>OY740769.1:95066181-100791561 GCA_963513935.1 Aphrophora alni | reverse complement strand
AAAACAATTCACAATGTTACATATTAATGCATGAACTCATCTACGATTTTCAAAGTAAGTAACTTAGAACTGATTCACTGAAAAAAATACGCCCCAGCAACTACTTACTGAGCAATATATTGGCTTTTGTGAAGGAGGTAAAAAAATGAAATATGAAACCAATTCTTTAAGGCCGGCTGTATACTAGAGGGTTAAGATTTTTATCGAACTATTTTTGCGTTGCGCGACTTTTATATTGAGATAATGTTACACACTAAAAGCTACACGATCTGTTGGTAGGAGACATTAAACAGAAGAAATGAGAGAAAGAGATATCGGCTACAGTCTTATAATTGAATGAATGTAACGACACAGTTCCGCAGTAGTTATAAGGGAATTATTTCAAAACGAAAAGAAATTTAAAAATTTTTATAGGATGGACCCTAAAAGTTTCCATTTTTTATTGCAACTAATTACCTTTATAATGTGATTTTCACTTGTGCCTTTTTAATTCAGGTGTAGTCTTCTTTGCCAAACTTATCACGTCAGTTTCATGATGGTATTTCACCTTGTAATTCCATAAACAGGGTTATTTTCTAGCACTATTCATGAAAGACATTAATAATCTTAAATCTACAACATTACTTGTACCTCTAGACATCTTTTGTCCCTTTAAATTATCGTACGATATTAAGCGATCATACAAGATTAACTTAGGTTAAGTGTGCATACGGTAATACCTGCATCTTACGATAGGCGTAATCGTACTGATGTACAAGTTGAGTTTTAAGTCTCTTCCCTCCTAATTTATTTTATATGGTTAAATTGAAAAATTGAAACTCCTCATATTCATATTGGACCTCACTTTTCATGCACATCAAATTAAAGGTATAATAAAGGATAATCCATCAAACAAAGACCTTTAATTTGATATACATATCTACCTATACTCTTATGTAAGATATTCCTCTTTCTTCTTTTAGGACGTCCCCCATTGGAGTTGGACAGTCAGTGAGCGAACCAAAACCAAGGTATTTAGGTTCAATAAGGATACGCGGAGTTTCAATTTTCTAACTTAAAGCATATAAAAAAAGGAGGGAGGAAGATACTTAAAACTCACCCTGAATAGTCAATAGAAGGATATTTGAATGCGCACTAGCTATACTTATAAGATAATTATCGCGTATCGCTTGCCGTTTTAAAATGTGTAATGTATCGCTCTAATGAGCTCAAATAATCGTGCTGAAACTCGACGTAAAACGGTACAGCCATTATTGGCTTTGTTAACTTCGTGGAGATTTGCTTCAAGAAGCCTAATAGCCGAGGAACGCTCAGTTTACAGAATTGTGTTGATGGTTTGTACTCTAAAAGCCTTGTCAATGTGCGCTAGCGAAGCGCTAACTTGAGGCATGTCCCTCCATCTTGTTGAAAGAAAAAGTAATCACGCTCTTTATCAATAAACTGAAAGTAGGATTCTTCTAAAATTGTAACGTATTCTTCAGTTGTTTTGACAGTGGTGTCGACAATATTGCATTACACCACACGCTAATTTTCTCAAACTGGTGGTTTTCAAATTGTTATATACAGAACGATGAAACAATGCTTCATCATTCATAAAATACAGCATCGAATTTAACTGAACGTCATCAATTTTATTGAGTATCCATTAATTAAAATGTTTCAGTTTGTTAACTTCCTTCAATTTCGCGTAGGTCTTAAATGTAACAACTGGCGACACAATGTGTATTTTACACCACTTATTGAAAAATTTCGTACAGATTTACGAAAATTCTGTATCAGAGGACTACAGCATCTGAAGTCCTAACAGAAAGTGACTTATTCAGTATATGTCAAAAATTCGTCATTTTTAATTACAGGGTAAATGTTTTTTAATTGGGTACTTTTTGCTAGAATGTTTGCTTTGAAATTCATTAGGGAATATTTCCAATGTTTCCTTGACAGATCCTGAAGGAATGCAATCTTCGACTATTGCCAACCTTTTTTACATAAAGTAAGGCATTTTGGGATCACACATATACGACACTAAACATTAACAATCAATAACTGACAACAATACCAAACGATCCTGTAACATAACGTTATAGACACGACACACTACATAATCGTGAACGTCAATCTTTGGCAGGTTTTACGTTGCACATTCTGTATTAAGTTATTCATTGAATTTATATCTAAGAAGAAGTTGAGACTTCAGTTTGTGTGTTGAACAGATGTAGTGGGTAGTAGTCACAGTATGTAATGCGGCATGGTATCCTTGAAGTTACCAGGGCCTAAATCCTCCGATTTTTGAGCTTCAAACCGTATCATGGAGCTGGGAAATCTATTTAGTATGTAAACCCGTATATCTTACTTACGTTTAGTTGTATGTTGATACTTCGGAGGTTTATCCTGAAGAATATGAAGAAGCTCTTTATTTAGAATAGAACATCTGTGTTGAAGGATTTTATTGCAGATGTAAACAGTGAAGCAAGTGACAATCTTGCAAAGTTGTGGATAAAACTGAAAAATACAAAAAAAAAGATCTGTTAGAAGAAGGATTTCCTAGTGACATATTTAAAACGTTGTATTCAGAATTTCTAATGGCAAGGGGTAAAGATATCTAGGTTTTAAAATAATCAGATGTACAATTGTCAGCTATATAATTTACTTTTTCGGTTCTGATTAGCAAAGAGACGTCACACAAAATATTCTTAGGGTGTGGAAAAGCAGAGATTTTTTTTTATCTTGTCGTTTAAAATCAAAACCATTCCTGTCATCATCTCCTTTTAAAAAATAGGAAGAAAAAAATATAAAATAAAGATCCCTACTGTTCGAATGATCAAGTAGCATCGAGGTCGGAGAAGAACAAGAGTTAGTCAAAATAGACCTGATAGAAAATATAAAAGAATAGGATCTAACCCAAGCCTACTTGAAAAGGTGTAAATCCGTCAGGATTAACAAGACCGTGAACCACTGAGGGCAACTAAGAAATGTCCAAGTGTAGGGGTTCACAAATTAATCAGATTCTTATGTTATTAAAATTATCAAATTTTTAACACCACGGAGAGAGGATCGAGTACCGTATAGTAAAGTTTCTAACCTGGAAAAGTTTAAACAAAATTTAAATAAAAATGCAACTTGTGATTAGTTTTAAGCCTTTTCGATCATGTTTTGTAATCGTTTTACAAATAAATCCTTTCCTCCAGCTATTTTTGGTCAACTGAGATTTTAATTGTATCGGGAAACAATAGTGGTGTCATCTCTAGAAAGACCAAGCTATGCCTCTAAAAACACTTGTACATCCTATATGGAGTCAAGACTTGGGCTCAATCCTTAAAGTTGATAAGGACGGATGACAAAGAAATAATAAAGACGTTTAAAATCAAACCCAATACCACAATTTAATAAAATAAACTTTTATTTCCTGATGTACATTTCAGTATCATAGTTACCATCCTCAGAGGTTGAATATTACAGAGGGTTTGATTTTAATCTTTAAGTTCGCCAGTGTGCTCATAAAAGTATTATATTAAAGAAGTTGATTAAAGAGATTCTTTTTAGGAGGAGGAGAGTTATCAACCGATGAGAAAATTTGTTTTGTTCAAAATCGATAGTAACAAATTTAATAAAATTTTGCTCTTAGAATCAAAACAAAACGTGTTGGTCACCATCTCCCCAAAAATATCCTTTCTCGAGCTGTCAGTAAACAAAACAAAATAAAACTCAAGTTAAAAAATATCATGTATCAGGAAAAATTGATAAAAAATAAAAATAGTGTTGACCGTCGTCAAAAAAAGTTTGATTTTAATTGAATACGATTTACGTTAAGGGCGTGTAAACAATTTGTGAGCCCAAGTCAAGCAATTTTAAATTCTACTTAAGTATATAAATATAGATTTAAATATTTAAATTTATATAGACCTATTTAAATATACATATATTTATTTATATAAATATATCATGGGTCATTTTCACTTTTTGACTGACAACTACCGATTAAAATTTGTTGTTTTCGTTTTTATTTGGTTTTAGAGATGGATGAATGAGAACGTTTGAACACAGATTATTTTATTTTATTTTTGGTCCCAAAAATGACCGAGACTTTTTCGTTTAAACAACAAAGTTGGTGGGAAATCCTATCCCCCCCCCCCTAAGTCTACAAATTCTGTAGATATAATTTATTAATTTAACTGAGAAATATCCGACCTTAAAGTTGAATCCTATCTGTTGAATGATAAAATAGGATCACTTCAAGTAACGCCCCTTGTTGAACTGTTGGTGATCCTCCCTTAGTTCATACGAGTCTCTCACTTTGGATCATGAGAAATCCAAGGATTCTTTCCTCAGGTTCTCCTTCTAAAGTCCAATTATAATCATTGTTCTAACGAAGTCATCTTCACACAATTTTTTGATTGGACCTCCCATAGAGTTTCATTTAATAATTCCACGGAATGTTTCTTTAAAAAAAACAGTGAAGGTTTTCATAGTAGTAATAGTGATCTGGAGTGAAATTCACAGCGACCTCTAGATATCAAGTCCCCACTACCACTTTCCTGACATATTGACAATTTTTCTCCGGGCAATCTGATTTTAATTGATTATGAACACGTAAAAGAAGTTTGCTAAATTCCTATTCCCTAACTGAGTATTGTTTAGAGTTTTAATTTTGTTCGAAGTCTTAACAAATAGTGCAGGTAGAATACAAAGAACAGTATTTATAAAAGGTTGTTAAATATAATTGTACAATTAAAACGTAAATTTATCCGGCTTTTATTTGAGCCAATAATACGTCCTGTTCATTTCAGAGATGAGTCCGGAATGATGTATACATGTTTTATACACTCCCACATCACTACAACTGTAGCTAAACTGTATCTTTAGGATTCCGTCAATGGGTATTATCCTATGGGGAATCTATCCAGAGAGATATGTGAAGAGGACTTCCATAGAACAATTATTGTAATTGTAAATTCCTCAATTATAAAGAATATTCTGATGAAAGGTTCGTTCAAAGAGACTCTATGAACAAGTGGAGTGCTTGAAAACTGATACTTTAACAGACTTCTGACCTTTTTGTGCGTTACTAAACCGTATTCGGCTAATAGATGTTTTGGAGTTTCGTCCCCTTCTTGGCAGAAACTGCGGATCTCTTGTATAATAATATTTTGATTGATCTAAAAACGAAATTATAATTTTTTAAATGTAAATTGAATTTTTCTTTACCATTGTCACAGTAAGAGTGGGAAACCGAATGTGGCTTTCATTGTAGATTAATACAAAGTGCATCGCTACGGTGTATCCCATGATGGTGCAGAATATCAAGGTACTGGTAATATTGTCGTACAAAATACTCAGCTTCGTATTCAGATCTGAAAATAAATACTATTTTGATGAAATTAGTATACAAATATTGAATTAGCTTTGTAAATCTTCATATTAAAAAAATATTAATAAATACCAGATACGGAGAATTAAATCGTATAAATGAACATGGATTCCGTCTTAGCAAGTCGTTTTTCACTTTACTCGAGTAAAACTATGTAAAAAAATTATAAACCAAAATGTCAAACATTTTAAAAGTTATTTTTAATTTTATAAATTTATTCGCGAATCGTATTTATTTCCTTCTTCGGTTTGGGTCATAAACATTTCTCCCAAAAACCATCAAAATCGTTTGAAACTATTTTTAGATATACAACTTTCTGTTCAATGTACGTTTTAATATCTGTCATATTCGTTGTAGAGAGAAAGTTATGTGATGGTTCAGAGAATCGATATCGAGTTTTTTTGAGGATCTTTCAGTTTTGAGGTTTCCTGAATTCAAAAGATTGGATTTTGGAATGTTGTCTGTCTGGCGCCTGTCATCCATCGTTTGTCGTCTGTGCTGTACTGTACAACCTAAAAGACGATTTTAATCATATTTAGGTATATTTATGTTAAATTTGAGGACCTTTTTTAATTTTTTCCATGTGAAAAAAAATAACATTACCATTTTCTTAAAATCGGGTGTATCGATTATAATTTCATTTGACAACATGTTAATTAAAATTATAATTACGTCCAAAAAGTATTCTTCCATAGCCATCGTGCACTACTTGTAGTTTCTCCAGTACGATCAGCTGATGTTTGGATGTCGATATGCCAGCCACACATATCAAAACAACTATTACCAGTAAAAATATAGGGTGTTTCTGAAACACAAGAAAACAAAACTATCAAAAAGTATTCTTCCATAGCCATCGTGCACGGCTTGTAGTTTCTCCAGTACAATCAGCTGATGTTTGGATGTCGATATGCCAGCCACACATATCAAAACAACTATTACCAGTAAAAATATAGGGTGTTTCTGAAACACAAGAAAACAAAACTATCAAAAAGTATTCTTCCATAGCCATCGTGCACTGCTTGTAGTTTCTCCAGTACAATCAGCTGATGTTTGGATGTCGATATGCCAGCCACACATATCAAAACAACTATTACCAGTAAAAATATAGGGTGTTTCTGAAACACAAGAAAACAAAACTATCAAAAAGTATTCTTCCATAGCCATCGTGCACGGCTTGTAGTTTCTCCAGTACAATCAGCTGATGTTTGGATGTCGATATGCCAGCCACACATATCAAAACAACTATTACCAGTAAAAATATAGGGTGTTTCTGAAACACAAGAAAACAAAACTATCAAAAAGTATTCTTCCATAGCCATCGTGCACGGCTTGTAGTTTCTCCAGTACAATCAGCTGATGTTTGGATGTCGATATGCCAGCCACACATATCAAAACAACTATTACCAGTAAAAATATAGGGTGTTTCTGAAACACAAGAAAAAAAAACTATCAAAAAGTATTCTTCCATAGCCATCGTGCACGGCTTGTAGTTTCTACAGTACAATCAGCTGATGTTTGGATGTCGATATGCCAGCCACACATATCAAAACAACTATTACCAGTAAAAATATAGGGTGTTTCTGAAACACAAGAAAACAAAACTATCAAAAAGTATTCTTCCATAGCCATCGTGCACGGCTTGTAGTTTCTCCAGTACAATCAGCTGATGTTTGGATGTCGATATGCCAGCCACACACATCAGAACAACTATTACCAGTAAAAATATAAGGTGTTTCTGAAACACAAGAAAACAAAACTATCAAAAAGTGTTTTCCATAGCCATCGTGCACGGCTTGTAGTTTCTCCAGTACAATCAGCTGATGTTTGGATGTCGATATGCCAGCCACACACATCAGAACAACTATTACCAGTAAAAATATAGGGTGTTTCTGAAACACAAGAAAACAAAACTATCAAAAAGTATTCTTCCATAGCCATCGTGCACGGCTTGTAGTTTCTCCAGTACTATCGGCTGATGTTTGGATGTCGATATGCCAGCCACACATATCAGACGAACTATTACCAGTAAAAATATTGGGTGTTTCTGAAACACAAGAAAACAAAACTATCAAAAAGTATTCTTCCATAGCCATCGTGCACTGCTTGTAGTTTCTCCAGTACAATCAGCTGATGTTTTGATGTCGATATGCCACCCACACATATCAGAACAACTATTGCCAGTAAAAATATAGGGTGTTTCTGAAACACAAGAAAACAAAACTATCAAAAAGTGTTTTCCGTAGCCATCGTGCACGGCTTGTAGTTTCTCCAGTACAATCAGCTGATGTTTGGATGTCGATATGCCAGCCACACACATCAGAACAACTATTACCAGTAAAAATATAGGGTGTTTCTGAAACACAAGAAAACAAAACTATCAAAAAGTATTCTTCCATAGCCATCGTGCACGGCTTGTAGTTTCTCCAGTACTATCGGCTGATGTTTGGATGTCGATATGCCAGCCACACATATCAAAACAACTATTACCAGTAAAAATATTGGGTGTTTCTGAAACACAAGAAAACAAAACTATCAAAAAGTATTCTTCCATAGCCATCGTGCACTGCTTGTAGTTTCTCCAGTACAATCAGCTGATGTTTTGATGTCGATATGCCACCCACACATATCACAACAACTATTACCAGTAAAAATATAGGGTGTTTCTGAAACACAAGAAAACAAAGCTATCAAAAAGTATTCTTCCATAGCCATCGTGCACTGCTTGTAGTTTCTCCAGTACAATCAGCTGATGTTTTGATGTCGATATGCCACCCACACATATCAGAACAACTATTACCAGTAAAAATATAGGGTGTTTCTGAAACACAAGAAAACAAAGCTATCAAAAAGTATTCTTCCATAGCCATCGTGCACTGCTTGTAGTTTCTCCAGTACAATCAGCTGATGTTTTGATGTCGATATGTCGGCCACACATCAGACCAACTATAACCATAACAATATTGTGTGTTTCTAAAACATAAGAAAACAAAACTATCAAAAAGTATTCTTCCATAGTCATCGTGCACTGCTTGTAGTTTCTTCAGTACAATCAGCTGATGTTTTGATGTCAGCCACACATCAGACCAACTATTACTAGTAAAAATATTGTGTGTTTCTAAAACATAAGAAAACAAAACTATCAAAAAGTATTTTTCCACTGTCATCGTGCACTGCTTGTGGTTTTTCCAAGCGATTGCTATGTACAAGCTAAAGAAAATAATTTCTTATGAATTAAGTAGGCCTATAACTTTATACACTAGTTATTTCCTTAGTATTGTTGGATGACTTCATATTGAATAAAAGTAGGGTTAGAATAAAGGAAGTTTCACTAAATTACCAAGAAATTATTTTTTATCGTTTATGGAAAAGTCGGTTTCTCTACAACAAAATAAATATATAATAAGGTCTCTCGTAGTTCTTGTGTAAAGTTTACGGTTTTCGAAAAAATCGGGATTAAAACCCTTTTTAACAGTTATCATTTTTTTAAATTTCCAAAATAAACTTTGGTTTTTGATGTTTTGGTAAAAGGTTTTAAAATGTGTAAAACAAATAACTACCCAAATCGTATTCATTTTGAGTGTTATAAATTTGTTGTTGAAAAAACCATACAAACAGTCAAAAAATGAAGCATTTTGGGACACATTTATATCTTAGTTTTATTTTCCCACATATATTTAGTATAAAGAAAGTTATGTGATGGGTCAAAACATTAATATCGAGTTACTTACGGATATGTTTTATCGAGTTACTTACGGATATGTTTTATCGAGTTACTTACAGATATGTTTTATCGAGTTACTTACGGATATGTTTTATCGAGTTACTTACGGATATGTTTTATCGAGTTACTTACGGATATGTTTTATCGAGTTACTTACGGATATGTTTTATCGAGTTACTTACGGATATGTTTTATCGAGTTACTTACGGATATGTTTTATCGAGTTACTTACGGATATGTTTTATCGAGTTACTTACGGATATGTTTTATCGAATTACTTACGGATATGTTTTATCGAATTACTTACGGATATGTTTTATCGAGTTACTTACGGATATGTTTTATCGAGTTACTTACGGATATGTTTTATCGAGTTACTTACGGATATGTTTTATCGAGTTACTTACGGATATGTTTTATCGAGTTACTTACGGATATGTTTTAACGAGTTACTTACGGATATGTTTTATCGAGTTACTTACGGATATGTTTTATCGAGTTACTTACGGATATGTTTTATCGAGTTACTTACGGATATGTTTTATCGAGTTACTTACGGATATGTTTTATCGAGTTACTTACGGATATGTTTTATCGAGTTACTTACGGATATGTTTTATCGAGTTACTTACGGATATGTTTTATCGAATTACTTACGGCTATGTTTTATCGAGTTACTTACGGATATGTTTTATCGAGTTACTTACGGATATGTTTTATCGAGTTACTTACGGATATGTTTTATCGAGTTACTTACGGATATGTTTTATCGAGTTACTTACGGATATGTTTTATCGAGTTACTTACGGATATGTTTTATCGAGTTACTTACGGATATGTTTTATCGAGTTACTTACGGATATGTTTTATCGAGTTACTTACGGATATGTTTTATCGAGTTACTTACGGATATGTTTTATCGAGTTACTTACGGATATGTTTTATCGAGTTACTTACGGATACTTACTTTTAATTTACTGTGTCCGTTGTTACTGTGTACGTACAAGTTTGTCTCCATTGTAAACTTGTAAACCCATTTTGAGGTCCTTTGTATTAATTTTTTTTTTTTTAATTATGTCAGTCCGTTTATGTCCAATGCTTCACAGCCTAAACGATATTGATCAAATTTTAACCAAGTGTAGCCTCTAAGGGATCACACGTATTGCTCGCCATTTTTCTAAAAATACAGTAAGCGGGTTTTTCTGAGAAATTTTGTTTATCAAAAATAGTAGGTGGCCGTTATAAAATACTTAATTTCTCAAAATCTGCTCTAACGATTTTCTTCAAATACTAGTGAAAAGTGAAGATTAATTACACTAATCAATTTAGAAAATTGAAAATTTTTAAACTTTTAAGAATTAATTAATAGCAAACAAAAATGAACTTTGTCTACATATATTTAACATATGTAAAACTTCGTAGCCCACTAAAGCAAGAGACATTGTCACAATCGAAGCGAATGTAGACTTTTTAGTACACACACATCTACAAGACAATAAAGTACTGATACACACAATTACGAAGTTCATTAAACCCATACAACGTTCACTAATACAATTTAACATTTCCTACTGAATATTGTGTCTGGGTAAGTACCTTGATGTTTCTTTTAATTTACTTACAGTTTCATTACTGTGTCCGTTGTTACTGTGTCTGTACAAGTTTGTCTCCATTGTAAACTTGTATACGCCGACCAATAGTATGCTGAGTTGAACACAGAAACAAAATAATCCGAGCAAATTCAATCTTGATTTCTGAAAATTAGAAGAAAGTCGGTGGTTAACATTAATTTACACATCAATAAAACACCAACAAAACGTTGGTTTAAAACTAAGTTATCATTTTCGACATGGAAAACAATTTACAAAACAGGTTGTTTTTTAAATAGCGGATTGAAATTTTTAATTAATTATTATAATTTTAGACGAAAATTTCGTTTCGTAAAATATATCTACTCAAAAATAGCAGTACCTGTACTTTAAGTGTAAGTCAGCTGATCTTTGTTTACTGTGATATACAATTTATATTATAAATTTTTAGGTCAATTACACAAATTTAGATTGTTATTTGGATGAAAGAAACAAGTTGATCCCATCATACGATTTATAAGTTGATCCTCAAAATTGGTTTCTTTGGCCTTGAAAGGAATTGTTAAATTGTATTGGTAGATCAAGCGGTCTTATCCAGTAGGGTAAGTTTGTTACATAGCTTTTCTGTATATCACTACTTTTTTAACGTCGGTTAAATAGTATCTATTCATTACGCTCGTGTCAATGTCTCCACCCTAGCGGATCTTGTAACTATATCACATTTCATAGGTAGGTCAAGGTTTTCGACAATAAGTAAGTTATTTCTCATCGTAGAGAGGTGGGGTTGATACCATTACATGTAGTACTGAAAACTGCAATTTTTATATAATTTAATGTGTTTACATTGTATATGAGGCGAGATATGAATGTAAAACTGATCAAAATGGCCGCCATTTTGACATTTCCAATTCTTTTTTTTATATAAATTCCAATAGGATTCTGTATAAGCTCACTATAGTTTGTGTTTGATATCGTGGTTACGTAAATCACTGTTTCTGCTTCCTGAGGCCATGAAACGTAAAGATAAGATTACCAAACTAGCCCTATACTTCGTATACAAACTAAGTAAAGTCATTGCTTTTCTAAATTTGCATCCTTATTTTTTTAACGTGAGGTTATCGTCATTAAAAGAGCAAAATATTTTGTCTCACGTAAATTTTGTGTAAAATTAACGTTTTTTATAATATTTAAAAATAAACAAAAATTTCGTAATTGACTATCCATAAGTTTTCTTGTGCTTCTAGTCAGATTTTTGAATTACTCGTAGATGGTCTTATAATAGCGTAGATTGGTTCTTAATATATTGAAAAATGTTAAACAATATTCCAATAGCGCTTGCAGCACATTTTTGAAAAATATTGTACAAATTTAAATATAGCTCTTATAGTCAACAAATTTACCACTCCCCCGCATAAGGCTTATTGTGGGGATGATTTCCTTAAATTTAAATGTTTTACAAAGATTCAATAGAATGTGTTTACAAGGAAATTGAAATAATTATTCTACCTTGACTGGTGCTATGCCGCATA
Organism: Aphrophora alni; assembly: GCA_963513935.1. Lineage (NCBI taxonomy): Eukaryota > Metazoa > Arthropoda > Insecta > Hemiptera > Aphrophoridae > Aphrophora > Aphrophora alni. The sequence goes on along the minus strand of OY740769.1, from coordinate 100,779,357 downwards.
TTTTGGCTAAATACACTGCGAATTGCAATGGCCAGGTGGGTTCAGACATGAGTTTCTTGCGTGGCCACATACTCGTCCAATTGGCAGCGTTCCCACCTGCAGTGAACATTCAAACTTTTAATAACTACATTTAAATATGATTAAACATTGTTTAGTTTAAGGAATACTAAATATAAGTGAACGCCCAAGGTTATATCAATGTGGTTTTGTATAGAGAAAGTTAAGAAATCAATTTCTGTCAGTCGAACGAGCGATAATATGTTTTTATTTCAACTTTTTACATTTCCAAATTTGGCACTTGTTATAAGACGAAAACACAAAATTAGTCTATATTAAATGTTGAGCTTGACTTATGAGAAAAATTATACAATATAACAAACACACAGAACGCAATTCTAATAAAAAATACGCCTAAGTATCAGACGCGTTTCAACGACAAGGTCGTCCTCTTCAGTGATACACGAGCTACACCAATCAAACTATAACTTATAAATACTTTAATATATTTTACGTGAATTCGGCAACACACTGAACTATTTTCTAAAGAATGAAATGGCAAGAAATGATATACATTAGTGGTTACATATAAAACAGAACAAACTTGAATCGAATTGAGAACATCAACAAAATGGACTCAAAAGAAAACATGATGATATACCAAATAACATTTAATAAATATATAGTTTTTATATCGGACAAACAGGTAGATCTTCCCAAAAAAATTTAAAGAACATATACCCACAAGTAAAGACAACTCCAAAAAAATCAAATTAAGAACACCTCATTCACAATTACCACACATGTATGACATCAACACTAAAAACACATGTGTAGATAGGGGCGTCACATGAGTTTCTTGGTAGAGTTTGAGATATACAGAGTTTGTAAGAATAAATGCATTCGCACATCATTAAACTATCAGTTATCCTTTCATTCTAACATAATATATGATGAAGTAGTTTCTAACACAATCATTATTTTCTTAAGGTGAAAAACGTTTTAATCATCATCGCCTTATAAAAAAATAATAAAAGAACATAACATAAAGACTCGTAGCCCTCGAATACTCTAATGGCCTCAGGGTCGGAAGAGAACAAGAGTTGGTCAAAAGAGACCTGATAGGAAAGAGAGGAATCTAACCCAAGACTACATGAAAAAAAGTGTATATCCACCTAGAGTTCTCGGGAAAGCCACACCATCCTCACTAGAAAACATCCAGAACACTGGAAATAGACAGTCTCAAGGTTACACCAACCAACGATGCCAACTCGTCTTCCGTATAATTGTGTTTATGTTCCGTAATTTTGTGTTTTCTTGGAATTTTAAACTTTAAAAGAACTAAACGACCTCCATTGGGTAATCTTCATTAAAGTCTGTTTATGTTACTTGTCTTTACGGATCTGATGATGGTCGCAAGAAGCCCGAAACTCCAGTAATCCTTTTATGGCAAATTATTGGTTATAAAAAATCACCCCAAAATAGGACAAAGTAAAAGAAAATAACTGTTTTGGAATCATTTCTATAAAACTAAATCAAACCTCGAAACCGTCATAAAAATTCGATTTCGTCAATACCCTTAGAACCATTTTATATGCAAGCAAAGTCGTTGCTGTATATATAACAATTCTTTCATAAATATTTTTAACTTTTTGGTTGGACTACCTCTCTGTCATTGTTGATAACGAACATATTAGTTTGGCTTTATAAGAAAGTTTGTGCATTATTTTTGCACCGTTCTATTAATACATATATTATTATAAACGTTTGTTGTGAAGTATATTTGAGCTCACTAAAATCATTTTGCTGTTAAAAATGTTTACAATATTGTTTATTTAATAAAAGGTGCAAATCATTGCCCAATTTTTCTCACACAAATTCATAAAACCAGATATTATATTCGCCCCTATCTCGTCAAACAGGGAGTTTCCAAAAATCGTTACAAAACTTCAGAATCTTATTCTTCATTTCAAAATCAATAACAAACTTCATGGGAACATTTGTCCTAAAATACTTAGTTTTCTATCTACCCGCTGGTTTGATGTTTAACAAACAACTTCATATCTTTTTAATACTAAATTATATTGAGTGGAAATTTTGCATGCTACTTAGTGTTACTCAATTTGAGAACAATATGAGACAATAGATATTAGTTGTTACATATTATTATTTCGCGTATCGATAACTCAGTTTTCCTTTAAGTTATAACAAAAACATATTATTTATCATTAAAAACGGAAAATATTAGTAAAATTAAAATTTTTTGAGATATTCGATATTAGAAGTTATTACTCGCCATTTTGAAATGAGTAAAGGAAATTGGTTGATTCTTTTTTTTTTCAAATTGAGTCTTTATAACACAAAGTACTAAGCGTAATTTCAACCCACATCAATTACTGTTAAAAAGATATGAATTTTGTTTTTGGTTAAAAACAACAAATGACGGCTATATAGACAACTAACCATTCTAGGAAATATGTGAAGAATAAAGTCCTAAAGTTGTGGAACGATTTCTGTAAACACCCTGTATAATATTTACACATAAGAAGAAGAAAATAAATAGTGTAAAACAATGCACAAACCTTCTTACTCATCCATCCTTAAAACCAAAAAACTAACTATTCACAGAAAATGTCAGTTCGATAATTGTTAATGAAAAAGTGAAAATGAACTGTAGATGCCGACTTTTAAAAATAATTATTCATTTAAATCTGTGCCTAAGCTTGCTTCTGTTGTCCCATAAACACGTTTTTAGCGTAAATATTATTTTATATTTACAATTTATTACCGAACCGTGATATTTTTTACTTACAATTTTGTACAGTGTTTTTGGTCGTTAATCATCACCCTTTACGAAAATATGAACGTAATAGGTAAAGTTAATTTTTAGAAATTACTTTTTTTATAACACTCCAATTTTTTTTTGCCAAGAACTCACCATTCGGCATTTTTGAGGATATGTTTTCAACTACCCCCAAATTATGAGTTATCAAAAACAGTTCCGAGAAGATAGCCAAAATATACCCACATGGCTCGATTTGATTAACATCGGCCCAGACGTTTGGGCTGTAGAACAAGACAGGCATCATTCCAAGGACTCTGGAGACCTCAAAATGGATACATCTCAAAAACTCGACATTGATATTTTGACTCATCACATAACTTTCTAGACGTGAAAAGGAAATAAAAATGTAATTATCTTCATTACTCAGATCCCCATGTATCTCATTCCCTCAAAAAAAAAATGAAATGAATTAAATGTTTGTAAAACTACGAACTAAAAACATTTAGAAACTCTTGAGGAGATTATCATGAGCAATGAACCATATCAAGTCATGCGCGTATTGCTAAATGCGGTTACACACAATCCCAGGAGTTCTTGAAATAACCAAGATTAAACCGTTCCAATTGGGTCACGATCGAATTCAATTGTTGGGTACATTGTTCATATTACTAAATTTTCAACACTAATGCGGTTTAAAGGGTTAAATAAATCACTAGAGCACTGTGGTGATTGTATATGAACAAGGAAAAAACCCCCAAACCACAAAATAACACAACTAAACAAAACTGTATAATGCGTTTATATTACCTTATAGCTCTGCTATCATCTTTAGTAGTTTTGTTATTTTTTGTTTTGGGGTTTTTTTCCCCTTGTTCATCGGTTTAAAGGGATCGAACAGGCATACAAATATTTGTTAACAATTTTAAGGTTTTAACCTATTATTTATTATTCTATGAAATCTTTTTTTACAACTGTATGTAAACCTTAATAAAAACTTATTCAATCAGAATGCTAACATTTATTATTTTGATCCCTCAAGTCTACTTTTGACCTTGGATTCCCTCCTTAAGTTGCTAGTTAAAACATTCATTTTCGACATAGTTCTAGGATGACAGGCTTCGTTGACTGTTTTCATACTCTAGGTTTCTTTCACTTGATAACGAATGTTGATTCATACATTTTGAAACTTAGTGTATTATTTTTTATAGGAATAAAGCTTGGTAAATGCCTGCATTATCGATATCAATAAAATTGACTTTATAAAATTAATTAAATACAATACAATTTTTGTATAGTTGATTTATTTACTTTATTAAACAAAAATATTCGTAATTCAGACAAAACAAAATATTGAAACTGAAAGGAAAACAACAAAATGACACCTCTATGGGGTGTCAAAACAGTGTTTATAAGTTTAAAAATATGAAATATGCAAATAATTTTACAATTTATTTGTTTAGTTACAAGAAATGTTACAATTTCGATTTAGTTAAAAACTGAAATAATATTTTTGTATGGTGAGTGTCATTGATCTTTTATTATCATTATTTATGCGTTTTTCTTATTTTATTATTTTCTCTATAAAGAAATCCTCTTCAGGCAATTACAATAACTATTCTAATAACTTCTTTGGAAGATATTCATTTGCTGAAAGTCAGCTATAACAGTTGTAGATAACTAATTTAATCTTCTAAGAAATACAAAATCAAATATTTAAATGATAAAACCATAATTTGATTTAGTTGTTCTAAAATACGTTCCATTTAGAACCTCTCATTACTTATTTAAAAGTATTAACAATACTTGGAAAATTTAAACTCATAACGTAAATGATTTTGTTACCTTATAAATATATTACAGAAAATATTTTTAAGTTATACAAAAAGTGGTAGTGAATGTTTGTTCTTTGATTTCCCTTTTAGTCGATTAACATTTCTCTGTTATACAGCAATTGAATTTAAATTAGCTTGATAAGATCGTTTTAGTTTTGTGCCATTTTCTCCCTAATCATAATTTTGTGTTATACTATTTTGGGTTATTATTCTTCATATTTCACTAAACTTTTATAAAATTGGTAAATTCTTTCATACTAAAAATTTTGATATGACTTTTTTGGGTTTGGGAGGACGAATTTTATCCACGATTTTTCTAACGTAATTTTCTTTCATGATTTGTCATACTAGTTTCGACATTCATTTTCAAATTTATTATTTTTATGAGGTTTATGTTAGGTTAGGTTATATTAAATGTTGAGCTTATGAAAAAAATTTTACAGTATAACAAACACACAGAACACAGTCTCACGTAAATACGCCTAAGTTAGGTTAGGTTAGGTTAAGATAGGGTTAGGTTAAGTTAGGTTAGGTTAGGTTAGGCTTAACTGCACTCTAGAATACCAAATTAATCTGTTGTGGAATTTGTTTCACCAAAATTTTATCGGAATCTGTATTTTGAAAAATCGGACTATTTAAAATGCGTTCTCATTTCTACTAATAAAAAAATTAATTAAATTTTTTTTTTTTAATATTTAAAAAACATTACCAGAGATGCGATTTATTTATTTTCTGTGTTACTTTAGAGGGTACACCAGAACAAAAATTTACGATGCTTTTACTTGATTAAGAACTATGAGTTCAGTATCGATTTCTTTTCACTTATCACAATACTTTCTCTTCATGCATAAAGTGAGGAAATAAACTAGTACAATTTCTTAATGCATATTATTACCGCCTAACGTACGACACGTATTCTTATACATTTTATTTACTTACCTAGATGTTAAAACTGTATTTCACTGATGATTCCCTGGTGTTGATCTCTCTCCAAACTTTATTTCCAATGTGTAATAATATATTTCTACTTCAAGGTTCTCCTACTTAATCAACCAAATGGACTGGAATGTTTTTTTTAACAAAGAATAACTCCCGTCAGTAATATTTTGACATGTCACAATAAACTTTTAGAATAACAATAATTTTGTTTATATTATTTCTGTTTGTTTCTTATTTATCTTAAAGTTTGATTAAATATTTTGATTATACGGACGTAAACAATCGTTTACATTTAATAAGAGACGAAATATGTTTGAATTTTAAAGTGATTGAAAAATAGATTTTTAAGAGTTTTCGTGTTTGCCTCTATAATATTGTGATAAAATATGTGACATGATTTAAATAATTTGTAGTAGCATATTTATATTTATAAAGCTGCAGAAAAGTACGGATATGAGTTGACAACTTTCAAATGAACAACAACTATAAAACAAGAATTGGAGAACACTTATTTGTCAAGTTCAACTACCTTTTTGTATACAGTTCTCTTTTACAAGTCCCGCAGAGTTGTAATACAGCATTTAAAAATTAAATCTTTATTTTGTTATAACATGATTTTATATAAAATCTCATTTCTATATGATCTTGGTAGTTGTGGAGATAGCGCGAAGGTAGTAGTGGTAATTTGGGTGTGAAATACCTTCTAGAGATCTGCTGTGCCCCCCTACTTCTTGTAACTCCCATCAGTAGAAGCACTAACTCCTTTAGCACATGAACGTGGTCAAGAATAAGATCTGCTCTACATCAATCTGCTACCCTTCGATACTTCTAGCCCATTTGTTCATTACTGCACCGCGTTGATCTAATAGATGGTATTGGGTCTCCTCCCCCTCTGTTATTGCCATCGTCTTCTATTCCGATACTTCTAAAGTGTTCCTTGAGTCTATCACTCAGAGCCTCGATAGAAACCTTGTCAGCGTTTAGAGTTTATTCCTAAATAGTCTAATGCATTCTCTCGACCTTCTTATGTTTTAAAAGAGTTCTTTGTCCTGTCGTAGCCCTGGTATTTTTCCCAATAAGTGGGTTCTTACAGTCTGTTATTGTTTGACCTTCCTCTACTACATTTATTATCAAAGAAATCTCGTCGAGGTGGAGGACTCCACAGGGTCCACGGAGGAATGCTCCAGAAAGTTGAGTTGCGGTCACATCCAGAAAAGTTTGTTACTTTTCATTTATCTATTCATGTTTTTCCCCACGAACAACTAATGAAAGGATGGTCCACCCAGCCAGAGCCCCGAGGACTCCACAGGGTCCACGGAGAGATGCTCCAGAACGTTTTGTTGCGGTCACATCCAGACAAGTATGTTACTTTTCATGTTTTTCCCACGAACAACTAATGAAAGGGTGGTTCACTCGACCAGAGGCCTGCTGGGTTTGGGTAAGATTAAATACTGTGAGAGGTTACCAATTATCCCATAGGCTTCGTATAAAACACCTTTTTCTCAATGCCATTTACCACACGGGTCGCTTTACACCCGTGTTTAGGGTTTAGGTTTAGGCTGAAAACAGAAAAAAAGGGAGGGGTGTAGAATATACCATGATAGATACACTTGCAGGTCGCAGAACAACATGAAGAGTTCTGAAGATTCTGTTTGCAGTGAATGCCCAATCCCTGCGCCTGGTGGGAGATATTTACTCTCATATCTCGTTGAAAATACAAAATTTTCAACTCTAGACTAAACTTCTAATCAAAATATAGAAAGAAAACAAAAATACAACAAATTTTAGAACTAAATAAAGCATATTCCACTAAAAGTTGTGATTTTATAGCACCTAAAACATTTAATCAGTTACCTGTAGAAATTAGGCACAGTTTAAGTGAAATATATTTTTTAATACAATGGAATGGTTGTTCAAACTACCAAAAAGTTTTCTTTTGAAAATGAAGTTTTAAGATAATGAAAACTAAAAGATGATTCTCACATTAAAAAGTGGCAATCCTCTTAGGATAACCTAAGGTGGGCTGCATTCTAGAGCGATACAATATTTATCGCACGACTTTGACTTACGATAATTTTTCTACGCACCAAAGTTATACGATCTGTTCAAGGTAGACATTTTTTCGAGTCAGTTTATAAGATGTAATCATTTGCTGTTTGACAGAAATTTAAATTTTATTTATGTATTGGTATTTGAAAAACAGGAGAAAAAATGGAAATATTGAGTGGTGTACTATAATTTAATGAATGTGCGACACAATATCGCAATAGTTGCAAGCGAAGTATTTCAACACGAAAAGAAGTATAAAGATTTTACGGGATGGGCGATGAAAGTTTCTTAATGCAACTCATGATTACTTCCCTTGAAAACTTCAATTGTTTTACTTGTATTAATTCAGCTGCAACATCAAACCTTACTAAGTCAGTTTCATGGTAGAATTTCAATCTAAAATTCCAAAACAGGGGTGTTTTCCAACACTTTTGATGAAAGAAATTAAGAAGCCTAAATCTTTATCATTATTTGTAGCTCTAGACTTCATTGCCACTTTGAAATATCGTACGAAGAGATTGGCCGAAGCTTGACGCTTAACACATTTACCGAGCTTGTCGCTTAACATATTGGCCGAGCTTGTCGCTTAACACATTGGCCAAGCTTGTCGCTTAATACATTGGCCGAAGCTTGACACTTAACACATTGGCCGAGCTTGTCGCTTAACACATTGGCCAAGCTTGTCGCTTAACACATTGGCAAGCTTGTCGCTTAACACATTGGCCAAGCTTGTCGCTCAACACATTGGTCGGAGCTTGTCGCTTAACACATTGGCTGAGCTTGTCGCTTAACACATTTGCCGAGCTTGTCGCTTAACACATTGGTCAAAGCTTGTCGCTTAACACATTTATCTTACCATAGCTGTCAATAAACAAGGGAAAAAACTCCAAACCACAAATTAACACAACTACACAAAACTGTATTATGCGTTTACATTATATTATGTACATTTCGATAGCTCTGCTATCATCTTCATGTGCATAAGGTAATATAAACGCATTATACAATTTTGTGTAGTTGTGTTATTTTGTGGTTTGGGATTTTCCCTTGTTCATATACAATCACCACAGTGCTCTAGTGATTTATTTATATGGGTGTCAATACTACACTGGTGTTACTACACTGTTAACCACTACAACTCGGTTTGAAGACATAGTAGCGATAACTAACTTATAAGATAATTATCGCATATCTTAGCGCACTGGTGCCGTTTTGGTGTTCTATCTTTTCGGTTGAATTTTACGATTATTTATTATAAAAAGAGGGGGAAGTAATAATAATAAAGAAGATTGTTTACTTTAATGAATTTATTTGTAAGAGTTATTGTTAAGTTTATTTTTAATTTTTCTTAAATGAAGAAAAGAATAAGATCTAATTAATAATCTGTATAAAATTAACTTAGTGTAGTTGCAGTGTTTGTTTTATATAGAGAGAGGGCACTTGATTCGATTTCACAAACAAAAAATTATCATTTTACAATTTGAAACCATATTGGTAGAATTTATCCAATCATGTTATTCTTTTAAAACTTTAAAATAGAAATTTTAGTTTCTTGGGCTGAAAAACGACAATTTTAACAACATTTGAAAACCGCATCTCCTAAACATTTGCTAATTTTAAAAAGTTCCAAGAGTAAAGTCATCATAAATGTGATTTTATATAAAATTATATAATAAAAATACCATTTTATTTTAAATTTTTGACTTGACCCTTTGTGGGGCCTTTTTTAGCTTCAAAATTTGATTGTTTATAAGAAGGTAGTCCAATTTGTCCGAAAGAGGTAACCTAAATATAGTGGGTGTGTGTTAGCAGTGTTTTTTGGGGAAACTTGTCGGGTAGGTGACGTTATCAAGATCTTGTCAAATTGTTCTGTTTGCTGAGATCATGTAACAAGAAGATTCGTTGAAATTTTGATGTTCACATATCTCGTATACTGGATAAGTAAAATAAAGTAATATAGAATTGTTTATTTTAAATCAAACATTATCTGAACTTTTGTAAAATATGTAACTTGACAATATTACAGAATGTGTAATGCATCCTTTCTCGTCTTCTCCTTATTTCCTTATAAAATCAAAACGTAGCTTTGAGAAATACCATCAAGTAGGTGATAGTTGCGAGGATGTACTGCAACATAAAACAAAACAACAGTTTATTAAAATCATTTTAGTGAAAATAAAATGCATCGGTAAATGTTGGAAAGCTACTTACTGCCATCAATAAAATCATGTCTAAATTGAAGAAGCCGAAGATTGAGAACTGAGTCTTTCTTGATTTCAATCGACACAAAAATATACGGATCTAAACAAAATATAGATACACAAATAACAATTCAAGACATAACTAATTCATTAAAATATAGAGAATCATAACAACTTTGTTCTATTGTATTGGAAAACAGAAATAAAATGGATTACAGCAGTTCGATGTTACTTCGTTGCTACCCCTAAATTTTTAATTATCGATTAAATGAAAAAAGTCCAGAGATATGGTCAAAATTAGCCCATTTACCAAATTTGATTAATATCGGTCGACACGTTTAGGCTGTACTACTGCACATCCAACAGACGGACATCATTCCAAGACTTGTTTACACGCAGGAGACCTTAAAACGGAGATATCCACAAAAAATATCTATTTTTTTTTTCGCATTACATAACTCCCTATAACCCGTTTTGAGGTTCCTGTGTCTAAAAATTTGTTTTTTTGAAATGGTACCTATCTGTCATCAGTTCAGTGCATTGCAGTCTAGGAAACCAATTGTAATTAAATTTAGTAAGTCGGCTTATTTTGGGATTTTCTAATTTTATTTTATACATCAAAATTTGAAGGCAGCTGCCATTAAAAAAACACAAAATTTCGATTTTTTTTTAAAATAGATTTTACCGATTTTGATCACAATTTCCGCAGAACAAATACTAAACGTATGGATCGCCATCATTACAAAAATGCCAATTCGTGATTTATCTTTAAAAAACAAACGGTCATGTGTCTGTTGAAAAAAAATATATAATTTCTCAAAATCGACTCTACCAATTTCGATAAAATTTATGAGCTTTCAAAATAATTTGGTCCATATTATACAAATTGATCAGGAAACCCCACTTCTTTATGATGTAACCTGGACTTTCATCAACTGCTTTAGAGGAGTTTGTAAGCATGCGGAAAAGTCATGTCATAACTACTACTGCTGATAAAGACATTGACTCAGCTCTATTCCGCTGTCAACGTTTGTCATGTTGCCGTCTCGTCTATTTTTCTGTTTGTCGTCTTGGTATTGCCTAACTTTCTAACCAGAAAAATCATTATATAAATTTCAAAATTTGAGAATAATTAGTTTTCTTTAACTCTTTAGTAGAAGGTTACAGTTTTATTAAATTTGATATTTAAGCTCATATTTAGAAATAAATAGACAAAGTTTCTAACCAGAAAAATCATTATTAATTTTCAAAATTTGAGAAAATTTTGTTTTTTAAAACTCTTAAAACTCTTTTTAAAACTAGTAGTAGGTTTGATTTTTATTAAATTTGATATTTAAGCTGATATTTAGAAATAATTAGACAAAGTTTCTAACCAGAAACATTGTTATATACATTTCAAATTATTGTTTAAAGTTTATTACCTTTTCTGGTAATTTAAATCATACTTAATATTGTAGCAGTCGTTGTTTCGGTTACCACGGTTTCAACCTAATAGGATCGTTGTCAAACCACTATTTTAATACATAAAATAAACACATACACTAAAACTATACACCATTAGATTTTATTGCCACATTTCGTGTGCCGTTAAAAGTTTAAAACATAGTACATTATTTGAAAGAATTTACTACAAACAGTCGTTTCCTGTCCCATAAAGAGACACACATTTGATTTATAATTTCGAGAATTGAGCGTGGAAGACTTTACTCCCACCAACTTTCTTCCATACGTTTTCGCGTTCCATCACAACACAACAAACCAATATTTTTGAAATGTACGTGTAACAACGAAACTCACTGCAAAACTAAGCAGAGGGTTTTCCATACTTCAACAACTGTCCTCTACTACTTCTTACAAAATGTACCTCTACACTGGTTTGGTCTGAGATTGTCCATTAGTTTTATTTTTTGTCTTGTTGTTTAAAGACGAAAAATCTCTGTGTTATTATCGTCTTATAAAACCAGAGGTAGAATAGAACACATAAGAAAAGGTGCTTAGCTCTTGAATATTATTCAGCGTCAGGGTCAGAAGAGAACGAGAGTTGGTCAAGAGAGAGACCTAATAAGAAAGATGAAAGAGAGGGTTCTAACCCAAGACAAGATAAAACAAAGGAGTAGATCCACCTAGGTTCCCTCGGGATCGTTAAGCCTCGGAGCCCCGAAGGGTCTGTTAGCGTCAATTATTTTTCGTTTTATCTTTACCTCTTCGCAATTAAATTTGTGATTTTTGACAACTATATTATACTATTTTTGATTTACTAGAATTAATCGCGTGTTCTCTTTGTGTTTTTAGAGAACGGTTTATCTCTCCAGACATTTAGCTGTTATCGCTCGAAAAGTAAATATATACCTCAGACTTCAAACATCGATTGTTTTAAATTTGTTGTTAGAATTTCTGTAATATTTTTTTGGTGAAATGTGAACGTTTAAAACCCTGGCCGATGTACCAAACAAGACGTTAAAGAAAATTCCTAGGCTCGAGTATATTGTTGAAATCAAAATGAAATCAACGACTGTCACGGTTTTATAAATTGCAATTTTGTTTTACGTACGATTTGGCATTTTGGTCTGTGAAAAACCTTCACTACTACAAAATTTTATCAAAATAGTTTGAATTCATTTTGAGCTATTCGATCTTTTAAGACTGTGTTTGTTTTGGTTTTTCGTTTTTTACAGCTAATATCAGAACCAAAATATTTGGGGATATACATCGTATATTTGGTCGTTGCTTATTTTGAGAAAGTTAGTGCAATATTTTACATCCTTTATTTTCCTTTACCTGATCCTTGATTCTCATGTCCACAGGATGAATTAAAAGTTGAGTGATTAATTCATGCGATCTGCGAGCCTAAAATTTAAAAACATAGTTACTATATTACAGGTATGTTAAAGAAATGATACTCTAATCTAGCACAGAAATAAATTAAAAATATCTCTCCTAAAATACTTGGGTTAACTTGTAATTATTACTTTATCACATAAACATAGTATAGGGAAAGTTATGTGATGCATCGACAAATCCAAGAGTTTTTGCTGACATATTCGTTTTGTTTTGTGCCATATTTTGAGGCATTGTTTTTCATTTTCCGATAACTCAAAATTTGTGGGTAGCTACGATAAGAAAAACAAAATATCGATTTTATCTAAATGTGCTCTAACGTTTTAAATAATAAGTTCATGTGTAGCCTCCAAACAAAATATATTGGTCGCCATCTTTGAAAATGCCTTATCGTGACCTCTGTGAAACCAATAATTTGTCATGGGGTTATATAATAGACGTGATTTCTCGAAATCGGCTGTACCGATTACGTTTAAATTTTAATGAAATATGAAGATACTCAAAACCGAGTGCAACTAATAGAAAATTATTGAAATAGAATAATTTTCAAAAAGCGAAATCTAACCTAGACCGTGCTCAAGTTAAACTTGATTTCATTTTGGTTACAAGTGCAAGTTTAGATCTTATTTAAATATATAAATATTATGGAAAATTTTCTACAAAATCTAAGTGGTTCGTATAACTGAAATTTTTGTTTTTTCTTTACTATTTTCGGTTGTGAACGAATGTGTAAGAAAGTTTGAGTAATGTTTTGAAACCGATCATTTATTAATTATATATTTAATTTATTTATAAAACACTAACTTCTTTAATGAGATCACTGGCTCTCCAACAGGTCGAGGTTTGTCGGATTATGACAGTGACGACCCAAACAATTTCTCTTATAAGTTGTTCCTTCTCCGCTTCCTCGTGGCTGCCATCACTTGTAGAAACAATTACAAAAAATGATGAAGAAACCAATAACATAAAGTTGACTGTTATAGTGACGAAGATCTGACTTCGTGTCATCAGATTGAGTTGATCTATGAGATCACATGTCAGAGAATGATATTTACAAATAGTTCTTAGTAAGACGCATGATTCTGCAAGCAGACAGTTTTTTACACTAAATTATAATTTTAATTTCTACAGTTACACGGTTATTACTAAAATAAAAGATGAACATACAAACCGTCAAATCTGTCTTACCTTTATTTTTGCTATCCACAGATTTAATTGTAGTATTGATCATTTGAAAAGCAATTTTCAACATTTCACATGGGATCGCGAATTGGGCATCTGAGCCGCACAATATCCCCAATGTAGAAACCTGCATAACAATGCAACTTTGTAAAAAAATGTTTATAACATCAGAATTGTGTATCTAATAAAAAGTTATTTATTATAATGAATACAATTCCTGACCCTATCACCTTACTATTTCTACTTGGGACAAACCTTTTGCTCCTGCGTAGTCACACCTAGGGACCACAATGGCACAAAACTTATGCTCCAGTATTAGTGTAGGAAATTCTAGGGACCATCATGGCACAAACTTTGAGAAACCCTAGGGACCATCATGGCACAAACTTTGAGAAACCCTAGGGACCATCATGGCACAAACTTTGAGAAACCCTAGGGACTATCATGGCACAAACTTTTCCATGTTGTAATCTTGACACGAAATTTTCCACGCAGTATCGTTGTCAATATTTACGGTTTCTGATATCATTCAGATACCCAGTCGGCGTCTTTTTAAACAATGTTGATTCGGTTCTTGAAGTTGGAAACTCGCCCAAAGTGTCCATCGCATTTTAAGGTCTAGCGTTCTTCACTGAATCTTTTGTGGCACTCAAACATGATACCCCGTAAGCTTTAAGAAACGTATAAATACATTCCGTTGTTGTTTTGATCAATTTTATGAAAAATTTCAAATTGACTTGTCACTATTCCGGTAACACCACTGCACTAAACTATGACTTACAATCACCTGAACGGCAAAGAGACTTGATGTTCGTCATGCATATTCAAAGCAGTCACAATCAATTCTCATTGCTTTCTCTAAGAAGTATAATCACAATCTTGTTATTCAATATTGAAGATGTAATACTATGTTTTAATATAAATATTAATTTGAATATTTATGAACAAATTCCTTCCTTTTACATCGGTTCAACCGAAGTTTAATTCCTATAAAAGTGCCGAAGACTACGTGGATTAGTTTCGTATTCTAAAGTTTGAGTTTTTTTCGCGGTACACAAAACTGGTTTCAAGAATGACTGCGCAATAACAGGAATTTATTTTAAAGTTTAAAAAACATAAGACTTAGAAAGCATTTTAATTTTATCGTAAACTCTATTACTTGGTAAATTTAAAACCAGCTTACCCAGAAGAATTTAGTACGAGTACTGTACATCCCAGCTGCCAGTGGTACAGAGGCATACAGGATGAGCTCCAAGAATGAACGGCAGCTCAGATACAGTAATTGTTTCTGCATTACTTTTCCATCTAAAACAAGATGAAGGGTTATTATTGCAGCTATATTTTAAAGTAATATATAATCCTGGCAAAACATTGTCCACACACGTCAGCAAAATCATATTTAACAAAAAAATATTCATCGGCATCTACCCAAAAATATTTCTATGCCTTTCTTAATAGTAGCTCCCCACCTTTCCTCACCATGAGTCAAAACCGTACATTTGTTAAGATCCCCATGGGGATCCAACTCGGAACCTCTTGCACACAGGAACACCAACCGGAAGTCCACCCAGGGTGTACTACTGTTTAAATATGTATTACAACCTGCAAATTTTAGAACTTCTGTTCTATTCAAAAATTAATTTAAATTCTAAATAAATTATCTCTGTGTATGTATAAATTTAATATTAACAGTCTAATAAATAGTTACCAAATATATAGAGAAGAGAATCATTGAACAGCAAAGAAGCAGATTTTATAAACTTGTCCAAATGCATCATATTAACAAAGGAAATTAGAAGACACACCACTGTAAGATCCAGACATAGAAAATAAGACCGTATAATGGACTTTCTGTGTCTCAGTAAGGCGTTTGCCTGGAAAAGTCAAAATAGTTTTTTAAATTATTAAAGTGAATAAAGAATAACTTGTTATGATATACATTTTTTTTTTTAATTTGTGTGAATTAGGCTATGATTCCAGAGTAATTGACAAAAACTAAATGGATCGCCGTTATTAATAACTTAGTTTACAATTATTACCTTAAACGATTATTCGTGTTTTGATACGAGCGAATCAAGTGGAAGTCCTATTTAAACATCAACAACAACGTGGTTCAGTGGAGCTGAGTTATCCCGCGAGTGTGACTTATTTATAGTGAGTACGGACTTGGCAATCCTGAAGGACCCTAGCTGGATATACACTTTTTCATGTAATCTTAGGTTAGATAGCTCTCTTTCATCTTTCATCAAGTCTTTCTCTTATTCTATTCCGACCCTGGCCCAATTACAGTATTCGAGGGCTTGAAGTGTTTAATTCATCTTCTTTTCTTATTTTTGTTTAAAGACGATGATGACCGAAGTGTTTCACCTTTATAACAAGAAAAATATTTATATCTTAGAAAAGAAGCGCCGTAGCATACGTTACTGTGAGTCAAACAGTTGTATAAATGGACAAGTTTCATCTGAGCTGTGAGCTGCGCGTGGAAGGGAGGTACAATTTTGTAGTTCGAGGCCGCGTGGGGATAGAGGCATTGTAGGGGAAACAGTCGGCGCCGACTACTGTCCACGATCCAGCGATCTTGCAGACATCGTTGTTAGTACCATCACCCAACACATACTGAGGCGACCGCTTCCCCCACCACCTCACTGCTGCTTAGACCACGCCTAGACCCACTGCGCACCTAAACTCCACAGCTCAGATGAAACCTGTCCATTTATAGTTTTGTGGGTTCACTAGAATGCGCTAGTGTCTTGTAGCATGCAATACTTCTTGAAGTTACCATAGTGGGCAGTTAGATGCCAGAACTGAAGTCTCTAATCTGAATTTCAAAGTATACCATAATGATCTATTTTGAATAAAATCAATGGTTTTATTAAACAACGCTGCAGGTAATTTCGATTAAACATAAACGACCGCTAGACCTATAAAGGCCAAGTGAGGGGGCTCTCAGTATTAGTGAATACGGGCTTGAAAATCCCGAATGAATTTAACTGGATTTGCACCTTTTTTAAGTAATCTTGAGTTAGAATCCTCTCTTACAACTTTCCTATCAGGTTTCTCTTGACCAACTCTTGTTCATTTTCTACCCTGACGCTACTAGAGTATTCAAGGGCTAAGGTTGTTAAATTTATCTTCTATCGTGTGATTATTGAAAGGTTTTCGTGTTTAAAAAACAAGGGGGGAAACCGAGCTAAGCGAGTGAAGTTTTAACCTAAGAACACGCAGCGATACGTTCTCGTTGTACTTTAATATGAGTTTGTGTTTGTCTTCAATGATTTAGATATGTTTGAGCAATTTTGTTCAGACATTAGTCAAAATTTGTGAATAAGAAATACAAACAAAACCACCTGTTAATATTGACTTTCATTTCTGATTATTTGTAGCTAGCTGGTGTTTTTTCAGAAGTAACACTTAAATTTACAAAAAATTTTAAAACTTAATATTACGTTGAAATATCTAATTAAATGTAAGTGTAAAATATGTCTGTTTGATTAATTGTTTCATAAATATTAATGAAACTCTGGTTCCAATTGTATTAACATATTTTATTCTTGTAAATGTATAATATAAGATATATTTTTGTTTCAATATTTATTGAACAAGCAAACCTCTCCATCTGCCAAAAGTAATTTGGAATGCAGGTGTTCATTATACATAGTGCAGTAGAAAACCACAAAGAGACACGTCAGTAGTGACCCAAGGGCGCAGAATAGGCTTTGCTGTGGATTAGAGCAAAATATAATTAATAATATATACGTGGGTCTGTTCAAGAAGAGTACCGCCAGTCAAGTTTCTGAACAGAACCTGATCTGAGAGAACAGCTGAAACGTTGTTGGCGTATTTTACCAGGAACAGGAAAGAATCTGTAATCGGTAGAGATTTGTGTTTCCTAATTGTGTGAATTTATGTGGCGCTGTCGGAAAAAGGATGAGGATCTGTATCTGGAAGGACATCAATTATATTGGGCACCAGAACAATCAAGTGTATATTATGTATAAAGTTAGGAAGGGTGCCACTGTTTGAGTGGCGATCCTCTTCTTGAACAGACCCCTATAACTATAAATCTTAGTTTGGGCTAATATCCGGAGTTGATAAAGAACAATCACTATGTATGAATACTCACGACCTTTTCACCACTCTTTTTAATCTCAAATGTAAACCCATATTGAGTTATACCTACCAAAACGAAAAAGAAAAATTATCCCGCAAACCAAAGATATGGCACTAATCATAAAATCATATGGAATATCATAATAAAAGTTTTTTCACCAAAATTGGTGTTTTCTTCACTTCTTTACTACATAGAGAAACTTTAAGAGAGAGATCTCCAGTTTACATTTGATATTCAAAACTTCAACCCCCTAGTGGCAACCTCTAGTGAGACCGTAGTACTCAAAAATGTAAATTTTGAGTGTTCATAAAACCACTAAAATTATTTTGATTTTTCTTCACCAACTCCGGGGATTTAGCTCATACTGAGACTTTTCAGACACGTTTTATATGTTTGATCCTTATAACTCCAAGACTCTGAAAAAAAGTGTTCAAAATTGTGTATCTAAGTATATGTATAACGATACAACATTTATTTACATCTAGAAATATTTGAAATCTAAACTACAACGCTTATTCAACGCCCATCCTTTCTATAAAAAAAATTGTATAGTTAAGAATAAATAATAAATTTTAAATAAATAATTAGCAAAAATCCATAGGATATATATATCAACATTTTCAATAATCACCATTATTCAAAAATATTTATTTTAAAGTATTTATGCATCTTTACAATGTAACAATTTAATTAAATATCAAAATAAGATTAGAATCAGTATAATTCAAATCTAGTACCTAGAATGCCTCAGTAGTCATTAATAGTTCAAATCAAAATGTCCTGTTAAGACAAAAGGAAGGGTTAGTAGTTTTAAAATAGAGAGGCTGTAGACACCAACTGAAAAGTGACTTTGAGGTAAAGCAGATTTAACAGGGCGAGATAAAAAAAACCCACAAATATGTAAACGAATAATCAGTGCAATGAATATATCTGTTTTGGTAAGTCAACTTAAATATATGTCCTCAAAGCACAAATATTTCATCTTCATCAGCCAAGAATTCAATAACTAAACTCGGTTATCCTTTTATCTACAAAAAATATATAAAAGTCGATTTGTTTCTAGAAGAGGAAAATCGTTTTCATTACCGTAAATATTTTTGAATGTTAATAATTTTCGGCAATTCAACATTTTAAACGTCCGCCATCTTAAAAATGTACAAAATAAAGTCTTGGTTTTTTAATATACTGATATAAGGTTATATAAATGATGCTACTTCCAAGGATTTGTTTGGTTTTTTTACCACAACATGGCTTACACACGACTTGGTTTCGGGTGTAAATAACCAACTCTTTATAAACAATTTTTATAGATTTAGAATCAACCACCGAAATATTTCCATACAGTTTTAAATCACCCCGTATGTATATATGTTGAAAGGTCAACCTCATTCATGTCTTTTGTTAGTTTTTTCGTTAAAAAAATATCGGTCACATCAATACCATTAACATAACTAGCTGGCTCAAAAAAATAGAACTCTAGATATAAAAACATAATGATACAATTTTATACTACAAATTATATCTATCTTTAAATATAATGTTGCGTTGCTAAATGTATTTCTATTATCATTTGCATTTCTATTCTTACTTTGGATTGTAAAAAAGGTATCTTCTTTGGGACAATTAATTTTTATTTGTTTTACTTACTATATAATCTAAATTCCATAAATTTAACTAAAAAACTTTTAGAAACTAAAGAAACTTAACTCTATAAATTATACTTTAGACACTAAATAACCTAAACTCTAAAAGTAAATTAAAAACTCTATAAACTAATATATATATATATATATATATATATATATATATATATATATATATACCTTAGAATTTAACTAACAATTTTAGAAACTACGGAAACTAAACTATAGAACATAAAATAAGGTATGTAAAACTAAAGAAACTTAACTCTATAAATTATACTTTAGACAGTAAGTAAACTAAGAACTATATAAACTAACGCTAGGTTAAAAGCAAGATAGCCTATGTAACAACTAAAGAAATTTAACTCTATAAATTATACTTTAGACACTAAATAAACTAAGAACTATATAAACTAACGCTAGGTTAAAAGCAAGATAGCCTATGTAACAACTAAAGAAATTTAACTCTATAAATTACACTTTAGGCACTAAGTAACCTAAACTCTATAAAGTAAACTATGAACTCTAGAAACTAAAAGCATAAGCCTTGGAATCCAACTAAGAACTCTATAAAATAACTCTAGAATTTAAACTTATTGGTCTAGAAAGTAAACATTGAATGTAAAATAAATAAAAATGAAAACTCTAAAAAAACAAAACTTTAGAAATGAAGCTAAAAACTTTAAACTAAGAACTCTATTAACTGAAACTAATTTAAAAATTAACTTAGGACAAAATAAACTCTAAAAATAAAATAAAAAATCACTTTTTTTCCTGAATCCAGGTGAACAGGCATTGCTCCAAATAATTTGTTAAACCAATACATTGGCAGCAAAGCATTGCGCACGTAACTCTGCTGGGTTTTCATATTGACTAACAGCAGTACAATAAATAAAATCCAAATCTATGTAGTTATAGTTAAAGCTTCTGTTTGTTTATTGACCAATGATTGACGTTTGTTTTTTTCACGTTGTTTGTACAAATTAAATAATTTTGTTATCTTTCGAAACAAAATGATAACATGCTGGAACACGATGAATAATAAACTGTAGCTCATATAGGGTATTTCATAAATATTGTATAAAAATACTTTTCCCATTAAGGGTGTACATTACAGGAGGGGGGGGAATAGCAGAATGAGAAGGTGTCCATGTTCAATACCTAGATAATAGCATGTACTTTTAATTTTAAACACATGTACACATCATATAAAACAGAACACATTACTATTCACTGTTTGACCTATTTTAAAGTGAAGTTGTGCTTTCCACTGTGATATCCTCACAATCAAAATTGATTATCAATGAGGATGTCATTCTACCCGTTAGCCGATCTTAGACGAAGCACCTCAGCACTGGGTACAAGATTGCTGCCTTTTGCATTCCGCTCATTATTTGTGTTTTACAACAGTGTGTTCTATATTTTACAATGGTAAAGTAAAATGTTGTGAGAGTGGCGACAGGGTACTATAGCATTACTTGACCTTCTCTTGTATTTTAGTCACTGGGAGCAAAATGGCTACCTTATACACTTCTGCCATTATTTGTTTTTTTTACAACAGTTTGTTACAAATTTTACAATACTCGAGTAGAACTCAGTGAGAAGTGGCGATAACATTACTAGACCACTCGATACTTATTAAATTGTTTGTTTTACGATACAAAAAGGCCTAAATTACGTGGACTAGGGTTTACTGAGTGTCTAGTGATATTTTGTAGAACATGTTTAATAGTTCTCTATCATCGAAAGTAAATTAACGTGCTGGTTCCCCGTACGTTGGTTGATTAGACTTTGTTATTGAGTGTTTTGAGGACCATGGGGTTGGTTTCTCTCGTACTACTACATGTCATCTCTCTTGTTATTATATAAACATCATTACGTAATTCTGACAATTTAAATGTTAGTGTGTAGGTTAAATGTATTCCATGGTGTCATCAAATTTTAAATTACAGCAATTTTAATTTTAATTGTATAAATTAGGTCCTTAAAATACCTTTAGCTTAAAATTTGTTAAGGTTCAAAGTGAAGGCTTTGTGTTGGAGATTCCCGCAGGAGGAGGTGCAGACCAGCGCACCTTATAAGAGGGGATTGGCGTCACTCGCGGTCTCCAGTCAAACACTCACAACACTACCATCTATATAAACATACACTCAGTTCATCAATGTAAAAACATGTGTCATATGGCCCTATTCCTATTTAAAAAATTGAACCTATGTTCAAGATGGCAGATTCAAGATTGCTGCAAAAAGTTTAAACTATCGAAATTGTAAGTAAATATTATCATATAAACATGTCATCAGCCGTTTTAAAGTGTTTTTATTTATTCCACACTTTATGAACAATCTGTACATGAATATGATAGATAACACCACTGAAGTAATAAAAAACATTGTAATTTTTTCTGTTTCCATTTATTATATTTGGTTTTTTCCACATAGGTTGAACATAGGATACATGGTTTATATATGTATAAAATTGAATATAAGCTTGCCAGTAGTAAGATTTTACATTCTTGTAAGCTATGAAACGCACTTCGTTCTATCCCCGGGTAGTCCACACACTTCCAAGCCTCGATCCACAAGAAACTATCACCTCAAACAGTCGATCACTAAAAACCATAGACTGGTCGTCTTGTAGGAGCGCCTGTTATGACATGAGTTAATTAAGGCCATAAAATACGGTGTCCAGCAGTCTGTATTGGCGTCTTAAGCCCGCATTCCTTAACGCAACAAGATTACTGTTTATTTTAAATGCCTTTTCTAATTAACCTTAGTTAACTATAATTAGGTCCAGTTATTTCAGGCCGTTCTATTATAGAAAGTAGAACAACCTCGTAATGCTTAAATATTTAAATTATTTGTTGTGAAAACTGTTCCAGGTTTTTGATTATTTACAAACATCCTCAGTTTCACAGTTCGTGAGTGTAGATTTGTTTTTACTTTCACATGTTATAATTGGGGAGGGGGGAGGGAGATCAATGTTCGGAGTTACGGTCACATTAAAAAAAAAAAACTTCTTCAATCGATGTATCCATTGATCTTTCAGAAACAGGTTTACCGATTTTATTCAAAAAAAAATTCTGGATTTTTCTTCGCGTGGTAACTAAGTACTTATCTCACAATTTTTGGGTCACCCTACCTCCTTTAAGAATCTAAAGTCTTTCGATGAATTTCAAAGTTACCTTTCTTGAAATTAACGAAGATAAAACTTCTAATCGAACTATGAAAAAACATTGCAAACTTTCTCCCCAAAACTAAATAAAACTAATCGTTATCAAAACTATCAGTTTGCTAGTTATCAATTTAAA
This sequence comes from Aphrophora alni, assembly GCA_963513935.1. NCBI lineage: Eukaryota > Metazoa > Arthropoda > Insecta > Hemiptera > Aphrophoridae > Aphrophora > Aphrophora alni. The sequence continues at coordinate 100,756,473 of OY740769.1, read as the reverse complement.
AGTGAAAATGAAGCATGGATGTCGTTTTGAAAAAATATTTATATGTTTAAATAAGGACCTAAACTTGTACCATAAACACGTCTTGAGTGTAAGTTGTATTTAACTCAAATCAAGCTTTTAATACGGTGATGATCATTTTGTGTTTTCTATTTTTTGAAGTAGATAAGATATTGACTGAAGATTTGGTATAGGCATTACTATATACGTCTATGCCAGGAAAACAAAGACTTTATGGTGTACATTTTCAAAATGGCGGACGTTCAAAATGTTTAATGTCGAATATCTCGAAAACTATTAACGTTACAAAATATTTACAAAAAACAAAAGATTTTCCTCTTTTAATGTAAAACTTTTTTCTGTCAGATAAAGGACAACAGAGCCCTTGTTCGATAAAAACAATACAATATTGAAATTAGTATTAAAACACCAGTCGCCATACTGAAACTTTTAAGGGAAACATTTTAATTTTTCGTACATTTCTAGGCATTGGATTACAATGTTAATATTAGCAATGATCGTAATATTTTGGTTTAGGCGAATTTTGGGTGCTATTGATAATTACCATGAAATTATGTTCTTAGTTTTTTCTTGAAAACTCGATAATCCTTTGACCTATAAAAAAACATATTAGAAAGCATTTTCTTTTCGTAAAACAGTAATATTTTGTTTTTTTAATGATTTTCTATATATGCGTCAATAAACATTTTTAACCACCATTTTGAAAATATACCAAATAAAGCCTTGGTTTTCTGGTATATTGGTACAAGATCACATAAATAATGCTTATAATCTTCAATCAATATCTTATTTATTCCCAAAAATATGTTTTTTTTTTTTTTTTTGTAGAAACACAAAATTGCCGACAGCCGAAACACAAAGCGTTTCCGTACCTGTGTTTTTTATAAACTTTTCTTATTGTCAATCTAGAATTGGCATCCAAAATATTTTATGTAACAAATCAATGCGTCTAAGATTGAAGTGGGACTGTCTTACAATTGTGCTGGCTAGACTACAGAATACAGGCCATTGACTTTACTATAACTAATAATCTTTACAATACATATAATGTGTTGAGTGATTGCCACTTGATGCAGTTAGATTGCTTTTAGCCTTGTCAATGGCTACGTGCACACACATTGCACAAACTTTGTACTAACCAAAGAAAAAACATTCGTTACAATCTCCCCAAGAATACTGACTTGGGATGTGTACTGTGTAGGTCAGAAAGTAAAAATGAGCTTGTATATTTTTAGGTTTGGAAAAAATTGTTAGGGGATGGACCCCGACTCCTCGACTTGTTAAAATATTTTGTGCAACTAAGCCTCTAGTTCTTAATCTAGCAGATTAGACCCTCGGTAAGTTTTAACTATACTTGCGAGAGTTCAGGAGGTGCTTGTGCTCCAAACAACACAAGTCCTTAGCCTGCACAATCAAACATTATGTAACCAGCCGTCTTATTAAACCACAAGGTTCTTTTCCTATATTCTTATACTTTGCGGCGGCATTCTGAAGCGACAGTGTCCTGTAGACCTGTGTTCCACATACATTGCTGTCTGCTTGAAATGCACTCGATCCGTCATCAGCAGACGGAACTTTTGTTATTGTTGAGATATTGAACCCCATCTCTAACCTTATTAACCGAAGTTCCCAGTTCAGTTGATGTCTCTCAAACTTCCTATGATTGAGCAGTGGATCCAGTGAAATTATGATTATTTCCAATCATCCTCCATATCCAAATTTATTTCGCTACTTGAGATTGTCTTCTTATTGAAAAATCTTCACCTAGATTGGTTTGTTTAATAATTGTTGCCATTTTGTTCCCACGTTAGCCGGGAAAGTATGTGACCAACCTGAGCAGAGATCCGCATAACCAGATAAACCTATTAGAGGTCATCCGATATTCAGAGTTCGCATTTTAGAACTCCCTCTTAGCTACGCACCTGTAAGCTTATTTTACAACCCTTTGGTTTAGGCTGATTAGCATCCTTTCCTTCTGCCGCATAGCTACAGAATCCTTTAACCTTTTTCTGCACCAATGCGTTGCCCGCCATGTACCAGGGAGGAGGTGTGTAGTCCTGAACTTGACTCTGCATGCTCCCCCTCACTATGCTCTTAGAAGAACAGAAGTTACTATATATAAGTAACAGTTACTTAATATTGTAAAACTGGAGGACAATAGACTTATAATAATCTGGGCAATCTGTTGTTGCTGTCCTAATAACTTGTAACTCTTTTCTGCAGTTCTCCCTGGGGCTCTGTTTGAGATATGTGTCCCCGGAGATCATAGAATAGTTTTGGGCGAGTGGCCACACCAAACGGTCGGGAATTACCGCTTCAGGCTGTCAGAGGCGGTAAAGTTGAATTAACCGAAAATAAAAAGGACGTCACTACTTCAATTCTAATTAGATCTGGAATTTACATTACATACAATATGCACTGATCACGATTCCCAGAACACTTTTTTTGTTTTCACACATGTACGTTAAATTTTATCACATTTATTTAACGTATGTACGTATGTGATGGATCAAAAAAGTCAATGTCTTGTGGATAAATCCGTTTTGAGGTCAACTGAGTATACAAAAAATATTTTTAGGAATGAGTGTCGTCCGTCTTAACTACAGTGCTCTACAGTATAAACTTTTGGACAGATTTTAATCAAATCTGGTACGTGGACATATTTCGGCTTTATTTAGGACTTTTTAACTTAATATTTGGAGTAGGTGCCATTCAAAAAACAAAAATTAAATTTACAAAATTACAAAATTAAATTTTCTCATAATCAGCTGAAACTATTTTGATTAAATTTTGTTCGAGTGTAGTGTTTAAGGACCCAAACTAAAGGCATTGGTTGTTATCTCTCTAAAAATGCTGATTTGCGATTTATCGTTAAAAATTTTTTTTTTTTTTTAACAATCGGATTTAATTACTCAAAATGGGTTTCGTTCAAATTTTAGTTAAATATAAAGATTAATTTATCTTTAATCATAAACTCCTGGATCCTACGCTATCTTTAATCGATTATTCTGCTATATGTTTCAGATAAAGAGTTGCAGATCGGACATCGACCTTCAAACACACTGAAAGACGACAGAGTTCCTGCAGTTGCTTGGGAACCTTTCTTCTGCGTCCTCTTACAAGACGAACAGACACTCACGGCGTACAGAAGCGAAGAATTATCAGTAAGTGTGCCTTTTGTATAATCTATGACTTTATCTTTAATATACGTCTCTCTACTTCATATTATATCAATCACCTCCTGTAAATTTAGTCCAAAAACTATTATTTTAACTTATTTTGCTGCGTAAGAAACGTACCCTTGCAAACTTACTACTTTCTTAACAACAATTTCATAGACGGGAAATCGTTCATAAATATCCAACTGTCATTTGTAGAATATACAAATTTTAATTGTTATTTATGCATAACCATAAAGAAGAACACTACATGTAACTAAATTATTTTAAAAAACATAAGTATTGTGTTAGGATTTTTTCCAAAATATACAAAGCTATTAAAACTATGATCTAAAGAATTAGAAGATCTTAAGATTTGCCGAACATTTTAACATGGCCTACCTTAATAATAAAGTTCTGCTGTTTTATTCCATTGGCAAAGAGGGGAACAGTAAAAATAATTATTCTGCTTATAATTAACGTCTATCAGCTGTTCATTGAAAGTATTGTTTCATTGTTAGCTATTTGTGATTGTGTTTAAAAGATCGTGTGAAATGAGTCTCCTTTGTCTGATTGCATCAAGGAAGAAATGCGAGCAGTGATACGTTTCCTCAATTCAGAAGGTGTGAAACCAGCAGAGATTATTCGTCGAATGCAGCAGCAATATGGAGAGAGTTGTTTAAGTGGAAGCAAGATCTACGATCACTTTAAAAGTGGTAGGATTTCTCTGTGTGATGAACAACGGCCTGGTAGGCTTTCCACTTCAAAGAATTATGACAATATTGAAGCAGTTAAACATAGGCTATGATTCTCGATAATCGACGAATTAAAGTTGATGAAATTGCAAGTGAGTTAAATGTTAAAATCAGCATATTGAATCATCCACGATTCTTTTAACTTTCGTAAAGTCTGTGCTCACTGGATTCCGTGTAAATTGATCAGCATCCACAAAGAATTGTTTGAAAATTTCCCAGAAGCATGGAACGTTATGAAGAAGGAGACTCATTTCTTAAGGGAATAATAACATTTGATGAAACATGGGTCCATCATTTTGAACCAGAGAGTAAGCGACAAAGTTTGGTGTGGAAACATCCTTTATCTCCCACAGCAAAAAAGTTCAAAACTCAGATGTCTGCAGGAAAGGTTATGATGTCGATATTCTGGGATATGGAAGGTCCAGTTTTGGTTGACTTCAAACTTAAAGGTCATAAAATAAATAATAACAGCTACTATGAGCCAAAAATTAAATCCAAGATACGTGGTAGACTTTCAAAAGCCGTGGTTTTGCTTCAGGATAACGCTCGATCGACCCCATGTGGCCAAAAACACAATCCTGTGCCTTCAAAATCTTGGTTTTCAGATGTTGGACCACCCTCCATCAAGTCCGGTCACGACTCCAAGGGCTTTCATCTTTTTGGCCCATTAAAAGAACAGTTGCGAGGGAATCATTATCGATCTGATGAAGAGGCCATTGAAGAAGTGCAAAATTTTCTGAACACGGGACCAAAAACCTTCTTCCAGGAACGAATTAAAATGTTGGGTAAAATATGGACTAAGTGCATAGAAGTAGGAGGGGATTATGTTGAAAAGTAATGCTACTATTATTTAAGTAGGTACACTAAATATATAGACTTTTTTAAATTTCACTTTACTTATCGACTTGCCATGATATATTTGGCAAATTATATATATATTAAATTCACATCTAATACTTCATTTATGATACCTTATGGAAATGTTTTTATTTTCATTTTGTTAATACTTTTAATTTGCTTCATTGTATTTTTTTTTTTTTTAAGTGAAGAATAGCTTTAGAAAGTTACCTTCATATCAAGTTTTGGGTTTTAGTTATTGTTTTGGTAAAATTAATTTTAAAATTAGTTCGCTAAGTAGGTTGTCAGAATACTAAAATCAAGAAAACTGTGGATTTTAACTTATTCATCTAAAAAATAGAATCTTTTTTTTAAGGAAGTAGCAATTTTGCTATTACTGTATTTAGGTAATACCTATTCGTAAGCTAATTATATGATTATCAAATTTATTTAGTCTCCATTTTGTTTTAAATTTTACAGGAAAAACATGTAAATCATAAATTTAAAGACGTTTTAATACTTGTTTAAAAATTGTATTTTTCTTCGAGAACTTGTGTGTACAAATTTGATATCGAAACCATTAAAATACATTTCAAACAGATTATTTGTCTTCTTTTTTTTATGGTAATATTTGTAGATTTAAAAAATGTGTAATACAAATACAGCCATTTTATTATAAAAATACTAGATGTTTTTCAAAAATTCGTCCACAGTTTAATTTTTGATTTGACAACTACTACTGAAGAGATGATTGGTTATATTTGGTTTTGCAATATTTTTCACTGTTTATAGAAAATTTGCCAGATAATGTCTACACCAACTTAATAAAACCAAATAATGATTACATCAACTTAATAAAACTAAATAATGATTACACCAACTTAATAAAACTAAAAGTATATAATGTTTACACCAACTTAATAAAACCAAATAATGATTACATCAACTTAATAAAACTAAATAATGATTACACTAACTTAATAAAACTAAATAGTGTCTTCACCAACTTAATAAAACCAAATAATGTTTACACTAATTTATCTTTTCTAGGTGAAGAGTGTATTTATAAATTGAACGCGAAATTCAAAAATAAAAGAATGTGTTTATCTGTTAATTAATAAATACATCTATAAATAAATATTGAACTTAACTTGTGAGATAAGATCGATTCTGTAGATTCTTTAACATTGCGACGTTGCTACTACCTAGTTGCGAAGTCTGAAAGCTACACCTAGTTTATCCTCCTGCTATCTGGTAACCAAATAAGAAACTAGATGATTTAAAGTACAGATGATTGTAAGCTATTTTAGTTTAAAGCGGAGATATTGGACGGCAACTGAAATAAGTTTATGAATTTAATTATTTAATCATCTATTAAAGAATATGTCTACACCAAACTATGCTGTTATTTTTTTTTCTAATAAATACCTATTATTAAGCTCTTTTGTATGCTTACAATATTTTTGTTTTTTCCCTATATATTACACAGCTGATAGACACCCTTTATCAGCAAATTTATACTTGGTACATCAAAACGCGGCATTATTTTAAGACATTTATTCTTGAGTATTCTTACGATATCTTTGTATAAGGGCTCAAAGTTTAGAAAAATACATGGTTTAAGCCATTTTCAGATCCGTACCTAAAACAGTTGAACTGAATTTAAAATTGAAACATGGATAGACATGTAATATATAAAAAAAAATTTAAAACAAAACTTTTTTATTAATGTGGCAGGATTGAAAAATGGCATCTTTTTTTGAGAAAATAACATTATTTTTCGCATAAAAATTTTGACAATACACTTTGTCAATATTTGTAGTTAATTGATACTCTTTATTCTCTAAAATAGCTGTTATACGAATTTTACAATGTAAAGCAGTTTTGAAAAATTATGTTGATAAACTGAAACAAATGTATTAACAGTCCAATTTGCCATTAGTTCACAATTATAATAATAAAGAGGTTTTTTAGACCAGTGATGTTCTAGACAATTAGCAGAAAATATTGATTTTTGTTTTCTATCGATAACTCTTGTTATTCCTTAGCCTACAGAAACAATAATAATATTAGTGTTATGACACCTCTAGATCGTGTTATATTTAACCTGAATTTGAATTTGAAAAATATCGACTCCGGAAATAACTCCAATTTGCGAATTCTTGAAACATTTAAGTGCCTGTAGTTCCTAAACGGTGGAAATATCGAAAAATACCCAAGATTATAAAGCCTTAAAAATAATGACTTTTATCTAAATTCGCCATAAAAAATAGAGGTTTAAATAAAAATAAAAAAAAGAACTGACCGTCATATTGTAAAAATGTTGGGTATTGTGAAATATTTGGTAATACCTCCGACAAGTTTGAACTAAAAAAAAAAAAAACTTTCTTATGTGTCCGTCACGTGACGCGTTTCGGAAATTTACTCCATCATCAGAATCATTATCACTCTTACACAATCGCCAAACATAAAACACACAAACACAAACGAATCAAGTGGAAAACACTTTCCAAAATGTTTCACACTGGTCTTACCTATTGTTAAATTATTAAAACTGACGATCCTAATCAGCTGTTAAGTGTATTATTATATTGGTTGCTATTTAAACTAAATTTGTATGTAAACTCCCAATAAGGCGTTTACATAATACATATGTTAATGTCGTAAGCGATACGAGATAATTATCTTATAAGATAGGTATCCATAAAGTTGTAATGGTTACCCAGTTCGATAAATTAAAATGTCAAGACGTACAAAGAATGCTGAAAATTTATATTTTCAAATTTCTTTCATCAATAGTGTAGAAAAATACCCCTGTTTGTGAAATATGAACAGAAATCTTACCACCGTTATAGGTTTGGCCTGGAATTCAGGGCCGGATTTCCCAGTAGGCCCGGGCCTATTGGGCGCTAACTCCCAGGGGACGCATGCCGAGAGGAAAAAAAATATTTAAAAAAATATCTATAAATAAAAATAAATAGCCATAACTTAACATATTTTATGTTAAAGTTACATAACATTACTAAAAGTGTTTTAAGACGGCATTTTGTTAAGCCCAGAACCAAGTAAATTACTCAAAAAACTTGCAATGGTAAAATTGCATCGTGGAGAAGTGTTTAAGCAATTAACATATTGGCCTGATATAATTTTTAATAAAGGTTTTAGGGGAAGTAACTTTAACCAGACTAGGGGCGGAAAAAATTATTGGGCCTAGGGGCGCCAAAATGCTAAATCCGGCCCTGCTGGAATACCGTTGGTAAACTAATTTTAAAACACCAGTAAGAAATCATACAAGTGAAAGTCGCTTACACGTAAAAACTACTTGTGTTTTAAATATACAGCGGGATAAATAAGTCCCGGGACGGTTTAATATTTCTTTAACCATTACAGATTGAGTTATAAAATTTTGCAAATTGTTAATAAACACCAAATCGTATTTTAGTATGTATTCAGACTGTTACCTTTCCAGGGGGACGGCCTACAAGGAGTAAGTAGGAAATCATAAATGAGAGCATAGGTCAACTTGTACAACGAATTAAAGGTCTTTATGAGTAGAACACAATGTCGTTGCAAACCCGACCTCAAAAGGTCCACCTTAGCTAAAATAGCGGGAGTTTAAAGTTTATATTAACTACAACGTCAGGCATGTTGATAGATCTCTGCTGCAGCTTCGTCGAAGTCGTCTTCTTGGAGTTACTTTTTGGTGAAATATTTGTAGAACCAGTGGATTTTGAGTTTTTACATGAAATTTTGAATAGTGTGATTAGGCAATATCGTGTATTAAAGGAATCTTCAGGTCTGTTTGTAGAGTAATACAGAGTGTAACGAAAAATGTAAACTGCTATTCATTTTCGGATTATATACATCAAAACCAATACAAAATGTCTAATAAGATATAGTCATATTCCTCTTCATTTTCCGTCTATCCGCCATTTTTTTTTTTTTAATACATTATAACTGCGTAACTAGTAAAGATATTGTGTTCAAATGTAGTATAAGTATTTTGTGTGTTACGTTTTACAAGTGTACCAAACACAAAGACTTTTTTAATAATTTTCAATGTCGCAAATCTACTCAGATTCACCCTGGCTAAATTGTGTCTACTCGTAAAGCCCTTTAATTCGATGTACAACTCGACCTATGTTCTCATTTAAGATTTCCTACTTACTCCTTGTGGGCCGTCCCCCTGGAAAGGTAGCGGTCCACTGAATACGTACTAAAATAGGTTTTGGTGTCCATTAACAATATGCAAAGCGTTGTAGCTCTATCTGTAATGGTTAAACAAATATTGAGCAATCCCTGGACTTATTTAACACGCTGTATAATTATTTACAACTGGAATGATAGCGCCCAATGACATAATCACATCCTCTCGGATTAATTCAAACTATATGAGCACAGATACAATTTGTTCCTAACCTAAAATAATTTCTTTGTTTCTGCAGATATTTCTCGAGAGTACCAGAGGTATCCATGCAAAGATTAAGGTAAACATTGTGAGTTGTTGTTTCACATTGTATTGTTTGTTTATCTAACTCCCTTTCATTCGTTTTGCTGCATGTTGTGTTTAATAAATGTATTTTATGTTTTAGCGTTTTGTTTCTACTACGCAATGCATGGTTATATTTTCGAAATAGATTTTTATTTATTCCGTATTTCAAAAACTTAACCTCTAATAATTTTAGTGGAATTTATTAGCCTAGGTTTTATTAGTAGTAGAACAAGCTGACGGACGCCACCTAAATGTAAAGACCAAAAGTTGGTTTCTTGACCCTTGTAGGAAATGTTAAATTGTAGACTATTGGTAGTGAAGGGGGCTTATCCAGTAAGGTGAGTTTGTTTAAAATTATTTTTATTCAGGTTTTCTGAATCTCGTAGATGTGTACATTAAAAAGTCTCTACTCGCTTCGCTCGTGTTGGTGTCTCGGATCTGGCGGTCCTATATGCATGTGAAGAAACCTAACCTAACATAACCTAATCAAATCTAACCTAACCTTATCTAATCTAACCTAACCTAACCTAACCTAACCTAACCTAACCTAACCTAACCTAACCTAACCTAACCTAACCTAACCTATATGCATGTGAAGAAACCTAACCTAACATAACCTAATCAAATCTAACCTAACTTTATCTAATCTAACCTAACCTAACCTTATATAATCTAACCTAACCTTATCTAATCTAACCTTATATAGTCAAACCCAACCTTAACCTAATCTAATCTAACCAAACCTAACCTAACCTAACCTAATCTAACCTAACCTAACCTAACCTTATATAATCTAATCTAACCTTATATAATCAAACCCAACCTAAAATAACTTAACCTAATCTAATCTAACCTAACCAAACCTAATCTAATCTAACCTAACCTGACCTAACCTAACCTTATATAATCTAATCTAACCTTATATAATCAAACCCAACCTAAAATAACTTAACCTAATCAAATCTAACCTAACTTTATCTAATCTAACCTAACCTAACCTTATATAATCTAATCTAACCTTATATAATCTAACCTAACCTTATATAATCAAACCCAACCTTAAATAACTTAACCTAATCTAACCTAACCTGACCTAACCTAACCTCCACTCGTTACGGTCGACTCGGTCTTACTGGATCTCGTAGTTATGCTAATATCACTCTTTTTATGTGGTCAGGATATAAAATTACTTTTTTATAACTACGCTATTTGTCACCGTAGAGAGAAGGTTGGGTGCTATTACATATAGAATTAAAACCTGCAAATATTGAAGTAATTTAGTGTGTTATAATTGACCAACGCAAGAGATATGTACAAAAAACTGTTTAATATGGCCGTCGTGTTGACATTTTTAATTTGATTATTTTTTTTTTTAACTTTCAACAGGGTTCTATATGTCTACACTAACACCATGTTTCTATTTTTGTTTGTGTGCCCGCTGTCTGCTTATGCACGACAGACATCATGTCACTCGAAACACGGAGGTGGATTATTATACTTCCTACATTGGGTAGGTAATATCATCCAATTTCAAAATGGTGGCTGATAGAAACAGGTTTTTAATAGTTCCATTCATTTTCAGTCTACTAAAAATATTTTGTAAAACTGGTAAATAGTAATTCTCCTAAATATTTTCTCGTATTAGTTTCAATAAAGATGTAATTGATAGAAGTTTACATTCCATTCTGGGATGGGTGTAAACGTCAGACAGACATAAAAGTGTAAATCAAAGTTGAAATACTCATTTCATTTTACTAAATTGAGGTTTTCGAAAGTTGTGATTTTCTGCGTTTTCTTGCACAAAAAGTACAACATAAACTTGAAGGTCCTTACTTACAGCTGTTCTATATAATATTATCTGAAATTCCGAGCTTGCGTGTGAGGATTCAGGATTTAATTCTTACGTAATAAAAACAAAAAACGTTGAAAGAAAATTGTAGAAACTCTATTTTTAACTTTTATTTTATAAAACTATTAATCATGTCAAACCATGGGTTTTAGAATACATAATCAGCTTTTAAGTGACATCTCAAGGAACTTTCTAAGCCCAATTAATAGTGCTTGTGTAACTATTTCGAATTTGGGGGGGGGGGGACTTAACCATGAAAAAAGTAAATACAGTACATAAAAACTATAGGTTTTGGAAATTTTAGTAGCGCATAATGAGTGCATTGTTTTCTCGATAATTGTTGAAAGATCATCATTTGTTACGCATGTAGGTTTATATATTGATTTTACATGTATACAAACCCTTGTCTATATTTTTTTATGTTTCTAATATATTATTATTTTTGTTGTTCTCTAGTTTGCCTTGCATTTTACCTATTCCAAGATTTTTATTTCAATGTCGTTTATTCACAATGTTTATTTAATTTATTTTTTAAGTAAATGTGTTAATTTTTTAACTATTTGATTTAAATAGTATATAGATTATTTTAAAATTTAGTGTTTAAATTAGAAAACTTTTAGAATATTATACGACTACAGTACTGTAAGTTGCTCGCACTAGAAGTTGTCTGTATCGCTACTAGAATGCGCTGTTATGTTAGGTATTATTTCATTATCATGTTTGTACACAATATTTATTGTTTATTTCGTAAAAAACATTGACTTTTACAGAAAATATTTATAAAATTTAGAATATAGAAAGACGTAACGAGAGGTAAAAGTCTTTTAGTCTATTAGTCAAATTTACACGCTCAATTTGTTTAATACTTCTTTGTTGTTTTAAAAAGGTGAAAAACTTTTCAGGCATTTGAATGAAAAAGAAAAGAGTTTAAAACCCGACTAATTGTTCTTGTCTATGCCGCTAATGTAAGAAATATATTTTCTGAAATTTTTGCTCAGCTAATTATGATAGAATTAAGGTTAACTAAAATCTCAAAGAGGCTTCAATGGAAACTACCATTTGGAAATAATTGGCAAAACCCATCATGAACCTTGACCGCTGTCAATCAAGTACGTGATTTACCTAGGCTTTCTACAAGAGGGAAGCAGTTGGAGGCTCTATGAACGTTGTCAAATTAAAAACAGCCCCCTTTCTATTTCAACTATTTATTCTAACCTAAATCCCTTTACAGGGTGATCGCTAAGAAACGTTGAATCCTTCAGGACCTACAAATTCATATAATAGGACTTAGAGCGCTTACAATCTATCCGCTATTTCGCTTTTTTCTTTTATAATTTAAACATGTTTTTTTTACCCAAGCTTTTTATCCAAGCAAGTTTAAAAGTTTTATCCTACCTGAGACCTCAAGAGAAGAACACTTTTCATCGATATTATTGGTCTACATAATTAACATTATCGCCCTCTATTTTGTCATTACTGTACTAAATTTCCATATTAAACGCATACAACATTGAAAGATAAACGTAAATTTTTATATAAAACTACCTGATGGCCCCAGTTTCACCTGGGGATAGTTGAGAAAGTTTCATAAAGAAATATTTTTTTAGCAGAACCCTAATGGTGGTGCTACTGAAATAAATTATACCCAAATACAGCAACACACCAATTTTGATCAAACCCATAATCCTAGAGTTTTTTTTTTTTTTAACATTGTTTGGGGTAGATCTGTAGACGCGTACTACGAAAGGGTTTTTAAAATGTTCCACTCCAGGGGTGTTTTTTACCCCTAAAGTATTTATTTTTAAAACAAAATCCCTCTTTTTCCAACCAAATTAAAAACCGCTTTCATGAATACTCTGTACCAATTTTCTCGTAAACAAGAAAGAAGCCTAAAATAAAAATAAAATAGATACCACATTTTGGAAAATCCGTCCATCTAAGTCTCTAAAATTGTTTTCTGACTAGGGTGTCTATAAGACTTCCAGATCGATTTTCTCCCTACATTTTCGCAATAACCAGTAAATTTACTAAGAAATAATTCATTTTAAAACAAAACGACGTTTCGACAACTATAAAATCATCCTCAGGGGCAATCAGGATGATTCATTTTAACGTAGTCTTTAAGCGGTATATTCTTGTTATGATATTTTTCATTATTTCTTAAGAAATTTCCACGATTTTTTCCGATCAAAATATTTTTTGAGATATTAAAAATGTTAGAAAGAAACATAATCAGAATTTTCTAACTGATTGTCATATACTTTTACAGATCGGAGACGCGTTGTTCGTAGATCTTCCCCGGGTGAGGTTAGACGGTGGAGCCAAAGCATTCCGTCAACGTTGGGGTTATGAAGGAAGTGCTCCACCCCCTCTATTGGAAGAAGATGAAGAGGACGAAGACGAAGATACGGAAGCGGAAACAGTATCGCTGCGAGAAGAGAGTCTTCCGACCAGCTTGTCTCCATTAGGTAAGTCTTGCAGTTGCTGTAGGTACTTTGTCACATATGTGGTGGTTATCTTGTGTGTGAAGCTGTATCTCACCTATTATCGAATTTTATGAGTAAAAAGTTATCAAGATTTAAAAAACACCACTTCCCAAGTTAAATCCAGTTGACTAAAATTAGAACATTTAAATCGTGTGATGTTCAAATATAAACGTCACTCATGCTTTGTTCTTGTAAAGTTTAATATTGCTTTTTTATAATTTTGAATTGTTTTTTCTTCGGTAATACGAGGGTGGAAACTCACCTCTATGCCAATTAATAAATTAGTGCGTTTTAACAATCTAAATAATTGGCAAGATATGTTGTTTAGATATTAACAAAATATATTTAATTTAAATTTAAATATTTTTCTCCAACAATTATACAAAGTTGTAAAGAATTTTAAAACTCAGACTTTTTTAATTTAAAAAAATTATGTTTCCGCCCGGGATCGAACCGGGGACCTTGCGCGTGTGAGGCGCACGTGATAACCACTACACTACGGAAACGTCGAAGAACGAAGGTAATTTCAACTTTATAAAGTAAATCAAGACACAAATGTATACTTTTTGTACAGTCATGATTGTTTTAATATTTTACTTTACTGTCTCACTAATTTGTATGATGTACTTTATTGTCATCTGATTTCTATAATAATATCGTTATTGTTCATGGAAAGACCGAAGTTAAGTTAAGTTCAGAACAGGTTTCTTCTATTGTTTTAAAACGTTATTTTTTACATAATAAGACTAGAATTTTATTATATTCGGGTAGAAAAACTCACTTCCCTTATAAAGAGGGAGCTGTGTATAAGGAGGGGAGGGGTGGAAAATGTTGACTTCTAACACCAAGATCCAATGAAACTTTTTCAAAAATATGCAAAAAGGCACAAAACTAATGGAAACATTATTTTAGCCAATATTTTCTTTCGCTATTTTCAATTTTTCCTCAGATTTTCTTGGTTAGGGTGGAGAAATAGTTATTTGTGCAACTAAAAGACACTTTGCTCACGAATTGCACATTATACTTTGTCTACAGTTGTTATTTTGTGACAAATAAAAAACATACTTTATAAAAACATACACAATTTAATAAAACATTAATTTAATACAATAGTGTTCATCCTCACGTCAAAACTGAGGTTATTTAAATGAATATTACAAATAACTTAGGTGTATTGTTGAGGAATCGGGATTGCCAACTTCAAAACTCGGCAAACGAAAAATACTCCCCGTGTACATACACTGTCAATCATCTTTATGAATAATTACTTCCTTTTACAACTTTAAAACGTTTTTTTGTTGTTTATTTATGTTATTTTACATATAACAATTAATCTAACATACATACGGGACATTTCCTGTATATTATAAATCAATTCAAATAAACTTAACCTAAATTTCGTTTTGTTCAGTTGCCATTCGGAGTGAGCAAAGTAGTGTGCAAAGTAGTGGGCAAAGTGAAACTGTTGAGAAATCAGCTGTTTTGCAAACTAATTTAAATGAACAAAATGCCACTTTGTCAACAACTGTAGACAAAGGGTATTTTTTATCATGACCTCTTTTTCGTCGAAACAAAAAACAAACTATCGGTACTTTTTCTGAATAAGTCCACCAAAAGTTTTCGTATTTTTGACGTTAGATGTTTGTATTTTGACCCAAAATTAAAATAACAAGTGAAATTAGGCGCGAGATATGGGTTTGTTAAGTTAGGTTGAGAAATCTAAATACTCTACGTTAATTATATACTTACCTAAGAAGAAACGAATAACTTACTATTATAATTAAAAATCTAAAGATAGTCTGAAAAAAGTCGAACAATTTATTTTCGGGAAACCGATTTTAACCTAATCTAACCTAACCTAAATTAACAAGCCCATTTCTCGCGCCTTATTTCGCTTGTAACCTTAATTTTTGGTCGAAATACAAACATACATTGTAAAAATTACCAAATAATCATAATAGAAAGTTATTCGTGTGTTCACTGTCCCTACCCATATATATTTTTTAATGTGATAAATTTGCATTTCTCTTGCATAATTTCAACTGTAAACGTGATTTTTTATCAATACAAAACGAATCATGTAAAAAAAAAAAAAAGTAATATTATGGTGGGCATTTTCCGAAGAAGCACCAAACAATCTTTATTTATACATATTATTGTTTTAGTAGGGGAAAATACAATTTTAAAGTACACAGATCTTATATTAAGAATGTTAATTATAAATCACTGAATCCCCTACCACAAGAATGTTAATATTAATTTTACAAGATTTCTTATCTTTAGCTCGAAATGGTTTTTTTTTTATTTGATATGAAGTTTAAAATATAACTATTAATTAAATTTTATTAAAATAACCAAATTAAATATTTTTAATTAAGAGTTTTAAAGTAAAAAAATTGGTTCGACGAGGATGGGATTCGAACCCACGCGTGCAGAGCACATTGGATTAGCAGTCCAACGCCTTAACCACTCGGCCACCTCGTCTCTTAGAGAAGAACGGCAATATTTCATAATATGACAATGTGCTCACTGTTAGTAAAGTGTATAAATACAGGTATAGATAAAGGTTTTTTTCAACTTCAACATCATCCAATGTGGCTTCTTCCAGATATATAATTACTAAAAATTAATTTTTTGTTGGAAAAATATTTATATATTTAAAATTGCTTCTATTCTACCATAAACACGTCATTATTGTAAATCGTGTGGAATTACTTAGTAAAATCATACTTTTTTTAAACCCAATTAACAGTTTAACAGTTTTCACTTGGTGTCCTTGGTGAATACTTCGAAATACAACTTTGAATCAAATCTATCACCAGAAGTTTCTAAATGGTTCACTTCATCTACAATGAGCAACTTTCTAATTTTTCCCTCTCACAAAAATTCTGTCTAAACGTGGCGAACTATTCTCGTCGAATCCCCTCCATTCGACTTCAAACTCTTTTTTCTTCCTTAGGATCCATCATTATAATTTTAAAAAAACAACAGCACGAGTGTCCTCATGAAATTAAACAGACCGTAAAACCTACTATATGTACCGACGGGGTCGATTAGATCGGTGATTCACAAATGTATTCAGAGCACGCCTATCATTCAACTGACAACTCACCCCACCCACCCAAGTAGCAGGTTAAGGGAGGAGACCGATCAATCCGTCTTGGAACTCTTGGATGGTATTGGACCCTCGCGGTTTAATGACGGCGGTCACGGTTCATTTTTGTATTTTGGTAAATTTCTCTCATAGGAGAGACTTTTGTTCTGTAAAAAGAATGTCAATTAAGATATTATTATTCCTGAACTTTATTATTTGACTTACAATTTTCTACAAGTGTTTGGATCATTATTGCCACTAAAATTTTAACAAAATTGGTTGAATCGATTTTGCTTCGGTTTAAATATGATCAAAATAGTTATTTAGTGTTCTTTCCTTATAATAAGCTAACCTCAAATTTTGAGTTGTAAAAAAATGAAAAGAAAACCATCACAAGATATGTCCAAAATATACCCACTTACTAAATTTGATTAAAATCGGTCGACTAAACATACATCTTTCCACAAACTACTTTCTGACTACATTTATTTTATGAATCATCACGTGACTTTCTTTATACTACAT
This sequence comes from Aphrophora alni, assembly GCA_963513935.1. Classification (NCBI taxonomy): domain Eukaryota; kingdom Metazoa; phylum Arthropoda; class Insecta; order Hemiptera; family Aphrophoridae; genus Aphrophora; species Aphrophora alni. Next base: position 100,739,259 of record OY740769.1, on the reverse strand, counting down.
ATTTTATGTAACGAAATATAAAAATTAATAAAATTTTGTATAAAAATATTTTCAAAATGGCGACAGTTTAATATATATTTGGTAGTTATTTCTAGTCCAGATCCTATAAGTTATTGTATTTTTTATCTATATTAAGATCACTTGACAAATATTACAAGTAAAACACACTTTTTCAGAAATGTATAAAACTCTCTCTTGTATGTTTAGTGCTAATATACTGCAAAGATGACTTCATATCGCGTAATTGCTTGTTGACCTCTGGAGGTCAGTCACTATCCATTGACCTAGTAGGCCTACTCGTAGAGCCCTCAGCTGGTTGTTTAATAAAATGGTCATTGGATACGAAATCGCCTGCCTTATTTTCACTGCAGGAATCAAATCAAATTAGTCAATTTCAGGCAGCCATTTTACTAAAAAATAACTTTTTGCAAAACCATAAAACAGACATGGAGGCGCTCAATAATGAAATAGACCTAAATAAATAACATCAGTACGTAGGAAATTTAATTTTGTTATTGTGCCAATATGATGGAGGTGGCCCCTAACAAAGCGATTTTTTCACCAATATTGAAACGACAATTATTGTTGGTAAAATCCAATAAATAAACTATAATGTACGAAATTTCTCAAATTTTAGTTTACAGAGCGGAACAGAAATTTTCTTTTAGATAAGATTTTACAGGTTAGTTTACATCAAAAACCAATTTTTTTTTATCGCTTAGGTTGTTTTAGTGGAACATCATTCCAAGAACCACCTTTTTGGACTTAACTAGCCTTAATATTGCAGTTAAACATTGAATACACTTATTTTTACTTTCACCAAATCTTCTGTAACTGCATAAATGAAGAAGTAAAATGCAATTTATAACTTTGAACATTCCAAGCTAGTAGTGACTGGAGGCCTAATACTAAACAGGATTGGTTGAGTACTATGATGGTACTGTGTATGGTTTGTTTACTACAGTGTTGGGATAAGTACTGTAACGGTTTCACAAATTGTTATCAAGGTATCGAGTTGCCAATGGTCGATACGAATAAACAAAAATAAGCCTAGCACAGGTTACATGATTTCGTAACACTGCTTAGTGGTACAAAAAGATAATTCAGTTAGCATAGACTAGTTCTTCTACCCCTCTCACCAGTTCAGTTGATAAGTGTCGGTTAAAGTACAGTATTCACAATCTGTTTTATGTTTAAAGAAAAGGTATCATATTTGTTCGTGAATAAAGATAACATATGTTTTCAAAAGTGTAATTATTATGTGTACAAGTTGTGTATTTCAATTATCTGTAATTGCGTAAATAGGTATTTGAGGTTAGGCCTATCATATTTTGCAACAACGATAAAAGGTAAGTTTTAAAATTTGTATTCATTACTTTTACCAATAATTATGTAATATTTTGATTAGGTTTACGTTAGTATTTTGTATTTTAATCTGTCTCTATTTAATATAATATTACTGATTTCAAAATACTTTTTTTTGGACATAAGTTGTAAAGTTTCCTTTCAAATTTTGAGGTTAGACTTACCATATTTTACCGCAATGGCAAAGTCAAGCTTTTACCTGTGAATACAGAATATTTGTATTTATTAATTTGATCAATGATTTCTTTAGTTTGTTATGTCGTATTTTACCTTGTAGGCATTTTTTATGTTTGGAGGAATATTAAATATTACTGTGATTTAAAAATGTTTTGATATTGTTAACGTAAAATTTGACAGGTAAAGTTTTTAATTTACTTTTAATACTTTAATATTTTTCAATTTTAAACATTTTTGTCTTACATTGAATGCATAATAGTACATTTTTTGTAAATTATTTATACAAAAACAGTTAATCTTACAAAAACCCAAATCCCTTTAATTGGCTAATTTAAAAACGGCGATGATTTTTAAATTTTTAGAAAAATAATTCTCAATAAAATTTGTTTATTTCCAGGATCTATATAATCCCTCGATATCTAATTGAAATTTGATTAAACGAGTTTTTTTAACCCTTTGGTAACTGCGCGTCCAGTGCGCCTGACTAGCCTAGACCGTCGCGGCTGAAATCATCGTATTTGTAGTACAGTACTCTATATAAATCGTTCTAAAAACCATGCTATTGAAGTTAGAACAATTTTTTTTTTTTGTTATTTTTGTTTTTAGCTATACTATAGGTTAAACATATCAAAACAAAGTTTCATTCATTTATTTATATTCAAAAAGTACTAAAACCTAAAACATTTTTTTTTTAATTTTATTATTTTTTTTTTACAATGAAATTTCAAAAATCAATATAAACAAAAAATATTTTATACATAAAATTAATTTTTTTGTTAAAGTGAATGTACTAATGGAGACCTGTAAAAAATTTCAAGAAAATATAATGATAAGCAACAAAGCAATAAACTATTTTATAAAACATGGAAAAATCGATTTACAACATATTTTTTACCTTATGTAATACAGTGTCAATGGTGCAGACTCTGTAGATGTTTGGGCACTGAGTTGAATGGGTTTGTACACTTCTTAACACAAGTAAAAAGTAAATAAGTAACCTAGAAACATATAAAAAAAACTGGAAACTAAAAATATTTACAACATTATTGTGTTTAAACACTTTCTCTTTTTAGCACCTGTGCTTAGTCAAGCACATTAGATGAACTCCATTGTTACAATTTTTGCAACCATAACGTGTTTTCTTCCTTTTGCCTCCAGAACTGGTACTTTGAGCACTACATACTGAACAATAACGCTGTTTACTTTCTGCTAAACGGTAAAGAGGCCCATCACCAAAACCTGTATGTTGTGTCAGGTGGGGGGGGGGGGGTCGCCGAGCCATTCCTCAGTGATCGCTACAATAATTGAAATTTTAAATTAAAAATTTTTTTTTTTAATATTTAAAAACCTAAATAATCTTTTAGTTTGTTCTTTTACTATAACAAATCACCAGATGAGGCCTCTCTATCTGCTTAAATAACAAAAATATAGCCATATTACGAAAATTCCTTTTAAAAGGACGTAGCGGTGAAAGGGTTTTAAACAACAGTTTATTTAAAAAATAAAGTTTAATATAGGCCTACAGAAAATATTGAACGTAAAAAAAACCCGAAATTATAATTACAATTTAGTCAAATTTATAATTTAAACCATGTTGTACTATTCATTCAATTAAACTTTGCAAAAACAAACTTTCTAACAAAACCAAATACAGTACTAACCAATTTGTATTATTCGCCAAAAAATTCTGTTGAATAGTTGGTCTGTTCAGTCAAAAAATGAAAATCTCTATACTCTGTCTTTAATTTATAAATACTATTTTCAAAAAGTAATATATTTAATTTAGTCTTACTACTTTCGCCATCAGCTTATTCTGTACGTAAATCGTATTTCATAGAATTATACCCAAATTATACTTTGTTAAAAATCGTATGGGGCGCTATTTTGGGCTCAGGGACCTCAAAACGTATATTTCCGCGAAAAAATCAGCATAGTTTTTTTACCTGTAGTTTTAGTTTTCTCTATTGTATGTAAGGAAGAGAAAATCCAAAAATTCAAAATGAGGACAGTTTGGTAGTTGTCTCGTAACTAGAAGGTCCATGAAAAAACTCAATTTGTACAGTTTGACCATGATACTTGTTATCATCTCACCCTACTCGCAGCGGCAAGACGCACTACTTTGGTCAAGTCAAGCATCCCATGACCTTGTTTCACTCTCAATTTGATCCTAATTTTCCTAATGGTTGCCTAACTGGGTTCATTTAATGATGTTGACAATGGTTTTGTTACGGGACGTTGGTTTACAGGGAGCCGCCTTATATTGATAAGCACAACAAGATGGCGGAACCACCACCTTCCTGTCCTGAAGGAAGTGGCTAGTTACATTTCCTGTGCTTTGGACTGTCTTCCATTTGTCTTGAAGAAGCGACTCTGTGCGGTGATTTAAAGTTCATGTTTATTTATCTCCGAGTGTTTGTTTTTTTAGTTTAAAGAGTTATTTTAGTTGTTAGAAATAGATGTGAGTTGCTAGACCTAGATATCAGTTTATACTATCAAGTTTCGTTACCAAAGCAATATACACTAGATAGCACAAAGTTGCATTATAGAGAAAGTATACATTTTCATCTGATTTTGTATTCACTTTGCTCGTGTTTGTAATCATCCATTAAACAACCTAACCTCGATTTGTTTTGACGTGTCAGTTATTTAGTTGATAATTTCATATTTAATTACTACAAAATTTTGTCTTTTGGACAATCATTCATTGAATTCATGGATAGTTTAAACTAGTTTATACTAAAATCAAGTTTCAAATCATTTTTAAAAATCTGGTCTTTTAGGCTTCACTTATCTTCTAGTTCAATGGTTAAAACAGATACAACACCCAAAGTGTGTATTGGAACAAGTGGATATCTCAAAATGGCAAACTTGGAAGAAAAAAAAAGTTTTTGTCAAAATTACTTGTTATCAAAGGGGGGGGGAGGGGGAGGAATTCTTTATTTGGAAATTTTTTTCAAGATCATTTGAATCTTATTCTACGATAGAAATAAACTTTTATTTGAAATATTTTTAATGTAATCTTGTTTTTAAAGTTATTTATCAAGAATTTATTTCTGGAAAAAAAAGTCAATTTTAGAGTAAAATTGTAAGACGAGCATATTTTGTTTTAATATGAAATACTCAGTAAGTTGGGAAATCCCAAAAATTTCGTCCTTCGAGCAAAACGAATAGAGACTGTTTAATATTTACATATCTACAAGGCCCGTTACAGGTTAGCCGATGCGCCGTCAATAATGTAGTAAGATAGACAACTGTTACTGGATAACACCCCTTGATTTGATTTACAATTTAACATTTCTTACAAGGCCCAAGAAACCAACTTTTGGTCTTTAGAGTAAGAGGATTAGTTTGTATTAATTTGACGATGGTCGCGTCATATATATATATATTTTTTTACTACAACGAAATAATCGATAAAATTATTTCAGCTTTACCTGGGTTAAAACACTTTTGTCTCTTGTAATGCGGGTTCAGAACTTTTTGTGATTCGAGAAACAAATTCTTAAAAGTTGGGTATACTCAAAATATTTGTTTAAATATCAAAGTTAGATTAAAGGCAAACAACCTCTCGATCATCATCGCCTTGTAAGATAAGAACATAGTAGAGTTTGAGTCGAAAAGTAACAAGAATTGGTCAAGAAAGACAACATGAAAAACTGTAAAACTAGCTACGTTACCTCGGAATTGCCAAGCTCAGGCAATTGTATTGAACAATGGTTAGGTGTCATTGTTAGTTTCAAACATAAACAATATTGCCAACTTATCAAATATAGAAAGTATAGGGTGAGTTTGGTAGTTATCGCAAAATATTTATTGACTGATCTTCAAGTTTATTGGACTCGGGAATCCGAAAAAGTCATATTTTACACACTGTCAGTGTGTACATGAAATTTGTTATAAGTCTGCTCATATAGATAACTATTAAAATTTAGGAAAATCGAAGTAAAAATGTCAAAATTACTGCCATATTAAAGAGTTTTTGTTCATATCTCTTGAGTTAGTCAACTTATAACAAAATAAATTTATTTAAAATGTGCAGATATCAATTCTCCATGTAATGATATCAACCCCATCTCTCTACGATGATAAATAGCGAAGTTATTGTCAAAGTCTGAACTCTCAAGATACGAGATCTGACAGGGAGACTACACTTCTACGAAGCACATTAGGGTTTTATACAATTACGAGCTTCAGAAAACCTGTGTAACAACTTTAAAAAACAAACTCACGCTACTTGATAAAGACCCCTTGATCTACCAATCCTACAAAGCTCAAGAAACTAGCTTATGAGCATTATATTTAGTAGATTTGCTTGTATTACATTGTATGATTGGGCTGGATAAGTACCATGGTGGCGCCATCAACTTGTTTTGTTTGTCATATTCTTGAGTTTTTACTTGATAACGAGAGTTGATAAATACTTTCGAAACGTCGTGTATTAGTTTTGATATACACAAATGATGGCAAATCTCCAAATAAATTGTATCAATAATATAGGTCTGATTTTTTTTTTTTTTTTTTTTTTTAATGTTATGTTTTTGACGTAGCTTTAAAATTAATAGTATTTTTATCTGTTTAATCGACGGCAGTTTTGCACAAAAATTTGTTAAATCCACAGGAAGTGAATGATATGTACCAAATAGCTGGCGATTTTTCAGTAGGATAGGCTAATAATTGAAATCGTATTAACTATGTAATTTATTATTTACAAAAAATTTCATTCAGATTATATTTTCAGTATATATTTTAAATAATCAAAATTTTAAAAGATGATAGAATTTTATTTCTGACTTTCGTTCAGAAAAACATTTCCAATAAATTCCCTTAGGAATATTCCGAACTAAATAAAGAGACCAATTAACAAAGTAAATAAATTGTTTACACATTTACTTAATTAACCAACCAATTATCAACCATATTTTGATCATTAGCGTTTCAAAAGTCGGCAGTAGTCTTGAAAGGGGTCCACTGAAGCGAATCAAATAGATCGACCTTGTTATAGAAGTGATCAAAACAAAGCGTGACTCATTCCAGTTCCCAACGTAAAAGGGTCTTGCAAATCAATGACGTACAGGACAAGGCGAGTCAGTGCTGACTAGATTAGTATAACACAGGTTGTGCAAGTAAGCAGTGAAGATATTGTAGAGGCAGTGTTGAACTTGGATTTGTTAATGTCAGGTGTTAGCTAAGTGTTGTTTTTAAGTGTTTGGGTTCAAATGGCTCATAGAAAAGTGTGGCAATCCTTGGTGCGGCGTAGGAAGAAAGCCTCGATTTCAACCCCTAGTTTGACGATAGACGCTGGATCTTACTGTAAGTTGTTTCTTACTTTGCATCAGTTTATTATAGGCTATATAAATATAACTAAGGAAAATAATAGTAAATTTAAATATTTATAAATTATATTTAATGAATTGACATACTTCAAATTCGGTTACATATAATTACTGTTTCCAATGATTGTCATCAATTTTAAAGTTAGATTTCTGGGCTATACTTCGAAACACGTCTGTAAAAAAGGCGCTACTTACAACACATAAATCTAATTTTAATAGTAATATTAATTTTTGTTCTAAAGAATACTATAACTGTGTAGGTTCATTTAATAACAAATGTTTTGATTGATAAATCCAACATCTGTTTCACTTAAACCTTAGTTTTTGTTCAGTTGTCTACGCTGTCAAAAATATCCGTAAGATAAAAACAAAGATTCAGTGATAAAAATTATCATACAAAGTTAATGTTTTGTTCGAAGTCGAAAAACCTTGTGGTCATCATTGTCTTTAAAAAAACATCGAAAAAAATAGTGACCCTCTAATCTTCAAATACTCTAATAATAGCCTCAAGGTCGGACGGAATTAGTCAAGAGAGACTTTCGCAAGTCTTTCCATCAAGGAAAGATAAAAGAAAAGGTTCAACACAAGACGGCGAAGAAAGGTGTAGATCCAGCTAGGATATCTCGGGATTGCCACAAAGTGGAAAAAGAAATTTTATTTTTGTAAACTTATTAAAATTGGCGATTCGCGAACGTCATTTGATTTTGTTATTGTTTCTTTTGTGCTTTAAAAGGCGAAAAACATCCCGGTCTTCAACTCTTTTAGAACTAGAGAATAAATTAGTGGCTCCTAGCTCTTAGTCAGAGTCGGAAGTGAGCAAGAATTGGTCAATAGAGACCTGATGGATAAGTTAAAAGAAAGGGATCTATCCCAACCAGTACTCAATATACAGTGTGTGTAAAAAATATGGAAACAGTTTAATATTTTAGATTTGAAAATGTTAGATTTTTCATTTTTAAGGTCTTAACCTAAGCTATCTAAAGGGTGAACAAAAGTTTATTTGGATATACAGAATGTTCCAAAATTACCAACGCTATTATTATTTTTACATATTCTAATAGGTTATTTGAAGATACTTAAAAGGAGTTTTTAATTTTTTTTTAAATAACAACGGAGTTTAGCGTTTTTATAATCGCAATTTTGTAAACACAAACTTAAACGTTCTCTGCAGGGTCAAATGAATAATGATTTATTATTTGGTTATTGTGATTTGTGCCAAAATGTATTGAAAATTACATATCCGGTACAGGGTGTTCTAAAAACTGGCTACGTATTTTCTTAATTACAGTACACAAATGATTAGGACATACATTTTTTTTACACACTGTATATTTGTTGTGAAGGGGAAAAACATATGGCGGTATTATTGCCTTAAAAAAATAAGAAAGAAACATAAAATAGAAACACCTAACCTAGTTGTGTATTATTTTTTATAATGTCTCTCCTAGTACGTTTCTAACTTTTGATGGCAGTTTTTTAATCCCTTTTTTTTGTTTACGTGTGTTTGACAGCTCTAAAACAACTGAACAAAAATATACTGGAAAGTAAGATCTGTTTATTTATCTGTCATTTACCAACATGCTCTGCACAAGATTGGTGCAGCTTAAATAATATTCCATCTTCATTAAAATAGTCTAATAACAATGGAAAAAAATCGTAAAGTATTAAAATTTTAAAATAACTATGAATTGTTAACTATTTAATTTGGACTGTAATATATCTAAATTGTTTATATAACATTTTAGCTATATATATAACATTTTGGTATATTCTCATCAGGATTAAGTAATGAGTAGACAGTAACTAAATTAATTGATAAGCGTACAAGTTTTGATTAAATATTTCAAATTAGATTATTTCTGTTAAATGTATGCCTTACATAATATCAAACAGGGTTTTTACAAACAATGATTAATTGGAAACTCCAATTTTACAGCAAGAAAATATACATCGACCTATACGTCACCGTCATTAAGTAGAGTAACTAAGAACCATAGGCTATAGGGAACGGTGACACATTGTTGAAGAGACGAGTACATTTTGTACAAAAATACTGCTCAAACTTTCTGCCACAAAACTAAACAAAAACGAAGCCTTACTTATCATCACCCAAAATTTCAGTTTCAAAGAGTGAAAATGAACAATGGAAGATATTTTTGAAAAAATATTAGTATGTTAAAATAAACTTGCTTTGGTTACGTTCCTCAATAAATCGTATTTGATAAAAATTTAGACTATGGGTGGTGTTCAATTTTATTTTTTCCCTGTTATTTCTGAACCGAAACATTTTTTACCTTATTTAACACAGGATTAAAGTCATTAATCTTCACTTTTTACAAAAAAACATTAAAAAACCCATGTTTTTTTTTGTTTTTTTAAGAAGAATTGACAAACCAGCATTTTTGGAGAGATAGTGACAAATAAGTTTTTTGGGTATTCTTGTGCAAAATTTGGTCAAAATCGTAATGGCGATTTTTAGAAAATACATCTTTTATATTATACCCATATGTTTTTGTTTTTTCATCGGGAACCAATGAACCATCATTTTTAGAGAGATAGCGACCAATACGTTTTTTGGGGATCCATTGAGGTTACACTTGAACAAATTTGATCAAAATCGTTGTAATCGATTTTCAGTTTTGTTGTGATCGGTGCTACCAACTTCTGTGTTTAAATAAATTTAAAATAAGTTGGGAAATATGGCAAAAATATGCCTACATACCAAGTGTGATTTAAATTGGTTCACGCATTTGGGTATAAAGCATTGCAAATTTTGTAAGACAAGGAACCTCATACGAATATATCCTCAAAAAGTCGGCATTGAATATTTTCAACCCATAATATTACTTAATCTATGTGAGGGAATAAAATTGGAGTTTTTCATTAATTATTGGTAAGTTTCCACACATTTCTCTCAATATATTAAAATAAAAGTTATTATAATTAAAATTAAATAGTTTTTATAAACATTCCAAACACTAAATACAAATACTAAATCTATTTTGATTATACATTACACAGTAATAACAATATTAATTTTATTAGTATAGTAGTATAAATGGACAGTGTTTAACTGCATAATGAATGGAAGAAACATATTGAAGCAACTGAGCAATCATTTCTTTGCTATCGGGGAAATTATGGCATAAGCAAACCCAAGATAAGGCATGAAGTTATCTAACATTCCAAAGGTCAACTTAATGAGGTTATTCTGTATGCAAGCCTTCTTCAAATCAGTTCAACACACATCATTAAACTATCAAAATATCCCAGTAAATATCAAAATACTTTGTGGGGGATATATCAGGCTAAAGTTAAAATTGATCCAATGAAAAGAACCTAATGAAAGAAATACATATACCACGACAATAATTTGATTTTCAACAAACGACGTTTCAATGACTACGTGACCATCTTCAGTTTGAAAGGTTAGACCAATACCTTATTATGCATATAGCAGAAATAAGGGGTTATATAGCCCCACAAGTTCATGTCTTCACAATAATGACAATCAAATACAGTTTTAGTCAACGCCATTACAATACATTATTTTTCTTTCTTCTTTTATGCCCAAAACCTCACGTCCTCATCTCCTATGAACAAAATACAGACCCCTTACCTTCGAGGGTCAGTGTCGGAAGAGAACAAAGTGTTGGTGAGATACAGGAGAAAATGAAAGTGAGGGATCTAAACCAAAACTATATGAAAAATGTGTAGATCCAGCTAGACCCTCGGGATTGCAAAGCGTTTACTCGCTAAAGTGAGCCCCTTAATAAAATGACATTATTAATTCTTCGTTTTTGTGTAGATGTCTCTTAAATAGAAACCTATGTATTTATTATTATTTTGCACCTTCTTTTTCTGTGCTAAAAATTTCCTCTGAAACATTTTTAATTCTTCATGATATTTAACAAAATGTGTGAGATGTGTTGACTTTGAATATTTTATTTCTCAAAAAACACCAGTTATACGCACTTCATTCTCTGTATCCCAATATAAATTGTTGTCCTTCCAGATGCTGTCAAACAGATCTTCATCCTTGTTCCTACGACACCACATGATTTCACATAAGTAGGAATCTAACAAATCTTTACTGGTTCCACATTCTTTCTGTTCCTGGTAAAATACTGTCCTTAATATTATATACACCTACAAAGTTTCAGCTGTTGTATCAGGTTCTCTCTGTTCTATTTATATCAATATAAAGTTGTTTACTAGTAGCGGTCATCTTCTTGAACAGACCCTCGAGTTGACCTTCAAATGACCTTGAATTATCAAAGAATTATTGCCAATTTATTCCCCCATAGATACCAAATAATTATCGTCTAAAATATTTTTCTTTAACTTTGTCGTAAATTTTGTGAAACCCAAGACCAATCAATTGTAAATAGTAATGATGACTTTAAAACTTAGTCAAAACCAGATTTAACACGTTTTGGTTTTTAGTAATCTTGGTATTTTGTTAAACTTCTAAAATTGTGTTTGAAGTTAAATTTACAGAACTCTACTGTTTACGACTGATTTTAATTAAAGTGATTATAACTTATAGCCAGTTCCGTTAAACTTTTTTTTTTTTAATACTGTTATTTGATTTTAAACTGGTATATGTACGACATTGTAAGGCGTTGATATATCGTCCTAATTCACTGTATACATAAGGCATTGGCTTAGCCTTTTAGAGATCAGTTTCATAAAGTTTGTGTAACTGTAAATAACTGAAAATCGTGACCTACTTTTTGCAACATTATCTCGAAGGAACAAAGTGTCTGTTATGGAAATTTGAGTGTTTTTCATTTGGTGATTGATTATTTTACGCGTATTGTCCTTTCTAAGTGGACATTGAAAATCAGTGCGAAACCTAAAGTGTGAAATAATTCAAAAAGAATGTAGTCTATGTTTTTCTCCTGTTGTTTAAAGGTAAACACCTCTCGGTCATCATCGCATTATAATAAAAGGAAGAAAATTGAGTAAAATAAAGCCTTTGAATACTCTAAAAACGTCAGAAAAGTACAAGAGTTGGCCAAGAGAAACCTGATAGGGAAGATGAAAGAAAGGAATCTAACCCAAGAAAGGTTCCTTGTGGAATGCCTGTACTCAATGTAAGATAGCCCCTGAGCGTTATATATCTCAAACATCTGGTAACTAAGGTGTTATGCTTACTTATTGTACGTAACTCCTTCCAGCTTACATCCGTAAGCTCATTTGCCTTGGGTTATCAAACTCTGGCAATCTGACATCATCATAATATATCCAACAAAATATATTTTGTCTAATTGTTTTAAAAAAATTCTCATCATTAGTCGTTGTCTCAGTCAGTGCCTTCGTGAGTGAAACGTTTCATAATATAATTACCTTGCTTCTTTCTTCTTCATAATATATTTGTTTGCAATCTCCATTAACTTACGCCCTTTGCATTTGGTGATTTCGACATGTTCAACTCCTTCACATATTTAACTTCTTTAATTTATGTTTGTTATTTGTGTTCTTTCATCTCGTTAACATCTATGCAAGAGGTAAGATTATTAAAGCTTACACAACTTGTCACCTTTCGACATGTTAAGATAAAGACGGTTTTCATTATATTTGGTTTATCTCTTTAATGAATCTCTTTGGAATCATCTTTCTGAATTATACAGTCGCAAAATAACACTCTGGTTTCAATTACGAATGACTCGGGGAAATTACTTTTAAAATGTATGTATTTATAATTCAAAGAAATTGGTTCTGCTTGCTTGGCAATCCCGAAGAGACCTAACTGGATCTAAACCTTTTCCCGTGTATTCTTGTGTTAGTTCCCTCTCATATAATCTTTCCTCCTCTCTTAATCAACTTTCTTCTTTTCACACCTTTAACGTTAGAGTATTCGAGGGCTAGTAGTCTTTATTTCATATTTAAATATTTTTTAATTAAAGCTATGATAACCGAGAATTTTGCCTTTAAACTACAAGGAAAAATAATAAATTGGATTTAAATACTATATACACTTTTAGCCTGCTCAGATTTTTCTTCTTCGTCTCCTTCCTTATGCCTGTTTACTTCCACCTTCACCTTATCTTCCCTCCCTTTCTTTCCCTTCCTTATGCCTGTTTACCTCCACCTCCATCCTCGTTAGTTTCATCTCCTTCTTAATCTTCCCTCTCTTTCTTTCCTTTTCTTATGCCTGTTTACCTCCACCTCCATCCTCGTTAGTTTCATCTCCTTCTTAATCTTCCCTCTCTTTCTTTCCTTTTCTTATGCCTGTTTACCTCCACCTCCACCCTCGTTAGTTTCATCTCCCTCTTAATCTTTCCTCTCTTTCTTTCCCTTCCTTATGCCTGTTTACCTCCACTTCCACCCTCGTTAGTTTCATCTCCCTCTTAATCTTTCATCACTTTCTTTCATACTTTATTATATTTTCAATCCATTTTTTACACTAACATCCCTCCTCTTCTTATCTCGGAAAGTTTAGTTTCCATCACTTTTCGTGGGATTCTTAGTTTTGTCATTCTCATTGTGGTTGTTTTTTAAAGGTTGTCGTTTATCATCTGTCATTCTATAACATGTCAGTTGGACTCTTTAAGTTGTTAAAATAAAAAATATCAATCAAAATAAAAAAGTAAAGACTTTTGTTATTTCAACTATCTTAATTAGTATAGTCACTTTTTTGTTTTGATTTTTATTTAAAGGTAAGAATTTTCATTTTAAAAAAATATTTTTGTGTGTATAGTGTCACCAAGAACTTACAACATATAATACGTTCTATTTACAAAATGTGGGAAACTCCTACTCCCTAAAGGCCCAAAATGCCAAAATTAGGAGTTATTAAGGTTCTCATGTAACCAAAATATGCTACATCTTTTTCAGCTATGTTATACAATCACTGCCGCTTTTTTAGTTACAGTGGTCCAAAAATGTGTTTTCCTTTCATTTTTCTTGTCCGATCATTTCTCTTTAAAATGATATTACATGACCATATTTACTGATCCCCTCCCCTACCACCACTTGAAGTCAACAATTAAAAATCATGGACTCAGAAGCAGCCTTTCACTACAAAGAGGTTGCACCGTGTTTAGCTACCTTAAAGTTACAAAATTAGAGGAGGTGCAACTTCTTTTCAGCCATCCTGTATATATTTTAACATGTAAGCCAGATTTTATCAATAAAAAGATATTTATATTCAAAAGAAGATCTAACAATTTTAAAACGACTGTATTTTAACGATTTCTTGGTTAAACCTTTTTATCTTTATTTACTCACTCTACTCCATCACAACAGTCCGTATGTCTCCATCCATCTTCGAGGGATCTTACCTGGATCTACATCTTTTTTGTCTAATCTTGGATTAGATCCCTCTCATCTTTCCTATCAGGCTTTCTTGACCAAATTTGTTCATTCCCGACCTGACGCTAGAGAATGTTCTTATGTTCTTCTCTTCCTTTTTATAAGGTTATGATGACCGAAAGGTTTTCGAATTGAAACAGCAAGAATACAAATTCATCCATTTTTATCCTCTACCTCTGTCTTCTATCCTTTGATTATCTTTCTTAAATACTTTTTCCCAAGTCTACCACCCATCTTCTTTTCAAAATTGCCGTTTTTTACCTCCTGACGTAACGAGAAAAACCTTCTTTAGTGCTCTAGCTCTAAACATTTTATCTTTGTCTTCCATGAGCTGATGTACAAAACTCCAAACTTGACTTTCTGTCTCGCCACCTTATCAGCTGCTCCTTATAGTCAGAGTGCAGAACACAGATTGTAGAGTATTAGCTTACTACTACGCATTGGTTACTTGGGTTTCCATTGCATAATCAGTCATTGTTATTCGATATCTTATCACAAAGTTGTCTAACTAGTTGTTCTATTTACTAATGGTTAGAAAGGGTTCATTTCATGTCTCACTATACTGAAATCTCTCTATTAGACACACATTCAGAGACTGTTGAACTAAATTAATTACAAAAACGTGAACTCGATGTGCTAGCCATAACGGTCCTAAGCTTACAACTAAGGATTTTATTTATTTGTTCGTTTCCACAGTTAATAGTCCAGTATTCTGGGCCATCATATGTTGAATATTTATCTAATTTTTTCCTTTTTCTTTAAAGGCGAAAAATTTGTCGTTAATCAACACATTAAAAAAACACGCCCTCAAATACTGTAATAACGTCCTGGTCGGAAGGCTTTCATTTCAAATGTTTAGACCTCAATACCGTCATGATTCCTATTTGTGGATTTTCGATAGTAGAGGAAAAAATCCGAGATAAAAATTCTTCTATTATAAATAAGGTTGAAATTTTTTAGTTTAATCGGTGTAGTAGTTTCGATGTCACCCCCCCCTCCATCGATTACTGTAAATCTATATTCTCCCTATATTTTGACATTTCAGCGACATTAATAACATGTTAAAATTATTTGCAGTTTCAAAGTAGATTTTGTTTGGAATGCGTCGTATTTTAGTTTGAGTGACTCGACTCACGTCAATCCAAGATAGCTGGAGTTTATCTGCTTCTCACATGGACACGTGACAAGTTTACTGGCAGCAATCTCTACCTGCTAGCGCCTGATGGCGAAACTAAAAATATTTGTTTACAAAGAAGTCCTCAATTAAAAAGATGTTTCTAATAATCTTTTCATTATCTCTTCTCTGCACCACCTATTGTAATTTGTAAATGGTAAAAATTAATAGACATTAGAAAAACTAAAGTATCTTGTACTTTATCAACAAAATTGTTGAAATCAAACAATTATTCCAAAATACCTTATTCTGAGCTTCACATACTAAATGCATCCAGGCAGAGCTGAAGATAAGTGATCGATGCACACAAAGCCTGGTTTTAATACAATCTATAAGTGTTAGTAAATGAATATTTTAAATTTCCATAAATCCCAATGTCACATTTACTTAAGATGGACATGGATTGTAGTTAAAACGGTCATGGACAACGGATTGACATTGTGAAGGTCATTTTATATAACATTCACTACGCCTGGAATGGGTTTCATGTTCAACTGCATTGTTGCAGGCTGGGAGAGGGGAGGGGGTGGATTTTATTAGGACGAGGTTGCATATAACAGTTGACATATAAAGAGAGAGTCAGTTGCACTTCTTTCATGACGTATGTTTGTTTTATAAAAATATTTCTGTTCATGTTTTATCTCTGTAATAAAAGTGAATTACATTTTGTAAAATGTCAGTTTAATTTTTAAACCCACTAAAAGTGTTATTTTATTTTTTTAAATTGGTGATTTTATCTTTTTTTAAACTGTCATTCTTTAAAAAAATTTTACAAAATCGCATACAAAAACCTCCGCGCGCATTAGAATTGGACGTAATTTGAAGAAGGCTATGCAAATTATTAAACATTACGTAATAAAATATCTCATAATGTAAATTTAATTTCAAAAACTGATAAAATAAAATAATATAAAACCATTTTATGTGTCAAAATACCATAATTGTCATAATCTTTATATTGTCGATGTTTAGATATAGTTTAGTGATAATTTATTAAGTTTTGAGTGAATTCCTGAAATGATTTTTACCATAAATAAGTGTCTGATTTTCTAAAAAGTGAAAAAGAACCATGTACACAGTCTTTGAAAAAATATCTATATATTTATATGAGTAGGCTTACTGATACTTGCTTCAGTATAAATCTTATTTAATTAAAACAAAGCTTTTAATGCTGAGGGTCAAGAATTCATTTGGATTTTACTGATTGTTCCTATTTTTAAACGAGTTTGGATCTTCTTAGGGAAGAGAAGAACGGGTAATGTCGAATTGGGCCCACGGTATGTTAGGGTCGTAAAAACGACGGTTGAATTGGGCCCATGGCCAGTTCGGAGGCAGTGTCGAATTGGGCCCATACCTCTACAATCATGACCTACAAAATGGAATGCTTGCATCCACCTTAGTTTTAAATACATTAACATCTAAAATAGATGTTTGGTTAGGTTCGATAACATTAGGTTAGGTTAGGTTACATTAAGTTAGGTTAGGTTAGTTTTTAATTCTATCGTACATTAAAATAAAAACGAATGTCTGATCACTTAACAAAACTAATGTTGCCCGACTGACCAGGGGCCCAATTCAACCCCTACCCTTCGAGGGTTGACGGTAATCCGTCTAGGAATGTTTTGACCATGTCCAGAAGAACATAACATAACGACGACTAGCTTTCGAATACTCCAATAGCGTCAAGGTCGGGGGAAAACATTTGTATCAAGTAAGACGTGATAGGAAATATGAAAGAGAGGGATCTAACCCAAGACTACGTGTAGATCCAGTTAGGTTCCCTTGGGATTGCCACGCCCTTACTCACTAAAGCAAGCCCCCCCCCCCCCCCGAGTATAAAATTAAACCTTTTAGATTTTAGAAGTTTTGTTTGTTTTATAACTCTAAACCTAAGTGGATTACAAACTTTTTAAAAGTGAACATAAATTCGCGTGTTTCATAATTTACATTCTAACTTGTTGACGGTAAAATTTCCCTCGGTCATAACTTTTGATAGCACCTGAAAGTTTTACACTTGGACTTGTTAAATACACAGTTTCAACACCTCTTGGCTTTTAGAATTTATAAACAAACAGGAAGAGAACATTTGCCTATATTTAACTCTGTTAGTCTTAGAGGGTTTATCATTGAATATCAAGTCCCATAGCCTACGATAAGGCTCACTATATGTGTGTTGGGCAGTTGTAGTTGAGTGGGTTGAAGTACAGAATGTGCTAGTGTGGTAGGATTCTTAGAAGTGGGCTGTTAGATGGCAGCATTAGAGATTCAAACCATACCATGGAGATTGATAATATAAATTTATTAGTGAAGAAGGGACATTTTATTTTCCCACTTGTAATTGTAATTCCCACATACTAGAGAATGTTGGTAATTTGAATTTTTTATGAACATATTCGTTTTAAGACGTATGAATTATTTTTGGGAATTACGTTTTTCTGTTTATCTGTGGACAAATTTGGCTTCGGATATATTTTGGACGTATATCAGTGTTTTTCTTCTTCTTTGTTTTTTTAATAACTCAAAACGCTCATTTATGCAAACACCTTAAGACCAAACTACAAATCCCTTTGGTGAAATGTAGACTCTATAAATTTATTCTTTGTTTGCGTAGGCAATAGTTTTACGGATTAGTTGACGTAGTATTTGTGCAGACTTTATTGGGTTTTTAATGTTAATATATAAAATAACTAACACCGTGACGTAAATAGTGAAGGTTTGATATGCGGTTTTCCAATCCAATCGAAATTCCGTCGCCTTAGTTCTAGATTTCTCGGGAGTTCTTCAACCCGGCACCAACCATTATATGTTACAAAAAAACACATCGACCCGGCACTGGTCCATTCACCGGCCGTCATGACAGTATGTCAACCCGGCACCAGCCACCCCTCTTACCCATTCCACCTACATTAATCCCCCTCAACCCCTCCTTTCTCTTTTTCTTCTCTTAATCACCTCCCCTTTCCGTAAGGTGCCGTAGGTTAGGTTAGGTTAGAATGAGGGATGTATGTTTGGTGTTGTGGAGGGGGAGGAGGCACGTCTACCCGGCACCAGGGGGTGAGATGCTAGGGTTCGAGGGAGGGAAAGAAGAGAATGAGGGGTGTATGTTTGGTGTTGTGGAGGGGGAACCTCGCTCGCCTACCTTTAAACTGCCTCGGTGCCGGGTTAAGTTGTGAAATTAGTAACGCCTGATTAACCTTATAGCGGTGGTCAGATTTGGTGCCGGGTAGACGTGCCGCCGATTTCTCAACCAGAATTCACTACTGTTTGCAGCTTCCTGATTTTCCCACACAAACCTAGCAAGGGAAAGTTATGTCGGCGTCATGTCGTCTGTCGTATGTGCAGTACTCTACTGCCGAAACGCGTAGACCGATTTTAATTAAATTCGGTATGTTGGTATCTTTTTATTATATTTTATTTGTTCAAATAACGTAAAATTTTAGTTTAGCTGCTATAAGGCAAAAACTAAAATTTACGATTTTCTTAAAATTGGCTTTAACTCTTTAAATCACATTTTGATCAAGTGTAACCTTTATGGTCACCATCTCTCCGAAAATTCTGGTTCATGATTAAAAACCTAAACATCAACTATGGGGTGGTTAGAAAATAAATTTCTCAAAATTTACTCTACCGATTTTGTTCAAATTTTAACGAAATGTGAAGATTAAAATCGCAATTTTAAAAAAATACAGTTCAGGAACAATTCACAATCAATACAATTCGCTGTCATTAGAAGCTCGGTTTTACAAAATACGACTTGAGCTGAGGTCCTGTTTATGTCAAAAGTGATGCAAGTTTAGACGATAATTAAATATTGTTTGGTGACGATTAGTTTTGGTTAGTTTTTATTTGGTTTAGGGAATGGGTGAATGAGAATGTTAGCGCAGTGTTTTATTGTGGCCTAAGTGCCCCTTCAATATATCACCTTACTGCACAGAGAGGATGTTGTTATACATCCTACAGCTAAAAGGTTATTCTTGGAAAACGTAATTATAGAGAAAGTCTAGTGATGGGTCAAAACAATCTATATGTAGTTGGGTTTTCGGATTATCGTAAGTCTCCTGAAAAAGTGGTTTTGGCGTGATGTCTGTCTGTGGTATGTGCAACATTTCGTAAATATATTTTAATCAAATTTCATATGGGGAGGGGATATTTTGACCAGGACTATTCTTCATTTTATAATTTTTTAACTTTATTATTATATTTGCTATTATGAAAAATAAAGGGAAAAAACAAATCAAAAACAATATTTCGTGGAAACATAGAATAGAGCCTAATACCACATCCGGCCCTCTGAAGATGTAAGACATCATGTAATCATCTTGTCTGCTTTATCAGAACACTTGAAATAACACGTGATCTTGACTCATTCTAGATTCTATGATTTTATGACTCATAATTATTGTAGGCGAACCTGTGTTTATTATTACCAACGTGGGCTAAATGTTCGAACCATGTTTATCTTTAAAAACAGATCCAAGTTTAATATCCATATTAAATTTGAGTGAATGATAACAAGTCATGATTAGAAGCGAATTTTTTAGTTTCTCACATGTCCATAGTTATGCGATTATTGTGTTAAGTTATTTGCGAGTTTATCTAAGTACAATGTGTGATTTTTTGTAATGATGTAAGTCCAGTGCTCCACGGTTTTGATCAAATTTGGTATGTGAGCATAATTTGGTTAATCAGGACTTTTTTATATCTCAAAATTCCCTGTTTTAAGTTTTAGAAATATTGTTCTAGTGTAGCCTCTAAGGATCAAAACGATACCTATTACTTGCCATCTCTCCGAAAGTGTCGGTTCGTGAGTTAATTTCTGAAATCATTCTACCGATTTCGTTCAAATTTTAGTGAAATATAAAGATTAATGGTCCAATCACAAGTCTCCAAAATCACAAGTAAAAAAAATAATATTATGGTTCAGATATAATAAAGAGAACCGTCATTAAATGGCTAATTTTAATCCAATACATTGAGGACGTGTTTACGGTGCAAGTTTAGACAAACATATTTTTAAAGATGGCGTCCATTCTTGATGTTCACTAACGAAGTATAAACGTTGAATTGACTTTTAAAGTGACCATTAGTTTCGATTGATTTTGGAAGCTGGGTAAGTTTGTGCAATAATTTGCACCGGTACTTGTGTATCTGATCGATTATATCCTCAAAGTTTATATTCAGACACCTAAGTTGAATAAATTGAATTGTAACTAGAAACACAGAAATTGTAGTGTATATAACAGTCGATTTTTATTTTTTAATTTCGATATCTGATGTGCCTGTATGTTTGGAGAGCGACCAATACGTTTTGTTTGGTCCTTAGACGCTACAATTGAACAAAATAATTGTAGTCGTTTTTGAGAAAATCGTAATAAATAATTTGTTGTATCAAAAACAAAAATGTGTTAATCTCGATAATTGTTTGGATTGTAAACAACTGCAGGCAGTGCACTTTTATCAACAGACTTGAAAACTTATATATCACTGATACTAATAAATGGCTTATATCAGATATCAGCTGACTGCATATTATGTTATTTCCTTTACACTTGTCACTCCAAACTGTCGTATATAGTGGTAATTATCCATAGCAATGTAATGAGGAATCCCTCGACTGGATAGTGACTACAATGCTGACCTGCATGATGATAAATAGACCGGAAACAGGAAATAAATATAATAGTTCCAGAGGAATTGTGGTTGAGTAAAGATAGCCGGCTCTGTACATCTTACTATCACATATTTGTCCCACGAATTGAGAGTGTTTTCAGTCTAAAAGTGAAAATGAACCATGGGCGCAATTTTTGAAACACAAATTTATAGAATCTAAACTTGCTTCAGCTCTTCATAACGACTGTTAAAACTTCATTTTATTTTTTGATAATTATCATCTGGATATTAATATTTTCATTTGTAATTTTCTACACATGTTTGCTTCATTGATTTTTACATTGCACTAAAATTCTAAGGATATCTCTAAAGTAGATTTTCATAAATTACGTATTTTGTAACATTTCTATGCCCGATTTTTTACCATAAATCACTATTTTTGGAGAGATAGCGACCTACATGTTTTGTTTGGGTCCTTAGAGGCCACACTTGATCAAAATCGTTATTAGAAAATATTACCTTCGTGTAACTTCATATGAGTTCTGGAAGGGTCAAACGTTTGATAAAACCACAGGACTCCGTTGGACCCGACTTATATTCCTCATACAAAACTATAATATATGATTTCAAATTACAATTTAATTTTAATTTCAAATTTGATTTTCACGCCATATTTGATTAAGGAGGGGGAAATGATATCTGACACTTAAAGTTTGGCCTACCGCCAACACATTCTTCGTCAAATAAACATACATATTCATAATCAGAATAAATTCTACTTTTATTTGATACCCCACACATAATATTTCCATAAATAAAAACTCGAGAATTTTTACCCCTACTTACTGCAAGGTCATTTTTTTTACCACTATATTTATCCTATATGTAGAACAAAACGAAGAATATAATAATATTTCAAGTGAAAAATACACGACCTTGACTGGGAATTGAACCCAGGACTATTTGCTTTACCTTCAGAGCCATCCTTAGTTACAACCCTTTTATACCCGCAAAACACTCGACACGTTTTTTTTAACTCGTCAAAATACTTTCTTTATACTAGTCATATATTATTGTCTTGTATTTTTGACATTTCCAAATTGCTTAATCTTCACAATATTACATAACCAATAAAATGGAAAACACAAAAACGTACATGCTGACTTTCTCCAAATAAACAAACATACCATTAATAGACAAAAGGTAGTAACATATACTTACAAACGCAGAAAGTTCCTGGTGAATAAGTTTTTTTTCATTTCAAACAAGAAAAATGTTGTATGGAATACTGTACAACCAAGTGTTGACATTGTCATTTTCAAACAATGCACACAAATACACTTTGCATAGTTAAATTATTCTATATTTTAGTTTACAAAAACTCTATAGACAAAGGTTTTAGGCCTAACATTGTGTTTTATTCGGATCGATGATTTCTGTGCTCGAGTGAATTCCTAAGTCGTTGACATGATAATATGACGAATTTGTATTATTGAAACATTGCCAGGCTAGTTTATAAATATTACGAGAAATAACAAAAATGGCGTATCCAAATTCAATCTAAAAAGAAGTTGATGGCGCTATTATGGTACTTACACAATCCGGTTGTGCAATGTAATACAAGCAGATCCTATAAGTTGTGGGCCGTTTAGGAAAAAATAGTTTTGTGACTGTTATAATGTGTATTTTCTTGACGTCTGCCAAATCTTAACTGTTTTATAGATTTGTATGTATTAAAATGTACCACTCGCTCATGTAACTGTCTAGGTCCTGCCTGGCCTCGAAAGAAAGAAAGTAGTGGTACATACAATTACGAGGTTCAGAAAACTGTCTATTAAGTAAACTTACACTACTGGATAAGACACCTTGATCTACCAATACAATTTAAATTCCAAGGTCAAAAAACATATTTGGACATTGTTTGAGAGAACATGCTTGTAATGATGGGGCTGGGTAAGTACTGTAACATCAACAAGTTTTTATAAGGTGATTATGACCCACGGGTTTTCGACTTTACACAACAAGAGAGAATATACACTCTATTCTTGAACAGAAGTTTTAGTGAGGTTGCAACCAATGCGTTTTGTTTTGTCAGGTGTTTTTAATTTGTCTTTTGTTGTTTGAAATCTATTTTTAATTTTAACAAAATTTAATCGATATCATTAGATATTTAAAAAAATAATTTTGATCTGCTTGTATTACAAACAGTTGGAAAAATCTCTGAAGACAACCAAAATAGAGCCAAATTCTAAATTATGTAAAAGTCCGCGCACTCGTTTTGGTTGTAGAACACTGTGTTAACGTCACCACAGCAGGGAACTAGTTCACCCGACTAGTTTCCCACAACTCACACGGCAAAACCTGCCAACACACACACACACACGCATCAATTCCCCGGTCTTAAAAGGCTCTGCTTCGGCCAATCTCACCTTACAAGCCCCGCACTCGCAACTTATCTCTGATTGGCCGACACTTCACGTCGAGCGTCTAAAATTCCGCGGCATCAAACAATGGAGCTCCGCGACAATATTCCGAACCAATCACACACACACCTCGCTCGTCGATTGGTTCGATTCTCGGTAAACTTTAACAATCAGCAGCTCATTGTCTAGGACTAACCAATCCTAGGCAAGCTAAGCTACAAGCTGACAGAGCTAAAGTTGTATAAGTACAAAAAAGAAAAAATCATCACATCTCCTCCGGGAGACCCAGCGATCACATCAAATCTCCTCCGGGAGACCCAACGATCACATCACATCTCCTCCGGGAGACCCAGAGAACCATTTCCCAATACTTCACCAACGGTGAAGACCTACTAACAGGGACCATCTCTCACACGCCTCCTTACGCGAGACCAAGAGACCCTCACAACACTTCTCACCATCTCACCAAGGAACACCTCTCAAGCGACCAGACGCCTTCACTGGCCCCACACACACACTTCGCAACTCACGCACACACACTTTTGCTGCCACACGAAGCCACCTACCGCCTACCAGCTGTTATTCACTCACATACAAGTTTTGATTCTTTCTTGCACCACCTGACTCCTGCACTCCACTGTCCAGATCGACGCCTCTCCCAGACTCACCCCGTGGCCTCCCGTATGGGAAATTAAACGGAGAAATCCGAGGCAACGGCAGCATCTTGCTTCACCCTAGTCGCCTCATGAAAAGGAAATTGTATGTGCTTTGGCCTCGGCGATAGTGGGTGAACACTCCATCACAGAGGCCCAGATAACACCCTACCTCTCCTCACCTCACCTGAGACCGATTGGCTCTTTTCAGGGCCAACAATATCTCTAGGCTCCTTTCGGCAATAGTGCCGTAACACTTTCTTACTATTCCACGCACAAAGCCCTCGAATCCTTCCCGGATCCACCCGCCACACAAAACCTTTCTCTACCAGTCGCCTCCCGGCCCGACTAAACCTACTTCAGGGCCAACTCCTCGTCCCATGCACACCACTTCCTTACACCCTAACCCCACGCTACGAAATTTGGTGTCCAACGTAGAGACAACAGTATCTACCTCAAACCCGACACTACGTCAACGTGGGGCTCACATCATCTCCACACAACACGACCCTACGTCAACTGAGCAGGCGGAAAATGTCTTTTCTATTGATATTTTGTGGGGCTTCAACTCATATATTTCCACGAAAAACTCCATATGGACTTTATTGACCAAACACATAAATTCATCGATATTACTACCACAGTGTATATTGAAGAGTAAAAAGACATTTAACGCCATATCTTAAAGATATTTCGTTGAGGTCAGAAGGTATCGCCGATATTTCTGGTTTTAAAAACAATGTGCTTCGTGATTTCAATAAAAATTATACAACAAGAAAAGAAAACGGGGAAAATTGGCAAAAATTGCTAATAGCCTATTTTCTAATTAATTAATATTATGAAATTTCCTATAAATCTGTAACTGACATTGGATACAAAGTTGCAACCTTCATAAAATTTGAATGGAACCAACAATTTAGTAGTTTTGATTTATTAAACCGAACTTAAGGACCGTTTGGTAGAGTTGCTAGCATTCTCTCTTGATTTGCGGGAGATTCCGTATTTAAAACTCGTTGAGCTAAACGAATTATGGTGTTGACCCAATGTCGTAAGGAAACGTGAGATGCTATTATGATTGGTACTGATTTTCGTTTCAAAACTAGAATTACGTCGACGGGAACAACATATATTGACCACGCATCTTGACTATAAAGCCGTCCAACAGTATTATTATTATTAATATTCTTAAGCCGTCTTTGAAAACTCCTTTTAATTCACTCCTTCCTGTCATATTTAAATTAACTAGAAAATTTACGATAAATAGTGTTTTAAAAACTAACGTTATTCAGGAATTCACTCAAGGTTAATATTTTTCTCCCCTGGAAATTGTTTGAACATACTTTAAACGATATTTTAGTTTTTAGAAGTAGACTAGAATCTGACTTTGAAACTGTTTAAAGCATGTAGAAACATTATGTTTACATATTTGTAGTATAATTACCTTTGTTAGCTCCAATCATGAGACAACTGACATCACCAAAACACGACCAGAAGTTGTCCCGTTACACAATGTTTGATCCAAACAAGAATGAAGAAGAAGAAGAAGAACCAAGTGAAAAGACCACCATACAAGGTAGTTTCAACAACTATCGCGCATGAAGCGAGGCATTCTGCTTTAAAATCTGTTTCATTTTTAGCCTTCGCTTATTATTTTATAACTGTACATAATGAATGTAATAGAGAGTTATTGTGTGAATTTAGGTAAAAACAAATGTTTTTCTTTAAACAAAGTAAGTACCGGGTCTTTCAAAAGTAATAACATTAATTAACTAACGTTTATTTGTTTTTTAACATAGAACAAAATAAAGAACATTAAAAACTTTAAAATAAACCAAATTCTTACGTGTTAGGGTTATGTAGACAATTGTTCGAAGTGACCGCCATTCTCTTCCTGGAGAAGCACTACTGCCTCCATACTATGCGCGGCATTTCTTATTGTGTTGACATTTATTTCAGCTACATTTTCAATAATTGCTTTTTACGATTGAAGGTCTTTCTGACCTCTTGATGTCTCCAACGGACTCTGTGGTTTCAAAATTACTAACAAGCTTGTTTTCGCGACTACACTGCACAACTTTCTTAACCCGGCTGATAAACTTCGTTCACATTCATAATAACACTGAATCAATGCTATACGTGTTTGTAAAGGTAAAGTCATGTTGTAATTCAAAAAATATCAATTAATTAATTGTAAATTACTACACGTTTATCACCTACTAGATTCCTGTGGAAATTAGGTTAGGTTTGGTGTCACTTGGTGTCATTTGGTGCCACTTGCAGAAGATATGAAACATAAGCCTCCACTTTCTTTCCACATCTGTAACAACAGCGGGGATTACCCACCAACTTCTTAAGGTGAAGTTACTTCTTGACGGAGTTGTGTTCAGGCAACCACCAATTTCACTTCTTGCCTGTCTTTGACCCTTCAGATCTTTTAACTATCTCGTTTTCCTTAACCCCCCACTATCCTGGGATAAAAACGAACCTCACCTGGTTCTAAGAAGAGTCCTGGCCAAGCAGCAACTGACACTCCCAGAGCAATGTTTTACGTAAAGAAATCTTTTCCCCATAAATTCAAAATTGAAAAATACTGAAATTAACTAGTTGTCGGCGTGTTCATTTATATATATATATATATTGCATTTTATAATAATAATTGTTATTATACTCCCGATTGTGAACCTACTATTAGGATCACTGTACCTAAACCACGAGGTCTTCTAAACTTCATGAACATTGAGCAGTTCAGAGACCCGCAAAGTGCAGAAGGTCTCGAAGACATTCTCGTCCTTTGATAACACTGATGTCACAACGATGCCAAGGTGTCACACTTTCAGAACATATAAAAACAAGCCTCCACATCTATGGACAACAGCGTGGATTACCAACTCCTTAAGGTGAAGATATTTTATGACGGAGTTGAGTTCAGTCAGATGGCCAAACAACAACTTCACTTCTTGCCTGTCTGACCCTTCATGATTTCCAAGAATGTTCACACCAAACATTTTCTTTTGTCTATTTTCATAGATCTTCGCAAGATGTCGATGATCGGCTCAAACCCCACAAGATGTTTCCCAACCCTTCTTCTTGCCAGTTTTGAGCTGTCTTTTTCCTCTATCCCCACTATCCTATGACCAAAACTAGTTTCACCTGCTTTCGAGAAGAAAGCTGGTCAGGCAACAACAAGCATTCCAAACCAATCTCATAAGGGAGTCTCTTTCCAATAATTTAAAACTGGAAAATACTGAAATGGACGTACATGAAAATACTTTGGCGGCTTTTTTAATTTCAACCTATTTGAATTTTTCTTTCACTTGCGATTTAACACTTTAGTTTGGGGTGAAAATATTTCAAATTTGATCAGGAACGCATATACCGATTTGAAATAGCTAACGTTTACGATAATTGTTCTTTATCTAATTTTAATCTACAGCCTCCAAATCGATATTTTGACTGATAGAGTAAAGGCAGATACCGATGAATACGTTTTGCTTGGATCTTTAAGCTTTACATTTTAGCAAAATTTCATCGAAATTCTTAGAGGATATTTTGAGAAAATCGGAACATTACTGTTATAGTAACTTTACTGTTAAATTTTAATCTTGGTATTTGAGGACGATCGTGCAAAACGAAAACATACGAATTAAAACGCCGGGTCAAACATTATGAACGTTACTGTATTTATTGACAATGGTTTCATACAGTAGCATGTAACAGTTGAATGTAACAGTTTTTTTCTTATTGTCCAATAGACTTACAGTTAACTGGGTGGCCTAGATCCCATTCTCCTCCACTTTAGTTAATCGTCATGGACTGATATCTGTATTATGAGATGAATTTTGTAATGATAAATTGTTTGAAAGAAGTTTTATACATGTTGGAAAGAAGAAATGGCGCAAAAACCTTTTATACACATCCATCTACAAAACTAAATAAATAGTTACCAAAAACAATATGGGAGACGAATTTGTAAGTCTCATATCACTTATCACCTTATAAACTTTTGTAAAATTTTATGTTAATAATATATATTGGAAAAATATGTATCCTTTATGTTGAAATAGAGTGTAATCCTACTTCTACCATAAACACGTCCTAAGCGTACATTTTAGTTAGTTTGTTTGTTTGGTCATTACTGTTTTTTTTTTTTTTTTTTTTTTTTTTCCAATTCGGTAGAACTCATCTTTTAAACATTTTCGTAGCGATTTTTGGGGAAATGATTACCGGGACGTTTTGTTTGGGGCTTTAGCAGATACATTTTAACAAAATCGTTTAGCAGATTTTGAAAATAATTGGCATTTTATGTTTTATCTTAAGGTAAGTACCCACAAATTTTTAGTCAACGATAAATAATAAAGACTTGAGATATTTCCGTACAAATATAATGTTTTAGTAAATGTAAAAATAGATTTAAATGGATGTTAAATATTGTAAGCTAAAGCCCTATCCAGATATGTGGTACCTATATTTTGCACTTGAGCATAACAGAATAGATTATGGTATTGTAAATGGGGAGGGGGGAACTACGAAAAAATCTTTAAATTCCATCACAACATTAAAACAATTGTTTGTAAAATTAATTTGAAGGAAATCTAAACGTGAAGCATCATATTTGTGTTTCCTAAGTTATTGCCGTTAGGTTGTTTTTATTTATATAAAGTATTGTACTAAAGACTTTTTATCTAAGAAGCAGTAATTCTCTGAATTTGAAAAAAAAAAAATTAAAAAATAAAAACTGTTATTATTTTGGAAATGCATTGTCTCTACTGGGCTCAGGTGTTCCGACCTTTTTGACACACCCGGGGAACCTGTCTCAGAAGGTCGATTATATGCAATTATTTCTAGCTATTTTAATCAAGTTTTGATGAAGGTTAATGACACAAACAAAACCACACAAAAAAGAAAATTACTGAGTAATTGAAGAATACTAAACTGCGACTTGATCTCACGAGAGGCAATTTTCGTTTACGAATCGCAGATTGGGTTGTGATTTGTGAATTATGACGAATCTCTCAGTTATTTAGTCAGTCGGGGGGAGGGGGAGGGGGTATAGTAAAGATGATGGTGAAAATTACAACCTCGTAGTATCAACTGATTGAGGTTTCAGTTTGACCTTGGGATTTCCATACAATTAGCCTACTCCTTAATTGACTTCACCCACTGCTAATTTAAAAACATGTCGGAATTTGTTTTTATTTTTGTTTTTTATATGCTCAACAGTTTCTTCAGATGTTCCAAATATAGTCATGTAAAGAGGCCCAGAGAGTCAGGACCAAACACATAATCTGATAAGTGTATACATAATAATCTTTTTTATGTAGTCTAGTGTATTTAACAGTAGTAAAACGTATTTAGTCATTAGCATGGCTGCCGTATCATTAGCGTGGATGTGTAAATTTTAAAAAAGTAAAAAAAGTGCAAAATAGTTAAAAATCAGCTTGATTTGATGTTTTTTAATGGTCCTTGGGTAATTTCCTGTATATATATATATATATATATATATATATATATATATATATAAATTGTTTATCATTTTAAATGTTTAGTCGTTTTATTGTTCCAAATGTTGCCCAATTTGCAGAATCACCCGTATCCTACGTGATTTAACCTAATGATATAAACCAACAAACATTTTACATTCAAGTGGTAAGCCTATTACTTACTGTATGTTGTTTCCTTTTTTCCCACGGTATTTTGATGTAACTTTCAAAGACCAAAATTAAAAATTACGTTTTTCTTAAAATAAAACGTAAACGATTTTGATCAAATTTTGTATAATTAAGCCTCTAAATCTGAATAAAACATGTCTTCATCTTCACGAAAAGACCGGTTTGTGATATATCGGTGGAAAAAAAATCAAGGAATCAATGATCTTGGAGCTATTATGGGCATTACCGATTTCGTTGAAATTTTGATGATATGCTACTCATATCATTGTGTATTTTTTTTTAAATTACGGTGTAGAAAAAATCGGCAATAAAGAAGGATAAACCTTGTCCGATATTTTTCCTCTTATTGTTTAATGGCGGAAAACCTCCAGTCATCATCGTCAAAAAAAGAAAAGAAAAGAGGATAACATTCCCTCGAACTTCTTATAGCGTCGTGGTAGAAAGTCAAAGTGTGGTCAACAGAGACCTAATAGGAAAGATTAAAGAAAGGGATCAAAGGTTAGACTAGATAAAAAATGTTGTCGATCCAACTTAGGGTACCTAGAAGAGGAATGGGGACACACAGGCTGGAGGGTGAGTATTTACAAAGAAGAATCTACCAAGAAATAGTTAGAATTGGCCGTCATTTTAAAATGGTCAGATCTTATTTTTGAGGTAGGAAAAAGCTTGGATTATAGATGTTTTTTCACATTAAAAATCAGACTATAGAGAGGTTTTGAAAAAATGTCTAAAATCTAGGTTTTCCATTAATGAAGCCACGACACTTTGAAGGTTAAAAATGAAAAAAGTTATTTACAGTCGCAGAACTCCGGGGAAAAAAAAGATTTTGAACAATATATTATCATATTTCACAGCTAATTTTATAATAAAATAAAGAATATGTCGCTTTTTTCTAGCCCCTGTGTACTGACCTGTGAAAAACCCTTAATTTCCAAAAATAGTTAGAAAAAATAATAAAATTAAAAAATAATCAAATATATTTACTACTTAACTTGACACTTTTATAAAAATAGATAATTATTAAATATATATACATGAGAAATGATACATAATGTTTAATAAAAAATTGATTCTTAATAATTTTTAATTCAATTTGGGATTTTTGTCAAAATTTCCAAGTTAAATGGAGTGTAGTGTTGCAACCCAAAGCAACAAAATATACATTACAAAAGAAATTAAATACATTATTAAAATTACATAACATAATAGTGATGAAAACTAATAAAATAAAATGTAATACAATTCAGGTAATTAAATTGTAAATACATTTGTATGACAACTAAATAATAAAACAATAAAGGTGTAATAAAAATAAACAATTCAAATTCCTTCCATTAATCTTAACATTCATACAAATCTTCGATAACAATTAATTTGATCGAAACGTAAAAACTGTACAGGGTGGCTGAAAAGAAAGTAGGATCTTATAGGAACTTTAATCTTTATTCTTTCTTATTCTTTAAAGGCGAAAAACCTTTCGGTCATCATCCCCTTATAAAGGAAAGAACAAGATTAGGTCAAAGCGAGACCCGATAGGAAATATAAAAGAGAGGGAACTAACCCAAGAGTAGATGAAGAGAAGTGTAGATCCAGCTAGGCTACCTTGGGATTGCCCTACTCGTACTCCCTATAAAACCGCCCCTGGGATACATGCGTGGGAAAATGAAGTTATAAAACAACTTTAAAATCGCATTAATTAATTAATTGTATGCAACTTGTTTAAATCCAATACGTTTCAATAAGTAAAATAAACACAATTTTCTGAATAAATGAGTAATTTGTTTAACAACTACTAAAAACCCCCATTAATTTTATCAAAGAATAACCACTTTTTTTTAATCAGTTAAATTTCATATGTTGTTTATTAGAGGTCTTTTACGTTGTCACTGCCGTCTTTTACGTTTCAACTGATGTACACTGCCGACCCCGACGCTATTAAAGGATTCGAGGGCTAGGGAACTCTATTTTTTACGCACTATTTTACTCTTTTTTTTAGAAATAATTACCGAAAGTTATTAAAAATCACACAAATATATGTTGACGTATGCCAAATAATTTGAAACTCATAAATCTTAAGATGTCGCATAATATGACTTTTTTTCAATTCTAATAGGATTTTTTTTGTCTTAATTGCTTTGAGTTGTATACCTTTCGTTTTATGTAAGCGAGAGGGGGGAGTGGGGGGAGTGACTGATTACCAGCGAGAGTTCAGAGTGCTTCTACTTGTAACAAGTGACAGGATTTGTTGTGAAAGAGTAAAGATAAAAGAGAGAATGTTAGCTACGTGAGAACTAGTACAAGGAGAGATATCGCTTTCTTAGCCTAAGTCAAATTATGATTGTAATGATCGAAGGCGAGGAACAATGGTCGAACCATCTACCCAGAACCATAAAAACCCTATTTACAAACAAACAAAACATATTTGCCTAACAACACATAACTCGATAACATCACTTTCTATACCGTGTGCAATTAATAATATAATTGACATGCAGCTCTTTCCCTGAGATGGAAATCGAATTTCTTTTGTGTATTTGTTCTTGTTGTTTAAAATCGAAAACTCTCGGTCATTATCACCTTTAAAATAATGAAAAAGCATTAAAAGTATTGGAATATTCTAGCGTCATAATAATAGCCCAATACTGCGAAGAATATTGTTGAAGGCCGTGTTTAACCTAACTTAACCTAATCTAACCTAGACCAATATTGCTAAGAATATTGCTGAAGTCCATGTTTAACCTAACCTAATATTGTGAAGAATATTGCTGAAGGCCGTGTTTAACCTAACCTAGGGCAATAATGCGAAGAATGTTGCTGAAGGCCGTGTTTAACCTAACCTAACCTAGCCTTATATTGTGAAGAATATTGCTGAAGGCCGTGTTTAACCTAAATTAACCTAATCTAACCTAGACCAATATTGCTAAGAATATTGCTGAAGTCCATGTTTAACCTAACCTAATATTGTGAAGAATATTGCTGAAGTCCGTGTTTAACCTAATCTAATATTGTGAAAAATATTGCTGAAGGCCGTGTTTAACCTAACCTAGGGCAATAATGCGAAGAATGTTGCTGAAGGCCGTGTTTAACCTACCTAACCTAGCCTTATATTGTGAAGAATATTGCTGAATGCCGTGTTTAACCTAACCTAACCTAGGGCAATACTGCGAAGAATATTGCTGAAGGCCGTGTTTAACCTAACCAAACCTAGCCTTATATTGTGAAGAATATTGCTGAAGTCCGTGTTTAACCTAACCTAACCTAGGGCAATAATGCGAAGAATGATGCTGAAGGCCGTGTTTCGAAAACACAATTCGAACAATTTAATTCTGAGTTAATTTGGTGTGAATGATAAAAAACAAATTCAATACAAAAAGGAACTTTTTTAAATAACGTTATTTGATTCTTAAGGCCTAAAATAAAAAGGATTAGATGATTATCGGATTCCAAAAAGGTTTGGTTTTAGTTTATTCTTGGGTGTTTTAGATAATTACCAAGAAATTTTTTATTTTTTCGATAATTCTGTTGTCTTTTGAACTACAGTAAAAATTTAAAAAAAGGAATTTTGTTTTTTGTTAAAAGAGGAAAACCGTTTTTGGAGATATTCGACGTTTAACATTTTAAATGTCCGCCATTTTGAAAATGTGAAAAATAAAGTCTTTGTAATCTTATGTAATGGTAAAAGGTTACATAAATAATGGGTATACCAAATGTTACCTCAATATCTTATATACTTCCAAAGATGTAGTGTTTTTGTTTATACACAAAATGGCCGATAGTCGGGGAAACAAAGCGTTTTCAGATCTATATTTATATAAACATTTAACTTATTTTCAGGTTTAGAAGATTGCCGTGCAAGATTCCCTGTATAATTTTCAAAGCTAAAAATGATTTCGAATTACTGTTTGGTGAGGCAAATCACAATCTCAATTTACAAATTTTGTTTAACCTTTAGGTCTAAATAGAGATTCTAAACTTTTGTTTCCGTATAACGACGCGCCAATGAATGTACGCGGAAAGAGAATTGTCTGTAAATATTGACATGTCCTGATTATCTTGTTTGAACACAATCGGAGAGAAAGCAGTAATCATTGGCTACGGCGGCGTTGACGTTTCTGCCAAATGTGTCAGTATTTGGTACAAGATGGAAGTGAAAACATACTCATCCTTGAATAGTTTTGTAAATGTGTTGCAGTATCTTTGGAAGAGAAGGAATGTTGGAGGTACTGTTACTCTCTTTGTTTTAGTGATAATTCAATATGTAACTGATTCATACAGACTTATGAAATCTTAATACTGCTTTAGTTAGGCTGTAGTAACATTAAGAGTACTTCCTAAGTTAGGCTGTAGTAACATTAAGAGTACTTCCTAAGTTAGGCTGTAGTAACATTATGAGTACTTCCTAACCTCAAAAAATTCGAATTTCCGGATTTAAGATTTATTTCACTAATAATGTAACAAATGTGGTAAAAAATCATCAGATATTCCCGAATATTTGTCTACACTAGAAATTGATGGTCAAATTTTCAAAAAAAAACAAAAAAAAATCATTTGTCTACAGTTGTTGACAAAGTGGCATTTTGTTCATTTAAATTAGTTTGCAATACAGCTGATTTCTCAACAGTTTCACTTTGCCCACTACTTTGCACACTACTTTGCTCACTCCGAATGGCAACCGAACAAAACGAAATTTAGGTTAAGTTTATTTGAATTGATTTATAATACACAGGAAATGTCCCGTATGTAGGTTAGATTAATTCTTACATGTAAAATAACATAAATAAACAACAAAACAACGTTTTAAAAATGTAAAACGAAGTAATTATTCATGAAGAAGATTGACAGTGTATGTACAGGGAGAGTATTTTTCATTTGCCGAGTTTTGAAGTTGGCAATCCCGTTTCCTCAACAATACACCTAAGTTATTTGTAATATTCATAAATAACCTCAGTTTTGACGTGAGAACTACTCAGTGTTGATGTGTTGTTTAGCACTACTGCTATATTTTGTGTAGTTAGTTTTAAAATATGGACAGTTCAGAGGATGAAAACCTGTCAAATACCCCGCCTAAATTAGCGGAAAAAGCTAACAACGTTGTACTAAATCTCCTTCCTGTCAAATTAAGGAAAAAGTACGACCGCCAGTATGAACTGTTTTTATTGCCAAAATAACAACTGTAGACAAAGTATAATGTGCAATTCGTGAGCAAAGTGTCTTTTTTAAACTCTATAAAATTGACGCACTCGGCAAGCCTCGTGCGTCAACATTTTTCTCTCGTTTAAAAAAGTGCAACTTTGCTCACTAGTTGCACAAATAACTATTTTTACGGCCACAGTTGGCCATTTTCGAAAAAAAAAATTAAATAATTGTAATTTAATGAGAAGTGGTCGTAAATAAATCTGTTTTTTTTTAATTGTCAGTTTTTTTACCAACTTTAAGTGAAAATATGCAAGAATTTGTTTATCAAGGTATCTTTTTATACCGTATCTTTTTAATCAGGTTTCCGTAATCATTTGATTTAAATGTCACTCTGGATCAAATAAACAATTTTCTTAAGAAAATTTTCAACTAAATGTTGAAATTTCATAAATGAGCGACGTTGTTGTTTAGATCCGGAACCGATTTAATGGGGGGGGGGGATGTTAAAATGGAGAGGGCCACGTGTGACCCACCTTGCTCCTACACAACAAATTATTTTCCATTTAATAAGAAACATTTGTATCTTATTGTATTGATAAAGCCGTAACTGCCTCGAGAGGAGTTGATTTACAAGCCACCTGTTTCCAGACTGATTCCAGCGGGATTGTAAGTTACTCGACATAAGAGCGTGGAACATTGTAATCCCGCTGGATCTGGAAGTAATTTTACCTTCGTCTTTATTAAAAAGCATGGAGCGTGAGGTTGGAACTATTTTATGTACAAATTGTGAAGGGTGGGTTGGATTAATTTCACCAGTAATTATTTGGAAAAAAATACTTTGTCAGTGAAATGTAACACAACTGTTTGGTATTTCTAATTCAAATGTTTTTGTTGTAGTTTCTATGTTTTATTACAAATTCTAGTACAAAATATCATTTTAACATTACTGATTTTCACATATATACTTTGTCTAGAGAAAGTTATGTGATTGATCAAAACAATTATGTATCGGTTTTTCCAGATATATCCGTTTTGAGATACAAAACATTGATGTTTTGAGATCCAAAAAATTGATGTTTTGAGATCCGTTATGAGGACCAAAAATTGATGTAGTGTTTTATACAGATTATCCGTTTTGAAATCCAAAAATCGATGTATTGTTTTTTGCATATATATATCCATTTGAGGTCCAAAAATTTGACGTAGTGGTTTTTGCAGATATATCCGTTTTGAGATCCAAAAAATTGATGTTTTGAGATCCGTTATGAGGACCAAAAATTGATGTATTGTTTTTTCAGATCCAAAAAATTGATTTAGTGTTTTATATATATCCGTTTTTAAATCCAAAAAATCAATGTAGCCTATTTGTTTTTGCAGATATATCCGTTTTGAGATCCAAATAATTGATGTAGTGTTTTTTACAGGTAATCTGTTTTTAGGTACAAAAATTGATCTGTTTTTCGCAGATATATCGGTTTTGAAGTTCAAAAATTGAAGTTATAAATCGGGCAATGTCTTTGTTTTTTATGAGAGTATTTAACCAGAAATAAATATTAAGATTATACCTTAACGTATGATATTTGAAGATGGATATATTCTGAAACTAGTCGAGTAATTGGCAAAGTTATAAAATGCTAATTAATTGACTTAACTAATTCTCACAGCTGGATTTTTAATCTTAAAATTTCGATATTTCACTCCCATACACCTCCCACCCTACTCTAGAAACCGCCTGATATACAATAATTCTTGATATGCAGCCAAATAGATGAGCTTTGAATGTAAATGAGAGTAAACTAAGTCGGCCATGTTGGTAACGCCAAAAGGGAAAAGTATCCTGCAGACCAGACACTCCTCATAAGGTGTACTTCCTTATAGTCCCTCATTGTATGCATAACGCGTGTAGAACTGTGGTGCGTTGGCCAAGTTACATGTTCAGGACATTTACCTTTTATTGTTACTTATTGGGTCTAAAGAGGAAGCCATTTAATATTCCTCAAGTGAATTTGTTGTATGTATTTTGCTAACTAAATATTAAATCTATATACAGTACTTAGATAAAGTTATGTGATGTGTAAGAATCGATGTTAAGATAATGTTTTTGGAAAGATGTTTATCTGTCGTGGGAGCCCAAACACGTTCACAGATTTTATTCCAATTTTGTATGTAGGCATATTTTGGCCATATATTGAAACTTTTCTCACTTTCCAAAACTTAAAATATTAGAAAATTATTATTTTCTTAAAATTGTCTGGAACTATTTGTATCAAATTTTGCTCAAATTTCGCTTCTAAAGCTCCAAACATAACGTATTGGTCGCCATCTCTTAAAAAATGCCAGTTCATGAATTATATCGGCCATGATTGTTTACAAGACGCAATTTCTCAAAATCAACTTTACAGATTTCGTTGTAATGTTATTGTGATTTATAGATCAATTCCACAAAACCGTATGCATAATCACAAATAAAAAATTAGGAAAATCTGCAAAAAATAAAAATTAACCTTGACCCTACCCCCTTCATTAAAAGCTACCATTATATACAGTTTACGCTGATGACGATTTATGGCGCAAGCAAAATTAGAGTTTGCAAGTTTCTATGATAGGTTAGGTTAACTGGATTTTATTTAATAGTTTAGAAATAAACCTTACCTAACCCGTCTTAGGTCGTTGGGAACTTTATTTCCTTATAATATACGTAAAGTCGGGGAGATAATATAAAATACTATAATTATTTTTTATCTAATACTACCAATCTAAGCAAAAGAAGTCGATGTTCTTATAAAAATTGTTTTTTAAGTTTACAAGTCTCTTTTTGGGTTTGAAGTTATGATGGTTCGTTCATTATTAATACGGTTTCATCAAACATTTACCATCATTTGTGTATAGAAACTAATATACGACGTTTTGAAAGTACTGTATAAATAAGTTTTATGCCAACGGAGTGGTGATCTAACGGTTTATCGGGGAGAGCAACAATCTTCTTCTCCTCTCTCAACTAGTCAACACTCCTATCTTGGTGAGCAACAATCTTCTTCTCCTCTCTCAACTAGTCAACACTCCTATCTTGGTGAGCAATAATCTTCTTCTCCTCTCTCAACTAGTCAACACTCCTATCTTGGTGAGCAATAATCTTCTTCTCCTCTCTCAACTAGTCAACACTCCTATCTTGGTGAGCAACAATCTTTTCTCCTCTCTCAACTAGTCAACACTCCTATCTTGGTGAGCAACAATCTTTTCTCCTCTCTCAACTAGTCAACACTCCTATCTTGGTGAGCAACAATCTTTTCTCCTCTCTCAACTAGTTAACACTCCTGTCTTAGTGAGCAACAATCTTTTCTCCTCTCTCAACTAGTTAACACTCCTGTCTTGGTGAGCAACAATCTTTTCTCCTCTCTCAACTAGTCAACACTCCTATCGGGGTGAGCAACAATCTTTTCTCCTCTCTCAACTAGTTAACACTCCTGTCTTGGTGAGCAACAATCTTTTCTCCTCTCTCAACTAGTCAACACTCCTATCGGGGAGAGCAACAATCTTTTCTCCTCTCTCAACTAGTCAACACTCCTATCTTGGTGAGCAACAATCTTTTCTACTCTCAACTAGTCAACACTCCTATCTTGGTGAGCAACAATCTTTTCTACCCTCTCAACTAGTCAACACTCCTATCTTGGTGAGCAACAATATTTTCTCCTCTCTCAACTAGTCAACACTCCTATCTTGGTGAGCAACAATCTTTTCTCCTCTCTCAACTAGTCAACACTCCTATCTTGGTGAGCAACAATCTTTTCTCCTCTCTCAACTAGTCAACACTCCTATCGGGGAGAGCAACAATCTTTTCTCCTCTCTCAACTAGTCAACACTCCTATCTTGGTGAGCAACAATCTTTTCTACTCTCAACTAGTCAACACTCCTATCTTGGTGAGCAACAATCTTTTCTACCCTCTCAACTAGTCAACACTCCTATCTTGGTGAGCAACAATATTTTCTCCTCTCTCAACTAGTCAACACTCCTATCTTGGTGAGCAACAATCTTTTCTCCTCTCTCAACTAGTCAACACTCCTATCTTGGTGAGCAACAATCTTTTCTCCTCTCTCAACTAGTCAACACTCCTATCTTGGTGAGCAACAATCTTTTCTCCTCTCAACTAGTCATCTCGAACAAGTTTCATCCTTACATAAAGTATACTTATTTATTTCAGTTTTATTAACGAAAGCCGTATTGGTATAATTTTACACTTATTCGACTGGTAGGGTTTTTTGATATTGTAGCTTTATCCATTAGGCTACTAATCTATATTGGTATTTTTGATTTAAGGTACATTTTGTACATTGTTCACAAATTATTCAATCTTTTCACATAGCACAGTAGTACGCTAATGACAGTTGGACGTGTCAGTATGCCTGCCACATATTTAGTGATTTAGATTCCTATCAATGTGTCAAAAAATTAAATAATGTGTGGAAATTATTAGGTTTAATAATTTCCCCACCCCACCTCACCGTCTCCCCTATCCCATTTTATCAAATCCTACTGCGAGTTTGGGAACGAAGCCTTCAACGAGCGAAGCGTGTAAATATATAAACCTGACTGAATATCCACCATAGTTTCCTTTCGAAATTCATAAAGACTTATGTCTCAGTCAAACATTCACACACTGTGAGTTCTTACACCGCCACAGAAACAGCCGAAGCTATAGATGTCATATTCCACCATTGTCATTATTAACTGGGCCATATCAGATCAGAGATTCTCCATTGCTTAGAAGATCCCATCCCTTTTATAGTTCATGAATCGAGGATTGCGGCTGTTTACCTTCCTGATGGAAGGGTCGCGTCACTAAACACAAACATTTCACACACAAACAGGCGCCTTGGAGGCCGGTGTGATTCACCTACTGCACTCAACTTATTGTAAAATCTGCAAGTTAAAGATAAAACATTTTCCATTTTTGAATTCTGCACGAAATTTGAAGACAAATGATTACCAAACAATAATCACAAACTTGTCTTCTAAGGCCTAAGGAGATGAAATAAGTGAAAACTCAAATATAGTATAAAAATACTGTACAACTACTTTTTAAAAGTTAAAAAAAAAAAAAAAACACAAAAGTAATATCTTATGTATTTCTACCCTTAGCAATACATTCTCTATAATTATATCACCCTGTAATAAAAGTTTCATTTTTTGTCTTAAAAGTTTTACCAAGTAAAATTTCAAAAATAACCTTAATTTATAATAGAGTATAATTTTCTAATGCAAGAGGAAATTTTTTCAATTTGGTACCTAACTACAGATATATATTTGCTGTTATGTAAGCGCTCCCAAATTTATTTGTTTTTTCATAATTTAAAACTGCATGGTGAAACTAAATTTAATTAAATTCCGGGTATCATTTATGTTTAGGTTTATTAGTCTAAAGTTTATAGGATGTTGCCATTTATAGCTCGATTTTTGTGCAGCTTAATGGATTACGTTTTTCTAAATTATACTAATTTTTTATATTTTTTATTTACTTTTAATTATGTCATAATGCTAATAGGTCATAATGTTGTTGTTTTTTCTTATACAATATCGACTTTTTGTTATTTCTTATGAGGTTTTAGTTTACAAAAAGGAAGCAGGCGCATTTTGTAGTGCTTTACTTTTTTACAATGTTTCTACAGTAATTATGTTTTTTAAGTATATATTTTAAGTTATGACATATTAGATAACATTTTGGTTGTTTATCTAATTATTCAATACGGTTTTATCAATCATAGGATAAAATAATATATTTTAACATTCTTTCTTTACTATTCTACGTTTCTTTTATTCTCATTATTTCACCCTTATGATTCAAAAATGGCTTTTTTGGAGTCGTTTGCAATCAAATTTTATGAACATTCACATTACTTAACAATTAAGAAGTTGTTTGTATTAAAAGAGAATTTGAGTCACTAATTAGGCAACTTGTCTGGGGCAGAACGTCTGTGAGTGCGTGCGTGCGTGAGTTTATCATTTTGGTTTTTGAAAAATCTAAAGATACTTTCATCAGACTCCCAGACATTTAAGAGACTAGACTTAGGTTAGACTTAAATACCTTTGGGATTTCTTTTTCCTCTACAATTTTCAGATTGGCTCCCAGCAGGGTTTTAGTAAATTATGCAGGAGCAAGACCCATTTAGGAGTGTCTCCATTAACATAGGGCAGACAAGGTAGAAACAGACCTTAGTAGAAACAGAAGAAATTCTGTGCAATATCAAGGAAACCTGACAATTGAAGGCGATACAGTTTTCCTTCTTAAAACCATTTTAGGAACATTTCGACAGTGATAAAATTTGCATGACAAATAAATAGATGTTTATTGCTACCAACGAACTGTTTATTAACTTGTTGGGAGCTGTGAAATGACCCGCGAAATGCGCCCTCTGAGAACAAATGTGTAAAACTCAACCGCGTAGAACGCCCTTTGTACCTACCACCTGGTAGCCTTTGTAAACACCGCGGTGTATAGTTTAGGTTTATGCATCATTTCATTTGTTTATTAACGTTACAAACAGGCATCCTCTGCTATTGTCTGGTCTACACAAGTTTTAATAATTGTTTAAAGTTGGAAGTCGTGCTGCAAAAACAAAATTACCATTACGTAGTTTGCAAAATAAAAAATCTCAATAATTTCTGTACAGATTTACAATATTGTATACTCAAGACACCTACGTATTACTGCTATAAATAATAAAAGTAAATTTTATCCGCATTACCTAAAAATTCCAAACAACAAAAATCAATAATAAAAAATAATCTTACAGCCAGAATTTTAGTTACATATCGCATGTCTCGGATTGGACAATTTCGTTAATAAAAAAAACGGTTTAACAAAAATGAAATTACAAAAATAATTTAAAATTACGAAACTTTTCTCGGCCTTTCTCAATTATTTTAACAATTTATTAACCGATTTCAATGTAGTAACTCTCATATTATATCAGGGATTTCAGATATTTGAGAAAGTAAAAAACAGCAGATAAATTCACGTCCCGTCATGTCAGCTTTATCAAAGTAGATTTGTAATCTAAACGCTTTCAGTTTATTAATTGTGAAACTTTTCTAGGTTATGTATTCACAAGAGATGAGGTGCTGGTTACATTGTTGTGAAAGTGGGAGACGGCTGACCGTGTGGAGCGCTAGGTGTCACTCACAACAAACTTCGTCAGTTCGCCTTTAGTCGTTGTTAGGGTGTGTTGTGTACGGGTTTTCTATCAGTTGTTACGTTGTGTGCTGTGTTTTTGTGTTATTGTTTTATTGGATAACAGTTTAATAAGTGTCTGTCTAGGTATACATGAAAGCATTGTTCAAATTAATACCAATAATAAAAAGTTAAATCAAAGTTTGTATATGTAAAGACAAAAATTATTTGTAATATTGTGAACGAAGGAATCGAGATTTAAAAAAAATATATATAATTTGGCCTTTATAGGTTAGGTTATAATTTGTATAAAATAAATTATCATAGCTTAGTAAATTTTTGTAAATGCCCCATGAAAATGTTGAGGGATCATTGTAATTTGTAAGCCTGAACATAATATAGGCCTTAGGTCCAAATGATAAAAGGTTAGTGTGATTTATGTAAAGTTCTTCTTGCAGAAAATCGGTTGTTTGGTCTTGTCCTTAAACAAAAAACTCAGCCAATAGCGTTTAATTTGTTGATTATTATTGACCATTTTTAGACCTTTGGACTAACTTTTTTAAAGCGTTGGCAATTACCGAAATGTAATTGGTTGGAAGTTGTTTCAAATACAAACTGAAAAATTAGTAAATCGCAACCATGTTTTTATAAATATTTTACAAATCAATATTTCGTTAATTGTATATAGGCCTAATCACTATTCATGTTTAAAGTTTGGAATTTTATTCTGCATTTTAATATTGGTAGGTTATAACTTCTTTTTATTGTTCCCATGATAATCCTCAGGTTGAGATAGCCTACTAAAGTCTTTGTACCAAGTCGGAATCTGAATAAAACTGGTTGAAATAAAATTACTGTAATTTTTGTGAGATCTTGTGTTCGAGTTTTATTCTATCTAATATTATCTCACAAGTCAAGTTCAATATTTATTTATAAAATCGGATGAAAATTTGATCACACAAACAGAAGTGAATTTTTTCCTCAACTATTCAAAATTTTTACTAAAAATCAGGTTTTTATTGAAATTTGACCACTGTATTCAGGTTTATACTGTTGGTATTTCGAAATTATAAGATCTATGATAAATATTAAATGGAGT
The DNA here is from genome assembly GCA_963513935.1 of Aphrophora alni. Classification (NCBI taxonomy): domain Eukaryota; kingdom Metazoa; phylum Arthropoda; class Insecta; order Hemiptera; family Aphrophoridae; genus Aphrophora; species Aphrophora alni. Next base: position 100,696,134 of record OY740769.1, on the reverse strand, counting down.
ACTTTATATTGTAATAAAAAATATGATTAACCATTTTGAAATCAGTTGCAAGTTTGTATTTATTATTTCATAGTGAGTTGCCTAATTACAGAATATTAAAAACAATGTTTCTTTCTAAGAAAACAACTCCAATTTGAAAATTATCGGATCAGGAAAGCCAAGAGAATCAGCCAAAAATAATGATTACAACATAACTACAAATTACGTACTTTAACCTAAATATAAAAGAAGTGAAAAATCAGAAGTATTATTTCAAATTATATTAAGAATATACAATTTAAATTAAAATGTAACAAAATTCTTAACAGTAGAAAAATAATAAATACATCTGAACACAAAATACATATCTCACATTTCCAAAAAGAAAAATCACTTGTGATACAATAATCAAAGATTTTCACTCCTAAGCGAAACTAATAACTTATATAAATATTTGAAGGTTTAAAACAATAATTCAACACTATCATACGAGCTAAGTCAAATTTATTTAAACATTTTATCATGAAGTTTCATGGCAATCCATTATAAATCTGGAACAGTGTAAAGATAAAAATGTTTTACAAGGTAGTGTCATATCATAATTAAATTAGACTTTAATTTTACTTTATAGGCATAATGATTCATCAACGTATTTACATTCTTAAGAAAAATAACCTTAAAATTTAAAAAAATGAAGATTATAATGGCATTGAGCTAAGTAGTTTAAAGGGCGGGAGAGCGTTTTTAATAAAAAAACTTGTTTAAAGGTTCTTTATAATCTGTCAATAGAGTGAAAGTTTTAAGTTTTTTTAAATACTTCTCTCTCCTCACAAATAGTAGAGGGAAGTTAGTCCAAAACATTTATGAGAAGTGATTTCAATTTGAAGTTGATTTTTTTTTTTTTTTTTTTTTTTTTTTTTTTTTTTTTTTTTTTTTTTTTTTTTTACTGTACATGCAACTGAGTGGGAAACCGAAGAAATTAGCAAAATCGGACTGGAGCTTCACTAGAAAAGTGCATTTTTGGTGTATTTTGAGTGCATCGTTACACTATTTTTTAAGTATCTCCGGCTGGGTGATAAAAAATTTAAAAAATATATATTCTGAAATGAAGGAACTATCGAAATTGTTGGGTATAGTAACATTAAGAGTACTTCCTAACCTCGAAAAATTCTGGATTTAAGATTTATTTCACTAATAATGCAACAAAAGAGTATAAAAAATAAGATATTCGCGAAAATTGGACAAAATATGAGTCTTTACACTAGAAATCTCTGGTCAAATTTTAAAACAAAAATCATTTTTACAGCCACAGTAGGACATTTTCGAAAAAAAATTGAAAGTATTGTAGCCTAATTTAATGAGAAGTAGTCCTTGAGTAAAAGTTTTTAAATTGTCTATTTTTTACCTACTTTCTAGTGAACACATACAAGAATTTGTTTATCAAAGTTAAGTGCCTTTTTTTAAATTCCGATAGTCCCTTCGTTTCCGAGTATTTTCATTTTTTTACGACCCATTTCCACTTTTTTAAAAATTTATGTTTTTAGTGATGTTTAGTTTAGGTTGGGTTGAGTTAGGTTAGAGTGTGTTTGGTGACGTTTAGTTTTGATTCGTTTTTATTGGGTGATGGGTGTGTGAGAAAGTTTGTGTAATTTTATTTAATTTTATAAAGTGCAATTTGTAACTTTAACTATTGCCAAATATAACAACAAGATATACAGACTCATTTCATTGAGTACATCGCAGTTTATACTTTAATATTTTATTAATTTAAAAAAATATATATAATCCTTATGTTTGATGTATTATGTCATTTTTTATATGTATTTTCCACGTTCTCCGGTATATTTGAGAAGGATTTCAAATCTCTTTTTTTTTTTAAATAGCGAAAGTTCCTCATTTAAAATTTTTCATGATCTTATAATTTCAGAGATGCAAATGTTGGGCAAATTAGAACACCCTGTATGTGCAAAACCTATTGCCTAACTTATTTTATGTTTATTATAAACAGTCTCCTTATATTATTGCCATATTAACAGTTGTTTATGTTCGCTATGAATGTGAGTAATTTCTAGAAATAGCTTCAACAAACCGAAACTCGTAAAATGTCCAATGTGCCAAAATATCCACAAGTAGAAACAGTGTGGACCGTTGTATATCTAAGCCCTATATATTACGTCAAAAATTTATTATGTATTCAATAAGGACCCAAGTGCTTTTGTCTTCTTTTCTACTGTGAATTAACGAATTTGTCTAGTGAAGTAGAATGATGGAAATAGTTTGGGAAGGGAATATTTCATCACTAATACAGAAAGTTGTCTTTTCCGTTGAGCGATCGTGTTTATATCAAGGACCGAAATAACCCTTTAGGTACGAGTTATGAACGATATTTTTCATCACATGTAAATAATAATAAAAGAAGTATAATTTATCTACATAATGTAATTACACCAAAAAAATTGCGCAACTGGTGTTAAAATAAATAACTACATGGGAGTACGGGGAAAATCTCCAGCTGTCTTCTCGGACTAGACAGGAAAAATGTCACTTTCAATATTCACAGATCTAATTGATAATTATTAATTTAGATTCAGTGTGATGAAAAAGATATGTCTTTTAACAGTCCAGCAGACGAAATGTTACTTTTAAGATATAGAACAAATCAGGTCCCTAACCTATAGTCCATCCCCATGAGGTGAGGGCAAAGTCTTATTTTTCTGTTAACCCTCTAAATATATCAAGGCGCGTTTTTTTTTAGCGTAAAATTATCTACAATTTTTTCTGATATGCAGATTTTTTTTTAATACCAATATACCTTACAACCAATTTTTTTTAACCAACCACACGAAAATATTAACCAAATTAAAATTTATAAGGACACCATTTTTTTACCAAAAAATTAAATATAAATTTTACGCGTATGTAGTTATTTACTATTGAAATTCTAACGTGTCAAAAATTAAAATGTTTTCATAATTTTAATCACAAAAGATCGCTTTTAATCGCTTTCAAGATATCAAGATATTTCGGTGGTATTTTTCTTCTTTTTTTTTTGTCTCATAACTTTAGGTCATGCCATCCAAATATTTTCGAAATATCTTAAAAATTAAGTTCGGCTTAATACATGTTTCACATAAAAATTTTATGGTTCTTAATGTATAATAAAAATGTACTAAAATATGGGCTTCTATTTAAAAATAAATAATTTAACCTTGAAATGAGATAATTCCCCTAACCACAATAACAGTCGGAACACAAAATACAATAGAATCTTATAATTTAGTTTATTCCTCAATCTAACATGTTTATCATATTCAGAGAGTACTAAATGATGACTTCCGACACTTCCCACTCCACAGATGTATCAACTTATCATACGTAACTTCGGTGTCTTATACGAAAAGTGAGACAAATAATTTTAAAAACAACATGTTTAGAACAGTTAATGAGGAAATTAAATTTACTTTCTCTCCCCCCCCCCTTCTCCCATTACCTTGTTAACAAAAAATGTGACAAACATTTTCCTCAAATTTCCCGTTTTTGAGAGACTCGCTTGTTTCAATTTAAACGACTGCCCCTGATGTAACGTCGGTACACTAAATATCTTTGTTTTGACATTTTAATCCAAGAGATGTCAACCATTTATAAAAAAAAATTCATTAACCATCTCCGTGATATTGGCGGGTCGACTTTAATTTAGAACTTATTTTCAGCTTGAGGAAAAAAGGTTGATCATTATTTGAGCTTCAAGAAAAGTCATGTAGTTTTGGGGTATAAATCTAGGGCCCGCAAATACGTAGCTGGCCAACTGATTTAAAACTAAGTCCATAATTTTAAGCGCTAATGTGATTTTTTCTAAAAACTCAAAATTATGTTCGTAGTTTCAGATAGTGAACTTCCAGGTGGCCAGCTGCGTAAAGTTAGCGAACCCTATGAAAAATAGATGCTTTAAAGCGCATTGTTTTTTTTTTTGTAAAAGAAAGCTGGAAATCGGAAATATCATTTTTTTAATAAATTTAATGCTTTTAAAACAGACAATTGTTAGTAAAAAAGTTGTCAAAATAGAAAAGATTGTTTGAAAGCTCAAATTATTAAGACCTGTAACGTAAAGTCAATGAACCATTTTTTATAAATGTTATAGTTTTTTATAAAGCTAAATTTTTGATCAACCTTCTTTCTTGAAGCTCAAAATAAGTTCTATTTCCATATTTTGAGCCTGATAGATGAACTTGGTGGGCCGTAAAATAAACGCTCAAATTTTTTATCTAGTTTTATTTGAACACCCAAATTTGATAGATTTTGAGCTTCAAGTACAACATTTTTAGTTTAAAAGTTGGCATATCGACTTCATGGAGATCTATTGAATAAACAGATTTAGTAATTCAATGGGGATTTCTATTTATTGACAAACTCGACAAACTATATTTTTTTAAAAATAAAAACTAATCACCTTTTTCTTTATATTTTGTTATAAAAATTATCCTAAATCTTTTAATAATGAAAGACATGCACTACACGTGTATGTAAATATGATGATTTTAAAGTTAAAATGAAGTATTTTCTCAAATTTGTCTTTGCTTTCATGAACTGTTTTAAGTTCACACTTTTGAACGAAGTACTTAAGAAATGTGATTTGAGTAGGAAATGTTGTGATTTGTGAAAAGTATTATTATCAAGATGTCCAGTTTGGATGTAAGCAGTAACAGTGGGCATGGAACGACGGGCAGGAGGTTCTCCCGCGGGTTTCATTCCTGTCTGAGAGGAGCCAACAGTCCGGATGACTTTTCTCAGGATGATGATGGTAAGAACTAATATTGTAAAATCTGTATTTTATTTGGAGAAAGTTTAGGATAATTGAAGAAAGACGTGTTTTTTCGCGAAAATATCCGTCCAAGTAGTTTTTTGAATGTGTATTATCAAAAAACCGAAGAACTATCCCGATCTTTGACTAAGTACACCCACATACCAAATTTGATTAGTCTGTTTGTTTATCTCAGAGGTCCTCAAAACTGATATATCTGCAAAACATCGATCCCGTTTCGTGTAGTCTTGGGTTAGATCTCTCTCTGTCATCGTTCCTATCACATCTTTCTTGACCAGCTATTGTTATTTTAAGACCCTGAGGGCTAAGGTCGTAAAAATACATAAAAAATAGTGTTATCGGAATTTTACTTAATGTATCATGTGACCTGAATGTTTGTATTTGTTGAATCTATTCGACTACTTAAAGTTGATTAACGAATGGCGGTCGTGTAAATAAGTTTTACGGATGGTCCTTCTTATATAGGGTCTACATAAACCCAACCTACAGTCTTCGTAGAAACGCACAAAAAGTTAATCAAACCCAGTACATCATGGTACTTACTCATTGCCATCATACGATGTAATGTGCGAAAGTTTGTTGTTAAATTGTATTTGTAGATCAAGGGGTCCTATCCAGTAGGGTAAGTTTGTTTTTAATCGTGTATATCTCTACTTTATTTAGGTCTTTTAGGCCCTAACGGGTTTTTCTTCTTTTTTAATTCTCCATTCGTGTCAGTATCTCCGCCCTCGGGGTTGTACTTATATAAAGGAGCCCCTCGTTACGTTCGTGTCGGTGACGCGGCGTTCGTTGACATTTTCTTGGGAAGTCAGGGTTCGAAATTATACTTTTGACATTAACTTCGCTATTTGTCATCTTAGAGTGGTGGTGTTGGTAGCATTACATGCTTTATTTAAATTTATAATTTTTATTTAATTTAGTCTGTTTTATTGAATAACACAAGAAATATATATGTAAGAAAACTGTTTAAAATAGCCGCCATCTTCCAATTTCAATTAGATTTTTCTGAATTTCAAAAAGGTTCTATAAGCACACTGTAATCCTCTATACCATATTTAATGTTTCATTTTTATGGACAATGCAATTTTTGATGTTACGATTTAAAATTATTTATTTGAGACATTAACTTCGTTATTTGTCATCGTAGAGATGTGGGGTAGGGGAGTATTACGTGCAGAATTGAAATCTACAAATTTGTATGTAATTTAGTGTTATAAGTTGAATAACATTTATTGAACAAAAAACAGTTTAAAATGGCTGCCATTGAAATATTTCAATTAGATATTTCTGAATCTCAATAGGGTTCTATTTGAGCTCTCTACAGTGCCCTATACCAAATTTAATGTTGATATGTTTATTTGTAAGGCCCCTAAGGTGGTTACAAACAGACGACAACAACGACGGACGGACAGTATGTCGTAAATCACATTGTCACGTGAAATCATGATCAGTCAAGTAATGCAGGTAGACATTTATTGACGATGACCAAACTTATCCTTTACTACAAATCTTCGTCAAATCACGTCAGCGTATAATCAACTGACACAGTTCAATTGGACAAACTGATATTTCCACTTTTACGTGTTGAAAGTCTATTTAGAAACAATTAACAAGAAACAAGAGAAGGTCCTTGTTTCTGTTGTGTGCTAATGAGGTCTTCCTATCTCATCTACATTTAGGTTAATTACTTAACTTTGGTGTGCCAAGGTTTATCCGGTTCTTTCACTAAAACTTTATAGCTCCTGTTAGTTAACTGAAACTGACATTTTATTATGGTAATTAGTTGCAGGTTTAGAGGCTAATTTATTTGCTTTTGTTATTTTAGTTCAGTTTGACGAGCAAAATTTGTGGGATTAAATGAAAGTTAGAAATATCCATTTTGATGTGCTATGGTCCCATATCTGTCGAGTGTCGACTATACAGTGCCCTAAGTCCAATTTAATCCAATTTTAATGATATTATGTACGTACGCTTATTTTGGAATCCCTCCATTACCCAGTACTATCCATTTTGATGTCTGTACTCCGTTTTTGACCGATCGTCATGTTTCTTAACCTCAGGAGCCCGTCCGTCCGTCCGCCGTCGTGTCGTCTGTACGTTAGCACAATAGCGGCCAAAAGTATTAAGAGAGGAACATAAAATTTGATATAATATGGTACTATAAATAGGGTGCTTATTATTTTACTGAAATTCAAAAAATGTCAAATTAAGGAGGTTTAAAAACAGTTTTTTGTTCATATCTCGCGTGTTATAAACTTTATACATCAATTCTGAATGTAATGGTACCAACCTTATTTCTCTACGATAAAAAGTAGCGAAGTTATTGTCATAAAATGTATTTTCAAATCCTGACTTTCCAAACATATATGATTTCTAATAGTTGGAGATCCCAGGTCGAGTCACCAACACGAGCGTTGCCTTATTCAGATAATATCAACGAGGCCCACTGATACCAACTCTTAGAAGGGATGCGTCTTCTAGAGTTGCTAGACCGTGAGAGTGTGAATTGCTTACACGGATCTAAGTTACCGGTTGCGAAACCACCTGCTTTTAGCTTCCTACAGGTTACGTTTATCACACGTCAAGACACTAATTTTACGGTTGCACCAAAACGGGTTAAAGTTAGTTTATTTTTTGGGTCATTATACCTGAAACTTTTTTTTTTTTTTAGTTGCAATATTACACATTCGTTTGAGTCATTAATCGTCACATTTGACAACAAAATCAGTTGAATAGAATTTGAGAAATTAATTATCTTATAACAGCCACATTGGCCGATTATTGTTTTTTTTTTTTTTTTTTTTTTTTCGTTTTTCATCGATGACTCAAGAATCAAAATTTTCAGAAAGATGGCGATCAATATGTTTTATTTGGGTCTTTGGAAGGTATACGTAAACAAAATTTGATCAAAATTGTTAGAGCCGTAAATAAATCAATAAATCAGGAATATCAAATTGATAAATTAATTATATTAAAAATTAGAACTAAGAAGTTTTGTTTCCATCTTTCCACTGACAGTACCACTTCCTTAACCTCCTTAGAAACTGCCTTCACTCACATCTGACACCAGAAAATTCTTATTCTTCTTGGATTTCTAAACAAAAAATATTCTAGAGTTGCCATCCCTAAGACCAACCCCCCATATGTGTTTTATGACTTCTAATTATGCATGTAAAAATATAATCAACAAACTCTAAATTTAGGTTTAACCAAAATAATTAAAACTTGATTTTTCCAAAATAGATTTCAACTATTTTCGAGTATCCCCCTTAAGGTTCCAAACAAAACGTAGGCTACCTACTTCTTACCATCTCCATAAAATTGCCAGTTCTGTCTCCTGTGGGAAGAACTGATTGAAGCATTGATATCAAATTTCCCAGAAAGTTTTATAATATTGTTTTACAATGTAACTACTAAAACTTATAATTTTTCACATAACCGTTTCAAAATGGCGTTTATTAAAAAATGTTTGATACGAAATATTTCAAATTCGTTATGTATAGGTCCATAAAGGCTGCACTTGAACAAAATCGTAATTATGTATTTTTTCTCTTCAGCTGTCATAAAATTTTGATTTGTCGGAAAAAATGGGGGAAGACGTCCCCACAAGATATGACCAAAATATGCCTACATACCAAATTTGATTAAAATCTGTAAAGGCTTTTGGGTTGGTCTGTAAAGCAAGGCACATTCGACAGACATCATTTCAAACACCTCAGAGCTTAGGACACCTCAGAAAATATAATAATATTCGAGGGGTATTGATCTTTATTTTATCCTTTTTTATAAGACTATAATGACCGAAAAGTTTTGAAAACCCGTAGATGAAACCAAGGATACTTATAATTTAACGCTCGTGTCTGTCCGTCTATCTATCTGTAAGTTGCAACCAGTCTACAAGACGATAAATCCTGTATATTTCAAACTTTGCATTTATATTCATTGTACTGTCATACATATAGGAAAAATATACCGGTAACAAAAAAATTCCTGTGGGGTAGTTTATGGGCAAAAACTATCGAGTTGAATTATTTTGTGGAAATATTATGCGAGCTGTATATAAAAATAAAAGTTATTCTGATGACGAATATGTTGTTTATGTAGCGATAGGAAAATTTAAATTGTCAAATATCTCCCCCCCCCCCATCTAACGTTAACACAGCGTGACCTAAAAACCTTAAACAAAATTATTTGAATTTGAAATTAAATTGCATTACAAAATCATACATTATAGTTTTTGTATGGTGAATACAACTTAATTTAATCACACAAATGAGAAATGGGTAGCCTATAAGTTTTAAAACTAGTATTTGTGAAATTCAATAACCATTAAAAGGTGAATGGATTTTCATAGATTAAAACCAAGAGCCCTTATAGTTCCACGCGTGTCTGCTTGTCTGTACAATTAAACTACCACTAAAAGTACTTCGACTGTATAAAAATAACTGTCCCTTATATACCTATGGACCCTAAGTCGTATAGTTTAACCACAAACTTGACTCTTTCATTTGCCATTTAAAAAAAAATGAAAAAATACACTTCATATAATGTCAGCGTATCCGTGAGCAGTAACTACTATATTGACGGCCTTTTCAGAGGTCTAATTGGACCTTTCACTGCATCACCTAGTGACCTTTACAGGTGGTTCAGACAACACAAAACCAGATCGTGACTTATAATAAGATTTTGTCAGGTTTAGACCTTGCATTACATAGAGAACACTGTGTAAATGTCATATCCGCCTCTTGTACGGTTGTAGGTAGAATGAGGCTATAATTATGTAACGTTACTCTCTCTGGATAATTAAATAAGTAATTTACGTATTGGAGCGTCAACTTTGAGGTTAGGGATAAGTGAAGGATAAAATTACGTATTTTATTTAGTCCATTGGCGCGGTCATCAAAACCCGTAACTCTCGATATTCAAGAGAGATCTGCTAAGAAAGACTAAAGGGAGGGATCTAACCCAAGACTACAAGAAGATCCGGTTAGTTTACCACACCCGTACTCACGTGTTACAAAATATTATGTATTAATTTTAGCAATTACTCAAGAATTAGAAGCGAAGTATTTTTAGAAGCGAAGGCAACCAAAACATTTAGAGGATATTTTTGAACAAATTTTGATGAAAATCGTTGGAGATGATTTTGAAAAAAAATCAAAATTTTATGTTTTTCTTTTATGGGTATTCTCAAAATGTTTAGTTTTTAAATAATTTTTTTTTTAATAGTCCCGACCAAAATATGCCCACATACACTACCAATTTTTATAAAAATCTGTACACTCTTTGAGCTATTGAGCACTTTACAGAAGACAGGCGTTAGGTGACTAGTCAGACTTTATTCCCAAAATAACTTTTTTTTTTATTCATAGAACCTGAAAACTGATATTTCTTCAAAAAACTAGATACACCTCAGACTAGAGGGAATATACCTTTAGTCTGCGCACAACACATACATAGCTAAACTTAAGAATGTAATAGAGTGTTGTAAATCTTTAACTGATCCAATAACTTAGCGTTACTGGACTTTCGTTTGCTAACAGATCCTCATGGAGCCAAAAAATACTCGTTTGATCAGCGTCACGAGGAAAAGTTGACAGCTACGACCAGCAGAGAATTTTATTTACGAAGGGTAGAAATACTACACCGTGTACTCGATGTACTCAACCGATTTTAAAATTAGCGCCATCAAGGTACTTACCCAGGCCCATCGTACATTCTAATACAAGCAGATCCTCTAAATGTAATGCACAAAAGTTGGTTTCTTGAACTTTGTAGGAATGGTATTGGTAGATCAAGGGGTCTTATCCAGTAGGGTAAATTGGTTTAAATCAGTTGTTGTACAGATTTTCAACTCGTAATTGTGTATAACTCTACTTTCTTCACGATTTCTAGGGCTCATAGATGTCTATGTATTTAAAAGACTCACTCTGCTCCTGTTAGTGACTAGGCCCTGCTGGATCTCGTCTTGAAGGTTAGGTTTCGAATTTACATTCCCTATTTATCATCGTAGAGAGGTGGGTTTGGTACAAATTACATACAGAATTGAAATCTGCAAATTTGTATCTAATATATTCTGTTATGAATTGATTAACACAAGAGATAAAATAATATTGTTCAATATGGCCGCCATTTTGACATTTTAAATTTGACTTTTCTAAATTTAATAAGGTTCTATAAGAGCACATTTTGTCCCTTATATCAATATTCATGTTCCCATGGTCACTACAAAATGTTCCCATGGTCCCATTGTAATGTACAGACGACGGACGGCAAGGTTTTCTGTTTCCCGAGTCAATGAAACCTGAACTTCAGCCACAAAAGAGAGATCGAAATTTTTTTTACAATCGATAAGTAAACGCCGTTTAGATAGCAACTCTTTCACGAGCTTTTGTCCCAAAGCTTCATTTATTTCTTCATTTTTTAATGAGTATTTTTTTCTGTCGAATAATTCAAAGCGACTACAGTATTTATAGAAATTTGATTGAATCCTGATTTAATTGAACCTCAGACCAATTCGTGTAGTTCAAGTTTACAAGATTTGCATCCAACCTATCTGCTAAAAAAGAAATGATTGTTTTCCCGGAAAACTTTATTCTTATAGGATTTGTTTGTCGAACTTTATTGAATCAATATTTACGAGAGTATAAAGTTTCGTGAAGTCCCGACCTCTAAACTTTACTCCTGGGGACTTGCACCCTATATATTTATCGACTACCTTCTCCAAAGCAATTTAATCTGAAACTCTCGTCTATGAGATATCAGATGAGTGTGGCTACACGTAGAACAAAATAGAGGGTGTTCAATAACAGATGTAACTGATCCAGCAGCCGTCTGTATCTAAGTAGTTTCTTATCAAAATATAAAAGTAAAACACTACTTTAAGACCAAGAATTTTTAATAATTAGTCGTGGTATTAACCATTATACGAGGTATAGGATCAAACTTCGACTTGTAAGCACGATAGCGGCTACAAACATTAAATAGGAACATGAAGTTTTATACAGAGATTATAGTGTGCTCGTAAATAACTCTCTTAAAATTTAGCAAAAACTAATTTAAAATATCAAAATGGCTGCCATTTTCAACATATATTACACAACACACATTACAACGTGTATTATGTAATTTAATCCCACCTCTCTACAATGACTATAAATTAAATTTTGAATCCTGATCTCCTAAAGCAATATTCGTATACTTATGACATCTGGTAGGGTCGAGTCACCGATATGAGCGTAGCCTCCTTCACATATAGACAGATTCGAAGCTCGAAGGGCCGGGATTGACACGACCGAAGCATGGTAGGGCCGAGTCACCGATATGAGCGTAGCCTCCTTCACATATAGACAGATTCGAAGCTCGAAGGGCCGGGATTGACACGACCGAAGTATGGTAGGGTCGAGTCACCGATATGAGCGTAGCCTCCTTCACTTATAGACAGCTTCGAGGCTCGAAGGGCCGGGATTGACACGACCGAAGTATGGTAGGGTCGAGTCACCGATATGAGCGTAGCCTCCTTCACTTATAGACAGATTCGAAGCTCGAAGGGCCGGGATTGACACGACCGAAGTATGGTAGGGTCGAGTCACCGATATGAGCGTAGCCTCCTTCACTTATAGACAGCTTCGAGGCTCGAAGGGCCGGGATTGACACGACCGAAGTATGGTAGGGTCGAGTCACCGATATGAGCGTAGCCTCCTTCACATATAGACAGCTTCGAGGCTCGAAGGGCCGGGATTGACACGACCGAAGTATGGTAGGGTCGAGTCACCGATATGAGCGTAGCCTCCTTCACTTATAGACAGCTTCGAGGCTCGAAGGGCCGGGATTGACACGACCGAAGTATGGTAGGGTCGAGTCACCGATATGAGCGTAGCCTCCTTCACATATAGACAGCTTCGAGGCTCGAAGGGCCGGGATTGACACGACCGAAGTATGGTAGGGTCGAGTCACCGATATGAGCGTAGCCTCCTTCACATATAGACAGCTTCGAGGCTCGAAGGGCCGGGATTGACACGACCGAAGTATGGTAGGGTCGAGTCACCGATATGAGCGTAGCCTCCTTCACTTATAGACAGCTTCGAGGCTCGAAGGGCCGGGATTGACACGACCGAAGTATGGTAGGGTCGAGTCACCGATATGAGCGTAGCCTCCTTCACATATAGACAGCTTCGAGGCTCGAAGGGCCGGGATTGACACGACCGAAGTATGGTAGGGTCGAGTCACCGATATGAGCGTAGCCTCCTTCACTTATAGACAGCTTCGAGGCTCGAAGGGCCGGGATTGACACGACCGAAGTATGGTAGGGTCGAGTCACCGATATGAGCGTAGCCTCCTTCACTTATAGACAGCTTCGAGGCTCGAAGGGTCCGGATTGACACGACCGAAGTACGGTAGGGTCGAGTCACCGATATGAGCGTAGCCTCCTTCACATATAGACAGCTTCGAGGCTCGAAGGGCCGGGATTGACACGACCGAAGTATGGTAGGGTCGAGTCACCGATATGAGCGTAGCCTCCTTCACATATAGACAGCTTCGAGGCTCGAAGGGCCGGGATTGACACGACCGAAGTACGGTAGGGTCGAGTCACCGATATGAGCGTAGCCTCCTTCACATATAGACAGCTTCGAGGCTCGAAGGGCCGGGATTGACACGACCGAAGTACGGTAGGGTCGAGTCACCGATATGAGCGTAGCCTCCTTCACATATAGACAGCTTCGCTGCTCGAAGGGCCGGGATTGACACGACCGAAGCATGGTAGGGTCGAGTCACCGATATGAGCGTAGCCTCCTTCACATATAGACAGCTTCGAGGCTCGAAGGGCCGGGATTGAACGACCGAAGTACGGTAGGGTCGAGTCACCGATATGAGCGTAGCCTCCTTCACATATAGACAGATTCGAAGCTCGAACGGCCGGGATTGACACGACCGAAGTACGGTAGGGTCGAGTCACCGATATGAGCGTAGCCTCCTTCACATATAGACAGCTTCGAGGCTCGAAGGGCCGGGATTGACACGACCGAAGTACGGTAGGGTCGAGTCACCGATATGAGCGTAGCCTCCTTCACATATAGACAGCTTCGAGGCTCGAAGGGCCGGGATTGACACGACCGAAGTACGGTAGGGTCGAGTCACCGATATGAGCGTAGCCTCCTTCACATATAGACAGCTTCGCTGCTCGAAGGGCCGGGATTGACACGACCGAAGCATGGTAGGGTCGAGTCACCGATATGAGCGTAGCCTCCTTCACATATAGACAGCTTCGAGGCTCGAAGGGCCGGGATTGACACGACCGAAGTACGGTAGGGTCGAGTCACCGATATGAGCGTAGCCTCCTTCAAATATAGACAGCTTCGAGGCTCAAAGGGCCGGGATTGACACGACTGAAGCATTGTAGGTTCGAGTCACCGATATGAGCGTAGCCTCCTTCACATATAGACAGCTTCGAGGCTCGAAGGGCCGGGGTTGACACGACCGAAGTATGGTAGGGTCGAGTCACCGATATGAGCGTAGCCTCCTTCACTTATAGACAGCTTCGCTGCTCGAAGGGCCGGGGTTGACACGACCGAAGTATGGTAGGGTCGAGTCACCGATATGAGCGTAGCCTCCTTCACTTATAGACAGCTTCGAGGCTCGAAGGGCCGGGATTGACACGACCGAAGTACGGTAGGGTCGAGTCACCGATATGAGCGTAGCCTCCTTCACATATAGACAGCTTCGCTGCTCGAAGGGCCGGGATTGACACGACCGAAGCATGGTAGGGTCGAGTCACCGATATGAGCGTAGCCTCCTTCACATATAGACAGCTTCGAGGCTCGAAGGGCCGGGATTGACACGACCGAAGTACGGTAGGGTCGAGTCACCGATATGAGCGTAGCCTCCTTCAAATATAGACAGCTTCGAGGCTCAAAGGGCCGGGATTGACACGACCGAAGCATTGTAGGTTCGAGTCACCGATATGAGCGTAGCCTCCTTCACATATAGACAGCTTCGAGGCTCGAAGGGCCGGGGTTGACACGACCGAAGTATGGTAGGGTCGAGTCACCGATATGAGCGTAGCCTCCTTCACTTATAGACAGCTTCGAGGCTCGAAGGGCCGGGATTGACACGACCGAAGTACGGTAGGGTCGAGTCACCGATATGAGCGTAGCCTCCTTCAAATATAGACAGCTTCGAGGCTCAAAGGGCCGGGATTGACACGACCGAAGCATTGTAGGTTCGAGTCACCGATATGAGCGTAGCCTCCTTCACATATAGACAGCTTCGAAGCTCAAAGGGCCGGGATTGACACGACCGAAGTATGGTAGGGTCGAGTCACCGATATGAGCGTAGCCTCCTTCACTTATAGACAGCTTCGAGGCTCGAAGGGCCGGGATTGACACGACCGAAGCATGGTAGGTTCGAGTCACCGATATGAGCGTAGCCTTCTTCGCATTTGGACAGATTCGAAGCTCAAAGGGCCGGGATTGACACGACCGAAGCATGGTAGGGCCGAGTCACCGATATGAGTGTAGCCTTCTTCGCATTTGGACAGATTCGAAGCTCGAAGGGCCGGGATTGACACGACCGAAGCATGGTAGGGCCGAGTCACCGATATGAGCGTAGCCTTGTTCACATATAGACAGCTTCGAGGCTCGAAGGGCCGGGATTGACACGACCGAAGTATGGTAGGGTCGAGTCACCGATATGAGCGTAGCCTCCTTCACATATAGACAGATTCGAAGCTCAAAGGGCCGGGATTGACACGACCGAAGTACGGTAGGGTCGAGTCACCGATATGAGCGTAGCCTCCTTCACATATAGACAGACTCGAGGCTCGAAGGGCCGGGATTGACACGACCGAAGTACGGTAGGGTCGAGTCACCGATATGAGCGTAGCCTCCTTCACATATAGACAGCTTCGAGGCTCGAAGGGCCGGGATTGACACGACCGAAGCATTGTAGGTTCGAGTCACCGATATGAGCGTAGCCTCCTTCACATATAGACAGCTTCGAGGCCTGAAGGGCCGGGATTGACACGACCGAAGCATTGTAGGTTCGAGTCACCGATATGAGCGTAGCCTCCTTCACATATAGACAGCTTCGAGGCTCGAAGGGCCGGGATTGACACGACCGTAGGGTCGAGTCACCGATATGAGCGTAGCCTCCTTCACATATAGACAGCTTCGAGGCTCGAAGGGCCGGGATTGACACGACCGAAGTACGGTAGGGTCGAGTCACCGATATGAGCGTAGCCTCCTTCACATATAGACAGCTTCGAGGCTCGAAGGGCCGGGATTGACACGACCGAAGCATGGTAGGTTCGAGTCACCGATATGAGCGTAGCCTCCTTCACATATAGACAGCTTCGAGGCTCGAAGGGCCGGGATTGACACGACCGAAGCATGGTAGGGTCGAGTCACCGATATGAGCGTAGCCTCCTTCACATATAGACAGCTTCGAGGCTCGAAGGGTCCGGATTGACACGACCGAAGTAGGTAGGGTCGAGTCACCGATATGAGCGTAGCCTCCTTCACATATAGACAGCTTCGAGGCTCGAAGGGTCCGGATTGACACGACCGAAGTACGGTAGGGTCGAGTCACCGATATGAGCGTAGCCTCCTTCACATATAGACAGCTT
The DNA here is from genome assembly GCA_963513935.1 of Aphrophora alni. Classification (NCBI taxonomy): domain Eukaryota; kingdom Metazoa; phylum Arthropoda; class Insecta; order Hemiptera; family Aphrophoridae; genus Aphrophora; species Aphrophora alni. Next base: position 100,679,713 of record OY740769.1, on the reverse strand, counting down.
CGAGGCTCGAAGGGTCCGGATTGACACGACCGAAGTACGGTAGGGTCGAGTCACCGATATGAGCGTAGCCTCCTTCACATATAGACAGCTTCGAGACTCGAAGGGTCCGGATTGACACGACCGAAGTACGGTAGGGTCGAGTCACCGATATGAGCGTAGCCTCCTTCACATATAGACAGCTTCGAGGCTCGAAGGGTCCGGATTGACACGACCGAAGTACGGTAGGGTCGAGTCACCGATATGAGCGTAGCCTTCTTCACATATAGACAGCTTCGAGGCTCGAAGGGTCCGGATTGACACGACCGAAGTATGGTAGGGTCGAGTCACCGATATGAGCGTAGCCTCCTTCACATATAGACAGCTTCGAGGCTCGAAGGGCCGGGATTGACACGACCGAAGCATGGTAGGTTCGAGTCACCGATATGAGCGTAGCCTCCTTCACATATAGACAGCTTCGAGGCTCGAAGGGTCCGGATTGACACGACCGAAGTACGGTAGGGTCGAGTCACCGATATGAGCGTAGCCTCCTTCACATATAGACAGCTTCGCTGCTCGAAGGGCCGGGATTGACACGACCGAAGCATGGTAGGGTCGAGTCACCGATATGAGCGTAGCCTCCTTCACATATAGACAGCTTCGAGGCTCGAAGGGCCGGGATTGAACGACCGAAGTACGGTAGGGTCGAGTCACCGATATGAGCGTAGCCTCCTTCACATATAGACAAATTCGAAGCTCGAACGGCCGGGATTGACACGACCGAAGTACGGTAGGGTCGAGTCACCGATATGAGCGTAGCCTCCTTCACATATAGACAGCTTCGAGGCTCGAAGGGCCGGGATTGACACGACCGAAGTACGGTAGGGTCGAGTCACCGATATGAGCGTAGCCTCCTTCACATATAGACAGCTTCGAGGCTCGAAGGGCCGGGATTGACACGACCGAAGTACGGTAGGGTCGAGTCACCGATATGAGCGTAGCCTCCTTCACATATAGACAGCTTCGCTGCTCGAAGGGCCGGGATTGACACGACCGAAGCATGGTAGGGTCGAGTCACCGATATGAGCGTAGCCTCCTTCACATATAGACAGCTTCGAGGCTCGAAGGGCCGGGATTGACACGACCGAAGTACGGTAGGGTCGAGTCACCGATATGAGCGTAGCCTCCTTCAAATATAGACAGCTTCGAGGCTCAAAGGGCCGGGATTGACACGACTGAAGCATTGTAGGTTCGAGTCACCGATATGAGCGTAGCCTCCTTCACATATAGACAGCTTCGAGGCTCGAAGGGCCGGGGTTGACACGACCGAAGTATGGTAGGGTCGAGTCACCGATATGAGCGTAGCCTCCTTCACTTATAGACAGCTTCGCTGCTCGAAGGGCCGGGGTTGACACGACCGAAGTATGGTAGGGTCGAGTCACCGATATGAGCGTAGCCTCCTTCACTTATAGACAGCTTCGAGGCTCGAAGGGCCGGGATTGACACGACCGAAGTACGGTAGGGTCGAGTCACCGATATGAGCGTAGCCTCCTTCACATATAGACAGCTTCGCTGCTCGAAGGGCCGGGATTGACACGACCGAAGCATGGTAGGGTCGAGTCACCGATATGAGCGTAGCCTCCTTCACATATAGACAGCTTCGAGGCTCGAAGGGCCGGGATTGACACGACCGAAGTACGGTAGGGTCGAGTCACCGATATGAGCGTAGCCTCCTTCAAATATAGACAGCTTCGAGGCTCAAAGGGCCGGGATTGACACGACCGAAGCATTGTAGGTTCGAGTCACCGATATGAGCGTAGCCTCCTTCACATATAGACAGCTTCGAGGCTCGAAGGGCCGGGGTTGACACGACCGAAGTATGGTAGGGTCGAGTCACCGATATGAGCGTAGCCTCCTTCACTTATAGACAGCTTCGAGGCTCGAAGGGCCGGGATTGACACGACCGAAGTACGGTAGGGTCGAGTCACCGATATGAGCGTAGCCTCCTTCAAATATAGACAGCTTCGAGGCTCAAAGGGCCGGGATTGACACGACCGAAGCATTGTAGGTTCGAGTCACCGATATGAGCGTAGCCTCCTTCACATATAGACAGCTTCGAAGCTCAAAGGGCCGGGATTGACACGACCGAAGTATGGTAGGGTCGAGTCACCGATATGAGCGTAGCCTCCTTCACTTATAGACAGCTTCGAGGCTCGAAGGGCCGGGATTGACACGACCGAAGCATGGTAGGTTCGAGTCACCGATATGAGCGTAGCCTTCTTCGCATTTGGACAGATTCGAAGCTCAAAGGGCCGGGATTGACACGACCGAAGCATGGTAGGGCCGAGTCACCGATATGAGTGTAGCCTTCTTCGCATTTGGACAGATTCGAAGCTCGAAGGGCCGGGATTGACACGACCGAAGCATGGTAGGGCCGAGTCACCGATATGAGCGTAGCCTTGTTCACATATAGACAGCTTCGAGGCTCGAAGGGCCGGGATTGACACGACCGAAGTATGGTAGGGTCGAGTCACCGATATGAGCGTAGCCTCCTTCACATATAGACAGATTCGAAGCTCAAAGGGCCGGGATTGACACGACCGAAGTACGGTAGGGTCGAGTCACCGATATGAGCGTAGCCTCCTTCACATATAGACAGACTCGAGGCTCGAAGGGCCGGGATTGACACGACCGAAGTACGGTAGGGTCGAGTCACCGATATGAGCGTAGCCTCCTTCACATATAGACAGCTTCGAGGCTCGAAGGGCCGGGATTGACACGACCGAAGCATTGTAGGTTCGAGTCACCGATATGAGCGTAGCCTCCTTCACATATAGACAGCTTCGAGGCCTGAAGGGCCGGGATTGACACGACCGAAGCATTGTAGGTTCGAGTCACCGATATGAGCGTAGCCTCCTTCACATATAGACAGCTTCGAGGCTCGAAGGGCCGGGATTGACACGACCGTAGGGTCGAGTCACCGATATGAGCGTAGCCTCCTTCACATATAGACAGCTTCGAGGCTCGAAGGGCCGGGATTGACACGACCGAAGTACGGTAGGGTCGAGTCACCGATATGAGCGTAGCCTCCTTCACATATAGACAGCTTCGAGGCTCGAAGGGCCGGGATTGACACGACCGAAGCATGGTAGGTTCGAGTCACCGATATGAGCGTAGCCTCCTTCACATATAGACAGCTTCGAGGCTCGAAGGGCCGGGATTGACACGACCGAAGCATGGTAGGGTCGAGTCACCGATATGAGCGTAGCCTCCTTCACATATAGACAGCTTCGAGGCTCGAAGGGTCCGGATTGACACGACCGAAGTAGGTAGGGTCGAGTCACCGATATGAGCGTAGCCTCCTTCACATATAGACAGCTTCGAGGCTCGAAGGGTCCGGATTGACACGACCGAAGTACGGTAGGGTCGAGTCACCGATATGAGCGTAGCCTCCTTCACATATAGACAGCTTCGAGGCTCGAAGGGTCCGGATTGACACGACCGAAGTACGGTAGGGTCGAGTCACCGATATGAGCGTAGCCTCCTTCACATATAGACAGCTTCGAGACTCGAAGGGTCCGGATTGACACGACCGAAGTACGGTAGGGTCGAGTCACCGATATGAGCGTAGCCTCCTTCACATATAGACAGCTTCGAGGCTCGAAGGGTCCGGATTGACACGACCGAAGTACGGTAGGGTCGAGTCACCGATATGAGCGTAGCCTTCTTCACATATAGACAGCTTCGAGGCTCGAAGGGTCCGGATTGACACGACCGAAGTATGGTAGGGTCGAGTCACCGATATGAGCGTAGCCTCCTTCACATATAGACAGCTTCGAGGCTCGAAGGGCCGGGATTGACACGACCGAAGCATGGTAGGTTCGAGTCACCGATATGAGCGTAGCCTCCTTCACATATAGACAGCTTCGAGGCTCGAAGGGTCCGGATTGACACGACCGAAGTACGGTAGGGTCGAGTCACCGATATGAGCGTAGCCTCCTTCACATATAGACAGCTTCGAGGCTCGAAGGGTCCGGATTGACACGACCGAAGTACGGTAGGGTCGAGTCACCGATATGAGCGTAGCCTCCTTCACATATAGACAGCTTCGAGGCTCGAAGGGTCCGGATTGACACGACCGAAGTACGGTAGGGTCGAGTCACCGATATGAGCGTAGCCTCCTTCACATATAGACAGCTTCGAGGCTCGAAGGGTCCGGATTGACACGACCGAAGTATGGTAGGGTCGAGTCACCGATATGAGCGTAGCCTCCTTCACTTATAGACAGCTTCGAGGCTCGAAGGGTCCGGATTGACACGACCGAAGCATTTTTTTAATATACACATGTACGAGGCTCGATGTCAAGAAAGTAGTGATATACACAGCTACGAGATTTAAAAGAAAACTGTTTTTAAACTTCCCTTCTGGATAAGACTTCTTCATCTACCAATACCATTTAACATTTCCTATAATGTCCAAGAGACTAACTTTTTTGAATTACATTTATAAGATCTGCTTTTAATACATTATACGATAGGGTTAGATAAGTACCATGATGGTACCCATAAACCTTTTGTGTACTACTTCCTACACACTGAGCTTATCTTAGGATTAGTTTTACATAGAAAATAGATGTCATCTCCATGGAATGATTTGAAACTCTAGTGCTGCCATCTAACGGCGGTCACTTGTGGCAACTTAAAGAATAACTACATCGCCTTTAAAAAAAAAATAGGAGAATAGAGTAGACTTAAATAGAGCTCCCAAACCGTGGAGGACTTCAATAGCGGCTGGGTCAGTTGGGATCTAATCCGAGACTAGATGAAGAAAGGTGTAGATTTAGTTATAAACCTCCGTATTGGCTATAGTGAGGTTCCAATGAGGGAGGGGATATCATTTGTGTATATCCTACACAAACTAATACACGGCGTTTCTAGACTATAACTCAACTCCCGTTATCAAGTGATTAATAAAGTATAAAACTTTAACAAATTCTAGTTGCCTAGGTCTATGCGAAACGTCATACATTAGTTTTTATATACACAAATAATAGCAAACGTCCGATTATATACGAACAATCCATCGCTATCAAATAACTTTAATTTAACAGAATTTACATAAAACCTGCAATTTTTTCTATTTGGATCTTCCATAGAACAAGCAGGGATCCGTTTATCCTCAAATAAAGAGATTAACCGTACGTCTGTGCTATATTTTTAATTTTATTGTGTAGAATTGGATGAAATTCAACGTATCGACCTCTACTTCAAGGATAACCAAATACAAAATCATGTGTGTTGGAATGAATAGATTTAAACCTTGAAAGTATAGAGCAATAACAATATAGATGGACTCTATGACAGAGCATGTAATTATAGATGTAATTTGGCGTGTCCTTAGTGTTCGATGATTGGATTTCAAGGTGAAGACCCACACACAGATTCAACGAGTGTGGTGGGGGGGGGGTTGGAATATAAGTTAGGAATTAAATTTTATCTCATTCTAGACTATAATCTCATTTGTTTGACATGTAAGAAGTATAGAGCAAGTTATCTTGTGGATAACTTTTGGAATCCCCTGAGTCCAAACAAATGATTTTTTAAATATTGTCTCTTGTGTGCAGTTCTTTACATCCGAAACCGCGTTCACAGATTCTAATCAAATTTGGACATATTTTAACCATATAACGTTTGCACAAGTTAAGCAAGTTTAAACCCTATTTAATTATATAAATAGTTTTTCAATCACGGCGTTAATGGTTTATTTTCAATTTTTGATTGACCGAACATTTTTTGTTGGTGCGTTTTTATTCGGTTTTAGGATAGTTGAGAATGTTTGTGTAATGTTTTAACAACATTTATTTTCCATGTGTCAAGTTCATCAACACGAGACAAAAAGGAACCGATAATAAGGGTTGTAAATTGTGTTTTTAGGGCTTTAGGTAAGACCAAGCGCCTTTGTAATTTCACGCGCCTGTTTGTCCGTCTGTCTGTAAGTCTTAACCAGACTACACAGACAAGACGATAAAATCCTTTATATTTCATACTTTGCATTGTCCCACATAATAGAAAAAATATAGTGGTAACAAAAAAAAAGAAAGACCATGGGGTAATTAAGAAAAACTATTTGAGTTGATTTTTATTTAAATATTATGTGTGGGGGTATCAAATAAAACTAGAATTGTTGTTATTACGAATATGTAAGTTTATTGGACGACAAAATAATATTTTGACCACTTTACAAATTCTATTAAAATCGCTGCACGCGTTTTGACCGTAGAGGATTGCACATATGACGGACAAATAGATACACCCACAAAAAATTCGATTTTGTCTTTATAACTAATCACATAACTTTCTCATACCATGTATATGTGAGAAAATAAAGAGTGAAATTATACAATGTCGTTAGCTGACCATTCTACGAGTATAAACCCACGAAAATAATAATCACGACTTTCCTGTTTGTTTTAATTAATAATGTTTGGTATTTTAGGCTTCATTTGTTGATTGACTGTGAGACTGTCAGCTCCGATGATATGATATAATTAAGTGATAACACTTAACAGCTTAAAGAATGTACATTAATTTATATTTTATTTTCTGGGATATAAGTAGTACAGGAAATGTCTTTGTAATGGGTAAAAATAAGTATATTTTTTCACGGTAATATTTGTTTAGTTTTTGGAATGACAAGCTGTATCTCCGTCCTATACATTTCGTGTAATGCACTACAGCCCAACTGCTAAAAGAGTTTGAAGGAATGTGGTATATTAATACTGTAATAACAACCTAGTCTAGTTATTGTAGACTACAAGTATAGTATTTCGTGGTCACCACATTGAGTTTCTGTCTGGGGTAATTGTTATGCAATCATAATACGTTAACAACTGTAACAGCCTACATTTCCATGGTCAACATCGTAACGTGCTTCGTGATTGGACATCTAAGCGAGAGGTCTAACCACTGGGAGCACAATCAAATTAAATATTAGGGTGTAGTTTTGCCGTAACAGCAAGGGTTTTTTGTAATGATACTCTTTCTGCCTCATTGTCACCACGTGGGCTTCAATCTTTGATTGCGCTTTGGGTTGTCAGAGTAATCCTGGTTGAGGTTCGATAACCGCAATCACAACCGGATTCAGGACAGCACGACATCAAGAAGGTAGTGCAGATCTTTGTCGCTGACGTCATGGTGGTAGAGTCCCGCAGCTCAACAGGACTCGTGTCGCCAATTTAAATATTGGGCTAAGTTTCGGAATGACGTTTCTGAGATTTTAGGAAAGGTCCATGACCGATAAATATCTACCGCAGGGGTAATTTTAACCACCCATATTTTATTTGGTGTTGTATTCAGTTATCTTTATAATTAATGAATCAAAACTCCCAAATTAATTAGTGTAATAACTCATTAACAGCTGCTTACCCAAGAGCGGTGTTGGGTCTGACAGGGATAAGTGATTTACGACCACGTTAATCCCATCCTAGATTAGTTTAACCCCCTAAGAAACCCTATCACATTGCAGCATACGCAGTATTCTACAGCTAAAACGTGTAGACCGATCATAAACAATCGTATTTTAGCCGCCTTTCGGACAACATAGCAAGAAAAGAAGAAAATAACATAACATTTTCTAAAAAATAGCACCAAGGGTCGGTAGAGATCAAAAAGACATGATAGGAAAGATCTAACGCAAGACTAGATTTTTAAAAAACCTGTAAATTCAACTAAAGACCTCGGAATTGCCCCACTCGTACTCGCTGTTATATTATTTTTTTAATAACTCAAATCTGTTGGTACGCGCCATACGACCTGAGGATGTTTTTCATCAGATATTGCTCAAATGTAGTTGTTAAGGACACAAATAAAACATATTGATCGCCAAATTCCTGGTTCATTAGTTATTTGTCAAAAAAGTGAACCACAACGCCGTTTTGGAAGGCCGTCCATAGTTATTTCTATTTTATTTTTTTAATGTGATTGTTTATCATAACAATGCACGTAGTAGCACCAAAAGATAAAAGACGGTTCTCAAATAAATTGTAAAATTCTACCAAACTAGTTATTTATCTATGAAGAGAGTAAAGTAGGTTTTTATCGCACGTGAAAAACAATTTACTGCTCTACGCGTAACTGAACGCAATAATGTAAAGCTGCAGCAGTATACATTATTTTCTACTATTTTTAGGTTATGTGAGAGTTACACGAAATATAGTTTGGCAGTATATATACAACCTACATTAGCCCTTCATATTCCTTTTGAAGCTTATATCTCTTCATTTTCTAGGCCACAAGTCTAAAGAATTACATTTAATGTTAATTTACTTGCAATACATTTTATGCACGCAGAGAAGTTATCAGCTGTTTTGGTATCTGTTCTAGGTCGTAAATGAACACTTTCGACACACTTGTAGGAAAAATGATTTATTTTATGTTGTCATTTTCTATAATACTCTTAAACTGTAGTTTAATATTTTTGTTTGTTAATTTTTCCAAATTAGGCCTGTCTTTTTACCAAAATTCCATTTTTTATGTACAAATTAATATTGTCTAATGAAAATCTTATAAATTAATTTCTGTTTTTAGCAACATTTATGCACAAATATAGTACAAATACTTTTCTGTATCTTAATAAATTAAAAAAATTGTTGTATGGTAAATATCGGCTTTCATGTGGAATTTTGACTTCGGTGTTCTTAAGAATTTTAGATTCCTGACTTACTAACTCCAAATTTTTTAGATTTATTTTTTTCATTACACAAATTCTATGCGTCTTGCTGAGGAAAATGTAGTGTTATAAATTAGGTTTTGCATTTTTATTTTTATCATTTTTATTTTTTTAATGTTGAAAAAAGGACGCCGATAAAGTAGGCACCTCGAGGGTTATCATATTACTTCGGGACAAATTTCTGTATATTTCGTAGAAATAGAGAGATACTATTTGGACTTAAGAGTATCGATGATTTCCTAAGTCCGATGTGTGTGTGAAAAAGTTACAGTAATATTGGTAATGTTTATACTTTTTACCTAATACTATTATAGGTTTTATCCTAGGAAATACTTTTCAAATTCAATCGACCAGACAAAGCGCGGCAACCATCGCGTGAAGCTAAACCCACGTGAGAATATGTTTCCGTTCACAAAATTATTCACAAATACAGACTCTTGTTTAGAAGGATTGACTCAATTACAGTTACATTGTAGTAACGTCAGTTGGGAGGCGTTCCGGACGACAGTGTTTTCCTGAAATGAGACATTGCATTGTGAAATGAATTATTAAAGGAAACATTTGACTTTTGTTACGGTAATTCCTCAAGTTCTGTTGTTGGAAACGTGATTTATGGACTTATTAAGAAATGATCAACCCAATGATATTTACGATTGGGCAAAAGCAAAACATCGGTCTCTAAGTTTTAAATTTTAAAATAACATATTTTCGGAATAATTAATTTTTGTAGTGATTATTTTATGTACTACAAACTTATAAATAAGGCAAAAAACCACCAAAGTATCAATTTTGAACGAAATCGGTCACACGGTTTCTGAGTAAATTACTCTGTACAGAAAAACAAACACATGTTTTATAAAACATACTTTTTATCAAAGGAGACTTTGAACATAAATTTCAAGAGTAGAGAGAAATAAATTTTGACATAAGTTGAGCCAGGGGAACCTTCCCACAAAATTGACCCCTTTTCGCCTCCATGTTGACTATTTTCTCACCTTTATATCCCTGTTCCAATATTCCATCTACCACCACCCCCTACTTTTAATCCCACTTACCCCAAAATCCCCCTCATTCTCAAATTTTAATTCTTTTCAAAAAAATGGGGGAAAAGGTTAAAAAAATTAGGGCAGAAGGCTCGCTTCAACCTCTGACAAAACAATTTATTTCCCTCTACTTTCCAGATTGATTTGTAAATAGAAATACCTTTATATATAGAGAGTTAGAAAGAAAAAAGAATAACAAATTACGGTACAGACCTACAATATCAATGTTTTGATCAACGATTTCAATTTTTCTAACTCTAATATTTCTCTTATGTTATATATATTTTTTTATTGGTTTTTATAAAACCTTTGACTTAGTCGTTTACATTTCTATGAAACACGATAGTGGCCATAAAAATAATTATAGGAACATACAATTTGACATAGGGAACTATAGATTGATAAATCGAATTGAAATTATCACAATGGCGGCCATTTTAAATCCTATTTTTTTCACAGCTCGTGTGTTATTCAACTTAGAACAGACTAAATTAGATAGAAATGTGCAAATTTTAATTCTGCATGTAATTGTATCAACTCCACCTCTAGGATAAGAAGTTATTGTTAGTAATGTAATGTAGAACCTAACCTAACCAAGGAAGTATAATATTCGTATGGTTATGGAGCCGAGTCACCGGAACGAGCGTTGAGACTCCTGCTTATATGTAGTTACAAGATATTGATACGAGCGAAGCGAATGGAAACTTTTTAATAAATCTACGAGGTCCGGTAGAGAGTACAAGAGGTTTAGAAACCCTGTATATAACTGTTCTAAACACACCTTTCGATCTACCAAACAATTTAACCTTAAGGCACAAGAAACTTGGGCATTAGATTTATAGGATCTGCTTGTATTACATCGGAGTGGGTAAGTACTTTCATGGTTGCTACGTGATTTACTCTGTACTTATTTCTTCGTTTCAATTCTACGTAACAATGTCTGCAATCTGTTGGTCTGATTAAAAAAAAAAAAACATCGTAACTATTTCATTTCCTCCTACACAAGATGGAAGGAAGTTCTTTGTTTCTTCAAGAGGGAAACAATACAATTAATAGTTGCTTTGCGTAGGTTAGTTTCCAAGGAGAATGACTTCCTGGAAACCAGTCGTCTAATGATTTGAAATCTTGATAATTTTAGAATTGATCCAACTTTAGCTTCATTTATAATGTACACTTCTTCGCAGTGATGGTGAAACTTGGTGTTTTAAAAGTTAAGTCAAATTATACATTCTTAGAGTCAAACATCAGAAAAGAATGATTAAAAATAAATCAGACGTTTTCCTAAAGTCAGACAAAACTTTAAATTTTGAAAGTAAAATTGTTTACATACTACAAAGTGACAAAATGACCCAACAAAGATTTGGCGTAAAATAATAATTTTGTTCTTAGATATTAATGAAGTCCAAAAGAGTGGGAAAGAAAATCGAAAAACTTGAGGAAGTTTTAGGAAGGTCCTGAATCAAATTACCTTTTTATTTTCGCCATGAAGTTTCGAAGAAATCTGTATTTGATAGAAAAATATTAATAACTGAACGAAATTTCGCTGTAAAAATTAATGTAAAATATTTTTCTATCAAATTTTGAAAATTCATACGGATAATTGAAATTATCATTTGCGTTTTATTTTTTAAAAAGAAAGAAACCTTTATTTTCCGACATACGAACGGGTTTTCCCTGAAAATTGAAAATCACACTTTTTGCATATACCAACAGAATTTATTGCATTTTTATTTAAGTGCAGTTTATTTTATGACATTTTTAACATGCATAAAACCATGATTTTTGTTTTGGAAAAACCTCTTGTAAGTTACAAAATAAGTTGTTTTTTTTTTTTTTTAATTCTATAAATAATTAATATTTATCTTGTACTACGCTTATGAATGTTTCCATATTTTTGTCAAACTTTTTCACTCTTAATAAATTATTGTTAAGCTTTGAGAATTTTCCCGAGAAATGTCCATTTTTTCGAAAAGTGGTAGCGGAAATTAAGTATTGTATTTTTATACCCTCCCTGAATTTTAACTCCCAGAGTTTGATGACTGCTTTTTGATTTTCTATCCCCTCTTTAAATCTTTTAACATGGCTATATGTCGGAAAATACTTGTTTTCTTGTTTTATACTTGTTTTATTTAAAACTAAATAAAAATATTTCTTATTTTTGTAAAATTATCTAAATAACGATTTTGGCGTAATTGTGAACATTCTTTTGGTATATAAGGAAACTGTAATATATTTTATTGTTTTTAAAAAATCATAAACTTTACGTCATTTTTTTCCCGGTTTTGTCTAAAAGTTATCGCGTTTTGTTGATAGTTCGAATTTATTTCCTAATTTGACTGGACTAAGACACTCGTTGAGATAAAAATTATTAGAACAGTTAAGTAACGATATCATTTTGTGTGCATTGATTCTATGCCCGTTATACATTGTATAACACGGTTCCTTACTTGGCGTCTAACATAGTATTTATCGATTCTTTATTACCCAATTGTAAGCTTTGTCTTTCTGTTGACCTTTTTGTTGCGCATGGTTGGATGCACTGTGTTAGAATATTATGTCATCTTAAAACACAATACTGAGAGAATAACCTCTGAAAATCTTAATATTTTATTCATCTTACCTTTATAGTATGGAGTAAATTATATGATGGATCGATGGCGGCAGTTTTTGCGGATATATCCATTTTGTGGTCCACTAAATGCAAAGTGTGTTTTGGAATGATGTCTGTCCTCGTGCATTGTTCAAACGCGTCGAGATGGTAAGAAAAAAAACAACAATTACGAGTCTCTCAAAAGACTAAAAATGTTGATCAAGTACAGCCTAGAAGGACACGAAAAAAACGTTTTAGTCGCCATTTTTAAATTCCGTTTCTTCGGTTAACGGTAAAAAGCACAAAATCGTGAATGGGATTCTTTTTAAAAGACGTTATTTCTGAAAATCATTTCAACCTATTTCTTCAATCAAAGCCCTATTATAATACAAAGTGAAGCAAGGCCTTTTTTTAATTATATAAATATTTTACGGGTATGGACGACGTCCATGGATGATTTTCAATTGTTGACAACTTCAGAATTGGAAGAACTGTAATTTTGTTCCCTCTTATTTTAAAGCGAAAAACCTCTCGGTCATCATCGCTTTATAGAAAAAAAAGAAGAAAAGGAACATATAGTAAAGACCTTTCTCGAATACTCTAATAGCTTTAGTGTCGGAAAAGAACAAGAGTTGATCAAGAGAGACCGGATAGGGAGGGATCTAACCCAAGACTAAATGCAAAAATGTGTATATCAAGCTAGGTCCTCGGGATTGCCAAGCTCGTATTCACTAAAATGAGCTCCTGAGGGCAGAACTGTAATTATTTGTTAATGCTGTTTAGGAAAATGAAACTTCCCTCTATCATACTCTAAAAAAAGAATAATTGTGTTCTGTTTATTTTTTTCTATTGTGTAAGTTAGTGTAATGCATATCCACCGTTTATTTAGATTTTCACGTCCTAATGTGGCACTCTGTATACAGAAACGTTCATCTACTTTGTAACAGCATACTTCGTCATCGCCCATTATTTAACAAATTTGTTTGAATCTTTGCTTTGTCATTATCATATTTAAAGATGACTGGTATTTAGATTTTCATGACCTAATGTGGCACCCTGTATACAGAAACGTCCATCTACTTTGTCATCGCCCATTATTTAACAAATTTGTTTGAATCTTTCCTATGTCGTTATTTTATTTAAAGATGATTGGTATTTAGATTTTCACGCCATTATGTGGCACCCTGTATGCAGAAACGTCCATCGACTTTGTAACAGCATACTTCGTCATCGCCCATTATTTAACAAATTTGTTTGAATCTTTGCTGTCATTATTTTATTTAAAGCTGATTGGTATTTAGATTTTCACGCCCTAATGTGGCACCCTGTATACATAAACGTCCATCGACTTTGTAACAGCATACTTCGTCATTGCCCATTATTTAACAAATTTGTTTGAATCTTTGCTATGTCATGATCATATTTAATAATGACTGGTATTTAGATTTTCACGTCCTAATGTGGCACCCTGTATACAGAAACGTCCATCTACTTTGTAACAGCATACTTCGTCATCGCCCATTATTTAACAAATTTGTTTGAATCTTTGCTTTGTCATTATCATTCTTAATGATGACTAGTATTTAGATTTTCACGTCCTAATGTGGCACCCTGTATACAGAAACGTCCATCGACTTTGTAACAGCATACTTCGTCATCGCCCATTATTTAACAAATTTGTTTGAATCTTTGCTTTGTCATTATCATTCTTAATGATGACTAGTATTTAGATTTTCACGTCCTAATGTGGCACCCTGTATACAGAAACGTCCATCGACTTTGTAACAGCATACTTCGTCATTGCCCATTATTTAACAAATTTGTTTGAATCTTTGCTTTGTCATTATCATTCTTAATGATGACTAGTATTTAGATTTTCACGTCCTAATGTGGCACCCTGTATACAGAAACGTCCATCGACTTTGTAACAGCATACTTCGTCATTGCCCATTATTTAACAAATTTGTTTGAATCTTTGCTTTGTCATTATCATTCTTAATGATGACTAGTATTTAGATTTTCACGTCCTAATGTGGCACCCTGTATACAGAAACGTCCATCGACTTTGTAACAGCATACTTCGTCATTGCCCATTATTTAACAAATTTGTTTGAATCTTTGCTTTGTCATTATCATTCTTAATGATGACTAGTATTTAGATTTTCACGTCCTAATGTGGCACCCTGTATACAGAAACGTCCATCGACTTTGTAACAGCATACTTCGTCATCGTCCATTATTTAACAAAATTGTTTGAATCTTTGCTTTGTCATTATCATATTTAAAGATGACTGGCGAAACCCGACACACTAAGCGAGGACTGTCATTGTTTACAACAGTTTTCAAGGTTAAATACTAACAGGAGTGGTGTCAAGTTTACATAAAAATCAACTTTTACGACCAAACGATAACATTAAGACTTGTCGTTATCGCGGAGATTGTTGCAGTAACAAAGCTGAGTCAACATGCGTGCCAATTAGCAATTAGTACTTTCATTCCATATTTTTTTCCTTGTAAGACCTCGTGGTCATCATCACTTTTGAGAAACAACATAAAATAGAGACGCCTAGCCAGTTTCAGGGTCGGAAGAAAGGTGTTGATCCAATTTGGTTACACTTGTACTCACTATGAGGGTCCTTTAGTCCATAATAGGCCAGTAAATTACTCATAATACATATTGTAATTTGTTTCAGAATGCCATATGTCAAAATGTGCCTCAGATGAGCCTTCTACGACATCTGGGTCTATTAAACATTTTGCCTTTTTTTTGGTAAATAAAATAAATTTCTAGTAAACTAATTCATTTGTTTTAATGAAATTTTAATGGTAACAAGGGTCATAAAAAGCTTATTTTCTGAAAGTTGCAAGTGTTTATGTCCTTTTCTCAAGGATTGAAAAATATTTGAAAATTTGATCGGTTTTTTTCAATTATTTAAACAAATTATTAACCGATTTTAACATCTCAAATTCACCGTTATTGAGTGAACAAAGTTTGAAATACCCATTGTAAATAATGTTTAAACTTTCTATAAATAACTGTTTCCCCCGCTTTTGCACATAAAACCATGTTCCAAGTGTTTAAAGTTGGATCCCCTGAAATGCCACATACATTATCACTAAATATATATATATAGATTTTTCCATATATGGCAAACTGATTACGAACGTTTTTGGATATTTTACTGGCCTAAAATACAACTGACACTGTAAGGGAAGACTGACAACACTTTTGGAGTCATGAGACGACCACAAAAATCACGATATCAACTTTTTGACCCGTCATTTAACTTTCTTTATAGTACGACTCGTATAATAATATGTGATAAAGTAAAATGACATGCTAAAGTTAACAAGTTAAGTTATTTTGTCTAATTTTGAGGAATGTGTTTCTTTTATCGTAGGAAACGGGTGGTCGTGCTTCGATGTAAATTTGAAAATTTACATAAAATGAACTATTTTCGGATGAGTTAAAAATTTATTTTGAAAAACAAATTTTTTAAATTTAAAAATCTGTCGCCATATTGAAATTTAGTAACAGATTTTCTGGTTGACGAATGTGCACAAAGTTAGGAAAAATCGTTTGACCAGATTAGGGTTACGTCAAATCGATCTCACCCCAAACTAAATCTCATTAAGTGGTTTCGTGTTTCGGTGATATTAAATAGACTTGTACAAATTGAAGACCATGCGAGTTTACGTTAGGGGCCATTACTCCCATAGAGGGCGAGGGTTGGAGTGTCAAAATAAATATTAATCTGTAAGTCTGTCTGGGGTCAAGAAGTGAAGGATTGAACATCGAAAACACACTTTGTTTTAATATCTTTCAGATTAATAAAGTTATAATTTGGTAAATATGGGCTCAGTTTTGTTCGTCTATGTCACAAATTTGAACAAAGTTCCATCAGCGACACACGAATTTCCAATTTTTGCCAAGGTTTTCTACACATTTGTAAAATTCACAACAAAAATAAATTATTAAACAAAAATTGAATTAAATTGCGTCAATTAAATAATCCCCCCCCCCCCTAGTGAAAACATTTTACAACGGAATCAGATTTGGTGAAAATCGGGTAAAATTACAGACGACTACAAAAGAGAGAGTTACACATACATTAAATACGTGTTCCAAAGTTCAGCTCCTTTTCAAAATTTTGAACAAGTAAATTTAAAAAAAAAAGAATATTTTTTGAAATCTTATCGGTCTAATGAGACTAACTTTTTCCATAAAGAGCAATTTCGCCTTCATCAAATTGCCACAGAAAGCCTCTATCTTTAAACTAAAACTACCATTTTTTTTGTAACGAACAGGTTGGTAGTTTTGATTTTAGGGATGGGTGTATGAGAAAGTTTGTGCAATGTTTTTGCATCTTTTATTTTTCATTTCAGTTAGATCGTATTTTTTATTTAGTATAAGTCTACACTCCAGTTAATACTATCCTTTAATATTAATCACTCTACAATTTTCAATTGAAAAAAAAAACGTGTAATTAACATGTTGCTCAACTATACACAAAGCCTACACTGTAATTAAGTTGTTACTTTAACTAATAATTGAATTACAGCCAGTATCAGCTTTCACTGCGTAATATTGTAAGCATTATACCGTACTGTGAATTTCGTGTTAGATACAAGTGGGTCACCATAGGTAATTTGGAGAGTCCCACATCATAACTGTTTGTTATACACTACGCGTACGAAGGTACTCTGAAAAGTTCACGACTAACATTTTGATGTAGCCTCGGGGAAGGGCTGTGTTAGTTTTCGGGTAGGTGGGTCGACCCGAGGTTTTTTCTGCGGGGAATGGTGAGGACGGGTTGCGGCACCGTTTGGCCCTGAGAAGGGTCAGTCGGCCTGAAAGGAAATTAATGTTGACGTAAAGCGGGGCCCTAGGATCATAGGGTGCGGGGTTAGAGACGTGGACTGGGCGGATAGGAATGAAAATTAGTGTCGTGAAGAAGTAAGCGCTTTCGGCTGAAATACGTTTATTTCTTGATTGCCTCCTGGCGGCCGCTCTTGGTTTGTCTTAGGCATCGACTGAGTCGTGCCCACCCACTACCACCGGCGCCAAAGCAGCTACAATTTCCTTTTCAGGAGGCGATGTGGAGGAACAGGTTGCTACCGTTGCCCGGATTTCTCCGATTAATTTCCCTTAACGGAGGCCACGGGGTGACTTCTCGGAGCTGTCCATTGTTTAAGTGCTACATGATACGAACCAATCAGAGACTAGGTAAGCTGTGATTGATTCGGAATAGTGTTGCGGGGAGCTATTGTAATGTAGACGCGGAATTTTAGGCACCCTCGCGATAGACGTGAAGCTGTCGACCAATCAAAGACAAGTTGCGGGACGTGTAGGGTGATATTGGCCGAAGAAAGCCGTTTAAGGCCAGGGAATTGATTTGTTGGTCGGTGTGTGTGACGGGAAACTAGTCGGGTGAATTAGTTCCCACCCACCAGTTGTGGTGACGTTATAAAAGAAACAAGACTTTTTCCTTCAAATTTATTTATATTCCCTACATAGTCTTCATGTAAGTCTACACTTTTCCCAGCGATGCTCCCATCCCTTTAACCCGTCCAAAAAGTACTTGGATCTTTCTCTGCAAAATAGTTATCTCGATGGTGATGACCTCCTGATTTGACGAAAATCTCTGTCCTTCGAGCGCTACTTTCAATTTAGGGAACAAAAAAGTCGGCTAAATCTGTGAGGAGGGTGGTCAACCGTAATTCGTAGATTACCGCCATGGCAACTGTTGAGGTGTGAAGTTATTGTCATGGTGACACAAAATTTTCTTTCTGCAAATGTGGCAGTTTTTCCGCAATTTCAGCTTGTCAAGTAATGATGCATAATATGCTCCTGTAATGGTTATTTCTTATTCAAGATTATCGATTAAGATCCCATAAAACAGTCGATATTACTTTCAAACCTTTGCTTTTCTTGGAGCCGATTCTCCCTTCTCAGTCTATTTCCACGAGCGTATAATGTAACTATGTGTTCAAGGTCAGCGAAAGATTGAACTCAAAATAACCTAACCCTCTTGTCAGTTAGAACAGACAAATACAGTGTACATGGGTCGAATGCAATTAATCTCAGTTTTTAGATAATTTTATAATTAACATTTTACTTTCTTAATATTTTAGTTTAAAATGAGTTCTAAACAAGTTAATCTTAAATAGACTGTGCACACACTTACTCACTTACCCATCCCTAAAATCAAATAAAAACTAAAAACTAATCGGCACAACAAATGTTCTATCATTTGTATATTTAAATAAGAGCCTAAACTTATATTTAAATAAGAGCCTAATCTTGGTACGCTTGTTGCGATAAACATTCATCATAGTTATGTTTGATTAAAATCTGGTTTTTTATTACTGTTAAAGTTAATTTAGTTTTTCCAATATTTAGTTTTTTAATATTTATCCCAATACAATTTAGTTACTCCTGAACCAAAATATTTTCGAATCACAATACTTCCAATTGAAATACGGGTTTGGGGCAATTAATCTTAACATTTCACTAAAATTTAAAGGAAATCGGTAGTGCCGATTTTGAGAAATTACGTCTTTTATGAGGTTATACAATAATGCGAATAGAAATTTGTGATATTTTCTATAAACTTTGAGGGAGAGACTTAAGCCTATCCCTCATTTAATACGACACAGACGCGTGAAGTTTGAATTTGATTTAGGATTATTTACTAAATGATTATAACTCGGCAAATCAGCTGGTAATGTGTTACGCAAACTGTTGATTAGCAACAGGTGTTTGTATGACGGCGGTAGTCGCATGCAAATCAAGTCCCCCGCCTTTTATGGTAAAACTCATGAAATAGGCCAAGGCCTGTCGGACCTTGCCGATGTTGTCATGTATCGGACTTATTTCAGTTTTGCTTTGTTAGTATAATAAACAAAAAAAACTCATTTTAAAAGTCGAAATTCAAATGTAATATTTAGTTAGTGAAGTGACACATGATTACAAATAACAGTGACGAGATTAGAAACAATTAGAAGGTTTTTTTTTTTTAATTTCAAAACCGTAATTTCATTTATTTCTAGTTTTTAATGAATGCTTGCTTCAAAGTGTGCACCTGTTTTTAAAAGGCGCCTATAAGACGGAGTTCACCACCCTAGTCTAGACCACAGATAATGCCGACGCAGCATCGACACTCCCCTGTTCCTGGCATTAGAGCCATTCCGTAGTTTATTTCTCCCTGGCCCATAGGCCTACTTTGTCTATATTATAAAAACCTTTATTTTATAGTATATTTATCAGTATTTTGAATATATTCTATAATTTTTTGAAAGTATGCTTTGGCCGTTTCGTCTATATAGGGACATCTTCAGGATTTGCATCATATGCTTAGTGGTAAAAATAATAAATATTTTAATATGCAAACCTGAAGATGTCTCTGTGTAGAAGAAACGCCGTGGCGAAATTTCATACACATGTCTGTTATGTTTGTCTAAAAATGCATTAATTTCATTAGAGCTGAAAATCCCCCCCCCCCAATGTTTATTTGAACCCCTCGGGGGCTTATTATAGTAAGTATGGGCCTGGCAATCCCAGGGAAACCTAGCTGGATCTACACCTTTTTCACGTAGCCTTGGGTTAGATCTCTTTCATATTTCCTATCAGGTCTATCTTGACCAACTCTTGTTGTCTTCCGACCCTAACGCTAGGAATTGGGTTTTTTATTTTCTTTTTTCTATAAGACGATAATGACAGAGAGATTGTATCAACAAACAAAGAAAGAAGTTTATTTGAATTGTTGATACAATATTTCATAACAGTTTGTTGCTACACAAAACATAGTTATTCGGCTTTGATGATTACGAGATATAGAAAGATCTACGATTGCGTAAGCTTCCCAGATCTGTGAACACTCCATTGTAATCGTCTTCGTCTCGTGTTTGTAATGTGGGAACTGTTATGATTTGTTTGCTAACAATTCTTAATGTCTTGTGCCATTGTATTGTACAAATAAAGATATTTTCTCAAGTAATTACCTTTGTTTCAATTCTTAACAAGAAATAGTAGTGTCCACATATAAACGTAAGCCTTTCACATACATGCCATTACACTTAAGCAGCCATATTTCCCAAATAAACGATAAAAAAAGCTTATACTCCCACACTCAACTGAACAGGAATTTTTGCTATTTATTGTGTAACAAGTAGACCTCACCATTAGTATTGATATATCTAGATTGACATTACGTCTCCAAAAATCACTAAAAACACTCTACCAAACGGTCGCCATTTTGAAATTGACCCCTTTTTAATTATAGGCTATTTAACGAATAGTAGATCCTAATTTTTACTGAAATGCTCATAACTAAAGATATTTTGTAAAGTCTCTTTTAATTTTATGTGTCTGGTATCAAATAAAACTACAAGTTATTCTGATTACGAATATGTATGTTTATTTGACAAACAAATTAATATGTTGGTCGCTTAAAAGACTTTGACTTTATAAAAATAACTGTCCCTATATGCCTAAGCCATGTGGTTTTAGCACACCTTTCATTAAAATTTTATTTTTAGATGTGACTTTACAAGTACAAAATAATAATATAAGGAAGACATTACAGTTAATGTATTAGAAGAACTACTGTGTGATGTTTAACACTATCATCTCATATTGTACTACGAGATAAGATAAATACGAGCCCCGCACGTGACGCGACCTACACAGACTCTCAGCCATCTCCCAGCTGTTGTAAGAGACCATCTTGTAAGATTATGTAGGCTTCCAACACGACGAATGTCATGTCAAGTGATTGATAACATTGTAGCTTCCATCGTGTTGATCTTTTGTAATGATGATGGACGTACCTTGTGGGAACCGCTTTGTAGGATCACAGGTGTCATTTATTGTTGATGGTCAGATCTTTGAAAGGTTAGGATTTCATTTGGTTCATTTAATTTAAGAAACTTGCAAATATTAATTATAAAACGAAATTTAAAATCAAAATTAATATTTTACACGAGCGGTAGCTATAAGTTCCCAGACTTGGTTTTATTATCTCCATTACGAGGTCCAGTAATTTATTAAACAGTATAAAAACTGTTTTTCCCCGGGTATTTTTCCCTCTTTTTTTTTTTTTAAATCTTTGCATTTTATATTCTTTGTATTGTCCCACATGACATATAGGAAAAATATAGCGGTAACCAAAAAATGACCTTGGGCAAAGGTTAAAAGCTATAGAGTTGATTTTTTTGTTTTAATATAGGTGGGGTATTAAATAAAACTAGAAGTCATTCTGATTACGAATATGTAATTTTATTTATTTTTTTTCTATTTATTTATTTATTTATATTACAACTGAGGTGTGCCTCATCTAGCAATTTTTCTTTAACATTATGTGTTCACTGTGTGCTGGGGTGCAGTCCGACGGCTGGTCCCAATGTGTTTATGGCCTAGAGAGGTCCATTGGTTTGGTCCTTTTCAGCCTTCTTGTGATGTTGTCACTACGGTACAGCAATTTGACAATCTCTGTATTTTTGTGATGCTTTAGCCTGCGACGATGCTTAACAGAGAGCTGCTTGATGACTTCCTCCACAGATTCAATGCCTAAGGTCCTTATGTATGTTGTCGTTCCTCACATACCAGGGGTCGTTGACAATCGTTCTCAATACTTTATTTTGGAAAACTTGTATTATTCTACTGTTGCTTTTTTTTGTACATCTCCAGAGTGGTGCATCATATGTCCATATTGGCCTCAGAACTTGCTTGTATAACAGTATTTTGTTGCTTATTGAAAGTTGTAATTTTATTGGACGAAGAAATTAATATATTGGTGCTAAGCCGCTTAAAAGACTTCGATTTTATAAAAATAACTATCCCTTTACGACAACCGGCTAAAAACTGGACTCGAAGTCACGTGACTCTTTTATTTACTCTTTTAGTTCTGATTTTCAAAATAGGTTTGTGTCATTAATCTTCACGTCACACCAAAATATGAATAAAATCGCTTGGAGACGAATTTTAAGTTTTTTGTAGATAATTCTCAACAGCAAATGATAACGAATGAAGCTGAAGTGTTGTCAATTTTTGTTCTTTAGTTTTCCCTCGTTTTTGGAAAGAAAAAATATCGATGTCTATTTATATTTCGTGTTTAATTGTTCAAGTAATTCATAATATTTCGATCAGATCCAAAACACACATTCTTAACCTCTCTCCCACACCTACGAAATCCTCTTTCTTTTTTCCGTATACAGTAATTGAATTTTTAACCTATATATTTTGATGCAATAGCCAATGACCCTTGTCGCTAATAACGATATGACAGAATTAATCCCCAATTGTATTAGTTTATATCCCTCTGAGGATGGTAGCTTTGTTACAGAAATGTACAACAGGGTTTATTAAACTTGTGTTAGTGTTTTATTTGTGGTTTGGGGATTACACCTTTCATATTACAGTAGTATATTTCGAAATAAAATGCAAAAACAAAATCGTTTTGGTAGATGTACGGTAATATTTATAATTTTGGTATAAAATACGTCTACTAATCCTTCTATTTCTTACCTTAACCCCACTGCAGTTTCGGATGAATCACCCATCATCAGGAAAATAGAAACACAATTACAAACATTACAATATTACACAAAACACATTTTACTCCGGAGGTCGTTTATTGTTTAAGGCACTTTAGAAAATGTAGACGAAACTTTCTATCATGTACGTGCATGTCTGACCAGTAGGCGACACACGTGTATTTTTAAGTTCCTAATGATGGGCGATTTATCCGAAACTGCAGTGGCGTTAAGGTAAGAAATACCTAAATTAAAGTATATTTTAATATACCGAAATGAAATATTCACTATTCCGTGGGCTACCTACAAATTTAAATATTATTATTTTTAATAAACCCTTTTAAAAAAATGTTATTATTATCTAACATTTATATTGTTTTTTCAAGGTTACCTACTTCAAGAAGAATCTGAATATATTTTTAATTTAAATTTTGTCCAAAATTTTTGAATTATCCAACGGTTTGATTTAGAAACAATTCAGTCTTTGTTGAACGTTGAAATTTTTTTTTTTTTTTTTTAGGAAATCCTTTTCACTTGAGGAGAGCGGGGATATGGACAGTTTACTATACACATTTTTGTCGTAAAATTAGAAAGGGGAATGGACACCTCTGTTTAATTATGAGTTAAAGTTATTTGTATTCGCTGTAAAATACTTAATTGTCTAAAGAGCAAAATATTTCACGACTTGACTACTGATATGAGACCCCAAGAGTTTTATAGAAAGTGGATTAAGTGATGACGACTCGCACTAGGTCAGAGAGTATCCGGGGTAAGCCTATTAGTCGGATCATTAGGTTGCTCAGCTGATGATAAACTTGTTAATCAAGAAGAAACGTTGAAGAGAGTGGAGGGTGAGGAGTAGACAATGAGACATCTATTCAAAATTGTGTTGCCATTTTCAAGAGCTGATTTTAGATATAAAAATAAGAAAACAGTTTATATAAATTTAAGTCTGCAAAACTTGTTTTTCTGTCTGTCGCCAATTTTGTTTTTATGCAAGAAAATAAATCTTTGGAAGTAGATAAGCTATTAAGTGAAAATTTGGTATACGTATTATTTAAGTAACCTTTTACAAGCATGCTAGAAAACAAAGACTTTATTTTGTAAATTTTCAAAATGGCTGACGTTTAAAACGTTTAATGTCGGATATCTATAAAACCATTAACTTTACAAAAAACTAAATATTTTACTTTTTAACGAAAACAAATGCTTTTTCAATTTTTTCTCTGGGTCAAAGAATAACAGAGTTTTCGACAAAAATCTAACAAAATAAGTATTTGCTATTTGTCTACAACACCCAAAATTATCCTAAATATTATTGAAACTATCATTATTGCTTATAATAATATTTTAATCTATTGACCATAAATGTACAAAAAATAAAAATGTTTATCAGAACACTTTCAAAATGGGGACTTTAATACTAATTTAAATAATTTTATAGTTTTTGTCGATAACTCTGTTATCTTTTACATTCGAAATTTTGTTTTAGATTTTATTGTTTTTTGTTTGTTAATTTTTTTTGTAATTAAAAATGTTATGGATCCGCCAATTTGGAAATGTACATAATAGTCTTGGTTTCTGGTAAACTGGTGAAAGGTTACATAAATAAATGGTTTTACCAAATCTTCATATTAAAATCTTATGTCCTGTAGGCCTACTGTGTTTATTTAACACAAAATGGCTAACAGAAGCAAAAGTAAGTGTTTCCAAACTTATGTTTTTTGTTGTTTTTAGCTCTAGAATCAGCTCCAAATGATTACCATGAAATTTTGAAACACCCTGTATAGTGACGTGCCGAACCTACTTACAATATAACATTTATTTAAATTACTTCAAATGACCACCATTTTTTTCTCGAAATAATACTTTTAGACAGGTGTGGGAAAACAATAAAATTTTAACGAAATCGGTAAATCCGATTTTGAGATATTATATATTTTATAATAGCTCCAAGATCGATTTTTTAGTTTTTTTATCGATAACTCGCAAACTGATATTTTTAGAGATATGTTGTTCACAACGTTAGGCATTTGAGCAGAGTTTGATCAAAATAGTTTAAGCCTGTTATGATAAAAATTCGATTTCTGTGGTTTTTCCTAATGACAGTTGTCCCCGAATTTTTATTTATTATAAAAAATTTATTAAAATCCCGAGATATGGTAAAAATATGCCCACATACCAAATTTAATTAAAAAATTGTAGGGCAAGGAAATTTGAACGGTGAGGTTATGTAAATTTACTTCAAGAGTATTTGAAACCTGTTATAACAGAAGTAATTGAAAATCTCAATTAAAAACCTTGTCCATTTCCAGCAAGATGGGGCATCTCACCATTACAATATTACTGTACGTAACTGACTGAATGAGAACTTTCCACAACGGTGGATAGGAAGGAGGCCCCATTGAGTGGCCAACAAGATCACCAGACCTAATCCCGCTAGACTTCTCTCTCTGGGGACACTTGAAATCTGTCGTTTATAAAAATCCTTCAACTCGTATGGGAGAGATGAGAAAAGAATAAGCCATGAATCCTAGTGCAGTTTTCCAAAAAGTTCGAAAACATCTTAGAAAGTATTGGAGAACATTGTGAACAATTCCTGTAATAAATGTACGATTTTTTTAAAAACAAAATTCTAAAGACTATTTATTTGTAGAAAAGTTTCAAAAGCGTCTGACTAATCACATTTAAATATTTATTGTTTTTTGTTAAAAAAAAAAATCTTTTAAGTATTGTGTGTATTTCAAGCTTAAGAAAACTTGTGAATTTTAAAATTACCAGTGTTTTTTGTTGTAACTTGAGAACGAATAAATCAATTTCTGTTTCATTGGTGGCTAAATATTTCTTTTTTTTGATATATCACAAGCTATAAAGTACCAATTAGAGACTTTTGAGTTCGGGAAGGGAAAGGGGGTGTTTTAAAGTCCCCCTTAAGGGTAAATAATTTTCCTGTAAACATAATTTGAAAATATATATCTCCGTTTTTTTTAAAAATAGAGGTGGACACTTTCAAAAAACGTTCAACAACATCAGTCGTGGTTTATTATTATTATTGCACGAAATATTTACTGTATTCATAAGTTGACAACCACAGGTTCTGTCAGGAGGGGATACAAATTATGGTAAAATGTTGAGCCTCTTTCTAAATTAAAGTTTGGATTTTATGTTAAAATTACTGACAAAAATCGAGGAGGACTTGTGATTTTATGATCACACTGTAATGAATTTAACAAACGTTAAAAACGTTCCGATAGCCTTAAACGATACTTAGACATCAAAGCGTTTGTAATATGTTGAACACGAAGGAAAAGTGTTTGAACATATCACATTGCCATGGTTTACAGACATCAGTATTTTTTCAGATTATAAAATGAATGACGTTATGTTTGCGTGTACTACTTTAGTCATAGGCTACACGTCGATAAAAGGTAAAAAAAATGACGTCAAACTTAAGAAGTTTAATATTACACTTACAAGTTGCAAAGTTGTTAAGTTGGTAAACGTTATGTCATGCTGACGTATGTTATCAATATTTCTTATCTTGGTTTTTAAATATTTGTATGTGTTGAACATATCGTGGGATACTTTACCAAACTGCATCTTTGTATCGAGTTTAATCTTCTTTACGGAAAGGGGAAACAATAAATAATTGTATAAAATAGCTGTCGACGAAATGGAATAATTGCTTCCTTATATTATAAGGTCATCTTATAAACTCTAAAGCATCTTCATCAACAGAAGCCTCACTTACATTGAGTAAGGGAGCAATCATGAGGTATCCTAGCTAGATCTACATGTTGTCTTGGATTAGATGCCTATCTTTCATTTTCCCTATCATATCTCTCTTGACCAACTCGTGTTCTCTTGTGACGCTGTAAAGTATTAAAGAGTTAAGTTAGGTTAGGTTGCCTTTGAACTAAAAGGAAATGAATGAACTCATAATGCCAAATTACGATAAAATCCGTGAGTATTTGTGAAATTAACAACTTATTTTGAGTTAAATTTGAAGGTTATACTGTGAAGATTATGTTCTTTAAGGGAAAATGAAAATAAACTGTCAACAAACAGCCCGTTGTGAACTTAGGCTTGGTAGACGGCTTTTCACCGAGTGATGTGTGATCAGCACATTGAGTTCCCTTCGCTGTAATTCCAACTTTCGATACTAATTGTACTTTTTCTCTCGATGGTTGGTCAACACCGAAACTTTTTTCAGGGATCGAATCCGTAACCTCTTGGACACAAGGTTCGTTCCTTAAAGATAACTTCTCGTAAATTGTTACTACTGTACAAGCAGAATGTCTACCTGAATATATGAAGCGATTTTTAAACCTACGGGTAAACATATATTTGCAAAATGTAATTTTAAATAGTGATCAGTGGAAATAGGGTAAAGGATATTTAAACAAATTACAATCCCATCTGTTTGATTGAAAATGATATTATAAGTGTCGAATTTCACTGAAATTGTTTAATTAATTTCCTATTAAAACATACATAGACAAAAGTACAGACAAATAGATGCCCAATGTTTTAAAGAAGTCGCTCAGTC
Source organism: Aphrophora alni (assembly GCA_963513935.1). NCBI lineage: Eukaryota > Metazoa > Arthropoda > Insecta > Hemiptera > Aphrophoridae > Aphrophora > Aphrophora alni. The sequence continues at coordinate 100,652,292 of OY740769.1, read as the reverse complement.
TTTAATTTGGTAAGATACCATTTCTTCAAATTACAAAGCTTCCTAATAAGATTCAGGAAGATTTTTCCCTTGTTGTTTTAGAAACCTCTCGAGTCATCATCACCTTATGTAAAAAAGGAATATAAAATAAAGACCCCTAGCCCTCGAATACTCTAATAGCGTCAGGATTGAAAAAGAACAATAGTTGATCAAGAGAGACTGGTTAGGAAGGATGAAAGAGAAGAATCCATGAGTACATGAAAAAATGTGTAGATCCAATTATGCTACCACCGTGTAAGCCTCCGGGGTGAAAATATTGTCAGGTGTTAAAACCTTATCAGAAGTTAAGAAAATGTATACTAAAAAGTTAACACGGTTTGTTATAAAAGTCCAGGTTGTTTGTTAGTGCTCTTATGTGGCGGGTCAGAGGTCCTGGGTCAATTGCCGTAGAATCTCACACAAATTGATACCAAATATTTGTGTCAACCGAACAGCTTAAAGGAATTTTGATAGCTACGATTGGTTGGGGATTCTGGTCTCGAAGGCTCGTAGGAACTCGATATGACCCGTCATAAAAAACCATCTAAAAGACCTTTTACCAGGTTTTGCGCCACAAAATTATTGCTACAGTAATACGGTTTGTTGTTTCATACTTTCACGTTTCCTCAAATTTTTATACTTTCGATCCTCTGCCTGAGGTTAATTTTTCGTTTTCCCGATTTGGAATTATCATAAAGATTCCCAGTACGTATAGGAATCTATGCTTATGTTTGCTGTTGATGTTTTGTTTCGTGTGTGATTGAATTCCAAGATTTCTGACAGTTTATTTAATATCAGGTAGGCTACACGTAGATTTCATTGTTACTTTTCATGTAGCCTATACGTTTTATGTGAGAGGTCAAAATATCGATGTTAACGAGGAAATATTCGTTTTGAAGTGGATTTTTGAATTATGTCAGTCTGTCTGATTTCCTCCATAGATCTGTTGTTAAAAGCCCAATTCTAAATAAGAACATTACTAACTCAACCCCGTTTTCTAAATTGGAAATTTAAAAAATCAACCAGAAACAAATTTTGATTCCTTATTTATTATTATTACTATTATTTTTTTGGGACACAGTATACTAAATTTGTTCTTGGTTTATTTTTTACTAAAAACTGCTGAACAGTTATAGTAAGGGGAGTTAGAAAGTTAGTGCAATATTTATGTGCAGTTTGTTTTTTCACTGTTCAGATAATTGTTGATTTACAACATCATAAAAAGTTTTTTGTCATCGTAAGGTTCGGAGCGGTCTAGAAACTAAGCCATCTGCTACCCACATGGTGGCGCTCTGATATCTCCAAAATGATAATTAATTGTCCCATAGAGGTCTAAAAGATGAGTCTAAAAATAACTCGACGAGTTATAATTAAGTAACGGGTTCAACAATTTTAACAAAATTTAATATATTTGGCCACGTCTTGGGTAGTTGTTTTCAATTTTTTCCGATAACTAAATTTGAAAGTAGCTGCCATAAAAAACAAAACACATAATTACGATTGTCTCAAATTGGCTTTAACGATTATGATCAAACTTTGCTCAAGTGTAGATTCTAAAGAGACGAACAAGACGTATCGATGCCATCATTAGTGACGTTGCATTCAAGGTCACACCAATAAATGGAATTAAATTTAATTGAATCTCTCAAAACATCCTGACCTACATATCTGTAATAAAACAAACAAAATCAACCAATGTCCCTCTTTATAAAAACCGTAGTTTCTCAAAATTAGTTCTACCGCTTATGTTCAAATTTTACTGAAAAGTGAAGAATAACCAATGTAGAACCTTGTTTGTCGCCATTAAAAGCTTTATATAATTACTCTTTATTTACTACTTACGCTGAAGACTACTTTATGCTCTTATTTAAATAAATAATCTTTTCTTTTCTTTTATTTCAGCTGCCCCAAAATTTTGAGTTATCAAAAAAATTATGAAAATAGTCTTGAGTTACGTTCAAAATATAATAATATTAATAACTTATTCCCATTCTTGCAATACAAATTTTGTCTTCTATATTTTTCTCACTTTGGAATATTTACTGATCACTTTTTCTAGTACAGTTTATAGAAACTATAGTCCTGTTCATCCAAATATTAACAATTTCTCAGCACAGCTCTCCGTACTGTTCACTGATTTAAACATAAAAGCTACTATTCTACTGTCAACTTACAACTTGCTACTAGTTTAAAAAATAAAATACAAATAAAAACATTATGGCGCCCAACCTAACACTTAACAATATAGAAAAAAACCAAGACTTTAATATTGGCATAGAAAGATCTTAACAGTTTGCAATTCTTTAAGATTGTCAGAAATTTGATTTTAGTATTTGAAACACAAATACACAAAAGATTGTCTAAAAATGTATTTATTTTTACTTTTTGCAATTTAAAATTTCGTTTATTGTGTTCCTTGTATTGTTAAAAGAGGTCTTTTATTAATTTGTTTTCACTCCTTATTGGTGATACATTTAATTCTCGATACAGGGGGCGTGAACGTTCCACAAACTTTAGGATGTCTGAAACTTGTCGACCCCCCCCCACAGATAATACCATATTGAAATTTAGACTGAATTATTGCAAAGTACATAAACGTTCATAACAAAGTTATTTAATAAAAAATTTCTGACTGAAAGTTTAATTTCTTTTGAAAATTATATACAGAAAGTGTGGAATATATTAAAAAATCTTTAAACCATGTGAATTTAAAATTTCGTTTTTGCTATATGTTTATAATAGAACATTTACTTCCTGTTTTGACAGTTTAAAATTTGGCAGCCATCTTGAAATTCGGTCTATTTTTAAAATAGGTATAGGGTCATGGGACACATGTTTTTACAGTTTTTTTTTTTTATTATTCTGAGTTCAATGGTGGAATCTTTTTTTTATAACTCATTTCCTTAAAAAGTTATCAACTAATATAACTAAAGATCACAATTTAACCACAATTTACAGGTGAAGAAATGAGTTGGTTAACACGTACATGGAGTAGTTTTGAACTTGTGATTTTCAAAGATGTTCAAATTGTTGCCGTAGAGTTATTTCGTTGTCATAAACAGTTATAAAATCCACCAACTATTTTATACATTATCTGATCGGTAATGGCGTTTATTTCTGTTCGTATCCTATTTTGTAGTTTCTGTTTGGATGAAATACACCTTAGTTTTTAAATATCCAAATAGGAAGTAATGAAATAACAAGGTCAAGAAATACTGCGGCATGTACGTGTTAAAGATGTACCCAACTCATTAGTCCACCTGTAAATTATGGTTTCAAACGTACTGTAGCTATTTGAAATTGATAACTTTTTTAAAAGATAAAAAACTGCTTATACTGTTGAAGTCAGAATTTTTTTTAATGTAAAAACATGTGTCACGTGACCTTATTAATACTTAATTAAAAGTTGATGTAATTTCAAGATGGTCAATATGTTTATTCCACTTTAGTTTTCTGCCCAGAGTGCTGACTAAATATTTAAAAAAATTACTTTTTCAATAGGTTGACAAAATTTTTTTTATACAGCACATTTCATGGTAGATTAGGATTAGAAAAATCAAAATGTAAATACTTAGTTTTCTATAAAGTAACCTTCATTTTGTTTCTTGAACATCAGTCTCTCAAAGTGATTAAATCATTACTAATGAAATTCCACAATTTGTGCAAGTTATTGTGGGAGTTAAACCTACATACCAAATGTTACGAATTTGCGTTGTATAGCACTGCACATACATGCCAAAAAACACCTTTTGTACTTATGAAGACCAAACAACCCACAAATCCTCAAAAAACTGGATATTAGTTTATCCTTCGCAAAACTATATATCTTTATAACCACCTGAAAAGGTAAAAATACGATCCCATAGACCTACCATAAAGTTGGCTGAATTTCCAGTTCTACAATATATTTATGACTGGTAATAAAATTCATGGGCGTCATCACCAGTTCATTATTGGGGGGGGACATATGCCGGGGATCTGGGGGTATGGAATTTTTTTTAAATTAAACTTCTCAAAACATCGTTTTTATGCATTTATTTATGCGTTTGTAACAGAAATGTAATGTTAAAAACCCTAGTAAAGACAAAGCCCGATGTTTACCTTTTAAGGTTTTAAGTAAATCATTCGTTTTTAGCAAAAATAGTTTTACATGTCAAATATTGGGGGGACGCGTCCCCCCGGCGATGACGCCCATGATAAAATTAAAGCATTGATTATTATCGAATCAGTCTTACCACTCACTCCAAACCTATAATTCCCACTCTACATCCAATATACTACATCCTCACTCAACTCGTAACACAATAAGGTGTACATGCGGAAGAACGAGTGCAGACCGAAGCAGTTCCGGTCCAACAACTCGCTCTTGCTCTATATTTCAGTGCTTCCGTGATTTAATTATTTATTGTTCACATTTTCTCTCACGAAAACGTGAGAACACTAACACGTCAATAATTATGAATAGAAAATTAAATCCTAAATGGAGAGAGCCGACCAATACAAAGACGTTCAAGTCCTTTAGGTCACTGCGTAATTGTAGTGGATTTTAAGGAAGTATAATCATTCAAAATAAACCGTAACAAAACTTACACAAACTTTCTAACTCGCCCATCCGAAAAACCAAATAAAAACGAAACAAAACTATTTGTTACGAAAAATATCAGTCAAAAATGAAAATGAACGATGGAAGCCATTTTAAAAAAATTGTAGGAATTAAATTTGGTTCTTGTGTCATAAACGCATAACTTTGTTTTTACCTTAACTTACGAACTGGCATTTTTGAAAATATGATGAAAAATACGTTTTGTTTGGGTCCTTAAAGGTTACACTTAAGCAATATCACTATCAAAACCCTTGGAATCAATTTAGAGAAAATAATTTTGTGTTTTTTTCTTATGGCTGTTCATTTTTTACTCCCATAGCTCATTATTATTTTCTCAAGTATACATTAGTATAGACATGTGAATGGTTAAAAACTGTTTATCGTTTAACAATCTGTTTTGACGTATCCAAAAAAGTAAATCTTGGAAGGAAGTCTGTTTGTAAAATGTGGAAATCTGAAATGACTTGCCTATCGTGTTTGTAATCGACGATAAAGGTTGGGTGGGCTAAATAATTATATTTTATAAACTACGTTCACGTAAATAAAGTGGAAAATATTCAGAAACAGTTCTATTATTCGTTTCAGTGTGAACACCATTAGTCGCCATGGACACATCCAATCGATTGTCTACTGGGGTCCATGTGCGCTGGATCATGTCTTGTGTCACTGTGTCAATGAGCGCAACAATCCGCTTTGTAAATGTTAAAAGTCACTTTGAACCATTCGGTTATTGAAACTGGACAAGGCCATGCCCACTGGTACCTAAAGTTTAAAAAAATATAGTAATGTTATTTTCAAGTTCAGTTTGTTCCAAATACAAATTTCCTATAATTGTACGTTCCACCAAAATATATAGTCCTATCGCATCGCCCAAACGTGCATTACATTTTAATATCTGCGAATCTCGGACGATTTTATTTAGTTGGTGAGACCCCAGATCTAAAGTTGTGACGATTTACACAGCCATTCCACGTGAAATGTTGCTTCGTTCTGTACTCCTTTTTAAATTACTTTCATTGAGAAAGTTGTTAGCGAACTCGGTACGTTTAGGGCGATCTGTAGGTTTAATTTCGTGTCTCAACTGGAAGGAGGCGTCAACATTATGCAAAACGTTTTGAATGGTATTTCTGGTAATACCAGCCTAACTTTGGATTTTATTTTAAGGACTTCGTAAGGCTGACGTATACGTTCAACGTTTTCATCGCCTTTTCTTGGTTCTTCAGGTGACTTCTTTTAATTCCACACTTCCAGTTTCTTTAAACTGTTTATGCCACATTTTAATATTATTCTCAGAAGGTTGTTGTTTTTCTTAAACTCGCCGGAAATTCGCATTGTGTTTTTTTCCAGTACGGACACCTTGGCACTGACAGTGACGCTATATTATATAGGCAAGTATTGTTTCTGTGCATCAGCTGACAAACATTAACGGTGTACAGTCACGTCTAAAAAAACTTGCTTACGGAAGAGTTTGCTCAAAGAAATATTTCATTCAGTCTGTTACTTTATGAGTTGTTCATTTAAACCATCACAACCTTTTTCGATAACTCTGGGTGTGTTTTTTTCATTCGTTTTTTTGTTCACTCCGAATTTGGGGGTAACTGCCATAAAACCAAAATTAAAAATTCTAATTTTCATAAAATCAAGACTGATGTTTGTAATCAAATTTTGTTGAAATGTTGCCTCTAACAACCCAATGGGTTGCAATGGTCTCTTTATAAATCTTGCCATTGCAACAACATTTCATTGAAATAGCTTTATCAGATTTTGAGTTATTTTAACTTTTACGACAGAACATATATTAGATTTCTCTATTGTCGTCGTTAACTTCCATCTAACTTTTTCAGGAAGATGACGACCAATTCGTTCTGTCTAGGCTACTATAGCCTACATTTAGCAAACTTCTATTAAAATCATCAGAGTCAATTTTGAGAAAGTTGGAATTTATAATTTTGGTGTTATAACAGTCCCCTCTCCCTCCAAATTTTCAAGTTTTTTTTTCCCATTGATTTTATATACTACAAAATGTTGAGCCATCTCCATAGTATGTTGTGAAGTTCAGTAATTGCAGACAAGTGTTGCTATCTAACGGTACATTTTGGATAACTTCAAGGAGAGTGAAGGAGGAATGTGTCTGGGGTGGAGAGGAAAAGAGGGCCCACTCTCTCTTGTTTGTGCCTTATCCTTCTTCCACAAGACGCGACGTTTTGTGCGACCGTCGTGAGGTTATGCATACACCATCTTCTTTGTCTATTTCTTTACATGATTCAGGGATTTCTATTCTAAGGAATGACAATACAATTTAATCTAAGACCGGATGAACGTCTTTGAAATAATTCTCGTTTCAAGAAGTAATATACAAAAACAAAAAGCCACAACACCGATGGCTGTGGGAGGAGACACTCGGAGCCTTCTTAATTGTGCTGACTCAATTCCTTCTTCACTCCTACGAAGAAGGGTTCATTGCTCGAAAAAAGAAACCTACTCGATGATTCATAGAATGTTTTGATGTGGGATGAAAATAATGATGTATCTAAATTAACGGGCGCTATGTTTGTGTAGGTGAAGTTAAACCCCCGCGGACACCGGTACCGGAGTAATTCGATTACGATAGAAGGCGAGACTCGGACACGGTATCAAAATATTTGTTCGTGGTTTGGTACAATTAATGGATTGGATTAAAATCTGTTGCAAAATCCATAAGTGGGACGTCGAGTTCAAACTTTACATTCACTTTTTTTTTTTTAGTTAAGGCGTTGGAAAGCGGGAAAGGTGCAGACATAAATTCCATGTATTTATGATGTTTGATTCTGTATTGATAAAATTGTTTTGCAATGTTGTAAATGATCTACTTTGTTGCATGTTTTGTAGGTAAAGAAACATTTCTATACCAGGCTGTTTAATTTAAAACATAATTTCTTACAAATACGTTCAACACGTTTCAACCACAATGTCATCTTCATTTATAAATATTGAAACGTGGTGTATTTGTAGTTTTTTTCTTTTCTAAACGCTAAAAATCTCTCTGTCATCTTCGCCTTATAAAATAAAAAAAAAACGAAGAAAAGAACAAGAAAGACCCTCGAATATTCTAATAAACTTAGGGTTGAAAAAGAAACTGGGCTGTTTAAGAAAGACCTGATAGAAAAATACATAAATAATTGTAGATGCAGCCAGGCTCGCGCGGGATTGTACACACTATAAAAATATATTGTGGCTCTGAGTACAATTAATTGTTGATGTTGTATAGACACTTTCTTTCTAGGAGTGCAATGTTTTAAGTTTCCAATTCTACTGTCGGTTCCACGTTCACCTTACAGTATTGGGAGACCATAAATAATGGAAATGGGAGTTTCAGCGCAACTATCCATAAGGGAAATATCACCACTTCCCTCGCTACTGACGCCTTCAATGAACTCATGAAACACCCGCTTGACTCCGTAACGTACAGATTTTGGTTAGCTCCAGTATGAGACATACTGTAATGATACGAGATGGGTTAGAAGTTGATTAGTTTATTCAGTGAGTTACATAACCTCAAAGGTTCATTGAATTTGCATGACATAAAACGGATCATCAGAGTATATTTTAATTGATTAATGTGTTAATTAACTGTATTTTAATTACGGCAATCAAGGTTAATTTGTGTTTTTTACCAATTATTCTCGAACTATATTGTTACTATTTTGCACAGTTGTTTATGTATTTGGGCAATTTCACTATAGTTTGAACGAAATCAGTAGACCGTATTTTGAGAAATTACATATTTTATAACAACCCCATGGTAGATTTTTTTCTTACCGATATGCCAGAATTTTTGGAGATTATGGTGTAAAACTTGGTTCGTTTGGTGGTAAGAGGTTCTAACAACAAATCACATGAGAGGGTGTTAAAAAATTGGGGTCTTTTTTCAAAATAAAAAGTTAGGGTGTTGATCCAACATAGTGAGGTATTTTACGATTGTTGAAATTACGACGACAGAAACTCAATATCCTTACCGCGTATGACACCTCCCCCCCCCCCCACCTCACTGTAAAGTTGTTAAGGTTTTTGAGGAGCTATTGTTTCAAAGAATCATCATTTTTATTATTCCAAATGAACTCAGGAACTAAAAATGTCCTTAAATTAAACCTGTTTAAATAACATTTTGAATGGAATAGTGGAAGTTATTAATTTCATACAAATTAAATGTTGCAAATGTATTATCAATTACCGGACATGTTTCCAGAAGAAATCGATGAACTCTTCAACTGATTACACAATCAAGTAACAGTATTATCAGAAGTTAAAGGAAGTTGGTAAAAACTGCGACGCCTAATCTTATAGAACCTTATAATGTGCGCGTAAGAGTGCGTGCGTGTTTGTGCGTAGGCTAACTAACATGACTGCATTTGTAATTATTCAAAGTTCAGAAGATTACTGGTTTAACTTCAATAGGAAATAATTTCATTGTTTGATTGCAAATAGAAATGAGCAAACTCGAACATCCTTGAACAAAAAAAAAACTAATCATCACCAAAAATGTCAGTTCGATAGTAGTCAGATATAAAATGAAAATTAACTTGTATATTTTTATACTAGCTTCACTTTCCCCACAAACGCATCTTCAAGGTTAATGGATGTCCGCAGTGGTTTCCGCCTATAATAAATAAAAGATAAAAATCGAATTTGATTAAAATGGAGCTTTTAACGACGGCGCGTCGGTTAAGGTTAATTTCGGTTTTTTTAAATAATTATTCGTGAACCGAAATATTTTTTACTTGCGATTTTGCAAATGGGTTTTGGTCATTGAGTTTCACGTTTCATTAAAATCAGCTGAGTCGATTTTGAAAAATTACGTATTTTATAACAGCCTCCCTTTTTTTTACTGATAACTCAAAAACTCCATTTTGCAGAAATGGCTACCAATACGTTTCGGTCGTTAGATGCTACACTTGAGCAAAATTTGTGAAAATCATTATTATTTTTTTAATGGTAGATACTCCTAAATTTTAAGTTATCGATATGCAAAAAAATATTTTGCTCAAATAGGTCCTATAAATTTTATTAAAATTAATTCACACATTTAAAATATAGAGAAGGGAACAGAATACAAAACTGACTTTATTTTGGTTAACTCAAAAGGGGCTTATCTGCAAAAAACTCGAATTTTGTTTTATCCATGTCATGACTTTTTCTGTACTGTATGTGTGAAGTATAAATGATTTTGACGTTCATCTTGAAAGGATACTACAAAATGTTTTATATATGAAAGCAAATTAATTGCCAACATATAACATTGAGTAGTGTAGAGGCCATCTGGAGGGATCCTAGCTGGATAAGCATCTTCCTGCATGTAGTCGATGTAGATCCCTTTGTTTCGTAAGTTCTCTTTTGTTCAACTCTTGTTCTTTTCCGACCCTTACGCTATTATAGTATCGAAGGCTAGGACTTTTTATTTGTTTTTCTTCGTTTTTTCTAAGCAGATTATAAACCAAGAGGCTTTTTACAACAAGAAAAATTTCATAAGTAGTTATTAATAAAACACTGAAGATGACTATACTCTCGTTGAAACTTATTTCTAACAAATTGTGTTCAAGATTTATTTTATTTATAATAAAATTAATTTATAAAGAGATTCATTTTACAAATTTCAAATTGTGGTTGGAGATAGCAGCACTGTCACCAAAATTATTAATTATTATTAGAGTCAAGTTGTTACTATAAGTTGTTTATAGTAATTCACTTCGTTTCGAGAAAGTAGACATTTTTTTAAGTATTTACCACGTTTACTCACTTTAAAACAACTTTCTTTACATATGGAGCCCAAGATGTTAGGACAACTTTCATACGCCTCAGCATCTTCATCTCGCTCTTTTATTATTATCCTACTCGTGCTACAGTACATACTTTCACTGATTGACTATTTACACAACTTTCTAATAACTTCAATTAAACCAATCAATTCATTTGAATACCGCGCATGCGCCTTGATAACACGTTGACAACAGACTTGCGCAATTGGCATAATTACTGTTATTAAGTCAATTTGAAGAAATTTCAGATGTTGGGAAAGAGAAATCCCGTTGCTACTGTTTTGTACAAAGTTAGCTTGAAGTTATGTGCACGAGTTTAAATATTATTTAGGTTAATATTATTGTAAAACCTTTAATCTCACACCCGTGTCCGTCTGTCTGTAAGTCGCAACCAGTCTACACAGACAAGACGATAAATCCTATATATTTCAAATTTTGCATTTATATTCTTCGTATTGTAACAAATATAGGGGGGGGGAATTGCAGTAAACAAAACAACCTTGGGGTAATTACGGGGCAAAAAACTACCGAATTTAACATTTTTTTGTTTGGAAAATATTATCTGTGGTATCAAAAAAGTAGAAGTTATTCTAATAACGATTATGTATTTTATTTGAAGAAAAAAGTAACATGTTGGTGCTAGGCCAAGGCCAAATTTAAAGTGTCAAATATCATGCCCCCCCCCCCCAACTTGAGCAATAAATGTGCAAATTATTTGGATTTGTAATTAAATTCCAATGTGAAATAATATATTATAGTTTTTTGTATGGCGAATACAACTTAATGAGAAAAATGGTGCTTATAAGGTTTAAAAGCTGTTTTTTTCATTTTCATTATTGTCTGTTGTTAAAATCAAGGACACTATAATTTCATGCGCGTGTGTTTGTACATTTTAAACTGTTGTTAAAATGATTCGTATAAAAATGATTAGGCTTACGGACCCTAAGTTGTGTGGTTTTACCACACGGTAGGCTCTTTTTATTTATTCATGTTGTTTAAAGGGGAAAAACCTCTTAGTTATCCATGACCTTATGCAAAAACATTCCCACTGACCCGCCCCCAAAACTAAATATAAACAAACCACCACTAATTGTCACCAAAATTATCATTTTTATAGTTATCTTTGATCAAAATATTTAAATAAAAGTCTAAATATGCTTCGCCTGTGGACGTCTGCAGTGTAAATCGTATTTGATTTAAATTGAGCTTTTGATGACGAAGATCAAGTTTATTATTATTATTTCAATATATAAATCCTGGACCGTAATATATTTTCATTTGCGATTTTTGTAAACGTGTTTAGTACTTATTTCTTCACATTCCATTAAAATTTGAACGAAATCGGTAGAGCCGATTTTACGAAATTGAGCATTTTATAATAGCCCATGGCCGATTTTTTTTTACCAATAAATCACGAATTACTTTTTTTTGGATTCTTAGAGGCTACACTTAAACAAAATTTGATCTAATTCATTATAGCAGATATTGAGAAAATCTTAAGTTTGTGTTTTTTTATGGTAATTTCCCCTAATTTTGATATATATATATATATATACAAAATGGAAAAAAAACATTCGTAGGTATGTCTAAAATATGCCTACATATCAAATTGATTTAAATAGATACATGGGTTTAGGCTGTAGAACACTGCACATAAGTTAGATAGACGAAAACCACTTTTAAGAGTCAAGAGGACCTCAAATCATATACATACCGGTATCCTATACTAGTTACATGTGGGAAAGGTTAGGTTAGGAAAACCGCTCCACCCGTAATTTAACACCTTTTTTACCTTAAAACGTTAGTAAACGCTTCCCAATTATAGACCGTTTTTTCTCAAATGTGTTATGTAGGTTTGGTTCTAAATACCTTTAGTCAAGTTCGTTAACCAAAATAACCTATCGGTAAATTTCAAAAAGGCTTTTTTTCGAAATTTCAAAAACCCGTTTCAGGTTATATTTTGACCCTGACGTTATAAAACGTCCCACAATGGGTCAATTTGAGCAACTTAAATATCTACATCCAGATCCAATGATGCCCAATCGTATGATCTACGATAAAAATAAAGAAAGTTATTAAAAACACAACCTGAAAATGAGAAACAAATACAAAATATAACCTCTAATAAAGAGAATTTTAATTGAATGTGAAATTCAGAATGTCATTTAGCTTTTGTTATTCGTTGTGTGATTGAACCAATCTTAGCCGGGACGTTTTGCAGTAGCCTACAGACCAGCGGATCTCTTTACACGTCAATATATAACGTTAACAAGAAGAGGACATACATAACTTAACAAATCCACTGCACACCGCCGTAACATCAGGAACAACTAGAACCTCCATAATTTAACCCTGGACATTTTATATATTTAAGATTTCAGTTCTTGCACGTCCGTATCCCAGAACGTCTGGTCTAAGTCTAGGCCTTTGGTGCGTATCCGTGAACTTTCGAATACGGTTGGAACCGCTGTGAGCGCCGGCAGTGGTTCCTAAACATTCTTCTAACATGTTTTTAAGTTAACCTCAAAATTAGCAACAAATCTACAGCAAAGAGCTCTAGTAAGTGATTTTAGTTGAATTTTAATCAAATTAACTCTGTAGTATAGGTTTTACTGATCTCTGAAACTTATTTAAATAGCTGACGTAAAATTTAAAAAATGGCGGACGTTTAAAACGACTTTACAGTAGTTTTTCTAATCTATAATCTAAAAAAGGTGGTCTGCATATTAAATTCAAGGTCGAGGGTCGGCAAAAGTAAATCGCATCGCAAAATGCAACATACACCCAGTGTTTCTTTCAGTTAATCGTCGTATCTACGACGTAAATAAGTTATTTACCATTAAATCACTAAAGAATGTCATCGTAATTCTAGTTTACCTTCAAATCAGCTGATTGTTCATTGGCAATGTAATTACAAACAGGATTTCCCGTTCCGGTCTTCAATTCTCTGTAAAGTGTGCAACTAGCAAGGCTTTATAGACATACATCGCAGTACGTGTAATCTAGGCTAGTGGTTTTCTGTAGGATGTTTTTAATTATTTAATACAGGTAAGTTTATAGACCTTTCGTCTAAATATTAGGCTAGTGTTCTAATTTTTATGAATCTGGGAGGGGGATAAAAATCAGTGTGGAGATTTTTGTTGATCATTCTGAAATTTACGTTTCCGTAAATTATTTTATCACTCCTTTTTTAATCAGATTTTTGACGATTTAAACCTTCGAATTGATTAATTAAATCGAACATTACATAATACCAGTTATTACAGGCTGTTTAGGCCCAAAACTACCGAAAACGACTTTAAACGGCCGCCATTTTGAAATCTTATGAGTATTTCTCCAATCATAATCATTAAATAATGAAACCTAGTTATCTTACTAAATTTGAGTAAAATCTAAATATTAAGAGTTATTATCAATGATTTTCTTTTTTAATTTTAAGATTGTTCCTATGAAATCTTTATCAGGCTACACTTCCCCTAGCCCTAGAGTATTCGAAGACTAGGTGTCATTATTTTTCGTTGTTTTCTTCCTTTTTTGTGATAAGCGAGTGGGAAAATGAAGTTTCGTTATTTATTTGATTTATTCCAATTACATCGATTCATTATTGTTACGCACTTAAAAGAGAAACAATTCACCGTTTTAGCTTCTATCTATTGACAATTTAGCTTCAACTTACTTTACTAGAAATCTAACCCTGCGTCCTGATCTCATCCTTCCTGTAATAAAATGAACAGTCAATTATTTTCTCTCAAGTTATACACAACATGTATTTAAACAGGCTTAGCTTGTTATGTACACATCCTACAATCAATACTCTACTCTGTAGGCTGGCGTCACAGTCAGCACAGGGTAATACTAGTGACCTGATTATGACAAATAACATTGTGGTAGTACTGTAAACATGGAGTCAGGTGTTATGTGTGCTATGAGCCTAATCCAACCGGAGTTTTCATTACCGGTTTACTTTTAACATAACTTGATATCATTGAAAGTTTTAATTACCTCTGTGGAACCAACCTTTACGGAGTTCCATTGTACTGTGTATTATTCACATAATCTACCAAAGATCACTTTGGAAGTAAGTGAACCTAACTGGAGTTCCATTTTCATACGTTGATTATAGCTAATTGTAGTTTAATTTGCCCACCTCCTACGACACCCTAATCGATGTTACTTTCACATGCCTAATAATACGTTTATTAAATCAAACCCGTTTCGACAACAATGTCGTCATCTTTAGTGATGCATGAGCTACCATAATCATACTATAACTAAAATATATTTAATTAGAACATTTTAACCTATCCTAATCGATGTTCGGTTCCTCCGTGCTAAGAACAAAACATAACCTAACCTAACATAACATAAAACTGCTAATATCACATATAACTGTCAGGTCAAAGAAAGAATGTCTTGATTGTCTCTGGTCTCCACCAGGCCCACTTGCTTGCACGCTATGAAACCATGGAAGGTTATAACAAATCTGTTATCTAACTTTTTGCAACAAAACACGAACTCACGGGAATTAATTATTGTAACAAACATGCAAACGGCTATTATATCAGAGCCGAGATAAGCTGTATAAATATTTAGCAACTGACAGAATCATATCCTGCCAGACAATCACATTATTTTAAAATGTTTATCCTTGGCGGACTGCGGACGTCTCAAGGGCGGTCTTTATTTTGTGAATTAACTTTAGCCACGTTTTGTAAAGAGTTAGTTGTTCCAATGTGAAGAAATAGAAGGGGAAATTAGTTCTAAAAATTTATGAATAGTGATGTACTTGGGAAGTTGATTTTTTTTTGTACATACAACCGAGTGGAAAATCGTAGAAATTAGCAAAATCGGACTGGAGTCTCGCTAGAAAAGTGAATTTTTGATGCATTTTGTGTACATTGTTAGACTATTTTTCTAATATCTCCGGCTCTATTGGTTATAGGGAAAAAAAGAAAATGAAAATACTAGGAACTGAAGGGAGTATCGAAATGGTAGGATATAATAACATTAAGAGTATTTCATTACCTCATAAAATTCGAAATTCTGGAGTTAAAATTTTTTTCACTAATAATGTAACAAATGGAGTAAGAATCATCAGATCTTTAAAGCAAATTATGTGCCTTTACGGTAGGGGTAATCTGTGGTCAAATTTTGTAAAAAAAAAAATTTTACAGCCACAGTTGGCTATTTTCTATATTAGAGAAATAAAGTCTCTTTAATCCGAATATTTCTTTGCTAGAGCAGTTCGGATTATCAAATCTTTGGAAACTTATTACATCAAATGTTTACTTAAACCTAGCTAGGGACACACTACTAGACTGTACACGTCTCTCAGAACTGACCTAGTAAGAGATTAAATAACTGTTAAATCAAAAAGTCACAACATGATAACTTCATAACGTCTCGTTCTAGCGCTTGGTTCGGATTAACGCGACCTCACTGTATGTTGCTATTTTTGCAGGTGAAAACCAAAACACCAATGACAAAATTGGGGAAACTCATAAATGTAAGACGTATTTTACAGAAATACAAATTTCGAATGTCTATCTTTTGTGGTTTTAAATTTGGAAACGTTGATGAGAGCAAGAAATGTTCGCATACCTTATCTATATGAGTAATTTAATAGCAACTTTAGTTACAGGGTTTTTCACAAACTCTCTATTAAATGTTGGAATGTGATTCTAAATAAAAAATAAACAAGTTGATGGTGGCCATCGTGGTACTTACCCAGCGAGTACGGGCTTGGCAATCCCGAGAAAACCCAGCTGGATCTACAACTTTCTGCATGTAGTTTACTGTTTGATGGCTCTTTTTATCTTTCTTATGAGGTATCCCCCGACCTACTCTTTTTCTTTTCGACCCTAACGATATTGGAATATTCTAGGGGATCGAGTCTTTATTTTTTGTTATTTTCTTGTTTTGTTTTTTATATAAGGCGTATTCGTCTTTTAGACAACAAAAGAAAAAATTAAATGCTCTAAATTAAACGCCCAAAAGTTGGTTTCTTGGGACTTGTAGGAAACGATAAATTGTCCCCAGTAGGGTAAGTTTGTTCATAATTCTCATAATTCTGCTTTTTTGACCTCATGTAAGGTAGGTCCTCAAGGACCTCGTATTAAATCTTGACACACTTCGCACGTGTCCCTAGGGGGCCTCGAAACTGAATGTAGGAGCCTCTACTCGCCACCTCGTCCCATCGGATCTCGAAACTATACATAGGTAGTTCTGTTCTGATTCCGAAATTACATTTTAGATGTAAACTTCGCTATTTACCATCGTGAAGATGTGAGGTTAGTACCATTACATACAGAATTGAAATCTGCAATTTTTATCCACTTTAGTATGTTTGAAGATTGAATAACACACAAGATTTCTGATCCTATTTTGACATTTTAAAAGTCCATTTCAATTGGGTTCTATATGAGCAGACTATAGTCCTCTGCACCAAATGTTATGTTGTTATCTTTATTATTAAGGCAGTGACGTGCACGCCGGTTTCCTGAAGCAATGAAAATTTAAAAAATCTGAAGTAAAGTTTATTTTTTACAATTACCAAATTTCGTCTACAGGGAAATTAAATCACGAATTATTAAATTTTAACTGAAGGAAAACAAGAGAGACAGTTGAAGTATGAACGAGTCGAACCCTCTCTTTGTCTATTTATGTAACAATAGTTTCAATCTATTTTCGTTGCTGTCATCCGCTGTGAAAATTTATCATGTCCTCTATCGCCTTATACAGTTCTAATCTTGGATGTTAAGATACACGGACGTGCACACTTATTTAGCACGAGAAAGGCAAACAGCTGTTTTTGTTAACCGGGAGAACCTATCATAACGTAACTAATCCGTAGGGGAGTCTGAAATCTTACGGCTTTGTTAACAAAATGTTAAGATAAACGCGTTTCAATAAATAAACGTAGGCCTACTACTTGTGTTCGTTTTATTCTATCTAGTACACCATCTCACAATTCAACATTAATATTTATTAAACCGAATTATAGTTTTTTCATTTATTCGTTCAAAAATTTGGTAACTAATTATATATTTCTTCTAAAATTCTGTGTGTTACAAAAAAATGGGTATAAAAATATACGTCATTATTATTTTCTTTGTATCCTTAGTTATTACATAAAGCAAATAATTTTTTAATACTAAAAATGTTATTTATATTATCAAATACGAGACTAAGAGATGTTTATAGGTGACGTGAGAGTAGTAACTCATGATTTTGTTGTAATTAAATTTGCAAATAATGTAGGTTAATGTACACAGCCCGTATGTAATCCTTGCTGGGTGGTGCTTTGGAGACTTATCTGGGTCACAAAGGTCACCTTCGTTTGTTTAAAAGATTACAAAATGTAGTCTTATCTGTAAATTTTTAAAAAAAGTGCGTTTCAGGAATAATTCACAAAACAATAATGAATCTTAACCGTCGTTATTGAAAGGTCTATTTTTCTAAAATCTAATTTTCCTTTGTACCCCCTAACAAAACATATTGGCCGCTATCTCTAAAAAAATTCGGTTGGTGAGTTATTAGAAAACATAAACAATCTACCGAGAGGATTTTTATAAATTGTGGTATTTTTTCAAAATCGACGCTACCAATATCGTTGAAATGTAAACTTTACTACCCCTATAAACAATAAAATTAACTTTACGTACGAAACCCATCCTTGGCCGCCATAATTTTAACTCGACAAAAGTATAGACCTTATTAAATATTGTTTTAAATGTAAAGACAATTGATTTGCACTGTATTACTGATAACTACAGAACTAACATTTTTTATTTCATAGTGTTTTTATTGTGAATGTATGTGTGAGAAAGTTTGTGCAATAATTTTACGTAGTTTTATTTCTTGTTGTAACCTAACAAAGAGAGATTGTGTTTTTTTGGTAAATTGATTCCAAACTCTTGGTATAATGGAAGCTTGTCTTCCACCCCATTGTCATAAATACACCAAGTTACCGAACTGCTCCCTGCGACCTACTACCGGTGTATGAGATCTTATTTCCTTCATTTATTTCTATTTTTGTTAACCCTTCATTTGTATTGAAAATATGTCTTCGGTGCTGCACCTAAAGTAAATAGCCAACTTTTTAACTATGTCTACCTGATTTTTTCCCAATATGGCGCCTAACTCCTAACCATTTTATACCGTCAAAGTTCTTTATTTAATCATATTGTACCGTCAAGGTACTTTATATAAATCATTTTATACCGTTAAAGTACTTTATATAATCATATTGTACCGTCAAAGTACTTTATATAGGCTAATCATATTGTACCGTCAAGGTACTTTATATAAATAATTTTATACCGTCAAAGTACTTTATATAAATCATATTATATCGTCAAAGTACTTTATATAAATCATATTGTACCGTCAAAGTACTTTATATAATCATATTGTACCGTCGAAGTACTTTATATAATCATATTGTACCGTCAAAATACTTTATATAATCATATTGTACCGTCGAAGTACTTTATAAAATCATATTGTACCGTCAAAGTTCTTTATATAATCATATTGTACCGTTAAAATACTTTATATAATCATATTGTAGTCTACCGTCGAAGTACTTTATAAAATCATATTGTACCGTCAAAGTACTTTATATAAATCATATTGTACCGTCAAAGTACTTTATATAATCATATTGTACCGTCGAAGTACTTTATATAATCATATTGTACCGTCAAAATACTTTATATAATCATATTGTACCGTCGAAGTACTTTATAAAATCATATTGTACCGTCAAAGTACTTTATATAATCATATTGTACCGTTAAAATACTTTATATAATCATATTGTACCGTCGAAGTACTTTATATAATCATATTGTACCGTCGAAGTACTTTATATAATCATATTGTACCGTCGAAGTACTTTATATAATTATATTGTACCGTTAAAATTCTTTATATAATCATATTGTACCGTCGAAGTACTTTATAAAATCATATTGTACCGTCGAAGTACTTTATATAATCATATTGTACCGTCAAATGCTTTATATAAATCATTTTATACTGTCAAAGTACTTTATATAATCATATTGTACCCTCGAAGTACTTGTTAAATTCGTAAAAATCATTACATTAAATACGATATATTAATTTCTAACAAGACGTAAAAAAAGAAGTTGGTCACAAATATTGAGTGACCAAACTACTACGGCACTGAAAGTCAAATGACGTAAAAGTGTGCCTTTAGCGGCAAAATGGTTACGTTTATGAAAAAACACATCTAATAAAAAAGTTTTAAAATTACATTTTAAAAGTTTGTTTTCTAATTACAGTTGGGATTTTTGCCCAATTAGCCAGTTAAGTTTTTTCTATTTGATTTCCAGTTCCTCTCACTTTTTCTTTGAGTTTTCTATTTCAACTTCAGCTTCATTTTTTCCCCTTTGTTGTTTAAAGGCAAAAAACGTCTTCCCAAGGGTTTTGTTGTCTTGAGTTAGATCACTAAATTTCATCCCTCCCATCAAATCTCTCTATACCATCTTTGGTTTTCTTCTGACCCTTGACGCTATTAAAGAATTCTACAGCAAGTTATTTTTATTTTACGCTCTTTTCGTCCTTATTTTATAACGCGATGATATTTTTAACAACATGATAAAAAAAATCAAATTATTGCGGATACAATATATCTTCCATTCCCTGGATTTTAAAAGGAGAAATGAATAGCTATTTAAATTTCCTACACCGTCATAAAAATTAATTTAATTGAAAAAAAATTATATTAAAAATAAATCTTTAATTGAATTTTGTTTTTATAACTTTCATGAATCATTTGATCTGTTTTGAAATGTCTGTCAATCTATTGGCCATTTGTTTGTTTATAGATTTTTAATGAGGCTAAAGAACATTGTTGATGTGCTAATGTCAACTGAGCCTCAGTATTGTGGTTGCACAATAGTATAGACTACAAAGAAAGTAATGGTTTAGATTTGATGTTGTAACTTCAGGGATGAACAAATACAAGTGTGTTTCCTTTTTATTTTGAAGAGTGTAATTTAAGGGATAATAATGCAACATTAATTTACACAATATAAACACAAACTCGTAGTAAAAACGTGTTACGTTACCTTACAGGTAGTTAAATGTTGGGTTCATAACAAAATAATTGAAATTTAAGGGCTTTTTGACATTTTTCTTAAGTACTAAAATCGTGTTCAACGCCAAACAATATCGGGAAACTGAGTCTGATAAAAATCTGTACTCGCTGTAGCTACCATTTAAAGTTTTTGAAATAAAAATAAAAATAATGAAAATCTAGATTCTGTATTTAAATTAAAATTACTTATTTCTTACAACTTAAAATGCATAAATTCTCCCCCCCCATCCCCCAACATAGTGTACTTTTTTCTACAGTTTTCGTCATATAGATCTCCGTCTAAATGAACATTGTGTATAATTATTTATACTATATTTTGTGTTCAAATTTTCGGCCGCCAATTTGAAACCCTTATTAGATTTGAGAGGATTTTTTATAAATGGAAACATGGTATTTGGGTACATGATTTAACATCATTTTTGAACCTAAGGTTATACCCATAATTTTTTTTTTTTTATATCTGTAACTTATCTCCAGTTATTAAAGAATAACTATAGTAAATGTATGAATATTGACTTTTTTCGAATAATTAATGAACGTTTAATATTTTAATTCTATTGAGACTCATGTACTGCACTAGACTTTGATTTTCAAATCAACGGAACATTATAAAAAATATCACGTCATAATAAAACAACTTCAAAATGGTTTTAAACTGCTTCTTAAATAAGAAACCAAAACCGTCAATTTTAGTGATAAATCAAGCTGTACAATTATATTAAACTATTTCAGTAACCTAACCTATTATAGTATATGTTCAATCTGTGATTCACCGATATCTTGGCAGTAGTAAATGCGTTTTATGAAAAAAAAGTCTGACATTCACAAACATATTTGGGCGTGACAATCTTGTAAAATTCTCGTCCAAAAATCATTTATGTCTCGAGCTCCAGTTTTGTAAACTGTTGATTTTATGTTCCCATAGATAAAAATCCGGGGATTACTTTTATGAAGCGTCAAATCCGGGGATCTTGGAGGTCAATGTAACAAAATAATCTTAACGTGTTTTTCAATCGCAGAAATCCTAACCTAACACTATCTACTACTGCAATTATCTCGGTGGATTACAGTTTGAACATCTACTGAATTACATCAATATAAATCCACTTTTTTGGTCAAAGTACTTTTTGGTCAAAGTAATTTATATAAACTCATATTGTACCGTGAAAAGACTTTATATAAATCACGTAAAATGAAAGATAAACTCGACAACACAATAAATGTCTTGAAATAACAAATATTCCTACTCTGAGGATTTTGGGCGAAGCCTAACATTTATCCCGTGCGTTCATCAATTTTCTCTGTGAATAAAAAGCAAAAATATTACAACATAACTTTACACAACGACCCACAAGAGGTTTCCAGCTTTGTGGTAAAAAAGCAATTTGTATTTTATATGCGCAAAGTGAACAGATGTCTACAAAATAAAAACTAAAACTTGACACTTCCAGGGCTTCTTGCCAAATATTGCGGACAGGTGGGGTTCACAATATCTGTAATATTTGCTCAACTTGAGTTTATGGTTGTATGTTTGAAATTTTATTCTATTTGACAATATAAGATACGAATATTTAATTGATACTTGAGCGGCGATGCGTATTGTTAAGTCGGGCCTTAATCGTTGAAATAATCAAAGAAAAGAAAAGGATTAATTTTACATAATAAATAGATTGCGTATCTCCATGGTATGGTTTAAAGCTCGGAAATTAGTGGGGCTTGTGCTGCTATCTAACGGCAGACTTCTGGTCATTTCAATGACAGCATTACATATCGCGTGCTTCTCCCCTCCCATACTAATTCGTACCAAAGCTAAACCCACATAAATACAACAGTCCACCCCACTTATTGAGCATTGTCCTATGCTTTGGGACCTCTATTTGCATACACGGATTGTATGCCTATAGTTATACAACAAACAAAAGAACAAGCCTATGTTGGATGATAGTGTTTCCCCTCCTCATACGTTCCCGTCCGCCGTTGGTCTCCGACCTGCCCTTTATGCTTGTGAAGTAATATGATACCTTACGCTAGTGATCAGCGGCTTGGACTGAAACAACACGAAAGGAGAATCCGTTACAAAGTTAGAAAAGTATTATTTTGAAAAGAATATATGGTGAAGTAAATGAAGAATGACAGGAATTATTATTATTCAATTTTATTTTTATGATTAACGTCTTTATTTTATTCTCGTTTTTAGAGTCATGAAGACGGGGGAGTTGTTATTACATGGACTAATGTAGCGTCATTACCAATGCAACAGGATTCGAATCTGTATAACCTCTGGTGAGATATTACGCGATCCGACAAATAATCTACGCCTGTCCCTGGATAAATATGAAAGGATGAGGAATTGGAGAGGTTGTACCGAGAACCAGGGACCTGAATCGAGATTTATGATCTAAAATAAGGTGATTTGGTAATTTATAAGGAACGGATACGAAGAAAGTATACCAGAGATATCCATGGCACAGATGAGTCAGAGGAAAAGATGTTAGGATAACCTAGAAGATTTTTTTGAATGTGGAAATTGGGGTAGGATTAAGAAGAAAGCAGGGAGATTTTCAGGAAGTTATAAGTCTTTCTTAAGTTGTAACGGGTAGAATGTATGTATGTACTCCAGGACAGGAACATTTTTGTTTTGATGGACCAAATGGATATATGGAGGAGAGAATGAAGGATGACTGTGAAGTAGCTGGAGAGATTGTAAAAATCTAGAATAAGTTGGTTTGGTTACCTTCAAATAATATCATAGAAAAGGGATAGCGAATAAGATATTCAATAGAAGGGGATTGAGAGGAAGATATAGGAAAAGATTTTGGATAAGCTGAAGAAAGATGGAAGGTGTAGATGAGTGGTGGAGAATTGAGAACACTCAAGGTAGTGTAGTGGCTAGGATGTATGCAGGTCAGCAGGAGAAACTAATTATATAAACAGTGGTTACAGCTTCTTAAGGAGAAATTGGTAAACTAGAGTTTTAATATATTTTGTGTTCAGTTCTCTCGCTCTAGTATCATCTTGAACTAACGTTAGATTAAAGCAACGAAGCGTGCAGCCACATGAAGGGTCGAATTGCGACCTCTATTGGTCATAATGTAAATTGATACTGCTTTTAGTTTGTGGCCAGGTGGTGTGACCATCACACTCGCTGCACATGAAACCCAACAACTTCCTTCCTATGTCCATGTTCAGGAAGTGGACTGAATAATATATATGTGTTAGTGTTATATCACATAAACTGCAAAACAACTCATTTCTATTACTGATAGATAAGTGCTAGAAAGTATCCTTTGTGACCAGGGAATTAGGGCGGAGATGTATTTAGTCAAATCTAGAGATGGGATACGACTCGGCACGTTTTCGTGATAAGGCTTGAATTTTGAAAATATTTCGTGGGCTCAATAATGTAACTCACCCAACCCCAATATACAATGTAATGCCCAAAAGTTGGTTTCTTGGGGCTTGTAGGAAATGTTAAATTGCATTGGTTGATCAAGCTGTCTTATCCAGTAATGTAAGTTTGTTTAAAACAGTTGTTACATAAATTTCTAAACCTCGTAATTGTGTATATCACTACATTCTTGACCTCTTCGGCTTGGCTCGACCCCGTATATATTAAAAAGTCGGTTATTGGGACCTCCACTTTTTTTGTAACGTACATCAAACAGTAATTAATTTAAATAATACTGGATTTTCGGTGTATATAATAACCTAACCTATTTGTGGTTATTCTTGCTACCACAAATCTGATCTACATTTTTGTTTACCAAAAAAGTCGAATAAATCAGTTAATAAATCATCAAAATAACAACACAAACCTTTATTAAATGCAAACAATGATTCTCGTTAGAGTGTTGCAGTAGCACTGACCTCGTAGTGGCGCGGTCTAGACCGGGTGAACGGCCGAACTTGAAAGGAGTGCAGTGGGGGGGGGGGGGAGAGAACGAAAGTCACAATTATGTTATTTTAGTTTGTTATGGCACTAGACAGATGACGACAGTACCTTAAAAATATTGGCGAGAGGATGGTTTGAACTGGGTAGTCCGTAGCTATAGAATCACCATATAGTATCCACTCGTTACACTTGTGCCGGTGACTCGACTCTTCTGACTTAACTCGGTAATATACGAGTATCACATTTTATTAGGATGTTCAGGTTCGCAATTATTACATTTTTGACAATAACTTCGTTATTTTCTTCTCGTTGAGCGATGAGGTTGGCACCATTGCATGCAGAATTGGAATGTGGACATTTTACTTTAATTTAGTGTGTTATAGCCTACTTTGAAAAGACACGAGATATTAAAAAAAACTGTTTAAAATGACCGATATTTTGAGATTTTTAAGTTGATTTTCTACATTTCTACACTAATATAACAAATCAACTTTCCTTTCTTTTTCTTTTAATTAATTAAAATAAAAAGAAAGGAGAGTTGATTTGTTATATTTGGCGCCCAACGTGGGGCGCCAAATATAACAAATCAACTCTCCTTTCTTTTTCTATTAATTAATTAAAATTAAAAGAAAGGAGAGTTGATTTGTTATACTATAGTAACCTATTCCAAATTTCATGTCCATATTTAAATTTGTGTGCCTATAACACTTACGTTCTGAAGCTATGAAACGTGAAGACCGGTCAAATAACGGAGGTAAACATTGTTGATGATAACCAAGACCCTATACTTATATACTGTCACTGTCTAAATAAATGGGGTTCTTATAACAAGGCCTACATGACGTAAATACGTTTATAAAAGAGAGAGTAAAGATAATTTCTTGGGACAACATAACCCTCATTAGTTTTGTGTGGTGTGACATCTTGAAGTGTCATTTTGTCATTCTTAGTGCCGCCTGTATGTAAGAATTGTTTATCTGTGGCTGTTTGTTGACTTTCCATTACAAAAGAATATTATCTTTATTTATTTTCAACATAAATATAAGGTGATAAAACCTTGTTTTACAAATCAATTGTAATAGTGTTGATAGAATAACGTTATCAGCTTAACACACCACAGATTGCAGACAAATAAATAGATTAGGAGTAAAATAGTGAGGGGAGTCCAACTTTATTGCTCACATCGGTTGTCTGAAAGTTACAAATATCTTTTCCTTATTTAGAGTTGAGTGTAATTTGGTATTAACAATTTAATTAGTTAAATTGTACCTTTTTCGTAGTTTTTTAAAATAATGTGTCCTCAACATCGGAAAGTGGTTAGGCAGAAATAAAGAAAAAGAGTTCTTATCAAAATATTTCCGAAAACGCTTCATTATCTGTCTGTCGCTCAATATGTGTTTTTTTTTTAATTTTTTTTTTTTTTTGAAAAATAATAATTTAATAATTATCAAGATTTCTAGTCGAAATTTGGTATACGCATGTTTTATGATACGTTTTGTTAGTATATCAAGAATCAAAACTATCTTATATATTTTTAAAAGATCTACATTTTTGATAAAGTTGATCATTTTAGAGTTAGACTATTCAATATTTATAATTTCAAACGGCCGGCAGTTTGACAATTAATAGTTTTGATGCTTGGTACCTATACTCGTATAACGTAACGTACAAAATAAGTAGGCCTATACGAAATTTTGACTAAAAATCTACATAATTTTTTTAATTACCAAACCTTTTAATAGTTTAAAACCCTTTACTTTGCCATAAATGACTTCCTGAAGTTAGGGCCTATATTTTCGGCACACCCTGTATATACGTTTCTATAACTTACGAATAATTTGTTGTTACACTTAACTTCAAGAATGAAATTATTGATGATCAACAACCACTCCAAATTTCTTGTCAAAGTATTTGAAACATAACCTACAAAATGCATTTAAAAAATATACCGGGTGTTCAAAAAGTCTGGAAACCCCTTAATATTAATTTTATTAATAAACGCAGAACAATGAAACTCTAGGATTACGTCCTCACTGTAGTTATCGACTTTTTGCTCATTTTAACTGTCTTTGTTTGCTTTGGGGGGACGTCCTGTTGAGGAAGTCTAAAAAAATCTTAATTGTAAGCATAGGTCGAATCATGCTGATGATGTGGGATTATGGGGATAGAGCTCGTTCATATGAGGAGGTAAACTGTTCAATGAAACTTGCCCCAATTGACCACCTATTCAAAAATCAACAGTGTTGAAGACCGTACAGCGCTTTAGAGAAAGCGCTTTTGTAACAGATCGGTCAAGATCCGGAGGGCCAAAATCAGCAACCAATGCGACCAATCAGCTACACAAGGACACCACTCACGAGCACCTTCTGTAATACCTTCCAAGGTTTGTTTTTTTTAATAATTATTGTCTTGCAAAGTAAGTAATTTAAACATAAACAACTGACATACTGTCTGTTCAATTTTATTAATAATGATAATTGTCCCCAATTACATCTGTGCACTCCTAACGTTTTTAAACAATTAAATCGACCATTACTGATATTTCCTATCCCTCCACACCCCAGCTGTGAAATTCTCATAGCTAAAACACTAACATAACCAACACGTTTGAGTATTCACTTCTGCCTCTTAATCTTCACAACGTAAAATTAACAAATTGTAAAAGGCTGCCATTTCCTAACGAATGGTCCTTTTCCAGTCGGGATTGCGGCAATGTGTTCCTCTAACTAAGACCTTTAAAATGAGATATAATTCAACCTATGCTTACATTTAAGATTTTTTGACTTCCTCCACAGGACGTCCCCCAAAGTGAAAAAAGACAGTTAAAATGAGCAAAAAGTCGATAACTACAGTGAGGACGTAGTCCTTGAGTTTCATTGCTCTGAGTTTATTAATAAAATAAATATTAAGGGGTTTCCAGACTTTTTGAACACCCGGTATATATTAAAGTCTTGTAAAAGATGGTAAACTTGAAATTGTTTTTTAAATTGTAGCTTTTTGAGGTTGGAACAGTATAAAGTGGATTTAAATTTGACAGATTATATTTAAAATCAAAGTGTTTTTACTATAACGTGTGTTAATAATCTGAACCCTACTTACATCTCACTTAACACTTGTAAGGCAGGCCACGCTTTAGTCTGGCATGTAATTGTCAACAATACAGAGGCAGAATGAGTTATCGACGAAGCGATGCCAGATGGCTTCACAGGCAGGTCTGTTTAATATCACCCGGACTTCCTAGACTTCCGTTGTATTCCCATTTCATTTCATACTCTTATTAAAGTGTGTCTAATGTTATCTTTAGTTTATCTTGACTCTAGATATTTAAAAAATATATATATAATAAATTAAACATTTCCGCAGAAAAATACTGTCCTTGATTACTTTAGATGTAGGGCGTAAGTACTAGTTATATTGGTGATAAGATTTTTTCCTTTTTGTTTAAAGAAGAAAAACCCTCTAGGTCATCATTAGCCTTCGAAAACTATAATAGCTTCAGGGCTGGAAGGGAAAAAAAGGGATCTAATCCAAGACTAAATTCATGAATTATAATTAGGGTAATTATAAAAATCAGCAAAACTAAATTTTGAAAATTTAATTTAATTTTTAATCAAATTATAAAGTGATAGTTTCCAAAACTAAATAATAAAATATGTATATCAAGCTAGGTCTCTCAGGATTGCCAAGCCCGTACTCATCATAGTGAGCCCCCGAGGTGAAATGTGGCTGGTATGCTAACATGATGGGACGAGAATTTCATTTAGTGGTGCGTGCGTGCGCGCGTGCGTCCACTTGTTTCCTAATCACGGCCTTGGCATAAATATACGCAATCTCCAGTTGAAAAATTAACCTAATTCTGGTCATTTTTCTGGTTAACGAACTTGTAGAATGATTTTGTAGAATCGGAAATTAGGAGAAAAAATCTACTTAGCGCAAAAACTCTTGGATTCCCTCCTTTATTTTTCTTTATTTTCATTCGCGGTACCTGTGAACAACCTAGACATACTAAAAGTCTCTTCATTTAAGTAACATTCTAAATTCCCGGCGCCATTGTTCTAACTTTCCCAACCAGAGTTCGCTACCTTCCTAATTAACTCACGATATTGGGTCAACGAAGTAAATGTTTGAGCACAATGATGTTTGAAAGCACTCGTGAAGCCAGAGTTCTAACCCCTAGACTACATTTGAGAGGGAGTCTCAATTTACTAACACACATAGTGAGTTACAAATGTTTTCAAGTTATTCCAATGAGTGGACATTATAATATCGAGTTTCTGTGTTTCCATGAGGAGTTTACAATATTTAAATTTCCGTATTAAAAAGTCGCTAAATCCTTTCAGAAAACTATAGAAAGAAAAATGATGTTGAAAAACAGCTTTCTTTCGAATGTATAGAATGGCTAATAACAAGACAAATATACCACCAATTACATTTTCATTTTGTATTTAACCTTACTTTATAAAGATATTGCGTCTAAGTGTTTCAAGTAAGAATGTAATTGTCCTTAACGGGAAATCCTAGTCACGCTCTCTTGATTAATTTTTACAACATTACATTAATTATTCAAAGTTGTTTCATTAATTCTATTATGTAATCAACGAACTTGTACTTGAAACAGTAGCGCCTAAATACCTTCAGCCATTGTTTTTATATACAAATTAGATTTCTATGGTTTGAAGTTTAAAAAATGGAAGTTCTAGTGCTGCTATCTAACAGTCTATTTCTGTTAACTTCAAGGACAGCAATAGCATGGGACTTCTTCCCTTAGTTGTCTTTGAAGATTTTCCACCTCTCCTACGAAATTAAAACAAAAAACATTTTTCCCTTAACTTTAACAAAGTGTAGCTTCTAAGGAGTAAAATAAAAGGTATTGGTTGTCATCTAGCTAAACATATCGGTACTTGTAAGTAGATGAGTTACTTGTAAAAATCAAAAAGACTGTTACAGAAGTAATTTCTCAAAATCGCCACTACCGATTTTGTTCACATTTTAATGGAATGTGAACATTAAATAACCCAAACACGTGTGCAAAATCGCAAGTCTTAAAATATTACGATTCAAGAATAATTGACAAATAAAAAGTCAAGCTGGAGCTACTTCCGTAGGCATATAGGGGGAGTTATTTTTTATAAAGTCCAATCTTTTAAGTATTAAGTTCTTCGATACGTATTCGTAATCAGAATATACTTAGTTTTATTTTTTCCCCTACATATAATCATTTTTTTTAAAGTTAAAGTAGGGGGGGCATGATAAATTTGTGCCACTTTAAATTTGTGGCTAGCGTCATAATACATATTCGTAATCAGAATATTTTCTAGTTTTATTTGATATCCCCACACATATTATTTAAAAAGAAAAATTCAATTCTAGTTTTTGTCCTTAACTACCCCAAGGTTATTTTTTGTTACCGCTATATTTTTCCTCTATGTGGGACAATACAAAGACTATAAATAATTTAAAGTTTGAAATATATAGGATTTATAGTCTTGTCTGTGTAGACGGGTTGCGACTTACAGACAGACACCCGTGTGAAATATTATAATGTTGCTTAGATAGAATAAAACTGGAACACAAGAACTCACAAAAATTACGTTTACTTAATCAAATGCGTTTAACGACAAATTCGCCATTAATCGGTAAAAAAACTTTTAAAAGAGCCATGAGACTGTTATAAAAAATGAAATTTCTCAAAATCACCTCAAGCAATATTTATTTATAAGAATACTTGGTTTTACCTACGGACCGTAAACAATAAAAATGAACCTTGATTGACGTTATTAAAATCTCGATTTAATCAAATACGATTTACGCCAAAAACGCGTTTATGGCACAAGTGAAGCAAGTTTCGGCACCAATCATAGGCATCTTTCATAGTTCATTTTAACTTGTTGATTGACAACTATCATACTGAGATTTTTTATGAGTGAGGATTAGTTTTGTTTCGTTTTTTTGGGAAGGTGTGTGTAAAGTTTGTGCAATGCAAAATTTTGCTCTGTTACGTGTATTAAATCTTGTATATAATAATCATAATGTAAAATGACTGACGTTTATGTTTTCTTTACAACTCGGTTGTTAAAATAAATACGAAACAGAGCTCCTCTATATCTAAAAGATAAATTTGTAGAGACACATCTGGTGTAATGTCCTAGAGTGCGACATTGTGTCATAATATTTGGCAAAGTTTCAGAACCTCGCACATCTGGGCACGTGTAGAAGTAAGTTTGTCAACTTGTGTATTCATCAGTAATGTTTTGAAGTACTGCATTTAAAATAGGACTCATTTTCTTAGTGTCATCCAACCGGGTTATGTTTTAACAAGTCAATATAGTTACTGTAATTTGTAGCTCAATGACAAACGCAAAGTAATATAAAAAAAAATCTGCTCCCATCGTGATCTATAAGTGGATGTTATTCTTTCTCGTGTCTTCTTTCCAGGTACAGACTGAGATGGTCCTTAGTTTACACGAGCATATGCTCCCATCGTTATCTATAAGTGGATGTTACTCTTTCTCATGTCTTCTTCTTTCCCGGTACAGACTGAGATGGTCCTTAGTTTACACGAGCATCTGCTCCCATCGTGATCTATAAGTGGATGTTACTCTTTCTCGTGTCTTCTTCTTTCCCGGTACAGACTGAGATGGTCCTTCGTTTACACAAGCATCTGCTCCCATCGTGATCTATAAGTGGATGTAACTCTTTCTCGTGTCTTCTTCTTTCCCGGTACAGACTGAGATGGTCCTTCGTTTACACGCGCATATGCTCCCATCGTGATCTATAAGTGGATGTTACTATTTCTCGTGTCTTCTTTCCAGGTACAGACTGAGATGGTCCTTCGTTTACACAAGCATCTGCTCCCATCGTTATCTATAAGTGGATGTTACTCTTTCTCATGTCTTCTTCTTTCCCGGTACAGACTGAGATGGTCCTTAGTTTACACGAGCATCTGCTCCCATCGTGATCTATAAGTGGATGTTACTCTTTCTCGTGTCTTCTTCTTTCCCGGTACAGACTGAGATGGTCCTTCGTTTACACAAGCATCTGCTCCCATCGTGATCTATAAGTGGATGTTACTTTTTCTCGTGTCTTCTTCTTTCCCGCGCCAGACTGAGATGGTCCTTAGTTTACACGAGCATCTGCTCCCATCGTGATCTATAATTGGATGTTACTTTTTCTCGTGTCTTCTTCTTTCCCGGCACAGACTGAGATGGTCCTTAGTTTACACGAGCATCTGCTCCCATCGTGATCTATAAGTGGATGTTACTATTTCTCGTGTCTTCTTTCCAGGTACAGACTGAGATGGTCCTTCGTTTACACAAGCATCTGCTCCCATCGTTAT
Organism: Aphrophora alni; assembly: GCA_963513935.1. NCBI lineage: Eukaryota > Metazoa > Arthropoda > Insecta > Hemiptera > Aphrophoridae > Aphrophora > Aphrophora alni. Next base: position 100,620,522 of record OY740769.1, on the reverse strand, counting down.
CTATAAGTGGATGTTACTCTTTCTCATGTCTTCTTCTTTCCCGGTACAGACTGAGATGGTCCTTAGTTTACACGAGCATCTGCTCCCATCGTGATCTATAAGTGGATGTTACTTTTTCTCGTGTCTTCTTCTTTCCCGGCACAGACTGAGATGGTCCTTAGTTTACACGAGCATCTGCTCCCATCGTGATCTATAAGTGGATGTTATTTTTTCTCGTGTCTTCTTCTTTCCCGGCACAGACTGAGATGGTCCTTAGTTTACACGAGCATCTGCTCCCATCGTGATCTATAATTGGATGTTACTTTTTCTCGTGTCTTCTTCTTTCCCGGCACAGACTGAGATGGTCCTTAGTTTACACGAGCATCTGCTCCCATCGTGATCTATAAGTGGATGTTACTTTTTCTCGTGTCTTCTTCTTTCCCGGCACAGACTGAGATGGTCCTTAGTTTACACGAGCATCTGCTCCCATCGTGATCTATAAGTGGATGTTACTTTTTCTCGTGTCTTCTTCTTTCCCGGCACAGACTGAGATGGTCCTTAGTTTACACGAGCATCTGCTCCCATCGTGATCTATAATTGGATGTTACTTTTTCTCGTGTCTTCTTCTTTCCCGGCACAGACTGAGATGGTCCTTAGTTTACACGAGTATCTGCTCCCATCGTGATCTATAAGTGGATGTTACTTTTTCTCGTGTCTTCTTCTTTCCCGGCACAGACTGAGATGGTCCTTAGTTTACACGAGCATCTGCTCCCATCGTGATCTATAAGTGGATGTTATTTTTTCTCGTGTCTTCTTCTTTCCCGGCACAGACTGAGATGGTCCTTAGTTTACACGAGCATCTGCTCCCATCGTGATCTATAATTGGATGTTACTTTTTCTCGTGTCTTCTTCTTTCCCGGCACAGACTGAGATGGTCCTTAGTTTACACGAGCATCTGCTCCCATCGTGATCTATAAGTGGATGTTACTTTTTCTCGTGTCTTCTTCTTTCCCGGCACAGACTGAGATGGTCCTTAGTTTACACGAGCATCTGCTCCCATCGTGATCTATAAGTGGATGTTACTTTTTCTCGTGTCTTCTTCTTTCCCGGCACAGACTGAGATGGTCCTTAGTTTACACGAGCATCTGCTCCCATCGTGATCTATAATTGGATGTTACTTTTTCTCGTGTCTTCTTCTTTCCCGGCACAGACTGAGATGGTCCTTAGTTTACACGAGCATCTGCTCCCATCGTGATCTATAAGTGGATGTTACTTTTTCTCGTGTCTTCTTCTTTCCCGGCACAGACTGAGATGGTCCTTAGTTTACACGAGCATCTGCTCCCATCGTGATCTATAAGTGGATGTTATTTTTCCTCGTGTCTTCTTCTTTCCCGGTACAGACTGAGATGGTCCTTAGTTTACACGAGCATCTGCTCCCATCGTGATCTATAAGTGGATGTTACTTCTTCCATAACGTCCTTTTTAAACCCTGTTTACTTGACTATCACTGCACAAACTCATTTCGATCTCTAACTTTTAACTCCGTGGTATACTATCGTAGATATACATCATGGGTATAAAAGCCCTAAAGGACCTGTTAGACGGATTTTCCGTCTGATAAAGAGTGGTTAGCAGATGGATTTTCCATCACCGTTGTTCTCTCATTCTCAACTAGAGTTAGTTACCAATTATAACTTCCCAATGTTTAGCAATGCTGGGTCACACCGTTAATTTTTGACCCCATTTGTATGGAACCTTTCACTCGTGAAGCGAAATGATTAACAGCTTTTGTATGCTGAGAATGGCAGACCCCATAAAGTTCTTGATTTTATTTTACACCAAATTCCGTATCCTTCTTTGATTGTACAATTTATAACTCTCAAATCTTCCATTCAACTCTATCCAGTTTGTTTGTACTATTTATTGAACTGCAGAAATTGTATAACATTGTTATAGGGAAATTTTGTTTTAATTAAAGTATAACTTAATTTTTGCAATTCTGTTCTTACGAAAGAGTGACTTTTGCTCTTTTAAAAATGTCAGTAAACCTTTATTATTATACTAAATAATATTCATTTAGTCTGGCGTTAGATCTCTCTTTCATCTTTCCAATTACGTCTCTATTGACCAACTTTTGTTCCTTTTCGACCCTGACGTATCAGGGTTAGGGATCTTTGTTTTTGTTCCTTTCTTTTTTGCATAAGGTTTCTTTGTCTTAAACAACGAAGAACAAAAATAAGTTTGATTACTAAATAACATTCAGCTATCCTTCAAATTTTACGTCATTACCTTAATAATACTAATGTTCTTATCTCTGAATCAATTTGACCACTGTACATGATCCTTTATCAGTATGCCCCACCTATATACCTTCTAAGGCAACCCGTTGTGCCTAACCTCACTTTCTAATAACTAACTGGTTGCTAGAGTGTGTTGAGGTGCCTTAGTAACAATAGACTGGAGGCTTCGTCCCTCATTCTTTCAATAGAATCAGGTGTTTATTAATGCTTCGAGTGTATGAGAGTCAGAGGGTTACACTTGTATCTAACTATACCTGCGTTAAATTATATTTCCTTTTCATTCAGGATATTATAAGTTATCGGTGTAGAATTCATTGCTATTGTAAAAGTTAAAATTACTGGAGCTACCGTTTTTTCACTTTGTCACATAGGCGTAGTTTAGAGAAAGTTATGCTATGGGTCCTAAAATCTAAGATGTTTTTGGCGGAGATAATTATTTTCAGGTCCCCTGAGTCCAATGTTTTTGTCTGTCGTCTGTACAGTCCTCTACAGTCCAAACGCATGGACAGGTTTGTTTGGCCGTATTTCGGAACGTTGTTTTTTCATCTTTAGATAACTCAAAAATTGGAGGTAGTTACCGTAAGAATCAAAAAATTTTAATAACTTTTTTCTCATAATCGACTACAGTGATTTTGATCAAATTTTGCTTACGTGTGGCTTTTAACGGCCTAAATAAAACGTATTGGTCGCCATCTCTCCAAAAATATCTGTTCGTGAGATATAGATAACAATCCAGAAGAACTTCCATAGAGATAATCTAATAAGGTGATTTCTCAATATCAGCTGTACTGATTTCGTTAAAATTGTAGTGAAATGTGATAATTAATAACGCAAATAGTAATAAATTACTACGGTTTTGGATTAATTATAACAAAAGCAAAAATGTACCTAATCCGCCAGCGTTAAAGTTATATTTTAATCAAATACCATCTACGCCGAGGTTATCACAAAGCAAAGCAAGTTTAGAACGTATTTAAATATATAACCATGTTTTTGAAGCTGTGATCATTGGTTCATTTTTACTTTTTTTTTTGTAACGATTAGGCCCAAATTTTGGTTAGATTTTATTTTGTTTTGAGGATGGGTGGAGTGAAAAAGTTTTACAAAGTTTCGTTGTTTATAGACCTATCTATTTTGTGCTAAAAAAAGATTAGGGGAAAATCGTAAACGGCGTATTTCGTAATATTCCTTTGTTTCACATATAATTACCAAGGAGGGGTTTACTTTAATGAGTACGCGGTTGGTAATTCCGAAGTAGCCTAGCTGGATCTACACTTTTTTCATGTAGTTTTTGGTTAGATCTCTTTCTTTTAATACGTTATTCGAATAACGACTGCCTTTTTAATTTAAGTTTTTTCTTATTTTGTAAAGTTATGACTGAGGCGTTTAAAAATATATAAATTACACCGTCACCTCCACGTGGGTACAGCTAGTCATTGCTTGTAATTGACTGGAATATAGGCATCAATATTAAACCAAACAAAAGAGTACAAACTTAGCGTGAAATTAATTTATGCAAAATGAAACTTGCTTAAGGTTTAAGGGTCACTTCAACAAACCAATATTCAATTCTGAGTTTAATTGTCATTTGGCAAAGTACCAAACCAAGGGTGCCCGGCTAAGAATACTTTGACCAATTAGCATAGTGACTCACGTACCAACTCTGGCTGTGTAGATGTCATAAATATATTCCTCTTAAAGTCTTTTAAAGATTGTAATATGATTTGGTTATTTATTTTTTAATTATTTGTAGATTGTTTTGTTTAATTTCCCGACATGTATAATTTGTTTTCATTCTTATGTTTTCTTTCAGACTAAGACAAAAAAAAAGTCGCAAAAATATTGCACAAACTTTTCTCACAATTGATATAATAAACAAACAAAACTATTCCTCAGTAAAACAGTGAAAGTTAACCATGAACACTGTCTTAAATGTTTGTAGATTATTTGAAACAATATTTAACTGATTTCTAAACTTACTTCTCTTGTTTCAAACTCGTCTTAAACTTAAAGGCATATAAAATAAATCGAGTTTAATTGACGGCGGCCAAGGTTCGTTTTCGTGTTTTTTAAATATTTTTTATTTACAATTTTTCACACTTATTTGGGTTATTTAGTCTTCGCATTTCATCAACATTTTAACTCTCTGGAATTTTGACCAATTTTGGAATTTTTGGAATTTGACCCGATTTTGAGGAATTAGTTTTTTCATAACAGCTTGTTCAATTTTTGGATCTCAAACCTTATTTATAATTAACAGGCCTAAACTTCCTCCACCTGTGTTATAAGTTAACTCAAAGATAAACATCTTTAGAAGAAATCAAGTTTTAAATGGCGGCGGTCAAGGTTTGAACAGGTTTTTTGAAAATTATTTATTGTCAGTAATTTTCTATTATTAAAAAAAAAATCCACACTGGGTTCATTTATGAATTTTCAATTTTCAATCAAATTTGAACAGATTTTAATGTGTGTTGCGTCTTTTATAACAGCTTCAACCATTTTTTTTAAGGGATCACTCCCAAATCAAAATTATGAATACGATTTGCCACTCTACTTGCTAGTTAAATATTTTAGTAAAATTTGATCAAAATCGTAGGAGTCCATTACTAGAAAATCAGAATTTTATATTTTCGTTTTACCCAAAATTTGAGCTACTGAAAATTGTTCTAAAAAAGTCCCTAAGTAAGACCAAAGTATTCCCAATATCAAGTTTGATATCGGCCCACTCGTTTTTATTAAAAAATAGTTAAAAGTTTCCCAATTAAAACAATTTAGAATACTAATGCACTTAAAAAATTATAGAACTTCATTTTTAAGGTCCATAGCTAAAACCAAGGAATCTTATAATTTCACACGAGTGTCTGTTTGTAAATCGCAACCAGTCTACACAGACAAGAAGATAAATTCTATATATTTGAAAATTTGTATTTATATATATTCTCTGTATTGTCTCACAAATAGGAAAAATGTAGCTTTACTAAAATATGACCTTGGAATAGTTAAGGGGTAAAAACTACCGAGTTGAAAAATCTTTTTTTTAATATTTCGTGTATGGTATACAATAAAACTAGAAGTTATTCTGATGACTGCTGTGTAAGTTTATTTGATTTAAAAAATAATATGTTGGCCCTAGGACAAATTTAAAATGTCAGATATCACTCCCTCCCTCTCTAGAACACGGATTTGAATTTCAAACTAAAGTACAGTGAGAAATCATGGGTTAGAGTTTTTTGTGTGATTAATAGCCTACAACATACTTGTAACCTCACAACCCCTCACACACCAACTTAAAGCCATTTCTTACTCATGTCGTTGAGATGGGTGCCAACTTTACAAAACATAATTCATACCATTTTATTTCCCTCCCAATACCAAAACATTTTTTCAATACGCCCTCAGATATTTATTTGTCTCAAATTAATGGCACACCCTGTATATTACTTCATTTCATCGGATGACGGACATCGCACAACAACTTCTATATTGAATTTTGTAAATAATTTAAGTTTATTAAAACAAACTTTTCCCTTGACCTACTTCATGCAAACCAGATCTAATCTTCTACTGGGGTTACAGGGGCGGAGTGTCTATTTAATATTTATGAAACATATTTTCTTTTTTTTTAAATTAATGTCGACCAACTGCAGTCTCTCATTTGATCTATTTATGTAATATTTTATGCTTTTCGCTTTTTATTGTTATCATTTTGTTAAGCATGTTGTAAACAATATAAATTATGCTTAAATTATAATTAAATGTTGTAAATAATTTAATCTGTAAGACGACGAGATTGCAACGGCACTATGTGAGTTATGACACAAGAAACTTAGTAAATAAAGAGTCTGCATTACAAAAAGTTACGGTGTTTTACCAACATCTTGAGGTTTGGGTTTATTTGTAACTACTGCGAATTGTTATTTCGAAGAGTAGAATTATAGTGACGGGAAATTTATGTTCACTGATTATTCTATCATATTATTATTATTACGACCACATTGAAAAAAGGCTGAGCAATATGAGGCACATGTTCCAGTGTTTAGAAAATCGGATAAGATTGTATTTCTGACAACGTTACTAAATTGTAGACACATTTATAATTCGTAGAATTCAGAATATCATTACAATTGGCTTTTCAACTACTTCTTATTCATATATAAAAATATGATTACGTAATATTGATAATTTAAAATTTGTGTTTTCTACAAATGATAGTTTGTACGTTTATATTACATCAGTTTATTTTTAAATTTATATAAGAAAGCTGTGAGATAACAGACGGCTATAGGTCAGTTTAGTCCGGGTACTGCCATTGATTTTCCATACAAAATAGATATACTGTACTCTCTCCACGGAGCGATTTCGAGTTCAGAAATTAGAGAGACTAGTGCTACCATCTAATGGCCTACTAATGGTAACTTCAAGGACATCATGGCGTATTAGTCTCCAACACTAGCTCATTCTGAACTGTTGGACTCGCATATTGAAGTCGCACATCACTGAGCTCACTTAATAAATAGTATTTAATAATAAATCAAACACGATATGGTTTTTTTTTTTTTTTTTTTTTTTTACAGGAACTTAATGTTCATAAGAATCTATTGAAGTATTTAATAAAATTTAATTGTTATTTTGGTTTTACCCTATTTAGTTTTGTTTGACAATTTTCTTTTTCTTTTTTCAGGTGAGTCTAAATCCCAGTCTTTGCCCCGAGCTTTTGCACCTCACCTTGACTTAGATTCATCAGAAGGTAAGCTGTTTTGACGTAACTCAAGGGTTAGTGTAGTGAAGTTTGGCGGAGAAGGTCGTCGCTTAGAGCCGGAAGACGAGTGGTATACAGAGGTGGTAATGGGTGGAGGCCCCGGGTGTGTCGGGAAGGTTTCGCGCGGGGAATGGTGAAAGGAATTGGCACATTCGGTGGCCCTGAAAAGAACACTTGGCCTGGGGTATCCCAGGTTACCTACAACACCATGTATTGTGAAGCTCTAGGGTCCGGGGACTGGGTTGGAGATGGGCTTAGGTTTTGAGTACGGTATCTACCTGAAGATCCGTTGGTGAAGTGGCTTGGCGGCGGATCTAGGAGTTGATTTGCTGGGCGTCGGTCTTTGTTGCTGTCTACTTCTGCGTCGGGTCACTCGGTGGGAAACTCACCCTTTTCCTGTTGGTCCTTCTAGACATCGAGGGCGCACAGACCACTACCGCCAGAGCCGGAACTCTAACAATGACCTTTTCAAAAGACGGAAGTGCTGCGATAATCCATCGGTGCCAGATTTCCCCCTAATAATTCCCCTGTCGGGGGGCATATGGAGCATCTGTTTCAGTAGGGCGTCGTTGTCCGCTGTAAAGAGCTATAGGTATGCAGGTGGTCCTAAAGAAAAGTATACTTGTATGTGTTGATATGGGGCGCTATGGCAAGCTCCCTCGCATTCCACGTCAGCCTGAGTGAAGTGTTCTGGTCGAGTTTCTGTGGTGTGAGGTGGAGGTGAAGTCCCAGAAGCCTTGGGAAGGTATTGGAGGTCTCCTGGAGGAAAAGTGATGAGTCTTGGAAGATGTAGTTCCGTGTTGGTCTTCCTGAGGAGAAGTGAATGATTTTTTTTTTTTTGTTTTCACACCCTATTTATACAATCAGAGCCGAGCTGGGTAGGGATTGGTCCATAGCTTATTGACGGAGCGCCATTGTATTGTTTTCGCGCATTTTATCGTCTCCGTCACCTAACGTGAAGCAGAAGCAAGTTAACTAATGCGGGGCTTTCCAAGTTGGATTGGCCGAAGCAAAGCCGTTAAAGGCCGGGAACGTGATGTGTGCGTGTGTTGACAATGTTTTCCGTGTAGGTGACGTTATCAGTTTGTTGTTGGCTCGTATATTGCTTCCGCATTATAATGTGTAGCACCCTTCCTCTTTATTCGCAATTATATTGATTTCTGACCTAATTAAGTTTATCTCGTACTTTGTAATGTTTAAAATATTATAGCCGCCGTCATGGATTTGAGTAAATTTTGTTTTAATGGTAACATAGTAGTGTGACCCATGATTAAACATTATTCTCCGACGCTGAGTTTATTTTCAGATTAGACTTTTTTTATATCTTTCTTTTAACTATTGTTATTCACGTAAAACGATCTGGTAATTCACTTTTTTTAAACTGTCAAAGGCGCAGTTAACTATTTGCGACACAAATACTGCATAGAACTTGGGTGTTCATCTCAATGCTTTGCCATTATATACTTATATTTATTTCAACTTTATAACATTTAACATCTATATTACATATCTAAATATTTTTGAAAAAGTTTATTTTAACTTTTTGATTGACCTAAGTGAAATTTTTTGTAACCTAACCTAATCTAATTGACATTTTTTCTAGATTTTTATTTGGTTTTAGGGATGGGTGAGTGATATAGTTTCTGCATTTGAAACGTTTATTTTGGTTATCTTAAAATTTATTGATAGAATTATAGAACCAAAATACAAAAACAATTTAGTTTTCTCGAAATCAACTGTAACTATGTTATCAGGCTTCTAGTTTTCAGCAAATTTGATGTCTCTTTATAAAGTTGAACATGTAAACATTTTACAAATCGATTTTAAATAAAAATGGCTTAACTGAACCTAAAATGTCAATCATGACTGTCAAATTCGTTAACAGTAATAATGTCATATATTTTCAAATAATTAATTAATTCTTCTATTCAGTTACATGCGACTTTTTCGATTTTTCACATTGGTTTAGATATTAAACTTCATATTTCGTCCAAATTTAAGAGTTTGGGTAAATTTTATCTCATTTAACAAGACGGCATTAGTTTCATTTTTTGACCAATAATTAACAGTACAATAAATAAGTACAGTTAGTACAGTCTTCAGACTGTTTACACAACCTACAAATGGGATCACTATTGATGATCCGGAGTGTTAGCAGATGTTTCCTGAAGTGACCGTGTCTAGTGAGTAGTGCCATAACTTGTTTAAGCAAACCCATACATCCTTTGACGAAAATACCTTTTTACCCCGTACCTTTAGAGTAGAATTATGCTGAACAATCATATCCCAGACTTGATGGGAAGACCGCTTCGGCAGTTATGAAGCACTCTTATAGTCTTTCGGAATGTCCTTTCTCAATCCTGTTATCAACCTGTTTTCTGCACCTAAAGACTTAAAGGTAGCAATCATTGCCTCCCGCCAACGCTTTGTGGCATTGTAGAGGCAGGAAAAACGATAGCTCCTTTTTCCATGTAGCTCTATATAGTTCTATATCCTCCATGAGTTTGAACTTACCCATTATCGTGTCCTCGATGTCTTCGCCTTGCTTATCGGTAATTTTAGCCTTGGGATAGGCATCGAGAACAATCGTTTTGCTGGTGAGGATGTCCCTGTAAACGGGAACTTCCTTATCAGATGGCTCCCAACGACAGTGAGTTTTGTTACGTTAGAATCTTGAGTTTCACCTCAGGCCTTCTTTGAAGGGTCCACAGTCGACAGCGGAGTGGTCGAATCAGCCGCCCCCGCATCGGTGCCTAAAGTGATTCCCGACTCTCACTTTCCTGCCCCTTCGTCACTTGTTGAACTCCCATTGATCACCACTTTCCCAGAGTGTGGCTTTGATGGCCTCCCTTCGTAGGCAGTAGTGACATTAGCTCTCTTTACGATTACTCCGCTCAGTTACTTAGTAGCATTGTCGAGTGAAACAGTGAAGCTTGGTGTTCAGACGTTCTTCCTTTCCATCCGAGATAGGTCGAACCTCTCCCTGTGCCATCTCATTAAGCTCTTTATGCATTCTTGACAAAACGCCTTATCAGTTGCTTCAGTCCAGAGGTCTATAGGCTAATTGTGGTGGGTTGAATGTGATCGCCAACTTCCCCGTCAATAATTTTGAGGTTGCTGGTACAAGAAAAACACTAAATTTACTCAAGTGTAAGAACCTAAATAAAACGCATTGCTCGCTATATTTCCAAAAATTCCTGTTCTTTACTTATCGGCAAATACCAAAAAATCGGACATGGAGCTCTTAAATCTTCAACAACCAAAAGAAGTAACAAAATATTACGGTTCAGAAAGAATTCGGATAAAATAAAAATGAACCTTAACCAACGTCAATAAAACCTCATTTTAAATGAAATATGATTTACGGTGAGGGCGTGTTTGTGGTCATAGACGGCGTCTGGTTCATTTTCACTTTTTGAACACAAAATAAACAAATTTTGGTTCGATTTTGTTTGGTTTTGATGATGTTTGTTTGCAACTGTTTTCGTAGAAAGCTATCATAATTTCTTTCTTTTATTGATTTGGTTATCGTCGAATGAACATCTAATTACAACAGAAACGTTTGCATTCTTCACTAATCAATACAAGTTTTCATATCTTTGAGATATACTTTCATTTATAATTTATTTATGAACCACAGCTTTCACATTTCTCGTGGAAAGTTCACAAAGAAATAAAGAAATTTCACCTTCGTTTGATTTTCTATTGTTTAATATTTTTTTTATATAGGGAAAGTGTTTTTTACTAAAATAACTCTACTTTAAAGTAAAACATCATGGTACTTACTCAACTCCATCTTACAATGTAATACAAGCAGAACCTCTAAATGTAATTGGGATTCTTGGGGTTTGTAGGAGATGTTAAATTGTATAGCTAGATCAAGGAGTTGATGTGTATATCCTTATTTTCTTTACGGCTCGAAGGTGTGTATATATTAAACAATTCTCCATTCGTGTCAATATCTCGCCTCTAAGGTACATCGATGTTCTAAAGTGTGAAAGAGTCTCCACTCGCTACGCGGCCTTCGTAACTATACGAAACCGTATTTTTTGGAAGGTCAAAGTTTAAAATTAAATTTTTGACATTAAATTCTTTATTTCTTATCCTTGGTACCATTATACGCTAAATTGAAATCTGCATTTTTTTTATCTAATTCATTACGTTACAAGTTGAACAAATGGCCGCTACTTTGACATCTTCAATTCAACTTAAAAAATTTCCATAGAGTTCTAAATGAGCACACTACAGTCCACTAAACCACTTTTATGTTCCTATCTTTATTTGTGTGGCCGTATTGTGCTCAAGTACAGACGTACTACGGCATGTCGACAATCATATTGTCAGATATAGTAGATCAAGTTTTGTTCAGTAGGGTAAGATTGTTTAAAGCAGTAAGTTGGTACACGTGTTTTCTGAACGTAATTATATCTATCACTATTGGTCTTAACGTCGATAAGATCCTAATAGACCTCGTAGCTGTGTATATATTTAAAAAATCTCCATTCGCTTCGCTCGTGCCAGTGTCAAGACCCTCGAGGATCTTGTAACTATACAAATACAGTATTACATTACCTTGGGAAGTCAGGGATACAAAACAATAACTTAATTATTTGTCATCGTAGAGAGATGGGGTTGGTACTATTATATCCAGAATTGAAATATGACAATTTTATTTAATTGAATAACAAAAAACTCTATAATTTAGCCGCCATTTTTTTAAATTAGTTTTTTTTCTGAATTTCAATACGAGCACACTATAATCTTCTGTACCAAATTTCATGTTTATATCTTTATTTTAGTAGCTGCTATCGTACAGGCGACATTACATGATACCATGAAACGTGGAGATCAGTTCTGAAACGGGGGTCGACATTTTCGACGATTACCAAGCTCACCCTATACTGAGTAAGCAGCACTCGATGACGCAGTTTAACAGATTTTTTATGTCCAATATTTTGACCTAAATAAACTTCCCAGTAGTTTTTTTATAATAAACAAATAGGCCTACGTGGGTAAAGAAGTTCAAGGGACTGTTTATTGATATTACTAAAAATAGGTCGTTGTGTATTGCTTTTTTTTAATGTTCGGTGCTAATTTACTCGTTAAAATAAATAATCTAAAGAAGCAGTCACGCAGCTCCTACGTATTTATTTGTTAAAATCAATTGTTTGTTATTTGTTTCAAATATTTAATTTGAAAATATTAATTGGCGGAAATTAGGAATGACTTCCAACACTGAAGGAAATAACAATGTAAGAGGGGGATTCCTCGTACTCGAGTACTCTCGTACACTTGTACGGGAAAGGTAATCCCGAGGTTCTATGCTGGATCGACATCTTTCGTCTCGCGTCGTTTTGTATTTGCGTTGCTCAAGTAGTGCTTTTGTGTGTTGAATGCTGTCATTTCATTCATTTGGTTATTGAAATTTCCACAAGTGTAGTTCATTACAGTTTAAAATGTCAAAATAGTGGCCATTTTAAACAGTTTTTGTCCATATGTCTTTTATTATTTACCTTTTAACACACGAAATTAATACGAATTTGCAGATTTCAATTCTACGTAGGCTTATGAAAACCCGACCTCTCAATACCTTCTCAAATACCGAAGTTATTGACAAAAATGTAATTTCAAACCCTTGTCTTCCAACAAAAGAGAAATTTCTGTTTTTTTTTAATGTGTTTTTCTTCTTAACATCCTCTCGGTTATTGTAAAAATGGGAAAGAAAAGAGCGTTGAATGAAACGTCAGAGTCGGGAAAGAACAAGATGTGGTCAAGAGAGACCAGATAGAGATCTAACCCAAGACTTAACACGAAATAAAAGAATGCGCTAAAATTTCAAGACTTGTAGGTCCGTAGGAATGTTGGGACAGTTCTTTTTATAATGTCGAAATGTTTTAAGCGGTCTTCTTCAAATAAACTTATTCGTAATCAGAATAACTTCCATTTATTTGATACCCCACACATAACATTTCTAAAAATAAAAGTTTGAGTCGATAGTTTTTTGTTACCACTATATTTTTCTTATATGTGGAATTTAACGTCTTGTATGTGTAGATTGGTTGCCTCTTACAGACAAACAAACATTCGCGTAAATCTATATGCATCCTTGGTTACACCTACGGCCCTTAATAAAGAAAAATCAATGAAAATGCAATCCTTTTTATAATGGCTATTGAATTTTTTGTCTAGCATATCACAAAAATTGCTTTTATAATTTATACGTTACCAATTTCAAATTGTGTGGTTGTATTTGTCATTAAAAAACTATAATCTATGATTTCGTAGTATGATTTAATTTAAAAGGCAAATAATGTTCTTTTTTTCTTTTTCAAATTTGTAGGTCAAACCGTGTTCAAATTAAGGGGGACGGATATGTTATCTGAACTTTAATTTGGCCTAGCGTCAACATATTATTTACTTAATCAAATAAACATACATAGTCGTAATGAGAATAACTTCTAGTTTTATTTGATAATCCATATATATATAATATTTAAGAAAAAATTAACTCGATATCTATTTGCCCCAAGGTTTGTTACCGCTATATTTTTCCTATATGCGAGACAATACACATGTCTATAGATTGGTTGCCACTCCAGACACGCACATTAGGTCTTAGGTTTTACCTTAAAAAGGTGTATATCAATACGAGATACGGCAGGACGTGTTGAGGTTTCTTGATATATCTACAGCTTCGAAACCCGCTAGGGCTGAGACACTGACACGAGCAAAGTGAGTGCCGCACACTACCTATGCAGGGTAACGGATCTGATTTACCATTACAATAATTTCCTACAATGTACTTGGATTAAATTGTATGATGGGACTGGGTAAGTACCATGAAACTGATTCTCTTTAAAGACGATGTCGACCGCAAGGATTTTTTCAGTCGAAGCTCCAATTTATTTCGTTATAAAAATAAAAGTATCTACATACCACATAGTTAAAAAATGACCTGGGAAAGAGGAGGGGAATTTTCTCCACAGCGTCGTTTTAGATCGCGTTTTAACAGTGTTTTATTACAATGTAGCTTGTAAATAAATTAAGGGTTACCGTACCTTAGGGGTAAAACAGTAAAACGATATACCATCTTCTACTTCTAAACTTCCTTTCAGTTTTAGTCACATGCATCGGTAATTTTAAAAGAAAACTCCAATCTATAGTTACAAAAACACATTATAACAATTGGCTGTTTTCAACTTCGCTAGCGTTTTCGCTCCTTTTCATGTCTAAATGTCATTAGAATTTATTGACAATTTATAATTTGGGTTTTCTACAAACGATAGTCGAATTACCGCCTATTACATCATTTAATCCCCAGAAGGCTGTTTATCTCTAAATCTACAGTAAAGTTCACGAAATAATATAAATAAATCTAGTGTTATGATGGCGTTCTTAAAACTATTAAGTGAGATTAGAGAAGAGTAGGCCTACTGTGAGTGGTAGACAATTAGCACAAGATGTAGGCTGATATCATTACGCGTAGGCCGAGTGTGACGTCACGTCCGCCATTCTTTATTGTTTCTTGTTAAAATTTTCCTTCTTAGATTTCACAACTTCTGTACAATCTAATTTATCCTCGAATGAAAGATAAAACAGACTGTGTGTAGTTTTACTAGTGTACATAAAATAGATTCTAAAATGGAAAACATTTAAGTGTTAAAAAAAAGTAATTGGTTTTAAATGCTTCCTTTTTTTAAATCCATGAATCTCAAATTGACCGAAGTGTTACTTTTTTTTATTGAAAGAAGTGAAAGGTTATAAAATCAGGACGTTTTATACCCACGACTTGATACGTGAATATTTCAGATTCAACACTCATTATTAAATTAGCTGCATGATACATATTATAGGAATAGAAATTAGCTTAAGTCAATTACAGTTTTCAGAATTTTTTGTATGGGAATTTTATACACATCTATATCTTATTGATATAGATGTATAACTGCAACCTTTTAAATTCTAATTGATACTCCGATGGAATCAGTTGTATTTTAGGTATGGAAACTGATTCGCCTCGAGCCCAACCAGTGAATATCGTAGCTTCTATATTTTTTTCCAAAGCTGTTACTAGTAGTCTGGTTCTATTGCATAGTTTTGGAAGATTAAGATTTCTTAATAACATCACTAGCGTTCCTACTTTAAAATGAAGTACATATGCCGGAAATTCAGGCGGGTTAATAAGCGTATTTAGAAATTGTACTGGATAATTAATTAATTGCTTCAAATGAGCCAAGTAATTGATCATTAATTTCAGATGCTCTTTCATTTTTAGGAGTAAAAAAGGCCTAAAATCTCCAGCAAGTAAAACGATGACTCAACCATTAATAATAATTTGGAGTTTCGTAAATGTTGAAGTGTAAGATCTAAAGCTTCAAAACCTCCCTTATGTATCTTAGTACTTTCATCCCAAAGTTGGCAATCTTTCAAAACTTTGGCTCTATTACTTTGTTTAGCTTTTTTGCACTTATGAGATTCAGCAGGGTTCAAATTTTAAAAGAACTATGAGCTGTTTTTACTCTTTATAAAGGGGTAGCACCAATCTAAAAGGGCAACACCAATCCAATATAATTATCTTCCCTGCTCCAGCGGGTGCATCTAGATAATATGTCTGCCCAGCTGATGATTCTATGCTACTCATAATTTCTAATAAATACGAAGCTGTTCTTCTGTTAATAATGCCTCATTATTTCTAACTACTTGATCCAATTTTTTCGAGTTGTAGTAATATTTCATTAATATATTTATTCGTATATATTGCCTTATGAAACAACGAAATTTATGTGTTACAAACGAAATCCAAAACTGAATTAATCCAGGTTTGGTATAACCTAAAATTATCAGAATAATTTCATTATTGATGCTGATGAACTCAATCAGCTGTTTTATCTGTTATTTTATGCAAATGGTTGCTATGGTAATTATAAATTATTTTTAATAATACTCCAGGCTGTGATTATACTACTGGTTGCTATGGTAATTATAAATTATTTTTAATAATACTCCAGGCTGTGATTATACTACTGGTTGCTATGGTAATTATAAATTATTTTTAATAATACTCCAGGCTGTGATTATACTACTGGTTGCTATGGTAATTATAAATTATTTTTAATATTAGTCCCCAGGCTAGGATTATGCAACTGGTTGCTATGGTAATTTAATTATTCCTTATGATTCACCTCCTCATTTTAAAAAGCGACTCTTGTGGAAAATCAGAGTGGGGGGAGTCGTTGATTTCTTAAAAAAGAAGTATTTTAAAGCAACTTTCCATAACTTTTTGAGAGAGTAATTTTCAGCCTAAAAGCTTACGATAAAAAGATACTTGATAAAAATTAAATTTGAATAAACTCAAAATTATGTATAAATTATATTTATGTATAATTTGTAGATTATATAGTTACTATCCCAAATTATAAAGTTAACGTCATACTTTTTGTTTAAATGCCATTTAGTTCAGACAAAATAATGTCTTATTTACCTGACGAAATTATTAGTGCAAAACGAAGCCATACAGACAGTATGGACAAATTTGACAGTGTACTTAAAAAATATGCTCGTGGAAACCTTATTTAGGAACCAATCTACGTTCACAGTTGTACAAAATATGAAATATTTAACAATCGGGGTCCTCATTTTTTCAGTTCATTAACGCTTGAACTTGTCCTCTAAACTGTATTTACATAAACAAAATATTGATTTTGCTTTGGTATTTTCTTGAATCAATGTAAAAAATTTAAAAAATACTCGATTGTAACGAATTCACCTCCATATGTAAATAATTATTGTATAACAAACGATATAACATGCCTTTAACAGTTAACTCTACACTTCACTGAAAAGTAATTTTTCTAACCTAACCTAAAATAAATGTTTGGTCTAATTTTCTATTTCGAACTAGCATTACCTCAATATGTGAGTGGAGGAATAATTAGATCAATAATGATGAGGTAATTTATCTTGGTAGAAATACAAACTACTTTAATCTTAATTTATACACTAATAAATGTGTTTTCTTGTATTAAAGTTTTGAAGAATTAGTTCTATTAAGTGTCCATTGAACACTTATTGTTTATTAGACTACACTAAATCCTCTAACTAACGTACTTTCCAATTATATATATATATATATATATATATATATATAAACTATAATAGAAAGTTATAAAAACATATCAACAAACACATTTAGTAACTACTGTAACAAAACACTGAATGTTCCCCTTCAAACAATCAACAATGCAACACTTCAGTCGCCTTAGCGCTAGTGAACAGAACCGGCGTTCTACGTGTTTACTTAGTGTGGCACATAGGTAGCGCTGTAGATTCATGAAATGGTTGTTAGATATGCTGCTCCTAGGTAGCGCTACACTTCTGTTACTATTTTATAGAAGTTGAATTTTGCCTAATAAAATCGTGTATTTGAAATCAACGGTAGATTCTAATAGTTCAATGTAAAAGACTACATTTAATAGGATAAAACTGAAAACATGTTGCTGTGAAACCAATATGGTGCTTAACCAGTTCTGTCATCCTTATTTGTCTTATTTTTATGATGTAACTAGATGAATAGATGGAAAATATTTCACTTATTACGCTCTTTTCAGAACTGTTGGATTGGGTCAACTTTTTATATATTTATTAAATATTTTCGAAGTGATTTTCATCCAACTGTGGTTTATTGTCCACTTCAAACTCCATAATTTGATAATTAGAGATACTTTCTATTTTACAATAACTAAGCTTTTTTTTTCATAAGAAATAGATAGAAAAACTGAAGGTTTAAAGTATAATATTTGGTAGTTTTTCATTTTAATTTAATGTATATTTATCACCCCCCCCCCGTATTTTTATCCCAAATATAATTTTTTTTTTAAAGCTATACAACTGATTCTTATTCAATAAGTTTGAGAAACAGAAAATATTCATTTACTTCATAAAGAATGATAATTGACATTTTTCATTATTATTTAACAAAAGTTTTTCTTTTTTTAAATAATGTTTTCTTAATAATTTATGTGTACAAATCACTTGTTTAATTTATGTCAATGTTAGAAATTTGTTTGTTTGTTATCGCTCTATGTACATCAGGCCCTTATTACGCATACAGAATGTCCAGTAAATTGGGTGACAAACTTTGTAAGGTAATTTACACCCCAAAAAAGGAAATATTTCATTTTACATCAAAATAAAGGAAAGTCAATAATATATGTCCAAATCTGTAGTACTTTCCGTCGACATTTCTGCCTGGAAAATCAAGATACAGTAATTCCAGAATAGATTGAAATAACTATAACAAATTTTGCATTACACTAGGCTACTTTGAGTTGGCAGTGTACTACAAAAACTTATTATATATAACTGTGTTTATACAAAGGTACACTTTCTTAACAGAATAATAATTTAACATATTTAAAAGTATATTTGAAATCTAATAAAAAAGTTATGAAAAATGATACCAAACTCGACCTAGGTATTAGAACATTTAATACGAACTTTATTAAGAATTGTTTATATTGTGACTGCAAATTTTATTTAGACAATTTAGAAGGCAAGTTTTAAGCTGTAATGAAAGCTTTACTTAGGAACTGTTTGGGTAAAAGTAAATTGACCGTAGAATTTGTTAATAATAGTAAATCTTTTACTGAGATATAATGTGTTTAATACAAATTACAATAACAATCGGAGAAAAGTTTATATACACAATATGCTATATACAATGGAATATAATACTATACAAAACAAATCCTACACAACAATAAAAATACAACACTACACAATAGTTTATTAACTATTAAACCTACAGCGGTTTGAACTAAGTAAAGCTTTTAATATTCATTACAGCTTAAAACTTGCTTTCTAAATTGTCTAAATAAAAAGTCGCAGTCACAATGTAAACATTTGTTAATAAAGTTCGTATTAAATGTTCTAATACCTAGGTCGAGTTTCGTATCATTTTTCATAACTTTTTGATTAGATTTCAAATTTACTTTTAAATATGTTAAATTATTATTCTGTTAAGAAAGTGTACCTTTGTATTAACACAGCTAGTAGGTGACTCATCGCCTAGACAGCGGTCAGCTCAGGCGGACGCGGCGAGGGATTATAGGGGTGGCCTCTCAGGTAGACCCAAGTCCACCCGCCAACCTGAACTTGACAAAGTATAGATAAAACAATTTCAGATTTCAATTCTCCATGTAATGGTATCAACCCCACTGCTCTATGATGTTAAATAGCGTAGTTGTTGTAAACCATCACCTCCCAAGAAAATGTGATATTAGATTCGACAGGCACGAGCGCAGTGAGTGGAGGTTCCATGTAACTACGTGTGAAGTGATTTGCACAACGTCGTCAAGAAAGTTGACATGCACAATTACAACTTTCAGAAAACCCGTGTAACTAAGATCTCTAAGGTTTCCTAGAAGACCCAAGAAAACAACTGTAGGGGATCTGTTTGTATTAGACTCTTGTTTGTCGTTAAAATTGCGAAATATTTTGAGTGTTGTAACTGTTTTGTAATGTTAATAGTTTTCGAGACATTAAATATTTTAAACGAGAATTTTTTTAAATACAGAAAATAAAGTATACTAAAAAGTATATACCAAATATGTGCTCGATATCTAAATCAATAAAGAAGGGTTTATGGAAAGTTGTGTCCCCGGAGGGGCTAGTGCTCTGAGTGCCGCATCTCCAGTTAACAAGGATTACAAGAGTTTGAGAGGTCTAGAGGTTACCCGCTGAGCGGCACATCTTTCTACTTCATTCTTAACAGTTTACTACGTTTGTCAATGGTACATAGGCCAACATTCTTACATTTATGGTAGTATAAATACACGATAAAACATGTTCCAATTAATCTTTTTGGAAAAGAAATAAAAAATCTGTTTCAAACTTTGGGGTAGTGTTATTTTTTAAATGTTCAAAGTAAATTTTACAAACTAAAATAAAGTAAAACCTAACCTAACCTATCATGAGCTTAGCGATCTTTTTTAGGAGAAAAATATGCTGCTCAGCGGAAAACCCCCTAAGACCTGTCAAACCCTTCTGACCCTTGTTTTACTGAAGACACGACGCTCAGACCACTGGACACTCGGCGAAACACAATTTTCGAATACAAGTTTAAAGAAGGGTGCTTTAAATACAATATAGTGAAGTTTTGCTACATAGTTGTGAACCACCCTGTATTTATTCAGTAATTGGAATAGGCCTATATATAAAATATTATCACCTAATACTCAGTCTTGTCCAAACATACTGAGAGAGTTGACAAAGAGGATCAATGAATCGTATTCTATAAAACACGTTTATTATTCATAGCTTTCGTCATGTTCTTTACAACTACTTGGGAAATAATAATAAAGCCACTCATTAACTTGTACAGTTATGTTTACAGTTAGGTAATTTACTGTCTTTAGAAAAGGTTTTAAAATCTTTATTTAACAAAAATGTCGATGTCCGCCCGTTAGGTGTCACCAAAAACAGTCTGCTTTTCGGAGGAAAACTCGGGTGACAGTACTCTCGTTGATACCCATATTTTTCCTTCATTCTTCATTCGATTTCGTTGATTTCTTTTTATTGAAGAGAAGAAACTGCTTTATGTTAACTGCGAGAAAAATCCTTCGTATCTTTAAAGGTACTTTCTTAAAAAATTGCTAAAGTAAAAAAATGTTGTTTTGGTTTTCATGTAAAACAGAAAAAAGATATTTTAAATTTGGTTCAACAAAACACATTCAGCTGTATAATACCTTTCTATTGATACCTCATTTATATTTATATCATTAAAAACAAGGAATTTATGGGTATTATTCTATTGCATTAGTCTTATGGGCGGCAGACGGCACCGGCCGGCTAGTGGAGCCTCCTCTTAAGGCAGTCCGATGTTGTAGTGTACAAGGTTTTCATTAACCACATCATTGTATGAACGGATGTGACAATCCCGAGGTACCTAGCTGAATCTACACCCTTCCTTCATTTAGTAGAGGCTTAGATACAGCTTGTTTTCATCTTTACTCTCCGGTCTGTCTTGGTCAACTATCCACTGTGACGTTAAGACAACAACTCGAATAAACAAAGAAACAAATTGTAGGGGTTTTATTCATTAAAAATTAAGTATTTTAATATTTTATTCACTACTTATTTTGTTTTGTTATTTGACAAATATACAGCCAACAAATTAATTATTAAAAGGCGTTTTTAAATGTACATAATTTTACCTTTTTGTATATTAAAGTAAATGTAAAAAAGCAAAAAATTACATCTACTTAATACAAAATGGCATGGTAATGATTTTCCTAAAGTATAATTATTTATTTGCTCTTTTAGAAAGTTATACTCTTGTGAAAAGTTTTATCTTGGTCAAACTATAAGAAAAGTTATAACGAGATTTAAATAGCATTTGTCGCATATTAAATTTGACAAACCTGAAAAATCTACCGTTGTTAACATTTCATAATGTAGGAATGAATTTAAAAAAGCTTTATTTAACAAATTAAGAATAACAAATTGTTGGACAGCTACGACGCATTTCCCATTAATAAAGCTGAAAATGATTTCTTGTTGAATATCTGATAAGAGGCCAATTTCGAATTCTTCGTTATTTTCTTTGTTAAAACCACATTAAGCCTGTTTTTAACTTTTTAATTTGACTTTTATTTTCTTATACAAAAAGCTATTATGTTAAAAGTTATAACGATTATGTAACTAACGGGTCTATTGAAAGTAAGTTAAAACTTTAATTGATTAGAGTTTATTTGTTTTTTTTAACATTGAACAAAATAGAGTACATAAATTATTTTGGAATTAAACGGGTTTTAATAAAAAAACTTAAAATAAAAACCTTTAAACCTTTAAAAATTTATAATAACCTTCTACGGGTACGCCATTTTGTTGTCACTAATACCAAGGTTTTGTGCAATTTTCCTGACGCTACAATATCCGTATTCAGTGTTAAGACTATTTGACAAAACATTTTTTTTAAATTTTAAACTTAAGCACCAAAATTTTCATCTCTTAATATTGAAGGTCTTTCCTGACATCTAGATTTCTTTCAACGGAGTCGGTGGTTTCAAACTACTAACAAACTGGAAAACCATTAACTTTACAAGAGACACAACGGTTTCTTATTTAATTGCAAACAAAACATTTTTTTTGTATTTTCTCTGTAGGTCAAAGGACATAGGACAAAAACATAAAAGTAATAACTTCTGCAACATCCAAAATTGACCTAGAACCAAAATATTTTTGAATTCTAATATTTTTAATACAAATTTTAAAATCTATCGCTCTGAATTGCTTAAAAAATTTAAATGTGACTCATAACTATTCGAAATGGCCCCTATTTATTTTTTCGTGCGAAATATTTCAAAACATGTACACGAATAAAATTAATGTAATTTAGTATTTATTAAATAAATTGCAAACCTACAATAAAGTTTGAATGGTCTTTAATTTGTTTAATAAACAAACTGATCCACAGAATCATTTCCTAAAGTTTGGTAGCTTACTTACGGGACACTCTGTATACATATTTAATTTTTCTGTTATTTTCACCTAGTTTCTCACAATTAATCAACTGTCATTTTGAGGACGAATAAATTGGTTGTTTAGTTTGTGCTTTTAATTTCACATTTACACGTAAATAGTAAACAATATTCTTTGAGGAAAATAATGTAACCTATCCTTGATCTCGTACAGTTTGTTTCAATCTAAATCACAGCTTGGACGTTGTGTGTGTCTCTCAGAGCAGATGGTATCTTGGAAGGTTCAGGTAAGAATAGAAACCTGAAAGCAAGATAATTAAATCCAGATTGATACAAGCATGAGAGGCAGGTGGAAGGAAGGTGGAGCCCCTTCACAACAGGTGTCGTGCAGGTTGCCAGGCACGGCGACACTCACTAGTCACTTTGGTGCAGACAGTTTGTGGCTCTCCAATATTTATTTTACATATAAATTGTAATAATCAAGTCCTGAAAATACGAGTTTCGTGAATATCTATCAATAAAAATATTTATTAATTTTGATTTAGATTATTGTGGGGGTGGGAACAAAGACTCAAGTAAGCACAAACTAATGTCGTCATCTAACCTCAACTTTTTTGCCAGATTCATCAAAATCAGTTTAATCCAATTGTAGAAATATTTCATCAAAATTATTACAGTGATTCAAAATTGCACATCAAAATCTGATTTTAGAGAAAAGAAATTAAATAACCTTCATTACATGTTCGAAAACAAGTGTAAAATGCAAAAATAGGAGTTAAAAACACTTTCTTAGGTGTGGCGTAAATAATTTTGTTAAATAGCTAATATTAAAATAGCTAAAAACCTTTGGAAAAAATTTGTAGAGAATTTAATTCTGGAAAATTTGATGTAAAGGTCAATAAAATTATAAATAGTAATACTTTTATTCAATTCAAAACTGACCAAGATGTGAAAAAAACTACTATACATTTTTAAACAGAATAAAATGCTATTCTTTGATTCATAATAACACAATTTTTGTAAGTCATAATTATATTCTGTACAAGTTTTGTTCTATAGTGGCTGAGGGAAGTGTCACCTCAGTAACACAGGGCATTATATTACACCTGTACCTTGACGGCCAGCGTGATTCAACTAGTGGACTCACTTTGTTACAAAATCTTTTTACCGTGCAAGTTAGACAATTTTATTTTAATTCTGCCCATAATTTAAAAAAATGATGTTACCACAACAACAACAAATTTTAATCAATCGCTATCCTTTACTTCTTTTGTAAGGGGATGATTACACTGCTGTCGTTAACCTCATTAATACATGTCTAAAGTTTTTGCGCCTATTAGCCATTTAAAATTGTTATTTTACTAAAATTCATACAAGTTTTTTTTCGACTTGAGTTGTGTTGTAGAAATTACTAGAGGCACGGTTCTAGGACTAATTTATTCAATTTTCCACATTAAAAAAATATATATAACCACCAAATTTGTTTCCCAATTTGAGTCTCAAAAATTACAATATGGCTTCATTTCACTCTTGAAGCAGAAGTTGCAAGCGTTTTTGAACATATATGTTGTATGAAGGTTTTAAAAAATTATTACCTCTATCAATTCCCGAAGTATTGCTGCGCAATTTTGAATCCCTCTGTATATAAAATACAAATAGAAACTTATTTACTGTAACATCATTACAGACCTGTAGTTTCTTGAAACGACTTACATGTTACAATGTAAATACTATTGAAATTCATAAATAAATCTACTCATTGTTTACTTTCCAACTCCCCCCCCCTCTCTCTCTCTCTCTCTCTCTCTCTCTCTCTCTCTCTCTCTCTCTCTCTCTCTCTCTCTCTCTCTCTCTCTCTCCGTACAGTGGTTGGAAGTTAGAGTTCACATTCACTATTGACTGCCAGTGAAGACATAGGCTTAACTCAAGCTTTTACAACTTCAATTGGTTTAATTGGAACTAAGTGTCAGTCAATAGGTTATGAGGGTCCATTGTCCTGCCACTCTACACGTCCTCATGTTTACCACTTAGTTTTTATAATTAGTAGTTTACATTGATTTTATTATCTGTGGTTACTGCTTTTTGTACGAACGGGTCCACCATTGTGATCTCTGAAACAACAAGATTTAGAGGGAAATTTAAATGGGGGGGGTGTCTTCACTTACTTTTTAGTGACCGTTAAAAATATGAAATTGTAATTACGAAATTCGTCCGCAATTTTCCAATACGGCAGCTAACCTCATAATATCTTACGGAACGTTCGAAGTTTTATAACTGTTTCGAATTCTACACGACATTTAAAGACTTTTTTATTCTTGATTTAATTTTCCTAAACCATTCCGTTTAGAAGCTAGAGCCCTCAAAATGTTGAAACATTGAACGTTTTACTTCAGTGCCATTTTATAATTATTTAAAATTTAATTTAATCGTCAAATAAAACGATAGAATTGTTTTATTGATTTACAATTAATTGTTTGACTACTCGTCAATAATGTCATTTCAATTGTTGAATTCAATTTTAAATAATAATTATAATATGGTCGTTAAACAAGCACAATACATTTTCAATATTTGAGGGCTGTAGCTCCTAAACTGTTTTGTGTAGAATCTGAAATCACTATAATATGTAAAAGGCGTTCCATAAGAAATTATAAAGTTAGCCGCCATATTGGAAAATTGCGGAAGAATTTCGAAATCCTAAAAAAGTATTTTTAACAGATACTAAAAAGTAAGTGAAGTCCCGATTTTAAAGTTCGCTTTAAATCTTTTAGTTTCATAAATCACAATGGTAGCCAGGTTAAAATGGACACTTTGTATATAGAGGTAGCAGACGCGACGTCAAGTATGTGGATGGTTTACTTAATAGAATAAAACTTTAACACAAATTCTCACAAATAGTACGTTTATTTATTCAAACCCGTTTCAATGACAAAGTCATCTTCAGTAATCCGCGAGTTACAAATAAATAACTATAACTCCTTCGAGTTGTTGGAGTTACGTTAGGTATTCTTCTAACTCGTGGATCACTGAAGATGGCGAATTTGTAGTTGAATCACGTTTGTATAAATAAGACTCCTTCATCTAGCAATACTACTTAACATTTCCTTGTAGGTCCAAGAAACCTGCATTTAGACGTTCTCCTTGTACGGTGGGGCTGAGTAAGTACCACGATGGCCTCAACTTGTTTGACTCGATAGGCCTGTATAGCTAAGTAACAATCCTCATCTTTTGGCATTCCTTTACCTATTGTAACGCAGAAAGGAAAACCAAATCCTCAGAACCACGACCCCTTAGAGAGTTTTTTTGTACAAAGGAAATAAAAAAAAGTAGGGTCGGGATTTGTGTGGTCCAAGACACCTGCATAGGACTTAGTTGTAGTAAATCTTGGTCCAAGATAAAGGTAATAAAAGACCGCCATATTGTCTGCACTCAATATGCGTTTCCGTTCCCAGGAGATAAGTTTAATATAGATATAATGCTTCTTCATATTATCCGTTTCACATTTAGTGTACGAAATGCATTGACTGTGTAAATCAAATGGAAGTTTCTGCGGTATTAGCCGCAATGAAAAAGTTTGGTCAACGAAAAGACTGATCGTTACTTTTAAACTTTAGCCATTTGTTTTATATAAATATTGAGCTTGACTTGTGAAATAATATTAGATCGATTAAAACTCGAACACAAGATCTTACAAAAATTATAAATTCTCGATATCTTGTGTTCGAGCTTTATTATATCTTGTTTTATATAGCTGTTCTTTTTATTTTATACAACGCTTTTACTTTCTTATATATACGTAGCATACACAAAAATATATAATGGGGTTCATTAGTCTGTTTGTCGTCTGTGCAATGCTCTACGGTCCAAACGCGTGGACAGAGTTTATCAAATTTGGAATGTGGTCGTATTTTGGTCATATAGCCTATCTGTATTTTTCCTAAACACGTGTACTATATTACAAGTAAAACAAAAATAGTACGTTCATAATGAACAACCAAAGAAAAAACAAAACTTAACATAAAGTGTCATCAAAAAAAGCTCGATTTTAATAAAATCTACGTTTTATGTTGGAAACGTGTTTATTGCACAAGTGAAACAGGTTTGGGACCGTATTTAGATTTTTTTTTTTGTTAAAAGACAACAATAATTCAAATGATAACTCAAAATGTGAGGAAGATCAATGAAGTGTTCTTTTCCGTTTTCCTCCCCCAATGAATATTTTATTCCCCAAGTGTATATTTTGATAAAGGAATACTTTAATAGCGTCAGGGCCACAGTATGGAGGCCTTCATTTGATTTCCTTAAGGCGATGGTGGCCGAGAAGTGTTTTCCCTGTAGACAACAAAATAAAAACAAAACGCGAATAGACTGTCAGAATGAGGTTAAAATTCATATTTTACAATGCAGAGATTCTGAGAACTGCAATGCTGTACGGCTTATTGCAAGTCCCATTGTGGTTTGTTTCGAAGATACATACCTGCTTTATGTTATACTTAACAGCACAACTAGACTAAGTTTGGACTTAGTCTAGTTTGGACTAAGTTTGTGTAAATTAAGTATTATATACAACGTGTTAAATAAGTCCCGAGACGGCTTAATATTTTGTTAAACCATTACAGATAGAGCTACAAAGCTTTCCACATTTAGTTAGACACTAAAACCTATTTTAGTACATATTCAGTGGACCGCTACCTTTCCAGGGGGACGGCCCACAAGGAGTAAGTAGGAAATCTTAAATGAGAGCATAGTTCGAGTTGTACATAGAATTAAAGACCTTTATGAGTAGAACATAATGCGCAAACCCGATCTCAAAGGTCGATGCAATATACGTGGAAGGAATTTTTAGTCCGTATCAGCTACGAACCCAGTATTAGTTATGGAATCTAACCGGGTTTTTCTTAATTATTGAGAATTCCTGTTTGTATGACTGACTTATGAAACCAACTGTCAACACTTTAATGTAAGAGCTGTAAACGTGGGAACAATTTCTGTTAAGCTTAGTCCAGGTGGGGTTGTTTACCCCTTAGATACTGTTAGTGTTGAAGTTGATGCTAATAACCACTTGTGATTGATCGTTTTAATCAATCACAGTTAAGACGTAAGGGTTGACAGGTCAAGGTTTCACCAATAGCAGGTGATAGATGTTTATTCAGTCGTAAAGATATTTCTTACAAACGCGTTGGCAGGTCTCAACTTGTGTTAATGCACAACTATATATTAATCATTGTTAATTATTTATTGGTAAACTTTTATAGTCAAATTAGAAAATCTTCAGGAGTAATCAATAAAATAGACGCAACCTAAGCGTCATTGTTTCCTAATGACATTTGTACAAAACACGAAAAAAATAAAAAAGAGAAAAAAAAACTAAAATAAATTTAACTTTATGATTATTATAAACAACGAAATGGTTTACATATCAAAGAATGAATTTTGAAGAAGAAATTTAATTGTCTATTTTCTTCTTTCGGAAACGCGTATTTTTCAAGATAAAGTTCAAAAAGTAGGGAACGTAAATAAAAATGTTGTCTAAAATAACTGAAAAAGCAAGGAAGATGTAAAATCAAATGTCTATAACTTTTAGAAAAAATTGATATCTCCCGAAATTTTGCAGTGGACAACTTAAAAAATAAAATAAAAACTGTTAGTACATTTTATACATACTAAAAATGTCAATAAATATATAACATTTTATATATCTTTGTAAATTATGTTTTAATAAATTATAATGAAATAAAAGGCCAAAAATTATGTATACATTTATTCAATAATTTTTAACATGCATACAAATTTTAATTTTCACGGATACAACGCTCTTAATTTGGGATATAAGCGTTTTTGAAAATATTTTTAAGACAAAAAATTTTTCACTTGAGTAAATTAATTTTGTAGTATGTAAACTAAAATTTTAATCATTTTATGTCTACAACCAATCATAAAAAAACAAGCGACGACATTAGAGGCGGTGGTGGGGGATTTTAATTTCATTCATTGCTAAAGATTTTCCTAATTTACTATGCATAACTTTATCATAATACATATAGATTTTTTCTTTAATGAACAAAAGAAAAATGCTAAAACTACAATTAGAGTCCGTACACATAAAGTGGCCTAGCACCAATATATTAATCTCTTTATCAAATAAACATACATATTCATAATCAGAATAACTTGTAGTTTTATTTGATACCCCACACATAATATGTTCAAAAATTACATTTTTCAATTCGATAGTTTTTGCTCCTTAACAACTCAAAGGTCTTTTTTTTGTTACCGTTATATTTTACCTATATGTTGGGACAATAAAAATATATAATTGCAAAGTTTGAAATATACAGGATTTATCGTCTTATCTGTGTAGACTAGTTGCGACTTACAGATACGAACGTGAAATTTTAGAGTCCTTTGATTTACCTGCGGACCCTAAAAAGATAGAAAATGTTGAATATGTTTTGTAAGTATAATTTTGTTATCCAAGCGATTTATAAAATAAAAAATACTGTTTAGTAAATATTAAAAAATGTAATAACTTAAATTATTTATGCCCTTGTGGATTTATAAGTTTAAACGCGTTTCGGCACCGTAATCCCATCTTCAGTTACTAACATTAAAATACACAATTATGACCTACAACACTATACATAGGCCAGACTATTTGTCCCACTAAACTTAAAATAAAATTTAATTGTAGACAGCACTTGATATGTATGACCACACAAACACAGATTTTGACACCAATTCAAGACTTCTGCATATTTGGATAAAAGATAGATTTATGAATCTTATCAAGGACTTGGAAATATAAAAACATTTAAAAACAATACGAGGAACATATTAAATGATCTCTATGAAACAATACAGAGAGTTGAATGGTCACAAGGTTAGCAGTGTCTCGTCAGATCCTTTGTAGTGTGCAACAAATGTTTTTATATGTAATTGTGAAACTTGTATGTAGAGTGATGTGTATGATTCTGTATTTTAATGTTTAAAACTTGGCGAGTCAAAGAATTACTGAAGATGGGTTTACGGTTCCGAAACGCGTTTTAACTTATAAAACAAAATTATCCCACAAAGTCAGAAAAGATATACCCTTTGTTTTACCTAACAGTATTTCTATTTAAAATGTTATCATAATTCCAACGGTTTTCATTGCGCTTTTGTAGTTGAAATTGTTCACAATTATTGTCATATATTGGGGTAAAAACACGGGAATTTCTAATAGCAGTGAAAATAAATATCTGTTCATTACTAAACCCTCTACTAAAGTATCCCCATATAAAATAAAACAATAGCTGAAGTTTTCCAACGTATTTGAAATCATACGGTTAAACAGTTTTCAAATGAAACGACCTAATTGCGAAGTCGGTTACCACACGCCGAGCGGGTTTCGCAATGTTAAACAATACGCAGTTCGTTCTGTCGCTCTCAAAGTACTTAATCTAAATTTCCGATCGTTTTGCTTTGACTTCTCGAGGACAAAGCGTCTGTCGCTGTATGAGGAGGGGGGGATATGTGATTTAAGATCAAATGTCCTAGGAGAACTGAGGCTATATTGACAATAACGAAACTACAAAAACAATAATGAAAGCTAAGACTGTGTATAAACATACTAGTCTTGTGGTTCGGGGAATCCATGTTTTCGTTATTATGAACATTAAAGTAGTCTACAACTCAAACAATTATCTCTTTTAAGAAAGTAAAAATTCGGTCCTTCAGCCCACATTTTACCTCCCTCTGGAGAGGGATGATGGGGGTGGGTAAAGTGGTATTTGCCGTTATCTCTATAAATATTCATGTTGTTATAATTTGTTGAACATAATAATATTAGATCATAATTTGTAATGTTCTCACAATGTATATAGTAGAAAGTTATGTGCTGGGTATTAAATTCGATGTCGATTTTGTTGCGGAAACTCACGTTTTGAGGTATTGAGCCATTATTAATAGATCAATTTGAATGAAATACGATCTACGTTTTGTTTATGGCACAAGTAAATTAAGTTTTGGGCCTTTATAAATATAGGATATAAATATTATAACAAACACGGTGACCATGGTTATTTTCATTTTTTTACTGACAACTACACAATTTACATTTTTTGGTTTCAAATAGTTTTGGATTTATTTTTATTTGGTGGTTGAGTGAAAAAGTTTGTGTAGTGTTTTTATACCTTTTTTAAATTTGTGAACTATAAAAATTGTAAGGAATGAGGACTTTTGAAAAATTAAAAATTACCATGTATATTGGAGAATATTTTAAGATCTACCCCCCCTCCCCAATCCCATTGTAGTTTTTACATACTATCCTGTGAACGTAATTTTAGTTAACAATGAAACCTAAGCTATACTTTACCTTGAACTATTATTAAGTGAATATTAACGGAGCGTTCAAGATGGCGCCCAACAAAACAGGAAGTGCGTGTTTGGGTAACAGTTTGACAACAAACACTTGCATCCTGTGATGGTGACACCCCTTACAGCGTACAACTAATTGCCATTTGCAATGCATAATAATGTACACCAATTACTTGCAATAAAATACCATTATCTCCCCTCTTCAGAACAAACTTGCATTGAAAGTGGCCAAGTTTATGTTGCAAAGTGTGCGCGATTTGAGCAGGAATTTATAGTCGTATTTCAAATTAACGGTATTCAATGAATCTCTTGCAACACAGTTTAAAAAAAAGAATTTCTAATAAAAGTTTTTTTGTAAAAACTCGAGATAAAGTACCCTTTTTTTTAATAAACAAAATTTGTTATTTTACTTTTTATCATTTTCTGCCAGTAAATCGGGACAGGATCCTGAATCTAAACAATGACGTCACTCATTTATGAAATTTCAACAATTGAAAATTTGTTTATGAAAATTCGTTTTATTGTTAGTAATATTTAAATAAAACTTTTGCGGAAATTTGGTTAGATTAGGTTTGGTTAAAATAAACTTTTTTTCTCTTTTTTTTTTTAAGTGCACTTTACCTTGATAAACAAATTCTTGCATATGTTCATTAGAAAGTAGATAAAAAACTGTCAATTTAAAAAAAGTTTAAGATTTTTTTTTGCAAATTTGACCACCAATTTATAGTGTAAAAGCACATATTTTGTTCAATTTTCGTGATTATCCGATGATTTTTACCGCATATGTTGCATTATTAGAGAAGAAAAAAAATCTTAATTCCGACAATTCGATTTTTTTGAGATTATGAAGTACTCTTAATATTATTTTATCTTACCATTTCGATAGACCCTTCATTTCCGAGTATTTTAATTTATTTTTTTATATTTTTGTACTACCTAACTCATAAAAACAATACATAGATAAAACCTATTACATAAATACCATATACATAAATAGGTTTAATAAAACCTATTTTTGTTAGGTGATATTTAAAAAATAGTATAACGATGCACTCAAAATGCATGCACGTTTCTAGCGAAGCTCCAGTCCGATTTTGCTATTGTTTTCGGTTTCTCGCTTACTTGCATGTATAGAAATAAAAAGACAAAAACCAAGTTCCCATTTAACTTTTATATTCTAATTTAGTTCTACTAATTGTTGAACGATACCAATAACCACGTGGTTGTGTAAGACGGAATTCGTGACATGTTCTATTCAAGGCTACGCTGCAATCAAGGGCTTTGAGTATTTCTGTAATTATATATATACCGGTACTGTACCCATGACCTGGCTGACTTTGCTGAATGGGTTTGATTGGACAAGTCCCCAAATACCCTATTGGTTTGCTCCGAGTAATAAAGGGGAATATTAAATAAGAAAGAAATATA
Source organism: Aphrophora alni (assembly GCA_963513935.1). Lineage (NCBI taxonomy): Eukaryota > Metazoa > Arthropoda > Insecta > Hemiptera > Aphrophoridae > Aphrophora > Aphrophora alni. The sequence goes on along the minus strand of OY740769.1, from coordinate 100,588,222 downwards.
GAAAAAATGAAAATTTATTACATCAAATGTATATTTCTTCTTCTTTGTTGCATAAAGGCGAAAAACCTTTCGATAATAATCGCCTTGTATAATAAAAGGAAAAAAAGATCATAAAATAAAGACCCCCTAGTCCACGACGTCAGGGTCGAAAAAGGTCAAGAGTTGATTAAGAGAGGCTTAATAATAAATATGAAAGCGAGGGATCTAATCCTAGACTACATGGAAAAAGATATAGATCCGGTTGTTTTATATTCTCTATATTAGAGAAATTAAGTGAAGTCTCGTTAATCCGAATATTTCTTTGCTAGAGCAGTTCGAATTATCTAATCTTCGGAAATTTATTACGTCACATGTTCACTTAAAAACTTAAACATAGCTAGGGACACACTACTAGACTGTACACGTCTCTCAGAATTGATCTAGTGAGTATGATTAAATAACTAATTACTATTTAATTACCTTGTATTGAGGTGTTACCGTCGAACAATCCTTACTTGTAGTTTCGATTCGTTACATAAGTGTTTCTATGTGTTTTTATATTTGAAAATGACTGACAAATAGTCGAAACGCGTCATATAAGATAGTGTAAACTACAAGTAAGTATTGTTCGACGGTAACACCACAATACAAGGTAATTAAATAGTAATTAATTATTAACAATCAAGTTGGGCTATAAGCAAACATAATGGAATTAAATAACTGTTAAATCAAAAAGTCGCAACATGACAACTTCATAATGTCACGTTCTACACTAAAAGTACAAAATATTTAGCCTTTTTAATGCCTAAATAATTGGTTGGCACAAATATTAGTAAAAAAACTAAAATTACCAATTGTTGGTAATTTACCAGAACACACAAGATCTATTTTCGGTCATCCATTAATCATCAGACAACTTATTAACTATTTTTAAATCTGTCACAATTTTGAAATTTACCAATTGATTTTTTAGGTTAATGAACTTGTCTAATAGAACCGAGCCTATGTAACAAATTGAGCCGGAATTGTGCTAATTTGTTACAATACAATCAGTGGACATTTCATGACCCCGGGCCTTCGTGTTCCAAGGACGGTATTGTAAACTATATTTAGAAACATCCTATTTTGTGAAAATACTAAATATTTTAAGACAATAGAATTTAATTCCGCTGGTCACGTCGCGTCTGTACAACTAACAAGCCTAACTCGATTGATCACGGCGCACGTGATGGGGATGCAATGCTAGAGGGGTAGAAAGGGGTTGATTGTCATTCCAACCGTATATCGGTAGTTTTAGTTTCGTACCTTCGAATTACACGTACTAGTTTTTTCAAAATTCAATTTAAAAATTGAATGAACAGAATATACTATCAAGAACAATGAAATAAATCAATAATAACAATGTAATATATTGTGGTACTGATGGAATGTTCTTATTGTTAATATAAACCATATATTTGCGACGTTTGCCTTCGTTTGTGTGTATACGAACTTTTACTACGTATCGAGAGTAAAAACCCGGTATTTTTGTAGATGGCAACCATGACACTTTGCTTGGATCTTTAGAGGCTACACTTGAACAAAATTTGATCAAAATCGTATGCGAAGATTTAGAGAAAAACTTCTTTTTTATGGCAACTACCCAAAACTTTTGAGTTTATAAAAAATTTATTAAACGTCCAAAATTTGCGCGCATACCCAAATTTGTTTAAAATCAGTCCACCCATACGATAGACTGGTCATGCCAAAAGCACTTTTTTGAACTCAGCTGACCTCGATGTAGATGTATCCACAAAAACACTTTTCGACTCGATCACATATCTTTCCCTATATGTTCATGTATAAAATAAAAAGGAGATAAAGCGCCTACAATAGAGACCCCCCCCCCTCCCCTCCCGTAGCTCCCTAACACTCTAATAGCCTCTGGATCGGTAGAGAATTTGATTTGGTTGACACCTGATAGGAAAGACGAAAGAGAGAAATCAACGACAAAATGAAGAAAGGTGTAGATCCAGCTAAGTAACTTTGGGATTGCTTCACCCTTACTCACTAAAGTAAGCCTTCGATGGTTGTACACATTACGGTTTAGAAATTCTTATCGGTAATCTATATAAGCACAAGCTAAATCAAAATCTCAATAGGTTTAAGAGATACTGAAAAATACGTGAAAGTACCCCCCCCCCCTCAATATCTCTAAAGTTAGAACCCCTCAAGGAGTCACTTGTAACTACGGGTGTGGTAAGCCCAAGTGACCCTAGCTGGATCTACACCTTTCTTTATGTAGTCTTGTGTTAGATCTTCTCTTTCTTGACCAACTCTTGTTCTTTGTCGACCCTGACGTATTAGAGGTCTAGGGGTCTGTATTTTATCCTCCGAGAGGTATTTGACCTTTAAACAATAAAGATAAAATCTAGTTTAGAATAATCCCGTTAAGGCACTTATTTCTATATTTCATAGCAATTGGAAGAACCATTTTTCCTGTTACAAACACAACCAGAGAAGTAGACAACTCGCTGTGCTTTGACAATAAAAAATTACCTTTTTACCGCTTGTCTAATACGACGATAATTCTTAATTACTAAAAATGAAAACAATCCATTTCTGACAGTTATGAATTGGAAGCCGAGCCTTGGGAGTAAGAGACCTTGGCTGCCAATTAAACACCAAAATCACCCGTCAAGACAGTATTGAAACATGTTGTGACAAGTGTACACCGATTGATAGATCATTATTTTTAGGGTTAGGTAAATCCAAGGACCGTTTGATCACCTTTAAAACTAGATATTAATGAAATATGATTTGGCTGAGGACAAGTTTATGTTACAAGCGAACAATTTAGACCCTTATTAAAATACACAAATATTTTGTACAAAAACAGTTTCCAGGTTCATTTTCACTTTTTTTTACCGACAACCTTCGGAACGTTCATTTTTGCAACGAATAGTTTTGTTTCGTTAGTATTTCTATTGTGATTCGGCTTGTTAGAAATTTTCTTCGTTATTTTACAACTTTTTTGTAATGTACTTGTGTACTATATTTAAACTCCCCCCCCCTCTTTTGTAAGCTCAAAACTCGAAACATCCTTTGATAACAAACTGTTTCTTTGTATGCCGATAACAACTGCAACTTTCGTTCGTCTCACTGCAATCCTTTCAAGTTAGGTCATTCATCCGGTCTAGACCACGCCACTATGAGGTCAGTCCTACTGCAACACTCTTACGAGAATCATTGTTTATATTAAATAGTAGATTTCTGATTTAACTTATGATGGTTTTAAACTGAATAATTTCATAAGTCTATTTGAATATATAACATAACCTGGCTTAACCTAACTTATTCGAGTTTTAATAAACAAAAATGTAGATCAGATTTGTGTTCACCATAAAAATAGGTTAGGTTAGGTTAGATTAGGTTAGGTTAGGTTAGGTTAGGTTAAATAAGGTTAGGTTAGGTTAGGTTATGTATATATATATATATATATATATATACATACATACATACATACATACATACATACACTAAAATGTGGTTTTATTTTAGTTACTGTTTTATGTACAAAAAAAGGTGGTCCATATAATACACAATTATCATTTTTTTCTTTCTTAAATTTCAGTAATTTAGAAATTTTTTTTGGAGATGGTTAAGAAAATTTTTTAAATTTGGTTTTGTAGATGTGTGTCAAAAGTTAGTGCATTGTTTTTTCTACATAATTTATAAAATAACCTACAGACACGAAAAAGTGTTGTTAAAACGCGTCACAGTCACGAAGTTGCATCCGTTTCCGCCAGAACAACCTACGCACATCTGTAATTAATATGTGCAACAGTTTTGAATAAGGCCTTGGATTATTATTTCAAAAACGCATGTGCTTTGTACACCAGATGGCGGTGAACGTCAAGACAACTTGGATATTTTGCTTTTTAGATATACGTGGTAATAGAGAATGTAATGCGATGGTTCGATCGGAATCCATTTTAAGATTTCAAAAAACAGTGTTCTGCTCAAACATATTTTGAAATTATCTCTAGGCTTTTATCTTTTATTTTTGCGATATCTTAGAATTTAAGAGTAGCTGATATAAGATTAAAATAAGTATTTTATCAAAATTATCTTCATTGATTTTGATCAAATTTATTTATATCGTTGTCTCTAATGTGAGCAGTGAGTTATCAGTTTAAAAATGAAAACGCGCTTTGACCGCTGTAAGTATTTAGCACAAACACATCCTATTTACTCCATTTCATATTTTGTATATTGTAAATAAATCATTTTCTGAGCAAATCTCTTCATTTAATAATTTGAGTGAAGAAGGCATTAAATACAAAGCCTAGGCAAAGTATTCACAAAGATCTAACAAAGTTATTTTGTTTCATATTTTACCAAATCGCTTAGGTAATGTATATACCCTAAATATATACATATGCCTGTCGCTTAAGTAAATATGCCTAGATGTTCTAATAGAATGCCAGGATTTTATACATTGACGGTAACATATACAATGATTAAATGCATTGTCAAAAACGTTTTGTTTAGGCTACATTTTATAAAAATTTGATTAAAATCGTTGTTGCCAATTTAAAGAAAATTTTAATTTTGATTTTTATGGAAAGTTCTTTCTTTAAATTTTGGTCTTGGGTATTTAAAGTAGTATGTGGAATGTTCTTAAGCGTAGTAAATAGTTACCATGACTAAATGTAGGCCTAAACAAGATGAAAGCAACTTTACGTTATTTGATGTCCTACTTCTCCTTGTATTACACTTAACTTGCCGGAAGTAGGACGGTAATGTCTACTTACTGAATTTGAATAAAGAGTTTAATTCTGTGAGATTTGTTATGGTTTCCTGTGTCGAAAATAACTGTTTGTAGAGACAAGCGTGTGAGTGGCCACTTATTTAGAAACTAAATTTATAACAGACCGTCCAAAACCTATGTCAAATTTTTCGCTTAAATAATTTAATGAACGCATCACTTGAATTTGTCTATTTTAACTTTTTGTTTATAAATTGTTTTGGCAGTTTATAAGTATTTAAACTTAAATTGAATCGTGCCCAGTAAATAAGTTGCCAAACTTTGAGAAGTGACATAAAAATAAAGAAAATATTTCCTATAAAACATATTTCAAAAATGTTTCGTAAAAAACTACAAAACAAATTATTGGTAATTAACTAAAACACACCTTAATTAATTAAAAATTTAATAGACACCACTTCATCTACTGTTTGAGAAATCTATAAACAATATTTTAATTAAACCCAGGCTTGCTTTGAGTTTTTAATAACGCTTTATTATTACGGGTTAATGTTCATATTTTGCCAATTATTTCTAAATAATTGTAATTTTCTTTTATTTAGTACCCTACAAAAGAAATTTTTGGTAATTAAGTAAAAAACACATCTTTTCTCAGCCCTCTCCGTATTCTACTTAATAATTATTTAAAAAATTACTGTTAAGTAGGCCTACTTACTGCCCATTCAAGAAATATGCTTGCGTGTTCTTACAAATAACCAAGAATTATTAAAAAAAAAAATTTTTTACCGAAATTTTGTATCTTTCAGCGTACAAAAAAAAAGATAGATTTTGGTTAATGTAATAAAAAGGGCGTAATAATTTGCATCTTATAAATTAGTTTGACTTATAACATCTTAGAGATGGTTGGATTTAGTTAATAAACGCCATTTTGAAACGGTTAAGTGGAAAAATACAAGATTTTGTGGTACACTGCAAACTGATTATATATTGTTGTTTACATACCATTTAGTTGCCATAACAACTAAGATATGCCAATTTAAACACAATTTAGTTACCATAGCAACCAATATATTATTATAATAATTGATTAGGTTAAAACTTTTAATCCACGAGGTTTACAAATTGTACATAAAGATATGAACAGGGACAATCATTCTAAAAAATGTTTTCATCATGATTTTGACAAAAAATATTTTAAAGTACAGTAGTTATCAATTTGTTTCAATGAATGAACCTTCCTAATTCCATATTATTTTCTCTTTTTGTGTAATTGATTATGAGACAATGTATTGTAACCACTGAATATAAAATCCTTAACGGTTAGGACCGATTTATGTTCAAAATAATGTATAATAGTTGACATATTATTGGTGGTTATGTTACTTACCACTAACTCGATTCCTGCTCAGGTACTAGTTAGTTAGTTTCAAGGATATAACTGCCATCTTTATGGGGAAATGAGTTCCTAAACGTTCGGACAAAGTTTAGTGTAGGCCTAGAGTAGAAGCAAATCCGCACGAATGTCGCATCTAGAGCTTGGGTTATCTGAAAGAGTGCCATTTCAGTTCACCGTCGCCGAGTCTAAATAGCCTTTTTCAATTTACCACGACATTTATTTATAAATTTGGAAATTCATATAAATACAAGTAGGCCTAATAATGAACTATTTTCCCTCTTTTTTTAAAAAGAAATCTGGAACACACGTAATATGTACTGAACTAAATTTTCATTTGTTCACCAATGAACAGAAATCGTGAAAGCATTCTAGAGGAGGGGTTGGCTGGATAGGGTGAGTTTCATAAATAAGTGAGCACTACAATACGTTTCCTGTAGGATCCTTACTTATTTACAAGGAACATCTGATCATCCTTATGATTTGTTGTACCAATTCCTTTTTTGTTTTTACTGGCTCACACATAGGTACAGGGTGAATACTTTATTGTGGACACTTTTGGTATTTCATAAACTATTGATCCAATGAAAAACTTTAAATGGGATATTTATCATGGAATTTAAAAATCCGCTAAGTATACTTTGATAAATGGCCGCCATTTTCCAATATGGGAACTAACTTTAAAAAAATTGTATGGTAGTTGTAACGAGCGGAATGCTAAATTAATTTCATTAAACGGACGTGGAACTTAGAGTGTTGAAAGAGAAGATATATTTTAATAGAAGTACCTTACCGTCAAGTAAAGGTTCTATAAAATTAAATATAGTAGGCTAACACAAGAAGTGTAGTAAAAGAAGCTGAATTTGGGCTAATTAAGATTATCCAGACAAAGCCCGATTTCTATGCACGGGAAATGTTTTCTTATATTTAATGATTTGATCACAAATATGCTAGGCTTCCGTTAGAACTGGAAACACCTTTGCGGGAATCTCGGATACATGGACCATGTTTAAGTCCACACAATCGCTCTGTTACACACCTCTGCACCCTCGTGTTACAACACTCGTATTTCTTACTTGCAGAAGGTCAAGTTCCTTTACTGTAGGTAACATTCTAATCTAAGACAATTAGCATTGTGAGGGCGTGACAAATCTATTGATGTCAATACAACACAACAGTCGATCGAGTATTACTTTGTCATAAACGACGTTGAGAAGGAAATAGCGGATGCGATGTTTACACTTTGGAATCGCCTGTCAATTTTGTTTACCGTCTTGTATATGTAAAAGGAAAATATTGTAGATGAAATTGAGATTTTAGAAAGAGGCAGCCTACCACCATGACAAAAGTGTGATTAATGCTTGTGCGCTTCTAAAATATAGGGTGCGTTCAATATTTCAGAGCGCTTTATTAATACTTATTTGGATGTTAAAAAGGCAGGTTATTGTTAATTGTTCGTAGTTTCTAATCGATGCCTTACAATTTGTGTTTGTCTAAGGGTAGGTAGTGTATAATAGAATACATGGTGATCAACTCAAGATGGCCAACATCAGCATCTCTAAAATTACAAGAGACTAAATTAACAGACAATAAACAAAGCAAACCTCTCACTCAATGTATAACAGAGTTGCGGCCTAAATAGCTGTTGTCTATTACAAAACGTAGGCTCAAAGTAGCGCTAGCGACTAACATTCTATCACATTTCCCATACAACCCCTCTCTTGTTTCATCAGGAACCCACTCTACAGTTAGGTAAACGGTTTTGGTTGTTTACAGCTTGCAAAGCCATACTAATTAGAGTTTGTAGCATTCAATTAAAACATCCTCTTGAACATCTAATTTTTTATAGTTTCTAAACTTTAACTTTACTCGTGCTGTTTAGAAACTTTAATAAAAAACTGTTTTTAACTTCATCAAAAATTGTTAAAGTATGAATAGCGTACAAGTTATTATTTAACATTCACCTTATATACTGTATATACTTAATCTAATATTTCTCCCAGTGTAAGTTATTGTTATGGTTTGTTTATAGGAGTGGGTGTCAAAAGATCCACATATATGACGCTCCACTTGATCTTTATGGATCTATTATGAAAACTAACGTTTTCCTATGTATTGTAAACTCTAACGTACCGACTCTTCAAAATCTATAAAATTTGTTATTGTTTCAGGTGAGTCTAAGACACAGTCCTTGCCTCGAGGTTTCGCGCCACCTGATGATGACGACTCTTCAGGTAAACTGTCAAAACCCCTGCTTTAAGCAATTAAGTAATTTAGCTTATAGACATAAAAACATATTGTAATTTGGTTTTTATAGCTACATTTTAACTAACTTTGAGAAAAATTGTACCTTTAAAGGAATTCTGAACAAAATTACTATCACTAGAACGATAATACATAATAAATTAAAGAGTTAGGACACTTTCTTTTGGCATTAACCCTTTAACGGTCAGTTGCTTGCCGTCCTTTATGTAGTGTAGGCCAGAGTATGGTGGTTTTTTTTCTGATCGCGTTTGTATTTAGTCTTAGTTTTGACTGCTCACACTTAGCTTTAGGCCTGGGTTCTTACTAAAGTTTTAGATTAAGCTTTAGGTTTATTACTTGAAAACGGGAGTTGGTTTGTACTCCTGAAACGTCGTATTTTAGTTTTTATTTGAAGGTACATCTAAAACGTATTTTGGAGGTCTCAGGTACCAAATTTTGTTACGAAGATTGTTGCTACAGCTGCAGGATTAACCTGCTGGTTTATTTAAATTGTCACAAAACAAACAACTGCCAGTTTCATTAAGTCTCGTTCTTGAAACTCTAATCACTTTTGCGTTATCGATTTAGTGAAGCCTCATTATTTAGTTCATTAAATTTTAAAATGGAACCAGAAACAGAGGCAATATTATTTAAAAAATGGGTAAATATTTGTTTTGACAAATTGTTTTTATATTGAATGCACGCACATATCTCACCATTGAATTAAGTCTCTTAAGATACGATATTATGAAGCTTCTATATTATATGAGGAGTTGGACCATGCAATACTTTATGTTTAACCTTTAGATGGCAGAACTAGTTTCCTTATTTTTCTAAGCTTCAAAACACACCATGGAGATGTGACATCTATTTCGTATATACAATCATTATCACACTCACATTCCCCTTAAAAGATATGATCTAACTAGCTGATGGTTCCAGCTTCACCTGGGGATAGTTGGGAAAGTTTAATAAAGATTTTTTAAATTTTTTTATTACAACTCTAATTTTGGTGTTATGGAAATAAATTACGCCCAAATACAGCAACACACCAATTTTTATCAAACTCGACCCATAATTAACATAGATATGATACTGTTTTAGGGGTAAAAAACACCCTTGGAGAGGAACATTTTCAAAACTCTTTCTTAATACGCGTCTACAGACCTACTAAGAAAGTAATATCTTCATGCACGATTATTTTTACCGATAATTCATGAACCGACGTGTATTTAGACATTCGTTTCGGCCCTTAGAGGCTACAATAACAAAAATATTAATAAAAATTGTTGCAGCCGATTTTCAGAAAATCATAATTTTAATTTTGTTCTTTATGACAGCTACCGTACTTCCAAATTTTGAGTTATTGAAAAAATTTTAATATACGGTATATCCTAACGCACTAAATTTGACTAAAATCGCTCTACTCGTTTATGTAACAAACACAGACATCATTAAAAAAAAACACATTTTAGTTCTAAAAGGACCTCAAAATCTAGTTTTTATCTACCACAAATTATTTTTTACATTACGTATATGAGTATTAAATTAAAAAAAGCATAAAAACCTCGCGGAACTAAATAGGCTTAGATTATTTACCACACGTTCATTAATGCATTAAAGCGTAAGTGCCGTGCCTTATCTAGTATTACCTGGCCTGCAATAACAAGCTTACCGAGATAAGGCAGGAATAGTTGCATTGTGGGACGACAATAAGTGGGAATAATGTGCTACTTGGATAGGGGTAAATTCAATGGATCATTTTATTTTGTCATATATCAAATCTCTCTTGAACAACTTTGTTTGATCAACTTGAACAACTTAACACAAAACACGTTCAATTTACACATATACACAAATCAATATACAGGGCGTCTATTCATTATCTGTCCATCCGCCATTTTGTTCTTTTACAAAAAAGCATTATATCTCCAGAAATAGATAAGATATTCAGTTCAAATTTGGTATAAGCAAGTTGTATGTTACGTTTCACAAGAATTTTTGAAAATAGTGTCACTTTAATTATTTTAAAAAATTTAACAGTTTTTGAGATATTCGACTTTAAAATTTTTAAACTGTTTTGAAAATTATAAAAATAAAATGATCATGTTTGGTAGATTTGTAAAACGTAACGTACAAAATGTTTATACCAAATCTGAACTCAATATCTTACCTATTTCTGGTGTTATAATTTTTGTTTGTAAAATACAAAATGGCGGATAGACAGATAATGAAGCGGAAATCGACTATATGTTATTTGTCATTTTGTGGTCGTTTTCATATATATAAGCCTAAAATGAATCGCCAGTCCATCTGTATCGGGACACTCTGTATGTGTAAAATGAATAGGTTTGTATTAGGTGTGTGTTGTGCCTGATGATGGTTCTAGTGAAGATGAAACAGCTGCAGCTACAACAAGTAAACAGAACTACATTGTACTACAAATAAATGTACGTTAAATCAATTAAAATATACGCAGTAAACTGAGTTTTGTGATGGGTAATTAAAGCGATGTCAATTTTTCGTGGAACCGTTTTCAGGTTCCCTGATCTCAAAAAGTGATTTTTTTTTTTTTTTTAATGATAGGCCTACTGTCGTCTATACAATATTTTACTAACCATACAACTGATCCAATTTTAATCAAATTTGGTATAGGCCCTATGAGAATATTTTGACTAGGCTATATCTTGAAATTATTTCTTATTTTATTTATTCAATAACTCCAATTTTGAAATATCTTTCATAAGACGTAAACTCAAAATTAAGATTTTCTTTAAATTGAGTGGAATGATATTTACAATTTAAAAAAAATAGCTTCTAAGGACCCAAAGAAAATATATTGGTCATCACCTTTATAAAAAAAATGCCGGCTAAAGTTACATGTTAATTAGGTACAGTTTTATCCTAAACCACTTAAGCTAGCGGATAAAGTTACATGTTAATTAGGTACAGTTTTATCCTAAACCACTTAAGCTAGCGGATAAGGTTACATGTTAATTAGGTACACTTTTATCCTAAACCATTTAAGCTATCTTTTTTCAATTATATAATACATACAATATTTTTAAAAGTGCCAAGGTAAAGCGTCTTATCTGTCGTAATAAATATAACGGTAGTAAATCTTTAATAAAAAGATATTTTCGAGGAGACACATTCACATATTATTTTTGGATTTACAGATAAAAAGATAGAAAGTTTGTTTATTTGTAGGCCTACTTTTTACAATTGTTCGTTTACATTCACACAAATACATAGTTTAGAGAAAGTCTTACGATAGGGTAAAATAATCGACGGAACGTTTCATTAGAATATACGTTTTTACGTCATATGAAATGATTTTTCTTTGCGTATTGTCCAAGTCATCTAAGCGGTTCTCTACGTCTCAATCCGAATTTGATATGTCGGCATTTTTTGGCTTTCATACTTTTCAGTTTTTTCATCATAAACATGTTATTTATGTTAGCTAAATAAAACTATCAGTCCGTAAGGGGTAGTGCAGGGAGACGGGGAAGTCTTGTCATAACTACTACTGCTGATAAAAACATTGACTCAGCTCCATTCCGCTGTCAACGTTTGTCACGTTGCCTTCTCGCCTTATCGTCTGTTTGTCCTCTTTGATTTGTTTATAAACGGAAAACCTTTCTAACCAGAACAATCGTTTTAAAATTTCTGTCAATTTTAAACTTTTTATTAGTGAGAACTTTAAAGTGAGCCGTTCACTTTCCGTTATGTGAAATTCGTTCAGTCCTTCACTACACATAGATCGATGTCGTCAATTTTCATTATTATTATTATCTTCCTTCTTTTATAGGTGTATTAAACATCATGCAAACATTCCATTCATTCCTTTAATGGAACTAACGGAAACATCCAGTTGCTTGTGTTGTTCGGGTTTTTACTTTCGTTAAATTAACAGCTCCTCCGTTCTCTGGTTCTTGTTTTATAAAACGATACGCATTTGATATGATTTCACGCGATTGACTGTGGAAGACTTAACTTCAGAACGTTTTCTCTTTCCATCACAACACATGAACACAACAATGTTTTTGAAACGCGCAGTACAAAACTCACTGCAAGATTGAGCTCAATGCTTCCCCCACTACACCAACCTGCCCAGAGACGACTGCGCATATCAGTGACAGAGGTCAGACTAAAGAACTGTACTAGTTATTAATTGTCTATTGTATTAAATGTTTGAAGATATACTTTTAAAACATTGATTTTTTTAAGGGATGGTATTAATACGTTTTGTGTGGGTCCCTAGAGGTTACGTTGTAGTAAGATTTGATCAAAATCAAACAGAGACTACCAACTTTAGAGTTATCGTTTAAAATATAAAAACAAGTCTCGAAGTAAGGTCAAAAAAACTCTGAATACGGAGTTTAATCGAAATCTGTTTAATTATTTGGGATGTTTGAACTGCCACATCATCAAAATCCTTTATGACCCGTTTTAATACTTTCTCTAGAGTACATTTATATAAGAAAGTAAAACTCTCAACTACTGGTGGTTACAGCAGCTGTAACAACAGACGGAGCGTGACCGACAAACCCCGCCCAGGATTAGCAATGAATGTAAGATTTCTATCAGTTTTGGCGCCAGAAACACGTGTGGGCGTGTGTCTCTTCCCCTATCGTAGAACCTGATTTCTTGACAAATAGATAACCGTTGGATTAGCTTCCAAAGCTACCCACCTCAACCTTAGCAATGACATGCAGATTCAGATTGATAATATAGTTTAGAATAAAATGCAGAAAAACAATTTCGAACTCCTGTATTTTAGAATTTTGTAATTTTAAATAAACTTTCTCAATCACCCAACCCAAATAATTAATTGTTAGCAAAGATGTCAGTTCAGTAATTCTCAATGAAAAAATGATAATGAGAACCATGGACGCTGTCTTTGACTTGCTTCCCTTGTGACATAAACGCGTTCTCAGAATAAATCGTTTGGGTTTGTTCAAGAGGAGGACCGCCATTCAAACAAAAGCACCCATCAGGTTTCCTATCCTAACCTAACCTACTTTATACATAATATATGAATACACAATTTATTGTTCTAGAGCCCAATATAAATTGTTGTCCTTCCAGAAGGTGTCAAACAGATCCTCATCCTTTTTCCGACAGCGCCACATAAATTCATATAATTAGGAAACACAAATATCTACCGATTCCAGACTCTTTCTGTTCCTGGTAAAATACGCCAACAACGTTTCAGCTGTTCTGTCAGGTCAGGCTCTCTCTCTCTCTCTCTCTCTCTCTCTCTCTCTCTCTCTCTCTCTCTCTCTCTCTCTCTCTCTCTCTCTCTCTCTCTCTCTCTCTCTCTCTCTCTCTCTCTCTCTCTCTCTCTCTCTCTAAATAAATAAATAATACGAGTAGCGGTCCTCTTCTTGAATGGACCTAATCGTTCTTGTAATAGACCTAAAAGAGCTTTTTTACAGGCAAAGTTCATTTTGTTTTTCCAATAATCTAGTTGACCTCGATATTATCTAAAACTTATAATTAATGTGATTTGCTACAAAATATCCAAGTTAAACAAAGACAAATGATGATTTAAATATTTTAGATTTTCTTATCGCATTCCTGTTTTATTTATCACAAGTGAAATGTGCCCTCTTCGAAATAATTGTAAGCTATATAAACTCTTTCAATGTTACTTTCCTATCTTAATGTCCCGAAACGGATAGGCCAGTATTTTTCTCACACACCCATCAAAAAATATTCGATTCCCAAAAAATGCCTTTCGCGTAAATAGATAGGCCAAAATAAAAATAAAATTATATATTTAAATGAATCCTAAGTTTGTAACAGTTCTGCCCTAATCTTATTTGATTGAACTCTAGCTTTAAATGGCGGCGAACAAGATTTATTTTCGTTGTTTACCTATTTTCTTTTAACTTTCACTTTTACTTACGATTTTGGGGTTTGTTCAATAAGCTTCATAGTGGTAGCGCCACTTTGAGGTTAGTGCTACTGCAACACTCTTACGAGAATCATGGTTTGTATTTAATAACGGTTTGTGTTGTTATTTTGCCGATTTATTAAATTATGTTGATTTTAAACTGAATTATTTCATAAGTCTATTTAAACATATAACATAACCTGGCTTAACCTAACCTATTCGAGTATTTGTTAAACGAAAATGTAAATCAGATTTGTGGTATCAAGTATCACAAATGAAGACAGACAGACATCATTGCTAATACCACTTATTGGGGCTCTCTGACTTTAAATACATATATTTTCTAATCCCCCCTCCTATATCAGTGTAAAGTGTTCTAGGCTACTATAAATAAATTTTGAAAAAATACATATAAAGTCAACCCAACGTCTTTTAATGTTTAAAAAAATACTTTCGTCCTTTTGTGTAGGTCGTAAGATATTTTATTCCCAAAAATTTTCACAAGAATAAAAACAAACAAAACAGCAATTTTCCAACAGTTTAAAATGTGTGTGCAAATACATATACACAAATATGGTCACGACAGATTTGTATTCTGCTAGTTATACACGTGTATTAAAATAATGATATTTATTCCAATTAAACATTTATAAAATCAAATATAAATAATTATTGCAAATATACAATGTTATAAAGTCCCTCCCCCAGTCCCCCCACCACTTTAACTTTCGTATGAACTTAGAGTTAAATACTTTTGAGACTGTTTACTGGTGTCTTCCGACGAGCGGCTTAGAGATAGGTTAGGTTCGGACATGTTTTAGGCACCTTACTTTAGTATCTAAAATTTACTTTAAAAATAACATTAATTCATAGTTTAAAACAGATATTGTATTTGGTTTTTTATTAGTATAAAATATCAAAAGTATTACAAAATCATAATGGTTAATTCCAATCAATTATGAATTTCCACCTAGAGATGAATATGAAATGTAAAAATCCAGTTCAATTTTTTGTAAATGTCATCCACATTTTTAATGAAGGTGGACGAGGAGAAACTTTATTAACACACTGTGTAGAGGAAATAACAATCATGGTAAGGAAAATTAAATAATAAAATTATTTCAATATAATATCAACTTGTAACCCATCTACTTAAAATGAAGAATAAACAAAGTGACTTCAACTTTCATGAATTAAAACTTTAAAACATTGACTGTTGTCTCTCAACAGAAACTGTTAAAAGAATTCCTTCTTTGAAAACATACAAGTAAACGTTTGTCAATGATTAATGACCTAGCTAGTGCATGAATGAAAGGAAGTACATGCAACAGTATTGGAACTGTATCCTTTGTCATAGTGTCTATGACCGATGCCGTAACCTAACGAAATGTGCCGAAGTTTTCCGAATAAAGATAGAGAAGGGATAGCCGCAGGCAATTATCGAGAGTCGAAGCTTGGAGTTGGTTCCTGCTTGTCGTCTCGGTTGTGTGTTGTTTTATACTTTTTATAAGCGGTCGAGCAACTTTGCAAATGGTTACATCTTGTGTTGTGTTGTGAGAATCTAGCTAGACAAAGGTGCGTTGATATTCAACATCTCTGTGTTATTGGGTTAATTTTCGTGTAGTTTTAATTGTCTTTTTGTTAAAGTTTAGGATGTGTGGCTAATAGAATGTTTGGTTATACAACAGGAGTTTTGTGCAGTTGAAAAGAAAGGAGACTATTCTACGGAATTTATACCTGGTTTAGTGTTCGTTCTTTGAAGTGTGTGTGAAAGAATTAAAAGTTCAGACACAGTTCTGATTGTATATTTTCTTGGATGTTTTGAAGTGATTTGTGTTGACTGTAATTGATTACACGTATGTTCCATTAGACATAAAGTGTAATTGGTCTAAACAAGTTGAAATTGTTTATAAAACTATGAATTCCCAGAGAATGTATACCCTTGAGCGTATAATTAAATAATGAATTATTTAATAGATTGTTGACAAAGTGTAAAAATATTGTTGCAATATGTTGACGGATAGTGACACTGGTGGGGGAAGGCGAAGGTCGACCTTTTACGTTCCTCTGGGGGAAAATAGGACACCCAGTTCCACGATAGACAGAAAAACGCAAACACCTTGTCTGTCTAAACGAACTAGTGGAATTTCCAGCTCTACACCAACAGAAAGGACTTCGGATCGAAAGAAATTTGAAGAAACTCCAAAATCTACTCCTCAGAGGGCAGTGAGAACGAAACCTGTTAGTAGAACATCACCTGTGAAAAGCCCTCTAAGGGTACAGAATGCTCAAAAACCTTTGTTAACCGTAACGAAGACGATCGAAGGACCGCAAGGTCCTCAAGTTCCAGTTTTAATGCCGGTACAAAAATCGTCATGTTTATCACCTTCGGAAAGTATACGTTCTCCGTTATTGAAGGTTTCCGCAAAGTTACTGTCATCGTCAGCTCAAGCTCTGGAAGTGATCAACAGAACGCCTGTAAGTTCTCCATCAAAATCATCGTCACAATATTCTCCTATATCGTTGATACGACGATCTTCGTCGAGAAAACTTTCGCGAAGTTCGTCCACTATCTTGACGAGAACTTCTTCGACGAAATTGTGTGCCGGAAGTAAGGATGACCCCACTAAAGATTCTACGAAAAGTTTACACGTGGATTACTCCAAAGTGCCAGTGATTGTGATTGATCAACTGCCGGATGAGAAATTATTGGCTTCCGCTGCCAGCAGAGCTCAAGAGAGGCGGCATGCACAGGTTGAAGATGAAGATGGTGATGATACAGGAGTTCATTCTGGTAAGATTTAAAACTTATGGTTTTAGTCAAATATTTGGAAAAGTTAAAATGTAAGTAATTTGTCTGTTTTAGGACTGTTTGTCTTCATAGTTTAACTGTTGTTTATAGGCCTAAATCTCCTTAAATTCATGATTAATTTAATCCTAATTTTGTAAGATAATCAAACAAAATAACCTAATCTAAAGAGAAGAATTTTTTTTAAATAAATGCGATTAAATTGTACCAAAAAGTATATTATATTTATTTCACTTTATATTTTAAATTGTTCCCTCTAATTTTTCATTGAAATGAGTTTTACCATTAATACAGAGTGTACCTGAAATGCAGTGCAAAATTGGTTCCTTACATTAAAACAAAGATAAAAGTTTACTTTGAACTTAATAAAATAATTTCTTTTCAGTCTGAGTTTTTCATTTAAAAAAGGTATAAAATGTATGGAAAGTGACATTATATGGAGTCCAAATTTAGTACATACATCTTTTGTAACCATTTACGGATTTATAAAAAACGAAGACTTTATTTTGTACATTTTCAAAATAGTGTTCGTTTAATGACCCGAAAACCGTTAATTTTACCAACAAATTACAATGAGTAAAATATTTTTACTCATTTAACGACAACACTGTGATAATTATTTTATATGTTTTCTGTGTGTTAAAGTATAACAGAGTTATCGATAAAACATAATTTTCTTGGTAATTGACTAAAACACCCACACATCACAATAGGAGTTATTCTATTACCCTATATTATTGTCCTTACTACATGTTACACCTGTGAGTTGGATCTAATTGATGATACTTTGAACATTTTCCTATTGAACTAAATTTTTATTTTTAAATTTCTAAATATTAAAATATTATGCTATTCTAATTAAAGTTTTTCATTATATTTACGATTCCGTTTTCATGTTTTTTAATTGTTACTACGTTATTATTTTGTTTGTTTGTTCATTTTCTGATATAATTATCTAAATTATGGTAATTATGTATTGTACCTCTCTCCGCATTTTAGTCGCTAAAAATCATGCAAACTTAAACTATTTACTTTGTTTGTCATTAATCAAATATTCTTTGACACCGCTAGACAATAGGCTAACTTTATCGTAAATATCTGTGTGTTGCAGTCATTTACCAAGAAATTATATTATCATTAACTGCCAATCCTTTCATCTACAGAAAAAAAACAAAGTAGCCTATAGTTTTTAAAATATTTTATATTAAAAATAGTAGTAAACGGCCTGCATTTTAAAAACTATACAAAAGTGTTGGTTTTTGGAAAACTGAAAAGATTATATATAAAGTGTGTACCCTTCTAAGTGTGGATTCATTTTGATACTTGTAAATTGTTTTATTAAAAACATAAACGCTACTCGAAAAGCAAAACTTGTTGGTTACATTTGTTAAATAGAATATTCTTTATTTTATTGTAAAAAATTAAGTAGCCTATATATACAATGTATTATAATTAGGTCATTAAGAATAGTAACATAATCTACTCTATCAAAGTTGATGCTTTAGTCAAGCAAACTTTATTTGAACCTTTCATACAAAAGAAATGTTCACCCTCATATCCCTTGTTTTGCTTCACCACAGCCTTTGTGGTCACACTGTAACTTTAGCCTCTTTGTGTTCGTTTACGAAAAATATTAACATGTGTTCAAATACTGGAATTAGGCCTATTAATTGTAAGGCTAATAGAAATAAAATAACCTATGAAAATTGGCAGGGTCAATTGTTAATGATTTTACTTCATGCCTAACATTTAGTGTAAAATCGTTTTCTCGGCAGTAGGCCTATAAATTTTGTGCTATTGCTTCAGCATTTACTGTACGCCCGATTTTGGAGCGGAGCGAGCCGTAAGTGGAAACTTAACAAACTTTGTATTTTGAAATCGGTGTTATGGATCATCAGAATTTTCTGTATTTAAAACTTTAAATATGTCTTGTATTGAAGTTGAATGTCCAGTACTGTATTCTAAAATAAGATATAGGGTACAACACTTTTGGTCTGGAGGGGCGGGGCATAAATCAAATTTAAACATTACTTAAATCTTGTTAGGGTCAGTTTTAAGTTACACAAACAGTTAGTCCCTATTTGGAAGTAAATTTGGTAATAACATTGTTTTTTTGTTATCTTCTTTGCTATAATAGCTTATACGAAAAAAATAAGAACACGTTTTTTAAAATATTAAAGTACAAATAATGTGTTGCCTATTTCTACCAAGTAGGCCATTATTATTGTTATATTATTGATGAATTTTTAGGAAAGAATGCTTCTTATGATTTAAAAAAAATATTAAATTGTTTCGAGTTAAACATTCAAAACATAACCTAAAAACTTATTTTTCTAATAAAGTTTAAGACCTTGGTTTTAAACAAAATTTTATATTTTAAAATTGTTTTATTATAGTTTTTAATAATTATTTTGCTATTCAAGAGATAAAATCATAAAAGTGCATTTTTAAAGAAAGTTTTGTGTAAAATCGTATTATTTAATACCATAAAAGTGCTTTTAAAAGTGTAAAACAGTAAAAAAGCTTGATTATCTTAATTAGAAGCTGATTTGGTGTTATCAGTTTTACGTATTTATTCTTTGGCTAAAATTTAAGCGTCTAGAATTATTAATTACTATAGTTATAGGTAATTGTTTAAAATAGATACGGTATATATATATATATATATATATATATATCGTCTCCTGTTTTTGTAAAGTATTAATGTATAAATTTGTTTCTAACTATTTTTTACGAAAGAGCTATAGAAACAAAAACAAACGAAAAACAATTTCAAAGAATATTCAAGTCTTTCTTTACCCACCTTTTAACTTATTTTTTCACGGCATTAAACACTTTGTCTTCGAAAAATGGGTTTTTGTATATTTTTACTTTAAATTTGACTAGTTGTTGACCTTCATAAGAGCTCTCAGTAAGTTAGGCCTTAGTAAGAGACTAGCTGGTCCTAACTTTTTCATGTATTCTGGGTTAGAGACCTTTGTTTCATTTCTCATTGTTTCATTTAAGGTCTTCACCAAACTCTTGCTCTCTTCCGACCATGACGCTATTAGAGAACTAACTACAGTCTGTATGAAGTAACCTGTCTCCTGACCCTCCAGCTACCTGGGACAGGCCCGGGCCATTCACCGGCACTCGGCGTCGCCCGCAGTTGTTTACCTAATTAGTCGCCTATAAGCTTCCCCACTAGCTTAAGTAACTTTTTTACCTAAATCATAATTTCCGAAATGTTATCAAATATTTGAAAAGTACATAAAAAAATAAGATCAACGATACTAAACAAGGGCAAATTTGATATTAAAAACAAGGAAAAATAACTTTCGTTTAAGGTTTGTAAACTTTGAGGTTATATAACAAAATGGTAGCAATTTCAAACTGATCTTATTTTATTTATAAAATAATAATTAACACATTTATTCATAGCTATACAAACAAAATATATTAAGTATGTGCTAAAACCATACGACTTAGGGTCCGTACACTTTTACGGACATTTATAAGTTGAAAAGCGCCAGTTTAAATTGTACAGACAGACAAATAAGCCAATACAATTATAAGGGTTCTTAGTTTTACTTAGGGAACCTTATAAAGAGAAAGAAATGAAAAAAGAAATCTTTTAATGGTTTTTAAGTGTTGTTTTGTCTCGCATCTCATAAAAACTGCTTTTCTAATGTATAAGCTATGCATTTCTTATTGTGTGGTTAAATCAACTTTTATTCGTCATACAAAAAACTATAATACAGTATATGATTTCGCACGGCAATTTAATATCAAATAATGTTTATTTTCAGATTTGTAGGTCACGCCGTGTTCAAGTTACAGGGGGTGGTTATAATTATCTCTGAAACTTTTAATTTGCCCTAATGTCAGCATATTAATTTTTGTGTGAATATACATGCATATTCCTAATCGGAATAACTTCTAGTTTTATTTGATACCCCACACATAATATTTAAAACACAATTCAGCTAGTTTGTGTCCCTTAACTAACAATACAAGCCAATATACAAAGAATATAAATGCAAAGTTTGAAATATATAATTAATTAATTACCTACGGACCTTACAAAGTACATTTTTTCACCTTAAATTGTTAATAAAATTGGGAATTATTTTATGGAAGTTTAATATGTTCCTCAGAATCGAGTTAAACAAACAAAATTATTTTACCTGTTATTTTTCGTTCTTCTGATGCAATCAGTCTGGTTATGATATCAAAGGTTTATTTTGGGAAATCCAGGAAGTAGGACTGTACAATGTACACTCATGAAGTGTATTATGACGTTGTTAGATTTGAAATTGTTTTAAATAACTTCACTCATCCTCACATTCAAGCCTATGCAATATTAATCGATCCTATTTATAGGTGTAATTATGACTCGAACAATATCTGTGTTTTTTATCTGATGTAATATATTAAGTTAAATAATACACAAGCTATAAACCAAAAACTTTAAAATGGACGCGATTTCGTCAGTTTCAATTGAGATTCTTCTTCTTTTTTTAAATAGTGTTGGTTCTATATGAGCTCACTGAAGTCCCCAATAACAATTTTCATATTCCTATTTTAATTTTTGTAGCCACTATCGTACAACGACATGGGGAGGACGGGATTTCGTAAATCACTTTTTCAGTTTCCTAACGCCATGAATCTGAGGTAGACATTTTTTACGATTACCAAAATAAGAAGGAAATTTCTCCATCAAAGAAATTCGCTCACTGTGCAGTTGAATTGCCATGATAATTTAAATACAATTTTTTTTCCAATTAAACTTTAGATGTCCTTTTCTTCTTTTGTATCAAAATCTTTCTGTTTCTACAAAGTTTAGTTTCTAAGAATAGGCTAAATCCTTTCAGATAACAGAAATTAATACAAAAGGATAAAACTGACAAAGGCACTGGTAGGCTTACAAACATGTGAAGGTATATAAGTTCAAAGTTGAACACCCATTCAAATCCCCCCTCCCTCCTGTATTAATCATTTTGTAAACATTCAAAGTGCAGTAGTACTAGACATCTACCGAATGTAGTGTTATGATTATTAGTGTATGTGTAAGTAAGGTTGTTGGATTTACCATGGGAATATACAGTTGTTTTAAGTGTAAGGAGAGATCAGGTAAGGGTGTAAATATAGTTTTTGGTTAGGTTTAGTTCTATGGAAGTGCGTTTACATACTTTAGTTACATAACTTTGTGTTTTGATTAATGGAAGGAAAACTTGCTGTAGAGAAAGTTATGTGATCTCCAATTTTTGTGGTTATAGCCTACCCATTTCCAAATCCCCTGAATTCCAAAAGTTATTTCAATTGTTGTTTGTCTGATATACAGTGTTCTACAGCACAAATCTGTGGATCGATTGGCAAATCCCGAGGCGACCTAGCTGGATCTACACCTTTTTTGTGTAGTCGTGGGTTAGTCTCTCTCTCTTTCATCTCTATGTCTTGACCAACTCTTGTTCTTTTCCGATCCTGACGTTATTAACTTAAATATCTC
This sequence comes from Aphrophora alni, assembly GCA_963513935.1. NCBI lineage: Eukaryota > Metazoa > Arthropoda > Insecta > Hemiptera > Aphrophoridae > Aphrophora > Aphrophora alni. The sequence goes on along the minus strand of OY740769.1, from coordinate 100,565,657 downwards.
CAAAACGTTAAGTTTAAACTAAAATTTAAACGGCGGCCATTTTGAAAATTTTAAAAATAAAATATTTGTGTTTGATACACTTGTAAATCGTAGCATACAACATGCTTATACCAAATTTGAACTAAATATCTATTTCCAGAGTTACAGTGAGTTTTTGTACAAAAACAAACTGGCGGATTGAAAACTTGGGCCAATTTGAATAAAAGTTACTGAACATTTTTCATTTATATGTAGAATCCGATCCTGTATAGAGCGCTAAGGTTTTTTGTGACGTTCTGTATATAAAATACGCAATTTCTCAAAATCTGTTCAACAGATTTCAATATAATTTTGAGAAATTAATTATTTTATAACAGCGCCATTGTCGAAGTTTTAATTTCTTAACCAATAACGCAGTAACCGGCATTTTGTTTTTAAAATATGGACTATTTTTTGTTGTTTTATTTGTCCCGGCAATAATTTTTTTTTTTAAATCGTTAGAGACAATTTAAATACATTTTTTTCTAGTTTTTCTTTGACAGTAACTCCCAAATTTTGAGTTACTAAAAACGGATACTCGAAATATATTTGTTAACTCTTCACATGTGAGAAAGAATGAAATGTGTCAGCTCAGATCTTGCCCAGCTGATTCATCAATTATCACCGCCGTAGCTGTTGCAATCTAATAATTGTTTTGCCAAGTAGTCTATCTAATCCTATTTGTCTAATCTTATCTGAAAGTAAGAGTTGCTTACGTCAATGATTCTTGTCCATGTTCATAAACATTGCACATGGTCTTGTCTTGTTTTGCACCTGAAAGTCGAGGAACCAGTTTTTGTGGACGACATGTGGTACCAATTGAAATGGTAGGCAATTGAAATACTGGGCAGAGACAGTTCTGGCGGAGTTGGGATAGTTTTATTAAATGAATATTTTGAGATTTTAAATGAATGCCGTAAGCTATCGAACCACAACTCGCAAACCTCTCGGACATCATAATCTTAACAAACAGTTATCGTGGTACTTAGCCAGACATAAAGTTGCTTTGTTTAAAACATTTTCTGAACCTCGTAATTTTGTGTAACTAACTATAAAAGGTGAAGGATAAAAATTACATTTTTAACGATAACTTTGCTATTTGTCATCGTAGAGGTGTGAGGTTGGTACCGTTATATGCAGAATTGAAATCTGAAAATTTGTATCTAGTTTAGTATGATATAAGTTAAATAACAACGATATATTTTGTAACAATTCAAATAAGGGATGAAGTTATCTATTTTATTTATTAATTTGTTAATTTGCTCGACTATAGGGCGCCAGGTTTGCTTTAGCATACCAATTTAGAAAAAAGTGAATTTAATTATTTATAAAATCTCTGGGGTCGCAAGCTCTTTTTACAGTGTACTCACAGTGATTCTGGGTTTCAAAAATGAAAACACTTGTCTCTGAAATATTACATAAAAATTTATTAAACATAAAACACATTAGATTCATGTAACAGAGATAAAAAAAGAAAAATTTATATAAGACATCTTACAACCTATCAATATTACTATCATTGAAAAAGAATCTAATCAAATTATATTAATAACTTTAAGTTATTTAGTTGCAACTCCAAAAAATAATGAAAAAGGATTTTACTTTACTTCTCATAGCAAATATTTTAATTATAAAAAATATAATTTTTACTGAAATTGAGAATTAGTTTTATTAATAAAACAAATAACTTTATTTGATCATATTATTTTACTTAAAGACTCCACAACAAACACATTGAATCTTATTAATGAAATACATAATTTTTATGATATCAAATATATATCTTGAAAGTATATAAAAAGGTCTAAATTGTTCAAAGTACATATATATATGGTTAAATAATGAAAGTCTAAACGTGTTATACCAAATCACGTTATGTTCTTTATAAAAGAAAACACTTTTCCTCGAAGGATGATTCGTGTCTTTCCATGTGACTGCGTGCTAATTTTAGAGATGCTTTGTCCACTATCAACGAATTGTCTTTTGTTCATCGCTCACGAGATTTATTTTGTTGTACATGTATTACAACCAATTGTTAATGTCTTATGCTAACTTTAATTGTTCCATATATCTTATAGAAGAGTTCTTTGTCGAGAATTCGAAAATCACGTGGCAGCGATTGCACAACATAATTAAAAATTGCAAGTTATTACGCTTTTTCATTTAAAAGTTTATTTATTGAAAACAATATTGTCTTAGCACTTTTGAAATTGTTAATACACCATGTCTTTCACAAATTTAACTTCTGAACACATTTTTTAATGTTCTAACAGAAACTCGGAGAACTGCCATTCATAGGTCTTAGAGCAACTAGCCCCAAACGAAGACTGATCTAAGCACGAGATTTTTCTCTCTTCCGCAAGAGAGCTGTTCCGGTAAACGTTACCAAAGTTCAACATACTCCCCACATAACACAAAATTTTACATATTCTATTTATAAAAAACAAATTATACTAAAATTGACATTATTACATATTTGGTTTTCTTGAAAATCTATTTTTCTTTTATTTATGAAGTTATTGAATAAAATTATGATTTGAACAGCCTGTTTTCGGCGCTAAACCGCGGATTTTAAATCTATTACAAATTATGATTTTTCACATCACCACAAAACCCCACAAAAGATTTGTATTACAATACAAGTATTGTACTATAAATCTTTTCTATATATATAAACTCAATTCGAAAGAAAAACCCAAAATGTGAAAAATTTTTCAATAGATTTTCAAGATTCCTTATTTCAGCAGTTAAGGACCTCATAAAGAAAATAAGTATCACTAGTATACCTAATTTAAGAAAGATTCTCTTTTTACATAAAAACTAAAAAATCTATTTGCTAAAATCCTATTTCACTATCTCAATTTATTTGAGTCATCATAACTCATAAATATTAAAATATACGAATCAATTAGTGCTAAGCCTTATCTCTATTTATCCAATAAAACCCATCATCAGTTTCCTTTCCAACCTCGTTGGCGGAAACTTTCCATCAACATTTTTTTGTTGACAGGATCCCGTCACTCAAAGCTTATCTCCCAGACAGCCGTCTATATACTTTTTTTTACGTCTCATCCTCTTTGCCAAGACGACATTTCTACATCCTTTGAAAATCTACCTTTGACTCTAGATATTCATCTGAATCATTTTTTAATTAAACACAATTACAATTTAAAACCTCTCATTTTTAATTAATATTTTTACGAAATTATTTACTTATTACTCAACATTACTTCAATTCACCTTAAACTTTTCAATTATCATCTTATATTATTACTCATTTTAATTTAAACCCAATAACTATTTATTCTTTATCAATTCTCAATTACTCTTTGTCTTGCTGGGATAACATGTTAACTACTGATTTTACAATTACCAAAAACTCCTCTCTTCAACTAAAATTCAAAAATATAACATCATTATTATCAAAAAGAAATATAATTACTTACAAAACTCATCTATTTATTTAAAAATTACCTCTTTAGAACTGTATTGTCTCTCAGTATCCTATCTTAAAATTATTTCCATCTTATCTTTCATATTTTAATAATTCAAGTTGCATTAATCCCCAAACAAATTCTTCATAATAAAAAACTCCTTATTATTTACCTATATTCTTTCATAAATAATCTCCTTATTTCAACGTAGCTTCCTTTAAAAATCATAATAATCGTCGTTTATCCGCAGAATTCCTCAAATCTCCTCTTGTTTCATTAAAATCGTCGCATATTTCCTTTATTTCATTAAAATCGTCGTATATTTCCTTTATTTCATCGCAGTACTCAAAAAACCTCTTAAAAACTAAAAATTTACCATTAATGCAACCTAACTACCTTTTTTATAAAAGTTTATTAACAGAACAACTTCATTTTAAATACCACTTTACTCAACAATTCTGTAAACTCATCATCTTCATATAAAAACTCAAAAATTCTTTCATTTAAATTACTTCATATTAAAATCTCCTTAGTCATCTATTACTTGTATACAAAACTTCAAAAAATAAAAAAAATTATCATTGCTTTCCCAGCTAACACCTTATTTCATCAAAATCTTTAGACACCTTTATCAAATAACTGCTTAACATCATTTATTATTTCAAATTCCATTATTATTTATTTAAAAAACACTACTTATTTATCCTTTCTATAAAATTCATTAAAATCTCTCTACTTATTATTAATTTATTACTCCTTCCTTTAAAAAACAAAAACTTAACCTCCCTCATTCTAATTAACATCAAAAAAACTTAAAAAAACTTAATTATTATCTGTCTTGGCAAAACTCACATAAATTCTCCAACTTTAACCAATTGTTCTTCATATTCTCAAACCATAAATCACTTAAAACTAACAATTTTTTATCTCATATTATCTAATAATCCTTAAAATTTATCAATGTCAAACATACAACTTATCGTTCTACAATTTAACATCTAATTACCTATCCTAATCAGCTAATCAACTTTTTTACAATTTTATAGAACTTTTAACTTCATTCCATAAAAACTCTCCTTTTGTCACGTCCGGTTTATTCTTACATATACAGATCGATCACTTCTATATATCCTACAATTTGTTTTCAATCAACATCTGTCTAAAATTTATTACATGAAGTTTTTTTTTTTTTTATGTAATAATGTCACACTTACTTATGCATTTTTCTTCCTAACCTCTCCTACATAGGTTCTTCTAACCGTCTACTTTATACCGTGCATACTTCAAATTGCTCTTTAGACTCTTACACAGAGTAACATGTTGTGACGTTGAAATGTGCAGTGGTTGAATGCAATATCCCTACTTGATTCAAGATAGAACCCAAAACACATCCCTATTTCACAACACACCCTCTTATGCAGTCTCAGAATGCCTTATTCTTACGAATAAAACATTCTATTTTGACTACACAAACGCTCAGCCATCCACCCAATGTTCATGTACTCCTTAAATGCATCTACACGAAGAAAATTTTAAAATTCATAAAAAATTTCACTAAAATCGTTTCATCCGAAGTTGAAATAATGTTTATTTTTACCAAGTTTATTACTAGCATCGTCGATTTTCTGTTTATGTAATCCTTTCTAGATGTTATTATTCAAATTCAAAAAGAAAATTTTATTTTTAAAATTTATTCTAAGTTTTTTTACTTAGAAATTTACTTTCAATTCTATTAAAGTTATTTAAGTAATCTACTTTTGTTCTTGTTTACTTTATTTAAAGCCAATTATCCTTTATTTAAGTAAATTTTATTTGAAAACACAAGTCAAATTAGAATTATACGTCAAAGGTTTTTTATTTTCCTAGACAGCATTTTGGTAACACCCTATATTTCGTCTCAATGTCATGCATAGGAATTTATACCTGACTAAGGAATAAACAATTTCCCCTTTGTATATAGAGACGCAATTCTTTATCTGCTTACTACTGATAATAAGTGAACCTTTTAGCTCCAACTAGATTCTATTTCTCTCGTCATTATTGAATATTTTATTGAATCCACCTACTTAATATTGCATATTTTTTCTTCAACACTACTCTGAATCCTCGCTTCGAACTAACTATCTTATCTATGTCACGTAAAATCAATATTTATTCCTTTCATAAACATGCAGAGTTATTTACTAACAATCTTGCAGCTCCAATGATCCTCTCATCTAACTAATCTGTTTTCGTCACGTTTTCTAAATATTAAGATCTTAATAAACATATAAAGTTGTTTACTGCTATAATCCAGCGTCTTTACTTTACAAATACCTAAACGTTTTCTAAAACTAAACTCTTAATATTTTACGCTTGGCTAATAATTATTTTCTATATTTTTGTCTCAGCTTACAAAATTCATTAGTACACACAAATTATTAATATTCATAACTCTTAATTATCTATTTTCAAACTTAAACTTATTTATTAACAAACTTCTTATTCTAATAATTATTTTTCAAAATCTAGTCCGTGTGTTTATAAAAAATGTCTTTACATTTATTATTAGTTGTTCCAAATTTCAATTGATTACTACTCAATTATAAATTATACATTTTTTACGATGGTTCCCAGATTGGTGAAAGATTTTAAAATACATGATTGAATTTTTTAACACATTTTTAATGTTAAATACTTCTGTCCACACGGACAGTTTGTCTAGCCTATTCATCACAACAGACCCTTTCCTAACAAAAGATCCCACTTTGTTATTGTCTCTGAGTATTGACAAAATACTTTTCTCTTTCTCCCTCTCAGGCATACCATCACCCCTCCTTCTCTCAAACATCTTAGAATCTAATGACCTAATTTCAACATCTGTTCGTTCAGGAATTCTAACCCCACCATTCTTATACACTAGTACAAAACCTTCTTTTACTATTTCTACATTTTTACTTTCAAGATTATATTTAAAGTTAGATTTCTCACAAAAACTTTTAATTTCTTGTTCTTGGGTTTGAAAAATACTCTTAAATTTTATCATTACATAATTTTCAAACTCTACATTTTTATGACCCACTTGTTTTTTAAAATAAACAGCTGATACCTTCGTTATTAGATTATTTACTTTTACTTTGTTTTTCAAATTACTTATACCTATTCCAACCCCACTAGACATATTAATTTCAACATTATTTGCTGTTTCTGGATATACCTTGTTACCTAACCCATTATTCATCTTTTTAGCAATTTCTTGAACACAGTCATTTACACAATTATCCTCTATTATTATCAAATCATTTGACATGTTATTTATTTCATTAAAACTGTTAATTTCAATTTCAGCTATTGCTTGATTTAAATTATTATCTAAATTATTAATATTTTCTACTAAAACACCTTCTACACTATTAATCTGTTCAAATTCTACTTTTTTCTCACAATAGCTTACTTCAATTTCTACTTTATTATTAGTCTCCATTACATTGATTTCCATTTGTTTAATTTCCAATTTAAGATTCTGTTCTGATTTTACATAATTTGGTTTTAATTCAACCCTCATTTCTTCAAATTTTTTACACATTGCTTCTTTTAAGTTTAAATTATCTTGTCTTAGTTCTAATTTACTCAGTTTCAAGTCATTATCTATTTTATCCAGTTTAACATTATTCTGTTCGAGTTTAACATTGAAATTTTCCAGCTTAGTGTTAATTTCTAGCTTATTTTGATCAAATTTATTATTAAATTCATCAAATTTATTATTTATACATTCAAACTTCTTATCATTATCTTGTTTTAAATCTTGTCTTAACTCTAAATTATCTTGTTTTGTTTCTAACCTACTCTGATTAATTTCTTTTTTTGTTTCTAAGCTACTTTGTTCAAACCTTTTTATATCCTTTCTCATTTCTATCAGCATTTCTATCATAAACGCCTCACTTTGAGATTTTTTACCTTCATCTAACCTATTTGGCTCAATTACCCTAACCTGTTCAATTACCCTAACCTCTTCAACTCTTAATTCCCTATCTGAATTTTCTTCTACAATTTCTACTTCTAACATTCCTACCATTTCTTTATTGATATCTTCACACTGTTTTTTACTCTTTAGAATCCCATCACTATCAAACCCATTAAAATCCGAACCTGAACTACTATTCGCGTTCACACTTGAACGTCTACTATTACTATTACTACTTATTTCTTGATCTAAAAAATTTTGTGCAAATTGTTCATTTGTTTGCTCATTACTTTGCGATTCCTTCTGTAAATTATCAAAAATATCCCCCGTAAATTCCAATGGCTCTATATTATTTAAAGAATTTTGATTTCCTAATCCTACCTGTTCATCACTATTATTAACATTTACAATTTCTAACTCCATTTTTATCTTATTATATTTAACACAAAAAAATTTTTTAAAAAAGAATCTTTCTTATTATGATAGAGAGAGTCCTTACCTTGATTTTAAGAGTTCTCATTACCAAAATCACTGTTTATTTCGACTAAAAAGGCCCACAGTTGCGGCGACATTTGTAACAATTCAAATAAGAGATGAAGTTATCTATTTTATTTATTAATTTGTTAATTTGCTCGACTATAGGGCGCCAGGTTTGCTTTAGCATACCAATTTAGAAAAAAGTGAATTTAATTATTTATAAAATCTCTGGGGTCGCAAGCTCTTTTTACAGTGTACTCACAGTGATTCTGGGTTTCAAAAATGAAAACACTTGTCTCTGAAATATTACATAAAAATTTATTAAACATAAAACACATTAGATTCATGTAACAGAGATAAAAAAAGAAAAATTTATATAAGACATCTTACAACCTATCAATATTACTATCATTGAAAAAGAATCTAATCAAATTATATTAATAACTTTAAGTTATTTAGTTGCAACTCCAAAAAATAATGAAAAAGGATTTTACTTTACTTCTCATAGCAAATATTTTAATTATAAAAAATATAATTTTTACTGAAATTGAGAATTAGTTTTATTAATAAAACAAATAACTTTATTTGATCATATTATTTTACTTAAAGACTCCACAACAAACACATTGAATCTTATTAATGAAATACATAATTTTTATGATATCAAATATATATCTTGAAAGTATATAAAAAGGTCTAAATTGTTCAAAGTACATATATATATGGTTAAATAATGAAAGTCTAAACGTGTTATACCAAATCACGTTATGTTCTTTATAAAAGAAAACACTTTTCCTCGAAGGATGATTCGTGTCTTTCCATGTGACTGCGTGCTAATTTTAGAGATGCTTTGTCCACTATCAACGAATTGTCTTTTGTTCATCGCTCACGAGATTTATTTTGTTGTACATGTATTACAACCAATTGTTAATGTCTTATGCTAACTTTAATTGTTCCATATATCTTATAGAAGAGTTCTTTGTCGAGAATTCGAAAATCACGTGGCAGCGATTGCACAACATAATTAAAAATTGCAAGTTATTACGCTTTTTCATTTAAAAGTTTATTTATTGAAAACAATATTGTCTTAGCACTTTTGAAATTGTTAATACACCATGTCTTTCACAAATTTAACTTCTGAACACATTTTTTAATGTTCTAACAGAAACTCGGAGAACTGCCATTCATAGGTCTTAGAGCAACTAGCCCCAAACGAAGACTGATCTAAGCACGAGATTTTTCTCTCTTCCGCAAGAGAGCTGTTCCGGTAAACGTTACCAAAGTTCAACATACTCCCCACATAACACAAAATTTTACATATTCTATTTATAAAAAACAAATTATACTAAAATTGACATTATTACATATTTGGTTTTCTTGAAAATCTATTTTTCTTTTATTTATGAAGTTATTGAATAAAATTATGATTTGAACAGCCTGTTTTCGGCGCTAAACCGCGGATTTTAAATCTATTACAAATTATGATTTTTCACATCACCACAATATATATAACTGTTTGAAATGGTCGCCGGACGTGATGTCAATTTTTGAACGTGAATATCAGTCAAAAATAAAGAAAATGCTTATTTGACGATTACCAGACTTTATCCTATACTTCGTATATTGGTTAAGTAAAAAGAAGGGAACATAAATAGAGACCCAAAGCCCTCAAATTTTCTATTAACGTCGAACGAGAAGAAGAATTGATCAAGAGAACTGATAGGAGAGATGGGATTTAACCTAAGAGTAACTGAAGCGACAACTCGTTCATCTAAATTATCATTTTCGTCTATATTTTTTAGAATATTAAAATTATATTTTAATGTTTAATTGGTAACGATGGATTGTTCATATTATTAATATAGTTGCCATTATTTGTTTATATAAAAACCTATTATACGACATTTCGAGAGTATCGATCAACTCTCGTTAGCAAGTGAAAAAAATCTTAGAACATGCGAATGAACCAAATGTTATATATACTTTAGTATCTTACTAAAGTATCTTATACTTTAATATCTTAGAATTAGATTGGAAACTAAAATTAAAACGATAAACTTAAAAAGGAAACCAAAGCTAAAAAGTCTTATGCGGTCAAAAATAACTAAAACTATATACCACTACTCAAAATTATGATTTCTCAAAAACTTATGTAACGATTTTAGTCTAATTGTGATAAAATTTAGCCTCTGAGACTCTGAGGATGAAATAAAGTGTTAGGTCGCGTTTTTATTTTAAAAACCCAAAATCGTTTAAGGATCAGTTAATTATAAAGGCGTAATTTTTCAAAATTGTTTCCAATGATTTATTGAAATTGTAGCGAAAAACTAAGATTAATTACTTAAACCTTTGTAATGAATGTGAACTAAAACAAAATGACGGTTCAATAATAAATTCCAAAAAACAAAAATGGTCCTTATCAGTATAGCTATTAAAAGGTAGATTTCAATAAAACACGATTTAACTTAGGACAAGTTTATATCACAAGCAATACAAGTATAGGCACCATTTAATTTGAAGTTAATCAATTTAACCATTGATTGATAACTACAGAAATGTTCTGCGATGAGTGGGTTTGTAAAGAGATGCGTAAAGAAAGTTGGTGCAATGTTTGAGCACACAGTTTGTTTAATTTAGTTCGATATAATTCAAAATACACTAAATATCTCAATACTCTTATAAATAGAGTTGTTTACGTTAGCAAATTGTTACGTACTGCTAAATAAATTGCCCATCTCCATAGTATGGTTTGAAGCTCAGAAATTAAAAGTTCTAGTGCTGCCATCTAACGACCCACTTCGGGTAATTTCAAGGACAGCATGCTCCAACTCCTACGCAAGCGTATTCTGAACCTCGACCCACAAAATTACAACTGTTCAACCCACATATAGAAGACTCTGATTATCTTTTATTATGAGACTATAAATTCAATACTTTCGCCCTATTCTCAAACATATGAAGATAAGTTTGTGATATAAAACTGTTCGACTGAGAAAGTTTATCCATTATTAATGAATTAATTAAAACACGAATTTCCAATTGGAGTCTTGTACCTAAATTCTATTGTACCAGTTTATCCTTCACAAAGTATTGTGAAGGATAAACTGGTATTGCTTCAGACTAACAGGACATTCCATTCTCAGATCTACCGGTGACTCATCGACTCTTGGAAAAGAGTAACCTTTTAAACGTGTCTTTCCTTATTGCAGTAGAATTATTTTATTTTATCTCATCTCTACTGTTTGGTTTGAACAGTATCGTATTCATACAAACTTTTATAATTCTTATCAAAACTTAAAGATGAAATAGACGGGAGTTTGTTCTTAACATACAATCACATTTTAGATAGTCGGTATAGGGTAATTTGAAATACAGAAGTTAGAGATTTTAATGTTGCTAATGTAATGTCTTGTTAACTATAATGACAGCACGCCGTATTGTGTGCTCCATCTCTTCGACATTAGCGCATTCTTAACTGAACCCACAAAACTAAAGCTGTTTAGATTAAGTCGAAAACGTACGCATAATTTACAGAAAGGCAATATTATTTAATTTATTATTATTTAATTATTAATTACGTACGCAATATTATTAAAAGTATACATTTCTTAGAGCACTGCAGCTTTTACCCTTTTTATTTTTCTCGTCCATATTGAAACCACCATCTTGAAACTAATTTTTTTATTTGGTTCTTGAAGTAAATTTTTTTCACTTGCTTCTTATTATAAAACTGCAATTTTACTTTCGGTGTTTAGAATAATTGTTTTTAATGTTATTTGTCTCCAGGATTAAAATAATTAAATCACTTAATTAATAATAACATACAATACGTATTAAACGTGGCAACTCAAACTATCGACAATGTAGTTCCCTACTAGAGAATTTGGTAATAAATAATTTATACAAGTAGTCTATATGTAAACAATCATTTGGAGTTTATTGTAAATGTAAAATTTTATTAACACACCCTATTATTTTTGTGCTATTTACTTTTGTAGCAACGCTAAGAGCTTTACTGGTCTCCTTTTTAGGGTCCGTTGGTAAACCGAGAACCTTTATAATCCTCCTTCTGTCGACAACCGAATTATATCTCCAAAACTATAAGTCCGATTTTGATGAAACTTTTCTTTGGCTGTGACGAAAACTACCATTATTGTAAAATTGCGGACCAAAAATTGTTACAAAACGTTTTGTGATTTGCGAACGATTTGTGAATAAATTAGACCGATTAAATAGTTTTATAGGGTTATAGTTCAAATTATACAAACAATAAGTTAAAGTGTTGCCCATATTAAAATGGAATGGCGTAATTTTCGAGAATTTATTTACCTTTGAATTACAGTACTTAAAAATTAAGGTTCGTACAAAACCATTGAAAAAGTTCTAACAAATTCAGCATGTAGACGTTGTCAATGTTTTTAGAACGACCAGTTGTCTGTAAGTACCGGAGAATTATACCTCACACTGACCTTATTTACCGTTACTATACTCGGTTCCACGTTCACCTTTTTCAGTATGGGAATTTCATAAGCAATGTAAATTAAATGTATGTTTCAGCGCTACTAACCGTAATGGAAATATCACCACTACTTTACAGGCTGGACTGGCGCCCCGCTTGGTACCGTAACGTTTACAGGTTGAGTAGTAGTTTGGCTATCTACCATATGAGACTTACTGAAATGTGAATGTGGAACCAAGAGTAGCTCCCTGCATCTATCGATCCAGTGAGATTTCGATCTATTGATATGTCACTATAGTAAATACTAAATGTATAATAGTTTAGTTTAGTTTCTTTATAAACAACGAAGGTTTATAAACAACTCAAGCTCATAGTCCTACCTAGGCTAGAACGAAACGCGTCAGCCTCACGCTTACTATTACTTTTTCTGTACTTAAAGTTACATCGAATGAACTGTAGAGACATGTATGGGGAAACTCCCAGTGTGTGATCTGTAGATACCAGAAAATCATTCCGACGATTGAGGGTTTCTATTAGGTACTTCTGCTGACGTTATAAGTATGATAACAACATATTGCAATGACGTTATATTAATGACGTCACTTCTACAGTTATGACGTTATCGTCAGATAATATTGACAATTTAAAATTTGTGTTTTTTTATGTATTTGTGTTAAAATGTTTGTTTATAAACACATCTCTTAGTATTACATCACTTATCATTATTTCTATAAGAAAGTGGTAAGTTTTGCAAATCAGTTTCACCTTATTATGATCGCTTAAAAACTCTTGCTTTGTAAGTTTCAACATGGCGATTAGAGAGATTATCATCACTATATGCTAGTCCGACGTGGCCTATTCTTCAGCAGAACACACTTGCCATAGGCTTTGCTCGAGAAGAGAAAGTTGACATCGGCATCCTCATTCTTCTTATTTCGTCACAAATGTGTCTTATAAAAGTTATTTGTTGGTTTACAAAATCGAGGTTATGTTTTCGTGAAAATAACGTTCTGGGGTTTGTAGTGCAGTGCTCACAGTCTAAACGCGTAGAGATTTTAATTAAATTCTTAAGTAGATTTTGGCTGTCCTTGGAATGGCTTTTGTTTAAAAATAGAATGTTTGCATTATTTTTTATATAGTTGCTCTAAATTTTAGTACTTAAGTAAAGTTGTTCATTTATAAATACCAACGTAACTGGTCTTCAAAACTGATTAGTCATGTAAACCCAGCGATTATACTTTACACTTTGATTATATTCTTATCACTAAAATCCTGTTTCACATTATATGAAATGTTAAAATCCTGTATGTAACTAAAACTTATTGAAAATATCTCACAACGCACCGACAAGATGATTGCTATAGTGTATTCATTCATTTGCCGAACTTTATCTTATTATTGAGAGGTAACCAGTTCACAAAATAAACATTTAGGTCCTACATAAGAAGGAAATACTGTGAAACAGTTTTAAAAAGCCGGCATTTTAAAAATTTATGATCATTTGTCATCATTCCACTAATAGTCAAATCTAGTATGTCAAATTACATACAATCCCAAGTATTAAATTCTGTTTAGAATGCATTGGCTGTTTAAATCAAATTGAATTGATCGCAGAATAGGTAAAATTGTTTTTAAAATTAGCATCATGCAGCCGATATGCTAACCTGATAGGTCAGGAAATTATGTTATTGATATCTGCAGAAAGGTGTTGTACTACAGGTGAAGGATAGAGAGCATAGAAATGACGTTTTTATGATATGATTTCCATTCTTGACATAATATCTTTCTGTGCACTAATACTCCAACTATTAATTAGGTAAAACTATGACACAACATAACCTAACCATAGCCTTGGGCTGACTCGGCTCTCTAACCTGGAATAATGCACACATTCCACTCTGACCATCCCTTTTCAACTTGACAACTTCCTTTTGCTTTCCACTCCCCTATTCTTTTGTGTCTTATATACCTATAGAAAACTTCCTCATTTTAATTTTAAGTTATGCTATAACATATTTGTTTTTTGCCAATCAGATAAAAAAAAAAATACAGTTAAAAAACTACAAATGAAAATGATTTAATTTAGATTTTACAACTTCACTCAACAGAGGCGTGATCGGGGGGTGGTAACGGGTGGCACTACCACTCTCGAAATTAATAATATTGATAACGGTTATTGAATTACATTGTTAGGCGAAAAAAAAATTGAAAAAACTTTTTATGAACTATTAAAATATTGAACATCTTAAAAGAAATGTTTATTTACTCTGTGGAAAATAGTTTAAAAAACGCATTTTCTTAAGTTTTGAACTCTTGAAGTTCTATTATACCCTGCATCATGTGAACAATTATTTTCCTGAACACGGTATTGCGGAAACACTACTGGACAGTAAACACTTCCTTCATTAGGTCTTTTGGCTGTTGAACGTCATATAAAAGTTAATTCTGAGGAAGTGATAAATAAATTAAATTTAAAATGCAACAGTAGATTAAATTTCCAACAAATTTATATTATATATTTTTTAAATATTTGTTTTTAAAGAGATTATAAATTTTAACGAAATATTCATTTATATATATAAGGTTTAAAATCAATCTAAATAAATAATTCGTTGTTTGAATCGTTCAAAAAGGATCTTCTTGCAGCAAAAGAAATCCATCTTAATTTTGTATCCTGGCGGAATTTTGCTTTCCTATAAGAATGAATTAACTTTTGTTGTAATGTAGGGCACAAGGGTTTCTTGTAACAAGAGTATTATTTTCTTCAGTGTGCGTGACTGACTAAGGCTTTAAAAACTGAGAAACTTGTATGAATAAGTGGGTTAGGTTAGACTTAAATATATTTGCTACACTGGAAAAAAAACTGCCTCTTCTCAATAAGTTTTTGTGAGATGTTGTAGGACCTATAGAAGTGAATGATATACCGGGACTTTTAAAAGTAAGTTAACATTTGTTTAACCAATATAAGTTTTTGACTATAGTTTATTTGTTGTTTTTTTTTAATGTAGAACAAAATAAAGTACAAAATTCCCTTGGAAGTAAACGGATTTTATAAAAGAAACTTAAAATTAAATGAAATTCTTATTCGTTAGCGTTGTTAAGACAAGTGTTCAAAGTGGCCACCATTCTCTTTCTGGAGAAGCAGTAACCTTTCCTGTACGCTATGCGTGGAATTTCTTATCGTGTTGACATTTATCTCAGCTATGTTTTGAATAATGATTTATTACGATTTCATTTCTTACGTCACTCTTGATGGTCTCCAATAGACCAGGTGCGGTGGTGACAAACTTACTAACAAGGTTTCTATACGCGACTACACTGCACGGGATCCATCCCTCAAACCATTGCCAGTACGAAACGACCTTTACTCGGCTGATAAACTGCGTTCACATTCATAATAACACTGCATCAACACTATACGTGTTTGTAAAGGTAAAATCGTGATGATTAAAAAAAAAAAATCAATTAATTGTAAACTATTACAAGTTTACCACCTACTAGATTCCTGTGTTTGATATTAGTCAACAATGAGAATACTCGTTTCTATGACAACAAATATATAGCAATGAAAGTAACAGCTGAGGTTTTTAATAAATTCCAATTATATTTCCATACTGTAAAGAGATTTTCTTGGAGATTGGTCAAAAAATAACGAAACCATGATCATTTAAAGATTTAACTTTTTTTAAAGACCCGGTATATATAAAACAACCGTCATTTTTTAAGATTAGAAAAAAACTAGTACAACAATTGTAAAAATTTGTAGAAATTCTAAAAAAATGTGTCTAATAATGCTGTTTATTCGTAAAATTCTTGACGTGCTCTATTGGTCCATGATATGTCTCGGATCCAAACGTTGCAATAATGGCGTCTGCAACAGATTTATTTATAAACTACAGTTGTTAATAATTGTTACTAAGAGTTTCATTAAAATCAGTCGTTTTAATGGGCTTTCTTGCATTTAATGGTCGTAAAGTGAAACTCGATCAGTAATGTGCTATACCCTACTCTCTCCCTCTCCCTCCCTCCCTCCCTCTCTCTCTCTCTCTCTCTCTCTCTCTCTCTCTCTCTCTCTCTCTCTCTCTCTCTCTCTCTCTCTCTCTCTCTCTCTCTCTCTCTCTCTCTCTCTCTCTCTCTCTCGACTCTCTCTCCCTCCCTCTCTCTCTCTCTCTCTCTCTCTCTCTCTCTCTCTCTCTCTCGACTCTCTCTCTCCCCCTCCCCTCCCCCCTCCCTCTCTCTCTCTCTCTCTCGACTCTTTCTCCCCCTCCCCCCTCTCTCCATCCCCCCTCTCTCTCTCTCGACTCTCTCTCTCCCCCTCCCCTCCCACCCCCTCTCTCTCTCTCTCTCTCTCTCTCTCTCTCTCTCTCTCTCTCTCTCTCTCTCTCTCTCTCTCTCTCTCTCTCTCTCTCTCTCTCTCTCTCTCTCTCTCTCTCTCTCTCTCTCTCTCTCTCTCTCTCTCTCTCTCTCTCTCTCTCTCTCTCTCTCTCTCTCTCTCTCGAATTTCCTTAGAAAGTTAAATCTTTAATATAACCCCTTAGTATAACAATATCCATTAAATAGTTCAGTATAGATTAGATCCACTTAAATAATGTTTTGAAAACATTGCTTTGTATATGGTAAATGTAAATATCAGCGTTAAATAATGACAACAATCATTGCGCAAGTGTCTTAATAGTAGGTCGACAAATTAAAGTGGTCACATGTTACATTTATAAACCAGTAAAATGAGCCATTTGTGAAGGAAGGTTCGTGTTTCTCTGTCCAGTCATAGCTTCTGTTTGGTTCTCACATTTAACAGTGAAGAGAAATGGCTGCCCGAAACGTTACACTTAGATGACAAACTGATTTTCCATCGTTCGTTAAAAACGTGATCTTATAATATTATCATATTCGAGTAATTCATCATCAGTCGTTAAAAACAATCATCTGGAACAGAAGGATTAACTTTAATTAATTGTGATACTAATCAGAACTTTCCAAGAGGTCAGGAAGACAAGCGGGTCTTAGAACCTGTTTTGCTATATTATCTTCTATTGAAGTTCCAAGATCAACAATCTCCCTTGCTCCAGTACTTCTGCTGTTTCTCTGACCACACAGTTTGTACTTCAAGCTACCGTAGTTTAATACCTGAGTATTTAAATGTTTCTTGAATATCCAGTTACAAGGCTTAAGAACTTCCTTTGGTTGCATCTTCTAGATTCTAGAGGTTACAACACAAACGATTTTGATTGAGGCTTTTCTAATGGTGAAGGGACTCTAATTTAACCCAACTTCTCGAAACAGTTCTTGCAACAATTTTATTTATTACGCTAACAGGTTCTGTGACGGTGAGTGGAGGAACACCAAAGAGGAGAGGGGGAGAGAGTGGAGAGTGAGGGGAGAGAGGAGGGGAGATAGAGTGAGAATATGTTGTGTGTGGGGGTGGGAATCAAATTAATCAAAAAAACCAAGATATCCAGCAGAACTTTTAATACACGCACGTTTATCATCATAGTGACAGATTACGAAGCCCTAAAAGACTTTAGATTTGTCCTTATTGTTTAAAAGAGAAAAAATCTCTCGGTCATCATCACTTTTTAAAAAAGAAGAAGAAAAGAACAAAATAAATAAATAATAATAATAAGACCCCCTCAAGCTTCGAATACTCTATAACATTAGGTTCAGAATTGAACAAAAATCCGTGAAGAGAAATCTAAGAGGACAAATGAAAGAAAGGCATCTCAACAAAGACTACATGAAAATATGAGGAGGTCAGCTAGGAGCCTTCCTGATTGTCACTCTCGTACTCACTGCAAGAGGGCCCAAGAGACTATGAATTATTCAGTCTTTTAACAGAAACTATTTTATTATAAATAAATGTAATAAATTCACAAAATTCTACTCTTCCATACTTTATTCTCATTGCCTCTGTGGTCGGTCTACCTGACCACAATGTCTTGGGTTTGACAGTAGTTAATTGTTATGTAGATAGCACCACACACAAACTTCCGGTCTGTGTTGTAAGTGAATAATCTTGCACATGCTCGCTGACGTTGACAAGGAATAAAAGTTCAGTTTGTCAGCTGTGTATTCTTATCTCGGAGCATGCGTATGAATGATTATGATTGGTTTTCTAAAATCTTTATTACCTAAGAACTACAGAATCAAACTAGATTAACTGCATTCCTAAGTGTATAATTTTACTCCACAGTCTTCTTGTACGATTGGATTAAAACGTATAACTATTAGGCTATTATAGTTTTTTTTTTATTATTTTTTTTTTAAACTTTTGAGGTTATTTTGTTAAAATTATCTTCTTCAGAGAGACTATAGTGTTTTTTAATCTTTGCAAACAAAATCTGTTTATCATTAGCGATCTAACTATGATGCATTGTAAGAACCTAAAGGTGAGATATTATTAAATATCTCACGGTACATGGAAATATTTAGTACCGCCATTTTATAATATGTCAACTAAATTTCTAGCGATTGAACTTGTCAAACGATGAAGATGAAGCTGATCAACATTGATTTTACATACTAGAGTGCCATCTCCATGCTATGCTTTGAAGCTCAGAAATTTGCGGCTATAGTGCTACCATCTAACGGCCCACTCCTGGCAACTTCTAGGACAGAATGGCGTATTGCATGCTGCGACTCCTGCCACACTAGCGCATTCTATGTTATACCCACAAAACTACACTAGTTCAACCTACATATTGAAGCTCGCATTATCATATATGACTCCTCCAATACTCGAGTAGCTGTCGGAGGATTATTTATTCCCCTCCTCCGATAAATTTTTACTCGTGTAAAAAGTTGACATTCTGTTACGCCACAGTAAAAATACGAAAAGATTCATGTTTAGGTTAGGTTTGACAATTTGACTTAATCGTCCGTACTACACATGGTTTTATAGTGATAGCTAAATAAATATGAGAGCCTCATTTATATTAGATGATTACAAATGGGACATATTTTGTTATAGTTGTAAATGGACTTGTTCGCAAGTGAGATACAACTTAAACACAGGCTTTCTCCAGACAGTATAACGATATCTACAGTTGAAACGTTTGTAGTAACGAACAAATTTAATTGGCTGTCGTAGTGCAAGCGGGAAAGACGATTAGATAAGCGTTATCATAGAGTACATGCAAGCATTGTTCCGTGCTTGTAGTCATATAAATCGTAAATAGTGGTGTATTTCCTTATTAATGAGAGGATGCATAGTTTATGAGTGACAAGTTAAAATGAAAACAAATGAAAAATAACATCAAAATTTCGAGAGGAAAAATAATCCGTATAGTAAATTATGCCGAAAAACATTTTTAGTCTGGAGGGGGTAACTGAGGGACATTTTAAGTTAGACAAATAATTTTGGGTGAACGTAATTTGGTATTATCAATTTAAGTTGCAAAATAGTAACATTTTTTATTTAGTTTTAAAGAAATTTTTTCAATAGGCAAATATCTATGAAGAAATGTCTTTGAAGTTAATTGGTATAATCAGTTATTATATAACCTCCAAGTTTACATATGGCTATTTTAAATAATTGGCGGTAAGTGTAGAAATAGTTAATGAACTTAATTAAGGTTATTATTATTAGCATTTGAAGCGGGTTTCACGCCGTATAGACACCTCAGCTTATAACATTTTTGTGACAGTCTATAAGATGTTTTATGTATCTTCCGATTCCTCTACATAGCTTTTCGTTAAGGTTTGCCTAGCAAGATCGGTTGTCTTTCTGGAGTTCCATTTGGCCCAAACATCGCTAGTGTTCTGCGTCCTAATGCTTCACATTTCAGAAGTATGTGTTCTACAATTTCATAGTGCTGATTGCACAGTCTGCATTTCAAGTTACTGCATTAATCACGTGGTATTCTTAAAAGCGCCGTGTCTTTTCACGTAGCTTTGGTTTGCGCAGAGACAAACTTAGAGAGTTTTTGATCTGACTGAGCTTGTGATTCATAACACTTCACTTTTGTCACCAGAGAATTGTTTTCTCCAACGAACTCTGATCTCTGATTTTATCTACTTTTCCAGACAATTCTTTGCTGCGGATTTACTTATGCCACACGCTGGTCCAGTGAGAGGTGTCATAAACTCCTTTCTTCACTAGTTCCTCCTCCCTCGTATCCTCTATGATCAGGTATCCACCTCAATTCCACGTGGTTCCGGGTCCACAGTTTAACTAAGGACTGGTGACAATCCCAGAGTAATAAAAAAGT
The DNA here is from genome assembly GCA_963513935.1 of Aphrophora alni. Taxonomy (NCBI): domain Eukaryota; kingdom Metazoa; phylum Arthropoda; class Insecta; order Hemiptera; family Aphrophoridae; genus Aphrophora; species Aphrophora alni. Next base: position 100,545,119 of record OY740769.1, on the reverse strand, counting down.
AATTTCTTGTGGCATGTAAAAAGATTTTTTTCCCCCTACGAAGACGTTTTTTGTACTTATAAAAATGAGCCAAAATGCGGTACGGTATTAAATTTTACTTTAAATTGTACCTTTTTAAAAGTACTTTGCATACAAATTGGAATGTTATTGAGCAATAGTTTTTGTTTGGGTTCTTACAGGTAATTTGTAATTTATATTTTAAGTTTTTTAATTTATCTCAACTACTCCTAAATTTTTTATGATTGAAAAAATAAGCAGCCTCGAGTATGTCTAAAATATGCCCACTTGTCAAATTTAATTAATATTGTACTGTAGAGCACTGGATAGGCTGACAAACATCATTTAATAAAACAAAAGTTTTGTGCTCAGCTGACTTTAAAAATATACATTCATATTCCCCTCTCACATAACTTTCTCTATACTACGGACTTGTAAGACTTTTCAACATTTCTAAATAAGCCAAGTTAATAATTCTCTTGGACGTTCTTTCAATTAATTGTTTTGATTATCAGAACCAAGATTGATGTAAGCTATTCAACTTCGATTATAGATTTATCGATTACATGTCCTATTGCTTTGTTATGGAAATTCCATTTCTACAGTGTACATTGGAATCCCCCTTGTCAACAGTTCGGCATTCAGTTGGTTTGTAGTAATGGGTCGATCTATCTCGTTCGACTTTTCTAATTGCATAAACATATTAGGGAGCAGGGGGGGAAGGTCATATAGCTTTAATTGTATTCATAATCCCACAATAACTTGAATCAATTAATGAATCTATCATTCTACACGACTGTATGATTTACAAAGCTCCCTTAAGAACTCACTCATAGCGAGTACAGGTGTAACAAACCGGATGGACTCTAGCTGAATCTACATATTTTTTTATGTAGTCTTCAGTTATATCCCTCTTTTCATCTTTCGTATTAGGTCTTTCTTGAACAACTCTTGTTCTCTTCCGACCCTGATTGTATTCTAGGGCTAGGGGGTCTTTATTTTATGTTATTGTCTTTTTTTTCTAAGTCAATTATGACTGAAAGATTTTCTACTTTTAAACAAAAACAAAAAGGTGGAATGCGGTTTTTAGATTATTGTTTCTTTTTCTTTTGTTGTTTAAAAACGCGAAAAAAAACCTCAAGGTCATCATCGCCTTGTAACAAAAGACCATAAAATAAAAGCCCGTAGTCCTCGAATACTTCTAATAGCGTCACAGTCGAAAAAGAACAAGAGTTTGTGACGAGAGACCTGGTAGGAAATACCACAGAGAATAATCTGACCCAAGACTACATGAAGAAACTTGTCGGAGGCGTTGTACCACTAGTGAGATCGCTAATAATATTTAGCATAGTTGTTAAAAAGATTTTTTCATAAAAATTTATCATATTTTCTGTAGCTTACTAATTTATATACTTATATGCTAGCGAGCAATGCAGCATAGTACAAGGAAGACATGTCCCCATGGTGATCTCTCTGGTATCCACTCTACCCAGCCCGAACTGGAAGCGACGTGGAGTCACACCAGTCTCCTAGCAATGAGTTTGTTGACGTCCCTACTTTGGTTACCTTTTGATCCTACCCAGATTCTGTGGCCAAATCATTTTATTTATGTATCACTAAAGGTGTTGGTAAAACTTGTGGTTGGCTTTCCCCAAAATGTTGTCCACAACCTTGATCCTTTTATGACAGCAATTTCCAATTTTTTTTTTGTTCTCAGAAAAATGATAAAAACGTCCCAAGAAATAGTCTAAATATATCCACTACCAAATCTATACTTTGCGAGTAGAAGTCCTTCTACAGTTTTTAACAGATTTTGACGTTTGATGTGTCGTTGGAAACATAAGGAAGAGACGACAGTTTTTACAATTAACTCGATACTAAACATCTGTAATTAAAAACAATTAGAGAGAACAAAACTTATTCGGAAGGCGTGTTTCATCACCTCAACTACAGAATAATAATGTCTGGATTTAACAATGAGGACAAGGACATTGATTTGCATAAATGAGCACTGAGGAGATGCCAGTGGAAGTTATACCATTTACCCATGAATGGTCGCTAGAAATCAATTTAGAATATGGTTTAGATTTAAAATATTTATATATAACAAAAAGTATTATACAGACTGTATTTGTAACTACAGAGCAATATGTCGGGAATTGTAACTACAGCTCAAAAAAAGTTATATAAACACAAGTCCAAAAACCGCTTGCGAAATATTTCGCCCTTATTTCCGATTCACCTGTAAAATTATCAAAATTCAAATATGTTTTGTTTTTAGTCTAATCTGGGATGTGTTAAACAATAAAATTTTAAAGTTTTTGTCAACTGTTTATCTTTTGTTACAAAAAAAACGAAATTAAACATTTCAAAAGTCCGCCATTTTGAAAATGTAGAAATAATGTATTTGTTTTCTGCTATACTGATTAAAGGTTACATGAATAATGCGAATACCAAATCTTCACTCAATATCTTATCTACTTCCAAAAATATAGTGTCTTAAAAAGCACAAAATGGCCTCCAGTTGGAAAACAGTGTTTCCAAACCTATGTTTACGTGAACTTTTTATCTTATTTTTATCTATAGAATCATTTCCCAAGAGATTACCATGATATTCCGAATCACCCTCTATGTAATATATATTCTATAAAACTAATTTGGATACTGAGAAATAAATTTACAAAACATATTGCTCGATTTCGAGCAACGGGTTCTTTAATTTCAATAAAATCGTTGCACCTGTTTGTGGTGTAGAGCACAATCACCAGACGACAAACAGACATCAAACGGAAAAACACTTTATTGTATTCATGACCTCAAAATGGACGTTTCTGTGAAAATTTCGAAAAGTTTTTTTTACCCATCAGATAACTTTCTCTATAGCATATGTTAAATTGTCTGGAATTGATTTGAGAAAGGTCAGTATCATATTTCAATTCCCTAAAAAAGTAAGACAATTGTTAACAATTATTACTCTACAGAGATGTGAATATTCGTCAAATAAACAAACTTTACGAAGCGTAGTTATTATGCTTAATATAGGTTGGAACTTTGAGAGAACAGAAAGGCATTGGCAAACTTATAAATATCGCCAACAAGAGTCTATCCAGAAATGAGATCAACCCACTCGTCTGGTGTCACGCTGGCTAAAGTAATCTTTTGCCAAGTTCTGTTGGTGTCTAGTCTCTTTACATCAGTCAAAATTCTCTTGGAATTTCATTTCCTGAAACTTGGAGTACAACTTGGTGGCCTTGTGTAAGGAACACGCCCAGCCTAGAAGTCTGCATCTAGTGTTATATTCACACATAATATATATCATAGAATGTATTTAATTGTCGTGGGATAAAATTCAAGGAGATCTGTTACGGTTTTTTTGTTTGTTTTGTTATTTCTTCACAACAATTCTTTCACAAGGCGTCTGTGAATTGGAGTATTTTTTTTATTTCCTCGTTTTATATATAGAACTTATTGAGTTGGGAAAAACGACGTGTAACATTCCTTGGAAGTCCGATCACAGCTAGCTCTGAAACGAGGGGTGGGGGGGGGGTTCAGATGTAGGTAGAATAGAAGTCAAATATTCGATGTTGTGGTTTTACGGATAAATCCGTTTTAAAGTCTCACGAGTCGAAAAAAGTGGTTTTTGAAATGTGCTTGGCGTCTGTCATCTGTGCAACTGCTCTAAACTCAAACGAAAAGAATGATTTTAATCGAATTTGGTGTGTGGGGGCGTATCCAAATTTTTGGCCATATTTCGGGACGTTTCAGTTAGTTTCTAATTAAAAACTTGAGTGTGTCATGAGAAAAAACACATAATTATGATTTTTTACAATTTTTCTCAAGTGTAGTGTGGACCTCACAACATTTATAATTGAGAAGAATGATTGATTGGTAATTTATAAGGATATGGATGATTTTTTTGTACATCCAATGTCAATAGTAGTAGAGTAGTTAATGGAATGCTACTATCAGGGTTCAAGAATAATGGCCAATATAATAAAAGAGAAGAAAATGGATATGTTTATGTGACAAACGAAACAAGTTTAGGTTAGATTAGATTAGGTCTCTATACAAGATGTTTTTAAGTATGGAAACAGCTTTACAATCCAAAACTGAGAGATACTTGGAGGCAGAAACAAATGCGGATCATCGTTGATAAAAACAAACGATGGTGAAAGCTGTTTTTTCGATAAATGTCTTTGGTTTTTAGTTATAAGCATTCAAAGTTCCAATGACGGAAAAATTGCGTTAGTAATAAAACAGGGTAAAGTGTGCCTTCGAAGCTTTTCTATTGTGTTTTTCCTGCAGAATACATCCAATAACGAACCAGAACACAATTTTGAACCACTACAACTTAATTTTACAGGAGACATGAGTAGTTAATAAGCTGCATTGTTGAAACGTAATGCAAACAGCTAATGTAAACTAAAAGCCGATTTAAACTAGGTCTGCTTTCATAAACGGATATTACTTGATGTTAGCGCATTGACAATCTGTAGAGGGGAAGCACTTTGAACATTTATTGTAGAATGGTATGCTTTCAACATTTATTGTATTAGTAATGTATGATCGAAAACATTTATTTAAATTTTAAAAATTAAATATTGAAATATTTTAAGTGAATAATAACAGTTGACGTTTAACAGTTTTGTTGTTAATTATTAGTTTATTAGAACAGTTTAAAATTCGTTATTGGATATATTCTACAAGAAAATGCATATTAGAAAAAGTTTGACGCGCATTTTACTCCGTTTGATTGCTAACGCGATTTTTCCGTTATTGCAACTTCGAATGCTCATAACTCAAAAACGAAGTCATTTATGGAACAACTTTCACCATCGTTTGTCTTGTCAAATTTTACATGAAAATCATGTATCACATGCTCATTTATCTATTTCAAAAAAATTAATATTTGATTCAGTATAGCGGATAAAATTTCAAACTTACAAAAAAGTATAATTTTTTAAGCTTCGTAGTTCCGCGTTTGTCTTTACTTTAAAGTACCTCTCAGTTATGCAGTATAAAAACGTTTCCACACTTGAAAATCACTCTTTATAAATAACTAGTGGTTTAACGCGGCTTCGCCCGGGACTTCTAACATATGTTATTCACGAATAAATGTTGAATATTATCTTGATTTCAAAATATTCGCAAACCCGTCTGCTAGCACGTAATTGAAGAATCATGCGCAAGACCCTAAAAATGATACTAATGAGTTAAATAAAGTATTTTTACAAAGTAGAAATTTACTCAGTTAATTGTACCTTTTTTCAAGATGATCCGGGGCTATAGGATTGTGTAGTAGTTGGAATATAAGGAGATAAACCTCAAAATATAAGAGGTGTAAACTTTTTATTATAAACAACATTTTTCATTTTGTTATCTGGGGTATATTATACAAATTTTTCGGATTTCCTACTCGAGAGCAATCTACGTATAATTGACCGTGAGAAAAACAGGAATCTTTGAGATTTATGCCGCAATACTTTAAAGTTTGTCCCTATGGTTTATCTGGCTTATTGTTAATGTGTCTGATTTTTTAATCTTACAAATCATACTGTATAGTGTTTTCTTTATTTCTGATTTATCCCTTACATCTAGTGAAAGTTCTAGACTTATATAATATATATAAATTTCATCAAAGACATCGTACACGGTTCATTTTCTTTTTTATAACAATTACGTTTTATTTATTATTTTGGTTGTACTTGTGACAAATCTCAGAACAGTTGCAGACGATTACTGTATTATTATTCCTTAACGTCGACAGCCATTACAGAATTATGTTTTTGATTGTCTTAACACAAGATTACCAATGTAGAAGCAAATTGAAACCAATCTTCGACCTTCTTATGACCTTCTCTACCAGCTCCTGTGCAGATTTAACTTAAGTGTTGCCAGTTTGAATAACCTACTTTCATCAGTAACGTGTTGAAATATCATTACACCTTCGAGCTTTAATAATTATTTTATTCGTGTCCGTGTTTTATAAACGAATTTAATGACCTTTTACTTTTTCAAAGCTATAAAATCGTTTAGTTGTTGACCGATTGCAGCTCCTTTCCTCAAATTTAAACGAGTCGTCTTGTAACTTTGTTGAAACAGTAGTTTAGAAGAGAGAAAACAGTTTCCCGTTAAGATTAGAAAATCAGTTACAAGAACGTAACAATTTCTTTCTTTTTTGCTTCTTGTTGTTTAAAGTCAAAAACCTCTCGATCATCATCGTCTTATAAAAAAAGGAAGAAAAGAGAATAAAATAAAGACGTCTGTCCCTCGAATACTCTAATAGCGCCAAGTGAACACAAGTTAACAACTGATAGGAAAGGTGAATAAGAGGAATCCAATTCAAGACTACATAGATCCGGCTAAAGTCCCTCGAGATTGCTAAAGCCCGGTATTGTAGTGAGCCGCGATCCTGAAGGACGTTTTCCTTCTGTCAATCATAGGCTTCCTATAAACTTTCTCACATATACATAGTATAGGGTTACAAAATTGATATCTACTGTTCATATATTATTTATTGGGTTTCTTGAGTCCAAAACAGTGATTTTTGGAATGATTTTCTGTCGTACTTAACAATGCTGTACACCCCAACGCATTACGATATTATTCAAATTTGGTAATATCAAGAAGTTAGTAAAAGTGATATATTGAACTTAAAATCAATCTAGATTGCTGATCAAATTTAATCTCTATCTTACTTTAAATTGGACGCCATATTGGAAGATGTGAAGTGTATCTAACCTAACCTAACATATCCTCGTCTAATCTGTCTTAACCTAACCTATACTATCTTATTCTAACCTAACTTATATCATAACCTAACCTAACCTACGTTCAAAAGTTGGAGCAAACCCCTCTCCACCTACTCATCAAAACAAGTATTCCCTCTTGTTGGGTTATTTCACTGGTAGTTTTTTGCGTCATTAATTCTTTTGGTTAGTATTTTGCGATGTTTTTGCACTATTTAAGTTGTATACATATATATTTGAGATTCAAATCTCAAAGTTGATAACTGTTTTGGACAGTTATTCTTGAAATTAGGTTTCAATTTTTAAATTATAGTTGGAGTATCGTTAAAACCCCACGTATATAGATCTAGTGTAGCAGTAATACAAGTACGTATAGTTTCGCTGACTGCATGTTTACAAGCTGATTATATGCTGAGGTTATGTTATTATATAACTCTTGCATTGTTCAGTGTACTAGGAACACGGTACAAATCTTAAAACATCAAACGAATTCTTTGTTTCCTGTGATAACAGTGCTAGCCTAGAAACTCTTCAAGGATTCAAAAGTTTTCAATTTATGTTATTGATTTTATATTTACAGGAGAGAAAAAAAGCACTGGTCCATGAACTTCTGAAATAGTCTCATTTTATAGTCTCCTAGGTTTAGTTTTGGGTACCTTTCCTGGGTTACCAGTTATTGTTTTATATACGTAGTATTTCGTATTTTGTAGTCCCTGTCATGGTTATCTATGAGGATTTTTACTTGACCATATATTGGCCATGTGTGTCATAAGAACAGATCCAATTAGATGAAAATGTGCTTCTTCAGTGCAAAAGATTTTATCAAGCCATGTTTCGTAATCAAATTTGAATTAATGCCAGTAAGGCAAAATGAAGTCGCTTAGGGTTATCTGTTTTTATCAGTTGAAATTAAAATTTTATTTTATAGGGATATATTTGCCGTCGCCTTTTAAGGATATACCATATTTTTACAATTTGTTTGACGCTATGTTCTCCGTAATCATTATGTTATTTGACAGAACATTTTTTCACAGCAATTTCATCGCTTACGATTGAAGTCCTTCCTAGCCTCTTGATGTCTTCGATGGACCCGGTTGTTTCAAACTTACCTACAAGGTTTTTATACGCGACTACACTGCACTGTCCATCCCTCAAACCGTTGCCAGTAGGAATTCTTAACCCGGCTGATAAACTGCGTTCATATTCATAATAATACTGAATCAATAGGATGCGTGTTTATAAAGGTAAAGTCATGATGGAATAAAAAAAATCAATTAATTAATTTTAAACTACTACAAGTTTACCACCTACTAGATTCCTGTGTTTTAAATTACTTCACAATGAGAAAACTTGTTGCTATGGCAACAAATAAAGAACAATGAAAATAACAGCTGATGTTTCCATAAATCCCAATTATATCTGCATACAATAAAGAGTTTTTCTTGGGGATTTGACAACAAACAACGAAACCAAATAAATTTGAAAGACCCGGGAACTTCTTTTAAAAAAGTTTTAATCTAAACCTGCATCACACTTTTTTAAACTATGTCAGTATCAAGGGCGAGATCGACAAACGACAGGATACATTAAAAACAAATTCATATGAGTTTCATCAATCATTTAATTTGTGTGTGAGAGACTTAGAACAATGTTTATGGATTTTATTTGATTACCTACTATCTTATGAGAATTGGACTGAACTCCTTCCTATTGCATAAACTATGATTGGCTAATGAATAGCCTATATTCTGCTCCTCGACAGCTCAACCTATTGTAGACTATAAGCTGTGTCTAATGCAATACCTGATGTAATATGTTTCACATTTCTCAATACCAATAACCTTTGATGTAATTGTAGAAAATATATCTTTACATTTACACACATTCAAATAAACCTCTCTCACTTCATCCACCACTAAACAGAATAAAAACAAATCGTCATCAAATATGTCAGTTCGGTAATTAATTGTCAATCAAAACGTAGAAATGGACGCAATATATTTAAATAAGGACTTGTTTTGTTTGTTCTGTAAACGGGTCTAGCGAGAGTTGCATTTTATTAAAATCCAGCTCTTAATGACGGCGTTAACAAAAGGTTCATTTTTGTGTTTTTGCCAATTTTTCCTGAAACGTAAAATTTGTTTACTTGCGATTTTGCACAAAGATTTGAGTAATTAATTTTCATATTTCATTGGAAGTATGAACGAAATCGGTAAGGCAGATTTTAAGAAATTACATATTTTTAACGACTCAGTGTAGGATTTTTTTTTTAAACCAATAACTCACGAACCAGCAGTTTTGGAGACATGACAACACACAGGTTTTGTTTGGGTCCTTAAAAACCACACATGAACCAAAATTGATCAAAACCATTAGAGCTGATTTTGAGAAAGAGAGCTTTCAATGATAGCGGTCAAGGAACATTTTTGTTTTTTACTTATTACTCCTGAACCATAACATTTTGTGACTTGCTATTTTGCACACTGGTTTGGATCATTAATCTTAAAGTTTCACTAAAATTTGAACGAAATCTGTGGTGCCGATTTTGAGAAATTACGTATTTTATAACTGCCCAATAGCGATTTATTAGTTTTGTACCTATAACTTACAAACTGGCAGTTTTGGAGAGGTGCAACACAGGTTTTGTTTGGGCCTTTAGAGGCTACACTCAAAAAATGAAATTTTCAAAATCTTTAAATCGTTTTGAGAAAATGAGCTTTCAATGATGGTGGTTAAGTTTCATTTATATTTTTTGACTTATCACAAATCACACAACTTTCTCTATAGACTACGTTTTAGTAGAAACAATTTTAATTAGATTAAAAATATAAACTAACTCTTTCTTTGAGTGTACTGGCAAGCGTATCGATGACATGCAGTTTATTTGAAATCCCTTACACCGTTGTACAACTAGAGGTGCTAGAGAATGAAATAGTGGCTGCTAAATGTTTGGCATTTTAAACATGTTGGTTCAACCTTTGAGCAAGGGGTTAAGTTGATTTGAGGGTGTGGTAGATAGTCACGCAAAGGTGTGACCAAGCCTATACTTGTATTTTACGACAGTCTATAATTCAAAAGTAGTCCGTTGCTTCTATTATCAGATTGATAAAAACAACAATCTTTTGAAAAGACTCGAGTAATGTTAATGTATGGTATAACAAGTTTTCCTGTAAATTATTGGAAAAATTTGGCATTTAGACCAAGAACAGTATTAGGCCTACTTTATGTTCATGATTAATGACTAGACCTCAAGGATTAAGTTATTTTTTGGAGTTGTGTAACTTGCACAAACTAGCCTAAGACTTAATACTTTCAAATACCGAATGAGGTACACTTTAAGAGTCCAATTTGATTAACAGATTGGCCATAATTTTTGAAAATCTGTGAAATATAGACTCTAACCAATAATAATATGCCAGATCAAAAATAAATTTCCATAAGCCTACGAAATAAATGAATATTTTAATATAGGCTGTTTTATTAGATGAGTACAAAAGTTATAAAAAAACTTTAAAAGGTAACCCCAGGATTTTTGTTTGTTAAAATTAGGACTATTACTATTTTTTTATGCTTGGTTATTCTTTGATAAACTTACTTGTAATAGATGCTTAAAGTTTCGAGCATTGACGTAAAACATTTCCATGAGGCGATTTTTTCATTATCTTAAATTAAGATAAACATGTAATATTTGATATTATATTTTGAGCCAGATTTAATCGTACAAAATATTATTTTCTCAGTTTGTATAATTCCTTAGCTTATTCTACACTACTACCTTACTTGGGTTACAATAAATTCTAACAAGTTTTTATTTGTTGCACAATTTATTTTTATTTGTAGTAACTACATTAGTATTTACACACCCTAGACTATGCCTACTTACCTATCTTGATTCAACCAAGGAAAGTTTAGAAAATCGCCTCCGGAAAATGCTACAACCGTCAAATGTTCGAAACTTTAAGCGCCTATTATCACAAACTAGTAGGTTTGTCAAACAATAACCAAGAATAAAAACGTCTTATAATTTTGTACAGAAACCGAAAACACCACAATAAATAGGGATCCCTGTAAGAAATTATAAAGTTGGCAGCCATGTTGGAAAATGGCAACCATTTTGTAGACTTTGTTTAAAAATCTGTAAATCTGAACTCCATATCTTATCTACGTATTTCTGGTGTTACAATTTTAAAAAAATAAAGAACAAAATGACGGATAATGAAACAAAATTAAAATGTGAAAATGAATAGCCAGTTTACCCCTTTTCGGGATATTTTGTATATATTAGCCTATTCATTTATTTCCTAATCTTATGATGATTTATTTTACTTCTGGGATATTATTATCGGTTAAAGTCTACATATCACAGTACTTCAAAAATACGCCCAATCTGTTATTCAAATTGAACAGATTATACAATTAATTATAGGCTACTAAAGTTTACCCAACGTGTAACTTATTCATTATTTGAAAGTATTAGACCTTGGCCGAGTTTGTTACATTAAAAAAACATAACAAACAAAGTAGGATTAACACTGTTGTAACAAGTTAAATTAAAATCTTTCTAGTAATTTACGAGAAACATTCTGCTGTAACTAGACGGCCAGACTAAAGCCATTATTCACCTGTAGATTTTGACTGTATGGTTTTTTATATAGTTTTGAACAAAATAAATTAAATTAACCAATATAGGGATAAGCCTATTTTTTAATATGCATGTAATATTATAATAGACCTATGTGTATGTAGTATCATCTAATACCGAGGTTTTCAATTGGTCAGTGTGTAAATTGTTCCCGGTTTTTAATTAATGTAAAAAAAAAACTATACTTCTTTTGACTCTTTTAGGCTCATGTTACTAATATTTCTACATCATTATTTTGGAATATTTCAATTTAAATTAAGACCAATTCAGCTCTGTTAGGCGTGTATTTCAAATATAAATTAGGTTATGAAAGATGGTTTAATATGTAAACTTGTTTTAAACCAGCGATTTTGGGTAACTTAAGCCGGGTTTAAACCGAGATTGACGAATTCTAGTTTAAATAAACTCCAATTGAAATACGGAGCTAAATTGTTTGCGTAGATTATGTTGTCACGTCCAATAAAAGTCCATTAACTATTTGTCGGAAGCGTCCGCCATTTCGTCGGATTTTCTTTCTGTCTATTGGGCATACACGCACAACATACAATTAATAATTAGTTTGGTGAGCAGCCGGAAACATCGACACCCGAAAGACAACGACCCTAAAGTTCCCATGACACCGAGCCGTTAGTCATCAGCATCCCGGCTGCGCACTTCACGCCTGCGCACTGCTATTGTTTCAATTCCTAACATTAATAACACGTGACTCATAGATTGTTGATAATAGAAAGAGTATCGTTAGAACACAATTGTGTCTACCTTGCATTGGTAGGCAAAGGGTGCTGAGGGCGTAACAATTTTTATATTTATAAATAAAATAAAATTTTTGATGTAATAATATACCAAATAATAATAAAACTGAATGGTCTTTTTTTAAAAAAATATTCAATTAAACACTTGGCGTAATCAATATGGGATGATCATACATAGTAGAATCTCCGAACAATAAAGCCGGTTGTACACTACAGCGATACGATACATATTTTAAAGTCGTAAGGGTGTTACCAGGCGACTGAAAATTAAAGATTGTGGAACCTACTGGTAAACATGTTAAAAAAAAAGGAAAACAAATTTCATTAACAAGTGCTAAAATTTATTTAGCTTAAATTCATTGAATTAAATTTGACCATTTACAAAAATACTTATAACAACATTTCATATTTCTTGGTCTTTTAAAAGAAAATTACAAAATTTAGATTTCAGCTAAAAAGAATTTATATAAAGAGTTTAAATTTTTAGACATAAAAAAAAGGTCGAAATTGTGTATTACAGTTAACAAGATTTTGTATTACCAAATACTTAGTTTACTACTACTACTATATATATATATATATATATATATATATATATATATATATATAAAATATATATATATATATATATATATATATACATTTTTAAAACTAGCTAGATCACATACCTTTTCTATTTTTTAAAAAAAAGACAATTTTATAATATATAAAAAAAAATTTAATTTTGTTTTAATCTATTGACGTCAATATGATTTTAATTTTGAAAAATAACCCCTTTGGGGTCGTGAAGGCCGAAATATTTTGCATGCAGCCCCATCCAATATTATTTTGATTCTAAATTAGTATACATTATTTTACAGGTTTAAAAAAGAAGTAGAGACACATTATCATACAGAGTTTTGTTCCTTGAACAAAATTTGTTATTTTTCACTAAAGAATAATTTCACAACCAAAGTTCCTTTCATTAACAACTGTCATTTTTCAAAAGGGTTTATATTTCCTTTTATGCATATGTACGTGATGATATGGTGCACTTAGAGGATGTTGAAACTGAGTTTGAACCTGTCTGTGATTGCACTCTCAAAGCAATCTCGGAACAATCTCGGACCAGCTTTTGCTAAGCAAAAAGCAAGTTAAAAAGAGATTTAGACAAACTCATACAGGTTGTTCGACAAGTCTTTGTAATGAAAAATGGTTTTTAAATTTAATTAAAATGAAAAGGAAATTATCAGAATTACAAAATGTCCAAAAAAGATTATAAATAAGTTTTTTTTTTATATTAATAAAGAATCCAATGTATCTCGATCTTTGTTTGAGATAAAGAATTGTAACAACTGCTAGGAAATTTTGAAAACAAAAGATTCTAATTAAGAAAAACAGTTGACTAGTTAATTCTTTGATTTTATGACTATTTAAATTTATAATTTGATTTTGTAAATTGTTTTTAAATGAAAGAAGGTTATTCTATTTTTTTACAGGACATTAGCTTTCAATAAAATTACTGAACAATTAAAAGGAAAATAATCCTAGTTAAATTATTTCTGAACAAAACATATATCAGTAATTAAAACTTAAAATATTAACAGATTTATATTATGGTCAATTTTAATTTGGAATACCTGGAACTTGTTGTAAAATGCTTAGAAGAGTGACATGTGCCTGAAGGTCATTGTGCGATGAAAATTACATGTAGAAAACAAAACTCACAAAAAAAACTAGTATTATTAAACTGTAACACATTTTTTGAATTTAGAAGAAAGAGTATGATTACTGACATGATGTACATTTACTATTTCGGAGATTTCATGTTAAAAAAAAAACTTCTGAATAATAATGTGATTTAGAGACGACTAACATGAAAGCGGTTGACCGGGTTGAGGAGTCCAAGGATCATGTGATTGTGGATTATGATATTCCCCGCCAGGTCTCAGCACACGGCGATGGCCTGACCCGGAGGCAATATCGGAAGTAGAATGTTGATTTATCGATAAGTAAGAAGCAGATTTTATTTGTTGTCTGAAGGACGTTACAAGGGATACGCGAAAATTATCTTATAAAAAGCTATCGCTGGTACGCGTTATAGTGGGTAAATAGATGCACTCCAGTAGGATAACATGTATCGTAAGATACTATTAGGTGACAAGTTTTGCCTATATCTTAATATCGTACGGTAATACAAAGTACAAGTAATGTTGGAGATTTAGTTTTCTTAATTTCTTTCATCAATAATTGTTGATTTTACATACTAAATAGATTGCCCATTTCCATGGTATGGGATGAAGCTAAGAAATTAGTGTCATCTACCGACCCACTTTTGGTAACTACAAAAACAACATGCACAATATACATGATCAGACTCCTCCGACACTAGCGTATTCTGTACCTGAACTCACAAACTACAACAGTTCACCCCACATATTGAGCTTCACTATGGAACGTCTTAGATATAAGTTCAATGTTACAACTGATTAACATTCTGTAATAAATGTCTCTTACCAACAAGTAGGCTACTATAGCTTTGGTGTGCAGTAAAAGTAGCTTATGGTAAATATCGCTAATTGTAATAATCGTTCGATACATTTACTATTCCTCTAGTGTGGAGGAGAGAAGGTGAACACAACATCGAAATAATCAAGTATGAAACGATTTGTTGATCCTTAGATTTAACCACCTACACGAGGTTTTCTATAATTGAGACCTATTTAATTTGGGGGCGGAGTGAGCGCCAGCCCCTTTTTTATGACACCTGGCAAAACAGTGAAGATCGAGGGCCAGTCTGTAGGCAGAAACCGAAACCACAAATAACTTACCCAAAATCAACACCAAAGTAACGTAATTCACCATATTTCAACAAAATCGTCCGACTCGTTTTCACGAAATGTTTTACAAATCTACAAGAATTGCTCGTTTAGTAGTGTTACTTTATATACAAAAACAAATGATCAATATGACAGAGAAAAATATATGTTAGTTTATTATTTTTTCTTATTTAAAAGCGAAAACATCTCGGTCATTATCGTCTTATAAAAAAATAATAAAAGAGATTATAATACGACCCCTAGCCCTCTAATACCCTAATAACGTCAGGATGAGAAAAGATCAAAAATCCAGATAGGAAAGATGAAAGAAAGGGATTTAACTCACCACGTGAAGAAAGGTGAAGTTCCAGTTAGGTACCATCAGGATTGCCAAGCCTGTACTCACTATAATTGCCCCTGAGGGTATTTTAGTTTAGAAAACATAACTTAAGAAAGGGTATTATTGGTTTAAGGTGTACAATGTATTGTACAATGGAAATACATTGGATTGCATGGAAAGAATAACAAACTTATTTTACAATATGTTTGTGAAAGAGAGAAAGTATGATGCGTGTGTATCTAGGAGCCCTTGATCTGAAAGGAGATGTAGTCTAGTTCTTAAAGAAAAACAAATCCACAAGTGAATATGATGTATGTTAGAAAAGGGCGAAGTTAAACTAACTTGATTCTTTTGTTTGAGGTTAAAAAAAGAGATCTTTTAAATTTTAATTATTTTATTCTTGTTGCTTGGATCCGACCTTTATTACTCTTGTTCTTTTCCGACCCTTGACGCTATTAAAGTATTCAAGGGTTGGGTGGTCTTTATTTGATCATTTCTTTCCTTTTTATAAGGTGATGATAACCGAGTGGCTTTTCGCCTTATTTAAAAAAAGGAAGAAAGAAACATAAAGTAAAGCTCCTTAACTTTTGAATAGGCCTACTTCTAATAGTGGTTAGGTTCGGGAAAAAAGTTGATCAAGAGAGACTTGATAGGAAAGGTTAAGAGAGGGATCAATCAGGTGTAGTTCCAGCTAGGTTCTCTCGGGATTGCATAACCCTTAACCCCGTTGAAATAAGGGTTAAATTTCAAGACACAAAGGCAATATGTGAAGAAGCACTATAACAATACATGAAGAAGCACTATGGCAATTTTATTGGCAGCAGAAAATTATAAACAATTGCAAACAAAGCTAAGCAATGAGAGCTGTTTGGAGATTTAAGATTATTTGTCTACAGTATTCGTCGTTTTGAGAGTATTGATCAACGCCCGTTGTTTAGTGGTAAACCTAGAATATGAGAAATATGGAAAGAGACTACATAGCCTAGTAGCCTAGGGCCATACTGGACACCAAGACTACAACTAGTAAAGAAAGGAACCCAGGACTAAACCTAGGTTGTTATTTTCCTTTAGTATGAAGACAAAAAACCTCGCAGTCATCCTCGCTGTAAAAGAAGATTCTAATAGTGTCAGCGTTGGAAGAGAACAAAAGTTTGTCAAGAGAGACCTGATAGGGAAGACGAAAGATCCAGTTAGAAAAACTCGTGATTGTTACCTCTCTGATAAAGCTGGCCCGAGTGTTCAAAATAACAAATACTATTGAACGCGAGAGCTAAAATAGCGTAAAGCCATGTTGGAAACTTTAACTATAACAGAAAGAAATTTAGTGTTCCAGGTTTATTACTTGATAACTGGAGTGGATCCGTAATATCGAAACGTCTTGTATTAGTTTTACATATACAAATCATGAAAAAATTTGGAATAAACTAGATCAGCAATCTGTTGCCAATAAAACTAGATTAATACAAAGACAATTCTAAGAGAGCAGGGAATCGCTATCACAATAATAAATTTATAATGTTCAACAACTGATGTGCAAACCTCTTTCAACTATTTACAAATCAGTTGTTCAACCAATACATCCAGTGGTAATGAGTTGACCACAATACATACAGGATGCTTTCTTTGATGCGTTGGGCACATTCGTTGTACATTGAGCGTTATACAACTATTTGGGTCGAACCATTGGACCGTCTAGCCTCAGCTTCAGCTATGTTTAGAGGTTTCAGAAGTGAAATGAAAGTTTACACTTTCCAAAAAAGTTCATAAAGTCCAATTTTTGGTGACGAATAGATTTGTCTCGTTTTTATTTTGCTTTGAGGATTGGTGACAAATAAATTATTATTGCACCGATTTTCTTAAACTTTTCAACTGTTAAACATTTTCACCAATGAAGAACTCAATCGTCTTGTCACTTAAATACTCAATCTTTGATTAAATTTACCTGAAACCATATTCAGAGCCCCTTTACAGCTGTAAATTATGAATTATAGATTGTAAGAATTTTGGCCTCTTCACCAAATGTTAAAAGATCTTAATCTGTGGTGTAAGGCAAAATGATAATAAACATTGAAATTAAATTATAAATGTCTAAAGTTAGATAAAACATTGTTTTGTTATTGTTACAGGTGAGTCTAAGACGGATTCTGTGCGAGGAGATGTTACACCTCATGAAGGGAACTCCTCAGGTAGACCACTAAATATAAGACGAATATATTTATTAATTTTTAATTTATTTGTTAGGGTTTGAAAATTATTTCATATCGATTTTCCTGTTTTGTTATGGTTTAATCGCTCGATTGTCATCAGAATGACTACGGATTGAGATATCCATAATCTCAGGAGAGTTTTTCACCTGTAGGGAGAACCTTAGAATACCTTATAAAATATCCATCACTAAAATGTGTAATGGACACATAATATATGTTTTTTGATACCTCAAATTAAAAAGCCTTTTAAAAACCACGAATTTCTGTTTTAAGAAAATAAAAATCGGTACAAGCAATCTTCGCTACGCTACAAAAAGGTTATTTTCTAGAATTTTTTATTAAAATAGGTTGTCGTGCTGTGAAAATAGTTTAGTTCATGGGACTAAGTAAAACTGATTTCTTATCATTAACCAAGTGTAATGAAACTTGGCAAAAATAAAATAGCTGCACCAGTTTTGACAACCTTAATAAATTATTGATGCGATAGTACAAGAAATAATATTTAGATTAATTGTTAAAAACAGAATTTCGGGCTAAATGAAAAGACATTCACAAAAATTAAGGAAAAATGTCGCGAAAAAAAATTGTAGATTTACCTAAATTTGTCTTTGTTAGAGTTTTAACATGTAAACGATAAAACTTGTTCATTGCATGCTGTTGACTTTGTCCAATCTTAAATATTGAACTTTGTAAAAAAAACTATTTTCATAGTTCGATAACTTGTTTTAATAAAATTCTAGGAAATATAATTTTTGAACGTAGCGAACAAATGCGCTGCCAGATTTTTTTTTACTTACAACAGAAATGCGTGTTTTTTTAAGGGTTTTACTTTGAGGATATCTGTCCATTACACATTTTTGATTTGGGGTGGTGGGAGGAGGAAGCGGTTATGTATTGTGTAAAGAGATTTTGTATGGTTCCCCCCAAAGGTGAATAAGTGCCCCGAGAACAGAATATGTATATCTTTTAATTAATCTAAGTAGTAAGTTTAAAGGAGATCCGTTTGTTTATAAAAACTAATACACCACTTTTAGACAGTGTAAATCAATTCCCGTTATCAAGTGATGAACCTAGTACACGAAAACCGTAAAAATAACAATATACTCAAGTGGTATGTTGAATACTAAAACTAGTAATTTAAAAAAGGAAAGCAGGCCTAAAGTTAGACATGAGTGGTCAAAAAACTAAAAATAAATTAAAACCGATCAAGAAAACTACACGCCACGAAGTTATTCTATACAAGGAATGGGAAACTAGAAAGAATCTCCCCCCCCTCTATAAACCGTAAGGTCACTGCTCCGTTTAGCACACAACTCCTATTATTAGCTGATTAATAGTCGCTTTTTCATATTGTAGGTTTATCATTCTTTGTTTGGCCCCTACAGTCTACAACCAGGTTCTAGCTTCTTTTTGGTAAGAGCCTCGCAATCAAAGATTATGTGACCAGCAGTTTCTTTGTTCGGCCCTTATAGTCTACAACCAGGTTCTAGCCTCTTGCCGGTAAGAGCCACGCAATCAAAGATTATGTGACCAGCAGTTTCTTTGTTCGGCCCTTATAGTCTACAACCAGGTTCTAGCCTCTTGCCGGTAAGAGTCACGCAATCAAAGATTATGTGACCAGCAGTTTCTTTGTTCGGCCCTTATAGTCTACAACCAGGTTCTAGCCTCTTGCCGGTAAGAGTCACGCAATCAAAGATTATGTGACCAGCAGTTTCTTTGTTAGCCCTTACAGTCTACAACCAGGTTCTAGCCTCTTGCCGGTAAGAGCCACGCAATCAAAGATTATGTGACCAGCAGTTTCTTTGTTCGACTCATATAGTCTACAACCAGGTTCTCCATGATTTCAGTCTCCTTTAAGTGCAGCTGAGGGCTATAGAGATTTCACTTAGTTTTCCCTTATTCAGATTAAGTGAGCGTGTAGGCCTCTCGCTGAGGAGACCAAACAGAGTAATTTCCTCCAACTTCATGTAACATTGAATCTCGAGAAGGGTTCAGTGTAAGATATTGTTAATCGTGGGTTTGCTTTCACTTTCATCTCGTGTGGCAGAAGGGCGTTATGTTGCAATCGATAACATACATAGCGTCTTGTTAGCATACTATAAATACCAACATTGTCTCAACACATAAAGACCAACAATCAAATATGTTTGGGATATCGCTTCCTTTATTTCTTAGAGATAAGGGAATTCATTAATATCAAACAAACAGTTTTTTCTCGTGTTTTGTTTAGAGTCATTCTGTTTACAAATAAACAGTCGGTAAAGCCTACAGCTGATATCGTGACACGATAGGTAAGGGTTTTTTGTTTGCTGATGTTTGTTTATCCGGTCTTAATGTTTAATTAACATTCTCAGCTACATAAAATCGTTTACAGACTTATGTAGGTCGTAGATAAGAAAGCATTAACTAAAAATAGCTTCAAATTAAAGCAATTTGAAATTTTACTATGATTTTTTCAACGAACAATTAAACTTGCTAAATTAGAATTAGTTTACTTGGCTTCATTTAAACATATTATTACTAGCGGTATTATTATTTTTTTTGGGTGTAGTATTCGAGGGTAATTTTGTTTCTTTTCTCAATATAATGCTCGTAATTTAGTGTACTTAGGTAAAACCCAGAACCCAAATAATTTTACGCGCGTGTCTGTCCGTCTGTATCCAAAAACATCCTCGATGAGGATATGTAAAAGATGTAATTTCTCAATATAGGGTCTATCTATTTTTATAAAATTTTAATAAAATATGAAGATAAATGATTCAAATCCAAATGTAAAACAATTATACGGTTATAGAGTAATAGGCAAAAACAAATATGAACCTCATCCCTTGTCATTTCGTTGTGGATATGTATACGTGAACCAAATTTAGGCCTTATTTAAAAATACATAATTTGTTTTCAAACCGGTTTCCACGGTGATGTGTTTTGTTTAGTTTTTATTTGATTTTGTGGATTGAAAGTTTGTTCCCAATTTGTTAATCTATGGTATTAGTTTGATGTTTTAGACATTATGATATGGCTTTATTTTGAATTCCAAGGATTTCGCATAGCTTAAACAGAGTGTTGTGACGTAATGACAATGACGTCATTCCCTCTCACACTCGCAAGGATCTAATCCGGTGAGACATCGAAGATAAATTCAAGGATTTCTATTACTCATCGCTCTGTTACCGACTAATCGAGATTTGCTTTTCTTTTTACCTTCCTGAAGTGATGCTGTGAAGGTGAAATCAATTTTTGCTCATGGGTATATTCTCCTTGCTAGAATTTGTTTTTATCCAATAAAATTACTTTATATGTTCCTAACGAGACAGGACTATAATTACCGAATTATTTGTATATTTTTATACATTTTTGTAGATGAATGTAAAATTCACTCACCCACACACAATACAAACAAATCTACTGTACTATTCGATACCAAAAATCTCACTTTAGTATTTGATTAGTAAAAATTTGAAAATTAACTTTGGACGACAACTTTGAAAAAAAAAATTGTAAATAGAAGTTAAACTTCCTTCGCTTGTATTATGAATGTGTCAACTTCTGAAATCGTATTTCATTAAAATCGAATTTCAAATGACAACTGTAAAGGTTGAGTTTTGTTTTATTCCCGAACCGTAACCGAAATCGGTACAGCAGATTTTTATAACACTCATGGTCGATTTTATTTTTGGTCTTTATCCGATACGGATTTTTTGTTGAGATGGCGATCAATAGGCCTACGTTTTATTTGGGTTTACACTTTAGAAAAAAACTATTTCAAAAATGTTAAATACTATTTTGATGAAATCGTAATATTATTATAGTGAGTTACTGAATTTGCAATCCAGAACAGCTGGATGTACACTTTTTTCATATAGTCTCGGGTTAGATCCCTTTCTTCCATCTTTCCTATCGAGTTTCTCTTGACCAACTCTTGTTCTTATCCGACCCTGACGCTATTAGCATATTCGAAAACTAAGAGTCTTTCTTTTATTTTATTTTCTTCCTTTCGTATGTTTTTTATAAGGTGATAAGGACAGAGTAATATGGAAAAGGTAATATCGTTTTTCTTGTCTACAATAAATTGTTAAAAAGGGCGCCATTTTATCATTTTCAATTCCATTGCGTCAGAAATCACATTTTATTCTGAGGTCACGAAACGTTAAGCTCAGTCAGGTCGAAATTTAACTAAAAAAAATCTAGTCAAATTTAATTAGAGCTTGAATCTAGATTTAATTAAATATTTGTTATTGTCAGTCGGTGACAATGTAAATAGAAACAAAATACGTTTTAGGTTAAGTGTAGCGGAAAGCGATTAAATACTTGCCTCAGAAATAGGCCAAATAGGAAGTAAAAACCGAGATAAGGAGTGTAGGCCTACATATTAACTGCCCCTTGTTAATTGGTTAACTGTTGTTTTAACATTAAACCAGAATCACTTCCGTCCAACAAGAAGTCGGGATTTGATTATATTGTAATTAGTAGAGGATTTATTTTTTTATTTCCAAGATAGTCTTGACAATTTTAGGACTAGAGATACTCCCCGTGCAGTTGATACTTCGACTGGAATTTGGTAAATTAATAAGAGAAGGTTATGTGATTGGTTGAAAAGTCTATACAGAGTTTTTTTGAGGTTATACAGGATGTTTTATAATTGTTCCAAAACTTTAGAAAAATATATGTTGAAATTTTGCACGCTACTTAGTGTTTAGGCCCAATTTGAGAAAATAATCAACACATTTATTTTGCTCATTTAAAAATGGCAGCTATATAAACGTTTTTAACGTCGAATATCTTAAAAACCGTAAATTTTACAACATTTTAAGAGACAAAATGTATTTTTTCTTTACTACAAAGTATTTTTAAAAAATTCTCCAGCTCTAAAGAATAACCGAGTTGTGGACAAAAACTGAAATCTTTGGTAATTGTCTACAAAACTCAAGATTGGCTTAGAACCAAAATTATTATTTCAATTCTTCAAATTTTTATCTCTAAATCTTTCTGAAGCTTAAAAGACATATGAGTTGTCGACATACATTCTCTATTGTAAATATTTTGTAAAATTAACAGTTTTGAGAGATTCGGCTTCATAATAATAGCCGCCATTTTGAAATAAATAAAGGAAATTGGTTGATTATTTTTCTTAAATTTAGTCGTTAATAAATTTATATAGCATGCTAAATTTCAACTCCATATCAATTATGGTAAATATATATATATATTTAAAGCCAAATGGCGGCTAGAAAACAAAGCATTTTAGGATATACGTTTATATAAACGTTTTCGTTGTTTTTGATATGAAGAATAAGCAACGGAAATTTTGGAACGTTTTTTTGGAAACACCCTCTACATCTGTTTTGAGGTCACTTGAGTCCAAATAAATGGTTCCTGGAGTGATATGTCCGTCTGGAAATGCGTGGAGTGATTTAAATTAAAATTGGTAGCATTACCTACTATATATCCGGACTATTTTTCATTTTTTCCATAACGAAATTTTCTGGGAGCTGCCATAAGGAAAAAAACACAAAATTACGATTTTGTTCAAGTGTAGCCTGTATCAACAAAACCTATATCTTAAAATATCGGTCTGTAAGTTATTGACAAAATAAAAATCAAAAATCGGGAATGGGGCTGTTATAAAAGATCTAATTTTTAATCTGAAATCCGTGTGCAAAATATAAGGAAAATAATTTATGGTTCTAGTATAATCACCAACAAAGTCATTAAAAGCTCAATTGACGTCTTTCAGGCACAAGAGAAGCAAATTTAGGCCTTTAAATAATTTTTTTTCCCAAAGATAACCTCAATGGTTAATTTCCACTTTTTGACTGACAACACCAAATTGATATTTTTGGTGACGATAATTTTTGATACATTTTTATTTGGTTTTGGGGATGGATGAGTGTGTAAGTATTTTCGCACCAATTATTTACCATCTTCAAGTTAGAGCTAACGAAAATATTTCTGAGAGCTACTGGCAGTAGTTAGAGGTCTACTGTCCTACGCTGTTACCGGTCAGTTGTTCCACGAGACAATATTATCTATTTCAAACTATTTGATTGCGGTGGTTTGCACAAGATTGCAAAGAAAGTAAATTACCAAAGTTGAAATAATGATTGAAAACTATGAGTGTAGCCGATGTCAGAGACCTTTCCAGATTTGTTTGTTTGTTCGAAAGAGATAAAGATGCTCTTTGTCATACCTAGTCCCTATCCCTAGGTAAAGTCGAACTTACTCTGTGGATCTACCGACTAAAAACCATCCCCTTGTCCTTTTGTTTGCTACCTCCTCCAGCGAGAAGACTTGTTCCGGCATTACTTCACTATAGGGCAGAGTCTAGCCTAAGCTATTTCTAACTTAAGCTTTGACTCTAACATTTTTGATGAACCATGTTTGTCTGTGAGTCAACTCCCGTTCTAAGTGTTTCTCTTTCTTGTGCAATAAAGTATGCTCAGCATAATCCACTTCATGGACGCAGTTACCTACATGACGTTCCATCTATTCATGCCCGAGTGAGATAGTAATTTACTTCACCACAATCTGATATCTGGAACCACTCTAAATAAGTCCATCTTCATTTAGTATCAGTAACTTACTCCAGACCTTCTGCCACTTATCAATACGCTGCCAACTTCGTTTTGTTCTTCAGTGTTTTCCTCTCGTCTGTTTATTTCTGAAGAAGATTCCTATAAATTCTAAACTGTTCCACAAGACAATATTCGTTTTAAAACATTAATCGCGGTCATGTGACAAGATTGTAAAGATACAAAACTTCTAAGTAAATTACCAAGGTTAAACTAAAGTGGGTGTAGCCGAAGCCGGAGACTTTATCCTTTTCAAATTGTATTCACAGAAGAGGCGTGAATCAAAACTCTGGTCCTTGCACGACAATAGAATTACTCAATCCAGATTTATTTAATTCAATTCAATATACTTAGAATACTTGAGAGTTGAAAACAATACAACGGCATGAATCAGTGATAACATCACGCCTTTCGTCCAAGGATACACGAATTGTTTGTCAACTATCGTAGGCAGTCGAGATATTGCTCTAAATTACGACAAGCTATAGTGATTTACTGACAGTGATTGTAATAGGTTGGACTAAATTGTGATAAACAGTGATTTCAGGTTGCACGTGAGTTCAGAGATTTTCTATCAGAAGAATTTGAAGAGTGTGTGTATTTATTTTTTTCGATTGGTAATATGTTATCTTGTATTGAATATTGATATTCTCTTTTTAATTCTCGTATTATATGTTTAAGGTTATGTTAGACCTACTTACATTTTTCACTTACTTAGTATTATAGGATAGGACTGGTAATTTCATCCTTCGGTTTTTGATTGATTTTTGGGTTTCATGATCTGAGAAAACGGAGAAAGTTATTAGAACCGACAGGAGGGGGGGGGGAGTAACCGATACGTCTGTAGAGAGTGGAGGCTTATGTACAGTTACGAGGTCTGCGACAGTAGTGAGTGGAGACTTTTTAATACATCTACGAGGTAGCTGACGTTAAGAAAATAGTGGTGTACACAATTACGAGGCTAAGAAAACCTACGTAACGACTGTTTAAAGAAACTTACTCTTGGATAAGACTCCTTGATATACAACTTAACATTTCCTTGCTCAATAAACCAGAGGATCTGCTTGTATGATTGGGCTGACTAAGTACCACGATGGCGCCCATTAACTTGTAGCTGCCTTGGAGTTTAAACTTAATCGAATATGACAAAAGCTTTCACGTTGCAAACGCATCTGCGTAAAGAAATCGAATCATATATACTGTAATCCAGTTCCAGTATACTTCATGACACGAAGGTAAAGCAAGGTGAAGGGCTGGAACGAGGAAGTTAAGTAATTAAACACGATAAGTTTTGATTAGGCTTTCTCTTAATTAAGTTGAAAGCTTCGCATCCAAAGCAATGTTCAGTGTTGCTTTCGCCAGAAACATTTACTTGTTTTGAAAAATACATGATTTATGATCATATACATTCATGTCTTAGTATATGCATGAATAGTTCCTTTTAATCACGATGTTTGGGAAAGTGTCCTGTTCAGTTCTGAATTTAGTTTCTTCTCCAAAACAAAGGCTCGCCGCCTATCGGGAACTTCCACGCCGCCTTGTGGTCTACATTTCCTGCTCTATCTTTCTCTTTTCAATCATTTCTCTGCCTTTTACTTTCCCATTGCTTGATGATCATACTTCTTATCTAGTTTACCTTTATTTTCACATTTATTCCGTTTTGAACTTACTTTTTTTTGTTTTTGTTATTCCAAATCATTGCTGGCTTTTTAGAACCTATTTTTCTGCTGGTTACCTTTTCGTTTTATTGTTGTCCAACCCAAAAGTTTTCCTTTATCACGAGTCATCTCCAGATTTATATTCATCCTTATTTTCACATATCCTATTCTCTGTAAACGTTCTCTATTCTGTTTTGAGCCTATTTTCGTTTAGTTATTCCAAATCTGGCTCTTTGGAACCTTCCATTTTTTGTGAGGCCATTTTCTTTTAGTTATCCAAATATGGCTATTTAAAACCTTCCATTTTTTGTACATCATTTCTCTCATTCGTTACTTTCCCTCTTAGCTACCTCTTCTTACAATGGTGTCCACCCCCAATTTTTTTTCCTATCACAAGTGTTTTCTAAATTTTGTCCTTAGACACACATTATTTCTAATTCTCTTTTAAATGTGACTGCTCTTGCTCTCTATTATATTTTGAACGTAATTGATTTCAGTTACTATTAATCATTCTCGCCGCTTTAGAAAGTCCACACCTCACTCTTCCAATCACACTTTTCAGCTTTTAACGTAATTTATCGTTTAAGGAACTTGAAATTCTTAATATCCAACATGTTAGCTTCGAAATCTTCATATCTCCTCTACCATTGCAACAAAAAACACAGTTGTTTCACATCGACCCATGGGATCCATGATTGGCGGATTTCTATTTAACGCACAATTCCATGTTGTTACCAAACAGATGCTTGTTATAGCGTATCAAGAAGACTACTGATGAAGGGCGAAGATTTATGAAATTTTTAAACTCTCAAAACAATCTCATATCAATTAAATAAATCAATAATTAACTTTTAAATGATGTAAACAATATGTAGATTTAATTAGCCTCTAAAATGTTGAAATTACGTCTGGGCTCTATATACTGCAGTTTGTAAAAGTCTTTTAGATGTGCATTATGTATTCCAAGCTAACACGATAAATCGAACACAGTGGCGCAGAAGTCGACGGAACAATCGATGATTGTCAATTGTCTTGAACCTGTGCCAACTTCACGAATGTTTTAAAATGCCATGTAAAATTCATGAGGGAACTAAATTAAATCTTTTGTGTCGTGGACTTTTGTCTCGTTTAACATAAGCTTTAATCCATCCGTCTCTCTCAAACACAGTGAGGTTTTAGTCAATCTTACATTTAAGTTTTAGTCAAGTTATATGCATGCCTGTTTAATATTTAGTAAGGGCAATGAAAATAGTTGTTTAACTTTAGGATCGATAGAGTATTAGACTGGTGGCAAACAACTGGTATTCCTTTTAATTTAGACCTATTAAATTGAAGGGTTTTTTTCTTCTTCAACTAATCGGTAATTTTATTTGTTTTTCCTTGTCGTTTAAAGGTAGAAAACCTATCGCCTTATGAAAAGGGAAGAAAAGAACGTAAAATAAAAACCCTTAGCCCTCGAATACCCTTTTTGAGTCAGGATTGGAAGAGAACAGATGAAACGGAGCTATCTAACCCAAGACTACATGAAAACAGGTGTAGATCCAGTTACGGAATTCGGGATTTGTGCGCTGTTTATTTTGTTAGTTTCAAATTAGCTAACTGAACGGTTATTTTATTATTTACCCGTTATGATTGTTTATGTATTGAAATTGATTTATTTAGTTATAGTTTTGTATCGTTATAATACTAAAATTATTAAAAAACAATGCTCAAGAAGAAAATTGAAACGAAGAAGAAATTGGGGGTTCAAACCTAGTATTTTAGAAAAATTAGAGAGCTACGCTTGATTGCGATATCGGTTACGAAAGCTAGAATCAGCCTTAGGGTCTCCATAGGATCCATAGGTAAGGGGGGGGGGACTTATTTTATGTTTTGTTAAAAAATAGACATATAGACACTTCAGTGCCTAACTTTAATAGACAAATACATTTCTAAGTACAGCACGGTTTCTGGCACGTGTCGGAATGTTCTATTCTATCAATTTAGCAACGTGCTTGGCCGGAAGAATCCATGGCATCCTTCAATTGCATACTTTCTCTCATCGTCTTTCAAGCTTTTCATTTAACTACGTGCTTGAAAAAGTAAACTGCTGTCTATGGTCATTTTGTATTTTATAAGAAACCGTGAGAATTGAAGTTAGATATTTACAATTGTTGTAAATTATTTATTTATCGATATCTCCCTTTCCTCTAATTGGAATATACTTTTAACTTTAGTTAAAAATTGTGATGTGACATTCTTTACCGGTTAATTTGGCATAGATCAAAAATTGAGAATCGATGTTCACAAGACAAGTTATTTAACATTAAAAATTCTATTTATCTTTAACTGCTCCGTTTTCAATAACATCGTTGAAATTGCGATTATGAACGTTAATTGAATAAATTCAAATGGTAGCATCAAAACGGGTGGGGGGGGGGAGGGGTAAAATTTTTTAACAATCAAGTAATTATGTAGTAATTTGGAATGAGTCAATAAAATGAATATTATATTTTCAAATCCACTGCCACCAAAAGAATGTTTTTTGGAAATATATCTGCAAGTCGTAAAATTCATCCTACATAAAAAAGAAAAGGAAAAACTTTCAAGACGTAATCTACTGGTGAAAATAAAGAAAAAGTTCATATGATCATGTGTCCAAAAATGATTTCGTTTATTTAGCTCCCATTTTGTGTTTTGAATAAAAAAAATCATATCTTTTGACGGGAATTGATAGGCCTACAGAGCTGAAATTTTGCATGCTACTTTGGACACAATTTGAGAAAAATTATCAATCGATTTTCTTTATTCATTTTAAAATGGCGGTCATTTAAAATGTTTAACATCAAATGTTTTGAAAACAGTTAATTTTTACAAAAAAAACCACAATAGACGAAAACGCATTACCCAAGCCTAGCAGATCTTTCAGTAGTCATTATCGTTGGTTCCTGGTAGAAAGTTTGCCGATAGATCTTCCAGTGTGAACTGTGAATCACAGGTTGCTGATTCATTTAGTTACGTTGGGAATCCTTGCGTCAATTAACGGTAGAAAGTGAACCTGTACAGTGCCAATAGAAAGTTTATATACTCGTTGGAGGTTAGGACAGGTGAATCTGGTTTGGTCAAGTCCTTCCAGGAGAGATTTGGGCGACTTTTAAACTACACTTCCGGTCAACTTGTTTTCATAAATTATCTTTTGTGTCGCATTTGATTTATAGGAATATTGTAGGGTAGAAGTTTCGTAATTGTATATTGAAAATATATGATATTGCCGTAAAACCGAACTACAAAATTACGATTTAAAAAATAAACTTGTTGATAGAGGCCGTTATGGTAGTAACCCAGCCCAACTCTAAGTTGACTAGTCCCTAATGTAGATGTGTATATATTACAAAAACTCCGCTTCGCTCATGTTAGTGTCTCGACTTAGCTTAACTGTACGTATGTGAAGGATCCACTCACTACGCTCGTGCATAGGAGAGTCGACCATACCGGATCTGGTAACTATACAAATATCATATTTTATTGTGACATCATTGTTCGAAGTTACATTTTCTACAATAACTACGCTATTTGTACAGACGACAACGTCCGACGATTGCCAAACTTACCCTATACTTCGTATACTGGGTAAATAGAAATGGACTTTTACGATTATATTTACGTTGTATCATTGATTTTCCTACTAGATTTTGCTCATCTCCATGGTATGCTGTGAAGCTCAGAAATTAGACACTCTATTGTTGCTATCTAACGGACCAATTGTGGTTGTGGTAACTTCAAGGACAGCATACCGAATTAGATGCTCCAACTCCACCTATACTAGCGCATTCTGAACTGAACCCACAAAACTACAACTGTTCAACACGTATATTGAGCCCCACATTATCGTATGCTATTTTGGTTTTTCTTAGGTCGAAATTCAGGTTGTACTCAGATGTAGCTCAATTTTTATCCTAAAATGCTGTTTTTGTTAAATTTGTGTACAATTTTCGAACTCTTCTAAAACATCCCCTTTTCACAAAATACTATCTACTCCTGCCCTAGCTAGAAGTGTCCCGGTTTTTCATTTTCAAGATTTGGTACATCAGACTCTTGAATTAATTTCGTAGAAATAGTAATTTATTGCTACTCTTTGTTTTGTGTGGAGGTGAGAAAGTGTATGCAAATTTTGTAGATCAACAAATAAATCCTACCAGAATGTTGTGTGTAGGCTGAGATTTCTCTCATTGACCTTGCAGTAGAAAGTATTTCATTATCATTACCACATTAATTACAAAGTACAGTATGATTTGCAATTAGCACAAATTTTTATATGTTTTTTCTTCTTTATTTTCGTAGATATAATAATTTCCTGGCTACATATTTTTGAATGATCCAGTACATTTGATCCCGACTAAGACCTATGGTATATCAGAGTAATTCTGAAACCAGGTGTTGCAGGGGGTATTCTCGTTTCTAGTTTTATCTGACATTTAACTATCAGATAAATTATAGTCATTCAAAAATAACCTCTGCCTCTACAGTGTAACACTAAGGTTAGATGCTATTTTAAAGGTTTGTTGAAAATAAATAAATTGTACAAAAATATTGGACAAACTTTTACAATCACTCATTTCCAAAACCAAAAATGTCAAATAGGTAGATGTCAATCAGAAAGTGTAAAACAATTGACTTGTGGCTTAAATTGTCTTCTACATAAATCGTATTTTATTAGAATCAAGCTTTTAATGATACTAGTCAAGGCTTATTTATGTTTTGTTCGCAAAAGAAAAAAAACTAACCGTCACCTAAAATGTGATTTCGTCAGTTGTCAATTACGAAATAAAAATAAACTATCTTTGAAAACATATTTATATATTTTAATAAGGGCCTTTTGCTCATTTTTCCTAAACCAAATTTTTTTTTACTTGTATTTTTTTCTCATGGATTGAATCAATTTATCTTCACATTTCACAAAGTCGATAAAGCAGATTTTGAGAACTTTTTTTTGTATTTTTAGAGAAAAAAACAATAAGTTTGGTTTAGGGTACTGTGTAGTTACACTTTAACACAATTAGCTCAAAATCGTTAAACCCGATTTTGATAAAAATTCTATTTTGTGTTTTTTTGTTTTGTTTTTCTGTTATGGCAGTTATTTTTTAAAGAAATTAATTCATTGTTTTAATGTATAAATTGTACAAGGGCTTTGACATTTATTGTTTATGAAAAGATCAAAATTCTTAAAATACTGAAATATTTTGTGTCTTCCTGCTTTGTGACATTGCCAGCTATGGCAATAATATAATATATATTATATTCTTCCTGTATTATTTGATATTATTCTTCCACAAAGGGAAGAGATGCTGCTTAAGTCTTGAAATAGTAATCTTGGAATGCATTCATTTTTATGTACACGTCACTATTTATTCTCGTCTTTTATAATAGATTTCTTTTTTAATTGCAGTTTAAGTTGATTTAGGAGCCCAAGCATTTTTGACTGTTTTACAAAAATAATCGGTATTTCCTTATTTATTAATAGTTTTTTTTAAAATTTATTTATTTATTTTTATTTTTTTATAATATATACATTATTTGTTAGCAATTTAAATTGATATAAATGTAGGTTAATTAATTGAATTACAAAATAATATTATTAAAAAAAATATATTGTTTTTGTCTAAGGTGATATAGTAAGGTAACTCAAAACAACTTTATTGTCGTAATGAGCGAGTTAATTTCATTCTAGAACATGTTTTCTAAATGGATACAAATTTTTCGGTTTGTTAGGCAGTTTATATAATGTTTTTTACTTGACATATCTACAAATTTTAACTTTCAAAACTTCTTTCAAGCCAACTACTACTATTAGTGGCCCTTCCACCGCCATACCACAGGTTGGAACGAACCAAAACATGTGTCGTAGGTGGGGTTTCCAACTCACAATCTACGGCGCTAATTACTTGTTCTTCTTTATGTCAACCGTCCACAAATTTTGAATAATAAAATAAATTTTAAAAGAGTCCCGCGACATGATTTAAAAAACCCACATATGCTTACCTCAAAATAGGTTAACGCGTTTACGCTGTAGAGCACTGCAAATACTACAGACATCATTCTAAAATTATTTTTTTTGGACTCAGGAGTCCTTAAAAGGCTATATCCGCAAAACACTTTTTTTTTTTTTACCAAGACAACATTTTAAACTACAGTACTTAAATGTGGTAATTTAAAAAGGAATTCAGTACCAACGGATTTGACTTTCGTTTTTTGTAAAACTTGTACACAATATTCTGTACATTAGCAGAGATGCCAACGTAGACTTGTTTAGAATTAAAAAGTTTATACAGAGGAAACTTTCAACCAAACTTAATTTGTAAAGAGTCTTTACTGTGGTAACTAGCTTTTCCACTTTACACTTCTTCCCCAGACCAAACTGACTTCCACTTCAGCTTCTAATGCTAAAGTTTGTAATTTTAAAGTTGTTTTTATACGGTGTCTTCTTTATATAATGTTATTTTGAATTGTTAAAAACACAAATGCCGCATTAAAACTCGGTTTTTTAGTTTCAAAGGGAATATTCTGGTGGTACAAAACGAATGATCATGAATGTTTTAACCATCTTATTCAAACTTGTTTCGAAATTATGTCTATCTCAATGAAATAATGAGATCATTGAATTTATTTGAATGAGAATAATGGTTAATTTATATTTTAATCAGTTAAGTAAACTTTTTTATTATTTTTTTTTCTTCTTCAGAAAACAAAATTTTAACGTTACCGTGTTATATTTATGAAATTTTAAAGAAAAAAAAAAAAAAAAAAAAAAAAAAAAAAAAAAAAAAAAAAAAAAAAAAAAAAAAAATGAAGCCAAAGTATTTTAGGTATAATCAACACCATCGTAATTAAAAAATGCCGAAGAAAATTCTGCAGTTTACAATATAAAAAATAAATTTTTAGAGCGTGTTGTATAAATATTCAGATTTGAAATTATACAATCGACTTCCGGATAATGTAAAAAAAAAGAAGTTTTCTTCAAGAGATTCTGTAGTTCCCTTGTAGATTATAGGCTACTTTGTATTCGGTGGAAGAGTATCTGGTGTCATGACAATCGTTTACTTATTTAAAACTAAATTAAAGCCTACTATAAGTGTGATTCTGTCTCTGTGTGTTTATATAAGTGTAATTGTGTGTTTTAATGCAATGCAGTCCTACAACTTAAATAACGAATGACGCGTAACATATTTAAAATGTAGATTGAATGTTTTGTTACCAGAAAATACCAGTGAAGTAAATTATTTCAATTTTATGTTCAACTTCTCTTTAGGCCTGCTACATACTAGAGCGGTACAATATCGAAGGGTTGATAGTATGCGCGACTTTTATCCTAACATAGTTTCACTGCACAACAAAACGATACGATTTGTTGGTAAGACACATTTATTCGAACCAGTTCATTAGTTGTAACATTGAATTTATATCTTAGAAGAAGATTATGTTGATTATGTGGGTTGAACCTTTTAGTTTGTGAGTATCAGTTATAGAATGCGCTAGTGTAGGAGGAATCATAGCATGGAATACGCATGCTGTTGTTGAAGTTAAAGTGGTCTTTCGGTGACAACATCAAAACCTTTAATTTCTTAGCTTCAAACCATACCATGAAGATTGGGAAAAATGCATGTAAAGTTAATAGTGACTTACAATTGTGAAATGTGATATGCATTGTCTATTATGTTTAATTATGTACATTTCTTGTAGTTTTGTGCTTTGACGTATTTTAGAAATAGGCCTAATTAAAATTTAGTAAAACATAATGGTTGGGGAGGTTTTTACTTTCCCAGTTATACGTAGTATGGGAAAAGTTATGTTTTAGGTTTACAAAAATCATCTTCTTTGAGCTTTACTGAGTCAAAATAAAGTTATTTTTGGAATGATGTTTGTTTTGTGCAGTGTTATACAGCCCAAAAGCGTGGACCTAGTTTAATCAAATTTGGTAAGTGGAGTGTATTTTGGACATATCACGTCACTTTTCATTTTTTGATAATTATAATTTTAGGGTAGCTAACATGAAAAACACAAAAAGTATATCAAAATCGACTCTACGATTTTGATTAAATTTTGGTTAAATGTAGCTTCTTACGACTCAAACAAAACGTATTGGTTGGTCGCCATCTCTCCAAAAATGCCGGTTTATCGGTGAACAAAAAAATGTATAAATAAATTTGCCATAGAGCTGTACGAACTTGACATTTTAGATTAGGGTTATTGGGAAAATTTGTGCGCTGTTTATTTTTTATACCATCAAGTATATACAAAAACTTACAATATTAGAAAATGAAATTTTTGTCTGTTCCTTGTAATTTTTCAAAAAGTAATTTTATACAGGAATACAAATCAAAGGTACAGTATTAAGAAAAAACAAAACAAGAATTATCAATTGCAGCGTTTATAATGTTAAAAAAATGTTACAATAATTCTAACCTATACAGTTTTATACAGATCCATTGCGAACAATTTGAAAAAAAAAAGTTTTCCGATCGATCTGATTTATGAAGGTGAAAGATTTTTAAAAATTGAACGAAAAAAATCGAAAATCGCGTAAAACAAATTTGGCTTCATATCAACAGGACAAGTTGACTCACTTAAATCTAAAAAAAATAATCCACCTAGTTTTAGATTTTTCCCAAGTTAGTATATGAATCCACTAAAACAGACGTACAAACTGTTGTACTCAGGTTGTCGGTCGGCATCTATTCCAGGAAAATACTATCAATAAATTGGTCGCAGTTATTACAACAGGCGGTAAAGGGATCTAGACGGCCGACGAAGGAAAAAATGTCACGGTCATAAAGAACAATGGAATAGGTAGAGTCGATTGTAACCTTGGTAGTACAGCGAGTGCCTGGCTTCCCTCCAACATGACTGTTGCCAAATAGATTCAATGGTGGAACAAACTATCGAATGCGACTGGTAACGGTTCAATGTACGTGGGAAGCCTGTGTGACATCGGAGTCATTACGTTCTGTCCTCGGAA
Source organism: Aphrophora alni (assembly GCA_963513935.1). Classification (NCBI taxonomy): domain Eukaryota; kingdom Metazoa; phylum Arthropoda; class Insecta; order Hemiptera; family Aphrophoridae; genus Aphrophora; species Aphrophora alni. The sequence continues at coordinate 100,510,415 of OY740769.1, read as the reverse complement.
CATAGGATTTGACAATTTGCTCATCAATTCTTCAGCTTATAAATAATAAATTGTTTCATTTTATCGGTCAAGTTTCATGAAGTCAGGAAACCGAGAAAATGATTTTAGACAGCCAAGCGTCCGTTGTCGTTGTCGTCGTCTGTAAGAGTGAACTCATATAGAACCCTATTGAAATTCTGAAAAATTGATTTCATAATGGTTGTTATTTTATACACTTTATTGTTTTTATAACACACTAAATTAGATAAAAATAATGCATGTATGGGTACTAAGTCCACTTCTCTACTATGACAAATAGCGAAGTTATTGTCAAAAATGTAACCTGACCTCACAAGATAATATGATATGTAGTTTCGAGATCCAGTATGGCCGACTCACTGACACGAGCGTAGCGAGTGGATGCTTCGATACAGATACAAGTGAACCGAGTGGAAACTTTTGTAATGTACACATCTAGCTGACGTCAAGAAAATAGTGATATACATAATTATGAGGTTCAGAAAACCTGTAGATCACTAATACAATTTAATATTTCCTACAAGGCCCAAGAAACCAACTTTTGGGCGTTACATTTAGATGATCTGCTTGTTATATATTGTATGATCGGACGGAGTAAGCACTATGATGGCACCATTAACTTGTTTTCTTTGTTTTCAGCCAGAATCAACCTAATCAGTGTTTTATGGAATACTGAACAATTTTCTCTTCACAAATTATATGCACTTTATTTTATTCATGTGATATAATAATATATTATTTTTTGGTTTTGTTAGAAATATTATATTTTTTAATTATAGAATGTTTCTATTTTTTGTTTCGTTTGGAAAATTGTGGAATAAATAAATAATAATAATAATTGTATATATCATAAATAAATTATATATCATAATTGTATATATCATAAATATATCATATATCGGCAAAATAACTTTTGAAACTAAATAAAATAACAAGTATACAAATAGAAGTGTAAAATAAAATACTGAGTATACAAATAGCAGCGTACAATAAAATACCAAATATACAAATAGAAGCGTACATTAAAATACCAAGTATACAAATAGAAGCGTACAATAAAATACCAAGTATACAAATAGAAGCGTACATTAAAATACCAAGTATACAAATAGAATCGTACAATAAAATACCAAGTATACAAATAGAAGCGTACATTAAAATACCAAGTATACAAATAGAAGCGTACAATAAAATACCAAATATACAAATAGAAGCGTACATTAAAATACCAAGTATACAAATAGAAGCGTACAATAAAATACCAAATATACAAATAGAAGCGTACATTAAAATACCAAGTATACAAATAGAAGCGTACAATAAAATACCAAGTATACAAATAGAAGCGTACAATAAAATACTGAGTATACAAATAGAAGCGTACAATAAAATACTGAGTATACAAATAGAAGCGTACAATAAAATACCAAGTATAAAAATAGAAGCGTAGAACAAAAAACAAAATATATTGGATGGATAAAAACTGTAGGTTTGCATTAGTTGATAGTGTTATCTATTACTTAACTATTGACAAGGATGTTGATAATATTGATCGGTAAAATACTGTGAAGTATGATTTGGTACTACGAAGCTTTTGATCGTTCTGGAGACTGTTTCTCCGCTTAGACAACAATCTTTTGTAAGCTCGTTATCGCATAGCCAGTACTCGATCGTTTTCTTGCTACAATAATCTCTACGAAAGTAGTAGAAATCAGTTTCTGCATTTCCCATATGTTCACTGGACAGATACAGAGATCAGGCATAATATCATCAACTCTTTCCTGTTGATCATTGCGAGTTTCTTAACTCTTTTACAAGAGGAGGCAATACACCTGTGATTGGCTGAATTCAGGATATTGTCTCCAATAAATGGATTTCTAGGGCTTTAAAATATTTGTACTGAATACTCTGCATATTTTCTTACAAAGTGGTCTGCTTCTTCATTTCTCGGGATTCCCCCATTTACTGGCATCCACAAGAAGGTTAAGTGTTTGCAGACACTTTCTCTCTACTCTAAAGCCATAAGAGATTTGACACAATATAAACATTGACGTCAATGAGATTTTCGTTACAATGTTTACTGATGCAAATCTAAGTAAGTTTGATCTATTCACTCCTGTCTACTGTGGTCCCAACATGTTTGGGGGACGTAGCTGTGATGACATATAAATCATGAACTATGTAAAACAACGTGAACTGTAAAAAATGAAAACAAGTTAATGGTTGGCATCGTGGTACTTGCCCAGCCCTAAAGGGATCTTGCTCAGGTTTGTTTAAAACAGTTGTTAACACTTGTTTCTGAATCTCGTAATTGTGTATATCACTACTTTCTTGTCGTCGGATGAGCCTCGTCAGAATCTCTTACCTGGCGGGGCTCGAAGCTATAAATATGTGATGGAGGCTACGCTCGTGTCAGTGATTTGGCCCGCCGAACTACCTTACTTATTTGTCTCCGTAGAGGTGTTGGGTTGATACAATTTTTCATTTTCAACTTTATTTTTCTCAATTTCAATAGGGTTCTACATGAGGACACTTTAGTTTCCCATTCTATTTTATGTATTTGTGAGGCCATGAAATGTAAAGGATCGGTAAAAAAAGTGGAGATCGAAAAATTAAAAAATAATTTTGACGAGTTCAAACGGTTAGCAGATTGAGAAGGATATTGATTTTAATTAGTGACAGAGTGCTGTATATCGGGTTGTCGAACTGTCCTGTACGCTCTGCTAGGCCACCGTTATTGTGTCAAACCAACCAAAACCTTCGCATAGTTCACCGGAATTCCGCTGGAGAAATGTTTGGATCATCAATCTATCCGCAAATTTTTGCAGCTTTACGTTTATTGCTCTTATGTAGAGTTTTGAGGCTTTTAGAATAAACAGTGAAAACATTTTTTTATTATACACATTTAAAATAGATACAGGGTGTTTTATCAAAAATCGTTGCAAAACTTCAAGAGGTTACTCAACACATTAAAACCATTGAACAAATCTATATAAACATATTTCCTAAAATATTTAGCTTTTAATCGAGCCGCCATTTTGCGTTAAAAAATATATCTTTTTAACGTTAAATGATATGGAGTTAAATTTTTTGATGTTCTTAGTGTTTAAGGCACAAATTTAAGAAAAAGAATCAACTTTATTTCTTTTAATCATTTCAAAATGTCGGCTATTTAAACTTTTTAACAAAGAATTTTATAAAATAGTTACAAAAGATAAAATATTTTCTTTTTTTAACGATACAATTTTAAAAATCTTTCTATAACTTAAAAGATACACTGAAAACTTAACTTATTCTGAAAACTTAACGTCAAAAAACTGAAAACATTATACTGTATCTTGATAGTTGTCTAAAACACCCAAGAGTAGACTACCTTAGAACTAAAATTTTTGTTGAATTTCTGCAAATTTTTACCTCCACATCTTCCTATAGTAGAATAACTAAGTTATCGACACACCTAATTATAATATTTGAACTAATATCATAACATTTTGTGTTTCATAGTAAGACGTATGTTAGACAAGAATGTCAAAGAAACAGCTGTTTAATTCACCCCTTCCTACAGCTGGTTAAAAAAGCATATTAAAGTTACACAACAGCTGATTATTAAGAAGGTATTGTTGTGATTATAGTAAATGAAAACCTATTCCCAGTTAGTTTATTGCTATTGATCACAGTGAATATGTGGAATCCGAGTGTTGTTACAATGATTTTTTTTGTCAATAATGTCACTCCCCTATAGTATTTAGGAATATAGGTAGTTGTAACACGGAGAACTGAAATTGTTCGTCATTTTGGATTTAATTCAAACGCCATTACCAACTCGTAAATTTCCTTTTCTCTTTCACCACAAAACATTCTTTCGGTACAAATTATAGGTTGAAGTATTGGCAGATGTGAAATTCCCCAGCCGAGACGAGGGATCATGTCGCAGCAATAGTCTGTCATTATGTTGTTCAGATGACAGGAAACTTACGACTACTTCCGGAGTCTACAGTTAATCCAGCTGAAGGAAGCGTGCCTTACGCCTTTACATTATAATACTGTCTGTCTAGTTATGTCAATGTAGGCGACACTTAAGGGCGCAGAAACCTTTTTAATGTACTACAATAAAAGTACCAAGTCATACAAAAGGAAACGTAAGACCCAGGCGTGCGCAGACCCAGACTATTGGGCGTAAAGACTTTTCCCCTCTCCCTTCAAACCTTCCCACCAACAATATAAGCTATATTCAGATTAAGCATAGGAAAACGTTATAAAATCCGCGTTAAGCAGTTCAACCGTTGACGTAACTAATTTCCTTAGTTTTGTATTCACATATTACTTAATATAGCAAGAATGGATATTACTTTTGTATACATTTTAAAATTGTGGGTCTATTTGTCATTTTTCATTAAAAGCTCAAAAATACTATATTGTGTACACAGAAATTGAAAAGAAAAGATGGTATAAAACTGATTTTCGAATTTAGAATTATTATCTACAGCAAAAGGGCTGATCTATAGAAAGAAATTCCTGGCATTTTCCCTTACAAACGGTTTTGTAATTTATTAATCTGTGGTTAATTGTTGAAGATGACAAAGTTTCAGATATATTTTAGAGATAACAGGTTCATTACAAAGATTTCACTCCCGTTGAGAAGTGAGACTCTAAATTTCACTCTAAATAAAGATCAAAAATAGTGTTTAATCAGCTAAAAATAGTGTTTAGTCAGCCAAAATAGTGTTTAATAATTAGCCAAAAATTGTGTTAAATTATTAGAAACATTTCACAACGATAATGTGAAAGGAGCACAATGACTTTGATTGATCTCTAAATCCACAACTGATAAGACAAATATTTGACAGTCGCCAAGTTTGATTGTGTTCACCTCAATATACTGTACTTATCGATTGATGGGCTTTAGAAACCAGGTTATTTGTTTTATTTATAAAGCCTTTTATACTTACACACATTATTGATGTCATCTATTTCAACACTGTTCATAACAATTGTGTCATTGGACTTTGCATTAATTTATGAGTAGATTATCTATTATAAAACCCCTCGGGTGCTCATTTATAATGAGTACGTGTTTGGCAATCCCGAGGGTCCTAGCTGGATCTACACATTTTTCATGTAGTCTTGGTTTAGATACCTTTCTTTTATCTTTCATAACAAGGTCTCTCTTAATCACATCTTGTTCTCTTCCGAGCCTGACGCTATTAGAGTATTCGTGGGTTAGCGGTCTTCCTTTCGTACTTTCCTAATATATACGTGTAATAAAGTACCGTATAGGGGAAGTTTGGTAATTCTCACAAATTTCGATCTCTCTTTTTTACTGATCTTCACCAAGTAGTCTGTACGTAAGCACGATAGCGGCTACAAAAATAAAAATAGATACATGAAATTTAGGACTTGGTGTGCTAATGTAGCACAACAAATGTTGTATATTCTGCTTTCTTCAGGAAAGTCCAAATTCTTTAGTCAACTTTTTACTTTGAAACCGATCCTTATACACATTGTATGTAGGCTCTATGCTATAGTTTTGTTTTTATATTTCTTAATGAAGCCATAATAAATGACAAGAAGCCTGTCAGAATAGCAAACACATGCAATATATCCGGGTTATGAGCTGGGCTGATGTCATGCAGGGTTTCTGCTAAATGTGCAGTATTGAAACAAACATTATAATTAATTATGGAGGCTTTAATACCATTCACTTAAAATATGGATGCAGACAACCTAAAAACCCGCCTGTCAGTCCGCCAGGGTGACAAACAAGTGAAAATATTAAATCATCTGCAATAATAACAATTGTATTCATAATCTAATGCAAATAAAGATACTATTGTTATAGAAGTGTTCGAAAGTGTTTTTTATGATCGAAAAATATTAAATTTGCATTCTTTAGTTTTTTTTAAGGTTTATTATGAACCCAATTAATAACGTAAAAAATGCCTTCGATGTCTCGCTTTTGTGCTTGGGAATTTTGAAAGAACCCAACTGGATCTACAACGTAGTTTTTGGTTTTTCTTTCTTTCTATTTTCGTATCAGTTCTCTATTGACTAACTCTTGTTCTTTTCCGACCCTGACGTTATTAGGGTATTCGAGGACTAAGAGATTTTATTATATGATCTTTTATTCCTTTTTTTAGAAATATGTTTGCACTTAAAGATGAATAATAAAAACATAGATATCTGATCGGTAGGCCTACCTAAAGTGACATTGCGTTTATCGATGTTCGCACCGAACCTAGAATAGCGACATTGTGTGGGTCTTTGAGTGTTATAGTCAATTACCAAGAAATTATGTTTTAAAAGTTTTTTTTATCCTTTTACCTACAGGAAAAACAAAATACTATTGTGTAAAAAACTTAAAATTATCATTTACTCAAAATCAGATTAACGATATTGATTCAATTTTCCACAAATGTTTGAATGACTTAAAAAGGACTTGGTCGTAACCTCTTTAAAAATGCCGCTTCGTGATTTATTGATAAAAAAATATTTGGGTGTGCTTAAGACCACACGTTAGAAGTGAAAACTTGTTTGAACAGTATGTAACGCTTATATACTTATGATTTTTGTTTTAATATATATATAGGTATGTGAGAAAGTATGTGCAATATTTTTGCATTGATTTTAGTTTGACTATGTATATGAGTTTGAGAAAGTTAGTGCAATATTAGATTTTTAGTTTTAATATATATGGTATGTGAGAAAGTTTGTGCGATATTTTTGCATTGATTTTAGTTTAACTATGTATGTGAATTTTGAGAAAGTTAGTGCAATATTTTTCGTAGATTTTTAGTTTTAATACGTATGGGTATGTGAGAAAGTTTGTGCAATATTTTTGCATTGATTTTAGTTTGACTATGTATATGAGTTTGAGAAAGTTAGTGCTATATTTTTCGTAGATTTTTAGTTTTAATATGTATGGGTATGTGAGAAAGTTTGTGCAATATTTTTGCATTGATTTTTGTTTGACTATGTATATGAGTTTGAGAAAGTTAGTGCTATATTTTTGGTAGATTTTTAGTTTTAATATGTATGGGTATGTGAGAAAGTTTGTGCAATATTTTTGCATTGATTTTAGTTTGACTATGTATATGAGTTTGAGAAAGTTAGTGCTATATTTTTCGTAGATTTTTAGTTTCAATATGTATGGGTATGTGGGAAAGTTTGTGCAACATTTTTACATTGATTTTAGTTTGACTATGTATATGAGTTTGAGAAAGTTAGTGCAATATTAGATTTTTAGTTTTAATATATATGGGTATGTGAGAAAGTTTGTGCGATATTTTTGCATTGATTTTAGTTTAACTATGTATGTGAATTTTGAGAAAGTTAGTGCAATATTTTTCGTAGATTTTTAGTTTTAATACGTATGGGTAGGCTATGTGAGAAAGTTTGTGCAACATTTTTGCATTGATTTTAGTTTGACTATGTATATGAGTTTGAGAAAGTTAGTGCAATATTTTTCGAGATTTTTAGTTTTAATACGTATGGGGGCCGCGTTTCCGTTGTCTATATATTAAGGTTTCATTACGCTACTGTGCGTGACGCGATTTCTATTGAAAAAGTCCATCCCAAAAGTTGCATTACGCTACTGTGCGTGAAGAGATTTCTATTGAAAAAGTCCATCCCAAAAGTTGCATTACGCTACTGTGCGTGACGCGATTTCTATTGAAAAAGTCCATCCCAAAAGTTGCATTACGATAGTGTGCGTGACGCGATTTCTATTGAAAAAGTCCATCCCAAAAAGTACCCAACGCGCCAATAGAAGTTTTCACTTCAAAAATGGTCATGGAGCTGTTATTATAACATACGTCATTTCTCAAAATAGGGTTTATTGATTTTGTTCAAATTTTACTGAAATACTAAAATTACTGATATAAATCCATGTTTAAACCTAAAAAAATAGTCTTGCGGTTCAGAAATAATTTGTAAAATTAAACCAAAACATTTAAATAAATATTTTGTTCAAAGACAGCGTCCAGCGTTCTATTCCACTTTTGATTGACAAATGACACATTTTGTGACAATTAAAATTTTAGTTCCTTATTTGGGGATGTTTGAGAGAAAGTCTGTGCAACATTTTACAATGATTTTTATTTGATCTATGTCTGCCCTACCATGAGAACCACAATGTCCCTACCGTTACGACTAGGTTAGTTGGCAACAATTAGGATGCTTTGTACAACAGCTGTTTGTATCCGCTGCTATCTAGATATCATGCTGGTATTTGACCACAGCCATTACAGAGCCACGGAAATAACTTTACCCCTATTATTTTGTAATCAAACGAAACGAGAAACCATTATCTAATACTATTACCCAGTTGTAATTTTGCATAATATTTTAAGAACATTAAACAAATTTATTGATTTTAACGTTTATACCTACGTTTTTACCAGTAATATTTCAAGTAAAAATAAGCAAGGGCTGCAAAATGAGTAAAAATTAATTTCAATATCGTTTCTAACCAGGTAACTAATTTGGTAACTCAAAAATTACAGCACAAAAACAAAATCAAATGAGAAGTGTACGCCCTACGTTGGGAAGCGACTAAGTTGGTAAAGCAATGGCGCGTAAAGCCAAAGATCATGGGTTCAATTCCAAGTCTAGGTTGTATATTTTTCATGGTAGGTCAAGAGGTCTTACTCAGCATTGTGTTTGTTTAAAACAGTTGTTACACAGGTTTATTAAAACTTCGTAAATGTGTAACTTCTTTCTTGATGTTAGATAGGCCCCACTAGGCCTCATATATATAATAAGACTCCACTCGCTTCGCTTGTGTTAGTGTTTCGGACCTACCGGGCTACGAAGCTGTATATAATATGTGGAGGATCTTGCAACTTTACGAATATAACATTTTATCTGGAAGTCAATTAGATATTTGACAATAATATCTATTTGTTATCTTAAACGCGTTTAGTTGATACCTTTATCTGATGCAATATATTATAATTTGAATAATACACGAGCTATGAACCAAAAACTTTAAAATGGACGCGATTTCGTCATTTTCAGTTCGATTCTTCTTCTTTTTTTAAATAGGGTTGGTTCTATATGAGCACACTGAAGTCCCCAATACCAATTTTCATATTCCTATCTTAATTTTTGTAGCCACTATCGTACAACGGACATGGGAAGGACGGGATTTCGTAAATTACTTTTTCAGTTTCCTAACGCCATGAATCTGAGGTAGACATTTTTTACGATTACCAAAATAAAAAGGAAATTTCTCCATCAAAGAAATTCGCTCACTATGCAGTTGAATTGCCATGATAATTTAAATAAAAATTCTTTCCAATTAAAATTTAGACGTCCTTTTCTTCTTTTGTATCAAAATCTTTCTGTTTCTACAGAGTTTAGTTTCTAAGAATAAATCCTTTCAGATAACAGAAATTAATACAAAAGGATAAAGCTGACAGATGTCAAAGGCACTGGTAGACTTACAAACATGTGAAGGTACACAAGTTCAAAGTTGGACACCCATTCAAATCCCCCCCTCCCTCCTGTATTAATCATTTTGTAAACATTCAAAGTGCAGTAGTACTAGACATCTACCGAATGTAGTGTTGTGATTATTAGTGTATGTGTAAGTAAGGTTGTTGGATTTACCATGGGAATATACAGTTGTTTTAAGTGTAAGGAGAGATCAGGTAACGGTGTAAATATAGTTTTTGGTTAGGTTTAGTTCTATAGAAGTGCGTTTACATACTTTAGTTACATAACTTAGTGTTTTCATTAATGGAACTTCGTGTTCGAGTTTTTTACGGTTATACCCGTTTTGAAGTCCCCTGAATCCCTCAAAAAGTTTTTTTTGAGTTGTTGTTTGTCTGTCGTATATACAGCCCAAACGCGTGGACCGATTTTTAAATCAAATGCGGGCTTGGCAATCCCGAGGTACGTTAGCAGGATGTACACGTTTTAAAAATTTAATTTTGTTTTAGATCGTTCTATTTCAGATCTCTCTTGTCCAAATTTTGTTCTTGAGGTCGGGTTGATACCACTACATGTAGAATTGATAACTGAAGATATTTATCATTACTTGTATATAATACGAACATCAAACCGTAACTAATTAAAATAATTCTGCAATTTAAGTGTGTATATAAACTAACCTAACGTATTGTGGTGATTCATGCTACCTCAAATTTAATGTGATGTACATTTTTCTTTACCAAAAATTCGAATAGGTTAGGTTAGCTCAGGTTTATGTTATATTTTCAAAAAGACATGAAATTACAGGAATAATGGTACCGGATTTTTTCTTCTTAGAGATATGTCAGTACTGAACAAATTTCCATGTTGCCACTGTATCCTCTGTTGTCTGTGCTGCAGCTATCACCCTTGTTGAACTCATCCTTTCATTTATATCGAGTACCTTATTTTTATTTAATTTTTCCTTAAAAAAGGAAGAAAAAAGCATAAAACAAAGATCCCTAATCCTCGAATACTGTAAAAGCTTGAGGGTCGGGGAAAAAGAAGAGTGTGTTAAAAGATATCCGATATGAAAATTGAAAGAGAGGGATCTAACCCAAGGCTACATGAACAAAGGTGTAGATCCAGCTCGTACTCTCCAATGTGAGCCCCGTAGGGTCTCTTATTTCTACCTTAAATAAATCTACAAGTACGGTACTAAAATCATATTTTAAATTTCACTGCTAATTTGATAAGTTTTGCCTAAATGATAATCGTAAACTAATCTAGTAGGCTGCTACGCCACAGCCTGTGATAAAGTAATAGACGCAGTTTGTTATATTTTATATTAACAAACTTGCTTTTACGTTTTCACATAAACGTGTTATAGAGAAAGTTATGTGAAGGCTTTAAAAAACGATATCGAGTTTTTGGCGTAGGCCTATTATCCGTCTTGAGGTCTTCCGTGTTTAAAAAATAGGTTTTTACATTGATGTGCCGTATGTGCAATGTTCCATAACTAGCACAAACGTGTGGACAGATTTTAATTAAATTTAGTTAGTATGTGGGCCTATTTTAATTTTGTTTTTGATAACTCAAAATATGGTGGTAGCTTCTAAAAGAGAAAAAAAACACAAAATTACGATTTAGATCAAATGTTTGCTCAAATAAAGCCTCTAAGAATTCAAACAAAACGCAATAATCATCATTGTTACGATACAAAACTCCACAGTTATAAAATTATAAATAAAACCTGATATTACACAAAAATAAAATTGTAAATAATCATATTTCATACCGTATAATCCACTATGTTGGGTAGGATGAACTTAGAGACCTCTACAGTCTGTATGAAGTAACCTGTCTCCTGACCCTTCGACTACCTGGGACAGGCCCGGGCCATTCACGTCGCCCGCAGTTGTTTACCTAATTAGTCGCCTATAAGCTTCCCCACTAGCTTAAGTAACTTTTTTACCTAAATCATAATTTCCGAAATGTTATTAAATATTTGAAAAGTACATAAAAAAATAAGATCAACGATACTAAACAAGGGCAAATTTGTAATTTCATTGTCATATTGTTACATAAAACCAACTTTATTATTACAAGATTTAAACAGACTACTTCTATATTTCTTATTACCTCTATATTGTTAGTTTTTATCAAATTTGCCCTTGTTTAGTATCGTTGATCTTATTTTTTTATGTACTTTTCAAATATTTGATAACATTTCGGAAATTATGATTTAGGTAAAAAAGTTACTTAAGCTAGTGGGGAAGCTTATAGGCGACTAATTAGGTAAACAACTGCGGGCGACGTGAATGGCCCGGGCCTGTCCCAGGTAGTCGAAGGGTCAGGAGACAGGTTACTTCATACAGACTGTAGTTTGCGCCATTATTCTTATTTTTAAAAGACCTTTAAAATGATGTACCACTAATAGGGGTTGCTATTTAAAATTCTTGACTTACTCCCAAACTACCCCATTTTGGGGGTAAGGGTTGAAAATTTCGATAATTCAAAAAACTCCTCCTTTGGTTGTCTAAACTTTCCCCAAAGCAAATCTGTCTATTTCCATTAATAAAAAAAATAAATAATAGGGGTGGGGGACTTTTAAGACACTTGGTATATATATATATATATATATATATATATATATATATATATATATATATACATACATATATATTAAACATCTAATAAACTTTAACCCATCGATTATTTTTTTAGAATTTCAAAAAGATATCCAAATTCTATTCATCTCATAATCACCACATTCAATATAAAGAATTGACTTGGACTAGAAATGAAAAGAAACATGATTTATTTTGTAATATTTTCAAAAGGGAAAGAAAGGACTCGCCGGCAAAAACATAGAATTGTTAAAATAATTGTAATCTTAATGTTATTTGTTAAAAACGAATCTATTAAATTCGACTCTACTAATTACGTTCATATTTTTAGTGGATTAATGACACAAAATACTTGTTCAAAATCACAAATAAAAGACATTACGATTGCAGAATAAGTGGCAATAAAATGAACCTTGAAGGGCGTTATTAAAAGCTAGAATATATATAAAGTACGATTTAAGGTAAGGGTGCTGTTTTTATGACAGGTGAAACAAGCTTAGGTTAGGTTATTAAAAGCTGTATATAAAGTACGGTTTAAGGTAAGGGTGCTTTTTTTATGACAGGTGAAACAAGTTTAGGTTAGGTTAGGTTATTAAAAGCTAGAATATATTAAAATGTACGGTTTAAGGTAAGGTTGTTGTTTTTATGACAGGTGAAACAAGTTTAGGTTAGGTTAGGTTATTAAAAGCTAGAATATATATAAAGTACGGTTTAAGGTAAGGGTGCTGTTTTTATGACAGGTGAAACAAGTTTAGGTTAGGTTACGTTATTAAAAGTTATATATAAAGTACGATTTAAGGTAAGGGTGCTGTTTTTATGACAGGTGAAACAAGCTTAGGTTAGGTTAGGTTAGGTTATTAAAAGCTGTATATAAAGTACGGTTTAAGGTAAGGGTGCTTTTTTTATGACAGGTGAAACAAGTTTAGGTTAGGTTAGGTTATTAAAAGCTAGAATATATATAAAGTACGGTTTAAGGTAAGGGTGCTGTTTTTATGACAGGTGAAACAAGTTTAGGTTAGGTTAGGTTATTAAAAGCTAGAATATATTAAAATGTACGGTTTAAGGTAAGGTTGTTGTTTTTATGACAGGTGAAACAAGTTTAGGTTAGGTTAGGTTATTAAAAGCTAGAATATATATAAAGTATGGTTTAAGGTAAGGGTGCTGTTTTTATGACAGGTGAAACAAGTTTAGGTTAGGTTACGTTATTAAAAGTTATATATAAAGTACGATTTAAGGTAAGGGTGCTGTTTTTATGACAGGTGAAACAAGTTTTGGCCATAATATATATATTTTTCAAAGGTGACGTCCATATTTAATTTGTTATTTTTTGTCTGACAATTGTTTGAAATGACATGTTTGGTTTTCTTTTGGGGATGGGGTGAGTGAGAAAGTTTGTGTAAGTTTTGTATAGTATCTATTCTTTCTCGTGTTTAAATAGCATAAAGACATATTTTGGGGGTTGGTTTAGATGTGTGAGAAAGTGGGTTCAATGTTTTTTCGTTTACAAATTTTAAGAGGTCATGGGATAGCTTTTTGAAAACAGTTGGTTTGTTTTTTTAGGCACTTCAATATTAGAATTCCGACAATAAATTATAGGTTCTAGTGTTTTGACGATGAAGAATCGGCATCGGACGTGAGTGTGTTACGTTCTCACGGTCGATTTGGAGGGGGGGAGTTGGCTGTATTTGTTATAATGTCGCTTTCTTTACTGACAGAGCAAAGCCAGTCTTGTTTTATCTTTGGTTGTTACAGTGTTTCTCAGAGATACATTTATAGTCAGTATGTAGCTAACAATCCCGAGGTACCTAGCTGGATCTACCCCTTTTTCATTTAGTCTTGGATTAGATTCCTCTCTTTTACCTTTTCTGTGAGGCCTTTCTTGACCAACTCTTGTTCTCTTCCTACCCTGACGCTATTAGATTATTCGAGGGATTTTTATTTATTTTATGTTCTTGTCTTCCTTTTTTAACAGTATACACTCCTCCAACACTAGTGCATTCTATACCTAACTCAGCACACTACAAGAGTTAACCCACTTACTGAGCCTCTCATTATCGTACCCATTCAAAACAGTTACTGCCCTTAGGAATTTATTACCACAAATATAAATTTAGTTTATGTTAAGAAATGTATTGAATTGAAGGCTACTACATAATGAATTCTGCTCATTTTTTTTTTTTAATATTTCTTGTAACCTTACGTTTATGTTTTGTTTTTCTCACCACCAAAAGTAGTGACTCATTTATTATTTAACAAAAGAAAGCATAATTGAGACAATCTACTCCGTGTGTTGTATTATTAATAAGACTAACTGTACCGAAGTAAGCAGTTATTCAGAAGTCGTAGCGTAACTAATATTGTACGGCACAAGTATTTAGTGACAATAGTTTCAAGTGGTGTCGTCTTGCTTAGGAGAAACACTCGCCAAAGTGTGTCAGGACGTAAGAGAAACCGTAGACTACGTTAGGTTCTTAGTGTCAAGCACAACGTTGACCTGACTGTGTGTTTGTGTTTGTTATTGGACAGATCATTTAGGTAGGCCTAACTTAGTTTTATTTTAGGTTAAAGGTTTGTTCAGTGTAGGCTTATTCCATTCTGTTCTATTGTTGACTTTCATCTTGGTGTTTTGGTTTGAAACAATACGAAATATTACACTTGAACTATTTATAAAATCTATGTTAGGATGCGAACTTTTTGTTTTATATTTGTGGATTTGGTTGATTGTTGATATATACTTGGTATTAATATACGGATGAAAGTTGCACAAAATAAGCTATTTATTTGTATATGCTATTTTTGGTTATGAAGTAAGTAATTACCGAAAAACCATTTGAGACTGTCGCCATTTTGACAATTTTTGACCATTTTTTCCAACCATATTTAGGGAATAGTATAGGTGGACGCTATAGTGAGTAGGGTCCCTAACTGAATCTACACTTCTTTTTATGTAGAGTTAGGTTAGATCCCTGTTTCATCTTTCTTATCGGGTCTCTGCCCAAAAAGAGTATTGATAGTTCATCATTTTATGTTCTTTTCTTTATAAGGTGATTATGAGTAATCTAAACATTACTGCTATTAGAAATATCACAGTTGTGTGTTATTTCTATTTAGAGGTTATGTTTTTAAAGTTTAAAAAAAAAAAAATTTTTTTCTACAATTATTTGACATTTTTTGACGCAGATTTTAAAACTGCACAAAATTAGATTTTGTCTGACTTTGTAGGACTTATTAAACAAAATTGTAGAAATAGTTTTTGAAAGTTGAAAACCGTCCATCCATTGTTAATAATTATTGTCAACGTAAAATCGAATTAAGGCGGGAATTAAATATCCAAACTATCATGTGTATAAATACATTTTTAAATTGTCAATATTCTTTCTACAACGAAAAGTGAAAACATTTTCAGCTGAAAGTAGTAAACCATAGTAACAATTTTGTAGTTCGTACGAAGCATTTATTAAAGTTTTCTTCAGTTTATCGATGGTTAAATTCGTCTACAAATTTTTATGTGTGGTTTAATGGCGAAAAACTTTGCTGCCACTATCATATAAAAAAAAAAAATCATAATCTTAGCCCCCAGGTTCAGAAAAGAACAAGAGTTGATAACAAAAATGAAAGAGCGGGCTTTAACCCAAGAATAGACGAAGAAAGATGTAAATCCAGATAGAAACCGCGGGATTGCCAAACCCGTATTTAACTATAAGTGAGCTCCTCAGGGATTTAAAATTAAAAGTATGAAATAATAAGTAGGAATAAGTGCTTTATTTTCATTAAGTATATGTAGTACATTAGATATTGTAAAAAAGGCCTTAGTGATGCATTGCCATGGCAGTGGTAAGTAACCAGCGTACAGATCATCACAGTTGAACGTAGTACTGAATTTTGTTTTTAGTTACGTTATTAAATCGATTGTACCCTGTGGGTCACACTTTACATCAATTTTAAATTTGTAATAGTTTACGATATCAGTTGACGTGCGTATCTATATCAGAAACAATTATCAAAAGTTGGAAAACGTTATCAGTTGATACACATCTACAATCTATGATTCTTGCCCAGATAACGCGCAACTCCTTTGTAAGACTGTCAAAGAGAATATTTCTCCTGCAGTAAGTCCTGAAGTACAGTTTGGATGGGTCGTAATGGACTTTCAAAGACGGGTATGTTAAGACAACCGATTAGTAAAATGAATGGTACTTCGGTTTTGTTTTCCTCTGTGATAAGACCACTCTTTCTATATCTCACTTCTCTATCCTTCTCCTCTGCCTGGAGGTTTGTACAAAAGCGGATCTCCCACTCTGTCTAAATAAACAAATGCTGAATAATCTTATTAACCCCCCCCTCTTTTTTCTTACTTCAAGACGATTCTACCACAATATTCGACTCTTCATTTGCTACTTGTCCCATTTTAATCTTCATCCTCGTACTAGAAACGACCAATATCCAATCATTTATCAGAATGCTTTCCTTTTCAACCTTTATGTTGTATCATTGATTTTACACATTACTAAATAGATTGCCCATCTCCATTATATGTAGTGCTGCTATCTAACCGCCCACTAGCATGCTGGGAACCCTTCCACACTAACGCTAACACATTGTGAACCTAAACCCACAAAACTACAACTGTTCAACCCTTAGCTTATCGTATGCTTTGAGACTTTTTAGATATAAGTTAAATAATTGTATATTATGTTTTATCATATTGTTATACGACACTTTGCGATTTATAGCTGTGCTTGGGGAGGGGGGAGGCTTAAGATATTATGGACAATAAAATTTAACTAAGGAAAACGTGGTTTACCCCACACCCTTATAGGTCTCAATTTACTTATTCCTTCTGACCAAACCTAACCTAACCTAACCAAACTTCACTTTTGGGTAACCAGCTTTGATGAGAAACTAAACGTCTAAATTAATGAAAACTAAAATTTTAAACCTATGTTATTTTTTTGACTAAGTAATTGGAAAGTACTGTACTTTCTTTCTAAACATGAGCATTTTCCAAATTGGTAAAGTCGGACTTTTGCTATTTATCCGACCTTACCGTTGTTGCAGGTCCGACTAGATTTCTCTTCTCTATATAGAATACATTGTATTTAGTATGCAACTCACAGCTCCTATAAAACTGTTGCATTCAACACTCGTAGTCAAGTTTTAATAATTGAAAAAATCGGTTACTGGAAGTTGTGGACAGGTTTCGCTGGGTTAAGGAAAGTTGTTTCTGGTTTGACCTTGACAGTGCTTTCTCGGTTACTTGGAATTTATTGCCCCAAATTCCTTGGTTTGTAGTTTTCAGCTGGATTTACGAAATGGTTTAGAATCACATTTACTTTTCTATATATACAATACGTCAGGTAATTACACCTATTTACCAATTGTTTTCTAGTAATAAACAAACTTTCTCACTCGTCCATCCAGTGGATTTGTATTTGAACCAAGCAAAAACGGTCCAAAACTAATTAATTGTCACTGTAAATGTCATTCGGTAGCTATTAATAAAAAAGTGAAGATGAACCATGGACGCAGACTTTGTAAACAATATGTAAATATTTCCATATTTAAATAAAAGTCCTAACTTGCTTTTAATGACAACCGTCAAAAGATTCATTTTTGTTTTTGCCAATTATTCCTTTAACCCTAACATTTTTTTTTTTTTTTTTTTTTTTTACAAATTTGGGTCTTTAATCTTAATATTTCATTCAAATTTGAACGAATCTTTGTTGTTTAAAGGTAAAAACTCCAGTCATAATCGCATTAAAAAAAAAGGTTAGGTTAGGTATTGAGCTAATTTTATGATGAGAAATTAAAAGTACTTTCCGACCGTTGATTTTTTTAAAATTATAATTTTTTATTTTTATACATACGTTAGACTATATAGAACCAGAATTTTTGGGGAGTAGCGACCAATACGTTTTAAAAGTCTTTATAGGCTACACTTTTCATAAACGTTACAGCCGATTTCGAGAAAATCGCAATTTGGGTTTTGTTATGCGAAACAGACACACATTTTGAGATATAAAGTCCTATATAAAGAAAAAAAACTCGACATATAGCCAAAATATGCCCACATGACAAATTTGATTAACACCAGTTGATAGACATCATTATAAAAACCACTTTTTTGGTTTCAGAAGACCTCAAAACGGATATATCCGCAAAAACCTCCAAATCGATTATTTGACCCAACACATAACTTTGCCTATATTACATATATGGAGAAAGTGAAACGGTCATTATGGCGGCCGTTTGAAACGATGTTTCAGATATATAATAATAGGCTAATAGTTCATTTTCACAACTGTAGATCATTTATATTAATGTCAAGGTATCGAGGTCGGCGAGCGTGAGGATAGGCCTTATGCAACAGGTATTAAAGCCCCATCAGCTTCATATAATAAAATAAAATAATTCTCACATCATTAAAATTTAGTTCTCGATTAGTCATGACATTTATATCAGGGCAAATTATATTATATATATTTCAGCCACTATGATGGAAATAATTGGAATAATCTTTGAACAGATTTCTTGTTAAAAACCACAGCTGCTCCATGTACCTTCCCTCCCTTTATCGAAACAGCTGTTTAGTTCCCGCCCAACGTATTATTAAAATACTCGTGGTACTTTAACCTGCAATTCAATTGACTATCATAAAGTTCTATAATAAAAGTAATTTATAAATATTATGTTTATATTTATTTATTTTTAACTGTTGAGTTATGTTTAACACCTGCTTTAATTGCAAAAAGTGTAGTTTTAATGTCTCAGGTAAGGTAGGCACTTAAACATTTGAAGTATAAATAATTTATAACCTCTAATTTAGATAGGGCCTACTGATCTTAAATTAAAGCTTTGATTTTGTTTATTTAGTACACTTAATTTTTATTATCTATTTTTTATTTGTGTAATGTTTAATATTTTTAAATTTTTGACATTTGTGCAATAATAATTTTTACATTTGTGTTTGAATCACTTCTGACAGAATTGTGATCACATTACACAATTTTCTGGTGGAATAGACAGACTATTCGAGTTGTTATAATCTTGTAAACTATAACTAAGTATAAATTTATTAAAATAATTTTGGAAGAAACTTTAAGGACACTGAAATTAAAATTTGGATGCCAATTTTGTCCTTTTTTACCTTTTACATTTTATAGCTAACCTACTTGGTCAATCCTTGACTATTAAAATGTACTCTAAATTTGAGATTGTAATCTAAAGTGTTAGGTAATGTTCATTTTTTGAATTTTGTTTACTTTTATTTTCTTAGAAGTAGTTCATTTTTAGTAGGCCTTACATAGTTGTATTAATTGCGAACTTGAATAAGAACTTCACAACTGTACTTTTGTACAATTGTACTTCAGAATTTAAAACTTTATCAGTATGTTTTCCTATTTTTACGTAAAATAAAATTTATTTTCCATTTTTACAACGTTTGTACATTATAATAATTTACAATATATCAAAGTTAAAAATAACCCTGACTTCTAAAAACCCTCTATCCAATGCAAGATTTGGGTTACCTTTTTTAAAAATTAAATATTTGTATATCTAAGTAGTAGGACTGTATAAATATAATAAAACAATTGTACGCCTCCCAACAACCAAAAAATAATAAATATTGAAAATTATAAAATGGTTTAAAAAGCCATTTTGCCTACATACAAACACATACACACTCTAAACATGGACATACTAAATTTCTTCACACACACACACACACATATAACACATTTCAATTAAAAAGCATTATTATTAATGAGACATGTTGAATTCAACTTGTAATTATACATATTGTAAAATATGTATAATATGTATTGTATATTTCCAATAAAAATATCTTCCATGTAAAATATTAATCTATTTAAAAGGTTCAACTTCTTGATTCAAACAACATTCATCTCATTATGTACTTTTGAATTTTAATCATTGGATTAACATTTTATTGAAATAAGTACCTGCTCCACAATGAAAAACCATTCCCCAGAGTGGACTGAACAAGAGTGTAATAAATAATCTTAAGCAGTGTTGCTTAATTGTATTGGGTAAGGATTACCCAATAATTGAGTTAAATTGCTGAATTTTTCTTAGTGTTAGGTAAAATTTTGTTGTTAAAATATTTAAGTTTTTTCCAGTTCAATTGCCAATTGAATGTAATTCTCAAATGCTTCATGTGTTAATTGTAGGAAGAAGGCAGATAAAATTAAGTGTAAAATGTTCCCTACATTTATTTAAACTAGTACAAAAAATAGATAATGAAACTAAGACAAAAATTATTGAAGGATGGATTAAGTTCACATGTGACATATTTTATGTATGGATATTATGATAATGATTTGAATTTGCCCCTAACCACAATCACTAGAAACTTTAAAATAAAACACAATTATTATCTGATTAATTGTTCTTTATTAATTATTTCCACTAAATGCCCTGATGTACATTTCGATAACATGGTTATCATCATCGGAAGGTCTTGCTCATAACGAGTTTAGATTTAGTTTATAAGCAAGACCCTCCGATGATGATAAACATGTTATCGAAATGTACATCAGGGCATTAAGTGGATATAATTAATAAAGAACAATTAATCAGATAATAATTGTGTTTTATTTTAAAGTTTCTAGTGATTGTGGTTAGGGGCAAATTCGAATCATTATTGTGAATTTCACCACAGTGCTCAACAAGATTGTATCTATGGATATTATGCCTTATTCCAAATTTATTTAAAAGTTATTCCAAAGTTATTTTTAGGATATATGAAATACTAAGTTTCTGAAAGGATAGAAGTAGGAATTGGTTCATAATATTTTAGAATTTTGTTTTGTAGAAAATTTTTAACAATATATGCAATAGATGACTTTTCTTTGAACTATTATGACTGAATTTGACAGAAAGATATTTTCTTCTTTTTACAGACACATCTTATGAAAAAGCTTGTAGAAGAGGAAGTGCTCCTGCAACTCCAGTATTGGGTAACAGGACACTGGAACTAACTCCATCTAGGATTGTGGTATGTAAATAATGTAGTTATTACTTTTCCTTTGTTTTCAATAGACCTAGGTGATTTTATTCTGTCTCAATTTAAATCTTCAGTCATTTAAAAAAAAAAAAAAAAACCACTTCTGTAAACATTTGTTTTATTACACATTATTTATGGACTAAAAATGGAATACTCTTGTGTTTTTGACATCCTCCCTCCTGACTTGAACAAGATTTGGTGTTGATCCAGTATTGTGTGGAAGAGTGGGTGGGGATTGTTATGAATACTACTAGCAAATCCTTATAATTTAAGCTAGAACTCGATGTACTGATCTCACACCACCTGATGAAAGCTGCTTAATAAGCAGTTGTGCTAATGAAGGTGGGCAAATATGTATTTATAAGGGAATTGTACCTTCCCCATGCATTGATACCAACTGTTTAATACTTTCAATTCTCAGTTACAGTTATTCCCAGTTTTGCCTTTAGTCTTACCATTTTTGGATGTTCAGTTAACAAATTTATCAGGTAACATTCTGTAGGTTTGATTAACAAATTAACAACCCAAATTACTAATCTACACTAAGGCTATTTAAAGTTTTATATATAGATTGCGCACATTTTGTTATAGAAATATAAGCTTTTGCAACAGGTTTCTGATTCAATGAAACTCTTATTATAATACAAATTCATGACCTACAATAATTTGTAATGATTTTAGAAACAGTGATCAAAAAGTGAAAGGTATTTGTTCTATGGAAACAATAAAACCTTATAGTAGGCTTACACTTTTACAAATGATTTTCTACTTAGAGAATGTTAGATACAGTAATTCACAGGTAATTAATAAGAACATTTTAAACTATTTCTGTGTAATTATCTATTAAGTGAAATTAATTTGTCATTAATTTTAATTAACTTTAAGTAATTACATTGTGTAATGCATTTGGATTTTCATAACTTTTGTTTGTCTAAAAATTTGTAAACCTCAAATTTGAATTAATATCATTGTATCTAATTATATTTCTATTTTAATGAAATTTGCAATAAACCCATTATCCTTGTTGTGACTCCCAATACATGAGTGCAAATAAATTATGACTAAATACAGCAACACACCAATTTTGATCAAAATCGACCCATAAATAACGAAGACATTATACTTGCTTTAGGGGTATAAAACACCCTTGGAGTGGAAAATTTTCAAAACCCTTAGTAAGCGTCTACAGACCTACCATAAACCATGTTAAAAAATTCATAGCTCTAGGCTTCTTGGATCCAGAGATTTCGTGATCAGTCAGTGGGTTTTGACTTTTATATATATTATTATTAACATATCTCCATTTGTCCCCAAGATTTATCAGTAAATTTTTATTTAAAAATCGATTTGGCAATAGTCTCAGAATGTACACAATTTTATTCTTCACAACTTAGTCAGGAAACATTTTAAGGATATCTGTACTTTATGTTTACTATTAAAACAACTAAAACTTCACATTTAAAACTTTTAATTCAAGATTTATGTAAATAGTCGTTAATGACCACAACCTGAGCGGACAGTGTATTTGAAATGGAAACCGGATGTGTTGTTTAATTAAAAATATTTTATTGTTTCAGAATTTTTTCTCAAAACGTTCATTCAGATCCAATCCATTAAAAAGAACAAAGAGTGTTACCAAATTGGAAAGGAAACGTGCTGTGGATAGTGAAGGGTATGTAGATAAAGTGGTATTTAAGGTTTTATTAATTGAATCTGGGAACAGTGTGGTGTATTCTGCCCCATGAATCATAAGGTTAATGATTTCAATTTCAGTTGGTGACATTGATTTTTGTGTGTATCTATTTGTTATATATAACATCCAGGATTAAATAAAATACCAATTTATTCAGGGGGAGGGAGAGATTGCTTCCTATAATGTACCAGGAAAAAAATTTCACTGAAAGGTTTTTCAGGTTTGGCCTAGATAAAGAATTTTGACTACTGTATTGTTGTTTTATTTCTTGATAAAACGCATATCTTCTTTGAAAAACCCAAAAAAGTTAGAGGGATAATAACAAAAAGTTGTCAAAAAATCTGTAATTCAGGAAGTTGTAAAACCAAAATAGAAGACATTATTATTTCCATAATGTTTTGAATAAACATAGATTTTTTTTGAATTTTTCTGGAAACACTTTAAATTGGTTAACATTTTAAAGGATGATAACAAATGTGAAAAATGATTTATAAAATTTAAAATAAATTCATACATATAGTTTACTAAGATAAATATTTTTGACTCTTAAAATATTTTTTAAAAAGCTTATTTTTCCATCTGCAATCAATTTTTCACGGAAAATTAAACATTTTGAATTTATGCAGGCTAAAATATTGAAAAAATGGGAAAAGTTATTCACAAATCTAAATTTTTATTGATACACTCCTAGAAATTTCTGAAGTTATTTCGTAATTTGTCTGTACTATGAAATGGTGTTCTTCTAAGTAAAAAATGCATATACAAAATGTTGATTGATAATTACAAAAAAAAAAAATCAAAATTTGAAAAATAGACTTCTTTTTATCACATACTAAACTATATAAGGTAGAGAATATTGAAAATTCCCTAAAATTCAGTTTTACCATTCAAAATGTGGAAAGCACTATGTTTTTCAAAGTATACAACTTAACCTTTAAATTTAATAAGTATTATTGTAGTTTTTTGGTATTTTATTTGCAATACTGACATCATTTTATAAACTAATTGCATAATCTTTTTAAATATGACAAACTTTTAATTTTTATGTAGTTTTAAATGTGTGTTTTTTTTTTTTTTTTTTTTTTTTTTAAATAATTAAAGTTTGTTTATTTATAAATTTAAGTGGCTGTGATTGTCAAAAAAGATGCTGGTTTTCAAAAATAAGATTATTTTCATAAATACTCATAATCTTACCAAAAGATGCTTATCAGACTCGTTGTTAGTTTTTGTTTACTGATCTGCTATGTTATGTTTCAGAGTTCCAGTACCACCTCGATTAAGAACATCAAGATCTCACGAATCCCTGCTTTCTGGTCAAACACAGAGTGTCATGCAGACGTTGGATCTCAGCTGTGGAGGTGTAGAGATCAAGCCTTTACATGCATCTGTTCTTGGACGAGAACATTGCTTCCAGGTGACATTGCCTGCAGGGAATGCGAGGTATTTCTCTTGCAGGAATGCAGAAGAGAGGGATAAGTGGGTACACAGGTCAGTACAGTAAATGGTTATCTGATTTACTTTTGTCTCAAACAAAGTGTATATAACTCTCTCGCATATGTGTATTATAGAGAAAGTGTAGTGTTTGCGAGGAAAAATAGATGTTGAGTTTTCTGTAGACAACTTGTTTGAGTTTCTCTGAGCCCAAAAGAGTCATATTTTGTATTATATGTCTGTCCTTGGAATGATTTACAGCAAAAATATCTGGACCTAATCATACAAAATTTAGTATCTAGGTATACGTTTGAGATACCTATATGTTTTATTACAACTACAAAGGGCTGTCCAACTTCGAGTGGCCCAAGGGATGCAATAAATAAAATTGCGATTGTGTGGGTGGCATCATAAAATACTTCGTGTACAATTTTATCAGTGATTTGTAATAGGTACAATAAAATTGTTTCTTTAATTATTTTTATTAGGGGTAAGTTTGGGGATGTTGATTTTCACTATCTAGTGTATCATATTAAGATTAATATTTGTTGTTGACAAACGAAGGAAGGAGTAAGTGACTTATCAGACAGGGAACACCTATATTTTAACTTTATAAATTTATATTGGGAAAGCTGCTTTCACAAAGATACATGCTTCCCAGCATTGAGCCCATTATGAGGCCAAAGTTTTGCAAGTTGGGGTAACGTTCTTCTGGAAGTAACTTAAAAAAAGTCCATTCCAATATTGGTTCTTCTCTGGTAAAAAGGATCTGACTGCAAATTACACAATTCCAGTTTAAGGTCTGCTGTGCTTACGTTCTCAACAGAAATAGTAAGTTGCTGAGTAAATACCTTAATTTCTTCTTCAATTTGTTTAACGTCACTAAATCAGTTTTTGAGTTCTTCTGCAATTATGTTATTGTATTTTATATGCGTTAAACTTTCTAAAAATCCTTCATTTCTTCAAAGTGTTCTTTACAACTTTGAAAAAATGAAAACTCATGTTCTAGTGAAGATTTGAAAAGCTTAATTTTATTTTTAAATGCTTTTATGTGGCCATATAAATTGGCAATATTCTGATGCTTTTCTTGTAGCTTCAAATTGAATTAGTTAAGGTGGGATGTCAGGATCTGTGAAAAATGGAAGGTCTGATAGAAATTTTCATCTACAATTTGATTTTCCAGTTCCGTAATGTTGGAGTTCACTTCATTTTAAAGGAAAAGCGGAATCTCCTTGTGTAGAGAGCAAAGAAACATTACAAACAGTTTCCGGAGCTTAACCAATGAATATAGGTGTGAAGTAAGGGGGAATAAGTCCTCATATGTAGCATCTACTTCACCCAAAAAATTGCAAAAGCTGTGAGCCAAAGCATGATTGCGCCCTCTTATAATATTAGATATTTTAACAACCACTTACATGACACTCATTTGATGTAAGGACTTTCAACATAGGGTCTCTTGGTGAACAATGTAGTGTACCACAGGACAGCTGATTTTGTTTTGTTTTAAGAGTCCTGCAAATCCAATTTCAGTTCCTATCATAGCTCTGTCTCCATCAGTGACATTACAGGAACATTTGAGCCTATGAAAGGAAAAGTGGCTTAAGTCACGTTTCCATAGTTTTGAGAAATTAAGACATTTATTAGAAACAATACTATAAATCTGGAGCAGGAAATTTTTTTTTCTTCTAAATCATTATGTAGAGGAATAGTTTGCCTGTCTATTGATGTCTACTATGTGGCCATTAAAAAAAATTAGACTTAAAAATTCAAAAAATTAGGCAAAATGTTGACTTATGCCACTATTGCTTAAAATAATTTGATGAATGAAATGTAAGGTAAGAACAATACCACGTTTGAGCACTAATTTTAATTTTACAAGTTAGTTGTAAATATTAAGCAGTATTATAAGACACATATTAAGATTACTTGCATACATAAAAAAGAATAATTCTAATGGTTCCAAGTGTTTTTGGTGTCTTCCATTCAAGATTCAATCATCTTCTTCTGCCTCCGACTCTCGATTCATAATGGGGTTATCATCATTATAACTTCCATCGGTCAAGGAGTTAAAAAATCCATGGTGAACTGGTGGGATAAACTTGAGCAGGTCCATCATGTCCTTCTTCTTTAAGGCTGTAACTCGTCGTGGAACACTATAAAGAGGTTCTAAAGATACAGTGTTTAGTTTTACCAGGTGTCTACCTTTTTTGGTTGGTGTTATGTCCAATGTAAGAAAGGGCAAGTCATCATTGAGAGATTCTTTGTAAAATATTTTGAAAGGTTCCTCCTTGTTATACCTTAGCCACTGTATGTTAAAAATTATCAAACTTATTAAAAAAAAAAAAAATTAAAAAATATGTTCAAACTTTATCATTCTGTTGATTATTCTTTCTTCTTGTGATATACTTTTCCAGCAAATTTGTTGAAAACATCTCTGTCTGGTCCATAACTTTTACCACATACGGTTTCTTTCTTTTTGATTGAAGGATTGTATTATACCAATCCTCAGGGACATAGATGGTTTTTCCTTTTGCAAAGCGTTCTACAACACCAAAGTCCGCGTTGTTAGGGAGGAAAGAGTGGCCGCAGACCATAAATTTGTGGTCAACAGTCTTTATAGTGCTTTCCGCGCTATAATCTTGTTAGGTATTTCTTGTTAGGATTATGGGCTCTCGTATAATGAGACTTATTAGAAGGAAAAGATTCAATGTGTTTGCGAACAATATCTAAGGGACAATCAGAGCCAGAGTCTTGTAAAAATGATGGCATGCTATCGGATTCACTTATTTCATCCATTGAAATAAAATCAAGCTCTGCATATACAAGTAAAACTTTAAAAATAATCAAAATGTAACATTCACTCCTTCAACACACCTACAAAAGCTGGCAGTCTTTGAAGGAAAAGTGAAGTAAGTCAGACTTAGGCCATTATTGCCTGAGAGAAATCAGCTGATTCATTTCTTCCTATTTTTCACATCCATATGTATTTAAAATTGTCAGTGTTTTGACTTGGTTCACTTTTCCTTAAAATAGAATGAAGGTTAAGGAATCTGAAACAATGTTTAGCTCTATTAGGAAAAAAAATGACTTAAGTCACTTTTCCTTTATAGGCTCATTTATCGAATCCCCCTTTGCTGATACCACTTTATTTTGAGCTTAAAAAATATCCATACCCTTGGTATTACCATGGAGAGGAATATGATCAAGCATGATACACTGAAGTCCTCTTGAATAGTTCGAAGAAAAATTACAAGTTGGCTTATATCGGATAGATCACTGCTTTCATTCAGGCAGAATGAAAAATATTTACTTTTTTCAATTGTTATATAATTTTAGGGATATATATTATTGATTAGTGTGGCCTACAGGTCTTGTAATCGTTTGATCCGACACTGAGATTGTTTTGAATTTTCTGGCAATTTTTGTTTTTCCAGCAAAAATTGTTGAAATGTTTTCCCATTTTTATTGCATAATTCTTAATAAGCACTCCATCACTAAAAGGTTTTTTCCCTTTGAGAATTTCCAGTGCTACTTCTTAAGGAGCAACAATACTGCATTTGTTATCAGTGTCAGAGTTTTTGAAAAATGTCTTTGTTGTTTTTCCTTATATTCCATAATGATAGCATTTCTAAACTCACCTGTATACTGCTGAAACATTTTCTCATGTAATGTAGTTTCATATTATATTCGTTAGAAACTGATATTACCTGCATAAAGACAATGCACTAAAGTTTATTATTGTTGTTTGTGATTGAGCGCCATACTATACAGGCAGAAAAAACGTGACCGAAACATCAGGTTAATCCCCGCCAAATTTTCGTAGACTATACGAGCATAATATTTCGGCCTGAATTCTGCGCCGAATTACGGGGTGCGTAACTATACGAGCGTTTTTTTGGACTGTCGAAATGCTTGGTGTGACATTATAGCCTATTTTTTATAGTTTATTCCATACCAAAATGTATGAGATAGATATCGCTTGTGTTGGTGCAGTACATTTATTGAGTTGTTTGCATGTAACTATATTGCTTACAACTCACGTCGTAAAGGGCTGGTCGTTCTTTTACTTCTACAATAAACCGTTCAGTGTCGAACATAATTAAAACAATAATAGTTGAATATAACCTTACTTGTAAATTCCTCAACTTGGTTTGTTTTGATTCTAGGTTCTGCATAGAGCAACCTGGCGCGCTGTTGTTTTCGGCGACGTGCATTCGGTCAGGGTTTTGTCTGTATAGTTTGATAAGCGGAATTTCTGCTAGCTGAATTTGCGCGTCGCTTGGCGTAAAAACCGCCTCTTCGCTTGCTGATGCTGATCAATTCGGTTCGTATAGTTTGGACCATAAGTTAACTAGGAAGACAATGCCCCCACGCTTTTCTGCCGCCGACATTCGGTCGCGTTTTTTCTGCCCGTATAGTATGGCCCTAATTAGTCTGATTCTCAACGGTCATTTTAAATTCGATGTTTGCCGTTATTTTTCTATTCTGCAAAGACATATTTCACTTAAATAACCTTAAATTTAGTT
Source organism: Aphrophora alni (assembly GCA_963513935.1). NCBI lineage: Eukaryota > Metazoa > Arthropoda > Insecta > Hemiptera > Aphrophoridae > Aphrophora > Aphrophora alni. The sequence goes on along the minus strand of OY740769.1, from coordinate 100,481,678 downwards.
GCTGTACTGCACACCAGAACAAAATGACTACAATTAAACAAATATTATAAACAAATAAACACTTGACTTACACATAACAATGTGTAACAATAACTTCGCAAGCCGCATTCAGCGTTGTTTTGTCAAAGAGTCTCCACACTATTAACTATTACTAGTAACTATTACACTAGTTTCTTTGCTTGTCATGCTTGACTCAACCTTATTATATGTGCATGCATTGCCACTTTAAAGTTCAAGAGCGGTTCAGTGAGAATGTTCCAGTAACTTCGTTGGGGCCTTGTATCCATCGCAAGTGGGGAGGGAGACATAGTCTATGTCTATTATTTTATTTCATAGGTGGTGTAAGAATTAGGCGCTTGTGTATATTTTGGTTTTTAGGCATACGTATTTTGATATTTTGATATTATTTTATTTCATCATTGGTTTAGAAATGACTTGCTTGTGTATATTTTCATTTTTTAGACATATTTCTATATCTTTGAGCTCCATTTCGCGGGGAGCATGTTATTTATTAGAGGTTATTTATTTGCCCAAAGACTAGGACAAAATATATTGTTTAAAAAGTTAGTATTGCTAGTTCTTTTTCTTAATCACACACATTGCACTAACTTTCTGACACATCCATACATAAAATCTAATAGTGTTTAGGTTTGTGTAAATAGTGTATATGTAAATAATCGTTGAAAATTACTCTATATTCATCTGAAATTGACCGTTTCATCAATGAAGTAAGTGATGTGGATAGGGACGACTCGGACAAATTACATGACATTTTATTGACATTGAAATAAAGGACAATGTATTGTAAGGACCCCACAAGAAATCGTAAAATGTCATCAATGTATGATAAAAATTGTGTTGGTTTGAAGCGTAACATTAGTGACTTGTTACATTCTATGGAAGGTTCACCTCAACAAGAAACAAACACACATTTGGAATCTTTGGATAGCCTACATCACCTCCACTACAGATTCTGCCAGGTACACAAACAGAGGTGGCCACTTCACCACAACAGTTACCAAATGAATCCACATCTATTCAAGGTACATCTTTTTTGATAACTGAGTATAAAGAGAAAGTATTAGGACCGTCTGAATTCTAAAAGGTAAAAATAGTCATTGTTAGACAAAGAAGCCAGTAACTTCCTCACGAACTGGAACAAGAAATATTGTATATTTCTATCCAAAAGTAAAAGGTAAGTAGCTAAGCACTAATAAATCTTCAAAATCTTTTCTCGCCTTTATCACAGATAATGATATTGAAAAAATCGTATCAAACAATAACAATGATATCATTCTGAAACAAAGAAACTATCAAGAACTAACAGCAACACATGAACTCACGAGTATTTTAGAACAGAAATTTTTAAATGGAATACTACTGTTTTCTGCTGTACACAAAGATAACCATTTAAATTGTACTGTAATGTTCAATGAAACCCTAAGCGGAGCAATAATACACCACAATGAGCAAAAAAAAGGTTCAATTTTCTGTTTGATTGTTTGAGATTTGACAATAAGCAAACTTATAGGCAAGAAGAGAGTTATGATATATTCACTCCAATCAGAGAATTTTGGAACAATTTTATTGAAAAATGTCTTGAGAATTACAAACCAAGCCTGTATCTAACCGTTGATGAACAACTTCTGGGTTTTTGGGGCAGGCAGATGCCCATTTAAGATGTTGATACCTATTAAACGTCGTAAATACAGTAATAAAATAGTCATGGTTTATGATGTAGACACAAAGTATATGCTTAATGCTGAGTTCTGCACCAAGAGATATGCTAGCTAGCCTATATTATGTCAAAAAGTTACCTACACCATGGATGTGCCACTTGCGAGTGATTTGTTAAAAGATCCTTACAAATTAACAATCATAGGCACAATCAGAGCTAATAAACCTGAATTGCCCAATTGCATGATCAATCGTAAAATAGACCTATTAGAGACATCAGATTTCTTTATGATGGCAAGTCCACTCATATATCACATAAAGTGAAATTGAAAGAAAATTGTATGTCTCATTTCAACTATCCATGTTGCAGAGGGTACTGCCTCAGTTACAGGTAAACCCACAATTATAGAAAACTATAATGAAACTACAGGAGGGGTGGATGCATTTGATAAAATGTGCTCTGTTGTAAACTGTTCCCGGAAAACCAGACAGTGGCCAATTTGTATTTTCTATAGTATGCTAAACATGGCATACATATAACTGTATATTAAACATGAAAAATGGAAATCCTAGTTATAACTTGGATTAAGTTTTTACTTGAGGTGTTCAGAGATTTTTGTCACTCCATGGTTGGAAAGAAGAATACAAATTCCAACAATTCAACGGGAATTGAAATCACTCCGTGTTGACATCATGCTCAAAATGGAATGGGTAGGCAAAGACCCATAGCCTAGCAATCAAACCCAAACAATAGAAGGACAATTTACAACTTTCGCCTCTATCAGAAGAGGCAGATGACAGCCTGTGTGTTCAATACCTGCAAGCCTACTGCAATGAGTACCGTGGCCAAATGTGCCGCCGGAATCTGAGCCACAGAAATTTACAGTGTGATAATAATTGAACTTTAAAATAATATTATATGAAATTTAACCTATTTTACTTTATCGTTTAGGTAGCAAATTTGTTAATAACTTTGTTTATTTTTATTTTCTGTATCAACAAATTTTCATTAAAAAATAGGAACTTTTATTTTAAGTAACTTTAAATGTACTAAAACAACATTTTCTTAAAAATATATTATTATTTTTATGTAGAAAATAAAGTGTATTTTCTATTTGTGAACCATTTTTCAAATTACTTCCACATCTGAATATTATATTTATAACATTTATTTTAGTCGTAAAATTTACTAATGCTTTCCATTAGTGTAACTTTTTGGTAGATTTCCATTCTAGGGTTAGTGGCAACCAATAAGTTTTTGTTTGTGTTTTGTAGACTACATTTTAGCAGATTTTCCCTACTGCTGACTCAGGTCCTACGAACTCAGATGCAGAGCTCCATCTAGCCACTGTATCTGCCCTCAAGTCTTTTAATACCCTAGTACCCAACGCATTACCTGTCGTCCAGAGACAGAACGTTGAAGTTTTCTCAGTATTCTCAGACCAAACTGGATTTTATATTTGTGTCTGCAAATACTTTGATTGTTGCCTGTCTGGATAGATACAAATATTGGTTTTCTTAATAAAGCCTGGTTTATGCTCTCCTGAATACAGTTATTTATGGCCATTATCTCAGTCTGAAAAACTGTAGCATAACAAGGGAAATTAATGTTTCAATCCTGGTCTCGGACTGTATATCCCAGCATTAATGCCTTTTTTAATTCCTTAATTTTAGAACTATTGGTGTACCACGTAAGATATCCTGAATTACGTGATATACGATCCTCCTCCTCTTCATATATCAGTTTGACTTTAAAAGGGTTTGAAAATAGATATCTAGTATTTATCTTATCGATACCCATACGCAGGATCATGTGGCTGATTATTTCCGTAATTCTATCACACCCATGGAGGGAGGCTTTCCAGAGCCTATAGGTTGTCTTTCCAGCCTCTGCCATTATAAATAAATCAATGGATGGAAGCCCTAGCATTATGTTACACCACTTTCCCTGTATTAAAATTTTCCACAAATTTTATATTTACTTCACGAATTTGTGTCTGAGAAACAATTATTATTGCAAATTGTGTGTATAGTGGGTGTCGAAAATTTTCACGGTACAATTCAAAATGAAATGCATAGGAATACATAGGAGTACATTATGTAATAGAATGACTGACACTTGAGCCTTATAGTCACTGGGGGCGAGAATTGGGCGTCACATTCAACTCCTGAATTAAAATAACATTCCATGAAATCAACTTTAAAAAGAAATTCAAGAAGATGTTATCTATTCGGAAGATCATTTGGATAATATTTTAGGATAGACAAAAAAAGTTTTGTTTGTGGACTTCTTTTCTCGAGGCTACAGAATCTTTGCAGGTCTGTGCGAAATGGTTAAGAAATTGCATGTTGTGTTCCAGAATCAATAGCATACCATGCTTACCTGGAGTGTTATGTTTATTCGTGACAATGTCCGCCCACACATTGCCGCTGCAATGGAACCTCTCCTCATGATTTTCAGCCGGAAACTATTTGATGATCCCTTCTATAGTCCTGCCATCGCATCAAGTAATTTTAATGTATATGTTGTGGGGGAAGTCAGTAATATCATACATTTGTTAGCCTACTACTCTAAACAATATATATATATATATATATATATATAAAAAATATATATATATATATTTTACTTTTTTATAGACAGTTATATAAAGAGTAATTGATTACTTTTCATTTTAAGCTATTTAAGACCAAACCCATAGTAAAATGAGAGGCTGTTCAGGTGCCTTTTACATATGAGTTGTGTACCACCTAGCCTGAGTTAAGAATTTTCATTTTAAATCCTAGAAAACGTAAAATATTTTGTAAAATCTGGACAGGGGTTTCCTTTGTATATTGATTTTACTTTCATCATAAGGAATAAATAAACTTGGAAAAAGCTGGAAAAATTTGTGAAAAAAGACATTTTTTGTTTATTGATAAACTATTTTCATGATTGCAGAACTAAAATTCTAGATTTTTCATTTCTATTGCAAAATTTAGCTACTCAGTCATTCTTGAATTACAATTGTGTCTTATTATAAATGAACCAACTGTTGACATGATTGGGTTCAATCAATAGACACAATTTATACAAATATGGAGTAATGAAAAAACAGTAATAAATATTTCCTTTATTTCAATCTTGGACATACTACAATTTGTACGACTAGTCATATTTCAATTTTGATCAATATACATTAATTAAAAGTACAGTAATAAAATAGTGTTCAATAAATTAGTTAACAGAAGTTAAACCAAACACAAAACAAAATAATAATAATAATAAATACAATAATGAAAATATTGATAATGTGAACAATAATTGTATTACTAAATGCAGATTAAAAACATGATATACATTAAAAACTATATTTTAGCTATTTTAAAACTATACTGCACTCAATCAGTGAAACAATATTTATAAATTCCATACATGACTACTGAACTCACTCACTAAGTATAAGACTCTGGTAATAAAAGTTGTTGTGGGCTAGTTTTAAATGTATTAAAATGGATTGCCAGTTTTATGGGGCTGGAATTTTGATAATAATTACTACAGCAGCTTTTATAGTTGTCCTAATTATATATTACGGTCTCAGTAATAGAACACATAATTTTAATGTTTATTGTTGTTTAACAAACAGATTCGTAGGCCCACCTTAACAAAAATTCAAGGATAAAATAAAGCAAAAGCTTAAAGTTTCAAATATTTTAATAATATAAACGAGCTACAATTGTTTCGCCTTGCGGCATCATCGGGCAACTAATCATTTATATTATTAAAATATTTGAAACTTTAAGCTTTTAACTTTAATGTAATAGCAGATATTTCTTGTTGAAACTCCATATTCAAGGATAAATAAAGCAAAGCTTAAAGTTTCACTTTAAAGCTTAATATTTCACTTTAAAGCACTATAAAGCTTAATATTTGAAACTTTAAGCTTTGCTTTATTTATCCTTTAAGCTTTTGCTTTATTTTATCCTTGAATATGGAGTTTCAACAAGAAATATCTGCTATTACATTAATTTAAAAAAAATTAATGAATATGTGTACAATAAATATTAAAACACTTTTGTCTTTGAAATAGGCCATCTTGACAATGCAAATTTAATTTAATTTCAACCTCTATAATTTAAAATAATTTTTACGGAGACTTTGAATTTAAAATGTCCATATATTTGGATATGCTGAGTTGATCCCTTTTCCTGGTTTTGAAGAATCCAGGATGTTATTAAAAAAGCATTTTAAACATATATTAAAGGAAATCATGGTTTATAAACAAAAATTACACCTTTTAAATTAATTTAAAACAAAATTCGGGCTGCAGTTTCAACATTTACAGTAAAACGTTACATTGTGACTGAGCAAAACCTAAACTATTTAGACGTTTGCGGTGCTTCAAATAAATCTTGTAGACCATTTATAATTTATTTTTTATCTAAAACAAACTATAATAGTTGCAAATAACGATAATATTAGAGGTGAAGAATTTAATAAAAATTTTAATATAAATGAAAGTTATTTTAATTTTGTCAATTTTCAAAACTTCACCTTTATTTTATGATAATTCAGTACAGTCTGAAAATGTAGGTTGTTGATTCATACAGATTAGAATACCATCAGACCGTGTTGTGCAGTCTAGCCGCCCACCTTCTCAGGAGTTTAAATTCCTTAGTGTATTAGTCATTCCTTGTTTGGTGCTTACTATCAACTCCAACAAGTCATACCATGCTAATCTATGTTTTGACATTTGGATACAAACAAATCAGCTGTTATAACAATTCTCTGGTATCATGTTCTGTGATTCAGGAGAAGGGTTTAACTTTCTAGTGGTTTCTTATTTTTAACAAAATCATATTACTTACATTATGTCATTGGGTTCGGTTTTATTTATGCTTTTCTTTGACATAATTTCATTGGTTTATTGATTCTCTCAAACATAAAGCATAACATAAGAGAATAGTAAATCAACTGAAAAACTTTTATACAAACAAAATAATTGAAAATACAACAATAAATAAAACCTAAAAAGAAGCTTAAAATCAAAATAAAATCCATTTATATCTTTTACTTTCATGGGAATCAAATCTACAAAACAAAAACTTTTCACTGGATACAAATTGTTTGTAAAATAAAATTTCATATAATGTAATGTACCACTTACATTAACTTCCTGATAATAACATGAAACATTAAAAAAAAAATGAAATCCCCCCCACCCTCGCAAAGGCCCACTTATAGCGAGTAGGGGTTGTAGCAATCATTTCATTTCTTTATTGTTCCCTAATACCAATATACTTGATGTAGAATTAGTTATTTTATAAATATAGCCTACACTAATAAATAATCAAGATTTAAGTTGGAAGGCACAACAATAGACACAACAGACAATAAAAAACAACAAATACGTAATTTTATCATAAATATAAAAACATTCACAATAAAAAAATAAAATGTGCAACAAGAATTTTTCAGTTTATAAGTTAAAATATCTATATTAGCTTTTTAAGGATTTCACCTTCATTATAAAAATATTTATATTTTTTACATCTCTAATTAATTATGACACAACAAACAAACATCAAACAGTCACAAGGGACTCTAACTGGATCTTCACCTTCCTTCTTTTAGTCTTGGATTTGATCCCTCACTTTCAACTTTCTTATATCAGATCTCTCTATACCCAGTGGCGGCGATAAGAACTTGACCCCCCGCAAGTTTGTCCATCGGGCCCCCTTCTCCCAATAATCTTTAAAAACATTCTTACGGGTATTTCCACCTAAGCTTGCACTTGGGCTTGGCGCGGCAGTGTTGGCTGGGGGTGGATGTTAGGCAAAGACCTTTCTGCGAACATTCCACTACTGACTCACAACATACTAAGTTTAATTAGTTTTAACTACTAATGTAGACATCACTTAATAGAATTTCTTATTTCACCTATTCTAGCGCCTTCACGCAGGCCGCGAGGAAAGTTGATGCATGACTGCAGACAATGTTTTTGACCTAGGTTAGTAGAGAATTTCTATCGATCGGTCAAGTGTCAGTTTAGCATATTTTAGTAATTTCTTGACAATACTCATAAAAATATTGTTATGATTGGGGGCCCTGTATGGCAGGGCCCGTCGAGGGTCAATAAATTGAATGTTGCATTTTTCGTGGAAATATCTGCTTATATAAAGTCCTCTAGTCAAAAAATTTGTCATCATATTTTGTTTATGGGCAATTTTTTTACTAGGCTATATTTTTAAGTATTTTGTGAATAGGATAAAACATTATATTAAATAAATTGGTTGTAACAATGTTGATCAAATTTAACACTAGATTTGAGCATAACATATTAGTCGCCATCTTCCCTAAAATACTAGTTCAGGAGTTATCAGTAAAAAAGTAAAAATGATTCACAGACTCCACTCTAGAAGTTCAATTATTTTTGGTGATGTTATAAAATTTATAACTCAAATCAATCTGTCAAGTCGAAGTTTATATAAACATATTTTTAATTTTTTTTTTGGGCAGTATGATTTATTGAACGCTAACCTTGACCAACATTTGTTTTATTTTTGTTTGTTACAATTTACTCTTGAACTGCAATTTTTTTCAATTAACTGATAAATAATTATTTCCTTTAACTTATGGTTAGACACATTGGTTTATAAATAATTTTAAAATTTTACTGATATTTTGTTGAAATAGTTTCTGTAAGTTTTGAGATATTATAACCATGGTTCTAGTATCTCCATGGTCCATGGTTCAATTATTTTTCATAAGTGTTAACTTTTCAGCTGACATTTTAAACTTGATGTTGAAGAATATGCTTTGTTTGGATTCTTAGAGGTTACTTTTTGTCTAATTTTGTTCAAAATCATTACGAGGAAATTGGACTATAGAGTTTTAATCTTATAACAGCTTCCCTAGTAGATGTTGAACCTGTTTTATATTTAGGTGTGTTATGATGGATGAGAACATTTGTGTACTAATAATTGTTATTGCAGTTTTACATTGAAATATATACCAGGAATATATATAAAATAGCTGCAATCCATAAATAACATTATAGTAGTATTATGAAAACATTATGAATAAATTTAACAAAACTAGTTTAAATAACAAGAATTTGTTTAGTGGATTAAATCTTATCAAAACTTCCTCTAATATTTAGTGATAACGATAATATAAACAAAGCTAATAGATAATGCAATCGACCTTGTCTCCTTAGCAATAGAGATATCAGTTTTAAATTGTAACTGGTGGGATGAACAGTTGTCAGCCATGAACCATGGGGCAGTTACTGTCTGCAGATATAACGGAAGATGTTGTTATTTGTTGCCAATATGGAAATGTAGATAGTTGTGTTGAAAGAGTGTTTCTCCATTCTTAGTGAGTGTGTAAATAAAGTGTAGAGAGATGTATTACAGTTTTGTTAGTAATTAAGATATTCTTCATAATTAACTAGCTAGAATACACAATTTGCATTATTAATGGTTTATTAAGTACAGGACAGCATTTTTGGCTCTTGTTGGGGGACATTGTCTCCCTTTATTATCTATCATCTGTTGAGTGATGATTATCACAGTAAAGATCTTTCTCTTTGTTTTTATAACAAATATAACTTCTTATCAATCAGATATTAGTTGAATTTTGGCCTCTTACACACGTAATTTGTAAAAAAAATTCACAATAGGACTTTTTTATGATTGTTTAAAGATTTAATGTTATGTGCTGATTTAATAAATGAAATGTAATGGAATCATGAATTATTACAAAATTATATCTTAACAAATGTACACAATATAACTTACAAATATATGGTGTTTATAATAGAAATATACACAATATAATTTACAAATATGATGTTTACAATACAAATATACACATTATAACTTACAAATATGATGTTTGTTTAACATGACAACAGTTTCCAAGAGTAAAATACAACAATAATACAGTAAAAGTAATATAAAACAAAAATATTATCTTAATATATCCGTCAGTGACTTATCAATTCCTCTTGTTAATTCATTGATGTGTTTTGGGATGGCATCCCATCATCAGAAATTACAAATATGTTTGTCGATATTCACACTAAAACAACACAAACCACAAAACACAAAGCACATCAAAATTGAATAAATTAACAAATTCAAACATTAAAATAAAAACTGAAAGCGTTAAAAATATGTACAGGTTTAAAGATATCATGATATACGCACTTTGTCATGATAAAGAGGAATTGATAATAAATCACTGACGGATATATTTAAGGTAATATATTTTTTTAATACTACTTTTACTGTTCATATACAACGTGACTTGGAAACTTCACAATGAATATAACAACAACAATAATAATAAGATACAAGAATAGAAATAATAACAAACTTCAATAATTAAATACAACAATATATTTCAACAGTTTTGTATGGTAAACATGGATTTTAGCATCCCTCATAAACTTGTCAACTGATTAAAAAGTTTTTAGTATAATTTTGAATTTATTAAATGAACGTATTGATCTGATATTTCGGGGAAAATTATTGTAGAGTGCAGCACCTGCATATTTAGGGCTCTTTTCAAACAACCTAAGTCTGTGTGATGTTTTAATAATGTTATTACATTTTTTAATCCTCTAAATTTTCCCAAAAGGAGGAGGATGGTGAGACTTTTCTGACAAGTAAATTTTCATGTAGTAATTTTGGGAAAGTAAGAATGTAACTTTTCCAAATGCTCACGGTTGAATATTAAACTTGGAAGTGAATTTCAGTGTTATAAAATTAAAATGACTTTTTTGAAACTTGAGTTCTTTGAAAAAAACAAATGTTACAGAAGTTTTCTTGTAAGAAATCTATTTTAACAGATGAAAGAGATAATATCTAGAAACATAGAAAATAAGTATTACTTATAAATTGAAAGTAATACATTATCATATTAAATATAGGAGTTAAAAACACAAATAACTACTATATACAACAACTTCTTTCCAAAGTAAATGAAGCCAGCAAATGCAAATCTTGAAAGGAAATTATTTGTTTAAATAAAACAGGTGATTAAATGTTTAGCCTGTATAGATTTAGTATTATCTTAAGTGGTTTTCACTTGTAACTTTCATCATAAAATTGCATTAGATTATGTGTATTAATATTATGTGACACATTTTATAAAACAGAATGTAATAAAACCTGTTGGTTTATAAATATTTTACTTTATTGGTAATTTTTTTCCAATTATTTTATGTGAAGGCTAACACCTGAGGCAAAATCTACTTATTTTATTCATAGTTTTAATTTGGCACTATTTTTGGGTCACTTTGTAAGTATATATTATGTAAATATATACACAGGATGATTGAGGGAAAAGGCAATTTTGAAATCTGTGTTGGGAGCTCTGAGCGATTGTTAGTGCTGATTTCTAACGAGATTATTTGTTTTTGCGCTGTTCAGTTTTTATTGGTTTTTATTTTGATATATGATAGCTTCTATAATTAATTTGAGTACAATTTTCTGCTAGTTCTAGTATTTTAATATTTTTATATTTGTTGACTCATTTTGGTGTTCTTCCATCTTTGTTAAGTTCTAAATAACCTAGTAAGTATAAAATAGTAAGTAATTGAGTAATAAATTAAATCTCTACGACGACGGAGGAACTTTGAAACTTGTCAACACATTTAAGTAATAAAAAAAAATGATAGGATTGGCAAAAGATTGTATTCAAATTAATTGTGTAAATCCAAGCAGAGATAATAATTATTACTGCTATAAATCTTCATTAAATATACGAACAAATGTATTGTCTGATATATGTAATTTTATATAAATATGTCTTTAAATAAATTATAAAATTGTATACACATTTTTATCATATTTTATGAACACAAGTTTACCCCGAATATCCAGCCTATTCACATTTTTGTTATCTGAACACCCAATTTAGTGGGATAGTTGGCTTATTGTATTTATTGAATAAATTCTGATAAGGGCCTGTTAAATGTTTTTTAAATTTATTTATTTAAATTTTTTTATTATTATTTTAATTTTAATGAGATGAAACATACTACAACAGTTTGTTTATATTTTCAGTTTAAGGAAGTCTGTTCAACCAGATCATGAACTTATGCGACGGACTGACAACTCTCTAAAAATATGGATATTAGAAGCAAAAGGTGTTGCCAACAAGAAAAGGTACACACTTAAAATTCCAACATTATATAGCAATACTATTTATTGTGTAGGCCTATAGTGTATAAAGTACAGTTTGATTTATTTTTACTTAGGTATTTCTGCGAGCTTTGTCTTGATAAAACACTCTATGCAAGAACATCGGCAAAACAAAAAGGGGAGCTGTGCTTCTGGGGAGAACATTTTGACTTTCATTATTTACCACTAGTCAATGTTATCAACATCAATCTTTATAGAGAAGCAGATCGGAAAAAGAAAAGAGAAAAAAATCTTCTTGTCGGTAAGTATCTCATTTCCGTGTCGATTATATGTGTATATACAGTAATATCTGAATTATGAAGTTTTTTAAAACAAGGTTTGGTCTTACCATAAGGTCTGTAGCAATAATTCATTTTATCTTTTTACATTTAGAGCAAGTTTTGTGATGGGTAAAAAAAATTGATGTTGAGTTTTTTGAAGATTTATTTGGCTTAAGCTGCCCCAGAGTTCAAAATGTGGATTTTTTAAATCATGACTGTCTATCTGGCATATCGTCAAAAACGAGTGAACCAATTTTAATAAAATTTGGTATGTGGACATATTTTGGCCATATTTCAGAACCATTATTATTATTCGTTAAGTCAATATTTGAGGTAAGCTGTCATTAGAAAAATAACATGATTTCTTCCAAATTGGCTCTTAACAACTTATTGGTTAAAAAAAACCCACTAAAATTGGCTATTGGGCTGTTGTAAAAGATTTAATTTTTAAAACCCGGCTCTACCGATTTGTTCAGTGTGAATATTATTAACCCAAACCACTTTGGAAAATTGTGAGTAAAAAAAAAAAAATATTACGGTTCAGGAAACATTGAAAAAAATAAAATAAAATGAACCTTAACTGCTGTCATTAAAAGTTCAATTTCAATCAGTTTACGCCAATGACATGTTTATGGCTCAAGCAGAGCAATTGTAGGCCTTTTTTTTTTTTTTAAATAACCTAAAATATAATTAACTGTAGTATATTTAATTTTTTTTTCGAAGACGGCGTCCATGGTTGTTTTTCACTTTTTGACTGACAACTATTGAAACGACATTTCTAAGGATTGGTGAATGGTTTTTCACCACTTATTTCCATTGGAGATTTGCTAATACTAACAGTAATATAAAGTAAAAATGTAAACTGTGGCTTAGGACTCATCTGTATTGCTGAATGTGTCTATTAGAAGAAGATGGAGAGAGTTTTTCATATTATTGTGTCATTTTGTACAGGCATATTTTTAGTCTAATGTCATTGTTCTATAGTTTGTATACCTCTATGATTACATCAATAATTCATAATGGCAAGACTAGTTGTTTCAATTCGTACATTTCTCTTGTATATCCCTTTTGGCTAGATTGGAAGCAAACATGACACAAATGGTTATGTCTATGGTTTTATGTTATAATTTTATTCTGTTACAAGATTTATAAAAATACTGACAAGTACTCTTTTTGTTATCAGTACTGCCTGGTATACCACATGTAAGAATGGACATATACCAAAAGTTTCTTCTTGTTTTGGGCATTCTGACTCTTTAGCATGTCATCATCCACAAGGTTTTGTTGTGCTCCCAAGTAAGCCTTGATGATGTTTACACCTAATCATCCTCCAGTAGACTGATAAGCTCTATAAACCTTAAGAATCTTCTTGAGGAATTAACTGTTCTTTAGTCAATGATCCAAAGGTCTCGATCCTTTCCTGATCAAGACATACCCATCAAATTTGGTCAAATATAAAAAATAATGATCCACGCTGGTTTGAAAAATCACAAAGTTAGCAAAAGACAAAAATAAACCTGAAGTGCCATCATTAAAAACTTGATTTTAATGAAATATGATTTACGCTCGTTTATGGCACAAAGGAAGCAAGTTTAGTCCCTATTTAAATATATCAATATTTTTTTAAATATTGGACCTATGGTTGGTTCTTTTCACTTTTTTATTGAGAACTATCGAATAAAAATTTTTGGGTGACGATTATTTTTGGCTTATTTTTATTATGTTTGGGGATTTGGTGATTGAGAGAGTTTGTTCAATTTCTTGTACAGTTGATGTGTGTGTGTGCACTCGCACATGTTTGTGTGTGTGTATTTCTCTTGAGTGCCAGTATATATATATATATATATATATATATATATATATATATATATATATATATATATATATATATATATTGTGGACACCACAATAATACAATAACTGGTTTTCAGGAGTAACTTCAAATTCTGTAAGAGCTGAACATATTTTAATATAATTTCACCATAGGTTTTTAAAACAGTGGTCATTTTAATATTTCACAAGATGAAGTTACCATTTTATATTATTTATTTCATTATATACATTGGCGACTGTTGTCCCATTTAACATAATCAGAAGAATATAATGCTGTTGCGTTTGACACATCCTAACTTTTCCTTTTTTTTTTTTTTGGTTTGAACTGTTGCTTCTATAATAACAATAGATTTCTATAATTCATTCCTTAGATTTTCTAATTCACATATTCTACACTAGAGTGCAGTGCATTCCATCAAAACAGAATCTTCCCCTTTTTTTCTTCATCATGCCAAACATGATTCTAAACAATTTGTAAGTTAATAAAATGAAGAGAGAACAAAAATTATGTTTATTTATTATTTTAAAAAATTATTTTCAAATAAATAAAGGATATAAAATTAAGGAATACAAACAAAAATATAGTCCCTCACATGTGCCTGTGGCATGTGCGCGTGGTATGAAGTCTGAAGAGTCGAAAAAATTACTGTAAAGAATCTACAATATAACTGAGCACACCACAATTTTATAACACTTATAAAACACGTGACTAAATACTATAGAATAAAACTTGAAAAAAAAAAAAAAAAAAAACATTATTAAGAAATTATACATAATACAGTAAGAATAGCACGAAAACAAAATTATTTAAGTTACAGAGTTATAACAACATAACAAACAAATACCTGGATATATTTATTCCTATGTATGCACAAAAGTCCTTGGATGCAAGCACACCAAACACACTCGCACCTAACATTCAATTCAGTGCTATTGTGAATATGTGGGAGTAAGAAAATATGTAATGTTATCATTCTCAATTCACAAAATCCAATTTGTTAAAATTTTCTTTGTGTTAATCATACACAGGTCAAGAGATTTAATGTTGCAAAATTTTTGTTAGTTTATGATTATTTTAATAAAACTCATTACCTTAGATTATTAAGACTCTGAACAAATATCTGGCACTAACTTTCTTGTTTCTACTAAAAATTACAGCTCCATCAGTAATGCTTGAATTTCCCTGATTTTTGTTAATTCTAAATAATTCTTAACACTATTGTGGGGAATTACTAGGCAGATACTTCAGTATGGTTGTTTTTTAAAAGATTAAGTTCTAGTTGTTGACATGCTGAAGTACTCATACATCATTGTCATTGATATGTCAGCTTTATTGGTATTGTTATGACCATCTCTATCAAGTTGTACTTTTTGTTTTGGATTAAGTAATAAGTTTGATTCAAGTATTTTGTTTGAATGTACACTTTTTTTTTGCGATGCTAGATAAAATTTTGCAATTCCTATAAATGGTCAAATGTATTGATAACAATAAATTTTATATATTCAAAATTGGTATTTATTTTTCAGGAAGTGTTAGTATTCCAGTTCATGAAGTAACTTCAAGATATCTGACAGAGAAGTGGTATCCAGTATTGAGTGATAAGGGTGGAGTTAAAGATCCTCCAGCGCTTAGGGTGAAATGCCGCTTCCAAACTGTAGACATACTCCCTGTACAAATTTACCAAGAGTTTTTACAGGTAATTTGATTAGTAATTTGTTGTGTTTAAACATCAATATATTATGACTAAACTTATTGATAAATTTGTAAAAAATACCGTTATTCATAATTAATTGTACCATAGTTTCAAACGCATGGCATTCATCATCCGGCTGTAAACATCACTTTACTGAGATCAGTCGCCTAATAATTCTCGTAAGAAGACAGAAGTGAAGTCATTACAATGAAACATATCTTGTTGCTAATACAGTAGGGCCCCGATTATCCGAGCTAATGTGGACTAGTAGACATTCGGATAACCAGAAACTCGGATAACATGGGCAGACAGACTGGCAAACGAGAGCATCCCCTGCCGCCATTGAAATCAATGGTAGCGTGTGCGTTTTCGGCCGCCGGTCTGTGTTACGGGCGTTACAAAGATATTTTGGGGTTAATACAGTACCTAATAAATAAAGACGTAAAATTGAATTAAAATATTGAGTTCACTTTATTACGAAACCCACACTGTACAAAATATTACTTTCATAATACAGCAATATGCTGCACTGAATAGCAAATAAAAATACAGTTTTTTTAAATCAAAATTGTAGCCTACAAATCTAAAACAAGGTCAATGGTGAATATCAAAATACGCTCGCTCGCTACGGTACTGTACAGTGTACAAACACTCGGTTAAACCGGAACTTCGGTTAGTTGGGGCTTGGATAATCGGGGCCCTACTGTAGTTATAATTATTCCTTAATTCAATATCATAACACTTCACTCACTTCTTACCTAATTAAGTGTGTTCAGCCTCGATACCGATTATACAATGGTTTATGTACAGATGAGCAGCATGTTATACAAGTTCTGCAGAGGTGAGGATGGATGTCAGGAGATCTTTATTGTTGGCGTCTTGAAGATATTTCAGTAGTTTTTCTCAAGACGTATGTTCGCAAGGTTTTCATGCTTCTGTTTGCACCTGCTGCATAGGGGTGATGGAGTCATGTTGAAACGGTACAAATACTCCTGTGTGATGATGTGTCCAGTTCTGGAGCAAGTGATGACAATATGGGTTTGCCTGTTGTGTTTTTTAATATTTCCAGCTCATTTGGATTTTTTTAGTACGTTCAAAAGTTTTCTACCGGTTTTGTTGATTCATTTCTGTCTGTAAGAATGTTTTGCTTCCTGAACGTATGGTTAGAATAATTTTTTGAAGTGATTTTGGATGTAGATGGTGAGTATTTCTAGCTATTTGGTCAGCTTCTTCTGTTACTTTGTATGTTGTTGTGTCCAGGAATCCATTGGAAGTGAATGGTTTTAAAGTTTGTAATCTTCTGAAGTTGACTGTGTATTGATTGAAAGTAAGAAGATGATGGTGTGTACATATTCAGAGAGGATGCAAATGTGTTCATTTGGTAATTTGTGGTAATGTTGGTGGGCAGCAAGAAAGGCCAGAAATTCAGTCTCTATGCTGGAATTACTGACACAAGAGATCTAGAAATTGTATTCCATTTCCGGGATGTAGGTGCCTGATCCAGATTGGAGATTTTTCAGATTATGAGAGCCATCATATAGATTTACAGAAGTACATTTCCTGTATCTGATGTCACTCCATTCTATGATACCTAAAAGGAACATAAAACTCTGAGGTCTAATTTTGCTGCCCAGTTATAAAAACCTTAACACTAACTTCAAAGTGTTAAAATTATGTGGAAATGATACTATATTTTGTACATAATATAATGTTTGAATTAACTATGTTGATAATGTTGAAGTGAGGGCTAGATTAAGCACAAGAGAAGGAATGATTGCTATAATAATATTATAGTATAATATATTATAGTTTCAACCACGTTACCTTATGTATCATGTTAGGCTAAATTAGGACAGTTTTATCATTTGTGTTTACTTGTTGTCGTGTTTTATGTTTAGATTGCCAAACAACTACAACTTTATAGAATACAAAAATCAATTAAGAATTTTACTTTTTTGCTGTCAATGATAGTTTGATTGAAAATATGAAAACTTTTTATTTATTAGATTTGTAATTGTTGACATCTTTGAATGTAAGAGAATTTGTACAATATTTGTTAAAGGGTGTTTTCATTGTACCATATGTTTTTTGTTTTTGTTTTCATTAAAGTGTTTTTATTGTACTTTATGTTTTTATGCAGTAAAATGTTTTCATTGTACCTTATGTTTTTGATTGGAAAAATGTCCTTTTATTGTAACTTATGTTTTAATTTCCACTAAAGTGTGTTTTTATTTTACCTTATGTTTTGTCTGCAATAAAGTGTGTTTATTGTGTACCTTCTGTTTTTTTCCCAGTAAAGTGTATTTTTATTGTACCTTATGTTTTTGTTTGCAGTACCTGAAGACTGATTACAAAAGTGTATGTGAAGTATTAGAACCTGTGATAGGAGTAAAAGCCAAAGAAGACATTGCCACAGCTTTGGTACATCTCATGCAACGGGAAGGCCTTGCGAAGGAATTCCTTGCAGATATAGTCATGATGGATATTGAGAGGATAGGTATGTAACTTAACCTAACCTAACTTAGCCTAGCCTTACTTTACTTTTTGAACACAAAGTGGTTTACGAGAGTAGATATACAAATGTTCCAAGACCTGATTAGTCTATTTTGTTATAAATTTTCATAACATTGTTATAATTTGATATAGAAATATAATTTTTGTTTTATTGTGTTGTAGAAAGTATTGTATATATCACTAATAATGCAAAATAAATACATTTTGAAGTTTGGTGTCTTTTAATAGCTAACAAATAAAATATTTTACATCAAAACATTGTTTATTTCAAAGTTTATCTATACTGTTTATGACCCCCAAAAAAGTAATTAATTTTACTTGAAAAACAAATCGATTCAAACAATTTTATAAAAAGTTTGTAATTTGCCTAAACTCCTGAGTACATACAAGTAAACAATATTTCTTACAATATTACACATAATATGTTATTTATATATATAACAAATGCATATGTTTTGGAGTAACTGAGAAAGACAAAGCTAAAAACAAGAACACTCTAACAGTGAAATATGACAGTAGCTTAACATTATGTGAAGAGTATAGATATATAAGGCGTAGTTTTCATTTCAAGATGTATAAGTATGACATAGAAACCGAAGCTATCATGATTATGTTGATAAATGATTTATAACTTTACAAAGCATTTTTTCCATTTTGGGATGTCATATGCCAACACAGTTAATAATTTACCACCTCTCAAGGAACATGTACAGCTTAAAGAATGCTGCAGATGAGAGTAACATTGTCCCCCTACAAAATTCTAACATACAACAGTCAATAAAAATTCTTTAGAAACTGAAAAAAAAAAAAATTCCCACAACAATGAATCCCTTCACTTATTTGGATTCTGGCAAGTGAAGAAGCAGGCGAACTAACCTAAAAAGGTACCAAAATCCTTCAAGCCATAAATATATCAAATGTAATAACAGCAATAAAAAAACAAAAATATTCAAAAGAACAACAAGAAAACAGGGTAAACAACTAATCAAGAAGAAAGCAGAAAACAAAGTTTGGAGAGAAATAAATACAAACTGGGAACCAAGTAGAAATCAGTCAAGAAAACACAGAGTTGCTTCTTTTCATCTTAATAAGGGACAACCTTTTGTCCATATAAAAAAAATCCATATTTATAAATCGGAATAGTGTACCTTTGGTCAAGAGCCAAACTCCAGAATGGACAAAAACTGAATATCAACCTTAACTATATCACATAGTGACATAGATATATTGGAATGCCAGAAAAGTGATGAACGAGAGTCCAGGATAGTTATAAAGACACAACACAACTGATTTAAAATAAACTCTAAATGTGATGATCATTTTCCCCTTAGTGGTAGGATTTTTATTCAGTATTTTTTAGAGATATTTTTTAAAAATGTGTATAAATAAAAAACAAACAAAAAACCCTTTAATTTGTTATATATTATATAGTTCTAACAAAAATAAAATTTTATTGCAGGGTGTGTACCACTTCACATAAACTAAAAAACTTTTTTTGAAAATTGTTGTTCAACTTTGATACCAATTAAATATCACCAAAACATAAGTGTGATATTTAGATAATTAATATAAGTACTTTACAAAAAATTTATGCCATTAAAAAAAGAGGTAAACAGCTCTGTTAGTGTGACAATACCAGAATTTGGCAAAAAACAAAGTCTAGAATTAAAACAACACTATTAAATCTAAAATCTGATATCAATTAGTATGTATTAAAAATGATTCGAAGAGAATAACTAATTGTACCTATCCACCACTTTTTGTGAGTTACTGTTATTGGTCTTAATTTAGCATCGAAAGCATGCACAATTTGTATTCTTTGAAAATGCATTTGTTATTTTAATACTAATAATAATATCTCAAAATAATAATATATTTTTGCAGGATCTATTTTTGCAGGATCTAATAACCAACTTTTATTTATTGGTTTTCCAAGGAATGTGTATTTCATTTCCTATTAGTTTTAGCTTAAGTATAAAAAAAAAATGATTATAATTTTTCAGAAGATGACAGGCTAACATTCCGAGGCAATTCACTCGCTACAAAAGCAATGGAAGCCTACCTAAAGCTAACAGGAGAACGTTACTTACACAGTACTTTGGGTGAGCTTGTATCAAGCATGTTGGGTTCTGGAGTAGATTGTGAAGTAGATCCATTAAAAGCAGGAGGAGGGGCAGCCTTGTCTCGTAACCAACTCAACCTGCGTAATGCTGTGGAGACAACATGGGCACGAGTGCTTTCTTCCCATACAACCTTCCCTCTGTAAGTCACCATTAAAGTATTTTAATAAATAATATATTGTCGTGAAAGACATTTTATAATCTCGCACTTAATTGTTGGTAATATATATATTTTTGTTAATAAATAAAGACTAATTTGATATTTTTAATGTCTGAGCATATCTTTGCCCTTTAATTAGTGGTCTGTGTTAAAATAGCAGAATAGTTGAAACAATTGGCTATTTTTAAAGTTTTTGAGCAATGATGGAGTAATCAATTAACATTGTTTATTTGTATATTTTTGTGTGTTTATACAAAAATCCTGTTGTTTGCTACTGTTTGTTTGTCTACAACAAGGATGCTGTATGCACTTGTGATCTGGATTACATGTATGTGCTGTATGAGGTTTGTTCCACCAATGTTTTATTTAAATGTATTTGAGACTCACCTGAAGTTACAAGTTATCTGTTTATAAGTACAACCTTTGGGAAGCTACACAGTGGCTCCAACATTCTTTCCATTGATCACAATAGTACTCAAAGTCATTTTGTGCAAGTAGTGTCCCTAATTCATAACTTAGAATGTTGTGTATATTCCACAGTGCAAAAATGATGAGCCTTTAACTTTGATTTCAACGTAAGGAAGAGGTAGATTCATGATTGGGTACCCTGCAATGTCACCCACTAGATCCGTTTTCAAAGTCGTTTCTTTCATAGAAGATGTTATTAGCTGTCAGTTATAAAGGTTACCATTGTTGTCAAAAAATGATAAGCATCTTTTTCAACCTAGATTTTATTGTATATGCTTTCTTCAATTGAGGAGACTTTGTATGTGCAATTCCTTATTTTGCCATTTTATCTCTAGATCATACTCGAACAATCAAGGTGCATCATCATGTTGTTATTTTATCCAAGAAATTTGCCTCAATTTAGAGTCTTTTCAGAAAATCTTAACACATTTACAACCAGTTTTGTTTTTGATCTACAGAAAGAATCAAATGTTTCAGTGGCAGGTTTCTTTGAATTTCACACAAAATTTGATAACATACTGTTTTTGATTATTTTTGCACCACAAACATTATTAAGTTACAAACAACAATAGCTTATGACTAAATCAATCAATCAATCCAGTTGAAACAGCTATGCACATGCAGTCAATGTAATTACCAACATGTTAATGTACATCAACAAGGGGCTGTATTGCCAAGTAGTACATTGGAAAATCAATACAATTTACTTTTGAGGCAAACCTCGTATGTAGTTTTCATTATTCAGAACTAGTACTCGATCTATACGTTCCTTACCTCTAGATTAACTAGACTTAGTTTTATTATTGGAATGAGTAACACAATTGGAAAATTCAATCCCCAAATGAAAGATACAAATTTCACAATAAATACTTTATTTTTTAACAAGTCAATGTTTCAATAACTAAGTCATCATTTTCTGTTGTTTGAGCTATGTAACTACATTGAGCCAACCAAGTTATTTCCTCAAGTTCTTATATTTTACAATACGGACAATAAAAAATAATCATGTTAATAGTTGATGCTGTTAAAATTCATCCAATGTCTTTAAGAATTGAAGATTATATAACAATGTACCGACATGCTACACTTATTTATTTGAATTTTGTTCATAAAAAATTGACATAGATCAATTTTGCAGCCTACTCTCAGTTTGATCTCATCTTCTCTCTTCCTTGCTTCTATAATTGAAATCACTGTGTCCTTCATTAAATAACTATCTACCTTCCCCTCGGTACTAATGGTCCTTTCTTTTTATAACTGGTTGATCCCTAACAGTACAGACACTTCAGTTTTGTTGTCAGAGGGTCAATCCCTTTGGGACAAATGCACTACAACTCATGGCAAGACCTACATTGCACTCTGTTTAGATTATTTTAAAGCCATTCCTCAATTTAGAGGCTCACTTGTAGTGAATATGGCTGTGGGAACTTTAATGTACCTTAGTAGTATCTATGCCTTCTTTCATATTGTCTAAGGTTACATCTCTATCTTTCATCTTTCCTAAGACCCTAGGTTACCACTAAAAAAATCTATTTTATATGAGAGTATTAGCAATCTGTTGAAAATGTGTCACAACTTCAGCCACATTTATCAACAATCATAAAACATTTCTTTTTTTTCCCCATATAATTATTGAATTTAGTACAGTATAAATTGTCTGAAATATAAAATATTATCAAAATTTACCTTAATTAATAAAGCTTATTTTAAATCTAACTTAAAACACAATTTCACTTTGTAAACCAAAACTTGCTATCTTATTGAAGGTATACTACTCCTCTACAAAAAGTACCTGAATATCAATGGGGCTAAGCACATATCTTGCTATTATTATAATTTACTCAGCATTTATGTAAGTATTATTACAAACCCTATGAATTTATTTCAAAATAAAATGAATCTACTTGTTACAAACTTTATGTTTCAATTACTCAATGAAATTAAAATTTATAACACACAATTGTAGCAATAGTAGGGAATACAAAGAACTTACACCAATGGTATCATACTTTATAAGGAAAAGTCTTCTATAATAGTTTTGTTTTCTTATTTCAGAGAGTTACGTGAATGTTTCCAACTTTTTAAAGAGAGGTTAAATGAGTCTGGACGGCACGATATCAGTGACAACCTGATTTCAGCTTGTATATTCTTACGCTTTTTGTGTCCTGCTATACTCTCTCCAAGTCTCTTCAATATCACTCATGGTAAGGTTTAATAAATTCAACAAGTTTAAAAAAATCAACTATGAATATTTTTGTTTGTTTTGTTTTTTGTTTTGTTAATACTTTCTCAGATATCAGTATGTATGAAGTACCTATTGTGACAGCAAACAAATTGATTTCAAGATTAAAGTTATTAATTAATAATCTATTGACTACATTTCACAAATAAAATTATTTTATTTGATTTGATTTTCAGATAGGGATCCTTTTTTGATGGCATCCATTTCTCATCTTCACTTTTTAACTGATTTTGAAGTGATAGAATTTTTATAGTTTAGTGGATAAATACTTTGTTTCTTTTGACTTTGGTTTTATGTATAAGTGTATGAAAGGTACTACAACATTTGTACACGGTTTATAGAATAGATTTTACAATTTTTATGTCTCATTTAAGAAACTTTTACCTAGTTTTCTTTGTTACAGAATACCCGAATGAAAAAGCTGCAAGGAATTTAACACTGGTTGCTAAAACGTTGCAGACTCTAGCAAACTTCACGAGGTTCCAAGGGAAGGAAAACTTTATGGAGTTTATGAATGATTTTTTGGAGAAGGAAGCACCTTCTATGAAGAACTTTCTAAATCTAATATCAGTAAGTTCCATTAAATTAACATTACCACATCTCTGTCAAAGTAATTTTGGTAATTATGAAGAACTTTTTAAATCTAATATCAGTAAGTTCCATAAAATTAACATTAACACATCTCTGTTAATGTAATTTTGGTAATTATGAAGAACTTTCTAAATCTAATATCAGTAAGTTCCATAAAATTAACATTAACACATCTCTGTTAATGTAATTTTGGTAATTATGAAGAACTTTCTAAATCTAATATCAGTAAGTTCCATAAAATTAACATTAACACATCTCTGTTAATGTAATTTTGGTAATTATGAAGAACTTTCTAAATCTAATATCAGTAAGTTCCATAAAATTAACATTAACACATCTCTGTTAATGTAATTTTGGTAATTATGAAGAACTTTCTAAATCTAATACCAGTAAGTTCCATAAAATTAACATTAACACATCTCTGTTAATGTAATTTTGGTAATTATGAAGAACTTTCTAAATCTAATATCAGTAAGTTCTATTAAATTAACATTAACACATCTCTGTTAATGTAATTTTGGTAATTACAGTAGAACCCCTCTTAACCGGTCTAGTCGGGACTGACACCCGGGCCGGTTGCCCGTTTGGCCGGTTAATCAGAGGTTCCCCTGAAAAATCGGTTTTCATTGAAAGAAAGCTTATTTAATCAGGTTGCGCTAAGAATTATGCAATTAATATGTTATTGCAACTCATTTTATTGTACATAAATGTATCTTATATATTATGTTATGTATATTATACATCAAACATGAAAAAATTAAACACTACAAAGCTCGTTTACAGATTCCCCTCTGTCAAGTCTTTTGACACATTTAACCGCGTCTCAAACGAAACCAACACGCTTCCGTGGTTTTCGTAACTCACTCATTTTTATTTACTGTAATATACCCGTCAAAGACAAGAAGAAAACTGAAAAGAAATGTTATATTTTTCATAATATATACTAAAATGATTCGTGGAAAAAAAAGCGGCTCATCAAACGTTTTTGTGGGAGTATGTCTGCTATACCGACGGGTGCCAATGCCGCGGTGTTTTTACGGCGCCGACAAAGGGATACCGCTATTGACAAAGTCGTTTGATATCGCCGCCGCGGTGTTTTTACGCCGCCGACAATGGGATACCGCTATCCACAAAGTCCTTTGATATCGCCGCCGCTTTGGTGTTTCAATTACAATTTATTTTCGGAAACTCTCATCCAACTAGTACACTACGATATAGGCCGGTTAATCCGAGGACCGGTTAATCCGAGGCTGGTTAACAGAGGTTCTACTGTATGAAGAACTTTCTAAATCTAATATCAGTAAGTTCCATTAAATTAAAATTACCACATCTCTGTCAAAGTAATTTTGGTAATTATGAAGAACTTTCTAAATCTAATATCAGTAAGTTCTATTAAATTAACATTACTACATATCTGTCAAAGTAATTTTGGTAATAATGAAGAACTTTCTAAATCTAATATCAGTAAGTTCTATTAAATTAACATTACCACATCTCTGTTAATGTAATTTTGGTAATTATGAAGAACTTTCTAAATCTAATATCAGTAAGTTCCATAAAATTAACATTAACACATCTCTGTTAATGTAATTTTGGTAATTATTTAATAAGTTGATATGCAGATTATTTTCAGTGAAAAAATGAATTCCACTTTAAAATATTATATTACAATTATTTCAAAATAAGGTATTTAGTAAAAGAATAGAGAATTTAAAAAACTAATCTGTATATCGACTCACTAAATAATTACCGTTATTTTATAAAAGTATCTATTGTAGATCATAATACAATTTCTAAAAACTGAAGAACTCGACTCATGATGAAAGCAGAGGATAAAGTAAATGCATAAGCAGTTATTTTTTTCTGGGATAACCTAGTGATACCAATAAACATATGGCTTAATATATTACAAAATATAATTTCCCTTTATTTCTAGCTTTTTTCAACAATGTTAAATATTCTCTGTTGGTGTTGGTGCTGGTTTAATAGGATTTGGGAACTGATTCCAGGTGTAAAAATAAGAACAAACCTTCATATTATGTTCGATAATACTTTTGTTTTTGAGTTATATTTAGCAAAATTATTTCGCCCTGATTTTTGCTCTAAGAGTGAACTGAAGCCATATTACTGTAATTTTTGTGACTTAGTTTTATAGGTTTTGGTTTGGAAAATTGAATAAAATAGATCCTAAAGCTGTATACCCAGTAATTTACAAGAAATCTGGTGTGAAATAAAAGTCATAAAACACACTTTTTTAAGTAGCGTAAAATAATTTTGTTAAATGATTAAATGCATGAAACTGTTGCATAAAACTTGTAGAGAATATAATTCTGAGAAAATAAAGTTTATAAAAATTATTGCTGTGCAGATTTGTGTATATAGAAGAAAATGAAACCCTGTCCCACAAACTATTCTAATTCCCTGAAATATAATGGTATAACAAATTAGATAAATTAGATGATTTTATTTATTCTTACGAAGAAATAAAATTGTGTAATGAATACAATTGTAATAAAAATCTCAGTGCTATTTTGAAAAATAGATCTATTATTTCATTAGAGCGGTGTAACGAAGGAGATCTCGGGGACAAGTCAGTTTGAAGGATACATTGACTTAGGCAAACAGTTGAGTATCCTTCATGCTCTTCTGTCAGAATGTGTATCCAAAGTCGCTCCTGGAAGACTGTGTGAAGTGGAACGACTACACAGGATCTTGGAACGCATCAGAGTTGCACTGAGTCAACCTCAAGTCCTCACGCGACAAGTCAGTGCTCCTGAGCAAGAAATCAATCGACCTGAAGTTAATAATTACCAGTCTCTTCAGAGAAACATATTCAGGTACTTTTACATTACAGATTAAATAGAAATTACGATAACTTTTGTAAAAATGTTAATTTTATTAAATATTCAAAATCTATTAAAAAAAAAAAAAAAGATTTGCGTTACTGGTTCACTTAGAGTAGATTATCATTTTGAATACCAGTTGTTCTCAATGTGGACTGTAACCCCATGTACAACGCTATTGTTATCCATTTTTGGCGTCTTTGGAAACAAGTATTAATTATTTTTTTAATATGAAAAATGACTACAAATTAGTATTTAGTTGCAAAAAGGGTAATAACATATTACTTTATGAAGCAATTTACATTTTTCTATAATTTAAAACATTCTAGAAAATGTGATAAAAAATTGTAAATACAGTAGAGTCTCGCAAACTCAGCATTCAATAACCCAGCAGTCCGGATTACTCGGCGACCCCGACGGGAAAAAATATATATTTCTAAAAACAGCGATGTTCATAAAAGTTCGGCAGATCCCAAAGAGGGCATTAATTTCGATCGCTCGAATCGTTGATGGTACTTTTCCCACGTTAAACTCGTCACAAAGCTTTTTTACAGATTCCCCTCTGTCAAGTCTTTTTAACACATTTAACCGCGCCTCAAACGAAACCAACACGCTTCCGTTTTCGTAACTCGCTCATTTTTATTTATTGTATATACTGTGCGTACCTGTCAAAGAAAACTGAAATGAAATGTTATATTTTCCATAATGTATACTAAATTGATTCGTGGAAAAAAAGCGGCCCATCAAACGTTTTTGCAGGTGTATGTCTGCTATATCGACGGGTGCCAATGCTGCAGTGTTATTATGCCGCCGACAATGGAATACCGCTATTGACAAAGTCGTTTGATATCGCCGCCGCTTTGGTGTTTCAATTACAATTTATTTTTTGCCCTTATTCCCGATAACCCGGCATTTAACAAACTCGGCACACTTCCGGTCCACATTACGCTGCGTTTGCGGGACTCTACTGTAATTCGATTTTTACAAAGAAAATTAATAAGATAAAGGTACACAAACATTACACTAATTTTAATTCATGGATTGAAATCTTCAGCAAATGAACATAATTCACTATCTACTAACTCAAATTGCTTTTCGGGACTTATAGGCTAAAAGTTGAAATGAACTGTAACCGTTTTAGAAGGACAAATATGTTTCATGTCAGAATTTTGAGGGTGAAAGTAACAAGTATTTTGGGTTTGCAGTTTGATTATACACAAGAACGTGTTTATGAGAAAGTTTGTGGAATGTATATGTACTGTTTATTTTGTACTTAAATAGAATTGTATTTCTGTTTTGCTGCCTACTATATAGGTAATAATTATTCAAGAAGAATTGTATGAATGAAAATTATTACTTTTTTTCCTTTTCAATTTTTTGTGGAGATTCTGTGTATTTGTAAGGTTGACCAATGAATAATTTCAGGGTAGTATTTCTTGAAATGTGTCAACTGATTCGTAAATTTATAGGCATGATGTTTTTAATTGTTAACAAATGTACTTATCAACATATGTTTTAAATTAATTTTACCTGTAAGACATTGTACTTTAGTAAAAAACAAAAGAAAATTTTAAAATTATCAAGAAACTTTATTGTGCTTAGAAAACTTGAATTAATTAATTTAAAATATTTTGTGTTGACTTTATATATTAGTAGAGTATTGTGGGACATCTCTTCATTTATAAAATTAAATGTCTCTGCCTGTCAGCTTATCATACAAAACTACAAAACCGATGATCATATTTTCATGTATGAAACATTATCTGATCGGGGTTTTGAGTGTCTGATTGTTTTAGTAGTTCTCCAATTATAACAATGTTTGTATAGGAGTAGAATATGAAAACCATAACTTTCAATATATTTTATGCATTTTCTTAAAATATTTATTAAAAATATATGGTACATATTTGTTATTGCCATTCCGACTATTGATTAATACTATATAAATTAATATGACTTATCGTCAACAATACTTAATATTATTTTCTACTCAATGTTACACTACGGCGTTTCAGCCAGGCATTAACGAGTGCTTGTTGGATAGTTGCTGTTGTCATTATTTAAAAATACATGAATACACGAACATGTAACACATAATACTTAACACAAACTCATATATTTTATTATTATGCATTTTTCGGACATTTGCCATCATTTGTGTGTTAAAAATGAATAATAATAAAATTGAACTTCCATCATTAACAAATAATTTCAAACAGAGAACTCATATATATTTTATTTGTATTTTCTGCGTGTAGTAGGCCCACTGTCATGACACATACTGTAGAACGCCTGATACATGAAGACAAAAAAATGTATACAGAGTTTGTGTTATGTGTTGTATGCTTGTGTATTTATGTAGTTTTAAATAATGACAACGGGAATTACCCAGCAAGCACTCGTTAATGGTGCAATAGCCCAAACAGCCATAGTGAGACATTAAAAAGAGAAGAATATTGACTATTTTTAACGGTAAGTCATATTAATATATTTAGAAAATGTATGTTTTATCAAAACAAAGCTGGTACATAATGTGATCGCTAATTGGAACTAAAATTTTTTTTATATCTGCGCAGTATATTCCCGAGTTGAAAAATATTTTTGTTTTTGAATATAGGAAATCCAGATTTTTCTACATATTTATTGTATAAATTTTCAGCAAAAACATGTTTTGTCATTGACAAAGTTAGTATATTTTTAAATGTTTCTTAGTTTTAATAGTTTTATACTATTAGAGGCCATAAGAAACATTTAAGCGACAACAAGGCCATAAGAAACGTTTAAGTGACAACAAGGTCCTAAGAAACGTTTAAGCGACAACATACATTTAATCAACATTAAAGTTGGTAAATAATTAAAACATTATTATTATTTGAACACCACTGTAGAATGTGACTCACATTTGTCCATTGATGTGACTGCAGATGTGTTTACTACACATCTTCTAAACAAACATGCAACAACCAAACAATGTAAGACAGAGCTGTAGGCAAATTAAGGATATTCACACAAAACTTGACATCCACACTGGCACAGCTAGTTTTTATAAAATCACCTATTAAAACAAATTTTCTTCTGTAGTTTCAAAGCCACATGGACAAATGTATATTAGATGAAAAACGCACATAATTCTTTTTAACCTTCTTAGAATCTGACAAACTCAAGACCTGCTAAACAATATTAATGAATTAATTATAAATACTTGCTTGTTTGTAACATAAAATTGTTTATTTGCAGGTATAACGATCCAACAGTTTGTTTGAACGGTAACGTACCTGTACATTACAACAACAATGGTCTCAGTCATAACCACAGTCATAACCACGTCACAGATGGTAGGTCTCCAGGAGTCGCTCGAGCAGCTACGTTACCTCGTAATGCTTTCCTTCCTAGTGGAGGCAACCAACTCATTTCACAACACAATAATGATGAAGGTACTACATCATTTAACAGTCCGGCCAGACATAATGTTTTATCTAGAGGAAGTACGCCTCGCTTGGTCGGTGTCAATAATACTCAAGGCCATGCACAGCAGTTAGATGAACTCTCCGACGAGTGTGAACTCGAACCTCATCACAAAGGTAGTCAGGTCTCCATCTCTACTTTGTCTAATGTAGCATCTTCTGGGTATCAGAGTTTTGCAGCTTATAGTCAGAGTTCCAGCCCTGTGGATTTAACTATTACAGCCAATAACAATGCAAATAATAACAACAGTAATATTAATGTTGCCAACGGTGCTCCTCCTTTAGCGTTTACTAATCCAGTATATCAACATCATCATAGGCCTCCGAGGCGACCTCGACAGAGATCTTGCAGTTCATCATCTGAAGAAAATATGATCAACGGTGTTGGTGTAGATTTGTCTCCGGAACCATCTCCGACACATAGATTCCCACCAGGACCTAGAGTTCCTAGGACAAACCCGCAATGTGGTGGACGTCCGATGGCTTGGCGACCAAATCCTCCGATTAACAGTAGTTTGCTCCAAATGCAAAACAGAAGTTATTCGAACAACAACTCAACTGTTGGTAAGTTCACTTTAGTTATATTTTGTTATAAACTGTAAGCATGAGATTTGATTAAAAAAAAAAGAAGTATGCATTTTTTTTTGTAATAAGTTTTATAATCTCTATCAAATATTTATTTGTTATTTAATATTCATAAACACTAAATTCTTGCTGAAATGTTAATGTGATTGACTTTAACTTTATTCTCTGGTTTTACTTTCATTTATTTGTAAGGGTTTGACAATCCCGAGGTCCCTCTAGCTGGATCTACACATACTTCATCTAGTATTTGGTCAGATCTCTCTCATTTTTCCTATCAGGTTTCTCTTGACCAACCCTTGTTCTCTTCCAACCCTGATGCTATTTAAAGTATTCAAGGACTAGAAGTCTCTTCTAATATTCTCTTTTTTTTAAAGCGACGATGACATTAGGTTTTTTGGCTTACAAGCACATAGTTTTTGTCTATTACTCATTTGCTGACTTTTATAATTTGAGCTATGTAAAGATTTTTATAGGACATACATATAATAAAGAATTATTTCAAATTGCTATATTTAAAATCTTTTTGGTAATTATTTTTTATTGCCAATCATAATCAATGAATAGTAAAACTCATTTATACTAATTATACTAAGTTTGATTCAAATTTCTGGTTAATAAATTTAGGATAAAATTGTTTTTATTACTGATTGTTATTTAAAATTGTATTTTGTTGTACGATAACTCTCATAGATAACAGATAGATTTTAAATCTCATCAGTGTTTATTTTAATATCCTGAAAAGTTTGGTTACTTCTTATGAGCTTGTGTGGGTTTCATAGACTTATTTATTCTCAAAAAAGCTATTTTTTAAAATTTGTAAAACGGATGCTATTTTGAAATTTACTAACTTATTTTTTTTTGGTTATCAAGCATACTGAGCCTACAAATTTAATCTATGTAAATTTTAAATCAGGCCACCCATTTGTTCTGTAAAAGGACAGATATATTTTATAATATGTTGTACTCTATGGAAAAGATATAACAAGGAATGTTCCTTACTGTCTCAAAAGATAGTGCAATTAGAAATTGTTTGCTGGAATTTCTGCTTTTTTTGGAGATCTTGTGTACCTCCACTCGGTGTATTCTTGTTTTGATACTGGTGTAATGTGAGAAACCTACATCTTGTCACCAGGGATGTCTTAAAAAAATTACCTTCACCTGTGTATCACACAGGAAAAGTGAGATCACTATCAAGCCGTAGTACCAAGTGTAAGCACAACTTCCAACTGTTTAAATTATTATGTAATGCAATTTCAATAGTACATTTCTTGAAACTTTTGTAAATTCCTAACAAAGTAATAGAATTATAAACAGTTTGTTTTCATGAAGTGTTTCCTTTACAAGCTGCACCAAATCATAATGACAGATGGTAATAATTCTGTTCCTCATAATGTACATTTTTGTGCTCTTCATTAAACTGACTAATTCATGTTCTCATTATTTCGTTTTCATTGTAATATTCATTAATCTTGCGATGAATCTCTGTTGGTTCCACATCTCTTACATTTACGTTCACAGTCGGTGTGTCCTTCAATGACTTATACATTTTAATTGTATATGTTTAATCTTAAACAACAATTGCTTCTTCCAATAATTGCATCTCTTATCAGCTAATGAAGGAGTGCATTACTCATGTGCACCAAGACAACTGATCCACTTTAACCTGTTGGCTTTGATGCATGCTACAAGAGAGTACGCATTTTATAAAAACAAACCACAAAGGTCTTAGAATTTTTTCCCTTTTTTAAATGTGAAAACTTATTTATTTCAACTCATAACATAAAAACATATTTAAAATTAATAGAAAAAATGATTTACTTTTAGACTTGTTTAACATGTCATTTCGTTTAATTTAATTTATTTTTAAGACAATTAAATTTTGTATACAGACAATAAAATTGTGTACAACAAGTCATAATTTATATATACATTACAAGACACTTAACAATTAATTACATATAAACACATTTTAAATCTTCACAATAATAGGTTATAAATCATTACAATCAAAACAATGAACAATATTGTACCAAGATAGAGGCAGTATAACAAACAATTTACTATAATATAAACAAATAAATACTTGAATATTATAGCATTCAAGTTTATACATTTCTGTCCACTGCTGTTGATAAAATATATTGCATTGCAAGTGCCAACAAAAGCCACAACAAAATGTCTATCCTTATTGAGAATTTTGTCATTCTGGTTTACATGCCAGATGGCACTGATACCATTACCAGCAGATGTGTTGCGATCAATAAATATTTAGGAAGTCTTTTTAGTTCAAGATACTGTTGCAAGATGTCAGAGCATTGGCAAAATAAAATAGGTTGAGAGTAATGTTAAAAATGACAAATGACTTGTGTAATCATTTGGAAACTTACAGTAGTTACAGTGCGTACTCTTTTAGGATCATTATGCTTACTCGCCAACAGATTACAGGCCAATTTTAAAGTGGGATTTATTTTCCAAACACATCTCTTTCAATATTATGCTATCTTTTCTACTTATGTTTAATAAAATACCTTTGAAATAAGATAAATAAAAGATGAAAACTCTTACAATTTCATTTCTAAATTGATTGTACCTTGAAATGTTACAGGCTGTCGACGCATGTCTTTAGACTCTACAAGGGATTTGTCAGACTCTTCAGAAGAAGAAAATTGTCGAGGCCGCCGCTCCAAAGTAAGAACACATCGTAGTATAGAACAAGTGAGTTCAAGCCATTTGTTTGAACAACGCTATTTGAAATTAGAATATTTTAACGAATTTCTTAAATATTAAATGTGTTTTTGAAGTTATCCTATTTGGAAATCTCAGCAAATTTATCCCCACACTTAATTTACGGTGATCAGACTTGTGTTGTTTCATTTGTTCCTAAGCATATATTGCATTAAAATGTGAACAAATAAATAAGATTTGCTGTTTTATAATGTAAGGTAAAACACTCTACATGGGCATGAATTTTCAACACAGTGTAAACAGTATTCCAAAACTTTGTTGTTTGAAAAAATTCTCGATTACAAAAAGACAATTTCAATTTTGAAATTTGAACAATTTTTTTCCTTGTTAGATGATTGTTTTATGAACACTATCTGAAAATGTAAAAAAAAAAAAAAAAAAAAAAAAAAAGTTACACTAGATTTGAATAAGTTGCAGTACATAGTTGTTACAAACAATGTATACAGGACCTTTGTCACATTTTGTAAAGAGCTTTCTAACACTGGGAAGAATTACTTCTTATGCCATCAAGAAACTTAGATAAATAAAATATATACTATATTTTTGCCCAACTCTGAATATGGATGGTATTCAGTAAGATGCCAAACTTTGTGAATACCAAATTATAAATTTTTGATGACAATATTTTGAAAAACTTTGCTTTTGTGACCGTCTCCACTTCTTTTGACCAGCTGGAAGCTCCGGCTGGCTGGAGACCGCGTACACTTAGCCGAATCTTGTCAGGATGGGCCAAGGAGTCGGGTTAGGACGCTAATGAACGCACGCAACGCAAGTGAAATTAAATATTATATTTTATTATATGGCCGAATTAAAGATTACAGAATTGATTATAATTTATGAAAAAGACATAACGGCAAGGTTAAGCCTTAAAAATGGCCGAAAAGCATACCCTTGAATTTACTAACACGTGGCCGAAAAATGGACTGACCTCGTCCCGTGGCGGTCTTCCGTCTAGCGGCTCTCGGAACAGACTGTCGGTCGGCTCGCTAGCTCAAGCCCTCCACTCCTCGTCTTCGTCTCTCCCCTCCCCTTCTTCTACGTCATATTGCACTGCTCATCAAAATCGCAAGTGCCAATTCATATTTTATTAATTAAAAATCCCTTTTCATTACATTCTAATTTATAATTATTATGATTTTGGTTTGGTGGGCTCCTTGGCTGGGCCACACTTTTACAAAAAAAAAAAAAAAAACTGCATTGAATAAAAAATGTAGCCTTTTTCATGTTGAACAATATTGATTGATTATTAGAATCATAAATACTTAAGTTATTGTGAAGAATATTTTTGTTTATATCATTTGAAGAAATCTCTCCAATTAGAAGAGAAAAGTTTGGCCTACAAAGTCTGACTTTGATAAGAGATGTCAATCAAATCATAAGTTTCATTTTATCTTTGATGTGTTAACTTATTATTACATAAAGTTCCAAGGAGATCTGTCAAATAGAATTTTTTGACAGTGTTCAAAAGTGGATAAGTTTGTGGTTCGGTTCTTTGCTACAATGGAAATCTGTGAATTTCTTCTGCTGATAAACCATTACTTTTTGTATGGAAAAACCACTGAGAAAATTTAAGGATTACTAAAAAAGTATTTTGGTTATTTTGTTCACTTAGTTACTCACTGAATTCATTGTGGTTTTAAATCACATGAGTGATGCTGAATATTTGAAATGTTCGAATGAAGTCACAACTGAAGAGATTGGTAAATAAAATTCATGATAGTGTTTGCACAATCATTGAATGAAAATGTACAAAATAGCTAAGATGATTAAATCTCAGATTAACATGTTTTTAATATCCTGCATAGGTGTGAGAAAGCTATTGACAAAATGATGCTCTGTTTATAGTTTACTAAAAATGGAAGCAGTGTTTGGAATTGTTCACGTTAGTTTTTAGCCATTTTGCAACCATTGTGAAACATAGATCCGTTTACACATCAGAAATGTAAGAGTGGGGAAAACTGGATTTCTCCTGGGGAAAATGCTTCAAAGAACGGTTCCATCAGAAAATTTATAGCAACAATTTTTTGGGATTCGCATGACATAATTTTCTTTGATTATCTGAAAAGGGTATAATGGATCACTGGACAGTATTATACCTATTTATTGAATCAATTTCATGGTGAATTAATGAGAAGCAATTCTATTTAGTGAAAAAAAAAAATTCTCGTTCACCACACTAATGAACCAGACTGCCATGTTCACCAAGTCTGCTATTGTCATGGCTAAAATTATTGAATTGGGATTTGAACCTACTTCCTCATTCATCCTATTCTTGTTTGTGAGTTCTTTCACTTCCTAAACATCAACAAAAGATTGAGTGGAAAAAGACTTGCATCAAACAAGAAGGTTATCACTGAAACAATGGAGGCAGGATGGCTAGCAACTGGAAAAACAAGAACAATTTGAAAAGTCAGGAAAAATTAAGGGAATTTGGGTTGAAAGCAGAAAAAAAATTATATTTGATGGAAAAATAGTTTAAGAATAATGTTTTGGATCACTGAGACTAATCTGGTTATTTGTAAAGGAATAAATAAACATTAGAGATAGACAGCTGATTTGCAAGTTCAATAAAAAAAAAGTAAAATATTACGGTTCAGGAATGATAGGAAAACCTAACCTAACCGAACATGTTTTCATGTAAAACCTTTTTCAATATTTATTTAGTTTTATATTTTAATGTATAACAAATAATATTTTAAATTTAAAGTTATGAATAATATGATTTTGAGATATTTTCGTTATTCAAATGATATATTTTGATTGTTTGTAGTACGAACGTGAAATCGAACGTTTGCAAACGAATGTGGAGTTGTTAAAACTAAAGTTGGAACAAGCGCAACATCAGCTGGACACTTCAAGCTCACCACTGCCTGAGACTGATCAGCAAGACAATATGAAGGGTATCATTGCGAGGTAATAATACATTTAATTTAAAATCAATGAAACAATGAACTTGTTTTAATTCTTAAAACAGATTCTCAAGAAATCCCACGACATCTTAATTATTTACTTTCTCACATATACAAAGTATGGAGAAAGTTATATATTTTAAGTTTTTTTGGGAATAATCTGTTTTGAGGTTTCCTCAGTCCAAAATTATGGTTTTTGGAATGATGTCTGATGACTGTGAAGTGCTCCACAACTCAAACCTGTAGAGCGATTTTAACCAAATTTTGTATGTGGACATATTTTGGCTATATCTCAGGGGTTTTTTTTCCCTTCTTTTTTTCCTTCCTTTTTTCTCTTTTTTTTCCTTCCCTTCTCTCCTTCTTTGTAATAAGTCAAGATATCAGGTCAGGTGTCATAAAAAAACAACACAGAATTAAGATTTTCTCAAAATAAGCCAAAACAGTTTTTTTTTTAACAAATATTTTCATCAAACTGTGTTACATCTTTCCAAAACTGTGGATTCATGAGTTTTCTTTAAAATAAAATCAAATAATTTGTCATGGGGCTGTTATAAAACATGTTTATTTTCAAAATTGGGTAGACAGATTTCATTCAAATTTTAATGACATTTGAAAATTAATCATCCAAACCCATGTGCAAAATCGAAGGAAAAAAAATATGTTTCAAGAATCATAAACAATCATGTTTCAAGGTTTAAAAGAAACATGAATCTTGATTGCCGTAATTCAAAACTCGATTCTAATTAAATATCGTTTATACTGATGAAGTGTTTATGGCACAAACAGAGCAAGGTTGAGGTCTTATTTTAAATATACTATACATATTTTTTACTGGTTCATTCAACTTTTTGATTTTCCACTACCGAACTGACATTTTTGGTGACGATTAGTTTTGGTTCATATTTACTTGGCTTTGGGGATGGATGAATGTGAAAGTTTGTGCATTGTTTATATACCATTTATTTTTATTTCTATATTGTAGTTTGCAATGAGCCAGTAAAGCAAATAAGACTTTAGAGTTTGGCTCATTTTATATTTGTAGATTTTTATTAAATAATTTCATCATTTTAAACTGAATTTTATTTCATTGTGGTTGAAATTTCCAGTTCAATGCAACTTAATTCATTTGTGAAATTTAATATTTAACGCTATTAATCTCTCTGAACTTTACAACTTAAACAGGTCTATTTTAATTATAGGTCAATATTTTGATGTTTTCTTAACACTGACCTAAAATATTGCACTTTTTTTTCTTTTTTTTTTTTAATTGTGCTTTACTATAATACAGAACTTAATAAAAATAATTCTAGACCTGCTAGATGATTTCCAGTTATAAGAAATGTGGACAAACAGTGAGATATCTTTGCTATAATCAAATATTCACAACCAGAATTTGCTTTGTCTTATGATGTATGATCAACACTGTATGTTTTAAGTCTTCACATGAATTAAACCGGAAACCACATAGAATTATTGTGGGCTACATAATTTTCTTCTTGGTCATAACCTTCCAGGTTAGGTGCCGATGTCTCTGTAGCACTCATAAAAGTATCTCGCCATTCTCTCGCATAGTGGTTTGTCAACGAAACCTCTAATGATGGCTTCTTTCCTTTTAGTCCTCCAATCCTTTGCAACACGCTAACTTCACAGGAGATAGTGTTTACGAAAGTCCTTCTCTTCTTGCACACTTTTAAATAGGAGAGTCAGTAAGAACCTAAAAATATATTTTTCTCTGAAATGATGTATAATTCGACCTCTTGTCCCAAACATTTGTTCTTAACTACTGATATTTTTGTAGATAGGTTGTTTAAAGATTTGTGGTTTTCAAAACGTGACATCAAGTGTTTTCTAGTTCCTATCTTCAATTCCATCCGTCTCTGAAATGAGCATGATTAGGTAAGGGATCAAGTACTGATGCATTTGCTATTATCTTGTTCATCACTTCATTATCTGGAATCTACTCTTCTTTATGTTCTTCAAGCATTTTCAGAATATCTCTGATTCAAAAGGAGGCTACATAACACAGTTTAACTATGGTTTCTGTCTTTATTCTATTAACATTTTTGATTTTAGGTTAATCTCAGTAGAAGAAGAACTGCGACAAGAACAAAGAAAGATGTCCGACACATTATCACATAAGCAGAGAGTTATTGAAGCGCAAGAACACCAGATAGCTGCACTAGATGCTGCTAATAACAGGTTGTTAGCTGCATTAAGTCAATTGAAAGACCGTTACCAAGGCAAGACGAACAATAGTAATACAGGAGCACAACGGCTTCTTGCCGAACTTGGTGAATTGAAAAGTTCGTCATGTTAAACTTTTTTAGTTATCTCACATCGTTATTTCTTACCAAAGACACAGCGTGTAACATTTTATTTTATGTATAGTTCTATGTTTATATCAGATGTTTAATAAAATTCTTTAAGTTTTAAAACTAACAGATTTGTTGCCTATTTTAGACTTGCTTTTATTAATAACAACAAATTATTTCAATACTTGTGTAGAATGGATTACTAGTCAATGAGTGACAACAATTTTACAGTTAATTTGGTTTTATGTTGTGTGCTTAGAGTACATAAAACCTAATGAAGAGTTTTGTAATCAAGTTATAGTATTAATATTGGTAAAGAAACATGCAATGTCTAAAATGTTCTTATCAGTTTTAAAGAAGTAAAGAAAATATTTTTTATTAATTTCTTTAAAAAAATCTGTTTCTAAAATTTGGTGTACCATTTTATGTCCTATCAAGATTTTTTTGACTAGTTGTTAGACGTTACACAAAACTGTACTTTTAGCTCATAAAGACTTTGCCTTGGATTGGAGCTTACTTTGCCTTGGAAGTGTCTAATTCTTTGAATCTTAGACAACATCATATTTTAGAAGATTGTCACTTTTTATACAATACATTTTAAGTCATTTATTCAGTATTATATGGACATTAAATGTTAATGATATTTATCTGTATAAAGTGTGTATTGTTAAAACAGGAAGCAATATTTGAAAAGAAAATCTGGATCTGACACTGATTTTATTAACTTACGAAAAGAAACAATTTATTTTATTTTCTTATACAAATCTGGACATTTTTACTAGTAAAATTAATATTTTATTTATCATAAGTGAGTAAAATT
Source organism: Aphrophora alni (assembly GCA_963513935.1). Lineage (NCBI taxonomy): Eukaryota > Metazoa > Arthropoda > Insecta > Hemiptera > Aphrophoridae > Aphrophora > Aphrophora alni. The sequence goes on along the minus strand of OY740769.1, from coordinate 100,442,247 downwards.
TTATAAGCAGACTTTACTAAAAATTTAAGCTTTGTTTTAAAAATGTGTAATTTAAATAGTTTGTTTTATTTAAAAAAACATTCAGTATTTTCCATTTCTTGAATTTAATAAAAAATTTCTTTTGGAAAATCTTTAAAACTAAAATAATATGTTTAAAAATATAATATGTATTGAATAAAAATAGAAGTAGGTGATTTTTTTAGATAGATTAGGCGTAATGTTTTATAAAATATTTTGATTTAGTTTTTAAATTAGTGTACCATAATAATCACAGTTTAGTTTAAATTATGTACAAATTAAAAATAAAGTAAATAATTTCAATAATCTATGTAAATGTTTTCTTTAAAATTAATACTTGACTATAAATTACAGGAAATTGATTGAATCTCACTTTACTGCACAATTTTTATTACTAGACTTTAAACACCGATGACATTAATTAAAATATTCATTGAATTCTTCACTGTTATTATTTGCCATAATCGTAACATCATTGCATAATAAGATTATTTTTATTATAATCTAGCCAGTTATTGTGTTTGTTCAGTTATTGTTTTGTACATTTTGTATTTTCTTATATATTTAATTGTTTTTATTTGTCTAATATATTTTTCTTGTTAATTCTTTTGTACATTAGATATTTTACATGCTTTAATTAATTTTTCTTCTTAGATATCATGTATCTATTTTGTTGTATTGTTTATGTATGTATATCTGTTAATATAAATATATATATTTTCTAACATTAGTGAACAGTATTCTTGTAGGTTACGTAAAGTAGAACAATTATTTGTCGAAATAATTTCTTATGCGACCAAAGATTAGTGTTGTTTTAATATTTCTAGTTAGGGATTGCACACAGTTTGTATAAATATAGATTTAGTAAAAATTGGTTGTTGGATAACTTTTCAAGAAAATTAGGTTTAATATTAAATATAGTTTCCTCAGCTAAAATATCGATTGTATATAATCTACTTACAGTATTACACCCATGGATGAAGTATTGAATTATCTCATGTATTGGATTGCATTTAAGAAGTGTGTGCAGTCCCTAAACACAGAACCAAACATTTCATAAAATTTATTTGTATTTAAAATTGTATTGTGTAGTTAAGCTATGATTGTAAAGTCATATATTCATATAGCCGTAGTTGATTAAACTCCAAAGCACCTGGTGTTTCTGCATGAAGTTACAACCTATTTTGTTTATTTCCAAATCTTGTCTTGAAATATACATGTCTCATCTACTTGAGTACAAATAATTCACTCAAGTAATACTTATCTGTGTATTTTATTTTACCTTTTGTTGTACTCTTGAATTGTTGTAAAAGGTTCCACTGTCATTTTTTACAATATTTGGAATTAAAAAAAAAAAATTCTGTGAAAAATATTGAGGAACTTTTAATCACTATATGTACAGGAATGCTGAATGCTAAGTCGGTACCTTTGATGAAAGATGCCACTTAAATCAAAGTTTTATTTTATCTTATTTATCATTTTAATTGACATTTCTGTCAAAAAGCTGATACATTTGTGTTTCCCTACTGCAATGTAAAAAAAAATTAATTTGCTGATGAAGCCCTACTTTTTACATGGAAAAACCACAAGGAAACTCTCTTCAGTCACATCATGGTTTATTGACATGGGTTATGGTCATCATGAAGTGACAACTGAAGAGATTATGTTGAACAATCATTGAGTGAAGACATGAGATAGCTAAGATAATAAACACAACAGATGAACATGTTCTTAATATATTGAATGAATATTTGGGTATGGGAAATCTATGGCAGTTTGTGGAATGTTTTAATGTTGTTTATTTATGATAATATATAATGGACATGGTGAAGGGAGTCTAGGCCTTTTAGTTAAATATTTAATTTTTCTTGTTGCTCAAAGGCAAAAACCTCTGTCATCATTATCTATTTTTAAAAAAGGATAAAAGAACGAAGATTAAATAAAGATTTCCAAGTTTTCAGTATCCAAGTCGCATATAATTATTAAATAATTGAATATTACTTGCGTATGTATCTGTCATGTGACTTCTTAGTCGTATTAAAGGCGGGGACATGTTTCGGAGACATAACTACATTATCAGATACTTAATATCAAGAAGAAAAAAAACATGTTATTTATTATGGGTGCTATGTCGATGAGACATTTATAGTTTTCAATTGAACCAACCCCAGAGCTGACAGTCTTATTAAATGAATACCATAACCCCCAAAATTAAGTTTACTTTAGAAACAGAAAATAACGAACAACTTAACTTTTTTGACTTTACAATAAAAAGAAGCACAGACAAATTTGAATACAAAATGTATCGTAAACCGACCACAACCAACATCACCATCGACGCTCAATCATATTATCTTTATTGCTCAATAATATCATCAATATTCTTAAAAATTACAGCATATAAAAAACTTGTCACAATCGCCATAAATAACTAATATTATCGTGATTAACTAAATATCATGAAACACAGCCAATGGGTGTAGTAGTACAATGATAGATAAATTAATCAATAACCATAAAACAAGGAAAAAAAGTCAAAAACACAGACGACAGCATCGTCAAAATAAATATGTATTTACTGAATACACCAATTTATAATACCAATTGTCCTAAAAAACATTGAGAAACCACTCGCAGTATCCTTCCACACTACTAACAATTTATGTAAAACACTCTCAATATGTCACATCAGTTGATAAATAGTCTGGAGTTTTCAAAATCAATTGCAGTGACTGCAATAAATATTAGGTCAGAGAGGGAGAATGTTAAGAGAAAATCTCCCCACACTTTCCACCAGAAACAGGAGAGTTCAATTCAACTACAGAAGTTCTACACATACGTGATAAAGGGAGACTAATGAATTCCACAAAAGAATCTGAAATATACAAAGCGTTCCACAGTTAACCAGATAATATTTTAAAAGACCAATTGTCATTCTATTCCCATTACCTGTTTGGCAAGGTTATCAATCATTTAAATAAGATAAGTAAAGACAACAATCGATAGGCCACATTTGTCTATAACCTGTAATGTATGTAGTTTCGTTATAATGTGCAATGATCTTTTCGGATTGACATAATACTAAGGATCTGGTGATGGAGTTATGGCTGTGAAACTTGTCGTTCCTTTATTACGACTAAGAAGTCACGTGATTGATATATAAGCAAATAATATTCAGTTATTTAATAAAATGAAGATATCTAGTCCTTTATTAGCATGAGGGTCAGCTTAGAAAAAGAGTTGGTCAAGAGAGGGATCTAACCCAAGATTTCATGAAAGAAGGTGTAGGATTCAGCTCTGGATTTCCACACCTATATTTACTAAAGTAAGTTTATATTTAGTTTATAGTATTTATATTTAGTTAAGTTAGATCCTTGAGAGTTTATTTAAATATAAGAACGATCACATTTTACATCCAAGTTATGCAATTGAGAAAGAGCTATTCTTTCTCAAGTCATTGCTCCTTTTCTTATATAAATATTTTATTTATATTATCAAGATTGTTTCAGACTATCCAGTACAAGTAAAACAATGGATTAAAAAAAATCTATTTCCTTAAATTTTAAAGTGTTCAAAAGGTTTGCCGTTTGTTGAACAAGTCAGTCTAATTTGATACTGTACATAGAGTAGTTTAGGCTAGTATTTGTTGATTAATTGTTTTTAATTTTAAAGATATAGTTCGTAAATTAAAAATCATACCAGTTTTTAGGAAGTTCTCATGGAACCTAAATACCAACTTCATTGCGATAACTTTTCATTATAAAAACTCTGATAAGTTTATTGCCACATTAAAATATTTAACGTCAAAATATGTAAGTTAGTTACAGAAAAGTACAAACACTTTTAATGAAAACTCTTATAGACATTATTACTCTCATAGTCCCCTGACCCTGTTGGACAAACTTGTTAGAATAAGTTTGGCAACTGTGAAATCAGCGTCCATTGTATTTTGAATTCAACAAAACACCCTAATAAAAATAATATTAAATTTACTATTCACACAGGATTGTAACCTAAATCACATGTTGGGTAAAGAGAGAGGGTCCTTGAAATATATGGTATTGATGATGGTAATAAGATCAACTTTCTTCCATAAAGATAAAATATATAAATAAACTTCAGATCAAGCTTTCAAAAAGTTTTAAATATAATCAAACTGTGTTTATTTTATTATTGACACATTGTGTATTTACTCAAACTGTAACCATATAATATAAAAACTTTGCTATCTTGTGTCACTTTAATGATATTAAATGTAAATGATTTTTCAATGTCCACTGATTTCCATCATAATACTGTTAAGGAAGGAATAGTTCATTCCTTACTTGACAGAGTTAGTAATATTTGTTGCGATAAAGAAAGTCTAACTATATTGTATTAGGGATGATTTAGTTACTAATGTGGATACTCTCAATTCATAATTTTTAAATGTGAAAAAACTATTTTGAAGGTAAAGAAAGAGTCTAAAGACAATTATTTATAAACCCTTATCCTGCATTACAATCCCTTATTTGCTAGGGTTATCGAAAAAAGTGTTACTAGGTATGTAAAATTTTTACTGCTTTTAATAATTGAAAAATTGTTAGTCAACATTTCATTAAAACCAAACCTAAAAATGCCACGGGAGGGGGGGGAGGTTACTAAAAACTGTGCAGTAATAAATGTGAATGTGACAGGAAATATATTGGGAGAGACAAAAATGCCTCTAAATATAAGAATTAGAGAACAAAAAAAAAAAAAGAAAAGTGTTTATTTAGACATTTATTTTAGACCTAACGGATAAATTGAAAATAGCACTACATAATTAATCTGAAATTCACAAATTTAATTGGTAAGAGGCAAAAATAATATATCAGGAAAAAACTTATATATACGAAAACTAATTGAAGCCTCATATATAAAACTATTGGACAATACCTATCGGTCAAAGTAGTTTAGAACTAAGGCCGTTATGGCTTCTATTAATAAAAACTAAATTAAAGATAATTTTTTTTCTACTAATAAGCCTGAAATTTTGCTCCTTATTCAAAAAATGCAAATCATGACACGATATGTATCTAAACATATTCCTTATTCTTTTGTTTAACAAATACATTTGCATAACAAGGGTCAATAACACAGATATGAGTATATCACTCACATCTGAAACAAACACCCCCACAACACAAGTCACACCCATATGATTTATAATTACTGCCAACTTCAAACAAACACACAACAATATAGACATCATAAACACCTTCCAAACTCCAGAATAACTACAACAATATGACGTATGCCATGGTGTTTTAATTATTTTCATTTCCCCAGTCGTTGATGAAAAACTCTTTCAGCCAAATAACAGGATCCACAAAGTAATAACTTTCTCAGGCTGTTTAAAAAAAAAAAAATTATCTGAATTTGTATTAATTTGTTGGGAAGTTTATTCATAAGGAAAACACCAACTTGACAGCAGCTTTTTATGCTTTTCAAGTCTGTATAGCCTTTGTTGGTGGTCATTTCCTTTCCTGGTATGCACTTGTCTTTCAACAGTAGACATATATTTAAATTTGTAGTAGTACATAATTATTTCTCTCTCTCTCTCTCTCTCTCTCTCTCTCTCTCTCTCTCTCTCTCTCTCTCTCTCTCTCTCTCTCTCTCTCTCTCTCTCTCTCTCTCTCTCTCTCTCTCTCTCTCCACATTTAATTATATAAAATTACCTAATTTACAATTTCTACTTATTATATGTAATGAAAATATTTATAACTTACTTGCTTATATAAATTTAAATTCTATTTTATTTTGATTTAATACAGATCTTTTGAGTTCCTTTAAAATTGCTTGGCAGGTATTTTAAGATCAGCTAATTTGTCTCAAATGAGTTTCTAATCTTTAAATTATACATTTTTGTTACAAGTACTTGGTGAACCCATCGCCCAGTGGACATCCACTGCAAACAGCCACCTTCTTGATGTTCTGAGGTTTTTCCTACGACCTGCACGACTTTCTGCTCCCATAGATGTGTATCTTTCTTGACATATTCTGTCACTCTATCCTACTATGTCTTCATACTTCCTGTTTATTTTAATAGGCATTGCTACAGGTTCAATAAATAAAGATCTGATAGTTCAGTTGTAGTTAGGAGTCTAAATTTATTATATATTTAATATATCTTTATATGTATATAATACAATCAGAAAACACTTACTATTATAAACACAATATTTAGAAAATGTTTCTAAACATATGCAACTTTATTAACTTCAGAGCAATGATAAAGTTAAGATAAACATGAAATTACTGTAATTCAGTCTTACTTTGTGGACTTTATTTCAATAAAGTGAACAAATTACTGTAACTAGAGCTTGCTTAACAATATTAATTGAACACACTGGAGATATGTCGTGGCTCTTCCAGATTCCTCCCCTTGTGAAGATGGAATTCTTGGCTATGCCCAATGGTCTCTCTTCCCTGGGGCAGCCTCTGGTTGCTTGGTCCACCTACAAATTGACTGACCCCCTTTTGCATATATATCCTCTAGTGTTCCACATTACTTTTAGTGGCTGCAAACTCAGCATTTTCCCAATTTTTCACATTAATTCCAATTTATTATCGATGTTCTGCTGTCTTCATTATGACTTGGAATAATTCTAACTTAAATCAATCTATTTTCTTATTCCTAACAGTATTTTTCTGTTTTCAGCATAATTCTAAACTTTAAAGCAATCTTTGGTGGTGGGGTGAATGGTACTGGGCAAAATGTGTAGCATACAGACCCTGAGGAATACTTAGTCACTTCTAACAGTAGCATACTCGATCAAGCGTAGCTCTGGCTGGGTGGTCCATTCTTCACTAGTTGCTGGTGGGTCGTGTAGTTGCTTTAGTTATTTGTACAATGTAAGTGTTGTATGTATGTACTATATGTATGTAAATAATGGGTAGATTTATGGATAATTATTATACACAATATACACAAAGCCCCTAACAGGTTAATAACCTTGAGGTACTTTTTAATTTCTTCCTAGCCTTTGAGTGCCTAGTGTTTAGTTATTATAGTTAGCGACTACAGTATTGTTTTTATGCTTTATATATATATTAAAAAAAAAAAAGACACAAATTCAATTCAATTAAAAATAATTCGATTATGATTAATTTTCAATAAATGAAAATCAGCTGTTGGAAGAATATATGACATAACACTGATAAATTAGTTTTAACGGTTAGACTACATATATGTGTATTGTGTATTGACCTAGCCCTACAAAGTCAATTTTGTTCCTCTTTTAAGTAGAACATCTATTCTTTCACTTCCTTCTCCTCCCATAGGTTATTTCATTAAGAGCCTTTATCTAACATAAGATATTAAAAAAAAAAAAAAATCATTTGTTGTATTCCTTTAAGTGATGTGTTTACAGTTCATAAGATGTTTACAAAAAAAAGATTGAAAAATTATTTTACCCTTATTATATTAAGAATTGTTTATTGACGGGGAAAGAGTTAGAGCTAAGAAAACAGAGTAGGACAAATAGGTCTTAATGGTTAAAAATAATACTAAAGATATGACTGTATTATCACACATAATGTATTGGGAGAACTAGAAGCGAAACAATTTTTCTTCTTGTCATTATACTTTTGTATAAAAGTCAAACACAACTCTGTATCCAATTGATTCTAACAGAATGATATTACCATTTTCTTTATTCTATAACATGATTTTAAAGTTACAGTTATTATAGTTTGATAACATTTTTAAATATGAGAAAGCAAGAATAGGGATGAACGTAAATAATAAGAAGGAGTTGATGTGGAAATTAAATTGGTTTTAATTGAAATTTACTTTTATTTTTGGTGTAAAAGAAACCCTGAACATTGTTTCCTTTGTAGTAAATTAATCAAAGCTAAAAGCAAGCGTCGCCTTTGATTTCTGAAGGGATAAACTAATCACCAATTTATTTTATTAATCACATCCAATCAATAATCAATGATATTTCAGGATTTAATTTTAGTCTTTGCATGTACACATTTACTCACACACACTCACTAAAACATACACGTACTAAATACACAAACGTACACACATTATATTTGTATCTCTCTGAATGAAGCAGGAAGAACGTAATCCATGCAGCCGTCTGCAATCTATTGTAATGTCAATATAAACTGATGTAATAAGAAGGAATAAACATAAAAAAATATAATTTAAAAAAAAACATAAAATTAAAAATTAATATTATCTAATAATGTTTATACAAACACAACGGAAAACACTACGTAAGTTGGAGAAACACTAATTTAGTTGGAATAACAGCACTTTAGTTGGAATAACACTACTTTAGCTGGAATAACACTACTTTATACCGCTTGCCATCATTTGTCTGTTTAAAAAAAATTCTAACACAAGACGTTTTATTAGTATAAAACCACTTCCGCTATCAAGTGATAAATCTAGAACATGAAAAAGTTGTGGGTTGTGATGGTTCTATTCACTTGATAACGAGAGTTGATGTATATCCTAGAAACTTCGTGTATTTGTTTTTGAAACATGAAAATGCAATCATCTGATTAAACTATATAAATAGTATAAAAAATCCATCATTATCAAATAACTTTAAAACTGTATTGCTGATAGTACTTCATTTTTTATTTCTACTACATGTTGGAAGTTTCTGCAAAACTGGCCGTTGTATACCTGTATAATATCCTATGAACCTTGTGGTTAATAACAACATGAAAAGAAGTAATCCCCAAACCACAAATAAAACACTAACACAATTAACGATAGAAAGTTTAATAAACCTTTATGTACATTTCGGTAACATAGCTACCATCCCTAGAGGGAAATAAACCAATAGTAAACTAAATGTAACAGCGAGAAAATTTATAAAGAGTCAAGAGTTCAATTTCCCAGGAAGAATATTTCTCTCTTTGTAAACCTTTGTTTTAATATTAAACATGTGGTAACATTAATAATATGGTAATTTTATTATTGTTTTGTCTTGTGAAGTCTTTGATGTTTTCTTATTATTGTCAAGAAATACAACGTAATACAAACTACGTATAATTTTAGGATTTTAATAAAATTTGATGACGTGTAAACAACGTTCAAAGAGACAAAAACCACTCTGAATATCTCGAGTGGTTGAACCTGAGAATTGTTAAAAATATGGAGATACGTGACAACAAGAACTGTGGCAGTATTAATTAAGATATTTACTTAACAGTGTCAACTTGGGTGTCCTTTACCGTTTTAAATATCTAATTCTGTTGATTCCATTGAAAGGAAATTTCCTTTATATATCTGTTTGTTGTATTTGACATTTTTCCTAATGCAAATTTTTTTTGTGGTTTCATAAAAAAATTAGGAATTTTCGGAATATCTTGTATATGGTACCTGAATTTTGACTCACTCTGTAGATAGAGATGTCAATTCTACAACATTTCATTTGTTCCATGTTTCTGTGTTAACTATAATCAGAGTAATTAAGCCGTTCAGATATTTTTTGAGCAATGTAGATACAGTTTGTCAAAAATGATGTTAAATTACTCGAATTTCTTTAGCATATTATTTTTACATTAAATTGGTTTTTGCGATTTTGAATTCAATTTTCAATCTTGCAGCAAACCACAAAACAAGATAAGGTCCTACATCTATCTGCCTCAGCGACAGCTTTCTTATGCAAACAACGGTGCGCAATAAATCAGCTGTTCACCCAAGCCTTATCTCAATACAGTAAATTATGACTCGAGCAAAATACGTCTTGTATCTTTTAACCATGTCTACTTTCTTTTTATAACTTTTACAAATTTAATATATACGGGTATATTGATTTCAAAAGCATATTGCTTTTCTGCCGTTTAACAAACACACAAAGTCGTTTCAACTTTCTGCACTTTTTGAAGCTTATTTAATTTAATCACTTAAGTTTAATACATTTTAGTAAAATTATAACCTCGCTAAATATTTAAATATAAAATAATTTAAATAAATAAATCAAGCACTGTATAATTTTAAAGCAAACTGAATATGCTGTAGTTAATTTCCTTTAACAATATTTTTCACAAACAAATAACTGTTATTGATTGTAGGGCTGGTCTGCTTCAAAGGAGGTGGGCTACCAATTTAGTTCTTGACATAGGACTCTACTCTTCATTACAGACTACTAGCTATATTTATTAGCCATCTTTGATGAAAACAATAGGAAAGGAAGGAAAAACTTCCCGTTACTATCCATAACCTTACGAATAAGGAAAATGGATCGGCCCAACTAAGAATATTACTTAATAGACCATTTCTTTAGGCCTAATTCACGTGTTACACTGAATTATTACCGATTCACGAGTGCGCAATTAAATATATCTCTCTGACCTTGAACTTTCGAGGGCCGAACATTCTGAAATATTTCACCAAACTAAAAATATTTACGGAGAAACACGTCTACATTCATCGGCTTCCAGGTACCTGCGACTGCACTGCTCTGAGCGTTCTTGTAGGTTGCAACTTGCTACACCTTTTACCTCTGAGATACGGGTCAAGGTATGCAAGCCGCAACACATCAATGCAGGATAAGAAGCTTGCGAAATAGGAACGTGAAATGCTCAATTCGCCACGTAATATAAAAACTCATCTTCTTGTGTGTCTTTGCGTATTAAAACTAATTTTCAAGTAAAGGTTAAGAAGCACACTTATTTCATTTTTAATCAGCTGGAATGTTTTTGTTATTAATGAGCCTGGACATAAAGCGTAGTTAATGTTTTGTCTGTATGCAATTTTTTAGAATCTTTTAAAAAGCCCAAGGTATTAAGATTAATATAGTTGGTTTAAGTTTATAGAAGTTGGTACAACGGCCGTGGATTCTCAAAGCATTTCTAATACAGAACTCTATTGGAAACGTCAAAATCAGTGCCTACGAAATGTCTATCTATGGTACTCACTGGAGTAAGTTATTTTTGGCTCACTGTTATTATGTGTGTGTGTGTGTGCTCGCGTGTATATGTACTCTTACACTTCACCTGTATATCGACAATGTCCTACAGTTATTAAAATTTGCGAAAGATTCCATTTACAAAACATGAAACAGTAATACTAAAAATCAAGATCCTTAAAGAGATAACCTCAAAAGTAGACAAAACAGAAATAATAGATTAATTTGTTAATGAAAATTTAACTTTAGTCCAATTAAAAATGTCATATAATCTATTTTTACAAATGGTTTAATATAATTTAAAAAAAATTATATATATTTTCAAAATGACGCCCGTTTTGTACCTTGTTTTAGTAGATCCATCTTATCTATAGCCTATAAGAACTCATTTTGGGCAACTAGTGATTGACAAATATCAATGCCAAAGTTCTGTAATGAGCGGATAAAGAAAACAATAAAAATTCGCGTGTTATCATAGAGCAGCTTACCGAGGCGTAAGCAACCATCATCATAACAAAGTTCATTCAGCTAAGAGCAGTACAAGATAAAGTAGAGTTTCAGATATTAACGACAGAAAGGCAACAATCTAAATGCAAATTTACTCATTTTGTGTGAGAATATCACCACTCTATTTGTATACTGTATTTATTTCACCTTCAGGGCTTAACGTGTTTGTTATTCCTAATTAAACAATATCATCTTTCGTCTTAGATAAAGTAATCGTTTGTGGGACTGCTTTGCGGATACAAATTGAAATTTAGCTTTATATGAGAAAGTTTGTAAAATGATTTTTGCGCCGTTTATTTTCTTTGATACTCAAGGATGCTTTAAGAAGATGTAAAAATTCTAACATTCGATTTGTATTTTCACGATATTTTCTAATTATTGCAACTTGCATCGCATTAGTTCAATTTGCAGAGACTGTGTCTCTATCGATTGGTGTTGGTTGTCTTTATACGTAGCCATTACAGTTCTCTGAACATCTCGTGTTTTAATTTAAATTTATTATTCTTACAGAAGGAGTTTAAACCAAGAATAAATATGAAGTATCAACCTTTGACGTTACACAAATGTTGGATCTCTTAACGAGGTGTTCAGTTCAATATGCAAATAACCCTTTCTGCTATAACTTTGTAGATTAGTTCATTCTCCCGTTTACACTCTACAGATATGAATTGCTAATGCTTATTATTGCCAACACATTCTGTTTCGTAATAGGATTTGTAGTTAATATTCTAAGGTGTGACAACTTTTATTATGTTCGCGTGAATTAAAAACTGACTTAAAATTTATGATACATTTTATACAAAATAAAAACACTATTCTAAAGATGATATTTTCAAACTATCTTAATAGCTTAAGATTATATAAATAAATAAATTAGTGTGACTGGAATGGGACAGAGTTAATTATTCTATAATAACAATTAATAAAAAGCAGATAAGGCTAGTTCAAAACTGGTTATAGTGTCGTAAAAAATTTGTGTTTAACATCTGTGATTATTTGTATATAGCCGAAAATACGTGTGATAGCTTTTGACCGCTTTCAACTCGTCAGGTGAAAAATTTGGTTTCTTGCGGTGTAACAACTACTCGGTTGAAAATTCTGTTAAGATTCGAATAAAAATGCGGTTAAAATTCAAAATGTAGGTTAATATTTTGATTGGCATGCCTAAAGATTAAACCAAAATACATATCTGGTCGATTTCCTAATCTAGGTAAGGCAATTCGTCATAATTGAATGCATTCGTTTATAATAAATAAACGAACGTTCTCTTCTTTATTTTGCGAACTTCTCTTCTATTCAATCATTAAAATTCCTGCTGATAACCAATATACAGTTCACTGTATCACAGGACTATATAAATATGATAGAAAAAAATATTAAAGATTATTATCTTTGTTATTGAAGTAAAGATAATTGGTAAATTAAAATAGACGTCAATTTATACGCTAGTCGCAGTTTCAACATTATTTTGTGTTCTTTTTATGAGATATAACCACTCATGATATTAATGAGGGAAATTTCCATATTTTACTGAATATTAAATGAAATTTCGTTTACTAAAGGATGACAAATGAGTTTATTGTTACCACTGAACAATTTGGTCGACACTTACCCAAACTTTACTGTGTCCTGGTTTTGTAATATTATATCACAATAGAATTAATAGACATTTTGACTTAACCTAACCCAACCTGTACCCATTCACTGCTTTAACCTATACTTGCTGTCATTCTTCGGTTCTGTAATAAAGTATAAATTGAAACTATTTCAGTATAATACGATACAAAAATAAATGACTATGTGCAGTAAATTACGTACTATAATATTTACATTATGATAAGAGTAGCATATCGCAAAAAGAACGCCGAACGCCGGTAATTTGCATTTAATTATACACTTGCACGAAGTCAACAACGAATCCTGAAAGAAATGTTCCACATTTAAGAAAATTCCGAAAAAAGTAACCCTCTTTATTTAGGTTAGGTGTGATATAATTTCAATAACATTAGGGACCTGGTCTATGGGGTGGATCGGTGACAAGGATTTCTTCTAGACCAATCAAAGTTCTGTACTCAAGTAACTCAAACTCTACTGACATAGTTAATTTATAAATAAACATAATCATATTATCAAATATTATTATTTTTAAATAATTTTACAATATATATAAATTACATTTATTTTCTCTCACATTTTGTATTATTTTATGGTCTAATACAAACTAATTGGAATTAAAAGAGACAATTTTGTGGATTTTTTCTCCTTTTAATCCACAAACAAAGTACCATGTGCATTCTTAAATTCCACCTTATTTAACTTTGACCTATTGATAACTAAGTTTATAAACAAAGTTAACGAAAGTAAAGTTGAGTTAATGATTTAATGTAAGTAACTAACTACTCTACTCCTACTTGTTCTGATTTATTCAGATGAAGTGAAAATAAATAATTTCTCTCATAAGGTTAGGATATTTTAAATATTTACAAAAATTTTGGATTACTCGTGCATATTAGTTACTATTTATTAAATTTCGTAAACATTACTTTACATAAAACGATTATTTAAACTGTGGATTGAAGTACAATAACTACCCTTCATGTTTGCACAAATACCTTGGTAATTGTTAAACCTGCCACTAGGTTTAAAGAGGTTAAAAAAGAATACTAGGTTTTCATAAGAGATATTCTGGATTTTAATGGCAAAAATTTGCATAACTTAAAGCCAATTTAGAAAACGACATCAAAAATAAATATTTATTTGACATTTTGGAAATAGAGATTTCTCTCTCTAAGAAGTAAAGTGATCATAAGTCAATTAATAAAAAAAATATTATAATTTTATACAAATATTATCTACTTTACAGATAACTTTTCTTACATTCAGACAGTTTCATATAATGTATGTCACCTAAAAATGTTGTCTCCTCTCGTTTCAATACAAAGATGTTTTCCACTCAACTCAGAACACTAATTGTGTCAAAATATCCTGAAAGAACATTGCGTTCTATGAATGTTCCAAATAAAAGATTTTTCAATGAATAAAGTATAAATATTACTATTCATAACAACTAATTGATAGTACATCGGTGTTAGATAATAACATTTCTGCCTCTCCAATTGTTAAAAATTTTATTGGATAAGTTTCTCACAATCAGTCCGTAGGGAGGAGGTAGACAACCTGCTTGATATTAATATATAACTTCTACTAAACTTGTGTTGCTAGTTATCAAAGATTGAACTGTTTTATATCTATCCTCGCTGTTCCTTATTAGTTACAAGTCATATTTAGTATTAATTAATCCACCATTAAAACAGGGCTGTGTGTCACACCAGGAAAATTTAATTCTGCCTTGATGGGCAAATTTTGATTCTCAGAATTCTAGAACAAAGTTGCACTTGTTAACTTTTAAATTTATTATAAAATAATTAAGTTACACAGCTGCCACTGAATTTATTTAATTAACTTGTCTCGCCTTGAAATAATATTTTGCGCCACTCTCAATTGAAACAGAGTATGCCTGTATGTCCTGTGTACTGGATTTTTTTGCGGCTTGTTCTCAATATGATATCTTCTTGGAAAGCTCTTCTGAAACTGGTAACTTATAACTGTAACCCAGGTACAAAGTTAGGTTTCAGCAGTGAATATATTAAGAGTTTTTACAAACTAAATCAGCAATATACTCAAGTCACAGGATATCCACTGTACAAGAAACATGAAACAACCGACTAATAGAGATTGCGTGCCAACGGAGTGGTGACCTAACAATTTATCGAGGTAACAATCCTTCTAAAAGTTTAGTGTGTGTTTTAGTTATCACTCCTATAAAACGATTTAAGAGAACAAATTTCAGCCCAATTTAAAGAATAGAAATTGTTTATAAATTCCATATTGCTTTATGAATGCTTTAAAATAAGTTTATTACTAAATTAATTACGTCTTAGCAATCTTGTGTTTAGTATTTATTTATTAATATTTCATTACAGCTGTTTCGGTATAACATATACCATCATCAGATAAAACAACACGTTTACACAACACACTGATACACATTTCACAAAAATAAATAAACATAAAATGTTTGTACTGCAGTAAAAGTCGAAAATAATATAAAATAAAGTTTAGATAATATAGCCACATCTTTCTAAAGTGGTGGTCAACTGTTCACTGAGGGATTATATAATATATCTTGTTGACAGTCACTCATAATCTTTGACATTCTTATCTAATGTAGCAAGCGTGTCATATAGACAGTTGGATGCAAAATTCAATTTATCATTTAATAAACTGTCCGGGTTGGTTTTGAATTATTTATATATTTGGTACTCTTCTAGTACATCCACAGTTCTGCTTTTGTTTAGAATGTGAATGATTTCCAGATTACTAGCAATGTCCGTGTATTTATGGTCTTTGTCTATCAGGTGTTCAGCGTAATTAGAGCTTATTTTAGATAAGTTGTTATGTGGTCAATGTTCTTTGAACCTGGTTTTAAAACTCCTTCCAGTTTGACCTATATATTGCTTATTGCAATTGTCACAATGTAATCTGTATACACCACATTTTGTGAATGGATCGTTGGCAACTATATTGGTGTTGGGATGAAAAATGTGGCTTAGGCTCCCAGAAGTTCGGTGTGCTATTGTATATCCAATTTCTCTGAAAAGGTTACGGATAGAGTGTTCAAGGTAGCTGCTGTATTTCATGGACACAAATTTTGTTTTGGGTGGAATTTGTAATGTGTTCAAGGGTTTTAGGTTTCTTAAGGTTTTCAATTTGTGTTTTCGAACACAATTATCCACAATATTAGATTTATAACCATTAACTATTATCATCTAACCACCCACAATCGCATTAAATGGCAGCTTTTTACAGTTATGTGCACAGAGCACTCTCAATACCCATGAACACTGTAGACCTCAACAATGAACTGAATATAATTAAACAAATAGCAATTTAAAGGTCTTATTTTTACATTGGTTTGGTTGATACGACTGTTCGGTAATGAGAATACAAAAAGAAACTTGCGATTAAGTAATGGATAAAGTAGAACATATCCCAACATATTTGGTCCGAAAATCATAAATTCAATTAGGAAGAGGCAAAAATAATATACTGGGGGGTTAAAATCGAAGCCTAGTATATAAAGATACAGTGTATGTAACTGTTTATAGTTTAGTTATTGTAGCTCATGTAACACCGAGGTTGGCGTCTTTGTCGTTAAAACGCGTTTGATTTTTGTGAGATCTTGTGCTCGAGTTTTATTCTATCTAAAAAGTATTTATTTAATAAAAAATACAAATTTTATTAGTTAGGAAAAACTATATTTTTTTCGGTCTGGTGGTCTAAAAAGACTTGTAAATAATATTTTACAAAAACCTGACATTTTGTGTGAAAAAAGTCGCTCATTAACCACTGTCAGATAACACATTTACACAAGCATGCCAATAATAAGCATTTACAATTCATAATTGTTTGGTAATGTAAAATGGAGACTTTAAAAGTTGAGAAGAGCTTATTTGCATATTGATAAGTTTTACCTTCTAATTTTTTTTGTAAATTGATTGAAGTTTGTTAAATATAAAACTATATTTTTTGTATTTAATTGGTTAAAAGGTTTACACGGAAGATATATTTTTGTCATATCGGAATTCATTTTGAACTGTATTGGATTGTGGTATTTATGAACTGATAGTCTAATCTACATTTTATATGTTTTAAAATAAGAATGACAAATTGAAGGTGAAACAGAAGTACTTGGCTTTGGTGTACAATTTACATTTGCAATTCATGTAGGTTGTAATTTCTTCGCAGTGTTTGAATGAGAGAAATAAATTAATGTACAAAGTTGAGTCAGAAAGGGATTATATGCACATTGATGTCTGTACATCTCGATCTGTATTGACGCTATTTTGTTTTTATTCTGAGTTTAAAATCAACATTTTTATATTCAGGGCCGGTTAAGGGGTAAGCAAAGTACGCGGTCGCGTAGGGTGCCAAACAAAAGGGGGCGCCTAAGCGCTCTCCAATGTTCAGTATTTAAGAAGGAGACTAGAGGTTGAAGTTGATTTACATTGCCAAATAATTGTAGGAGTAAGGAGTTAGGGTAAATCCTATATCGTAAGGTGGGAAACTTGCGCATACTCCTACTACTTTATTTATTGTTATTCCCAAATAACAATAACCACAAATAATAACAAATGGATTCGTCCGTCAGGCACCCATCCGTTATCTACTTGGACTCGTCCGGCAGACGCCCCACCCCCTCCGTGGCGTCTTGCGTCGCTCAGTCATCTACTGCCTCTTGCCATGCATTATAGTGACATTCTATCGTTCGAGAGTGAGGATGAACCGATTCAAGCTGGACTGGCATCATTCAAAGTGAAATTTTTCTTTGTGGTGCTTGATACGGCAATAAACTCACTTAAAGAGAGGTTTGAACTAATGGAAAACCACAGCAAGAGTTTTAGTTTTCTGTATGACATTAGGAATCTTCAGACATGGGACAAGAAGACTTTGAAAGACGCCTGCATACATCTTCACAATGTTCTGAGTGATGGAGAAGAATGTGACGTAAACGGAGTTGAACTGTTCGAAGAGCTAGACATTTTTGCGCCAATGTTGCCACCCGGAAGTTCTCCAAGTACGGCCTTGTCGTATATAACAAAAAATGATTATATGGACACATTCCCTAATGTTTTTGTTTCTTTAAGAATCCTTCTGACGCTCCCTGTTTCAGTAGCAAGTGGTGAAAGAAGTTTTTCCAAGTTGAAACTAATAAAAATTTACCTCAGATCCACGGTTTGTCAGGAACGTTTGAGTGGACTGGCAACAATGGCCATTGAGAATGATTTGTTAAACCAAATGGACACTGACTACATTCTCAACGAATTTGCCAAAATGAAAGCAAGAAAAATCTCTTTCCAGTGTTAAGTGTAAACGTTTTAAGTTTGTCGTCATTTTACGAGTAAATAAATTGTTTAATTTCTTTAAAACTGACTGTTGTAGGCCTATTTATTTATTTATTCACACTTAATTAACTTTGTATTTTTATATATGTAATTGGTTTTTTAATTTTTAAATGTTACATTCAATAAATAAGCGCGAGTATGTCTAATACATGCTGATAAGTAAGCCTCTATGTTTATTCATATTTCGCACGTTTCGGACATTCTTAAGCATTCATATTTACTCGTATTTTTAAACGTATCCAGAGATAATCCGTACTACCAAATAAGTTTTTTAGGGGGGGGGGGGCGCCGGAATGTTATTAGCTTACACTAGAAAAATGTCTAAAACCGGCCCTGTTTATATTTAAGGTTGAATATAAAACCAAGTTACTATTTATGGTTCGAAATCCAAACTTTTTTAATTGCATGAGTTTTAAGGCTGTTTGCTTCATCATTACGATTATGTAAAGTCTTCACGTTTTGGATTTGCAAATTACAATTCTGACAGAGCCTGATTAAATATGCGGAAGTCTTCAATTGCTTGAAAACCTACAGACGTGGCTCCCACAATCAAATTGAAGACGTACTGTTTAATACAATAGTACTGAGATTCTGAAAAATTATTTCCTACATGAATAGCAGTTATCTCGCAGGAATAATAAAGTTATAAAAGAGAAAAAATCTTACGCATTTTGTACACGAGAATACTTGTGCTGACAGTTACAGCCTCTACGGAAAGATATCCTCCCCCCCCCTTATTGTAGAAAAGATAGACTTGATGAACCTTAAGCATCATTTCGTATCAGACAAGTTTGTAATTTTTTGGTTTCTTTTATATTTGGAGTTTATAAGAGTATGCTAATTTATTTTATTGTCTTTTTGTAGTAATGATAGTAGAATATATAAGTCTATGTCAATTTCCGCACTGGCTACCTGTTTCGTGTGTTTTGTGAGGAATAAACTATTAAATATCGTAGTTCATAACACTAATGTTAAGTATTAGTTTGTATACGATACCAAATTGTCCCTCCCCCAGTTTTTTATCAGAGCTTCTGTGATAACATTCTTGTCATTCCAAAAAGTAGGGATTGTCTCTAGTTACAAACTTTGATAACGCGGTGGCGCCCTTATAATGTGTTTTGTTTCTCAGAAGGTTGCTTCCTATTGTACATTCAGTTAAATTTACCCCACACGACCTTGAGTTTAGCCTTGGACGTTGAGGATGTTACAACAACCAGTTTAAAATCAATCTTATGACAAGTTAAGGGAATCAAATTTATAAATGCATTATAGTTTGAGTAAAGAAAGTTTAGATCGTCATGTAAGTAATTAATCTAATAATCCGCACTTCCTTTGGTCACGTTTTGGTCAACACTTTTATTAATTTCAAATTTTATTCTACAATACTATTTTCTGTAAAAAGTCAAAAAGGCCAGAAAGTGTCCTTTTGATAGTTATTTTTTGTAGCATTCGAAAATACAAATTACAAACAATGGAATTTGTTTATTATAATAAATTTAATTATTAGATTCCAAATAACGTTACAATATAAAACGAAACTCTAATTAATTTTAAATTCGTAGCAATCATTACCGTGTCAACTACTTCAACTTAAAGTAGTGTTTTCACTCTTTTCATACGTAAATTTCAGATAATATTGACAGTTAATTTTTGTAATTTCAACAAATGATAGCTTGAATTTTATAAACAAATTCCCACTATTACATCAGTTTGTGTTTACAAGTTGATAAACAAGAACTAATATTGCTGCTGCTGCATAGATTTATTTTCCTCTGATATATACCTTAGCCAAATAATAAAGTCATTCAACCATCAATTTACTTTCAGATATCCTGTTTACAAACTTCTGTGTAAATTGTAAGTCCTTTAGACAACGTGTACACTAATGAAGAATTAATTGTAAATATATGTTGCAGTACATGACGTCTTGCTTACTTATATTTATCTTTGTTATAATGTTCCAGTTTTAATTTTACATTTTAAATAAATATTTGAGTTAACGTTTACAGCACTTTGTTAACTTTAAAAACTGAGTTGTAAATTAAGCAGTATTGTATGTATATATAGTGTTTTCAAATAACTAAACCTTGTTTTCTATCCAGGCAGTATTCTATCATATTTATTGTATTAATAGGAGAAAACCATAATAAGGTTCCTGTGCTGAAACTTATATTTATATGCTGTTTTCATTCATAGATAAATAAATTGCAGGTATTTTAATAGTTGGTGACTACAGTTTTAAGTAAACCATTTGCAACGATTAGTAAAATTAAACTGCATTAGTAATTGTTATTTAAATGGTGTTTTAATCTCACAAGACAAATTAGTAAAATATTCTGTAATTAATAGATCTTTTTACAAAATTAGTTTTTGAAGTGAATCTGTGCGAATGTGGGGAATAGTGAAAGCGAATGTTGGGAAAACTGAAAGCGGATGCACTCTGCGCCTTCTACATACGCGAGCGTCAAAATTGACGAAAAATATTGCATTAATATTCTCCGACTCCTGTACATAGTCAACTAATAATCAATGCAAAAATATTGCTCAAACTTTCTCACATAATCATACTTATTAAAACTAAAAATTTACGAAAAGTATTACATTAATTTTCTCAAACTTCCTTGCATAGTCAAACTACTGTAATAATCAATGCAAAACTTTTGCTCAATTTTCTCACATACCTATATATATATATATATATATATATATATATATATATATATATATGTAATATATTAAAAATAAGAATCTACTAAAAACATTGAACTAATTTTCTCAGACTTCCATAGTCAATCTAATAATCAATGCAAAAATATTACTCACAAAAACTTTTTCACATACCCATACATATTAAAACTAAAAACCTACCAAAAGTAATACACTAACTTCCTCAAACGTCCTTGCTTACTCAAGCTAATAATCAATGCAAAAATATTGCTCAATGTTTCTTGCAGAATATATTATGTAAAAATAAACTTGCAAATCTATTTTACTATCTTTTTCACAAGCCTATTTATAAAACCAACAACTAACAAATATATTCATTGCAGTCTCACCAGAAGTATACAACACATTAGAAAGAAAACCATGTCATTTACTCCATCCCCTCTTCATGCCTTTCTAATGGTATATACAATTTTATCACTGGAAATAATTTTCTTGTCTTCAAGAAGATAAACAATTTGACCCAGTTTTGGTTACATCATGTTCTGGGGAATAATAAATAACATCGGAAAATGTACTTGACTTAAGAGTTTCCACTGCACTTGAGAGAAAATCGAGTTTTAATTTCAAGGACTGTTTCCTTTCATTGAAACTAAACCACTTAATTTATTGAAATATTGTTTGGTTAAGTAATAGTGTTTTGGTTACATCATGTTCTGGGGAATAATAAATAACATCGGAAAATGCACTTGACTTAAGAGTTTCCACTGCACTTGAGAGAAAATCGAGTTTTAATTTCAAGGACTGTTTCCTTTCATTGAAACTAAACCACTTAATTTATTGAAATATTTGGCGTCCTAAAACATCCACAATGGATCCAAATAACAAAATACATTGTTTTAAAATATTTATATTCACAAAAGATAAAAACTCAACAAAATGATTCTTTTACAATATGTATAGTTTTATTTTGTTGTGGGGGAGTGCTCCAGCCGTAGAATTTGTTTTTAAAATGAAAAAAAAAGAAATACGGTTTATTTGTTGTGTATCTTGTAAAACATTATGTCGGCCATTGTTTAAGGAACTTAATATTCATCCATTTCTGTGAGTATATATTTATGAATGTATTTTGTTTGAAAAAAAAATGAAAGTAAATTTTAAAGAAATTCAAATATTCATGGGCATGATACCAGAACTAAAAATAATCTCTGACCTCAATTCGTTTTAAGCAAGACAAAAAAAGCTGTTGATTCCGTGGGTTTGAAATTGTTTCACAAATTACCACTAGAAATTAAAAATGAGACTAATTCAATAAGGTTCAAATTCAAATTGAAGTCATTTTTCCTCCATAAAATTATTATTCAGTGTGTGAGTATTTGGAAGACTTTTGTTCCTTAAGTTAAACATTTTATTTTATTTATTTAATATATATTTGTAATGTCTAATATTGTTGATTCATTCTGTCTAATGGTGTAATTTATTGTTTTGTTTTGCTGTGTAAAGTACCAACCCTGAAATGTAGTTTGGTATTTTCTCTACTTTTTAATGCTGTATTATAGATCTTATTGTTGACTGAATTTGTTATTGTTTTAAATAACATTTTAAATGTTAAAGAGTAATAGTTGTTAGTACTAAGTATATGCTAGAAAAAATGATAGGCAGGTCTAAAAAATGTATTTTGTTTTGCGACCAATGGATAAATAAATGAAATTAAATAATTTGTAATTAATAATATTGTACTATTATATTTCTAATATTACCAAAACACACGTGTGTGAAACCAATATAGAATAATATTGATTACCTAATATAACTGTCCAAACTGTATATATTGTAACTACGAATATTGTAAAAAAGCTAATTTTGTTTAGTTTTTATAAAAATTAAAAACAAAACAAAGTATTGTGTTACTTGAATCCATTTCGGATATTTTATCATTCGGTGAGGAGCGATGCAGGCAAGAAGTTGAATAGTTTTAGTTTCCGTCTTTCAGAATATTAACAACTCAGTAATGCATCCTGGTATTCCTTGTTATTTAAATACTAATTGTACCAAAGGTCGTACGAATGTAACAGTAATCTGGGACTTCCGTTGCAATGTAAACCCAATCTGTGACATGGATCCAAACCATTGCGGTATGTCACAATGTGTCTCATTTTCCAAATCTCAAACTATGTTCAAACATTTCTATTTTATGTGTCCAACTCTTTTCAAATATTAACAATATTATTTTCCGAATGTTTTTCATTCCCGATCACCGAAATGTGACTCGATGTCAAAAACTTTTACCCTTCAAATAATTTTCTCCTTTCTTTCAAATGTTCAAGAAATGTGTAGGGGAAATATAAACAGAAAACCTGTTTTATTGGTTTTATTAAATATAGTAAATTAATTTTCTAGTTGCGGTGATTTTATTATATCAACCTGAGTACATAGCACGAAAGTAATTTTTGTAATTAAATGAACCAAAGATGATTGCTAAGACTATTCCAAGGTGGCAAAACGGAAATGGAATCACTAATGTAATTTGTAAATAGTGAGTTTTCCATTAGTCAAATTGAAAATGACAGTTGTTGAGTTTGTGTGAAATCCAATCTTGTATAGTGAACTATTCGTGCACATTTGTTTTTAACAATTCATGCTTTAAATTATACGAATGCATTATTCCTTTTATATGTTTTCTGCCTCGAAAGGTTTTTAAACTTGCCGAAATACTTTTTAGAGAGAAGTCACTATTATATAATATATAATAATAATAATAATTTATATTTAAAAAATTTCAATTAAAATATAAGCTTCAAACGATGTCCTGGAGAGTAGAAAGTTATACTTATATCCAAAGGGTCTTTAATTCTAAAAGTAACATTTATTTAAAATTGAATTTTAGATATATTTTGAAATGATTGTAAAAATTTCGAAATCAGAGAAAACGTCAAACATTGCCATATACAGGGCGTCACTTTAGCACGCTATACAGGAGCGAGATGAATGAAATGTGTAAATGAAAAATGTTCAGAAACTTTTTATAGGAATTCCCCTTAGTGTAGTTGCAATCTGTCATTTCGTTTTTTTAACTCACTGTAACTGCAGAAATAGAATATATTGAGTTCAAATTTGGCATAAGCATTTTATGGCATTTCCAAAATGGCAGCCGATTAAAACTTTCAACGTCGAATATCTCCAAAACCGATAACTTTAAGAACAAATTAAACGGCCGCCATTTTGAAAACTATAAAAATAAAATATTTGTGTTTGGTACACTTGTAAATCGTAACATTCAAAATGCTTATTCCAAATTTGAACTTAGTATCTTCTATTTCTGGAATTCAGTCAGTTATTGTAAAAAAAAAAAAAATGCGGGATTGCGAGAAAACTAAGGCGAATTCAAAAAAATTACTGAACGTTTTAAATTTATTTGGATATTGTAGAATCCGCTCCTGTATAGCGTGCTAAGATTTTTTGACATCCTGTATATACTTACTTAAAAAAAGTAATAGGTTAAAAAATTGTATCAATAGGAAAAATAGATTTTAAGTAAAATAGCTCTAAAAATTGCAAAAATAATAATTTGATTTTTTATTATTATCTTAAATTTAGTCCGTGTTACGTTTGGGAATGTATCTTCTCTAGCTTATCAAATTTTCTTAAACTTTGTAGAAAAATTCTGTCTCATAATGTTCGCTAATTAGTGTTAAAACCAAATTTTGTTCATATTTTTTAAAACGGTAGCCGTCAAATTCTTAACAACATACGAGTATCCTAAAGTAAATTTATAAAATTTTTGTATTTTGAAAAAAATAGGTATTCAACAAATTACTACAGTTTTCAACTAGCCTTACCATAAACATTTCCTCTAGGTACTATTTTATGTACTTATTATATTTGTAGATATGAATGGATAAAAAAACACCAAAAAAATTATCATTATTAATAATAATTCAGTTATAAGATCAATACACGATCATTAGTTATATTTTATGTACTAGTATCTTAAAACACTCGGTACTCCATCGATAATTTAATTATGCAATTTTTGTAAGAAGACAGCCGATGTTTTGAAAATTATTTTAAAATTAAGTGAACTTTTAGATAAAAGATTGAAATTAATTAGTTGTTAGAGATATTTGTCGTTTAAATCACTGTGCAAATCACAAGAAAATGTTTTTAGTTTGGAAAACAAAAACTTTCTGCTTTGAATAGTAAACCTAACCAGAGGCTACTTGAACAATACAAAATATCCTGGTTGCCTTGTCGAATGCAGGACATCGAGGCAATAAGCTTTGCATTGATTATTTAAACTAGTTTTAGAAAATAATAATTATAATATTGATACTACAATAATTAATTTTAACAAATGACCCCTTTATGATCAGCCTGTTTCTTATTCTTTAATATAAAATAAATAAGCAACTCTTTTTTTGTCATTAAATACAAGATTTCAAAATTAGATAATTTCACAACGGAAACATTTTTATTTAATTTTAAGGACCAAGACAAAGCCCTTAATTTGGATTACAAATATACCAAACAGTAATCAAAACAAAGAAGAAATACAATACAACCCACATTTAGTAACCGAAACAAAGAAATATTATTTAACTAAACAGATACACAACAATTCTCTACAATTTGAAAAGTAATTTTAACAAACATTCTACATACACAGCCAGATTTGAGTTCTTTCATAAATGTTTGAAAGAATTTTCAAGCTCATTATATTTTCATCAAAAACTTTACAATTTATGTCGCATAGAAATAAAATGATATACTAACGTTATAAAAAGAAGAAGATTTGATGTTGTTTTGGTCTCATCCATCATTGCACAGGAAAACTTCATAAATCTCCTAATGAATGAAAGTGTAACTGTTTCAAACAATATAGTTTTTCTTTCGGGATTTTCTCATTACATGTCTTATAAGATGCTTCTGCTGCAAAACAATTTGACCTCATTTTCAAAATAAATAACAGGATTGGACAACTTTGAGTCATGGTTACCGATTTCGTTCCACTTAGATCCAGTCCAGGTCTGAGAGAAACCTCTATGCCAATTGTGTTGGTATGCTTTAGCAAGAGCTTTAGTTGCGAATCTACGCAACATGTAGCGTGTGTTCTCAGCTGAAACGGCCAGGATTTTTGCAGTGTCCGGTTAGCGGAATGACCTGTTTTCGAGATCTCCAATTATATTATTATATATTTCTTTTTGTATTGTTCCAAATTACCATGTCCAGGCAACCTATTGGGTTAATGGCGTTTTGCGAGTTGTCGGGAAATCCGGATAATCCAATCGGACAATTTGGTAAACATTAATAACGCGATGTAGGCAGAAAATGTCCTGATGACCACCTGTACGTGAAATTGGTGACAGTGTTATGTGCAATATTAGTTTTTACTAATTAAGTTTCGTATTGCTTAATTAATGGGGTTTAGATAATCTAAAGCTGGTTACCCAATGAGTGGTGCTTGGATAGACGGGACTTGAATATAGACCTCGTTTGGGTATGTGGACAGTTAGTGTGTTTATTTAGGTTAACTAAGACATAATTCGGCGTTAATCCCTACCCTAATGTCACCCTATTTCGTACAGGATGCACAATTGTACAAAGATAAAACATAAATAGAATCTTTCAGTTGAAATATATCACCCCTTTCTTGTTACTCAAAATATAGGAAATGTAAGAATGGTTTAGTTATTGTATTAAAGTAACTAACAAATATACTTAAATATTGTATTTAAGTGGAAATTTATAAAAAATCGTAAAGCATGTTATTTATTCTGGTATAAATATAATATATTACACAATAAATGTTGCAAAAACACAACACAAACTTTCACAAAGACTTATTCCCAAAATAAATAAAAACAAACCAAAATTAATCGTTATTAAAAAATATGAGTTCGGTAGTTGTCAATCAAACGTGAACATGTTCACTGTCTTAAAAAACAATTAAGGGTGTTCTCGAGAACGGTAGTCAATGTTTAGTTTATGTCAAATGGTGTTTTACTTGCGACTTTTCACTAAGGTATGGTAATTAATTTTCATATTTCAATAAAATTTGAACAAAATCGGTAGTGTGAATTTTAAGATATTTAGTATTTTATAACAGCTCTTAGCCCATTTATTCCCCCCTCCCCCGATAACTAATGTACTGCCATTGAGTTAGCAACCAATACGTTTTGCAAGGACCTTTAGAAGGTTACCTTGAGTTGATCAAAATTTTAATTTTGTTTTTTCTTATGGGAGCTACTCCTAAAATTTAACTTATGAGAAAAATGAAAAATTCTCCCGAGATGTGACCAAAATATGCCCATTTTCTATTTAATCGCTCCATGCATTTGGGCTCCGACAGACATCATATCAAAAACCACTCAAAATCTCTTTGTTTGTCTTATTGCTAATCTTTCTATATACTACGTATTGTGAAATATACCAAGAATGGTTGTAACAATATACAATATATTGCCAATTGAAGATTTAACAAGATTTTATGGGACATCTCACACAATAGAAGTTGATTGTATAGCAGCTAGAAACTTGTGGTCAAGTCACTTTAAACTTTGTTTGTCGTGAAAGACTGTGTAATTGATTGCATTTGTATTCATTACCTTACAGTGTGTTTCGTTTGATTTTCTCACCATTTAACATAGACTGTTGAATTATAGGTTGGAGTCAATGCGCAGTCAAAACTTTACTAATTCAAGGGGGGTGAGAGGGGAGTAAAGTACCTATAATATATATATGTATATATATATATATATAAATATATATATATATATATATCTTATTAAGGATCCAGAGGCAAAACCGACATTGGATTCACTCGCCAAAAAAATTGTATCACCAGTGACTACGTTTGACCAGTTTAAAGAATAATAAACTCTTGTCAGTTGTCATTAATAAATATAATATTATTTTTAATTACAGACAAATTTTTCATTTGCTGTAGGACACGCAGAAAAGTCCAACCAAAAAAAAGTACAAAGTTATCTTCCATAATTTACATATAAACTACATTTTATTTCCAAGAAAAGGATTGGTTGTGAATATAGTACATAGAGTTAAATATATTTATTGTCTATTTTTCTGAATTCAAGTTTGTATACTAAAAATATTTAGTGACTAGGCAAAAAGACAAAACATAGTTTTTATACAATAGACTAATTGAAAAAAGATTTAACATTCCCTGTTCAAAAACAAAGAGGTTAAGGGTTTTACCTTTTTAGGCGAATATAAAGTAAATTGAGTAATTCAATTTGTTTGTGTAACAAATAAAAACTAGCTAGAATCTATTGTAAGCAGAATAATTTAGTGTAGAATAAGCTAAGTCTAGAATTCAGCCTCTAAAATTATAATTAATACTTTAAGATATACCAATAGTGCCCACGACAAATAATATATATGTAATAATTTTTCTACTTTGTGTAAACGTCATTTAATCCATATTTCACAGAATGTACAAAATATTCCATCTACTTACGTAGGGAAGAAGGAATGTGTATAGTTTAATATGAAACATTGTTAAAGATGATGTAACAAATAGGCTAAACCACATATATTCAAATGTAATCGGACTGACGGAACGTGACCAAACCATAACAATTCAGTTAGGAACGTGACCGAGATAACAGGATGGAAAAAACAACCCTATTCCAGTCTCTCTGGATGCCTGCCACACCTCCGTCTCATCACTCTGGGTAGGCATCCAGAGATGGAGAGATATTGCTTTTTGAGATATTCAAACTTTCTCCATTTTGTAAATATGGAAAATAAAGTTTTTATTTTTAGCGTAACGTAACATTTAAAGTGTGTATACTAAATAACTTATATTTTTCCAAAGATATAATATATTTCTTTTTAAACAACAAAATGGATAAACGAAAGGAAATTGGGAAATATTTTACAGAACACTTTTTTGTTTCTTTCAGTGTGTAGAATCCGAATATTATATCGCGTAAAGGGTTTCTTGTGACACTCTTTGCATGAGATTTATTTAAGAACTGTATAATGATTATCAATTATTACTAACAAGTCATAAAAAATACAACTATTAAATTTATATTTGTTGTGAAATAAAAAATGTTAATCAAAACTTCAAACGATCGCCTGGTTTAATTTGTTTTAAAAATAAATTTTTCCCAGACATCTATTAGTTGTTAAACCTATATCCTTTAAGCCAACCACAAGCACTAAGTTGGAGTTAGAATTTATGTTATCAGGACTTACAGTATTACAATCTGGAGTTACCGTTTCCTAAGGTAATTCTTTTATCTGGAAATATTTTTGTATGGTATTATACAAAGAGTAACAAATAGGATAAACTTGTAACCATCATCAGTGTATGAATTTAGGAAAAGATATATATGTTAGTAAGTAAACATGGCGGAACTCTATTGAAAGACTTTAACGCCAATAAAAGGCATTCAAAATCTTTGAAAAGTATTATATCTGCGTTTTACAACGTTCTGAAAAATCGAATATAGTTGGAAAATATTATTAAGTTGTATTATTAGGTGTTATATGATCTGATTTATTATATAGTCAATTTGTTATTTAAGGATATAATTTCAAATAAAGATATTTGTCTGCAAAACTCTGACATGATACGAGAAATTATTTTGTTTATTCGCTTCGTTTGCGACCTCGATCTTGTTATTGATGTATACAGACCACCTTTTGAACAAACTGAGTTTTATAGACTCATATGGGTCATTATTTTGTATCATATAAAACACGCTTTAGCAGCACCGGTTGCATATTTCAAAGTAGTGTAGAAAATGAGCTATTGCAGGAAGTATCCACATAACATCCAAATAAATGTAAGGTCACCAATGTAAAATTTACTTACCTTAATTTTTTTTTCTCTAACTTGTCACGTTAAAACGGAATGTACAAACCAAATTGAAGGAAAATTGAATTAAACCTTCAATAAATATCACACGATACATAATTTACAGTAAATAACAGACAATAAATAACCTACAATTAATATCAGACAATAAATAGTATACTATAACTAACAGACAATAAAATAGAAAACTAAAAATAACAGACAATAAAATAAAAAAACGATAAATAGCAGACAATAAATAACCTACAATAAATATCATACGATAAAATAAATAACCTACCATAAACATCAGAAATAAATAACAG
Source organism: Aphrophora alni (assembly GCA_963513935.1). Taxonomy (NCBI): domain Eukaryota; kingdom Metazoa; phylum Arthropoda; class Insecta; order Hemiptera; family Aphrophoridae; genus Aphrophora; species Aphrophora alni. The sequence goes on along the minus strand of OY740769.1, from coordinate 100,412,039 downwards.
ACAATAAATAACATACAATGTAAACATCAGACACGAAGTAACAGACAATAAATATCTCGCAATAAATAACAAACGATAAAAAAACAGACATACAATATATATATATATATATATATATATATACATACATATAGGCATATATATATACAATTAACTTTTTTTTAAATGCTGTCAAATTAGTGCAATGGGTAGGATCGGTGGATATTTCAAATTACTGCAATGGGTAGGATCGGTGGATATTTCAAATTACTACAATGGGTAGGATCGTTGGATATTTCAAATTAGTGCAATGGATAGGATCGGTGGATATTTCATGGTTTCTGAGGGTGACATTACACGAAGCAGATCTCAGTAATTAGAATTACTGTATTTGAAATAATGAAGACTGCGCTAATAGTAGTAGAGTGTGCTTAATATGTAGCTTTGAAGTATATTCATACATTTACATTTCACATAGCATGTAATTCCTCCCCAGCGTTAGAATGTGAGAAATGTATTAATTCACAATGCAGAGATAGAAAGGATAATTTTCACATTGATGTAGTCACAAGTAGTTATGGAATTGCATATTATGAGATAAAGATGGACGCTATTTACTTTTGTTTTCTTGTTTTAAGTATTCATATTGGTCTACATCTAACAACCAATTTATCTTTTTTCATATTTAAAATTAGTCATTTTAAATATATAATGTCACTAATATTAGGCACTAAATATAAAAATATATGCAATGATTAATCGATTAATAAAACAAAATCTCAAATTATTTTACAAAGAAATTTCCCGTATTAGTAAAGTAAATATGTCAGAATAGCTTCAGATAGAAAACAAAGTTATGTGTTTCAAAATACTAAATAAATATAAGTACAGATTAATTTGCATGTAACTTTTAAAGTTAACAAATATAAGTAAATTTCGACACAAATATTGTATTTAAGTTACATGGATTTAAAATGTTGAAATTAAAACTAGAATATTATGTTTGAAGTAAATAGTAAACACGGCGTCATGTACTGCAACTTTTATACATTATTTACAATTAATCCTTATTTCCACGTGTTTAAATAAGGATTAATTTACAATGTTGTCACAGGAACGTACAGTTTATACATTGATGTGAAGTTTGTCAACAGAATATTTGAGAGTAAAGTCATGGTTGAATGATTTTATTATTTGGATAAGGAATGCGCTATATTAGAGCGAAATTAATCCTATAATAAATATTACTTCTTTCTTATCAACTTGTAAAAAGAAAAACTGATGTAATAGCGGGAATTTGTTTATAAAATTCAAGCTATCATTTGTTGAAATTACAAAAATTAACTGTCAATATTATCTGAAATTTATGTATGAAATGAGTGAAAATACTACTTTAAGTTGAAGTAGTTGACACGGTAATGATTGCTACGAATTTAAAATTAGAGTTTCATTTTATATTGTAACGTTGTTTGGAATCTAATAATTAAATTCATTATATTAAACAAATTCCATTGTTTGTAATTTGTATTTTCGAATGCTACAAAAACTAACTATCAAGAGGACACTTTCAGGCCTTTTTGACTTTTACAGAAAACATTATTGTGGAATAAAATTGAAGTTAATAAAAGTGTTATGTAAAACAAAAACTCGAACACAATACCTCACAAAAATTACGTTTATTTAATCAAACGCGTTTCAACGACAAAGTCGCCATCCTCAGTGATACATGAGCTACAATAACAAAACTACAACTCAGTTACAGTTTGCACCGTGGGCAATAAACCATAAGATTGGTGTTCTATCTCTCTATTGTACACAAATGTCTAGAACTCTCTCGAACTTCCTTAGCTCTCTGATCTGCACTAAGACACATGAGATATCAATCCAAGGAGATAACTGGCGTTCATGTCGGATCAATTTTCAGATTATCAGTAATATTGTTCTTAAAGTAGTACTCCTTTAATTTCTTTATGGGAGCACACACAGCATCCCCACGTTTCGAAGGTTTCATTTCTAAAGTTGAAGGCTACAACAGCAATTGTGGTATTGATTGTTAGAGTTTATCAGGCTCTGCCCGAATTGTAATTTGCCATTCCAGAAGTTGAAAACCTTACATTTTATAGATCTGAAAGACTCCTTCAATTTAGATGCAGTATAAAAAATATGTTATTCATAAAGAAAATAGAAATCTGTTGTAAGAGACATAGTAATGTAAATACTTCTAACAGGGAAAGAAATTCAACTAGAAGTGTTATACAAATCACATCAACAATCTACGAATTATTCCTAAAAACATATATATAAATTACTGATAAATTTATCATAAATTTATTATAAATTTATAATCGTGATTAATAATTAAAATGTTTATTTTAAGCGAGCAATAAATATAAAATAGAGATTGAATAATATTTCTCTTAACGAAATGTACGGACATCAAGGTGTAAATTATCCTTTTGTAGTCAGCTTTGTACAGTAATTTACTTCTCACATTCGCATAATGCAAGAGAATTGTACATCAAAGCCATTTAATGAGCACTTCAAATAGACCTTCATTTTATCATTCTCATTTTAAAACATATAAATGTTTCAATAAAAATATTTGTATATTTTATTTCCGTCACAATTTGACAAACACAGGATGTTTGTTGATTTCACTGTGACCACAGCTCACCTCGTAAAGGAAGTTTTTAATCTGCCACTTTGAAATTCCAGTCACGTTGAGACAACAGAGAAACACTTTTATCAACTTAAGGCTCAACTCGATGCTTTAATACCTTCTGGTTGAATTTAGTCCTTACAAGTTGACTTCAATCTTGTATAGAAAATAATTTGAAACTGATAGTATTGTAAAACGATTACAAAGAATAATGGATTCACAGGACATTTAAAATAGTGAGACAGGCGGGGATGTTAAGTGACAGGGGGTATATTATCTATACTGACACCCCGATGCGCCCATTATTTAGTTGCTGTTGGTGTCTTACGATGTGCAAAACAGACCTAATTTAAATTAAAATAAATTTACATTTACAGCTGTTACATTAGGTTTCAAAACAATTAACAACTAATTTAAGTGAGGTGTAAATTACTGAGTGAGTTAATATAAAGTTCTCTAAGGGTTGCCACTAAACAATTAAATATGTGATGTCAGCTGAGAGCTTCATTAATTTATCAGGCCTAGATAGATCGAGACCTTCAATGCCTTCACTTAGGTTTTCTAGAGAGGTTTGTGCAAGCTCTTCTTGCTCAACCAGAATGACCTCCGAGAGAAAAGCCAGGTTTGGTTCTTTTTTTGGCTGAATATAGCCCCGTCCTAAGATGTGAACATAGGCTATGTCAAAAAGCTTTAATAATTTTTTAAGGTAAAAACCCTCTCTCAATTTACAAAAATTACGAAAAAGAAAAGAGCTTAAAGTAAAGACTCCTAGTATTGGAATAATCTAATAACGTCAGGGTCGGAAAAGACCAAGAGAAGGTCAAGATGTAAAGAGGGATCTAACTTAAGACTACACGACGAGAGATGAAGATCGTGTACTGTAGCTTTATATACTAAGATTCAATTATTTTCCCAATTCAATATGAAAATGGCACAAAATATTATTTGAAGGCGAAACAAAAAGCATTATATAGGCAGCTGTGTAGCGAAATTAGTTTAAAATAAATTAAAAAGTAAACAGGAACAACTGTGTTCTAGAATTCTGAGAATCAAAATTTGACCATCAAAACAGAATTAAATTTTTCTGGTGTGACACACAGCCCTGTTTTAATGGCGGATTAGTTAATTCTAAATATGACTTGTAACTAATAAGAAACAGCGATGATATATATAAAAACACTTCAATCTTTGATAACTAGCAACACAAGTTTAGTAGAAGTTATATATTAATATCAAGCAGGCTGTCTACCTCCTCCCTACGGACTGATTGTGAGAAACTTCTAGAATAAAATTTTTAACAATTGGAGAGGCAGAAATGTTATGATCTGACACCGATGTACTATCAATTAGTTGTTATGAATAGTAATATTTATACTTTATTGAATGATAATATTTTATTTGGAACATTCATAGAACGCAATGTTCCCTCAGGATATTTTGACACAATTAGTGTTTTGAGTTGAGTGGAAAACTAATTGTATTGAAAAGAGAGGAGACAACATTTTTAGGTGTCATACATTATATGAAACTGTCTGAATGTAAGAAAAGTTATCTGTGAAAATAAATAATATTTGTATTAAATAATAATATGTTTTTTATTAATTTACTTATGATCACTATACTTCTTAGAGAGAGAAATCTCTATTACCAAAATGTCAAATAAATATTAATTTTTGATGTCGTTTTGTAAATTGGCTTTATGTTATGTAAATTTTTGTCATTAAAATCAAGAGTACAGTATTGGCAATATTGTTACGTGACCAGTATTGCCAATATGACAAAAATTATAATTTGCGAATCATAGGGGTTTGCAACGTGTAAACAAGAGTGTGACGTAATAATCAAAGTTGTCACAGAAAGGATTACTTGCAGTGATCTGTTGCAGGTTTAACGATTACCAAGGTATTTGTGAAACATGAAGGTTAGTTATTGTACTTCAATCCACAGTTTAAATAATCATTTTATGTAAAGTAATGTTTACGACATTAAATACGTCGTAACTAATCTGCACGAGTAAGCCAACTTATAGAATTTTTGGAAATATTTAAAAACCATAAAATATCCTAACCTTACGAGAGAGATTATTTATTTTTACTTCATTTGAATAAATCAGAACAAGTAAGAGTAGAGTAGTTAGTTACTTACATTAAATCGTTAACCCAAATTAACTTTCGTTAACTTTGTTAGATCTTAACTTTTTTTATAAACTTAGTCATCAATAGGTCAAAGTTGAATGAGGTGGAATTTAAGAATGCACAGGGTACTTTGTTTGTGGATTAAAAAGAGGAATAATCCACTAAATTGCTCTTTTAATTCCAATTAGTTTGTATTAGACCATAAAATAATACCAATTAGAAAGAAAATAAACGTAATTTATATACATGTATTGTAATATTATTTAAAAAAATTGATAATATGATTATGTTTATTTATAAATTAACTATATCAGTAGAATGTGAGTCAATTGAGTACAGTACTTTGGTTGAGAAGAGATCCTTGTCACCGATCCACCCCATAGGCATGGTCCCTAATGTTATTGAAATTATATCACACCTAACCTAAATAAAGTTGTATTTTTTTTGAAATTTTCTAAAATGTGAAAAATTTCTTTCAAGGTGTAATATTAAATGCACATATTTTCTACGGTAGAAGTACTTGTGATGACGTCACTCTTTTATAATGAAATATTATAATATATAAATTACTGCAGATAGTCATATATTATTGTAACATATTATATTGAAATAGTTTTACTTACTACAGGGTCAAAGAAGGATGGAAAATGCATGTTAAAGCACGGAAGGGGTGCACGTGAGTTGATTTCATAATTTCTATTAATTCTATTGTAATAAAATATTACAAACTGTCACACATTAACGTTTGAGTAAGTGTCGACCAAAGTGTTCCGCAGTAATAATAAACTCCTTTCTCATCCTTGAGTATAGGAAATGTCTAGAAGAATTCAGTAAAATATCCCTCAATAATCGTTAAAATTTCATAATAGGGTACATCAGATCATGGTGAAACTGCGTCTAACACATAAATCAATCTGATGCGTATTTTGAGTTATATATATATATATATATATATATATATATATATATATTTTTATTTTCAGGGATAAAAAAAGTAATATGTTCCATATTTATATTCAATCTTGATGAAACTTGCTATACACCCTTGTGATACAGTAAACTGTATATTGGTTATTACGAGGAACTTTAATGATAGGATAGAAGAGAAGTTCATAAGATAATGAATAAATTATAAAGTTTATTGTAAACGGATTGAATCATCTTTCCTAGATTTGGAACTCGATCTAATTGTGGTTTAGGCATTCAAGTAAAAATATCAATCTAAATGTTGACATGCCAAAAGCATGTATATTATAAATTGTTCATACTAACCGAACTATTTCTATACTACAAAAAGCAAATTATTTGCCTGACGAGTTGAAATACTGATCGGTCGAACGCTGTCACACGAAATTCCGAATTCCGCCTATAAACTACACGACACTATAACCTTTTTTGAACTAGCGCAACCCTAATCATTTACACTAAGAGATTTTAGTTTAGTTTTACCGTTTAGATGTTTATTAATTGTTATCACTAAGTAATAAATAACTTTGTGCAATTCCAGTCATACTACATTTTATCGCTATATATAAATAAAATTATTTATTGAGTTAGTTTGGAACTGTTATGTTTAAATTAGTGTTTTTGTTGATTGCAAAAGCCAGTTACCTTAGAGCAGTAACTACAAATCCTATTACGGAACAGAATGTGTTGGCAATAATAAGCATTAGCAATTCATTATCTTTAGAGTGTAAACGGGAGGATGAACTAATCTACAAAGTTATGGCAGAAAGGCTTATTTGCATATTGAACTGAACACCTCGTTAAGAGATCCAACATTTGTGTAACGTCAAAGGTTGATACTTCATATTTATTCTTGGTTTAAACTCCTTCAGTAAGAATAATAAATTTAAATTAAAACACGAGATGTTCAGAGAACTGTAATGGCTACGTATAAATACAACCAACGCCAATCAATAGAGACACAGTCTCTGTAAATTGAACTAATGCGATGCAATTTGCAATAATTAGAAAATATCCTGAAAGGACAAATCGAATTAACGTTTATTTTCAACACATATTTGATTATAAGGAATCAAACACTGGTTTTTACACAAATTGATGTGTAGTTTACTCTAGCGTCAGAAAAATGTCTTAAATACTGTAGTGCCTTAATTTCAATTTGTATCCATAGTGCAGTTAGAAAAACAACATAGTTTTATTAAGACAGAAAATGATTTTGTAATTGGTAATAACAAAGATGTTAAAAAGTGAAATAAGTAATAATACTTACTACAGTGTACATATATAGGGAATATTTTCATGAAAGATGAGTAAATTTGCATTTAGATTGTTTCTTTAATGTCGTTAATATGTGGTAACAGGATTTTATCTTGTACTGCTCTTAGCTGAATCAATTTTGTTTTGTTGAGTAACAATACGTCTCGGCAAGCAGCTGAGTCGCTGAAATGAAACACGCGAATCTTTTTGATGTTTTTTGGTCATCCACTCAAAGATATAATACCTATTTTGCTCCAGTCATAATTTACTGTATTGAGATAAGGCTTGGGTGAGCAGCTGATTTATTGTTCAGAGTTGTTTGCATAAGAAAGCGGTCACTGAGGCAGATGTTATCTTGTTATACGAGTTGCTATAACATTGGAAATTGAATTGAAATTCATAAAACAATTTAGGGTGAAAACATTATTACTAAAGAAGGTGGAGTAGAAATTTAATACATTTATTATCCAGTTTTCAATATACAAATTTTGGCTATTATTGCCTCCTTCAAGTAAACTTCATCATTTGGCGCCAATAAACATTTGCGTACAGTCTTTCAATATAAGCACACCGTGATCCCCCCCCCTATATACTTTGTATAATGGTTAATTGAAACCAAAGAAGAAAATCTGTTTCATGTGACGTCAGCTTGCCAACTGTGCACAAGGTATTCGTTCTTGTACAATTTGGGTTTACGACATCAAGCAATAAACGTTAATCAATTTTAAGGTTAGTAAAATTTAATTTCTTCCAACTTGAAAAACCAACATTACCTTAAACCAAGTTGACACTGTTAAGTAAATATCTAAATTAATACTGCCACAGTTCTTGTTGTCACGTATCTCCATATTTTTTAACATTTCTAAGGTTCAACCACTTGAGATATTCAGAGTGGGTTTTGTCTCTCTGAACGTTGTTTACACGTCATTTATTAAAATCCTAAATTTATACGTAGTTGTAATACGTTGTATTTCTTGACAATAATAAGAAAACATCAAAGACTTCACAAGACAAAACAATAATAAATGTACCGAATGATTAATGTTACCACATGTTTAATATTAAAACAAAGGTTTACAAAGAGATAAAGATTTTTCCTGGGAAATTGGACTCTTGACTCTTTATAAAATTATTCACTGTTACATTTAGTTTACTATTGGTTTATTTCCCTCTAGGGATGGTAGCTATGTTACCGAAATGTACATAAAGGTTTATTAAACTTTCTATCGTTAAATGTGTTAGTGTTTTATTTGTGGTTTGGGGATTACTTCTTTCATGTTGTTATTAACTACAAGGCTCATTGGATATTATACAGCTATACAACGGCAAATTTCGAAGAAACTTCCAACATATAGTAGAAATTAAAAAAAAATCAAGTACTATCAGCAATACAGTTTTAAAGGAATTTGATAATGATGGATTGTTTATACTATTTATATAGTTTAATTAGATGATTGAAATTTTATGTTTCAAAAAAACCTTTAATTATACGTAGTAAACGTTGTATTTCTTGACAATAATAAGAAAACATCAAAGACTTCACAAGACAAAACAATAATAAAATTACTAAGTGATTAATGTTACCACATGTTTAATATAAAACAAGGGATTACAAATAGAGAAAGATTCTTCCTGGAAAATTGGTTTAAAGTCAAGTTTACAACTGAAGTGCGCGGGAAAATGTTACTTTTAATTTTAATTTCAGACGCAGATAAGCAACAGCAAATTTTGAAGAAACTTCCAATTTATAAATAAATCGAAAAATAAATACTATTAGCAGTTACCAAGAAAAGTAGTGTTTTCCTTAGTGTTGGTATAAATATTATTATTGTTTTCTAAAATTTTAATTTTCGATGTTTATAAATAAATCCCTGGCTATTGCAATAGTTTATAATTACAATTCGATAAGAATGCAGACAGCTGCATGGATTTTTTTCCGGTTCATCTAGAGAGATACAAATATAATGTGTGTATAATATATGCCTATTAGTTGTATGCTAATGTTGCATATGTAATTAGTGCATGTATGCTTTAGTGAGTGTGTGCTTGTAATTGCGCACATGCAAAGTCTAAAATTAAATCCTGAAATATCATTGATTGCTGATTGGATGTGATTAATGAAATAAATTAAAAGCATTCTCAGAGTGACACTTCAGATCAATGATTAGTTTATCCCTTCAGAAATAAAAAATGCAAAGGTGACGCTTGCTTTTAGCTTTGATTAATTTACTACAAAGAGAATGATGTTCAGTATTTGGATCTGTAATTCAACAGAAAAGTGAGAAAGTAAATTTCAATTTAAAAAATTAAATTTCTCAATGAAATTCCTCTTATTATTTGCGTACACTAAACGTGTATCCTTTTTGGTAAACATTTTGGTTCTGTATTACTGTTTGGTTCTGTATTACTGTTTGGTTCTGTATTACTGTTTGGTTCTGTATAACTGTTTGGTTCGGTATTGCTGTTTGGTTCTGTATTACTGTTTGGTTCATAAAGTTAATTTACTGTTACATAAAATCAGTAACGTTATTATATACAATCCCCAACATAAGTTTTGTAATATGTTAATATTTTACTTGCACGAATATAAATACTATATAAGGTATTTTGTCTTCGTCATTACGATAAAGTTTGAATAATAGTTTTAAATAATCTGCGTTTATTAATAAAACAATCTACACTATATCATTAGGAAAATAGAAATGTAGGATGATATATAAGTGCATTTAGAGATATGTGATAATCGAGGAAAAAAACCGAGAAATATTTTCACAAGAATGTTGTTTTGAAACAAAATTAGAAATAATAAACTTGGAATTAGAATAATAAGAGATGCTTGATTGTTAGAAATGAATGAATAATTTTTTATTTATAATGATAAACGAGTAGGTCAGATAAATTATTAAGTAAATCGTTATACATATATTTAAGGAGTTTTAAGGTCAGATTACTGTTCCAATTTAAATATGAATTATTATACTTCATAAATCTTGTGACTTCATTTTTGAAGCTGTATTCAAACGCGTTTCTGAAAAAAAAACTCTAAAGATCGTTCCCTTGTGGTTATCGAGTAAACAGTAAGCTTGAAACAATTCACAATCCACATATAAACTGTAAATAAAAGTAAAAAAAAAACTGATGTGTGCACCACCACAGAGAACTTGTTCACATGAAATTAAAAGTGAAATGAATCCCGCAGTTTTACTTTCAGTGTTGTGAAATATTGAACGTCTTAGATAAAGAAACTAAAAATATAATGGATAATTTTCTTACTTTTGATGTTAATAATAATCAGTTTATTTCTAGTCAGTTAGACAAGTTGAAGGAATAAAGTTGTTAAATGCATTACAGTTTGGGTAAAGAAAGTTTACGACGTCACGTAAGTACTTAATCTAATAATCCGTACTTCCTTTGGTCACGTTTTGGTCAACACTTTTATTCACTTAAAGTTCTATTCCAGAATACTGTGTTCTGTTATAGTCCGGAGTTGTCAGTTAGTTTAAGTATGTGTAAAGACAGATCGTAGGAGGAAATGTTAAATCAATTGTTGGTGACACTGGGAGAGGTTCATGGAGAGACAGAGTAAAAGACTCCGGTTTCATAATATTTACAGTCAACTAATCTTTTTCTCTGGATAAAGGATTAATATATAAAAGGAAGGGGGCATGCTGAGTATCGTCTCTTGGGTTACCGTGGCTCCAGCCTGATAAGGCCTCTGTTATCACACAAAATCAACATTAAACTAGGAAGCCATTTTTTAAAAAAATAATTCTCGTTTATTACAAGCCTACTTGTTCCTTAGATTAAACCTTATTAAAAATGAAGATAATTTACAGGTTTATCAAATCTGTTGCTATATTTCAAAGCTGAAGATATTTTTTATGCTAAACATATTGTAAAAGAGATATATTTTATTTTATAAAAATTTATTTCCACTCAAATGTATTATTTTGAAATAATTTCAAAAATTCGCCAAAAATAGAAATTCTATTCCAATCATAAAGTGATTGATAGTTTTTTTTAGGAAAAAGTCCAAATTATTCATATATGTAACTAAAAATTTGATTGGTGCAAAATTGTAAAAGTTATAAGCTCAGGAAGCAAAAATTTTGAAAAGCTGAAATAAAATTTTCTAAATTCAGGCCTAAATAAATACTATTAAATATTTTTTGTAATTTTATAGTTTATATACAAAAGTTTCATAATTTAGTTGTGAATAGAAATATGTAAAAACTTTTACCAATTTCAAAGTAGTTTTTATGAAATAGAATTTTTTATGTCCGTACTACACAACGCCACTAAAATTTGGCCTATTTTGAAACATCAATCTAAAATGTATCCTTTACCCAAAAATGAAATTTTATATACCAAATTGTAGAGAATAAATCATAGAATAGAACTGTAAACTTGAAAATTTTATATAACTTACCATTTTGTAATCAGAAATTACGAAACGAAAGAAAAGTATAAACGATTCACGAATTTAACCTACAACCACATACAAACATAACCTAAACCGTTACTAAATAAACCTTTTATAAAACTAATTTCACTAAACAAACAGACTAACAAACACTACACTTATTTATTTATATATAAAACACAATTTCATAAACGTTATTCACTATAAATCACAAAAATAATATTTCAGATCAGATTTACAATGTGAGCAAACAGTAAAAAATGGCGGACTCTACACCTCTACGCTTTCAAGAGTAAAATGCAAGTTTTGCCGGTGAATTGCTGCCAACTCATCAGAGCTAAATGTAAAAAAACCAAATACCAAAGGAATCAGAGAAGCTTTATCTACAAAACTGTGTAAAAATAATTTTAGAAACACTTCATCTGTGGTAAACATATGGACTTGAAAAGAAGCTTGCTAATTGGTTGAAATCTTGGCCAATAGCAAGGCTTTACGCGATCGCATAGAATAAACAAACCGTCAACGTAATCTAAGATTTGAAAGCAGTGGTAGAGAGGTCGAAATGCAAGCTTTCTATTGGTATAAATATCATTGTCCTAAAGTCAGTGTATATAACGGGTATAGGTCCTGAAAGTTGACGAAATTCAAGTGTTCCGTCGTCCCGTTTGACACTCGAAGCAGCTGTTTAGAGTTCTGCAATTATTCCATCGATCATTAGAGTCTTAATATTCATTTTAGAAACATATGGTAAATGATTAAAGTTTGAAAAGTTTCCTTTCCAACGGTATAAAGTTTATTGAGATTGGATGACAATTAGTGGGTCAAATATTAGAATGTAGCGCGCACTGTTAAAAATGTCAAAGAACTGCAATATATTGCAGTTTGGCGTTTCAAAGGTTTCACGTTGGGTTGACACTACCTGGTTGTAACCTAATTCCGTTATATTCCAATAAATAGAAGAACTTGGTATCACTTTAAATGGCATCTGTGTTATTAACATTATCAATTAATTAAAAACATCAATTCCCACGATTTGACATTTCAACGATTATTTAGTCATCGTCAGTTGCACTCAATACAAAAACTCGTAGAAACATAATATGCTATATGTTGTATGTGTCACAGTTCTTGTGTATAGTTTCTGTGTAACGTTTATTAATAGTTATGTTTTATGTAAGTCACCACCTACAACCCTGTCCGGTCTAAGAAAAGTCCTTGAAAACGAATCAAACTTACAGTGTGTGGATGTTACAGATACTGTGAAGAAACTCACCCCTACATATGCGATGGGCATGCTAACATGGAGGAAGGTGGTTTTTAGTGAGTAGGAATCAACACTAATATGAGGTTTTGATAAACGAATTAAACGCGTAAATTGAATAAAGTATAAAAAAGATGATAAGAATAGCAAAAGATTACACTCAATGATATTATATTAGGTTTATCTGAATATCATAATGTATTATTTTATTATTATTATTTTTACAAAGAATAAAACAATAAACAAAATTAGTTACTTTATAACATTTAGAATTGTATAATTGGTAACCAAATAATACTAATCTAATACATTACAGGAACTTAGGTGTGTTGTTATCAAAACTTAGTCAAATAGATTTTACCTAAGACACTTATTTTCAGTGATAGAAACGTGTTTCCCTAGGAAATATATGGCGACAAAAATGAAAAAAAAGAGATGTTTCTTTCTAACATATTGAAGTATTTTGGGGAGAGACGGTAACGAATATATTTATTTTTGGTTTTATGAAGTAACTTATGAGAAAGTTGGTGAATGCATTTATTTTATCATTTGATTCCTGAGTAAAAAGAGAAAATTTCTTTTATCCAATTTTACAAATTAACTTTTCTAGCTTTATTTTCAATTTAAAATTAACATGGTTTACTATAAATATATACAAATATGTATTAATTAATTATAAAAAGTCATAAGAATTGTTATGTTTCCTAAATATTCTTCAAAAAAGTTATTAATAATTTAAAAAAAAAAGATATTTTATGCGTAAAAACCCCCACTGTCAGTTATTCACAAGCACAGCAATAATAAGCTTTTACAATTCATAATAAAATGGAGGCTCTACAAAGTGGTTAATGAAGAGCTTATTTGCATATTGATCTGTAGACTGTATACCTGGTTAGAAGATCAAACATTTGTAGAGGGAAGCATAACGTGAAAGAATGTTTATATTCCACGGTATAAAGTTATTAAATACATTATTTGTGCAAATATTATTTTATAATAACTTGGTAGTTGTGAAAAAATAGGTAAATAGAAAAACAGATATATTTTTAGATAATGACACAAATAAAGGGATATTCTAGCACTATATTATATATAATTTTTAAACTATTTATGCTAAAGACCTTAGGTGCTTGGTGGTATTCTATTTTAATAATTAAAACAAACACTTTTTAGTACAAACCATAACTTTATTTAAAATTTATCGACCATGGTTTCGCTAGTTACAGCATTGTCAAGGTAGTTTACATGAATGAAGAAGAAAGGTACATTTCACAATATCCAAACAATAATTGGGTAAAACCCCTTTGTTAACCTAAATAAAAGAGGGGGAGGAATGGGAAGGGCTATGACCTAGTTAATGGTTTGAGGAGTGGGGAGTTGATGAATTTTAGTTGTTCATTTAAAACTAACACATTTTTATTCATTACTATTCTATTAATTTCTAGATTTTCTTAATGAAAAACCTCCAACATCTCTTATGTTCATCTAATCTAATTTTAAAACTTCGGCGAGTTTAACCTATATATATATATATATATATATAAATATAGCATTACAAATTTTACATGTTAGCCTAGTTGATAAACTCCACTTTTACTCATTCTTGGTACTTTATCTTTACTGTTAATTAACGATTTACCCAAATTATTATCCACATAAAAAGCTGGTTTTACACACGTACTTTTTAATAATATTTTTCCTAATTTGTAACTAGTTTGACCTACATAACCTATCTTCCGCCATTTTGTGGCTTTATCAACACACTCAATGGGGAAAATAATATATGATTTTTGGCACTATTTTTTACTTTTTATTTAACATATTGTCAATTATTTGTCATCATATCCATTATTCCTAGCTATTTGTTTTATACAATTTAGTTCTATAAAGTAATCATTACTCAACATAGCAATATTAATTAGGCGATGCAACATACTATGGAACACAGCTAACTTGTGGTTCACCGGATGTTGAGAATTAGCGTAAATCACATTATCTGTAAATGTAGGTTTTCTAAAAATGCTAAAATTATGCTTACCATTTTCTATTTTAATGTTTAGGTCTAAATAAATAATGAGATTGTTTTGACTTATATCCATAGTGAATTGTCTCGCCTTATTAATTGAATTAAAAGAATCAGTTTATGTGTAAAATTGTATATTGGTACAGATATGTGGATGTTGTTTTATGTTTGTTTAAAGGATCAGACCGCCAACTTCAAATATTTTTCAATGATTTAAATTCAATGAATAAGGCGATACAATTCACTATGGATATAAGTCAAAACAATCTCATTAGTTATTTAGACCTAATCATTAAAATATAAAATGGTAAGCATAATTTTAGCAATTTTAGAAAACCCATATTTATAGATACTGTAAACATATTTTGATGTCTTCATACAGTAATAACAGTGACCTTTTGGTTATTAGTTAAATTTATTTTCCAAAATAAATTTTAATTTTCTTTTACAATTAAATAACAAAATGACATTATCATATTAATTTCGGTAATTTTGAGAGTTTTACGTAGATTTTATTAAAAATGTTTCGTCATATAACAACCCACAGAAACATATATCGCGCAGAAAAAAAAGTGTGTAGCTTTAAAATTTGTATTGCTATTGTTTCTAAAATAAAAATTTGGGGAATTATTGTTATAGATGTAACTAATAAAAATGAAAAATAGATAAACAAATTCTGTAATTAATAGTTTTAGTAACAGAAATTTGAAAGATGTTAACTTTCTCATGTAATTAAAGTTAAGTCACCAAATGTAAAATATCTGAAATTTATTTATGGATGAAGAAAAACTGTATATATTTCAGCACTATCCTAATCAAGTTTTTTCTACATCAGTAAAATAAATATTTTAGAATATTATCGGGATAGAAAACAAGGTTATGGTATTTTATATTATTTAAAAATACTAAATAAATTTATAGTAGAGAATAAAACAAATAAGTTTTATATGTCAACAAATTGCAGTAAATATTAACATAAACATTTCAGTTACATGGTTGTAAAATGTTGAATTAAAACAAGAACATTATAAAGGTAAATAATAGTAAACATGACGTCATGTAGTGCAACATATATTTACAATTAAACTTTATTTTCAAGCAACAGCATATATATATATATATATATATATATATATATATATAGTTTTAATCTTGTCACAGGAATTTACAATTTAAATTAATGTGCAGTTTGTTAAGACGATATTTGTGTTGCGGTAACATACAAAGCTTCAACTGTGACATAATTAATGTAAATTCATGATAGAATGATTTCAGTACATTTGTCTGTACAATTACTATTTAGGGACATGCGCAGTATCAGGACGAAATTAATTAATTAAATTGTCTGCAGTATTACCATTTTCGTATCGAAAGATGAAACGATGTCACTGTTGGGAATTTGTTTCATAAAAATCCAAACTATCATTTGTTGAAATTACAAAAGTTAAACTGTCAACATTATCTGACATTTATTTTTCAAAAGGAGCAAAAACAATCGTGATGTGTGAAATGAAATACTTTGAATATTAAAAATTTCCCCATAAACTGCTGTACAATAGTTTCATCGCTGTGAAAATTGCACATCTTTCACTGTCCTCCATGCTGCGTTTAGTAATATTAAGTAACATGACACTCCTTACTTTGAACAAGAAACGTTTCCCAATAAACTCTTGTACAATCTTTCACTGTCCTCCATGCTGCGTTTAGTATTATTAAGTAACATGACACTCCTTACTTTGAATAAGAAACGTTTCCCAATAAACTCTTGTACAATCTTTCACTGTCCTCCAGGCTGCGTTTAGTATTATTAGGTAACATGACACTCCTTACTTTGAATAAGAAACGCGTCCCAATAAACTCTTGTACAATCTTTCACTGTCCTCCATGCTGCGTTTAGTATTATTAAGTAACATGACACTCCTAACTTTGAATAAGAAACGTTTCCCAATAAACTCTTGTACAATCTTTCACTGTCCTCCATGCTGCGTTTAGTATTATTAAGTAACATGACACTCCTAACTTTGAATAAGAAACGTTTCCCAATAAACTCTTGTACAATCTTTCACTGTCCTCCATGCTGCGTTTAGTATTATTAAGTAACATGACACTCCTAACTTTGAATAAGAAACGTTTCCCAATAAACTCTTGTACAATCTTTCACTGTCCACCATGCTGCGTTTAGTATTAATAAGTAACATGACACTCCTTACTTTGAATATTAAACATTTCCCCATAAACTCTTGTACAATAGTTTCCTCTCCTTGAGAATGGCACATCTTTCACTGTCCTCCATGCTGCGTTTAGTATTAATAAGTAACATGACACTCATACTTTGAATATTAAACATTTCCCCATAAACTCTTGTACAATAGTTTCCTCTCCCTGAGAATGGCACATCTATCACTGTCCTCCATGCTGCGTCTAGTATTAAATAAGCAACATGACACTCCTTACTTTGAATATTAAACATTTCCCCATAAACTCTTGTACAATAGTTTCCTCTACCTGAGAATGGCACATCTTTCACTTTCCTCCATGCTGCGTCTAGTATTAATAAGCAACATGACACTCCTTACTTTGAATATTAAACATTTTCCCATAAACTCTTGTACAATAATTTCCTCTACCTGAGAATGGCACATCTTTCACTTTCCTCCATGCTGCGTCTAGTATTAAGTAAGCAACATGACACTCCTTACTTTGAATATTAAACATTTTCCCATAAACTCTTGTACAATAATTTCCTCTCCCTGAGAATGGCACATCTTTCACTTTCCTCCATGCTGCGTCTAGTATTAATAAGCAACATGACACTCCTTACTTTGAATATTAAACATTTTCCCATAAACTCTTGTACAATAATTTCCTCTACCTGAGAATGGCACATCTTTCACTTTCCTCCATGCTGCGTCTAGTATTAAGTAAGCAACATGACACTCCTTACTTTGAATATTAAACATTTTCCCATAAACTCTTGTACAATAATTTCCTCTCCCTGAGAATGGCACATCTTTCACTTTCCTCCATGCTGCGTCTAGTATTAATAAGCAACATGACACTCCTTACTTTGAATATTAAACATTTCCCCATAAACTCTTGTACAATAGTTTCCTCTCCCTGAGAATGGCACATCTATCACTGTCCTCCATGCTGCGTCTAGTATTAAATAAGCAACATGACACTCCTTACTTTGAATATTAAACATTTCCCCATAAACTCTTGTACAATAGTTTCCTCTACCTGAGAATGGCACATCTTTCACTTTCCTCCATGCTGCGTCTAGTATTAATAAGCAACATGACACTCCTTACTTTGAATATTAAACATTTTCCCATAAACTCTTGTACAATAATTTCCTCTCCCTGAGAATGGCACATCTTTCACTTTCCTCCATGCTGCGTCTAGTATTAAGTAAGCAACATGACACTCCTTACTTTGAATATTAAACATTTTCCCATAAACTCTTGTACAATAATTTCCTCTCCCTGAGAATGGCACATCTTTCACTTTCCTCCATGCTGCGTCTAGTATTAAGTAAGCAACATGACACTCCTTACTTTGAATATTAAACATTTTCCCATAAACTCTTGTACAATAATTTCCTCTCCCTGAGAATGGCACATCTTTCACTTTCCTCCATGCTGCGTCTAGTATTAAGTAAGCAACATGACACTCCTTACTTTGAATATTAAACATTTTCCCATAAACTCTTGTACAATAATTTCCTCTCCCTGAGAATGGCACATCTTTCACTTTCCTCCATGCTGCGTCTAGTATTAAGTAAGCAACATGACACTCCTTACTTTGAATATTAAACATTTTCCCATAAACTCTTGTACAATAATTTCCTCTCCCTGAGAATGGCACATCTTTCACTTTCCTCCATGCTGCGTCTAGTATTAAGTAAGCAACATGACACTCCTTACTTTGAATATTAAACATTTTCCCATAAACTCTTGTACAATAATTTCCTCTCCCTGAGAATGGCACATCTTTCACTTTCCTCCATGCTGCGTCTAGTATTAAGTAAGCAACATGACACTCCTTACTTTGAATATTAAACATTTTCCCATAAACTCTTGTACAATAATTTCCTCTCCCTGAGAATGGCACATCTTTCACTTTCCTCCATGCTGCGTCTAGTATTAAGTAAGCAACATGACACTCCTTACTTTGAATATTAAACATTTTCCCATAAACTCTTGTACAATAATTTCCTCTCCCTGAGAATGGCACATCTTTCACTTTCCTCCATGCTGCGTCTAGTATTAAGTAAGCAACATGACACTCCTTACTTTGAATATTAAACATTTTCCCATAAACTCTTGTACAATAATTTCCTCTCCCTGAGAATGGCACATCTTTCACTTTCCTCCATGCTGCGTCTAGTATTAAGTAAGCAACATGACACTCCTTACTTTGAATATTAAACATTTCCCCATAAACTCTTGTACAATAGTTTCCTCTACCTGAGAATGGCACATCTTTCACTTTCCTCCATGCTGCGTCTAGTATTAATAAGCAACATGACACTCCTTACTTTGAATATTAAACATTTTCCCATAAACTCTTGTACAATAATTTCCTCTCCCTGAGAATGGCACATCTTTCACTTTCCTCCATGCTGCGTCTAGTATTAAGTAAGCAACATGACACTCCTTACTTTGAATATTAAACATTTTCCCATAAACTCTTGTACAATAATTTCCTCTCCCTGAGAATGGCACATCTTTCACTTTCCTCCATGCTGCGTCTAGTATTAAGTAAGCAACATGACACTCCTTACTTTGAATATTAAACATTTTCCCATAAACTCTTGTACAATAATTTCCTCTCCCTGAGAATGGCACATCTTTCACTTTCCTCCATGCTGCGTCTAGTATTAAGTAAGCAACATGACACTCCTTACTTTGAATATTAAACATTTTCCCATAAACTCTTGTACAATAGTTTCCTCTCCCTGAGAATGGCACATCTTTCACTTTCCTCCATGCTGCGTCTAGTATTAATAAGCAACATGACACTCCTTACTTTGAATATTAAACATTTTCCCATAAACTCTTGTACAATAATTTCCTCTCCCTGAGAATGGCACATCTTTCACTTTCCTCCATGCTGCGTCTAGTATTAAGTAAGCAACATGACACTCCTTACTTTGAATATTAAACATTTTCCCATAAACTCTTGTACAATAATTTCCTCTCCCTGAGAATGGCACATCTTTCACTTTCCTCCATGCTGCGTCTAGTATTAAGTAAGCAACATGACACTCCTTACTTTGAATATTAAACATTTTCCCATAAACTCTTGTACAATAATTTCCTCTCCCTGAGAATGGCACATCTTTCACTTTCCTCCATGCTGCGTCTAGTATTAAATAAGCAACATGACACTCCTTACTTTGAATATTAAACATTTCCCCATAAACTCTTGTACAATAGTTTCCTCTACCTGAGAATGGCACATCTTTCACTTTCCTCCATGCTGCGTCTAGTATTAAATAAGCAACATGACACTCCTTACTTTGAATATTAAACATTTCCCCATAAACTCTTGTACAATAGTTTCCTCTACCTGAGAATGGCACATCTTTCACTTTCCTCCATGCTGCGTCTAGTATTAATAAGCAACATGACACTCCTTACTTTGAATATTAAACATTTTCCCATAAACTCTTGTACAATAATTTCCTCTCCCTGAGAATGGCACATCTTTCACTTTCCTCCATGCTGCGTCTAGTATTAAGTAAGCAACATGACACTCCTTACTTTGAATATTAAACATTTTCCCATAAACTCTTGTACAATAATTTCCTCTCCCTGAGAATGGCACATCTTTCACTTTCCTCCATGCTGCGTCTAGTATTAAGTAAGCAACATGACACTCCTTACTTTGAATATTAAACATTTTCCCATAAACTCTTGTACAATAATTTCCTCTCCCTGAGAATGGCACATCTTTCACTTTCCTCCATGCTGCGTCTAGTATTAAGTAAGCAACATGACACTCCTTACTTTGAATATTAAACATTTTCCCATAAACTCTTGTACAATAGTTTCCTCTCCCTGAGAATGGCACATCTTTCACTTTCCTCCATGCTGCGTCTAGTATTAATAAGCAACATGACACTCCTTACTTTGAATATTAAACATTTTCCCATAAACTCTTGTACAATAATTTCCTCTCCCTGAGAATGGCACATCTTTCACTTTCCTCCATGCTGCGTCTAGTATTAAGTAAGCAACATGACACTCCTTACTTTGAATATTAAACATTTTCCCATAAACTCTTGTACAATAATTTCCTCTCCCTGAGAATGGCACATCTTTCACTTTCCTCCATGCTGCGTCTAGTATTAATAAGCAACATGACACTCCTTACTTTGAATATTAAACATTTTCCCATAAACTCTTGTACAATAATTTCCTCTCCCTGAGAATGGCACATCTTTCACTTTCCTCCATGCTGCGTCTAGTATTAAGTAAGCAACATGACACTCCTTACTTTGAATATTAAACATTTTCCCATAAACTCTTGTACAATAATTTCCTCTCCCTGAGAATGGCACATCTTTCACTTTCCTCCATGCTGCGTCTAGTATTAATAAGCAACATGACACTCCTTACTTTGAATATTTAAGTAACAAAACTTCATTTATATTTATTTTTATAACAATCGCTTAATAAAAACACAGCCTAATTTTCTACTCCAAAAACTTTATTAGTGATATTATCCTATCCTATTACTCACTATAATTTTTATAAAGTTTTTTAACTGTCCCAGCAATTTTGATTGTGAACTTTTTGTTTGTATACATGTGACGAATAAAGATGATGACTTTTGTATTGTACAAATGTTTTGTTTGTTGTGGATAATTGTGTTTACTTTTATTTGCTTAAAAATTGAGTTTAATTATTTTAATAAATGTGGACTAACATTCTCTTTACTTAAAACAAGGCATGGAACGAGGGTCCACCCTCATTCAGATCATTAACGAGATGTACGGACATCAATATGCAAATTATCCAACCTATGTCAGCCTTGTAAATTAATTATTTTCTCTCTTTTACTAGCTGCAAGAGAATTGCATCCTATACGAATTGAAAATGTAAATTATACATCGAAGCCACATGATAAGCACTTCAATTTATCTTTTTGTATTTTAAAATATATAAATGTAGCATAAATAATCATCTTATAAATCAGTTTATAAATACCACAATCTAACGATTTAGTGTGGATCCCAATATGACAGAATATACCTACCATATTGACCTTTTGACCAATTTAATAACAAAAATTATAGTTTCATATTCACTAATCTCTAATAAACTTTACAGAACATTGCAAAAGGCATATATTCCGATGATTAAATCTACTCTTTAAACAATATAACAAAATAACAATAATTAACACAAGTTAAATGGCGCAATAAGAAACTTTCAGTTCAGAATAACACTGAGAATTAAAACTTTATTAGTCACATTTCCGCTTTTTATTAAACAACGTGGTATTTAATATTAGTAATCAGTTGTAAATAAAAATATAATTACAGTTTGACCAACACAGGATGTTTGTTGATTTCACTGTGACCTCTTTATGGAAGTCTTTAATCTAATACTGACACTTTGCTTCCAGTCACGTTGGGACAACAGAGAAACACTTTTATCAAATTAAGTCTCAACTTTGTTATACTTGATGCTTTAATTGATTTTGTATGAATTTCGATTTTTACAAGGTGACTTCAAATGTTTCGTTTTTAACATTATATTATAAATAAAACAATAAATTGATAGTGTTGTAAAACTATATTAAAATGAATCTCTAAATATGCAAAAAATTTAGTTATGCATGTAAAATAGTAAGGCGGTGAGTGAATGTGATGGGGCGTTTACTCAAAACTGATAGTGTGCTCACTTCACATCCACTCACTTCTATTTTACATGCACTTGCAAACCTCACTAATATAAAAGTAATTCAAACTTTGCAGAAACAAAGTCCTGCGAAGTATTGTAAAGGCTCCGTAGTTCGTTCGCAATGACAGTCTTCATAGTGACCTTAGGATAAACACTGTCTCAGAGGAAATCAAAAGATTTGCAGAGAAACACAAAGAAATACTTCTACAGCACGAGAACAAAGAAATAGCTTGTTTGTTAGACAACTCTGGCGAGACCCGTCGCTTGAAAAGGACGAAGCCTCTAGAACTTTGCAATGAGAAAGTGTAACAAATCACACATGAACAGAGTGTGCGTTAATCAGGAGTCCATCGGTGGGTGTTACTCCAACAAACAATAACATGACACATCTTTTAAAAGTAATTACTTTTAAATGTATATTACTAGATAGGCTCTTATTGCCTAGTTGTAATTCTGTAATAAAAAAAACAAAAAAACTTGCAAACCTCTTTTTGTGTATCAGATCTTACATTAATAAACTATCAAGTGTGGTGAATAGTAAAAGATAGAATTCATTGAATAAAAATCCTTGATTTGGAACATTAAAAATATTATTTTTACACGATTAGTGTTTTTGAGTAAAGAATTTTTTTGGAATTGAAAAGAGATGAGACAACATTAAATGTAGATTAGGTAGTGACGTTTTATTACATTGTACTAAACTTTTTAATGTAATACATACTTTTAACAATTGAGTTATTAGCAATTATTCTGTAGGAAGAGAACATTGTATTTTTAGAGTTTTATGGAAATATTCTTTCAGTAGCCGTTTTATATAGTGACTTTGTGTTACGTAAATTGTCGTCGTTTAAATTTAGAATATCTCTTATGAAAACCAGATGTACTTTGAAATCAACACAACATAAGTTGGCAATATTGTTAAGAGTATTTGCCTCTAAACCGTTAGTACACAAGATAGGTAATAATAATAATTTGCCATTTATACCTGTTTACAACTACTAATGATATGGACTAATCAGACAAGTTGTATCAGACAGGATTGTTGCATATTGATCTGTATTTCGTTTAATGTAGGGGGTATAATATATATTGTACTTCAATCTTTAATTTAAATACATTCAATCATTATGTGCTGAGTAATATTTATGAAATTAAATCAGCTTTACTTCCAAAAGTAGTTTGAGATTACTTTCTATGCGTGATGTTTTAATTTTAATAATTTATTAATTAAACGTTTACAAATTTTACAGTAAACACATTAAAACACATTTATCGATAAATTAGTGACTTACATTTGTAATTTTAACTACTCATTAATAGCTTACAACTATTTTTAAAATATAGGTGTTTTTTGAAGCAACAATTATTTTTCTGATTCTCAAAAGTTGACAGTTAGTGATGACTATACGTATAATTGAATGCTCTTTATTATTTACAAAGTTAGCAGGGTAGGGGTTGGGTATGTAACTTGACGGTTCCTTAATTCTTTATATATTTTATTATTGGTGAAATATTTTACTGCGGCACTCAAAATTGACGAAACTCTTAATAGGGATGATATTTATTTACGCATACATTTCAAGTGTCAGAACACAAGAGATAAATCTTTATTGTACATGCTTCAATATATTTATACAATATTTTAAACGTTGTTATACAGCAAGTTAATGCAAACTAACGACATGTTAATTTCGAAGATTTACAGATATAAGATTGTGTTCAATTTTGTAGTAGGACTAATTTTAATTAAAGCTTATGTGGGAAGGCAGCGTGGTTTACAGTTCCGGGTTGCCAGACCTTGGAGGAACAAATCTTGGACATTTAAAGCTTGGCAGGCTATGAGCATTTTGTAGAAACAAGATCTTTTGTAAAGAAACGAGACAGTGTTGCAAATTTATTTTATATACAAATTTTAATGCTTAAACCATGAAAGTTGTTTCGTATTTCTAAAGTGATTTAAATTGATCGTTAATTTTAATATACCGGTTACGTTAACAAAAAGAAAAAAAATTAAGTTCAAGATTTAAAATGAGATATTTGATGGTGACATTGAAATTGATCTAAGGATTCAATTTAAATGGATACTTCAAGATTAACATGGAAATTTAAATTGAAGACCCTTATTTTTTACATTAGAATTCAACATAGCGGATCATAGCAACTCCTACGGGTTATTTAATAATTGTTAAATTTTCATTTACCTCTAGATCGTGAGAGTCCATTGGAGAATGAACGTTGTTTGGAAAATGCTTTGAATGAAAGCATGAAATGCTTTGCTTTATAAATTATGAGTTGACTTCAAAATGACCCTTAGAGAATCACCTTATAATAAATGTGTTTCTTAACGTCAAATTTCTAACTAATAAAGACTTAAACATGTGCGTCGAATAAAGACTTAAACTAATTAATCTATTATACAAAATTAAATTTTTGTTTATTAACTTAAAAGAAAACATATAATATTTTCTTCGCAATTTTCCAGAATATGTGAAATTTCCTTCAAGATTCGTTGCTATCTTCACAGATTTCTAACAAGTGTTTAATGAAATACACAATTTCAGGGATGAAGCTCTTTAATTTTTTTTCTTTTTATAACGTCCTCTATTATAATATAAATATTAAAATTTATAAATTATTACACAGTTATATATTTTTGCAACTATTATATTGATGGAGGTTAGGGCGTAGAATGGGAACAAGTTGGTGGATACTCAGTATATTGTGGTGTAACATTACAAAACCACATCACAGTCAAATTCTGATACGTTTCGACCAAAGTGTTCAGTAGTAACATTAAACTTATTTTTCATCCTTGGGTATAAAAAGTTTCAATTAGAACTTAGTAAAATTTAGAAAATTTCTGTCATAATTTGTATGAGTGGTTATATCTCGTGAACGGTACATAAAACAATGATGAACCAATGTGAAAATATAAATCGATTTGACATGTAGTTTGAATTACCATACAAATATGTACATATTTTATATGCAGCTAAAAACAAATATACATGTTCAATCATTTATATTCGGTCTTTAATAGTTTTGATAAAAGTCCTTGATAAATAGAGTAAACTGTATATTGGTTATTTCTAAGGAACTTTAATGATTGGTAGAAAAGAAGTTCACAAAATAGGAAATGAACACTTATTTATTGTAAATGGATCTTACCTGAAAAATCGACGTAATATGTATAGTGATTCAGGCTTTAGGTCGTGCCAATCAAAATTTCAATACGTAATTGTTTACATGCTAATATTGTTTTATCAGAAATTGTGCATACCAATGGCTTCCTCAACAGAACTATTGCTGAATAACAAGAATCTAAATTATTCAACTGACGCACAAATTCTCTTACTCCGTCTATAATTAGGAATAAAAAATATTTACAAACCCCAAAACGTCTATAACGTGCTTTAAACCGGCGTAGGGTAACCTTAGTGATTATATAATGATTTGTAACACTAAATTGCTTAGATTAAAATTTTAATATTAATTGCTATATTTTAGAACAATATACCTTTTTGAAATTCCAGTAGATACTAATTTATAGTTATATACAAAAAAATATATATCCTTAGTAGACTGAATACAATTTGTGACTTACTGGCATTGAAATTAGTCTATTATACCCTTGTGAATCCGTTTTTAAGATTTGAAATTTCACTCTGGCAAAATTGTTCAAAACAACGGTTTTTCTAATCCAGAAAAAAGCAATTAAAAAAACTACTGAAAATGGGAAGTCAACATTCGTTTCGTCATTTTCAGTCTTTTAAACTGTTAAAAATTCCGGGCATGCTAGTTTTTGAAAGCATTTTACAAGTTGTTTTAAATAGAATAAACTTACGAATTTTGGATATTATCAGTACAAAATACATAACAACTATGATATCATTTAAAATTGGATAAGTATAAATTATTTGAAAAGAATCTCTCGTATACAGGTGAAAAATTATTTAATATGTTACCTGTAAAATCGAAACTTTTGAATGGTACAAATTTTAAACTTGCTTTGAAAGAACGTGTGCATACAATTCTTGTCAAGAATAGCCTATATATTCAACGTTCTTGAACATTATATGTTTACTGTTTTAGGTTTCTTCTTTGTTTATTTTATGCATTTGATTGTATTTTTACTTTTTATCTCCATATCTGATTGTTATGTTTTGGTTCTGTGTTTAGTTTTCATTTATTAGGAATGTATATTTTCCATTTGGAAATTTTCATGCAAGTTATTACAAGCTATGTATGAATAATAAAAATGAAATAAAAATAAAACTATTTATTAAATTAGTTTGAAAATGTAATCATTAAAATTAGCTCTTTTTATTTCTTATAAGATTTATTATAAATTTTAAGTCAGTTTTTAATTCACTTGAATATAATAAAAGTTGTCACACCTTAGAATATTAACTACAAATCCTATTACGAAACAGAATGTGTTGGCAATAATAAACATTAGCAATTCATACTGTATCTGTAGAGTGTAAACGGGAGAATGAACTAATCTACAAAGTTATGGCAGAAAGGCTTATTTGCATATTGAACTGAACACCTCGTTAAGAGATCCAACATTTGTGTAACGTCAAAGGTTGATACTTCATATTTATTCTTGGTTTAAACTCCTTCATTAAGAATAATAAATTTTAAATAAAACTGTAGATGTTTAGAGAACTGTAATGGCAATAACGTTACAATAAGTACAAGAATATCGATTCTGGGAATTTCTTTTTTATCTTGTTTAAAGGTGAATAACCTCACGGTCATCATTGCCTTAAAAAAAGAGCTCTATACTTCGAACACTCTAAAGCACCAAGGTCTGAAGACAACCCGATTTGGTCAAGGGGCATCTGATAGGAAAATCAAGATTAGATGAAAAACGCTGTAAATCCAGTTGTGATATTTCGGAACTCCTGCACCTTTACTAACTTGAATACCCTGGGGGGGGTGCAACTTACAAGGTCACTTAGAGAAAACAGAATTGGAGATTTTAGTAGTTATTCTTTTAATGTATAAATGTTCGCATTTTTATACAAAGTTAAACTGATTGTTCAAAGTTAGATAGTAGGGAGGGTTTTTTGGTGCCAAATTTGAACATAAAATAAAATTGACGTAACTGAATTTTTAGGATTACGTAACACAAAACACAAAAATGTTTCCTCCAAAATCGGCTTTTTGGGACTAATGGGTAAAAATAAAATACAAAGCTTGTGGTACTGCAATAAAAAGAATCATTTATTAAAATGTTGTTTACCCATTTTCCTGGTTTATAATTATCAATAATCAAACAAATTTTTGTCCAAAGTAATTTAATAAACTAAAATGAGCCTTAAGGTGATATCTCTTTAAAAAACTATAAATATTTTGTGTTAATACAGAGATTTTATTTAAGTGGATTGTCATGTTAACGTGCAGCTTTAACATCAATAAAGTGCACATAATGATTTTGTACTATTTATTTGTGTTACGGTTAATATTACTTTGTTAAATACAACATCCAATGAACCTTGTGGTTTATGAAAAAAGTAATCCCCAAACCACAAATAAAACACTAACACAAGTTTAATAAACCCTGTTGTACATTTCGGTAACATAGCTACCAACCACAGAAGGATGTACTTTGACTAAATACTTTGAATAATTAAGTAATAATTTATCACCTTCAGTATGTGTGTGGGTTTATTATTTAATCTATAGAAACATGTAAACGCAAAGTTTTAGTAATGATTTGCTTAGACATTTAAAACCATTTAAAATTAAAGCAAGACACGTTTCCAGAATATCAATGACACAATAACAACCATGGTCCATGTTATCCATCCGTATGTTGTTTACACTACTGTTAGTTATTAATCTTTGACATTTTGTCGTGGTTAATAACTAGCTATAGTTATTTTATAATGTACAAAAGACTTATGTGTAGCTATTACTTGTAGTGAAATAATTGAAGAAGAGAGAAGACGTTATCAGCAATAATTAAAATGTAATCATAAATAAGCTAATCAATTAGTTGGAATCGTAAGTTTTACAGTGGCAAAACATATCTGTTTGTATCGTTCTAACAATTTTGGTAATGGTTGTTATGCACCACTATAAAGGTATTTAAAAAAACTGAAATATCTTAAATTTTTTTGAAATTAATTAAAATTTAAGATTTTTTGTTTGCTTCAAAAGCTTTAACATATGTTCTTCTAGCTCTCTATCACAATCGTAGTTCTTGTTATTTTAATGGAACAGATTTGGTTTAAAGAATTAAATCTATAAATACTGTAGTAGTTTTAAACTTTGTAAATTGAAAAAATTAAAATTAATAATGACAAAAATTGTAATTTGTATCCGTTGTGCAGTTCTGACAAAATATAGTTTAATTAAGACAGAAGATGATTTTGTAATTAAGAATAACAAAGACGTTAAGCCCTGAAGGTGAAATAAATAATAATACTAACAACAGTAAAGTCATAGAGTGAATATATTCATAGAAGATGAGTTAATTTGCATTTAGATTGTTGCATTTCTGTCGTTAATTTCTGAAACTCTACTTTATCTTGTACTGCTCTTAGCTGAACCAACTTAGTTGATGGATAACAATACTCCTGACCAAACGTTATACAAATATAGTTTATGTATTTAAACTGAGCCTACACTCACATACCCGAAGAGATGTAAATGTAAATTTCTTATTATAAATTCCCTAAAATACCGCGCCAGCAGTATAACTGAAATAACTTTAAATATTATGTAGTAACTTACAATATTGGTTATTTTTTTCAAAGACAATATGATGTAATACAAGAACAAAAGTTGTATATTCTTTAAATCGTCGTTCAGTTATTACAAATTTGCAGCTGTTATAAAGAAAATTATTATGCTTTTTACACTTTTCTTGAAGTCACATTGTTAACACGCAAAAATCTTACCAATAAAATATTACAAAAATAACCATAGAAGTAGAGCCCATGATTTAATTATTTTAATTATATTAAAGTGATTTTGAATTTTGTTGTGAAGTTACATTTTTACTAAAACATTAAAGTTGAGTTACTAGAACATTTTCAAAACGTAGAATTGAAACTGTATTGCATTTGTGTGTGTTAGTAAATGTCAGAAAACCAATAACATGTTATTGAGAATTAATTTGTTTTAAATTTATAGCTATATAAATGTTATAAAAAGAAAGTAGACATGGTTGAAAGATACAAGACGTATTTTGCTCGAGTCATAATTCACTATATTGAGATAAGGCTTGGGTGAACAGCTGATTTATTGCCCAGAGTTGTTTGCATAAGAAAGCGGTCACTGATGTAGATGTACCTTATCTTGTTTTGTGAATTTGCTACAACATTGGAAATTGAAATAAATTTCATAAAACCAATTTGGTGTGAAAGTGTAACAAATTAAACAAAATGGAGTAGAAGTTATTAAATTTTTTTTTCCAGTTTTCAAACTGAAATTTTGCTATTTCCACCTCCTTCACCTAAACTTCAACACTTGACATCAATAAATATGTATATTTACTTAAATACGAGTATGTAATAATTTGTATAAATCAGTTTCTTGTTTACCTTTTAAAAATAATGTGATAGATTAAACAAGTTAATAGATTAATAGAACAAAATAAAATTGGGATATTTTTGTGAAAACAAAGATATTGGATTAAATAAAGGACTGAAGCTAAAGTTTCAAAAAATTAATAACATAAAAATGCTACAATTGTTTCGCTTTGTGGCATTTTCAGGCAACTTTAGCTTCAGTGCTTTATTTAATCACATAATATGGAGTTTCAACGAAATTTCTGCTGTTTAAATATAAAAACTAAGTCTTATATTAAATTTTTAATATTAAAATATTATAAAAACTAAGTATTCGGCTACCAAAAAATTAAAAATTTTGTTTATATTTTACTAGCTGATGCCCCCAGTTTCACCTGGGGATAGTTGAGATAGGTTTATAAAGAAATATTTTTAACACAATTCTAATGGTGGTGAAATGGAAATAAATTATGCCCAAATACAGCAACACACTCATTTTGATCAAAATTAACTCATAAATAACAAAGATATGATTCGTGTTTTAGGGGTAAACATTCTCTTGGAGTGGAACATTTTCAAATCTCTTTTTTACTACGCGTCTACAGATCTACTCCAAACCATTTAAAAAAATTCATAGGTCTAGACTTTTTGGATCCAGAGACGTGCTTTAGGGGTAAAAAACTTACTTGAAGTGGAAGGTTTTCAAAAGCATTTCTCAGTATGAGTCTACAGACTTACCATGTTTAAAAAATTCATAGCTCTAGACATCTTGGATCCAGAGATATGCTTTAGGGGTAAAAACTCCCTTGGAGTGGAAAATTTTCAAAACCCTTTCTTAATTCGCGTCTACAGACCTAACTCAAACCATGTTAAAAAATTTATAGTGCTAGGCTTCTTGGATCTAGAGATTTCGTGAGTAGTCAGAGGATTTTGACTTTTACACACACATATATATATATATATATATATATATATATATTTACAATTTTTGATATATATATTTTTTCAAATTTATTGTAGGCACCGTTTAAAAAAATTGGACAAGTTCGATTGCCCGAAAAATAGTTAAAATTTCAAAATGGCGATAATTTTTCAAATTACGAAAACTTCTTTTATGGGAATAATTTTT
This sequence comes from Aphrophora alni, assembly GCA_963513935.1. Lineage (NCBI taxonomy): Eukaryota > Metazoa > Arthropoda > Insecta > Hemiptera > Aphrophoridae > Aphrophora > Aphrophora alni. Next base: position 100,380,765 of record OY740769.1, on the reverse strand, counting down.
CTTTCAAATATTGTATAACGGTCTTCCCACAATACTTATTATTTTGCAGTTTGATAATCTGCATGCAGTTTTTCCCAAACCTTACTTCGATGACAAAGAAAAGAGAGTTTATAACAAAAAAAAAAAAAATTAAAACAAAACCTCAAAATTAGAAGAAAATTAAAAAAAAAAAATATATATATATATTTGAAGAAGATGGAATTTTAGGTAAACTTAGCAAGAAACTTAAAATTTACTATTTGATTTGAAATATGGTCAGACAATTTCAAAACAGGTTTATCAGAAACAATCCTTTGGTAGTTCTTCTTTTCTTATGTCCTACATGAGCCTCCTATTTCGTGTAGTTTGAAGATCTTATACCAATAACAAATAAGGTTCACTATTATTGAACATACAGACATTTTTTTTGTGTTAGAAATAAATAATAAAAAAATAGTGCACAAATATTTCATAAATGTTCTCTCACTGAAAACTACACAAACACTTAACCTAAAATTGCAACTAATTAATTATTTTATGACAGCTCTATTAGCCTATCTAAAAAATGTAACGTACCAGCAGATTTCACAGGCTACTACCAATGTTGGTTTTTCCTTCCATACCACCCCTTTCATCTCTGCTTTTGTATCTTTATATACTTTAGATGAACATTTTATCAATGTTAACCTAATGATGCCTAACGTCGAAACATGTAATTATTTAAAATAATCAACTAGTTTAAGTTAATTACTTTAATGTTTTCGATCCTTGTATATCCTAGTGGACTACCGGTTTCGAAGTTATATCGTCATTTTCATTTGCGGGACATAATTCTTCTTAATTAAATTCATTGGTTAATTTAATTTTAGTAATAAAAATTGCAACCTATTTGTTTATTAAATTAGTCATATTTACTTGTATGTATTGATTTTTTAATAAAAAAGAAAAAAAATTCATAATTTATAGATCTATTTCATCAGATAGAGTTAAATGGACATGTCAACTGTCCGCATACACAGTGTTCAGTCAACCGACTCACGTACACAACCTTCATGTATTGATGGGAAGACTAGAGATGTGTTAATCCTAACTCTGCAATAGTTGTAACACAATCACTAATACACAAATATCTGTATATATTTCTTATTTAGGAGAACAATAGTAACATATTAAATTTTAGTTTTAGAATTATCAAATAACAAGTTTGTTATTGCTTTTTTACAGAAACAAATTTATAAATTATTTGATTCAACTTTATAGAGTTGTTTAATGAGTAAATGTTATTAATACAATTTAATAACCAATGTTTTATAACTCCTTAAGGTTGGCTTCTTAAGTTATAGTTTTAGTATGTATCACTGAGGATGGCGACTTTGTCGTTGAATGCGTTTGGTTAGGTAAACGTATTTTTTTTGTGAGATCTTGTGTTCGAGTTTTTTCTTATCTATACAGTGTGTGTTTATACAACATGTGGAAGCGATTCAAGTCAAGGAGAGTCCTAGAAGTGAGTTGCTGAATAACATTATTTGTTACAAATTAAGTAACTTCATATACATTTAGAAATACGAAGTCAAAAATTAAATTCTAAAATATCATTGATTGCTGATTGGATGTGATTAATGAAATAAATTAAAAGCACTCTCACAAATGACACTTCAGATCAATGATTAGTTTATCCCTTCAGGTGATGCTTACTTTTATCTTTGATTAATTCACTACAAAGGAAATGATGTTCAGTGTTTGGGTTTGCAATTCTACAGAAAAACGAAAGTAAATTTAAAATAAATGAAATTCCCTTATAAACTCTCTTTTATTATTTGTGTTTTTTATAGTCTTCATCCTTTTTTATTTATTGTCTTATTTAAATATTTTGTCAAACTATAAAAAACTGTAACGTTAAAATCATTTTAGTGAATAGATGAATCAAATTATTGATAAGTTAGCAATTTAAAATGGAAGAATGAAAATGATAATATCATCCTGTTAGAATCAGTTGCAATGGATTGAGTTTACCTTCAATAAAAAATATGTCGTTACAAGAAGGAAACATTTTCCAGTACTTCCTTTAAATAATGTGTGATAATACACTCATAAAATCAGCATCATTTTTAAATGTGAAGACCTATTTGTTCTACTCTGTTCTCAACTCAAAAATTTTCCCTTTCCATAACAAGTCTTTGGGTTTATCAATCAAATCATGGTTAACATAGTTGTTTACTCTATTTTTGGGCACAACACTTATGGAAAAATGTCACTTGAAATAACAAATACTGTAAATATAAATAGAAAATATGATTTAAATATGATTTATTTAAAGTCTCTTAATGAAAAAAAAATTAAAAAGACGAAAATTGAGAGAATAGATGTCCTACCTAAAAGAGGAACAAAGATGACATTTTTGTAGAACAAGACTAATGGTTAGAATCATCTAAATTTTAATGATAAGATGAATTGAATTTATATATCAGAAAAGAAAGCTTACGATAATGTGATGCTTCAATTTGTGGGACGAAGAGTTGTACTTTTTGGGTTCAGTTCAGAATGTGCGAGTATGGGAGGAGTTGAAGCATGTAATACAACAATCTGTGCTTCAAGTTACCAGAAGTGAAGCGTTAGGTGGCAGTACTAAAGCTTCTAACTTCTGAACTTCAAATCAAACCATGGCGATAGCCTATCGGTATTTTTTGTAAAATCGATGGTTATAGGAAGCTTTTCCGACATTTATAATCTACAAAATGTTGTATACTTGGAGGAAGAGATGCTCTGTAAGGGACTCAGTGTCATATGATGACTTTGGGATCAATTTATACAAGGGAAGAAATACACATAAGTGTAGACGGGTAGGCAAGAATATAGAAGGCAGGGAAATTAGTTGCTATTCAGTTACAAAAATAACGGAGACTCTTCAGCACTTAAGTTCAAATGAGTAAGTTTTGCTCAACATTTCTTTAACGAATCTATTTATTCTTTTAATTGCTTTAAATTACACGAAAATAAAAAGAGACAAGATATGTGAGCCAAATAACTATCCCCTTCTTTAATGATCGTCAAAAGACCTATATTAGTAACAGTTACTTATTATGATTGGGAATACTATGTTCCTCCCGCGGGAACTTGTGAACTTGGGAAAGAGTGACCACAGGTGGATTTAAGAACCTGTGTAAGGTGGATTTAAGCTTATCTCTGAATGTGAAGTTATTAAATTATGAATTATCTGAGTGCCATTGCGAAGCAATCGTTCATTACAGAAGATCTGTTCACAGACATGTCATCTATTTTTAATAAATTGGCTACTCAAGATTTCGAGGTAATAGAACTCAAGTAAAATATTTTTTCCCCTAATAAGTTCAAATTGTTATTCTGATAATTTCAATGGAATAAACGTTGCATTAAATTTTATTTATTGATAACATGTGAAAAACTGAGATTAAAGCTGTAAAAAATCATACATTTTAAAATGTTCTAAAAGTATTATTCTGTAATAGGCTTCAAAACTAAATTTGGAACTCAGTTTTGTTATTATATTGAACTGTTATTTTAAGGAATACATGGAGCATTTACACAGAAAACATTACAGATTGATAAGTGGCGAAGTTGGGTAAGAAATATGAGTAAAAGATAAAGGGATATAGATATAATGTAAGAAATGGAAATGGAAGAAACAATTCCAGAACAAAAATATGAATATGAAACTAAGGTATATAGAGAATATCAAAGGTTTTGAGAGTAAAATCCGTGTTAGAAGAACAAAACTAACCATTTATAAAAAAGTAACAAGGTTAGTAGTAACGTGTGGAGTGGAGACCTGGTCATTAATGGCGGGTAATAAGATCAAGATAGAGACTTGGGTAAGAAAGATTTCGAGGAAAATATTGAGTCTACTTTCTAAAACGGCGTATGACGAATAAAAGTTAATGAAAAGCTGAAGGGTAATCTGGGTCAATAAATTGATAAAAATAGCCAAGGAAATGCAATTCAGGTGGCTAGTCCATGTACAGGAAATGGAGAAAGGAAGTACAATAAAGAAGTTTTATATTGGCAGAACAGGAGGTAGAAGAGAAGTTGAAAAATCAAAAAGAGATGGCTCAAGAACGTGAAGGAATACCAAAGAGCGATGGCGGTCAGAAGATGGAGAGGGGTCGCTCAAGATAGTAAGGAATTGAAAGAAACTCTTGGAAGGGTCAAGAAACGGTCTGGCTCGTAGTGACAGAAAGACTGGACATGGAGATTATGTTGGATTCCTCATATCAGATGCCACAAATGGAGGAACCCAGAGGAACAGGAATAGAAGTGCTCAGGACAGCAGAAACGAAAGAAAACAGAGGAAGAAGATTACTGTTAGCGAGAGTTGTTGTAGTTACTGACAAACACAAGGTGTTGAGAATTTGACTTAACGGAAACCCAGAAGAGTAAAACACCGGTTAATAAAGTATTTATATTATATTCTACTATATTTATAAATCTTTTAATAAATTGACAACATCTTCAAGTCGATTTCTTGCAATTAATTATATTTCAATATCGAACAATATTTAACTATAACCAAACAATTAACGTAAGAATGGTTATTGGATAGGAAAATGATTAGATGTAAAGCACGCATAATTTAAAGGTAAATCACTTATAAATAACCTAATAATAATGCAGAATTTATGTTTATGTTATTAAATATACGCAATCAAATATCACCACTGAAAAAGACTTTTGTTTTTCAGTACATAAAAAGAAACATCCATTATTTCATTAAACATCCATTACTCGTCCCGGGATGATATTCAAGTAAAATTTTCTGTGAGTTTAGAAAGGGGAGAGGGTAGTGTATAATTATACATTTTTAAGGCTATTGGGCTTTAGCAAAAATTTGTTTTGGATTTTTGCGAATATGCGATTAAATATAGTGCTCAATAACCCAGAATATATTCTTGCACTTTGTTATATGAATTAGAAAAGATACCATTAATGAAGAATAATACTCAACTATCTTATGTTTGTTATAGAAGCAATGACATTAAAGCTTACTGCTTACCTACATCTCCAGTTAGTAAGAAATAAAAACCTTCTTTTAATGAAGTTACCATATAATTCGATTTGTGCCAGCATTTCTTTTTCCAACAGACTTTTTCCACCTGTCTGCAACCTAGTTACTACAAGTAACCTTGTTACGGGAGTTGCAAGGCACAATGCAATCCAATTATCCAAGTCACGAGTGAACATTAAACAGTTTCTGTGTTAAAGTGAATATTTTGTTTGCGTTAATCCAGCAGTGCTGCAAATACATACGATAATATATCAGCAACAAAATATCCCTTGTATTTCTCTTTTACGGAAAGTTTGAAAATATTTGTGGAAATATGGATATTACTGATTATGTTAGTCACATATAAAAACCGTTGCTAAAATATAACTCACACGCCTTAAAAGATGAAAGACATTATACAATGGATCAAACTGGGTTAATAACTACATTATATTGATGGGATCCATGGACTAAGTAAATCTTTGGTAATGTAAAATTTTACTGATGTAAAATTATGAAAAACTGATAAGATATTACATACATTTTATACCTGTCCCTAGATTTAAATTTATAGAATAGGATAGCTGTGTACTCTGAGCCAAGTGAAAGTATTAGTATTTATTTATATTATTAATGTGTTATTCCTTTTATTTTGTATTCTCAAAAAAAAATATAAATACTTAAAAAATAAAATAAAATAAACATAATAGTTATAACAATGTTAGCCAATTCCACTCAACCTACAACTTATAACAGGAAAAATATAGTTTTTAACTCTATGATAAATAGTTAAGAAAACAAAAGTTCCAAATTTTTTATAACAACAGTTTGAATGTTTTATTTTTTGAACATACGTTAGTGCTACTGTATACAGTCAAGCAACATCTCGTCATAACTGGAAGAGGGGGAATAGCTGACTAACAAACTACTCAATGTTCATTGAGAACAAATCAGATAATTGTATTTTCAAATATTCAAATTAAATAAGTGTGATTTATTTAATATAGGCTATCAATGCCCTAATTTAGTGAACGTGGAGATGTTTACATTAGAGACAACTTTCAACTACTAAAGAGAAGAACTTAAAACTATTTCCTTTTGAATTCAATCAGTTTGAAGTTTAATTAACTTCTATAATAAATGCGACTTAATAAACATGTGAAATTTCCAAAATGTTCAAAGAAATGAGTATTTAGAAAAAAAAATTTAATTTAAACAAATTTAATTTGTTTGTGGTAAAATTAAATTTGTACTTAAATACTCTTTAAGGGGGGGATGGTTAAAATATCAGTTGTAATATTGGAATACATATAATGTACAAATATTGAGAAAAGCAATTTCATAATATATAGAACACAGTGCTGTAGGATAACTAACGAAGATGTGTGAAAAGATGTAGAGGATCAGGATAAAGAATATAAAGAAATAGAAATGTATATAATTTTACCACTGTTTACGTATCCATTCCCGGCCAAATTATTATTAATAAAAATACCAAAAAATATTTGCGATTTGACTTCTTTAAATACATTTTCGTTTGGGATGACACTTGGTGTCTCATTAGAGCTTCATATGTTAAAATGTATGACTCTGTACCGAATTAACTGTCAGAATGTTTTTAACAAAGAACTGAACAGTAGCATTGACTTTCTAAGGAAACGTTTTGGTCTAAACTTTTCAATTGAGTTTGTTTGGAAACTCAAAGATATATTATTTGCAATCTGAATTACACTATCAAAAAATATTGTTTGTGATAGAACTTGAGAGACACTATATTATTTAGAGACCATTCCTCCATCACTAACATGCTGTGTTCTATTATACAAGAACAATTTTATCCACATTAATAAAACTCTTCTAATACAAATTCTTTCACATTTTTCTGTAATCAATTGAAGTCGAAACGATCGAAAGCCTTGGTTAAAGGAATGTAATTAGTTACATATTCTCTTATGTTTGTATAACATTTTATTATATTGAATAAATTGATGTCTTGATTTAATGTGTCTTTCAATTATACAGGGTGATTTTTAAGTATAGAAATGGCTTGTATTGCATAACTGTCAAGTACTTGTAGACAGAAACAAATTGCGGGTCTACATAATTTAAAAAAATATACTTTTTGTAAGTTTGAAAATTTGGTCCCCCACATTGAATCAAACTTTATCTTTTAAATAGGAAGGTGGATATGTTATACACGATTATCATATAAAATTAGAAAAAAGGCAAAACTCGATATTTTTGATAAACACCTTCATTTTTGAGTTATAAGCATTGAAAGTTGCAATGACGGAAAAATCGCTTTAGCAATAAAATGTGATTTCTTAAAAATCACATTATATACTATATAAGGTTAGAGTTGTGTACCTGCCACTTGCCAAAGAGTCAATTCCAGATATTTAATTTTTCGTCAAATAAAAGAAAGAAGTTATAAAGAAAACAATATTTAATCAAGTTTCAACGACAATCTATAAACAGTTATATCTGACATTATATTTTAAAGATTACAGGATAGGTTTTCACTGTAGTATTGCTACTTTTCATTGGTAATAATTGTCATGCTTAACATCCAAATTTATTGTATCAACCACATTGATCCATTTTACGATATGTAATCGAGTTGCAAAGTTGAATCTACTATAAATCTATAAAAGTTCACGTTATTATATTTTATATTAATGATTAGCCAACTGTTATCACTATTTATATTAATTTCAAACATTAAGGGCTTCGATCGTTTTTCTCTTCTCCTCCTAAGCAATCTTCAAAACTCATGTAACAATTTATTACCCAGTTCACTTCCTTTGCCTTTAGGGATTTAAGTAATCACATGAACAACCCCAATAAGTTGCAGACATCCCTCCAGCGGTGGGTGCAGTAAGTAATAGACTTGACTAGTTGTTAAGTAGCTGAAACACATGGTCTACAAAGTCCCATCCTCTCCATACAACCTTTAATAGCTTTAGCTTTTGCTCAATTCAATAAGCAGAAATTTTATTTTACAAGTAATAAACACATAATTTGTAGATGATTTAATTTAAACAACTGAAAATAATGCGATTATATAAATTGATTGTGCAATTAATACTTATATTTGTGAATAGTGTGTGTGGTGTTCAAGTCATGCACAATACCACAAGGATAAAATTGCAGGAAATGTGCGTTTCTGTTGCAGTATGTAGAAAATCGTGTACACGCGTTTAAAATTTATTTCTGTAACTTTACTTTATAAGTTCAGATATATGTATCTAGTGAAAATTTTGAAGAAATGCCCATTTAATTCGTAAAAATCTGGAAAATCATTAATACATGGTCATTCTCAACTATTTGATGAGATGAAAATATGCCTTTCACTTTTGTTCAACGATCACAGTTAGGTAATGTTGAAAATTTAAAAATTTGTGTTGTGTAAAAAGAACTTTAAAATGTTTATGAAAATTTGTCCACTCATTGTATTATTATTATTTTATATTTGGGAGAGAAACTAGTAAGTTTGCAAAGCACTACATAAATTATTTCCGTCCTGATCATGATTATCCTTAATATTCAACAACTAACCACAAATATAATTTATTATTGAAATAAATTTGTTGTTGTGAAAATAACAGATTTTTAAAGTTATTATTTAGGCGGTTTCTTTATTTTATTGGTGTTTGATATGTTTTGGATATATTTATGTTCTTCTGAGAAAATATTTCAAGAATACAATGAAATAATAATTTTTAAATATTACAAGGACTTAGTGAATACGGGATTAGCAATCCCGAGATAATCTAGATGGATCTACACCATTTTCAATGTAGTCTTTTGTTAGGTCCCTGTATTTCATCTTTCCTATCTGATTTATTTTCTCTTGACCAACTCTTGTTTTCTTGGGCTAAGGGAGTTCTTTATTTTATGTTATTTATTTCTATGTGTTTATAAGGGGATGATGATGAGATTTTTCGCCTTTGAAAAATCTTTAAAGGCTAATAATATAAAATTCACTAAAGCCGCGATGACGCTTGGTTAGAGCTAATTAATATATTTTCATGCAAATGTTTTATTTTGTTTTACAATTATTGTAGCAGTAGATATATGTGAAAGACTTATGAGAGAGCCTTAGGTGGTATCAAAGGCTATTTAGAGTATGTCTAATGAGCGGGAGCATAAGATGACAGTAAATTACGCACCCTTTGGTAGAAAGAAAAGAAGACCACCCTGATACATGTGGACAGAGGAAAGTTAATGGAATCATATAAAGTTGAAGTCAGTTCTGGAGGGGAACTCGTACTTGGAGAAGAGGATGAAACACTAACAGCTAGATTGGAAGCATTTTTAGACCTTATTTAAGTTCCCATAACATTATGTTTGATTTTCTTTGTTACTGATTTCGTTTTTAGTTGAAAATAAGATTGTTTCATAACAACCGAAATACTTATCAACTTAAATAATATAATTAAAACCAATAGGGATAGTTTTCCAAATGAGCAAAATGACTCAAAATCTTTATGGTGGGTGATGTTTGAATTTTTAATAAAATATTACCTTACTTAATGTTTTCCCATTTTTAAAATTTCTAGATTTCACTTTACTCTAGTAGTTTACTTTTTTTTTTGTAAATTACTAAAAACTCATATTACTAGAGATCTATTTTATCCTTCAACAGGGTATTTCGCGAAGTTCTCTTGGCACTCTCAGAGCTCATCTACAAAGTGAAAACAAATAAAAAAAGTCCGCTTTTCTTTTTATAAAAAAACTTTATAACTATGGAAATAGAGATGATATTGATTCAAAATTTTGTATCCACATTTATAATGTAAAGGTTTACATTTGTATCATAAACCAGGATTTTTTTTTTACATCATCTCGAAAACTTTTACTTTTTCAAATATTTTACTAGAGACAAAATGTTAAAATGTTTTTGTATTTTAATCACGAATAAAATGTGTTTATTATTTTTTTAATAATTGTCTGCAGCACCGAAAAAGGAAATAAATAAAATCATAAATTATGAATAATCTTTGGTTGGTAATATAATAATAACAGCTGATCAAAAATTAAAGTTATTGTATTTCACATTATTTGAATAATTTACTTAGGTTAGTTTAAACATTTATATGGTACTGTAAATGGTTTGTGTTGTTACTGTTAATATTGGAAGTATTTTGTGAATTTATATTAATTTAATTCTGATTAGATTAGCGAGTCATTATAATAATGTCGTAATTATTAATGGATTTTACGTTGAGAGTTTGCAATGGTAATGCACTTTACATTACATAATAATATGGTAATTAACTTTATGGTAATTACGTCTTTCATATTAGCTGTTGCCCTAGAATATGAAAGACATAATCCTATCCAAGGATTCAAAATTATAAAACAATTATTAGAATATTCCATAAAATTTGGGAAACTGGCTCACTTTCCAGTACTCCCACATCAATAACACCTCACTGATATTGATGAAATTATAATTAATGCTATTTAACGAGTCAAGGTATCAATGTCTTTCAAGAAGGGTCTGTGTTTAACATTCTATGGTGTGAAGAACACTTAATTTAAAACAATTTTTCCTTACTAAAAACAACCAATTCAGTATCTACATCCAGGAGACGGTCTACGCAGTTTGGTGTTCTACAATTGGTTAAAAAAAATCCTCAGCTTTATAAGAACATTTTATTTATCGGCAAGACACATTTCAATAGGGATGGTGTTAAAAACCTACGCAATGAACACACTTGGGCAGAAATCAATCCCAAATTCGATGGTAGAACACAACTTTCAGCACAGCAGATTTAGTGTGAATGTGTGGTGTGGCTTAATCCACAATCAGCTGATCGGAACAATCATATTACCTGGACGCATAATTTCTAAAAGTCTACGTACAACTTCTTCAAAAAGAATGCCGCAGCTGTTGGAAGAAGTTCCATTAGCTTTGAGATTCCGAATGTATGAACTCTCAGATCGATGGTGTATATCACCCATTTATTATAAGCTGTTTCCATTCAGCGTTGCCTTGAGTAGTGGAACAGTCGTGGAGTTCCACACTCCTTGCCACGACGTTCACATGGGCGTACCCAGCGAGGGGCAGGGGGGCAGCTGCCCCCCTGGAAGCAAAAAATAAATCTTTATTATACGTTTTGTTGCTGGAATTTAATACAATTCTTGAAATAACTATTTTAATAATCAATTGTATATTGAATGACCATGGCTTGCCCTCCTTGCCCCCCTAGTTTTGATCCTGGGTACGCCCTTGGACGTTCACCAAATCAAATCACTATTTGATTACTGTGTTTAAGAATGGATGAAAGTATTGTGTACGAGAAAAAAAAATGAGGAATTAATTACCCGAATTATGGATACTTTGGAACAAATAAAGAAAAATCCAGAAAAACTACAAAGTGCAAAGAAAGTAATCCATAAACATGTAGAGTATAGAAGTTGACAGACTCATGTTTAGAACAGAAGGGATATGTAAACTAAATAGTTGTAAATTTGACAAATTCAATTAGATTGACTACTCTAATAATACACAGAAGAAGAATGTGTAATTTGGTTTTATGTAAATAAGAAACATGTATGTTTTTAGAAAAAGTACTCAAGCTTCTAAAGGTGTTTGGATATTTAAATAATAAGTGGATTTAGGTTGGTTTACAACTTTGTAAACAAACAAAATAGGTCTAATGTTTACATTGTGGATAACACTGTTCCCGGATATTACATTTAACAAATATTTAACTTGGAATCTTGTGATTTAAACCAATATTGTACTTCAGCAAAGTTTGGATGTTACTAACTACATATAATGGAAGTTTTGTAAGATTACTCATAAGGTTTGTAACTTTTGAAATCTCATAAATTTTACACTAAAATATAATTTTATTTTAAATACATTTTTAAAACACTTGTTTTGTAAGTCAAATCTATATAATTTTTATTTCTGTAAAGAATAAAATCGTAATCGTAATCGTCTGAGAAGTCTGTCTGGGTTGAAAAGACAAAGAGGTTAGATTTGGTGGTCAGGATTAGGAATCCTGTTATTTTGTTATCTGGAACATTAAAAAGGATAATTGGTGTCTAAATATTATTTTTCACCTATTTCTAATCAACACGGCAATTATTCTCTTTATTCTTTCTTCCTTAAAATTTCTTTATATATTATTTTTTAGATTGTATTGAAGTGTCTGTTAAACCTCACGAAAGGTATGACTCTTGACGATATGTTTATTTCTTGCGGTGACCAAACATTTGTAAGCAAGAAATAAAGGACAACGAGTTTCAAAAATACTTCACAAGGATTGTAATAAACGGTGAAACAATTCCGCAGTCTTAAATTTTGGAATTTTATATCTTCCAGAACGGTTTTTACAGACGATGTGTTCGACTTTATATTCCAAATATAAACTTTTGTTATAAAGATTTCTATGGTGTCGTGATAAGGAGATGGATTCCCTGTATGATATTTTGTTCTATTTATGTATTTAAAAAAATTGTTTGTTTTCTGAGATTAAATGCAACAGAGCCCCAATGTTCCTAACGTAGCTTCATTAATGAAGATTATTATTTTACGATTCACTAATTCTACTTAAACGAGGAATTTCCATCTATTTCCATCTATGGAGCTCATCCGTTCCAAATCCTTTAGGAAGTAATGGATATTCAAGACTGAGATACCCTCTCCATCGGCCTGGTTCCAACTCAGATTATTTCAGGCCTTTCATCACGTTATGATATTTGGTGTGGACAGAATTTGCAAATACCATAATTATTTACTCTTATCCTTGTACAGTGTTCTCTGAGTTTACAATGCATATGTCAATATTTTTAACTTATTTTTTACACAAACAGATGCACACTTTTAACCTTCTACTATTATAACTACTCAGAAGTTGCTTGGCTTGTATTATTCTAGGCTTTCTTTTCCATGGGATTTCCTAATTCTACTTGTAAATAGCACTTGTTATAAACAGAAAGTTCAGTGGTATATACAGAAAAGGTTCTGATGTATTCAAATTTTGTTCACCAGAATTCCTAAAATTTGCAGAAGAAAATTAAATTTTGGTAATAGCAACAACGAATACTTGCCTTTCCTGAAATAAAAAGAAGTACATTGAAAAATGCGTTGATTTAAGCACATTAAAATTTATGTTAATACATACCGTGTGAATTATTGGTGGTCTTGTAAGGAATAAGACAATTATTAAGACACCATTTGGGGTCAGATATAATGAGTAGGGAACTTTGAATCGCATTAACTGTTAGATCTTAAATAATAATATGACTAAATTAAGAGAGTTATGAAATGAAAGAAACAATTGAAATGAAATGAAATTAAATTGTAACCAACAGTGTTTTTCATTCAAAATAATTTAAAAATAAAATTATAAAACCCTGACTTGGTTACATGTAGTTTAAGCTAATTTGAAAAGATTTTTACTTAAATGTAAGGAAATGGGGCAAGAAGGTTTGTGTACATGTAATAACGAGGATGATGATTTAACCATTTGTATTTCTATAATTATTTTGTATATTTCGGAATGTTAGAACGTGTTAACATGAAAGTTTATCTAGATAGAAATATGTACTTTAAACTGGTGAAAAAATCAAACTGTCTATATTTTTATCAAACAAAATAATAGGTAAGTTGCAAGAGTATATTAGCAACAAGTTTTTAGTTTCGTATTGCAGTTGGTTGAGAGAGTTTGTTAGCTGATATGCGAACTACGATTGTTGCCTAGCAACCGATATATTTTACAAGTGGTACATATCAAGGATAGTAGGAACAATTAAGAGGAAAATACATAAGAGGAAAATATTAACATTTATTAGTTTGTAAACTGAAATTTAGGAAATATTTTACGGTTGGATTCAATTCTTTATTGTATAAACATCCATTTATTTTTAATATATATTTTACGTTTGTTACATTTTTCTATTTACTAACTGTTTGGTTTAAACTATCATCTCTCAATGTCTCTGTTTAGTCAAACACAATGTCTTTATTTCGTATTGAAATTTTAAATATGACTGATAATTATTACAGATTGCGTTGCCATTTCATTATAAAATTATACAATTTTTTAACTTTGAATGTTTGTTTAATATTGTATTTGGAACTGATCTTAAAATAGGTACAAATGAGCCAAAATATTTCACAAACTTAATTTAAAACCCCTAAATGATGAGTGTCTGATTTTGAGGCTTTTGGTAAATTTTTGAGTTACATAGAACAGTGAAAATTTAAATGGTGATTTTTTTGGCTTCGAATGAAAGATGGGAAAATCATTAAACAAATTTCCAATCTGAAGTTAATGAAGATATTTTCCATCAGCTGATGTTGTATGTAAATATTTAAATAGTTTGAATGTTAGCAACGTTTTCAATTATACAAAACTCAACCTGACATTGCAAATTAAAATATAAGTATCAAATGTATAAACGAAGAGATAATGAAACTCTAAAAACGAGAAATGCATGATTGTGTGGATGATTTAGGAAAAACAAGATCTAATGTAGTTGAAATTTTCAGGTCTACCACCTAATGAGCTTATCTAAAAAAACAAGAGTAATTATTATGGCGTTAAACAAATTGAACGTGACTTCATTTAGTGATTGAAATAGCCACAAGTATTGCCTTCTAGTGTAAACAGTACAGTGATATGGTGGGAAATGATGGACTGTCGATAAGCCTCGTTTGTAAATAAGGGCCTCCAACCAGCACACTGAACCAGGTATGATGATTAATTTAGAAACATTAACAATAAGGGGACTTGTGTATTAACTTTACAATTTACTATACACATCTTAAACCTATTCTAAAGGAATTTCAGGCCTTTACGCAGTAAGCCGTTAGAATTAGAACATATCAAACCTACCTTCTGATTTATGGTATAGTACAATATTTTTGATTGACAACTATCGAACTGACGTGTTTGGTGATGGCTAGTTTTGGTTAGTTCTCATTTGGTTTTGGGATTTTGAGAAAGTTTGTGCAATTTTTTAGCACTGTTTATTTATTTATTTTTAAAATAAGTGTCTTGATCACAACGTAACATAATGTGAAAAACTATGTTCGCATCTACAATTGTTATTGAATTAATCTTTAAGTGGATCAACTGGGCGCTTACATATAATTTATTCAACAAATATACAATCTTAATGTAAATGAAGCAGAGTTGTTGATTACAAATGACAGAACAAACTGACATGTTAATGTCATGAACGTGTGTTGGTTAAACTGATTGACTTCAAATGACAAGCACGTAGGTTTCAGTCACGACGGAACAATGATTTCATCGCCCTGCGACTTGGTTGTAGGTAAACAGTTACACATTATTGATCTTATAATTAATGTAGGTCTATTTAAGGTAAGAGAAAATTATTGGATATAAAAACAGTTTAAAGAATACCCAAACTGAATCAATCTTCATTGGCGCATGCGTAGACGCGATTCGTTTCAATAGTCCGACAAATAGTCACTTCAGTAATAGTGACTGTGTAACAAAGAGCTCAAATTTCTTTATATTTGCTCAATTTAAATCAGTGGTTACAGTACAACGTCATTTTTGGTGTATTTGTTTACAAGATCAACCTACATACAATTTTTCATTATATTTGATAAAAGAAACTGGAATTGTGACATCAGGAAATCTCCGAGCCTGCTTCGCACATCGAACGATAATGTGGGCAGTCATTTGATAGCCCTAAAAAGTCAATCGCTCAGCGCAGTTCATGAAAAAATCCAGTTAAACATGACGTTAAACAAACAGATCGCTTTAAACTATTTTAAATTGCTGTCGCAATGGTGAAAACAATAAGCGATTATGAAGTTACCGTAACCGATTTTTGTTCCAGTGATGAAACAAGTTTCATCATAAATGGTTGTATTAACGGATCTGGGATTGAGGAACAAAATACAATTTCTCAGTATGTTCATAGATCGTCTATCTCAGCCTAGCCTAGCAACATTATACTTATAAAAAAACTTACTAGGAAATGTAAACAAATTTGATTATTTTCTATGTCTTTAATATTACACATGCCATCACACTTATTTAATGTATTTTCCATCACACGCTCACACCATATTAAATTATTATAAATAAGTTAATAACATTTTAGTGCAATAGAGTAATTTCTTCATGAATTAAAATAATGTTTATAATCAATATAGTACATAGTGAGCGTACTTTAATTTATTAAAGCAAATAAAAATATGATTCACTTAAAGTTGAGATTGTATTAGGTCATTTAAAGTCCTACCACAGAAAATCAGAGTATATATTTTACTTGTCGTTTAAAGGCAAAAAGCCTCTCGCTCATCATTGTGTTACAAAACAAGTTCATAGTGCTTACTCCACCTTTTAACGAATATAATACAGTAAATCCCCAAAATGTAGAGTAAAAGCCTAGGTTTTGAGAAACTTGTAGGAAATGTTAATTCGTTTCTAGATCAAGGGATGTTTTCAGTAAAGTTTGTGTATATTACTATTCACTCTATTGACGTCCCTCCAAAAGTCTTCATTCACTTAGGTCATGTCGGTGCCTCGCTATAGAAGCTATACATATCTAAAAGATCTTCCACTCGCTACGCTCGTGCTGGTAAAGCGGTCTTTGATACGAATATCAAAGTTTTGGGATGTCTTGGTTCGAAATTACTTTTTGCGATATTCGTCATCGTAGAGAGGTGGGGTTGGCACCGTTACCAACAGAATAGAAATTTTCATATTTGTATCTAATTTTGTGTGTTTTAAAATGAAATGGCTGCGATTTTGACATTTTCAATTAACTTTTTTCCAACCTTCAATAGCACACTCAAGTTCCCTGTTTTTTTTTTTTTTTTTTTTTTGGTGACCGTTATCTTGTTTAGGTACAAATGACAACGAGGACGGACGGACGCATGCCTAAAATAACATTTTCCTTTTCCTGAGGCCATGAAATGAATCGATCACAAATGATAGGTCGAAATTTCTGACGATTAAAAATCTTACTCTATACATCGTGTAAATAAAAGAAAAGAACATTAAAGAATGATTCCTAGCCCTCAAATACTCCAATTGCGTCAGGATAAGAAGAGAACAAGAGTTGATCAATAGAGACTTGATAGGAAAGATGAAAGAGAGGGATTTAAGTTAAGACTACATGAAAAAAGTGGAGCAATTTTCGGAGATATGTTTACATGAAACTATCGACTGTTTTTGATGTTCACTTTTTACCTTTAAAATTACTTGCTTTTCCTCCAAAACAATCTTTATTTAGCAATACAATTTAGAAGACCAATGTTTGAAATTATAATTTTATAACTTGGTTATGTCTTATTGTAAAAAGTTATGTGTACTATTTTGTGATATATATTGTTCTGGTTTATTGTACTACAGTACTATAAAGTATACGTTCTGAGGGAACAGTACAATCCCAACATAATAATACAAACCGAAGTTTTCGACGTAATAATGTTTGTTTTCCTTTGGGCGTAAACAAACCACATCCGCTTTTCATCATCCTTTGTAAATTAATTTACCTCTCTCACGACGCCACCCTTAGATCTTCATTCCATAATGTGCAACATATCTTTCAATTAAGACGAGAACATGATAGGGGATGTTTGATGAGAGGGGGGGGGGGTACTTTCTTATTTAATAGAAACTTAAAGCGAGTCTTGAATGTAAAACAAACAATGTATTTGCACATTTATTAAATACATTGTAAACAATATTTAATACAAAACAAACGTTGCAAAAAGGTTACTTGTTGAAAGCCAGAACAAAAAATACAAACATAAATTAAATGTGCTGAAAATTGCACAAACTTTCTAACTCACCCATTTCCAAAAATAAGTAAAATCGAACCAAAATTAATCGTCACCAAAAATCTTAATCCGATAGTTGTGAATCAAAAATTGAAAATAAACCACAAAAGACATTATTTTTGAAAAAAAAAAAAAGTATTAAAAAAGTTGGTGTATGGACATTTTAACGACGACGATCAAGATTGAATTTAGATTTCTGCTAATTATTCCTCAACCGTAATATTTTTTTACTTGACATATTTACTCCGTACGCGGAGTTTTTTATATAGAGAAGGCGAGATCTCCTACCGGTTAAAACAGCTCATCTTAACTTAACCTGACCTACATCAGAACCGCCAATAGGCATTACTGCAAGGTAGGACCTTCATTCACTTCATTCCTTCATTGACTTCAAGTCCTGTTCTTTACTACACTATTAGTGATGTCACCGTTAAAACTGTGTTCTATTAATTCGAATTGATTTATTTCTCAAAGGATAACTAAGTCACTTAAAGAAAAACTATCTTAAATTTGTTATTATTTTACTACAACACCTATAAATATACGATTTTGTATATTTTTGCAAAGTGTAACTCAATAAAAAGGAACAACTGATTTCGTAAACTTTGTTATTCGTTTAGGTTTTTATTAAAAAAAGTTTAGTATTGGATTTAGATAAAAGTTGAGTCCAGATATGAAAAAGGTATTTTATATATAATTCTTTATCAAAACACGGACTTTATACTTTTTGAAAATGCCGGATATTAAAAATCTTTACTAACGAATGTTAAAGGATAACTAAGCTATTTAAAAACAATTCATTTCTAATTTTGTTTCTGACTACAACACCAAAAAATTTATGATTTTGTATTTCTTAGGAAGTGTAACAATAATTGGATAAAACTACTTTCATAAATTTTAGAGTTGTCATCAAAATATTGTAAGTTATGTTACATCAAATCTAGAATTTAAAACAACTAATTATTTAATCAAGAATCTAACTAATTGCTTATTAATTTGTATTGATTCTTCTTAATTAACGTTCTTAGTTTTATAATGTATTTATAAACGCTAATTAACTGGAGGCAGCAAGTTACAATACTGTCACCTCTACGATAGTGTGTAGTTGAGAATAAGGTGCAATTAAAATGTTTAGACATAAACAGAGGAAGGACTCTGATTAATCTGCAACTTGTAAGGGTGTGGTTTGATTGCTGTATAAGGAATCTTCGTTATTTGGAGGAATAAATAGGGTGTGTGTTAAACTCAGGAAACTAGAACAATGTTTAATTCTATATCAATTTAGGTTGCAACGACACGTTACTCAAAATAAGTGAAACAAAAACAATGCTCAAACTGTTTCACTTCAAAACCAAACGAAACTGGATAAAAATTCACTTCGCCAAAAATATAAGTTCGATAGTTGTCAAATCAAAAAATGAAAATGGACTTTTGGAGTCGCAACTGAATATATATACTGGCTTTTCAAATGTATGGGAGCCTTCCGTAAGTATTGAATAGATTGAAATAGGAAAAAAAATTGCGAATACTGTGGATAAATTGGACTTCAGGGGTAAGGGGTGTCCTGAGGGAGGTAAGTCAAAGTTTAATAAAAAACACAATTAGGAAAAAAACATAAGATAAAATTTGATAGATAAACTTAACTACAAAACTTATTTTAAGTCTAATAAAAATTGATACGAATTAGGCACAAGACTTGAAGGCCTGACAATCACCCAATATGATACCCTTTAAAATGACTAGCCAACACCAATTATAAATTGGTGTAATACTGGTATTGTTCACCATAGGTTTTCCAATTGTTGATAAACTTTCTCTTTCTTAACAAGGGTAGATGAGATCCAAATGAATGGATTCCTGATATTTTGTTTTGATCTCATAATGTTGTAATTTGCTAATGTAATCGTTTGGCAGTTTTATTTTAAACATTAAATTTTCTAATTTCAATTCGTTCAAAAATTACGGAAGGCTTCTCATACTTTATATATTTCAATAATAACCTAAACGTACCTAACTTGTAATTTGAAAACGTATTTTATGGGCGACATTAAAAATTGGTATTCGTATTTCAGGAAACGGTATTTTTGGAGATGTTGACAAATAGATTTGGGACCTTAAATGTTACTTTAGGAAAATTTGGTCAAAATAGCTTTAACCGATTAAAAACAAATGAAATTTTGAGTTTTTCTTACAGTAGCTACATAGAATTTTGAGTTAATAAAGAAACAAAAACAAGTCCCAAGTAAAGGTTGCAATATTTCCACAAACCAATTTTATAAAATCGTACTGCACATACAACAGACAGACATCATTCCAGAAACCACTTTTTTGAAATCACAGGACGTCAAAATGTATAAACAGAAAAGTTGATATTGATTTGTTTACCCGTATTATAACTATCTGTATACGACATAGGTATAAGAATGTAAAAGCCCTAGATTTCCTTCCAAAACTATCTTATTGTCTATAGCAAACACATATGGACGTTGAAGACTATGGGCCGTCACACTACAGGCTTTAGGCTCGACAATTAACCTTTCAAGTCTGCTGATCTTCGTTCCGTCGGTCTGATCAGAAGTGACAAAAACAGAAGCCATTGTATCTCACTGTTCAGTGAACATCTAGCAGATTTATCTGTTTATCCAGCCTATTCATACTATATTGAATTAACTGGAACATTTCCAAACTTGAAGTTTTTTTGATTATTTTGTTTATTGAGTCAGGTTCAGCTTATAAAATCACTAGCTAAGGCCTCTTGTTAAACTCTTTTGATAATCTTCCAATCATACTGAGTTCCTTATTTCAGACCTTTATAAATCCAAGAGCCATTTCATCTCTCACAGTTAAGTAAACAGGTAACTTCAAACTGTACAGTTAGACATGTCGTCTTCCCCACAACTCTAGTTGACTCTCGCTGGAGGCAGAAACCTGAAGTGACAATGTTTAACCTCGTACTGTCTCAAATACTTGTACTCGGGATTAAAGAATATATTCGACATTGACTAACTTCTAGCAAATGCTGAACTAAATGGTGAAATTGTTTTACCAAGATTCTATATGACTTATCGTAAATGGTTATTCTGACATGTTATACTGAACTACTATAAGATATGGATTCTGGGGGAATAGTACAAGAGCAACATACGAATGTAATAGTATACGAACAAAGCTTTCATCGTAATAATGTTTGTTTTCCTTTGGGCGTAAACAAACCACAGCAGCTCTTCGTCAGTCATTGTTGTAAATTAATTTATCTCCCTCCCAACACCACCCTCAAGATCTTCCTTCAAACAAATCATCGTGTGTAACATATATTTCAATTAATACGATGAAATGAATAGGGGATGTTTGATGTGGGGCGTACTTTCGTATTTAGAGAAAACTTAAATTGAGTTATGACGTTTGTTTCAATAATACATTCTTGTATAATTAAGATTCAAATATGTTTTATATATTTCCTAAACACATTGAACACAAAAAGTTACTTGTAGAAAGTCTTATATTGCACAAACTTTCTCAAACTTATCTAAAAAAACAAGTTAAACATAACCAAAAGTTAATCATGGCCTGATTTGTCAGTTCAGTAATTGTCAATCAAAAAGTGAAAATACATCGATATAAATACGTTTAAATTAGGAGTTAACTTTGCTTCACTTTTGCAGTTTTTACTTTCTTTCTGTATTTGATTAAAATTAAGCTTTTAAGGTGTTCAAAGTTTATTTTTGTTCTTTTGTTTAAACTGTAATATTTCTTTCCCAAGGATTTGGGGTCATAATTATTCATATAGGTCTAAAATTTGAACGAAATCAATAGACCCAATTTTGAGAAATTACGTCAATTATGTTAGATTTTTTTTACGGATAACTCACAAACCAGCATTCATGAAGAGATGGTGACTAATTTGCATTGTAGTTACACTTAAATAAAATTTGATCAAAATAGTAGGAAGCGTTATACAAATAATAGCGACTTTGTATTTTTATTTCTAATGGCATCTCAAATTTTTAGCTTTCCAAAAACGGACAATAGGCTGGACCAACTATGTCCGCTAAATTCGATAGAAATTCGTCCACGCTTTTGGGTTGTAGGTTCCATCAATCGACGACACAAAACATTTTACAAACTACTTTTAGAACTCCGAGAACCTAAAAAAGATAACATTTCTTTAAAAACTGGACATCTTTTTTGATCCATCATATAAATTTCTTTATACTACTTCTAGAAAAAATTAAATAATTATAAAGGAAATATCGTTTGAACTATTCTTATGGTTTTATTTCCAATTCGTTTTTAAAGTACAGTTTTCTTCTAACATAGAATATTAGAAGAGTGATTTCGAAACTCTAGATTAAGTTTTTAGTACTGGTTTACTTTTTTTTGGTTTTAGTTTTCAAGATAGTCCCAGGATACTAGGAATGTTTTAGGTTTCCCATGAAAACTTTCGAAACATTGTGTATACATTTTTATATACACAAATTATGCAAATATTTGAATAAGCTACATCAATAATATGAAAATATCACTACCCAATAACTTTAAGATTTGAGAAGTCATAATTAATCGAAAATTCTAACGTGGACACTGAATGTGAGATTTTTACTGAACAAAATCCTTGAGACGAAATTTGGTGAAAAGTTAGGTTTTGGGGTTACTTTATTAGGAAAAAAAATCTGGCACTCCAGCTCACCACTGGGCCCCATTGAGTGAGGGGGGGGGGGTTAAAAAGTGAGCCAACACGGTTATTTGTAAATATCTTAACAACTAAGCAAGATATCAAAAAGTTTAATACAAAAGTTGTAGCTGACTACATTTCCCATCAAAATGGCCTTTAAAAAAGTTTTTCGTCAGACGTACTGGGACAGAGATATGAGCGCTAAAAGTTGAGATCTTTTTTTGGAATTGTTCGCATAATATATTTTTACAAAAAAAACATGCATTTTTTTAGTTCAGGCTTATTTTTGTGTAGTAAAAAGCGCTAAATATTGGTATGTAAGTGTTTACATGTAATACTAAGAACTTAGATACACATTTTTGCATGTATATATTTATACTCACTACAACTACAAATATGCATTTACACATTTTGCACATTTACATTCATACTGACTAATCTATGTGTATAGATGTGCATTTTGGATTTAGACAAGTATAATATATATGCATGAAAGTATTCCTACAGATATTTGTACATCAGATATTCCTACAGATATTTGTACATCAGATATTCCTACAGATATATATATACATATATATTGTAAGGCCTTTCTTTTAAAATTTAGGTTTTTGAGTGCTTACACCTTTGTAAGATTTTGGCTTATTTTTAATTATGTAAGCCTTTAGAATTTAAACTTATATTTAGACTTTACCTTTATCCTTGGGGGCTCCACCAGACTCTTGAAACGAGTTAAAATTTTGCTTAGCTTGCGAGGCACTCCAAAAGAACTACTAGGTTTTCAATAATTACAGAGACATGCTATGTGAAATATTTAAGTATATTGATAAATTGATAAATCATTTAAATTTTGTTTTATAATACTTCTTCTACAATGTAATGAACACAACATTCAACATCTACCCTAAAATTAAATTACAAAAGTAAACCCTTAACTAAGCTTCTATCATTAATTTAACTCCCAACTATACATTAAAATTCTTTCGTTATACAACAATAAATGTTAGTTCTAATCTTATTTATCTATTTTAGACTATTTAAATAAAATACATCCCTTAACATCTTATCCTTTAATTTATTCTTCAATAGCTATTAATCAAACAAAGGTTATGCTCCCAATTGCTTTTTGCTTAATGCTGGCAGCTAATTCTTATGACACAAAACCTTTTAAAATCTTAATTTCTTTAATCTGACATTTATTGTTTATGAAATCTGCTATTTGATTTAATTATAATTTAATCACCGAGATCTGTCTTACAAATACATATTACAAATATTACATTTTACTTACATAATACTCTCTCCTTTCTTTAGACACTGC
This sequence comes from Aphrophora alni, assembly GCA_963513935.1. Classification (NCBI taxonomy): domain Eukaryota; kingdom Metazoa; phylum Arthropoda; class Insecta; order Hemiptera; family Aphrophoridae; genus Aphrophora; species Aphrophora alni. The sequence continues at coordinate 100,356,983 of OY740769.1, read as the reverse complement.
ACCCCTTTTTTATATATTTGAACCTTTTATTACACTACACTTTTATATATTTGAACCCTTTTATGACACTACACTTTTACGCTTTACGCGGACACTCCCGTTTTCACTTTGATGTTGAGTTTTATTTTAAAGACTGACTTTTACTTAAACAATGAAAGACTTATTTACTTTTAATATGATGGAATGATTAGTATTGTTATATATTTTTAATTTCGAATAGATTATTTAATAACTTTGGCGACCTTTTGATGACATATTTAGGTGTTGTTCTGTAGAGAGATGGCGACAGACAGACCGCGTTTTTTTAGAGAAACGTTTCCCACTTCTTTTCTCTCCTTTCTTCTGATTGGATCATTTAGATTTATTTGAATTTTAAATGGTTCTGATTGGTTTTTGTATTTTGCACAATCTTGCAGACATTCTGGTTGTCATCAATACAGCTTCCTTGGGAAACTGTTAAACTGCAGGCGTCTTGTTTTATGAAATTCAATCCAATACATCCGCTTGTACATCCGCCAGTCGACTGTATTCTCGCTAAGTTTATTTTACATATACATTTTATTACAACTTCTTTTGTTTGAATTTCTTCCCATAATAATTATTTTTGATTATTATTTATTGATTTTTTTGTTTAATCGTTATTAAATACGGGTGTTTCCAACAACCCTTACAATATGTGTGTGTGTGGTGTGTGTGTGTGTGTGTATGTATGTTTGTGTGTATATTGTAGATGTATACAACAAAAAAACTATTACGTTAAAAATGCACTGTCTGCAGGAGTTTTATTAAATTCAAGTAATCATATATAAGCTCTAAATAGCTTCTCATTACATTTTGAACTGATGCTCTTAATATGCTTTATTAGCTTTATTAAATGCACACTCTCTATCAAAGGATATATTTTAAAAATCAGCTTCAGAAAGGATTGTAATATAATTCTAAGGAGTTTCATTAACTTAACTGATTTACAAGATATTAACAAGCAGTAATATTGAATTGAAGTCATTCTAAGAATTGATCATCAGCTTGTTCTCGGTAAATTAATGATATTTTTTTATTTACCCAAGTTAACGAAGTACAGGTTTAGTTTGATAAATGAAAAAAATTCGACCTGCGTTTTTTTACATTTCGTTACGTTGCATTGTCTTAGGAAACCAAGTAATACTTTGTGACTTGGATACTGTTTACTATGAGTTTTATGGTTCTACAAATTGAATTCTTAAACTTCAGTACAACGTGAGTATCGGATTCTGTTTCATGAAGTAACACGTAAATTACATCCGTAGATGGAATAACTGTTGAAAGAAATGGGTGGCTTATTAAACAAAAAACGTCCAGTTAGACCGTCAGTTAGGAATGAAACTATTATATACTGAAAACTGTTTATTCACTAAACAAAATATTGCTGCAGAACTAGATCAAAGCAAGAGGACACAAGGTTTTAAAAAACTATGTAGTTTTACAAGCTATGAACTTGTCATTATTTTCCTTGTATCCTGGATATAACCTTAAAACGAATAACGTTGCTGTAGATATTCTTGATGAAATTGAAGCTGATGAGCAATTTCTGTTTACCGATGAGGCCACTTTCAGAACATGTACATCGCAACAATGCACGAATTTGGGCAAACAAAGTAATTCACGTCTTAGTGGAACATGAGCTTAATAACCTAAAACTCAATGTTTGTTGCATCATTACTTAGGACAGGATTGTTGGTAGCTTTGTCTTCAATGATATCGCTCTAAGTAGAATTGTCTACATCGACATGTTGTGCTCTTCCACAAATAGAGGATGAAAACTTAATAGATGGAGCATCACCTTACCATAGCAAAGTTATTCCTAATATCCTCAATGTTTGATTGAAAGAGATTGCTTGGTCATCACGCTCAACCTACAATACACCCATCAATTTTATTATGAGGCTAAGTTAAACAAAATGTCTTCAGTGAAAGGCTTGGGAAGATCGAACACTTGAGACAACACATTCAAGAAACAGTGACATCGATAAGGGTAGATGTGGGACTCATGTTCTAGGTCGAGTGTGGGAATAGCTGTAATATCCACTATAGAGCTACCCACGGGGCCCATATAAAACTCAGATCATTAAGCAAAATTTTATTGATATCTTCTTTAATTTTATATATGTTTGATATTTAAAAAAATATACATATCTAAATATATTTTTCAAAACCCCTACATGAATTTTATGGACATTCAAATTTATTCTCCCTATAAAGCTCTTTCCTCTTCCTTCATATAATCCGTTTCGATCAACAAGGGATAAAACAGTTTCTATTATTTTTTTCATGTTTAATTACATTTTATCGGGTCAGTTCCTAATCACAGTTAGTTGTACTTTGGATTAGGAGAGCTCAGGATCTTTTAAAACCAGTTGAGGAACCTATCTTGTCCAAGTCATCTACCTTTCAATTTCATTATATCCCAAGGTCTAGATCAGTTTAACTTTTTTATTGGGGTTAAGGGGCTAGATGAATAGTCCCAGGGGGGTAGTAGAGGATGTTGCTAACACATACACATCCGAGGACGCTACCCTCAGGACCGCTGTGCGCGAGCGAAGAGCCGCATCCTGCACGAGGTGACCCTGCTTTTACTAAACACAGCGGATCTAGACCGGGAGGTCAATAAATATCCCCCAATCTAAGGTGTCAGGTGTCTTAAGTTAATCCGTGCCGATGGATGGATTATACAGGGTAAAGTATATCAAACGGAGCCTGTGAGGTACTGGCACCATCTCACAGTAATCAGCCACTTGTTTTAAAATGAAAATACTCGTGGGAACTATATGGAATCTCATAAAACAAAAACCAAAAAATCAGAAGATGACCTAGAGTTATCTTCTGCTCAAACACTGGGAGAAGTAGCCATTAGAGCAGCTACTCCTAGTACCTCGGAAGAGCCTAAGAGCCGTCCAGCAGAACCCATCCCAATAGATGTGGAAAAAATGCTACTGGGGGAGACCGAACAGTCCTCCCAGGACGATTTGGACAAGACAGCCCAGAAGCTGGAAGGTCTTAAGGTCAGAATGACCACAGCGGAAAGGAAAAAGGCGCTCAGAGCAAAACTCGCTGAGCAAGGAATTGCCTGGAATCCGAAATTGTGGAGGAAACCCAAACCCAAATCCTCCACACAACACTCAGAGGCAGGAAAAGCAGCCACCAGCGGCACCAAGAGCGCTCGCTCGAGTGGTAGCACTCCTCCTACAGAGAGAGATTGTAAAAAACCGAGAGCAGCAGTCACCGAACAGCTGACTCAAGGTAGATACAAGGAGATGCTAACATCTATCAAGATGGCGGTAGTTCCAGAAGATTATCCAGAGACAAGATTAACTGGAGAATCACTGGAAAAACTGGAGACTTCCCTGTCACTGGAATTTAATATCCTTGAACATGGAGAATTCCCTCAGTTCAATGCTACCTACCTTGAGACAGGAGCATGCATATTTGTGTGTGCAAATGACCACACTCAGAAATGGCTGGAACAGGTTGTTCCCAAATTACAACCCTGGGAGAATGCCAAGTTACGGACAGGACCTAGGAAGGACATCCTGCGGGTGACCAAGGTGATTTTTAAATCACCAAAAGTCTACTCAAAGGTAGGTCCGTCCAAAGTCCTGGAAGTGCTTGGCAAACAAAACAAGTCCCTCAAGATAGAGGACTGGAAGATCATCAGTTCCAGTAAAACTGACAACGGGCAGACGATCGTAGCCCTAATAGACGACTCGTCTCTGAAAGCTTTGAAAGCGACAGACATGAGAGCACATCTGGGATTTGGAAAAACCACATTTACCATCCTCCAGAAGCAAAGTAAAGAGAAGGTACTGGAGAATGCCTCTGAGGATACTCCAGTGCAACCTACATCACAGTAAGGCTGCTTCTGCAGTCTTCTGTCAGAGGTTTCTCTCTGGAAACATTGACCTAGCCCTGATCCAAGAACCATGGATAAGCGGAGGACAGATCAGAGGACTAGGTAACAGCAAAGGTAAGCTTATTTTTAATTGTTCTATTAATAATTGGCGAACCTGTATTGTGGTAAAGACACATTTGCCCTGCTTACCGTTGATTGAATTCTGTTCCAGAGACATCACAACGGTGAAAATCACTCTCGCACATACGGATGGTAGAAGGAGCATTATTGTTAGCTCAGTATACCTTCCGTATGATGCGAGAGACCTTCCACCTTCTAGAGAACTAGAAAGTGTTATCGACTTCGTCAGGCGGAAGAAGGAGCAGTTCCTTGCGGGCATAGACTCCAACTCACACCACGAAGCATGGGGATCTAGTAACACCAACGCTAGAGGTGAGTCATTATTAGATTTCCTTAACAGTAATAACTTACTGATAGTTAATGTTGGTGATAAACCTACTTTTAGAAATATATTATGTGAGGAGGTCATTGACATTACAATAGCTACTGAATACGTGGGATCCCTTATCAGTGAATGGCACGTATCAGACTTCGTATCTTCCTCGGACCACTGTCACATTATGTGGCAACTAAACTTTGCTTCAGATGAAGACAGGTTTAGGAATCCTAGGAGAACAGATTGGAACTCCTACCACCAGGAGTTAAAATGTAAGCTGGCATCCCTAAATACGTTCATTAGAGATGTAAATGATATTGAGTCCGTGACCTGTAACTTACAAGAAGCTATCATGGACTCATATTTTGATAACTGTCCTATCCAATCCCGATCCAATCGAAGAGGTGTGGTATGGTGGAACGAGGATCTGGAGAGGAAGAAAAAACAAACAAGGCGATTATTTAATAGCGCTAAACGAAACGGACAATGGGAGAAATATTATACATCCCTCACCGAATACAATCTACTCCTAAGAAAGTCTAAAAGAACTTCTTGGAGAAAATTTTGCGGGGAGATAGACAATACTAAATCAGTCTCCCGTATATACAAGGTTATTTCAAAGGGGTCGGTCTGCCCGACTGGTTCTCTAAAGAGCCGGGAGCGAGGACTGACAACCTCTGGATTAGAAACATTGAAAGTTTTGCTTCAAGCACACTTTCCAGATTGTAAACTTGTGGCTCATCTAGAGCCAGAGCAGAATCGGAGACACGTAAGAGCCTCACGAGCAGACTGGCAAATTGCTAGAAAAATCATAACGACCAATAAGGTCAAATGGGCGATACATAAATTCAGCCCATTTAAATAACCTGGAGAGGATGGAATATTTCCTGCCTTGTTACAAAAGGCTCCAGACTCTCTACACACTCTTCTATGCGAGGTGTTCAGAGCTAGTACGTCCCTAGGTCATGTGCCGTCTTACTGGACACTTAGCAGGGTAGTATTTATTCCGAAACCTGGCAAGGGTAATTACACAGACCCCAAGTCGTTTCGTCCAATCTGCTTATCATCCTTTCTATTGAAGACTATGGAGAGAGTGTTACAAGTTCACATACAAAATGAGGTAATATCAGTTAACCCCATTCATTGTAACCAATTCGCATATCAGTCAGGAAAATCCTGCGAAACAGCACTGCATCAGCTAGTTAGCAGGATCGAGGACTCGTTAGCGTCTAATGAGGTGGCTCTTGGAGCATTTATTGATATTCAGGGCGCCTTTGATAACACGGCTTATAAGTCAATTGTTACTGCAGCTGAAACCCGAGGACTGGATATGACCACCTGCAATTGGCTTAGGTCATTGCTCAGTAGTAGAACCATCCGAGCAATCCAGTATGGCGAGGAACTTGATGTGTCCGCCATTAAAGGTACCACTCAAGGTGGTATACTTTCTCCTCTACTGTGGAATATGGTAGTAGACTCCCTAATTACAAAATTAAATAATATGGGATATTACACGCAAAGTTACGCAGATGACATTGTCGTGATAATTAAAGGTAAACATACTAACATAATATCAGACCTAATGAACACAGCTCTGAGGACAATTCATAACTGGTGCAGGGATGAGGGCCTGGCCGTAAACCCGGAAAAGGCCATCATAGTACCCTTTACAAGGAGAATCAAACTAGATAACATTGATATCAGTCTAGGAGGAACACGTTTGCGCCTATCAGAAGAGGTCAAATATCTAGGGGTGATACTGGATAAAAGACTTACTTGGAACAAATACGTAGAACATAGTATCCAAAAAGCAACGAAATCTTTAATGAGTTGTAAACGCCTTTTGGGAAAAAACTGGGGACTTCGTCCAGCCATGATTAAATGGCTATATGAAGCAGTGGTTAAACCACAACTTCAGTATGGATCGCTGGTGTGGTGGACAAAAGCTCTCCAAACCGTTACAACTAACAGGCTAATGAGTATACAAAGGTTGGCCTGTCTATGCATCTCAGGAGCTTTCAGAAGCACACCTACTACAGCTCTTGAAACTCTCTTGGGAATAGACCCGATTAACTTCAGCATCATAGCAGAAGCAAGTCTGGCAGCATACAGAGTACATTGCTCTGGAATGTGGAGAGATAGCCGGTGGCCTAAGGGGCATGGCACAATCCGCACTTTTAAATCTTACGATTCAATTCTAACTATGAGACAAGATTATATGATTAATAAAATCTCATGGACACAGCCCTTTAATATGTGTATTCCACACGAGGAGGACATGATAGAAGGAATAGTGGCTACAGCTAAGAGCTTAGAATTCTACACTGATGGCTCTCGCACCGCCCAAGGAGTCGGAGCAGGAATCTTCAGTAAATCACCTAGGGTGGAAATAAGCATTGCCCTAGGTAGATATGCAACGGTATTTCAGGCCGAAGTTTATGCCATACTTGGTTGCGCACAACTGTGTCTAGAAAGAGGATATGACGACGAACATATCACAATCAGATCTGACAGTCAGGCCGCTTTAAAGGCTATTTGTTCACACGAATTCAACTCCAAATTAGTGTGGGATTGTAATCAAGCTCTAGTCCAACTCTCGACCCGAAACCAGGTAAACCTATTCTGGATACCTGGACACAGAGGTTATGAGGGAAATGAGAAAGCTGATGAACTGGCTAAGTTGGGAGCACAGACTCCATTCATCGGACCAGAACCTGCTTGTGGTATCAGTAAATCTGTCGCAAGAACCACTCTGAGACGATGGGTCAAACAGGAAACTCTCAACCGCTGGAGAGAGGCCTCTAGAGGAAAACTCTACGGGTCGCTGTACAATCCGAATCAGAAACTCTCTAGGTATGTAACATCATTGAATAGAAACAACCTAAGGAAAGTCTTAAGCTTCATGACTGGTCATGGAGCTTTCAGGGAACACTTAAACACCATGGGTCTAACTCAAGGCAGGACAACCTGTAGACTGTGTAACCAATATAAAGACACAGCAGAACACATACTTTTGTATTGTGAAGCTCTGTAGAGGAGAAGACTACAGATTTTCGGCCTCACAGGCATACCTACAAAGGAAGACGACCTAGCTGCACAAGTTCTAAGACTCACGAAGGATTTAGAACTAAAGTGGATTGTCTAAGATAAGGAAGCGCACAAAAAGTCTTAAATGGCTGAAGTGCCTAGTGACTTCCAACATAATAAAAAAAAAATAAAAAAAACTTTTTTATTTATTTGTGATAATATAATCAGCGAATCTTTACACTCTCATTTTAAACAATCTCAATGTTACCAAGGCAACAGTAATAGCTGTTCTTGAGTTGACAGATAGACGTTGCTTGTTGTAGTTGTTGTTTAAAGACGAATAACCACCAGATCATCATCACCTTATAAAAAGAACATTCACCCCCTAAGACTTGGAATACCCTAATGGCGTCAGGGTAGAAGCAGAACAGGAATTATCAAGTAAGACCCCGACGGAATGTATAGAAGGCAGGGACCTAACACACATTAAAAAAGGTGTAGATCCAGCTAAGGCTATCTCGGGATTTCCAAGCCCGTATTCACTTTAAATGAGCCATTATGTGTTGCTGTTTATATATAGAGATTAGCAACATGTCCATTGTTAATAATTTTTTCCATAAAAATGTTTATTTAAAAATTCGAACCTTATAAACACTAACATAATCAAGCAATCTGCTAATATAATCAGTTTTTATATTTTTTTTTCAGAAATTTATCATTTAAATAATCATAAAAACAAACGAATATTTGAAGAATTAAATTTCAATTAACTCTGCCGTATTATCCATCAGAGATTTGTTTTATGTTTCCTGTTTCCCTTTGAAGTTTCTATTTGCCTAATTAATTATCACAGTGTAGTGCAAACAGGAGTTGTCAAAGTCACATTTTACATAGTCAACTAATTGCCCTTGAGTTTCAAGTAAGCTCCGTCAAACTTTCTGCATTCAGAGAATGTTTACACTCCAAAGCAGTTTTATTTGATCAACTCTAGTTTCCTTTAAAACAAATTAATCTTGTTATTACGGAGTACTTGTTTTAGTTTTAATTTACAACATGGCCGGCCCTCGGTTTCTAGGCCAAGTTGACAGTTTTCAATTTTTCATATTCTAGATTTACCACTTTTCCAGAACTTAATTTTTACTGTTTTGTGTTTGTTTTTATATATACGAATGATGGCGAATGTATGTTTAAACATTTTTTAAAATAAATTATTTTTTCTTCTATGATGAAACTTACTCAAGCCAACTGAAATATTGAATTCAATAAATAATAATAAAAAACACATTTACAAAAACAAAATTAAAAATCTATCAATTCACCAATGACAATATTATTCAGTCCAAATAACAATTGAATAATAATTTTTCATTATTATATAATAAAAATGTCTTTGTTACTTGTTATTTTGTATTTATTTAATGTAAATATAGAATTATTTCTTTCACAAAATCATTATTTTACAATAACATTGGATGTTTTTATCATTTCTTCATAATTTCATAAAGTATGTTCGGTTTAAACGATTATAACTTCATAATTGAAACTTTGAACATTTCTAAAAATATGAAATATTAGAGTTAATAGGGCCCTATTGCCTATTATGTTTTGATTTTTTATAAATAGGCGACACAAGATTACCTTGGAAAGTAGTCCTTGGTATTATCTAGTAGTACACATACAGGTATAAAATTAATTATTAAAATTTTAAGTAAGCTTTCCGGGAGAAAAATATGATAAAGGATTTTTATCTAAAATTAAGGGTTAGACGTTTTTCTATATGTTGTAACCTATTGATGAGAATTTTCCCATTTTCTTAATTCTTAGGGGTTGCATTGTGGAGGGAGTAATTTTATCATTTTTATCGCGTATAGTCATCAAAAGTGGAAATGTTGTGCATTTGGTTTCTCTATATCCATGATTTTTACATCATGTCTGTGGACACTCATCCTGGTGCTTAGGTTGTCTGTGGTTAGGCCAATATATTGAGCTGGGAAAAACCTGCACTATAGTTGGCAGGTAACATTTTTGTGGTACATGTGTGATGACTTTTAATTGTTTTATTTATTTTACTGGTGGAACTAAGTTATTTAAGGGAAGATGTACTTTGCATGTTTTCATCTTGGCTAATTGCATGGAAATGAATCGTTGGGAAGGTTAGGATAACCTTATATCTTCATCCCATACAAAATCAAAAACTAATCAAATTTCTTTTATAAATAATTGTAAAGTTAACGGTAACAGTGTGAGGTGAAAATAAAACAACAATGTGTTTTTATATTTTTAGATATAAAAATAATATCTTATGAAGTATTTAGAGATTTAAAAAAGTTAACACTGGAATCACAAAATACAGATCTTTACGTCTATAAACATTTTCTTCTTTCAACCCCTCTTTTTAAAAATATACCCTCCGTAGAACCCATGACTCACAGATTTCTTAAAAAGGAAGTAAATAAGTAAAATTTTCATAATATTTCTTTTCGGATTAATTTTTCCCTTTTAAAAATGTATATTTACTGTGCTAAAAATATTACTAAGTATGAGAAGATCATTGCAGAAGTTGTGCAGACAATGAGTTTTGTTCTTTGTACATTAAAAACACTTCCCACTGAAATTAACTTGTCTTTAGTTACAAGATACAGACAGACTGTATCCGTAGAGATGGTGCTTTCATTTGGAACCCATTAGTGTACAGTCAATCTTTTATGGATATCGGATTTCTTTCTAGAGATTGCCTCGTAGGAAAAATCACGATTAGGTTTTTTTATGGATTCTTTAAAAAAAAAAAAAAATAATAAAATAAAAATACGACGTAACTGATACAGTAACAGGGTGATGCATTTAATATGGACACCATTGGGATCTCTAAACTATATGTGATACTTATATTAAGTAATATAAAAAAAAAAAATTGTGTAAATTCATGAAATAAAAATACTTAGTCAATGAGTAGTTTACATGCGTCAGTATTAAAAGGAAAGTAGAGTTGTTCAAGAGAGGCCAGATAAGTCAGATGAACGAGAACTAGAGTTGTTCAAGAGAGATCAGATAAGGAAATGAAAGAGAACTAGAAATGTTCAAGAGAGACCAGATAAGTAAGATGAAAGAAAACTAGAGTTGTTCAAGAGAGACCAGATAAGGAAATGAAAGAGAACTAGAGTTGTTCAAGATAGACCAGATAAGATAATGAAAGAGAACTAGAGTTGTTCAAGAGAGACCAGATAAGGAAATGAAAGAGAACTAGAGTTGTTTAAGAGAGACCAGATAAGTATGATGAAAGGGACTAGAGTTGTTCAAGAGAGACCAGATAAGGAAGATTAGAGATAACTAGAGTTGTTTAAGAGAGACCAGATAAGTATGATGAAAGGGACTAGAGTTGTTCAAGAGAGACCAGATAAGGAAGATTAGAGATAACTAGAGTTGTTTAAGAGAGACCAGATAAGGAAATGAAAGAGAACTAGAGTTGTTTAAGAGAGACCAGATAAGTATGATGAAAGGGACTAGAGTTGTTCAAGAGAGACCAGATAAGGAAGATTAGAGATAACTAGAGTTGTTTAAGAGAGACCAGATAAGGAAATGAAAGAGAACTAGAGTTGTTTAAGAGAGACCAGATAAGTATGATGAAAGGGACTAGAGTTGTTCAAGAGAGACCAGATAAGGAAGATTAGAGATAACTAGAGTTGTTGAGAGACCAGATAAGGAAGATTAGAGATAACTAGAGTTGTTCAAGAGAGACCAGATAAGGAAATGAAAGAGAACTAGAGTTGTTTAAGAGAGACCAGATAAGTATGATGAAAGGGACTAGAGTTGTTCAAGAGAGACCAGATAAGGAAGATTAGAGATAACTAGAGTTGTTTAAGAGAGACCAGATAAGGAAGATTAGAGATAACTACAGTTGTTTAAGAGAGACCAGATAAGTATGATGAAAGGGACTAGAGTTGTTCAAGAGAGACCAGATAAGGAAGATTAGAGATAACTAGAGTTGTTTAAGAGAGACCAGATAAGTATGATGAAAGGGACTAGAGTTGTTCAAGAGAGACCAGATAAGGAAGATTAGAGATAACTAGAGTTGTTTAAGAGAGACCAGATAAGTATGATGAAAGGGACTAGAGTTGTTCAAGAGAGACCAGATAAGGAAGATGAGAGAGAACTAGAGTTATTCAAGAGAGACCAGATAATAAAATTAAAGAGAAGTAGAAATGTTCAAGAGAGACCAGATAAGTATAATGAAAGGGACTAGAGTTGTTCAAGAGAGACCAGATAAGGAAATGAAAGAGAAGTAGAGTTGTTCAAGAGAGACCAGATAAGTATGATGAAAGGGACTAGAGTTGTTCAAGAGAGACCAGATAAGGAAATGAAAGAGAAGTAGAGTTGTTCAAGAGAGATCAGATAATTAAGATGAGATAGAACTAGAATTGTTCAAGAGAGACCAGATAAGGAAATGAAAGAGAAGTAGAGTTGTTCAAGAGAGATCAGATAAGGAAGATGAGATAGAACTAGAATTTATCAAGAGAGACCAGATAAGTAAGGTGAAAGAGAAGTAGAGTTGTTCAAGAGAGACCAAATAAAGAAGATGAGATAGAACTAGAGTTGTTTAAGAGAGACCAGATAAGTAAGGTGAAAGAGAACTAGAGTTGTTCAAGAGAGACCAAATAAAGAAGATGAGATAGAACTAGACTTGTTCAAGAGAGACCAGATAAGGAAGATGAGATAGAACAAGAATTGTTCAAGAGAGACCGGATAAGGAAATGAAAGAGAACTAGACTTGTTCAAGAGAGACCAGATAAGGGAGATGAGATAGAACAAGAATTGTTCAAGAGAGACCAGATAAGGAAATGAAAGAGAACTAGAGTTATTCAAGAGAGACCAGATAAGGAAGATGAGAGAGAACTAGAGTTATTCAAGAGAGACCAGATAAGGAAGGTGAGAGAGAACTAGAGTTGTTCAAGAGAGACCAGATAGGGAAAATGAGAGAGAACTAGAGTTGTTTAAGAGAGACCCGATAAGGAAGATGAGAGAGAACTAGAGTTGTTTAAGAGAGACCCGATAAGGAAGATGAAAAAGATGAATCTAACGCAAGGCCACAGACATGGTAAAATGTGTAGATCCAGCTAGGTTGTCTCGGGATTGTCACTATAAGTGAACCTCTGATGTACTAGATTCTTTAAAAATGGATATTATTACATCATTTGTAAAGTAAATTCTGCACGTATTGTATGATGGTGTTCAAAGAGACATGTTGGTTTATTGAACAAAGTTTCATTTCAAAATTTATATAAGATAAAGATAAATATTCTTTCAAACTTCTTTGTAAAGCTGTTTTTAGTTAAGTATAGTTTATTAAATCTCTGAAATATATTGAGAAAAACTTGTGGAAGTTTTGTAAGCAACCAACCATTAATGAAAAGTAAGTTATAATAAGTTGTAAAATTTACAAACTGACAGGCAAATAGGAAGATGTTGTTTTTTTGTTTGTTTTTTTTGTTTAAATGTAAGAAACAGCTTGGTCATCATAGCTTTATACAAATAAGATATTATTGAACATAGAACTAAGATACTCACCTCCTGATCAGCCATCAAACAATGAAATAGTTTCAGAGTAGGAACAGAACAAGAGTTGTCTAGATAGACTTGACATATGCTAGAGAGGACTCGAACCCAAGACTACATTAAAAAAGGTAGTAGGTGCAATTTTCTCGGAGTTGCCAAACTCGTACTCATTTGGTTTGATTTACTAAGAATAACATTGAAATATTAACTGATGTAAACAAAGCCTAACCAACAATTGAGTAAAAAAACTATTCTACTACTTTGATTTCTCCCTCGTTACTTTTTTAACGTTTTTCATAAAAATGTGAAGTCAAACTTTTGACACATAGTTGCAACAATATTAATTGTTTGACATTCAACCACTAGGTCAACCAATAGCGAAGGTAACTTTTAGTTTTTCACTTAAGCCAGTTAGCATGCTATTTTCATCGATGGATAATTATAATATTTATTACTATTGCAATGAATGGTAAATCACAAACACAAATCAAGAAAACATCCATCCATAAAGTATTTAAAACAAAATATTATTTCTCAGCATGAGTGGTGTACATTAACATGAGTTGTGAAGTTATTTACTGTTACTTTATGATTGTGTCAGTTCATGCGTTACGCGGTGGTAAATTATAAGATCAATTTACTGATTGTGTTAAAAGACCCAAGGAGCAAGGTCAACAACTCACAGAATCACTAGATATGTTTGTGTAAAACTTTAATTAACCCAATTTACAAATACTTTGTAATTCATATAAAATAAATATTACACGAATGTAGAACAAACATTGACAGGCACTCTTGGAAGCAATATCAAGATATTTACCACATTACATTATTTTAATTTACATATAAATTATTCATAGTAAAACATCTTTTTTTTTTTATCTGACCCGCATTTGTTAAAGATGAAGAAATAACATGATATTTTGAAGTTTACACTTCAAAAACAATTTTAAAGTTTATTGCTAAAATAATATTCACAATTTAATTTAGCGTTTAATTTTAAACATATATTAAAAAAATAATATACCTTATTTTAGTGAACCTTTTTTTAATTACTTACAGAAAATAACCATTGATGTATTGTTAAATCTATATATGATTTTTCCTCCAGCAGTTGGTCTTTTCGTCCAGAGGCAAAGGTCATGGACACAGGACACAAGACACTGGGGGGTAATTTTGTTGAGGTCCTTTGTTCCGTAGTAAAGAAACGATAGTAAGTCAAGATAGTAAAAATAATATTACTGAAAATATATATTAACATATTCATCAGATTTTTTATAACATAAAAACACCAAAAAAGTCATAAAAGTTTTAAAAGAAGAGTTTTGCGAGACTGTTAAGAACAGAGATATTTGTATCCCCGGGTTACAGTTTTATTAAACACGCGGCAGGAGTTCTCATTATTTGATTTGAGTTGCCCTTCTAACGCCTTTAACGCTTATTACTCTCCGAATTCCCCCAACATTCACCACAAGTGCTGCGAGTTAATCATTTCTTTGCCCTTGGGAGTACAATCTCGTTAACACCCAACGACCCCTCCCAACCCACCTTTGTAAGGGGTAACGACTTCTCTTACAAGTTACAACAAAACTTTCTGTTGTCTGTATGTAAACATTTGATTTCATTTATTTTACTTTCTGATATGTGGATTACATAGATCTTGTTAAACACTCTCAAACTGTTTGACAGATTAAGGTATCAACAAGATTGAATATAGACTTACTACATTCAGCTATCATGAAGACAATAGTTTTATTTACTGTATATAGTAAATGTATAACATGAAATTATAATTACGGTATTGATAATATGTAACAAATTACATGCTGATAATAACAGAGGAAACTGTTTTTTCTTTTTTACAATTGTTTTTATTTTGTCACATATATAGTATAGATTATGTTATGAAACCGTTGTTGAATTTTGGTATATCTGTTGTGAGGTTCTTCGATTTGAAATAGTGGTTTGGGGCTGATGTCTGCCTGGAGATCATTCCAGAAACCACATTTTTGAACCCAGGGGATCTTACAATATATTTATTTCGTAAAATATCCGATATTTATTATCAACCAATCATATAATGTTTTTAACTGCAGCCAAAAATGTGAAAATATTGAAAGCAAAAAATGTGTTTACGTTATTTTCAACTGCAGGAATTTAGTCATAAAAAGTATAATATTGAAAAATAAGGATTATTAAATAAAACGTCACAAACATGCACGTCGAAAAAGAGATGTACATAGAATAAATAATGAATATATATATATATATATATATATATATATTTATATATATATAAGATTAAACATGGAGGATTACATATATATAACATATTAAACATATATATATATATATATATATATATATATATATATATATATATATATGGATGGAGTGTGTATTGGAGATAAAATCATATAAACCACGCTGTATATAAGTGACGACTGTTTCTTAGAAACGTTGTTTATATATATATATATATATATATATATATATATATTATAACGTTTAAGACGTTCTCTCTTTTATTTTTATTATTAGTTATTTGCTACACGTTGGTCGCTTAAATATAGGAAAACTATCCTATATTCCTTTTTACTATTTATTAATATTATTATGATTCATTTGGTTATTAGTTCGTTAGTTATTTGACAATTGATTAAAATAATAACACTCAAAACATGTGGGATTATAACTCAATTTTAATTAAACATATTAAATAATTAACTCTTTTAAATATAATTTTTAATCATTTAAAACATAAATTTTACCTTGATGCTCAAAATATTACTGATTAATATCTTATTCTACAATTTTATACTACGGCTTAAACTAGGTACATCTTCACTATAAATTCTTATCCTAAACAACTTAGTCTAAAACAAGGAATTTAAGAATGCATCAATTTAATTTGTATTTAATTTTGACTCTAATTTTAATTAGCTTTATAAAATATTTGCTCCGGCTAACTAAAGGTTATTTACTTGAATTTAATTTAAATCTCTATTGGGGTTCGTTGGTTCTTAGGTGGCTATAATTTATTTTATTATTACAAAAAACAAAATTTGGTGGTAATTTATAAAATGTATTGTCCTTTAAGTTCTACTTATCAATTGACGTGTTCCTTTCCAGTTTTTGGGTTGTTCTCGTTCCGTGGTTCTCTCGAAGATTGCGTGATGGTTGGATGGTTTGCCTCTCCCGTAGATGATCCCAATCGCGGGTTACACCTTTCTTCACTCACTCTTGCGCCGATGATGCTTTTAATTCTTACGACGATACTTCTTCTCACTGATTTAACTTTAATACGACGATGACTCCTTAAACTTCACACTTATCTCACTTAACGAGCACGAAGACTTCTTATACTTTAATACGATGATTCTTTTAGTTTTTAAAACGACGGATAACTTTTTATTGACTTTTATAAACTTAACAGTTCTGTTAAAAAAGAAAAACGACGAATAGGATAGGCAAAGTCCTTCACAAACACTTAACTCTTTCGATCAGGAGAAACACTTCCCCGGAACAACCTTCTAATACGACGTCGGAACCAAAATACCTAACAAGAACCACGTGTCCTCCCTTTTACCCTTATTTATAAGTTCTCCTCTTTTTAAAACAGCGTCATGATGCTCTTCTTCCATTGGCTAGTTTTAATTCTTGGACGTTATTTCAGAACTGATTCACTTGCTCTGATTGGCTTGTTACAATTTTGTTTCGGTATTAAAAGCTTAATTTTGATGGATCTTGCGTGACGGTTTGGGTGCGTTGTTTCCCTGTTGAAACATTTTTTTATGTCCGTCAATCCTTTCATGTGTTGACGATTTATGGCCTGCCGGGTACTGACCTTTGAAGCTTTCTATTTCGGTATGTTATAATATATATATAAAGTAAAGTTCTAAATAAAAAAAATAACACCAATAGCAACATATTTTTTCCTTATTGTCTCGGTCATCATCTTCGTATAAAACACAAAGGAAGAAAAGAACATAAAATATAGAATTCTATACCTTGAATACTCTAGTAATTATGGTCGGAAAAAACTAGGTTGGTCAAAAGAAAACCGATAGTAAAGATGAAAAAGAGTAACCTAACCAAAGACTAAATGAATAAAGCGTAAATCCAGCTAGGTTCCTCGGGATTGCCAAGCTAGTATTCACTATAGTGAGCAACTGAGGGGAACAACATAAGAGTCTCTTATAATACCCCGTAATTTGTTTTCATATATACGCAGTACACAGAAAGCTAAGTACTATATAAGGCAACCGATTGGTGATTCAGAGGGTCACAAAATGGATATTTGCTTGATAAACTCGACATTGAGTTTTCTGCAAAAACGAGTGGACCACATATGATTAAAATTTGAAAACTGAAAATTGTGGGATAGCTACCGAAGAAAACAACGGACAATTATGATGATCTCGGCTGTAATGCTTTTGGCGAAATTTATCTCTAGACCCTAACATGGTCGTTCAAAATAGAAAATATCATAATACATTGAGTTATTATAAACACTTAATTTTGATTCAGCAATAAATTAGCAAAAGACAATACTGGAGTTTGACTGCTGCAATATTGTATTTAAAGGTAAACCAACACTGCGTCATCAGAGTCTTAAAAACAAACATAATATAGAGAGTTCTGATTCCGTCAGAATTGAAGAGAACAAGAGTTGATCAAGAGACACTTGATAGAGAATGATAAAGATAGGTGTAGATCCAGCTACGTTGTTATGGGAGTGACAAACTATAAGTCCCTGAGGGGCGGCCTTATTTTAAAACGATTTAAGCTTAGGACGAGTTTATGCCAGAATCAAGGCAAGCTTAAGCTCTCTTTTAACTTATGATCATCTTTCAAAATATTATTTTGTAATATATACAAAACATTGATAAGATAGGAATACTTTCATATAATTTTTGTCTCTTTACCCATAAGTAGAGCAGTATTATTGGGAAGGGAGGGGGTGAAGTATAACAGTATTATTGGGAGGGGAGGGGGTGAAATATAACAGTATTATGGGAGGGAAGGGGTGAGGTAGAGAAGTATTATTGGGAGGGGAGGGGGTGAAGTAGAACAGTATTATTGGGAGGGGAGGGGTGAAGTATAAAAATATTATTGGGAGGGGAGGGGGTGAAGTAGAACAGTATTATTGGGAGGGGAGGGGGTGAAGTAGAACAGTATTATTGGGAGCGGAGGGGTGAAGTATAACAGTATTATTGGGAGGGGAGGGTTGAAGTAGAACAGTATTATTTGGAGTGAGGGGCGAAGTATAACAGTATTATTGGGAGGGGAGGGGTGAAGTATAACAGTATTATTGGGAGGGGAGAGGGTGGCGACAATTATTAATTTTGTTTTTGTGAATGTTTGTGAGAGAAAGTTTGTTCTAAATACTGATAGAAGTGCATTCATCAGATTAATATGATAAATAAAAGTTGCACAAATTTCTCACTCATTCATCCTAAAACCAAACTAATCGTTTCCAAAAATATTACTTCTGTACGTTTGTCAATTAAAAAGTTAAACTGAATTATCTTTGAAACAAATATTGTAATAAGAGGTCAAATTTGCAAGATCTATAAATACATCCTCAGTTATTTTTGGTTTTCATTGAATCGGCATTTTTGGAGAGATGCGATCAATAGAGGCTCTAGAATCGTGAAAGCGGTAATTGTATGATTCTCCTAAATGGGTTATAAAAAAGAAAAGGAAAAAATCTTCAGATATGGTCAAAACATGTCCACACACTAAATTTCATTAAAATCGGTTTACACGTTTGGGCTATAAAACACTGCATATGTTACTGATAAACGCCAGACCAGACATCATTCTTTAAGTAAAATAATTAACAATGTAAGCACAACAATAAAAATGTTTAAACATTAATATAACAATGAATTAAAAGAATCATAACACATATTATCATTAAAACAACATGTTAACAGCTCCTTGAATCCGTAAATAAAATACTTAAACAAATAGAGCCTTCTCTATTGACGTAATACTTGTAAACTGTATACCATTGAAGTGGAGCAGACAAACAAAAAGTAAAAACATATTTCCTTATCTCCAAACAGCGTTAACTCAAATATTTGTTTTAAAAACGCATTGCCATTCCGACATTTTGGTACTACAAAGATATTCGAATAATGTACAATTTAAATACAGATTCCAAAAATGAATATATTATTTGCTATATATTATTGAATAATTAATATGGAATACAATCACTATGGATGTGGAATATCGCATATTATTGATTATAACTAAAACTGATTAATTCTTTACTACGTCCTTCTAAGTTTATATCTAAATACAGGGTGTTCGTTTTAAAACGCAATCGAGACGAATAAAAGATATTCATTTGTCAGATTGATTCTTTACAGTTATTGCGATATGTACATGTATAAAGTAAAAAAACAGGATTTAAATAAAAAAAGAAGAAGATTAAAATTGGGAAAAAAGAAGAATGAAAAATATAATAAAGAGCTCCTAGCCCTCTAATACTCTAATAGTAAATTAAAAAATTATATCTAATATTAAAAACTAAAAAAAGGGTTAAACGTTTGTTAACATCACAATACTTATGGTTCGTAGGCATTATATGAACAGTTATTTTTATTGTCTTTTAAGCAGCCTAGCTCCACTATATTAATTTCTTTATCAAATAATTACATAATCGTAATTAAAATAACTTCAAGTTTTATGTAATACCCTGACATAATATTCTCCCCCAAAAAAAATTAACTTAAAACCATAAGATAATTTCATTTGGTTACCGATGTATTTTTCTTACTTTGTAAATGAATACAAATCTAAAATTTGTAATATATAGGGTATATCATCTTGTCTGTGTAGACTGTTTGTGACAAACAGATAGACGGACACGAGCGTGAAATAATAAGGGTACTTACCTACGGACCCTAATGAAGAGAATCAAATAAATGCAATTCATCTTTTAATAGCTATTGAATTGTTTGTGTCACATTTCACAAAAACTCCTTTTAAAACTTACACGCTACGTATCTCTCATTTTGTGGTTAAATTAAGTTGTATTCGTTTTTAAAAACCGACTATATATGACACTGCAATTTCATTTTAAATCCAGATTTTTTTTTCAGATTTGTAGATCACGTCGTGTTTAGTGTTTAGGGAGGGTGAAAAACATATGTGATATTTTAAATTTGATCTAGCGCCAACATATTTTCCCGTCAAATAAACATACATCTTAAGATTACTTCGATTTTATTTGATACTCCACACAAAAATATTAATAATAAAAAAAAAAAACTCAATAGTTTTTTAACAGACAGACGGACAGAAGCGTGGGTGAAATTATAAATCCCTAAAAATAAGAAGATTTAAATAAAAAAGAGAAGACTCGAAATAAAAACCCCATAGCTCTATACATTAATAAGTAAATTAAAAAAATTACTATCTAATATTTAAAACTGATATTAAAGAAAGAGAGAGAAAAAACATTATTGTCAAAAACTTCAACGCTGTAAGATTTTGTTGTGTATAATGGTTCTGTGGTTTGGTGTAATAAGCAGATTTTTTTTTAGAATGAACTGTCTGCTACGTACAATGTACTACACATAAGTTTTATAATGATGTTTATTTATGTGTTTGGTCAAAATATTAATTTCTGAATTTGTATTGTAAATTATCGTTTTGAGGTATACTGGACACAATAAAATAGGTTTTAAATGATGTCTGCTGTTGTGTTCTACATCCCAAAACGAGGCCAACCGATTTTCATAAAATTTAGTAGACGGGCTTGAGGTAACATTTAAGGTATCTTGAGGAGATATTTTCATTTTGTTGGTTATTTTGAAATTTTTGGTGGTTGTTATAAAACTGAAACTCGAAATTTTTATTTTTTAATTTTTATAAATCAGCTGTACATTTTTTGAAAATGTTTGCTAAATATAACATCTAAAACCTTAGGAACTCATAAAAAAGCTTTTTGATAGTCTTTTGGAAATTATTGTATAATAAATAGTACAAAAAACATTGCACACACTCTTTCATTCAACCATCCTATAAAACAAATAAAAACGAACCAAAATTAGTCGTCAATGAAAAATGTTATTTTTATTAGTTATCAATAAAAAAGTGAAAATAAACCATACCTTAATTAAGATATTTGTTTATAAACACTCAGTTTAATTTACTGGGTGCTTGTCATTTTCAAAAACTATACAAAACAAAAAAGAAGACAATTTTAAAATTGTAATATGGACTAGTATTGAGCTAATTATTTTTTAATAAATAAGACATATAAGATAGATTTTAGTTTAAGAGATGTACAGAGTAACATAACCAATGTGACATTATTGTTTATCAAAATTGATAATTAAACTCACATTGAGTTTCCACATATCTATAGTATGAACTAAACTTTCGAGAATATTCTTCTTTCTGAGAAATTTGAATGTTTGTGTACCCAAGAATTACGCTAGAACAGCATATCTGAACAGTGTATGTTAAATGGCTTTTTTAAAGAATTGTAATGCGTAGCTCAATACTATGGTCTGGTGTTTATTTTAATCTTTCAAAAGAAAGCTGGAAGAATAATTGCAGGATCAATGGACAACTTATTTTTCTTACAGAAGATATTATGACTGTATTTAGTTTGTTTGTATTTGAATTATTGCTAAAAATTAAAAAAAGGAACTTGAATTTCTGAGTTGCATACTTGGTCACAATACCAGGCACAAACATCAAATCGACATAACTTTGTTAGGTTTATTCAAATTATCACGTTTTGAGTCTTAACCTTTCTAACAAACTGCTCTGTTCAGTTTCGGACCAGCCTTTCTGAACTTCCAAAAAAATGTATAAGGGATCTAATTTTTGGACAACCTCTTTATTCAGTCAAAAGTTCCTGAATACATTAAAGTATCAGTATTGAATAATCTTTAAGTAAATTATCAAATTCACTTGGTATGAAATTTTTTATAATTACTGTGGGTAAGAGTTTTTGCTTTTGTCTTATTATTTAATTTCTCGTCATTAATTTGATCGAATGTTGTACTTGACATTTCCAATTGTATATATTTTCCATGTTCTAAGGAATAAAGTTATTCTTATTCTTATTTTTTGCGGTAGTTTTAATTTTCTCAAATTTATTTCTTTGAACAACATATTTGTAATATAAACTGCTATATCTTAAAACACCCCAGTTTACAAAGCTATATAATAAAAGCCTCAATCAAAAGTGGTTGGATTAGCTAAACTGCAATTCATTTTCTCAGTAAATTTAAGGTATTTACTTGTTTGATGTCAGTGATCATCGCTATGTAAAAATAATAATAAGAAAAGAGTTAATATAGACTCATAACCCTCGAATACATCAGGGAAGGAAGACAACAAGAGTTGATTAAGAGAGACCTGATAAAAGAGACGTAAGAGAGGGATCTAACCCAAGACTACATTAAAATAGTGTTGATCCAACTAGTTTCCTAGGGATTATACCTAAGTGTAGCAAGTTTAAAAAAAAAAGACCTACCTTTAGGATGTAATGTTTGAAGCTACAAAACAAATATGTTGAAGATGCCTAAATACTTGAAAATGTAATTTGAACAGCGAGTTTCCATCTCTGACAAGTAGGTAAATTAATTACATCCAGACTGTACAATTCTATGCAGGATTGTTAAGTTATACTTCCTTCCACAACTTGCTATGAAGTTCTCTCTAGAGACTGATGCGTAGTCGAAACATAAAACTTAATAAATGTTGCAAAAACCTTGCACACACTTTCTC
The DNA here is from genome assembly GCA_963513935.1 of Aphrophora alni. Classification (NCBI taxonomy): domain Eukaryota; kingdom Metazoa; phylum Arthropoda; class Insecta; order Hemiptera; family Aphrophoridae; genus Aphrophora; species Aphrophora alni. The sequence goes on along the minus strand of OY740769.1, from coordinate 100,334,319 downwards.
ATTCACACATCCTCAAAATGAACCAAAATTGATTATCACCAAACAATATCGATTAGGTTATCAATTAAAAAGTGAAAATTGGCGAAAATAGAGCCAATTTTGAGAAATTGCGTATTTTATAATAGCTAAATAGCCTATGTTGTTTTTGTTTTTTTACCGAAAACTCGACCGATGGCGATATATTCTTTTTTTATCTATAGCGGGTAGAATTAGCAAAATTTGATTAAAATCGTTAGTGTTAATTTTGAGAAAAATCATCATTTGTATTTTTTTGTGGCAACTATCCTTCCCCGGTCTATCTTATCGGTACCAATCCTCAAGATTGGATGGGCGATTGTTCGCGTAATTTTGGCATGCCCCAGGAGTGAGGTCTTCCGCCTTTCTGATCTTCGTCATGATTAACAAATCAATGAGTGGAAGCCGAATGATTATCTCCATTGCCGCAGTTGGTGTTGAGGACATTGATCCAGTAATTCACAGATAAACCAACCTTTGAAACTTAGTAAGAGTAGTTTTGGCTTTTATCTGATACTAGATATTTTGTTTTTGAAACCCATTGAAGTCAAACTGACCCATGTGGGAGGTAATCGTGTATTAGGCAATTCAGGGAACCTGGTGTGGTACATCGATTGTTCCAAAACTAAGGAAGGCACTGGTGCTGGGGTATATGAGTTGAGACCAAGGTTGAAGTTCTCTTTCCCTTGCGACAGTAGGCAGGTTGAGTGAATGACCATAAATAAAAATGTTCTTGAGAATATGATGTGGGATTTTAAGAAAAGCCACATTCATATCTACAGTGACAATGGTTTGGGAATCGAAAATACCTCAACGCTCTGTCTCTGGAAAACCGAGTAACTTTGCAAAGGAGCACTGTCGTATTACACTAAGAAATGTTTCTTTGGGTATACCTGGAGAGACAGTACTGAACTTTGGTAGAGGGGAACGCAGACAAATCACGGGCTTTATTATGAGAAACTATGGTCTGAGAGGGTACTTACACAATAAAGGAGGATACTATAGGAATACTGTGTGTAGACTATGTGGGATGGATGAGATGATCGCAGGCCAAATAATCATTGATTGTGAGGCTCTTGCCAGTAAGAGGCGTAGGGTCTTTGGCATCGAACTCTTAGTGAACTCTCATTGGACGAGCTAGTGAGTGGACTAAAACTAGTAAGGAGGACTAATGTACTGCACTAGAACTTAGTTGTAAAAAAGGCCAATGGTCGCTGTACCCGAGGTAGTTTAACCTCTTAACCTCTCAAACTAACTTAATCTAATTTATTCATCTATGTTCCAACATATGGCTAAAATATTCTCACATGAAAATTGTGATAAATACGACATGGGACAGATGACAGACGAGAGTCGACAGATAGATAGACTTGCAGGCAGACACCACACCCAAAACTATGTATTTAGAGTAGAAGAACTTACAACCACAAATTCGTACAACTCGACATACATTTTTTGACCCATCAGTTAATTTTCTCTATACTAAATAAATGTGTAAAGATAAAAATCCGGGTTGATTTCACAATGAATTTTAAGCACTAATGGTATTTGTGATTTATCAAATCACTGACTTTTGTACTTTTTGTTATTTAAATCCCTTATAAAATCACGTTGATGAAACACAATGATGTAGCCCTACTTACAAGAACTGACATGCAAAAAACACTTTCGCAGGATTACAGAATCTCGCAATTGTGTTTATCGTTACTGTCAAGTCTAAGGGACCTTTTAGTTACGCATAATAATTGACACCCCTCTCTCTTCTTCCCTCTGAAGTTGTTGTCTTGGTCGTGACGAACTACTTTGTACAAATCTCCACTCGCTAAGCTCTCGTGTTTGTGTATATAAAAATGGCAAGATGGTAGGAAAATACTACAATTAAATTTGTTCAAGAATATATCAAACACGTTTATGGAATGTGCTTGATGAATGTTATAAAAAACATAGAGATATGCTAGGAAGTTAATTTGACAATCATCATTATAACGAAAAGTGAAGGTTCTGATCAGAAGAAATTAACAAAAAATACGAAGCCATGTTGTGTATTTAGCTACGTATAGTACAAGTGGAAACTAAATTTCTAAATTACACAAAGGTTGCTGTTCTACTTAAATACTCGACTCCTGTACACAAGGATTAACGATTTATTTTCTTTATCGTTGTTTAAAGGGAACCATCTCACGGTTATCATAGCTTTATAAAAGAAAAAAGAGCATCAAATAGAAATAATTAGCTGTAGAAATCTTTAATAGCGTCAGGTTTGGAAAAGGAGAAGTGTTTGAGTTTTTAGCGTTTGAATATATAGAATAGATAGTAAAGGAGATATTTATAATGTCAAAATCCAGCAGCCTGTAATAGTAGGGGGTGATGACACCATAGAATAGGTTTTTTCCTTAATGTTTAAAGAAGAAAATCTCTCAATCGTCATCGCCTTTAAAAAAAAAGAAGAAAATAAAATAAAATAGAGACATTATACTCTAACAAGGTCAGGTAACAGAAGAAGAGTTAGAATTGTTAAGAGAAGAGATATTTTCAGTGTCAACATCCAGGAGCCCGTAATGGTAGGAGCAAAGGATCATCAGACAAAGGAAAATAATAATGATCTCAATCATTATCACCTTTTAAAAAGAAGTTGAAAAGATGGTAAAATAGAGATACACAGCTCTCGAAGAATCTAATAGCGTCAGAATCGGATTAGAAGAACGAAGAGGCGAGGTAAGAAAGATGAGAGTGAAGGATCTAACCCAAGAATAGATAAAGTTAGGTAGATACAATTAAAGTATCTTGCGATTGAAACACTCTTACTAACTAAGGTGAACTTTTGAGGTTCCAACCTTAAAAAGTTCACACTATACAAAATTGCGATTTTTTAGAGTTACAATGCTGGGTTTGTTGAAAATGGCTAAATTTTCTTTCTTGGTATGAGTTACTGTAAAACCCAGATAATCCACACTGGACAATGATTCTGGACAGTGAGTGACTTTTCACTTCCAGTAGGAACGGTCTACGAGGAGGACGGAGAAAATATTTAATGTAAACCTAGAAAAACTAACACATCAAAATAAAGGAAGTTTTTTAAGAAATTTTAAAGTTGGCCGCCTTTTTAAGCTTTCAAAACTGACTTTCAATTATCATGAAAAAGTAGGGAAGGTTCTTTATTTAAATTTTGTTTACAAATCAATAGTTTACGACATGCTCATCCTGTATTTGATAGTAAATGATATCATCCTGTATTTGATAGTAAATGATATCATTCTGTATTTGATAATAAATGATATCCTGTATTTGATAGTAAATAATATCATCCTTTTTTGATAGTAAATATCCTGTTTTTGATAGTAAATGATATCATCCTGTATTTGATAGTAAATGATATCATTCTGTATTTGATAGTAAATGATATCATCTTTTTTGATAGTAAATATCCTGTTTTTGATAGTAAATGAGACCATCCTGTATTTGATAGTAAATGATATCATCCTATATTTGATAATAAATGATATCATCCTGTATTTGATAGTAAATAATATCATCCTTTTTTGATTGTAAATATCTTGTTTTTGATTGTAAATGATATTATCCCGTATTTGATAGTAAATGATATCATCCTGTTTTTGATAGTAAAAGATATCATCCTGTATTTGATAGTAAATTATATCAACCTATTTTTGATAGTAAATGATATCATATGAGGATCGTTGAATGTTGATATTAAAATTATATTTTGTACAAACTTATATACGAAATAGATAGAATCCGTAATAGATAGAAATAAACAAATTGGTCCATTACAAAATTATCCTACTCGAAATATTTAAAAAATGTTTTTACTAACTGGTCAATCGATTTCAAATTTGGTCTCCATCGCATAACTCAGAAGGTCCCACAGTCGTTTGGTTCACGGCATCTTTATTTTATCATGGTTTTCTCACAACGCCCAAAGTCAGAAAATATAACGACTTGAAAGTTGCAATGCACGATTGGTACGTGGAAAACAAAGGTTCCTCCCAATATAACATCATAACATTAATTTTTTATTTACATATTTAAATACTAAACATTCATTATGCCTTCATTTAAATACTTTAATTAATTATATCTTTAAATTAATCGTGTTAAATGAAAGTACACTGATTTTGACTACAAAATTGAGAATTACTTTAAGTTTGTTACAGTTAAAGAAAAACAAAACAAAAAACTTTATCCAAAGTACTCTGAACTGCTGTATATGTGCAATCATTTCGAGACTATATTTCTCAAAATTGAGATTTTGAGGATACACATAAAAAACATACTCTTTTACTTTACTATCTTAAAAGATTCATGGTTTAGGACCTATAATTCTTATTTGTTAGTATTGCTTATCTAATGTTATATAAACACACTTTTGTTTGTCAGTCTAAAGTAGAACAAATTCTTTTTTAGTTTTATCGCATTAAAATAATTGATATATATAATATTCAGGTGCTTTGAAAATTAAATAAAATCACACACATAACAAACATCATGATATATTACACAACAATATATAACAACTTAAAAAACTATAGCTGAGAAAATGTTTTATGTTAATATAAATTAATTTAAAATTAACAATTAATTGCAAACAAAACAAAAACAATCAGTTTTCATTTACAAAATTAACTTTAAAAATGTATATTATCATTCAGGGAGTTGGGCTTGTGACTGTATCATTGAAATTGTGGCCGGAAGTTGACCTACTTGAGCAACTTCCATTTTGCCATACAACAATGAAACAGCTGAACAGCCGAAAAAAGTTAAGCCGTTTCCACAACATGTTTTGAAGTTCAGAAATTAGATGTAGTGCTGCCATGTAATGGTCCACCTGAGGGAATACAGAATATATTCCATTCTCCTCTCCTCCCACAGTAGCGCTTCTTGAACTGTAATATTGAATTTATATTTAGAAGATGTCAATATTGTGAGGCTACAATATGTGAGTGTAATGGTTGTAGTTTTGTTGTTAGTCATATATTTTACATATTAATTAATATTAATAATAGAGATATAGGTATGATTTCAATGACTAAACTACAGTCTGTACAACATAACTTTGCCGCTGACGACACCGCCCCTCCCACACCCTAACATGCAATGGGACTGTTTATAGAAGCTGAAAACATACTTTTCAGACTTTTCATACTTCCGTTCAATTCATGGAAACGACAAAATCTATTGTTTCGATTTAAGTATACTATGTGGCATGGCTTTGATCAGTACAATTTTGTTTTGTAAAAAGATTTTGTAAGAAAATCATTATCTTAAAGGACTGGACGTTCAAGCAAGCAGGTGAATTTTGTAATGTAGCATATTTTGACAATAAATATTGTTTCTTATTTTCTCACATGTAGATAGTATATAAACAGTTATGTTGTGTAGTAGGTATAATCGTATGGACGACCCCTAAGTGGTTTACCAAAAACTGTTTATTGAATGTGCAGTGCTTTACAGCTCAAACTAGTTGTCCGATTAAACAAATTTAGTTTGTGGGAATAGTTTTGACTAAATCTCGAGGCTTTATATATATATATATATATATATATATATATATATATATATATATTTATAACCTAAAATTTGGTAGTAGCTGCTGTAAGAAAAGAAAAAAAATACGATGTTCTCAAATCAGCTACAACATTCTTATTAAATTTAGGTTTAGTGTAACTTCTACGCAACCAAACAATAACTTCAAAAATAATGATATTATTTAAGAACTTTCGAAAATTATCTGTAAAAATCGGATCTACCGATTTCCTCCAATTGTAGTGAAATATAAAGATTTTGACCAGTATGCAAAGTTCCAATAAAAAAAACAAAAACAAAAAAAACTACGGTTTAGGAACAGCTGGCAAGACAAAAATAAATCTTGACCAGCTCGATTTGAATCATTACAAGGACGTGTTAATGGCACAAAGAGTGCGACTTTAGGCCTTATTTAAATATTATATTGTAATATACGGAACAAGAACTGATTATGATTCTACAAGTGTATTAAATAAAAAACAAAAGGTTGCATTTTTTTTAATTGACCTCCATTTCCACCTAAATAACTGATAACAATATTCCCACAGTATTATTTAAGTTTTAGAAGGGTTTATAAGAAATTTAACATGCTGATCAAGGTGTGTAAAGCTGCCAAAACAAGATAGTGACTACAAAATGCACTGCCAGGTAGTTTGTGCAAACAATGCTTAAGCATAAATCACATGACCATATTCCTTATCAATCTGATATTTTGGCAACGTAGTAACGAGAAGAGAATATCAATAGAACCTAACTTAAAATTTCTAGGGGGGGGGGGGAGTTGAGAATATCTATGGGGCAGTTGTAATAAAGTCATGGAAAATACGTTATACTCATTGATGTAGACATGGTGATGTGATGGGTGTCAAAAATTCGGTGTTGAGTTTTTCGTTTTGAGGTAGCCCAATAAAAAAAGAAGTTTTTGGAATTAAATCTGTCTGTCATCTATGCAGAGCTTTATAATCGAAACAAGCGCAGTCATTTTAATAAAATGTGGTATGTAGGCAATTTTTGAGGCTTTTTAAAAAGCTCCGCGAGTTCAAACAAAATTTATCGATGTTTTGGTTTCTAATTTTGGTTTTAAACTTATTTATTCATGATAGATTTTTCATTTTATTAATATAATTAAATAGGAGATTTGCTATCATTTGTTTATGTCAAAAATAATAAACGACGTTTTGAGAGAATAAATCAATTTTCTTTATCAAGTGCAAAACTAGAATATTAAAAAGAAAAAACTTAAAATAAATCTATAATATAAGAAAATTAGACTTAAGCAGTCAAAGGTAAGACTAAATACAAACGTGATCAGGGAAAATCACAAAGGACGGTGAAATAAGCAACTAAAGTATATCTCAAAACTAAATCTACCGATTTCAATAAAGTTTTTGTAAATTTGAAGATTATTGCCCCAAATCTCGAGCCAAATTTTATGTAAACTGAATTGACAGTTTAAGAAATAATTGTTCAAAAACGAAATGTCTGTCTGTGGTCTACAGTCATAACAAGTACAAAGATTTTATTTAAATTTGATACGTGGGCAATTTTTAGGGCCTTTTTAAAAAGCCTTAATAGTTCAACAGAAATTCAAAAGAGAGGTCTAAGAGTTTAAATGAAATATAACTTTATATTCTATAAAAATATTGTTTCGGAGAGAGTCTATTAAGAGTTTGTAAAAACAGATGTCAATAAAGTTTTTGTTAAACGTGAATATTATCAATTAAATGAAATAAACGAAATAAGTTTAGTCTTTATTTCAGCATTTATTTAACGAAATATCTTTAAAATATTTCCAAAAAGTTGATCTAGGAGGACAAAATACTTTTATTTATATAAGCTTACCTTCTAGGAAAACTATATATATAGATAAATTCAATAACAATCACACATTAGACTTTGTTCCAGGAACATAGTATAGAGAAAGTTTTGTATTGGGTCAAAAAGTCGTGGTCGAGGTTTTTGGGAACATATCTATTTGAGATTCTCTCCTGTGTGTTTTGTGATGATGTCTATCTGTCTCTTGTCCTATTTGGAGTGATTTATAGCTTGACAGAGTGGACAGATATTAATTAAATTTTGATTGTAGGCATACTATTGCATTACTTTGGGACTTTTTTTTTCTCTATAACTCGGAGTTTAGGGGTACCTGTAATAAAGTAAAAAGACAAAATTGCTATGGTTTCAAAATCAGAACTAGTGATTTTATTCAAATTTTTGTGAAATATGAAGATTTATTGACCCGAACTTGACCCGAAAAATTGTATATAATAGAAAATTAGAATTAAAGAATAATTAAATAAATAAAAAAAAAACCAACTTTAACTCTCTACCATTTAAACTTACATCTTATAACATGCTTAATACAAGTGAATGAAGTTAAGAGCTGTTGTTTAAAAAAATACTTAATTTAAAACGGCGCCGTTTGTTCGTTTTCAATTTTTATTGACAACTAACGAACCAAAATTTTTGACAACGATGACTTTTTGTTTGGTTAGTATTTAGATTATGAATAGGCGTGTGAGAAAGTTTGTGCAATGTTGTTATACAGTTTATTAAGAATGGATTCATAGTTTTAATTATTTATAAAAATCCAAAATAAAAACTATGAAAGAAGCGCAAAAAAAAAAAAATTTGTTCTGAACAGGATCTCGCGAATAATATGAAGTAGTTGTTATCTTTTCCATGTAAATCTTGTAATAAATTGAAAAAAGAACAAAAAAACCAACCTTGTCTATAAGAACAAATTTATAATGTTTTTCTTTAATACGCTTATCTTTTGCTGGTGATGTTTATGTTTTCAAGGACTATTTTTTTTTTACATATGACATGGTTCATTTTAAAAACTGACTTCATACTTCTTTCTGTTCACATTAACAATTACTGTGTTAACAATGGCGAAAGTAATCTTTTGTGTCGTTCTCTTTGCGTGCCTTTTGGTGAGTTGTTGTTATTTTATAGTGGTTATGTGAGATCTTTTATAAAACCTTGTTTAGAGTGTAATATTGTAAATAAAAAGAATTATATTTTGTTAGAAATCGAGTTTAATTTTGAGTTTACAATTTAGACTTTATACTTTTACTGTACTCCGGATACCTACAATAGTATTGTCTAGCTTTAGTAAATATATTGCTCACCTCCATTGTATTGTTTGAAGTTCAGATATTAAGTGAACCATCTAGCGACTCACATCTGGCAACTTCAAAGTCAGCATAGCATGAAGTTCTGCTCTTCGTAGTATATCTTCCGACAAGTCCATGGAAAGTCTTCCCGGCTTGGTACATGGACAACCATTCTTGAATCCTTGTCCTATACGATAGGAGTACTGTCAGGAAGGAATCATACACTACTGGGAAGATCGGATGTCTGCCTTTGCCTTTTGAAGATTTCCCATCTCTCCCACGAAATTTAAAACAAATGTAATGCATGTTTCCACTTTTCCCACACTAGCACATTCTGAACCTGAACTCACAAAAACAACTATCCAACCCGCATATTGAGCCTCAATTCCTATATTCTTAGATATAAAATATAATCACAAAACCCAGCGGTGTATTTATATGAGAATAATTAAATTCCAACTCTTTCATGGATTTTAGAAACTTGCAAACTAACACTTCCACAAAGATAAAACATGAGACCGATGAAAATATTCTATTTTACAGTGCCTAGAAACTATTTGGCAAGTATTGCTCTAAGTCTCTGCAGACCTGACCGCCATTTTGATTTCTACTTAACACAAATATAGAAACGAAAACTAAATACATAATAATAACTATTTAGTTTATTCCCTTAAACACACCGATGAACGTTTGGTAATATGGTTATCATCCGGTTGCACACGGATTTGGTTATTAATCTTCAAATTTCAGTAAAATTTGAACAAAATCGGTGACTCATGGCTGATTTATTTACCAAAAACTATCGGAAAATTAAAAAGATGGCGACCAATACATTTTAGGGTTTTTACAGGCTACTTATTTTTGAGCAAAATTTGAACAAAATCGTTGGAGTTGAATTTGAGAAAAGCAGAATCTTGATTTTTTTTATGGCATCTATCTAAAAAAACAATAAAAAGAGGATCATTCCAAAGAATCATTTTTTTTTCACCTGGGAAAGCGAAAAATTCAGAGATGTAACCTCAAAAAACCTTAATTTCGATTTTTTGAAAAATTACGTACCTTTCATTGTATCAAATAAGGTGTATGTGGAAAAGTAAACATAAAACATGATCCAACTACGATACCGTATTTTCCAACTACGGAATTTGGTACGGTATTTTCATAATTTTGAAGATAACTATGCATTTATGTCAAATTTAAAGTTCGTATAAAACACCGGCGAACTTAAGGAGACGAAGACAATAGTTATTTTTGGAGTTCCACTAGAGGAGTAAAAGGGGAGAGGAATTTTCTTCCCATCTTGTTACAAATAGAATAAGTTGATGTACGACATAGTTTTACTTACCCAGCCCAATCATAAAGTGTAATACAACCAGATTCGCTAAACGTTGGACTCTTGGACTTTATGAGAAATATTAAATTGTATTGGGAGATCAAGCCGTCTGATCCAGTAGGGTGAGTTTGTTTAAAACAGTTGTTGCATAGGTAATTGTGTATATTATTACTTTCGTAACAACGGGTAGGTCATAACAGGTCTCGCAGATGTTTTTATATTTTATATATTAAAAAGAATCCAATATAAAGATTACTTGTTTATTAGTTCTTGTATCTTTAGAGGAACGCTCGCGACAGAAACAATTAGAATGCTTAAAAGATTCTTTGGAAATAGACGTATTAGTAAGGGTTTCTAGATATAAAGATTACTTGTTTATTAGTTCTAGTATCTTTAGAAAAACGGTCTCGACAGAAACAATTGGAATGCTTAAAACATTCTTTGGAAATAGACGTATTAGTAAGGGTTTCTAGATATAAAAGTTACTTGTTTATTAGTTCTAGTATCTTTAGAGAAACGGTCACGACAGAAACAATTGGAATGCTTAAAACATTCTTTGGAAATAGACGTATTAGTAAGAGTTTCTAGATATAAAGATTACTTGTTTATTAATTCTAGTATCTTTAGAGAAACGGTCACGACAGAAACAATTGGAATGCTTAAAACATTCTTTGGAAATAGACGTATTAGTAAGAGTTTCTAGATATAAAAGTTACTCGTTTATGATTTCTAGTATCTTTAGAGAAACGGTCACGACAGAAACAATTGGAATGCTTAAAACATTCTTTGGAAATAGACGTATTAGTAAGAGTTTCTAGATATAAAGATTACTTGTTTATTAATTCTAGTATCTTTAGAGAAACGGTCACGACAGAAACAATTGGAATGCTTAAAACATTCTTTGGAAATAGACGTATTAGTAAGAGTTTCTAGATATAAAAGTTACTCGTTTATGATTTCTAGTATCTTTAGAGAAACGGTCACGACAGAAACAATTGGAATGCTTAAAACATTCTTTGGAAATAGACGTATTAGTAAGAGTTTCTAGATATAAAAGTTACTCGTTTATGATTTCTAGTATCTTTAGAGAAACGGTCACGACAGAAACAATTGGAATGCTTAAAACATTCTTTGGAAATAGACGTATTAGTAAGAGTTTCTAGATATAAAGATTACTTGTTTATTAATTCTAGTATCTTTAGAGAAACGGTCACGACAGAAACAATTGGAATGCTTAAAACATTCTTTGGAAATAGACGTATTAGTAAGAGTTTCTAGATATAAAAGTTACTCGTTTATGATTTCTAGTATCTTTAGAGAAACGGTCACGACAGAAACAATTGGAATGCTTAAAACATTCTTTGGAAATAGACGTATTAGTAAGAGTTTCTAGATATAAAGATTACTTGTTTATTAATTCTAGTATCTTTAGAGAAACGGTCTCGACAGAAACAATTGGAATGCTTAAAACATTCTTTGGAAATAGACGTATTAGTAAGAGTTTCTAGATATAAAGATTACTTGTTTATTAATTCTAGTATCTTTAGAGAAACGGTCACGACAGAAACAATTGGAATGCTTAAAACATTCTTTGGAAATAGACGTATTAGTAAGAGTTTCTAGATATAAAAGTTACTCGTTTATGATTTCTAGTATCTTTAGAGAAACGGTCACGACAGAAACAATTGGAATGCTTAAAACATTCTTTGGAAATAGACGTATTAGTAAGAGTTTCTAGATATAGAGATTACTTGTTTATTAATTCTAGTATCTTTAGAGAAACGGTCTCGACAGAAACAATTGGAATGCTTAAAACATTCTTTGGAAATAGACGTATTAGTAAGAGTTTCTAGATATAAAGATTACTTGTTTATTAATTCTAGTATCTTTAGAGAAACGGTCTCGACAGAAACAATTGGAATGCTTAAAACATTCTTTGGAAATAGACGTATTAGTAAGAGTTTCTAGATATAAAAGTTACTCGTTTATGATTTCTAGTATCTTTAGAGAAACGGTCACGACAGAAACAATTGGAATGCTTAAAACATTCTTTGGAAATAGACGTATTAGTAAGAGTTTCTAGATATAAAAGTTACTCGTTTATGATTTCTAGTATCTTTAGAGAAACGGTCACGACAGAAACAATTGGAATGCTTAAAACATTCTTTGGAAATAGATGTATTAGTAAGAGTTTCTAGATATAAAAGTTACTCGTTTATGATTTCTAGTATCTTTAGAGAAACGGTCACGACAGAAACAATTGGAATGCTTAAAACATTCTTTGGAAATAGACGTATTAGTAAGGGTTTCTAGATATTATAAAAGTTACTTGTTTATGAGTTCTAGTATCTTTAGAGAAACGGTCTTGACAGAAACAATTTTATTGGAATGCTTAAAACATTCTTTGGAAATAGACGTTGTAGTAAGAGTTTCTAGATATAAAAGTTACTTGTTTATTAGTTCTAGTATCTTTAGAGAAACGGTCTCGACAGAAACAATTGAAATACTTAAAATTATTAAGAGTTTCTATTTATAAAGTTTACTTGTTTATTAGTTTCACTATAAGACGAACGCTTAGACGAACGCTTTTTGACAGAAAAAAAATGAAATGATTAAAAAGTTTCTTGAAAATAGAACGTACTATTACGAGTTGCCAGTTACAAAGTTTGCTTATCTATTAGTTCCAGGTATCTTCAGAGGAAATCTCTGCACAGGAAATAATGGAAAGCTTAAAAAACTCCTTTGAAATAGACACACTAGTGAGACTTGCTCGCAGATTGTCCTTCGACGTAAACACTATCTTGGAAGCAGCAGAAAATGCGTATATTGAAAATGTCATCAGAAGTCCTAATGCCATACGTACAATTGTGTCTAGCGGACTTAACGCTACTATAAAGACTCTGAATGAAACATCTGCTGTTGTACTGGCAGAGGGTACTTCAGTAGGCAAGCAATGTGTTTCATCAGCTCAGACATCTCTTAATAATCAGATATCGGCAGGTAATTATACAAAACAATTTTAATGTCACTTTTAAATGATTGTAGTGATTCTGTTTCTCGACTATTTGTGAATTTTGTTTGCATGTTTCTTTGCGTGTTTTTAGATTATACACGTTCACTAATAATTGTTATACAATTTATGAGTAAAGTTTTTTGCAACCAAGCCGAACGATTAAGGTAAATAAAGTTTTTGCAACCAAGCCGAACGATTAAGGTAAATAAAGGTTTTTGCAACCATGCCGAACGATTAAGGTAAATAAATGTTTTTGCAAGCAAGCCGAACGATTAAGGTAAATAAAGTTTTTTCGCAACCAAGCAGAACGATTAAGGTAAATAAATGTTTTTGCAACAAAGCCGAACGATTAAGGTAAATAAAGTTTTTTCGCAACCAAGCAGAACGATTAAGGTAAATAAATGTTTTTGCAACCAAGCCGAACGATTAAGGTAAATAAAGTTTTTTCGCAACCAAGCAGAACGATTAAGGAATATAAATGTTTTTGCAACCATGCCGAACGATTAAGGTAAATAAAGTTTTTTGCAACCAAGCCGAACGATTAAGGTAAATAAAGGTTTTTGCAACCAAGCCGAACGATTAAGGTAAATAAAGGTTTTTGCAACCAAGCCGAACGATTAAGGTAAATAAAGGTTTTTAAAACAAAATTTATTAAAGATTTAAAACGGGAACCACTCAATTGTCACAATTGTCTAAATTTGAAATTACAAATTGTTCTAATTATTTGTTTTTAATACGATAAACTTCGACCGACTTTGCAGAGTTACCCCAAATAGATACCCATCTGAGGTTTGTGTAGACATATGGATAATACACTGTCTTGATAGTGGAAAAAACGTCAGAAAGAAAACGTATTATGTTTATTCCAGTTTTCATTATCACTACAATAAATGTAAAGAGTTTTTGATCTGAAAAAAAGAAAAAAAAGCTAAAAGGCTTAAAGTACGTCTTAAAAAAGCTAAGTAATGTAGGGTTGTGTTTAAAGAGTTTGGAGTTCTTACACTCCCGAGTAAATGTACTTGAGGTGATACTCTACTACAGGTTCAAATGTGAATATATCCAAAATAAAAATATATAGTTATATCACCAGACAAGGTAGTAGTTATCGTGTTGAACAGCACGCATTGAATTCATAATATATAGCAAACTTCCTTCCCAGGCTGGTGCTAAACTGATAAATAAGCTCCCACAAAGCATTAAAAACCATCAGGATTTTTTACCATTTAAACACAGCCTTAGAGAACTGCTATTGTCTAGGATGCCGGGCTCTTAACATGATAGATGTGGTTCTCTCTCTCTCTCTCTCATTTCTCTCTCTCTCTCTCTCTCTCTCTCTCTCTCTCTCCCCCTCTCTCTCTCTCTCTCTCTCTCTCTCTCTCTCTCTCTCTCTCTCTCTCTCTCTCTCTCTCTCTCTCTCTCTCTCTCTCTCTCTCTCTCTCTCTCTCTCTCTCTCTCTCTCTCTCTCTCTCTCTCTCTCTCTCTCTCTCTCTTCTCTCTCTCTATATATATATATGACTCATTATACTGTTGTAATTATATTTAAATGTGTCTGTATTATGTATGTTAATATTATTTTACTTTTGTCGGACACTATTTTGTTGTTTTTTGATTGATTATTGGAAATACTTTGTGAAATGTTGTTTTATGTGTTGTCTAGTGTATATTGACTGAATATTGAACAGTTAAAAAAAAAATTAGTGTATTGTTTGTGTAATATTTTAAATTGACTTTGGCTATGCAATTGTTTTTGTATACGGCCATACAAATTTACAAAAAAAGACAATAGATAACTCAAGCTATATGGTAGTCAAGTGTTAACTAGGCGATTTAACAGTACCAGTTGGTACTGAACAAACATCTTTCGCATTCGATTTGAACACAAATGAAAAGAAACACCCCATAAATAACTTAGAATAAGGTAGAAATCAGCTGTTCAAATAATGAATATTGAGCTATAAATTGTTATATTCATAACTAGCATGACAGTGTAGAAAAAATAGAATATATGTATATAATAATAATAATAATAATAATAATAATAATAATAATAATAATAATAATAATAATAATAATAATAATAATAATAATAATAATAATAATATTAATAATAATAATAATAGACTTCGTTTAATCAATAAATTTTTGTTAATATGTTATCTAAACCTTATATTTTTTAAATTGTTGAAAGTTAAATCATTAAGTAGTTTTTCTATCGCGGTAAAATTAAATATATATTTTTTAAAATAATTTTTATTTACAAAAGTTGCAAAATTAATTAAGAAGGAACGACATAGTTAAACTTGCTCCAGGTATCCCCCTAAAGTCTTTTATAAATTCCATGGCGTTTAGATATAATCTTACATTTTAGCAAAATTGTATAATAATGTTCATATTCAATTTTGGAGAAATCAGAATATTATTTGGCGCCCCCTTTAAACCTTATGTTACTTTTATTTTACGCATGAATTGGTTTTGTATAGTTTATTTATATTTACGTAAATAATAACTCACATGTAAAATTTCACAAATCAAAAATATTGTGACAGCTGTTTCGCAATTAAGCATCTTCAGACAACTATGAACTAAAATCTACAAAATCAAACTTAACTACCAACATCTGTACTAAGAAAGTGGGGAATGGAATGCGAGGAAGGGGACTACCTGAGAAGGTAAATGACCTGGCAGGATATGTGACAATGAGTTTAAACAATGGAGATGGGTTTTAAACGTGTTCATTGAGGTTCAAAGCATGGCAATTGAGAACAGGTCTGTTGATTTCTAAAATTTCTAAATAATTTAATTTTCTACTTTCTTGCTCAATATGGAAAACTTTGACATTTTCAGTGGGATCAAAACTATGACCAGAAACTAATAAATGGTTAGAAAAATTTGAATCCGTTTTACCAGTTGATTTGTGAAATGTTACACTCGAGTTACTATTTATCTTAATATGGAATTTCAACAAGTAGCGACTGTGCTTACACTTAATATTGTTTATATTTGTTTCAGCTTCTAAAGCGACAGTGAACTGCACCATCGGTGTTATTCTTAATTTGTTTAACTTTGCAACAAAATTGAATTCTATCGAAACAGGCAGTAAGAAAAGTTTAGCAGCGGCCAATTACGATGCGTTATCAAAATGCCCTTCAACTTTCATTCTTACTAATTCTCCTGACTTAATTAGTGCTCAGAAATGTTATGCCGAAGCTGCGGATCAGCTGAAAAATTACATTAATCAAACATCAGCAGAGCTTCGAGAAGCACAGGCAACATTGAAAGCTCTAAACCAAGCAGCGAGTGATTGTCTCTCTAGTGGAACTCTAGTTGTTACAAATGAAGGGAAAGCTGTTGTTGCTTCACTGCTTACCTGCTTGAAAATAAAAGGTGTAAGTACCTCATCATATTTTAATAAAACATTTCGTTTTAAAACAACAGATTTTATTAAATTTTATTCTGTTTACTCAGTAATTTTAATTAAACCTGTTGTAAAGTTTAAGAGCAAGGTACAACTACAAGTATTGAAATAATCACTATTAGGTTTTGGCACTATGGAATTATTGTTGATTCATAACTCCATAAAATTCCATTTAAGCCTCTTTGAACTTCTTGAATATTATCTGGTTTTGTTTTCTTTTTGTTTCAAGTCGAAAAACCTCTCGGTCGTCATCGCCTTATAAAAAAAAAAAAAAAAAAGAAAAGAAAAGAACATAGAATAAAGACTCCTAACTCTCTAATTTCGGCAGGGTTGAAAAAGAATAAATTAGTGTAGTTTCTGTTGAAAGAAAAAAGAGAAGGATATAACCCGAGAGAAATGTTGTAGATTCAGCTAGTGTCGCTCAGGATTGACAAGCCTGTACTCACTAGAAATAAACCTCTAACAGTCAAGTTTAACCAATTAAACTCGATAACAATTCCTAAACACTTGATTTCTTTTACTAAGTCAATACAATTACATTTTTTACCACATTACCTTCGATAATATATTTCTAACATTGGTTAATTGTTATAATATTTTGTATTTCAGACATTTCCGTCAGGTGTGGTGGCTGCTATATATGCAGGAATAGAAAAACTATCAGATGAAGTAGAAAAGATATCAACAAACGTTAACTCTAACATCGCGACTGCATATGCAAGCCTAAATGTTTCTGCTGCAACTATAGAATCTACAGACAAGAGTGTAAACACTGAAATTGATACAGCATTGAGCTCTACTAATAATCTTATTGCATATGTTGAAAACTTTTTAGAAGGCACTCCATATCCTAATGAGATATTATGCCTGGATACTGTCAAACAAAAATTCAATGCGTTGTCTGTATCAGGTAATTTTTGAACTTTCAATTATTGTATTCGTATAATTTTAGGTGTTTTAGTAATTTAGAGAAATTAAATTATTTCCGGTTTGTTCCCCACAAGGAGTCACTACGAGGTCAAATTATAAATTCTTGAGAGAGGTGGAAACCGTTACATATCTCTCTGCATATATATACATATAAAATAAAACGTCTCTATGTCATTCTGTTTGTAAGTTTATATCTCAAGAAACGCAGATTCTATTTTTATATGGTGAGACTTCATATCTAAGTACGACATTAGATTAGGTCTCTAATCATTGTTTGATTCATTAGTTACAATAACAATATTTATTTCAAAACGTTTGTTTGTCGCCATTCTGAATATTGATTTAATAACAATAAATTTTGAGACTTACCTTATTACAATATTCTATTTTTATTGCCTCATTATGACGGCTGTTCCGGCTATTCAGTCATTTTTAAGCTTTGTAACCGAATAATCTTTGGTCAATTGCTAACAAAAACACTTAATCACAGTACACAACCACAACAATAAATTTAAAAAATTAAAAACAGTACACGAAACGTTATATAAATAAACAGAGTCAATTAAAATGTTATTGACTAGTTGGGCCCAACATTCCGATACATACTCAGAGTGTACTCCGATAAGTAATTGTAACTTACTTTATTTGTAATCAATGCAGTAGTTTCCAAGTATTAATGTTTCGACACCAATTAAGACGAAATCCATTTTCTCCAATTTTATTTTAATCGTTTTAGTGACAACACACATCTTATTAGGAAGGTTAGTACTTATTAGAACTCTTTATTACCAGTCTTCTTACTATATTTATTTTGACGTCCAACTCTTACTATTATTATAATTGAAGAGTTGGAGCAGAACTTGTAGTACTATTTGAACCGCCAGACTTCCGAAAACAAGACTCTTTCTCTTTTACGCAACACATAGCTCAAGTTACATCTCTACACGTATAAAATACAATATATGTGTAATGTTGGTACTATCTCACTCGCCATGACTCTTCTACTTTCACGAGACTTATAGCTCAACACGACACGGGAGAGTACAGAGCGATAGACTCAAGGCTTACAATTGTCTATGAAAAAGCCTTTCACATAAAAAAGAATAAATGTGCAACGATAATTCTGTTATTAACTGAGACTGACAAACATGTTTACAATTCACGTTCACTCGGTTACTTAGGAAAGTTTTTTAGAACTTTGATTTAGGTAAATGGAAATAGTTCAGTAATGTCGTGTTTTTAGACATTCCATTGTTTAATTCTTTTCTTTCTGTTTCATCTTCTTATTAGGGCTCTCTTGTTCTCTTCCAATCCTGACGATATTAAAGTATTCGAAGGGTACATTTTGTAATATTTTCTTCCTTATTTTTATAAGGCTATGCTAACTAAGACATTTTCTCCTTTAAACAAGAAAAGAAAAAATATATGTTTGATTTATAATTAATCCTTTTGTCAAGGATTGCGAAGCAGCAGGAAGGGATATTAACTTATAATTATAATGACGGCAAAATACAAACAAAGAAATATATTTTTATTTTTAAAAATAATACTTTGCTTTTAATTTGCAGCTGTTAAATCAACAAAGAGATGCATAAGCTTGGCACTATCTGATATCGACAATTTAGCTCTTAATCAAGTAGAGATTAAAGGCAAAGTAACTCTCTTCCAAGCAACACAAAATGCTGTTGCTCGATGCACGTCTGGAACTACAGTACCGGTAAATGAATCTAGCGTGAGGAACTGTTTAGCGGATGCTTTGGCGAAAATCAACTCTGAACTGACAGCTTTGGAAGAATCTATAAAACCATTGGTTGAATCTGCGGCATTGGCAGTTAGTCGTGCTCAGCAATGTGTTAAAAACAGTGTTGCGATAGCACCTAAAAATGGTAACATTATATTGGACGCGTTTGCTGAATGTTTAGCAGTAGAGGGTGTAAAATTTACTTACGACAAAGCTTAATCATTTATAACCACTGTATTAATTATATTTGTTATTAAATTGTTAGCTGTATTATTAGCAATTGAGTGTTTGATTGATATATAATAATTCTGATCATTGTAGCTTTTATAATTTTATTAATAGCGAGTACAGGAAAAGTTACGATTTAAATAATAAAATCTATTAGTTTTTCATTTTCAAGCCTAAATCAAGTTGATTTGAACCATCATGGTACTCACCAAGCCCAATCACACGATGTAACACAACCAGATCGTGTAAATATAATGCTCTTGACCCTTGTAGGAAATGTTAAATTGTTGATTTTAAATTTATTGATTTCAACCCTTTTACTTTTTACCAGCTAATGACCTAGAGCAACCTGTCTGTCGTAACGTCTGTCAACTTGGTTATAACTTTTTCATTTTCTCTGTCCTAACACTGTCTCGATGAAGCTTGCCATCTTTTCCCAATGCTCCGTCTTCCCGAGCATCTTGGTGAGATTATCAGGAGTTATTTCTCTAAACACCTCCATCACCGTCTTCTTTCTGGACTTTATTACAGTTGAAGAAATAGTGTTACGCATCATCCTCGGAATCGTCCTTGCAATGAATGCGTTTGGGTTATTGCTCTTGGCAAACCTGAGCCTATAGTCCTCTAAGCTACCCTCTTATTTTCTTTGGTCTTCTAGTTTGCAATTTCATCATTTTCAGAGCCAGAAGATCAAAAGAGAATATATTCGTGAAGAGTAGGATGGTGGGCTCTGAAACAGTGCAGTAGACTCACACAATTCTAGAGTCCTCGAACTTTGCATACAAGCTAGTATCCTTCTATATTTTTCCTGCCGGAGACAGCTCATTTTAGTTATTATTGTTTTGGTTATTATTGAATTGGTTTCCTATTCGTGTGATTATGTCCTTCGATGTTTGGACCTAGCATGGTGGTCTTCATAGCGGCTTTACACGCAACGTTCTTATCCTGTTTGAAGATCGCCATCTTCTTTGGAATCGTAACCTCCAAGTACTTTGAGCCTTACTCACAGGAAACAGTCGAATGGAAGTTTGGTTTTGTGTGTAATTTACTTTCGGTTCTGCCAGTGTTGGTTACACTATTTCTATTCTTGGTGTTGAAGCACAGACTAGCGTTTTATAGAATCGATGTATGTAAGTTTAACTTTTGTAGTTAGGTTAATACAAATAAAGAACATATGAGTGGTTTTTACCATTTAAAAGCTACAATAAGTAAAGAAGAGAAGATGAGAAAACACAATAGTCTTTTTATCGGAGAACCCCTTTGAAAAAGTATTGTAAATTTTACCATTAGGAGCCATCAGGTCTTACTGCAGATCAATTCTAGCTTCAATTTTAGGGTCTGTCACGCCTCTCCAACTAAACATAGCGCGGCTTTAAAATTAAAACTTCTTATGACTTTGTAACATCAAGCGATTTCATAAAAATTATAAATTACTTTTTTATTTTTCTAACGATTTAAATATACGTGAGAACATAAATTGTCTCTTGAACCCAAGGGAAAAGTTTTTAATAAGAACTACAACAGCAATTTTTAAATCGTTCAGTTCTAATTAGTGTTTAAATTATATACCAATATAGTTACTGGTAATGCATATGTTGTTGCTGAAGATATTAAGGAAATGCGTAAAATAAACAGCAAGTTGTACTCTTCAGAAGCAAAAAATAAAAGGGCAATCGTGTGTTGAAACATTCGACTTACTATATAGGGACATTTTGTTTTATAAAGTCGAAGTCTTTTAAATTATAGTTTAAATTAATTGTACAGACAAACACGCGCATGTAAGGGTCCTTGGTTTACCTGGGGACCCTAGTAAAGAAATCAATGAAAATCCAATCCTTCTTTTAATGGTTATTTAAATTTTTGTGTCACATATCACAAAAATGCTCTTAAAACTTACACGCTACCTATTTTTCATTGCATGGTTCAATTATATGGGTATTCTTTATACATAAAACTATAATATAGTATTTCTCACCGTATTTTAATTTTATCATATTTGTAGGTCACCCCGTGTTCAAGTTACGAGGGGGGGGGGGCATGATATCTGACACTTTAAATTTGGCCTAGCGCCTACGTATTAATTTTTTCGTCAAATAAACATACATATTGATAATCAGAATAAGTTATACTTTTATTTGACACCCCACACAAAATATTTCTAAAAACATTTTCAACTCTATTTTTAACCTCAAGGTTATATTTTTATTGCCACTATGTTTTTACTATGTAGGAAAATGCAAAAAAATATAAATAAATGTGTAATTGGAAATATCGGATTTATAGTCTTGTTTGTGTAGAATGGTTGCGATTTACAGAAAGACAGATGGACGAACGTGAAAACATTTCTCTTACCTACGGACCTTAAAAACGGTTAGAACTCGAGAAGGCCTCAATCCATTTCAAAAACATTTTCAGTTCCAATCCCATACGATCTTTGCACGAAAAAATAACATATTGTCTATGAAAGAAAAGGCGTAAAATCTGGTTTTCGTGTTAACCTTAAGGACAAATATTATAAGAAGTTCTGCGTGAACAATAAGACTGGTGAACTAATGATCAATTTTAAATCACTAACTTAAATTGAAGTATTTGAAAACAGCTAACCATTGTAATAGTTTCGGATTTATACTAATTATAATTGGTGGTTTTATTTCAAATTATCCGTTACACACTATTACTATAAAAATAAAATGTTAAGTACTTGTACGCGACTTTCTAGACACAGTAACATGGAGCGTTAGTTTAGAGTTTGTCAGTGTGGTAATGCGTACCCTTAAGATAAGTTTAAAACTGAATCAATTTTTTGAGAAACTCCAAAAGTAAAAAACTTTAAGTTGTAAAATGAACAACGTTAGGGGTTTTAGTGGTACTACGGCGTAGAGTAGGCAATCTGGCTACATTGATGTTAAATGACCAGTGTTTGAGAGGACTGAGGGTTTGTACTGAAGGTTTGTGAGTTGAAAAAAAAGTTATTCTGTGCAGTTTGGTTCACGCTTTGGCTTGAGTGAAAGTTGACGGGTTGGTTTAATACAAAATATTACAAGTCTATTTTGTAGATGTTTTAAGTAAAAAAAAAAAATAATAATAAAATAAAATTGAGGCATACGATAAATTAAAAATGTGTAATACAAAGACCGAAAGGTTAAACTGCATAATCGTATTTTTTTTTATTAGTGTACGTTTTATTGTTGTACTTGTTGTTATCTCAAAAGGGGTAAAAATTGACTTATGCTGTTTGTAAAAAGACTGATTAATTTTTTTGCAAAATATAAAACTTTCCAAGTTTTAAATCTGTGTATTTAATGTATAAAATATTATAATTATATTAAATGAAAAAATTTAATAATATAGATTAGAATAATTCAATTAAAATATACTTATGTATTATTAATTTTATATAGTACATCTTTTCTTCTTTCTCCGTGAGGGGGAGGACATTTGAAAACATTCCATCATGGGTTTGTTTTTTTATGGTACCCGATATTGTACCTCATTTTGTAGATGGAAAAGGTCGACTGTCAGAAAATTCCGTTGGTTTCAAGTCTCTAACTTCGAAATTAGGACAAAAGAAATTAAACAGTTGTTATATTTGTTAAAAAGTCTATATAACCAACGATTACTTCATGTGACATATTTAATGTAACTTACTTATTTTCACTTTGGTTCAAATATTTTCAATTCTTTTATGTACTGAAATTTATTACAAACCGAAAAGAAACAAAAGAATAGTTTTTTCTATTAATTCAGTAAATATTGCTGTTATCTCACTGATAACACACTAAAGTTACGACAACTTATGACATTGGTGGAATCAATTTATGTGGTTTTGTATTTTGTTAAGAGATTTCCTTGTATATTGTAAAACTAAAATTACACTAAGAACGAGAGCTTCCAAAATATATATATGTATAATACATATCAGCAAACAAAATGGACCCAATACGATCCTTGCAAATTATAACAAAATATATATCCAAGTTTTTGTTGTAGAATGTAATTGAAGCTATTATCCCTTACAGTGGAGGGGTCGTTAGGTGATAACGACATTGTACTCCCAAGGGCAAAGAAATGATTAACTCGCAGCACTTGTGGTGAATGTTGGGGGAATTCGGAGAGTAATAAGCGTTAAAGGCGTTAGAAGGGCAACTCAAATCAAATAATGAGAACTCCTGCCGTGTGTTTAATAAAACCTGTAACCAGGGTTACAAATGTTATTATTGTTGTTGCTTCGTGAAACGTCGGTTTAAAACTTTTTGTTCTGTTTGATCTTTCAGCGGAATGTAACAGGTTCTGCTAACAAACGTCTAGTCCCAACTCTTAGTTTTAAAACCGAGTAACTAGAAGAGGAAGGATGTAATATATTCATCATAATAAATATCGCTACTTCACCTAAATATCTGCTGTTTAATGTAAAGCTTGGACTAGAACCAGATATTGCAGATTCATATATATTTGATGATGTAAGCCCTAAGCACAATGTAACAATCACATCCTCTATTTTGTTTGCTTGTTTCTCGAGCCTTGTAGGAAATGTTAAATTGTATTGGTAGAGCAAGAAGTCTTCTTCTGTAGGGTAAGTTGGTTTAAAACAGTTGTTGCACAGTTTATCTAATCCTCGTCGTTGTTCAGAGAGACCCTAAACATCATCATAGATGTTTATATATTAAAAACTTCACTCTCGACCATATTGGACCTCGAAGCAATAAACATGTGAAGGAGTCTTCCTCGTGTTACCAGGGGACTTAAATTTAAGAAAGGCGGAACCAAATGGTAACAATGTTTGAAAAGAAAAATAAAAAAAGACAAAGACAAATTTAGTAATTAACAAGGCTCAAGTTTATTTAAACAGAAAAAGAAATTTCGACGGTTCAGATTTTATCATTTACAACTTAGAAAGACATCCTGAGACAAATCATCATAAACAGCTTATGATTAACAATATTATAATTAATAAAAGTTATACGCCCTTAATGTAACATATAATAATTTAAATAAAAAAAATTAATCAATAGATTCTGAAAATTTATCCCCCCTTTTAGTTTATATATATTTATAGTTACAAAAATTTAACAATAAAAAAAAAGACAATGAGCACAGCTTAATAATTAACAGGATTAAAATTAATCCAAAAAAAAAGATTATACGCCCTTAATGTAAAAAATTACAAAATAAAAAAAAAGATGAAAAGATACTGATATTTATTCCCCCCTTTTTTACTTTATGAGATGATAGTTTTTTAAAACAGTTACAGAATTTAACAATAAAAAAAAAATATAAATGAGTTTAATGTTTTAAATTCAAAAAATTCATATCAATTGAAAACAGGTTCATCACTAGACTAAAAGTTACATAATATTACTTATTTGGTAAATTTCTTAAATGCTATATTGGCCAATAAATTTATATATTTTTAAATAAAGAATTTATTATACAATGAGAAGTTTATTTAAAAAGAGAAATGAAATTTTGAAGATTGAAATTTTATTAATTGACGTCAATTTTTTGATAATTTAGAAAATAACCTCTTGGAGGTTGTTAGGACCGAAAGTTTGCATGCAGGCTCCACCCAAAGATTTTTTTTTATAATCTATAAATAACTACACAAGTCTACATGTAAAAGATAGCTTTAAGAAACACATATTCGCTGAAGCAATTTAGGCACTTGTACAACATAAGTTTAGTTAAAGTTCTGTAAAGTCAGTTCTAAGGAAAACATCACTTTTGCGCACTTGAAAGTTCGTAGATATATTAAACAGAACGTGTTTTGTAAACAGGCAGAAACATGTTAAGAGCTTTGCTGGTGTATGCAATATGAGGCAAGAATTGCTAGATTTCTCCAACCAGCGTATTAGCTGAAGCAAAAAAACACGTTTTTTAGCGTCTGTGCAAAATCAGACATGTTGTAGCATTAAATTTCTTTATTACAGAGAATGTCTTGTTATTTGTCAAAATTAAAGAAAATTGATTGCATCACAGAAATTCGTTTAAGATTATAATTAAAAGCTTCTTAGATGATTATAAAGCTATTTATATATATATAGTTTTGTTTAAAACAAAGCTTGTATAAGACTTGCAAAAATCTGCAAAAGTCTGTAAAACGAAATTTTCTGATTGAGAAGAGATTTTTCTAATTGTTTTATATTTGACATGTTCAATAAGATGTTCTGATTGTTTAATGTTCAACATTAGTTTGCACTAATTTCACATAATTGCTCGAAACTTAAAATGTGCCTGTTCAAGGTTTTTTGTAAAGTATGTTTTAAGAAATGAAAATTTTTATAATCATTTAGTTTCAAAAAGAACATTGAGTATTAAATAAAACATGAAATACATATTTTAAAGAATACATGACTATTAACAAATTATTTTAAAACATTAACAAAATTTAAGATATGATAAAATCTGTAAAGCTGAATACCTGGAAAATCCTGTCGTGGAGCACGTGATCTTGTGCCGTGAAAATAAAAATTTATTTAACATACTCGAACACTAAAGCGCACAAAACAGTAGACTGACATATCATTTAAGAACTGAGATGTGAATTTTGAGACCAGATGAAAAAAAAAATTATATCTAACGGAGCTATGAAAGAATGTAGAACATTGTGAGTAATTACAGGTAGACTGACTGCGGGTTGTAGAACAGGTAGGCTGACCAGCCGTTGTACTTTGTACTTAGATGTCATGCGATGCTTAGTTTTGGAGAAGGTCGCCAGGTGCCAGCATCTGTCAAGGGACGGAAGTTGAATTTATGGAAGACGAGTGAATGAATTTATATACGAAATTGATTATTGAATTTGGATGTTACACTCGCTACGTTCAAGTTGGTGATTCGGCATAGCTGGATATCGTAATTACACGGATATGATAATTTCTTGGAGGTCAGAGTTTAAATTTTTTAACAATAACAAATGGTAGCATTACATGGAAAATTAAAAAAATTGTTCAATCAAAAATAACATTAAATAAAATGTTCTAAATGACAATTAAATAAACGTTACATATTCATCTATAACGCATTTTACTGTGAATGAACATTATTTAAAAAAAAGTATTTTACTCGACTGTTAAAACTGTTACAGTATTTTATCCTTTTATCTCAAACTGCCAATTTAAAATATTCTATACTTTCCTACTTAACAAAATGTTTTGCATTGACCTTATTTCCTGCTTAGATCACACAACTTAAGCTCCTTTTCCTTTACAAGCCCTTATATTTCAAAGTTTACATTTTATACGTAAGTCTCTTAAGATTTTGTAGAACATTTTACCTTTGTTAAGCAGCTTTAAATTTGACAATCATCGGCTTTATTTTACAACACTAAGTTTGTATAGTTTTCTGTCCTGTTAGTTTAAGTTGATAGACGTAATAAATAACTTAAATTAGTAACTTTATATATCAAAATAATAGTTATCTATCGCCAAGATAATTAATTAATATCTGTCCTTATTGTTATTAAAGTACAGAAAGGTGTACAAATATTATTTACTGGTACTCAAGATAAATCTGGTGTGGCTATGTAGGTCTATATTATTAATATGGTTTACTCTTAAATTTACCATTATCTATCTATCAATCTATCTATCTATCTATCTATCTATCTATCTATCTATCTATCTATCTATCT
This sequence comes from Aphrophora alni, assembly GCA_963513935.1. NCBI lineage: Eukaryota > Metazoa > Arthropoda > Insecta > Hemiptera > Aphrophoridae > Aphrophora > Aphrophora alni. The sequence continues at coordinate 100,307,354 of OY740769.1, read as the reverse complement.
ATCTATCTATCTATCTATCTATCTATCTATCTATCTATCTATCTATCTATCTATATATCTATCTATATATATATATCAACTTCTACACGAAGTTTCAAGAGTAAAAATCAACCTTCGTTGTTAAGTGATAAACTTGGAGCATGAAAATGAAAAATACTTAAGTCGAACTGTCGTTGATTAGTTTTTTACATACATAATTGATGGGAAATGTCAGATTAAACAATATTATAACATGAACAATCCCTTATTATCAAATAACTATAAAACTAGAGTATTGTTCTAATTCTAGTGAGCATGAAGGTCCGTTTTAACGAATTCAAGTCATGAGGGTCCGATTTTTTTTGTAGTTACACCTTTGGTTATTAGATCCAGGACCAGAATAAAGTAAGTTTATACTCGAGAAGTCCTCAATCCATTTCAAAAACATTTTCAGTTCCAATCCCATACGATCTTTGCACGAAAAAATAACATATTGTCTATGAAAGAAAAGGCGTAAAATCCGGGTTTCGTGTTAACCTTAAGGACAAATATTATAAGAGTTCTGCGTGAACAATAAGACTGGTGAACTAATGAAATTGTGTAACTAATGTAATTGTGTATATCCATGGCAATATACAAAAATGTCGACCTCTGTTTTTTGATTGATCTGGAAATATTCATAAACTCAGGAAGCTGAAAAAATAATCTTCGATTTAACGTCCATCCGTCGTCGTTGTCGTTGTGGCCTGTAAGTGAGGACGATAGAAGCCATAGAAATTAAGAGAGGAACATGCAATTTGGTAGAGAAAACTAGAGTGTGGTGGTATTTAAACAGTTTTTGTTTATATGTCGTGATTTTCGACTTGTAACACGATAATTTAGTTCAAAATTTCGAAATTTTATTTTAGCATGTAAAACCTCAGCTCTTTACAATGAAAAATATTGAGGTTATTGCTAAAAATATAATTTTGAACTCTGAGACACGTAGATTAAAATTCACGTTGGAGGTTCATTAGGATGGATATATTAACATGAGTGAAGTGAGTGGAGACAAACCTTTTAATATATGGGTTGCATAAACTTTTGCTAGAAAACAAAGAAACCTGAATCTTTATAAATATTTATTCTTATAAGAAACTAATTTTGTCATTAAAAGGTCCAAAATCGGGGTTTTTCGGGGTAGGAGAAGGTAAACTCAACCTTTTCAAACGTAAAACCCTATCTAGTAATATCTCTTTTTTTTTTTAAAATCATGTTTAATAGGAAATAATTCCGCAAACTATATGTTCTTATCTTATTCCAGTAAAAAATGCGTGACTAGACAAATATAAAAAAAAATTCAATTTATTTTTGATCATTGAAAGATTTTGTTTTCGTAACTAATTTGAATAAAAAAATTTCCCATGTATTTTGTGATGTTGGAGATGATTGTAATTGTATTTATCGTTTAACGTACGCCAACAAATTTCTACAATGTTAGCATTATTAAATTTCCTTTAAATTGTTATTTATTAGAGCAAGCATAATGGCCATTGTCTGCTAATGTTGTATAGGCTGCTAAAACAGTTTGTATTGAAAATATATAGTTTTTCCTTTGTTGTGTGTGTACTGTATGTGAGGGTTTCAATTTGTGTAATGGAGGAGAGATAGTTGAATAACCAAGTTTAGTTGTTTAAAAAAATATTGAATTACAAAATAGTTCACTTTATTAAATGTTAATTTTATCAATTCAAAACTGAAGGGTTAGATATAGTTGTGATCAATGGATGACTAACAAACAACTCAATGAGCTCAATTTATTAGGTTTGGTTTACTATGTGCCTAACTTGTAGTGATTTTTGTAATTTATTTTATACATAATTTTAGGCCTACACATATTGTCTGTCCTACCATTCAGTGTGATCAAGATGAATCGATTTTTTACATAGTTTCTCGTGGTAATTAAGTGTTTAGCTATACAATAAGTTTATATTAATATAATAGATGATTGAGTATAGTAGGTGATTAATTATAATAGGTTATTTCTTCAAAATATGTCAGCTAGTAGATGAGTTATTTTTTTTTACACTAATTTTAGTCTGGATTTTTAGGTTATGTTAACAACATATTTTAAATCATAACTTTCTTAACATGTATTTTTAAAAAAATATATAAAAATCGGTTGACGGTGAATTTAAAATTGCTTAAAATTAGCTATTGAGTGGCTTTATATATTGCATAAAACAATAATTAAATCGCCCTTCAAATTGGGCACCTCTAGATAATATTACGAAATGGTGAAACATTTGGTGATATGTTGTAGTTGTCTCTCTGTCACTTTTCCTTATAAATAAAAGGGGAAAAAAATATCATAAAACAAATACTATTAGTCCTACAATACCGCAATAGCACCAAGGTAGAAAAATAGCAAGGTTGATCAAGAGAGACCCGATAGGAAAGAGAAAGAGAGGGATATAGCCCAAGGCTACTTGAAAAAAAGTATATCTAGCTGTGGTCCTCGGGATTGCCAAGTCGTACTCACTAAACTAAGCCTCTGAAGGTAGTGTATAGTAGAATGACAGAAAGAAGTTGATATGTTGGATGAAAAAGATTTGAAAGATAAAATATTTTTCCTTTTCTTTATGAAACAAAGTGAAGGAGATACAACAACAACATATCACCAAATTTAGTATTGCGTAATATTATCTAAGGGTTGCTCAATTTGAAGGCCGATTTAATTATGGTTTTATACATAATATAACGATGTTTATATTTACTTCCTCATCTGATAAGATCTAACTGATACGACATTAAAAGTACAGGTACGTTTGTTAAAGTGCAAGATGTTCTCAGGTTGGATAGAGGTTAATGTAGAAAGGGGTCCAGAAAGTCTTAATAGGGGGACATAATACATTATTACACCCTAACCGGCTTACTCCTTCTTTAGTTTTCGTCCTCACTAGAAGTTGAGATATTTATATTATGGTCTTGACTTTCACTCAGGCAATTAAATAGTACGAGTAATAATTTTAAAAAAAAATAGCGATCTTTTATTATCAGTAAACTCTTATTATTATCTCTTATTATCAGTAAACTATCTGTTAGATTTATTTACGTAACTTTGAAGTAAACGAGGAAAATTAATTATAAAAGCCTTCCTGAAACTAAATCATAAAAACAGTTTTAGCTCTTCCTAAATTCTCAACTGTTTTACATTATACTCGTTCTTGCAACTAAATACAAATAATTGTTTCTAATGAGTGAGGAATAATTACTAGCTGTCTGTAAAACGAGTCACAAGAAACTTTTTTTCAAACGAGCGATCGTAAATCATCCGAGGAGAGAAAACCATTTCGCCAACAAACAAAAGATTTTGATTAAGATAAATGAACGCCAGGAACTACTTTGACGAGAAAAGGCAATTAGGAGGAGTAATGTCCGAATTGAGGGATTATTATTGACAGCTTGTGTGTAACAGTGATTGAAAGAAACTGTGATAATGGATTGTAAACGACATATCATGTTTTATCCACATTTATGTTATGAATCTTAGAGTTTATATAATTGAACATTCCCTTGATTTCAAATTTTAGAAATTTTAATACTTTTAAAGTTCTACCAGAGTATATTTGAAATTAATCAACATCTTTACGATCATCCTATCCTTAATAAATATCTTCAATATCCTGTACACAGACTTACATTTTTTAAACGCGGGGTTTATTACTCTACAATAAAGTTGTTTAAAAAACCTCCAGAAAATATTAAAAAGAAAGTTTCAAGAGGACACTCAAGTGAAATGCACTCTTTGGAAATGCATTTTATTCGGTGGAAGAATATCTTTACCATTTCAAAAGCACCTAAACTGGGCTGCTGGTATCGGGCAAGACTTAATTTTTCTATTTGTTGGTGTTTCTTTGAATGTTTGTTAATTTATAATAGTGTTGAATAGAGTTTTTTATGTGGATTTATATGGCATTTTATGTATAATAAGTTATTTTAGCATTTATTTTAGTAACAATTATGATTACTGTAAATAGTAAATATAATGTCACTTGTTTAATGAAAAATGGAAAGGTAAATAATTACATAAATAAATAAACGAAACTGCAGTATCCCAATCTAACTCGGTGAACATGTGACCAAAATAATGGGAACAAAAACAATTTTTAACTTTTTAAGTGCCGTTTCTTCACGATTATTTGTGCTAGACCGAGATTTTTATATGTGTTTGTGAAGTGTATGTGAACAAAGTGTTAATGTTATTAGATGGCCTGATGATGCTGCCTATGGCAGGGAAACATACAGCCGTTACTATAATATAAAGAACTACTATTGACTTGAAATAAGGTATGTTAATTGAAACATTTTACAGTTTACTTTTGTGTTAATATTGTAAGCTTATAGTTAACTCTGGTAATACTGTTAACTTTACTATTGATTTCTGTTAATTTTACTTTAAATACTCTAAGCTTTATTGTTAAATCTAATAATAATGTCAACTTCAGACTTCAGTGTTAGCTATGTTAACAGTTAACTGATCAGTAAGTAATGTTACATTGAGTGTTAATTGTGTTTATTTAAACAAATCAATGTAGTGAGCCATATATATTGCGTTTTTTTTTTACTGTTGAACTAAATTAAAATGAATAGAGACAAACTGTACAAACCTTAGTGCAGGATTGAATTGTGATTCAAACAAATGTTCATTGACACTGATACTATGTTGAGGTCGATTGTAGTTTAATTAATTGTTCACAGAGAGCTCTGAAGGCGACAGTGTAATTATGAGTGACGGGACGCCGCATCTTCCATTAGTAAAACTTGTTAACTGTAAAAGCTACCACAAGATGAGATCAACATTTCCAGTACCAAAACAAATTATTCAAAGTGTCACTTAATATAAAAACACATTGCCATCTTCACACTTCACCCTGTCATGAACATAAATGGCAACGCAAACTTTTGTAAAATTTTATTATTGTAGCTTATGGAAATAGAGTTGACATAAAATTTTAATTCAACTTCTTTTTCCAGTAATAAGAAATTTATCAATAAAACGCAAAATAAATTACCCATGAGATATTTTCTATAATTATATAGTATAGGTAATATTTTTACTTACTCTGTTTACAAATTATAAAGTAAGTTTGTTAATCCAAAAATATCTAGATCTCTCTAATATTCGCGTTTCATTGATTCAGAAAACAGGAACATTAATTTTCGTCATGTCATATGTACACTAGAAAGCCTATATATCCGCTTTAAAACTCTACATATTATTTTTTTTAACTATCACATAATTTTCTCTATACTATACATATAAGTTACGTAATTGCTCCTTTAAAATCTCTTTTTAAAAAACAACAACTTTATTTCATTATAATAATTTTTTTAATGATTTAAATTGAATTACAATAATATGGAAAGTACAATACTCTTATTCACAGAGCTAACTAACACTGGCTAACTAGTGGCTTACAAGGCTAGGAAATACAAAATGTTTACTCTATCTTATTCTAGGAAAACTACCTCTATTGTGTTTACTTATGCTAAATATTGTTCATATAACTTATATATATATATATATATATATATATATATATATATATATATTGGAGAACGTAAAACAATCAACAAGTTTGTCCTCTGAGTTTTATTTTGTAAATCAGTCAACATAGAAAACTTTGTTTTAAGCCAATCTAGTAACCGCCAGTGGAAGGTTTCTTGGTATATTCACATAGATGATATTTTTTTCTGTAACTTAATAGAAATACTAGAATCTGGGTTCCAAAACAATACAATAGAGGAATCAATGTACTTTATGAAGCAGAAACACATTCGAATTTGAACGTTGAAGAAAATTATGTTTGTCTCTTGTACAGCTTCATCCCTTGAAGAGTTTTTTGTAGTGAATACGAGGGTGGCAATCATGATGGACCCTAGCTGGATCTACACCTTATTTACTCTTATGTTCTTATGATCGATCTCTTTCATGTTTACTATCAGTACACTCTTCGAGGAAATGAGGTTCTCTTCTGAAAGTGACGCTATTAAATTATCCGTGGGTCTTTTTTTCAGTTATGTTTTTCCTTTTTATATAAGGCGAATTTGACCGAGATGTCTTTCGCTTTTAAATACCAAGACAAAATGTACTGCTTCATCTTATAATTTATAATTATAACAATATACAATGAATTAAATACACTTTAAGTGAATTATTTACCTGTGATACTTTAAAATGTTTAATTATTTAATGCATTGCTTGACGATGACTGTGTAGATGAAACGGCTGTAGCACACTTCACAGCCTTATTAAATACGCATTTAAAAATATTCTTAAAAGTTTGTTGGTTTATTTTTAGAAAACGTGTTGAAATGAACTTTACGTTTTAGCTGTCTTTAAATCTCTGAGTTTAACGTAATTCAGATGTTCTTTTATTGTCACTGTTATATTATAAGCTCTTACTAATTTGTTTTCCAAGTAAGTTCGTGTAGAAAACCGAAGTTGTGAGTAATAATTGTATTCAGTGAGTGTTTAGCTCTGCCCAAATGTGAATGACAAACTAGTTATCTGTTTGAAAGTAACTTTTAATTGGTGAAATTATAGATTTTATTATTTATTGATGTTATAAATTGTAAGTGTTTAAAATTGATGTTCAAATAAATTGGTAAATTCACATAAAATAATTTGTTAATTAACAAACTTGTAAGTTCTTGACTTTACAAACTTTATGTATTTACTTAATTTATAAGTTTGCATTATGAAATTTTCCTTTAAGGAAATCAGTTTTTCAGCTCCCTTCAAATAAAAAATAATAAATTGTCGTCAAATTACTAAGTTATCTTTCTATTTATTTTAGGTTAAGCGAAGGTAGATATTTCGATTACAGGGAATTACTATTCACTATTGATTTTACCTTACATGTAACGAGTTTTCATTTTGGATAAAATAATCATAAGGGAAGGATGATTCGACTATTACGGTAAGTAAATATAATTTTCTTTTCGAATCTTTCACAGCAGTAAGATTGGTAGGAATCTGCAGTCATCCAAAATTCAAATTACTTTTAGTACAGCTTTCAAAACTACAAATAAGCAAGTTAATACATTTAAAAAACTGTATCAAAAACATTGTACAAACATTCTGCTTCACTAATCCAAAGACCAAATAAATGCGTACTAAAATTAATCGTAACAAACTGTCAATTCTGTAATGGCCAATAAAAAAGTGATTAAAACAAGGACAATGTTTTTCCTTGGACAAATATTTATATACTGTATTTAAATAGGACCATATCCTTACTTATGTTGTACCATAAACATACGTCCTTAAGGTAAATCGTATTTGTTTCAAATCGAACTTTTAATTATTTTCACTTGCGTTTTTTGTTCACGGGTTTGAGCAATTTGTCTTCACAACGAAATCTCGGTGGAAACGATTTTGAGACATTACGAGTTTTTGGTTTCTTACCATTAACTCTAAACCTGGTAGTTTTGAGATTTTTGAGGTTTTGAGTAGTTAAAGGGTAAAATTAACCAAAATTTGATCAATATAGTCAGAGCAGATTTTTAGAAAATCCTAATTTTGTGTTTTTTCTTATTAGAGATATCCCGGAATTTGGAATAAGAAATTTAAAATGAAAATAAAATCCTGGCTGAAAAATATCAAAAATATGCAAATATATGAAACAAAACTAATCACAATTTTGGGGAATCCTTTGTCTTTTAAAAATTTTGTAATGCTTACTTTTGTGATGTATGTGAAAAAGTTTGTCCAATATTTTACACGGTTCATTACCACGTTTTTATTAGTTCGGTTTCCATCATATCTGTCTGTCTGTCTGTCCGGATCGAATTTTGCAATAGAGTTTAAACTAACTTCCCGATAAACTAGAGACTGAAATTTTGAACATCGGTCAGAATTGGATGACAATACAATATTCAGTTGGTTCCTTGTCTCTAAATTTGTTTAAACAACATTTAATGAGAGGTAATATTTTGAATTTCTGACGTTTGCTGCTAAACAGGATGTGAAATGCATTGGGAATTTCCTATATATGTCCCTGTCAGAGTCTCATCAATATATACAAAACCATTTAAAATCTTTCACCCGGACATAAGACACAGAAAATAATAGATCAAATAATTTTATTTTAACATACCACGTTTTTAAAAACGGACTAAAAAGTATAAAATAATTTTTCATGACCCTTCTACAATTTTGAAGGAGGATTATTAGTGGCTATGGGTATATTTGGAATACTTGGAGAGAAAAACGTGGGGCGAAGCCAGTAAATAATACAAGTAGACAATCCCGATGAATTCACAGCTAATTTCAGTGAATCGGAAATGAGTTTCACTGTAATTTAATTTATTTACTCCTCCTTAACTATCATAGATTGCCTGCGCCCCACGTTTTTCTCTTTTCCCCAAGTATTCCATATATATCCATAGCCACTAACAATCCTCCTTCAAAATTGTAGAAGGGTCATGAAAAAATATTTTATACTTTTTAGCCCGTTTTAAATTAATTAATTAAATAAATCACTTAGGTGTCTCAAAGCTACGTCCAAAAACTCTTTGAAAGTAGATTCCATACAAAGCATAAAAAAAAAAAAAAAAAAAAATGAAAAACGAGGTCTACAAAGGGCACAACTAGTTTAGACCTACTATTATAGTAATAGAATCACACAAATCGAAATATTGTACAAAATGACCTGAATTAAAATCATTATGATAACTATAGTGACCAGGAACGTCAAAGAAAGCACGTAGTGTGATACAAACAAGTTTTAATTATTGACTGACACAATATTTAGGTCGACAATTGTTCAGTTCACAGAGAGCTCTGCTACAGCATTGTAAATGATGATTGACGGTACGCCGCATGTTCCATTAGTTAAGTTGTTAAATGTAAAAGCTACCACGAGATGAGATCTGCATTTTGAGTAATAAAACAAGTTTTTCAAAATGTCATTTAGTGTAGAAAACATAGTGTCTATATTTTCAAACTATGAAGATAAATGTCAACAGATGTGTTTATTAATCCTTAAACTAGTTTTAGGAATAATGTAGCATAGTAGTTTGTGAAAATAAGTTAGAAAATATAAAAATTTGTGAATTATACATATACTTTACTAAAACTTGTTATTTCTTACTTCTGCTTTACTTTCCAGAGCAAGAGTAGGAATAGAAGAAATCTGAGTTAACATAAGAAGTGATGGTTTAAAAATTTCACATTACAGTTGGCAATGCCATTGACTTAGTAGAAGTTCCATAACATACGTTAATGTCAGACTGTGGGTTCAACTGTTGTACTTTTGTGAATTCAGTTCAGAATGTGCTGGTGTGGAATGAAATTTGAAATTTTCTCACCTTGTTTAAAGGTAAAAACACCTCTCGGTCCTCTTCCCTTTATAAAAAAGAAGATAAGAGTCCAAAATAATGACTCCTAACTCTTAAATACTCTAAAAGCATCAGAACAAGAATTGGTTAAGAGAGACCTGATAGAAAAGTTTAAAGAGAGGGATCTAACCCAAAACTACATGAAGGAAAGTGTAGGTCCAGTTACGTCCCCTCGGATTCCAAATCTCATACTCACTGACTGTGGTGAGCCCCTGTGAGAAAATTTGTAATTATGTCTTTAATTTCAAGAATTACAACCAATATTGTTAAAACTATGAAGTTTAAACATAAAAAATAAATAGTAAACAAGGATAAACATAAAGCGCAGTTACAGAAATTTCGGGAAATAAAATTCTGCTTTATTCTAATGAAGTACTGTTATACCATTAAACTAAGAGTGTTCTTGTTTGAATGTCAATTTGAATAATTTTTTTTTAAATTTTGGTCGCTGCTCGTCTATTCAATTCTCTCACAACGTAACTTGTGATAATAACTTTTTATTTTACATTAAATGCCCCTTATCTGAGACCTGGGAAGAAGATGAGTCACTCTAACCATTCCTACGATGTACCATGAAAGCATACGAGCTCAAAAGAATGTCACATTGTCGGAATGGTACTAGCAGTCTAGTCCACGTTGTAAGAGAGATGGTTGTTTGTGGTATTGTATTTTATTTATTGGCTCAATTAGTATATATATGCAGGTAGGCTCCATTACACTTTGGATTGTCACAATTTAATTGAATACAGTTCTGTATTGTCGCCTTACACACTTTAAATACTATAAATATTTACAAACATACAAACCAATAACCAAACACATTTTACAATATATTTTTTACACCTCCAAGTATGCAACAGAATAAAAGGCCCGTTGAGCTAGGAAAATCTGCAAACCTTTCTTGAAATTAACAACAGATTATCTCTTTATCAATTATTGTGGCAGTTTATTATATAACTTCAAACTAGAGTAGTGCACACGATGTCCAAATAGTGTGTTAACACAGGTCTACAATTAACATTGCAAATTTCTCAATTAAAATATTGGGTTTATTTTTCATCGCTTTGTGGCGTCCCTGGGTTTTTCTTGAAGGTCGTATCATTAATCGAACGACAGGTGTGTGGAAATTTCCCTTTTGTTCGGGTTTACGGAACAATAGGGCTAAATGAAGGACATTTAGAGGTTAACTATAAGTGTCTATAGTTTTTCACAAGTTAGTATTTCAAGTTAGTAATAAATTTGTAATTAATTATGAAGCTGGTTTCCCGGTGTGCTGTTGGTTGGCCGGAATTATTTGTGGAATAGTTGGGTTGAGTGATCCGCCAACCTTGTCTAGAAAACCTAACTTCGGCTAAAATAGGCTTACGGGATCAGCTTATAACTCTACAGTTGTCACAACTTCCCTTTACAGTTCTAGTAGTGGGCTATCGACCTCATAGAAAAGTCTACACATGAGCTTTGTTGTGTTTGCTAAATATTACCGATTGCTGTAGTTTGCCATCAATATTTCTCTAATTACTTTCTCGAAAGATATGCGATGGATGATAACTTTGATGGACTGTTTTTTACAGATATATCAGTTATGAGGTCCACTGAGATTAAAAAGTACATTTACAGAGATATCAGGTTCTTTACATTGCTTTACAATCCGGAAGTGTGGAGCAATTTTAATCAAATTTGATATGTAGTCATTATATTGTTAGATTTCAGTTTGAGTTTTTCATTTATTCGATAACTCAAAATTTGGAGGTACGTTACACAAGGAAAACAAAAATTTGAGCTCCAACAAAATTGATCAAAGATATGTTTTAAAGATCCTTACAAAATTTATTGATAGCCAGTTTCTCCAAATATGTCGGTTTGTGATAAAAAACAAATTTTCGGTCATGGACAATTTTAAGACGTAATTTCTTAAAATTGGATCTATCTGTTTCGTTCAAATTTTAGTGAAACGTCAAGATTAACGATTCAAATTTGTTTAAAAAATTGCAAGTAAAAATATTACTGTTCATAAAGAATTTCTAGCACTAGCGAAGCTAGTTTATGCTCTTATTTATACATATATTATTTTCTAAGATCTATACATAATGTTCACATTTTGATTGACAAACTGATTTTTGATTTTTAAGCTACATTGGTTTTAATTATTTTAATTGGTTTTGGGGAGGATGGATACGTGAGAAAGTTTATGGAATGTTTTCACACCAACCAAATGGTGATATTTGTCTTTTACATTTAAAAATATTTACAGAGTATTTACAAAGTATTTACAGAGTATAATTAATAGTAGTATTAATTTTACTCGTAAAGCTCGATGAACATATGTTGGACAGAATGGAAAAAGTCTCAAATTTAACCGATTCAGGTCAAAAGTTAAAAATAAAAAGGTTGATGCATTTGGGAAAGATATACAAAATTATGGATGTGCTGTATTTAAGAAAGTACAAAACAATTTTTTTTGGGGAAATAGTTATTGTTAGTAGCATTCTAAGATTTTAACGAATAAATAAAAGGGTCGTTCAGATATAAACAAGAATTGTCTTGCTCGGTTTTGTAAATAGTTCAATCACTCATTGGACGAACATGCATATTTGAATTTGCCATTAGTTGTACTAGTTTCTCTTCCATCATTCTTGTCAGATGTAATCAATATGTTAGAGCAGGAGGTGCAGAATAGTGTAGCGCGACGAATAATCATTAGAGTTTTGACAAATGAAGTTGTCATTCCGTCTCAAACTTATTAGAGGATTAAAAATGAGTTTGGAGATGAGTGTCTCTCTCACTTCAGGGAAATTATTGGTACAAGTCATTTAAAGAAAGTGGGATAGGGGTAAAGAAAACCAAACATGTTCGTCGATAGAGAACCTCAGTCAGTGCAGACAGGCAGTCTGATGTTGATGCATTGATTCAAAACAATAGGTTAAAACAACTGAGAAATCAAAAGTAAGAACTGATACATCCTTGAAAGAACGTCTTAAATTTAGTAAGGTGAGTGTCACACAACTTCTGCGACTCTGTAGTGATGGAGTATGGGTCCTCTACTTCAATTCAGATTATTATAATGAACAAGCATCCAAGTTCACTTCCACTACATGAATATAAAACTACAGTTTCAAATTGGATTTATTTTAGGATTCACAAAGAGTTCTTAACTTCGAATTTCTCAGGGTAGATAAAACAGTTGAGTAGAGTAAGAGGCAGCCAAGTTGGTGGAACCGGGAGACAATCCACTAATACTCTTCTGCGGACATTACCCCGTAGTTCAGCATTACTAACGTTTCTAAAAATTAATTAATTCCTTATATTCGATTTTTGAATTTATTAAAAAAATCATCTTTCTATCCAAAAATAAAGTCTCCAATTTAGAAATTCAATATTTTTATCTCCTATATTACGTTTAAAAATAATGCAAGAGTGAAGTGTTTTTAATGTATTTCCAATAAAATGACATAATTTAAGAGTAACTATATTACAAGTTATACCTTATCCTAGTATTCTGGATATTACATTATAAATGTTAGACCGGCATGGACAACCGAAGATTCATTGTATTCAAATGTACAGATGATTTTGGTTATTGATATAAACATGATTATAGTAGAAATAACTATTCACTAATAAATACCTTTCTTAGATCTCATACGCTCATTCTCAATCAGTTATGAAAATATAGACAGGACCAGTGGTTGTGTAACAACGTATTTACACAGGATAGTACGCAGTAGACGGGCGAAATGAATAGGATTTCAAAAGAGAAAGTGAACCCAGCGATTCTTTTCAAAAGGAAAGTTGTACAGCATTCAATTTTCCCCTTTATCCTTCAGGACAACTATTTCCACCACATTGCCACTAATGTAAACTCAAGTAGGAACTTATTCTTCGTAAAGTCCTGATTTATTAGCATCGGAAGTTTACCTCGTTAGCCTGTTTATAGAATTTTTAAAGGAGAAGAAATTCAACTCTGATGAAGAGGTTATACAAGAATAGCTCAATATGGAGTCATAATATTTCTACTCTCTGGAATTAAGAAACTTTCTGAACGTTGTATTGCAGTGCCAGAGGACTTTATAGAAAGGTAGTGTGCAGTCAATAAACTGCAGTCAATTGTGATAATAAACATTTAATTGTAAAATTTAGCAGAAACATTCCTCAAATGTACAAGGAGCACTGTGGTGGTAACAGAAACAAAAGCAAAATTACAACACATCTAGTGTGTTTACTGTAATACTATTATGTACTCGATATTATCATCCTTAGAGGTTTACAGTTAAACACTTATGCCATCGATATATACATAAGGTTATTATAGTAAGCATACTCAACTTATTTGTTTTGTTTAAAGGTTTTTTGGCTCGGGGAATCCTTGTATTCCTTATTGATAACTTCCTGTTTAGATCTCGTGCGTACACATTAATTAAATTAAGATGTGTTGACAAACAGTATGAACTATTTCCTGATAATACAACTCTACTAATTTTTAACGGATAAAAATTCTAAATAGAGAGACGTCTTTGAAGTTTTTGTTTAATAATTCACACACAAATAGGTTTCGGTAAATGCATTTAAATTTAAATGCACGCAAAAACATAATTAATTCCATTCCGTGCCAAACGTTAAAAAAAAAGAAATGTAATGTCTTTTTCAGAAAATATTTTCATTATTTTTCTGTTTCACCACAATAAAAACAAGATATCTGTGGTAATTCTATAGAGTTTGTCAAAATTGTGGGTTTTAAAAATTGTAATTTGAAATTTAGATAACCCTAGAGAAATTTGTAAAATAAATTAAACATTTTCACATTGCCCAGTATTTATACTGAGCACCAACATAAGGAAGGAAATTTTCTATAAAATTAGTGACAATGGAGTCGAATAAATTATAGAATATTCTTAAGGCCAACTAGGAGAGGGTGATTAGGTTGCCTAAATCTCACAAAGTATTTAAAAAAATCATTTATATCTTTCCTAGATTTTCCTAAATTTTATTCCTTACTTAAAACGTGTACCCGATCTGATTATGTTAAAAAAAATGGTTATTTTATCGCTCTGAGGTAGATAACTTGTTAAGGATTATGGAGTAATAAACATTTTCCAAACTTTAAGTGGAGAATGAATGCGGTGTGTTCGGTGTTATATTACTGACAGTGGTCGACAAGGTTCATTTTTGATTTTTGATAAATATTCCTGAACCACAATTATTTTTCCGTATAGGTTTGTTTAAATCTTGTCATTTCACTAATATATATTTCACTAATAAATACAGATTTCAATTTTGTGTGTAATGGTATCAACCCCACCTCTCTACGATGACAAATAGCAAAGTTATTATCAAAAATGTAGTATCGAACCCTGATCTCTGAAGAAACTGTAATATTCTTTATAGTTACGAGATCTAGCAGGGAATATTATAGGGGAGTCACCAACATGAAGGTACAGAGCTCCTTTAAAATATTAACAGCTTCGATGACCGCAAGGGCAGGACGAGCGAAGCGAGTGGAGACTTTTCAATATATACCTGTCTACAAGACTAGTCAAGGCCTACTGGACGTCCAGATAGTGATATAACATACAATTATGAGTTTCGGGAAAAACAACTGCTTTAAAGAAACTTACCTGAAGACTCTTTGATTTACCAATGCAACTTAACATTTTTTACTAAGTACAAGAAATAAACTTTCGGGCATTATATATAAAGGATCTGCTTGTTGTATGATGGGGCTGGGTTAGTACGATAATTGCTCCATCAACTTGTTTTCATTTATATTATTATATACAGTATTTTATGTACCATATTAAAGTCAATAAAACACGGTATGATTTAAAGCATATATATATATATATATATATATATATATATATATATATATATATATATATATATATATATATATATATATATATATCTTAAGAGAAACCTTTATCATCATCACTAACCACAAAGAGATAAAACATAAAAAGGAAAAAATCTCGTTAATTTTCCCGCGGGAAATAAAAAATACGAATGAAATATATTGAGTTGAAATTTTGTATCTACATCAAAGTCCGTTAAGTCTGTTTTGATTGCCGAAGAAGTAAATATCCTTAAGGCGCATGCTCAGTGGAGTCGGATGGGAGAGATAGGAAGGGTGATACTGCTGGAGGGGTCAGTTGCTTCCGCACTTCCCGTGGGGTCCATATGTCACTATATTATCTCATAACGAAACCAGAAAATTCGTGTTTGTAAATTAAAAATTATATTCTTTTAAATGTGTGCCTGAAGACTAAATAAAGTGTGTCAGGATTGTGTAAATTAAAATATTTGTGGATTTTTTTTGTATAGAATTTATTTCAATGTAAACATTACAGGATAATTACAATGTTTACATCAGGAGAAAATTTATTAAGATTACTTTTAGTGATTATAGTTTTTAATGTGTCATCTTCTATTGTAGGTAAGTCAAAATAATATTATTATTGTCAATAAAGTATATGCGCTGATTATATTTATTATTAAAATTTATAGGTTCGATTGAAGTTTAAATAAAATGTGCAAATACTTTGCATGAAACTTTTTCACACACAAAATCATAATTAAATAATCAAACAATACTATTCGTTACAAAAACATCAGTTCGTTAGTGGTTTGTAAAAATTAAAAATGAAGCCGATTTTGAAAAATGTTTAAATACGAACTTAAACGACCTTCGTTTGTAAACGTGTCTTCAACGTAAATTTTGATTAAAAACGCGCTCTTAGTGACGGCGATAAAGGTTTATTTTTTGTTTTGCCAATTATACCTGAACCGTAATATTTGTTTAACTTGCGAATTAAAACAGGTCATCCATCTACATATTTCATTAAATCTTAACGAAATTGGAGCAGCCGATTTTGAGAAGTTACGTATTCTAAAACTGATTGTTTTTTACCGATATCTCACTAATCGGCATTTTTGGAGAGATCGGGTCAATAAATTGTGTTTGGGTCCCTAGAAACTGCGAGCGAAATGTATTAAAAATCATGCAGTTACCATTTTATTTTATTTATAAAAAAGTTATTGAATCTTCTGAGATATAACCATAAAATGGCCACATGTCAAGTTAATTAAAATCGGTCCAAGCGTTTGTGCTGTAGGGCACTGTACATACGACTAACATCAAACAGAGCTACAGACATCACTTTTTGTGATTCATCGGATCTCAACTATATTCTAACCTGTGGCTTCAGTTTATATCAAGTAAATGTACAAAGTATATAATTAAAAAGACATAACTAACTAATTATGTAAAATACAACAATTTATTCATTGTTTGACAAGCAACCAACAATGTCTTCTAATCACTAAAGTGGATCATAAGTTTAGAAAATATTGGACTTTGTTTTTTTACAACCGATTGAGAAAGTTCGCTGAAAAAACGGAAGATTGGAAGCTAGTTTTCTAACCGATTGTCTAATTTTCCACTTTGGTCATAATTTTGTAAATATTTAAGTTTAAAATATTAAATTTTACCTTCAGGCTTAAGCAATTTATTATTAAATGACACAATTTTTAAATAATTATTTTGCAAAATTTAACGCTCTTACTAAGTGTTATGTCAAAATACTGTAATTTAAAATCGTGGTACAATTTGATACTTTCAATACAGATTTTCTACAGCACGTTTTTCATAATCATGTTTATTTCAGACTATCTAGTTCAAGAAAAATTACCCTTATGAGCTCAATATATTGAGTACGGGCTTGCTGATCTCGAAACACGTAGGCTTGGGTTAGACCACTCTCTTTTATTTTCATTTTCAGGTCTCCCTGGATTAACTTTAGTTCTTTTCCGACCCTGCCACTGTTATTATTTTTTAATGTTGTTTCAAGGCGAAAACCTTTTGATCATTTATAGCCTTATAAAAAAATGACCATAAAATAAAGACTCCTAGCCTTCGAGTACTCTAATAGCGTCAGGGTCGAAGAGAACAAGAATTAGTCAAGAGAGATCTGATAGGAAATTAAAGAGAGAAATAAAATTTTACGTGTAATTTAGTTTATGAAATCGCCTGTATGAAATGTTATATGACATTTAAGTATAAGAAATAAAAATTGCGTTGTTAATAAAAAGGTTTTTCGTGAATTTGTAAAGGTATTTTTGAGATTACGTTGGAACGAAAAATATAAATTAAAAAATAGAAAAGAAATACTAAATCCATAATTTTTATCAAAAGTTAAAAAATTCAAATAATAAAACACAAATTAAAGCTCTAGTTCTTATAGTTTTTGAGATATATGATATTAGGTTAACATTAAGTTTATATGGCGCTCAGACTGCCATGAAAAAATTAAGGTTGTTTTTTATATACTATTCTACTTTATGTTAATTTTTCTTAGAAACTACTTTAGAAATTATGTTCAAATTTTTATTGCTTCAAACACATTCAACTAAGTGTGGAATTTTAACGTGATGTTGTAAGAATTAGTTTATGTTTACCTTAGTAAAATATATTTATTTATTTAAAAAAAAAATTAATTTTTTGTTTTGTTTTTGAATTCAACGATATCTTTTTAATGAAATTGCCCATGTTATAATTTTTAGATGGACTTTATTATTAACCCAAACAAATATTAGTTCTGTTGCTATTATTGAACCTGATGATTCGGTACATGAAAATGTATAATTTAACATGTAATCCCACGAACCTCGTTAATACTAATTATACTATAGGCTATATAATGTTAAATATACGAAAAATTTATGAAAACAAAGGATGCAATTATTTATCAGATATATACAATGTATAGTGCCATAGTGCCCCATGCCATAATGCCCCGTTGCCATAGTCACCCCAATGCCATAATGCCCCGTTGCCATAGTCCCCCAATTCCATAATGCCCCGTTGCCATAATGCCCCGATTCCATAATGCCCTGATGCCATAATGCCCGTTGCCATAATTCCCCGATGCCATAGTCCCCCCAATGCCATAATGCCCCAATGCCATAATGCCCCGTTGCCATAGTCCCCCCAATGCCATAATGCCCCGTTGCCATAGTCCCCCCAATGCCATAATGCCCCATGCCATAATGCCCCGTTGCCATAATTCCCCCCAATGCTATAATTCCCCGTTCCCATAATGCCCCAATGCTATAATGCCCCGAGACCATAATGTCCCGAAGCCAAAGTGCCCCGTTGCCATAGTGTCCCGATGCCATAGTGTCCCGATGCCATAGTGTCCCGATGCCATAGTCTCTCGATGTGTTCTCAAAGCTTAAATATATTTCACCCATATTTGTCATAACAATCCTGTTATTATAAACTCTACTACTCAGAATAATTCATTCTTATAATCTGCACATAAGGAAAGGTCAATTGAGACATTGTGACCCGCATTGCGTCATGGCCAGTCGTATGGTTTAATTGAGAAGGGAGATGCTTTCAATTAAACCGTAACTTAGCAACGATGGACACTGCTCACTACAAACAAAGAAATGTATACAATTATCAAGATGACAGTATTACAAGACTCTTTATTTCCTCACATGTACGCGTATAGGGGAAGTTTTTTGATTTTTTTTTGTACAGATATTTGATGTCTCCTGAGTCCAAAGAAGTGGTTTCTGGATTGATGTCTGTCGTCTGCCTATGTGCAGTACTTTACAATCCAAATACGTAGACCAAGTTTAATGGAATTTGGTATGTGGCTTATTTTTATCACATTTCTTCAAGTTTTTACTATTTTTTTGATAACTCAAAATTTGGAAATAATTGCTTTAATAATTTAACAAATTTGCAATTTTCTCAAAATTTGCTCAAGTTTAGTACACAAAGAAATCGTTTTCTGCCATATCTTCAAAAAAAAAATGCCAGTTATCAGTATAAAAAATAAAAATTATAATCGAAGTCGGTAGAGTCAATTTTAATAAATTACGTATTTTATAAGCCACATTTCCGATTTTTTAAAATCAATATGTTTTGTTTTGGTCCCTAGGGGCTGTATTTGCAAAAATTTTTATCAAAATCGTTAAAGATTATTGAGAAAATCGTAATTTTATTAAGGAAAAAGTAAAAACCATATTTCATTAACATTTCATGTGTTATTTGGTTTTAAGTTATTTTTGCTTTTATATGGAATTTTACCAAGTATCAACTGTGTTTACACTTAATCATAATTTTAAATATGTAAAGCACTGACGATAGAGAGCGTCAAAAATAGTCATCATTCAATAATAACTTTTCTGAACTCAGTGGACCTCAAAATGGACATGTAAACAAAAAATCTTTTTGAACGATTCAATACTTTCTTTATACTACGCGTATGTAAGAACACTAAAACTTTAAAAACATTATTCATGTCTTACAATAGTATCTTCCAAGATTGTTTTAGATAAATCATTTCTCAGTCTAAAATTAGTTTTTTAAAAGATTAATAGTTTCGACAGAGTACTGTCATCATCAGATCTTCAGTAAAGTTTCTTAAGAATTAATATAAAAAACTCCAGTTAAGACTCCAAATGATGACAGTACTGTGTCGAAACTAGTAGTCATTAAAAAAAACTGAAGATTGCAGACGGTCCGATTAAGGTAATCGTTAAAAAATTAAACTTCAGAGAACGCTGCGACCCACAGTCACAATAAATGAATACATAACAACTTCCAAAAACACATCTAAAATTATATTGTTGTCTTTAATGAAAACCCCTTTCACGGGTTTACTTATCGTAGTTGGATCCACTCCTTTCTCCAACTTGTCTTGAGTTTCTTAGTTCATTTTTTCTATGAGATCTCCCTTTACCAAATCATGTTCTTTTCTGACCCTGAAGTTATTAGGTATTTATATACAAGGGCCATTGGTTTGTATTTCATGGTCTTTTAGTCTCTTTAAGATGATATATTCGAGAGATTTTTGCCTTAAAAACATAAAACAAAAAAGAGAGAAATGCTACCCATATTAATTCACAAAACAATATAACCAAAAATAAAATAACCAAGTAATACATATTTTACCAGGTTCTATATTTATCCCTTTGAAACAGATTATATCGTAAATGTCTTTTAATTTGAAGAAAGAAATATTTATATCACTAAGTAGCTCCAACTTGGTCTTTCTCCCCTTAACCTAGAGCGAGAAAAACGCGAATGAGTCTCTTGACGAAAATACTTCCCATTTCTTCTTTTCAAAGTTTTTAATGCTTTTAAAAGTACAAGATCTTAATTGTTTCAAAACGTTACACGTGTTTGTAATTAATATTCAAGTAGTTTATTTTAATCCAATATTTAATTATTCTAGTAATTAATCTGGTGTAGTTCTAACTTGGTATTTAATATAAGGTTCGAGTAGAGTAAATTGGTGTTATTCCAATAAATAAGAATAATTATGATAAATATTTAAATTTATATTCTTCAAGTTAAATTATTAATAATACTCTGTACGCGGTTGATATGCTATCATAGAACGGGAATTTTGATGAGGTTTTGGTGTATTCCGTAATTTGCTGACCACAACTTTGGTATTGTTTTAAAAGATCGTTCGTTCCACATTTCCCCCTCGTTGTTTAAAAGCGAAAATCTTTTCGGTCGTCATCGTCTTGTAATATAACTTGATGGACGCCATCTTGGTACTTACCCAGTTCATAATACAAGAAGGCCCTCTAAATCTAATGCTTAAATGTTAGTCATGTTAAATTGTAATGGCATCTAGTAGGGTAATACGTTAAATTTATTTAAAACAGTTTTGTTACACATATTTTCTGAACCTCTGTAATAACTTTCTTATTGTGGTCCATTTCCTATGGGGCGTCATAGATGTGTATATTAAAATCTCTCCACTCGCTTCGCTTATCAGTATCTCAGCACTGCCAGATTTCGAACTATACGAATCACATTTTCTTCAGAGATCATGAAATTACATTTTTTTAAACAATAACTATTTGTCACTGTAGAAACGTCGGGCTTAGAAAGGTATAATACGTAACGAAATATTCAAATTCGTATCTAATAATATAATGTGTCATAAGTTGAATAACTCACTAGATATGGATAAACAGCCGATTAAAATGCCCATCATTTCGATATTTTGTATTTTTATTAGTTTTAATATGATTCTATAAAAGCAAAATACAGTCTCCTCTACTAAATTTTAGCTGTCTCATATTTTCGCCTGTTTGTCGTCTTTGTATTGTTAACAAACAAGTGGACAAACTTTATCACCAGAAAAATCGTTATGTAAATTTTAAAATTGCTGCCTATTAAAAAAAAATTAAAGTTTTTACTTTTTCTAATAATTTTGTATTTAGGCTCAGATTTAAAACAACCAGAATAATCATTCATAAATTCCAAAATGTCGTTAAATTTCCAAAAACTTTAGTTTAAAAATTTATTAATAGCAGGTATGATTTTAAATAAATCAAGTATTTATCTCATATTCGTTAAATTAATAGCTCCTCTGTTCTCGGATACTTGCTTCACAAAACGATAAACATTTGAAATTTTTTCGCGAGATTAACCGTGGATGACTTAACTCCCTCCAACTTTCTTCCTGGTGTTTTCACCTTCATCACAACATAAAAAACAAATGTTTTTGATATGTACGTATAATTACGAAACGCGCAGTACAAAACTCACTGCATGATTGAGCTCAGTGTTTCCCCCACTACACCAACTTGCCCAGAGACGACTGCGCATCTCAATGACAGAGGTCAGGCTAAATCTTACGTAACTGTACCCGATACTTATTTCTCCTGTTTTTTAAATACCAAAACGTCATCTTCACTGGAAGGTCTTATTATTAGACTTAATGAACTATCGAAAATATATCTCCTGCTAATATCGTTTGGCGAACAGAACAATTATCTTAAGATGAAAGTCGCGCATCGCAATGATCGTTCGATAACTATCGTATCTTGTGTGCAACCCACTTTACAAAAGAAACACAGACATATTATAAACATATCTATTACAGATCCATCAACTTTAGACAAAGCTCATCTCTGTTGGAATCATAACTAAAAGTTGAAATTACACAGAATTTCCCATTAAACTTCGAAGCTGTCTAATTTAAATAATTATGAGCTTAATGAAGCACAAAATTATCTTAGTTTTGTTATTTGTTGATTACTCTCTTCCATTGTATAAATGAAGCTTATCAGGAGGAAATAACAAAACTTCAGTTAAATAACAGCATTGTTCTACAAATAACTCAACTACTGTGATGAGGATATGAAACACTATGCATATTTGTAGTAATATAATATTTACAATAATCTTTAGGTTTTAATAGAGACCATGTATTGGAGTTTTGTGATCATCTCTTATTTATAACAGGGTTTTATATAACTACGAGTTAACGTTTTGAAGTCAAACAACTGTTAATTTTTGTCTACAAACAATCTTAAAATAATGCTGTAGGACACCATTTTAAAACTGGAAGATGTGGATTTTTGATGAGATACTAGCTAATAAGCTTTTTTTTAATACTTAGACGCTACAAATGTGCAACATTTTCTCAAAATCGTTCCAACCGATATTGAGAAATATTAATTTTGTATAGTTGCTAAAATAGGTCCATGTATTTGGACTGTACAGAACTGAATATATGACAGATGAGAGACGTTTACAAACGTTTTTGTACGTCGAAATGGATAAATCACAACGACTTTTTGGTACATGACATAACGTTTTCTTTACCACGTATATGTGATAAGCGACATTATAGTACTTACCCAGCCCAATCGTGTTCCGTACTGAAATGTCAGGAGATTGTCTTAATGTAATCCCAAACTTTGGTTTCTTGGGCCTTCTAGGAAATGTTAAATTTTATTGGTGTATCAAGTGGTCTTATCGTATTGGAGGTGTTTGAATCTGTCGGTGACTCTGCCCTGTCGAATATTTTAACTATGTTACATTTTATTGCTAAGTCAGGGTACGAAATTACATTTTGACAATAACTTTGGATTGAAATTTCTACATTTTTATCGCACTTAGTACATTAGGTAAGAAAAACTGTGTATAACTACCGCCATATTTACATTTTCAATTCGACTTTTAACTTCAATACAGTTTTATATCAGCACACTCTAGTATAGGGATACCAAATATTGTTCCTACATCTTTGTGAACGCTCGGTCTACGTACAGACGAAAACAACAACGGACGGACGGAATGTCTAAATAGTATATTTCACAACTCGTGGGAAAAGTGTGATTTTTCCTGGGAACGATCATCAGAAAAAAAACATTTTCCCACGACTTTTGAACACTATTTTTCACGATACTACAGCAAAAAAAAGTATTTGATACAACAGCAAAAAATATGATTATTACAAATTGAAAAGTTTATTTACTACAAACAAACAAAAAAATTATGTTTTTACAAAATCAAAATTTACTTCATTGAATAACAAATAGGCTTAGTTCTATATTTAACAAGAATTTAAATAATGTAACAATATTCAAACGAACAATAAAAGATCTAGTTTTCATTTAAGTGGATGTTAATTGTGCAATTTGTATTATTTGTAATGTTAATTCCTTTGTTAGGAATTTTGTTTAGGACTTGAACTGTTTCTTGGTTTTGTGAGTGTTTCCATCGTGTTTTCATCATAAAGTTTCCAAATTCAGATTCATCTTCACTTTCTTCAAAAATGTCATTTATTGTGAATGACTTGTCATTATTAATTACAATTGTAATTCTTCCATTTGTACATCAACTAAACACGAAGTAAAGTAAACACAACAACACAATGTTTTAAACAGATGGGCATTATTTCAATATTGTATTGTATTGTATTGTTAGTCTGATTTATCCTGACTAGTGCGGATATGGCGAACTTTACCAGGCAATATACGCAATAGAAAAGCAACTGATATTCCACAAGTATCGTGAAAATCATTTTTTCTGTTACGCGAGACCATGAATCGTGAAGATCAGTCAAAAAAGATGATCGATATTCTTTACAATTACCAAACCTATCCTATACTTCGTAGTTAAGTAACAAAACAGGGTGAAACGCTGCTTTAGTTTATCTACATGAACCTATATTTATTTACCTTGTATACGTTGGAAGGGTAAGTTTATTAAATAACCCATGTTTGTTTTATAGTTCTTCATGTTTCATGGCCTCAGAAAACATAAAAAGTGTTTTTTGACGTTCATCCGTCGTTGTTGTCATCTTGTACGTAGGCACTATAGAGATCACGTGACTTCATCGTGCGTAAACATAATAGCGGCTTCAATAAAGAAGATAAAAATATGAAGTTTGGTAGAAGACTGTAGTGTGTTAATATAGAGTCCTATTGAAATTCATGAAATCTTATGAAAAATCTCAAAATAGCGCCATTTATACACTATTTTGTTCATATCTCGTGTATTATTAAATTTATAACACACTAAATTAGATCCAAATTTGCAGATTTTAAATCTGCATGTACCAACACTACTGTTTCATGATGAAAGTTATTAAAAATATATATAATTTGGAACTCTGACCTCATTGAAAAATGTGATATTCGTATTGTTACATGATCCAGCAGTGTAGTGATTGAATACCTACACGAGCGTAGCGATACGAGACTTGGTCACCGAGACCCATCAGGGCCGAGATACTGAAACAAGCGAAGCTATTAGAGACGGTTAAATAAGCATCAACGTAACCAGTTAGGGTGTAGCTGACGTCAAGGAAATAGTTATATTGTTAAACAAACTTACCCTGTACTAATACTACCTAAGACATCAAGATCTAAATACAATTTAACATTGTCTACAAGTTCTAAAAGAACTATTTTTGGGCGTTACATTTATAGTATCTTTTGCCCATAGGGGCTAACTTATAGTGAGTTTTTTATGTAGTCTTAGGTTAGATTTCTCCCATTTAACATTCCTATCAGATGTCTCTTGACCAACTGTTTTTCTCTTCCGAATTTGACGTTATTCGAGTATTCGAGGGCTGGGGGGTGGGCTTTATTTTATATTATTTTCTTACTTGTTTCATAAGAAAATTATTTCCGAGAGGTTGTTTTCGCCTTTAAATAACAAGAAAGAAAGGATCTGGTTGTATTATATTGTATGATGGAGCTGGGTAAATACCATGATAGCACGCATCAACTATACTATCAGCTGGTAATGAAGATAATAAACAAAGTATGAAATAAAATCCTTGTCCCATCATGGTAGCATATTAGCTTAGTGTCATTAATTCTTTATGGTATGTGTAGTTTTATTACCCAGTAGTTTTATTACTTATTTAGATGAAAAAGCATGTATGTATTTCCTTTTTTATAGTTGTAAAACCATAAAAAAATAGTTAATTCACATATTAAAATTGACCTATAAAAGTATTTATTTAATTCGTTTGTATTTATTCAGGATACCTTAGTAAAAGTTTATATATTTGAAATTTATTGTCCGAGAAAGGAGCTTAGTTTTCATCAAAACCATAATCCATATTGAAGTTGAATATGTATTTGATATGGTAACTTTATTCCGTCGTGTGGCTTCGTGCGTTTATAAGTAACGCGCAATTAGAGGTCGTTCTTTAAAAAGAATCGAAAAGTAATCCAGACAATCAATTCTCGTTCCAGTCGAAAACAGCCCTTGTGTACGACACAGTCCTTGGAGTTCTATCAAGATAAGACTGTACAAGACCCGATGATCTAGCACCTATCGATGTCTCACAAACTACGCGATGGTGCGCAACCAAAATGTGCATAGTTATCTGTCCATAAATTTATAAAATGTTACTTTTAATGATACTTTTAAAATGGGATTAATTTTCCGAACGCGTCGTAGAAGAAGAAAAATCGACAAACGAACAAACAAAGTTACACAATGGAAAAAAAAAAATAATAAAATAAACAGGTACGATACCAAGTATATATTAGCTTTTTAATATTCTTCACCTTACTGGAGAGCTTTTAAATAATAATATATTTGTTCTACTTACGTCTGCTCATCCAAAATTGTTTCAATGCATTACGGCCGTTTCGACTATTTATTCAGCCATGGTCACATGCGTTATTTTCGGTACTATATATAGCATATAAAATCATTTAAAGTATTAGTACGTATTTGACACACAGTCCAGTATAGTTGTAAGAACTTTTTAAAAGAAATTTTTAAAAGAAATTAAAAGAGTGTAAATAAATGTGTGTGTCAAATAATGCTTTAAATGATTTTATAACAATGTTGACGAGGTATATATATATATATATATATATATGTATGTGTGTGTGTGTGTGCTATATATACTACCGAAAATAAAGCATGTGACAATGGCTGAATAAATAGTCGAAACGGCCGTAATGCATTGAAGCAATTTTGGATGAGCAGACGTAAGTAGAACAAATATATTATATATTAGCCTTCAATATATGTTTCAAAACTTTATAAAAGTGACTTGGATACCATAAGACACGAAACTTACAGTGATCGTTTTGTATTTTTTCATAACAGATTCTCAAAACAACGCCTTGCCTCACCTTGTGTTATTCTCAAAATTTTATTTTTTATAAATTTTTGTAAGGCCTATATCACAAGATTCTCTTTACCGCATTACGAACTTCTCTAGTTGGACTTATTGGTTGCTACGCTGTGTCATCAGCACAGACATGGATATGTTTCAATTTACACATGATGTCCTTACGTCCAGCCTATCCATCGCCTCGTGAAAAGTCAAAATGTACAGCAAGGCCGACAAAGCTTTATCTTGTCTCAAACCTCTTGCAATTCCGCCCTTTCCCTATCTTAATAAAGAACAATCCCTCAGCGCCTCATGGGCTGGGAAATCCCGTGGTACCTTAGCTGGAACGACACCTTTTTACATATAGTTTCGGTTGGATTCCTCTTTTTCATCTTTCCTATTAGGTCTCTCTTTACCAACTCTTTTTCTCTTCTTACCCTGAAGGTAGTATTAAAGGGCTAAAAGTCTTTATTTTAAGTTATTTTCTTCTTTTTCTTGTATAAGGCGATGATGATCGAGAGGGGAAAAATAATTAAAAAATTACAAAAATATAAAAATTAAACGGGATTCAAGTTTTTGTAGTCACCTATGTATGTTCATCCACCACCAGTATAAATTGAAAAGTCACAAATCATTTGATTCTATCCCAAGTGTTTGTTTTAAATACATTTTACTAGTTGGAATATGAAATGCATATCAGTAATCGGTTTGTAAAATATTAACACTAAATTTGAGTTTTTCTTTATAATCGTTAAAATTTATTAAGAGTCTCAAGACTTTGATAAACTCCGCACGTAAAAGGAAGACAATAAATAAACATCAAAAGAGAAGTTGTAATCAATTGAGAGAAAATATTATTTATGAACTTTTCCTAACCGTAAAAATTGCAATTGTTGTATTTTTATAATGTTTCTACGCAATAATAGCTCCATCTTAACAATGACGCTTCATGAATAACAAACTAAATACTGAGCATTGTGTTGTATAGAGGTTTGACTTTAAAAGCAGAACCATTGTTCTCTTCTATTAATGAAGACCACTGATTATACAGATTATGAATCTGCGGTGAAATGAACGCAACATACAAAATTGAATATTAGATTTTAGATCAATGTTTTGGTTTATTCCTGGAAGATTTTAAGAATGTCTACTCAAACGGTAATTTTCAGTTTAAATTTAAACAAGTGCTATACTGGGTGTTTAAAAAGTATGCGAACCCCTATCGAAATTGTAGGAAAATGTAATTTTTGGAATGTCTTTGGATAAATAGAACGTGTTAAAAAAAGGTAATCCCAATTACCCCTCCAGAGGGAGAAGGGGGGGGGGGGTCATGAGTGAGGCAACTCAACGTTTAATACAAAATCAATTAGAAAAGTATCAATGACAAACTTTCGTGGAGGACCACTTAAGTGTTATAAGTAACACTTATTTTAAGTCTAAAGAATGTTGAAACAAAATAGGCATAATGAAAATGAAAATATAATTAAAATGAGTGAAAAAAAAAGTTGCTAATTTCTATTGAAATCTGGAAAATTGTTTACATTTCTTTTGCAAAAGGTTCAAAATTTTATAAGCTATTGTTTTCTTCAAAGCTAAATAAAAAAAAATATTGTTTATATTAGATATAAACATTTATTTTTAAAGTACAATTTGTGATGATTTTTATGACTTTCAGTTAACGATTTTGTACAGTAAGTTTTTCAATCTTTACCTACAAACTCCAAAATATTCGACTTTAAAAATTCTCTCATTTCCCAAATGAACTCTTTACCTTTATCTACAAAATTACTTTTAATAATTTCGATTTTGTGTAAAGTATAAATTTTTGATAAATTTTACAAAATGTTGTTACAAATCAGCTTGATACTGTAGGATTTCTTGCATATACATTTTAGGTTACATTTTTTCTCTACGCATCTGAGATTTTATATTTCAATCATTATTTAAATATGGTAACATGGTCTTGTGACCTATTATTAAACAATATTTTCAACTCCCAGATCAGTAGACGAATCAATTTCATTATGATTCATTATGTCTTCTATTTTCAAAATATCTGAAATATATATATATATATATATTTTCCAAATTTTACCAAAGGTACTAACTTGTGCTCTTATAGTAACGCCGTGTTGCGAAAACCGGACAAATCTCAGCCTTACCTCTAGACCGATAGGATAGTCAGTTAGCTTTATTTTGAATGAGCCTAATGGGCTAACTATAGTAAGTTCAGGAGCAACAAATGAAATAATAAACCGTGCAAACATATTGCATGAACTTGCATACTCATTACCCATCAACAAAACCGAAATGAAAACCAAAAACTTGAGATAGTTTTATTTTTGTTTTGCCTTGTGATTTTGCCTATGTGACACAGTTACATTTCACTAAAATTTGAATTAAATCGGTAAAGTTAATTTTGAGAAATCACGGTTTGTTACAGCAGTCCTTTAGCAGTGTTTTTGTTTTTACCGATAACCTACGAAACGAAATTTTCAGAGAGACAACAACCATACTTTTGTTTTAGTCCTTAAAGAACAAATTTATTCTAAATAATTTAAGAACATTAGAATTATGTGTTTTATCTTTTATAAGCTCTCTCATAATTTGAGTTATAGAAAGAATGAAGAATAGTTTGAGATGTGGTTAAAATATGTCCAAGTACCATATTTGATAACGTTCTTGGGTTACAACACACTGCACAGAAGACAGACAGACATAGTTCAAAAAAGATCTTTATGGATTCAGAGGAAGTAAAATGGATTTATCAACACAAAAACTCGACGTCAATTATTTGTTTGTTTTCATATTAGGAGTTATTATCCTATATTAGACAGGTTGTAAAAAAAAATAATAATAATTGAAATTCAAGAGCTTATTCTTCATACTAAAACCAATGAAAAAGTTTATATGAACATATTTCCTAAAATGCTGAAGAAGAAGAGTGAGAATTTTTTGTAAAATAAATAAATTTTGAAATGAATAACGACAGTTGGTTCCTTATTTTTTATTAAGGTGAGTCTTTATTTTGTTAAATAGCATAAACTCCATATCTTTTATTATTAAATGATATGAAAACACAAAATGTCGGCTATGAAGAAAACTAAGCATTTTAGGAAGGATGTTCCTAAAAAACCTTTTCATTGGTTTTAATGTGAGGAATAAACTCCCGATTCTTGAAACATTTCTCTTAAACATCCTGTATAATTTATTTTCCTACATATAAGTGAAAAATAAAAACTTGACTAAAAGCCAAATAACACATTTGTTACTTCACAAACAAGAGTACTAGTTACAGCTCTGAGGACTTTGAACCGGAGGGAGAGACAGAATAAAAGAGAAGTGCACGTATACTCGTTATGAACTTTTCAACCATCATGTAAAAGTGAGTCATTTATATTGACCCCGATCCATCCCTACAAAGGTAATTGACAGCGCTCCTAGCGGAAACCTATTACATCGTTATATTACTTTTCTGTGATGGTTATCACATACTTAACTAAGGCAAAGCTTTTTTGTGTTAAATCATTTATACGCCAGTAAATATTAGAATTGAAATAAAAATGTAAGAAGGAAAAAAAGGAAAAGGTGAAGAAGGAGGAGCAAAAAAAGGAGGAGGATAAAGAGGAGGAGAAGAAGAAAAGGAGAAGAAGTAGTAGAAAGAGAAGATGAAGGAGAAGTACCTAGTAAAAAAACTAAATTCACAATTTGAATTTGACGTTTTACTTTCCCACAGTCTCGGTGAGGACTAGTTTATGGCACAAGCAAAGATTAGCCCCTTATTTAAATGTATTTATATTTTTTCAAAGACAGTGTCTATGGTTCATGTTCACTTTTGACTGACAACATATGAAGTGACTTTCCGATTAATAGTTTTGGTAGGTTTTTACTTGGTTTTTGGGTGAGAAAGTTTGTGCAATATTTTTGCACGAATAATTTCGTATTGTTCTGTGAAGAAACAAGGAATTTTGATTTTGTCAACCTATAGAATTATTTCGTACGTTTCTGAGTTAAGCTTTTATATAGAAATACAAATAAAATAGTGGAATAACCTTATTATTTCTTATGTGTAACGAAAATATTTTTTAAGGGTGGCTTTAACATTGATCTGCCGATTAGTATTAAAGTCAATTTATATTATTAAAATATTTCAATGAATTTTAAACGCAAATGATTTTAATAAAATTTTGACTACAAGTTCACCCTCTTTTTATAGTCAAGCTATTTTTATGTCACTTTTTAATAATTTTAGTAATTTGACCTCAGATTCGTTTTCCTCGACCCCAACACATTTAAGGAATTTACGATTTACTTCATCAATTTCTAATTTGTCTACTATTTTGCTTATCTAAAGGTAGCTTGAAATTTAATCTGCCGACTAAAATTAAAGTCAATTTTATGTTTCTAAAATATGTTATGAGTTTTGGACAAGCAGATTTTTTATACAATTTTACTACATTTTTACCCACTATTTTAAGTAAATTTGCCCATTTTGAAGTCACAGCCAGGTAATTTGACCTCAGTATTGCACAAATAAAGTGAACAAATATTGTAAAAAAATATGATTTCGTTCATTAGATGGTAAAAGTTTACATACAACATACAAGTCCATTTCTGTAGTTTAAAAATTGTTTTATAAAAATAAAAAAAAAAACAACAAACTAACTGAAGTTTTTCCGTTAGAGTGGCTAAGGCCCACTTTGTTATAGTCAGAGAATTTTTTTTTCATAGATTTTACAAATTTTTGCTAACTTTTTGGATTAACATTGTCGTTACGTTATTTCCATTGACTCGGAAAAGTTCTATTTCAACTATAACGTGAACCACTTAGTTTTTAACGTGGGAACTCATTCCGGCTTGAAGATTGGAAAGTACTTTAAATAGCAAAAATAAAGTTTTTTGTCGTGTGTGTGTGTGTGTGTGTGTGTGTGTGTGTGTGTGTGTGTGTGTGTGTGTTTGTGTGTGTGTTCGTAATCCTGATAAGAAAGCGAAGATTTGAGCAGCTTGTCTTCAGAACACAATGGAATGAACGCCTTACACATTGTGTAGTTAGATTGCCTATCCCACGCCTTAATTATATTTCCCTATTAAAAAAATAATAATTTACCAATATATCAATAATTTATCAATAATTCACTTATTGATTAAACAAACATAGAATAAAACAAGTTGATTGGTATGGTACTTACCCAGCCCTATCATGCAATGTAAGTTATATTGGTAGGTCAACGGGTGTCTTATACAGCATTTTTCGATAAAACAGTTTGTACACAGGTTTCTGAACCTTGTAATTGTGTATATAAGTACTTTTTTGTTGACGGCATGACCCTAACAGGGCTTGTAGACGTGAAAATGTTAAAAGGACCACTCGCTTCGCTCG
This sequence comes from Aphrophora alni, assembly GCA_963513935.1. Lineage (NCBI taxonomy): Eukaryota > Metazoa > Arthropoda > Insecta > Hemiptera > Aphrophoridae > Aphrophora > Aphrophora alni. Next base: position 100,275,197 of record OY740769.1, on the reverse strand, counting down.
TGTCATTGCTTTAGCGGGAGTCAAAGTTGTACAGTTTTTAAGAAGCCTCTACTACATAAAGAGTTAGTGATGGTAATATTACAGAATTTAAACCTGTAGATTTGTATATAATTTAGTGCTTTATAAATAGAATAACGCACGACTTATGGAAAAACACTATTAACTGTTAAAATGGCTGCCATTTTGGTATTTTCAATTTGACTTTTTTATATATCAATATGGTTCTTATTATGTTTTTGTTGCGAAATGTTAAATAATATTGGTTTATACTTAGTAGGGTAAGTTTGTTTAAAAGAGTTGCGATGCCTAGACGCCCATTTGCTAGAGTCGCATATAACCCTTCTTTAAATATGAATATTGAATATACGAGGCCAATCGTAATTCTCTGACAACCCTCCTCCCCCAATACGAAACTACTAATTTAGACTTACGTGAATTTTTAAAGGCATCACTTAGGTTATTGCACAAGGCCCAAACACCATGGGTTTAATGGTTGGGTTAAACTAATCCGCCTTAAGAATATTTTATGCGTGCACGAGGGGCCCAAACTCCGAAGAGTTCTTGCGACCCATCCCAATATACTCCTAGTCACTCGTTTTGGGTGGAGGTAGGCATAGTACAAAAATTACGATTCACGAGTGGTAACGCACTTCCTCGTTGATCTCTGTCCTTCCCATCTGTATGATCTTAGAACTTCAATCCTGATGGTGGGGTGCAACTTATCATACTTAAGTCCCTTGTGATGCGGACATCACAGAGTTGTTACACAGGTTTTCTAATTTTTGTAATTATTTTCTTGACATTGTCTACTCCCCTACGAGCCTCGTATAATTTGTATATTAAACAGTTATCACTAGTATGTGAGCAAAAGGAGTCTTGGTCTTGCAGTCTTGGTCTTGGTCTTGCATAATATACGAGACCAAGACCAAGACCGCCTTTCGAATGCAAGACCAAGACCAAGACCGGAGTGTGCAAGACCAAGACTCTTGCAGCATGTGTCTCGCAAGTCTCGCGAGACTCTTGCAAGTCTTGCAGGTATCGTGTTCTAGTCTGGCCGGATATCAGACTCTGTGCGGCATTTGATATCAGAGAACGCCAGCAACGTTTTTAATTTAAGAAAACAAACAAACAAAGCAAAACTAACTGCATTTCCCATCTGGTCACTTCTTGGAATTAGAGTTGAATTTTCCCACGAACGGTAAATTAAAAAGTGCCGAATCTTATTTCCTCAAAACGTTTGAGAACGGAAATATTATAACGTCGCTTCCGTCGTACTTTACTGTAAACAAATTATATAAGAGAAATGAAAAGTGGTTAGTTGATTTTTAACTTTCAACGTGAAACTACAAGGTCTTTTACCGTTTAATACCTTTTTGTTATGTTTTTAACTAAGATATATTAAAATTTGCATATGGATTTAATAATTTTTTCATTTTAAAATAAATATATGAATTCGATTTTGTGTTTCATTAAATAAGGGACATTGATGTAATGTGTCAGTTTAAAAACATATTTTTTCAAGTATTGTAAAATGAATAATAATATTTTAAATCTACTAAAAAATATATATTTTGCAAATTTTTAATAGTTATTTTAAATATAATATGAACAGTGTGTATGTTTATTTTAGTGGAAATGTATTTTTTGTTCATTTTGTAAAATAGGACTATTTTTTAATGTGAGATGTAATTAGTAGTGTGCTTTAAAGAAATATATTTTAATTCATTTTTGCAAACATTTTAATTTTGTTAAAAAATATGTATATATATGTGTGTCCTTTTATTGAAAAGATGTGATTTTTAATTTCAAGGCAAGAGTCTCGCAAGACTCTTGCAGCAAGAACAAGACCAAGACCAAGACTCACTATGCAAGACCAAGACCAAGACCGTAAGACCAATGCAAGACCAAGACTTGGTGTGCAAGAACAAGACCAAGACCAAGACTTTTGCTCATCACTAGTTATCACTCGCTTCGGTCGTGTCAGTGTCTCGGCCCTAAAGGCCTTGTGGTTGTAAAGAAGCCTCCACTGGCTACGCTCGTGCCAGTGACTCAGTTCTGTCGGATCTCGTAATTATATGAATATAAAATTTCCTGGGAGGAGGGGGCTGGTCAATTTGTAATCTAATTTAGTGTGTTTTAAGTTGAAAAACACACGATAGGCCTATATGAACACAAAACTGTTTAATATTTCATCCTTTGTGACATTATCAATTTGATTTCATTGAATTTCAATAGGACTAGATAAAGGATACTATACTCCCTTATACCAACCTACCCCATACTTCGTATAGGGTGAGGAACAAGTCGAAGTTTCCTAATTATTCGTCTCAAACTTTCTATTTTAACCGAAATCCGGAGCTATTTTTTGAATTCTACATTTTAAAAATTTTAATTTCACATTTGACATTTTCAATTTTGTGAAATATTTTGCATCTTTTGTTGTATATATTAATACTGTACTACCAAGATACTAACAAAATAATTTCACCGTATCGTAGATTCAAACAAAAATTTGTATAAGAAAAAAAACAATAAATAAAAAAAAGAAGGGAAATGTGAATATGCAACCCTTAATTCGTAAAATATTGTCCTTTAATGTAAATTGAATTAGGGGAATAAAAAAACCCTCAAAGATTTATGATATCATTAAAGCGGTATTATACATTATGCAGGAAGAATTCTTTTGTGTTTGAGCTCATTAGAATTTTGGAACCCATCCAGTTTTAGAAATAAACATATATTTGGTTGAATTCCAAGTTTATAGTTATTAGCAATTTGCTGCTGGAAAAGTTATCTGTTTCGTCTTTATGTCCTGAGGGATGAATAACAACAACCCTTTCGGATTTTAAGTTTGATCAATTTATGACGCAATTTGAATTTTTTTTTAGAAATTTTTGGGTAGGGGTGGTTTTGAAGCAATATGAAATTTAAACATAGATCGAGAGTGATACATCATTCATTTGATAAAACCTGTTTTGACTTACATTGTTCTGTTTCAAGATGGTGGCCCTGCACTTGTAGAATCTTTACAATTGCATTTACTAAAAATGAGTTTATTCTTAGAAACCAAAATTTTCCAAACATTCCTGATGAGATACCATTTCATACTTCTGCGCTAGTTTTTAAGTAAAAAAAAGGAAATAAAAAAAATTCTGGGAATTGCAAAAAGCCCATATTTTAACATTTTCAAATTTTAATGTAGGTCATGTGACATGTCAAATTAAAAGTTTTTTAAAGCTTTAACACAAGCATTTTCTTATTTACAATTTGGTCATATTTCCAAACGTTTCAAAATAGCTGACAAAAAAACTGAATTTTAAACTTTTTTACCCTCTTTATTGTTTAAACCTGGTATATATTTTTTAATGTTTATCGTCTTTTGGTTAGGTCGTGAATGAAAGAATGTCCATATCTCAGAAATTTACCTCTATTCTTTTTTAGTTTAAAATTTTTAAACTTATTATTATTATTACTTAACCAAAATATATCTTTACTAATATCCATATCCCCGTTACACAAATTGAGACAAGGTAGTAGGGTTTAACACCTTCCTCAGTCATAACTTCAACAAGTGTATATGATAATACTTAATCTCTTAGATATAAATGCAATTCTAGAAGTCTGATCTTAAGTTCTTACAAATGATTTTCTAGAAACTGAAACGTTGAACTTTAATTTTTTTGTTGTATTTAACTTTATGATAAAACTGTAAATATATTATGCTTATCAAACCACCCTTAAATAAGCTATTGTGCTTGATTTTTGTTTCAGCCGTACACAGTCTAAACTTGACACAGCTGATCGTTCCAACATTTGCTGACAGAGGGGGCTCTGTTAATTTAACTTGCAAGTTTGACCTTGGAAATGGTCGTCTTTATTCTATTAAGTGGTATAAGGATGAATTTGAGTTTTTCCGGTACATGCCAGATTTTAAACCACAAACTAAAGTCTACATTGTGCCTGGAGTAACTCTTAATGTAAGTACAAGATTGCATAATGCTGAATAATCTAATGTTTAAAATGCTATTCCCACATATACGTAGTATAGATAAAGTGATGTGATAGGTAAACGAATCTATGTAGAAATGGATTTTGGAATGAAGTCTGTCTATCTGACGTCTATTTTTCTAATGTACAGTGACCTACAGCACAAACGAGTGGATCGATATAAATCTAATTCGTTATGTGTAGCCTATATTTTGGCAATACCTCGGAATTTTTCCTCCATTTTTCTTTAATTATTAAAAATTTAAGTTGCTATGTGAAAAAAATATAGAAACACTTTTCTAAAAATTGGTTATAACCAAAAACAATAAAAAAAAAAAACCACTTCATGAGTTATTGGTAAAAAAAAAAAAAAAATGACCATGCGCCGGTTATAAAAAATATTCTCAAAATCGTCTCTACCGATTTCGTTCAAACTTAACCGAAAAGTTGTGATTATTGACTGAAACCCTCGTGCAAAATCGATTAAGTTTCAGGAATATGGGCAAAAGAACAAAAATGAATTTTAGTCGATGAAATTTTTGCTAATTTTAAATCAAATCTGATTTACGCTATAAAACTTGTTTATGGTACAAGGGAAGCAAACTTAGCCCCTATTTAAATATATAGATATTTTTTCAAAGACTAAGATATAGAAAATTAGGATTTTTAGTAATGAGTCTTAGTCTTAGTCTTAGTTGGTTTAGAGTATCCAGAGTGAGAAAGTTTGTGCAATGTTTTGCTTTTATTTCCACGCGACTCTCATATGACATAGTTTGATTATCAAATGATTAGTTGTCTAATAATCTAACCCACATGGTTTGTTGACAAGATCATCCCCCGTTAAAATTAAAAAACTTGTGCATATATGCTGGCATCACGAATTCATTCCATGCGGGTCTGAATTAATTGAACGGTTAGATTTTATCATTTGGATGGAATAATGTTTCAGTTAAGATAAGTCATTTAAATATTTCAAGCTCTTGATAAGTTTCTTGCAGTTATTACATTTCGTACAATCTTCTGACATTTCTAACTTTCTTCAGTTGACGCGTTTCGGAGTAATTCCATTATCAAAACTTTCTTAGTACTGTGAAGTTTTGCCAGAATTACTACAAATGTTTTGATAATAGAATTATTTCCAAACGCTTCAAATAAAAAGTTATTCTTTTGGTCTTAGTAGAAACGTAAGACATTTTTATTTATATAATCTGATATTTGCCATCATTTTATACATACAAACTAATACACGTCGTTTCGAAAATATGGATCAACTTTTGTTAATAAGTGAAAACCAAGAACTTGATAAATTATAAAAGAAACATTCTAGTAGCCTAAGATCATGTTGGAAACTAAAACTAAATCTACCCAGGTTTAAAGCCAGTTATCTATATTTATTATAACCCTGTTTTCCAGGTTTAAAGGTATTCTAGGCTTGAAGAGTCCATATAACTAAGTTTAAAATATTTTGTTTTGTTATTTAAAGGCGCAAAACCTCTCGGTAATCATCGGGTTGTAAGAAAAGGACGTAAAATAAATCCTTCAACGCACGAATACTCTAATGACATCTGGGTCGGAAAGGAGTAAGAGTTGGTCAAGAGAGACCTAATGGGGCCTAACTCAAAACTACATTAAAGAGGTGTAAATCCAGCTAGGTCCGTTGGTTACGCTACGCTCATCCTCAGTAAATTTAGCCTCTGAGGGCTCAGATTTTTAAAATTTAAAGCTAAAATATTTTTTTTGTTGTTTGAAAACGAAAGCTTGTTGGTTATTATCGTTTTCTAAACAATAATAAAAAAAAGAACGTAAACGTGAGACCTCTAGCCCTCGAATTATTTAATTGTCTCAGGGTCATAAAGGAATAAGGGTTGGTCAAGAGAGATCGTATAGGAAAAAAGAAAGTGAGGAGACTAATCCAAGGATACAAGGAAAATGGTGTAGCTCTAGCTAGTGTCCCTCGGGATCTCCAAGTCCGTACTCACTATAAGCCCCTGATGATATTAAAGATTAAATAAAAACATGATAAGAAATTTTCAACTCGCAGAACTACAGTACACAAAGAATAGAAAAAAAACTATGTTGGAAAGAGAACATACAATTATCAACTGATAACGGGTGATGATTAATACTTTCGAAACGTCGTGAATTATTTTCCCTATACACAAATGATGTAAAATATCCGATTACTACTATATCAATAAAATAAACAATTCATCATATAAAATAAATTTAAAATCAGAATTACAAATTATAATAATTTGTGCAACACCAAAAAGTAATTGAACTGTTAAAAGTTTATTTCCTCATAATTACCCTTACTTCATCGACACTATAACTCTTCTTTATCAACAAATTGTTTTCAAACATATCGTTTAGTAGAAGTCTATCTACAGATTTGTACACTCAGTATGTAAGAATTTAATTCCAACATTATCACTCCATCTAATCCTTGATTTCGTCTCTTTTCCTCTAGTTCCATTTCCAGTTGCGTTGACATTCCATTCGAGAGCCAATATTTGGAGATGTCGTAAACACCATAACCTCTAAGCCTTCGAAGTATCAGTCCTGACAATCATTTTACTATTTGTCCTAACTTTTACAAATTCCATCCTCATTTAATTTAGAACTTCCCCCCACATTCTTTCTAAAAAACATTAAAGTTTTTCTTGTTTCTTTTTTTTAATGTCTATAATTCACAGATATTAGGAGGATATTTTTAGAATATTAGTGTACTGTAGTTATTATATAATTACAGGGAACAAGCTCTGGTATGAACACAGTAGTTCTCAAGGACCTTAATTTTAACAGTTCAGGAACTTACAGCTGTGAGGTGTCTACAGAAGCTCCATCCTATTTAACAGACGTCAGAAAATCTAAAATGACAATTATAGGTAAGTAAAATTTCATTATTAATATGTTTGATAATAGTGACTCTTACATTTTTCTAATGTAATCCACCGTTATCGATCAATATCATACTAACACATTAAGAATATCTGTTCCGACAAATCATGTAGTAATTAACATCGGACCAGGTTTGTTACTAAATTAGGAATAAACATAGAAGATATTGAAAATATACATTTAACTGTCAAAATTGTAAAAATAGTGTTTTTTGCTGAATTATCATTAAATAGTAATGGAAGAAGTGTGATAAATTAAAATCCTTTAGATAGTGTCAAAGTACTCTTATGGTTCTGCAAAAATGGTCACTTTTGTGTGGTATAAATAAAAATAAAATATGTCATGCTGTTCGGAAAACATCGACTGATTATTAAATGTACGTCCAGATTGTAAATTCAATCTCTTGAACATTTTTATAATTAGTGTAATACTCTGGACATAATATCTTGAGCACACTAAATATGGTTTTATTCAATGCTAAATATTAAATATAATTTTTATACGTGCGTTTTTCAGAAATTAACTTCCTTTTGGCCAGTAAATGAAACAAAATACAGATAAAAACCAAAATATTATATACAAAAGTTGCACACATATCTAGATTATTTGTTTACAAAGTCACTTCCTACATTTAGCCACTTACCGCACCGTGACACCAGTTTTTGTATTCTCTTGTCAAAGAACTCAGTTCTTGAAGACAGTTTTTGTTTTGTCTCCAAATAACTCAGCCAGAAATTAACTTTATTCATCATTTCTTTATTTGTTTCAATATATTGAGTAGAAAGCCTGATCTTTTGTAAGCAAACCAGACCTCTTTGTGAGCAAGCCAGACCTCTTTGTGAGCAAGCCAGGCCTTTTGTGAGCAAGCTCCCTTTCGCTGGTTTAGAGTCAACTTTCGAAGCCTTTTCAGGGTTTTACAACAAACACCCGCTGTTATTGTTGTGCCTGTTTAAAATCAGTCAGAAAAACTCCCTTTCGCTCTCAAAAACACTGTAACCAACATTTTACGGTTAGACGGTCTTTATTTGAATATTCTTGGTTTGTTTGGGGACTGAGTATTAATCCACTGTTTGAGGACTGAGTATGCATCCACTGTTTGAGGACTGAGTATGGATTCATTGTTTGGGGACTAAGTATGCATTCACTGTTTGGGGACTAAGTATGCATCCACTGTTTGGGGACTAAGTATGCATCCACTGTTTGGGGACTAAGTATGCATCCACTGTTTGGGGACTAAGTATCCATCCACTGTTTGGGGACTGAGTATGCATCCACTGTTTGGGGACTAAGTATGAATCCACTGTTTGGGGACTAAGTATGCATCAACTGTTTGGGGACTAAGTATGCATCTACTGTTTGGATTGTTTATTAATTTCAATGTTTACACTCGCCTCATCTGTCACAATTCTGTTCCGGTAGGTTTTTGGTCACTCTCATTGTAGAGATCAAGGAGAGGCAACTATTGTTTGTTTTTTGTAATGATCAGTTTAAAAACTTTTTTAATTACTGCAAGAATTACCAGTATTCCAGTTAAGGTTTTGCCTCTGAGCTATAAAACTTATTGTGGACTCTAATTCACAGGTAATTCATTTAAATCTAATCTAAGGTTTTTGTAATCCTTCGGATGATGCCCTGTTCGTCTATCTGTCCTGTACTCCACAGAGCGGGTAAGGATAAAATCTAAAATCAGACACACATCTTACAAACTACATACAAAAATTCAAGTTGCAATAGTTACTAATATCAACAACAAACATTGGCAATCACCTTGAATTTACCAGCTGATCGGATGTTAATTTCTAATCAGTCGTCTTAGAAAAAAAGTTATTTTAACTTGATTAAAGAGGTATGACCAGATTACATGTGATATATTATTTGTTTGTTTAGCGTTACCAAAAAATGATCCTGAGTTAGAAGGAATTAAAGCAAGTTACGAAGACGGAGATTATGTCAAGGTCAACTGCACAGCTTCTCCTTCAAATCCTGCCCCGGATGTAGATTGGTACATTAATGGTGCTAAAGTAAGAAAATTATAAGTGGTAAATCATAATACCAGATGTTATAGTAACCTATTTTTGTAATCTTTAAATTTTGAATCTGTTAGTGCAAAATATGTTTTTATAATTTATCCAATTGAAATTTTACTGGAGTTGGGAGATGGTAACTTAATTTAATGTATATTGACAGATACATCGTTAATAAGAGAATAACACATCGCGAATTAATATCTGTATATTGGCTTTTTCTAACATAGCTCCCGATTAATATTTCAAATATTGCTATGAATGCATATTTTTACGTAAGGTTTAGAGTTTATCAATTAAATTTAATCAGTTTATTTCCTAAAAAAACACTTTATAGCTGTGTACATAGTTCATAGTACATAGAGGAGGTTTATCCTCACATATGGGCCTGGAATGTTCCACAGGTTTGGTGAATTGTCTGTGTAATATACATTAACATAAAATTCCTATAATAGTATGTATAGTATTTTCAAATTGATAAATAAAATGATTTCATAAAAAACTCTATCTTCACAAACATGAATGTACCGACTCGGTTCACATAGATCGGAATCTTGAATATCATAGAAGAAGAAGACATTTCTATCTCCTCTCTCTCTCTCCCTCTCTCTCAACTTTGTAAAACCATTCAAGGTTTGATTAGAATGGAGAGAACTAACTTAAAGAACAATCAAAATGCTAAATTGCCAGGAAAATGTCTGTACAGGGTCGTGGCCCATAACTAAATTATAACGAGAGAGGAGGAAGTATTAAATGAAATTTTAAGAAAATCTGTCGTATTGTAACCGGTTGAAAAGATTTTTTAACATAGAAAACAAAATTACTGCAAATTGACATTATTCAAAATAACACCACTAGCTTACCACTGACTAATCGTGATTGCTGTGGTATTTCCTAGGTAAAAAGAGTTTCCTAAAATTCTATTTGCACCTCCTGTCTGAAAAATAACGTTATTTTTATTATACATCACTAACACCAATAGTAATAATAATAATACTTTCTGCAGTCCTTATATTAATATTAGACACGATATTAACCATTTATCTTTATCAGCACTGCAGATAAAATAATTTAACAGTGAAACAATAAGGATCAAAAATTCCCCCCTACCCATCTCCAAAAACAAAATAAAACGAACCACAACGAAAATTATAAAGTCGGTAGTTCTTAATCAAAAGGTGAAAGTGAACCATTGGTTGTGGTCATTAACCATAACATTAAAGTTTTAAAGATTAAAATTGACCTTCAGTAAAATTTGAACAAAATTGGTAGAGTATTGTTGAACAAATTGCAAGAACAACATTGGTGGAGAAATGACATCTTTTAAAATGACTGATTTTTTTAAATCAAAATTGTTAAATCTGATTTTGAGAAAAACGTGTTTTGTAATTTTCTTTTCTTATGAGAACTACCATACTATACGATGTAACAAAAGACTCAACTGAAAACATTTACATTAGTTAAATTACAATTAATTTTTCCATTAAGGACCGACTCTTTAGAGTGTAATGTTTGAAGTTACAAAGCAAATGTGTTGAAGTTGCCTAAATACTTGAAGATGTAATTTGAACAGCGAGTTTCCATCTCTGACAAGTAGGTAAATTAATTACATCCAGACTGTACAATTGTATGCAGGATTGTTAAGTTATACTTCCTTCCACAACTTGCTATGAAGTTCTCTCTAGAGACTGATGTGTTGTCGAAACATAAAACTTAATAAATGTGTGGCAAGAACTTAAAGTAACAAAACTAATTGTCACACAAAATTGTCATTTCGAAAGTTGTCAAGTGTAGATGGACACCTTACTTGAAAAAATATTTAATGTACATAATAACTTTGTACGTGCTCCATACCTACAAATTATTATTAGTCCTAGAAAAAGGAATTAACAGACAACGACATATAATGGTCGATGTTTTGAAAATATTCTAATAATATTCAATTAATAGTAAAATTATATATATATATATATATATATATATATATATATATATATATATATATACATATATGCTAAATTTATCTTGATTGCAGCTAAAATTTTGATTAGTTGTGGCATTGATTTAAGAAACTAAAATAGATCGCCCGTTTCCATGTTATAGCTTGAAGCTCAGAAATTAGAGGTTTCAGAACTGCCATATAACCGCCACTTCCTGGTAATTTTACTGATATCATGCCAAATTGTATGCTCTGACTCCTATCTCACTAGTGCAATCAGAACTTGAGCCACGAAACAACAACTCAATCATATATATATATATATATATATATATATATATATATATAATATATATATATATAATATATATATATATTCCTGAAAAAGAAGGCACTCCAGAAGTAATGTCTAAATTAAGCAAAATTACGCGATTAAAAAATTTAAAGAATTATGTTTTAAGAAAATAAAAGGAAAAATATTAAAATGAAATTGTCCTTCAATATCCTTCTTTTTTTTCATTACAACTTTATTCACAAACATATATTTCATCCATAAACCAAAACTCTTAAAGCATGGCTGAAGATCTTGCAGTCCTAATAACCAAACGTGAATATGCTCTGGGATTTAATTATTATTGCAAGAGTTATTATATTACTATTTGCACTTTTATATTATTACTTTTTTATTGTAGAAAAGACTTTTTGGTGTCATTTGGCAGAGCTTGCCGAATGGACCAATTTAGTACATTTACAATGTTCTAGTAAAAAAACTAAATTATTTTGATATTTTAAAATCAGCCGCCTTTTTGAAATTTTTATTCATAACGAACTTGTCTCATGGTTTGTGAAACACTTTTCATATTAAAATCGCAACATGTAGATTGTTTACCGCACGGTGGCGCCTTCATTTTATGGTTCCGGCAACTTTCAAACATTTCGGAAAGGCTTGAGGTTGAGAAAGGCGTATATTCTCTACTTAAAAATATAACAATTCTTTCATATTCACTTTTTGATTGACAACTATTGAAATGACATATTTGGTGACGATTTGTATTGGTTCGTTTATACTTAGATTTGGGAATGTAGTGGGAAAGTTTGTGCAATGTTTGAAGAATCACCAAAAACCTCAATGAATAATTGTACCACAATGAATAATTTGTTTGTATAAATACCATTTAGAAGGGAAGTTTAATTGCTAAGAAAGTGAAAATGAAATGGCAGGTCCAAAAAGTTTAATGTTTCACAGTTGTGTGTAAACTATAAACAGGATGTGTTAACATAAACCAACACTGACTTTACAAGTGAATGATTTTTAAACTACAAAGGCAAATGTGTCTGATTTTATTATTGCATTACTAAATGGTGTCAATAATGAAAGTAGTATGGTCGCCTCTTTTAAAACAGTTTTTTTTTCTGAAAAAAATAACAAAAACAACTAAAAGGTCATTCTGAAGTAAATCTTTTTTATTGAAATAATTTGAAACAAATCACTGAAACACAATAGTTTGTTTTAAAATTATTAAAATAAAATTGAAAAAACATGTCATTCCATATAGGAAGATTTTTATCCAATTGTTCATAATTTTTAATAATTTAAAATCAAATTTTTACCATCACACCGAAGCGATTATAAATAACAAAAAGATTTACTCGGGTGCTTTGGTAATTTTTATGTAATTTTTAGTAAAATGTACAAAAATCGTAATAAAAGTACGATTATAAAGTACACATTGTCGGGATGTAGGTTGTAACTTTACACTGTTGATAGTTTACTTTAATTTGGGCTTTGAAAAGAGTTAATTTTCAAAAACGAGAAAAACCTGCTTTTTGTTATTTTTACGTTCTCACATATCTCTTAAGAAAGTTATATCGATTCCGAGTTTTATTGGGAATAAATCGAGGTTGGGGAATTAAAGTCTTGAAAAGTGATTTTTGGAATGATGTCTGTCTGTCAGTGAATGTCTGTCTCTACAGTACAAACGCACGATCCGATTTTAGTCAAATTCGGTAAGTAGTATCCTGATATGTTTTAAAATTTTCTGTACGACTCAAGAATGAAACAAAAATTTGTTTACGTCAAACCATCTTAACGATTTTCATCAAATTTTGCTCTGTTGTTGCCTCTAAGGACTACAATTTGTCGTAATCTCTCCAAAAAGTCGGCATTTCAATTATAATAAAATCAAAACAAAGTCGGCCATGATGTTATTAAATACGTAATGTCTCAAAATCTAATCAAAACATTTCTTTCTAATTTTAATTATATTTTATGTGAAGATCAAAGACCCAGACCCAAATGTAAAGCAGTAAAAAGTAAACAAATTTAGAAAAAAACACACAATATATTAACTTTGACCAACTTCCTTAAAAGCTTAATTTCAATTAAAAATTGTCAAAATTACAGCCATTTTGATGAACAGTTTTATGTTCATACTTCGTATTTTTTTTTTTCCAACTAATTTAGAATAAATTTACATATTTCAATTCTGTGATGGATAATTCAATTACTATCTTCGGTGATGGATAGTAAAGTTAATGTTAAAAATGTAATTTCTAAACCCGACTTCCAAAGAAATTTTAATATTTGTATAGTTAAGACATCTGAGACACGTGCGAAGCAAGTGGACACGTCTATATGTCAATCTACACATCTACGAAAGCTGACGTCAAGAAAGTAGTGATAACACAGAACCTGTGTAACAACTATTTTAAACAAACTTACCCTACTGGATAGAATCCCTCAATTTACCAGTGCAACATAATATGTTTTACAAGGCCTAAGAAACCAATTTTTAAGCATTACATTTAGAGTACCCTCTTGTATTATATTGTATGATGGGGGATTAGTACAATTTAGGACCCCTTAACTGGTTCGGAATATACAAACTTACTTTATGGTTACATTTCGCGGTTCCGCGATATTTGCCGTTGTGTAGTAACTACACGCATCCATGTACTATTTATGTATTTAAAAAACTCTAGTTATGTATTAAAAATTTATTGCTTTGTAAAATGAAAATATATCAGAAACTATGAAGTTATTTTGGAATTGGACACACAAAGGGCCAATAACATAAGCAACGATGTTGAATTAAAATATATATTCCTTTTCGAATGCTTTTTCTTAAGAGTAGGGATGGGAAACCAATGAAAAATAGATGGTAAGCGGTTTAAGAAATACAATTAATTAAATAGTTTCAAAAATTTCTTCCTTTTCAAAATTTATATTTCTAACTAGTGCTTAAATTTAAAATTCTCTCCCACTTTAATTCGTGTTTAATAAAATAATGTTTTGTAGAAACTTTCTAGCAAACGACGACGTGAGTACGTTTTTTAAATTTGTTATGTAATTATACTCATTCTGTGTGTTTAATAAAACGAAAAGTAAATTGGTATTTCCTTGTGAATACCTGGAAATGTAGTTATTTAATGTAGAAGTTGGATTCCTGATCCTTGTAAGAAATGTTAAATTGTATTAGTTGATAAAGTGTGTGTGTGGCCCAGTAGTGTGAGTTTGTTTAAAATAGTTGTTACACAAGTTTTCTTAAGCTCATAATTGTTTGTCTCTATCCTCTTAAAATCAATTAAGCTAGCGGAAGTAGTACATGTGTATAAATTAAAAAGTTTCCACTCGCTTCGCTCCTGTTAGTATATGCTAGTCTCTAATATCAAAGAGAGAGACTAGTAGTGTGTGTGCTCTCCTGTACCAAATTCATGATTTGATAATCTAAATTTTTGAGGCCGATATCGTGTTTACATGCCGACGACAACATTCATAGGAAGACGAAAGTAACTTTTTCAGTTTCTCGAGGCTTTGAAAAAAATTTGAAGTCAAGTAAAAAAACAAAGGTCGAAATTTTTGACTATAACAAACGTACTACGTAAATAACAAGTTAATGATTCATAATTTTTACTGCTGTAAATAAAACAAACACTCAGCTTCTAGATGTAGGCCTCGTCCATTAAATGATTCATTCCCAAAGATACATCTTCAACGCTGTTGGGAATTATATTTCCTGCCCATTAACACCTGCCACAGAATAACTAAATGAATAACTGACTCTTGTACTGTATTAGGTTTCCACTGGGGAGTTTGAACAACTTCAACTTCATTCTTCTTACACACTGGATTGTGTTCAGAGTAACCTATAAACTTCATTTAAATATCGGTTTGTAAGCAGGAAACCGACTATAATATATTTACATATTTCATTTTAAAGATATTGATGGTTAATATAAATGGTTAAATTCGGATACGTGTCATAATTTGTTTGTAAAAAATAATGTTTAAAGGTATGGATAATTAATCGTGATTACATAAACAGTGCAAAAATATTGCACAAACTGTCACCCATCTTTAAATCAAAATAAAAACCAACAAAAACTATTCCTCACCAAAAATGTTATTTTGGTAGTTTTCAGTCAGAGAAAATGAAACATAGTCGCCGTGTTAATATGTTATTTATATATGACCTTAATTCCTATGCTTGGCCTCAGAGAAAATCATATTTAATTAAGTTCCAGCTTTTAATAAAGGTAATCAAGGTTCATTTTTGTTTGTTTGTCAATTGAACAGTAAATGTAGTTTTACTTGTGATTCTGCGCACTGTTGAATTCATGACATTTCATTAAAATGTATCAATATCGGTCGAGACTGATTTGAAAAATTACGTATTTTATATCATTTACGTTTAATAAAGATCATAAATTAAATCCAGAGCCGCCCTTAGGAGCCGTAATCATATTTCGGGAGCAGCTTTCACAGGTACATTGTAAAAATAACAGATAAATATGTGGTTGAAATATAACAAAAGTAAAAATAAAACTGACGAAAAAAGATGTAATTTGTGGCGGGTTGAGAGGAACAGTCACCGCGTGTCACCGTATTAATCAGGGAGAACTGATAATACAACTCTTCTTACTACAACTAATTGTAAGAAAGAGTTACGAAACAAGAAGTTAGTTTCATTGCTTAAGATTTTTAGAATTTAAGGCTTAAGGTTAATACCAGCAAGACTCAATTTTTTGTGGTAGAGGCAATAAAAATCTTAATGGTGGTAACATCATTTTGGTCGGTAATGCCATAACCGAGGTAGAATGGGCACAATACCTTGGAGTCAAAATTAACAGAAATTTGGATTGGAATTTACATATAGACTCGGTAGTTACAGAGCAACATCAGGCCTTAGTAGATTGAATAAGATTTGTGACTTATCAATATTGAAAACAGTCTACTATGACTCGTGTAGTCGTTTTTAAATTATGGAATTGCACTCTGGGGAAGTTCTTCAGAGCAAAATAAGAAAAGAGTTTTAAAAATCCAGAAAAAAAATCAATTAAAAATATTCTGAAAATGCAAAGGTTAGATTCGTGGTGTAATGCATTTAAGTCATTAAAAATCATGACATTACCCAGCTTGTTTATTTAAGAAAGTATTTTACATGTTGTGACAAATAAAACTAAACTACAAAATTTTGGTCATTATCATTTGTATGAAATGTGTAATAAGTATGATTTTCATTTAGAAAGTTGAAATTATTTGAGAAAGAACCCTCGTATATAGAAACAAAATTATTTAACTTGTTACCGATGAAGATTAAACTTTTAGTCTGGTACAAAATTTAAAACTGCCTTAAAAGAACTTTTAAGTCTTGTCAAGAATTTATATCAGGGTTGACGAGAGCTTGAGATTGATAAATTTCATTTTTGTTTTGTTTTGGGTTGCTTCCCTCTTTATTGTATGTATTTGATTCTGTTCTATTTATTGCCATATTCTATTATCTATCTATTCCAGTTATAAGTATTTTTTATATTATTCTAATACCTTTGTCGCTTTGTGATTTATTATAAATGTTTTAACTTGTTTATTATGTAGGACTATGTTTTGTTTTAACTGTATATTATGTACTGCAGAGTAAAGGGTATTTTAAACTGACTTTTTTAATGTACTTTATGAGCACTACATAAAACACGAGGAGGAAAATAAAACGCAAATCAAATGAAATGAAATCGGTATTGGGGTTCGTGTTAGATACAATTAACCGCTTGTCAAAGTATTCCCACCAGTCGTGTTGTGAAGTGGTCCTTGTTTTAATTTGTGGTATTAATTCTCAAATTAACCATGACTGGTTAAATAATTGGAGTAATGGGTTTTTCGGAGACTCAATATCCAATTTGGAGGTGTTAATATATTAATAAAATTAAAACTATTTTGAATCTGGGTTACGACCAAGGTCAGCTCTGTTCTTAATTGGTTTTGGTGTTGTGCGAGTGTTTAATTAGTCATTGCCTTTAATTCGGTAATATATTGTAAATTATATTATATAATCTTCTCAAATCAGGGTACTCTAATAGTGGATGGGCAAATCTGGTGGGAGTGTTTTAGACCTAAAATGACAATACGGCAGTACGTTATCTACAAAGTAGAGACTAGGCTAGGCCTAAGTGTAACGTTGCCGATCAAATTTGGACAGTAATCCTTATAAATTACGAGATTTAGTATTTAATTCATGACTTAAATTAAACCTCAACGATATCGGAAAAAAAATACATATCACTTACATTTCAAAATAGTACAAATAACTCATAATATTTGTAATATACACTTTTCAATTGTTTACTTATTATTATTGTGTATTTCAATAAAATTTATTGTTTGCTTTATACATTACGAAATGTATGGCAAACGAATGTTTTTAACGGTTTATGATAAGATTTCACAACTATACGAATATCACAGTGAATGGAATATTTTTGTTAATGGACAGTGTTAGAAAATATATTTTCGATCAAAACTTCTCTATTTGTCATTGTAGAGAAATAAAATTGGTAAAAATACTTGAAAATTAGAATATTCAAATTTGTATCTAATTTAGTGTGTTTTAAGTTGATTAGATATGAGTAATTAAATGATTAAAAAGACCGCCATTTTGAAATTTACAATTTGATATTTCTGAATTTCAATAGGGTTCTCTTATACGTGGACTAGTCAACTATACTAATTTCATGGTCTTAATGTAATTATTGTGTTTACTTACCTACAGAGGACAATGACGTCATGTCGAAAATTTATGAGGACATGAAATGTGAATATCAGTCAAAAACGGAGATAATTTTTTTTTTAGCGATTATTCTCTATATTATGTCCTATACGGTGTAGATATTAACCATAATATAAGTTTGTATAGACGGGATAAATACCATAATGGTTCCCATCAACTTGATTTGTTTGTGTTAGCTTAAGGTGTGCTTACTATTTATAAGTTACACTAATGCAGACTGTAGAGTAGTGTTACATACTACAAATGGCCACGATATAAACCTGACTCCAACAGGCATATACTTTTACTGTTTTTAGTGCAAATTGCAGCAATATTAATGCGTGCATATAAAAACTTTAATACCGCTTCCTTTAAACTGTTCTTTCTTGAAGAGTATAGTATTTCTATCATGTGTACAGAATTTCTTAAGTCACATTTATGATAACCTGCTACTATGTTCTAGGCCGGTCACTGGCTGGTTCAGAAATATCCAGCAGTCTACATTCCTGAAGATGACACTTACACTAGGTCAGTTATGCTGACACTACTGGCTCACAAAACTCAGTTCCAAGGCGTGAACTCTGCACTTGAAATAAAGTGTGTGTCAGTTGTTCATGGATTAAAGCCAAGAGAGAAGACAGCGTATCTGCAACTTGCTAGCACACTGCACAATCAGAAACTTGCACAAGAAAGACAAGGCGCCAGTAGAGGTACGCCTTTACACCAAGTCAAATATCTTAATAACTAACTACCTGTACGATTTGATTTGTAGAAACATTTGTAAATATAGCCCAACAATTATGAAGCCAACCCCCTCCCAAATAACTTCTTTTTTACCCCCTCAAATAGGTTATACTGATTTTTATTATATTTTGGTTAAATATAGCTCATTACATACCAAATCAAACATATTGGTCCATTAAAAGTTTTAACTAATTATAGGTAATAACAAAAATGTATCTATGGCACCGTTACTGAAGACAGATTTTCACGACATATACTCTAACGATTTCGGTGAAATACGAAAAATATCTACCTCATCTCCGTAGTATTACAACCCTTTCATTACCTTAGCCTTCTCCAACTTCACTGTATTCAATCCTCCGTTTTCTTCTCCAATTCGGACGCCCATTTTCCTCTGAACAACATTTCTCTCATTACCACTCGGTTTTCTTTACAGAAACATTCTTGGTCCTTTTTCATCCGTTACACATGTTCAGACTATCTTAACCTTCTTACTATTTTTATCTGGTCACGAAATGCGGCTCATTCAATTGCTTCATTACATCCTTGTAATGACAATCTGTGATACCCTCCTTCCCATACACAAATATCCTCTCAAATTAACAATATTTTCTCATTTCCTTTAGTTAAAATCCACAAATATGAAGATATTAGAAACCGAAAGTAAAATAAATGAAATGGTTTAGTTAACTATCACAAATACACATCACACTGACCCCAATATTAAAATTTGTAATACCTCTCAGGTGTTAACCAAAGTGGTAATTCCGAGGGATCTTAGCTTGATTTACACTTTTTTGGTGTAGTCTTGAGTTAGATCCCTCTCTTTAAAATTTTACTATCAAGTCTTTCTTGACCAACTCTTTTTATATTCCGACATTGATAATATTCAGGAGTTTTCAAGAGTATTCAAGAGTTAGGAATCTTTATTTTATGGTCTTTTCTTTCTCTTTCTCATAAGGCGATGATGGTCGAGAGGTGTTATTGCCTTTAAAAATCAAGGAAAACAAACAAATTTGTAATATAATATCACTTTTGGGATTTACTTGTGAAGAACGATCAAATGTTCAAAAAAGGTGATTTAGTAAATTAATGATTTTTTGTCTTTCACATTACTTCTTTTTAAAAGTTGTAGTTTAAAAAAGAAATACTATTGCCTTTTAAAGAACGAATTGCAAGTAAGGTGAGTTCTGTTGTTACAAAGTAAATATTAAAATATAACAAACGTATCCACAAACGATTAGATCAAACGTCACAAGTTGATCCTTTTCTTGGCATGATTAAAGTAGATGCTTTTTAAATAAACATTACAGTCAAAAGATCTAATTATAAGCAAATATTTAAACCAACTATGATTTGTTGTAATCAAATAAAAGAAAACCTCATTGTTTGCTAATGATTGATATAAAGAAAATATTATTATATAAATACAAGAAACCGTGTCCACCAAATATACATAGAATGAGGAAGATTAAGGTAACCTACCTTCACACACCAACATGAACATATTGTAACATATATCTTTATTTTTTAAATGTTCAATTCAATGTTTAATTTGGTTACAAATATGTATATAATAATATGTATATGATTATTATTTAAATTTCAGGTGACTGGGAAACGAGGGTCAATATAATGGTCGTTGTGTGTACAGTATTGTTACATTGTTTTACAAATATTTATTCTGATTTATTGTTTCAGGTGACAGAGGAACGAGGGTCAGTATAATGGTCGTTGTGTGTACAGTATTGTTACATTGTTTTACAAATATTTATGCTGATTTATTGTTTCAGGTGACAGAGGAACGAGGGTCAGTATAATGGTCGTTGTGAGTACAGTATTGTTACAAATTTTTACAAATATTTATGCTGATTTATTGTTTCAGGTGACAGAGGAACGACGGTCAGTATAATGGTCGTTGTGAGTACAGTATTGTTACATAGTTTTACAAATATATATGCTGATTTATTGTTTCGGGTGACAGAGGAACGAGGGTCAGTACAATGGTCGTTGTGTGTACAGTATTGTTACATAGTTTTACATATATTTATGCTGATTTATTTTCAGGTGACAGAGGAACGAGGGTCAGTATAATGGTCGTTGTGTGTACAGTATTGTTACATTGTTTTACAAATACTTATTCTCATTTATGGTTTCAGGTGACAGAGGAACGAGGGTCAGTATAATGGCTGTTGTGTGTACAGTATTGTTACATTGTTTTACAAATATTTATGCCGATTTATTTTTTCAGGTGACAGAGGAACGAGTTACAGTATAATGGCCGTTGTGTGTACAGTATTGTTACATTGTTTTACAAATACTTATGCTCATTTATGGTTTCAGGTGACAGAGGAACGAGGGTCAGTGTAATGGCTGTTGTGTGTAAAGTATTGTTACATTGTTTTACAAATATTTATGCCGATTTATTTTTTCAGGTGACAGAGGAACGAGTTACAGTATAATGGCCGTTGTGTGTACAGTATTGTTACATTGTTTTACAAATATTTATGCTAATTTATTGCTTCAGGTGACAGAGGAACGAGGGTCAGTGTAATGGCTGTTGTGTGTACAGTATTGTTACATTGTTTTACAAATTTATGCTAATTTATTGCTTCAGGTGACAGAGGAACGAGGGTCAGTATAATGGCCGTTGTGTGTACAGTATTGTTACATTGTTTTACAAATATTTATGCTAATTTATTGCTTCAGGTGACGAGGGTCAGTGTAATGGCTGTTGTGTGTAAAGTATTGTTACATTGTTTTACAAATATTTATGCTAATTTATTGCTTCAGGTGACAGAGGAACGAGGGTCAGTGTAATGGCTGCTGTGTGTACAGTATTGTTACATAGTTTTACAAATATTTATGCCGATTTATTTTTTCAGGTGACAGAGGAACGAGTTACAGTATAATGGCCGTTGTGTGTACAGTATTGTTACATTGTT
Source organism: Aphrophora alni (assembly GCA_963513935.1). Classification (NCBI taxonomy): domain Eukaryota; kingdom Metazoa; phylum Arthropoda; class Insecta; order Hemiptera; family Aphrophoridae; genus Aphrophora; species Aphrophora alni. The sequence goes on along the minus strand of OY740769.1, from coordinate 100,253,617 downwards.
TTACAAATATTTATGCTAATTTATTGCTTCAGGTGACAGAGGAACGAGGGTCAGTATAATGGCCGTTGTGTGTACAGTATTGTTACATTATTTTACAAATATTTATGCTAATTTATTGCTTCAGGTGACGAGGGTCAGTGTAATGGCTGTTGTGTGTAAAGTATTGTTACATTGTTTTACAAATATTTATGCTAATTTATTGCTTCAGGTGACAGAGGAACGAGGGTCAGTGTAATGGCTGTTGTGTGTACAGTATTGTTACATTGTTTTACAAATATTTATGCTGATTTATTTTTTCAGGTGACAGAGGAACGAGGGCCAGTATAATGGCTGTTCTGTGTACAGTATTGTTTGCTTTCACATCGTGACATAAATGAGTGACTTTTCAGTGAAAAGGATGTCCATAGTGAAATATGCTTATATAATAGAAACATCGTTAAAATTATTTTTAAATCTAATTTTTCATGATATTACCTTTACGATAAATGTCTTGCATCAAAATATATTCTGTGTCTGTTCTATTAACGAAATGTAAATATGTACAATATTGATGTGGGAACTGTATTAAACTGAAAAGGATTTTCTTTTAGTTTTAATGGAGTTTAATTGCTTTTATTTTCTTCCTCCATCTTTTGAAAAGTAGCCGTCGAATCTTAGAGATTATTTGTAATGTATATCTGAATTCTCTCAGATTGTTTAATATAATTTTTTGTAGGTTAGGTTAGTTTAGGTTTGTTTTCTCACTAAATCCAATAGATGGATTCTTGCCACTAATTCACGAGTTGTATTATTTTATTAGTGAATCTATCAGTCAGCTGTTCGGATGGTCAAAAGATCACTTTAGGTTACCACTAACCTATCCCTTGTGCCAACTTGGAGACTTATTCTATATGCAGGTTTGTGTCACTATCTCAGTTGTCACACAGGATTAGGAACTTTCTTTTAGGGTTCCTCCACTGATCATCAAGTGTGGAGCAGGATATAATTCTTCACAACATCACCCTCGTATATACTTTTCCGTCTCTTAAGCTTCGCTTCGACCACTAGTTACTACGGTTAAAATCTTTCCTCATCTGTAACGCAACGAAAGAATACAAAACCAAGATGGGTTTAATCATTAGTTGCGACGTTGAAAATGTTTCCTTTCGATGTCATGTCTATCCATCTATTGAACTTTAACTAAAAATACTTTTTGTCGCTGTGAATTCTCACGTGGAATTGTTGTTTTCCTTCAATAGATAGTTGTTATGCTGAATAGAAATAAGTTAATTGTTTTAATTAGCTGTTATGCATAATTTCTTTAAAAAGAGTTATTTTAAAGTGAAGATTTTGTTATAAAATATCCAGAAAATACTTTACACAAGTGAAATATAACAAAACCTCTAATATTTTATTTAGTACATTACAAATTTAATTAAACCGATATTTCTCCAACTTATATAAATCGTAACAATAGAAGTGCAGTAATAATTTCTAAAATAACCATTTTGTTAAGAATTATAGACATTGTACTTATCGTTGCAGTCTAGAACGGAACTTACAGAGGAAGTTGACTTTAAAACAAACAGAAAACAGGAAGACATGTATCTCGAGACACAATGCAGGGGTTTTAAATGAGACGTTTGTACGTTTACTGCTGGATACAGATGTAGGATAGGTGAATGAAACATGATGAGGATAAAAAGGAAAAATATAAACTAATGGAACTTGAAATTAAGATAATATTAAAATCGGATAAATGAAAACTATTACATGGTTTTAAAATTTAGAATTTTCAATTGTAAAATATATTATTTTGAAAAAATTAAGATTTATCAGCTAACAAATAGATGAATCGCGTTGAAGATCTGACATATGTTACTTATGGCAGGATGAAACCTTCAACTGGATACTCTTTTCTCCTTTGCCTTACTATTCTTGTCTTTCATTAAGCACAACAGTCAGTTGAACTTCTTCTCGTGTACAGGAGTGTGATAAATCATTCACTACACCTATGTCCAGCCATGGAATTTTATTGAAGTACCTTTTCAACATCCACTTTAGACAGTGGATCAGGTCTGTTTTCCTAGCTTCTTCCTCTAGGCTGAATTTTGCCTTCTAAGAAGTTTTGTTTTAGTTTTATAGGCACTGGTACTATTGAGCTTGATTAGATGTCTTCCCCCAGGCTTTCCCACAGGAATAGAAAGGAGTTAAATCACCCTATGAAAATACTCTCTCATACATGTGAGCTAAAGTTCCTCCTCATCCGTCACTTGACATGGGGGTAAACTGAAGTTCTTCCGGCGATTCATATATCTCCTTCATGTACTAAAGTTTGTTAAATATTCTCTGCAGCCTCCTCTAATACTCCTGGGTGGTTTAGCAATGAAATATACAAACAGTACATTGGGTAGACTGTATATTGTATACAATGACAGATCAATATAACTTAAATTTAGTTTTTATAATTGCAATAACAATTTTGTTTCGTTTTTTCCGACAACATGAATTACTAAGTAAAGAGCAAGAGTGCTTTAGTATTAGCGAGATCTCGAGCCGTACAAAATTATTTGGAAATACTAAAGATTGCAAATATAAACATCAAAGAACAAATACAAACAAACGAAATACTATCATTGAACAACCATAAAAAAGCAACAGATATAAAAACAAAAACCACATAAGAATTCATATACACATAATAATAATATGTGCCATGTGAGTGACTGATAACTATTAATTTATTTATGAACACCGCTCTCTGTACTCAGATGTGACGATACGCTCACTAGAATCCCTCCATATTGCATAATAATCAATTATAAACACTTGTTTTTATACGTTTTAATTTTAAAACTTTGATAATCTCTCTTTTATTTAACTATATTTGGGTAAAGGATTTGTGATTGGAGTTGGTAACCGAAAACGTTCTGTATGATTTCTCTATTCTACTCCCGCTTATTGAGAATAAAGCTTAAAATTATAACCATTATTTTTTAATATTACTACTGAAATTCATTACAAAAGGAAATACGTAACTTTAAATAAAATTAAAACTTTAACTGCTTACCATTATTATAATGTATCTTTCATAGAACTGACATACATTTTATAGTTTTATTCAATCTAGTTTAGTTTAGATTTACTTTTTAAAAAACAAAATCATTTTTACCTGAAATCAGTTCATAATGTTAGATGAACAATTTTAAATTGGACATTTTTAAAACTTTTCTGGATAGTAAAACAAGTTTGAAAAGGGTTATTTTGACGCTTGATTTCAGTAGTAAATCCCTTCTGGATAACAGAAAATCGTGTGACAAAGGAAATTACAGTCAAAAATCTTTCTTTAGATATTTCTTAGTTTTATTTTATGTCGATCACGTATTTCTACATAAATATATAATGTTTAAAAAAAAAGTAAATGACTATTAAGCAAAATTTAGTATTTCAGCAACATAATTTATTTAAAATTAATAACTTTGTTATATATATATATATATATATATATATATATATATATATATATATATATATATATATATATATTATATATATGTATTGGTGATGTTGAAAGCGACAATCAAATTCTTCATATATTAAAAACTATTTATTTATATATGTGTAAAATATAATTAATTGTAATGTCAGAAGCACTGCGTGGCAGTTTATTACTATTAGTCTATTAGCCAGGATAAAAAAAAAACATTAATAAATTAGTGGAATCAAATATAATTAATTTGAACTTTTGTTAGATAAATGTGTTCCACTAAGAAATTTCACTCTAGAGTTTAAAGTTTATCTTTTTGCATTCAGTTTTAAATATTTTTTACATTATTCCTTCTACCATTTATTCTTTAGTACACGAAGTAGAATTTATATTTGACTTCACTAATTTATTAATAGTTTTTTTAATTCTGACTGATGTTATAATCAATCCACGCATGTGCTTCGACATTATAATATAATTTTACAGATACAGAAATTTTACAGTCAGTCATGAAATTAAGCTTTAGTCAGTATGTCACAATTAGAAGTGTATCTTATTCAAGCCTCAGTATTAAAAAATCACTTTTATATTTCATTTATTCTAGAAAACTTGACAATATTTATTTTTAAATTTAAAGAAGCTATTTTAAATTTATTTAAATGTATTAATTTAATAACATAAAATAACGTTAATCTTAATAAAAATAAATCTGCAGTTACACACATACAAAGTTCACCAATGTAACATAGTATTTGAAGAAAGCCGTAAGTTAGACTTGATATTTGTTTGTAGGACGGTGTTGCATTCAGTTAAAGAAGAAGCCACACTGGCAAATAACGAATGGAATTTTCAATCAGGACATACCAATCCCTTATTGACAAGGGTTTTATTGGTTGTCAGAGCAACTTTCACTCCAGTGATTTTATGAATCATTGTTGACAATCTTGTATGTACTGTTTACTGTTAAGTTTGCTGCTTTTATATTTGATTTTAATTTATTTAAAACAAACTAAATCACGTTTAAACTATTTTAAAACTGTAACTTCAAATTGTTGTCAAGATATCCACAAATACATTTGTTATATCAAACTCGTTTTAATGACAACGTGTGATTCATGAGCTTCAATAATCAAACATTTTCGCTGCTAAATAAAAGCATTTGTGTGAAATTGTATTACAGTTTAATTGTAATTTTAAAACATAAAAGTCAAACTCAATATTTATTTGTGAATGTATATCATAAGGTTTGAAATTTCAAATATTTATAAAAATTCTTAAAGTTATCTTACATGTTTTAACAAAAGAGGATACACAAAAATATTTTCTAATATTTTTAAATGTGTTAAGAGAACAGCATATTATAAAACGACATTTTGAAGCCGTTTTTGAAGTATTAACACATTCAAAGTCAATAATGGTTTTGTTATAAAATAATTTAACGTTCGACGCTGTTATAAATACTGCCATTTGTTATGTTTTAGCGATGGGCAATATTGCCAGAGTTATCGTCACAATAAATATTTAGACAAAGCATGTTTAGCACCTTACAACTTGTATCATTATGTAGAACAGACCTTTTGATAATTTTTTTTGTAAAGCTTAGTTTTTCTGACATTTCACTCAACTTCATATGACCTTTTTATGAAAGATTCTAATAAATATGAATTTAACAGTACAGTATGCAAGAGTAACAAATATGGTTCCTTTCACTTTTTTAAAATAAAAAATATCTAAGATAAATTAATTTCCTCCGTTTTGTTTTTAATAAATAATATTATTCCCCCAAGCATTTTCTTTATCCATTAAAAGCAGTAACTTCAATAAGGGATGGTTTATTCATCCCTTACCGCAAAAGTTTAATGATCTCTAGATTTTCAAGTATTTTCTCGTTTAAAACCCAGAATATCATTCAAAGCACGTTAATAAAACAAACTTCGCCACTCAAGCCAGTACTTAGCGCTGCACAAACTTTAGCCATTGGGAAATCCTTTTAACTGAAAGCTGAGACACGCACCTTAAGTTGAATATCAAGAGATAAACTTTTTTGAATTTATAAATATTTAAAAGTGTTTTATAAAGTCAACTTACAGTATTCTTAAAAGTAATTAAATTTGTATTTATTATTGTTACAAGTCTGATCATTTAAGAACAGAGGTAAAAACACAACTCTTTCTTCTTTTTTTAATTACAAAAATTAAAATCATCGATAGCACATTCGAAAATCTGTATCTGGCTACTTAATTGAAGTTAAAAACAATGTATAAAGTATGTCCGCTTGTAATTTAGTTTTCTTCAAAATTAATTAAACTATATCAATAAAGCTGTAATGTATTTTAGCACAATAAAAGTTTCCTCGTACACAAGTTGATTTTCTTCATTTCCTCTTTTTATAAATTTAATTTTGTAACTAATATAATATATTATAATAGTAATTTATCGTACATTAAATATAATATGAGTTGTTCAGATGTTATTTTAAAATGTTAAGAACATTAATTTAATGAGTGAGTTGAAGAAGGGGAGTATTAAACAATCGTTAATTTGGTGAAACTTAATACATTCAAACCAGTCTTTTCACTACCCCAAAGGTCCTGTCGCAGAGCATAAATCTGTGGCCCCAAACTGGGTAGTATTGGCAATGACTACATAAATACTATAAGACACGACATGGCCATGTTAAATATTCTACGCTTATTCTTGAGTTGACCAATACCCGCTAGGTCGCTCTGCTAGAGAATCTGAAGTTGATGTGACTGGCGCTAGGTGGCTCTACGGTCAAACAATGTTTCAGGCGGGTAAGAGAAAACGCTCTGATGCCACATATGGGACCAGAGATGCGAGGGAAGGTCGAGAATCGCTTATCTCAGCGCACGAACTGACAACACTGACTATGATGACAGAAGTAAGTGAGAAGGTTTGTGAGAGAGAGGTCAACAGTTGTACAGTCTCAACCAAGTGGGATGCGTACAGTCAAGCACCTGCTGCTAGCGCTTTCTGATAGCTGTGTGTCAAACTTGTGACGAACAGCACCCGTAAAGCGTAGACTATTTCCCTATCCTATGTCGTGTCTTATAGTATTTATGTAGTCATTGGTATTGGTGAATAGTTTAAAACCGCCCAGTCATTTATATATACAGAAAGAGTCTGCTTAGTGTATGGTTACGATTTTGTCCATCGCATGCACCACTGAACACATGGATGTGTTTTACTGTTTGGGGTATGAAACTTTTAATGTAATGAGAAGAAAGGAACACACCTCATCTAGACCTTTGTGGGCCACCCCTACTGAGTAACAGTAAAAAACAGATTTATCGTTATTCAGCTCATATATGTGGAAAACTTTCTCTTGTCTGGCATAAAAGGTAATGGGGGGGGGGGGGTTTGCATGTAATCTAACACAATAATTGATACGTCAGCCCATTCTTTCCTCAATCCAATTACTTCTTGGAGTTCATTATAAGACTTTCTTGCACAGTGTTTATAGCTGCTCGTTTTGCAGTATCGATCAGAGTTGATGACTTTATTTTAGTGTTCAAGTCTCCACAAGTCGAGCATACATTAACTTGTGGTTTACCGAATTGATAAGTGAAGTTGTCTTTAAAGTAATATAAATAGTACTGTATCTTTCAAATTACGATATTTGTCAAAAAACAGCTTATACATTGTAGTTACTGAAAGCTTAGCATCTAGATCAGTGACATGAATTGATGTGTAGTGAGCAACGTGTGTAGGAAACGAGCTGACGTGTTCATGAATGTTTGTTAAAACATTTGGTTGGATTCCATTCAAACGGTTTTTGTTTTCCCCCTTCAGTCTTGAGGTGTTTTGTTTGCTTTCTTAAGATTAGTTTGTCGAGAAACTACTTTATTGCTAAGGCTACCTAAAGTACACCTTACGATATACTGGGAAAAGCTCTGTTTCATTCATGCCAAAAATCTAAATTATATTTAGAGTTCTCATTTAAACTTCTATGTTTCGATAAGTCTACTATATCTTATTAAACTTATGACGAATGTATCTTGCTTATTTTTTGGACGCCCATTGTTTAGATTTTGTAAGATAACGTACCTCTGATCAGGGATATAGTGCTTCAATCATGTTACAGCCTAGTCCAGTTTTCTTAGCTTCAACAAGCAATCCTTTATCTGTTACAAACTCTTCACCTCTACGCCTAGCCAATTTCATCATGTTCTCTACATTGTAAGTGTTTGTGAATCTTCCTTTTTTTTCTCCTAGGTTCTTCACATTCACTCTCAGACTTTGTTACAAAACTTCAACTCACTTTAACACAGTTTTTAATTTACACCTCAGTATTCATAAACTTGAAAAGTACAGAACACGACATAAATAAACGTCAAAGTTAATAAAAATACTTTAAATTATTTAAATGTCTAACTACATGTTGCTTTACGCTGGGGGTGACAGCTGGCAAGAAACTCAGTTTTGGCGGATCAACAGCTGTAGGCGGGTGTTTGACTACCAGAGTCTGAATTCTTGAGATAGCCTGTTTTGTAAATTTCTATTAGTTTTAAGTCTCATTATTTATGTATTAGTCATATACTTGTGTTTGTGGCAGGTTTTGTTAATCAGTCTAAACTTTTGGTTAATTTTTGGCCGGCTGGTTCCTCGGTGACTTCACATAAAATAAATTTAGAATAACAATAATATGACTTATTTTATTTGGTTGAATTCAGTCATTATGGAACCTTTTAATTTTCAATTTACTCAATTAGATTGTCAGAATTTAAAAACTTTATCATTGCTTATAATTCTGAAAGTACTGTATTTAAAATCTCTAACGAAAAAATTATTGAATTTCTACAATAACTAAAATTTGTTCTCAAATAATCGTCAAATCTGTTTTATTACTAGATAAATTTTCTGAACTGATTGTAAAATGACGAGTTTATTGATTTCATGAAGCGACGTGAGTATATTCAATGAGTTGAACCAGTTTATTGCTCATAACTACACTACATAATATATATATATATATATATATATATACAGGGTGAGTCAGACCACCCGTGCAGTACTTATAGCTGTCTTACAAACTTACTTTAACACTTTTTCATTCTCATTTCCCCCTAATTTGGCTCCACTGAATCCAATGAAATTAATTTCAATTTTGAAAAAATGCCCCAAAAGGGCCCTTTTGGGGGGGGGGGTAGGGGTGCTTTTTGAGGAATTTTGAAATGTAAACATGGGTTATGTGATACATCATTTTAGAGGTCTAATTACTTTGAACATTTTGGCGCAATCAAAAGTTAATTATCTTTAACCGTATGTACAGGGTGTACCAAAACGTATTGAAATTGGACTTTAAAATAAAATACCGTGTTATCCTAACTACAATACGGAACAGCACCGGATTTTTGTCCAAGCTTATTATTGAGCTATTCTTTAAGAAAACGTGTGGTACGGGCATTTTACACTGGATTTTGAATATTTTAAAAATGCTCAAAATTGAAGAATTTAAAAAAGCCTAAAACTCAAAATTCTTAAATAGCAACTTATAGCAAATGTTATATCAAGTAAAAGGTCTTTTAAAAACAAACATTTTTTGTATTTTATTTTTTTATCTATCTCTTACTGTTAAAAAATGGCAGCCAAAAAACTTAATTATGCCAGTTTACAAAATATAACAAATTACTTTTATTTGAACAAAAAGGTGTTTATGATTAAATAAACAGTCTCTGTTATGTAATAAGAACAAAATTCAACTTGTTTTTATTTTTCAGCTCAATAGCTCAATAATAAGCTTGGACAAAAATCTGGTGCTGTTCCTTATTGTAGTTAGGATAACACGGTATTTTATTTTAAAGTCCAATTTCAATACATTTTGGTACACCCTGTACATACGGTTAAAGATAATTAACTTTTGATTGCGCCAAAATGTTCAAGGTAATTAGACCTTTAAAATGATGTATCACACAACCCATGTTTACATTTCAAAATTCCTCAAAAAGCACCCCTACCCCCCAAAAAGGGCCTTTTTGGGGCATTTTTCAAAATTGAAATTAATTTCATTGGACTCAGTGGAGCCAAATTAGGGAGGAAATGAGAATGAAAAAGTGTTAAAGTAAGTTTGTAAGACAGCTATAAGTACTGCACGGGTGGTCTGACTCACCCCGTATATATATATCTAGTCATCTATACTCCTCACTAGTGATATGAAACATCAAATTAACCCTTTTCTTCATAGTGTAACCCAGAAGTTACATGATGTTTATTCGACATTCCTGCGCTATCTAGCTACCAAGGAACAAACTAGAATACGCAACTGAGTCGTGACATCATGCAGTTAGCAGAAAATCATTCATTCCAGTTCCACATTACTGAAATAAGAATGATAAACAGCTGATTTTCAGTTATTGCATGAAACAAGCTGACCCATAGTTTTGTGTGTTTTCGTGAGTGCTATTTTTCTATTATTTGAACGAATTGGAAGTGATAAAAAATACTCATCGTTTCATGAACATATAAACTTCATCAAGATCACTCAGGTAACTATATTATTTTTATAATTCCAAAATTGTAAGCCAATTCCCATATGTAACTCAGGAGTTACTTCATGTAGAAGGGTATTAGTGTGAGTTAGGTTATGTCCGCTCAAACATGATGCAGTAATTCAGTGGCATGTTTAGTCAACTTGTAAAAACCTCTTCTTTTGGCAATATAAATCAATTATAAATTATTTCATTACCTTTGGTAAATAGTGAGCTATCGATTATTTGAAGATCAGTAATATTTTTTTTACATAATTCACTCATGGAACTGTCTCAACCAAAGTCACTTTCACAATATAACATTTCTTTCATTATTGGATGAATTATCTTGAACTTATATTGAACTAATAATGAATTTGAATGAGTTTTTTATCAGAATTTTTTGTCACTTCATGTAGGCCTATTCTATTCAATATTTTTTTTCAGTTATCATGGATGAACCTCTGGAAGAATCTGAGATTATTCATCTATTGGAGTTACCTTATGAGAGTGAGGATGAGTTTGGACAGCTTTTGGATGAAAATGAAAATGATAATATGGATGATGAAGAACTAATGGCAATATTGGACAAAATCATAAGCATATCTGCAATCGACACGTCAGCTACATCAGACAATACAGAGTCTACTGCATCTGCCATTCCTCTACAAGAACAGGACCTCAACAAAAATTATGATTTGGCTGCTAATCAACGAAATTCTGTTATTGGTGATGAAGAAATTGGGGAAAAATTACCTAGTGGGACAGCTAAAAAAGGTAAAAAGACCAGCAACAGAACACAATCAAGGAAAGACAAGACAAAAAGACCACCTACAGTTTGGAGGCACGGTAATTTAGAAAATGATGAGGAAGAATCAATCTTCAAAGGGACATCTAATCTACCAGAAGCAATATTAGAATTGGATCATGCTTACAATTTCTTCAAATACTTCTTCGATGACGATTTGATACATAAAATTTCTGCTGAGAGTTTGCTCTATACCACACAAAAGAATCCTGCTAAACCAAAGTCATATTCAAAGGCAGATATTGAACGCTTCTTAGGAATTTTGATATTCTCTTCTATTTCCAATTCTACCAGCACAAGAGATATGTGGCACTCTATTCGAGGACATCAGACAGTTATTAATTGCATGAGCATCAATAATTTCGAAAGCATGCGCTCAAATCTACACTTCAATGACAACTCAACACAAAGACCATCAACTGACCCTGATCGTGATCGCCTTCATAAGCTAAGGCCAGTTATTGACCACCTCAATGCAAAATTCACTTCAATTCCAATGAGAGATACACTATCAATCGACGAGCAAACATGTGCAACAAAAACAAAACATTATATGAGGCTCTATAACCCAAGTAAGCCACACAAGTGGGGATATAAACTATATGTTATGTGCGATGATAGGGGTTTTGCTCACAAGTTTGAAATTTATACTGGACAAGCGGAAGCTCCTAATCCTGGTGAACCTGATCTTGGAGCTACTGGAAATGTAGTTGTGAGGTTAGCAAGGGAGATCCCAAGAGGTGTGAACCATACTGTTTACTGTGATAATTATTATTCCAGTTTGGCTTTGTTCTCTCACTTCCATAAAGAAGGCATATTTATGTTGGGAACATTTCGTAGAGATAGAATTCCAGACTGTCCTCTTCAAGGAAAAGCAGACATGGTAAAGACTCCAAGGGGAACTTCAGATGAGTATATCACGGTGTTTGATGATACTCCCATAAGTATTGTCTCTTGGCATGATAACCAGATTGTGACACTTGGCTCAACTCTCTGTGGTGCTCTTCCGATGGATAAAATTAGAAGATATGATAGGAAAAACAAAACATTTCATGAAATTCCCTGTCCAAAAATTGTAAAAGTTTATAATAAACATATGGGGGGAGTCGACCTGATGGATGCACACATAGGGAGACACCATATATCCATGAAAAGCAAGAAGTGGTACTTTCGGCTCTTTTACCACTTAGTTGACATGGCTGTGGTTAATTCGTGGATCCTCTTTTCTGCCAAGCAGGATGGCAAGAAAATGAGTCAAAAAGAATTCAGAACTGAGTTGGCAGTGACACTTTGCAATTTTGGCCTGAAAGAAACTTCAAAAAGAGGCAGACCATCAGCATCAAAGGATGAGCAAGAGGTGACAAAGAGAATAAAAGCATCTGCAGCCACGAAACCTCCTCTGCCTGTGATCAAAGACAGACTAGATCACTGGCCAATCTGGGATGACAAAAGGAACAGATGCAAGATGGAAGGATGCAAGGGAAACGTGAATGTGAAATGCAGCAAGTGCAATGTGAATCTGTGCTTTCATGCAAATAAAAACTGTTTCAGGAAGTTTCATGTTTGAGTGAGTTTGATTATTATTTGAATTTCAACACAAGACTATGAATTGTTAGAGGATTGGAATTTCTGAGTGTGAAAAAACAAATAAAATTTATGAGTATCTGAGAATATGTGAGTACCCATCAATCATTTCCCTGACTGTTGACTCTGAAAAAATTCCTGAAAGTGACTCTTTTCTTTGTTAATTTTTTTAAAGTAATGCATGATGTAACTCAGGTGTAACATACCTAAAAAAAACCTTTTTTAGGGTCTTAATCTTGTAAAATATTTTTTTAATTATTTTTCCCATACTCTAACATGCAGAATTGGTATGATATATTTTTTTCAAGTCATTATAAAAAATCATGCAGAAAAGGGTTAAAACATTGTGTTAATTATTTTCTATACTTCTTTATATTTCTAGACTTTTCTCGTCGTGTATTCTTTAGGTGATATTCAATTCTAAAGATTCTAATCAATTACACACTACAACATTAATTAGAAGTAGCGTCCACAAACTTTGGCCGTTGGAAAATCATTTTATTTTAAGCCTGAGACACGTACCTTTCATTGTATATCGTGATAAATTTTCTTGAATTTATAAATAACTGAAACGACTTTTTATCTAGTTTACTCTAACATATCACCTATATTACGTTAAATATACATAATATACATAATAAATACATAACATTACGTTAAAGTGTATATCACATATACAGGGAATTATATGTATTTATTATTGTTACAAGTGTGGTCATTTTAAAGCTAATGTAAAGCATAGCCATAGCTTAGTCAAAAATGTTTGTAAAAAAAAAATAGAAATCATCGATATCAAATTCAGAAAATGTTACCTGACCTTTTAACTACTACTACACACTTTACCGTCTTCCCCTCACTGCTAGGCAGCACTACTTATCCTTCTGGTAAGTAATTGTGATACAGTCTACCTCACGTAACCTTTATAATAATGAGTTGTTTATGTGTTTTTTAAAATGTTAGGGTAATTAATTCTGTTCTATCGTTTTTATTTGAGTGGTTGTAGGACGATTTTCTCAGCATACTAATCGGCTTCAGTCGTTAAGTGCACAAAATTGAAGTTTTATTGTTTGGAACTGACCCATTGTTGACTTCTGATAGACAACAACCGGATCACCGTTTGCATGCGAATGAGCGTGCTACGTAAACCAAATTAATAATAATTTGGGCACATTTGAGTAAGTTGTAATCAGTTATTATATTCAGATGCTGCTGTCTTTTATTTCAATTTGAAAATTAAGATGAAAACTAGTATAATATATGTATATGTATATATATATATATATATATATATATATATATATATATATATATACATATATATATATATATATATATATATATATATATATATATTAAATACCTACATGTAAATAATCTTTGTAAATAAACATTTGAAATACATTTATTCTTTTTCAAAATAATCTTAATTTTACACGTTGCTGTCTTTGTACTTATTACATAAAATCTATAGATGTGATTATGAATATTAAATGGTATAGTTTTATATATATATATATATATATATATATATATATATATATATATATATATATATATATAGCCTATATATCGATATGACATTTCACAAAACATTTTATACTATTAATTTATAGTTTAAAAAAAATCTTATAATTTTCCAAGGAGCAGTTTCAAAATGGCGGCCATTGAACGTTTTACTCTGCAATTAAAATTTATATATATATATATATATATATATATATATATATATATATATATATATATATATATATATATATATATACACACGAATGTCTTCCCAGTTAAAGAACGATCCTATAAGTAAAAGGTTTCTACATTTATAACTGACCTTCATTAAATTTAATCAGGACGACTATTTATAACACCGTCCGAACTAAACTTGTACAAAAGCATTAATCAGAGTCCGCGCTGAAACATAATCCGTCTTTCTTCGGAAATACTCCACTCATCAATCCAAAAAGGTTAATCCTTAACAAAACGGAGTCCATAATCAATCTGTGCTGAATAAATATATATAACAACAAAAGAAATGTCACTTTAAGTATAAAAAATGTTTTATTAATATATATATATATATATATATTATATATATATATATATATATATATATATATATATATATATATATATATATATATATATCAGTTTAAGGCTCACATCCAAAAGTTTTGTTTTAAATTTAATTCCTCTCATTTGTAATAAAATATGAACTTAATATTAGTTTAAAAAAAAAAAATAGGTTATCTTAACTTGGTGGTTATATTTGTAACCGCGTATACCAACGATTATGCGGTAGGTCAATGTACAAATAACGTATGATAACGTAAGTCAATGTACAAATAACATGCGATAACGTAAGTCAATGTGCAAATAACATGCGATAACGTATATCGATGTACATATAACGTGCGATAATGTAAGTCGATGTGCATATAACGTGCGATAACGTAAGACAATGTGCAAGTAACGTGCGATAACGTAAAGCAATGTGCAAATAACGTGCGATAACGTAAGGCAATGTGCAAATAACGTGCGATAACGCAAGTTAATATGCAAATAACGTGAAATATCGTAAGTCAATGTGCAAACACCATGCGATAACGTAAGTCAATATGAAAAATAACGTGCGATAACGTAAGTCAATGTGCAAATACCATGCGATATCGTAAGTCAATGTGCAGATAACGTGATTTACCAATGTCATTACAACTCTTTCAATTGTTTACTACATTATTTATTTATTTCCTATTTCTATGTCCATTATATCTCGTACATTAACGCCGATAAAAAGTAAAATTAAACACAGAATATAAACCATGGAATAGGCAACAATTATTTCTTTAGTTTTATGGTTATTTGGTTAAAAACGGATATTACTGACTGATTTTTAATTGAGAACTTGATTTTTAATAAATTAAAAGGATTTGATTTAAAAAAAGTGAAGTAAGTTGGTTGAATTTCCGAAAAAGATCTGGATCGGTGACTATTTAATAGAAAATGACAATAGTTTGAGTTTCCAAAGGCCTATTTTATACTTGATATAAACCAATTAAAAAAAAATTGTATATTGACAAAATAGTGTTATCAATAAACGGAGCGAAGCATCTTAGAGGGGGTACAGAGATTATGTGATTACAGGAGATGAGTTGACACGTGACAGCAATTCAATTTCAACACATCCTTCAATTCCTTCCTGGATATATTCCAATATCTCCGAACATATCCTTCAAGATTTGATATTATATATTTCAAAATACAATTGAATATTCTCTTCTAAATCTTAAAGTACTTCAAACAAAGTTTAAATAATATATCTCTAAGATATTCAGTTTAATGTTAGTTTTGCGGCTGTTTTTATAATAAAATACTTCACAGATTATCGCCAAGTCTATAATAATTCAATTGAATAATTTAAAAAAAAAAGAACATTTACAATATTACAACTAAAATTAATTTGTGTACTTTTTCAAATTAGCTAAAATACAGCCTTGTCATCACATAAAAGCTTGTGATCGATTAAAATCAGATATAACAAATTTCTATAAACATGATACGTGTCTTTTAAAATTCATTTAGACTGTTTATTAAGTATAACACCTGAGAAACTATGTGACTTGTTTGGCATATATGTATGGACTTGTATGCGGGATAAGAAAGGTAACTGAGAAACCAAGTGTATTATATGCAGGATAAAGTTGTGACTAATAAGTATAGTTATATATACAGACATCTTGTTTCTACACATTTTTTAAATAAATTATTTTTCAAAACCTTCGAGATAAGTATTTATTTATATCTATACTATTATATAAAAATCTAATGGTGTCTGTCTATGTGTGTGTGTGTGTGTGTGTGTGTGTGTGTGTGTGTGTGTGTGTGTGTGTTACTTAATCGTAAAAACTACTGGACCCATTGAGTTGAAATTGTACATATATATTCTTAGAGTCCCTGGTTAACTATATAGGCCATTTTTTTATTTAGAAATTCCATCAGGACACCGCTCCGCTGGCCTTGAAAACTCTCTTAACACTCAATACAAATATACGTAAACCCCGTAAGAAAGAACGGGTACTCTTCTAGTCTATTATAAAAATGAAATGACATTCTTCCAATATTTTTAAAATTTAAGATGTATTTTTTCGAAACGTCATACCACTTTTAGAAATAGAACTTTTTGCTTATTTTTAATAATATGCATTTAACAATACTAAAACTTGTTTTCCATAATAACATGTAAGAGAAGTATTACTTTAAAGCAACCTCAAAATAAGAGGTCTAATACCAACCATCTAATAATCATATTTTTGTAAGGATAAATTTCATCTTTACTAGTTGCTGCTTTACTATTTCCTGATTTGCTATGTCCTGTTTTACTAGTTCTGCTTTGTTAAGTCTTGCTTTACTAGGTTCTGCTTTGCAAGGACCCTGTTCTGGGACTTTGTGTGCAACTAATGAAACTTAAAATTTTAATGCCAAAGCGGAAGTTGGCATACAAACAGATTTACAGGAAACAGCATAAGAAATGCTTGCAGTAATATGTCACCATGTCAGAAATGTAGTCATAGCAGCTGTGAAGTCAAAAAGAGAATAGACTGTTTATATACTGATTGCAATATTACAGAATAATGTAATTTAACTGCAAGAGTGTGATTTCATATTATTGGAGAGATATCAGGGAACGATTAAACTTTTATCCGTGTTTCTGCATTTAAAAACTAAAATTACTTTACTGCCTATTGTTTTGTCACACTTGAGAGAACTGAACCAATCTCATTTGATTTATAGCTAGTTAATGTGTATAAAATATCCATTTCCAAAAATATAACCAAGAAACACCATTTGTGCATTTAGTATCTAGATATAGGCTATGTAATGTATATTTAAAATGTGGATATTTACAAAAACATATTTCTCAATTTATATATTATGTTTTACAGTAATCTTCATTGTGATAACATCAGTAACACTATGTCTTTCAAGGGGTTTACCTTGAATGTTTGTTAAAGCCAATTAAATGGTCTGATATTCAGCAGCCCTTTAACATTAAGTTTCAACATACAGTTAGCTATATAAACACCAAGATGCCCTTAGATACAAGGCTTTCTGTGTTTCGTAATGTGTTTATACAATATTTTATATACAATTACATTAAAATCCCACTGTTGTTGTTAAAAATTATGTTTCTCATCAATAATATGTCGTACTTTGAATATATATTAAAAAAAAATAATAAAATTCTGAAAAAAACCCAAGTATTTTTATGGTTATTACCCTATATAACATACAACAAGATACACAATACCACATATCCCTAAACCGTCTCTTAGGCAGATCATTCCATCAAGTTTATTTTCTTTAACTTAAACGATGTTTACAATTTACGGATAAAAAAAAATAAAATAAAAAAAATAAAAATAAAACTTTCAGTTGACCTTAGGTTACTGATCACATGACTATATATACAAGGTGTCTGGAAAGTCACACTCACTTAATCGAAATTTAAAGGGTTAAATTTAAAAAAAAATTGTAAAACTTTTGTGACTAAATTTAATTATTTTTGACCTAAAAGTCAATTTTTTCTATCCAAAATTATTTAACAGCATTGTAAAATATTTTAAATGGTAACATTTATAGAGTAAAACAATATTTTAGAGAGGATAATTAAGAGGCATGTTCCCTAAAAGTAGAGTTCGTTCCTGTCTTTATACAAAATAGCAGCCGTCAAAATTTTAGAACAGTACTATCATTAATTAATTATGAAAATTTGTTTAAAATTTATTAATTATCAGAAATGAGGTTAATTATGGAAAAACCAGCTTAATTAGACAACTATCATTAACAATGTGAGTAAAAACATGTTGGAATTCAAAATTTAAAGAATAATTTACTTGTTGTACCACAATGGAGCCTACCACATATTGAACCTATGTGCGAATATTAGACAGTCCGAAGACTCCAATTATTGTAAGATATATATTTTATATATATAAAATATTGTAAAATTTAAAATATCTTTTTTTTCTTCCTATAAAAATAAAAGTTGCAAAATTCGTTTTGTGTTCAATATGTTTCAAACTCATTCAACTGTCACTTAACCCAACCACTGTTTATTTATAGTGGGTCCTTCAATGGGAATTACACAGGTTGAAGTACATCAATCCTTGCATGAAAATCCTTGTGTCTTAGGTGGGATTCGAACCCATTTTTTTAAATTATTTTTTTTATTATGTTGGAAGTCACTAGGCACTTCAGCCATTAAGACTTTTTGTGCGCTTCCTTGTCTTAGGCAATCCACTGTAGTTCTAAATCCTTCGTGAGTCTTAGAACTTGTGCAGCTAGGTCGTCTTCCTTTGTAGGTATGCCTGTGAGGCCGAAAATCTGTAATCTTCTTCTCTCCAGAGCTTCACAATACAAAAGTATGTGTTCTGCTGTGTCTTTATATTGGTTACACAGTCTAAAGGTTGTCCTGTCTTGAGTTAAACCCATGGTGTTTAAGTGTTCCCTGAAGGCTTCATGACCAGTCATGAAGCTTAAGACTTTCCTTAGGTTGTTTCTATTCAATGATATTACATACCTAGAGAGTTTCTGATTCGGATTGTACAGCGACCCGTAGAGTTTTCCTATAGAGGCCTCCCTCCAGCGGTTGAGAGTTTCCTGTTCAACCCATCGTCTCAGAGTGGTTCTTGCGACAAATTTACTGATACCACAAGCAGGTTCTGGTCCGATGAATGGAGTCTGTGCTCCCAACTTAGCCAGTTCATCAGCTTTCTCATTTCCCTCATAACCTCTGTGCCCAGGTATCCAGAATAGGTTTACCTGGTTTCGGGTCGAGAGTTGGACTAGAGCCTGATTACAATCCCACACTAATTTAGAGTTGAATTCGTGTGAACAAATAGCCTTCAAAGCGGCCTGACTGTCAGATCTGATTGTGATATGTTCATCATCATATCCTCTCTCTAGACACAGTTGTGCGCAGCCTAATATGGCATAAACTTCGGCCTGAAATACCGTTGCATATCTACCTAGGGCAATGCTTATTTCCACCCTAGGTGATTTACTGAAGATTCCTGCTCCGACTCCTTGGGCGGTGCGGGAGCCATCAGTGTAGAATTCTACGCTCTTAGCTGTAGCCACTGTTCCTTCTATCATGTCCTCCTAATGTGGGATACACATATCGAAAGGCTGTGTCAATGAGATTTTATTAATCATATAATCTTGTCTCATAGTTAGAATTGAATCATAAGATTTAAAAGTACGGATTGTGCCATGCCCCTTAGGCCACCGGCTATCTCTCCACATTCCAGAGCAATATACTCTGTATGCTGCCAGACTTGCTTCTGCTATGATGCTGAGGTTAATCGGGTCTATTCCCAAGAGAGTTTCAAGAGCTGTATTAGGTGTGCTTCTGAAAGCTCCTGAGATGCATAGACAGGCCAACCTTTGTATACTCATTAGCCTGTTAGTTGTAACGGTTTGGAGAGTTTTTGTCCACCACACCAGCGATCCATACTGAAGTTGTGGTTTAACCACTGCTTCATATAGCCATCTAATCATGGCTGGACGAAGTCCCCAGTTCTTTCCCAAAAGGCGTTTACAACTCATTAAAGATTTCGTTGCTTTTTGGATGCTATGTTCTACATGTTTGTTCCAAGTAAGTCTTTTATCCAGTATCACCCCTAGATATTTGACCTCTTCTGATAGGCGCAAACGTGTTCCTCCTAGACTGATATCAATGTTATCTAGTTTGATTCTCCTTGTAAAGGGTACTATGATGGCCTTTTCCGGATTTACGGCCAGGCCTTCATCCCTGCACCAGTTGTGAATTATCCTCAGAGCTCTATTCATTAGGTCTGATATTATGTTGGTATGTTTACCTTTAATTATCACGACAATGTCATCTGCGTAACTTTGCGTGTAGTATCCCACATTATTTAATTTTGTAATTAGGGAATCTACTACCATATTCCACAGTAGAGGAGAAAGTATACCACCTTGAGGGGTACCTTTAATGGTGGACACATCAAGTTCCTCGCCATACTGGATTGCTCGGATGGTTCTACTACTGAGCAATGACCTGAACCAATTACAGGTGGTCATATAAAGTCCTCGGGTTTCAGCTGCAGTAACAATTGACTTATAAGCCGTATTATCAAAGGCGCCCTGAATATCAATATATGCTCCAAGAGCCACCTCTTTAGACGCTAACGAGTCCTCAATCCTGCTAACTAGCTGATGCAGTGCTGTTTCGCAGGATTTTCCTGACTGATATGCGAATTGGTTACAATGAATGGGGTTAACCGATATTACCTCATTTTGTATGTGAACTTGTAACACTCTCTCCATAGTCTTCAATAGAAAGGATGATAAGCAGATTGGACGAAACGACTTGGGGTCTATATAATTACCCTTGCCAGGTTTCGGAATAAATACTACCCTGCTAAGTGTCCAGGCAGACGGCACGTGACCTAGGGCCATACTAGCTCTGAACACCTCACATAGAAGAGTGTGTAGAGAGTCTGGATCCTTTTGTAACAAGGCAGGAAATATTCCATCCTCTCCAGGTGATTTAAATGGGCTGAATTTATGTATCGCCCATTTGACCTTATTGGTCGTTATAATTTTATTTTTCTAGCAATTTGCCAGTCTGCTCGTGAGGTTCTTACATGTCTCCGATTCTGCTCTGGCTCTATATGAGCCACAAGTTTACAATCTGGAAACTGTGCTTGAAGCAAAACTTTCAAAGTTTCTAATCCAGAGGTTGTCAGTCTTCCCTCCCGGCTTTTGAGAGAACCAGTCGGGCAGACCGACCCCTTCGAAATAACCTTGTATATTCGGGAGACTGATTTAGTATTGTCTATCTCCCCGCAAAATTTTCTCCAAGAAGTTCTTTTAGACCTTCTTAGGAGTAGATTGTATTCGGTGAGGGATGTATAATATTTCTCCCATTGTCCGTTTCGTTCAGCGCCATTAAATAATCGCCTTGTTTGTTTTTTCTTCTTCTCCAGATCCTCGTTCCACCATACCGCACCTCTCCGATTGGATCGGGATTGGACAGGACAGTTATCGAAATATGAGTCCATGATAGCTTCTTGTAAGTTACAGGTCACGGACTCAATATCATTTACATCTCTAATAAATGTATTTAGGGATGCCAGATTACAATAAACTCCTGGGGATAGGAGTTCCAATCTGTTCTCCTAGGATTCCTAAACCTGTCCTCATCTGAAGTAACTGTTTAGTTGCCACATAATGTGACAGTGGTCCGAGGAAGATACGTAGTCTGATACGTGCCATTCACTAATAAAGGATCCCACGTATTCAGTAGCTATTGTAATGTCAATGACCTCCTCACGTAGTCTATTTCTGAACTTAGGCTTATCACCGACATTAACTATCAGCAAATTATTACTGTTAAGGAAATCTAAAAATGACTCACCTCTAGCGTTGGTGTCACTAGATCCCCATGCTTCGTGGTGTGAGTTGGAGTCTATGCCCGCAAGGAACTGCTCCTTCTCCCGCCTAACGAAGTCTATCATACTTCCTAGTTCCCAAGAAGGTGGTTTACTGAGTTAACAATAATGCTCCTTCTACCCTCCGTATGTGCGAGAGTGATTTTCACCGTTGTGATGTCTCTAGAACAGAAATCAATCAACGGTAAGCAGGGCAAATGTGTCTTTACCACAATACAGGTTCGCCATTTAGTAATATAGTATTAAAAATAAGCTTATCTTTACTGTTACCTAGTCCTCTGATCTGTCCTCCGCTTATCCATGGTTCTTGGATCAGGGCTAGGTCGATGTTTTCAGAGAGAAACCTCTGACAGAAGACTGCAGAAGCAGCCTTACTGTGATGTAGATTGCACTGGAATATCCTCAGAGGCATTCTCCAGTACCTTCTCTTATTCGAACCCATACCCTTAGGCACCAATCCTATTGATGAAGGTTTTGCCGTTTTTAGTCCCTTCAACTACTAACATAGTTTTATATCATCACTTGAATGGTGTAGACCAATTGCCTATTCTACGCCGTGCTTTCACCAGCAACTCGTAATATTCACATTTATCAGCAAATAAGTAGTTATACATATTTTAACCATGTCCAGGAAAGAAACCAAAACTCAAAGTTTTAATGTAAACATCAGAAAAGCACTTACGATATATGTTTTCTTTAGGGATTTCTCACTCTCTCCCTTAAATTGTGCACAAACTCTTGTCCCCAAAATGTATTAGGCGATAGTAGCACAAATTATTTTGAGGATATTCATAAATTACAATATGGGTTTCCATCTTTCCACCATTCATTGTATCTCTCAGACTTATATAAAGTATATTTCCCAATGGTTAATGGTGTGTGGCTACCACTAAGCCTACAGTTCCACATCATTAGGTACTTCTCTCATTATGAGACGCACCATTACATGTCTTGTGTCTTCTTGACTTTATATGTTGGTAAACTTCCTGATGGGAGTAAGCTATTAAATATGGAGACAACCAGTTCCTAATATTTGTATATCCTTTGTATTGATGAATATGTAGTATTTTAATTGTAGTGTACAGGGTACAAAATATTTGAGGCTTTATATTTTCATCATGGTAGGTAAATGGTTTATGAATTTCCCGTAGTATTTTTTAGTAGCCTTCATATGTAATTTTAATATTTCGTACTTGAATAAGAAGCAATCTTTATTACAATCAATAAAACCAAGTGATCTACGAAGACTGACGCCTTTGAGTAACATAAATTGATTCGAATGTCTAACACTGAGTTGACCTTTGTGACGTTTAAAGTAGATCTGTCCAAAGGGATTCGAAGATGCTTCAGTGATTTCAGACGCAAAGGTTAAGAGTAATGCAAATAAGTACTTTGAAAGTAGAAGAGAGATTCCGCTTGATATGTGTTTGATGTATCCTACATGTGATTGCATTTTTTATATTTAGAAGAAACTTTTCTTATACTTGAAATGTCCATGAAGACAAAACAGAGTTTTTATTTGTTGAGGTTTTTTTTTAACTTGCTTACATATCCTAGTGTAGTGTGAAGTTTTGAAGATTTATCCATTTTATTGTCCCTTAAGTCTTAAAAAAAGGTTTTTGAGATGATGTCATCTGTCTGCAATCTGTGGACAAATTTTAATCAAATTAGCTATGTGGACGTATTAGAACATTTCTCGGGATGTATTTTCTACGTTTGTTAATAAGTTAAATTTTGAGGGTAGCTGCCATAACAGAAAATTAGGATTTTATCAAAATCAGACCGAAGGAGTTAGTAGCTGTAAAATAACTGATAGTATTAAATATGTTTCAAACAATTTACTTAGTGATTGCAAAAATGTTACATATGAACAGTAATAGGAAGGATATCATCACATTAATCAGCTTTCATTTTATAAATTTCAACGTCAAATATAAATTAGAGACATTTTATTTTGTATGTGTACAGATGACATCTTTAAAATTATTTACATTTATAAAATTTGGTAAACAGACATTAACCAGTTGCTAAGCAAATGCTTGACATGGTTCAAAGTTGTCAAACATATGCATACATCATTTACCCTTTTCATTTCGACCTTTGATCATAG
Organism: Aphrophora alni; assembly: GCA_963513935.1. Classification (NCBI taxonomy): domain Eukaryota; kingdom Metazoa; phylum Arthropoda; class Insecta; order Hemiptera; family Aphrophoridae; genus Aphrophora; species Aphrophora alni. The sequence continues at coordinate 100,229,691 of OY740769.1, read as the reverse complement.
TAATAAATTACTCAACAAACCAAGCGGATTCCCCAACAAATGCAAATAGGAAATGATCGTGTGAAACGATCCATTCATACGTTCAGGGTGAGGTATTTGATAAGTTTCCAAACTTTGCATTTTGATAATGTCTATTTCTGTGTGCCAAATATTAATATAAATTACGAGCGTTCATTCGTTTGAAAACACCCTTTTACAATTTCTCTATTTTTTTTATGAACAGCACATTTACATTGCAATATTTTATACCCTTATAAAACGAAATTATGTTTATTTTATTAATCACAAGTTTTATAACAGTTTTAACATTCCAGGAGGTTATTTATTATCAATATATTTTACTTGTTTAATCTCAAATATCATAGACTTTTTTGTACAATAGAGATAACTTACTATATGGTTTTATTATCTTCAAATATCCAGAACTGATTTTGAATTTTATGTTAACATGAAAATTCTATTACCGTATGTTTCTTTAACTGTTATATATTTACTCAATCTAGTATTGTAATATTTTCAACAATATTTTCTAGCATGCATCATGTATTTTCAATTTAGTAATTTTGTTTGTTTTTATCTATGGAATTATTATTATCTGATTCGATTCGTTCTAAATTATAATATATTCATGTCAGAATATATTATAATAGGTAGTGGTACTCTATAGAGGACCAACAAGATCTTGTTAATATTGAAGCGTTTTGATACTGCAGAAGGACTTTTATTACTATATGTGTAAAAGTATTCACGATTACTGTAGAGATCGTTCATACTGTAAAAGTACTTTTATATTACTGTGAGGGACTCTGTGTGAATACTCTTTAGGAACATTTTAATGACCAAGAGGTGTTTTTTTTATCAACGAAATGTATTTTTTTAAAAATTGTAATGAGTTTTTTATTAGTCCAGAAAGACTATGATTACTTTGGAGGGATTTTTTTAAAAACTATACACGTCTTTTTTGATTTTCGTGAGAAACTTTTGATTACTGTAATGGTTTGATTTTATTACTGCAAAGAAGCATATTGATTGCTGTAGAGGATTAATTGTTATTATAGAGAGGCATATAGATTACTGTAATAGTTTTCTTTAAATACTACAGACAGGATTTTTTATTATTGTAGAATGATTTGTTTTTACTGTAAAATCATGTTGTGATTACTCTGGAAGGACTTTGTAATTATAAGAACGGTTTTTTTCATTACTGTAGACAGGAATTTATAATTTTGTAGAAACATTTTTTTTTTATTACTTTATACGCACATTGTGGTAATTTTGGAGGGATTCTTTGATTATTGTATAGGGTTTTATTAATTAATTATTGTAGACAGGAATTATATTTTTGTAGAAAGTTTTGTTTATTACTGTAAAAGCACGTTGTGTTATTGTGGAAGGACTTTTTAATTACTGTAAAGGGTTTTATTATTATTGTAGACAGGAATTTATATTATTGTAGAAAGATTTGTTTATTAGTATTTAAGCATGTTGTGATTATTCTAGAGGGACTTTTTGATTATTGTAAAGGGTTTTTAAAAAATTATTGTAGCCAGGAATATATATTTTTGTAGAAAGATTTGTTTATTACTGCAAAAACACGTTGTTATTATTTTGGAGGGACTTTTAGATTATTGTAAAGGTTTTGATTTATTAGTTGTTAAAACATCGTTTTGTTGTTATTGTGGATAATTATTGTCCTTCAGTAATTATTGTCCACAATACTTGTTCAATCCGTTTAAGTGAATAAAGAGATTGTGTAGCAGAAGAATTTATTAATAAATTGTTAAATAAATGAACTGTGATAATTAGATCTTCGTAAAAAGGAGGAGGAAATTCAAAGTACACACACACACACACACACACACACACACACACACACAGACGGAATGACAAGATCATTAGTCTCATGTCAAATTTAAAAGCGAGTTAAATTGCCGCGCTAACCAGATAGAGTGGGGACGAGGTGGTGCGGTGAATTCACACCAGGTTAAGAAGGAAACTTGCCTGATCAGACATGCAAAGCCAAACTACCGTAGTTCCTATTTTATTAAAAAAACTAAATTATTAATATAAATAAATATTCAGTAGAGTCAACCGACTAATAATATCAACAAATAAATTTAAAATCAAATAAAACAAAAAAGTTATTCAAGTTATTAGAAGGGCTCAAAAACCTAAAATTTGGAAAAAGGGTAAATCCAAAATTCAAAAATCGTAGACTCATAACCAAAAGGGGAAGTAATAATAATCACAAATAAAAAATAAGTAATAATAATAAACAGGTGAGAATGGACTTAAAAAATCATTCTTGGAGAGTATTTTGAGTTTTTAAAGTTGAAGGGGGGATATATTAAAAAATACAATAATAACAATGGAAGAGACAACACTAGGGACCAATAATATGCAATTAGATTCAAATTTCAAGTTAAAATGGGGGAGATATAATAATAACCAAAAGTAAAACTTTAAAGCCCAAAAGCGGTCAAATTTAAAGTTAAAGGGGATGTAAAAGTATATGATAATGTGTATCTAGTATATAAAATTGTTATACAACAAAGCAGAGATGATAATAGATAATGGGGGGGGGGGTTTATAAGCAATAAACATGGCGACAAAAACTTCTGAACTTCAAGGACCAATAACTCGAGAGCCAAGCGAGCTACGTTAAAAGTTCAAGAAGATCTTTACGTCATAGAAGTAGAGGAACAAAATGTATTCAAAAGAATTTCGAAAAAGGACTTATATCGGAAGTTCAAAAGTGTAAAAACAGACTTTCGATAAAAGTGCGATAACTCGCGAACGGAGCGTACGAGAACAACGAATCGAGTTCCACAAGACCCAAAAGATGGAAAGGAAGAAGAATCCGAAAGGAACTCGACGATCGGACTAGCCGTTCAAAAGTTAAAGCGAGTTGTTCGAAAAAATGTCCAAATTCAAGATTTTCAGGAATGAACAAGCAGAGTGGTTCGCGCAGATCTACGTCACGGTACAGGTAATGGACTTTGTATGACCAACCGTCAACACAGTGAACACTAAATAATACAACAATTGAATTATCTATTAAATGGTTTTTTAATAGAAAATAAAGAAGGAAACTATTCAATAAGTAAAAACTATACATAGTTAAATATGTAGTATAAAAATTTCAGACCAAAAGGGCCTGAAAATACTAAAAACAAAGAAAAAACATTTCTTCACAAAAGGGAGGAAAAGTGGTTACCTTTTGTGGGAAACTTCCCACAGAAAGGGAGACCGAAAATTATCCATCGTAAGACGGGTACTCTTGTGGTGGACTCGAAGCGAGGAAGACGTATCTCCTGTACCAGACTCCAAGCAGAGAAGATGCCACATTAGTCACTCTACTAAATTCGACTTAGAAAAGTTACAACTCATTTTGAACAGATCGAGATTGAGACCAGCATTCAACTATTCAGCAATCTACAGGACTTGGACGGAAAACAACTCATCGACACCAGACAACAACTTTAAAAACTAACTTCAAAATCTACGAGAACTTCATATAAAGTGTGAAGGTACAATAAGTATAAGGAATAATTCGCAAATATTAAAATCATTTTAAATATAACTTCAATTGGGAAATTAATAAAAATTAAATTCATTAATAAAATATCTGCTTTGGTGTTATAAATATTTAATAATTAAATACGACTATTTCAGTACAGGAAAAACTATCTGTAGTCCTTGCTGGAATAGTCTAGCTTTTTCATTTGTATTAGTATATAAGAAATATTCTGTTTTGATTTTTTGTAAAATATTTTGATTGTTTTGTTTTGTTTGATTAATTTTGTTGTGTAACAAAGATTTTAAATTGTCTTTAAATTGTCTTAAAAGAGAAATAATATACACAATTCGTTTCTCAAATTTGTTTTGTTTTCTATTATCCATTCTGTATATTCATATTACTTTGTTTATGATAAATGTTTTATGTGTGCTCTGGTTAAATATAGTATAAAATTTTAAAGAAATTATCATCAGAACTTAAGAGCCGATTTCTTCTAAAATGTACTTCCCCAGAGAAAGAGAGTGTTAAGTAAGAGAAATAGTAAAATTATCGAGCATTGAAATAAAATTCAGGGAATTTTGCGAATATTAAAAGGTCGTAAGTTTATGAGAACAAGCTCATACTTACAAAAGCCAAGTAGTGCAATATCTTTGATTAAAGAAAAAGTAAAAGTGAGCATCTTGGTCTTGTCCGCGTTAATGCAACGTTAGGTGAGAACTCCCGACGGAGGCGGTAGTAAAGCGAGGTTAAAAGTGTCGCGAGCAATCTAGGTTCCCAGAATCGTCGCAGGGCATACGCGGCGAGTGGCGTTCCAACGTGGGGCACGAATTCGCAAGCAGCCGACCAACGCGTACGCGGCAACACACACACACACACACACACACACACACACACACACATATATATATATATATTGAATGCATACAAAAAATGTAGAACTGACGTGAATATATTTTTCTATTTGTAATCTCAATAGATGTGGTTTCTCATTTTTTGTTCAACAAGGAACACAATTTTATTCCTAGTTTTTGACAACGCAACTAATTATTAACAACTCAGGATGACAACCAAAAGTTATAAATTTGACAGGTTTTGTTGAAACTTTGAACCTTGTGTGTTTTGAGATGATGGACACAAAAGTTGTCATAAGTTTCATATAAAATTAGTAAAAAATAAAATTTAATTTATACTTATCAGTTGTATTTTATTAAATGTTGTAGAGAATTGGAAGTGTTTCAGTGGTTATTGACATGAAAAAAAAAAAAACACAATTTAAGTTAACTCGTGATTTAAAACATTAGTGACTTAAGGGATTAGCGAAATTCAAATGATTTGTTCACGAAAACAGAGATAAAATTTAAAATAAAGGATGTGATTTCTCTGCCGCAAAATAAGGTACAATAACAAAACAAGTGAAGTATAAAAATTAATGAACTATATTTCGTTGCTGTTATTTCCTAAAGTAAATTTCCGTAAAAATATTACCATCATCGCAGGGTTCTAACTGACAACTGACAACTAACTCGGTTTTCCCTTAGAGCTTTCTCCTACTCGCACAGTTAAAGTAAATGTACTACTTGTTATTTATATATAACACTTGTATTTCACTCTGTACACTCGTACTTTGTTGACTATACATTGACCTAAATGTGCACCACTTAAGTTGATGTTTGTGATTTCTTGCCATATTTATCCAAAGTGACTCAAAGTTCTCTCAATTACTTCTGGCGTAAAGGATCAGACAAATGGATACATTGTTACCAGGCGACTAAGAATTATTATTTATTGGAACCTTCTGGTAAACATGTTTAGAGAAAAAAAAAAGAAAACAAGTTTCAAAAAACAATGCTGAAATTTATTAAACCCAAATTAGAATCAAAAAAATTGACCATTCACAAAAAAATCAATTAATTAACAATAACCAATTAACCAACATTTTTGGTTTGTAGACAAGTTTCAAATTTGTTTATATATGTTTGATAGAACTTACAGTTCTTGATTATCCCCCCCCCTTTTCAGAAATGCAATTGTTACAAAAGGTTATATTTTAAAGTTAATATAAATTTACAAAAGGAATTTAGATATTAAAAAAAAATAAAAAAATTAGTCAAAAAGTATATATTACAGTTAAAAAATTTTGCATTATCAAATGCTTAATTTACTACCATTCATATTAATATATATATATATATATATATATATATATATATATATATTGTAACGTTGAGAAGCCCTAAGTAAAAGCTTTGTCCAATTCAAAATGTTTAAACCTTGTCAGTTAGAAATAAATGTCAAACATAAACGTCACTCCAACACATAATAAATTTTGTTAAAGGATTTCTAAGGAAACAATACTTCGAAACTACAAAATTATTGAAAGGGCGAGGGCAGCGTGACAAATTAAATAGGAAGAGTTGAGTTATGTAATGTGACAACATGGGAAATTAGAAAGTTTGTGTACGCCCAAGTTAACAAAAGAAAAAGAGACAAAAAACTAGGCAGAGGTACGTTGAACTCAGCTAAGAAACAAGATTTAACGAACTTTGAAAGACGGTTAGAGTTTGAAAAATCAAATCCAACCAACCAAAAAGAAGCGTCATCCAGAAATAAGCGAAGAAGGGGTAAAACGGGAAAACTCTGCGTAAGAATTCAAAAATCAGAAAAAGCAGTGAAGAACGAGCGTCGCAAGGGAGAGGAACTAGGAACAGGGCGAAGTTCGCCAAATCGTCGTAAAGTTGAAGAAAAGTTTTAAGTCATCGAATTATATTAAAATCATCGTAAAGTTAAAGAAGAGTTTTGATTAATTGACCAAGAATTCAAGCAACAGAGTGAGGTAGTTCAAGCTTCGAGATCGTCAAAGTGCCTATAAATTGGATTAAGTTTCTTGTGATATCTGCCATAAGTTCGAGGGATCATCTCACCTGTAAAAAACTCCAAGAAGACATCATTCCATGCTACTGAACCACGATAAGTTATCTGATTAGTTATTGTAGTTTTTACTTCAGGTTACCAAAGAAACCACGCCCCAATTTAAATAAAATCTGAGCTAGGCCGAGAGCCATTTAAACTTAAATTTTCAAAGAGCAATCAAAGTAACTTCATTATATAATTGGTAAATTATACCTGGCGCCCAATAAATCAATAAAGCAATTGAGATATTAAATTATAAAGACTAAATTAAAATTACAATTAATGATACGATTTTGATGCACCTAATAATAATAATAAAATTGCTATGTTCTAGAATTAAGTATTTCATTGTGTTATAAATGTTTATGTCTAGTTTAAGTTGAATGGATGAGATTTATTGATAAGATGAATAAATTTGAATACTCATATATGCATCAAATAATTTGAAGATTTAATTAATTCAACTGTTATATATTGGCACCCAACTTTAGGTGCAAATTGTATTTTAAAGAATAAATAATTTTAAATATGATAACGTAGTTGTGTTTTAATCAAAGTAATTAATTAAAAATAAATAATAAAGGTTATAATTGGCGTCCAACTCGTGGTTTAATTAAAATTAAAATTTAGTTCACGTGGTGTAACCTGAAGGTAGCATTATAAGATAAGAGACAGAAAGACTATTAGATATAATTAATTTAATGTTAAGACGTAGTAATAGGATAAAAAATTATAAAAAGATGGCAAATAACCAAATAACAATGGGGTTTGATGAGGAGATTAATAATCAAATGGGGATAGAATCAGAAATGGATAGAGCTATAGGGATTAATAATAGTGAAAGTAATACTAATGAGGGTAATAATTCAGGGGAGAGTGAAAATTTAAAGGTGTATGGGACCCCAACGGTAGGATTAAACGAATTAATCGAAATCCTTAATAAAAAATTTGATGAAAGTAATAAAAATGCGGAAATCCTAAAAACAAGCATCGATAAAAAATTTGAAGAAAGTAGTAAAAATGCGGAAGCCCTTAATAAAAAGAATTTCGAAGAAATTAATAAAAATGCGGAAATTCTAAAAGCAAGCATCGATAAAAAATTCGCAGAACAAAATAAAAAGCTCGAGGAAAATAATAAAAAATTAGAAGAACTTAGTGGCAATGTTAGTCAAAATGCGGAGACAATGGACCGAAAATTTAATGAATTTGCGGAGAGATTCGAGAACAAGCTCGAAGAAATTAGATTAAGATCGGATACCACAGCCGAGACAATTAGGACGGAAATGAATGATAAATTAAATAAAATTGAAGAAAATTTCACCGATAAATTAGGTAATAGGTGCGAAGATTTAAGAGAAAATTTAAAAGAAATTGCAAGTAAAGTCGTGGAAGTAGAAAAGGATGTGCAAGAGAGCATTAAAGAAATCGAAATCACCGTAAACAAAAATTTAACTGAAAATCAAATTAACGTAGACGCTCAGATTGATAAGGTAAAGGAAAGTCAAGCTAGATCTAATAATAAAATTCTAGAAATCGAATCACAATGCCAAGAAAATTCACAAAAAATTAACCAATATCAGAAACAAACGGACGAAATGAAAAATAAAGTGACAGAAGTAGATGAAAGATTAAGTAATTTAAAAACAAGGGATGGTATCATAATAAGGGAACCAGAGATAAGGGATATTAGTTTTACAGGAAAAGAAAGATTCCCAATGCAATTTTTAAGGATCATAAAAGAAGTTAGCGTTAGTTACACACATCAAGGGAACATGTATTGGTTAGATAGATATTTAAAAGATGAAGCATGTGTATGGTGGTTTCTACACCGTAGGGAAGTTAAAAACTTCGAAGATTTTGAAAAAATATTTATGGATAAATATTTTAACGAAATGATACAAGCAAACATCCGAGACAGGTTGGAATTCGGAAAGTTTAAAGGAAAAATTGGGGATGAAGCTATCACATATGTGGAGAACATGATGTTGGAATGTTCAGAGTTAGAACCGCCGATTTTAGAAGCCCAGTTAGTCCAAAAAATCGCTAAGCACTTTCACCCAACTACACTAATTGCTGTTATCACCAGGGGTGTGAAAACAAAGCAGGAATTTGTAAAACTATTGATGGAATTCCGACAGGCAGATGTACGACACATTAATAGTTACGAAGAAAGAAATGGTAATTATAAGGCATCCTATCCACGCGACGAGAGAGAGGGAGAAGTTGTAAACAGGCCTTGGGGACAAATGAATGGGTACAACAGTAGACATTTACCGTTACGTCAGAATAGGGATGTTTACAGAAAACCAGATGTGCGTGCCGACATAAAAAATGGACCAGGGAACCGTTGGGAAGGTCGACAACCTGCAGACAGGGACGGAAGAGGGCAAAAGTGAAAGTTGGAATGGAATGTAGACCTAGCGGATAAGAACAAGGCAACCATAAATACCTTATTCACCGATTTAAAAGATTATTTAGAGGACAATCACGACACAAGCGATATAATTAATGACATTAATAAATGTCCAGAAATTAAGTTAGTTTTTAATGAGTGTGTACAGGTCAGAGCGTTAATCGATACAGGTTGTGAGGTAAATTCGATATCTGAATCTTTCTACAACACAAATAAATTAAATTTAGGAGTTTTTGAAGAATTACCGGTAGCAGGAGTAAAAGTTATTGGAGCATTAGGTCTGCGTTCCAAAAGTGTTAAAAAACAAATTTTCATTAAAGTTAAGTTAGGAACAGAATTAATCGCCGTGCATTTTATAATAGTACCAGAACTAATTCGAGATTGTATACTTGGGTTAGAGTTTTTATCAAGAAATCATGCAATCGTCAATTTTATTAATAATAAGTTAGAAATAGGAAATAAATTAAACTATGGAGTTGGTAGAAAGGAAATTAAATTCGAGGATTCGTCAGAAGTTAATATTGAAAGTTTGAATAATTGCCTACAAATTGAAGAGGATAAATATGAATTTGATATAAACAAAATAAGCAATTTGGAACATGTACCACTTGAGAATAGGCAGCGGTTATACAGCATATTTAATAAATATAAAACAGTTTTCAGCAAAAAACCAGGATTAATTTCAACTTATTACCATAAATTTCAAGTAACTGATAGAACACCATACTGTCAGAGGAGTTGGCCAGTAGCAACTAAGTTTAGAGAAGCCGTTGATGCAGAGATTCAGAGAATGCTAAGTTATGGGATCATCGAGAGAGCAAACAGCGCATACATTAATCCTATAGTACCTGTATGTAAGAAAGATGGGAGCGTAAGGATCTGTTTAGACGCCAGGACTATAAATGCGAGAACCATACCGGATTACGAAGGGATTCGACCAATCCAAGAGTTATTGACAATCGGTAAGAAGATCAGTTGGATGAGTAGTTTAGACCTAACTAGCAGTTTTTGGCAAATCCCGTTGCACGAAGATTGCAAGGATTTCACGGCATTTCTGTACAAAGGATTGTGCTACAGGTACAAAACCGTTCCGTTTGGGTTGAGCACAAGCTTAGCAAGTTTAACGCGAGGTTTGGACTCAATTCTGACGGAAGAAGTTAAAAGGAATTTAATTATGTATGTGGACGACTGTTTATGTATTTCGCAAAACTGGGAAGATCATGTGGACCAATTAGAAAAAATATTAAAGGTATTTCAAGACGCCAACTTAACAGTAAATTTTGAGAAATCTATGTTCTGCAGGAAAGAAATAGATTATCTAGGTTTTGTTATCACCACAGATGGTATCAAACCGCAAGAGCAAAAAATGATGGCAATTCAAAATTTTCCGCGTCCTAAGACACCAAAACAATTAAAAAGCTTTTTAGGATTAACAAATTTCTACCACCGGTTTTCAAAAAATTACGCACAAACAACAGCTCCATTACAAGGACTACTGAAGAAAGGAACAAAATTTAAATGGACAAATAGTATTAACCAGAGTTTTTTAGCTGTAAAGGAGGAATTTATTGAGGCTGTAACGTTAAAGCACCCAAATATGGAAAAGATGTTTTACTTACAGACAGATGCGTCCGATATTGCGTCAGGAGCACAACTGTACCAACTCGATGACCAGAATAACATTGCTGTAGTAGGATTTACAAGCAGAACATTTAAAGGGGCTGAGAGATTTTATAGCACTGCCGAAAAGGAATTGTATAGTGTAGTATTAGGATTAAGGAAATTTAGGAATTATTTATTAGGGAGAAAAATAACCGTTATAACTGACAATAAGGCGATCACTTTCATTAACCAATGCAAACTACTTAACGCTAGAATGACGAGGTGGATCTTATTAATTCAGGAGTATAACATCCAAATTCGACACTGCAAGGGAAAAGAAAATATTGTTGCAGATACATTGAGCAGATTCCCAGAGGATGGAGAATGTTCACAAGAAAATGGGGAGGACCGACTTGTACAAATCCAATTAGTGTTACAGAAGTTTAATCCAGAAGTGGGCGAACAGTTACAAAATATAGAAGTTTTACAGAAGAAGGATACAAAATTTAGGAATATAGTAGGTAAATTAGAAGAAAATGATCCAAAAATTTTAGAATGTTATAAATTGTTTGAAAAAAAATTATTTCGCAAGGAAAGAGGAATGTGGAAATTAATGATTCCAGAAAAATTCATTGAAGTATTAATTAAGGAAATTCATGAAATTTGCGGACATATAGGAATAAGCAAATGTTACCATAATTTTAAGGAAGATTTCACGGGAGACAAAGTCGCTAAAAAGGTCAGGGATATAATAATTAAATGTTTACGATGTCAAAAGTGTAAACATGACAACAAAGGTAGAAACGCAGAACTTACGCCTATTATACCAAAAGGTAAGGGTGAACTAGTGTGTGTAGACTATTACGGACCATTGCCTCGGTCAGTCTACGGGTCAAGGTACATCTTAGTAGTGATTGACGCATTTTCTAAATACACAAAATTGTATAAGGTAAAAAACACAACAACCGTAACAACATTAAATCAAATCAGGAAATACATTAAAGAAGTCCAATTACCAAAATACATACTTTCGGATAATGGTACACAATTTACATCCAAAAAATGGACAGAAGGGTTACAAGAACTGGGAATTAGACAAAGAACCGTTGCAATACGAAATCCACAAAGCAACTTGGCGGAGAGAGTAATGCGAAATCTAGGTCAACTTTTCAGGATCCTGTTACCTGACAATCACCAAGAATGGGGAAGGCTACTTGAAACTGTGGAAAGTTTCATGAACGAATCATACCATGATACAATTGAGTCAACACCATTAGAAGTACAATTTAATACACGTCCGACACGAATTTGGAAAAAATATTTAATTAATCCAGGCAACACAGAAACAAACGACATTGACCACGGAGAAATATACTTACGAATTAAAAATAAAAGGGAAAAATTCGCTAAGAAGTTCAATGAACTGCATCCACCAACCGAATATCAGATAAATGATTTAGTACTAGTAAGAGCTTGTATTCCGTCAAGCACAATTGAAAAACGATATCACAAGTTCTGTGAACTATATGAAGGACCATACACCGTAATCTCTAAGATAGGAAAAACTACTTATAAGTTAGCTAGTATTAAAAATAATAAAACTCACATCCGAGGTATATTTAATTGTAGATTATTAAAAAGGTTTCATAATTAATTAGAGAGTTAAGTAAACAAAAATAAATGAATTTAACTGTAAAATAAAATGTAAACAAACACATGTCCTACAGTTGAAGAGGGTCAAGGGAACAATGTTAATTGGGGTTTACAAGAAGGGTTTGTTGACGTGGGATTCTAGACAATGCCATTGTTAAGAAAAAAGGTTGACCGCAGTTTAGGTCATAAAGTCATTTAAAGGGACAGTAATTCTAATGGGTTTTTAAATGAGAGTAAGAGTAGGTCATAGTCCATGTTACGATATGTATATGTGTATTATTAAAATAAGTTTAGTGTAAAGGTGTATCAAAAGCAAATTTTATCATTAATTATGCAATTAACATAAAATTTCTTGGGACTTATGTAACGTTGAGAAGCCCTAAGTAAAAGCTTTGTCCAATTCAAAATGTTTAAACCTTGTCAGTTAGAAATAAATGTCAAACATAAACGTCACTCCAACACATAATAAATTTTGTTAAAGGATTTCTAAGGAAACAATACTTCGAAACTACAAAATTATTGAAAGGGCGAGGGCAGCGTGACAAATTAAATAGGAAGAGTTGAGTTATGTAATGTGACAACATGGGAAATTAGAAAGTTTGTGTACGCCCAAGTTAACAAAAGAAAAAGAGACAAAAAACTAGGCAGAGGTACGTTGAACTCAGCTAAGAAACAAGATTTAACGAACTTTGAAAGACGGTTAGAGTTTGAAAAATCAAATCCAACCAACCAAAAAGAAGCGTCATCCAGAAATAAGCGAAGAAGGGGTAAAACGGGAAAACTCTGCGTAAGAATTCAAAAATCAGAAAAAGCAGTGAAGAACGAGCGTCGCAAGGGAGAGGAACTAGGAACAGGGCGAAGTTCGCCAAATCGTCGTAAAGTTGAAGAAAAGTTTTAAGTCATCGAATTATATTAAAATCATCGTAAAGTTAAAGAAGAGTTTTGATTAATTGACCAAGAATTCAAGCAACAGAGTGAGGTAGTTCAAGCTTCGAGATCGTCAAAGTGCCTATAAATTGGATTAAGTTTCTTGTGATATCTGCCATAAGTTCGAGGGATCATCTCACCTGTAAAAAACTCCAAGAAGACATCATTCCATGCTACTGAACCACGATAAGTTATCTGATTAGTTATTGTAGTTTTTACTTCAGGTTACCAAAGAAACCACGCCCCAATTTAAATAAAATCTGAGCTAGGCCGAGAGCCATTTAAACTTAAATTTTCAAAGAGCAATCAAAGTAACTTCATTATATAATTGGTAAATTATACCTGGCGCCCAATAAATCAATAAAGCAATTGAGATATTAAATTATAAAGACTAAATTAAAATTACAATTAATGATACGATTTTGATGCACCTAATAATAATAATAAAATTGCTATGTTCTAGAATTAAGTATTTCATTGTGTTATAAATGTTTATGTCTAGTTTAAGTTGAATGGATGAGATTTATTGATAAGATGAATAAATTTGAATACTCATATATGCATCAAATAATTTGAAGATTTAATTAATTCAACTGTTATATATTGGCACCCAACTTTAGGTGCAAATTGTATTTTAAAGAATAAATAATTTTAAATATGATAACGTAGTTGTGTTTTAATCAAAGTAATTAATTAAAAATAAATAATAAAGGTTATAATATATATATATATATTAAAACTAGGTTGATCAACTTAATATTTTCTATTTTAAAAGACAAATTTATTATATCAAAAAAAATTAAATTTTATTTTATTTACTTTATGCAATTGACGTCAATGTTTAGGTTTTTTTTTAATTTTGAAAAAAACCCCTTTGGGGTCGTGGAGGCCGAAATTTGCATATGCTGACCCATCCAATGTTATTTTAATTTTAAATTAGTACACATTGTTCCACAGTAAGAAATCGCCGAAATGAAGACACATTATTACACCATGTTTTGTTTCTTAGACTAAATTTAGTTATTTTTTTTGTAAAAAAAATAACACAACCAAAGTTCCTTTAGTTAACAAATGTCATATTTTCGAAAGTTTTTTTTATAGTATAAGTTGATCTGGTGCACTAGGAAAAGCTGAGTTTGTGTTTGAGCTTGTCTCCACTTGCAATCTTGAACCAGCTTTTGCTGCGCAAAAGAAGCAAGTTAAAAAGAAATTTAGACAAACTCATACAGGTTGTTCAACAAGTTTTTGTAATGAAGTTAATTTGAAATTTAATTAAAATGAAAAAGAATATTATCAGAATTACAAAATGTCTTAAAAAAGATTACAAAATAAGTTTTTTTTATATTAATAAAGAAACTAATGTATCTCAATCTTTGTTTGAGATAAAGAACTGGTAATAATTGCAAGAAAATTGTAAAACAAAAGATTCTAATTACGTAACGTTTGACTAGTTAATTCTTTGATTTTATGACTATTTTTTAAAATTTATGATTTGATTTTGTAAATTGTTTTTAAATGAAAGAAGGTTACTCTACCTTTATAAGACATTATCTTCTTCAATAAAAATTACTGACAATTCAAAAGAAAATTAATCATAGTTAAACTATTTCTGAACAATATATATATATATATATATATATATATATATATATATATATATATATATATATATCAGTAATTAAAACTTAAAAATATTAACACAGCTAAATCTAGGATGGTCAATTTTAATTTCATATACCTGGAATTTGTTGTAAGGAAGCTTAGGAGCTTAATACGTCCATGAAGGTCATCGTAAAAGAAAAATTAACAAAAAAATCACTGATTACTATTTTTGTGCACTGATAAACGTAACTGTATGACTTGTTGTTGTAAGTGTAGCACATAATTTAGAAAAAAAAGAAACGACGTAATTCCGATCATGATTTATTTTTACTTTAGAATTTCATTTTATAAAAGACAACTGCTTTATGTGGAAGTTCGGAGTGGACTCTGAAGCTTGATGTTGCCCGAGGTCAGGGTACATGGAACAGGCGATCCGTTATTTCCGATATCGCTCGCCAGGTATCAGCACACGCCAGGTTGCGTTGTCCAGGCGCAATATCTGAATTTTTGTTGGTTGGTTTATTTATCGGTATGAGTGATGATGCAGATTATTTTGCATGTAACGGATGTTACAACATTACAAAGTTATGTCTTTCTGAACCCTGATTCTATTTGATGTTATCCTGAACTTGTATTAAATAGGGAATAATTATTTTTCCTTTAACAAACCTGTTTGATACTGTTATACAGGAACAGTTTTTATTACGTCATACAATGAACATTTTAATTGCAAAATCAAAAATTTCTTTCAACCCATTATGATTCTAGCAATCCTAGGAAAGTATAAATAAAATTATATAAATAAAACAAACTCTTCACAGTTTCATTATATTTCACATAATTTTATTACAGTATTAAATAATATATTTCGATGAGAGTATTAAAACATTTTCGTTAAAATAATTAAAATAAACGGTCTAGATAAATAAATTGCACAAATGTTTTTCTCTCCAAAATCAACGAAAACTATTCGTGATCAAAAGCATCAGTTCCGTAGTTGTGATTTAAAAACTGGAAGTGGAATATGAACGCCGTTTTAAAAAATGTATTTATATATTTATAAAACACCTTTACTCGCTTCGCTTGTGTCGTAACCTAGTCCTCACCTTAAAATGAATTTGAATTAAAATCGAGGTGTTTATGACGGCAGTCAAAATTCATTTTTTGTTTTATGCCAAAAATAACTAAAACGAAATATTTTTTGAATTGCCACTTTTTACATTCATGTGAGTCAAAAATGCAATCAAATTGGAACGGAATTGATAAACCAATTTTATGAATTTATATAACAACTTCATGACTGATTTTTCAGTTTTCACCAATAACTCACAAACTGACAATTTTGTTCAACATGTTTTTGGGGGTTTTAAAGGCAACACAAGATTGTGAGGAACTATAATTTAGTGTTTTTCTTAATAGCAGCTGGCCTCATATGTTGAGTTATAAAGAACTAAAAAGAATTCAAATACAGCCAAAATTTTCCCACATACTAAATTCGATTATGCCACACTTCATTTGGTTTGTTAGAAGTAGGCTTGTTATATTTTAGTTGTGTGTGTTGCATTCAGTTCAAGAAGATGAAAAGAGTGTTAGTTACACTGGCAAATAAGGAGTACTGGAATTTTCTATCTTGACGTGCCAACCCTTATTGACAAGGGTTTTATTGGTTGTCAGAGCAACTTCCACCTCAGTGATTTTTAAAATCTGCTTCCTAAGAATTCTTGAATGTATTATTATATTCAAGTTTTATAGCTGGCAAGTTTTATTTTAATATATTGGATGGGTAATTATCCTGTTTTAATATAAGAATAGTTTTCAAATTGTTGTCAAGATGCTCAAATAGATAAAATTAAAAGTTTTAAGTTAATCGCACTTATTTTTTAAAAAAATTGTACATTTGTCCCTGTTTAAAATAAATCTATAATGTGTTGTTAATTACTACATATGTAAATGTAATAACTTTTCAAAATTTTTATATAAATTCATAGTTTTCAAATCAAATCAACAATCCTGAATTACCTAACTATTGGTTATTCCCGAAGATGTAGGGAATGCGTTAGGAACCATCAGCAGGCAAGTGGCTATCATTGTGTGGAAAATGAATATACAAAATCTTTAACACAGTTTTCCTTTTAGTTAGTCTTTATGACACTTTAGACACTATAAAAACAAAAATTATTAAAAATAACTTTGGTTAAGCTTGTATAAAAAACGGCATTTAATAAAGATTGTTCCAAAATTATGTCGCTATATTTAAACTGTTATCTTAAACGGGGACAATGAAACTGCTCCGCTCATTAAAGAGGATCAAGAAGGGTCGCCTCGCAAGACCAGAAATGCTGAATTTGCCCCGAGCGCCCGGCCAGGTAGTTATTTTCTATGACTGGCTATTAACTTTAGAAATATTGAAAACATGTTAAGGATGTTACCGCATGTTAATGGGTCTCACATCCTTCAACTATAGAGACGTTATTTTTGTACTATTGGTGTAATTTTTTAATGAAGACAGGAGAAATTTAAAGACATTTTATTGAATGTAGTTTTTTATTTAATTTTTCTACCAGAATATTTTATTTTGGTATTATGTGTTTAAATTTAACCTCAATCAAGCAAGTAAGCCTGTAAGGATAGGTTAGGTTAGGTTAGGTCCCGTAGCGTAACATGTAATAATATTATTCAATATGCTATTTCAAAAGTAAATAGCCAGTCAAAGAAAATGACTACCTGTATGGGCGCTCGGGGCAATTTCTATTCTTGCTAATCCTCTTTAATGAGCGGGGCAGTTTCTTTGTTTCAAAAGTACCCAAAAAGCTCGGGGCAGTTTGACTACGCCCATCTTAGACATATATAAAACTCCAGAAGACTGAAACTTTGTAGTTATCTTTCTAAACATCTTACAAGAAATATTTAATACTCTCAGATTGTTATCTCTTATCAAAACAATATGGTTGTTAATTTCAGTATATTATTATTCTTCTGTCACTACTATCACCTGACGTGTTTCGAATTAACTATATTCAACAACGCTGTTACGTACTGTTTATTGTTATTGTAGTACATTTTTAAAATTATTATTGAATTTTCACCTATTATTAAAGTGCGTAAAAGTTTTTAAAAATGGAGTTAATCTGAAACGTGTTAGCTGAAGACAATGCCAGTAGTGACAGAAGAATATACTGCGATGAATTTATTTAGGTATGTCCTAGAAAAATGTGTATAACAGTAACAGTTTTGTAAGTCTTTCTACAAAAATTTTAATTTTACAATGATAGATGTTTTATCAACTGTGTCAAATACAAAGTTTGACACTAGTAAAACTTTGTATTATTACACAAAGTAATACAAACTTTGTGTAGTATTAATAAAGTATTAGTCAATATTAATTATAAAGTAACAAGACACAAAGTAATATGAATACTGTTTTCTTAAGTCAAATACAATGTCATTCATGGTACAAATTATTTTATAATTGTACTATTTTGTTTTTGTAAAATCTATAACTAATAATTTAACGTATAGTGTATTTCTTTTAGTTCTTTGGAGACAAAACTAAAAAGTTTCACTTATATGGTGGTTAATTTATGTCTGGCATATAATTTTAAAATAGCAATCTACTCGAGGCACATTATGTATATGTATTGGATTAATGGAAAGGTTTTTACGTAAAACAAAACTTAACCTAACCTAATACCACTTTTCTTGTAATTTTTGTTACTATTGGTCGTTACGTAAAAACACTCGCCGTACAATATTGCTTTAGTGTTTTTCAATGGCGAGTAAATAAAAAAGACCCTGTACTTTGGTAATAGAAGGTCCAATGTGCTCTCATTTATATACATAAAAGTCAAAACCCACTGACTGATCACGAAATCTCTGGATCCAAGAACGCTAGAGCTATGAACTTTTTAACATGGTTTGGGGTAGATCTGTAGACGTGCACTTAGAAAGGATTTTGAAAATGTTCCATTCCAAGGGTGTTTTTACACCTAAATTATGAATTGAACGTAAAGGTATAGATTCAATGATTTAGAGAATTGAAACTAGTTAATTCAATGAGTTGAACTAGCTTATTGCTTACAACTACCGTACGTATATTATCAGATTAAAACCTTGTACTAATGTCTTTATATTCTTGGAATCTCTTATTACTTGTAGATGATGTTAAATCCTAAGGCAAATTAATCCTATGACAATCAATGTCATATTTAACATTATGTTATGAGTAACAAATATAGTTTTATTCGCTTGTTTTTAATACTTATGTGTTGTTAAAACAAGATATATATTCAAGATAAATTAATTTCCTCTTTTCTTTTTCAATAAATAATAAATTAATATCACCCTAACGATGGTTTTCGTTATTCACTAAATGCAGTAACTTCAAAAAGGGGTGGTTTATTCACCCCTTACGGCAGAGAAAGTTTAATGATCACTCACTTTTCAAGTATTTTCTCGTTTAAAACCCAGAATATCATTCAAAACACGTATATAAAACAAACTTCACCACTCAACCCAGTACTTAGTGCTGCACAAACTTTAACCCTTGGAAAATCCTTTAAACTTAACGTAGGACTGTATAGTATATTGAAGGACCGGTGGTCTTTGGAGGACGTATCCAGGTGACCAGAGAATTCAAGTACCCAGGGATAAGGTTTTATAATAGAATGGAGTTAACCTTGAGAAAAACCAACAAAAAAATGTTAATATGCTGTGAGTTTTGGGTCATCGGGTATTGCAGGGAAGAATAGACAGATGTACCGAAAGAAAAGGAACTGAATGACTCCTCATTGACTCAGAATCTGCCTGTAGAGCATACCTTACATACATACTTAAGCATGCAGGTTTGTGTCCCGATGGGTTTTGAAGAAACACCAGAAAGTTTGGGAAGGGTAATGTACAATCTAAGAGGATGCTCAAGAGTCCATTAAGACTCAACACAGGGCACACCTTAGACTGAACAGGACTGATCTGCAAAGAGTGACTGGATTCCTGAGGGGTAACTGGATTATTATGCATCTGTGGAAACTGCTCAAAACGTATTTTTTGACTGCCCAGTTATGGACAGGAAACTATTTGAATTCGTTGGCACTCCTTGGAGTGAAGAACAGATAAGGAAATGGGACATCATTCGAAGCATCTCAAGGTTATCTAAAAAACAGAGATTAGATTGATAAGGATGGTCCTGTAAATGAAGATGCACAATAAGCTATATAGCCGAAGGGTGAATCCAAAACAGTAAATTCTGGGCGGGTTGATAATAATAACAATAAATAGAAATATACTGATCGAGAATGAGTAAATACAAAAATTACATGATTTTAATAATTGCAATTTTTTAGTTAGGTTTTATAACTTTGTAAAATTTCGGATTTAATGTTTTAGTGAAGCAAAATCACTATGTTCAACGAATTGAACTAGTTTATTGCTTATAGCTACATTAAAATATTATTTACTTCACCTTCACTCCTAAACCAGTTAAACGAAACTTTGTACTAATTTTGTTGTTACCTTCTTCATATCCCTAGAACTATTCTCATATTTCCTTAAGACGATGTTAAATTTTAATGCATATTTATTGATGTTAATCAATGGCATACCTGAACATTAATTATTTGTAACAAATATTGTAAATTTGACTTGTTTTAATACTTTATGAAATATATAGATATCTTATAATATAAAATATTTAGTCATGATGAATTAATTTGTTCCGTCTTGTTTCCATTATCAATATTATTCCCAGAGAGTTTTTATTATTCATTAAACGCAATAAATTCAATAATAGATGATTTATTCATCCATTACTGCAGTGAAAGTTTAATGATGTTTGCTTTTCAAGTATTTTCTCGTTTGAAACCCAGAATATCATTCAAAGCACGTTAATAAAACAAACTTCACCACTCAAGCCAGTACTTAGCGCTGCACAAACTTTAGCCTTTGGTAAATCCTTTTAACTGAAAGCTGAGACACGCAGCTTATATTAAATATCAAGAGATAAACTTCTCTGAATTTAGAAACAAGTTTTTATCAACTCAACGGTCAATATTGCTGAAAGTACTTATAACGTATCGTCAGATGCATATATATATATATATATATATTATTGCTTTTCTTTAACCACAACGACATGTACAAAAATTAAAAATTATTATTTAGTTTATTCCCTTGTATACCCTGATGTACGTTTCGATAACATGGTTATCATCAGAGTGTTCTACTATTAAACGATAACTAATATTTTAATAAAAAATAACATAAGTGATGGGCTCCCCCCTTACACTGCAGACTGTGGTTAGAGGAATTATCTATTATTATTGTAAATTTAAGCACTGATTATTGAATATTGTTTACTAAGGATAAGTAACATTGATTACTTCTTAAAAGCGGAAGTATTTACTATAAGACTAACAAATCATCTATACTAAATTCAAGTAAATGTTCTATTTAATAAAAAATTTGAACTGATATATAATCTACAATCTCTTGCCATTTGGTTTTGTTTTAAAACTACTTAACTAACTTAACGATATATTCACACATCTCATGTGGGTACAATATATCTAAGTTTCTCCTTATCCAAGTTGATCACCGCTTCTTAGACAATCCCTTTTGTATTTCAAATGAAGGTATGTTTTTACTACTTTTGTATGTTTTGTGAAAACCAACATCGCGTCACATTATAGCTTGTACACACGGTTATAGGGGAACAGCCCTAAGAAGCACTTGTGCTCGGTGCGGGGCGGTAGAGGAAGAGATGGATTATGTCGGAAAATAACACCGTTCCACAAACATTGATTTGGCTTCCGAATCGCCAGCTACCTGTGACTTGCCCTCCTCGAACCCCTTAACGTTTACTTCGAGAGTAGGACAGCGTTTTCACCCGATCTGTGAAGTGCCTTCTTAGGCCTGTTCCACTATACTCCTATATTAAGTCTACATTCATACAAATCTCCTACTTCCCATATCGTTATTAATCCCTCAGGATTATTACAATTCTTTGTGGTAAGTGGTAGTCCCCAACATTAGACATATAAAATAACAATATTATATTGTACTGTTTTCATTGGGTGGTTAAGACAAGAACATTTCAGCTTTTAGATATGCGCGCCAATCGGTGTCTGAATTAAAAGTTTGTTAATTGACAGTGACTCAATGGGGGTTTCTTTGAGTTATAAATAATAAGATTAATGATATTTATCAGTACCTATAAGCCTCTCATCTCGCAATTGAGACTGATCATCGCAGATTGATGAAGTACAGAGTTTTGTAAGGGATTAATCTTCTTGGGATTGAAGAGTGAAGGATTTCCGAAGAAAGACGGATTATGTTTCAACGTGGAGGCTGATTAATGATTTGAACACGTTTAGTTAGGTCGGTGTAATAAATAGTCTTTCTTTGTTTAATATAATGAGGGTCAGTAAAAACTCCATAGGCTACTGGTTTTCAATTAGCGAGTTATTGAATAGCAACGAATTACGTATTCTGTAAATAAAACAAAGAGATATTAAGTTTATATAATTTTAAAGAGCAACAACAATTATTGTATGTTTGTGAAAAATAAATCATTTTCTTCCTTTGTGTTAATATATTTAGATAAATTCTTAGTTAATCGCAAAGGATACAAAATACACAAATAACATGCACTGATACAAGGTAAAAGTAATTTTCGGATAAACACCGAGTAGATATTGTATTGTTTGTACTTAAGGTATTACTATTAATTCCTTTAATGGATTTATTTTAGGGGCTAAATTTGTGATCAATAATTTCAAATTTGGGCAAAAAGTATTTTATCAATAAGAAGTTTCAATAACGTAAAAATATTGCAGGTATCAAGTACCCTAATGCAGAAACTTACGAATTCCAAATTATTTGAAACGTGTTTAATGCTGTCATCTAGCGCTGCATGTGACACATACCAGAAGCAATATAAGTAAGGTAATAACAATAACTGTCTAATTTTGTTTTGTTTTCTTACCGTATTAAAATAAAATTATGGATTCAAGTGATGGATAGCACATTTGTTTGTGACCGAGAGTTCCCGGGTTCTATCTCAGCGCGGGATGAAAAAGTTACGGCGTTATCCCATCACAATAATTAGGCTGAAATCTACGCATTCTGGTTGCGATGATTACAATTAAGACAACAAGAATCCGAAATGATTACCACACAATACAATGAGAATTATTACTCAAATTAAAAACATTGTTTGATTCTTAGAGAGCAGAGGAAGAGAATATTTTATGCATTAACGTACCTGTTTTCTGTGCAGCATTAAGAAAACTGTCACAATTTGTATTTAATTGAAAATCTTTTTTTAAATTCTGTAGCTCTAGGAGAAAATAAATGTCCTAGTTACGAATCCAAGTTATTTTCAATTGGTTGTCAGTTTTGTAAGAATTTTAAAACATTTTATTGTTAAAGTAAATATGTTTTTTTAAATCTAAAATATTGCAATAACGCCAGTAATAATGCTACACTCTATATCTAAATTGCAATTATTGGCTATTTTTTACTTAGTTTTGTGAAATTTTGGGTAATATTATTAAATATAATTCGGATATAACACACATTTAACGATATATTATCAATCAATTAATTAATAATGTTAGTTTTACAAAAGTATTCATTCAGATATGTTAGCCATGTATAGAGAGAGAGAGAGAGAGAGAGAGAGAGAGAGAGAGAGAGAGAGAGAGAGAGAGAGAGAGAGAGAGACCACTGGTAATTGCTACATTTTGATTGTCATGTAATTGTCGACACTTATGTTAAGTAATGTCTAGCTACCAATGTCAAATAGAGAAGTGAAATCTAATTATCATGTCAGGATTACATGTGAAACACAACCTAGTGTCATTAAACTTAATTACTATCAAATCTTTATCTGTAATATATTAATATAACGTCAATAAGTTATAATTGATAAGCATACATTTAATATACAAAAAAAGTTTGGTTTAATAAGGCAATTAAGTTGTGCATTGATTTACATTTGGCATTATTTCACATTTGTAAATTTTACAACGTGTCAAAGTGATAAGTTAGGACGACGTTTTTATTTCAAGATATTTTCAAGGAAAAATGAGCATTGAATTAATAATATTCTTATCACCCTCAAAATTTAATGTGGCTGCCAAATATGTAGTTGGGTATTACATAACCTCTGATACTTCACAGTAATGAAATTTATAGTGATAGAATAAAGTAAGGAAACACATCTTCTTAAAGTTTATAAATAAAAAATGTACAATCATAAATGTTATTTACAGTCTATTTATTGTAAAGGATTTATGCTTTACTGGGGGATAATAATACTACAACAAGAATAATAAATATTGCACAAACTTTCCCACTCCGCCATCAATAAAACCAACTGAAACTAATCATCACAAAATATGTCAATTCAGTAGTTCTCAATCAAAACGTGAACGTAACCATGTATGCTGTCTTTAAAAAATAATTATAAACATAAATAAGACCTAAATTACCTCCACTTTAATTATGCCTAAAACGTAAATTATAATTGAACAAAATTGAACTTTTTATGACTTCTGTGTGTATTTTGTGTTAATTATTACTAAACCGTTATATTTGTTACATTCATACGAGTTTAAATTAATATAAAAACGTCCCTAAATATTGAAAGAAATCTTTAAAGCTGACAAATTATGTCTTTCCTAAAATTACCAAGATCAATTTTTTTCGACCCGCCATTTTTGGAGACATGGAGAGATTTTTTGTTTGGGTACTTAGAGCTACACTTAAATAAAATTGTTAGAGCCAATTTTATGAACTTTTAATTTGGTGTTTCTTTTTATTATGGGATGTAATCTCAAATTTTCAGTTACTTTGAAACAAAATTGGTTTTTGGAAATATATATATATATATATATATATATATATATATATATATATATATATATAAAAGTCTCTACTTAATTGACCGTAACTCGCAAAAATTATTATCATTTTTTTCTAAACTGGAAATATAACTGGAAACTTTGGGGTAGCTGCCACAGACGAGAGCCCCAACACGACAACAGACAGAAGGTGTGTCGAACAATAACTTTTACGACTACTTTGTATAAAGTCGAATTGATTTGATATAGTTTTTGTTCTAGCGTTGTTAACCTTTACGGTTAACAAATTCTATTTCAACAATTTTTCCATCAAGTAAACACAATAAAACTCAAGTTTAAAATCAGTAACTAATATTTTTCAGTAACGAATGTTTATTTTGACAAAAGGACATCCTGGTTAGTGTGATTGGTGATTGTATTATCATTACAGTACATCTATAAAATCTGGAAAAATGAAGATCCGTTTACATAAAAAACACCCTGATGGTTGGCCAAGACTGCCTCCTCAATGACATGTGATTGAGGGTTAGGGTTTTGTTCATAATTACGCCACCTAATTGACCTTCAACCTCTCGTAGTGACCTTTCTGTAATATGTAAAAAATACAAGTCAAAGTTTTCTAATTTAACTAATATAAAAACAATTAAAGAAAAATAACTACCATAAGAAAATCAAAATCAAAATTTAAATTTAAAAAAAAAAAAAAACCTAATGTGTGCTTTAACTTGGTATTAAAAAAGAAAAATAATAAAGAATTCGGAATTATCCTCTACGATGCAAGTTAATAAAACACCCGGTATATGTATGAATATATTTTATACATAATACATAGTATGCTTACATATATGACTGACCATTATTAAATTAAACGGCTAAGACAATTTATTTTACCGACATAACCAAACACGTACAGGACCATTAATCAACGTCCAAGCTAAAAATAAACCTTCTTTCTTCGGAAATCCTTCACCCTTTAATCTGGAAACCATTAATTCTTTACAAAACTCTGATTGCTTTACAATTTTCTCGTCAAACGTCAGAATTGATTCAAGTAAGTATAATTTATAAAGTTACGAACAGAATTTAATAAAACTTAACCTGATAAAATGTATTAAAACCAGTTACTGGGTGTCATGATGGTCCTTCTCTAACTCATAATGTAATACAATAGCAGTAACGGCCAAAAGTTGGGTTGCTAGGAATAGTTAAATTTGTATTGGCAGCTTCGTTCGTGTATGTATTTCGAAACACCAATCAAAGTGGAATTTGAAGTAACGTTAAGCATTGCGTACAGGTTTAATTTGTTTAAAATCGGTTGATACTTTTGCGAAATTGCATTTAGGCGTTTTAATTTTGGATACATTTGAAAAGTTCAAGTTTGCATGTTTAAGATGCAAAGTACATCCTTTATTTAAAAATTTAATAAGTTCATTAAATGTAGGCATACTTTACGCGACAATTCTAATCTCGTTCAATATTCAGTATCTAATTTTCAGAATCAAACCGTTAACAAGGTCCATTCTTGGTTAACAACATAATTTAGAACTTTTAAACCTTGCAAGTTTTCAGAATACATATAAAAAAATTGACAGATATTCTATAAAGACACGTGTTCAATAGACGGTAAGTCAATGTTTTTCTTAATATGAGAGTTAATTAAGCGTTTAGGATTATGATAATTATTATACAGTGTGTCCTGCGCAGTTCGATAGTTGAATGGTGGGTTTGGGAACGTTTTATAATATTAAAACATTCCCCACTTAAACGTGACAATAAATATGTAGACTTTTCAACAGGAGACAACAGTTTATTCTAGTGAATATTTGTACAAAATCTATGGTAAATTTTGTCTATTCTGACAAAAAGCTATTAAATGTAGGAAGCGATAGGGGAGGCAAATGTGAAACAATAATAATAATTAGATGTTTCACTTTGGCTAATTAAAAAAATATCGTCTTGAACTTTAGATATTTCCTATATCTCTGTATTTGACTTATTTTCGTCCGTAGCGACTCGATCAACAAAGAATTTAAATTCATTTGATATCTTAAAAATACTGTCTTAAAGTCATACAAGTTTCTTTCAACAATGCTGTGACAAAGTGTGTACCGTATAAAGTGTCAACAAAAGATTGAACTAATTCACTTATTTTAGTAAATATACCTGATATAGTTTCAGATTGGCTAACAAAATCATAGTGCATGTATGTTGAATCAAATTTGTATACAAATTTCAATATATAATATTGTTTGGTTATATAAATTGGTTATTTTAACCTGATTAGCGGTTAGTCACAGTGAATTGTGCAATGAAACAATATATAAGTGTTTATTTATTCCTAAGATAGACTTTATTATAGTTTTAACCCTATTGACAAAAGCAAATTAGTGTTTGGAACGAATAATACAAATTGCAAATAATAGCATTGTTTATAAAGCGTTATTATTTTAATAATTAAGTGTGCATCAAAGTGAGAAAATGATATTAATTTGTTTCTAAAAACAGTTGAGCAAGGTTATGACGTAATTATTTATAACTGCCATGTACTTCGTGATAACAATCTAGGTAGCGTTGAGTACAGCTGCAGGATCAAGATTATGCGTGATGTATAATTTACAAAAACCGTTGTCCTAAAAGAAAAATGTCTTTTAACGGTAATTTTTGTGAAAAAATTACTAATATTACGCACTATATATTCCAAGCGTGGAGTTTTACATTGATAAAATATACTAACTTTATTTTTTTAAATATATAATAATGTCCAATAGACCAAATACTGTAGCATATTATTTAATTTAAGAATTAAAAATTGAAATATGCAATTAATTTTCCTAGAGAAAACTCTACTTGATGGTATGGACATATAATTTCAATAAAAAGGGTTGTTTAGTAAAACTTTTGTCTATAATAACTAGTGATATGTTTTGCTACCTTCATTGAGTAAGACTTGATGCGTTGATTAGGCCAAGCTATACACGACCCCCATAAATATAGACAAAATAAGTACTGGAGCGTTGCCATTGTTTCTCACAAATTGCATAATTTTTTTTTACTGCAAAGCGATGAGAGAGAATATTTGTGGAATGTATTTATTAAACGTCCACATTTGGTTAGCGTGGTAACAAGACAGCTGTAGCGTTTTTAGTTCACATTGGCCAATCAGAATACAAGAACTATGAGGAACCTTGATTGGACATTAGATATCAACTTGACATCTGTAGTATTTTTTTTAACGAGGAGAAATACAAGAATATAAATATGGAACATATATAGTTTACATTGGAGAAATAAGTTGGTATTTCTTTTTAAAAGTTCGAATTAATCAAAAATTCCATAATCTATCTTATACTAAATATTCATTCAGTGCCTTCTCCCTTATCAACAGAAAGCATAAAGAGCGGCATTTCTATTTTTATGGTGATTTTTTCACAACCTTCTTCTTTGAATCCAGTCTCATTGCTATAGCTCTTACTGGCCTGTTGGGTTTATCTTTGTACGTTGTTATAAATCCGTCAGAGCTTAGCAAAAATAATTCTACAAGCGTCTCCATCTTGTGCGTTCCTCCATGCGTGCTTCTTCTTTTCAAATATGTATGTTTACATTCTTTATCACTTCTTTCTATTGTTTCAGATCTTAAAATATAATTCATAAAACAAATGTATGCGTTGATGTAGGAACAATCTTTAATTTATTCTTATTAACCTTGGTGGCCTTATTAGTTTCATTTGTTTTTGAGGGTGTGTACACACAGCAGATGAGAGTGGTCAGATAAATCAATCATTTACTTTTTTTCCTTCTCATCACACTTTTTAAGTGGTTCTTCCACCTTCATTAGCCTTTGAGATTTATTATGTTTCTAGGAAACCAATAAACATATACTGTGATGTAAAAAATATTTTTTAAACTTAACACCCACAAATTTGTATGAAAATTTACACAATTAAATAGCTCCAGATAAATCCTTAATCACGTTAAAACGTTAACAGAATATAAATTTCAAATTATGTTCACAAATAATAATATTAATTTGCCATGTTACATCTTTTAGTTGGAAAGGGTGTCTGTATAGGGGAAGTTACGTTTCCATTACCGAGTGAAGGGGAGATATTGGATAATTTGTTTGTTGATGATATGATTTGAGGTTTAATATTTGAAATGGTAGCTTCTAGAGGTATGGAGAATTGAAATAATTTAAAGAAAATTCTCAAAATATTCGATGTTTGAATATCCAACTATGCATTCTATACGTGATGGTGGTAACAATACCATGGTTATAGATTTTAACGAAAATATTAAAATATTCCTCAGTTTTTAATTATAGAAAAAATGTAAAACCCACATATGCTGACATACCAAATATGATTAAAATCGTTGCACCCATTTTGCATATATAACACTGTATGAACAAAACGAAGAGAGAGACGGCAGTCAGACTTCATAAAAAAGAGTTTGGATATGATAATGTGTATCATTTTTTGGAACAACAGATAATTCATATATACATCAACATCAATTTATAATTTGTATAAATTATCTACAATTCAAAAAAATACTATATAAATAATTATAGACTAAGTTGTAGTAAATCAAAACATGTAAATATACACATTTTTAAACACGACTAAGAAAACTACACAATTGATGTTATAACATAAATTTAGCCATGTTATGTAAATTGAAAACCGTCTTGAGGTTAAAGATATGTAATTAAATATATAAAGTTTAGGTCGTTCTATAGAATTTTATTGTTTTACTGTTTACACAAATATATATTTTGTTCAGTCAATTATATTTTACACATTTATATGCTAAGTCATTTGTATGACCACACGTGCAACCAAATGCTATTGGATACAACTTAAAGAAGGAATTGCAAAGAAACAGTAATGATATTAAAAGGCAAAGAAACACATTACTAATGACGTCATTACTGCCGTCCAAACGAAGTTCATTCTTCACTCTTTACACCAGTGAGTTTCTGATGAGATGGTTTTCTAAAGAGTACGTTACTGTATGAGTTACTTTCTTTACTGATTTTGTAAACTATAAAAGACTTTATGAAATAAATACTTGCGACATCATTAAGCTTGATGATATGTCTTTACGAAGTTTAACTTTGAAAAGTCTCTTATGTTACTTAAAACATTCATTTTTAAGTCTATAAAATATGTATAAATACATAGTTTTAATATACTTGGACCATTGTTTATGATCTTAAAAATAAAAGCTTAATAAAACCCACAACATTGTAATTACCCTGATTTATGTTTCAATAATATTTGTATCATTATCACACACTTTTAGAATAAAACTATTTTCATAAATATTTCTTTAAAAACATTACACAATAAATAAAAAAATAACTGTATGTGTGTGATTGACGCAAACGTATCTTCTCTCTGTTTGTGGGGGAGGGGGAGTTTTATTTTACCTGGCAATAATATAACTCTACCTAAAAATATGAGATTACCTACATCTACTTTGTTATTAGCTATTCCAGTAGACAGAGTTCATAAGCCCTTCATTTATTTATGAGTTATTATATTTTAGGCTACGTAGGTATGACTATCTAAAACGCTCCACTTATGTGTGTGGTCTGGTAATTTCTTGATATCTATATTTCCAGTTTCAATAAACTGATTATATGAAAATATAATGGATCTTGTCCATAAGTACAATTCAATTAACGTTGAACTTTATCCGCTGATAATCATAAAACACAGTCGCCATAACCAAAGTGTCAACTGTCAGATTATGAGTGACAAACAACGTACGTAACAATTGCATTCACGCATGCACCTAGAGTATTGAAGGTTTTCACAAAACTACCAAATAAACAAATTATCATTTAAAATGAGAAGATTGGTTGATTACTAATGCCCTGGTGCAACTTACAACTGAAATCACGGATACACTGCAGACCCATAACTGAAGGCAATTTTATTGTGTATTTATTTAACCAGAACATTTCATCATATTGTTTTTAAAATATCTACGAAAGTTTAACATTACATTCAAATAACCTTGTACAAAGTTGTAGTTTTTTGTTTAGCAAAAACTTATTTGGTTAAAGTGGCTGCTTTCAATAAATTTTCAAGGAAATTTATTATAATTTGGAAGAATAAGACTTTTTATACGTTTTACAAGTTTCATAAACTAATGTTGTTTTCAGAATTTAAACTTATTATTTCTGTACAGGTAGTTTATAATATGTATAGAATCAAAACAAAACTTTGCTACTACCAAAAAATTTCTTATTAAACATTTTTAAACATTATGACTGTTTTATAATTTGTCAATTATATTTTTCATATAATAAGTGATATTTCAATTATGTGTTTGTTATTTGTTACTTATCAAAGTGTGCCATGAAATGAAAGATTATTATTTGAACAAAATAAATAGTAATACACAAAGTACGGTATTGACATACAGTGCAACTAATTGTATAATATACTTATTTCATTAAAAATAAATCTTTGTATATAAAAAAAAGATTTAAACCCACGATAATCATTTCATCGTAAACCTACTTATTATTTCCTACACAAATTATCGAAGGTAAACTATTTAAAAAATTATGTACAAGGTCAGTATTTAAATTATAATATTAAAACACTTTTGACAATTAAATTTTGATTGTATAACTATTCTTATAGTATCTGCAAGGATACAAACTGTTGTATAGTACATTTTGTGCACTGTTAATTAAAATTTAATTCAAAGCAGGCAAAGATCTTTGTGGTTTACATTGACAAATGTTTAACGTAACAAAGTTCTAAAACCCAAACGATAAACTAAGAATATAAAACTCTATAGGTTGAGTACAATGGTTTGAATTGAAAAGTGCTGAGCAAATATTGAAACGTGGAAAATCTCTCATTGTATTATTGCGTCGCGCCGCGCCGTAGGGAACCCTTTTTACAATAACCAAGTAAGTCATAAAAACAGTTTAAAATCCTATATTTTAATTATTTCAGCAACATACCAGTATATTTGTACTTGTTGATGGAGTTGTGTTATGGTTCAACACATCTATGTGTTTATTGGTGCCATGATAAAAACCAAATAAGATTTTCTCTAAACCATCTCTAACGATTTTGACCAAAATTGGATCTAGTGTAGACTCTGAAGAGTAATGAGAACAGACAAAACGTAATGTTCCCCGTCCACAAAAAATGTCAGTTCTTTAATTATCTGTAAATATGTAAAATAAGAAATCCATCCATGGGGCTATTGTAAAACACGTAATTTATCAAAATTGACTGTACCGATTTAATTCCAGGTTTAATTAAATTTGCAAACTAATTAATAAAACTCATTTGAAATATCGCAAGGATAAAAAATATTATGGTTCATGAACAAACAACAAAATTTTACTTTAATGGTTGACAAGCATGTTTTTTAGTAAACTAGTATTTAACCCGATGAAGAGGGTTTTACACCTTTACCTTACAACACAAAGGTAGAAATTTGACTTCATTTTATTTTTTGTCAAAGACAGCATACTTTCATTTTCACTTTTTGATTGACTACTGATGGCAATGATAACATCCGAAATGATTTATGTTGGTTTCTATTTGTTTCTTTTTAAATGGTGGGTAAGAACGTTTGTGCGTTTTTGAACAAGTTTAAAAAAATTTAAATTCACAAAATATGGTAATAAATTCGTGTAAGGCGTGAGTAAGAAATATTCACATCCTGAACACTGAAATAAACTTCGCAAAAATAAGAACATTTTGTAAAGTAGAGTAGTATCAATTTTATTATAAAATAAAGATAATTCTCGACTAAATATTAATCAATGTAAGAAAATGTGACAAAGGTGAGCAAACATTTGCACATAATTTTAATTAAACAATAACAACACTTCTGTGTAAATATAAAAAGTACTATTGTACCCAACTGTTTTAAAATGTACTATAAAAAATCTATAAAAACAATTCCAATAAGCAGAGTGCTGGGGTGGAGCTTACTTTTGACATTGGCACTGTTGTGGTAATTACTCAAAAATGCTTTATAAGAATAATGCTTTCCAAAAACCAACACGATGTATTTTGTTCACCTTTGTTTTATTTTCGAACATTAATGTTGGTTTTATATTAGAAGCGGGAATATAGGAACGGAACAAATTATTTTACTGGTTCTATAGTTAACATTTAAAGACAGTTAAATTAAAAATGCATAAAAATAAAGTGTACATTATTTCAAAAATTGACATTTATATTAAGTCACAAGTATTTATTACCTATTCATTTAAAAAAGTACGCTTTTGTATTAATACTTTCAACATAAATATTAGAGTTTAGCTGTTTTAACACAAGATCATGACCGTCATTTTAGTACTTACCCAGCATGTTGGTACAATGTAACGGAAGCAGATCCTCTAAATGTTATTCACAAAATTTGGTTTTCTGAGCTTTGTATTAAATATTTAATTATATTGGTAGATCGAAGGTAAGTTTGTTTGAAACAGCTGTTACACAGGATTTCTGTCCCTCATACATGTATTCAATCTTGTTATACCTTCGCGTACCTCTTAGATGTTCATATTTTAAAAAGACGCAATTTGCTTGGCTCGTGTTGGTATCTCGACAGTAGCAGGCCTCGATGGTGTAAGTATGTAGAGGCCCCTCCACTTCCTTTGTTTGTGTCGGCGAACATTTTCAATAAGAAGTATATTTTATGTTATATATTATTCCACTGAAATATCAATTCTATTAAAACAGGTGCATCCATTAAAAAGGTAAATAGGACAGCCTAGAGTAAAATTTGAAGAAAATCGAAATAAGAAGATGGAGGACACTGAGAATGGGAATTGGGGATATTTTGTCCTGAATGCTACAGCTCTACACAGAGTTGTAGTTGATAAATGTGTTAATATGAAAAACTAAAAATTTCCTATCGTTATTTTTTTTTTTATTTTAGGTTAAAAGTTAAAAATAATCTTAAAAATATCAAATATTACTAATAGCAATAGACTTCACTTGAATACAAATAGCATTGAGTTTCTAGTTTGTGTGGTTTTATTCTTAGTTTAAATTAAAATAAAATTAAACACATTATCTCACAATAAGTTTATTAAATCAAGTTGTAGTTTGATTATTATTATAGCTCATTATCACCGAAGATAACGACATTGTCGTAAAAATACCTTGTATTTAATAAACATATTTATGAGACATTGTGTTCTAGTTTTATTTTAATTTAAAACATCTCACAAGTCAACCTCAGTATTGATTTGTAATATTCTTAGTTATTCATCGATGAACAAAAACGATATATGAAATAAAGAAATTAAAATTTATTTGACCCTCTTTTATACATCGTTTTAACAGCAGAAAAAAAAGGGGGGAAATGACAATCTTATACGCTTAATAATAAAATAAAGAACTATTATTCACATTACAAAATGTAATACATATAAAATAAAATTCATAATAACATAATAAACAATAATAATAATAACAAAAAATACTCCCTGCTGTATTATAAGAAAATAGCAAAGGGTCACTTCATCCCGAGGTTAAAACCTGTTTGGGATGAAATACTCTATACATTTCTAACAATATAGCTAGATGGGAGAGAAAACAATGTGAATGACAAGACAATATTCGATAATTACAAGATAATTAAAATGTGTATGACAACTATGTTAAATGTATTGCTTTATTCTAAAGTGTTGATGTGAAGGAAAACTCATATTAGCGTTGTTATCGAGTCGGCTGAATGATTTTCTTGAATAAATTATTTTTTGCCTCCTGATGTCCTAAAGCGAGTAGTAAGGAGGGAGGGAAGGTTATTGAGTAGACTCTATTGGATATTAACCTTAGCACAGGAACCACTTTGAATCAGTAACATTTGTGAAAGTACAGTCATTACAAAATAAAATATATTGTGCAGAAACTATTCACACACCTTCTCACCAACTCATCTCCAAAAACCATAAAATAAAATACCAACCTAAAACTATTCGTCACCAAAAATTTCAGTTTGGTAGTTGTCAGTTAAAAAGAAAAATAAATAACCATGGTGCCGTCTATAAAACAAATATATATATATATATAAAGAACGTAAACCTGTTTGGCTTGTGCTATAAACACGTCTTTAGTAGTTGGTGATAAAATTCTTTTTAGATTTTTCCCAATTGTTACTGAACCGTACTATTTTTTTAATTTAATTTTGATTTTGTACGTGTTTTTGGATAGTTAATCGTCTCTTTTTAATAAAATTTGAACGAAATCGGTAGAGCCTATTTTTAAAAATACCCTATTTTATGACTACTAAACTACTGATTTTGTTTTTCCTTTTACTGATAACTCGAGAAACGCCATTTGTAGAGAGATTATGTTTTATTTAGGATCTAAGATGTTAGACTTGAGAAAAATTTGATCACTATTATTAGAGGTAATTTTGATAAAATTGTAATTTTATGCTTCAAACCCTCAAATGTTGAGTTATCAATCAAATAAAAAATTAAAAAACTTCCCGGTATACCGCTGATATATAGGAATATAGCCGTCATTAAAATAGGCTTAATACTATTTTCTGGTTTTGCTTTCAAAAAACAATAATCTTGTTTTTGGCTGAACAATGAAACGATAGGTTCGTGATATATTGAAAGTATTTCCTATAAGTTCACATGTAGCCTACAGGACTAAAATTAGGATTATAAACTAAAGTTCACGTATTTGCACTTGTGTGTATTACATCAATTTATTCAATTACAAATGTAGGATAACCTAACCTAACATTTAATTTATCCTATTGCTGTGTTTTTATTGTAATACTTAATAAATGAGGTATTTAAAATTTAATTGTATTCAACATTCCGATAGTTAACAATTTTATCCTTTTACTGTTTATAATAGTACTAAATAATATTTTATACATTTATATGGAAAGTTATTTGTATGACCAGAAACACAACCCTATGGAATAGGATATAAATTAAAGAAAGGGTTGCAAAGAAGAATTAATTAATGTTATTATACGGCATAGAAACACATTACTAATGACGTCATTACTGCCGGCCAAACAAAGTTCATTCTTCACTCTTTACACCATGAGTTTCTGATGAGATGGTTTTCTAAAGAGTACGTTACTGTAAGAGTTACTTTCTTGACTGATTTTGTAAACTATAAAAGACTTTATGAAATAAATACTTGCGACATCATTAAGCTTGAAGTTTACCTTTGAACAGTTTCTTATGTAACTGGAAACATTCATATTTAAGTTCTTAAAATATGTATAAATACATAGTCGTACATCATACATAGTCATACATAGTACTTGGATCATTGTTTATGATCTTAAAAATAAAAGTTAAATAAAACTCACCACATTGTAATTTATGTGGTGTTTTTGTTTTGTTTTTTACCCTTATTTATGTTTCAATGATATTTGTATCATTATCATCAAAGTTTTTTAATAAAACTATTTTCATAAACATTTCTTTAAAAACATTACACAAAAAAAAAACTGTATATGTGTGAATGAAGCAAACGTATCTTCTCTCTGATTGTGGGGGGGGGGAAGAGTTTTATATTACCTGGTTTCCCTCCATCCACATTGTTATAATCTATCCCAGTAGGCAGTGACACTTATAGTTCATAAGCCCTTCATTTGTTTATGGTTTATTATATGTTAGGCTACGTAAACATGACTGTCTCAAACTGGCTCCACTTATGTGTGTGGTCTGGTAACACTTTGATACACTTAGAGCATTGTTGATGGCCTTTAATATAATACTTACATAAAACACACCACAATGTATAAAATAACTTTATTTATTTTTTAAACTTCTCTACGTTTCGATAACATGATTACCATCATCAACATAGTCTTAGAATAAAACTCTTTCTGAATGCTATGATGTTCGAGTGGTTTTTTGTCTTCAAACAACATGAAGAAAAATGACTTAACGTTAGTAAAGAAAACAATCCTATTACTATATGAATGATATTGTAAGAAATAAGTTTAGGTAGTATTATTTTGCTATTGCCTACAATCAAAACACAGTATTTATATATAGATCTACCTATTCAACATATATATGTACGTGTACATATTTTACATTCTTATATTTACCATAAATATTACTTTGATAATTTGCAACAAATATAACCCCAATTAATATTCGAGGTTATTTCGAAATTTAAAACGTCAAATAATAACCTTCAACTTAGACTATTACCTATTTTATATTTACTTAATAGTTGTAGACATTGGTATGCATTACATAGTGTAGGTTACAAATTACATGATTTTGCATACGAAAGCACTTATTTTATATATTGGGTCAACATTAAAAGCATTAGTTAATGAAATATTTAATTCACTGCTTACACATTTAGAGTTGTTGCCTATAGCCCTATAATTAGATTTAATCTTACAAAGTAACATTTCAAACAAATGGTTGTACATGGCCTATCAGGGTTAAGCTAAATCAAAGAACTTCATGTAGAAGAAATTGTCTACAACTTCTAAAAACAGATTTCATATTAAATTTAGTCTTACTTTAATATTGTAATTTTCATACATGAGTTTAATATGTGTAGGTTAAAAATGGCGATTATATCCTACATGTATTTTTAGAAATTTTAAACAATTCCTTGTAGATGAAGTTCATTGATTTAGCTTTACCATAATAGGCCATGTACGACCATTTGGAGTGAAAGGTTACTTTGTAAGATTAAATCTATAGATTGACCTGATATTCTATAAAAAAATAAATAGTAAATTATATTCAACATGGATAATCTAAAATAAACTATCTCCAACAACACAACGGCCTAGTCAAAATTAAACTTCATAAAAATTAATAAAGTACTTACAAAATGAAAGAACTTATGCTTTTTACGCAATCTCTACATCCTTTTATATAGGCCTACTATAAAAATTGTTATAAATTATAGTTTTTTTTTATATTTTTTAATTTTTAATTTAAAAAATTTTTTTAAAGAGATTTCTAACAGCTATCTTTTATAATTATTACAATACGAAGAAGGATTTATTCTTACAATTATCAGTAAGAACAGTAACTGGTTTAAACAAGTAATAACTGATTGTAATTATTAGAGTGGAGACGGTAGCAAGGTTTATTTTATGCTAATGAATGTCCACGATATTTTGTAAACTAGGTCAATTAAAAGATTAGAGAAACATGGCTGGAGTTGTGTTTACATAATTAACCGTGAGAGGACAAGACTTTAGCTTAATAAATGGTTAACATAAAGAGTTTGAATGAAACCAATATCATCATAGCTGGATGTTACGCCAAATTACCCCAAATACATTTGAGGAAATTATATAGTTCTAAATATTATATATTATATGCAATAACTATTAAACCATTTGATATTTTAAAGTGATTTTTTCTGGGTTTACTCTCTTTTCAATTTTTTAATTTTAATTCTTATATTTGGGTGTGTCCTAATTTTCTGCTTTCCTTTCATCTGTATTCAGAGTTTAGATCTGTAAATAAAGTCATTTAAAAGAGGTATAAAATATATACAACATATTATTTATGGAAAAATATTATTGTTAAGGAATATAGATTAGAAATATAAAATTTACTACTTATATATTTTTAAATATACATTTTTAAACAACTGTCCCCCAACAACCCATAATGAGTGTTACTTCAAGAGTGTTTCCCAATTAGACGAAGGAAAAAGGGGGATATTTGTTTTGTTTGGTTGGTGAAAAATAGCCACCTTCTTTCTAGTGTCCAGCAATGTGGAAGTGTTTGCTGTATGTTTGAAGAAAAGAAAATTATACCCAGAATACATATTAATAATGGGAAGTATTTTAATTCATTTTCAAGAGTGTTACCTGTATTTTATACATCAAACAAATTTTGAAAATTGGTATTAAAATATATATTTTTAAGTGGTGATGTACTGTAGTTCTAGACCTAACCTCCAAATTCTAGCCTTCGCTCGTGATGCATTTCACAACTAAACTGTTAGATTTTTCAGGAGTGTTACCAGTCAGGAGTGTTACCTTAAAAAAGTAACACTCTTGACTTGAAAGTAACACTCCTGACTTTAGTGATTAAATTATCACCCTACTGGTTTTTCTTATCTATGTAATATAAATTCTCTTTAAATGTAACAGTATTAAAGTGCAAATCGAAATGTGTCAGAGAAAACATAAAGTTAAAAAAACAAATATCTGCTCTAGAAGAAATGATCATAAAAGAAAATAGAAAAACCGAAATGATAAAAAAAGACTTCAACGGCTGAAAAGCACAAGAATCAAAACTTAACCTAACACCTGAAAATGAATTTACGCCAAACTCTAAAAAACGAAAAAAGAGAAAAAAATTTACTGATTTGCACAACGACTTGAGAAATTCAAGCACTAGGAGAAAGAGATTTCTATTGATGTAATCCCCTGTAGCTAGGACCTTAAGAGTCCATAATGCAATAATGACAACAATTAAAAAATCATACGAACAGACAAAATCAAAAACTAAGAAACATCATATTAGTTCAGCACTTTCCTCAGAGCTGATACATCGCTACAGGCTTCGAATGGTTGTAGCCCGTACCATTGGTCTTTCCACATCACAAAGACTAGTACAGCAGCACCATCAAAGAGGGAATGAAAACGTTTCCAAATTGAAAGTTTTTTTTTTTAGCCCAGATGTCAGCCGCTTAACCGCAAGTATGAAGGAGACAATTACAAGAGAATTACAAGAAAAAAAATCAAAAAAACAAAGAAGGTATCTAGTTTCACCTATGAAAACTTTGTTCCAAAAGTTCACTCGGTTGTATGGAAGCTCTCTATCTGATACAACTTTCACAAGATATAGACCTTTTTACGTTCTTAAACCGACTGTGATTTCACGAGACACTTGTTTATGCAAACGGCACACAAATATTGCATTGAAATCAGCAAAACTTCGGCAATTAAAGTCGATTGCAGATAAGGACTCGCACAAATTTAACGGCTACCTTTTTGTGACAAGACAAACGCAAACTGCACGTACAGTATAATATGTGTGATGATTG
Source organism: Aphrophora alni (assembly GCA_963513935.1). NCBI lineage: Eukaryota > Metazoa > Arthropoda > Insecta > Hemiptera > Aphrophoridae > Aphrophora > Aphrophora alni. Next base: position 100,190,184 of record OY740769.1, on the reverse strand, counting down.
CAAAACCAAAGATGTACCTTTGGACAACTTCAATAAAGATGATAACATTAAATGGGCAAATGGGTTACTAAAAAGGAAATAGGGGAGAAGAAAAGGTCCAGGTACCTGTCCCGATAACGTCAAAAGTAACTGTGAATGGCACCATTGGAGATTTGGTAAAAGAATTTCAAAGCGAAATGAAAATTCTTAAAAAACATGCTTTTAATATAAAAATACAAAACAAAGCTAGTAGGGATATAAAACAAAATATGAAAGACAATGAAGTTGTTCATGCTGACTTTTCCGAAGAAAAAGCTGACGGAATAAGGTCCAAAGAAAGTTAGATTTGGATCCTGAAATGTTGAAACTCCATGCCAAGCTAAACTTACACAAGACACATTTATTTGTCCTCATTGATTTGCTAGGTATGTATAAAATTATATATCAACAATGTAATTCCATGTCTTATTCAAAAAATGCTATTAAATGTTTTATATATTTTAAACCAATGATATGGATATCAAAAGATGCAGGGGATAAGTAATTGAAATTTTAAGTAAATTGAAAAGAGAGTAAACCCTGAAAAGATCACTTTAAAATCTCAAATGGTTTAAGAGTTACTGCAATTTATGTCAATAAAAATACCAGATTTTAACATTTCACGTTTCGCCATTTGCAATACCTTTTTAAAACGCCTGTAGCTCCTTAACTGTACATTGTAATGATATGAACTTTTACATGTGGAAAGAAGAAAGTTCAAATTTTCTGTGGTTTTTTTAATTCGAAAATATCTCTTATAGTTTCTGAGTAATTAATTTGTGAAAAACAGCCAATTTTCACACTTTGCAAAGTCGTATGCAACTTTTTTTAGGCCTAAAAGTGAGTTTTTGAATTTTGAATGTTTCTATAGCTTAATAGAAGCAGAATTAAATTTGGGAGTCGAGGGGTGATATTAAAATTTCAAAATTTTTAATATTTTTCCATTTTTATCTACTTTTTAGTAAAAATGTTTACGTTTACCAATACTAATGATATGCACATCAAAAGATGCAGAATTGAAAAGAGAGTAAACCCTGAAAACATCGCTCTGAAATCTCTAAGGGTTTAGGAGAAATTGCGGTTTAAAGTTTTTTTAAAAAGATCAAAAATATTTTAAACCAATGATATTGGTATCAAAAGATTCAGAATTGAAAATATAGTAAACCCTGAAAAAATCACTTTAAAATCTCAAATGGTTTAAGAGTTATTGCAATTTATATGTCAATAAAAATACCAGATTTTAACATTTCACGTTTCGCCACTTGCAATACCTCTTTAAATCGCCTGTAGCTCCTTAACTATATATTTTAATTATATGAACATTTACATGTGGAAAGAAGAAAGTTCAAATATTACTGTGGTTTTATCAATTTGAAAATATCTTATATAGTTTCTGAGTAATTAATTTGTGAAAACAGCCAATTTTCACACTTTGCAAAGTCAAACATTTTAAATCTAGGTCAGCTTTTTGGAGATTCAAGGTTCCTAGACACGAATTTTTTCTAATATTCTAGAATTTACAATGCTAGTAAAACATTATTCAAATGCTATCTAATATTTGATTAGAATTGAAAATACCTGGTCTCTTAACCAGCTAAATAAACACTGTCAATATACCTAAGTCCATACTTCTGCCTTCACTAAGGTTCCCGTACCTTGAGTGAAACTAGTTGTTTATCAAACTCCTGTTGCAAGCTTATGACCGTCTTGTAACTTAACTTGGGTTGCCTATTTTGATGGATTCAGATATCCTTCGGAGTCGGTATATTGGTTTCTAGCAGCCATACTATACTTCGACGTTTTAGTACCGCATTGGCTAGACATTCTTATTTGCAATGTCGTCTTCTGTTGACGCGTTTCGGAATAACTCCATTTTCAAAACTAAATGTTTCAACGTATGAAATGATTAAACTAGACCAAAGATATCAATTTATTGCGTGCACTATGTTTTTTACAGAGAACGTGGATTGTTTATTGAAAGCTATCAAATATTCTAAATAAAATTTAAATCCCAAAGTAGTGTTTAACAATTGTAAGTAATAAAACGATTTTATTAAATGAACTTTTATATTTCTAATCTCTACCATTAATAAAGTTGAAAAGTAAATGAGATCTCTAGTTAAAGAATAATGATTTACTTGAGAACAAACATAAAAGAGGAAAGCTTCTGAACCCAATGATGTAATATATGAAAGTCAAGCAATTTAGTATAGAATATTATGGGGCAAGATCAAACTTCATTTTGTTTCCTGAAATGACATTATATTTACTTGGCAGAAGAATCAAGGGGACAAGGAAAAGCAAAATTAAAAATCAATTTCATTTTGTTAATTTTAATTATTATAAATATCTATCCAGAGAAGCTACTTTCCTTTGTGGTTCATAAACACTCTTGATAAAACAGTACTTGAGAGACAAAATTTCTGTTTGAATTATTTAGGAACTCGATTAGAGAAGGCAATGGAAAACTCATTAAAAAGCAATCTACTTCTGTTTGTGAGACCTTACTTCGGGAGTTTTACGATTATTGTTAAATCATTATTTTTAAATAATCACTTACTTTGTTCATTGTTATCAAAAGTTTGTGAAAATACGACCTATAATGAGTTTCATCTTAATTAAAAGACAAAGATTTAAAAGAACGTTTTTTGTAAATTGTAATAGAATGATATATTATAGCGGAAGTGGCGGTTGAGAGTTACTTAAAGATATTGGTCCTATCAGTGCACAGAAGGGTGCGACCACACTCACCACCAACGGCCAACCACGAAAACCCATTACATAGTTTAATTTCCTCAAAACCAATTTCTTCCTAAAACAATTATTATTCTGCAATTTAATTATTTAAGAGATATATTTATAAATTAATTAATTTAAAAAGTCAATATAATAATTCATTAAACTATTATAATATATTAATAACAATAATAATATAGTAACATACATATGTCGTAATATTTCAATAATAAAACTGTGAAATTCATGTTAAACTTTCCGCTAACTTAAGATTAAATTCCTGTCTTAGTAAAACTCTAGATTAACATTGTATTATTTCCTGTATTCTAGTCAAAGAAGTAAATTGAAGAAGTTTGCCCATAACAGCAGAACTTAAAGGTCACACACAACTTCTCACAAGTTATATTTCCTCAATGTTGAGTAAATGGAATTATTTCATGAGTGTAATAATCATTTAAAAACTGTAAACAGTTGGTACGTCGAGTTTTAGGTTTATTTATATTTTAAGAGTGTAAAATAAGTTTACAAAATATATGGAAACTGCAAGCTGTACAAGTGTAGTGCAGTAGAGTTGGTTTGTCGTTGAGTCATGAGCAAATTGTAGAATACTATTATCTTAGGCAGTGAAAAGTTTGTTGATATCTAAAATATATTTGACATAGAGGTATTGAGGGCAAAGAAGTGTCTTGCAAACCGACTGGATCTACGTATCCAGGTTGCTTGTAGATTCTGTAGAATGTTGGGGAATCTGACTAACGGTTGACGATTATCTGGCGAATAACTACTCTCTTGACAAAACCGAATGCATTAGTGATCGTAGAATGTACTTACACAGTAACATGGAGATAAATGGTTAGACTATACAAGGTAGAAAATGAAATCTCTGCCTGTTTTCTCTACCTAGCAAGAGGCAAACACTGTTTAATCTTTTCTCACCACTTCCATGAAGAACTAGATAGTGGTCTGTTTAAACTCATAGAGAGGACAAGTCTGCTAAAGTACTCTGCAGTTGTAACGAGTAGGTCTCCCTTGGGTGACAACTATATCAGTTACCTACTTATAAGTGGTTATATCAACACTACCATAATATTATGAAGGATGCTTGAGAATGATTTCCCATAGGAACGTGAATCACCGATTTAATTTCCCAGCTCTTTTTTTGATTTGTCTCAACAGACTAAGGCTTTTTGTTATCAAAACATCTTAAGCCCCTTAAACCGTGGTAGGAAACTTAGGGTGCCCACATGTACGCAAATTAAGGACTACACTTATATTACCATTGCACCAGGCCAAATTTGATTCGGCCTAATCAACCATTTCACTTAATTTTGGTTGCGGATGTTAATTAATACATCACATAATTAGTAGGGAATGTGCACCGACTCAAACTCCTTTGGGCTTAAGACCCAACGTTGGGACTTAAGTGTCCATATTGAATAATCGATACCAAAACGGCTAAAACACAACCGTACTCACTGAAATCCCCACGTACTCTGCAGGGAGATCCGCAGCTATCTTCTTTCCCCTCGAGAAGAAGGGACGTTTCCTTCCGCACTGTGTGTTCTGTTATCTCTTGTTTTGTTATCGAAACACCTTGCGCCTTACAACGCACAGGTAGGCAACTTAGGTTACCCACAAGTTGCACAATAATTCATTGGTATAGAAGTTTTTATTCCCCTTAAACCCAAATTTTAATCTAATCTAGTTGTAATAATTTGTAAGTACATGTAATTAGACTTGTAGATTTGTTTTTTTAATTTTATTGTGTATTTTTGTATATAACCGTTTATTAAGAGTGTTTCACATGTTCCTCACTGAGTATAGACAAATATATTGTCTTTATTGAACACTTTCTGACCTTTCTATGTTTTGTTATATTAACAGGTTATTTAATTCATAGTTTAAAAAAACTTTATTGCTAACAATTATCAAGGTAAAGTTCAAAAATCTGTACATTAAAATTATTATCTAATTACATGAGTTTAATATAACAGTTAAAGTTTTTGTTTATATTCTATTTTAAACTACACAATAATTTCATTAAATCGTGGTAATTTTAATATAATTATGCAACTCATAAATATATTATAATTGCGATCAATATATTTATAATCTCCTCCAAAGTTTGACCGATTGAACTCACAGACCGTTCTCAAAGATGACGGAACCGTAAAGTAGGTCTAGATCTTAGTTTCCAAACGAGCTGAAATAGATTCACAAGTGAAAGAAACATGTCTGGAAACCGTAACCTGTGAAAATCGTTGTTTTTTTCAATATTACGAGGACGTATTTTATCTAATTAATTAAAGGATGTTGTCTACAAACTAAGCATGTTTGTTTGTATATAAGAGTAACTTGAACATCAGTATTACAAACGCCACATACCAAGGTCTGTACAAAATGAGAGGAGCTAAATAATTTTACACTTTTAATTTTATATAAATTATAAATGAACGATAAATGAATTATTTTAATTAAAACACGAGATAGTTTACCCTAAAATATTTGTTTTTTAAGACAATAATCTGTAAATATTGTAAATAAATTGTACTTTTGTATGCAAACATCTCGAGGCTAGAAGTAAATTCAAAGAAAACAGATAGTGTTTACTCAAATGGATTTTTTTTTTGTAAAAGTTAAAACTAATTAAATCATCTTCGTCTTTAAAATAAGGATAAGATTCTCCTCAACACAAAACGAAAACTTTACAAATTGATTTTTTCCTTGTTGTGTGAAAGAAAAAAAAAACCAACAACGCCCTATACTACAAAGGAAGAAAAGAACATGCAAAATATTAAGTCCTCGAATATTCTAATAGCTTCAGGTTTGAAAAGAAAAAATACTTGGTCAAGAGAGACCTGGTAACAAATATGAAGTAGACTAACAAAGACAACATAAAAATCTGTAGACCCAGCTAGGCTCTTTTGGAATTGCCAATATATTTAAATTACGGCCCAGAAGGATTTTTCTAATTAATTAAGCATATTAATAATTAATTGAAATAACCCTGTAATAGTGTGTGAATGTCGGAAGAGGACAAGAGTTACTCAAGAAACACCTGATAGGAACTATAAAATAGAGGAATCTAAGCCAAGAATAGATTAATTTATGTAGACTCAGCTAGAACACCTCGGAATTACTACTTCAGTGCTCGCAATGTATTCACAAAATATTTATTATCAAATTAAGCTAAACCGATGGCAAAAGTCTGCAATTAAATCTATAAAAAACTATTAGAAAAAACACCTAATATTTCAATATGTTGAGAGATATTTCTCCAATTGGTATGTAAGGCCGAATGTAGACGAGCTCTTTTGTAAATATGTGTTATTACATCAATGGAGAAAAAAGCAAAGGGATGAAAAATATATCACCTGAAAACTGTAGTTAAATGTGATGACATTCTCTTAAGAATACTTTTGAATTGAACGGTACATGTTTGAATTAAACTAAATTCTAATTATATTTTAATATATATTTGTAGTTATGAAGAACATAGTATACCAACTTTAAGTATATATTCCTTACCCAGAATACGAAGTATAGTTTAGGTTTAAGTATTTTGAGCTCTGTTTATTTACTAATCTTCACTTTTTATTACCTCCGAAAACAGAAAAAGTAATTTTTGATATTTTGATAGACCCTTTAATTAAGGTCTATCTGATGTCAAGAAAGTGGTGATATATAGAATTACGAAATTCAGGAAATATGTGTAAACAAACTTATCTTGCAGTAAAAAAGCCCTTGATCTATCAATACAATTCAAACATTTCCCAAAATGTCCAAGAATGAGCTTTTAGGTAATGCATTGTATGAAGTGACTGGGCAAGTACTATGATGGCGTCCATACATTTGGTTTTTTTTATTAAAACATCTTTCGATAACAATATTAAAGAAAGATCATTTTACATTTCTAATTTCATTCAATATTGCTTTGAATTTAAAGTATATATTCAACATAAAACTATGTATTGTACGATGTATATTTGAACCTATTTATGGCCACAACAGGGTCGTTGCCAAGCTAAGGATCCACTTGCAGCAACTTTAACAGACATTTCTTAACTAATGACAGTTTAATGATCCCCGCGTACTTAAGGGTTACACTTTCTGGTGATCTCTAAAGCAAAAAAAAAAAACTTCATCTCTGAAATCACTCAACACGGGTTCTTAATCTGTTTTACGTTCACAGCTTTACAAAACATCCTCAATAGAAACAAATGCTCTACAGTTCAGAGAATAAACATCGCGTGTCCGTCAGTAATGACGTCATTAGAAGAGTTTTCTTTTCCTTTCATCATTACAGGTGATGTGCTGTATATTTTTGATATTTTGATTTATGGAAATTTTCGGAAATTGATTATCATAATAATTCAAATTACGCTAATTTAATTAAGGGAATTAATTATTATAAATTTAAAAATAAGATATATTTTTCATTATATATTTTAGTAAAATGAATAAATAATTTTTAAGAAAATTTTAATCAGTATATTTTTGGAGGAATATTTGCAAGTAAAATACGAGTGTATTGTAGCTATTGCTACCTCCTCTTGAGGCAATATTCGTTACCGTTGTATCATGATGTGATATCGAATGCTTTTCCAATAAATAATAAAAACATACAAATTCTAAAAGAAAATAAATCAAATAGATGAAACTTCAGCCGCTAAGCCCTCTTTCTCAGTTGCAAATCAGTAAAAACATTAAGTCTAACTATTTATTAACTACTATTAATGATTTTTTTTTTAATACAGATTCCCAGTAAAGGATGTGTAAAGAACTTTGAATGATTTATTGTATTAAATACCAATAATTCATTATGGTTTAGAGCAAGTTAAATATATTATTTCCCAATAAATATACTAATTAAAGATTAGTATTTAATCTTTAAAAAGTACCTTTAACTACGTTTTTGTTAAAGTGGAAAGTCCACTAAAACGTACATTTCTCGAAATTTACTGTTGTATTTGCTGATATGTTGGACAACTGGGGAAATCCGTTTTTGCAAAATTAAATATTAAAATTACATCAACTAACATATCACTTTACACCCTGTAATAGGAATTCATACTATTTTAACACATGCAATAATAGTAACTATGATTACATGCAACGGTCACAAATGGTTGTAATACATTTTTACCCCGTATTATAAAATCTAATTGTGAATGTAATAAATAAAGTAAAAAGCCGTTTTAGATATCGACCTGTAGTTTGCGCAGTTGTATTTTACTAAATAAACTTTCATCATGAAGGGTCACTAGATGGGGCATTTCAATATCACTGCGTTGCCCTCAAAACCCCCATTTTTTGGGGACAGGCTCATTTGCCAAAAAGCAGTTTTGTATCACCAGAAGGCACATATAAAATATCTTTTTTTCTATCTTTTTGGATTTCAATTTCTTGAACAGATCCGGGACTTTTGGAATACACGGTATATACAGAGTGATTCGCGAAGATATGCAGAAACTTCGGGAGCTCATTCTAAATGTAAAAGTAAAGAAAAAAAAGTTATATAAAAAGGATTGTATATCACGATAACATTTATTTCATAAAATTAAATAAATATGACTCTCGTGGGTTGACAATGGGATATGCTAACATGGTATCATGTTACACCCAAATAATGTACACAAAGGACCCGTGTTTTATATGAAGAATTTAATTGGAAATATTTTGGAATAACGGAGAAAGTACTTGTCGAATTCAATTTTACCAAAAGTAGTAAAAGAATATGATGAGAAAAAGAAATTTGAATTTTCCATTAAGGAACATGCGAAAAAAATGTCAATATTTTTTAAGAAAAACAAAAGCAGAACTATGGAATTATCTCGTTCCACCTAAATTATATAAATTGCATAGTTTTTATTTATATATATACTCGTATATATATATATATATATATATATATATATATATATACACGAGTATATATTTTACAAAACAAAACCAAATTCAAAAGTAAGTCTAAGTAATTGAGATATTGTAAACAAATAATATATTTGTATTTTTTTAAAGACAATTAGTACAGAGAGTGTTGTGTTATTGCTTAAAAAATTATAAATTTTCCAAAAAATTATTACTTCTTATGATGTCCGAGTAAAAATGAGTGGTTTTAAAAAGGTTGACAATCTATGATACAATTGTGAAAGGGGAATGATGAAATTTCATTGGTCCTTTCTTCCCAAACCAAATATAGGTTTTTTTTTTACCTGGGAATAGGTATTTTTTTTCTATTATATGAATAGTTAATTATGGATTTGAAACTTAGAAGGTTGATCCATAACAATCCAATTACACTTGATTAAATCACGGCTAAGGTAAGGGTGGAGGTCATTCCAATGCGCAAAAGGATAAGCTACAAAGTTCACCACCAACCACCAACCACAAAAAGCCATTACAGTTTAATTTCTACAAAACCAGTCTTGGCGAAAACAATTATTACTATCAGTTTAATTATTCAGACACAATTATATGTAAAACAACAAAAACATTAATCAGCTCAACTCACTAATTACTAATATTTTTAATTGCTATTCTTAAATGTGAAAAAAGTAAACAATTAAAATGATAAAATCATGTATTTTAATTTCTTGTTTCTTGTAATATATAAACATAAGAGTAATTTGTAAGTAAATTTATAAAATAAATATTTTCTTGATCCTTATTAACTTTTCCCTTTTAAAACAAATCACATTTAATATTTAAATTACTTAGAATATACGAGATATTTTTTTTTATATATTGAGTTTGAGTGTAAATCAGTAAACTCTACAACTGTAAATATATTCTAACACTTATTGTCTAAGGATTAGATAAAATTTTCTGAACTTCATGTTGAGAGAGATGTTCACAATAAAAACCTAAACTTTTCTTCAGTTGAAATCCTGTTCTCATTCTTTGTAAGTAGCCAAAGTTGGAGGTCATGATTTATGTTTACCTTCACATCTGTGCTCGTAATGTCTGAAGTACTTCTTTACCATCTTACCCATACTATTGTTCTATAAATACATTCATGGTACTTTTATGCAAATATTGATGCAGTTTGATATTTCAAATTGTCAGTTAACAACTAATGAACCATTTTGTGATATATTTCACAGTAAAACTCTATACTATATGTGTTTTTAATAATTCAGCTTAATACATCAGAATTACTAAATGTAACAGTTCAAAGAAAGTCGAGTACAAAGTTCATTTTCAAATATTGGTGTAAGGGTCAGAAAGACTAAACAGTTTATGAAAAAGGTTCTGGCTTAAACACTTCATAACGTTCTAGCAGCTATTGTCCAGATTACCAGATTAAGTAATTATTTAAATCTTGCAGTAAAGATTTCAACAGATAACTTATAATAGATCTCGATTTAACCCCAGATCACCAGCTACATTTTCCATAAAGTAAACTCTAAACTAAAAACTAATATTTATTCATAACACTATGATGGAGGGGAGGGATTACATTTTCGAAATTACGTATCATTTATTTATTAAAAGAAAACAATTATAATACAACGAAACATGTTTTGTTTTAAATTTATCTCACACGGGTATTTAATCCGAGCGAATGAAGGAATAGTTTACAGCAAATATTCAAAATTATATATAAAAAATACAGATCTGTTTGTAAAATATGATATGTGGAGGGGGTTGGTGCGGAAATTTTCCTCCAATCAATTCTCTATACTGTTCTTTTTATTGTGGTAGGTGTAATGACAAAATGACAAATTTCTCTGTAAATAGATTTTGTTTTCTAAAGTTCTGATCAATAAAATAATATTATTGTATTTGACTGTAATGATCGTTTCGTCATTTAAATGGGGTAAATATTGCAATTGAGGAAATGTTCAGGGGATATCCTTCAATGTTTCTATGCGTGACTTATCGTCTCTAAGCCAAATCAATTCAATGGATCCCAATAATAATAGGACCGGAACAAAATATCTTTACGGGGGTAGATTATCCATTAAATTTATTATTAATTACATAATTATGCTAAATGAAACATGTTTCATGTCATTTCAAATCTATTTTTGCATAAATTTTGGGTTTTTACAAGTTTTAAATTTTAATTTATTACAACCTGTTCAGTAAGTAGTACATAACAATTTCAATCTTGTATAATAAATCCCACAACAAAATATCTTCACAAAATAGAATTAAGATATTGTACGTCTTATTGAATGGCCGCCATGGAACAAAAACCAAAAAATGTAGATAAAACTTAACAAATAACATCTTTAAAACCTAAATAATATGCAACATTTTGGAGAAAATAAGTTTTAAAAGCATTCTGTAAACTTATGTGCAAATTAATTCAATTTTACATTCGAGAAAATGTTACTTTTTTGCCCTTTCCTCCAAAAATATTGAAAAGTAAATAAAACTATAAAAAAATATTTAGATTTTTTTAAGCTTGTTGTGTTATGAATCTTTTAAAATTTCATTTTCTCTAAAACTCTTAAAATCAAATTTCAGTAAATGATGAGCGTTGACTACTGAAACAAATTTATCAGAATGCATTTATATTAGTTTGGTAAATGAAATAGAATCACAATTGAAGAAACCGTTTATTTGCAACTTATATTTTAATGGTATCCTTAGCCATATGAAGGATTGTCCACATCTTCATTTTTTTCAAAACTTCCTCCTCAAGCTGTTGGCCTGCCTACAATTTTTTGCAATTTCTTCAAAGGCCTTTTCAGCTTTTTTTACTCGAAGTTTATTTTGTGCTACGTTGCTTGGCAACAATTTTTATTTTTTTTTAAATGCTTCCAAAAATTAATTAATTTTTATTTCTTTTTTTTACAAGAGCAATGTTTAATATTTGTAAACAATCTCTTATCTAAAAATGCTTTACATATATCTATAAATGTGTGTGCAATATGTCAGATATCTGACGTTCTGAGAAAAATATACCTAATTGTGAAAAAACGCAAAATTCTGAGAATCACAATTGGAGAAACCTTTTATTTGCAACTTATATTTTAATAGTATCCTTGGGTATATGAAGGATTGTCCACATCTCCATCTTCTTCATAAGCGTCCTCTTCAAGCTGTTGGCCTGCCTACACTTTTTTGCAATTTCTTCACTGATCTTCATTGCTGCAACACAATTTTTACCTGGTTTTAAGCTGAACATTTTTAAAATCTAAACACTTAGCTACATTCCCTTTATTGTAACCAGTAACTGCATCATAAATGCCTAGAGTTAGAATCTTAAGTCTAACAAACACTTTTTGGGGAATTCTGCTTCAAATTATATTATTTAGTGACTCTCATTTTGAATACCGCCATGAGTGCACTTAGCTAAAAGTATAGGATTTGTCAAGTCTCAAAACACATCTTTCATTTCTGTCAACACAACAAAAGACAGATGAGTGTGCTCCTTGTGGTCATAAGTAGTTCATTCTGTCTTAGATTTGTGGTACTTGCACCATGCGGTTTCATCCATAGGGCAGAGATTGTGGTGAGATTTATCGTTGATAGAAACAAGGTATAAGTCTGTTGTCCATATGGCCTTTTTAATTTCATCAACACCTTTGTCTGCATTCCTAGTAATCACAAGGTCATAATACAGTTGAATGGTGTTCATGGCATAATTTAAACACTAAACTCTTAACTTAAGTATGAGATAATTAAAATTTCGTGTTTTCAGAAAAAAAAATGTAATCCAATGATAGAAAATACAAAACAACAATACATTTTAATGTCTGACATTAAGAAAGTGAGTAATAAAATTCAAAATTCATTCAAAAAGATAACTACAACAATAAGTTGTAGAATTCACGTTGCTAGGAAACCAATAAACATAATATATTATTATTTTTAAAATATTTTAAACAATGTCTTACTTAGTACACATAAATTTTTATGTAAAACCATACATAATTAAATGGTTCCATAAAAAATGTCTACGATTTTAAAAGTTTACAGTTTGTTAATTTCTAATGCTTTTTACAAATAATGTTATTATTTTGTTATGTTACATCTTACAGTTGGAATAGGGTGTCTGCTTAGATATGTGGAGGAAGGTAAGTTTCCATTACTGGGGAAAGAGGGGATGTATAGATATTATATATTAGATAATTGCTTTGAGGTTTGATAGTTGACTGGAAGGTAGCTTCTAGATGTATGCAGAATTGAAATACTTTAAAGACATTTGTTCAAAATATTAGATGTGTGAATATCTAACTGTACATTTTGTATTTGATGATGGTAACAATATTTTAGTATATTTTTAATTCCTATTAAACTTTTTATTGTAAACTGTACTACTTCCAAATCATCTGTAGTTTTAAACTTGTACTAAACATGAATTAATTGAACTCTTGATACTGATTTACTTGTATAGAGTAAAATCTGTTAAAAGATTTGTTTTAATTGAATCTCCGTACCAACGAATATTCTGTTGTAACCCTAACGGAATAAATGGTGCTAAAAACACTGTAAACCATTTCTCACTCGCCCACCCTAAAGACTAAATTAAGATCAACCAAAATTAATTGTCACCAAAAATATCAGTTCAATAGTTGTCAATCAAAAAGTTACAATAAACCTTGGACACTGTTTTTGAAAAACATATTTATATTTTTAAATATGAGCCTAAACTTGCATATCTCGTGACATAAACACATTGAAGATGGGTTCGGGTCAACAATCTTCACATTTTACTGAAATTTAAACAAAATGGTAATAATATTTCTTTTTTAAATTGCATTTTTAAGAGCCCATGGACGATTAAGTGTTGTTTTACCAAAAACTAACAAACGGCCATTTTGTTTGTATTTTCAAAGATAAATATTATCAAAATTGATAAATCCGGTTTAAAAAAAATTTTTTTGTTTGTTTTTAAGAGAGGGAGATGACACGCAGTGCTCCTCAGGATTTAAAAAAAATCGTTCCCTTCATTTGAAACATCATGTAAAAGGCTTCCTAGAATTGGAACTTCCCCCAGACTCGGTGTTTTTTGGACTTGGATTGATATGTTTTTATTGATTGTTGGATAGATGCCTTAGACATAGGGAATAGCTGGAAATTAGAAGCCTTCAGATGACGATTGGTAAGACGATTGGAAGCATTAACGTTTGTTTAAACGAAGTCACATGTTTGTCCCATAGGAAACATTGTGAACCTTGTTAATAACGCGATGACTACAAAAAAGACCTTAAACCAGGAATAAAATCCAGGAAAGAGTGAAGGAAATTAAAATAAGATAAAAGCCTGATGTTCCATGAAGAGTTGGCGTACGTGATGGATAATGTCTGAATGTTATTTCACTTGTTATGCTAAAAATCTTGGATGAGAGAAGGTTAGGGTTTAATCAATAAATTTGATGAACACGTGTACTCTCATGTTACCAAATTCATTACGCCCTCCTAAGTTTGTGTAAGTTATGTGACGACAATGTTATAGTTGCAAAATGTAATGCCAAGTTTGATTGGAGTACTGTAACTTGATTTTAACATTGAAATAATAAAAGTTTAATTCAAAACTTTACCTACCACAGAAATTTTATTTTTGATCAAAGCATTCTTTATAATGTATTAAGGATATTTTTTAACTTTCTATAGTAGAAATTATAGTGGACCTGAATTGTGTGACGTATAAACGAGATGTGTATGATTCATAGACATAATCCAGCACTAAAAGTAACAAAAATTGATTTTTATTTTTAAAATGTTTATTATATTTCTGATGTATCATAACATAAATTTGTATATTTAAACGTTCTTATTTATTATATATTAAGATTTCATACTTTTAAATTTTAAATTAACTTTCACATTCAATAGTTTTTTTGAGTATTTTCAATAGTTTTAGATTTTGGAATATTATCATGAGATGTTTCCACCTGCACTATAACAACTGCTTCTGAAGTAGAAATTGAAACCAATTATGGATTGCTAATTATTTATTATGTTGCATCATTCAAAATTTATTTTGACCTTTACGTGACCATGGAAGTTCAAGGTCTGACTACACAATATCTACCTTTAGAAGAATGAATTTGATTGTTATTTTAATATTATTGTTCTAACGTAACCTAATATTCAGTATTTGATATTTGAGTCTCTTCTGTTGTGTTAAATTAAAAATAAAATTGGAAAATAAAGTGTCTTTAAAATTACAATCAACTTTGTATGGTACAGCCAACTGTTTTTATTGAAGACCAGTTATTTCCCATGATATTAAGCTATAATATCATTTTTATTAATATTTATCGTTTATTAGATACATTAAATAAAATGTAAATTGAAAATTTAATTATAGTTAACTTTAGAATTACAAGAATTTTAAAACTCTCTTATCGCACTTGTAGACTCATTAAAATGCGACATCCTTTTCTGTTTGTAAGAATATTGTAACTGACTAGTGACCAATTATTGAACAAATCGTTGAGTTACATATTTTTCATAAAGTATTCATTATTTATTATTTTTTTTAATTTGCTTCAAGTTAGAGCAATGCCTGATAATATGAAGATGATTTTGTAATATGAGTACAGAAAACCAAAACATATATTCTCACACTCGATTAGTTAGAGAAACAGGATTATTAACATTTTAAATAAACGTAGGCTGGAATGAAGTTGACGGGGTTGGTAATTTCCCAACTTCTTTATTTGAGTATGATAATAGTTTCCTTCCGTTTTGTAAGGTAGACTTATCATCAATACAAGAAACTTTGAATTTAGTCCTCAAAGTTTACCAATCTCGTTTCTTCCTTCAACGTGACCCCTAATTTCTTGTGTTCACTCAAACTAAGTAAGTATGACGGATAGAATGTACTATATGGTAATTCGAAACAATTGTTTCCTATATCTAATCTTGTAACAAAAAGTTTTCCATAACATTACAATTATATCACACTTAACTATACTTGATTACAATAACGACAGTAGCGGTAGTAGGTAAAATTTGTAACAGAAAAACTGTTTATGAAAATTAATCATTTTTATAGTCAGACAAAAAGGCTACAATTTAAGAGGAAATTGTTAGAGAAGTTTAAATATTATGTTACATAGAATCGCTGTTAACGCAAGTGTAAAGGTGCAGAAGGATAAGCTACAAAGTTTACCATCAAAGGACAAAAAAAGTTTAATTTCTATAAAACCACTCTGCGAAAACATATTATTTTTCACCTATTTAATATTCATATAATATCTTTTTAATTAAAACTATAAAAAACATTAATCAAATAAACTCACTAATTACTAATATTCTCCAATTCCTATCATAAAACGTGAAAATAGTAAACAATTAAATTATGAAATCATGTATATGAAGTAAATTGAAAAATAATTTACAAAATAAATATTATCTTGTCGCATATTAATTTCAGAATTTTTACAACAAGAACAGGTATAAACTAAAATTACTACATGATATAAAGATAAAGTTTATAACAACAGTAAAGTACGATGGGTGAAGATATTATCACGTTTACAGATTTCAAAACTAAATTTTTCGCATGTTGAGAGAGATGTTCAAAATATAAACATTTCTTCAGTTGTAATGTTCTACGGCAACGGTACCAGTTTAATTTCTTTAGCCGAACAAACTTTCTTTGTAAGTAGCAGAAGTCGAAGGTCGCGTCCAACTAAAGAATTATGTTTGCCTTCACATCCTGTGTTTTCAATGTTTGAAATACTTCCTTACATATTATATTGTTCTATACATGTATTTGTGGTATTATATACATTGTTCTTACACTTAGATATATGAAACAACAATGTTTTTCTCAATCCCAAATTGCTTTCTACAAGTATAAGCATTTTCAATACCACAGGGTAAAAAGAACAAGTTGATGTAACAGATCCATGTAACGTTCTCACCATTTATATCGTTCACGTTATTTTGAAGTATAGAAACGTGCAACGGACTAATTTGAAGTTAACTGCAAATTTATAATGAATAAAGTATGAATATTAACGGAATTTGACTGTTTTTACTATTTTAGCAGAAAGTAGTTTTCCTTCTTATTCACTTATATGTATGGTTAGATAATATTGACGATTTTAAATTGATATATTCGGTTATTGGATGTTTATTTAAAGGATTATTGTTTTCATTCCAATAAGAAAGTAGTATAATTAATACAGATGAACGAATAACTGGTATTGTTGCGCCCAGAACCTCCTGTTTTTATGTATGACAAATAATTGACATTCTGATAATTTACGACTCCTTATCTCTGCATTTTACGGTCAAAATGAAATGTTATAGTCTGAAAAATGAATCTAAATAATTTAGTTATCAAATTTAAAAAATCACTGTTGAATTATTTTTTTAGTTTATAATCACTGTTGATTTTCATAAGTATACGAAAAAATTATATTCAATTGTGACAACAATTTAGTATGAACGTAACATTCTAATCTGTTTAATATACCTTAAAAAAATTATAAGTTTTTGCTGGAACTATTGCTATTTTCAAAACATCTGTTTAAAAAAAAATGCATTACCACTAGCAAGGATGAGTAATTAAAAATGAATTGTTGGTTTAAAATGAATTACCAATTTACAGTACTTTAAAACTTCCAGGAAAAAACACAGTTTTGATTTCAAGAGAGTAGAATATTTCGTCTTAAGTATATTCCTCCAACTTAATTAATTTCCTGTCTAAGTAAAACTTTAGATTGACTTTTCATTGCTTCCTCTGAGTTTAAAAGAAAAGTTTGTCTTAAGCTGTGGAACTGAGAGGTTGGGTACAACCTCACACGGGTTACATTGACTAGCAATGTATTAACTTTTCCTCACGTGTTTCGGACGAATTTCATTTTCAAAATCTGTTTACATACTCCTGAAGAAGCAAAGACAACAAAGGCGTGACAGATAAATAACCTCAAATTAATTATGTACGTTTTGGCAGAGATGCAGACTATCATAATAACAGTTGTTTGTTTATTTGTATTAGTAAAGCTAAAAACATCTTTACTTTAAGAATTGTATGGTGTGGATGTAGTTGGCATATGAGCAGAATGCATTACACCTATTATTATTATTTCGTTCTGTAGAGAAGAGTTTGTTGACGTTGAATATTACAACTTACTTGTCTTAAAAGTGGTATTGAAGACAATGAAAAAGGGCAGGATCTGTATGAAAAGATGACTAAAATGAAATAGCAGTAAAGATGGGACTATCTCACAATATGTTTCGGTAGATGAAAGGCTATGTTACTAACTATACCATTGTATTTGAAGTAGAAAAATATGTATTACTAACAATGAAAATTTCATTGTAATAAGTAACAATACAACTTACGATCATTTGATTTAATTTAAAATTTTTAACTGACGTAGTACAATCACGGGTTTGCCAGACATTTTGGTTTACCTTTTTTATGTCAATTGTCTCGAGTCACCAAAACCTAAAATGAACACGCCGTATTTACAACTACGAGTCACAACAGAAATAATTTAGTTGTGTTTGTGTGTGTGTGTGTGTGTGTGTGTGTGTTATTGAACATGTGTTTATTTTTAATAATTGAAATTGTGCAACGAAATATAGGTCGCCATTTATAAAATTTAATTTATACCTTTTTTAGTCGAAATGTAGTAACAAATTTGATTTGTGGTCCTAAATATAATTTGTTTTAATCAAATCTGTAAAAAATTTAATTAGTTATAATTTAGTACCTTCAACATGAAATGTAGTTTACGACATTTTAAAACAATATAACGTTCTAAATTGGAGTTTTATGTCATTCGGGGAAACACAAAGAAAAATAGTTTCATGAAATATGTGATCAATGAAATCACTTCATTTGATATTTTTAATATGTTTATATTACTCGTGTTTTAATTTGTGGTCATCATTGTCTTAAAAAAGAAACACCCTAACATCTTAAAAGTAGACCTTTACATTTTCAGAGTCGAAAGAGAACAAAATTTGGTTAACAGAGACCTGAAAGGACAAATTTAAAAAGTGATCTAACCCAAGATACAAGAATAAATGTGTAAATCCTACTAGGATATCTCAGAATCTCACGCCTGTTTCCACTACAAGTGAAACCCTAACTAAGTGCACTAAAAACCAGTAAAAAAATGATTTATAACTTCAAAAATTACCACCTTACGGACTGCAGAAACCATAACGATAACCTAACATAACCTAACCTAACCTACCCTACCCTAACCATAACCTAACCTAACCTAACCGTAACCTAACCATAACCTAACCTAACCTAACGTTAATAGTGATAATAACAAAGATTAGTAGTGCACTCTATTTTAAAATAACTTTTGTGCAAATTCAGTATGTTTACACAAAACGTATTGGACGCCATTTCTCAAAAAGTCTGGTTCGTTGAGGGTTGGTAAAAAAAGTGATAAATTATCGACACTTTTACTGTTTCTGTAATATTTGATACAATTAAATAACTATAAGCTGATTTAAAAAATTAAATCTAACATTTTTATTTGTACAAAACAAAACCACACAAATAAAATAAATGTTTTAATAAATAATAGTTTATACACATAACACAAATTATGTTGGAAGAGTAAGCAGTTGAAATGTTTAAGTTGTAAAATAAAACAGTTTCTTTCTCGGTAGCACCCATATCATGCAACGCTTCCTCCTTCAACGACTACATCTTCTTTTACGACATGTGCGACGTCTAGATCTCCTGCGTTTGCTTGTTTCACTTCTTCTTCTAATTCTCGACCTGCATCTTCTTAGATCTTCTTCTTTTTCTTCTTCGACATTTACACTTT
Organism: Aphrophora alni; assembly: GCA_963513935.1. Lineage (NCBI taxonomy): Eukaryota > Metazoa > Arthropoda > Insecta > Hemiptera > Aphrophoridae > Aphrophora > Aphrophora alni. The sequence goes on along the minus strand of OY740769.1, from coordinate 100,170,710 downwards.
TTTCCTCGATTTTATTTTACTAATCTACGAACATTTTCCTTTAAAATTGTAACTCCTTTATTATCGATCCAAAAATGGCAGTTCTTTTTCGTTAAAACATTTTCATTTTCATTTTATTTATTTTATTATATTTCCCTCCAGAAACAATACAGATACAATACATATTAAGACATCTTTTACAGCTATTTTATACAATATTAATCAGCGAGAGAGAAAAACGAGAAAGAAAAAAAAAACGAACAAACAAATTAAAAAATCTCCAATAGACACAAAGTGTACATTGACCTGTACCATATTCTTAAATATATACACTTACCCCCAATTATACTTACACACCTGTACATACAACTAATATACATAGCTTATATAACTATAACATTATTTACCTAAACTAAAAGTATACAAAAATATTTACTTGCATAGAAAATATAACATAGTTCAAAGAAAACCCCACATTACTATTTAAGGAAAAAACAAAACAAAGAAAAACATTTAGTTATTACATTCCGCCCGTATTGAGTTTCCATCAGCATCACTCTGAAGTAACTGTTTTACAGCATTACTTACATTTATTATATTGAACTCTTTATTTTGAGTTATGGATTAAGCAGAAGACAAAATATTTTTCAAAGATGTACCTTTACTCTCTTTTAATCCTGCACATACTATATGAACTAAACCTTTGTGTTGCCATATCGTTGGACCGTTAAATACTGAATAATTTAGGCAGAGATCCAAAATCATCCGCTCATTGTACTAGAATTGTTTGAATGATTTTGGTTCCATGGATATTATTATTGTAGTTGCAACAATGCAAAAATGTAAAAAGAGTAAACAATCAAAATGATGAAATCTTTTCAAGCGAATCTATTTATCTAGAAAAGGTTATCAAAATTCACAAAACAATTTCATAACACGGGAATATGTGTTTGAAAATCGTCATAAAAACTACTCATTGTAAAAAATAACTTTGGCCTACACCACAATTTAGAGGATTATGAAATATTTACAGAACAACGGGAAAAAGGGATAATATTCTTAAACAGACGGTATATTTCTATATCCAAATTATTTCGCACAAAATCTAAAATACATATGTATAATTATCCTACAATATAAAGTCGACTTTTGTTGTGTTTTATAAGTAAAAGACTGGGCATAGTAACGTAATTCCAGCAAGCTTTCCGATTGGTCCTTGCAATTTCGTACGTTTCAATTAGTTCTTCTGCTTAACACGCTCAAATAAATATACAAATTAGATAATTAACTATATTATTATTAAGAGAAGTTATATATTTGTCATTATAATTAGTAAAAAAATGAATTTCCTATTATAAAATATTATATAAAAAATTATTGTATATATTCATACCTATAAAAGAATAATCGCCATACAAACAATAATCACAATCAATTACATTTAATTAAGAGGTCTCAAGTTTTAAGCACTGGATAACTTGGAATGGACGTATTTTTCAAATTGCTGATTGCAAGAATTGAAATGAAATCTTAAAGAATAAATCAATACATATCCTGATCAAAATCATTTTCAGATGTTGATAAATAATGAAGACAGATGTTGATAAATAATAAAGACAGATAGGAAGTTGCTAGATGAGATAAGCTCAGTCGTAACATTTTGTAAAAATAAAAAATAATTTAAAAAAAAAAATCGTTTTCAACAAGGAAACCAAGTTCGGTTATGAGTAGAAATTAAATTTTATTAGGAATATATCGAATAATAAAAAATAAAAAAATAACAATAAAAACAGATCAGACAAAACTCGTGAGATTCATCCATATTTTCACCATCATACTCACATTTATATATTTATATTTTTTAGTCTTTTGAAATCATTTATTATAGTATTGTGTTGATATTTACTTCAACCAATAAGAAAACTAAGATCAGAACTAAATGATTACTATAATTATAATATACCATAACTATAATTCTCATAACCAATGTTATCATCCAAGTTTCAGAATCATATTTGACTATTTAAAGTTTGATATTTGTTATTTGAACATTGATAGAACATTTATATGATTAATGCCTTTACTTTAATAATTTGATAAATTTGGGAAAAGCCTGCACTTTACCTCCCCCAGAGATAAGATTTGGTACTAACAATAGAGTTTTGGTAAATGAAACAGGATTTATTTCTTAGTAGCCGAGAGCAAAGATTCGTATGCAACAAATATTTATTAATTTGACGAAAGTGACAATTTAAATAACTATTATGATTTGTTAATTTTATCTAAATTGAATTTTGTTTTGTTTTAATGTAAAGTGAAATAATATTATATAATTTTGAATTACATAGATACAAATTTTTTTGATACTTTACCAATTTCTTATTTACATCATCTCAAAAACCACTTTTTTATTACTTAAAGGGACAACAAAATGGATAAATCGGCAAAACTTCACATGACTTTTTTTACACTAGGATATACAAGGAAGTAAAAAAAAAAAAAAAAAAAAACCTCAACAAATAACAACTCTGTTTTGTCTTCTTGGATATTTCAAGTCTAAGGAAAGTTTCTTCTAAATATATAAAATGTAATCACATGTAGGATACAACATCAAACACATATCAAGCGGAATCTATCTTCTACTTTCAACCTATTTATTTGCATTACTCGTATCCTTTGTATCTGAAATCACTGAAGCATCTTCGAATCCCTTTGGATAGATCTACTTTAAATGTCACAAAAAATCACAAAGGTCAAGCAACGCAGTGTTAGACATTCGAATCAATTATTTATGTTACTCAAAGGCGTCAGTCTTCGTAGATCACTTGGTTTTATTGATTGTAATAAAGATTGATTCTTATTTAAGTACGAAAATAGTAAAATTAAGTAACCCATACTTGTACTAACCAATACTACGGAAAATTCATAAATCATTTACTTACCACGATGAAAATATAATTAAATATAATATAATATATGCCTCAAATATTTTGTAACCTAAACACTACAATTAAAATACATATTTAACAATACAAAGGATATACGAGCATAAGGAACTGGTTGTCTCCATATTTAATAGCATACTCCCATCAGGAAGTTTACCAACATATAAAGTCAAGAAGACACAAGACATGTAATGGTGCGTCTCATATTGAGAGAAGTACCTAATGATGTGGAACTGTAGGCTTAGTGGTAGCCACACACCATTAACCATTGGGAAATATACTTTATATACGTCTGAGAGATACAATGAATGGTGGCAAGATTTAAACCCATATTGTAATTTATTAATATCCTCAAAATAATTTGTGCGACTATCGATTAATACATTTTTGGGGACAAGAGTTTGTGCACAATTTATGGGAGAGAGTGAGAAATCCCGATATAAAACCTATATACTAAGAGTTTTCTGCTTTTTACATTTAATTTTTAAGTTCTTGGTTTTTCCTGGATCGGTTTGAAAAATATATATAATATATAACTCTATTAGCAGTGAACATTGTTGGTAGTATCACGGGATTGGATAGGCAATTTGACTACACCATTCAAGTGAAAATGTTAATTGACTGATATACGTGAATTAGTGGTTTAAATGATTAAGACGGCAAGCCTTTGATCAAGATTGGTAGATTGCTTCGAATCCAAACTAAGACACAAGGATTGATGCAGTCCAACCTGTGGTATGGCAATTGCAGGACCCACTATATATAAACTGTGGTTTGGTAAAGTGGCAGTTGACTGAGTTTGAATCAAGTTCTACACAAAACCAATTTTCGGAATAATTTTTAGAGAAAAAAGCAATAAATATTTTAAATTTTAACACAATTTTTACATTTATATAAATGTAATATATCTTACAAATTTGAGTGCTCAAACGGTCTAAGGCTCTCGCACATAGGCTCAATAAATTCTCTTGTGTGGTACAACAAATCAAGTACTATTTAAATTCTTTATACTTTGTAAGTCCAAGATGTTTTGATCACATTATTAATTTATTGTTGTATACTGTGACTGAATACAACTTCATTTCAAGATTAAATTTAACATAGCACCGTTCTAACATTTATTGACTGCTATTTTATAAAAGGACAATTCAACCTTTATTTTTGGTGACATGCTCAACAATGTTAGAATTTAAAATATTTTACATGACCGTCAAATAATTCTGGGCACTAAAGTAAAAAATAATTCTGGACCTTTAAGACGAAAATAATTTTGTTTAGTTATATAGAGTTTAAAGTAAGGTATTTTAATTTAATTCTTTAAATATTAAAGTGAGTGGAAATTTCCAGTCATCATGTATAGTCATGTGATTAGTAACCGAAGCCCATCTAAAAGTTTAAACGAAAATGAAATTAAAATCCGAACAGTGTAAACATCGTTTTAAATAAACGAATAAACCTGAGGAACGATTTACCTAGAGTCGGTTTAGGTACGTATGGTATTGTGCCCTTATTTATTCTAATTATAAATCTTGTTCTACTTTATATTGGATAATTTATACACACAAAATACTTGACATTTAAAGAAAATATTTAATGAAAGTAGGTGATAGTAATTGTGTAAGATATTGATTTTAACAATAATGGCAATAATATTTTATAAAATATTGGATAATCATATTTAGAAATACAGAAAGCCATATGTCTAAGGGCAACTTGGTGTTTATATAGATAATTGTATTTTCAAACTTAAGGTTAACGAGCTGCTGACTAAAACCATTTAATTAGCTTTCACAGAAATTTAATGTTTTGTTTGATTCCATAATGATGTGAAGCCAATTAAAAGGTTGCTTCGGAATAAAATATTACCACAACCAATATTATAATAAACATTTAAACTCATTTATAATGAGGAAGAGAGAGGGGGAAAGAGAGGGAGAGAGAGAGAGAGAGAGAGAGAGAGAGAGAGAGAGAGAGAGAGAGAGAGAGAGAGAGAGAGAGAGAGAGAGAGAGAGAGAGAGAGAGAGAGAGAGAGAGAGAGAGAGAGAGAGAGAGAGAGAGAGAGCAGTAAAGAAGGTGTTTCTAGATTCAATTCACGTTTAATCAAAACTGACACACAATACATATTTGATTTGGTTAGGAAATGAAACTATCACATAGTAATTTCTTTAGAACAATTTCATTTTGAAAGGGGTAATACAACCATTCACGTAAAAAAATTAGAATAAACCAAACACGTATAGAAGCTATCTTAGGCAATCAAAATAAAAATATCATAGGAAATCAAACATATGTATTATTTTTTGAATGTAAATGCTAAAACTATCAATAATGTTGATGAAATAACTAAATCATTTTGAGTATGTGAAGTGACATTCTCAAGTAAAGTGTTTGCTAGAAATTAATTTGTTGATGATAAGTTTATTGATTTCGTGTTTAGAAACTAGTAACTAGACTAATATCGATTAACCACTGAAGGACATTAATTGTTGAAGGACAGAGTAACAGATGTTATCACTACAAAGATTACTGTAAAACATTATATAAACTCGTAAATTAAGAATTATGTTTTTGTAAATATTCGCATTTAATTAATATACACGCGTATCGATATACTAAAAGAACATACAAGGCATATGCTTTCTCAGGTGTTATACGCAATATACAGTTTCGATGGTATATAAATACACTTATAGACAGCTTACTATACTTATCCCGCATACAAGTCACATGGTTTCTCAGATGTCATACACAATACACAGTTTCGATGGTATATAAATACACTTATAGACAGCTTACTATACTTATCCCGCATACAAGTCACATGGTTTCTCAGATGTCATACACAATACACAGTTTCGATGGTATATAAATACACTTATAGACAGCTTACTATACTTATCCCGCATACAAGTCACATGGTTTCTCAGATGTCATACACAATACACAGTTTCGATGGTATATAAATACACTTATAGACAGCTTACTATACTTATCCCGCATACAAGTCACATGGTTTCTCAGATGTCATACACAATACACAGTTTCGATGGTATATAAATACACTTATAGACAGCTTACTATGCTTATCCCGCATACAAGTCACATGGTTTCTCAGATGTCATACACAATACACAGTTTCGATGGTATATAAATACACTTATAGACAGCTTACTATACTTATCCCGCATACAAGTCACATGGTTTCTCAGATGTCATACACAATACACAGTTTCGATGGTATATAAATACACTTATAGACAGCTTACTATACTTATCCCGCATACAAGTCACATGGTTTCTCAGATGTCATACACAATACACAGTTTCGATGGTATATAAATACACTTATAGACAGCTTACTATACTTATCCCGCATACAAGTCACATGGTTTCTCAGATGTCATACACAATACACAGTTTCGATGGTGTATAAATACACTTATAGACAGCTTACTATACTTATCCCGCATACAAGTCACATGGTTTCTCAGATGTCATACACAATACACAGTTTCGATGGTATATAAATACACTTATAGACAGCTTACTATACTTATCCCGCATACAAGTCACATGGTTTCTCAGATGTCATACACAATACACAGTTTCGATGGTATATAAATACACTTATAGACAGCTTACTATACTTATCCCGCATACAAGTCACATGGTTTCTCAGATGTCATACACAATACACAGTTTCGATGGTATATAAATACACTTATAGACAGCTTACTATACTTATCCCGCATACAAGTCACATGGTTTCTCAGATGTCATACACAATACACAGTTTCGATGGTATATAAATACACTTATAGACAGCTTACTATACTTATCCCGCATACAAGTCACATGGTTTCTCAGATGTCATACACAATACACAGTTTCGATGGTGTATAAATACACTTATAGACAGCTTACTATACTTATCCCGCATACAAGTCACATGGTTTCTCAGATGTCATACACAATACACAGTTTCGATGGTATATAAATACACTTATAGACAGCTTACTATACTTATCCCGCATACAAGTCACATGGTTTCTCAGATGTCATACACAATACACAGTTTCGATGGTATATAAATACACTTATAGACAGCTTACTATACTTATCCCGCATACAAGTCACATGGTTTCTCAGATGTCATACACAATACACAGTTTCGATGGTATATAAATACACTTATAGACAGCTTACTATGCTTATCCCGCATACAAGTCACATGGTTTCTCAGATGTCATACACAATACACAGTTTCAATGGTATATAAATACACTTATAGACAGCTTACTATACTTATCCCGCATACAAGTCACATGGTTTCTCAGATGTCATACACAATACACAGTTTCAATGGTATATAAATACACTTATAGACAGCTTACTATACTTATCCCGCATACAAGTCACATGGTTTCTCAGATGTCATACACAATACACAGTTTCGATGGTATATAAATACACTTATAGACAGCTTACTATACTTATCCCGCATACAAGTCACATGGTTTCTCAGATGTCATACACAATACACAGTTTCGATGGTATATAAATACACTTATAGACAGCTTACTATACTTATCCCGCATACAAGTCACATGGTTTCTCAGATGTCATACACAATACACAGTTTCGATGGTATATAAATACACTTATAGACAGCTTACTATACTTATCCCGCATACAAGTCACATGGTTTCTCAGATGTCATACACAATACACAGTTTCGATGGTATATAAATACACTTATAGACAGCTTACTATACTTATCCCGCATACAAGTCACATGGTTTCTCAGATGTCATACACAATACACAGTTTCGATGGTATATAAATACACTTATAGACAGCTTACTATGCTTATCCCGCATACAAGTCACATGGTTTCTCAGATGTCATACACAATACACAGTTTCGATGGTATATAAATACACTTATAGACAGCTTACTATACTTATCCCGCATACAAGTCACATGGTTTCTCAGATGTCATACACAATACACAGTTTCGATGGTATATAAATACACTTATAGACAGCTTACTATACTTATCCCGCATACAAGTCACATGGTTTCTCAGATGTCATACACAATACACAGTTTCGATGGTATATAAATACACTTATAGACAGCTTACTATGCTTATCCCGCATACAAGTCACATGGTTTCTCAGATGTCATACACAATACACAATTTCGATGGTATATAAATACACTTATAGACAGCTTACTATACTTATCCCGCATACAAGTCACATGCTTTCTCAGATGTCATACACAATACACAGTTTCGATGGTATATAAATACACTTATAGACAGCTTACTATACTTATCCCGCATACAAGTCACATGGTTTCTCAGATGTCATACACAATACACAGTTTCGATGGTGTATAAATACACTTATAGACAGCTTACTATGCTTATCCCGCATACAAGTCACATGGTTTCTCAGATGTCATACACAATACACAGTTTCGATGGTATATAAATACACTTATAGACAGCTTACTATACTTATCCCGCATACAAGTCACATGGTTTCTCAGATGTCATACACAATACACAGTTTCAATGGTATATAAATACACTTATAGACAGCTTACTATACTTATCCCGCATACAAGTCACATGGTTTCTCAGATGTCATACACAATACACAGTTTCAATGGTATATAAATACACTTATAGACAGCTTACTATACTTATCCCGCATACAAGTCACATGGTTTCTCAGATGTCATACACAATACACAGTTTCGATGGTATATAAATACACTTATAGACAGCTTACTATGCTTATCCCGCATACAAGTCACATGGTTTCTCAGATGTCATACACAATACACAGTTTCGATGGTATATAAATACACTTATAGACAGCTTACTATACTTATCCCGCATACAAGTCACATGGTTTCTCAGATGTCATACACAATACACAGTTTCAATGGTATATAAATACACTTATAGACAGCTTACTATACTTATCCCGCATACAAGTCACATGGTTTCTCAGATGTCATACACAATACACAGTTTCAATGGTATATAAATACACTTATAGACAGCTTACTATACTTATCCCGCATACAAGTCACATGGTTTCTCAGATGTCATACACAATACACAGTTTCGATGGTATATAAATACACTTATAGACAGCTTACTATACTTATCCCGCATACAAGTCACATGGTTTCTCAGATGTCATACACAATACACAGTTTCAATGGTATATAAATACACTTATAGACAGCTTACTATACTTATCCCGCATACAAGTCACATGGTTTCTCAGATGTCATACACAATACACAGTTTCGATGGTGTATAAATACACTTATAGACAGCTTACTATACTTATCCCACATACAAGTCACATGGTTTCTCAGATGTCATACACAATACACAGTTTCGATGGTATATAAATACACTTATAGACAGCTTACTATACTTATCCCGCATACAAGTCACATGGTTTCTCAGATGTCATACACAATACACAGTTTCGATGGTATATAAATACACTTATAGACAGCTTACTATGCTTATCCCGCATACAAGTCACATGGTTTCTCAGATGTCATACACAATACACAATTTCAATGGTATATAAATACACTTATAGACAGCTTACTATACTTATCCCGCATACAAGTCACATGCTTTCTCAGATGTCATACACAATATACAGTTTCGATGGTATATAAATACACTTATAAACAGGTATTTATACACACTTATCATACTTATAGATATGTGTTTTATCTGATTATAATCGACCACATGGATTCATGCCCGTTTTCACAAGGCTGTATTATAGCTAACTGGGAAAAGTACACAAATGTAATTGTTGTTCTCCTTTTGGTAAAATTGTTTACTTGAATAATTGTTGACTTGGAAATAATCTGTGAAGTATTTTATTTTATTTATTTTTTTTTTTTACAAAAAACAGCCGCAAAACTAACATTAAACTAAATATCTCACATATAACTTATTTAAACTTTGTTTTGAGGTACTTTAAGATTTAAAAGGGAATATTCAATTGTATTTTGAAATATATAATATCAAATCCTGAAGGATATGTTCGGAGATATTGGAATATATCCAGGAAGGAATTGAAGCATGTGTTGAAATTGAATTGCTGTCACGTGTCAACTCATCTCCTGTAATCACATAATCTCTGTACCCCCTCTAAGATGCTTCGCTCCGTTTATTGATAACACTATTTGTAAATATATTCTCCTTCTGAATTGGTTTTATCAAATATATAATATAAAAGCTTAAGCTATTGTGATCCTCTATGAAATCACTTGATGTCCAAATTTGAAAGTATCTATTCTAAATTTAGTTCCAATAATAAAACAATTAGGGAAATTGATTTTAAAACTTTAAATACAAACGTACAATATCCTCTGAAGTTACAGTAACCCTATATCAGTACATGTTAGTCAGTACATTTTTTATCCTTAGCATTTAATCATATATTTATTTGAATATGTCAAGGTGGAAGAAATATGCTAATTAACAATTTAAAAAAATCAATACTATAAGGAATGTAGATGGTTCTTAAAATTACTTATAGTCTCGCTAAGTTTTATTCTTAGTTAGTCTATGCAGTTAGGAACAAATCTACATAAAAGGATTTTTATATTTAGAACTGACCTTCATTAAATTAAAGAAGGAAAGACTATTTATTACACCGACCTAACTAAACGTGTACAAAACCATTAATCAGCCTCCACGTTGAAACATAATCCGTCTTTCTTCGGAAATCCTTCACTCTTCAATCCCAAGAAGATTAATTCTTTACTAAACTGTGTGCCTCATCAATCTGTGATGATCAGACTAAACTATGAGATGTCAGTCTTATACTGATAAATGTAATTAATCTTATTATTATATATATATATATATATATATGTGTGTATTTATATATATATATATATATATATATATATATATATATATATATATATATATATATATATATGTGTATTTATCCCCTGAAGTTATTAATATTTAAAGTGACATTTATTTTGTTTACTTCTATAAGTATTATGTAATAAGTACAAGGACAGCATCGCGTAAAATAAAGATTATCCTGAATAAGGAATAAATATATTTCAAATATTTATTTACGAATTTACAAGTTTAGAAGTTATTATAATATATAGTTGATTTGTATCTTAAAGTTGAAAGAGAAAAATTGAACTAAATATCAGGAGAATCAGTCTGACCTTCTCAATCAGTACAAAAGGCTTGCAGGATTTTGTTTGCTCCGTCACAAATATCTGTGAAATATTACTTAACGATATGCGGTATGAAAGTCGCAAATTTTGACATAAGTTTAAAACCGTTTACAAATTGGCTAGAGATAACTTTTCTTAGTGAACAATAAAAACAAATTATTCGTCTTTAATACTGTTTCTCAGGTTATTCGTTGTAAACCGAATGCAATTAAAGATGACAGATTAAACCATAATAACTTTAGAGTAGTCATCACAATACAATGGTGACCATGGTGTGCCTTCTAGGCTAACCTACAAATTTATATCACGTAGAGGGTAGGAGGCCAAATAATAATCTAGATTTGTGATTTGACAATAAAATCAGAAAGTCTGCTTTCTCTAACGTAACGTAAACTAAACTCTTTACGAACACTGAAGCTAAGGTTGAGTTGATACTTCTGGAAACGGGATACCAGATTACAAGTTATCCACATGTACTGTAGCAAAATTGCAAATTATGCAAGACAAATTTCTGATCTGATCAAATAGCGGATCATTCGTACCTGTACAATCTTGAGTTCCAGAAACAACGTCTTCATGTAGTCTCTCAGATGTTAGCAATGGGTAAGTTCTAAACACTGATCTTTTAATTTAGATGCGTTCCGAGTGTGACTATCTTGTATGCAAAAATTCTTGTCTTGCAACCTAAACAAAATTTACAACGTAATTAATTATATTCACATATTAAAAAACATCTGAACAAACTATGTTAACGTTATACTAAAGTTTATTTGAAGTGTTATTGTCGACTAAAGATTATTCAATTTTTTATCAATATTCAACTCGTAGAACATACTCGCTTTGTTTCATTAAATTAATAAAGTTCATTTTACCATCAATCCACAAAATCTATCTTGTAATAACCTAGTTTATACAATTATGATTTGAAATTAAATTTGAATTATTAAATATCAAGTAATTTCTTCATTAGCGAATATTACTGAATTCCAATATTATAAGCAATGATAAAAATAAATTGTTTTGAAAAAGAACAAAAATAATTTTTTTTAAAGTTTTCATTCTCTGATTATCCGATTGAGTAAATTTAAAATTAAAGAGTTCTATAATTATTGAATTCAATAATCACAATAAGTCATATTATTGTTATAATAAAGTTTATGTTTATCAATTAATGTTAGCATGGAAACAGTCGGTCAAATTTAACGAGGATTTTAGGCTGATCAGGAAAACCTGCCACAAAGACAAGTCCAGGCACTAATATATCAGTAATGAGATGTAAAACTAATAGAAATGTTACAAATCAGGCTAAATACAGGCAAATTCTGGTAGTCAAACACTCGATTACAGTTTACCACACACCAAAACCGCTCTGAAGGACAGCTGTCACCCCCGCCAATCACAACATCTTGTTAGATATTTAAATAATAAACACGTTATTGTATTTAACACAAGTTAGATTTATTTGGATTAGGTATCATTATGTGTACTGAAATCTTTGTTTGCAATACTCCTGAATGTCGTCTCTCATAGGTCTCCAGTGCAGTTTCAAACACTTTTAATTCAGCCTCTTTTTGAATGATGGCTTTTGTATACCACAAGCCATCATTGAAAACATTTTAAAATATAATCTGAACAACTCATGTTATTGTTATTCAATGTTTATTTCAAGTGTCGAGTGAGGATAGATTTTGTAGTGGAGCTGTGCTGCATCGAAACTGTGGAAACAGTTAAAGTGAATTTCCATATCCGATCACTCGATTTTACCCCAGATTATTATATTGTTTTTCACCAAGGCGTTTTGTAAAAAACAATCATTGCAGAAGAAGCAAAATAATTAAAAACATAATATGATATCCATGTTTTTTTCATTTCTAAATTTCAGTCATATTAATTAAATTTCATGTACTATAAGTTATTGCTATCTGTAAGTTTAGTTACAAAATGGAATTTGTAAGAAGAGAAAATGATGGAAATGACTTTTTGTATTAGGAAGGTGTTATTGTGCTAACATACGTCATCATTGTTTAAATATATTTAGTTGGCCAAATAATTTCCGGTTGTGGTATCGATCGTTTTTAATTATTTTCATTAAGAAGTAAATAAGAATTGTGCTTTACCTCAGCTTTTAAATAACAACACTTGTAACAATAATAAATACATTTCCATTGTGAGGATATATAATTACTGAAAATACTGTAGGTTGACTTGAAAAAATACATTTTAAATGTAATAAATTCAAAAAAATTTATCTTTAATATTCAATATCAGGCTTTCAGATAAAAGGATTTTCCAATGACTAAAGTACTTGTTTGAGTGGTGAAGTTTGTTTTATTAACGTGCCTAGAATGATATTCTGGGTTTTAAACGAGAAAATACTTGAAAATCGAGGGATCATTAAACTTTCACTGTTGTAACCATCTCTTATTGAAGTTTAGTTGATAAATAACGCCTTTGGACGAAGAATATTATTTATTAAAAACAAGACAGAGAATAATTAGTTTAATTTATCTTGACTAGATAGTTTATGCAATAAAAATAATATCAAGTCATATGTGTTAAGAACAAGTAAAAAGAACAATATGTTATTGATTATTCTCTGCAATGGGGATAGATAAGAATTAAATTCCAGGGAAAGGTTTTAATTTCATGGTCCATATCACAGGTTATGAGTACAAGAGAAGTAGATAAAATATATGCAATGTAGTTATAAGCAATAAACTGGTTAATCTTACTGAACAATTCGCTTCGTTTCGTTAAATGTTTAAAGCAGTAATTTCACCATCAGTCCACAATATCTATCACGAAATAACCTGAGTGTAAGGTTAGATAGTTATTTGAGAAAATTTTGAATTTATTCATTAGTCATTATAATACAATATAATATAATATTATATACATACATATATATATATATATATATATATATATATATATATATATATATATATATATATATAATATTATATAATAATTTAAAAAACTATATAAAACTATTTAGAGAAACTAAAGGAAATTAAGATATAAAAAGTCTCATCTCTGACAATCCAATTTTAATTCAAATTTTTAAAGTTCACAAAAAAATAAAATAATTTTAATTAGAAGTTAAACTAACTGCATAACAGTAAATGTATAACCGTGTGCTTAGATTTCGTTTTATACAATCTACAACTATTAAAAAGACATAATGAATTTGAAATATTTTGAACACTTTTACAATACTGTATAAAAATAATACTTTGCTTGTCTTGTTTGTTATTTCATTTCTACAAAATATTTCTGTATACGTTTTAAACTTATAGGTAAAATCTGTTTAACTTTACTGAAATTATATTTTTAATAAAAGGTATAAGTTCTAATATAAAATAATCTATCCCTCAGTACTAATGCTATACCAGTAGGGAAATTTGAATACCTTACCTAAAAGGTATTATGGTATTATGGGAAGTCCAAAGAGTTTCAACGATTTTATAATTATACTACAAATCCTTCCACCTCAAAATTAAGAGAGTAATTGCTCTATAAAGTACTAATAGATAAATTTATAAATTAGTGGTCACGACATTTTGGTCCACACCCACCTAAGTGTTGTGTATTATAATAATTACATTTCAATTCCATCTAATTTTTAAAAAATTCTTATTTTCCAATATTATTGATTTTGTTTGATATTTTAATATTTCTCTTGCAATATTTATATTAACATATTAAACTAATATTAACATTGAGCCTTCTATAACTAAAGTAGAGGGCGTTTTAAGTTTACTCGCCCTTAAAATGCAATATAGTACAGCGATTGTTGTTACGTAACGAACAAAAGTAATGTAGGTCAAAGGAAAAGTGGTATAATGTGGCTTTATCATGAAAATTAAACATAGCTGGTAGATATTGAAGTTTGTTGGGAAGTATCTATTATTGTAATGAAATTACTTGTTAGATATTTAAGGCAGAATATTTTCTAAGTTATACAAAATGTAAATCGCACATTTTGAACCTAACTTTATAGATGTGACTATTAAAACTGGAACTTATCAAGCCTTTAGATAGAATATAAACAAATATTATAATTCATTACAATTGTATATTCGAATTGTATATAATTTAAATAAATATATAGATGTTTGTCGTAAAGGATATGCCATTTAGTTACAAAAATTTTACTCATCGTAAAAAGGCCGGTATATTGAATCTTATTAATTTTAAATTCGTTCCAGTTACTTATCAATTAAAACTTAATTTTGTACTCTTAACTTTGTATTTTAAGAGGTTTTTAGCCCTAAAACATCAAGAAAAGAACCATTGTTCACAATTTGAACGAAATCGTGAGAAACTTTTTGGCGATATCTACATTTAACGTAAAAACAGTTTGACTCATTTATACACCCAGAGGGTAACGCGAGTAGATTGCTGTTTTAAAATTACTATGCCAGACATAAATACAACATTTTAAAAGTGAAAATTTGTAGATTTGTCACCAAAGATATACATTGAATTATTATTTTTAGTTATTACGAAAACAACATTATATTATGACAAAATAAATTGTATAATGAATATAATGAATAATATTTGATTGGCCTAAACAAAAATAAAACAAGTTATTTTATAATAATTACACATGCAACGACGAAATGTTAGAAATTTAATATTTATAAATGTTAGATATAAAAAATTGCATATAATTGCTATTTGTACATTAAAAAAAAAAATACATTGTCTTGTTAGGTTGTAATCAGTATTGACCGACAGTAGTTTGAACGAAGTTTAAAAACAATTTTCCAATAATAAATTATTTATTATAATTATAGTTTATTATTATTAAAATTAGATTTCTTACATTTGTTTTCCTCGCATCTTCGGGAATAAATTAAAGTTAGGTAAATCAGGATCGTTGTTTTGATTTTCAAACTTTGAATTTATACAATATGTTTGAAATGTTATTAAGTTTAAATAATATATGTTGTAATTAACAATAACTTATAGATTTATTTTAAACAAAGACAAGCCCACAAGTTTCTTACAATAAATGTAAAAACTTGTCGTTTATCTATCTTGACAACAATTTAAAAGTTATTCTTATTTTAAAAGAAGATAATTACCTATCAAGTATATTAAAATATAACATGGCAGCAGTAAACTTGAATGTACATACAATATTTCCAACAATGGGGATTTTTAAAATCACTGGAGTGGAAATTGCTTTAACAACCAATAAAACCCTTGTCATGTCCAGATTGAAAATTCCAGTATTCGTTATTTTGCAGTGTGCCTGAGTCCCTTCATCTTCTTTAACTGAATGCAACACAAATAACAAGCTTACCTCTAACAATCCATAACAAGTATATATTTAACATTACTTTCCCCATATTTACTTAGTGCAAACTGTTAAGTCAAAAAATTAATGTCGAATTTTTGCAGATATAATCGTTTTGAGGTTCACTGAGACTAAAAAGTGATTTTATGAAATATATCTGTCTGTCTGCCTGTCTAGTGTTGTCTGTGTGTCTGTCTATCTGTCTGTCTAGTGTTGTTTGTCTAGTGTTTTCTGTCATCTTTCTACATTTCAAACCTGCAGACCGATTTTACCTAACTTGGTATGTTGGCTTTTTTATTATTTTTTTTTCATTTTTATATAACTCAACATATGAATGGGGATCTGATATTAAAAACACAACAAGATAGTTTCTTAAAATATGGTGTAGCTTTTAAAAACCCAAACAAAAGGTTTTGGGCAAAATTTCTCCAAAATTGTCAGTTTGTAAGTTATCGGTGAAAACTGAAAATCTGATATGGAATTGTTATATAATACATGTTTTAAGATCAAGTTTATCGAATCCATTCAAATATCAGTGGACTGATTCACATTCATGTTCAAAATGACAAATCAAAATATATTACAGTTCAGATATAATTTGGGTACAAGAATAAAGAATCTTGATCACCGTCATTGAAACCTCGATTTTAATTAAAATTCAATTTATGGTGATGACTAGTTTATGGAACAAGCGAAGCGAGTTTTATAAGAAGCGTTCACAGTTGACAGCGTTCAACTACCGAATTAACGTTTTGGTTACCAATAGTTTTGGTTGGTTTTGTACAATTTATTGAACCGTTTATTTACACAATTAAAACAAGTTTCAATAATTACAACCAATATATTATATAATGATTAAATGAAAAGTTTATTTTAGTTATATAATATTATTTAAACTTTTCTAGTTTTCCACGAATCATAATGAGTTGAAAGTAATTTTTGTTGTTACAAATGAAATGTTCTTTTTATGAGGTAATGAGTGTACAACCTTGATAACAGGATTATTATGACGATCTTAATGGGAAAAAAAATTCTCTAGTTAGAAGAAGTTCAGGATAACATCAAATAGATTCTGCTTTCAGAAAGACATGAGTATTCATTTCATTTGCCTGATCCTTTACGTCAGAAGTAATTGAGACAACTTTGAGTACATTCAGGTCAATGTATAGTCAACATCTTTGAAGTACGAGTATGCAGTATTGCTTTTATAAATAAATAACAAGTAGTACATTTACTTTAACTGTGCGAGTAGAAGAAAGCTCTAAGGGAAAACTGAGTTAGTTGTCAGTTAGAACCCTGCAATGATGGTTACATGTTTACGGAAATGTACTTTAGGAAATTATAGTAACGAAATATAGTTCATTAATTTTTATAATTCATTTGTTTTTTTATTGTACCTTATTTTGCGGCAGAGAAATTACATCCTTTATTATTTTATTTTATCTCTGTTAATCGTGAACAATCATTTGCATTTCACTAATCCCTTAATGTTTTAAATCAAGCGTTAACTTAAATTGTGTTTTTCATGTTAATACCCACAGAAACACTTCCAAATCTGTAAAACATTTTTAAAAAATACAACTAATAAGTTCAAATTTTATTTTTTACTAATTTTATATGTAACTTATGACAACTTTTGTGTCCATCGTCTCAAAACGCACAAGGATCAAATTTTCATCAAAAACTGTCTTATTTATAACTTTCGGTTGTCAACCCGAGTTGTTAATGTTTGGTTGCGTTGTCAAAAAAACTAGGAAACAAAATTGTGTTCATTGTTGTACAAACAATGAGAAACCACATCTATTGAGATTACAAATAGAATAATATAATATACACGTTATCTCTACATTTTTTATATCCCTTTTATATATTTGTTATTGAACATGTGTTTGTTTTTAATAATTGCAGATGTGCAACGAAATATAGGTCGCCATTTATAAAATTTAATTTAGTCCAAATGTAGTAACAAATTTGATTAGTGGTCCTAAATATAATTTGTTTTAATCAAATCTGTAAAACATTTAATCAGTTATAATTTAGTACCTTCAACATGAAATGTAATTTACGACATTTTAAAACAATATATCGTGATAAATTGGGGTTTTATGTCATTCGGGAAAACATAAAGAAAAATAGTTACATGAAATATATGTGATGAATGAAATCACTTCATTTGAGATATTTAATATGTTTATATTACTGGTGTTTTATTTTGTAGTCATTATCGTCTTAAAAAAGAAATGGCTTAAAGTCCATCCTACCCTTTGAACACTCGCGCTTGGAAGAAAACAACAGTTGGTTAACAGACAACTGAAAGGACAAATTAAAAAGTGAGATCTAACCCAAGACTATAGGAAGAAAAGTGTAATCCTGCTGGGCTACCACACGATTGCCACACCCGTTCTCTTTATTAGTAAGAACATGTAAGTGTGTTATAAAAATGTGTAACAAATTATTTATAAATTTTCAAAAATTACTAGAATACGAATTACAGCAACCATAAAAACAGTTAGTAGAGTCACTATATTTTAAAACTAATTTTCTATATTAAATTACTCGCCTATAATAGAAGTTGTCGCCTTTTAACAATTGTGACTTCAGAAAATTCATCAGAATGATAAAGTAACATTATAAAAAGAAGTTAAATTATTGTTTTATTGTATTCTCAATTTTACTTTCTCACATATACTTAGTAGTCTAAAGAAAACGTTATGTCATTGGTGAAAAATGTATGAAAAACTCTGAGTAAAAATGGGATTTTGGAATGTTGTATGTCGTATGTGCAGTTTAAACGCGTGCACCGATTTTAATCAAATTCTGTTTGTAATCATATTTTGACACAAAACGTATTGGAAAAGGTCAATCCAAATAATCTTGTTTGTAGGTTATTGGTAAAAATAAATCGATCTTGACACTTACAGTTTATGTATTATTTAGGAAAAATAAAAATAAAATTTGATTTAAAATCTTACAATCTAATATTTTTGTTTGTCCTACCCTCTTCTACCTACTTAAAATTCAAAACAAAAACACTGACAATTTAATAAATGTTGTAATAAATAATTGTTCATACACGTAACACAAGTTCTGTTGGAAGAGAAAGAAGTTGATTTGGAAATGTTTAAGTTGTAAAATAGTTTTATTAACACCGTTTCTTTTTCGGTGGCATCCAATATCGGAGTACAACTCCTGCAACGATTCCTCCTTCCACGCCTAGACCTTCTTTTACTATATCTACGACGTCTAGACCTCCTGGGTCTTCAAGTTCTACACATTCTGCTTCTCTTCCTTGTGAGGAACTGTCCTTCTAAACGTGGAAGGACTGAGAAGTGAAAATATTATTTGATTTAGCTAGAGGCGGTCTATGTTTATTCCAACAATTATTTCAGAATCGTTCGATATTTGATTGTGATTTTGAATAGTGGTTTGGGTTATTTGTTATGAAATATCTATAAACTTTTAACCAAATCTGTTATCAGACTTTGGTAAATTACTTTTTTCATAACAGACGAGTTCCGACTTTTTTAAAAGCGATAACTCACAAACCGGTATTTTTTTTTATAAGCGGCGAACACTACGTTTTGTTTGGAGTTTTAGACGCTACAGCTAAGCATAATTTTGTGTTTTTCCTTACAACTACTCTCAAATTTTGAGTTATTTAAAAGGTGATGAACAGGTCTCTAGATATAGTGAAAATATGCACATATACTAATTGTAAAAACCGATCCACAAGTTTGGGCTATAGAACACAGACAGACATTTTTCCAGAAATAATTTTTTTTTTCAGCCAGGAAACGAATTAATTGGGGGGGAATTGACGTTGATTTTTAACTCATGACATAACTCTCTCACTTCGTGTATATGTAAGGAAGTAAAACAAGAAGACATTAGCATTAGAATACTCTAATAGTATCAGGTTCTGAAGGGAACAAGATAGATCTGACATGAAATATAAAAAATAGGCAACCATCACAAGACTATATGAAGGAAGGTGTAGACCCAGCTAAGTACCTTGGGTATGTCACACTGTAAATAAAGTCCTTTAGTACTCTTTGGTCCATAACTACACAAAATATGTTGCAGAAATGATAAAGGTTCAATAAATAAATAAATAGTCGCAGCGATATTGTGCAGCAATCCTGGATATCGTATAATTCACAACTTTTTAGACACATCACTTATATTTTCTTAAACTTGAGTATGGATTTTTATTCTTTTTTATGCCGTTTTCGTTTATAATTATGTACGGCACAATTATTATTATTATTGATATATTTTATTATTATTAACTTTTTTTATTATTAATATATATTTTTGTTTATGTCAAGATTTTATATTGCATATTAATTTTCAATTTATTCGACAACTACCAAACTAGTGACTAATAATTGTAGTTTTTGATTTAAGGTATGGGTAAGTGAGAATGTTTGTGCAACATTTTGCACCTTTTATTTAGTATTACATTTCAGCAGTGTTCATTCATTCCAATAGAGTTACCATCCATGTATTACAAAACAGTTTTTCTCTCGTTACGAAATGTTGACAACCTTAGCACATGTTAGCCTGCAGCGATACTAACTTGTTTGCAAATGAAAATTGCGTGTTCAAGAAGAAGAAGAATATTACAGAACTGCCTCAAGCTATGTAATTTTGTTCGTACGTACTGCATTACACGTGTAGGAGTGTTTCTTATAAGAACAATGATTGAAAAGAGATAACCAGATGACCTTGCTCTATGTGGTTTTAACATATTGAGTAAATCGTTCTTGGACACTAAATTTGGCATCGATTGACGACACTCTTCCTGAGACGGGCGAAATATTTATCAAAAGTTATCGGAGAAAATATCTTAAAATATCAAATACACAAGTCTCCAATATAAATAAAGACATTTTTAAGTTGAGGACACCATTATACACATGTAAAACCTTACACGTTTAAATGGTTTCAGATAAATTGTCAATAATGTTAATACGTTACCAAATTCTAAATGTCAAATGATTTTCACAAATAATTATAATAATTGGTCATGTTATAGTTGGAACGAAGTATCCTGCTTAAACATTTGGGGTAAGGTAAGTTTACATTACAAGAGGAAGAGGGGATAAAGTATTAATATACTGGATAAATTGTTTGTTTATGATTTGGTTTGAGGTTTGATAATTGGCTTGTAGATGTATGCAGAATATTGAAATACTTTAAACAAAATTCTCTAAAATATTCCAAGTATAAATATCCAACTGTGTTCTCTGTAAGTGTTGGTGGTAACAATATCCTATAAAACTGTTTATGTGAACCGTGTTACTTATAAAACAACTGTAGGTTTAACAGTTGTTTCAAACATAAGTTAAATTAACTCATTATAATGATTAACTTGTATAGTGTAGAATTGTTTAAAGATATTTATGAAACTAAACTAATTTTAATTTGAATCTCAAAAATAACTATATTGTCCAACAAATATGAATTGCTACGAATAACAAAT
The DNA here is from genome assembly GCA_963513935.1 of Aphrophora alni. NCBI lineage: Eukaryota > Metazoa > Arthropoda > Insecta > Hemiptera > Aphrophoridae > Aphrophora > Aphrophora alni. The sequence goes on along the minus strand of OY740769.1, from coordinate 100,148,725 downwards.
TATATCTGTTCTGTAACGTTTACAATTAAATTTGTCAACTCTTATTTTCTTCAAGAAGGGCTCCTCATTTGTATCCAGCGTTGTTTGAAAGTAAGTTAGATATTTTATATAAAACATTAAAAAAATGTGTTTTAGTGTTACACAAGTATTCTTTAGTATTTAGAGAGGATGTGATTTCTCTGCCGCAAAATAAGGTACAATAACAAAACAAGTGAATTATAAAAATAATGAACTATATTTCGTTGCTGTAATTTCCTAAAGTACATTTCCGTAAACATATTACCATCATCGTAGGGTTCTAACTGACAACTAACTGTTTACTCTTAGAAATATTTCCTACTCGCACAGTTAAAGTAAATGTACTACTTGTTATTTATATATAACACTTGTATTTCACTCTGTACACTCGTACTTTGTTGACTATACATTGACCTAAATGTGTACCACTTAAGTTGATGTTTGTGATTTCTTGCCATATTTATCCAAAGTGACTCAAAGTTCTCTCAATTACTTCTGGCGTAAAGGATCAGACAAATGAAATGGATACGTTACAAAGTCATGTCTTTCTGAACCCAGATGCTATTTGATGTTATCCTGAACTTGTATTAAATAGAATATAATTGTTTTTCCTTTAACAAACATGTTTGATACTGTTATACAGGAACAGTTTTTATTACGTCATACAAAGAACATTTTAATTGCAATATCAAAAATTTCATTCAACCCATTATGATTCAAGCAATCCTAGGAAAATATAAATAAAATTATATAATTAAAACAAACTCTTCACAGTTTCATTATATTTCACATAATTTTATTACAGTATTAAATAATAAATTTCGATGAGAGTATTAAAACATTTTCGTTAAAATAATTAAAATAAACGGTCTAGATAAATTGCACAAATGTTTTTCTCTCCAAAATCAACGAAAACTATTCTTCACCAAGGCAACACCAGATTGTGAGGAACTATAATTTAGTGTTTTTATTAATAGCAGCTGTCCTCAAATGATGAGTTATAAAGAAATAAAAAGAATCCAAATAAAGCCAAAATTTTCCCACATACTTAATTCGATTATGCCACACTTCATTTGGATTGTTAGAAGTAGGCTTGTTATTTGTGAGTTGTGTGTGTGTTGCATTCAGCCAAAGAAGATGAAAAGAGTGTTAGTTACACTGGCAAATAAGGAGTACGGGAACTTTCAATCTTGATGTGCCAACCCTTATTGACAAGGGTTTTATTGGTTGTCAGAGCAACTTCCACCTCAGTGATTTTAAAAATCTGCTTCCTAAGAATTCTTGAATGTACTATTTATATTCAAGTTTAGTGCTGGCAAGTTTTATTTTAATATATTGGATAGGTAATGTCCTGTTTTAATATAATAATAGTTTTCAAATTGTTGTCAAGATGCACAAATAGATAAAAGTTAAGGTTCTAAATTTATCGCACTTATTTTTAAAAAAATTGTACATTTGTCCCTGTTTAAAATAAATTTATAATATGTTGTTAATTACTACATATGTAAATGTAATAACTTTTCAAAATTTTTATATAAATTCATAGTTTTCACATCAAATCAACATTCCTGTATTACCTAACTTTAGGTTGTTCCCGAAGATGTGGGGAATGCGTTAGAAACCATCAGCAGGCACGTGCCTGTCATTGTGTGGAACAGGAATATACAAAATCTTTAAAACACAGTTTTCCTTTTAGTTAGTCTTATGACACCTTAGACACTATAAAAACAAACTGTTATGTCGCTATATTTAAACTGTTATCTTAGACGGGGACAATGAAACTGCCCCGATATTTTAGGTACGTTTGAAATAATGAAACTGCCCCGCTCATTAAAGAGGATCTAGAAGGGTCGCCACGCAAGACCAGAAATGCTGAAATTGCCCAGAGCGCCCGGCCAGGTAGTCATTTTCTATGACTGGCTATTGACTTTAGAAAATAATATTGGAAACATGTTAAGGATGTTACCGCATGTTATTGGGTGGACATATCTTTCAACAACTATAGAGACGTTATTTTTGGTACTATTTATATAATTTTTCAATGGAGACAGGAGAAATTTAAAACCTTTTATTCAATGTAGTTTTTTATTTTAATTTTTCGGCCAGATTATTTTATTTTCGTAGTATGTGTTTAAATTTAACCTCAATCAAGCATAAAAGCCTGTAAGGTTAGGTTAGCTTAGGTTAGGTCTCGTAACGTAACATGTTTTCAATATTATTTTCTAAAGTACTGTAAATAGCAAGTCAAAGAAAATGACTACCTGGGTGGGCACTTGGGGCAATTTCAGCATTTCTAGTCTTGCAAGGCGACCCATCCTAATCCTCTTTAATGAGCGGGGCAGTTTTATCGTTTCAAAAGTACCTAAAATGTCGGGGCAGTTTCACTACGCCCATCTTAGACATATATAAAACTCTAGACTGAAACTTTGTACTTATATTCCTAAACATCTGACAACAAATATTGATTACTCTCAGAGTGTTATCTCTTATCAAAACAATATGGTTGTTAATTTCAGTATATTCTTCTGTCACTACTATCACCTGACGTGTTTCGAATTAACTATATTCTACAACGCTGTTAAGTACTGTTTATTGTTATTGTAGTACATTATTAAAATTATCATTGAATTTTCACCTATTAATCAAGTGCGTAAAAGCTTTTAAAAATGGAGTTAATCTGAAACGCGTTAGCTGAAGACAATGCCAGTAGTGACAGAAGAATATACTGCGATGAATTTATTTAAGTATGTCCTAGAAGAAATGTGTATTACAGTACCAGTTTGGTAAGTCTTTCTACAAAGAATTTAATTTTACAATAATTAATGTTTTATTGACAAACATTACAGCATTGATGGTACTTCCAAAGAAACAAATTAATACTTTAAAAGTAATAAATAATAACAATAGTAAAAATTAATTATTTAAAAAATTATATTTTAAAGTTCCGTTATAACTGTGTCAGTCAATATTAATTATAAAGTAACAAGACTCAAACAAAGTAATATGAAAACTGTTTTCTTAAGTCAAATACAATGTCATTCATGGTACAAATTATTTTATAATATTGTACTATTTTGTTTTCGTAAAATCTATAACTAATAATTTAGTGTACCTATAGTGTATTTCTTTTAGTTCTTTGGAGACAAAACTAGAAAGTTTCACTTATATGGTGGTTAATTTATGTCTGGCATATAATTTTAAAATAGCAATCTACTCGAGGCACATTATGTATATGTATTGGATGAATGGAAAGGTTTTTACGTAAAACAAAACTTAACCTAACCTAATACCACTTTTCTTGTAATTTTTGTTACTATTGGTCGTTGCGTAAAAACACTCGCCATACAATATTGCTTTAGTGTTTTTCTTAATGGCGATTAAATAAAAAACACACCGTACTTTGGTAATAGAAGGTCCAATGTGCTCTCATTTATATACATAAAAGTCACAACCCACTAACTGATTACGAAATCTCTGGATCCTAAAATCCTAGAGCATTGATCTTTTTAACATGGTTAGGGGTAGATTTGTAGACTAGTACTTAGAAAAGATTTTGAAAATGTTCCATTCCAAGGTTGTTTTTACACCTAAATTGTGAATTAAAGGTAAAGTTATAGATTCAATGATTTATAGAAGTGAAATTAGTTAATTCAATGAGTTGAACTAGTTTATTGCTTGCAACTACAGTACGTATATTATCAGATTAAAACCTCGTGCTAATGTCTTGATATTCTTGGAATCTCTTATTACTTGCAGATGAATTAGTAGACATATTAACCTGATTTAAGCTTACAAAATTATCCTCGGAAGGCTAAGGTAGCAGATTAAATTCAACTTTGTAGTAACGCAATCAAGACTAACGCGTAAACAAGCTTTCAGAACGTTGAACATAACAAGAACGAACGGAGGTAGAATTCAGCGTTTGTGAAAGGTAAGGAATTATTTCAGTCACTAATAGAGTTTAAATGGAGAAAATATAATGTTCAAAAACCAAGTGTTTCTAGAAATTAATGCGATCATAAAATCATTTCTTGTGGTATTAATATGTTATTTTTAGAATTTATGTACATTATATTAAATGTAAATGTTTACAGATAATTTACAAAAATAGACCTACAAAGGTCAAATATAAACTCGAAAAATATACTTTTATTCATGTGAAATATATAGGTTTTGATGCAACACACTTTGTAAAAAGTCTAATTCAAAAATAGGCACAAAAGGATGCATAAAATTACTTTAAAATATATTCTAAATTTCATTTTCTATGTATAAAATACACCGACTTTTGTGGTTTTAAAGTTATTTCATAATGATGGATTGTTCGTATTATTTGTAGGCCTATGGCTTATTAGATGTTTGCTATCGTTTGTGTATAATAAAACTATTACACAATACATTTTAGTAGCTTAGTGTCATTTTTAAACGAAAACTAAGACTAGTAACCTGCGAACTAACCTAATCTAACATAACCTAACCCAACATAACCTAACCTAACCCAACCTGACATAACCTAACCTAACCTATCCAAACCTAACCTAACCTAATATAACATAACCTAATCTAACATAACCTAACCTAACATAACCTAACCTAACCCAACCCAACCTGACATAACCTAACCTAACCTATCCTAACCTAATCTAACCTAACCTAAACTAATCTAACATAACCTAACCTAACCCATCCTGACCTAACCTAACCTAACCTAACCATCTTAACCTTACCTAACCTAATCTAACATAACCTAAATAACCTAACCTAATCTAATATAACCTAACCTAACCTAAACTAACCTAACCTAGCCTAATCTAACCTAACCCTAATCTAACCTAACCTAACCTATCCTTACCTAACCGAACCTAACCTAAAACTAGCTAAAAATAAAATCAAAAGTGGTCAGTAAAACCAATGTCACAGAACTACACTACAAGATGAAAAGGAAATTACTGGTCAACTAACTAATAGAGGATGTATACCGAGAGAGTAGTGACTTAACGGTTTATCGTGTGAACAACCTGATATCCCCACATGTAAAAGTTTAGAGCGTGACGTAGTGGATATTTATACAAACAAATTTCAGTTTTTGTAACGTAGAGGAATGTTATTTTCAGTTTTGAATTTAGTTTCTATTTAATAATTAACTAAAGACTTTATTTCCACTCTAGTTTGTGTGATAGTTTTATGGATTATGTTGCAAACTTGTGTTCCAAACTTGAGGAAGTGGTTTACCACAATAAGAACTAAGAAACCGTTCCTATAAACATATGTCTGGAATTGAGTAGTTTCCCAGATATCTGACATTTTTATTTTCTCTAAAACAGTGTGACGGATTGAATTGAAACTTGGGTGGTAACTAACAAGGTAAAGAACTATTCAGATCAACAATTTTAGGTACAGAAAATAGACATCTCAGAATGCCTTATATTTTCACAGCTTTGAGTGCTTATTTAACTTAAACGATTAAAGACATCGGAAATTACTCAAGAAACAATGTCGCTATAAATAATAAAGGTTTGCATATCATGTTTTTAGAGATACCACCACATTGGAACAATGTCGGATGATACTGTACCTCTAATTTTAATTAATTTGAGTACAATCCTCTGCGTTTTATTTATATTCGTCGACTTGTCTCGAAGTTCCTCCATCTTAATTTAGGCTGGTAGAAGATTGAACTCAAACTAATTATCCAGATATAATTATTAATAATAGTTTCTAGTTAAACTCAAAAAATGTTTGGGTTACTTTTTAAAGTTTGTTCGGTGACACATCGAAAAACTGCAGTCACCCTTGTTCCAATCACCCTGTATAGTGCAAATCTAAAATGGTTAAAAAAATTGACCACAGACGCAAAAATTTACAATGTAATGGAATTCAATTTGTATGGAACTTAAGAGGATATGTACAAAAAATCTATCGAAACAAATTTCGACTCACATTATTTCCGCTCATGTATATTCTATACTGACATTAGACCATATTCATATGTATTGCTGATTAGATTCTTTTATTGACGCCCCTTGGTTTTATTTTCAATCCACATTAGCAAGTTGAATCGGTTCTGACAGATAGAAATATATTTCCTACTCTTTAGTAAATGTTAAAATAACATCATGATTTTTTAAAGTTATTTCTTTTCAACTGGCATTTTTGGAAAAAAACCAATAGGTTTTGTTTAGGTCATTAGGGGCGACACTTGAGAAAAATTAAATATAACCGTTATAACTTGTTTCCAAAAAATCTTATTTTTGAGTTTTTTAATAAGACAGCTACTCCAATTTTGGTAATCAAGAAAGAGGGTAACGTCCCGATATTGGCAAAATATAACCACATACTACATTTGAATTAAAAAAAGTCCATCCCTTTTCGGCTGTAGAGCACTGCATAAATGGAGAGACGCATCTTCCATTAAGTGCAACTCATAAAATAAAAATATACATTTGTAACCATGGTAACACTATGCTACTGCTATCAAATTATTCGGAAAAGTGCAAGCTATATTTAAATTTTGACCTTTAGACCCCTTAATCAACCATAGTCTTAGTTTCATATCTGTTATATTTGGAAACAAGCTGAGCCACACTCTTTTTTAGCATTTTAGCAACACCCAAAAATTCAGCATTTTATTTTAACAACTTATTTTTTCAATATTATGTCCAGCGGACTAGTTTTTGTTCCATGCTTTTTTTAAACGTACAATGTTTGTTTTATTTATATTTATTTAGTTCTGAGCGATTTACAGAAAACCATTCTTTTCACTCTTTTAAGCAAAACTTTATTTGTTTAACAACATTTTGTATGCGTAAAAGATTTTTTTTAATTACTTTTTTTTTCCAGAGCAAACTACGATGGGTTGGATATTCAGTGGTCGCTGTACAAGCAAAGCAAGACTTGATAATAAGACTGCAATAGTGACCGGTTGTAACACAGGCATTGGTTACTACACTGTGCTGGACTTTTATAAAAGAGGTAAATGTCGTTCAAACTAGTTGAACCTGTACTGTACTTGATCATTCAGTTTTGTTTAGAATAAGCACCAAAACAGTTTCAATACCTGTCATCTCCGTTTTACTATTTTCAGACGCACAGGTTGTATCTTGAGGGTCATCGTTGGTGGTATCTTCATTTTCAGAATGTCGTGTCACATTTTTGGAGTTTATGGTCAAACCAGGACCCATGCTTCTCGAGGTGTTTCGAGGAACAAACTGGTCTTGAAGGAAGGATAAATCGTCGAAGTGTGCCCTACGACTTCCAGTAATCACATGAAGCCTGACCAGTTGTGCTTCGTTGTTTCGTTTCTTCTTTGCGGTAATTTTCACGGAGGGCCCTCCATTTCTTCTTGGCGTCATTACCTTCACAGAACAATAATACAAGATCAGATGTAATATGTTACTACGGTACTTCTTTAGTAAAAGTAAGTGTGATGAAGGTAAATAATTGCAAATATTTTGTTTGTGTTTTTCAGGTTCCTATCAACAGGGCTTGCATTTCGATCATTAGCATTTTCCTTCAAATTGGCTAACAACACAATTAGTGGGATTATTTACGAAGTTTGTGAAGCTCTTTGGGAATGCTGTTATCAAGTTCACATGCCTGAGCCGACCAAAGAATCATTAGAATCAGTGGCAGCAGAGTTTATAAGAATCTGGAACTTTCCTAATTGTTTGGGCTATATTGATGGCAATCATGTGCGCATAAAATGTCCAGCACATTTTGGTTCACTGTTTTACAATTATAAGACATTTTTCTCAATTATTGTACAAGGAGTTGCTGATGCTAAATGCACGTTCATTGGTATTGATGTTGGTTGTTGTGGCCGTCAAGGTGATGGTGGAGTCTTCCAATCGACGTCTTTGTACTAAAAATTAGAAGAAGTTACAATCATTTCGGAAGATAAACCACTCCCATTTTCAGACAATGCACAAACAACCCCTATCCCATATGTTCTTCTTGGAGATCAAGGTTACCCTTTGAAAGATTATATTTTAAAATCATACAATCGCCAAACTGCTACTGAACACCAAACATTGTTGAACTACAAATTGTTATCTGTACGTCGAGTTATTGAATGCGCCTTCGGTATTACAGTGGCTAGATGAGTACTCAAAACAGAAATACAGTGTGCGCCGGATAAAGTGGATATGATTGTAAAATGTGTTTGTCTACTACACAACATTGTCATAGACAAAGAAGGTAGTGAAGAAGTGAACAAATATCTAACTGATTATACTGGACATAAATATCTATCACCGGTAGATCAACGTAGGTACAACAGAGCAACCTAAAAAATAATCAAGATTCGAGACGCATTCAAGCACTACTTCCAATGTGGAAAATAGAAAAAGAAGAAAGTGTCAACGATATTTTTGTGATATTCTGAAATTATTCATAATAAATAATGTAAGATAAAAGTTTGAAGAGAAATATTTGATAATTACATAATAGTAACTTATAAAGCTTGAATTGTTGTATCAATGTATGGTTTAGGCTTGATTAGCGAATTTACTTGAAAATAGCATGCCGTTAGCATGGTTATTGAAAATTAAATTATTATTTAACTAAAAATTACTATGGCGGAAATACTTTATAACTATCTTTAAAACCAGAAAAGATATTTCTAAATTTAAATTGTAAGATATCACATCGGGTTTAAAGCTAAATGAAAAAGGCGGGCAACAAAATAATTGGATTTTTCTAACTTATATAGGGTGTTAAAAATAGTGTTACAAACTGCGGGAAATGGTTTTATGGATCAAAATAAAGAAAAAAACAAGAATGACATTTCTTCGAAAATCGCTTCGTTTACCAGATATCTGTCATTTTGTTTTTTCAAAAAATGTTTTTTTATAACCTCGCTATTTCTGTTAAAGTTTATAAAAACAACGTAAAAGGCCCCCGTATTAAAACATCAGGTTCAGTCATGCTGGTAATTTTTTTTATAATAGCGTTTAGATACAAAAGTACACTGAGTTTATAAAAAATTGGGTGAGCGGTTTTAAAAATAAAAAATATTTTGTAGAAAAAACAAATATGTCAATCTTGATTTTCTCTTTATTTTGACCCATAAAACCATTTCCCGCAGTTTGTAAGACTATGTTTTGAACATCCTGTATAGTTATTTTTTTAGCTACAGTTTAGGAAGATATATTGTACTTAAATTCAACGTTGAGTTCATTTGCAATATCGTCCCAAAGCTTCTTGATATGGTCCCTATTGCTGTGAAGTTTTAACGATGAGTCCCCAATCGGTCTTCTTCTAAAGGCATCGATAAGCGTTTCCGTATCTATCAAATCAGGAGCTCCACAACACTACACTGTGTTTGTTAGAATCTATGAACATTGACCTTATATTTACCATACAAACCTGTATAGTCAGAACGAATAACATTTAGATAAGGGAAAGTGATAAACGGTTAGGGTTCATAGTACGCTTTTAAAAGTGGTTTTAAAGGGGATAGAAAGTTACGGTTTAAAGGGAAATAAATTCTAAACTTTTATCCTGCTTACGCGTAAATAAAAAATAATAAATTTACATAAATTTAAATATACCGTCGTACGAAATAAATAAATAAAAATATAATTGAATATAATTAGAAAACGTTTATAAATTAAAATAAATTCAAAATGGCGGACAGAGAGATTGCCAAAGTGATGCAATATTTAGAAGAAAGAGATAAAAAAGAAAAAGCGGAAAAACAACGTGAAAAGGAAGAGGAGGTGGAAAGGAAAGAAGAAAGGAGACGGCTGAAAGAGGCTAAAGAACGGGAAGAGAAAGAAATTCGTGAACGGGAGAAGAAAGAAGATAAAATATACATGCTAGAACAGAGAGAAATTCGTGACCGCGAAAAGAAGGTGGAGTACAAATTAAGAATGAAGGAAAAGGAGGATGAGAAGAAGGAAAGAGCGGAATTTTTAGCTAGCGTGGAAAATAAAATACAATCGGTTGCCACAGCCTTAGAAAATGTTAATAAAGAGTGCCGCGAAAAACATGAAATTATAGGGAAAGAGGTAGAAACGGTACAGACAGCGTTAGTTGATTTAGAACAAAAAAGATGCATTTTCGAAAAACAAGTGGTGGAAAGTTTCGGTACAATTGAAAAACGCCTAGGTACAGTTGAACGAAAAATGGGTGACGTAATGAACGCTACAGGGTCTAGTACGCGTTATGTTTATACAAGAGGAGAAGGGGAGGTGAAGAAAATAGAGTTTTGGGGAAATTCCAGGGAAAGACCTATAGTTTTTCTTAGGGAAATTGAGAAAATTATGGATGAGGTTAATCCATTTTTAAAAGATGGGGAACGGTTATGTTTAGCCGAAAAACACTTAAATGGTCATGCAAAAGAATGGTGGGATGTAGTGAAGGAAGAAAAGACGGTTACGAAATTTTTAAGTAAAAAATTACGGAACATTATTGGTCATTACAGACCCAGTCGGGAATAAGGAATGAAATTGAAGCGGGGAGATATTCGGAAAATTTAGGAATCAGTAGGACTGATTATTTTTTGCAAATTAATAAACAAGGCGTGGGATTTAAATCCGGAAATCCCTAGGGAATATCTGCTCCACAAAGCATTCTAACATTTCCGAAAGGAAATCCAAATTACAAGCATGGGAAGGCCCAGAGAGACGGTAGAAGCAGCCATCGCATTTTTACGCAACGTAGATGCAATGGACGGCCAAGCCCGATCAACAGGCGCACCACTATTTCACCGACAAGCGGAACGTCGGCCACAAGAGTTTCAAAGACAACCGGAACAGCGGAGACCACCATACCAACAGAACCGGCAAATCCAAGGAACCAATAATAAACCGATCCATTACCTAAGATCCCATGGGACCACCCAAAATAAAACCCCACCCTCTAAACCTCAACAACCCAGTCCTTCCGGTTTGAATTCCAGACAACCTAAGCCGGAAAACTAAGGGACGAGGCTTCGGGAATAGGACCAGGAGATAGAAATCGGAACGACGAAGCCGCGGAACGAATATATGTTTACAAGGAATTAATGAAATTAAATAATAAAAACATGAATAAAAGGGAAAATTTTTAAATTAAATCAGAAGAAAAATTAGCAAAAGTCACGCCGAAAATAAATAAAAAATTAAGTGAGAAAATTAATATAATTAAGAGGGAAGGAAATAAAATTCATGAAAAAATTAATGTTCAAAAAACAACTAAAAAAAATATTAATAGCCTGCATTGGGATATAAGACAAGATTTGTTAAACCAGCAGGAAATAGAATTGCCTGAAAATAATAATGTAGAAGAAGTTCCAAAAATAATTAGTGAAATAGGTCACCGGGAAGTAATTATTGAAATAGATAGTGGGGCCGAAATTTCAGCCATAAATGCTAATTTTATTAAAGAATTAAAAATGGAAGGTTATGAAATTTTAGAATTACCCGCTTGTGGAGTAGAATTAACTTCAGCCATTAAGGGGAAAACTACGCGTATAACCAAACAAGTGATGTTAAGCGTCAAGTTGAACGATCAGCTGTTGGATATACAGTTTCTTGTTGTCCCAGGGCTTAATACAAAGGTCATTTTCGGTTGTGATACACTGTATGAGTTAAATACTAGGATTTACATGGATAAAGGATATGTAACATTTAACCATAAAAATAAAATTATAAAATTAAATTTTGTTAAGGAAAAAGTAAACGAAGGAATAAATAAAGGTAAAACATTCGCAAGCAATTCAATATATGCGAAGAATAAACCTAAAAATAAAGACTTTGCAAAACTTAATGATTTAAAAAATTATAAAAATGTACCTCCTGGAGACGAAGATTCTGGGAACTATCTATAACGAGGGACAACAAAATATGGAAGTGTCCCAGTTTTTAAAGCGAGGTGGGGCTTTAGAATTGACTCTGAACCCGGAGAGTCGTAAAAAACAGGGCGAAAGTAGGAATAATCCGAAAGAGTCCACGGGAACAACGTTTCAAGAATCAGGGAGAAATGAGGGAATTGTTGATAAAAAAAATAATATTAATTCTCAAAACAGTGCGAGTAACAAGAAGTACGCGTGGAAGAGAAATCGAAAAAAAGATAAAACTAAATTTTACAAGTGTAATAGAGCTAAAGTGAAAGTCGGCCGACGGTACAAAAATCGACCCGGCAAAGTAAACAGTGAACAAGCTTTAGAAATAAATAAATTTTAAAACATATATGTAACACGAATTAAATGTAAATATTTTCACTAATAATAAGAAGAAAAGTCATGGAAAGGAACATATCCAGTCACATAAAACAGGGGATAAATATATTCATGTGAGATCTCTAAACGCTCACAAAAATACCAGGAAACTAATTCCGAAGAAAAAATTTTAATTTTATTAACCAAACACAAGATATTAATTAAAATAGAAGTTGTAATTTAATAAATGATTAAATCGTAAAATTAAAAAATATGTAGCAATAATAAATGGATAGGATATGCGTTGGACTTTCATCCGGCCGAGTAAATAGACCGAGCCGCCTGCCAGTCTACAAAAGGTACAGGTCTTGGAAATTAGCTGGAAGGGAGAGACATATTCAGGTCTCGCAAAACAGCTGTGTTTATCGAAGTCAAGGTCAGAAAAAAAGTGCAATATTGTTGTTAGGAAATCCTCAGGGGTGAATGAACCCTGACGATAACAAATGAATGACATATTTTTATAGATAAAAATACTGATTTTCAATGAAAAAAAATGGGGTTTAATAATTCAAATTCAATTATTACTTAATTTCTCGAAATGAATAAAGGAGCATAGTTAAGAAGAAAAATAATAATGAAGTAAAATTGAGAAAAACAGCGAGTTTTAACCTTAGTAAATCGTAGCCAGGATTATTGGGTAGCTAAGAGCGCCTGATGTTAAAAAAGGTTAAAATTGTTTAAAAAAATTGTCGTCGCTTCGAAATATACAATTAACGGGAATTGTAAACAAATTTTACATAATCGTCGGAGAATTATACAGGTAGTATAATATACGTAGAATATCAAAGTTTATATTTAGATTCAGGGGTCAATGTATGTTTTACCGAAACGGTAAGCAGGCTAATCGTTATTACAGGGTATTTTTCGTAAAATTTTAGCTGATTAAATTTTTCTCAGGGGGGGGGGGTGATTTCTGACTATACCAACATGCCTCGTAGAAATAAGGTAAATGTTATAGGATATAAGTATTGTAGATTTTCAAACCAGCTCAGATAAACCCTTGTATTAGTTTTAAGTATAAAATGGCAATATCCTATTACCCTATAAAAGTGATGTGTAAACAGGGAAAACAAGTGCAAAAGACAGCTATGAAAGGCCAGGTATGAAAAGTGTCATATAAACATATGAAAAAAGATATGTGAGTGTAATTGTATATAAAAAATTAGAAATGTTTAAATTTTCATAAAATTTGTAATTTATTGGAATACTGAGTATGTTTCAGGAATTTCAGATAAGACAATTCTGGAATAGTGGAAGTCATGTGACGAAGGTAAAAGTTATTTTGAGATAAGGGTTTTTTAAGGGTTTTTAAAGTAAAGGATAGATCTAGATGGTGTTGTTTTTGAGAAAATTTGTTATCACAAATTTTGGAGAAGGCCAGGAGGATATTTGCAACGGATTAACGGTTACAAAATTGAAAAATTTCCGATTTTTGTAAAAATCGTAAATTTTATAAAAATTAGGAAATGTTAGTGGATGTTAGTCGTATTCAAAGTGTTTGTACAAGTCTAGAACGATTGGGGACAACCAAAGTCCACAAGTTCAGCGACGGCGAACAGTCCTAGCCTTGCATTGATACGAGAGCGCACGAGCTCCAACAGCAGCTTCTTCATAAAAATTTTTGACGTAAATATTTAAAAAAAGTTTGTTTTTTTTACTATAAAAAAGTTCAAACCACGAGGGAAGGATCGAGGGAATGCAGTAGCTGGACCAGGGAACCAGGACGGGATCTGAAGGCAACAGACAAGGCTAATCCTCCAGGGTAATGAGCAGCTAACTTAGCGAATTCCGATATCATTAATATACAGGACCAGCAAGAAGGGATTCCTAGAGAGATCAACACATCCAGGCTAATATCGACATCACTCCAACAAGGTTCGAAACACCGCAAATTGTGAGTTTTTTCCCGTATAATTCGATTGCCAAGACTTTAGGAATTATTTTAAAATCTGAGCTGGAAATATTTTTCAAATTTTTATATAAACTTTTTATATTTTTAATATCAAACTAAAAAAAGGAGTTAAATTTTTTAAATTAAATAACATTTTTAGACCTTATATTTTAAAGCATAATAATTCATTTAATTTGTCATTTTTATTATTTATGACTCACTGTGGAAATAACCTGTAATTTCAATTTTTTATTCTACCTTACAATTTAATATATTTTATGTATGTTAGGATAAGTTTTATTTCATTTCATATATGTATGTTTAAAGTAAGTTCCAAGATTTGGATAATCCAAATTTGTCAACATTTTATGTGTTTTCGTTGTTCATTTAAAGATTGAAAGAAGAAAAAATTATATTGATTTCATTAATTTCATTGCAGAATTTATTATTGTGTTGAACCCGAATAACAAGGCAGAAATAGTTTTCCATATAATTAGTGAGAGTAAATTTTTGCAATACCTCCAAATTTTGATCAAAGCTAAGTAATTACAGAATTTTTATTAACATTAAATTTGAATTAAAATATACCAATTTCTGAGGATAACTTATGTATGTTATCGATAGTAAATGGTAGTGATTGCATTAAAAAAATAACCAGTGAACTTCACGGCTCTGAGGGGAGAGTAATTTTTAAATAACTGAGCTAGTACGTGAGTCACGTAATTATAAATACAATAACTGGAAGTATTTAAAACAAATAGGAGGGTTCCAACGATCTCGGGATACTGAGTGAGTTGAAGGAAATCAATCAAGCCAGGCTAGATTGCATAAAAAGCCTAAACTTCCAGTGGCTTGGTCGATTTCTACTTTGCAAAATCGGCGTACAAACTCCCAGTGAAGGAGTGGCTCGTTGCAGCTGCCACCGTGTTTTTTTTAGTTTGTAATATATTTTCAACCGCATGGCTAAACCTACCAAAGTAGTTAGTTCTGCGTGGTTTTATTAGTACTAACTGTTATTAGTACTGCCAGCAGTCCTTTACTTCAGTCTTTTTTATTATTTACGACACAGATTTCGTCCATTATTAGGTCTTCATAATACATTAATACACAGACAATTATTAGAAGGTAGCCCTTACAGTTCATCACCGGTGTCACACAGTGTACAAACACATATGTTTGCAATTATGTTATGTGGGTTCGTATTTGTATATTAATGTATAATGAAGACCTGACGATGGACGATATTAAGTCCGAAACGCGTGTCTTAAATAATAAAAAAAAACTGAAATACAAATCTGGATAGTATACTAATTTGTTTTATACGTTTATTTTTTAACATTTTTTTATGAAGTTAACACGATATTCAATATTTAAACAATTAATTTGTAAAATACAAGCGAATTATTTAGAAACATCGATGTTAGACATATTATTGTTAACAAGACGAAGCAACACACATTAGAAAGAAGGCAGTTTGTGACTAAATGGAACTTGCGATGCAGTGTGTGTTGTCAGTAAATGTAGGTTTTCTAAAAATGTTGAATTATTACCATCTTTAAGTTTTATAGTAACTCTAATAAATTGATTTTATTTTCATGCTCAATTTTCATAGTGAATTGCATTGTCTTATTAGTAGAACTAGGTTAAGAAGAATAAAAAAAATGTCCTAGGGTAACGGACGTAGACTTATTTCCGATTTTAACCTCATTTTTCCATTTCGTATTGTTTTATTATGGTTGTCTCAAAAACCCTTTTCAAAAACCCAGCAAGAGCGCTTATGACCTTGAGTTAGGTCACACGGTCTTGTTCTATGTAACAATATAATTATAAACTATAGATTGTACGATCCTAACCTTTCCAATAAGACCATTTCCATCTTTGTAAGTTTAGAGGGAGGGGATGAGTTCCTTATCTAACCAATGTGAAACTATTTGAAAAGTTGTTTAAAATTGATTTTGTCATTTTACATACAAATTAAGTTTAAAAAGCCATCAATATAACAATGCATACTTAAAACAGCTGATTAAGCCCAATACATCAAATGTAATTATAGTAATCGATTTGTGACTGATACCAGAATGTTTATAGATATAAAATTGACATTTCATATTTTTTGCAAATAATGGTAAAATGTTCTTTCATTAAAATAAACTCTAGAAATAAGAATTAATAGGGTTGTCGCTAAAAAACATTAAAAACTCCCTTAAAAGTGTCGTTTTGGCCGTGAGTTAGGTCACTCGGTCACGCTTTGTATATACTATTGATCGTCAGACCCTAGGATTTCTAATGAAACCATCCTCATCTTTACAGGTTGAGTGAACGCGCTGGAGTTCTTTAACAAACATATTTAGGCTCTGCTGAATAAATATAAGATTAAATTACTGGGTGTGAGATCCTTCAAAGGAACAAAAACATCGTTCCCATGGTCAGTACCAAGAACGTAATTTTTAACTCATTGTTCTAGTCACAAGCATGAATAACTCTAGATATTATCGTATATATATATATATATATATATATAGTGTGACGCGTCTCGAAACACATATTTCATCATCAGATGTTAAAAGTGTTCACATGAAGACATAAATTTAGACCACTGCATAAATTGAATAAAATATGTTGTGTGTTTTATCTTATAGTCGTATGTTAAGACTTAAACGATTTTTTTTTTAATACAGGGAACTGTTTATTTTCCTATTATTTATAAATTGTTAGCTTTTTAATATTTTCCTTTAGTCAGTTTTAAGCTGCCACGTAAATGTAGTAACTGGGGAAAGCATGTTTGTAGAATTTAACAAAATATTGTGTTTGTAGTTCATTTAAATTCTGATACAGCAACATATGAAAATTAAGGAAAAATATTTGTCTACAGTTTCAATGATTATAGAATGATTGAAATGTACCAAATTGCATAATGTTGTATTGATTGTGACTAGATTATTTTTAGTCAATAAACTAAATTTTGTCTTTTACTTAAAACATGATAGTTGTAGCGAAATTAAAGTTAGTCTCCAAAAAAATGGGGATTCTTTTACTTTTTTATCGCCTTATTTTTATGAAATTTATTTAATCCTTATTTTGTGCCTAGTTTTATCAACAGTTATTATAGTAGGGTGTATCACCCCTACCTTACTCAACAATTTAAAATAACCTAACCTAAACGTCTCTGTTTTATAAAGGAGGCAGAGTAATACTAGCATGCCAAAGTGTGGAAAAAGCCAAAGAAGCTGTCAATAAGATACAAGAAGAGTGCAAAGATATAAAGAATGTTGGGCAACTTAAAGCCATAGAGGTAGACTTGTCCTCACTCAGGTCAGTTAGAGAATGCGCCAAACAGTTGATGGAACAAGAACAGAGGATAAATATACTTGTCAATAATGCAGGTAATATAATTCTTAATGTTTATATTTTTCTAAGAAATACAAATATTCAGTTATACTGAATGTGTGTAAAATATAAATAAATATTGAGCTTGACTTGTGAGATAATATTAGATAGAATAAAACTCGAACACAAGTTTTTACAAAAATTACGTTTACTTAATCAAACGCGTTTCAACGACAAAGTCACCGTCCTCAGAAATATATGAGCTACAATTATAGTTTCGCGACGTTGTCTAGGGACCTACTGAACCAATATTAATCAAACAGCCGTTCTAAGCGTACAAACATACAGTCAGATGTTCCATTTTATATATGGAAAGATTGTGTAACTATTGTTTACTTTTACTTAGCTTTAAAATTTACAATAATCGTCACCGTTACATAGACCAGCAGAATAAATTCTAGTCGTAAAATTTTTGTGTTTCATAACCTATAAAATTAAGTGCTACTGACAATATTTTTAAATTGAAAGGTAGAAACCAAATGCCACTTATGAGTTTCTATTTATTGGTAGGGTTGATGTCCTCCAAACCAACACACACGAAACTAGCTTTGATAATTACACTTTGATGATTAATTATTTAGAAAACGTATGAAGATGTCCTACAAAATATTCTAGACACAGTTAACCATTTTCACTTATGTGACAATCTTCCCAAAAAGACAAATAATGACCAGAGTGGAAAAGGCAGCCATTTTGTTCGCCTTGCTGGACTAGAATGCGAGAGACAATCTCGGGAACGAGATTTGAATCCCTTCGTCGTAGGTCGGCGAACGGTTCACGATCACTCTGAAATCCCAAATTTGATCGTGAACAAGTCGCAAAGACCTACTTTTAAACTGAACTCAAAAGATGAATTATTTGTTTCTAGGTATAATGACACCAACAAGAGAAGTTTCTGAGGATGGATATGAAATGCAATTTGCTACAAATTACTTGGGTCACTTTTTATTAACGCTTTTATTACTTCCAAGAATAATAAAGTCTGCACCAGCAAGAATTATCAACGTATCATCCACAGCCCACTGTATAGGTAAGTACAAAACAGCAACCACTATACCATCCACAGCTACCTGTATCGGTAAGTACTAAACAGCAATCACTAAACCATCCACAGCCACCTGTATCAGTATTACAGAACGTAAATGAATCAGGAAGTATAGGTAGGTTAATAGGCAGCACAAAGTAAGAAATTGAGCAAATTCTGACGAGGTCTCCTGGTCTACTTTATATATGATTTAAAATAACTCAGTTGGGAAGGGGTTATGGAAAAGTTTTAAATAACCAGAGAGGAGTATGAAAGATACTATTTGGTCCGGGTGAATATGGTCAGGTGTGGAAGGGCTCGCTGGTAGACCTGAGATTCAAGTAGTCAGGCAGTCCAGAGTTAATCAACTTCAAAAGTAAGGAGACTTATTTTGTAAATCAAGGAGTTTTATTTTGAGGGTAAAGTAAAGCCATAGTTAATTTCAGTTTTTAATATTCTTAATTGGAGGAATAAAATAAATTCTCTTTGAAGATAGAATTGTAGTGGATATATTTACCTTTTTACAACGTTCAAGGCCAACGTTATTTCATAGCTTGGTTCTGTAAACTAAAAATACGAAATAATTTTAATAATTTCTCATGGATTTTTATTTAAAAGAAGGCTATTTTATAATTTTTAAATTTTAATTACTTATATAAAATTGTATTTTTATTTTATTTTTTTATATTTTTATTTTTTTACAAAAGAAATGTTTTCTTTTTTTAAATCATACTATATCAATTTATTGAAAGCCGAATAGATCAGATTCTAAATTAAGTTTTGCTCTACAAAATAGTTAAATTCCTAATCCACTTAATGAAATTACTCTGTAAACTTTCAGCTTATGGCATAAATTTTGAAGATATTAACTGGGAGACGTCTTACTCATTCTATAGATCATACCGTCAGACAAAACTAGCAAATATATTATTCACAAATGAATTGGCAAAAAGAATCGAAGGTAAGTTTACACATTTCATTTCATTATTAATATAAATTATTAACTCATCTATTGTGTACTTTCTTTCATATATGTTGTATAGAGAGTTAGTTGTGTAATATGGCAAAAAATCGATGTCGAATTGTGGATAATCCATTTTCAGGTTCTATGTGTCAAACATGGTATTGTTTTTGGAATATTTGCTGTGGGATGTTCTGTTCTCTAATTTTTTGATAACTTGAAATTTGAGGATAGCTAACATAAGGAAAAATACTAATACCTTAACTCATAAAGGTATTACTATTTTCTAAAATCGGCTATACATATTTCATTCAAATTTTAGTGAATAGTGAAAATTAGTATTCAAATCATAAGACATTCATTTTAAATACCCCACAAAATTAAAAAATGAGACTTTTTCCGGCTATGTCTTTTGGAACCATTAATAATATATTTGTGCTTTCTTAAAATTGTAATGAGAAAAGCGATAATCTTTATACTTCCAATAAAATTGATGGTAAAACACCAAAATTGTTACAAATGTTGAAAGTCTTGAACAAATAAAAACTAAATTAACTATGTCCATTCAACTTGAAATAGAGCTGCTTTTCCTTCGCCTAGTTCACAGTCAAACTGCAAAATAGGAGGAGTTCGAAAAACAGTTATTGTAAAAATAACACATTAATCTTCCATATAATGTCAATTTTAATCAATGGGGATGGGGAGGATGAGAGAATAATTTTAAAATATTTAACATTTTTTAATGTATTTTTCACCCTACTTTAGGCATCACACAAATATTTGCATGTTTTTCTCAGCCAAAACTGGGAAATATCATATTTTATAAATTATTATGGCATCCTGTATGTGGTACTTAATTGTTGACGTAGGGGCCTATATAGAAAAGGGTGGTTTTTATAAAATTCTGTTTGTTTCTTATCTCTATCTACGTATTGGAATTTAAACAAAAGACATAGTGGATAATAGGCAAATGCCTTTGTACACATGAATGGCAAGTTGACAGTTGCTCATAACTGTCCAGTGTCACTCAAACTTAGTAGCAACAAGTTTCATATCTACAAAACAAATCATGTTAGATAGTGTTAAATAATTATCATTTAATACAAAGCACTTTGATGAGTAAAACCCTCAGGGACCCACTTTAGTGAGTACAGGCTTGACAATCCCGAGGTAGCTTAGGTGGATTTACACCTTTTATCATCTAGTCTTGGGTTAGATCCCTCTCTTTTATTTTTTCTATCAGATTTATTTAGAGTAAATGTTGTTCTTTACTAACCCTGAAGCTAAATGTGTATTCAAGGAATAGGGGTATTTATATTATGTTCTTCACTTCCTTTATTTAAGCGATTATGACCGAGAGGTTTTCAGTTCTAAAAGAACTCGATGAGTTAACACAATTAGCACCAATTTTCTTTAAAAGATATTCCATAGCAATCAACACGTTCCTTCATTTGTTGCCGATAGCATGCTTACCCTTCCCCACCTCCTAGCAAATATTTTCATCTGACAATACCAATCTGATGGTCCTGGCTTTAAACTTTTCCACAAGGGTAGCTCCAATAGTTTTCCTTCTAAAGGAAATTTGCTAATAATTTGTAAATGATTATAAATAGGTTGACAAACTACATACAAAAAATAGAACTTTCGTATTGATTAATTTTTGTTTTAAAAAGAAAAATAACGTATAACAGCACAGTTATCCATTGAAATCTTTTCACAGTTTATGAACAGTGCAAAAAACATTTACATATTATTGTAGGAACCAAAGTAACAGTGTACAGCCTTCATCCTGGAGCAGTCGATACGAAAATGTCAGAAGAATTTGCTGGAGCTATCTTCCCAGGATTCTGGACTATGTACAAATACTTTGGTTATTACTTTATGAAGACGGCTCAACAAGGCGCTGAGACAACGATCTATTGTGCAGTGGATGAGAAAACAGCTGATGAATCAGGCCTATATTACGAGTAAGATATTTTTATTTATTTTTTGTTTTGTCTTCAGTTCCTGTTTGTGAATTGAAAAAATATTACAATTGAAATGTTAAAGTAAATGTTAAATTAAAGTATTTGTTTGTGTTTATAAATTATTATGAATATTTTAACCGTGATGTTTTCTGCGGCATTAAAATTTATTTTAACTGGGAATAAAAGAAGTAGAAAGCGCATTTTAAATTTGGTTTCTTTACAGCCTAATACTAAATGCTGTTGGTACGCCTGTGCAATATTTAACCGCAGACATACGTTATCATTCTTATCAATAATATAACCTTGATATTGTAGGTAATCTCATTTTTTTTTAGATTCCACAAAGATAATTTTAATATACAACTTAGTTTTTGTGATGTTACAGCGATTGTGCTTTAGCAACGCCACCAAAGGCAACTCAGGATGAGGAAATGGCAAGGAAACTTTGGGGAGTGAGTGAATCGATGGTGGGTCTGGGTTTGTTTAATCCATTCAAAAAAGGCTAAAGCGTATTGGTTTAAACTATCGTCCTCTCTTTGGTGATGGAATAAGTGCTGACACTTTGGTGATGGAATAAGTGCTGACACTTTGGTGTTGGAATAAGTGCTGATACGAAAACTACGCTGACTATAAAGTGAAAGTGCAGTTCGATTTAAAGCCAAATTTTTTAAACTTATTACTAAAATTTGAATTATAACAGCTATTACAAGTTGTATTAAGTTGGTTAAAACGTAGGTAGGTACTGTGTTATTGATATCATTAATCATTTCTTTGAAAAAAACACAAACTTTTATTTTTGGATGCAATTTGAGCCTTTGCTTTAACTAGAGTTCCAAAATAGGAGCTATAATAATACCACACATTGTAGAGTTGGTATGAGTTATAACTCATCAATATAATTTGTTCTCATGGTGTGTCAGAGCCCCTGGGTTGAAGCCCTTACGGCTTAAAACTTTTGTCATCAACCCAAGATTACAAAAAAACAACAACAAAACAGATGAGTCTATGTCGTGTGTACGATGTTCTACTAAAGATGATCACACACGTTGTATTTTTCAAACGGACACAATAATCTTTCCGTTCCACGGTGATACCCAGCGGATAAGGGGCGTTCTCGGAACACAACTCACCCTCCCGATCCTCTCGCTGGGTTGACCGGTCATAAACAATGACTCATCTACTGGCACTGTCCTACACTACTACAACTTTTTTATGTCAAGTTCAAACTTACAAAGTTCAAGTTGATTGAATTCTACATAAAATTCTAAAATAAATGAGCCCAAACGCGATCAAAATGCTTCATAAACTAGATTTAAAATACACAATTATATAACAGTAACCATGAACTCTTTATTTTTTAATTCTACAATATAATAACATAATACAGATGCATTTCGGTTGAGTTTGGACTCATTTTCTTTAGAATATTATGAAGAATTAAACAAACTTTATTAAATAATTTTTAAATTTCAAATAAAAAAATTGGTACTGTGGGACAATGCCAGTAGGTGAGTCATTGTTTCCCACCGGTCTGTCTGGCGAGCGCGTTGGGAGGATGAGTTGAGTTCTGAGAACGCTCCTAATCCTCTGGGTATCACCGCTGAATAGAAAGACACTAGCTGCAGCGCAATATCTCTCCATGGTATGTGAAACACAAATCGAAGTCCACACTTTGTGTTGTTGATTTATAAACAGTTTTTCGTCATACTGCTTCAAAAAGAGCTGTTCTCAATACATGCTGAAAACAGCATGCTAAAGTTGTTCTTTTTAGTCCTAGGACCTAAAAACATCAGCTGAGGTCGAGGTCATCAGCTGTTACTTCGTTCATACGAATTAATTAACTTTCGTAAAGCATCTATAAAAACAACCGATACTCTCGATTTTAAATAACCGTTAAAACAGTTGTTACCATCGATTTGAAGGCAAATATGTGTTATAATATTATAGTTTTTGTGAAATTGTTTTCTTATATTACTGGCAGTATAACGAAAAATATAGTTCATCACTTGGACCAAAAGAAGCTTTTCGATCCTAGCTCATTTTCCAAACTTGAGCTTACATATATCGAAAACATTCACTTTTCTTCCTAATGATGACATATACTATTATTATCTACTTGCATGTTTTTGCCGCTACAGAAAATATACTGGCGTCGTTGTTGGCATGTATACCGCCGGTAAAAGGCTTTTTTTACTCTCAACCTCGATTTACTCTCTCATAAATGGTTTGAGTGATATCACTGAATTACTGATGAGTTGCTCTTTTCAACCATTTCTTTGTTTCCACTTAACTTTGCTATGAAGCCGACAATGTGTTGAAATTTGTTTATTTGTAATGTCAAGTCAATACAACTTTACCAAAACAATTAAAAACTAATATTTTAAGCAATAAATCTCTAGACTACGATCAGATCTTTTATGCAAGTTTAAATGCGAAAAAGATTCCAAAGGCGAGGAAACTATTACCAATTGGCAGCCCATACATGTTAGAATCTCCACTTAGTGAAATAAATTCTTTGATTCTTTAACTATACTATCATGTGGTATATTGTGATTTCATTTTATCGAATTTTCTGAAATACACAGCAAATTTAAAGACGTGTTTCCGGCACAAAATGGAAGGTATAATTGGTTCCAAGAGCTAAATTACGATGAAGGGAATTCAATGTAATGCATTATTTGAGCATAATGCCTTCTACCACACCTAGTTCTCACAAGCTGTTGAACCAAATAATTTTACCAAAATCAATTTGTGGTATTTAAAAACGATCTACTACACCCCGATGTTTCAATAATGTGCTTTTCCAAAATTACAAAACAATGTTACAAATAGATAAATGTGAAAGTTAAACTAAACGTTAAACTATTTATAATATTTTCTAACCTATCCGAACACAGCTAAACTCGATCTAAGTAACGTTCACAATTATTTCAATTCATATTTAGTCTAGTGAAAGAAATCATTACAACACAAAATGCGTCCGCAAAAACAACATAAAAATACTGCCTCAGTAAATAACAGCAACTACATTGTAAAATAATGTATAATTCCTAACATATACACTCTGCAAAGTTGTAAAAATTCCCAATGTTATTACACATAAATTATAAATTCAAATAATAATCACCTAATTTTTCCGATACATATTCGTCATGTAGACTATTAGTATCAAATGATTTTTTGATTTTACAATACTATTGAGCTAGTTCTACATTCATAATGTATCTACTGTAGAGGTGTCTATATCACAATATTTGTGTCTCAGTTCGACATCAACCTGTCATAGAACATGATAACATCTCCCCCACTCAAGAACACTGTAATCTCATGTATCCCTGTTTTGATAATCAAAAATTATTTAAAACAATATAAAATATTACAGCGATGAAACCTAGTCAAATATAATATTTGTAAATGGATATTTTCGAGTTGTATTAAGTTATTACAAATACAAAATCGGGCTATAATAAATTGAAACTACCTTTTAAAACTTGAATGTCTTTTAGTTTTAACTAGTTTAAATTATGGGACATGTTTAATTTCTTAGTTTGTTAAAATTGCTCATATTTTTTTTTGTAAAAATCTTTACACCTTACAACCTGAACTACTGTCTTTTAAATGTGTAATAATGAAATCAAATAACTATCAAGAACAGTTGTCTTTCAAAGTCTGGTATGAATGATATAACTTGTATCTTAATCTATCTTTGTGTCATAAATATGTATAAAATTGTATAAGTTGTGAGTGATCTACCTGCAGACTATCAGTCCACAAAAATATATAGTGGAATGTTCTTCTTCACTTTACAAAAACACTACTCATACAGTGTAATGTACCTAAAACCATTGTAATGGTAATATGATTCGTGTATGCATTGTATGTGTTTTGTTAGAGTGCGATGTTGTAGTGTGGTTTTTAATATTACGTGTTAAGTGTGCTGAACCTGACGGGGTCAATGGTGTTAACGAAACAGCTGTTACTACACAACAAAACAGATTTACATTTGACTCCGTCAAGATAAACTTCGTTGTTTAATACATTTAAGTCAATTTTTAATTATACATTTTTAGAAATAATACAAGCTACAATTAATTATAAAACTGTATAAATAATACTTACAACTTTAACAAAACTAAAACAGGTTTTTTTAAAATTTATGATGCATTTAAATATAAATTCTTCATTGTATTTATAAAGATCAACATGACATTTTCTCTCTCTGTGCTCATCTTCTGACTTGGATTTAATTAGTATTTAGTATTGCGTTTCTATTTGTATATTATTTATTTATTACACTGTATGCCAGGTTATGTTCTGATACATTCCGATATCCTGATGTTCCAACCTCCTGTATCCATAGAGTGAGTCACGTCAGAACTGATAGCCTTGATAAATGTATGCAGTGTAGTGGGGTGTTTGCTTTCTGTACTTTAAAAAATATTTGTGAGCTGGAGTCATGCTTGTTGTAGTTAAGGGTGTTTAGTTCCGTTCCAAATTGATTCCAAAAAAAGGTTGTAAGAAAGACAAACTTAGTAAAAAAGAATTTATATCTTTCCTGACTAAGTTTAAAATTTCATTTCAGGTTAATATTCTAATATATTTCACTAAATATTATAAAATGTACAGTGTCATAATATAGGAACTAATTAAGGAGAAGTATTACAAACTGAAATGTAGTACATGTAAAGTGAGATTTATGACCCTTAATATCAAAATCAGGAAAAGTGTTTACTGGTTATTACTCAATGACATTAAAGAGATGATATGTACTATTGCACCCAACCTTTTTAAAATGTACTAAAAATAAAATATAAAAACAATTCCAATAAGTAGAATGCTAGGGTGGAGCTTCCTTTTGTCATTATCACTGTATGTAATTAGTCAAAAATGTTTTATAAGAATAATGCTTTCCAAAAACCAAATCGATGTATTTTGTTCACCTTTGTTTGATTACAAATTTTACATCCACGTTATTTATGTATAATCGATGTTTAAAATTGTTTTATATTAGAAGCGGGAAAAACAGGGGCGTTACTGGTAGAAGTAGAAGACAGTTCAATTTAAAAAGGTTTAAATTTAGGTGAGTATTATTTCCAAATATGTTTTTTTATATTGGGCCAAAAGCGTTTAATATCAATTCATATAAAGAAAAATAATACACTTTGTATCAATGCTTCCAACAGACAAATTATGTTTACTGTTTTAACAAGAAATTATTGAATATTTATTAAAAACAAGTGATGGGTGCGATCTTGCCACCTAAACAGCCCGTTCATATAATGTACGGCAGATCCTCTAATGTAATCCCCCTGAAAGTTGGTTTCTTGAAACTCGTAGGAATGTTTTAATATATTGGTAGATCTAGTACTGGTCTTACATTACTGTAAGTTTGATTAAATGAGTGATCAATAAATAAAAGAGTTGATGCGACAGAAGAAAAAGAGGTATTTAACCTAAAACTATATATATATATATATATATATATATATATGTGTGTGTGTGTGTGTGTGTGTGTATATATATATATGAATCAAGGCGTAGCCACAGTTAGGACTTCGGTTCCTATACAATACTCATACTCACTAAAAGTGAGTCCCTGAGCGACTCTAAAATCATGATAAAATTATGAATTACAACAATTCTTCGCACTGTTAAGTTGCTAGGTAACCAAATATATTTGGTGATATAGAAAGATTTTAATTTCAAAATTAAATGGTTCCAGATAAAATATTAACGATGTTAATACTTTTGAGGTTTATAAATTTCAAATCCTTTTTACCCAACTTTGTTATTTAATGGATTATGTTACATCTTATAGTAGCCATGGGGCATCTCTTTAGACATTTGGAGGATGGTAAGTTTGTATGCATAACTTGTTTGTTGCTGATTTGGTTGTAGGCTTCCACGGTGGGTAGCGTCTAGATGTGCGCAGATTTTAAATAATTAAAAGATAATCTTTCAAAATATACCAGGTTTGAAAAATATTTTCCAGTTCAACTTTGATGTCTGCGCAAGATGGCAGTTGTGATATTTTCTTATGTTTGAAGTTTTTCTAATAATGTTTTTATAAATTTTTTTTTTAATAGTTGACAACCAAATATATTAATAAACATATTAAGAGGTACAGTGTAGTGTAAAGAATTTTTTAAATTGTTTAAAAAGTTATCTTCTAAGATTAAATACCTTTTTGTTAAAAGAAAGTATAATCAGCAAATTACTTGCCCTTAAAAGAAAATATAATCAGCAATTACTTGTCCAAACACCAACTAAGATTCCTCTTCCAGCTAATGCATCAACTCTCTTCTGTTTTCAGCCACTAACCATCAATCATATCCGGACACCCATTCCTCCTATTATCTAGCCACATGATACTTAATTTTACCCTGGACCATCTTCCTTGTGGTATCCTTTATCCGCCCATCTTAGTCTTAGCTTTTTATTTCTAATAGTATCCGAGGTACAACGATTGGCTTCGGTGTTGGACACTATTTGTATCATTGATGGTCACAAATCATAAAAGTTTGAACACTAAATTGGTGGAATTGACGAACCTACATTTTTGAAGAGATGACAACCAATAGGTTTTGTTTGGACCTTTAAAGCGTACACTTGAAAAAATATGATCAAAAACTCTAATGACGATTTTTTTAAATCTCGCTTTTGTGTTTTTATAGAACAGTAACCCTTTACTTTTGAGTTATTTAAACAAGGAAGGAAAATTCTCAAGTATGGTCAAATACCAAATTTGTTTAAAATCTATTCAAGCGTTCAGTGCATAGAATTGTCTCTACATCAACTGACAGACGAGAGACAGACAGACATCATTCCAGAATTTACTTTTTTCACTCAACGTAACAATAACGGAAAAATAAAAGCAATCACTTAATATCGATTTTTTGACCTATCACATAACACTCTACCTACACTTCGCATATATAGGAAAGTACAAAATTTAAATTATATTTTGCAAATTAATATTGTATCTCCGGTGTGATATATTGAGATTGTAAAATAAGCATTATTATCAAAATGTTAATTATTTTAACAACCAAACGATATTACTAAAATGCCGGTTCATTGATATTTCGTATATTGTACATTATAATCATAAGCTTTAAAATGTGGAACTTAAAAAATATACATTTCTTATTATTTTGTACTAATTTTAGAATAGTTTTATCTAGGGTTTTTGGGCAATTTCACAGTCAATAGTTCTAGATTTCTGTAAAATCATTCAGATTTTAGCGTTTTAAATTTTGTTACATTTCAAAATCCATAGTTTTAGATTTTTTACTAATTTCAGATTCCATTTTTTAAATTTTAGAGTAACTTCAGATTAAATAGTTCTAGTTATTTTAATTCTTTAAGATTCTATAGTTTTATATTTTACAGTAATTGACATCCAATACTTTTAGATTTTGGAATAATTTCAAGAGATGTTTCCAACACCAGTGTAACAACTGATCGTGAAGTGGATATTGAAATGGAATATGAATTGACAGTTATATTTTGTCTTGGACCTTTCGTGATTTACTTTGATCTTGAAGTGTTCCTTGATATTCAAGGCCTAACCACATTTTATATACCTTCAGACTAATGAATACGATTGGTATAACCATATTACTTCAAAACATAATATCCTGTGGTTAAAAAATTATTCATATGAATGTTACAATATTTACAATTTTGAAACCAAATTTTTGAATCTTATGTTATCCACATTTTATTTAAATAATAGAGAAGCAAATAGTTAAATTTTTTAGTTTTTTAAACATTAAATTCCTCAATTTTTGGCTCTTTTCAATTTTCATTACAGAACAGCTCTAACAACAATATATAGTTAATAAATTTGTTATTTAAAGAATTATTTGAATGCATTAATACATTTAAAATACTATGGGTGCTTGATGTTAGTTTGTTGTTGTTGTAACCCCTCAGCCATCTTCGCCGAGTACAGAAAAGGAATATGAAATAAAAATCCCTAGACTTCGAATATTCAGAGTCAGAAAATAAGAAAAGTTGGTGAAAGATGAAATCCTAATAGGAAATATCAAAGAGAGGGTTTTAACCCAAGACTACTTTAAAAAATGTATAGATCCAGGGATAGTCCTCGGAATTGCACTACCGTATAAGCTGTAGTGCACCTATGAAGGTTGTTGTTTTTATTATATACTAGCTAATGGCTTTAGTTTTACTTGGGAATAGTTAAAATAGTTTTATAAAGAAATATTTATTTTAGTACAACCTTAATGGTGGTGTTATGGAAATAAATTATGCCCAAATACAGAAACACACCAATTTTGAACAAAATCGACCCATAAACAACAAAGATATAATACTTGTTTTAGGGGTAAAAAACATACTAAGGAATATTTTCAAAACCCGTTCTTAGTACGCATCCCCCAACCATGTTAAAAAATTAATAGCTCTAGGCTTCTTGGATCCAGAGATTTTTTGATCAGTCAATGGGTTTTCACTTTTATATAGATTTGTTTGGCATGCATAATTAATTATATTACGTACAATCTACTGATATTCCTAGAATTGATACAATGTCATCTTCTGTTTCCATTTTCAACTACTTGCTACAATATATTATGGTATAATTAAACTACAACAAATATACCAGATTATTCCGTTCACTACGTTTTTCTACAGCGTACAGCGAACATGAATTGTTTATTAAATGTTTTAAAATTATCTCAATAATATTAAAATACCAAAGTAATGTTTAACTATTGCAAATAAACGAATTAATTTCCACCAATAAAGTAGATGGTTATTTGAAAAGTTAACAAGATGTTTTAACATCTTAAAGAATAATGATTTACGCAAGAACAAACGTAAAATAGTTTTTGAATCCAATAACGTAATGTACGAAAGTCAAACAAAGTAGATACGGTTTACCTCATTTTAAAATAACATTTTGTTAATTTAGTGTAAACTATTACAGAGCAAGATAAAAACTAATTTTGTTCCTAAAATGATTTTATAATCACTTGGGAGTGGTATCAAATAGGGATTGTGGACACAGGAAATGCAAAATTAAAAACCAATTTGGCTTTGTAAATTTTAATTAATATCAACAGCTATCTACTGACGCTACTTTACTTTGTGAGAAACACCCTTAATAAAACAGTACTTTAGAGACAAAACTTCTGTTTGAATTATTTATTAACTCGATTAGAGAAGGCAATGTCAAACTCATTAAAAAGTAATCTACTTCTGTTTGTGAGACTTCATTTCGGGAGTTTTACGATTATTGTTTAATCGTTATTTTTAAATAATCATTTAGTTTCTTTATTGTTATGAATAATTCCAGAAAATATGACTTTATTGAGTTTCATTTTATGTAAAAGACGAACATTTTAATAAAAAATGTCGATAAATTGAAGTATAATGATATATTATAGAGGGAATGGTTCGACACACAGTTCACCACGAACGGCCAACCACGAAAACCAATAAAATATTATATTATACATAGTTTAAATTTATAAAACCACTTCTTGCTAAAACATATATATTTGTCAAAAATTTAATTATTTGTATGATGTGTTTAGTAATTAATTTATTAAAAACAGTCACTATTATAATTATTAACTTATTATATATCAATAATAATAATATAGATAGTCTCTATTTCATAATATTTCAGTAATGGAGCTGTGGATATCTTGTCTTAAATATTCTTCCAACTTAAAATTAATTTCCTGTCTTACTCTAGACTAACTTTTCATTACTTCCTGAATACTTGACAACGGAACTGTGTTGAAGAATGTTTGCTCTTAACAGCAGAACTTTGAGGTCACGCACAACTTCACAAAAGTTAAATCGACTCAATGTTGAGTAGGTGGAATCATTACGTAATGGTTACATACATATTAACATTTCTATAATGGGAAACGTGGTTGTCTAAATTTTATGGATCGCCGGTAAAATAACTGCGACTATTCCATTTCGTTGCCTGCCACAAACTGCTGAGCGCAAGGACCATATTCTTGCGCAAAGCAAATACGTAATGCACCGATGTCAATTTCCTGGAGCGACAATTCCAATTGTGATGAAAAGCAACAAGTATAATAAAGAAAAATACATTTCTATACACACGAGAGCAACAAAGATTAGTCCGGTCATCTGTTCTCTGACTCCCCATAGATGAATCCTTGTCTATAGATACTTACATCTATAGCATAGACATAGTTAACATAGATGTATTTAACATAGACATACCATAGATGTACTTAACCTAGTTAATCACAAAGTTACCAAAACGGGTTGTATTAGTGATCTTAGAATGTACTTACATAGTAACATAGAGATAAATTGGTGATTATGTAAGGTAAAAAATACAATCTCTGACTGTGTCGCTTAACCTGGCAAGAGGCAAAAACTGTTTTGCGTTTAATCCCTTACTCACCACTTCCACGAAGACATAGATAGTGGTCTGTTAAAACTCATATTGAGGACAAGTCTGCTAAAATAGACTCTGGGGTTCAGTTCCACAATAGACTGTATTAAATTGTGGTTTCTGAGTTGTTTAAACATCTTAAAACTCTATAAATTACAATTTAACCTAGCTATAATGATTTCAAACTGGACTTAGAGTACATTTGTTTTTATGTGTATTGTGTAGTTTTGTGTAAAAGAGTTTATTAATAGTGTATCACTCTTGTTAGCCTAAATAAATATAAACTGTTAATTCAAACACGTTTAAGGTAGAGGCCTTATAGTAATGTCTTTATTGTAAATTAACTTCAGTCTGTAGTATTACAATTACAAATATGTTTTGTTCCTTAGTGCGTAATTTCTTCAGACACCTTCTGACATTGCTACCATATTTGTGTGTTGTTATATCAACATCCTATTTAATACAAGTTTCAAATAAACTACATTCCTAACAATTATCAAGATGAAGCTCAAAAACGTATAAATTAAAATTTAGGTAACAAATTAAACGAGTTTATTTTGATTGAATAAACGTAGTTTTTGTGAGATCTTATGTTCGAGATTTTGTTCTACTTAATTAAACGAGTGTAATATAATAGTTTAGTTTTTTTGTTTATATTCTATAACATACTTTAATTTCTTTAAATGGTGGCATTTTTGTTACATGCAATTCATAGATATAATGTAATCGCAGACAATATATTTGCAGTCTTTTCCTCTGTTTGAACAATGGAATTTTAGCCCAATCTCAAAGATGGCGGAACCATAAATTAGGTTTATACGTTGTCTTCAAAAGAACTGAAACAGATTGAAAACAAGTAATAAAAGCAAAACGTCTACAAACTTGCGGTGGATAAACAAAATTTTTACAATATTATTTTATTTAATTAATCGAAGGATGTTGTCTACAAAATATGCTTGTGTGTTGGTATTAAAGAGTAACTTTGACATCAGTATTACAAACTCCATATACCAAGATCTGAACAAAATGAGAGGCGTGACTTATTTGCACACTTTAAATATAACTTATTATTTATCAATCAAAGCAGAACTCCAAATACATTGATTTAAAATCAGCAAACAAGATCATTTAATTTGCATCAAGATATTTGTTTTTACCATTAGATTGGGGCTCTATAAGTGTGGGGGCAAACATCTCGTAGGTGGATGTGAATAAAAAACAACGGAGAGTGTTTATTACAATGGATTTAGTGGTAACTATTGAGATCATCATGATCTTCAAAAAACAAAGAACAAAATATCCTCAACAAAAAACCAACAACTTTAAGAATTGAATGTTATTTTTTGTGTGAAGGATGTTGTGAGAAAAAGATACATGAAAATAATCCCTGGAATACTGTATTTGTGTGAGTGTCGGAAGAGAAGATTTAGTCCAGAGAGACATGATAGGAAAGATAAAATAGATATTCTAACACAAGACTATATGAATAAAGGTGTAGATACAGCTAGGGTACCTCGGAACTACCACATCTGTACTCGCAATAAGTGAACCTCTGAGGGCTGCACTAGTGGAAATGATTGATACTGTGTCAAGATATTCAATGAACTGTATGACATAAACTTATTACAAGGTAAGTCAAAATTAAAAGAACTGTAGCTGTAGGGGGTATTGTAGTTATATTTAATAACAAATCAACCTAAACTAATGGCAAAATACCGTAGTCAACAAATAAATTTATATACAAGAGTAAAATGTAAAGTGATATTTTGATTTCCCTCCGAATCACATGTATGGTAGCACTGATTGTTTTGGTATAATTCATAACGTCTATCAGCTTTTCATCGAAAGTATTGTTTCATTGTTAGCTATATGTGGTTGTGTTTAAAAGACTGTGTGAAATTAGTTTTCCTTTGTCCGATTTCTCCAAGGAAGAAATGCGAGCAGTGATACGTTTCCTTGGTTCAGAAGTTGTAAAACTAGCAGAGATTATTCGTCGAACGCAGCAGCAATATGGAAAGAGTTGTTTATGTGGAAGCAAAATCCACGGCTGGATTGGTCGCTTTAAAAGTGGTAGGATTTTGCTGTGTGATAAACAACAGCACGACGGCCTGGTAAGCCTTCCACTTCAAATACTAACGACAATATTGAAGCTGTTAAACAAACAATTCTCGATAATCGACAGTATAAGTTGATGAAATTGCAAGTGAAATAAATGTAGGGCATAGCTCAGCATTTTCAATCATTTACGATTCATTAAACTTTCGAAAAAGCTATATTTGCTGGGTTCCACGTCAATTGACCAGCATCCTCAAAGACAATTGTTTGAAAATTTCCCAGGAGCATTGGGAACGTTTTGAAGAAATACAAATTTCATTGTACGAAGAGACTGGGTTAGTACTATGACAGTGAACATAAACTTATATTTTAAATTGGACAACTTTCAATAGCAATATTAAATATATATTTTATCATTTTACATATCTGGTTTACATAAAATTGCTTTGATAAAAGAAAAAATACTTAAGGAATACACTTTTTGGTGGTGTCTTAAGTAAAAAGAACTTCATCTGTGAATTCACTCAGTAGTGGTTTCTTAATCTGTTTTACGCTCACAGCTTTAGAAAACATTCTCAACAGAAACAAATGCTCTAGAGAGCAGAGAATATTCTTCGACTGTCTATCAGTAATGACGTCATTACAAGAGTTTTTTTTCCCTAAATCATTACAGGTGCTTTGCAGTATTCTTAATGTTATGAGATGTCGAATGTTTCGGAAATTGGTTGTCTTAATATAAATTACCTCACATTAAAAGAAGAGAAATTATATTGTGTTGTAAAACGTTTCTGCTTGTCATTACATATATTTTATTATAAGCTTATATATATATATATATATATATATATATATATATTTAAACATTATGATTTTTTTCTCTCTTGAGACAATACTCGAGAATATATTATAACGAAAATGAACAATACGTTGATTTTAAAAAATTTTGGAACTACTTAGTAACATAACCCTATAAATAAATAAAAAAGTTGGAGCGAAGATTTCTGGACTTGAAATTAATAAATTCATCTATTTCATCAAAATCTGTCATTAACAAAATAAAAATTTCACCCAAAGTATTTTTGTTGCTTAAAACGTTCTGACATGTGTACACTTTCTGTACTATTTCATGATAATTAAACTTCCTTACATTTCTTATATTAAACTTTATTTTGAGTTATGGATTAAGTAAGGGGAAATATGTGAACACTACGTTTTGTTTGGGTTCTTAGAGGTTAAACTTAAGCATAATATAATATAAATAGTACCTTTGTGTTTCTCCCTCGGCAACTACACTCAAAATTTGTAGAGAAGAAAAAGTCTCTAGATGTACACAAAGTATACACATGTACTAAATGCTTTTAAATCAAGCCACGCGTTTGGCCTGTAGAACACTTACTACACACAAACATCATTCCAAAAACACTTTTTTCCGTCAGGGGATCTCAAAATTAATATATCCCCAAAAAATGACTTCAATTTTTTGACACAACACATAACTTTCTCATAGATATGTAAGAAAGTAAAACATTACAACATAGCATATAGACCTCTATTGTATTGGTGTCAGCATCTGAAGGGAACAAGAGTTGGTCAAGAGAGTCAGGATGTAAAAGATAATAGATAGGAATCAAGCTCAAGACTACATAAAGAAAGTTGTAAACCCAGTCATGTTTCCTCGGGATTGTAACCGTACTCATTTTAAATAAGACCTTCAGGTACTCTTTAGTCCATAATAACTGCACAGAATATGTTGCAGAAATGATAAAGGTGCTTCATTTACACAATCTAATTAGAGTTATATTTATATGTTGATACTGAAACCTTTCTTGAAACTTTGTTTCCCTATTATCCGAACTAAGAACACTCTTTATAGAGTACTGGATATATAACATTCGCTTTTGAAATTACTAAAAACAAGTCTGTATTTCATGATATTTACCCAGCTCGATCATAAATTGTAATACAAGCAGATCCGTCAAATATCGTAAAAGTTATTTTCATGGGCCATCAAGGAAATGTAGGGCAACCATTTTATTGAGAAAAGTGTGAAATGATTTTAGAAAAATTTTGAGCGCCAAAATTTGTTTGATTAATCAATGTCTATCCAAATGATTTCATTCAAGGACAAGTTAATTTTCCAAGATCAGATTTTTAATTTATTCACAACTTTTGTTCCAACATTGTTGATTGATGACATTGATATATTTCTTAATAGTTTGCCCAAAACACAACTTTAATTAAAGATGAAATTGATGAGTTTGTAGGTTATGTTAACGATGATTTAATGAAATAAAATAAATATGTCTCTCGTGCGTTGATAATGGGAGATGCTAGTATGGTTCAGGTTACACCCAAATAATGCACACAGTACCTGTGATTTATAAGAGGAACTGTATTGGAAATATTTTTGAAGAACCGAAAAAAAATTGAAGAATAATTATTCTTCAATAATAGTAGTCAAAGATGATGATAAAATAGAAAATAAAATTTGTACAACAAAAAAAAGGAAGTTATTGTTGTAAGAAAAACAATGGGAGAAGTATGGAATTATCTTTCTACATAATGTATATAAATTATATAGTTTTCATTCGTTAAAACATTTTTTAAAACTAGAAGAAATTGATATGTAAATAAAAGTAATTAAAACATTATAAACACATTGTGGGGATAGGAAATTCCACAGTTATAAATAAAAGGATAAAACCTTATCTCACATAAAAATAAAATTGTAAATTATCATACAATCCAATATCAAAAATATCATTCTTATCATACTTCATTATAATAATTATTAAATTGTAAATATATAATGTGACATGTGATAAAAAGAAATTGAATAATAAAAGTAAAAAGTAAAAAATTGTAAATGGAAGAAGCTGATGTGGGTGTTGAAGACAAGAAGGTTTGACAAACAATGGTAATTTAAAAGTTTTGATTAAGAAGACTGTGTTTTTAGAAAGTGGATCCAATAATCAAATCTAATAATAAAAGGGGGAAATGAATTTGAACTACCCAGGAACTGATAAGTATGCCAAATATGTAAATAAAATAATGTACATCATTTGGTGAGTGACAAGAAATATATATCAAACCACAATTATCAGCGTAGGACTGTTGGCTTCAGGGGTTTTGAACTTAAATAACTTACAGAGGGTAAAGCTTCCAAGAAAAATAGAGAAAACAATAGTGAAATCGCCAATTCATTGATTATTTCAAATTGCAAAAAACATTTAAATTGATTATATTCATCTCATAATGACCACATTCACAAATTAATCATCCATTTAGTTTTAGCTATATTAATTAATTATTGTGTTACATGTAAGATAAAGAAGTGACTTGGGCTAAATAAAATCACTTATATAGTGATAAATTAAATATTTGTTTAGGGTTTCTAAAAGGAGAAGAAAATTTTATAATAATTTTAATGTCATATTATTAATAAATACAAATAGAGTATTGTTTAAAACAAATTTCCTAGTTCCATCAATATTGATTATACATTTATTTAACATTATGTATGAAATATTTGTAATTTTTCAAAGACAAATAATATAGAGAGTGTTGTGTTATTGGTCAAAAAATTTATAAGAATATTCTAAGAAAATATCAATTTTGATGTCTTCTGAGTAAATGGATGTTTATCTACGTTACGATTGGCTTATAAAATTATCCATTTCTATAGTTTTATTGTCAAGAGTTTTTCAATACCTTTAAATCTTACTACATGATAGAATTGTAGATGTTGTTATTCTACACATGTTTAAATATCAATAACCTAAAGCTTATCACTAGTAGCAAAATGTTTATGTAACAACCAAAGCAAAGGAAATAACTAAATCAATTATTGGTCGCGAAACAAAATAATAAAAACAATACTTATTTCCTGTGAGATGTGAATGTTAGGGGTTATTTGTAAAACTACGGGGTAAGGTAAGCAATCTTACTACACCACTCAAGTAACCGATATCGTCATACTTTGTTCTACTCTGTAGCAGTAATGTTATCAATATTACAATGATATTAACACTATATCTATTGACGCAAAGTGTCTTTATGATTGCTAAAGGCGTTAATTCTTAGGTAAACATTTTCGTAAGCTTACTTAGTCCGATCATACAAGCCGATCCACTAAATGAAATTCCCAAAAGTTAGTTTCTTAGCTATTGTAGGAGTTTTAGGTAATAACTCCTTATAATTTATTGGTAGGGGTCTTATCCAATTAATTATATATATATAACTACTTTCTCGATGATGTCTAATTCTTAAAAGTATAATATATATTTTAAAACCTTCACTCGCTTTGTTCGTTTTTCAAGCTATACATGTAAGAAGGATTCTCCATTCAATACACTCGTGCCTTACCAGATTTTGTAACTAAACAAATATCATATTTTATTGGGAGATTAGAGTTTAAAATTACATTTTTGTCAACAATTTGTCACAGTAGACATGTCGTGTACCATTACACACAAAACTAAAATAAGCAAATTTGTATCTGTGCGTGTTTTATGTTGAATAATACAAGCAATATGAAAAAAAAACAACTGTTTAAAATGGTTTAGAGTCATGGTAAGTATTAGAATATGCTGTAATTTATTCAAATTTGCATTATTAACTAAACCAATAAACTGATATTAGCAAGGTTAAATTAGCAGATTAAATTCAACTTTGTAGTAACGCAATCAAGGCAAACGTGTAAACAAGCTT
The DNA here is from genome assembly GCA_963513935.1 of Aphrophora alni. NCBI lineage: Eukaryota > Metazoa > Arthropoda > Insecta > Hemiptera > Aphrophoridae > Aphrophora > Aphrophora alni. The sequence continues at coordinate 100,110,099 of OY740769.1, read as the reverse complement.
TCAGAACGTTGAACATAACAAGAACGAACGGAGGTAGAATTCAGCGTTTGTGAAAGGTAAGGAATTATTTCAGTCACTAGTAGAGTTTAAATGGAGAAAATATAATGTTCAAAAACCAAGTGATTCTAGAAATTAATGCGATCATAAATTTTTTTCTTGTGGAATAAATATGTTATTTTAAGAATGTATGTACATTATATTAAATGTAAAAGTTTACAGATAATTTACAAAAAAGTCCTACAAAGGTTAAATATAAACTTGAAAAATATACTTTTGAATCATTTTAATCATGTGAATTATATAGGTTTTGATGCATCACACTTTGTAAAAAGTCTAATTGAAAAATAGGCACAAAAGGATGCGGAAAATTAATTTAAAATATATTATAAATTTCATTTTCAATGTAAAATACACCGACTTTTGTGGTTTTAAAGTTAGCCTAAATGATAATGATGGATTGGTCGTATTATATGTAGGCCTATGGTTTAATTAGATGTTTGCTATCGTTTGTGTATAATAAAACTATTACACAATACATTTTAGTAGCTTAGTGTCATTTATAAACGAAAACTAAGACTAGTAACCTGCGACCTAACCTAATCTAACATAACCTAATCTATCATAACCTAACCTAACATAACCTAACCTAACCCAACCTTACATAACCTAACCTAACCTATCCAAATCTAACCTAACCTAACATAACCTAACCTAACCCAACCTTACATAACCTAACCTAACCTATCCAAATCTAACCTAACCTAACATAACCCAACTTAACCTACAACTTACTAAAAATAAAAACAAAAGTGGTCAGTAAAACCACTGTCACAGAACTACACTAGAAGACGAAAAGGAAATTACTGGTCAACTAACTAATAGAGGATGTATACCGAGAGAGTAATGACTTAACGGTTTATCATGTGAACAACTTGATATCCTCACTTGTAAAAGTTTAGAGCGTGACGTAGTGGATATTTATACAAACAAATTTCAGTTTTTGTAACGTAGAGGAATGTTATTTTCAGTTTTGAATTTAGTTTCTATTTAATAATTAGCTAAAGACTTTATTTCCACTCTAGTTTGTGTGATAGTTTTATGGATTATGTTGCAAACTTGTGTTCCAAACTTGATGAGGTGGATTACCACAATAATAACTAAGAAACCGTTCCTATAAACATATGTCTGGAATTGAGTAGTTTCCCAGATATCTGGCGTTTTGATTTTCTCTAAAACAGTGTGACGGATTGAATTGAAACTTGGGTGGTAACTAACAAGGTAAAGAACTATTTAGATCAACATTTTTAGGTACAGAAAATAGACATCTCAGAATGCCTTATATTTTCACAGCTTTGAGTGCTTATTTAACCTAAACGATTAAAGACATCGGAAATTACTCAAGAAACAATGTCGCTATAAATAATAAAGGTTTGCATATCATGTTTTTAGAGATACCACCACATTGGAACAATGTCGGATGATACTGTACCTCTAATTTTAATTAATTTGAGTACAATCCTCTGCGTTTTATTTATATTCGTCGACTTGTTTCGAAGTTCCTCCATCTTAATTTAGGCTGGTAGAAGATTGAACTCAAACTAATTATCCAGATATAATTATTAATAATAGTTTCTAGTTAAACTCAAAAAATCTTTGGGTTACTTTTAAAAGTTTGTTGGGTGACTCATTGAAAAACCGCAGTCACCACTGTTCTAATCAACCTGTATAGTGCAAATCCAAAATGGAGAAAAACACTGACCACAGACGCAAAAATTTACAATGTAATGGAATTAAATTTGCATGAAACGAAAGAGGATATGTACAAAAAATCGAGTGAAACAACTTTCGACTCACATTATTTCCGCTCATGTATATTCTATACTGACGTCAAACCATATGCATATGAATTGCTGATTAGATTCTTTTATCGACGACCCTTGGTTTTATTTTCAATCCACATGAGCAAGCTGAACCGGTTCTGACAGATAGAAATTTATTTCCTACTTTTTAGTAAATGTTAAAATAACATCATGATTTTTTAAAGTTATTTATTTTTAACCGGCATTTTTGGGGGAAAAAACCAATACTTTTGTTTAGGTCTTTAGGGGCGACACTTGAGAAAAATTAAATTGACCCGTTATAACTGGTCTTAATTTTTTGTTTTTTCATAAGACAGCTACTCCAATTTTGGTAGTCAAGAAAAAATGGTAACGTCCCGATATTGGCAAAATATAACCACATACCACATTTGAATTAAATAAAGTCCATCCCGTTTCGGCTGTAGAGCACTGCATAAATGGAGAGAGGACAGAGGTGATGTTTTTATATTCAAGGGACATGATAACTGACACCCGTAACAAACAACGACTTTGATCCATTACCTAACTTTCTCTCTACAACGTACTTATGAGTAGTTAACACTTTCAACATTTTTAAAATGTATTACCTAAGATATATTTAATCAAAATGCTAAACAAGATCAACGACTATTCTTAGATTAGGCCTATCAAACTTTACGCCATGATTTTTATTATTTGCAAATTGTCTGACAGATAACAGTCACCTTTTGATAAAACATCACCTCTACAGATAACATTTATCGACTATTGACTTGGAAAACAATATTAAAGTTCTTCACTTATTGACGGTTTCAATTTATCTTCAGTAATAGGATTCGGCAGCCCGAAACTGTAAGTATGATTCTAGTTACATTTATATATACTAAGTATTATTAACGGTGTTTATCCAACCTAACAAATTTCGTGTTAACCTACAGTGTTTCGTGTTTCGAATAAAAAACAGTAAAATATGTCTTGCGGTTGTTTATAGCTAAAGATAGAGAGTGATGAGTGTCGTCATATTACTTATCCAGCCCAATATTACTATTTAATGCACAAAATTAGGTGTCCTGAGTCTTGTAGGAAATGTTAAATTGTATTGTTTGATGAATGGGCTGCTCTCTCGATGTAGATTATGTTTAGACTATTCGGTGAGTTTTATTCAATACAAAAGTTACAAAAAACTTTAAAATTTAACCCTAATTTTTAAAATTTTAAACTAGAAGTAGGCTATTACCAAATTTTTCATATCAACCCCATTTTTTCAATATGGATGTTAGCTCTAAATCGTCTTATTAGAACGCCCTATTTTTTAAATAAAACATATTATTATTTTAAGACTTTAAATACTTGTGTATTTTCTATATCTCTAACCGTTTAGGAGTTACAGACATTTAGATGTTTAAAAAATTGCAAAATTCAAGTTTTACAGAGACAAATTTTCTACGTTATTAGAGAAAAATTAATATTTAACACCGGTTTATGTTTTTAAGACAAAATGTTTGTTTTTAAAAGGCCTTTAAACTGATATACTAAATCAAAATTTTGCCTTAAAGCTATTTATAATTCTCTAATAATTGATATTTTTTTAAATTTGGAATATAGGAGAGAAAGTGCCGATAGCCCATATTTTCTACAAGGGTATGTATGTCATTAGCTAGCCTTTGATACAAATTTAATTTAATTTTTCTCGTATGTACAGAGTAGCTACAATAAAATAAATTGTCAAAATCAAATTTAATACATTTTGGGGAATCCTGTACATACGGATAACACTATTGTAAAAATGATGAGGGTTTAGGAGGTATCGGACGACCTATGTTTACTTTAGAAAACCATGAGATTTGGACCCGGGAACTACAGTTTTGGCACATCCGGTAAATAATATTAATCGAAACGTATTTTAATTGGATTCCTTGCGTGCGATTTAAGGGGGGGGGCTGCATTTTGTTTACATAATGTAGCTCAAACCGTTCTCTCGTGGACACCATATCAAACTCACACTGTATAGAGTTAAATAACATGCATCTTCCATTAAGTGCAACTTTTAAAATAAAAATATATATTTGTAACCATAGTAACACTATGCTACTGCTATCAAATTATTCAGAAAAGTGCAAGCTATAAAATAAATTTTGACCTTTAGATCCCTTAATAAACTATAGTGTTAGTTTCATATCTGTTATATTTGGAAACAAGCTGAGCCACACTCTTTTTTATATCACCCAAAAATTCAGCATTTTATTTTAAAAACTATTTTTTTTTTAATATTATGTCCAGCGGGCAACTTTTTGTTCCATACTTTTTTAAACGTACAATGTTTGTTTTATTTATATTTAGTTCTGAGCGATTTACAGAAAACCATTCTTTTAACTCTTTTAAGTAAAACTTTATTTGTTTAACAACATTTTGTATGCGTAAAAGGTTTTTTTTTAAATTACTTTTTTTCCAGAGTAGACTACGATGGGTTGGATATTCAGTGGTCGCTGTACAAGCAAAGCAAGACTTGATAATAAGACTGCAATAGTGACCGGTTGTAACACAGGCATTGGTTACTACACTGTGCTGGACTTTTATAAAAGAGGTAAATGTCGTTCAAACTAGTTGAACTTGTGCTTGATCATTCAGTTTTGTTTAGAATAAGCTCAAGGCACTTGCCGACAAATGTTTCCTGTTTATATTAGTCGTATTAAAACCCGATATTAAGAACTTGTTACCTAATTTATACTATCGACCGAAGGTCTTGGTAGAATTCCGTGTTAGATGAACCAGAAATACAACTTTTTTTTAAAGTATTCAAATACAGTCTCACCGACTTTGGTTTTGCAAGTTACAGCACTTACGAAGTAAATTAACACAGACTAGCAAAAACATTAAAAATAAACAATTTATACACATCTATATATTTCATTCAAGGTCCGAGGAGCACTTAGACCTGTGTCTACCTGAGTCGACCAACCGTAATAAAACCCTCCATTCGGACTCATTATTAGTAGCGTTTTAACGGTACAATAATACGTCTTTAGAAGAACGTACTAACGTGACGTGGTTAAGAACATAAATAACCCTAATTTATAAAATGTCGTTGTATTTGGAGATGTTAATTTTTTATTTTTATAAGAATAACATAATATTTTGTTTTAAACATAATTTTAAAAATAGCATTTGCTTAAAAATAAAAATAAAACACTCCTATAAGTAAAGTTAATTTATAGTTCCAAGTGGGTGGCCCACTTGTTTCAACGTAACCAGTACGTATTTCGTAATATGTTTATTCCTAAATATTTTTGAAGTATCTATATTATTATATAAAAGTCTATTGGTGTCTGTTTGTGAGTGTGTGTGTGTGTGTGTGTGTGTGTGTGTGTGTGTGTGTGTGTGTGTGTGTGTGTGTGTGTGTGTGTGTGTGTGTTACTTAATTACGAAAAAACTACTGGACCCATTGAGCTGAAATTGTACGTGAACATTCTTAGGATCCCTAGTTAACACAAAGGCCTATTTTTATTTAGAAATTCCATCAGGGCACCGCCCCACTGGCCTGTTAAATCTCCCTTAACACTCAATTATCTATACTCCATTATACAATACAAATATACGTCAACCCCGTACGAAGGACGGGTGTTCTGCTAAATAATATTAGAATTAATGGGATATTTTGTCAAATTTCACAAGACTAGGCGTAAGGCACTAGGTGATTAGAGGGGATTATTACAGTCGGCCGACACAGGAGCCAGGTGTCCGGCACTCTTCAAAATTTAACGGAGTGTATGATAGTGCATCGTTAATTGGCGTACAAAATAATCTTCTTATAGTTACGGAGAAGCTAAGGGGTTTAGTTAGAGAAAGGTTGAAGATGCAAGGAATTTGTGAAAGATTCTAAATGATCTTTCGAAACTAAACTAGCATCTTTACAAAATAAACATTTCTCAGATTTCTAAAATTTTCAACTTTTTATACTGAAATGAAAAATTTTTAAATTAACATTGTAATAAAAATTTGAAACTACATTATATTTAAAATGATTAAAGAATCTAGAGTCATTATAACATAACCGCCAACTCCTTTCGTATTCTCCTATAATTGAAATAAAGGCCTATTTGGCAACCTAACCTGCATTATAGATATCACAAGTCAGTTTATAAACATCACTTGTTTGTCCATGTTATCACTTTTATCTTTGGAATTCCATGAATTATTGTTTCAATAAAAAGCTGCCACAGTGATTTTTTAGTTTGTAATATATTTTCAACCGCATGGCTAAACCTATCAAAGTAGTTAATTCTGCGTGGTTTTATTAGTACTAACTGTTGAGAATATAAGAGAACATGGTTTTTTTATAGGTGGTAATTAATTAATTTATAACTGCCTCCAGCAGTCCTTTTATTTCAGTTTTTTTTATTATTTACGACACACGTTTCGTCCATTATTAGGTCTTCATAATACATTATTACACAAACATTAAAATAAAATCAATTGAAGGTACCTTCAATAGCCCTTATAGTTCATCACCGGTGTCACATAGTGTACAAACAAATATGTTTGCAATTATGTTATGTGGATTCGTATTTGTATAATAATGTATTATGAAGACCTGACGATGGACGATATTAAGTCCGAAACGCGTGTCTTAAATAATTAAAAAAACCTGAAAGTCAAATCCGAATGTTGTAATAATTGTTTTTAAAATTTATTTTTTATAATTTTTTTATGATGTTAACACGGTATTCAATATTTAAACAATTAATTTGTAAAATACAAGTGAATTATTTAGAAAAATCGATGTTAGACATATTAGTGTTAACAAGACGAAGCAACAAACTTTAGAAAGATGGCATTTTGTAACTAATTTTTTAATACGGTTGTCGCCAAAACCCTTTTCAAAAACCCAGCAAGAGCGTTTATGACATTGGGTTAGGTCACACGGTCATGTTGTAAAAAACAATATATAAACTATAGATTGTCAGATCCTAACCTTTCCAATAAGACCATTTCTATCTTTGTAAGTTTAGTGGGAGGGATGAACTCCATATCTAACCAATGTGAAACCATTTGAAAAGTTGTTTTAAAATTGATTTTGTCATTTAACATACAAATTAACTTAAAAAAGCAATCAATATAACAATGCATACTTAAAACAGCTGATTAGGCCAATACATCAAATGCAATTATAGTGATTGATTTGTGACTGATACCAGAATGTTTCTAGATATAAAATTGACAGTTCATATTTTTTGCAAATAATAGCAAAATGTTCTTTCTTTTAAAACAACTCCAGAAAGAAGTATTAATAGAGTTGACGCTAAAAAACATTAAAAACCCCTTAAAAGTGTCCTTTTGACCGTGAGTTAGGTCACTCGGTCACGTTTTGTATATAATATTGATCGTCAGACCCTAGGATTTCTAATGAAACCATCCTCATCTTTTCAGGTTGAGTGAACGCGCTGGAGTTCTTTAGCAAACATATTTAGGCTCTGCTGAATAAAATTAAGATTTAATTACAATAATCGAAGCTGGCGGTAAGATCCTTCAAAGAAACAAAAACTTCGTTCCCATAGTCTTTAATTTTAAACTCACTGCTATAGTCACAAGTATGAATATCTCTAGTTATTATTTCAATAACGCCTTGTGACTGCTTTGGTAATTATTTCTATATTAGTACTTTCGTCAAGCAGTTTATTTTGGATATTTCCTTCGTTACAGCTGTTTCGGTACTATCATACCATCATCAGACAACAAAACACTTTGAACATATAAACACTATTACATAATGCACAAAAACAAAATACGAATTGGTACTACCGAATTACCATACACCTCAAATTAAAAATAATGTTTATATGGCCATAAATATATAAATAATAATACTAATATAGAAATAACTAGATATTATCTTGTATCTGTAGTGGGACGCTTTTCGAAACATATATTTCATCATCAGATGTTATAAGTCTTCACATCACGAGATAAGTTTGAACCACTGCGTAAATTGAATATGTTGTGTGTTTTATCTTATAGTCGTATGTTAAGACTTAAACGAGTTTTTTTTTACTGTTTTTACAGTAAAACGAGTTTTACAAAGAACCGTTTATTTTCCTAAATATTTATAAATTGTTAGCATTTTAATATTTTCCTTTTTTCTGTGTTAAGCTGCCACGTAAATGTAGTAACTGGGGAAAGCATGTTTGATAAGATACTATAAAATTATGGATTTTAACCAAATATTGTGTTTGTAGTTTATTTAAATTCTGATACAGCAACATATGAAAATTAATGCAAAATATTTGTCTACAGTTTCAATTATTATAGAATGATTGAAATGTACCAAATTGCATAATGTTGTATTGATTGTGACTAGATTATTTTTAGTCGACAAACTAAATTTTGTATTTTACTTAAAACATGATAGGTGTATCGAAATTAAAATTAGTCTCCAAAAAATGGGGATTCTTTTACTTTTTTATCGGCTTATTTTTATAAAACTTATTTAATCCTCATTTTGTCCTTAGTTTTATCAACAGTTATTATAGTATCACCCCTACCTTATTTAACAATTTATAATAACCTAACCTAAACGTCTCTGTTTTATAAAGGAGGCAGAGTAATACTAGCATGTCGAAGTGTGGAGAAAGCCAAAGAAGCTGTAAAGAAGATACAAGAAGAGTGCAAAGATATAAAAGACGTTGGGCAACTTAAAGCCATAGAGTTAGACTTGTCCTCACTCAGGTCAGTTAGAGAATGTGCCAAACAGTTGATGGAACAAGAGCAGAGGATAAACATACTTGTCAATAATGCAGGTAATATAATTCTTAATGTTTATTTTTTTCTAAGAAATACAAATATTCAGTTATACTAAATGTGTGTAAAATATAAATAAATATTGAGCTTGACTTGTGAGATAATATTAGATAGAATAAAACTAGAACACAAGTTTTAAAAAAAATACGTTTCTTAATCAAACGCGTTTCAACGACAAAGTCACCGTCCTCAGTGATACATGAGCTACAATTATAGTTTCGCAACGTTGTCTAGAAACCTACTGAACCGATATTAATCAAACAGTCGTTCTAAGTGTACAAACATACAGTCAGATGTTCCATTTTATATATGTAAGGATTGTGTAACAATTATTTACTTTTACTTAGCTTTAAAATGTACAATAATCGTCACCGTTACATAGACCAGCAGAATAAATGTTAGTCGTAAAGTTCTTTTGTGTTTCATAACCTATAAAATTAAGTGCTACTGACAATATTTTTAATTGAAAGGTAGAAACCTAATGTCACTTATGAATTTCTTTTTTTGGTAGGGTTAATGTCCTACAAACCAACATACACCAAACTAACTTTGATAATTACACTTTAATGATTATTAATATAGGGAACTTATAAAGATGTCCTACAAAATATTCTAGACACACAGTTAACCATTGTCACTTATGTGACGATCAATCTAAAAAGCCAAATAATGACCAGAGTGGAAAGGGCAGCCATTTTGTTCGCCTTGCTGGACTAGAATGCGAGAGACAATCTCGGGAACGAGATTCGAATCCTTTCGTCGTAGGTCGGCCAAAGGTTCACGATTCCTATGAAATCCTAAATTTGATCGTGAACAAGTCGCAAGGACCTACTTTTAAACTGAACTCAAAAGATGAATTATTTGTTCCTAGGTATAATGACACCAACAAGACAAGTTTCTGAGGATGGATATGAAATGCAGTTAGCTACAAATCACTTGGGTCACTTTTTATTAACTCTTTTATTACTTCCAAGAATAATAAAGTCTGCACCAGCAAGAATTATCAACGTATCATCCACAGCCCACTGTATAGGTAAGTACTAAACAGCAACCACTATAACATCCACAGCTACCTGTATCGGTAAGTACTAAACAGCAATCACTATACCATCCACAGCCACCTGTATCAGTATTATAGAACGTAAGTGAATCAGGAAGTATAGGTAGGTTAATAGGCAGCACAAAGTAAGAAATTGAGCAAATTCTGACGAGGTCTCCTGGTCTACTTTATATATGATGTAAAATAACTCAGTTGGGAAGGGGTTATGGAAAAGTTTTAATTAACCAGAGAGGAGTATGAAAGATACTATTTGGTCCGGGTGAATATGGTCAGGTGTGGAAGGGTTCCCTGGTAGACCCGAGATTCAAGTAGTCAGACAGTCCAGAGTTAATCAACTTCAAAAGTAAGGAGACTTATTTTGTGTTTTAAGGAGTTTTATTTTGAGGGTAAAGCAAAGCCATAGTTAATTTCAGTTTTTAATATTCTAAATTGGAGGAATAAAATAAATTCTTTTGAAGATAGAATTGTAGTGGATATATTTACCTTTTTACAACGTTCAAGCCCAACGTTATTTTTTCATAGCTTGTTTCTGTAAACTAAAAATAAGAAATAATTTTATTAACTTCACATGGATTTTTATTTAAAAGTAGGCTACTTTTTTTATTTCTTTTAATTACTTATATAAAATTGTATTTTTTTATTTATTTTTTATTTTTACAAAAGAAATGTTTTCTTTTTTTAAATCATAACTATATCAAATTATTAAAAGCCGAATAGAACAGATTTTAAATTAAGTTTTGCTCTACAAAATAGTTAAATTCCTAATCCACTTAATGAAATTACTCTGTAAACTTTCAGCTTATGGCATAAATTTTGAAGACATTAACTGGGAGAAGTCTTACTCATTCTACAGATCATACCGTCAGACAAAACTAGCAAATATATTATTCACAAATGAATTGGCAAAAAGACTCGAAGGTAAGTTTACACATTTCATTTCATTATTAATATAAATTATTAACCCATCTATTGTGTACTTTCTTTCATATATGTTGTATAGAGAGTTATGTAATATGGCAAAAATCGATGTCGAATTGTGGATAATCCATTTATAAGTTCCATGTGTCAAACGTGGGATTTTTTTTTGGAATATTTACTGTGGGATGTTCTGTTCTTTTTTTCGATAACTAAAAATTTAAGGATACCAAGAATAAGGAAACTAATACGTTATCTCATAAAGGAAATTACTATTTTCTAAAATCGGCTATACATATTTCATTCAAATTTTAGTGAATCGTGAAATTAGTGTTCAAAACTTAAGACAATCGTTTTAAATACCCCAAATTTGGTTTTAAATGAGAGGTTTTCCGGCTATGTCTTAAGAAACCATTATTAATATATTTGTTCTTTCTTAAAATTGTAATGAGAAAAGCAATAAACTTTTTATTTCAAATAAAATTGAAGGTAAAACACCAAAATTGTTACAAATGTTGAAAGTCTTGAACAAATCAAAATTAAATTAACTATGTTCATTCAACTTGAAGTGTTTCAGATGTGAAGGCTTGTATTTTTAATTAAACTAAACATATTTATATTGCTTCAGATAAAGAGAGCTGCTTTTCATTCGCCTAGTTCACAGTCAAACTGCAAAATGTGATGAGTTCGAAAAACAGTTATTGTAAAAATAACTCATGAATCCTCCATAAAATGTCTAATTTTAATCCCTGGAGATGGGGAGGATGAGAGAATAATTTTAAAATATTTAACATTTTTTAATGTATTTTTCACCCTACTTTAGGTATCACACAAATATTTGCATGTTTTCCTCAGTCAAAACTGGGAAATATTATATTTTATAAATTATTATGGCATCCTGTATGTGGTACTTAATTGTTGACGTATATAGAAAAGGGTGGTTTTTATAAAATTCTGTTTGTTTCATATCTCTATATACGTATTGGAATTTAAACAAAAGACATAGTGGATAATAGACAAATGCCTTTGTACACATGAATGGCAAGTTGACAGTTGCTCATAACTCTCCAGTGTCACTCAAACTTAGCAACAAGTTTCATATCTACAAAACAAATCATGTTAGATAGCGTTAAATAATAAAATTATCATATAATTTAAAGTCCTTTGATGAGTAAAACCCTCAGGGACTCACTTTAGTGAGTACAGGCTTTACAATCCCGAGGTAGCCTAGGTGGATTTACACCTTTTATCATCTAGTCTTGGGTTAGATCCCTCTCTTTTATTTTTTCTATCAGATTTATTTAGAGTAAATGTTGTTTTTTACTGATCCTGAAGATAAATGTGTATTCAATGACTAGGGGTATTTATATTATGTTCTTCACTTCCTTTATTTAAGGGATTATGACCGAGAGGTTTTCAGCTCTAAAAGAACTCGATGAGTTAACACAATTAACACCAATTTTCTTTAAAAGATATTCCATAGCAATCAACACGTTCCTTCATTTGTTGCCGATAGCATGCCTACCCTTCCCCACCTCCTAGCCAATATTTTCATCTGACAATACCAATCTGATGGTCCTGAATTTAACTTTTTACAAGGATAGCTCCAATAGTTTTCCTTCTAAAGGAAATTTGCTAATAATTTGTAGAGGATTAAATAGATTGACAAACTACATACAAAAAATAGAACTTTCGTATCGATTAATTTTTGTTTTAAGACGAAAAATAACGTATCAAAGCACAGCTATCCATTGAAATCTTTTCACAGTTTATACACAGTACAAAAACATTTACATATTATTGTAGGAACCAAAGTAACAGTGTACAGCCTTCATCCTGGAGCAGTCGATACGAAAATGTCAGAAGAATTTGCTGGAGCTATCTTCCCAGGATTCTGGACTATGTACAAATACTTTGGTTATTACTTTATGAAGACGGCTCAACAAGGCGCTGAGACAACGATCTATTGTGCAGTGGATGAGAAAACAGCTGATGAATCAGGCCTATATTACGAGTAAGATATTTTTATTTATTTTTTGTTTTGTCTTCAGTTCCTGTTTGTGAAATGAGAAAATATTACAATTGAAATCTGACAGTTAAATGTTAAATTAAAGTATTTGTTTGTGTTTATAAATTATTAAGAATATCATAACTGTGATATCATAAAATTTAATTCTTAAGCTTGTAGAGGTAAATGTCGTGTTAGGCCGCCTGCACACTGGGTGAATACAAAATTTATCGAAAGATCTTTGCTATGCGCGACTTTTATCTCAAGATAATTTTGCTGCACGTCAAAGCGATACGATCTGTAGCAGAAGATATTATTTCGAATCAGTTCATTAGTTGTAATAATGAGCTCTTCCAATAAAGTGTTTTTGTGATGTATAGGTATTTGATAAACAAGACAAAGAGGTGTCGGGTACAGTCGTATAATTTAATGACTCTGCGACACAATCCCACAGTAATTGCAAGCAAACTATCTCGACATGAATTGAATTTTAATGATTTTTTTTAGGATAGACTCTGAAATGTCCATTTCTTATTGCAACTTGTAACTGCTTCCATGGAAAGACGTGATTTTGTTTACTTGTGTTTTTAATTCAGCTGTAATTGTCATCTAGAGCAAACTCCTCACGTCAGTTATATGGTAGTCTTCGTAATTCCATAATTTTCCAACACTTTTGATGAAAGAAATTACAATTTTATTACTTTGAATCGTCGTAGGATATTAATCGAAGAGATAGGCAGAGAGTTTTGTGTCTATTGCAATATATTTCTTTTTAGTACTGGTGTTGAAAGCTCAATGGTGGTACTTATGTTATAAGAGCTTTCTTGTGCACAGCCGTACATAGGGCAAATTTAGTCCCAATTTTAAACGAATTTTCATTAAGCCGTAGAATTCAAGAATAAAAGTAGCTAAATTTAATGTTGTATATATTCACCCATGGGTTGTCGAGGCTTGCTTCTTAAATTTCATTTTCTATATATTGTTATCTATTATTTCCTTTGGATAACCATTAAATTTTGCTGCGACATAAATATACAGAAGTTCTTTTTTGTGTGAGTTCTTCTGTCTATGTGTGTAGAGTTTCTAAACGATAAGCTATCATTTTGCCTAAAAATATTTACCTCCAAAAATGGAAGGTTATTTTATTTTCTGTCGTAAACTTCGTGGTTTGACTAAAATATCTAATTCTTTACCTGTTATTATGTGTAATGTCATTACAACTTATAACATCTCTAATGTAAATTTCACCAGAATTTGACTTTGAAAAAATAAAATAAATCGTTTCTGAAAATAGCTTGATTTTACGATTTTTTCAAACATTAAACTGCCTGTAACTACTAACGGTAAATACTCGGTGACATCATCCCAAATATGAATAGTGGAAAGTTGGTTAATATGTTATTTCAATATGTTTGTTTTAACCAATTTATGATGTGTTTCTGTTAAAGCGATTATCACTTCAATGTTTTTTCGCCTAGTTCAAGGTTTTTTCATATAATTTTAAGGCCTAGTTGAGATTAAGGTTATATTCTATAATGTTTACCACGATTAAATCAAATAACTGGGAATAAAAAAGAAGAAAGCTCATTTAAAATTTGGTTTAATTACATCCTAATACTAAATGCTGTTGGTACGCCTGTGCAATATTTTACCGCAGACATACGTTATCATTCTTATCAATAATATAACCTTGATATTGTAGGTAATCTCAATTTTTTTTAGATTCCACAAAAATAATTTTAATTTACAACTTAGTTTCTGTGATGTTACAGCGATTGTGCTTTAGCAACGCCACCAAAGGCAACTCAAGATGAGGAAATGGCAAGGAAACTTTGGGGAGTGAGTGAAACGATGGTGGGTCTGGGTTTGTTTAATCCATTCAAAAAAGGCTAAAGCGTATTGGTTTAAACTATCGTCCTCTCTTTGGTGATGGAATAAGTGCTGACACTTTGGTGATGGAATAAGTGCTGACACTTTGGTGTTGGAATAAGTGCTGACACGAAAACTACGCTGACTTTTAAGCAAAAGTGCAGTTCAATTTAAAGCCAAATTTTAAAAACTTATTACTGAAATTTGAATTAGAACAGCTATTACAAGTTGTATTAAGTTGGTTAAAACGTAGGTAGGTACTGTGTTTTTGATATCATTAATCATGTCTTTGAAAAAAACTCAAACATTTATTTTTGGATGCAATTATAATTTGCGCCTTTGCCTTAACTAGAGTTCCAAAATAGGAGCTATAATAATACCACACATGGTAGAGTTGGTATGAGTTATAACTCGTTTATATGATTCGTCATTTATATAATTTGTTCTCAATTGGTGTGTCAGAGCCCCTGGGTTTAACCCCTTACGACTTAAAACTTTTGGCATCAATCCAAGATTGCAATAAAAAACAACAACAAAAATGATCAGTCAATGCCGTGTATATGATGTTCTACCAAAGAACATTACACACGTTACACTTTATTTCAAACGTATTTGTCAAACGGACACTAGCTGTGGGGCAATATCTCTCCATAGTATGTGAAAGCAAAATCGAAGTCCACACTTTGTGTTGTTGATTTATAAACGGTTTTTCGACATACTGCTTCAAAAACAGCTGTTTTTAATACATGCATTGAGTTGCTAAAGTTGTTCTTTTTAGTCCTAGGACCTAAAAACATCAGCTGAGATCGAGGTCGTCATCTGTTACTTATTTTTTAACCTCGGGATGAAGTGACCCTTTGCTATTTTCTTGTAATACAGCAGGAAGTATTTTTTGTTATTATTATTATTATTATTATTATTATTATTATTAATATTATTGTTTATTATGTTATTATGAATTTTATTTTATATGTATTACATTTTATAATGTGAACAGTTGTCTATTTTATTATTAAGCATATAAGATTGTCAAAAATTTTTCCTGTTAAAATTATGTATGAAAGAGGGTCAAATAAATAAATTTTCATTTTTCATTTTTCATTTATAAGAATTAATTAACGTTTGTAAAGCATCTATAAAAACAACCGATACTCTCGATTGTAAATAACCGTTCAAACAGCTGTTACCATCAGTTTGAAGTCAAATATGTTATAACATTTTAGTTTTTGTGAAATTGTTTTCTTATATTATTTGTATTAAAACGAAAAAATATGTCATTACTTGGACCAAAAGAAGTTTTCCTTCTTCGTTCATTTTCCGGTCTCGGCTCCGCCTCGGCCGTTAACCTTGAGCTTATATCGAAAAGCTTCACTTTTGGTCCTAGTGATGAAATATACTATTATTATCTACTTGGATGTATGCCGCTGGTACGAAGGCTTTTTTCATTCTCAACCTCGATTTACTCTCTCATAATGGTTTTGAGTGATATCACTGAATTACTGATGAGTTGCTCCTTTCAACCATTTCTTTGTTTCCACTTGACTTTGCTACGAAGCCGACAATGTTTTGAAATTTGTTTATTTGTAATGTCAAGTCAATACAACTTTACCAAAACAATAAAAACTAATATTTTAAGCAATAAATCTCTAGACTACAATCAGATCTTTTATGCAAGTTTAAATGCGTAAAAGATTCCAGAGGCGAGGAAACTATTACTAATTGGCAGCAAATCCGTGTCAGAATCTCCACTTAGTGAAATAAATTCTTTCATATCATGTGGTATATTGTAATTTCATATTATCGAATTTTTTGAAATAAACAGCAAATTAAAAGACGTGTTTACGACACAAATTGGAAGGTATAATTGGTTCCAAGAGCTAAATTACGATGACTGGAATTCAATGAAACACATTATTTAGGCATAGTGCCTTTTACCACACCTAGTTCTCACAGGCTGTTGAATCAAATATTTTACCAAAATCAATTTGTGGTATTTATAAACGATCTATTACACCCTGATGTTTCAATAATTTTTTTTTTTCCAAAATTACAAAACAATGTTACAAATAGATAAATGTAAAAGTTAAACTAAACGTTAAACTACTTATGATATTTTCTAACCTAACCGAACACAGATTAACTAAACTCGATCTAAGTAACGTTCACAATTATTTCAATTCATATTCAGTCTGATGAAAGAAATCAATACACCACAAAATTCGTCCGCCAAAACAACATAAAAATACTGCCTCAGTAAATAACAGCAACTACATTGTAAAATAATGTATAATTCCTAACATATACGCTCTGCAAAGTTGTAAAAATTCCCAATGTTATTATCCATAACTTTTTTTTTGTATCTTTTTTTTTAGGAGGGTAAAAATTGAAAAATCTTTATGACTTTGTCCGGGGACTGAAGGTGGTGGGCGGCCTCCCTACAACGGTAAAACCTCTAAACCCCCCATCCTCTTTTCCTCCACCGCGGAACCATCTTGCGACATTACTTCACAGAGAGGGAATGTACTACCCTAAGGGGTCATCCACCATCCAATCGACTGGTTCGTCGAACATCCTGTCTATAAATCTATGGATTCTATGATCTTAATTGTACTCCTCTTCTGCGTATTACTCCTTGGATAAATACTTCAATTGCCCTCCAATTTTCTTCATTCTCCGTCATAGTGTCCACAATGTTAGCCGGGGAGAATGGCGACTGAAGCTGAGTTACCAACATTTCCCTCTCCTGATTCCAACTACCACACACAAAGATAGCATGTTCTGCTCTGTCCTCCTCGACCCCACAATCCAGACAGCGATATTACACATAACTTATAAATTCAAATAATAATAATAATAATCACCTAATTTTTCCTATACATATTCGTCATGTAGACTATAAAAGTATCAAATGATTTTTTGATTTTACAATACTATTGAGCTAGTTCTACATTCATAATGTATCTACTGTAGAGGTGTCTACATCACAATATTTGTGTCTCAGTTCGACATCAACCTGTCATAGAACATGATAACATCTCCCCCACTCAAGAACACTGTAATCTCATGTATCCCTGTATTGATAATCAAAAATTATTTAAAACAATATAAAATGTTACAGCGATGAAACCTAGTGAAATATAATATTTATAAATTAATATTTTCGAGTTGAATTAAGTTATTACAAATACAAAATCGGGCTATAATAAATTGAAACTACATTTTAAAACTTAAATGTCTTTTAGTTTTAACTAGTTTAAATTATGGGGCATGTTTAATTTCTTAATTTGTTTAAATTGCTCATAATTTTTTGTAAAAATCTTTACACCTTACAACCTGAACTACTGTCTTTAAATGTGTAAAAATGAATTGAAATAACTATCAAGAACACAGTTGTCATTCACATTCTGGTATGATATAACTTGAATCATAATCTATCTTTGTGTCATAAATATGTATAAAATTGTATAAGTTGAAATTATTAATGAGGTACTAAATAGATCATTTCAAAGAAAATGTTGTTTTATTTTACAATCACAATGTCCAATTCAACTACAAGGCACTTTGTTTATAATCAATTTGTATTACATATACATTTAAACAATATTGTTTATTGTCTGCAGATATTACAAAAAACAGACACTACAATAAACAATATTGTTTATTGTCTGTGGTAGTATAGAGAAAGCTATGTGATGAGTCAAAAAATAGATGTCGAGTATTTTTGGATATGTCGGTTTTGAGATCCCCTGGGTCTAAAATAATGTTTGTTTGTTTGTCTGTCCTATCTGCAGTGCTCTAAAGTCCAAATGTGTGAACCGTTTTAGTAAAATTTGGTATGTGAGCATATTTTAGTCATATCTCGGAAAGTTTTTTTTTCATTTTTTTATAATTAAAAATTTGGGGGTGTATGAAATAAAATATAAAATTATAATTATCTCAAACAATGTAATTTTGCTCAAGTGTAGCGTCTAAGGACCCAAACAAAATATGTTGCCCAATATCTCTAAAATTTCCATTTAAAGTGTTAGGAGTAAAACAATTTTGGAAATCAGCTTTGAGGTTGTTATAAAATAGTTTTATTACTTTTGTTCCACAGATTTCTTTCAAATTGTAGTGAAATGTAAAGAATATTGACTGGAACCCGTGTGAAAAATTTCAAGTACAAAAATATTACGGTTAAGGAATAATTGACAAAAACAAAAATTAACCGTTATTAAAAGGTCCATTTTAATCAAGTATGACTTATGCTGAAGATGTGTTTATGGCACAAAAGAAGCAAGTTTAGGCCCTTATTTAAATATATTTTATAAATACTGGGTTGGTTCTAATTTGGTTTTTAGGATAGGTGAGTAAA
This sequence comes from Aphrophora alni, assembly GCA_963513935.1. Classification (NCBI taxonomy): domain Eukaryota; kingdom Metazoa; phylum Arthropoda; class Insecta; order Hemiptera; family Aphrophoridae; genus Aphrophora; species Aphrophora alni. Next base: position 100,091,260 of record OY740769.1, on the reverse strand, counting down.
AAATTATGTCCAATATTTTTTACACTGTTTATTAAACTTTGTTAATTCATTACCTCATGGACTTCCCATGTAACTAGTGATCTACCTGCAGACTATCAGTCCACAAAATTTAGATGTGGAATGTTCTTCTTCATTTTACAAAAACACTACTCACACAGTGTAATGTACCTAACATTTGTAATGGTAATATGATTCGTGTATGCATTGTATGTGTTTTGTTAGAATGCGATGTTGTAGTGTGGTTTTTAATATTACGTGTTAAGTGTGCTCAACCTGACGGGGTCAATGGTGTTAACGAAACAGCTGTTACTACACAACAAAACAGATTTACATTTGACTCCCTCAAGATAAACTTCGTTGTTTAATACCCTAATAAATTACAGTATTTAAGTCAATTTTTAATTATACCTTTTAGAAATAATACAAGCTACAATTATATAACTGTATAAATAATACTTGCAACTTTAACAAAACAAAAAAAACAGGTTATTTTAAATTTATTATACATTTAAATATAAATTCAATTGAAACAAGTTTATTTAAAATAAATATATTATTAAGTTTCTGTTTTTATGTAATTAAAGAGAACAAAATGTGATTTCCAATTTGTTTCATTATAAATCAGTAATGTTTGCATCATTTTCACAAACTCGGTTATGACTTGTAGCAAAATTATATACATAAAAATAAATAAATATCTCAGCAACAGTTATGAAAATAAAACTTGTACTTCTTTTAAATAAATGGTCAATGAAATTATTATTGTAAGATTTTCTCAAAACATGAATGGAACTGAAAAGACTTGGCAACTAATAAATTTAGATAAAATTTCTTTGGATATTGTCCAACTATCAATAACTCAGTGTTTTATGTCTTCAAAATAATGTTTCAATATTTATTAGATTGTTTCTGCTTCAGCACCTCTATAAAGAACCAACTTTTTTTTTTCTTGGACAGAAGATTTATCAGAAAGTCTGAGCAGAGAATCCCCACTAACTTCTGCCACATCTTGACTATATAGTCAGTTAGTCATGAAACTCTTGTGTTCCTGTCCATCCATGTGTTCTTATTCTGGGGTTCACATCCCTCCTACTTCTTTTAAAAAACTAAGATTATGGTATTTAGACGTGGTGGAAGTTTGTCAACGCGTGAAAAATGGTATTGGGAGGGTGAACGGGTTGAGGTTGTAAATAAATTTAAATACTTAGGGGTTACTCTAAAATCTAATCTAAATTTTAAAGATCATGGGAAAGAGAGAGTGTCAACAGCAAAGTTTGCCTTTAACAGGATGTATAGCAGTATTTTCTCTAAAAATGACATATATATTTCGGCTAAGTGGACGGTATTTAACTCGATATGTCGGGCTATAGTTGGGTATGGAGCACAGACTTGGGGATTCTATCGATTGGAAGAGCTAGAAAAATTCCAACGGTTTGCGATAAAAAGAATGTATGGTTTACAGATTTCGACACCTAATTACGTAATTTATTTAGAAACGGGAGTGGATTTGCTGTGGCACTTATTCTTTAATCTGCATTGTAGCTTTGTGTTTCGTACATTTGAGTTAGCAGACGAGAGACTGACAAAGCGAGTGGCATTGTTGGTAGTGGAAAAAAATGTCGGATGGTACAGTGCTTGGAAGGATCTAGGTCTGAGATATAATTATGTATTCGAGTATAAAAATAGGGAAATTGGAGTATGGCGGGAGAAATTGCGGGAGATTTCAGCGAAAATAAGGGAGGAAGAGCGTTGTGTTTGGTTAGAAAGGGCAACGCAGGCAGAGTTTAACACTCTCTACAAAGAATTGTCACTTTCGTTGGGAGATAAGTCTTATATTGGAGATGGGTACCCTCGCTCAATTATAAATACAATTTTTAAGGCCAGGTGTGGGCAATTAATGCTGAACTGCAGACCGCAAAGTCATGAGCTTAGATGTTCCTTGTGTAATTCGGGTGATATAGAGAATGCCGAGCATTTTTTGGGCTCCTGTTCTATCCTGGCGGAAATACGGCGAAAATGGCTGGGCGATGGTAAGCTGTCAAGGAAGGCTGTTGTGGAATATTTGAACGGTAAACACTGGTTTTCATTAGTGAATTACATATGGGAGGCTAAAAAATATAGAGATAGATTGATAATTGAATTTAATTATTGAATAATTTTTCTTGTTAGACAAATGTGCTTACCTTTTTTCCCTTTTTCAAAATATATATATACATATATAGTTGGTAGTTTATTTAAAATTGTTTTTATATGGTTGGGAATTTTAACTTATTTTTATGTTATTTTTATTTTTTCAAGTTTTATTTGCAATTTGGAATTTTCGTATGTTAGTTTTTTTGTCCAGGTTCTATTTATTGTTTTTGATTTGCACCAGATATTTATTTATTTCCTTATTCTATATAATTTGATATTTGAATTTAATTATTGAATAATTTTCTTATTAGACGAAGTGCTTATCTTTCTTCTTCTGTTTTGTGCATACAGATGTTAGTTTACTTGATATGGATTTACTCAGTGGGAAATTTGTTAAACATTAACGTAAATTTGTAAATTTTGAATGTTAGTTTTAATACGGGTGTACTTATTATTTTTGTTTTGCTTTTGCTTTGCTTCACATGCTTATATTTATTTACTTTTTATTTGTAATGGGTACTGAGAGTTATTTTTATTTTTATTTATACATCTATGTAAGTGTTATTATATTAAATTTTAATAAGTTTAATTATATTAAATCAAATTTGGTAATTAAAAACTCGCTACTCTGGCAGACGACCTCGGTCATGCCATCTGGGCATTGATTTTAATGTAGTAATATTAATTTTACTTTGGTTTAATAAATGCATTTATTATTATTATTATTATTATAAATCAGTAATGTTTGGATCATTTTCACAAACTCGGTTATGACTAGTAACAAAATTATATAGATAAAAATAAATAAATATCTCAGCAACAGTTATGAAAATAAAACATGTACTTCTTTTAAATAAATTGTCAATGAAATTATTATTGTAAGATTTTCTCAAAACATGAATGGAACTGAAAAGACTTGGCAACTAATAAATTTAGATAAAATTTCTTTGGATATTGTCCAACTATCAATAACTCAGTGTTTTATGTCTCCAAAATAATGTTTCAATATTTATTAGATTGTTTCTGCTTCAGCACCTCTGTAAAGAACCAACTTTTTTTTCTTGGACAGAAGATTCTTCAGAAAGTCTGAGCAGAGAATCCCCACTAACTTCTGCCACATCTTGACTATAGTCAATTAGTCATGAAACTCTTGTGTTCCTGTCCATCCATGTGTTCTTATTCTGGGGTTGACATACCTCCTACTTCTTTTATGAACAGATTAATAATAGTCGATCCCTCTTTTCCCCTTTATTTTATATGTTTAGGGACAAATCCCGACACATATAGCCCAACACTCTCAGCCACTTAAACCTTTTTTGTATCAATAAATTTACAAACTCCTTACAGCTGTTGTTCTTCATTGTCTTTATAAAGATCAACATGAGATTTTCTCTCTCTGTTCTTATCTTTTTCTCAATATGTCAATATAGAGGCTGATATATCTACATTGAACAGGGTGGCTGTGCTCAAACTCCGTGTCAATTTAAAGTGATTATTTCACTTTGTTTACGTTAACAGTTGCTAAAAAGCTACAGGTTAGTGGTATTTATAATGTTAATGCTGGATTAATTACTATATTTTCTATGTGTATATTGTCTATTTATTACACTGTATGACTCGTTAGGTTCTGATACAATCCAGTAGCCTGATGTTCCAAAATCATGTACCCAGAAAGTGAGTCAAATCAGGTTAGGTTAGGCTCTTATACATTCCGGTAGCCAACCTCCTGTATGTTCCAACCTCCTGTATCCATAGAGTGAGTCAGGTCAGAACTGATAGCCTTGATAAATGTATGGAGTGTAGTTGGGTGTTTGCTTTCTGTACATTAAAATATATTTGTGAGCTGGAATCATGCTAAGAAAATATCTGTGAGGAATGACTTCCTAATGACTGCAACTACAATCATACCTGTAAAAGAGTTACAGGAATTCATGAAGATAGCATTAAAATATATTTTAGCTAAAATTGACCTATTTAGATAAAGAACAAAGACTGAGGTAGAGGATTGACCTGTTAGGATAGGGAAGAGAGTTTGTAAGAGTTTTTAGCAAATGTAGACATTGTAAATCTGACAATTTAAAATAAGCATAGTTTAAAAAAGTACATTTGTCATAGAGAAGGGTGTTTAGTTCCATTCCAAATTGATTCCAAAAAGGATGTAAGAAACACAAACTTAGGAAATTTCTATCTTTCGTGACTAAGTTTAAAATTTCGTTTCAGGTTAAAATATTCTAATATATTTCTTTAAATAATATAACATTTACACTGTCATAATAATATAGCAACTAATTTAAGGAGAAGTATTACAAACTGAAATGTAATACATGTAAAGTGAGATTTATGTCTCTTAATACCAAAACCAGGAAAAGTGTTCACTGTTTATTACTCAATGACATTAAAGAGATGATATGTAGACAATATTATTGTTTTCTGTAATGACAATACCAGTCAACTGAAACTTCTCAATTGGTATCTAAAAAATTTGAATACAAAACTATAGTACACCATAGAAACAAAAACAAATGACTCTTTTAGGAAATTTTATCTTTAACATTATTTGTAAGAAACTAACAATGTCGGATCAAAATACAATAATACACAATACTCACACCATCCCATGAAACAATAATACGTAAATCACACTTTTGTGAACCAACTTTTTTGAATGTCCAACTTTCCAATAAGAATATTATCCAGTAAGTGAATATATATATAAACATCGCCAATTATTACACTAGTTGGCAGTTTAATTTATAAATACAAAAACAAAATGGTTATAATCTTAATGTAAACAACAGAGAGAAGAAGAGGTATATGTTCACAATATATGACAACTTTTCAATCACATTCTGTTTAATGAACTGGTAACAGGGTTTCTATCGAGGGATTGTAAACTCAGGTAACACCTTAGAATATTCGGAATAAAAATATAATGGAGCTGCAGGTTATACCAAAAAGGGAGATACCCCATACAATCGATTAGTCGAATGTGGTGAAGTAATGAACAAAATGGCTAGAAGTCTAGGAGTCTACTGGTATTGATGTAGAGGAGATACCTACCATTGACTCTCTTCAGGTGCTGGACTTCCTGACAAAATTGATGCTGTAAGGACTTCTATAGATAAGAGTTTTCCTTCTTATAAGAAATAAAGACCTATAGGAGTCGCAGTGCATTTCAACTTCACAAACGATTACTACTACTAATGAACTGGCAGAAACAATGTTACTGTCACATTTATAGCACAGAACAAATTGAAAATTTGGTTAAAACCAAACAACAAAAAGGAGGACATAAGTCATAAAACAGTAGTTTAGATGTTGGTAAACAAAGTGTCCCAAAATATTACACACAACACACAGGCTGTTTATATAATAGGAGATTCAGTGAAGACATACCAAAGAACAAAAATTCACTGATGACACTTTTGCTGCTCATTTGATTAATTATGATCACAGTTACACATACTTTCAGGCAGGCCCGTTTTTAACTCTTGTAGCGCCCCTGGGCAAATTAAAGAGATGCGCCCCCCCCCCCGGTTAATTCATCTTTGCCAGTTTTGGTTTCGAAAGGAATTTCTAACTTAACTCCACCGAACTCCTTTTAGTTGGTGAGTCGGTAAGTCTGTCCAATATCCACCACCTATTGACCCGCCGTGTCCCGGACTGGCAACCGACTGTAAAAACTTGCAAGTGTTATTACTGCAGTTACAGGTGTAGGTGTTATGATTGACGTCACAACATAACAACCTTGTATTTTACAGTATCACGGACCACCCACCCACCCTAAAATATAGTTCCAATAATTGCCAATTCACTCAAGTTTTTCGGAGAACTGCTGTCCAGTCGAGTCATATTTCCATATTTGTTTAGTCCAACCGTGAGTGCGTGAGAATATAAAACACTAGACGCCCTAGGTTTCCTAGAAATTGTCATGCAGGCTGAGACTGAGAATGTAGACTATTTATTGAAAGGAGAAACAATACTCTCTCACTAATGATAAAACTTATACGTTGAAGTATAAGTACAATAATTAAGAGGCCTTACACTTACTACTACGGGTGAAGAGGGGGCAAAGCGAGTTTTCTGTTTCAGACGCTATTTTCTAACCGATAAGAATGGAAATGTTACCAAATTGTTCAGAAAGATCTGAAGAATTATTGTGCTACCTTAAAATTTTGATTTTTCAGCTCTATAATTTTTTATAGTTTTTTTAATTTATAAACTTTTATCGACATATACTACCTTAATAAGGTTGAAATTTTTTCAATTAAAAAAAAAAAATATGACCCAAAACCCTTGCGCCCCTTGTAAGCTTGCGCCCCTGGGCAAGTGCCCATGTTGCCCAGTTATAGAATCGGGCCTGCTTTCAGGAGTATTAAAAATATTAAGATCATATTTGAAAGGATGATAAGGAACATGAGTGTTCCTGAGAAATTCAAGATTTATAAAGAGATAAGGGTGGACCCACAAAATGTGTTAAATAATAAACTGTTGTTTGATTCAAAGATAATTATTTTGATTCATCACTGCACACAATGAAGTGTGGTAGGATTAACTCCAAGATTTGTCATTCATAAAGGAGAAGTGTAAGAATTTATATGACATCACTTTAGTTCTAATAGCACACGATGGCAGACCTGATGATAGATGTTTCTAGTATAATTTGTTTGTGTATTGTACTTGTTGTAATTAAATGTTTTCCAATGCATAGGATGAAAATTTATCTTTAGTACTCACCGCTTGAAGATGGATGTTAATTGGTTGAAACCACAATACAAAATAAACTTTGCTAGTGGATCACGGATCAATTAAAACAGTTTTTTATAATACCACATATCTTGTGATTATCAATAGTAATTCTTTTTTGTATATTAGATGGCCACAGGCAGCATCATTCGGCCAGCCATAGAATTTATGTATTTTATAATAATCACATCACTAACATGTATTATTAAAAACTCAAACATTTTTCATGAAAACCACACTTGTCAAATTAATATCAATATTTAAAACATTTTAAGCAATAATAATGATTGGAGATGTGCGGGTTTTGAGTAAAATATTTATTTAATTTTTTAATAATATATGTTAGTGATGTGTACATACTAAATATACATAAATGTTTAGCTGGCCTTATATTGCTGCCTGTGGCAGTAAATCATGTAGCCACCTAATCTACAAAAGCAAGAACTGCTATTCACTGTTATAAGGTATTCACTGTGTAATGTATACCGATAAGTTGTTTGAAGGCTAAACAATGACTAGAGGTATTTATTACCTTTATTAATTAAGAGAAGAAGTTGAATTTTAAACTCAACTGTGATTTGCAGTGTAACATGAGCAAACCTGCAGTGGAACTCAATAGTTCCTAGAACCAAAAATAATAATTGTATTAAAATTAAATTATTTAATTTCCTACGGGGTTTCAAATAACTTTATATTTCAAAACTGTCATAATCTTTCTTGGGTTTAAATCTTCATGGCACTTACTATATTAAAAACTATACTTATATCATGTAACTGTAATCCAGTGCTAACAGGAAGTAAAATCATTCAAAACTATAAACAAGAAGTTATCAGTATCCTGAAAAGGTAAAACTTCAGATGACAGAGGTACAAAGCTTACATATAACTTTAAACATTTTACTTTCTCACATGTACAGGTACATAGTATAGAGAATGTTATCTGATAGGTCAAAAAATGTATGTCAAGTTTTTGTGCATATATCCGTTTTGAAGAACTAAGAGTCAATAAAAGGTTGTTTTTTGAATGATGTCCTATCTTGTCATATATATATATATATATATATATATATATATATATATATATACGTTGTGGACTAAAATATATATACGTTGTGGACTAAAATCAGTCCACATCTTTGCTCTATAAAGCACTGCATATATAGAGCAAAGATGTGGACTGATTTTAGTCAAATTTAGGATTATATGTAGTTTGGCCAACTACGGGATTTTTTCCCTTTTATTTGATAACTCAAAATTTGGTGGTAGCTGTCATAAGAAATAAACACAAAATTACAATTTTCTCAAAAATTTTCTATTGATTTTGAAATTGTAACTGAAATTATTTTGAAATTGCTGGTGTTATAATGAAATTTCCTTGAGAAAATAAGTTAAAGAGCAACTTTTTTAATAATATTACAAATAATGTGAACATATATTTTATAGAATATCTTCATATAAACTATTACAGGAACCAATGTGACTACCTACAGTCTACATCCTGGAGAAGTTGATACACAAATGTGTGAAGACTTTGCTGCAGCTATTTTTCCTGGAGTCTTGTTTCTTTACAAACTCTTTGGTTATTACTTTATGAAGACGCCACAACAAGGTGCAGAAACAACAATCTATTGTGCTGTTGATGAGAAAACAGCTGATGAAACAGGACTTTACTACGTGTAAGTCATCAACATTATGTTATTTAAAGTATTTCTATAGAAAGTAAGCTATTGCAGTTCTTAACACTGCAAAAAGACTCAGGCCTGACTGTATGAAAAATGCACTGAACATTTTAATTTAAAAGAATATAACTTGGGCTTAAGGAAATAATTATATGTGTATGCTAATCCTTTAAGAGGTGACATTTTCAATTTCACAATATTTGTCAACAATAACACTTAAATATTTTGAACATCTTTGGTCTACATGCTTATAAAGTGTAAAATGGTTCAAGTAGAACTCTTGGTAATTACTGCAACTCGAAATAACTGTTTCCTTACGAAGAAATATATTTGTGTGTTTTAACACATTCCAAATCTGCATTGCGAGCTATAGGAGAATACAAATTGACTGAATACTCATTAATAACGATCAAAGAAATGAGTCTTTATTCCAAAATCAACAAGAGAAAATATTGAATTGCATTCCTCCCTACTGCGGTGTAGTGATTAATGTAGTATCAGATGTGACAGCAAGGAGTATGGTTGTAACGCTACTGAACTTACCTCAACAGTCTTCACTATCTTATTGTAAAAGAGCTGCTATGACAGTGCTGCTGAAGGAGTGGTGATATCAAGTTGCAGAGGACAAACTACTATGGAGGCTTTGATCAACTTTCATCTAAGACCAACAAACCCAACGAAGTGCCCTGCACTATGGCATAGTTTGTAGCGAGAGCAAGAATGACAAGGCAATATATTTACCATGTGATTCATCATTGTGCACTGTCTACAGGGACACAAAAGAGATCTTGGTGCATTACTCCAATGTGCAGCACCTAATCAGGTAAAGTAGGTGTGAAATAGAATGGACCAATGGAGTGGTCTCTCCGATATACTCACAAACAGAAATCCCTGTTAGCTCGCAATGACACCATAATTTTAATTGATATTGGTTCTTAAATGCACTTAGCACTGGATGCTGGCAGGAAATAATAAGTAATAAGAAAATGACTAGTTGAAATCTTTAAAAGAATTGTTATAGAATTTTAGGTCATATCACATTTTAGTTAATATTTGATCTTATTACAGAGGCTGTGCTGTAGCTACACCACCAAAGCAAACCAAAGATGAAGAAATGGCAAGGAAACTTTGGGAAGTAAGTGAAGAGATGGTACACTTGGAGTCATACAATCCATTCATAGAAGGATAAGAAGGTTAATGAATATTAGAAATATGAATGAATTTTATTAAATGAAATTCAGGAGAATTTTATAATAAATCAGGGCAAAAGCTAAAATGAGCGGATATAAAAACTGGGGTCTTCCAATAATTATGAAACACAATGAAATGTTTCATAAAACAAAATTATTACAACGAAAAGTTACAAAATTATTTTCAAGATTAAATAAATAGGTGATGATAATATATTCTTCACAAGTGTACATATTTATTTCCTAAATCCATAAAATTAGTTTCTTTCTATCATCTAAAGAATATTTAGATAATTTAATTGATTTGTTTTAAATATATTAACACCGGAATTAAAGTAAATCAAGGGAAAAATTATTTACATAACATTCCGATAAAGTAATCTAAAAGGAGTGAGAAAATTATACAGTAGATTATGATAACTCAGTAGGTAGAGTATCACCAGTCCACAAAGAATGAAGTTAATCAAGATGATCAAGAATGTTATTGAAATGGTTAAGGGCCTAATGACTAAATTGACAAATCTATAATAAGAGGATTAAAAATTGATATTGTAAATGATTCTACATCCATAGACTCTATAAAAACTCTCCATTGCTTCTTTACATTGTAAGAAGTTTTCAAAGTATACCTCCACATGTACCATTGTAAAAAGACTTCATTCCAAAAATCATTCTTTATGCTATGTATATGTTAGAAAAACCGTGTCTGCTTTAGTACGACAATTCCTATATTTTATAATATTATGAAATTCAATAACACAAATCTCTGAAGAATAGATATTTTTTCAAACAGTAAACTACTCCACTGAACAGGAGATTCCATTAACCAAAGTCATTTAAGGTCACACAAATTTCAAGGAACCAATTAAATTGATTATTCTCCCTAAATCCATTTTAATATATCAGATATTACAAAATTGTCTAGAAAAATAATAATAAATCATTAATGAAGTAGTGAAAGCAATAACTCATTTCAAGACCTATCACACAACAACCAGATGATGTGTGCTCAGGATTCAAGTTAATGTCTAGTTTTTAAATCATAATTAACTATAAATCCCACAGCTTCCCACATTACATGAAGATGCTAGGTCATTATCGTAGCTTGAGCCTCAATGAAATCAAATCAACAGCTTCTCATAAATAAAGCAACTAGACCAATGAGAGCTTCATAAAATAATAAATTTAGGAAATAATCATACAAATGATTCAACTTAAATATCAATTCCCTAGAATAAAGTAGACTGACGGATTGGTGGACCTCCGACAACTTATTTGGAGCTAGTTATTTAAATCAGAAAACGGTGAGTGTTTCTATGTTTCAAGTAATAAAGGCTCAAGCATAGATGCAGAACAATTAACTATCAATGGAGCAGTAACTAGGTGTGCAAAAGTTTTTATAGAATGGACATATACATAATAACAGATTCAAAAGTTGGCCTACAGACTAAATATGGAACTAATTCCTACTCTTTTTATGTTACCGAGCCGAGGACTCTGCTGGGAGACTTGCTGGAGAGAAAAACTAACTTTGTATTTTATTAGATTCCAATTTTGTGGGAAATAAAATGGCTGACTTAATTGCCACAATAGTCTTAGATGTGCTTCCAGTGGCATTATAAAATACTCACTTACCACATACCAGAATGTGGTCACCAAAATAATTATGGAAAAGTGGAAGAGAAGAAGGAATGGAAAAAACAACTGATAAGTGCCTGCCAGTTGAGACAAGCAAGTACCAGGAACTCTCTAAAGCAACTGCAACTTTTGCAACAAGAGGCAGTACAGGTCACATCATTATTAAGAGTACTCGCATAGATTCTACGTCATGCAATCATCTTTGTGCCAGACATGCAGAAATAAAGAGAAGACACAGAAGATAACCTGCTTAGAAGCACCTACCCAAATCCAGCCAGAGAACCAATGATCAAAAGATTCAAGACAAAAAACTTGTATAGAATACTGTCTACAAGAAGTCTGTGGACACTCGTAGCTGCAGCTTATAATGGATATCAGGCCATCAAAGCCGATACTGTAAGCCTGCCTTAATCAGGAAGAAGTATTTGAGGGAATAGTACATAATTTAGAATTTAAACAGTTCCAAATAAAATACATTACCAACAATATTAAACAGTATATATTTATGTACATAACATAAAACAAATACATATACAACAATCAAATTTATTGAAATCAAACTCCATTAAACCATACAATATTTTGAGATTCCTGGTGTAAAATAAATTTGTTTGTACATAAAATATCAATAACTTATCACAATTTAAAAAATGCTGCAATAAGAAAGAAAATAATGAATATCAAGTTATTTACAAAAATTATTATTTCTTGCCAAGATAAATTGAAGAGCAATAAATAAATAAAAATCATTGATCGGTGATAATGTGCATTTTTTTATAAAAGAGATTTATTTGGGTTCCGAATGTAATTATTGTGTGATATTTTTATTTCCATTTCTCAAGCTAACTTTTTATCACATTTTCCGAAATTGCTCTTGTAGAGAAATTTCATTTCCGAAGATGATTGCTTCTAGTTTTATACAAAGTAGGTCTTTTTTGCAGTAAATAACGATTGTCATAAAAACTTGGCTTTGAAGGACTTTGTAAGTAACTACAGAAGACTAGTGACTCTCTGTACTATCTGGACCAGATTATATTGTTAATAATATAATTTGGATCAACAAATTTAGTCCATAAAACAATTAAATTCCAATATTTTTCAATTGTAAGGCCTTAGGAAGTACATATGGTTAGAACTCCAGTACACATTTTATGCATATTTTTTTTTATAATCCAAATAATTACAGGTGGTAGCATTTGGAATTGATTTAAAGATAAAGAGATCATTTTTGTTGCATGAATGATTGTGGGCACTTTTTTACATCTGTACAAATAATTAATTTTCTATTATTTCACATTACTCGGTTAGCAGAAGATGTGATCTAATTTTGATTGATGATCAGTTGTGTAATTTTATAACTGTTCTTTTTGAGTTACAAATTCAAGGAATATGTTGTCCGATATATGTAATCCTTGTTATATTGAGTTTGACTTGTGAGATGATATTAAATAGAATAAAACTCGAACACAAGATCTCACAAAAATTAGTTTACTTAATAAAACGTTTTTCAACGACAAAGTCGGCATCCTCAGTGATACATGAGCTACAATAACTAATTATTGTTATAGTTATAGTTTAGTTATTGTAGCTCATGTATTACTGAGGATGGCGACTTTGCCGTTGAAACATGGTTGAGTAAGTAAACGTAATTTTTGTGAGATCTTGTGTTCGAGTTTTATTCTATCTAATCTTTGTTACATTAATTAAATGTTATAAATAAACTTTCTATTCATAATTAGGTAAAATTAACATTCATTCTTTGATTAAAGTCTATAAACACAAGTTTAAATATGTTACTAATATTTACAATCATAAATTTGGTTGTTTATTACACAGGTGGTTATTTACTCTCACCATCGAACTTCAGCTTGATTAGATCAAATAGTCGCGAACTAACTGTATTATGAAATCACAAATTGGTGAAACACCACATTATTTCAAAGTACCAGAGAATAAAAAATAAAATTCAAAAAATAATTGTTTTACTAGTAAAGTTTTAAATGTTCAATTTTTTATTTTAAAATAATCTAAATATCTGCAATTAAATGAATAAAATAACATTTCAAATTTTATTATATTTAACATTTGATAAATCATTAGGTTATAATACCATTCGAAAAACATATGTTTTGTAATACCTTATGAAGTTATTTGATACTGATTGTAAATTAACCCTTTGCGATCAGAATGGATATTTGACGCTATTCCTCAGCGATCGCGCGGCCAGCTCTACTGGCCGCCGCCATTCGCATGCCAAGTCGGATTTTTTTCCACAGCAATTGTCCTTTGCGATCGGACGGCCAGCGGTGCTGGCCAACATGAAATCCAACGAACGCTCGGGCGTCCAGCAGGACTGGCCAACAATGTATGTTATCGTTTGTAATATTCAAACAGAACTATGTTATGATGTCTGTAGAGTGCTGCAAACTTGTGAGGAATTATTGAACTAAATGATCAGCAGGTTTGCAACATTATATCGTAAAAAATGTGGTAAACTAAGGTAAAACAAAGTAGGCTACTGCGCAGTGTGTAGCGATAGGAGACAAGGAAAAGAAGAAAGGGTTTTTGTAAAACTAGTTCAAACAATCCTGGACTTCTTATGGGTGAATGTTTTGAAAAATACCACTCAGCGAAAAAAATAAAAGAAGATTAAAACACAATAATTACTTATCGTTTTTATGAGTGACAAATAGATGTAGCCTACGTTTTACACGTTTAGTAAATAAATAATTAATATTACTTTCAATTTTCAAACAAATGTATGTCATAATTCAATATCTTATTTGTTTTCGAGATTCAATAAAACAGCAGTATAAAATTACAATCATTGATTTATTACAATTTAAATCCCCTATGCTAACATTGCAGGTTTTCAGTGAAAACAATTCCGAGCTGCCGGGAGAAAGCCGTCATTATGAATGCCGAGTTGACGCAGAGTGGAGCGTGGCCAGTACAGCTGGCCATCCGACCGCCGGAACCAATTTATGCGGAAAGAATTCCGAGTGGCTGCTGACTGCGTTGTGGCCACTACTACTAGCCTTTCGATCGCAAAGGGTTAAGAACCTTGCAGCAAAATTAGATTCAAACTATGTTACATAGAAGAACATCTAATAACACAATTTTATTTATAAATAAACAACTTTAAAAAGCAACACTTATTTCATTCTAATTTGAACTAAAAACCATCATAGGTTACGCAGGTTTGGAACGTAGTTGATAGTGTTATGTATCCTGTATGTTACCTACCCTCCTGTCTTCATTAGTCTAATCAGCATAAATAAAGATGTTAATTAAAAAATACAGATTTAAAATGTTTTGCAGTTATGATATGAGCTTTTATTTTGGGAATTGAGATTTATGTTGGATTAATCCGAGCTAATATATATATACACAGAACTAAGATGAACACACAAAAAAAATAATTAATTTTTATGTTTAGTGTTTACAACATCAAAAAATATGGAGTTTATTCATGATAGAAAAGCAAAAGTACATTTTTGTTGTTTTTAAATTCGGTCCATGTATGTTTTATAAGAGAAAAATCCAGCAGTAGTGACTAGTGAAAATGGCATGACATTTGGAACAGCTGATTGTGATGATAAATCTAAGTGTCTAAAATTCCTGCATTATATATATATATATATATATATATATATATATATTGAAAATGAGAAACATATGTTAGCATTTTCTATCCAAATGCTTATCTGTTTATCCAGATGTCAATGCTAGTTTGTGGAAACTTATAGTTCAAGCATGCCATATTCAATATGATCTAGTTAACAAAAAATATCATAGAACTTGAAAGAATTTATTAACCCTCCATTACATGCATCACAAACAGACAACTCACATATTACTAACTTTGTTATGAAGAGTCTAATTCATGATTATTATAGCTAAGATGTCTTGTAATTTCCCCCTTCCAACATAACTAACCAGTGCCTATAATGTGTTCCATTAAACCATTCTTTTTAAAGATAGACACTCCTCACACATGAATGGTATTAACAATTTTGTAATGAAAAAGTTATAAATTTTTGTTTTTAATTGTGTTTATTTGAATGAATAAAGAGATATGCTTTCAATTAATTGATTCTCGGACATACAAACATAAAACCGAATCAGAAATCAAATGAAGTAGAGAGTCTGACAGCAAGTACTCGTATGTCATCTAAACTCCAAATGGCGAAAATTTTATCATCTGGGATAAATCAAATTGAAAGAATGTATAACATATTTGGAGGGAAAACTGGAGAGCCTCACTGGTAGGAAGAAAGTTTTACATCATCCAATCAGAAACCAATGATCTTGGAATATACAACAACATCAACAGAGACTCAAACATTCAAATTTAAAACAAGAACAGGGTGTATTATAACAGATCAGTACTTACACAGATCTCCCTTGTGCAAAACATATAATTTCAGAATAGAAATGCTTGAGCACATATTAGTGGAGTGAACATACTAAAAGAATCCAGTAAAACACAAGCTGAAGGATTATATTTTAATTTAAAAAAATATAAAATAAGAAACACTCAGTAACAAGCAACTGCTTATGATAATTGGCCAAGTGTATGAGATGCATCATGCCTTCGACTCAGGATGATATTGAATGGACATAACAAAAAGTAAATACTTATTTGTCTGTTGTACCATTATCAATTTAGGTGTTAAAATAACAATATTTGAATTTATAAATATAGTTATGGAAAATATTCTTTTGTCTTTTAAATATTTACATATTAATGCATTTTGACTTAAAATTGTTGATAATATTGTTTTTATAATATGTTACACAGATAAAGAGACAAGAGTTGACAAAATACTGACTTTTCTCTCTCCAACATATCTTACTATTCTTATCAGTATAACATTTTTTCTTTTGTGTGTGTGTGTGTGTGTGTATTCAACTTCCTTATTGTTTGAATATTTAGTATGACCTGTCCTCACAACTCCATGTGACACGAAGGCCAAATCTTCATGTGGGCACAGTTTCCTGCACTTAAATTAGTATTTCCTTTATGTAAATTATCAGGAATTTTGATTAATATTCTAACAGGTATTTATGACAAAACAGGTAAAATTCAACAATCTCCTATGTGGATCAATATTTTTACACAAATAAACAATTTAAATTTTTTAACAATACATTTATAAATAATATACAAATTATTCATTTAAAATGAGCATTAGAATAAATAAAAGCTTTTACATCTATATGGTAACTGTTCGTCTGCAATTGTACATGATATTTTTTGCATGTTAACAGAGAGTTAAGGGGTACTATGAATATTGGAATAAATACATTTTACAATTTGGTTTGTACAAAAAGTCTTATTATAATTTAACAGTAAATAGATTGCATTTTATTATGAATTTAATTACACAGATGAATTACTATTAAATATGGTTTAAATATGCAAAATTATGTGTTAAATAGAAATGAAGAAAATATAAATTTGTTAGATTATGATAGTAATGAAAATATATTATATTTCTTTCCAGTACAATAACAAAAGAGTAAAGAAATTTGTAAATAGTAACTTCCATAGTTAATATCTTCCTTTAACAAAGTTTTAACACTTAAATAATCATCTTTAATGACTTATAATTATATAAATTTTCACCATTCGTTTGAGTGATAATATGTATTACTATTAACCCTGCAACAGCCAAAATATGATTATAGTCTTCAGGTCAAACAATAAAAATCATATTTTATATAATTTTTTTCTAGGATTGCTGTTGTACAAAAAGTATTCAAAAAACGAAGAAGTGATCTTGTAATATCAGTCCACATCATTGGATAGAGTGTAATTTTATTCAACAGAGAAACGCTTTACTATCATTGCTTGAGTTTTGTTGGTACATTTCATGGGCAAGTGTGTATTGAGTTTAACTCATGTTATACTGCAGTTTCACATTTGTTTGTTTATTTCGGATTTATAGAATGTTATGATACATTTAATTTACCTGATTATAATTAGTAATGTGTAACTTGAATTCAATTAATTTTCATGAACTACAAGTAAAAATGTGACAGTTAAATCTCAGAGATGTTGACATGGATAGGCCTAAACATAATGTGTTGAAGGACAAAACATTTTCACTTCAAATGTTCTCTTCTGAAATATTATTTAATGTTGACAAAATAACTTAAATAAAAAGTGTATTTTATAATTCATTATAAACTAATGCTTATTTAATATATAACAATTATCTTTTTTCATGTAAATAAATTCGTGTATATGCTGTAAAACTTGGAATTTGTTTTTGGTAACATTTTGATTTCCCCCTTCCTGATAAATTGTAATAATTACAAATTATATAATAAAATAATGTAGAAATATTTCTCAGAATCTTCTGAAAAAAATACATGATATACCCTTCATGTCTCATTAGTTTTATACAAATTTTTGATTAAATGCTTATAATTTTGCTATTACAAAACAGCTGGCACTACTGGGTGAAGTAAGAAGCCATTGCAGGATTAAATAAAAATATTTTTGTTTATTATATAGGTAACTGAGAATATAAAAACATGTCTTACATACAGTAAACTTTAAAAAATATGTTCCTATTATGTTTGTCTTGGAAATTCTACAAACACATAAACAGAAAATTTGTACAATATAATATTTTGGAAGAAGTAGAAATACAGTTAAATATAATTAACTAAACAAAATTACCAACTAACAATATAAAACCACAATGTTTAATACACTCTTTTTGGTCACACATGTCCTCAGAAATGATCCCTATTCTTTAAAGCTAAGAAAGAAATTTTAAAATGAGATTCAACTATCGATGGGATGAAAAAAAACATTGACAGTCTAAATATTTCTTATTCTAAAGTGTGGTGAAAATATAATTTTCTTTACACAGTAACTTTTCTCAAAATTTCATTATCACTATAAGAACCATTATTGTTTGATAATTGTTTACAATCACTTTACACATAATACACTGTAAAATACTATAAAAAAGTTGTAAAATGTGGTTGTGCGAATAAGTTGTATTACAATAAATAGTGTGTATATATAAATACAGAATGTTGTCTTAGATTCAATTTTCTTTAGTTTATTTCTACGTTTCTCTGTCAGTTGTTGGATGCCTTCAATATGTGGGCCTACTTTTTCTTGATGACTTAAATAAAGATACATTCAAACACAATAATATACCTTTAAGGTTATCTTCATGTAAACTGTTTTTAACAGTTTTATTAAAACAAGTAAATAAAAATTACTAAATTTTAAACCAATTTCAAAGAATGAAATCATTAATTTACATTTTAACCCTTTCACCCCCAAGAGGCGATTTATTGGATTTTTCATTATAATAGTTTACCGCCAAGAGCCAATGTATCGGCTTGTGTACTGTGACATGTACACCACCAAGAGCCGATATATTAGCCCGGAAACATATATTCCCAGACCGCCAAGAGCTGATATTTGGGCCTCCTTCTATATCTTACATAGGAGTTCCATTTTTTTAATCGTACTTTAAATTTTTTAAAAAAATGATCACTCTACCTAAAAATTGTAGAAATAATCAATAGTTTTCTTTAACTTTGCAAAAACTGTCTTTTTGGCCTGGCGGTTTAGCAACACGACACGAGAAACACTAGCAGTCAAGGTCATGCACTCACCACAGAAGTCTGCGGTGAAAACTAAAACTGTACAGTAGTGCATGCCAGTAAAAGGGTTACAATGGTATACAAATTTTATAATATAATTAACAAAATTAGAAGTTTTTTTTACAGCTTGTAACAACAAAACTAACACGTAAGAAAAAAATTAACAATTAAGTATGAACTGGGATGTAGACAATAACCAAAAACATTTATTTCTAATTGTGGTGATTTTTGTTTTTTTTGTTTTATTACACTAGACAAAAAATACTGTCTGATCATTCACAAAACTGTTTAATTTTGTACACATTTCAGTGTAAAAACTATTTAGGAACTATTGTATAGTACCAACAGTGATGTTAAAAACACTTGAGGTGATCAAACTATAGAAAATGAATCTGTCATGAAAAAGAATTTTTTCCTTTACTTATTTATAAATATGTTTTATTACCATATTCTTCATTTTGTTGAGATTAAAATATAACCTATCCTGGCGTTGTTGATTATTTAGAATGTTGAAAATTTTAACTCAATATCGCTAACATACAGAATAAACATCAAGTTTACCAACTTAAAAAAAAAAAAAAAAAAAAAAAAAAACTTATCTCAAAACAATGTGTCTACTGACTTCATCACAAGATTCCAAACAGTTCAACTGATTTTGATAACATCTTTACTAATAACTACCACAACCTTAAATTTTGTTTGAAAAATGACAGCTAAAAAATCCATGACTTCATTGCTGAAATTAAAGTATGGCTGATTAAAAGGATTTTCCAAATACTACAAATTCATTACAAATCTGACTTTTTTTATAATAAACTAAAAATGAACCACACAAATATTTCCATCAATAATCTGAAACCACCATAACTATTTTTTGCTATTGAATCTTGGTTAAGATATAAAAATTTCTTGCAACAAACCTTAAGAAACACTTATTTGGGCAAATTTTGATTTGAAACTTTCTAATGTAGAAGAAAGATTTTACAAGTTAAGAAAGTAAGAACAGTTTCAAATTGTGACCGCTAGAATGCTTCAGTTGTCTTAGAACATATTAGTACAATTCTATTAGCTGACTTTGGAGGAGAAACAGATGTTATTTATAATTTGTTTTATAACGATTCAAATGTTTATAACAATTAAATGAAACGCCAAATGTAAACTACGAACTGTTTTATGTATTTACATATTTTTTAATGTATGAATGTACTTCAAAGTTTTATGTATTTTTTAATGTATGAATGTATTTCAAAGTTTTATGTATTTTTTAATGTATGAAATGTGAAACTGGCAAGAATTCATCATCAGATTGGTGAAGTTTATGATGCAAATAGAATAAGGGGATGGAACAGTTTGAAAACAGATTAGACAATTTAACAAATGATGTAAACATACATGATAAAGAATGGAGGTAACCATCTGTTATAATGATTTGGGCAGCTATAAATGAAAAACATCACAAGAAAAACGGCTTATAATTTTCCCACTTTCTTGTGAATTTCTCCACATTCCAACAACTATTCTGTATTCAATTCCGATATTGATTAAACTATTAAGAGTTACACTCAAGCTGAGTTTTATAACAAGTGGTTAACAAAAACAAGCAACTTGGCCGTGTTATGACTTTCCTCATGCAATACAGTGATGAAGATGGTGATTTTTGTTTAAGCCACATCATCACTGGTGATGAGACATAGGTGTCTCACATTATGCCAGAATCAAAATAACAATCCATGGAGTGGAGGCAGAAAAAGTATAAATTAAAGAACAAAATTTCTACCCGGAATATAAGTGCCCTGTTTTTTTTTTTTTTTTTTTTTTGGAACAGTAAGGTCATTTTGATTGTTGATTTCTTGCCAGAGGTACAACAATAATTTTATGTTATGTAATCTGAAACAATAGTTGAGTAGTATTGTGTGGCAGTGGCGGATCTACGGGGGGGGGGGCTTTTGGGCTGAAGCCCCCCCAAAAACTCTAAATTTTTTTTAAATGAATGTAAATTTTATACCAATATAATTAGTTTGAAGCTCTTAAATTTATTCATCAGCAAGAATGACGTAATTCCACTACTACGTCTTCAATTGTATGATATCCGTTAACGTTTTAATACTTTGTATAATGTCTTACATTGCCTGCAATCAATCAACATAAAATATTTTGATTTTTGTGCCCGCTCCGGTTATCTAGTTTCATTGAAATGATACGCGCACTATCGAGGACGCGCATACAGTGACTCAGTGGTTAAACTAAACGTGTTATTATTTGTGTCTAAACTTAAACAGACAAATATTTCGTGCTTCTTCAAGAACCCAAAGAAAAGTAAAAGTGAAGACGTTCACATGCAAGATGGCGCCGGCGCTGGTCCATCGACAAGTCTGAAAACCTTTAATATGAAAGACACGTTTTTACTCCATAAAACAACGTTAAACTACTGTTTTGGTCGCTTCATTATATGAAAGTCCTTTCACAAAATTTTCACCCATTCAGCCCCCCCCCCCCAAATAAAATTCTAGATCCGCCACGGTTGTGTGGTTTACAATAATATTTTTGGCCAAACTCTACTGCTCACTTCATTGGACAAATGAATCATCCCCTCTCCAGCCTCCTAGTGACATTTAACTTACTATATTTGTTTCTGCATTAAATATGTGCTATGATAAAAAATTATAATGTTAAAAGAGCACTGCAATATTGACTGTCTTCACAAGCTGTATTATTCTACAGAAATTGGTTCCACACCATAACAAGTGTTGGTGTGTTATAAATACCATAAATATTGGTAAAACTTTTGTAGAGAAGTAGTTTATGATAAAGTCTTTTATTTAATAATAAAATTATTTAGAATTGAACTAATATAATTTTTAATAGCCTAAAGGTACTTTTTTCCAAAAACACCTTGTAAAAAGATGGAACTCTTCAATTCTGTCTACATAACAGCCAAAAATTTGAAAAATTGCAATATCTTTTTTAAAATATCACAGATTTACGTGTTTTTAACTTAGATCAGTTGTATAGTTTTTAAAGCTTTTCATTAGCACTAAAGTCTTTATTATAATTTGATATATAATATTCAAAATTACTACCACACAACTTATCACTGTAAACATATGTAAATAATGATAAGGTCAGTAATTCCATGATGTCATCTTAGCTGATCAACCAAGACTTCAAAGCCATCTCGTAACTTTATCTGAATTCATAATATGATTACTCTTCAGTGTTTTTTTGTTTTGTTTTGTCAAAAGTAAAAAAGTTACCTAACCAATTGTGTCTAAGATAACTGCTTCTCTTACCTAGAGCCATTGCAACTAGTGTTGTTCTCAACCACAATATACATTTAAACATTCCTACATATATATTACATTATTTCAAACTTATACAAAAAAACTTTTGAATATAATATCTAATTAACTATAATACAACAGTTTAGCACCAATAAATATATAAAAAACATTTTTGACTCTGAGTTTTAACATTCTAAATAAAGTCTTTATTAAAATTTTAAGTAAATGTTGATTTAAACGATCACCTATTACTCGGAAGGAAAAATGCAGAAGAGAAGATGCCGACGGCAGCGACTAGAAGCATAGCAGCTATACAATAGCGTAACTGAAGTAATAGATGATCAATTGGTTGGATCCAGTTCAGATGAGATGTACATTTGGTTATCCAGGAACATTTGACGCTATTTCTCCGGCTACAATATAAGTGTAACTTGAGGTACAAAGTTATAGTAAATAGCCAACTTCATGGAATTAAACTTTTATTTTTTATGTTATGTCTGGATATTTGAATACCATTTGTTTTCAATTTATAAATAATAAAATGGTTATTTATGTATTAAGAGCATATACTGTAGTAGGTTTTTAATGCACAAGAAAAAAGTTACGGTCCAATACATACCGGAACACAGTAATTTCTCGAGAGCGATAACGACACCTTACACTCTAATTACATACCAAATTTTTCTTACAACTGCAGTATACATTATATCTTCTACTATGTTTATTATTTTTAGATTATGTGTCAGCTACCGTACATGAAATATAGGTTGGTATGTTATATAAATCAATAGTACAAATATAACAAATAATATTGTATACAGAACATTAATGTGACCACTCAAAATTGTCCCCAAAATAGTATTCCGACATTGAATTGAACAACTAGGCCTATAAATAATTTTGAGGTTAGCTGAGTCTATTAATTGTTCATTGAGCAGGCAACATGGCAATAATAAACCTGAATCTGATAATGTGTTCAACATGGAATAAAGAATCACATTTTATCAATGTTAATTTGTGTGCAATAAAATTTGTTTGCATAATGAATAGTAATCATTTGCCTTAGAAACTGTTCTTTGATTGTAAATGAACACTTTAGACACAGTTGTAGGAAAAATAGTAAATGAATTTGCTTAAAAAATGACATCTGCTTGGCATTTAGAGAAATCTAACTAGAGTAATTAATTTATTCTTCAAATACCTTAAAACATAATATAATTCTGATTTATAAAATACAAGTTATAATAAAATAGCTAAAGAATGATAACCCTAAAAAACCATTTTAATTATTAAATTTTTTTGGGCCTAACAGTGCTTAAAAAACATGATGAAATTATTTATAATAATTAATAATTAAAAATTGCTAGATTAAACAGCCTGGGTTTAGACAAGGATATCCAAATGATGGTGTAGTATTCAAGATAAATTTATTAGCATAATGTCAGAGAGCTGATGAATACATTTCTTAATGAAATTTTTGATTGATGCAGGGAGGAGAGTCTTGGTGTTAACCTGCTTAGAAAGTTATCACGCCCATCACAAGGAATACAAAACTAAATACTGTTAGTGTGTGTTTAGGAGGTACACAAATAGAACTTTCAGAAGAAGTCAAAAATATAGAAAGAAGCTTGTAAAAGGCTTGCTTCTAAACAAAAGTATGCAAAAGGCTACAAGATCGTTAATGGCTAGCAAACTAATTTTGGTTAAAAAATGAAGACTCCGTCTACCTATATGTCTGTGTTCGTATGAGGCTGTGTTAAACCAGAGGTACAATATGCAGCATCGGTATGGTGGACTAATGTCCTACAAGTATTAACTATAAACAGGCTACCTAGTCTTTAAATAATAACCTATAAGAACATACATACATATCTTTAATAGAGAAGTTATAGTAGAAAAAATGTAGCTATGAGCTGATAGGTCATAAACCACCAATAGAGCTGGATCTGTGGCAAATCAGCTCATGGTGAAGTACCGGTAGCATAACCTTGGGAAATAATGCTACAGTATTCAAGCAGAAATATTTGTGTTTCTGGAATGTGCACAACTGTCTGCTGAAAAAATATATGCCAATGTGCATACAGTTTAAAGTCAGACAGTTATGCGGTCACTAAGGCAGTTACTTTGCACAAATTCTAATTTTTATTTGTGTTACCAGACTTTGGAAAAACCGTCAATCCTCAACCAGCTGGACTTGAGAATTGACCCACAACTCTCAATCTTGGTCATAGAGGACTTGACGGTAACGAAATGACTGTAGAACTGATAAAGAAAGAGGCTTGGACTCCACTCATTAAGCCAGAAACTTTTTACACCATTAAGAAGTCTGTAGCAATAATTACCTTAAGAAGATGGGTAAGGACAGAGACTCTTGACATATGGAGGGAAGCCTCAAAGGATAAACTTTATGGGTAATGACCCATCCAATGGGTAACGACCCCATGGGGTTCCATCCCAACCAAACATTCTCTAGATATGTGGTCTTACTGAGCATATCCTTGAGCTTTGTCACTTAACACGAAACACTCAACAAACATGGTTTAACCTATGGTTGTTTAGAATTCAGGCTTTGTATTAAATACATGGAAATTACACAACACTTACTCCTGAAGTACAAGAGACTACAATTTTTTTCTATTTCTTACTGCAGTAAATGTAGATGATCTAACAAAGAAAGCTGTGTGCTCAACAAAAGATAAAAAGCTATGATGGCTAGATTTGAACATCTCACAAAACCTCTTTTACACTGTACTATATACAGTAGGATGAAAAATAATACTTAAATATACTTACTTAGTAACATATCTTGGGCTAAAGAATGACAATTTACTGTCTGACTTTGTTATTATCATTCTTTCTTTCACTTCTCTGTCTTCAACATGTTCATCTTCAGATTCTGTTTCAGCACCATGACTACAAATTAAACATGTCTTTAATATTCATGTTATAGTACAGAATCCTATACATTTAATACATTTATGCCTACTTTAAACCTGTTGCTACAAAATACAACATTAAAAATATAGATTATAGAAATTTTAAATTTTAAGAAAAAATGTAATTAAATATAAGAACTTTGTGACTATGATGATATCTATTCATATAATTTGTATACTATGAAATAGTTTAAGAAAAATATAGAATGAAATCATTTATAAGGATGAGAAAATTTATTCATCTCTTGAAAATTTAAACATACTGTAGTATATTGTTTACAAGAAATTGTTAAGAAAAATTATGTAATTGTTGTAATTCAATAATCCTTCCTAACTTAAATCCAGTGGCGGCTTACTCATAAGGACTCTTGGACGCCGCCCCCCCCCCCAATGATAATATTATTTTAATAATGTATTTAATTCTTTGGAGATAAATGAATTATGAATTGCCGCTATGGATTTCACCATCATTTGTATCGGAAGTTTTACAATATAAAATATTTGACGAATGTATTCTGGAGTTCGGACGGTGGCCAGAGCGTCCCAGTTTCATTGCATTTAGTCATATGGGGAAAGCAGCAGACAGAGCTGAGGGTGCCGTGACGTCATTTACACAGCGTGTAATGGGCTTCTAGGGCAGAGTCCGTAGCTGCGCGCGCAGACATCAGTCAGTGAAGCCACCATAAATTAGATGTCCCGCATTACTAAAAACCTTGTTTTCGATGGGCAAAATAAGTTGGCGCAACTGTTCTAAAGTGTGTCTCGCCACTCACACGAGTTGTTTGTTTATGTTTTTAAGTTTAACCCTTTGTGATTGTGAATGTTAAGTGAATGATAACATGCCTTCCCTTACGTGTATAAAATAAAACAGAGCCCTCCCATTGCCCTTAACCATCGGCCGCTACTGCTTAAATCCACATCACAAATGAAATTATATGACTTGGAAGTATATTTTCTTGTTTTTATGGTATATTTACACTGTAAGAACTAAAAGCTATTCTCTATTTACTTTAAATTTGTCTCGTAGACATGTAACATTTATGTTGACACATCCAACATTTATAATGAGAAACTAAATTTAATCTCCTACCCGAACATTTCTTGGAAGAGATTTAGTGAAAATCAACATTTACTAATTTAAATAAGATACAAGTAATAGCTATTTTCAACACTTTATTGTGCGAATGTAATTTCTAGTACAATTGCTCTAGTCGATAAACCAGCAAGCTTTATTGTTGATGTACCCTAAACAATTTCATCTTTATTTTGATAAGTTACTGTTTATGTAATTTTACTCTCAATTAGATTTAGTATTAGAGCTTAATGGTCATAATGGAGCTTGAACAGCTTGTTTTCTTACTCAAACTTGGTAGTTACATGTAGTGTATATAGCACAATGAGGAGTTATGATCATTGTTCTAGTAAAATAGATCAATTTGAAAAAAAAAATGACATTTCACACATAACAAATTTTGTATTTAATATAATAAAGTAAATACAAGTTATATATCAATGACCACATTTTTGATTAAAATTTGTGCTGTGTTGGCGGTTTAAAAAAATGATAAGTTTACACAAAAAAAAAAAAATTGGTAGGCTCTCAGAAAAATATTTTCCTTACTAAAATCCCAAGCCTGAGTTAGTTACACAAAGACAAAGGAATTTTGTTCTTTTTGAAGAAAAGAAAACTCTACTAAGAAAACAACCTATGCGGCAGTGTCCTGGGGATTTTTTTAGGAGAGACATTTTAGCATAACTAATGAAAAGGGAGAGAAAATATTTTTAATTGATATAGTTTGATTGCCAACTTATACAAATTTAACACAAATTTATTGGAAAAAAAACAATCTAAGCACCTCTGATAAAAGATGGCAGCAGAATAAAATTCAACATTGTTCTACTGTCATCTCTGATTGCAGTTATTATTAGAGATCTTGTTTTTACCAATACGTTTTTCTTCATTACACCTTATAAAATGAAGTATCATGTTTAAAGTACAATTGAGAAATATTGATATTTGAAAAATTTAAGTTACCCCATTCTTCTACCAATAGACCTGGCTAGCAGATTTTTAATGTCATCTCAGTACATATATTGTGTGTGCAACAGAATTTTGAACATATCTGATAGTTCACGCCTCTATGAAGTTGTCTTGACTGCATGAAATAGTCCTCACATAAACACTCATTTATACTTCAGTCTGTGTAAATAGCATTTAATTAAAGAGAGATTTTTTTATTTTTAAAAAATTATTAAGGATGTTCACATCTCTATAAAAACCTATATATTTAATACTGGAATTAAATAGCAAGTTGTTTTTAAAGATCTACTGGGACTAAAATCTACACAGAAAGTTTGGCTGATCTTAATAAACTAAAATTAGGAGCCAGTCCTTCCAATTAGTAAACAGAAGACAGGTTCTATGTTCAGAGAAACTTATGGCTATTGGCCATAAATGCAGCTATAATATGCTGTTTGATGACAAATGAATGGAACATCTGCATTCTCGTCAATTCAAGAACAGCTATAGAAGCCTTAAAGAGAACCAATCCTTGTGATTATTCCTTTAGAATATCTTAACCGAGATCCCTACTAAATTGTCTCTTCAAAAAAGTAATCAAATAGATTTCCAATGGATCCCAGACCAACTGTGGTATAACTGAAAATAAAAAACCAGATGAAATAGCCAAACTTGCTGCAAATATGGCACCAGTTTAAACAGCTCACTACTTTGTGGCATGTTATACGAGGGAGGGTGGGGAACTGTACTGAGAGGAGTGGATGAATCGGTGGATACTAGCAGACATTGAGCTTTACAAGATCCAAAAAGAACCTGCAGACCAAACATTTACCAGGAAGTGTCATGATCCACTCTCACACTCATGGCAAGAACCAGAATTAGACATTATGTCACAACTAATAACTGCACTCCTTCATCTTAAGTGACTTTCAACCCGCCAGTTCTGTGAGACCAAGGATAGAATTTGGAACATATATTGTTGAAATACACAACTCCCCGACCCAACAAGAGACTCACTGAGGGTCATTGTTGGTGTTGATAGAGGTTTAATTTAGATACTAGCAGAAAAAACTATTGGGAACTCATAGCTATGGTATACTATCGACATCAGGCCATTGCTGTCCCATGATGCTGGAAGTCTGTCACAAGAGGTAAAGTCCTTCTGGTAATTTTGAAAATGTTTATTTAATTTGTTACGATACTTATACAAAATTATATTCATCTCTATATTACTATTTAGATATTAAAATCTATCTTAATTTTAGCTCATATTAGACAAAAATTAATTCTAAACTTAAGTACAACTTCTCATGAATCACGAGCATACTGACCAAAGTCAGTATAAATGAATCTCCAATAACTTTGACCAAATTGACTCTTTCTCTACTGCTATTAATTGTTGCAGTCACTTACTAACAGCAAGGTAAATAACACTAATCTGTTCTCTGTTACATCATTCAATTGAAGAAAGTTCATCTTTATAAATATGTATAATAATAATTGATATAAATCGACGTAGTTGATTTTCTAATATTAAAATGCAACTTATTCATTTTAGTTTATTATATTATTTATTTAGTCATTAGTTTATTTACATTTAGTGTCTGTTTCTTATTATTATTTTAGTTAAAAGTTTATAATGTCTGTGGATCTGTTGAATTTAAGTGATTTAAATGAAATATTATGTAAAAATGTTAAATTTAAGACACTGATAGGGAAATATTCAATAAAAGATATTTCTTCTGATGTTTTTCTATTAAATTTTTCATCTGGTAGTGACCATGATTATGTGCTTAACTCTGGTAATCTAGAAACTAGTGACAGTCAATCTAGTGTAAACAACCTGTAAATATTGTATCCCTACAAGTGCCAAAATTGGTTAACTATACCTACAGTGAACGAAATAGATGTAATAAAGATTTGACCATTTCTTTTACTGTGTTTGTAAATCGTTTGATTTTGTCTGCGTTTTACATGTAAATAACTTATATAAACTATACATTTTCTAAAGTTCATCATAAATGTATAAACATTTTGTAAATAAAATAATTTCATTATCATTGTTTTGTGTTCATGTTGTGTGTGTAGTAAAAATAAGAAGTAAAGTTTAAACATTTGTATTTTTCACTATTTGCAACTATACCCAACTATACCTTTTAGGAACAACAAGTAATTTTTAAAATTATTATATATTATTGTTAGTTAGACATTTCTGAGAAAAATGATTTATAATAACATATATGTATATGTATTTCTGATTTTTTAATGAATTTTTAAAGTTTGCCTAAAATATGCCCTAAAACAGCTCATCAGTACTACCAGTTTAAGAATCAAAAATTATCTATAACTTTATTCTCTTTAATATTATTTATTTTAAGAATTATAAAATGTATCATAATAAAATTTGTTGGTTATCACATAATTTTGATAACTCTATTCATAATAATTGGCATAAACTATTCAATTACAAATAAATAAATATAAAGGTGAGTTTAGCAGATCAAGCAAGATCTAAAAAGAGAAACATTTATTGCACAAGATCTTTGATTCAAGCTGAGATATCAAAAGGCAATAGATAGCGCTAGAAAGAAGTAAAAAGAAATGGCAAAGAACTAATAGTTAAAATTTCCAAAATAAAATAATATGTATAACTTTTTTACATAATATATGTTACATGTACATGTTTCAGCTACAATAGATTTGTATTAAATAAAAACAAAAATATCTTCACAGAACATAATATCACTTACCCACTAAACGTAGTATACAATAACTTTGATAATTGCAAATAATTATTTCCATTTCATGACCTCAGAAATCGAAAAAGTTATTTTCTATTAGTCATCCCTCTGTTGATGTTGTCATCTGTATGAAAGCATGATAGTGGCCAAAAAAATTTAGACAAGAATATATTATTTTATATTGGGGACATTAGTGTTCTCTATTGAAAATTAAAATATCAAAATGGCGTCCCCTTAAAACAGTTTTTTGTTTATAGCTCATATGTTATCAACTTATAACACACCAAATTAGACAAAAATTTGCAGATTTTAATTCTGTACCAATCCTATATCTCTATAATGAAAAATAGTGAAGTTATTGTCAAAATGTAGTTTTGAACTCTGACTTCTCAAGATAATGTGACATTTGTATAGGCTACACAATATCTGGCAAGGACACCTCACCAGCACAAGCATAGAATATGTACAGCTTCAAGGCCTACAAGTGCCAAGTCACTGACATGAAGGAAGCGAGTGGAGACTTTTTAATATATACAAATCTAAGAGGGCCGATAGAACCTACCTGACGTTAATAAAATAGTGATATATACAATTACGAGGTTCAAATAACTGTGTACAACTATTTTAAACAAACTAAACAAACACTACATTTACTGGCTAAGACCTCTCGTTCTACTAATATAATTTAACATATCCTACAAGGCCTCAGAAACCAACTTTTGTGCATTACATTTAAAGCATCATATTGTATAATAGGGCTGCGTAAATAACAAGATGAACCCATCAACCTGTTTTATTACGATAATCATATATTATGTGTCTGTGAAATTCCACAAGATAAGATTTATTGTTCTAACCTTAAAGTAAAAAGCTGTAACTTTATTGTTTATACTAACATTATATCAATTCTATAACAATTCTTAACAATTATAACTATTCTTGGCAAACAAATAAAGTAACAGCTTCCAAACTCAGATTTATACAACATATTTCTATAGATAATTTAGAAGACAGTACTTACTAACCTAGGATCCTCAATAATTCCACTAGGTTTTCTAACAGGACGTAAAGAGACAAGGGAGGCTGTGCTGTTTGTTGTGTTTTTCTGGATATCTTTTTGCTCACTAGCTTCTTTGTTCTCAATGGACCTGTATATTTTAATTTCTAAGATAACTGACATATGCCAAAAAATATGTTTTCACAAAATAGTTATGTTTTAATAATAATTTTATAATTATAAAAAACATACACTTTTTTTTATATGATGTGTCAAAAAAACAATGTTGAGGTTTTTGCAGACATATTCGTTTTGAGTCCTGAATCCAAAATATTGATTTTTGGAACGATATTTGTCTCTCTCTGTCATCTGTTTGTCTGTCATGACCAAAAGTAGTTAATTAAAAAAATCATGGTGAAAATATCATGATCCATTTTCTTCACTTTTCTTGATAAATATTTTTTAAACTACAAAACTTAATGATTTCTCCCAAAAATAACTGAATGGGGAAAATTCAATACGGTTTTATGTTATTCATAAATTTGATCAAAATTCAACATAGTTTTTCACATAGAATTATGTGAAATGTATGCAATTTTATTGCCTCCCACAATGAAAAATAAATTAAATGAATTACAATAACTTTATAACTACAGTAGTTAATGTCTCAGTACCGTAACTCTTATCAGCATTGACCATGGACATTGATATAAACTTTGAATTAATCACTAGTTAACTGTTGTATGATAGACACTTGGCCACAATTCCTTCATAATGTATGTGTTTTTTAATTTATAACAATTATGATATAAACATGTACTTATGTACATTTGTTATGTATTAACTGTTGTGGTGAAATGTGTAAATGTCATTGTTACCATAGTTACCCACTTGTGTATCCATGTGAAACATGTCACTATAATTGGATTAAAGAGGACTGTTAGCGATGCAATAAGATATATATTTAATAATTATATCAATAAACAGTACATAAGTTAAAATTAACAATGTAATAACATACATGTAACAAGAGAAACATTTCACTGGAAGTTGAACTTTATTGTTAAATGCATAAAGTGTGGTTGAAAAGAAAATAATATCTCCATAACATATGGGTTGTTTAAGATATTCGGACACATTTTCATATGTAGGACATAGGGTTTTGTGTTTATGATTTACAGTTTTAGATGTTATAGGTCAAGAGAAAATTTTTTTGCTGTGATTGGCCTTAATCAAAATCTATACAAATTATTGATAGTATCTGCAACCAAAATATTGTTTAGATATACAATATAAAATAAACCGTGAAAAAACATTCAATCAAACTTTTTCACTGACTCATTGACAATCTAATAATTACCAAACAAAAATAATCATTGCAAAAAATATTAATACTGAAGTAAAAGAGTGAAAATTGTATATTTTACTAGGTAGCAACAATGAAGATGGTAAATTTGTTGATAAAAGTGTTTGAATTAATAAACATATTATTTATGAGAAATGGTGTTCCAAGTTTATTTTATTAAATGAGCCCTAAACTTGCTTCAATAGTGCTATAAAAGAGCCATCAGAATAAACCATATTTTATTAAGATTGAGCTTTTAACATCAGCGACCAAGGTTCATTTTTGTTATTTGCCAATTTTTCTTGCACAGGGTTATAATAAATGAATGGTGGGGTTTTGAACATTATGAAAACAGAATTACTTACAACTGATGTTGTTTATATAACTTGTCATCTGAAACAGTTTTTTTACATAACTAATAAATTTCTATATTTGCGCCATTAGTCGCTCGGCAAATGTCCAATCGATAATTAAGTGTTGCTCAAACGTTAGTTAACATGTCTTTGTTAGCGGTTGTCATTACTTCATTAATTCTGTTCCTTAAGTAATTTAGGTCACGAATTTTTTCATTTGTCGCGTATTGCCTCAAAAATTGTATGTGGGTTTTCAGATCCCCATATGCGTGAATTGTGTCTTTTAACAGACCCATGGATATTGTATCCATCTGGAAAAATTATATCATCTAAAAATGATTGGTTTTCATCAATGTTGTTCAACATTTCAACAGCGAAATTAATACATTTTGCACTATAATCACGTTTCAATTCCTGCAATACCTAGATTTTATATTTGTGTAACTTTAGTGTGTAAAACATTGTGGATTGTTGTTTTTGGAATACCTAACTCTAGGCTTCATCGAGGTATTGACTTCTCAGGACTTCTGATTACAGATTGTCTAATAAGTTCAACATTTGTGTCTGATACATTTGTCCTGCCAGATGATTTCTGGTTTTGAACTGATCCCGTTTCTTCGAATTGTTTGAACCAACATCGTATCTTATTTTCATGTGTTGGATCTTTTCTGTATCCCCATCGAAATGTATGTTGCACTGAAATTACAGGCTTGAATTCAGCCAGCAACAAAACACATTTTGTTTTTTCTTTATTAGAAAACATAATAATACACTCCACACTGAACACTCCAGAAAACACAAAACACACTACCGCAACAATGCAGGAACTAATTTTGAGATTACAACACCTTTTAAACAAACTTTTGGGTTATAGGATATCAGCAATAGCAATACAACACCGCAAAATTTCTCTACTGATTTCGTATGAATTAATGAAACCCCACTATTCATTTATGATAACCCTGTATTTAATTTGACTTGCAAATTTACACAGTAATTTATTTCATTAGTTGACATATTTCACTAAAATTTGAAGAAATTGGTAGATAAAATTTTTAGAAAGTTATAATTTTGTGTTGGCAAATACCTACTAACTTTAAGTTATCAAATAAAATGTTCTGCAAAAAAGTCAACCTTAATTTTTTGACCCATCATCTAACTTTCTCAATACTACATAATTATGAGAAAGTAAAAACGGGATCCATATTTGTGTTTTACTTCTCTTTAAAATAATATACATCAAGAAACACTTCCTTTAATGTTACAGAAATTAATGTTATGAAAAGGTTATAATAGTTTTGTAAAATATAATATTTGAGGCCTATCAAAATAAAAAAATCAACAGTGAACTCTTGTTTTTATATTCTAATTCTAAAATTTATTACCATTACAAATCTAATCAGAAATTAGTTGACAATTTGGCCCACTATTTTGTGGTGCAGTGACATTTAGTTATATCATTTTTTTTTTATCTCATAAAAACCCGTTAAAAAAAAATACATTACACAATACCATTAATAGTTGAATAATTTGAATATCCTCTCTTACACCACACTGTGGTGAAAATTCAAAAATTAAGCTTTACTGAGATAATTAGTATTTTCGGAGAAGATTGTTTCAAACTATATACAAATTGTTTCAAAATGCATAAAATTAAACTGGTGTCTGCTTCTTTTAAGACACTCTGTTATCTAGTTTTTATACATGTTAGTTGTATGTTATATACTAATAAAGTTATATTTTATTAGTTCATGTTCTCTAACACGAAGCTTTAGCAATACTAAGCAAAGTTGAAGATAATGAAGGACTGAATTTACAAAGTGAGTCATCAAAGATTAGAAAAGAAGTATTTTACTTATTAATACAAGGACAAAATATTAAGTCTGGAGAAAATATCATGCACATATTAAAAAAGAAGGAAATTACACATTTAGAAGAAAATGATGGTATTGTTACACGAAATAATATTGAGCCTGAGTTATTAGATCTTTTAAATTGAATTACATCTTGAACACAATATCTCACAAATATGTTTATTCAATAAAATCTATTTCAACAAGTATATTACCATCTTCAGTGATGCATAAGCTCCAATAATCACACTAAAACTCAAACTAGAGTTATAGTTTGATTATTTTATCTTAGGATCACTGAAGATGGTGAGATTATTGTTGAAACATGTTTGATTTAATAAACATATTTGTTAGAAGTTTTATTGTAATTGGTATATATGTTTAAAGAGTTTAAATGAACAAACAGATCAAAAATCATAAGTTGGGAAATGTTTCTTTTGGCAACTGTGCATCATTTCTGTCTTCCTTTAAAAATAACTTCCAGATACCACAGAGAAAACTACATATTTATTTATTCATTATTACCTTTCTCTATACTATGTATATCTAAGAAATTAAAATGAAAAAGAGGTAAAAATGTCATTATATTCACTAACAAAAAGGTAATAAATGTAAACATTATGCATGTATCCAACAAGGATTGCTGATTTAACTTAAGTTATGTAATTTCTCTATCTAAACAATATTATCGGTTTCGAATAATAAGGATTACTGGATCCTGGATAATAATAAGGATTGTTTAGAGGGAGGAAATAAAGTAATTAATTTTTAATAATTACATAATTTTTGTAACAAATTTAGTTCAATGTACATTTTTGTAAAACCAAATATATTTAAGTTATTTGAGATCAAAAGTTTCAATTGGAAGCCAAAAAGAAACTGTTTTCCAAAACAAAATACAATATTGCTGACATATTGACCAACATGATTCAAACCTGTGTACATAATTTAAGCTTGATATCTATACCTGTTATCTGGTATAGATAACCAGATATAGATATACCTGCTAAAGATATAAATCGATTACCACCATTTGCCTCTACATCATCTTCTATTTAAGCCATTTTTATTAGAAATAATAAAGAAACATAACCTCTTTCATCATGCAGGTTATTTAAAAAACTAACATACTTACTGTTCCTCGGCAGCATGTTTATCGTCATGATCTGACTCTGTTATTATGTTAGATATCCTTCGAGGTAAAGAGTTCAGCCTAGACCTCCCTCCCTTCATGTCCTGAAATAATTGTATTAAATGTTATTTAGTTATCAGATAATATAAACATCAGACAAAAATATAAATTTAAATTAAATAAATACACTACCATAGGTTTTACGAACACTTCAAACAACATATGAAACACAAAACAGAGTTTAAAATATTTTCTACACAAGATAATCATAATTTTATTTCCTATGTGTTAATTAAAAATGTTTCATATGAACTACAGAGCATTAAATGCAAAACAAATTAAACTCATTTTTTTAATGGATCCTCATGTTTCATGGCCTTCTTCTTCTTCTTCTTCTTCCATTTTGATTGTCTAATTGTTAAGCATGCCAGCTTATTATGGTCTCAAATGATGTACTACCCTCTAAAAACTTTACAATCTTGCTAACAAGGTTGTCTTGAGAGATGATCAATTCTCTTGTAAACCACCTAAAGGTCTTCACATTCCAAAAAACAGATGTCATCCAGTTTCCTCTAGCCAGTCACATTTCCTGTTTAGAGAATCCCTAGAGGATGTGTTTATGTTTTCTGAAATGACCATATCCTATAATTAAACCTACCATTCCTTATATATTACCCTTGCCTAAAGACTATTTTTGTCACTGTTGTTTTATTGATTAAGTAATTTGTAAAAGATATTTCTACAAACAGTCCATCTTTGTTGTTTTGGGTATGTAAATACAATATTAAATACAAAAATTAAGATCTACTGATGCGACCTGCCGAGAAGTATAGTGAAGGGACAGCAGAGAGAGGAAAGGGAAGGGAAGATAGTTTATAGTTGCCATGGTAATATTTGTAGTAGCTCACTAAAAATATCGCCTATTTCCAAGAAATGAATGGAGCTGCTTCCCCTTCTCTACTCTTAGAAAAATTTGACTAATCAGTGAGAGGTATGCATTGTGTTTGTTTTATTGTGATCATGTTCTTATTTTTATTAGATGTAATTTTATATCTGTGATTTAAATATGGTGTCTTAAAGAAAGCAAGGTAAAACAACATACAACGAAGAGAGAGAAATGGAACCTAAAAAGAGGAAATGGATGCGAAAAACTTTAAAAAAAGGATGAGAGAAAACTTATCCCAAATTTGAATGAACATTCTCTAATACCGGTACTATTCGATAATCCTCTCTACCATTGTATACAATAAAATAAGCTGCTAAGTAAAAATTTGCCAAAAGCTTCAATGACAGGCTGGTTATTGAAAAATAACACTCCCTTTCAACAGGACATGAGTAGGACTAAACTAATGGAACAAATAAACAAACTTAAAAAAGCAGAAAAGGGGTTAAAAGTAATCAAATTTCTAAGGAAATGGACATGATGTTTTGCGTCTACTGCCACAGATGTGCAATTTTAATCCAATTGAATTGTCTTGGACTAAAACCAACCAATTGGTGAGAGAACAGAATATTATAGGAAATATTAGTTATTAATGGTAAAACTATAGAAGCTGTATAACTTGTAAAATTCTTTTTCCTTTAAAATGATAAATCCCACAAGAGAGGTTCTGTACAGAATTTAGCCAAGTACGGAACATTAGTTTCTAACTCTTGTGACACCAAACTTTTGTATGATAATTAGTATTGTTTTACCAGTATAAGCCTATTGAAATCCAACAAACATTTAAAAACGGTGGAAATTTTAAACAGTTTTTTTCACCACATCTTTTAAATAATTGAACTTAAAATGCATTAAATGAAAGAAATAAATAATTGCAGGTGTTAATATGATTTTTTTACTATTTGAAGTAAGGTAGAAGAAGGTTGTTTATAAAATACAGTTTATATCAGAGCAACCTTTACATAAACAACATGTTTTGAAAAAAGAGAGCATCGTTATGAGGAAAACGAATTCTTACCTCAAGGTTCAGACTTCCTTTTTATTGTGAAAAGCTTGAAACAAACAAATACTATTTCAGTATATTATATGCACTGATTTAAAAAAAAATAGCACCATAATCAGTCAAATAAGTTTTAGAGAACAATAGATTAATTACACAATGAAGGCAGAAATTCAAATCAAACTCTTTCACTGATTAATTTATGCTGATGGGAGATACTTATATATGAAAATAATTGGAAATTATCATAGAAATATTAAACAGTTAATGAATTCAAAATTTCTCCAAATTGGAGAATGCAACTTCATTAATATGCAGTGTTAACTACAGGTAAACATTTAATGTTGTCATCCATATATTATGTTCTACTTACAGCAGGTGAAGACATGCTCTTTGTAGTTTCAGTGTTCGACTGTGACCTTGGAACTGTTGCTATACTAGCTCGGCGTTTTGTGCTTTGGTTCTAGAACAATTAAAGAAGTTAATATTAGATATTCTACTAGTGAAATTAATATATGGTGAAACTCAGTACCAAAAGATGAAGGACATTAAAAGTTTTTTCTCTATATTTAACATTGTTTTATGAATTGAGTATTGATTTTTTGAAGAACCATACACTGACATGAGAATGTAGATTAAAAATATAATATTCAACAGTACCTTCTGAAAATCTCATACAATATGTGATGTCTACCGATCCATCGACCAATTTATTTCATTTTCATGGTGAGAAGGTGACAGAGGTTTATTCACTTTCACCATGGCTTTTGGGTTTTACTTAGATCCAAAATGAAATACTGGAAATTATTAA
Organism: Aphrophora alni; assembly: GCA_963513935.1. Lineage (NCBI taxonomy): Eukaryota > Metazoa > Arthropoda > Insecta > Hemiptera > Aphrophoridae > Aphrophora > Aphrophora alni. The sequence continues at coordinate 100,052,821 of OY740769.1, read as the reverse complement.
TTGTTAAATGGACATTTATGTGTATAAAAACTAAACCACAAGGTTCTGAGAGTATAAAAAAATAAGAAAACTTCTGTTATCTACAGATAAACCCAGAGCATAATAAAATGATATAATGCAAACATAGCCTAGTAACCTATGGTTGAAATTCTAACTCAACGGCTTCAAAATCAATAAATAAGTTTGATTAAAATCTAATTATAATTTATAAATACAAACATTCATTTAGGGAGAACCCCTAATTTAATTTTTAATCCCTAAACTATTTTGACAAAAATTTTCCTTGGGACACCAAATTTTCAGTAAATCATATCACCTGATCTCGAGATAATATGTAACAAAAAACTCACGGACAGTGGGTCGAATAAACAGAAGACAGATGATCATCCTACTGAATATGGGCTAAAAGCTACTGAGTGTCAAGAAGCTAAAAACAACATTTTAATATCAAAATAACTTCCTTACTTTGAAATTGGAAAGTAATCCATTTAGAAAGTAACCAATTAAGATAGAAGCAAAGATAACAACAAAACATTATAATATTAAAAATTCAAGGGCTTAATATTAGAATATTTGTAAAAAAAAATACTTACTAGTTTTAAAACAGCTGGTGGCAACTTGTTTTCTGTTAATAGCCTCCTGAAACAAGCAATTATGTTATCTATCAATCAATGTCAGAATATATAAAGATATTGAGTAAATTCATTTTAAGTAGACCTAATAACAAGAAGCAAATAAAAAAACAATGGCAGGTCATTATGTTGGAAAGATTAATCAATCTATAGATTGATTCTCCATTCATATAATGAACATTATTCATTTATGGAATCCAGATGGTTATCAAAAGTCTTTTCTTCTTATTTTTTTTCTCTCACATATACATAGTGTAGAGAAAGTTATGTAATGGGTGAAAAATCATGTTGAGTTTTTTTGTGGATATATCCTTTTTGGGGTCCCCTTAAGGTCCTTTAAGGAATGATGTCTGTTATGTATCTACACCTCAAATAAGTGAGCCAGTTTTAATCAAATTTTGTATGAACATATATGTAGGTCATATCTTGTGTTGTTGTTTTTTATAATTTTTTATAACTCAAAATTTGAGAGTAGCTTCCATAAGAAAAACACAAAATTATATATTTTTCAAAATCATTTCTATCGAAATTTTGATAATATGTAACGCCTCTAAGGACCCAAATTAAACATGTTAATTCCCATCCCTCCAGAAAATACTGATTCGTGAGTCATCAATACGTAAAACCAAAAAAAAAATCTGCCTTGGGGCTGTAATATAAAAGACTTAACTCAATTTTTTTTTAATAAGACATCCATATAAGACTCTTAATCCTGAATAGCCTAAAACGCTTCGTACATATAAATACAAGTTTTCTGTTAATTTTGAAGACAAGTATTCATAGGTTACTCTAAGGCCACAAATATTTATCAAAAGTGTTCTATCAGCTCTTTAAATCAAATCTATCACCCAATCATCGGTGTTTTTGATGATTGTAAATAAGTAGTTCTATCCTTTGATAATTGATTCTCAACTGAAAAGAAATGAATCTGTGTTTGAATTGGTTTACAACGATTCAATTCTTTCAGCTATCAAGGCTTAAATTCAGTTACATCTCTCAGAAATAGTTGAAAATGTATCAGTATTGTCATGGAAGAAGTCATTCAGAAGAAGCCATTGTCAACTTGCTTCTTCAGACATATTAAAAAAAAAACATTCAGACATATATATGCTTTTAAGCATTCATAAAAAAAAATCTAGTGAACATTCTTCACTAACATTTTAAATAGTTAATTTTACATCATTTTAACATCAATTTGTGTTAAATTATAGGCAAGTGTCTCACAATTTTATATTTTTTTAAACATTCAGAAAGATGTCAATTTTACTTCTTGTGTAGCAAAATTTAACCAAATTTAAATTTAGATTACATAATAATTACATCAATTTCACAATGCACCAAAACAATTTTTAGATGTAAAATAAACATTACTTTTTGTCATTTACAATATTAAATTTCATCCCAGTTTTCATGGGCGCAACCAGGATCAAAACTAGGGAAGGGGGGCATGGCCATTCAGATTGTAACATATTAGAGTGGGTAAGGTGAATGAAAACAAAATTTCTTATGTCCATTTAGGCTGCCTCAAAGAAAAACTAAAACACTAAAACTTAGTCTAAAAGTACACTTCAATGGTGAATCCCAACTAACTCTGTCTCTAAAGTCAGAAATGACGGAACCACAAACCAGTGTTGCTACTTGCCAGAATGACAAAACAAAACGATGGGGAGATGGTCTTGAATATTTTCACTGGCGGTTTGTAAACTTGCTGTGACTAAATTAAATTGTTTGAATTCAAGCATAAATCAATATACAGTACTTGAAAACGTAATACTATAACTAAAATGATTTGTAAGATTACTGTTATGGTAGAACTTCTTAAATTACAAACTATTGTAGTTAAAAAAAATCGTTCATCTGACGTCATTAGAGACCGGAATGATTTGACGTGCTATTCTGTCACTAAGTTTCTATCATCACTTAATGACCATTTAATTTTTTCTTTTATGTTGCTTCTGGGGAGGGAGAAGCTGCATCCCTGCCCCTCGCTCGATACGCCCATGCCAGTTTTACTTAATTAAATTTTGTATCAATATTACAAAACAATGCTATATTTATGTTTAAAAAAGTAAAATTCTCCATAAAATTTTCTTCATTAAATTTTTAACCCAAATATAAAAAATAAAATATACAAACGTTCAACATAGTTTAAAATACTATATGTAAATAATATACATGTTTTTTATATTTTATTCATTAGAGAAAAATATTTTACTTCTTAAATTTAGTACAGAACTTATAAAAATATTTTTTAATTTTTACAATATTTCAAAATAAGTTGTGTATATTTTTCCTTAAAAAGCATACAAACGGTTTTGTCAATATATTATTTACACAAGGGTGAAAAATTGATGAAGTTCATGGAAAAAGTGAGTTGAATTCAACTGAAAATGTCATAAAAACAGAAAACTTTAAAATTGTTGCTAGCAAATCAGAAGAATTAAGTTAACATATGATTTCTAAGAAAGACCATTCCCTACCCTACAGGCAATATGATGTAAAATGTGTCTACAATTCAATGCACAATACTTGTAAAATAATATTAGCTGTTTTAAATTTATTGTTCTTATTACACAACAATTCTGTTCATTCGTTTTGAGGAATGACATAAACATAACCTATAAATTTGGATAATAAGTTGAGAATCGCCATTTAAAATAATCATATGGTAATTTGTATTCCTTTGCTATACCGGTATTGATTGTTACTGTTGATTTAGTAATGTAATATTAGGCTATATTAATCACAAATAGTACTATAGTGACAAATATTATGGAGGGTCATAAAAATATTATAGTATTAATAATAATAATTTTTATTACCTAGTGTCATCGTGTTCATTCTTCTCTTTATCATAAGCCTGTTTGAGATTGTCAACATGACGAAGGATAACATCTACAGACTTAGATATTCTGTTCTCTTGTTGGACTGCTCCATACATCTGAAATTTTAATACATTGACCAATAAGTTTACATTTATTTCATTGTTAGTCATTTAGAAAAATTATATCATTTTCAAACAAAGTGTTATGTGAAAACATTGTAATAACTGTAGCATGTACCCAAGCATAACCCAAGCAATCTTGAAATTATGTACGGTATCTTAAAGTTAAACATAACAAAATGGTTTTGCCCATTTTTCAAACACCATTAGAAAACTTGAAGACAATTAACTATGTTTATAGAGAGTTTAAAAAAGACTTAGGTAAGTAATAAAAATCAAAATGTTAATTATAATAAATCTGCAGTTTTTATGTTCTCGCATATGCGTAGTATAGGGAAAGTTATGTTATATTTATGTCAAAAATCTATGTAGAATTTTTTGCAGGTATATCCATTTTAAGGTCCTCTGAGTTGAAAAAAGTGGTTTTTAGAATAATGTCTGGTTTTCTAGTACGGTATCTAATCAGTCTGTATGTCATATTTTATGTGCTATATAAACATGTGAGTGGATTGTAATCAAATTTGGTATGTGATCATATTTAATTTTGGCCATACATCAAAATCTTTTCTTTTCACTTTTTTGATAACTTATAATATGGGATAGTTGGCATAAGAATAAAACACAAAATTATCATTTCCTCAAAATTGACTCTAACGACTTTGATCAAGCAAAGCCTCTAAGGAACCAAACAAAATGTATTGATTCCCATTACTCAAAATATGTTAGTTTACACTTAGTGGTAAGAACTAACAAATCAGACATAGGGCTGTTATAAAATACCGGTACTTAATTTCTCACAATCTACAGAACTAATGTCATGCAAACTAAAGAGAAATGTAAAGATTAGTGACCCAATCTGTCTGCAAAATTACAAGAAAAAAAATATTGCGGTTAAGGAATTATTTTCAAAAAAACAAATATGGACCTAGACTACTGTCATTTAAAGCTTAATTAAAATTAAATCAACTTATGTAGATGATGTATTATAGCATGAACTAAGAAAGTTATCCTCATGGGCTCACTATAATTAGTACCGGCTTGTTAATCCTGACAGGGCCTAACTGGATCTACACTGTTTTTCATGTAGTCTTGTGTTAGATCCCTCTCTTTTATCTTTCCTGTCAGGTCTCTCTTGACCTACTCACTATAATAATTAGTACCGGCTTGTTAATCCTGACAGGGCCTAACTGGATCTACACTGTTTTTCATGTAGTCTTGTGTTAGATCCATCTCTTTTATCTTTCCTGTCAGGTCTCTCTTGACCTACTCACTATAATAATTAGTACCGGCTTGTTAATCATGACAGGGGCTAACTGGATTTACACTGTTTTTCATGTAGTCTTGTGTTAGATCGCTCTCTTTTATCTTTCCTGTCAGGTCTCTCTTGACCTACTCACTATAATAATTAGTACCGGCTTGTTAATCATGACAGGGGCTAACTGGATTTACACTGTTTTTCATGTAGTCTTGTGTTAGATCCATCTCTTTTATCTTTCCTGTCAGGTCTCTCTTGACCTACTCACTATAATAATTAGTACCGGCTTGTTAATCATGACAGGGGCTAACTGGATTTACACTGTTTTTCATGTAGTCTTGTGTTAGATCCATCTCTTTTATCTTTCCTGTCAGGTCTCTCTTGACCTACTCACTATAATAATTAGTACCGGCTTGTTAATCATGACAGGGGCTAACTGGATTTACACTGTTTTTCATGTAGTCTTGTGTTAGATCCATCTCTTTTATCTTTCCTGTCAGGTCTCTCTTGACCTACTCACTATAATAATTAGTACCAGCTTGTTAATCATGACAGGGGCTAACTGGATTTACACTGTTTTTCATGTAGTCTTGTGTTAGATCCATCTCTTTTATCTTTCCTGTCAGGTCTCTCTTGACCTACTCACTATAATAATTAGTACCGGCTTGTTAATCATGACAGGGGCTAATTGGATTTACACTGTTTTTCATGTAGTCTTGTGTTAGATCCATCTCTTTTATCTTTCCTGTCAGGTCTCTCTTGACCTACTCACTATAATAATTAGTACCGGCTTGTTAATCATGACAGGGGCTAATTGGATTTACACTGTTTTTCATGTAGTCTTGTGTTAGATCCATCTCTTTTATCTTTCCTGTCAGGTCTCTCTTGACCTACTCACTATAATAATTAGTACCGGCTTGTTAATCATGACTGGGGCTAATTGGATTTACACTGTTTTTCATGTAGTCTTGTGTTAGATCCCTCTCTTTTATCTTTCCTGTCAGGTCTCTCTTGACCTACTCACTATAATAATTAGTACCGGCTTGTTAATCATGACAGGGACTAATTGGATTTACACTGTTTTTCATGTAGTCTTGTGTTAGATCCCTCTCTTTTATCTTTCCTGTCAGGTCTCTCTTGACCTACTCACTATAATAATTAGTAGGTACCGGCTTGTTAATCATGACAGGGGCTAATTGGATTTACACTGTTTTTCATGTAGTCTTGTGTTAGATCCCTCTCTTTTATCTTTCCTGTCAGGTCTCTCTTGACCTACTCACTATAATAATTAGTACCGGCTTGTTAATCATGACAGGGGCTAATTGGATTTACACTGTTTTTCATGTAGTCTTGTGTTAGATCCCTCTCTTTTATCTTTCCTGTCAGGTCTCTCTTGACCTACTCACTATAATAATTAGTACCGGCTTGTTAATCATGACAGGGGCTAACTGGATTTACACTGTTTTTCATGTAGTCTTGTGTTAGATCCCTCTCTTTTATCTTTCCTGTCAGGTCTCTGCTATGAACATCAATTTATATGTCTTGTATAATTAGTTCCCACTACTGAACAATAAACATTTTGTAAGATTGTCAGAATGTTTTTCTGGCTTCTTAAAACACAGCTACACGCACAAATATATGTACTATGATATCACTTGAACAGATCTTATTACCCTCCTATTTTGTATTTAATACCATAATACATTTACTCTAAACTATAATTTTATTCTTACCTCTGCAGAACTGGACACACGCATTGTTGATTTTTGCAGGGCATCAACTTGTTCAACAATTTTTTCTAATAATTCCATTTTTTCAGAATCAATACACAAAGGGCTTAGTTTCTGAAACAATGATCGTTTGTTATTAAGAAATGTTAAAAATAAATTAAAAACAATATCTCACGATTAAAATTGTTCATTTTTTAAGTAGTTCATAAATTATGAAAGAAAAAACTAACTTTCATGAATGATAGATTAAAAATATATATATCAGTCACACTAATAATCATGAATAGATTACATTGAAATTGGGTTTTAGTTAAACTAAAATAACTATAGGCTTACACATTAAAAAAAAATCAATAAAATAATAAAGCTTGTAAAAATGTAAGTAAAATATATTAAATGTAGAGTTGGTATTCAGAATCAGCTATCACAGCATTTTTGTATTACAACGGGGCTATGGTTAGGTGATCCCATGTTTGCAGTACTGTTTAATATCACCTTGGAAATAGCTATAAGAAAATTATTATTAATCCAAATTGTAAAATTAGTGTTGTAAGCTGTTGATGTGGCAGAGATTGTAAGTCATAGAAAGTCATTCATTATAAGAAGCTGTACAGTTGTTGGTGCTATGAAGAATTAGAAAAGTAGAGACAAGAATCAACTCGTACAAAAAATAAAATAAAAATTCTAGTAACCAAAGGTACCCTTTAGTAGATTTGGAGGTGGGGGTAGGTTCCCTTCAGGAAAAATAAAATTTTAAATATTTGGGGTCTATAATTAAACCTGAGAAGAAATGGAAAACTATTGGTATGTGCCAAATAAACAGTACTGAAACTAATCTTCTGTAGCTGCCGTCTCGATCAACTGTGTCAACTTTTGATTGTTGCCACAACAACGCCTTCGTGATTATTATTTCTTTCTTATTTGAAGTTAGTTTTTGCTGACATGGTGCTAACTATTGCAGAGAAAGCTTTCATTGTAGAGCATTATTTTCGGTCATACGGAATTGGATGTGTGGGTAGGCCAAGTTTTTCACACACTGCATTACGTTTTCAGGAACATTTTCACAAAAACCCGCCTAGTAATGTTGTGATTATTAGTGTTGTTCAAAAATTTTGAAGAACAGGTAGTGTTTTGACGCATTGGAAGGGCTGTTCAGGTTGACCAAATACTGTCTGTACAAATAAAAACCATGGAAGAGTGTTGCAACAAGTGTACAATCACCTAAAAGAAGCCTAAACCGAACATCTTTGAAACTGAATATAAGCAATAGGTTGTTGAGAAGAATGTTTAAAAACAATGGTGGTTTTCCCTACAAGATACAAGCTGGGCAACCCTTGAACTGTATAAACAAAACAGTCAGAGTTTAGTACTGTGCTTCAATATTAGCAATATGGAGAACCTGAGTTTCTGAGTGATGTATGGTTTTCAAATAAATGTCATGTGCATCTTAATGGTTTCATAAACAAGTAGGCAACACATTTTCTTGGGTTTGAATGATCTGACAGTGTTGTAGAGAGGCCACAGCATAGTAAGCGTGTAACCGGTGTGCTGTGTTAGGGAGAGGCATAATTCGTCCATACTTTGTTGAAAACAATAATGGCAATCCTCTTACTGTAAATCAGGACCGATATAGGGTCATTCTTGATAGTTTTATAGGAGACCTCAGGAGATATTGTCATGCCTGAAACCTTTCTTTTCATTCACAAAGGTTCCAGCAAGATGGAGCAAACAGCCACACTGCCTTAACCAACATTGCTTTTCTTAAAGAAACTTTTGACAACCGCCTCAGCTCCCTTACAAAACATACTTTCCTTACCCAGCCCACTCCCTCGATCTTACACCACCTGATGCCTACGTCTGGGGAATGTTAAAGGAGAAGATTTTCCGTGAATATTTACCTACCATCGTCCAACTCCATTAACAAATAATCAAGGATAAAATAAAGCAAAAGCTTAAAGTTTCAAATATTTAATAGTATAAATGAGCTACAATTGTTTCGCCTTGCGGCATCGTCGGGCAACTACAACAAATAATCACATGTATAAGGAGCATGAAACAACCCCTCATCACCAATATGATGCAAAACCTTCAAAAACGGTACGGAGGTCATATTGAACATATTATTACCTGAGTCTAACCGATTTTGCTTCCTTTTACTTGTATTTGTTGGTAAAACTATGTAAATAAAATCTTACAATTTCAGTACTGTTTATTTTGGCGCATACTGTATAAATACCAGAATTTTGTGAGTAAACAATAGATGTTATTATGCTTTGCTGTCTACACTAGGAAAACATATCTTAAAGTAGTTGATAACATCAAACAAATGATCAAAATTCACCCGGATCATTCACGTAAAAAGGAAACACCACTCTTCCCAAGCAAACCTACACAATTCTCCTGTAAATACCTCATGGTAAAAACATACCTAAAACTCCACTAAGGTAGCACTCCTAGCAGAGCTGAAACACTACACACCCACACACACTTACACAACAGTCCCTAAAACAATCTCCTACCACCAAACTCCCAATATCCACTAAAAGCCGCCTCAACGTTGATTGGGTCATAGCTTCACCTCACATGTCAATACAGAATAATGAAATCTCACACCTTCATTTATGGTCCCCAGGTCAAAATGTACAAATACAGTGAAATCACTTAAAAAAAAAAAAAAAAACACCTCTGACTTTCAGGTACAACAAAAATCTTCTCTGACTCTCAGAGAAAACACATATTTTCTTCTCTTTGACATTGATTAACAGTTCAACATGACTACACATGCATATTCACCTGTGGGTGGTATAGAGGAAAGGGGAAGATATTTTGAATAAGACTGTCATCTTACTTTTATACTTGACCACCACTGCTTCAAATTGCCTCCTAGCAGGGATGGTAAATTAAGCTAAAACCTGGCAACTTACACAGGAACCCGCCTCCGGCAGGAAAAGCAAGTTACGGTAAAATAAGCAGCCTTCTTCTTTCCTAACTCCAACCATCCTCTCCCCAACAATCCTTACAATTACCCGATCACTAACTCCCTCGAGCTCCATATTTCTTATCCTTCTTGTCCGTCTACCACCATTCACCACAAATCTAATCCTTTGTACCAGACCATATTCGAGCCTGGTCTGTACTACATTTCTAGTCTTTGACAACCTTAACATCCCAGCATATGTCAAAGTAATCTACAAGACAATCCTAAAACCCGTCATTATGCATAGTTAGGAAGTGTGAACAACGACGGGTAATCAAGAATGAAAATTAAATGTCTGAAAGCGTAGAGAGTAAAGAATCATTGATGGACCAGTGAAGGAATAAAAGTACTAGAGAGTAAGAAATAACTTGGGTAGGAAGCATAAAGGCTAGAAGACTGCAGCGGCTTGGACATGTGCAGAGGATGGAGAGAAGAGTAGGCAATAAATTACTATGTAACAACGTACAGAGAGAAAACTAAGAGAAAAGTCGAGAGTGAGGTGGATAGATGATGGAGAGAGTGACCTTACAGTGCTTATGATAAAAAGGTAGAAAGAGTTGACCCTTTATCAAAATTATTACACTTTAACAGTTCTGAGAATGGTCTATTATGGTTTTTTTTTTACTGTTACATGCGATGTGTGTTGCAGTTTGGGAAAATGCATGAAAGAGATTAATATTACAAGTTTTCAGAATATATAAGAATGAAGGCAGTGGTATTTTTGAAATAAAGTATGAAACTCATGCTGTCCATTTTTACTTTCTCTTCTATTCATATTTTAGTGGCGGTTTTATTTTCTAAATTTCATTCTAAAGCTGACCAAAATTATAATATACATAACACAAGACAAACAAATAACTTCATTGTTCAAAACCATAAACTTGTTATAACCGGTAAATCACCAGCATTTGCAAGCGCCATTCCCCGTAACAGTCTCACTAAAAGACTTAAAATAATTACAAAGGAGAGGACCTTCAAAAAATAATTAATAAAATATTTAAAAGAATTTAACTCCATATATGAATTCACGGGATATCCATCAGTAGACTAGATAGATTTTCAAAAACGTAGATTTTCAGTAGATTTTCAAAACGTTATGTTATATTGAAAAAAAATTTTACAAATATTTATAATTAATTTATGTTTCAAATTTTATGTATGTTTATATTAATAGTGCTTATATAACGTATAAGCAATATTGTCTATTGGCTGATATATATAAATAAAAATAGGCAAAAGTGGAATGCTGTTGTTGCAGAAACCAAGGTTTTAAATGACCATATCACCACGGGGTAAGGTAACATAATATAAAATAATTTTAAAAATTTTAATGCTCTCCAATTTAGTTATAGTGAAATATAAAAGTGAAGTGTTATTACTACAAAATTATTGAAAAAAGGAAACCTTTTGAAATTTTCAAACTGATAGTGTTACCCAAGCGACTGTATAATATAAACTTGTGCCAAATTGATGAACATTAGGACCATTAGATGAGGAAAACACACACTAGAACACTCAAAACATATTCTGGGGTTAATCCATCATCACAGGTTATATCTTTGCCATTAGGTTGGTTTACTACAGCCTAATTTGAAAAGGAATTTCATTAAATAATATCAAATTTATTTAAAAGACTGATAACAATTATACCAATATGTTATTATATTTTCATATAATATTTGTAATGTACATTTCAAACATTAAAAAGTAGCTGTAATAATAATATTTTATGTTAAATGTAGTTTTATTTTGTTATAACTCTCCAGTAAAAGACATATTCTTAGAATTACAATTAGTTAAAAAATATATAATAAAATACAAAATACCATCATTTTATAAATTAAATATTTAAAGACTTACGTGGATGTCAGCTTTTAGCCTTTTTACTTCCTCGGCCATATTGTGTTCAGCTTGATCCCGAAGCCTGTTCTGTAATTCTAATCTAGAAGTGATTGTCAGTTTGTCTGTCTTGAAGGCAATAATCAGGGAAGTGAAGGTATTCTTAAACAGAAACAATTTACATGAATCCTGAGTAAATATTCCGGGGCAGTTATAGTTGGAACATTTCTAATATTACTTTGCCTATAATTAAAAAAGAAGTTGATAAGCACAACACTATGATGGTACTTACAAGCCCGATCATACAATGCAATACAAGTAGATCCTCTAAATCTAATGCCCAGAAGTTGGTTTCTTGGGCACTGTAGGAAATGTTAACTTGTTTGTTAGATCAAGGGGCCTTATCCAGTAGGGTAAGATTATTTAAAACAGTTGTTACACAGGTTTTCTGGACCTCATAATTATGTATGTAACTACTTTCTTGATCTTGGCTAGGCCTAAAAGGGCCTTGTAGATATGTATATACCATGTGTCCAAAAAGTACTACCTCTTATTTTTTTAAATAATGGAAATAGACAGATTTGCTTTGGGGAAAGTTTAGATAACCAAAGGAGGAGTTTTTTGAAGTATCAAAATTTTCTAGCCTTACTACCAAAATGGGGTAGTTTGGGGGTAAGTCAAGAATTTTAAATAGCAACCCCTATTGAGTGATACCTCATTTAAAGGCCTTTTAAAAATAAGAATAATGACGCAAATAGAGGTCTCTAAGTTCATCCTACCCAACATAGCGACCAATCAAATTGTGAATGTTAACCTACAAAATCCGGTTGTTTTTATTACATTACAAACTGCCCTATGTTGGTAAAATGATGGTAAGAGCCTTACCTTGTTTTTTTAGCTCAGATTAGTTCTTGAAATGGCTACCATTTACTTTTTGGCAGAAATAGATTCTGGGCTCAAAATAATTACATTTCCGGTGTAATTATTAACGTAAAATTCACAATTCGATTGGTCGCTATGTTAGGTAGGATAAACTTAGAGACCTCTATTTGCGCCATTATTCTTATTTTTAAAAGGCCTTTAAAATTAGGTATCACTCAATAGGGGTTGCTATTTAAAATTCTTGACTTACCCCAAACTACCCCATTTTGGGGGTAAGGGGTGAAAATTTTGATACTTCAAAAAACTCCTCCTTTGGTTATCTAAACTTTCCCCAAAGCAAATCTGTCTATTTCCATTAATTAAAAAAATAAGAATGGGGGCTTTTTGGACACATGGTATAATGAAGCGTCAGTGTCTCAGCCATAGTGGGCCTTGAATCTGTACATATGGGAAGAAGCCTCCACTTGCTATGCTTGTGTCAACATCTCAGCCCTGCCGGATCTCATAACTATACGAATATCACATTTTCTTGAAAAGTCAAGTTTATTTTTATTTTTTAATGTAACTGCAGATATTTCTTGTTGAACCTCCATATTCAAGGATTATTAAAGCAATAAAGCTAAAATTTCAAAATTATTTTAATAAATAAATGAGACACAATTGTTTCGCATTGTGGCATCATCAGGCAACTCAATTTGCCGTAAGGCGAAACAATGGTAGCTCATTTATATTATTAAAATAATTTTGAAACTTTAGCTTTATTGCTTTATTTAATCCTTGGAAAGTCAAGGTTCGAATTTACATTTCTTTTACAATCATTTTGTTGTTTGTAATAGTAGAAACGTGAGGTTGGTGTCATTAGATGTATAATTGAAATGTGCAAATTTGTATCTAGTTTATTGTATTATAAGTTGATAACATAAAGATATGATTTTAAAAAACTGTTTTAAAAAGTGACCATTTAAACATTATCTATCTGATTTTTCTGAATTTCAAGAGCACACTATAGTCCGCTATACAAAATTTCAAGTTCCTGTCATAATATTTATAGCCGCTATTATGATTATGTACAAACAACAACAATGGACATCATATTAAAAATCATTTTTCAGTTTCTTGGCACCATGAAACATGAAATCACAGTACTTTGTGTACTGGTTAACTAGTAACTTAAACATTTTTTAAATAAATAACAGTGTACAGACATTGGACTGATATTCTCAGACCAATACATAAAAGCAATTTGAATATTGGCAAAACTCAGTCAAAAAGAGATAATGAAAGATAGATGTGTTAGTAGGTCTAATATCTCAAAATCAATATAAAGTGATATCAATCCAATTTTTATGAAATAGGGAGGGGTCTAACTTAAACTAATATGCTAGATTCCATGTAAAAATAATTACACAGTGAATTAAGAAAACAAACAATATTCTAATTTACTTAAAAACCATTGACTTGGTGCATTTGTTTGGATCATGAAGGTATAAAACTCACTTAAATTTATCAAAATATCTTTAGCATATATTTAGATGTTCAACCTTCTGAAATATTCTCTGTTTCTTTTGTACTTTTTACTTATAATTCTTTTACTGTGGCTATTTATGAGAGATGGTGAACTTGAGATTTCTCTTCAATGGTTAAGATCTCTACTTTAATCCACCTTCTCCAGACAATTCTTGCTACAGTTTTGATTTTTTCACAAGCAGGATCTAGGCTAATGAGTGGAGCCTGGTCACCTTTCTTTGCCAATTCATCAGACTTTTCAATTCCCTCCATTCCTCTATAACCAGGCACCCAACAATTCTACTTGGTTGAGGGTAGAGAGCTTAAGTAAGATCTAGTGACATTTCCACATTTCCAAAGAATTGTATTCACGAGAATTTGTAGCTTTTTTCGCCTTAAAAACAAAATAAAATTTTTTTAAATGGCTTTCAATTTATAATTTTTTAGGCTTCATATCGTCTCACCTTTAAGTGTTTCAAAGGTGTTAAAACATCTGATCCTCGACATTTATGTTCTGATTGTTCAATTGTTTGTTTCGAATTATTAATTTATTTCTAATTAATTTTATTTTTCAAAAATACAAGCTAAGTATTAATTATCACTCCATGGAACTACTGTCTATAATAAAAAGAGTGAAGTTAAAGCAATTACACCATAAAAAGCAATTCACATTGTGGAAAGTTTACGATAGTTGTAATCTGAAGGAAAACCACATAATTTAAGCCATGTATAAAAGTCACCTAATCTCCTAATATGCCACCAACAATCTATATGGTCTACCACTAAGATTTTACAATATTGGTTGTTTGTGGTTTAAATGAAGCAATGACTGTGTTTGCAATATTCGCATGGGTGGCAATAGTTTGGATTGTTTGCAACATCATTAGTTAAACCTTCAACATGAAATCACTAGTTAAGAAAAGAAAGAGATAATGTATATTAGTGGGTGTGATTGTCTCTGTAATTTATAATTCAAAATTTATACAATTTCATATTAAATATACTGTCCAAAACTTTCTAACACACCCAGACACAAAGCTAAATACCAATTAAGGTAAAAATTTAGAAGGAAACTATTATGAATCTAAAACTCAAACTCTGAATTTTTCCACAATTGACTAATAATTTTGATAGTATTGTTCAAATATAGACACCAAAGGCCCAAAGAAAATGTTTTGATTTCAATAAAAATACTGGTTTAGTAAAAAAGAGAAAATGAACTACTGGCACTGTCCTAAAATTCATATTTCAAATTTGACCGAATGTTAGTAAATGTTGATAAAGTGTGAATCTCAATCCACAATGCCAAAATCCAGTTGAATAGAAATTATGGTTTATAATTTGGAAAATTCCTAGATGAACCTTTCCAATGTCACGTTTGTTTTCCATCATTTGTGACCAGTGCATTTTTAAATTTAGTACATAGAAGTTTCATTTTGTACCTCATAATTTTTAGTTTTGTTCTTAAGGTAAAAAAAAAATACTTGAAAAACAAGATATATGTGCGGAATATGCTTTGATACCATATTCAATTAAAGCAGTTCATACAGTTAGGCTGTAACTGAAGGAATGGACTACCTACATACATCATTCTGTAAACCACTTTTTTTGAGACAGGTTGTTACAAAATAAATCAACATTATGGGACAAAGTAGTAGTCATTGTGAGGTACAGCCTCAATGATCATCAGCTGATGTTTAGTGATCCATAAGCTACACAGGCGCCCTGTCTTCCTCTGGAAATCGTTCACTAAGGTAAATAGAGCTATCCATTTCAGTTCTTCTGTAAATGTTGCCCTCTCTCTACATCTTTCATTAAATTAAGATTTACATTACACATTTCAGTAAACTTTCGAGTGTTAAAATTTGAGGATTAGTCGTATGAATTTGTTTAAAGTGAACCACATTTGTTTGAATTTGTTTAAAGTGAACCATATTTCAAAAACAAAAAGAGGATTTAAAATTAATATACATACATATGTAACATATATATATATATATATATATATATATATATTGCTGAAGAATCAATATAAATGAAAAAAATTATGAATTATATATATATAATTCAGGTATACACATTTTATACAAATCATTATGAAGTTTCTTTTTTTTTTTAATCCTACCCGTTTAAGTGAAGAAATCATGTTTGTTTTTCCAAAGTTTATTCCAAATTGTTATTAATATTCTTCAGTGAATAAAAGAGTGTTCTAGCTACAATGATAAATTTATTTGAAGGTTGAACAATAATATGGAGTGAAATTGGAGTTTACCATGAATTCTGTGGAATAGGCCTATTCAGGACCAATCAAAAGATTGTTTACTAAAATGAAAATAATAATGTCTTTAAATTCAAAAATTTATTTTTATATTCTATTAAATTAGATAATTTTATATTAATGTCTAAACACGAATGATTGCCAGGACCACGTAATTTTTATCTTCATACCAGAAATAAATAGCCAACATATTTATGGTATCAAAATTAAACATAGTAAATTTAATTTAATAAAAACTATAATTAATGTTTATTTATTAATTGCAGGCTACTATTTACCTCAATGTCCTGTTCTGCATTTGGCACATCTCTGAAACAAAAGTAGAGTGACATATGATTAGAAAACATTTACATAACCTATAAATATAATGTAAAAACAAAACCAAGGCTAAATTAACACATGTTCTAGGTATATTAAGATTATCAAGGTACTAATTAATTAAGATGAACACCTTGGTTTGACTTTTATTTAACAAAAACTTAATCTAATATCTTTGAAAGCACAAGTTATTCTTTTTGTATAAATTAGGCCCACACTGTTAACAAATGCATATTTAACATATATGGGTTTCTTATTCTATTATGCTTTGAGCTGTATATCTTTCTGACATTTTCTATCAATTTATTGATCTATTAAACACTAGTAAACATCGCAAAATATTACACACATTTTCCCACTCTCCAAAACCAAATTAAAACTAACTGTCGCCAAAAAAAGTCATGACTGTAATTGTTAATGAAATAGTGAAAATGAACCATGGCTCCTTACTTTGACGATATGTATATATTTATATACATAGAAATTCTCAATCTTGATATTCTCACAGAACAGAAAACTACCAATGGTGAATAATAATCTACAATTTTAAAAGAGAAAGTGAAGCATTCAGTTTGTTTCTTTCAAAACAATGCTTCACATCACACTGCCACTTGATGATGAAAATGTTCAGCATCTCAAATGGGGTGTCTCGTCTTATCTTACATTTAGTTCAAATTTACCACCATCAGGCTTTCAACTCTTTAGCCCATTTAAGGAAGTTTAAGGAGGTAAAATTTTAACTTTAATTAGAATATTATTGAACCTGCACAAGAACAAGATTTCGACACTTCTGGAATTAAGAAACTTCCTAAGCGAACATGTGTATTGCAGTGTCAGAGGACTACATAAAAAGATAGTGTGCCTGTCAATAAGCATTTAATTGTAATCAATAAATAAATTATAGCTGATAAATTCTTAATTATACATGATGTCCCATAAGTAAGCTGCCATACTTTAGGAAATAATTCTGTGGGTCAGGATTGAAAAAAAAACATTATGAATAAAAATTTTCCGAAAAAAACATAGTTTTCCAGATATTCACCTTTCGGTTTAAAAAAAAAAAAAAAGTAATTTTTGGTATTGAGTTCGGATTTGGTATATACACATTTTGAATGATACTTTTATAAGTGTATTGAAATTAAAGACTTTATTTTGTATATTTTTAAAATGGGGGTAATATAAAATATTTCATATTGAATATCTTGAAAATAATTTATTTTACAAAAAATTCACAAGAGGTGGTTATTGTAAACAAAAAAATTGGTTATTATTATTTTTTCTGGAGGTCAAAGGGTAACCGAGTTCTTGACAAAAACAGGAAACATAGTCTCTACCTCTTTCCCTATCAAACCTTAGTGCCATGCTTTAATTTTAATCGTTAGCATATATCTAAAAATAAATTAAAGCAGTTGGACAAACATTTTTTCCACATTAGCTTCTTCCATCCACAAGCCTAACTGCCTCAGAACTTGATCGGATAGACTGGGGAAGGAATGAGAAGATATCAACGGAGTTCCATGGGTCACAACAGCCCCAATGTCTGAAGTTGTTCTCCGCATGGTTAACCCTTCCTGTAACATATATATATATTGTATTTGTTAATAATAAATTACAAATCCTTCCTTTCAGATTAATAAACTGAATGTACAATATGCCGATTTCTAGTCTATTCATTGAACCAGTTTACGACTTAAATGCTGGTATTAAGTCTCCATTTGTATTTTTACTTTGTGATGGGTAGATTTAGATTTTTTGGAGATATAATTTAAAATTACGGGGTGATCAATTAGTTCCCTGAACGTTTTATGTTGTTTGTAAGTTTTAAAATTTTGATACTATCAGCCATGTTTCCAATATGACGGCCAACCTTAAATTTTTTTTATATATCTGTTATTCTATTGTGTTGATTTCTTCACATAATTTTAAAATTGTTATATTCTTATGTATTTTTGATAGATTCAACTGTTGTACACGAGATACAATAACAACTGTACAACTGAGGATGGCGACTTTGTCGTTGAAACGTCTTTGATTAAGTAAACGTAATTTTTGTGAGAACATGTGTTCGAGTTTTATTCTATCTAATTGTGCAGTTGTCAACAAGAAAGTGAAAATGAACCGTGTATGCCGACTTTAAAACATATTTAAGAATGTCATAAACTCGATTCTCTTGTGCCATAAACACTTCCCAATGTAAATCGTATTTGATTATAACAGAGTTTGAAATGACGGCAGTCAAGGTTATTCCTGAACCATGATACTTTCTTAATTGCGATTTTGTACACAGGTTAGGGTCATTAATCTTCATATTTTACTGAAATTTGAACGAAACTAGTTAAACGGATTATGAGAAATTAATTATTCTGTAATGTAATTTTGATAGAGATGACGTTAATTACGGATCGTTTCACTAAACATGAACAATATTTTATCAAAATTATTGATGACGATTTTGAAAAAAGTCGTAATTTTATGTGTTTTTTTTTGTCATGGCAACTAACCCTAAATTTTGAGTTATCAAAAAAATCCCGAGAGATGGACAAAATATGCTCTCATAGCGAGTTTGATTAAAATCAGTTCACACGTTTTGGGCTGACAGACGACACGCGAACATCATTCAAAAACCTAATTTTGTTAACTAACTATTTGTTTGAGGACTTCGAAACCGATATATCAGCAAACAAAGTAATCATCGATTTTTTGACCCATCACATAACTTTCTCTATACTACATGCATCTGAGAAAGTAAAACTGAAAATCTCGTTCTGTCTGCCTGTCTACCAGATACAGTCAAATCAATAACATAACTTTCTATACTAACCACATCTAAAAATTAATATAAGTAAGAAAAAGAAAAACAGCTGACTACATCAAAAGATAAACACTAATAATTAATTGTGATTACACCAGATGTAGTTTTGATCAATCACCATATAATGATAAAAGAAGATATGTTTCACAAAAGTTTGGCTTTGACCCATCCTTGGTCTGACATTTCAATCATGAATCCTTTTTATTGGTGAATTTCTTCAGGAAATCAATATTGCATCAGCTTAGACTTGGGTGTGTGACCCTTATCCCTAAAACATGTTTTGTAGCGTTTTGAAAACTCTATACATTCAGTACTTGCTTTCGTAGGTAATATTGTTTTTAATTTCTCACAAAACACATTATATAGGCTCTGTAGGTACAACCAAGGACTCACAACTTCATGCGCTTGTATGTCTGTCTTTCTCTCTGTAACAATACATTTCTCTCTTTCTTTCTCACCATCCGTCTACAC
This sequence comes from Aphrophora alni, assembly GCA_963513935.1. Classification (NCBI taxonomy): domain Eukaryota; kingdom Metazoa; phylum Arthropoda; class Insecta; order Hemiptera; family Aphrophoridae; genus Aphrophora; species Aphrophora alni. The sequence goes on along the minus strand of OY740769.1, from coordinate 100,033,177 downwards.
GATAAATCCAAAATATTTCAAACCACATGTAGGAAAAATATAGCGGTAAAAAATAAATAAATAAATACCTTGTGTTAGTTAAGGAGCAAAAACTATCGACATGAAAACTTTTTTGAAAATATTATGTGGGGGTATCAAATAAAATTAGAAGTTATTCTGATTACGTCGACACTCGTTAGCTTAGAATATGTAGACTTTATGAAACAACTGTCCCTATATAATAGTCGTGATGTTCTTTCTGTTTATTTGTTGCCTGAGTAAGTTTTCATGCACCAAAGATGATATTAACAAAGTAAAATATAAGAACAACGTATTCGGAGACCTCGACAAAAACTGGCCACTGCAAAGGTTGACTGTTTATTATACGAACGAAGGGGCAGGGATATATATTCATAGTTACAGGTAAAACCAGGTAATTATCGTTATAAAACATTGCTGCAAATTGCACTGGACATTACACAAGAAATAACGACTTCTAATGTACAAGAAGGGACGTAAAAGTTGTACTATATTCCTGATTTATTATGATGGCGGGTTTGTTTTATTGGTGTTGCTCCAGTTTTAATTTGTTTTATACGGCTTTTAAAAAGAAAAAATGATACCACTTTCAATGTATGTAAGCAAGAATCAAAGAAAAAAAGAAAATAATTTTCGTATTTCGAACAAATCCACGCAAAAATAATAAATAAATACAAAAATTGCTAACCTAACCTAATCTATCCTAACCAAAATTTACCTAACCTAATCTTTTATTCTTTTTACTTTCTAACATATACGTACTACAGCCGAAAGCCTTGAACCGATTTTAATCAAATTTTGTATATGACCATATTTTGCAGGACTTTTTTTTCCCATATAATTGATAACACAAATTTAGCGTTAAATGTTATACACGCACAAAAACACAAAATTACGAGTTTCTCAAAATCGACTCAAACAATTTTAGTCAAATTTTGTTCAAGTACTGTATACCTTTTACAGACCCAAACAACACATATTGATCACCATATCTCCAAGAAATAGGCTCTTGAGTATAAAAAAATCGTTCATGAGGCTGAAAAATCGTAATTTCTGAAAATCCCCTCTACCGACTTAATTCAAATTTTAGTTAAGTGAAGAACGCAGAATCTCTTGTGCAAAATAGTAAGGAAACAAATATTACAGTTAAGGAATAATTATCAAAATCAAAAATGAACTATGACTGTTGTTATTTAAAGCTCGATTTTTAATATATAAATAGATTTTAAAATACTGCGTCGACGATTCATTATCACTTTTTGATTGACAAATATTGAACAGACATTTTTGGTGACGATTACTTTCCATTTATTTGGTTTAATTATGTTGGAATATATTTGTACAGACTTATTCCTGTTATGTTTTACGCCATAAACGAAAGTCGTACTTGATTGTAATCAAAGTTTTTACTACGGTGTTCAACGTTATTTTTCTGTTTCCCAATATTTTATGTCACAGTGGTTTTGGTAATTTATTTTCTCATTTCACACAAATTTGCACGAAAGCAGAGCTCCGATTTTGTTGCTTTTTACCCATAGGCTAATTCCTGAAGCAGCAAGTTTTGGGGAAATGGCGTTTTATTTATTCTTAATTATAAATTTATGAGGGAAACGATCTATTCAAAGAGAGAAATTTCCAAGTATTCTGGAAAAATTAATGTACGTTTTTTAGAGTAGAATATTTTACTTTTAAATGACCTTGATTCACAGACCAAACCTTCAATTGTTGACTTATTTATTTGTCTCAATTTTAATAACCCACTCTATATTATATTTAACAATTATATAAGTTTTTCGCGTGATAAAGTGTTTTGATATATTATAAATTCAAACAAGCAGTATTTAGAGTGATGTCAGCGTGTCACTTATTTTTCCTGTAAGAATAGATTTGCAGACGTCTGAACAGTACAACAAAAAAGATTTTTTTCTACAGCAACTTTTTGTGCTCTACTAATAGAATGCAAAAACATTTTATTAACAAGGGACGGTCAATGTAGCTGTCTCTAGTTACCATGCCAACAATGACAAACAATCAATGTTTACAAACAACTAACCAAACTCCTCTAACAACCCATTGATCGCCATTCAAGAGTTATCGATTAAAAAAACCTAAAAAGTCAATTATGGGCTGTTGTTTACTTAATTTCATATTCATACAATTTTAGAAAATACAATAGACTACCTGTACCACAACATAACCCTACTTCTTATCGATAGTAGTTCACTTATAATGTTCCACGACTTTACAATTCAAGTAATTGGTTTAAATATCATGAAAAAGGATACGATGTCTACATTTTCAATACTTAAGAAATTTGATTATTTATTTATTTTTTTTTAGAAGAAATATTTAATTTTATATTAGAAAATAATATGTTGATTTATTGCACAGTTTTCATAATATGTCTACCCGTATACGTGTTTGTATTTAAAATTGAGACTGGAATTATGTACTATGTTTGGATCTATGGAAATGGTGTTACAAGTCTTGCTTTATGAAATACTTTTAAAAATATTGTTCTTTTTTTTTTACTTAAAATAAGTCTAAGTTAACGGAGACTAAACTATTTATTATTATTATTTTTTTTTTACTTTGATAGAAGTCCCAAACATGCAATGCTTAGGGGACTACTATATTTAATCGACGTATAACCTTCCTGGGCTCATTTATAGTGAGTACGGGACTAGCAATCCCGAGGGTCCTTACTGGATTACACTTTTTATCATGGTGTTTTTGGTTAGATGCTTCTTTCATCTGTCCTATCTGATTCTTGACCAACTCATGTTCTTTTTCGACATTGACGATAATAAAGTATTAGAGGAGTAGGGGTATTTATTTTCTGTTCTTATCTTCCTCTTTTTTATAAGGTTATGATGACCGAGAGCTTTTTAGCCTTTGAGTAACAAGAAAAAAAATATTTCTTTTATACAATTAAACTTTAACATTATTTCTCAATAATAATACTTTTATTGACAGAAATTGTGTTAAGTTTTATCTAAATTTGTTATATATTTTTAGTTGTTATATATTATATAATTTTTAGTCATTAAGTAATATTGTGATATATTTTTAGCTGTATTTTTATTTTTGTTGTATACTATGAATAAATTTAATACAGGAGAGAAAGTGAGATATTATAATTACACAAACATTAAAAATAAATTTTACGAAAACTCTGATAAATTAAAAATGTTCCATATTTCTTTCTATTTAATTTATGTACCCTGTTATAGAGGCAAAACATAATAAAGGATTACATTGCAATTAAAAATAAATTTTATCTCAATTTTCAGCGTAATTTGTGACCGTGACATACTTTTTTTTTCAGTTCAATAAATATTTAGAAAGATAAGAGTACATAGTTGATCTCCTTACCCAGTCAAAGTAAAACATCAGGATAAAGTAAACCCAGACAAAGTAAATACTTAGGACGTACTAAAAGAGACGTTTTTCAAATTGTCTCCTCCCCATCTCAAATATAAAGATGTTAGCCCAAACTATGATCTATCGTATTTTGTTATGTTACTGAATGACCACAAAGTTCCTTTCTATGATTTAACATACATGGTGCTAACACTGTATGTCATCAGATATTTGAAAAAGGTTTTCTAAAACAACTGCTTTTATTTATTCAACAGTAGTCAGGGCAGGGATTTGGTCTTAACATGGGCTCTTATGGAGTTATTCTCGACCAATCAGAATCGTCCATTTGGTCACGTGACCGTTTCTCGACCAATCAGAATCGTCCATTTATAACTTCAACTGCACCGACTTGTGTCCTAACCGACCGCCATCTTTGTTTTTAGTACAGTAAAATGCACAGAATTGCGCATAACTGCCAAAATTTTGGTTTTCAACGTAAAATGCACCAACGTGTGGCCTAACCGATCGCCTTCTTGTTTTTCAACATAAAATGCAACGACTTGGGGCCTAACCGACCGCCATCTATGTTTTTGGTAGAGTAAACTTCACAGATTTGCAACATAAATGACAGCATTTGGGTTTTATTGTAAATTACATTGACTTGTGGCCTAACTGACCGCCTTCTTGTTTTTCAACATAAACTGCAAAGACTTGCGACCTACTCGTCAGCCATCTTTGTTTTTGGTAGAGTAAGCTGCACATACTTGTGTTATACCTGCCAGTCATATGGTTTTCAGCTTAAATTACACCGTATTGTGTTATAACCGCGAGGCTTGTTTTTAAACCGCTAGGCTTGCATAATAACCCCCAACATGCGTCCCAAAAGTCCACTATCTTGTTTTTTAATATAAAATGCACCAAATTGAGCTTTAACCGTTAGACTTCCAGTTTTTCAGCGTGGGCTGACAGCAACCTAACTTTTTTTTTTTTTAGTTTAGCAAAGAACATAATATAGCGAATGCCAATTCCCAAACACATGCACATATGCTCGTATGCAATAAATTGCATAGTGGGGGTCTTACAAAAATAAATATACGTTTACCAGTATACAAACAGACATCTGTTCACATGTAAGTGCATAGCGTTGGTCTAGCAAAAATAGCCGTGACATTTATAAGCTATCACCCCCCTAGTCTACATAGCTACCCCTACTATAAAAACCTTCAGTTTCGATTCTCAGATGCCAGTTCAGTTCCAAGTTTGATCTGCGTGAATACGTAAGTACAAGTTTATTCTGTCTATATTTGACTTTTATACCTATCATATTATGTTATATTATGTTAGGCAATCATTTAAAACAATTTAAACCAGAGGAATTTAGTTAAGTATAAGGAACTTGTAAGGCAGAGAGACCGGGAAAATTGTCGTTTAGACTCAGCCTATTAGATTTTACTACTCTAGTGCACAGGGGTTACTTACAATTTGTTTAATTTAGTCTAGTGGAAATACAGTTAGGATTGTTGCAGCGTGAATACGTGGGCAGAGTTAAAGTTTTAATACTTGTTATATCAGGAGTAAAATTATGAATATCGATAGCCTATACATAAAACTGATATTTCGAGTGAAGTGAGTTAGAAAATCGTATCCTCCTCCTCGTACATTGGAACTTCGACTTTGATTTTCGAGAGAGTGAGGGTGGTATTATTTTGTCAACTCTAAGTGTATTAATTACTTAGCGTAAACGGTATTTTTCCTGATTGTCTCAATTAAAGATAATTTATAATATAATAGCTACATAATTTATTATTTTATACATAGAAGCGCGAGGATTTCATAAGAGTCATAGGGTTTTGGACATTAATGTGTTTGGACATCAATCATAAAGTTATCATTAATCTGCCTTGCCTACGCTAATTTGAAATAACATATTACCTTAGGGTCTTGTTTTGGTGTTTGTTATGAAGAAAAACGGTGTCATAAACTAGATTAGGTTTTTTATTCTTCAACTCTTACTATTCTCCTATAAAAATCTACAGCGCAATATACCTCGCTGGCTAAAACCTCTTCGAAGGGTAAATTTGTTTCTTTATGAGTGAGATTTTTGGGCCTAGTAAAATCCGTAGACTTGTGTTAAATAACTAGTAGAGCGTCATACTATTTTGTAAATTTATTACAGCACATCTTTCATAACACATCTTTTACTTTACACGTCAACATTCCATTCACAAATTTATTATGTGTTTATATGTAATTCTAAATTAAAAAGTTTATAAAAATCCCATTAAAAACGTTTGAATTCTCAGATAAGGCTGTGTAAAGAAGTTGCGGTTACGATAACTCTTGCAGTCTCCATAAAGGATATTATGGGTTTTGTAACCACTGTGTTTTTCAACGGTTCGGTTTATTTTGAGTTATCAAAGTGTCGTATAAGAATAAAATATTATAGTGAAATCGGTTGACATTTTATAGTTAGTGTTTTGTACTTAATGAAGGTTTGTGTTGTGTAGTTAATGGAGTGTTTTTTGTTGTGAAGTTAATGAAGTGTTTTTGGTGTGTTATTATCTTAACAAAGATAAGTATTTACTCGTTTATTTTTATTCTTACATCAATTTTCGGATATATTATATCTGTATATTAAGCAAATATTTAATTAACAACCTAATCTCAAACATGGTTTTTACTATTTATTTAAAATTTATTTTGAACGTTAGACTGCAAAACAGTGTTTTATAAGATTTTTAACAACAGTACAATAACGTGGAGTTAGAAATAATTCAGGATTACTTAATGATACAGTTCTTTATTCCAATCTTTGTGATAGGAAATTAGGTATTATTAATACTATTGTATATTTTTTCTGCGAAATTATTTTTAATAAGTACATTATTACAGTACATTTTAGGCGATTTGTCAAAGTTATCACTCAAACATCGGTCTCTGTAGGGTTGTGTACAGTAGTACCTTATAGATTTTTTGGCAGTGTACTCTTTCAATCTAATATAGACAGTTCACCCGTGAGACACGGACCTGTTTCGGAAGAGATCGAGAATTTTCGGCTATTTTCGGCTAATCACGGATTGTAACAACAGTATAAAAGGGCATTCCAGACGAGTATAAATCTAGCCTAATTTAAACACGTGAATTGTGAGGAACCAGCAGCTACAACTAACTGCTTACGGCAGGGTTCGTAAACTGCGCTGATAATCCACATACCGTAACTTATTCGTTGTAATAAAACGTACTAAAACCGTTCTCTGTAAGGTTCTTAACAGTAGTACCTTATAGATTTTGGGAGTGTACTCTTTGAGTCTAACATAGACATTTGACCTGTGAGACACTGATCTTGTTTCGGAAGGATTTTTGGTTATTTTCTGCTAATCGCGGATTGTAATAACAGTATAAAAGGGCTTTCTTAGTGACTATTAATTCGGCCTAATTTAAACACTTGAACTGTGAGGAGCAAGCAGCTACAACTAACTGCTTACGGCAGGGCTCGTAAACTGCACTGATAATCCACATACCGTAACTTATTCGTTGTAATAAAACGTACTAAAACCGTTCTCTGTAAGGTTCTTAACAGTAGTACCTTATAGATTTTGGGAGTGTACTCTTTGAGTCTAACATAGACATTTGACCTGTGAGACACTGATCTTGTTTCGGAAGGATTTTTGGTTATTTTCTGCTAATCGCGGATTGTAATAACAGTATAAAAGGGCTTTCTTAGTGACTATTAATTCGGCCTAATTTAAACACTTGAACTGTGAGGAGCAAGCAGCTACAATTGCTTACAGCAGAGCTCGTATAAAGCGCTGGTAATCCCCTGATCGGAGCATATTTATTATAATACAACGTACTAAAACTGTTCTTTTTTAAGGTTCCTAACAGTAGTACATATATATATATATATATATATATATATTTGGAAGTGTACTCTTTGAGTCTAACATAGAGAGTTGACTTGTGAGACACAGAACCTATTTCAGAAGAGTTCGTGAATGTTCGGTTATTTTCGGATGGTCACAGATTGTAACCAGAGTATAAAAGGGCTTTCTTGGTGACTATTAATTCAGTCTAATTTAGACTTTCGCACTGTTAGGAGCATACAGCTACAACTGCTTACGGCTGAGCTCGTAAAAAGCGCTGATAATCCAGAGATCGCAGCATATTTGTTGTAATACAACGTACTAAAACCGTTCTTTGTAAGGTTCTTAACAGTTAGTACCTTATAGATTTTCGGAAGTGTACTCTTTCAGTCTAATATAGACAGTTGACCTGGGAGACACAGAACCTATTTCAGAAGAGTTCGTAAATGTTCGGTTATTTTCGGCTAATCACAGTCTGTAACAAGAGTATATAAGGGCTGTGTTGGGGAATATTCATTCAGTCTTATTTTGACTTTTGAACTGTGAGGACGAAACAGTTATAACGGTTTTCAGTAGAGTTCGTAAAAAGCGCTGATAACCCACTGAATCTTTCTTCTTTTGTGCAACTTTTTGTACTAGTAAATATGAATCCTATAAATGTAGTAAATACAGAGGAGTCATACGTTAAGCACTTTAGATTGCACGGTTATAGGACTACCTTTAAATTTAATCCTGTTCCTGAAGGCATTTCAGAAATTGAATGGCTCAAATTGGGTTTTGCAAGTTTTGTTGAAAAAATGAAAGCTGAATCCACAGATAATGATCAATTAGGGTTTACACTAACAAGCTTAAATCTAAAAAATAAGGAACCAGGGTATATAGCTTTCCAACCGGTAAGTCAAGTGGATGGGGATATTATTTGGGATATTTTCGGTGGTATTATTCAGAGCAATGCTGAGTCAATTAATTCAACAGATACATTCAAAATTGAATGTACTAGAGTTAACCTCCCCGTGGGCCGTGGTGGTCAAAGAAGATCAGGTTTTTATAATAATTTTGTTGAAGAGTCCAGTGCACGAAAGGGGATAGTAGTGATAAAAAATTCCGATAATTTATGTTTAGCTAGAGCATTAATTGTAGGCAAAGCTCATGCTAAGAAAGATCCCCAGTACAAGGCTATTAGAAAAGACTTGGGGAAAAGACAATTATTTAGGGCCGAAAAACTAATGGCTAAAGCAAGGGTGGTAATTCCAGAGAATGGAGCAGGGATCCCCGAATTAGAAAAATTTCAGGACCATTTGAAGAAATACAAGATTACAGTGTACAATTTCAATAGGAAAGGTCGTGATGTGTATTTTTGTGGTGAAAATGAAAGTGCTGTGTATAAAATAAACCTATTATTTAGTGAAGGCCATTTCAACGTAATCACTAGCCTAACAGCTGCTTTCGCTTGTAATTTCTTTTGTGAAGGATGTCACGTTCCTTATGATCACAAAGGAAAACATAGATGTGAAAATATATGTCCAGCATGTCAAACAGTATCCCCACCTTGTAAATTACAATATGGAGGAATAACCTGTCCCAACTGCAATCTTCACTTTAAAAATCAAGTTTGTTTCATTGCCCACCAAGGTGATCGTTGCAACTCTATTAAAAAGTGTACTGAATGTGGTAAGATTATTAGATTTAGGGCTAGAAAATCAGTACATATGTGTGGTGAAGTGTTTTGTAATATTTGTGTAGAATACAAACCTCCCAATCATCAGTGTTTTATGAGGGTTGATAGGGGTACACCAAAAAGTAAAGACTTTTTGTTCATATTTTTTGATTTAGAAACCCGCCAAGACGAGAGTCTTGCAAATGATTCAGAAACTAAAGTCCACAAAGTTAACTTGTGTGTAAGTCAGCAGTTTTGTCATAAATGTATTACAGGGCAATCTTGTGAAAATTGTGGTTCCCATACCCGTATCTTTAAAGAAGATCCTATCAATCAGTTTATGGATTATGTCATAGAAATCAGGAAAAGATACAAGCACTTATGCTTACTCGCTCACAACGGATCTTCATTTGACTTTCAGTTTATTATAAAGTACGTTATTCATCATACTAAGTTCACGCCAAAACTTATTATGAGAGGAACCAAGATCATATTGATGGAGATGGACAATGTAAGGTTCATAGATTCGTTAAATTACTTTCCAATGCCCCTGTCTGCTCTTCCGAAGGCTTTCGATTTACCCCCTGAAAAGAAGAAGGGTTACTTTCCTCACCTTTTCAATACATTAGAAAATCAAAACTATAAAGGACCGATACCCGCTAAACAGTTTTATTGTCCAGATTCTATGTTCGATAAGGGCCACAAAGACTTTGAAAAATGGCATAACGAGCAGACACTAGCAAACTATGTTTTTGATTTTCAAAAGGAAATTGTAGAGTATTGCATCTCGGACGTAGACATTTTGGCTCAGGCGTCCATGAAATTCAGATCTATGTTCTTGGAACAGTGTAATGTGGATCCCTTTTTAGAAGCAGTTACAATAGCTAGTGCATGTAATCTAGCGTTCAGACGTAATTTTTTGAAAAATAGTACAATAGGCCTCATCCCTAAACACGGATACCGTCTTGTGGACAACCAGTCTGCCTCTGCTTTACAGTGGATGACGTGGGAAGAGGAACAAAGGAGTGTTCGAATCAAACATGCAGGCCGTGAAAGGGAAGTCAAAATAGAAGGGGTAAAAGTTGATGGTTTTGATGGGGAACGTATCTACGAATTTCAAGGACGCCTGAGCCAAAATGTCTACGTCCGAGATGCAATACTCTACAATTTCCTTTTGAAAATCAAAAACATAGTTTGCTAGTGTCTGCTCGTTATGCCATTTTTCAAAGTCTTTGTGGCCCTTATCGAACATAGAATCTGGACAATAAAACTGTTTAGCGGGTATCGGTCCTTTATAGTTTTGATTTTCTAATGTATTGAAAAGGTGAGGAAAGTAACCCTTCTTCTTTTCAGGGGGTAAATCGAAAGCCTTCGGAAGAGCAGACAGGGGCATTGGAAAGTAATTTAACGAATCTATGAACCTTACATTGTCCATCTCCATCAATATGATCTTGGTTCCTCTCATAATAAGTTTTGGCGTGAACTTAGTATGATGAATAACGTACTTTATAATAAACTGAAAGTCAAATGAAGATCCGTTGTGAGCGAGTAAGCATAAGTGCTTGTATCTTTTCCTGATTTCTATGACATAATCCATAAACTGATTGATAGGATCTTCTTTAAAGATACGGGTATGGGAACCACAATTTTCACAAGATTGCCCTGTAATACATTTATGACAAAACTGCTGACTTACACACAAGTTAACTTTGTGGACTTTAGTTTCTGAATCATTTGCAAGACTCTCGTCTTGGCGGGTTTCTAAATCAAAAAATATGAACAAAAAGTCTTTACTTTTTGGTGTACCCCTATCAACCCTCATAAAACACTGATGATTGGGAGGTTTGTATTCTACACAAATATTACAAAACACTTCACCACACATATGTACTGATTTTCTAGCCCTAAATCTAATAATCTTACCACATTCAGTACACTTTTTAATAGAGTTGCAACGATCACCTTGGTGGGCAATGAAACAAACTTGATTTTTAAAGTGAAGATTGCAGTTGGGACAGGTTATTCATCCATATTGTAATTTACAAGGTGGGGATACTGTTTGACATGCTGGACATATATTTTCACATCTATGTTTTCCTTTGTGATCATAAGGAACGTGACATCCTTCACAAAAGAAATTACAAGCGAAAGCAGCTGTTAGGCTAGTGATTACGTTGAAATGGCCTTCACTAAATAATAGGTTTATTTTATACACAGCACTTTCATTTTCACCACAAAAATACACATCACGACCTTTCCTATTGAAATTGTACACTGTAATCTTGTATTTCTTCAAATGGTCCTGAAATTTTTCTAATTCGGGGATCCCTGCTCCATTCTCTGGAATTACCACCCTTGCTTTAGCCATTAGTTTTTCGGCCCTAAATAATTGTCTTTTCCCCAAGTCTTTTCTAATAGCCTTGTACTGGGGATCTTTCTTAGCATGAGCTTTGCCTACAATTAATGCTCTAGCTAAACATAAATTATCGGAATTTTTTATCACTACTATCCCCTTTCGTGCACTGGACTCTTCAACAAAATTATTATAAAAACCTGATCTTCTTTGACCACCACGGCCCACGGGGAGGTTAACTCTAGTACATTCAATTTTGAATGTATCTGTTGAATTAATTGACTCAGCATTGCTCTGAATAATACCACCGAAAATATCCCAAATAATATCCCCATCCACTTGACTTACCGGTTGGAAAGCTATATACCCTGGTTCCTTATTTTTTAGATTTAAGCTTGTTAGTGTAAACCCTAATTGATCATTATCTGTGGATTCAGCTTTCATTTTTTCAACAAAACTTGCAAAACCCAATTTGAGCCATTCAATTTCTGAAATGCCTTCAGGAACAGGATTAAATTTAAAGGTAGTCCTATAACCGTGCAATCTAAAGTGCTTAACGTATGACTCCTCTGTATTTACTACATTTATAGGATTCATATTTACTAGTACAAAAAGTTGCACAAAAGAAGAAAGATTCAGTGGGTTATCAGCGCTTTTTACGAACTCTACTGAAAACCGTTATAACTGTTTCGTCCTCACAGTTCAAAAGTCAAAATAAGACTGAATGAATATTCCCCAACACAGCCCTTATATACTCTTGTTACAGACTGTGATTAGCCGAAAATAACCGAACATTTACGAACTCTTCTGAAATAGGTTCTGTGTCTCCCAGGTCAACTGTCTATATTAGACTGAAAGAGTACACTTCCAAATATATATATATATGTACTACTGTTAGGAACCTTAAAAAAGAACAGTTTTAGTACGTTGTATTATAATAAATATGCTCCGATCAGGGGATTACCAGCGCTTTATACGAGCTCTGCTGTAAGCAATTGTAGCTGCTTGCTCCTCACAGTTCAAGTGTTTAAATTAGGCCGAATTAATAGTCACTAAGAAAGCCCTTTTATACTGTTATTACAATCCGCGATTAGCAGAAAATAACCAAAAATCCTTCCGAAACAAGATCAGTGTCTCACAGGTCAAATGTCTATGTTAGACTCAAAGAGTACACTCCCAAAATCTATAAGGTACTACTGTTAAGAACCTTACAGAGAACGGTTTTAGTACGTTTTATTACAACGAATAAGTTACGGTATGTGGATTATCAGTGCAGTTTACGAGCCCTGCCGTAAGCAGTTAGTTGTAGCTGCTTGCTCCTCACAGTTCAAGTGTTTAAATTAGGCCGAATTAATAGTCACTAAGAAAGCCCTTTTATACTGTTATTACAATCCGCGATTAGCAGAAAATAACCAAAAATCCTTCCGAAACAAGATCAGTGTCTCACAGGTCAAATGTCTATGTTAGACTCAAAGAGTACACTCCCAAAATCTATAAGGTACTACTGTTAAGAACCTTACAGAGAACGGTTTTAGTACGTTTTATTACAACGAATAAGTTACGGTATGTGGATTATCAGCGCAGTTTACGAACCCTGCCGTAAGCAGTTAGTTGTAGCTGCTGGTTCCTCACAATTCACGTGTTTAAATTAGGCTAGATTTATACTCGTCTGGAATGCCCTTTTATACTGTTGTTACAATCCGTGATTAGCCGAAAATAGCCGAAAATTCTCGATCTCTTCCGAAACAGGTCCGTGTCTCACGGGTGAACTGTCTATATTAGATTGAAAGAGTACACTGCCAAAAAATCTATAAGGTACTACTGTACACAACCCTACAGAGACCGATGTTTGAGTGATAACTTTGACAAATCGCCTAAAATGTACTGTAATAATGTACTTATTAAAAATAATTTCGCAGAAAAAATATACAATAGTATTAATAATACCTAATTTCCTATCACAAAGATTGGAATAAAGAACTGTATCATTAAGTAATCCTGAATTATTTCTAACTCCACGTTATTGTACTGTTGTTAAAAATCTTATAAAACACTGTTTTGCAGTCTAACGTTCAAAATAAATTTTAAATAAATAGTAAAAACCATGTTTGAGATTAGGTTGTTAATTAAATATTTGCTTAATATACAGATATAATATATCCGAAAATTGATGTAAGAATAAAAATAAACGAGTAAATACTTATCTTTGTTAAGATAATAACACACCAAAAACACTTCATTAACTTCACAACAAAAAACACTCCATTAACTACACAACACAAACCTTCATTAAGTACAAAACACTAACTATAAAATGTCAACCGATTTCACTATAATATTTTATTCTTATACGACACTTTGATAACTCAAAATAAACCGAACCGTTGAAAAACACAGTGGTTACAAAACCCATAATATCCTTTATGGAGACTGCAAGAGTTATCGTAACCGCAACTTCCTTACACAGCCTTATCTGAGAATTCAAACGTTTTTAATGGGATTTTTATAAACTTTTTAATTTAGAATTACATATAAACACATAATAAATTTGTGAATGGAATGTTGACGTGTAAAGTAAAAGATGTGTTATGAAAGATGTGCTGTAATAAATTTACAAAATAGTATGACGCTCTACTAGTTATTTAACACAAGTCTACGGATTTTACTAGGCCCAAAAATCTCACTCATAAAGAAACAAATTTACCCTTCGAAGAGGTTTTAGCCAGCGAGGTATATTGCGCTGTAGATTTTTATAGGAGAATAGTAAGAGTTGAAGAATAAAAAACCTAATCTAGTTTATGACACCGTTTTTCTTCATAACAAACACCAAAACAAGACCCTAAGGTAATATGTTATTTCAAATTAGCGTAGGCAAGGCAGATTAATGATAACTTTATGATTGATGTCCAAACACATTAATGTCCAAAACCCTATGACTCTTATGAAATCCTCGCGCTTCTATGTATAAAATAATAAATTATGTAGCTATTATATTATAAATTATCTTTAATTGAGACAATCAGGAAAAATACCGTTTACGCTAAGTAATTAATACACTTAGAGTTGACAAAATAATACCACCCTCACTCTCTCGAAAATCAAAGTCGAAGTTCCAATGTACGAGGAGGAGGATACGATTTTCTAACTCACTTCACTCGAAATATCAGTTTTATGTATAGGCTATCGATATTCATAATTTTACTCCTGATATAACAAGTATTAAAACTTTAACTCTGCCCACGTATTCACGCTGCAACAATCCTAACTGTATTTCCACTAGACTAAATTAAACAAATTGTAAGTAACCCCTGTGCACTAGAGTAGTAAAATCTAATAGGCTGAGTCTAAACGACAATTTTCCCGGTCTCTCTGCCTTACAAGTTCCTTATACTTAACTAAATTCCTCTGGTTTAAATTGTTTTAAATGATTGCCTAACATAATATAACATAATATGATAGGTATAAAAGTCAAATATAGACAGAATAAACTTGTACTTACGTATTCACGCAGATCAAACTTGGAACTGAACTGGCATCTGAGAATCGAAACTGAAGGTTTTTATAGTAGGGGTAGCTATGTAGACTAGGGGGGTGATAGCTTATAAATGTCACGGCTATTTTTGCTAGACCAACGCTATGCACTTACATGTGAACAGATGTCTGTTTGTATACTGGTAAACGTATATTTATTTTTGTAAGACCCCCACTATGCAATTTATTGCATACGAGCATATGTGCATGTGTTTGGGAATTGGCATTCGCTATATTATGTTCTTTGCTAAACTAAAAAAAAAAGTTAGGTTGCTGTCAGCCCACGCTGAAAAACTGGAAGTCTAACGGTTAAAGCTCAATTTGGTGCATTTTATATTAAAAAACAAGATAGTGGACTTTTGGGACGCATGTTGGGGGTTATTATGCAAGCCTAGCGGTTTAAAAACAAGCCTCGCGGTTATAACACAATACGGTGTAATTTAAGCTGAAAACCATATGACTGGCAGGTATAACACAAGTATGTGCAGCTTACTCTACCAAAAACAAAGATGGCTGACGAGTAGGTCGCAAGTCTTTGCAGTTTATGTTGAAAAACAAGAAGGCGGTCAGTTAGGCCACAAGTCAATGTAATTTACAATAAAACCCAAATGCTGTCATTTATGTTGCAAATCTGTGAAGTTTACTCTACCAAAAACATAGATGGCGGTCGGTTAGGCCCCAAGTCGTTGCATTTTATGTTGAAAAACAAGAAGGCGATCGGTTAGGCCACACGTTGGTGCATTTTACGTTGAAAACCAAAATTTTGGCAGTTATGCGCAATTCTGTGCATTTTACTGTACTAAAAACAAAGATGGCGGTCGGTTAGGACACAAGTCGGTGCAGTTGAAGTTATAAATGGACGATTCTGATTGGTCGAGAAACGGTCACGTGACCAAATGGACGATTCTGATTGGTCGAGAATAACTCCATAAGAGCCCATGTTAAGACCAAATCCCTGCCCTGACTACTTATGATCTATCGTATTTTGTTATGTTACTGAATGACCACAAAGTTCCTTTCTATGATTTAACATACATGGTGCTAACACTGTATGTCATCAGATATTTGAAAAAGGTTTTCTAAAACAACTGCTTTTATTTATTCAACAGTGTGTCAGATTTCTTAGCAATTTTATATTATTTTCACGTGTTCAGAGAACATTTTAATTTCTGTAGTGTTAAAATGGCAGAGATAAGCGAATAATTTATTGAAGAAACTACAAGTGTTTGGTACAGGAGCGTTCGAACGCAAATGAAAACATGGACAGATTTGTTAATCATTTTTGTAAAGAAACCTCACTAGTAGTGACATTTTGAATTAATTCCATTATCCCCATCGCACTTGATGTATTAAATATATTTATTTTTGTACGTCAAATCAAGTCGACACTTAATAATGAAGCAAAAATATTTGACGTGACATGTGTAATATTCTATAAGAGCAGAGTTTTAATATGTATAGCCTGATGGTGTCATAAGTTATGACGAAACGGCTGTAGCTTCTTTAGCTATAATAAATAAATATATATAAAATACATTGAAACCCGGTCATTTCACGATTTGAAAAGATGTGGAGGTCCATCTAGTCTATTGAATAGCTCTGATATTGTTGACAAATTCTGTTTAAGTTCTCCTTTTGAGTCAACTAAGTAAAACGTCTTCAAACGTAAATCTTCCCCGTTCAACACTTCTGAAAATAATTAAAAAAGTTATTGTGTTTAAACACTTTAAGCCAGCTCGTGTTAGTGAGCTTTCTGATCGGGACATGTAGGACAAATTTAAAGGGAAACTTATTGCAACTCTTCTAACGGGGTTTCCCAATGTTCAATCACGGAAACCAGTTTAGTTCTCTGACAAGTGTACCCGAGATATCGGAATGCGTATTTTTGGTGTAAAGAAAATTTCTTCCTTTTTTGGAAATCAAAGAAAACCTACTACATCTAATAGGACCATAACTTTTAAAGGACATGATAACAGAATTGCGTACTATAATAAGCATCAACATTGTTTATTCCTCATCTTTCATTTTGTGTATAAACTAAGTTAAAATAATTCGTGTTTATTTTATTTTATATAAAACTATATGAAGAAAGGTCCAGTTAGGTTATCTCAGGTTTATCACGACCCGTACTCACTAAGAGTGAGCTAATGAGTGCTTGAGAGTGCTACTGAGTGCTACTGAGTGGAGTGTCCGAGATCTACGTTAGGGTTAATATAATAATAACTAGCAAATCACAAATCAGCATCTGTGGGAACGCACCAATCAAAGCCTATTGAAATAAAACACGGGAAGGATTTAAGGAAAAAAGAGTTAGAATAATACAAGAAGGAAAATGGGATGGAATTTTTAAAAGACAGAGAAAGAGAGTGAAAGAAAAGATTCAGGATGACCTGCAGGAGTAAATTGAGCCGGGAGTTAAGGATGGTTGAGAGGGTTTAGCGAGAGGTGAAGGCAATGACTTCAGAGTGCACTGTAGGGAATGTTATCCTTCTTTTTTAAAGGCGAAAAACATCTCAGTCATCATCGCTATATTAAAAAATGTAAAAAATGAATGTAAAATAAATACTTACAGCCCTCGAATACTCTAAGTTCGCCATTGTCGGAAAATAACAAAAGTTGGTCAAGAGACACTTAGAAAGATGAAAGAGAGGGATATAAATTAAGACTAAATAATAAAACTGTATATCCAGGTAGATTTCTTCGGGATTGACTCGCTCGCACTACTTTACTAAAGGAGACTTGTGTATGCCCTGTGGTCTTCGGAAGAATAACAGAAGAAATGACGGCAGAGTGTAGATAGCTATAGATAATTGGAAATAAAATAAAACATCATTTATTTGGACATCGAAGTTGCATCTTTAAATTTATTTAACAACCTGGTTTACGTAATAGATATTGGCATCATTGAGGAATGTTATTTGGCAGAGATAATATAACCGGAGGTTATAAAGTATACTTGTGGAGATTTATGTCAGCTGGTATCTTGTGAAGCGGATCCAACACTCAACATTGCCTACTTAAAATATCAACATTTTAGGTTTTGTTATGAGTGGGAAGAACTCGAACTGACATTCGTCAACAGCTGGAGATCAGCTGGTTTAGACGATCAGCTGTTAATAGTGAATAAATGGATAACCGATGACAGGAATACCTGGTGGGAGGTGTCTTCTTAATATTCATCAATCAAGGTCAGAAAATGTTACTTTTAGATCGTAATTATTAATTAATTACTACTTTTTACGATTTTTTTAATGTAATTGAATATAAATATTGATTTAAGAAAATATTGAATATATATATACTGTATTTAGAATGTAACGATTTTATATATTGTTTAGTTGGAAATTGTTGTATCTTCAGGGACTCAACTCAGTGAGTACGGATGTAGCAATCCTGAATAATCTACATTTTTGCCATACAGTCTTGGGTTAGATCCCCTTACATCTATCCTCTCAAGTGTTTCTTCCCCAAATTCTTGTCTTCATCCTATTCAAGGCTAAGGATTTTTATTTTAGGTTTTTCTTCATTTTACCGAGAGGTTATTCGCCTATAATCAACAAGGAAAATATTTTTGTGTTAAATATTATACAAAATATCTGTATTAAATTGTAGTTCAATGTTAGTACTAGATTGGTATTGCTTTAAATTTGAGACATCCACATTTGATTGATTCGTATTAAAAACGTTTGTTAATTGTTGTTTTTAGAAGTAAATAAATCTACTAAAACTTATTTTATTTTTACAGAACGACACGGATATTTGTTTTTGACTTTGATGTTACTAATCAATTCTTCTAATTTGATAAAGATATCGATCATTCTTTTTCATTTGAAAATTTTGTTCTAGAGCAGTCCTGCAATAATTTTTTACTAGTTTGTTGGAAAGAAGGATGGGATGTTTCATGTAGGTTTCTTATAGTAGGTTTACCAATGTAAATTTTAGGCCACAAATGAATCAAGAAAGAAAAATACCATAAATTTGAAATAACAGAATGAATACAAAAAAACATTTACTATAAATATTTCTTGACTATAGGGCCGATTTTAATTATTGAGGTGTCAAATTAAAGAGTGTTTTCTGCAGATTTGACGAAAATTATTCATTTTCCTTGGAAACACTTATTTTTATTAAATTTATAATTTAAATGACAGGTTTTAGAATAAAAATAATTTTAAACATCTCTTATTAATTCTCAAATACGTATTTTGTTGTTTTGCTTGAAAATTTACAACAGATTTTTCAATTATTTTTAGTACACAACTTATATAGTGTTTATTTTTTGTGTGCAGATTCACGTTGGGTTGTGATTGAAGGCTTACATTTTGCCAAAAACTACACAGCTTATAAGGCTTATTGTTAACTATGACAATTGAGTCTGAATCGTTTTTTCTCGAAAAAGTTAACGACTTAACTGTACATATAGTATAGACATGAATTCATTTGTGATTGATTGTTTACATCTCGAGTTAAAGTTTGACTCGCTTATTGTTATTGTGTGACAATTATGTGGGAGCTGAGAAACAGGTTCAACTATTTGATGCTAATATAAACCACAGACTTCGACGTTATTTTAAAAATTGCATGTTTATTGGATATTAACAATCCATATTTATATTAATGTAGGTGATCTTTCTGATGAATATAGATATTGCAGTGTTTTGATGTTGCATTGTAAAATTGGCAAAACATCATCATCAAAGGAGCGTAAGGATAGATATTCCCCAAGGAACATCCAAACTTACGAATCTAATTACAAGTGATAAACCACTTTCACGATATTATATGAAAAACATCAGAAGCTATTGGAGCCGACGTTGAAATGCCTCCTGGTGTGGGCTCTTACTGTTTTAGAATACACGGTGCCGTCTACTACAAAATAAGCACCTTAGAAGCGCGTCCCAGAGTTCTGCTAGCTGGGACATAACGGGTCAGTTACACATAAAGGGTACTAAAGCAGTTACTCAAAACTGTTAAAATTCTTAACTGGAACCTACGAGTTACCATTGTTTTTACTATTGACAAACTGACACGAACTTACATCAGAACGGAAAGAGTAATTTTTTCCTTTTAATTGAGCACTCAGTTTGTCTAATGACTAAAGTTTTCGTTGTATGCGTGAGATGCTCATGGTTCAATATACACGTAGTCTCAAAATTTACGTTGTTGACATAGCATCATGAGGTAAAGTAGGAAGATACAATAAATGGCGGATCGAGGTTACAAATCTAGAATTACAACGACGGGAATTCGATGTGCTGACCACGTAACACCCGGTTGAACCCCGTCTTTTAGTTCTAGATTTACAACGTTCTAAGCTAATTATTTAATTACTTTAACACTTACAGTAAAAAAATGAGTTTTACTTTAGAGTGTGTCGGTTTTGAAGTTCCTTGAACCCCAAATATGTTGTTTTGGAGATGGTGTTTGTCTCGTCTGTCTATAGGCTCAACACGTAGACAGATTTTATTAACATTTGGTATGTGGGCAAATTTTAGCCATATTTTGGAATTTTTTTCGATAACTCAAAAGGTAGTTGTTATAAGAAAAACAAATATTACGATTTTCTAAAAATCGGTCATAAATATTATATTCAATTTTGTCTGTAAGGACGCAAACAAAATGTATCTTTCGAAAAATGCTGAATCGTGAGTTATGGGGGTATTAAGAAGTGATTTCTCAAAATACACTTCTTATTGTTTTCTCTAAACTTTTAATTGAATGTAGAACATTAATGACCCACGCACATGGAAATATGGCAAATAAAATTACCGGTTCGGGTATAATTATTTGGGGAAAACAAAACCTCTACTTAATTAAATACGATTTACGCTATGGACGAGTTAAACCACATACAAAGCAAATATAGGCCCTCATTAAAATTTCTTGACAATTACTTTTGGTTAGGTTAGGTTAGTTTGTGGAATTAAAAAAAAAAAGATAAATATAATGATTACTAAACAACTAAAGTGACCTCTTACAGATCTAGACTACTGCTTGTATGAAACAGACTTATAAATAAACATCCGTAATTTGTTACGTTTAGATTTGTTTTCAAAATAATTTATAACTAACTTGATATCACAACTCGTCATGAAGGTGATAAGACTCAGCGAGCATGGCCTTGACATTATATTAGAGTTATTACATTCCGTGTCAGCCTTAGATAGAGAAACAATGTTTATAAAGGTGTAAAACTAATGCACAAACTTTCTCACTCAATCACCCCAAAATCAAATTAAAACGAACTAAAACTAATCGTCACCAAAAAGACATTTCGGTAGTTGTTAATCAAAACTTGAAAATGAAACATGGCCTCGTTGTAAAGAGGGATTCGGAACTGCACGGCGATCTTTCTGGAAATGATTCTACAGCTAAAAACAAGATATATATTTCATATAAACATAGGTTTGGAAACACTTCGTTTCCCAACTGTTGTCCATTTTGTGTTAAATAGATATTGAGTGAAGATTTGGTATACGCATTATTTACGTAACCTTTTACCAGTATACCAGAAAACCAAGACTTTATTTTCTAAATTTTCAAAATGTCAAACGTTTTACATTTTTAATGTCGAATATTATGAAAAAGAACCACTTTCATATTAAATGAAAAACAAAATGGTTTATTTTCTATAGCCTCAAAAGCTTAGACATCTACAAAAACCTAAAAATATAATTTCTAAACCAAAACAAATTTTTAATTCCGATAATTTTTATCTTCCAATCGTAATTTTAAAACTTAAGAATCAAATAAGGGTGTTTAAAAACAACATATTTGTTTTATTTACAACAAATAACTCAGAGTTAAATTTTTGGGATTGTGATTTTCGACTACATTTTTGAGGGTTTTACAATAATTTTCTCAAAAACTAAAAGAGATATGGTTAAAGGTTCTATTTTTTACAATTTTTCAGGTCACAAAACATTTAGGACCACCAAATTTGAGTCGTAATTTATGCCCCGTGGAATTCAATATGGCCGCATGTTACCGATGAATCAGAAATCCGGCCGTAACTCGATAGCGTAGCGTTTTTGGGCCTACTCTTTGTATCTTATTTTAAGCTACAGAATGATTTACGTGCAGTTCCGAATCACACTGCATATAAATAAGATCGTAAACTCACTTCCCTTGTGTAGACGAGTTATATTATAACATATATTGTGTACACATAGATTATATTTTATCACAATCCGGCTTTCAATGATGACAGTCAAGGTTAATTTTTGCCAATTATTTACGTTTCGTTTAAATTCGTTAGGTAACGGTTTTAAGATATTTAATGTTAAAAGATTAAACTTTCCGCCATTTTCAAAAATTATAAAAATAAAGTCTTTCTGTTTCGTACACTTGTAAAACGTAACATACAAAATGCTTATTTCAAATCTGAAATCAATATCTTATCTATTTCTAAGGTTATAATGATTTTCGCAAAATAACAAAATGGTCTATAGACTGATAATGAAGCGAAATTCGGCTATATGTTATTCGACATCTGTTGTTCATTTTGATGTATATAATCTGTAAACGAATAGTCAGTTTACCTTTTCTAGAACACCCTATATTGGTTTTGAGTTGGGTGAGTGAGAAAGTTTGTGCAGTTTTTTTGCACGGTTCATCTTCAATTGATTTTGGTAAATGTTGATAAATATTGATTTCGTTCAAAGTGTGATAAAATATGAAGATTAAAGACACAAACATGTTTGCAAAAACACAAGTCATAGTTGGGGGAAAACAAATCGGAATTTTAACCGTCATCATTAAAAGCTTCATTTTAATCAAATACAAGTTACACTGAGAACAAGCGAAGCAAGTTTATTTAAATATATATTGTTTTAATTAAACGTCCTTGGATCATTTTCACTTACTGATTGAATTCTAACGAAGACATTTTAATGCCGATTAGTTTTGGTTAATTTTTGCAATGATTTATTTATTTTTATCAGATAAATTTAATTTAAGTAATAAAACATTCACTTACATTTCATGGATCAGGATTAATCACAATAGCTACAATTAAAACAGTCCAACAGATTCACACACGCTAATCTATTAAACTCTGCCAATCAATTACGTTCAATATAAACAATTGGCAAGTCTACTTCAACAAGCCAAAGTCTAGCGGAGTAATGTCTAAAGTTTGACAACCGCATGTACAGCTGATGTTTTTATAATTTACTGAGTAATTACTGTATCGTTAAACAGTATATATGTGCGACTAAGCATTTTACTCTTCTGTATAGAGGAAATTATGTGATGGCTCGAATAATTGACGTAAAACCAAGGACACTTACATTTCACGCGCGTGTGTCTGTCTATAAGTTGCAACCCGTCTATACAGACAAGACGATAAATCCTATATATTTTTAACCTGAACATTCATATTCATTGCATTGTCCCACATATGGTAAAAAAACATGGCGGTAACCAAAAAAAAAAAAAAAAATCTTGCTACCGATAAGGAGCAAAAACTATGGAATTGAATTTTGTTTTGGAATATCCAATTAAACCTAAATTGTATAAACCACGGAATGATGTTATGGACAAAACTTTAAATCCTATAAGCAATTCTTCTTTTCTGTATTTCAAAATTGATGAATATTTAAATTGAAAACAATGCGTGTGTTCTTTACCATTAACATTAAATTTAATATTTTATGATCTAAGAATAATTGTAAAATATTTTTGTAGAGTTATTACTTGACTGATTACTTGATGATCAAATTTTATTGTTGACAGGTGTTTCGTCTATTTATCAGGCATCGTCGGAACTTACATATACAGAGTATTTCATATAAAGTGAACCAATAGCCTACCGTTTTAACTACATATCTGAAAGCATACTTGTAAAGAGGGACTCCCCTTACTTTTAAGTGAAATTTTTTGTGGTGTATTTAAATTTTCAAAATTTGTCAACCATTTTTCAATATGATGGCCAACTTGAAAATTTCTTATGAAAACGCGTATAATTTTGTGATGATTTCGAATATAAACTGTAATTTTAATTTTATTATTCGTTGTGTTTTTCCATAAACGTAGACCCTAGAGCTACACTTTTACGTCATTTTGACTTTCCGTGCCGTAGTGGTTTTGGTCACTCAATATTCATTTTAAAATTGACTTTGTCTTTTTAAAAGTTCTTAAGCCAAAATCATTATTAAGAAACTTGATTTCGAGTGACTTGTAAGTGGATTTTCCTTACCATCTACACAAAATGGGGTTACGTACACAAGACCTTTTGCGTGGGATATGTGATGGAGCTGTGGAAACGTTCCAAGTCGTAGTTTTCGATTTCCCAGTTCTGGACAGGAAAAGAATTGAATCCCTAAGCACTCTATGGAGTGTGGAACAGATAAGGATACAGGACAACATCATCCGAACCATCTCCAAATACTTGAGACTGTGTCCTGCGAATGAGGGTGTACAATAATGTATAGCAGAGAGAAATATCCAGGACAGTGAATACTGAGCTAACAATAAAAAAGATGGTAAAACTGCTCATTTTCATTGACACCTACCTTGATAATAAATATCTGTGACAATTAACTTTTATTAGGTTTTGAAGCTGGGTGAGAAGAAATTTAGTGCAATGTTTTTGCACAATTTATTTAAAAGGTCATTTCTGTTACACGGTTTAATTCCTTATTTATTTTTAAACAGTATTTTAGACAGGTAGACCAATTAGGTTACAGAAGTCTTTAATGTTGCCGAGCTTACATTGTCACTAGACTTGACAATCACTTACAGAAAGACTTTTTACATGTTCTTATAATCATTACGCAACAACAGGTGCAAGTGGTTTTGCCTTATTGAGACAGCTTGGGACCCTATAGGCCTACGAAGCTGACAAGCAATTATTTTGATCTTATAGCCATAGAGTCGCTCAGATTGGTACAGCGAGATTTTTTATTCCCAACTACTTGTCATTATTTATTATTTATGGTCGGGTTTATTATTTATTTAGAAGCTGTACAAGTGGGGCTATTTTTACTTTCTAAAATATACTTTGTATAAAGTTATGTGATGGGGTAAAAAAAAAATCCAAATTTGTTCCGGGCATATCCGTTTTACGGTTCCCTGAGAGGAAAAGTGGTTTTGGAATGATGTCTGTCTGTCGTCTGTGCAGTGCTCTACATCTTAAACGCGTAAACCGATTTTAATCAAATTTGGTATAACTATCTTTACTTTTTTATTCATGTTTTTGATAATTTAATTTGTGGGTAAATAAACAAAAAAGCAAAAACAAAAAAAATACAGTTGGGTTTCATTTTTGAGTGTAGACTCTATGAACCAAAACAAAAAAGTATTGGTCACCAACTCTTAAAAAATGCTGGTTCTTGATCAATGCCGGTTACCCAAAATTGGGTATTGGGGCTGTTAAAATATTTACTTTTTCAAAATTGACTGGAAATTCATTAAACATTTAATGGAATTTGAAACTTAATTTGAATATGTAGGCGTATTTTTGCAAAATCTCGAGAGGCAAAAACTTAAAAATTTGTAGCTGTCATAAGACAAAATACAAAATTACTATTTTCTCAAAGTCGGTTATTAAAATTTTTATCATATTCTGTCCATATCTTTAGCGCAGCATTGTGGCTGTTATAAAAGATGTAATTTCTCAAAATCGATTTTATTCAAATTCATTGAAATTTGAAACATAAATAAATTTTGTATGAGACCATATTTTCGTCATATCTAGAGAAGGTTTTTGAAATTATTTATAGACTCAAAATTTTGTAGCTCCCATAAGAAAAAACCACACAATTTCGAGTTTATCATAATTATTAATATCAACTTTTTTCCCAAGTGTAGTTTTTACGAGTCACAAAGAAAATTATTGGTTGGATAAAACTAAATATTGGCTAAAAGACTATTATAAAATATGTGTTTTATTAAAATCGGCTCACCGATTTCGTTTTAAAGTTATTGAAATCCTAAGATTAATAATCCATACACCAGGTAAAATAGCAAGTAAAGTAATATTACAGTTGAGGTATAAATTAGAAAGTAAAAAAAAAAAACTTTGACCGACGTTATAAAAGCTTGATTTTCATTAAAAACTATTTACGTTGAGGACCTATTTATGTCAAAATCTAAGCAAGATCAAACGGTTCTTTAAATAAATAAATATATATAAAGTCGGCAATGATTCATTTCCCTCTATTATTGACTAGCTAACATTTTTGGTGACGAATAGATGAGGGGATGGGTAAGTGAGAAAGTTTGTGCAATATTATTACACAATTAGGAACGATAGTCAAAAATTTAAGATAGGAACATGAAATTTGGTGTAAGTTACTTAAGTGTGTTCCTATTGAAATACAGATAAATCTAAGTAAAAGGTAAAAATGACCGCCATATTAAACAGATTTTTTTTTCATATCTCTTGTGTTATTCAACTTATAACAGACTAAATTAGATACAAATTTACAGATTACAAGTCTGCATGTAATGATACCAACTCCACCTCACTACAATAACAACTAGCGAAGCGATTGGAGTTCGAGCGAGCTACACTGACACGATCGAAGCCTTTTTAATATAGCGTGTGTCCCGAAAGTACCAGACCGGTTCAATAACTTGAAAAACAAAAAGATAGAAATAAAACATTTTATATGTGCCTTTTGGTGATAAAAAACTACTTTTTGGCCAAAGAGACTGTTCCCCCCCCCAAAATGGGGGTTATTGGGGGAACTCAATAATGTTAAATGGAAAACCCTATGGAGTGACCTCTCATGTTAAAGGGCTTATTTAGTAAAATACAACTGTACAAACTGGAGGTTGATATCTTGCTCCTATCTAAAAGAGCGGCTGTTTAAATATTTGAAACGAATATTTTATTCTATTTCATTGACAAATAATTAGAAGGCGAGAAAATGGGATCAAAATGTATTACAAAAATGTAATGTAGTCATGATTATTATTATTGACTATTGATATATATATATATATATATATATATATATATATATATATATATATATATATATATTCCCTGTACAGAGTGTGTAAAGAACTTTGAATGATTAATTGTATTAACCATTATGGTTTAGAGCAAGTAAAGCTGATACTTCCCAATAAAATGCCAAGATTAGTATTTAATTCTTTTAGAAATACCCTTTAATTACGTTTTTTGTTAAAGTGGAAAGCTCGCTAAAACTTAATTTTCTCGAAATCTACCGTTGTATTTGTTGATATGGTAGACAACTAGGGAAATTCTTTTTTGCGAAATATCATTTACCATTTCCTACAGGGCCGAAGAAACTTACTTTTGGAAATTACTTTTAGAGATTCTGCTCGCACTACATTTTATGATAGGGTTAGGTAAGTACCATGATGGCCCAACAACTAATTTTTATTTTTCCTATTTTTCAATAAAAACCATTAAAGTCTACCGACAAAAAAATAATGAAAGAGTTTTAACAGCAATGTTCAATGGCTCCAGTTTGGATTTGTCAGGTGTAAATTTTAGTACAACATTAATTGGCTAAGACTAGTCCAACTTTTGACCAGTAAGAATTAAGATTAATTAACAGATACAACAATATTTATAGAGGACCGGTTCCACTCAACAAGAGGTGTGAACACAAAATGTTGTCAGTAATGCAGAGGTGTTATGCAAAAAACATGTATTTTACTTTCATAGCACATTGTTTGTTAAATACGGTCATGGCAAAAACAATTTTTTAATGATTTTTACATTCCGTGTCCTAAATAACTCGTAGCAGTGATGTCCGACATGCAGCCCGATTGTTGTCGGTTGTAAGAAAGATAGCGATCATTAAATATAATTTGATGGGTGCCATTTTGGTACTTACGAGACCCATTTCTCAATGTAATAGAAGCAGATCCTCTAATTGTAATGTCGAAAGTTGATTTCTTTAGCCTAGAAGGAAATGTTAAGTAGCCCAGTAGAGTAAGTTTGTATAGAACAGTTGTTAGGATTTCTGAATCTTGGATTTTTTAAGTCACTACTTTCTTGACATCAATTTGACCTTCGTATATCGGACCCTTGCGAGTCTCCAAGCTATACATATATGACGGAGTCTCCCCTACCTAACCTCGTGTCGAGATCGCCCCTTGAGCCTCCAAGCTATACATATGTGACGGAGCCTCGAATACCTACGCTCGTGTTGTGATCGCCCCTTTAGCATCCAAGCTATACATATATAACGGAGTGCCCCCTGCCTAACCTCGTGTCGTGATCGGCCCTTGAGCCTCCAAGCTATACAACTGTGGCGAAGCCCCCACTACCTACGCTCGTGTTGTGATCGCCCCTTTAGCATCCAAGTTATACATATATGACGGAGTGTCCCCTGCCTAAACTCGTGTCGTGATCGCCCCTTGAGTCCCCAAGCTATAGATGTGTGAGGCGGAGTCTCCCCTACCTAACCTCGTGTCGTGATCGGTCCTTGAGCCTCCAAGCTATACATATATGACGGAGTCCCCGCTACCTAAACTCGTGTGGTGATCGGCCCTTGAGCCTCCAAGCTATACAACTGTGGCGGAGAAACCCCTACCTAACCTCGTGTCGTGCTCGCCCTTGAGCCTCCAAGCTATACATATATGACGGAGTCTCCCCTACCTAACCTCGTGTCGTAATCGGTCCTTGAGCCTCCAAGCTATACAACTGTGGCGGAGAAACCCCTACCTAACCTCGTGTCGTGCTCGCCCTTGAGCCTCCAAGCTATACATATATGACGGAGTCTCCACTACCTAACCTCGTGTCGTCATCGCCCCTTGAGCTTCCAAGCTATACATATGTGACGGAGTGCCCCCTACCTAACCTCGTGTCGTCATCGCCCCTTGAGCTTAAAGCTATAGATGTGTTACGGAGTCTCCCCTACCTAACCTCGTGTCGTCATCGCCCCTTGACCCTCGAAGCTATACATATGTGACGGAGTCTCCCCTACCTAACCTCGTGTCGTAATCGCCCTTTGAGCCTCGAAGCTATACATATGTGACGGAGTCTCCCCTACCTAACCTCGTGTCGTAATCGCCCCTTGAGCCTCCAAGCTATACATATGTGACGGAGTGCCCCCTACCTAACCTCGTGTCGTCATCGCCCCTTGAGCTTAAAGCTATAGATGTGTTTCGGAGTCTCCCCTACCTAACCTCGTGTCGTCATCGCCCCTTGACCCTCGAAGCTATACATATGTGACGGAGTCTCCCCTACCTAACCTCGTGTCGTCATCGCCCCTTGACCCTCGAAGCTATACATATGTGACGGAGTCTCCCCTACCTAACCTCGTGTCGTAATCGCCCTTTGAGCCTCGAAGCTATACATATGTGACGGAGTCTCCCCTACCTAACCTCGTGTCGTAATCGCCCCTTGAGCCTCCAAGCTATACATATGTGACGGAGTGCCCCCTACCTAACCTCGTGTCGTCATCGCCCCTTGAGCTTAAAGCTATAGATGTGTTTCGGAGTCTCCCCTACCTAACCTCGTGTCGTCATCGCCCCTTGACCCTCGAAGCTATACATATGTGACGGAGTCTCCCCTACCTAACCTCGTGTCGTAATCGCCCTTTGAGCCTCGAAGCTATACATATGTGACGGAGTCTCCCCTACCTAACCTCGTGTCGTAATCGCCCTTTGAGCCTCGAAGCTATACATATGTGACGGAGTGCCCCCTACCTAACCTCGTGTCGTCATCGCCCCTTGAGCTTAAAGCTATAGATGTGTTTCGGAGTCTCCCCTACCTAACCTCGTGTCGTCATCGCCCCTTGACCCTCGAAGCTATACATATGTGACGGAGTCTCCCCTACCTAACCTCGTGTCGTAATTGCCCTTTGAGCCTCGAAGCTATACATATGTGACGGAGTCTCCCCTACCTAACCTCGTGTCGTAATCGCCCTTTGAGCCTCGAAGCTATACATATGTGACGGAGTCTCCCCTACCTAACCTCGTGTCGTAATCGCCCCTTGAGCCTCCAAGCTATACATATGACTGAGTCTCCACATCCTAGGTTAGTGTCATGTATCGCCCCTTGTCGAGATATTAAATTCACATTACGTTCTTTAAATGTTATGTTACACAAATTTACTAAAAACGAAAATATTATTTTGTATAATTTAAAAATGGCGGCCGTTTTTCAATATCTGAAGTCGAATATCTCTAAAGCCTTTAATTTTACATTGGTCCAAATTACGAGTAGAGGTGAATGCATTTTTTTCTCTAAATTTTCAATGACGTCAACAGTGAGAGAAAAACTTATGATTTATGGGACCAGAAGCTTGGGTTACCTAAATCCGTAATATTTACGTAAAAATAAACAGAAATGAATATACAGACTATAGATAACTTTATACATATTATAGTTATATTTGTATAATTATTATTATTAGATTCTAAATATATAATTTTTTACCTAACTCGTACTATTTTCTTCGCGTGCCGAGCTTAAATATACAATTCTGAAAGTTACGAATTGGTGGAACGCATTCGACAGAAACGCTGTTCGAATATGGCGAGAAAACAACCCGTCACGTCGACGGCCGTTCGACCCATTCTTATATGTTTTACCCATTGTTTAACATTGGTTCGTATGTCAACTAGACACAAACCTCCTCCTGTATTTCTAACCTAACATTTATTTCCACGGAATAAAAACGTGAAAAATTTCGATTGTTACAAGTGAAGCTTGTAACGTTGTTTAACAGCTAAAAACGAATTCTTTTGATCCGCGAGATCCCAACTGTCATTTCACATAACAAAAGACTGTACACATGACATGACAATGTATTAACATACAATGTTTCCATCGCTTATTATTATTTTTACACTAGTTAGTTATATTTGGAACAAGGTCATTTTGTTATTCTAGTATTACAAATATGGCTTCCAGATGGTTAAATTGTTCTTTAATATTATAACCAATTATTTTGTAATGTGACAATTTTCATGTCTTGATTTTATTCGTTGTCATGTTGGCATTAAGATTACTGCCCGAGTGTAAAATCTAAGTGCATTCGCCTTTTATGGGTTGTAGAACTGAATAAGAATCATTCTACAGGGTGTCCGCAAATTAGTGTACCAAATTAGGTTAGTTTAGGTTAAAAATTAAATTAATTTTAAACTCAGCTTCCTGAAATGCATTATTAAGTAATACAATTTTCATAAACACCGTTAAATAAAAACCTGGTCAAAATTACATTTTCAAAATGGCGAACTATAAACATGTTTAACCTCGAAAACCATTAACAATAGGTTACAAAATATTTACAAGAAATAAAAAAAGATTCCCCGTTTCACAGAAAAAAATTGATTAAAACATTTTAAGACGAGGGATAGTCGAATTATCGAAAAAAAACCTAATTTCTTGGTAATTATCTACAACACCCAAGATTAACGTAAACTTAAATAATATAAATAAAATTATGATAATTGTTAATTATAATTCCTTAACATTTTCAAAATAGCGACTAATATTTTAATACTAATTTAAATCGTTTATAAAAAATTCTATAAGTTTGTGATTACATCTTAACATTTATCAAATTATTTTTCTATAAACTTATTTTGATATTTGTATTTAGTAATATGTAAACTAAACTTAAGGGAAAAATATTATAAAATATTGAATCTAGTATTACAACTGCAGTGGCCGTTTTGAAAATGTTAAATGAAGTATTTTCATTTTTGGTACTTTTCTGGTAATATTTTGATTAGGGTTAATCATGCAGTAGACATTTACAAAAAAAATTTCATTTTTTTTTCGATAATTCAATTATCTTTTGACTTACAAAAAAAATTGTTCCATGAAAAAGGAAAAATATTTTGTTTTTTGAGTGAGACTATTTTAAACGTCCATAATTCTGAAAATGAAAACAACAAAGTGTTGGTTTTCTGGTAAATTGGTAATAGATTACATAAACAATGCTTATAACAAATATTCACTCAATATCTTATTTACATCTAAAAATATGTTTTTTAAAACATAAAATGGCCGACAGATACAGCTCTCGAAATATTGCAGCGCAATTTTGAATCACTCTGAACTGTTATTACAACTTCTAACCAATATAATTCAACAACCCGATGTTTGTTTTGTTATAATTTGTAGGTTATGTCACGTGTCTGTAACCAAGTACCAAAGTCCTGCAGTTTATCTGACCTGACTAACATTAACTGCTTCTACAGTTTGTGATTCATGCATGTGTCAAAGATCAATGATCGATGTTGTTATTATCAAATATGATATCCGGCGTCGATGATACTATATTTTTTCTTCTTAAATATACGTAGTTAGAGAAAGTTGTGATGGAACAGAAAATTAGTGCTTCAGAGAAATGTTTTCAAATGACTGTCTTGTAGGGCAAGAGGCAGGTGAATTGGCGTAACCCGCGTAACGTACTCCTATTTATTTCACCCGCCTTCTGCGTACCGTCCGTAAGGTATAGTTTCGGGAGGAGAAGTCATGTCATATCTACTACTGCTGATAAAGATATTGACTCAGCTACATTCCGCTGAGTCATGTTGCTGTCTCGTCTTATTGTCTGTTTGTCGTCTTTGTTTGGTTTACAAACAATTGGAAAACCGGAAAAAAATCATTATATAAAATTCAAAACTACTGCCTATTGAAAAAAAAAAAAAAGAAAAAGAAAGAAAGAAAAAGAATAGTGTTTCATTTTGTATTTAGGCTCAGATTTACAAACAATTAGGCATACTTGCTAACTAAAAAATCATTATATAAATTTTCAAAAAAGTTAAATTGTTTAAACTCTTTAGTAGCAGGTACGATTTTTTATCTCATATTCGTTTAATTAATAGCTCCTCTGTTCTCGGATTCTTGTTTTATAAAACGATACACATTTGAAATGATTTCGCGAGATTGACTGTGGAGGACTTAACTCCCATCAGCTTTCTCCCTGATGTATTCACCTTCCAATTCAACACAACAAATCAATGTTTTTGAAATGCACATATAACTACGAAACCCACAGAACAAAACTCACTGCAAGATTGAGCTCAGTGTTTCCCCCACTACACCAACTTGCCCAGAAACGACTGCGCATCTCAATGACAGAGGTCAGACTAATTCTTACGAACTGTACTATCCTGCGTAAAGACATTGTTTCACAACCATTGTCACTGTATATATTGTTCATAACCGTCTGAGAATGAACGCATGAGGATCTAAGATTGATAGTTTTTCTACTACAATTATTGTGTTTATGTCAACAACTAAATCATCTGTACATTTTAATATTTTTTTAGCTTATATTAATGTACATCGTAAGTTATATCATTTCATATTAAAATTGAGTTATAAAATATAAATAACTTAAATCATGAAAGCATGTCTGCATGATAGTTTACACGTTAAGTTTTTAAAGAATTTATTTGCTACCAGCTACTTTAAAGTTTTCAGAAACTTCAGTTGTACAGGCCGGCACTACCATTTTATAATGTAATATTCAGAAACAATATGCTGATGGGGTAATAATATAGTAGATGGGGTTTAAGGTTATTTTTAAAAGATAAATTAAAATTTTAACTGACTATAGTTTATTTGTTTTATTATAGAACATATTAAAATATGTAACTTCCATTGAAATTAAACGGAATTTAATTAAAAAACTTAATATTAACCCAAATTCTTACATTTTAGGATTATTAAAACAAATTTTCGAAGTGGCCGTCATTCTCTTCCTGGAAAAGAAGTACTCTTTCCTCTTGACATGATTTTTTTCCATAAACTACTTCATCAACAGTAATTTCATCCCTTACAATTGAAGGTCTTTCAGACCTCTTAATGTCTCCAACGGACCCGATGGTTTTAAACTTACAAGCTTTTTATACGCGACTACACTGCAATGGTCCATCCCTCAAACCGTTGCCAGTACGAAACTTTCTTAACCCGGCTGATAAACTACGTTCACATTCATAATAACACATCAATGAGATGTGTGTTTGTAAAGATAAATTCATAATGTGATAAAAAATCAATTAATTAATTGTAAACTACTACAAATTTTACCACTTCTTACTAGAATCCTGTTTGAAATTAGTCAACAATAAGAAAACTCGTTGCTATGACATCAAATAAATAGCAATGAAAATAACAGCTGATGTTTTAATAAATCCCAATTTTATCTGCATACCGAGTGTTCTCGTTGATTGGACAACAAATAACGAAACATAAACCATTTAAAATGTTAACTTACTTTTGAAAGAACCAGATACTGACTTAGATAAAAGAAATCATTTAATTAATTAAATAAGTCACATCTTATTTATAACCTACTGTATTTATAATTCTTGAAAACATCATTATTACTACGTTATGTAATAATTTCAACTTTTTCTTAACAGTGGCGCTAAGAAACATGTTTTAACATATGTTTACATTACATGTTAGTTAAGCTACTTCTAGATAAGGTTATGTTATGCATCCTTTTAAATGTAGGCCTACTTTATGATTAATGACTGTAGACCTGAAGCCTAATCGCCATTTGTTATTTAGTGCTCAATTAAGTTATATAGTTTAATAATCTAAGCAGTAAAAGAAATATCTAATAAAGGCAGAAACAAGCCGGTTTGTTTTTCCCTAATGTAACCTTGAAAATACGTGGAATTATGACTTCCAGAGTATTATTAGTAAATGTCGTAATTATTGGCAATATTTTACTTGTAAGAAGTATACTAATGTTACAAAGGTTGTAAGTTATACAAATACAGGGTGTAAAAAAGTCCCGGTTTTAAACTTGAAATTTTACAAAAAACGTTTGAATTGTTATAGAAATATTTTTTGTCATTATAATGTAAATTCAAAACACCTTTAAACATTTAATTGGTTATCAATCTTAGGGTCAGTAGGTAGAACCAAAGACTTTTTATAATTTCACGCACGTGTCTGTCAGTCTGTCTGTCTGTAAGTCGCAACCAGACTACAAAGACAAGATGATAAATCCTATATATTTTAAACTATGAATTAATATTGTTTGCATTGTCCCACATATAGGTAAAATATTATAACAAATTTGAACTTAACACAATTAGAATTTTAAGTTGTTCTTTAATTTATTTATAACATTAAGTTTAAAATCATTTACAATAACAAATCAATTATTGTCCAATCTGATGCACTTTACATAGTTAAATAAAATTCTAATTCTACCATGTCTTAACCTAAATAAAGAAATAAGAGTGCTACATATTTTTACTTTTAATTTATTATTATAAAATTGCTCCGGCTAACTGAAATGTACTATTAATTTAATTTTATTTAATTTCTCTTTACGGGTTCGTGAGGTTCTTTGGTGACTTTAATTTACATATAAAATATAATTTGGTGGTAGTTTATTTAATTCAGATTGTCCATTAATTTTTACTTATCGCTTGGAAGTTTTATCGCCGCTCCGATGTTCCTGGTTCCGTTGTTCCTGGTTCCGTGCACGTGGTTCCCGTGTAGACTGCCAGTAGATGGATCGATTTGCCTTGATCTTTTCGACGAACTTCTTTTCTTCTTTCACTTATTTCTCACTCACTTTCGTGACGACGATTACTTTAATTTTTTGTATTAATATTCCTGTTCAAACACTTTTATAACGACGCAATTTATCAAACACTTCTATGACGATGATTACTTTCTAACTTATAACGACGATTATCTTTAAAACTTATAACGACGATTATCTTTTAAAACTATTCTTCGGAGATTATTATTAATACTTATACAAAAAAAAACGACGAAGATACTATTTTATTTTGACGTTTGATCTCGGCTAAATCTTTCACAACGATCCTCTTTTCTACTAAAGAAACACTTGCTCCAGAACTCCCTCCTTCAATCAGTAACAACCAAAAAGATTAAAAGAATGAACCCCTTGCGCTTCTCTTCCACCCTTATTTATAGGTTCTAATTTCAAAATGCTTTCTTCCGATCCTCTTCCTTTATTGGCTTATTTTAAATCTTTTACGTTATTCTGGAGTGAAGCAATTTATTTCATTGGTCCATTTCAAACATTTTCGGTTGAAGGCATTGACTTTTGGAATGGTTTATTTGACTTCTTGAGATCTGTGACTAATGTTAGAATAGTTTTTCTAGCTGTCAACCCTTTCAACTCTTTACAATTTATGGCCTGCCGAGCACTGACCTTTTGAGAGCCCTCTATTTCGTTATAATATAGATGTAACAAAAGAAGACCTTGGAGTAGTTAACTGGCAAAAATTATCAATATAATTTAGCATATATTATGTCTGGGGGGTAATAAAACTAGAATTTATTCTGATTATTTATTCTGTTTATGTTTATTTGATGCTAAAATTAATGTTGGCGCTAGGCCAAATATGAAGCGTCAGATATCATGCCCTCTAACTTGAGCACGGCGTGATCTACAAATCTGTAAAAAATAACGTTCATTTGAAATTTAATTACAATGGGAAATCATATATTATAGTTTTTTGTATGACGAATACGACTTAACTCAATCCACAATGAGAAATGCGTAGCATATAAGTATGAAAAGCATTTTTTGTGAGATGTGAGACAAACAATTCAAAAGATGGATTGGATTTTCATTGATTTCTCTTTATTAGAGTCCGTAGGTAAAACGTAATACTTTATAATTTCACGCGCGTGTCTGTCTGTACAATTTAAACTGC
The DNA here is from genome assembly GCA_963513935.1 of Aphrophora alni. NCBI lineage: Eukaryota > Metazoa > Arthropoda > Insecta > Hemiptera > Aphrophoridae > Aphrophora > Aphrophora alni. The sequence continues at coordinate 99,996,783 of OY740769.1, read as the reverse complement.
TCCTTAAAACATTTCGACTTTATAAAAAAACTGTCCCTATATATGTTTACCCCAAAAAACTCGACGTAGGTTTTTTGAACCAACAAGTAACTTTCTCTATTAAAGTTTATGTAAGAAATCTATTTTTTGACCTCCAGCAGTACTTTCTCATAATATGTTATCATAGCAGTTAACGTTATCACTTACCTCTTCCTGTACACTCATGTCTGAACTTGAAGGAAGTGGTGTTTTAGCATCACTGGGAGCTACAATTTCTGTCACCTGAAACATACGACAGTGTGACTGAAAATAAACTGGAATTTAAACTCAGGTTTTTTGACGTAATATAAATTACAAAATAAATACAATGTTTTTTACATAAAATAGATAAAAATATTCAAAAAACTGAATTTAATATAAGTACTTTCCAATTACAATAATTTAATAGAAATAATTAAATTTATACTGTCATAATCATTAAAAAAATAAATCATCTACACTTTTCCTCTATGGCATTCAATGGTCTGGGCCTATTAGTTTATTTAAAGCTAAAAAAAAATAATAATAATAATTAGATATGCCTTGGAAAACCTTCCTGTTGTGGGATTACTGATAAAAATACAAAACAACGATTTTATTGAAAAAAAAAAAAAAAAAAAAAACTAAAGATAATGGCTGTGTACCACTGGTTTATTATAATGTTATAAGCGCAACATTTGCTAGTCAAATATTGTTTATTGATTTACATTTAAGTAACTAGTCTTATAGTTTTATCTAAATCATTCTGTAAAAACAAACATTCCTTTAAATTTCTATTAAATACAGATTCAGTTTGGGGGTTTTCCAACAATTAATGGAAGGGAATTAAAAACTTTACGACATGCGTAAAAAAATATTTTTGAAATTTTGCTAAATTTGTCTTCGGTAATTATATATTTAGCAGATATCTTGAGGTTTATTTTAAATATTTGAAAAATTAGAACTTTTATTAAAAAATATTTGCATGAACTTATGTACAGGTTTCCAAAGGTATGGGAGTTGTCTCGTAATTCAAACTTTTCTATTTATAATCATTTAAAAAATATGTCTGTATGATTTATTAGCAAGTAAATTTAATTCAACCTAAACAATGTTAATATGTATTTCATGATTTAAACCATATAATGAAAATAAAAATTACAGTATTAATAATTAACGCTAGAACACTACTCATTCGTAAAATTTACGACCCGCCCTTTGTAAAATTCTGAGAACTCGTAGACAAAAGACGGACATGCTCTATCGTTTTGTTTACCTTCCTGCCATTGTGAATAGAGGCCACTGTCTCTTCGGCTAAGCTCAAAGTTGAACCGTTATTACCGTACTCAAGCTCGCGTCGTAACTTATATTTTACGAAAGAATAGTGTTTGCGAAAGTTTTAACTATTAAGTGTTTGAATATTTTTTTTGTAAATTATTGTTTTTATATTGTTAGTTTTTAGTGTTGTAAATAGTTTATTGTGTAAATAGTGATTTTAGAGTTCAAAGTGTTTGATTTAGCTTCTAAGTGTATATTAATCAATGCAAGGAATGTGATTCTCAGTGAAGACAGTACTCTAATTTTGGCATTTTTGGCATTCTACCTAATGAACTTATTGTAAATCATTTTTCTCTTTATATAAAAATTAAACATTTATAAATGATGTATTTTATTAATATTCGATTAATTTTTCCAATAAAATAATATTTATATTTTTTTTTCGATTTTTTTCCCAGATTAATTATTTTTTTAAAACGTACTTGTAGTCGTGGTAAAAGACATTTTTTTACAGTTAAAATATGTAGGAGTTCATTGTTAAATATTTTTAAAAACACCTAAAAACAATAAAGAATTTAATATAAAAAATAGTCAACACTAAAGTAAAGTTTAAAAAATAATAATAAAAATAAAAACAGAAAGTAGTAAAATTTACGAATGATTAGTGATCACGTAACAATGAACTAAGAGTATTCATCTAGGGTTAAAATGGTTAAGCCTAAAAACCGAAATTTCTTTTCACTCAATTTGGTTGGTCTTACATAAAAAAGTCAAATAGCCAATAAACAAAAATTACTAAAACATCACAAAAGTAATAAAATTTTAAAACACAAACTCTCTTATACTTTTGAATTACTAAATCAGAACAAATCCCAAAGTGTCTCGTCTCTAAAAAAAGCTTATCAAATTTGTTTATTGTCAGACCTTCAAAGTTTTGTACCTATGTCGTATGAACCTTGATGAAGCTTAAATAAGTGTAGTACATAACACTTATTAAGTGGACCTCTACGAAAGTTATCTTTGTTGTATATTTTTCAATTTCAGTTTATAACATTTCGAGTTGCCCTCTCAGGAGATGCCTCTGGGAAGGGGTGAGGGTTAATTAATTTTTGAAGAATATAAGAGATGTCCTATTAATCCAAACATTTCCCTAAGTATCACATAACTTTCTCGTATATGCAACAAATTCAAAACAACCCAATGACAAAGTTCTCTAACAAGTACCTGAATCTACAGTACGTTAAACAAAACATATATAAAATAGTGTATATTGTAATATTTATTACATTTTTCCAACTGTGATTCTATGATCAACTTGTACGCTTATCAGAAGCAACCTTATCAGTGTCGTGACAAAAAATCCAGTCTATTTAAAACATCTGCTATTCTTGCCAATTTATCACTATAAATGTTAACACCTTTTCCAGAGTTATGTTTGTAAACATGCGTTGTAAAGTCGTAATGAATTCTTTAAAAGCATTACATAATATGAATATACCTAAGCAGAACAATTTCCTTGTTTCGAAGTCTATAAGTCTCAAAAGAAGCACTGCTTTATACATTTTATACTCTTCAAAAAGTAATCAATCGATGGATATTGATGGAGATAATTATTTTAAGATGTAAAACATTCTTAACTTTAAAAAATTAATGATTCGTTAACAAATACTTTACTTTGTAAACTGTTTAAAGAAAAAGTAATAAAACTTATTCAGTTTCTTAGTGACAATAGCGTAATATTTTATATTTTTTATTTAGTGAGATTTATGGTTTTATAATAACAAATTGTGGAAACAGAAATCTATATTTATGTTTGAAGAATCAACGTAAACAAAATCTTGTGTAGATAGAGTAGAGGTGTAGCAAACCAGAGGAACGGTCTAGCTGGGTCTACACCTTTCTTCTTTCTTGTAGTCTTGGGATAGAACCCTCTCTTTCATTTTTCCTATTAAGCATCTGATAACTAACCCTTCAGACCCTGACGCTATTAGAGTATTCCAGATCTAGGCGTCCCTCTTTTCTTCTTTTTGAAGGTTGTTGACCGGGAGGTTTTTTGCTTTAAACAACAACAAATTGGTAGATGCTTTTATTTAGCTTTATCTATCCATTATGTTTAAATTTTGTAATTGTTGTTAATAAATTCATGTTTTTGGTTGTAGCGTTATGTGTTGTTTTATTTTTTGTTAACCTCCTGATGATGGCCCTTTATGACGAAACAGGTGTTGTGCGACAATAAACACAGAAGAAACACGAGTCAAATAAAGTAAATTATTCCAGACATTAAATTATTGAAACGTTGGACAGAAATTTCATAATAATGTTTTATTATTTGAATATTTTTCAATTGTCAGATATATTAGGGTCAAGATCTTACTTCTATTTTTGTATTATTCTAAATAAGGCTTCCAGATGGTTCACAAAATGTATTTTACAACTAATTATTTACAATGTTGGCAATCTTCGTGTCTTTACTTATTGTTAGGTTGTCTTTCTGTTCCAGTATGAAAGCTAAGTGTATGACCTTTCTATAGGAGTAGGCCTAACACTCATAATGTGTGATACAATGGTTCTGTATAAATGAGCTTCAATTACGAGTTCTACCTATTACGAAGTTTTGATTCCTTGGCTTATAGAAGATAAACTGTATGTGCTACATTAGTTCCAAATTTGAAGGACTTGTAAATATATGAAGAGGACCCGCTGACATGATAGATGGCAAGTGAACCTCGTTCGATGGTTTTACTTTTTGGAATAAGAATAGAAAAAAAAATCTTTATTTAACAGCGAAGTTAGGATCATCTCTTCCACTTAACGCCATAATACATAAATAATAAATTGCTTAGTTTATACTAAATATTACACAAAATAAAACAAACCTGAACACAATTTTTTTTTAAACGAGAAACAAAAACATAAAATCCAAAATAAGGTCAATTAATGTACAATTCGAAATAAACACAACGTCTAACATAAACAAATAGACCTTAATAAGGACTATTTAAATTAAACAAATATTACACGTTAAGAATAAATTTATAAATACGGTGATATTACAACTAATATAATTTTTATTTTAGACTAAATATAATGCACAATTAAACACTTGAACACTAAATAAAAAAATAAAAAAACATATAATAGAAAATAAGATCATTTAAAATACAAATCGAAGTAAAAACAACGTCAAACATGAAAAAAACACAACTTAAAATACACAATTAAATATATCTCAATAAGAACTCTTTATATTAAACAAGTTTTAGGCGTTAAAATAATATTTAATTTAATATAAATATCAAACTGCTTATTATAGACTAAATACAAAACAAAATAAAAACGTGAAACAAAACATAAAATACAAAATAAGATAATTAAGAAGTAAAAAGAACGTCAAACATTAAAAAACACAACTTAAAACACAAAATTCAATAGATCTTAATAAGAACTCAAGTGAAACTATTTACTGATTCTTCTTTTTTCTACTTTTGAGGTTAGATTACGAATAATTAGTAGGGTCCGTAGGTAAAACCAAGGAAGCTTATATCTACCGTGGGTCTATCTGTAAGTAGCAACCGGTTTACAAATACAAGATAATACAAATTCTATATATTCCAAACTTTGCATTTTTATTTTCTGTATCATTCCGCATATAGAAAAAATATAGCGGTAACAAAAAAATGACGTTGAGGCAAAAACTATCTGAAAAGTTGTAAGTAAGATAGCAAATAAAACTGAAAATTATTCAGATTACGAATATGTATTTGACAAAAAATTAATATGTTGGTGCTAGGCCAAATTTAAGTGTCACATATGATGCCCCTCCCCGCTCTTCTACCTTGGACAGGCGTCACCAAGAAATAAAAAAAATATAATAAAAAATATCGTTTGGATTTGAGATTAAATTGCAGTGCAAAATCATATATTATAGTTTCTTGTGGGGCGAAAACAACTTATTTGAACTACACAATGAGAAATGAGTAGCGTGTAAGTTTTAAAAGCAGTTTTTGTGAGATGTGAGCTATTTCAATAGACACTAAAGAATAGATTACATTTTCATTAATTTATTTTATCAGACGCTTGTCTGTCTGTACAATTTAAACTGCCGATTAAAAGACTTAGAATTAATACAAATAACTGTCCTTATATGCATCCGGATCCTAAGTCTTGTGGTAAGCCACGCATAACCCTTTTGTTTGTTATAGAAAAACAATTTTTGGGATAATTAACTACGGAATTTCAAGCTGAAGAAAATATACCATTATCGGACGTTGTTCGACGTTTGGGTAAAATACTATTTAACGAAATTTATAAATCAGCCAGTGAGTTGTAAAACTAAATTTTAGAACCATCCCAATAGACTTCCAATTTCAATATTATTAGGAACATTGTGTAGTATTGTTATGCCAGGTAAACTAATCAATTTATTAGAGCCATAAAAAATGAAGTTTTTGAAGCAAAACAAACATAAATGGTTGCACAAACTTTCTCACAACCTATCCTCAAACCGAAAAAAACTAATTTAAACTCATAGTCACTAAAGATGTCTGTTGGGTAGTTGTCAGTCAAAAAGTGGAAATGAACCATGTACACAGTCTATGAAGATGTATGTAAATACTGTATTGAAATAAGGACCTTACTCCATGAACACCTCTTTAGAGTAAATTGTACATGATAAAATCCAGTTTTTAACGAACTATTTTAAGGTTTTTCCCAGTTTTTGAACCGTAATATTTTGTACCTGATACTTTGGGTCATAAATCTTCACATTTACTAAAATTGAATGGAATCGGTAGAGCCGTTTTACAGAAATTACAACTTTTAGAAAACTCCGAAAAAGAATTTTTTGGTTTTAACTACCGAACCAGCATTTTTTGAAAGATAGTGACCAATTTATTTTGTTTGTGCTCATGAAGAAAATTTGATAAATATCATTGGAATGCTTTTTTTTTACGGAAGCTACCTCAAATTTGAGTTTCAAAATTTACAAAAAATTCTGATATAGTCAAATTTTAATAAAATCAGATCACGTGTTTAGACTTAAGAGCACTTCTTGGAAACATGGTCCTCAAAACGGATATATCAACAGAACGAGTAAATCGTCAAATCGGATATTTCCCCAAAATAGACAACATTGATTTTTTGACCCATCTCATAAATTTCTCTATACCAGTTATATCTAAGAAAGGTAGTAATAAAACAAGAAGAAAACATTTCCGTGACAGTCAAGCAACAAAACATTGTCGCAAATAATTCTCATTAGAATTGTTTAACCTTTCTTACATACAACCCCCAAACTGAAACTAACTATTAACAAACGAAAAAGTATAGTGCAATCGTTGTACTTGTCGACCTGTTATGATAACGTCAGTACCAAACTTACTGCCTGAATTTAAACAATATCTTTAGATAACACAGACTAACAGATATTATCGTATAGAGTTTGTAATGACAATAGTCTGAAACATTAACATTTGAACTTCATTACAAAGTTATCCAACTAATCACCTCCAAGACCTTCTCTATCTATTTATATACTGACTTTTGTTATCATTATCATGAAGGCTTCTGGTTTTTCGTTTGTATTAAAAAACAACCAAACAAACAAGTTAGACAATTACGTGCATTATGAACACAACATAGAGACGATATTTTATATCACTTAGTCTTGTTTGATAACACTGTTAATAGTAGAAACTTTTGAAGCTTTACAAATCTTGGATCAAGGAAAGTAATAAAATTGCGATTTACACTAATTTGGTTTCTAAGAACAAAAAACAAACAAACAAGTTAGACAATTACGTGCATTATAAACACAACATAGAGACGATATTTTATATCACTTAGTCTTGTTTGATAAGTGTTAATAGTAGATACTTTTGAAGCTTTACAAATCTTGGATTAAGGAAAGTAATAAAATTGCGATTTACACTAATTTGGTTTCTAAGAACAAAAAACAAATAAATAAGTTAGACAATTACCTGCATTATGAACACGATACAGAGACGATATTTTAATTTTAAGACGGAAAAATAGTTAAATGAACATATAATCATTTGTATAAAAGTTGCTCCCTTACAAAAGAATAAACTTCACGATTATAAGACTAAAATATGCAAACTCAGACCATAAAATCCGTTATCGAGCAGAAATTGTGCGCATCATAAATAATTGCCATGTAGATATCTAACCTCAATTAGATTCGACTTGTCAGCTATTATTGAAGGCAGCTGTTGTTATTTCAATCTGTCACATTGGTTGTTATGGTAACTCTCGATTTGTTATGGTATCGTATAAGGATTGATCCTAAGTTCTATAAATAATAAATAGAACGAACATTCTCATAAATAACGTTTAGGCCGGTTGCAGACTAGAGGGATACGATACATATCTTTAGGTTGTAAGCAATACGAGATAATTATCTTATTGCGCGTTGAAGTCGTACTGTACTGTCTAAACAGGTGTACGACATCTCTAGTAAGATAGATGTATTAAGCGACACGCTTGCCCTATCTCTTCGCTTAGTATTTTACGGTTCTTCAAAGTGACAAAAGTTGTTTGTAGGTACAAGTAATGTTGAAGATTTAAGTTTATAAATTTCTTTTATTGACAGGAAAATACCCTGTTTAAACGGTGTAAGAAAATACCCCTGTTTATGAAGTGTGAACTTAACGACTACTACAAAACTTACGTGATAGGATTGGCCTAATAGACCATTGTATCCGAATTAAGAGACACAAGTGAAAAATCAAATTTTTATAGTTCAGAGTACCAATAAGAAATAAAAACCCATCCTGAAAATTCTGTACATATCTTTCCGTTCGTTTACAACTACTGCGGACCTGTGTCAACTATAAACTACACGATTGTACCCGAAAGTTCTTGGTCTTCTTTCCCCCAGCTTTTCAAATACTAATAGGTCTACATGGCAAAAACGGAAAGATTACTGCTGTTAAACTGACTCCAGAGAATATTACCACCCAACAGATCGTATCGCTTATTTGTGAAGCAAAATAAGTTAAAAATCGCACACCGCCATGTTTGTTCGATAAACATCGTATCACTCTGGTGTGATGAACAAACGCGTTTCATCGGTAATGTCGTCATCCTCAGACTACATTAGCTACATCAAACAAATTATAAATAACTCTGTAATATATATATATATATATATATATATATATATATATATATATATATATATATATAATAGAAATACCTACTCAAAATTTCTGCGTTATTTTTATTAATAATAATATATAAATTAACATAATTCTTAAACTACTTTAAACAACTAATTACTAAAACGGACAAGTCTCATCTTCAGAACTATCAAACTAAAACACTCTAGGTCGTTATGAAATGAATTAGAAACTAGAGAAGTAAAGGTTATTAGTTAATATATTAGAATCTTGACCGTACTCATTTAAAACTTGGTGTCGTACAAAAAATCTTGGATCGGTTCAAGAAGATAACCGTCACTCAATCAGTGACACCCAGAAACTTTTCTAACTTAACCAACTTTATACATAATATATAAATGAAAACACTTTATTGTTCTCAAGCCCAATATAAATTTATATCCTTCCAGATGGTGTCAAAGAGAGCTTCATCCTTGTCCCTACGACGCCACATGAATTCATATAAGTAAGAATCTAACAAATCTCTACAGGTTCCACATTATTTCTGTTCCTGGTAAAATACTGTCCTTAATACACGCGAACAATGTTTCAGTGTTCTGTCTGTTCTATTTATGTCAAAACAAAATTGTTTACGAGTAGTGGACTTCTTCTTGAACAGACACGACATTTCATTTTCTTTTTTATAATGAACATCTCTCCTTGTAAATGTTTGTGTAAGACAGTTTTGCGGCTGTTTTATCACCTAACAGAGTATAAACTTACCAATGTGACGCAACACTAATCTTCTGCAGATCCTGTTGGTTAACCTAACCTTCGACTGCTATAAACTTTAACTATTACATTATTATATGGTTATTCTAGCGAATTAACTGTTGGTTAGATTTGTTGTTATGAAATCAAATGTTTACATGATCGCAACTTTGAAATACAAGACAGCTGATTTATAAGTTGTTTTTAGGCTTAATGTATTTGGAATTGTAGCTGAATAAGAATAAGCGACTAATGTCAAATGTGTAAAAATCTGTCTTGGTCACGATCAACAGACACAATATTAAGTTCTAATTAAATTTAAAAATCACGATAATTGGTCTAATAGTTTCTGAGATACAGCGTTCTTTACATTTCCATTTGAAACCTCTACCTTCTCTAATCACGTTTTAGAGAAATCTCCAATCAGGAATTCTTACTTCTTGCTGTTGTGATTTGGGGTTGAATTACACTGCAACTTTAAGACATCTACTTTGTTCTTCTATTTCTTCTCAACAAGGGAATTCCTCGTTCCCATATAGAACTTGCTATGCACTATGTTAAGCAGAGCAGTTCGTGCACTCAGTTAGTCGTGATGTGTTTTTGCCTGTCTCGTGTTGATTGTGGTTCTTTACTTTATTCTAAATGTCACCATGACTGTTTAATTAATTGAAGCCTTGACGTTCGGAGTTTTACAGGAGGGCCAATTCACCAATTCTTAAATTGTTTATTCATAAGAAGGCGAGATGAGAATGACTGATAGCCAATTTCAGCCCTCGAGTTTATTTGTACCGATGTTGTGAGAGTGAATATTTAGTAATTAGTTACATTTCTTTGTTCCATTTTAATTACATAAATCTCTTCAAAGCTGGGTATCCTATAGTGCATGGGCAGACCTGGGAAAAGTATTAATACCTCAAAATAACCGTGAGAAATATGGTGTACAGTATTGCTTCCCAAAATTGTAGATACTAGGCTAGCTAGTGACATTAGACGTTAAAAAAAAAGTATTTATGAATTTGATTGCGTTCTTATTTTTTACACCATTCATAAAAGTCATTGATTTGTTGTACAAGGGATTAGGCAGGACCTCTTCAGCGGACCAGAGTTAAGTTACTCATTTTGTGAAAAGAAACAGTAGTATGCTAAAAAGGACAGAAAATGCATTACTAACATTATACCGGGTGTTCAAAAAGTCTGGAAACCCCTTAATATTAATTTTATTAATAAACGCAGAACAATGAAACTCTAGGATTACGTCCTCACTGTAGTTACCAACTTTTTGCTCATTTTAACTGTCATTTTTCGCTTTGGAAGGACGTCCTATGGAGGAAGTCTAAAAATTCTTAAATATAAGCATAGGTCGAATTATACCTCATTTTAAATGTCTTTGTTAGAGGAACACATTGCCGCAATCCCGACTGAAAAAGGACCATTTGTTTGGAAATGGCAGCCTTTTACAATTTGTTAACTTTACTTTGCTAAGATTAAGAGGCAGAAGTGAATACTCAACCGTGTTGGTTATGTTAGTGTTTTAGCTATGAGAATACCCTGTTTGTATTTAAGGGTATTCCCATAATTCGACCTATGCTTACATTTAAGATTTTTTAGACTTCCTCCACAGGACGTCCCCCCAAAGTGAAAAAAGACAGTTAAAATGAGCTTAAAGTTGGTAACTACAGTGAGGACGTAATCCTAGAGTTTCATTGCTCTGCGTTTATTAATAAAATAAATATTACGGGGTTTCCAGACTTTTTGAACACCCGGTATTTAAAGAAGATATACCGGTAGTTAAGATTTAATTTTGGATATTATAGCTGAATCTCTTAAAAAGAATCTGTGGTAATCACTGATCTGCTTAAAATATGGAAATTGTAAATCCGTTACAAAAGAACTGACATAGAATCGAACAACATGAGGATCTCACAACAAACACTCCTGTAAGTCTATCAACAAAACATCTGATAAGGATAATTTGTACACCGACTGATGACCAACTTGCTTCATAAATAGAACTACAGTACAATTTCCTCCTTTCTAATAGTATGTCTACACAACGCATGACGAGATCAAAATAAGCCAGTCTTGGGGTTTTCACTGAAGTTTTCTATTTTTAATTTTGCAATAAATTAACGCATTATCTTGTGACATTACCTATCCATTTGTCAGTCTACCACTGATATCTCAATAACCACTCCACCAACTTTGATGAGATTTAGCATGGGATAATTTTTTTGATTGTGAAATTTTAAACAAATAATATTTCCATATATTTGGTAGTAAAAATTTTATTCTAATGACTTGTAAGAAATGGTGTTCGTAGCCTCTCCAGAAATAAAACATAGGCTACTGATTATTATTTTAGAAAAAATTTAATAAAATATTTCGAAAACAGCCCAACTGTTATTCATAAAACTTTGGTGAAATATAATGGGTAATGGCGAGACAAACTGCAAATAAATGGTAAACGTAATAAATCGCAAACAAAGTTTTGTTAATGACTTATTAATGATAGAAAAACTAAAATGGCTGTCATCTTGCAATAAATTTCAAGAGTTACAAAATGTTATAGAGACACGTAAGTAAGCAAAACAAGCAGTCTTGTTAGGAAATAATTTAAAATGTTACAGTATAAGGTTCTTGAGAATAACAGTACAAAACTGATGAAAAATACATAAATATCTGGAAAAAATTGTAATGCATTTTGAATATAAAGTATGTTTTTAGTTTTGAAACGTTGTATTATACGAAATATTTCGAGTTTTAAAACGACGGAGATTGTTCACTTTTGATTTTTGATAATTATTCCTGAACCGTATTGGCACCTTTTTCGGAATTTCAACTCCCACGATTTTCTTTTCTTTTTTTTCTTTTTCTTTCTTTCTTTTTTTTTTTATGGAATCCCTTTCATTTGCCTCATTTGCCACAATGTGAGGTACTTAATACTAGGTTTAGCCCGAATCGTCACAAATACGTTCGATTATGTGGTTATATCTATAATCGTGCATACGATAAGCGATAAGGTTTTAGCCAGTATCGTCACAAATAGGTGCGATTAGGTGGTTATAATTGGTATAATTGTGCATACAATAAGCGATAAGGTATTTAGTCAGATAACAGTTTTAGCCAGTATCGTCACAAATAGGTTCGATTAGGTGGTTATAATTGGTATAATTGTGCATACAATAAGCGATAAGGTATTTAGTCAGATAACAGTTTTAGCCAGTATCGTCACAAATAGGTTCGATTAGGTGGTTATAATTGGTATAATTGTGCATACAATAAGCGATAAGGTATTTAGTCAGATAACAGTTTTAGCCAGTATCGTCACAAATAGGTTCGATAAGGTGGTTATAATTGGTATAATTGTGCATACAATAAGCGATAAGGTATTTAGTCAGATAACAGTTTTAGCCAGTATCGTCACAAATAGGTTCGATTAGGTGGTTATAATTGGTATAATTGTGCATACAATAAGCGATAAGGTATTTAGTCAGATAACAGTTTTAGCCAGTATCGTCACAAATAGGTTCGATTAGGTGGTTATAATTGGTATAATTGTGCATACAATAAGCGATAAGGTATTTAGTCAGATAACAGTTTTAGCCAGTATCGTCACAAATAGGTTCGATTAGGTGGTTATAATTGGTATAATTGTGCATACAATAAGCGATAAGGTATTTAGTCAGATAACAGTTTTAGCCAGTATCGTCACAAATAGGTTCGATTAGGTGGTTATAATTGGTATAATTGTGCATACAATAAGCGATAAGGTATTTAGTCAGATAACAGTTTTAGCCAGTATCGTCACAAATAGGTGCGATTAGGTGGTTATAATTGGTATAATTGTGCATACAATAAGCGATAAGGTATTTAGTCAGATAACAGTTTTAGCCAGTATCGTCACAAATTGGTTCGATTAGGTGGTTATAATTGGTATAATTGTGCATACAATAAGCGATAAGGTATTTAGTCAGATAACAGTTTTAGCCAGTATCGTCACAAATAGGTTCGATAAGGTGGTTATAATTGGTATAATTGTGCATACAATAAGCGATAAGGTATTTAGTCAGATAACAGTTTTAGCCAGTATCGTCACAAATAGGTTCGATTAGGTGGTTATAATTGGTATAATTGTGCATACAATAAGCGATAAGGTATTTAGTCAGATAACAGTTTTAGCCAGTATCGTCACAAATAGGTTCGATAAGGTGGTTATAATTGGTATAATTGTGCATACAATAAGCGATAAGGTATTTAGTCAGATAACAGTTTTAGCCAGTATCGTCACAAATAGGTTCGATTAGGTGGTTATAATTGGTATAATTGTGCATACAATAAGCGATAAGGTATTTAGTCAGATAACAGTTTTAGCCAGTATCGTCACAAATAGGTTCGATAAGGTGGTTATAATTGGTATAATTGTGCATACAATAAGCGATAAGGTATTTAGTCAGATAACAGTTTTAGCCAGTATCGTCACAAATAGGTTCGATAAGGTGGTTATAATTGGTATAATTGTGCATACAATAAGCGATAAGGTATTTAGTCAGATAACAGTTTTAGCCAGTATCGTCACAAATAGGTTCGATTAGGTGGTTATAATTGGTATAATTGTGCATACAATAAGCGATAAGGTATTTAGTCAGATAACAGTTTTAGCCAGTATCGTCACAAATAGGTTCGATTAGGTGGTTATAATTGGTATAATTGTGCATACAATAAGCGATAAGGTATTTAGTCAGATAACAGTTTTAGCCAGTATCGTCACAAATAGGTTCGATTAGGTGGTTATAATTGGTATAATTGTGCATACAATAAGCGATAAGGTATTTAGTCAGATAACAGTTTTAGCCAGTATCGTCACAAATAGGTTCGATTAGGTGGTTATAATTGGTATAATTGTGCATACAATAAGCGATAAGGTATTTAGTCAGATAACAGTTTTAGCCAGTATCGTCACAAATAGGTGCGATTAGGTGGTTATAATTGGTATAATTGTGCATACAATAAGCGATAAGGTATTTAGTCAGATAACAGTTTTAGCCAGTATCGTCACAAATAGGTTCGATTAGGTGGTTATAATTGGTATAATTGTGCATACAATAAGCGATAAGGTATTTAGTCAGATAACAGTTTTAGCCAGTATCGTCACAAATAGGTTCGATAAGGTGGTTATAATTGGTATAATTGTGCATACAATAAGCGATAAGGTATTTAGTCAGATAACAGTTTTAGCCAGTATCGTCACAAATAGGTTCGATTAGGTGGTTATAATTGGTATAATTGTGCATACAATAAGCGATAAGGTATTTAGTCAGATAACAGTTTTAGCCAGTATCGTCACAAATAGGTGCGATTAGGTGGTTATAATTGGTATAATTGTGCATACAATAAGCGATAAGGTATTTAGTCAGATAACAGTTTTAGCCAGTATCGTCACAAATAGGTTCGATAAGGTGGTTATATCTATAATCGTGCATACGATAAGCGATAAGGTTTTAGCCAGAATCGTCACAAATAGGTGCGATTAGGTGGTTATAATTGGTATAATTGTGCATACAATAAGCGATAAGGTATTTAGTCAGATAACAGTTTTAGCCAGTATCGTCACAAATAGGTGCGATTAGGTGGTTATAATTGGTATAATTGTGCATACAATAAGCGATAAGGTATTTAGTCAGATAACAGTTTTAGCCAGTATCGTCACAAATAGGTGCGATTAGGTGGTTATAATTGGTATAATTGTGCATACAATAAGCGATAAGGTATTTAGTCAGATAACAGTTTTAGCCAGTATCGTCACAAATAGGTTCGATTAGGTGGTTATAATTGGTATAATTGTGCATACAATAAGCGATAAGGTATTTAGTCAGATAACAGTTTTAGCCAGTATCGTCACAAATAGGTTCGATAAGGTGGTTATAATTGGTATAATTGTGCATACAATAAGCGATAAGGTATTTAGTCAGATAACAGTTTTAGCCAGTATCGTCACAAATAGGTTCGATTAGGTGGTTATAATTGGTATAATTGTGCATACAATAAGCGATAAGGTATTTAGTCAGATAACAGTTTTAGCCAGTATCGTCACAAATAGGTTCGATAAGGTGGTTATAATTGGTATAATTGTGCATACAATAAGCGATAAGGTATTTAGTCAGATAACAGTTTTAGCCAGTATCGTCACAAATAGGTGCGATTAGGTGGTTATAATTGGTATAATTGTGCATACAATAAGCGATAAGGTATTTAGTCAGATAACAGTTTTAGCCAGTATCGTCACAAATAGGTTCGATTAGGTGGTTATAATTGGTATAATTGTGCATACAATAAGCGATAAGGTATTTAGTCAGATAACAGTTTTAGCCAGTATCGTCACAAATAGGTGCGATTAGGTGGTTATAATTGGTATAATTGTGCATACAATAAGCGATAAGGTATTTAGTCAGATAACAGTTTTAGCCAGTATCGTCACAAATAGGTTCGATTAGGTGGTTATAATTGGTATAATTGTGCATACAATAAGCGATAAGGTATTTAGTCAGATAACAGTTTTAGCCAGTATCGTCACAAATAGGTTCGATTAGGTGGTTATAATTGGTATAATTGTGCATACAATAAGCGATAAGGTATTTAGTCAGATAACAGTTTTAGCCAGTATCGTCACAAATAGGTTCGATTAGGTGGTTATAATTGGTATAATTGTGCATACAATAAGCGATAAGGTATTTAGTCAGATAACAGTTTTAGCCAGTATCGTCACAAATAGGTGCGATTAGGTGGTTATAATTGGTATAATTGTGCATACAATAAGCGATAAGGTATTTAGTCAGATAACAGTTTTAGCCAGTATCGTCACAAATAGGTTCGATAAGGTGGTTATATCTATAATCGTGCATACGATAAGCGATAAGGTTTTAGCCAGAATCGTCACAAATAGGTGCGATTAGGTGGTTATAATTGGTATAATTGTGCATACAATAAGCGATAAGGTATTTAGTCAGATAACAGTTTTAGCCAGTATCGTCACAAATAGGTGCGATTAGGTGGTTATAATTGGTATAATTGTGCATACAATAAGCGATAAGGTATTTAGTCAGATAACAGTTTTAGCCAGTATCGTCACAAATAGGTTCGATTAGGTGGTTATAATTGGTATAATTGTGCATACAATAAGCGATAAGGTATTTAGTCAGATAACAGTTTTAGCCAGTATCGTCACAAATAGGTGCGATTAGGTGGTTATAATTGGTATAATTGTGCATACAATAAGCGATAAGGTATTTAGTCAGATAACAGTTTTAGCCAGTATCGTCACAAATAGGTTCGATAAGGTGGTTATATCTATAATCGTGCATACGATAAGCGATAAGGTTTTAGCCAGAATCGTCACAAATAGGTGCGATTAGGTGGTTATAATTGGTATAATTGTGCATACAATAAGCGATAAGGTATTTAGTCAGATAACAGTTTTAGCCAGTATCTTCACAAATAGGTTCGATAAGGTGGTTATATCTATAATCGTGCATACGATAAGCGATAAGGTTTTAGCCAGTATCGTCACAAATAGGTGCGATTAGGTGGTTATAATTGGTATAATTGTGCATACAATAAGCGATAAGGTATTTAGTCAGATAACAGTTTTAGCCAGTATCGTCACAAATAGGTGCGATTAGGTGGTTATAATTGGTATAATTGTGCATACAATAAGCGATAAGGTATTTAGTCAGATAACAGTTTTAGCCAGTATCGTCACAAATAGGTGCGATAAGGTGGTTATATCTATAATCGTGCATACGATAAGCGATAAGGTTTTAGCCAGAATCGTCACAAATAGGTGCGATTAGGTGGTTATAATTGGTATAATTGTGCATACAATAAGCGATAAGGTATTTAGTCAGATAACAGTTTTAGCCAGTATCGTCACAAATAGGTTCGATAAGGTGGTTATATCTATAATCGTGCATACGATAAGCGATAAGGTTTTAGCCAGAATCGTCACAAATAGGTGCGATTAGGTGGTTATAATTGGTATAATTGTGCATACAATAAGCGATAAGGTATTTAGTCAGATAACAGTTTTAGCCAGTATCGTCACAAATAGGTTCGATAAGGTGGTTATATCTATAATCGTGCATACGTTAAGCGATAAGGTTTTAGCCAGAATCGTCACAAATAGGTGCGATTAGGTGGTTATAATTGGTATAATTGTGCATACAATAATCGATAAGGTTTTAGCCAGAATAGTCACAAATAGGTTAGATTAAGTGGTTATAATTGGTATAATTGTGCATACAATAAGCGATAAGGTATTTAGTCAGATAACAGTTTTAGCCAGTATCGTCACAAATAGGTTCGATAAGGTGGTTATATCTATAATCGTGCATACGATAAGCGATAAGGTTTTAGCCAGATAACAGTTTTAGCCAGAATCGTCACAAATAGGTTACTTAATAGAAATAAACGAACACAAATTCTCACTATTTATTCAAACGCGATTCAAAGTTATAGCTATTAAAGTTAAGTTATAGTTATTTTAGCTCGTACAGCACTGAAGATGACGATTTTGTCGATGAACCGCGTTTTAATAAATAAATTTACTGTTTTTGAGAATTTGTGTTCAAGTTTTATTCTATTAAGTATACCATCTCAAAAGTCAAACTCAATATTTATTTCCAAATAAGTTGGATAAGGTGGTTTTATAACCACATATAACGTTAATATATAACCATGCATATCCGTGAAAATGAGATAAAATGCGATAACGTAAAATTAATGTCCTTAATACTAGGTTTAGCAAGTATCATCACACATAGGTTAGGTTAAGTGGTTATGCTTAAATACTCGTCCATACTCGCGGATAAGCGATAAGGTTAAGTTAATATGCAGATAACGTGCATAATCAATATCACAACAACATTGTACTTTATTTATTTCCTTATTCTATATTCATTATATACCTACCAATGCCGATAATAAATCAAATTAAATACAAAACAGGCGTTTAATGTGTTGTAAACCATGAAATCAGCAAAATTGATTTCTTTAGTAATTTGGTTAAAAAACGTATTTCTCTGACTAATTTTCAATGGAGAACACCATTTCATGACAAAAAGTTTGGTTGTAATTTCTGATTTTCACAATCACTTCCTCTATAATACGTAAATATTAAAATTTTCAAGAATGTTGGAAAAATGGTGGACAATTGTAAAATGTTAAAACAATAATTAAAACAAAAATAAAAAGTTCATTAAGGTTCAGAATAACACAGTCGGCACACTTATTTCAATCACCCTGTATATAATAAGCAACACTTGGGGACACTTCAATCACCACAAAAAATAAAACACAATTCTCCTTAATAACCTTCAATGTCAGGAGGGTTTGTGTGCATGCGACAACTGTATCGAATTTCTTTTATTTGGTCACTCTGTATACATAATATAATAAAATATTAATTATTTATCATAGCAATGTTTGAACTTACCGGTACGTCTTTCACAAGTTGCTTTTCCACTGTGGTAGGTAGCACCTTGCCGACTGGAGGTTCACTGAAATAAAGAGAATTAAATATAAACTATAGAAGCTATATTTACAATCTTCGGAACGTCACTGGAAATCCTCTAAACGTCATAATTCATTGACCAACAACCTACGTCATCAATAATGACGTCGATTTGTACAATATTTATATTATTTAAATGTTATATAAAGTAATGACAAGGCTTTATAAATGACATGCAGAAATACACTAATTATCTCTCTCTCTGACACGCGCGCGCGCACACACACTCACACACGTCTAATTAGATAACAACGTTATTATGATACGACCTTAGCCAGAATGTTATATTGTGTTATCTTAGGTAAACATTTCACTCACTATTTATCCAATACAACGTAGTATAGGCTAAGTTTACTAAACACAAAATTTACCTTCTTTTCTTGACTAGTCTCCACGTTTTATAATCTCAAGAAACCGAAATAGTAATTTGGGACATGCCGTCCTTTCGTCGTCGTTGCCGGTTTGTAGAAATGATAGTGAAAATAAAAATTAAATTGTGAACATAATTTGGTGGATATTTTTCGGAATTTCAACCGAACATTTTTTTAAAAGTTGTCATGCAATAATGCTCTCAACTGAAAATTGGTTAAATTCCTTAAATAAAAAAATAAGAAAAATTTGATAACGGTACACCTGATGCCCAGGACCGACAAAGAGCGACGAGTTGCCCGCCGTGACGCCCGAAGACGATGACGACTCAAGCGGCCAAAACCTATCCCCCCCCGGCTGGACAACTCCGCACAACAAAATTTACAACGAGATCCGGTACACCAGGCCCAATTCATCTATATACTACATACCCATCCGGCCCGCCCACCTCTCCAATCCTGTCCCGGGTGACCCTAGAGCTCCACATTACGTGGTGCTCTAGTTAGCTTGGGCAATCTGACGTGTGGTCTTCTTCAAGGCCTACAACTGTGCCGATCCTCTCTCCATCATTCCCCGCTCCAAACTTCCTCGACCCTCCCGGGTCAATCCCCCCGTAACCATTGTATACTCGCCTTCCCGCATTTCCTAAGATGCCCAGGATACGTCAAACTAAAGAAATGAGTGTTGCTGATTCCATAGCTTACAGGACATTGGCCGCTTTTTTAATTTGACTTTTTATTGGCATGGGTAGATGTAGAATGGATATAGAATAAATAAATAAATAATTAAGTAAATAAAATACAAAGTTGTTGGGATTAGTTAACCACGACTAATGGAAAGGATTCGACCAAAAAGAGAGAAAAATCGTGGGGTTAAATTTTCGAAAAACGTTCAATTAGCATTGTGGGTTTATACTACGCCATGCGTAGAACACAATTGAAATTCAGAAAAATAAAATTGAAAATATCAAAATGGCGGTAACACTTTCATCTTATCTATTGTTGAATTGTAAATTGCATACATTTTTGCAGTCTTCAATCTATGGTAATTAAAATCTGCATTTAATAGTACCACTCCGACCTCTCTACGATGACAAATAGTGAAATTATTTTCAAGAATATATTTCGAATTCTGACCTCCCAAAAAATGTAATAGTTACGATATTCAGTATGGACAGGAACATAGCAAGTGGAGGCTCCTTCACATAAATAGCTTCGAGGTCCGCCCAGGTAGAAAGACAGACACGAGCGAAGCGAGTCTTTCTTAGATTATTAGAATCTTAGATACTTAGATTCTGTCTTAGAGTCTTTCTTAGATTATTCGAATTCTTAGATTCTTTCTTAGATTATTAGAATTCTTAGATACTTAGATTCTGTCTTAGAATTTCTCTTAGATTATTCGAATTCTTAGATTATTTGAATTCTTAGATTCTTTCTTAGATTATTAGAATTCTTAGATACTTAAATTCTGTCTTAGAATCTCTCTTAGATTATTCGAATTCTTAAATTGTTTCTTAGATTATTTGAATTTTTAGATTCTTTCTTAGAACATTTTTTAGACTATTAGAATTCTTAGATTCTTCTTAGAATCCGTCTTAGATTATTAATAATACATGATAAAACCTGTTACAATTAATCTTTTCAGAAAAAGCGTTAAAAGAATATCCGTTCTGAACTTTGAATATATATATTTTTTTAATTCTTCAAAGTAAATGTTTGAAAATAAAGTAAGATGACTAAAACATGTAAATTTCGACCTATGTAACATGTAAAATCTAACCTACCAAGGGCTATCTTAGAAAACTCTTTTAGTAGAGACATTCTCAGCTGAAAACTCCTAGACCTGCTAAACCCTTCTGACCTTTGTTAACTGAAGACGCGGCGATAAGACCACGGGCCGCTCGACGATAGACACCTTATTACAGTTAAAACTATATTGAATAAACCCTTTGTTTTTCTTTTTAAGCACTTGTGCATCAATATAAATTAATTAAAAAACGTACTATTTTGTTTAATAACTTTTTTAATATTTTGCCTAAAGTATAATAAAATTGAACAATGATATTTGATTTATAATCTGGTTTTGTTAATTCAAATAAAACAAATCTTCATTTGGCACACTTACAACCGTTGTAATTATATGACATTTAGTCTTGTTTTGTTCACATTTTTATGTGGATCAAAAAATAATTACGCCGAAAAAGACAAACTGTAAATTCAAAATGTTGCAATTTTGTAGTGGCTTATTCAGTGGGTAAGTCATTAAATAATTGTGAGGGGTAGGTAAAGCTTTCCCGGTGAGTGTTGATGAAGGCCTACGTAAACCGATAGAGTCCTTAGCCTGTATGACACTAATTCATCCTTATAAAAACAAATTATCTACATATATCGAAAAGGTTTAATAAAATACACTATTAATTAAAAACGAATATATTAAAAACATTATGGTGTGTTAAGGCAATGCACAATATTGCAATGCTTCCTATAACAGACAATGCCAAGACAAGCGAAGCGTAGGAAGGACAAAAGTATTGTCTTACATGCACAATGTAACTGCTTTTACAAACATATCTAACTCCTCTGCAATGGTTTTGTTATGTTACTAATCCTTATCATTTGTGAATGTCAAAGTATCCCACATCTACACTTTATCTGACAATGAATTCTGCGAATTCTGTAAAGTTGCTTATGACGTAGAGATAGGCAGAGTTCATGTTGTGGTAAAATAATAAAAAGAGTTAAGTTAGAACAAATAGGGAACATCTGTTTCGACATCCTTAACAGTATGTAGAACAATAAAGTTGGATTTAAACCTCATTTTACATATCTTTTAGTCCAGTTATTTTAGAAAAACATTGGGAAGAAAATTACAAGATTTATGACGTAAGTCAAAATCGGTTAATAGCCGAACCGATTCACTGAACCGATAGCTGAAATCGGATTTGATTTACGAGTGCAGATATTTGTACTAATATTAAATAAACGCTGCAAAAACATTGCACAATCTTTCTAACACATCCGTTCAAAATAAAATTACTACTCAAATAAAACAATTAAAAAAAAAAAAATAGTTCTGGAGTTGTAAGAAAAAAAAAGTGAAAATGAACCATCTTTTAAAAAAATAATTTATGTATTCAAATAAAAACTAAACTTGTTTAAACTCATATTCAGCTTTAACCGTATATGAATAAAACGAAGGCAGGTTTAAACTGAATGAAGTACGCATGGCTGTCCATCTGCCTGTCTGTAAGTCGCAACCAATCTACAGAGACAAGACGATAAATCCTAATTACAGTAATTCAAACTTTTGCAATCATTTCTTTTTATTGTCCCACAAATAGCAAAAATATAGCGATAACAACAAAAGACCTGGGGGTAGTTAAAGGGCAAAAACTCTCGATTTGAATTTTTGTCTGTAATATATGTGGGGTATCAAATAAAACTAAAAGTTATTCTGATTACGAATATTTATGTTTATTTGACAAAAAATTAATATGTTCGTAAAGTGTGAGATATCATTTCTCCCTCCCTCTAACTTCAAAACGGCATAATCTACAAATAGAACTTAATTTAACCACACAATGACATATGCGTAGCGTGTAAATTTTAAAAGCAGTTTAGCGAGATGTGACAAAAAAAAATTAAATACTCATTAAAAGATGGATTAAATTTTCATTGATTTCTCTTTACTAGAGTCCGTAGATAAAACCAAGGACCGTTATAAATTCACCCGCGTGTCTGTACAATTTAAACTGCCGCTTAAAAGACTTCTACTTTATAAAAATAAGTGTCCCTCTGTACCTACAGACCCTAAGCCGAGTGGTTTTAGCATACGTTTGACCCTTTTTTCTTGGTAATTATTTCTGAACAGTAAAATTTATTTACTTGCGATTTTTCATTAAAATTTGATCGAAATCGGTTAAGTCGAATTTGTGAAATTACGTATTTTATTACAACAGTCCTCAAGCTGATTTTTAGTGGTTTTTTAAATTTATTTATTATTTTATTTTTTTACCGATAACTACGAATAGACATTTTTGAAGAGGTGACGACCAAATACAATTGTTTGAATCCTTTGAGGCTACACTTGACCAAAATTTAATATAAATCGTTATTAAAAATCGTAATACAGTATTGTGTTTTTCTTCTTATGCAGATATCCCCAAAATTTAACTTATGGGCTGAATAATACAAGTCAAAACATGTACATTGAATAAAACAAACAAAAAAGTTTTTTTTCCCCAAAAGATTTGATTACCCCTCTTTACCGAACCTAACCTTACCTAACCTAACATAATCTGACCTGACCTACCTTAACCTAACTTAAGCTAAATACTACGAGTCAGAATATGTACATTAAAAAAACAAACAAAAACCGTTGTTTTCCCCCAAAACATTGGATTTACGCCTTTAAATAACATAACTTATACTGACAGGACTATTTTTTAATCATAGCCTAATAAGTAAAGTACATTCATTTCAACGCTAACTTGAGGTGAAAGTGAACTGCTTTGACCTTGACCTCTCTGTTAGCTACCATAGCCGTGTATCCGTGGTATGGTTGAGATCAGAGATTAACACCCACTAAGCTCTGAATTAATTATTATAAGTTATACCATAAACCACCTTTTAACGAAATCTAATTTAACCGACACGCATATTAAAGATTGAGGTTAGGATAAGAATAACCTTTATCAGATAAGACGAATCACTAATTCAATGGGCCGCCATCTTTTTCAGTTGACGATGTGTAACAGAATTTTTAGACGGCACCGGAGAAAATAGGTTTAATAGTTGCAGTTTATTTTAGATATTGCTTTATACTGTGCCAATTGAACTCAAAATGTCAACATATTTGACACAGTTTTTTGTTCATATCTTGTTTGTTATTCAACTTATAACACAAAATTAGACCAAATTTGTTGATTTCATTTCTGCATGTAATTGTACCAACCTCACTTCTCCAATAGCGAAGTTATAAAAAATATAAATTCAAACACTGACCATTTAAGAAAATGTGATAGTATACTAGATCTGGCAAGAACGGAGTCAAAAAGACGGGAATGGGGAATTTTTAATATATACATCTACGAAGCCGTTCAAACAGTGCCACCCAGAAGATTTTCTAACCTAACCTAACCTAACCAACTTTGTAATACACACTTTATTGTTCTGGAGCCCAATATAAATTGAAGTCCTTCCAGGTGGTATCAAATAGATCGCCCTGTTCCTACGGCGCTACAACAATTCACATAAGTAGAAACGTAACAAATCTCTACTGGTTCCACATTCTTTCTGTTCCTGGTAAAATACTGTCCTTAATACACGACAGCAATGTTTCAGCTGTTCCGTCAGGTCCGGTTCTGTCTGTTCTATTTATGTTAATAGAAAATTGTTTACTAGTGGCGGTCCTCTTCTTGAATAGATCCCACATCTTTTAGATTCAATGGTTCTCAACAAACTCTTAACTAAGCCTTTAAAGTGGTTAAACGACCACATACAGAGACAAAGAAGTAGTCGCGATATTTCATTCAATGTTAACAAGAACAGATAACTCGATGTCTTGCATGTGTTTGTTATTTCGAGATTGTTGCAAAACAACTCCAGCTAACCCACTTGTAGGTTATGTTTAACCTACCACTACAATGTTTTGTGTGGGATTTAATCTTGTTCAATAAATAGTACAGTTTACAAAAACAGAATGAATCAAAAATGACATTGTTACAATACTACAGAATTTTAAATTCTGTTATTAATTCAGAAATCTGTCATTGTTAACACAACATAATACGGGGCGTTTCGAAAGAAATGATCAACTCATTTATCTAGTGATAAAACTAGAACATAAAATATATAAATAGTACAAAAACATTGCACAAACTTTCTCCTTAGTCCTCACTAAAACTAAGAAAAAAACAACAAAGTGACCAAAAATGTTGGTTCGATAACATCAAAAAGTGAAAATAAGCTATCGATGCCATGTTTAAAATATATATACTGGGTGCCACATAAAATCTTAGGACGCTATACGGGATCGGATTCTAGACATCAAAATACATTTTAAATGTTCAGTAACTATTTCTCTAATTCGCCTTAGTTTAGTCGCAATCCGCCATTTTGTTTTTATTACAAAAAAACTCACTGTAAAACAAAATATATTGAGTTCAAATTTAGTATAAGCGCCTAGTATGTTACAATTTACAAGTGTACCAAACATACTTTATTTTTATAATTTTCAAAATGGCGGCCATTTTATATTATTAAAATAATAATGTATTTTATATTATTAAATAACTTTAACATCGAGTTACTTCAACACCGTTAACTTTAAAACGAAATTTTAACGAAATCTGTACAGCTGATTTTGAGAAATTAAGTAGTCTATTTTATAACAGGCAGATTTTTGTTTTGTTTAACTAATAAAAAACTAACTAATCGACATTTTTGGTGATTACAACCAGTATCTTTTATTTGGGTCATTAAAGGCTACCTTAGAGCAAAATTTTGATTAAAATATTTATAACCCATTAAAAAATCACCATACAGACAGTAGAGGGACAAAATTCCGAAACCACTTTTTTGAATTCAGTGAACTTTTAAGAGGACATTTCCGCAAAACACTCATGTCGATTTTGTAACCCTCCTCATTACTTTCTATATACTAAGTGGGAAAGTAATATAAAACTAGTAACCAAAGAAAGAAACAGAGGACAAAAGCTAGACCTGAGAGTAATAACAAGTAAGACAAATGTGTTCAAGAAAACCCCAATTCGACAGACCTCCACATAACACAAGAAAATACAAAGACCAAATTAAATTGTTCAACTGGAAAGGCAAAATTGATTACCACCAGTGTTCAAGTAAAGGAGGTGACATGATTTTTAATTTGGCGTAGTGCAAACAAATTACCTTAAATTTATCAAAGATTAAATAAAAACTTAAAAGCTCTGAGGGAGTGAAATAAAATTGACATATTGACACTAGTGTCAGGTAGTGGTAGATCTGTGAATTACTGGTAAACTTAATTCTCGGCTGTCGATGGTCAAAATAGTCCTAGTTTCATTCCCAAGGGTGGAAAAACACTGAGCTTAGTAAACATAATACACATCAGTTTAAATCAACCCTTTATGTTGTTCAAAAAGACACAACACTCCTCAAAAGACACACAAATATTATGTCTAAACGGTTCGGCGATCACCATCGTATGTCACACATCGCACAATTCAGATAATACAATATTTATAAGATATTTGTACCCTAGAACTTTTCACTTTTAATGAAAGTGTCTTGAATACTACAAGACAAAGTTTAAAATTTAATGATTTAGAAGTGATTCGGATTATTTTCCCACTACTACCGACTCGTTTCTCATCAGATATTCTATGTAAAATACCTTATTAGATATTACAAAATACTACAAAGATAATGTAAAAGTTATGTTTTGCAAGTTTAAGCTACTATCGGTTATCCAAATAGATCGAGCTAATATCGAGTAAATAACGCCCGTAATTGTCTAACTTGTTTCATGTTTGTTTGCTAATACAATCGATTAAGAAGAAGCCTTCGAGATAATGATAACAAAAGTCAATATGTAAACAGATATAAAAGGCCTTGGAGATGATTTGTTGAATAACTTTGTAATGAAGTTCAAATGTCAAAGTTCCAAACCATTGTCATTAAAACTCTATTTGATATAATAATTGATATAGTCTGCATATAATTTTCCAATTATTAATATAAAAAAAAGAGAAAAAAATATTATAAAGATCAAAATAAGTTGCCCAATGAATAATAAATTGAATTACTCCTTTTTATTTTTTTTATAGTATAAGAAAAGACGATACCTATACTGATACTAAATTCAGTTTACAAATTTTGCTAATTTACCTGCCATTGAGATAATATTTGACGATCACTTAACTCCACCCCACTCACCAGTTTTCTCCACCCCACCCACCAGTTTTCTCCACCACACCCACCGTTTTCTCCACCACACCCACCAGTTTTCTTAACAAGTAATAGTAAAGAGATGGAAGAATGGGCCTAGTGGCTCTAACCTTGCCTCTATAAAAGACATTAAATAAATAAAGTCAGCCATATAAGTGTAAAAAATAATCTACATATGTTTCAGGGAGATCAAAACATAAAGCGTCATCAAAATTATAACACCATCATCGTACTCTCCTTATTTTAATAATTCAACAACAACAAAGGAGCAAGCTGATTTGGCACAAGCAATACGAGAACCTGTCGTATTAATCTTTTGTTTAGTTTAACCTAACATAATGATAAACAAACAATATAGCACAAGTGTTTAAAAGACTAACATGCTTGTTTGCGTTCCAAGTAGCCATGAACTTAACCTGCTTTATTTCAACCTGTTTGTCAAGAACTTGTTTCTAGCAGCTGAGTAGTATCGCACTCAAATACTGAAGATAGTGTTCTGTCTAAAGTTACGTAATGCACGACAATAAGAGTTGGTGAATAAAGACGTAAAGTGGAAGAGAGGGATCTAAACCAATACTACATGAGAAAATGTGAAGTGCTACCTACTAGGGTTCCTCGGACTCTAACTTAAGACTTTATGAAAAGATGTAGATTCTATTAGGGTTCCTCGACATTCCTAAGCCCGTACTGACTTAAATGCTCATTGAGGTTATAAAACCTCGATATAGTGGGTTCGTTTACAATGGTAAATTCTTGTACCAGTAATAACTAACAAAATTTTTGAGCGAGTAGAAGATATTGACTTTAGCAAACTGAAACCTTTTCACTAATAGACATTGCCTTCAACACTTAACAGTTCTTCAACAAGCCATACTAAACAAACTAATGTGTAGATAGAATTTTCCGCATCATTTTGGATCTTCACAGGGCCTAAGAATAACTGAGAAAAGTGAATAAAATGAGGAAAAACAGAGAAAGCACACAACAAATAATGAAAGCGTCTGCACAGATGAACATTGTTTTATCAAGATTCACTCAACCCATTAGTTCTTACATATTAATTAAAGACGCACAGTTTGATATTGTTTATTTTCTCTTCATACTTCAATTGCAGCTGGATTTTGGAAAACATCCATCAGATAACTTTATTAACTGTTACCCTTATTTAAAACTTAGGGTCGATTATGACAAAGTAAATTAAAACTTTTAGCCTAATTTATGTTGAAATATGGTTTACGATAATTTATTGGAGATGTGAAAGATCACAAATGAGCTGATTCATTTAAAACTATTAAATTTTAATTTGATTAGATACAGTATTTTGTTTTATGTAAGGCCTGTTGTATACAGATTTTTTGTTCTTGGTTTTTAAAGGGAAAACACCTGTGTCATCATCGCGTTACAAAAAAAGGAAGTTAAGAACACAAAATATCCCTACTTCATTTTTAATTTCCCTCACTTAGTATAGAGGTTGTGAGAGGGTCAAAAATTTAATGTTAAAGGATATATCTGTTCTGAAGTCTCCTGAATAAAAAAATGTTTTTGGAATAATCTTTTCACCGACAGGGTTGTATATGTGTCTGTCTGTCCTACTGACTTATGTCTTCTATTGTATGTAGACTATTGTACTACACTAAAGCCCAAACGCTAGAGTAAGTTTGGTAATCGTCAAAAAATTTTAAATCCTTTTTTTTTTCATTAATCTCAACGTTTCAATACCGCAGGAAACCATAAAAGTGATTTTGGTAATGCTGTTCGTCCGTCTGTTACATTGATTTCTGTACGTAAACACAATAATAAAACAAATAATTTTTTTTAACATACTACGTTTTTAAAACGAACTAAAAAGTATAAACTAATTTTTCATGACCCTTCTACGACTTTGAGGGAGGATTGTTAGTGGCTATGGATATATTTGGAATACTTGGAGAGAAAAACAAGGGGCTCAGGCAATCTATGATAGTTAGGGAGGAGTAAATAAATTAAAACTAAATCGGAAATGAGATTCACTGAAATTAGCTGTGAATTCATCCGGATTGTCTATATTATTTCCTGGCTGCGCCCCGCGTTTTTTTCTCCAAGTATTCCAAATATATCCATAGCCACTAACAATCCTCCCTCAAACTTGTAGAAATTTTTTTTTATACTTTTTAGTTCGTTTTAAAAACGTGGTATGTTAAAAAAAAATTTGATTTATTATTTTCTGTTTTATGGTCTTATGTCCGGGTGAAAGATTTCAATCGATGAAAAATTTGCCTCATCGTACTTCCATATTCCGGTTAACATTCAAAAGCGATAACGAGTTTAAGTGATAAGGGGGTTAAGCGACAACGCTGTTAAGCGACAACGCGGTTAAGCGATAACGCGGTTAAAAAAAATCTATATCCCATTGGCCAATTTTTATTTGTTTAAATAACTATTGTTTGAACAAATGTAGAGATAAGAAACCAACTGAATATTGTATTGTCATCCAATTCTGACCTATGTTCAAAATTTCAGGTCTCTAGATTATCGGGAAGTTTAAACTCGATTGCAAAATTCCACCCGGACAGACTGACAGATATGACGGAAACCGAACTAATAAAAACGTGGTAAAAATAGGGACATGAAATGTGTTGTAAAGAATTATATTGTGCTTATACAGCGCTTTATTGAAATTAAAAAAAAAAAAATCTAATTGAAAATGTCTTTATGATGGCAATTGTAAACAGTTTATTCATAGCTCGTGTGTTTTTAAACTTAAACACATTAAATTTGATAAAAATATTCAAACGTCAATTTTGTATCTCACCTCTCTACGACGACAAATAGAGAATTTATTGTCATCTGAAAGCACATATAAAATATCTATCTCTTTGAGTTTTCAAGTTATTGAACCTGTCCAGGATTTTTGGGACACGTTGTATAAATATATGAAATTTAGAAAAATTGTGTAACAACTGTTTTAAACTAAGTTAGCAATACAATTTAACAATTCCAACAAAGCTCAAGAAACCAACTTTTAGATATTACATTTAGAGGATCAACTTTTTTGCGAAAATTGTATTTTGAAAAGGAGCAGAAGAACTTTATTGAAAAAGTGAGTTTTTGGGCGCCAAAACAGATTTACGTAGTTTTACATTTATTTATTTAAATATATCACCTGTTCACATTTGATCAATATTTAATCAAATCGTTAATTGAGATTTTAAATTAATTTTTCAGAGGTGGTATGGTTTATGTTTACTTTTTTCAGCGGTAACATAAAACCATATTCTTTTATTGAGAGAGGGAGGGAGAAAGAGGGAGAAGGAGAGAGAGTGAGAGAGAAACAATCTAATACGTTTTGTTATGTCCTTAGAGAGAAACCTAAACAAAAATATTGTCTATAAGTGTATTTAAAAAATCGATATTATGTACTTTAGTTTAATGACAGGTATGCTCAAATTTTGAGTTATTGAAAAAATGAAAATAGCTCTCGAAATATGAGTAAATTAGATCTACAAATCAAATTTGATCGACATGGGTTCATTGTTGTGCCCTACACTTTCTTAAACGATGAAATACTGAACAATGATAGACAGTTAATCATAATGAGATCTTGGTAATAGTTAATTACACACACGAACATACATTAACAATCTAAACAAATAAATCACTTAAGCCTAAGCTTATTGCAGCGGTCTCATTGAGTCTTAATCCTTTTAAATCATTTCTTTTCCTTAACGACCTTCAAGTATGCATATTTTAACCCAGTTATAAACACTTTTAACTTGGACTGTACCTTAGGCCTATTGGTTGACACAATCAGCTACTATATTCTACTGCAAACATATCAATAACAAAAGACTTAAAGCGTTTATGTATGTTTGTTATATAAAAGGTTTTTATGATTGTGATAGTTGGAAATTGTTCAACCGTATACATACAGTGTTATCTGAAGATAAATTATTAGTCTAGTTTTTTTAGTTTGTGCGTAATTTGACTTAGGCCTACTACATGGTAAACTGTGGTGTTAGATCAGATAAAAATTATTTACAGAAAATGATATTGTACACGGTTAAAAAAGAAATATAAATTTAACAGATGTTGAAAACTGACTATTATATACAGTTTAATTTTCATATTTTGACCTTATTTACCTGGACCGATCATAAATCGATTAACAGGGCATCATAAAGTCTAAATTTTTGCTATTTAATTATCAAATATTGTAATACTTTTATCAAGATTATAAAATGTGTAAATCGAATCCGACAATTTCTTTAAGCCTTGCGATTATTTTCATCTTAAAACTCAAGCGATTGTTTCATCATGACATTTATCCAGTCCCATCATACAGTAAAGCCAGCAAATCCTTTAAAATTAATACCCAAACTTTGGTTCCTTGTCTTGTATTGGTAGATCAAAGAGTCTACCAATATGAACCAAAACATTATTAAAATTTCGCACTATTTTTACATTTTAATCTGAATTTCATTATGAGTAGATATACGAAATTTCGTGCCCCTAATTTTATTTTTGTGACTCCTTTCGTGGTTAAAACGACGACGGCATGCAAAGATATCACTTTTACGGTTTCCTGCGGCCTTGAAACGTACAGATCAATCAAAAAACTTAGGTTGAATAACACAGGAAATAAGAAAAAAAATACTATTTAAAATGAGTGCAATTTTGACATTATTGATTCTATTTCTCTAGATTTCAATAACAATCTATATCGGCACACTACAGCCCCAAAACCAAATTTTAATTTTTGTGGCCGCTACGGACGATCACAACAATGTTAAGGATGACGACGGACGGACGGCACGTCTAAAATCGCTGTCTCCTGAGTCAGTTGAAAGCAAAGATCGGTAAAAAAAGAGAAGTCGATTTTTGGGATTATCAAACTTTGCTGGTTTTATTTCGTGGAAAATTGGACTTGTAAAATGAAATATAATATTTTTTTAAATGTAAAACGTTTTGATTATTATGTACTGATTCAATCCTGAGAAACCATCAAAGGATGACTACACTGACTATGGATGTGCTATCCTGAAGGAACGTTGCTGGATCTATACCTAGTCATCTGTTAGATTCCTCTCTTTCATCTTTCCTCTCCGACCAATTGTTAGCGGTCAAGGGATAGCAATTTTATTTTATCTTCTTTTATTCCTTTTTAACTACCCAGTGTACGAAGTATAAGATAAGGTTGATAATCGTTAACCAATTGCAACCTCAGTGTTTTACTGATCTTCACTTTTCATGACTTCAAAAAAACGAAGTATAATTTCCGACAAGCCGTAGACGTCTGTACGAAGCCAGGATAGCAACCGTAAAAATCAAGAGTAAAATAATAGTGAACTTCAAAAACATTGAATGTGTCCAGTTTTTCGTTGATATCTCGTGTGAAATTCAACGTATAACTCACTAAATTAAATTAAAATTTGGAGATTTATATTCTTCGTGAAATGGTGTCAAACTCACCGCTCTACAAAGACAAATACCAAAGTTACCGTCCAAAATGAAATTTTGAATCCTGATCCCCCAAGAAATGGTGATATTCGTAAAATTACAAAGGCCAAATCACAGATACGCGTGCAGCGGTTGGAGACTCCTTCACATTATTATGTACAGCTTCTAGGCTTTCCAGGACTGAGATATTGACACGAGCGAAGCCAGTGGAGACTGTGATATATTTACGAAGCCCGTTAGGGGCTAGCCGACGTAAAGAAAGTAGTTCACACATAAAAAGAAGTTAAGAAAACCTGTGTAACAACAGTTTAAAAACAACTTTAAACGACAAGTCTCAAGAAACCAAGTGTTTATACATTGTACGGTGGGACTGGGTAAATACCATGATGAGCCCATCAATTTGTTTTGTAAGTCGATGATGAAGGAGAGATTATTTGCTTTTAAACAACGAGTGTAAAGAAATCAATCTTGCGAATGAAGACAATTACACATGTACTGACATTTTCCATTTGTATCGCCTTACCGAGTCATTGTTTTGTATGAATTACTTTTATGGCGGAATAATTCTAACGTAATCATTACTTATTTTATTTTTTCAGGTTAAACTTATTATAAATAATCCTTAGGCTCTAGGATTAAACCTTGAAAAGAGAATGGAAAATATAAAACCTTCCGTGAACATATTTATTGAAGAGTACTTCATGACTGGGGTTCTTCCGATAGACCTCGTGCCAGATTATGTCACATATCAATCTCATATGGGGAATATCTGACAGGGCATAACGTTGAGTTGTACACGCATCGACAGAGCTTGGTAAAATACTGTATGCAAAAAACAATCTGTTCTGTGATTTTTTTTTTGAAAAAAGTAGCCACAAATTACTAGATCGATCAAACTTCATAGGCTAAAGTAGAAAAATGGTTATATATATTAAATTTATTCAATATCTATTTTTTAAATAATCTACAGTAGCAATGATTTTCCAACATTAGGTAGTTATGAAGTGAAACTTTTATTTGGGTTTACAATGTGCTACCAGTTTTTTTTTTTTTGGAAATTTACCAAAAATTCAATAACCGACATTTCAAATTTCGAAAATATGTTAATTTATAAACTTTGTTTAGACTTGTCCACGGCGATAAAAAATTGACCAACTTTTCTCACTCATCCATCCCCAAAACCAATTCAATCGTCACCAAAAATGCCAATGAAAACAGAAAAATAAAGCGTGAACAAATAATAATATATTATTTTGTTGAAATAATTAGGTTAGGTATGGGTCTCTACTTACCTCTACCTCACATACAAAAGGGCAAGGTTTATAACCGACCGTCATTACAGCGGCGTGTCCCCAAAAGGGTCGGGTTATGTCCACTACAGTAAAACAGAGGGATTTTATATTGTATTATAGAATTAATTTATAATATTATAAAAAGGTTACATTGTAATGGGGCTAGGTAAGGCGCCTATCTACTTTTTTCGTTTTCTGGTGACATTTTACGGGATAAGATTCTCAGGAACTAAGTTTTTTCCTAAGCGTGTAGTTTTAACTACATAGAGGTCATTATTTTGAGTAAGAATGTGAAAATTACAAGGTACGTAGCTGGATTTAATATTCAAATAGATGCCTCACGTTCATCTTTCCAATCAGGTCTCTCTTGATCAACTGTTGATCAATTTCGACCCTGAAGTTATAACAGTATTCAAGAGCTACGAGTCTCTATTTGATGCTTCGTTTTTTTTAAAATAGTTACTCAGAACAGCGTAACTTTTTTAATCGTAAACAAATTTCTGCCTTTGTTTTTTATTGGATCTTCACTTTTAATGGTCTCAAGAAACCGAAAAAGTGGTTTTAGACATCTCGTCTTTCCGTTGTCGTTGTCACTGGCGACTTTGCAGTTTCCTTATATATCTTAGGTACGAATTTGGTATGAGCTCCTGTAGAATCCTATACAAATTCAGAAAAGTCGAAATTGACAAAAATGTATTTTTGAATCCTGACCTCCTAAGACAATGTCATCTAGGATATCCATCAGACCCAAATCACCGATACGAGAGAAGCAAATAATGTCTTACATATCTACGAGGATCCAACTAGATAAGACCTCTTGATCTATCAATACAATTTTACATTCCTACAAGGTCTGAGAAACCAACTTTTGAGCATAACATTTTGAGGATCTGCTTGTATTACATTGTATGATTGCTGGGTAGGTACCATGATGACATTAACACTTGTTTTTTAAGATGGTGATAATTGTGAGACTTATTACTTTAAATAATTTTCGGATTTGGCCCTGGAGTCCGGAAGAAAGAGAATGTTTGGACCTCAGCAATCAAACGAAGATTTTGACAAATGCACCCAACCCAAGATCTTAGAGCTCATCAGAGACACTGGGGTGGGTGTACGGTGAACATAGAGGAACATAATAAGCTCATAACTGACGAGCCAGGGGCCAACAAAGCTTCAGTAATAATTTCCCCATTATAATAAAAAAAAATACCATCTTAATTTTGTTGGCAGCGTCTTCCTTTATTGTCGGAGGTTTATGTTTGTTGTCTTAAATTCTGAGTAAATAACTTGAATATTAGATAAGGAGTTAATTTATGGCATTAGTTCGCTTTATTGCAAATGCAATGCTCAATGTCCGACAATCAACAGAGACACGATTGTCAAGTGGACACCAATTGACTGATAAACGTTTTATTCCGGCTGTACACTAAAGCCTTACGATATTTATTGAACGATCATTGGAAGGGCGACTTTTATCTTAAGATAATTTTGTTGGTCACCAAAGCGATACGAGACATTTTCTCAAGTTAGTTCATTAGGCGTAATAATATTTTTAAAAAAAACAGAGAATGACGTATTGGGTGCAGTATAACTTAACGAGGTAGAGTTTCGTCATCGAAATCGAGGGATATTTTGTTATACTGTATATAAATATATTTAATTTAAACACTGTTGTGCTGATAAAAACACATTCAATATAAGTTTCTATTCCCTCTAATTGGAGACATTGTCACTACTAAAAGTACAATAAGACACAGTTCAATAAAATTAATAAACTTCATGGGGGGACAAAACATTGTAAAATCTATTAACAAACAAAAAAACCTTATTGTAAAACATGGTATAAGCACAACAAAACGGACCGATAAATACCACATTTTTTTCAAAAACTAATAATCATAACAAATAACCACATTTTGGTTTATTTTGCTTTCAATTATTTTTTTGGTTTGTTTAGTTTAATGCGTATGTTTTTTTATAAGAAAAAATGCTGAATATAAACCCAGATTTTTTAAAATAAATTACATATGTTTATAAATTCTAGCCAGATGTTTCTAAAGGAAGTGCGACACAGTTCCACAGTACAAGAAAACTATCTCACCACGAATAGAAATTTAAAAACAATTGTAGGAGAACCCTGGAAGTTTCCAATTGATATTGCAACGCGTGACACCTTCGATTGAAAAACCTGATTCAATATTTAGCGTTATTTGTATCCCTACATATGGTAAAATTAAACACTACAGATGGTAGTACTTGTAACACGTAAATTAGATAAAAATTTGCCGATTTCAATTCTAAAATTATATTATAATAGTATCAATCCCACATCTACGATGACAAATAACGAGGCAGGGCTGTCATCGACACGAGCGTAGAGACGCTTACTCTACTAATACAGATTAAGATTTCCTACGAGACTCTACAAACCAAATTTTGTGCATTAATTTTAGAGGATCAGCTTGTATTAGATTGTCTGATGAGGCTGGACCATGGTGGAACCTATTAACTTGTTTAACTTGTTTCATCTACAAGGCTGTCATAAAGTAAAGTGTATTCTTCACTGAAAACTGCTTCTTGCCACGTGTAGGTATACTATTATAAAATTATTGGTATTTCATGATTGAACGAATAAATTAAAGGTAAAACTGCTGAATCAAACCAATTTGTTCTAACAATCATAATGATTTAATTTATTATTTCCTGACTGGATGTCGACACGTTACTGCTTACGTAAAGATGTTTTTTAATGTTAAAAGAATATAACAATGACAGCAAATGAGAAGTTCAGTGTTTACGTCTTTACGACTTCGGAGACCACAATCTGGCAACACAACATGATCTATGAATAATATTACCAACTGGTTTTATGGAGATTATTATGATAAATTAATTTGAATCCCAAAACTAAAACAAATCAATGGGCGTCATCATCATACTTAGCCAGCCCCATCATATAAAGTAATAGAAGCCGATTGTCTAAATGAAATGCCCAAAAATTGTTTTCTTGGGCTTGAAAGGAAATGTAAAGTCGTATGTGTATAAGAGGACAGCCATTCAAATAGTCACACCAAAAAGGTTTCATGTTTCACTATTGCTTCCATCCATGTTCTAATTTGTTTTTTCCCACTTTGTTTTCACGCTGCTTTCAAAACCATTCTTTGATTTTTTTTTTCTTCTGTCAATGGCAAGAGTATCTCGGAGATTGCTCGCCAATCAAGAATATGGTTTTTAAAATTACTGCAAAATATAATAATCAAAGAAATTAAAAAGAATGAAAACCGAGAAAACCGTGAGGGGAAAGAGAAATAAATAACTCCCAACAGGTGTCACTACAGTGAGAGTAAAGAGAAGTCCTAGCTGAATCTACACCTTTTGTAATGTAGCATTTGGTTAGATACATCTCTATCCTATCATGTCTATCTTGACCATTCTTGATCTTTTTCTACTCTGAAAGTATACGAGGGCTAGGTGTCGTTATTTTATGTTCTTTTCTTTATTTTAATTTATAAGGCTTTAATGACCGAAAGGTATTTTGTCTTTAAAAAATAAAGCTAAACAAAAATAAATAACTAAACAAGGTCTAAATGAAATTTTTCGTTTCCCTCAAGTTAAACTTAAATATGCGTTTTTTTCTCTCTTTAATTAATTACATGATAAGAATATGTTTAAATATTTAAGTTTTTCAGACCTTAAATTTCAATTGCACCTCATATTTAAATATATTCTCCATTTGCTTCATTCGGTCTATAACTAAGCACCCTTGAGGCACATATTCGTAGAAGTTAACAATACAATTGTAAAATTTGAGAGAAGCTCATTACATGATTTAAAACCAAGAGTAAACTTGACTGCACCCGGAAACTAGAAAAAACAAAGATACTTTTTTGTCATTAATCGTTTGCTTCATGAGAAAGTTTTCATAATTACTTCATCATCTGAGAGAAAAAGATTGACATATATGTGACACAACAGAAATAATAAATACGATAATCATCTTTTGCGAATATAGTCTAACCTCAATTTATGTTTATGTCTAGTTGTGATGAATCAGCTGTTATTAAATTGATATAAATGGTTTCTATGGTAAGGATTGTCAAACAGTTTTCTTTTCTTTATTGATAGGTGGGCCTGGATTAACTGTCCTGCATATGTCTCACAGCTAGGCTATATAGCTTATTATGCACCTTCATTAACAGGATCTTCCTTATCAATTTATTCCCGGGTTTTTGAAGAACGGTGAAATGCTTTGGATGATGTCCCTCAATCCATAGAGTGCTTCGGGATTCAAATTGTTTCATGTTCAGAACTGGGCAGAAAAAATTACGTATTAAATCGTTTCTACAGCTGCACCACATATCGTACAAGACCACAGCTGCACCACATATCCTACAAGACCACAACTGCACCACATATCCTACAATACCACAGCTGCACCACATATCCTACAAGACCACAGCTGCACAACATATCTTACAAGACCACAGCTGCACCACATATCCTACAAGACCACAGCTGCACAACATATCTTACAAGACCACAGCTGCACCACATATCCTACATGAACACAGCTGCACCACATATCCTACAATACCACAGCTGCACCACATATCCTACAAGACCACAGCTGCACATCATAACCTACAAGACCACAGCTGTACCACATATCCTACAAGACCACAGCTGCACATCATATCCTACAAGACCACAGCTGTACCACATATCCAACAAGAAAGGTCTGGTGTGTGTAACCCCAATTAATGGCTAAGGAAAACCAGTGACCCGTCAGGAATCCAGTCACTCTCCGCAGATCAGTCCTGTTCAGTGTAAGGATCTCCTCTGTGGGAAGTCTTAACGGACCTTGGGCGTCCTCTTAGACTGTACATTACTCTTTCTTCTCTTTCAAAACTTCAGGCGTTCCATCAAAACCCATAAGTTAAACGGTTCCTGACACATTTAGTTAAATTGTAATTTCTGCTAAACTATCACATTGAAATTAATTTTCTGCACTTTTAGGATTTAAACAAACCGTTTTATGTATACTAAATAAAATTTTCATGAAGTAAAAATATGCACAAACCTTCTCACTCACCTGCCCTTAAAACTTTGAGATTTTGTTGACGAGTTTAAGGAATTCATATTTCACTCAAATTTGATTGACATCAGTAGAGTCGATTTTTAAAAAGTAGTATTTTATAATAGACTACTCCAAATGGCCAAATGTTTCTCATAAATCATTATGTTAAAAAAGATGTTCTTGATTGGATCCTTAGAATCTACACTTGAGTAAAATCGTTGGAGTCAATTTTGAGTATTTTTAATTTTGTGTTATTTTCTTATGACAACTACCACAAATGTTTATT
This sequence comes from Aphrophora alni, assembly GCA_963513935.1. Classification (NCBI taxonomy): domain Eukaryota; kingdom Metazoa; phylum Arthropoda; class Insecta; order Hemiptera; family Aphrophoridae; genus Aphrophora; species Aphrophora alni. Next base: position 99,957,645 of record OY740769.1, on the reverse strand, counting down.
TATTGAACACAAATCGAAAAAGTCAAGTTTGACCACGTACCAAATTTAATTTAAATTAGCCGCCTCGTTGGGCTGTAGAGCACTGCTAATGTGACAGACATTCGCTATTAAAAGCTCGATTTTAACCAAATTTATCCTTAAGGATGCGTTTATTATTCAAAGAAAGATAATTTAAGCTCTTGTTTAAATGTATTAAAACAACAATGTTTTAGTATAAACCACAATATTATAATTGAAATTTTCCGAGTTAAAGCATTATGGTTTCGCTAGTTAAAGCATTTACAAGGACTTTTACAAGAATGAATATACTAAAAAATTGTTGTTTTAATTTATTTAAAATGGAATACCACCAATCACCTACGGTCTTTGGCATAAATACCTTATTTAAATGTTTTTTCAAAGACAGCGTCCATAATTATTCATTTTAACTTTTTGATTGATGAATGATAAATGATATTGTTAATGACCGATAGTTTTTGGTTACTTTTTATTTGGTTTAGGATGAGTGTACGAGAAAATTTATCCAATGTTTTTGCAATGTTTAAATGTCTTTTTGATGAAAAATCTATTATAAAAATGTCTCACAGAAACTCTCACAAATAAAATACATGATTTAAATAAATTAATTGAGGTATCTGAATGTTAATCCACATACATCATTGTCTAAATGAAAACTGTATTATTAAGTGTACATACATTTTGGTAAAATTAATTGTTAATTTAGAAACAATATATATCAATTAAGAAACATGTTAAGGACGACCTAGTACCAGTTGGAAGAGGTGATTCTGTACAACTGCAAAATTTTGGACTCGTTGAGGATAAAGACGTGGGTTTACTTAATAGTGTCGGAGCCTACAGCAATGGTAATTATAGGAGTCACTCAACTAGACTTTATAGCCCAAAAGGGAAACAAAATATCTACGGGAGGAAGACTTTAATAGATGCTAAGTTGTCAAAACGTGAGGACTGGAAGTACACCATGCGCTGTTGGTGAGAGCGTTCGAACGCAGAATACAGAGTCAGATGCATCGCTAGATTGATATCGTATGTTTGGCACCTGGACCACCTGAGGTTTGGATTCTTCATTACGCAGATACTCACACGGCATTAGTATTTTGTTCTCGTTCTCCACAGAAAGAGTCAAGTGAGTAACCCTGAACGTAAGACGTTGGTAAATAGACATTTGGGCGGCCGAAAGACACGCTTCAGACTATAACATCAGTCTACGGTAGTTCAGACGATGCTTCTGAGCCAGGAACAGTAGCAAAACGTATTTGCTGAGAACCTACTAAGGCAAAAGAAGACGCGGCAACAACGCAATACAACAGAGACTTAAAAAAACCAAATAAGTCAGAGCTCAACTTAAGGTAAGGGAGGCGCTACGTCGAAGTAATGCCCTAAGTGCTCCTCACGTGGTAAACGCCTGTAAGAAAGAGCGGTAATTTTTAGTTTAAAATCCCACATGACCCCAAGGTCTTGTGCACTAGGAGGCTTTTAAACGTTTTTTTTCTTCCAATCTTGAGGAAAGTTGACCAGAAAGTTGCTTCCAATCTACCGCTAGTAACTTACAATCAACAACCATCGACAGTAGATTGGCACCATTAATGGTTACTAATGAAAACCGGTCTTTATTGGAAGTTGTGTACTGGTTTTTATATTCAATCGAAGACAGCTGTGTCCTTCAATTCACTAAGTAATTAATCGACTGTATAATTAAACAGCTGATATGTCTAGCAACGTCGATACTTACAGGTTTTCCCATAAATGTTTTGCTAAATTTAACAGATTAACGTAACCAATGATGTTACGTTCATTAAGGAAATCCCAACTGATTAATGATTGTGCGTTCAATTCAGAGACAATTTCGATGGATTTCTAATGCAATCGATTTAATAATCGATGAGTTTTAGGGCTTGTCATTGGAGACAGATTAAGAGGGGGATAATTGCTGGAAAAGTTGTTCTATCTTCCTTATTGAAATTGGTTCCCAATGGATTACCGAAGTTTAACTATGTATTGTATTAGGGAAGGTTTCATATCTCGGAATCAAATTTGATGAAAATTTTACTTGGAAAGTCTAGAGTTGTTAGTTTCGTTAAGGAAACCATGTTTAGGTTTCCAAGTGGTTATACAAAATGTTTATTATAGTTTGATTAATTCCAGATTATAATACTGAATAAGATGCTGGGGTTGAACATATTTAAGGACTGTTAAACCACTTTTGACTTTTCAAAAAAAATTGTTCCTTAAACCAAGAAATTAACCATCCGTTTCACTGTTCCAACAGTTGCAGATAAGAAAGTATAAACAATATGAATTACAGAAGCCAAATATAAAACCTTTCAAAAGATTTTACGTATATATGGGCTCCAAAATAGTAAACTGTTCACCGATGAAAATTAGTTCCATTACAAATTCAAAAAGAAGTTTTATATTGGTTAAATCTTAAGGAAGAAGAAGAAACTCTGTTTTGATACGTTAACTAACAAAATTAATTTTTACATCGTGGCTCACAATAATTTGAAATCAAAACCCGAACAATCTTATTTATCTTGTCATTACATACGTCTGCCATTTTCTCTCGATGGTAAGGGAATTCTTCCTTTGGAATAATTGTACCATCTAGTAACTCGTAATTAGGATTGCTAAACTTTCGTTAAACATTTCGATTTTACTTAATTTTGAAGCAGTTTCAGTTAATAAACATAGGTTTTACGTTATTTTATTGATCATGTGTATTTCTGTGTAGCTTTGTATGTTGTGTATTATTGGAAACATGTTTTATTACTTATATATATATATATATATATATATATATATATATATATATATATATGGTGGAATTCAATAAACAAATTTAAAATGCCAAGTAGTTGAACTATTCACGCCGTTTAAAATTATCAAAAATAAACTGCTTACAAACGATATGGTAATTATTTTTCTTTTAAATGTCAAACTGCATTGAAACGTTAAAAAAATTGCATTAAATTTCGTTTTGAAGCGTTGCTTCTCACAGACGCAGCAAGCAAGGTTAACAATCGCTTATGCTTATGTCTGCCCTTGAGCGCGGAACTTGATTTGTCCATTAGGCGCACCTTGGAACACACCCTAAATATGATATTACCAGTTAATGTTCCTATCAGACAAATGCCACAGATATCACTGCATAATACTTCCGATCGTGTCATTTACAGAGATCTTCCTTCACTGAATTGGTGTGTTTCTGTATTAAATTGTTTGCTAAAATAAACGTTGGTGAGTATAGTAAAGTAGTTTTGGTTAGATATCAGCTGTTTGTTGTTTTTAATGATGCCGCAGTGCTCTACGCCGAAACGTGTTGATCGATTTTAATGAAATTTAGTATGTAGGTATATTTTGACCAAATCTAGAGACTATTTTTTTATAACTCAAAATTTGGTCTAGCTATCGTAAAAAAAACAGAAAATTAATATTTTCTTAACATCGTCTCTTCAATTATATTTTACTCAAATTTGTTATATGACCCAAACAAAACCTATTGGTCGCAGTCTCTCAAGAAATGGTCATGGGCGTCATCGTCGTATGGACGGGGGGGACGCGTCCCCCCCCAATATTTGAGATGTAAAAATATTTTTGCTAAAAACGAATGATTTACTTAAAACCTTAAAAGGTAAACATCGGGCTTTGTCTTTACTAGGGTTTTTAACATTACATTTCTTTTACAAACGCATAAATAAATGCATAAAAACAATTTTTTGAGAAGTTTAATTTTTAAAAATTTCCATACCCCCAGACCCCCGACATATGTCCCCCCCCCCCCCAATAATGAACTGGTGATGACGCCCATGGCAAATGGTAAAGAATTATTGAGTAAAGAAAACAAAAAATGATTGGTTTTCTGAATTATTGGTAAAGAAAACAAAAAATCGTACTGCTATAAAAAATTTATTTCCTCAAAATCAGCTCTAACAATTTCGTTTCATTTTAGTAAAATAATGATGAAAAATTCCGTGTGCAAAGTAACAAGCAAAAAATTACTGTATTACGATCCAGGAATAATTGGAAAAAAAAATAATGAACTTTGTTCACCATTTTTAATCGATTTTAAATAGATTAAAATTTACTTTTACGATGACAAGTGGAGCATGTTTAGGCCCTTTTAAGAGTCCGGAGGTGAAATTAAGGACACTTATGCGTGTCTGTCAGTCTGTAAGTCGCAACCCGTCAACACAGACAGGCTTATAATTCCTAAATATTTAAAACTTTGCATTTATATTGTTTGTATTGTCCCTCATATGAGGAAAATTACCAGTAACTAAAAATGACCTTGAGGTAATTAAGGGGCAAAAAGTATGGAATTGAAAAAAAAAATATTTCGAAATATTATGTGTGGGGTAACAAATAAAACTAGACGTAATTCTGGTTACGATTATCTTTGTTTATTTAACGAAAAATTAAATTTTGGTGGTAGGCCACCTAAAAATGGAGTGACCTACAAATCTGAAAGAGAATTATTTGGAATTAAAATTAAAATGCAGAAGAAATCCTTTATTAAAGTTTTTCGTATGACGAATACAGTTTAATTCAACCACACAATGAGAAAAATGTAGTGTATAAATTTTAAAAGCAGATTTTGTGAGATGTGAGACAAGCAATTCAATAGAGATTAAAAGGTTGATTATATTTTAAAAGTCTTCTCTTTATTACGCTCCGTAGGGAAAACCAAGGACTTCTTATAATTTCACTCGCCTGTCTGTCTACAAGTAACAATCAATCTACACAGACAAAACAATAAATCCTACATATTTTAAACTTTGCATTTATATTCTTTGTATTGTCACACATATTACAAAAATAAGGGGGTAACAAAAAAACACCCTTAAGTTATTAAGGGGCAAAATTATCGAGTTGAATAAATGTATTTATGAACACCAACCTTAGTTCATTTCCACTTTTTGATTTACAACCAGCGACCTGACAATTTTGGTCATTATTAGAATGGGTACGTTTTTTTTATTTAGTTTTGGAGATTTCGGTCAGCGATCAAGTTTGTGCAATATTTTTAGGCCGTAAGAACTTAATACACAAAATTTAATTTCAAATTCAACATTACATCATTAATTCAAATTAATTTTAAATTTGATAATAATATATTTAATTTGCTCAACACAAGTTGACGTCATTTGACGTTTAATGTCAGCCTTACAAGACGTTACTTCAAAACATAACGTTTTTATGACCCTTGCGGTGTTTAAATATAAATTAATAAAACCTAACCTTATCACTATACAGTAAACAATGCAATCAGTTAAGTAAGTTTCTAGATAACACACCTTTAATTACTGTCAGAAGCAAATAACAAACCAGCATTACGGTTTTGATGTAATTTTATTACCATACTTTTGTATTTCATCTAATTACCGTAATATTGTTTGACTGTTGACGCGGCTTTATTGGACATTACGGTGTCATATTAAAATATATTGGGAAAATATTGCACAAATTTTCTTACTCTCTCATCCCAAAAACCAAATAAAAACTAACGAAAATCAATTGTCAACAAATATTTCAGTTTGGTGTTCTAAAAGCGAACATGAACCATGGGATACAAGGCCTAAACTTTGTTCACTTACGCCATAATCTTGTAGTCAGTGTAAACTGTATTCGATTAAAACTGAAAGTATAGCAAACAATATTTTACGATTTTGCACAAGGGGTTTGGGTTATTGATCTCCACTTTTCATTAAAATTTAGAAGAAATCAGTAGAGCCAAATTTAAAAAAATATATACGTATTTTACAACCGCCCCAATTTTTTATTTTTTCCTGATGTCACAAACTGGCATTTTTGGAGCGACCAATATGTTTTCTTTGGTTCCTTAGACTTCAACAATATTTCATTATAATCGATAGAGCCGATTTTGAGAAATCGTTATTTTGTGGACTTTATTTATTTTAGTTCCAAATTTTAAGTTATGAAATAGCAAAAAGGCCAGAAGTATGGCCAATATATCCTAAAATACAAAATTTGATCACGCATTTGAACAACACAAAAAATCTTCACAATGACAGATTCGCTCCTTCAACAATTGCTGCTGTCACTGTAGACATCATAAATTGTTTTTGTTTTATTTAGAATTGAAACAAAATTGAAACACAACTTTCTTAAAAACTAAAAATGTGAATAAAGTTATTTGAAAAGTTTATTAATTAGTCACAAAAATAACATCAACAAATTCACTTCCTTATTTGAAATCTACTTACAGGCCTGTAAAATATTATCAGCTGTAGGCCTTCTATTAATAATCAGCAGTTGGTTGTAGTTTTTAAATGAATAACTATTAGGAATTTTTCAATTTTTACTGTAAAAATTCGGCTAGAATCAAAATTGTATGAATGTTAAACATAGTAAGATATGATTTTAATGATTTTTATCGGCGACCATTTTCATACTTTTAACTGGTATCAGTTAAGGAACAGATAAACCTGAATTTTTGTCGAGGAGTAGAGAGGACAATACAATGCGATTGATTTATACTGGGTGGCTGAAAAGATATTACGAACTCCTTTTATTTATTTATTTTTTTTATATATATTTGAAATATTTGATTTTATTTGCAACAATTTTTGAACGTGAAAGTGGGAACCTAAAAAAGCAAAGGATTAGGTTATTTTAATTGTGGAGGTGGGGGTTGGTAAAAATTTTCAAATGGTACGTATAGGCTTATGATATTTTATTTTAAACGTATCTGTGAAACAAGAAAAATTTCATAAAGAAATTTAAATTCTGACCAAAAAAATAGGGGTAAAAAGAGTTATTTTATTTAGGAAGCTAGATTGGTAGGCTACATCCCATTGTATGACATTAATGTGTCATATCAAACGTTCAAAATTTCTCCTTGTACTTCCATGCAAATGTTAACTTTGTTCATTCCTACATTCTGTTACTACGTTCTCTTAAATGATGACTTAAGAGATTCTGCACAAAATAAGCACGTTTTGTATTTGTAGCAGTGAACCAAAATATTGAAAAATGTATTGTTTCCTTTTCGAATTAATCGTTCAGTACCAATCTAGATTTGTAAATAAAATATATCTTTTGGCCGCCATTTTGTTGTGAGTGGTCAAAATTTAATTTTTTTTATGTTATTTATTTTTTGTTTCACAGAGAAGTTTAAAATGAGGTATCACAAGCCTATACTTACAGTCTATAAAGGTTATACAGACTATACAGGTTAAAAAAAACCTAACATTTACCATTTTTTTTGCCCCTCTCACTTAAAAATATTGTAGAAAACAGTATTCAAATATTTAGAAAATAAAGGGTTAGTAATTTCTTTTCAGCCATCCTGTATATATGCAGAGTAATAAACTTAGAGAGCAGATGTTTTACCTCAAAATTAATAAAAAAGATTTCTTTAAACATATGATCAAAAATTCTATTTCATACCATATGGTGTGTTTTTAATTTTTTAATGTGCTACTATGGAAATCGATGAGATTGAATCCAGATACAATTTTTTTACATTATCTAATAGCAGTGCACTAATGTGCACGAATTAATGTTCACATTTTTTTAATTACTTCCTTTGAAGTTATGAAATATTTCTATTTGAAATCAAATTTTGGTTTTCCCCGTTTAAATAAGATTGATAAGCTCTAAATCTAACGTTTAAATTATTTTTATGAAATTAAGCAACTTAATAAAACAGCGATAATATATAAATGAAGAGGGCATTTTTGGATTGTCTTATGCATTTTTTCCATAAGATCAGTTTTCGTCTTAAAAATACCTTTTCAATGAGGTTTCATTAGATATTGGTGCAATATGAGCCTAGTACAGCGAAAACCCAAAATTGGGTAAACATTTCATAACTAAATAAAAATGTAGTTTAAAGAATCAAAATCATATCTTACAAATTTCAAGTATTAATTGCTAAAGATTAAGGTTAAAATGTTCTCATATTTAGCTTGTTAAATTGAAGTATGAAGTCAATAATTAACATAAGTATAGTTTAATAATGTATGTACTAAAGTAGGTATTTTGACAGGGCAATACGGGTGATTATTTTGACAGGATATTATTATACCTTGTACTATAATACTTGCTAAAAATAACATCACTGTGATAATTTGCCAACTGGTTTTCCAAACACGTGACCCAGTCAAAACCTTGCCCGCCGACAGGGAGATCCCCGCGAAGTAATGATTAAAGAAGCAGTTAACAAAAGTATAATAATATCATTAACACTGTTTTTTAATTATTATTATTTGGAAAGCGGGTTTTACCTGTAGACACCCCAGCCTCAAAGACTTTTTGTATAGGTCATGTTGTAGACCAGCCAGCGTAAGGTACAAAACTATTTCAATATAACTAGTTGTCATTATTATGAATACTTATATAATAATCTGTATATTTTTTAACTAGTTTACATAAAAACATATTTATTTCTTAGAAAATTACATTTACCTAACCTAACCAATACTATTATCAAATGAAAACGGCGGCTGAACGAAGTGCGGCCCTACTCCAACGCTCATAATTAGTACTTTATTATTTACATTGTTATAATCTGTGTATAAATAAATATGTATTAAAATAGTAATATTGGCATTTACACAGTTTATTTTTTGTAAATTTAACATTTGCTCATCTAAACAACAGAGAATAATGTTGAAAACAGCATAAAAATCCCTATTAATACATATTTTTCGATCAATATATATGATAGTTTGTTTATTCACACTTATTAGTCATCATAGGCTACAGTCACTCTTTTTGTAGCAAACATTGTTGATTTTCAGCTGTAATTTAATAAATTATACGTTGTTTGGTCTCATATTTCTTGTCTATAGCCCAAGCAAGTGAATCTATTTTGATCGTAATAAAAACTTTATATTTATTCGTTTTAGTCTACTATGGACTACGCCATACCCTACCCTTAATTTTTCATCACCTAGAATTCCTTTATCTTCTGTCTTCATCTCTGTCTTACCTCATCCCTTACGACCGTTTTCTTCTTTCGGTTTCCTTCATCGTCAAATGCTTCACTCTCTTATTTTTCCCCTGAACCAGTTTATGTCGTAAGTTTCCTCTTTTGTTACACGACTTCTATTAGCTCTCAGTGCACTTCCTTTACACATGACACTTGTATATTTCTCGGTAGTTGAGTACTTTCGTCGATAGTCTTTTTTTAATCTATTCTTGTCGGGTGTCCATGGAAAGTCAATCTTTTTTTTCTTTCCCCTCCCCCTCTTTGCTATATTTTCTCCTAGAGTTCCATGTCTACATTATGTGTTTCTTCAGTAATTTTTCTCGCTTTTCTCGGACCAAATGATTTCTCAAAAACATTTTGCTCGATCTCAATCAGACCTTTTTTTGCGATTGTCTCATCTGCATAAAGACATTCCGACTAAACTATTGTGTTGTAGTGTCTGAACATAGCATTGTGTTAAAGGCATTTGGATTTGTACACTTTATAACACAGACTAAAGTGGTTTCCAGCTTCTTAACTATTTATTCCAATGCTAATTTTTCACAGTTGTTTGGAGGTATGATCTCCCCCAAATGTTTAAAACTGTGGACTCTTCTGATTTCATCGTCTGGCCATTGCTCATTTTGTCCACAGTAATGTATTCTGATTTTTAAAGAATAGGTTTTTGCTGTTTCAAGATATTTATTAATTTTTTTTTTTATTTATTTTTTTTTTTTTAGAAAACAATGCAGTATCAATAATGCTCAAACTTGGATAAGTCCTATAAGAAACTAAAAAAAAGGACTTTTCCAAAAAGTTTTAATGATTTTGAACAAACTGCTGTATTTTCAAAATTACTCACGAACTGTAATTTCCTTTTACTGGCGTTTGCCACAATGGTTATTAATTTAAGATTTAATTTAAATTTGATGAAAACCGATTGCGCCGATTTTAAGATATTTCAACATTTACGACGAACCCATATTTTCTCTTTTTAAGCGATTGTTTATGAATCGTATTTTCTCGTGATAATGCCACATATCAGAAAATTTTATCAAAATCGTTAGTCACAATTTTGAGGAAATCAGAATTTTGGTTACCCATAAATTTTGAGTTACATTGGTATTATGTATGGGTATGAGAGAGTTTGTGCACTGTATATTCTACACGTATTGTTTGCATTACTTAATTATTTAATTGAAATGACGTTTTTGTTTTACGTAGACAGGCATAATATTATCTTGCTATTTACTGTATCACTGCATCATAAACCATACTGTCTAAATTGCCGGATACACTGACAACAATTCATTTTAAAACTGTCAGCTGATAACAAAACAATCTGAATTCATAGAAAGCTTTTAATTAATTAAATTTTGACACATTACACGGGGGAGAAAGTAATTTTATTTGGCGACAAATATTTAGATAAATACATTATATGTCCTTTATAATGTATTTATCTGGAAATATGTATTATAAATACATTTTGTATGTGCTCATGTTATGGCCCAACCTAACCTAAGACCACTTTTTTTAACATATTACGCAGTACAAGAACTATAAGTTTGTTAAGCGCAAACAAAACTGACGTCCATTTTTTGACTGATCTTCACAGTGATTGCAATATGTCGTCCCTCCATCGTGATCTGCAAGTAATCACTATAGTAATGCAAGACAAAATTTACTTTATAGTTAAAATAATAAAAACATAAATAATAACACTGCTATAGTTTTATCATATATATTGAAAATCTTCAACGTGTAAGGGGCCTTAAAAAAAAGAACAAGAAAACATTGTCAGCTCAGAATAAGTGAGTATAGAAACACAGAAGGATCATTAAATTCATAAATCAATGTCTAACAAAAAGCACAGTAGGGTGTTAAAAACGTCATAAATTTCGATAGAACAATGTACTAAGGTATCAGGATCTCACCTTGAAAACATTGTGCTGACTAATATAAAAACCTACATATAATAAGGATGGTGTAAGCCATAACACAACCTGCGTCCGTTATGAGATCCTCTGAAGGTCTTTTTGCAACGATGTGCAGTGCTCTACAGTCCAAACGCGTTGACCTATTTTTGGGTATTTTGGTGTAAGTAGGAACATTTTGATTTCAAGAAAATGTAATTTTCGTATAGTTACAAGGACCGCATCACCGACAATAGTCTTGATAGTGGAGGCTCCTTCACCATAATATGTAAAGTTTCGAGGGTTACTAGAGACGAGCGAAGGGAGTGCAAATTTTTCAATATGTATAAAAGGCAGATTAGACGTTGTCGACGTCGAGAAAATATTGACATCAACAATTATGAGGTTCAGATGTATGTAACAACTCTTTTACCTACTGAGTAAGAGCCCTTGTTCTAATACTGTACTGTAATTTAATTTTTCTTTAAGGCTCATGAAATCGCATTAAGAAATGTGCAATTTTCAATTCTACATGTAATGGTAGCGAAGTTATTGTAAAAACAATGTAATTTTAAACCTGACCTCCGAAGAAACTGTATTATTAGTATTGTTATCAGATCTAGGAGGACCGAGACACGAACAAAGCGAATAGAAACCTTTATAATATATACAGATCTCAGAAGTTTAGCCACTTCAAGTAAGTAGCGGCAAACACAATTACGTGATTCAGAAAGTCTGTGTAACAACAGTTTTAAACAAACTTACCCTACCGTATCAGACATCTAACAATAAAATTTAACATTTGCTACAAGGTCCACGAAGGCATTAGAGAATATTATTGTATGATGGAACTGAGTAAGTACCATATTCAACTTAATTTATTATTATTATACACAATTGTATAAAACAATTTACAAAAACCTATAATTTTACTCAAATCTTTCTAAAAATAGTACTTAAATGTAATATTTTAAGTCTAATAGTTTACAAACGTTTCATTCACTACTATATAAAAGACAATTTTTTTTTGAAGTGAAAACTTCTATTGGCGCGTTGGGTACTTTTTTGGGATGGACTTTTTCAATAGAAATCGCGTCACGCACCGTACCGTACCGTAATGCAACTTTAATATATATATAGACAACGGATACGCGCGCACAGCGTATTTATAAACTCATATCATATATCTACGAAAAATATTGCACAAACTTTCTCACATACCCATACGTATTAAAACTAAAAATCTACGAAAAATATAGCACTAACTTTCTCAAACTCATATACATAGTCAAACTAAAATCAATGCAAAAATATTGCACAAATTTTCTCACATACCCGTACGTATTAAAACTAAAAATCTATGAAAAATTATTGCAGTAACTTTCTCAAATCACATACATAGTTAAAATAAAATCAATGCAAAAATATCGCACAAACTTTCTTACATACCCATATATATATTAAAACTAAAAATCTAATCAAGTCACACTAATAATCAATGCAAAATATAATAAATAATTGTATTACATTTATTGAAAGTTTAAAATATTATTATTTTTTTTAATTGACAGTTACAGTATGATTTTACACTAAGAATCGACCAAAATTAAATTAGAGAAGATTTCTCTGCGATTCATGGCTAATTTACACTTATCCTATGTACAATCATTATTATTGATAAACTAGTCAATTTTACAGAACAGGTCCAACTAGTTTAATTGGTCAAAAATAGACAACTAAAGATTTTATGTTTTCTAATAAAATGTATACGTCACTTACTGCAAATCAAACAATTTAGATGCTACCAACGTTTCCCTCCCAAATAATGGAGCACTGTGTTCATAAAGTCTTTTTGGAGTTTCGAAAAATATATTTCCACAAATTACTCGTTTAATAAAACAGGAAACATAAATAATGTGAAAGAGCAAATCAAAAAGTTGTTTTTCTTGTTTAACTGTGTTCTATGTGAGTTATTACAACTCTTCTCACACTTGTCTTTGAACATCTAGATTTATTATTGTCACTATAATTATCCTATGCTGAGTTATATTATACGATTTATCAAAATCGTCTCTACAGATTTCGTTCAAATTGTTGATGAAATATGAAGATTAATGACTGAAACCCGCGTCTACTATCATAAGCTGAAAAATATTAAGTTTCTGGAATATTTGAAAACCAAAAGTAATAATAATCTTGATGATCCGCCATCATTGATTTACGTCGAGGACGCGATTATAACACAAGCAAAGAAAGTTAAGGCACTATTTAAAAACTTCTCTTTTTTAAAGATGGCGTCTATTCAAGTTTTCAAGTTTTACTAACGAACTGACATTTTTGAGCATCAATTTCTGATTAGTTTTTATTTTATTTTTGGGAAGAGTGAGTGAAAATGTTTTTGGACGTTTATTTATTTAAATTCTGTGTAACTTCTGAATAAATAATCTTCAATACGGGAGCAGTTTGAAACAGTTTATCTGAAGTAACCTCTCACTTGTAGGCCATCTGCGTTCAAATCTAGATCCGTTGTCCTTGGATTTTACTTCTATGATCAAATTAGGGCAGTTGTTACTCACCATAACATGCAATTTGTAAAAAGTTAGCATTGAATTTTAAAATTTTAATAAGACAATATTTCAAAATTTAATGTTTTAAGTTCACTTAATAATAAAATTATTAAACTCATAAAAATTTTCCAAAATTGTCTATAAATATTCGAATTCGGACAGAAGAAGGGGACGAAGACCTCGATTGTGGTGGCTAGATGATGTGGAAATGGGAATCTATAGATGGAGGAAATAAGAAAATTTCGAAAAATTACGAATTTTAAAACAGTCACATGTCCGATTTTTTAATTCAAGAACCAGCCTTTTTGAAGAAATTGCGACGAATACATTTTGTTTGGATTTTTATTATATACGATTTTACACTAGGGTTTAGGTTGTAAATTTTCACATTTCCTCTAAGTTTGTACAAAATCGGTGGAACCAATTATGAGAGAATGTATCTTTTATGAAAAAAATAAAATAAAATAAATAAATAAAAAATTATCATTTTGTGAGTGGTTTTTACAGACAACTGAAGAACCAGAATTTTTGAAAAGATGGACACCAATATATATTTTTTTAATTCCACAGAAGCTACACGTATTCTAAAATTGATCAAAATCGATAGAGCTGATTTTGACTGGGTGGCTATTTTTTCTTATAGTAATTACTACTAAATTTAAATTATCAAAAAATGGAAAAATCCCAAAATATGACGAAAATAATCTCACATACTAAATTTAATTAAAATCAGTAGATTTAATCACAACTTTAAACTGTTGAGGGCACATTGACAGACGATAGAGAGAGATCATTTCAAAGAACATTATTTTTGCGGTTTATAGGACCTTAAAAACAGTCACATATATATATATATATATATATATATAAAAATTGGACATTATTTTTGACTCACTACATACATTTCTCTATACTCCGTATATATGAAAAAATAAAAATGATTGACCCCTTCCTGGAGTTTTCCCCAGTCATGGAAATATTTCTCTATATAACTCCACTAAAAACACAAAAAGAATACACCTTGGAATTGTGGCATTTAAATCGAGAAGCTAAAGTTGAAACCAAGCCCTAGACAACATTATTGAGGCATCTTTACATCCTGTCATCTTGATCCATGGTAATTGGATAATATAAAGCGGAATTTATTGCCGCTGTCTCTAGGAAGACAATTGACCTTGCTATATTTCGGTAGAGATTGCCTTGTACTTCAAGCTGAAGAAAATGGAGCGGAATATTCAAGAGTTGTTGACCTTCTAAAAAGCTGCTATTTTTGAGACCTAGATATGTCTTCATCATTGACGAAATAGGTAATATCCAAGATGGATGAAAGAATTAGAGTGTCCTAAAACTTGTTTATATGTAATTGTGTAGAACAAAACAACTAATGTAACAGTGTAATTACATTTATTGCATTTTTTTTGTTCGCTTGTAACAACGCATCAAAGTCAGAGGTCTATAAGAAAAATTCAATAGTGGAAAGTTAGATTTTGAAATTTAACTGTGTGTTTAGCCAAAAATTAGTTTAGCCAGAGTCGAGACCTCACTTTATTTCAACGAAATCTTTCGATCTGTTTCAAAACTAAAATTTACGATGCTTGTTTAACAGTATTCGACAAATTAATTCGTATAAATTTACATTGCAGCAGGTCTTTCAAAACTAAATTAAAACTTACATTTTTTGTGATGTTATTTGTTGCTCAATCTCCAAGAAAAACAAATTATATATTGTATGCAGATAGAATTGGGATTTATTAAAACATCAGCTGTTATTTTATGTGACTAATTTCAAACACAGAAATCTTGTAGATACAACATACAAGGTAACTTGTTTACAATATTAATTGATTAATTATTTTTATTCCATCATGATTTTACTTCTACAAACACACATCTCATTGTGTTATTATGAATATGAACGAAGTTAATCAACCAATTTAAGAAAGTTTCGTGCTGGCAACGGTTTGAGTAGTGTAGTATAGTCACGTATGAAAACTTGTTAGTAAGTTTGAAACCACCGGGTCTGTTAGAGACATCAAGAGGTCAGGAAGACTTTCAATCGTAAGGGATGAAATTACTGTTGCCGAAGTCTTAAATCAAAAAAAGTTAAGAAATGCGGCGCACAGCATAGAGGAAGGACTACTGCTTCTCCAGGAAAGGAATGACGGCCACTTCGAACAAGTAAAAGTTGGGCTTAATTTTAATTTTTTATATTAAACTCCCTTTTTGACTGCTTTTCACGTTTCATGACCTCCGTCCGCCCAACGCCATTGTCGTCTGACGTAAGCGTATCAGCGGCCACAAATTTAAAATAGGAAAATTAAATTGGTATAGTGTGCTCATATAGAACCCTATTGAAATTTAAAATGTTAAAATAGCGGCCATTTTAAAACGAGTTTTTGTACATATCTCGTGTTATCTCAATTTATAACACATACAATTAATTTCAATTCTGTATGTAAGGGTATGTTACAACCCTACCTCTCTACGTTGAAAAATACCAAAGTTATTATCAAAAACGTAATTCCGAACGATGATCTCCCAAGAAAATGTAATATTCGTAGGGCCTATATAGTATGGAAGCCGCATCGCCGAGACGAGCTTAGCAAGGGAAAGTTTCTTCACAGCTTAGAAGCACGCCAGGGTCGAGAAACTGACACGAACGAAGTGAGTAGACTTTTTAAAGGATCTGTTTTGTATTATTTGGCTGGGTAAATACCTATGATGGCGCACACATTAACTCGTTTTATAAGGCGATGATGTCCGAGAGGTTACGCTTCTTTAAACAACAGGAAAAAGTCTACTAATAAACAATATATTATTTACAGTCGCAGAGATTTGAATGTCTCGCAGAACAGTACATCGTGTAGTAATATAAAGTGATTATGTTAATGTTTATGAGCACACACCTTACATTACTTAATACGGTTAACTAGGTTATTATAACAAACACGCTAAGCAAATATTTCATATTTATATTATGCAGTGATATATGCAAGGTTGCAGTATGGGGAGGGATACTTTTATAAAGATAATATTGTTGGTCAATAGTTAAGTTATTCAAAGGTAAGTGTAAACTGTCTTTTATCTACCCAGAATACAAAGTTTTGTTAAGTTTAGTAATGGCTGAAAATGCCGACTTTCATTTCGAATGATCCGATAGCCTCAGAAAACCGAAAATGCAAACAGAAAACCTGCCACAATAAAGACAGAAACATGAAATTTGCTGTATGGAACTATAGTGTGCTCATATAGAACCATTTTAAATACAGACTTTTATATGTTTCTGATTTTCCAAAGTCACAAAATGTTATGGTGGCTCAATTTGCAGATCATGTTGCAATTATCAGCACAGCGAATCGTCTGCACAACTGCAAGAATTCTGCTATAAAGTCGAAATATCAAACAAAAAATGTAGTAACTAACAATTAAATTACCTTATATGGTTTCCGCCAGGTGACTTCTTTTTTAAAAACACTAACGCATTTCAAAGCATCTGCTCCATCTTCAGAGTTATTTTCACTCAGTTGAGATCGTTAACACATTAAAATAAAATATAAAAACACGCGGATATATATATGAATATCAATATATCAATTTATACATCACTAATCGTATCGCGACACTTGGGATGCGCATCATATCGATGTCCTAGGACAACTAACGTCTCGTATTTACTGCATGTTTATTTAAGATTATTATCTTGGACTTGCAAAATTTGACTTATTGCTGTTTTAAAAAAGAAGTCACCTGGCAGAAACCATATAAGGTAATTTAATTGTTAGTTAAAACAATAGTGACATTGATACTAGCAACATGACTCTTAAACAATGTAGGTCAAATGAACCCACATAAATCCAAACTAGATACAAAAGAAACATGACCTAACATAACCTAACATAATTTTACCTCCTGGGGCGGTGGAATAATAGAAAATTGAAAATATATTAAAGAATTTTCACTCTGTTATTAGAAAACACAGACATATTTGCAGGGTTCCATAAAGCAAAAGAAAATTTTAATTTATGAATTTTTGGAACATGCTGTATATAGTACCGGTACCTAAGTTTTGGCTCTTCCTGTGCATAGAGGAAGTTGATTTTAACAAACCTTATGCAAATAAGAACAAGAGATATTGGGCTAATTGATATTACAAAATGTCTAATTTTATCCGCTATAAATCTGGGGGGGAGGTAATATATAGCCTATTTTTTACAAATTTCAATGTCTTTTTCATCCTATTTTAAGAACACACAAAACTTGGCCAAAAAATTAACATTTTACAAATTTTTGGAACATGCTACAGCATATTTGTATATGGTACCTAATATTTGGCTCATTCTGTAGTACTTTTCTCGAAAACTCAAAAATTTAAGGATAAAATTACGACTTCCTCAAATACTGCTCTAAAACGATTTTGATTATTTTTGCTCAAGAATAAAACTCATTGCTCACCGAGTTATCGGTAAAATATCATAAATTAGCAAAGGGACTGTTATAAAATATGCCTCAAAATCGTCCAAATCGATTTCCTTCAAATTTTAGTGTAATATGACATTTAATTAGCCAAACCTGTTTAAAAAATCGCAAGTAAAAAAAAAATTATAGTCCACCAATCATTAGCAGAAAACAAAAATGAACCTCTATCGTCGTCATTAGAAACTCGATTTTATTATCGTCAAATAATTTTATTGTCACCAAAAATAATACAGTAATATAGATAAAGTTATGAATTTATGAAATGAGTTCTAAAGTTTGTACTGAGTATTATAACGTAGGTTACCTTGAACATAATGTTTGGAAGGATGTTTGTGTTTCCATCGTGTTTAAAATGTTCTGCGCTATGTGTGTATAGAGTGTTCCATAGCTATAGAAATCTTGATAATCTTGTATTTTATTTTGTATTATTATTTCGACAGTTGCCCAATAGCGACAGGAGGGAGAGGAGACACCAGGTTGTTTTCAACTTCACTCGTGAAGCGTAGTCTATAACATATTGATTTGGTTTACAAAATATCACATTACTACAAAGTTAAATCGAAATCACTTGAAACGATTTTGAGATATTGGCGTTTAAGCCCCCCCTCTAATTTTTGTTCATTTTTTAGAAAAAAAATTAATAGCTTGGGTTTTTCAAATAAAATTCATGATTTTTGTTTCAAATATCACCAATATGCTCTTTAAGAATAACTAACTTAAACAAAAAACTAGCTTAAATAAAATTTTCTAAAAATGTTATTCAATTTTCACTACAAAAAGTCACAGTTCAGTTTGGTTCCCTTTGGTTATAATTTTTGTATTGCCATGATAACACAGGAACAACATAGAAATAATAGCATTACATGCAAATATAATAACACTAAACAAGTACAACAAACTGCAAAGCATTAAATACACAACTAATTATAATGCAAACCGTCATTGTGACTCGTTCACCTCTAAATAAACTCTTCCACTGAATAAAAACACAATTCTCTTATATTTTTTGCAATTTCTTCTTAAATTTGGTAATGTTTGAGCTATTTTTACAATTTATTGTAGAGTTTGATGCATCTGCCTCGTAGACAGGCAGCCGAGGGATATTGGAGGACATATTTGCCTCGAGTTTTATCTTTATGTTGTAAAATACTATCTTGAAATAAATGTTTATTTTTATAACTCTTGAAATAAATGTTTATTTTTATAACTCTTGAAATAAACGTTTATTTTTATAACTCTTGAAATAAATGTTTATTTTTATAAACGTAAATGCAATGCATTGGCATAATGCACATTACTTTAAAGTAGGTTTTACATGATTTACTCCTACAATAAAAAAATTTGAATTTTAAATATAATCTTTGCCTCAGGACAATTGCCAAACCATATTACGACATAATTTAAAAGAGAAAGGAAATATTATTAATAGACAAATTAAAAAAATAATAATAATTTTTTTTAAGACCACAAATTGTGTTCCAAAAAATCACAACTTTTTAATATTTTTTTTTTTGGTAATAAATTTTTGTTCGGAAAAACAAAGTACGGTGATTTTTTAAAACATTTCTTTATATATTACAGTTTCTATCGATATAGCGAGATGACAGACGCAATAAATAATGTGCTCATATGGCTTAGGTTACTATAACAATTACATTTTTAAAATAATTAATTAAATGTTTTATACTTAAACAACAGACTTTAGCACTTCTAATTGGAAATCAGCATCAAAACGTTAACAAAAATTGAGAAAATTTCCACCAATACTATTAACGTCTTACATTTCAATTTTTTTTTTTTTTCCTTCAGTTTTAGGGTTATGTCCGTTTTTCTTTAAATTTATAGTTTGATTAATATTTGATTTTATTTTTGTGAAAAAAAATCTACGCACAAAATACGATACTTATAAATACATGAGTTCAAAGGGTAATTGTTTATTGCAACGCCACAATTTGGATTTTTTCCCCCGTTAAATTTGTACTACATTATATTATGTCTTCATAAGAACAGTAACATTTTTTTGTGAGCAAAAATGTTTTTCGCGGAAAAAATAATTTCAAGTTTTCTAGGTTAAGGTCCATTAAGTAAATTACACGTTAAAATAGCGTTGTACGAGAATTGTTTTTACCTTACAAGGTGTATATATAAAACCGCCTTATTTGACCTACGCGTAAATAAACCTAGGTATGATATGACAACACTAAACCCAACCGAAATTTTACACGTGGTGTTCTCAAGCAGTCTCTCATCCAAGTAATAACCACGCTTAATGTTACTTAACTTCGGTTATCAGTCATAACAATGTTTGCCATATATACTTAACCTACAAATAAGTCATTGAAATATGTCAATTTAGAGAAGAAAAAAAACCCCAAAATTGGGGTGCTACAATAAACAATTACCATTCAATGTACATATGTTTACATTAACTTTATTAATTATATTCATTTAAATCCACATGCACGACAATTTAACAGACCTTTTAATTAAATAAAAGAAAATAATTTTTAATGTTTCCACTTACCAAAGCATACGGTATAATCCAAGAGAACTTTGCACACAAAAACTAAAAAAACACGCACAATAAATAGGTAAACATACACACCACACAGCTGAGAACCTACGTTGCTGACAACTCGATAGCTACTGACAGTCGAGTGGGAACAATGAAACAGTCTAACCAATACAGTTGATACTGACACTACTGCGGCGCTAGATATGGAATGACGGAACGGACTATGTGTAGGCGTGTTTATCCCCGCGGCATCATGATAAGGAACTTGACCCACGCATTCGATTCTGAGTAAACCAGCCCCAGTTCTTGGATTTAAGAAGGAAAATCCTATAATAAGTCAAGAATGGATCCATAATCCCTTTGTCTTATTCCAACTGCAACATATTTCTCCTGGAATACGTAACATCTTTATTGTTTTCTTGTTTAAAGGCAAAAACTCTTTAAGTCTTTTTTGGTGTGAACACCTCAATCATGAAGTTTGTGAAACTTTTGTTTAAATGTTTTTATGTGTTGTGTATTTAAAAAAATTAATACCGAAACCTATGATTATAAATAAAGTTATTTAAAATAAGGATTTTGACAGACTAATATAATGTAATGGAGTATAGTAGAAATATAAAAACATTCGAATTCGACAAATACCTCAATTAATATTTGTTTTACAGTAGTTTCCAATGCTATAGTTATTACTTTTTCATATTCTTGAAGTATATTGAAAGTTATGAGATAGGTCTTTCTGAGGTCTCCAGAGTGTATAAATTTCGTTTTTAAAATTATGTCTCTCTTTTGTATCTAAAGTGCTCTACAGCACAAAAGCTTGGACGGATTCTAATTAAACGTAGTATGTGGGCACATTTTGCTCATATCGCGAAACTTTTTTTATAACTCAAAATTTCAGAATAGAAAAAACAAAATTTAAATTTATCAAAATCGGATTTAACGATTTTGATTATTTTCCCCTCAAGTGTAGCCTTTAACGATCCAAACAACGTATTGATCGCCATATCTCAAAATATGCTGGTTTGTGAATTATCGGTCAAAAATAAAAATCGGCCATTGAGCCGTTATAAAGTACTGTATATCTCAAAATCGAATACACCAATTTAATTAAAATTTCTGATATGACTGATAAATTACACCTTGAAACAATTACGTTGATTTGTTTTTTTTTACCTGTAATACACGGAACAGCATTTTTTAACAGATGGTGACCATATGTTGTCTTTGGATGCCTAGAATCTAGTCTAAACTTGGGAAAATCGTTAGAGACAATTTTAAGATAATCATAACAATAAACTAAGATCTGTCTACGCTGACTGCACATAAGACTGATAGCAGATAGTGTCAGTGGACCTCAAACGATATATCGAACAAACTTAAAGTCGATTTTCTTTTTAATCACATAATTTTCTCTATACTACGTATATGCGATGCAGGAAAGTAACAAACCATTATCAAATCAGCATTAAAATCTTTTTTTCTTCCGAAACAACTCTTGATTGTAAAACTCCAGATATCCAGTTTAAAGGTTTTCCTATTTCGGAAAGTTCAATAGTTTATTCGCTGGTAGTGATCATAGTTCCTACACGAGTTCCAAAACTAGGTAAAACATACTCGGTTGCTAATGCTAACTACACACTGGAAAGTATCGACAGCGGCCATAACTCCTTCTAGGCTCGAAAGGATAGTTGAGAACCGGTGACTGAACAATGTTACAAATGAGTACTTGAGGAGAGACACAGGATCACGGTCCTATAGAGTTGATAATCAAGAGGAAGAAATGGGTTTGAATGGTACACATACACAGAGAGGATAATAATGCAATATAGAGGGGTCTCTTGATTTGAACTTCCACGGAGAGAGTGTTTAAGGAGAAGAGCTGTTGTGAGAGAAGCAGAGCGGGGAGACAAACATAAAGAGAATAGAAGGCGCTTGTGGAAGCCCTAAACTCCGGTGGGAGTTAACGAAATTAAATCAGTCCTTATTGCATTACTTAAAGTAGGAAACGGCGAGACGGATGAGTGAGAAAGTTTATGCAATGTTTACGCACTGATAATTTTTAATTGTATTTAAAAAATAAATTTTTTGAAATAATTGTGCCATTTTAGAGTTGTATGTGATGACAACTGTTTCTCTGTTATTGAACCACAAACAATAAATACTGAATAGAAACTAAACGAACTCAATTGCAATTTTTTTTTAAGTTGGCAATAATTTTTTTAAATCTCAGTTGTTAACAAATTAACCACGTGGTATAAATGCTTCTAGTTACTGAAAATTGTTAAACTGGGTGATTTATTTTACACTTACCACTTCTATTATTTAAAAAAAACGGAAAGAGATAAGAAAAATCTATTCTCGGGACAGTTATTCATCTTTAAGGGAAACTTTAGCCTGTAATGAATATATATGGCTTGTGATTCCTTAAATTAAAGCGCCCTTTTAAAACCATCAATTTCTGTGGTAAGAAAATAAAAAATCGGTCACCGCATTAATTTGCTACACTCAAAAAATGTTATCTTGTAAGTTATTTTTTAAATTTTATAAAAATAAGTTATGGCATTATGAAAATAGCTTAGTTGATGGCACTAAGGACAACTGACTTCCTATCTATCTTTAACTAATTGTAATGAAACTTTCTGCACCAGTTCTGACAATCTTAATAAGTTATTGTTGGGCGTAGTACAAGAAATAATATTTAGATTAATTGTTAAAATGGAAGTTAGGTCTAAATGAAGGTGCCATGAATAAAAAATTGTAGACTTATATAAATTTTAGTTTGGTTCTTGTCTATTGCATACTGTTTGTCTAATCTTCAATCTTATATTATTGTATTTTGTAATACACATAGAACACAAATAAATGACTTCGCTGCCCCCCCCCCCCCGCCTGCCATACCAACCCCTGGAAATTCAACAGTATAGGCTTTACCAACGCTACATGATGTCATATTGCATAAGCTACCCCTGAACAACTTGTTTTGGAGGAAACGGGGGTTAAACAATCATTATAAAAATTTGTTTACTTCCCCGGTATAAGAGAGTACAAGGTAATTCTGAAAAATTTCAACCTCTGTATTTTAACTGATATTCACATTTCGTGGCTGTAGAAAACTGAAAAAATAATTTCAACATGGCGTCGGTCCGTCGTCATTGCCGTTCATGTGTAAACAAGAAAGGTAGAAAATTTAAGATAAGAACATGAAATTTAGTAAAGGTGTGTTCATATAGAACCCTATTGTAACTCAGAAAAATTAAATTTCAAATTTCAAAATGGTGGCCATTTGAATTATTTTGTTTTTTTATATCTCTAAAATTTTTGTATTTCACATATTAATTAAATTAAATAAAAACTTGCAGATTTAAATTCTATGTAATGATAGCAACCACCCGCGTCTAAGAAAAGTTACTGGGGAATACTGAAGCACGAAAAATACTATTACGAATAATTAGTTGTCATTTGATAGTAACTGTCGATAAAATACAGAATATCGAATTTCTCAAAATTGGCGCTAACGATTTTAATCAATTTTTTCCCCAAAGGTTGCCTATAATGATCGAAAAGAAACGTATTTGTTGATCACCAAAAAATGCCGTTTGGTGAGCTTACGGTAAAAACAAAAATCGATAAAAGACGTATTTCTCAAAATCAATTTTTTTTTTATTTCCTTTAAATTTTAATAAAATGTGAAGAATAATAACACAATAAAAGTGTGGAAATGGGAAATCAGAAAATATTACGATTCCAGAACAATTGGGAAAAACAAAAATAAACCTGACCGTCATTAAAATGTAGATTTATCATGAGGAAGCATTTAAGTTTGAAGGGAAGAGAATTTAATATTTTTGGTGACGATTAGTTTTGTTTCCTTTTTATTTTATTTCCTATCCAGTTTGTCATTTCATGAACACCTAGAAACTTCACATAACACTTTATTGTATTGTAATTCATCTATCAACAAATTATTCTAACATTGATACATGTTGGTGGAATGATAAATAACTAATTTTTGCCATAATCTTCATGTTATGTCATACACGTTGTGCTCCTAGATCCGGTAACTTGTTGTTCACTGTATGAAACACTAAAGTAGCCTTTAAAATATCGGATGTAGATTAAAACATCAACAAATCATAAAGGCGTCAACCCCTTTAAAATAATTCAGTAAATCCCCAGTATACTTCAGCTGCTGTTATTAAGTTTCCATAACACATGAGTTGAGAGTAGAGTGGGTAGGGACATGTAAGCTTAGATATGCAAGTTGTCATCTGTGGGTTTTGTGGCAGGCCATTTCATCTATTGTTGAAAGTAGCAAACGGTGTTTCGGCCAACTCTACAAATAGCGACGTTAATCATACAAATTGCAATTAACAGATATTTCGCTAAACAATAAACAAATTGTTACAATATGTATACGAATGCTACCTTCAAAATTGCTTTTAACTATTTCTACAGTAGTTGTTAAACTTTAAACTTCCTGAAATCTCTGTAAAATTATTTATCTGTTTGTTTAAATGAGTAATTAAAATTGTTTTTAATGTTGGTAGTATTGAGCTCAAGGCATTTAGCTCGTTGAAGAATTTATTTAAAAATTTTAGATAATACACTAACTAGACGTTTCCAGTTAACAATTGTTTAATAACAACATTTGTGTAGTTATTTCATCAATATGTAGTCATATGATATTAACACAATGGAACATCAAATATCTGTAACATCTACATTCATCAGAAACATCACTTACATCAAAATGTGGATTCTTAATATCAAATGAACGTGCAATTTCAAAATAATATCGATGTCTGAGGTTCGTGGCGGTATCAAAAAGTTGAACCTGTTGGTTTACATCACGATTCAGTGCCCTTCGGTGTCTGTCATTGGCATTTTCTCATCGACCAACAAGTGTTCCACGGTTTCCAAGCGGTCTCCCTGCGACCATGATTTAAAATATCTAAGCCTCCACGCAAATGTCACACATTAACATAATCCATATAAACTATTTAATTTTGCTAAATCTAAGCAATCAATAACAACACAACTTAAATAAAGTAAGCACTGTATAAGTTAACATGAAAAGAATGTAAAACAGCTGTTGTAAGTTCTCAAACAAAACAACAAAATAAATAGTATTTATAACAGTTGTTTCAAATAATTATGTTTGTTGTGAAACCTGTTATGGTACTTGTGTATTATACGGACTTTCATTTTCTCTAAACATCCTTCTACGAATATTTTTAGGTTCTGCCAAAGCAAA
The DNA here is from genome assembly GCA_963513935.1 of Aphrophora alni. Taxonomy (NCBI): domain Eukaryota; kingdom Metazoa; phylum Arthropoda; class Insecta; order Hemiptera; family Aphrophoridae; genus Aphrophora; species Aphrophora alni. The sequence continues at coordinate 99,931,961 of OY740769.1, read as the reverse complement.
CAAAAATATCATAACTGAGACTTTCGTTCGCCCCACTGCAATCCTTTCAAGTTCGGCCGTTCATCCGGTCTAGACCGCACCATACAATGCTACTGCAACACTCTTACGAGAATCATTGTTTATATTTAATAGCAGTTTGTGGTACCAGAAATACCACAAATAGGATAGGTTAGGTTAGGTTTATATATATAGAGAGAGAGAGAGAGAGAGAGAGAGAGAGAGAGAGAGAGAGAGAGAGAGAGAGAGAGAGAGAGAGAGAGAGAGAGAGAGAGAGAGAGAGAGAGAGAGAGAGAGAGAGAGAGAGAGAGAGAGAGAGAGAGAGAGAGAGAGAGACCGTGAAAGAATCGTTTTCAATCATAGTAAAAGCTACGGAAAGTAGGATCTCGCATGAACCAAGCAAAAGCAAAATACGTGATGTCAGGGGAAGTTGAGAAACTAAATATTCTACCCACTATCACCATCTGAAACTTCATCTTCGAAAAATCTAAGGTTGTAACTACAGATGACGATCTACTAGAGTTAGGCTACAGAGCAAAGTGAGTATCTATTATCAATCGGACAAACTCATGAGTAATACAACTTTTGGGCAATAATTTGACTTTTACCAGAACTAATTTAACTTAGCTTACTTACTTCTTCATGAAAGACACTTTAGGTTGGGTAAATACATATTATATTCATATAATTCAACTGTTGTTTACAAGAAATACTATTTAATCAACGATATTAAATTGTCAAAATTGCCATATTATTAAATAAAAACTATAATGACTGACAATGACTTTCAATGCGCATGCGACATAGAATATATTAGTTGTATTTTAGGTATTTCTATGGATGGTTAAAATGTGGTCAAAGTCTCTTTAACTTAATGTGCAGTAAGTTGATATTTGAATTTAACGGTTAAAAATTAGATTCTTACATAATTTTGTTTCTTTTAAAACAGGCTTTAAAAGTGAGCGTTTTAAGAATGGGTTATATTCATATTGTGATATGTATATAACCCCCCCATATATATATATATATATATATATATATATATTTGGAAATTTCATTTTAAATTTTTTCTGTGAAAAAGTAAATTCTCCTAACAAAATACTACTCTTTCTTTTCAATATAAGGTAGGCTATGTACTTAATAAATTTTGTATTTAATCTCATGAAGTGTTTGAAACAGTAGTTTATTACTTGCACCTGACGAGATGACTGTTTACGGCATCAAATTAGAGAGACTGCGCACTTGTGAAATTCGTTTTTTCATCAATCTTTTATTTGTCAATACTTCGTATAAGCAAGAATTTGACGTATGATCGACTTAACGGCCTTCGATATTATCAACTTTTACAAATAGAAAGTTGTTCTGACATTAACTCTATCATAACCGATATTAGTCAAGTTAAACAATCGCCTAATTATATCACATGATATTCCAAGAAGTCATTCAGGGTTTATTTATAATATGTTTTATTTGTTTAATATCTTGACCTACCTTTCATTTGTTGCTGCCAAATTTGGCAACGCTGGTATATTAACTTCTGGTTTAATCTTAGTTAAAAACAAAGAAATTCTACGAATTTTAATCTCGTTTAAAGGAAACTAGTTGAAAATAAAATATTTCCAGTAATTGAGACATTTGTATGTCTATCTATTTTTAAAAAAAAACAACCATAGCCTTCGAATATTCTAATAGTGTCAGGGACGAAAGAGAACAAGGGAGTCTTAATAGGAAAGATAAAAGGGAGGGATCTAACCCAAAAGTACATAAAACTAGATGTAGATCCTGCTAGGTTTCTTCGGAGTTGCCAAGCCTGAAGGTGTGTTATCTTTTAATCTACCTTTTTAGTGAAGTTATTTTAGTTAATTCCTTGTGTGTTGATAGTGCATTGACTATCATTTCATCTAAGTCTCAAATTGGAAGATTCAGGTTTCGTTACAAGTGATGATTTTTTGAAAAAGGTTGGGTCGGCATCAACATTCTGGAACATATCAGTCTAGAATATCCTTGAAGCATTCTTTTTGTTTCTGTGTGAAAACCCTGATGCCATCTTGGCACAAAGTGTGTAGTCTTTTCGAAAAATCTTGCAAGTGATTTGTACAATTTTTTTGGTTCTCATAATGAAAAGTCATCCAGACCCATTATTATCTTCTATCTTCGGACGTCCTTCACTGAATCTTTTGTGCCACTCAACACATGTGCAAGAGACATGGAACTTCCCCCCTCTGTAAGTATTTAGAAACATTATGTTTGTGTCCTCATGCTGGTTTCAAACACTTAAAAATTCTCTGCCATAGATTTCATTATCAGTTCTCAATATTTTTTAAAGTTGTAGACACATGGTTTCATAATTTAATAAACACAACTTGTATTCCCTTTTTGTGTTCAACTAATTATGTTTCCATTTTACTATATAAAGAAGAATATTCTTCTTCTTTCAGGACCTCTTCTTCGTAGCACACTATGCAGAAGACTGTATTATGTGACTTAAATGCTGAATTGAAGTTTACTATAATTTATCATATCCAGCACTTCTACTGCTTTCTCCATTCTATTCAATATTACGTTCTAGAGACTCAGAATTCTGCGATACCACATTTATAAAACTTCTAATTTTTTGGTTTTTGCTACAGTCAAGGTCCAGGATGCAATCTCATAATAAAATACATAGTAACGCACATGCAGATTTTAATATCCATTTTCAAGTCACGGTTTCAAATAGTTTATCAATCCAGGATTTTTAAATTAGAGTTCTTATTTCCTTTAATTGATCCCACTGATCACTGTGTCTAGATAAGTACACTCTTACCTCTGATACTCACATAAATATTGTATACTGTACATAGTTTTACTGATTAGCATACAATTTTAAATTCAGTTTCATTAATAATGATTTTCAGACCATATCTTTCATTGTCTATTAAAACTCGGTTTATACAATCTTGAAAACTTCTTTCTGTTTGTGTCAAACTCTGATGGCTATTCATATTTTTTTTCTCAAAACAAAATAAATGTATAACAATATGTTATAACAAGATCAGAATACTATAATACTGGCAGGAAAGTATCAAACAATGATTTATACTGATCTTCAATCATGTTTAAATGAAAAGTTTGGACTTTTAAACTGTCTAAGATAAGGGTAGGTATGAGAATAAAAGTAAACTAGAGAATTGGTCTGGAATAGTTTACACAAAATATTTAGATATATTATCAACTTTGTTACAACAAAAAACTAAATTTCATTGCTGTACTTTAACTTTGACCAGGAGTGTAATATTGCACACGACATTTATCGTACACATAGACCAGACTCTAAGAAAACCAAAATGACTGTCCCTCAACAAACTTTCCATTCTCTTCGAAGAGAGTCGAAGTCGTTTACTTATGTGAATATGGAAGATATTTAAAAAAAATGAAAGATTATCTAAAATTCTATAATCAAAGTTATCCGAAATAAAAATGTTTTAAAATAGAAAATGAATTTAACGAACTTTGAAACATTTTTCTCCAATTACTCGAAAACTATGAATCTAATAATTAAAAAAATCAGAACACAATTTTTGTAAAGATAAAATTGTAAAAGATTTCGCATATACTGTTTTTTTTTATTGCTTAAATTTACAATATTGTAGAAATATGTTCTGGGCATCAAAATAAATTTTAAAATGTTACAGTAAACTTGTGTCTTGAAAGGGTTTATTTTTCTTATTTGTGTATGTTTATGTTTTTTATAAAGAAATTTATATTTTTTTGTAAAATCTATACTATATTATTGACTCCAGATTTGGTATAGACATTTTGTATTTAAACCCTTTGTCATTACATAAAAGCTGTTAATTTTACAAAAATTTGACGGAAAACATAATGTTTAGCCAATTTAATTCTGAACATTAATAGCCTATTTTCATTAGAGGGTAACTGAGTTATTAAAAAATGTCTTGCTACATTACTACAGCACACTAAATTTCTTCATACGGTTTTTCATTCTTATTATTATTCGGTATATTTGTATTAGGGGGGAGGGGAATTCTCAGAATTCAAAAAATTGGTTCTAAGCTATTTATACCTTTAGAAAAAATAATCCTAATAGAATATTTATCTGTAAATATCCACCCCAATCCCTTGATTCATGAAGTTTAACATTTTATTCACCTAATAAAAATAAGGAAGAAATTTATCATAAGTTACTTGTGTGTTGTAATTAGCAAGAATAATTTTGGTCTCTATCGTTATATCAATGAAAATGAGGATTAATTAGCTTCACCACTAAAAGGCAAAACATTTTATTTAGTGTATGCAGCATTATTAGTTAATTTTAAACTCACGCCATTTTTTCAAAAAGAACAAAATTATAGTCTTTTTTTTTTATACAGATAAAATATGTATACTAAATTTGGATTCAATATCTATGCCCTTAGGAAGTTATAAATTTGTTATGGAAAAACCCAGACGGCAGAAATTTGAGTATTTTAGAACGCAATTGTATTCCAGCACTATGCGAACATTTTCTTTACTTCGATGTCATTAACCTATTTAAGTGGACAGCCAGAATCAAAAATCAAGAACGAAAGCTATCAATATATTACGCCAATCATAACCTATAACCTCAAATAAAAAACTCAGTTCCAACAAACAAACCTTCTGATTACACCGATTTTAATCTATTTTGTTATTCATATCCACCCGATTCCATTCGACCAACTGCAAGATAAACTGACCCAAATACCAAACTTTCAAAATGTCAATTCGATAGATTACAAAGAAACGCCGATCACAGATCCGTCCATCTATGTATCTAGGCTACACAATACCAAGATTTATTCACATATCACTGACACAATTCATCTGTTATCATTGAGTAGATAAGAAGCCTTGGGTAACATCAGCTGTTCATGACTGCGACAAATTGGGCGCGGCGTGTTAGTTCTTTCTTTGATTCTGTCTGTCGTTCCTTACATGGGGGAAGCGACATGATTTATCTGACACAGTATCAAGAACCAGTTTCTGCAAACATCTTTTCCTCGAGAAGCTACTCTATACGTCTACCGGTATTCTATAAAGAATTTCTTCGCTATGTATGGAATTCTTAGCCTGTTGAAAGTAATTTATGGCTTACTCCTCTCCCAGACAAACTCGTCTAATGGATATGATTTATTAACTAAGAGACATTAAACTAAATTTTGGAAATCTAGTCACCGATTATACACGCGTTCATTGCATAATGTCCAAGTGGGTAGTAATTTACTGATCTGTGATTCTTTCACAACCAGTATAAAATTAACATTGTTAAGATTTAGGATTTAAGGTTAAATTCAAATTTTCCGGACTGGAAAACGTTGCCAGGGTGCGGTATCCAATCAAGCTCAACAGTGTAATGAAATTTAGTAAATCATTGGAAGTAATTTTGAATTCATAAATTGTCATATTCATTCTTTTTTAACCCGAAAACTGAAATATTATTATATTATCATTATACAATCGCTCAAATGGTGAATATGTGGCAGATAATTTGAACTTTCTAAATATAATATAAGGTTAAGACATGTAATATTGGATTTAAAGTGTTTTATGAACATAATATTTGTATTATTATCATTTCTAATCGAATTATAATTAATTGTATTAAGTTTAATATTTAAAAGCAATTTTAATGATTATTGTAAATTTGACTCTTCATCAATCTGACAGGTACTAATATAGAAACAGTTGTTTGTGATAGTAATATCAATCAGCAATGGTGCTGATTTAATGAAGTATTGTGTGGTATTTTTGATTCTGGATTAAAATGCAATCATCGTATATTTGGAGATCCACTAACAGGATGATTGGTTTTATCCGAAGGTAAAGATAAAAAATTGAACACTCTTGGGTATTGGCGGATTTTCTGACTTTTCGGTAAGATCAGTTTTTGGTGGATGCAGTGTCGATATGGTATACTTACACCCAATCAATACATCCTTAAGTTATTAATACAGAGGAGGTTTGTCAGCTTGCTGTGCAGGAAGTAGAGTACAAAGTCCTTCATTGGAAGCTATGAGATACCATCAAGACTTAATGTTTGTTGCTAAGCTAGTCCGGGGGGCATATATATACAAGAGGTGCTCTTCCTTACAACTTCTCTCTGGTAGGCACATATTCTGCCTTTCTCACATTTCCAAGAAAGTTCAGAACAACAAAATATCACAATATTTGATAATGACCAATACAACAAAATACTTGATAATGATGTTATCAATAAAACAAAATACTTGATATTGATATTATCAATACAACAAAAAAGTTCATAATTATATTATCAGTACAACAAAATAACGATATTGCAGAAGCTGGAATGGAGTAAATGAGAACTAGATTTTATATAAAATAATCATTTAGTACGCTTATACAGTATTTCTGTATATTTTGTTATTTTGTTAATGTTGTTTTTGTTTGCATGTATTATTTAGCCGAGTACTGTCATTAATGTAAATTTAAAAATAAAATAAGAATCTTTCAAAACTTTGAACTATAACGTTTTACCGAATTTATTTCAAAAGTTTCAGAGAATTAAATTAAATAAAATTTGCCTTCATTCAAAAATATCTCCCATTATATCAATCGTGGTAAAAATGTTTTATGCTTTACAATAAATCCTCGCAGCTATTTATATTTGTATATAAATTCCGTTGTTTCAAAACTTTTGAGTTGACCTATAAATGACATGATTGATATCGATGAGTCGTCAGCTGTCAAGTCAAATGATTGATTGCATTTTGCTGGTTGTGATAAAGGCCACCAGTCTGCATTACTTGTACCCCTTTACCAATACGACTATATACAGGATTTTCTGTACAAAACAATCTACTGTAATTTTTCATTCCAACAGACTATTAAAAAATACCCTAATATACAAGACACAGGGTGTGAAGAAAGTCAATTTTGTTTTCCTTGTTGCTTAAAGACGAAAAACCTTTTGGTCATTATTATCTTATAGCCTAAACAAGTTGCTGGACGCCATCATAGTACCATCAAGTAGGTTAAGTTTGTCACGAAGGTTTTCTGAACCTCGTAATTGTGTATATCACTACTCCCTTTGACATCGGCGTCGACCCAACAAGCCCTATTAAATTACTCGTTTTGCGAGTGTCAGTGTTTTGATAGGCCTCGTATCGGTAACTCGGCCCTATATTCAAAAAAAAATCTTATTAAAATGTCAAAATAGCGACCATTTTAAACAGTTTCTAGTTCATATCTCGTGTGTTATTCAACCAATAACACATTAAATTAATTAAAAACGTACAGCATTTAAATTTTGCAGGTAGTGGTACAAACCTTACTACGATGACAAATAGGAAAGTTATTGTCAACAATGTAAAGACTCCCCTAAGGTCCATGAAATTAACTTTTGAGTCACTTAATTTACAGGATCTGCTTGTATTATACTATATTTAGGCGATGATGACACAAAGGTTAACATTCTCTAATTGAGCTGGGTAAGTGCCATGATAGTGTCCATAGGCTTGTTTAGATTTATTCCAGATGTATAACAGCAAGTTTATACATTCTGAACGCCCATCTACTGCGGGACAGAAATCAAAGGACATTTTAACCCAACAATTAAAACACGTCAATGAAAGGTTACCTAACCTAACCTAACCTAACCTGAAGGCCCATCTACTACGGGACAGAAGATCAAAGGACGTTTTAATCCAACAATGAAAACACGTCAATGAAAGGTTATTTTAAAAATTATAAATATTTACTCATCTAAAACTGTCAACGGATTTTAAAACAAATTTTAAGCTTATATAATTAGGCTAATTGTTTCAACAGATGATAATAAACATGTTTTGTAAATCTTGGTTGACACGTTTAGTTAATAAATCGTGTAACGATCGCTTTCAGACAAGTTATTGAATGAGCTATTAACGGATTCCCTCAAGGTATGCAGTTGGAACTGGTTTTATTTCTACAATACACGCTAATGACAACATCCATGTAACTATTAACTATGTATTAATGATTATTTCACAATTTTATCCACAGGTATATCAATAAGAACAAGAGGTATTTTAAACGTTAAACTAAGTGTGTCAAACCTGAACATACACAGGGTGTACACAAAGTATCGAGCTTCTTTCCATAACAATTGAACATGGAAAAACTAAATTTTGGGAATGTTATGAAAGATAAAAGATTATATTTTAAACGGCCGCCATTTTGAAAATACAATTTATAAAGCATTATTTTCGGTAAACGTATAAAACGAAGCGTGCAACTCAATATCTTATCTAAACGTAGTAATTGTGTATTATATGAGACCCCCTTTATTGTACATTTAACAGAAACTAATTAAAATAATAGTGCAATTTTAGTATTAAAAGGTTAATACTTTAATAAAGGTATTAATAGGTTATAATCTAACCTAACCTATTTGTGATGATTCTTCCTACCACAAATGTGATTTACAAAAAATTGGACCTAAATAATTTCAAACCAATGTTTACATGAAGGTTTTTATTTAATTTTACCAGTAGAACATCTGAAAGTTTCTCTATTAAATCATTCTGTATCATTGCCCATGTAGAGGTCGTCAAAAGAGCGGACAGACAAAATAATATCGCTCATTTCCATCTTATCATCTGTACGTCGAGTATTTACACAGTACCCTGATGTAATACAAGAATCATTACAGGTAATGTACCGGTATTGTAAATATAAAGTCCATACTATCATCATCCTTATAGACGTGGAATGACGCTATCTTGTAGTTATTGTAGGATCAGCTGATTTGTATTCTGAAGAGGACATCCCTAAAGGAAAATCAATTATTGAAACTTGCCTGAAGATACAATAACCCAAAACTGTATTTAATGACTAGTTACGTAACAACATTGTATACCGGAGCTATTACATTTGTGTTACCCTTACGGGCTCATCATAATGAGTACGGGCGTCATAACCCCGAGGGATTTTAACTGGATCTACTCTGTTTCCATGTAGTCCTGGATTACACCCTTCATATCTTACCTCTCCTTGTTCTCTTCCGATCCTGACGCCAACAGAATATTCCAGGGGTCTTTAATAGATCTAATTTTCTTCTTTTTTGTATAAGCATTGATGACTGAGATATGAACAAAAAACAGTTTAAAATGGTCGCCATTTTATTTTCAATATAGGGCTATACGAGCGCACTATACCATATACCAAATATTAAGTTCGTACCTCCATTGTAGCGACCGCTATTGTGATTACGACAACAGACGGACGGAATGTCCACAATAACTTTTCCGGTTTTCTGAGGCGAAGATCTGTTAAAAAATTGCGGTAGAGATGTTTTTGTCATGGATAAATTATATAGACATTCCCAGAAAAACTCTGCTGGGATCACAGATAAAAGATTTCTTTGGGGTCTAGATGTATAGCACAGCTCGTAGAAAACAGTTCAGCAAACCGGATTCGGTGAAAATCAGACAAGAAATTGCAATCATTAATGAAAATACAGGTGTTTGAAACAGTTGTTTTATTCGATAAGTACAATTAGGGTTTTTCACTGAAAACTAGAAATTTACCAAATTGTTTATACCATCAGCCATTATCCCAACATGATGGTCAATTCGTAATGTTCTAATAGGAACAGAAATTTTTAATGATGTTTTTTAGATACACCGCATTATTTTATTAAATTATTTTTGGTTATTTTTCTACATCTCCAACCGTTTAGAAACTAAATTCACTTAAATGTTTCAAAAATTCTCAAATTCAAGTGTTTTCCAAACACGTTTTTTCTTATTTTTCAAAGGCATATTGAGTTGAAATTTTAAATAAAACCAGGGTAAAAGGTGTAATAACACTACTATTATTTTTATTTGTTCTGTATGATGAAAATAACAGTTATCAATAGAAAATAATAATCATAATATTCTAGTCATTGTCTTGAACAACCACTGCCATTCAACAGCTCTTTATTATTATTACGAAATATATACACCTTGTGATACATTTAATCATTTACTGACAAATTGTATTATTAAACTCTGCAGAGATACATTTGTTTCAGCTATATCTTATTCAATCCAATAATAATATCTAATATACAATCTTGTTGAGCACTGTGGTGAAATTCACAATTCACAATTTTTTACAATTAATTGTGAATTTCACCACAGTGCTCAACAAGATTGTATCTTAATAGGGCATTAAGTGGAAATAATTAATAAAGAACAATTAATCAGATAATAATTGTGTTTTATTAAGTTTCTGGTGATTGTGGTTAGGGGCAAATTCGAATTATTAATATCTAATAATTTAATACATCCAAAATAATAATTAAAACTAATGTAAGCCGGTGGGTGTATTAGACACCTACCAGAAAATTAGGATATTTATTTTCTATCGATAATTCTAGTATTCCTCGGCTTAATTTCACTTTGAAAAATAAGAAACATCGTCTCTGGAAACTGCTTAAATTTGCGAATTTTTAAACATTGATTACCTAGAAAAATAGCCAAGAATAAATTAGTATAAAATAATATGTTACAGCCAATATCCATATTAAAAAATACAGTTATTAGACTATTACGAACTGGCCACCATATTGGAAAAATGGCGGATGATATAAAATATTTGGTAATAACACTCAAAACATCCTTGAGGCATTTATTTATTTTGTTTAACTTTTTTACTTATCGAATAAAACAGTGGTCACACCTGTTTCAGTCACCCATTATAGGACCCGAAGTGACCCCCAAACAATGATTAGTGTACATTTCATAGTATCTCGCCACTGTAACGGCTTCAACTTTACCAATATACAATTTAAATAAAAAAACATGACCCCACCTAATGGTTTTAGCTTCGACTTAATACACGTGTTGCTTTGTGATCCTGCACCAAGGCCGAGTACACCCTACAGCATCAGCTGATAATCTGACCTACATACTGTACTTGCTAATTGGAAACTAGTACATTCATTAAGAGACCTATATAACACACATCCTCTCATGGTTTAGTTATTCCTAGTACAATCAAAGTTAAGTAGTGGGTCGAATATTGATATAAGTTTTGAAGTCCTCTAAAGGAAAACAGGAATTTTTGGAATGATGTCTGTCTGTCGTATCTATAGCCCAAAACGATTTAAATCAAATTTAGTACGTGGGTATGTTTTAGCTTAATCTAAATCAAGATTTTTTTTAAATCGGCTTCACAGATTTAGATCAAATTTTGTTCAAGTGTAGCCTTAACGAACTCAAACAAAACTTATTATTTGGCATCACTCCAAAAAATAACAGTTCGTGAGTTATGCATTTTTGGAAAGATTACAATCAATGCGTTTAGAGCAAGATATGATCAAAAACATCAGTCAATTTTAAGAAAAAAATATAAATATTTTTATTTTCTTACGACAGTTACCCAAAACTTTTAAGTTATCTAAAAAAACATCCCGAGCATATTAATCAAAATATACCTATGTAGGTTATCAAATTTGATTAAAATCGGTCCACACGTTTGAGCTGTGAGGCACTGGATCGACATCAATAAAAAATATTTTGGACTCAGGGGAAGTGAAAATGGATATAGGCCTACAAATAAAAGACTGGAAATCGATTTTTACTTGTACAAATAACATTTTCTACAGTAGCAGTAGCCTATATGGCAGAATATAAAATGAATACTTGACGTTTCGATAATATTTATCAACTCTCATTATCAAGTGATAAACCTAGAACATAAATGTGAAAAAATCGTTTTTTAATTTATTTTTTTTTACCCAACAGAGCCTAGCGTCATGTTTTAGGACTAAACAACCAGGGAACCAAGGAGTAATCACATCAGCTCCATTTTGTAAGCACACTAAGTAAACATTATGTCCATTTCATTGTCTCAAAATAATTGTGATTTTTATTCCTAACCTAAAATAAAAATTATTATTCTTTACTTAGGCCCACTAGCATATTCAAAAACATTGTGCTAATTTACCAAAAGTTAGACAGACATAATTCAAAACATATTTATACTCAAAACGGATACGGACATGTCTAAAAAAAAGATTTAGTTTTCTATGAATATATCTTTTTCTATATAACATAAATATATATACGAGAAAGTAAAATTCAAAATAAATGTAGGCTTAACACCAAAGATGCAGCAATCTTACTTAGAATTACATCAATTCAAAATATCAAACCAAGCAGTAAGTTTTAAATAAACACTAAACAATAAATTCACAATACACGTTACGCACACTTTACGTGTAAAACTATAACTTTGTAATGTAATGAAAACGATTGTAAATCAAATAACGAAAACATAACCTAAAAAATCATTGCCGGTCGAGTGCTGCTATAAACTAGTCAAATATAATTGTCGAATAGTTTCAGTTGGACTTTGATTTGAAGATATAAGTAAAGAATTGGAAAGGCATTGGATAGGTAACCATGGCGACATCATTAAGTGAAATAATTAACTACAATCTGTCACTGTATTGTAATAAACTGCCGCTAAATAAAAAACCTATATTGTGACAATTTCTTAGAATAAACAAAGGCAAGGTTTTTAGGTTTAATGGTAAAGACATGGAATAAATAAATGTAGTAAAATCCTTTGCACTAACTTTCTAACTTAAACAAAACGCATTATTCACGCACAAAAAAACAGATTCATATAAACGTTTTGATTTATACTTTTGCTATAATAATTGGGGGGGGGAGGGAAATGTTTTAATTTTTCTGCTTATAGATATAGTTACATGATGGGTCAAAAAACAGGTGAAGAGTTTTTTACGGAAACATCCGTTTTGAGGTCCGACAAGTCCCAAAAAGTGTTTTTTGAAATTATTCACATGTTTTCAAACATTTTAATTTTTGGATGTCTGCTATAAGAAAAACAGAAAATTGTGATTTTCTCAAAATCGGTTTCAACTATAGCCTTTAAAGGCACGACGAATCATTTTGTCGCCATATCTAAGAAGCAAGTTTAGTAGGCCTACCTTACGATATTTAAATATATAGGCTACTTATTGTTCTTTCAAAAACAACGCCTATGATTCATTTGCACTTCGATTAACTCAGAAATGACATTTTTGGTGATCATTAGTTTTGGTAGAATTGTATTTGATTTTTGAGATGGTTTTTAATCACTACAACCATTTTGCTTATTGCTCAAGCCCATAACATTTTTTAAATATTGCATATTTTAGGTTACGTTTGAAATATTTTTACTTTAAATTTGGAATTCCAATCTATATGAGAATGAAAAAGATGTTTCAAAACGTAAGAGGGGGGGGGAGACTTTTAGGACATATCTAAGGACTCAATGTAACCGTCAGGGCTCACTATAGAATTTCATAATCTGCTTGACAATTACGTGATTTGTCAAGAACCTAGGCCTACTTCTAGTTACTCATATGAACAAAAATATAAATATACAGGACTTGATAGTTGACGTATTTAATCGTCTGCTACTCTCATTTCCTTCCTGTTTAGTAACTTGTTGAGTGGGTGTCAAAGACACCGATATGCGTGTTGCTTAATGGGTTTATTGTTAGTAAGTCTAGTCTTATTTACGTAAACAGGAAGTAACAGGGAAACCAATCAGGAAGTAACAATTGTGTTCCGTTTAAAATGTTTTCGTCTTTCCTTTCTAAGAATACGAAAATTAATTGAATTCTTCCTTGAGGTATTTTAAGTGCGTCACAAATGTTATTTCTTTTCTTGGAGGGAATATCCAGCCAAATATTTAGCACATGGGTTAGAATTGGTTACTAATTGCATTTAGGAAATTCTGACACACCAAACTCACACTAGATCCAAGTCAGTTTACTAACTATTGTAAATTACTATTATGTGCGAATCGAACCCAATTAGTTCTCACAAAGTGGGGACAATAATCCTGTGTCTACATTTCGGCTAGTAATTAACTACCAACGGATTTCCAAAGTATCGGTAGCCCCAAGTAAGTATTGCTAACTAGCTAACACAATATTTGTATAAAGTCAAAAACTAATTATGTGGGAACGGTAAATGTCAAGAAAAAAGACACCAACACATTGCATCAGTTTCTAAGATCAGCTGGTTGTTCTTCACAGCTGAGTTACGAGATTCCTTTTTTTTCCTAGCCACTCTTTCAAGAAACGAAGTAACCCGAATAGTTCCGAGCTCTCCGACTACCAGGAGGCTTCGAGATAGTGTACAGGGTGTTTCCAAAGTTTCAAGAGCTTATTACTCACGTCAAAACCAATGAAACATATTTTGATGTATAACTAGCCGCCATTTTGTGTTTTAAATGAAAACATCCGTATTTTTTAACGGTAAATGATAATGGAGTTATAAAAGACGAAATATATTCCTTTTTTTAAACGACAAACAATTTTTTAAATTTTTTATTATTAGGTATTCCTTTCGTAGCTTAAAGTATAACTCAGTTGTTGACAAAACAGAAAATATTAATTCTTGGTAATTATCTACAATACCCAAAATTAGCCTAAAATCATTGTTGGAATTCTGAATTTTTTTATTTATAACCTGTGGACAACTGAGTTATCTACACACACAATAATAATTCTAATATTATCTATTGCCTCTTGTAAATATTTTGTAAACTTGACGGTTTCTGAGATATTCGACGTTAAAAAGTTTAAATGGCCGCCATTGTATAATGAATAAAGAAAATCGGTTGATTGTTTTTCTCAAATTGGATCTTTATAACACTAAGTAGCATGAAATATTTCAACTCCATATAATTTAGTGTTTAAAGAATTTGTTTTTTTATTAAAAACACAAAATGCCGACTAGATGAGAAATTAAGCATTTAAGTAAATATGTTTATATAAACTTTTTCATTGGTTTAAACTCGTGAAGTTAAGGAAACACTCTGTATATCTCGGGCCATCACAAATAAAATGGCGTTAATTCTTGTTTTCAAGGTCATTTGAAGATAAAATAATTTCACGTTTTATTAGATATATATTTGTGTACATTGTTATTCTACGCTTTAAAAAATCTACTCTTTTCCGTGTAGTTTTGAGTTAGATCTGTCATCTTTCGTATCAGGTCTCTTTTGATCAACTCTTGTTCTCTTTCGATTGTGACACTATTAGAATATTAGAAGTCTAGGAGTCTTTATTTTATATAAGGAGGGAGGTTTTCTGCATTTAAATAACAAAAAATTAAATCTTGCTGGGTCTTTGAATGGTCATTTTCAAACCTACATCGGTATATAGAAACCTCATACATTCTCACTATAGAATAAAACTTTTTTAAAGTTTAATCAGTTTTACAAACAGAGTTAAATGCCAATTTTCCTGAACTTTTTGATGTCTTATTTGGGGGTTTATAAATTTTGATACTATCGACCATTTTTACAATGTGCCGGCGCCCACTTTAAAATTTCTTATAGAAATATTAATTTTTGTATGGTGGTTTTAAAAACTTTTTTTATTATTGTGTATTTTTTTTAAATGCCCACTTTTATGAGTTAGAGACTCAAAGTAGTGAAAAACAAGATTTTAGCATTTTCAGAAGTCTATTTTCTGTACTTAAAACCGTTGAACCGTGATTAAAATTGGAAGTAATAATAAAATAATAATTGGAAGATAGAAGTAATAAAAAAACTATACTGGAAAATTCTAAGGCGAATTCGAAAAAGTTACTGAGGATTTTTCATTTATTTGGATATATGAGCTAAAGTTTTTTGTGACACCCTGTATATGTCTAAATAGGGCCTAAACTAGTTACGTTTTTGCCATAAAATCATCCTCAACTTAAATCGTATTTGATTAAAATCGAGCTCTAAATGATACCAGTCAAGGTTCATTTTTGTTGTTTGACAAATAATTCAGAAACATTATATGTAATTGTTTTAGCACACAGGATTGTGTTAGTAATCTTCGAATTTCACGAAATAAACCAAAATTGTCACATTTGACAAATTACTTATTTTTGAACTGATGTTAGTGACACAAACCATCAGATTTAGAAAAGTGACAATTAATACGTTTAGTTTGGGTCCATTGGAGGCCACACTAGAGCAAAATTTGATCAAAATTATTGAAGCCTAATTTGAAAATAAATTTAAGCCACCACCAAAATATAAGTTATCAAAAAATGTAAAAAAGTTGCAAGACATGACCGAAATATACCACATTCAAAATTTGATTAAAATCTGTCCAAGCATTTGGACTGTAACCTGCACACACAATAGACAGAAATTCGAAAAATCAGGAAACCATTTTTTGAACTCAGAGAACATCAAAACTAATATTCAAATAAACTCAACATCGATTTTTAGACCCATCAAGTAATTTTCTAAATACTGTGTATATCTTACAAAGTAAAGCTCATCCAAATCTGTAATATTCAAACAATGTATTTAATTTATGTATTGGGTGTGTTGAAGAAATGATTGTATGTTAATCAAACAAGAGACAATTAGAAGTCTAATAACTGATCATTAAATTCTCCCTAGCCTTCACCTAATGATGGAACTAGATCTCTGACTTATCACTTTCATTGCCCTTGTTACATACTCTTACAGTGTCCATGTATGTACTGAGAGAAAATACAACTGCTAATAACAAATAATTTGTGAGCCAACACATCAAATTCATAATAACTCAACATGAAAAGATCTAAAATGAACTATTTTGTTTTCCTTGTAGCTTACAAGCAGACAAACCCTCGGTCATCATCGCAAGTTGCTGGGGCCATCATGGTACCGACCCAGAGCCATTATGTAATGTAATACTAGCAGATTCTCAAACTTTTAATGCTCAAAAGTTGGTCTCTATGGCCTTTTTAGGAAATGTTAATTGTATTGGTGGTTCCAATTAGGTGAAATTCGTTTAAATACACAGTTTTTATAAATCTAGAAGTTGTGTTCATTACTACTTTCTTGACATCTACTAAACCCTAATGGGCCTAGTAGATGTGTATATAGTAAAAAATCTGCATTTGCTGATGTAGACGATTTCCACTTACCCCTGCTGGATCTTGTAACTGTAAAAAAACATTTTCTTCGATGGTAAGAGTTTTAAATTATATTTCTGACAATAACTTCACTATTTGTCATAGTAGAGAGTACCATTACTTCTAGAGTTAAAATCAGTAAATTTGTATCTAATTTATTATGTTATATGTTGAATTACACACGAGATAGGAACAAAAACTGTTTAAAAATTACCAGTATTTTGAAATTTTTAATAAGAGTTTTATGAATTTTAATATGATTTTATATGACCAAACTACAATCCCCTATACCCAATTTCATGTTCCTGTTTTAAATTATGTAGCCGCTGAGGTCATGAAACTTGAATATCAACCAAAAAATTAACTATAAAAAATTTGGTCTATTACCAAACTTCCCCTATAGCTACTTCATATACTGGGTAAAGAAAAAAGGGGATAAAATAATATTCTCTGGCTGTTGAATACCCTAATAGCATAAAGCTTGGAAGAGAATAAGAGATGGTCAAAAGCAGGCTGACAGGAAAGACAAACGAGCGGGATTCAGCCCAAGACTATATGAAGGAAGGTGTGTAGATAAAGCTAGGTTCCTTGGGATTGCCACACCAGTACTCACTAAAAGTGAGCACTCGAGGGGGTAAAACAAACGAAGTAGCTAATATATGGTGGAATTTACTGGGTGCACAAATTTGAAATGGTTGAAATTTGGCGTGAATTAGCTAACTATAAATGATTTCTTTTGGTCTATTTTCTATTTAGAACTCCTGTATTCGATAAACACGAAATCTATTCCACTTCAATTTTCTACATAAACACTTTATTTGTTCACAATGACCAAGGTCATCATTATCAGTTGTTACATACACATAAAAGATCTTGGTACTGAATTGGTAGTTCTTGTGGATGATGACTTAGTCATTAAAGCATTATCTTAAACAACAAAGTATTATCTTTCATTTGACGACAAAATGTTTTACTTAATACAAAGCCAAAATTTGTACAAAATATAAATAATGTTTCATTCTTCTTCCCGTTTCCCCTTACGGGTTGGATATACCAAAGGTCCTACATGGATCTAAACCTTTTTCATGTCTTCTTGAGTTAGATCTCTCACTTTCATCTCTTCTATTTAGTCTTTCTTGACCAACTCCTGTTAGAGTATTCAAAGGCTAGGGGTTTTTATTTTATGTTCTTTGTTCTTTTTTTTTTTTTTACTTACCCATTATTTATGAAGTTACCCATCTTTCAATGTTATCATCATCATTGTAATTTGTGCATAAGCCTGATAGAGGATTTAAAAAATTATATAGGAGCAAATTTGGTGTAAGGGACTATATGTTGCTCATATAAATCCCTATTGAAATTCAAAAAATCTAACTGAAATTTTCAAAATGATGGATATTTTAAACAGTGTTTTACTCATAAAGTTAGCGTTATTCAAATTTATAACACACTAAATTATATACAAACTTGCATATTTCAAATCTACATGTATTGGTACGAACTCTAGACATCTACATTAAAAAATAGGGAAGTTATTGTAAAAAAAAAATTTTTAACACTGAGTTTAAAAGAAATTGTGATATTTGTAGTTATGAAGGCTACATCACCAACACGATCTCAGCAATTACAGGGTCATTCACATAAGTACAGCTTCAAGACAGTGACGCAAGCAAAGCAAGTACAGAGTTATTCACATACGTACAGCTTCAAGACAATAATACAAGCAAAGCCAGTACAGGGTCATTCACATAAGTACAGTTTCAAGACGGTGACACAAGCAAAGCAAGTACAGGGTCATTCACATAAGTACAGCTTCAAGACAATGACACAAGCAAAGCAAGGACAGGGTCATTCACATAAGTATAGCTTCAAAGACCATGATACAAGTAAAGCCAGTACAGGGTCATTCACATAAGTACAGCTTCAAGACAGTGACACAAGTAAAGCAAGTACAGGCTCAATCACATAGGTACAGCTTCAAGACAGTGACACAAGCAAAGCAAGTACAGGGTCATTCACATAAGTACAGTTTCAAGGCAGTGACACAAGAAAAGCAAATACAGGGTCATTCACATAAGTACAGCTTCAAGACAGTGGAGACTTTTCAATATATACACAACTATGAGGCCCATTATAGCCTACTCAACATCAAGAAAGTAGTGATTTTACAATTACAAGGTTCTCAATGCCTGTGTAACAACTGTTCCTACTGGATTAGACCCCTTGATCTACCAATACAATTTAATGTTTTTCCAACAGCCATAGAAACCAACTTTTAGGAATACATTTAGAGAGTCTGGTTGTATTACATTATAAGATCATACTGAGTAACTACATATTCTTGTTTACTAGGTTTCCTACAACAAAAAAGTATTAAAAAAAGGAACGAGGTGCAGCATATCGGAGGTTATTGGTTGAGAATATTCTTTAAAAAGATACCTCCATGTATTCTCAAAATTTGATAGTGAGTGACAGAAAATACTTCAATGTAGCAAAGACATTGTGTTAAATAATTGTGAAAAACATTGCACAAACTTTCTCTCCTACCCATCCCTAAAACCTAGTAAAAAACGAACCAAAACAAATTGTGACCACAAACATCATGAAAATGAACCATGGACACTATTTAAAATTATATTTGTATATTTAAATAAAGGAATAAACTTGATTATCTTGTGCCATAAATATGTCCTCAATGTAAATCGTACTTGATTAAAATTAAGTTTTAGTGCTAGTTGTCTATGTTTATTTTTTTGTTTAGCAATTATTCCTGAACCCTACTGTTTTTACTTGCAATTTAGCAACGGGTTTGGGTAATTAATATTCACATTTCACTAAATTTTGAAGGAAATCAGCTGATTTTGAGAAATTATTTATTTTATAAAAGCTTCAAGAACGATTTTTGTTTTGACTTATAATTCATATAGGTACCAGCATCTTTGGAAAGGTGGAAATAAATAAGTTGTGTTTGAGCACTAGAAGCTATACATGAGCAAAATTCAATCAAAATCGTTGGAACCGATGTAAAGAAAATCTTTTTTTCCATTGTCTACTCCGAAATTACGATATACAAAAAAAAAATGAAAAAAAAAAAACAGTCCTGATACATGCCCACATATTAAATTTGAAATGCCCAAACGTTTAGGTTGTAGAAAGAACACTGTACATTCCACAGATGACAAAAAAAAACCAGACTGACATTGCAAAAACCACTTTTTGGAGCTCAAATGACCTAAAAATCTAATAAAATCTACCAAAAATCTTAACCCATCTTAACTTTCAACCCATCACATAACCTTTTCTGTAGTATATGTAAAATATAGATATAAAAACTATCCCAGGCAGGTTGTTAGCTAAAAATCTTTACATCACCTGTTAGTTTGTAAATTGGATAGTAAAAGACTAAAACTGTTCATTGGAGTGATAAATTCGTGTGAAATTCGATTATTTCTTAGAAGATAACATCAATATGGATGAAGACACAGAAATAGATGCGATGTTTAAAATTAGAAAATATTTTAAAGCGGTTAACGTGTAGTTTAAACTACGAAGAAGTTACAGAATAGAATATATATTTATTTTGTGAGCCGAAGTTAGGACCACATTGTATTCACTTCCACTTAACCTCAACCATTACAAAATGTATTAACACTTAACACGTAATTATTCAATTAAACTTATTATAACACAACATAAAATAAAATTATTTCACTTATTTATAAATACAATTTTAAAAAAATAATATGAAACGAACCAATCAAAGAACAAGAGGGAGACATTGTATCTCCCTCTTCATGATTTTTATTCTGCCATTAAAAACTGTTGGTCAATCATAATTTAACAAAACAAAACGAGTGTTTGAAAGTTAGATTGACCAAGCTAAGACTGTTTAAGGGCGGAAACGTGAAGACTGCAGCTTGTGTATGTGTTTTGGCAGTGTTTGTGGTATTTTGGTGGAAACTAGTAAGGTTAACTAGTTCCCTGTTGTTTTGCCATTATCATAATTAACACCATCACGAAAAACTAGTATTTCAAACAATTTTAAACTGAACAAGATCCTTTATATTTTCTAACGAGTTCCAAAAATTACATTCATTCAATATAAACGATTAATTAAACATAACAGTGGTATGCTTTTACATAAGTAGGCTAATAAGGATGATACTCTTTCAGTCTCTAGAGTTGATGTTTGAACCAAATACAAACCATTCTGCCAGATAGAGGGGTAATCCAGTGAGCAGAATAGTGTTCAGTAACTACAAAATATGATAACTTCGAATATTGTTAAGTTTAAAAATAAAAGTTTCTTTATAATATTCTGAAACATTATCATGACGTTTTAAATAAAAGATGTAACAATAAGTTTGAACACGCTGTAGTTTGATAGCTATACTGTTATCACATCGTTAATTACATTGTAACATTATTTGAAGTAAATAAAAAAACTTAATGCCTTTACCAGCTAAACTTTAACATTAAGTGGCAATTGATATTTTACTTTAAAAAAAAAAAAAAAAAAAAAAAAAAGAACAAATGATCCTTACTTAACACAAGTGTGAAGAACATACTATTCATTCTTGAATTCACATTTTTCGTTGATTTTGTGTACTCCAAAATCACTAAGACATTGTTTAATAACACAGATGTTGTGGATAATATAAACAAATATGTCAAATAAAGTAAACTAAGAACATTATGCATTATAAATTAAGATAAAGAAAAGGAAATGAAGTTATTGGTGTCACTTGATTTTGTGTAAGGCTAATCGCAAGAAAAAAAAACAAAAACACATTTTCCCCACTAAACTTTAAAGACTAATCAAGATGGAAAATAGGTAATCAGTGGAAAAACGTAAGCCATCAAGCTGGCTTGAAACTGCAAAACGTTTGACAGTTCATTATTTCAAAACTATTACAAGATAAACACACACTCTGTTAACTGAGCCACACTGCTCACTAAAATAGAGTTAAGTAGGTCATACCAAAAACATTGAGTCTGATGTTATCAAAATGGGAGATTAGGTAAACCATGTTAGTAAAGGAAAGGTGAACTGTAAGGGGCCGAGAAAGAGCTGAAGAGTAGAAAAGGAAAAGTTAACAATAGGGCATGGAGAAGATTTTTTTTTTTAATGTTGGAACCAAAATAGCTAAGAAGAACAATAGAGTTTTATTAATATTTTTCTATGTTCATTTAGTATCAAAATGGCATAAGGATAAAAAAAAATAAAGAAAAAATAAATAAAAAAAAGGAATCGTAGCAATGCACTTGAAGAAACACTGGAATAACACATATTGTTAGTTTCGTAAACCTGGTTTATTCATTTCGTCAACTATAAATCTTAATTCTTTACTTTACTTGCAATGTGATTGGTGTAATTGCTATAATAGATGTGGCATTTGAATGGCATTAAATATGTGGTGCCCATACAACCTGTCCTGTATTGTAGAGTTTCAATCAATTATTTGAAATTGAATTAAAAAACCAAGTTGATGGTACTTACCCAGCCCCATCAAACAATGTACAGCAAGCTAATCCTGTAAAAGTAATTCTCAAAAATTGGTTTCTCGGGTCTTATAGGAAATGTTGAATTGTATTTGTACATTAAAAGCCCTTATCCAGTCGGGTAAGTTAGTTTAAAATAGCTAAACAAATTTTTTGAACCTCAAATTGTGTATATCAATACTTCCTTCACATTTGTTAAGCTCTAACGGGCCTCGTAGATTGGTGTACATATTAAAACGTCTCAACTCGCTTCGCTTGTCAATACCCCCAGCGTAGCAGGCCTTGCATCTGTACATATATGAAGGAGTCTCTACTCGGTAACTTGGACCTGCTAGATCTTTGTAACTACACGAATATCACATATTCTTGGGAGAGAAGGGTGTTAAATTATATATTTTTGATAATAACTTTACTATTTGTCATTGTAGAGAGGTAGGGTTGGTACTATTACATAAAACATTGAAATCTGCTAATTTCTATCTAATGTATCATGTTATAAGATGAATAACACATGAGACCCTAAATAATTCGACATTTTTATTTCGATTTTTCAAAATTTGAGCACACTGCAACCAATTTCATGTTCCAATCTTAAGTTTTGTAGGCAATATCCTCATGTACAGATGACAATCACGCCAATGACAAAGATAAAAATCACTTTTTGTTTGGTTTTCTGAGAGCTATGAAAAACCAAAATGGAGCTTCATATTTTTTACGATTAGAAAACTTACCTTCTTATACTTCATCGTGCCAAGTTTAGTTTTGTTGTTAAGACGACTACTTACATATTTTACAGTTTGAAAAAGTTCCAAGAAATGACTAATATATCTTATACAACAAATCTTATTAAAATCGATCCACAAGTCTGGGTTGTAGGGTACCTGTACGGCATAGGTAACGGATGTCAGACAGACAAATTTTTGTACTACAGACATATTCTTTATACTACATACTTATGAAAAAGTAATAATCCTTAGTTTGAATAAAATTAAGTAAATGATTATAGTTAAATTACAGCCCAAACAGCAGAACAAATTTTTATCAAACTTTATAAATGGACATATTTTTGGTCATTCCCAAGCATTAATTTCATAATTTAAAACTTAAAAGTACTTGTGAATTTACACGATCAAATTATAAAATTTAGATTTTCTCAAAATCCCCTCTAATGGTTTTAATCAAATTTTGTTCAAATGAGGACCTGAACAATTTTTATTATCCTATAAAGCTGGTTGGGGAATTATCATTAAAAAGTGAAAAAATAAACCCTGGATTTCAGTTTGGGTGTTCAAGTTTTTTTTTTTTTTTTTTTTTTTTAATAGTAGTGAATTATAATTTTAATGCACTCACCAAATATGATTCAGAACTGTATCTAATTTTGTTAATTTCAAAAGAAAGTTCTCAGAGTTGAATGTTAGACTATACAAAGCAACAAATATATAAACCAAGACCGCAAATACTTACTTTCATCCGTTTGTATATACAGTAAATGTATTTTTAGACAGGTGTTTTGAACATTCAGCGAAACGTTTAGTAACATGTAAATAAAATGAGTGTACATTTATTTTTTAAGCAGTTAATGGCTTTTTGTCAGAATATACATTTCGAGTTATACGACTTAAAACAATATTGCATTGCTTTGAAATATTTTTAGATCAAATGTTTGCCAAATGTACTTAGGTTTATATATTTCCATTGAATCTTGTCAATATGCCCAGAATAACCATCATACATATTGGTGTAAATGGGTCAACATCAAAAGCTAATAGTACGAAAATTGTTTTTAAAAAACAGTTACTAATGAATTTAGTTTGCATGTAAAAGCACGATGTTCCCTAGTTCCACCTCAGCCACATTGAGTGTTTCATACTCAAAATTCTAAGACAAACAGAATGAAAGATGAGATGATGAAAAACATCTCTTTTTCTAGAAAAAACCACAACTAAGTTTGTTCATTTTCTTTTGTTTGGTTTACCAAACAAGAAAGCAGGTTTTGTGGTAAATATATTTAAATACTGCAGAATACCAGTATATATATTGTAAATATATATTGTGGTATATTTACTGCAGAATACTTAATTCTAAAGTTTTAAGTAGTGGAGCAAAAAAGACTTCTGATTTCTGCGCTGTCTCTTACTTCAAGAGGTTCAGATCATGTAAGTTCTGTGTCTTACAAAAATAGAGCTAAGCTAGTTGCATTAGAACATGTAAGTACATAAAATGTTTTAAGGCTGAGGTGTCTACTGGAAAACCCCTGTTTCCTAAGTTATAATAAAAAACTTTTTTCTTTATCATTAGTCAAAAGTACAGTACATCCACCAACCCTAAAAATATGTATATTATATAATTTGTAAAATATATTACATTTTACAATATTTACTTTGAAAATGGCATCACTAAAAACATTTAAAATACCACGAATTAAAAAAATAACTTACCTCAATTCCACCAGTTCTAATGGCGTTTGAGAACTAATTCTAACCAAAGACCTTTGTAGTCTTCTTCTAGAAGGACCTCTGGACAATGTTCCAGCACTATCAGGAGATAAGGCAGAATTTGAAGACACTTGATCAGGATTACTTGAAGGTAAAGTTTCTGAAGAGTTTAATACTTGTTTCTTCTCACTAATCTTAGTAAGAGACAAGTTAGGTCCAGGAGAATGTACAGAAGGTAAAATATTGTCACTATTTTGGTCCCTCGGTGAATCCATGAGAATTGACAACATCGTACGATTACGATCAAAGGTAACGTTTATAGGTTTTACGTAAAGGGTATTTTGTGTGTTTGTATTTAAATCTTCAATATAAGTAGAAACGTCATCTGAAATTATATCCATGGCATTTGGTAGTTGTGTTTTCTTTTTTGAACACGGTGTATTAAATATCGAACTTTGACTAGAGTTTGTTAAAGTGTCCAAGGCAGTTTTGTACGATGTTGAAGTTATGGACAAAGATTTATTTGAATTGTCATTCGTTCCACAAGGGGAAATATTCAAAGGTGTTTGAAATGTAGATGAAGTACTTGAAGATGTGTCAGATGACTTTTTAAAATCTGAAGCAGTAGATTGTGGTGTAAAGAAACCAGGAGTACTGACAATGGAATTCTCTGGTGGTGTTTTGTAAGGTGTTCTGTCTGGAGAGTTCGAATATGGACAACTAGGTACTGATAAGTTTTGCGATTCGTTTAGTATAATATTATCAATAGGCTCTTCAAAAGAAGCATCTGATATTGTTATAAGTTGTGTTACTGTATTTTGTAAAATTCCATAAGTCGGTGAAGTTATTCTAGGAGAATACTGATCATCTTCCATTTCACTTTTTTCAAGTTCTATATTATTTTTAATTATTGAACTTAAATCTATATCTATGTTTTCTTCTTTAAATTCCTCACCATTCCCGTCAGCTGATGTCGACGGAGTTACATGCATATTGTACACAATTTGTTTAGTTTTAACATCTGGAAAGCGAAAATAGTTTTCTGATGATTTTTGAGGATCATCTTTTGGGGCTTGACGTATTTGTAGAGGTCGACACGTTGATCTGCTG
This sequence comes from Aphrophora alni, assembly GCA_963513935.1. Taxonomy (NCBI): domain Eukaryota; kingdom Metazoa; phylum Arthropoda; class Insecta; order Hemiptera; family Aphrophoridae; genus Aphrophora; species Aphrophora alni. The sequence continues at coordinate 99,905,974 of OY740769.1, read as the reverse complement.
CTTCTTCTAGAGATTGGATGAATGTCAGGACTTGGCGTTGGATCAGAGAGTTGCCGTTTAACACTTCCTGACTGGTGAGTTCCTTCATCAGGAAGTAAATAAGATTCAAATGAATGAGTTTGTTGATGAGGGTAATGTGTAGGAGCTAAACGTTGGAGGATTACATGTGGAGGTGGAGGAAGATCTTCTGCTGTTATTTCTTCTTCAGGAAGAACAGATAGTTTTCTACATGACCTGTTAAGAAAATATATATATTTGTTTAAGAACATATATGATAATATATACTTCTGTTTGCTTTAAGATTTGTCCATTTTTGAGTCTGATTATATTTCACTACAATTTAACTTGAAAATGAACAAATTTCAGTGCCAAAGATTTTTTCACTCTATATAATAAAGATAAAGTATCCATCTTGAATTTCTTCTTACTTTAAATTTGTGTGTTTTATGTTTTCTCTCATCTGATTGGTACTCTAACAGCACAATTAAGTAAACAAATTTATCAAATATTTTAGATATCAGCCTTGACCACTGTAGGTTTGTTTTTTTCCAAAATTATTGAAAAAAAAACATAATATTTTGCTTGCAGTGTGGAACATTAGGTATATAACAATTTTTATATAATTAGATGTTTATGACCCATTAGTTTTATATGGACCCTTAGAACCTATATTTTATTATAATGTTATTAAAATAGTAAAGCCAATATTGAGGTTTTATTTGCTTTTGTATATGAGTATAATATATTATATTAAACATTGTAATGTTTATTTACAAAATGTCCATCAATATCTAAGTCTGAGTAATCATGTCGTGTTGTTGTCAACACTTATTTTTCAGGTTTGAGATTAACTGCCTTTAATATAAAATACAAACAAATATTAATTTTATCATAATGTCTCATAATCTATATATTTTATAAATAAATATTGAGCTTTACTGGTGAAATGTTTCATAATTAAAATAAATCTAATAATTTTTTTTAACATACCACGTTTTTAAAACGGACTAAAAAGTATAAAATAATTTTTCATGACCCTTCTACAATTTTGAGGGAGGATTGTTAGTGGCTATGGATATATTTGGAATACTTGGAGACTAAAACATGGGGCGCAGGCAATCTACTGTATTATAGTTAAGGAGGAGTAAATAAATTAAATTACAGTGAATCTCATTTCCGATTCACTGAAATTAACAGTGAATTCATCCGGATTGTCTACTTGTATTATTTACTGGCTGCGCCCCACGTTTTACTCTCCAAGTATTCCAAATATATCCATAGCCACTAACAATCCTCCCTCAAAATTGTAGAAGGGTCATGAAAAATTATTTTATACTTTTTAGTCCGTTTTAAAAACGTGGTACGTTAAAAAATTTTTTTATTTCATTTATTATTTTCTGTATTTCAGTCTTATGTCCAGAATCCAATAACTCTCACAAGTCATGAAAAAATTTGCCTCATCCTACTTTAATATTCCGGTTACCATTCAAAAGCGATAACGTGTTTAAGCAATAACACGGTTAAGCGGTAAAGCGGTAACGCGGTAAAACGGTAACGCGGTAAAGCGGTAACGCGGTAAAGCTGTAACTCGGTTAAACGGTAACGCGGTTTAGCGTTAAGGCGGTTAAGCACTAACGTGGTTTAAAAAATTTATATCTCATTGGTCAATTTTTATTTGTTTAATTAACTATTGTTTAAACAAATGTAGAGACAAGAAACCAACTGAATATTGCATTCATTGTCATCCAATTCTGACCTATGTTCAAAATTTCAGGTCTCTAGCTTATCGGGAAGTTATTTTAAACTTGATTGCAGAATTCCACCCGGACAGACTGACAGATATGACGGAAACCGAACTAAATGAAAACGTGGTAAAATAAAACTTTAACACGATTTCGTACAAATATGTTTATTAAATCAAGGGTGTTTCAATGACAATGTCGGCGTCTTCGGTGATGCATGTGTTACAATAATCAAACTATAACACTTAATCAAATAAAGGTTTTGATTAAATAAACATATTTGTGCAGTTTTGATTTAATAAACATATTTATTTGGAGAAATTGTTTTCAGGTTTTATTTTAATTCTGTAGATTTTGCTCAAAGCACTCTCTATCTAAGGTTCCAATAAAAAGGAATAGTCGAGTCACCATTTTCAGTTTTAAAATCGACTAAACAATTTTAATCAAATATAAACAATGACAAGCCACATTGCTATTAAAAATTAGTGACAGTAAAAAATTTAAATAACCCCTGTCTAATAAAAACTTAGAAAGTGAAGGCAGTACTTAAATATGAACAACTTTAGGCTTATTAGACTGACTTATTGATATTAGAGAAACAAATGGAGGTGTTATCACAGAATGTAGGAAGTTCTGTTCCTCTCACTACTCAACAAGTTTTGTACATTTTAGTACGATAACATTGTTGATCTGCGCCCTCAAAATGAAAGGAAAACTTTGAAAACCTAATTAAAAATAATTTTACATGTAGTATTATAAAAGGTGTCAATATTACAAAACTAGTCAAGGGTTGAAGGCTTATTTTTCGCTCTGTATACTAACTTTTCAGACCCCCTGATTGATCTTTCGGGTAAGAGGTTCTGGGCGCAATCTCTGTAGAGATTTAAAAAGTTTCGGTGTTGTCCCAGCACTATGAGAAAAGTGAGTAGTCAAGATTAGTAGCAAATCCTGGTTAGGATACTGCAATGTTAATGGATACTGTTGTGTTAATGGAAAAAAATACTAATTTCAATTAGTAAATACTTGTTTATTTCTAATTAATATTAAAAGTTATGTTATCCTACCAAACGAAACAGTTCTTGTTTTCTTTCTTTCTTGATATTAGTAAATACAAAGACATCTTTTTTTTTTTTTTTTTTAATCCTATTTCAACACATTTAAAAAAACTTAATACAAACTTTTTAAATGACGATATATGAACAGGTATGTCAGGGAGCTTTACTGTAATAATATTACTACCCTTAAATGGAGTGGACTTTCAAAATCATTTAGAGCCTATATCGTATAAATGGTTATGATTTTTTTTAAATGTCAAGAATAAAATTGTTTTAAATTAATTTTTTAATCATAATCAATAATAAAAATATAGGTTGCTATTAAAAAAATAATTTATTCAGACATTTTGGAAAAAATGGTGAACAATTTATAAATACAATGACTGCCGTTTAAAATGCAAGAGGGTTTACTGTTTAAAGTTTTATCATATGATTCCAGCATATACTGTCTCGTACACATATTTCAATCACTCTGTATACAATATGTTAAAGTATTAAACACAAAGTCAAGTTTTTACCTGTATATATCCAGTTCTATGTCACGTGACCCTCTGGAGTCGTATGATTTGTTTGAAATGTCTTTGCAGTCTTTGTTCTGTGAAATAAATAGAATTTTATTCATCTATATACGTGAAATATAGTGTGTGGTATTTGTAACATAAATCTATTAATTACAGAGTGTTCGTTTTAAAATGCAACCGAATCACGTCATAAAATAAAAAACATTCATACATTGAAATGCTTATTTACAATGTACAAACTGTATTAAACTCACTGTCCAATGGAATTTGTATAATTTAGAACAACAGCCGGTATGAAAATAAGCTTGAATAAAATTTATTTACAGTTATTATGATATCCATATTTAAACTAAAACATGAGAATTTTGCATTTAAAACTGATATAATTTTTAAAGTAAATGTTCAAAATGGCCACCATTTTCATGAACACAAAATTATACTCTTCTTTGCATATTTCTAGTTGGTTTTTTAAGCTCCAATTATCAATTTCTGCTATAAGCATAGTTATATTTTTTTCATGTCGTCAATATTCTGAGGATTAATGTGGAATGTACGATTCTTTATGTAACGTTAGATCCAGAAGATCTAGCTGGCCACATCTTCTTCCAATAAATCTTTCACCAAACAAATCTTTCAGTAGGTTCTTTGTTGAGTTAGTTGTAAGACATGTGGCACCATTTTGTTGAAACCACCTTTCATATTCGTCTAACATTACAACGAACTGCATAAGAATATCTATATTAATTGTGTTTGAAAATAAACAGCAATTTCCTATCATAAAATACCTCACATATATGTTTTGAGAGACTGTTTATGGACAACATGAAGATTTTAGGAGCTCCAGTAGCGGTTATTTTTGTACTTGAAATAGCCCTGTAAATGGGACCAAATCTCATATGAGTTAAACGGTTTGTCCAAATGAAACTCTTAAGCTACCAACAAAATACAATCTGTCAATGTAAATGAGTCGAATGAACTTGAGTGGCTTTGGACTTTAAAAGCATTACCAATCAGCATTCACTTTTGCTGTGATAATTTTCTTAGAAATATTTGGAGAACGTAGATACTTACCCTTACATCTTTTAATGCCTCATCAAACTTTGTGTTTTTCAACATGTTGACGGTCACACATGAAACCGGTTTCTTCAAATTTGACTGGCAAGTTTCTTCTAATTTATCAACCGGTAAATGAATGTCTTGTTAGGAACATTCTTTGACACTCTTCCTGACACGAAATAATCTTTATTCGTTAAATAAAGCAAAGTAAACCAATTCCAATGCAATCAGCTGATAGGTATTCAGTTATATAAAGCTGGCCAATCAATCATTGAGTCTTACATCATTGTAAAATTTCAGTGAGTTGCGTTTTAAAATGAACACTCTGTATAACTATGTTAAGTCTCTTTTATAATTACATTTCATAGGTCACACACGCTATGAATATTCTTTTAAAAAATTAACTAAGTTAGTAAACGTATATAGGTAAATCATGTTCAATTAAATCATTCATCAATTAGTTATTGTTCTTATTATTTATTAAGCCAACTTCTTAATTTTTTTTAACCATTTCAGCATCATTTCGTACTAAATTATTTAATTCTAATCAATTTCACAACGTTAGTTAGCAATTTAGTAGTAAAATTGTTATTAGTTTGATCATTAGGTTCTAGTCTAGTATTAATTAGGTTACGACTGGTTTCATTGTTATTTTTAGTTACTACTCCCTTTGAGTTACAACTTAGCTAAAGTTCATAGAAATAAGAATTACATTATACATTTGAAGAAAACAATAATTTAATATGGTTATAATAAATTTTGAATGGTAAATGTGTAAATATTTGCAAATGAATATTTGGTATGAAATGAAAATGGGATTATATTTCACAATTATTTAACACAAAAGGGTTGTCGATCAGTTGGTCTTATCTGCAAAACACAAATATAGTACACAACAGTTTTATTTTTGATGATACAACAAAAAATAGCTTATCCTAATCATGTTTTGTTGTTATTTAAGTAAAAATGTAATTATCTAGATTATGTAAAAGAACGTTTTGGATGTAGGTAATGAGTAACAGACGTATTTTAAAACTTTGCTTTTGAAATTTGCGTTTATATTTTATAAAATATAACATACATCGGAAGGAAATTTGGTCTGACATGCAGTAGGTCCTGCCGGATGGCGATCTTAACCTTTTTAAATAACTCGTCACTTCTGACAAAACCTATATCTTTCAGTATGGCGATAGAAAAAAACAAAACATTTAAATTGAAATTAAAATTTGAGATAATTAGAATTTAAAAAGCACACCAAAGCATGACCCAATTCAAAACAATGTTCATTGTGTTTTTTTATGACAATGATATAATTTTGGAATAATGAGTTCCAGAAGGCACAACAGTGATTATTTTAAGAAAGTTTTGATAAAGCTGAGAGAAATAGTTAGAAAAAACTACCAGAACTGTAAAAAAGTGGTTTCATCCTTCATCAGGACAATACATCTGCTTAACATCACTTTCTGTGAAGCAATTTTTGGCTTACAAACATATTAATACAACAGAGCATCTTCCATATCCGCCACCTTGTGACTTAAAGTAATATGTTTTGAGTTAATTCGAAGCAGTAAAGAAAGGGATGCTGGAGAATTATAAGAGGGACATACACACACCTCATATATACAGTTACGTATGATTAACCGTTTCAAAGTCATAAAAGTTTTTGTTTTTTATATCAACTATTTTATAATCAATAGATTTGTGAAATAAGCTTAATGTACCTGAGTGTCTGGAGGGCTGATTGGAGGTAGAAAACAGTCAGTTGAATGATAATCAAGATTTTGATTATTAGAGTTCTCATCTATAAGAAAACAAATTATTATCTCACACAATGTAAGTTTGTCAAATTAAATCATTAATATTTATCTTCCATCTAATATACAGAATGTCCTGAAAAAGGTGGACTGGCTATTCATTTTTGTATTACATAAATCAAAACGAACAAAAAATGACAAATGACATGTAGTTAAATACTGCTTTATTATGCGTCAATCCGCCATTTTGTTCCTTTATAAAAAATAATTTTAACTTCAGAAATAGATCAGATATTGGGTTCAAATTTGGTATAAGCATTTTGTATGTTGTTTTACAAATTTACTAAACACAAAGACTTTATTTTTATAATTTTCAAAATTTCGGCTGTTTTAATTTTTTTAAATTTAACAGTTTTGGAGATATATGACGTTAAAAGCTTTAAAGAGCCACCATTTAAAAAATTGCTGCCCTATCCTCCCTAAATTAAACAGCGTATCTGCCCACTTGAGTCTTCTGGTAGCACATGAAGTCAGAAACACGCTGGCAGAGACCAATGGGTGATTCGTATAGCTCCTTTTGTAACAAACCATTTCTTCCTGGATAGTTGGCATTTGGATTCTGAGTCGTAAATCTCAGAGTTGTGTGTATACCTTGGTCCATCCACAATGACTCTTAGAATGTTATTTTGGACATTGTGGGTGCATTGAATGTTAGACTTGCTTGCAGTGGCCTAGAGTTCAGTGCCAGGTAGGTTTTAGAATGTAGCAATAAACTAGTAGCTTGTTATTGAGTGAAAGGGTAGGTCCTCGACCCAGGAGTTAGAGTAGGTTTATGAACTGACTATTATTATATCTCTTTTATTATTGGTCTGCTCTTTCAAATTGAAATCCTAGATACTTAATACATATGGATCATGGTAGAATATTATCACCCAGTTTAACTGGAACACAGATGCCTTTTCGAAAACCATAGGTAATGTGTTGAGAATTAGAAACACTAGCTTTTATTCACCACTTTCCCAATTAGACAACTGTCTTTATAGTCGACTACTTGCTTAATCCCATAAATTTGTTTTTAATTCTACATTTTAATTTACAAAAACAGGTCCTATTAAAATAATTGTAAATATATCTAACATATCAAATTAGTTTAACTTTAATTTGATTCAAAATTATAAAAAAACAGGTTGTTGTACAATACAAACCTGCATCAGTTTGGACGGCAGTGTTTACAATGGCTGGACAAGAACTAGTTATCTGGCACCAATCAGTTTTATTAGTAGTTGTTGATACACATTCCAGTGATCTGAAACCAAATTAAAAAGTATATGAAATACAGAAATATAACAAAATTACATTGATTTTGTATGAAGTTATTAAAGTTTAGGCCTACTTATTTACTGATATTTTTGTTTTCTTATTATTTAAATTATACACCTTTTAACACGCTGAGATGTGTTTCAAACACTGTAATATTATTCTTGGTTACTTCTGAAATTGAACATTTTATTTTGAAATTAATTTCTATAGAGATATTGTTCTATTATATACTCACCAATCTACATTTGAAATACGGAGTAATAATACAAAAAGACTCTTAGGTTATGATAGATAAAGAATCTAAAGTTTTTAAACAAAAGCAGTAAGACATTTTATATTAATGAAAGTAATTGGATTCATTAGGAGATATTCAATGTTATCTACATAATTATTTCAAAACTTATATATTCTTCAGGTCAGTGGTATATTTAACTAAGTCAACTACATATTGAGTTTTCATAATTGAAAGAACAGAAAAGCAAAGTCATTGTGATACCGACATTCACTTAACGTTCATTATATGTTGTTTTATTTTCTCATATATTCTATGTAATACAGAAAAATGTATGCAATTTGTCAAAAATCTAAGGTGAGTTTAATTAATTTTCGTATATTGGCTTTTTTCGCCATATGTAGACTCTATTTTTCAATAACTCAAAATTTAGTGGTATCTGCCATAAGAAAAAACACAAAATTCTATTTTTCTCATAATTAATTGGCAACATATTTTTTGTTAAATTTTGCTGACATGTAGCTTCTAAAGACCTAAACAAAATATATTGCTCAAAATCCCCTAAACATCTACTTTATAAGAAATAGTTTTGGAGTTGTTATTAAAGTAGGCTAATTATTTTTTTAATCGGTTATGCTGATTTTATTAAAATTGCTGATCGGTAAAATGTGAATACTAATGAAACCAATATGATCAATCACAATTTTTTTAAAATATCCTAAAAGAATAATTAATAAAAATGAACCTTAATCATCATCGTCATTATAAAGTTGATTTCGAAATCAAATACGATTTACGCTTAAGACGAGTTTAATTACACAAGAAAAGCGAGTTTACTTTTTACTTAAATGTATACATTAATATATATATATATATATATATATATATATATATATATATATATATATATAATCAAAATGGTCTTTATGGTTCATTTTCATTTTTTGAATTGGCAACTACTTCTCTGAGATTTCTAAAGACAAATATTTTAGATTTCTTCATATTTCGTTATGTGGAAGGACATATGAAAAATTAGTGCAGTATTTTTACACCCCTTATATTATTAACAAGTTTTCAGAGTACACAAGACCATAAAATAATTGTATTTTTTTTTTTTAATTTAAAGCAATTATTATTGTTGTCAGAGTTTTATAATTTCATGTGTGCCCATTGTAATAAGTCAATTAGTATGTCTAGGTATAAATATCTAAAATTATGTACTAGACTTTATCTTTATTTTCTTATCATATATTTATTGTACCAGGTATGATAATAAGGACAGGATATTGTTGTAGAACAGATCAAATATACGAGATAACTTAGGCACAATTGTATGATCAATAAACCCCTGGTACAAGGCCAATAAATTTATCAAACTATTATTTAAATATATAGCCTATATATAACTTCTTTTAATATAACAATTTAAATATTGTTCATGCCTTTAACTTGAATAACGAACTAATATTTACTTACTTTGGTAGAGCTTCTTGTGTAAGTGTTTGAGTTGTGCGATGAATTTTACAAATCTCTTGCTTCATTTCCGGCGCTACATCTTCGTGGTAATCAGATTTCTGTCAACATACAAAAATATATTAAACAAAAACCGATGAATTAAAGGACTGCTCGATAAATCTTAATTCAACTTACTACAATCAAACATTTCATACTTACTATCAAAATGTTGTATCAATAAAGACCAAAAAATGGCTGACATTTCACTTTTTGTTCGATTGAAAAATTCATTGTGTTGAGGTTAGATATTACACATAAATTGATTGAACACAACTAGCTAATTGTTTCATTGTTTTGTGTAAACAGAACAACAGCTGATCGAGATTCAACAGATGCCAATGTACATTTTAATTGCATTGCATTGTGGGAGGACGTGGTTTTATCCAGATGGTTCTTTTTGTTATTTTGCCATTTTGTTTTGATTTTCCATAAACAAATTAAAGTCGAGGTATTTTTTTTTATATCTATGTAATAAAACTGTAAGGTGTTAGGTTTGTAGAGTGTTCCACATATCCAGCATATTAATTCTAAAATACCGAACTCTTCATGAGACACTCTGTACAGTGAGATGTTATTTTCATAAGAAAATAAGCAATAATTAAGTATAGAAATAATTATGGTAATTGGGTTTAATTAGTCATAAATCTTAAAATATAAACTAAAAACTACATTTAAATTGAAAAAGCTGCTTAAATGGAATTCATAAATGTCGTTTAACAATACCAATTAGTTACGATGCTATTATTTTCAATTCTAGCAGTTTACTTGGTTCATACATTAGAATTAAATTTAAGTTGAATGATAATTTAATTAAAACAAAGCTAACTGGAGTAAAACTGTATCTTAGATAAACAAAATTTAATTTACTTACAAGTGATGCCAACACGGCCTGGCTATGGCTGATTTGTTCTTGAAGAGCTGCCAACTCCTGCTGTACCAGATCGTGTACTTTTGTAATCTAGGATAAAATAAATTACAGACGTTATTCAATTACAAAGTTTTCAAAATTTGTATAAAAACATTGAATTAATGACCATATTAGTTTCATGTTAAATCTACCTTATGTTATTTCCTATAAGGACAAAGAATCCAACTTTTGGGCAACACATTTAATGAATTTGTATGTTACAATAGAGCTGGCTGGGTAAGTACTAAATTTTACCTACCATTTTGTTTTTCTTCTTATTCTGTTATACTTATAAAAGGTAATGTATTCAACATAAATTGTTCAAAATAGACTGCCAATGGCCAAGACGTACAGGGATTACGTCTAACCTACAATTGCCCTGGTTGCTATAGTTACACAAGTAAAATAACGTCTAGTAGTTTATTGAATCCTTATTGGTAATTGTGTCTTTCTGAAGTTGGGGTAGATTGAGATGTGAATTAATTGATGTAATTAACAAACCCACTCTGTTTTTTTATTCAGTATTCTCAGTCACTGTAGGCAATTGCAAACAAAAACATCAACCTTTGATGTTTAGACAGATCCCAAAGTTTCATCGCAGGAAACCATAAATGTGATTTTTACATCCCGTCCATACATCTTCATTGTTGTTGTGTATATGTAAGCACTATAGTAAATACAAAAAATAAGATAGATATACAGTATGAACTTTGTTAAAGGGGATTATAGTGTACCTATACAGAACCATATTCAAATTTCTGCCAGGGCTGAGACACTACCGTGATTGTAGTGAGTTGACACTTTTGATATAAAGAAAGTAATAATATACATAATTATGAGGTTGAGAAAACCTGGTAACTACTGTTTTAAACAGACTTACCCTACTAAGTAAGACTCCTTAATCTACCAATACAATGTAACATTCCCTACAAGGCCCATGATACCAACTTTTGGGCTTTATATTTAGAGAATCTGCTTCTATTATATTGTATGATGGGGCTAAATAAGTACCATGATGGATTTTTCAACTTATTATGGTTTCATCTAATTCATAAATAATAACATTTGAAAAAAGGATATAATATCCCTTCCCACTGTATCTTGTGTTTATATACTTTCCAAGAGCCTTCAATCCCAATTGGGATTACCCAATAAAAAATAATTGGTATCCCTGAAATATTAATTAAGCTCCAATAAGAAGATAACAGGTAGCAACACAGGTTCTAATACCACAATTATTGAACCAGATTAATAAAAACAATACCAAGAACTGTTTTGAGAAGTTAGCTTAAAAAAAGAGACTCTTAACAGTTAAAGAGAGGCTCACATTAGTGGGACTGGGTTTGCCGATGCCAAGGGTTCCTCCTGGGATCTACAACTGTGTTCATGAAGTGTTGGAAAAAATCACTCTCTTTCATCTTTCCCACCATGTTTCCTTGACCAACAAACTATTCTTTTCTACAAACTCTGACTTTATTACAGCATTCGAGGGTTAGGAGTTTTTTATTTTATGAAACAACAAGAAAAAAAGTTGAAAAGAAGCCACAAGGGGAAACTATATGGGTCATAGTACCAACCCAAACACAAACTCTCTAGGTATGAAACCACAGAGTAGGTATAATCAAAAGTAAGTCTTGAGTTTTGGAGGATGGAAAACACACTTAAATACTCTGGATTTAAGAGTCATAGCTTGAAATGTGGACTGTGTAGTCAAAAATCAGAAACAGCTGAACACATTCTTTGAACTGTTAAATACTAGAGACGCGTTTTATAAAACCCATCTGGAGCTTCAATAGGAAGGATAAAGGGTAGCAACACAAGTTATAAGACTTACGAGGACATGGAACTGAACTGGATTGACTATTCTGAGGGTTGAAAACCTGCTTCCAGCATTTGTTAAGTAAGCCATTGAATCATCATCTAGTTGCAAATAAACTGTATATTCTGAAAATTTGTGTGTTTTATATTCATGTGGTGCAAAATAACTAAAAAAATATATATTTTTAAATATAGAAGCCTTACCTGCTTATCATGAATATCCAATGATGGTTTGATATCAGCTTTGATCTCATGTTTAGCTTCCAGAATAACCAAATCATGTTTCTCCAGACTTTCGTCATTTGGTACTTCTGCTGAACTGCAACTAACAGTTCAACTTTTCAATTACTCTGATTTTATGGTACAATTTATATAAACTTAAGTATTTATTAAAGCTATTTAATTATTAGTATATCTATTTAAATCCTAATTTTGATTAATGCTTTTTCGTACGATTGTAAATTGCCATTTTAAGACAGGCCATCCTTCAATCAGAATACCAGCCATCACTTATACCAGATGAATAACTACTAAAGTGTATTACATTTATCTCTTTAATCTTTCTGTTGTTTTCATTCTTCAATGAACTAATTAAAAGATATGAACAAAAAACTGTTTTAATGCTTGTATCTTTAAATTCTCATTTAATTTTTCAAAATTTTTATTTGATTTCTGAACGAACCCAAAAGAGAACTTCAGGCAAAATTTCAAGACTGTTTTAATTTTTAGACAATGATATATGAGTATTGAAAACTGGTTTAGTTTCATGAAATGGGCAATGAACATAAATGATTTTTTTTTTCTTATTTGAGTCCTATAACCGATAACCATTTAAAGAATCAACAAAAGAAATTTGTTTAAATCTAAAATCTAATTTGATTAAATATGTATTTGTTGTTTCATGGAAGCATCATAATCAAATATGTGTAAGGTACTTCAATATTTTGTAAAAAAAAAAAATAATAATAATAATAATAAAATAAAATAAAATGTATGTTTCTTCAATATTATTGAATTTAGAGACTTGAAAATTGTTTCGTATTGTTAAAGAATATCAGATTAATGACAAGAAATGTAAATAGTTTAAATTTGCATCGTTTTAAGCCAGAGTTGTTTATTGTGCCTCAACATTAGCAATGTATTGTGAAGACACTGAGTTCCTATGCAATGTATGATTTTCAAATGAAAATCATGTTCAAATTAACAGCTTAGTTTTCTTGGATATCAACGTCCTGATAAAGTAGTAGATGTCACAACATAGTGAGATCATAAGTGTTTGGTCTCCTATATCAACGAGTGGAATGTTGGGTTTATATTTCATTGAAGATGTTAACAGGAGTACATTACAGAGAAAAAAATCAATTAACTTTTTCCAAGAGATCTCTTGATGTTTTGTTATACTATAAACCTGAATTTTATCCCCAGTAGTTCCGGTAAGATGGCGCCACCAGTCACACAGCATAAGACGCCCTTCTTTTGCTCCAAGAAACGTTTGGCGGCCACCTTGTTTCCCAAGGAACAGATTTCTCATACCTAACACACTTCCCTTATCTCTCACCACCTGATGTGTATATTGGAGAATATTGGAAACCATTTACCAAGACGATCCACCAACTGCCATTGCTGAATTTCGAAAGGATAAATAGAAAACTGCAACCAACCCCTTTAACCAATATGTTTCAAAATCTCCATTAACGCTACATATGTTGCCTAAAAGTAATTGAGGACATGTTGAACACGTGCTTGTATAACACAAGTCTTTGTACACATTCACTGTTGTATTTTTGCTTCAAAATAAAACATAATTTCTGTACTGTTTGTATTGGGGTATACTCTACATGGAAACGGTAGAACATTAAACGTGAAGTATTAGAACAAAGGGGAAATATGATTTGTACTCCATTTCTTACTTTATGAAATCCAAATTATCTAGTGAAACAAAGTACGAAGGTGAGCTTACTGGATTAGAACATAAAAGTCCACAAAATATCTTTTAGGCTGAGCAGGTTAAAGATAAAACCCACTTCCTAAATAATTTAATAAACCATTTTTTTTTATAGGACAACTGACTGAGAAAGTGGCAAGTATCAATGGAAAATATATTATTCGAAAACTATCAACTTGTATAACAAATTCAAGTGTTATTTTGCATTAATTTTCAAAATAGAAAAAGGCACAAGACATTTTGATAGAAACACAATGAATTATAATCTAAACACTTTCCAAATCTTTTTCATTCTTACCCTAGTAAGTTATAAGGAACATTAATTAAAACACAAATATTAAACTGCAAAATCAAATTACCTTTTTGCACATGTGGAAAGGCAATTTCCCATGCCGCAATCAACATGTTGTATGAAGATGCTTTGCAGTCCACATTATATCTTCACAAATCACTGTACTGTCAAAACCTAAACACTTCACTTAGTCTTTCCATCTTCACTCAAAATTCTCAGTTTAAAGCACTTTTTACTTGTTACAGGTACTTGTATTGTTTAAAAAGTTAAACCAGTTCTTTATTGTAAGTAGGCTACACATTTTTTCTTTAGAACAAATTAATTATACATCGTTATACATGACTATATTTACATGACTATATATACATCGTTATTAATGACTATATAGATTGTGTATATAAATGATAAGTCTTAATCGAACAAGTTGCAATATACAAATGTCCAAAACGCTCTGTTCTTTTTCTTTCTTTTTTTTTCTTCTTCAAATGTGCATATAAAAAAAAGTCAAGTAGCAAACTCCCCTAAACTTTTTATGTTGTCTTATTTGGGTTTTTTAAAATTTATTTTAATACGATCAACCACTTTTCCAATATTACTACCAACTTTAAAATTTCTTATATTAATAAATATTTTTTAGGCTGTTTTGAGATTTACTCGTATCTTAAGACTTTTTTAATCTTGTGTAGTTTTGATACATCCTACTGTTTGAGCTTCAAATGCTCAAAGTAGTGAAAACAAGATTTTAGCTGTTTTCAGAGATCCATCTTGTTCTAACATCCAGTCAAATAACAAAACCAGCTGGAGTAACATTTGGTTATTGACAAAAATATTTAATTTAAATTTTACTTTTAAATAATATCAGACGTCTACAAATGTATAATATTTTATGTCCTATAAGTGTTGTATAGTGTTTAGTGTTTGACGTTAAGTATCAACTTGAAGATCCGTCAGTGAAACGATGACCCATGTAACATAATAATATTGGATTGTTAAAACATATAAAGTGGCAATTTATAACCATTCATTTAACAAATTTAGGACAGGAACTTTTTCACTAATTTTGACACAAGGAACAACATTTTCCTGAAGTTTTGGAACTTAGATTGGGAACACTCTTTATAAATAGGCTATAAACTAGCTCTCCATAAGGACCTGAACGAATACTGTATTTCATTAAAACATACCTTTACAATTTAAACGAAATCGGTTGAGTCGATTTTGAGACATCACGTCTTTTATAAAGCTAGCCGATTTATTAGTTTTTTACCAATCAAGCTGGAACTACATTTTTTTCATGTAGTCTTGAGTTAAATCCCTCTCCTGTCAGGTCTCTCTTGACCAACTCTTGTTATATTCCGACCATGGGGCTGTTAGTATTCGAGTATTCGGAGTATTCAAGGGGTGTTAGGTTAGGTTATATTAGGGGTCATCATTTTATATTATTTATTCTTTTTTTTTAGAGGGTGATAATGACCGAGAGGTTTTTTGCCTTTGAAACAACAAGGATAAAATTTCATTCCAATAATATTTCGTTTCATATTGATTACGATTATTATAAAATTATTGTGACTTCACACTTACAATACGAGAAGATTTAATCAATTAAAACATTACAAAAACACGACTCTATTCCTATCCAGTACCAAGTCTTTCACGTTTCTCGGCTCAATGTTTTGACGTCAATAAAGCTTGGCTACACAAGGCTAGATAAGAAATTTGTAACTTAATAAAAAAAGTCCCATTATACGTTTTGGCTCGACTCCAATATTTACAGTTTTATCTTAGAGAATGTATATGAGTTCAAACAACTCAGGGTTAGGGTAACGTCAACCCCTTTTGGTGTTTTTTTTAAGAAAATAGGCTCTTATAATGAAATATTATAGGTGCAATTGGTGCAATATTTTTATTAATCATAAAACTAGCTCTTGAAAATAAGATTATAATACGTTCTTAATTTTAATATAAGTATAATAAACAGTGCAGAAACATTGCGTAAACTTTCTCATTCACCCATCCTCAAAAACAATCAAAACAATTAGCAAAAATGCTAGTTCGGTAGTTGTCATTAAAAGTGAAAATGAACGATGGAAGTCATCTTTGAAAAAATAATAACATAGTAAATAGGGCCAAAACTTCCTTTGCGTGTTCTAATAATACAGCTATTAATGGCGATGGTCAAAGTTCACTTTTGTTTTTAACCTTGTAATATGTTTTTTCATCCTATTTTGAACACTATTTTAAGGTAACTTTAGCATATCACTAAATTTTTAGCGAAATTTATAAAAGCGATATTACATCAATTAGCCTATAATAAGCTCATTGGCTACACTTGAGCAAAATGTGATTGAAATCGTTATAGCCGATTTTGAGAAAATCGTATTTTTGTGTTTCTTTTCCCTGGAGGTTACTCCAAATTTTTAATTATTGAAAAAATGGAAATAACGCACCAAGATATAGCCAAAATATACGGATATGCTATGATTAAAATCTGCCCACGTGTTTGGGCTGTAGAGGATTACACACATGGCAGACGACGGACAGACAGCTTTCCAAAAAAACACTTTTTTGATTCAGGGAACCTACCAAAACCATTCGATATCAATTTGTTTACCTATCACATAACTTTCTCTATACACCTACATGTGAGGGAGTAAAGGAAGTAATATCAAGCCCATGATAATAACATAATTTACTTATCATGTAAACACATGTAAAATTTGTATTTTAACGGAATTTGTAACGCCTACAGTCCTTTGTGCCGCAATATGCACATCAGTAATGATGGAGTGGTTGCTTTCGACACATTTGAAGGGGAAATTCGAGAGTTGATTGTATTATTTTAATTCATCGGGGAATGAAATACAATTTCAGAGTTAAGAAATAATAATTAACAGAGAGTGCAACTGGGTAAGCTAGGGCGTTATTATTCATGCGTGACTTTATTTGAGGTTCGGGGAGGGCCCCAGAGTAATTATAAATAACATGGTAACGTTTTTAACCAAACGTAGAAGATATTAATTGGATACTTTACACCGTAACTTTTGACACTCATCTAAATGACTTCTAATAAAATTCCAAAGTTTAAAATAGGAAAGTAGCACAAACTTTATCACTCTCTCATCCCCAAAATGAAATAAAAACCAACCAAAAATATTTATCATCAAAGATGTCAGTTTCAGTGGTTTCAATGGTTATAAAGTAACGGCATTTTAGGAAAATATTTATTTGTTTTTATTTTTAAATCATGATTTAATTCATATAAGATTCAAATCGAGTTTTATTATGATGGATATCAAGGTTTAATTTTGTTTTTTGTCAATTATTTTGTCAATTATTATTCCTGAACTATAATGTTTTTTACTTCCCATTTCGCCCGGTTTGATTTATTAATATTAACACTTTACCAAAATTTGAATAAAATCAGTAATTTTTTTTAAATTACGTTATATACTTATAAACATGTCCATGGATTTTTGTTTTGTATCGATATGTAATAAACTGAAATTTTGGAGAGATGACGACCAAAATATTTTTTAGACTACATTAAAAAAAAAATTGATTATTATTAAAACCGATGTTGATACAATTGAAATTTTTTTATTTCTTCAAAATTAAATTTTCTAAACTCAAGTGACTTCTAAACTAATGTTTCTGTAAAAACTCAACATTTAATTTTTTTCACCATTACATAACTTTCTCTTTAAAACTTATATGTGGGAAGATAAAACTAATGTAAATATTTTATTTAACCTAACCTAACCCAACTTAACATAATTACCTCACCCAATCTAACCTAACATAACCAAGCATCGCTTAACCTTTTTTTTATTTTTTTATTTTTTTTTTTTTTTGGTTTTTCCCCGAAGACTCGTGAAAGCTTTATGCACATTTGCGTAGTTAAGGGGGTAGTTATATGCAGTGTAAGTGCGGGAATCCTGGTCGCTTATATATATATATATATATATATATATATATATATATATATATATATAGTATATATAAAGATTTAAAAGCAGGTGGTGGGTAACTCCAGGCTCTTATGTAGAACAATTCTTCTAAGGATGTGTCTGGAACCATGACAATACTTCAGACGCAGCCCCTTTGTCTAATCTCAACTTCTTTCCACTCCTTTATCTACATCCTTACTATTATTTCTTCACAGGCTATTTCTCATAAAAGCAGGTCACTTCTTTTCGTCCCATGATAGATCATAGGATTCCCTCAATTGCATTCCAACCCCAACCGCTCCCCAGCATCTCCTTCACTAGAGAGTCCATTACAGAGTGGGTAGTTCATGACGATCAGGTTCCCATCGTGTGAGCATTGAACGCAGAAAACCTAACCTAACCTCATCTAACTTAACCCATAACATAACTTACTAGTATAGAGAATCTATACTAGTAAATGCGAGAAAGGAAACAACTGACTATCAAATTGGTTTATTATATTTGTTTTTCCCTTAAACATGTTTATCTTAGATAAATTAATTTCACCAAACCGTAACTCTCTAACAGATATGTCCTTTTAAATAAAACAATTGGTAAATAAATTAAAGAAAAAATACGTAAAAAAACTATTTGGAATCTATTGTTTTAAATTTTATTTTGTTCAAGCCTATTTGA
Organism: Aphrophora alni; assembly: GCA_963513935.1. Lineage (NCBI taxonomy): Eukaryota > Metazoa > Arthropoda > Insecta > Hemiptera > Aphrophoridae > Aphrophora > Aphrophora alni. The sequence continues at coordinate 99,887,195 of OY740769.1, read as the reverse complement.
GTATCCGTTTGGTTTAGTGGCAAAATAAATCGCCTTGTTTGCAACAAGTTTCGAGGGCATACGCATGAGGGCTTAAGAAAGTTACGGTGTTGACACAAGATCGTGGGTACAAAGCTATTGTTTGTAGAAATATCTGGTTATGAAAGCTACAATCACGGTTAGGGGAACTTGTTGTGTTGACCACAGATAACAGCCATTTAACACGCTCAAATTTAGCTATTTATTTTCACAAGGATTTATTTTAAGCCAATTTAGAATATAATTAAAAAACAAAGATTCATCGAACAACAAAAACAAGAAACATAAAATATATCCAGTTATGTTTATTAAATTACTCTTCATTAGGGGGGGGGGGGTCTGGGAATCCTTATTTTCCCAATTTTATTTTAATTAGTGCAACAATGTTTTTAAATGATATGCTTAGGAACTAACAAAAATCAATACACAATTATATTAGTTTCGATCACATCGGTTTTAATAGCGTCAGACGTTGAACTATAGCCTATATTTAAATTTACCCTCACCTTTGGTTGGGAATAAACTCTACTTTTGCCACTGAGGCTTTTTACTATTTTGATCATATTTTTTCTGTACAATCACAATTTGAAAATTATATCTGTTACCTATTTAAATTAATAAATACAATGCAAAAATAGCAGACGCTATTCCTATCCGGTACCAAGCTGTTCAAGTCTCTATGCCTGCATGACGTCAGCAAAGCTATACTAGGTTAGATAGGTAACTTAATACAAAATTCCATTAGACGTTTTGGCTTGACTTCAATGTTTAAAATTCTATTTTCCCAATGTGTCTAAACAGTTTGTCGTTGTAGAATAACTTCAACCCCTACCGTGTGGGTTAACAAAATGAGCAGATAACTTATAAAGGGCTTTACCATTTGTAAATAATCAACCAACTTGGTGTTCAAAGTAAGATTATAAAATGTACTTTAAATGCAATACAGAGTGTTACAAAAATATATACCCTCACTTCGGAACGTGATTTATGGCATCAAAATAAAGACAAAAGTTGCAAGAAACACATACGAAAACGCTACGATTTCATTCCGTCGGCCATTTGTGTTAAAGATAGTTTTAAAAAAATATACGCATTTTTCATGCTATGCTTCACTAGTGTACCAAGAATCAAAACTTTATATTATAAATTGTTAAAATGGCGTCAGTTTGAATTTTTTAAATTTTGAATATACCTAAAACTAAAACTTTGCAAAAAATGTAAGAAACCGCCATTTTGAAAAATTATAAGCTAAATTTTGGTTCCTGGTATACTGGTTAAACGAACCATTGAAAATATGTATTCCAAGTTTCGACTTATTTCATTAATATAATTTCAAAAGTTATCATTCTTTTTCTTTAAAAAACACAAAATGGACGACAGGCGGATAACAAAGCATTTTTTGACATATGTTTAAGAGAACTTTTTCTTTACTCGGATAGGCGGAATCATTTCCCGAAGTTAGGACACATATTTTTGAAACACTCTGCTACGATTATTGATAGAATTCGATAAAGATTATCGCCTTCGAACTCAGCATAATACTGTACGCATGACAACTTTGCTGTATTGGTTGCATCAAAAATATTTGAAGGGTTAAGATTGCCTTTTGTATTCAATTAGTGAAATGAGTCTGATATTTTCCCTACATTAACAATTGATAAAAACGTGTACGTGTGCAAAGTTAAAAGTATCTTTATTATGCCCAGAATGTTAGAGCTATGAGTCATAAAAGATCCATTTGGGTCGCAGTGACAACAGGCTGTAGAGCTTCGGACTCCAAATTCACTAGGTTAGAGCTAATGGTTTAACCAAGGGTTTAACCAAATATATAAAGTTACCCCGATAAAGTTATTAGCATCACTCTAGCAAGATTCCAGAGTAAATAAACGATGCACATACTTTCTCATTGATCCATTCCCAAAACCTTTGGGTTTGAAGTTACATGTTTGACAATAACTTCGCTATTTCTCGTAGTAGAGTGGTAAGGTTGGTAACGTAATAAGGTTGGTACCATTACATGCAGAATTGAAAACTGCATATTATTGTACAATTAGTGTGTTATAGGTTGAATAACATAAGAGATGAACAAATAAGAGATATAAACAAATAACTATTTTAATTCATCTCCATTTTTAGATTTTTAATTTGGTTTTCTGAATTTCAAAAGGGTTCTGTATGAACCCATTATAGTCCGATGACGGTCTGATGGTATGTTACCAAATCATTTCTTCTGTTTTTTGAAGCTATGAGACGTGAAGATCTGTCAAAAGAGAAAATGATATTTTTTACGTCTACCAAACATACCCTATACTTCATATACTGGGGGAAGTAAAAATGACAACGTCTCACTAATATCTATAAGATCACCGTACCAAGAAATCGCTAGTTATAAAATTCTTTGCAAAAGATTAACCTTCGAGTTCAAGATACGAAAGATATACCAAGCATTTAAACAACTGACAATGAATGAGAGAGAAAGTGAACTAAAGATTATAATTTTCTTGGACGACTATGTTCATTGTGTCTGGCCTTGCATTTGATCTTTGTCTGAAATTGGGTCGCGATATGTCAGTGAAATCCCACGTTCCGACGACAACAATTGAGCAGATTTTCCTTGCATGCTTAATTTAGAGGAAGTTTAAATCTCTTTGTTACGCCTAGCGGAAGGAAGAGAAGCTACGTAAAAATTGTCGATCTCAGATTAACAGATTAAATGTTTGTTTTATACTTCTGGACACAATGTTTACTGGAATTATTTGACACTTAAAATACGGCCAGGCTTGGGACAGTGAAATGTGCACCGACCATAGACACTAGGATTTTTTTTTATTCTTTAAAACTTCTCAATCAGCATTGCCTGATAGAAAAGATGAAAGAGAGGAAAAAAGTGTAGATTCATCCAGGGTCACTCAAAACCGGATTGTACTGGAAACAAAGCGTCCGATAAGATAAAACCATTTCTTTCTTTGAACGGTTTTCTGTTTTTATTAGGATCCGTAGGTCAAAGCAAGGACGTTTATAATTTCATGCAAGTATCTGTCATTCTATAAGTGACAAACCGTCTATACAGACAAGACGATATATTTCAAACTTTGTATTTAATATAGTGGTAACAAAAAACAAAAAAATGAGTTTGGGATAGATAAGGAACAAAAATTATAGAGTTGAAAACTATTTAAAAATATTATGTGTGGGTTATCAAAATAAAACTAGAAGTTTTGTATGTTTATTTCACGAAAAAATTAGTATATTGGCATTAGCAAAATAATTTAAAGTTTCAGATATCACGTCCCCCCCCCCCTTCTAACTTGAATTCGGCATGGTCTACAAATCTGAATACACTTTATTTGGATTTAAAATTAAATCCCAGTGCGAAATAACATGTTATATTGTATGATGAATACAACTTAATTTTAACCAGGCAATGAGAAATGCATAGCGGATAAGTTTTAAAAACAATTATTTTGAGATGTGAGACATACAACTCAATGGCTATTGATTTCTCTTTATGAGGTTGCTTAGGTAAAACCTTAGACCTTTATAATATCACGTGCTTGTCTGTCTGTAAGTCACAACCAGTCTACAGAGAAAAGACGATAAATCCTATACCGCGTGTTAAATAAGTCCCGGGACGGCCTAATATTTGTTTAACCATTACAGATAGAGTTACAAAACTTTTCACATTGTTAATGGACAAAAAATCCTATTTTAGTACGTATTCAGTGGACCGCTACCTTTCCAGGAGGACGGCCCACAAGGAGTAAGTAGTAAATCTTTAAATGAGAGCATAGGTCGAGTTGTACATCGAGTTAAAGGCCTTTATGAGTAGAACACAATGCCGCAAACCCGACCTTAAAAGTTCACCATAGCGAACGTTTAACAAAAATTTTAATCAAATCGGTAAAGCCGATCTGTCAGGTAACTCAACAAGTGTTTTTTTTTTTTACAAATATGTTTAGTGCAGACCCTGAGAGAGTGTGCACTTGTAGAGATTTTGGTAAAATCGTAATTTTGTGTATATTTTCTTATGGCAGGTACTCCAAAAATTATGAGTTATCGAATAAATGAAATAAATAACGTTTCTAATAAAGTATCCAAATATGTTCCTTAAACCAAATTTGATTAAAACCCCTCTTGACGTATTGACGACTGAGACGGACAGACATCATTTTTAAAACCACTTTCTTGACAGATCATTCGGTATTTTTACCTAAAGCAATCGACTTTTTATTCAAAATTGAACATTTATACCCAATATCGACATTTTTACCCAAAATAATTACCATTATACCCAAAACATTCGACTTTTTACCCAAACTCAACATTTTTACCCAAAACTAAAAATATTTTTATTCAAAACAGTCGAGATTTGTAAATTAATAAAACACAACTTTCTTTCCAATATGTATTAAAATTATAAAAAATAGTAAATGTTTGTCAGCACAGGACGTAAAGACTGAAGCAATTTAAAAGATTTGTGAAAAAGATAAAACAATCAGGATTAAATGGAAGTCCTAAAATGGACACAAAATTATTCAAATTTAAACAATAACTCCAGGCCAGGTAATCAATCAACCCTGCAAAACAGACCCAGCTCACAAAAGGCCTTGTTACACAACATTGATTTATAATGTTTGAGAGTATTGTCGTTCTAGACCAGAGATCATGAAATACACACAGATTCTATCACTTACAATACTCTACAATATGTTTTATAAAAAATAATACTAACAATTTTATATCATTTTTAGAACATATTCTATATTAATATCATAGATTTACTTAGTAATAATGGAGAAAGTTATGTGACTGGTTAAAAAATCGATGTCAAGTTCCCCTGAGACGAAATGTCGTCTGTCATATGTTCAGCACTCTACAGCCCAAACGTGTGAACCTATTTCAATTAAATTTGATATAAGGGCTCAAAATTTGAGAGCAGCTGTTGTAAAAAAAAACCAAAACGTAAGTATGATTTGCTCGAAATTGATTCTACCGATTTAATGTTGTTCCAATTGGAGACTAACAAGTTGTATCAAGTTCTTATAATCTTCATTTAAGCAAATATCAATGAAATGAAAAATTAAGATTTTAGTAATGCAAATATTCACACATATAACCTCAATATTTGGATTTTCTAAAGGAAACATAAAAAGCCTTGAGATAGGCACACATACTAAACTTTATTAAGAGAAGGAATTCAAAATAAATCTGCTAAAACAACATTCTAAATTACCTACTTTCTGGGGATTAAATTAGTCATAATTGTTTAAATATTTAATATTTCTTAACAGATAAAATATCTTTCAACAATAAACACTCACTGAAGCTAGGACATGCATGTATACAAACAGGGTTTACACATGAAATCACAAAATACAAGGACTTAGAATGTCTTTAATTAAAAATGTTAACAAGAGTTGAACTTCTCGATTAGTTCCGAAAATTACCCTCCTTCCAGTTCGTCTCTTTCCTCATTGAAGCAGAGCCACGCGTGGTAGAACTTTCAATTCATCGCGACATTCAAAGACAAAACACACACGCGATTAAAAAATATATAGCAAGTACAAGACTTAACATAGAATTCGTATTAGCAAAGAACAGCTTAAATAAAACCAGTTCTAAGCTGACCAGTACACTCATTAACTGGCATTATTGGAGAGATGGTGATCAATAATCAAGCGAATGTGAATAACTAGTATTGATCAGAAAAGTGTCGTGATTGTGATTCCATCGTTTAATTATTTTATTCTTATTTTATTAAATTTATAAAATACTTGTTTTCTGTAATAAAAATGTAGTTGATCACGAACCGAGGAACCCACCTACAAGTGAACGCTAACGGTCGGGAAAACTTGGAGGAATTTGTATACTTGGTCGTGTTGAAAGAACGAAGAACGGAGTAGCTGATAAAGACGCCCAAAGAAGAATATTAAAAGTTGAGAAAAGTTTCGCAAAATTGTAACTTTATATATTTAAGTTGGATCTTTAAACTCAGAATATTTCATGAAAACTTAATCCTACTTTAATGATTAAATTCATGGAAAGGCTGAAGCAAAAGTTACAAATATTATTAAATAAGTGCTTTCGTAACATCCTAAACATTTTTCAACAACAAAGAAAGTCGAATGAAGATCTTTCCATAAGAGTAGACCATGAACTAATACATAAAACTATAACAGGAATACATTGTAAGTGTAGACGCTCTACTTTAAGAAAGCAGGCAAGGACTTCAAATAGTGAGCACTGGATTCTGTCCGGGAAGAACACATGAAGCTGAATTCTGTATGCGGAAATTAAAGGCATAAAACTTGGCCGGAACTAGGGTAAATAGAGTTCAATTGGAGTAGTGTTGTGGCAACCCAATGCTTTTCAAGGATCAAAGAGGATATGCAAGATAGGTAGGTAGCGAATCAAGTCTCTGACATTGTAAGGACTATAAAAAGAACACCAATTATGATTTATAGAACCATTTTAAATCAAAATTGTTATTTATACTCGTATATAATTTTTAACCTTCATGTTTAAAGAAAAATCCTTTCGGTCATCATCACCTAATAAAAGGAAGAAAGGACATAAAATAAAGACCCCCTCCCTCTAATATTCTCATAGCGTCAAGGTCGGAAAAGAACAAGAGTTGCTCAAGAAATAATTGATAGAAAAGATGATGGATAACCAAAACTACATGTAAAAAGGTGTAGATCCAGCTAGGTTCCATCGGGATTACCTATTTCGATATAAGTTATAAATATAGCCTACACACCTTGCATAAATAGTTCAAAGTATACGTGAAAACAATTTATAAATATAAGGTTTTGGTAGATGTATCAAAACAAATAAATACAGCTGGAAGTCGATATTAAATTCGTATATTACAACTCGCTGGAGACCAGACGACGCGACGTCGAGTTGGGACAGAGCGTATTAATTTATTTCCACTTGGGATGTAGACCATGCTGTGACATAAAGTAGGTCATACATACAGTCCCTTATGCTTTGTAATGTGATGTAGATTATAGTTATGACTGCCTTGGAGTCGCACACTAGGATATGCGAGTTGTTAACGATAAACATTGACTTACCATATACACGAGGCAATTATAGAGAGGGGTTTAAGTTGCTTCGATGGTATCTTCCATTACAGTTTGCACTAAATAATATCACATCTTATGATAGTGAATATGAATTGCATTAGCGTTTAATTGTTTATTGGTTCAACGTTGACTTTACTACATACAAAATTGTGGTTTTGAGAAATCTTGTATAGATGACTTTGTTATTGTAATAAATTCTTGTAAGATTTTCAATGGAATTTTTAATAGAAATTTAAACTATAGTTATAATACTGTAATTGAAAATAAATTCCAAAACGGTTGCAGTTTTAAAATTTGTGAATAAATTCTCAAATCTTAATTCTAAAATAGTAGTACCTTCTTTGTAAATTCAAAGATCTGCATACATTGATGCCTAGATTATTTTTTAAACGGCAAATAAGAATTAGATTATATTTTTATGAAGTAAGTCTTACCAGAAAACTTGAACAAAGTTATCACTTGGAATCGTTTTGTGGGGAGATTCCTCACTCCAGAATGTGACTAGAGTATTTGGTCTCCAAAAAAAGCCATTAAGATAATTGGAGAATTTTCTAAATTTCAATCATGCAAAGGAACATTTAAATTGATTAAGATCTTCAGCCTACCTTCCATTTATATATTTGAAACAATCTTTTATTTTAAATTTAAGTGTAAGCATGTTCAAATTAGGGATTTGCATGATTACCCTAATTAGAATGGCTTGCAAATATCGGGGTAAACAGCACGGGCTAAATTTATTTAGTAAGTTACCTTTGCAGGCTGGGGCGCTATTTATGAATAACTTTCCTCCAGACTTGCTAGAGATAAACGATTATTCATGTTTTAAAGGCAGACTGAGACGACTGCTGTTGTCTGGATCTTGTTATTCTGTGGAGGAGTTTGTGGGGCACTGACAGGGGTGTGTGGAGCCTCCATGTTTCTATCTTTTATATTTATGTGTGTTATTTTATTTTAATGATTGAATATTGTTCGGGGCTTTGTAATGTTGTTTGTGGTCTTGATCATATTTTATATTTTGTTGAATTGTGCATGGTTGTATTTTATATTTTTAATGTAAAAAAAATAAATAAATAAATAAAAAGTGTATTACGGATTTTGTATTTATGTGTACATTCTGCTATCATAATAATTATAAATTTTTATTTAATACTGTATATAATACTGAGGTACCAAGTATTATTATTATAGAGCATGCCGACTTGTAAATTATGGGACCTGCCTTATACAAATGTAATATTTGTCGAAAAAATGGATGAATAAAATAAATGAAATGAAATGAAATTTAAATTTCAAACGCAAGACTGAATTTACTGTTAGTTGCTTCAAAATGTTTAAAATACGTTTTCGGGTATTCTATCACTTATAGTATTTTTTTATTTTTTATTTTTTTTATTTTTTTTTTATTTATTTATTTATTTTTTTAATATACGCAGTGTCGGAACAATAATTTATTGGGGTGAAAGTAAATGTCGAGTTCAAAAAATCGTCCCTATTCTAGAAAAGTGGATTTTGGAATGATATCTCTAGTATGTCGTGTGAGCTCTGCTATACTGCTCAACGTACTGTATTACATATAGGGGTGACCACTGTAATATATTGTGGCCACTCCCTTTCACTCTTCTTAAGATTCTCAGTGACATCGTCCTTTCCAATTCCACAACAACTATAAACTGCATGATATGAAGGGGATTTAGAGAGGGAATATCTTCCACTTCTAGTTGGTATCTTCCCAAGGTTCTTGCTCTCTCAATAGCTACGACCTTGCAGTTGATGAGGGGTTTCCTCTCCACCTTACAGTACCTACAGGTCATGTCATCCGTTAGGTTCATTTTCACTTTTTGGTTGACAATTACCGAACTGACATTTTTATTGAGCAATAACTTTGGTTGGGTATTATTTGGTTTTTGAGATGGGAACGAGATGTTTTTTGAACAAGGAAGTTTGTCCACCACTTAATATAGTTGAAACTGTTCAGCTGTTTTCTAATGGATCTAGGTAAGTAAGTAATGATATAGTATCTATAACTATATGTGTAGTTATTACCTTTCATTTCAGTTTTCCCTTCTACTATAAACATTTGGATTATAGACAATTTAATTAAAATTTATGTTTTTTCTGTTTCTTCATGGAATTAGCGGCTTCCTTAACAAATAAAATGAAACATTGGACGTAAAATCCTTCAGAATTAAAGCTGTAAATCCATCAACGTCAATGAAAGAGGGGAAAAAAAGAGAACAGCCATTTTTTGTCACTCCCACAACTACTTTTCTCCTGTATTTCTAAAAGGATATTAATGATCTTTCTTTTATTGTTTTCTCCAATGTATCCATTTTATACAACCGCAAAAAGTTTGGTCGGAAAATTATAATTTTCTTATTGTTTAAGGGTGAAAAACCTCTCCATTATCATCCCGTTATAAATAATGGAAGGGAAAAAACATAAAATAAAATCCCAAGAATACTCTAATAGCATTAGACTCGGAAAAGAACAAGAGTTGGTCAAAAGAGAACTGATAAGAAAAATATGGATGGAACCCAAGACTACATGAAAAAATTGTCGATCTAGGTAGATACTCTCAAGTTTACCAAGCCCGAACTCCTGCATTAGATGGGCGGAACGCTGCCAGAAACAGTTCAATTAAAATCAAGTAAAAAACAATAGATCAATTATATTTGTCTATCAAAATAAAGAAAAAGTTTCTACAAAAAAATGTCAAAATACTTCTTTTTTTGAAAATATATATATATATATATATATATATATATATATATATATATATATATATATATATATATATATATATAACTCCAGACCTGATGGAGATATAGATAATGAATTGTTTGATATCTTTTTTCAACTTTGATAACTTTTCTATTAGTTTCAGAGAAGATTTCTCAACTGAAAATACATTATTAAAATGTTTAACCAATTTTCAAAAGCGTTAATAACGGGCAAAAAGTTCTGCTTTATTTATAGATCAAATCAAAGACTTTTTAATTGTTGATCGTAAAATTGTTTTGGATAAATTAACGTATTGAGGAATATAGAAACCTTGAAAGTGGTTTGTCAGTTATTTTTGTAACAGACAACAGAATGTTATAATCGGAAGTGATACAAGGTAGTTGTCTAAAACACGGTGTTCCTCAAGGTTCTGTTGTGCGACTTATCTTGTTTCTTATTTACGTGAATTATTTGTGCAAGGCTGAATTTCATAAAAATTAGCAAAAGATACTGCCATGACGTGTTCAGGTTCATAAAAAATGCAAGAGGATTTAGTTAAATTAAGATATTGTTTTTCACACGAATTATATAATATTTAGCGACATAACATAATATATGTAATTTGGTTTCAGATAAATTTAGAATTTTCATGAAGACCTGAGTAAGTGTAACTATATGAAACTTAAGAAGACCAAAGAAATAAAATATCTTGAACTTATATTAACTCTAAACTTTCATGAGAGGATCATATAAAGATACTTAAGAAAGAAATGTTTTTTATTTTACTTGTTGCGAAATGTTAACCCTGAATGAGTACTTGTATATGTGTATCAAGGACTGGTGAGCTGTCAAATGGGGTATGTTCTTGTGTGTTAGGGGGGGGGGGGCATACCTATCCACTCTCAAGAAACTGGTTATTTTGCAATAAAAAACCATAACAGGAGTAATTTAAAAAAATAGATTTGAACACCCTTGGCCAAATATCCTTACCTTAAATCTAGTTTTACCTCAAAAATCCTTACGTTACGCCATTTTTTTTTTTAGAACATAACTTTCTCTCTACTACGTATTTATGAGGATGTATTTTATTAAATCCTGTTTTTAAGTGATTTGCGTTTTGCGTTTTGGCAACACTGATTTTCTAACTGTGAAAATTAAGCACAGTTGTTCTATAAATAAGGTATTGGTTTCATTTACAGTACTGAAATCAATACACCATTCCTAATGTATTGAGAGAGTAGAACAGACGCAAGGCGCCTTAAGAAGGAAAAGTTTGTTGTTAGTGGATAAATTTTCCTTCACAATCTTTACTTCTAAGTTGCTTTTAAAAGTTTTTGTAATACATTTATCCAATAAGAAAATATAATACCTGTGTAATCTAATCGAAGTGGTAACTTAGTTATTTAAAATATATATATTTTTTGTATCTGCTTTATGTAGTCTTTTTTTATTTGTCCCCAAAAAATAATAAATAATAAATAGTGTACAGTATTTGTCACACACATCCTACAATTATTTGTTGGCAAAAATGTTAGGTTGGTTTTTATCACTAAGAAAGTCAAAATAAACCACTAGACCTCAACGTAAAACTGTTCGTTTTTAGTTTTTTCTAAACATTCTTGAAATGTAAATATTTAAAAGTAAGTTAAAACTTTAATTCTTGTGGTTTTATAATTTGTTGTGCAATCCCCGATAAAAACTCTTTTTTGTATGCAGATATTATTGTGATTTATTAAAAACATCAGCTGTTATTTTCATTGATATTTATTTGTTGCCATAGCAACGAGTTTTCTCATTGTTGACTAATTTCAAACACAGGAATCTAGTAGGTGGTAAACTTCTAGTAGTTTACAATTTTTTAAAATTTGTTTTTCCTTCAAGACTTTATCTTTACAAATACGCATCGCATTGATTCATTGTTTATTATGAATGTGAACGGAAATTATCAGCTGTGTTATAAAAGTTTCGTACGGTTTGATGGAAGGACCGTGCAGTGTAGTGCAGCAAATGAAAAGCTTGTTAGTAATTTTGAAAACCACCGGGTCTGGACATCAAGAGACCAAGAAGATCTTCTCGTAAGAGATGAAATCGTAAGAACTGAAGAAGCAATAGTTCAAAACGTAGTTGAAATAAATGTCAACACGTTACGAAATGCAGCTCACAACATACAAGAAAGACTACTGCTTCTATAGGAAGCCTTCTGATGCTATTAAAGCAATCGAGGGACATGGATGTTTATTAAGGCGATGATAACTAAGAAAAGTCAATTAATTTTAATCAATAAACATCTGATTAAAACTCAACTGGAAAATATATCAACTAGGTTTGAGGTTATGTTACCGAAATTAAATAGTCGTTGTTATTGTTATAACTTAAATAATGTAGACTTAAGTTTATCTATTAAAAATAAAGCTTTCGAAAATATTGCACTAACTTTCTCTCTAAATAGTAACCAACATGAATATTGATCACTGTCCCTGAAAAGTATCATGTTAATTCTAAAAGAGAAAGAATAAATCAAAATTTCATTATTACTGAGTCCCTCCCCCTCAGATATTTCTAAAGGGGATTAGGAAGGTTTAAAAGTTTTAATAAAGTCTAAACTTGCTTCGTTTGTGTCATAAACTCGTCCTAAATGTAAATCGTATTTGATTAAAATCAAGTTTTCAATGACGGCTCTTAAGGTTTAGTTTTGTTAATGTTCTTTGCAAATTGTTTTTGAACCGTAGCTCGTGTTACTTACTTGTCATTTGTCAAACTAATTTTAGTCATTAATCTTCATATTTCATCAAAATTTGAATCAAATCGGTAGAACAGATTTTGAGAAATAAGCTGCAGGAGGAATTTTCTACGTTTCCCTGTATACAAATTATTGGGTAAGTTTGATAATCGCAAGAAATATTGACCTTCAATTTTCTAATGATCTTACGGCTCCGGGAAACCGAAAAAAAATATTTACAACGTTGTCGTCCATCCGGCGTCGTGTACATGAGTACGATAGCGGTCATAATAATAAAGACAAGAACATGAAATTAGTATAGAGGACTATAATGTGTCCATTTAAAACCTTATCAAAATTCAGAAAAATCGAATTAAAAATGTAAAAATGTCGCCAATATTAAACAGTCCGTATCTCGTTCAAAGTATAACATTCTAAATTGGATAAATATATGCAGATTTTAATTATGCATGTAAATCTTTCAACCCCACCTCTCTACGATGAGAAATAGCGAAGTTATTGTCAATAATGTAATTTATAGCTCTGACCTCCGAGAGAAAGTGATATTCTTATAGTTTGGAGATACAGAAGAGACTAGTCACCACAATACGAGCGGAGTAAATGGAGGCTACTTCGCGTACTGCTTCGAGGCTCGTAGGGCAGAGACATTGACACTAGCGAAGCAAGTAGATACATTTTAATATATACAAATGTGGGGATTGATTCCCCTTCAAGCACTCCACAGACGACAGAGGGTGTCAATTCAAAACCACCTTTTTAAAGACGGAAAACTATGAAGTTAGTAACCTAACTTTATATATTTTGTTAATATTATTTTATGTATTTTTTTTGTTCTTATAGTAAAAGTAATGATAATTTACATTTTAAATTTGATTAATTTGTAATATTTTAATTTTATCACATGCACACAGAATAGAGAAAGTTATTTGATGGGTCAATCGATGCCGAGTGTTTTGAAATCCTCAGAGTTCAAAGAAAGTAGTTTTTTAAACGAAGTCTATCTATTGTCAGATTTTAATCAAATTAAGTTTGTTGGCGTATTTTGATTTTATCTGGAGACTTTTTTCTTTTGATAAATCAAATCTAATGATAACGATCTTTTTAACTATTTGATTAAATTTTACTCAAGTGTAGCTTCTAGACTCTAACAAAACGTAACGTCCAACTCGCCAAAACTACTTTTTGAGATATCACTAAAAACACAAAGCTCAGCCGTTGGGTATGAAATTACTATTTTTTTCAAAATCAGCTCTACATATTGGGTTGAAATTTTAGTAAAATGTGAAGATTAATGACAAAAACTCGTGTGCAAAATTTCAAATTAAGGTTCAGGAATAATTAGGAAAAAAAAATCTTTGACTACCTGACGGTAGTCACAACAACAGCAACAGCAGTAACAGCAACATTTAAAGAAATACTGTTTACTCTATGGACGTGTTTTAGCACAACCAAAGGTAGTTTAAATCTTTATTTAAATATATTCATGGTTTATTTTATTTTCTGACTGACAACTACCAAACTGACATCTTTGGTGTCAATCTGTTGTTTTTAGTTTTTATTTGTTTTTTGGGGATGGAGGAGTGTGAAAGTTTGTGCAATGTTTGTACAATATTTATTTATTTTTTATATAAAGATGGAATGAAGCTTTGCAGTTGTCGTACAACAGGTTTTCATAATGTTTAATGTTGTATATTTTCTTTGAACTTTATATTTACATTACGGTATTTTAAAATATTTAAAATGAACATTTTTAAATATAAAGTTAATACACCTAATATAATACTCGTATATAAGGTGAATAAATTACTTTAAAAAATTTCTTCTGAAGTTTGTTTCAAGTTGTATAATGTGTTGTCCAATTTTATCAAAAACATTTTTTATTATCAGTCTAAATAAATAATACCACTTTCATTATAAAATAATCGTTTGTATTACTGGCTTAAAACAAATAAAGTTATAAGAATGAAACAAAAGCTACAGATGTATCTATGTCGATAAAAACAATAATTCGTTTCATTTTTATAATAATTTGTAAACATAACCTATCCTGTATTAAACAACAACCAAAAATTGTCTCCTACAACTAACATGTTTAAAAACATTCTTAATTTCCTCCCATACATACACAATCCATGAATACCAGTGAATGTATCTACACACACATATCGAGAAGGCACTTATACACGTAAACTGATCCCACTAACAAACACACCCTGACGTACCGAGGGTTGAACGTTCAATACCAGAAGCGAGGCGAGGGTGCATTACCTGGTCTAGTCTACCCCCACCACCCCCACAATGACGTCAGGAAACAGCTGATTGGAAAGAGAAAATCATTTATTTTCCAATATTGATGTCGATGTATTTATAATAATGATAACTAATAAGCAGATGAATAGATTTAATAATTATAATTCTACTGCCATCGAGTTCTCTAATCCCAAACTAAGCAAGTTATTCAAATTTGAAACAAATATTAAATCCAAAAATAGTTAATTAATACAAAACATAGTATATATGACAAAAAAGGTAATTCAATAATCATTATTATCAATTTCGTCTTTTAAAACACAAGAAAGTTAGACATAATATTTTTTCTCAATCTTAATAATTAAGAAACAGAGTTAGATAAAAAAAATGTACTTCTTTTCAAGTGCACTTCTTTTTGGAGAAAAGTGGCCATAGATCCTAAACAAATTTTTAGTTTCTTATATACAGAGTGTTTCGTAAGAGATAAACTGGTAATTCATTTTCGGATTATATAGATAAAAATGAACAAAATATATAAAATAACTTATAGTCTAATTCTGATTCATTAACCATCTGTCCGCCAATTTGTTTTTTTACAAAAAAAACAACTCCAAAAATATATTAGATATTGAGTTTTGACAAAGATTTTATTAATAATATTTTCAAAATAGTACCCGTTTAAAATGTGTTTGAAATTAAAGGTTTTGGACTTATCGACGTTAAAAGTTTTAAGCGATCACCATTTTGAAAATTATAAAAGTGATTTTGTTTGGTGCACTTTTAAAACCTACAAGATGGTTATACCAAATCTGAACTCATTATCTTATTTATTTCTAGATTTATAATGTTTTTGTTTTTTTAACAAAATGGCGGATAGACAGTTAATAAAGTGAAATTCTGCTATATGTTAGTTGTTCGTTATGATGTGTATAATGCGAATATTAATAGTCAGTCCACTTATTTTGTGACACCCTGTACAAGAAGCATAAGGAAAATTACGTGAAGAATCAAAAATCGAAGTCGACTTTTTAAAATATATCCGTTTATTGCTATCCTGAGTCCAAAAACTGATTTTGAAATGGTCTGTTTGTCGTACTTACAGTGATCTATAGTTCAAACGCTTGGATCGATTTTACTAAATTCCCCCCCCACTCTCTCGATAACTCAAAATTTGGTGGTAGGTGCTAAAAGAAGGAACACAAGCTACAATTTTCACAAATCGGCTTTAACCATTTGATAAAAACGTGCTCATGTGTAACCACTAATAAAACTTAATAAAACGTTTAGTCACCATACTTTGAAACATGCACGTTCAGGTGACAAAATCCAGCCGTAGGTCTGTTATTAAATACGTAATTTCTCAAAACCGACTGTACCGATTTCGTTAAAATTTTATTGATATATATGACACAGACAGACATATATATTCAAAAACCACTTATTTGTATTCGAAAGAATTCAAAATGGATATATCAGCAAAAAAAAATATGAAAATTGATTTCGTCACATGAGTGCTTCATCCGAATATTCTAAAATTTGTTTTACGGATTTGTTCTTAGATATTTTTAATATCAATTATAAATAATTTAAAACACGATAACACACCATCTGCTACCAATGAAAGATAGACTTGAACAAAAATAATAAGTTCTTTTATTGAAATCATCGTCAGTTATTCACGAGCTACAGTTTAGTTATTGACTCATTCATCACTGAAAAGGGCGACTTTGTTTAATAAACGTAATATTTGTGAGAATTTCTGTCAAATAGATCACCTCACAAGTCCAGCTCAATATTTATTTATGATTATTCTAGCATTATATAGAAAGGTCAAGCGTATGCTAAAACCACACAACTTAGAGTTACGTTCGTGACTGTAGAAATGTTGAAAATAAACTTTTTTTGGTTCCTGAGGACAAAGATTAGTCAAAAAAATAGAAGTCGATTGGCCAAAGTTACCTTAAACTATATATTCCATAAGTAAGTTCACAAATCTTAAATTATAAACACACAGAAACAAAATGATTACAAAAATAATGAACAAATTAAAATAATAACACTTCGAGAGCGAGCGAACGTTTTAATTAAAGTCGTAATTACACGCAAGTATGAAATTGGGATTAAACTTAATTAAAAATTATTCCTGTAAAATTATCACAAGATGGGATTACAGTAAACCAGGATAATACAGAGCTGTACGTTTCTGAAGGAGAGACGTTTAGTGGATTACAGCTGTCCTGATTTTGTGATAAGTAGAACAGCTGAGGGAGTATCCAGGATACAAAGATGAAGAGGTGATAAGTAATGGGAGATACTCGAAGATTGTCCTTTAGACAAAGTGGAATATTTTGCCTAAGAAATTATGTGATTGGTCAACAAATCTGTTTCAAGTTTTGCAGATATATCTATTTTGTTGTTTAAAGCCAAACCTCTCGTCATCATCACCAGAAAAGACCTTAAAATAAAAACGCCTAGCCCTTGAATACTGTAATAGGTTCACGGTTATAAGACAAAGTTTTCGATAGAAACCTAACATCACAGATAAAGATTTACTATAACCCAAGATTTACTGCAAAAAGGTGTAGATCTAGTTCGGCTCCATTGGGATTTTTACTCCTGTACACTGTGAGGTCCTGGGTATATTATGAGGTCTAAAAAGGTCTGTCGTCTGTTTAGTATTCTACAACCCAACGTGTGAACAGATTTTAATAAAATTTAATATGTTGGGCGTATTTTCACCGAATTTTCGCAGAATTTTATATACAAAATGTCCGGTAAGTAAGCTGCCAAACTTAGGAAATGATTCTGTGGCTCAGGATAAAGTGAAAATTAGGAATACCTTTTTTTTCTGAATAGGCTTAGTTTTACAAATATCCGCCATTTCGGTTTTTTACGAAAACAGAATTATAATTTTTTTAAATAGAAGAGATAATGAGTTGAGATTTACTGCCCACATTTTGTATGTTACGTTTTATAAGTCTACTTATGAAGACTTTATTTTGTACAAGCGACCCGTACTCGTGTTACCACGGGTAAAACATTTAAAAAAGTTCATTAATCTCAAGGCGAAATTGATTTATAAAAATGTTCAAATTTGATCATCTGTCATTTCACGTCATCGTTTACAATGAGTCATTTAACTTTGTTCAGTAGTTCAAACTAATTAAGAAAATAATTATATAACAGTGATAGGTTCAACCTTTATTAATACATATAGGTTCATATTTATAAATGTATTTATCAATATTCATAATACTTCTCTAAAAACGACATTCCGTGTGATTATTACACAGTATTTTAAGTATTCCATTAAAGTTACATTCGATCTCTTAGTTGTTGAATGCAATGGATTATGTTTTAGATTAATGTACCATCCTTGTTCACCATATGGAAACAATAACGGATAGGCAAGGGGATCAAGTGATGGATCTATTATGTTATATTATGATAGATTTCAGTTGACAGTTAAAAGGATGAACGACTAATCTTCGCTCACCAATAGGCTGTCCGTCTTCAGCTCGAAAGATCGTAGCCACGTTGTTGGCTGACTGCGCAGTTAGTGTGTTGTATCTTCTTGTATCGTTTTCCTTAGTACTTATAATTTCCATCGTTACAGATTCAGCGTCTTCTGGTGATTCCTGTAATAGATCATGCATTTTTTTTAAATGACTGAGCATATGGATTGATTTCTGCAAGATATTGGCTTAAGGTTTCCAATATATGCAAATCACAACCTTGATTAGCTGGATTTCCCATACGTTCCTGAGCAGCTGCCTTCACGTCATAAGTGTAAAGTTGAGCGTAAACAGGTCTATCACCATCTTGAGCATATAACGATCCAACACTGTGGTAAATTTGATCGTGAACATTAAAATATCTCGGAATAAATAGGCGAGGCTCTTCAACTTTTGCAATCGTACTTGCCATTGCCATTGCCGAATTGTACGATCGAATATAAGTAAGATAATTTTTCATTATTGTGCAAAAGATCCAAAAGCACATACGATGTACGAATTGAAGGTAATTTGACTTTACCATGCGAAAAACAAAGACTAAAGCCATCTCCAAATCTCCTTTTTTTTCACATGAAAATAACAGTGTGGAACATTCAGAGCATTCTTCTTTCATTTTCCCTAAATAATTAGGTTCAATTTGGCCATTAAAGTCTAACACAATTTTAAAATCTGCGGTTGGTGATGAACGTCTTCTTCGATGTGCTACCGTGTCTATTTCTTGTTCATGTTGGCGATATTCCAAATCTCGTCTCGCCTCCTGATGTGCTGAGGTATTTCGTTCCTGTTCATTATTTCAGTAATCTTGACTTTGACGCAGTTGCCTCATGCGTTCACGACTTGGAACCACTTGACTTATACAGGGTGTTACAAAAAGGTTGGGCTGGCTATGCATTTTCATATTCTATGTATGATTTTAAGCTGAAAATGAAGAATAATTTTTTTTTCAATTTCCACTTTGTTTAGTAGCTAGACGACATTTTGTTTTTTTACAAAAAAAACTCACTGTAACTCTGGAAATATATAAGATATCGAGTTCAAATTTGGAATAAGCATTTTGTATGTTACGATTTACAAGTGTACCAAATACAAAGAATTTATTTTTATAATTTTTCAAAATGGCGGCCGTTACAAATTTTTAACGTGGAATATCTTGAAAAACGTTAACTTTACAAAAAATGTACAAGAGACAAAATATTTTTTGTCGATAACTCGGTTATCCTTTGACCTACTGAAACTACAAAAAAAAACATTGTGTCTGTTGTTAAAAAATAAAAATATTTTGTCTCTTGTACATTTTTTGTAAAGTTAACGGTTTCAAGATATTCCACGTTATAAATTTGTAACGGCTGCCATTTTGTAAATTATAAAAATAAATTATTTGTGCTTTGTTACACTTGTTAATCGTAACATGTAAAATGCTTATTCCAAATTTGAACTCCATATCTTATCTATTTCCAGAATTACAGTGAGTTTTTGTAAAAAAAAAATTAAAATTAAATGGTGTCTAGCTGCTAAACAAAGTGGAAATTGAAAAAAATATATATATATTCTTCATTTTCAGTTTAGAATAATGAAAATGCATAGCCAGCCCAACCTTTTTGTAACACCCTGTATATTTGAAACTTCGGTTTTAGCAGTTTCTCACTAAGGTCTATGATTGTGCAAAATTTCAAGTTCCTAGCCTATACAGTTTTCGAGTTGAAAAATCAAACGGACAGACTTAGCGTTTTATTAATATGATGTTTTCAAAATATTGAATATTTCGAAACCTATGAACTTTTCAAAAATCACAAGATGCAAAAAGTTTCTCTTTTTAATTCCAAATAAAATGTTTTATGTTCTTCTGAAGTCAAAGGATAATCTAGTTATTGACAAAAAAAACAGGAAACATAATTTCTTGGTAGTTGTCTACAACAGCCATGATTGACCCAGGACCAAATTATTTTTGAATTTTAATACTCTTAATAAAAATAATAAAACTAATTGCTCTGAATTTGATTAAAGATGTAATTTCTCAAAATAGACTCTACCTATTTCTTTCAGATTTTAGTTAAACGCGAAGGTTAATGACCCAAACACGTGCACAAAATCGTAGGTAAAAAAATATAAATGTTTGAGAATAAATGGTAAAATAAACCAACCTTGACTGACATCATTAAAAGCTTGATTTTAATCAATCAATTATGACTTACACAGCAGACGTATTTCATGGTAGAAGCGAAACAAGTTTACACCATATTAAATATATATTTTTGAAAATACGGAGTCAATGGTTCAATTTCATGTTATGACTGGCAAATTAACAAACTTTCTCGATTTAATGAGAAAGTTTGTGCAACGTTTTCACGCTATTTTTTATGTATTTAATCAACCAGACTTTTCTATACATTTAATACAATACTCTCCTGTTCAATCTAAGGTTCAAAATCTAAAATAACCGAACTATGTATTTAGCTCATGACGTCTTGAACCCCTAAGACCAGGAATGAATATTGTAACAATAACCCATACAAGGCGAGAGATAGACCATCTGTCACGATGTGTTCGCCCTAGATCTGGTTACATGGAAGTTCTTAGAAATGAGAAATGGTCACTTATGTTGAGAATGTTAACCTTTTATGTAACAACCAACATTCCCTTCAGAACTTTTATATTTGTAAAATGTAATTTGATGTAAACAAAACTTACATTCCAATAATTCTTCCTGCAATATAATTGTCCTATGAGGAACATGGTTGGGTTTAATTAGTAGGGAACCAATTTGATTGACGCCATCAGTATTTCAACGCCTCTGGTACTACAGCAATCGATACCCTGGACCTTATGTTTACCACAAACAGACTCTTGGACTGCTTCGCTCAGGAGAAGCTTGTCAATCCCGAGGGATCTAGCTTGGTCTACACCTTTTTTCATCTAGTATAGTGTTAGATACTTCATTTCATCAGTTCTCTGTTGACCTACTCTTGTTCTTTAAGACCCTGACGCCATTACAGTATTCAAGAGCTAGATGTATTTATTTTAAACTATTTTTATTTTTTTATAAGACGATGAATTAGAGATATTTCACCTTTAAAAAATAAGAAAACATAAAGCAACTAATGTTATAAGATACAACAAGGTGATCAGTGCAGAAAGTTCTGTCATAAAGGAACACTGTTTACTTATCTACCAGCATTATAAGATGTTTAAATATTTTTGTATTTATTTTTCAAATATATACAGAGTGTCCAGTACGTATTCTACAAAACTTCAGCAACTGATTGGGTTGGACAAAATATACAAGAATGCAATTTACAATATGCAATATAACATATAGTCCTATCTTGCTTAGTTTTCCTTATATCCGACATTTTATTTTTCTTAAAATAGTTATAACTTTGGTAATAGATAGAATATTGAGTTCAGATTTGGTATACAAATTCTTTATGTAACTTTTACACATGTAGCAGAAACAAAGAATTTATTTCTTATAATTTTTAAATGGTTGCCGTTCAAAAATTTTGAATGTCGAATATCTTTAAAACCTTTATTATATACGACTCAATAAAGTGTGCAAAACAGCAAGTAGAAAAATATTGCAGTACAGGAATAATAAACAACAGTAAAAGAAACCAAATTAACTTTGTCTGTTGTCATTAAAATCTCTATTTTGATCAAATGTGATTAACTTTGAGGACGCTTTTATGGCAAAAGCAAAACAAATTTTGGCCGTTATTATTTTTTTTAAAAGTCACGATTTTGATATTTTCAATAGGATTTTTTGAATTTCAAATTAGTTCTATACGATCACACTACAGTCTTCTACACCAAATTTCATGTTTCTATCTTTAGTTTTGTGTCCTTAATGACAACATACTGACAGCATTTCGAAATTATAAAAGTCTTTGGTTTTACATTCGGACCTTAATAAAGAGAAATCAATGAAAATACATTCCATTTTTTAATGGCTATTAAATTGTTTGTCTCAATTAATTTCACTAAAAGTGCTTGAAAACTTATATTCAATGCTCACTTCTCATTGATTGTGGTTAGATTAAGTTGTATTCGTCATAAAAATACTATAATAATGATTCAGCTATTTCGCACTCTAATTTAATTTCAAATACAATTTATAAATATATATATATATATGCCACCCCGTGTTCTAGTGTGTTAGTGTGTTAGTGGGGGGGCATGATACCTGATACTTTAAATTTGTGCTAGCACCAATATATTAATTTTGTCAAATAAACACACATATTGGTAATCAGAATAACTTCTAGTTGTATTTGATACCCCACACAAAATATTAAAACAAATTTGTTCTACTCGATAGTTTTACCCCTTTACTAGACCAAGGTAATTTGTTTCTTACCGCTACATTTTTCATATATGTAGAACAATATAAAGAATATAAATGCAAAGTTTGAAATATATAGGATTTATCGTCTTGTCTGTGTAGACTGGTTGCAACTTACAGACAGACAGACGGACAGACACGCGTATGAAATTATAAGGGTCCTTGGTTTTACCTACGGACTCTAACAAAAATACCCTAACCGAAATAAAAAATTCGTATTCTTTAGAACATTTTTATTTACAAATTTAATTTTGTGCTTTTCACATAGACCAATTTGTATTTTGAAAATATTAGATAACATTTTTAAAGTTATTTTTGCAAAATATAAACGCAGATTTTTCTAAGAGTAGCCTCAGTTTTCATTATTGTATTATTATTTGACTTAAAATCTCTCCCAAATGGACTGAAGGACACTTAGTTTTTTTCGGGTTTACATATTTCGATGTCAACATTGTTACAGAATTTTTTTAAATTTTAATTTTAATAAAGTATATATTTTAATACATATCTATTAACATATGTAAATTAATGTTACAATTCGTATTATCTGCTGAAGGAAATACATATAAAAAGATGTGTATTTTAGTTTAGTTACACTCGTTAAGATATCCTTTGTAAATATTCCTCCCTTTACCCTCACCAAGTTCAAGTAACAGGTTAACCATCTTCCTGTTTAACGTTAATAAATATTGACACTTCTCTAATCTATAAACCTTAGACTTGCGGTGGCTTGGGAAATCACCGCTAACTTGATTGGTAATCTATAGGGTTGTAAGGGCAATTTAACCAAATCATTGGAAACTAGTTTCGCATTTATTTATGTGTAAGGCACTAAGAAATATAATTAGTTTTGCTTGTGATAAAGGGGAATCAAATATGTTTCACTTTCTTTGAATGAAATGTGTGAAATTTTCACCGATTTTATCACTTCATCAAAATATTATACATATATTTGTAAACATTCAAGATCTCAATATTTGGTCCAATGGTCTATAATAACAAAGATATGCAACTGTATCCCGATTGTAGTGAACAATCGTTAAAGGTATTTTTTTTTTGAAGAGGCATGAGATTAAAATTTTCAAACATGCCGACGGCGCAAGTCGTACCAACGTGGAGGAAATTAATTGACAATCGAATATTCACCTTGTTGAAATATTAATCCTGTAGGTTTTCTCTGTAGCTCTTTATACGTGGTTAACACGGACCTAAGCGCTGGTACGTTTCGACATCTCCAAATCCTATTGTATCTGATAGTACCGAAAACAGCCTCCTTCAGCTTACTACTTGTAGCAATGGTTCAGAACTCTTTCACTACAGACATCCTAAGGAACTCACTTCTAACCTAACATACACTTTTCTTCGTGTAATTTTTGATTAGATCTCTATTTCATCTTTCCTATCAGGATTTTCTTGACCAACTCTTATTATTTTACGACCCTGAACTATTAGAGTGTTCTACAACTAGAAGTCTTTATCGTATGCTCTTGCCCAAAAACGTGTGGAATGATTTCAGTTTTTATGTATAGTTATGTAAAGTTAAAATAGGAAATTTAATTCGATTTGTAGATCCATTGCCTCAGAAGCTCACTTAAAGTGATTGTGGTAATCCTGAGATAGTATAGCTGGATCTACACCTTGCTTCATCTGTCCTATCAGGTGTCTCTAGACCATCTCTTGTTCTCTTTCGACACTGGCGCTAACAAAGTATTCGAAATATATATATATATAACTTTTCTTTCTTTTTTATAAGATGCAGACACTTAATTTTACATGAATTAGTTTTAGGACGGGGGTGGATCTTTAAGAAAGTTTGGGTTCGGGTAGGAAATTTGGGTATGGGGGGCGATTAACATGACACATACTCTCAACTACTCAAATACTACAGCTCCGCCAGCCGGCTTCATGAGCGATTAAAACTATGTTATTAAGTATAATACATAATAAATTAAATTAACTATGAATAATATTAAAGGAATGACTATTTAAAACTAGTGGACTAGAAAACAGTATTAGGCCAAAATGGTCGTTAAATGGTGTGGAATTTGGAGACGCACAGCCAAAAACCCATTGTCCGTCTGACCCATCCATTAGCATTTATTTGGTGGGTAAACAATTTGGGAGGCACCTGAAATATCGGTTCCCCTGTAGAATAGAAGACATGCACTTCCTTGAACAAACCAGGTCTCTCTTGAGGCTGGTGCACGATTCATTTTCTAACCTTGATACGTGAAAAGGATTGGCATCGCCGAGGGAGGGGGTAACCTAACTTGATACAAAACAATTCCCCTGCAACTTAGCTTTCAGGCAACTCGCTAGTAAGGCTGGTAAAATGGAAGTACCGCCTGGAAAAAGGGAGTTTATCACAGACACCCTCGATGGTGAAATGGAAAAAAAGAGAAACCAAAACAGCCTCATAATTCACCCCTCCCGGGCGACTAAAAAAATAAAGGGGAGAAAGACATAGGTGGTTGGCAGTAATAGGAATGGGTAACATACCAAAAGCAACTGAAAATACAAGCGTATAAAAGGAGGCCCCCAGGGCGGAAGACAAAATCAAGACCAAAATCTCGAGTAACGTTGGGATTGTGGACAGAATATAGTGAATTTATACAGGGGCCAGTTCGATCTTAATCACCCACTGCACTTCTCGTAAATAGGTATTATATAATAAAATAATAAATGGTACGATTAGTAAGGGTATAGGGGTGGAAGATTGTGAGGATTGAAGAGTGATAAGAGAAAAAAAAACAACCTTTTTTTAAAAAGATACAAGTTCATTTAGGAAATAAATTTAGTGATAATACTGCAGTTCAGTGGTAGTATTTAAAGACTGTAGTGATTTTGAAGTGAACGAAGAAAGGGGTTGAGCTGTTTGAGAAGGAGAGGTAAAAATAAAAATGTCATCCTTTAAATTTTTTTTTGTATGGATGGCAACAGCTCACGACAAACAAACGAAGCAGGGTTGACGACACAGTGACATCCGAGCTGCACCTATAGTTTGTTGAATTTCGATGGTGGTAGTATTATTTTTTATTTCGTTAATTTTTAAAAATGCTAACGGGAAAAATTTAAGGAAAAAAGGAGGGTAGAGTGTTCAGGTGGAAAAGAAGAATGTGAAAAGAGAAATAAAAATAAAAATAGCAACATGTTAAAAATCACTATCGCTGAAAATATTTTTTAAATATAATGTAA
This sequence comes from Aphrophora alni, assembly GCA_963513935.1. Taxonomy (NCBI): domain Eukaryota; kingdom Metazoa; phylum Arthropoda; class Insecta; order Hemiptera; family Aphrophoridae; genus Aphrophora; species Aphrophora alni. The sequence continues at coordinate 99,861,326 of OY740769.1, read as the reverse complement.
GGAAACAAAATTTTGAATAAATTTATATCACTTGTGAAATTAAAAAAGATTAACTAAGGTGAGGTATAGAAAAAAGAAATGAAATAGTGGGAGAATTTATGTGTGTTAGAAATATGGAAACGATCATTGGTGTTAATAATTTTGAAATATTGAAGTGTAAAGTAAGTAATTAAGATTGGGCAATAACGACCAAGGAACAATAGAAAAGGGATATTAGATGTGCATAATGGAATAGTAAAAAATATAGTGGAAAGCGAAAATTACCTAAACGTATGTAGCAGATGGTAAATCTAATATTGGCACAGAAACCAAATAACCAAGCGACAGGAACCTTATGACTACTATAACTAAAAACAATGCTGAAATTAATGCTAAAAATAGAGAATTTCCCCAAAAGGATAAGTTACCCCAGTATGTTATGAATTTTCCTTTTTTAATATTATTTAATTATATGAAGAACGAATGACCTATTATAAACGTAAGCAATACGAGTATATTAGAGAGAGAGAGAGAGAGAGAGAGAGAGAGAGAGAGAGAGAGAGAGAGAGAGAGAGAGAGAGAGAGAGAGAGAGAGAGAGAGAGAGAGAGAGAGAGAGAGAGAGAGAGAGAGAGAGAGAGAGAGAGAGAGAGAGAGAGAGAGAGAGACCATGCGGTGTTAGTCTGGGTGTTACATCCAGGGAGGACATATCTCCACGTGCGTTGGGATATGGAACTGTATTATGGGAGATGGTGGGATAAATTATCGGTGGGTTATAGGGTAATGCACTGGCTATATCTACTATTATACTCTAAGCATATGTTTACATAAAAGAAGAAACTTAGATTTTATCATTCTTACAACTAAATAAATAGGAATTATGTTAGACAGACCAAGAGAGGTAAGAAAATATATAAAGGATGATGACGTGATGAAGGGTGTGAACTAATAAAAGAGGTGATGGGCTATTTTGGAAAAGCCGGAAGTAGGAACTGAAAGGGGTTGGAACCAAAATGAGTATATGAACGAGAGGTTTTTCGCCTTAAAACCCCATTAAAATATATTTATCTAGAAAATTTAATATACATTTTTTATAAAAAAAGAATATGAATATGGAATAAAAATTGTTTTTTGCGACCCTGACGTTATTAGAGTATTCGATGACTATGGGTCTTTATTTTATCGCCTTTTCTTATTTGTGTATAAGGCCGTGATGATAAAAAGGGGCCTAATAAAGGCTTTAAGAAAATATATATTTATCTTGAATTATAACATTTCCTTAAAAATATAAGAAAAAAGAAAATGATGTATATTAATATGGAGGAAAAATTGGTTTCTACAGAAGCCAGGCACTATTATAATTAAGTTGTTAGTTTTTGTTTGTGGCATAAAATGATTTTTGATCGTTTATTTTATTTTTTGTACAAAATAAATTAATTTTATTTTTACATTTTTTTTTTTTTTTGAAATTGACCAAACTGATATTGTTGGTGACGATTAATTTTGGTTCGTTTTTGTGGATTAGTTTATGTGAAAGTTTGTGCAATGGGTTTCTCCACTTATTTGAAATGTAAATGTTATTTTTATTTAGATAAACAGAGGAGTCTTAAAACAAGAGCAGTTTAAACCTTATACAACTTAAATTATTAGAGGGAATGAATTTTTTTTAAGATTAATTAATTATAATTTAACAACATTTCACGAGCACAAGAGCAGTGTACTTCAAGTTAAGTTTCCAAGTGGATGACTTTCGAACAAATAATATAGTTAACGTCTGTTGTACAACAGCCCGGTCATTTGGGCGCCACGAATTGATCCATTCCTCCCCCATCTCTCCCGGGCTAATAACATTCAACTGTTGGGCCTTGATCTGATCCCTTCAATTTGTCTCGCTAATTTCATAATATTAATAATCCATTGATAGGCAAACCCTTGATTTTCAATGTCGTTCACCCCATAAATTGATCTACACCCGCCACTACCCCTGAGTAATCATATTGACCTGATAGGCTTTTAAATTGAACCTGCCATTTACATAATTCTAATAATACATTCACAAGTAAACACTTGATTTATCAATCACCCGGCACCAAAAATGTATAGACCCCACATCTACCCCGGGGAAAACATATTGAACTGTTAAGACTTAATCTGATCCCTACAATTTAACCTACTATTTAAATAATCCTAATAATACATTCACAAGTAAGCACTTGATTTAACGTTCAACCGGCGCCAAAAAATTATCTTTCCAACAACTACCGGGTAATCATATTCATCTATTTATTTTTTAGCCTTATGACCGGTATTTAATTCTTAGAATACTTTAAAAAATGTGAAAACTGTCCTGAATATTACCAAATCTTGACAGCTCAATCACCGTTTTTAGAAAGTTTTTCCAAATAAAATCTTTTACTCAGTTTTCCTTCCCCCCTCCCCAGAAATAAATTTTAAAAATCCAACATGTGCTTATAATTAGTTTTGTGCTAATTTTTTTTCCAACTGATTCAATTTGTTAACCTAGAAAAATTGCCCTTGTAGGAAATGTTAAATTGTATTGGTCCACCAAAGGGTCTTATAAAGTAGGGTAGACTTATTTTAAACTGTTGTTAAATGGTTTTTCTGGACCTTGTAATGTGTATATCACTATTCTCTTTCGACAAGGCCCTAAAGGACTTTAAAGATGTGTATATAATAACTGCCTGCACTCGATTCGCTCATGTCAGTGTCTCAGCCCTTAAAACTGTAGGTATGTGGGAGCCATCCATCACTTGCTAAACTGGTGTTGTTAACATGGTTTCATAACTAGAAGAATGTCACATTCCTTTCGGAGGTCAAGTATCGAAATTATAATTTGGCAATAACTTGGCTATTTGTCAAGTGGGGTTGATAGTCTTATAAACAGAATTGAAATCTGCAATTTGCATCAAATTTATATGTTATAATACACGAGACATGAAAATAAAAAGTTTCGAATGACCGTTATGTTAACATAGTTAATTTGATTTAGGTAATTTTAATAGGATTTATGTGAGCACACTATAGTTTCCTATATTAAATTTATTAATTTTTGTATCCAATATCGTACATTTGACATTTTCAATTATTTTTTTCTTAAATTGAATGAAGTTTTCATGAGCACACTACAGTCCCCTGTATATAATTTCATCTTCCTTTGTTTATTTTTGTGCCGCTATCGTGTTTACGTACAGACAACATTGACATGAAGGTCAGATCAGTTAAAAGCCGAAGGTGGCCTTTTTTACTATACAAACTTACAATAGCCTATACTTTGTAACTATACTCAGACGAGTTACTGAGTAAGTAAACTCATTTGTATATCTTTACAAATACTGTAACACACACAAATAACAAAAATATTCAACAGAATATAACTATAAAAATAGTAAAATCAACTTAATCCATAAAACAAAACACAGCAGAGAAATTTATTGTCCTGATAAATAATTCAAGTAATCATTTAACTGATATAATTTATTCAGTAACGACAAATATAAACCTCTCAAAATCAATTTTCAGAGCTGGAATACAGGTACAGGTGAATATTTGACATTTGAATACAATTCCACTTAGGGGAGTGGGGGAGGGGGTAACGCACTGAGTAGGCGCAGAAATAAAAAGTATACATTTAAACAAGGAAGGATTGGATTGTGACAAGTCATGGTATGTTTACATTAGGGAAGATATTGTGCGTCTATGTATTATATTACTAAGCATCGTGGCTCCTGCTACCCTAGAGGTAAAGGTTAAGAGTCAAATGAAGTGCGCATGCGCGAGGAAAATAAGCAATAACTTCATAACGAGATCAGATTACAGGGAGCATCCTACAACGTATGTTTCTAAGAGACGAACTTCCGATATACGGGGTGATTAAATCAGGTGTCAGATTTACAAAAAAAAAGTATTTAATTAATTAAAAAAACAAGTTAGCGACTCGGATTTTTTGAGGTAAAATTATAGATATTAACAATTTTTCAAATCATCTGCTCAAAGTTATGACATTACGTTTTGAGAGGTAAATTTTCGGTACCTAAAACATATAAACGAATTTGAAATTGAACCATGGATAGACTGTAATGTATAAACAAATATTAAAAGAGCAAAATTTTCTTTTTTTGACTCACGTGACAGGTTTAAAAAATGTCAACAATTTTGAAAAATAAATAATAATTTTTCGGATAAAAATAATGTTGGCAATACACTTTATAAATATCAGATACTTTGATGCTCTTTATTCTCTAAAACAGCTGCTATACAAATTGGCGCAGATCAGTTTTTAAATAAATTCAATAAATGGAAGTTCATTAAAATGTCACTTAAAAACATCTCCATATTCTATTTTGTGCAACTTTTCTGGTAATTGTCTAGAATTGCTACTGGTTTACACAGGTTTGTAATTATTATTGAATGAATTAGACATTGTGATTAAGATATTATAGCCTAAACAAATGTGTTAATAGTGCTTAATAAGGACAAAACACAATTTGTCCTTATTTCACAGGGTGTACTAAATACATTAAGTGGTAATAAAAACCCAGTGGATTATCTAGACAACTACCAGAAAATTATGATTTTTGTTTTTTATCGATAATTTTGTTATTTCTCAGCCTAAAGAACAAATAATAAAAATAACAGTATTGTTTTTACACTTTTTACCCTAGCTGTAGTTTAAATTTCATCTGAATTTGACTTCGAAAAGTAAGAAAAATCTTTTAATACTCAAGAAGAAAAGTTTTAAAATAATGTGTTTTATAAAAAAAAAAAAATAATAAAAAAAGATAAATAAATAAATAAAAAAATAAAAAAATCAATGTTCCTATAAGAAAACTTATATCTAACCACCAATTGGAAAGGTGGCTGGTGATATGAATAATTTGTTAATACCTTACGTTTTATCTCAAATAACGTTTTAAAGTTGTTTTGTAACTTTTGTACTTATCAAATAAAACCGTTGTCACACCTGTTTCAAACACTTTGAAAAGAACGTTTGGATACATATTTTTCTTTAAATTCGTGGTGTCTACACGTTACATTTCTAGATAAATAAAATTCATTAAGGTAATATATATATATATATATATATATTTCTTGCTATTTAAAGGGGGAAACGTATTGGTCATCATCGCTTTATAAAAAAAAAGAAAGAAAAGAACATAAAATAAATACCCAAACCCTCGAATACTCTATTCGCGTCAAGGTCGGGAAAGAACAAGAGTTGATCAAGAAAGATGATTTAGGAATAATAAAATAGACTACATTCTAACGCAAGACAACACAAAAATGAGTGTGATCCAGCTATGTCCCTCAGGATTGCCTAGCCTGTACAGACTATATATGAGTTCACCAAAAGATAAATGTATAAATAATAGACAATAAATTATCTTTTTACTGATATTGCGGTTCGTCCCTTTACCAAACAAATGGTGCATAAACATTGGTCAAACTTTCTCACACATATATTCTCAAAAGCAAATAAAAGTAATGAAAGCACTAATAGTCACCACGAATGTCAATTCGGTAGTTGTCAACAAGTGAAAATAAAAACACCGCTTTTGATCTTTCATTAAAATTATAAAGAAATCGGTAGAATAGATTTTGAGAAATTACGAACTATATAAAAGTTTAAATAGCCTAATGATGCAGCCCATAGCAGCGAAACACGTAGCCAAATAGTTTGAATGAAACGGAAATACTCTTATACAATGTCCTGCATATTTGATCAAGTGTTTTTATTAGGTCTAACTTTATACTTGTATTTCATTATGGTTAAAAAATGGCTGATTAATACTGTTACAAATATCCTATAAATAGTAACACTGCTCTAAGATTCCTTGAGTCCCATTACCCCTCACCTTCTACAGTGCGAGAGTGTCCAAGCTAGATCTACCGTCATCTAATCTTGTGTTAGATCTCTCTCATCTTTCATACCGACCTCTGACGCTATTTTAATATTCCAGAGCTAAGAGTCTCTAATGTTCTTCTTTTTTATATGTAGTATAGAGGTATTTATGTGAAGTGTCAAAAATCGATCCCAAGTTTATATCGAAATTAACAGTCTTGAGGTCAATTGAGACCAAAAATGTAGTTTTAAAAATGATTTCTACCTGTCTATCTAACGTTTGTAGTTTTGTGTAGTGCTCTACAGCCCAATCGCATAGATCGATTTTAATATGATTCGAAAAGTATAAAATTCAACTGTAAGTTTATTATACAATTGATAAAACAAAAGACAAATCTATGGAAGAAGTAATGTTTGAACGGCACGGCGGTCGAGACTAACGATCCTTTATCGAGACTAAGACGCTTGAACGATCCTTTATCGTGACTAAAACAACTCTTCAGTCTTGGAAAACAATACACCTGTTTTGTTATTATCAAAGTAAAACTGAAGAACGCGGAAACACTAGATCAGAAGAATGAGGTCGTAATGAGGATTTTCTGACAACGAAAACATTGATGTATCTAGGTTAGGTTGAAGTCTTGACGATTACGTCAGTAGGCCTACATGTTTTAATTAAGTGGAAGTGTACGCACGTGCTATCGGCAGAGCAACCGCTCCAAACCAAATTCTTATCACGAAAAATTGCAACATTTCTGAAATGTTGATTTTTGATAGAGCTTCAACAATGTGTTGAGAAAATCCTTTCAATTTTTAAACAGATAGACTGACAAAGAGTGGGCAATATTACAACAGCAAAACAGTTTGATGTATTGTTTTAGTTAAGGTTAAGTCAAAGTGAATTAACTACGCACGTCGCGCCGTCTTAAAAAAAATGATGGTAAATATTTAGTAAGTCGTTTTTGAGAATTAAACAGATTTTTAGCAAATCGTAATTTTGAGTTCTTTTTCTTACGTGACAGCTATTCCCGATTTTTTTAGTTTCCCAAAAATTATAAACGAAGCTCAAGATATGTTTAAGCCCATATACCAAATTTGATAAACCACACGGTTAGGCTGTAAATCAATGGGCAAACGATATTCCTCAGTTCAGATAATAATATGGTGTTGCCTTTTGTGGAACTCAGTAGAGTCTGAAAACTAAATTTCTATTCAGATGAAAATTATAAGAATAATTTGCAATTTAAAATGACGGCAATCTTGTAAAAATTCATTTTAAAAATACATTTTTTAACTCTTCCTTGTATATACAGAGTGTTCCACGAAGAAAAGGAGAAACTTTCAGGGCGTATTCTACTGGTGAAAATAAAGAAAAAAGTTATAGGCATTAGCGCTATAAAAAGCCAATACCAATTTAAATTGGTAATTTTTGTAGAATTTATGTATATCAATCTATTCAGAATTAAATTAAAAAATTGCAGAACTCACTGAAATGTACGTTCTAGGCTAACTTTGTGTATTGTAGACAACTACCAAGATATTATGTTTTCAGTTTTTATTGATAAACTCGATTATCCTTAACGTACAGAAAAAAAATTATTGTATTTGTTGTTAAAAGAGAAAACTTTTTTGCCTCTTATACATTTTTTATAAAATTAACAGTTTTCGAGATATTCAATGTTAAACATTTTAAATGAGTAAAGAAAATCTGTTGGTAATTTTGGCCAAATTGGGTCTTTATTAGCACTAAGCAGCATGTAAAATGTAAGGTCTGTACCGTTCAAAAAATATGCAAGCAAAAAAACACTGAATGTCGTCTAGATAGACAACTAACCAATTTAGGCCATATATTCGCATGAACTTTTCTCTTTCTTTTCACGACAGAAAAGTTTTCCCTTTTCTTCAAGGGAAACCCTGTATATTTAGAATGTCCTGCTGTTTATAAAAGTAATTAATTATATTGGTGTCAATCAGTACAAGTAGCAATGAATCAGATATTCCATGTTTTGGTAGGCTACTCAGTCCACAAATTTAAGCTGTTCCAGAGTGGGGTGAGTTACTCTGTACATCTCAAATTGTACAACAGGTTGCCGGATAATCTTAAGGAAGTGCCTTGTATTGACAAATTTAAATATATATATTACATTGTTCAGCAAACAATGTATTCAGTGAAGGAGTACCTACAATTGTAAATAGTTTATACATCCTTTTTATAATATTGGTATTGTTTATATGTTCTTTTTATTTGCATTATATGTGTGCAGATGTTTACTCAGATGTTTATTGCAGCATTGCTTCTATTTGTATACAAAATGAGGTTAAATATATTATTATTATTATTATTATTATTCGAAACAACAATTTTGGGGTTAAGGGATATATATACTAAGGGTATATGCAACTTACCTTCGGGATTGGGATGCACTATGTAAAATGTTAAGTTTCTGTGTAACCCTGGAGTACGGTACTAAATCCTCTTTAAATTACAAAGAACAGACCCTTAAGTTTGAGATTTTATTATTTTTGTCCATGTTTTAAAGACGAAAATATATTATTATTATTATTATTATTATTATTCGAAACAACAATTTTGGGGTTAAGGGATATTCGAACAAATATTTTTGCAAAAAACTTGACTAGTTTTCTTGTAATCATCATATAACTTGCGTGCTTGTATACTATACGGACCCCCCTTTTTTTGTAAGTTTAAAACTCGAAATATAATTTTGGGAATATTATTAAGTTCTGTCATCTATCAAACTACCATAACAAACAAACATAACTGCGCCTTCCGTTCCCCTCCGCTAAAATTTTTGACTACTATGAGGTAAGTGCTACTGCAAAAATTATACGAGAATCATTGTTTTATATAATAGTGGTTTGTGTTGTTAGTTTGATGTTTATTAACTTATGTTGGTTTTAAACTTAATAACTTCATAAGTCTATTTCAATATATAATATAACCTATTCGTTTTTTGTAAACAAAAATGTAATCCAGATTTGTTGAAGCAAGAATCACCACAAATAGGTTAGGTTAGGATATTATACTACTAAAATTGCAGTATTATATTAATTAATAATTAATTAATTAATTAGTTACTGTTTGATGTACAAAGGGGGGCGTTCGTATAATACACAAATACCTCACTTTGTACTACGTATATTTGAGAATGTAAGACAAAAGACAGAACAGAAAAATCTGTCAGACAGTAGCTAAAGTATCTCTTCAAAAGTAATACAACCAAGTTAGTGTTTGATATGTATTGTATCATAAGCCTATTCTCAAAGTTCGTGCTGTAATACAATACAGCGACTCGTGTAGCCTACAAACCATATTGTCACGTTAACTTACTTTATACACCACGCATATACACTAATAATGGGATTGGCATCGTCGAAAATATCCTCAATAGAAATGTTATCACGAAGGCATTGCCTTTCACCTTGTTCTTCTTCTCCTTACCTCTTTGTGATAGTTCGCCCGGTTTCTTAACAATTACCTAATAATTAAACCGTCTGGAACTAGTTTAAAATGCGGAACAATTTCCAGTGAACGTTGTAAAAGAACTGAACTTTATTGTACAATTATTATTTAGAAGGCTACCGCTGTCGTGTCGCTCACTTTATGATTTGAAAGGGGTTATTTTCCTGGTATCATCTGATATTATTAAGAGCTTAGTATAACATGATTTGCAAGTACAATGAGGTGTTATTGACAGGGTTACAATTCAAATGAAGCTGGCAAAGTGAGAGTGTATTTGTGTAAAGAGAAAGTTTTGTATTCAATGAAAAGTTGTTTATAAAATTTATTATAATGATAACTTAAGGGTATAGTTTATGACTGTCTATCGTTTAAATGATTACATTGCACGACCGATCTTGAACACTTTCCGTCTAATCAATCCACGCAAAGTGTATCATTTTATTATTATTTTTAATGAGATTTAATTTGTGTTGAAAACTAATCAAGACTTCTCATGTCTCGACTATCTTCGGGTCTTCTTTAGAAAACCCTCGCTACCAAATCTCTCAGTGTATGTCCTAATATGTATTTGAATTGTGTCTTGAGTGAACTGTCTTGGACATATCATAATGATAATCTGTGTTATAAAATAACTTTCGTAGTGTTTTTAGTTTGTTATTTGTCCAAATACTGTTACTTTCATGTATTAAAGTTGACATGTTATGGCCTAAAACATTCCCATTTAAATACTGGAATTATTTTACGGGGTAATTTTGATAAAAAGAATTTACAAAGGTTATTTGACTTACATAATAAGGCAATAAGGATAAAATCAAAATTAAGGGATAGAGAAGTTATGTAGGAAATTTTTTTAAGGATTTAAATATCCCAACAGTCCCAAACATGTATATCCTTAAAGAGCCTACATCTCATAATAACGATTTCCATTTTTATGACACAAAAAGAAGAAGATTTTATATATGATCAGCATAGTTTGAACATTTATAAAAGAGTCCCTCCTCAAGCTGGAGTGACTATATATAATAGATTCGAATAATCCATAAAATATAAAGTCCGTTTAAAAGAATGTAAAACTAAATTGAAATATTTATAGTTAGTTGTAGAGGAGAGGACCTGTCAATGGAGGACAATGTCCTAATGTATGCAATAAATTTGATATTTTAATTATAATTTTACTATGTAATATATATTATTTGATTGTTTAATTAGTATTTGTTAGGTTTGTATTTGTTTTACTGTGTTCAATTATACAGAGTGTGGCAAAATTGTGTTTCCAAACTTCAGGAGGTGGTTTCCCACATTAAACTAAGAAAAGCTCCTATTTTGTTTTTTCACAAAATATGTTTTCTCATGAATGGTTTGACGATTTTAATTGAAACTTGGCATGCTAAGTAAAAAGTTAAAGAACTATTTTTAAAAATAACCAACCAAATTCTTAATCCGTTTAAAAATGACGCTTGCTTAAGTTTAAAAACATTCTAAATAACTCAAAAACTGAACATTTTAATGGAAAATGTCAAGAGAAGTTTGTTGTACTGTGTTAATATCCTAACGAATATTTTAATTTTTAAAACAATCGAACGAAGTATTACAGTATAATCTATTAGGTAGGACAGGAAATGCTTATACATTATTACCATATATTTCTTGCCCGACAAAATAACGGACCCAGTTCTACTCTAATCATTCCTCCGATTGTTTTAAAAGTTACAAAATTCGATTGGAAATTAGAATCGCTACAAACAACATCGGTTGACATTTTTCATCAAATTTCCTGTTTTTAAGTAACTTATATTTAAATTAAATTTTTTCATATTTAAATATTAACAGCCGTTATTTTTAAACGAGTAATTGAATTAGGTTGGTTATTTTTATAAAAATATTTCTTTACCTTATTAGGTAATACGGCATGGTTAAACTGTTCTAGAGTTAAAAACTATTTCTAAAACGAAACAAACATGGCTGATACTGGGAAAATAAGCAAATTCGGACATATGTTTATAGTAATGTTTTCTTAGTTTTGATTTGAAAAACCATCTCCTTAAGCTTGAAACACATTTTTGGAACATCCTGTATATTCCCTATCTTATTAATATTTTAGAATTAATGTTTTGATACTTGTTGAAAACATTTGTCTTTTTTTTATCATCAAGAGATGTTGTATTTTTGAAATCTTATCTGTAACTTATTATTAATATGTACGTTTATTTATAGCACTTGTTTTTTGTTTTGTTTTTTAATTTACTCTAAATAATTATGTTTGAAGTTTTGTATTTATGACTTATTTTGTTATTATTTATATAATATTTTTTACTGACTCGTCTTATAGAAGTAGGCTACTATTTTTCAGAAAGACTAATAAAGAATAATGATGATGAAGGTTTACTATTTAGCTCAATATACCTGACCGTTCCTTTGTTTCATCAATAATTGTAAAAACTTAATTACAGAAATGATGATACCGTAAAACTCAAAATAGTTGTCCAGCGTCACAGAAAGAGCAGTTTTTACTGGTTATGTTTTTCGACGTCGTTTACCAGTGGATTTCTTTTGTAGTTTATATCTAATATGAACAAGAAGGAGAAGAGATAAAGAAATAGAAGTAAAATATGAAGATGAAGAAATAAAAAAGAAGAAGAAGATATAAAAAAAGAAGAAGAGATAAAGAAGAAGAAGAAGATGAAGAGATATAAAGAAGAAGAAGAAGAAGAAGAAGAAGAAGAAGAAGAAGAAGAAGAAGAAGAAGAAGAAGAAGAAGAAGAAGAAGAAGAAGAAGGAGGGCGAAAGAAAGAGATTAAATGTGTTAACGATAAGTAAGCTTTCTCTACAGCATAAATTCTACAATAGAAAAAAAAGCTAAAAGAGTTTTACGTGCTATAGAATTTAAACAGCTGGGAATTGTTAATTTTTATTTAGCCATACCACAACATAAAACTAACATTATGGCAGGAAAATGTCTTTGGATAATATTTATGTTTATGTTAACCTAACGAAGGTTAGAAAATGTTGTTAGAGACTTTTTCGTCGCTTTTGCAATTCAACTTTTAATACAACAAAATAATTTAAACCATTTAGCTTTTAAGAGATGTTATGTTTATACCCTGTCAGCACTTCTACAATAAATCCTATTGCTTAGATATATACTATAAGTAATTTTCGTTTAAATAATCAAAGTTGTGAATGAAAGAAGTTGGCCAATTGAAATCCAGCCAAACATTAACTGTGGTTTCAACAGCTGATCTGAACGCACGGCCTGACGACTGGCCTAGTTTGCTCTGTAACACACAAACAGCGAGTCATTAGTAATGAGGACTTTTTGCATAACACATTCAATAGACGTGTGTGAACGTGTTACTTCCATAAACATTGCACAAACATGCGCAAGCTAATCACTAACTATAAACAAACAGCTGATGGGCTCTCGTCATGCAAAGAAATTCTTACACATTTTTATTGAAACTTGTATCAATGTTACGTTTAGCCAGGTTTACTCGCTAGACTCCAGGAATTTTAAGAACGTTTTTAAATATCAGAGTTTAAAATAGTTTTTTGGAAACTATAATTTCGCAATAATTTATCTAAAATTCACGGTCACATATTGTTAATGACTGAGTGTTTAGTTTAACTATTCTAAGGATGTGTATCTAACTAAATGACTACTTTTCTTACCATCCACGTTTACAGTTCTTTGTTGGATCCGGTTTCAGAGCTCCGCTGTCTGGAATACAAATATACGATCATTTATTTAAATAATGTTTTACCAAAGAAACGTTTATAGGCTTAGTTAATAAAATAGATTTAACAATTTAAAAAACTTCCATAAGGATGTCGGCAGCACCAACATCTATTGTAGTCCAGAAGTACACCATCTTAATAATCTCATGGGAAGAGATCGTTGCGTCATGGACAACTAGGGAAATTTTCAAAATGAACTTGTTATTCAAAAAGTCAAGTTTAAAACAAATGATTGTGTTCATATAATTGAAACCCTTAGAGGCTTATAGTGAGCATGGGCTTCTAGTTAATGAGAGGAATCCTAGCTAATTCTATATCATGTAGATTTGGTTTAAATTGTCTCTTTCATCTTTCTTGTCAGGCTAAAACAAACTTGCTATATAATAACAACCACTGATTAATATTTGAATATGTACATGCAATAACAGCTGATTAAAAAAATCCTCATTAGATGGTAACGACCATTGGTATATATAACTGAAATTTCATTGTAAATTGAAAAAAAACCCATAACCAGCTTCTCCATTAAGGGGCTTTCTGTAGTGAGTAAAAGTGTAGCAGTCTCCAACTTTTCTTATATGCAACTTACCTTCGGGATCGGGATGCACTATGTAAAATGTTAAGTTTCTGTGTAACCCTGGAGTACGGTACTAAATCCTCTTTAAATTACAAAGAACAGACCCTTAAGTTTGAGATTTTATTATTGTTGTCCATGTTTAAAGACGAAAACCCGCTAGGTCATGAAAAAAAATACTGAAAGGAAATATAAATAAATATTGATCTTGACTTGTAACATAATATTAGATAGAAAAAAACTCGAATATAATCTTACAAATATTACGTTAATAATCATTGTTCCTGGAAGGAAAGATATAAAGAGGGATCTAACCCAAGACTACACAAAAAAAGGTATATATCCAGCTAGAGCTCTTGGGATTCCCAAGACCGTTCACTAAAGGTGCTCCCATGAAGGTTATGGCATTTTCAATATAGATACAACCACTTTTCAAGCTATTGTTTAGAAATTTGTTTACACTCAAGTCCACAAACAAACAGATACCAAATTATTACTAAAATTACATCAATTACATAACCTACAAAATTTGTATAAAATCTTATAAAATATATTCCTCGTGTTTACACGTCTGTACAGTAAAGTGTGAGAAGACAATCTTGAAGAGACAAGACTCATAAAGCGGCTTCACTTTTGACATGCAAATGTTCCCAGACTATTGACATTCCACACAGAGAATGTTTTCTTGTCTCCTGAAGGTTGCAGCGTGTAACAGTAATTGGTTGTTTTATTTCAAAATAATGTTTTAAACTGTAATGTCGGACTGAACGATTAATCCAATTAATCTTTCATGTGTGTTGTGTGAGAGTACCACACGCCAGTTGACTACCTACTCTTATCAACTGTAGGTAAATATTTTTGGTAAATTCGTAATCAATAGTTAATGATAACGCCATCCATAGTTCACAAACAGCCACAAACTCTATAAAAAATACATCTGAAGAAGGTCATACGAGAACCTTACAGAGAGCGTTTGGTTAAAGGGACCAATTACACAAACATTGCTAATTACAATAAAATTACAGTATTAGAATATTTTTAAAAAAATGCAAAATTTTTACGTAAACTTTCACTCGTCCATCCACAAAATAAATCTAAACGAACCAAAACTAATCTCACCAGAAATGTCAATCAAAAAGTAATAATGGATGCAGTCAGTAGATTTCGCGGCGAATGAGCCGTAACATGGGCTTTTATGTGCTATGACAACTGCACTGACGTAAAAATGGGGAATAGCGGGATGAGTGACCAAAATTGTATCCAGAACTCAAGTCGGTGATATCGTCAAAAATGTGGATAGAGGAAAGAATCTCGAACCAAGACATGGTGGAGTCGGAAGTCTGTGTAGTTAACTCAACAAAAATATGATGGCGGACTGTGTAAGTCGGTGTAGTTGATGTAGTCCCATAGAGCTCATATTACGGCTCAATCCCGGAAGTGTACTTTAGTCTATAAAAAAAAAACTTCGTAATTCAGCTAAGCTTAAATATGTTCCTTGAATAACTCCTCCGCACCTATCAATCTACAGAGATGGGGATGGTCACTGGAAAGCTTATGTCATGTGGATAAATAGTATATATAGAAAGTGACTGTGTAAACTAACCCACGCCCACAAGGGCACTTTTGAGGAGTTTTTGAAATGGTTTTTGACGACTAATTTGACGCCCTATTTCTGGATTTTAATGGGGTTAATTTTAATTGAAAGAACATTTAATAATACCTCTCTAATTTATTACTATATTAGGTTTTATTACTGTAGAGATGAATTTGTTTGGGTTCTTAGAGGACATTTTGATTAGTGTCGATTTTTAAAACTGAAATATTCCACTTTTTCCTATGCTAGCTCCTTCCAAATTTTAAGTTTTTAAAAATGAAACAAAGTCCCGAGGTGTGGCCACTTAACACATTTAATTTAAATTCGTTCCATGTGTTTGATCTGTGATCCAGAAATGGGAATCAATATTGATACCCAGAGGTGGGTTATATGGCTTATTGTTTTAACATAATTTTCAATTTACTTTATAAAGTCAAATGACCCAAATATTGGTATTCGATGAATGTTGAGACTTTTTTGTCAATTTTTTATTCCAAAAGGAGAAAGAAGTAAGAAAAAAACATCACACATTTGAGAGAAAAATTACGGACACTCAACATTATTTTCTTTCGTTAAAGTTGTCAGCGGCTCATTTGGAGCTCAAGGCACTGGTAACCTAACCTAACCTTACCGATACCAATGTGAAAGTAATTAATAAGTAGGGCACGCTAATTAAAAAAAAAGAATTAGTTTTGAAAATAATATTTAATTAAATTTGTAATCTCTATTAATTTCTTACATCATAATACTTTTGAAAAACAAGGTTGAACTAATTACATGTTTCTAATCATTACCATCGTTGTACTTTTAAGATTGAATTAGTACAGACACATTGCACAAACTTTCTTACTCACCCATACACAAAGACTAAGGAGGATGACTAAGACTAAGGAAGATGACTAAGAATAAGGAGAATGACCAAGGGTAAGAGTAGGAAGGAAGGCTAAGACCAAGGATTCAATGGGAGACATAAATTGTTCTTCGTCAAACTTCATTTTCATATTGTTTAACTCTTTTTTTATTTAAAAAAATTTTCGTTATCAATAAAAGAAGCCAGAGTATGACCTTTTATTTTTACCAAATCTTCTCCACACCTTATTCGGGTCAACCCAGATGATGAGCTCCACTTTTAGTTACATATTTCCATACTTAATTCCACATGCTTCCTCTTCTAACGATGCATCATGTTGATCTCGTTCCTCAACTCCAATACAGCTGTTGGTGGTCTTTTTGTTGTAGTTCTGGAAATCATTGATTTTCAAAACTAATAGCTTAAAGAGAAGGGTTTTGGGATCTTTTAATTTATCATGATTAATGTTTTTGCTTTTCTGTATCAGGCAGGATGAAAAGAAAACTGCTGCTGACATCTCGTCTCGCATTATCTATGTTTTCACAACTGGCAGTACACATACGCAGTACAGCTCTCTCTCTCTTTTAGACTTATTCAATATTTCTGTATCATTCCCAACAATCATTTAGAAAAGAGATCAAAACAATGGAATATCACTCACGAAATTTATCGTATATATTATAAAAGCAATTAACGTATGATATTTGCCTATAGGTTCTTTTCGTTTACCAAACACATCGCTGGTTAAATTGAAATAGAGCCAACAACAGACAAATCATCGTCGCCCGACCGAGAATGAACTTGCAATTGCAACGTAAAATGGAAAAACAAGTAACAAGTGTTAGATCTGTATACAACCTTTCCATGGCTATAAAATAAAATCTTGTCAAGTATTGCACTTAACACTTTACAAGGTAGAAAAGATTTCTCAAAATTGAGCGCTACCTCCAAATGTTTAGCCCTTAATTGTGGTCCTAGTGGGCGTTATTTTGTTTTTGTTTCTAGTATATATAAATTTTGTAATTTTCAAATTAAAAAATATACATATTTTTCTTGCATTAGATCCCACTATATGTTCTAGTCTTTAGAACAATTCAACAAATAAACTTACAAAATACGTGCGTTTTGTACAGCTGGATACAAACCAACGACGGTTTATTTATAGTGGACCCTCCCTCCGCATACCACAGGTTGGAAAGAACCAAACTGCACAGAATAAACCTTGTGTCTTGGGTGGGATTTGGATCTACGATATCATGTGCCTTTATTAATCAGAGAGTGACACCATTAACCATTAGGAATAGTAATATTTGAGTAGTAAGATTCCTATTCTAATACAATCAAATAAAGCGGTATTTGTAACAAGTATAGCAAATAATGTCATTGAGAGTTTGCGAAATATTTTTGTTGTGAAAGTTCTCTACATTTTAGGCTGTATCCTTACTGTTTGAATTCTGATGGAATACGTTTTTATTATTAAGTGTTACATATAGTTGTAAATAAAAGATTTTATAGAATAATAATCGGCTAAAAAATATTTTTAATGCTATTCAAATCCTTTTAATACACAGGATTATTGCAAAATGTTATATTTTTGAGTCAATAGTCAGAAAATATAATAGATAGTTGGATGTCATACATAGAAATGTATTTCTTTTATGCACTTCAGGTCGATGAAATTTCAAAATATTTGTGTTAGCAATTCTCAATCATAAAATCAAATCAATACATCGTGGTGCTTAGCCAACCCAATCATACAATTTAATACAAGCAGATCGTCTAAATATAATTCCTAAATGTTTTAGGACTTGTTGGAAATGTTATATTGTATTTGCAGATCCAGTAGTGTAAGTTTGTTTACACACGCATTGTGAACTTGTAATGTGATGTCGACTAGGCCTTAACATGTCTCGTAGATGTGTCTATGTTATTGTGAAACACTACTTAAATAGGTGAATGTCGACAAAAAATACCATAAGATCGAATATTTTTTAATAGTTTTAGACCCTTCACAGGTGTATGTCAACATATACAGTTGAGCTCTGGGAGTATCGGAACTGATGTAAACCTAACAATTTGGAAGTGTCATAATAGTTTTATTTGTTGCAATAAATAAAATTGATAAATGTTGATCACACAAACAATTCTTTGTTTTGTTCCTTTGAATTTTAGTGGATTCTGTTTTCTGTAATATTATTATGTTTTAATTTCATAAACACGATATGGTCTCACAACTAGGTGGATTCTGACTATCACTGAAGAATGTTGTAATACGATCTTTCACATTAACATATATAGAGTTGGGGGATGAGATACATTGCAATATCTCAGATTCTACTTGGGGTAGGAAGGGGAATAGACATATCAAAGGATAGCTCTTAATTGGAGCTACATTGAGCTACATACAGGGTGTTTCAAAAATATATAACGTATTTCCCGCCCCCCCCTGTTTAATATAAACATATCAATGTTCCCCACCCCTAACATTACTCCTAAAAATTACTATATTGGAAAACTGAATCTATTTTATTTTACTTAGATACTTATTAAAAAAAGAACCAAAATGAAGAGTCTAGTCTAGTCGATTAGGGTCAGGAAACCTTGTTGGGCATTCCACAGCGCCTCTTCGTCTCGGAAAAACATGGTCCAAGTATTGTCGTTCATCCCGGCCGTTGTGTGGTGGTGCTCATTCTTGTAACCAAATGTTTTTTGTCTCCTGTCTATAAATATTTTGGAGTGTAGGCACGGTCTGATTGGCAAGCATGTCTAAATATTTCTCGGAGTTCAGGTTTCCATCACAAACAGCTGGTTGTTAACTATTCCTACCAACTTTTGAAGGGCGTTGCATATGTGTCTCAACATACCAATGTGGATTTCTATCCGTCCAATAACGACAGTTATGCCTATTGTAATTGCCGTTTGTCATGAAAGTAGCCTCATCACTAAATCACTTAAAGCCTTTCGAGCACTTGTTACATTAAAACAGGTAAGAGATACGCAAGTTAGTCATAACTAATTTTTTCGTGTAATTTTCCCCAGGAATGTACTACAAACCTTTCGGAGGTGCCATTATTTTTCTATTGCAAAGACATTTCAAATGATATATTACAAGTTTGGGTTTATCATTTAAAAAATGAAACTTGCCCCTTTACCCCCCACCCTTTACCCCCCTCTAATAGTTGTATGGTAGAAGTTTTACGTTGATATAGTAATCCATTAAAATTATATCAAGGTGTATCAGAATATATTTTACACTCTGTATATATCAATATGTAACATATATGTAAATATGTAAATGTATATGTGTAACAATATGCTTTGTAGATAGAATTTTATTAGATCGGTGGACTCAAATTTCCAAATAGTTGTTAGTAATTCTAACGATAAAATCAAAATAACTCTACTTTGAGTAAAAAATAAATAAATCCTTTATACGACACAGTGATACGTTTTGGCCTACCCTTAATTTAATCTGAACGCAGTGTTACCACCTATTCTATCATGATTGATACTATTTACAAAATCATTGTTCTAACAAATATTGCTTTCTCTCAAATCTGAAAGTCACAACACCTCATGATACTAAACTTTCAACAATGAAATTCAACAATTACAAACAAATCGTCGTACCAGTAAGAAGAGATTTTATGATGTGGAACATTACCACCTATGTAACCTGCTTTTAATTACCTTAGCTCTAACAGTGGTACCAACACAAAGCAATAAAACAAAGATTAATTTGGAATACGCTACTTGACACCTAAGTTTATTGCATGAACACGTTGCCCTATCAATCTCACATTACATCTCGACTGTTGTTGCAACAACACTTTCATTTTATTAGCACCAATACACTTTGAGGTTAGGAACGCCGAGTACAGGTAAACTGGATGTAAATAGTTGGTATGATAACCGCAAAGCATGTGAGATATTTAATACTTTGTCTATGTAGGCTAGGGTGCTAAGAGATACGATGGCACTAATGATGTAATCAGAGCATATTTAATACGGGTTTGTTATTACATTAACAAATCAGCTGTTTTGAAGAATCGATATACTGCTTCTTCTGATAAATTCTCCTTGTAAAATTTGTCGTTCTTGTTTAAAGGCGAAAAAACCTATCTTGTTCAACAAGTTGATAGATGGCATCATGGTATTTACTTAGAACTATCAAACTTGTAAATTCTTTTAAACTCAAAAATGTATTTCCCAAAAGTTATTACTTGGACCTTGTATGTCAAATTTAGTCGGAGTTTAGAAAACAATAGTCTTTGCTCAACTAGAAACTATCTACAATCCTTTACTACGGACACGTTTTAATCATAAAACATAAAATTTACAGTACGACATCTCCCTCCCCCCCTCACTAGAAGCAGTGTTTGTATACGCTGTCTTCATTATACGTTGGCACTTAGGCACGCCTCTTCCTAATGAGGTTCCAGGACGGCGGCGCCTTGCTCCTTAACAACAAGTGGGTCATACTGGACGGTCAGACACAAGTCATTTTCTGCTTCATCGGTTCCTTTGTGTCAATTCTGACCGTTATTAAATTAACATTTCTGTAGAACGTATATGTAGCACGTATGTATTGCGTAGCTCAGTAGTTCTGTCACAACTGTTCTGTCGAATTATAATGATAGAAAAGGTAAATAAATCGTCACATTTCAAAAGACTTACATTAAATTATGCTAATTTTAATTATGTATTATAAAGATATTGTGTATTTATTTTAACCGAAACGGTATCTAAATTATCACGGTTCCACTCTATCTCCACCACAAGAATAATGATTGGTTTTTTTTTCACGAAATCACTTGATTAAATGGAACATTTTCAGAATTTCAACCCCACTTATAATATTTTTTTTTCTTTTTTAACGGTAAACATAATGTTGTTTATTCTTTCTCTGGCTTAAAGGCAAAACTGAGTTTTCGTTAAATACTGAAAACTTTGGTAATTTATTGGCTACAAACCCAAGATTAACCTACAACCAACATTTTTTTGAAACGATATTTTCCTACTGATTTATCGTCACACTATATAAAAAAAAATGTAATAAGTCTTATCATAAACTTCTATGTTTTGTATTAATGGCTAATGCATGTATTTCAATGAGGGCCGAAGCTTTGAAAAGCTCCCCTGGTTTTTCATACAGATCTCGTTTTCCATTACTTTTTTTGTAAAATACATTTCTATTGAAAACAAAATTATGTATTGTTTTCCTGCTCAAATTTTATTTTAGGCTAATCTTTGGTGTTGTCCACCAATACAAGAATTAAAGTCTTAAGATGTTGTTCTTTTTTCGATAACTTAATTATCCTTTACCTACAGAAAGAATAAAATATTAATTTTCCTTATTCTTAAAAAAGAAAGTATTTTGTTTCCTGTTAAAAGTAAATAAACTTAAATTTTTCTGAGATATTCGACATTAAGAACTTTAAATAGCAGCTATTTTAAAATGAGTGACAGAAATCTGTTGATTATTTTTCTCAAATTGTGTCTTTATAACACTAAGTAGTAGTGTATGCAAAAAATTCATCTCCCTAAATTTCATTTACAGTTAGAAAGGTATGTTTTTTAAACACAAAAAGCGGCTAGATAGGAAAAATGTTTATATAAACTTTTTCATTGGTTTTGATGAGAGGAATAAGCTTCTGAAATCCTGAAACTTTTTTAAAACTCCCAGTTCGTACAGGGTGTTTCTGTAATGCCCAGAGTTAATTCAGGGGGTGGTTATTTGGGTCAAAATAAAGAATTAATTCCTATAAACATATGTCCGGAAACGCTTCTTTTACCACTTGTCCGTTATTATTATTTTTTTAAAGTTATATCTCTAGAACAGCTTAACCGATTGAGTTGAAATTTTGCACAGTAGCCTACCTACTCATCAATGTAAAGACCTTGTTTGAAAAATAATAAACTTGTTCTAAGAAATTCGATTCACAATGGGGGATAGCTAGTAAAAGAAAGGTTTCTTGAGATATCTTATAATAACTTTTTCTTTATTTTACCCATATAACCACCCCTGAATTATCTCATCTCCGTGCATTACAGAAACACCCTGTATACATGGTGGCAAGAAAACGTACTGTGTGCACCGATGTAAGGCGAAGTGATGTAAGATGTGATTTGCCACATTTTAATGTTTAAAGGCCTTTGTGAGTGAGAAGATTTCTGATGATGGAGCATAGTTCCGAAACGTGTCGCTTATAAAAGAATGAAGTCAGACGATGTATAATATTTATTATTCTTTATTTTTCTTCTTTTTGAGAAATTTAAACCCATTTTTACTGTATTATTCACATTTTATTTTTAAAAAGCTGCAATGACTTTAAACTTCTGTAGCGTTTTGTTTCTCTTATGAAGTTTTTTTTATCGATAATAAAGAAGTTAGCGTAACCTATTAAAGACGAAACTATGGTCGATCAAGGCAGTGTCACGAGTAAAACTGCCGGTGCATAAATTTAACAGAGGCGAGAAAGTGCATGGAGACATTGTGTTGATTATGAAAATTGCAGAAGGGAAAGTATTGGCCATGTATGTGCATAACAGAAAGTTCAAAGTTACATTTATAAGAATTACACAAATATTTCATTCATAAACATTTACAGATTGACAACAATGTTTTAGGTATACAAATATTTGTTGTTTTTTTCGAATTCACTCTCTTACTAATTCCTACTTCTTGTAACGGACTTTTCAATTTTCTTTTCTTCCCACATCATTTTGTCGGTAATTTTTCTTGAAATTTTAGTTTTTTTTTTTTTTCATAATGTTCCACATATTAAGCCTATCTAGAATACTTCAGGGATTTTTAGTTCTTTTATATCCTCTAGACTGCTCTTAAAACAAGTTGGTTTTTTTTTCTGAAAAAAAAAAAAAAAAAAAAAAACGAAAATCTGTTTTCATTCATTCTTTTATATGACAGTGAAAACTGAATCTTTTTTTTCGTATTAAGTCAGATAATTTATCTATTTTCTAGTACAGTGCTTTGTTCGAAATTAATTTTTTTTTTCATTACACTGGAATTTACTGATTTTCTAATTTTTCGATGATTGTTTAATAATTGATGATTTGAATGGTTGTTAAGGTCTCAGTTAACGGCTTCTGACCTTATTACTGTTTTGTATTACCTCAATTTTGAATTCCAAGAGAGATTTTTTGTTTATGTGTCCTTAGTCAGTTGAAAAAGAGTTCTATATTTCAGGTTTTATCTTCAAACGATTTTTTTTTTGTTCGCGTTCAAGGTACTTGATATGTTCCACTTTTGCGATTTTTAATTATGGGATAGTTTATATATTAAAATATACAAGGTATCAAAAATTTAAGAGACGCTAAGTAACTTATAATTTTAAAGGTAGAAAGCTATAATTTTAGAAATGTTTTTGAAGAAGAAAATATTTTGGCGTTGTAAATTCAATCCTACGTGTAAATTCAAAACCATATGTGGAAATATCGACTTGTATAAAAATTAAGACTTGTATATTTACGGGGACAGTGTATTAGTTGTATATTTACGGAGACAGTGTATTAGTTGTATATTTACGGAGACAGTGTATTAGTTGTATATTTACGGGGACAAGGTATCAGTTGTATATTTACGGAGACAGTATATCAGTTGTATATTTACGGAGACAGTGTATTAGTTGTATATTTACGGGGACAAGGTATCAGTTGTATATTTACGGAGACAGTATATCAGTTGTATATTTACGGGGACAGTGTATGAGTTGTATATTTAGGGGAGACAGTGTATTAGTTGTATATTTACGGGGACAAGGTATCAGTTGTATATTTACGGAGACAGTATATCAGTTGTATATTTACGGGGACAGTGTATGAGTTGTATATTTACGGAGACAGTGTATTAGTTGTATATTTACGGAGACAGTGTATTAGTTGTATATTTACGGAGACAGTGTATTAGTTGTATATTTACGGGGACAAGGTATCAGTTGTATATTTACGGAGACAGTATATCAGTTGTATATTTACGGGGACAGTGTATGAGTTGTATATTTAGGGGAGACAGTGTATTAGTTGTATATTTACGGAGACAGTGTATTAGTTGTATATTTACGGGGACAAGGTATCAGTTGTATATTTACGGAGACAGTATATCAGTTGTATATTTACGGGGACAGTGTATGAGTTGTATATTTAGGGGAGACAGTGTATTAGTTGTATATTTACGGGGACAAGGTATCAGTTGTATATTTACGGAGACAGTATATCAGTTGTATATTTACGGGGACAGTGTATGAGTTGTATATTTACGGAGACAATGTATTAGTTGTATATTTACGGAGACAGTGTATTAGTTGTATATTTACGGAGACAGTATATCAGTTGTATATTTACGGGGACAGTGTATGAGTTGTATATTTACGGGGACAGTGTATTAGTTGTATATTTACGGAGACAGTGTATTAGTTGTATATTTACGGAGACAGTGTATTAGTTGTATATTTACGGAGACAGTGTATCAGTTGTATATTTACGGGGACAAGGTATCAGTTGTATATTTACGGAGACAGTATATCAGTTGTATATTTACGGGGACAGTGTATGAGTTGTATATTTACGGAGACAGTGTATTAGTTGTATATTTACGGAGACAGTGTATTAGTTGTATATTTACGGAGACAGTGTATTAGTTGTATATTTACGGGGACAAGGTATCAGTTGTATATTTACGGAGACAGTATATCAGTTGTATATTTACGGGGACAGTGTATGAGTTGTATATTTAGGGGAGACAGTGTATTAGTTGTATATTTACGGGGACAAGGTATCAGTTGTATATTTACGGAGACAGTATATCAGTTGTATATTTACGGGGACAGTGTATGAGTTGTATATTTACGGAGACAATGTATTAGTTGTATATTTACGGAGACAGTGTATTAGTTGTATATTTACGGAGACAATGTATTAGTTGTATATTTACGGAGACAGTGTATCAGTTGTATATTTACGGAGACAGTGTATTAGTTGTATATTTACGGGGACAAGGTATCAGTTGTATATTTACGGGGACAGTGTATCAGTTGTATATTTACGGAGACAGTGTATTAGTTGTATATTTACGGGGACAAGGTATCAGTTGTATATTTACGGAGACAGTATATCAGTTGTATATTTACGGGGACAGTGTATGAGTTGTATATTTAGGGGAGACAATGTATTAGTTGTGTATTTACGGGGACAGTGAATCAGTTGTATATTTACGGAGACAGTGAATCAGTTGTATATTTACGGAGACAGTGAATCAGTTGTATATTTACGGGGACAGTATATCTGTTGTATATTTACGGAGACAGTATATCTGTTGTATATTTATTTTTTTCATTTTTTCGTTATTTTATCTGTTAATCTATCGGTACTTTTAGAGTTAATTAGTGTACCTTTTATATTAAATTATACTATCTAACATTTATACTCTTCTAAATTAATTAAATAATGAATCCAAAAACCACCTTTTTTTACCCAGAGGATATCAATAAGGATTCATAAAGAAAAAAAATCTTAAGTAATTCTTAGTAAAAACTATTTTCAAATACAGCGTCCATGATTCATTATCCCTTTTTGATTGACAATTACGGAACTGACATTTATAAAGACGAGTAGCTTGAGTTTGTTTGTGATGGGTGACTGTTGTGGCACCGCCAATTAAACTAAAACGGGGGAGAAACGTAACATGTGGAAAAAGCAACGTCATGAACTGTTGGAACCACGTAACCTTTGACTGTTCGATAGTGTGCGTCTCGACCAATTGAGACACGCCTTTCAAAGCTTTGCAACTATCATCCACTTAGATTGAAAACACATTATCGTTGACTAGTGTCTGTCCGTACATTTGTGTTTTTACATACGCAGTATAAAGAAGGTTTGGTAGACCTGTGATTATTGACTGATCGCCTCAGGAAACCGACTGAAGTGATTTTCGACTTATTATCCATCCCTCATCTTTGTACAGAACTCTATTAAAATTCAAACATATTTTCAATTTCAAAATGGTAACCATTTTAAACATTTTTTTGTCGTCGTTTGTATCTGTACGTAAGCATAGATAGAAACGTGAAATTTGTCAGTTGTTAATAGTTGTAAACTTAACGGTTTCTAAAATATTCGACGTTAAAAAGTTTAAATAGCCGCCATTTTAAAACGAATTAAACAAATCGGTTGATTATTTTCCTCAAATTGAGTCTTAATAACACTAACTAGCATACAAAATTTCAAATTGATATCATATACTGTTAAAAAGATATGTTTTTTTGTTGTTAGAAACTAGATAGAAACTACGCAATTAAGGAAGTATGTTTGTATAAACTTCTTATTGGTTTAGATGTGATGTGAGGCATAAACTCACGAATTCCTGAAACCCCTGTATATTACCTAGATCACACGGTAAGATTTATGACAGCTATTTATATACACACAACTCAACCGTTAAATTACATCAAAGTTATGACTGCCCTCATGCAATTATAGTAATGTAATAATTACGAAGGCAAGAGAGAGGATATTAAAACTAAAGAGTGAGAAAGGAAGAGAAGGCCGTAAAGATCTCAGTCCCTACTCAAATAACTGGAACTAGGTTACGTTGGTAATATGTCCAGCACATGACTTTTCCATTACAACCAAGGATTTTTTAAGTCTACCGTCAAGTGTTTTTTGAATCCGAGCGGTTTGTTAGCCTCTTTATAACTTATACTATAGACTGTTCCACGTTTAATTGGCTGTGAGGATTTAATGAGGATAAAATTATAGAGTCGTGATAAGAGGTGTGATAACATCCCACCAACTAACTCATTCACCCATACTTTAAAAGCAAATAATAAATAACAAAAACATTTCAAATTTTATTTTTATGTTTGCAATTTTTTTAATAAATACAATTTATATTTGTTTTATTTTTGTACATGTTTCGAGATATTAATGACACAAACAATAAATAGGCACCATTTTCAACTAGTAAAGGGGTAATATTTAATTTTTAATGCAATTAAAAGAATTTGTTTATTTTTATTTTTTTTAAAGTATTAGAGTTCAACAATATTTTTGTTCTAGGTCAATCTTAGGTCTTGTAGATAACTACCAATATGTTACGTTCTCAGTTATTATCCCTTGACCTATAAAAAAAAATGAAAAACCTTTGTTTGTATAGTTAAAAAGGAAATGTTTTTGTCTCTTGTGATTTTTTTGTAAATTTTATGGTTTTCGAGACATTCAATATTAAATATTTTAAACGGCCACCATTTTGGAAATATAGAAAATGAAGTTTTTATTTTAGGTGCAGTTATAAAACGACATAAAAAAATGGGTACCAAATCTGAACTCAATATATTTTCTGTTTACAAGCAGATATTTAGAAAACAAAGCGCTATTTGATAAATATGACATGTATTACTTTATCCTGAACCACAGAATCATTTCCTAAAGTTTGCCAGCTTACTTAGGGGACACTGTGTAACATGTAAATGATAGTATAATTTCCAGACATTCTTTTCAAATTTTCTTAAAAAACTAAATTTGAGATTATCTGCCGATTGGTCGACTAAAACCATTATAATCTAATTTTTCTAAATGTAACCCCTATACATATTTGTTGACGTGCAGTATTCTACACTTCAAACCGATCTAACTTTATATTTGGGCATATTTTTACGTCAAACAATTACGTATTATTCTCAAATTCGGCTCTAATGATTTTAATCAAATTTTGCTCGTGTTTAGTTTCTAAGAACCCAAACAAGACGTATCGGTATCCCAAAATGCTGATTCGTGAATTATCGATAAAAAACAAACATCGGCAATTATATTATAAAATACGTAATATCTCAAAATCTGCTCTGACGATTTTGATTAACTTCTGCTCATTTGTTACCTCTTAGGACCCAAACAAGATGTATTGTCTTCAAAAAGGCCAATTCTTGAATTATAAGTTAAAACACAAAAAATCAACAATGGGACTATTATAAAGTATGTAATTTGTCAAAACCGGTTATATAGATTTGGATCATATTTTAGTAAAATTAATGACCCAAACCTCAATATGTAAAATCACAAATAAAAACATGTTACGGTTCTGGAATAATTGGCAAAAAACAAAAAAATGTATCTGGGTCGTCTTCATTAAAAGCTTGATACTATTTACGTTTTGTTTATGACAAAATAGAAGCAAGTTTAGGCCCTTATTTAAATATATAAATATTTTCCAAAGATTACGTTCATGTTTCATTTCCACCAAACTGACATTTTTGCTGAAGTTAATTTTGATTCATTTCTATTTAATTTTGGGGATGGTTGAGTAAGAATGTTTGTGTATTGTTTTTTAACTATTTCTTTATTATTTTTTGCTTTAGAATAATGAAGACAAAGGAGAAGTGTAACGTACGGGAAAATGCAACACCACCAACTTGTGAGCCTTGCCGGTTAGGCTATTTAGTCCGAGTTCTAGCAAGCGTATTGGTCGGTATTTCTGTATTGACACTACTGGAGATATAAGACAAAATCTTAAATGTATTACCGTAAACCCTGTAAATCTTATAATTTAGACTAATGATTCCTGTTAAATTTTGTAACATTGAACTGTTATATATCATCAAAGTTGCACAATCATAGTGTGCTAATAGAATCTAAACTAACCTCCCCCTTAAGTATGTTGTCAAGAAAATAAAGTAAATATGCGTCGATAACCTTGGGTCGATTTAAATATATTAAATTGGTTTCGTTACTGATAAAACATCTTCCGACAATAATCACCACTGAACACAAACACACTGTCCATGTAAAGCTAGAGACAATGATGACAGAGCAACATGACCGTTAGTTCATGTTTCAAAGCTTAATCGAAGACACGTGATTCATCTACATGCAATTATTTGGGTTTCTGATATTAAATTTCTTCAAAATTTATAGAAAATTTGTAAAATAAATGATCAATTTATATTTTTTAAACAATACATTTCTAAACTTAGTGTTGTTAACCTCGAGGATTGTGAATTGAATCAACTAATATACGTTAAATTATCCTAACATCAACAGTTCTTGTATATCCTAATAAACTTACGGTTTCAACGGTATACAGTCATCTTCAGATCTGCGGCATAATTCTTCTTATAATAGAAATAAGAGTTTTAAGAAAAATAAATTTGCTTAATTGGATTTTATATATTTTACGTTCTTTATTAGGGTACGTAGGTAATAAAACTTTTATAGTACAGTACTTTTATAATTTCACGCACGTGTCTGTACGTCGTAACCTGTCTAAATAGATAAGATTAAATATCCTATATATTTCAACCTTTGCATTTACGTTTTCCCACATATAGAAAAAAAAGCGGTAACAAAAATAACCTTGGTGTAGTTAAGGGGCAAAAACCTACAGAATTTAAAAAAAAAATTAATAATACCTCTTTGGCATCAAATAAAACTACAATTTATTGAGATTAAGAACATGACTGTTTATTCGACGAAAATAGAAATAGCATGTGAAAGGCCAAATTTAAACAGTCAGATATCATGTTTTTATGGAAACACCCTATAAAAAATTCTCTTACAGCTAGAATGCTAAAATTCTTTTTTGCCTCCATTTGGCGTAATATCACTTCTAAACCATTTTTAATGTACTGCAACACCATCCCCCCCTTTCCCCCTTAAGGAATTGAAAAATGGTTAAATGTATTTCACAATAACTCTTAGATCTGATGATTTTTATTTTCCTTATAAAATGAAAGCTCCTGTACAAATGCTTAAAATAAGATTTACGTTTTTGATGTTTTCAACATATAAAAGAACAAACCTGATTTCGAGGGTGTTCTGTTACTTTTTTATATTTAAATGGCTGAACGGATTCCAATGCAATTTTGTATATACAGGATAAGAATATACTTTTTTTTTAATTCCACTAATAAAGGGTGGAAAAGGATAAAATGTGTTTCCGCTACCTTCTGAATATCTCTTAGGTCTGATGAGATATCTATTCTATTTTTGCTTACAAACATTATCCTTAAATTAACCGGGTAACTGTGTTTCACAGAATCTTAAATATCTCTCAAGTCTGATGAAGTATAGATTTGACTTTTGCTTACAAAAGTTATACTTACAAATTATTAAAAATATGATTCAAACTTCTGCTCTAAATAGGCTTGTTATTGTTCTTCGCTTGAATGGGTGGATTTCATAATATACATTCTGAATCAAAACGTAGGCTTTTTTTTTTAATTCTAACGCTAAAGCTTTGAAAAGGATATTTATATTTAGTAGTAGACTAAATTTAAAATGAGAACTTTCTTTTGGCGTAAAATATTACATATTTGATTTAAAATTACCTGTCAAAGGTTATTAATAATCAGCTGTGGCATTTTAAAATTGATTTAACTCTAATTGTTATAAACCATGTGTTTTTATTCAGTTATATCTTTTATACTTTCTCTTTATTTGTATAATTAAATAATATATGATTTCATATTTTGGTTACATTAATAATATATACAAAAGAGTACCCATTTAACTTCATTTTATACAAATAAGTTATGTGGAGACTTATGTGATTACATTTTCTAATAGCGGTACGTATAAAAATTAATATAATAAAATCAGAATCGTAGCAAAGCGTACAGAGAGTTCCGAACACTCCTTAAAACTTTGGGTGTTGTTCCTTAGGTAAAGAGAAGCCAAAAACGTTACACAACTTGGGGTCTAAATTTAAAGAGATATAACAAATCAGCTGTTATTATTACCAATAATAGATCAGCTGATCAGTCTGATATTAATTTTTTTTTTCAGTACAACACTTTACAGGACAAAAAAAAACTATGCACTGCCGGGCAAGAAAATACAAATCTCGTTTATTTCTCACCCAATTTTTAAAACAAAACAACTAAGGTAACTGACAAGCATTATAGTAACTTATATGTTATAAAAAAAATTGTCTTCTATTTTAGAGTTATTTCTATTTAAAAGCTCTGAATAGTTGCAATTTTGAAACGAGTTGGGTTGCTGTAATTAAACATAATACCCTAACTGAAAATAAAAATAGCAACAATGCACCCAATTTGGTTCAAATCTGTAGAACTTTTTTTTTAAATAACTTTTTGTAAAAAAACACACGGATAGACAGACTGACAACGAAAGAAGATATACACCTAGTTCTATTAGGTTTTTTGTTTCTTTTTACTCAAGGAACAATACCCCAAAGTTTGTAAGGAGAGTAGACATCAGGCATTGAGATAAAGTTTATGAAATGACTGTACTCTTGTTTTTATCCTTCTAAAACATCAACGTAAGTAATTATTTATTTCAAATTAAAATACTCATAAAGCTATAAAAATTGAGCGTCATAATAAAATATTACTATTGAGTTAAAACCCCCTTTTGATGATAGTAGCCGTGAAATAAAGTTTAGGCCTACTATCCAACCAGTCTCAGTATTAGTCAAGAATACCCCGATAGTTCCATTGATTGTTACTTTCACTAGTCTTGTAGTACGCAGGCGCGGCGGTACCATTGTTGACAATCAGCTAAGAAGTGTATCGGTATCAGTTGCTTCTTTTCTGTCAAGTCAGTACCAAGCTGATAGAATAACGGTAGTTTTTAGGTTAGGGTGTGTGTTTATTATCGTGTCAAGTGTTTCAACAGTAATGGATTTTGTAAGTTTTTAAAATTATTTATTTGATAATTTTATTTATTTTATTTTATGTATTACTTACACTCTATAAAATGTTCTTCATGGACAGATATCATCTTTTTTTTTTTTTTTTTTTTTTTTTCATAAATTCGATTGAAGTTGAATTTTAAATTAGTTTTATCTTACATTTAAAAAAAAAAAATTATATTTAATATTTTTATTTATTTATATTATTCGACTCATTACCACCACCAAAGTTTTATTACAAGTTTTTATTATAAATTATATTCTTGTTTTCTTCCCCTTCCCCAATTAATGTAGGCCCATATATATATATATATATATATATATATATATATATATTTATATATATGATAACTCAAGAGGAAATTGTAAAATTTTCAGATGGTTTAAATAAACGAAAAACATAAATCTTAAATATGGTTTTTTGGCTTGGTATTTTCTTTATAATTAGGCTACTTCATTTAAAGGTAGTTTAGAATTAAAATCTATATTCTTTAGTATTTCAGGCCTAATAAAATTGTGATAGTAAAAATGCCTAAAATTAAGAAAAATCTTTAAACAATTTTTTTTTAAACAGTTGGTTTCATCAAAAATATTTATGAAACAGAATTGGTTGGTCCAACGTAAACGCAGTGTACCATTGTTTACCGTTATAACCTAAAAGTTAAAAACTAAATTCGAAAATCTAATTCTCGGTAACTAAGCAACCAAATTTTGCGATTTGAAAAATCGGATATATTATTTGAAATTGTTTATTAACAATCAATATTTATTGCCAGAACATAAACTGCATAGCAACGTTAAGTTATTAAACAATGAACGAAAATTGTCCTAAAATTATAAAATCTCGAAAAAAGTCTTGCATCATAGTTATATAAAAAGAAACATAGGAACAGAATACCAAGACATAAACCACGTATATGTGAGAAAGTAATAATTTAAAAAATTATGCTGATTTTACCGGTTAATTCACCACAAGGCGAGACTACAAAGTTAATATATGCTCTTCAGAAAGGTTGTTTACTCCAGTAAAATCATTAGTAACAATTTTTTGTTGTTTTGTTTTTGTTTGTTTGTTTTTTTTTATCGACCAAAAATGTCTCGGTCATCTTCGTGTTATAGTAAAGAGGGAAAAAAGAACATAAATTAAAGACTTATATATATATATATATATATATATATATATATATATATATATATATATATATATATACAGTCATTATGTTTACATGACTACTATATTATATATATACAGTCATTATGTTTTGTTATTAAATTTGTTAAAGATTCCAAAACTTAGGGACTACCCGAGGTACCTCATCTATACAAGTCGATAACCAAACTTTTTACTAATTATGGTTTATTATTTATATTATACAACATCAAAATTATGGGATTGTTATCAACACTTTCTAATTTGTCTAAAAATTATAAATTTATGTAGACATTTTAAAGAACGTAATTAAACCTGAGTGCAAACTTTAAATTTTTGTAAATGCATTTCGTAAAATTATACTTTTATGGAAAACAGTAAAATTCGGAGCAAAATAAAGATATTGTTGTTTAACCTTCTAGATGTTGCAATTTAACAAAGCGAATGATTTGGTGAACTATTTCTTATATACGTAGGGAAATGATATCAGTCAAAAAAGAGGTTGAAGTTTTTACAAATTTATCCGTTTTTGATGTCCCCTGAGTCCAAAAATTAATTTGTGTTATGAAGTTTGACGTATGTGGAATGCTCTTCTACAATACAGACGAGTGGACTGGTTTTAATCAAATTTGGCATTTTGGCGTATTTTTGCCATATCTTGGATTTTTTTTATATATATATCTTAAAATTTCGGAAAAGCTGCCACAATAAAAACACAAAATTACTATATCTATAAAGTTAGCTTCAACGATCAAATTTTGCTCAATTACAACCGCTAAGGGCCCAAACAAAACGTACTGGTCTCCATTTTTACGAAATTTCCGGTTCGTGAGTTATCGAAACAAAACAAAAGAATCGGCCATGAGTGTTATGAAATAATTAATATCTCAAAATAGGCTATTCCGATTTTGTTAAAATTTAAGTGAAACTTAAAGGAAAATGACTCATACACGTGTAAAAAATATCAAATAAAAAAATATTACGGGTCATTAATACTTTACAAAATGTATTACCAACTTTAAATTGCCATCAGTAAATGTGTTTATGACATAAAGGAAGAAAGTTAAGTCCCTTATTTAAATAATTATACAATATGTTCTAAAAGTCCCATTAATCCCTCAATATTTGTTTATTGCCTTAAATAAATCAATATAACTTTGTGGTGCATAAAAGGAGAGCTAATAACTTACTCCGTTTTAAAGTTATGGACAATGGAAATTCTGAAAAATGTATTTATTGAGAATTTTTATTGTTTAATTTAATATATTTTACTCCCACCCCCTCAATCTCCCAAGAATCATAGAAGATCAGATATTTCAAAATTTTCGTGCTACTATGCACCACAAGGTTATACAAGGTTTTGTTAATTTATTTAAGTAATAAAAAAATTAAAGAGGGTTAAAAGATACTTTTAGAATACTCTGTATATATTTTTTAAGACAGTTCATTTTCACATTTTGATTGAAATTAATTTAAGAAATTATATTTTTAGAAACAATTAGTTTTAGTTCGATTTTATTTGGTTTTGGAAATGGGCGAAGAGAAACTTTGTGCAATCATTTTAAACCATTTATTTATAGACAAGAAGGTGCGCGCATTCACTCGGCGTCCCTTTCTTGTATAGAGAGATCGGACAATTTGATATAAAATTATCTCAGATAAAAAAATTACAGATGTTAAAAAAATCTTCACATAGATAACTGTTTAAAATCACTGGACTTTTAACGTACAAATTGAAGAACTCGGTGTTCTATGTAATATAGTATTTTCCTTTTACAGAATATGTCTAGCTCACTTGGCAGCGCAACGACCTTGAATCTAGAAACCCGTTTGTCCAAACATCGTAATTTATTGACGTAATTAAAACTCTATAATCAAGTTAATCTTATTAATATTAAGATATTATTCCATCTAATAACATTAAGGCATTAATCAAACTATTAACAATAAGACTATAATCAATCAATTAACATTAAAATATTAATCAATGTGTTAACAGCAAAACATTAATCAATCTATTACATTAAGACATTAATCAATCAATTAACATAAAGCCATTAATCAATCAACTAACTTTAAGACATTAATCAATATATTAACATTAAGATATTAATCAATCAATTAACATAAAGACATTAATCAATTTATTAAAAACAAGACACTAACATTTGAGACAACTTTATTATTTATGTATAATAATCAATTTTCTTTAAATTATAACATCCGTACTCAACTGGAAAAGCTAAGATGGATGCCGTTTACACTCCACAATTATATTAAATGAAACATTTTCAAGTACAAACTTTTGCGATATTTTATATCATTATAGTTATTTTCATTACACCTATATCACATTTTCTTGGGAATTCAGGGTTCGAAATTACATCTTTGACAAGAACTTCACTTTGCTTCACCATAGGGAGGTGGTGTTGGTATTATCAAGTACAAACTTTTGTTAGAGCTTATGTGTTTTATTTAATCATTTGCCAAAATAATTGAAACATAATTTATCCTAGTATCAAGGATTGATTGCACCAAGCTGGTAGTAGGTAATTAAATCTCTATATATGTAGAAATCTCAACCTTCTTCGTCGTTTTTAGAGTTTAGGATCATTGAGCATCTGTGTTGAGCCAAGTCAGTCTTAATGTTAATGTCTTATTTAATGTAACAGCAGATATTTCTTGTTGAAACTCCCATATTCAAGGATTAAATAAAGCAATAAAACTAAAGTTTCCAAATTATATATCGCTTTATTTAATCCTTATTAATGTCTTAACGTTAATAAATTGCTCTTATTAACTTGATTATAAAGTTTTAATTACGTCAATAAATCACGACGTTTTTACAAATATGTTTCTAGATTCAAGGTCATTACGCTGCCAAGTGAGCTAGACATAATATTCTGTAGAAGTATAATACTATATACAAAGAAGTCCGAGCCCTTACTCAAATTTGTACGTTAAATGTCTACTGATTTTAAAACAGTTACGAAGGTTTTTTTAAACATAGGTTAGGGTGCAATAATCTAGAATTCCTTAATTTCCACGCTTCTCAAATTTGTAAATTAAATCTTACCATAAAAGGAAAGGAGACCTAGTAAATACGCCCTTCTCGCTGTCCATAAATAAATGGTTTAAAAATATTGCAAAAACTTTCTTACTCACTCATCCCTAAAACCAAATAAAAATTATCAAAAATGAACGTTCGTTGTCCCTCACTCAGCCAGTTTAACGAAACTTCTTAATAAGTTTCTGAATAACAGTGGAGCTTCTTTATCAAGTTTTACAAGAAATGCTTCCCTGCACTGTTTGTAAGAACCATATTTATTAAAGTTTTCGACAATAAACACCCGCACTTGTACGTTGGTACGCAATATTAAATGCAATATTCTATTAACGAGACCAAAATGATGTTTTGTAAATGAGTAACAACAATCACATTAGTCAGTTGAAGTAATCAGCTGATCTATGCTAACTAACACAATAGTTTACATGTGTAGTAACAATAGTAACACAAATCATTGTACATAGAAGTATAACCTGATATTAATACGTTTATAATTCCGGGACCTCTTTTAGGCAGATCATCCTGTATAAATGTGCTATTTTCTTTTTTTTTTTTTTTTTTTTTTTTAAGTGTCAGACTCTCTGCTTTGTTACTATCTCACATAGCCTACATGGGAAAATTATGTTATAGACCAAAACCCTATGTCAAAAATTAAAAAAAAAGTTTTAGGAGCCCAAAAAAGTGTTTTATTAAATTATGTATGCCTTTCTGTTTAAATTCTAAACAGTATTCCACAAACGAATAGAAGTAATCAAATTTGGCTTATTTTGATCATTTGTAGAGGCGTTCATGTTTATAATTAACCCTGTTGAGGAGTTTTTCCACCAAAGCTCTTGAAATCGTTTAAGTGCATCTTCTGCTGTATGTATCCGTCATAATTTTCTAGATATTCTATTTCAAGTTATATTTGTAGTGTCAGGTTAATTAGTTTACTGAATCTGACAATTTTAAATTTTGGTAGATGTTTTTAATTGCACTCGTTAAATGTGTCTGTATTGTGTTTATAACTATTTACTTTTTTTTAATCACAATGTTGTTGTTGTATCTTAATTAGTTAGTCATTAATATTATTTGTAAATTATTGTTTTGTATTTGATTTGATTGATTGATTTTTATTGCCTCTTATCAACAAACATATAAATAAGTTTTTACAAATGAAATTAGCCTAAACGTTTTTTAAACTAAATCCAAGAATAACCTTATCCAAATAGACAAGAAACAATAAAAGAATTTATTATTGTATTGTTTGTATAATATTTAAAAATTACTATGGTTACACAATTGTATTTTGTTCTCGGCCAAAAATCAAATAAATGAAATTATAAATTTTATTTTTTGAATAAGATGTAAATGTCATAAATACAATATTAAAAATGACGATTTTCCAAAATCCTTTTAACGATTTTGATAAAATTTAGTTAAAATATAATCTTTTCGGACCTCTAAAAAGCATAGGTGATCATCTTATCAAAATTATGATATCTGGAATTATAGTAAATTTTCTTTTGGGAAGCAGTTTAAATTTCGTTCAATGACTACTGAAATATGAAGATTAATGTCACAAAAAATAGTCTGCAGAATTTCAAGTAAAAAATAATAAAAATTCTGTTCAGGCATTACGAAATGTTATAGAATAGGAATGTTATAGTAATCTGAATATTTGAATAATAAAAAAGTTATAAGATTTCGTCCATCTGTATTGTCCACCCTTGGACAACGATAAGTTCAGTTATTGTGATTTTATTGTTAAAGCAATAGATAAATCCTAGGCCATAAAAGCACTTGACACAACTGTATAGTCAACGCTATGTTAAATATTGATGAGATTATTTTAAAATGTATTTATTCATAAATGAGTGACAGAAATAAACTAAAATTGTAAATGTCAATGGATTTAAATCATGTTGCATCAGATTTTATTTTGCTGGTTTGGCTGTGTTCTTGCTGATGATTTCAGAATGTATATAAGTTAAGTGTTGATGATAGTGAAAGATCTTTGTTTTTGGATACGTATTCTTGTTTATGTTGGTATTATTATCTCAAGAAAAATATCCCTACTTTTGTTTTATCTGAAGTATTTATAATACTTCTTTGGCACAGAAGTAATGTAAGTGTACAATGATAAAAACATTTGATAAATCGTTGTAGAACTGCAAAGTTGTTTAGTGGTTGTCATGGATCATTAACATTGCGCTTATTGAGGTGTACTTTATATTTTAAAATTAACATTAAACAAACTTCCTACAGTTTAAAACAATAACAGATAGTTTTTATGAAATCTTGGGACGTAGGATTATTATTTGCAACATTCCTTTCCTGGAACTTTATATTTGTGATTTTGATATTTGCGTTTTTGGATATTTTTATTTCCAATTCAACGATTTTTTTCAAGTGGAATATCCTTAATTTGTTGTATTCTCCATTTAATTGACAAGTATAAATATTAAATAAAATAAATTTCACAGAGACAAAAATATAATAATATCAAATTATTGAAGGACATACCGTGTTAATTATTCTTGTTTACTTTCCGATGACGGTTGTTTCGGCTGTTCAGTCATTTTCAAGTTGTTTGCCCAAGTTTTGGTTCCTTTGTTAAATAAAGAAATACTCACAGTTCAATAACACAAAACATTACAAACATAGAACGTTCATACACACCTATAAATATAGTTTTTATATTAATAAATATAAAATTGTCAAACACGTAATAAACTACACGACTTGATTTGTAGGCATATAGCAACAGTTATTTTTATAAAGTTAAAGTCTTTTAAGCACCAGTTTAATTTGTACAGACTAGTGGGTGAATATATTAAGGGTACTTGGTTTTACCTATGGACCTTAAGAACATATTTATATGCGAGCTGTCTCGATACGTAAGGCGGACTATGCTCAATTTGTCTGAAGGGTTCGTTATTTCTTCCTTTCTTTTTTACTACAGTATCATACAATGCTTTAGAGTCAGAGTTGAGTTTTTCATATGTTAACTAGTTGTTGTTTTGTTAAAATACCTATAGGCTATACAGTATCTCAAATTGTTTCAATGCATTGATTATTTTCCTTTTACCGGTGCAGTATTTTCAGGGAATCTTCAATTCTGGAGTATGTTAGTTGGTTTGAATATCTTCGTCAAATTTGGATTCTGCTCTTGTTGAATTCGCATTTTTTGGCGGTAAAGAAGAATATAAGTCCTGTAATAATTAATTATATTATTATTAGGAATGGCGACAACTAAAACTTATAATAGTATTATGAATTAATAAAAAATAAAATAAGTTTATTTATAAAAATATAATTTTAAAACGAATAGTAAATTATTTTGGGTCAGAATTCA
The DNA here is from genome assembly GCA_963513935.1 of Aphrophora alni. Lineage (NCBI taxonomy): Eukaryota > Metazoa > Arthropoda > Insecta > Hemiptera > Aphrophoridae > Aphrophora > Aphrophora alni. Next base: position 99,822,037 of record OY740769.1, on the reverse strand, counting down.
TAATCAATATAGTTTATATAATTAAAACACTACGTAAGACATGTTATATTTTAATACCTTAAGACCTAAAATACCTCTCAAGTGTTTAAAAATATTAAATACTCAAATACTAATATATATATATACATATATATATATATATATATATATATATATAAACTTGAAAATATATTGCTCTGACTTTCCCACTCGCCCATCCACAAATAGTGGAGTATTTAATTGTCAAATTAATTAATTTAACACAGGAACGGATTACGTAATCTACGTTAGGCTTAATCGAAGGAAAACATGGTTCCCCATACCCTAAAAGGTCGTAATGCACTTAACCCCGTCACTCCAAACATTATCTATAGGTAACTAGGTCTTAATGAGTTAAATATAATACACTAATTTGGAGAACTTACATTTATGTAACTGTACTCAACGCCAAAAACAATACAAACAGTATAACAGAAAACCTAGATTTATTTATTTATTTTTTTTTTTTATTTATTTTTTTTTTTTATTGGCGGACGTTTAAAATGTTTAATGTGATTAGCTCGTAAAATATTAACAATTCAAAATATTTATAAGAAAGAAAATATTTTTCCTTTTCACGAAAAACAAATTGGTATTTTTTTTTTCTGTAGGTTAAGAGAAAACCAAGTTATAGACAACAAACTATAATCATAATTTCTTGGTTGTTGTCTACAGCATCCAAGATTAATCTAAACCAAAATATTATTATAATTATTAATAATAATATTATAATTAATTGCCAAGAAAGGTCCTAAAAAATAAAAATGTTATTTTTAAGAGTTTCAAAATGGCAATTAATGTTTTATCTAATAGAAGCGTCTCCCTGATCTATATTTATAAAAACGTTTTACCGCTCTAGAATCAGTTTCCAAAATATTGCCTTGCATTTTGAAACACCCTATATACGGAATGTTTGGTACTGCAAGTCGACAATATTTGTAGAATATCTATTCATTTCGTTCAATTATACAGGTTAGGATAGGTCAGGCAATGTTAAGATAGGTGAGGTTGAAGAAAAGGTTAGCCAACTTATAAAAAAAGTAAAATAAAATGACAAATTTCTCCAACGACAAATATACTTACTGAGACCACAGATATCTGTGAGATGATTAAAATTAACTATAAGTGAAACCGAATAGTGGGTCTCACAAGATATGACAGAGTCTGCATGCATTTCATTTATTACCCTCTAGTATGACAGTCAACTTGTTTAACTCCAGAGACAGTTTAAGGTCCCAACTTCAAAAATTGTACAGATGTCATATTTCGTTTCAAAATAATCATTTATATCTATATTCAAGATCACACGAACACCGGGCAGACAGAATATTTATTGCACTCACATTTTGATTGTCAATGAGCTTAATTTAGTGCAATTTTTCAACTCAACGTCCTCGATCTGTATGTTGGAATAATACGTGTTTGTGTGGAGTTTTATTTAAAATCTTGTGGTTTCCTTTCTTCCTTAATAAGCATGATATGACGCGTGTTTTTGAAGGGAGGGGGAAGAGAATTGAATAGAACAATCTTTACAAGACAAAGTTAGGGTCACGAAAGTGAATTAAGTTATCGCAGGTGCGTTATACAGGGTGGTTTTGAAGTCCCTCCTCACCATAATTCATTGGAAATTGTATGACTTTTTTTTTTTTTTTTTTTTTTTAAACAGATACCACCCAACACACAGTTTCTAAATGTTTGGAAATTTCAGAGAATCACTCTAGGACTCAACTTCTAAAACTTTAACGCGATGGTAAGTCCTGCGACACATAAAATATTTTTTTAAACATTGGTTAAATCAAAACTGAAAAAGGTTTTACAGTTTTCGAGATATCCTAACCTAACCTACTAACATCTCGAAAACCCTAAAAATTTATTCAGTTTTGATTCAACTACTGTACTTTTATTTGTTTATTAGCTGTAGCGTCCACAAAATTTAAGATATATACATGAAATTTGGTATAGGAGACTATAATGGGCTTATATAGAATCATGTTGTATTCGAAAAAAAAAAATTAAAATGTAAAATAACGACTATTTTAAACATTTTTGTACATATCTCATGTCTTGATAACACATTAAATTAGACAAAAATTTGTAAATTTAAACTCTGCTTGTAATGATACTAATCACATTGTTGTACGATAACAAATTAAGAAGTTATTGTAAAAAATGTAATTTCGTAACCTGAAAATGTGATATTGTATAGTTACATGATCAGGCAGTGACAATATGTGAGACCACTAGGGGCGTTATAGTAGCGAAACGATTGGAGTTAGTAACAGAGAGACTACGAGGCCCGTAGTCCAGATAGTAGCGTTATACAAAACTACAATGTTCAGAAAACCAATATAACAACTGTTTTAAACGAATTTACCCCTTGATCTACTAATACAATTATACATTTCCATTAAAGCACGAGAGACATCAAACTTTAGGAGTTACATTTATAGGATCTGTTTGTATTCCATTGTATGATGAGACTGGGTAAGTACAGTAATGGCGTTCATAAAATGATTTAAGTTTTACTTTAGAATGACTACATTACAGTTTGATGAACTAAAATTCAGAAAGGTCTCTAGAGAAATGACAAATGGTTATGACTCCTCAATTTTACGGTTGGCTTAGTTTGTTTTATATTACCCATTCTAAATTATGTCATGAAGGATTGCAGCTATGCTACTGAGTAAACAATGTCCGAAATTTTCAAACTGCATAATAAAGTTGTTTGCTGGATACTGGATGTAAAAAAGTACTTGTCGTGTAAGCAAGTTGTTTGTTATACAATTTGTATGCTTTTTTTCTTCTTTTAAATCATTTCTAGGAACCAAACATTTGTATTCTTTTATTACAAAACTGCCTTTTGTTGTTTGTTGTAACATATTTAGTTTCATATCTACCTGTCTATTTTCTATGCTACTGTCATAAGTCTCTTATATAGTTTCCGTTTAACACAGACATGGTTTCATTTTACCAAAATCCAGTACAAACTAAAGACATTTGACTTAAAAGGATATTTTTTTAAACTCAGTTATTGGTGAAAGAGATAATTTTATTACAAATTTACAAATGACACATTTTTATGTTAAAATAAACGCTGCAACTACGTAAACGCTTTCACAATCTAACAAAACTATTCGTAGTGAAAATGTCAATAATAAAATGAAAATAAACAATGTGGATGTTGACATTTAAAAAATTGTATATTTACCCTGTTTGTGATTTAAATACGGCCTAAGTGTAAATCATATTTTATTAAATTACGCTCAATTACGCCTTGCTGGCAAGAAATATAATAGATTAATATTGCAGAAAGACAACTATAGCTTTAACCCCAGTGAAATCTGCCCAATCTGCGTAACAGGAAATGACACTATAACTTACTTTTTTTTGGAATGTGAAGGGTATAATCTTTTTAGATGTAAATATTTGAACAATTATTACAATTCTGTGCAATGTTTATATAATATAGAGACAATCTTAACCTCAAACTCAGTACAGGCTATGAAAAATATCTACATTTTTGTTATGTATAGCCTAAAACTTAGAAATTCTATTTTAAACTTAATGTAATAAATTAGTTTGGTAAAATATCTTCAAACAACTAACTCGTTTGTAAATGTACTAATATTATTGTAGTTCGTACAATTTGGTTACTTCGATTCCTAAAATTGTGTAAAGTGTTATAATGGTATAAAAATATTTTTGTAAGTATTATAAATACAAAAAAAGTTAATTATAGAAAAACTAAGGATAAAAACGAACAATGTCATAAAATATGTTATTTTTGTAAATGGTCAACATATTGGTTATGTACATTGTACTTTAAAGCAATAAAGTTGTTATGTTATTTGATTAAATTCAGTATTTTAATGAGGGGGGATAAGTTTATTTAGATTTTCACTAATTTTTTCTAAATTCCTGAACCCGTATTATATTCTACTTGGCATTTTACACACAGATTTGGGTCATTAATCAATAAATTTTACTGAAATTCGAACGACATTATTAACGTGTATTTTCAGTAATTACGTAGGCCTATTATTGTATAATGGCTATTTTTTATTTATTTATTTTTTTTTACCTATAACATACGAAATGGTATTTTTAGACAGATGGCGAGCAATACATTTTATTCGGGTTTTTACAGACTACACTTGAGCTAAATTTGAACAAAATAGTTTTGAGAACCGATTTTGAGAAAAACGTAATTTTGTGTTTTCGAGTTATGTGTGTTCGATAACAGATACACTTTGACTTATCGAAAAAATTAAAGACAAAAAATATCAATAGAAAACCCCACAAATAACTTAACATAGTTTTTGACTCAACACGTAATTTTCTCTACTATCTATATGACGGAAAGAAAAAATACAAATATTTTGTTTTTGTACTTTTTGCCAAACCCAAAATATTGCCAATATTATGGTATATTTACGAAAGAGGAAGTTTGTGCAACTACTTGGCAGATTCTTTTTAACAATGTGACAAAAATCATATTTTCTCCGTAAACAACTGTAAACAGTCAAAATTTATGGATAACGTTCTAAATTGAAAAAAATAATTAAATTTTCATAATTTTAATACAGTAAGTTAATTTTAAAATATGTTCAACATATTTGCAACCCGTTATTGTTGGTTGGGGTCAACATAAAAATATAACACCAGGAATGACCCAAGCCAAGATAGGCTTTACTACTGAAAACGTGTTCTCCCATTACCTGTGTGGTCTAGGTGACCAGCTGTTAATAAGTTAATTAAAATATATTGATTTGGAAGGAGATAAATTAAATTATAAAAAGTAACTTTACACAACTACGAAAGTAACCCAGGCGGTCTACAACACCACTAAATTAACTAAATAAGTTGAGGGGACTCGACACAAATGATGTTGAGTGTTCCGCGGCACTATCTCAAACGTAATACACTTCTCGTCTCGATCAACAGATCAGCTGATCATACGGTCCGTGATGCCGATTAAAATCCGGACAACAACAACATACGAAGCCGATTTATTTGATACTAATAAATTCAGCAAAATGTAAAGCTCTAATAAAAATACACTATTGGCCAATACGCCAGTACAACTTATTTCATTAAGATCCTTTTCGCTTGCTCAACTGTTAAATGATTGTTAGTTCACTTCAAAAGATTATAACCTTCTATAAAATGTTTATATTTTCTAGATTTAATATCTCTAACTAAATCGACTCACGTGTTTATTATAAAGTCCAACAACATTCCTGTGCGAAATACATTCTCCTGTTTAAAGACATTTGTTGTGTTGCCTCTACGTGATAGGTTTCGTAACTCCAGCTAAGTGATCCTGTTTGAAATTCAAGTTATACAAAGATGAGTGAAAACACCTAAGGCATTCGTGAAGTTCATGACTCTAAAATCAAAATTTGCATCAATTCGTCACTCGTGAATATAATATTGTAATTTTCTCACGAATATTGTCCTTGAACGAAAGTAAATGAGAGACAATTTGCAAAACGAATTTAAAGTTCCAATTAGAATATCAATTTTTATTTATTTCTATTATAATTATATAGCTTAACGCATTAATTTGACGAAATAGGAAGCACTATATTGGTATTAGCACCAGTTTGTATGAATATCTTCGTCTAGGAGCTAAATATAAGGGTAGAAATACAAATATTGTGTATCTTATACAGTCACCCCGACTCATAGAGGTTGGAATTGCGGTTGGGTATAGATGAATCTTCGGTCACACTTTGACATTCATCATCCGGTTTGCCATTACCTCGACAATTGAGATGGCAATGGATCAACTGTTTACACAGAAAAGTCTATGACATAGGAGATGTGCTTTCAGAACAAACTCAACCGAATCTTGTCAATTTATTTCAGATAATAAATGAAAGTGGTAGGGATAGGTTAGGTTAGGTTAGGTTAGGGTGATAGCGTTCCCGAGGTCTCAAGAAGGCCAAATAATGAGTCCCGACCTCTAATGGAATTGTTTAACACATTTACAGTAGTTAACCTTACGTTAGGTTGGCTAATCCCGATATTAATTCATTAGTTTGCCCCCAAGCAACCATAAAGCGTTACACAATAATCTTACGAACAATTTTGAAGTGAAAACTTCTATTGGCGCGTTGGGTACTTTTTGGGATGGACTTTTTCAATAGAAATCGCGTCACGCACACTACCGTAATGCAACTTTTGGGATGGACTTTTTCAATAGAAAACAAGTCACGCACAGTAGCGTAATGCAACCTTAATATATAGACAACGGATACGCGCGCCCCATACGTATTTAAACTAAAAATCTACGAAAAATATAACACTAACTTTCTCAAACTCATATACATAGTCAAACTAAAATTAATGCAAAAATGTTGCACAAACTTTCTCACATACCCATACGTATTAAAACTAAAAATCTACGAAAAATATTGCACTAACTTTCTCACATACCCATACGTATTAAAACTAAAAATCTAATTTTGCACTAACTTTCTCAAACTCATATACATAGTCAAACTAAAATCAATGCAAAAATATTGCACAAACTTTCTCACATACCCATACGTATTAAAACTAAAAATCTACGAAAAATATTGCACTAACTTTCTCAAAATTCGCATACATAGTTAAACTAGTATAAATGAAAAAATATAGCACAAACTTTCTCACATACCCTACCCATACATATTAAAACTAAAAATCTACGAAAAATATAGCACTAACTTTCTCAAACTCATATACGTAGTCAAACTAAAATCAATGCAAAAATGTTGCACAAACTTTCTCATATATATCATATATATTAAAACAAAAATCTACGAAAAATATTGCACTAACTTTCTCACATACCCATACGTATTAAAACTAAAAATCTACGAAAAATATTGCACCAACTTTCTCAAAATTCACATACATAGTTAAACTAAAATCAATGCAAAAATATCGCACAAACTTTCTCACATACCCATATATATTAAAACTAAAAATCTAATATTGCACTAACTTTCTCAAACTCATATACATAGTCAAACTAAAATCAATGCAAAGATATTGGACAAACTTTCTCATACCCATATATTATATTAAAACTAAAAAATCTAATATTGCACTAACTTTCTCAAACTCATATACATAGTCAAACTAAAATCAATTCAAAAATATTGCACAAACTTTCTCACATACCCATATATATTAAAACAAAAATCTACGAAAAATATTACACTAACTTTCTCAAAATTCGCATACATAGTTAAACTAGTATAAATGAAAAAATATAGCACAAACTTTCTCACATACCCTACCCATACATATTAAAACTAAAAATCTACGGAAAATATAGCACTAACTTTCTCAAACTCATATACGTAGTCAAACTAAAATCAATGCAAAAATGTTGCACAAACTATCTCATATATATCATAATAATATATATTAAAACAAAAATCTACGAAAAATATTGCACTAACTTTCTCACATACCCATACGTATTAAAACTAAAAATCTACGAAAAATATTGCACTAACTTTCTCAAAATTCACATGCATAGTTAAACTAAAATCAATGCAAAAATATCGCACAAACTTTCTCACATACCCATATATATTAAAACTAAAAATCTAATATTGCACTAACTTTCTCAAACTCATATACATAGTCAAACTAAAATCAATGCAAAAATATTGCACAAACTTTCTCACATACCCATATATATTAAAATAAAAATCTACGAAAAATATTGCACTAACTTTCTCAAAATTCGCATACATAGTTAAACTAGTATAAATGAAAAAATATAGCACAAACTTTCTCACATACCCTACCCATACATATTAAAACTAAAAATCTACGAAAAATATAGCACTAACTTTCTCAAACTCATATACGTAGTCAAACTAAAATCAATGCAAAAATGTTGCACAAACTTTCTCATATATATCATATATATTAAAACAAAAATCTACGAAAAATATTGCACTAACATTCTCACATACCCATACGTATTAAAACTAAAAATCTAATATTGCACTAACTTTCTCAAACTCATATACATAGTCAAACTAAAATCAATGCAAAAAAATATTGCACAAACTTTCTCACATACCCATATATATTAAAACAAAAATCTACGAAAAATATTACACTAACTTTCTCAAAATTCGCATACATAGTTAAACTAGTCTAAATGAAAAAATATAGCACAAACTTTCTCGCATACCCTGCCCATACATATTCAAACTAAAAATCTACGAAAAATATAGCACTAACTTTCTCAAACTCATATACGTAGTCAAACTAAAATCAATTCAATGCAAAATGTTGCACAAACTTTCTCATATATTAAAACAAAAATCTACGAAAAATATTGCACTAACTTTCTCACATACCCATAGGCCTACGTATTAAAACTAAAAATCTACGAAAAATATTGCACTAACTTTCTCAAAATTCACATACATAGTTAAACTAAAATCAATGCAAAAATATCGCACAAACTTTCTCACATACCCTTATATATTAAAACTAAAAATCTAATATTGCACTAACTTTCTCAAACTCATATACATAGTCAAACTAAAATCAATGCAAAAATATTGCACAAACTTTCTCATACCCATATATATTAAAACTAAAAATCTAATATTGCACTAACTTTCTCAAACTCATATACATAGTCAAACTAAAATCAATGTAATAATATTGCACAAACTTTCTCACATACCCATATATATTAAAACAAAAATCATAATTATATAAGCGTTACATACTGTTCAAACAAGTTTTCACTTCTAACGTGTGATCTTAAGCACGCCCAAATATATTTTTTTTATAATCGAAATCCAAGTTGTTGAGATAATCAAAACTCAAATTATATAAGACATTAATAAGACAAAGTGTAACATATTCTACGGATACATGACATCTTTGTGCATTCACTATCAACCTTTCACAAAATTGGACAGAATGATGTTATGGAGTATTTGTTTCCTTATAAAAGAAGAAAACTTCTCGGTCATCGTCGTCTTATAAAAAAAGGAAGAAAAGAACATAAAAGACTCCAAAAGAGACCAAATGGTAAAGATGGAACAGAAAGATATAACCCAGTACTACATAAAACAGTTGTAGGTTCATGTAGAATCATTGTGATTACTTACGTTAGTGAGCCCCTAAGAGCATGTACGGTTCTTATATTTGTTAGATAATGAAATTTATGGAAGCTGAAATATTGTGTACTTTAGTATATCCAGGAGAATATGAACCAAGAATTCCAGGTTGTAGAATTGTTTTGCTTGCTGGCTTCAGGGTGTAGAGAGCGACCTGAAGGCTCTTGGAAAATTTGAAGAATTAAAGCAGAAAAAAATGGTGCAATGTTGTCAGGAAGTTTCCCGGCTGTAGTGCAACATAGTAAGTAAGAATAAATAAATAAGAAAATCAATTACAAATCTACACAAGTAATCTAATATTTTCTTATATTTAAGTATTAATCGTGAATTGACCAAGTTAATATATTTGAAAAATAAAAAGGCTATTTGCTCTTACTTTCAAAAATACAACAGTACTTTAAACACGAACACCACCTTGTGACAGTTTCATTAAACTCAGGACCGATAGTTGAGTCAAGTTATCTGTTATGTCGTACAACAGGGAACAGCTGATCGGAACTTCAGATATGTTAATCAGAGAAGTCAGTCCGTTTGGTGTGACAGATTGAATTGAAACTTCGCATAGTATATAAAAATTAATAGAACTAGTTTTGAAAAATAATCAACCTAATCCAATAACTTGCTTCAAAATGACGGCTGCTTAAATTTCCCGATTATTAGTTATTTTGATTTTAAAATTAATCGGCCGCCATTTTCAAACGGGTTATTGGATTAGATTGTTGTTTTAATAGTAAGTAATTTATCGTATTAGGTACCATGCCAAGTTTCAATTCAATTTGTCTAACCATTCTGGAGATAAAAAATATTTTGTGATAAAAACTAAAATATCTGGGAAACTAGGCAATTCCGGATATTTGTTTACAGGATCGTTTTCTTAGTTTTGATGTAAGAAACCACTTCCTGATGGTTGTAAACACACTTTTGCAACACTCTGCAACAATATATTTTCAAAGATGGCGTTCATGATTCATTTTCATTCTATGACTATCGAAATAACATTATGTTGATGAATAATACACATTTGAAAAAATACATTTTGGGCAGTTATTTTTGATTCAATGTGGAACGATTTTCATGATATCGTTTTTTTACGTGTTTGTAAAAGTCAATAGTTTTATAACATTGATTATGTTTATCCGGATATGTCAACAAATTGAGTAGATCAACATCCAATTTCAAGTAAAAACTTGGAAAATAAAAATGAGAATTAGGAAGTTAAAATGGGTTTTCATAGCGTAGTATCCTGTTGGAAACTAAAACCATAAATCAATGAGATTCTTACTTACCTGCCCTCAGGGGCTCACTAATAGTGAGTAAGGGCGTGACAATCCCGAGGGAACCTTTCTGTATCTTCAACTATTTTCCCTTGAGTTAGATCCCTCTCTTTCATATTTCCTATCAGGTTTCTCTTGAACAAATCTTGTTCTAATACGACTTTGACGCTATTAGAATATTCGAGAGCTAAGGCGTCTTTCTTTATTATATACTTTTTTTTCATATTTTTTATAAGGTGATTGATAATCAAAAGATTTTTTGCTAATAAACAACAAGAACATGTTTTTTTATCAATAAAATCTTCAATAAATTCAATTTCAACGATTTTATGACTAGAGCAATGCAAGAACCTTTTTTCTATTGTATAAAGAGAAAAAACCCATCCAGTCATCATAAAAAATTAAGAAAAGTGCATAAAATAAAAATCACTAGCCTAACTCTCAAATACTTCAATACCGTCAGGGTCGGAAAAAAATAAGAGTTGATCACCTGATAGGAGAGATTAAAGTGATTTAATCCAAAAAACCAGCGGTTTCATGTAGAACCGCTGGTTCTACATGAAAGAAGGTGTAGAACCAGCGGTTCCCTCGGGATTGCCACTCAGCAAGGTTCTGTTTAACACTTACACAATCACGAGGTACTCTAGGTTGAGTGAAAAGTGCTATAATTAATTGCTATGCTTATCCGATATGAATATAGCGAGTAGATAATCAGTTTAGAAACGGGCAGCGTTCTATTCCAAGATAGTAATATGTTTTGTGCATTTCTTAGCATATGGCAAAGTGTACCCAATATACAGAATAATTTAAATAGGTGTAACCGCTCTTTTTTCCGATAAATGCAAAAGTTACAAAACAATTTAATGGCAACCACCTGGAATTTTTAAATTAAAACTTGAGGTATTATCAAACTTTTTATTTTTAGATAAAACACATTATTTTAAGACTTTTGTATTCTTGGATATTTTTTTATATCTCTACCCGTTTAGAAACTATAAGCCTTCAAAGTTGAGAAAATTTAGGGTTTAAGGCGTTTTCAGAAGTACATTTTCCGTACATAAAACAGTTGAATTTGATTTAAAATTGAAACATTGATAAACTGTAATCTATAAAAAATATTTGAAGTTTGAAATATTACAAGTTTGTATAGTGATTTTATTTTTACTCACGTGGCAGAACTATAAAATGACAGCATTTTTTTGAAAAAAATAATAATTACATTCCTGGATAAAAATAATGTTGAAGATCAGTTTTAAATAAATTCGCAAGTTAAAAGAATAATTTCTTTAGTAATAAGAAAGAGCTAAGTAAGCCAGCGGATGTTCTAGACAGTTACCAAAAACTTATGATTTTGTTTTTTATCGATAACTCAGTTTTACTTCAACCTACAGAACAAATAAAACAACATTTTATTTCACTTTGGAAAATACGAAATATCTTCTATGCAAATAACTTGAATTTACTAATTTTGTAACATTTAAGTGCCAGTAGCTCCTAAACGATTGGAGATATGAAAAATGACCAAAAATAAAAAAAGTCTTAAAATAATGTATTTAATTCTAAAATAAAGGTTCCTATAAGAAAATTTAGAGCTGACCGCTATAAAGGAAAAGTGGCGTGGATATGAAACATTTTGGTAAAAACTTTAGTTTTACGTCAAAAAACCTTAGAGGTTTACCTATTAAAATTGTTTGTAACTTTTTTACTTGTGGAGTCATACCGATATGCACCATTTATTACATAATATTACACTTTCTGAATTCCATTACAACTGACCATGAGGAATGCGTTCTCAATGGACCGTTAATTACAAGAAAAAATAACCTTGACCTCCAATTTAAAAGTATCCTTTACCGAGTTAGATACTTATTGAAGTATAACCACTTTTACTTTATACAAGAATTGTGTAAATTTTACTTCCGGTTTTTTTGCGGAAATTAATATTTTACTTATGCAATGTAGGGTAAATACGAAATCAATCCCCTCGTATATTTTTTTCTTTTTCGACTTATACGTAGTATAGAGAAAGTTATGACAACTTTTGTACCTATATTCGTTTTGTGGTGGCGTCATTCTTGGAATGTGGGGAAATAATGGCCATATCTTGGGACTTTTCATTTTATTTATAATTTAAAAAATACTATTTTTTTTCAAATTCGGCTCATATGATTTTGATAACATTTCTCATGTGCCTCTAAAGATTCGAATAAAACGTATTGAACATGACGTCTACAAACATGCCGATAAAAAAAAATCGATCTTAGAGCTGTATAAAATCTCTCAAAATCGACTTTACAGATTTTAGTGAAATATGAAGATTAATTATCACATGCAAAACCACAAGATAAAATAATAATAATATGATTCAGGAATAATTACTAAAAAACAAAAATGAACTTTGACCACCAACATTCAAAATCGAGATTTTAATCAAAAACTATTTACGCTGGTGACACGTTTATGTCACCAGTGAAGACAGTTTAGCCCTTATTTAAATAAATAAATATCTTTTTGAAAGACAGTATTCATGGTTCATTTTTACTTTTTCCTGACAACTTATGAAACTGATATTTTCTGACATATTTTTTAAAGCATTTCAGCCAAAGTTACGCTTAGTATTTCGATCGCGAATGGGTATTTCAGAAAGTTTATGCAATGATTTTGTACCGTTTGTTATTTTTTATAGAGTTGTCAAAGGATAGATACCAATGGGGAACTCTTGTCAACTCGGTGTTGACCCTTGGGGTTCTAAAGACCATAGATTGTAAGTTAAGCTAATGGGTCGGAAAAAGAGGTTTCATCTGTTCACTTGTTATTATCTGAACATCAGAGTAATTTACGTAATCAGGAAACCTATTGCAATCCAAGAAAATCTAATGAAAAATTACAAAATTGTACAAAAACATTAAACAAACTTTATCACTCATCTATCCCAATTTTGAGTTATAAAACTTTAAGCATTTCTAAATAAATTGTAGAGTATTATAATATTGTATTTTTAAACATTGTACATTTTTCAACTCTTGTCCAAAAATTTATGTTGCTGTAGTTACACTTTTAGAAAATTGCGCTTTTTTACAATTTGTAAAAATTATCTTCTTGAAATTTTTTGATAATATTTTTAGTATAATTTGTGTGTGTTAATTTTCTTCATTTACAATATCATCTTCCTTGAAATCCTTAAATTACGATCCTTATAGGGTGCAAAATGGTTTCAAATCGTCGTTTGTAGCCACGCTTTACTCTGAAATTTTTTATTTTTCCCTAAGTAGGATTCCCGGATCCCCTTCCACCAATCCTTTAACATCTCATCCTCTCTAGGGTGTTGTATAATCTCTTAACTCCATAGATCAAAGTATTGGCTATGCTGCTTTCAAAAAACTAAATGCAAAATGCTAACTAAGAAAAACACAGCCACGTTTTTTTAAAAAACTTCTTTTGTTAACCTGTAGGGCCTACTTATATGTGGGAGTAGGGGTACGGTAATTTCAAAGAATCCTAGATTACAAGTTTGGTAGTCTCGACCTCTTACATGTAACTTATCAGGTCTCTCATGACCCACTCTTGTTCTCTTCCGACTCTGACACTATTAGAATATTCGAGTGTAAGGGGTTTCTATTTTATGTTCTTTTTTGAAGGTGACTATGACACAAGGTTTATTTTATTTTTTTTTTAATAAATAAATTCACAACTATGCTCTTCCAAATAAGTTAGATATAGACGAATAAATCGAATTAACGTGAAGATAAATACATTATTGAAAGCGCAAGAATTCAAATTATCTACAGCCTAAAGGAAAAGGAAGCTGAAGTATTTACTCATTATAACGAGTGATCCATAGTATATTTTCAATGCAGCGTGACTGATCTAGCGATATATCCAAGTTGCAATTGTCAAGACATTTCCTTAACAATACAATCTAACATTACGCGGAAGAGAACTTCGTTTCTACCCTCTCATACAAGTCTTCGTATTCTACTATGTATAATCTTATATCAATATGGTGTTATATAGAAATTATTTTATTGAAATAAAATTTTCTCAGTACTCTCAATTTGTCAGATCGGAGAATTGTTTATTTAATAGTGAAGATTACAAAACTTGGGAGATCGTGGATAATTATCTGTTCTAGTCATAACTCTGTTAACATCGCAAACGATGTCATCATATTAACAGTTAAGCAGCAAACAGTTTTGTTTCTTGTTCTTTCTATTAAGTAAGTAGGGGTTTTGAATTCAAAAATTCAAATCACCGTCACTTGGAAATGGAATTTTGTTAAATTATGATTTTTGGTAACATACCCATGAAACCTGTATTATTTATAAAACGAAACGTTTAGGAAAGAAAAAAAAAACAAACCAAAAATATAACCTTCCTGCAAGTGAAGAGTTTCCGAACTTACGTTCATTGAAACCTTTAGTTTATTTAAACCATTTAATCATATCCACCAATAACCTCTACACATAGAAACTATTAATGGCCTAACGACTAAATTATAATTATGTCTGAATAACACACTAAATATTAGGGGAATTTCGAAACTACGTTCCAAAACTTCAAGAAATGGTTCCTTGGATCAAAATAGGTAAAAACGTTCTTATCAAGATATGTCCTAAAACGCTTAGTCTGTCCGCCACTTTTCGTTTTTTTACAAAAAAAACATTACATTTTTTGAAAATAAATTAGATTCGATTCCTAATAATTTGATATGCATATTTATTTTATCATTTTTTTAATCAATATATCAAAAACCAGGAGTTTAATCTGCATGTTTTTAAATGGCGGTAGTTTAATTTTTAATTTAGAATATTTAAAAAACCATTTATATTAAAATAAATTTTAAACGGCCGCCATCTTGAAAATGCAAATAAAAGCCCTGATTTTTTGTATATCAATGAAAGGTAATATGAAAATATGACTCCTAAACTTGGACTCGGTATCTAATTTATTTACAAAAAATATGTTACAAAAAAAAAAAAAAAGTAGAAGATAAATGGCGGACAGACGGAAAACTAAGCATTTTAGGACAAAACTTTTTTAAATAAACTTAAACTTTTAAACAATAAACTTTTTTCTTATTTTAACCCAAGGAACCATAATCTGGAGTTTTGGAACGTAGTTTGGAAACATCCTTTGTGACAAATTTACACATCTAAATTAGACGTATAGGCCTAATGGGTCCACCCCACCTCTCTACTGATGAATAGGAAAATTATTGCCAAAATGTAACTGTGAAAAAGTGATATTCGTATAATTTAAACTAAACTTACTCGATTATTGGTAAAACTCCAATATTAGGAAATAAATGAACCACAAGGTTATGTATCACATAATATTGTGAAACTGTAACCTGATATTCGTATAGTAAGAAATACGGCAGGGCCAAGTCACCGAGTGGAGGCTTCTTCACAAATAAACGACCGTTAGGGCCTATCCGACGTCATGAAAGTAGTGATGTACCCAATTATAACGTCCAGAAAACCTGTTTTAACCCAACCTACTCCATACTGTGTAAGACAACTTGATCTACCAATATATTTTAACATTTCCAACTACGTTTAAGAGACCAACTTTTGAACTGCTTACAGTATACAATGAGGCTGGGTAAGTACCATGATGGCGCCCATCAATTTTTTTTCTCTTTATTGAGATTTATTTCATTTTTGCACAATTTCTTATACTCAGCAAACGTTTCAACAAGGTAGGTAGAGCTGATATCTGATTTTTCCTTATCTCCTTCACTGATAAAGAGATAACTCTGTAAATACTAATCACTGTAATTAGTAACGTTGTAGTCTTTCAAGGATGTTATAATCTCGGATATACCGGTGGGTTTAATACGATAATTGAAAATGAGAGGCGGGGTGGACACTAGAACAATGCGAACTAGACTAGACTATTGCGACGCGCGACTTTAATCTTTAAATTATTTTTCTATACAGCAAAGCGATACTATCTGTTAGGAGGAGTATCAATAGATCAAAATCTCATCGGATCCACAGATGGAGGGAAGTTCAGGAATTACCATCCCTGCGGTTGCAAGCCTTACAAGCCTAATAGGGATGTTAGGTCAGTGTGAAGTAAAATTTCCAAAACTAGCCGTTCTAAAAACATTGACCACCGTCTTCACGCTGGGTTCTGTTTTATTCTGACTTATTTATTTGAAGAATTATGTTTTTTTTTAAATTAACGTTTCTTTCGTACGTTTTTAGTTTGTTTACTAATTCACAGAAATAAATTATCAAAAATACGATGTCTCATTTTAACATGAACTACATTTTAACATATTATTCGTATAACCCGAACCATAACCATAACATTCAATAGTTTGTTCTAGACGAGCGAGAACTTCCAGGTTATGTTTTCGTATACATGTATGGAATAAAAGAAATTATTTATCACCATTTCCTTCCGCAGTAAACCTCGTTGTCGATCGAGTGATATATCTAACTAGTGGGATGTCGATCGGTTGTGACGTCACGATGTTTTAAAGACAGTTCATCAGTAGTAGTCATGAGCTCTTCCAGAGAAGATAATGTTCCTGATGTATTGGTATTTCAAAAACATGAGAAATTGTTTGTATCAGTATAATTTATTGAATGTGCGATACAGTTCCTCAGTATCAACAAAAGAAATGTCTCAACAAGAAAAGAGTTAAGGATTTTTATAGGATGGGCCCTTGACGTTTTTATTCTTATTGCAACTCGTAACATCTTCCCTGTATAATTCCCTGTATAACCAGGGGTATTTTTCGACACTATTGCTTAAACCTTCGGCGTAACTTGTACCTCTAAACATTCTTTGAATTATGGTACGATACTAAGCTAAAAGGTAGGTCGATCGTCTCGCTTAATGCATATATCTTCTTACAATATATGTTATGTAGTAACTACAACACAGTTTGAACCCAGACTAGCGATACTAATCTTATAAGATAATTATCCCGTATCGCTTACGATTTCCAGATATCTATCGTGTCGCTCTAGTGTGCAGCCTTGCCGTACACACCCTTTATGTCGAATTTATGAATTTTTGACGAATCACTCAACACTTCTATAAAGGTATGTGGAAGCAATTGAATTCCGAAAGTTGTTACGCTTGGAACAATAATATAAATACTTGTAACTTTAGTATTTAGTTCGGGTATTATTGAGTGAAAGATTGAGTACTTGTTATATAATTTTTATTAATTACTTACTTTAGTTATATTGAGATGTTATGCGTGACTAAATGGCTATAAGAACAGTACAGTTTACAGCTTCCCCATTAGGTTGCTTTGTACCTGCGACTGTTACTTTCCACTGTTGTTACATCTAACTTTATTAGTCATTTGTAATAACACTTATATGAAATCACTAGCGTTCAAAAACATGGATAACGAAGAAGTCTAGTTTAATATCTTACTTTCGTATCATTACAATTTCTGCTCTTTATATGGTATTTCCGCAAAGTTCAAGATACTTCTTCATCAAATTGTTTCTGTAAAATTGTGCTCGTTGGGTGCTAAAAACTCTTACAGAGCAACACAAAAAAACAGTGTCAAAGCAGTGCACTAGACTTTTTGGCACGTTACGACAAAGACGGTGATGACTTTCTGAGCCAGATAGTGACCTGCGATGAGACTTGGGTCGCTTATGAAACCCCTGAATCAAAACGACAATCTATCACACACTTCGTCACCAGTAAATACTAAAGCCAAGCAAATCTTGACAACTCGGAAACTCATGCGCACCGTGTTTTGGGACAGACACGTCATTCTACACGTGAAACAATCAATGCAAATGTTTACTGCGAGACGCTTAGGTAACTGCCTCGCGATACAGACCCTGAACTCACACTGCAATCCTAACAAGACAACTATTACAGGACTTTGGTTGGGACCAATTTGACCACCTCCATACAGCCCTAACCTCGCATCTAGCAACTTCCATCTCTAGTATTTTGTGGATGTATCCGTACTGAGTTTCTCTGTGTTCAAAAAAACTGTTTTTGGAATTATGTCTGTCAACAGCACAAACGCGTGAGTTAATTTTAATCAATTTTTTTTATGTTGGCACATTTTGACGATATCTTAAATATTTGTCCTATTTTTTTAAATAAAAGTTTGGGTGTGGCTACCATAATAAAAAAATACAAAATTTTCTAAAAATTTAATTTAACGTTTAGAACAGTTTTTTTCTGAAGTGTAATCTCTAAAGCCCAAATAAATTGTCCTGGTCACCATCTTTCTAAACATGTCGGTTTGTGTACGAGGATGAATGAGCACCATAAAATATACTTAACAAAATGATAGTTCTTTAAACAAATGTTTGCAATACTTGATTGAACAATGATATCGTAGTACAAGGTAATGAAAGGATAAGTTGTAAGTTTGATTACAGTAAGGAATAACAACAGATTGCGACCTAGTAACACTACCTGCTGGCCACCTGTTGTACTGACAATGTTTATCTTAGACAAAAGGACAAAACGTTGTCTGATATACAGAGCGTACGAAATGTCTTAGTGTGGGTTAATATCTCTGTAGCTAGTAAAGAAAAATCAACTTAATTTTGGTTGTTGTATGAGCACCACAAAATCTACTTCTTTTAGTATTCACGATCTTTTCATCCTGTTAGAAAGGGGACACTAGAGGGTTGAACTTTTAAATTTCAAATTTAAACCCATATTGAGTTGTACCTCGTTTTTTAGATTTTGAAAAAAATCCTAATTATGTATTTTATAACAAGGTTCCAAGGTATGGTCAAAATACACCCATTTCATTAAAATTTGTCGACCCGTTTATACTGTAAAGAACTACACAGACGACAGAAAGACGTCGTTACTAAAAACCACAATTATGGACGTCACGGGATCAGTGTTATTGTTGAAATGGAAATGAGCACTCTATAAACAAAAAATATAGTAGCTATTCCCTACTGTATTTAAGCATAACCATATTTAAATTTGGTTAAAATTATTTATTTATTTGTACTGTAGATGACAGACGCCAGATGATCACATTTTACCCTCGTTGAACCTCAAAATGGATAATTCCGCAAACAACTAGGATTTGTTCTACCCATTACATAACTTTCTCTGGAACGTACGCATGAGAGAGTAAAATTAATCTTACGTTCGTCTTAGATAGATGGAATTTCAAAATCGGTCAGACTGATTTTGATTAAATCTTGGTAATAGGTGAAAGCTTGTGGTCCAAATTAATATGACAGAAAATAGAGGATCGCTACTAAATTGAATAAAATGTAAACTCTGACTGCTGTTGGAATTGAATTATCGATTGGAGAGATAAAAATGTCTTTCCGTCAATTTACTGTATTATTTCTTGGACAAACCAATACAAACAATAAGTGAATGTCTCCATAGAACTGAATGTTCTGTGTTAAATTTAATAAGACAGTTTAATAGAAAGGAAGATTGCAACTTCCTTAGGTCATTGTTATTTTAATGCAGGTGATACCGTTCTTTGCAGAAGGAGATTCCCAATTTGTAAATTACAAATTATGATAGTGAAAGCACTTAAATACACTTCGTATTCAACGGACAGAGTAAGAATTCAATTATCATAAACAATGCAGAATCTAATGAAATGGACGTAACACTTCCTAGTGCATGGCTATACAATGCACGTCAAATAAACAATGTAAGAATATTGCATGAACTTTCTCATTGATCAAACCACAAAACTGTCAGTTCGGTAGTTGTCAGCCAAAAAGTGAAAATGCACCTTGGACTCTATCTTCAAATAAATATTTAATTAAGGCCTAAACTTGCTTCCGTTTGTAACACTTTCGGAGGCACGGTAACCTAGGTTACGACCTAGGATCACCGTGTTTGGATCTTTGATTTCGGTTTGGGTTCCACGAGGAACCTCAGTTGACACGGGACTCACAACGGTCTCAACAGTATTCAGGAGACCACGATAATTTGAAGACAGTTGAGATGACTAATCTCCTTGACAGAATAAAGTGTCTCGGGGAGAACATGATCCAAGAAGCTGTGTATGTTGCTTATAGCTCCTGAGCAGTAGATTGCATACCCTAAGCTCTGCTCCAATGTTTGGACCGGTTACTTGACTGCATACTGGTATTCATAAGACACTAAAGCACATCACAGTAAACACTTTCCACAAGTGTTACAGCACATTAACACGTTTTGTGGTTTGAGGCCAAGAGAATTTGTTCGCTAAACGGTATGTTGGGAGCTAGACCTACTCCTACGAAAAAAAAAATCGACATATATCTTTTGATCAATCACATAGGATTTTTATACTTATAATTTACTAAGGGTGAAGAACCTCTCGATCATCACAGCCATATAAAAAAAAAGAAAAAAGAACATGAAAAAAGACCCACTATAATACTTTAATAGCGTCAGGGTCTAAAAAGAACAAGAGTTTGTCAAGAAAAACCCGATAGGAAAAATGAAAGAGAGATATTCTAACACGAAACTCGTATGCGAGAATATAAAATTATGTCTTATACATTTATTTATGTAAATTTTCAAATTTAATATCCATAATTTGATTGACTTATAAACCAAAACTACTCATAAATCTATAAAATCAGAACAAAGAGAAGACAGACAAGATGCTGCCTTTCACCTGAGAACTATTTCGTGCAAGTAAGAACATGTTCAACTTCAACGATGATTTGATACATTGCCATCGTGAACGTATCCTAGCAACCGGATTCATCGCTATTTATTTATAGGAAAACACGCTACGCAAACTGTAACACGCGAATCTTAGAACTATCAAAACGTTATAAGATTGTTGTGACTTGTGTAATAAAATTGATTTATTGACTGAACATGTGTTCTTTGTATCTGTAAAGAGATATATGGGATGGTGAGAGAAAGAGCGAGGGAGAGAGAGAGAGAGAGAGGGGAGAGAGAGAGAGAGAGAGAGAGAGAGAGAGAGAGAGAGAGAGAGAGAGAGAGAGAGAGAATCAGATAGGCGAAAAGTGTCAGAATTGAAAAGATGTTTACAAGAAATGCATAAGATATTATTAATCCATAGACAAGCTTTCATTGTAAGAAGGCGGTATGACGATTATTGCATGATGGACTTCTTAAATATCGTATGGTGTACTTCTAAAGTATCACATTATGAACTTTTTAAGTATCTTTTTAAGTATCAACTTTTTAAGTACTCATATGATGGACTTTTTAAGTATCATAATATAAACTATGTAAGTATCATATATGATGAATTTTTTAAGTGTCATATGGTGGACTTGTTAAGTATCATATTATGAACTTTTTAAGTGACATATGGTGGACTTGTTAAGTATCATATGGTAGACTTCTTAGTATCATATGATGATTTTTTTAAATATCATATGATGGACTTTTAAATATCATATAGTGGTATTTTTAAATATCATATAATGGACTTCTTAGGTATCATACGATGGACATCTTAAGTATCATATGATGAACTGCTTAGGTATCATACAATGGGCTTTTAAGTATCATCCGATGGACTTCTTAAGTATCAAATGATGGAATTGTTTAGAACGTAGTTAATCATCACTGTGCAAACTTTCTCACTCTATAAATGAGTTGTTAAATGAGTATTCACAATAGAATTACTAATAAATCAAAACGATTAGTCAAAAAATGTCAGTTTGGAAGATGCCAGTAAAAAAGTGAATATGAACTATGGACGTTGTCTTTGAAAAATATTTAAATATAGCCAAAAAATGGATCGCTGGGCGTTCTCAGCTTTAAATTGTATTGATTACAATTGAGCTTTTAATGGTGGTGATCAAGGTTCATTTTTATCAAATTAATATTCCTGAACTGTAATATTTTTTTACTTGCCATTTTGTTCAGGGGTTAAGGTCAGTGAAATTCCGATCTTGAGAAATTATGTATTTTATAACAGCATCAATACCGGTATATATATATATATATATATATATATATTAACGAAACCTCGGCATTCTTGGAAAGATGGCGACCAAAACGTTTTGTTTGGCTCCTTAGAAACTACACATGAAGAAAATTTGTTAGGAAGTGTGGAGGTGACTTACTATCGATGGCATTTCAGTTACAATGGGCATTGAAATAGATTAGAAAGAAAGTTTGATTGGAAGATTGAGTAATGGTCTTCTAATACTATAGCAAGCAGCTCTGGAGGAGTGAGTAATGGTCTTCTAATACTATAACAAGCAGCTCCGGAGTAGGATGTCCTAAAACACTACTCAGCTTTTGATAAACCAGCCTTTAGGTGACTGGTGGAAGGTGCTTGATATGCCACCTCCCAAAAATCTTTACCTGATTCACAGAATCACTTTATAACTGTTCTCTGAGCGGAAGTTTCTCTGGGAATCTATGAAAACGGCCAATAGCGAACTTTTTTTTTTAACCTATCGAAGAAGTTACCCTTGATCTGGTAAACTACACACGAGGGGAGGTGGTAGTGTTACTTACAAATTATACAAAGTGTAAGACAAGGTTGGTAATCTCCAAAATTTCCTCCTACGATTTTTGACTCATCTTTAAGTTTTATGGGGTCTGGAAAACGGAAAAAAATTATTTTCGACATGCCCTCCGTTCGTCGTCGTTGTCCCCTTTACGTAAGTGGCCACAAAAATATAGATATGAAAGTAAAATTTATTATAATGGAACTATAGTGTCCTCAGATGACCCCTTTCGAAAATCAGAATATTAAAAAATCTAAAAACGGTGACTTTCTTTTAATCCTATCTCATGTTATTCAACTTATAGCACACTAAATTAGATACAAATTAGTAGATTCAATTCTTCATATAATAGTATATTCTCCACCTCTCTACGAAGTTATTGTCAAAAATGCAATTTGGAACTCTGCACTCTCAAGAAAATGTGATATTTACCAGATCCAGCGAGGCAGAGTCATGAGCATAGCAAGTACTGAAGGAGTAGCTTTGCTCCTTCACACATGTACAAACTCCGAGGCCCGTCATGTCTGACACTCTGGCATGAGTGAGACATTGATGTCGGTTAAAATTGAAACATAGGGTTAGAGTACAATAAGCTTATACAATCCAGATACAACTGTTTTGTCTGTTCTTCCATTTTATTCTTGTTTTTAAATACATTAATTAATAACTTTACGAACAGGCTGTATAAGACCGTTAAGTGTTATATTGTGTACATATTTCTAGATAACTATTATGAACACACCTTAAATCGTAAATAGTTCACAGTAAACAATTCCTTTACAAATTTAAGATAAAAGATCTAAGTAAATTTACCTCGATTAACATAATTACAAACATTTCCATTGAGTGTAAAGGTTAATTAATTCAAGATAAAACCCAGTGACAACCATTGAGGAACTAGATTTATTGTAACAAACTACCGACTTTTAGCAACGTTTCTAGGTCAGTCCAAAGCTTTTACTCTTTGTATGACTCTCAAATAAATTTATGCCAAGATATCTTTGTGTGTTATTGTCCGCATTTAGTAAAAGCAAAACAACATTAATTTAGACAGAAGTCGTTAAAGTTTCTATGGGTAGTAACTTGTAGTTTGAAATTCACTCACCAGAGCATTAACTGAGGTTGATTGATGTTGCTCTTTAAATACCTGTTGAGAAACCAGAGATGAATCATAGGCGTATATTCTTGGTAAACTGTTTAAACAAATGGTGTAAAAACATTGCATAAACTGTCTTAGAAACTGAACTAATAACCAAAGATAAAACAAACAAGTATTCTGGTTTTTAGTTATTTCATAATGATGGATTGATCATATTATTGATACGGTTTAATCAGTTATTTGCCATAAATTGTGTGTATGAAATGTATACACGACGTTTCAAGAGTATAAATCAACTCTCGTGATCAAATCTGAAACTAGAATATAAAAGAGAAAAAAACCACCAACATAGCCTAGTAGCGCATGGTCATGTTGAGAACTAAAACTAAATTTATAATCTGAAAAAAATATTGCCTGTTACATTCACATTCACAAATTAGGACTCAGGACACTGGAAACTGTATTTATCGTATTAAATGTGAATGTAACAGGTAATATATTAGCGAGGCAAAAATACCTTTAAATCTAATAATTAGTGAACATAAAAAGAACACGCAATTAAACCTAACGGTTAAATCAAAATAGCTCAACATATTTGGTCCGAAAATCACGAATTTTATTGGGAAGAGGCAAAAATACTAAACTGGGGTTAACTTAAATAAATGGAAACTAGCCTCATATATAAAGTTATCAGACAATCCTATCAGTTCAGAAGCCATGGCTTCTGTTTTTCCGGAGACAAAAAATCGTCTACTTTAAATAAGGCTGAAATTTCGCCGCTTATTTAAAAACTGGGAATTATGATGCGATCCAAAACTAAATTCTTAAAAGAAGGGGCAAAATTATCAATCACAAATTGTGTGTGCAATAAAAACCAATAATCTTGATTTCAATCACAAACAGTTTATAAAAATTTTAACTTTTATTATTCGTTATTGTTATGAACTTGAAAGTGCTTCGCACATGCACAGATGCTATTGCGTCTCATAGACCTGTAGTAGTCACTTTAGTAATTAGGACTGTGCAATGAAAAGTTCAATACGCTTTATGGCTCGCTGAAATTAAATCAGTGATTTTATTGCAACGTCATTTTTAGCGTACAAAGGACAAGAGATCTATTTACAGACAAGACTAAAATTTTCAGTATGTACGTGATATTTTAAGACAAACGTGTGGTATGGAATAATCCGTGATCAAGTCGTGTTTGCTGAGGAAATGAATGTAAGTGTCACTTCCTGTACATTCTCAAACTTTATGTTTTCCCACAGATTGATGACATAGAAAGAGGAAAGGGAAAATTTTCAGCAAGATGAACCCCCACCCCCAATACAGTCTTAATATAGAAGAAGCTCCCAACGACAGTTTCGTAGAAATCAAGAAACCCTACCTGCCTCTTATGAACATATATTTCCGGGGTTGCGAAATATATATGTCATCGCTGAGAAAATCGAAGAGATAGGACAATATGAAACAAAATTTAAGAGATATAATTACTACATGTTACTTCTGAAACTGGTACTTCTGGAACTGTTACTTCTGGAACTGGTACTTCTGGAACTGTTACTTCTGGTATATTTTTTCTTGTTATTAAAAAATCAAAAACTTCTCGGTCATCACCGTCTTATAAAAATATGGAGAAAAGAGCAAAAATAAAGGTCCTTAAACCTCGAATTCTACAGTAACGTTTGGGTCGAAAAACAGTAAGAGTTGGTAAAGATCTGATAAAGAAGAATAATGAAAAGGATTGAACCTAAGACTATGTGAAAAAATGTAAGGAGACTCCTGAACCTCTACTCTTCAGGTTCGGAAAAGAAGAAGAATTGGTAAAAAATACCTCATAGTAAAAATAAAAGAGAGGGATTTAACTGAAGACTACATGAAAAAAGCTAGGTTCCCTCAGGAACCAACTAAAGTGAGCCCCTGAGTGTCTAATCGCAGATTGATAATCGCCTCTATCTTTGACAAAAAAACGGAAGGAGACATGTTAATACTTACTTACTTATTTACTAGGGAATGTAATAAACTTGATTATTTTCTGTATCTCTTGAAAAAAAAATAAATATTTTAGTGAACCATAACCTTAGTTATTTTACTTCAAAATCACAGACTACTAGTAGGGTTATCGATGACCTTACTGATTTTCCACGCTCACGGATGTAGACATACAATTGGCCATGGGAGAAACATTCCTTCCTCTAATCTAATTTTTAACGAATTTTAAAGTTTGTTCCTGTTATTTATATTTATCTTTAGTAAAGGAAACTTTGACCGGAAACTGCAATAGCTTGAAAGTGAAATGTTTATCTGTTGGAAACATTTGTGATACGGGTTATATTAAAAATGTGTTCTGGTATGTGCGAGGAGATAATTGCAGATTTGTAAGCTGTAGCTACAATATAAGCTACGGTGGTACGTTCGACTGAAACATTATAACATACTCGAAAATGTTTCCTTTGGGCAGCTAACCTCGAATTTTTAGAAAGTCCTTAGAAGTGGCCAAATTACACCCACACATCAAATTTGACTAAAATTAGTTTACGCGTTTCATTTGTAAAGCTCTGCACATACAAAAGATGGACGGACATCATTAAAAAAAATCTTAAACTCAGCAAACCATAAAACAAATATCCTCAACCACTCACAAAAATTTATACTTTTGTATATTTGAGAAAATAAAAATAAATCACAACTTTCAAATACAAAGAATCTTTAGTTCTACTCATCACGCAACACAGTAGAAGTTGTTAATAAACAGTTTAAATATTGTGAAACATATACTATATTATTTGTTTAACAATTTGATAAATACTTGTAAAACAACTGTTTATAACACGTCTTTGCAACTGCGTACAGATATCCTTATAGTTTGCCCTTTGGTAGTGGCTATTGATTTTACATACAAAATACATAAGCCACCAGTACGGTATGGTTTGAAATTCAGAAATAAGAACCTCTAGTGCTGTAATCTAACGGCCCACTTCTGCTAACGTAAAGGACACCATGCCGTATTGTATGCTCTGTTTAATCCTATACTAGCGCATTCTAAACAGAACCCACAAAACTAAAACAGTGCGTCTCACAATATTATATGCTACGAGACTTCTTCTCTTGAATTCAATGATTATAATAAAAATACCGTATTTTGAGTCCAACCACCATTTCAAAATTGGAAATTCAGCAGCCATTTTGAAATTTATCAACTGCAATTTCTGACTGACTGACTATTTCTAATTTGAGCACTAAATTTATACCCTTTATGGATTTTACTAAAAGACACAAAGCCTCTGGCATGCGCGTTTTTATAGAGCGATCGAAATTTCTAATAATTTACATAAAATATGGTATAACTTCAAACGTAGACACGAAAAATTCTATGGTTTGCGTTTCAACTAACCGGGCGAAGCTATGACAGAGAGTATTATATTAAAGTGTCTAAGGTATCTATTTAAACATATTTTAAGTCATGTTAAAAATGCGCCATCTTCTTTTTACTCTTCCTCTGTCATAGTATAAAACAAAGATACAAAAACATACAAAAACTCTCTCACTCTGCTATTAAAATCTGACTTAAATAGGTTCATACGTTTGAGATCACGTAAAGTAATAATTCTTGAGTGGTTTGGACATGTGTAGCGTACATCCGAAGACTGGCACCTAAAGTTATAATGAACTGGTCACCCACCTGGGATAAGGAAAAGAGGAAGCACATAACTTCATCCAAAAAAAAAAAAAAAGTTTAAAGGATAAGTCCTGCGAGGAATAATTTAAGAACTACTTGAAGAAGAGAATTGGAAGACAACCTCTCAAAAAAGTGGAGAAACTTTCAAAAATAAAGGTCAAGTAAGTGGTTAGGTTAGGTTGTATCCACTTTTGTTTGGTTCTTCTTTATCCACCTACTTTGTTTGAATCTGTAACCACCTACCTTGGTTCATCTGTATCCACCCTGTACAGAGGAGTCTATAAGTTCATTCGAGTATTTTGATCAATACTAATTTGAATTTTGAAGAGATATTGATAGATAAGTTTTATTCTTTTGGGCTTTAGATATTATCTTTTACGAGCAAAATTCTGAAGATAAGTTCCGAAACGTTACAAGTAAAGCACACGAAAATAAGTAACAACTTAAACTCAGTGACTTGGATACAATCACTCAATATGAGTCTTAAACTTGGATTTCTAGTTGTTGGAACATTATGCGAAGTTTGTAAATGTGATGACAAATAAATGTAGATTCTAAAGATTACAGAAAGCATTTATTACCGAGCATTACTCTGCGATTCTGTTGTCATTAAAAGTGAAAAAAATGGATAACACTGTGAATTCAGTTTTATGAAATGTTATCTAATAAAAGGGAAATTCGACAGTCCTGCGGAAGAGACGGACGTCATCATTGTGAAGGGTTTCATAACGTTATGTTGACGGGAACTCATAGCTACAGTACGGAGAGTAGGCGTCTTGGTGATTATTTAATAAACTGATTAATAAACATTACCAAAAAGAGAATAGTCTTAGACTAGAATAAACCGTAGATTGGTCTCTAAGGTTTAACTCGAAATTATGGAGAATGGTGCAAACGTTCTCACTCACTCTTCGCTAAAAGTAATAAAATCTGTCAAAACTATTCGCCACCAAAATGTCGGTTAGGTTAGGTTAGGTTAGGTTAGGTGAGGTTAGGTAAGTGAAAATAGACGACGGACGTCTCCTTTGAAAAAATAGGTTTTATAATTAGGTCGCGTCTAAACGTGCTTAGCTTGATCCGTAAATGTGACCTCAGCGTAATAATTCGTTAAAAAACATTAAATTCAAGCTTCTAATAACAGCGATCAAAGTTTATTTGTTTTGCCAATTTTATTATTCCGTGATATTTTTTCTAGCTATTTGCCCATCAGTTAGGTGCATTAATCTTTGAATTTCATTAAAATTTTAACGAAATTGGTCAAGTCGATTTTGTGAAATTACTTCTTGTATAAAAACTAGAAATATTTTTGTTTTATTTACTGATAACTCACAGACCGGCATTTTTAGGGTGAGGATGACTAAGACGTTTTATTTGACTCCTTAGAGGCTACACTTGAGCAAAATCTTTGGAACAATAGCAACTTGTAGCAGCTACTTTTTAATTTTGAATTATCGAAAAAATTAATAATTCTAAAATATAATAAAAACTAATCGATATGGCCAAATTTGAATTTAAAAAACGATTCACACGTTGGGGCATTAAATCACTGCACATACGGCCAGATAGACAATCATTCCAAAAAACAGTAATATTTACTGTGAACACCTCAAAATATATCTGTATAAAACTAGTTTTCGAAATTTTTTCCCATCTCACTTTCTCTATATTATGTATTATGCGGGAAAAGAAAATCATGTTTAAAGTAGGATCAAAAAATTAACTACTGTATTTATGTGACTATTGTGGAATGTACAAATGCAATAAAAACACAAATTTCTAACATAAACTTTATTTTCGACAAGATGGAGTTTCTATAATTAGCTCCCAATGTACAGTTATTTCTATGTAAACAAAGTTATTGTAACTCCCAAAGTGTACGTTCCATTTCTTCATAGAATCACAAGAAAGAGTAAATGTAAGAACACCCGTTTTAATCGGTTACATTTTTGAAAAGTGACTTCTGTGTTTGAAATAACAATTATGCTTTAAGAATGCAATAATTTCTAGCATAAGTGTTAAACAACTAAAATCTATTGTTGATAACGTCTCACACGCGAACCGGCTGTTTTGATTCTCAGTTTCTACATTCAAACACAACTTCAATAATATAGAACCTATAAACGTCACAACAATGTCATATTGTGTTGTAACTGTTGTCATAATTACCGAGAAACTTTACCGGAAGGATTGTAGGATTTGATAGATTGCAACAATTGGAAAGGAAACAGCTGATGTGCCATGCATTGTAGTCATTGAAGTAATTGTAGTATTATCTCATTGACAAGTAATTGTGACGAATCTACAGTTTATGCTACGGTACTACTGCAGTTGTGCAGTCGTTTATTGGATAATGTTTGGAAAAATATGTTGTCAATCCGTGGGAGAAAGAAAAACCCATGCGTGTTTTCTATCTGTCAATCTATTTGTTCTGTTTTATAACATTATAAATACTTAAAATCTCCCACGAAGAGGTCGCTATTTTTGAATTAATATACCGCAACACTCTACAAACTTGACACTTTACAGTTATGTTATATAGATATGTAAAAAAATACCCTTGCGTTTCATTATTATGGTTAATCAAAACAAAATGTCGGAAAAATAAAATACTGGTACGTTTTTACAAAAATGATTTTACCTTTGAAAATTGATATTTGCAGATAGTATGAAAATGTGTAAAACTTAACAAAGAAAA
Source organism: Aphrophora alni (assembly GCA_963513935.1). Lineage (NCBI taxonomy): Eukaryota > Metazoa > Arthropoda > Insecta > Hemiptera > Aphrophoridae > Aphrophora > Aphrophora alni. Next base: position 99,791,689 of record OY740769.1, on the reverse strand, counting down.
TAATAGATATAAAAAATCATAAATTATTATTGATCCAAATTCAATCTTTATTCGAATTGATGTCCATCAATAGCTATGCACTGATAGCAACGAAACAAATAAGAGTCATAAGCGCTTCTGATAACTTGCTGAGATACAACAGTAATTCCTCTTCAATCAGCCTCATTAATTCATCATCTGTTGCTATAGGATGAGAATAAACCATTTCTTTTTTTTTAAAGCCCTATAGGAAAAATAGCAAACAGTCAAGTCTGGGTGTGAAGTTGCTGCCACGCCCTATCCAACTTTTGTGAAGATCTCGATCTAAAACTGCTTTGGTCACAGCATAATGAGAAGGAGCTGTTTTCATCCTGTTGGAACAAACTTCCCTCATCTCCGGCTGAATAAGATAAGAAACTATGTGATCAGTTAATATTGATGCGTATCTGTCCCCAGACTTGTTTACTTAGTTGATTATCAATTCTAGTTCCAATAATACGAATGATGGGATTTATAATTTAATAATAATAGAGCGCCAGTTTATTAGCTATAATTATCAAAATGATTTAATCATGTGGAAGTACAATATATAAATATTAACATTTATGTCCTTGTGCAGTTGACTCTAGTGAAGAGATATAGTTGTTTGGTACAAAACGGCGGTACGAAATGTTCACTTCGGAGGCATTAACGTTTTAAACGAGAAGAGTTGAGAAGAGGTGTCGCATCGCCCAACTACAACTCTTTCCTTAATTGCTGTTAGTGTTGTGTGAGTATTTAATTAGTAATTAGCTTTAATTCGGTAATGTATTTTGAATTAAATTATTCATCCCTTCAACTTGGTTACCTACGGTGTTCGGGCAGACCTGGGGTAACGATTTAGACCTCAAAATGGGCTAGGGGCCAAACGTACGTTACCTCACAAATTAGTTTGGAAGCTTTGCAAATTAGTAACAGACTGTTGCATGTTTTATCATGAATAACTTAAATAATTTGTGTTATTTGAAAAATTTAAATTTTGTAAAAAAAAAAAAAAAAATTTTAAATGGTCTAGAAATAAAATTATTAAATAAAACAATATTTCTACAGAATTGGCCCAACATAGAAAATCGAAAACATGAATAACCGTAAACGTGACTTTAAAGATTTAACTGCCTGATCAATGTCCTTTCTCTGAGATTAGTACATTCTTTGTAGAATATAACTGATTAATATATTTCGCTAGACTTTTCATCATTTTATTACATAAAATATGTAATATGCAACGATTATTATAAAATGTTTTTATTTAAAGAACGCACACCTAGTTCATGTGATCTAGTGTGACATACAGATAATTACGGTTGTGATATATAAACAATAAAAGTTGTTTCACATAAAGATGTCTTAATGTTAAAATATTAACATGACTAAATACTCTCTGTCTGGATAGTAAAGCCGGGGTTTCCTAACGTTTATTTAATGACAGCCTTTTAGACGTTATTGAAGATTGTAAAGAAGATATGGATAAACCACAATAATCCCTTCTAATACATACTATCACTAAACAAAATAAACTTATCTCTTTTAATTACAGGAATATTTAAATAAATATTGCTTTAATATTAAAATATGCCTACTGCCTGACTAAATCATTCTGTTTTTTGTTCTCACATGTACGTAGTATATAGTAGACTTCTGATGGCTCAAAAATTGATGTTTTCTTTTGTTGCTTAAAGATGAAAATCCTCTCGGTTACCAATTTATTAAAAAAGAAGAAAATAAAATAAAGACACCTAGCCCTCCAATATTCTAATTGGTCAGGGTCGGAAGAGAACAAGACTAGGTCGAGGGAAACCTGTTAGAAAAGATTAAAGAGTGGGATCTAACCCAAGAATAAATTTTGATTCTAACCTAACCTAACCTGACCTAACCTAACCTCTCTTAATTTAACCTAACCTTAGATTATATACTAAAAGTTGTAGATTAAGTTAGGGATCCCTTGGGATTACCAGCCCACACTCACTATAGTCAGTCTCTGGGAGGATAAAACAATTGACGTCGTTTTTACATATACATCCATTTTGAGAACCCCAGAGTCCTAACAAGTGTTTAGAATGATGTCTGTATGTCTTTCTGGCATACGTCATCTGTACAATGCTCTATAGCTCAAACACATTTAGACACAAACGAAGGAAGCTCAGGTCCTATTTAAATATGTTAATTTTTTTTTATTCACCGCCTTTATTCATTTTAGCAACTACTGAACACAATTTAATGTTGACAATTAGTTATCGATAGATATTATTTACTTTTGGGTATTGATCATTGAACAAATTTGTGCAATGGTTTTGCATTGTTCAAAACCTTATGTTATGTTTTTTGCATTGTTCGTAAAAAATAATCCAACATGTTTATTATTTTTTTTAAATTGCTCAAATATTTATAACCTAACCTAACCTAACTTGTAGCTTATCAATTGTGGTATAAATGCAATCATTAATCAAATTACCGATTGATAGAAACCTAAAAATTATAGAGCTATTAGGAAACACTTCTCATTACGAAATGTGTTCGTACATGCAGAACAAATTCTATTGTCTGATTAAACTGTGGCAAAATGACATGCTATTTAAACACTCAGCCGATTATGACTTGACAGGTAGCGAATTTCATCAGTTGTGTTGTGTATCTGTTCGTTTAGCGATATCTACCTTGGTATTGAGACTCCAAAGATGGTTAAATTAAATGTATAAGACTCAGGTCGATCGTAAGAAACGATTCAAACTGTTGTAATTTTGAAATTTGAAGTCTTTTACTTACTCAGTAAAGAATAAGATTGGTATTTTGATCGATGTTCACGTTTAATAGCATCAGGAAACCAAAAAAGTGATTTTCGACATGATCGTCCACTGTCGTTGTCGTTTGTACGTCCGCACAATAGCGGCTATAAAACAACAGCTGATCGAGATTCAATAGATGGCAACACACATTTTAATTGCATTGAATTGTGCGAGGAAGCGGTTCATCAGAAGAATCTTCATTTTGTTATTCCGCCATTTTGTTTTTATTTACCGTAAAAAAGTTAAACTCGTGGGTATTTTTTTTTTTACATATCTATGTAACATAATTGTAAAGTGCCAAGTTTGTAGAGTTCTCCATATTAATTGAAAAATAGCGACCTGTTCACGGGACACTCTGTTTAGTAAACTGAACCATCGATTTTTATTAAATGAACCACGAACACATAATCAGTTTTAAAACAAAGGGTTCGTACAAAGGTGGAAAAGGAAAATATTTAGAAAGATATATGGAGCAGTAAGGAGTGTGAAGCATGAGTAGAAATCACACAAAAGGTAAGGTTGGCAGATCACGTGTAAAGGATGCCAGAAGGAAGAAGAGTTTAGAAAATATTCCAAGGAAGATAGACGCACATAGAAAGGCCAAGGTGGCTAGATGACATTGAGAAGGGCCTCAGAATAATGGGTGTGCAGAGGTGGAGGAGGACAGAAGTGAGAGGAGGCGGGTGAGAGTAGAGGCCAAGGACCTATAAGGGCTTTAACGTCTAGGATAATGATTGTGATCATTGGGTGTAGATTTTAAAGGAGCACAAATTTGTTATCATGGGATGTGTATGGAGGGAGCTTCAGGTAAACAATTAAAGGCGAAATGTAAAAAAATAAATCGAGAATTGGTCATCGTTTTGACAATTTTTTTTAAATAACGAATTTATCCAACGATTTAAAAAACTAGTTAACATCCAAAATTTAAGCATATTCAGATAAAAATTTAAAATTTTTGGAAAACATGTTACTAAAACATGTACTAACACTATTAAATAGCCTAGGTACTTTTGAAAAATCTTCTTTTTTTTTTAAATTCCAAACCGATTTATTTTATTAACGAACGTGTTCAACGATTTAAAAAAATCTAAATTATATACTACAGTACATTTAAGCATAGTTGTATTATAGGAATGGGTATAAATCACCTTGTTTACCTTAAAAACCGGTAGAAAACTTTAGGTTAGGATAGGTTAAGTTAGGTTATGTTCGGATCGGTTTGGTTTGTTTAGATTAAGTTACGTTAGACTAGGTTAGATCATTTTAGGTTAGGTTATGTTCGCTTCGGTTAGGTTACTAAACAAATTTACTATTACATTTACAGAAACAACGGTTTAAATGTTTCTTTATAATATGAAATAGAGCATTGTAATCATGCTCTTTATAACGTCTACATCGGAGGTTTTATTTGATCATGACTAAAACAATTGAGGTCAACAGTAGGTTTATAAATGGTGTTAACCCATTTGTCTATGCGTTACATGTAATGATTGTTATTTAGTTCAGACATTTACAAGAAACAAGAGCTATTGAACACGATTACATGATGTTCAACATACCGGACCTCGCAACTATACGAATACCATATTTACTTGGCTAGTAAGGGTCCAAAATTATATTTTAACAATAACTACACTATGTGTCGTAGAGATGTGGGGTTGGTATCACTACATGTAGAATTGAATTATCCAAATTTTTATCTAATTTAGTGTGATACAAGTAGAATAACACAATCATTTCTATTATATTATTGTATTAGGGCAGCATTGTGTGCATGATTTATTATTAATAGGTTTCTTGATGGAAAAAATTAAATTTCGTATGAATAGTTTTATAATATAAAACTAATAAGTCATTTTTGTATCGTCGTTCATTCTTTATTAATTAGTCCTATATTTCTATTCTTGGTGATTTTGAATCACAACCTTTTTTTAATAACAGCAAAATAAAAAAATGTTATTCTCTTTACTTTGCTATGCTCAGATCAAGTTTTTTATTGTTGTCATAGGCGAAAACCTTCGGTCATTATCGCCTATAATAAAAGGAAGATAAAATAAAGACCGAAACTATAGAACAGCTTCAAAGTTAGAAAAGAACAAGAGTTGGTCAAAAGAGACTTGATAGGAAATATAAAATATCTAACCCCAATACTAAGAAGGTGTAAATCCAGATAGGATCCTTTGGGAATGCCAAGCCATTAGTTACTATTGTTACAGATTATGTAGGCCTATATTGTGCTCCAATAAATTTTGTACGAATATAAAAAAGTTAGTTCAGTCTTTTTCCAAAATATTTTTCATTATTTAAAAAGAAAAAAATGTTTTCCGTCTCTACCAACTCCCAAAATGATTATTTTATAACATTTTATTTTAAAGAAGGAACTGAGAATGTTTTATACAAATTTGGTTTAAACCCTCCGATAAATATTAAAAGTTAATATAGGACAAACAAACCTACATAAATAAAAATTATCTCAATGAAAAATAATTATTATGAGAAGTATTATTTAAATAGTAAAAGCACCACTAACTTTCTCAAATAGTCACACAAAAAATCAAACAAGAAGGAAACGAAAACGATAGTTCGAATTTTTTCCAAAATTCCGGTTTCGGTAGTAAATATTTCAGAAACATTTCTTCAAAATATTTGGACCCATTTTAAGTTATTTCTCCTTCTAATACAAAAAGGACACAGGGGCTGAGTATAGCGAGTACGGGAGTAACAATCTCGGAGTACTCTAGTTGTATCTACACTTTGCCTCCTTTCCTGCCAAGTCTGTCTTTACCAACTCTTGTTCTCTTCCTACCCTGACGCTTTAGAGTATTCGAGGGCTAAGCGCTCTTTATTTTGTAATCTTTTATTTTTTTATCCGGCTATGATGACTGAGAGGTTTTTTGGCTTAAAACAACAAGAAAAATTCTTCTACAAAAGACACGATTATTTTATTTTATTTTTCATCTACAACTCTTCAACCTTCAAATTTGAGGAGTTGATGACTAATCCCCATTATTCAAATCCTCATAAGTTAATTCCTCATAGGCCCGATTGATAATCCTGAGATATTCTACCTAGATCTGCAAAATTGTAATGTATTTTTGGATTAGACCCTTTTCTTCCATCTTTACTATCAGGTCTAGATTGACCAACTGTTATTCTTTTCCGACTCTGATGTTATTAGACTATTCGAGGGCAAAAGGTCTTTATTTTACGTTCGTTTCTTCCTTTTTTATAAGGCAATGATGACCGAAAGTTTTTTCACCTTTAAACAACAAGAAAAAATCGTCAAAGGATTTTAAATTCGATAAAATATATTTTGAGAAATTTTACAAATATCTTTTCATAGGTATACTGCATGAACGACATGTAGACATCATCCAACCAAAACATATTTTATACATTCATATGACTTTATATAGGCCATTTCCTTGATAAATCCATCCTCGAATTGTTTGACCCATGACAAAACTCTATACAATGTAGAATATGAAAGAACTATTAAATGCGTTGTTTACTCGTGAAACTTGCAAATTATTTTATTTTCTGTAAAGTGTGCCAAACTAAATAAAAACTTCAGACCAAATTACTTGCATAAGAATTCGACATGGGCATACTATTGTCTTGCATATTATATAACATTAATATAAAAAGACAATGCGTTTGTGAATTACGTACGAATTATAAAAAGTTCGTGCAGGAAGTTCAACTATTTAGTTTAATAAGTTTGGTGTCTATATAACGCAATACACCATAGAGTGGTTCATATGAAAATACTAAATTAGTCTTAATTGATGCAAATTTACATAAATATGTGGTGTTTCCTCTAAATTGAGACACATTAATGTTCTTTTAGTCAAAATCTACTAACTACAGGCGTAAATAGAATGGCATTATTACTTCTTTGTTATATATTTTTTTTACATTCTTATTCTAAATTAAAAACAAATCGATTTGCGCCATCATAGTATATACCCAACCCTATTATACAATAAGGTTCTCTATATGTAGTGCCGAAAAGTTAGTTTCTTTGGCCTTGTAGGAAATCTTAAATTGCATTGGTAGATCAAGGGATAAGCTCGTTTAAAACAGCTGTTCTACAGGTTTGCTGAAGGTCGTAACATGACGAAGACTACACAAACTAACCTCGTAGATGTGTATATAAATTCTCAAACGCTTTGCTCGTCTCTCAGGTCTGACGAGCCTCGAAGCTGTACATATGTGAAGGAGCACCCGCTCGCTACGCTCGTGTCAGTGACTCGGTTACCAACTGGGTCTCGTATCTAAATGAATATCACATTTTCTTGCGAGGGCAGATTAGGTTAGGTTAGATTCGATTAGGTTAGGTTAGATTCGAAATTACTTTTTTGTCAATAACTTCGCTATTTGTCATCGTAGAGAAGTGAGTTTGGTATCATTTAATGGAGAATTGAAATCTGTAAATTTTTATTTAATTTAGTGTGTTACTTTTGCTTAATTTGTTTGCTTACTATTTAGTTTTACTTTCATTTATCTGAAAAATTGTGAAAAGCTTTTGAACCGATTTCCAACGGCACCAACCAACTTTTAGGCAAACTTGAGTTAATTCTATAACAAAATAGACTAAAAAGAGTTTAAAATAGAGTTAAATCATACTGTAGAAGCAATGACATTAACATTTCTATAGTTCACGAATGGTCACGAGTGCCGGAAGCATGAACGTGAAATGATGCCAAGACCCAATCATGCTGTTAGAGCTTGACAGGCGGAAAACAGTCGAACCCGGAGGTATTTAACAACCACAGCGACGAAACCACTGCGCATGTGCAGTTCCGTTCCGCTGCAGTATTTCAAATTCAAGGCTGAAAGAGTTCATCAGGGTTTAGATTGGCTAACTGTTATCACGGATTAATACAATCTAGGTTATAGTCTGGTATTTGCTCGTTGGTTGTCGTTGCACAACTACCAATGATATTTGTGACGTAATTATTATGTTGATGACTTGTTTAACTTGAGCATAATTCCATACAGATCAGAGTCGCATAACTTTCTCATTTTATATATACAGAGAGAGAAAGTACTGCGAAGAGGAGAAAGTATGTTGGGATTTTAGTGAATGTTTTTAGTCGCGTAAGTTAAAAAATAATTTGAACTTACGTAGCCTACATCTAGTACTGCAACGTGCCACTCCTTCATTGGGAGTTTATACGCCGATTTTGCAAAGTAGAAATCGACCAAGCCACTGGAAGTTTAGGCTTTTTATACAATCTAGCCTGGCTTGATTGATTTCCGTCAACTCACTCAGTATCCCGAGATCGTTGGAAACCTCCTATTTGTTTTAAATACTTCCAGTTATTGTATTTATAATTACGTGACTCACGTACTAGCTCAGTTATTTAAAAATTACTCTCCCCTCAGAGCCGTGAAGTTCACTGGTTATTTTTTTAATGCAATCACTACCATTTACTATCGATAACATACATAACATACATAAGTTTACATCTCCTTACGTTGCTTCCGTTACTCCAGCCCAAAATGGTGGCCGTCAAATATTCAAAATTTAATTCAGGACCTACTCTGAGGAAAATATTGTATCACAATTATTACAAGATGAACTGTACTGTTATTCAAGTTTCAGCAGGAAATCGCTCTACTCTAAAATTTTAATTTTAACATCAAAATTTATTTTCAGAACTAAAATTTTAAAATATATTTTTCTAAAAATTATTACAGTAATGATAAAATGTTTAACATTAGCTTTGGTAAAAGCTGGCCAAATATTTAAGAGATGAATTATTTTCTTATGCTATTCTGGTGTAATATTTTGTCCATTATTTTTCATAGAAAATAATTAGTAAATTGGATTTTAAAAATATTCAACCGGCCGCCATTTTGGATTGGAGTAATATTACGATCTCTAGTTAGTTTGAGCAATTATTTCCTATTATTAAAAGACCTTTAAAATAAGGTATTACATGATGGGGCTTTAGAATTGAATATTTTGAGTTACCCCTCTCTAACACCCCATTTTGTAGTGAGGGTTAATTTACCTTATGATACCTAAAAATAGTTTTTTATTCCAAAAAATAATTTATAAAGGTACAGCTTTCTACTCTTTACCGGGGACTTTTTTACACCCTGTACATTAAGAATAGCATCCAAGTGGGGTCTTGGATTTTAGTTAAGAATAACGTTTAATATGACAAATTATTTTTATTATAATTCTGACTTTCGTGCTATTCAAAACAGAAACTACAAGAGAATCGTTTATTTATTTTTCTGATATTTATAAAACGTTGCCAAGTAACATCAATTAATTATGCATTACATAATGAATTTACTATTAAAGCCGATAACGAATTCCTGCATGCCATAAAGTAACATGCATGGCTAAATTGTTTAAATTTTATTTTAAATCTGTTGTTAAGGTCAGGACATTAGTTTGAATATTTTTTTCTTTACTTGTTAAAGGCGAAAAACCTCTTGGTCATCATCGCTTAAATAAAAAAAAAAGTAATAAAAGAACATAATATAAAGACTCCTAGCCCTTGAATACTCTGATAAAGTCAGAATAGGAAGAGCACATGAGGGAATAAAGGTGAATAAGAGAGATATATAACTCCAGACTCTGCCAACAACCCACGAACCAATCACAGCCCAGCTCGGCTCTGATTAGTTCGCACAACCACAACAAGAGTACAAAGGGTAGCTCATTGTCCTTGAAGGACAATAAACTGAAGTTTGTATAAGTAGGGTGCGTAAACCAAACAATACATCACTCCTCCTCCGGCAGACTTCCACTACATTGATCAACATCATCACTTCTAATACGGGAGACTTGCTCTACACTTATCGAGACATCACCTACTTAGCAGCTCACCACTACTCCTCAGGGAGACAACCACCTTACTGCATGCCAGTAATTGAAGGACTACCTCCGAGCGCCCCTTTTACCACTATACGTTCTTTTGTTTCTTCATACACCACCTAGTTACCTCGCCCTCGCCATTGAAGACGAGTCCGGCCAAGCTGACGAAGACGACACCCCGTGCCTCCCGACAGGGAAATTATTAGAGGAAACCCTGCCCCGGCCGACTGCACACTCAATCACCTCCTGCAAAGAGCTCCGGCTCTGGCAGTAGTGGTCTTGTGCCCTAATACCCAAGATAAACAAGGAGCAGCCAGTTGCCCGCAGACGTTAACGTCTCCAGCGAGTGACACCTATTATCCCCGGTCCAACTAACACGACTCAGAGCCGACGCATCATTACACTTCTCCCCGACCGATCTTCATAACCATCCGGTCCGTTCGCCTCCTCGTTCCTAACCCCGGTTACCGTGACCCTAGATCTCCCCACTACGTAGTGCTCTAGGAAATCTGGCTGCGTGGACCATTTTGGGGCCAACAACTGTGCCATTCTGCCTTCAACATTCCTCGCTCCAAGCCTCTTCGACCTTCCCGGGTCAATCTTCCCACACAAACAAGAGTCTATGTGACTCCGACCCGCCCTCATCACGGCCAAGGCTATCTCAAAACCCTAGCTTTCATCAAGTTTTAATTATAAATTGAAAGTTAGGACTGAATATCAGAATTTGACTACACATTTTATTGGTAAGCTTCCCTAAAGCCCTACAAACATCCTACAAAATGCAAAACTCTAACAACCTATTTCTATATGGTCACAGCTTGAGAAGATCAACCACAAAAGTTACTAGTTCTTATAAAAACGACACGTAACCGCTCCAGCTGTGATGTATGATGCTGTCAGCTGATTGTCTCATTGTCGTCAATCACTTTCACAGCTTCCGTTAGACTTGTTGATAAATGACGAAATCAAAGAGGCCTTGACAATTACAATCTTAACAAGAAATATTTTCATTGCTTCCTGTTAGACATATAACCTTTTCTTAGGGGGAAAAAAACTGTATTTGTCCTATGTTACTTACATATCTCAGAATTAGGTTAGAAATGATGTCAAAAAGAAATGAAGTGTTAGTAGTAAACGTAATGATAATTTATTGTTGGAAACATTTGATATATTAAATACACAGATTGTAAATGTTATGTCTAAAGTTCTATTGAGCAAATTATTTTTATGAATTTTTTATATTCTTTTGCATCTAAAGGCGGAACATTCCTCAGGCATCATTGTCTTTAAAAAAGAAAAGAGTATAAAATAGACACTCCTCGCCATCAAATAAGTAGTCGGTACTGAGACAACTGACATGAAAGATAAATTTTGTTAGTTTTTATTTGGTTTTGAGGATATATTAATGAGAAATATTTTACACCGTTTATTTTTCATGTGAAGTGATATAATACAATTCCGAGACATTTTGTATTATTTTATCCGACTCTGTGGTTGATAATTGATTAAAGCAGGTGACCACGTCTTCAGTTTTAAATTAAAAGTTACCAGTAGCGATTTCTATTCACTAACTTTTACCTTTCCATTCAACAACTCCTTACGCAGAGATTCAACAGGAAACTCTAGTTGTTCACATTGACTAACCACGAAACCTAAAAGATCCTCCCAACTCGAGCTGAGCGACAAAGAACTTACGAAATATCTTTGTGCGAAGGTTTGCGTAATTCTCACGCACCAAATATTTTACAACTACTAGATAATTTAATTTTAAAGAACATCAAATTAAAATTTCGGTTTGCCAACTTTCGGACATGTAGCATTAGATGACTTGCACATGATATTAATGAGCGTTAGATATGTATCACATATTAATGTCAGGACATGTTATTAGTACTCCCACTTGCCACAGGCGCTGTATTAAACTAGAGCAAGGACTGTGGCACTTCCCTGTACTTTATTACCAATCTGGAGTAAAATAAATTGATTGTTGTGAGAGATATATAATAAGTGTTATTATATTTAGTTCCGTTTAACCTTCACAGAAATATATTGCCTTTTAATTATTGCGAAATGTCAGTAACAAGCTACTACAACAAGACACAAAACAAGGTTCTAAAACAAAGCCTAGAATAGAGACACGTGTATTTTTTAGTTTTTTTTTTTTAATATTTCTCATAAGTTAGTAATAAAATGGTTAGCCTCATTTTTTGTACATATAGTGGCAAAGCTGCAGTAAACATCTCAGTTGTCACAGATACAATGCAATTGAAAAGAACATTTAACAATACAAATAATATACAAACGTTATATAAACTATTTACAATTGTAGGTACTCCTCCACTGAATAAAATATCTGCTGAGAAAGATAAGATTGTAGTGTGTTTTTAAACGTGTCAATACAAGGTACTTCCTTTACTTCCTTAAGTTTATCCGGCAACTTGTACAATTGTAGACCAGAGTAACGCACCCCACTCTCGAATATTTTTAATCTGTGGACTGGGTGTTGAAGCACTTACCGTCTCATGGAATATCCATTGAAGAATTTACCGTCTCATTGAATATACATTGAAACATTTACCGTTTCATGGAATATCAATTGAAGCATTTATCGTCTCGTGGAATATCCATTGAAGCATTTACAGTCTCATTGATATATCAATTGAAGCAAATACCGTCTCGTGGAATATCCATTGAATCATTTACCATCTAGGGAAATATCAGTGCTTGTACTGACTGACACCCATATAATAACTTTAAAAAAATAATTGTTCATGGATTATATAAACAATCAATAACGGCATAATATAAAAACTTAGATTTTGTTATGTTTGTAAAACAATATTTTCTTCCAGTTTTAATAGTTTTAAATTTTGGCTGCCATCTTGGATCCGTCATGTTGAAATTAAGTTTAATTTTTTACAAAGGAATTACGGTCGTGTGACCATCTTTTTACATTGTTTTTTTTCTTTATTCTGACTTCAAAGATGGAATCCGTTATATATATATATATATATATATATATATATATATATATATATATATATATATATATATATATTTGATTTTCTTCAAAAATTAAAAACTAATACAACTACAGAAGATTAAAAACCATAATTTACAGGTGGACAAATGTTCAAAGATGCTCAAAAATGTTACCCTAGAGCTATTTGGCACAGTCCTAAAAGTTTATAAAATTGGTTATTTTAACTAACCAGAAAACCCTAAACGAACTACAAAATAGGGTACGACCAGAAACTAACTCTAATACTGATCAGACAATTTCTAAAGTAGTTGGTGAATTTTATAACCTTTTAGGAATGTGTCAAGTACCTCTAGGGCAACAATTTTGAGCATCTTTTGAAAATCACAACTTCAAAACTACAGAATGTACGTATTTAAAGTTTGTACGTGGACCCAACTCATTTGTCGACCTATAAATTACGGTTTTAAGTACTGCAGCACTTAAAAAAAAAAAATAAATAAAATAAAAATATCTCACTTGTTTCTATTTTTAAAAATGAAGCTAACTTCAAGATGGCAGATTCAAGATAGGTGACAAAATTTAAAAAAATCAAAACTCAAAGTAAATATTATCTTATAAACATATACCAAAACGAACTTTTTATGTTCAACCACTTTAAAGTTTTCCATACTTTATCTGTATAACAGTTAAGAGTTAAAATTGTTTATTTTTTAAATCAATGTTTACAATATAGCCGACATTTTAAGTTGCAAATTATTCTTATATTTTCCAGACTCCAACAGTTAACACCATATCTGAAGTGAAAGTGCACATAAGCTAACTATTTTAGTCGTGGATTAAATAAAGCAATAAAGCTAAAGTTTCAAAAAAATTTAATAATGTAAATATGAGCTACAATTGTTACGACTTGCGGCAACATCGGGCAATTATAAAATACACAAATATTAACACGGTTGAGTAATAAAAAAACGTAAAAAATCATACTTTATAAATTTTCCTCACATCCTGTATATGGTACCTAATTTTTGGTTCACCCTTTAGATAGGGTAGGTCAATTACTACAAAATTCCTTTGTTTCATATCTCTATCTAAATAAGAACAGTACGTTATTTTTCTAAACAATCTATAATATATTTACGAATATCATGGATTACACAAATCGTGTTCTTGGGCGATGTTATCTACTCATTTCATGAATGCGACTGCATACTACATTTGCAGGTAAACTGTAATTTCTTATAATCGTTGACAACTTAACCTCAATATATTCCCAAGGACAACTAGTAACACTTAATCAGCTGATTCTATGTATTTAAAGTGAGAAACTGTTTCTAACAATAAACATTAGGTAATTTAATACTATTTCTAAACATATTAATTTCCAAACCCAAACATTTAAACTAATTTTCTTTAGGGTAATAAACTGTGCAAAAACATTGCACAAATTTTCTCACTCAACCAACCTTAAAACCAATAAACGAACCAAAATAATTCGTAAACAAAAAACGTCAGTTTGTAGTTTTGTAGTTTTGTAAATCAAAATAACGCAGTCAATTGACAAAATCTATATACAGAGTGATAGGGAAATGTGTGATCACTGCTTTATTCAATAAGTACAATAGTGTAAAAGGTAACCTTAGTATTTAAAAAAATTTTAAACTAGAGGTATTAGCAAATGTTTTGTATCACCCCCATTTTTTTACCAATATGGCAGTCAACTCTAAATTTTCTTATAGAAACTCCTATTTTGATATTTTATGTTTGCAATTTGTTTAATAAATACAATTTAGATTTTTGTTTTTACATTTTTGAGATATCTGCACGAAAAATTAAATATTCGTCATTTTGAAATAGTTGAAGGTCATATTTTAATTTTGTTTTATGCAATTCATAGCAATGGATTTAAAAAAATTTATTAAAGGTATTAGAATTCAAAAATATTCTGGTTTTAGGTCAATCTTCGGTATTGTAGACAACTACCAAGAAATTAATATTATCCTGTTTTTTGTCAATGACTCAATTATCCTTCAATCTACGGGAAAATTTCAAAATTTGTTTTGTTTATCATTATAAAAAAAAAAACATTTTTCTCTCTCGTGAATATTTTAAAATTATTAGTTTTCGAGATATACAAAACGGCCGCCATGTCATGTTGTAATATCAAACAGTTAAAGTCTTTATTTTCGGTACACTTATAAAAGTATAAAGAACAAAATGCGTAAACTCATTTTCTTTTCTATATCCAAATTTATAATTTTTTGTTATAAAAAACAAAATGGTGGATATTTGGAAAACAAAGCATTCTTTACCTTTACCCACAGAAACATTTCCTAAGGTTTGCCAGCTTACTTACGGGACGCTCCCAATTATAAAACATTAGAATTACCATTATAGCGTCCATCAGTGTAATTACTTTATTATAAGTGTTATAATACAACACATAATTAGAGACTTGATAACGCCCTACACCAGTCTCCGCCAATCATTACGTCTGTCATTATAAACACATAACGAAGGTATATTATCCTGAACTTAATTCACGTTTGACAATGAATTTTACTATAAGTGATTTTTCTATTAACCTAAATTTAATCAGTTAATTTTACCTTCCAGTTAGAAGTAAAGGAAGTATTATGAAGGATCTAAAATTTCTATAATGGCATTTCTCACACATTCGTAGTATAGAGAAAGTTATATCAAGTTTTTTGAGAATGTCCCCATTTTGAGGTGTTCTGTGACCAAAAAAGTGATTTTTTATTAATGGTGTACCGGGTCTTTCTAGACTTTAAAGGCTTGGGGTTTCGTTATTTGTTATCCAATCCCCGAGAAAAATACCTTTTATTTTGTGCGGATATAATTGAGATTTATTAAAATACCAGCTGCTAGTTTCATTGTTATTCATTTGTTGACATGGCAACGAGTTTTCTCGTTGTTGATTAATTTAAAAACACTTTTAATATGTGGTAAACTTATAGTAGTTTACAATTAATTATTTGATTTTTTTTATTCCACCATGACTTTACCTTTAGAGGGTTTTTACCAAATTTTCAGGAGGCTTCATTTTTCACCAAGGCGACCAATGATGGTGTTATGTTTACATCCTTAAAACTACATTTGAGCAGAATTTGATCAAATCATTGAAGCCTATTTTGAGAAAATCGTAATTTTGTGATTTTTAATTGTAGCAGCTACTCTAAAAATTTGTAATTACTGTACCAAGAAGATGGAAAATACGTCACAACTACTTTCAATCTACTCACAAATACCAAATTTTAATTAATGCCCCCACTAAGGGCATCTCACAACAAACTCATTCTCTATACAGTCCCAATATGTGTAAATATTTTGATAAAATAGTTAAATTTTATTTCAAGTGCTGAATTCGAATTTAACATCATAGTTTAGGTAATTGGAAAACCATATCGTGGCCACATTGAGATATCATCTCTACCTATTTAATACTCGCCTACACTGGGCCTATAATTCATTAATTTGCGACAAAAATTGAAGCAATCGTTTTGCCAGTTAATACTCCTTTCTAATTACAGTATAACGCAACATCTACCCACCAGACAGCGTTACTTTCACTCCCTTCACAGTGTCTAGACTAGATGAAGATCCTGCATCTTCAGTGTCCACACGAAGTGTCTTATCCAACGACAGTACACTTTAATTAAAGTTAATTCAAACACCTCTTCACAATCTTTCTATTTCTGTTATTTACCCACGCGCATAAACAGGAAAAATTTACTCTATAAGTGTACGTAATTATAGGTGAAACTATGACAGTAGTGAACCATGCTATCATCTACAATCGCAAGACTGATCATCAGGGGATTATTTATAGTGAGTACATCCCGAGGGCACCTAGCTGAATCTACACCCTTTTTCATGTAGTCTTGAGTTATATCCATCTTTCCTATCAGGTTTCTCTCGAACAAATCTTGTTCTTTCTCGACTCAGACGATATTATAGTATTCGGTGGTAAGGAATTTTTATTTTATGTACATTTCTTTCTTTTTTTATAAGGCGACTAGCTGATGGCCTCAGTTTCGCCTGGCGAGAGTTGAGATAGTTTATAAAGAAATAATTTATTTTAGTACAAACTAAATCGTGGTGTTAAGGAAATAAATTATGCCCAAATACAGCAACACACCAATTTTGATCAAAATCGACTCAAAAATATGATACTTGTTTTAGGGGTAAAAAACACCCTTGGAGTGGAACATTTTCAAAAACCTTTTTTTAGTACGCGTCTACAGACTTACCCCAAACCATGTTAAAAAATTCATAGCTAAAGGCTTCTTGGATTCAGAAGTATGCTTTGGAGATAAAAAACATCTTTGTAATGGAACATTTTTAAAACCCTTTTTTGTATGGGTCTACAGACCTACCCCAAACCATGGTAACAAATTCATAGCTCTAGACTTCTTAGATCCAGAGATATGCTTTAGAGGTAAAAAACACCCACCCTTGGAGTGGAACATTTTCAAAACACTTTTTTAGTGTGGATCTACAGACCTACCTCAAACCATGTTAAAACATTTATAGCTCTAGGCTTCTTAGATCCAGAGATATGCTTTAGAGGTAAAAAAAAACACCCTTGGAGTGGAACATTTTTCAAAACCCTTTCTTATTACGTGTCTACAGACCTACCTCAAACCATGTTAAAAAGTGCATAGCTATACCCTTTTTGGATCCAGAGATTTCGTGATCAGTCAGTGGGTTTTTACTTTTATTTATATAGATGATGACCTATAAGTTTTTTGCCAATAAACAACAAGAAAAACAATCGTAATACTACCCCATCGAAATGTAAAGATTAACCCGTTTAGGCGGAAATTTGTTTATAAAAATTCAAACTATATATTCGTAGAAAACATAAATTCGTATTTGAATATCCTATATTTAATTCTCTAAGGAGTTAAGGGTTATCATAACTCTACTTCCGGTATTAATTAATTAGTTTGACCCTCAGCAACCATTACTCGTTGCATATAATATACGTGAAAGTAAATTAAACAAATCAAAGTTAGTACTATTAAAAATATTTAGAAATAAAAAATACATTTGGAAATGCCAACATTAAAATCAAGATCAGCTTCAAAATATTCTTCTGAACAAGTTCCTTGTTGTGTTTGAAGTCATAAACACTCCTATATTCACCAAAATCTACCTTGAAGTAAAAGTGAATGAAGTTTAATTTTAAGGTTATGTCTTTCTTGTTCAGGAGTCAAAACACGATATATAACAATCGTGCATGGAACAAGGCTTCCAGCATTATGGAACATGTTGTTGCAGAAGTTACCATTAAACCATTAAAAGTTTAAAAAAAAAAAAAAAAAAAAAAAAAAACACGAAGGACGAGGGAGAATAAAGAACGCAAGGAGATTTTAACAGAGACGCAACACTTTGATGGATGTCATCATAGTACTTACCCGTACAATGTAATACAAGCAGAACCTCTAAATGTTGGTTACTTAGATCTTATAGGATATCAAGGGGTCTAGTAGAGTAATTTTGTTTAAAACATTTGTTACGCAGGTTTATGAACATCTTAATTGTATATACCACAACTTGCTTGACGTCGACTATGCTCTTAAGGCCTCATAGATGATTGTATATATTGAAAAGTCCACTTGCTTTGCTCTTGTCAATGTATCGACCTTGGAGGATCTCTGTTTACAAAAAAGTGATGTTTACAAACAAGCTCCCTATAGGCTATGTATGTTCGTTAGCACGAATGTCTCAGAAACCGTTAGACAAATTTTGTTCATAATTAGTACAGAGGGTTGATTTTGTATCTTATTTACCGAAGTACAATGTAATAATTGTATCTTAAAATATCGTACTACCTGATAACAAAACATCGACTGTCGATTTTTTTCTAAATCTGCTCAAATTGTAATATCTTTTTCACTCAAATGTATCCTTTAGAAAATCTAAACAAGTTTGTGGACGCCATAATGGTTCTCACCCATCCCCATTATTGATTTTAATACAAAAAAAATCGTCTAAATGTAACGCCCAATTGTTGTAGTCTCTTGAGTAACTTAGGAATTGTTAAACTGTATTGGAACATAATGAAGTCTGTGCTTATAAAAATTCCATTGTAATAATTCAGAAAAATAGAATTGAAAATGTCAAACACGTAGTCATTTTAAACAGTCCATATGTCGTGAGCTATTCAACATATAAAACACTAAAGTAGATACAACTTTGGAGATTTCAATTCTGCATGTAATGGTACCAAAGCCACTCCTCTATTATTTCAAAGAACGAAGTCATAATGTGATATCTATAGTTAAGAGGATCGTGTCGCCAACATGACCGTAGCGAGTGGATGGTCCTTCATTTATGTACAGTATCGAGGCTTGGCAGGGCCGAGACACTGACATGAGCGAAACCAGTGGAGACTTTGTTTAATATATACACATCTACGATGCCTCTTAGTACCTAGCTGACGAAAAAAAAATAGTGATATAGTTTACACAACAGAAAACATGTGTAACAACTGTTTTATACGAGGTTACCCTACTGAGGTATTATCAACACAATTTAACATTTTTTACAAGACCCAAGAAACCATTACAGGATCTGCTTGTATTACGGTGTATGATAGAGCCGGGTAAGTACCATGATGACGACCTTGGCTTCTATATAAACACACAATAATCCTCTATACATATTTCACGTTACAATCTTCAGTTTCGTGGCAGTTATCGTGCTTGCGTACAGAAGGCAACAACGACGGACGGACAGCACGCCGAAAATAACTTTTGATTTGTATCTGGGGCCATGAAACATGAATGTTAGTAAAAATTAGTGTAAGTAGAAATTTCTTTGCGATTTCTATACTTACCCTATATATTTTGTCCATTTTAAAAAACGATTAGAACAATATTTATTAAATACCAGCGGAGTACCCGTCCTTCGTACGGGGTTGAGAGTATAGATAATTGAGTGTTAAGGGAGTTTTCAAGGCCAGTGGGGCGGTGCCCTGATGGAATTTTTAAATAAAAATAGGCCTATGTGTTAACCAGGGACCCTAAGAATGTCCAGTACAATTTCCGCTCAATGGGTCCAGTAGTTTTTACGTGATTGAGTAACACACACACACACACACACACACACACACACACACACACACACACAGACAGACACCATTAGATTTTTATATAATAGTATAGATTTTAAACTTTTATTCGAAATATCGACTTTGTTTACTATAACTATTTTTATATTATGTCCTTTCTCTGTTTGAAGTTATTTGTTAATGATGGAAGTTCTTAATGATGTTGTCACGCCTTCTGGACCACGTCACTTGTTGTTGTATCTTTGATACAACAACACGTACTTTCCGTTAGTGGTGTGTTTAGCGTGATTGTGTTTTTTGACTTCTCGGTTTCAGCTCTGAGATGCATGCTTAGATATTAAGATTGGTGGTATTCTTATTTAATTTTACTTCTCACATAGGCTTAGTTTCTAGTCTCATGTTTCTTTAGTTTTTAGTCACTTGATAACGGGAATTGATTCTTATTCCCGAAACGTCGTGTTTTGAATTTTTAACACACAAATGATGGCAAATGTCCGAAAAATGTATAATAATAAAAATGTCCTTTCTAGTAATAAGTTAAGTTGATAGATTGACCTATAAAGTCAACGGTTAAATCCGAAGCCTTTCATGGACAGTGATAATATGATATAATCCTTAATGAGAACTCATACGTCCGATTAAAAGAAATCTTCCTGTAATGACAAGGGGAACCATTTTTTTTTTCAGGGTTAGATTTGGAGCAGACAAAATTCAAACACTACATGTAACAACACTAAATGATACTAATTTACCCCATCGAATGTCCTTAATAAATATATTTTGGTGTTAAAGTTATTTGATAATAGTTTAATCGGACATTTATCATATCTTTCTCTTTTATGTTCTAGTTTTACACTTGATAACGAGAGTTGATTTATAGTTTCGAAACGTCGTGTATTAGTTCTATACTTGCAATTGATGGAACATATTTTATTAGGCCATATTAACAATATAAAATACATTTTGAGTAATATCTCATGATTCATTATGAGCTACAAAGTTTGGTCGTAAGCATAAAAGTATTTTTATTCCATTTTTACAATTTAACCGATTATTATTCCATTAAATACTCGTGTTTGTAATGATAACTTTCACATAAAAATATATTTTGAGAGTGAGGAGGTTAGAAAAAGTTTTTATAAAGATTGCAGTGTGGTACACAACGTATTTTGGGGATTCAGTCAAAGGAGCATTCAAAATATCACTTTTATAGGTTAGCATTGGTTACTGTACAGCCTAAGCAAGTTTCGCAACACAATATTTGCCAAATCTCTCACTGTTATTTACAATAATTTATTGAACAACTATTTTGTTTAATTTTGTTTCCTTCTTGTTTCAAGCCAAAAATCTTGCAGTCATCAATCATCACCTTATAGAAAACATAATATAAAATAAAGGCCCCCTAGCCCTCGAATAATAGCCTAATTGCGTTAGGATAAAAAAATAATAACAAGAGTTGGTCAAATGAGACGGGAGAGGAAAGTTGAAAGACGCACCTAACCCAAGATTATATGAACAAGATGTAGATCCAGTTAGATACCCTTGGGATTGCCAAGCCCGTACTCACTAAAGTGAGCCTCTGAGGGTATCTTTGTTAGATTTTACTACAATAGGAATCATACTACTTAAATGTTGTGAAAAGCTATTTCAAAGTGTTCTGGTAGCTCAGTGGTTAAAGGCTTCACATCTTTGATCAAGTATTGCACAGCATCGTCTTCTTGAGATCATGGATTCGAATCCCACCCAGGGTACAAGGATCATTCAGTGTAATTTGTTTTTTTTGTTTTTTTTGTTATTTTTAGTATGCAAAGTGATTCCCCAATGTAAATAAACGGTGTTCGGCGTGGAAGTTATAGAATCACTTTGGTTAAAAAGGAACGAAGAAGTTAAGCGCTGATGTATCTACTCAAGGTTCTGGATCTGAATTGTAGAGAACATTCTTAATATCTATTTAACAAAAACGTTAAATAAGAAATTGTAATCACTGTTAGTACTTTGTCTAATTCCATATTAAGCCGAAAATAAGTTACAACCAAACTTCACATAAAATTTAGTTTTAATTTATTTGGGATTTAGATAATAATTTATTTCTAATCCAAGCAATGTTCATAGAACACCCGAGAGACTAAACATGTAAATCAGATTCATTAGAAATCCACAAGATTGTAAATGTTCAGATAAGCATTTCATTTACTCACAATTAAGAGACATTCAGCAAACTTTATGATTTGCTGATTAACTCAAACTATCACTTATAAAGCACTTGAGACAAGATAAATGTAATCAGTTTATGCGCAATTAACATAATAAATAGCTGAATAAATACCCTTGAGGCACACCACACTTTGATTAATAGACTTGCGGCTTAGTCTTGTAGGTGAAGGATAAGGATTATATTTACAAGTGGCAAAATAATTCAAGGACTTTTGAAGAACAACATAATTTTTAATCTAGTTGTGGAAAAAACTAGAACAATTGAGGTTAACTACAGGTGATTAGTAGGCCTACGGAGACATGACAGTAATGTTAATTTGCTGACCGACTGTTTGTAGTTGGTGAATACTCATATTAAATAAACTGTGTAAAAATTCGATCATGGATCTAAAATACAGGGTGTCCATTTTAACAGATCCACCGTTCTTATCTCTGAAACTAGAAGGTTTTCAGCAAACTTTAAATGAGGGATTTAACTTAGTTTTTAGTGACTGTTAAAAATGTGAAATTTGGAATATTCGTCCGCTATTTTCCAATATGACAGCCAACTTTAAAACTACTTATAGAACTTTTAATATTTTATACTGTTTCCGGATTCTACACGTCATTTTTATGTTTGTAAACCCAACCGTTTAGGAGCTAAACCGCTCAGAAGATTGAAAAATTGAATGATTTGATTGTATTTAAACGCAATTTAATAATTATTTAAAATTGAATATTTGTGAAGTCGGCGTATTAAATTGTATTATAAAATGGTGGTTTAACCTGAGCAAAACACTCAATTATTAATCTTTTGAAAGATTTACTACTAAACGGTTGGATTTACAAAACATTATATCAAGAATAAAAACTCTATAAAATATTGAAAGTTCTATAAGGAATTATAAGGTTATTAATACATATTGGAAAATAACTAACGAATTTCGGAATTCCAATTTCATATTTTTAATGGTCACTGTAAAGTATGTGTCCCCCATTATAGTTTCCTGTAAATCTTGCAGTATCACAGTGGGGGGCAAGGTTAACATACTCATATATTGACGTAAGATATAAACTTGCTTCCCTTCATTCATAAAATTGTCTTAATCATAAATCCTACAAGATGAAATCAAATTTTAAATGGCTGTCACGCTTCGTTTTTATTTTTTTACAAATTATTCCATAATGTTAATTTTTATTATTTTATAAATTTCACACTTGTTTGAGTCATTAATCTTCTGACTTCACCAAAATTTTAACGACGTAGGTAGAGCGAATTTTGAAAAATTGCGTTTTTTTATATGAGCCCGCTGGCCAATTTCTTGATTTTTACTGATAACCAGATATTTTGTAGATATGACGATATTTTGTTTGGGTCCTTAGAGAGGCTGCACTTGAACAAAATTTTATGAAAATCATTAGAATCAATTTTGAGAAAATATTAATTTGTTTGTGTTTTTATGACAGCTTGGAGTTATAGGAAAAGTAATAATAAGCCTGGAGATAGGCTCAAAATATATTACCATACGACATTTGATCAAATAAAGCTGTAAAGCAGTGCGCATACAATAGAGTACATCATTTAAAAACAACTTTGTCAACTCACGAGTTCTCAAAATGGATATAGCCTACTGCAAGAATCTTGAAATCCGTAACGATGATGGTTAGAAATGTTGAGTGAAAAACTAGTTTTATTGGACTTCGTTAAAATGAAAACATACACTAACAGAAAAGCTATCTTTAGAAAACTTTAAAATTTAGTTTTCCTTTACAGAAGGTTTCTTCATCATTAGAAATTACCCAAACGATTTCTAAAACTTGTATTTCTTCTTCACCTCCTGAAATAAAATAACCCAGCATGTAAACACTCTTCCTGAATTCCCCGTGTTCTGCCCAATTACCAGAACATTCCTGTTTATCCATTGCTCTGATTATGATCGGTGATCATTAAAACCTCTACAGAGTTAAGCTTTTCAAAACGTGACTTGTAACTTCGTGATGATCGTGTTATTGTCTAAATGCCGTGACTAATATGGTTATAGTCTAGGACGGGTTTTAAACAATTTCAAGAAGAAGAAACCCTTGCGACTCGATTCTTTCGACATCCAAGAGTAGGTCTAAGCCTATAAGTTGTGTATCTAACAAATTACCATCTTTTAAATGGGATTTATTATATTTAAATTGTGAAACGACCTAATGAATGGCCTACTCCAGATCATACTTGTTTATTAGACGCTGTTGAGGCCTACTCTTTAGAATAAGAATGCAATCTTAGAACGATGCAACTGAAGACCGTCAGTAACTCAGTCACGCTTGTAAATAAGGCAAATTACAATTCAGGTAATATATTAAATGTCATCATGTACGTATAGTATAGAGAAAGATATGTGATGGTTGAAACTAAATGATGTCGAGTTCTTATGCGGGTAGACTATATCCGTTTTGAATCGGTCTGTCTTATGAGTAGTGCTAGACCAAATTTAATCTAATTTGGTATGTGAGCATCTTTTGATTTTTTTAAAATAAAAAATTGTGGAAAGCCTTTAACAAAAACAGGAAATTACGATTTCACTGTTTAATACCTCTTGATCAATCAATACAATTTAACATTTCCTCCTAATAAACCAACTTTAGGGAGGTTTACATTAAGAGGATCTGCTTGTATTATATTGTATAATGGTAAATACCATTTAACCAAAATGGGTATAACGATTTTGATCAAATTTTGAACAATTTTAGTCTCTACGAACTTAATTAAAACATATTCAGAGGGGGGGGTGCTAATACGTAGGTTGTCGGGGAAAAAATACAAAAATCAGCAATGGGGCTATTTAAAAAGATGCGTTTAACTTTGTTTAAATTTTAAGACAAACTATCCAATCCATGTGAAAAATGGTAAATAATAATTAGGAGGGGGAAAAAATGAATCTTGCCTGCTGTCATTAAAAGCTTGATCAAGGATGCGATTATAACACAAGCGAAGAAAGTTGAAAAATATTATATTTATTGAAAGACAAATTTTATGAATTCACTTTTTAACTGTCAACTACCAAACTGACTGGTCGGTTTTTATTTAGTTTTGGGATGGGTTCCTCTGAATGTTTGTTCAATATTTGTCCACAGTTTATTTTATCAACGCATAGTAATAACATCTTTTATTTCCTTATAAAAAAATACGCAGTACCAGGACAATACAGATGCATACAGCCGATTGGAAACCTACCATTTTTATTTGGAAATGAAAGGTAGGAATTGATCATAAACAATTAATTACTAAAATATCAATTCCTCTTTTTTCAATAATCTTCACGTTTCATGGCCTGGAGAATCCGTATTTCCATTTCGATTTAACATATTTGATGTGGAATTGTATTCTTGTGCATCGTACAGTAATGGTCAATAATATAAGTATCATAACAAATAGCAAACTTATAACACTATTATAATAAAACAAAACATATTTCAATAATAAATACAATTTTCATTAACTAATAACAACTAAATAACATATTATATCACTAAATGTTAAAATTTACATAAAAATAAAAAAATAGTAACAAAACAGGACAATAAATAAAATTATGCAACATCATCAGTTAGGAACTTAGTGACACAATAAATTACTAAATGTTAAACTTTAAATTTACAATTAAACACAATAATAAACAATAAATAAAATAATACAACATTGACTAAGAACTAAGACAATAAATATAATAAATCACTAAATGTTAAACTTTAATTTACAATTAAGTAATAATAAATAACAATAAATAAAATAATACATCATTAACTAAGAACTAAGTAAGACAATAAATATAATAAATCACTAAATGTTAAAC
Source organism: Aphrophora alni (assembly GCA_963513935.1). Taxonomy (NCBI): domain Eukaryota; kingdom Metazoa; phylum Arthropoda; class Insecta; order Hemiptera; family Aphrophoridae; genus Aphrophora; species Aphrophora alni. Next base: position 99,765,933 of record OY740769.1, on the reverse strand, counting down.
TTTAATTTACAATTAAGTAATAATAAATAACAATAAATAAAATAAAACAACATCATTAACTAGGAACTAAGTAAAACAATAAGAAGTATAATAAATCACTAAATGTTAAACTTTAAATTTACAATTAAACATAATAATAAACAACGAAGAAAATAATACAGCTTCATTGACTAAGAACTAAGTAAAACAATATAATAAATCACTAAATGTTAAACTTTAAATTTACAATTAAACATAATAATACACAATGAAGAAAATAATACAGCTTCATTGACTAAGAACTAAGTGAAACAATAAATATAATAAATCACTAAATGTTTTACTTTAAATTTACAATTAAGCATAATAATAAACAATGAAGATAATAATACAGCTTCATTGACTAAGAACTAAGTGAAACAATAAATATAATAAATCATTAAATCACTTAAGACGTCATATAAAATTCAACTACGTTTTCCATCTCCAATTTTAACCCTTATTATAATTTTCATATATTTCGTACAAGAAAGTAAAAATATACAATATTAAATAAACTCTTAAAATTTCAAAATGGTGTGGGTAAATTTTACATTAATATTCATTTCCCCTATATTTTTCTGAACACTACTTACTACTTTTTTGTCTAGCTGTAATAGTTACACAAGGCATAAAGTAATTGGAAGCAATAAACAAGTAAATCCTAAAATAGTATACCGACAAATCACTTCTAGTTAGAGACTCATATATCGATTGTGTAATTAGTTATGCCTAGTTAAGCTTCCAAGCTTGTTTACGTTGCGTTCGACCTTTTCTTGAATTTATCGACTACACAACATCGATAATGTTTATATGTCATCTGAAATGTTAAACGTTTAATTATCTTATACCATTTTATTTTACATCTGTACCACTAAGTGGTTTTAGGCTTAGAGGCGTAATACTATTCTTTGTGATATACCAGCTGAACCACACGTCACGTGACAATCCCTTTATACTTATCCAATAGACGTTAATTTGTTAAATCGCAAAAAATGTCTAACTTCCTTACATTTTAAATAGATTTTAGATAATATATCGTGTGTAAATTATATACAATTTACGGATTTCAATTCTGCATTTATGGTACCACCCTCACCTTTCTACAATAACAAATAACGAAGTTATTGTCAAAACAATAATGTTGAACCCTGAGCTCTCAAGAAAATGTGATATTCGTATATTTACGAGATACATGGCCAAGACGCCGACACGAGCGTAGCTTGTGGAGGCTCCTTCACATACGTACAGCTTCGAGGCCCGCAAGGTCACGAGCGAAGTGACTCTTGATCTAACAATACAATTTAATATTTTCTACAAAGTTATGGAAACCAACTTTTGTGCATTACATTCAGAGGATCAGCTTGTATTAGATTGTCTAATGGGCTTGGGTGAGTATATGATGACGTCCAACTTATTTTATAAGGCGATGATAACCAAGAGGTTTTGGAACTTTTCACATCATCATTACTTTTCTGTTATTTCAGATCGTAAGTGAAAAGGATTAAAAATTACAATGCAATTTACAATAAAATAATTATATTTATTTTTAAATCAAAATTAATAACAATTAACAATATTTCAAAAGTTCATTATGAAAGAAGCATATCAATAGTTTAACCTAAACTAACCCCACTTGTCTTTGCCTGCTATGTACAACTCCATGGAATGTCCATTAGTGAACAACTTTTCCTTGGTTTTGTAAAAAACTATGGAATCTGCTAAAAATGCAAGCTCAAGAATGTTCATGTTCTCTGTGTTAAAAGCGTGTAATTGTTAATAAAAACTAACAAAAACTTCTACAACCTCTAATCAGCTGATTTTAAACAATAATGTTTTTTAAAAAAATAGAAGTTGTAAAAGTCAAGTGTATCTTCATCTTAAGAAGTGTTTACACAAATCATCTTAATAATTATGAACTGAAATAACAGACAAATAATGATGTAAGATAACGGAAAAAGTCCAAGGTTTTTCGCCTTTATAGCCTACAAAATGAAATAAAATGGACTATTAATCTAGCAGTGTTAATGGTTAGATTGCACGTATTTTTCTTTGCCCCTCAATAAGCAAAACGTGTTTGTGTTCTGTAGACGAAGGATTGCAATGAATGTGATGTATTGTAGCAGCCACCATCTTACCCAATATTTAACTCGGCCTACGCCTTTGGTTCATCACTCCTACTTTCTACATGTCAATGCCTTTCAAATACGTTATTCATCATTACATTACGAAATCTTATCATTCATAAATATTACTACGCTCTACAAGACAGAACAAAGAAGTAAATTCTTACTTGAAAGAAGTTAGGAATGTTACGTTGTTGAACTCTAAAGAAAGTTAGAATTTGTACATCAGATAAGCAGTTTACTACAGTAGATTATGTCATGTCTGTTTTAAGTCCCGATGAGTACGATGTTCTTTTAATTTTTGTATGCTTGTCTGTTTAGAATCTGTCGGTGCTCTACAACCCAAAAACTTATAAAATTTCAATCAAATTTATAATGTGGAAATTTTTTAAAACTATATCTGGTAACATTTTTTTCATTTTTTTATAAATCAAAATTTGACTACTATTAGAAAAACACAAAATAACGATTTTCTCAAACTATTTTGATAAACATTTGCTCAACTGTAAGCCTCTCAGAACCCTAAAAACAAGTATTTGTTAGCTATATCTCCGAAATAGCCGGTACGCGAGTTATCGATAACCCATCTCTCGTCATTTCAAGCGGGAGTAGTCCATCATGGTGTTCCACAGAGTTAAATAAGAAGGGCAATGCTTTTCTTAATTTATGCAAAGAATCTAGCACAAAATGTTAGAACAACAAAACAAATACTTAGTTCGTTAAACATGTGTTCTACTCCATGGAAGAACACCTTCAAAACAAATCGATTTACTTTAAGGACACGTTAAAGACAAAATCAAAGCAAGTTTAACTCATAAATAAATACTTGCCTTATGAGATAAAGTACAATAAAACTTTTACACAAATATTACGTTTATTTAATTAGTTTAGTAATTGTAGTTCGTGCTTCACTGAAGATTGGCGAATTAGACGTTGTAACGCGTTTCATTGTAGCCTATTATTTGTGAGAATTTTTGTTCAAGTTTTTATTATATCAAGTTTAGTTTAAATATTTTTTTCCGCGTTCACTTTCACTTTTTAACTGACATTTTTGGGGACGATTAGTTTTGTGGATATGTGGGTGAGAAAGTTTGTGCAATATTGAATTTTCTAAAAAAATATTTCATTTAGGTCTACTACGTTCTTGAAGTGTTTAAAAATCCTCATACAAACTAACTTCCTAAACTTTTTTTCCAATAGCAGTACACCAAAAACAGAGTCGACAAGTACAAAAATGATAAAGAAACTTTAAAAGGTAACTTCTTAGGTTTTTTTTTGAGGTATCATCTGCCATTTTTTCAACATGGTGGCCAATTCGTACATTGTTTAAAGACTTATTATTGGATATTTTCTATATCTCTAACCGTTTAGGAGCTACAGGTACTTAAATGTTCAAAACTTCGCAAATTCAAACATTTTCCTTATTTTTCAAAATCAAATTGAGCTGAAATTTCCACTAGATACAGGATAAAAGGTGTAATAACACTACTGTTGTTTTGTTTGTTCTGTAGGCTGATAAATAACTCAGTTATCGATAGAATATAAAAATCATATTTTTTCGGTTATTGTCTAGAATATACACTGGCAGCTCCTTATTATTACACCTTGTCATACATTTATTGGATTTTACGACAAATTGTATTATTTAGCATTGTAATACATTTATCTCGGCTATAATATGTTATTCACAAAATGAATAAGAACTACTATAAGCCAGTAGTTTATTTAGACAATTACCTAAAATTATAATTTTTATTTTCTTTCGATAATTCTGTTCTTTATCAAGCTACAGAATAAATAAAAATAACAGTAGTTGTTATCACACCTTCTATCCTATCAGTAACTAAAATTTTATCTTAAATAACTAAAAAAAAATGAGAAAAATCTCTGGAAAATGCTAAATTTGAGAATTTTTGAAACATGTTTGCCTAGTTCCTAAACGGTTATAAAAAAATATTTTATAATAAAAAAAAAAATCTTAAAATAATAACTTATATTTAAAATTTACATAGAAAATGGCGATTCATATTAGAAAAATACAAACTGGCCACCATATTGGAAAAAATGGCTTGAGATTTAAAAAATTCGTACTCTAGTTTTCATTCAAAATATCCTGGGGTTACCTTTAAAGTTTCTTTGTAGCTTTTGTTCTTATAGATAAAACAGACATGAGTGACTTGTTTCCCATATAGTACAATATACAGAAGGTCAATGACTGTAGCCAGCAATAGATTTATTTATACACATAGCTAATGTGTCAATATGTCGTTTTGTAACCCAACATATTATTCACATCTAATGAAAGTCAATAAATCTAAAAGTCTTGTCAGAACTTGCGTGAGGTTAATTGTCAGTAAAGAAGGCCATTGTTACTGTTTGACACTTCTAATCAAGGTTATTCTTACTCAAATAGTTTGCTGTCGAATACGATACTGTCAGAGAAATATAACAAATTTCGTAAAAAAGAAATGTATGATGAAGTAAAATATCGGGTCCCCCCACGAAGAGGTCGCTATTTTTTAATTAACTTCCAGGACATGTGAAACACTCTACAGTTTTGATAATTTACAGTTATGTTACGTCGAAATAAAATTTAACATATTTTGAAAAGTGTTATGAATATCTAGTAGACTTGTTTGTTTATTTCATTACCTAATAATATGAAAACGTTTAAAATATCTGGTTCTTAACTGCACCAACTAAGGAAATGGCTTCTTGAATAGCAACAAAAGAAAAATATTTTTATTTAAATTATATGTAGTCTAATTAATTGTTTTAATAATTCAATATCGTTTGAACAACTACTCAGCCTGCATAATAATTATTTCATGCAAATTAAATTTGTTTAATTGTAATTCTTATTCGCACGTTGAATAAAACAGCTGATTCAGGTTGATACAGTTTCAATTAACAGACTTAGCTAGCCTTAAATACATTTACAGGCCTAGTTTTTATATAAATGTCGGAACACGATTTTGAAATGAATGAGGACGATTTAGATTGGTCAAACACTCCACCGGATATAACTCTTTTATCTAAAGAAGTAACTTTAGACTTTTTGCCTAGAAAAATCAAGAGATATATGAAAAGAAATATGAAGAGCTATTTTTTCGTAACATGCCAACTAAAATTTGTACAGTTCTCACATAATATAAAAATAACAAAAATAGAATAATTATTATAATGTGTACTGCAGTTATAGGAAACAATGTGTATGTAATTCCAATGTAAAAGGTAACGTTTTTCACGTGCGATAAAAACCTACTTTTCTCCCCTAATACACAAATAACTATTTCCTAAAAAAAATAGCTATCTGGTGTGTTTTTTTAAATTATTTTAACCACTTATGTTTATGAAATAGAAATTTAATATTTTAACAAAATTTTTTTAATGATGAACCTAACCTAACTTAACCTAACCTAACCCAAACCTAACCTAATCTAACCTAACCTCACCTAACCTAACCTAATCTAACCTAACTTCACCTAACCTAACCTAACTTAACCTAACCTAACCTAATCTAACCTAACTTAACCTAAACTAACCCAAACCTAGCAATACCAAATTAGGATTACCTAATTTTCTTAATTAAAAAAATATTATATATTTATTTAGTGAATATTTATTATTATTACTATTATATTCATGAAAAGTGTAATTTAATGTAAACAAACAAAATAATAATAAATATTATTATAAATTATAATCGTAGATGAAAATAATAACTATTACTTTCTTATACGAACTTATTTAATTTTTCATATCATCAGGGGCTCACTTATAGTGAGTTCGGAAGGACCAATCCTGAGGTATTCTATTTGGATATATACTAGTCTTATTATATCTCTCTCTTTATCTTTCCTATCAGGTCTTTCTTGACCAACTCTTATTATCTTTCGACCCTGAATCTATTAAAGTATTCAAAGCTAAGAGTCTTTATTTTGTATTCTTATCTTCCTTCTTTTATAAGGCGATGATAACCGAGAGGTTTTTTACCTTTAAAGAATAAGAAGAAGAAAATAACATCAATCCATGTTCCAAACAGATGAAGTATATTATTATACAACTAACACATATAACTGGATAAACGCAAACAGATAGGCTAATGTAAAAATAAATCTAATATCCGAGAGAGCCGCAATCCAGACAATCCATTGAAAGTGACATTGTGCTGAGACACGTAAAACCACTTTGATAGCAGAAAAACTGTCATGAGAGACTTGATGTATGATTGACTCAAAATAAGGAGAAATGGTTTAATTTGAATTAAATCATTTGAAATGTCCACAGCATACAACTAACGTGGTCTGCAAAACAAGGTTTTATGGTTCTTTAAAACTAATAACTGTTTACATTAGTGGACGCACTTTTTGTTCTAACAAATTGTTTAATATTTTTAAATAGTTTTATAATTTTGGACATTATGTTGACAAGATAAAATCGGAAAAATAATTGAATTTTTAGTATCCAGATCACTAATTGAATATAGCATCTTACCTTTTACATCTACCACGTGGCATTTTTGGTCTTTTATATGACGCGTTTCGGGACATGTATTCCATCATCAGATGAATACCGAATCACTAAAACGACGTCGCCAACGCATTAAAATAAATGACATAAAACAAAACACATTTATTTTTCGGGAAATAAGCAAGTAATTTTTTACGTGAGGACCCTGTGTTTACCGGACGGCAACTGACGCTTTGTTATTTTAACTTGTTGACAACCTCATTTGATTTATTCGGTATTCATGTGATAGAAACGCATCAAAAACACAAAAGGGATCACGTGACGTTTATAAAAGGTAAGATACTTTATTATATTGCGCAACCGATTTTTAATGACTTTTCCATTCAACCCAATAGAATGTTTTATCCAATGTTCATCATATTTTGTGCATAATATTGCTATTAAAAACATCATTTAAGAGAATCGTGTTTTCAGCAATTTATTATCGACTAATTATTTTAAATCTCAAAAAATCCATGTTTAGTTTTTTGTGAATCTATTTGAATTTTGTGGTTTTATATGTTCAAAAATTGGTTCTTGGAATGATGTCTGTCGTCTGTCCAGTACTACAGCCCAAACGATATCTATGTGGGCATATTTGGACATTATCTCGGAATGTTGTTTCATTTTTTCTATAGGACCTAACTCAAAGTTTGTGATACTTAATTAAGAAGATAAAAAAAGGCTCTAACGATTTTGATTAAATTTTGCTAATAACTAGCCTCTCACTTGGTAGGTACCGGAATCTTGCTAGAAATCTGTTGATATTGTGTGTTTTCATTGAGTGTTGTGATTGTGTTACCTGGAGTGGTGTTTGGTTTGAAGGGAATAAATAAATTAAGACCTCTGTAGTGAATGGGCAAGCACGTTTTCCTAGAGAATGACTATTATAAGTTATTATAACTCTAGTCCCAGTATAAGTTCGACCCCAAGCAACCATAACACGTTAAAAATACCCAAAGAAAACATCGCCATCTATAAAAAAGTCAGTACGTGAATTTAAATTAAAAAATCGGCTATTGAGCTGTCAAAACAGCCGTATTTTATACATATTGGCTGTAGCAATATCGCTTGAATTTTGGTGGAATGTCGAATTTTGGAAGAACAATGGCCCGAACCGGTGATAAAATTTGAAAATAATAAAAAATTACCTAATCTTGACGTCTAACCTTAGTGTGAAATAAAATAATCTAACACGTCTATATACATCTTTTTTTTTTTAATAATGATACAAATTAATGTTCAAAAGTTATCCTATCAAAAGTAATTTTGTTAATCATGAGTTATTTTATTTATTATTATTATTAATTTTTGTTGTTGTACACTTGTTATTTCATTCTTATTTCAAACTTAATTTGATAAATTTTCTCTTTGAGCTAAGAACAACCACTCAAATAAGGGCAATTATATTATCTAAAATTCTAGTATTAGTTTTGTGGTAGTTTTAGGTAAGTCTGGGGCGTCTGGACGGTGTGACGGATAGGCTTCGATGAATGGGATAAATTTAAGTGTTTTATTTCAATTTATATTTAATAATGTTTTGTTCTGTTTATTTTAAATCAATATTATTATAATTTTGTTTTGATGTAGACTGTGTATTTACACTCTAGTGTTTATTTTATTGAAAGTTTAGTTTTTATATAAAATTGTTGTTTTTCTTATTTTCTATATACGGTTTTGTTAATATTTTACTTTGATGAGGTTGAGTAGAGTACCTTGTGTTCCTAACTTCGCCTCTAAAAAAAAATCCAATAAAACAATTACACCACCATTATGTGATTTTATTAATCTTTGAGGTTATGTTTACCTCAAAACAAATGTGAAGACATGAACCCAAATTGTAATATAATCCTTAAACGCTTGATAATTTCGGATTAATAGTTATGAATAAATTAGAGTTGTTCTGTGCAAAGCAAATCTTGCACCTTGGGTGTTTTAATAGAATCAATATAAGCACAATGTGGTTACTGCTGCAGCGATCGAAGTTTTTGTAAGTTGTTTTATGTGGCCGGCGATCTTTAAGAGAGTTTGAGGTCGGAAAGAACATTTGTGTATTGAGGGGGGGATTAACCTGACTCATACTCTCGACTACTCAATTACTACAGCTAAGCCAGTCAGCTTCATGAGCGATTAAAACTATGTTAGTAAATATAATACATAATAAAATAAATAAACTATGAATAAATAATATTAAAGGAATGACTCTATTAAAATCTAGTGGTCTAGGAAACAGTATTAGACCAAAATGGCTATTAACTACTTATCACATATTTAAATTTATACGAAATTTGGAGACGCACCGCCGAAAACCCTGGGCCGTCTGACCCATCCATTAGCCATTATTTGGTGGGTGAACAATTGGGGGGGGGTACCTGAAATATCAGTTATCATGTACACTAGAAGACACTTCCTTGAACACATCAAGTCTCTCTTGCGCCTGATGCACAACTCGTACTCTAACCTTTGTGCGTAAAAAGCATTTTACCGAGAGGGGGTAAACGGATTTGATGCAAAACGATTCCCCTGCAATTTACCATTCAGGCAACCCGCTAGTAGAGCTGTTAGAATAGAAGTATCGCCAGGAAAAAAGGGAGGTTAAGAAAAGATTTCACTACAGACACCCGCGCTGGCGAAAGGGGGAAAAAAGGCCCAACGGCCTCACTGCTTAACACAACAATATTCAAAGACCAAGATGTAGTGACTGTAATAAACAGTGAAAATAACTTTGCACAAACTTTCTAACTCATCAATCCCCAAAAGCAAATAAACACGAAACAAAACTAACGGTCACCAAAACTGACATTTTGATAAGTTGTCAATAGAAAATGTTGAGGAAATCGTAATTTGTGTTTTTTTTCTTATGGCAGCTACCCCCAAATTTTAAATTATAAAAATATAAAAATTTAAAGTGCCGATGAATGGTCAAAATATGTCTAATTCCCTTTTAAATTGTACTTAATCAAAATTAAAACTTTTAATAACTACGATTAATGTTCATTTTTGTTTCTTTTTTCAAATTAATTCTGAATCGATTTTTTTTTTACCTTGCGGAGTTGCACACTGAGTAAATAACGTAAAATAATCAATTTACGTATTAAGGCAAGGACTATGTTTATCAGGGGCAAAATAAACCAATACTGATAAGATCAATAACCATGGTTAATTATTGATAATTCTGACAATGTAGAGAGTTATTACCAACTTACTTTCATTGCTGAGTATCAATTTATAAACAAATAACTATACAAATATTATAATTGACCACTGTTGAGTGTCAATTAGAGAACCAAAATATAAAATAACTTCATATTTAAACACGACTTTTGACTTTCTGAACGTAAAGTAAATTAAAGATTCTTTTATACCATAGGAAAGCTTGTGAAAAGCTGTAGTTTCGTTTGTTTGTAAAGTAAATTTGAATTTTATCAAAAATTGCAAAACATTCACTTTTTTCATGTTAGAAGCCTTGTAAATATTGTATATTCTCAGTTTCAAAGAACTGTAAAAAATTTATATATCTCGGAAACGATGCAATATAGGTTGTGGTTTGTTATGACCAATTTGGTTGCAAATGAAATTTACTAATACTCACATTTTTTGGCACATATTAACATTCACCTCGTATAAAGATAATATTAACAATTAACAGAGGTTTCGATAAATGATAGTTTGAATGTTTATGAACATGTTCCGCCTGATTTCATCATTTTATGTTTAAATTTCTATAAGAAAGTGACCCCTAGGGGCTAATTTATAGCGAGTACAGGCGAGGTAATTACAAGGTAAGCTAACCGGTTCCACACCTTCCTTCAACTAGTCTTGGGTTAGATCCCTTTCTTTCTTTTTTCCTATAGTGCCTGTCTTGACCAACTCTTGTTCTCTCACGGCCTTGAAGCTATTAGAATACTCCAGGATTATGGTGTTTATTTTATGTTATTTTTTTATTAAGCGATGATAATCTTTAAAACTAAAGAAAAAATATAAACTATAAGATTTCAAACGGCGGCGTCCATTTATTTTCAACGTGTATTGTGAACCCTTCGGGTTGTAAGGTTTTTAAAAGTATATATTCGGCCTTCAAGTACAATAATGACTAGAAGGTCAATCCTTTTAAATTATATTATCGAGCCAACACTAATCACTTAATGTACTTAATATAATTAGACAGAACATTGCGTGAAATAATGCCCGTATAACACTACGCAATGTAGTGTGGACAAAGAAACACATAAACTGCTTTGATTGTTTATGTCTAGTTAATACCATCATAACCAAAGACTACTAATTTAAGTTAATCAAATAAAATAAAACACAAACGACGTTTGAGAATGCCCTCTAAAACTATCCCATCATTGCTGGTGTTTTCTCCGAACTCAGAATGCCCATCTTGGCCAGAGACTAGGGACACTGCCGGTTCAGGTACTACGAACTTTAACACAGAGCCAATTCAAATTATCTGCGTTTTCCTCAACTCGCTTATGCCCCTGTTCCCAATGCAAAGTTTCCCGGCTTTCCAGAGTCAGTGTTGAGGTTCCCTCGGCAATCCCAGATCTAATTGGATTTGATGGCCTACAACTTTCTAAATTAGTTAAATATAAGCTATAATTTGTACGTGAATTATTAGTTTAATCCCCGGCTCTTAAAAAACACGAAAAAATAAGATATTTTTATCTGCCGATACAATTTAACATTTCCTACAAGGTTCAATGGATCAATGAATTGCATTGTAGAAGATCTGTTTGAATTACATTCTACGATGGAGTGGGTAAGTACTATGATGGCGCCTATCAACTTTTTTTAGGGTTTTGTTTTTTTTATTAAAATCTCCGAGCGTCTCTATATTATTTTCAGATAGAAACAATCTGCGCGCTATGCAAAGTAGATATTTAAAACTTAGCGTATCTGTTATCAACAGTCATATGATAGTCTTAACTGCAACGTACGACCACACCCAATGCTGAAGGTCTGACTGACCACGACCTAATCTTAGTAAACAGTGCACAATAGAAGCCACGATATTTCATCAAAACCTATCGGACAGGTTGCACAAACAGAGCGATGAAAGACGGTTTGATTGACAGTTAATATTCCGTTTAGGCCGCCATTGTATTTATGACAGTGAGTGATAGCCAAACTTCAGTACCCAACCATGGCCTGGCGAATTAGTCTTCTAGTTTTATCATCTATAGACATTTAAATTTCTTTGTTACTCACCTCCGAAACTAATTTACATTTCTATTTTTAATGAATGAGAAACCTACGTAATAAAAATAAAAAGCTCAGAAAGTTTTTCACTAACAAAACTAACGAAAACTATTGGCTCCCTAAACACAAGTGTTTGTAGTTGTCAGTCAAAAAGTTGAACTGAATCATGGATGACGTATCTGAAAAACTATTTATATTGATTCTGCCATAAACACGTCCTTAGCGTAAATCTAAATTTATTACAATCGAGCTTTTTATCTTGGCTTTTACTAATTGTTCCCTAAAATATAATATTGTTTTACACAAACTTGGGTTGATATATATATTGCATTACAACGAAATCGGTAAAGCTAAATTTGAGAAATTAATTATTTTAACCCGGCGCCTATCAGTCGTGAAGCCAGAGTGTAAAGCCCGTGAAAGAGTGTTAATCAATAGACCAGCTACGAGCTTGAACTCTGAGTCTCTCACTCGTAAAGCTAAAGTGCTGATTACAAAACGAGCTGGGGTCTTGAACCCGGAGCCTGTCACTCGTGAAGTCAGAGTGTTAATCAATAGATCAGCTACGAGCTTGAACTCTGAGTCTCTCACTCGTAAAGCAAAAGTGCTGATTACAAGACGAGCTGGGGTCTTGAACCCGGAGCCTGTCACTCGTGAAGTCAGAGTGTTAATCAATAGATCAGCTACGAGCTTGAACTCTGAGTCTCTCACTCGTAAAGCTAAAGTGCTGATTACAAGACGAGCTGGGGTCTTGAACCCGGAGCCTGTCACTCGTGAAGTCAGAGTGTTAATCAATAGATCAGCTACGAGCTTGAACTCTGAGTATCTCACTCGTAAAGGTAAAGTGCTGATTACAAAACGAGCTGGGGTCTTAAACCCGGAGCCTTTCACTATTGAAGCCAGAGTGTTGATATAAAGATCAGCTTGAACTCTGAGTCTCTCACTCGTAAAGCTAGAGTACTAATCACAAGACCAGCTGGGGGATTGAACCCGGAGTCTTTCACTCTTGAAGCCAGAGTGTTGATATAAAGATCAGCTACGAGCTTGAACTCTGAGTCTCTCACTCGTAAAGCTAGAGTACTAATCATAAGACCAGCTGGGGGATTGAACCCGGAGTCTTTCACTCTTGAAGCCAGAGTGTTGTTAAAAAGACCAGCTAGGGGCTTGAACTCTGAGTCTCCCACTCGTAAAGCTAGAGTGCAGATTACAAAACCGGCTTGGGGCTTGAAGCCTGAGTATATCAGTCGTGGAGCCAGAGTGTAAATCAATAGAACAACTGGGGGTTCTTGAAAAACTGATATTTCCGCAAGAGGCTCAACATCATATTTTTGACTCATTACAATGCTTTTTCTATACCACTTAAAAGAGTTTTATAAATATTATAAATAGGATATAAAGTGTTATGTAGTTGCCTACGTAACAAGGATTAAGTTTTTTCTTATAGTACAAAATACCTTTCCACACAAGTTATTGATTGAAAGACTTAGCTAACATGTATATATATCTTACAATAATTAATCACAAATATGATATTTTATAAATATCGGCTGAATTACCTGTTGATAATTCACGCAATAGGATTTCACGCCAAAATGTTAATGATATAAACACAACTCTCCCGCCTTACTCTAGTCGAGCAGCGTGAAATAATGTCAAGTTTATACACTCAAGGATAGAAACGACAGCAAAGGCCTTATAAATATTTATGATTACAGCTCAAGAAACACGTAATATTTAGCGTGTAATTGGGATTGTATGTGATTAACCGTGTAAACAGAGCGAGCAACAATCACTTGTTGCCTTCGGCAATGTTCTGAAGTGAGGAGTGATACCCTACGCTTACGAATAAGTACAATTAATTGTTAATTAATACGCACTATCATTAATTAATAAAATAAACTAAATAAAATAATAAAACTTCGTAATACGAAAAACAAATAGACTCATGCTCTGTTAATTTCTTCTAAAATGTAAACTAGATCAACTCATATTATTATTGATACAGTTTGTTCGGACATTTGTGTATATACAACGTGTTAAATAAGTCCCGGGACAGCTTAATATTTTTTTAACCATTACAGATGGTTAAATGGTCTACAGATGTCTACAAAGCTTTGCACATTGTTAATAGACACAAAAACCTATTTTAGTACGTATTCAGTGGACCGATACCTTTCCAGGGTTTGTATTAATGGTTTGTACAAGTTCAGCAATGATTCGCATCTGATTGCTGTTATTATATATATATATATATATATATATATATATATATATATATATAAACATTAAAAATTATCAAAACAAATTTCTGTATCTTTGAAAATAAATTAATTAGAGTAAAAACTCATTTATTTGAATACTAAAAAAGTGTAAAAAATATGAATTAAGCCAAATACAGAAACTATCAAAAAGCTCTTAGGCTTATATAACCCTCAAAATATTTATACTATTATCAAACTGGGAATGGGGCTATAGGAAGGATAGCTTCACTCACACAAGCACAGAGGATTAGGGTGTCTGGTGACCTACCTCCACCCTTATGAGTCACCTACTGGGCTTCACTTTATAAAATTTTAATTTATTTTATTTGATATTTGAAAATAAAATCTATAATATATTTTTTATTCTGCACGTAAGTACAAGAAAAATGATTCTAAACAACGTATAATTTAGAAATATGTGTTTTTGAATTTTTAAAAAAATATTTGTTACATTTTTAATATTAGTAGGGAATTTTTCCTGTTTTCAACATTATTCTCTGTTGCTTAGATTAGCAAATGTTAAATTCACAAAAAATAAATTTTGTAAATCCCAATACTACAAGTTTTAATAGGCTATATATATATTCATATACAGGTTACCACAATGTAAATAATAAAGTACAAATCATGTTTTATACTATAATTATTATATATTGTGCTCCTTTGTTTCATTAAAATCGAAAAGTTCATATTTTCCGTAAAAGATATACGATAGTGTTGTTTATTCACACTTATTAGTCATCATACTATCATACTGTTGTTAGACATCAACATTGTTGATTTTGGACTCTATTAAAGTAAATTATACATTGTTTTTTCTCATTTTTTCTGTAATGAAGTGTAGATTACAAATATATTACAGATTTTATTTTAAAATATCAAATTTAATAAATGAAAGTTTGATCAAGTGAAGCACTCATTAGGATGGCCCACGACAAGTACCGGGTAGTCTAATACTCTGCGCGCCTGTGTGTGATGGCGCGTGCGTTATAATGAAGCGACCTTTCGTTCAGCAGCATTCCCCGTTTCATAATAGTATAATGTTTACTGTTGGAAATTAGTTTCATTACCATTCCAAATAAATTCAAAAAAAGAAGTTTTATATTGGTTATTTCTTAATGAAGAAGAGGAAACTTTGTTTGATACGTTAACTTAAAAATTAATTTTTACATCGTGGCTCACAATAATTTGAAATCAAAACCCCGAACAATCTTATTTATCTTGTCATTACATGCGTCTGCCATTTTCCCTCGATGGTAAGGGAATTCTTCCTTTGGAATAATTAATTGTACCATCTAGTAACTCGTAATTAGGATTGCTAAACTTTCGTTAAACATTTCGATTTTACTTAATTTTGAAGCAGTTTCAGTTAATAAACAAAGGTTTTACGTTATTTTAATGATCATGTGTATTTCTGTGTAGCTTTGTATGTTGTGCATTATTGGAAGCATGTTTTATTACTTATATATATATATATATATATATATATATATATATATATATATATATATATATATATATATGGTGGAATTCAATAAATATATATATATATTTTTTTAATGATGAAACTATGTGGGAATAATGTTGCCTCTATTAAATAAAAAAATAATAATAAATCAAAATGTTGTACATAACCTTTGAATTCGCGATTAACGCCTAACGTGTTGTAAAATTACAAGTAAAAATATAGCCTAACTTTTCAGAAATAATTGCCAAAAACAAAATATGAACCTTGGGCCATCATCATTAAATGGTTGATTTTAATCAATTACTATTTAAGCTCAAGATACGTTTATGGTACAAACGAAGCAAGTTAAAGCCCTGTAAATTGTTTTCAAACATGGCTTCCACCTATCAATTACATTATTATTTGACTGACATCTACCTAACTTACATTTTTGGTGAAAAAGAATTTTGGTTGGTTTTTGTTTAGTTTTGGAGATGGGTGAGTAAGACAATTATATTACAAAGTTTTAACACCGTTTAATTAAAGACTTGTGAATACATTTCTTAAGTTTATGAAAACTTAAACTATATGTGACGAAAAATTTCTAAATACTGTAACTTACATGTATGTATAAAATAATATTCAGCCTTTTTAGGATTTTTTTTTTTTTTTTTTCATTTTGCAACAGTTGAATTTGTGAAAGGTTTTATGATATTTATGTTGCCCATTTTATTGTCCGCATATCTGAAGGAACTGTGGTTTTTGAGAAGTATACTTCCACATCAATATACTGAAACTGTCTATTAGTTATTTTGTTACCAAAAACTTTGCTTTTAATAGTATAGGATTAACTATTTCAAATCATAATTACCTATATCAAACTATCTAATTAAGTAGTGGATGTTTTAAAAGTCAGTAAATGTGTCCAATCATTGCTTCTTTGCAATTACTTTCAATGTTGGTATAATAATCATCTGTAATAATTACCATCTCTGCAGTTAATAACATGCCTACATGCATTTAACAGTAAAATAATTTGTATATCTGAAAAAAATAAAACAATCAAATCAGTTGAGTTATTTAACAAATTAATATTTTTTTTCTGTTTATATATTAATAATTTTTTTTACATTTAGGCTTACATTGCAGTTAATTATTACAGCTGATCATTGTAGTAACACTGAAAATCTTCCATCAGTTGTACTATGCATTTTAGTACTATGTACTATATATTTGGACAAATTAATTTTTTTTGGTGCCCCATTATTGCCCTTAAAAAAATTTTCCCAAAGATGAACCCTCACCAATGAATTTCTCCTAAACATACATAAATGTAATTTCATCAAAATTATTAGTCATTTAAAAAAAATTACGATTACAAATATCATGCTTGTAGATATACCATATAATATACAAAATTTGATAATTTAAAAATATAGTGATTAGAATCAAGATTTGTAAAATGTAGTTAATAATAGCACAATTAATTGTCAATCTAATGTAAAATAAATTATTTGATTTCAGCTACAATCATGCTTGGTATTCCTGTCTACTGTACTATTACAAGCATTATCTGCTCCTCAAACAACAGTATTTGTTAAGTTTGTCTCGCCACCTCATGGTTACTCACACGGTCTTCAAGTCCATACAAGAGGTATTTATGGGTCTTAGTATTTCATACATTTTACATTTGGCTATTTTAATAAAAACCAGCTACTAGTTATGTATTAAACAAGAATTGAGGTTAAATTAACCTCATTTTGAATTGATGTATTAGTTGTGTTTTTTTTCGTTTTAACTTTTTTTTTTAATTCCTTTAAATATTGGTTACAAAAAATATTTATAGACTAAAATCTATAAGTCTATAAACCAGGAAACCTGATTGGATAGCTGATGATATGCCATTAAGTACAAGAATGAAAGGTGGACATAATAATGTTGAACATAAAGAAAGAAGCAGGTCACTTCATTTGATGGAAATTACTAACTGTGGCTTAAAGTGATGATAAGAATATTGACAGTCCAATGAGACATCACCTCAAGGAAGTCAGGTTGGTAGAAGAGGATATTTGACAGTTCTGCTCCAATGAATAGGAAAGCATCAGGAAACACTTTCTGTCCAAATGTGAAACATTAGCTCAATGGAATATTATTGAACTTGGTAGGGTATTTTTGGGCCCTCGATATTTTAGAGATGCTGATCCTATGGTCCTCATACAAAGCCTTAAATACTAGTCGAGTCATCTTCCACCATAGATCTTTAATGGCCATTGTTGAAAGAGACTTATATATGGACTCTTTAAACACCCTCACCCCCCAAGATCAAAGTACACCCTACACTTGTTAAATACCAACAACCATGACTGTGCCCACAAGGGGTACCCCTTCTTATTGGCCACCTTAGTGTTCAATTTCAGCATTCTAACACCACAAAAAGTGGGAGATCATCTTCAAAGTTATTTCATTATACCATTCCCTCTTTAAATAATAGAGTTTCGTATTTCTCATATGGGATTGTTAGACCACAAATAGTCTGTTTCTATGATGAGCTAAAATGGATCTATTATAGGATATATAAATATGAATAAATTATAATTCCTTCCAAATCCTCTCTGGCTCCTTATAAAACCCTTGAGAATGTAAGATACATTAGACCTTATAAGTACTATCAGTGTCAATGAATCAAACACCTCAAGTAAGCAGATACAAGTTATTTCTGCTCTAATTTGAATGTTTTAACTGAAATATTCCCTACTAAAACTTAAAGCTATTACAGAAGTCTTTGGTCTTCTTTTCTTGACACATGGTCAACAGACAGGATCACTTCAACTAATAGTTGAACTAGTCTGATGATTCTCCGCTCCTTCCCATAGAGTTCCTCGTTTTTAACCACAAAAAATTAAAGAGTACTTTGATACTTCAAAAAATAAATAACTGTAAGCTGTGCCTTTAGGACACAACTCTCAGGTTTACCCCTCCCCTCTACAGAATTCTGATAAGATCAATTAAACTGTACCCTTATTAGTACACTTCAGGAACAACATTGCTCAGAGAAATTTTAATCTCGTACCCATGATGACTTTGACTTGCATGTCAACTTGTTTTACTTCCTTAGCAGGTTTTCCGATGTTTACCTGTCACCAGTTGTTTAAAAATCAACTTTAAAACAACAACAGTACTGTAATGGACGATCATCAGGAGTATACAACCTGATTCTCACTCTCTGCTATTTGTAGGTTTTAACATTTTCTACATTTTTCCAGATAACAAATAATAATTGAGCCAAAATTCTAAATTATGCCTTAACAAAAATTATGAAATTTAGAAGGGCGGTGATGTATCAGTGATAATTTTAGTTTTTTGATACTGCTACTTATGTATTGTTTTATGTTTTATTTATATACCCCTTCACAAAAAGAAATACTTCACAGAGTTTAATATCTAAAGTTATACAACTCAGGAGTTCAAGAAAAGTGAGTAAAGGTTTGACAATCCTGAGGATCTACATCTAGTCTTGGATTAGATCTCTTTCTTTCATCTTTCCTATAAGGTCTCTCTACACTAACTCTTGTTCTTTTCCGACCCTGGCGCTATTAGATCCTCTTCGAACCCAATGTCCACGTGTGAGCACATATACATTTGAATTTTTTCTTAAAGGGATATTTTGAATATACCGGATTGGTTGGCACCACTGTGTCGGCCATGAACGTGGCAGTTCACTAGCAGTGTGCTTCAGTTTGTTTCATGTAAGGGTTTGTTGACAAAAGATGGCGTCCCAAGGCAGTCGTACAAGATCGTCAATAGACGGATTCTCAGGTAGTTATGCAAATATTACTTTTTGTAATTGTAAATTCAAAAACATCTAATGCATGTATCGAAATACCAATGAATGTACAAGGTGCGGCAAAAAAGATCTATTTTCTGTGACATGGAGAAGTTCCGTCGCATAGCACAATTATGCGGTGGGTTACTAACTATAGAACAACGGGTTCTGCGTTGAAAAAGAAGTCGATAGAGTCCGTGCTGCTGTGGAAAACAGTCCCCGTAGGCCAGCCCGTAAACAAGCTTATGCTTTGAAAATGTCTGACCGCTCAGTATTTCATCCATACAAATTGGCTATTGTGCAGCAATTGAAGCCATGCGAACCGCAAAATTCGTCTGACCGAGCGGTCAGACATGTTCAAAGCAGCAGCTTGTTTACGAGCGGGCTTACGAGGACTGTTTTCCACAGCAGCACAAACTCTATCGATGTTCTCTGGCGTCCGAGTTGACCTTGGATGACCTGTCGGCTTCTTTTTCAACGCCGAACCCGTTGTTCTAAAGTTAGTAACCCACCGCATAATTGCGGAACTTCTCCATGTCGACCTAATTGAAAGAACGCACGGAACTGCCGCTGAGTAGCAATGATTGAATCGCCACTTTTAAAATACACCTCGATAACAAACGCACGTTGCTCAGGCGACCACTGCTCCATGACTACTGACAATGGCGTCATATAGGCTTTCCAACAAGCCTACCCCCACCACCCTCAGACGTCCTGTTGCTGAACGGTGCGCCGCAGAAAATAGATAGTTTTTTGCCACACCTTGTATCTTTGTTTTGATATGAATATCATAATTTTGTTTTCAACTGGTTTTTATTTACTGACTAAAATGTTATTTTGACCAGAAGTGAGGACATTATTAGGTCTCTACTGCAAAATGGTATTCTTACAATTTGCCCACATGAGTGGTAATTCGGTCTCAAGAACTACCTTACCAAATCCAATAGGATTAAAAATTACATCCTCTCTGGAAAGTCGGGTATAATTCTGGATTTTGAAGTATATCAAGGTGAAACTACTAGACCGCCGAATGAAATCGAAGGTAATTATAAGTTGGGAGCAGGTGGCCGTGCAGTTCTTCGTCTCAGTGAGTCATGTCCACCGGGAACGAATATATTTATATTTCTATCGATTTTTTACTGGTGTAGCCTTGCTTGAGGCTTTGAAGATGAAAGGAATATCTGGAACTGGTACAGCTTAACTACCAGATTTCCAAATACAAATTTAAAAACTGACAAGCAGCTTCTTAGAGAAGGTAGAGGTTCGTTTGATTGTAAGGTGAGACATGATTCAGAAATGTCAATGTTAAAATGGTTGGACAACAAGCCAGTAATCATGTCTTCAACAGTTCATGAAATCCAGCCAATTCGTACGGTGAATAGATACTCTAAGAGGCAGAAAGCTTATCAAACTGTTTCACAACCGTACATTGTACAAAAGTACAATGAAAACATGGGCGGTGTCGACCTTCTAAACCGCCTCATTGCTCACTGTAGCCAGTTGATCGCCCAGGCAAGGTTACCATTCCAATACCAGAAGAACGAGTGATGTCGGCCACACATCTTCCAGAGGCAATGGATCTGAAAGACGCTCAGAGATGTCACAATTCTGGATGTAAAGGCAAAAGTCTCATTCGGTGTGTAAAGTGTAATATTTATTTGTGTGTGTTGAAGGACAAGAATTGTTTTTTTAAGTTTTCATAAAAAGTAGTACATATTTTTTTAGGGCTGATACCATGGGGACTCTCTATTGTATGCAATTTTTCTACTTTTTTAAACTGCAAGGTTTTTTGCCATTAAATAACAATAACAACAAAATTTGTTCATTTTGTTGGCTTGCAATAAAAGTATTTTCACATTTCACTTTTCTTTTTTTATTTGACAAATATTGAATGTAAATTAACAACAAAATTTCAATTGATTATTAATTTTAATTGTTCATAAATAGAAAAGCTTTTCCAAACAGTTCCATCCATCTGTAATGTCCATAACATTAATTTTACAAATGATATGACACGTAATTGGGTGACACATATATTCATTCTTTCATCTGCAAAGACCATCATTTCAATTGATACTAACATTTTTTATTTTAAATTGAATAAAATGAAACTCAATATCAGATTATTTTTTTGAGAAAATAAACTTTAATTTGTGAAAAGGTTTTCTCATAATATAAACAAGAATTCAATTAAAATAACATACATTTTATTTCCCCTAATTATTCTAAAATATTTCAAACCTTGTTTTTTGTAGCAGGTAGCAAAACAAAATCAACATTATTTTAGCACTTTTTCTCCAGAGAAAAAAGAAAACCTTATAAATTATCAAATTATAGATATATATTTATCATTGTCAAATTCTTATATATTCTTACAATATATATTGTTAAATTCTCAAATATTACATAAAAAAAGCTTAGATTATCTTCTTCAACATAAAGAAAAGATTTAATGTTCACTACTTAAATGAAATAGAAAATTGTCATCAGTTATGATGTGTATACTTTGGTTTAACCTATTAATAATATTAAAAATACAAGTTATAAAGATTATTTGGATTAATAAACATTGTAATTGCAGGAGGCATGGCTGTAGCTCAGGAAGAAAGGCTGTATCCACCTTTCCGAGGGTCTCTATTCAGCAGTAGTGTTGGAAGTAGTAGCAACTACTACTATCCTAAACCTAATCGTCCATTTATTGGTAAATTGATTTTAAAGTCTATATACATTATAAAATAGAAATTAACGTCACTTAATAAAATGTACATATTTGTATTCATCTGAAATATTTTAGACACTAGCAAAAAGAATTAGGTTATAAGCAGAAATGTATTGCTCACAAGAATTGCAAAATTCCACCTTTTCATAAGCAGAACAGATAATCAATAGGCTACTGACCACACCTACAACAATATAGAATAAACTGTTTAAAACATTGCAAAAACTATGTTACTCATCCATCTCCAAAACTATATGAACCAACCAAAACTATTTGTCACCGAAAATGTCATTTTAGTAGTTGTCAGTCAAACAATGAAAATGAAGCATGAGCACTGTCTTAAAAAATATATTTACATAGAGCCAAAACTTGTTTCACTTTTAACATACACATGTCCTCAGCATAAAACATTAAGATTGATTGAAATCAAACTTTTAGTGATGACGGTCAATATTCATTTTTATTTTTTTCCAATTATTCTTGAACCATAATATTTTCCTTACTTGCGATTTTATATACGATATTAGGTTATTATTCATTCTTCCATTTGAACAAAATTGATTCACCAATTTTTTTTAATCAGTTTATAACAGCCAATTTAGTATGATTTTGGATTTTTTTTTACCAAATTACTCATAAGCCCACATTTGCGAGATGACGACCAATAAGTTTTGTTTGAGTTGGTAGTGTAGAGGTTACTTTTGAACAAAATTTTATCAAAAATATTAGAGCAAATTTTTTTTGTTTAATCTTTTTTTTTCTGTATAACCTCTACCCCCAAATTGTGTTTCTAAAAAATATTAAAATTAAAAGACTTATGATATTTCCAAAATATCCCCATAAACCAAATTTTATTAAAATATGTTCATACATTTTGGGCTGTAGAGCATTGTACAAACAACAAACGCCAAAAACAGACAGACGGACATCATTCCAATTGTGGAACCAAAAAATTTTGACTCGGAGGAAATATCGATAAAACTCAGTTTTGATTTTTTGACCCATTAAATAACTCTCTCTATTTCTACTGTGTGAACATGAGAAAGTAAACCACCTCTGGATATTCAGAACATAAAATCAATAGTGACCACATCTACAACAATATACAAAGCAATCTAGAAATAGGCCATTTACACAGAGTGGATGAAAAATCTTGCAACCCCTAGGTAACTTGTGAAAAACTAAAGATGAAAGCTTCTACCTTTCGAGGGTAAGTCCTTTTACTTTTTAAGGGATACAAATTTTTCTCCCTTTTTCAGGGGGGTTGAAATGGGGATCTTAATTTTTTCAAATAGCAACTTCCATTGTGCGACATATCATTTTGAAAAAAAAAATACAAATTTTAGTGCTTTGGAAAAGTCTTTACAATATCTCAATCAAAATTTTGGGGGATAGAAATCAAAATTTGAGAGTTTTTCAAATGGAAAAAATAATAAATAAAAATATCAATTAAATTTTTCAACAGCAGACTTATTTAACTAAATGAACACACTTTTTTGTATTTGTCCTATATTACCAAACCGACTCAAATTTTTGAAAGATGGAGTCAATATTGAAATTTTGTTTTCCCATCACGTGACATATCATTTTAAAGGGAATTGTCAGTGAAAGTTGATGACATATAGAATAAGTCAATACAACATCTTTAAAAGAATTTGTTTTAATTTTGCTCTTACTTGTGCCTACTTTCCTATTGGGTTAGTTCATTATTTCAAACAAAGTGGTCATGGAGACTTTCTATACGTTATACATATTCTATGATAATTCCCATTAAAATGAAATCCCATGGAGGGGGAAAAATTGCCCCATTGGCTGTTTCCTTAAAAAATTGGGGTCGGTTATAAAAAAAATTGGTTGCTAAATAGAAAAAATACATAAAAGTGTATTCATTTCGTTAAATAAGTTAAAAAATTTAAATGGTATTTTTTTAAATTATTATTATTAATATCGATGACAAATAGAAAATTCAAGAATTGAGTTCTAGGCCCCATAATTCCGGAGACTTTTCAAGGCAAAATTTTATTAATATTTTTTATACCAGTCAAAATGATATGTAACATGATGGGGATTGATATTTGAAAAAATTAAGGTCCCCTCTTTCAACCCCCTATAAATGAAGGTAAACATTTGCTTACCACATAAAAAATGAAAGGACTTACACTATGAGGGTTGGCAAAAGATTGAAATTTTCATCTCTACTCATTCAGAAATTACCTAGGGGTTGCAAGACTTTTTTCCATTCTTTATATACTGAACAATATATAAACAATAAAAAAAAAAAAGACTCTCTTCTAAATAATAAAATGATTTTGCCTGTATATTATCAATGATATTTTGAAACAAAAGAGTCTAATATTGCCTAAACACCAAAGCTTTATAATAAACAGATTAATTACTGTTTGAACATCCATTCTTTAGTTCTTCATTAAAATTGAACAAGTAAGGAAATTGGTATGATGACATGGGAACTTCAGCCTTTTAATGGTAAGCTGACACACTATGCTGCCATTATAAAACCCTTTCTAACATTAGTTTCCATAGTCTGGAGGCCTTCTATGACCTGCCTTGACAACAAATGGAATTATAAGTGTCTTGAGAACTATGCCAACAGCAGATATCATGTAATCCTTTATCTCTACCCACTGGATCTTTTAATCCAAGGGAAGGCTAGGGTTGCCACAATGAGACTGAATTCAAGAGGAAGCTGGATGCTCACCATTGAAAGTACTGGACACTCGTCTCAGTTTCAGTGAAGTAATGAGGTTAGATCTGATACTAAAAAGTTGGTTCAGATTAGATGATCAACTTTACAGCAGCTAGATAGATACTATGTTTGCATCTTGGAAGACTGGCTGCAAAATGGGGTAGGAAACAGACAGATCTGGTTCACAGAAAATATAAAAACATATAAGGGCACTGGAGCAGGTATGTACGTACACAGAGGCCCATATTTATGATGAATTTATCTGTGTCACTAGGAAACTACGCCACCGTTTTGCCATAGTGAGGAAAAAGAAACCTAGATTCAGGCAATATGGATACAGATGCTGCAATCTTTTTTGATATCCAGGCAGCTATTAAAACGTAAACAAGATAGAAGCTGTTCTGAGAGTACCAATCAGTACTTGGTGAGCTCCCATTGTTGAGACAGGTGTTTGTGTTTCACAACTTGTAGAATAAAGAAAGAAGAATGAGACAATTGCTGATAAAATGGCAAAAAAAGGCAGTGGGAAACCACCACTGTCCCTGAGCTGGTTACTGACATCTTACGAAGTTATGGGAAGAAATAATAAGTAAAGATGTTCAATCGGATTATACAAACATATGATTTTCTTGGTGGCTAGATTTTTTATTTATTCAGAAATTTTGATGAAAAGTTCTAAGCTGGTATAAAATAAAACCCTATCATACAAGTTTGTGGACTGAATTAGATACTGTGGTAAATTTGATTATTATTTTTTTTTTTTTTTAAATTTCCATTGATTTTGATTAATATTTAGAAAAACACATGTAGAGGGAATAACCCACAATTAATTATCATAGATTAGACTTAGAACTGCTGGTTAGATTGCCCTAACTGCCAGGGAGTTCTTAGAGTTTTTCATGCATATTTGCATAAATTATATGAAAACTTTAAAATTAAAATTAAAACCATAAAGTGTTGTATGTTTTACACTGCATAACCAAAACAACAAATAAATAAAATATTTGTATTTTTACCCTTTGATAAAACACAGCCTTCCACATTATGAAAATTCAATTCCATTATATACAGTGGGTCCCAAGAAGGTATTTACATTTTTAAACAACTACCAAGTACATATGCATCAACCAAATTGTAAGATTTTTTTTTTCATACATATTGGAAACATATCCAAAAGTGTACCAACAAATTTTTACACTGATATCTGCAATAGAAATAAAATTGTAGCTGTTGACAGCGATTTATAGTTTAAACGATAGTAAGCAATAAATTTTATTCTTTTATAGACTTTACTAACTTTTTAGATTAATTCCAAAATACAACAAATAATAAAATTTCTTTTTATGATAAAACATGTTTCTTAGTAACAAAAAATCATTCAAATTGAAACCCGTCTACTGCTACGCACTGGCAGCATCGATGAACAAAAACCTCAAAGGCATTCCTGAAAAACTCCATAGGGATATTAAGCATTTCTTCTTTGATTAGCCTTTTAAAATCCTCATCGGTTTCTATGTCGTGAGAGTACACCTTTTCTTTTAGATATCCTCACAGAAAAAAGTCTCAAACTGTCAAGTTTGGTGATCTATGCTGCCAGTCTATAAAATCACTTCCTCTTCCAATCAAATGACCAATTAACTGAGTGTTTAATAGATTATTCACTTCTCAAGCATAGTGTGTAGTGCTCCATCCTGATGGTATATGCAAGTCTGTATTTCTTCGATGGTTAAATGCGGAACAACGTGAGTGCTCAATAGTTCATGATACCTAAGCCTAGTCATTGTCCTCTCAAAAATGTCATAGGAAGAACTTCATTAGCTGAAAGTGCTGCCCAAACCGTAATCCCTTTTGACATAATTTTCTTTTCTTCTGCAATATGAGGATTTGTAGTATTGTAGTAGTTAACATTCTGTCTACTTACTAACCAATATAATAAAATGTAAACTCGTCTGAAACACCAAACGAAGATGCCACTCATTGTGAGTCTCGTAATTTTCAATCACTTTGGAACAAAACTCCAAAAATCCTGTGTACTCTGTGAGGTCTGTATAATAATGTACCACAAAATAAAATTTTTGGTACATTGTAGTACATAATATGATGATGGATTCTTTAGCTATTAAACATTACATATTATAATCAAATTGGATAAAAGTTGGGGAATAGTGACAGACTAAACAAAAGTCTGCTTGGTCCTATAAAAATAAGTGAACAATTAAAAAATGTGGGACACTCAAAATATCATTTAAAAATAGACAGATTTCTTATAGCAGTTTAACGATTACTTCTAAATTTGAGCAAAATTGAACAAGTTTAACTGATTGTATAGATACCATTGAGATACCTATGCTTTGTATTTCAGATTTATAATTTTTGAACATAACTTGTCATATTTTCTAATTAATTCATGAGAGAAAAATATATAATGAATCAAAGCAATAATTAGGGTTTGATTCATCTGACGGTTTAACTTTCATTAAGTGATGTCATGCCTTAATAAAATATCAATTTAGCAAAGCATTACTCATGTAACCAAGTTGAAGATAGGGTCCTAAAGTCAAGGCTATCTAGATTCTATGAAGAAACTAAATAACAGTCTTAGCTCAGTGCAATACCTTGTACATAAAAGAAGTGTGAATTAAGCACCATGACTTAACTTATAGAAAAAAACCCTTCAATATTTAACCTAACTCAAGTATTGTTATGCAATCTTGTTTTTATAGCATAAGAATTGTTGTTACTTGATTGGTTTTGTTTGATTGCTTTGTATTATTTTTCACTCTACATATAATAAGCTGTTGGAAATAATATTGTTCTTTAGGTTGACAAATAACTGTAGTAAGATTACACCTCCCAGACAGTCATTTACACTTTCCAGCAAGGTCAGGATATCAAATAAGTTTTTTAAAACCATTATTTAAGAAGGATTGCTTAATAGCATAATGACGTCAAAAACAAATTCTTTGTGTTCCAAGTATTGTGTCATCTTATTTCATGACCAAGTCATACATACTGTATTTTATATTAAATAGAATCAATATCTGGGGTGTATTAGGGCTACTTCTTTGGTACTTAAACTGGATTTGGAAAAAGAACTCCACAACATTATGTAGCTGATAAAATTTTTAATTTACTTACTCATGGTAAAATATACACATCTTTATAAATTAACCAAGATTCAAATAGTTTTTTTATTACAATAATTAAACATTTCTAATTAATTAAGTCATACTTATCTCTTCCAATTTAAATTCACTGTCCATTCTAGATGATCACATACTTTCAAACTACTGTAATTCTCTTGTTCACTATGAATAATGATGGTTCAATCACATGAGAAATACTATTCTTTTCTAACTCACTCAGACGACAGTTAAAATTAATTTTAACACAATGACTACATAAGTCTTACTTGCTCCCTATGATAATTTACTTGGAGAAACTTGACTATATTTTTCCTATGGATATATTTTTTTCAAAGCTAACTCAATTTTCATATATTTGACACAGTTCAGTTTTCTTCTTTAAGACATAAAGTACTATATAATTTTATGAAATCATTTTATTTTCAAGTTTAATTGATTTTACCAAAGTTAAATTTCCTTATTTAATAATTTATTAATAAAAATTTATTAATAAAAATTGTTTTATACAGAGTCAAAGGAAAATCTTTATTTTACATACATTTGTATACATAAATATGTTTTCTTTTATCTGGTTTAAACTCAAACTTGGGGTCTGGTGGCTGAACAAGGTTACAAATGAGGACTTGATGAAAGCTACAGATCAGCGTTCTATAGAGCTGGAAATCAAGAGGAGGAAAAGGAAGTGAATAGGGTCACACTCTCAGAAATTATAAGGGTGTCATAGAGTAGAGTCTTTTGATTGGAATCTCCAGTGAGTAAGGAGAAGAAGGAATTCCAAGGAGACATGACAAAGATTTGTAGATAGAGAACCAGGACAGACAGTCAAAATGGATGAACATAAAGAGAAGTGCTGCTAATAGACACAAATGAATGATTTGTGAAACCCCTATGTTAGTGGGAGTTAAATAGAATTAAGTCAAGGCAGGTATAAACTAACATACTTCAAGGAATCTGTCACAGAAAAAGTGCAATTGGTAGCAAAAATTTAAACTGTAAACTATTGCAGAAAATCATTATTAATACTTCAAGAGTCAAACCTTTGATTCAATAAATAAAAATAACTCATGTGACTACTTTAACCAATAGCAATCAAGATATATTAAATTTTTAAATTAAGATAGGGGAGGGGAAGTCCAGAGCAAATGGAACACAATCATTCAGGATGCGATAATCAAACCATTAACATTAAAATAATAATAATTACAAAATCAATTTAAATTTATTGGAATTAAACATTAAAAAAACAAATAAAATTTTAATGAACTTAAAAATAAAATCTCTCTTTAAAATGGAGTTTGTGAAAGTAAATATGTGAAAAAAATAAAAAATTAAACATATATTTTTCTAATTTACCCATCCCAAAACAAAATAAATACCAACCGAAACTATTAGTCATCAGTTGGTAGTTGACAGTAAAAAGGTAAAAATCAACCATGGACACCGTCTTTAAAAAAAAACAAATTTAACAAGATCACAAAGGTGCTTTGCTTGTGCCATAAGCATCGTCGTCGTAAATCGTATTAAATTAAAATAGAGTTTTATTAACAAGGGTCAATGTACTTCCTTGTTTTTTGCCAATTATTTCTGAACCATATATTTTTTTTTTACTACGATTTTGAATACAGGTTTGGGTTATTAATCTTTAGATTTCAGTAAAATTAAAATGAAATCGGTAGAACTGACTTAGAGAAATTCAGGTTTAATAGTCCCATGGCCATTTTGTTTTTTTTGTTTTTAATGATAGTAACTAAAAAACAGGCATTTCTAGAGATATGGCGACCAATATGTTTTATTTGGGTCCTTGAGTAAAGCTTCACCATAATCGTTATAGCCAATTTGATGAATATTTTAATTTTTTTTTTTTTTTTACAAATTTTGAGTTATAAAAATAAAGAAATAATAGTTAGCTCTCAAGATATGGCTAACATATCAAATTTTATAAAAATTGAACTACGCATTTGAGCTCAAGACCACTCCATAGACTTCATTTCAATAACAACTTTTTGAAGTCAGGCGACCTCAAAACGTACATATCCCTAAAAACACATCTATTTTTTAACCCATCATATAACTTTCTTTATAAACATGTATTTACCCTTTCGACAATTAAAATTATTATCATCAGATCTGTACAATTGCTTCATTAAAATATATAATTATAAACATGTTTTTTATTGCATCACATCATTTGTACAATACCTTTACATTCTAGTTTCAGAAATCATCCTCCATTCCTCTCGGCAGAAAAGATGTTTTTTATTCCATGTAAATTTTGTTCTATCCTATTATTTTACTTTTACCACATTATTCTTAAATGACAACATTCATTCACACATTTTTCATTTCAGAAGAAACTAGAACACCGAAGATCCACAGACCTTCACCACAATCACTATGGCCAATGGGAGTTTTCTATCCACCAGTTGCTGGTTTTAATCCATACCACCAACAATCGGGTAAAACATAGTCTTAGCCAGTTTCAAGTAATTTTTAACTTCACTGTAAAAATTGTATTACATAGTTATTTAGAACTAATTTCATTTCAAATAGTTACTGGGAACTAAAACTCCAGTACTTTTTAGAGAAGTAATTACTTTCTATATTTCTCTTGCTTTATCAATCAGGGCCTGTCTATGTATCAAAACAAACTCTACATTGATTGCTTTTGCTTTTGTTTTTTGTCATAATAAGGGAGGAATTAAAGGATAGTTAATTTATGCAAATGAGCAGAAATACAAGTGTGTTGTTATACAACTGTGAAAGCTCCAAAATATTACTTCCATAGTCTACAAATACTGGGAACAAACACTAATTTCTATGATTTATCACTATAATGAAACTTTAGAGAAAGTGTTTCTTCTTTATTCTGTGTAATACTAAAGTGTGGTCATCAAATTCGTCAGCATTAATTCTAGTTTTATAATATAAAATATATTATTATATTGTGGCTATTAAGTATTAAATAGTTTTATTTTATACTAGCTATTCCTGAATGAACAGAACTAATGGATATGTCAGGCTTTGTATGAATATTCTTAATTTACCTGTAATTCCACTATGCATTATTTAGTATTATAAGATCATAAAGTGTATTAGTGTACTAAAGAATTGATAAAGAAAAATCAAAACACATTCCCAGTGAAATGCATGAACGTTGAGTGGTAAAAACATCTGCACAACAGTACTGGGCTACGTTACATATCCTTGTGAGTCCCCTCCCACAGTAGCATTAAAAAACCCACCTATATTTGAAACCTCAGAAGGGATTACATTTTTATTATGTATCAACTTTGTTGTTAAATCAATGAGACTAAATCTACACATATCAACTTTACTAATAAAAAAGTAATCCTTATAACAGTTAAAATGAACTGTCAAGTATTGTCATATGCTAATACAGCAAAGTATTTGGGAATGAATCTGGATGTGAAATTAAAGTAGAAGGAACACACCAAGAAGAAGAAAGAAGAATTAAATATAATATATATATAAAGGTGTAATTGTTCCTCGGTTGTAATTCTGAAATATAAATACACAATAAACTCATGACAAACAACCACTAAGATCTGTGTGGTCATACGGTTTACAACTCTAGTATTGTGCTTGTAGATCCAATATTAAAATAATTCAAACTTTCCAGAAAAAAGTTTTGTGAAAATTGTCATTGCACCTTGGAACATAAGAAATAACGACCTACATTGTGATCTCTGGAACACTTTGAAACAAGAAATTGAGAAATATCCTAAAAGACATGATGTGGATCTTCATCTGCATGCAAATGATTCATCAGGAAATAGAGCCGATTCTTGAATGATGTATGCCGGCTAAAAAGGACCAAATCCTACGAACTAAATAAATAAACTTAACTAAGAGAAAGTTATTGTAATATGTGATTTAATTTAAGGGAGTAAATTCTTAGTCACCTAATTAGATTCGTCAGAATAAATAAATAAATAAAAATTTTGTTATTGATAAAATGCTTGTTGTCACTGAAAACTAAAAAAATAATATAAGAAAATATGAATTTCCCCTTAATTGCTTTCAACAAAATTGTTTAAACTTAACTGCAACAAATGGTTTTCATTTCTAATTACAGTTTAAATTATATAGAAACTTTGTCACTAAAAAAACATATTTTCACTTAAAATCATAAATTATAGTATAAATTCTTAATTTCCTATTTTTCAGGTGAAAGACTTCATTATCACTTGGGAACTAACTACAGCACTGATTTCAAAAATGTTTTTAATTCCAATTAGATTTAAAAGCATTTACCACCAAATACGACAAATGTTGCTAATGAAACATTTTTTAAATGTGTAATAACTAAAAAATTCTAGTTTTATATTAACTACCCACACAAATATTTTTATAACTTGGGAACCAAGAAATGAATTTTTCACAAAAAGAGACTAAATAGTGAAAGAAACCCACTTCAAAATCAGACCAGCAGTTCTAGAGTCATAAGATTACAATAGGGAGTCATAAAGACTAAGATTCATTGCGTTTTATCCATGATATAGAAATAAATCTATATAACTAATAAAATTTATTTCATAGTTTTTCCATAAAAGTTGGAAATTGTATCCTCCATTTAAAAAAAACTTGAATCCTTCTGAGCATATTACCAGAAACGTTGCAATTGTTTTCTCATGTAATGAAAAAAGTGAAATCAGACATCACTTCTTCGTTGATTCAAACTATATGGGTTAATTCTTGTGTAGTCCTACCATCATAATTTTAGATATAAAATAGATAAGTTCGGTATGATATTATTTGAAGTTTAAAAAATACAGGCTCTAGTGTTGCCATCTAGTGACCGACTCCTGATATCTTGAAGAAAATTATGCCATATTACATGCTCCAACTTTCCACACTAGCACATTCTAAACCGAACTCACAAAACAAAAATTCTTCAACTCGCATTTTGAAGCCTCTATGTTTTTCAATGGTAAACTCCTTTTGTTGCTTCCCAAAGAAAGACATCTGTGGTGTAATGTTTTTTAAACAATACATGTCACTATAATACACCATCCTTAAAATCATCAAATTAATTGATTCTTGATATGTAATTATTTCAATGCAATACATTAACAAAGAAATCAGATTTGGATGTTGTAAAATGATAAATAATGATATGATTAATTTTGGAATGAACAGGTTTTTGAAAGAAATGAAACACTTCCATGAAAAAAAAAAAAATAATGAATCTAAATAACTTGATTAATTTATTTACAGATGAGGTGTACGATCCACACTTAATTACTGGACCTACTGCTGCTCGTTATGTTGCCATGGTACTCAGTCGAGGAGAATTGTTCTTCCATCTCATTCCACACGAGCGTTTGGTTCTCAGTAACCAACAGGAAAGACTCGAGAATAATCTCCCACCTCACATACTCGGGAGTATACGACCTAATCATCCATTCTATTTACATTAAAACTGTCTTCTTTTCTTATTTTTGTACTTTTATTTATGAACATACTGTATTTAATACATCTAACATTAAATTATTCAAAGTAAAAATACTAAACTTAAAAAGTTGTTGTTTTTTCTAACCTTATGATTGACAAATTATAGTAGCTCTTACTAAAAGCAAAAATAATAATTTAGTCAATCATTTTATATTTATTATTATTATTTATGAAGTATTATGGGGTAGCCTATTATTATTACTATTAAATATGAAGTATATGGGTAAGTTTGGTAATTGCAAAATAAACCAACCAACATTTTTTGACTGTTCACATTTAATGACCTCAGGAAATCGAAAAAAGTTATTTTCATTTGCTGTCCATCGTCATTGTGTTTTTACTTAACACATTCAATGCGGGACACACACCGGTGTGTGTTGGGGTATGCGACTGCAGCGCGGAGTACACACCCGTGTGTAGTTACAGAGCATGAATGATAATGATTTAGTGTAGCTTAGCTACTTGTGGTGAACGGTTGAGTTTATGTCAAGTGGTATATTGTTGTTGTGGTTTATGTTGCATTATAGTGTTGTGCATTGTTGTGGAGTGTACTTTTTAGGTGTTTATTTTTATACAAACGTTATTCTTGTGTAATTTTTATTCAAAATGGATTCGGACGAGGCTTCTGAGTATTCGGATGTGGACTTGGTGCAAGAAAATTATGGGGAGAGTGACTCAGATGAATACGAGAGTGATGACGACCCTGATGCCTACTCTACCTCCCCTAATTGGACAATTACAACCTCAGGTATGAGACCGATTGAATTCAGAAAAACTGACAGACTGCTCCTTCCTCAGTTACCTGGCAATAATAAACCTATTGATTGGTTTTTTTTTTATTAGCGGACGAAATTTTTCTTGAACAAATTTGTTCTTATACAAACGCTTATGCTTATGAAGTACCTGTGCTCACTCCTAAATCTAGAATAAATAAGTGGAAAATACTAACTGTTCCAGAGTTAAAATTTTTTATTGGTTTATTGTTTCACACTGGAACCTTTCGGCTAAATAGACTATAGGATTTTTGGAAACAAGACCGGCTTTTTGGCTTACAATGTTTTGGAAAAAGTATGCCAAGATGTCTAAATTTCAGCCCAGCCAATACTACACACGAAAAGTCTATTGATAAAACTAGGTTTTTAGTTGATTATTTTAACACAAAAATGAAAAACCTCTACGAACCCCAGAAAGAGCTATCTTTAGATGAGGCCATGGTGTTATGGAGGGGAAGGCTCCGTTTTAGACAGTACATAAAGGGAAAATGCCATAAA
This sequence comes from Aphrophora alni, assembly GCA_963513935.1. Taxonomy (NCBI): domain Eukaryota; kingdom Metazoa; phylum Arthropoda; class Insecta; order Hemiptera; family Aphrophoridae; genus Aphrophora; species Aphrophora alni. Next base: position 99,731,226 of record OY740769.1, on the reverse strand, counting down.
TATGGCATCAAGCTCTACACCATAACTGAACACCAGGGATTAATTTTGAGTTTTTTTATCTATTCTGGGTCTGCAGATGAGACTGTTGGTGGTAAGGGCCACACAGAAAAGGTGGTGATGCATTTATTACGACATATGCTTCATCAGGGTTATTCTGTCTATATGGATAACTTTTATAACAGTTATTCATTGGCTGCCAGACTGTTAGCTAATGGCACATACTGCACAGGCACTTTACGGCAGGACAGGAAGAACACACCACCTGCCGTAAAAGAAGCTAAACTAAAGAAAGGAGAAACGATTGCTCGGTATGGGCAAAGTGTTATGATCGGCAAATGGAAGGACAAACGTGTCGTGACATATATTTCGACCGAGTTCGAAAATGAAAGGTTTGATTTCATAGACAAAAGAGGAGATATCAAGAAGAAACCTCTCCCTATTGTAAAATATAATACTCATATGAGTGGGGTAGACAGGGCTGATCAAATGATGAGCTACTACCCGTGTGAGCGTAAAACATTACGCTGGTACAAAAAGATTTTTGTTCATGTGCTCCAAATGCTGTTACTGAACTCACATGCACTCTACAATAAGTACAACGACAAAATGTCATTTTATGAATATAGACTTTCGGTCATCAGAGACGTTTTGCCACCACCACCACCAGCAGTAGTGGAATCCCCTGTCCAAAAACAGAAGAGGAAACAAGCCCACAATATAAGCAAAATACTTGAACGTGATGCTTCAAATAGGATAAAAAGAAAAGAATACAAGTCATGTGTTGTGGCAAAAAAGAGGAAAATGACAACATTTATATGTGATTCATGCCCCGACAAGCCAGGTCTCTGCCCTGGAGAATGTTTCAATAAATATCATGACGCTCTGTAAAAAGTTCAATATTTGGGTGGTGGGAGGGGTTGTAAATAGTGTTTGGGTGGCGGGAGGGACTGTAAATCTTGTAAATAAACTTTTGTATACTTAGGTAACAGCAGAACATATACTTTTGTGTTGTTGTGAAGTGTGAGTTAGATTGTGGTTTAGTGCCGCTTGCCCCGCTGTCGCCGCCGACAACGATGGATCGTGGCGCCACGCTACACACACACACACACCGGTGCGGGCTGTACGATGACGTCATTTTCTCAAGGACAACAGACAGGAAACAACATTTGAAACATCAATCCTGTCTTCTACATACATAAAGTAAGTTTTTAGCATATAAAATATTTGTAGCGTCCCAGACCCCTAATAGCCGTTTTTTTCGCATTGAATGGGTTAAGTATGATAGCAGTTATTAGCAGACATAAAAATTAAAATATGAACATGAAATTTTTGAACTATAACGTACTCATAAAGAACTCTATTTAAATTCAGAAAAATCTAATTAAAAATTTCAAAATAACGGCCATTTTAACAGTATTTTGTTCATATCTCATGTATTATTGAACTTTTTGTTCAACACACTAAATTAGATAAAAATAACATATTTCAATTCTACATGTAATGGTACTAAATCCACCTCTCTACGATAACAAATAGCAAAGTTATTGGTAAATATATAATTTTAAACCCTGACCTGTGTTATGAATACTAGGTTTTCTCCTATATTCTTATTCTATGGGTTCAAATAAAACAACAAATTCGGTGGTTCACATTGTTAAATATTAATTTATTCCTTGTTCCCTTATAGTTGTTACAATTTATCAGGAATATTGTTATTTTTTATCTGATATTTAATCCTATAAATACAAAGTACAATATAAACTGTCCTAATTAGACCTTTAAATATTCAATCCAGATCAATGGCATATAATTGAATTTACCAACTCTTGTTTTCTAAACACATGAATCTGCTCATCTTTTCAACATAGACTGTGAATCTCTATAAACTGCCAATTTTCTCTGGTAACCAGCAACGTCTCCCCACCCCCGCCGACGTCTTGGATACCCCCTTCCTTTCTAGGTCATTATCAGTTTTTATATAGAGCTTCACTATCCATGTCATGGTAATGACCTGCAAGCTAAGCAGTTGCGACACTTTTTCAATTATTTCCCAATAATTACCACACGTCTGATATTGACGATTTAACTGGTGCTAACATTTGTTATTAATATTTTCTAAACTTATAATAAATATTTTCTTATTATAAATCCTAACACCTCCTAAGAATATGTGATATTCATTTCATAACACCTGTTGTGATAACTGTTTTAAACAAACTTACACCACTAGATAAAACTCTTTAATCTACTAATACAATTAGGTGGCATCAAGAAAGTAGTAGCATAATTACGAGATTCATAAAACCTATGTAACATCTATTTTTAACAAAATTACCCTTTTAAATAAGACGCCTTGATCTACAAATACATTAGAACATTTCCTACAAGGCCAAGAAACCAATTTTTGGGCATTACATTTAGAGATCTGATTCTATTACAACGTCTAATATAGCTGGGTAAATAATACGATGACCCTCAACTTGTTTTAATATTTTATGGCAGACTTTTTGGTTCTACATTATGAGTAGGTAAAAAGTTATGTGAAATTTGATCATATAACATAGAAACCTAACCAAGGATATTTAAGCCAGGATAAATCCTTGAAGTATCAGATTCATTTTTCTAAAGTAGAACACAACTTTTAGTTTTTTGTTGAAACAAATTAACAAAATAGAAAAATGGTAGATGTAACCAAACTCATCATATACATATTTACAAAAGTTTGGAGAATAACATAAGTGGTCAGCATAGTAGACAAAAAGAATACAAAGGATTGTGATACCAGTTGAAAGTGAAAAGAATCAGAGATCAAAAGCAAGAAAAGAATTTAAAATTTTTACAAGCTAAAGTGTATTCTCTTAACAATAAGGTACGTATGTTTAATACTAATGTCAAACCAGTCTTGTTTATGGAAGTAAGACCTGGAAGATTACAAAAAATATCACAAAGAACTGGTGTTTAAACATATTATTGTGTAACTTTAAGGTCAAACTGAATTACGAATAAGGTCCTGTGCAAAACAACCAGGCAAGAAAATGTTGAAATAGAAATAAAACATGCAAATGGTGAGAACATTTCCTTACAAATCCCAAAATGACATCATCCATTATGCACTTGCATGGAACCTACAAGGTTCTCACAAAAGAGGTAGATCAAAACAATATGGAGACAAACCATTCTTGTAATAGCTTCCAATGAAAATTTCTTGGAAAAATAGAATTCTTCTTAGAAAAAAGCAATGGGTTATAATTGCAGTAGTTCTTTACAGAGCCATGTCTCTGGGGGGGGGGGGCGTTCAAGTACAACAAGCTGATCCAGGCGCCCAAGTGTTAAATGTACGTTAAATTTTGAAACCACAAAATATCCATTAATTAATCACCTTTTATGTGAGATAGTGCCCAAGCTACATTTTTCTTCTTCTTAGCCCCCTCCTTAAAAACTATTGTCTAAAAATACTTATAATAAAAATACAAATAAATGTTAACTGTTCATTAGCAACTGTGGGATAATGTTGTGTTGTCATCCCTGACAGTGAATGATGCTACCAACTTGCAAACCCCTCGACAACCACCATCATACCTCCCCCTGCCACTCAGTCTGAATTGTTTTGTAGTCTGCTTACCTATTATGAGATCACTATTGTTACACAGATTATATATAATGTTTGCTGTATCACCAAAGCAATGGTGTATTATTAGAATTACGTTTAGTCTATAACTTTGAAATAAGATTGTGGATACAAGGTGAGAAGCAAGGATAAATTCTATATCTGCTGTCCAACACAAGTATGCTAGTATTCGAAGGGCACTTGTTGAACTGAGCGAAACCACAACAGATTTAACCATTTTATCAGATGCAAAGTCATTGCAGATGCATACCTATGGAAGTTTTTGCATTTTTAGAAGATTAACATTGCCAGCAAAATTCTTCAAAGTCAGATTGCTACCATTTCTTTGGATTTTAATCAACTAAAAAATGTTGGATTTATTGAGAAATTTAGGGATATCTTGAAAACCAAAGAGATTGCAACTGAAATTAGTATTGAAAATGTTTTCAACAAAAAACATCTAGAACAAAGACAAAACTGTTCTTTCATGAAAGTAAGGATAAGTACAATCCGAGCCCTGAATATTTATTTAAAAGAGGTTTGTTCTTTCCCTTTTTTGACACAATGCTAGTGTCTTTGAAATAGAGGATGGATCTTTCAAACCATAAATTAATGTGGCTATTTTTGTTTGACCCACCGTCCAAAAAATTTATCCCTATATATGAATGTAGAGTGTTTATATATCCCATTTGAATTGCGAAGTGTAACAGCCCCTAAGAATTGTAAAATATGTATGAGTGTTGTATGTGTGTATATATTCGGAAAAGATGTTTCATTGTACCACTCCTGTATAGCTCGGGTGCTGTGAGGGACACTAAACCCCTTTCAATAGGTGTAGATAGTCTACCCCCTCCCCATGCGATAAAACCCTAAGTAAAGGAGAAAGTAAGAAAATGTATATATGTGAACTGGGTATATGTTTATATGGATGATTGTGTATGTGTTGTGAGATTTTGACTGAGGACCGCGAGGACCACCAACCCCCTCTTATTAGGTGCAGCTAGTCTGCAACCCCCTTGCAGGGTGTAAACTTTAATACCATATTTAGCCAGTTTATTTGGTATGTACATAGGAAATTTGTACCGGCCTCGATAAGGTACAAGCATTTCATCAAATTTGCCTGGGAAATGAGTTCAGTTTTTAACTGCTACTGATGACTGCCCACACCAAAATGAGGCCAATTTTGTAAGGGTGAACCATCTGAGAGGTTTTCTCTGTAGCCAGACCGACTCCACACTCTTACTCGATGAGTGTTAGGACGAAATCCAAAGCAAGATTTATTTGAATAGCACATTAGATCAATCTTCTAAAGGTAAATCCAAATGCTGTTCAGTTAATGTAAATCTGGCATTACGATGTTCACAAAACTAGGAATCTAATTGGCCTTTTATAGTGAAAGTCTGCTTCATTTAAATGCCCTAAATCGGTTTTAGAATGGTGACAAATAAATAAATAAAAAAATAAGATATCAAACTAAGGTATCTTGATGTTTCAGTTTTCTATTATTTGTAGGTGTATAGGCCCTTTGTATTTTGATTAAAATTGCACTTTTACTCATGAATTTTTAAAATTTTTCGTGAAACTCTTCCCACTTGGCTTGACTAGGGTATTTCACACATCCCCCAGTATATTCTTACTTTTGTAAAATGTCCAGATTTAACTTAGGGGAAGGGGAATATGGTAATTGTAACTCTGACTAAGATTGACTAGCCAAGCCAATTTTGCAATATACATTCTTGTTTAAAACTGAATAAAACTTAAATATTTGCCAAAAAACAAAATTTGTAAGATATTTCAAAATTATATTATTTAATGTATTTTTGGTTGTAGTCTTCGGTACACACAAAATCTGTAATTTTTTCCACTTCAAAAACCAACAAATAGCAAAAGCAACACAAAACACAACCTTCCTCTGGATAATATTTTAGATGTATTGTCTAATTAATACTATTAGGGATAAGAAAAACAATTAAAATTTAAAAAAAGTGATGTTAATACTAAATAGATATTTCTAGCTTATATGCTATTAAAAAAAAATGTAGGCCTACTGATGATTATTTTTAAAAATTGCAAAAGTTTTGATTTTGTATAGAATTTGAAATATATACATCTTATTTGTATATAGTTCCATGTTTTTTAAATAATATTACTTATGAAAAACATGTACTTATTCCAAAGTTGGTGTTTCGAAGGCAACTTCGAACAGTTCTCATATCTAATGCCAAGATCTAGGATAAATGTTTAATCAGATATTTTTGTAGAAAACCAAGTTCTACAAAAAATACGCTTCGTTTTTCTGTTGAAGTAAAGAGGTACGGTACCTTTTTCATAAAATTTTGAGATTTTTCATTAATTAAACAAATTATCAAATTTCTAAACACCTAGAAAATAAATAGTGTTATTTTAGTTTTGGTGCATTCTTGCTCTCTTACAAGTTGCCTAAGATCACTGCCCTATAAACTGGTCTATAATTATTCTTTCTGCTTGAAAATGATTTATAATTAGAATTGAACATGTTGTATAACAAATTTATTTAGCCGTAAACAACTCTTATTTCATACTACATTTTTTTCAAGTATTGGGTAAGCCAATACAACTAAATATTTATATGCATGATACATATTCATGCAAAGGTTTCTATTACACAAAAAGTAATAAATAGCCTACATATTACTCCTCAAAACAAAATAGTATATTACACCTTAATATATAGTACAGGGTTTTAACAATACTTTTAATTGCATTGGTCAAATATCACAAGTTGTTATTATACACTAGGCCTAATTTAGTAAAAATGAACATTAGACACTCCAAATATATTAATATAAATATTTCTGTATTGTGAGATATGTGTAGAACTCTGAAATATAATATGTGTAGTGTTAGTTTTGTTGATGAGCTCTGCCTCCAACTGCTATCTTTTTACCTATGATGATTATAATAGGCCTATCGCTTCTTCATGAAAATTTATTTATAATATTAAAGGCCATACCAATACAACTATATTTATCTCCCCCCCCCCTTTTGGGGTCGCGAGACTATGGGTAGCCTTTTTATGCTGTGATATAAAGTTTATACTCATAATCATTCTGAATTCTGTTATTATCCAATGGTCTAAGTTCCACTACACGACTCAACATTTTAACATATATTTCAAGTTATAAATATTTAATTAAACAGAACAAAGTGACTTCAAGTTTTATATTCAAGTAAATTGACTAGTTGTGTTAGTCTATTTACAGGTAAAAACTAACCTAACCTGTGCTGGTTGATAGCAGTGCTGTTCAATCAAAATTATAACCTCTATATAGGTAAAAAAAACAACAAAAACAACAACAATTTTAAACAATCTAGAATGTCTTCGGTTTACTTTTCAAAAATAAATATCATAGAAACAACACTATCAACGTTATTTCATTTTCTTATCTTGATTGTTGTTTGGATTTAAGTTTGTAATAAGTTGGGTATATCAATTATACATACATATGTTAAAATTTGCATTTAAAAAATAAATTTTATAATATGTAAATATTCCATTGGTAGTGCTTCTATTTAAACACAGCTACTGTAACTTTGTTTCCTTGCCGTTTATTTAAGATGTCAGTTTATAAACTAAAGCGGTAAATATGTATTGATGTTGTCCAAATGATTTTAATGCAAAATATCATCAATTCATCTTCCAAATAGCATTTTTATTATAATGCACATATAATTCTTTATAATACATTTTACTTTTTTCCTTTCACAATTCATTATTTCTGACGGAAAACAGAAATTTAAAATTACTATTTTATGGAATTTTGAGGTTATTTCAACAACTATTAGGCCTACATCAATTTTAAGTAAAATCTAGTGATGTTTTTGTTCATCTACGATAGTTGTTTTAAGAACTATCAAACTATTAAGAACTCAATACTGATTACATAACACTTTCAATATTATACTGGTACTTCAGTAAAACCAGGTTGGGAAGGTAACTATAATATATATAGAACCTATATGGTTTACTATATAAATATATATAGGCTATATGAACTCTGCATGCGTCTCAAGAGTGATTTCAATATGACTAGCCTATTAGAATGAAAATGTTAAAAATTGCTCAATTTCGATTATTAAATAAATAATAAATTGTGAAAGATAAAAAGCCACTTGCATTGTAAAGGAGTAGCCTATCAAAATGATGGAAAAACGGTATTTGGAATACGAACTGCCAATATTTCGCAATAAAATCACTTGGGCAACATCAATACATATTTACCACTAGAACAAAAGTTCAATTTTATGGTGTTTAAAAAGCTAGAGCAATAGAATATTTAGTAAATATGATCTAAAGAAATTGTAGGTTGTTCTAGTAAAATATATTTCAAGCCTCTACTTCACATGCTCTCAATAGGCAGAAATATTCTTGTAATTTAAAAGGAGCCAAAAACTAATTATTTTCATCTTCATATTTAAGAATAATATCAACATCTTTAAGAGTTGTTTCTAAAACTTTTAACACTTCATCTTGGATCCAATCTACATCTTCAGGAGGACAGTAATCATCTTCACTTGACCTCGATATAGTAACTATTGTGGGAAGTCCTGGGAGGATATCAAGTAGACCAGAAAAACTGCAATCAATAAGTTTTGTAATTTGTTCTTTGCTGGATACATGTTCAGGTAATTCTGTATCATCACAAGTACAACCTGCATCATGAATCATATCCCAATCAACATCATTATACAAAGAACTAACTTTTGCCGCTAGATTTTCAACATCAGATAGCCAATGATGTGTGCCAACAAAACTTTTAAAATTTCCATATTCAGCAACATGTTTCCATGCAGAGGATAAGTTTTCCAATTGCTTTTCTCTTTCCCTGACTGATTCTTCAACCTTTTTTAAATCAGATTTGTCCGGCATTTCAAATCGATAAATACGTTTCAACTCTTCATATAAATCTGCATTTTTATACAATGATTTAAAGGGATTTCTGGTACTAAAAAAGTCCAAATCTATGTCTAATATATATGTTCCACTTTCAGTAATGTGATCCTTGAGTATTTTACGAATGCTAGTGAAATCGTCAGTTTCAGAAGGATTATCTAAATACTTCCCAAGTGTTATTACTTCTAGTCTTACATCTTTAGTAGTACTCAAGTCTTCTTTTGGTGAATATAGACCTTCACTTAAGAAATAAGATTCTAAACTATTTAGCCTAATTTCACTATTTTTTTTATTTTTACCAATAACAAATTCACTATGTCCATCCACCATTTGTTTAGCCCATGGAGGTTTAACCCAAATTAAGGAACTTAAATGTCCAGCATAAGCAGCAGGTAACATCCAATTTTCTATACTAATTGTATCAAAAAGTTCATGTTTGAAATAAACAGTATCTGCTGCCATACCTTTAGGTACGAGCATATCTGGATGAGAATCAAGGTGAATAATTACATTTCCTTCAAAATATAAGTGCTTGGAACCAATACACTTATATATAAACGGTAACACTTCATTATGGTTTTCTACAATATAAACTGGTATTTTTTTGAACATTTTTCTTGAGTATTTAGTTGAATTAGCCATTTTCTTGTTTAAAGACATATTATTTACTACTAATTATATCCTTAACCCTCCGTTACCCACGTGGGGTCTGTGGGGACCCCACGCGCGCGTTTTTACATCTACAGTGGCGCTCCCCAGCGTCTAAGCTTCGTGGCTTCGAGTACCTTCCCACTCAGTATTGCTCCAGCCGGCGCCCAGCTCGGATCGGAGTGCAAGGTAAGTCATCAGTCCATTTTTGCAGTTTTTTGTTGAAAAACGTGGTTGGGGTCCTAGTGGACCCCACGTGGGTAACTTCGTAGCAAAATTGTAATCCATTCCATCCATGATTTTTTTAAATTTTTTGGGAATTTGATAGGTCATTTGATGATTCTTTTCAGATTTACCTGTTTCTTGAAACATGTTTTCTGTAGAGGAGTCAATTAGAGCAGAGTTGGAGCGGCTAGAGAGGGAGGACCCAAGGGAAGAGTGGAGTTTGGACGAATTGGACAGTGAAGAGGATGATGCATTTTTGCCCAATGACGATAACGTTCTGGATGAGTTTATTGTAGATGAAGAACCAACACTGGATCCTTTTTTACCTCAGACTCCGTCAGATTCAGACTCGGATGAAGATCGAGACTTCCTCCTGGGAAAAGACGGCGAGACCATTTGGTCGACAACAGCTATGAGGAAGAGAACAAGTAGAACGCCAGCAAGAAACATCATAACTCATCTTCCAGGTGCTAAAGGGGATGCCCGAGCCTGTGACACCGCGCTCTCTTTTTTTAAATTATTCTTGAGTGAAGACATTGTTCAGTTGATCGTACTCCACACTAATGAGGAAATCTGCAGAAGACAGGCAAATGCCCCAAATAAGGAGAGGTACGCGGGAACCACTGATACCGTGGAGATTGAGGGTCTAGTTGGATTCCTTTTACTCTGTGGGGCTACGAAGAACTCTGACGTGATGCACAGTGAACTTTTCTCCAAGAAATTCGGCATTCCATTCTTCAGATGTGTGATGTCCAAGAACAGATTTATGTTCCTTCTTCAGAATCTGAGGTTTGATTCAAAGGAAACACGCGACGAGAGGAGAAGAAATGATAAATTCGCGCCCTTTCGTGAATTTTGGAATATCTTGGTGGCAAATTGTGGAAACTATTATACCCCTTCTGAATATGTTACAATCGATGAGACGCTTCTCAGCTTTAGAGGGAAGTGCCCGTTCAAAATGTACATACCAAACAAACCTGATAAATACGGACTAAAAATTGTTTCACTCTGCGATGCTCGCACATTTTATTTTTGCAAGGGGATACCCTACGTGGGTAGAGATACATTGATCCGCGAAGGTTCCCTCCTGTTGCCAACATGCTACGTCACTCATCTTTGTGAAGACATAAAGAACACCAACCGCAATGTAACAGCAGATAATTGGTTCTCATCAATTGAATTAGCAGAAGAGCTTTCTCAACGTAAACTCACTTATGTGGGGACACTGCGTAAGAACAAGAGAGAAATTCCTCCTGAATTAATAGCTGTAAAAGGATTACCACCTATGACATCGAGATTTGTTTACCAGCCCGACAAAATGCTCACGTCATTCTCAGAAAAGAAGAATAAGAATGTGATTCTTTTGTCGACAATGCATGATTCAGGGACAGTGAATCCTAACTCAAGAAAGCCTGAAATCGTTGAGTTCTATAATCTGACAAAAGGAGGGGTTGACTGCTTCGACAAAATGTGCCATTCTTACACCACAAAGAGGTATTCTTGCCGCTGGCCCATGAGATATTTTTACGGTGCTCTGGATATAATGGGAATAAACAGCTATGTTTTGTTCTCTTTGGCTGAAAACAAGATGTCTCGATCAGAGTTTTTGAAAGAAGTTGCTTACGGTTTGGCTGAACCTCACATGAAACGAAGGCGTGATAATCCAAGGATTGCAAAACAACTACGTTTCGAAATTGAGTTGATTATTGGGGTTGAAGCCGATCAATCATTAGCTGATGCTCAGCCTCCTGTCAAGAAAATGAGATGCCACATGTGCGATAGAAAAAAAGACAGGAAAACCATCAACAGATGCATCAAATGTCACCGCCCAGTTTGCAAGGAACACGAAAAAAATATTCGATCGTGTGTGAATTGCAGCCAAACTCTTGAAGAAGACGAGGCAGAAGAAGACTGATTTTGTGATAGTCACAATTTGCAATAGTGGAAAGTTACTGTGACGTTTTTTTTTGTTTTTGTTTTTTTTTCTGTTTTACTATTTTAACAAGTATTATTCAAGAGGTTTTTTTTATGTTTCCAAGGTATTCAAGAAATGTGATTGAGTTATTTGTGATTGTTTTTTGAAGACGAGTCAGAAAAAGACTGATTTTGTGATAGTCACATTTTGCAATAGTGGAAGGCTAAGTTTGCGATAAGTATTTTATGTGACTAGGTACTATAGTCAAACAATATTACCAGACTGAAAAGTTTTAGCTGTAAAGTTCAGGTTTACTGTGACGTTTTTTTTTCTGTTTTACTATTTTACTAGGTATTATTCTAGATGTTTTTTATTTTTCCAAGGTGTTCTAGAAATATGTCTGTGAAGTTTTGTAAAGATTGAGTTATTTTGATCAAGAATATATATTTTTTTTCATGGCCCTTTTCAAGGACTGGTCATTTTCCCAGATTTGATATTTCATTCGGGTATTCTGTTGGTAAGTACTTGCCAGTTTCAAACTTCATTCGTCTCCTAGGATGACTCAAACAGTGAGAACGAGGAATTTGTGAGGGAAAAGCCGTTATTTCGAGTCCCGTGACTTCCCTATAGAGACTAGATCTATCAAAATTTATTTCAACACGTTTTCTATAGCCCTATACTACTTCTGAAAATATTGGAAGCTGCAAAGATGGGAGTTAGCAGCGCGAAAATGGGTGGGGTCCGCAGGGACCCCACGTGGGTAACGTTTAAACTCTGTCCCACGTGGGTAACGGAGGGTTAATATTTCACTTGACACTCTGACACTATCTTCTATTTTTTGTTTGTGTTTTGTTTATTATTTGCAGATTTGCACTCACTGCACCGATCAGGTGGTCTTTCGATTTCGTCTAAGATGCTCAGTGAGTAGCTTTCATTTCCATTACCTACATATATATATTATAGTGTTTTTAATTTCCATTCACACACAAAATTATTAACCTTAAACAATAAAAATATATTGTAATTTTAATATTTTTGTTTAGAAATTTTAATATTTAACAGTATGACCTGTATTGTATTTGAAATTGAATTCAAACAAGTAGCGTATGAGGTTACAATATTTGTTGGTTTTGGTTTGAGAACCTGTTGCTTTCATAATTCTATTATTTATATGGCATAGATGTTAATTTAGTTTGTGTTTTTGTTCGGTTCGGTTTCTGTTTACGTTAATTTTCTATTGTTACATTTTTAATTTAAGTGTTTTGTATTAAATTCTTTATTTTATTTTTAGAATTAACGCCTATAGTTATAAGGGACTACAAATAACTGGCTAGAGACTAAAGGTAAAAATTAGGGTTATAAAATGAATTAGGCTTTAGTCAACTCAAAGGTACCAAGTATTGCTAAAATGTCCAGTTCATACCGCGTTACGATTTAATGTAGAAATTTCATGAAATAGTGTTTTACATACCTCATTATTAAACAATTTAAGATCATCCTTAAGCCGGGAAGACCCTTTTCAAGTTTGAAAATCCATTATTTCTGTAAAAAATAAGCAATTTAAAAGTTTGCATTCGATGTTCAGAATACACAATGAGCCTATGCCTTTCGGCTTCATAGCTAATAGAATAGCGTGTCTTTAGATGTATGTGCATTAACTGTCTTCTAACAGGTAAATATTACTAGGCTGTATGATTTCGAACTAGGTCTCATGAAATATGTATGTATATATTGACCACCTGACCTAGCAAAGGAACTAATGGTCTGGTAAGTTAACTATTATACCAGACCTTTAGTTCTTTTACTAGGCCTGGTTAGATAAATATATATATAATTACCTAATCAGACCTATTTGCGCCGATGAACATAAATATTGAGCGATGAGACACTCAATTTGCCATAGGAATTAATGTACACAAATGCCTTAACCTCACAATCCTATGATTTTGTTTTTTTTAAATTCCAGGGTACTTTTGACAGAAATAATGGATTTTGATCCCAGCTTAAGGATGATCCAATTGTTTAATAATGAGGTATGTAAAACACGATTTCGTGAAATTTTAAATATTAAATTGCAACATAGTATAAACTGAAGCTTTACCGATATGATAATGTGAATTATAGGCCTACTATAACTAAAGAAATTGTTATTTACTTATAAATATTAAAATTCTTGTCTGAAGTTTATTTACGTTAATATGGTTACTTAGAAATCATGTTATTGAATAAGTTTATGTTAATTAAATAAATGATAAAGTGAAAGTTTTTTTATCAAGCTAGGTTAGAGGATTTTCCCGATAGGCATAGGTAAAGGATAGGTCTACAAAATAGTCTACTTTTCACATAGTATTTTTGAGTTAGTGTGACTATGGTTTAGATAACATATTATGATTTCATTCTGGTAGGCCAGTATTATAAAACTTGGGTATAATTGTTTACAAAGAAAGTTAGACCCTACTGGTATTTTTGACAAACATTTTTTAAATCATGTTCTGCATAACGTGTTGTAGGCTACCTAATAATAAAATGAGTTTTAAACGCGGAGCTAACTTAGTACCAAAAATCACAATTTCAAAACTAGAGAATTCAATGCATTTATAGATCACTGAAGTCATGCAATATTGAGCTCGGTAACCACGCACAATTTCTTTTTCAAATTTACGTTTAGGTCTATTAAGGTTTTATATAGCCACCTTACTTGACCTTGTAGGGTAAAAATTTGCTTACAAACTTATTTCGGTAATTATCTGTTGTAGGCTACCTCGTCCTCGGATTTATCTATAAGATATTATGAAAACGTAAAGTATTTATCTTGTAATCAAAGGATCAGATCATATTATTTGTCGAAAGAAACATTTCAAGTCCCAAAATATATTTCTCCACTGTTACATAACACATAGAAAACAAGGGAATACACCTGTTGTTAGGTTAAGGTCTAATAAAATATAGTATGTTACTATAGGCTATGTTAAGGTCTAATAAAATATACGAAAATATATCTTAATATGTATGACTACGTTAGTCAAGTTAGTGTTGCCGCTACCTTATTTTCAAACAATCAGATAATTTTAAATTTTGTAAGACACTTTTAAAGGTATAAAATGCATTTGTGTATTAGAAAATAGGATATTATTAAAGTATGTATATTATTCAATTTAATTATGCATTTTTACTCTCAATGGTAAATGAACACACACAAGGCTTTACAAAGTAAACAATCAAATTAAATTTTATTATATCAACAACTAGGCCTACAAGAAAACGATCAAGAGTTAGAAACAAAATATAAGTTAAATATTAATCGAAATACAATTGTTTGATAACAAGCACGAGTGAAAAATTATATTATTTTTTTTTTATATATAGCCTATAGGTATATGCATTTAACAATCTCAGGGTAGGTAACGTGCCGACTTTATCCAGTCTCCTGATCTTTTGTCCTAGCCAATGAGTTCGCGTTATCTTCTGTGACGTCATTCGCTCCGCCCCGGTTGCCTGACGTATGGTAGGCATGGTCTTCCGTCTTCCCGGTCTCCTATACCCGCCATATTACATTTCGTTATATTTGTAAAATTATTCGATTTTATAATTTTGTAAAATTATGGAATGTTGCACTATATATATATATCTAACTGACTAAACCTAATAAAGTAATTAATTAGTATTTAACATTGAAAATATGTTCTTATGTTACAAACAGCAATGAAATACAATTTGTATAGACTGTTGTTTAAATAGACATGATTCTTCAATCATACAACTTCATAATATTAGGCCTAAGCTATAATACCCGTGCTAATATTTAGCCTATATATACACACACATATTCACCTAGCCAGACTTAAACGAGCAATAATACATTCAGTGACATGATGAATGTAGTCATAGTATTAATGTTGGCAGTACTTTTATAAATCTCATTTTCTATTAAACTAATGCATTTTGGGACTTGAAGCGTTTCTTACGACAAATAATATGATCTGATCCTTTAATTACAAGATAAATACCGGTAGGCTACTTTACATTTTCATAATTTTTTATAGAAAAATCTGAGGACGAGGTACAACTGATATTAACCCCTATTGTGACACGTAATTCACTTAATTGACCTTAACCTAGAAAAGTTGAAATTATGTTGTTTTTTTTATCTGTGAAAAAGTTAGCTCCATTATGAAAACTTATATTGTTAAAGAAATAAGGTAGGCCTATGTAGAATATGATTTTTTTTTAAATCACCAAAACTATCTGTAACTTTCTTTGTAAACAATTACTTAAAACTTGGATATTAATTCTTAATACCTAGCTGCAGATTAAATTTAACATTTTTTCTAATTTTCAATCTTCGTGACGTTTTAATAATGGTTTAAACATATTTATAAACCTTATTGTATTCTAGTGGTTTATAGTGTTAGGACTTGACCTACTTACATAATATAACCTAACGGTAAAATCGGTTGTACCTCAGTATTGGATTTTTCTATAAAAAATATGAGTAATTATATAGCAGAGTAGCCTTACTTCAAAATCAATTTTTATGGGTTTTATTCGTCAAATAAATGTTGGAAAAACATTTTATTATCGAAAAAAAAGTGTCGGAAAGATGATTAGGCCTACATAATATAATTACACAAGATTACACAAGAAAATCTTAATCAGAGTCAAATTCTGCTACAAATTCAGTAGAAAAGGAATTTATTGAATTTAAATGTATTTCACTCGTAATTCGCGATAAATGATGAAAACGAGTATTATACTCATTGTACTTTCTTTTAAACATAAATTCGGCTATATGGCCATGGAAATGTTGTTTTGAATTTCCATATCGTGGCACATTTCCTCGCACTTCCCTCCATTGGCGTTCAATTGTCTGCGTATGTGCTTCAGTGTCAGGATCAACAAAATTGTAGGAATGATTCACAGTCAAGTGGCTGTATTATTATATGTCACGAAAGGTTTGGCCAGGTTGCTGTATATATAAAACCACCTGGCCAAACCTTCCGTACGTTTATTGAAGTGAATGTCATGAGTATGAAAGATAACACAGAGTTAATTTTTTCCCGAAAAAACACTTGTGTAATTATATTATGTAATCATCTTTCCGACACTTTTTTTCGATAATAAAATATTTTTCCAACATTTAGGGCTTATTTGACGAATAAAACCCATAAAAATGGATTTTGAAGTGAGGCTACTCTGCAATATAATTACCAAATTATGAAATCGAAAGTATTTAGGGCCTACTTTGTATTCACACAATGAGATCATATTTTTTTGTCGGAAGATACTTTTCAAGTCACAAATTGCATTAGTTTAATAGAAAATGAGATAATAAAAGTACGAAATCCTGCTACATAAGTGAGGAATGCTTATCCTAATATTTATGGCTACGTTCATGAAGTCACCGAATTTAAGATCGCTTGTTTTATTAGGTCTGGCTAGGTGACTATATATAGTCCACTGAGTGTCTGCAGTAATGCTCCCCCTACAGCGGGGCAAAAGGGAAATTGACTTGAGTGCCTGTGTTCTGTGTAAGTGTATGTATAAAACCAATTATGTAAAAAAAATATATTCACTCAGACTGGCAGCACAACAGTAACTTGAGGTACCCTGACTTAATACTTGGATGGGTGACCTAGTGATGTAAAATTCCCGGGAATTTATACTTGGGGGAAAATTCCCAGGGAATATTGCCGGGAATATTCCCGGGAATTTATGGGAACTTATGATTTTCTCTTAAAGGCATATTTCAGTGGACACCCCAATATATATTTTTTAAATCCCTTAGAACTAATCTATTAATATGAACAAATAAATCAATTTATAAAGAATTATATTCAAAAGTAAAAATTATTTAAAGTCTTAAGTCATTCACATAAATTTTTAAATTTTGATACTTGTTTATTTTAACAGTAAACTGGCTGTGTTTATCTTTAAATGTTATTGAATACCACATGATTGTTTGGTGGATCAATATCATGTTTTCTAGTATCAAAGAAAATGATCAATTTTTTAAACCTATTACCAATTCTTGTATATTTGTTATAAAATAGTACAAAATAATCCCAAATTACCAATAGGTCATTTTAGCTTATTACATTAAACCTTAAATCCAAAATATTTACATTTTTCATAATTTTGATTAATTAGATTTGATATCTTCACTATTTGTTCAGATCAGGTCTTCCAAGAAAAAGACAAATATGTCTGTATTAACACTTTATTTGCTATAAATTATTGAATTGTGCACAATAAACGAGTGTAGTTGTTAATAATTAGGATTCATCATCTTCCATCGCATCATCAAGTCCAAATTCATTCTCATTTTCTTCCTCATTCATTCCTAACCTGAATTCCTCTTCCTCCTCATCATCTTCATCCTGGCCTTTCATCATTTCCACATCAGTGTTTTCCTCTGCGGATCTTCCCAAAGCTTTAGATCCACTTTTAGGCATTGTAGGCTGCATAAGCTTCCAGTTGTGTGCTAGATAAGTCAGTTTAGCGACTTTTTCTGAAGTAAGCCTGTTCCTTTTCTTACTATGGATCCAAGAGAAGGTACTGAATGTTCTTTCCGTAGCTGCAGAGGTGACTGGAGCGCCTAAGATTCTTATGGCTAAATCTGCCAGCTCACAGGTTCCATGGAGAGTCCTCCGCCATAACAATGGACTTAGGCCTATTTCGGTATTGGTGGGTGTCGTTGTTCCATCAAACCCTTCCCATAAGAACTTTCTGGTCCTTAAGCCTTCTTTGTCTCTATAGTCGGCAAAATTTTCTCGCACTTTAAGAACATTGATTTTCATTTGTTCTGCAGTGTCGCAAACAAAACTGATTGCATCCAAAAGCTGGTCAGCTTTCAAACTGCTGCCCTGAACTTTGGGGTCTAGCAAATTTGCAGCCATGTGAATTGGTCCAATGGGAAAGTCTTTCCTTTTTGTGAATTTTGTCAGCACTTTCTTTTCTTCTGCTTTGGAAAGGGGAGACAATAGTTCCAGTTCATTTAAATTCCTCACCACATGATGTACTTGCGGTTCATTTGACTCAATTGAAGTTATTAGTGTACGACTAGGTTCATGAGTGCTACCATGCTCACAACTGTTGGCTAAAAAACTGCATCATCTAACATCCTTCTTTTTAAAGCAGGTTCAAGATCGGCCTTTTCATTCACAGCTAAGGTTTGTAGTACACAACTTTGTTCGCGTGCACACTTTTCAAATAGAACAGATGGCTCCCCCATCTTGTTTTTCCTGGTAACTTGAGAGACAATCTGTCTTTGCTTTTAGGGATTTTTTCCTTGGAAAGTTCATCAAAAAGTGCATTTAAAACATGACTGTTTTTGATTTTTTTCACTATTTCAATGACACTTGCTAAAAACTGTCGAGCAGTTTCGCATCCCGAAATGTCAGAACAAAGCAAGTGTAACAGATGAGCGATACACCCCAATGGAACAATGTGTGGATATTTTTCTTTTAGTATGGTCAAAGAGGCCTTCATGTTGGCGGCATTGTCTGCAATCCACACGAGAAACTTATTGGGATCTTACTTTTCTAAAACGTTTCTGATGATTTCTGCAAGGTATTCTGCAGTATGCCTCTCAGTCTGTGTCATTTTAAAATCGACAAAATAGGGTTCAGGCTTGGAGACAACAAAGTTGATTATTGATCCATTTAGCAAATTGCTCCATCCATCGCATTGCAAATATAGATTTTTTTGTATCTTGCGGCTGTTAGTTTATGTCAGCCTGCATTTCAGCAAACTGAGAATCTAAGTAAGCGTTTGATAAACGATACCTTGACGGAAGAACAAATGATGGTCTTATCTTCTTAAAAAACTCAATCCAAAGTGGATGTTCCACAAGTGACAACGGTGGAACCACTGATAAAAATTGCTCTGGCCAAACTCTGATTCAAAAGTTCCTGCAACAAAAACAAGAACAAAGCCTATTAGATTTGACCTAAATAAACTTAAAGTGAAATATTTTTACCAGCTTAACTTAAACTTACACAGTTTAAGCTTATTATTATAGTAATCAGACTTAAGAGAATGGATCTAGTGGCTCTACGTTTACAGGTATAATATTATTACTTAGCCTACTGCCTAGCTAAGCAAGTTTGATTTTTTCTAAAAGTAGGCGTGTATTTCCAGGGTTGCTACGGTCAGGGAAAAGTCAGGGAATTTCAATTGTCTGGGAAAGTCAGGGAAATTTGACAGAAAGTCTGGAAAATTTAGAAAAAAGACAAAAACATACAGTAATGTAACATTATAAATAGAAAAATAACTTTTAAGACTAGAAAATAACAGGTAATAGTGGTTAAAATGAAAGGCAAGACCAGGGTGTCCATGCCTTGGGGAAAACAAGAAAATCGGGAATTATATGAAAAATAGTAGATAGGGACGCAACAATTTGATACTTATTTATTTCCAGCACTAAGATTTTTTGCGGAAATTACCGTCTGAAAACACTTAAAAGTCTGTCTGGAAAACCTGGAAATGTCAGGGAATTTTGTTTGGCCAAATGTGTAGCAACCCTGTATTTCAGACTAAAGGCCTTTTAAAAGCTAGATAATACAGTACTTACATTTGTTTGAATATCCATTTGATCCCAAAAAGGTACAATTCTTTTTGCTGCCGATGTTGAAGGTGACGTGAAATTTGAACTAGAAAATGATGCCGACGTAGTCTCTGAAAGTGGAGACTCCTTCGGTATTTCAGCCGAACTAGGGCCAGTCATACATAAATCTGCTCCCTCAGAGGTATTTCTATCAACTGTTATTGGCTAAGTATGCCTAATCCTACACTTCCCCCTTTCTTGCCGGTTTCGGTTTTGTTATCAGATGATGAGATAATGTTTTTAAGCTTTGATGGACACTTAAAACACTTTTTTATGTGTCTCCATTTTCTCAGCGTTTGAATGTTTATATTCTTTCAAACAATATAATTTACAACTAACACACCTTTTCCCTTTTCATTGAAAAAATTCCAAATTGGTCCTTTTTTCTTGACCATTTTTCTCACAAGTCACTAGGCCTACTCACTATTTTAAATATTTCAATAAACACTAAACAAATATTTACAATACAAAAGAAACTATTTGAACAGTTCAAAGAAAATGAGCTAGAATTGAAAAGACACAAGACAGTCAGCTACAGTTCACTGCTCAGACCACATGGCAAAATAACACTGACCAAACATAACCTCTCCCCCTCCCCTTCTCTTGGAATTGTGGGTAGGCCTACATCAGTAGCACCTAGATTCAAAATGTACTTGGGAGGGAAATTCAAAAGTTACAATGAACTATTTCCAATTAAAAAAAACAGAAATGGTTTGAAACATTTCAATTCAACCATAAAAAGAAATTAATTATAAAAGTTTTAAAACAAAATAAACCCCATTTAAATGTTTAAATGAGTCTATTCCATAAATTCCCTCGTTTTGGGAACTTCTGTAAGTTCCCTGGAAATATTCCCATTTATAAATACCCTTCCCAATCGGAATATTCCCAGCTCACATTACTAGGGGGAAATAGCGCTCAATTTCTTTTTTTTAAAAACAAATTTACGCGTAGGTCAAGTAAGGTGGCCATGTATATAGCTACCTTACTTGACCTTGTATGGTAAAAATTCGTGTACAAACCTATTTTAACAACACGTAATTCACTTAGCCTAATGGACATTAATCTAAAAAAGTTAAAATTTTTCTTTCCATGAAAAGTTAGCTTGCCAAAAAATACTGGTAACCATCTTTGTAAACAATTACTGGCCTATTTAATCTAGTTCAGAAATCTTTTATTTATTTCAACAACAAGTTACAACAACAACATTACACATGTTGATAAAGACATACGGTACAGTAAAATCATTACAGCACTATTGAAATTGTGACATATGTACAACATTAGCTGACCTACCTATAAGAAAATGATCAAACCAAATTAATCACTATAATATTTTTATTAACGTACCGTATATATTTAGCCTATTTTATTTGGTAAAAATATGGAACAACCTATGCCTACTAGTAATTTAAATCCTGTATCACAAATTTCAAGAAATAAACTGTTTAATAAATACAAAGCAAGAAAGATATAACATTTTCGAAATAAATTATTGCCTAAATTATAATTTGTGTATTCTAGCAGAAAGCCCAATAATTTAATATTATTTTTATCCTATAATAAAATTACTTTTAGCCAAATTAGACAAAAAAATTTATGAAAAGGTTCGTTATTTTCACCAATCAATGTTTGAAATTGTTAATACAATAAATGCTTAATAATCAAACTGAACAAAAAGCATTGTGGATTAAGTTATAGAGGTGACTAATTAGGGGTAGCTCATTACTCTGCTGTGTGTTATATACAGCTGTGTTGAAGTCTGGTTATATATCAGTTCGCGTAATAAAATGAGTAAAAAACTTGAACCTAATCTTTTCTAGAATGTTTTATAATATTCATTAATAAAAAACAAAGAAATAGTTAGCTGATAATTGCTAAGGGAGAAGTGACCACTTCCCACTGTGTTGAATATGGGAAAATAATGTTGGCTAGTGATTGTTAGCAATTTCACAGTTAGGCTATATGCATTGTGCACCAGCCACTATTTTCATTACTTCTGGCGGAACTCCGTCCGGGCCTGGAAGCTTTCCCACTCTTCAGCGACCTTACCACTCTAGACAGTTCCATCTCACTAAACAAAGGAATCTCTTTATCCACACCTCGTACTTTGCTGTGATTCCTACTCGGAAACGCAGGGAAGAGAGTATCCACAATTTTTTTGTTTGTAGCTAGGCTCATTGTATTATTAGCACTTGCGCCACCGAGCTTAAGGGTCACTATCCGGTATCCCATTCCCCAGGGGTCTTCATTTAGGTCGTCACATAGTGGTCTACAGCACTCTTCTTTACTTTTTCGGATGGCCGTCACTAGTGCTATCTTGTGCTCAGATGTAAACATATACGCTTTCGGTCTACTGCAGGCTTGTTGTGCTCTTCTTTTTAGTTTTAGGCATTTCCGCCTCAGCTTGGCTGTGTCCTCGAACCACCAGTATGCCTGTTGCCTGTGTTTAAACATTTTTTTCTGCGGGGCATCGCTAGCTGGCTGGCCTGCCGAATAATACGGGTGACGCCTTCCAAAATCTTTACCCCATTTCCCGCGCTCATTGGTTCATGTCTACAGTCTTTGTTGTAGTACGCCCCAAAGTTTATTACTTCTATTAACAAATCGTGGCCTAGTTTACCCAAATTCTAACTCGGTTGTGGCTTTTTCTTCGAAGTGCAAGTTTTCCTCGCTTTTTCCACACTGAAAGCAATGTAGTTGTGGTCACTTCCAGTGTAATCCTTCAGCACTCTCCAGCCTTCCATTCTTGATTCCAAACCTTCTGAGATGAGGATCACGTCCGGGATAGAATATCTGAATTCTGGTCGACAGTAGGTCGGTGTACTCCCTTTATTAACTACCGCCAATCCAAGTCTAGCCGCCATTTCTAGAAGTAGTCTGCCCCTGCTGTTCGTGTACGGCATTCCCCACTCACATGCTCCGGCGTTAAAGTCCCCCCGTGACCACCAGATTACTACTGCGATGTTCACCAAGAGTATCCTCTATCTGGTTGAGTTTCTCTTGGTACACACGTATCCCTTTGTTAGGAGATAGAGATAGCAGCTATCGATTGTCATTTTGCTGCTCTTTATCCAGACATATTCGTTTCCAAGACCTTTTTCGTTCACCGGTACCAATTGAGTATTTTACCCAAATCACCGCTGTTCCCGTAATATCAGCATACCAGTTCTGACTATCTTTGTTCCGGTACTGCTCGCTTATAATGGCGATCTGAGTATCGGTTTCTTGCACCACTTGCTCAATTAGTCCATCAGCAGCCTTGCTTCAATTCATATTTGCTTGCAGTATCTTTACCATTTTCTGCATGTGTCCTTTGCTAATGCTAACACATCCCGAAACACCTTACATGTTCCCGTACCTGGGATATGACCAGTTTTTACTGCTCCGCACTCTGCACAAGACATAGTGCGGATCTTCTTTGCATTGTGCCGCCTTGTGGTCACTCTTACCACACCTCCAGCACACACTGCTTCTGTCCGGGCCCTTTCATTCTCTCTTCCTATGCCCATATTCTAGGGATCTGAATCACCTTGTCACCTCTAGCCGACGTCTGAGTCTAGCTACCACCTATCCAATTTTATCCAATTTTTATTTTCCTTTTACTTAGCAGTTTTATACCTGCTTCCTCTTCTGTCTCGACTATGCCCATGCATTGTTCTCTTTTGTTTGGTCCAATCATGTGAACTTTGATATCGTCATTCGATATTTCCCCATAGTGCTTTTAATAGCCTCCTTGACATCCGCCTCACTCATGCAGGCATCAAGATCGAGTAATTCGAGTTTCAGCCTAGGTGCAATGCATCGGACGTCTTCACCTTCCCCTATAGCTGATTTGATCGCGCTCTGCAAGCCTGCCTGATTCCGGCAATTGCGCAAATGTCTTGCGAACATTACGAATCTCAGCACCAGCACCCTCGGGTCGCACCTCTTTTCGTACTGCTCCGAGGACCTTTGCATAGCTCTTGTCCTGGGCTGGTCTTATAATCACCGCCTTCCATCTTAGCCTTACCTCTTTTTTTTGTTGCTCACGTTAGTAGGCTGCCTAGTTCCCTGTCTTGGAGCAACTGGTATTTGTTTCGGTTGGTCTTCTACTAGTTTCCTTCCCGGTCGCCACTCCTTTCGGACAACAGTGCTCCATTCCCGTTAATCCGTTCCTGCTTCTGGTCTCTGTTTACCTTGCAATGTATCCTCTACTTCTGGGCTCATTGTCGATATTCGTGGACGCTTTCTTGATGGTTGAGTCTTGCACCCTACAGGGCTACTGACCACTGTCAATGGCGCCCTTTTAATCAGGCTTCGCTTTGCACTCCTCCGCATCAGTCAGCATGCATCTAGTTCCTCTAACCCCTCCTCTATACGTACTAACGTTTTTAACGTTTTTCTGCTTTCCTGCAGCTTGGCACATCAATCTGAGAGTTTCTCTTATGGATTGCAGCTGTAGGCTATTTCTTCATTTTTATCAGCCTCATCAATTTGTATCCTAAGACTCTCCATCTCCTTATCGGTAGTTACAACTATAGTTTCTAAAATAAACTCCCCGAGACCTGTGTCCCCTACCTCTTTCTCTGTATCCATACCATCTCGATCTCCCTGTTCCTTAGAAGACCTTCCGTCCATACTCGCTAGTGTTCTCTCCAACGTCGTACTCCTTCTAAAAGGACCAGTTTCATATTATATTAGTTTCATTTGTAGTATTTACTTGGGCCAAGTGATCCACCCCTCCTGCAGAATAGTGCGATTGGCCGCCCCCAAAAGCGTGCGGCCATCGCCAGCCACTGAGGCTTTCACTCGATTGGAGCTGACGGAGGAATTTCCCTTTTCAGGGTTGCCCACTTTGAGATATAATTGTTAACTTATCACACATTTTCATATTTCTTAGTTGGAAAAAAGAGAACTTTGGGAAAATTGAAGACTCCCTAGCCCTTGATTAGTCTAATAGTGTCGGGGTCGAAAGAACAAGAGTCGGTCAAGAGTGACCTTATAGGAAAGATGAAAAGAATAGGGAACTCACTCAAGACAAGTTGAAGTAAGGTGAGATCCAGCTCGGGAGCCTCGGGTTCGCCAAAAGCCCGAACTCAAAAGATATGAGCCCCTGAGGCCTTGTAGGTATCTTAATGGTGTGTAAATAGCTATTATCATTTAAGGCTGATGTTTTATAATTATTTGTAGGGAAGTTTATTAGAAAAATATTTACCTTACACCAGATGTTTATAGAATTCAGATTGTTACTATAAATTAGAGTAAAATATAAACAAGAATTAGATTGTTGACACTTACAATGAATAGCACAAGATCTCCTGATCACTGAACTATTAGTGATGTATTATACAAAAGTGTTTATCCTGTAATGGCAAGAAATAGCAAATAACTCTAACTTTGTTTAAAGTCTACAGTAACTAATTATAATATAATGTTGTTATAAATATGTTTCAGATCGTGTTGGCTATAATTATGGGTAAAGCACAGGAAGCTGCTCCTATAATTGATAGCCCACACAGTGAGGCCAGTAAACTACTGGAAGCAGCCCTTCAACAAATGGATGGCATTATCTCAGGTTGGAGTTTTCATGGATTAAACTAGCTTAAGCTTCCCTTAATTAAAAGTTATGAGACTAGTTAAATTGTTTTAAAAGTATAATATTATCTGTGTGGTCAATACCATTTGAAGGGCTAGAGGGAAGAAGGGGCCAAGTCAGTATTATCAAACTTTTCAGGAGAGCACTTTTAAGATTAATTTTGACCCCTTCTTCCCTCTAGGGCATTATTTTCAATCTATTATTTAATAGTGACTAGACCCATTTTTCCAACAAAACTTTATATGAATGTGAAGTACTCAGGCAGGTCTACCACAATCCAACAATAACTAATTTTTTGAAAAAAAGTGACTTGGTCCCTTTTTCCCTCTAGCCCTTCATTTTATTTTGTTAATACCATTTTATTCTTTAATTGTCTTTATTTCTCAAAAAGCATTATAATGGAGTTGTTTTATCCAATGGTTTTACCTTGGGTAGACTTAACTTAACCCATGGTAGTGAGTTTCCCAATAAAGACTACTCTATAGTACTCTCTTCGCATATTTTGGTTGAGCTTACACAGTTTAACAAATGGGCCTTATTCATTCTCGAGCCTGATTCCTCACATAGATGATACTATTTAGTAGGCAAAAATCCCGTCCTGCACAGATGAGCTTTGAGGCAATCATGACAGGTTTCAAGTCTGTCGGTTGTTTTCTAGTCATAGTATGATTTTGTTTCCTTTGTTACTTGTCTTTTCAGTGAACTGAAATCATGGTTGTTTATGTTTTTGCAATAGATTTTACTGCCTTTTTTGTACATTACACAATAGTAAGATCATTTTCATAATTTTTATTTCATGTTTTTAAAAACAAAATGGTGCCTACTAGTAAAAATCTATGCTAAAGGAGGTATCCACCATAAATGTGAAACTGCTATGCACCGCCTAATGCCAATAGTTCAATTTAGATAACAGACTACATTGTAGCTCCGCCCACCTGAAAGTAATGCTCCTTAATTTACTATGGGCTCCGCCCATGTGTACTAGACGATTTGTATTTATTGTGTGATGCTTAGGATTACATATTATAAAATCAATGTTTAATTCTATGTTTAAATCTACTGACATTAAATATATATATATATATATATATATATATATATATATATATATATGTGTGTGTGTGTGTGTGTGTGTGTAACATTTATGTTTTATCCTTTACAAATTACAATAGAGTTATATCGGAGAATAGATTAAATTACTAAGAAGAGAAAATATAATAGAAAAGTCTTTTTATAAGAATACCGCTTTGTAAACAATATTTAAAATTTTACCATTTAAGTGCCAGCTGAAGAGATATCTGTGGTAGAACTCGTATATGAATATGTCTCGTATCCATCAATTACTTTGGTTTGACATGAGTCGCATCATTAAAATTAAAATATACTTGCTCTCAAACTAAAACCATCTGTAATTTTTAAACCTCGATCTATTTTAATAATTTTAAATAATGTTTAAATTTTGTTCCATTTTTGTCATAAAATCTATATTGTTACTGAAATGTCAAACATATATGGGAAAATATAGTTTTCTTCTTAATTGGTAGCAAAAAATTGTTTAATTCATTCGTTTGTTGAAATTTCAACAAGTGAAGCTCATTACAGTTGATACTATACACTGTTTCTCTGATTTTGTACTTTTTATTACACTCATATTTTACACTGAATGAAACCTTGAGGGGCTCACTATAGTGAGTACAAGTTTGAAAAACCTGAGGAACATAGGTGGATCTACATCTTTCTGCGTGTAGTATTAATCATTTTTATTGCACAAAATGCATTTAAAAAGAACAGGTGCAGACTCATTTCATCACTATAACTAATTGATTAATACTAATAAATTATAAAATTTATTCCTCACATTTCAGAGAGGATTATTAAAGTATTCATCTGTACTATAATAAACTTTTTTTTTTACAACTTGCTCCTTTACATCAATTTTAAAACAAGCAAGACTGAGAGTCATATACATTTGCAGCAAACAATTATACAATTTTACTCCCACATACTGTGGACTATTTTCGAACAGCTTTGACGATGGCATGGAAATCTGTAATTTTCATCAGCTCTAGTATGGTACCCCATGCTTAAAACCATTTTTTACAAAGCCTGCTTTATTTTTGTGGGCCCAGACTAAAGTTTCATTAATATAAAGTCCTGGCAACGTAAGTATGTTACAGTCTCTAAAAAGGACCCTCTACAACTTTTTTCTCTGGCTATACCAGAAAGAGTTCTTAGAATTTTTTTTCTGAAGTATAAATACCTTCTGTACACAAGCAGCACTTCCCCATACCACAATACCATTCCCCAACACAGATACAACATATGCATGGTAAACCCCCAAACAAGCCTTCAGGAAAACCCCATTTCTTAAAAACAAGAAACCATAAACCATTGATCTCAACCTTCTCTTAAATTTTTCCAAATGACATTTCCATGTTAAACCCTCATCTATATATATATATATATATATATATATATATATATATATATATATATATATATATATATATATGTATATACATACATACATACAGTACAACCTCGTTTATCCGGACTAATTGGGACCGGAAGTGATCCGGTTAGGCTAATCAAATATCCGGATAATCCGGAATTATAGAAAGATAAATAAAACAAAATACAAAACGATAACTTACCATTTATAATTTATAATTGTTCGCCTTCTTCATCAATTAAAAGTTCTTAAAAGTTCCCTGCGATAAACACGCTTGATACTTTCCAACACACCCTGATCCATAGGTTGCAAAATTGGAGTCACATTTGGGGGGAGAAATTTAACTTTAATATACCCACTGATGAGATCTTCTTCTGCAGGATGAGATGGCGCATGTCAAGAAACAAAATCGCTTTTTCTGGCAGTTTTTTTTTCTTTGAGAAATTTTTTCACATCTGGGACGAAATTTTCAAAGAACCACTTTTTAAAAATAAAGCTGTCCATCCACACACTTTTTTGATTTAGATAAACCACAGGCAAGGATTTACGATTTACATTTTTAAGTGCTCGAGGATTTTTTGCTTTGCCAATTATCACTAGGGGAATTTTGTGGTTTCCAGAAGCATTGCTACAAGCTATAGCAGTTAGGCAATCCTTGCTTTTTTTTTAGCCCTTGGCTGCCTCATCAGTTTTACAAGCTAAGGTTTTTCTCGGTAAAATACGGTAAAACAGTCCTGTTTCGTCAGCATTGTAAATCTGGTCAGGAGAAAGTTTTTCAGACGAAATAATTCGTTGCAAAGTTTCCTTAAACTATTCACTTGCCGCCTGATCACTAGACAGGCTTTCACCAGTCACAGATCATTGTCTTATGCCATGCCGATTTTTGAACAGCTCCAGCCATCCCTGGCTGTAAAATTTGGATTATGATTTGGTAATTTTTTGTTTAGGCTTGCCGCTTTTTCAGTCCAGAAATCGGAACACCATGTTCTTGCTGAGCACTAAACCACATAAATAATGCCTTGTCCAACGATTCATTTTTTGCATTTTTTATAGTTCCTCTACCCTCTAAACTGTTTTTAGCAATCATTTTGAAGCAAAAGTCTTCAATATTTTTAAGATTTTTTTTCCCAACCTGACACAGTTGATGTCCCTACGCCGAGTTCTGCAGCAAGTTTATTTAAAGATTCGCCCCTGTCTATACGATTCAATGCGTCTAACTTTTGGGCCATTGTAAGCACGTTACGTTTTCGTTTCGTCGCCATTTCCACGGACAAACGCTAACACACGAATATAATACGTATCCGGTCAAAAATGTAAAGAAACAACACTGCACAGCACGATATGGTAATGATGTATTCCGGTCGCTAGCACGTGACAGACTACCCGCCGGCGTAGACAGTAGACAAGGTCACTGGTCACTGCCGTGCCACGTCGGGGTAGGGGGATGGTGGCACGGAGGTCATTGCTCCTCCACTTTCTCTTCCCAGCGCATCAACAACCCGCCCTACTACCTCAAGGCAACACTGTAATGATCAGGAAATCACGTTTTTATCAACATTAAATTTTTTGTTTTTTGTTCCGGATCGATCCGGATAATCCGGACATCTGGTTGGACGAGGTCCGGATAAACGAGATAGTATTGTATATATATACACCCAAAACCTTATGACAATTTACAGAATTTTGTTTCAAGTGTTTTTTTCCATTACTGTTTGTTTTAAAATGTATTAGCCTATTTCGGTTTTGTCTAGATTTAGAAGAAGCCCATGTTCTGTAAACCAAGAATCTAACTTTTCTAGTGATTCAACAACTACATTTATAAACATTATTCATAAATAATAATATTATTTGACTGAGGCATATATCGTAAGTAAAAAAAAGAAGAAATTAATTACCAATCCACCCATTAAAGGACATGAACAGTATCAAGAATTAGTTCACTATAAATACCTTAGGCCTATTACTATCTTTGAAATTATTTTTAAAAGAAATTATAAAATATATTCTTTTTATAAATAGTTTAATATCAGTTTACTATTCACCAGTTTGTACACAAGAAAACAAGAGTACGTTAGATTCATGGGCTGTCATTTCCTTAAATTTTAAAGGGAGATCCCCATTGGTCACATCAGGGGATATTTTTTAATTTCTTGTGTGCAAGTTGTCAGAGTCAACATAAAATTCTTTGCCAAAGTTATCAGAACAGAGAACTGTCTGTCCGTTAAAGCAAGTTTAGTATTTCCTAAATTTTTATACTGGTTTTCTAAAAATAGCATATCTTTAAATTAAATTAGGATAAATGTATCTGCTAGACCTATATATATTTCACAGATAAGAAATCACATTGATTTCAATTATATTCAATTTTTTCTCAAGATACTAGAGATACATTTTGGCATAGGGATTGGCGAACCCATCGCCCAGTGGTCATCCACTACAAACAGCCTCCTCAGATCCCTACTGTTCTTCATGTTCTGAGGTCTGTCCTGTGACCTGCATTATTTCCCACTCCCACTTTCTTGATCTGGCGAACCCATCGCCCAGTGATCATCCACTACAAACAGCCTCCTCAGACCCCTACTGTTCTTCATGTTCTGAGGTCTGTCCTGTGACCTGCACTATTTTCCACTCCCACTTTCTTGATCTGGCGAACCCATCGCCCAGTGATCATCCACTACAAACAGCCTCCTCAGATCCCTACTGTTCTTCATGTTCTGAGGTCTGTCCTGTGACCTGCACTATTTCCCACTCCCACTTTCTTGATCTGGCGAACCCATCGCCCAGTGATCATCCACTGCAAACAGCCTCCTTAGATCCCTACTGTTCTTCATATTCTGAGGCCTGTCCTGTGACCTGCACTATTTATCACTCCCACTTTCTTGATCTGGCGAATCCATCGTCCAGTGATCATCCACTGCAAACAGCCTCCTCAGATCCCTACTGTTCTTCATGTTCTGAGGCCTGTCCTGTGACCTGCACTATTTCCCACTGCCACTTTCTTGATCTATTTTATCAGCCTTTTTTTTCACCCTAACTTCGCTCTACTACATCTTCATACCTCCATTTTCTTCTCTTTCCAATCTAACCCTACAGTATAAAGCAATTCTGCTGATGAGGTGAAAGGTACTGAGCAAAATGTGTCGCATACAGGGCCTTTTTGATATATTGATCAATATTATCACAGGATTTTGAATATTCTGGAGGAGTTATTCAGGGAGCTTCACCACTTCCAAAATCTACATGAGCTGCAGAAGTTGCATTTCATTCTTTGCTTGAACTTTCAATTCTAAATAATCAGTAAAGTTTGCCTCAGAAAAGGACACATGCCATACACCGGTATATCAGAATTCATTGCAACCAATTCTGCTGTACACTTGTGAACCAAACTGAATATGGGAGTCTCCGAATTCCATTCCAAAGTTTTGATATTGAAGGAAATATGCATCATTTCTTTCTATACCATAATTATCAAATAAACCTTGTCTTCTTATGTATTCACAAATTTGTTTTCCAAGGCACTATTCGACATAATACATCCCACTAATTCTATATGACAGAGCAGAAAATCTTTTACCATTAGTTATGCCTTCAACATGTCCATTAGCCATTGGTTTTTCTACATTTAGAAGAGAACGGGAGCTTTTCACTCATTGCCAGTTCCCAGATTCTGAACAAAATCTGGAATTTTTAATTCATTTTGTGCCTGATTCTGGTATCATAAATAATTAACCTTGCTGTTCTCGTAAAAATCACAACATACTTTTACATATTGATGTAGTAGAACTTATTAACCCTCCAACCGGCAATGTTAATTCTCTTAAAAATTCTTCGTTTGTTTAAAAATTAATAAAATATATTATTTGTATACAAAATTAACATATAAAACATCATTTTTCTCAGAAAGATGCATAGAATTCATCTATGTAATAAAAAAAAATATAAAAAAATTTGAAACGGTTTTGGAGTAAGTATGTTACATGTCAAAAACGAAGTTACCATTTTTCAGGAAAACCCTGTATATTCCAAAATCAATAGCTTACTACCTATTGCTAAGATATACACAATTTTTGTGTATTATTTGTGAATATATTTAGGGAAAAAAAATTGTTACATTTTTAAAATTTAAAAAAATATTTTACGAAAAAACTGAATTTTCTCTTTATTTTTTCCAAAAAACATTAAAAATAGTAAAATATATTTCATACAGAACTTCTATATATCATTATGTCCAGAAAGGTGCATAGAATGTAGGTGTGTAGTGAAAAAAAATGTTAGATATATCAAATTTGGAGTTTTTTGGTCAAATACCAAAAAATCGAAGAGTAACAAAGCAGAAATTTCACAGAAATGGTGATCAAAAACATTACTAATACATTTTTTGCAATTTTTTCAACCATTACTTGAGATTTCTAATATATTTGTGAATATAATAATATTTAGGGGAAAAAATAATAATATGTTACATTTTCTAAATAAAAACAAACGATTTTGACTAAAAAGTGATACTCTGACGGTTGAGGTTAGGTTTGTAACCTCCACAATTTAGCCTCACTAGTAACAATCTGAAGATAAGCCAAAGACAAAATCATTAGATTTTACTAAGAAAATATATACTTTACAAAGAATAACACACATATTCACTTTTATAATCATATAAAACACTAAATATAAGAAAATATGCATATAGGCTTGATTTACAATATTGGCCTAGGTTATCCCAAATATGAACGAAAAACTAAACTATCACTCAAAAACATAAACTTTAGATATAAAAACACATATATTGTAACTTGTATGTACACAATTTATATACAATTTTTATACACAAACCTTCAAAATAACAAATATCTAACCCCAAAACAATATGCGCTACGTCATTTGTTACAGTTTTTACGTTGCACATTTGCCTATGTTCCGAGATCAAAACAAAGCATTCTAAGAGTTCTAAGTAAACATCAAGTGCTACCAACTTGTAGAATGGAATTTCCCCTACAACATACTGTAAAGAAAAATAATTTTAAAAACAGAGAGAAATGAATTTCGTCTCTTCGTAAAGCGCATCGAATGCCAAATGAATTTCGTGTCGTCAGGTTTGTTCTATGTTCAAGTACGAATATCTCTGGATCTGTTAGACGCAGAATAATTTGTAATCTACTGTTAGAAAGAGAAACATGTGATCTATATAACAGTGTTTTAGTTGACTTAAATGACAGAAAAATAGAGTTGTAATCATATCAGGAAAAATGGAGCCGCGCTATACGAAAAGGCGCAGAGTTGAAATTTACGATTTTACGCTACAAAAAATACGTGAACTTCACCAATTTTTGTAATATTATTTATAACGTTTTGTGATATTTTTTTTGCATGATGTGCATCTACGGAACATTAGCTTTCCAACGGTATTTTATTTATTGCGATGGGACAATTTTAAGTGGGCGTAACGTTGAATGGCAAAATACGTGATTAAGAGTTTGTGAAATCACTTGGGAGCACGTGGGCGTCCTACTGTAGGTCGCCGTGCCGGTTTAAGGGTTAACCTACAGATCCACCAAGGTACCAAAGTGGTAGCATTTCAGTCCCAAATATTTGGCTCAGGAGAGCTATCAATTGCACCTTCTTGTCCTTTACCAAATTCCCAGGAGGAAATAATTCATATAATTATAACAAGGTGTTTTAACCCAATGGATCATTAACCTGTATTCCATATTATACTTTCTATCGTAAGGCAGTCAATAAAAAACAGGTTTGGAAATGTTTTACCAGATCAATTGACCAACCCGATTCTATAGCAGAAAGAAAAGATCAAGGAACATTATGTCAAATATTGGGCCCTAGGACCCATGATTGTATCAAAACTGTAGAATGTCCAATATTCCACAACTTTATCCTTCAGCTAAAAACATAAAACGAGTCATTACAAGCGGAGACAGCAGACACTCTTTTCCATACTAAGATTCCATCTCCTCTAAAGATTTTACAGCAAGCTTAGGCAACAGACACACCATTCCATTCCAGGATTCACCTCCCACAAGCCTTTTACAGTGAACAAAGGCAGCAGACATACCTTTCCCCATATCCTCTAAGACTTTTACAGCAAGTCGATATAGCAGACACACCTCCTTCCCATGGCAGGATTCCACCTCTTCTGAGGCTGATAAATATATCTGACTAGAAACATGATCAGATAGTCATGGAGTATTGACACCAACTCCTATATTTGAACATGATAATCATTTTCCTGGTTCTTTTACACCGCTACAGTAACAGTATGATAATGGAATGATACCGACATATTGATTTGCAAATCTGATCGTAAGATCTCAGTCTGTGGGTTTTAACTGTTTATGTTGCCCCTGGAGATTTAAATGTGGATGATTTTGATCATTTAGATTAGGGCCATTCCGTTGTCACGTACGGGACAATCGTACATTGTTTCTTTACAAACAAAGTTAGTAAAACCAACTTTAAAAACAAAATTAATTCCTACTACTTAATTTTTTGTTTATCTCTAGCCTAATTGTTGATTTTAAGCCTGTCAGGTAAAAAAAAAATCAATTAGTAACAGAGTAACAACGTAAAACACAGCTGTCACGTATGGGACATGTAAAGTCAACCAATACTTTTAAGGAAGTTGGTACTATGTGTTATTCAGCTCAGCTGCTTTCAGGAGTAGGCCTATGTTGTATTATTTTTTAAATTTAACCTTACCACTATAGGTATATTTTACATGGTTTGTAAAGTTGTTAACCTGTACCAATAACCGGGTAATATTTTTTTTGTAACTGTCACGTATGGGACAGCCACTGTTACGTACGGGACATTTATGATTTTGAGACGTGAGTAGGAATAATAAAATTCTCAAATCCATAAAAATATAAGTTTTATTGCATAAAAAGTGGATAATAGCTATAGTGAATAAAAAATATAGATGTTTAGAGAGTAAACATCTACAGACACTTCCACTTGATCTTTGCTGAGAACTCTGCATATTTCTCCAGGATACTCAGTGCCATATCTTATAACAACCCATTTCCCAGGAGTAAGATCATCATGGTTGACTGTTGGTATCACAACCACTTCTGCGCCTAGCTTGATATCTTCAGAACAGGCATTAACCTTAGCGATTAAATTAGCTCTGGGCTTCTGTGAAATCTGATGGAATGATTTTATTTCAGGAACGTTGCTCAAATCGTCCCATGGTGTCTGCATGTTCATAATGTTTTCTATGTAGTCTTCACCAACATACCATATCTGCGTTTTTGTTCCTAATTCAATTGCTACTTGATCAAAATCCTTAGCAGGTTGTATTGGGCAACCTTCACATTGAGCCATCATCTTCATGCGAACAAGTCGTTTTATAT
This sequence comes from Aphrophora alni, assembly GCA_963513935.1. NCBI lineage: Eukaryota > Metazoa > Arthropoda > Insecta > Hemiptera > Aphrophoridae > Aphrophora > Aphrophora alni. The sequence continues at coordinate 99,695,902 of OY740769.1, read as the reverse complement.
TTCCACCAACACCATCCACAATTCCTTTCCCATGTGTCGTAGCAAAATACTTCCAAGTGAATGGACGCTGGTGTTTCTCAGAGAGAATTTGTAGAGTCTTTGTCATGAATTTATTCTTGAATTCAGAGGAAGGCCCATCGCTCTTTATTACATCTTCACAGATATTAGGGTTCTTCTCAAGGATGTCACTATACAGAATATCTAGGAAAACAAAAATAGTGTCTTTGTCTTTGTTCTTACAATCAGAACATATTAAGTAAGTCTGACATTTACCTTTGTTAAAGACAGCAACTGTAAATAGAAGAACACTGGTACGACTCCATAGTGCACTCTGCGCCACTAGACATATTTTTTTTATATTCGGCGCAAAAAGACATTGAAAAGTCAATTTGGACGGTGCGTTTTGATTCTGGGCTAGCTTTATAGAACATACATACATACTACTTGTTTTAAGTTATTTTAGCTTTGAGAGACACTAAAATGATACAAGTTCTTTGTTTCATTTCAGATTAATCCCAGCCTGTAACACTGTCCCGTACTTGACACGTCACGTACGGGACAGATTTCTTTTCAATTTATTTTATTGGTTTATTGTTGAGTAATTTTTTAAACATGTAATATCAATAGACTACAATGTAGCATTATTGGATATGCAGTATGTAGTTTCAAAGAAAATTATTTCTTGAGAAAAAATTAACTTAACTGCACTTTTGTCACGTACGGGACTTTTAAAGTAAGATAAGTTAAAAATATTATTTTCTTACCTTCTTGCGAAGATAAAAACCTGTTCTTGGCCAAAATGTGTAAACAACTCAATACTTTCCAACATACAAACTGTCACTAGACATAAAATAACATACATTTTAAACTGAGCAGTAATGAACTTGCCTCCTTTCACACAACAATTAGACCAGCTGACGGTGTCCATCTTGAATTTACTAAAACAGCTGTTTATATATTTTTATACTATTTTTTTTTATCTCAGTATGATAGCTCAAACCTAAATAATGCTAAAAAATGCTTTCAAAATTGAAAAATAAAAAATAAATAAAACAACATAAATGTCTTCATTTCTGTGGAATGGCCCATTAACACATTATTAGTTTAGTTTGGTTAGTTTAGTTTCTTTATTCATCCTTTTTTTTTGACAAATAATACATTTGTATAAGGCAGGTCCCGTAATTTACAAATAGCAGAACGTACACATAAATACAAAATCCATAATACATGTGTCAAAATCCGTAATACATTTTTTTTTTTTTTACATTAAAAAATATAAAATACAACCATACACAATTCAATAAAATAATAATATATAATATGATCAAGACCACAAACAACATTACAAAGCCCCGAACAATAGTCAATCATTAATATAAAATAACACACATAAATATAAAAGATAGAAACATGGAGGCTCCACACATCCCTGTCAGTGCCCCACAAACTCCTCCACAAAGTAACAAGATCCAGACAACAGCAGTCGTCTCAGTCTGCCTTTAAAACATGAATAATCATTTATCTCTAGCAAGTCTGGAGGAAGGTTATTCATAAATAGCGCCTCAGCCTGTGAAGGTAATTTATTAAATAAATTTAGCCTGTGCTGTTTACCCCGATATTTGCAAGCCATTCTAGTATGGTAATCATGCAAATCCCTATTTTGAACGTGCTTACACTTAAATTTAAAATAAAGGATTGTTTCAAATATATAAATGGAAGGTAGGGTGAAGATCTTAAACAATTTAAATGTTTCTTTGCATGGTTGAAATTTAGAAAGTCCTCCAATTATCCTAATGGCTTTTTTTGGAGAACAAATACTCTAGTCACATTCTGGAGTGAGGAATTCCCCACAAAACGATTCCATATTTTAGAAAAGGATATATCAACCCGTAGTATGCTGTTATATGAACCTGAGCATTACAATATTGTTTCAGACTTCTCAGCGCAAAGAGACCACTACTAATTTTAGTATACATAGTCTATATGATTTCTCCATGACAGTTTATTATCATTGAAGAGACCCAGGAATTTTGTTGAAAATACTCCATTTAGTTCATTATCATCCAACCTAATATTAAGTTTTGGATTAAAAGATTCTTTTAAATTGAAATGTATATAATTAGTCTTACTAGGGTTTATAGATAACCCATTGCAACTTAGATACTGTCTATTAGCATTAACTTGTGAGGAAGCCCTCTGCTCCAAGTCATATAAAGATTCTGCTTGAACATTCAATGTTGTGTCGTCAGCAAACTGAATTAGTTTATCCATATGTACTGATGAAATACCATTTACATAAATTAAAAACAATATTGGGCCATAACAATATTCATAATAATCAGCATATCTCTACAAGTTTCTCAGTATCAACACCACCATCTCCAGAATTTGAGCCTGCCAGTCTTGTTTCAGGTTCTCTTATACCTCTAGAATCATAGGTTGATGATGGAATGATGCCCACACATTTACTGAACTAATTGAAAAACTTGGGACAGTTATCGACATTTAGATATGAGTTCATCACCACACACCCAATCCTTGAAACACATTGATCGAGAGTAACACACTGAATAAGATATGGGATTACCACCACCAATCCAATTTGGACAACACATAGATCGAGGGCAGCATATTGATCGAAAGCAGCATATTTATCTATGGCTACACATTGAACGAAAGCAACAAATTGAATAAGGGTGATACATTGATTAAGAGCAACGCATTGGTTGAGAACCACATTATTCAATGGCATAATATTGAACATGATATTGGATTATCACCTCCAATCAATCCAATTTGGACAGTAAATTGCTACAAGGTAACACATTAAACAAGGGGAACAAATTGATCAAGGTCAACACATAGATTGTGATCATTAAATTGATTGAGATATGGGGTTATCGCCACCAACCAATTCACCTGCCACATTCATATAGAGCAACTCACTAATCATGGACAAAATCTAAATGAAGTAGTCTCGAATTTTTCTCCATAAGGGCTATATGCAATTAGCATATCAGCTTGTGGAAGCTTGTTTTGCTCTTAATTCAGAAGTCTAAGAATCGTAATCAAGCTCTGCTACTATTTGAGACATGTGGCTACTATCTACCCAAAATTAACCATGTGTGTTCTAATTGGAGGGTAGCCTACCAATCATATCTGGTCAGTTCTGGTCACACTTGAATGGATCCAAAGCCAGCTTTGATGAGGTTATTACTAATTATTAACAATTACTGAAATTACTGCTAATATAATGTTAATAATAATAAATTAATGTGTAGTAACAAATCAAATCACGAACTGGCCCAACTAGGCCTCACTAAGAGCATGTCATTAATCTTGTTAATTTACATTTCAACTAACAATTATTCACTAACCCCCCCCCCCCCCGACGTATCGGTAACTCCAGGGTTTGTTAATTAGCCAGTTATAATTAGATTTATATATAAAGTAAAACAACTGAAATATGAAAGACCAGTCAAACACAAGATGGTACTTGTAGGTTGAAAGTGGTTTCTATGATGCATTCCGAGATTCCTAATTTTTCTAGCTAATCCTCAGGGCCTCAATATAATGAGTAAGGGGTTGGCAATCCTGAGGGAACCTAGCTGGATGTACACTTTTTTCATATTTATTGTCTTGGATAAACCCCTCTCTTTCATCTCATTCCTATCAGGTCATTATTGACCAACTCTTGTTCTTTTCCAACTCTGACACTATTAGAGTATTCGAGGGCTAGGAGTCTTTATTTTAAATTCTTCTTTTCTTCCTTTTTGTATAAAGCGATGATAACCGACAGGTTTTTTGCTTTTAATTAACAAGATAAATAAATTTCTAACTACTTGTTCAAGAAGCAAAGGATCCCGAAAGATTCCGAGTTCTCCGACTACACCAGTGAAGTCTCGAGATAGTATATATCTCGAGTTGTCAGAATTTCCAATAAATATCAAATCGGTGCACATTTCGTATTCCAAATCTAGGTTCACCATCATGCCAATATAATAAATGCAACACTCAGTAAAGACAACATTGAACATGTTTATTTCCACACCTATCAAAGATAAGTGAAAGCAAACACTGATAAGACAGCTGTAAATGACACATAACTGTTCAGTCAAGTGATAACCAATAGATAAGGCAGTTCCTGCATTGGCAATACAACTTCACATTTCTATTGTATACACAGGAATTGCAAACTCATTATATTTTATGGAATAGCCTACATTAGACCAATGTTGAAATAATAATAGGGGAAAACTTTCACACATTTAGTTTTTTTTAATGTACTTTTTCAAATTGTATGTCTCATGAATATTCTTTCTGGTCCATTCTCTTTTTCAAGGTCACCTATCATTATTTTTTGTTTTCAATCCACTTTTTTCAAAATAATTTATGTATTGATCTAGTTCATCAGTCTATTTGGTTGCAATTTTTTAAGCAAAAAAATTCAGCCTGGATATTGAAGATTTTTATTTTTAATTTCAATTCAGTTTTTATTAATAGAACTAAAATGACATTATTTTTTCTACACTTGTTTGGCAGATAAGATAGTCAGATAGCTTTGTGCGTGTTTGGTGTTTGAGCAACTCTAACACTATTTATTTTTTATTAAAAATTTTAAAAAAATATTCTGATTTTAAAGAAAATTGTATATTTTTATTGTATAAATTTATTATAAATTGTCAATGTATATAAATTTATTTATTTCAATATAAAAGAAAATTATAGTTTCTAAAATTAAAACCATATGTTAGTTAACTAGAGTGCTCTAGTAGACACTAATTAAAAGTTTTGACTCTGAACTAAAAAAAAAAAAATTAAGATGGCAGAATGCTTTTGATTTAAAAGAATGTGTTGAATTTAATGTCAATGTGTTGCACCTGTATTTATAAGTAATGAAAAGATGAGTTAGTAAAGGGTCAGCAGCATCCCAATTCTGGACTAAGTTTAATATTCACTATTCTGGCAAGGCTATTAGCATCCTTTAAACACCAATAATTTAATTGGAACTTTTAAACAATTACCTTTTGCAGTTTTAAACTTGTATGCACAAACTTTTAGTCCTAACAATGATTTATGAAAATTACAAATATTGGATTTTCACAGTATATTTAGAAGAATTGCCCTATAAATCTGTTTATTGTATAGAGATTATTGTGTGTATTATTAAAATTTGTCGAGGAAATTATTATATTTTACAAATAAAAAAATAAAAAATAAAAAAATACATTTTAATTGTAGACCTCAAAAATTAAAATAAAACTAACACAATTTCTCACAAATATGTTTATTAAATCAAACATGTTTCAGTGACAATGTTACCATCTTTAGTGATGCATGAGATTAAATTGTTATTACTAATTGATAACACATTTATATTTTGATTATTGTATCTTATGCATCATTAAAGATGGTGACAATGTTGTTGAAACATGTTTGATTTAATAAACATAGTTGTGAAAAATTGTGTTCAAAATTTATTTTAATTTTAAAACATCTCACAAATTAAGCTCAATATTTATTAAGTGTAGCTCAGCTAACAAACCTATGAATAAATTGCAAAATCACTCTTATTCAAATGAGCGATTTCTATATTGTCTTCATAGTTCAGTAACTAAATGTCTGACTGATAGCCAATGGTCTTGAGTTTAAAACTGATGGTCTAACATTAATTTTTTATTATTTGCAATGTTATCTTTTCTTTGTTTTAAGTAAGAACATTTATTATTTTGATATCAAAAATATTTTCTTTTTTTATAATTAATAATAGATTTATTTTTGTTAATTTGAGTTGTGTATTAAATTATTATAATTTAAATGATCTAGCCTATAATAACAATTATAAATAAAAAGACAATATTAAATTTAAAAGAAACAGTATTAAATAAAGAAACAATTTGATTAATCTGGCGAATCAGTGTTCTAGTTTTAATCATTGGTTTAGGAATAGAAATTAAATTGATAAATTCTCTTTGGTTGCAATGTAACGGTCCCGGATAGGTTGTCTTCTCTTTATTTAAATCATTTTTGTGATTCTTTAAAATATTTCTTGCTGATGTTTGCTAAGAAAATATCTTAACGCTGGAAATATATTTCATCATGGGTTGGTTTGCAGTGTATTTTGATATTATATTTACCTTAAGTAGTTAAAAGGTCCAGTTTTGTGATAATATCAATTCTAATATAAACTAATAGAAAAATTGTATTTTATCATTTCAATTAAAAAAAAAAAAGTTATATATTACTCAATGTCAATAATGTTGATTATTTTTTGTTTGTTGTTAATTTGGAATTGTTGATAGCAGCTAATTGAATTTTAATTTGTTCTCTCTAGGGATTTTCAAACATCTTAGCCCCAGTTTTATTTGTTAAAATAATCGTATTATGTATAAGCGTTCAAATTACTGAACATACCAAATGATGTAGACTTCTCATACTCTTTCATATTGCAACTAGGATTTAGACCCAAGAACTTGAGAACAGATTGAAATTCAACTCAAGCATTTAGATTTCCTTCATTCGATGATATTACAGGGTTTTCACGAGAATACTGCCTACCAATTCAACTAGCAGGGGGGAAGCCACAATCTCCGCAGTTAAAAGCCAAAGCAAAATCTACTCATTCCAATCTCAAGAGTAACAACTTCAGAACTAACTCATGTACTAACAGCACACAGAGAAGTAAAAATAGAAGTAATACATGTTTTTTAGGCAACAATGCAGTGTATGTGCTATTCCATTATTTTAAATTTTCGTTGGAAGAAAGATAGAACCTAATAAAAAACTAACATGCTGTATAAACTTCTTGTACTCCAATCACTTTACTAAAAAGTGTTCACTACTAGAGGTTTCGAAGAGAACCCATGAAGAAAACCAGTTGCTTTAAAAGATTTGATAACACCTACTCTAACTGCAATGCTTGCTCAGCATAACCATATTATTAGGCACTGTGACAGCACAATTTCAAGATGTTTTAGTTGTTTTATACCTTTATGTCTAGTTGTGGATTCTGGAAGTTAAAATTCTTTTATAATAAGGAAATGTATTAAAAAACTTAGGCTTGCAGTTATAAAGTTTCCACAGAAACTATGTGCGATCGGCCAGACTATTTTTGATGGTGCTAAAGGAAAGGCATCTTTTTGGCTTTGGGCTCGAAATGTGACATCACCTACTCTCAAGACTGATGGTGTTGTTATCCAACAACATAACTTCACATTTCCCAAATTTCTCTATGCTAAACTCGTATTTCTAGGATATGTTAAATACGAGTTGGCAGACCCCACAGTGGATTTTTGTTAGGTTCAAACTTATTCACTGATTTCTGGAGGGGATCAACAGTTACTATTCGAAAAGACCAAACTACACTAATTTCTTCATTGTTGGCTACATTGTTATTGTTTCTCAATTTGCAATTAATTTGTTTCATCTTTCTTTACAGTTGGTAAGATGACAATGATATTCATCAGCAGCTTCAACGGTTTTGGGAACTTGAAGAATATAACTCACCTAGTAGTAGAGTCAGTCCAGAAGAGTTTTGCTTGTGAAGAACTTTTTGTGAAATCCCACTATAGATTTGATGACAGACAGTATGACATTTGATAAATTTTTAAGATTTCTATCAGTTAAGAGGATCACCTGATATATGATTGAAGTGATTTCAAGGTTTAGAAATATGACTAAACAAAAATCCTTGAAATAGGAATACTATGCCATCAGTTGTTAATAATAGGTAGCCTACAGACAAATCATTAGACCTCCAGTGACAGGGCGTTTCAGTGTATATTATGGTGATTTGATCCTTTTAAAACCATACAAAAGTATGAACTAAATATAGTTACTTATGGACTAACCTCTACATCTTTTCTTGTTCTCTGGGTTTTGAAACAACTTATAATAGATGGAAATACAAGTTATTCCGGAGCATCTTAACTTATTTCAAGAGATATTTATTTTGACAACATTGTGACAGGAGTCACACGAGTTGAAGATGCTGTTAACTTTAACAGGAAGTAATTAACACAGTACATAAAGGCCATTTTGCCCTGAGTAAATGTGCAAGCAGTCAATGAAGCTACTTTTATATGTTCGGTGCGTTTATCATCAAGCGAAGATTCAACTGTAAAAATCCTTGGTCTCTTATAGAATCATTTAAGTGATGTATTTTCATACAAGATTGAGGAATTTTTACCTGTGTTTACAAAAAGAGCCATTTTATCAACTGCTGCCAAATTATATGATCCTTTGGGACTTTTAGCTCTTGTTATATTCATAGCTATTGGTCTAATACAAGAACTTTGAAATAAAAATTAGGATGGGACTATGTTATATTTTCTTTTCTAAAACTGATTTGGATAAACTCATTTGACAAACTTAATGTTCTTTTATCACTTCTCATTTCAAGGTTTTTATCTTCCTCAATGCCTTATTAGTATCAAATAATTGAATTTTCTCATTCGTCATCACAAGGATACTTGTACTCTCTATTTCAGAACATTAGGTTACCAAATTAACAACACATCTGATTATTGCTGAAAACAAACTAGCACACATCAAAACCATATCAATTCCACATGTGAGATTACGTTAAGCTTGTCTATTATAAAAATTGTATCATTCAGTTATCAAAACTCTTAGCCTTTTGACCTAACCTAACAGTACTCAACTGAAATCAACAGTAGTTTAATGCTGGTTCAAAACAACTTCCTATAAATTTGAAACCATTGTGCTAATAGGGTTGAACACATCACGGACTTGACTTCTATTTCATCATAGAGAGACATGTTAATTATGAAAACAATCTATGTGATCTTAGTTCAGAGGAAGTTTACACTGACAGGTCTACAGTAGCTATCTACAATGTAAATATGAATGGTTCACATCAACTGTCACCTATCATACGGAAATTAAATCTCAACCAAAGGTTTTGATTAACACTGATTCTAAACCATATTTAATTAAATTCATCTCAAGAAATTCCTCTTACTACAAATTGTATAATAGTTTCGACAAAACGATTCTTGGATAATATAAGGAACAAATTATAATTATGTAGGGATGGCCCAAAACAACAGTATTAGTTGTTCCGCATCAGTTTACTTCACACAACTGATGTGCTGCGCATCTGATGTGGAGAAACCACTAATGCGTTCAACTAGAGACAGTTGGAGTGTTGTAGTCGCCCTCCCATAACTGTCTACAGTCTAACTAATGTCTGATCTTTCTAATATGATGTGTGAACACAACGTTCATCGATATTCAATTCCAAGAATATGTTGATGTCATTACTTCGCCTAATACGGTTACTCATTAGATTATTTTATTCGTCTTTGTCAGTTGGCTAGTTCATATCAGATGTGTTGATGTGCTGTATAATTTGCTCTGTACAGTGTATTTCGTAAATACTAAACGTTTAAAAAAAAAAAAAAAAAATTGTTTTATTAAGTAATTCTTGTGTTAATGATGTTTTTTGTAAGACGAACCGTTTGAGTTTTATTATATTTATTTATTTTATTGTTTAAGTGATTCTTGGTTATTAATTATTTTTTTGTAAGACGAACGGTTTGAGTTTTATTATATTTATCTATTTTATTTCATTATTTGTACTGTGGCCATGGATCGATGAAAAAATAGTCCTATGTGGAATTATTTTACTGAGAAAGACTTTGAAAATAAAACTGCAATGTGTGAACAATGTGGCCTAATATTGTCATATCGGGGCACCATTTGGAATTTAAAAAATCATTTGAAAAAGAAACACCCAACTATCAATTTAAACATTGAATCAAATGTAAACAAACATTTTCCCGTTCAAAAATCTGTATCTACTGTTAAGCCTACAAAATCTTTTATTGATTTTGAACATATTGTGGATGACCGACAGTTAGAACCAGAACCACAACCTAGTTCCAGTCACAACAAACTCGACACCATTGCAAGTATTAGGCATACAAGTTCCCAGGGCATTTCGCAGTCATCAATTACAACATTCATATCAAAAAAAAAATCAGTAGACATTGCCCAAAAGAAAAAAAATAGATCAACATTTGTTAAAATTGTTTACACAAGATTTTCAACCATTTTTGGTTGTGGAAGATTCTGGTTTTAAAGATTTTGTAAACGCCCTCAATCCTTCCTATGAGTTACCTAGCAGAAAAGTATTCGCAAATAATTTTATAAGTGCAGCATATGAGGCATGTAAAACCAAAGTTTTAGCTAAAATAGAAAAAGTAGTGCGTGTTTGTTTAACAACTGACTGCTGGAGTTCGCCAAATAATTACCAGTATTTAGCTTTAACTGCGCATTTTATCAATGAACGTTATCAACTGGAATCAGTTTTATTGAATTATGTTGCCTTTACGAGATCCCATACAAGTAAACATTTAGCTGAACTAATAAAAACAATTACAGATACTTACAATATATCGAACACAATTTTAATTGTCGTTAGTGACAACGCTGCTAATATTGTTGGGGAAATTCATGAATTAAACTGGAAACATTTTGGTTGTTATGCCCACACAATTAACTTGATTGTTCAAGATGCTCTAAAAACAGTAAAAGGTCTAGTTGATAGTGCTAGAGACATTGTTACATTTTTTAAACGTAGTAATCTAGCCACAGAAAAATTAATGAAATATCAAAAAGATTCTGGCAATAACAATTCAAAAAAACTTATTTAGGATGTACCAACACGTTGGAATGCGACATTCTTCATGTTACAGCGGTTAGTATTGTTACAGGATGCAGTCAAAATGTCTCTAGTTTTAAGTGAAAAACATTCTCTAGTTTTAACGTCTGATGAATGGAAGGTATGCAATGAATTAGTTGAAATGTTGGAGCCATTTGAAAGTATCACTCGCCAAATGAGTGGAGAACGCTTTGTTACAGGAAGCCAGATTATTGTACTAACGGCAAGTATTGCTCACGTCTGTTCAAAATTAATAGAAAAACCATACCATTCAGACGTGCATAAAGTAGTAACGGAGCTTAAGAAAGGAGTTGCAAATAGACTGAGAAATATAGAACACAGCAAAACGGCTGGGATTTGCACTTTTCTTGATCCACGCTTTAAGCAACATGCATTCACTTCGAAGATAGCAATAGAAAATATTAAAGAAAGAGTAAAAAATCTTGTTGTACAAGAATACAAGGAAAGATCTCTGCAATTACCGGAAGTTGAAGAAAAATTGCCTGCAAAAAAAAAATGAAAACTGAACTATCAGTATGGGAATATTTTGATAGTGAGATGGAAGTATTACCTCAAGCAAATCCTACATTTTCTGCTGTTATGGAAGTTCAAAGGTATGTAAACGCCAAAATTGTTTAAATTTATTTAGCTAAGTAATCAAATTCAAAAAGGTTAAAAACCTTAATAAAATCAGTTTTTATATTGTTTAAAAAAAAGTTTTTTTTTATAAAATATTATTTAACTTATGTTAAATATCTTTATTGTTTTATACTAATTGTACTACAAAATATTGCAGATACAGACAAGAAAGTGTTATAGGCAAGATAATTCATTAAAATGGTGGTAAGAAAATAGTCATCACTACCCTTACCTTGCCAAAGTTGTAAAATGCTATTTCACAATGGTAGCAACATCTGTTCCTTGTGAAAGAATATTTTCAAAGACAAGCATTTTAATTAATGATAGGAGGAACCGACTGAAGCCGAGTAAAGTAAAACAACTTATATATTTAAAAGAAAATAATTCTGTTCAATAAAAGTCAATGTAAATATGGGGGAAAAAAAAAAAAAAATGTTCAATACTATTAATAATTAATTATTTCAAAATAATTTCTTCATTTTGTTTAGGTAATTTTCTTTGCTTTATTTGATCCCAATAAATTTGAAAAACAACAAATCACAAATTTAATGTTTTTATATAAGTGGGTTGGCTGGTGGCGTGATCACATCTACGCATGTTTATTTAACACGTCTATACATCTTATATGCATTCAACATTAAGAAAAGAACGCATTCATTACTTGCGTGAGACCGATATACCTTTAAAAATTAGTTAACACTCTACATCAGTGTATGCACTGGCTATGGCCAGACAACAACCTAATGCTTGACATCGGATTAATACAACCGATGCGTAAGCGCAGCTAATGCGAATGCATCCGATGTGTTAAAACATCGAGTTGGCATATCACTACAGACATGTACCTTTTACTCTCAGTGAAATTGAAGAAGCATTAATACTCTGTGTGGAACAACTACAACTGTATTATCTCTTTAAAGAATAATATTTTAAATGACACTATTATGAAAACAAAGTTTTGTAAACTGTCACCATTTTTTGTTAAAGCTGGAGATCTGAGGGTGGGCGACAGGCTAAGTAAGGTAATAATGTCTGACTCTCAGAAACATCCAATACAACTACCAAAATATCATTTTGCGTTACTGATGGTTACAATCACAAAACATAATGTGCATCCATGACCTACTATTTGGCAACAACTAATTCAAATGAAATTTTGGATACCTTTGCTGTGAAGTTTAGTCCATCATTGGACATTGAAGTGTTGAAATTCTACGAAGAAATGAGTAATTTATTCTGACTGTGGAACTTATTTCAAGGTGGAGCCAATTGACTCAAATAACTTCCTACTTGGTATTATAAAAAGCCATCCTGAAGATAATAATGTGCAACCCAATAATAAAGTAGAAGTCAAGTAGAACTTCAATCCTCAATTTGATGGAATGTGAGAGGCAGCAGTCAAATCAACTTAAATGATTCTAAAAAGAGTTCCTTCCAACAAAGTCCTTACCTATGAGGAATTTTCTACACTGTTGACTAATATTGAAACAGTCCTCAATTCAAGGTCACTATGTTCCACACTGTCTTCAAGTTCTGAGAAATTATGTATCACTTGACCATTTTCTTGTTGGTGGTTTGCTTCTTGTTACCCCAGAACCTTATCTTTTCGACCCCAATTAAGATGCGCTCTTTAAAGATGGCAGCTTCTTTAGAAAATGATACCACTTCTGGCAAAAATGGAATACTTGTTAACTTTACAGAAAAGAACAAAATGGAGAAAGCCTTCTGCAAATCCTAAAGTTTGTGATCTAGTGCTATTAAAGGAACCAAGTTTTTCAACGGCAATTTTCTACAATCATCAAAATCCATCCAAATGATGATTGAGTAGTACGAGTGATAACAGTAAAAGCAAGATTTTACAAGACCTGCTGGAAAACTAGTGCGCCTCTTCTTCCTCTCAACACAGTTCATTTCGAGTAAAAATTTAAGAAATTCGTTGGACAGGATGTTTGAGTAACTCACACTATTTAATTTTTATTAAAGATGAGAAATTTTTGTGTGTAAAAATAAAATTAGGACCTTTTCAGTTAATTCACTACCACTAGTTTTTTGGCTATAAATATGTTAATTCACTACTACTGGTTTTTTTATTTACTGCGGAGGCATAATCTGAGAAATGTGTAACAACATTTCTTCAAAAAGATATTCAGATCCGGAATGTTTACGCCGCATATATTCTGTTAGGTAGATGTTGAGCATAGGACGGAAAGTACCCCATTGCTTTTGTTATGAGATTGTACTGTACACCAAGTAGCCTACTCTCAGTGGTGTTTGTGAATTAACATAGGTCCTGGTTAGGTGATTATATATATATATATATATATATATATATATATATATATATATATAGAACCACCTGGCCAGACCTTATTAGGAGTGGTAGTGAATTAACGGAAAAAATCTGAAAATCATAAGTATAAGTTGTTAATATATATATATATATATATATATATATATATATATATATATATATATATATATATATATACATTTATTTATTTCAGTATAAAATAAAATGATTGTTTCTAAAGTTAAAATCAATTTTAGTTTGTAAGTTGGTTAACTATAGTTCTCTAGTAGACAGTAATTCAAAGTTTGGACTCTGAACTGAGAAGATAAATCAAGATGGCAGAAAAGCTTCAAGTTTTAAAGGGTTTTGCAACTTTGTAGGTAATCAAAAGATACAAAGTTATCTTTTACATTGTTATCACCAATAATTTAATTAGAGCTTTTAAGCTTCAGCTTTTTCAGTCTTATACTTTTATACAAGTGATGGATTGTAACAGTGTAGTTGAAACAGTTGCCCTATAAAACTGTTTAATAACCATTCTATAGATATTATTTGTGCATTTATTAAAACTTATAAAGTGAGAAAATTGTAATATTTTACTAAAAAACATTTTATTGTAGCTTAAAAATTAAACTTAAGCCCCGATGTCTTACAAATATGTTTATTAAAATCAACCACATTTCAACAACAATGTCGCCAGCTTCTAAGATGAATGAGATAGAATTATCCATTGATAACACAGTTATATTTTGATTATTTTTTCTCCTGCATCACTGAAGATGGTGACATTGTCGTTAAAATGTGTTTGATTTAATAAACATATAAAAAATTGTGTTCATTGATTATTGTTTCTCAAGCATCACTGAAGATGGTGACATTGTCTTTAAAATGTGTTTGATTTATTAAACATATTTCTTAAAAAATTGTGTTGAAGTTGTATTTTAATTTTAAAACATCTCGCAAGTCAAGCTCAATATTTTTTTTAAAAGGTGATGATGACTGACAATTTTTTCACTTTTAAACAACGGGGGGAAAACTATCTTTACTGTTATTTAAAAATTGTAAACAAAAGTGTAGCTAATTGAATTTTGTAAATGACTCTAAATACAATATAGTAACATTATATAAATGTTACAGGTTTATATAGTTGGCTTCCATAAACTGTTACACTTCCATAAACAGGCTAAAGGTGTTACACTTCCATAAACTGGCTAAATTGAAATTGAATAGCAGTCCATTTATAATTTAAGTGCTCAAATCTGTCATATATTTCAGTTTTATAATTTGAGTCTCATTTCAAAATAATATAAGGGCTGATTGGTTATATAAAAGGGAACAAATTAGAAAAAAAAAAAAAAAAAAAGATTACGGGTTCCAAATACACACATAAAAGCATCCATGTGGAGACGTGCATTATAATAAAGGGGAACAATTCCTGATTTCAGCATTCCCAGTTATTGGTTTTGAATGACAGGGTGAAGTTTAGAAAGTGTTTCACAATTCACTTGTGAAATACACTTGTGATGTGGTTGTTGTTCCAGGCTCCAAGAAATCGACCAGAAACAAACCCTTTTGGTCCCAGAACACAGTTGCCATGCTTTTCCTTTGAGAATGGGTGTGCTTACATTGCTTACATTTTTTCTGTTTAAGTTAATTGGAATGACAGCACTACGTGGCTTGTCGTTTTGACTCAGCATTGACATATGAAATCCATGTATGGGACATAAATGTATTTCTCTCCCTATGCAAGCATGCGCAGCTATCAGTCTGGTCTTTATACTTGTCAACATTTTTTTTTCAGCCCCTTATGTAGAGCCTCCCTACTGAGCTCTTCCATTATACAGCCCAGAAATCCAGTTTTAATATTATTGACAATTTTTACAAAAGTTTGACATCTGTAACAAACTATAATTTATTATAATATTAGTTCCTTTTGCTCATAACATTCAAAATAACATACTTATAAACCTATAGTAAAAAAAAAAAAAAAAATAAATAAATATATATATATATAAATAAATAAATATATATATATATATATATATATATATATATATATATATATATATTCCTCCTGGAGTAATGATTAAAGAATGTGTAAATATTAATTTGTTTAAAATTGTTAATCAACTTTGACTGCACCTAAATATCATGTATACATATGTTTTAAAATTCCAATATACAATATTTACATTTTACAAGTTTTATGAATGAAAAAAGCTTAAATTACAACAGTAATTAATTTACTAATAGCCAACTTAAAATAAAATTATACACAAAATATCTCCTAAATTTTAGCTATTTATTTGTGCTAAAATCGATCCAACTTAAACAACTAGTCCTATATTTTCATCTTTTTTCTCAACTATAATTGCATTGATTTTCTATGTGTATGGTTTAAGGGAATATTTTAAATATCAACAGTCACTGTGTTGTTACTTGTATGGTTAACAAAAATTCAAAATATAGAACAAAGAATTTTCCTTTTCAGGCCTAATTAATTAGTTAATATTTCATTTAGGTACCTTATCCCTCAGGAGCTCACTATAGTGAGTACGGACCTGGCAATCCTTAGGGATTTGAACTGGATCTACACCTTTTTTCACATAGTCTTGGACTAGACCAGTCTCTTTTATAATTGTTATTAGGTCTTTCTTAATCAACTCTTGTTCTCTTCCAATGACTTTATTGGAGTATTCGAGGGCTTACAAGTATTTATTTTCTCTTATTCTTCTTCATTTTTTTTTTTTTTGAAGATGAGATGAGTGAGAGGTTAAATAACAAGAACAAACAGACAGTTTATTTTTAGTTAGAATTAAACTGTCTATAAAGTATATGTAGCTATTGAAAAACTTTAAAAATGAAATTTCAGTGCTTAAGTAAGTGTGAAAAGTAAATGTGAACCTTCTTTGTTGTTGAAGAATTTACATTTAAAAAAAAAAAGTTTTGACATAGTTTCATTGTAGAAGTAAATCTGGTCGAGGTGGATATAGGAAGAAAGAAGGTTTAAGAGAAAAAACTAGTCCACCGGGTCACCACTGTAACCCCCTATTTCCCTTCTCTAAGGGAAGGCAACTTGATGTGTTTACGGTTTGGTTGCTCCAATTTCACCTAAAGAGAGGTACTTGTAGCCAGCAGTCTGGGTGATACTCCAACTTCCCTTTCCGAAAGGTGACTTGAAGCGTGTTTAAATTCTTGAAGTTCTTCTTTCTTACTCTCGAAACTAGCCTAATGATAAGTACAATATCTGAGTAGAGAGTAGCAGGTAGAGAATCCTGTTGATTTGCGAAATCTATACTGGCTGAATTGTCTAGCTGAAAAGCCTGTGGAGTCATGTTTTGCGAGAATTTGCATTATACATTTTGCCTCAAGGAACATAAGTGATCAACTGTAATGAGCTACACTTGTGGAAACTTAAATAACCAAATGAATGAAAAAACAATTTTTCACAAAAAATGACTTTATTTGTGCAACATAAGACGACGTTTCAATGACTAAGTCATCATCCTCATCTGCCACATGTGCACCCCAACCCTACTGACAGTGGACTTCGGTGAACATAAATGATGTTATGAAATATATTGTACATTTTGGAAGTAATGTGAGTCATTCGCAGGCAGGCTTGTGTTTAGAGGAAATTGGTATTCCTGGTTTGCAGTAGAAAGTTGTGTAGGGAATACATTATAGAATTTGTGTTTAAGTGTAGTTGGTGTTTACTTCACTAGACATGGTGGTTTAGTAGAGTATTTGTGTGTTTTTACTTATGCAATTTCTTGGGACACATGGATTTGCCCAGGCAGGTCATGTGAACTAGTAAGTTATTATCAGCTTTTACTACAATAACTGCCATTGTTTAATGTGTTGATAACTTAGGTATTGGTCTTTATGTATATTAATAATAATATATACATTTATATAATACAATTTTTGAAAACAATATTTCACATTTTCTTCAAATTTGTTGAAAAATTCTGGGTTAAAGTTGCTAATCAACAGATTCCATTCACATGTTTAGAAATGGTGGCTGTTAAAAATCAGAAACAAAACAACCTTCTGTTTACCATCAGATATTATACCTTTCTTTTTAGGATTAACAAGTGATTATAATAATTACCATCACCTTCATAATAAAAAAAACTTTAAAATACAGACTGAAGCGCTTGTGTTTTACAACGCTTTGATCTTTTATAAACAAATTAGGATTTTTAGATAGTATTACAAATATTTTATGTTGAAATTTTAAGGGTCCGAAGTTTAATTTTCTAAAGTTTTACAAACATCAATGAGTTTTTTTTCGGAGTTATGCAAATTACTTTAAAATTATTTGTTATTTAATCTTTCTCTTTATCTACTTTTGGGTAAACAATGATGGTTGGGAGCTCGGTGTTTAGTTCAAAATATATTTATGAACAAATGGAATATTAAGTTTAAAAATCATTTTAAATAATTCTTTTTAACAATTGGCGAGGATGATATGAATTTTGCAACTTTTGGGAACGTGTTTTAACTTATTGATTCAAATCAAAAGAGACAATTAATTGGTGAATCTTTTTTTTCACCGTCTAATTTGATTCCAGAAATAAGTACATCTCAAATTATAAATTTTTAAATGTTTATTTTAACTAAACGTGAAGTTTACGTTAAGTAAGAGCTAATTAATAAATTAGTTAAAATTATTATAAAATGAATTAGTATAACCGGTAAATAGACTACTTGTAAATTTTGTTTGATTTTTAAAGCTAAAATTTTGTGTGCAGACTATTGGTTATGTCAATTGTATTACTTTCACACAAAGTTATGTGATGTGTCACAATGGTTTTTATCTCAATGGGCCATTTTGAGGTTCTATGGGTGGTTATTGTAATAATTCTGTCTCCATGTTTGTAGTCTATTCTACACATGAAACATGTGAACTGATTTTAATCAAATTTGGTAAGTGAGACTATTTTTACCTTATCTCAGGACTTTTGTTTTCCATTTTGTTGATAACTCAAAAATGCTGTAATGGATTTTGAATAATTTTGATCAAGGCTCTATGGACCTAAACAAAACATATAGGAAGCCTTCTCGCTAAAATTACTAGTTGATGAAATATCGGTAATAAAACAAACATCGGACCGGGGGCTGTTATAAAATTTTTAATTTCTCAAAATTTACTACTGTTTTCGTTCAAATTTTAGTGAAATATGGATACCAATAAATCAAATCTGTATGCGAAATTGTGAAATATGAATACCAATAAATCAAACCTGTGTGCGAAATTGTGAAATATGAATACCAGTAAATCAAACCCTGTATGCAAAATTGGAAGTGAATGAAGTATAAATATTTGGTTATAGCCTAGTTAATTTTCACTTTGGGGTTGACAACTTCTGGAATGATTTTGGTCCGTTTGTATTTAGTTTTGGGTATGGGTGAGTGGAAAAGTTTGTGCAATCTTTTTACATTATTTACCTTTTTTTTCTTTTATGGCTGAAGATGTTTGTTTTATGAAAATATACCAATTTTGATCTATTTTTTTATATATATTAAATAGGTTTGTCTATTAAGTTATTTTAAGAAGTGAAAAAGCTTTTCAGCATAAAATGATATAGGCTATTAGTATATCCTAAATATTTATTTAGTCCCCCTCCCCCCTCATGTATACTGACTGTATAACTTTGAAAGTTTAGGTACATGTATTTTTTCATGAGTATAAAGTGTTTTTCTTTTGGTATGGAGGGGAGATGTTCATGAGAGAGATAGAAATGTCTGGAGAGGAAGTGGGGAGAGTACAATAAGTGTCATAACCAGGAGTTGAGAGAGAAAGAGGGAGAGAGACATGTCAATGTCACCCCTTCCATATAGAAGAGAGTCAGTTGCCTATCATCACTCTATTGTCTGCTATAGCTCTATTAACAATGCTCATTTATTGGTACAGTTTAAATAGCCTGTGTCTCAGACCAACCGAGGTAAATAAGGAAAGACCACATCTCTACAGAATATGAAAAACAATGTCTTTTTTTGTTTTTAAGCTTATAAATCAAGAACCAATGTTTTGATTTTTATGCAGTTTTCTGTCCTCTATAGGTATCTGGTTAAGTTTTTTGTCTTTGTTTATTTAAAATTGGTTCAGTAGTTCCAAAGTTATAACTAAAATTTACAACATATTTTACGTGTTTCCTTAACATTTTCAGTGTCAATAACAATATTTTTCAGTGTTAAATACAGTATGTTTTGAATGTCAATTGAAACTGCAAATTGAAATCGGTGCAGTAGTTCTGAGATATATAACCATATTTTGCGCTTAAAAGCAGAAATTTCAGATATTCTAATGCATTTTCTTAAAATTTTCAATGTGAACATGTTTTTTCCTGCGACCGAGTAGGCATATGATTTAAGTGGCTAAGGAACTGAAAATAAAAAAAAAAAATCAGAGTAGAAATTCCTAATTAACTATTTTTTGCTGGCGGTTAAGAGGAAAGTTATATTCTCATGTATATTGTTGACATTTCAGTAACATTTATATATTTGGTTAATAACATTCTTGGAATAAAGTTAAAACGCTTATACTGTAGTTATTAAGATTATTTGAAGTTTCAAAGATATAAATTGTTTCAGTTTGACAACGATATTTTAATTTAAATGATTCAACTCGTATCAAACCAAGGTAGTTGGCATTGATATGCGGAGCCCATACTTCTCACATGGCATGTTTGCAATGGTAAAACTAAAAATATGGTTTACAAAGTGATCCTTAGATAAAAAGAATTTTCTACAGTCTAGTGGCTTTTCACTTATTGTAATTTGTAAAAATTAAAGACCGAATGTTAAATATATATAACATTCAGGTAAAATAAATATATTTATATTTATTAAATGTCAGGAGATTTAATTCATTAAAATGTCACTTATGTACTTTGTCAATGTAGCTATTGATTTTATAATACACTTGAGCTTCATACATTAAATAATTCAAATTGTATTTTTACACGCAGGTGGATTCAAAGGAAAATTATGGCTGTAAACGCAGAGCTCGATTTTAACAATCGTTTACTGTTTTAAAAAAAATAAAAAT
The DNA here is from genome assembly GCA_963513935.1 of Aphrophora alni. NCBI lineage: Eukaryota > Metazoa > Arthropoda > Insecta > Hemiptera > Aphrophoridae > Aphrophora > Aphrophora alni. Next base: position 99,675,229 of record OY740769.1, on the reverse strand, counting down.
CAGATTTGGTAGGTTCTGTCGATATGTAATGTTTGCCAGTTTTATCATTGCAGAAAGAGTTATAGAACATTTATTTGTTATTTTTTAATTTTGTTTGAAAAATATTTTTAGGAATCAACTTTTAAACTGCTATTATGGTTTTACTATTATTTAAATAGCCGTTGTATTTAATAAACTCGAGTGGAATAAACAGCAATCGGAGACTATTAAAATATAAATTTAAAATTTAGGGCGATAACGGAAATATCAAATAATACAAGTATTGTATATTTAAATTTTGTAAAAGAAGCAAGATGGCGAGCGCCATCATCGTACAATGTAATACAAGCAGGGTTTCTTGGGCCATGAAGGAAATGTTGAATTGTAACCTAACCTTCTTGACATCGGCATCGACTAGCTAGGCTGTAACGAAGATGGTATGCTCCCCTCGCTTCACTCTTATCCTCTACTTGCTGCGCTCGTGTAACTCTGTTGTAATTTTACTAATGTCACAATGAAGAATAGAAACCTGCAAATTATTGTTTTACAAGTTGAATAGATATGAACAAAAACTGTTTATAATGGCTGCCATTATGACATTTATAATTAAATTTGTTTCTACATGAGCACACTATAGACCAAATCTAATGTTTCTATTTTTATTTTAATGACCGCTTCCGTACAGACAACGACGACGACGACGACGGACGAACGGCATGCCGGAAATAACTTTTTTAGTTTCCCGAAACCGTGACACGTCAAGATCAATCATAATTATTGTTTTTAGTCATCTTTTTCTCCCCTTGTTTCAGATTGTGAAATGTTTATAAAATGTTATTAAAATATTTTTAAAACGTTAGAGATTTAGGATCTTTAAAATAAAAACGTTTTTAAAAGTTAGGATTTAAAATAGAGCTTTTCAACATCTAGAATTTTTTTAATTTTATACGAAAAGATTTTTAAAATTGGCGTCCACTTGAAATATTTAATCTTGAATTATCTGAAAACTGTGAACTTTACACAAAATTATATGCCTAAATGCAAGATATTTTTCTTTGTTAACGAAATCTGAGTTTTCAGGATTTTATCCTTTTATTTCACAAATTATTGTTATTATATCTTGCTATAAATTATATGTTATATTTCTGTGAAATAAAATATTTATCAATAATTTAAAAAAAATCAATTTTCCAAGAAACTATGTTTTTATTATTTTTATCAAATACTCTATTATTCTTTTATTTACAGAAAAAGTATAAAAATTGTTTTTGTCGTTAAAAAAAAAAATCTAATATTTTGTCTCTAATTATACTTTTTAAATTGTTGAATCTATTAAACATATTCAGTATTTAAAAAAATACTGTACAATAAAAAAGTACTGGTTATATACAAAAAATGTGAATACTAAATTTAAACTCAATATCTTGTCTATTTGCATAGTAATTTTTTTTCTCGTTTTATGGTTAAGACATGTATCGGATGTTATGTTAGTTTAGGGTCTTATTTAAATAAATAAATATTTGTTTTAAAGGCAGCACCTTTGGTTCATTGATTGAGAACTACCTACTTCACATTTTTGAAAGCGATTAGTTTTCAGTTGCTTTTTATTTGGTTTTGTGGATAGGTGAGTGAAAATTTATGCAACAATTTTCCACCATTTTAAATTTATTTCCTTCAATCACAAATATTTATTTCATAATTCACTATTCAAGTTCAAGGTCTTAAATAACTCGCCGAACGGTATAATCTTCAGCTAGCAAGACTCCTCATTTCTCTATCTCTTGCTGCACATCTGTCATTTAATTATTGACTAATACAGTATAGCTTGCTTCACTTCCCCTGCCACTCCTCGCATCCACAGGCAATTCCTCAACATTCAATTTTGTTGTTAACATCTTTTATAATATATCTTTCAATTTAATTTAAACCTTGCTTGTACAGTATGTCCATAGAATCAAGCTACAGTTTTGAATAATTATATTTACAAAAGTTTACATTATTTAAATTACGAATTAAAAAAATACATTTTGCACATTTACATGCATATACGGATTAATCCAATAGTATAGATGTGCAATTTGGATTTAAACAAGAGTAATATATATGCATGAAAATATTTCTACACATATTAGCACATATATATATATATGTGTGTGTGTGTGTGTGTGTGTGTGTGTACATGTATACAACTAAAAACGCTTACGTTATATATATATATATATATATATATATATATATATATATATATATATATATATATGTGTGTGTGTGCTGTGTGCATAAATATATACATGTTAAAATGTTTATCCAAATACTTGTTATTACATGTACAAAGACTTCATATCCATACAAAAATCGACCTAAACAAAAAAAAAAAAAAAAATGCAATTTTTTAATCCGTAAAAATACCTTATACGTAGGGGCCTACATATGCTAAAAATATCTTAATTTTGAGCGCTCATATCTCTGCCCCAGTGCGTCTGACGAAAAAATTACTAAGGTCCATTTTCAGGAAAATATAGTCAGCTACAACTATTCTATTAAACTTTTTTTTGATATCCATAATTTTTTAGATATTTACAAACAGTTTTGCTCCACCTTTTAACCCCCCCCCCCCAGGTGGCTCCAGCTCTGAGTTGGAGTGTCCGAATCTTCTCCCCCCCTCCATTGAAGTATAGCCTACCCAAAACTTTCCACCAAATTTCGTATCTAGAGGATTTTTGTCCAGTAGGCTAAAATTTTTTAATCTTTATTCAGTGATATAGTGGTAAAACAAAATTTATGACTTGTTCACAATTTTATACAATACACGAGGCGGACACAAAATTCCACACTATACAACAATTTGCACCTTAGACATAAATAAACATGTCAAACTGAAATTGTATTAGAATCCTAGTCAGAAATTATTTTTGAATTTTGATAATTTTTTGTAAAATGTATTTCCCAGATCTTTAATAATTTTTTTTAAACCTATTATTACCAATTTAAAAACTGTAATTTATTTACATTTTTGAGGCCTAACATCTGGAAACCCAACTAGTTACTTTGCAAAAAAATTTACTAGAAACAAAATAATGTTTTTTCCAAAAATATTATACCTAAATAAACGACGGTCTAGTGAACTTAACATTGCAATCAATCGCCTTTTTTAAATCAGTTAAGTTATTGGACAATACATTTTATTATTTTTACAAAAAATGATCAAAATTCAAAAATAGTTTGATTCTAAATTAATCTTTGCTATTGTAGACAACTACCGAAAAAGATTTTTTACATATTTTTCATGATAACTTGATTATCTTTCAAGCTACAGAAAAAATACAAAAATCAAATGTTTTTTATTAGAAAAGGAAATTTTTTGTTTCTTGTAATTTTTATGTACAGTATAGGCCGTGAGGCGAGTGATGAAACTCTCGATGCGCGTAGGAGGGGAATTGGGAGGTGGGGAGAAAGACAAACACCACGCACGGAGACATAAACCAACTGAGGGGGGGGTGTTGCCACGCATGCGCAAACTTTCTCTTTGCCACTGCGCATCGCCAAGACGGTTTCATCACTCGCCTCACGAACTATAAAGTTGATGATTTTCTAGATATTAAAAATTTATAATTTTAAACGGTCACCATTTTGAAATTTGATGAATTAAAAAACAATATTTTAGGACATTTTGGAGACTTAAGTATTTCAGTCATTTGTCAAGTTTCATAATAGCCTAATACCTTGAAGGGTTTTTGAAAAATTAATTAAAAATAAATAAATAAAAAGGCGGATTACGTCTTAACTAAACCGAAATCGACAAAAAGTTGCTGAACATATTTGACTTACTTTTACATGAACCGGTTCTCCATAGTCCACTACGTTTTTTTGGTACACCCTGTATAGAATTGAATAGGGACAGATTTTGTTCATATCTCGTGTATACTGTTCAACTTACAACAGCCAATTAGATAAATAACCTAACACGAGCTAAGCGAGTGGAGATTCTTTATTAGATATACATCTCGTAGGGCCAAGCCGACGTCAAGGTAACTAGTGATATACACAATTACCAGGAAACATGTGTTTCAAACCAACTTACCCTTCGAGGCCCAGTAAACTAACTATTTAACAATGTTTTTAGATGTTCTGCTTGCATGATCGGGCTGAGTAAGTACCATGATGTTAATTTGATTTACAATTATTCTGGTTAAGTTTAACGACAAAGTTTAATTGGAAATAGTGATTTCGTTTGTGAACATGTTCGGCAGTATAACAGGAATTAATTTCAGCCGTTGTAACATCTGGTATGTTTTGATTGCATCATAAACATTAGCCTTGGTTAATGTCGTTATGTTTTTGTTTTAACTTTATATTTTTCCGATATTATGTATTTAAAAAAACCAAAGTGGCCTGTTTATAGTGAATACAGGCTTGCAATTCCGAGGGACAGAACCTATAAGGTTTCTCTTGACCAACTCTGATGCTATTCGAGTATTGGAGAGTTAGGGAGGGGGGTCTTTATTTTATGTTCAATTCTTCCTTTTTTCCATAAAGTGTTCGCCTTTAAACAACAAGATTAAAAAGTCGATTTTATAAATAGATCATTTTTATCAGTTATGTTACGGACTTTGTAACACCGACATTTTGTTGTTATATTTATTTTCTAGCGTAGTATAGAGAAAGTTATATGATGTAACAAAATCGTTGTCGATTTCTTCCAAATATATGCGTTTTAGGGCCCCTGAATGCAAAAAGTGTTTTTTTTATAATGACGCCCTTTCTCATCTGTGTGCAGTGCTCTAAAAACCTTTATACCGATATTAATCAATTCAAATTTGGCTTGTGGGCATATTTTGGCCATCGGAACTTTTTATCACTTTTGTTTATAAGTTAAAGTTTAGGGTCAGCTGCCTGGATATATTTGTCAAATACGATTTACACTGAGATGTAACGAAGTAAGTTTAAAACCTTATTTAAATATATACGTCTTTATTTGCAAATTGTTGATTTCCTTTTTTTAATTTAACATCTATCTACTGAATTGACATTTTTAATAAAGATTAATTTTTGTCAGTCTTTTCCTCACCATTGCTCACAAATTTTCTATTGGGTAATTATGTAGGCTAGTCCCAAACACTGAATCCCTTTTTGTGACGTAAGCAGCTTAACCTTCTTTGATGAAAAACAGCTTTGTCGACTCTTGTGCAGCGCTGTTTACCAATATTGTGATACACTTTCACCGCTCATTATTGCTTCATGCCTTGAATCTCATCAGAGGAAAGGACTTTTCAGCGACCTCAATCTAAAACCCTTCTACGGATGATGGAATTGCCATACCAGCTGCTTTTAAGTCATTTCCTAACTATTTTTACGAGGATTAACTATACTTATTCTACGTAAAATGCCATCATCTTGTAAAGTTATTTTACACAAGCGACCCGCGTATCCGTGTTACCATGGGTAAAAAATTTAAAAAAAGTTAATTAATCTTAAGGCGAAATTTATTTTAAAAAACGTTCAAATTTTGTCATCTGTCATTTCACGTGATCGATTACAATGAGTCTAAAACTCATTTAACTTTGTTCAGTAGTTCAAACTAATTAAGAAAATATATAACAGTGATAGGTTCAACCGCTTATTAATACATTTATAAATATTCATATAAATGTATTTAATCAATATTCATAATACTTCTCTAAAAATGACGTTCCGTGTGATTATTTCACCATCAGCTCTAATTGACTGTCCTTCAATTAAATGAACAAAGATTTTCACTCCTGAAAACGAACGACATCGACTGAGAGCTACCATGGGAGAAGACAGGGCGTGGCAAAAAATAGTGCGATGCGTGACAAAGATTGACCTTGTGATTTGTTGATGGTCAAGGAAAAAGCCAAAATCAGTGGAACCTGAGTACGTGAGAAACTTATTGGGATATAAGCGTCTGAGGGAGAAAGTTTTACTCTTGGAATAAGAACTCGTTCACCTGCTGAAGCTCAAGTTAAAAATCGTACAATCAATAAGGTTCTGACGCATCATCTCAACTATCAAACGCGTTTCATTAATAAGACTCACGACTCACATCCAAATTTCGAATCAACATATCCAAAGCAACTTGCTTAAGCGCCAATTTATATCTTGGAAGACCGCTAATTTGAAGTGTACTTAAGAACTCTTGTTGGATACTTAAAAGTTGTTCTGTACCGTCACTGATTTCCTTGTCAAAACTAAGGTACACTTTTTTCTTCTCCAGGAAGTAGTTCCATGACTTCGTTATTGATAAGATCACAGTCTTTAACCTATCACTGTAAGACTGGGATGTAAAGGCATCAAACAATATGTAAACAATCTCAAGACAACCCCGTAAAATAAGATCTTGCACATAAAATAAGATCTTGCACAAAACAAAAAAGAAATATAATGTAAAATTAAGTAAAACACGCTAACATTCACAGTGTAAGGATAAAATAATCATCTTAAAATGGCTGAGTTTAATATATTTAATTTCCAACAGCTGATACACTTGTTTTTATTTACAATTATTTGTTTACTTTTTATATATCGAAATAATTTCAATATGGAGTTTTCTGAAACTTCAGGAACCTATATCTCTGGAACCACTTGACTTATATACAAGAAACTTCGATTTTAGCAGTTTCTCACTAAGGTCTATGATTGTGCAAAATTTCAAGTCCTAGCCTATACAGTTTTCGAGTTCAAAAATGAAACGGACAGACTTAGAGTTTTATTATAATGATTTTCTTCCACAGCGACCCGTTCGTTGGGACAAAATTGTACCCAGATCTATTTTTGCCTAATTAACTGCACTCAGACTAATTTTATATTCTGCTGCTATCTGCCGAATATTTTCATTAAGATTTAGGTTATTACTTCGTTTTTTTTTCTTTGAAGAACAAAATCACAGAAATATCAATTAGAAAAACCTGAATAAATAGGGTGAGTAATGGACATAACCTCCGAAACAAACAATGCTCAATCAGTTGAAGAAATGAAAGAAACACAGCTGCAACATAAAAAACTAAAAATTAACTTTATTCAGATTAATTTCCACAAGACTGTATGTGAGATTACTGTCTACACTGGAACATGTGTAGACTTCCAGTGCAGACTTCACGAACACACTGGCTTATGATCAAACGGTATTTTTGGGTAACAGTTGGTCTTGTCACATTCTGTATAGGTTTTCCCGCTCTTCTTTTATTTTTATTGAGTATAACAAGAGAAGAAGAATTATGATCATGATAGAAATAAATTGTGTTACTTTCTCACTCACCCATCACCTTAAAAACAATTAAAACTGTTCGTCACCAGAAATTTAATTTCTGTAAATTGTCAATGAAAAAGTGAAAACGACGAACCACGTAGCCTACAGGATGTTTAAAAAAAAAAGTTAGAAAAATTCCGTTTCTTATTCCTTACATCAAAACCAATGAAAAAGTTTATATAAATATACTTTCTGAAATGCTTCAGTTTTCTATCTTGCAGACGTTTTGTGTTAAAAAAAAAAAATCATCTTTTTAACGGAAAATGATATGGAGTTGAAATTTGACATGCTACTTTGTATGTAAGGGCCCAATTTGAGAAATATAATCAACCGATTTTCTTTACTCTTTTCAAATGGCGGCCATTTAAACTTTTTAACGTCGAATATCTCAGAAACAGTCAAGTTTACAAATTAATAAGAAGAAACACAAAATTTTCATTTTTTAACAGCAAATAAAATGGATTATTTTTTTCTGAAGCTTAAAGGATAATTGATTTATCAAACAAACAAACTGAAAAACATTAATTCTTGGTAATTCTCCGCAACACCCAATATTAGCCTAGAATAAAATTTGACAGGAAAAAATAGTGAATTATTTTGTTTTCAATAGAAATGTATTCTACAAAATGAAAACAAATATTGTCGTGTAATTTTGATCAGGCTGTATAGATTTTGTCACAAAGCTTTTCATATCAGCAAGAAAACACGAGTCACTATTTTGCAACTCTCGAGGGAAAACTTATAAATTTTGGTGCTTTTTTCGGCGATGGAATATAATATTGTTATTACAAATTATCATAATGCCATAATATTTTGGTTTAGGTTAATCTCGGATGTTGTAGACATAATTCGGTTTACCTACAGAAAATAATTAAAAAATTTATTTGTTGTTCGTGAAAAGGCGAAATTCTTTTGTAAATATTTGTAATAATAATAGTTTTAGAGAACATTTTAAACGTCCGGCATTTTGAACATGTACAAAATAATAAAGTCTTGGTTTTCTGGTATACTGGTAAAAGCTTACATAAATACCAAATCCACTCAATCTTATTTATTTCCAATGAATAAAATAAAACAACAATTTATTAGTATAAACCACAATATTTTAATATTGTAAAATATTCTTGTAAAATTCCTTGACAATGCTTTTTAACTAGCCAAACCATGGTCGGTTAGTTTCAATTAAAATATTGTGGTTTATACTAAAAAATTGTTGTTTTAATTTATTTAAAATGGAATACCACGAAGTACCTACGGTCTTTAACATAAATAGTTTATTTCAATGATATATTTTTTTTTGTAAAAATATAAAATGGCCAACAGATGGACAACGAATTGTCACCTGATGTATATATGTTCATATATTAATATTTTTTTCTCATATTTAGGTCTAGAACCAGTTCCCGAAATATTGCTGTGAAATTTTGAATCATCCTGTATTGATTTTGTCAATATCAGCAAAGTTACACGATTTGAACTGTCAAAAACTTTAAATATAACATTCCGCATCTTTTAGAGAACTCTACCTTTCATCTATCTTTATTGTATTGACAACTCTTCACCAATGCTTGTGGCTATTGAATTAAAAGTAAGGGTGAGCAAATTAAGTGGGCTTTTAACTCTGCATTAAAAGGGGAGGTCTTGCTTCTATTCTCGCATATTAAATGTGTGAGGGTGATTTATATGCCTTACGATATTAAATGTTACACGGAAAGTATATTATGTAAAATACATACTGGGTTTTTGAAAGGTATAAATTTATATTAAGTTTATCGTCTATATTTTTACGCCCCCAATATACGAGGTATAGAGTAAGTTTGGTATAATTCTAAATATTTACCATTCTTTTTTTGATTCATCGTTTCATGGCCTCGGGAATCCACATGCTGTCCATTAGTCGTCTTTGTCATAAGCACAATAGCGGCCACAAAAATAACGATAAAAAAAGTAAAAGTTTAAGTGTGCTCATATAGAACCGTATTCACATCCAGAAAAATCTAATTGGAAATGTCTACATGACAGCCATTTTAAACAGTTTTTTGTTGTTAAATCATGTATTATTGAACTTATAACGCAACGCACTAAATTAGATAAACATATCTACATGCATAGTTACTAGTTCCGACGGGGCCGATTCACTGAGACGAGTGTAGAGAGAGGACGCTCCGTCATATATGTACAACTTCGATGCTCGCCGTTGCCGAGACGCTGAATCGAGCGTACAGAGCGGACGCTCCGTCATATATGTACAACTTCGATGCTCGCCATTGCCGAGACACTGAATCGAGCGTACAGAACGGACGCTCCGTCATATATGTACAACTTCGATGCTCGTCATTGCCGAGACACTGAATCGAGCATACAGAGCGGACGCTCCGTCATATATGTACAACTTCGATGCTCGTCGTTGCCGAGACACTGAATCGAGCGTACAGAACGGACGCTCCGTCATATATGTACAACTTCGATGCTCGTCATTGCCGAGACACTGAATCGAGCGTACAGAACGGACGCTCCGTCATATATGTACAACTTCGATGCTCGTCATTGCCGAGACACTGAATCGAGCATACAGAGCGGACGCTCCGTCATATATGTACAACTTCGATGCTCGTCGTTGCCGAGACACTGAATCGAGCGTACAGAGCGGACGCTCCGTCATATATGTACAACTTCGATGCTCGTCATTGCCGAGACACTGAATCGAGCGTACAGAGCGGACGCTCCGTCATATATGTACAACTTCGATGCTCGTCGTTGCCGAGACACTGAATCGAGCATACAGAGCGGACGCTCCGTCATATATGTACAACTTCGATGCTCGCCATTGCCGAGACACTGAATCGAGCATACAGAGCGGACGCTCCGTCATATATGTACAACTTCGATGCTCGTCATTGCCGAGACACTGAATCGAGCATACAGAGCGGACGCTCCGTCATATATGTACAACTTCGATGCTCGTCGTTGCCGAGACACTGAATCGAGCATACAGAGCGGACGCTCCGTCATATATGTACAACTTCGATGCTCGTCATTGCCGAGACACTGAATCGAGCATACAGAGCGGACGCTCCGTCATATATGTACAACTTCGATGCTCGTCGTTGCCGAGACACTGAATCGAGCATACAGAGCGGACGCTCCGTCATATATGTACAACTTCGATGCTCGTCATTGCCGAGACACTGAATCGAGCATACAGAGCGGACGCTCCGTCATATATGTACAACTTCGATGCTCGTCATTGCCGAGACACTGAATCGAGCATACAGAGCGGACGCTCCGTCATATATGTACAACTTCGATGCTCGTCGTTGCCGAGACACTGAATCGAGCATACAGAGCGGACGCTCCGTCATATATGTACAACTTCGATGCTCGTCATTGCCGAGACACTGAATCGAGCATACAGAGCGGACGCTCCGTCATATATGTACAACTTCGATGCTCGTCGTTGCCGAGACACTGAATCGAGCATACAGAGCGGACGCTCCGTCATATATGTACAACTTCGATGCTCGTCATTGCCGAGACACTGAATCGAGCATACAGAGCGGACGCTCCGTCATATATGTACAACTTCGATGCTCGTCATTGCCGAGACACTGAATCGAGCGTACAGAGCGGAAGCTCCGTCATATATGTACAACTTCGATGCTCGTCATTGCCGAGACACTGAATCGAGCGTACAGAGCGGACGCTCCGTCATTTATGTACAGCTTCGAGGTCGCCATGTCCGAGATTTATATATATATATATATATATATATATAGACATTCTCGCTCTTGATCAGAGGACATTTGTCGCGTATACTCTTGTTCAGAGCACAGTTACTGTCCTCTGAATATTGAGAGGACAGTGTATTCTCATCAAGAGTATATATAACTTACTGTCCCCTTAACACGAGTTAACATAACACGGATTTTTGCAACAAATGCTGCCAACATTGTCTTGTCCCCAACAATTTCCCTTCTTCTATACTTTCATTTTTGATATCTCCCTAAATCTTTCTCTGCAATAGGCATAAAATATTTGGTTTATTTTAGTTCAAATCGATAAAAAATAAACAATTAACATCAAATTTTGTATGACGATTTTTTCAATAGACTTGTGTGTGGAAACATACGATAATATTTTAACTAGACTTTTTTTCTATAGATAAAAAAAATCTAGATTTTTTAATACAATATTTATTGAATTAGATAATTTATCTAATTATTATAAACGCTATTAGGCAACTTACCCAGCGCAATATTAATATTAAGACACCGTTTGACCGATCACCATGAAAATTGGCAAATACATTATTTTTTCATAGAGAAGAATTTTACCTAATTATTATAAAAGCCATCATGTTACTTATCCCAACCCAACAATAATACTAAGACACCGTTTGACCGATTACCATGAAAATTTTCAAACTCATTTATTAATTAATGGAGAATGTTTTATATCTAATTATTACAAACGCCATCATGTTACTTACCCAGTCTAACATTAATACTAAGACACCGTCTGGACGATTACAATGAAACTTGACACACACATGTATTATTTTATGGAGAAGGTTTTTATCTAATTATTATATACGCCATCATGTTACTTACCCAGTCTAACATTATTACTAAGACACCGTCTGGACGATTACAATGAAACTTGACACACACATGTATTATTTCATGGAGAAGGTTTTTATATAATTATTATATACGCCATCATGTTACTTACCCAGTCTAACATTAATACTAAGACACCGTTTGACAGATTAAAATGACAATTGGATCACACATGTATTATTTCATGGAGAAGGTTTTTATCTAATTATTATATACGCCATCATGTTACTTACCCAGTCTAACATTATTACTAAGACACCGTCTGGACGATTACAATGAAACTTGACACACACATGTATTATTTCATGGAGAAGGTTTTTATCTAATTATTATATACGCCATCATGTTACTTACCCAGTCTAACATTATTACTAAGACACCGTTTGACAGATTAAAATGACAATTGGATCACACATGTATTATTTCATGGAGAAGGTTTTTATCTAATTATTATATACGCCATCATGTTACTTACCCAGTCTAACATTATTACTAAGACACCGTCTGGACGATTACAATGAAACTTGACACACACATGTATTATTTCATGGAGAAGGTTTTTATCTAATTATTATATACGCCATCATGTTACTTACCCAGTCTAACATTAATACTAAGACACCGTTTGACAGATTAAAATGACAATTGGATCACACATGTATTATTTCATGGAGAAGGTTTTTATCTAATTATTATATACGCCATCATGTTACTTACCCAGTCTAACATTATTACTAAGACACCGTTTGACAGATTAAAATGACAATTGGATCACACATGTATTATTTCATGGAGAAGGTTTTTATCTAATTATTATATACGCCATCATGTTACTTACCCAGTCTAACATTATTACTAAGACACCGTTTGACAGATTAAAATGACAATTGGATCACACATGTATTATTTCATGGAGAAGGTTTTTATCTAATTATTATATACGCCATCATGTTACTTACCCAGTCTAACATTAATACTAAGACACCGTTTGACAGATTAAAATGACAATTGGATCACACATGTATTATTTCATGGAGAAGGTTTTTATCTAATTATTATATACGCCATCATGTTACTTACCCAGTCTAACATTATTACTAAGACACCGTTTGACAGATTAAAATGACAATTGGATCACACATGTATTATTTCATGGAGAAGGTTTTTATCTAATTATTATATACGCCATCATGTTACTTACCCAGTCTAACATTATTACTAAGACACCGTTTGACCGATTAAAATGACAATTGGATCACACATGTATTATTTCATGGAGAAGGTTTTTATCTAATTATTATAAACGCCATCATGTTACTTACCCAGTCTAACATTATTACTAAGACACCGTTTGACCCATTAAAATGACAATTGGATCACACATGTATTATTTCATGGAGAAGGTTTTTATCTAATTATTATAAACGCCATCATGTTACTTACCCAGTCTAACATTATTACTAAGACACCGTTTGACCGATTAAAATGACAATTGGATCACACATGTATTATTTCATGGAGAAGGTTTTTATCTAATTATTATAAACGCCATCATGTTACTTACCCAGTCTAATATTATTACTAAGACACCGTTTGACCGATTCAAATGACAATTGGCTCACACGTGTATTCTTTCATGGAGAAGGTTTTTATCTACTTATTATAAACGCCATCATGATACTTACCCAGTCATACGAAATACTGATTTAAAACTCATTGTGTTTGTATCCAAGTCACTCTATTTTATATAATAAAAGAACAATAATGTCCGTCTATGTGACATCTTTTAAAATAAAGTTGTGTTAATGTGCGCGTGTATGTGTATATGATGTGTTGTGTAATAGTTTATTTTAATGTTTTAACGACCTCAGCAGAGCGATAATCTGAAGATGGAACGAGTTCCGAAACGCGTCATATAATTATAATGTAAGTAACTACTTTATTTTAAAAGAAGTCACCATAGACGGACATTATTGTTCTTTTATTATATAATAATACTGAGATAGCGTTTGGACGATTACCATGAAAAATGGCACACACATGTATTATTTCATGGATAAGGTTTTTATTGAATTATTATAAACGCCATCATGTTACTTACCCAGTTTAACATTAATACTAAGACACCGTTTGGACGATTACCATGAAATTTGGCACGCACATGTATTATTTTATGGAGAAGGTTTTTATCTAATTATTATAAACGCCATCATGTTACTTACCCAGTCTAACATTGATATTAAACGGGGACTTTGCTTCTTTTGACACAATGGGGGACCTCTACATTTTATTTATTTTTTTTTATTGTTAAATGCAATATAATTTTTGACCAACGAAACGTTACATACTTTTTAGAAAGGGCCAATAAAAACATACAGGCCTTTATTTTTTTGTATGTAGTCTTTTAAAAAAGTCAACCATTAACACAAAAGCGAGGTCCTAAGCTCTTGGACAACCCATACGTCATATTAAAGGCCCCATTTTTCCCCCTCACATCCGAGAACTTAAGCACTTACAAGGCATATCGGCACATTAGAGGTCTCATTTTTTTGCTCACATCCGAGGACTTAAGCACTTACAAGTCACATTGACACAATAGTGGTCCCAGGTTTTTCGTCACATCTGAGGACTAAAACACTTAAAAAGCACATTGACAGATTAGATTTTAGTATTTGATTTAGTGGTAACAAAATAAACTAATTTATATAATTTATGGTTTGAAGTGTTTCATTGTTTTGACTTATCCTTTGTGCAGAGAAAAATATTCAAATTTGTTATTTAAATCTATCACATGCAACTGGAACAACCGCTACACTTGATAAGACCTGTAAATTACTATCTTCAGCTTATCATTATTATAAACACTGATAACTGTATCTGTTTGGAGGAAAGCCGAAGCACCAGTCAATTTCGATTCGACATGGGCATGTTGCCAACAAACAATCTCACAGCTGCTACTGTATATGTCTGTGAAGTTGGCCCAACCATTGTAGCCCAACCGCTTCAAAATAGTGCCAATCGTTAGTTTTGCGTTAGTTTCGGATAGTTCTCCTAACTTAAACGTTAGTTTCGCCTTGGTAGTCGTCTAAAACGGATGTTAATTATGGTTGGGCCAACTTCACACGAGCCCAACCAAAATTAAAAATTGAATTTATTATTACATGAATCAGTTCCTTTACGTTAGTTTCGAATAGTTCTGACAAAGAAATCGTTAGTTTCGCATTCCTAACGAGTTTTATATGAGATAAAATGGTTGGGATAACTTCACGCTTTTTGAGAATTGCACGGAAACAAATTAAAACTATGCCATTCGTTAGTTTTGCGTTAGTTTCGGTTAGTTTTGTTAAAATAAACGTTATTTTCGCTTTCCTAGCGAGTTTTATATGAGACAAAAGGTTTGGGCTAACTTCACGCTTTTTGAGAATTGCACGTAAACAAATTAAAACCATGCCAAATGTTAGTTTTACGTTATAACTATCTCACACAACTATAGATCTTAAAACTATTGTTCAATGTAATAATAATATTGCACTAACTTTCACACACATACATAGTAAAACTATTAATAGATTCCAAAATATTACTTTAACATTGCACACTTATACATTGTAAAACTAATATTTAGTGGAAAAATATTTTACTAACTTTCTCACACACATATACATAGTAAAACTATTATTCCGTCCAAAAATATTGGTTAAAATCCCGGTTAAAATCAAAGTAAATTAAATAACTACAAAAGGAATTGCCTAAGTGTGACACAGTGTTCGGACCCGATTCGAACGTGTTGAAGACAATAAACTGCCTAAAGTAAATCTAAACTGGTAAAAGGAAATAGAACAGTAAGCAACTGGCACTATTATTTTTTTGTCTTCCGAGATAATGAAGAGAGGATGTGTTGACAAATCCATCATTCTTATCATGATTTGTTATTGGAAGTGTATTTAATACTGGCATCCATTACGGGGGGAAATGCTTTGTTAGTAAACATGAGTTAAATAATAAATAAATCTGTCATACCTACGTATGTTATTCTTGGTTAACCTTGGTTTGTTGTTAGGTTTAACTTTGTTACTGTGTTGAATATTGTATTATAACAATGAAGCTGTTATATATATTATTTTGATTATTATTTATGATTTAATCTTGCCACACGTTGTGCGACAAATATAACAATGAAGCTTTACCTGCTTTGCTAATTATTTTAATTTCACCTTTAATTATTTAAGCCACACGTTGGAATGCCAAATATAACATTTAAGATGTTAGATTTACTTATTTATTTTTAAAAAGTCACACGTTGGTGAGCCAAATATAACAATGGAAGTTTGTTATATGTTTTTATCTTGCAACACTACTAAAAAGGAACAACTTATGATTATTACTCATAAACAACACCGTTTACCTGGATAAAACAATCTCTTTCTTTTAATTTTTTAAAAGAACAAAATTACAATAGCAATAAACATATACATGGAATTTATACTTACTAATCTAGAAAACATTTACTCTCCATTCATTCCTTAAGATTAATTTATTTATCATAGACAATTTTTAAAATTACAAATTTACTTTATTTTAACTCTTGTTAAAATCTTCAAATTATCAGTTCCTTTTAGTTTAATATTTTTCTTTACAATTTTATTTAAGACTTTAAATTATTATTAACATTGATCATCTTTTTATTTAATCTCGGCTAGCTCAGTTCTTTACAATTAATTTAAAAAAAACAACAAAATCTTAATCTCGGGTCTTGGGTTTTTTGAATGGCTCAATCGAAAGTGAAATCAATTCTAGGTGAATTTAATAATTAACAATTAATTGGTTTTGTACTTATCAAATCTGCTGGTCCTTCTTGCTCGGTCAGTTAGCACTTTACACTCCACCTAACTTTAATTTATCCTTTTATTAAACGAAAAAAAAACACAAAACACCACACTGCTTAAACACTTTCCGTTGGTATTTAACGTTGTCTCTCTTTCCCAGATGCCGTTCCAAATAGGCCTCTCCTTCCTCGAAATCGTCCCAAAATCTGTCTCTCCTTCCTTGTAGTCGTTCCAAAATTACAGCGCCTGTTCTACGATGATTGGTCCCTCCTTCCTCTGGTGAATTTAAACTCCTTTTCCAAATCTGTCTTTTTGTTAAGAACTCCACAAACTCCAAATCTAATTTCCTTTACTAATTCAAACTTTCTTTACTTCAATTCAACTTTACTTTCAACTTATCAAATACCTTTAAATATAACGAGACTTCCTGTCCCTTACTCGCTGAAAAGAAAAACTATTCTTTTGTACACAGCGCACTTTTGCTGTGTACGCGACCTTCCGTCGTGGCGACTCTGGTAAGACTCCCCTAACAAACTATTTTCTAATGTTCCTTCTCTAAAACACTGTTTTTCGCGCCCTGTTCGCTGATTTGTCTATTTCTACCAACTTTCTCTGCTTACGACTTTCGCAATTCCTACTGGTTGTTTTTGAATTCTGCCGTTGTGTTTTTTAAGTTTGGAGCGTCTCCGATTGGCCGACCTACTTTCTACTTGCGTTTTTCTAAAATACCGTTATAATGATGCTTTCCCTTGATTTCTCTTTTTTTTTTTTTCTAGTAAAAACTCTGCTACCCTAAGAATTCCGTTATGTACACACGTGTTGGCCTCAAGGTTCTTGAAATCTTAGTGTTATTGTAGCCTAGCACGTACAATTTTTATTACAGGCGGCATCTGCCGTTTTCTCTTCATTTGTTTCTTAACATGGTTCTATATTTATTATTTTATTCAAGTTATATTTTAATTTATTTATTTTTAGATTTCATGATTGATGATTTTATTTAGTTTAATTTAATTGATATCATGATATCGTTACAGTATGTTATTTCAGTAAGTTTGTATTTAAAGACTTACCTACTATTGTAATTATTGCTGTAGCTAATGCAGTTATTAGTTTTACCCACTTAAAGACTAGTACTGCATTTATTTCCTGTTACTGCATTTAGTTTGTATTACGTGTTGTAATTCTTGAAAAATCTCATTAAGTTGTCAAGTTTTACCCACTTCTGATATTTACTATTTATATTTTTCAGTTAGTTTCTTATCTATGGTTTTATCTATGGTAGTTGACTAAACTGTGAGCTCTCTAACAGTTAATTTTTAGTAACGAGTATTTGATTCATGTCAGGGAATAATTATCAGAAAATTTGTGGAAAAACTGTGTCGAAGATGTTAAGAAAATAGAAAATCAATATGCACAAAGTGAACATTTAGTTGAATTTACCATGATAGTAAAATAATGTAAATGAGTCGGAGTGGAGTGACGACTTTGAACAACTACTATGATTTAGGAAACGAAATCGAATTTAGAATCAAGAATCTAAACTAAAATTGTAGAATTGAAATAGCAACCGGAATCGTATTTTAAATGCTGTCGGCTGACCAACAACATCATTTGTTTAAAATTGTAAAATTTTCTAATAGAAATTATAATAACAACTTTTTGGTTAGAGTTTATTTAAATATTTTTAAAAAGCTTGTGAAAGTTGCGAAAATCTATAACAATCCAATATAGAGATATCAGTAATAATTCACATGAACGTTAATAATAAGGGTTGTATTGATTATTTCATTTACGAAACTTGAGTAGGCCTACGTTGTACAGAACAATATTTTTTATAAACCTCTAATAGGAAACAATTTTTAGCATCATTAGTTTTTATCTGCGATAAATCAAAACGGTTGCATGTTCGTTTATCTTACCTTCCATCGTTATTTTCCCATTTAATTAAATGTTTTAAAATGTAAACTATATATAGCTTTACAGAGAATTTAAAAAGAAACATAATGATGTGCTTATTTACCTTTCACCATTATTTTTGTTGGTACAGCTGTAAAATGAGGGGTGTACAATAAAAAAATCCTATGGCAAGTGCGATTTATTTTCGCAATATCAATGTATTTAGAACATGCTTAAAAACAAACATCTTTTGTCAATCTTGTAGATCGTTTTAAAAATGTAACCACTTTCATACACTATTATTATGACTTTAGGGTCACAATGAAGTTAAATTAATAAAAGCTATTGTAGACGCACTATTATAAAAAAGTACTAGCAAAATTGTAAGATAATTTATAATAATCGTTTTTGAGATATTATGTTTTTACTTACTGTATGTAACACATAGGCAAATATGGATAGACCGATAACAAATAATTTTTACACTTTTCATGATAGAGATTACAAAAAAATTTAATGTATAGAATGAGCTCCCAAAGAACTTGCATATCAACCTTTATTTTAATTTAAGCATACAAATTAGTCGTACATCATAATATGTTGGCATTGATTTATCTCATCAGTGGATTTAATATATTCTTGAATCTTAACTTATTTCATGACATTATAAAGTCAAACACCAATATAGTAATTTTGCATCAGAAATCGTCAATTTATTTATTAATGAATAAATTGTTAATAAAATAGTAATGTTATAACACAAAATAATCATACTTAATTACAAACAAAAAATTCTTTTTTTTTATAGTTAAATATGGTATCTTTCCCCTCCATGGTAAAGTTAAAGTCATGAGACTTCAGTGAATTTTATCGTCCTTTATATAGATAATGTTTTTAAAGTACGTTGCAAAAGGCAAGGATATGGTTTGTAGCATCAAAAGAAGTAAACATTTTTTGGAAAGACTACCATCAGTTTTGTATTTTTTACATTAAATGTTTATTTCAAGAATGTTATTTTTATCAGAATCAAACCTAGTACAGAGTTAAAATCGTAAACATCTTATCTTGAAAAAAGAATCATAATGGTGGCTACTTAATACGTTTGTTGTCAAATTTCGGGACATCCTGTAATTTTATGGTCAAAATTCAAAGAATAATAAAAAACATGCCTTAATTTCAGAATCCAATTAACTTCATTTTTTAGAATAGGACATTTAATAATTTGACTTATGATCGTTAATATGTTAAAAATCGTAAATATTGTGGAATGTGTAAAATTATAATAAAAAAATGGTAAAATCGTTTAAAAGCCCAGTCAAATTACTACATCTCATTTATTTTTTTCTATCCTAATAAATGAGACATATATGGATTCAACTCTTATAGGCCTACACGATTTTTGTATTGATGTTTGAATTTTACAGTGAAATTGCTGAGTCCTGAAATTAAAAAATAAATAAATAAATCCCCTTCATTTAGAAACTGTTAATCATTTCAAGTTGATTATTGGTTTTAGAAAAGGTGTTTATAGTATTCACTAAATTTAAAACTGATACATTTAACAATTCATGAAATATACATTTTTATATAGAAAGTGCACACTGCAACTAGTAAGTAAACAAATAAAAGTTTGCGGATGTATATTCACAGGATTTTTTAATTTCTTTTACTTATTTTGACCCAAGGAACCATCTCCTGAGGTTTTGGAAATAGTCGGAAAATATCCTTTATGTTACAACAGTTCAAATCACAATTATTAATTTCACTCATTCACAGAATATTTGACTGAAAATTATAAACAAACTGCATATATGTAAAACTGTTCAACGAAAACAAGTACTGTATACAACTAATTATAAAGGGTTGTGGTTGTTCTCACAGTTTCTTAGAATCTATCACCAACCAACCATTTTCACACAGTAGCGTCTGGTAGAGATAGGTGGGTAAAAAGTTTTTAAGCAGTCGGTTCCGGATGTACGTAAGTAAATATTGTCGGCTTTCTGGACCTACATCCCGGATACGTGTACAATGGATCCACATTATTGAATTGTCCAGGTATTCAATTCTCCCCCCCATACTAACATTTCAAGTTGCATCCTAATTAATGGCATATTGGTATTCAGTTCCATGTAATCCATTTAGAACACGAGTTAAATCATGAAGAATTAAATCACGACTAAGAAAAAATTTATATTAAAATATAAATATATTAACTGTTTTATACTAAGTTTTATTGAATATAAAAACAGTAAGTTACAACACTTTAGGTCGGCCGATTAACGTAAGACAAAAGTATAACTGTTTCTGTTATGATAATTCAGAATGCAGTGTCAAGTTTCTGCATAAAACATTCACAAAATGTTCTTTGTATGTTCTATAATAAACTGTTAAAAATTCAATTCCATCTACTAGTTATAAGTTTGTTTTTTGGTCAAAAATCATTTACAGATGATAGTAAATTGTTCTTCGGAGTAGATTTTCGATTATAATTCGAATACTTTTAATTATATATTAATGAAATTTTCACAAAATGGATTCTATGCATAAATAAATCATCTGTATAAATTTTATCATGATATAATTACTTTATATAATTTTGTGTACCCAAAAATGCAAGTTATTTCTGATTTCCTTCCTACTGTTAGTTTCGCCCAACATATTTTATATAACCGACCACGAAAAGCGTTTTATAAATTATTTTTTAATGCAAATTTCACAAAATTGTCTTTGTATGTTCGGTAATAATCTGTTAAAATGTCATTTTCATCTACCAAATTTAAAGACGTACCATGATATTTTCCTGGAATAAGAACCAGCAGGTACAGCTACCACGTATCAGTTCATTAATGAGATGCAGAAGTTTGACGAAGATATTAGATTAGTGGCCGGTTGCATAAACGTCAATCAGATATGATCTATGATCTTCGTCCATATTGATCTAACATCAAATTTGTTGTATTTCTTCATGTTTCATTGATTGCAGACATAAAAATTGACCAAGCTACAAAATTAGCAGTCTAGTAAGTCGTTCTCTGCCCCTTATAAAACAAAGATGCTACAATGTGTTGATGTATAAAAAAACTACAATTTTGGGTATCGGTTTTTATGGTAGGTTTTAGTAGGTCTCTAATGCCTTATGTCTATTGTCTTTAATGCAGAGCAACTAAATTTATGCCAGAATTTAATACAATCAAAATGAAAATATATCAATAATAAAAATCAAATCCAATTTTAATGCTATTCTTTTAAATGTTGGACATTTAAATTTTATTATTATTTTAAACACATATTATTGACACATATATGAACTTTCAACACAATATCTAAAACGCTTAAGTTTCGACTAAAACTAATCGAACATTAGGACCGCTTAAGCTTAAAATTATTATGGTTATGAAATAAATACTTCTTTGTACAGAAGGATGTTAACCGTACATTTAACCGTAACATACAAAAAGTACATTTCTCACATTACCTTGAGCCACCATCAAACATAAATATAGGTTATACTATATGGCATAGGGTAAGTGCTAGCCCCTAGTTAAATACTGACTAATTAGGTAAAATTGGAGTTTGCGGTGTTTAATTTTTTATTATGCCAAATATTATGGAACATGCTTCAAAGTGATATCATGTTAAACACTTGGGTCCGTCATATGCTAGGTCAGATCTGAGAGCAATAAATGACTATAATTATGTTTGTCTTAATAATAACAAGGTACCTAGCCATTATAACAATCCTGACAACTGACCTAATACTATCATTGTTCTAACTTCTCATAGAGCTCTCTAGGAAAATGTTACCCAACAAAAGAGGTCCTTTTTATCATAAATAAACCACGACATAACTCCCTCTGGGGCTTCTACTGCACAACATTACTACTACTCCATATTAGTCTACCAACCCCTAAAATTATATCCAAAATATTTTAAAAACATAAAACTGTTTTCTATGTTGAAAACACTATTTTGGTAGGGAAATACAATATAAATTCAATGCTTGTTAATAAAACGACCATTTCTTCTAAAGAGCTGATTAAAAAAAAAAAAATGCTCTACATCACGTCCTGTATAAAGATCAGTATGCAAACAATGCAAAAATCTAAAACAAAAAAATGGTTCTTTTTACCAAAACCATAAAATTCGCCTCACTTTTCTAAAAGAAGAGTTATTGCGAGAAAACCACAATGTACCATTCATTTTATCATTTTATCTTTGCCACCATTGGTATCTCGTAAACAATCTGTCGAAAAACAGTAAATGAGGAAACTGCATTACTCTTTCCTGGTACAGTATTAAATATATTTTTGGATATTAATTATAAACACGAAGCCAGAAGTGGACGCGGGTATGTGGAAATTTTTTTTGCTAGCTCTGAAAGATCCCCGCCTTTTTCAATATGGGTACCAACTTTATAATTTTTTATGGGGAGTGTTTTCGAATTCTGTAAAAAAAAAATATAGAATCTTTATTCTAGGTTAGTTTTTGATAAACCTACTCGATTAAGAGTAAGTAATAGGTGCTTAATGTTTTGAATATTAAACTTCTAATACATTTTCAAGAGGGGATTTTTCATACTTTCCATTTTTTTAATCAAGAAAATTGTAAATTTGCATAGTCTAGGATGCGTAAACACTAATGTAGAACTAGAATAAAACATTAAAAACCTTAATTACTTTTTGTGAGTTTTAAAAC
The DNA here is from genome assembly GCA_963513935.1 of Aphrophora alni. Classification (NCBI taxonomy): domain Eukaryota; kingdom Metazoa; phylum Arthropoda; class Insecta; order Hemiptera; family Aphrophoridae; genus Aphrophora; species Aphrophora alni. Next base: position 99,651,947 of record OY740769.1, on the reverse strand, counting down.
AATATTTTTATAAACAGTTATTTTTTAAAATGTCGAACAAATACTTCTTTTATTGAAACATTTTTTTTTTGTTTTTTCAACTAAAACTCGTATATGAGTTTTTTATCTTTAATATTTATTTAAACTAAACCCAACCGTTTAGATGCTATAAAAAAAATTTGCCACACGGCTGTTGGTTATAAAGAGATAGATATTTAAAAATATGTTATTTCAAAAATGTATGATGTAATGTTTTAACGATTTTTTTTAACCGACAAAGTATATATAAGCCTATATTGTTGCACAACATCTTTCGATATTACGTAATTACTTTTTTTATTCAAAAATATTTTTTGTATTGTCGGATAGAACTTACACCCCCCCCCCCATCTTTCTAGAGGACGCATATTATCTGTCCTGCGAATGAAACTATTTTTCCGTTCCCACACTTGGCTAATTCATATGTACTGATTATTCATCGAAATACGAAGAATTCTTCCAAGAAGTAGTAGCCTACTATTTTTATTTTGTTTATTTTTCTGTTTTAATCGATTTATAGACATGTCTTAATATCTTACACAAGACAGAATTGAACTGTACAATAAGAGTACAACAATGAAACACATTTATTGTAACTTAACATTTAATTTAGTTGTGTCGTAAAATCTGACACAAAATTAGTCATTTTAATATTTAATTAGTTCAAGGTAATATTTGGTAATTTTATTGGCAATAGATTTAATAAGTATTATTAAAAGTAATCATAATTCCATAATATTTTGGTTTAAGAAAATCTTTGGTGTTATAAACATTTATCAAGGAATTATGTGTTTATTTGTTGATTGATATCTCGGTTTTCCTTTGACCTACAGACAAAATAAAAGTAGTATCCTATTAGTCGTTAAAAAATAAAACTGTCTCATGTAACTTTTTTGTAATGTTAATAGTTTACGAGATATTAAATGCTAAAGAGTTGAATGTGCTCATACATTTTTTTAAAACAAAAAATGAAATAATATTTTTATTTTAATACAGCTATTTTTCAATTATACAGATCAGCACCATTTCATGGCAATTTTTCTTTAATAAGTGGCAGTGCTCAATTGCATTGTTAGCCTATATTATTTAATACTGATTATGATTACTGATTAGCCATATTTTCCATTTTCAACATTTTATTATACATTTTAAGTACTTCAAATATGCATTTCCAAAAACTGATTAAGAGAATTTTAGGTAATTTTGATGAATCGATATCAGTAAGTATGTATAATTGTATTGAGCTATGTAATAGCCGCGCATGCTGAAGAAATTAATTATAATTATTATTTTAAATTTTATATTCAACGCTTATACATAAATGTAATTTTAAAATTAAAATTAAAATGTGTAAATTACATTTACGCTTTATAAATGTATTTTGTTGCGATTTTAATCTTATATTATTCATAGTGTATATAGCCTATTATGTGATGTCATATTGCAAAACTAGTGGGGTTAACATTTAAATAGACACATTTCGTCAACCTCAATCTATATTGTACAAATGTGTTAAATGTATACGTACAGTATTGAATTCACTTTATTTAAATTGTATTAAGGTTTTGCATGTAGGTATGTTTAAAATGTAGTCTTATTCTAATAGCATATAGTTTAAACGTATAGAACTATAGCATATAGTTTGGTAAAATCATACCATTGACTGATTCATATTGTAGTCGTAATTTATTTAAATTATAGGCTTCTGAAACTGTATACAGTGTCGAGAATGTGTAATGATTCCAACCATATAATTTGTTTAATATTTTACCAAAACTAACAAACCATATCTGAACTGTTAACATTTTTCATATATAGTAAAAAGACGAAGTTGTTTAAAAACTTTTTAACCTAACCTAACCTAACCTAACCTAACCTTAACCCAAAAAAGTGAACTTTTTTGAAGGCTAGAAATAGGCTAGATTTTCATAAAATATTTATTTTCTCAAAAACTATTGATTCAAGATACGATGTTCTGGTTAATTCTATACTTATTTTTTGTCATTTCCTATACACACTGAAATGTACATAACCTAACCAAACCTAACAAAAATATAAAAAAAATTTAATTTTACAGCTCTCATAGAGATATAAAAATAAAAACAATTAAGACTATCATAATTTTAATAATTTAAAAGTTATGGACTTAAAAGACATAAAAGATGTTATAATCTTATTAAGAAGATCAAAATCAAATGATGAAGACCTTGACTTTGAATAATCTAAGGACGTCTTAAGTCACTTCTCTGATTTGGATTTAAAGCGAATAACAGTTTAGTCATAGTACTCAAACTTCTTCTAACAATACCAGTGTCTGTGGCATTATATGAAAGATCATTCAGTATAGTAAAACTATTCAAAATATATTTAAGATCCACAATGACACAGGAGAGAATTTGTAATTTAGCTATATTGTCAATTGAAAGTGGTGTGCATCTACTTTAGGATTGAACTCAATAATAAACGAATTTGCCTCATTAAATGACCAGGAAGGTTCCCTTTTAAAATTTCCATGTTAAAATCACTTTTTTATGTATGTAGTTTTAGTTTTTTTTTATCAATTAAGATTCAATTTTTACATTGTATGGAATAAGTTAGCCGTCTTTGAAATATTAAAACTTAAGTCAGTTTTATTATTTAAGATATAATTTGTATCAATCTAATATAATTTGTTAAGTCCATAATTTATTAGCAAGTAATAAGTGTTTGTTGAAAATAAACTGTCTTTTCATTGGAAATATCCACGTCTTAATGAAAAATATAAATAAGTAATGTACGAGTTGGTAAAGTTAATAGATAAGAAACAGAGCTACGGGATCAGATTAATATAGCACAGTAGCAGTTTACCTCTAAGACTTAAAAAATCATATCGTAAAACAGTTCTTTTATTATGTAATTTAACTAAACGGAGTGTAATACAGATAAATATTTGTTTGGAATCTTGATTGATTTAATATAGAATTTTGAAGCTATTAACCTAAAGATGTTCCACTATTTATGGGAAAAGAGGAGAAAATAAGGACCATGCATAACTCTGTATTATAAACGGTTCATGAGTTATTATATTTTTTAGTAACCACCCCCCCCCCTGCCACGCTGTGAAAATGTAATTTTTTTCTTTCATATAAAAGTTTATATCTCAGGAATGGTTGTATGTATAATTTCAAATCAAATCGTTTTGTATACAAAGTATTCCATTCGATAACCTCTGTGATTATCAGATTGAAATATTCATAAATCATTAAGATATTGGAGGAGACGGCAAACAAAAACATTTTTAGTTCGTAAATTTTAGAATTTTCTTCATTATTCGAACGAGAAAGGATTGTATATACTTGATACTGTATGAGACACATATGTTTGCAGTAGTTATACAAACATTATGTGAAATTTTCAATATATTTCGTAAAACGGTCCTTGTTTATGTTATTTTATGTAAAGGGAGTAGTGTATAGATAATTTATAGAATACAATCTTGATTTTTTTAAATATAGAATTTAGAAGTTATTAACCTAAAGATGACATAATATCAGCATTTATAGAAAATGATGAGAAAATAAGAATGAGACCATGCATAACTCTGTATTATAAGCGGTTTTTGAGTTATTACTTTTTTTATACCCCGCTTCGCTCGGCAAAAGTTCCCTATTTTCATATAACAGTTTATAACTCAGGAACGGTTGTAGGTATCATTTCAAATTAAATTGTTTTCTATACAGAACATTCCCGTCAATAATTTCTATGTTTATCAGATTTAAATATTCATACATTGTTGGGATACAGGAGAAGACGCAGACAAAAATATGTTTGTTTCACCAATTTTTTATTTTCTTTCAATTATCAAACTAGAAATGATCCTATCTACTTGATATTAGACACATATGTTCACAGTAGTTATAATTATATTTTCTGAAAATTTCAATATGTTTCGTCAAACGGTTTTTTAAAAGTAATTTTACGTAAACGGACTAGAGTACCGGTAAATTCAAATTTATTAATTTATGAACATAATACCAAAAGCAAATTGTATGTTTTCCCCCCATTATTTTATAATTATTTTAACAAAATAACCTACTATAATTAATTACTGGAAACTTTGTTTAAAAAATAACGTGATAGTGTTACACTTTACATAGTTTATATAATTATAAGAACTCTAAATACATATTATAAACACTTGAAAAAAAAATAGTGTCGCTAAACATGTATATATAAGTACTTAGGCACATTAAACTAAAGTTAAGAAAACGTGGGAAATTACAATTCCCAATTCCCTGCAGTAAATTCACTCCAGGTTGTAGTTGGTTGGTAAGAGTCGGTCCCGCGTTATATATACTCTTGTTCAGGGAACACTCTGTTGTGCTCTGAACGAGGTGTCCTCTGAACAAGAGCTGGTATGTTTATATATATATATATATATATATATATATATATATATATATATATAGGTAGCGGAATTAGAGGAAGACGAATGAAGAAATGGCTTGACTATGCTTTGAGATATGCGCAAGATGTAACTGAAAGTATGAAGAAGGATGTAATGAATGGAGCTGATTTGTTGAAATGACTAAACCCTCAGAAAATTGTAACACTAGCAAAAGTTTCACGCTAATTGCTTCAGCCGATTTCTAGATTTAACCAAAAAAAAAAAAAAACATTCGTGTTGAATCGAGAACTTCCTTTTACTTTCTAACTTAGTTTCGAAACTCTAGAAATATTAACAGCGCTTTAATATTCTCTTACTTGTATGCCATAGTGTGGCTCTCTGTCCTGTTGAAACGAGATAGTCTATGATATTATGATAGTCCAGATAGTAAATTGTGATTTTTTCCAAACATGTTTTGAAGTACTGCCATAATATCATTTTGGAGCAAATGTTGGTATGATGTAGCATTTAAATTGCCTTCTACAAATAAAAGACCTACTAACTGGGTATCAACTTCATAATGTACTTTTGTAATTTGACAGGCATAATGCAGTATTTATAGCAGCATTCTTGTTTTGATTTATTAATGCGCTAGCTATGAAAGTAGCTACTAATAAAATATCTTTCTACAACCAAGTAAAATCTTTGTAAGTTACATCTGCCGTCATATCGACCTTTTGAAGTGCAATTTGCGGTATTAAACTCTGCCGGTAAAGACCTTTAAAATGATCCACAACTCGGCCTTTGCTTTCATTTAAGATTTTCTTTGTACTCCTGATGGGACGCCCCCCCCACCTCCTGGTCCTCCGCTGTCACTCATGGTGTGCAAGAATAGTTCTTTAAATTCATTGTGTAAGTCCAGGTTTTCAGCTTTACAGTGTCATTTAATCAAAAACTATTAAACCGGTGCAGGACGTTTTCTATATATACACCGGACTTTATATATAGCCTATATATGAAATTTTACACTACTTACCAATATAAAGATCTAGTTTGAAAAAAAAATAGTCATTCTATTTCAATAACCATTTAGAAATGCGTCATTTGCATATTTTAAATGGAAATAACTTGTGAGTTATTTATATTTAAAATGTTTAAATAACCACCATGTTGAAACGGTTTTCTTGTAACAAGTTGATTGTATTTTTCAAACTAGGTACCGTGCAAAATTTCAACTCAATCGGTTAAGCTGTTCTAGAGATTAAAAAATGGCGGAGAGCTGTTAAAAGAAGCGTTTCCGGGCATGTGTTTATAGGAACTTTTTAAATTTATTTCGACCCATATAGTTATGACCCTCTGAATTATCTCCACGCATTACAGAAACCCCTGTGTAGGTAATAATAAATTTTCATTGACAACTACTGAATAACTGAGGTTTTTGGTGATGAATAGGTTTTTTTGAGAGGTTTGATAGGTGAGTTTGTGCAATGTTTTTTCACTGTTCATTTTGGAAATCTGTCAATACTGAAAATTTTGGTGTCAGTCTACCATAGTCGAAAAATATCTATATTTGGAAAACTGTATTTCCTTATAATAGAGCTTATCAATACACTCTACAATACTATTGTACTTGAAATTGTTTTGTGGAATAGGAATGTAAAGTCTAGCTAGGCCTAAGGGGTGTAAGAATGATGCTCAACAAGTAAGGGGGGTGTGGCGCATGCGTAGTAACTCCCTCATCTTCATACTGAAGGGAGTTCAGTCGTTAGTGGTGCGCTCTGCTGTTAAGTTACGGGAGTTTAATAGTTATTATCGTAGGTAACGTGTCAACTGTGTAGTTTAATTGTTATAAATGTTTTTAGGTGTTTTTATACAGAGTGATCCAAAATTCAGTTTAAGGTGCCTTTAATTTTTTAACGGTTGAAGATTCAGTTAAACTCAGAAAACATTATGGGACAACAATAGCTACATTTGGAAGTAGAATTGCCCCCTTTAAAAAAAATGGGGGAGATGGGTCAACATTTTTAAATATAAAAGTTATTTTTGATGTACGTTATTTCATCGATAACAAAATGATGACCGGTCAATGTTATCAAATAAAATAATGCCCGTAGTTACTTTTGATGATTTTTTGAAAGACAAATCGATTAGCACACATTTCAGCTTGTTAAGAAACTTTGATTGGAAAAGGTAGTGTCTCTCAATGCCCTCCCTTATTTTCATGAAACTTTGGTCGACCACCGTTTTATTGTGGACGAGTAGTATATTGAATTCCAGCTTGCAGAAATTGATTTAGTTTTTAATAAGCTTTAAAATGATGTAACACAGCTATATATTTACATTTTGACTCCCCTATTACTATGCTCCCCGTACTTTATTCAAAGAGGGCAATTTCTACCAAATGTAGCTATTATTGTCCCACAAGGTTTGTATGAGTTTGAATGTTGTGTCTAAAACTGTTAAAAAATTAAATGGTTGTAAACTGAATTTTATACTGGGTGTTCCAAAACTATGGAGATCCCCTTCCGTAAATTTGAAAGGATTGAAACAGGAAAATGAAACTTTGAGAATGTCTTTGAATAAATAGGATCTGTTTTTTTACGGAAGTTGGGATTATACTTTTCTTTTTTTTAAACAAGGTCCTATTTATTCAAAGATATTCCCAAAGTTTTATTTTCTTGTTTCCGTTCAAAATTACGGAAGGGTCCCATACTTTTGGAACATCCTATTTACACCAAATGTCAATAAATTCCCATGACGGTTAAACTTTAAAACGTAGAAAGGTCAAATTTTAGAATTTTGTGTGTGTGTGTGTGTGTGTGTGTGTGTGTGTGTGTGTGTGTGTGTGTGTGTGTGTGTGTGTATAAACACCATAATTTGACATTATACTTTAAATTTAATCTCATCCTAAATGGGGTTTTGTGGGGGGGGGAGCAACTCAAAATGTTCAAACAATGCCCTATCGAATAATACCTCAATTTTAGGTCTAGTTTAATAGAAAATAACCCCGCAAACTAGAGGTTACTCTATTACTCCAATCGAAAATGGTGGCCTGTCAAATATTTAAAAAAAATACTCCAAGGAAAATAATAAGGCAGAAAAATTATACAGTAGTAACAAAAACTTTACAGTTATTATATTCAAGTTTGACCTGGAAGTTGCCTTACCCTAAAATTTAAATTTAGAGCTTAAATTTTAAAGTATAATGTCAAATTTGAATATTTGACTGTTCGCGATTTTAAATTTGAGTGAAATAGCGACTTCTAATTTGCAGGGTTATTTTCTATAAAGCTTTTAATTGATGATGTATTACTCAGTGGGACTTTACATTTGAGAATATTTATTCGCCTCCCTCAACCAAAATTACTTTATAATGTCAAAATATAGCGTTTTTACAGCAAAAACATTTCTAAAATTTGAGCTTTTTATGTTTGAAAGTTTAAAAGTTACTTCGTAGCACGACTATCCGGTATGTAGGTAATATTATTAAGCTAACAATTCTTGTATTTCTCTAACGTTTAAGTTGAAATGGTTCAAGTAAAGTCTAGACTTTAGGAAACCGTATTTAGGGCAATAAATACACATACTTTTTTTTTAAATCGCCCTTTTAAGAGACAACCAAATAAATTCACTTTAAATTCTTGCCGCTAATAATAAAATAAATCTAAGGAGCATGTATTTGATACAAAAATATTCTTCGGTCACACCCTCTCCTCTCGCGCTTTGATGTTTAATTGTAAAGCTTAGTATCTGACCTGTTATCTCAGACAGAATATAAAGGTTGATAATAAGTGGTTTCATTATTACATCCTATAGTTGGCAAATTGCGCTAAGATTCGGCGAACTCCGTGCGTTTGTCATTTAGGGTATACATGTAATTATATAATAATTGTTTTTAAGCTTCCTTTTACAATCATGATGTATTACGATAATACCTTTTTATTTACCTAATTAATTCCACTATTGTAGGATAGCGTAAAGATCTGGAAATTGTCAAGTTTGGTTTTTGAAGCATCATATTTTTAATTTCTTTTCTATTATTGTATTTAAGTAATATCTTACGTTTAATAATGTATAGGTTTTATTCTTATCACATGTCCTTTATTATTTTATATTCTTATTGCAATATATGTTTGTTTCTTATTGCACTAAATACCCTCAGAGGCTTACTTTAGTGTGTACGGGTTTGGCAATCTCGAGGGCACATAGCTGGATCTATATTGGGTTAAATACCTCTCTTCCTTCTTTGCTAACCTTGACATTATTAGAGTATTCGAGGACAAGAGGTCTTTGTTATTATCTTTTTTCCCTTTGTTTATGACAGAGGTTTTTTGGCTTTAAAACAACAAGAAGAAAAAAGGCACTATAAATTTAAACAATATATATAGTTGAGTTTAAGAAATCGGGTGTTTAATAACAGATTTTTCTTTTTTACAAATAATTCACGAACCGGCATTTTTGGAATTCATTTTGCTAATTCACAAATTACTCAATTATTGTATGGGGGGGGGGATTATAAATCTTCAACTTTCACTCAAATTTTATCTAAATCGGTTCGCCGATTTTGAAGTTGTTTAAAATCGATCAATTGGTTTTTGGGTGTAGAGCATTGCACGGATATCAGACACTTTCAAAAAACTACTTTATTGTATATTTCATGGGAAAAAACACAACACATTGTTTTTTAGATACATTACATAACTCCCTCTATACTACGTTATGTACGACGAAAAAAAATGTAACTACATCCTTTATTAGTAATTTTTGATATTTACTAAAAATACATTGTGTATAATATTATACAACTTTTCTAACATGTAGTCCACTTATTGAGGATAAAAAATAACGTGCATTAATATTTGTTTAAACTACAGCGTTCTTTAATAAAACTACCGCGTTCTTACTCACCGTTCCATGTATGTCATTTAGAAACACTTTAATAATTTTCTCTGTTAATTCCAATCCATTTCTCAATAACCAAATTCATGCCTCAGAGGTTCAATTTAGTGAATATGGGTTTGGCAATCCCGAAAGGACATAGCTAGATCTACACTTTGTTTCATGTAGTCTTGGGTTAAATTCCTCTCTTTAGTCTTTCTTATCCGGTTTCTTTTGAGTATTCGAGGGCTAGGTGTATTCGCCTTTAAACAACAACGCGACACGTGTAACGTTTTCCATATCAATTTGTGACGGAAATGTTACGTTTGGAATGTGATACTGTCTCAACCTGTCTCTCTTTTCATAATGAAATCTCACGTCCTATTTTGAGATTGGACTTCCGACGCCATGACCCGATTAATTATACACTCATGGTGTAATTTGGAATATAGTTTTAAAACCATAATCATACGAGACAGATACTAACACCGCGTCTGATTGCGAGAGCGGACAGGTTACATCTTGGTTTCAGTCTCGTGGTCTGCTCAATATAGCTGCAGTTCCAGTCAGCTGTTCAAGATCAGGAGACGATTTCTAATTTAACAATCTTCTATATTGTACAGCGAAGTTCTTTAATCGGCTACCAGCCATGATAAAATAACAACCGTTCAAAATGACCTTTAAGAGGAGCGTGCAGCGTGATCTGTAAAGTAAAGAGTTCCTGCTTCATAAAATATGCATTCTTTTAAAATATTCCGGTAATTTATTGTTAAATGTTCATTTATATTTTAACATGTTCCTAAAAAATCTATTTCAAATTTATTGTTGAAAGTTTATTGATAATTAAAACTGGTATTTTTGACAGCCATACAGTCAAGGGCTGTTGAATGAGGTCTCCATTTGGTCTCCACTTGTGTCGGTAACTAACCCTGGGTGACAGTTTGTTCTGATTCTATCGAAACCGTCACAACAATTATTGCTGTCCCGATTTATAACTTTCAATAATGCTGAATTATGGTACGTTTTATTTGTTATGTGTTTCTTGAAACAAACAATGAGGGCATTGAATACTCGTCATTAGATTTTTGTACTTAATCGGATATACACTACGTATAGATAAAGTTATAAGATTGAGTCTAAAAATCTATAATTTGAGATTTCCTGAGTTCTATAAAGTAGTTTTATTCAATGTGCCACAAATCCATTATAAATTCAAATTTTGGAATGAGAACATATTTAAGCCATGCCTCTGGGATGTTGTACTGTACTGGTATAACGATTTTCGTTACTTGTGTACTTTAAACCTTCCTTTTTTTGCAAGTTAAAAACTCGAAACATCGTTTTGGAAATAGTTTTAAGTTAGGTTATTTGTTTACTGAATAACAAAAATGACATAACAGGGACTTTCGTTCATCCCCATTTTAATCCTTTGAAGTTCGGCGATTCATCCTGTCTAGACCGTACCTCTACGAGATCAGTGTTACTGCAACACTCTTACGAGAATCATTCTTTGTATTTAATAACGTTTTTTGTTATTTCGCTGATTTATTAACTTATGTTGGTCTTAAACTGAATAATTTCATAAGTATATTTGAAACATAACCTAAGCTATTGGAGTTTTTGGTAAACAAAATTATTGTAGATCAGATTTGTGATAGCAAACATCACCACTGTATATATACACGAGTTGGGATCAAAATATATGGTGAATAATTTTATTACAAACAAAGTAATAAGCTCACATCAAATTTGAATTAATCTGCTTCAAATAACTCTCCTTGGCTAGCAACACTTATCCAGCGTTGATTCCATGACTGGAAGCATTTCTGGAAGTCTTCGTTCAAAAGGGCCTTCAGCTGCTCCGTCGTGGGCCTCTCAATACCAAAACGCTTCCCGTGTATCACATTTTTATTTATTTTTGTGTATAGCCAGAAGACGCATTGTGCTAAATCCGTAGATGTGGACAGACAGGAACAATATTTTTTGCCCAAAACTCATGGATCAGGAGCGAGATGTGGCACGGCGCACAGTTGTTTCCCTGATCGCCCTCAAAAAAACAAAAAAAAAAAAGACTACGATATTAACGTCTGACTTTGAATGACGTGCCTTCTTAGGTTAAGTAGAGTTACTCGTTTTCCATTGGGAACTGAATTTTCGTCTCAGGATCATATTCATACACCCACCTTTCATCTCCAGTTACAATATTGGCTATGAAGTCTGGATCTTCTTCAAGACGATACTTTAATTCCAAGCAAACTGACAGTTACCTTATTCTTCAGACTCTGGAAGCAGACTGACAAGTCACAACTTGTTCAAACTTGACATCGACTATCTCAAAGTACGGGTGTTATCGAACTTATTAACTCAAATGAATGTAGCATCAGCAGTTGCTGCTGTACAAATTCACTCACCGTATTTTTTTATCACACCTCGTACAAAAATTGCAGTATTATTTTGTTACTGTTTGGTGTACATAAACAATGGGGGTGTGGGGGAGGGGTGTTTGTAATACGCAATTACTCAATTTTTTCATTATCAAATGCTATAATAAAATCATAAACAAGTAGGCTATCTATTGTCAATTGTCAACCCTGTGTTTAACTGCATTTAAATACATTATAGATTACTCTTTTGTCCAACTGTCAATAATTTTCTCTTAACTGGGACTGTTTAAAATATAACAGTATTACAGGAGCCGTTATATATATATACTGTACCGGAAATACTTCGAAGTATTGCGTGAATAGTATTGTTATAGTTTGAACGCGATGAAGTCAAATTGAATTTAGTTTAGGTGGAAAATAAGTTTTTTCTAGATGGCGTAAACGTTTTGACGTCCACGGTTACGAATTTGTTTAAACGTGATACGTCGTACGTTTCTGTAATGCTACTTTGGTCAAAGTTGATAATCGTCCTCCGTTTGTGACTGATCTTCACGTGTAATGGCGTAGGAAACAAAAAAAGTGGTTTTCTACATAAGTAGGGACGGTAGCGGCCACAAAAATTAACCATAGGGATATTAAATTTAGTAGAATGTACTCATGTATCAAACAAAACTAGCCAAAACACTAAAGCAAATAGAACTGTTGCACTTTATAATTTAGAAACAATGGTGGCTTGGGCCATGTACGTGGAAGGAAGGTTTACGCAATCTATTTACGCAATCAAATAATTATTTCGGCAAATTCGCGTGTACGATTTTTAACGAAACCACCTCGGGGGAACTAAAAACCATTTTGGCCAGAAAAACATAAATCTCCTCTTCTAACCCTCGCACACTTTGTTTCTACACTGCTTTTCAGAGTCAAACATGGTCTCTAGACATGATAAAACCGTGCATATTGTACCCACGTACAGACTAAATTGTGGCAAAACAACGTGCCACGTATCAAGTTTACGAAAAGTCGTAACCGTAGAAGTCAAAACGATTACGCTCTCTATACTATAACAATTTTCCCCTGTTTAAAATTTAATTTAACTTCAACGCCTTCAAACTGACAGAATACTATCTACGCAATACTTCTATGTATTGCTGGTACAGCCTATATATAACGGCTCCCCTTATGTTATATTAATTGTTGAATAGTCAGAGGAATAATCCATAATGTATTTAAAGGTAAACACAGAGTTGGCATGCATTACCAATATATACTTGTATGTTTATTGTTGTAAGGAAGGTTGACAATAAAAAAATTGATGTGTTACCCATCTCCATTACAAAGCATATATCCTCTGAATGTAATGAACAAAAGTTGTTTTATTGGGCTTTATAGTAAATGTTAAATTGTTTTTTCTTGTTGTTTAAGGGTAAAAACCCTCTCGTTCATCATCGCCTTATAAAAAAAAAAATAGTAAAAGCACATAAATTAAAAACTCATAGCCTTCATATACTCTAATAGCGTCATGGATGAAAAAGAACAAGTGTTGGTCAAGAGAGACCTGATAGGAAAGATGAATGAGAGGGATCTAACCCAAGACTACATGACAAAAGATGTAGATCCACCAAGGTTCCCTTTGAATTCCCAAGCCCGTAATCACTAAAGTGAGTCCTTAAAGATAGATGTTAAATTGTTTTGATGGATCAGTGGGTCTTACCCAATAGGATGTTTGTTTAAAACAGTTGTTACAGAGGTTTTCTGTAGCTCACAATTAATTGTACATATCACTACTTTCCTAACATTAGCTAGGCCCCTGACGAGCCTCGTAGATGTGACTATGTGTATAAATTTCCACTTCCTTTGCTCATGTCATGTATTGACCCTGACAAGCCTTGAAACTATAGATTTGTAAAGCAACGTTCATTCCCTCAACTCATATCAGTGATATGGCCCTGCCGGATCTCATAACTATACGAATATCACATTTCCTTTGGAAGTCAGGGTTTGAAATTTTATTATGACAATAAATTTGCTATTTATCATTGTAGAGAGGTGGGATCAGAACTTACATCTACAATATTTGTATCTTACAGTAGTGTGTTAACATTTTCAAATTGATTTTTCTGAATTTCAATAGGGTTGTATATAAACCACACTGTAGTCCCTTATATCAAATTTCTTATCTCTTTTTTGGGGGTCCTGCTGTGATTATGATGAATGGATTGTGTGTCAAAAATCACTTTTTAGTTTCCTGAGGTCATGAAAGATATAAGTTAAAATAGAAGAGTTGAAATGGTTGATAATAACCAAACTTAACATTACAGCCACTGCGATGATGGATTAGATCAGACTTTGTGAAATGTCCAGTGATCTTACTCATGGTAAAATTATTATACAGGGGGAGGCAAAAGACTGGAACTATTTATTTATAATAAAAACTGTTAAATTATAACTATATTTAGGATGTTTTATACACTCTCTAATGGGATCACCGTTTTCTTCTGATTCAGGACAACCTTAGTTTCAAATACAGCCAAATTATATTCATATTAGTCCAGGCTAGGCCTAATCTAAAATTATCAGTTTATTTAATGGTTGCTATGGCAATTCCAAATTATTTATAATATTAGTCCAGGTTAAGGCTAACCTAAAATTATCAGAATTTTATTATTGATGCTGATGAATCCAATCAGCTGTTTTATCTGTTATTTTATCCAATTGATTGTTATAGTAATAAATATAAAAATAGCTACTAATTGGCATAATATGTAGAGCCTTTCTCAACATTTTTTTCGATGATATTTCTTAATTTTGTTAGACTATCTCGACGTTGTACACAACTTCGTATAATATTAAAGGTGTTTTATTATAAAAATAACCCATTAACTTTGCTTTGTTTCTAAAATGGAGCTCACAACTCAGTAATAATAATAAAGATTAAACAATAAATTTATAATGTTTATCAGCTGTAATATTTTACTCAATTGTTATATACAAAATTAATATTTGGCAGTTTAAAGCAGGTAAAAAATTAAACTTTAAGGGTGATTCCTGTCCTTCGGTCATATATATATATATATATATATATCAAAATAATGAAGAGTTTGTGCAAATCTATGCCTCAAACCTTTCAATAGACACAAAACAACAAGCATAACATTATAACATTATAAAAATGCAGTTCTATAAAAATCCTCTATGATATTTATAGATTTTATCAAATACAGCGTCCGTGGTTTAATTTCAATTTTTGGTTGACAATTTATCAAATTGACATATTTAGTAAGGAATGGTTTTGGTTGCTGTGTTTTTGATTTGGGGATGGGAGAGTGAGTAAATTTGTGTGATGTTTTTGGACCATGTATCGGCTTAAAATTTTTCCGAGTATTATCCTCTCCTTGTCTTTTTAAGCCAACCCATTATTTTGTCTCCTAAAGGTGGAAACCCTGGTTACAAGAGTAGAAATTGAACTGATGATATTTTAAGAAATTTCAACAAAACATACAATAATTAAAATCAAATACTGACAAAACTAATTGATGTTACATTGGTTCTAGTCAATTTACCACATCTGTTTCTAAATAGTTTGCATAGTCTGTTCACAAGGCTTACTGAAGCCACATGTAGTAAGCAAACAAACCACAATTACAGTATCCTGGTAAACAATAGACAACTGTTATACAGTATGTTCTGCAACTTATGTCTTCGGATCATTACGTATCAAATCAATAAAAGATATTACTTGACCTTCTCAGATTTTGATGAAATTTGGCACTGAGGTAAAATTTATATAGACCAAAAAAAATGTCAAGTTTTAATTTTTTATGTCAACCCGTTTTTGAATTATGACCATTTAAATTTTTCAAAAATCCCCCACAATCGCTCGGCCAGCATTTACTAAAATTGTAATAATTGCTCTTCTCCTAATTGAGCTAGAGATGTGGGAGTGATGTTATTTTCTTGTATTTTTAAAGGCCTTTCATTTGATATACAACATCTTGAGGGTCTTGAGAGAAAGTGTTTTTCCAAAATTGATACTAAAATTTTGAATTTGAATGCCAAAAGTCACATGTTTAAAAAATTCCCAATAGTAGTTTACTATAAGACTAATCAGTATCCAACGTTTTAAAATGGGATGGTAATGGTTTCTTACTTTAAAATATTTCTGTTTAGATAATGTTTTGTAAATGTTTACGTTTTTGATTCAGAAAAGATATAAAATCTCAGGCATAAGTAATTTTAAACAAACTTATTATTAACCAAATATGTAAGAGAGTTAGTCTTACCTTCAAGTATATTGAGTTTTAAAGATGGATTTGCAGTACAAATAACTTATAATTGTGGTTGATATTAAAAATATTCTGACATAAATCTACTTTTGTGTACCGGTACAAAGGCAAAGACGTTTTTCACAATTTTCAGTTCATAGAACAGTAACACTTCATCATTTAAATTTTTCACTTCAACAGAGTCTTGCACTTATGTAACAAATTAGACCTGACAATAGATCCATTTTAACCTATTTTCACTAAGAAATGTTGTAGACCGCTTTGTATTATTAATAGACCTACTTAAATAAAGATGTCAGATAGCTTTTCGTTTTTGTTTTTATTCTCTTCTTTGTTTTTCTTTTTTTTGGAGGAGGGTTTGGTGTTGTTATTTATTGTGTAATTACTGTTTTTCTTTTCTTTCTTTCATATTGAAAAGGTCTGTAAATGAGGAAACTCTGTTTACTATAATATTAATAAATAAATAAATAATTATTTTCACAAACGTACAAATAATTTTAGAGAGATATGTTTTCTTTTTAAAGTTTTTGAATTTAATAAATTTGTTCTTGTATGTTACTTTATTTTAATTAATTTTACACTACATTATATTATTTTAATGTTTCTAATTTAGGTGTCTGGGTTTTAATGAAATTAGCTCCCCCACCCCCATCTTTAACCAATTTCTCCCTCTTGTATCTTAGTTTTTGATATCTTTATTCCAATGGTTTCAAATTGTCATGTGATTTATTTAGTTTTAACAAATAAAGGATTTTATTCCAGCGGTATTGCTATATTTACTAAGAACTACACATCGTGTGAGAAGGATTTACATACTTTCTTTTTGTTGATAATGACTGCCTGGGAGGTACAGTCTTACTTTAGGCTTACTGTACGTTGTAAGACTAGTAATATTTCCAGTGGCTTACAGTGGGCACATTTTCGCCTCATCTTAGGACTTTTTATATTTTTTCAATAACTAAAAATTTGGGGTTACCTGCCATTAGAAAAAACACAAAATACCAATTTTCTAGCAATTTGATCTAACTATTTTAATAAAATGTAACCTTGAGTTATCAAATAAAATCTATTGTTTGCCATTTTTCCAAAAATGTCAGTTCGTGAGTTATTAAAAACAATAAATCGGCCATGAAGTTTTTATAAAAGATGTAATTTATCAATATCAATTCTAATGATCTCGTTCAAATCTTATTGAAATATGTAGATTAATTACCTTAACCAGTTTGCAAAATTGCAAATAATAAAATATTACCATTAAGGAACAATTTCCAAAAAACGGAAACAAACCGTGACCACAATCATTTAAATTAGATTTCATTTGTGACAATTTTCAAACACAAATTAGAGAAGTTTTTAAATCTCCAGGGTGTTTAAAAAAATTTCAGTAATTCAGGAGCTTATCCCTCACATCAAAACTAATGAAAAAGTTTATATGAACATATTTCCTAAAATTCTTAGTTTTCAATCTAACCGCCATTTTGTATTTTTAACAAAAACAAAATCATATTTTTTAACGGTAAATGATGTGGAGTTGAAATTTTGAATGGTAGGTTACTTAATGTTATAAAGACCTAATTAAAAAAATAATAATCACCCTATTTCCTTCCTCATTTCAAAATGGCAGATATTTAAAACTATTTAACGTTGAATATATCTCAGAAATCATTAAGTTTACAAACTATTAACAAGAGACAAAATATTTTCCTTTTTTTAACAAAAACAAAATGGATGTTTTATTCTTTCTGTAATTTAAAAGGTAATTGAGTTATATATATATATATATATATATATATATATATATATATATATATATATATATATATAATGAAAACATTAATTTTTGGTAATTGTCTACAACACACAAGATTAGCCTAGAATAAAATATAAGCAAGAAAATTAATTAAACATTTTGTTTTTAATGTAAATGTATTTTATTAAAAAAAGTAATGTAAAACAAAATCTCTATGAAAAAACTAGAGGAACTAGTGGCGGCCCTCGTTCAAAATACATGGATTATGCATTACTGCAAAACACAGAAGTAGTTAATACATATTATTATTTAGTACATCAATAACTCAATTGTCCTCTAAGCTACAAAACAATTTGCAGCATTCAAAAAATATTTGGTTCTAGGCTGTTCTTGGATGTTGTAGGCAATTAATTACCAATGTTTTCATTTTTTTGTCGATAATTCAGTTTTGCTTTTAAGCTGGAGAAAAAATTAAAATATATATATATATTTTGTTTGTCGTTCTAAGAGAAAAATATTTTGTAAAATTAATGAATTTCGAGATATATTTGATGTTAAAAAGTTTAAATTGCCGCCATTTTGAAATGAGTAAAGAAAATCGGTTGATTATTTTTCTCAAATTAGGTCTTTATTGCACTAAGTAGAATTCAAAATTTCAACTCCATATCATTTACTGTAAAAATATGTAATTTTTGTTTTGTTAAAAACTCAAAATGGTATTTAGATAGAAAAATAAGAATTTTAGAAAGTATGTTTTTATAAAATTTTTCATTGGTTTTGATGTGAGGAATAAGCTCCTGAATTTTTGAAACTATTTTTTAAACACCCTGTACATGTATTGTTTAAAATCCAGAATGACGTCCATGGTTGATTTTTACTTTTTTATCTTTTGACAATAAATAGTTTTTTTGGTTACAATTTTTGTGAAAGAAAGTGTGTGCAATGTTTTTGCACCTTTTTATTTTGAATTTTAACAACTAATTAAAAATTGTTCAAAAAGATTCTTTTTTTAATTTCAAAGTTTTCTATTATGAGAGTTTTATTAAAACAGTTTGTGAAGTGTTATTTGTAGTAACTTTTGGAACATCTTATATCAGTTATATATAGTCTGTTTTGACCTAGAAATATCTTAATCTCCAAATATTATACTCCAGCTAATTCCAAAGTTATTTCTGTAAGTGACAGGAATTTTGATAAGATAGAGAAACCAAGTATTTATTGTCAGTGTGGTGAACGTGAACGGCTGCATAGTTTGTCGTTTATTGAGTGTTTTATCATGTTTCTTTGATAGAAAACTAATGTACAGTAATGTAGGCCTATATTTATATGTTGATTTTCGTGAGTAAATAGATATTAAAAACACATAGAATTGTAGTTACAATAGAGACAAACAAATTATTAGGTCCAGTTTTAATTTTTTTAAAGAGAAATGGACTTACAAATAGTTGTTTTGTTTTCTGTAATGTTTTAAATTTCCATAAAGTATGTGCATATATTTTATTTGTAGCATTGTCTTTGTACTCACTTTAGAAGCAGCTTCTAGTTGCTGATTTTTTATTAGAAGTTGTAAAAAGTTGTAATGGTAAGATTAAAACAATTTGTAATAAATTGGTCATTATATTAATAATAAACGGTACAGCGAAATGTGTTGTTTAAACTATTTGTGAAGGCTTTACATATCCATAATGCACAGATAAATGCTGGAAAACAATTTACAGTTATTAATTTCCTTCATTTGGCACATGGTTTTGTAATGTAATAGGGTGGTCGTGAAAGTTACCTCCACAGTAACTTTAAAGGTAGGCTTTAAAGTAATGCACATAGACATATCATAATACATTTTTATTCTGGTTTTAAAGCTATTTGATAATGATGGATTGTTCATATTATCAATATTGTTTAATCGGACATTTACAATGATTTGTATATATAAAATCTAATACACGACGTTTTGAGAGTATAAATCAACTCTCGTTATCAAGTGTAAAACTTCGATTATAAAAGAGAAAAACACCAACTTAGTGGTCTAGGCCATGTTGGAAACTAAAACTAAATCTGTAACCTAAGAAAAGAATTCTAGCTTAAAACTAGACCTGAACAGTCAAAGCTAAGAATAAATACAAGCTGTGTGTTGTCGTTTTTCATTGAATGCTCAGATCTAGTTTTTGGCTTGATTTTTTTATTATTATTATTTTTTTTATGTTACAGATTTAAGTTTTAGTTTCCAACATTCCCCTGAGTCTTACTCTGAGTCGACACATAGTAGCTGAAGGCTACTGCCTGCCTTCCACTGAACAAAATAATGTAATTTTTATAATGTTGGTTACCATTTACATAGTTTGGAGTGCAGAAACAGAAAAATGGTTAGGTTAGGTTTGTTGACCGATAACAGTATTTTTGACAAGACGTTGAATGTGAACTGCCCAATTCAATCTCTGAACAAGATTTATTGAAGTCTTATTTATTGATCAATTTCCTCCGCTTAACCTATTATAAATGTTGAAATTTACTTTACAGTTAGAAATAAATAAATAAATGAAACTATAGGTTGTCATTACATGATCTGTAAACGTTCTATATCAGCACTTACTAGACAAAGATGCACTGAGTTATGAAGGTTTTGTGGTGATGGGTGTTACTCTTCATTAGCACCTCCCCCATGCCATCCAATGACAAGCCTCGTACCCCCTCGTCCATTTCTTCTGTCACTGTCCAGACCCCTACCTCAATTCGGATGTGTGCAACACATCCTAAAATTTTTCGAAGCTAGAAGATTTTATTAAATTCAATCTTGTTAATATTAGGTCCTATAAAACACATCCATAGAGTTCAAGTCTGAAGATCTCGGAGACCAAGACTCTGCACACTGTCGTCCAGCTACACGTTTGGCCTGATTGTAATTGTGTGGAAGTGCTCCTTCATGAACGATATGTTCTCAAGACCATGGGCTTACAATTTTGGAGCATATCTAAGTAGCGTTTTCCTGTGATTAAGACTGAACTTTTTCAAAAAAATACGGACCAATGATAAAATTGGAGGAGAAAGCTAACCAAACTGTATTCTTCATCTCGTGTAATCCTTGTTCAGCTGTTTTCAGAGAGTTGGTATCTGACCATATATAGCAATTGTGAATATTACACAGTCATTCAAATCAAAATGTGCTTCATCAGGCCAAACTCCTTCCAATGGCAACACATAATTCAATACATATGTTTTTAAAACTGCTGATTATTAAACCCCGAATCTACTTGCATCGAGGTATGCATTTTGTTTTGAGATTAAACCTAAAGTATTTGAGCTGTAATCATTTTAAATTGACAGTTACTTTTGAAAGACCCGGTACCAAGTATATTTAAGAATGCAAAAAAGGGGGGGGAAGTAATTTGTACATAGAATGACAATTTGTGGAGTTGTTTACCTTTATACATCTCCCCTAGATTGGTTTTATGTTGTTTTTTTTTAACTCTTCCTTACCCACTGTCTCATTACTCCTCTCTACATATATCTTTTGAAAATCCGATTATGGAGAAGCTATTGTTTCATCTACAGTTTTTATTTTTATTTGAAATGTATTTTAATTGTGGTCGCTATGTATTTCCTAATAATTAATGGGGTTGACTTAAAAACACTACAGTATTCTTTTTGTAAAGTTGGCACGCTTAAAAATATTGGAAATTTTTGATAGGCTTTCATTATTCTTAAAGGCTATGCATTCAGAGCGAGCTGAACAATTAACATATTTACTGTCAGGAAAATACCTGTTATTTATGAGAACAGTTTAAACATTAAATCAATAACTATTTACAAAGTACTGGATGTTCTTTTTACTTGAGCAGGATCATTATGTTCGCTTTATTTGTTACTTTGTCATGTGTGCTAGATAGACTGGAATATCATTGTTCTCTGTGTAATAGACTGGAAGTTTTATCAATGTACAGAATGTTCCAAAAGTCTGTA
This sequence comes from Aphrophora alni, assembly GCA_963513935.1. Taxonomy (NCBI): domain Eukaryota; kingdom Metazoa; phylum Arthropoda; class Insecta; order Hemiptera; family Aphrophoridae; genus Aphrophora; species Aphrophora alni. Next base: position 99,630,311 of record OY740769.1, on the reverse strand, counting down.
AAATCTATAAACAGTTTAATCATAACAAATTATACAATATTTATTATTACTCACAAAACAGCTCTTGACATGATATGCCTACATACCAAATTTAATTAAGATTGGTCTAAGCATTTGGGCTGTACATCAATGCACATATGACAGACATGCATCATTCCAAAACTACTTTCCAAAATGGAAATATCCGCGAAAAAATTTACATAGTATTTTGGACCTGTGACAACATTTTGTATTCTGGAAAAGTATACTTTTTCAACAATCTTGTGACACTTACCACATTAAATTCAGGCTTGATAAGTCCTGCAACTTGCCTTATTCTAAGTATCAGCTCGTCCAAATCAGCTGACTTTTTTGATAAACTTTTTCCTTCAAAAACCACCAAAAGAGATAGTCCATTGGTGTAAGATCAGGTGTCTTGGGCAGCCATTCAATTGCTCCTTTTCGACCAGTCCAGCAATTGGGGAAATTCTGTGTATAGAAAGTTATGCACAGCACCAGCATAGTGCGGAGTTGTCCCATCATGTTGAAATTAAGTAAAATTGAATTATTACTGGCCAGTAATATTTTGTATTCCTGGTATTATTGTCCCATTTAACTTGTCGAAATATTGTTCACCATTCAAATTTATATTATTTACAAAAGGTTTCATGACGTCTGTCAAATATATAAACAAATGTTATTGTGTATGTTATTGTATTAGAAGGTTCATTTGTCCGAGACGATTACTAATTGGGAAAAAATTCTTGTTTTCATCACATTTATTATTTATGACATCACATAATTCACTTATCGAAAATCATCTTCGTTTAGTTCGTGTACCAGGTGAATTTTTTAGAAATGAAATTGTTATTTATAATTATTTTATAGACAGTAATATGACTTGTTCTTCTTAACCTTATTTTATAAAACATAGAGAGATTTTTCTTCATTGCAAACAGATTTTGGTCTTTCACTACAGTTACGATCCCAAACATTGTCTTCTGTAAAGATTTTGCAACTATTGATTTCATGATGTGGTTTCTGTTTGGAAATGTTGCATTAAACAAATGTGATGTTTCTGGAAAATAAAGTGTACAGTCTCTCATTGTTAATGTGGTTATTCTTTTCCTTTCATTAAGCTCCATTTTCATACTGTTAAATACTATGCACTGTAGTTGAACACTAATGAAAACTGGTTTCGAAGGTGTATAGTTAGACTTTATAGTTACTCAGAGAATAAGTAACACAATGGCTCAAATTTAAAAATTCAGAAAAGGTTCTGTTGTTACCTGATAACAGTTGGTTATATTGATACAATAAAGAAAATGGTTTAAGTAATATGACATTAAGATGTCTCGATGTTCAAGAGTTTACTGTGAGATAACATAAATTAAAAAACCTCTCAATGAAAATGTAAGACCCTACTACTATTTGTACAAAACGTTCCTTGGGGTTAGAAACATTTTAAGCATACTTTAATACCTTTCTTATTTTACTTCTTTCTTTGTCACTCTTAATATATATTTTTAATCGTAAGTATTTACTTTATAATGTCAACTTAAATCAGAATGAAGGAATCACTTTTCCTTATGACAAGTATTTAAAAAAAAATCAAAACAAAATTACAAGTTGCTTCATGCCATTTGACTGTATGCTATAACATACTGATTTTCTGAGTTCTGTTACTCTAAAATTCAAAATCATTTTTGTTTTAAAAATTATTTAAATGTACCTTTTAGCGGTTTATTCAAAATGGTAAAATAATGCCACCATTATATTTGGAAAAAAAATATATATATGAAAATTTCTGAACACTATATATTAGAATGAAATTATTTCTATTTTTCGAGGAATGTATACCATGATTTTTCAAATGAGATGTCAGACATTTTTGAAAAATCCAGTGTTTCAATACTTTTTTTGACATCCTATATATACAATACCTTAATTTTATAAATTAAGTTGTTTTTTTTAAGAAAAAAGAAGAAAATAAATGCAAATTATGCCTAGTATTTTAGAATTAGCCTACAACCTATAAATATATATATATATATATATATATAAATTTGTAATAACAAAACAAAATTAATAGAAAAACATCGAGAGAGAGAACAAGATGAAAATACCAAATTTGTTAAAATAGAAAAACTAATTTCAATTTTTTTTGCGGAAGATTGTCTCTTTATATAAAGGTTCTCTCTACCCTTGACAACTTTTTACAAAATTTGTTGATTTTTTAATTTTTTGGTTATTTAAATACAAGAGCTTTGTGGTGTAGATATAAAACACATTATATTATATAGGGTTAACAAAATTATAGGGGATGGGGCTGGAATTTATGATCACACTGTATAATATATTTTTATAGACATATAGGGTTTATGCATTGTGTGTATCGGTAATTATCTGTACAAAGTCTATGTAACTTTAGAATTATAGACATTAAAAAATACTCTGTAAGAAAATTGTATAGGTACAATTAATTTTCTAAAAAGGCACTATTTTCTGAATTGTGTAGGACTATATAATTGAAAAATCTAAGGTAAAAATAAAGAACGATATTTATGTACTCTCATTTGTTTTAGTAATTTATAATCACAATCAATTTTGAATTTTTTTAAAGAGATAAAAATTTGCAAGGATAGGAGATTGCTTTAGTGAAGAGACTGGAGAGGATCATGAGTACAGACTTTACTTAGTTCAGCTCATTGAGCCACCTGCCACCTCGTCCTTTCTTTTTATGTTTATTTGCCTCCTTTGGATTTTGTATGAATCTGGTAACTTCTATAGCTTTTGTGTAGCTTGGGGGAAAAAAGACACTTAAATATAATAATTTCTTGCAACTAAATTATATTCTTTTGGCTTTTTCATTTTTAGGAATAAAAATAATGAATTTATTATAATTCATTCTCATTGCATAGTTTAACCCCCCCCCCCTGTTGTTATAAGGCTGAAAACCTCTTAGCATATAGTGAGCATTTATGGGGGGATCATTAGGACTACGTAATTATAAGCGGGGGTTATTTAATCAGGGACTTTACATAATTTGGAAGCATGCTCATACTAAATTGTTACATGACACAGAGATTGAATCCTTCCCCCAAAAAGCAAGAAAATACACAAACACAAAACACAACTACCCCGTTTGGTCTTTCGAAGCACACTGTGTGTTAGGCACAATTCTTTTCAGTGTCTGAACAGACTTATTAATGCATAGTTCATCCACACAACAGACCTTTCCATTTCAAGCCATTTTTTTCAAAATCACCACAATCATCATCGCTTAAAATAAAAAGAAGAAAAAAAGCATAAAATAGAGACCATTCCCTTGAACATTTTTTATAGTGTCATAAGAAAACAAGAGTTGGTCAAGAGAGACTGATAACAAAGATGAAAGACAGTGATTTATCCCAAGAATACATGTAGGTCCAGCAAGGATACCTCAGGCGTGCCACACCCATACTTACTATAATTGAGCTCTTAAAGTTTTTTTAAATCATATAGCTTATAGATATTATTGCAATAGAAACATTCACTGGAAATTTTTCTTCTTCTAAAAACAGCTAATTTAATTAGAATTAAGAGTTGTAAGGCGTAGTAAATGTTCCCCAGATTGTAAGAAATATGTTTATGTTAGTAAAAATTAGTAATGTTACTATAATTTATTATGTGGCAGATAAAAGCTGATCAGTTAGACCACAATATCATTCTCTCCTCTCTACCCTACATACCTAAGGAACACATACCTCTCCCCAAACTTATTTGTGACACATTAACAATAATCCATATAAACTGTTAACTTTTGCGAGATGTAAAAAATAAAGTACACATAAAGTAAGCGCTATACAGTATGTACAGTTAAGTCGTTAACTTTTGAGAGATAAAAAATTCAGACCTAATTGTCCTACAATAACAATAAGTCATATAAATGCTTAGCACAAATAAAGTAAGCACTATATAAGTTAACCTAACAATAATTTAAAACAGCTGTAATAAATTCTCAAACAAAACAACAACAAAAAAATGTAATTGAGAATTTATAACACCTGTTTAAAATTATTTTTTGTTTTGAAACATGTTATTTACCCAGGCATGTTTTTCAAATGATAAATTTGTTACAAAATAAGTGTTACCAAAGAAAATGAATAATGTTTGGCAGGTAACACTGTTTAATTTGACACTTCAATCATGCAAAATAACCCTGTAGTAAAAAAATATGTGACTGGTTCAGAAATTCCTTAGCGAATTAAGTATAAGATAAGACTTCTTTAAATTATACAGTTTTAGGCATTAGGAATAAATAAGTAAATAATATTAAATCTAATTGCTTATTTTAGACTTAATATAATACAAAATAAAACAAGTCTGAACACAATTTAAACAAAACTAGAAACAAAACATAAAATACAAAAGAGACAATTCGAAGGAAAAACAAGGTCAAACATATAAATCACAACTTTAAATATATTACAAAAATCTTAATAAGAACTCTTCTTAGATGCTAAGAATAAATTTATAAATCTGTTATCAAATAAAATAGTTCTTTTACCATTAACACAATATTTAAACTAAGTACAAAAACAATTCACTCGTTCACGCACCATACATTCCATAAAACAACAAATACTTATATATAAATGCATGTAGGTAGTATAGAGAAACTTAGAGTATAGAGATGTGTCAATGTCAAGTTTTTTTGTAGGGCATATCCATTTTTGAGAATCTCTGAGTTTAAAAAAGTCATTTTTATAATAATGTCTGATTGTCTTATGTGCACTGTGGCATATTTTGGCCATATTTTGGGACACATTTTCATTTTTAAAACTCAACATTACGATTTTATCAAAATTATATCTAACAATTTTGATCAAACCAAACTCTTTTCTCTAAAGACCCAAACAAAACGTATTGATCCCAATCTCTCCAAAAGTCCCAGTTCGTGAGTTATTGTTAAAAAACTGTTAAAGCACTCTACTGATTTTTATGAAAATTTAACGAAATGTGAAAATAATTACACAAATCCGTGTTCAAAGTTGCAATAAAAAAAAATAATTACGGTTCAGAAATAACTGACAAAAAACAAAAAATAAACCGTGACCGCCATATTAAAAGTTTACAATCATTATATTTAAAAAATAAAACTTTTAAATAGATTAAACTTCTTTTTTATAAAATCTTTAGTTCTATTTTTATTTGGTACAGGAATTTCATTTAATTTATTTTTCATTTTGGGAGACAATAAAATTGCATACAAGTCATAATTAATTCATACATACGAGGGGCGTTCAATAAGTAAAGAGACAAACCTTTCCAGGTTCAAAAACAATCACCTGGGAAATTTATAACTATCAATATTGTGAGTTGGCAACACGGCCAACATTCTAATACAACTGTTTTGTCATTGTTGAACGTTTGTTTATTTTTGCAATGTTTTGAAAATGGCAGTTCTCTTGAAGATTGCACTTTGGAAGAGCAACGAGCTGTTATTAAATTTTTGTTTTCTGAAGGAACAAAACCATCTGAAATTTATTCAAGAATGAAAAGACAATATGGGAAGAGTTGTATAAACCGTGCAAACTTTTATAAGTGGATAGATCGGTACAAACTTGGGCGAACAAATTTGAGTGATTATGCAACGTTCAGGCCGAACGTTCGTTTCAAATGCTTTGATGGAAAACCGAATTGAAACTCTTATTCAGGAAGACCGAATAATTACAGTGGCTCAAATAGCTGAAACTTGTCATACATTTATGACAAGTTGAAATACCTCAAAACATGCGCACGTTGGGTCCCAAAACTGTTGACAGACAACCATAAAAATCTCGGGTTTCAAATCTGTCAGGAACTGAAAATACGTTATCAGGAAGAAGAAGAGGCTTTTTTCGAAAGAATTGTCACTTGTGATGAAACTTGGATACATCAATTTGAGCCCGAGTCCAAGCGCCAAAGCATGGAGTGGAAATGCGTCTTCTCCTAAAAGGAAAAAATTCAAAACCCAACCAAAAACTGGAAAAGTCATGCTTGCCATTTTTTGGAACTTTAAAGGTTCAACTTTCTGTGACTACCTGGAAACTCAGTGCAATGTTAATGGAGTGGACTACAGGGAAGAACTGGAAGCAAAAGTGAAGCTAGCACTTCTGAGTAAGAGACAGGGTTTGCAGATTAAGGGAGTGCTTTTTCTCCAAAACATAGCTCATCTGCACAAAGCTTATGAAACACTGGAAACTATTGAAAGGTTGAACTGGGAAGTCCTTCCCCACCCTCCTTATAGTCCTGATTTAGCTCCATCAGATTTTCACTTGTTGGGGTCTATAAAAGAATTTTTGCGAGGTAAGAGATTTGAAAACATTGAAGATTTGAAGAGAGCTATGCAAGTCTGGCTTTGACACCAAAGTAAAGAATGTTTTGCTGAAGGTATAAAAAAGCTAGTACGATGATGGGAAAAGTGTATAAATGTAGGGGGGGGGGGATTATGTTATGAAAAATAGAAAATGTTTTACCTATATATAATAAAACGCTTTAACACTACGCCTATTTGTCTCTTTACTTATTAAATGCCCCTCGTATATTACAAGACACTTAACAATTATATGTGTATAAACACATTTAGAAACAATGATATTTGACAAAAACAAAAATGAACCACTTCATTAATTGCTTGATTTTAATCCAATACAATTTACACTGAGGACATGTTTATTTCACAAACGAAGTAAGTTTAGTGCTTACATAAATATTTTTCAATGACTACATCCTTTGTTCATTTTCGCTTTTTGATTGACAACTACCGAACTGACATTTTCATTGATGATTAGTTTTGGTTGGTTTTTATTTTGCTTTGGGGTTGAGTGAGCGAGAAATTGTATGCAACATTTTTGCACAGTTTATTCTTTTAATGTCCAACTGGCAGTTCATGTTTTCAGTCTCTATAAATCAAATTGTTAACACAATTAATTGGCATTTATAGATGCATTAGTTACGCTAAAAATTGTTTTAAAATGTTGACATTTTGCTAAGAAAATTACATTGGTTGACAGTGTCTATGTCCCGTTTGTTTTATTAACTAGTGTGAATTTAAATTACGTGGATTAGATTTCTAAAAGAAATCCATGTGTATGTAAAACTTAAGTTGGATGTATTATAAAAAATATAGCCTCATAGGAACACTAAGTAGGGTTTTCATTCCCTAGACAAATGACTTATTCTGAGATTAGATAGAAAGTCTCCCCCCTCCCCCCTATTGTGAAAGTAAAAAAGATAAATTAATTTGGTTCCTTTTGAGCAAATAAAACAGAACAACAGAAAGTATAATTTAATTTAATCGCCTTAATTTTATCCGGGAAAGCTGTTGTGTTCTATTTTTAGCTTAAAAGACAATTTAAAAAGGACTTTGCTGCACTTGTACAGTCTGTTTATATATATAAAGTTGAGATGTGTAACATTTCAGATACCATGAGGTTGTTGTTTTCAATATTCTCTTTAAGGGCTCACTCTTTCAATCCTGAGAGATCCTAACTGGATTTACACTGTTCTTCATGTAGTCTTTGGTTGAGCTCTTTCATATTTCCTGTCAGGTGTCTCTAGACCAACTCTGGCGCTACTAAGAGTGGGGCTATTTAAGGGATAGGTGTCTCTAATTTTATACACTTTTATATATTTATATATATAAGGTGATGATGACTGAGAGATTTTTAACCTTAAAAAAGTATTGAAACCTAATGATATAAATTAAACAAACTGTTGGAATTATTTTAACTATACTTTGCATATCAAGAGTGTCCATTTTATTTTCTCCTGTATAATAGTATAAAGAATGTGATTAGTAAACGAAACAAAAATTGATGTATAGTTTTTTCTGAATGTACAATTTTAAGTAATTTTTGGATGATGTTTTTCAATGATTTGTCATGTTTACAGTACTATGGTAATTATGGCGTCATTCCCATTTGGATTAAATTAACTTTTTTTATAAACCCTATTTTAGCCCCTGGTTGATTTAGTAACTACATTTTTTGATGTTTTAAAGTGAAAAAATTTTAGGTCATTATCGTCTTATAAAAGAAAAAGAAAATAATAAAGACCCCTACTACTCGAATATCCTAATAATTGGTTCTGAATATGAAGAAAACAAGGGTTCGTCAAGAGAGACTTGTTAAGAAAGATGAAAGAGAGAGATCTAATAAAAAACTACATGAAAAAAAGTGTAGATCCAGCTACATCCTCGAGATTCCTACACCCGTACTTACTGTAAAGAGCCCCTGAGGGTACACTAGTGACTACTAAAGGTTTAGTGTCTACTAATGGTTCTTAGTTCGAAGATTCAATCCCTATGAGGGGTTAAAAGATTATCAGTGTTGACCAATCATTTTGAGGAAAGTGGGGAACTAGAATTCACAAATGCTACAATTATGGCAACAATTACTCAATATGCTGACCACGCATTGCACGATAGGAAGCCATGTAACACAAAAATTTGTTATGATAAGGATTTATTTCTTTATATACTAATTTTGAAAGTAATATGTCTGCCCAATTGATTTCTAGAATATTTTAACCCATAGTTGGCACCTAAAGACATATTTGTTCTTGTTTTGATTTATTATAGTAATGGATGGTTTAAGTTTTAGGTCTGAATTTTTGTGTATTTTATGTATTGAAAATCATTAAAGTAAATTTTTAGAAAATCAGTATTTTGTTTTGGTTTTTTGAATGGCTGATCTCCCCCAAATTTTGATTTACTATGTAGTAGTAATATTTTAGGGGTAAATCCTTCCAGCCTGAAATCCTTCAATCTATTTATTATTATTATTATTTTAATCTTTAAAGCTACCAGTACTAGAAGATATTTGCATAATCAGTATCATGTGGCCTAGATCATTTTTAGTTTTTTATTAATTTCTCAAAATTACAAATGTTTTGTGTGATAAAAATAAAAATAAAAACTAATTAAGGTGGAAAACATTGATCCTTTATAAAATCACTATTTTGTATTTTCTTTTTTATGGGCAGGTATACCAACATTTTTATATGGTAATTTTCTTTTAGCGACATATTACAGACCTATATAGTACTAAAAATAAACATCGATCACACTTTCCATTTTCACGTGGATATTTTGTGGTTTGTTAATTTTCAGTGAATTTACATGGCTGTGACAGTAAAACTAATTTTATACTTTTGATATTTAGTAATATACAGTTAATGTTTTTTTTAAATAACAATAGAAACTTGAAATTCCACAAATGAGGGAGTAATTTTATCCCATGGGAGTTAAATAGTTCTTGTAACCTTTGAACTGCCAGTTAGATATCTCTAAATGCCAAATAGTTTTTGGTGTTTTGTAAACATTTTTGATAAATTCACCATTAGGTTTAATAAAAACAAATATAACTAGATGTGTTATAGTTTTATTAACCATAACCCAAATTACTAGGTGATAAACAAAATTTAATTATAATTATAATTTAATAATTATTATAATTATAATATAAAAATAATTATAAGAAATTATAATTTCTTTTACCCTAAAACCAAGTTTGTGGGCGATTTTAACACTTTCAATCTGAGTACCTACTTGTTCCGACTGACCAAATTCTCTTCAAATGCTATTTAATTGTAACCAGACACATTTCAGAGCGCTGATATATTTTTATCATTTGTTGAGCCACAGGCTATATAAGTTACAAAAAGTTTTATACCAATTTTTAAGTGTGTTTTTATATGTATCTTCTATTTGTAATACTTATAAACAGTAAAATAGTATTATAAAAATAAATGCATGAGTCATGTTATTTTACCTTCTCAAATTGTAACAACTCAGTTGGTAAATAATATTTAAATCCATCCTTTATTGTTGTTTATAATGTACACAGTTAAATCTTTAAAATATTATACTATAACATTTTAATTTCTCTTTATTATTTTAGTGTAAAATTTGTTCTCAAAACAATAGAAAATGCCCAGATTTCTAAGCCAAGCAAATGCATCGGAGGTCAGGCTAGAAAATGTTAATGAAATTTAGTGTATGCTCATGTATTTTGGTCATTCCTTCAGATTTTTTTTGTTATTTATAAAAGATGTATTTTCTCTAAATCAACTCTACCGAATTCATTCAAATTTTAGGGAAACATGATGATTAATGACCCAAACTTTTGTGTAAAATCTCGAGGAAAAACGTGTTTCAGTTCAGGAATAATGGGCAAAAAACAAAAATGAATTTCGGTCACCTTCATTGTGATCATTATTTTATTTTATAATTGTATTCCCATGATAATGAAATGATTCTACTTTAATACTATTATTATTATTATTATTATTAAATATTCTAAGTAATAAAAAGAAATAGTATAAAAACTACCAAGAAGCTAACACTATTAAATAGTTCATTCAGTAAAAATGTAATTTTGTTCGAATTCTGCTGATCGCTTTTTAGTTACATAGACTAATATTTGTTTCAAATAAAAATTCAATCATAACAGTTAATTACTATCCGGACGTATTGGAATAGAAGGTATTAAGACTAAAAGTAGTCAATGAATCATTCAACTGAAAACAATTGAATGAATACAAAAAGAACTGATTTGTTAGTCGGTTGACAAAGCAGTCGATTGTTGCATTACTAGTTTTGGTGACAAATAGTTTTGGTTTATTTGGTTTTGGGGATAGAGGAGTGAGAAAGTTTGTGCAATATTTATGTTTTGTAATTTATAATGTCACTATCTGTGACATATAGTATGATTATCATATTATATTTACAACATAAATACACTAAATATTTACAATAAAACAATACAGAAGTATTGCTCTCTGAGAATAGAAATCATCTCCACAAAAATAAAGTCTGCTTTTGTATAGGTCTACCAATCCTGAAAATAAATTTTTTGGCTAATTCTTGTTTACCATATGGAAGCTTGATTCTTTATCTAACAGAACATTACTGAAGGGAACAATAACAGATTGACCAAAAGGTCTACTTGACCGACCATCTAAATATTGATGATTGTTAGTTATAGGGTTAATATTTGTGTTCAGAGATGATTATGGATGAACAAACTTTTGTAAAACTAACTCTTATTATATACCTTATTTTCGTCAAATTATTTCTGTAAAAATCTCAAAATTTGTTTTTGTTTGAGATAACTTTAAATAAATATCTCTTTAAATTTCCGTTGGTTGCAGATTAAACAGCTCTCACTGAAATTATTTCCAAGGCTTTGAAGTAATACCCTCATATAGTATATCATAATACAATTTTTGCTATTTTATTTTTATTTTTATTTTATAACATAAAAAATCATTCCAATACAAAAAAAACAACAAATTTTTGTTTAGAATTGTTATATAATTCAATACATAGACTTATAAGAAAAGTGTTACAAAACCTAATTGATAAAATAAGTATAAAACTTAAAACATCAAGTGAAAGAGATCTAACCCAATACTATATATAATAAATAGGTGTAGATATAATTCCTCATGATTGGCACGCCTGTATGCACTGTAGATGAGGCTCTGAGAATTTTGCACTGAAATTACAATAGTATTTGATGTAAATAATAGAGCTCCATGTTTGTTGAAAACTAAAATAAAAATATAAAACAGAGATATCTTCCGTGATGTGTCCATCCAATTATATATGTGTAAAACCATAATATTTTCCATGAAATAACAGGTCAATAATTACGCATTTTATAAAGTTACATGGACATTTTGAGTTTATTATTATTTAATGTATCTTTTAAAAGTTTAATAAAAGTAGGCCTAAGTTAGTTGTGGTCAAAGTGATTTTATACCAACATTAGTACCTTGATGAAAAAACTAACAATGACTCGTTGGTGGTGCGTAAGGCTATGTAAGACCTCACCAACCAGTCCAGTGCAGTGTGAGGTGGTGTTCACAAGGAAGGAAGGACCAGTCAAACTGGCCAAGAATGGTGAGTATTATGTGAATTTATTTTGTATTGCATTTAATATATGTGTTTATTGTAATGATTTAAAGGATTGATGTGTTATAAAGCTTTAAAGAAGTTTTTGGTGTTGACTACTATCAAGATGAGAAGTAGGGCTCAGATTAATTTAGCAAATTGGTCACGAAAGCCTGGTTAAGATGATTAATTACGATTTGTATTGAAATGAATAACAACTAAATAAATTTATGCTCAGTGTAAAGAAACATTGCAAATACATGAACAAATTTAACAAAGATACTCTAATATAATTTTTTCCCCTACGTTGTTAAACGATGAAACTCTGTCATCATCACCTTATAAAAAAAAAAGAATAAAACAAAAAATAAAGATCCCCATCTCTCGAATACTCAAATAGTGTCAGGGTCAGAAGGGATCAAGAGTTTGTCAAGAGAGAGCTAGTGAAAAAAGATGAAAGAGAAGGATTTAACTCAAGACTAAATGAAAAATGGTCCAGCTGAGGTCCCTCGGGATTGCCACACCTGTACTCCACTATAAGTGAGTCTCTAAGAGTTCTAATATCCTTAATTGCAGTACGGTAGTTCTTTCTTAAATTAAATCATTTTGAAAAATAATTTATATTTTTATCTTGTTTAAAGGTAATAAAACATCTCTCGGCCATTATCGCCTTATAAAAAAAGGGTGAAAAGATCATAAAATGACTAATACCGTCAGGATCAGAAAAGAACAAAAGTTGGTCATTTATTGTTTCAAATAATAATGTATGAAAAGTGAGGTGCAGATTCGCACATTCAGTAACAAATGTTCAGCAGTCTAAACTTACAAGAATACCAGTAAAATGTCCTCAGCTCTCTGTCCAAATTAATTCGGATTAGCAGGGTTTTAATAATTTTTTATGTTTCAGTAGACTCCCAATAATCCTACACTTAACAACCAGGACCAATGTTAGATTAGCAAAAATTTAAGTTAATAGGTGGAAAAAATGAAGGTTTAAAATCACTGTTTTATTAACAAAACTTTTTCTAATTGGTATAACACAGTTTGTTGTATTATAGTGAAAACAAAACACAGTTATTATTTTATAGTAGGATAATAATTTTGTTTTAAATATAGTTTTTCCCTTGTTTAATGGTGAAAAACCTTTCTTTCTTTATCGCCTTTTATATAAAAAAGGGGAAAAAGAAGATAAAATATCGACCCCCAGCTCTCGAATACTCTAATAGCAACAGAGACGGGAGATAGCAAAAGTTGGTCATGAGAGATCTGATAGAAAAGATGAAAGAGAGGGATCTAACCCAAGACTCTCTACACTGTTTTTCTGTTATAAGATCCTTTACTATGGTAACTTTTACTCGGAACCAATCCCGATATTCTATTTCCATCTCACCTATTCCTGCTTTGTTCAGATATTTTTGTACTTTTTTGATCCATGGGGATCAGCACTTTTTTGTTTTCTTGGTTACTCTGTCCTTGTTCATTGTTTGGACATGTCCATATAGAAGGTGAGTCTTCCTTCCGCATGGTTATGACTATGTTTTTACATTTTTCCTACAGTTCTTGGTTTCTTCTGAGCTGCTCTAGATGTATGATTTTCCAGATGTTTTTCTTAGTCCGGGTATCTTTTTTAGGAACTGCTACACTTTTCTTTCTATCAGATTTACTATTTCTCTCGAAATCAATTCTGCTACATATAGGCATTGTTGTTTTATTACTGTGTTTTAGTGCCTAATTTCTGCTTGTATATATATGGACTTTAATTTGTAAATTTTTTGGCAGAGTGTCTCTCTTCTATGGCTAGTTTTTTGTTGTCATTTAGGTGGGGGTGATTATTTCCCCCCCAAAAATGTTTTTGATTTATAGTTACTCTTAATTTTTGTTTATATAATTTTACAATTTCAGTGATAAGAACAAATTGTTTATTGCTTATTTTGTCAAGTCATTTCTGTAATAATTTTGGAAAACTCCTTCAAACTCAGGAATTTTGAGTTAATTTTTTCTAAGAACCTAATATTTTAAAATATTTATTTGAATGAACTATATCATTTTCTAAAAGCATCAATTTATCACAATTTTTAGCCAAAAATATGGTCTTTAATAGATGACTTTTATTGAACATATTTTATATGTATGTTCAAAATTTGTTATAATCATGAAATGCTAGTTTTCATAATTCAACATATTTCATCAACATAACGTGACACTATTATGAAGTCTGCTTATAATGATTAAGCTTTCATTTGAGCATTATGTGAAATACATCAAAGATATACATCAGTCCTATTATAATTTCACACTCAAATCGAATTAAAAGTATAATTATTAACAAATATTACTAATAAAATAAAGTTGAAATCGTACTAAGTACAAGATTGGTAATAATACAATCACTTCAGCCATCATCCTAGGTTCGATGTCAGGAACAATGTTGGCGCTAAAGTAGGAGATACTTTTTGAGTATTTACATCAACAAAATTAATTGTATTTGTTTGATATAAGTAACTGTACCGTGGACAATGTGTCATCCTTACTTGAAAGTTTCCAAATCTGGTGTGTTCACAGAACGTCGAAATGTCAATATGGATATGCATAAACTATAAGGAATTCTCAGCCAAAAAATTCTTTTATTAAAAATGTGAATTTACACGTGGTTAATTTAATAAATAAACAAGATTAACAAATTAAATAACCTGCAACTCCGTTTTAAATTAATATATTAACTAACTATATGTGTTACAACAACAAAAAAGTATGTAATGAAAATAATTTGTTATTGTTCAGGTGTTGGCACAGAGACGGAGACGAGAGCAACTCTACAAGCAGCAGACCGGCTTGCCGTGGCGATACAAGAATCTCCATTACTACCTCCACCACCGGATCCTACAACTGCTAATATCCTCCGCAGCTGGCTTCAACAGGTAAGAAATATGAAATTACTAACCTATTTATTTTATTATAGATTAAGTAGGTCTATATTAATTTATGATTAATCATGTTTTATAGATTATTGTAATTTTTTTCAGAATTATTTATGTATTTAATTAAAACCACCTATACTGGTTTTATAACACAATTTTTATGGTGTATATATGATGTAAAATAATAAAATAATAAATGTATACCATTTCAGTATTGAAAAATTTATTCAATCATTCAGTTGCTATTTTTAAACTCAAAATGGAATTAACTGATCAATCAGTATTTAAGTGAACAATTAGATAGAAAATTTGAATAAAATAGATTTTTCTCCTTTTCCCGTGGACATCTTATATAAGGCAAAGGGAATCTGGTATTCCCAATAGATTCTTACTCACGAATAATCACCTCCCTTCCTGTTAATACCCCTATCGCTTAGGACAAGGATCAGAAATGGCTTTCCTAGTGCCAAGTTAGTAAGCTCTTTCCATCGATACTTCGAGAAAATTAAAATGAAAAAGGCAAAACTTAAATATCCATGTGAAAAGCGAGGTAAAGACCTGCCTGGGTAGGGTTCGGTTGGGAAAAAGGAAAAAAGGATTTTTGACATGCCAACATCGTCATTGTTGTTGGCGCCTACATAAGCATTATAGCGATCACAAAAATTAATATGGGAACATGAGATTTGGTACAGGGGACTATAATGTGCTCATATACAACCCTATTGAAATTTTTTTTAAATCCAATGGAAAATGTCAAAATGGTGGCAATTTTAAACAGTTTTTGTTCACGTCTCATCATGTGTTATTCAATTTATAATACACAGTAGATACAAATTTGCAAATTTCGATTCTATATGTAGTGGAGCCAACCCCACCTCCCTACAATGACAAATATTGAAATTATTTCAAACAATGTAATTTCAAATTCTGGTCTCCCAAGAAAATGTGATATTCGGTATAGATACAAAATTCGCACCACCAACATGAGCATGGCTAGTGGAGGTTTTCTTATAAGCACAGCTTTGAGGACCATTAGGAGGGAGACACTTACATGAGTGAAGATAGTGGATACTTTTTATTATATATAAATATACAAGACATGTTACTGTCTAGCCGATGTAAAGAAGGAAGATATAATGTACACAATTATGATGTTTAGAGAGTCTGTGTAACAATTGTTTTAAACAAACTTACCCTATTGATTAAGACCCTTTGATGTACCAAAACAATTTAACATTTCTTACAAGGTCAAAGAAATCAATTTTGGGAATGATGGGTATGAGTAAGTACCATAGTGAACAAATGAACTTGTTTTAAAATATCCTAAAGTGTACAGTAGGGATAGATCGTTATCGGATAACTAAACATATTACACTTCACTGTTTATGCAAGACATTTACTTGCGTCATTCACCATACTTCATATTAACGATGAACTAAAAAATAATTGCAAAAATATCTAAAACAATACTATATTGATGTACGACTAGTGGAAGTAGTCAAGAGCAATGCAATGCCTCTTGTATCGTATAGAACTTCATCATGTCTGCTGCAAAGTTGTTATCAAACACTCCAAACTTACACCTACATTGCATTCATTAGTAGACCTGAGCTACTCAGGATAGGTCGTCATCAATTTGTATACTTCAAATACCTTATAATTCTCAAAACACATTTATAACTAGAAAAACAAGTTGATGAACACCATCATCTAATGTAAAATGTAATATTAACAGATCCTCAAAATGTCATATTGTATTGGCAAATCAAGGGGTCTTATTCAGTAGGGCCAGTTACTTTAAAATAGTTGTCACACGTTTTCTAAACTTCGTAATTGTGCATATCACTACTTACTTGATGTCAGCTAAGTCCTAAGTGGCCTTATTGATTTGTATATGTTAAAAACTGTTGACTAGCTTTCCTCATTTTAATGTCTGACCCCTGGTGGGCCTCCAAGCTGTACATACGTGAAGAGGCCTCCACTCACTACTTCTTGTTGATGATGCAGTTTAGCTGTATCTCGTAACTATACAAATATCATGTTTTCTCGGGAGGTGGAGTTTGAAATTACATTCGTAGAGAGGTTCACTGGGTATCATTACATGTAGAATTGAAATCTGCAAATTTTTATTTAATTGTGTTGTCATAAGTGAATATCAAGTTAAATATGAAACACATTAGATGTTTAAAAAACTGTTAAAAATGGCCGCCATTTTGATATTTTTGATTGAGTTTTCTGAATTTAAATAGGCCTCTATATGAGAAGATTATAATCCACTATACCAAATTTCATGTTTTTATCTCAATTTTTGTGGCTGCTATCGTGCTTAGGTACAAATGGCAACAACAATGATGATGAACAGATGGCATCTCAAAACAATTTTTTATTTTTTTTTCATTTCTGCCATGAAACATGAAGATCACCCAAAATATGAAGTTGTAATTTTTGTGCGATTATCTAACTTACACTATTCTTCGTATAGGTCAACTGGAAAGGTAAATAAGTATATTTATGTTATTATTTTCCCTTTTTTCCAACTTTTGATTCATTTATACTGATGTTCTGTTATAGTTCATGCAATGCTTATATTGTACTTTCCTAAAATCTGTATACAGAGTGTAGGTTACTTAAAAAAAATTAATGTTTTTGTGTAATGAAATATTAGTACCTAACAAGTAACTTCACATAACTTCTTCAAAGTCATCCTTCATTTTCAGTATACAGTTTTTAAGTATGGAAACTGCTTTGGTATGTGTAGGCAGGAACACATAGGGATCTTCACAGTTAAAAAAATTATACTTTTTTGTAAGTTTGAAATATTTGTCCTTCATCTTGGATCCGCTATATTGAATCAAACTTTATTTTTTTAAATAAGAAGAAGGACGTGGGAAATGTGATTATAATTTAAAATTTGACAAGAAAAATGATGGTGAAAACTGTTTTTCGATAAATGCCATAGTTTTTTTCAAAGTACCAAAACGGAAAATTCGTGTTGGTAATAAAACGGGTTAAAATTTACTGTTGAAACTTTGTATGGTATTTTTTCTGTTGAATACATCCAATAACATAAAATAAAAACACTTAGATGTAGATTTAGATAGGGTAACTCAGGATTACCAAGCTCGTACTCACTATAGTGGGCAATATTTCTAATGTATCGAGGGATTTATTGTTTGTGACCTTCCTCTAGAGTGGGAAATTCAACTTTCTCTTCCATAACCCTCTGAATGTGTTACAAAAGTTCATTTACCACATTGTGAAGTATCTCAAACAACTTTGAAGACCAAGAATAATTCTAAAATATCTGCATATATACTTTTAATAAATTAAAGTTCAATCTATAACTAACACTAATCAATTTATGAAACATATGCATGGTAATTGAAGAAGATAAGTATACAAAACCGTACTTATTAAGGAAAACAAACAAAAATTCAATTAATGTTAATATTTATGGGATTAAATTGCTTTCAGAATACTTAACATTTAAAAATAAATTAGTACATTATAGAAACTTAAAACTTTACCTTCATTACGAAAATAAGAACATTTTCACTGTAATTCTGTCTCTCAAGTCATAATTTTATTTTATTTTTTTGTGCAAGAGGTATTTTTGAACTTGCTTGTCAAGCTCACTATTGTGGTTCCAGAGAAAGGAAATGAATTAAAATTGTGAAGCATGTGGTGGCGTAGTGGCCTACTCAAGTCAGTCAATTATTGAACCATTCCCTTCCATCATACCCCCTCCTCCACACTGACAACCCTCATCTCTTAGTATATAGGGTCCATGATGCTTAGAGAGTGGCTCACAAATTCAATTACACCAAACCAAGTAACACAGAATTATATTGATTACAGCTAGACTTTTGGTGTAAAATCTATAACTATTTTTTCCTATCAATAAGACATCAGATATTAATGTTTTACATGTATAATAAATAAATGTCAAACAGCTTTCTACGTTTCTTCGGCTCCTTGGTATGTCATGATTATAATACACAATCATTTACTGAATAAAACATTTTCAGAAGCAGCTGGGCCTTTACTATCTTCTAAACATTTTAATCCAGATTTATTTTTTAATTGGATGTTGTAATATATTATATAGCTTTATTCCCATAACTTTAACTTCCTTTTAACCCAAAATCAGGTCGTCGTGTTTAGTTTGGAGATAATTATCTCAGCGAGTTTTGTACAAGTGAAAGTCCGAATTTAAATTAAACAACTTCTTATTTTTATGTACAAATGTAACACATTCTAGATAATCTGAAATCTGAAATAATACAGTTCCGGAATAAAATCTTCAAATTTTATTTATAGTGGGATTACATTTTTGGAACATATTGTTTAATGATTAGCATATGATTAGATTTATACGAAAATCACTTTCGGAGTAAAAATGGTTGTTGTCACCAAATTTTTAACACAATTTGTTTTTTGGTCATATAATATATTTCTCTCTTTCAAATAAATTTATTTATTTTGGAATTGTGAGTTTTCATTTTACATCGGTTTTTATGTAAGTTATTGAAAAAACATGTTTGATGCATGTGATCAAACGCACAAACCATCCATGTGTGTAAATTGAGATGCATGACTATTTTAAAACAGCAAGCTTTCAAGAAAAATATTTTTAATAAAATTTATTTTTTATCGAAACGAAGTAAAATGGTATTATTAATTCATTGTTGGATGTATGTTTTTAAGGTCATTTAAATTTAACTAATTTATTTATTTTTAATAGAAATTTTTTTACATTCGTATTCAAAGCCAAAAAATAAGAAACTTTTAAACCTTAAACATTTAAGTAAAACTTTTTTTTTTAATTCGAACTTAATTCACCAAACCTTTATCAACATATTTAGAGATCTAGCATTCCACAATTTGTTTCTCAAAAAACATCAATTTTAAGAGAAAAACTGTAGAGAGAAGTGGTTTATTTTAATCAAATAGCCTATATATTTAATTATCAGAATATTATTTTACTTTGATAATTTATTTTTTACTGCAACAAAATAATTGATAAAAAACAATCTCAGCTTTACGAAGTTGAAATAAACCTTTTATCTCTTGTAACTTATCTTTGAATTTGATTTTCTTTGAGAGACAAATTCTGGAAGATTAGATCTCTAAATATTTTGTTAAATATCTTGAAAAATTAAAGTTGTATTCAAATAATGTTTCAGATAGACGTTTCTCATGTTTATTTTATTTAAAAATATTATATTATAACTATCACTAATAATTGAGTTCATCTCAAATAAATTAGAAAAAATGGACGTAACGAAGACTTAAAAAAGCCATTTTATACTCTTGATACCAAATTCTTTTATCTAAACCATTTGTCTTCTACACCCTCTCAGGAGCTCACATATAATTAATTATGTAGCAATTCTGAGGTACTCTAGCTGGATCTACATCTTTTTTCATCCAATCAAGGGTTAAATCCCTCTCTTTAACTTTCCTATCAGGTTTCTCTTTACTAACTTTTGTTCTCTTCTGACCTTGACACTATTAGAGTATTGAAATCTTGAGGGTCTCTATTTTATGCTTTGTTTTTTTTTAAGATGATGGTAACCATGGGATTTTTGCTTTTAAAACACACACACACACACACACACACCCTTATTCAAATTTGTTGGATTTTTCTTTTTTGATATTCACTACCTCAATTAAAAATGATGTACCATCTTTATTTGATTATGGTTTTATTTCAAAAACTAAGTCATCATCTTCATTTATTACATATACACATGTTCCTGGTACTACGAAAGTTTGACTTTGTTCAACAAAAATAATTTCAATCAGTCAAATGATTTGTTGTGAGAAATTGATGTGTTCCTTCTATTGTTGAATATAATATTTGTTCAACTTATGCTAATTTTGAGCATATGAGAATATTTAATAAATTCTCCAGATTTTTACAATTTTTTAGTAACTCAGTGATAGTACTTACATTCACCCCAACTTTAATAATATGGTTTCACCTAATGATGAACATAAAATAATATGTACTAGATATTAAATATAAATAAACTTGTTTGTATATTTCGACTTCTGTATTTATTAACAAAAAGAAAGAAAGTGTAATGATATGACCGAATATAATAATAAACATACAGGATTTACTTGCCGAAGTTACCTTATTAAAAGTAAACAGTAAAGCTCAACAGAAAATATTCTAGCCCAAAGTATATAAACAAAAATCTAAAATAGGAACGTTAAAATTAGAAATGACTCAACCAATGCAAATTTCTTTTATAAATAGAATTATTTGTGAAATCTGTGCGTGAAAACAAATATAAAATCTCGTATATCTTTGCAAACTAGTCTGTCATATAAATAATTGCATAAGTACTTTTATGGTCGTGCATTGTTTTACGAGACATTTTAAAACCCTGTTGATATATAGCCGAGATTTGGGAAGAATAACAAGGAGGCTCTTTACCCTATCTGCAGGCACAAAACAATAGATTGACTTATTTCAGTTAATACATGTAGAAGGATATGTTTACAATTAATTAACCTTAGATCCACTACTAAACACCAAATTAATATGAAAAATATTTATTTTATATCTTCTAAATTAATATCCATGCTTTTATTGACTTTAAAAACATGTTCCAAAATTTGATTAAATATTCTAAGCGGAACAAAATGAGTAAAAAATTTTATAGGCAGTTGTGCTAAACCTAAGTTTTGCAATGTGTATGATTTCTCAGGTGTATTTTATGTGAAACTGGTTTATTTTCCCACTGGGTATGAAAAAAAAAAAAAAATCAAATCTTTGTAAATGTACAAACGCTTTAAAGATAATATTCTTAGAATCTAAATAATGAGTTTGAATGCTGATTTAGTGGTATTAGTAATTATTTTTATAGAAATGAACTTCTGAAGAGGTATTATTAGCATCAGAATAGAAGAACTGTCTATTAACAAGATAAAAATTCTCAAGAGTTTAGTTTTATTTTGTTTTAAGAATATTAATATGTGGTTTCCGAGTACTACCAGAATCGATCATTATACCTACATTATTTTATCCACTCAACCTGTTCATTGACATGTATTGTCACATGTCACTTGATTACACACATAAACAATACATTTATATTTTATATGAAGTTAAGACTTCAGGCCTCTGCAATTTGTTTATTTTTAATCATGAAATGTTTAGAAAACCACCATCATGTAGCACACATGTCCCAATAATATTTAAAAATACAATAGAAAAACAAATTGCAAGTTTTATATTACACTGACTATACATACACAGCATAGTACACTCTGCACAATCCATCTATTTTACTTAGTGCATGTCCTATCGCCTGTTATTAATTAACCCCTTCTACGACTCTGCTTGGCTATTGTTCAGTTTTCTCACTCATATATCCGTGCCTTTTTAACTGGAGTGCAATTATGGCGTCTGCTTTTGAAATTCTGTGTTCACTTTTTATATTTTTAGAGTTTTATTGGAACACAATTTAGAAATAACACTACTTTAAACATCAGTTTCTGGGTAACTTTCTTTATTTACACTTATTAATATTTTATTTGAAATACTTGAAGATTAATATGGGGAATGGGTTCACGATTTTTATAGATTATTTTATAAATCTGTTTTACATTTTGTTGTTGTTGTTCTTGATGTAAACTCTCGGTCTTCATCATCTTCTAAAAAAAAAAAGGAGGGAAAAAAACATAAAATGAAACCTGTAGCCCTTGATTATTCTAAAAGTGTTGAGGTCAGATAAGAACAAGAGTTGGTAAAGAGAGACCTGAGAGTTGACTTATGTAAACATAAGGCATGTAAGAGTTGTGATTGAAGCTCGCCGGCATTACACCACACTTGTGATTTTCAATGGAACGGTTTGACGGATATCATCTCTATAAAATACAAATTATCCATGCTCTTTAAAGAAACAGTTCATGTGAATAGAAAATGGATCGGACAGGAAGTGGTTCAAATCCCACTAGTAGTGGTGCGGAATCTGGTGAATAATTTCAGGGCCCGACTGGAAGAATGCGTATGACTGAATGGGCATCATCTTATAGGAGTTATTTTTAAAAATTAGTGTACTTTCATTTCTTTAATCCTTTTTTATGTAGTGAAAATAAAATTTAGGCAAATTGATGGAATTTTGTTGACAGCCTTTTCAAAATTGCTCTTTATTCTGGCCTACCCTGTATGTGTAAAAAAGTAATGCTTTGTTTGTGCCATAAACAAAACCTCAGTTTTTGATAAAAATAGAGTTTTTAATTACACCAGTCAATGTTCTTTTTTTTTTTTACCAATTAATTTTTCACTAAAATTTTAACGAAATCAGTAGAGCAACCAAATGGCCGATTTTTGTTTTTTTACTTACAACTTACAAACTAGCAAATCTAAAAATATGTTTTGTTTGGGTCTATAGTGGCTACAGTACTCTTAAATAAAATTTGATTAAAATTGTTATAGCTGATTTTCATTTTGGGTTTTTTCTTATGACAGCTACTTTCAAATTTTGAGTTAGTTTAAAATTTGGTAGAAAAAGTCCTGAGATAGGGCCTAAATATGCTCAAATCATATTAAATTTGATTAAAATCGGTCCACATATTTCGGCCGCAGAAAACTGCATAGCCAACCGACAGACATCATTCCAAAAACCACTTTTTTTACTCTGAGGACTTGAAATATATCAACAATAACTAGACCTAGATTTTTTACCATATTACTTTTCCTTACACAACTACTGTATGTATATTTGTGAAAGTTAGAAACCATTTTTTAAAATGATTTTATTTAAAATTTACAGTACGGTACTAAAAAGTAGAATATAAATTTCTGCCTTTCCAAACTAGCTCAGCTTGCTCATATGTCATTAAAAATAAAAACATGTGCTAAACATAAAATAATCTAAATGGAAGCACATATAAATAAATGTGCTTGTGGTGTCAGCATAGCAAATATATGAGTGGTATACATGGAAGTCGAAATTTTGTTCGGTCGATTTTTTGTACATATTCTCTTATTTATTTATTTTTTTTTTAATTTAGCTGTGAGACATTATACTACATGCATAGACTCTGCCAATTAACAAGTCACAATAAAATTAGCAGAATACAGACACAAAACAAATTTTAACAACATGACAACTGTAGGCCACCAGATTTGTATTATGAACTATGTGTATTATCTATTCTTACCTTTTTTAAGTCTGTCTACAATCATATTTGAACTTATTACCTGTTTCAACAATATTGTCAGATTTCTTCCATCAGCTAAAGAGTTTTGTTACTATATATAAAACAGCACAAAACACGACACATTAAAACAAACAAAAGTTGTTTCACTATGGATGGTATTAAGACGAAAGCACTACACTGCATGAGAGTGCACAACAGATTTTCGTTGTAATACTATGCATGGTGTAAAATCTTTTGTTTGTTTAACATGTGTCATATTTAGTGTTGTGTTTTATACATAGTAATGAAGGTTATTAGCTGATATAAGAAATCTGATGATTTCAGTTTAGTTGTTGAAACCAGTGATTTAAGTTCAAAATAGGGTTGTAGACAGACTTAAAAAAAAGGTAAAATTATACATATTGTTTAAACAATTCATACAGCTAAAAATTACAAATCATAATCACTCAGAAAGCAGACTAATTAAAATTAGATACAGTACTACAATTCAGTTAACAGACAAACATGGGCAATGACTTTAAAAGAGAACATAACTACATGTTTTAATTATTTTTAAAACAATAGAATTAATGTAAAATAAACATAAACAAATGTGGAATTCAGTGGAAAGTAGGAGATCGCATCGTTTGACTATGTCAAAGCCAGTATACAGCGTACAAACTCCTTCACTGAATACAAGGATCTAGACAATAGTAATTGTTTAAAGGGGTTTTATAAGGTAAAATATCCTGAAGACTTCTAATGCTCTGTGGGTGTTTATTTACCAGTCTAGCACCAGTTTGGATAAGAAATTTGCTGTACAATTTCAATCTGTGCTGTCTAGCACGATAATTTTTAGCTTGTGTACTGCTATAACTGTATATATCTCTATTTTGTATATGATCTCATTTGAATATGACGTAGAGTATCATCTCAAGTATATATATATATATACACTTGGAAGTGTAAACACAGTGTACAAAGTTTGAAAAAAATCGTTTCTATAAAAATACCTCAAAATGTATTGCAGGATTTCATTCAGATAAACAGGGGACGCATAAATAAAACCATGGGACGCATTCTTGTAAAAAAAAAAAAGAAATTAAATTGCCCTATCCATACTATTGAATGATTTAACAAAATAATTTATTTTAATTTATCCAAAATATGGTCAGCTGTATCCGTTATTATATCAAAAAAAATGTTTAAAAAAATGTATGTCTGTCCAATATGTGAACGGATTTTAATCAATTTCGGTATGTTGACGTATTTTTACCATATTTCAAAACTTTTTTTTTTTTCATTTTGGTTTTATAACTCATATTCATGACCACCACCTAAGAATTTTTGATTAAATTTTGCTCAAGTGTAGTTTATAAAAATGAAAACAAAACATATTGGTCGCCATAAATGATGGTTCGTGAGTTATCGATAAAAAACAAAAAAATCGACCATGGGATGTTATGTTAAAATACTAGATTTCTCAAAAAATCGCACTATAGATTTTGTCGAAATTTTAGAGAAATGTGAAGATTAATGAACCAAAATCGGATATAAATTCGTAAGTACAAAAATATTACGGTACAGTAATAATTTGCAAATAACAAAAATAAATCTTTTGACCGCTGCCATTAAAATCCCGATTTTAATCAAATACAACTTATTTAAATATGAAGGGTGGTTTTAAAATCTTTTCCCTTCTATTTTTGTACATTGATTTTTAACCAATACCACCCCATTATAAATTTAATCTTTTAAATGTTTAAAAACTTTAGATGACTCTAGATCCAAGATGTAGCAATCAACTTCAAAATTGTTAATACGAAGGTGGTCAAGTGACATATCGTTTAACACTGTCTTTTTTCTTAAAACAAAGTTGTTCAATCAAAACTGAAAAGGTTTTACCGTTCTCTAGATATCAGTAGGTTTAAGTAATTACCTTGGACTACATGAAAAAAAACCAGAAAACTTTTTTTCTGGTAAGAAAATATGACTTTGTAACAATACAACATTTCTAGATTACATCACAATATAAAAGAACTGAAATTATATTTGACACAAGAATGACTTTTTACAAAGTAATTTTTGTACTTATCTAATAAAACAGGAGTCACACCTGTTTCAATTAACCTGTGTATTGTTCTATTATTTCCTGTATATACACTAAAGAAGGGCATGGTAAGCAGCTGGGAAGGGTCAGATGCAACTTGCTTTGACATAGTTTGAATGATGTTTGCCTAGATCCACCCTCTAGTCTTTGCCACCTGGTGTTGAAGGGAAGTCACATTCATTATTCCTGTCTGTAAGGCTCGTTTCCTGGGTAAAACAACATTCCCTTTTTCAACGAAGATATCGCATAGAATAATCTTTAGAAAAGACATTTCTTTAATAAGCTGTCCAAACTTTTTCATTCACCCACCCCCAAAAACTAAACATTCTCGTAAAATAACCATAATACTCCTATTATCTTCCGTATTTCCCCTTTAGTATATGAAACCATGTGAACTGCTGTTTATCGGGATTGCATTATGTAGGTTGAAGGAGTAAGTGACTCTAATCCAATTTATTGCCAGAGTTTGTTTGGAGTGGATTATTGGCGTTAGTTGTAAGAAGCAATTTAAAAGTTGAACAGTTCTCTGTGAACTTTTAAAACTCTTAGCATGTTGCCCGTCTGGCCTTTAAGTAACGTTATTTTAAACCTCGGGGCGTGGAAGAAGTTTACATCTAAAGATATTAAAAAACTTCGTAACAGCTGTTTTCATGTCTAGGCTATTCGGTTGTAACCTTGGTAGTTTATTTCCGTTTAGAAACGAACATATGTTTCTCACGAAGTGAACTTATTTTATTTAACCTCTTTTTATAAAGTGGACTTTTTAATAAATATCGACCCGCAATGGGCCGAAGATGTATAGATGTTTGATTTGTTTATTAATTAATATTCGTTATTTAGTAAATATTAGAGAGAAGGGGGGGGAATCCGTATTTTCCCATACATAACCTATACACCCTGGTCTAGCCTTTAGTGTATACACTTTGCTCATATTTAGTATATTACGAGAATATTTTGGTCATATGTACAGATATGAAAATATTTTGCTATTAACTAAAAAGTGGTGGTAAGACTAAAGCTTGTTTTAAAAATTTTCTTTTTGAAAACGTTTATCAAATGTTAAAAAGTTAATAACCCCCCTCCCCCACAAAACTGCGGTTTCTCTCTGTCAAAAATAGTAAATGAGTCATGTTCTTTAGACACATTCTAGGCTGTGTTTGGGATGTAGTTCGTTATTCTATTTATCACAGAATAAGTCGAAGGGATTTCTAATTGTGTAAAATGTGAAGACTTAAAACCCATTCACTATTAATAGGAGAAAGATATCTCATTATCCTTTTATCTTGTAAGGAATTATGTTGTTAATATAAGCTAAACAACAAATTGCGATGAAACTAAACACCAGATTGAGATTGGTACAACCAAGGACCCTTATAATTTCACTTACGTGTCTGTCCGTCCAGTCTGCTGTAAATCGCAACAGACAAGACGGTAAATCCTGTATATTTCAAATTTTGGATTTATATTCTTTAAATTGTCTCACATATAGGTATAACGTTAACAAATAAAATTACCTTAGTAGTTACTAGGCAAAAACTATTGATTTGAACAATTTTATTTTTGGAAATATTATGGGGTATCAAGTAAAACTAGAACTTATTCTGATTACAAATCTGTATATTTATGTGACGAAAAAAATTAATATATTGGTGTTAGGCCAAATTTTAAGTGTCAGATATTATGTTCCCCTCTCCCCTCTAACTTGAACACGGTGTGACCTAATAATCTGAAAAAATTATGTTGATTTGAACTTTAAATTGCAGTGCGAATTATATATTATGTTTTTTGTATAACGAATACAACTTATTTTAAGCACACAAAATAAGTAGACTATAAGTTTTAAAAGTAGTTTTTGTGAGATGTGAGACAAACAATTCAATAAGCATTAAAAGATGGATTCTATTTTCATTGCTTTCTCTTTATTAGGGTACGTAACCAAAGACCCTTATAATTTCAAGCGTATGTCAGTTTGTACAATTTAAATTTCCATACGACTTATGGACCCTAGGTCGTGTGGTTTAAGCACAATAACATCCTAAGAATCCTTTTTCTTCCCTCTAAAGAACTGTTGTTGAAATGAGCAGCACGGAACCTGCAAGTTAAATGAGTTGCATATGGTGCACTGCAGTTGCAGTTGGCTGGAAGGTCTTTAAAACTCCATCTGTTGCTACGTTTTGTCCATTTGCAATAGGATATAAATATATAGACTGACTGCAGGCAACATTGTCACCAAATTTAGACATCTTTTTTCTTATCCCTTACCATATGTTCGTGTTTTCACTATGACAAATATTTGTTGAAATGTTTACGAGATTTCTTTTGTAGATCCGAGTAACTACGTAGTGTGGATATCAACAGTTTTGCGAGATCTTGCATCTGCCAATGAAATGGACTTAATGCTTCTTCTTAGTGTTCAATTTATAAAAACTTATTCATGTGCCGATATGCTTCTATTTTTTAAAATTTGTCTTAAAAGTTTGGTAATAAAAAATCAATTTCCGTTTATTTGAATCACTTCATTTCATGACTTTTACAAAAAAAAAAAAAAAAAAAAAAAAAAAAAAAAAAAAAAAAAAAAAAAGTGTGTTATTGTGGTGTGTATGCACGACCACAAAAATTGAGATGGAAATATGAAATTTAGTATAGGGGAATATAATGTGCTTGCAGAGAACCGTATTAAAATTTAGAAAAATCGAACTGATCATGTTAAAATGGTGACCATTTGTAACAGTTTTTTGTTAAAATCTCGCGGTATTATTCAACACACTAAATTATATGAAATCGCAGATTTCAATTCTACATGCAATGGTACATATACCACGTTTCTACGAAGTTATTGTCATTTGTAATTGTATTGTCAAAATGTAATTTCATACCGTGACCTCTCGTATAGTTACGAGATCTGACAGAAGCGATCTACGAGGTATGTTAAGACGTCAACTAAGTTATGATGTACACAATTACGAGGTTCAGGAAACTGGATAAAAGACTCTTTGATATTTTCAATACAAAAATAACATTTCCTAAAAGGCTCAAGAAGACACCTAACTCTCGGAACACTCCATTAGCCCACTGTCAACAAAAAAGTACATTTTTTACGAAATTTTACCAAAATCTGTTAAAAATTGCAGCCTCTAAAGCGTAATGTATTGATTGTTTCTACGATGACAATAGCGCAAGTTATTATCAAAAATGTAATTTCAAACTGATTTCTCGAGAAAAAATTGTTACGAGATACTGACTAATGTGTTAAATCAGTTATTGTATACAATATAAAGTTGGCAAGCAAAGTATGAAGTCGAGGATTTTTCATACATTGTCTAGGGATTCTATAGAACGCCAGCTGCACGTCAGCCAGACTGCTGAATACCGGTTTTCCATGTCTTTCAGGTTAGTTTTGGTTCATTTACTTCACTAAGTACAAACACATCCTATTTTCTCCATTTTATATTTTGTATATTGTAAATAAATAATTTTCTGAGCAAATCTCTTCATTTAATACTTTGCGTGAAGAGCCGTAGGGATTTTACACAATGCTTAGGCAATGTCTAGAATGCCTGGATTTTATACATTGCCTCATTACGAAGTTCATAAAAGCCATTTCATACAAGGTCCAAGAAACCAACTTTTGGACATTATATTACATTGTATAATGGGAGTGGGTAAGTACCATGATGACACTCAACCATTTTGTTTTATAAGGCGATGATGTCCACGCTAACTTACGATAGGCCTAACAAATAATAAAATGGTAGTTTAATTGGCATTGTAAACCGTACCGTTTCCTTGGTATGAACTGGTTTCAAATGTAATTGTTCAACGCAGTTGGAGTAGATTAGCCATCCTACTGAGTGTGAGGAATGGGGGGGGGGAGACCTCTGAAGCCCATCAGTAACATGTCTAAATTTAGATCTTCACACAGACTCATCTCGTAGTGCAGTGTTGGTGCGGTGACTAGTGACTGAGTTGTACTTTAATATTTCTGGGTGTGCGTTGGTGATATTTACGATATTTGGTTTGTTTTTAGGTTAGGTTGTTTATTGAGATTGTTAGCCATACAGTGTACTCCTATTGTATTGTTGCTTCATTTTAGTTTTACATTCACGAAATTTTTTGACCTGCTCTGTGGTCTGACATAAAGTGCAATGCTCTATAGCCCTAACAAATGAACTGATTGTAATAAAATATTTTATGTGGACATATCTCCAAACTTTTTTTCTTTTTAATATTTGCTAATTGTAGTTTCTCATCATTCTACCAATTTCGTTAAATTTTTACTAAAATGTGAAGATTAATGACCCAAAACTGTGTGCAAAATCGCAGTTAAGGAATTTATGTTTCAGCAATAATTAACAAAACAAAAAATAAACCATGACCGCCGTTAAAAGTTCAATTAGAATCAAATACCTGCTTGGCAATCCCCAAGGAATGTCCTTCTGGTCCATCTTTCCTATCTGGTCTCTTTAGATCAGCTGTTCTTCTTTCTGACCCTATAGCTATTAGAGTAAACAAGGGCTGGGTTCTTTATTTTATCTTCTTTTTTTGTAAGGCGATGATGACAGTGAGGTTTTTCGTCTTTAAACAACAAGGGAAAAAGGCACAAGTGAAGCAAATTTAGGCCCTATATATATATATATATATATATATATATATATATATATATATATTAGACTGGTTGCAGACAGACAGACACGCTTTACCTACGGACCCTATAATAAAAATAAACCAAAACTATTTGTTGTCAAACATTTTAATTCACTATTTCTCTAAAAATGAAAATGAATTTGAACAAATAATTATATATATATAAATAAGACCTAAACACTTATGACATCTAGAAATTTTTAATTTACAAAAATTGAAATATTTCGATACGGTCAAAATATGGTCAGATCTAAAGTTGATTTACCATTTATGGTGTAGTTGAATTGTTCTACGATAGACAACAGATAGACAGTTGTAATGACTGCGATATTATCAAATATACTTTACATAAATTACAAAAAACATTTTTACTTCCTTAAATTAAAAATTACAAGATTTTTACTTCATGGAATCGGAAACAACATAATCGTTAACAAATTTTAAAAATAGAAGTATGTGTTTAGTGTTTCCAAAATACGTTGCTAAACTTCAGGAAATGGTTTCCTGAGGTGAAAATAAGTAAAATCTTCGTGTAAACACATGTCTTAAAATAATTACTATTCCGTCTGTCCGCCATTTTTTAAACATATTTTTGAAATAAAGTTAGATATTGACTCCAAATTTGGTATACCTATTATTTTATGTGTTTTTTATCAATTTATCAAAAAGCATGAGATTGTTTTTCGAATATTTTCAAAATGGCGACCGTTTAAAAGTTTTTAATGTAGAATGTATAAAATTAATGTATAAAACATTACAAAAAAATTGTCTTTTTAATGACAAAATTTATAGTAGACAAGCAAATTAAACGATCTATTTGAAACAAAGACACAAAATGTTTAATATTGTTACTATTAAAAAATATCATAATTCAAAATATTTTGGTTTTAGACTAGTTTTGGGTGTTTTTTGACAATACCAGGAAATTATGTTTTCATTTTTTTGACAAGAACTCGGTTATCCTTTAAAATAATACTGAAAAATTACTCATTTTGTTTGTCAATAAAAAAGAACACATTTTGGTCTCTTGTGCATTTTTTATAAAGTTCATGTTTTTTATATATTCGACATTAAAAATTTTAAACGGTCGCAATTTTGAAAAACAAAACAAAGCTCTGGTTTTTGATGCATTGATAAAAAAAATCACATAAAAAATATGCATATCAAATTTGGACTCGATATCTCCTTTCTAAAAATACGTTTTTTTTTGTAACAAACACAAGGTGGAAAACAGAAAATTACGATTTTGTAAAAATATGCTAAACCGATTTTGATCATGTGTAGCCTCTAATTCCCAAAAAAAGTATTGATTGCCATTCTCCGAAAACACCTGTTCGAGGGTAAAAACTAAAACAATCGGCCACGAGGGCTGTTATAAAATACGTAATATCTCAAAATCGACTCTACCAATTTCGTTTAAATTTTATTAAAATACAAAGATTAATGATCCAAACCGGTATGAAAACTCGGAAATCCAAACACGGTTCAGGAACAATTGACAAAAAAACAAAAATAAACCTATAGCGCCGTCATTAAAAATTCCATTTAAATCAAATACGACTTACACTAAGCTAAGGACGTGCTTACGGCACAAACAAAGCAAGTTGGACGTTTCGTTAATAGGTGCAAGTATGTCTTATTATTTTTTTTTATAAGATGGCGTCTTTGAATATTGTTCACTTTGATTTGGCAACTACTGAAATTACATTTTTTGTCATGATTAGTTTAGGTTTGTTTATAAATGCTTTTGGGGATAGGTGAATAGGAAAGTTTGTGCAATGTTTTTGTATCGGTAATTTTTTAATAAATCTATAACAATAAGTAAATTCTAGTTTTAAAGTTCATATTATTATAATGATTTTCGTCATCGTATAAACACAACGTAAATACACGCGGTCTTAAGTTTAGAGCACCAGTAGGCCTGTGTGTTGTGGTTTTATCTGAACACATTTGTTTTAGTCTTAACTTCTTAGATTATAGATTTAGTTATAGTTTCTAATGTCTGATTCAACCATATTAGTCATAAATAAATGTTTTAAATATATTTAAATTTCTAGTTTATTTTTCTTTAACAAAAATAGTAAAGAGATGGGGGAGGGGGGAGGCTGATTACTAACTTCATTCCACAACATATCAATCACTGAATTTACAATTAATCATCAAAGAATCATGACAAAATATACAACCGTTATTTTATGAAATACTATCTGTAAAATATCTAAATCCACTCTGTTTGTTTGACATCGATAAATAAACTAAATAGGTACATATCTGGTTTTGTTATCATCTGTCTCAACAGAGGCACAGGTGGTAAGGATTAAACATTGATTGTTTGTTCACCACAGTGGAAATGCATCAACTATACTAAATACAAATTATAGGCTACTAATTATATATTTTTTTCCTTTCTTACATGTACTTTAGAGAAGTGATGGGTCAAAATATCCATCTGATGTCCGTTTTAAGATCCTCTGACACCCCCCTCCCCGCAAATATTTCGATTTATTTTGAGCAGAAATTGACAATCTATTCACTAGTAAATTTATTTTTAAATTGCCTTAAATTTTTGTTGATTTTAGTATCATAACATTTACTTCAATCGGACATTTGCCATCAGTCAGACATAGAATGTTTAGAAAATGTTATGCCAAACTTTAAGTGTTGGTTAAGTAGGTCAAAATAAAGAATAACCTTCCTATTAGGCGAGGTGCTAGGTGCAGTTGAGTATGCATGAAAAGAGTCTGAGAATTTGACTTTTGATTTTGGTAATGGGGACCTAGGTGAGTGTAAAAACCCATGTCGTCGCCTCCGAGGGTGGTCGACAACTTGGGGGTGGGGGCGCAAAGTTGCAAAAAAACGAAAATCGGCAAACCCCTTATAACTCCCTTGTTATTGAACGTAAGTCAATGAATTTTTTTTTAATTTGTAGGCCATAATGTCACCTAAAAGAAATGTTATTAACAATTTTCTTTTATTTTTATTAGTTTTCGAGATAAAAATTATTTTAACAATTATTTGAAAATATTTTCATTTTTGTTATGGTAAATAAACAATATTTGTAAAATAAAAATTATTTTTACATTATAAAAACACTGTTATAGGAAATAGACAACATTATTGCTCAATATGTAGTATAATTAAACATTTTATACATCAGTAAACATACATAAAGACATTAAATTGTTGAAAAGCTGAGAAAATATGATGTAGACAGTCATAATGCGACGCCGGAATCTACGTGGCATCTTTGTAAGACTACATGCTAGGCTAGTATTGTATCCACAGGGCTATGTTCCCGACTACCCAAAAAATCTGAAAAAGCGCAATAATGAACTAACTACGTGGCATGATATATCGTTAAAGATTGAAAATATGTTTTAGTATTAAAGCGTACTTTTTGACAGTTTAAAATTATTTAAATTGTAAGTACTTGATTATAATTAGTATATTGTTACCAAAGAGCCTTCTGCATTATAATCAAATTAGCAGACGTTTTATAGTTCAAGTTTTATTTTCTGACCACACTAGTAATGAAAAAAACAATTATGTAAGTTATTACCAATAAGAATGAAGAAATAATTAACATTTAATTTGAAAATAACAAAAACTACTTACATGGCAAAGGTTTTGTTGTTTACTCTCCCAGCGTATTGACTATGACAGATCTGTTTAATTGTACTGGTTTTTACAATTATTTTCAATGCAGTTGCAGTATCCACAGCAAGGCACTTCTCTCATGTAGCAAGGGCAAGATTTGTTGCATTTTTTACATTTACACGGTGGTAGCAGGTCTTCTGGCAAAGACGGTTTGGTCATCCACACAGGGCGAATGATTCCAGAACAGTCTTCATAAAACCCATAGTTTGTAATACTGAGTTAGGTGATGTTAGCTTGTAACGCACTATTCCACACATGGAGTTTCACGCTATCGCTTGTTGCTGGAAGGGATGCAATGTTTCTTAACGATGCTGGATGAGTTGATATAATTTTGAATCTACTCTCGTTACAGGTTAATCCTTTTTTCTTTATAATTCTTAGATATAATGCTTCATATTTAACATAATCTTCATCAGTCAACTCAATTTTCCCTAATTTCTCTAACAAATCCCTATTTTCCTCGTGTTTTGCCTCTTTCAATGCTGCTTTCTTGGTTCCTACTTTGCTAGTTGTATCACAACCAGAAAATGCGTGAATGGCAGGTAGAACACTACTCAGATGATAACCGTATGCTTCAGAGGCAATGTGGCAGCCTAGGTACTTTTGTTTGGCAGAAGTTCCAGTTTTAATCCATAAAGCCGAACATTTTATGTCGCAAAATTCTTCCCAAAACCGTGTGCCCAAAACAAACACATCAGTGTCAGGACTGTGTACGATCACAACTGCTGCTGTGTCGTGGACAAGTAACGCTTCTTTGGCGTTAAAAAGAAGTCTTGTATCAGCATCAACGTGGTTACATTTCAGTTTCAGCACTTCATAAATTTCATCATCAAAGCCCTTCTGCATACTAATTTCACCGTTGACAGAACCACTAGAGATATAATTTACAGAGATATATTTACAGTACCAAAGTAAATAGTTTGCCTTTAGGTACTACAACTCTATCTAAGAGGTACGATGCAATGATAATAATTAATTGGCGTTTGTTCTCGGGGACGAACAAAAACCTTTGCCACTGTTTTGGAACTTTTGTATGAATTCCTTGGATGGAATAACGAAGTGGTTCCTTTCCACCTTTTCTCCTTTCCTGTTCACATAGCTTTGTTGAAGGCTTGTCATAAATGTCAAACACCAAGTCCACTTGAATGACTCCTTCTCCCTTCAACACTTTGCAAATTCGTTTTAACATGAACTCTCCTAAATCTTGTATTATGTAAAAGCTATTAGGCACTGTAACAGGAGTTGATTGGAGTAATGCCATTCCATCAATTACGTGTATTTGTTTGGAGGAGGATTCAGGCAGATTATCAGAAACCACACACTTAGTGTCAACCACGATTTCATTCACCAACAGTGATTTTGTCGGTTTCCTTAAGAGTTGGTCAGATGTTGCCAGGGCTGGAGGATACTCTAATAATTCGTGTTGAACGAGGTTTTATATGCTATACGAGCGCTGAGCAGCTAAGTCAAGTCGTTATGTTTCACAGTTATTTGTGACTTTAGGTGTGGAAGTTTCTTGGGAGTACTCATGGTTGAAAATGAGTTAACTGTGATGCGTTTAATGGGGAAAAATATTCCCTTCTTATGCTGAACTAGCCGTTCTGTAATGAACTCCCTACATAGGTTCTGACCTTTTTCATCAACTGTTAAGAGAAATTCTGAGACTTTCTCATCTGCCACAAGCCCACTAACAATTTTCGAAGTCCTTGACCAATCGAATTTTGAAAAGGGTCATCATGATCTCTCATGAACTAAATCAATTTCCCAACATCCTTTTCGTCCCTTTCCAGCCTATTTGCGCCCCATTCGGAATGAGTATAGTCTTCTCCGTCCCCTGTAGGATCATAATTGCTCTACAGAAGGCGAATAGCATATCAGATATAGAAGCTTTATTTGGATACAAAATCAGCCATTTTTGGAAGGCATTATAATTTGCTGTAATACCGATAACGCCTCCAACAACTTTTGAAGATCTTATGAGTGTCTGTTCCAACGCAGGTTCAGTGGCCACATTCTTGAATTTACCTGGTCTTCTCTTTACCGAGAAGTGACCTTGGTTAAATGCGGTTTTCACTTTTTGAGGTATCCTTTTCATATCCTCAACGTAAAGCACACACCCTCGGACGTAGTTAATGTGGTTGTACACGAAGAAGTACGGAAGCATGGCTGACACTGTTACCAAGTGCAAGTCCCAAAGTCTATCTCGTTCAGCATGTATGCAGTTCAATAATATTTCCACCAAGTAACAGTAGTGATTCCAAAATTTAAAGGCGCCTGAAGGATGTATACTAAAGGCGCCTGACGAGACTTTCATGTTACGACAGGCTCGGAGCACGGCTTTTCATGTTACGACAGGACTCTGGCTCGGAGCACGGCTATTAGTCGCTAGACTGCCGCACTTGTTTATGATATTTTAAATAATCTTTTCACTTAAAAAATACTATGTAAGTTTATTGAAGGGTAATAATACTTTATTACAACGTATACCGAACAAATATTGTTTATTTACCATAAAAAAAATGAAAATATTTTCAAATAATTGTTAAAATAATTTTTATCTCGAAAACTAATAAAATTAAAAGAAAATTGTTAATAACATTTCTTTTAGGTGACATTATTGCCTACAAATTAAAAAAAAATTCATTGACTTACGTTCAATAACAAGAGAGTTATAAGCGGTTTGCCGATTTTCGTTTTTTGCAAACTTTGCGCCCCCACCCCCACGTTGTCGACCACCCTCGGAGGCGACGACATGGGTTTTTACACTCACCTAGATCCCCATTACCAAAATCAAAAGTCAAATTCTCTGACTCTTTTCATGCATACTCAACTGCACCTAGCGCCTGTACTATATGAACATATCTCCGGAAACGGTTTGTTTTCCATCTGTCCAGCATTTGTGTTATTTCAAAAATAGTTATAGCTTTTGAAATTTAAGATTTCGTGTCGAAATTTAGTATGCACATATGTTATGCAACGCTTTATCAGTATACCCAGAATCAAAGCTTTGGAATTGTCAAAATGGCGGCCGTTTACATTTTTGTAAAGTTAATGGTTTTAGAGACATTCAATATTAAAAATTTCAAACGGTCACCATTTTGACAATTTATAAGATACAGTTATGATTCTTGGTATACTGATAAACTGTTGCATAACAAATGTGTATACAAATTTCGACTCGAAATCATATTATTTCAAAAGTTATAAATATTTCTCAAAAAACACAAAACGACCAACAGAATAAAAAACGAACTGTTTCCAGACATATTAATAGGAACTGTTTCTTTATTTTAACCCGTATAACCACCACTTAAAATTGGTCTAACATTTTCTGAACGCTCTGCATATTAAAAAAAAAGAAAAAAAAGACAGGTTTCATGAGTACAAATCAACTCTCGTTATCAAGTGCTAAACCTTGACCCAAAAGATAAAAACACCAACATAGCCTAGGACCATGTTGGAAACTATGCAAGCCGCCACATGTCAAGTCCATTGAGGCCCGAGCTTGTAAACAGTCTGACCTTGAAGAAACCAATAGGGACCATGATGCAGGTTTGCCAACTTGTATCCTCGCTGTGATAGTACTTGGCACTTGTAGCATGTCAGTCTTCTCATTTCCGCTAATTCCATCATGTGCTGGCACCCACAATGAGTAACATTGTTATGGTCACCGATCTATGATAGGGTCTTCAAGCACTCTCAGACTAACTTTGACCCGAATTCTTTTGAATCTATTGTCCTTATCTCTATAGCCAAGTCTTAGATTTTCTTGGACACTTTCTATTAAAGCTGGTATTTCTGACTGAAACACTGTAGGGGGAACTTCCATATGTAGCGAAATTATTTGATGAAATTCATCTCCACTAATACCTGCGCCTGTTCCCACCTACACCTAGTTTTTGAACCATCTGTAAACCTCAGACTTTGGTTAGATCCCTCTCTTTTATCTTTTCTATCAGGCCTCGCTTGACCCGCTTTTGTAATTTTTAGACCCTGAGTATTTGAGAGAGTCATTATTTTATGATCTTTCTTCTTTTTTTTTATAAAGTGATGGTGACAGAGAGGTTTTTCACCATTAAAACAACAAAGTGGAAAATATAGATACTCTCTGTATAAAGGTCTACAATAAAACCCACATTTTATAAATATCCGAAGTTCTTTTGTTTCTACCATGAATGTTTGTTTACTTTCAAAATGAAACATTCAACTGTAGAAAAGCTTTTACAGTAATGCAATGAAATCATAAAGTAGGCCTCTACAGAATCATGCCGTCAATCCACTCAGGATTGTTTGTATTCCCCTCTTCTCCTACACATTTATAGATGTGCTTGATTATTCATAACAAAAAAGTTGATTGTGTTATAGTAATGCCCAAATGGTCTTCCTCTAAATGTAATCTCAAAAGTTGGTTTCATAGGATTTGTAAGAAATATTAAATTGTGTTGGTAGATTATGTGGGGGGGGGGGTCTTATCTAGTATGGAAAGTTTGTTTAAAACAGTTGTTACACAGGTTTTCTGAACCTTGTAATTGTTGTGTATCACTACTTTTTTGACAATAACTTCGTTATTTGTCATCATAGAGAGGTAGAGTTGGTACCATTACATGCAGAATTGAAATCTACAAATGTGTATCAAGTTTGTTGAATAACAGACAACTTATTAATAAAAAACTGTTTAAAATGGTCACCGTTTTGACATTTTCAATTTGCTTTTTTTCTGAATATCAGTAAGGTTCTACATGAGCACACTATACCAAATTTCATGTTCCTATCTTAATTTTTAATTTTACTATCATGATTACATATTGACGACAATTATAACAACGATGTACAGATGACATGTCAGGAAAAATTTTTTTTCCGTGATCCATGAAATCAGTTGAAAAACAAATTGAATTTTTTTGCGATTGACATGTGTTATTAAAAATATAATATTGCACTATTTTGACCTCTCTTATAGAAATACAGTCATAGCCTATTTAAGACCATAAAATATCCACCTATTTTAAACAAAGGAATAATTTGTAACCATTTTATGTATATACAGGATGATTTAGACTTTAGACCACTCATTCCAAATGTATTGTGGAAAAACTGTTGAATATACAAAATTTGTTTAAAATGATATGAACATATGAAGCATTTTGACATTTTTTCCCCTCAAAATTCTGTTTTCCAAAATAGCATTATTAGGGTGTGGAGTTGGGGTCTGTTTCCCAAATTTTCAAATATAAATGTAGGTTTAGTGACACCTTATTTTAAAATCTAGTTAATTCTTAAGAAAATTAGTTTAGTGAAAATTTTGTTTCAGTTTCTTTTGCCACTTTAAAATGATGACTGTAGCCTAAATATTTTAAAATAAACTGTGTTAGAGCATTGCATACAATTTCTCACTCACCCATTCCTATAAACCTATTTTGGATATATATATATATATATATATATATATATATATATATATATATATATATATATATATGGCCAAAATAATGCAAAATTTGATCAAATCAGTCCAGCTAAGTATAAAGACCCTCTAACCTTTGAATAATCTAATAGCATCAGGGTCGGAAAAGAACAAGAGTTGTTCAAGAGAGACCTGATAGGAAAGATGAAAGAGACTAATCTAACCCAAGTCTTTGTGAAAATATATATATATAGATCCGGCTTGGTTCCCTCTGGCCAAGTCTGTACCTATTAAAGTGAGCCCGTAGAGTCAAACTAATTTAAACACTCTAATTCTATGGGGAAGAAGATCTATTAAAACTAAATATTTTCATTCTTTACTTTAAATACAAATATTATTGTCCCTCAAATTGTAACCTAAAATAGCCTCGTCTGTAGTAAAGCCTCAAGCATTTGTTTTTTGTGTGCATTCTGCTTGGTGGAATATTCTCTAATAATACACAATAAGAACTGAAACTCCAATATTTGCTCAGACTTTATCTCCCTTTAGCCATCTTACATTGCAATCAATAGCATTTCTACAAGGAAGATAATACTAGTTGTCAACAGTCCTGGAGACCCTTTATCATTTTGAATTTTACTTTTCTAACAAGTGTGAAGATATTTATGAATTTTTTATTTTCT
This sequence comes from Aphrophora alni, assembly GCA_963513935.1. Classification (NCBI taxonomy): domain Eukaryota; kingdom Metazoa; phylum Arthropoda; class Insecta; order Hemiptera; family Aphrophoridae; genus Aphrophora; species Aphrophora alni. The sequence goes on along the minus strand of OY740769.1, from coordinate 99,589,831 downwards.
CTTAGCCTAAAAGTAGTTTCTTGGAAAAACCATTTTTCCTCATTGTTTAAATTTTAAAACCTCTTGATCTACATTGGTTTATATAAAAAACAAAACAGAAGATAAAAAAGACTTCCTTGCCCTATAATAATATTTAATTAGCATCAGAGTCAGAAGATAACAAGTGTTGGTCAACAGAGACCTGGTAGGAATGAAAGGGATTCAAATACAAGATTTCATGAAAAAAAGTGTAGATCCAACAAGGACTTTTGGGATTGCTACGTTTGTCATCACTATGGACAATCTCTATGGTAATGTCCATATTAATGTAAATACTTCTTCCTTTTTATCACAATAACATTATCTCAAATACAACTAACAAGTATTTTAACATTCATCCCTCCTATTTTCTGAACAGACATATGAAAAGGGATTATTTTGTTTATAGGTTATGTTTATCTTTTATATTCCCAGCTGTGTAGCACTAGGAAGTTAGTATGGGTTGGAATTTATTTGCTCTTGGGTCAATTAGTTGCGTCCACACATAGCAAACAGCACATGGCCAGCCAGAAATAGCCACCTCAGTCTGCGTTCTTTGCATCTCTTGCACTATTTCTTATGCTGTTTTACTCTAAAATAATTACCTATTTTGATTGCAAACCGTTCTTTTCTTTACTCTAAAACTGAATGTTTTATGAAGGTTAAACATATCGAGAAGTCAGTTATAATGAAAATTATAGTTAGATTAAAATTATTTAATTAGTTGTGTTTATTTTTAAACTATATGAATGAATCTAAAAAGTTTCACTTCTAAAAAAACTGAATTTTTGCGAATATACCAATTTTGAAGTCGCCTGGATAAAAAAAAAAGAAGATTTTGGAATGATGTCAGTCTGTCGTTTGTGCAGTTCTTCATAAAATTTGATAGTCGGGCTTATTTTGGTCATATATTTTTACTTTTTTAATAACTAAAATTTAGGCTAGCTGTCATAAGAAAAAAATAACAAAATTAAAATTTTCTCAATACTGGCTACAACAATTTTTATCAAATTTTGCTCAAGTGTGCCTCTAAGGACTCAAAAAAAAACATTTTTTCCTAATTATTAAATTATTGATTTTAACGCTTATATATTTTTACCAGCTAATATTGAAAATTACAGCAAAAAAAGCAAAGTCAAGTGAAAAGTGTACTGGGAAGTGACTAAGGATAGCTCATTGGCATGTAAAGCCATATAGGTCCTGGGTTCAATTCCCAGTCTAGATCGTATATTTTTCATTAAAAATATTATTATAGTTTTAGCCATCCTTAAATAATGTCTGTTCTAGAGTTATCTGTAAAAAACAAAAAAATATCCACAATGAGCCTGTTAATATAAAATTAATCAAAATCAATTTCGTTAAAATATAGTAAATTGTGAAGTCCTAAATCTGTGTGCAAAATTGTGAGTAAAAAAATTACAGTATGTTTTTATTTACATTGAGGACGTGTTTATTGTACAAGTGAAATAATTTTAGGCTCTTATTTAAATATAGGCTATAAATTTTAAATTTAAATCGTGGAATGTGAAAATTATTAATAGAAACCCATGTGCAAAATCGCAAGTAACATAATTTGATGCTTTTGTATTAGACGTACCCCCTTTTTGTATATCGAATAAGAACTAATTAATATTCTACTGCAATTTTAGTATTTATACACACACACACACACACACACACACACACACACACACACACACACACAGAACCTATTTGTGTTGATTCTTGCTACCACAAATCTGATCTAAATTTTGATTTACCAAAAACTGGAATAGGTTAGGTTGGAGCAGGTTATATACAAGTTATGTCAGTTGAAAACCAACATAAGTTATTAAATCAGCAAAATAACAACACAAACCGCTATTAAACACAAAGAATAATTCTCGCAAGAATGTTGCAGTAACATTGATCTCATATTGGCACTGTCTAGACTGGATAAATGGCTAACCTTGAAAACATTGCAGTAGAGCGAACGAAAGTTGCATTTATTTTATTTTTTGTTATGGCAGTACATAATCTAAAAATACTCTAAAAATTAGTTTCGAGTTTTGAACTTGAAAAGAAAAGGGAGAGTCCATATAGTACATAAGTACCCATAATTTTATGGTTTGGGAATAATTAGCAAATACTGAAAGGAAGTTAAACCATTGTTATTTAAAAACTCCATTAAACACCAACTTTCAAGCAAATAAAATGTATGCTAACGATAATTTTGTGGCAAAAGCGAAGTAACCTTGGACCCTATTTAAATATATTAAGAATTTTGTTTTTTTAATTTTTCAAAAATTTGTTATTTAGGGATTCTTCTACCAAATTATCTTGTATAAGAAATATTTTAAAATAAAGATAATTATTTTGTTATTTATAAATAACCAGAAAAGAAAGTTCTTACAATGTCTACAAGGCTTTAACAGTGTTATAATTATATCAATCAATATTCCATTTTATTGAGCAAAACCTAATAGGAATGTATGTGGAATGTGGTAGGAATTTCCTTCAGTCCTCAGTTAATTTTCATGGTCGTATCTCCTGGAATTTTAAATTATTGAATTTTTCCATTAAAGTACTTTAAAGAGGAAAAAATATGAAGTACCAACATAAAAATGTGAAAAGTTGTGTTTTTAATGATCCCCAGTGAATGTGAGAATTGACCTCATTATTAAAAACATTTATTATAATGTTTCTCTTCAGGAGGAATAGTTCAATAATTCTAGATCTAACTGTTCTGGTTACTTACTGTACCAAGGTTTGAGGGTTATCAACTAGTATTTGTCATAGAAAATAACAGAATATTTATAATTGTTCATTATTTAATTAGCTCCAAAGACCTAATACTTTTGTATAATATAATATCTTACTCGGTCTCTCTCTTTCCTTTCTTTCTTTCTCTCTCTCTCTTTCCTTTCTCTCTCTCTCTCTCTCTCTCTCTCTCTCTCTCTCTCTCTCTCTCTCTCTCTCTCTCTCTCTCTCTCTCTCACACACATACGCACACACATTCTCTTAACTATATCTCTCTATAGTATTTCCCTCTCCTCTTTCTCTCTTTCTTTCTTTCTTTATCTCTGTTGTATCTCCCTCTCGCTTTTTTCCCCTCTCTCCTGTTCTTATTATATGTGGAAAATCGCAATTAAAAAAATATTAAGGTTTAATAATTATTATTGGCAAAAACAAGTCAATTAACCTTGACCGCTATCATTAAAATTTTGATTTTAATCAAGAAGTACAACTTATGATGAGTACATGTTTATGGCACGAGCGAAGTAAGATTAGACCATTAAATTTTTTTACCAAGATGGTGTATATGGTTTATTTTCATTGTTTATTGACATCTACTATAATTACTTTTTTTAGTGACGATTAATTTTTGTTTTAGTTTTGGTGACAATTGAGTGGGAAAGTTTGTGTAATGTTTTTGCACCATTTATTTATTTTTTTAAGAATAATGAAATACATGGCCATATTATAATGAAATATTCGCAGGAGTGTGTGACTATGTTTAAGCTGTCTCCGTCCCGTCATTCTAATTAAAGCAAGTACAATTAGTGCACATTTGATGCTGAGGGAATGGAAAGGTGTTGAAGCATAGAGTTTGCAATTACTTTCATTCCCAGGCTGTGAAAGTTAACCAATTCAACATAATTTACAACCATTTAACCTAGCCATTCTAGTTCTCAAAGCTTTTGTTGTAGGTTATAATTAAGTACATCCTGATTTGTGACCGTTTTACATAGTCTACTGGAGATACTTTAAGAAAAATGCTGTATTTTTATTAAGAACTTAAATTGTACAAACTTTTTCAATTTTAAACGGAAAACTGAAAAATAAGTTCCTTAAATATATCTTTTTTTAAAAAGAAAATGAGTTTAAAAGTTCTTCTTAAATGTGATTTTTCATGTTTTAGGATTGGTAGACTTAAAATATAGCAATCTTATTTACCCGGTATACGAAAGCATAGAGTAAGTTTGATAATAACAAAAAATTATAACCTATGATTTTTGACTGATCTTCACATTTTAAGCCTAGGAAACTCAACTCATTAAATTAGATAAAAATATACAGATTTGAATTCTAGAACTGAACAATTTCATTGTTTATTTGAATATATTAATAAAACCTGACCTGACTAAAATATACCTCATAAACTAAAATATAAATTAGATTTTTGTTAGGAAGAGCCACCACAAATAGATTAGGTTAGCATCATATATTTAATACTAAAATTGTAGTATTATTTTAATTAGTTCCTGCTGAATGTAAAGGGGGAGGGGGTCTGTACACAACTACCATATCATCTTTAGAATAAAAAACCAAAAATATCTTTTAAAACAGATAACATTTAGTTACAAAAACAAAAATATTTTGAAAACTAAACAATTTTTGAGTTCTATTTGTGCCTGTTTTTAGAGTAAAAAGAAATAAAACACATAGAAATTCTTTGCGTGTCTTTTATTTGTATAACATGAAATTCTATCAAGTACTGTCGGTCATCAGTATAAACAATAAAAATATATACCTAACTGATGTGTCACTAAATGTGATTTTAAATGTTATTTAACTTAAGCGAATTTAATGGAAATTAAATATAAATAATCAATTCCTACAATCTAACTACATATTTATTTTAATAAAAAATGTTTTAAGAGCCTTTTTGCAAATTTTTCTGAATGTTCAGATTTATCCTCATACGATATTTATTGTTAATGATAACAGTAAACGACAATAACCAAGCGAAAACAACAGAAGGTTAACGAAGGTTCTAACCCGTGAATCTTTAACACAAGGAACACCTTATACAAATTATTTTTAAAATATGACTATGATGACCATTAGTTGCTAAATTTTTAATTAAAAATTTCATTTGTTCTTTATTTTTAATTCAAGCATCTAATTTATTATATGAAAGAAAGTTAATAAAATTAGGTTCTAAAACTTTCTTTACTTTGTGAGTTTCTAAACAATTGTGTGACAATTCTGAATTCCCACAAGAAACATTTCCTTTTGTTTAACATATAAAATCATGTCATACCATGGCCTAAAGAGAAACTGTTTAATAAAGAGACATGTCTAATGTTAAGTTCTAGTTTATATACAATGAATGTTTTGTTGATAGCTACTGAGTGCCCCAGTTTTTATATTGTATTGTTTTTGTTATTTTTATTTTCTCAGGCATAGAATTTGAAAGTTATGTATTGGGTAAAAAATACATTGTTGTACGGTTTTTTGTGGTTATATATCCATTTTGGCATCCCCTGACTCTAAAGAAGTGTTTTTTTTTTTGTTTTTTTTTTTAGATTGATGTGATCTGTCATATGTGAAGTGCTCTAAAACCCTAACACTTAGAACATTTTTAACAAAATATAGTACCTATTATTTTTGTTATATCTCAGATTTTTTTTTGTAATTCTTCTATATTTCTAAATTGAGGGATACCTTTTGTAAGAAAAACACATAATAAAGTATTGGTATTATAACCCAAACAAAAACATATTGGTCATAGGGCTGTTCATGTCTCAAAATCGGCTGTACCAATTTCATTAATTTTTTTATGAAATATGAATGTTAATAACTCAAAGCTGTATACAAAAAGCATTAGTAAAAAAAAAAAATCTTTAAAAGCTCAATTTATTTCAAATCATATATTTTAATATATGGCAATCCCAAGGAGACCTTGTTGGATGCTATACTTTGGTTAGATACTTCTCTTTCATCTTTTCTGTTCGATCTCTGTTACCAACTCGGACACTATTAAGTATTCAAACACTAGGGGTTTTCATTTTATGTACTTCCTGTTTATAATTTGATGATGGCAAAGAGGTTTTTCCCCTTTAACAAGGAAAAAAATTAATATAATAATATTTGTTCAAAAACAGCATCTATGGTTGATTTTCACTTTGTGACTGACAACTACACAATTGACATTTATTTATGCAGTGAATAGTTTTGTTTTTTTTAAGATCTCTATTGTGAATGGATATACTCGTATACAAAAGTTTGTGTAATGATTTTGCATAGTTTATTTAAATTTTTAATGATTAATTAATTTTCTTTTTAATAATAGGCTTAACTACATATCTGCATTTTATTTGTGATTGTTAAAGTTTTGAGGTTTGAAAGGAAATATTTTATCTATATCCAATGACAGCTTTAAAATCTACATGTTAATACTTCTTTTCTACTATAAAAATATTTGTAAAATTATGAAAATAAACTGAAATTTTTAACACATAATTTAAAAATTAGAACAAAAATCATTAATAATTATATGAATGTTGTACAAAAAAACATAATTTTTATTGTGTTCTTATTCGTTGATTATGTTTCTTATTGACTTATTTTTTTATGGCTCCAAGGTTGAGCATATGGCAGCAGAACCTCACTCTGTTGTTCGGCAATGCTCTCACTCCAGGTCTTGTTGGTTATCCTTGGCTTTCTTTCCATGGTTCTTTTCCACATTATTCTGGACCTCCCCAGTTCCCGTGGGCCCTGTGGATTCCAGTCCAAGACATTTTTCTCCACAGCTTCTGGGTTTTTTTCTCATTGTATGTCCCAGCCATCTCCATTTGCTCTTACCTCATTTGTTATTATAATGAGCCATTAATGTTTCATTAAAAGTACTTCTAAAACATCTATTCACAAACACCTGCAGCTTCCTAGTTATAGAGTCTAACACTTCCCATACAGATCAATTTTTACTTTATATATATTTAAAATGTAATAAATTTCAAAATGACACTGATTTGAAACAGTTTCTTTTTATTTGTAAATCCTTTATTAACCTATAATAGCACTTCTTGTGCATCTCGACGATTATCATACCAAAGTCGAGATCGTTAAGCAAATATTAAAAGCTGTCTCATCAGCATACCCACCATTTGTAGACTCATCTTTTAATAGGTTGTAGAGTAGGTATCTAAAATAAATTTAAATTATTTGTATTTAAACAAAATAAATTTACATTATCTTCTTGAGACATATCTATCCTGCCAGCCGTCATCCTTTAAACCTCTTCTTTGCATGATTTTACACTCTTTTCCCCTTAAACATTTTAGGATCCTTCTCTCAAGGTGTAGCCAGTTCATTATATTTTATGCCATTGATCTTTGAACATATACTGCACTTGTCGAAACCACTGAAAACTTCTTGTTTTCCATCCGATCAGCCACATCCTTTTTCACCTTAAATCTTTCACAGGTAGTTTCATTGAGCACTATGATAGTGAGTTAGTCACACATTCTGTTTAAAACCGTTCATTTCTATATAAATTCCACTTTTACTAAAAACAAAACGGACCAAAATATTAGGGCAACACATTATCATTTTAAACAGAATAAAAATATGTTGATAATGAAAATATATTTTCTCTACAAGTTTTGTTCGTAAGAATAATGCATTTTTAACTCGGTTATGATAACAAGTTTTTTGAAAATTACTGAAGATGTAGTTGTGGGATCTATTTTATTCAGTTTTTCAGATAAAGAAAAAAAAATTATAAAGCTACCAAATATGTTCCTTATTTTGAGTCCCAAGAATTACAGTAGGTATCATTTTGCTCATGGAGTAGAAATTTAGTTGAAATATTTCGATAGCAAGAACTGGAAAAGTAAGTGTTTTCGGGAATATATTTATAGCCTATGAAGGTTTTTTCTGATATTTACCCCCAGAATCAGTTTCTGAAATATTGTCATGCAATTTTGAATCACTCTGTACAATATCAAATATATAAAAAGGATTTTTCAAAAATATGTGTCCTAACTTTTAGTACTGATTCAGGGCTTAAAAAAAAGTTATGTTAACATATGTCCAAAAATACTTTATCTGTCCTTTAACTATTTTATCAATTTAAAAAAAAAAATTTTAATCATGATAATTGTAGGATATATTACGATTTTGAGTTGTTATTTGCTATACACATTTTTCATGTTGCGTTTTACTAGAATACCAAGAATCAAATTATATCTTAGAAATGCTCAATATCGCTGGCATTTACATTTTTTGTAGAGTTAATGGTTATAAATATATTCAATATTAAAAATTTCAAACAGTTTATTTTTACAGTTTAAGTTAAAGTTTTAATTTTTGTATACTGGAAATATGTAGAATGAAAAATGTGTGTGCCAAATTTCGACTTTAAATCTTAAACTTTTTTTCAGGTTATCATTTTTTTTAAACACAAAATAGCCAACATACAGACAACAAAGCGTTTCCATATTTAAAAAAAAATAAATAAAAATTACGCATAAATCAATTACCGAAGGTAGGAAACATATTTATAAACGCCCTGTACAGATTTTAATTCTCTCCTACTGTAACTTTTTTGTTTTCTTTAGCTTTCATGTATCTTCATAGGCTTTAATAATAATTTAAACACTTTTCTTTATAAACAGATATAACCAACTTCAGACATGCTTATACATAGAAATACAAACACGGTAGTGTAAACGTTTATTTACAACACTGACATCAAGATCAAAACATATGATGGTTAAATAAAATATGCAAATTTACTGTTTATATTCATTTCTGATCTCCAAGGAGCAATGTGGCAATATTCACAATAAAGAAAACAAGGATTCCTCAAACCACGAAAACAAGAAACAAAACTAAAACTTGTAATAAATCCAGTTATATTTATTATATTACTAGTTATTGTGGTTCAGGGAATCCTTGTTTTCCTTATTTTCCTTGTGTCATATTTTAAATTGATAATTACAGTGTGACTACTGAACTTAACTATTACTCGTAACAGTGAACAACAATTAAATCAAATCATGTGTATTACTTCTATATATATAAGTGTAAAGTAAAATAAAATGGTGCGGGGAAGTGGGCCAGTGGTCGCTGCGGCAATTGCAATGTTAGAACAACAAAAACCAAACCCGAATGTAAACTTGAGACGTGCGGGTGCTGTGTCTGTTTTACCAAGAGCTACTCCTGAACAACGACTTTCAACGAGTGATGTATCAACGACAGATTCAGAAGAATCATCCGAAGATAGACGAAGACTTGTGGCACAGATCTCAGAAGAAAATTCTCAACTCAACCAAGAAGGTAAGTCTAATAGTTGTTTTATAGTTTTAACTGTATTATAATGGAAAGTAAATGGTTGTGTAATCTGAATAATGCAAAGATTAAAATGGACTTAATACATAAAATTTCTGGTATTACAATATATAAAGTACCCTAAAACCAAGGCTATTATTGTGTAATGCAGTCCTAGTCGCACTGGTTTTATGCCTATCACCTCCTAGGTAAATCACATTAAACAATTTCTTAATGAACATAAGTGTATAATTTTTATTTATTATGATAAAATGTCCAAATGTATTTATTGTGCCTCATAAAATAACGTAAACTGTACTTAACTGATGGCACTAAATTTATCTAATACTCATTTCTACTAGCCTTTTTTTTCTTTTTCTTTTTTTTTATCGATCAATGAAGATATTAATTGACTTGTTTCTAAAGTGTACTGATTATAGACGTGTCTTTAAGTATCAACCTGATATTTTGTAAGAGGTAAGCATCTGTAGTAGATAACTTTAAATATTACACAGTCAAAGTATGCAGTACATTTTGAAACACTTTAGTTGCCAGCAACGAGAGCTACATCAAGTGTTACTAAATTTTGCCAAAAGTCGATGCTCATGTTCCTCATTTTCTCTTTTAGATCACTCTGCACTGGTTAACTAAAGTGATATTTAATTATTACTCTTATGCTGTTTCATTATATCATACACTGACAATAAACAAAGCACCCCAACTACTTGTACGTTAGCCTTTTCATTTAAATGTTTATTTTAACCTATTTCAGTAATTGATACAATTGGTCTTGCACAAAGAATTTGTACAACTAGTTCTGTATCAGTTGTTTTCTCCTCTACCCTTTCCTTGCTAAACAGATCCAATAACTCGACCAACATTTTGCTGCCAATAACAAGAGCTTACATCAAGTTATAGTAAATTTTGCCGAAAGTTGATGTTCATTTTCCTAGTTTTCTCACCTCTCTTAGCTCATTCAGCACTGGTTAGCTGAAGTGATACTTAAAATGTTACTCTCATGGTGTTTCATTGTATCATACACTGGTAATTAGCAACACACCCGAACTCTGTACTGTTCTTGTAGGGTAGGTGTTTCGTTAAAATGTTACTTTTAACCTATTTTAGCAATTGATACATTAATTGGTCATGCACAAAGAATTTGTATAACTAGTTCTGTATTGGTTTGTTTTCTCCTCTACCCTTAACTTCCTAAACAGATCCAGTAACTCGACCAGCATAACAAGTTGATTTTGAAAATAAATAAACTATTTTTTTTAATGAATAAAAATCCTTTAAATTTTAAATTAAAACAAGAAGTTGGAATTTTTGCTATTACATAATATTTTATAATAGTGTTAACTGTACTGTATAAGTTTTATAATTTGTGATATAAATATTTGTTTACGTTTACCTGATAAACTTGACTTTGCTTTTGCTGCAATTTTCGAGCAATCATATTAATTACCTCATTACAAACAACATTGTGTTTAATATTTAATCAACTTTCAGCCCTTACGTATGTATTTATTCCTTTTTTTTCTTTTAACACTTATACATTTTTTTTAATACCATTTCAAGTGAAAAACATACAACCTAAACTGGGAATTTAACTAAGACTTTTGGCTCTACACGCCAATGCTCTAGCAACTGAGCTATCCTTAGTCGCTTTCCAGCAGTATATTTTTCACTTGAAATATTATTTAATTTGTAATACTATCTGGTATAAAAAAAAAGTATAAGTGTTAAAAAAAAACCAAAATGGTAGACATTTTTCATAAATTATAGCTTCTCACGCTTTCAGAACATTTATATTATTGAAAAATGTAAACAATCTTATAAATCCATTTTTTTTAGGTTCTACAAACCTTTAAACATAATATATGCTTGCAGCTCTCGTGAATTTCCAACAACTTGAAAATGTATTTTCAATCCATACTTATTACAATTAAAATGCACTATAACTTGAGTTTTAGTGTAGTGTTAACTAATGTTCCAACAAAGTTACAATTCAAAAAAATATATATACTGTATATATGAAAAGAAAAAACATTATTCATTATTTCATGTCATTATTTCAGGTCAACAAATACTTTCCTTAAAATAAATAATAACACACAAAAATATTCTTTTTATGTATGCATACAATTCAATTTTTCCATACGTCCATTTATTACGATTTTTGTCTGTACAAAAACTAAACACATATTGCTCTTATTATTTAAATTTATTGTTTCAAAACCTAACCTATTTACAATTTCTCAAATCTAACATAATATCGGCTTTGGTAATTTAGTTAATATACTTGAATAAGTGTTCAAAATAAACATGAAGTATATTGCATGGCTATTGATTGCTTTGCAATAATGCTTTGTTAGGGGCAGACAATGGACATATCCATTGGTCGCTTCACTGATTGCACTTTACTTACAATGTCCCCTATGCAGGACATAATTTTGTTCAATTAACATTGCTGATTCTCTGTTTACTCATTAATGCCAGCTGTTTATACATTGAAATAAATTAAGACTTTTATTAAAACAAGTTGATAAATTTATTTTTCAATCAAAATTTACATTTCGATGAAAGAAAAGATAACATTTCCTTATTAGACCATTACTTAAAACAATTTATAAACATGACCTAAAATTTAAATGTTTATACAGAGTGTCCTGAAAAACGTGGACTGACTATTCATTTTCGGATTCTATAGATCAAAACAAACCAAAATTGTCAAATAACATATAGTCGAATTTCATTTCATTATCTGTCTATCCGCCATTTTGTTCTTTTAAAAAGAATATATAACTTCAAAAATAGATGAGATATTATGTTCAGATTTTGTAAAAGCATTTTTGTAATGTTACATTTTACAGGTGTACCAACACAAAGACTTTATTTTTATAATTTTTAAAATGGCGACCATTTATAATTTTTAACGTCGAACATCATGTAAAATGTTCACTTTAAACAAAATTTACAAGAGACAAAATATTTTTCTGTAGGTCCAAGGATAATTCAACAAAAAATTAAAAACGCATGTTCTTAGTAATTGTCTACAACACCCAAATTAGCATAACATCAGATAATTTTTAAATTTTGATCATTTTTATTCATGGAAATCAGACAAATATTATTATTATTTCTAAAACAAATAAATTGACAAGCTTCCTTTTTATTTTAGAGTTAATATTATCAGAGTTATGGTCAGTAACTGTAACACAACTCACAATTAGGTCTCTAGTTTAAAATTAGGCCTACTCAAGAATAGGGTCAGATATATAAACTGCAGCAACTACATTATTACAATAATACAATCACAATAATTTTTCAAGAAAAAGTTATGAGTTTACACTTGACCTACAGAAATTCTTTTAAACCCTATTGTTTGCCATTATAAAAGAAAAATATTCTGTTTTTTGTAATTTATTGTAAGAGAACGGTTTTTGAGATATTTGACTTTAAAAATTGTAAACGGCCATCAAAAAATTAAAAATTATAAAAATAAAGTCTTTGTGTTTATTACGCTTTTAAAACATATCATTAAAAAATGGTTATACCAAATCTGTACTCAATATCTTATCTATTTCTGGAGTTATAATGATTTTTTTTTTTTTTTTTTTAATAGCGGATAGATCATTTTTTAGAACTAAAATGAAACTAAACTCAGCTATATGTTATTTGACATGTTTTATTTGTTTCGATGTATATAATTTTAAAAAATGAGTAGCCATTCCACCTATATTTTAGCTGATGTATTATTTTGAAACTATTAGAGACCGTAACTGAAATATGCATTGATCTAAATCCCTAATTCAACATTTGAATGTGACCATCGATATGATAACTTGAACAATTCTTGTTTTAAGGTTATTATATAATAATTTATTGTTAATTTTATTTGCTTTAATTTGTATATGTAAAATTAATACACTATGTTTTGAAAGTAGATCAACTCTTGTTTTCATGTGAAATCATGAAGATCAAACATAGCCTAGTATCCAGGTTTATTGTGGAAACTGAAACTAATACTAGTAACTCAATAAAAGAGCCAGAGATATTTTGATTACTCAAGCCTAGGGTTTCTTTATTAGGTTACTAGTTTGTACCTTCAGTTTCCAACATGATTCTTGTATACTAGACTATGTTGACCTTTTTAGTCTTTGTTATGTTCTAGGTTTATTACTTGATGAAGAAAGTTGATCCCTACTCTTGAAACGTTGTGTGTTAGTTGTTATATACACAAATTGTGGCAAATGTCGGAATAAACTATTTCAATAATTTTGAACAAGTTTTCTGATTTTTTCTAATTTGGTATTTGGTGTTTTAATATTTTGTACAAGATCAATTAAACACATTCAAAATAGTAACTACTTTTCTCCTCTAACTGTTTTATATTTTTATTGATTTTTCACCAAAATTAACGTAAACTCTTAATTTAAAAAGAAATTGTGTCTATTACCTATAAACTTTAAAAATCAGAATCATAAAATGCTTTTATTATGTTATGAAAACATTAGCTTTAAAAAATAGGTTCATCATATTAAAGATGGCGTGAAAGGTTATTTAAATCGTTGTGAAATTAGTATAACTCTTCAGAAGATGCAACCACAATTTATTTATTTCATTATTGCTCCATAGAAACATAGTCTGCATAACAAGCGTCAAATTTACAAAACAACAACAAAACAAATAATACAATATACTTACAACTAATGCAAACATTTCTATTTTTTTATATTTTATATTAAATTTTGTGTTTTTCTTTAAAAGTTATTGTTTAGTTTCCCAAGATGTTTGTAACTTTGTATTCAAATCAAACAAAAATTGTTAAGCAACATACTTATTTATCTCGCAAAGAAATTGACAAACACAATAATAAAGGCCTGTTGTATTTTAATTTTAGCATCTGTAACACTTTGTGGTAGATAGAAATATGAAGGAATGCCAAAGTACATTCCTAGGTAGTCTGAATGTCCTAAAAGGAATTTCCACCCTGCAGGTACATTCATCCAGCAAAGTTATATCTGTTTTCTGTGTAACCTAGTTTCAATATTATAAGAATTTGTTTGTGAAAAGAATTTGAAATATTCAATAAATATATTTTGTTTTTATATTATGAGTTGATGGCCAGTTTAGTTTATCATTATAGCACAAATTATTTATTTTACATTTAGTCCTGTGTTGCAATGGGAAGTATGAAAAATTGCCTACTGAAAGTGTATTACACACCATTTTTTTTTTTTCAATTTAAGACCTCTTAACAACTAAATGAGTGGATTTATCAATAAATCACAAAGAATAAAAGAGTCTTAGAATATTGTGTAATACGAAAACATCATAAAATATTCAGGTCCCTTAAGAAATTTTTAAGTTGGCCGGGTAATTATATAGCAGAGCTGCCTCACTTCAAAATCAATTTTTATGGGTTTTATTCGTCAAATAAATGTTGGAAAAATATTTTATTATCGAAAAAAAGTGTCGGAAAGATGATTACATAATACAATAATACAATTACACAAGTAGTTTTTTCGTGAAAAAATTAACTCTGTGTTATCTTTCATTCTCATGACATTCACTTCAATAAACGTACGGAAGGTTTGGCCAGGTGGTTATATATATATAGCAACCTGGCCAAACCTTTCGTGACATATAATAATACAGCCCTACATATGCGTACACTGAAGCACATACGCAGACAATTGAACGCCAATGGAGGGAAGTGCGAGGAAATGTGCCGCGATATGGAAATTCAAAACAACATTTCCATGGCCGTATAGCCAAATTTATGTTTAAAAGAAAGTACAATGAGTATAATACTCGTTTTCATCATTTATGGCGAATTACGAGTGAAATACATTTAAATTCAATAAATTCCTCTTTTACTGAATTTGCAGCAGAATTTGACTCTTATTAAGATTTTCTTATGTAATTATAATATGTAATCATCTTTCCGACACTTTTTTTCGATAATAAAATATTTTTCCAACATTTATTTGACGAATAAAACCCATAAAAATTGATTTTGAAGTGAGGCAGCTCTGCTATATAATTACAGTTGGTCGCCATATTGGAACATGGTGGCCATTTTTTGAAGTTTGCAAATGGATTTTTAATTACCATGAAAAAGTAATGAAGGTTCCCCATTTAAAGTTTTTCGACTTAACGTTAAAGATTAATAGTTTACGAGATACCAATGGTGACAAAGACAAAATGACCATTCTGTGTGTGTAAATATTCATTCCAGTTCTACATTTTATATACTTTACATATCAATTGTTATTTAATTGAAACAACAACAAAAAAAAATTCTAGAACATAAAAATTAATATTTGTTATGTTTTTCACATTTATACATTTGTAGTTCTCATGTTTGACTTGCAGCAATGAATGAATACTTGTTTGAATATATAGGAAGCTAATAATTATCACATCTTATCTAAAGAATGTGTTTGTAAAATATGAAGAAATGTTTTGTTTTAAAATATATAATCTTGTAAAAGATGTGTAACATGTTTCCGTATTGACTTTACATTCCCACATATATAAACATGTGAAGTGATTATTTCTCTTATGGGAAATAATCTTTATCATAAAAATGTAAGCCTTAATTTCTCCAGGGAATTCATCTGTTGATCTGTTTTTCTCAAGTAGAGCAATTAGTATTTTAGTTTTAATTGTGACGTAACAAATTTGTACTACTACAGTAGCTTTATCTTTATCTTTGGATTCTTGATGAGTTAATGTGAAAAATAAATTGTGCATAAACATTGCACAAACTTTCTAACACATCTTAAAATATATAAAAACCTATTTCAACTATCTATCACAAAACATTTCCGTTCAGTATTTGTCAAAAGAACTTTGGACTTTATAAGTACTTTTCAGTGTAGGCCTTTATACAGAGTGTATTTAAAAGAACAGACAAACTTCAATAGCTGGTATCGATTAATAATTAAAACGTAATTTTTTGGTAGTTGGCAAGAACACTTAAAAATGTATGAATCCAATTATTCCTTATACAATACTAGTATTTACAAATGTACAGAATAAACTTTTCATTTTTGATAAAAGGTTGTATAAATAAACTGTGCAAATCCATCACAAAAAGTTTCACATTTACCTTTCACGAAAAGTAAATGAAAATGATGAACCAAAACTATTCATTACCACAAATAACAGTTCAGTAGTTATCAGCCAAAAAGTGAAAATAAACAACGGACATGTTTTTGAAAACTTGGATCCTGAGATGAAAATTCAGAGTTCCCAGTGGAAAAGGAGTGACTCTCCTTGCCCTAAGAAGGCACATCAATCAAAGTCGAACCTTTAGAAATGCTCTTTTTTTTATTTTATTTTTTATAATTCTCCATACTGCAACATTTGTGAAATGATTTATGGAGAATTAGAGCAGAAAAATGGGTCAATGGGTTCCTCCTTCATCGCGACAATATGCTATGCCGCACCTTGCTTCTGATCCGTAAGTTTTTGGCCAAAAATAATATTCCTATCTGTCCACATCCGCTTTACTCTCCGGATTTAGCACTATGCAACTTCTGGCTGTTCCCAAAAATAAAAATTGTGCTAAAGGGGAAACATTTTGACACCATTTGTGACATTCAGAGGTTCACGGCGGAGCAGCTGAAGGCACTTCCAAAAGAAGCCTTCCAGAAATGCTTCCAGTCATGAAATGAACGTTGGGATAAGTACATCACTAACCAAGGAGATTAATTCAAATTTGATGTAAGCTTATTAATTTCTTCGTAATAAAATTATTCACCCTATTTTTTTCTCGTATGTTTCATTTTTATTTATTTTGAATTACATAACTTTAGTCATTATATATTTTTATGTAAAATAACGAAATATTTTTTTAAACAGAATGTGCCCAAAAACCACTAAATATCTTTACTAAAACATAAAAGAAAACATAAAGAACTTCTTGCATGATTCAATGTAGAGAGAAAGAAATAGAGGTAAATAAATAATGTCCAGAATGTAAACAGTAATCTAAAATTAGGCAGTATATTCTGTAAGTAAAGTTTAGTAGCCTGTATTATCCTACATTATCTTCAACACACTTTTTTGATTACAATTTTTTTAAACTGAATAAAAATATTAAACTTCTTTTTAAAAAATAGAAACAAGAACTTCTTGAATGTTTGTTTTTTTATAAATTGACTATCATTCCAGCTAAGACAAGTTGTGCAAATAATGAAAATAGAGGGTATATAACAGACAGACGACACATTCTGTGATTGAGTATAGAAAGAAGGAAAATAAGAGGTAAATAAATTGCTGTAAATTAGAGACATGTATCATGACTGTCACAATGAGGTCATGTCTCAAGATGCAATACTTCGTCTGTCTCTCTTTTTTCAAACTAGTTGAAGAGATAAAACTTCTGTTTTGTTGTTGTTTTTTTAGAGTTGACATTTTGTCTATTTCTTATGTGATATTAATTTTCTTCCTCTGCTTATGCCTCAGCCATAAACAAGTCAGATTTGATTAAAATCAAGTGTTTAAAGACAGTGGTCAAGATCTTTTTCGCAATTTATTGTGTAATATTATTTTATTTGTGATTTTTCACACGAGTTTGGATAATTCATTTTCACATTCAAATAAAATTTCATGAAATCAGTAGATCCCATTTTAAAAAATTAAGTATTTTATAATTATTGGTTTTGGATTTTTAACGATAGCTTACAAACCGGCATTTTTGACGAGTTGATAACCAATATGTTTTGTTTTTAGAGGCTACATACATGAAGAAAATTTGACCGAAAGCCTAAGACCCAATTTTAATAAAAACATAATTTTGTGTTTCTCCTATGACAGCTACCCACATTTGTATAAAGTCAGTTCACGCATTAGGCTGTAGAGAACTAAAAAAAACTCTTATATATCACTTTTTTGAATCATCACATAACTTTCTTCGTATTTGTAGGAAAGCAAAAATTGCCATTATTGGCTTTTATATATCAATATTATTTGTAACTACTCATATTTTGGCATAAAGTACAAATTGTTAGTTTCTAATCATTTTGTATTTATAATAGAAAAATTATTTAAATTAACCCTGTAATTTATTGTCGTCAATATAAATAAATACACATTTTACTATGACAGGGAAATACTGCTCCAAATTGTTAATCTGAAGTTGAATGTTTGTACATTCTGGCAAGCATTCTCTCCTAGTAAGATTAGACAAGATAAAACCATCTTTAAGCCAAAACATTGAAATCAGCTGTTCCCATGTCATCTGTTTTCAATTCATTTATAACATAGAAGCAACGGTTTAAGAAAACTGTTTAAAAATAACAGTATATAAAAGGAAAAATAAGCTGTTACATTCATTAAACAGAAAATTTAATATTAACGAAGTCATTTAAACACAGGTTTGCTGACCTTAGGTGAAAAATGTCACTAAATGAGAGGGTCCTCCTTGTGTAAATTTGTTTAGTAAATTTAAGTTAAATAGTGGCTTTTTAGAAGGTCACAAATTATAAAAGTAATAATATTTATTTTAATTATTTTCAAACAAACATAGAATACAAAATGAAGAAATACATAGTATGAAAATATAGTCCCTCGTATGAGTTGTTAGCTGTGCACAAGAGATGAAGTCTAGAGTCAGAACAAAATCCCTCTAAATAATCCATTTCAAAGCTACAACACTTAAAATCACAGTGGTTAAAGATTACAGAATAAACTTTAAAAACTTGAATGACAAAATATATACTTTATTAACAAATTATTCATAATCAGCATGAATAACATTAATACAAAATTATTTAAGTTTCAGAGCTAAAGCAACATAACAAACAAAAACCTGATTCATTCATTCCTACAAAACGCACACAAGTCCTAAAACGCAAGCAACACCAACATCTAACATTCAATCTAGTGCTATATTAATCATGTATAATTCTTTATAAGAAACTACACAATTTTATTTCCCCAATAACATTTCTGATAAATAAGAATTATTTTTGTGCCAGGCGCCTTTGATTATTGCCTTTTTCGTAATTTGTAATGGCACATGAACTGTTTTAAATCCACCCCTCACTCTCCCAAGCGATATTGTCATACTTTAATATTGACTGAACGTGTGCATAGTAGACATTCGTCAGTAATTTAGGTGAAAGAAAAAGAATTCTGCATAAGGTAGCAAAAATATAAATAAACATTGTTTGATTTTTCATACCTACTTAACATGAGCAGCCCTTTTCAAACAATTGCCAAAACAACACCCAATTACTTTTATTTTACTACTTGTTCCAGACATCCACACACAGTTTTGGTACAAAAATTTATTATTAGATATTCAACAAATTATAATCATTGAAGTTGATGTCATTATTGTTTGCTTCAGTTCAACAAAGTTGATAATTTTGTGTACACATATTTTTTGCTGCTCCAGGCAATGAGGATTAACTCTGTTGACAGAGGATTGAAACAGAAGGGCAGTATTACCACCAACTGACAGTAACATGTAACAAAGTTAAATAAATATGGATTCTAAGTAAAATGTACTAATTACTCTTGCAAAATAAAAGTTAAAAATCGGGCAGTGTCCTATCAGTAATTACAGGACAAGTATTTCAAAATTGGATGGGGCAGTGACTTATTTGTTTTTTTAATTAACCTCACATTTGAATATTCAGAGTGCTGAGCTATATTTTGTATTAGTTTGTACATACTTTCATCTTCAATTATGAATCCACATTTTTACAGTTCTATTTATTGGTCTATCAATATACAATTTTTGAATGCTTTGATTTTTAAATTGATATGAGATTTTACACAAATATTGTCATTTGTTATGTTTTTTATATTTTTTGTAAAATTTATTTCATTTTGTATCACCATTTCCATCATACAAAACTACATAATTTACAATTTTATACCATAATTTCAAAATTAGCAACTTGTAATTTGGGAAATAATTGTGGAATACTATCAAAAACAAAATTAAAACAATACGGTTTAAAATAAAAGAGAACATTCAAACCAGCTGTACGTAGCCAAATATAAAATACACTTTTAAGCTGGATATAGAAACAAAATTTTTAATTTATTTTTACATTACCACATGTACATAGTATAGAGAGTTATGTAATGTGTAAAAATAATATTTATTTATTTTTGGTTTCGTACCGGCCTGATTTATTTGATATAATTAAATTTAAGCAATTTCCTTCGAACAGTAATCCTGTTTTTCGTCGTTGTCCTGACTGCAGTTTCAGTCTCGCAAGATTATTTTTAAAGGTTTTTAATTTGATACGTTTTTTATTGAAATTACACGTAATATACGACACATAACACAAACATATATCACACTAAAACACAATAAAAACTTTATTTCACTGGAGTTATTGGGGTTGGGATATGCACAAAGACTGAGTCATCTGTTCTATATGTCAATTCCAATTCACACTTCCTCAACAATATAAGAAAACATGAAGATATTACAAATAAACATCAAAAGCTCAGAAATGGATGTCATGGAAGAATATTATTGTACGTCATTTGTATGTGTAGGTACTCTACACTTCAAACATGTGGACTCTTTAATCAAATTTGGTATGTGGTAATATTTTGTCCATATCTCTGAACTTTTTTTTCATAACTTAAAATTCGAGTGTTGCTTCCATAAGAAGAAGAAACAAAATTGTGATTTACTCACTTCTAATGGTTTTACTCAAATGTAGCCTCTAAGGACTCTCAAACAAAAATTAACCTTGACTATCGACGGTAAAAAACTCTATTTTAATCAAATAAAAATTTAATTTAATTTCCAGAAATAATTGCCAAAAAACATAAATGAACTTAGACTGCTGTCATTAAAAGCTCAATTGTTAATCAAATATGTGTGGGAAAGTATGTGCAATGTGTTTGCACCATTTATTGTATATTCTCAAAGAGTGGAAAGAGAATTCAAGAGAGAGTTATTATCTTGTAAATGGTGTGTCATATGCAAAATGTCAAAACAAGAAATCATTTTTTGAGACTAGCAAGAAAACATTTTTTACAATATGAATCTAATCTAAATATAAGTCCACACTTATACCATGTTAGGTGAATTATCTTCTGTTTTTGTTAACACACACACACACACACGCACGCGCGCACACACACACACACACACACACACACACACACACACACAAATGCAATATTATTATCTACTTGTTCTTTAAATGCTAGCTAGTTTTTTGTTTCATAAATTTAAAATATTTAAAAGTTATGAATTGTTGCATTCATTACTCAGTGTAACCTTAATAACAAGTTTACATGAAATATAAAACAAAAATTACACTATTTTTACCCTTTATTGTAACATAACCATTATTAGATAAGAATATATTACCGAGAGACAGAACCAAAAGACAGAAGTAAGCGATAGAACCAAGAGACATAATCATGAGACATAACCAAGGGGCAGAACCGAACCAAGAATACATAACCAAAAGACAGAACTTTCAGATGTTCAAAGATCAAGAACACTTTTGAATGATAACATTTCATTTAAATTTTCATGGAGATAATCACCCATCATTTTTATTTGCCTGGGTTTTGTTTTTGTACGAGTAACTACGTTTCACTCAGAATATAATGAATTAAATATTAATTGGGTATCCTCTGGGGCTCACTTTAGTGAGTATGAGCTTCGGAACTAGTCTGGAGTTAAGTCCCTTTCTTTCATCGTTCCTATTAGAGCTCTCTTAACCAACTCTTGTTCTTTTCAGACCCTGTTATTAGAGTATTGGAGAGGTAGTGGTTCTTTTATGCTCTTTTCTTTGTTTTTTTACAAGGCAATAATGACAGAATTTTTTTGCCTTTAAAAAGAAGAAGAATATAATACTAATTGAATATACAATTGATTTTATAATGAGGTAAATTATCAATCAGGTGTTATCAATTTATAAAATTGGGTAATTAAATAACAATAAATAGTATTTGCTGATCTAGTTTGTTAACCTAACCATATTATGTACTAGTATAGTTAATTAGATAATTATCCCTACCAGCTGTTTGGTTAAATAAACTTTTTGTACCATCTGTGTCAACTAAATTTGATTAAATTCAATCACTCCATCTATTGTAGAAGTTACTTAAATGTATAAAATAAATTCAAAATTTCATCAGTGCAATTTAAATTTGATGTGCAAATATGCCTTAGTTTTTTTATAGTCTTTGCAAATGTTAATGGGAGTTAATGCATGGAATATACCTGCTGGCTCCTCACACATACTAGTACAAGTGTAATGGGACCAACCCTTAAATGCAATTAATTTGTCATCAATTGGATGTCTCCACTATACATCTTATAATATAGTCTCTGCATTAAATTCTGATTAAAATGATACAAACAACATAATTATATAACATTATCCATTTAAATAGCATACAAATAAGTTGCTTCTCCAGCAGGTTTTCTATGAGGATTTATTAATTTTTGTTTGTATTTTCTTTTCTTTAAGACATTTATTGACCAAATCATATCCAAAAGCTCTTTGGTGTGGTGTGTAAAAGATTTGATTTGAAAACAATCATACATTTTGTTTATACAAATTATATTTGTTCACATTTCATGGAAATTTAGTGTTAGATTTTTAAAAGTGTGATTTTTTGTGATGATTTTGTTACTACCTGTTGCCATTGATTCTTTACGGAATTAAGGATAAATATATTTTGTTAGGGACCTTTAATAGCTTGATTTGAACAAAATATTTAGGGCCAAATATAAAAAAATATAAATTTAACGTTTTAAGAATTTATCTCTTTTTTCGAAAACATTTAATTTTTTTTAATATGTGCATATTAACAAAAAAATTCATACCAATTTTTATTAAATTAAATTATTTTTCTGTAACTGTTCTCAGATTTTACATAGCCTTTTGCAGTTAACTTAAGACAAATTTTACTTGGTACAATTTGATATAGGCCATTTTTTTTTTCTTTTCTCTTTTACTGATTGATTTCATATCACCAAATTTGATTGTAAAATGTTAACCAACTCTTGGCTGTGAGCACTATTATTAACACACTGGTTTCTAGTATTTATTTCTAGTTCAACTTGACAGGATTCATTTTCAATAGCAAACTATCTTTGGTGGAGCACATTAATGAACTGTATAAAACACTCAATTCAATGTTCAATGGACTTTGGCACAGTTCTGTTCAGAACACATTCTGAAATTACCATATTTTGGTCTATTTTCTTCTCACTTAAATTATGGAATTATTTTGTGTGATAATTCCCAAAAGGTCTTCAGTTTACAAAAGCAAGAAGTAAGAATTATGGCTCATTTGTGCTGTCAAGATTCTTCTAGGAATGGATTTAAGAAACTAGGTATTTTGACCTTTCCTTGTATGTATATTTTTGAAGTGATTTTATATTACAAGTATAAGAGTTCTGTAACTTGAAACATTGTTCTACATACATACAATACACGACATAAATATAGCTTTCATGGCCAACAACACAAATTGAAAGCTTTAGAAAAAGCTGCCGCTAGTCTGAGTCCGTTTCTTGAACAAACTCCCTAAAGAGTTGAAAGAAACAATGGAAGTCAATGTTTTTAAAAACAAATTAAAACTTTCGGTGGTTTAATGTTTTCTACATTGTGAAGTATTTTATTTAGTACATGTAGACTTAGTATGAGTGTTGTTTAAAAATTATTTAATATATTTAAAAATTCTGTAAAAAATTACATTTTCTTAATTTTTGAAACTTCCTTTATATGTTATTACTCTTTTATTACATCATTTTAATAGTTTATGTTGTACATTTTCAATTGATATATTAGAATAATTGATAGTCTAATAATTTGTGTACCCGTACTGTAATTAATTAAGAAATATTTAGGCTTACTTTTTACTTTTTAGAACACCCTGTACCATATATATATATATATATATATATATATATATATATATATATATATATATATATAATTTTTAATACATCTTGGCTTACTTTACATCACAATAACCAAATAATACGTCATTTTCATTCAGCCCTGTGAGAACTTTTAATATTGAGTTTACAAAATTGTGAATTTTAAAATTCCATAACTCGATTGTTATTAAAGATAAATTAAAAATTCGTTTTAAGTAGCTTAAATTGACCTATTAGAATATGTAAAAATAATAATTATGTTACATTTTAAAAAAGTTGAGAAAAATCAAGTTTTGTTAATTTTTGGAACACCTTGTAGATCCTACTAAACCTTTGTACCACCACTCTGTAGATAGGTCAGGTTAAGAACTTTAAAATTAGAGGTCGGACATGTTTCTATCTGAACCCGTTCTTAAAATATTAGGCTGTTTCCATATTTCTTTTACATACATTGTATATACATTCAACTTTAATGAGGGGAAACTTAAATTACCAAATAAATGAAAATACAATTTCAACAAAACCCACTTTATGCAGCACAAATACAAGAACATTTCAATGGCTAAGTCATCATTCTCAGTTGCTACATCCACACAAATCCCTACTGAGAGAGTATTGTTATTGAAAAAAAAAAGAAGAAAAAAATTATGTGTAAAAATGTTAATATTCTATTTTTCAGCAGCAAAAAATGGTTATTTCTCGAAAACTATTGCACTGATTTCAACAAAGTTTTCAGTTCTAATTAGCAATCGGATCAAACACCATATTTATCATTGTAAAAATATATGTTATTTGCGAAAAAATTTAAATATTAGGTTTTTGTATTATTACCTTTGCAGACAAAAGCATAACTTAGGAACTTCTGAACCCATCTTAATCAAACTAAAACTAAAACCTGGCCTGATAATTTACTTACATAGGGAACAAAACTGTACATATGAAAATCGGATCAGTGATTCTTGAGTTATAAATTTTAAAAAAGAGAAATGTTGCATTTTTATAGATGTAGAGATATGAAGGAAAACACTAAAGCTGAAATATTTTATAACAGTCAAATTTCTTATTTCCTTCTGGTATATAGGGCTTAAATAGATAAATATATAATGTTATTAAATTGACATATGCCGAATGATATTATTATTCCATTTAAAATTAATTAAATACATTTTTTATCATTACAGTAGTTATTTAAGTATTTTGTTTTTTAAGTGACATCAGATCTTTAAGTCACAGTATTTTTTCCTGGGATTTAAAAAATCACTATATTTGTTGTGGGATGTGAACGTTTGAAAGTATGGGGTTGCATAAGCAATCTGACTACATCACTTAAGTGATGTTAAATGACTGCATATACCTAAGTGTCTTAGTGCTTGAGAGAGGCTTAAAGCGGCAATCTCTTGATCAAAATTGGTGCAAAGGTTGTGTTTTCAAATTCCAGGTTTTTCTGTGTATTTTGCAGTTTGTTTCATTCCAACCTGAAGTATAGTGGTGGGAGGGGCTCACTATAAATAAATGGTGATTTGCTAGACTTGACGAGTTTGGTTTGAAACAAATTGCACAGAAAACATTCATTTTGTAACTTTTATTTTTGTATATGTGTTACTTTTAAAAAACAAACTAGAAATCTCCCAAAATACAAATTTGTAATTCAATTTTCTGCATTTAAAATATTGTAATCTTAAAATAGGAACCGAATTACACATGTACTCAAGGCGGACTATTTACCTATCGCATATACACTAGCACTGACATGGGATTCAACAGGTTAATTGATTTGTAAATATTAGCAATATTACTACACATTATTTTTAACAAATACAGTGTTTATATTAAAACAAATATTTACACTGAATGACACTTACTTAACAAAACAAGTTATTTAAAACGAAGCTAAAAGTAAATCATAATCATAATGCTTGTAATATATCTCTTCATCCCACATTACCCCTGAGGTTTATTGTGAACTGGGTCAGCCTTCATCCCTGGCAGCTTCCATAAACACAGATTGCTATTGGGGAGATTTTCTTGTAAGGGTTTGAAAATATAAGTCGCTTTAATAATATGGGTGGATTGTTTATTTACTTCCTCACATTAGTTCAGAAAGCGTATTGTCAAGCCTAAGCAAAAATCAAATTAAATGCATGATTTTGTTTTCAATAGTCATTTTTGTTCCTAACAAATTATTTTTACAAAATATTTTCTGTCAGCTGATTTTAAAGTTCAAAATCATTGAAACGTTTTGTATTATATTGTACAAGTAAAGTGTTTGTTGTGGTAAATTTTGTTCTAATTTAGTTTTAAAATAATGTTTATTAACACCCTAGTACCTGAACAAGACCATTTTAAAATCAGGGTATATTTGTTTAAAAGGAAAATAAAATATGGAAACTGCTGTGAATGTTTTGTTTGATTTGTATAGTTTTTATCAAATGGTAAGTTTTAGGATCACTATCTAAATTGGTCAAAATGCCCTTTTGTAATTGTTATAAACTTCTGTCTTCATAGGAAACCCTCAGGGACTGACTTTAGTGAGTACTCGAGGGACCCTAGCTGAATCTACACCTTTTTTCAAGTAGTCTTGGGTTAGATTATACATCCTGTCTCTTTCATATTGGGTCTCTCTTGACCAACTCTTGTTCTTTTTTGACCCTGACACTACTTGAGTATTTGAGAGCTAGGGATCATTATTTCATGTTCTTTTCTTCCTTTTTTTTATGTAGCAATTATAACCGAGATATTTGTTTTTTTTTTTACATGTTTGTGTTTGTCTTTTACATGCAGTTTAGTGCTTTCCTTATTAGCTACTGGTTGGTAGTTTGTAATTGTTTAATAGGTGATTTTAATTTGTGATAAAATTTGAACACCATTACTGGGCTCTTTATACTGGATTTATATGTTCTCTATATGTTATCAGTTAAATATTCTAAATGGAGTATGTTTACTAGTATCTTGGTGATATTTGTATGCTAAATATTAATTAAACCAAAACACGTTACTTTCTAATTTAAATATATAAATATATCTAAAAGTATGGTGTTGATATCTAAAAGTATTTTTATAACTCCGCAATGTTTTACTAAAGTTTTATGAAATAAATTGAAAAACAAAAGCAACTGAAATTTTACCCTCAGTTTTGTTTTTTGAGATATATGTGTATATAATACAGTAAATGTTGAAAAAGATGATAGTTATTTTATAATATTCGGAAAATTAGTGAATAGAAAGGATTTTAAACTTACTCATAAACTAAAAGTTATTGAAAAATATAAATCTTCAGCTCTTAACAAGTAATGTACCGTACATAAATGATCCATTTTGCCGACATGTGACTTATTGTATTTCTTTTGTATTTTCTCATTTTGGAACCATCATCTTATTATTAGAATCTTTAATTACTAGTTGGTGGTTGTCAAAAAATCATTACAATTGAAAAATATACATAAATCACACAAATATTTAGAAACACAAAACCTGAATTATATACTATAAGATATTCTGGTTTTAAAGTTATTTGATAATGATGGATTGTTCATATTATTAATATGGTTTAATCGGAAATTTGTTATCATTTGTGTAAATAAAAACTAATACAAAACATTTTGATATTGGAAATCAACTTTTATTATGAAGTGTAAAACTAAATCTATAATCTAAGAAAAGAACTCAAGCCTAAAACTAGGCCTGAACAGTCAAAGCTAAGACTAAATACAAACAATAAAATAATGGAGGACAAGCAACTAATTGTAAGGGATAGAACCAAGAGAAAGTTGTCCCAACTGTTTATCAGGGTAAATAACATTTTGCTCCCTCTTATAAAAATTTAGTCTTAAATCACGTCATGTTTCCCATATGTGGAATAAGTAGCAAAATTTCAGCTTTATTTAAAGTAGAATTTTTATCTTTGATTTTCAATTCAGTTCAAACAGAAGCCATAACTTATTTCTATCTGGTTTGGCTGATATAATTGTCTGATAGGTTTATATGTTTGTTTTAGTTTTACACTTGATAACGAGAGTTGATTTATATGTCATGTATTAGTTTTCATACACACAAATGTCCGATTAAACCATATTGCTAATTATACATTATTTTGTGTACCGTTCTTTGTCTTCTTTATATTTACTTATATGTGATTTGTGTATGGGTGAGTTGTATTCATTTTAATCTTTCATTGAAACTCAACTAGTGAATGTAGATTTTAATTATGAGATTTCAAAACTGTTATATAAAGAAGTTACACGACAAAAACGTACATTTTTTATATTAATTAAAAGTGAATTTGATATCAAAAACAAGTTCTTGATTTTGACCACTTCTCTGTCTGATGTATTTCTTATACGACTTTTAGTGACACTCCTTTCTCATTTTAAATATTTTACTACTTTAAATTATAAGATGGATATATTTTCCATCATGTTCCTTTTTAATAACAGACTTTAACAGCAACCTAAAAGGAAAAGGATAACTAGTACTTCCCCTCCAGGCAAAGGAGTTTATTCCACAAAACATTCCCCAACAAAGATTAATGTCGTCTTCTGTGCTTAGTATCTCTCAACAACCATCTGTAGTTTCTTTAACCACAAGCTTTATTGAGATCAAAGACGTTCGCTTGTAATCAATTACTTCTTTTAACTAAACTTTTGAATAATGTTCACTCTGTTTGTTTTACTCGTCTACTACTATTGATGTATATCTCATTTACAAATATACATAACATGAATGAAAACCACTCTATTAATTTTATTTTTCTACACAAAAAGAGAATGGTTTCTCATCTAATCACTTTACAATATTAATTTGCACTAACTTTCTTACACACTCCTCTACAAATTCAAAAACATTAAACTTCTTTTTGCCAATGTGTTTCTTTAAAAAAAATGTGTACAAACAAATATTTTACAACATATTTATAAATTTAAATATAGTCTAAACTAGCTTTCCTTGTGCCATAAATTCGTCCTTCCATAAATCGTATTTGCTTCAAGAATTGTTTTAATAGACAAGACGTCATTCCAAAACCACTTTTTAACCCCAGGTAACCTCAAAATGGGTATATATATATATACGTGTGTGTGTGTGTGTGTGTGTGTGTGTGTGTGTGTAGAGAGAAAATTATATATATATATATATATATATATATATTTGATGAAATAAAGGCACATTTTTCTTCATACATCAGAAATTACAAAATCATAAAACTTTATTAAGCCTGAACTGCATGTACTTTTATTTATTAATTTTTTTTTTTTTTTTTCACTTAACTTGTTGAGGAGACTATCTTAAGACATCCTACTTGTTGCGCCATACAAGAATATGGCACAAGAATATAACCCCCTTGACAGACCCTTACGGAGTAAACTATTTTTTAAACAACAAGATGCAAAAAAAAAAATCATTTTTCATTCTTTAGTTTAGTAAAATGTAATAAATTAACATAGTAACCACATTCAGTTGTTGTCTACTCATAAATTAAACTGAAACAGATTATAAATCTCATTTCTTTTAAGTTTTAGAAAAATAAAAGACAATATTAGTAACTATCACAACAGCCGGTTTGCGGACTCATATATGGTATCTTTATTTGGTCTTTCTTTTAGAATGGTATCCACATATGAAACAATTTCTTTGTTTCCTTTTTTACACCATCCCTAATTCAAAGTGGTGGCATAAAATGGCTTCCTGGTAGCCAAAACATTCAATAAGAGAGCCGATGACCTGGTGTACCCTATTGTCTTGCAACAAAACATTGTCTTCATCAGACCCATTATAAAGTTTCATGTCTATTTCCACGCTCTGCTCTAAATACTCAGAATGTTTAGAACAAAACTGTTTAAATCTATCAAAAAATAAGAAATATTTCATTTTTACAGGCACTACAAACAACCTCTAACACACTCGTTGTTGATGATCAAAAGCGTGTAAAACCTTGACATTTCCTAGTTCTGATAAGTTCCGAACACCTGCTTCTATTTTTTTTATTTCCTTACGCTAACAAATTTCAAGCCATTTCAGAAACTGTTGTTTGTACCAAATTTTGATGAAAATATGATCAAAAACATCCTAATGTACAAAAAGTGTTAAGGGGATGTACATAAAAATTGTTAATCTGTTAAAAATTATTTTGGAATAATATCAGTCCACAATTCAGGTTCCTACCTGTCAGAGGCTCACTTATGGGGAGTATGATTTTGGCAATATCGAAGTACTCTAGCTGAATCTACACTTTTCTTTATCTAGTCGTGGATTTGATCCCTCTCTTTCATCTTTCCTATCAGGTCTCTCTTGACCAAGTCTTGTTTTCTTCCGATCCTGACGCTATTAAAGTTTTCGATAGCTAGGAGTTTCTATTTTATGTTTTTTTTTCTTATTTTTTTAAAGTGACAAGGTTTTTGCCATATTTATTTAAAAAAAATTTAATTCATGGTTTCTAGATTGAATGGAAATGCGAATTTCTTGACTGTTGAAATTAATATCATATGTACTTCCATGGACTACAATTTTACACAAAACTTTAAAGAAATGTATTAAAATTTACAGAAATAATAAGTATTTTAAATTTAGCAGGAGATCAGATGAAAACGTTATATATTTTATTTAGGCTAAACAATATGAGCTAATTATTTATATTGTGAAGCTATCAAAGCCAAAAATGACCATTGAAATTTCTCCCTTTCATTGGGGGAGAGGGAAGGTTATCTTTTTAATATGTTCAGGCCAGTCATTTGATTTTGTTTAAATAATAATATTTTATCAAGTTTGTAGTTGTAGTTATTTTAGTCATTTGTAAACACTGGCGTCATCAATGTAACATTTTATTGTTTAAATTTGGTCTAGAAGAGTCCAGCCTCGAAGAATCAACTGTGAAACTAATGAACGCATGGACTCATTCTGCTAATGAAGACGCTTCATTGACATCAGGCGACTCAACGTCAGCGTCTGATATTGATGATAACAATAGAGATGGTAGTAACAATTTATATCTTTAGTATTATTGTTCAGTATGGGGATCTTATAAAATTCATTTCAGGGACAACAAAAATACATAACTTCCAATTTTGGGAAGTACAATTGTAGCCCAATATTACAGTTGTTCACACAGATTATACAATACATGATACAAAAATGTTACTCCAACTTTCTTCCTCATCCATCCACAAAACCAAATAAATATTAACCAAAACTAATCTCACCAAAAATATCAGTTCGGTGGTTGTAATCAAGCAATGAAAATTAAACCTTTGATGCTGTCTTTAAAATAATTTAATATTCACTTAACAACTTTCTGTACTTGTGTCATAAATACATCCTCAGCTTAAATCTTATTTCATTAAAATTGGACAGTCAAGGTTCATTTTTGTCAATAATTTTCCTATTTACTCTCTATGCATAGTATATTAGTTTATCGTAGGTTTGGCACATTGATATGAACTATAATTGTATGATCTCAATAGCAATGGCTGAATTTGAGATATTTCATCTTTTA
This sequence comes from Aphrophora alni, assembly GCA_963513935.1. NCBI lineage: Eukaryota > Metazoa > Arthropoda > Insecta > Hemiptera > Aphrophoridae > Aphrophora > Aphrophora alni. Next base: position 99,558,389 of record OY740769.1, on the reverse strand, counting down.
TGTGGGATCCATAATTCATTTTCACTTTTTTAAACTCCAATAATTTCCCCAAATATGCATGTTTGGGAGATGGCAAATGATATGTTTTGTTCGGATACTTAGTATTGTGAAATACCACTTTGGTATATTTTACAACATGTTCATTATTATATTGTTCATGGTATGACAACATATCCCCTGACTCAGAGATCGGCATAGATGTGTATCTTCTGAGATATCTCCATATGAATGCAATTATTATTCCTAAACCATAATATTTGTTGACATGCGATTTGCACATGTGTTTGTGTAATTAGTGGATGATGTCATTTCAGAACCCGGAAAAATAAAAGGAAATCTGGATAATACATCCACTACAGTCAGAAAATAACGATTTTGAGTTAATGATGGTAATGGACTATTAGAAATCAATGTTCAGTCTTCAAATTTTAAATTGAATTTAATTTTCCTTCATTTCTTCAGAATCGTGGTTAAATTCAGCACATATAGAAATGATGTCATCATTTTCTTAATGGTAACTTAATAAGAAGTACCAGTACTATTTTGTGATTGAAGGAAATTAATATATATTAATCATATATAACACTAAGCTGTTTTCCTCACCTGATTTTTCAGTAATTTCTACTTGACCAATTCTGATAATTTAAAAAATAAATGTTTCAAAACAACACAAACTTTTTCACTCACCCATCAAAAAACAGCACACAAACATTCTCACTCGCCCATCACATAAACAGCACACAAACATTCTCACTCAACCATCACACAAACATTCTCACTCACCCATCACAAAATCAGCACACAAACAACCTCACTCATCCATCACAAAAACAGCACACAAACATTCTCACTCGCCCATCACATAAACAGCACACAAACATTCTCACTCACCCATCACAAAAACAGTGCACAAACATTCTCACTCACCCATCACAAAAACAGCACACATACATTCTCACTCACCCATCACAAAAACAGCACACAACATTCTCACTCACCCATCACAAAAACTGCACACAAACATTCTCACTCACCCATCACAAAAACAGCACACAAACATTCTCACTCACCCGTCACAAAAACAGCACACAAACATTCTATTTCACCCATCACGAAAACAGCACACAAACATTCTCACTCACCCATCACAAAAACAGCACACACACATTCTCACTCACCCATCACAAAAACAGCACACAAACATTCTATTTCACCCATCACAAAAACAGCACACAAACATTCTCACTCACCCATCATAAAAACAGCACACAAACATTCTCATTCACCCATCACAAAAACAGCATACAAACATTCTCACTCAACCATCACAAAAACAGCACACAAACAACCTCACTCACCCATCACAAAAAATGTCAGCTCAGTAGTTGTCAATCCCGTGAATGCCGGCTTTAAAAATCTACCTTTAAATTACAGTGTTCCAGGTTCATTTAAAAATATTCATTAACCTGATTCAATAAATGAACTTCTAATTTAATTTGTTCTTTTTTCTTATTTGATTGGTTAACAAAGTATAATCCCCAAATATAAAAGTCTCAAATATTTGCAAATAACCTAAGTTTTAAATAACGTGCAATAACTGACACATCTAATCAAATTGAGGCATATAGTATGAATTTCAACTTTTTTTTACGTAGATAATTTTAAGTCACGCACTAGCTACATCTACCGTATTTTAATAAAATTGTTATTAGAAATCAAGAACTTAGTATATTTTCACATTCAGTGTATACACCTAGGCTGTATAATTCACATTATTATTTCCTTGATAAATTTAAAGTTCATTTAATTTTGTTTTATTTTTCAGATCATAATACTACAGGTTGTGAAGAAGACTTTCAATGGATACAAAACTGTGACAAACAGTTGGAAATGCTTAAGAATTCTTCACCAACTAAAGACAACGAAGAGTTATCAAACGGCAATATTACTGATACATACAATGGTAATAATAAAGAATCCGTCAAGTCTGTTACATATCGAAACAAAACATCTTCCGGAAGTTTAGACCGACAAAGACGTTCCAATAGGAAAGAACGAGATAACAAATCAAAATCTTCAACAGCATATCAACGATTTCAGTCACCATCTAGACCGTTGGCATTTACCGATGATAATATAAAATTCAACAATGGTTGTAGAAACATGTGTTATAACTGTTCTTCAAGTTGTCAGGATTTGCCGGAATTCAGAGATCTTCAAAGGCAACATGAAAGGAAAGATCCTCATCGCTATGGAAGTACACCAGGATTAGATTGTCATTGGTCGCAGCAATCATACGGTTGTCGAGACTTCTATTATCCTTGTCAACATAGAAATTATTCGCCTTATTTACCCTACGATCAATTCTATCCTTACAGATATTTTTCAAAGGTTAGATCATTACTTACGAGAAAAAATGAAATGTTATTTGTCTAACAGCATGTGTTGTTAATATTTCATAAATCTTAATAATTTAATATAAAGTTTTAACTAATGTTTTTAGTTTTCTGTGGTTGACTGCCATTTGTTACATGAGTTATGATTTCTTTCTTTAAATTTGTTGGCGACAGTTTTCTCTGACATTATTGACTTTTAGTTCTACATTAAACACAGTTTTTATTATATAAATGTTCAGTGATTTTGTACAACTAACATGCATGGATGTTTTAAATTTTGTTAGCAACTTATACTTACAAAATAAATGATTTAATCGACTTTCATTGAGAAATTTAAATAATATTTACAAATAATTAGTAATATACAAACATTTTAAAATATACATTTAACTCTTTTACTGCCAGACAATTTTTAAAAAATAGTATCCTATTATGCCTATTTTCCCTCCAGTTCTATTGCATGCCTTATTTTGGTAATTTAGGGATTTTAAAAAACTCATGTCTGTTGTTTTTCAATCAAAAGTCTTAATTTTTTTGGTAGTTAGGTACACTTAGTAACTTAAATTATAGCATACCATACATAAAAATTGAATAACAAAAAAATTTATAATTTTATTAATTTTTTATATATGTATGGTATTTTTATTGTTTGTCTACAACGGATACAAATAATGGTATAAAACAGTGAATTCTTTTGACAAAAAATAAAGACATAGTTATTGCAACTTTAGGCAATCAGTTGGTTGCACCACTCCCCTCCCCTTCCCCTAATTGTTACCAATATAAACTTCAATTTTAATAGTTAGAGTAAACTCCATTTACCAAGCTACATTGACTTTCAAAAAGTTTTGTTATAAAATTATGGAAAAACATGATCTTGTTTTACGCTCTAAAATTTCCGTGAATATTTGTGTATTTTTTAAATCTTTTCAAAATAATTCAGGATAAAAAGTTATTTCAAGCATATATTATCATTTACCACAGGATAGGATTGTTATGATTCATTAATATAATAAAAAATAAAAAGCAGTAGTGGGCAGACATTGATATAAAGTAGTTTATATAGCACACATTTTTATATACAAACTGTAAATTGTTTCTATGAAAACAACAAAATATAAAACTGTACGAACATATGTGATTTGCTAACATTAAATTAGTCTAAAATTATGTATTGTTAAAAAGTTATTAATATTATCATTAAAAAATTTACTGTTCTCACAATATCAACAACATCTGTAAGATTTAAAAAGTTCATTATAAAGTTGATACATCCATGTTCATAGTTTCTTCAGGTATTTATAAACCATCAAGCTATGATCATTTTTCACCTTTAAATTTTGCGCCATTGACACGTGCCTAAAATGTCTAGTTGGAAATTTCTATGGATAATCGAACACGCAAAAAAAAAAAAAAAAAAAAAAAAAAATTATGAGTTTTATACTTAATGTAAAAAAAATTCAACATTCAAAACACTAAAGCCAGCACTTTACATACTAAAAATCAATATCCAATTCCAATTAATCGGAAGCTTATGAATTCTCGGAATTCAAAAATACCCCTTGGTAATTGTATTAAATCATTTTTTGTTTTAAAAGAGTAACCTATAACCAATGACTACATAAATACTATAAGACACGACATGGCCATGTTAAATATTCTACGCTTATTCTTGAGTTGACCAATACCCGGTAGGGTGTGCTGCTAGAGAATCTGAAGTTGATGTGACTGGCGCTAGGTGGCTCTACGGTCAAACAATGTTTCAGGCGGGTAAGAGAACGCACTGATGCCACATATGGGACCAGAGATGCGAGGGAAGGTCGAGAATCGCTTATCTCAGCGCACGAACTGACAACACTGACTATGCTGACGGAAGTAAGTGAGAAGGTTTGTGAGAGAGAGGTCAACAGTTGTACAGTCTCAACCAAGTGGGATGCGTACAGTCAAGCACCTGCTGCTAGCGCTTTCTGATAGCTGTGTGTCAAACTTGTGACGAACAGCACCCGTAAAGCGTAGACTATTTCCCTATCCTATGTCGTGTCTTATAGTATTTATGTAGTCATTGCTATAACCAACATATTTTTTAATTCTCAGAATTCAAAAATATTTCTTGACAGAAATTCAAAAATATTTCTTGGTAATTGTATTCAATCATTATTTTTATAAAAGATAATGTAACCCTGTAACCAAGATATTTTTGAATTCAAAGAATTGTTTTCTTAAAATCTTCTGCTAATTAAAGTGTTCCTTTATTCATAAGGTGAAACATTTAATTCAACCCTTAATAATAAGATTTAGCTGGCATTATAAACTGTGTGTTGAAGTCAATTACCAAGAAATACTTCTTTTATCAATAATTTTATTATCCTTTGATCTGTAATAAAAATAATATCATCATGATAATCTTTAAAATGCCAATAAATTTTGCCTTGTATTTTTTTTTTTTTTTTTTTTTTTTTTTTTTTATTTTTTTTTTTTTTTGTAAAACCAATAGTTTGCAATATATTTTTTATATTCAACATAAAAATGTTAAAAATGGCAACCATTTTTAAAATGCACAAAGAGTCTTGCTTATTGTATAGCCTACTGGTAAAAGACATTTTATAAGTTTGTTCAGAGAGAGGAGGGGGAAAAAAAAAAGGAAAAAAAAAAAACAAAAAAAAAAAACAGAAAGACAGATGGTAAAATGTTTTTGGACATATGTTTATAGGAACTTTTTTCTTTTTTTTATGCCCTGAACCTTATCTTTGAAGTATTGATTCATCCTCTAATTACCTTTAGTTTATTTTACAAGTGGGAAGTTTATAACATATTATGTAAATATGTAGGCCTACTGTTCTATTGTTGAAATAACAGACATTCAGTAATCTTCTTTATTAAAGAAGATTAAAAGTTATTGAGGATGTCTGTTGTTTTGACATTAGGAATTCTGTACTGACTTATTGACCCACTTTATTATTTCTCATGTCTGCTGTGAAATCAACAATCTAAAAATACACCATCCTGTCTGAATCTGACATTGTAAAATTGTTGATTGAAAGATTATTTACGCAAGCCATCAAATTGAAATGGCCTAAAATTGATGTATCATGACTCACTTGGAAAGAATTGACTTGAAAAAAGCACTTCATTTGAAATATCTGTGATTAATATAACCGAGTGAAGAGAGGAGATTGTTTGTATAGTAGGAGAATAATGTTGTTTATAAATATCACTCTTAAGTAGCATTATTTTATAAAAAGAAGTGTTGTTGTTAAACATTTCTTATTTTATTTAAAAATACAGAAAATAATAATCATGTTTTTTATACATTATATATCTCCAAGAACTTATATATTCAAATGAAATTTGTTAACATACCTACCTTTTTTCCGTCTACAGTCCTTACTTGAAAGGACTATCGATTTCTAAGATCATGCCTCCATTATCAAGTCGATTACAAACGTTTATATGGTTATTAATAGTCACAATTAAAAACAACAGAATACAAAACATTTAAATAACTTTACATGTTAAGATAAGTGAGTAAATATAGTCCATCATTGGCCAACTGATAGTCCCTTCAAATAAGGACGTACAAATGATTGTAGATGAAAATAACGTATGTTAACAAATTTTATTAGTCTAATCAAGTTTTGTTTCTTTATTAGCATGTACGTTTCAATATGACCATCTCCTGTTGCTTAGCAAACTTCTACACAATAGTTGATTTTGTCCATAACAAATAACAAAACTCCCCTTATTTATAAACAGTTTGTCATTTTAATCAGAAAATTGGGTGGTAATTGCTCATGTAATTTACAATTAAATCACAGATACTTTTTTTCCGATAACCCTGTATATTTATGTTCGTGAAGTCTATTACAATCCATAATCAAAATTCATTTACACACTTATATTTGAGTTATTCTTTTCATACCAATTGATTAAATTAACATAAATATATATAATTGTAAATAATAATTATCACTTATTTTAAAATTTATTAGATCATCTGCCACATGATTAACAAAATCTATTTTGTTGATTTTCAAATTTCTACTAGTTTTATTACATTATACTCATCTACATTGCAATAGTTTTAATCTCGGTTTAACTGTTTTATGTACAGAAAATGAACCTGTGAAAATACGTAAAATCTTGTTTTTCACTACTTTGAGCCTCTAGCTTCTAAACAGTTGGATGTATAAAATAATACACAAGTATAAAAAAGTATTAAAATTTCGTTTTTTATAAGAAATTTTAAGGTTGGGCATTAAATTAAAAAATGGCTGGTTGTATCAAAATTTTAAAATAAGACAATATGAATAGTTCAGAGGTGTTGCCATTTGTCCTTTTTTAATATATCAAATATATTACAACTAAAACAGCTGGCACACTTATATCAATTAATTAGTATAAAAAAAAAAATAATAATAATAATAATAAATAAATAAAATTAAAAAATTGCAATGTGATGGATAATTTATAAGCAATAGGATATTGTGGAGCAAACAGTATAGGATTTGTTGTTGTAATAGTATATAACAATATAAACTTTGTTTTTATAGAATATTTGAATGTCCAATTTCTCTTTAATTTGCCCCACGTTGTGAAGCTATTTTATAACTATTACTTTAAATTAGATTGTAAAATTTTATTGATTTCTCTTAAATATTAAATATTGGCCCTACTTAGTTCAAGCCAATAGTTGAAATTTGGAATAGAGATAAATTTGATTTTGCTTATGAGTAGTTTTCTAAATTCTAAGTCTAAAATTATTAAATGAAAAACTAGAGATTAGGTAACAATATCACTTCAAACAGTTATTTATTAATTATCATAATACAAAATTATATTTGATATACTTTTGATTAGTCTTTGATCTTTAATAATTATACAAATGCAATAAATGTTCATTCAAATGCCTCTAGGCTTAGCTCAGTCTATATAGTAAAATTTGGGTTTAGAAATATATTTTAATTGGTTCAATTAATCTCGGGATAGGCACTCGGCTGGGATGATTGTATTACTTTATCTTAAAATCACATATATAAATTGTAATTAAAGTTTATTAAATTTTGGAAAAGGAATTTAAATGTTCAAGTTCTTGTAATAGTTAATTATTAGTTCTAGGCCTTTAATATGGTTCCTTTTAAATTGATAAAAACGTTTAACTGTTATTAGACAGAATATACCAAGTTCTGTGTCTGCACTGCTTTTATTCACTGTATTAAAAACACTTATTAATTATAAAAACTCTGGAGGTGGAATTTTGGCTTCTTGCTGTGTCGAGTGCTACAATGATACTAAAAAATTTTCATATCCAAGCGGGTTTTTTTTTTGTTGCGGAGGGATCTCTTCTCTGCATCATTTATTGAAGTGCCTGTCGTATTCCGCTGTAGTATATAGTCCTGGTATTTTATACCTTTTCTGGATATTAGGCAATTTTTGATTATACTGATACTTTCTTACATTCATTTATAATGATTCAATTTATGGGTTAATTAGTTATTATTTAAATGGTTAAAGGTTGTTTCTAATCGTGATCACAAATATCAGCTGGGCGCTGCCGCTGGGCGTATATTTACTAAGTCATTCGATGGGGGGCTTTGGCTTTTATTTTACCCTAATTTTATTTCTTCTTATTTACTAATTTATAATGCTTACTATTGCAATTAACATATGTTTTTTACACACTAACAGATATAATTAGTGAAATCTTATAATTATTTATAATCTAATCATTTTATTTAATACATCGAAACTTTTGGTTTAAGGCCTATCTTGTCGGTTTATAGGAGTGTTTGTTTTAGTATCGAATTGATATATGGATGACCTAATAAGAATAAGTTATATACAATTTCTGATATTTGGGCCTCATAGTATAGGTATTTGTCTTTTCAAGCATAATTTATCTAAATTGTTTGGTGATATTTGGCTTAGGTTGGCACCTTGAGAATATAGGTTATGTTTGATCATAGCCAATGTTGATTTAGCCTTACCTAACCTATCGTTTGAGTCTCAGATGTTATTTGTGCTGTTATAAGTACTTCATTACATTTTAATTTACATGGTTGTTAGATGGAGATTTACAAGATAACTATTCCTAACACTTTGGGCTCTAGACAGATTCCTTCATGCAACATGATTGTTAGTTGAGTTTCACAGTTTTTTTCGCGTTATTACTTTTTATATTGAAGCCATTTTTTGTCTTTTTAACACCAGTAACAAGTAGGCTTGGTTGTATGTTTAAATTGACTTTACAGTATAATAAGTGTTTGTTTATTCAACTAATCCAGTATTCAAAGTATAGGTTAGGTAATCTTAAAAATTTCACCTCTCTTTTTTTAATAACATTCACGTTTCATAGACTCAGGAAACTGGAAAAAAAAAAAAAATAAAAAAGAAGAAAAAAATCTGTCCATCGGTGTTGTCTGTACGCAAACATGATAGCAGGCATTAAAGTTAAAATAGTAACATGAATTTGGTTTAGGAAACTATAGTGTACTTGTGTAAAACCTTATTGAAATAATAAAAAAATCTAATTAAAAATGACTCCAATTTTATAATACAGTTATTTTGTTCATATCTTGTTTTCACATTATAGCATTACTTTCTGTCTCTCTTATATAGGCTATATATATATGTTTTATCTTTGAGGCTTCTGGATTCTTAAAATCAAATTTATTAAAAATTAAATAAATGTGTGTATTGAATCTTTTGAGTTCTCTTTAGCTTCTTAAAAAAATTTCTTTAAACTTGGTAAAAAATTCTGTTTTATATAGATCCCAGTTAAGTTTGTTAACCAGTGAATTTCATTTTAAGTGGTGGCCTTAACATCTCTATAAATCATATTGCTTATTTTTTACCTTTTTAACATTTTTATTTCATCATCTGAAAGAGTAATATAAAATAAATTTTGAAGTAACTTTAATCAATTTTTAGTTTTTGAGAAAATTAACAACATTAAATACTATTCCATTTTTCAGTGAATTTCTTACAGATATGTTTTTCTGTTCATATAAATGAAAAAAGTCGTTAACCAAATTGGATGTGCGGAAAAAATTTTTGTCTTTCATTCTTACTGAATATCCATTTAAATACTGTACGTTTTCATGCTACAATTTTTATAATAAATCAGTAGCAGATGGAAATGTTGTATAGTCCTTTGGAATTTTAATAGATGTCATAAAACACATGCAATAAATTTATACATTTTATGTAAATAAGTTATGGTGGTATTACAACACTACATAAATGATTTACGTGTATGCTTACAGTATTACCTGAGAGTGTAATGTTATTAATTATTAAGTTTTAAAGAAAATTACCATCAATTATGTAAACATTTTAAGTATAATTAAAATACCCAGCATGGACTTTTACACTGATAAGATATGACATGATCTTTGATTTTTTTTTTTTTTTTTTCAAAATTGCAAGTAAAAATTTACGTTTCGGGTATAATTGGAAAAAAAAAAAAATAAACATTGACTGCTCCTAGTCTTGATTTTAATAAAATATAATTTATCCTGATGTGATGTTTATAACTCGAGCGAAGCAAGTTTAAGCCATATATAAACAGTTCATTTAATTTTTGACTGACAACTACCGAACTGACATTTTTGGTGACAAATAGTACTGGTTAGTTTTGGGGATGGATGAGTGAGAAAGTTTGTGCAATCCTCATAGTTTATTTTTATTTCTAGCCTAACCATGATGTCGATGAACATATCCGAAGACTGGAATCTGACAAAGAATCACTGACACTACAAGTTACAGTTCTACATGAACAAATTGATGCACAGTCCGAGAAGATATCAGATCTGGAGAAAATTCTTGATGATAAGAAGAAACAACTCTCAGCAGCTGAAGATATTCTTCACAGGGTATTTATTTTATAATGAGATTAAAAGCCAAAATATTAATTATAATTACAATTTTTTTAAAATAGTATAATTATACAATAGACTTTCTATAGTTCGACACTTACCTTTCCAAAGTGCTTAGTAAACTTTGTTTCTATTTTATTTATTATATAGGAAGAAATTCATTGTCACAGTATCAAATATCCAAGGAGCACTGAGGTGATATTGTAAATAGGGAAACAAGGATTCCCCGAACAACAAAAACAGAAAACTAAACTAAAATTCCAATAAATCCAGTTGTTTATTACATTACCTTGGATTTATTAGGTCTTAGTTTTTGTGGTCCGAGGAATCCTTGTTTTCTTATTGTCAATTTAACAGTAATTAAACAAGCAGATAAACTAAACGTATAAAATATAGAGAAAACCAAAAACAACAGACACACCTTATACAAACAATATTACCATATGATTAAACAAGCAATATTTTAATAATGAACCATCAAAAAAATTGAGTGAATTGCTATACGGTATATGGTGGCCAAAAATTAAAGAAACATGGGCAATGTGAAGATATACATACAAATTAATAGATAGTGCCTGTCGAGTATATGAATATGATACAAAAAATACTAAAAATTTTGTTCCCAAAAGAATGAAACATTCTTTATAATATTGGGATCAAAGTTAAATATATTGACAGATAGAAAATCTGTGGTTTAGAATGACTAAAGGGTTCTACAACTGATAGACAAGCAGAGCATCTAAGAATGGTTTATAGAACACTTACCTAATAACAACTTGCATAACATAAAATTAAATTTTACTCAGTTCAAGAATTCCATGGAAAAATATTAAGTACAAGGCAAAACAAAACAGCCCAAACAACTTATTGACAATCAAATATATAATTCCGATCAAATGATCTGAATAACAAGACCATTGATAGCTAAATATGATCAATACATACCAATGTTTACTTCTTACATCTACCAGTGTCTCATCTGACATGCGATGGTTGTACATTGACACGACTTGACATATACTTTGTTTATTAGTGTGGAGTATTTGTATCCGTTTGTTAGTGGTTTTAATCTGTTTACTCGATGATCTCAACCAACCGGTGCATGGTTTGAGCTCCTGAAATACATCTTATGACACTTTAAAATGAATTCACGTGACACCGACTATCGAGGTAATATAATATTTCATTAATATTTATAACTATTAAAACATCTTTACATTTGTGTTTAGTAATGACGAAATTTTGAGCTACCCGACTGAGAAGGTTTCATTTTACTAAAATGTTTGTTAGAGCAACAAAGAGAGACTAAGTTTATTTGTATACTGTTCAGTTTTCTACTATTCTTTACCATATAACACACTCAACTCTTACGACTGTAGTTCATTGTTTTGTTGGACTATAAGTACAGATTTAGTAATATGGTAACTTTTCAAATTGTAACTAGTTTATAAGTGCTTAAGAGGTCACGACTCAGAAATTGAAAACGTAAAACTTTTAATTTTGATAAAATAATTCATAAACTAGACAAAATTGAACAGTTAGTGATTTGGGTACTTTCTATGTGTTGGGTGTAAAACTGTTTATGACATTATAAAAAATTGGGACAGGATTGCTTGGTAATGATAATATTTTTATGAGGAGAAAAACTTCAAAACAGAAAGTGTTTCCACACAAGACACTTTTTACACACAATTTGTTTCAAATCTTGAAATAAAAAGGAGTTCTCTAAAAAAAAATATTAAAAAAACACCAATTTTCTAGCAAATGACAGCTTGTTGTGTAAATTAAAAAAAAAAAAAAAACCTGGAATATGTTTCCTGACCAAAACGATTAAAAAGTTTCAAGAAATTATTGACGAGTTAGGTCTACGATGCAGACAAGAATATAAGAAGTAAAATATAATATTACTTCATCACACCAATTCCTGGGTGTAAAATTATAAAAGACTGGATTATATTTATACTATGCTTGAATGTTAGTGGCATATGTGCTGTTGAACTCTCATACTACCTAATGTAAATTTTGATGACATAGTCATTATCAGAGCATTCAGCTAAACTAACATAACTGGATTATTCAAACCGTCTTCGTTTTTGTGATTAGTGGATTTTTGTTTTCTTTTTGTGAATATCGCCACTGTGCTCTTTTCACATTTGATGTTAGTTATCATTTGTTTTAAATACTTTAGGGCATTCAGAAATATAACCTTATTTTTTTCTTCTTTTTTTGTAAAGCACAAACCCCTATCAGTCATTATTTCCTTAACAAATAAAATATGATTTGTTTGTTATAGTTTGTTATATTTTGTTATATCACCCCTAGCCCTAACACCATCAGAGTCAGAGAAGAACAAGAGAGACCTGATAGGAAATATGAAAGACAACAATCTAGCCAGAGGCTAGGTGATGAAAGGTACACAGCTAGTATACCAAGGAACTGTTTGTGAATGGTTTTATGACAGTTTATACCAGATGTGTTTTAAAAAATAAAGCTCCAACAGAACCCTTTGTTGATTTTAAATAACTCTCCTCACCATGCATAGGAAGAATTAAAGTTAACATGAATCTTAGAGATGTGATTCTTCCCTCCAAACATCCCCAATACTACAACCTGTGGATTAAAAATGTTATGAAATAATACATTATTTAATAAATTGTTCACTATTCCATTGTAATATAGTAGGGTAAATTACAAAAAAAACACTGACTAACACTTATGTTAATTGACCAATTTTTAATCGTTTATAATATTTTTCATAGATTGTTAATTTTATAAAGTTATTTGTTTTTAATAGATATTAAGAAAGGAATTATCCCATATTAGTAACTAGGTAATAAGCTTCCCTAGGTCGGCTATTTTGTTAGCGTTAGGAGAAAAAAATTGTCCTAGGGCAAGGGACGTAGACCTCATTCTGATTTTTGCCTCATGTTTTTATTTCGTAGAACTTCAGAAATAGGCATTAATAGAATTGTCACCAGAAACCCTGCTAAAGTACCCTTGTGATTGTAGGTAAGGTCACATTATATATATAGTGGAGTTCTTTAGTGCACAAAGATAAGTTAGCTGTAGCATAAACTAATGTGAAACATTTTAGAAAGTGTTTTAAACTTGATTTTGTGATTTTACATACAAATTTAGTTATCATAGCAAATAATTCATACTTAAAACAGTGAATTAAAAAAAAACTAAAAAGTGCATTACTTTTGTAATTCAGTACAAAAATAGGTTAGCTCTATCATAGACCAATGTGAAAGAGTTTGAAAAGTGTTTTAAATTTGATTTTCTCATTTTACATACAAATTAAGTTACCATAGTAACCAATATAACACTGCATACTTAAAACAGCTGATTAGGTCCATTTTGACTGATGCCAGAATTAATCTGTGTTTAAAAAAAAAAGTTAAAAATATAAAAACGAAATAAAATTAACATTTCATACTTTTTGGAAATAATGGCAAAATGTTCTCTCATTTAAAACAAAGCTCATAAAAAATCGATGTGGGAGAACTCCAAAAATAGGCATTAATAAGGGTTGTCACAAAAACCATTTAAAGATCCGCGCAAAAGTGCCCTTGTAACCATGTGTTAGGTCACATAGTCACATTCTATATAATTATATTCTATTAATCCTCAGATCCTAAGCTTTTCAATAAGACTATCCCCATCTCTGTAGGGTGAGTGGGTGTTAATGAGTTCTTTAGAGGACATATTTATGTTCTGCTGAATTATATATTATATAAGATGCTTGTCATAAAAAAAAGTAATTTTATAATTAATTGTTGTTATAACAGTGTCTCAACTGTGGTGGATGTGTTAAAAATTGTCGTTTTTTTTTTAATATGTTCTAAAAAAAATAAAATATGTTTGAGGATAAAATATTTTTTGTCCTCAAAACATTTAGTGATATTTTAATTTCTTAATTTTAATGGATACTGAACATTTGTCCTTCACTTCAGTTGTGATCAAAACAGTATGTTTGATCCGTGTTTTACGTTGTCATTACGATGAAAGAAGAAAAATCTGAAGCTTCATTCCTTATGCTGAACGCAGCATTTATTTTGTGTAATTCCCCTTTCCCTTTTCTCTCATCCTCATACCATTTGAAGTGAAACAACAAAGTCTTCTGTGGTTTCCTCCCTCCCTTGAGAATAGTGACACTGTTTGGAGAGAAAAATGAAAAGTAATATTTTACATTTCTTGCTGAAAGGATGAATTAACAAAGTTTGATGAGACTCTCGTCAATATTTGTAACAGTGGTTGGTGTATTGTAATTTGAGTTTTGTTCTTTTATACATGGTGCTTCTGAAAAGTACGCAAAAATTTCGGGGACTGGTTCCTTACTTTAAAATAAAGAAATAAGGAAGGTTTTGTGTAAATGTTTCAAACGCTTCATTTTTCGTATGTAAAGTATAGAAATGTGTGAGGTAATGAGTCTAGATTTGGTATATACACATTTTTATGTAACGTTTTATCAATAAACCGAAAACAAAGACTTTATTTTCTACTTTTTCAAAATTGCGGTAGTTCAAATGTTTTAATGTTAAATATCTCGAAAATCGTTAATTTTACATCAAATTTTCAAAGGAACATAATATTTTGCTCTTTGAACGACAAGTAGAATGGTATATTTATTTTGACATAGGTCAAAGTATAACAGAGTAATCGATAAAATTTAAAACATAATTTTCTTGTAATTGGATGTATTTATTTATTTGTCTGTTGAAGGATATAAGAATTGTATTGTCAATACTTAACCAAAATTTAGCTGTACACACTATAACAACTTTGTTTAATAACAAATATTGTAGACATAACTTATAGAACACATCAAAATAAATTATATTTAATAACAATTTTAAAAGCAACAAATTACCCAGAGTACACAAACATTCCAAAAATTGCTAACATTAATTTTTTGTTTATTTATTTTAGCTTTTACAAAAATAGGCTTGTGTATTACATTTTAAACCTTATGTTACTTTAGTACTTGAAGACTATTGTTTTTAAATAGTAGATACATTATTTCCATTGTAGTGTTACAGTTACAAGTAAATCCTTGTGTCGATCAATAACATTTTTATTTAGATTCAGAAAGCCGATGACTAAGAACGAAAATTAGTTTAGAACATTAAAAATGTAAATAAAATAAAAGAGTATCAAAACAGGTTTATGAATACCATTTAAAATTTAAAACATTTTAACAACACATCTTAACATGCATTTAAAAATTAATAAAACTAACAAAAATTATATGCAAAATTACTATTAATCATATGAATCACTAGAGCACTGTGGTTAATTTACAATGAAAGAAAATTCCCCAAAACCACAATAAAACACTAACAAAATAAAGATTCTATAGTTATATTCATTGTACCTTATATGCATTTCAATAGCACTGGTATCATCTTCAGAGGTACGATACATACTCAACTTGTGGTTTTGGGGAATTTTCTTTCATTGCTATTAATGATCAAATTTTCTACTGTTGGAACCAATGCATCTGTGAACGTGTGTGAAACATCCATGTTAGCAATTTTCTAGATATTCAACATTAAATTTTTTGAAATAAAGTCTTGTTTTTTGTTGTGTTTAAGTGTAGATACTTTGAGTTTGGATGTTAATATAAAATTATCCAAGTGACTTTAAAAAAATCCAATTATACCACACTTTTCCTTGTTTAAATCTCATTTTTTAAATTTTAATGCTATTATATTTTTATTGTGGTTAGAATAAAACGACTATGAAACATAGCAGTTTGTCATAACGGCTATGACGAAGAGCTACATAACACACCAATAATTGAATTGGTAGGATAATTCAGTGATGAAAAAAAAGTACTCATGCGATTTTTTTTTTTTTTTTTTTTTTTTTTATCAACCTAAAAATCTAAAATTGTAGTATTTCATATGAACATTTGCATAAATATTGTATACAAATTTGGTAGTGATCGGACAATACATTTACAAACTATGATTTTTTTAATATAGACACTTGTCTGAAAAGTTGTAAAAACCTGTACTTTTTTGTTCCAATCGTAATAAAAATAACAGCATTAAAAAAATCATACACTGCAAAATTCAACAAGGATAATTATGGCATAATTTTAGGTCACTTGGTTAATTTTATATTAACTTCCAAATTTGAGTATCCATACTGTCACGGCCGACAATAGTAAAAGGTTACATACAAAAATATGTATACCCAATTTGGACTCAATATGTTTTTCATTACCACAGTTATAACATTTGATTATCAAAATCAAAGACTGATCAAAACAAAGTGTTTTTATATAGGTTTTGAAATCTTTATTTTAAGGGAAAAACCGCCTATGAAGTGTTCCTGCTTTACAGATGCAATATATCTTTGTTTGATAAACATGTAGTATATACATTGAATTCATTATTATTATTAGTTTCAATAAAGTATGGATACTGTATAAATCCAACACAAACATAGAAATATAAATAATGAGTAGGCTTTCTCCACTGTGGCCATCATTTTTCTAGAGATAAACATTTCGTCTTTATCTCATGCTTTTAATTTTCAAATCTGTAACCTGATACCAGAAGGGGGTAGAGTGACACTATACAACACTCTTCCTTCTTTATCACAAGTTTCTGACATGAATACATCCTTTATATTCAGTGCAGTAGAGAATGTCAACATTTATTGCATTCTATATCTTATAAACGGTAATCTAATAATTTAAATTTTGTTTGAAGGAGGTTTATGTTAATATCTAAAAACATGGGTGGCAAGGGTGACTCTTCTGCACTAAAAATTTGAGATGCTATTTGATATTCAAGTTAACTTTCAATTGCAAAGACATAGCACGATGAAATTGGTGTCAATTTGTAGTGAATAGCAGGATCTATAATATCAATTAGAAGTAATAAAGAATCAAATAAAATTTATAAGTCAATAAGTGTTCAGAGTTGAACATTTTCGTAATGTTGAAATATTACAAAGGAAATGTGAACAGAAATGTAAAGAACATATTGGAAAGACAAATTTAAAGGAATCAGACAAGTACAAATTGACTAATTGAAAACCAAGCTCTTCAATGCTAGTGCAAATACTTTATGGATATAACATGTCCTCTAGTAAGGTAAAGATGTGTGCTTTAAATGATTGTCGTTTTGGCCTGTATTAAACGCACAAATTTTTAAAAAAAAACTTTGTTAAACCATTTTAATATTTATATATATATATATATATATATATATATATATATATATATATAAAGGATTGGAGAACAATCCTAACTTTATCTTGTTTATATCGTCAACAACCAATTTCTTTTGTCAATACTTCAAAAAGAAGTTGTATCTTCTATTCTTTAAATTGTTCATCAACTTTTATTAGACATAACTATAATAGAATTCATTGTAGCCTAATGGATTGTTATATTTTGAAATGAATGAAACTTCATTTCTATAAATATTGTTATATTATTGTTATATTTGTTGTTATTGTTAATAAAATTATACTTTGTAATTGTTACAATATCTTTATTACATGTACTATCTACAGACAAGGCTGTTGCCTACGACCTGCTTACACCCGTCTTGCCTCCAGACTCTGCAGTGTCGTCAACCTAATCTTATCTCAAATACAATCATAACATCTCTCTTATTATTATTAAAAATTAAATTAACTACACTTTTAAACTTCTTTGTCTTTACATTACAAAACAATTTAATTACTTAAATAAAATTAATTCCTTGTATATCTAACTTAATCAATAACAAAATATTCATAACTTAATCTTTTTTCATTTATTACTTATTATCTAACTTTTTATTCCTGAGGATATCTTTTAGTAGTATTAACCACTCTGCCATATTTAGTTGTATATTTGTGTGGGTCTGTTACAGAAGTGTCTTCTGTACTAGTTGATGGTATGGGCAATTGTTTACTTAGACTATTTTGATTATTTAATTCATTGTAATTATCAGAATGATTATTAATGCCATGTTCTGTATTTATTGTATTGTCTGGTGAAATATGAATAGTATTACGTCTGTATGAATTTCCATTTTGATCTTGGATCGTAAAGGATCTGGTTTGTTCACATTTATTTACAATTCTACCTGGACACCACAATGATTTGGGATTTCTTTTAAACCATACATTATTGCCACTAGAAAAGTTTTCCTTCATATTCTTAGCTCTAACATCATGATGTTGTTTCATGATACTTTTGTTTTTTATCATTTTTTGTCTATCTTTCTTAAAATTAATTTTAGGTTTCAGATGGTTTATGTGTCTAGGTATAGTGGTTCTTAAAGACCTTGACATTAATAATTGAGCAGGCGAACTTAAATTTTGTCTTGGAGTGTTTCTAAATTCTAAAAGCGCAAGATAGGGGTCCTGCTTAGAATCTAAACATTTTCTAAAAATATTTTTGATGACTTTAACAGCCGACTCCGCCATTCCATTAGACTTTGGATGGTGGGGGCTAGAAGTTATATGATTAAAATTCCATTCTTTCATAAATTTTTTAAATTCATCGGACATATAATAAGTTGCATTATCCGAATAGAAATTTAATGGTATGCCATGACGTGAAAAGAATGATTTAAGTTTATCAATTATTGTTGTACTAGTACAATTAGATATGTGGGAAACTTCTATAAAGTATGAAAAGTAATCTACTACCACTATGAAATATTTTTTGTTTAGCTCAAAAATATCACAACCTACATTTTGCCATGGTATTTCAGGTACTTTATGACATATTAATGGTTCATTTGATTTGTTTCTTTTGTATCTAGCACATGTTTGACAACATTTTACAAAATTTTCAATATCATTTGACATGTTGGGCCAAAATAGAATATTTCTTATTCTAGACTTACATCTTGAAATGCCACTGTGTCCTAAATGTATTTTGTTTAACATTGATAATCTTAATGTTTTAGGAACAACAATTGCGTTATTTTTAAATATGATTTTATCTATTATACATAATTGGGATTGCAATTCAAAATAAGGTTGAATCTCAATCTCTACGTCTTTTTTATATTTAGGCCAACCATTTTGAATATATTTTTTTAATTTACACATTACTGCATCTTTCATGGTTTCTTGTTTAATATTTAGTTTGTTGGTCTCAGTAATAGGCATATTGCTAATTAAAAGATTTACCTGAACTTCAATTTCCTCATCAAAAGGATCTATTTCTTTAGAAGCTATATTACATGTTCTGGATAGAGTATCCGCCAAAAATAGGTATTTACCGGGTATATATGTAACTTTTAAATTATAAGGTTGTAATCTTAGTAACATTCTTTGCAGCCTTATTGGAACATCACATAAAGGTTTTTTAAAAATTGGTATCAATGGTTTGTGATCTGTTTCTACTAGTACATTAATACTACCATATACATATTGTTTAAAACGTTCACAACCAAATACAATACTTAACAACTCTTTTTCTATTTGAGAATATCTCGTTTGTACGCTTGTTAGTGCTTTTGAAGCATAAGCCACTACTTTTCCATTTTGTAATAATACTGCACCTAAACCAAATTGAGATGCATCGACTGATAACGTACTCTGTTTATTGGGATCAAAATATGTTAGTACAGGCGCTTCTGTAATATATTTCTTGAGTTTCACATATAAATTCTCCAAAGTTTTATTCCAGACAAAAACATTATCTTTTTTTAATAAATCTCTAAACGGTTTAGTTAATTCTGAATAATTGGGTATGAATTTCGAAACGTAATTTACCATACCTAAAATACGTTCAAGAGCCCTTGCATCTCTTGGTGAAGGCATATCAACAATCGCTTTTATCTTATTTTGATCTATTTCGATACCTTTAGCACTAAATTTATGACCTAAAAATGTTACTTCTTTAGCATTAAAAATACATTTGTCTTTGTTAAATTTAATTCCAGAGTCTTTAGCTCTATCTAACACTAGCTTCACTCTATTATTTAATTCTTCTATAGTATCAGCATGTATTAAAATATCGTCTATATATAAAATTACACCTGGTATTTCATCAAAGGTTTGTAACATAATTTTATAAAAAATTTCACTTGAGCAATTTAGACCAAAAGGCAATCGTTTAAAAATATATCTTCCAAAAGGAGTTTGAAATGCACATAATTTAGCACTTTCTTTTTCTAAAGGTAACATCCAAAAACCTGCACTTGCATCTAACTTAGTAAAATACTTAGCATTTGTAAGCTTTGAAGAGAGTTCTTCAAAAGTTGGAAATTGTATATGAGACCTTTTGATTGCATTGTTCAAATGAAATGGATCTAAGCAAATTCTTAAATCTCCATTTTTCTTTTCTACAATAACAATTTGATTAAGCCATTCTGTTGGTTCATTAATCTCTTTTATAATGTCTAATTTAACTAATCTTTTTAGTTCTGCTTTTAATTTATCATATAATAAAACTGGCATTTTACGAGATGGACTTACAACTGGTATTGTGTTGTCTTTTAATTGTAATTTTACTTCAATTGGTATTTTACCGATTCCTTCGTCAAATAATTGCTTATATTTCTCACACTTAAAAATCTCTACAGTTTCAATTTTTTTTATGAGATCTAATTCAATACAAGATTTTAAACCAAGTATATTAGAACAATTAATATTTGCAACATAAAATATTAATTTATGCACTTCTGTTTTACCCTTTACTTGACAATTAACACTACATGTGCCTAATATAGGAACACAATTTTTTGTAAAAGACGTTACTGATGTGTTTGTCTTTTTTACAAATTTATGGTTAATTTTAAGTTCTTTAAATGATTTAATTGATAAAATATTAATTTGTGCCCCTGTATCTAATTTTAGTAGGCATTCTTTTCCATTAATAACTAATTTCTCATACCATTGTTCTACTTCAGAATTTTGATTACTATTTATATTTACTATATCTATAATAAAGTTTAAACTAGGATCACTTATTGATGCTAGACTATTAAATTTTTGAGTATTGTCTAGAGTACTTACTAATTTGCGATTATATCTACACATATTGGCAAAATGATTCGCTTTTCCGCACTTATTACATTTTTTTCCAAAAGCAAAACATTCACCAAACTTATGTTTGTAACCACATTTACCGCAAGATGTTTGTATAACACGATTATGTCGTTGAACTTGTACATCTGTTGTTTGCTTCTGTTGAAACGACGATTTAGGCCTATGTTTACTTTTGACCTGTCCTTGTTTGAAGTTACTATCGCTGCTTGACTTTGATAATAAATAATGCTTCTTAGTTTTGTTGATAGAGTCAATATCGGTTGATGACGTACCCGTTTCAGTTTTAATATCTAGATGGCGTGCTCTTCTATGAGCCATTTCCTTTGTTTTACAAATTTCCAAGGCTGATTTTATATCGATATTTTTTGTCTTTAGTAATATTTCTTTTGCTGATGAATCTGTAATTCCACTAATGAAAATATCTGTTACCAGACTGTCCCTTAAATTTCCAAATTCACATGTAGAACTTAAATTTCTAAGTATAGCCATATATTGTTCAAATGATTCATTATGCAACTGTTTCCGGTTGAAAAAAATATGTCTTTCATACGTCACGTTGTTTAACGGAAGAAAGTATTCATCGAATACTGTTATGACATGTTCAAACACTTTTGCACTTTCCTTTGTTAAATTAAAAGAATTAAAAATTTCAACACCCTGATCACCCATTGAATGTAATAATAACGCAATTTTACGTTTATCTTGTACATTTTCAGTTAAAAAAGCGTCACAATATAGATTAAATTTATGTTTAAACTTTGTCCAATTTTCAGTCAAGTTTCCTTCAAATGACATTTGACTAGGAATATTAGCGTGATAATCCATTGTAAAAAATATGTCTTTTGCTTCAGGAATATCTAATTCTTGTTGTTGTAATTTAGCCATTAAAACACTAACGATTTATAAATTTAGCTTTGCACTTTTTTAGGCTTACGTGTCTATACTAAAACTTACCGACAATCGGCCAGCTGTTCACATGTCTTATATAATAATGCTTTTTAAAGTAGGCATTTTATAATTAATAATCACTTCACTTGTTCACCACTGCCACCATGTTATATTTGTTGTTATTGTTAATAAAATTATACTTTGTAATTGTTACAATATCTTTATTACATGTACTATCTACAGACAAGGCTGTTGCCTACGACCTGCTTACACCCGTCTTGCCTCCAGACTCTGCAGTGTCGTCAACCTAATCTTATCTCAAATACAATCATAACAATTATTAACTCATATAATCATTTACCTTGATAAAAAATTTAAAAAAAAAATATTTGTAATACAAAGATTAGTCATTTATTGTCTTGAAACATCAAATAATAAAATTATGAGTTCATTCGAACTTAATCGGTAAACTACATAGCCTATATAAAATCATTTTGAAGTTAACATAAAAAATAAATTATCAAACAATTGAGATGTAAAAGGAAATGTCTCTTATTAACTACACTGGGGTTATGGAGAGTTCATAAACACATGCAAATATAACATAAAGGAAAGATTTCATTGGTTCATTTTAGAGTCTTACTATCTCGGGTTGGGAGGAATTGGTTTAACACATAATTATTTAAAATAGATCACTCAGAGTCTGTTTCTCGTGAAAAATTCACATACATAGGCTACACATACAATTACAATAAAAACACAATCAATTAAAGTTTATATCTTGGGGAATATTATTAATTATCACTTGAGTTTCTTTCTCTCGGGACAGGGTCAGTGCGGCAAATTTGTCAAGGAAGTGGGGTAATTATACACATATTGACAAAGATATAAAAATAATAAAATATTAATGGATTAGTTTTTAAATAAATGATGAGTGGTGAAATGATGGTAGACAACAATCACAACTAACTGTTCACAAAGTCTATGTTTCTGAATACTCGGTGTACATATAGAAAATAGTTCAATTATTAGTATGATATTTCTTAAAGTTATTCCACTTTTGTGTATTAATGTTTCAAAGTTTATGATAGTAGGCTACTTAGGCCTATTAGTGGGGATATAGGATGACTTTTAAAAAATATATAAATTAGAATGGTCTCACCAATGTTCTCAAATACGTTGTTGAAACTAGCTTGTATTATGTATGCTCCTTGGTAGATTTTTAGAGAATTTTTTAACTGTAACTTATCACTTTTAATTTGTGTTACTTCTCAGCACTCCATAGAAAATTTAAATATACTTTTCCACTTATTTAAATTGGAGCTGAGTCAGGAAACGTCCATTAAGCTTGGGATCTCCCAACCAAACTTCCCAAAAATCATTGTTACAGCGTCCATAGAGATTCAACATTATCCATTTTTTGTGATCTTGATTAAGATTAGTAGCACTGATGAAAATGAATACATGACCCTAATTTGTTAAGCAGGAAGTTGTTAAGAACTTCATTTAAGACTGTTGACTCTACTATTACGGTATACATTTAAATTTGTTGAAGACATACTAAGAGGGGTTCCAAATAACTTCCTTTAAATTTAAACTATCTTATTCCTAAATACGATTTCACCTTGGTCTTAATCTAAAACTAGTTGGAATTTCCCGCACTTTAAATTAGTTAGTGGGCTAAACTTTGGTCACGTGATTGCTGTATCGGTGGGTGTGGCTTATTTGATTTCTGTCACATATTATGTCTGTTCCGCCATCTTTGAGATACGACTTTGGTTGTATTTATCATCAATACTAAATAATTTTGAAGTTTTCTTTGTATGTTCAGGTGACATTTTATACTCAGAAATATATGGTTCATATATAGGCCAGGTTTGTTTTGTCCTAGCGTCTTTAATGTTATTATAATCGCCGAAATACTGGCGACCTTCCATTTGATAAACTTTCTAGGCCGTTCCGTGTCCACTTGTAAGTTGATAAATTTCTTTTAGTCGTTCTTTTTACTATAGTTCTTTTATAAATATTGGTTTTTATAGATAGGTGGGATTCTTTAGATTAATTTTGATATGGGTAACATAGGTCTAAAATTTCGATAAAAGGCTTTAATTAATTTTGATCTGGTTGAAAGTCTAAAATAGTTTATAGGCAATTGTTTAGATCGCTACCGTTGTGCATTTTTTCCGGTAGGTGGCGTGCGTGTCTTCTCGTGTTTGAAAGGAATACCAATTATTTATTGAAACAACATTATTTTGAAATGTTTCAATTTATATATGAATGGTTATAAATACCTTGTTTGTCAAACAATCCTTATTTTTTATTAATTTTTTTTATTATTTTAAAAAAAAAATTTTATTATTTTTTTTTTTTATTTAAACCGGGATCACTCGCGCTGTTAGAGCAAATCTAACATTTGATATAAGGATTTAATTTGAAGTTATTGTTGTAAATTTCAATAGTACGGTATAAAAATAAATTTTCAACTAGTTTGTTTATGTAAAAACATTTTATTGATTACATTTTTTAATATTTTAACTTATTGAATACATCAAAAAATTTAAAAATCTGAAAAAATTAAAAGATATATGAATACGCTTTTTAACATGAAATTACTAGCATACAAATTAAAAACATTGGAAAACTAAAAATATTATTACAAATTCACACTCTTTATTACTTTTAAGATTATGTTAATGTATGACCTCTATAGTTTATTTACTTTACTCGTTGACGCCTGAAGCGGGATCTTGATCACAGGTGTAGCACATGTAAGTCGTTATCTTTGTGTGGTCACCACATAGCTTTCGGCCGCATGAAGAACAGGCCCTTGTTGTGAATCTGTTTTTCCTGATAGGGCAAAAGGCACATCTCCCTTTTTCTTCTTGCGGTTTTGCAGGAGCAAGAATAGCTTGGCCACTTGTCAGTCGTCTTATCTTTTCTTGAAGGTCTGTTGGCAGGGTTCTAATGGATCCTCTTCGTACCAAATGTGGTTTTATAAGAGCTTTAGCTAGATCACTTAAAAAAATTCTTCGTTGTTTGAGCTCACCTGTATTCGTCTTAAATATTATTTGAGCATTTATAGCTCCCACATTGAGGAGACCACCAAACACAGTAAATGGCCATCTGTTACTAATTCTAGTAACATTGTACTCGCTCTTCAGTCTGTCTACCACATCCACTCCTCCCTTTGTCAGATTATAGAAAGTGATGATGGGGGTTTTAACGCATCTTCGGAGTCTGGATCGATTTCATCATCAGTATGCATGGTGGATGCAAGGAGCACATTTTTCTTCTTTTTCTTGTCCGGTATATAGGAAACAACGGTACATTTATTTGGCACCTTTCCAAATGCAAACATTGAGCTGCACCTTGGCCTTTCTTTTATTTCTAAGAGTTCCTGAGGAAGTTCTGGCTTATTTTTTCTTATTGTTCCGACAACAGTAAGTCTGTGATTACTGTAGAGATCATTCATTAATGGAATACTTATGAAGTAGTTATCCATAGTAACATTTCTTCCACTACTATTTATCGGTTGTATCAATCTTTTCACGACACTACTTGCGTCATTTCCAGCTGCAAAATAGGGACCTTGGGGCTGTTTGCCAGCGTAGATCTCCATATTGGAAGTAAAAAAGGTTTTTGAATCTACAAGGGCGTAGATTTTAATTCCGTATTTTGCTGGTTTATTTGGTATGTACTGGCGAAATTTGCAACGTCCGCGAAAACCTTCCAACATTTCATCTATAGTAGTTAATTCCCCCACATTGTAACATAGTTTGCACAAACTTACAAACCAATCAAACATTTCACGTATTGGAGCTGCATTGTCTGTTTGCTTTCTTTGGGCTCGTGTGATTTTATCATCAAACCTTATGGCTTGCACTAAGGTGTGAAAACGTCGTTTGGACATAGTAGCTATGCAGAGCTCAGGTGCAGTACCATCAGTTGCCCAAAGTTCATCGGTATTTAAATGATTAGCTTTTTTCACACCTAGAAGATATAAATAAAAGACCAAAAAAGGCTTGAATCTCCATAAAATCAGTATCAATACAGTCTCGCTCACGCCCATAGTTTTGACGCATTTCTTCTAGCTGTTGGTTAGTAAAACGAACAATTTCTGATAGCATATCATCGGGAAAAAATATCTTCCAGCAGTCTATTGGATTTTTTAGGTCTCTGAATTCACGAGCTACTGAAGGTAGTTTCTTTACAATATTTTCTTTTGAAGTTTTTGTTTTTTTTAGCATATGAACATCCCAGTTAGTAAATCCATCTTTAGATGTATAGAGCGTAGATACTTGTATGGGTCGTTTTCTTTGTTGAGGGTGATTAGTGTCTGTGTTTGTAGGATCATCGTCAGATTGCTCTGTGTCTGTATTGCAATCACTGTGCTCGGTTGATGCATCGGTGTCCGATAAATTTTCTTGCATATAAACACTTCCTTCACTATATTCATTTTCTTCCAGCCAACATAAAATGTCATCATTATTTCCTTTCGTTTTGTCCATTTCCTTTCACTTTCTTTTTGCACTTTCTAGTCAATTACAAACAATAAATTTAAAGTCTATTTATAATAAAATAAAACAAACAAACAAAATAAGAAACAGTTAAACTAAATGTCCTTTTACAAAAAATAAAACAACAAAAATGAAAAAAGTAGTTATAAAGAAATATAATTGTAAACTGTTACACAATCACTCGCGCCGTTAGAACTCTTTTAACAAAGCACACACACGATCGCTCGCACAGTTAGAAGCATACTAACAAAGGCGCGCCGTGCCCATTTCCCCGACCCCTGGTTACCCCCCCTTCACCCCAACCTCCCACCACGAGTGTAGCCACTGGTCAAGATGCCATAGAAAGCATATTTAGAAGCTCAATGTCATTTAACGAAAATTAAAAAAAAAATCCTTAAGAACAACTAAAATTGTTAGTTTTGAACTAATAGCGCGAGTGATCCCGGGTTAAAAAAAAATAAGGATTGTTTGAATGGTATTTATAACCATTCATATATAACTGTAATATATTATTTGTTTTAAAAATGTCAGTATTATTTCAAAATGTTTTCAACATTATATATAATATACACACACACCTTTCTTCGTGTAATCTTGGGTTAGATCATACTTTCTATTAGGTTTATTTTACCCGTTCTTGTTCTTTTTCTGGCTTTGACGCTATTAGAGTATTCTAGTGCTAAGGGTCTTTATTTTATGTTCCTATATTTATAAGGCGATGATAACCGAGAAGTTTTTGGCCGTTAAAAAATAAGGGGTAAAGAATTTATAGGCTCAAGTACAGTGAACGTTAAAAGAATAAAATTACACATAAAATAAATCTTGAAATCTTAGCCATCAATTTGCACTAAAACCAATTTACTCTCAGGAGTTCCCTGGATTGCCGAGAGAATCTAGTTGAATCTATAGCTTTTAGTCTTGTGTTAGATCCATCTCTTTCATCATTCCTAACATGGCCCTTTTGATCAACTCTTGTTCTTTTCTAACCCCAACATTATTAGATTGTTCAAGGACTAGGTGTCTTTATTTTGTGTTCTCTTCTAAAAGGGGTTTACCCCTAAAAAACAAGAAGAAGGGAGGGGGGAACTAGTTTTGTATTTCTATCACTTTTGTGATTGTCTGTATAGACATTGTTTCATGAGATCTATCATAACAGAACTGCACTTGTACTTGGAAATCAAGCAGACTCGTAAATTTATAAAAAGAACACTTGGAATGCTTGAAATGTCAGCTATTTAATTACTGCCAAAATCAATACTGATTGGCCAATTGTGTGTGCTTCTGGGCTTTTCCTGAGCGACTTAAATTGAATGGCAAATTGAAACACTATCACTTAAGGAAGCCTAATTGCTTTGAAAATTGCAACTCTATCACATATAGAGGATAAAGATATTGTAGTTGATGACAAAATTATATTTATATAAAAACCACTTTTTAATTAAGTCACATTTAGGATCTAGCCATTTCATCCTAAATGGAAATAGGATTCATAGTGTGTGCCTACTGTGGGACACAACTATATAATCAAATATTTCTTAATGTTTGAGCAGACAAAAATAAATATAAAAAGATTTTTACTACTGTCATTGAAAAGGACGTAGTATCTAATAATTAGTAAAAATAGCACAGATATTTGCAACAATTCAATCATGCAGTAAATACATGTTAGATGTGTAATTAAAAAATAACTGGTGTGTCTACATTCCTCAGTATTTATTTATGATTTTTTTTTTTTTTCATAAACATAGTTTACAGTAAATTTGTGAAATAATATATTTACCATATACACAAAACATTACATTAAAATTGGAAAAGGTTATGATTTTTAACAGATTCCATTAAATATAATAATGTTGTTACAAAGTGTTTATTTTTAAACAATATATCATTGGAATATCATAATTTTCCACTTGACGTTCAATATCAAAGTCTTTTAATCACTTATTTTATTAGCTCCAATTCAACAATGTACAAATTCTCTTATATGGACTTAAAAACTATTTTCAAGTAAAAATAGCAATAATGGGGGAAAATGCAGAAAATTATTATTATTAATATATGGAGAGGGGGGAGGGAGGGAGAGAGGGAGAGAGAGAGAGAGTGAGAGAGAGAGAGAGAGAGAGAGAGAGAGAGAGAGACAGAATTATAACAACAAAAACAATAATAATAATAATAACTGACAAGAACTTAAATAAATCCTACCTAATTATATAAAGACTTTCCATTACCTGCTCATTTTTCTTATCCCAAACACTACGAACTCTGACAACAAAGTAATCCAGGAACATTTGCTAACCCCTGCCAACTGTGCATATTTCCACACTTTTTTTTATCATCTGTGATTCAATTAATACCTATAGAAATTCTCGGGTATTGGTGGCATCAACGATTGAACTAGTAACTCGCACCTGCCTGTCAGCTGCTGAGATTGTGATGGTAACTCTGACACAATTTACCTCTCGTGGACATAATTTCACTTCCTTTTGTTTGTTTACTTTTTTTTCTCTAGCGTTTCTGAATCAATTCTTATGTAACTTAGTTTTTATTTTATCCAGTGTTTATTCATATCATACAATTTTAATTATTTAAGTTTAAGGTTCAATTGTGAATTGAGTGTTTTGTTTTTTGAAATAAGCTTGTTACTTATTAATTACAGATTGATTTTTTTTATAGAGTGTGGAATAAATTAATTTTAGCTTCAAACATGACTTATTTTTCAGCTGTTCTTCAATTTTATTGAACTGTTCATCAGATATACATCCATTGCTTATAAAAAATTATTATAAATTTGATAATAAATTTTAAGTATGTGATTAAAGAAAATGATATGTTGAGTAGCTTTAACAAGTAAATTATACTCTAAAAGGTTTAAGTTAAAAGACAAAATATCACCATATAACATTTATTTTTACTTTAATTTAATTGATTTTAGGAAATGTTAACTAGATCGTCATTAGAAACACAAAAATTAGAATTCTTAGCCATTGTATCCGAACTTAAACGCCAACAAGCTGCTTTAGAAAGAGAAAACTGTGAACTACGAGATAGATTAGCCGAAGAGAGAAGACGCAATAAACCTCCAATAGCACCTAGATCATCACCATTCCCAACATCAACACCTACAAATAACCAGGTCTTTATTGCTTTCTTTCTGGAATTATTATAGTTTAATAAATTCATTACCTGTTTTTTAACACTATGCATCATATTAGCAAGGGGAGTTTTATGTAATGTTCAGCAGTAATCGTATGTCGATCAATCTCGCTTTGTCTAGCAATAGTTTGCCAGGTTGTAGCATGTTTTGTTTCTGTTCCACTGCTTTATAATAGTATATAGATATAAAAGGTGTGTTCAGAAAGTATCTGCTGTTATTAAAAAATAATATCCATCTATTTTTAAAACAGTATTGTTATTAAAGAAAGAAATGAGCACCTTTAATTACTTTTCACATAATTTCCTCCAATGTTAAAGACATTTGTTGTATTGTTGAACCAATAGTATGAATACCATTTTCATAGAATTATGGTGTTTAAGAAGATAAGCAATATTACACAATTTCTTTAGTATGGTCATTGTTATCATAGCACTGACCGGCTATGAAATAAGTGATTCACTTGATTCTAGGTCTGGGCTGTAGGCAAATGGTCTATTTGTTCCCAACCAAATGATGTTATGAGCTCTAGAGTATGTGGCTTAGCAACTTATCTTGAATCAACACCATGACTAAACATGCCTCACATTTTATTTTGGATTGGTTGATGCAATTTCGTTAAGGTCTCACAATAGGATTCATTATTTATTGCTTTACTCTGTGGCAAAAACTAGACAAGCAAAACTCCCTCACTGTCCTTAAAACAGAAAACATGATCTACCGGATAAAAATTGTTTCCTTGAATATTTGCATTTTTGGAAATCTGGTGTGTCTTCACTGGGTTGTTGTTTTGATTCTAGCATAATGTGAAACACCCATGTCTCATCCCAGAAAATGACTTTAAAAATATCGTTATCATCTCTGTATCATGTGTTAAAAGTTAAAGCACTGCCAAGTTGCTTGTTTTTGTTCTCCACATTAAACATTATTGGCACCCACCATGATTATAAATTATGACAATTTAAACGTAGACACCATTTTATTCCAAATAGTTTTTGAAATTTGTGAAAATCACTAGCAAATGATAGAATTGTAAATTTTCTTTTGTCACAAAGTTTTTCATTAACTTACTTCTTGCTTCTTATATGCATCCAACATTTTTCAACATTGACAGTACAGTGCATCTCATGTATTTTTGCAGCCAATTCTAGAAGTTTTATTCTTTATAATTATGTCCATTCTCTCTTGATTTGATGACTTGAGACATTCTATCAGTTTCTTTCTTACTTGGTTGTTGCTGCAAGTGCATTTGTAATTTTATGTTTTGTTACTATTTCACTGTTGCATCTTGTGCACATTGGGGAATTAGTTGGTCAAGTGGTTAACGGTACAGATACTGCTTAGTAATTGCATTGACCATTCTGATTCTGGCAATGAATGTGTACTTCTCATTATATTGTTGTAACATATGGTCATTTGGTTTCTTTAAAATTGCATGAAGGATTCTATCATTTAAGGAACACTTCCAGGATTCTATCCGAATTTCCTTGATATTTGTTTTGCTTTTTTTTTAACAAGTTTTTAAAATTTTCATCAGTAGAGATTTGGGCTCCATTTTTGATGGTGCTCGTTGTCAGTTCATCTACCTCTTTCTGTAATATATTACAATCTCATAAGATCTACTAGAAAATTACTTTTTTTGGAGTTGGCAGTGAAATATAACAAAAGTGATGATGATTTATATGTCAGAATATCATGCAGAGATGATATGTATTCAATTAGTATACAAATGATCCTGTTTGGTACATACTTGCTAATCTGGAGGGCTGTAAATATTGCCATTAATTCAGTTTTAAGACTATACGATGACAAAGATAGAATAAAATATTGTATATTTAATGTAGGTCTATAGACACTGAAACCATCATCATTTGTATTAACTAGCTCCATATTAATGACAGATATTTACCCACTACGTTTCTCCTCATGCTTTTTTATCCCCTTCATTAAATTGTCTGACCAATTTTCTCAACAATCCATCACTCATTGCCTTTTCATCTTAAAGTTTACTAATCTGGTGATGAATCTCTGCTAGTTCCACATTTTTTATTTTATTTATTTTTTAATTGAAGAAATGAATAGCAGACCATGGTCCACAATCTGCATGTGTTTCTATTGTCTTCAACATGTTAATTATTAAACAAACCATAAAGAACAACCACATCTCTTGTAATAGCATCTGTTACATTACTCAACTAATATAGAAAAGATTCGGCATACATGCACAATGAAGCACTCTAGTGGCTATATTTGGGGATGGTACTTACATTCTGTACACCTTTCATATTAATAAATGTATGTTAAAATAAATAATTTTTACATATTTCAAAACCAATTGATAAAATATTTTGCATCACAACATCTAATTAACTTCAAAAACACATGTCCTTTCATTCCATTGTTTACCTGTAAAATTACATAGTTGTAGGTCCTAAACTGGGTGATAACTTTAAGTACACCTTCAAAGTAATATGGCATTAATCACTACATGAGCTCCAGATTCAACACAGGTAATGATCAGAAGGATGCTGGTAAATGTCGTAAGCAGCAACAGAAATAACCTAATAATTATAATAGGCTTAGTGGTCTATGTAGGGTATTTTATCTTTATTTATGAATTGAGCTTCTATTCTCTTTTTCTTTTACTTTAACCGTTTTCCATATAAGTCGTAGTACATCGTAGGAAAATATTTGTTCCATTCCTGCACAAGAGGTGCCACAATGTAGTCCGACTTTAAAAGATATGATAGATAGATCTTCTGTGACCACTTAAAAAATTTAAAAAAGGCTCGCTGATCTGTGGAGTGGGAGGTTTGTTCATTTTAACATTAGTTTTACTTTAAGAATATCTATCCTCTGATAGTGATAACTTTGTTAGGGAAATGGACATCAGGAAATTAAGGAAATAAACAAATAAATACCCATTTGTGTTTGGTGTTTAGTTGTTTGCGTTTTTTCGTAAGTTTGTGGTAAGGGAATTTTCAATTAAATTATCATTATAAGATCGTCAGCAATTAGCAGAGTGGTTGATTCTGGTTACATATTAATTTGGTTTGGATAGACGAATAGATGATGTGGAGTGTTATAGATTCAAACCAAAGAAATAATGATTTATTAAAATTTTAATCATGTTAGTGGAAGACAATAACCAGAAACCTTTGTAAATAGAAATATGTTTTCTTTTAAGTATGTTTAATAATAAGTACATTATGAAACATCAAAATGTATAAGCTAGTGGATGTCTGTTTGACAACCGACATAATTAGAATGTAGTATTTTCTTATTGGTTTAACAGTAATCCAATCAGAAAAATAGTGGAATAGGTGGGGACTGCACAAATTGCAGAGTAAGAGGACTTCTTAGCCAGAAGCTGGGCTAGAAAGAACAATAATAAGTTTCTGGACGATTTGTCCATAAATTTAGATGATTTTTTAATAAATTAAAATAGTTAAACTTACAAGTGATTGGCAAGACTATTTCCACCAAGTTTATAAAATTCCTTTTTACGTAAGTAAACTCATAGTCCAGCGATTGTAATTTAACTAGAGACAGTGCACAAGCGTCTCTAGTACAGACACAAATATTTTGTAATTTATATAATATCATTGTATCAAAGAATTTAACGATTGATTATAAAATGTATGTTGAAGTAAAAATTTAACATTAGAATATAATTGAATAATTTACAAATGATTTTGTGATTGTGGAATATCCAAATTTATGAATAATTGATTGAAGTAGAGGGAAATAGACTGGAATGATTTGTTTTTATAGTTAATTAGGAATCAAAGGGACATGGTTTTGAGATATTATGATATGTGAACTATGTTTTTCAGGTTCTGTAATTTTAATATGTAATTTAATTATCTTTTGTATTTTTCCAAAAATAAACATGTATTTCAGGAACTTTAATCCTGTTTATAATTTTACCGAATACACAGTTCAGTAATCCATGGCCCTGGGTAATTGCACCAGTAGATGTTCTCAAAAATAACATATTTACGCCCTATTTAAAAACAAAATTGTTTTAAAAGAAAAGAGAATTGTTACAACACAACTCCTACTTGCAAATATTATTTTTTTCTATTATAATATATTGTATTTTTTTTTAGGCACTCAGTCGTGGAACATCACCTTCTCCAAGCCCAGTGCCTAATTCTATAAGTCCAAGGAAAATAATAGAACATCATGATGATATCAACATTCAAAATCAACAGGTAAACAGTAGTGTTGTTATATCACTACTAATTCAAAGTACTTTTGTTATCTTTTGTACAGTTTTAATTTAGTTTATTTTATTGTAATATTGTGTAAACATGGCAGATTAACATTTACGTCAAGTGAAATAATGAACCTTTACCTGAAAATTATTTGATTTTTATACTAATTTTTATTTGTAATAGTATATTATTATTTTCGATTATGTTCTAAATAATATGATTTGTAGGATTGAGTTATATTTTGTACATTTTCTTCCATACCACTAAACTATGCAAAAATATTACCCAAACTTTCTCGCTTATATAATAAAAGAACAATAATAATAATATTATATAAAAAAGAGTGACTTGGATACAAACACAATGAGTTTCTCGCTTACTTTCCCCAAAACCAATTAAACACAAACCAAAACTAATTGTGACAAAATATATCATTTTAGTAATTGTCAAATATGTCTGAGTCATAAAGTTTGTTACGACAGCAGTGTTCATTTTAAACAAAATATTAAATCTACATGTGAACTGGCATTTAATGGTGACTAATTACATTATATTTGGGTCCTTGGAGGTTACACTGAAGAAAAATTTCATCAAAATGAATTTTAATTATGTGGTTTTTTCCGTATACCATCTACCCCCATATTTTTAGTTATGTACAAAATGGAAAGAAAGTCCAAGATATAACCAAAATATCTCCATATACCGAATTTGATTATCGGCCCATGCATTTCAGCTGTAGAGCACTGCACAGTTGACAGACACTGCACAGTTGACAGACACTGCACAGTTGACAAAACCCACTTTTTTGGGACTCGGGTGTCGGGGGGACATGAAATTGATATACTCACAAACTCTACGCCCATTCATAACTTTCTCTATACTGTATATTGTATAGGATTGGGCAAAAGTCCTGCATACATTACAATATCACAGCTTCTAGTAGGCATAGGAAGGTGATAGGCACATCAATGAAAAGCTGTTGATTGGGAGCTATCTACAGAGTATGCCAAAACTTGTATATTTATCTGAGTTTTGGCACACCTTATAGTTAACTCCAATTAAGAACTCTTCATTAATGTGTCTATGACTTTGCTATGACAACTAGAACCTGAGATATTGCAATGTAACAGGACTTTTGCCCAAACCTCTATGAGATAATAAAAACTGTTTGTTTCATGATAAGGAAACGTATTGTTTCTATAATAATTGTAATCAAATGAAATTTTTATTTTTGTAGTAACAAAATAAAACCTCACATCTACGAAGAAATACTGTATATAACTTTACCTTAACAAGTTTTGTTCTGAAGTTTACATTTTATAATAGCCAAGAGAAATCTAACTTGTTCATTAGTTAGCTAGGGACATACATGAATACCCTTTTAGCCAACACATTTAAAATCCATTCTGTACTGTACACATTGTAAGTTTCACATTAGGAAATGTACTACAACGAAAAAACTCTACCTCTTTTAGAGTCAGACTAATTACGCCCCCTAACTTTTACTTATACGTAATAGTCCCGAATCCTGAGATTTTTAGCCTACAGGATTCGTTCTCGCGTGACAAAAAGAATAAATTATTCAATCCACTGGAAGTTTTTGGCTTACTATTTTTTCTGGCCTGGATTGAATAACTTCTTCGATAATTTGAGTTGCCCCAAATTACCGGTACCCCCCCTCTTTTACTTATGACTTCCAGTATTTGTATTTACAATTACCCTATTTCTCAGGGAGAACACGAATTTACTTTATTTTTCTAATTTTAATCTCGTAGGTGCGTGTCCTTGGGAATACCTCTTTGATACACTATATTTTACCTTTATTATTATAATGAGACCTGAAAATATAACAGATAATTGTGTGACCAATTCTAAATAAGACACAGTTTCAGTTAATATTGAAAAATTAATTATTTTAATTACTTGAAAAAACAAATTGAAATAATCTTCTTGACACAAGTCAACAAACAAAATTCAAAAACAACTTCTGTAATTAAATTTAACTAGTAACAACTGAAAATATTTCTCTTTTTCTAGCAGAAGGCCATCTTTTGTAACTTTATTGAAATTTATATATATAAAGATTTCTATCTATACATGAATTTAAAATTATTTAGTTTACCAAATTTATTTATATATAAAGATTTCTATCTATACATGAATCTAACATTATTTAGTTTAACAAATTTATTTATATATATATATATATATATATATATATAAAAAAAAATTTATCTCAGGAAAATCAGTAATTATTTAATGTTGGGCCAATTTTGCCCTTTAAAAAAGGAAATTTGGATTATTCTCAGACCTTGACCGCCGTGTTGAATATCCTAAGTCCTGGGATGCTGTTGTCCTCTGGTGTCTGGTTGGTTGTTGTTAGAGATTACAGATGTCTCATTTCCCGTCCTTGGAGTTTAGAAGGCTGGCTGGTTTGTTGGAATCTATCACCTCCTATCACTCTCGCTGACACTTTTTATTACTTTGGCATAGTAACACTTACACTTCTTTACTTAAAATTTTGAGTAGGCAATCTGGCATAGCCACCCCTGGCACTTCTTAAAACAATTTTTAATGAGAGACCTTACACTTTTTTACTTAAAATTTTGAGTTGGCCATTGGGCATAGTCACCCCTGGCACTTCTTCTAACGATTTAATTTGAGAGACCTCGATGAGATTTGTGCGGCTCTTTTTATAGCCCAAAACTATCGTATATCGATACCAATTTTTCTCCCTCACTGGACCGATACGATAGTTCCATTTATTGTGTCTTTTAATGCAATTTTCTTAATTATTTTTGGTGTAGGTGATTTAGTTAACTATTATTACTTTATTTATTATGTTGACTGTTTTTTAATTACTTTGCTCTAATTAATCTTTTAATCTATTTCTGCTGGAGGTTGGTATGAAGTCTCCGCCCACAACTACGTCACTTATCCTTGAACATTTCGACTCTGCAACTCGTAACTGGCCGATGTAAAAACCTTCATTGTTTTCTCCTAATTGTCTTATAACACTTTTCTTAATGGTTTTTTAGTTTTTACGTAACCGGTGTTTTGTAGCTCTCGACCGCGGCAATTTCCCGCACTTTGAATGACATTTGTCGGACCATTCATTCGCCTTTAATCGTTTACGTAAGAATTTGCGTATTTTACAGTTTTCAATTTTCACACCTTTAAAGTTATTGTTTTAAAACTTTGTCACTTTGTTTATTCCGTGATTTCAACGCACTAGCCGGGATAACAGAACTCTGCGACTTTCCGTAGTGATGTAATTCAGCACGTCTTTTCACACCTTTGGGTTTGGGGGTTATTTACTTACTGATTCTCCTGAAATTTACACATCTCTTAGAGATCATGTTTTTAATCATTTTTCCAAAATTCCAACTTCTCATCTTTTTTCATTTTCACACGAAAGCGTGAAAACTATAACTCTTTTGTTTTAATTACTTTTTAGTTTTTAATTACTAATTATGATACACCTTTATTTATTTAATTGACTCTATACAATCCTTTTCTCAAAATTCATTTTTATTTACTTTTATTAACTCTTACATTTATGCTTTTCTGCTAACTTTTTTAATATTAACTTTTTTCAAATTTTGCCAAGAATATTTATATCTTAAAACTACATTTTATTTCCAGAAATAACAAGGTTTTTTATTTTTTATTAATTTTGAGAATTTTTAAATTCTTCATTTAAACATGCCGTAGCGCCTGTTAGTTAATATGAAATAACAGTACTAGATCTGTATTGCATACAACTTGCATTACAACTACCTATCCTTAAACATTTTTATTTCACATTTTCAAAATTCATAAAAAATGATTTTTCAATTCAAAATCTGCCGACATAGGAATTTACTGTTAGAACAAGCCGGCAAGAGTTAACCTTGGACCATTTCATAGTTCAATCTTGCCGACCGGCTATAATCAGTAAAAAGCTCTACAAAACATCCAAGCCTTGCATTAGGATTATTTTTTGATATTTTTCTTTTTTGACCAAAATATAACCCCATACAACGAATTTCCGTTGTAGTACATAAATAATTTTATAAATACATGAAAAAGTATTTAAGTGTAATTTTAAGAGGAAAACACTCTATTATGATTGTAATAAGTAAATGACTTTATAACTAACAAATATCATTCTGGTTTTAAAGGTATTGGATGATGTAGGACTATGTTGAAACCTAAAACTAGTAAAAATACTTTTGTATCAAAAACACACAAAGATTATGATTTTTTTCTAACTTGGGCCATGTTAGGAACTAAAATTAAATCAATAATCTAAGAAAAAGTACTCAAGCTAAAACTAGACCTGACAAAGTTAGTAAGGAAAATCAAGGATTCCCCGAACCACAAAATAAGTCTTAAAATTATATCAGCAAGATAAAGCGCCCTGCGGTAGAGCTGGACTCTACACTAAAAGTCCAACTTGGCCATACCTAGACCTTTTATTGTGGTTTGGAAATGTTTTTCCTTATTAGTTTGACTGCTCAGGTCTAGTTTTAAGCTTCAGACATTTTTCTTAAATTATAGATTTAGTTTTAGTTTCCAACATGGCCCTAGACTATTATGCTGTTTCTAATTTCACACGACTAATGTTCTAGTTTCATACTTGATAATGAGAGTTGATTTATACTCTCAAAACAGTGTGTATTAATTTTTAATACACAAATGATGACAAATGGCCGAATAAATTATATTAATAATATGAACAATCCCATCATTATCAAATAACAGTTTGTGAATTATTGTCATGGAGCTGTTATATCATATTAAATTTATCAAAATCATTTCTATTGATTTGATTCAAATTTTAGCAAAATGTGAGTTAATAGATTCCTCACTTCACTCACTTTTTGTACTCAGTACAGTGAGGAAGAGCTTCTCAAAGTTGCACCTTCTGATTATTGAATCTCTTGTGAATTCCCAGCAATATATTACTTCTTTGCCCATCTTTACAGATGTAGGCTACACCTGTTGAAAGCTGTCACCACAAGTAGATGAAAGAGGTGAGGTGTAGTATGACCTTTCATAGCTATGGTGGGGCACGATGTCATTCCCTCAGTTATGTAATTACATGCCAGCTGTTATACTGTGTCAAGTGACCTTGTTGTGCTCAACTTGGTTTGGTAGCATGGGCTACATTCTACCATCCCATAATATGTAATGATTGGTCATTAGACCAGAAGTGGCTTTACCGACAGTAACCTCTACATGCCTTTCCTATAGCATTTTTTTATCTAGTATCACTCATAGATATTTTACCTTTGCTTTTATATTCTAATTGTACTTCATCCAAACTGATGGATCTCAAATTGGGAAGCTTCCTTCTCCTGGAAAATAGTATTAAGGTAGTTTTTGTTTGATTTATACTCAACACCACTGTTCACCATCATATATTCATGATTATAATCCTAATACAGATCACAAAGCATCCTTTCAATCTTTACTATGACACCGTCATCAATGTAACTAAAGTAGTTCAGGTTCTTCTCAGTCAATTGACCAAGCAGCTCGTCTATGACCAGGCTTCACTTCAAGAGTGACAGGATCCCTCCTTGTGAACATCCCTTACTATAGTCTCCACTTTTGTTATAGACAGTAAATTGCACATCCATCTAGATGTTACACTGTCGACTCCTTTTTTTTTCTTTCCAGTACTCATTTGATAACCTTATGAAAAGTATTGTCAGATACACACAAATTTGAATATCTAATAACATTTTGGGCCATTATAGCTAAGCTTTTTAAACCTTTGATGAACAATTTGAGCCCCTATTTAACACTGTATCATTTTTGCTTTGTTATAAATTAAGATATCCCGCTCTCATTATAGGCATAAACTACCCTAGACATTAAGGTAGCTATACAAGCAGTAACATTTAACAAGGTAACACTCACAAAGATAATATGTGATATCAAGAAAGCATTGTAATAACTGACCACACTAGAAAAATATATTGTTTTCCAATATGTACCTTTACATGTGGGACAGAGCGGCAATGAGGCAGCTAATGACACATTGGCCACAAAAGGAACCAGAACTTAGTTTAGACACTCCCAAACAATAGCAGAATCAGCTAAGAGATTTATTATAAAGAAAAAGATATGTAACAAATATGAAGAACTTCCTACACAAAAAACTCAGACAGGCTTAGCAGAAAAATAAAGGTAAATAACTAAGAATGTCAGTCTCAGATTTTCTTTTGTACACAGGACATAATTGTTTAGTTGCCTATGATTTGTCGCTTAAATTGGTGTCCTTGACTCCAACTTGTGTACTCTATGTAAGAAGGAGAACATTGTGATTGACCAAGACCATCCGAGATTAGATAAGGATTGCCAGAAGAAGCTTAATATGAGCAAACTATACTGGGATACCAGAGCGCCGAAGAGTTCCGACTCAAAGCCACCATAAGATAAAAACAACAATTTCTAAGAGGGAAAATACAAAGCCTAAAAATCAACCAGCAACGATGCTGAAAATGCACTGTACAGAGTGGATTGTGTCATCGATATCACTTGAGGTTACAAAACAGGGAATCTAAAAAAGGTGAGGTAGGTTAAGTTAGATGGGTTAGAGTGTTAATTGGGAAGTCTTGAGTTAGCCACTTATTTATTATATTATTGGAAATACAATCTTGTCATATTTTACAACGCCTTCTACACCTACTTTTGCTATGATTATTGTCTCTTTTAATTTTTTAATGTTTTTCTCTTTTGATTCTATGTTACAGCAAACACCATTACCACCATATCGACGAGCAGCAGATCAACAATACAGTAGCTTACCTCGCCAGTCAACACTCACCTCAGAAACACCAAGGAAAGGTGTTGCATTTGGTAGGAGTTTCCATTTAATACGCCACATCGCAGATAGAAGTTCTTCCGTTCCCAATTTAGGTGACACGATCTCATTGTCACGCATGTGTGTTGTACACACTTCAGCATGGCATGATTTCGCAACATTTTAAAATAGTTCAAAATTTAATTCTTCCTCAATTTTCATCAATCAATCAATAGCTAGCTGCACAGACTGATTAAGCTATCAACGCATGAGGCATGTGTCTATTTCTCAAGTAAATATATCAGTATCAGTTTGGTATAGTTTGTCCCAAAAATTGATAATTCTAATATCAAAATTATCTATTTATTGTTAATAATTAGTTAAAAGTTTCTTTTCAATTACCTGATTAAAATTACCTTCATCTCAATATTGTACTATTTTAAACCGCCCAGTTTAGAGGTTCACGCTGTAGTGAATAGTAAAATGTAGTGCAATTTTCATTGAATCTTCATTAATAAACGGAAATTTTCCTTAATATCTTGATAATTATCTTTGTCTTCATTCAAATCAAAAAATCAATATTGTTTAAACATAAAAATCTCTATAAAATAAATGGTCTAAACAAATTGTACAAAGTTTTTCACTCACTCATCCCCAAAACCAAAAAACATCCAAAACTAAAATACATCAGAAATATCAGTTTGGGTAATTGTCAATTAAAAAGTGAAAATGAACCATGCGTCTTTGAAAACAGTATTTATATAAGGGCTTAAACTTACTTTGCTTGTGCCATAAACACATAAGCTCAGTGTATTCGATTAAACCAAGCAATTTTAATGATAGCAATTTAGATTAATGTTTGTTTTCCCAATTATTCCTACACTGATTTATATTTTTTGTTACGATTTTTCACACAGGTTAGGGGACATTAATCTTTACATTTCACTGAAATTTGAATGACATCAGTATTAAGAAATTATATATTCATAACACCCCTGTGGCCGATTTTTTAAATATTTTACCAATAATTCACGAACCTACACTTTTGGAGAGATAACAACCAATAAAATATATATAAATTTAATTGCATATAATATAACACCATACTGGTAAGCAAAAATACATTCACTTAAGAAACCAAAACTTCCAATCTAACAGTGGAGCATTTTACTTATAACTTCTACTTTTCTTGGAATCCTGGTAAACACAATGATTGAAATCCTGTACTGTATGTAATGTTGTAATGCTTACAATTACTCTTCTTCTTTTTTTTTTTTTAAGCTCTACTCGTAAACAAGCTGAGATTATATTAATATTATATTTTATCAGAAATATTGAATTAAATACTTTTAATCATTGTGAAATCAAATAACAGGATTTTTTCATTTTATTTACTAAGTATAATATGAATATAATAGATAACATTCAATGATGAGATATTAGTCTTTGATTGTATATACATAGGTTAAATTTATTGTCTTATCTCGGGGAGGGGATTAAGCGTGCCGGCACTTTCCACGGTCACTAAAATAACCATATGATATGATTTTTAATT
The DNA here is from genome assembly GCA_963513935.1 of Aphrophora alni. NCBI lineage: Eukaryota > Metazoa > Arthropoda > Insecta > Hemiptera > Aphrophoridae > Aphrophora > Aphrophora alni. The sequence continues at coordinate 99,515,973 of OY740769.1, read as the reverse complement.
ATAATGTTCACAATTTATAAATATTTAAAAATCAATTTGTTGATTAAGAAGTTCAACTAAATGTCTTAGGTTATTTAAATGATGAAAATGGAATGAGGACATGTGAAGTTCATCATTCGGATGAACGTTATAATTCACTAAATATTGTCTTATTGAGTTTATTGATTACTAAGTTTATCTTTGCACTATGTCTTATTCAGTTTATTTGTCAACAAGATTATATCTATGTGTGTGTGTATATATATAGTTCAAGTTCATAGTAGGAACTGGTTAAATTGCTTAAGCTAGGCTTATGGTAAAAGATAGTATTGGATTGGTCTTACCAATTGGTAGGATTATTGAATTAAGTTTCGGGTAATATTGGTTAGAGATCTTCAATCTTCCCTTGTAATAGGTCAGTTTTGGTTATTTTTATAGATTCATTTCATCTGGTCCCAAAATAACTCGCCTTTCTACTGAATATTTTTCGAATTGTTTATACATCTGGATGCTTCCACACTTCTTCTAACAATGGCTATCTTAAAAACCAGCATGCTCTTGGGTTAGGATCCGGACGACACTGCCTTGACGATTTCACTTTTCACTGCACTTTCACAGATTTAGTTCATGAAAGGTGATGTTTATAATGATAAATGAAAAATGCTGAATTTGGACTTAAACGTTATTTCTGTCTAATGATAATTTTTGAATACTTTAATTCCTATCAGTTTTAAACTTCTTTTATATATTTTTTTTTAATTTGAAATATTTATTTAAATTGCATTTATATGTTGGTCAGTGAAATATAAGTACTTGAACTAGCTTTTACAATATTTTGATCGCTAACCAATCAGTGATGAGAGGGCGGACGTGGTTTTTAGTGACGCCACGTCTGTTAATGGATTATATTGTAATTATGGTCGAGGTGAGCATTTCTCTAGGAAATTTAGTTGGGAATCTGACGGTACTTCTCAAATTTTGCCTAGTGGTCTCGTTGATTTGTAATTTCCGATTAGCCGAAGCTATGTCGAGGTTTCTTTGTGAACAGAAACTGATATATTATGGGTTTCAATATGGGATATATTTCGTTTACGGTCGAATTATAATTTAAGTTTTTTAATATAGCCTGTTAAGTTATGAATAATTTTTAGTTTGGCCTAGATTTGGTAGATGTAGGATATTTGTTTATTTGTCTCAGTTTTCTGTAAAAATTGTTTTATTCAGTCGTTCGTAGGCCGAGTGACGTCATCTACATTTGAGCTTTGTATTCTCGCCAATAGATGTCGGGAGCGATAGTTTTCTTGCATTTTTTGTTTTATTTGAATGATTATGATCATTTTGAATTATTACATGCTTTACAGGCTTTACCGAAAAAGGTGAACTGACTATTCAATTTTGGATTTTATATGTCAAAACTAACAAAAATAATCATAGTCGAATTCCACTTCATTATCATCTCCAGAAATAGATAAGATATAAAGTTCAGATTTGTTATAAACATTTTGTACGTTACATTTTACAAGTGTATCAAACACAATGTCTTTATTTTTATAATTTTCAAAATGGTGGGTATTAAAAATTTTTTTGAATGTAACAGTTTTGGAGATATTCAACGTCAAAAGTTTTAAACGGCTGGTATTTTGAAAATGATTTTTAAAAAAGTCTTTGTGTTTGGTACACTTGTAAAGTATAACATACATAATACTTATACCAAATCTGAATTCAATATTTTTCTATTTCTGAAGTTATAATATTTTGGTTTTTTAAGAACAAAATTGTGGATAGATGGATAATGAAGCAGAATTCGACTATATGTTATTTTTGACATTTTTTGTTTGTTATTATGTATATATTCCAAAAATGAATAACCAGTTCACCTTTCTTAGGACATCCGGTATCTATAAAAATTGCTTATTTTCATTTTGAAAGGTATTAAAAGAATATCAAATAAACTACAAGACACAATTGTTTTTTAACTATTACACAGCATCCAAGATTTGGGTTATATATTTTTTTAATTGTATTTAATGTTCTGAGATTAGATTGTTTTCAAATTAATTTACTTTTCATGAGAAACTAATAATCAGTTGAAGTTGTTTGTAATCAGATTTATTGTACAAAAATATTTTTCTTTATTGAGGAAAAATAGGTGCATTCAGTTGCACTCACTGGTAACTATCAACTGACTCTGTTAAGTGACATCACTTCCCCTAACAGATGCCATTATACTGTAAATCACCTATCACAGCGATTGAAAACATGGTGTAGAAACTCATAACCTATTAAATTAAAGGTTTTTTGTATCTATCGTTCTTAGAAGGTGTTTCTCTTCTAGGTTGAAAACATATATTCAACTATTTTATTATCCCATTTATTCCAGCTTTTTCAAAACTATTAACATTATGTTATAATCTAAAATCAAATTAGCTAAATTAAACTTTTCAACAACCATATTTGTTTGTTTATTCAAATACGACATTTCATTTTCACAGCTCAATTACTGCTATAATCTACCCGTGCATTCAGCCGCACAATTAATTGTTTGGTATAATCTACCACTATAACATCAGCAACCTACTTGTGGATTTAACCATTGCGGCCAAATGCAGTCAATAACAAAATTTATTTCTTGTCATTTATAGTTTCATAAATAATAATGGTAATTTTTGTCAAATAGTAATATTTTTTGCCAATTACTATCTGATCATTTGTCTTTTAATTTAATTTAATTTGTATTTAAAATAAGATAAGACTTCAATTAGTAGCCTAAAAGTGTTTAGTATGCTGTCGAAAAAATGTTTAAAAAAAATATCAGAATAAGCTTAAATCTAGTTTAATTTGGTTTTGCAGAGACAGTTGACAGTTTTTAACATAAAACTTTTTGTCCATCATATCTTTTTATCAATCTGCACTGTGTCTATGGAAAACCGTGTAACTTTACATGGGTACTGGAGCACAAGGGAATTGAGGAAAACGAGGAGGAAGATACATTGGCTAAACGAGGCTCCACATTAGAGTTCATAGGAGCTTAGCTAATACCTATATGTCAGGCCATAAATTGGTGGCTATTAATGGCAAATAAAACACCAACAGAGATGAGATGATCTCAATATAAGTCATTACTGAGAGAAGTTTCTCTAGATAGACTTAAAGGAACAAAACTGACCTTGGGTAAGGGGCAATTGGGACAAATCACGGAACTTATCAGGGGACACTTTGGTCTGAGGGCACACTTGCACAGGATTGGAGCATACCATGGTAAAACTGTGTGTAGACTGTGCACTACGGAAGAGAAGAACGCAGGCCATACAATATTTGATTGTTAGTCCCTTAGGTATCAGAGGCGTGGGGCTTTTGGGTTCAAAACTCGTAGTGAATTTTCATCGACCAACTACCGACTGGATTGCTGAAACTCGTAAAGGGAACAAATCTCCTAGGCTAAAATTAGGAGGCTTTGTTGCACAATAGACCAACAGTCGTGATGCTTGGGCCTTACCCCATCCCTGTAACTTTCTCTTTTTAATCTAATGTAATCTTTATCAATCTGCCATTTTATAATTTCTAGTAACAACAGCAATCTATGTTTTTCATCATCAATAATGAGGAAATCAAATTTTAAGATAATTTTATGACATCTTTTTAAAATATGTAAACCACATAAGAGAAAGAGGTGCTCAATCCCCCCAATACACTATAGTAGCTCTTGAGTGAACAAACACCAAACTAAAATATGTTAATGAAATTCTATAAAATTATTAAATAATTGGAATAACTGCAGTTAGAATTTGTATAAAATTAATTGTTTGCTTTTTGACATTATGAGTTAAATTTAAAAAACAAATATTTTCATCCTATTTTTAATTTATATTATTTAATAATTGTTGAATGATTATATTGTTTTCATTCATCCTAGGAATTAGGTTTTAGGTTAAAAACCATAACAATGTCTCTTGGGAGTAAAATAATCTTAAAAATATATTTATTATCAATTGGTAATGTAAAATATAGCTTGTCAAATAAAATTTTAAAATCAAATCCAAATTTGCTTACAAAAAAATTCATAAAATTTGAAGTTATATTTTCATAACCTGCAATTTCTCACTAGAATTGAGTTGCTAATGTTATTTGTTCTCACAATGTTTTATCATATCCAGACTTTTTAAATTCACTTATGACTAAAACTATTAACAATACAGTAGAGCCCCTATTATCCGCGAGTGGATGAACCGCGGTGCGGATTATCCGCGAGTGTAACGATTTTAAAAAAAAAATACGACTGCACATGACCGAAGTCTAAAGTTTAAAGATTTCACACCGCTTTACGTTAAAGTATCACAATATTGATCCCCTCTGTCAAGTTCACTGACCTTCCCCTCTACACAAAGACCTCCCCCCTTCTCTCGACCTGCTAGCGGTGTCAGTTGTCAGTAAGCGTGCTTAGTGATCAGTTGTGTTTTATGTTTCTTTGTCAGTGCTCAAGTTTAGTGTTTCGTTAGTTCCTGAAATTAATAATGGCTGAAAAACGAAAGAAAGTTGTGTTAACTATTACACAAAAACTTGAAATGATTTCTAAAATAGAAAATGGCGCTTCTAGGAAGCAGATGTGTTTGAATTATGGGATTGGGGAAACAACAGTGCGAGACGTTTTAAAGCAAAAAGACAAACTGTTGGCCTTTGCATCAATGTCGGACAGTGCTTCTGGGATGAAAAAAAGAAAAACAATGAAGACATCCACCTATAATGAACTTGATTCGGCATTAACGGAATGGTTAGCTCAGGTGCGAAGTGAGGGCACCCCCGTGTCTGGTCCTATCATTGCAACTAAAGCAAAAATATTTTTTGATTTGTTAGGCCTGGAAGGAAATTTTGATGCGTCGTCCGGTTGGTTACATCGTTTTAAGAAACGTCATGGAATTAGAGAGATCGGTCTACACGGAGAGAAGCTGAGTGGTGATCAAGAAGCAGCTGATGATTTTCAACGTGATTTTGAAGAGTTTGTGTTGTCTGAAGATCTGTCATATGAACAAATTTATAACGCTGATGAATCAGGGCTTTTTTGGAAGTGTCTTCCCACTCGTACTTTAGCATTTGAAAGTGAACATAAAGCGGCAGGTCACAAAAGTAGCAAGGAAAGAATTACAATCTTGCCATGCAGCAACGCTGCAGGTAGTCACAAACTTAGGCTTCTTGTTATTGGTAAATCTAAGAAACCGAGGTCTTTTAAGGGGACAAGAGCAGAAAATTTACCAGTTGACTATTTCAACCAAAAAAAAAGTTGGATGAATCAGCAGATTTTTCAAGAATGGTTTGAAAAGATTTTTGTGCCTCAAGTACGTAAACATCTTGACTCAAAAAATTTGCCAATGAAGGCTGTTTTGTTAATTGACAACGCGCCTTCACACCCAAATACAAGCGTGCTTAAATCTTCTGACGGGCAAATTTTTGCACACTTTTTGCCCCCAAATGTTACTGCTCTGATACAACCTATGGACCAGGGAGTGATTGCAACAATGAAGAGAACATACAGAACAAAGTTGTTACTGTCAAAAATCGAAGAAGGCTGCGATTTCAAAGAATTTTGGAAAAATTATACAATTTTGGATAGCATTTACGATATTGCTTCTGCATGGGATTACGTCAAACCCTCAACCCTTGTTAAATCATGGAGAAAACTCTTTCCAAGTATCGAAACAAATGTCAACCAAACCATTTGTGAAGAAAAAAGTGAAGTCATGCCGACCGCTACACTTGTTGACCTATTGACATCCGTTCCAGGAGGAGAGAATGTCGACGAAGAGAACATAGATGAGTGGCTGGAATGCGACGCAAGTGTGCCTGGGTTTGAACGACTGACTGACGTAGAGATAACGAACAAAGCAATGGGATTGGACGAGAACGAAGAACAAAGTGAAAGCTCAGAAGATGAGGCGCCTGCAAGGATGACACACGAAACTGCTTTGCAGCACGTAGACGGATTGCTTCAATATTTAGAGGAACAAGATGACGACGCACAACTGGCAGAAAAACTTATGTTAAGAAAAGTACAATCTAGAATAAAGAAAAGGTGTTTTCAAAGCAAGAAGCAAAAGCGAGTGACTGATTTTTTTAAAAAGGCGTAACTGGACACTTTTTGTTTAACAGTACAGTACATGTATAGTTTTTTATTTACTGTTACTGTATTTATTTTAGTGATTTAGATGTAGAACAATGGTTTCTGTTGTACTCTACATCTTTTAAAAGTTTTCATATCATGTTTTTTGTACAATAAAACATAATTTTTATGCTGAAATATTTTTTTCGTTTTCACCTCATTTTTAGTCTTTTTTTGGGTTATCCGCGATTTTCGCTATCCGCGGTGCCCTTGCCACCCAATTCCGCGGATAATCGGGGCTCTACTGTATATCCACATTTTGTAACTGGTTTTACATATTAAGGATACGAAGGCTAACTATAAGAAAATCTAGTCATTTCTAATATTTAAGTAAAATTTAGTCCTAACTATAATCTGTTGTAATTTCATAAATGTTGTATATTAATTGGCACTAACAATTTATTGTATTTTTTATAGTTATCTATGCATATTATATAAAATTATCTTTTATCTACATCGTCTTGCCGTTATTAATAATTAGTACTATAAACTTGTCTACCTTTTAACACACTCTTACGACAAATAGCCTGACAATTTATCAATAGACTGTTGTTACAAAAAGGTTTAAAATAAATTGAACTACACATTGACTCGACTCTTTAACTAAGCGATAAAGTTGCATAGCATTCAATAATATGGTTTGAACAGTTGTAGTTTTGTAAGTTCAGTTCAAAATACAGTGTAGAAAAAATTGGAGCATACAATATGGCATGATATCCTTGAAGTTACCAGAATGAACCACTAGAGCCTCTAATTTCTGACTTTTAAATCATACCTTGGAGATGGCTTATTTATTTTCTATATACCTACATTGTACGTGCACACTATATGAATTATAGGGTAATTTTGATAATCCCAACAAATGTGTATCACTCTTTTTTACTGATCTTCTTGTTTTATGACCTCAGGAACTCGAAAAATTTATTTTTGACATACTGTCTACCCTTCATTGTTGTCGTCTGTACGGAAGCGCAATAACTTCCACAAAATTAACATAGGAACATGGTATTCTGTATGAGGGACTATAGAATGTTCACAAAATTTTTAAAATGAAATAGAAACTTAAAAATGGCGGTCATTGTAATCAGTTTTTATTTCCATCCTTGTGTATTATTCAAATTTTAACATACCAAATTAAATTAAAATATGTAGATTTAAATTTTGAATGTATTGATACAAACCTACCACCCTACAGTGACAAATAGCAAAGTTATTATCATAAATATAGTTTCGAACCCTGATTTTCCAAGAAAATGTGTTTTTTGTATAGTTACAAGATCGAACTACCAACACATGCATAGGAAGGCTCCTTTACATATGTATAACTTCATGGCCCACTAGGACCAAAACACTAACACGAGCGAAACAAGTGAAGACTTTTACCACATCTACAAAGCGCATTGGGCCTAGCCAACATCTATAAAGTAATGATATACACAGTGGCGGCGATAGCGGGCATGCGGTGCGGGGGGGCGTGCGAGCCTTGACCGGGATTTATCGGGAAGTTTTACAAGGACCCGGACCCACGACGGGCCCTGCCACCCCCCCCCCACCCAACATAAAAATATTTTTATGAGTATTGTCAAGAAATTACTATAATAAGGTAAAATGTCTTCAGACAAGATTGTGCATCGTGCATCCAAAACGACAATAACCTTTATTTTTTAGAGAGCAGTATTTATTATTTAATGTCATGATATAAAGTATGTGTATTGTTTACCGTTGGCCGATAAGTAATGCAGTTATCGCTACGTCGCACATCGCGGTGACTCACCAGCGCAGGCCAGCGAAAAGATATACATCCGGGATAAGATTATTGGGAGAGGGGGGCCCGATGAACAAACTTGCGGGGGGCCGTGGGTTCTTATCGCCGCCACTGAATATACACAATTATAAGGTTCGGAAAACCTGTATAACAACTGTTTTAAACAAACCTTAAGACTCTTTATCAACCAATACAATTTATCACTTACTATAAATAAATTTTCTTAGCTCGAATAATGTAATTCAAAATAAAAATTAGATTTCTTATCGTCAAACGTATCCTTATCCTGAGTTAGATGTGTTACAGCTGTTTCATGACTGATCACATTATTAAATACTGTACATGAAACACTCATATTAAATGTCAAAAATTACACAGTTGTTCACATTTAGTTCTACATCCATTCGAACGTCACCATAAGAAATAAAAAAATATCACAAAAACATGTACAAATTCATACATCACGTTCCTTGTTGGCCATCAGAACACACAATTATTTAAAATCTGCTGAGAAGCAGTGTTGCCAACTGCAAGGTATAAAAAATCCCAACTGTGACTAAGTAGTCACACAGTCGACTTAATAATTTCTTCGTATATAGGGATGGCTGTAAAAAATTACTTAAAATTACTTAAAATTTAAAATATTAGTAGGTTCTTACGTAAACTATTGTAGATTTCTATTTCTTCTAATCTGTCCATATGTTTACCCTTACTGCATATGTGTAAAATGTCCAGGCTTTTGACATTATTGTATTTATGGTTCGTATTGGCTATGTGGTCGGCGTATAGGGAATCTATCAGACGTTTTTTAAGGGACTTTATATGCTCTTGTTATCTCTTAGTGAATCTGCGTCCTGTTTGGCCTATGTAAAACTAGTCGCATTCGCCACATTTTAGTTTATCAATGCCGGTTTTTTTCTAAAGCTGGGATCTTAGGGCTCTTTCTATTGTTAGAGAGATGTTTTACAAACTGTTATTAGGTTTGAATACTACTGTATATCCTTGTTTATTAAAAGTGATGTAGGCTATTGTTTCAGCGAGTTTGTTGAAAACTCAGTGACACACTCTTGTTGTTAATAGATCTCTTAATTACATCTGATTTGTTTTTATGTTTTTGATATAACATCAATTATATACTGGTTGTAACCATTCTCTTGCGCAATGAATTTAATGGTGTTAAATTCGATGTTACAGTTCTCAATGCTTAATGGCATGTTTAAAAATCAATGTATCGTAGCGTTAAAAGCGGCCATTTTATGTGAGCTGGTGTGATTAGAACTGGAATGTATCACCTGGTTAGTGTGGGTTGGTTTATAGTACATATTGAAGCTGTGGTTTAAGTTATCTTGTAATAGTTAAATCTAAAAAAATGTATGCTCTTATTGTTTTCTAGTTCGAAGGTAAACTGTAAGTTCGTTTGCACAGAATTAAGGTATTTGTTAAAAATGTCTATTTGTTTACTGTTCTCTTTGAACAAGCACAAAACATCATCAACAAAATTGTCCAAAAAAACCTCTGCTAATATGGAGGATAAGGGGCTACCCATAGCTAGGCCATCATTCTGTAGGTAGTATTTATTATTGAACATGAAATAGTTCTGACCCAGTACTGTTTTGAGTAAATGTGTGAGTTCCTCCAATTTGACTGCGGTTAAGGTGTTGTGTGACTCGATGTTATGCTGCTATAAAGCCGTTGAAACCATCTTTTGGTCATAACATTTAGAGAAACTGCATTGTATAATGGGACTGGATAAGTACCATGATGGCTTCCATAAACTTGTTTTCGAATCGCATAAATAATTCAGCTAAAATACAGTCAACTTAAAACAACACTTGCTTACCTCTCATGTGAATAGATAAGTTAAAGTCCCTCGCAGAAAATATTAATAATAATCTCCTAATCTGTTTCTGCAGATAAAAATAAAGACAACATTACTACCTGATATCTGGTATAATAAATAAATTGTGAAGAATGAATTGAGTATTTATTGATTACATTTGTAATACTACCCCCTCTTCTGGTTGACTTTCACAGGAGATCCTTCTGTATTCCATTTGAGTTACCCTTTAAAATTAATTTTTAATCCTCTTAAAATAATACATATGATTTTCCTGTGAATCACATACTTTTCCTTTTCAACCTTAACTTATAAATTATAATTAATTGTATTTAATGATAAACCTCAGATCACAATTTTTATTTTTAAAAGACATGTCACACTATGAAGATTATAATTTATTGGGTTTTGAAAGGGAGGGTCAAAAAGTTTCACATTTAGAATTAGTTGTAATACTACTTTGCACTCACATTGCACATGATTCAATAGAACATTTTGCATGACCAATAATAGTTTGCAAGTTTATAATATTTTAGTTTAATTGATTTTATATAAAAGTTGTTTCATATGATTATTGTATGTTAAACACAGCAGAAACTGAAACTGTCGTGATAAACGACACATCTTTTGAAGTTGATGGTCATTCCTACTCACCCCAGCAAAGTCCTTCGCCTTCTCTACAAGTGAAAAAACCTCATGGAATCAAAAAAATATTTGGCCGGTAAGTTTACACCTACATATAACTTTCAAAATTTAATTAGACATTGAAAAGTATTATAGTTTAAAAAAGTAAAATAAAATAAATCAAACACATATACTCTCAAAAATTAATGTTATGGGTTATCAGATACTTAATATTTTTTGTTAAAAGGTTTGACAAATATCCGTTAAGGTAAAAATCAAATTTATGTTGTGTTTTTAAAAATTATAATTTTGATTAGCTTGTAACAGCAAGATGTTTATTTGTTCCTTCGTTTTTTCACTGATTTTCACATTTCAAGGCCTCAGGAAAGTGAAAAAGTAATTTTCAACTTACCATCTATCGTCATTGTTGTTGTCATTGTCATCTGTATACAAGCATGATAGTAGCCACAAAATTAAAGATAGGAACATGAAACTATGGTGTACCTATAGAGCACTATTGCATTTCAGAAAAATCTAATTGAAAATGTCCAAATAATAGCCATATTAAACAGTTATTGTTAATATCTCATGTGTTATACAGTTTATGTTAAGGTTTAATAGGGCACATAGCCTATTAGATTTTGTATGGATAGGAAACTCAGGCTTACCTTGGAAAATGGTCCTTGGTATTACCTAATACTGTAGTTCACAAATAAGAATACACACACAAAAATAGTAAAGTTCTTAAATATTTTGTAAACACTGTTCACTTTCTTAATCAGTAGAGAATATAAAAAAAAAAGACGGAATTGTTTTTCTTCACTCTTCTTTTTATACTCTCTACTGATTGATAAAGGGAACAATGTTTATGAAATATTTCAGAACTTTAGTCTTTTTTGTGTGTTTTCATAGTTGTGTACTATTAGGTAATACTGTGTTATACAACTTGTAACATGCTAAATTATATTAAAATGTCCAATTTCAATTGAACATGTAATTGTATCAACCCCACCGCTATACGATGACAAATAGCAAAGTTAGTTCAAAAATGTAATTTCAAACCCTGATCTCCAATGAAAATATGATATTCATTTAGTAACAAGCTCCTTCTTGTTACAGCTTCAAGGGCCAAAACACTGTGGCTGGGTACCATGATAACACCCATCAACTTAATTGACCTAATGCCTAATGTTCTTTATTTTCTGTTCATCTTTAGTAGGGTGATGATGATCTAGAAAGTTATTGTTTTTGACAAACAAAGAAATGTATGGTGTCTACAGCCCAAAAATGATAAACCAGTTGTCATGTTATTTTTACAATCTTTCTTAGTGTGTACCATGAAGCTCAATTTTTTTTTTTTTTGAAAAAGAGTAAATAAATGCTACTAAAACATTGCACAAACTTTCTCACTCGCCCATTACTAAATCTAAATAAAAATCTATGAAAATGAATCATCATCAAAAATGTCAGTTTGGTAGTTGTCAATCAAAGCATGAAAATAAACCAAAGAAGCTGTCTTTGAAAATATATTTAAATTAAATCCTAAACTTGCTTTGCTTGCACTATAAAGATGTCCTCAGCATTGAGCTTTTAATACTGCCATTCTAGGTTCATTTTTGGTTCATATTCGATTTTACGATTTTGTACACCTCTTTGAGTCATTATGTGTTTATAAATAATAATAAATAATATTTCTTTACTATAATGTAATATAATATATTAAAAAATAATATATTCTTTCAAGTTATTTTTTTTTGAAAAACTTCTTAAATTTTGATAAACTTTCTAAAGGAAACAGAATTACCTCTTGGCTCTACTCAATTCAAGCTAATTGGTTAATTTGGAATATGGATGGTTATTAAAAATAAATAAATAAAGACTAAATTCAGTTACTTACTTTCTAGGTTCAAACATTAATAAATAATAAGATATGATGTTATATTAACATAATAACATTAATTTTATTAGAATTTAACATACAATATTGGATCATAATTTGTTAAGATTTAACTCTCTTTTAGAGTTCATGAAATTTGTAATAAAGTTTGTAATATTATAGGCCTCTAGGCTTAGCTCAATTTAACAGAACACTTAGACTCAAATACTACAATATTAATTAGGCTAGATCTCGGGGTAGGCACTCGGCTGGCATGGTTGTGTTATACAAGCATAACGCATAAATAAATTGACAATTGAAATGATTAAAATTCTACAAAAAAAATTAATTAAAGTTCATCAGTGAAATGTTGAATTGATAATTTTGAAGTAAATACAGGCCTTTGAATTTGGTAAATGTTTAGAATAGTTAATTAACAGAGCATACCATGCTCTGTACAGTTCACACTGACTCTACTCACTCATTTAGACACAAATATTATAAAAGAAAACTTTGGATGTTTAATTTGGCTTCTGTACTGTCTGGTCACTACAATGTTACTATATGATTTCCTTTTAAAACATGGCGTCTTGTTGTGTTGCGGAGTGGTTTTTTTTTCTATTTTCAGTGAGATCGTTTGTTGAAACTGTTGGGGTTCTTCCGCGGCACTATATAGTACCGTTTTTTTGCTTCTTTTCTTGACCATTGGCAATTTGGGGTTGTAATAGTCATTTCCTGCATTCGTATTTGTTGTTTTGTATCAATTTGTTTATTAATTACACATTATTTAACTAATTTAAGGGTGATTTAGACCGCGTACATACATATCAGCTGATCTATCTTAATACAAGGTTGACTAAATGACTACATCAGTAACTTATTTCTTCTTCCTCAATATTTACAATGTTTGCAATTAAAACTAACAGATGTTTTTGCATACAAATAATTTATAAGTAGTGGTATCTTAGAGTAATTTACAGTCTGATCGTTCTATTTAGTACTTCGAAATATGGTTACATATATTTTGGAGAATGGCCGTAGGCCGTTTTCGTGTTTAACATTGCAAACTCACTGTTCCTTATAAGTAGTGATTTGCTTGTAAATAAAGTTTGGGATCTTATGAAATGATTTTAAATAAAGATATGTGATGTTATGGTTGTGTAGTGGTGTGGTTAATTTGTGTGTCAGCGTCTAAATTTCGAATGTTTACAATTTAGAGATAGGCCTATCTTACGTCTGCTTTAGGAATGATTTGCTTTGCAATTGAATGAATATGGGTGGTTTATTAATAATAGGTTGTATATAAATGTCTGCTATTAATACTTATGAATGTAGATCGTTGTATTCTATGCTTAATTATCCAAATCGTATATTTTTTTCATTTGACTTAGGTTATGTTGTTATTGGTTAATTTAGGCTAACTATCCTAACCTGTTGCATAAGTTATTGATGTGATTTGTCCTGTTATATGTTGTTGGTTTCAGTCTGTTTATATTAAAATGCATTATAAAAATGTGTCTGGAGAAAAATCTGTTTTTGTATGTACAAGGATTATTTGGAAACTATGTACTGTTAAGCTATTACAAAATAATGGTTATCTATTTCTAAACAATTTTATTATTAAAAGGAAGGTCACATCTTACACTGACTATTCCACATAGTTTCCACCAATATTAAATTACATGTTTCCAATTTATGAATTCCCTCTTCATAGAATGATGCCACCTATGTAGACAGCCAATGTTGCACAGCTCTTTACACATCATCATAGCGTTGACTAGCAAAGCACTGTTTCAAATGCAGAAACAAGTAAAAGTATACATGGTGCTAAGTACAGTAGAAGCTCTTTTAACCGGCACGGTCGGGACCAGGTCCATGCCGGATATCCGATTTTGCCGGAAAATCGAGCGTATCTAGTTTTTAACCCTCCAAGTGCTAAAAGTCGCGATCGCAATCTAATTAAACAAGGTTTGCTAAAATCGATATACCAAGGGTAACTTTTATCCAAACAATACTACATGTATTTTATATAGTAACTCTGAGTAAAAGATGCTCTATTCATTTTGCACAATTTTATCGATGGTTATAAGAAAAATCAATGTTAGTGAAAATCAATACCGGCAGTGAATTGTTGTTTAGTGTTTTTGTCTATATTATTTTGGTAAATACAATTTATTTTATGATTATTTAGTGTATCAGTAGTGTTTTTAGTGTAGTATTACACATATAATAATGAGTGAACTTGGCAACAATTCAAGTGATATTCATAACTTTTTGTGTGAAAGTAATATCGCTAGTGATGAAAGCGGTAACTCCGATGTAGGAATCAAAATATTTGTTTCTTTTTTTTGTGTATTACATATTTTATAATAACTAATTTTATTATTGTTGTATGTATAAATGTTTACAACGATGTTGACATTATGAAGAAAGTAAAGTGTTACTTATGAAGCAGACAAACACTGGATGACTAAGAAAACGGCGCACATAGTCACTGCACTGGCGGGAAATGTCAGTCGAGGCCTGTCAGCCGCCCGAACATAACCGGAAAAAACCGACCGTGAGTGGCTTGGCTGATGCCGGTTAGTAGAAATTGCCGGTTGTTAGAATGCCGGTTAAAAGAGCTTCTACTGTACTTTCTCAATGTCCTATCTCCAAAACCAGTTAAAACAAACTAAAACTGTTTTAATTTTGACATCACCAAAAATTTCAATTCGGCATAGTTGTCAATCAAAAAATCAAAATTACTATTGACAATGTTTAAAAAAAAATTATATAAAGGCCTAAACTTACTCTGTGTTCGCCATAAATATATCCTTAGTATAAATCGTATAGAAATTTAATAAAAATGGCAGTCTAGGTTTATTTTTGTTTTGTCTAATTATTCATGAACTATCACCCCCATGGCCAATTTTTACAGATAACTCACAAACTGGCATTTTTAAAAAGATGGTGATCATTATGTTTTGTCTGGGTCTTTTTTCAAAAAACCATTGGAGCCATTTGGAAAAAAATGTAATTTTTTTTTTCTTTTTCTTATGCTATCTACTTAATTATGAGTTAATAAAAAAATGCCAAGATATGACAAATATATGCCCATATACCAAATTCAGTTAAAACTGTCTAAACATTGCTATAGATCACTGCCCTACTCGCTACATATATATCAGAAAATTAAAGTTTAAATGGCAATCCAATATGAATTTTAGTTTTGATTATGAACCATTTAATGAAACTTGAGTAATATTTGAATACCGTCTTGTCACTAACTCCAGACTTCATCATAATCTTATGATCCCTACTATTAAGGAAGAATTACTGGCCAGTGTCTTGGTTTATAAAAAGAGAATTTCGAAACATCCAAACATTCTAGCAGCTGTACTGGTCATTGTCTTGGCATATGAAAAGAGAATTGGGAAACATCCAAACATTGTGGCCACTGTCTTGGCATATGAAAAGAGAATTTGGAAACATCTAAACATTCTGGCAACTGTACTGGCTGGCCACTCTCTTGGCATATTAAAAGAGAATTTGGAAACATTTAAACATTCTGGCCACTGTCTTGGCATATGAAAAGAGAATTTGCAAACATCCAAAAATTCTGGCGGCTGAGCTGATGAAACCCAGATTTGTGTTTTCTAGACATTGAGTAGGCCTCAAGATTTCTAATTAGTCTAGTTTAGTTTGTAATATAATGAATTTGTCACTAGACAAATCTACCATTTTAAGCATGGGACATTCTCCAACCAATAAATAATAAAAAAATAAAAAATTAAATAAGGTATCAATGATAATTAATCACATTAATAATTTATTAAGAAAGTATTAAATAAGTATCATTCAAAATCATAAATTGTAAAAACTTTGGACAAAACAAATTTTAAAAAGAATAAATAAATAAATAAAATAAAAATTGAACATTTCAAAAAAAGAGCGGGTTGTGCTTAAAAGAAGAAAAGTACGATGCCGATTGAAATGGAATCAATAGACCGAGTGACTTCAGATATGAGAAAGGCAAACTCTCATCGGTCCATAATTTTAAAATGGTGGGAGTCAAAGTAAAAATTCTGTTTGCTTAGTCTCTTGTGAGAGAGGACTCCAAGGTTCATGATGTGGCGTGGGTGCAAAGAAAGAGTGACTAGAACAGTGGGAAGTTTGTTTTAATAAAAAAATGTGTTTGAAAAGTTTGAACTGAGTGTGATATACAATTCATCATGTTAAGGTAAAGAGTTGTTGTTTTGTTTAGAAATTAGTAAGGGAGGAACAATCTGATCATGAACATTTTCTTTAGACTCAAAGTCATAAAGGACAAAAATGATTGTGTAATTTTTTTTTTTTTTTATTTAGTATAAGTTCATATGTTTGTTTAGATTAAGAATAACTCTCAGAAATTGTAAATGTGTGAAGTTTTTAGCGAAATTGATAATAATTATAAAAGATTTTTTAAACCTAACATGTGTGACTAAATCTTAATTAGAGTACATCCTTCCACTTAACGTTGCATAAATCAGAGGTGAGTCTGAACCCTGTCTAGACTCAATAAATTTAAATTCAGGTGAATAACAAACAAATAGAATCAAAGAATTCACATTTAAAAAGAAAGCATGTTACAAAATGCAAGCCATATTTGATTTCTTACTTACTGCTAAATACTGCTAAATGTTTGTACTATATTATATGTCAGATTACAATATAAAATTTTATATTAAAATCGATCACTAATTTATATTTAATATAGGCTTTTTTTTAATGGTCACACCAGCAGTTATTATTTATTCTCATACCTTGTTGAAAATATATTTAAAATGTGGTTATCATTGCAGGATGAAAAGAAGTGGATCAGGTAATCTAGATGACTTACCTGGAGATGGGGAATTTAAGAGAGGTGGTATTAGAGCAACAGCAGGGGGCAGACTAGGCTGGTCGAATCAGAATCACACGAGGTAAGACTTGGGTTGGCTTTTATTTTAAACATGACAGATACGAGGTATGTCCAGAAAGGAAGTAAGTTCCGTTTGTTATAAAAACGAAACTATTACATATGCAGAAAAACTATTTATTGAAAAAAAAAAAATCTACAAACCTTGAACTATTTTTCTACATAACTCCTACCATTTCGTAGGCACTTATAGCGCTGCACAAGTGTTTGTATGCCTTCTTCATAAAACGTTGCCTCCTTTGTTGTCAACCATGTTCTTTGATCTCGTCCTCGTTGTTTAAGTTTTGACCACGAAGGAACAATTTCAGGTGCAAAAAGAGATAAAAAATCGCTAGGTGTGAAGTCAGGGCTGTACAGAGAGGGTGGTCAAACTGGTCCCAGCTAAAGTCCTGTAAGAGTTGTTGTCACGTTCGCAGTGTGAGGTAGGGCTTTGTCATGAATTAAAATAATACCGTTTGTGTGCATTCCTTGGCGCTTATTCTGTATTGTGTGACGTAGTTTCCTAAGCGTATCGTAGTAAACATTTTCTTCGATTGTTTAACCTTGTGGTAAAAAATCCACCAGTTGAATGGCATATCTGTCCCAAAACACTGCACATGATTTTTCGAGTTGTCAAGATTTACTTGGCTTTAGTCTTTGCTGGTGACTCAATGTCAGTCCATTTATCCATTGTCGTTTTGATTCAGGAGTTTCATAAGGGATTTCTCATCCCCGGTCACTTTCTCACTCAGAGAGTCATCACAATCTTTATAGTAACTTGTCAAAAAATGAAGTGCACTGCCCTGACACTATTTTTTGTGTTGTTCTGTAAGAGTTTTTGGTATCCAACGAGCACAAAATTTTCGAAAAAGCAGTTTTACAGAAACAATTTCATGAAGAAGTGATTTTGAAATTTGGGGAAACTCAATGTAAATATCAAAAATTGTAATGTAACAGTTTTTCTTAATCTTTTCTCGTAGTCCACATGTCAATTCATCATTAACCAAAGATGGAAGAAGCCCACTTCGTTCATCATAATGCACTTGATTGATCATGTCCTTCATTGAACTGTTGGACCCATCTCCTTACATTGAATCACTCATTGCATTTTCTCCATAAACCTGGCAGATCTGTCGATGATGTCGGCTGGTTTAGTGCTCTTTGCATTTATAAAACGAATTACAGATCTAATCTTATAAGCGGCGTGATTTTCAATCTACTTCGCCATTCTAAAATGCACTACAAAGCGTAACAACAAACACGGATATCAAAGCGTCATCTCCTATCTCCTTCTTCTTAACCCTCCAACTGGCAATGTTAATTGTCTTGAAAATTCTTCGTTTGTTAAAAAATTTATTAAATATATTATTTCTATACAAAACCTAACTTATAAGATATCATTTTTCTCAGAAAGATGCATAGAATCCATCTATGCAATAAAAAAAAAATTTTTTGAAACGGTTTTGGAGTAAGTATGTTACATGTCAAAAACGAAGTTACCAATTTTCAGGAAAAACCTGTATATTCCAAAATCAATAGCTTACTACCTTTTTCTAAGATATACAAAAGTTTTGTGTAATATTTTTGAATATATTTAGGGGGGAAAAAAATAAAATTTGTTATATTATCAAAAAAACAAAAAATAGTTTACGAAAAAATGTAAAATGATCATTTTCTTTTCAAAAAATCACTAAAAATAGTATTATTTATCTTATACAAAAGTTCTATATCTCATTATGTTCAGAAAGGTGCATAGAATGTAGGTGTGTAGTGCAAAAAAAATGTTACATGTATCACATTTGGAGTTTTTTAGTCAAATATCAAAAAATCGAAGAGTAACGAAGCAGAAATTTCACAAAAATGGTAATGAATAACATACTAATAGATTTTTAGGATTTTTTTCAACCATTTCTTGAGATTTGTCATATATTTGTGAATATATTTAGGGGGGGGAAATAATAATATGTTACATTTTCTAAATAAAAATACCGATTTTCCCTAAAAAGGTAACTTTTACAAGTGAGGTTAGGTTTGTAACCTCCACAATTTAGACTCACTAGTACCAATTTGAAGATAGATCAAAGACAAAACTTATAGATTTAACTAAGAAAATATATACTTTACAAAGAATAACACACATATTCACTTTTATAATCATATAAAACACTATATATAAGACAATTTGCATATAGCCTAAACTTACCTTTTTGGCCTAGGTTATCGCAAATAAGAACGTTCAAAAACTAAACTATCCCACAAAAACATAAGCTGTAGATATAAAAACACATATATTGTAACTTTTATACACAATTTATATACAATTTGTATACACAAACCTTCAAAATAACAAATATCTAACCCCAAAACAATTTGCGCTACGTCATTTGTTACAGTTTTTACGTTGCACAATTGCCTATGTTCCGAGATCAAAACAAAGCCTTCTAAGAGTTCAAAGTAAATATCAAGTGGTACCAACTTATAGAATGGAATTTCCCCTACAACTTAGTGTAAAGAAATATAAGAAATATAATATTAGAAACCAAAGAGAAATGCAAACCTAATGCCAACCAAATTTCGTCTCGTCAAGTTTGTTCTACGTTCAAGTAGGAATATCTCTGGATCTATGAGACGCAGAAAAATTTGTAATCTATGGTTGGAAAGAGAAACATGTGATCTATAGAACAGTGTTTTAGTTGACTTCGATGACAGATAAATAGAGTTGGAATTATATAGGGGAAAATGGCGTCGCGCTAACGAAAAGGCGCAGAGTTCAAATCTACGATTTTACGCATCAAAAATATGCGAACTTCACCAATTTTTGGAATATTATTTATAACGTTTTGTGGTATTTTTTTGCATGATTATGCATCTACGGAACATTAACTTTCCAACGGTATTTTATTTATTGCGATCGGATAATTTTAAGTGGGCGTAACGTTGAATGGCAAAATACGTGATTAAAAGTTAGTGAAATCACTTCGGAGCACGTTGGCGACCTACTGTAGGTCACCGTGCCACTTGAAGGGTTAACTCAGAGCAACTACATGTGCCAAACTGTGATCGCAGCGCTGCTGCGGTGAGAAATACAAACAGAACTTACTTTCATTATGTACCTTGTATGTTACGTTTTATTTAAGTAGAGATATTGTCTTTCCTCTTTAAGATGACAAAACTACTGTACATACTTTTTCACACCATCGAAATATATACATTAGATAAAATTAGTATATTTTTTATAATAATTATTATATATTTAGCTTCATTGGTATACAAATAGCAGCAACGCTGGAGTAAACATTTGAATTGTCACACACATAACACAATACAAATAAACATACAATAACCATAATAAATTATTAGTTTAAGTACAATCTTCTTCCAATGCTAGGAATGTGTATTCAGAGGACCAGTTAATTAAGACAATAATTAACATTTGATTCTGATAAGTCAACTACACTAATAAAGCAAATGAACATGAAATTGTAACATCTATGATCAAGATATAAATTTAAGTAAATAAATTGTTTCATACCTTCTGATGAATCCTCTGTCGGCAGAGCAGTTGTTCTTACACCATCACATGCGAATGTTCCAAGTTCATATGTGCACATTCGTATACAAATTTAGATTTAAATCATTGACGTTCATATTTACACATAATTGACCCATTCTTTTATGTCTATTAAACCCATGACACAGTTACATAGTTAACTAATAAAGTGTTTTCCTGATATTTTGTAAGAATACTGATTTATCAGATAGTTAAAGATCAAATTATCATATTTTTCCGTCATTGTATTAACGTGGACGTGTTGCGAACTATCGATGTGATAGATGAGAGTGACATAAGATGCTTACTGAAACGAAACCTGAGCGTGAAGAGCTTGGCATCAGTTTTTCCATGGTTTTGGAAGAATTGCTGTACTTCTTATGATAAATTTTGTTAAAAAGAATACTATACATACATACATCAGTGAATACATCTTCTTCAACTGTATTATCATCATCACTTTCACATAAAAGTCTTACAATTTTCTCAGGCTGATTTACGATGTCACTACGTACGTAACTCATTTTGCAAAACAACACTTTCAATGAAACATTAAACACAATACACAGTAAAAAGCATTAACCTGACATCCATCGGCTATTCATGAAACTACTACAAAGCAATTATTCCATTTAAACAACATAGCAAGATATTTCTGCCAATATTAGTGAACGAAATACATGCCATAAGTAATACTAGTCAAAGACGCTTACATACTGAGATTTTGTAGCCAATAGTAGTTGAAGTCAGCTTATGGGTTAATATGTCACCTGAGTTAATATTGATTTTCAAGGTTTCAATATATATTAACTACGTAACTTGGTCAGCTCCACTAGTGTTATTTGATAATGTTGTAGTAATTATAGTGAGCAAAATTTAACTTCTCAATTCGATTTAATCATTTTTTTGATTGAAGTTAGGTAATGTATTCATGGATACGGGTTGTTATAGATCAGACTTACCGTTTGCTGAATGGAATACAGATGCTCTTTGTGATTGGCTCATGGATTTAGGACTGGAAAGTTGTGTAGCAGAAGCAAAAAATTGGATAAAAAATGGTGCTCAGTTATTAGCTGCTTCTAACCATGAGATTGAAAAAGAATTGGGTCTAAAGGTACAGTAACAAAAGATTGAATGTAAGTTATAGTTTTATATTATTGTTGTATCTGAGATTTATTTGATTACTCACAGCTCAATATTATTTTTCGAAAAATATTGATGCTTTGACTAACAAAAAATCTAATTTTCTCATTTATACAAGTTGTATTCATGTATAAAGATAGGAAAAGTAAGATCATAATATTCTTCCTTAGTAAAGCAGTTTTGTAAAACTTTTTCCTTAACTGTAAATTTCAAGGTCAATCTTTCTCTGTCTCTCTCACTCTTATCTGTGTAGCAGACTACTCTCGAATGCAAGATCTTGTTTGAACAGACTCTACTCAGCTATCAAATACTAAACTATTAGTACACGTAAGATCAAAATGAAAAAGTGCTTGTTTCTAAAAACGTAAAATTTAACAGTAAAAGACTTGAAGTGAACAATGGTATATTCAAGTGAGTCAATTTAATTAAAATGTCTCTTAATTTCAACCTTGCATTCTTGAAGTGAATTCATAAAATCTCTAATGAATTTGTAGTACTTAACTAAGTTCTATCGCCTATTTAAGCCTAATCGGACATTTCGGTAAAACAATACAAAAGTTAATTATAAATTAACTATGATCAAATGTGAAATTCTAAATGATTTTAGAATTTAATAATTATTTAAATAAATTTTGATGATCATTTTATATGTTGTTCACTACTTTGAGAAATAGCAGTAAATTAGGTAAGAAAAGTGTTCAAGGACCTTTCCTTGAACAGGTAAGTTTTTGTAAAACTTCTTAATATATATACAGTAGAACCTCTGTTAACCAGCCTCGGATTAACCGGTCCTCGGATTAACCGGCCTATATCGTAACGTACTGGTTGGATGAGAGTTTCCGAAAATAAATTGTAATTGAAACACCAAAGCGGCGGCGATATCAAAGGACTTTGTGGATAGCGGTATCCCATTGTCGGCGGCGTAAAAACACCACGGCGGCGATATCAAACGACTTTGTTGATCGCGGTATCCCATTGTAGACGACGTAAAACCACCACGGCACCAAAGCGGCGGCGATATCAAACGACTTTGTCGATAGCGGTATCCCATTGTCGGCGCCGTAAAAACACCGCGGCATTGGCACCCGTCGGTACAGCAGACAAACTCCCACAAAAACGTTTGATGAGCCGCTTTTTTCCACGAATCATTTTAGTATACATTATGAAAAATATAACATTTCTTTTCAGTTTTCTTCTTGTCTTTGACGGGTATATTACAATAAATAAAAATGAGTGAGTTACGAAAACAACGGAAGCGTGTTGGTTTCGTTTGAGACGCGGTTAAATGTGTCAAAAGACTTGACAGAGGGGAATCTGTAAACGAGCTTTGTAGTGTTTAATTTTTTCATGTTTGATGTATAATATACATAACATAATATATAAGATACATTTATGTACAATAAAATGAGTTGCAATAACATCTTAATTGCATAATTCTTAGCGCTACCTGATTAAATAAGCTTTCTTTCAATGAAAACCGATTTTTCAAGGGAACCTCTGATTAACCGGCCAAACGGGCAACCGGCCCGGGTGTCAGTCCCGACTAGACCGGTTAAGAGGGGTTCTACTGTAGCAATATTTTAATCTCATTGACGTATGCACTCCTTTTTGGACCTAGTTATTAGCTTTTAACAAACTGCTAGAGAGGCTCCAATAGCTCGATGTCTCTCATAAAATGTTCTGGGATTGTGTAAAAATGAAATATAAGCAGTTTATAAGGCTTCACAAAAATGAAACAAATTTAAATCCACCCTATATTAATCCTTTTCAATTTTGTACCTTTTTAAAATTTATTTTTCTAATTTTCAGCATCCTCTTCATCGAAAGAAACTCCATCTGGCATTACATTGCTTCCGTGGACTGCCTGGAGATAGTTTTTTAATCCCTGCTGGACACCTGGATACTACCTGGGTGTTACGTTGGTTAGATGATGCTGGTTTACCTCAACACAAAGATGCATTCCTTGCAGCTAGAGTAGATGGCAGGTTGTTACACAGACTTACTGTAGATGATCTTGCAGCACTCCATGTCACTTCTGTCCTCCATGTAGCTAGTATACGTACTGGCATTCAGGTATTATAGATTATTTAAGGTTATAGGCTAATCTGTGCTTGGTTGAAACCAAAAGTAAAGAAATTGCTAAATACAAAGAAAATAAACTCTAACCGGTATTGTTTGTGGAATAATATATACTTGATATAGTTAATTTAATAAGTAATCAAGTTTTAAGTTGGAACAAAATTTCAAACCAATCAAAAAACAGAAACTATACATTTCAGAAATACTGTTTATATCTTTTAATTTAATTTAATTAAATTATTTTGAATAAATAAATATTTAAAACAAAATAACAAATATCATTAATTAAGGCAATCAACAAACATAAAATTTTTAAACCTTGAACATGCTGGAGGGAGATTATTTTCTTTTTACGGGAATTAATTACAATTATGGCTCATGAACTCCTCCAGTGAGTAAAACAATCTAAACAACAGTAGTTGTGTAAGGGTGTTTCTAAAAGAGATGCAATTTTGCAAATGAATTATTCTATTTGGAAGTATATATAAACCTGTGCTGATTAGCAGGATAGTTGCAAGCGTTCCTAGTATTATAATTGTGTATATTCTTATTGTGAACATGATCACAACTTGAATTTGAAAAACCAGTGTATACATACTTGGAAGTCTAACAATATCAAATTCTTTAAAAGATTTTCTACGAGATAAAAATTTATTTAATCCTGCTATAAAACCTTACAACAGAGCAAACATTTTTAGCAAATTCTGATCTGATGAATTCCCCCAGAGTAGAATCCCATAGTTCAGAACATTGTATATTAGACCACAGTAGGCTGTTAAGAGAATTTTAGATTTACAATGTCATTTTAATTTTCTTAGTGCACAATCCAAAGCCATAATGCTATGGATATTATTGTTCCACATCAGATTGTTGTCAGTGGTAAGACAAAAGAACTTTAGTGAATTTAATTCTTCAAGTTCTTTATCTTCAAGCAAAACATTTAATGTCTGACAAGATTAATAACCCTTAAACTAATAATACAGGGTGATTCACGAAGATATGCAGAAACTTCAGGAGCTCATTCTCCATGTAAAAGTAAAGGAAAAAAGTTATATAAACATGGGTCCGGAAATGCTTTGTTAGCGAGTTACACCTAGCGAAAGTTTTCGCCCTGGTGACCTGGGTGGCCAGTGTATAGGACCTCCATTTATTTGGGAACTGTTGATTTAAGTAGGTGAAAATAAATTTTTTATGGAATAGGTTTAGATTAAGGTTTTTATGTTTGATTTTACTTTGTACTGTTTTAAATTAAAATTAATTTAATCGAACATCTATTCACTTTCTGTATACCTTATTTGTACAGTTTTGTTCAGAATTAAATTTTTTACAATTTTTATTGTAAAATTTGATATGTTTATTGGTAAAATAACGAAGTTCTTGTTGGCCAAGTGTAAAAAACCGTGTTTTTTGACTCAATGTTTTGAATTTTACATGGGTTTTCTGAAAAACTAATTAACTTACAGTTCTGGAACCTGTTTTATTCAATTTGTCAGGTCAAAAACCATAAGAAACAATTGAATTTGTCTTTTAATTTACCTTCCAAGAATTCCAGGAGGCCCTTATTTAACCCAGGGTACAAAATTCTGGATGAAATATTTTGCTAGCCGTAACTCGCTAACGAAGCATTTCCGGACCTATATTTATATAACTCTTTTTCTTTACTTTTACATGTAGAATGAGCTCCCAAAGTTTCTACATATCTTCGTGAATCACCCTGTATAATAATAAATAAATAATTTATGTATTTACCAACTGTTTGTAAACCTGAAATATTGTCACAACAGTTCCTCGATGTTGAAGAAATAAGAGAATATATTACATTCACAGATATACATTGCAAAGAACCATCCAAGAAGAAATAACTTCATTCGGCAAAACTTGGCCAGAAGTCAATCACATAGATCAGATGTGATGACACATTCCCAGAAACCCTATATTGCATTTGTATCTGTAGCCTCTTCCAGAGAGGTAAATCGAGTGAGGTGAACATTTATTTACAAAAAGATTAGATTATGTTACAAGGAGTTTAATCTTAAAGTGAACTGGCTTAATTAATTAGTTTAATGGAATGTCTAACCTAACCTGTTATACAACTTTTGACCTAACAATTTTTTTATTTTATAATATGGAATTTATTTTATATAACAAATTTTTACTGATATTTTTATAATTTCAGGTTTTAAGGACTCAAAATTTTGAACCAAACTGTTTAATACGTCGATCGAATCCAGATGAACCTTCAACCGAAGGTACACAAGATGTTGCCCTATGGACCAATCACAGGGTGATGGAGTGGTTGAGGGTTGTAGATTTAGCAGAGTATGCACCAAACCTTCGTGGTTCAGGTAATTAATGTAGGGATGATATATTTTTTGTAATATTAATCTAAAAAATTTTAAATAAGTTAAAGTTTATTCATTTAGTAATCTAATAGTGATTTGAATGTACAAAATTGGCTGTACCCGCATCTCTGATAATAATAGATGATCCAATTTTCTTTTTCTTTTTTTGTGGAAAAATCTTCATAGACATTGGTAAGTGCACCAATCGTACAGAAAACATTGTGTGAATTTGTAACTAATTTCAATAACACTGACAACTCAAAGAATAATTAATGTAATAAATATAACGACGAAATTAAAAACTTTTTTTCTTTTTTTTTTCCTTGTATCTGAAAACTTTTCTCCTGTCGTCTATTAATAGGCCTAATACTACTGAATGCCAAAACCAGGTGACATTATACTGAATGCAATTGACATTATATAGTAACTAGAAAATTATACGATTTAACTCTCTTTTCGTTGTGTATTCGTGCAATGAGTATATTTTACCTAAATTGTTTTAGAACTGAAACAGATTATTATAACTAGTTACTAGTTATTTTGCATCTCATACATTCTACATTGTTTGTATCACACATTGATACTATATTTCAACAAAAATCATTACGAGTATATACAATTTAATCAAATAACATTTATTTATCACAATTTAGAAATACTATGTACAAAATTATGTCTAATATTATATTTTTCGAAATTAAAAACAAAATTTTGTGAAGCATTCACCCCCCCCCCCTCTCTGGTCCATACACTTATATGTATGGAAGATTTCCAGGATGTGTGGGAAAAATCAGTAATTGTACAAGAATTTTTAATCTCTGGTTTATGGTGAAGTGAAACAAGTTTAACCTTTATTTTATTTTATTTTTTTAAGACGCCATCCATAATAGTTTATTTTCACTTTTTACTGACAACTACGAACTGACATTGTTGTGATGAATAGTTTTGTTTGGTTAATATTTATTTGTACTGTGAATCCCTGTGTGAGAGAGTTTTTATGTTTTTGTACATCGTTTAAAAAAAATCATACATGTCTGATTTATGTGTCTATTATTTATTGATTACTGTTTGAAAAAGCATAGAAAATGCCAAATATAATAACTGCTGCAATGGAATACTATTTATTGATAATATTATATGTGTATATATATATATATATATATATATATATATATATATATATATATAATATACAAGCATATAAAATAATATATATTATAATTTTTTAATAAATTTTGTTATTATCAACTCTACAATAAAATCAACCAAAAACTTAGTTCTGCACGTTTTCTTACTTTGCAGGGGTTCATGGAGGTTTATTAGTATATGAGCCTAGATTCACAGGGGAGTTGTTGGCAAGTCTGTTGTCCATACCACCAGGGAAGACTCTCCTTAGAAGACACCTGATGACACATTTCAAAGAATTGCTTGGTAGAGACGTTATACAAGAGAAACGAGAAGCAGAAGCTAGTCTTGGATATGTACCTCTTACAACTACAGCTAAAATGAAGGTATATAAATGTGAAAGTAAAGAACATGTTTTGTGAATATGGACAATATCTTGTTTTAGATTTAAATAGTAAAATCATGTGTTAGGTTTCCTGAATGTAAAAATTCAAACACAATATAAAAGACATATTTGGAGAATAAATATTGTTTACTTATCAAAAATAATTATAATCTATTTTTAATTATCATTATTATTAAAAGAAATACCATACCTTAAACTACTTTTCCATATAATGTCCTGTAATATTAAGAAATTTGTTTACCGAGTGTTTCAAGAGGGTAAATTTACCTATGTGAATCAGGGTGGCCAGAATATTGAAAGTCTGGAACACATCATTCTTGAATTTGATGTAGAAAGCAAACCTCTAAAAGAGAGACTGGAGAGGTATCTGCCCAAGCACCAATAAAAAAAATCCTCACTATACCACTGTTGTTGTGATACAACAGGAAACTAGTTCACCCAACTAGTTTCTGCCAAAATACCACAAAGATTATCAAAACACATGCACAAGCTGCATTCTTCATGTTCCGACCTTAGCTTTGGTCAGTCCAACTCCTAAACATACGTTTTGTGTAGCTCACTTCTGACTGACAGCTCTTACGTAGATCCACATGTTAGCGATCGTGAACAGAGATACAAAATCCGCACTTTCATGACTCTGAACTAATTACAGCCCTCTTGCTCTTTTAATGGTATGCTTCATAACTAAAACAGTTTTACTCCCTTGGTTATATTATCTAACTAATTTTATCACCTCTCCATCATATATTGCATTTTCATCCTAATCTTCACTAATCCGGCGATGAATTCTCTTGATTTCACAATTCTTACATTTAAAAAACAGATAATAGCTCATAGTTTACGTCAATGTGTCTTAAACATGTTTATTGTATAAAACAAACCTTAACCCTCCAGCTGGCGCATGTTAATGTGCCTTAAAAATTCTTCGTTCGTTTAAAAATTAATAAAATATATTATTTGTATACAAAACCTAACTTATAAGATATCATTTTTCTCAGAAAGATGCATAGAATTTATCTATGTAATAAAAAAATAAATTTTTGAAACGGTTTTGGAGTAAGTATGTTAGATGTCAAAAATGATATTAACTAATTTTCAGAAATACCTGTATCACCCAAAATCAATAGCTTACTACCTATTTCTAAGATATACACAATTTTTGTGTATTATTTGTGAATATATTTAGGAAAAAATATATATAAATTTGTTACATTTTATAAATGTAAAAAAATATTTTACGTAAAAACTGAATTTTCTCTTTATTTTTTTAAAAAAACATTAAAAATAGTAAAATATATTTTATACAGAACTTCTATATATCATTATGTCCAGAAAGGTGCATAGAATGTAGGTGTGTAATGAAAAAAAAAGTTAGATGTATCAAATTTGGAGTTTTTTGGTCAAATACCAAAAAATCTAAGAGTAACAGAGCAGAAATTTCATAGAAATGGTGATCAAAAACATACTAATACATTTTTTGCAATTTTTTCGACCATTTGTTGAGATTTCTAATATATTTGTGAATATATTTAGGGTAAAAAAATAATAATATGTTACATTTCCTAAATAAAAATGACGATTTTTCAAAAATATGTATTCTGACGCTTGAGGTTAGGTTTGAACTCTTGACATTTAGGCGTAATTAGTAACTTCCTAAAGCTAGGCCTAAGACAAAATCATTAGATTTTACTAAGAAAATATACTTTACAAAGAATAACACACATATTCACTTGTATACTCATATAAAACACTAAATATAAGACAATTTGCATATAGCCTAGACTTACCATATTCCTTTTAGGTTATGACAAATATAAACCTTTCACAAACTAGAAATTCACTAAAAACATAATCTTTAGATATAAAAACACATATATTGTAACTTGTATACAAAATATATACAATTTGTATAAACAAACCTTCAAAATAAAATAGATATGTATTCCCAAACTGTTACAGCGATAAGTGATTTGTTATAGTATTTTCATCGCACCATTGCGTATGTTCCGGGCTCAAACAAAACCTTTATTATCAATGCACAAGTTTGTAACATACACAAAATTAAAGATTGAAACCTCATCTTTGGAATGATGTAAAATAAAACAGTAAAATCTATGACGTCAATGTAGAAATATGGAATAGCGTCTAAATACTCCAAGTAAAGAGAAGGATCAAAATATTCAGTAAACTACATCGTAGACTGTATACAACTCGTAAACTATATAACTTAGGATGATTTCGTCTTCATAGTTCGAAAGAGGAAGAAAAATACTATATAATATTGTCAACTTGTAACATTTGGACAAGTTTTACCATTTCGAAAAAATATATGAACATATAGGTGATAAAAACTCGCCGCGGCAAATTGTCGCAGCCTAGCGTTATGAACCTCAACTTCAGTCAAATCTTGTATTACAATTTTACGCAAGTTTAATTTTTCTAAACCTGGTTATGAAAGATTGAAAAATTACCTTTTCAATGGTATAGAATACATTTCGATATAATAATATCTACTAGGATAAAAGTTGAATTGCAAAAAATGTAATTTTTAGCGTGTAAAATAGCGTTAAAATTCTTGATTTGGTTTAATTTTTATATAATAAAAACTATACTAGTTGGAAACATTTGATAAACACGGTTTTGAAGAGAAAGACGCGATCTATCAAGCAGTGTTATGTCAGATGTGACAGATTGAAATTTCGAAATAGGAATAATTGACAAACGAGACGAATGTTTTGTTTAAAACTTGTTAACGTAAAACTTGGACGTTTCGCATCAAAAATATGCGAACTTCGCCAATTTTTGGAATATTATTTATAACGTTTTGTGGTAATTTTTTTGCATGATATGCATCTACGGAACATTAGCTTTCCAACGGTATTTTATTTATTGTGATGGGACAATTTTAAGTGGGCGTAACGTTGAATGGCAAAATACGTGTTTTTTAGTTGGTGAATTGAGCCGTGACTAATGAAGCGACCACTTTTTAGGCAAAAAGGGGTCGATCACCAGTTGGAGGGTTAACAACTGTTTTTCGTGTAATAAAATCTATAGTCTACTATATATGTGTTATTTATTGTATAACACAAATAAAGCACTTTAGCTGCCTCATTTGGAAATTTGGTTTATTATCCGAACATGCCTCATGTTATACTAAGCAGTCTTAAAACAAGAATTTGAAATATGTATATATGGTAGAGTCTCGAGCTAATACGACTGAAGTCATCTCGAATTGCAAGTAACTCGGATAATATGGAAACTAGCAAAAAATGAAATTAAATAATAACACAGTGCATAGTTGTAGTTTAACATTTCTAAAAGGAAATTTTTAAAGATTTATGTTTTTTTATATTGTCCACTGTCTTGTTTTAAAATATAGCTTTGTTTCTTAGCAGCTGTCATGCCATCTTCTAAACAGGATCTAGAGTAAATTGTTGTAGCTTTCGTGTTGCTCAACTTAATGCAATGCCTTGTCTAGTACTGTGAGTCATTACTGGTACAGTCTCTCCAGATAAATTTTCGGTATCAGCTGTACAAGTCAATCTGACACTAACTTGCAAAGGGTGGATATTTTTAGAAACAAAGGGTCCCTTGACTACGATTCTAAGAAAAATATGAATAGGATACTAAGAAAGAGTCTCATGAACGAAGTTGTGCCGATCATGTGTGTTAAATTGCTGTGAGGCGTGATTGGTCAAGTTCTCTCTCTCTATTATTATTTTTTTATTGGGGGTTCATTGGTTAGAATTGAACGATACCTCAAACTACCGAGGCTTGAATTACTGTGACTCTACTGTGTTTGTTTTTATTTTATTATATTTGCTAACTAAAACTCATCTTGATTACATTATGTTTCAGATTGTGAAGAAATCGCAGTTTACCTTGAAACGCAAGAAGTCCAAATCTGAGTTGGATTATGGAGAGTTGGTGTGCGCACTTTCACAAAGTCGTGCAGAAGAACAAGCAGGTGATTCACTCTCTGTCTCTGGCGCCTCAGTAAGTGCGATGCTATGCTAACCCAATAATCTGCATTCATACATGAGTTAGGCTGTACTCAGATCCTTAATCCAAACCATTAATAGTCCTAGTTGTTAGAAAAAACAATTTTCATGTTACTTCTTTACTTTTGATAATATAGTTTTGAAAAAGAAATAAAGAAAGCCTAATAAAATCCCCTAATTGTCACTACATTTTACTTATGACTAAGTGGAAATATGCTTTTGAATATAAAAGCCCAAAATTCAATATTTCTGAAAAAAAAATTAAATCCTTATGGATGAATTTTGTAACGGTTTAGTTAAAATGTGTCACATACACACCTACACATTACTCTCAGTCACAGCCTAGTATCAGTAGGATTTGTATCCATGTAGCAACTGGGGATATTGAGTTAGTCATTGAAAAGGTGTGTTATATAGAATAAACAAATGATATCTGTAAAAACAATAAATAATATATTATACAGGGTTCCCGAAAAAGAATGCCGGGATTTCGAACAGCCATTGCTTGGGGACTATTCAAGATAACTAAATAATTTAAACATCAAATAGAAGAGAAAAGAACAAAGTTTTTTTTTTATACCTTAATATGTTTCGATGTGAGCTCCTTTTGTTGCAGATATCGAAGCGATATTAGATTTCTCGCCAAGTGTTGTGTAGCATCTCTGGTGTCACAGTTGCGATCGTTTCCCAAATTCGCCCATGCAGATGTGGCAAATCACGAGTTTTCTCAGCATAAACAATGTTTTTTACGTAACCCCACAAAAAAAGTCCAAAGGGGTCAAAGACTCCTGGGAGGCCAAAGAATAGGTGCACCTCTGCCTATCCAACCATTTGGAAACCTGTAGTTAAGTGTGTCACCCACTTCCCGAAGGTAATGAGGCGGGGCGACATCCTGCATCAAATAGACTCGTTCACCGGCTTGTTCATCAGTTTCTTCAATTTGAGGAAACAAAAATTGTTCTAGCATATCAAATAAATTATGCCATTAATTGTTTTTTTGGCGAAAAAGAAAGGCCCTATCACTTGGTCATACATTAATCCACACCATACGTTCACTTTTGGCGAATCGCACACATGTTCCTGCACAATGTTAGGCTGTTCCGAACCCCATATATGACATATGTGACGATTAACAACACCGCTTGTGTGAAATGTAACTTCTTCTGAGAACAGCACTCTTTTAATAAAATTGAGATTGTCATCAATCTCACTGAGCATAAAACTGGCAAAGTCTGTACGCTTAGGGCGATCGGCAGGTTTAATCTGATGTCTTAACTGAATTTTCTAAGAACGAAGTCTCGATCTTTTACAAATAACATCGTGGAGTGTCGATTTGGGTATGTTTAACTGAAGACTTCGTCGGGCAATTGATTTTTTCAGGCTTCTGATGCAAGAATGTCAGATTTCTTCGACTTTGCCATCACTTGTTTTTGGCCGGCCGGGTGAATGTCCTTTCAAAACACTTCCTGTGTCACGAAACTGGTTAAACCAACGACGAATTGTTTTATCATCGGGCGAATTTTGACCTCGATATGTAACTCGAAACCGATGCTGCACACTAACAATCGATTTAAATTCTGCGTACCACAGAACACACTGTGTCTTCTGTTGCGCCGTAAACATCGTACTCGCGACTGGCGTCAGGCGTGTGAGTCACAATGGCGGCCTGTCAACGCTTCCTCCCTCATGTACATGCTACATGTATGTCCATGCTTCACGTATCATGTCCATGCTACACGGAAAACAAAACTTTTATCTTTTCTATTTGACGTTTAAATCGTTTAGTTATCTTGAATAGTCCCTAAGCAACTGCCATTCAAAATCCCGGCATTCTTTTTCGGAGACCCTGTATAATACTGAGTTTCAAATGGATAATTTGTAATCGAAAATGCAATTTTATAAATACTATTTCATAAATAAAATAATTGTACAAATTTAATATTTTGAGTCCAAATTTACTCTATATCTGTGATTTATATATTTGGTATTTTTTAAATCAAGAGAGATTCTAATTTATAGTGTGAATTAAATCCTCTATATTCAAAATATAACCACTTGTGCATCAGGATGTATGCAACTTCTGTCCATTGTCTAATACAGATGCTCAATTACAACGTTATACAGAGTCCACATCTAACTCAGTAGTTAGCTAACTGTTTTTAGTTCACAGGGCCTCTACTGTATCAGGATTTTCCATGATGTCTAGGAACATATTCTTACCTAATGGTTGTAGTCCACGTTCGGTGTAGTTTGAATGGTTAAATTTATTAAAATAATGAAATACCTATTTCAAAATCATAAATAATTTATGTACAAGGCATTAAATAAGTACTTTTTTAAACAATAATATTATTGAACCCTACTTAGGAATGTCCAAACATATTTAAACCAAACAGCACACATACAGTCTGTTATACATTGATTTTTACACAATACATGCTTTATCACTGAAAACGCAATGTCCATCAATATAATGTTTACCATATATGCTACCAAATTTTGGTTTAGTGTATTGTCAAGATAGCTCAATAGCATATTCGTCATCTACAGAAATAAATTCCCATTCCTGAATGGCTCTTGAATCCATGCGAACTTGTCGATGTTGTCTTTCTGAGGTAGATTTCATACCAGTTCATAAGCTGTGATAAGTGCTCTTCAGAAACAGATTTTACCTTCCAAAGGGAAAAAAACTACACTGGAAATCTAAAAATATTTCAACAAGGGAAAACTCTGTGCCATTCATTTTTATTTTTCCGTAGCTATATTTTTTTAATTTATAATTTTAGCCAATTTTAAAATCTGCATGTTGTTCTCCCTGCAATGATATGTTCATCGCATTTGTTTTTTCAATGTTATTACAATATTATACTATTTAGGGGAAGAAGAAAAAAAATCTGGAATTCTAGTGGTTTTCCTTTTTAAGAAAAGTGTATATTTTCTGTTTTAACTAAAATTTACGCAAAACTTACTAGCAAACAGTAACTTTTTGTTGTCATATAAAATAGTCGATAGGTTTTTCCAAATATAATTCGATGATTGGTTTCTAAAAGGTGTTTTAAACTATTTTTTAAATATGTACTCTGGTGTATAAGCGTTCTTTATAAAAAATGTGAATATCTTTAATCATATCTGCACAAAACCAAAAATGTCTAATCAATCTATACAAATTTTGAATTTTAATCAATTGATTTTTTTTTAATAAAGCTTTGAGCAATCATCTTTTGATGAGTCAAACCAGTTAGCCAATGTAGGAAAACAGTAATTATGCATATTTCATCATTATGATTTTTACCTTTATATTCATCAAAAAAGGTTTTTTTAAAAAACCTAACATGCTAATGAAAAATCGCTCATAAATTATGTTTAAAAACAATACACGAATATATCAAAAATACAAGCATAAACACACAAAATAAATAAACAAATTTATCATAAATTATGCTTATGCAATTCATAAACCAAATAGTTAAGAATAAAAAAAAGGTAAATAATTTTTTTTACAAAATTTGTAAAATTTTAATGTTTAAACATTTGAATTACCAAATTGATGTTTCAATATAAATAACCAAATTTTAATAAAAACAAGAGACATAAATGATGCACAAATGCTATGAAATAGAATTACTCTAATAGGTCGTGCTACAGGTTCATTAAATAATTAAAGATTGGTGGTTTAATTGTATTTATAAGTCTAAATTTATTATCTGGTTAAGTAATCAATATTTATAAAACAATCAGAGAAAACATTTTTTTTTTTCAGATAATGTTTTTAAAGATGTGCAACCTTATTAAACTCAAAGCAATGACAATGATGAGAGACAGATCAAATTAAGTTATTATATAGTCTGTATGGACTTTGTTTCACCAATATTGGTTAACCAACCCCACTGGAGATATGTCGTGGCCCTTCCAATGGAATGCCTGACAGTCTCTCTTCCCTCGTACAGCATCTCTTCCTAGCTTGGTCCACCCACAAATTGACTGCCCTGCTTCTCTTTTCAGTCTCTTTGCTTAAATATCCTCTAGTGTTCCACATTACGTTTAGTGGTTGCTAGCTTAGCAGTTTCCTAACTATATATATATTGTTTCTCAACTATTGTTGATGCTCTGATATCTACATTATACTTGTTTAACTCAAATCTAATTTCTTATCTCCATCACATTATTTTGAAGACATTAAATGTTGTGATGGAAAGTCATTAAAAAAAGGTTATCAGTTTGGAATATTAAAACCGTTCTCTCCTTGCAATAAAAAACATGCTTGGAGTCTCTTGTAGGTTACATCCAACAAAATATATAGATTCTCTTTTACTTTGAGGAAATCTTAAATTGTTGAATACATACCAATTGTCCATATCTATTCACTACTTATCACTTTATTTTATTCAAAGACACTATTTAAGATTGTTTTTTCTACTCTCACTTAACACATTTTCAGACCACCATTCATTTAAACCATCCAACTGCCTTCTTCGTTCTCACTTCTCTAAAAACTCTAAATCCCTCTCCTTGTGGGCAGATTCCAGTTCCCTCACTGCCATAATCTAGGCTTTCCATTTCATTTTAACTATTTGAAATAAATATTCATGTATGGATATTTCTTATTATAAAAAATATATAAAACATAATATATACAAGTATTATTCATCATTACTATATGAAGTTAATGTAAATTAATTATTTTCTTATTTCAACATAAAATATTGTCCATTTATTTACACTTTCAATCTCGCATACAGTAGGCCTATCCTCAAGGTAGGAATGGATGGGTCTGGGGTGGAGAGGAAAAGAGGGGCCCTCACACTTTGTTTGTTGTGTTTATTTTCAGCGGTACAACCCCAATAAAAAAGTATAGACCTCAAATGCTTCTGTGTAAACGTGTACCCTACTTTCGTTTCTTTTATCGGTGTAAATAAGAATTCAACGTTTACAAAAGTTTGTCACGAAGTTGTAACTTTAGGAATTAAATGTAACTAAGCATAATTTGTGTACATAGTTTTCTTGGAATGGATAGTACCGTCAAGTAAGGCTAGGGAAACAAGTAGTAGGGAGGACACGCCCCTTACACCAGACACTATCCTAGTCTGAGCTACTGTACCTTACAGGTGTCATACACATTGCATATACAATATACACTGCAGTATCCCTTTGTTTATGATATCTGTCGATATAACGCCAAAATCTGATTCTAAAAAGATATGGATGAAGTATTAGTTCAGTTAAAATATTGAAATATGTTGCATTGCTGCAGTGCACAATTTGGCAACCACTGATCTAACCTATAATTGGTTACTATTGCTATACTTTCAACCTAGTTGCTCTAATTACACAAATAAATATAGTGTTTTTAAGTCTAGTCATTATAATCCCTAAATTTTAATTTTATGTATAAAATGTATTCAAATTCACAGTACTTGCAAACATTTAATGATTTAAATGGGAGTTTAACATTTGTCACGATTTAAAGTAGTTATCAACTTTGAATGTAAAAATAACCCTGACAGACAATTTTCGAATGTCCAGCTGGTCTTGGAGTTTGTGATCTGGCTTCACGAGCAAGAGGTTCCAAGTTCAATCTCTTGAGAGGCACAAACTGACCGAGGTTCATGAGGACAATTGGGAAGCTAGTAGCACACTCTTGGTTGTGAATGCTAAAACAACAGCTTTGATAAGATTAATTTAATTTACAATTACTGAATTAAAGGTAATTACTAATTAAACCTTCACACAACACAAACTACTTTGGCCTATTGTCATCTCATGTGGTCTATTTTAACAAATAACACCTACGAATTGGTGGTAAGACCTCTGGTACCGAACGCCATGAATCAATTCATTCAACAGCCATGATGAAGTTTGGAAAATATATATTAAAATCAAAAGCTTAACTACATTGTACTGAACAGTTTGTCTAGCTAACTGTATAGACCAATGCCAACTCTTTTGAGGTTAACTAGCGCCCATTGCTCAACATCACTGTATTTGCATTTAAATCTGTACCAACCCAGTTGAAAGTAGAACAATACTAATCCATTTTAACCTAGACTAAAATCATCGTCGTTGGGTCTCTATATTAGACAAAATATACTGCATACGTTCTGGTATTCAAGAGATTAAATTAAAATTTTTAAAAAGGTTCAACAGTAATCCTTAAATAATCCCTTGTCTTGCTTATTCTGAGAAGTTTTTCAAAAAAAATCTACTTTGAGTTACAGCCTGAGTCATGTGTTATAATTTCTCGTACTTACCAACAGGTTGAGGCTTATTAGCTTTGGTAGGCAGGCCTTGTGTCACTGTTAGTGTGGAAAGGGTAGTTTTTACTAATTTATACTGTATTTCTACTCAATCTTTTGTAACATTTTAACCTTACTAATTTAGTATAACCGAGCTGAATTTTATTCTTGTAGACATTTATTCTCAAAAAATTATTTTTTAGATATTTAATTGTATAGTCTTATTTTATCAATAAATTTATAAAACAATATGAACTATGCTTTGTTAACAAACTTTGTTATTATTAACATGGCGGGGGATACCTGATAGACATTTTGTGATGGGTGTTGTCCTTTTCATTTTAACCGGATGACGCTTTAAGTTATATTTTTATATATAAATATCTATATAAACGCAGGCCTACATTTACCTCTAGATTATTTTCTTTTTATCTAGTTTTAGTTTTCTACATGGTCCTAGACTACTAGGCTATGGTGGTATTTTGTATAATTCTCATGTTATAGATTTATTTCTTGATAATGTGAGTTATTTTATACTCTCTAATCGCTATATATTAGTTTGTTTTGAAACCTAACCTAACCTAACCCGCTATATATTAGTTTGTTTGTTTTGTTTTTTTTTTTGCAAATGATAACAAATGTCCAATTAAGCTATACATTGTAGTACAGTGTCTATTTTATATCCCTTAACTGTATATCTTTTTTATGTTAGCTACAAAACTAACAATGATTGCTGACTTTTGTTGGTTGTGTATGTTTGGATAACCTTGGGGAATATGTTGTTATGATGACAACATTACCCCTTCTTGTCACCATGCGCCTGTGAAAGTCTGTTAGTTAGTCAGACCGCCATGAATCTCATGCAGAATCAGAGGGTCTCATTGTTGAAAATTTACTTCATAGTAAAATCTTACAATTGTTGTATTAAGTTATTATTTAAAAAATTCCCTAATGCTCTTATTCCAGGGAAATCAACAATATATTATATGATATTATATAATGTTTTCACGATCCAGGAAGTGTTAATGATAGGGCTAAAAACCCCCTTGTTTCAGTCAGTACTCCGGAGCTTAAGGAGCATGTTCAAGAGACTTCTGCGTTCATTCAATCAGTGGCAGCGACAGCGGGCCCACGGTGCAGGGGGGCCTGCGAGCCTTGACCGGGATTTTTCGGGAAATTTTACCGGGACCCGGACCCACGACGGGCCCTGCCACATGGGCCCCCCTATCATAACAATATTTTTATGAGTATTGTCAAGAAATTACTAAAATTATGTAAAATGTCTTCAGACAACATTGTGCATCGTGAATCCAAAACGGCAATAATCATTATTTTTAGAGAGCAGTATTTATTATTTAATGTCATGATACGAAGTATGTGTATTGTTTACCGTTGGTCGATAAGATTAGTAATGCAGCTATCGCTACGTCGCGCATCGCGGTGACTCACCGGCGCCGGTCGGCGAAAAGTTAACATCAGGGAAAAGATAAACATCGGGAGAGGGGGGGCCCGATGAACAAATTTGCGGGGGGCCGTGGGTTCTTATCGCCACCACTGCATTCAATATATTACTTTGACAGTTATCTCAACAGATGGAAGCATATTATTCAATCTGTTAAAGAGCCACTGCACGTTTTAATCTGTGGCCATAGAATTATATTCGTTTAGTCCAAGAATTACATGCTTTGAATCCAGAAAACTGTGTAGCCTATTGATTTTGGTGTGTTTGGTTTTGGTGGTTATGAGATTCACTTTTAACTATAAGAATAATCGTCTTTACAATACTTTTTTAGTGATGAGGTTTAGTTTTATTTAAATAGTGACATTAACAGCCAGAACACTCACATCTAGGCTGCTGCTAATCTTCACACCTTGCACTAGATTCTACTTCATCCAACAAAAATTGGAGTTTGGTATGCCATATCCTGAAAGTGAATTGTTGAAACAAACTTTTTAACAACAATGGTTAATTCTGTTGTTTATGCAAAAATCATACAGCGAGATAGTGCTACCTATAATGAAACAATGACGATGCTTCGTAAATTCTTCGACAATCCATTAATCTCGAAAAATCTGTGGCCACCACTGTTGCCGGATCTGTCTCCACCAGATTTTTTTTTTCTTTGGGACTATCTTAAGGACTGAGTATACTGCAAGATTTACAAATCAAATGATCTTATAAGGGGCATCCCACACCCATATTTGCAAACATATGTCGTAGAAGAGATTTGTGTCTATTACAAAATGGAGGACAATTTCAGCATCTTTTGTAAAGGTGTACAAAACTACAGCATAAACACTGTAGTTTCTAGTGTACAAAATCTGTACAAAAATATTGCATTAATTACATTACATATATTTTACTATTTTTTATTGAGGTTTATTTATCATTTAGAGTCCGGAATTATAAGTATCATCCTGTATATAAGTGTTGAGGTTTCTGGTTTCTCTACTATATTATAATGCACAGGGTAAACCCCAATAAAACCTCCCACTTTTCAAAGGTTTATAAAGGAGATAATCTTACAGATTTTAAAATATGAACAGTTTATATTTATCGTGTTTTAAAAATTACATCTTCTAAATGACGTCCATTGTTGTAAATGCACACTTGAAGGTGATTTCTGAAGGCTGCATTCGCCTAAATGGGCATGTCTGGTGGAATAGCTGTCAAGGTGAATTGATATACACAGTATATTTAAGATAGCACCACCACCAAAAAGAAAAAGAAACAAAGCAAGGTGGGGAACTGAACAGGCTGGCCAACCCAAATGACCTCAGTTTCCCCAGAAACAAAGGTGCAATATCTGGGGAACAGGCCGGCCAACCCATATGACCATGCAACAAGATCATTTTTCTCCAGAAACAGATCCCTTAGCACTGCCATTGATATCTAGCAATGTGTACCATGGCACCATCTTGTTTAAACCACACATTAAGGTCTTCCAGCCATAAGTCTTAAGAGTTGTGGCCTTAGAAAGTTTTTAAGCATGGTTATATGATGGCAAGTTATTACAGTAACAGTTGCACCTCCATCTTCAAAGAAATATCGGCCCACAATCCCATTTGTAAACGGCGTAAAAAACAGTCACTCAATCGGACTGATACAGTCTTTTCTGCAGTATACGTGGGTTATTATGAGATCAATAACAAATATTTTGTTTATTCATGAAAAACCACTTTGATGTAAATGTGCTTCTTCACTGCACAAGGCAACAAAATCTTCTGAAACACATTGTAGAATGTTCTTAAAAAAACTGCCAACGTCTTTCTAAGTCTCTTAATTTCAGTAGATGGACGACCATCAATTTATATGAATGGAAATGAAGTTCATTGTATAAGATTATACTTTTAGTCTCCTTGGATAGCCCAACAAGGAGACTATACAAGGCTGTACTATACTTCCTTGCAGAATGTTTCGGAGATTGCAATACAGATTGGTTCAAATCCTCAATTTTCTCAAATCGGCACTTCTAGTTTGGATAGATGCTTTCTTTTTTAAAGCAGAATCTGTTGTCCTAAAATTCTTGACCCACTGCTAGATATCTGATCAGGAATGTTTTCATTATGTGGAATAGTAAATCGTAATGGAAATTCTCATGCACTACAGTTACAGTTTGGTAGTTGTTTTTTTTAAACACTTCAACAGCGTAAGCACAAACCACACCATATGGGAGAGGAATGAGGTGAGCGTAAGTGTCACTCCTTCATTGTCAAGTCTCTATATTGTTTCATACTGTATTATAATATACGTTACCAGTGTAACAAATAAATATCAATTTAAATCACAAATTTAAAGTGATTTTAAAGGTTTCTATAATCATCTCAAAATTAATAAAGTTAAATGTCACTTTTTCCCTTGTCTTTATTTTTATTAGTTGTTCTAACTTCATTTTATTTATTCCGAAATTTTATTTTTGTGAATCACATCTTAGAGTCTAGAATATGCTCCTGCCGTGAAAGCCGATATTGAACAGAGAATTTTTAACCCATTGTTTGCCATCGGAAAATTGTAGTACAGTGGGTAAATGAACACTAGATGGCCATTCATTTATTTATTTTCCTTTACTACCACAAATACATTTTGCCAGCAAGAGCCGGAAAATAGATGACATTGTCAAGTTTAAGAAAAAAACCTAATACTATCATACAACATAAACAACTAGATTACAAAATAAGCCAGCAAGAGCTGGAAAACAGGTGACAATACCACCATACAACATAAACATCTGCATTAATATAAATAGTGAAGGTAAGGTTAAAATACATAATTTTTTTAATATCCCCTTAGAAGATGTTCTATTTTTGGAAAAAGTCATAAGTCTTAAAATATATTTTTTTATACTTTAAATAATTTTCCTGCTTTACTTGAACTACCCCAAATTTCAATTCCAAACTGTATAACCGAGACAAACATAGCATGGCATATCATTAATTTTGTCTTCTTGTCTATCATGACAGACAAAACCAACATTTGAAAACATGCTGAATGTAATTTTTCTCCAAAATTTGGAAATAACTCCTCCACTTTAAATTTGATTAAATTTGAACTCCTAGAAATCTAACTGATTCTGACAACTCCATCAATTCATTTCCAAAATGCATATTGAATTGTGATTACCTATGCTTTCCTATTGGTTAAAGTGTACTATTTGTATTTAATTTTAAACCATGCGCTGTAAACCATCGAGTTAATTTATAAAGGGAGTCCTGAATTAAACGTTGAAGATCACTAAGGTCTCTGCCCCGTGTACAGAATCAATGGCAAGTTAATATTAGCTGGGAAGTCATATATATATATATATATATATATATATATATATATATATATATATATATATTAAAAATATCAAGGGACAACACATGTCAGTTTTTCCCATTTGGACTTATATGTTACGTTATTTTTTGAAATTACTGTTTGACAAAACTAGGAAGTGAGATATGAATGAAACCAGGTTCAACTACCATATGAGAAATTGTAATATCTAAGTTTATCGAAAAGCACATCATGAGCCACATGGTCAAAGGCCTTTGACAGATCACAGAAGACCCTCAGCAATATTCCGAGATCCATCTAGGCCCTCCACTACTCTATACACGAGATCGGCTATTTCTTTTGTTGTTTTTCTC
This sequence comes from Aphrophora alni, assembly GCA_963513935.1. Classification (NCBI taxonomy): domain Eukaryota; kingdom Metazoa; phylum Arthropoda; class Insecta; order Hemiptera; family Aphrophoridae; genus Aphrophora; species Aphrophora alni. Next base: position 99,472,814 of record OY740769.1, on the reverse strand, counting down.
CCACTTCGAAATCCATATTGCTCTTGTACAAAGAGGTCATTTATTTCAAAATATGAAAGGAGCTGATTACTAACAACCTTCTCTAACAGTTTAGAAAATGAAGGCAGGATTGAAACTGGGCTATAATTATCAGAGTCATTTTTACTTCCTTTCGTAAGCAGTGGTTTTATTTCAGCATATTTTAGCTGATAAGGAACACTCCCTTCTTGAATGACTTATTTATAATAATAGTTAATGGAGCTGAAATAAAGTCAACACTTTTTTTTCATAATATCCACACTAGAATATTATCCCAGCCCGCTGATTTATTATTTTTTAGTGATTTTATTACCTTTGCAATAATTTCTGAAGAGACTAATTTTAGATTAAAAGTCTAAAAATTAATATTACTTATAAAATTTGACAAGTAAGATGCTGCATCGCCTCTGTTAGGACTAATAATATTCCCTTTATTCCCCAAAATAAACTTTTTGTTAAAAAGATCAGATATCACTAAACCACCATCATTCTGTCAAGTTTTATGGCAGATAAATCTTGTGTTACTTTTATTATTCCAAGTTTAAATTTTAAAACTGACCATGCAGCTTTACTTCTGTTTTATGATTCCTCAATGAATCTACTATTTGTTAATTGTTTTGTATTGTTGCAAACCGATTTAAAAATACAGTTATAATTTTCGTAAAATTGTAAAAACACTAGATTTCTAGATTGCATAGCTAACCGATGCATTTCTCTCTTTCTTACACTAGAAATTTTTATTCCTTGTGTAACCCATAATTTATTTACATTTTTACTTTTACCAAGGAAATACAATTTTACTGGGAACGAATGCTCAAAAGCCATGTTGTATTGCATACAGAATTATTGAAACTCACTTGAGGATGCATAATACAATCAACATTCCAATGTGTTTCACTTAGCACCTTCAAAAACAACACCACTTGTAATGTATGACGAAATATAGGAACTAATCAGAGGTGGTATTCCTAACTATTAAACTCTTGAAACAAACAAGTTGTATTGGTTTTAAATTATTATAGTTAAGGGCAAAATAAAAACATTCCATAAACTTTCTTGTTCACTAACTGTCAAAACCAACCAAAACTATTTTTTACCAACAATGACCGTTTCCTAGTTGCCACTCAAAAAAACAAATGAACCCTAGACAATGCCCTTAATATATATATTATAAAAAAGTGATTTGATTTGTATTGATTTAGTTGAGGACAGAAGGGTGTGGAGGAGGTTTATCTGCAAAGGGAAGAATCAACTGGGATTTGTTTTGCCTGTGTTTTAAATGTATTGTCAGCATAAATCGCATTTGATTAAAATCGAGTTTTTAATAACAGTGGTCAGGTTCATTTTTTATTTTTTTGCTAATTATTCATGAACAGTAATTGTTTTCCTTAGATTTTGTACACTGGTTTCGATCATATTTTGTACTGCTAAAAGTTATAGCTCTCTGATCAGTACAACACTCTGCTGAATGTAATATATTCAAACTGTGTTGTAAAAGTTGGACATTATTTAAGTTTTATGTACTCAAAATTTTGTTGTAAAGTCTCGGCTGTGCTCCTTAATTAAGAAAATTGTCTGATCTATCAATATCCGACCAATATAAGAGTCTTATTTTCTTTATTGTTTTAAGAGAATGCTATATTTCCAGATTTTATTTATTTTATTATTTATTATCAGATTTTATAATGATGCAATACTCCATGTATATATATATATATATATATATATATATATATATATACATGAAGTATTGCATCATTATAAAATCTGTACTTGACATTATATGGGAATGGAAATATAGCATTCTCTTAAAACAATAAGACTCTTATATTGGTCTTATTAATAATTTTATGTTGTTGTCTTCGGTTATACTGCCAACAACATAAAGCCAAAGAGACCAAGGAAAATCTAGTAAGACAAAGTACAAATCTGATAAGACTTCAACAAATGCACACTACATTCCAAATTAGTCTTCTAGGAAGTGCCACATAGACAAGAAGTAGATCATAAATGGCGAGATTTAATTAAAATATTATTGTATAAACAAAATTTTATATGTTTGACGTGTACGAAAAGAGTGTCAAATTATGTGTTGTGTTTAAAATTAAATGAGGTTTTAAGTGAACATAAAGAACTGGCCTGATGATGCTGCCTGTGGCAGTGAAACATGTAGCCACGTATAATTAAGGTAATTGTCTGAAAGTAAATATTGTATTATAGTTACTTTCAGTTTAAAGAATCTAATTTATTAACTTGGTAACTATCAGTACAATTGTATTTATTATTTTATTCTCTGACTTATCAGCTCATTTTTGTTTACAGAAAACCACACAAAGTCAAGGGGATGTCTCTCATGAGTCACAACCATCAATAAATCAGGTAAGGGTCATTAATTTATTATCTTTTACTCATTTATTATTATTACACTAAGCATATTTAATTTTTTTTTTTTAATACAATACAATTAGTTCAGTCAGTGCCCATGTGAATGAAGAATAGACATTTGGTAAATATCTTGTAGGCGTTCTTAAAATATTGAACATCTTTTCATTCATTTCAGTTTTAGTAATTTGCCCTAACAGGCCTCATATTTCCAAATGTTCTTGCTTCATTTGTTTCAGTCTGTGCAGGTCTTGTAAACCTTCTTCTTTAAATATTGCATCCACTCGCATCATAAATGCACAAATTAACATTTAATTATCAAATGAATTAAAACAACAATGTCGTCATCTTCAGTAGTAAATTACTTACTTCCTAATCCGAACTTCAAGAGCACTCCCCGATGGCTCGATGTCTCTTATAAACTTCCTCTGCTTACTTCCAATATCTTTTGTCTGTTAAAATCTGTTCAAACTCTGAGTGAGTCCCAGTCATGTCTTCAGTTTCTCTCTTGCAGAGTTTTTTAATTCACACTAAAAAGGATGTGTTCAATGGTTTCCTCTTCTCTGTCACAAGCCGAACAATGAGGAGACTCCACTAAGTGAAACCTATTCAGGTAGGCCTGAGTGACAATGTGAACAGTTCTTATACAGGCAGAAAACGTTGCAGTTGAGGTGCTTTGGATGGATGGGTCTTTCTGAATCTTAAAAAGGAATCGTCCTGATGTACTGTCCTTCCACTGCTCCACCCAGGTACTCACAAATTTCCTTTTAATTTCTCACAAACACTCGCTAAGAGATTTATGTCTCGGGGGGGGGGGGCAGATTGAAGTTTTGCTGCATGGTTGGCCAAGTGATCAGCTCTTCAGTAGTATATAACCTACAAACAAATAAATTGTAACATATATCTAGTTACACACTGTTAAGTTATATAACAAATACTAGTGTTCTTGATAGAATAAAACTTGAATACATATTCTCACAAATAGTGTGTTTATTTATTCAAACACATTTCAACAACAAAGTCACGTTTGAATAAATAAACATACTATTTGTGTTCAAATTTTATTCTATCAAATATACCATCTCACAAGTCAAACTTAATGTTTATTTAGGTTAGAATTTAATAGAGCATATAGCCTAGATTTTGTATGGACAGGAGACACAGGCTTATCTTGGAAAGTGGTCCTTGGTATTGTCTAGTGTTACATAAATAGGAAAACGTAATAAAACACTAAAGTTGTGAAATATTTCGTAAACACTGTTCACTTTCTCAATCAGTAGAGAGTATAAAAAGAAGACTAAATTGTTGTAATATGATTACAGAGGATGTATCTGTGATAAGTGTTGAACCACATACGAATGGTTTAAAAAATATATATATATTATCCTGATAAACTGGTTAGGTAATGAAATTCATTTGGCATAAAACACATATTACACACCCTTGATTAGTCAAGGCAAGGAATGTAGATATTTGAACTAGTGATATATGTAGACAAAGACAACATATATTGAATTAAAATATTAAGATTTACAAATTTCTAATATCTACACGTTTTCTCCAGTTTTAACAAAAATTATTTTTTTCTGGTTTTGACTGTAATCCTATTAAGTAAACTATTACAATTTCTTTAAGGAGATGTAAAACAGTTTAACCTACTTATTGAGTGACTCCTCCAACATCCATTCTCACCTACATTCCAACATTCTCCACCTAAACCCAGCAAACTGCAACAGTTTAACCTACTTATTGAGCCTTATATTATCATATCTTGTTAAACATAAATTCAATCCTTATATTATGATGATATTTTCAATTTCAGAATGGTGTTCAGGACAAAACAGGATCCGATCGCAATAGTACAGTCTGACATTGGCCAATATTTCACAGAAACATAGAGCAGAAGAACACAAATTTTTCAGTGCACATTTAGTTTTAAAACTAAACTTTTTATTAATATAAAATATTATTACACAAGTTTTAATCACAGTTTTGTTTGAAAGATGAGTGTTACTTTTAATGTTTGGTTATACTGAATGAATGCAAGATCATTTGTACAGGCTATCATTCCTTTACATTAAGACCATTTCATCTCATTTGTATATCACCATTTATTTTTTTATAGTGTAGTTTGTTGTGGTTTTAACCCTTTTCTGTAATATGAATTGGTGAAAGTTGATGCCACAATTTTGTCTGAGTTTACAATTTTACTTAAATATCCTAATGAAATATAATTTTAACGTAGATATTTCAATTGTTGTGAATATGATGAATTAGTTTTCTCATTCATTAATAGTGTAAACATTCTTGATTTATATATGGACCCTATTATAAATATTAAAATACTACCCTATTTAGATTCTTTAATCTTTATCCAATTATTGTTGAAATGATTTTCATAATTACTGTTTCACCACCATGAAGTATCATTAGATGCAAGTACAACTCAACAAGTGTATATTTGTTTCAAAAAACCTCTGTCATCATTACCTTATAAAAGAAAAAAACCTCTCAGTCATCATTACCTTATAAAAGAAGAAAACCTCTCAGTCATCATTACCTTATAAAAGAAGAAAACCTCTCAGTCATCATTACCTTATAAAAGAAGAAAACCTCTCTGTCATCATTACCTTATAAAAGAAGAAAACCTCTCAGTCATCATTACCTTATAAAAGAAGAAAACCTCTCTGTCATCATTACCTTATAAAAGAAAAAAACCTCTCAGTCATCATTACCTTATAAAAGAAGAAAACCTCTCTGTCATCATTACCTTATAAAAGAAAAAAACCTCTCAGTCATCATTACCTTATAAAAGAAGAAAACCTCTCTGTCATCATTACCTTATAAAAAGAAGAAAAAAGTAATATAAAATAAAGACCCCTAGTCCTCAGGGTCAGAAGAGAACAAGAGTTGGCTAAGAGAAACCTGATAGGAAAGATTTAAAAAAAGGAACTAACTCAGGTGTACATAAAAAAGGTGTAGAGTCCCTCGTGAATTATTACCCTCGTACTCCTGTACTCATTATAAGTAAACTTATGACAGTTCAAAACATATGTATGTTACACATAAAACATTTAAAAATTTAATTCAACTTACTACATTTAGGTGTGTAGTTTTCCACTATTAAAAATAATCTAGTCTCTAATCCTATGTCGCCGTGTGTTATAACCTTGAAATCTGAAGTTGGATAATTTTTTTTGTACTTTTTCACGTATTCATAATATTGAGAAATATATGTGATGGAGTAATCAATGTTGAGTTTTTTCCGGTTATAAATGTTTTACTGTCCCCAATTCATGTGGATTTTGGGATGATGTCTCACTGTCATCTGTGCAGTGCTTACAGCGCAAATTTGTGGACCGAATTGAATCAAATTTGGTATGTTGGCATATTTTAGCCATATCTCAGGATTTTTTTTTTTTTTTTCAATAACTCTAAATTGAGTAATAAGGCTAACTGCCATAAGGAGAAAAATACAAAATATGATTTTCTCAAATTGGCTCCTAACAATTTTGGTCAAGTGTATCCACTAAGGACCCAAACTAACCAATTTAGTCACAAGCTATTCAAAAATGCTGGTTCTTAAGGTGTTAGTAAAAACCAGTCGGCCATGAAGTTGTTTAAAAGAAGTTATTTCTCAAAATTGATTGATTTCATTTTACTTTGAGTGAAATGTGAATATTAATGACATAAGCCCCTATTCAAAATCACAAGTAAAATAATATTACAGTTCAGATGTAATTGGCAAAAACCTAAAATGAACATTTATCACCATCATTAAAAGCTTGATTTTAATCAAATGTGATTTACGCTGAGGATACATTTATGGCACATAAGAAAGTTTAGGCTATATATAAATATTTTTTCAAAGATGCCATCTTTGGTTTATATTTATTTTTTGACTGACAACTACTAAACTCACATTTTTGTTCATGAATAGTTTTGTTTGGTTAGTATTTTGATCATCAATGGGTGTCTATAAAAGTTTATACAATGTATTTAACTCTGTTCTATTGCTGATTAGAGCTATTTTTACTATTTTTTTTGTCAATATTCAGCAGGGTAATAGTATCATATAGATCATTGGATGCAAAGTTTAGGGATTTAAAAGATCAGATTAAAGGAAGCTACATAGGATAAGAGATTATATGATTTTTAGTATGGTGAAAAGTAGTGCCACCATACTTGAATTTATTTTCAATTTATTATAATATGTTGATTTGTTTGATTATTATTTGTATGTTTTATATTATTATATGTTTGATTCAACAAATTTAAATTGAATTTATTATAATCAATTTTGTTAATAAATTATTTTAATCTTTAACAGTATTATACATATAACATGTCTATTGAATTCACCATCTGAAGAGGTGCTATTTATGATGCCAAACATCTGTTATGTAAAACATTTCAACAAGAATTGCAATAAACCTAAAAAATCTAAACAAGGTAATATCATATTTTAATTTACACTATCAATTCAGGAGAAAGCACACAACATTCATGAAGTACTCGTTTTAATTAAGAAATTTTATATACAAAATAACTGTTTTAAACCTTATGTTTTTCTGTTGATTTATACGAATCTTGAAACCTAATTAATTTGATTTTATAACATAAGTGCTGTAGACATTTTAATAACATATGTTTAGATTTGCCTAAACATTTCTTTTATTATTAAATGCCAATTTCATTATACAATGCCTTACTAATATGCTTGATTTTTAGAACAAGCAGAATAAAATGACAAAACCTAATAATGTGATGAAACTTATAGAAAAGGGATTAAGATTGTAATATAGGTTAAGCTACTGAAGTATCAAAGAATGTTTAAATTGTGTGTATTTTTAATTATTCATTTTGTTTACTGTTGTGTTAAAGTATAGTGTTTGAAAACATAAGCAGAGTTATAGAGCTAGTTAGCACAAGATTTATTAAAGATGCAGAGAGTGTCTTATATTCCAGAATCATATTTTTAAATTTCTTGAGGGATGTATGGATCAAAAGGATGGCAACTGGTGATGTTAAGGATTGATTTATTTAGATGTTTTTCTCACTTTTTCTAAATTATATTTTACAGTTGCGAGATTGACAATAGAATTTGCAAGGGAATAATAATTTATTGCAAATAAAACAACTTGGATAGTGAATTTAAATATTCGTTTACAATGTTGACATGGATTTATGTACATATTAATAGCTAAAGCTTTTGTATTGTGTGGAAGAGATTCCAGGATCAATTCCCTTGAGGGGGGGAAAGAGTCCATTTTAACCCGGCATCGTAAGGGGAAAAAATATTTGTAATTTTAAGTAAATTATAATAGGTTGGAGTTTAATAGGGCACATAGCCTATTAGTTTAGATTTTGTATGGATAGGAGACACAGGCTTACCTTGGAAAGTGGTCCTTGGTATTACCGTATGGTACACAAGTAAGAAAACACATTAATTCTGAAACATTTACCAATTCAGTCTTCTTTTTATACTCTCTACTGATTGTGAATATGAACAGTGTTTATGAAATATTTCAGAATTTTTGTGTACTATTAGGTAATTCCAAGGTAAGCCTGTGTCTCCTATCCATAATAAATTATATTGAAATATCTTATCATACACAAATGTTCTTTGTTTCTGTGTGTAGAAAACAAACAAGTCACAGTAGTCAAATTAAAATTTAACAATTATGCAATATCCAAATCCAGTGGCAGCTTGTCTTACGTGATGTTTTATGATAGCCTGTCAAATTTTTAGAGGCAATTCTGGCTATCAAAATAGAAAAAAAAAGTTCCTTTAAACGTGTGTCCAAAAATCCTTCGTTTTTCATTTGTCTGTCTTCTTTCAAAAACAAGTTATAATTTCAGAATGAACTAAGATATTGATATACAATTTTGCAGTGTTGTATACTAGTTTGCTACTAAGGACCGTAAAATCTGATTTTAAATCATTTCAAAATGACATAGATTAAAAATTTTGGTGCCAAATATCTCGAAAATTGTTGATTGTACAAACTGTTAACACAATTAATTACTTAGCCCTTCTAATGCTGAATAAGATCATATCTTTATTTTCATTTTATGTTGAAGGATAGATGAAATATCAGTAAAAAACTAAAATAAACTAATTCTTGGTAATCTATTAAAACTTTTATTAGGGTCGAATAAAATCGCTTAGCGATATCTGTTAACGTAAGAAATAACATTTATTTAGAGTAACTAATTATATATAAACCATATCCATATATTGGACACACAAGCAAATATTTATCTTTCTCACTCACACAATTACTAAGATTATCACTTCTAGTTTACATGAAACAAGATATTAAATGACACAGCTGAGCTTAAGGTTTTCTAAAACCCTAAATATATGGACTACAATTTTATCCAAAGGAATCTATTGCTTCCTCCAATTTAAAGTATTTGAATTTGATTTTCTAGACTTCACTTTCAAAATAAAACTAAAACACAAATAGAGAAATGGTCCCCTTACCTTTTTCTTTCTTGGAGTTGATTGACTCTAGACTCCCTGCCCCCTCAAACTTCAGGTCCCAGCATTCTCTCCTTCCACACTTGGCCCCTTCCTAGAAACAAACCCCTCCATGAGAGAGACTGTCTACACTTGGCTGATACCCCAGACAAAGTCTCTTCCTTTATCCTCCCTGGTTATTTAAAATCTTTCCATATCCACTCCCCAACTGTGTCACTTTCACATCAAATATTGACTAGACCAGCAAGCCTAGACACCATTTGAACAATTTTTCACATTTCATTTAACTAGACCTCCTGATCTAATTACGTTCATAAACTATAAATGTTGAGCTTGACTTGTGAGATAATATCAGATAGAATAAAACTCAAACAAAAGTTTCTCACAAAAATTGCGTTTACTTAATTAAAAGCGTTTGAATGACAAAGTCGCCATCCTCAGGGATACAATGAGGTACAATAACTAAACTTAAGTAAATGTAATTTTTGTGAGAACTGGTGTTCGAGTTTTATTCTACCTAGAATTAGTTTATCGATATTTTAATTATGTTTCAACAAACCCATCAAAATAAAGATGTTATCTTTTTCAGCATAAATACTTTTTATCTAATAAATATTTTGTAAAATCATTGAATTACAATTTTTTACATCAACAATTGTTGTTAAACGCTTTTACTTACGCAATATACAAAAGTTTTTGGCCTTAGAAAACCTAAAAATTGATTTTCAACATACCGTCCATCCGTTGTTGTTCTTGGCTATACATATACATGATACTGGACACAAAATAGAGATGGTCATGAATTTAATACAGAGGACTACATTGTGCAATAGTTGAACCCTATTCAAATTCAAAAAAATGAATTAAAAATGGTTGACATATTAAACAGTTTTTTGTTAATATCTTGTGTATTATTCAACTTTAAAACACACTAAATTAGATAAATTTGCAATTTTCAATTCTGCATGTACTCTCCAAGACAAATAGTGAAGTTATTTTCAAAAATATAATTTTGAATACTGACCTCAAAAGAAAATTTGATATTTGTGTAGTTACAAAGTCCGGTAGGGTCAAGTCAACCATGACAATCGATCGTCGATAATGCTCTGCTGAGTCTGAACTCCCCCCAAATTTCCTATTGACGTTGGCTTATATATCTTTCAGTAATGTTTGATGCGTTTGATGGATGCAAGCTCAGCAGTTTCGTCTTTTTTTACATCTTGTTGCAACTATTGCTCCTACTCTGGTAATTAATTGTTCTGGGACATAGAATGAAACTTAACTATCTAACGTAATCCTAACATTTAATTCCTAACATCGTTTTAATCCGGTTTAATCAATTTTGATATATGGGCATACTTTGGGACTTTTTATTGTTTTTTTTTTTTTTGATAACTCAAAATTTGGGAATAGTTCCCATAAATAAAAATATCACAAAATGTAACATATGATTTAACTTGGTTGATTGGGGTCAAATTTCTCTCTAGTGTAACTTTTAAGGACCCCTAACAAAACTATCTCTCATATTATCGATAAAACTAAAACTCTGCAATAATCCTCTTATAAAGGACGTAATTTCTCAAAATTGACCAACTGATTTTGTTCAAATTCTAGTAAAATATATAGATTAATTACCCAAACCCAAGTGAAAAATCATAAACAACAAAAATGAACTTTGACCGCTGTTATTAAAAACTTGATTTTAAAATAATCAAATACGGATTATGCTGAGGATCCATTTATAACACAAATGGAACAAGTTTTAAGCCCTATTTAAATATATATATCAATTTTTTTCGAAGATTGTGTTGATGCTTCATTTTCATTTTTTGACTGTCAATACCTACCTGACATTTTTGGTAACAAACAGTTTTTATTGTGTTTTGGAGATGATTGAGTGAGAAATTATCTCCTATGTTTTGTACTATTTATTCTATTTTAAATTGATGATTATATTATTTTTTATACATAAAAAGGTGTATATTGTTTAGTGTACACCTTACTTTATACAAAATATTATGTCATTTTAATTATTCTTTTTTATCAGAAATGAAACTTTGTCATTTTAATTAAAAAATTTGTTTTAATGTTTAAGGTAACACTATTTAAATATGTCACCCTATATCTTTATGTAGAGTATTAATGAATTCCATCACCTTTGGGCCTTATTTGACCAAAAATATATAAAAATCATGGTTGTGTTTAAAATATTTAAAATGGTTAGACAATGTGTGTATTTTTAAAACAGAGAATTTTTGTTTAAGTTACAATTTGGTGTAGGTGTTAAGTTTTTCATAAAGTTTAAACCAAATTATGTAACTTGTCTAGAAACAACTTTGTTATTAAATCAATCTAAAACTGTAGTAGCCCTATTTGATTTAGATAGCGCCTGTTTTCCATGTTTTCAAGTTTGGTAATAATTTTATTTTTTAAATTGTAATATACAAAGATGAAAAGGTATTTTGTTATAAGATCTAATGAAATAATTAATAAAACAGTATCTAACATTATTTTCACTATTACTTAGGAATATGAGAACTATTTGAAAATGAAATCAAACCTGAGAGGTTATGTTGACTCTCTTTAGGTTAGTTTTACAATTTCCCAATAAATATTAGACAAGTTACAGTTAGAAGTATCTTCCCGATAAGTGTAAGAAATGTGTTCTACTATCTTCCAATATATCTTGTAGAGAGGTTATGCTCATATGCTCCTGATAAAGTTATCAGTTAATTATCTCTCCCACTAGGTAGTTATACAATCAGATCAAGTAAATTAGTTAATTTTGTTAAATTTGATTTGTGGTAGTTTTGTAACAATTTTTGATATTTGTAATGATGATGATATAATACAATTCTTTATATTTAAATTAGAGGTTAGAAACCGTTCGGTTTGGACTAATATTCTGGTTACCCCTCAACATGAGAGATTTTGCAATAAGGAATAGTGCCTGCTGTGGTGTTTTTTGGAAGTTTTATGTGAAATGATTGTAACTGTTCATTCTAATATTTATATTTCATTTATAACATGAGTCATTATAAGACTTCACCACTAAAAACACTTTGAATTTACTAAAAAACTCTTAACAGAATTGCAAACAAAAATAATCATAGAACTCACCTATAAAAATATTAGCCAATATAACCACATGCTTACTTATCTTTAAAAAAACTATAAAAACATACTAACAAAAAAAAAACAATTTTTATACATAATTTAAAGTCAACGATTCATTTTTATATTTCCAAAACAACAATAATAATGAAAGAAAAATTAAGAAATGACTATAAATAACTGTATAAAAAACAAAAACTTCTTCATGTCTATCACAATAGCAACTTACATCAATATGAGGCTGAGACAACTGATTAGTAAAGAAAACACTTGATTTCAGAATTTATTTCTAACTAATAAAATGTACTGGGTTCAGGCAGATAGTAATGATAAAAATAGCTTTTCTACCATGTTCTGTATATTATATTTTCTACAAATAGTCTACAAATAGCTGATATAAATCATTAGTTGACTGACGTAAGCCATACTCAGTAAATTTTCGATCACTTCATTTCATTCTTGTACTAGTGATCTAGTAAATCTGTCTCTTCAAATGAGTTGTTATGCTTTTTACCTTGGGATTCTACACCTAACTGGATCTAAACTTTTTTTTCATGTAGTCTTGGATTAGATCCTTTTATCTTTCTTATCAGTTCTCTCTTGACCAACACTTGTATTCTCTTCCGATCGTGACACTGTTATAGAATATTCAAAAACTAGTGATCTTTATTTTATTTTATTTCACACTTAAATAGGCGATGGTAACCAAAAGTTACTCTTAAAAATTTTTACCCTTAAACAACAAGAAAAAAATGTTTACCTTCAGTCCTTCTATTCTTAGATTTATAAATATTCACTGGTGACTTAAAAAATTTCTTGCTAAAATACTGCCTAACACCATCTTTAACTGACATAACTATAAAAATTAATAACCTTCATTTCCTACTATAGTTTGTTCCTAAGTAGTTTTTAACTCTCGTCACATCAACTGACCTACAATGACCCATCCGTCAGTCGTTCATCGACCGTAAAACACGTATTTTGCAATTCAACATTTCGCCCACTTACAATCGGCCTATCGCAATAAATAAAATACCATTTAATGTTCGGTAGATGCATAATCATGGAGGGGGGAAAAAAGGAAAGGGAAAAAAAAACCACAAAACGTTATAAATAATATTCCATAAATTGTTAAAGTTTGCATATTTTGATGCGTAATATCAAAGATTTGAACTGTGCGGTTCTAAACAGAAATGACGCCATTCTTTCTCAGATGTTCACAAATCTATTTTTCTGTTACACAGATCGACCATAACACTGTACTGTAGATCGCATCTTTCTCTTTCGATCTATGCTTTCCAAATCTTTCTATCCGTTATAGTTTTTATTATATAAAAATTAAACAAAATCAAGAATTTTAACTCAACTTTATACGCTAAAAATTACATTTTTTTCAATTCAACTTTTATCCTAGTAGATATTATTTTATCGAAATGAATTATATATCACTGTAAAGATAATGTTTCAATCTTTCATATTCATGTATACCAAAATCCTTGTCAATAAAACTAAAATTTGAACAATTCATTAAAGTTGATGACTATTCGTCTAGATCGCCTGACGCGGCAGTGTTTATATAGCAAAATGTGTATTCTGTGTTCATATGATTTTACGAAATGGTAATACTTGTTCAAATGCTACAAGGTGACAATATTATATAGTATTTTTCTTTCTCTTTCGAACTACAAATTCGAAATTATCGTAAGTTATATAGATCACAAGATATTTCTATTCTAAGAAGTAGTAACCAAACCGAACCAGACTCATTTTTCTTTCGATGCAGTTTACTAAATAGGATATATCGATTACTTACATTGACATTTTGTAACCGATCTTTACTCTATTAGGTAGATGAAGTTTAGATCTTTTAGTTGGTACCACTCATTATCTCATTGAGTTATTTTAGAATATTCTTTCTCAACTTGAAGTTATTGTTTTGCGCAGGCTTGGTTAGTCTACTAAATGATATTTTGTGCCTAGGTTAGTGTGTGAGTTGGGGATACACAAATTATAATATCTGTATTATTGTTTGTAGAATTTATTGTTTTGAGTAAATGTTATTGTCAGACATCTAATACTGAGGCTCTCTAGAGATAGGTTATGTTATATCTGATCTAACCTTTTTAGCAAATTTCCATTTGTTTACATATAAAAATAATTTTGTCTAATGAAAATTTTATAAATTGATTATGTTTTTACCAAAATGTATATAAATTTATATAGGCCTGTCTATAAATTCTTTGAAAATATGCAGATATATGTAAATATAGTAGGCATTCATTTAGCATTTTGCCTTTGGTTTTTGTAAGAATTTTTGATTTTTGAGATACTAACTAATGAAAATTTTATAAATTGATTTTTTTTTTATCAACTATTGTCCACAAATATATTACAAATTTAGTAATACTTGAAAAAATTCAAAAAAAAAAATGTTGTATGATGTACCTTACCTTTTTCTGTCCAATTTTTGCCTCAGCTACCATACGATTTTTGATTCCTGACCTAATAACTAAAAATTTTTTAGATCTAATTTTTTTTTCACTACACAACTAAATTCTATGCACCTTTCTGAATATAATGATATTATAGAAGTTGTGTTTTCCATAATATTACTACTTTTGGTAATTTTTTCAAATTGGGCAAAACTTTTCCCCTTTTTCGTAAAACAATTTTTTTTTTTTGAAAATGTAACAAATTAATTTTTTTTATCAACTATTTTTCAAAATTATATTACAAAACATTTGTATATCTTGAAAAACAGTGATAAAAATTTTATTTTGGATGATTCAGGTTTTTCTACAAAATGTTACATTATTTTTTGATACCTAACATACTTACTCCAAAACTGTTTCAAAAAAAGATTTTTTTTTTTTTATTTCATAGATAAATTCTACGCATCTTTCTGAGAAAAATGATAAATATAAGTTAGGTTTTGTAAAAAAATTATATATTTTATTAATTTTTAAACAAACGAAGAAAATTAACATTGACAGATGCAGATTTAACCAATCCAAACCTTGCAAATACTACCCAGACCTACAAATTAAACTTTTAGATAAGTTGCTGTCAGTTAACAGCAGAATAAAAAATCAATGTATATAGAATAGATTATTTTCTTCAGCTAAATTTATTGATAGTTTATCTGCCAAATAAGGAGTGGAAACTTTATCAGGAGATTGTGAAACTGAGAGAATTAAACCTTGAAATTAAATGTTCAAATGGTGCAAAAATCATATTGAAATAAGATAGGTTAAAGCTGTTTTTTTTTACCACTAAAGTATTGACTAAAAAAAATAATAGATGATTAAAAAAATGTAACTTGTCGCCAACATGTGTATCATTATTTCTAAAATATTAACAGTGCTATTATAGAAAAATAAATCCAATAAAAAATATAATTATTAGCTTTTTTAAGAGGACATACAGGAACTAAACCAATGTAACAAATAAGTAAAAAGTTGACTAATTCAGCCACTGAAAAAATGTACGTTCAAAGTGTCTAAATCAGCTTATATTTTTTTATAGTGCTGATTTTTTAATATAATGCAATGACAATATAAAGTTGCCTAAGTAAATCATTTTCAACCTGATAGTTGTTAGCCATAGACAAAAATGATTAGTGCATATTAACTAAGATTATATTAACTGTTACCTTAATTTGTAATCCTGTATATATATATATATACTTAGATTAGGTGATAACTTTGTTCCAAAAGTTTAGTATGATTAACAATATTTAAAATCAAGAAAACCTATTTTTTTAATAATTGATGTTATTAACTCCTGGAATTTTGTATTATAGATTTTAATATAACAGTCTAGTTTATAAAACACTTGTTTACAACATAAATTGTTTCCATTAAAATTATGATACAATTTATAATAAATAATTAAATCCCTAATGTTATTAATTTACATCTTACAAACGAAAATAATTTAGTGGTGTGATATTTAGTTAGCCCTGTCTTGAAAATTACCTGATACATAGCTCTATTTCAAACAATGCATGTATAAAGAAGCCCCTGGTGGAGAATGCTGGTGTCGACGACTTTGCATATTTTCTCCTTGTTTTTTTAAAGGCAAAAACCTCTCTTTCATTATCACCTAATAAAAATGAAAGAAAAAAACATAAATAACGACTTTTAGCACTTGAATACTCTAATAGCAACTGAGTCTGAAGATAGCAAGAGTAGGAGACCTAATAGAAAGATGAAAGAGAGGGATCTAACATAAGACTACATAAAATAATGTGTAGATCCAGCTAAGCTCCCTTGGGATTGTCCCATCTATGTCTCAGCCTAAATAGGCTTTGTAACTGTGCAATTCAAATATTTATTTGACTCACTTACTTTGTTGGTTTTTACTATAGAGATTTTGAGCTGATAAGTAACTGTCATATTTCCTCTTAACAATCTAAAGGGAAAAAAATACAAAAGAATGCAACTTCGTCATTCTTGCTTCATGTGAATAATATAGAAACAATATTTTGTGTTGTGGAATGAATTCTTTATGCCTAATGTGCCGTGTGATTAATTGTTGTGCCTGTGTTCCCTTTTGACAGAGGCCAAGATGGTCACTTAATGACATGTTTTTTTTCTTAATTTTCTGATTTCTTATACTGCTAAAACCAAATATAATACTTTAAACTGTAATATTTTGTTCATTTTTATGTTTAAATATACACTGAATATTACTAAATTGCTTTATTCCTTGTTTCTATTTTTCCCTAAGTACAATTAATTTGTTCTAATTTGGATTATGGAGCAAGATTGATTGCGCTATTTTATAGAAAGGTAGAAAAAGATTTGTTGAAAAAATGAATAATTTTTGTAAAATAACTGTTTTAAACTACCCTATTTAATATGCACACTAAATATTTTCTTTTAAAATGTAAACTTTCCTTCTCCTTATTTTTGAAGTAAAATTGTTTTATAATCAACATACAAGTATATGTAACCTTTTATGATTCATGTAGAATGTTCTAGAACTTGTAAATTCTTTTTACTTGTTGAAATTGTGTTCAATTTTAAAATATAAACATTGCAATAGTTTTATACCTCTGTAAATATAAAGTTATATGTTTTGAACCAATTTTATGTATGTAACATTTATAATATAATCTTGAAATATACGAATATGTCTTCCTGCTGTATTTATTGTCATAAATAAACTAATCAAGCAGCAAATATTTGTATGAAATATTTCTTTCCTTTTAATAATAAACAAGTTAATACAGTCTTCATTTAAAGTAATATTAGATTATATATTGCTGTAAAGTGAATAACTCTCTTGGGAAACAGTGTGTAAGCTTATAAAATAGGTTTGAAGATCTTGATTATACATATGACATCTGTCTGGTCCCTCCTACACAACAGAATGCAATTTAGAAGCGAAACTGGCTAACAGAGGAAGTAAAATAGGCAGGGCTGAAAAAACTCAAATAAAGCAGTTTCATGGCATCCAATGTTCACCTCATATATTATTAATCTACTGAAGTTGTGGAGGGAATTTATCTACTTACCCTAGGCTAAAATGACAAAGACTGAAAGCAAAAATGATATAATATGGACAATTGAATTTCTAAGCTTGTTCACATTTTTAAGGCTCTCATTTCAAAACAAGTAGATTTAGTTTCTAAGCAATATATCAATATGAGAATTCCATTTTAAATTCAAACATTAAAACTAACTAAATGTTTATCTATCTCCCTCTCAAAAGATAATTATCATAGATTGAATCATTACCTTTCAATTTGGATTTATATGTTTTAATAAAATAACCTTTGTCTTTGATGATTGCATGGACAAACCATTTACTGAAAGGATGGAGAGTTTATTTGAAATAATGGTATAAATGGGTTGTTTTTTTGTCCATTAAAAATTATTGTTAGATACCTATGTTAGATGTTTTTCTTTATTTTTACCAGCGGAACATGTCCTGAAATTTTTTCAGTTTCTTTGTGTATCACCCTGTACATGAGTCATTACCAGTGAGTTGATTGAAGAGTCATTAGACAAATCAAAAGTTGAGAAAAACTATATAAACAGTATGACGATTGTTTGAATATAATTAGAACTTTATTGCAATTTTAAACTACAAGATTAAATACATTACAATGTATATACACTTACTCTATGTCTATTTATTTCATTTAATAGAAATCCAATATTATAAATTTAATACTAAATACACACAAATACAAATTAAATGCATCTTTCTGTAACATTGTATTTAAAATATGAAACATTATAACTGTAACATCAACATTCAGCTTAGATATAATTAAAACCATTTGTACATTAACTTAAATGTACAATTGAATACATTAAAGTAATATGTTCTTAAAACAGAAAATTAGTTCTTGAAGGATTTGCAGCCAAGAATATTTTTTCAGCAGTAAATGGTGCATCTGAAATAGGGAAACAACATTTATATCTAGTATAAATATAATTGATTTAATTGTAGTTTTTGAAATAAACCATAAACACATTTTCATTGTAAATTCGATTTGATTAAAATAAAACTTTTTATGACACTGGTCAAAATTTAATTAATTTTTTTGCCAATTATTACTAAACCATAAAATAGCTTTACTTGCAATTTTACACAAGGCCTTCGGTCTTTAATCTTCACATTTTGGTAAAATGCAATGAATTTGATAACATAGATTTTGATACATTACATCTTTTAACAAGCCAATGATCAATTTTTGGTTTTTTGCCGATAACTAATGTACTGGCATTTTTTGATAGTTTGTCATAAATACATTTTATTTGGGTCCTCGAGGCTACTTGAGCAAAATTTTATGAAAATTATAGATGTTTGTCTTTTCATAAGCCAACTACTCTCAAACTTTTAGTTATTGAATAAAATTCTTCCCAATATGTAGCCAAAATATACTCACAAACCAAGTTTAATTAAATATGTCAGCACATTTGCGCTGCAAAGATGACACATGATAGACAGACAGACATTATTCCAAAAACCACTTTCAGGACTCAAACGACCTTAAAAGGGATTTTCTCAAAAAACTTGTCTTATTTTTTTAACTCATGACACGACTTTCTCTGTACTATGTATATATATATATATAAATCAACATTGTTCGTACATGTAACATGTACTTTACTAAATCACTAGTAACAGATCACAGATCACTAGTATGAATTTGATTTGTTACATCTACACTGTGGGATACATTGTTTTACACATCATTTAAGCCCTGGTAGCTGTAAAAATGAAAATTATTAAAAATACATATAATCTGAATTGAATGTATATAAAGCTTAAATCTGATGCTAACTTTAAAGAAAGCTTTCCTTTAATTTATTATTTAACAGGTACGCAAAACTGCTTATATTGAAAATATTTTAAGTTTCGCATTTTTAGTTGTTAATTGTAATGGCATCTAAAACTATTTTATATAACTTCAATTCCTCGGCACATTTGATGTTAGTCATATATTTCACATTGTAACGGTAAAGAGAGAAAATGGGCGATTGCTATGGGGGGGCACGATTTGGGTGGTCCGCGGATCTACTTTGATAATGTATTACCGGGTCCCGATCGCGAGGTAAAATTAATATAATCGAATTAATTATATTGGGCGAATCTCGACTTAGGCTAGCCATTTTTGACGAGTGTTACTAGAAACTAATTAACTAAAAATAAGAGAATTACACTAATACCAATGTTAATATTAACTACACTGTATTGCAACAACATCTCGGTCTATAGCAGGGCCTGACGTAGCCGCGTATAGTTCGACTAATAATTTTACGATATCCAAAAATCGCGATGCGCCGAGATATAAACCCAAGGGCCGAACGGCCCTAATCCTATGGGTTTAGCAAGGCATGATAGAAATTTACCGCACTATAATATATTTAGGAACCGCTGTAAGACGTCTTCAGTCACAGCTGTCTCGAGCACAACTCTCTCTTATCAGCTAGCCGGGCGGATATGTCCAGATTCACGAAGGGGAGGGGGAGTGGTGGTAATCACCACAACATTTATGTATAATTATTTTATATTATAAACTCAATCTAAAACAAAATGGTTTTGTTTTTTTCAAAAATTTTATTGTTATTCGTATCAAATAAAGTTGTTTTATTTCACACGAATGTTTATATAATATTCTTCTGTTGTATTTAAAATGCCTTAGTATACAATAGCTTTTATTTTGTTATTTATATATTTAAAAAAATATATAGAAACAAGTTTGATAACATGATGGTAAAATTAAAAAATATAATTAATAGCTATTTTTTTCTTTTTCCAAAACATTAAATATGAAAAGTTTCCGATTTCGATACATTTTATGTTCTGTGTGTGTGTATTATCTTTTATTAAAAATACAAAAATAAATTACATTTAGAAACATATTTTTTTTTGTTTTGTTTATTATTGATGGAAGATTTAGAAATGGAACATAATGCCTGCTATCAGCCAGCAGGACAATAGACACAAATCCTGTTGACAGTACAGTTGATATTTTTACTCAATGTAGTGGCACTTAACTCCCATTTACAATACATTCCTTATGACTTTCCATACTGCAGTCTAAATTTGAAATCAATAATAGCCCTAGAACACTCTAAAAAGTGTTAGGGTCTGAACAGAACAATAGTTGGGCAAGAAAGACATGGTAAGAAAATATGAAGGGGAGAGATTTAGCTCAAAACTAGTTGTTGCAATTTTATGTGGATGTTAAGTAGTCTTCTAAGGAACTTTCGATTCAGGTATTCAAGATGTTCTTGTAACAATATTTTTTTTGTTAAAGCTCTTGTACACATATTTCAATTTCATAGTGGTAATTACAAAACCAGTGGATATCACTTCCACTTTGGATACACGCAAAGAATGTGTGGTCCCTCAACTGAAAATAAATTCTAATACTGTACTACAATAAAAAATATATATATATATATATATATTTATATATATTGATCTAAATCCATTTTGGAATGCTACATTATTTTGGAAAGTGTTCTTGTGGTCCCCGACTTTACAATCTATCTGGCATTGTGTGAGGGGTTTAATCACTCGTCTACTATCCACAATTATGAACAATACCTAAAATATTGAACTGATTAAGAAATAAAATATAAATGAATAATTATTATAAGGAAAAAATTGTATTTTTAATGTGTATGCTTTTGTTAATGTATTGTTTATACTAATAAACTTATAATTCTAACACACAATGAAAAAACAAAACAAAAATTATAGCAAACTGTTAAAACCAATTTACTATCAGCTGATTGTCAATTGAACGTAGCAACAGCCAATTACTTAGCTATTTTCCAAAAGAATGTGTGGTCCCTCAACTGAAAATAAATTCTAATACTACAATAAAAAACAACATATTTTGATCTAAATCCATTTTGGAATGCCACATTTCCCATTTATTTTTGGAAAGTGTTCATGTGGTCCCTGACTACAATCTATCTGGCATTGTGTGAGGGGTTTAATCACTCGTCTACTATCCACAATTATGAACAATACTTAAAATATTGAAACATTAAGAAATAATAATTGATAATTGTAAGGAAAAAATTTTATTTTTAGCATGTATGCTTTTGTTAATGTATTCTTTATACTAATATAAACTTACTAATTCTAACACACAGTTAAAAAAACAAACAAAATTATACCAAACTGTTAAAACAAATTTACTCTATCAGCTGATTGCCAATTGAACATAGCAACGGCCAATTAAAAGTATCCTTGTGAGCTTAACAATGAATAATTTGATTGACTACATGATAGACCTTCACAAATGTTCAAACTTTAATATTTTTCTTGTCTTACTGTCTTGTTGGAAGCCCTGTGGTTTCACACTTCTATGTCATCCAAAACCTCTGGAAGAAATCATGAAAAGACATGCTTCATTTAGGGATTTTATAATGTTGGTGAGTGTGAGCCCCTGGCAGATCTTGTGGTTACCACTCTGGCTTTACGAGTGGGAGGTTCCAGATTCACCTTTGATTGCTCAAAGTTTATGGATTTGACACAGTTTCATGAAAAAATCAAGAAGCTACAATTAATAGCTTCTATCTGATTGAAAATTCTAGAATGGTGATAGGAATTTCCATATGCTAACAACACATTACCCAACTGAAAAGCCGTCTAGTAGGCGTAGGTTCTTACAGGCTGGTGCGGCATGAACTTTAGTTTTATATGTGTTTGTGTGAACAATTTAGTTGCCAAATCATTGTCTGCTTTTGTTTTACTTATGTATAGTATGTTGGCTTGGTTTTCAAATCATTTTATAAAATTATTCATCTGAATTTTTTTTTATAGCGGGAAAATTTCAACTTTTGAAATATATTTTTCAATAATGATTTCCATGTAGACCTAACTCAATGTGTTAAGTAAGACATGTGACTTCCAATTATATCTAAATAACATTATAGGAACTGAACCATTCTTCGGAATACCCATTACCCATTAGACAAATATTTCAAAGACCTGTGAACAGGACCAACAATTTTTGATTTAGTTCTCATCCTGGACTCAGGTAATTCAAAAATTGTTTGCTTTCTTTAGAAAAAGAGCGAAGCAACTCACAATTCTCAGCAGGATAGAATTAAACTTGGTAAAAGGCCTGCTCTCTATATCACCAAGTAAACTAAAACCTAGGACGTATGGAAAAAACTGAAACTGATTAGTACCACTTCAGTAGAAATTTCTCTAGCGAAGAAAATGGCTAAACACTGGCTACATGAATACAAGTCTCTAGCATACAAAACACTGTTATATCTCAGTTGTGCATTCCCCACAGCTGTAGAGGTAAAGGGTGATCATAAGCTCCGTAAGGAGCATGGGTCTGGACTGGGAGTAATATTAGTAGAGTACTCATAAAAGGTTTAAATGGGTTGCAGTTAAAGAAATTAGAAATTACTCAGACTCCAGTATATCATAGAACCTACCAAATGAGGGAATCCATGTGTCAGGAAAGCCCATGTCTTTCCTTGCTGATTGTACAGCATAACGAATTGCAGTTAGTACTGAGATTGCCATACAGAGTGGAGGCTCACCAATACCTACAAAAGTGGAAATAACATTGTTATATATTAAGCACTATAGAGTTAACTACAGATAATAAATATTTTTAGACAATAATTGTAAAAATAAAGTCAAAACATAAAATATCCATGAGGGTAATGTAGCCAATTACAGCGATCTATTGATAGATCACAGACCTTGATATGTTCTCATGCTCTATAGAACACATATTTGGAAGAAAAGATTAAAATCAAGCGTAATTATGTTGACTACACCATAATTATGTTTTAAAACCTATTGTATGTACCAAATTTATTGAAAATCGGACAATAACTTGTGATCCTAAAGGATCTACATGCGCACACTGTGGTGATGTGAAAAATCATAATTTATAATAGATTTAAAATCCGCGGTTTAGCGCCGAAAACAGGCTGTTCAAATCATAAATTTATTCAATAACTTCATAAATAAAAGAAAAATAGATTTTCAAGAAAACCAAATATGTAATAATGTCAATTTTAGTATAATTTGTTTTTTATAAATATAATATGTAAATTTTGTGTTATGTGGGGAGTATGTTGAACTTTGGTAACGTTTACCGGAACAGCTCTCTTGCGGAAGAGAGAAAAATCTCGTGCTTAGGTCAGTCATCATTTGGGGCTAGTTGCTCTAAGACCTATAAATGGCAGTTCTCCGAGTGTCTGTTCGAACATTAAAAAATGTGTTCAGAAGTTTTAAATTGGTAAAAGACATGGTGTATTAACAATTTTAAAAGTGCTAAGACAATATTGTTTTCAATAAATAAACTTTTAAATGAAAAAGCGTAATAACTTGCAATTTTTAGTTATGTTGTGTAATCGCTGCCACGTGATTTTCGAATTCTCGACAAAGAACTCTTCTATAAGATATATGGAACAATTAAAGTTAGCATAAGACATTAATAATTGGTTGTAATACATGTACAACAAAATAAATCTCGTGAGCGATGAACAAAAGACAATTCGTTGATAGTGGACAAAGCCTCTCTATAATTAGCACGCAGTCACATGGAAAGACACGAATCATCCTTCGAGGAAAAGTTTTTTTTTTAATAAAGAACATAACGTGATTTGGTATAACACGTTTAGACTTTCATTATTTAACCATATATATGTACTTTGAACAATTTAGACTTTTTTATATGCTTTCAAGATATATATTTGATATCATAAAATTATGTATTTCATTAATAAGATTCAATGTTTTTGTTGTGGAGTCTTTAAGTAAAGTAATATGATCAAATAAAGTTATTTGTTTTATTAATAAAACTAATTCTCAATTTCAGTAAAAATTATATTTTTTATAATTAAAATATTTGCTATGAGAAGTAAAGTAAAATCCTTTTTTATTATTTTTTGGAGTTGCAACTAAATAACTTAAAGTTATTAATATAATTTGATTAGATTCTTTTTCAAATGATAGTAATATTGATAGGA
This sequence comes from Aphrophora alni, assembly GCA_963513935.1. Taxonomy (NCBI): domain Eukaryota; kingdom Metazoa; phylum Arthropoda; class Insecta; order Hemiptera; family Aphrophoridae; genus Aphrophora; species Aphrophora alni. The sequence goes on along the minus strand of OY740769.1, from coordinate 99,448,328 downwards.
TGTAAGATGTCTTATATAAAATTTTTTTTATTTCTGTTACATGAATCTAATGTGTTTTATGTTTAATAAATTTTTATGTAATATTTCAGAGACAAGTGTTTTCATTTTTGAAACCCAGAATCACTGTGAGTACACTGTAAAAAGAGCTTGCGACCCCAGAGATTTTATAAATAATTAAATTCACTTTTTTCTAAATTGGTATGCTAAAGCAAACCTGGCGCCCTATAGTCGAGCAAATTAACAAATTAATTAACATTAAAAGTAACATCAGCAAAATTTTATAACTATTACAAATGTCGCCGCAACTGTGGGCCTTTTTAGTCGAAAGTACAGTGATTTTGGCAATGAGAACTCTTAAAATCAAGGTAAGGACTCTCTCTATCATAATAAGAAAGATTCTTTTTTAAAATGTTTTGTGTTAAATATAGTAAGGTAAAAAAGGAGTCAGAAATTGTAAATGTTAATAATAATGATGAACAGGTAGGGTTAGGAAATCAAAATTCTATAACAACACAAAGTAATAGTAGTAATGAATTGTTTTATCAACAGGGACAAAGTATTTTAGATCAAAATGTAGATTTAGATAGTAATAATAATAAAGCAAACAATGAGGTAGATAATACTGAAAATTTAAAAGTTAAGAAGAATGGTGGGGTTAATGATTTTGATGGAATAAATAAAGTTTTAAGTGATTCAGTAAATAATAATAGTAATTTGGTAAAAGAAGATCAAAATTTAAAGAAAATGGAGGGTACTAATAATAATAATAATAATCTAAGGGCTGAACAGGTTAGAGTAATCGAAGAGGTTAGGGTAGGTAAGAGTGGGGAAAATAATGATCAGGATTTAGAGATTAAGAGTATGTTAAAAGTAATGATGGAAAAAATGGAACAAAATAGCTTAGAAACAAAACAAAATAATGTAGTTTTAAACAATAAAATTGATCAAGGTAGTTTAGAATTAAAAGAAATAAGTAACAAGTTTGATCAAAACAAGATAGAAATCAATGCTAAACTGGAGGTTTTTAATATTAGACTTGAACAAAATAATGTTAAATTGGATAAAATAAACAATGACTTGAAACAGAGTAGATTAGAGCTAAGACAAGATAATTTAAACTTAAAAGAAGCAATGTGTAAAAAATTTGAAGAAATGAGGGTTGAATTAAAACCAAATTATGTAAAATTAGAACAGAATCTTAAATTGGAAATTAAACAAATGGAAATTAATGTAATGGAAACTAATAATAAAGTAGAAATTGAAGTAAGCTATTGTGAGAAAAAAGTAGAATTTGAACAGATTAATAGTGTAGAAGGTGTTTTAGTAGAAAATATTAATAATTTAGATAATAATTTAAATCAAGCAATAGCTGAAATTGAAATTAACAGTTTTAATGAAATAAATAACATGTCAAATGATTTGATAATAATAGAGGATAATTGTGTAAATGACTGTGTTCAAGAAATTGCTAAAAAGATGAATAATGGGTTAGGTAACAAGGTATATCCAGAAACAGCAAATAATGTTGAAATTAATATGTCTAGTGGGGTTGGAATAGGTATAAGTAATTTGAAAAACAAAGTAAAAGTAAATAATCTAATAATAAAGGAATCAGCTGTTTATCTTAAAAAACGAGTTTACCATAGGATTGTAGATTTTGAAAAATATGCGATGTTAGAATTTAGAAATATTTTTAGAATACAAGAACAAGAAATTAAAAGTTTTTGTGAAAAAAGTAACTTTAAATATAATCTTGAAAGTAAAAATGTAGAAATAGTAAAAGAAGGTTTTGTACTAGTGTATAAGAATGGTGGGGTTAGAATTCCTAAACGAGCAGATGTTGAAATTAGGTCATTAGATTCTAGGATGTTTGAGAGAAGGAGGGGTGATGATATGTTTGAAAGAGAGAAAGAGAAAGGTATTTTGTCAATACTCCGAGACAATAACAAAGTGGGATCTTTTGTTAGGAAAGGGTCTGTTGTGATGAATAGGCTAGACAAACTGTCCATGTGGACAGAAGTATTTAACGTTGCAATTATGTTAAGAAAGCAGGTTATATTTTACAAAATGTTTCACCAATCGGGGAACCATCGTAAAAAATATATAATTTATAATTGAGTTGTAATCAATTGAAATTTGGAATGAATAAATAAATGTAAGGACATTTTTATAATGACACGGACTTGATTTTGAAAAATAATTAATAAAAAGTAGTTAAGATTCTGTTAATAAGTAGTTTTAAATTTGAATAATGTATAGTCTGTAGTTTGAAATAACAATAGTATGAGTATTAATAAATAATAATATAAGCCAAGCTAGTATGATTAAGAGTTTAGTTTTAGAAAACGTTTAGGTATTTGCTAAATGAAAGACGCTAGGTTTATATCAGTAGATAACTCTGAATGTTGTTTATTCCAATATAAATATTGATTTTACGTGACATAGATAAGATAGTTAGTTCGAAGCAAGGATTCAGAGTAGTGTTGAAGAAACAATATTTAATATTAAGTAGGTGGATTCAATAAAATATTCAATAATGACGAGAGAAATAGAATCTAGTTGGAGCTAAAAGGTTCACGTCTTATCAGTAGACAGATAAGGATTGTCTCATATCGAGGGGACTTGTTTATGCTTAAACCAGGCCTAGAATTCCTTTGCATGACATTGAGACGAAATATAGGGTGTTACCCAAATACTGTCTAGGAAAATAAAAAACTTTTGACGTATAATCGGAAATTAACTTGCGTTTTCAAATAAAAATTACTTAAATAAAGGATAATTGGTTTTGAATAAAGTAAATAAGAATAAAAGTAGATTACTTAAATAACTTTAATAGTATTAAAAGTAAATTTCTAAGTAAAGGACTTAGAATAAATCTTAAAAATAAAATTTTCTTTTTGAATTTGAATAATAACATCTAGAAAGGAATACATAAACAGAAAATCGACGATGCTAGTAATAAGCTTGGTAAAATAAACATTATTTCAACTTCGGATGATACGATTTTAATGAAATTTTTATGAATTTTAAAATTTTCTTCGTGTAGATGCATTTAAGGAGTACATGAACATTTTGGGAGGAGGTAGGCGTTTGTGTAGTAATAATAGAATGTTTTATTCGTAAGAATAAGGCATTCTGAGACTGCATAAGAGGGCGTGTTGTGAAATAGGGATGTGTTTTGGGTTTTATCTTGAATCAAGTAGGGATATTGCATTCAACCACTGCACATTTCAACGTCACAACATGTTACTCTGTGTAAGAGTCTAAAGAGCAATTAGAAGTATGCACGGTATAAAGTAGACGGTTAGAAGAACCTATGTAGGAGAGTTAGGAAGAAAAATGCATAAAATAAACAAAAAATTCATAAAAAATCAAATAAAAAAGGTATAAATAAAAAACAAAATAAAAAATGGAACGTTGGAGGGTTTTATTAATCGACGTTCGGCAGGGCTTTATAATCGGCATGGAGGAGTATAATTCAAATGCTGTGACGATTATAAACCCCGGTCGAGTTTTGAAAAATAAAATAAGAAAAAACAAAAAAAAACAAAAAACAAAAAATTTGTCATACGACTTATGTAAATGAAATATAGTTAAAACTTTGACAATTTTGAGAAGTTTAAAGAACAGAGAGTTCTTATTTTGTGTTGAGAAATACAGAAATTTAGTAGAAGAAGTTCAGGTAAGAACGAAGAGTTCTTATTTTTGTATGAAGAAGGAGGGGGTTTGTTAAGAAACAAAGCCTAGAAATAAACCGGACGTGACAGGAAGGGAGTTTTTATTTGAAATGAAACGAAAAGTTCTGTAAAATTGTAAAAATGTTGATTAGGTGATTAGAATAGGTAATTAGATGTTAAATTGTAAAACGATAAGTTGTATGTTTTGATGTTATAAATATTAAGGATTATTGATTAGATGATAAGATGAAAAATAGTTAGTTTTAAATGATTTGTGGTTTGAAAATATGAAGAATGGTTGTTTAAAGTTTGAGAATTTATGTGAGTTTTGCCAAGACAGATAATAATAAAGTTTTTAAGTTTTTTTGATGTTAAATAATGAATGAGGGAGGTTAAGTTTTTGTTTTTTAAAGGAAGGAGTAATAAATTAACAATGATAAGAGAGGTTTTGATGAAATTTATAAATGAAATAAATAATTAATGATTTTTAATAAATAATGTTTGGATTTAAAACAATAGACGATTGTGAGAAGTTATTTGATAAAGGTGTCTAAAGATTTTGATGAAATACGGTGTTAGCTGGGAAACAATGTAAATTTCATTTTTTTTGAAGTTTTTGTATTTAAGTGGTTGATGACAAGGGAGATTTTAATAGGAAGTATTTTAAATGAAAGAATTTTTGAGTTTTATATGAAGATGATGACTTTACAGAATTGTTGAGTAAAGTGGTATTTAAAATGAAGTTGTTCTGTTAAGAAACTTTTATAAAAAAGGTAGTTAGGTTGCATTAATGGTAAATTTTTAGTTTTTAAGAGGTTTTTTGAGTACTGCGATGAAATAAAGGAAATATACGACGATTTTAATGAAATAAAGGAAATATGCGACGATTTTAATGAAACAAGAGGAGATTTAAGGAATTCTACGAAATACGGCGATTATTATGATTTTTAAAGGAAGCTACGTTGAAATAAGGAGATTATTTATGAAAGAATATAGGTAAATAATAAGGAGTTTTTTATTATGAAGAATTTGTTTGGGGATTAATGCAACTTTGATTATTAAAATATGAAAGATAAGATGGAAATAATTTTAAGATAGGATACTGAGAGACAATACAATTGTAAAGAGGTAATTTTGAAATAAATAGATGAGTTTTGTAAGTAATTATATTTTTTTTGATAATAATGATGTTATATTTTTGAATTTTAGTTGAAGAGAGGAGTTTTTGGTAATTATAAAATCAGTAGTTAACATGTTATCCCAGCAAGACAAAGGAGAATTGAGATTTTAAGTAAGAATAAATAGTTATTGGATTTAAACTAAAATGAATAATAATATAAGATGATAATTGAAAAGTTTAAGGTGAATTGAAGTAATGTTGAGTAATAAGTAAATAATTTCGTAAAAATGTTAATTAAAAATGAGAGGTTTTAAATTGTAATTGTGTTTAATTAAAAAATGATTCAGATGAATATCTAGAGTCAAAGGTAGATTTTCAAAGGATGTAGAAATGTCGTCTTGGCAAAGAGGATGAGACGAGAAAAAGTATATAGACGGCTGTCTGGGAGATAAGCTTTGAGTGACGGGATCCTGTCAACAAAAAATGTTGATGGAAAGTTTCAGCCAACAAGGTTGGAAAGGAAACTGATGATGGGTTTTATTGTATAAATAGAGATAAGACTTAGCACTAATTGATTCATAATATTTTTTTTTACATGAGTTATGATGACTCAAACAAATTGAGATAGTGAAATAGGATTTTAGCAAATAGATTTTAATTTTTTTTATGTAAAAAGAGAATCTTTCTTAAATTAAGCATACTAGTGATACTTATTTTCTTTATGAGGTCCTTAACTGCTGAAATAAGGAATCTTGAAAATCTATTGAAAAATTTTTCACATTTTTGGTTTTTTCTTTCGAATTGAGTTTATATATATAGAAAAGATTTATAGTACAATACTTGTATTGTAATACAAATCTTTTGTGGGGTTTTGTGGTGATGTGAAAAATCATAATTTATAATAGATTTAAAATCCGCGGTTTAGCGCCGAAAACAGGCTGTTCAAATCATAAATTTATTCAATAACTTCATAAATAAAAGAAAAATAGATTTTCAAGAAAACCAAATATGTAATAATGTCAATTTTAGTATAATTTGTTTTTTATAAATATAATATGTAAATTTTGTGTTATGTGGGGAGTATGTTGAACTTTGGTAACGTTTACCGGAACAGCTCTCTTGCGGAAGAGAGAAAAATCTCGTGCTTAGGTCAGTCATCATTTGGGGCTAGTTGCTCTAAGACCTATAAATGGCAGTTCTCCGAGTGTCTGTTCGAACATTAAAAAATGTGTTCAGAAGTTTTAAATTGGTAAAAGACATGGTGTATTAACAATTTTAAAAGTGCTAAGACAATATTGTTTTCAATAAATAAACTTTTAAATGAAAAAGCGTAATAACTTGCAATTTTTAGTTATGTTGTGTAATCGCTGCCACGTGATTTTCGAATTCTCGACAAAGAACTCTTCTATAAGATATATGGAACAATTAAAGTTAGCATAAGACATTAATAATTGGTTGTAATACATGTACAACAAAATAAATCTCGTGAGCGATGAACAAAAGACAATTCGTTGATAGTGGACAAAGCCTCTCTATAATTAGCACGCAGTCACATGGAAAGACACGAATCATCCTTCGAGGAAAAGTTTTTTTTTTAATAAAGAACATAACGTGATTTGGTATAACACGTTTAGACTTTCATTATTTAACCATATATATGTACTTTGAACAATTTAGACTTTTTTATATGCTTTCAAGATATATATTTGATATCATAAAATTATGTATTTCATTAATAAGATTCAATGTTTTTGTTGTGGAGTCTTTAAGTAAAGTAATATGATCAAATAAAGTTATTTGTTTTATTAATAAAACTAATTCTCAATTTCAGTAAAAATTATATTTTTTATAATTAAAATATTTGCTATGAGAAGTAAAGTAAAATCCTTTTTTATTATTTTTTGGAGTTGCAACTAAATAACTTAAAGTTATTAATATAATTTGATTAGATTCTTTTTCAAATGATAGTAATATTGATAGGATGTAAGATGTCTTATATAAAATTTTTTTTATTTCTGTTACATGAATCTAATGTGTTTTATGTTTAATAAATTTTTATGTAATATTTCAGAGACAAGTGTTTTCATTTTTGAAACCCAGAATCACTGTGAGTACACTGTAAAAAGAGCTTGCGACCCCAGAGATTTTATAAATAATTAAATTCACTTTTTTCTAAATTGGTATGCTAAAGCAAACCTGGCGCCCTATAGTCGAGCAAATTAACAAATTAATTAACATTAAAAGTAACATCAGCAAAATTTTATAACTATTACAACACACATATATGCACAAACAAAAACATATTGTATTTGAAATTTTTCTCTTATTCTCACTAAATTCTTCACATAGCCTATAATTTTTAAAATTGTTAGTCAAAACAATTGACTATGAGGTTTTTAAAAGGAATGGTTTGTTTTTAATAAGTAAGTAAATAAAAATTAGCTGTTGAAATTTATAACTTTCTTAATTACTAAGATATTTTGAAAAATGTTTTAGAAAGGTAGTAACAAAATTTGGAATGAAAAAGAGGTTGTGATATCACATTTTTGGAAACTAGATTTTTATTTCGGTTTCAGTTCAAAATGACGGCTTGTGGAAGATTGACACTTTTTTAATTATAATCAAAAGTACTTTGGTCAATATTTAAAAAAAAAATAATAATAATAATTCAATAAATGAGATTTGATTTAAACATCCTTACCCTATCTCAACATTCATATAAGATGAGGGAGGTGAGAGAACCAACCCACAAGTAACATGACTGTTTTACCTGCTGAAGATCTGTAGTTTGTTCTTTTCCCTAGGGCTAGAACGCAACTGACTTTTAGTGGGAAGGAGTCAATTGTCGTTTAACTGATTTTTTTTCAGTAGGACAACTCAAAACATATTATCCTTCAACTTTACTAAGTTTCACAATGTAGATCTGTTTATCATGGAAATTCAATTTTATAGAGTGCAGTCAGTGACAATGTGTTCGAGGGAGAAAATAAGAACACTTATCAGGGAAAATTTTGGGTATATTCTATTACCAGTTAATGATTTTTAAAGGTCAGTCTCACAGATTGCACAGAGAATTGATTGATAATCCCGGTTGGCAAACCTCATTCCACAGATTATTTTTAATATTTCTGTCATGGTACTGTACATTAAATGTATCATAAAGAAAATACCTTTCTTCAACTTTGCCAATTTATTTGTGGCGAAAGTCAAATATGTGGGCAACCACCTCTTAATTAGGTGTTTTATTTTTCTATGGACAATTGAATTGGAAGTATATGGGAACATATTTGATTCCCTTTCTGCTTTTTTGTTGGTCTGATTTTTTTAGGGCACATGTGAGAGAGAGCTAATCAGACTTCCTATAGTCGGCCACATTTGAGAATGCTGTAACTGACAAAATTTACTTCATTTTTAATTAATACATGGGTGTAGTTCTTAATAATACAATGAAGAAATTTAATCTTAAACTATGAAATATATTTTACCTTTTGATCTTAGGACTCCAAGAGGGTTGCTTGAATTTTTCAGCAAATAAACTCTAAAATCTATTGGTATGTCCTTAGCTCCAGGAACTTTATAATTCTGGAATAATAAAGATCCTGTATAACCAAACACACTGAAGATTCACACAAATTGTATTTTAAAATATATTACTGTGAGACAATTTACCCAAGTTCTGTTTGTTTTAAGTTGTCCTGTTTGAGGATCAAATTGAAGTTCTTCAGAAGTTAAGCAACCAATTCCCATCATGAAAGCACCCTCAACTTGGCCAATATCTAGTAGAGGATTGATACTCTGTCCTGCATCTTCTAAGATATCTGCACGAAGTATCTGAAATTTAAATTGATCGGTAAACATGAACATTAACGAAAGAGATATAAATACAGATAGAAAATTGATAACAAATGACATGGTTTCTTGTAAGAATTTGTGCTAAAACATTTTTTAATATGACTAACAAAACAACTTTAGTAGGTAATATTGTAAACAACAGCAAGTTATATCAATAGAGAATGGTACAGTTGTACTCTAAGTTTGATGCCCAGAATGATTCAATGCCGACATTTTACAAGTAGGTCAAACACATGAATTTTGTATCAAACAGATAAACCAATGGATCAGACATGCCTAATAAACATTCTTAATTCAAATTTATTTTTACTTTCTCTCGTGTATGTAGTATAGAAAAAGGGATGTGATGGGTCAAAACATAATGTTGAGTTTTTTGTGGATATATTAATTTTGAGTTTCCCTGAGTCCAACAAGGTGGTTTTTAGAATAATGTCTGTTATCTGTTGTTTATGCAGTGTTTTTCAGCTCAAACTCATAGACTAATTTTAATCAAATTTGGTATGGAGTATATTTTGATTTGGATAGAGCACCTGGGAACTGTTTTTATTTCATTTTTTGATAACTCAAAATTTGGGGATAGCTGTCATAAGATAAAACACAAAATTCTTATTTTCTCAAAATCAACTCTAAAGATTTTGATAAAATTTTGCTCAAGTATAGCCTCTAAAGAACCAAAACACAACGAATTGGATGCTATCTCTTTCAAAATGCTGGTTTATAAGTTAGTAAACACCCCAAAAATTATCATGGGTTTGTTAGAAAATATTTAATTTCTCAAAAACAACTTTACAGATTCTGTTGAAAATTTAATAAAATGTGAAGATTAATGACCAAAACTTTGAGTCATAATCATATAATTTAGTACATTTTGTTATATTTTTACTAAATTTCTGATAAACTGTGTTTTACTGTGTATTTAAAAATGTCGAGATTTATTATTTATAATCTACCTTGTGTTCTCCAGTCAACACGTCGATTTCACATTCCATTATTGTTGCTCCAAAGACATGATACTCACTTAATTCATGGGGTGTCATCCTGGAAAAAGTAGATTGCTAGTGAAATGGATATAGTAGATTTCATAAAGTTCTATGACCACAAATGTTAAAAAATTTATATAGAGCAAATACTTCAAAGAGGATATAGGTTTGAAAAGAGATAAACATGATTGAAATCATAATGATTAAGATTAAATAATTAATTACATATAAAGAGTGCTTTATAATTATACTTGAATTTAATAGAATCAAATTAACACTACACTTCACTATAATTAAAATGAAATGAATGAAAATAGTAGATTATTTGGTTCATCACTGGACATAGGCCACTCAAAAAATTTCCCATTTCTATATTGAACCAACAAACTCTTTCACCAAGTTTCTCCTGAAATTTCTATGAATTTCCTTCCCATCACTTCTTTTGTCTTTTTTCATCTTCCAAATGCCAAGATCCCAGTCTATTATATTCTTGGTTCACATACCATCTGCAGATCTCATGACATGTCTTACCCAATGCCACTTATTTAATTTAACCCTTGTGACAGATAATCACAGAAATTTTCTTTCAAATTAAATGTGAACATATCTTACTTTGTCACTTCTCCTCATTTCTTATAAACTTCTTTCCATTTTGATCTTCTTTACCGTCCAAGTTTTGGCTGCACACATTAGGCAAGTTATGACATATTTATTAAAACACTTGAATTTTTGTTTTAATATCAATGTTCTTATTTTAGATTATATTTTTCATTGCCCATTACTTCTTCCACATCAATGTGATTCTTCTTTCCTTCATATTCCTACCTTAAAGTTAATCAACTATCCTAGATAGAGCAACCCATTCACCCAATTTAATTTCTTAATATTAGTTAAATCTCTGATTGTTTTTAGCTTGTTGGAAGGAAGGTATCTTTTCATTAATAATCAGTCCGGCATCTCTATTACTGCTTTTTTTTACACAAATGCAAAAAACTGGGCCTTTACGGAGAGAAGTATTTTAAATGTGACTCAAAGAAATACCTAAAAAATAAATTGATTTTAAAGAAATCAACATATCCTATATTATATCTATAACTGAGTTCCCCTTATCACTGTATATATTAATAACTGTAAAAAGTACTTGTTTCAATCATCATGTGCTTCATTAGCATAGTTTGTAACAATTATGAAAACTGGGAATTTAAAAACAATAAATTAGATTTACCTTACTAATTTTATTGTTAAACATTAAGAAATTTTATTGGGTGCCATTCTGTGACTTTAAGCACAGACACTTGTACTTAATGGAAAAAATTGGGGTCGTGGACTCTAGGAAAATGTACTTTAGAATCACAAGACAAACCTTAGTTCCTGGAAATATTCAAAATTATAACTCTTTCGAATACTTATTCCTGAAAGACATACATTTTATATTTTCATAATTCAATAATTTTCTACTATGGAAGTACTTCCTTATAACTAACATGTATTAAAATTTTAACAAATATTATTTAAAGGTCAATAAATTTACAACTAAAATGAGCCTAATGAGATGGACTCGTGGTGATGAGAGTGTCAACACAAACACTCTCACCAGGCGATGATGAGCTAGTGACACTACAAGAAGTATTATGTACCAGTCCGACTGTGAAACACTTTGATTGGTGGATCTTTTGGGCCTATTGGGGATATCCTGAAGTTTAGATTGACGCACTAAACACTACACTCTCTTAATATGTTTTTAATTTAGGGGAAAACTATTCTTTATTACATTTACTTATAAATTATAAAAGTTCACAATTATATCTTATAACTACTATAGGTCTACTATTCAATTATTTACAAATTTCATTCATACAACTCATTTACACACGATTCTATAACATTGACCAATTTCAGAAACTTGTCTATCCGTCAATACGGGATCTTAATATACAATTGTATATGACTTACTTCATATATTGAATCAAATACTAACACAAATTTGAGATCCAAAAATGTGAAATGTTACAAGTTTCAGAATCATTCTAACATCCATTGGGTATGTAGTTTAATCATCGGCAGTCTAATTCGTGAACACAAACACAAAATGAAGGGTAACAATCTTAACCTACATCAGGGAAACAGAAGAGATAGTATGCAAAGAATGTGGCAATTTTTTTTAAATTGTCTTCTGAATAATGAATTGACAAAAACAATATCACTCTCATGTTTAGAGCACACAATAAATTGGAACTCGATTAAAACTAAAGAATAAAAAAGGGACATAAATCAAAAAACAGGAGTTTAGAAGTTGGTGTACAGTAATTATTCCAAATAAATATTACATAAGACAGATATAACACTCATTTACAAATAGATTCAGTAAACACTTATTAAAGAAGAAGAAGATACCCTAAATTCCAATTTTGACAGTTACTTTGTTGATTATGACTACAGTTAACATTGACTTTCAGACCAATTATTTTAAAATATTAAAGTGATGTCGGAAAGGAGTTAGACATCTATAAAGCGGTGAAGTTGGGTCCTCCATATGTGTTAAATTATAAACTGTTGCCAAACATCAGTTTTAATTCAACAATACTGATAATGGAGTGTGGAGAGAATAACTCCAAGATTTATCATTCACACGGGGCAAGAGGGGGAAGAATATATGCGACATCAGTCTAGTTCTGGTACCACATGCTACCATGTCAGGTTTGATGATCAATGTTTTTAGTATATTGTGTTTATATTTGTTCTAATTTTTTTTGAGACCTCATATGGGTGAATGACGCTTTAGTAATACTCGCCGCCTGAAGATTGAGGTTAGAATGCATCTAAAAGTTCAATAGAGAGTAAACTATGGTAGAAGATTACAAAACAATTTAAACAGGTATTTAATACCATTAGTAATATCCTAAATAAATATTCATTCCTGTTGACCATTAGTGATCTTTATTTTAGGGCTCTTGTGAAGTTTACACAATCATATAAAACTTTTTCAAGTAATTCTACTTTTAAAACCAGTGACATTTTAAATGTGTTTATAACTAACTTTTATACTTACAATGCACTTGCGTTTAAGTCAACACAATCGGTATAAGCCTGACTGATTACTTCTTCCCAAGTTGGATTAGTTAACTTCTTTCTTACTGGGTCTAACCTTTTGTTTAGCTCCGCACAGCATTTGATGATTCCCTGAGAAAATACTGATTGTTATTAAACAATTCTTATATTTAGTTTACTATTTGTATATTTGTAATACATTTCCCCAAAACATGTATCATGGTGTTACAGTTTATTTCAGCATAATCATTCATATTAAGAGTAAATTAAGCTCTAAGCACTTTAGTGAGTATGGTCTTGGCAATCTCAAGACTCTTTAACTGGATCTACAATTTTTTTTCATCTAGTCTTGGGTTAGATCCATCTTTTTTATTTTTTCTATCAGGTCTCTATTAACCAAACTCTTGTTCTTATCCGAATCTGATGCTCTTAGAGTGTTTGAAAGCTAGAAGTCTTCATTTTATGATACTTTTTTCCCTTTTATTTATAAGAAGATGATACCTGAAAGGTTTTTTGCCTTTAAAACAACAAGAAAAATTGTGTAAATTAAAAGTATACTAAAAACAATTGTACTTAGAATATTTGTATTTATTGTTAAAGGCAAAAAACCTAGCAGGCAACATCATCTTTTTTTTTTTTTTTTTTTTAAAAAAAAGATCATCTTATACCTTAGCCTTTGAATACTCTATTGATGGCAGGGTTGAAATAGGACATGAGTTGGCCAAGAAAAATAGAAAAGATGGAACAAACAGATCTACCCTAAGATTAGATGAATAAAGTTATCGATCCAGCTAGGAACCTTTGGATTGCCACACATGTACTCACTATAAGTCAGCTTCTGAGGTGTGTACTTGGAATTAAGGTACTAAAATTAGTTTCATTAGACAGATATTAGAAGTATGTTAATATTTTTAAAACTCACCAAGCAAACAGATTCGGTCGTAAGAGTTGCTCCTGTGAAGGCATTGTTGGGTGATGTTAAGTTGTTGCTGGCTTTAACAGAGATGTAGCTTAAAGGTATGCCTAGTTCATTGGCACATGTTTGCATAGCCTGCAATCATAAAAATACAGTTTTAATAAATAACTCTATAAATACAAGGCAGAGTTACAATATCTATAATGTTCTCACTCTTATAAGGTTTTATAACATAACTGTACATAAATAAACAACACAACTTGAAAATTAAACACAAGTAGCAATGGTGATTTCTTTGACATAGTTTATCAAATCATCTTCAAGAAGAAGGTATAAAATTTCAGACTGGAGTGATTTGCATTGCTATTGGATAACACACAGGCATAATCATTGAGGTTTGGCTTGTACTGATCTTTAAATCTCTGAGTTAATTCTATGTACCATTCTGCCTACTAACTCTACAAAATCTCATAACATAATTTTCATTGTGTTAATCTCAACTACTTTTAATGAACTACAAACGGAAATTCATTGTAGTTGGATTATATTTTGGTCAAAAAAGAGAAAAATCAAAATTCAATCCTAATACAAGGTTTGGCTGAATTGTAACCAACTTTGCTGCTCAGGACGAGTCAGTGAAACTGACCTATGGCTAGGTCTAAAGTCAACTTTCACCTACTTGTTTTGACAGTAAAATCGTATATCAGTTGATTTTGAATAAGAAATTCATATTTGATGAATTATGAAAATATAAAATAATAATGTTAAAGGATGTGTAATAATTGTAGTACAAGTTGTACGCAATAAAGATCTATTAGCCTACGGTCATTTCATATAAACTAATATGCTCTACAGCAAATTTAAATGAAGAATTAGAAAATTTTCAAAATTAATCAAATTAAAAAAAACTTGGTACTTCTGTAATAAATAAAGAATTTAAGAATGAAAGATTCTTGCATAATTGCTGAAAATATTAATATTAAAAAAGTTAGATTGAAATGGTATAATTTGAAAGTTGAATAAAACTTAAATAAACATAAATTTTGAAAATGTCTTCTATAAGTTTAGTTAGAACATTAAAGTTTAATAGGGAATTAAAGTAAAAAAAAACAAATTTGAATAAAATAGAAAGGCTATGGTTTTCACACCCTTGTGTGAAAACGAAAAAAGATAATATTTCAAAATTAATAAAACATAGTTAAAATCATATATGCTAAAGAATATGTAAGTCCCAGAGTAATTGGTAAGTAATAAACCTCTTAAAAAGATAGTGTGAAGTTGAGTGCAAAATTATGTAAGACGGGAAGGTCAGACAGTATTTTCGTTACTACCAGTGTATTTATTTCAGAAACTCAACAAAATAGTGAAGTTTCAAAACTGTACATCAAAAGGTGTGAAAAATAAAAATTGATAATTACGTCGAACGTTGCGTAAGGAATTGCGGGAGAATGGGCAGACCGACAAACATCACGCAAAGTTTTTGTGAAAGCTAATGCGAAGAACTACAACGTGCAATACCTTTTTAAAACGCCAGTAGCTCCCTAACTATACATCTTAATAATATGAACTTTTTCATATGTGGAAAGAAGAAAGTTCCAATTTCACTGTGGTTTTTTTCAATTTCAACATATATATTATAGTTTCTGAATAATTAATTCGTGAAAACAGCCAATTTAAGAACTTTGCAAAAACGTTAAGTACCCAATTGCAACTTTTTAAAGCCAAAAAGTGAGTTTTTGAATTTTGAATGTTTCTATAGCTTAATAGAAGCAGAATTAAATTTGGAGTCGAGGGGTGCTATTAAAATTTCAAAATTTTTAATCATTTTCTATTTTTATCTAATTTTTATTAAATATTTCCACATTTACCAATACTAATGATATGCACATCAAAAGATGCAGAATTGAAAAGAGTGTAACCCCTGAAAACATCGCCCTGAAATCTCTGAGGGTTTACGAGAAATTGCAGTTTAGTGATGTGTGAGTTCGAATTAAAATACTCGGTGATTCCGAGTATCAAAATCCTCGTAAGAGTCCGAATATTAAAATCCTCGGTTTCGTATTAAAATACTCGGACAAAATCCTCGTAACTAGGAACAAGGAGGAGGTAATGTGCGAGTACTGCGAGTATCCTCGGTCTGCGAGTATCTTCGGAAACTACCAGTGTATTTATTTCAGAAACTCAACAAAATAGTGAAGTTTCAAAACTGTACATCAAAAGGTGTGAAAAATAAAAATATTCAAATTTCACTGTGGTTTTTTTCAATTTGAAAATATCTCTTACATTTTCTGAATAATTAATTCGTGAAAACAGCCAATTTACAGTCCGAGAAATTGCAGTTTAAATTTTTCAAAAAAGATCAAAACATTTATAAACCAATAATATGGGTATCAAAAGATGCAGAATTGAAAAGAGAGTAAACCCTAAACAAATCACTTTAAAATCTTAAATGGTTAAGGAGTTATTGCAATTTTTATATCAATAAAAATACCAGATTTTAACATTTCACGTTTCGCCACTTGCAATACCTTTTTAAAACGCCAATAGCTCCCTAACTATACATCGTAATAATATGAACTTTTACATGTAGAAAGAAAAATATTCACATTTCACTGTGGTTTTTTCAATTCGAAAATATCTCTTATTGTTTCTGAGTAATTAATTCGTGAAAACAGCCAATTTTCAAACTTTGCAAAAACGTCAGGTACACACAACCCTTGCACCTTTTTGAAGCCAAAAAGTGAGTTTTTGAACTTTGAATGTTTCTATAGTTTAATAGAAGCAGAATTAAATTTGGAGTCGAGGGGTGCTATTAAAATTTCAAAATTTTTAATTTTTTTCTATTTTTATATAATTTTTAGTAAAAATTTCAACATTTAGTAATACTAATGATATGCACATCAAAAGATGAAGAATTTAAAAGAGAGTAAACCCTGAAAACATCACTCTGAAATCTCTAACGGTTTACGAGAAATTGCAGTTTAGTTTTTTCAAAAAAGATCAAAAATTGTTTAACTTATGATATGGCATCAAAAGATGCAGAATTGAAAAGAGAATAAACCCTTATGAAATTACTTTAAAATCTCAAATGGTCTAATTTATTATTACATTTATATGAAGAATTTCATTCTACAAGTTTTGCCTGGCCATGTCTGATACACTTTTTACAGGTGTTCTTGTAAATTTTTACATTATTCTCTAAGTTTTTCTTTATCCAGTAGATACTTCTGGTCAAACAAAAATCCTCACTTTGATTTATGGTTTAAAAATTAATCCATCTTGTCTTTACATCACACTAGAAATTCATCAATAAGTGGAATGAACACAATCCTTTTAAATAAATCTTCAAAGCTCGAATTGTACGTCTTATCCTTACTTTCATAAAATAACAGTTTCGTATTTGTTCTAGATTTTTTGAAAATCATCTTCAATGGCAATTTCAATATCTATTTCTTTGGTTCTTCAGATTGAATCCTTCAATCCAGTATCCCTGAATTTCACAATGAAACATTTTTGTAGTTGATTAAACTCTGAAGAAATGGTAACAAACTGACTATGAAGAGATTTGCTGCCTATGTTAATCTCAAAGAGTACATCTTGCCACATTACCAGACACACTAAGAATGAAAAATCATCTATGTGCATCTGCGTGACTTCGCTTCTTGAGATGGTTGAATCAGTCATGGTTACACTCAGTTCATCAAGTTCCCTTAAAACACTAGCATAATGGTGTAGGACAGTGGATTTTGAATTTATCCATGCTACCCACCTTTTATCAAAAGCTTATTTCAGAGGTAAAACCTGAACGTGATCATTCACAATATAACATCGTTTTGGTGATACAGTGAAAATTGTATATAATCGTTGTCACAATAGTTGTCTAATAATAGATACCAGACTTCATAAACTATTATAACCGAATGGGAAGGGTAAGTATGTTGGAGGAAGCTTAGGAGGTGCAGATGGTAGCGTACTGATGAATCACTCAATTTCAGGGATGACAACACACATTACAATGAACTATGAACATTTATTTGTAGTTTTTTAAAAGAATTTTTAGACATCAGTTTTTAAGTAAAGCACTAAGAAATAGAAAATTATTGCTTGGGCAGTCTCTCGTGTAAAAGGGATTTAATTACATGGATATTTTTCGGTTTCAAAATTTAACATATCTATCAGTTTGCAAGAAAGTCAGATTAACACAATTTACATTGTCTACAAATTTTTCTTTCTTTACTGAAAAAACGCATCTTGCCACCTCAGACGCCAACTCTCGACTCTACTAAAACATTAATTTTACATTGTTCACAAATATTTCAATCAAAAATGCGTCTGACCAAGTCAAACGCCGCCTTACAACTCAACTAAAAAACACGCCTTACCATCTCAGATGCCGCAACTAAACTGAACTCATTTCTAGCATCACAACTAAGAATCCTTTTTTAGATCTACTTATTCAGCAAACTTTCAATACGTTCACATTTCTGGTCCCATGGACACTGTCCAAATCATTTGCTTGACGACAAGCATTGTCTATTTTCACAGTACAATATCTCACTTTAAAATTTATTATACCTTATAACTAAACATTTTCTACCTTAAATTTATATTTTGGAAATCTATTTTAATTTTTTATTCCCCTTGTTTTAATATTATTTACAGTCATTAATTTGACTTACCTTGTCTTTTCTTTAGACCAATTATAAAATTTCCTGTATATTTTCATGTTTCAAATCTCAAATCAAATATTTCTTTCATGTCAAAGCTAAAGTTAAAAATTGAGGATTACAATATTTATATATATTTGATCTTAAAAAAAAAAGTGAAAATATTAATTAATACAAACTTAATTAATGATAATATTCTAGTTGTGTTAGTTACAAGTTTGATAATATATAGTTTTGGTTATAACTTCTTTAAGGAATCAAAATGATAACTTCTTTCTTTTGCACATTTTATCTGTGAAGTTTACCAATTGAAAAATTTACTAGGAGAATACCGTCAAAACTTCAGACATGATTTGAAATTGAAATTTAATAAAAATGTTATATAGAATTTGTTACATCAAATACTCTTAAAAGCACCATAACATCGAGATGCTACAAGCTCTCGACAATTCACTTCAAGTTCGGCGGTTGGACAGGATAAAACCGTTTGATTTGGCCTAAGACAAGACTAATATGTGAATAACACAAGAACAAGTGATTTTGAGTATTGGAGTGCGTCGTAGGATGTGCAGCCAACAAACGCTTTCATTTTATAGAAATATTGATAGATGGACTAAGTTCAGTTTCAATTGTTAAAAAAAATAATAAAAAATCAAAAAAAAAAAAATCAAATACTCTTTTAAAACTTGGGTTACCCCAATCCCAGTCTTTTCAATATAAGTGGGCGATCCAGAAAGTAACAGATGTTTTGTCCTGGCGTGGCAGTGGGCGGGGCTAGCGCTGCCATCTTGGCGTCAGAATGTTTCTACACTCAGTACGCAACCAGCCGTTGTAGCTAGAACATTGTTCCTATTGTATTTTTTTATACAGTGGAGTTTTAAAATGAGCACTGTGATTGAAAATCCCGCCAGTTGTGAAGTGCGTGGTGTGATAAGGTTTTTGTTGGTAAACATGGCCAAACAATCAATTCAGAGAGGTATTGCAATCATCCGCTGTACAGCCCGGATTTGGCGCCGAGCAATTACCATCTGTTCCCAGTGATGATGACATGGCTCGCTACGCAACGCTTTGACAGTGACACTGAACTCCATGCCGGTGTAAACCAGTGGTTGAACTCGCAGGCGGCAGAAAGAGGGCATTGAAATGCTTGTACCACGTTATGATAAATGCCTTAATTTATATGGCGATTATGTAGAAAAATAACTTAAGAGTTTACCTTCAAAATGTATATAATAGAAATTGTTTTTTTTCCTCTTTGTTTATATTTTATTTCAAAACGTCTGTTACATTCTGGATAGCCCTGGTAATTTCACCAAATTTCTCCAAGTGAAAATTTGAATTCTTGAATACAGTATTAAGCTGAGGGCATCTTCCAAATTTTTAGTTTCAGGTGATATCACAAAAATTAGATATTCTTGGCACAAAAACAAAAAATTGTTTTCAAGGTTAAAAATATTGTTGAATTGTTTAGAAATCATAATAAATGAAAATTAATAAGAACTAGAAACTGTTGTTGGAGTTTTCTTTGAGGTCATGCCACATCAAACTTTGTTTGTTCTAGTTTTAGCTTCAATCTGAACTCATGTTTGCATATTGGGCTTAGTACTCTATTAACCAAGTAAATGATTAAACTCAATTGTGTTTTCTCTTTCTTTTTAAAAAAATTCTCAGTAGACGTGATGACCATACACTCCACTCTGATGCTTCACCAATCTATTGACCCTTCCCAAGGCCTATTTTTTTTTAATTAGACAAAATTTGTGCTTGGTATTTTTGTGTCCTTTTAAATTTTTCAACAATTTACTATAGAAAAAGTGATGGGTCAAAAGGTGCCTATGTATGAGGGAAGCTATAGCCTCAAATAAAGAAAAATGTATCAAGATAAATTCAAGTTTCTTATAGAACTTTTAAAAAAAGTGTAAAAGTATAAATGTGAATATAAACAAACCCTGGTATTGATTCCTTGACCAATTTCAATGCCTCCGTGGGTAAGTGCCACTGTAGCATCATTACGATAAACTGATATCATAGCGTTATAAATTCCTATATAAGGAAGATGATATCTCATGGGCATTATTGATATTCCTCTTTTCTTCCACAAGTTTTCCTGTACAAGATGTAAATTATTATTATTTACACTTGAATTTTAAATGAAACATTTTATTACAACACTTTAAAGCTAACCAACTTAATATTGAGATATTGAAACAATGTGTATTTATAAATTACAATAAAAATGAAGGATTTTTGTAGTTTTGATAATAAAATGATTAAAATGACAATTCAAACATTCGAGTTTAGTTAATTCGAGTATTTGTTAGTATAAAAATTATGTATTGGCAACTTAAAAAAAAAAATGTATATTAAAAGCCAAACATTTATATTATGTTAATTCTGTTATTTTCTAATAATATTAAAGAAACTGTTGAAATAATGTGTAAATTTCTATACCACATCTTGTAACTATTTTATATTTTATGACCTCTACAGGTTCATATATTAATGTTACTTAAAAAAAATAATAAAATGAATTTAATTTTACTATTAAATTAAAAAGTTTGCTCAGCATTTACGGGCGCCAGACGAGTTCTCGTCAATTTTGAAAAGTTAATTATTTTACTTTATGAATTTAAACTAATTTTAATCTCGGGTGTGAGCTCTGTCAAAAGTGTACTTTCAGTGACCTATGGTTGGATTGAAAAACACTGAAACTGAAATTTTGACATAGATGTTTATTAAACACAAAGACATAGTAAATATATTAACATTTGTCATCAATAATTTTGTCATGAAAATCACTTATTACTAACATCCTATCAATTAGTTTTTCTTGGCTTTAGCCAAAGTCTGATTTCATTTAAAATTGTTAAAAATTTATTTTAAAACTTGCAAGTATAATTTACTCTCATGACTTTAAAAAATATTAAAATAATTGTTTACTTATCTGACTGTAATATAAAAAGTTAATTGTGTCAGTTACCAATTTGGTACTTAGACTGAAAAATTTACTTGATTAAAAATGACTGTATTTATATCTATTACACAAAAAGAAATATAATATATTTTACATAAAAATTACAAAATTGAATATAACTTGTTATATAACACGGTTTACCAAACTGTAGAAACGTATTGTTCATAATGTCCACTGATCCAGGTCCTGCATCTTGCATGGTTTTCTAGCGTTGAAAATATGTTGACTGCACCTGTGATTCTATCAAAATCTATGTTGCAATTCTTTAACACCATTGTTCATACAACATATAAAATACAATAGTCTATTGTCCGTAATCACAAAGCACATGTTCAGTATCAAACAATCTAGTTCTTTCCGCTATTTTAACCAAATACGATTTCAAAAAACATAAAATTATTGTCTTTAGTACTTATTACAATGTCTGTACACCATATCCGTCACAAAATAACAGTTCCTTACGCGTTTTACATTTTGTGAATAAAACTTGGAGAACCACACTACCATAGGTCCTGCTCTGTCAACTCCTGTACAAAGACAGGGGAATCACATGGTGCAATTCCAATACCTGTTGATACTGGTTCACTCTGCGTATGCAATATCCTAACTACCGTTAGATTCAAATATCTAATTCACTTCCTGAAAGTGTTCGATCACATCATTTTACATAACATACAATTAATAAACACTTTTTATTGAAAAATTATCTTAAAACTATACATCATTATTTATTTATGTTTGGAAATCTATTTTTAATTATGAATTTATTCTGTTTAATATTGAAAGTCATTAGATACGCATTTGACTCAAGTCATCCCCACTACAATTACCCGCGATTTTAAATATTTAATCAAACTAACCTTTTCTAGGTATCACAATCTTTAAAAAGTCTCAATGAAGGTACCAAAGGAATATTGACTATTTTGGTAAACAATATCTATTATTTGTCTTTGGCACTTTTCCATGCATTACCTCAAGAATCAGTTGCGGATTGACTCAAATTTATTGTATGTGGTGTTAATGCCTTACATAAATATTATATTTTAAATCAAATTGCTGATGAGTTAGACAGGCCCGATTCTATAACTGGGCAACATGGGCACTTGCCCGGGGGCGCAAGCGTACAAGGGGCGCAAAGGTTTTGGGTCATAAAAAAATATTTTAAATTTAAAAAATTCAACCATATTAAGGCAGTATATGTTGATAAAAGTTTATAAATTTAAAAACTATAAAAAATTATAGAGCTGAAAAATCAAAATTTTAAGGTAGCACAACCATTCTTCAGATCTTTCTGAACATTTGGTAACATTTCCATGCTTATCGGTTAGAAAATAGCGTCCGAAACAGAACACTCGTTTTGCCCCCTCTTCACCCGCGCATCGAAAAAATCACCTCGTTCGTATAAATTCATTCATAAAATCGTTCTACAATAAAAGACGAAAAGCTGAATAGCTTAATGCTGTTATGTACGCAGAATGACATTACACTGAAGCTTGACTTCAAAGATATAATTGATAGTTTTGCTACATCAAAGATCAGTAGAAAAAAAGCAATAATGTAAATAGGATATAAGGAGAAAGTACGAGGAATATGTATAAATATATATAAAGTATAGTAATAAGAGAAAGAAAGTATAAAGGAAATAAGAGATATTATGGTTGAAGTATTAAAGTTGTTTTACAAGACTCAATTAAAAAGTGAACATACATTTGAAATAAAATGAGCTATGGTTATGTAGGCCTATAGAAATAAACTTTTGCAATAATTAAGTACTATTTTTTAGGGTGGGTGGGTGGTCCGTGATACTGTAAAATACAAGGTTGCTATGTTGTGACGTCAATCATAACACCTACGCCTGTAACTGCAGTAATAATACTTGCAAGTTTTTACAGTAGCCGGTGTAATAATGTGAAAAATTAGAGTCATAATTTAGAGTTTGCTATATGTTTAAATGCGCGAGATGAGAGTACAAAGGGTGGGAGAAGCTATTGAATGATATGTAGCCTTCGATAAATTCTGTTATGGAAATAAGATGGATTTTCAAGACAACATAATGAATTACGATGTTTAATATTAGTATAGCATAGTTGATTGCAAGTGTTTATTTTAGTATTACATAATTAGGTAAAAGTGTTGTTTTTTGTTATAAATAATTGATAAATTGTGCGAAAATATAAGGGGTATGTGAACTGTTTAAAATAGCGGAAATAAGGGAGGTACGTAGCTCCGGTTTCCAGTTATAAGGACAAGATCTCGTGGCGATTTTATAGACAGTCTGGGTTGAACAGTCTGAGTTGGAGAGTCTTGGTAGGAGAGTCTTAGTAGAACTTTCAACAAAGTGTGACGTATTTTCAGTTTGGACAAATATTTTCAAAATGTAGTTTAAATATTATAGACAGTCTTTGTTAGTGAGTTTAGTTGAACAGTTTTAATTGGAAAGTTGAGATGCTAAAATGTATATTTGGACAATTTTTCTTTAGCATTAAAAGTGGTGATGCAATATTTGCACGTGTCCGACAAAAAAGCGAACAATGAACTAATTACGTTGAAAGACATTAGCAAAGTATAAATGCAAGGTGTAATTGTAGTAATTTTCATCGAGCTAATTCTACAGGTCGACATCACAAAGGGACTCATCTTCGAGACCACGTTTTTTTTTTCACATCACTACAAGACAAAGAATCGACGTCAACGGACTGGTAAAAAATGTATTATTCAATACAAAGAACTTAATTTGCATATTATGTGAAATTTTAAATGTTTTATCTTATAAAATTCTAATCAAATATTTTAATAATTATGTTCAATCAATGAATAGATAATAGATGTCTATCGATATAAGATTTTTTATAAAGTAAACTCAATGATAAATAACAGATGCTTCAGTCTGCTTGATTTTTCAAATATTTCTTTAAAAGTTGCAACTAAATATAAATAATAAATTCATTTTCATTTAAAAGATAGTAAACCCTTCTTCAAAGGTAATAATAACAATTTTAATTAGTATATATATTTTGTATGTATATGTATAATTCAAATGAACTTATGTTTAATAAACCTTTATGTTAATTTCAGCTACAAGTGTTTTCATTGAACAAAACCAATATCACTGTAAGTACACTTTAAAAGAGCTTGCGACCCCAGAGATTATATAAGTAATTAGATTCATTTTTTTTCTTTTTCTTTCTAAATTGATGTTAACACATCTGGCGCCCTAAATTGCTTGGCAAATAGTTAAAATAAACTCTAAATTCATTTTTCATGATAATAACGAAATATAAAGTAAGAACTCTTCAAGTTCAGATAATTTTTCCTTTTAAATAGCTTCACTATTCATGTTAAGTACAGAAGCTCATTATTGAATTACTTCACCGGTTGCCAGTCCGGGACACGGCGGGTCCATAGGTGGTGGATAATGGAAAGACTTACCGACTCACCAAATAAAAGGAGTTCGGTGGAGTTGAGAAATCCCTCCCGAACCAAAACTGGCAAAGATGAATTAATCGGGGAGGCGCATCTCTTTAATTTGCCCAGGGGCGCTACAAGGGTTAAAAACGGGCCTGGAGTTAGATTGAAAATACAGAAAGGTGTTTGATATTACAGCCATTAAAACTACTTAAATTGTACCATCATTATTTTTGTCACTCTAAATTGTCTGTTTGTTATGAGTGTACATGGTCTATTATTTTTTCTCTTTCTCTCTCTAAGGAAATGTTAAACATTGTTTCTTCAAACACAAGCATACAATGCACCAATAGTGCTAGCAATGTTGCAAATAAAACTAGACACAAAGTACTGCAATCGTTTGGGCATATTAAAAATTATATTTCCACATTGTATTTCAGATTGTGCCAAATCAGAACATTCATTGGCCATAGATGCTTATAAACGTGGGGTAGTCTAGTATAGAACATTGTACTAAAACATAATATCTAGAATTAAATATACACAGCTGTTATTACAATTTGTTAACAATAAAACAAAGAGATAAGTAACATGAATCCTCAGTAATGTTCTTTATGTGTACTTACAGAATTGAACTTTTTAACAACTGTTAAGCGATTATCAAAATCAGCTTTTGTTTTCAGATCAGATATCATTTTACCTATTGGGTATTCTTTAGGTGTGTTATTCAACCTTACTGTAGTCGGATCTAGATTTATTACTTTCGCAATATGTTCCATTATATGTTCTATTACTAAAATTCCCTCAAGTGTTCCTGAAACAATTTAAAAGGTCAGACCACACAGATGTAAAAATGTTTTGTAAAAATAAAGCAATTTCAAGAAAACAAATATTTTGTTTATTTATTAGTACAAAAAACAATAAATCTATAAGCCCAAACAAATAATCTTTAATAAAATAACAAGTTTTTAAAACAAGTCTTTTAAAAAAAATAACAATCTGTCAGATTATTTATTCTAAGGTGTTCACTAATGTGAAAACATTTTGAAAGAATTATCTCATGCAATCTATTAAAGTTTTAAAATTACAATTGAACATATTCAGCAGCCTTAATTCTAACAAAGCAAGATTCTGTTTTAAAATAGAAAGATTTAGCCATATCATCTGCATGTTTGTTTTCTAATTTGTTACACAGTTATTACCAAATGTTTTACCAATTGTTATCCAACTTTTGGGTAAGGTTCTTTGTACCAAATAATGAATCTACACGATTATTTGAATTTAATTTAAAATTTTTAAATGGTGGTCACTCAAAACATTACTTCCTGATTCCATGGCCTGGATATGAGTGTTCTAAACTATGTAATATATAATGTGAACGAGGCATAATGAACAGTTGTAAAAAAAAGCTTCAAACGAAACATAAAATTTGAATTTTTTTTTAACTTCTCACATAACCTAACTATAATTTAAAAAAAAAAATCCTCACTACCTGTTTTGATATTTTCATTTATATTACTTAAAACTTTTTGATTGTCATAGGGTTACAAAATTATCAAGATGAATATCTTTAATGTATTACATTGGTTAACTTAGCTAATGTCAATTTTGTGTTTAGAATTTGAATGAATAGGAGAGACATGCTTACTTTGGGAAGCTGTCCTTGGTAAAGCACTAAAGTTCTGACTTATTTCATATCACTGTTCACTTTTATTGTGTGTTTATCTAGTATTTGTGTACTACTATTTAATAACAAGAACCTTATTCCAGGGTAAGCCTGTTCTCCTATCCATAAAAATTCTAAACATAAAAATAGGCTATGTGCCCTATTAAACCTAAAGTCAATTTTGTTTTATTATTAGTGTGGTAAATCAGTTGTTTATAATAATTGGTTGCTTTAGTAATACATGACCAAATAGTTTAAAAATTTAGGAAATCATTCCTACAAATTTACTTAAATTATTTAATTTTCCTCGATATTATGAATGGTATCAAATTCTTTGGCTTTTAATGGAAAAAAAATTATATTTTAACAAAATGATCATTGAAATAAATCACTTAATTAGTTGTAATATTATGTGATGATTATGTTAAAGAAATAAAAATAATGTTATTGACTATTAACTATAAAACTTCTACCATAATTATTCGTGCTGTATAATAGTTATCAACTACCTGGAGCCCTTGCCCAAGAACTTGATGGTTTATCAGTCTTTACATTGTATCCTGCCACTTTCCACGTACTGGAATCATAAACATTGTGAATTCCTGGTAATGTCAAGTATGAGACGACAGGATCATTACTTGATGAACCCATATCCTCGTAAACATTTGCTGTTAACGACTGAATTTGTCCAACTTTATTAACGTTAACCTGAAAGTGTAATAAATATTAATTTTGATTCAAAAATATACAGAAGTAATCCTATTTAAAACTACAAGTTAAATAGTTACTTGTGAAAAGATAGTTTGTAATTCATTCATTATTTAATTAAAATATCTTTGAATACTTAATTGTATCTCTCACAAAGAAAACTAATGTTTTAATCTTTGAATAATGATATTTAGTTAATGTTTTTAAGCGTCATATTTTACTATTTCAAATATATTATTAGTTTTGCTATTGCTTTAAACTAATAGATAGCCGTAACCATTTTTCATTATTTAAATGCCTAATCTGATTAATTTTAATAAATTTAAGAAAAACAAATTCTAAATTAACCAAATGATCTGAATATGTTAATAGGTATTACTTGAACCGAACATCCTTACTTCATAATCAGCGTACATCGCACATCTCTTCCCAACAGCTTCCATAGTAGTCTCTATGGTAGTAATTAGCCTCACAGGTTGTCTAATTAAGTATGAAGCAAGACTACACGCCACAGCAGTCAGATTATTTCTTGTTAGTTTAAGTCCATAACCTCCGCCACATCTTGCAACCTTCATGTTGATACTGAAAATATATCAATGTTATTTTAATAAGTCCTCACAATGTATTAATTAAACAACTTTATTTTCAGAAAATTTGTAATTACAAAAATATTATTGGTCCAATCATTTTAGTTGTTCAGTATTCATCAATTAAATAAACAATTGCATCCTGTAGATTCCGTTTCAAAGAACTTTGGGTTTTACGATTTGCTTTGATAAGCACCTTATAGTGCTCTCAATCCAAGCCCACTTAAGAAATAATGTATCATGGGTTATCTTTCTCTATCACAATGATAGTTCGCAATGCATCCAAGTTAATGTACGGACACAGTAAATTAATCTTTAAAAAATCGCTAAATCAATATTAGTACAAAATATTGGAAAATCCTATGTAGGTCGCTGTATAATTTGTATTAAATATCTGCTTATTTTAACAATAATCTGAATGCAATTGAAATGTAAAATAATCGAGTCATTATAATATATAGTTACATTTATGATTTGTAACTGTTCAGCTAGATAACATGTGGGAACAGTATATAAATACATGTGAAAGTGTGCAAGGAAATGTTCTCCTAACAGGAGTAGTATGAAACAATTTTATTTACTTGATTGTATAGCTTAACCATAAATGTCACAATATCATGTTCATTTTTATTTGTTAGTATAATTGACTCATTATAATCAATAGTTAATTTATTGTCTTAATTAATATTAGTTCTCAGACAAAACACATTCTACGGAATTATTCATCAGTAATTGACCAAACAAAGCAATGTCTTGGCTCATCATATATTTGGCCTTTTTTGTGTTTGTTTGTGTGTTTGTTACAGAGTATTAGCCAACATCACAATTAGGCTGATCAAAGTATGTGTAAAGTTTTCAAATTTTACTTTTGAGCACAAATAGCAGAGACTATTATCACTTCGGCCCTTTTAAAGAATTTGTAGGAATAAAGGCATTCAACAATAATGAAGAAGTCATTTATGTCATTCAGAGATGTGTAAATATGATACAAAAAGACTTATGCTTTGCTAGTTTTAATGAGTTTCCTCAGAGCTATAATAACTGCATTGCAATAGTACAATACTGTGTTGAGCAATACAAGGTCATCGAAAAAGGTGTCTGTGTTTTTGAGGCAAAATAACTAAGTTTATGGTTCTGATAATTTATTTATTTTTATATCAAAAGATATAGAAAATAATAAAGTTTGAATATGAGCACCTCTTGTTTCTCGGTAAATATCTTGCCCATTGGACAATAAATGTTATGGTATGAGTGATTCTCTCTCTTAAATGGAATAGATCCTGGATTTTCTTAGCAGAGACAATGGTTCTTAATGTAACCTTGGAAGAAATAGTTCAAAGGAGTCAGATCAGGGCTCTTTGGTTGCCACAAAACAGGACCATTCCTTGTAATATAACAGCCAGAACATCTGTTATTAAGGTCTTTTTGTACATTGAAACTATAATGAGATGGTATTCCATCTTCTTTAAAAAATATTCTTATTTCCCATTTTTCTTTTTATGTCATGATTTTGTGGAGAAATATAAAGTTTGAGCATGTCACTAACTAAGTAACACCTACGTTTCTCAGCAAACTTGAATAGGCCTACGACTTGATCATGCATTATTCCACACCACATGTTTATCTTAGAAGAATCACGACTAAACATTTAATTTGGTTGCTGAGCCCCAAATCTACATTTGTGGATTTTAACAGAGCTATTTATGTGGATGGTTGCTTTATCTCTGAAAAAATTTGGTTAACATTGTTGCAATTTCATCATTGCTTATTGGATTCAACATTGTCACACCAAGTTCAACTCGTCTAGTGTGATCTCCTTCTTTAATTTCATGTTAAGCTGGATTTTATAAGTATGCAATTTCAAACATTTATAAAGTTCTTTTAAGGGATTCCAATTTTCAAACTTTTTAGGGCTACTCATACATAACTATCTCAAATACTCAACATTATCATCCAGTATGCGCGTCAACCTAGAGATTTCTTGATATATACGTTTACAGTTTCTGTAAACTGATTGTATCAATGAATAATAATGGTTTTGTCTATAGGTGGATCTTGTCTGTAAGTACACTGTTAAGGGTATTGTACTCTAACCAACGATTTAATTTCAGCAAACCATAAAACACAATGAGCTTTTTGTTGAATAGTCTCTATTAGAATAAAGTGACTACTTCTGGGCTCTAAGTGACAAACAAAACAACTTTGCATGGGTTAAGCACATTCATCACAACCAAAAAACAAAACTCCCAATGTTTATAAAGAGTTTGTCATTCAAATCAAGAAAATTGGTTGATTATTTTGTTCATGGCATTTACAATTATTGAAATCATGGACATCTTTTTCGATGACCCTGTAGTATATAAGTCTCCCCCATTGTAATCAATCAAGTGTAGCTACCCCTAATAATTTAGCACAAGAATTTAAGAAATGATTTAGATATTGCAGGTCTGAGAAGCCATTGTACATACTTCAGTATTTATTATCTACCTCAAATTGAAACAGTTCATTTCCCCAGAATACATTAACAAACATTTAAAGTAAAATAATTCTACTAAATGTTTTTTTCTTTATCTTGCCAGTAAGAAATATGAGTTATATCTAATACATATTTACCGATTTTCAGGGATGTCTAGAGCCACAGAGATTGCTTCTTGTGCACATTGTATCCACTGTGAAGTACTATAAACATCCAATCCATCGTCTAAAGGTACAGTGTAACAAGCAAAGGTCTCCATCACAAAATGATATTGCCCTCCCATCTTCAAGTCACCTTTTAATTTGTATTGAACATCAGCTGCAAATAAAATGTACATATGTGAAGAACATGTACATAACTACTATATTTACTAGTATAAATCACACTTCGGTTATTAATTATATATATTAAATAGCAAAAATTAACATATATACAAATAATTGTTCACCTCTCTCTAGATTATTGATATGGTTTAAGCGGGTGTTGGCCATCATTTGTGTATATAAAAATTAATAAATGATGTTTCGAGGGTATAAATCAACTTCTGATTTCACGTGAGAACATGAAAATAGTGAAAAATGGCTATTTAACCAAGTAGCCTAGGGCCATGTTAGAAACTGAAACCAGGAAAGGAATTCGGGCCTAAAGCTGAGCCTTGGTAGTTCAAATAGCTAACAAAACATGGAGAGTGATGCAGGGAAGCTTTAAGGATTTAAATATCCTTACTCTCTCAAGCATGTATATTCTTGAAATATATTGTTGATTTAAGTGCAATACAGGTCATAATAGTGATTTTCATTTTTATGACACAAGAAGAAGGGGGGCTTGAGATATGATCAGCATTGATTGAACATTTATAAAATACTTCCTGCTCAGATTGGAATTACTCTATGGAATATAATTTCTAAAAGATATAACAGTTTAAAAATATATAAAGCTAAATTGTTGAAATACTTGTTGTTTGGTGAGAAGTATATATTTAGTGGGCAAGTTTTGTTCATAACACTGTAGGGAGGACAATGCCTTCCCTGTGTCCAATAAATATTCATTTGTCATAGTAATAATTGTATTATTGCCATGTTCTTGAATGTGGTGCAATAGGTTCCAGGTTTGATTCCCATGGGTGCTTAAACAAATTTCTATAAAAAGTGGGGGACTCTAATTAGTAGTATATCCTGGTGATGAAAACTAGAATTACAGTTATAATAACTCAATGGGGTGACCACATATCAGCAAATGAAAAGCATTTTGGTAGACCTATGCCTGCAATGAGCTGTTGCACTGTGTTTGTAATAATGGCACAGGCAGATAAATTAACAACTTTGTTCTTATTTCATGTTTGTAATAAAAGTTTAGTGTGATTACTTAATAATTGTTTTTATTGACTACTATAAATTTATTACCTTTTTTTATAAAGATCAACGAATAATTAAATTATTAAACAAAACTTTGGAAACATAATTAAAAAGAATAAATTTAATTAGCATACATTTTTTGTTATGTAAACAATATGGGCAATCCTTTAGTTCTAGAAACTTTAAAATATTACATTATTTTTCTATTGATATGGAAATAACTGAAATATTGATTACTTTTAGTTACTGTTGGTTCAATCTTTCCTTGATACTCTATTCTTGATTTGTCACCAGACTTAACAATCTCATCAACATGGAGCACTGGTTTTGACTTGCTTTTATAAGTTATACCAACTTTTTTAGCCGCCTCATTTGCAATGGCTTGAGTATTTGCTACAATTATACCAACAGGCTGCCCAGCGTAGAGTATATCACTTTTTACAAAAAGCTGAAATAAAGGTGGAAAATACATTAGTTATGATTTTATATTTCCAAAATATAACTTTTTATATTTGTATTTTCATACAATAACATTATATTTATGTAATTTGTAATAATTTGTATGTAAAACATTTCAATACTTGTTATGGTGTAATAGTGTACATTTTTAGTTCTTTCATCTTAAACAGAATGGGATATATACTTTGATTTGAGATAAAGTGGAGTATACGCCTAGACTTGATGAGTCAAGCAGGAAACATATTTTGTTTTGAATAAATTATTTAGAATATTATTCAAAAAATTATTTGAATTATTTTTGTTTTGAATAATTTTACTTTGAATAAATTATTAAGACTAAATTAGAAAATAAAATGAATAATGGTAAATGATCAGAGAAATTTATTCTATGTACTATAATAATTAGAATGATTATAAACTTTATAGTTAAAAAGTGCAGTGCAAACATTTTGTATACAAAGACGAAAGAGTTGGGAATTACTGCCAACCGATTTTTAGTTTAGTCTAGATAGAACCTTCAAGGTGAATGGTCGTCGCTCATATAATTTGTTTAGTAATTTGTTTAATACTTGAATTTTGAATTTGTTATTTGTTTGATGTCTTATAATATAAGACATAATATGTTGTTTTTTAAAGTAATATTAAGATGTAAAAACTTCCAAGAGATTAATTATTTATTTTTTTAAAATTAAATATACTATAATAATAATTCAAGAATAATGTCTAAATTCATTTTAGATAAACAAGTTGCAACCAAAATTTTAATATAATAAATTTAATAAAATTAAATTTTCCTTTAGATGATTTTTAAATAAAATATAATATGTATATAGGATGTATTAATATAAAATGTTTACAGGAATTTGGTTTTATATGTGTTTACATATTCTAATAATTTGTCTTAATAAAATTATGTGCATTTCAGAATAAAAAAGACTCTATTCTTTTATCCAATGTTCTCATGGTCGTGATTCTTTTTTAAGTATACTTATCAGTGGTTTAACAGTAAATAAGAAGTCCTTATTTGTTTTCCTGAAACTGAAAATTCTTTATTAAACACATTATTGAACCAATACATAAACTTATTATCAATTTACTAAATTAAACATCCTTCTTTTATCTTTTATATTTATGTTTTACTTTTTTATTAATGTCAAAATTTTGAATCTTTAGTTTGTGTTGAGTTGCAACTTCTGGAAAATTACTCATCAAAATGAGTTAATTAGGCTTATTATTTTAAATATTTTTTGAATTATTTTATCTCAACAAAAATTATTCTTATTTGTAGGCATCTTTAATTTTTTTTTAATAGCAAAGTAATTATAAAAAGAAAATATCAAAATCATTAAACTTATAACTAATACATCAAACAATAATTAATCTAAAATGGTTTTACAACATATAATTTTTTTGGTGTTTTATAACACCCATTACCAATCCTATATTACTGGAAAGATTGTTCGTCACAGTTCGCTGATGTGTTAGTTTCCTAATGATAACTCCGTCACTGTTTGCATAATGTTCAAAAATGAAAACTTGTCTGTCTCTCGAAATCACCATTTAACAACACTCCCATCAACGGTCTTTGTTAATATTACTCGTTTTCACTTTTTTGAAAGCGTCTCTTTCAGCACAAACACTTTGTTCCGATTACTACTGAAAATTATGTCCGTTTACTTTGAACATTGTCTCTAGACTCAAAAATATGTCTGATCACCTCAAACGCCATCTCCAGACTCTTAAACATTAAATTACATTGTTCATAAGTTCAAAAAATCATTCAAATACAAATTTCATTGTTCTCAAGAATGACACTTCTACAAACAAAAATATGTCTGATCACTATGGACTCTATCTCCCAACTAAATATTAACCTTGAGCTTGCACGCTTACCATCCTAGTACAAGGTTCACCTTTCAAGTTCCACGGACATTGTCCAAATCATTCTTGCCTGGCAACACACACTCTCGCTTTTACATACACAAAATTTCACTACAATACTCATTCTATCTTAAAACTAAACATTATTTATTTTAAATACATATTTTTTGGAAATATATTTTAATTTTTCTTTCCCTTATTTCAAATGTTATTTACAGATGTCAACTTGACTTACGTCATCTTTCTTTCAACCAATCATAAATTCCTTTTCCAACAGCTGATATTTTGGTACCAAATCAAAATTCAAAAATTGAGTATTACAAGATTTTAAATGTTCAATTTATGGACTGTGGAAACATTCTATGCCCATAACCCAGAGGTCCTTAAATCGTAGGCATGTATAATACTAGTAGGCACTTAAATTTAATTATAAAGCACCATGAAGAATCCTAGGGTCTACTGCACAAGAGTAGTGGTTTTAGGCAAGTTTCAATCAAGAAAATTTATATGACTGTGCGGACAGAGATTGGTGGAAGCAATATTTATATATTGTTAGACAGTAGATAATTATTATGCAGGTTTCTTTACAAAGGGTGATTAGTAACTTATAATAGTTTGTTATTAGATGAACTTGTCCAGCAGACATTCTAGTTCAATTTTTGTTTCTCACAAACTGTCCTCAATGTGTAAATTTTATTAAATAAGGATACCAACAAAACATCAAGATCGAAACTTTTTAATGCACATTCAGACATTCTTACTTTTCACAAACTATAGATACACCCACCTCTTCTTCTTCTATCACATAAACATCTGGAGCAATGAATGTATTCTTGCCAGGAATATCTTTAGCAGAATAAAATGTCACAACTCCTGGAATTTGCTGAAACAAACATCACCCATTTTTAAAGAAGTCTAAATGTAAGAAATTGGTAACAAGAGTACACATGAATGATGAAGAAAAATTGTACAAACTTTCTCACTCATCCCCAAAAGCAAATAAAAACCAACCAAAACTATTTGTCCCTAAAAATCTCAGTTTGGTAGTTGTCAGTCCAAAAGTGAAAATGAACCAAAGAAATTAACCATTATTGAAAAACTTGTCAATGTAAATTGTATTTGATTAAAATCTAGCTACTAATGAAGAAAGTTTTGTTTTATTTTTTACCAATTTATTCATGAACCATATTATTTTTTACTTGCGATATTACAAATGGGTTTCGGTAATTAATTTGAATATTTCACTAAAATTTTGAACAAAATATATAATAAACATTGGTAATAAACATTGACCATATTATGGTCAATTTTGAAAAATTACAGCTTTTATAACAGCTTCATAGACAATTTATGTTTGTTATGTTTATCATTATTCATGAACCTACATTTTTGAAGAGATAATGACCAATGATTTGTTTGATAAAATTGTTTGAGCTGATTTTGAGGAAATCATAATTTTGTGTTTTTTTTCTTATGGTATTTCACCCTGAAATTTGTATTTAAAGAAAATGAAAAAAATATCCTGAGATGTGACTTTAAAAGACATATATCCATGAAAACTTAACATTTTTACCCATGACTTAACTTTTCTTTATAGTACATATATGGATTGTGTTGTATAATTACATTAAACTTTAGACTTACTGTTATTGTAATGCTTAAAAACCATACAAAATTGTGGTTTAATGGTAATCCATAAGTTTCATATAGCACACTTATTGTTATTAATATAATAAAAGAAGAGTTGTAAGAACATTGTGTTCCACATAAAAGCATCCCGTATATAACAATGACTCTTTGCTTTGAGCTTGAATGAATCACTTAACACACAGTAGGTATCAGGTACAAGTTGAACATTGCTTAGTCTAATATTTAATTTCTTCTATTCAAGAGTAAGGATGTGTTTATGGCATGAGGAAAGCAAGTTTACCCCATCAATATATATATATATATATATATATATATATATATTTGTCTAAAAATAGTGTTCATTTGAACGATGAATAATTTTGTTTGGATAGTATTTCAATAGCCAATGGATGTAAAAAGTTTGCACAATGTTGTTGCACCATTTATTTAATTTCATTATATTAATATTATAACTGAGTTTCTTGTGTACTATAAATTTTGTTTATACATTTTTGAAGTGTTGTTTTAAATTACATGTGAACAGCAAATTATTGATTGAACATTGAGCAATATAGATACTTTAAAACACAAAGTTTTAATATATTTTCACTCCACTCACCCATTATCTCCACGTTTCCAACTGTGATTTGAATCAGTTGTCTGCCCTGAGTCTATAATGTATTTGTAAATTTATGGTACAGGTAGTAATATTAATACAATTTACTAAAATAAACAGCTTCAAACTATTACTATTTTGTAATTGAATATTTATTACTATTATTTTATTATTTTAAGTTTAAAATGATTAGAAAATTTCCTTGACCTTATATGGTCTTTTTAGTTGTGGATGTTCACTGTGAACTATGAACATATAGTATGATCTGCAGCAACTGATTCGAATTGTACAAAATTATACCGATAATTTATAGATCTAAACATGAAATCCCACAAAAATTGGTACTGGTTTATTATATTTATAGACTACCTCTTTTTTACATCAAATCGTAACTATTTAACATAATACTGCAATTTTAATATAACTTAATCTAACTTATTGTGGTGTTTCTTGTTATCAGAAATCTAATCTACATTTTGTTTACCAAAAATTAAAATAAATTTTGTTATGCCCAGGTTATGTTATATATTCAAATAGACTTATGAAATTGTTCAGTATAAAAACAACATAAGTTAATAAATCAGCAAAGTAACAACACAAACTGCTATTAAAAACAAATAATGATTCTCATAAGAGTGTTGCAGTAGCACTGATTACGTAGTGGCACAGTCTAGACCGGATGAAAGGCCGAACTTGAAATAATTGCAGTGGGGCGAATGAAAGTTGGAGTTATGTTATTTTTGTTTGTTATAGCAGTAGACAGATAACAGAACTTAGAAATATTAAAAAAAAAGGATGTTTAAGTTTTGAACTCACATCAAGTTTAATAGTACACAAATACCCAAAATTTTAGCAATAAAGTTACGCTATGGAAAAAGTATCAAAATGAGTAAAACATCTGTGGTACTGGTATAATTTTCAGAGTTAGCCTAAGCACCATAGTTCTAACATGAGAGAACCAAAGCTTATTCCTCAAACCATCCCCTTATTAAAAGTTAAAAGGAAAAACTTTTTCAACATGTTTGCTTAAAACTCACCAAAGCTTTAGATGGATCTATTTCATCTAAAACAGCTGAACCTACAGTTGTAAGGACTAACTGTGCATATAAATCCTGTTTTGAAGTTGGCATGTCATAAGTGTATTGTATTTCTCCTGGAAGCAAGATAAATTATTAAAATGTTTAATATATTTGATTGAAAACATTTTAAAACAACTTTATGCAACATTATAATTATTATAATTGTTAGAATACGTTTTGTGATTCTAAAGTGTAAACAATAAAATTAGTGAAACCGATTTATTTGGGAATTAATTTAACATCATCTTCGGTTGATTACAAATGTTACTCTTATTCATGAGTGAAGACAGTGAAGGCCATGTAAATTATATACAGTACTGAATTATGAGACTGTATTGATTCAATATCAATGAAGTGAATGCAAATAAAATTTAAACACACAATATAAGATGAAATTGTTAAATAAAATCATACATATTTTCACTGTTTTGTTGTAAGATTGCTATAAAGGATCAGTCAGTTAATTATAAAGTCATATTCAGCAGTATGTTTCTTACCTGAACACTGAGCTAACGCTTCCACTTTCAAGACAGGTTGATTGATTGGATATTTGGATTGGTCTGTCTCATACTCTTGTTTTCCTGAGGACAAAGGTCGTGTTAGATCTTGACCTCCAGATTGATATTTTGAATTAATACCAGCAGGGGACAAGCTTAAAACAAACTGTAAGTATAGGCAAAAATGTATATTATTCAATAAAGTGCTCAAATTACTAATTTTACCTTTTTATATATTTTAAAAATAAATAATTTGATTATTTCTAAAATAAGAACTATATTATACATTAATATTCCAATACTACTTCTGGAACGATCAAAGTTCTTTTCATACCTCTCTCCCTCAATGCTCACTTTATTTTGCACAGACTAAGTGAAGATAAATTTGATTGAAATACATTTTTTTTGGATATTTTTTTCCATTTTGTCAATTGATATAATTTTGTAATTAACTAATAGTTCAGACATAAATACAGATCGTGCCAACTAGAATGGCATGTAGGAAGGATCGAGAAAGAGAGACAGAAAATATGTCTTACCTCATGTTCTTTCCAGCCTTTTCTGTAGGCAGTCAAAACAACTGTCCTCATAATGCACTTACAGGAAACAACTAATATATTTTATTATATTTCTTATAGCCTATCTTGTTAAATATTATTTTTAGTGAAAAATGGGAAGAGAGCTTTTTACAGCATAAAATTCTGGACCAAAACACTGTGGTGCCATTTTAAGTGTACAAATAGTTATTAACAAGTGTTATACATTTTTGTTTTGTGGCGAGATGACATTAAGGAATGTGTGGTGGTAGTTTAACTTCTGCCCCAGTCATCAATTCAATATCTCCAAACCTAAATACATTGACTTGTCCTAGTGTGCAACACGCACATTAGCTAGATTAAGTCAAATGTTGGAGAAATGCTAGCAGAGTGAGTGGTAGAAGTATTATAATGGAAAACAGATTCATGGTACCACTAGTGGAGGTAAACCTTACCTGAACTAGAACAAAAATAACATTTTTTTTGTTAATACGGTGTTCTAGTTTTTTTTTTTGTACTTGTTACTAAACTTCATCCCTCACTGACATGTAAGTCATCTTGCCAATAATATATATAAGGATAAAATAAAGCAAAAGCTTAAAGTTTCAAATATTTATTAGTATAAATGAGCTACAATTGTTTCGCCTTGCGGCATCGACGGGCTACTGATAATTTACAGGTATAGACAACTATTCAAAACATAAGTACAGGAAACTGAAATACAATAGAGAAATCGGGAAAGGTAGGGGGTGACCTAGCAGGTAGATAAAGGTTGATGAACTATGGTACGGATGGGTTTTAGAAGAGGTGACGAATTTAATACAATTTGGTCATTTAGGTTGAGAATAGGCCTAAGTGAAATAGATCTATTTATTTCTAAACATTCTAAATTATTTAATCTATTGCTTTTATTTTCTATATGTAAGAGTTTAACATTCAATTAACTTTAAGCTTTTGCTTTATTTTATCCTTGAATATGGAGTTTCAACAAGAAATATCTGCTATTACATTAAAGTTGAATAATATATATGATTGCAATACATATTATACTCGACAGAAGTGTGATTGTATCAAGCAACTAATTTACTGATGGAAAAGTGATGTACCAGAGCGCATATGTAAACAGGATGCATTGTTACTTGACTATATCACTCTCAAAGAAATAAAAAATATTTTGGTCATTATATTGTGTTAGTTCTTTAGTGTTTAGCAAAAAAAGAATTCTTTGAAAAAGTTCAGGAGACTCACTTCAAAAAGAATAAATAAATTATACTATCTATAGGAACTGCATTGAATAGACTTTAGTCCAGATATTTTCTCAAATTTATAGCTTAAACTGTATGGATCTGTACAGTACAAGTGGTTCAGTCTAGAAAATACAACAAAATAATTAACTTGGTATGTATTCACACTCATATTTGGTATTGAATGTTCTCGGATCTTTACAACTTTTCTGAAGTTTTTCAAAAAGTAGGAGTAATGGCAAACTTGTTCTATAAAAACTGGAAGGAACGTTTGATGAAACTTATGATTAAAGTTTTTAATCTTGATTCTGCTAGTATAGCAATGTTTCAGTTGTTTAAAATTTGATTCCTGTGTAAGACGCTTGTTACTATGGAGACCATGCCTAAGAGTTAAACTTTGATTTCACCTTGAGATATTGCATTATTTTACAAGTTCTAAGTATATGGCTGACCGTTCAAATTTAGATAAAGTGTATAATAACAATGCATAGATTAATATTTAGATAACTATATGATGAGAGTTTTAATTTGTCTTACAGAAAGCTTAGGGTAGTTAAATTTTCAAAGTTCTGATTTTGTTTGAAGACTTTTATATTGTGAAAACGTTACAGTTAAATAACTCACCCTGTAAAGTAAAGATTGAGTTAAGCCTTTCCTATAAGCTGGAGTTGCCGAAGGAAGTACATACTCAGGCTGGACTTCTTCTTCAAGGATTGTCAAAGCTTGTTGCAGTGTTGGATGATCCATCAAGTATTTACCTGTTAGATAACTTTCTGTCTGTGAAGCATGGACCTTTATAGAAAATAACTTAAATAATGTAAAACAAAAATAATTAAACACAACTAGTTTCTTGATTCAAATGCAGTTGTAAATACACAATTTGAATGTAAAATGGACTGTGGTATTTAATGTATAGCATTCAGTATAAAAGAAACAAACAGAATGGTCTTTTAATAAAATATGAATAAAGTTAAAAAAACAGATCAACAAGTTTTTTCTTCTTGATTATCTGTGTTCTATGTGGGCACTTTGGGTAGCTCTGAAAAGTCCCAGCAATATTCCAACTTTTCTCACCTTTGATCTAGAACATCTGCTGTTAAATGTTGACTCTTCTTCTTGATTTCATTGTTTCAAATGTTCTACGTTCCAGATACATTCACTGTAGATATTTTGTTTACTTCCCATCATAAAAAAAGTCCATGGTCTGGTGGATGGGGTGGCCAAGATTTCCATCCTCTTCCAATTCAATATTGGGAAATTCCTTAGTAAGGAAATTACCAACAACATTGAGTTAGTAAGCCAGTGCCCCATCTTGTTCAAACATCATGTTTTCATCCTTGATTTGGGGTAGAACATGTAGCTCTAACATGTCAAAGACAATTCCATTTATAGAACTTTCAACAAAGAAAAAGGAGCCATTAGTCTGATTAGGAACAAGAATCCACCAAACATTGAATTTTGGTCTATCATTCTCATGTTTAATGAAGGCGTAAAGGACTTAATTTGCCCAAATTAGAACATTGTAGTGATGTACATGTATTAAGTATGGAAAGTGGCCTCATTACTAAACATTACTTGGTTCAGAAAATTCAATAGTTTCAATATATTCAACAATGTATACTTTAAATCCATACCTTTTAAGGTTATCTGGTGGCCACAAAGCAGTAACTGAAGTTTATAGCCCTAAACCCAAGCCATTTGATCAAAACCTTGCACACTGTTCTTTTTGGAACACCTAGTTCTTGTGTATATTTTCAAACAGTTTTTTAGACTACCATACGTAAAAAGTCTTTTTTTTTTTTTTAAATTTTTCAACAATTTCATTGCAGATTAATGACTATCTGACTACTTGCTGTGTAATAAGCTACCAGTTTCTTTGTGCCAAATATGAATGTTATTTTCATGTGAAGGTTGTTCATGAAACATACACCAATACTCACATTACTAAAGTTACAGGATTGAATTTTGCAATCCTAAAATACATTAAACTTTTGTTTAGTTGATTGTCATGTTTTTTAAACAAAATGAACCATATGAT
Organism: Aphrophora alni; assembly: GCA_963513935.1. Lineage (NCBI taxonomy): Eukaryota > Metazoa > Arthropoda > Insecta > Hemiptera > Aphrophoridae > Aphrophora > Aphrophora alni. Next base: position 99,406,918 of record OY740769.1, on the reverse strand, counting down.
TAGGGACTATATTACCCAATTATGAATAAAAATAAATATCTGATGTTTTGTGTATCTACAATGTTTCTTTATGGAGTCATAACAATTTGAAATTCCACCATGACATTTACTTTTTTGTATTATGGAATTAAAAGAAAACAATATTTCATCCAAATATTTCGATTCATTTTTTGGGTTGTCTTGAACATAATGTCACTCTAAACCAAAATCACTCTATAGTTCTATCTGTCTGTATATGACTGAAATTCCATAATTTATTTTTAAAAATACAATATATAGTCATCCAAATTTGAATACAGACAGACAGAACCATAGAGTGATTTCAGTTTCTTTTTTTCCCCCCTTCTGATATCATTTATATCGGCCCTGTGACTGATATTCTGTAAATGATCCATTTAATCGTATAAGATTACTGAAATTTACATGCTAATCTCTCATTTTTACATTTTTGAGTAGTGGTGACAGTAGAAGCGGTCACAGTAGAAGCGGTCATAATAATACTTTCAAAAATTTCGTTAGGTAAGATATTTAAACTAGGAGATAAGTTGCATTAAATAGTATAGTATAGATTTCCTTATATTTGGTAAGGTTAGGTTAAAAGTGACATAAAACCTCTACATAAAATCTTACACATAGGCTACCTTCAAAATTATTTTGCACTTAAAGTGTCAACATTGTAATTGCAATATTTGAACAAGAGTATAATGACTGTCTTTTAGTTTAAAATTATACATAACTTTTCCAAACTTCTATATATAGTATTTCATATTATAGACAAAAGGAAAAGATTACTTTTGGATACACTGTGTATTTTTAAGAATATATTTAACAAAGATAAAATAAGCACTAAGCTACAGTTTCAAATGTATTTATTAACTTATTTAGCTACAATTGTTTCGCCTTGCAGCATCTACGGGAGATGCCGCAAGGCGAAACAATTGTAGCTAAATAAGTTAATAAATACATTTGAAACTGTAGCTTAGTGCTTATTTTATCCTTATTATGGAGTTTCAACAAGTAGTTACTGCTGTTACAGTTAAATATATTTAACAGAAATAAAACAGCAAAGACTAGTCAAACTACTAATTATTTTTACCAAGGTCTCCTAATGTAAATTATAGTAAAAATAATAGAGCCATACACAATTATTAAAAACATATGAGTAGAATATGTATTGTTATCGCAGAGGTTTAAAAAAAAGAAGAAGAAATTACCTATATGAACAAACCTACTCATTCACTAATGGTCTTCAATTGAAAGACTGCTTAATATATAATTAATATCATTATACCTCAAATACTTCCCAGACTTGGAGAAACAATGTTTGCACTAATGAATATACTTAAATTACAATATGTAATGTGAAGTTGGCAGAAATACATTGTTTCTATGTGACATGCAACTATTAAAACAGATGATCTCATAAAACCCTAATTATAAAGCATTCAAATACAAATGTTCTATGCTATGTTCTTGTACGAGTTCAAGGTAATCAAAGACAATGACATGATTATATCTCATTGGAGAAACACATGTTTTTGCAACTTGTCATTAGTTGTGTTAATTCCTCTTTCCATCATTTCTGTCAGTTATAATCAATATGTCATAGCAGTATGTACACATTAGTGCTACACAGTGAATTATTATTAGATTGTTGATAAATGAAGGTGTCATTACTTGTCTCAGATTTATTCGAGACTTAAAATCACTTTAAAATGAGTGTCCACTCTCAGTCCAGAATGGTGTAAGTCAAATAATGAAGATGAAGTACGAGTTTAAAATGAACCAGATGCTCTTTGGACGATAACATTGACCAGTGAAGAGAAATTGACTGATATTGATGGACTAATTTGAGACAATCAGAGAATTGTCATATTCTTGGTGGTTAACATGGCTATATGTATTCTATTTAATACTTAAAATGTTTACCCATACATTATGTATATACTTACAAAACTCTTATGGATTCCTCCATAAACAATGCTAGGCTTCTCAAGTACTTTAAATTTGTTTGTGGAATCCACTTTGAATCGAAAACCTGCATTAACATAAGCTTTCGCATTCTGAGCTCTAGGAGCTATCTGAAAAAACAAACAAAAATTAACATAAGAATTATATTTATTAATCAATTAAATTTTAATTATTTCATTTTGAAAATCATGCATATTTAGATGAAAATTCATTCAATCCTCTTATCTAGGTTATCTCCAAATATCTGGACTACTCTGTCTAGTGGAGTCGAAGACAGGAAAATGTAAATAATTTAAGACAATCTGGGACTAGGTGAATTTATTATTTAATATTTTTAGCCCTTAGAGAGAGAGTTTATAACTTAAACAATTCTATCAAATGTTAACTGTAATTTTGAATTTTCTTTATAAATTGTAATTTTTCTTTTTTCCCGTTAAGTTTTTTAAAAATATCTCACCTTCTACAAGTCGGTTTGTGAAAAAATCAAAATTGTTCAATATGAATTTTGCTACAAAACTTTGTAAGCTAGAATTGTGTAAATGATTTTCTTAACTTTAAGGGTAAGACATTTTCCAATGTTTCTAGTTGAGCTCCTGGAAGATGATGTTGTGGCCACAAGTCACCATCCTATAGATCCACAAGCTCTGTGAGCGTGAGGATCTTTTCTTTGAAGTTGTCTTGAGGAATTGTGAGGCCTTTCTCCACATGTCCAACGATGCCTATCCTTTCCTCCTCAAGACTTCTGCAGTCTAAGAAAGTGGTGGTCTGCAGTTTCGTTATGAATTCCACATCTTCTTAACTTTTGAGCTTTTGCTGTGAAGATACCCATCTTGTGCATATGGTTTCTAAAGTGACCATGTCTTGTAATCTAGCCAACCACTTTCCTAATATTGCACAGGCTGAACATGATAAGATCTGATACAATTTTTGTAGAGGTGGTATGAAGTGTGACTCTACTCATTCTCAAACCTGAGATGTTTCTCCACATTGTCCTATGCTCTTTCTCAGCCCAAAAGTTCATGGCAAACATAGCCCTTTTCTTGGAGATTCCACTAAAATGGCTGTGATCCTATGAACTTTGCTGCAGATGCTTTATTTGCCAGAATGTCAGCATTCTCCTTTACACTAATTCTAGCATGTCCTGGGACCTAACAAAATGCACCGACTTTGTCCAATCCGTCGTTCTTAGGTCTATGACCTGTTGATTTTGCGAATAAGTTGTAAACCTAATCTAACGTAACCTCAGATGTCGATATTTTGTCTTTAACTAAACTAACCAAACTTAATTTCTTATGACGATATTTTGTTTAGATATTTAATTAGGCTATTTTGTATGACTAGTGAACATAGTTTTCAAATACCCCTTAGTACTGGTTATGTCTAAGAAAGAACACTACTTGTGTAAATGTAGTGTTATATATTTTATATACTTGTAGTATTGTTGTCGGTTACTTGAGTGAGCCACAAGTTATAATATGAACAAATATTTTTATATAACTTTCAGTTTCACCAATTATTACCAGAGCGTTTCATCTGTGTTATTGTATAATATTTTTATATAACTTTCAGCAATGGCCTTGACTCACAGAACCCAATAATATGCTATACATTTAATGTAGTGTATTCTATTACAATAATGACAACGACAAAGCGTTATCAAAAAGTAAAGTCAAAAAGTGACTGAATTTTGATCCAATTAATAATCGATTTACCAACCCTAATAACCGATTACCAACCAATGTACCAACCCAAACATCCAATTACCAAATGATTTACCAACCCAAACATTCAATTACTAACTGATTTACCAACCCAAACATACGATTACCAGGCATTAGGATAAAGAAGACAACCATTCGGGCATACACTAGAATACTGTGGTCTGAAACCCCATTGGTAGCAAAATTGTCTGACCAAGTTTGCTTCCACAGATACCTCCATCTGTTCCACCTTTATTTTTTGAACTGTTTGTAAACCACTCCAGTTCTCCTAGAGGTATGAGTCTTCTTCCCTCAGATCATTTCTCATGTTCTGGTAATATCACTACAAATTACTTTGAGAAGGAGTAAATATTCGTATGGCCTACATAATCTTCTGTGACCATTGTTGTGATTTTAGAGGTCCCATGGGACTGTTTCCATAAATATTATCATATACCTCTGCTTTCACTTTGTTTACGGTATTTAATTACTTAATAACTAGCACTCCGTTTTTGAATATTTTGTTATCATTTTTTAAAGCAATTAATTACTTCAGGTTTTGGTAAAAGTGTAATGTGGAAAATTGAGTTATTATTATGTTTACTTATGGAAACACTTGTTACCAGGGGACTTAAATTTAAGAAAGGCGGAACCAAAATGGTAACAATGTTTAGAAATTTAAAAAAAATTAAAAAGACAAAAACAAATTTAGTGATTAACAAGGCTCAAGTTTATTGAAACAAAAGAAATTTCGACGTTTCAGATTTTATCATTTACAACTGAGAAAGACATCCTGAGACAAAATTATCATAAACAGCTTATGATTAACAATATTATAATTAATAATAGTTATACGCCCTTAATGCAAAATATTATAATTTTAATAAAAAAATTAATCAATAGATTCTGAAAATTTATCCCCCCTTTTTAGTTTATATATTTTATAGTTACAAAATTTGACAAAAGACAATGAGCACAGCTTAACAATTAACAGGATTATAATTAATCCAAAAAAAAAGATTATACGCCCTTAAATGTAAAAATTACAAAATAAAAAAGATGAAAGATACTGATATTTATTTCCCCCCTTTTTGACTTTATGAAATGATAGTTTTTTTTTTTTTAAAACAGTTACATAATATTACTTATTTGATAAATTTCTTAAATGCTATATTGGCCAATAAATATATATGTTTTAGATAAAAGAATTTATTATGAAAAGAGTAGTTTATTTTAAAAGAAAAGAAAAGAAAATTTTGAATATTAAATTTTTAAATTGACGTCAATTATTTTAATTTAGAGAATAACCTCTTGGAGGTTGTTAGGACCGAAAGTTTGCATGCAGGCTCCACCCAATAATTTTTTATATATTTTATAATTAATTACACAAGTCTACGTCTAAAAAAAAATAGTTTTTAAGAAAAACATATTCGTTGAAGTAAATTTAGGCACATATACAATATGAGTTTAATTAAAGTTCTATAAAGTCAGTTTTTTGTAACATCACTTTTGTGCACGTGAAACTCTGAAGCTATGTTGAACAAAACGTGTTTTGTTAACAGGACGAAACATGTTTAGATCTTTAGCTGTGTTTCTTCTACCAGCATATTAGCTATAGCAAAAAAACATGTTTTTTAGCGTCTGTACAAAATCAGACATGTTGTAGCATTAATGTTCATTATTAAAGTAAATATCTGGTTATTTGTCAAAATTAAAGAAAATTGATTGTATAACAGAAATTCGTTAAGATGGTACTTAAAAGCTTCTTAGATGATTATAAATCTATTTATATATATTTAATTTTGTTTGAAACAAAGCTTGTATAAGACTTGCAAAGATCTGCAAAAGTCTATAAAACGAAATTTTCTGATTTAGAACAGATTTCTCCAATTGTTTTATATTTGACATGTTCAATAAGATATTTTGATCATTTAAAGTTCAACATTAGTTTGCACCTATTTCACATAATTGTTCAAAACTCAAAATGTGCCTTTTCAAGGTTTTGTAAAGTATGTTTTAAAAAGTAAATTTTTATAATCATTCAGTTTCAAAAGAACATTGAATATTAAATAAAACATGAAATACATATTTTAAAGAATACATGATAATTAATAAATTATTTTAAAGCATTAACAAAAATTTAAAATATGATAAAATCTGTAAGGCTGAGTACCTGGAAAATCCTGTCGCAGTCCACGTGAGCTTGCGCCGTGAAGACGAAAGTTTATTTGACATTTTAGACTAAATCGCACAAACTGTATATTAACATCGTTGAAAACTGAAGCAGAAAATTTTGAGAACCAAGAAAAAAAATTTATTATATCTAACGTAACTATGTAAGAATGTCAGGCATTGTGAGTGACTACAGGTAGACTAGCCAGCGGGTATTAGAGCAGATAGCCTGTCTTGCCGTTGTACTTTGCCCTCCGATGTCATACGATGATTAGTTTTGGACAATCTCACCGGGTGGCAGCATCTGTCAAGCGACGGAAGTGGTATATGTGGAAAACGAGTTAATGAAATTATTTTGCAGATGTGATTTTTGGATTTGAATGCTACAGCTCTCCCCCCCCGAAAGACGGAGTTAGAGTGGAAAAGAAAAGGGGCCAGAAGGGCCTCCCGCAAAATTTAGAAAAAGGAGAGAGAGAGTGTGCTTGAAGGGGTAAAAAAAAAATTTCTCTCAGACAGGTGTTTTAGACCTCGAGATAAACAAAAAAAAAAAAAACTTAAGACTAACATGCATAGCGAGTGCCACATTATCTATATGTAGTTCGACAGAACCGGTCAGTATACCTTCACCAAGATAAACAACAAAGAACAAATACACCAAACTTAACTATTAAGGAAATGGACTCACTATATCCTCGTCCGAAGACGTTATGGTGACGAAGAAACAGAAGAGTTCATGACGCTCTCTATATTCTCGTCGCATCGATTACACCCGCGGAGTGCTCGATGTTAAGATATGTCTAGATAGGGAAACATGTCAGGTACATGTAGCGGCCATTGCCGTAAAGTGAAACCTCATAGTTGATCAGACTATGGGTTGAAAAGCGTCAAGTCCGGGAAACAGTGAGATATATCACTGGACAAGGAAAATCAAGATCTCTTCGCCTGCAAACATCTATACAGATTACGGCACGGAGGGGCTCTAGGAGAGCTCAGCCCACCGATGCCCAAACATACAGATGCGCATTTGGCTTAGAGGAAATACGGCTTGGTTCCGTATTTTGTTATGTTCTGCAGTGCACAGAAAGAAGACTACCAGATGACAATTTATGCGGGCCAAGAAAGATCAGAAAGAAAATTAAATCGTAAAGGAGAAGGTTCTAGAAATTTTGTTAATGTTTAATTTATATGATGAGGTTTGAGTTGCTCGACGTGTGCTTTTTTAACAAAACGAGGTGAATTGGCGAAAGAAAGCGCAACAGTAACTGGAGTAAGAAAATCAATGATCCGGAAGGGACCTGACCATCGAGGCATCAATTTAGCAGCTCGCTTGTCTATGGCGGAGCTCAGAGGGTGTGTTTTACACCAGACAAGATCGTTGATTTTATACAGATGAGGCTTCCTGAATTTGTTATAGGTCTTTTCGGCCTTTTGGTGCGCTTTCATTATATTGTGTTTGGCCTGGCGCCAAACTTGTGATGGATTAATATTAGGTTTTGGAAGGAGATCATGTATGTTCCAGCAGAGACTCAGTGGTGTATTGGGGAGAAAATTAAAAAGAATGCTAAAAGGTGTTGCTTTAAGAGTCTCATGATGTGCAAAATTGAAAGCCAGCTGAAGCCAGCAAAGGGAGTCGTCCCAAGAGGATTGATTTTAGGAGTGATAGGCGATGAGGGCTGCCTTAAGGTTTCTGTTAAGTCTTTCCGCATTATTAGGTTGGGGGTGATAAGGAGATAAAGTTGCATGTTTAATACCGCGAGAAAAACAAAAGTTGCGGAAGACATGTGATACAAAACATTGCGCATTGTCAGAGATTATTATCTTTGGAAAACCGAAATTTTGAAAAATGTTTTGGCTTAAGGCCTTAATTGTACTGTGGGAAGTTGCATCTCTGACAGGCATGAGCCAGGTGAATTTTGAGAACTGGTCAACTGCGACCAGTATCATGTTATAGCCCTGTTTTGTCCTAGGAAGCTGTCCGACGTAGTCGATATGTAATTTTTCCATGGTACGATTGGGAACCGTTGAGGCAAGGTATCCTAATTTGGAGTTGTGAGCAGGTTTGCTTACAGCGCACACCGAACAAGCTCGCACTTTAGAAGTGACATCCTGTTTTAAAGTTGGCCAATAAAAATTCTCCTTTACCTTAAACAAAGTTTTAAGTATTCCAAGATGACCACCCACAACGGAGTCGTGATGGTAATTAATCACCAGGTCGACTAAGGACTGAGGTAAATAAATTCTGGTGGGCTTTTCCAAATGATTTTTCAGGCAAAGTACACCTTTACTTAAACAGTACTTCTCCGAAGAGATGTTCTGTTCAAGGTCGGCAATGATATTTTTCAAAATAGGGTCGGCCTTCTGATGAGTCTGGATGTCATGAAAAGCTAGAGGAAAATTTGTGAGGAGACTGGTACACGAAAAGGTGACATTTTCTTCGTTGAAATTTTCCGGTTCAAACATGCGCGAGAGGGAGTCTGCTATGATGTTCTGAGTTCCTCTTATGTGCGCTACCTTAAATTTCAATGAAGTCAATTTGGCAATCCATCGGCCTAATTTACCAAGTTGACGAGGACGTGCTAAAAGCCAAGAAAGGGCTTGGTTGTCGGTTTCTAATAGGAATTCCCGATGTTCTAGATATTGCCTAAATTTCTCCACTCCAAAAACTACTGCTAGGCATTCGGCTTCATATGCAGATGAGGCTTTTCTTTCTGCAGGTGTTAAAGTACGTGAAGCGTACGCTATGGGCTGTCGTGAGCCGTCAATTTCTTGGAGTAGAACTGCTCCAAGGGCCACCGAGCTCGCATCTGTTTGTAAGATGAAAGGTTTGGCGAAATCGGCCATCCGGAGAACCGGAGGCTGTGTTATTGCCTCCCGAAGATGTTTAAAAGCTTTCTCTTGTTCAGCTTGCCAAGAGAATTTTTGGCCCTTCCTCCGAAGCAGATTTAGAGGCGCAGCGTGCTCCGCGAAATTTGGAATGAATTTAGCAAAGAAGTTGACCATTCCAATAAATCTGGAAACGGCCTTAGGGTTCTTGGGTTGCGGAAAATGTCTAATTGCCTTAGTTCTAGATGGGTCGATTTGCACGCCACGAGAAGAAACTAGGTGTCCTAAAAAGCTTATCTCATTCACAGCGAAACGGACCTTATCTGGGTTAACAGTCAAGCCAGCCCGCTGCAAACGAGTAAGGACTTCCCGAAGATGTTTTTGATGCTCTTCCCAAGTTTTGGAGTAGATGACTAGGTCATCCAGATAATTAAAAATGAATTTGAATTTGATGTCATGGAAGACCTGATCCAAAAGTCTGGTAAGCACTTGGGCACCAGTACAGAGTCCGAAAGGGACTCGAGTAAATTGATAAAGCATCCAAGGAGTACAAAAGCTGGTAATTTGTTTGGACTTTTGAGACAAAGGGATTTGATGATAAGCTGAATTTAGATCGAATACTGTGAAATATTTGGCACCGACAAACCAGTTAAAACTTTGATGTAAATTAGGTAGCGGCACCGCTTCGACGACGATGTTTTGATTGAGCCTCCGATAATCAATCACCATCCTTGTTTTCTTTTCGGGATGTTGAACCAGAAAAACAGGGGACGCATATGCCGAACGGCTAGGTTCTACTACTCCTGAATCTAACAATTCATTAATGTGTTCACGGAGGTATTCCATTTTTGGGGGTGCCAATTGGTATGGAGAACACTTGACCGGAGTGTTGTCCTTCAGTTGAATATCGTATTCAACTAGATGAGTTAGACCTAACCTTTTTGTGAGTACCTGAGGAAAATCATTAATTATTTTTAAAATGGCGTTTTTATCATTCTTTTGAAGATGTCCTAAAGGATCAGGAGCAGTAGGTTCAGATGTTGAAGACACTATAGGTTTATAAGCAGAATTACTAAAATTACATAGAGGAAAAACAATAGACCTCGAAAATTTAAAATAGAAGTTTTTTGCTGAAAGATCAAGTACCAGTCCCGTTTTAGATATGAAATCTGACCCGAGGATCAGAGGACACGACAACTTATGCGCCACCAGAAAATCCACATTCCAACTACAATGTTCCATTTTAAGATGAAGACGACAAGAGTAGGAAATGGGCAACCTTTTTCCAGAAGCCGTGACACAATCAGGCTTCACCCTGGTTATGGATTTAAAAGCCTTGGTGTTCTTTAATTTTTTAAAAAGGGCTTTAGAAATGACGCATCTTACTGAACCGGAGTCCAGCAGAGCCTTAACTTTAATTTGCCCAAAAGCTACTTCCACCAAAGGCAAAAACTGATCGTTCAGACCCCTAGATTTAAGAGAAATATATTTTTTTTTTTGAAGTTTGTAGTTGGAAAGCTTAGAGCTGGAATAGGTTTGCCTGGACCTATTCCGTAGAGAGAAGAATTTACAACCCCAGATATAATGACCGGGTATGCCACAATGATAACAGATGGGAGTAACGTAATTTTGAATTTTATTGCCGAAATTGTTTCTTCATAGATAGGAAATTGAATTTAAATTTTGAAAAGATGGTTTATTAGAGAAATGTGGTTTTAGGTTATGTTTAAATCCGATGTGGTTGGTTTTTGAACGGGAGGCTGGCCTGGAGCTACCAACTAGACTCCAAACCTGCCTCCGTTTTTTGGAGGATATTGCCTTGTTGGAGGCCGGTTCCGACATTCTGGGCTTCTATGTCCCGGCTGTCCGCAACTGTAACAGACCACAGGTCTCGTAGGTCTAAAATCAGGACTTCTAACTTCGGGTCTCTTTAATGGAGCCCTTTGCCTGTCAGTATACATGACATTGTTGACATGTGCGCAGAGTCGATCTAAGTCTGCAAAATTTTTAGGTTTGGCAACAAAAACTAAGCAGTTGCGGACTTCCGGAGACAGTCCCTCCAGAATGACGTCCGTGACCTCCAATTCGGACTTATCTAAATTTAATGTTTCTGCAGCTTCTTTAATTTGATTAACAAAAATATGCACCGCCTCGTTAGTCTTCTGGGGCCTATAGAATAACTCCTGCACTAGAGAAGCCAATCTTTTCGAAGGTATAAAGAGACTTAAGGCCTCTTTGTGAAACGTTTTAAATGTCTGATGTCTAATCAGACATGAATTTAAAGGGCCCTGAGCATAGGGCATTAGAACATTATTGATGTTTACAGCTACGTCCGGGTAAGTTTTGACTATTTTTAAAGCAATTTTTAAAAAAATTAATAATTTATCAAGGTCGAACCCATCTGTCTGAGGAATTGTTTTAATAATCTGTTCGGCAGGATGACTTAATTTTCCGTATATGGAAACGTATGAACAGCTTTTCGAACTGCTAGGAGTGGTTTGCTGAGCCTCAGCCTGCGGCGTGTCCGCAAGGAGATTTGGCCCATTAGACCGAGATGGCTCTGCAGAGCTAGCTTTAGTGGTTCCCCCAGTGGGCGTTAGCGGGATGCTTACGTTTAATTTTAGAGGAGCAATGGTTTGCTCAAAAGCTTTAAATTTTTCCTTGAGCGTAGCGAAATTGTTCTGTAGCTCGGCCAGATCCCGTGGCACGTTATTATCTGCAACTTTTAGTTGTTCAGTTTGCACCCGAGTTAGAAACTCTATTCGTCTTCCGAAGGCATTCATCCACCCGCGAAAACGATGTATTCTGTAACCCTTTTCTGGATCTAAGTTCTCCAGGTCATCCTGTAAGATGAACAAGGAGTTTTGCGCTAGCGATATCTGCTGCAAAAGGATCTCTTCGGTGAAATTTCCCAATTCGGGCTCAACGCTATTCTGTAGAAGGGACCTAAGAGAGGTTCGCATTTTAGCTACAATGTCTTTCTCACCACCTCTAGCTACCACTTCAAAAGCAAGCTCAGTGTTCTTTAACGAGTCTACTAATCGCAGCAAATCCACTGCCATTTTAACTGTTGCTGATAAAAAAAAATTAACAAAGTGATTTAAAAAAAATTTCTTTTAAGAAGATGCAAAAATGAAGTAAAAGAGCCAGAGAATGACTCAAGAACTATATGTAGTGTAGTTTTTGTGTATATGTGTGTGTGTAAGTATGAATTAATACAGACAAGCGAAAGAAAACTCGAGAAAGTTTTTGAAGGAAATTTTTGAATATTTTTTTTGTTTTTTTTTGTTTCTAACTATTTTTGGGTTTTATTATTTATTTAAATTTTTTTGGAATTCCCGAATGAGCCCGCTGTCTGGATCAAATTCAGTGAATGACTAGAGTGCAATGTATGTAAATTTTAAAAAAAAATTATTTAAGCAGAGAAAATAATAAAAAAAAATTTTATCAAAATCGGTTTAGAAGTTTTTGTGTAAGTGTTTATAAAAATAAATAAATAATAAAAAAGAGACTATAGATTTATAGAGATTTAAATATTTAAAATAAAATAAAAAAAATTTCATCAGCAACAGTTGTGCAGTATTTGAAAAAGCTGCAAACGTAAAAATGAGCCTTGTTTAACAAAGAAAATTTTGAATTTAAATTTAGATGGTTCCAATGCCAAATTTTGAAAATTAACTACGGTTCCAGAATTTAAATTAACAACTCTATAATTTAATTTAACCACACTAGAATCTAGAATAAACCACGCTCTGCTACCAGAAACATGTTACCAGGGGACTTAAATTTAAGAAAGGCGGAACCAAAATGGTAACAATGTTTAGAAATTTAAAAAAAATTAAAAAGACAAAAACAAATTTAGTGATTAACAAGGCTCAAGTTTATTGAAACAAAAGAAATTTCGACGTTTCAGATTTTATCATTTACAACTGAGAAAGACATCCTGAGACAAAATTATCATAAACAGCTTATGATTAACAATATTATAATTAATAATAGTTATACGCCCTTAATGCAAAATATTATAATTTTAATAAAAAAATTAATCAATAGATTCTGAAAATTTATCCCCCCTTTTTAGTTTATATATTTTATAGTTACAAAATTTGACAAAAGACAATGAGCACAGCTTAACAATTAACAGGATTATAATTAATCCAAAAAAAAAAGATTATACGCCCTTAAATGTAAAAATTACAAAATAAAAAAGATGAAAGATACTGATATTTATTTCCCCCCTTTTTGACTTTATGAAATGATAGTTTTTTTTTTTTTTTAAACAGTTACATAATATTACTTATTTGATAAATTTCTTAAATGCTATATTGGCCAATAAATATATATGTTTTAGATAAAAGAATTTATTATGAAAAGAGTAGTTTATTTTAAAAGAAAAGAAAAGAAAATTTTGAATATTAAATTTTTAAATTGACGTCAATTATTTTAATTTAGAGAATAACCTCTTGGAGGTTGTTAGGACCGAAAGTTTGCATGCAGGCTCCACCCAATAATTTTTTATATATTTTATAATTAATTACACAAGTCTACGTCTAAAAAAAAATAGTTTTTAAGAAAAACATATTCGTTGAAGTAAATTTAGGCACATATACAATATGAGTTTAATTAAAGTTCTATAAAGTCAGTTTTTTGTAACATCACTTTTGTGCACGTGAAACTCTGAAGCTATGTTGAACAAAACGTGTTTTGTTAACAGGACGAAACATGTTTAGATCTTTAGCTGTGTTTCTTCTACCAGCATATTAGCTATAGCAAAAAAACATGTTTTTTAGCGTCTGTACAAAATCAGACATGTTGTAGCATTAATGTTCATTATTAAAGTAAATATCTGGTTATTTGTCAAAATTAAAGAAAATTGATTGTATAACAGAAATTCGTTAAGATGGTACTTAAAAGCTTCTTAGATGATTATAAATATATTTATATATATTTAATTTTGTTTGAAACAAAGCTTGTATAAGACTTGCAAAGATCTGCAAAAGTCTATAAAACGAAATTTTCTGATTTAGAACAGATTTCTCCAATTGTTTTATATTTGACATGTTCAATAAGATATTTTGATCATTTAAAGTTCAACATTAGTTTGCACCTATTTCACATAATTGTTCAAAACTCAAAATGTGCCTTTTCAAGGTTTTGTAAAGTATGTTTTAAAAAGTAAATTTTTATAATCATTCAGTTTCAAAAGAACATTGAATATTAAATAAAACATGAAATACATATTTTAAAGAATACATGATAATTAATAAATTATTTTAAAGCATTAACAAAAATTTAAAATATGATAAAATCTGTAAGGCTGAGTACCTGGAAAATCCTGTCGCAGTCCACGTGAGCTTGCGCCGTGAAGACGAAAGTTTATTTGACATTTTAGACTAAATCGCACAAACTGTATATTAACATCGTTGAAAACTGAAGCAGAAAATTTTGAGAACCAAGAAAAAAAATTTATTATATCTAACGTAACTATGTAAGAATGTCAGGCATTGTGAGTGACTACAGGTAGACTAGCCAGCGGGTATTAGAGCAGATAGCCTGTCTTGCCGTTGTACTTTGCCCTCCGATGTCATACGATGATTAGTTTTGGACAATCTCACCGGGTGGCAGCATCTGTCAAGCGACGGAAGTGGTATATGTGGAAAACGAGTTAATGAAATTATTTTGCAGATGTGATTTTTGGATTTGAATGCTACACACTAACACACAAGACTAATAAATGATGCTCACTAGTCCTACTCATAGGACTAATTCAGCTTACATATTATTTTCTTAATTATCGATTTCTGTTTTTGGCACATATTCATTACTAACAATTTCTAAATTGCCTTTAAAATTCACTTGATATTTTATTGAAGAAGTGTGTTCATATTGTTAATTTACTTCCTAGTTCAGCTGCACATTTTTAGTCACTGCAGTAAAAGTATTTTCTGTCATACTACGTTTATCTTTTTTAATAACAATACCTGGTAATCAGTTAGTTAGTTCTGATAATACCACTATAAATAGTTAGCAGTACTGATAATACCACTATGTCTAACTTTTGCCGCAAGGATAAAACAAATTTTCAATAGAGATTACAATTAGTAATGCTATGTAGACTAGTTCATTTTCAATACAATAAAGGACTTTTTTAGAAGCAAACAATATAATTAATTTAGAGTACTTAATATAACGGTTTAAAACTTTTCATCATTATAAACAGTATTTTGTGAATATTATTAATTAGTTTTCAAGTTACAAAGATTTGTATTTCAGCACATGCATACCTATATTTAGTTCAACTGTCACTCCTCTCAGATTGCACCTACCTTATATGTTTTGATGACATAACTTTGGTCATAAGGAGGGAAGTTAATTAATGTCATAACTTTTTTGTTCATATCTGTACTTAAGTATATTGGCAATGACATTGTCTGGTCAGTAGCTCCATTACCAGATTCTGAAACAAAATTTCAAAATTATTATAATAATTTTCCACTGGATTTATTTGAAATTTTAAATGTGTTATTTTGGTCCCATATCAGATTTACATAAACTTTATTATTTCTAAGATATTTTTAATTTATCACATATATGTGGTGCAGAGAAATGATATGTTAAATCGGAGATATTTTGGACATATTATATAGAGCCTTATTTTATTTTTTCATTAACTTCTCAAAATTTTGAGGTAAGAAATTTTGCAATAAGAAAAATTATACGATTTTTTCAAAAAATCTGCTTTTATGATTTTAAACAAATTTTGCTCAAGCAGAGTCTCTAAGGACCCAAATAAAACATATTGATCACTTTCTCTTCAAAAATACAGGTTCATGAGTTATAAGTTGTAAGGCTGATTAAAAGGTGTGATTTCTCGAAATAGGCTCTACCGATTTTGTTTATATTTTAGTTGTGAAGATTAATCACCCAAATCTGTGTGTTAAATTCAAATAAAAATATTATGGGTCAGGAATTGTACAAAAATAAAAATGCACTTTACTGCCGTCATTAAAAACTCAGTTTTAATCAAATATGATTTATGCTGAGGATATGTTTATAGCACAAGTTTAGGTCCTCTTTAAATATATTTAAAGTAATATAGTTATCACATCTGAGGAGATCAAAGAGTAATGTGGAAACATTTCTTTGTAGATTATTTAAATTATATATATATTACAACAGTAGTTTTTTGTTTGTTTTAAGGCAAAAAAACACCATAGTGGTCATCATTGATTTATAACAATACTTTGTTTTTTTGTTTTGTGATTTTTACATTTTTTTTCTAACTCACATATACATAGTTCAGCAGTTGTTCAAGATATATCATTTTAAGGTTCCCTGAATGTTTTTTTTTTTTTTTTTTTTTTAGTGATGTCTGTCTAATCATCTGTGTCTACAACTAAAATCCATGAACTGATTTGAATCAAAATAATATTTTAGTCATAACTCATGATTTTTTTCTCATTTTGTATATACAGTAATGTGAAGATTAATGACTAAAATCTGTGTGCAAAATCGCAAGTAAAAATATTACAGTTCAGGAATAACTGGCAAAAACCAAAATGAACCTTGGCTACTGTCATTAATTTTTTTTTTTTTTATCAAATCCAATTTACGCCATCTACATGTTTATGCCACAAGCATAGGCCCTATTTAAACATGTAAATTTTTTTAAAGATGTCCATGGTTTACTTACATTTTTTTTGCTGACAACGATTAAACTGACATTTTAAGTGATGCATAGTTTTTGTTGGTTTTAGGAATGAGAGAGACAGAAAGTTTGTGGAATATTTTATACACCATTTACTTGTATTATATACTACTGTAAAACTTTTGTTTATAGGAAGAAAAGATACCAAATCCTGAAATAAAATACTCCTGAACTTTTTTGGAAAAAGTCATTCCGATGTAAAATAATGGTTTTTTTTTAAAGAAACATCAAAATTACAATAACGATAATCTCTTCACACAGTGTTTGATTTAATGAAACAAGAAGAATTGTTACCAGTTGTAAAACTATTTTTGTTTGCAGAATATTATTTTTATTGAAAAATATTTTATACTATCATAGAACAAATACAATGTTAATTAATTATTTATTGACTTACCAATGGTAACAGTAGCGCCAACTGTTTCAAAAATTGTAAACAGATCAGATGGAAATTCATGGTGTTCATGTTTGGTTGATATATTTCCTGCTAATGTGCCAACCTAAAAAATACAAATAATCTATTAATAAAATATTATTCTTAAAACACAATTAAATAAATGATGCAAAAACATTGCACACAATTTTTCACTCACTCATACCTAAAAACAAATTGCCATCGCCTCCTTACATCGGAACTAATTCACCCTACTTACTGAACCAACACTCCCCGGCGTTTGAGCACACAAATGCCGGGAACACTTCCCCGCACTTCTCCCGGACCTCAGTGCCGGAACCCTGGGCCAACCAAACACATACATCTCCCCTTACTGTCGAACAGTAAGGGAAGCTTTCTGATTGGTCCAGGTTCAACTCGCGGAAGCCCGCAGACTGGGCTTTCGCTAATTCAATAATTGCTGACCGAGCAACCCAATCACAGCCCGCTACGCCAACTCTGCCTCTGGCCGGCCTGTGATTGACTAGCGCTCGGTGTATGTTGAACAATGGCTTCTCCATTGTTCGACGCTCCAAAAACGAATAAATACCGTTGTTTTCTTTCCAAAAATCATCAATCTGCTGATCAGTCTTTTCGAAGACACAACTAGCGTCAGTCCTTCCGAGGACGCCATTAGTACACTTCACTGCCAGCAGAAAAATAGTCCGAAGTCAACCAAGTGAGCGACTCATAAAAAGAAAATGTTGTTGTTTTCTTTCTATATCCTAGACTCTTCAACTCGCCTCCTGTCAGGGAAAAAGCTAAGTAGGGGAAACCTGGAGAGCTACCATTTTACCGCCTCCCGTACGGGAAATTCAATAGGGTAGTGGCTACTCGGCGGACCCCTGTGCTATATGCCGGGGAGGCGCAGCAACAAGCAGCGACGGGAAGTACGCCGAGTGCAGAGGAGGATTAGCTGTGAGTTGCTGCATTCCACGGCCAGCCGAACTTCGCCGCACCTCAACGGCCTTTTTCAAGACCAAGCTCCTCCAGCTCCACTGCTGCAACTTCACGGCTCTTTTCAGGACTAAGCTCCTCCAGCTCCTGCCCCTGTACCTTGCCCGTCGTGGCGACCCCCAACCCCACTTTCCCCGCTCCCACGTCCTTACTCCTATCCGATGTCGAATCTCCTGTGTTTTGACCCCCGAGCCCCCTACCACCTTGGTTTTTAGGGAAGCTTGGCACCATTCCACAGTCGAAGAACCCATCACCGGCTAGGCAGCTGACGTCCCCTACCACCCTCATCTTCTCCGCCTCCAAGGCTAGCCGACGTCAAAATGAAAATGAACAGAAACCAATTGTCACCAAAAATGTTAGTTTGTTAGTTGTCAATCAAAAAGTGAAGATAAAACATGAACACCATTTTTTAAAGGAAAATTGTATGTATTTAAATGACCTAAACACGTCAGTCCAAGTTTGCGTTTTTGTTTTTTACTAATATTTTCTTAAACAAGCATTTTTAGCTATATATGTTTTATTTGGGTCTTTAAGGCTACCATTGATTAAAATTGATCAAAATCATTTGAGTGTATTTTGAAAAACATAATAGTTTTTTTTTAAAATTAAAAGCTACTCCTAAATTCTGAGTTATTAAAAAAGAATGAAAAAAAGTCATGAGATATGGCTCAAATACCAAATTTTATTATAATGGATCCATATTTTTGGGCTGTAAAGCTCTGGATATATTCCAAAAACCACTTTTTTCGACTTAGGGGATCTCTAAACAGTATGTCAGTAAAAAATTTCACATCGATTTTTTGACCCATCATTTAACTTTCTCTGTACTATGTACATGTAAGAAAAGTAAATTTTTTTGACTAAATGTAAAAAATTTCACTTAAAGAAAACTCATTAAAAAATATTATTAAACATACTAGATGGTTATTATTTGAATATATACTTGAAGAAGATGTATTATTGTGTTGATTTCTCTATTTTTCACCTTTTGTATTATTATTAAACAATATTTCATGTGCTAACAGCAGTTGTAGTCCATGTTACTCAAGAGGAAAGATAGTATAATAGGAGCATATCAAGCTTCAATAAAACAGTGATTAATAGGCTTCTGTGTAACCTTAGAGAAACAAAATAGGCAATGGTTATGGAGATTTTGGGCATGATTTCTAAAGATTTCAATGCTGTTGCTAGAGGCTGGACAAAAATTACAAAAATGACAGCCTTCATCTTTATACGGCCCTGGTAAAGTCATTAGAAGTATTTCAATTAACTTAGTTAACTTCCTAATAATTCATGATCTTAAACAAGGAAATGGTTTAACCACCTACGCTCTTCAACATATGAAAATTATCAATAAATATAAATGGAAAACTAATTAATAAATTGATACAAATAATAGCATATGTGAACTAAATTAACATAAAGAGGCATATGAAGAACTGGCAACCAACGCCAAGGATGTGAAACTCTCCATTAACACATAAAACAAATGCTGAATCAAACTAGAACTATCACACATGGTTAAATTTAAGATGTTAATATTTTTATGGTTGAAAATAAAAATATAGAAATTGTGGAAAAAATCACATATCTAGGCATGTGTCACAGGATGGAAGGGAAGATAGAGAAATGTAATGCAGAAACTAATGGGTAATAACTTATATTTTGTGCGGTTACACATTTTTAGATCAAAAGTATACATTGTGGTAACAATATTAGAATTTATAAGACAATTATTCGACCAATTATTAACTATGGTAATGAAATATGGGTTGTGAAGTAGAGAGCTGCTTGAAATACTTCTGAGAGAAATTTTTTTAAAGGAATATAGGGACCAAATAAGAAAATGGTATCTGGAGAATAAGAACAAACTTTGATATACAGATTATGAAAAAAACATGACTATCAAGGTATATTAAATTGAAAAGACTATAATGGACAGGTCATGTAATAAGAATGAGCGATGATAGAAATCCAAAAAAGATATTAAATGGAAAAATAGAGGGGAAAAGATTGGTTGGTAGACCCAAAAGAGGATGGGATGTGAGGGGATGGAGAGGAGTGGATCTAAGCAGACAGATGTGGTGGAGGAAATTGAGAGAGGCCAGAGCTCACTAAAGGGTGTAGTGTCATTAGAAGAAGAAGCGTTTCATGAAAAAACTCCACACAACAATAACATTCCTAGATTTCACAAACAGTTGAAAGATCCTAGTCCTGCATAAAAAGTATTCAGGTGGGCCGGCAGCCAATGAAGTAACTGATGAAGACATGGAAAAAAGCTTTTTACCAAGTTCAAAAAATATCTCTTTGATAATATACTCAAGAAATATATATTCTAAAAACAACAGTTAACAATGTTTTTAAGAATCAGCTCAGGTTTACAGGCTGTACATTTCAGTTATTGCATGCTTTGTGGCCAGTAGATAACCTTGAAAGGTATGAATTTGCTGTAAAATCTTTGATGAAATTGAATTTGATAAGAATTTTCTGAATCAAGTTTTATTTAGTGATGTGCAAATTTCTGTATAGTCACTTGTGCCTTTGTTGTACATGAGAATACAGATCTATTGTCAATGTTGATGCCCTCTTGCTTGGGATCAAATTATTGGCCCCTTTTTCTTGTTAAAAGCATTTTAAGTGGAATTATCTACCTTAACATATTGGAGCTATATGCTCTTCCCAAAATCAATAAATGATTATATTTTATTTTTTAGCAAGATAGGACACCAATGTCATCCATGAATTCTATGATTATAAATTTCCATAAATAACTAGATGTTTCTTGGTCAAGTGTAGGAAGAGCTGGGATATCACTTATACATTTGCAAAGTTACCCATTGGGCTCATATAAGACTCGGATACACAAGAAATAACTTTTTAATCTGTTATTTCATTTTATTCGTGTTTTTTTAAATCTATACTTTTGTAAATATATTTATTCCAAATCCAACCATGACTTTATCCAAACACTGTATTTCAGTTAACATTAATGATACTATATTCTGAACCTACATTGCGTACTGCGGTATTAGCCACTTTTTTCAAATGATCAGCCAGGAGATTCAAGTAACCCATTGTTTGAGGTCGCTCTTGAGCTACTGTATTAAACAACTTGATGGTGTCTGCTATAGTTATGTTTGCACCAACAGACAAATTGCTTCCATTGAATGTATGATCTTTGAGTGTAGCAATGCTGTTGATATCAATGTAGACATCAGGAGGAGGAAGGTCCTTGTAGATTCCTGAAGGATAAAAAGTATTAGTTACAGACTTTGGACTAGTTACATAGTAATGAGGATATCTGTATATCATTTAACACATTAAATCACTTTGTATTTATCAAAAATAAGAAATGTTTATAACAAATAATATTTTTTAAATGCCACAAAACATGCTATGTGAAATTTAACGACCAGAAAAATATAACTCTTTGCAGTTGGTACCATCTCACAGAGAAATATCTACCATGTTTTTAACTCTCAGTGAGATTGTTTCGTGTTCTGCAACACCTACTGCATCTGTTAATAATATATAGGGCAATGCTCTAGTGGTCATAATACATCTCGCAAATGAGACAAATTTATTGTTTAACAACTCCTTTTACTCATAGTTTGAATGAAAATCAAATATCATATTTATATTCACCAATATTATTTTTATTTGACACTACTTTCGCAGCAATCATTAAGAAATAATACTTTTGTATTACAATGTAAACAATTTTGCATATATCATAATGGCCAAAAAATCAACCCTGAATTCAGAGGCAATTTGTAAAATTTGTCCAATTTTAAACAATTTTATTTTATTAAAAATATGTAGCCTATGCATTGTCATGTAAATTTTAATTATTTCGTATGATTTTTAAAAGTTATGTATTTTGTTCATGAAAATATAAGTTTTATTTTTAATACAAATTATAAATTAACATGGTAAAATCATGTTTGTATTTTTTAAATAAATTTTATTTACAGTACTACCAAAATACACATTATTTAAAAAGAACGTAATATGTAGAGTCTATATTGTCAAAAGAAATATGAATTTTTAAAATTGATATGCTCATTTCTTTCAGTCCTGCTGACAGGGGAAAGTTTTGATACAAGAAAAAACACAAAGGTTTGTAGAAACAAAATCAGTGACTGTTGTGAAAAGAAATTTCACACGAGTTCACGGAAAAAATGCTTTGAGTGAAGAAAGCATTATGTAAATGGCATCAACATTTTTTGAATACTAGAAGCATTTTATAAAGATATTCACGTCTATAAAGATCTAGAACAAGTGAAGAATACATGGAAATAATTCGACTGTCTTTCTAGCTTAGTCTAAAACAGTAGACAAATGTTAGTCATCAGTTACACATTCCTAAGAGCACCATGCATGCCGTTGTTCATAAAAAAATTAAACTTTGAGCTTACGAACTGCAACTTTTCTATAAAATTAGACCTATAATGATAGGCCACAAAGAGTAGAGTTTGTTTTAACAATGTTAGACCACATTTCTGAAGATGCAAATGACCTCAAGTGAGTTGTACTCTCTAATGAAGCCATGTTACATGTTCATAGAGTATTGAATTGCCATAATTGCCGAATATAAGGGTCAGAAAACCCACATGAATTAGTGAAGTTAGTTAATAATTCTTTCAAAAGTGAATGTTTGGTGTGGTATGCATAATCAAATTGTTGGACAGTTTTTATTTTTTATGAACAGCCAATTACTTGTGTGGTATACTTGAATATGTTATGGAACTTAGTATTTTTGCAGATTGAAAATGTGGATTGTCTAATTTTTTAACAGGATGGACCCTCTTAATATTATGCAATAAATGCAAACTGAATTTAACGACCAATTTTCAGGAAGGTGGACAGGCAAAGTCTGGTCCACGAAGGTATGGCCATCATAAAGCCCTGATTTGGCTGCAATGGATTATTTCTTCTAGTGTTATGTCTTGTAGCGAATCACGAAAAAATCTAGTCACTTAATCACCTACGCCAATCAATAACAACAATCATAGAATCAATTCCTGTTGACATACTTGTCAGAGTGTGGACCGAGGTATTATTATTACAGTGATTGTTTATTGGTTTGTTGTAGGGCTATAAACATTACACACATTCAGTTGTACTGAGAAGTAAGAAAATTTTCTATTTTAATACAATTTAGCCGCTTAAATTTGTAAGTTAATATATAATAAAGTAAATGTAAATTAAAACCTGGGAGTTCTTTTTTGGACACCCAGTATATCCTTAAGTATAAATTTATTACAAGAAAAATAAACTTTAATAAATTTGAATGGTCTGAACGGAAGAAAGAGGAATTAAGAGATGAAAATTTTAAATCTTCTAACCATTAAAATGAATATTTCACAGAAATTAAAGTAAGAACTATTGCTGCTACTTTCATTGCTCAAATATTGAAATCAAGAGAATTTCAACAAAACTTATAAGAGAAAAGTAAACAAATAAATGTGAAACAGTTAGTTATATGATGAAAGAAACATGTGCGAGAGAAAAATAATTAATTTGAAATTGCTTTTTGTAATTACTATAAAAATATTTCATACACAGTTATGTCAAGAAATTTAA
The DNA here is from genome assembly GCA_963513935.1 of Aphrophora alni. NCBI lineage: Eukaryota > Metazoa > Arthropoda > Insecta > Hemiptera > Aphrophoridae > Aphrophora > Aphrophora alni. The sequence goes on along the minus strand of OY740769.1, from coordinate 99,383,568 downwards.
TCACTAAACATTATTTAATGTTTTAATAAATAATTGTAAAGAACAAAATAAAGGTTTATTTTTGGTCATTTAAAATATTCATTTACTGAACAGAAAAGGTTTGATTTTGTTTTGTTTTTTGTATATTTGGTTAAAGGAAAAAACTTAGGAGTAATTATTGTCTTTGAAAAAACAAGGGGAAAACAAAATATAGAATACTCTACAAAAAAGAAAGCAGGTCTATAATATTTTAATACCATCAGGTGTAATACCTAAAAAAGGTTAATTTGAATTAAATATTTACTATAGCGGGAAATCGTATTGGATGTAATATGAGTCAAAAACATGACTAATGATTCTCAATGTTAAACAAAGTAAATTCATAATAGAATAGATTTCCAAACGCAAATAAATAATAATGTATATGTTTTAGGAAATTTAGTTATAAGATATTTAATAAATTGTGTGTTTTGTAAATAATTGGTCAAAGGGCCTAGTTAGTGATTCGCGTAGTAGTTTTGAACAGTGCATTAAGCAGATGCAAGAAACATTATCACAACGTCAGCGGGAAGTGTGGAACAATTTTGTTAATAGGGCGGAAAACCCTAGAGACCGGATATGAGAAAATCACCATGCGTTTTAGTCAGTCTTAGTTGGGAAGTTGAGGTAATAGGATGTGTTTTTAAAGTCTGAGTTTGGGGCCTAGTATGGTCGGACCTATAATAGTTTGTATGAAAATGTTTCATTTTGAGTCTAGTTTGGAGTGCTATGAAATATATTTGTCGAGTTGAATTTAGTTCAAAGACTTTTAGCGAAAAGAATGGACATAGAGTGTTAAAATCGCTGTTTGAACAATAAAATTATTGGCTAGATGTTTCCACGTGAACAGACAATTAGTATTTAGCGTGTGTTAGGACAATGCGATTGAATAACGAACAGTTACAAATCGTGAGATCGTATCGAGTATTAATAGACTTTCTTCTTACAGACCTTCGTAAGGTGCACAGACAATCTCATCAGGGACAGGACGACCTCATCGCTAAGGGCGACAAGGAAAACGTTAAGTGATATGCTATGTGAAACTGTTCTGGTAACTTGTGTTAAATAACACACACATTTATTCTGTTGTAATATAAAAATTTAATATGTTTAGTTTTTTAATTCTATAATAAAATTTTGAATTGTAGAAAATCGTAACTTCTTTTTATAAATATAACTAATGGCTGTCTAATGACACATTTATCCTTATACAAGGAAAGCAAATTTGATAGAAAAAGAAAAGTAAATGCTTTCATTTGATTTTATATTAATAAAATCGTTTAACTAAAATTCTGTTGCAACATAAAGTAAATCTTAAATTCATGAAACAATAAATCAGTTCTCCTTCAGAGACAGATAAATAAAAAGATAAATTCAATTAATTAAAATAATATTCATGTTTGTTTTCAGGATATACCTATATAAAAATGTCACTGTATAAAAATAATTGTGTTTTTTAATAAATGTTTGTTAAAATTTCAGTTCAAGTGTTACTCATTCCATTAACCAGAAATCACTGAAAGTACATGTAGAAAGGACTTGCACCCTGAGATTAAATTCAATTTAAATTCATAAAAAACAGTTAACTTTTCTAAATTGACGTTAACACGTCTGGCGCCCTCAAGCTTAGCAAACTTTAACAAAAAATTAAAATCTTTTTTTTTTTTATCTTAAGTAATAATTTCTTTTGAGAAATAACTGTCGGTCATATTTTACAATTATCACACAGGGTAGAAAGAGAGCAAGAATTAGTTAAGGGGGGCCTGATAGGAAAGATGAAAGGGAGGAATGTAATCCAAGACTAGATGAAGGATAGATGTAGATCCAGCTAGAACATATAAGGATTGTTACATACATACTCACTTTAAATGAGCTTCTGTGGTGATATGTTTGAAATGAACGAAGAGAGAGAAACATCTCTACACTCACTCACAAAATCAAAACAATTGATTTTAGAAGCTTAAGAAAGTTATGTTATAAACAATATGTCAGAATACTACACTACCTTGTGCTGTGTTCCCGCAGACTAACATATATGTACCAGTAATCTGTTTATATATTTCAAAAATTCCTTGGACAGTTGTAGCTTTGTACCACTTGTTACCATCTTGCAAGGTCAAGTTGAGAGACACTGCTTCCAAGGAAGCCTCTGCAAAACTGATGTCAACATCCTCTTCCACTTTGCGAACACAGTCATAAAGACCTCTTCCACCCTTGCTGCACTTACCATTGCATGCAGTTCCACTATTTGGACAGATTTTCAACATGTCCTTTTAAAAAAAAAGAGAAAAAAAAAACAATAATTTATTTAATTATAATAAGGTAATCTAAAGACAGAATACAATTACATATTACATGTTTCTTACAAATTAAATATTTATATAGTTCAATAATTTTTTTGACCCGAAAATAAGTTAAAATTAACTTTAAAAAAAATCAAGTTTACTCCCTTATCAATTACTATCAAGGATAATGTTTATAAAATATAATTTTCATAAAGAACATTTCCCCTCTCCATGAACTTTTAGCTTGTCCTTGTTTGCACAATGAACAAATTATTATTATTTTATTTTTAATTAAAGTAAAAACTGTTTTTCTCTATATTTAGTATGTTTTGCCTTGATCTAAAAATAAAATAAATATAAGATAGTTAGATTTTACCTCAATATCTAAAATTTGTTGTGATATGTCTGCAGAAACATCAACTGCGAAAGATTTGGCAGCATCTAAAATAGGCCGATAACCAGTACAGCGACAAAGGTTTCCACTGAAGGAATCTTCAAGTTCTAACATGGTCATTTGTGGATTTGCTTTGATCAAACTGAAATATTCAATTGTATTATAAAATTGTTTACTAACATAATTAGAGAGATGTTACACATAGAGTGGGGAAATAAATCATTGATGGAAGTCATTAAATAAATGAAGGTATATGATTGATGCATGCCATAGGTTGGGTAAAAACCGAATTGCCCACCCTGGTATAATTGTTAAATTTGTAAGGTATTTGGACAAGGAAGAGTTGTTGTGCAAAAAGCAAGCAAAACAGGACTTGTCTACAAGACACATGGGACTCGATACAGACACTCCTCTCTACATAAACGAATCGTTGTCATCTGCGTGAAGGAGGCTGTTTGCTTTGGCATGCAAGGCGTAAAGGAACCAAGGCTATAAGTTCTGCTGGGTACTAGGAGGCAGGGTATTTTTGAGAAGGACTGAAGGTCATCAAATAAAGCAAGTAATGAGGCAAGATGGTCTTCATAACATGTAAATACTGTCTTAGTGTTAAGTTATTTGCATTTTCTTTCTTTATTTGTAGCATTGTGTATGATGCCTTAACCCTTTGCGCTCGAAAGGCCATTACCAGTGGCCACACCCGACTCGTAGACACCTTGTATTATTTCCCGTGAGCTTAGTCCTCTCAGGTCGCATGGCCACCGTGAGTGGCCGCTCGTTCGTCGGCTGTTACACGGCTGCCATTTTGACCGGACGGCATCACCAGCTCGGAATTGTTTTGTTGAATTCACTTGACATCTAGGTAACTATTTAAAAGAGCAAACATGAATATTTTATAAATACGCTCTGTTTATTGACAAATACAACTTATTTGAAATAGAAAACATGGTATTACATAGTATTTCAACCTCATAAAGACGTTATATTTTTATATTTATTATATAAATAACAGATGACAAACTACAATATAGAAAATGTTTTAAAATTGTTCAAACTTACATTATAAATTTAAATTATCCATTTTCGTGACTTTATAATATTAAAATTATCAACAATTTATCACGCCAATAACAACGACTAGCACAGCACTGAGAGAAAATATAGAGGTTATATTATGGAATTCAACACAGTTGTTATAAAAGGAGGGAAAGAAATCATGCGTTGTTCATATAGTTCAAGAGTTTCCCTACAGATTCCAGCACTTTCCACAGAAAATAATATAATTTTGAGAATACAAAAAAGCTATTCATAGATACGTAATGCTATGTCCACTCACGGTGGCCATGCGAGTGTTCGCAAGATTTTGTGTTGGCCATTCTGAGTGGCCATACAAGCTGGGCGGATCAAGACTACGAAAACAATTCCAAGCTGATATAGAAAATGGCGTGGCCACTCCCAGTGGCCATACGACTCCAGAGGAACTTTTTTAAAGACCCTATTCGAGCGCAAAGGGTTAACTTGTAGCAGAATGAGATTTTATCTTTATTTATATGTTAGATTTTGAAGAAAAAGCTTGTGTTGATCTTGTTGCCAATGGTTCTAAGCGTCTTGTCATAATTCATCAAAACATTAAAAGCATGTGTAAAAATTTTGACATTCTATTAACTGAGTTATCGGGGTGGGGGAAATTGGCTGCTTATTATAGTTTTGTCTGAGATTTGGATAAGCAAAACTCAGAGTGTTTTATCAATTACCAAATTATAATCTGATCCTAAATTCTAATGAAACTTATAGAGCGGGGGCATGGCGGTTTATATATATTCTCAAATAGATTGTTTGCAAAGTAAACAACTAAAATTCACTTCAGCAGACGCATTACAAATTTGTTTTAGGTTTTCAAAAGAAAATTATTTCTTAATAAGTATGTATAGATTGCATTCGCAATCAATTGAGTGTTTTCTTGAGGAATTAAGCGATTATTTTATAAAAACTGAGGAAACTAAAAAATTAAAAATTGATCGCCAAAAAATTTGATAGTGATTGGTGATATAAATATTAATATATTAGAGGAATGTAAAGTTTCAAATGATTATAAAACATTGTTGAGTAGTACCATACCTGTACATATTCATAACCATGCCAGGAGAGCAGAATCCACATTGAGAACCATTAAAGTTGGCAAGCCTAGTTTGTGTCTTGTCATATCCGGTTTTCATGTTGCCAATGCCTTCTATAGTGGTTACTGCCATCCCATGACAAGCAAATACAGGAAACAAACACTGGAAAAAAAACTGGGCTTGAAGTAGGAATTGTTGAAAATCCATAATTTGAAAATATCAGGACCAAAGAGTACCATAATCAAATTTATATATAATACAAAGAAAGTCTAATGGTGATTTTACAGTTAATATATCTAATTTAAAAGTAATGTTATCCTCAGAATCTTGATGCAACTAGGATTAAAAATATCTGTGATTACCTTATTTTCTGTTATGAAAAAAATCGCATTGGATTACATATAATTTAAATAATAATATTGCTGTCAACATAATGAATATTATATTTCTAAGTCTCTGCATACATAAAACACAACATTTGTCTGTTTGTGAGCTTATAACTCAAGAACCCTTGCTCTGATTTTCACATAATTTTATTTTTATGTCTAATAATATAATAGTCCGTTTGATTCATACTGATTCATTAGTTTTCCAATTATAACAACTTTTGTTTACATGGACAATACAAAAACCAAAACTTTCAATATATTTTATAGATTTTCAAGAACAACATATTTCGTCCGTGACAGAGTTGATTTATAATTTAAATGTTAATTATAATTGTACATTTTTTTTAATTGGTACAGTAGTTCGACATTTTTCTAGTAATTACTAACAGGCAATTCGTATTCTCATTCTCCAGCATTTTTTGATGTTTCAACGACAATTTATATTTTTTCAATAAAGAAGGTAGATTATAACAGTTTATTATTGTCATTTTACTATATTTACATTGTCATATTTATTTAATAAAAACAAAGTGCATAAAATTTCCAGTACCGGTACTACTATACCTACCATGTCCCCTACTTAAACCAGTTCTTAACTTCCCACATAACTCATAGGTAGCATTATATGAATTAAACAACACATCTCCACATTTAAAACACTTCATTCAGTCTGTTTGTTTATCAACTTATATCTCGAGAAACACTAATCCAGTTTCCATTTCTATGTCAGTACGTTATCGGGTCAGGTTTCAATCTATTTTGAGAGCTTCCATAATCTTTAATGTGTTTACACTAACTTCTGAAACAGCTTACTTTGTTGTTTAACCTCCCAAATGCAAATTAACTATATTCATTTAAGGTGTTTAAACTAACATTTATGTTCAAGAACATATATCAAAAGAGCAGAAAAGAATAATTTCCTTGATATCAAATTTTTTAACTCACTGAATTAACTGAAACAGTTTTTGTATGATGAGTGACAGGATCAACAAACTGGAGTGTAACCACACATGCACCACATCCTCCTTCCAGACACATGAACTTTGTCCCACGTAGGTTTGCATGTTCCCTGATGAATGTGTTGAGGGTTGTATTTGCTGGTAGTTGATCTGATACTGGAAGTATACATCGAATGTTGTGAAAATTCATATGCAATGATGCTTAAACATAATAAACAACATCACACGCACATCCATATAATAATACAAAGTAAATTACTACAAATAAGAATATTTGAAACATTTTAAGTTGATAGCCATATTGACTAATATGACATATGCATTGATTAAGGCTACTAGAATATATTTCGATAAGTTACTCAAATTTGTGTGTATATATGTACCTTTGCAATTTCGGAGTTTATGTTAAACTTAAACTTATCATGCATATGAACTAATCCAAAGTTTCAATTGAATCATTCCATGTTACACACATCTGTTCATCCTCATCTCTTATTAGATTCCTAATCATTCTACAAGACACCACTAAACACCAAATTAAATCAACTGAAAAATCCGGTTGCTGAGATAATAAATGCCAATTAGTATTCACATGATTGGTGATTCATATATTTAAAAACTCGTAGGCTTATCTAAATAAAATATTGAATATATTAGCGAATAAATTAAATTTTACTCTAGCTAAGGCGTCTCTGTCAATTCTGTGTTCCCAGTAGACATTAACAAGAAAATTCCCTGATGTATGATCAAAATGGGTGACAGTAACACAGGTCAGAAGGTTTTATTAATGTCTTCCAACAACAAAGTGGGCAGATGTCTGAATTAATTCATGATGCCGAGTCTGAGGAGATGGGTCAATAAGTAGTCGAGGTTGGTTAAAAGTCTGAATTCCGCTGTGCCATCTGCACTAGGTTTATTCCTTGATGAGGAATCTTTCAATATTAACTGTTCCCATTCCATATACCTGCAGTAATTATGTTCTTTTGCTGTACCGTCATTCCTATTTTGTCTTTGCAGATGATAAAGAGACTTAAGGAAATAAATATAGCAAACATAATGATACAGTTACAGATAATTAAAGTTTCTAAATAACCCAGTGAATTCCAAAGACAAAACTTTGGTTACCTAGCTGTGGCTATATATCTGTCTACTGCATTCTTAGATTTCAGTTGATATTACTTTAGAGTCATCAACAACTTTCCACAATCGTGTTACTGGTCTTCCTCTCTCTCTCTCTCCTCCTCCTCTCCAGTTCCCCATCCATCTTGGACATCCCATACTTTGTACCTACCCGTACCATTTCAAACTCTTTCTTTCTATGCTGGTCAGAATAATTTCCTCCATTTCCATTAATATTCCATAAATTCATCTTCTTCAGTTGACAAAAATATCTGCTTTTCTCACAGAAGAGAGGTTAACATTCCTATTACATTCTCCTTCCTGTTGATTTTATTTGTTTGAAGAATCTATGTCCAATATTGAGTCCAAATAGCAAAATACCTGTACGTTCATAATTCTTTTGATACACTACAATTCATTTGGATTGTTAGTTGAATATTTTGTTTTATTATAATTTACAGCTGAACTACACCTACTATACTCCTCAGCTATCATGTCAAAAATGTGTTCTCATTGTCTAAATACTGAGATATCATCATCTAGTCATCTGTGAACAATAGGAGGTACAAGAAAGTCTTTCGATCAATTTTTATTATAGCCGCTTATACATACTCAACCATTCTCCACAGTATTTAGTAATACATTTAATTATGGTAATAATATTTACAAGCTATGTAATAAAAATTAGCTTTAATAATTTTTAATTAACTTTCCATATAAAATTAAATGTAATAAATTTCATTATTCTATATTAGTATAATAATGGGTAATGAATGGCTGAGAAAATAATGAATGAATATCGACCATTTGTAAACTTACCATTATGAAGTCTTTTTGATTTGAAGTGTAGGGTGATTTTAATAACCTAACCTCACCTAACATAACCAAACCTAACCTAACCCAACATAACATAACGTAGTCTAATCAAATCTAACTTACATGGAAGAATCAGCTCTATTCTCACCCTCTCATAACTTTTGGTGAGAAATAAAAAGCCAATGATTGACATAAAAAATTTAACAATGACAAATTGGGTTTACCGATTTGGTCGAAGTTTTAGTGAAATGTGAAGATTAAGGATCGTAACTCATATTTACAACCATAAGTAAAAAATTTAATATAATTATTTAATATACCATAGCTCAGAAATAATTGGAAAAATGAACCTTGACAGCCATCATTAAAAGCTTGATTTACACTGAAGACGTATTTATGTCTTAAGTGAAGCAAGTTTAGAAACCATTTAAAAATAAAATCTGTTTTCATAGATGATTCATTTACACTTTTTTAATAACTACCAAACTTTCATTTTTGGACACGAATCATTTTCTTTGCTTAGTACTTCAATTGAAAATGTATAGGTATATAAGGAAGTTTGTGCAATGTTTTGCACCATTTAGTTATTACATAAGTAAAACAAAATTAATAATTATAAAAATTAAAGTTTTTTGTTGCTGATAATTTTTGGGTTTTCACTCATTATACCACCTTGTATGTAGAAATAGTTTACTTAAAGAAGTGAAGTCTAAACTGTCAATTCAACATAGTTGAATTCAGTGATAAATGTTAAAATCAAAAAGTTTTATAACATTCCTATACACTGCATGCATTTGGGTATAAAATAATGTTATATAGTGTTAAGAAATGGATAAATTACGAACCTGTGTATGTAGTACCATTTATAGAGAAAACTGCCACATTTCCACTAGATCTGTAATAAAAATATAAATTATAATGAAATAAAGTCACAAATTTAGATAACACTTTATTTTCAATAAGACACATCCCCTAATATTGATAAGAAACAGTATGTAGGTACTTTGGGATTGTGGAATTTATTATAATTATTGTAATATTTACTAGTTATTAAGAAAATATAACATATTAAGAGAATTATATTAGGAAATATAATTAAATATATGCAATTACCTTCAGATTTCCTATTTTTTCATTGATGCCCTGACCGGAGTTTCAACCTCACAGGACTATTTTCAAAGTTCACTTAATTAATAAGTTTTTTATTCATATAACACATAATACACTACACATAACATGAACATATATCACACTAAAACCCATTAAAAACCTTTGAAAATAGATCTGTGACTCTCTGTGAGGCTGAAAGTGCAGTCAGCAGTACACCTACTAAAAATTGGATTGGATTTAATTATATCAAGTGATCCAGGCTAATAGAAAACCAAAAATGAATAAAAAATATAAGTTAATTATTTTTATAAGTGACTGAAATAGGGCCAGCTGTAAGTGTATATGTAGTAGTGTATATTATGTAGGTCTAACTTATGTTCTTATGTAATTTACTAGCTCTATCATGGCTTCTCCCATTTAGATTTTTTTTTATTGTTTAAGATCAAAAAACTATTCAGTCATCATCACCTTATAAAAAAAGGAAGACAATAACATAAAATGTAGATTCCATAGCCATCAAATACTCTAATAATGTCAGGGTCAGAAGAGAACAAGAGTTGGTCAAGAGACAGACCTGATAAAAAAAAAGAAGAAAAAAGGGATTTCATCCCAAATCTAAATGCAGAAATGTGTAGATTCAGCTAGGTTCCCTAGGGAATGCCAGGCCTGTAACCACTATAAATAAACACCAGAGAGTTTCAATTATAAATTACAAAGTCATTTACTGTGGCATTTTCCCTTTACTTTTCTAAACCAATGTACAAAATAGAAAGAAAGATAAAGTAATAGAAAGTTAAAACCAACAAAATATTCCTAAGCAACTGCATGAACGAAGTGATAAACATGCCCATTTGTCACAGCAGTTGACAACAAAATAATTATCACACTCTTTCCTTTTTCGTGAAAGGTTAGAAATCTTCATAGACTGTGTCGATACATACCCTCTACCAAGCCGCATCTTATGGCAGTGTCCAAACTATAACCACTTTTAATTTTGAAACATCTAAAACAATTTTTATAATTCTATTAATTTTGAATAACATTTTAATTGTATTGTGACATTTTAGACTCACGGCAACCTGAATCTCACAGCGTCTATTAAGGGTTAGGTTAGGTTAGGTTAGCGTGTAACATTATCCTCCATCATTAAAGCTCTATTTTAATCAAATACTATTTACTTATGTTATATTTAAAAGAAAAATTTTACCTCTCTAATATTACCTACCTACCTTTTAATTTTTTTTTTTTCATAAAAACTTAATCTCGTTTTTGGGTAATATAGATGACATTAACAAAGATGGTTACATAGGTGATATTAAGGGGACTGGGCAGGCCGTATGCTCCGCATGTTAAATTTAGCATGTTTAGGAACACAGTGCTCCTAAACTATATAAGGTAGAGACTTAATTTTTTTTTTAATTTAAAGGGCACATAAATGTTAACAAAATGAACAGAGTTTTTAAAAATAATAATTTTTAAATGTGATTTCATTTTTTTTGTTTATGTCAAAAAATTTCAAATTATTTTTTGTTAAATAATTTTATAATTTATTCAAGAATAAAAATATAATAAAACCTTCTGTTCATAATGTAAAGAATGATCTTAGGAACAAAATTTAAAAAAAAATCATGTGAATATCTGTTATAGTTTTTGAGTTCTGTGTTCCTAAGTGAAAAAAAACATCGTTTTTCAGGAATCGCACTTTATTAGGCTATTATTTATTCATTTTAAAACACATATGTTGTTAAAAACGATTACCTTAGAACATGCCTGCACCATAGGATGGCTGATCTGGATTTTCTTGGGCCTCATAGTCATCCTCCAGTCTTCTTTTGGCTAACTGTTGCTTTTGGCGACACTTTTTTTATTTCTTCAAAGGCTTTCTCGGCTTCGGTAATTCTTCTTTCATCAATACTTCTCATAGTTCTTATGCAGTTTGAACCAGGTTTGATCCCTAACTTTGCCAGTAACCTACATTTCACTATGTTCCCATCATTAAAAGTGGCTATGGCTTCATATACCCCTAATTCAAGGGTATTTCTCATTGCAGTGGCAACACCATTTAGGCAAGAGTGCCCGCGACGTTGCCATGTCCCATCAAAAATTGTTGTTACGTCTGTATTATTTTCATTTTCCTTCACACATTCAGTTACAGCATTTATCATAGTTTCTAAGCAAACATCTTTGGCTGCAGAGCTTAGTAGAGACGTATACAGTTTGAAAGCAGGAGGCCCAGGCATATTCATTATTCCGCAAAATGTTTTTGCTGCGGTTAGGCCTTTACCAATTCTACGAAAAGCGTAGGCTAGCCGTACATTCATTTCTGCTTTCATAGCATTAGGTTTACCTATTTTACTGCTATTATTTCCACTTACACTAAATTTACAACCAGTGCACACAATATTTATTTGGACACTTACTCCGAGCCTGTTGCCAGTGGTAATGGACAGTGTTTCGTGACATTTCGAACAAACCGCTATCTGGAAGAGCAAACTTTCCATACAACGAAGATTGATCAGATCTGTGATAATAGAGTCATCATTATCATCACCAAATGCTTTATAATGGTCCAAGTATTGACCAAACTTCTTTTTAGAAGAACTCTCTTTCTTACACTTAGAAGGCCTACAAAGGTTAGAACTTGTACTACTAGTACTAGGCCTAGGACTGGTATTGTCATCACTGCAATGGGGACTAAGCCTAATTCTTTTTCCATTATCTTGTTTTCTTATACCTGTAAACACTGGTTTTCGCCTTTTTGTCGAATATCTAGGCATTTCAACACTATAATTATAATTAAATACTATCTCAAAACTTCACAGCTCACAACCACTACAAATACTGTAAACTATAACCTCAACAGCAACAACAAACAACACTAAAAGTGTAAACAAACATTACACTACCAAATGTCAGGTGTACCATACCAACACAACAAAACGAAATACACATAGCTGATATATATCAGTTACTATAACAAATGTATACAGTGCCACTACTCTGAGCCTCTCGTTTAGCGCAAAATTGATCATGGAATAGTACCATAAAAATGTTAATAACTTTTTTAGTTGTTGTCAGAAAATTATAATCATAGTGTCGAAATAATCACAAAAGTATGTAGAATTTAAAATGCTAAAAATAAAAAAATCGATTTTTTTTTACCCAGTGGGTGTTCCCAGTCCCCTTAACATAGATGGTATTAATAGAGATGGTATTAACATAGATGGTAAAACATAGATGGTATTAACACATTAGTGTTATTTACTGTTTAGTTACTATTTAGTGTTATTAGTGTAATTTACTATGTCGATCCAGCTTGCGCCTTGAAACTGCTGTGGTGGGAACTTCCAATGAAGATATGATGGTTTTTTTGCGTGAAATGAAAGAGGAACTCAAAAGTCACACGGATAAACAGTTAAAATCTCTCGAAGCCGACTTAGGTAAATCTGTTGAAAACTGTCATGAGAAGATAACTGAGTTGATAGAAACTGTAAATCAACAATCAACTACTTTGAAGGAATTCGAAAAATCATTTGAAGCCTTAAAACTAGAAAACTCAACACTTCGAACAAAAGTAAAAAGTCTGGAACAACAGCTAGATGACGCAGACCAATATTCACGAATTAACTGCCTGGAGATAAACGGTATACCTGAGGCTACTAACGAGGACGTGACAGAAATAATCAAGACCATCGGTAACACCCTAGGAGTCACTGTTTCAGCGGAGGATATCGACGCCTGTCATCGCCTGGGTATAAAGCAGGAAGGAAGAAAAAGAGGAATTATCGTTAAGTTTGTGAGGCGTCATGTGAAAGAGGAAGTACTTCGTAAAAGAAAAATTAAAAGGAACATAAATACAAGTGATATTGGAATATCCAGCGGCCCAGCAGAAATCGTTTACATCAACGAGAGTCTCAGCCCAGCACGACGTAAGGTGTTGAATGCAGCTCGCGCTTTCAAAAAGGAACAAGGTTTCACGTTTGTGTGGGTTAAAAATGGGAAGATTTTCCTCAGGAAGGATGAAGGGAGCAAGGCCATCATACTAACGAACATGGATCAAGTAGCTGATCTTAAAAACTAAGGTAGTGTGACAAAAATAAATAAAATAAAATGTGTGATTATGTTAAAGTTTTGTTAGCATTATTTGAAATTTGTACTTAACTCTGTTAAGTGTAATTTAAATGATCGATTTTGAAAACAAGCAATAAAAGTAGTTCTTTTATTTGCTGTTAAAACATAGAAATAAGAGTTTTAGATAGGGATATATTTGACACATTTGGTAAAAATCTTATAATTCTTCAACAAAACATTAGAAGTTTAAGGAAGAATTTTGATGAATTTGCACTTAAACTACAAAATGTAAATGTTCCTCCTCAGGTAATAATACTAACAGAAATTTGGATTGATGAAAATGAATCGAATATGTATAATTTGCCTGGATATGTCTCTTACTCTAAATGTAATTGTTTACAAAGATCAGGTGGTTCATTAATATTTGTGGCGGAATATCTTTCCTGTATTCGAATATTAAAGAATCCCATTCTAGTTACAGCTGATTGTGTCCATCTCAGGATAACATTAGCAGATAATATATGTGTAGAAATTCTAGGAATTTACAGATTACAAGAGTTTAGCCCCAATCGGTTTACAATAGAATTAGACAATTATTTACACTTAATTAAAAATAAAAATTTGATAATTTGTGGAGACATAAATATAAATTTGTTGGAATTTACAACTTGTGTTAATAACTATTTGATGGTTATGGCTAATCATGGTCTCGATAGTAAGGTTAAAGAACCGACAAGAATTAAAAATAATTCATTTTCTCTAATTGATCATGTGTTTGTCAGATGGAATGTTAACTTACAAAATGAAATGATAACATGGGTTATTGATTCCCAGGTTACTGATCATTTTATGACTTCTTTAAGTATTAAACACGATCGACGATTCAAGAGACTTGAAACTAACATTAGTAAACGTATCATTGATTTTCAGATACTAAACAAAGCTTTAAGGAATGTTGACTGGAAGGTAATGTATACATCGTCCACGGTCTCAATCGCTTTTTCTCACTTTTCAAAAATTTTGGAATCATGCATTCAATCATCTTTTAGATTGCCAAATTATAAGAAAGGTTTTAAAAGGTTGAAACCGTGGATGACTGAGGAGTTGTTGATTAAAGTAAACACTAAGAATGCATTGTATAAGGATTGCTTAAAAGAACCACTAAATGTGCTGTTAAAAGACCGTTATGTAAGAATCAAAACGTTACTGAAACGGGATATCATAAATGCGAAAAATGAATATTATAAAACTTATCTCGGAAGCAATAGGTTAAATCCCAGGCGCCAGTGGAGGTGTGTTAAAGAACTTATAGGAGTATCTGCGAGTCCATCAACTCAGCTAAGTGTAAGAGATACAAACGGTAGTGTAGTATCAGATCCAAAAATGGTTGCGAATATATTTAACAATTTTTTTAGTTCAGTAGCACATGATTTACGATTGAATATAGACCGACACAAAACGTTTATTAGAAATGCAAGAACTAATTTAGATTTCGCTAAAAACAAATATTCAAAAAATTCACTATTTTTATATCCTTCTAACTGTACCGAGATTCAAAATATTATTAACACTCTAAGTGCTCGCAAAGCTCCGGGGTATGACTCAGTAACGCCGGTTATAGTTAAAGGTATTGCAGAAAATATAATTGAACACCTCGTTTATCTCATTAATTTTAGCATGTCCTCAGGTGAATTCCCAAATGATTTAAAAAATGCTATTGTCGTACCTTTGTATAAAAAATCGGATAAACTATGCCCTAGTAATTATAGACCGATTGCTTTGCTTTCAATCTTTTCTAAGATATTTGAAAAAATATTAAAATCTCGATTGGTAAATTTTTTAGAGAAAGAAGGTTTCCTTAGTAAAAATCAATATGGATTCAAAAAAAAAAAGAATACTGAAAATGCCCTTTTGGATTTCTTTGGGAAGGTTTATGAAGGAATGAACGACGGTGACTTTTGTGCTGGAATTTTCGTGGACGTGATGAAGGCTTTCGATACAGTAGATCGCACTATTCTCCTAGATAAAATGTATAAAGCAGGAATCAGAGGAGTAGCATATGAATTGTTTTTATCTTATCTTTCTGGAAGAAAGCAGAGAGTGAAAGTCGGAGATAAGCTCAGTGAGGAAGTTGAAGTAATCTATGGAATTCCGCAAGGATCTGTGTTATCAGGGCCATTGTTCCTTATAATATATGTAAATAGTTTATGTGACGGTATCTTTAAAGGAATGTTAACAGCATTCGCGGATGATACTTCACTTTTTTACAGATCTAAAACTCTCCAAGATTTACAAAACAGTATGCAAAACGATATTAATTTGCTTAGACTTTGGTTTACTGAAAATTGTTTAGCAATGAGCCCTAAAACCCAAGCGTTAATTTTTAACTTAAATGACAAAAAACGTGTAAACCTATTACTCAAATACCATGAAGTTGACTGTACATTACCAAACTGCAACTGTTTACCTATTACTCTTGTAGATGAAATTAAATACTTAGGATTATTTGTTGACAGCAGGCTTAGTTGGAAGATTCATATAAATTACATAAAAGATAAGGTTATTAAATATACAAGGATTTTCTATTTACTTAGACCCTTTTGTAGTCAGGACCTATTACGAACTTTGTACTTTGCCTTTGTTAATTCGAAGTTAGAGTATGCTTTGACATTATGGGGCGGCACTTATAATACTACAATGAAAACAATTGTTGTTCAACAAAACTCATTTATTCGTATTATAGATAATAAATCAAAATTAGAACACGCTTTACCTATTTATAGAAAACTTGAGATTCTACCTATAAAGAATTTGTATATTTATAAGGTATTAAAAGTTTATTATAATAAGAGTAACAAACAAAGAGAAGATATTCGAAATCCTACTGTAATCCTTAGAAATAGATTGAATGCGTATGTTCCAAGACCTAGACTTACTTTATATAAAAAGTTTTTCACCTATCTTGCTCCGAAATTTTATAATTACTTGCCCCGTCAAATTAAAATTGTTAAAAAGTTAAGTAAATTCTTAAGAGTGTTAAAAACATATCTTCTGTTTCATGATAATATTTCTATGTTTTATGACTGTTTAGAATAAGATATGACTTATATGGAATATTTTTTTGAGTTGTTTTATTGTTAGGTTTAAGAATAGCCTACTTAATTGTTTAGGGTAAGATTTTTTTTTTTTTTTTTTTTTTTTTTTTTTGTGTTTTTGTTTTTTTTGTGTTAACTAAGATATATATTTTCTATTTTGGTATAATTAATATTATTTATATATATATATATATATATATATAATTGTTTGCCCTGTATAAATAATAAGTAGCCTTGTCTTTTGTTGTTTCTTCCATGTTGAGAGATGAAATTTTTAACAAAGTTCGGTGAATCATCAAATGTAACCGATCAGCCGCCACCTTTATCTCTAGCTCTTGTCATACATTCTAAGTTTCATGTGTATCACCCCAAACAGGTTTTTTTTATAAACCTCGGGGTTAGACTTTATTAGTCTTAAGTTTGTAAAGTTTTGTAAACTGAACATGTATATGTATATAGTGACTAATAAAGATATTTCATTTCATTTCATTTCATTAGAAGCTATTAACAAAATGGCGGATAGACGGATAATGAAACGGAATTTGACTCAATGTTATTTGACATTTTTTGATAATTTTGAGGTATATATTCGAAAATGAATACCCAGTTCATCTTTTTCGGGATACCCTGTATACTACTACGAGGTCCGATAGGGCCAAGAAACTACTGACATACACAATTAGGAGTACTAATTTCAGAAAAACTGTGTCTGTAAATGTTTGAACCCCCCCTCCCATAGGAATTGAACTCGCAACTATCCAGCGTCTTCTTAATGGAATATAATAAATATATGAAGTTTATTTAAATTTCTCCCAACGTATTGTAAGGGTGGGGGATCGGTAGAGTAACGTAATTATTGCAGGAATTTGAAATTTCAAAAACAGTGACTGGACTGAGCATGTATTACAAGTTGCGAATGTAAGTTGATAATTATAGTTTTGGAAAAATTTGTCAAGGTC
Source organism: Aphrophora alni (assembly GCA_963513935.1). NCBI lineage: Eukaryota > Metazoa > Arthropoda > Insecta > Hemiptera > Aphrophoridae > Aphrophora > Aphrophora alni. Next base: position 99,366,239 of record OY740769.1, on the reverse strand, counting down.
TTGAACTGAGAGGAATCACGTGACAACACATGACCTTGAGGAAGCTACACGCCAATGTGATTAAGGACAAGGTTTGATGAAATTGATTGTTTCCGGACTGGTTCGGTTTACTTAAATTTGTTAGCTTTCCGTCTAGGTTACTTTATAGAGTGGATTTTGTGGGTTTAAAGTTAGCAAATCTAGAAATCCTCTATGGTTTTTAGAGATTCAATCTTTCAAAACACAACCTTCTTTGTATGTAAACCTCGGTTAAACTACGCGTCTTGTGATCAGAGCGACATATTTGTTTTTTAAACCGCAATAACGAAGTCTTATTTCAATAACGAGTATCAAGGGGGGGGGGGATATAAATTAATTTAGGTTATTTAAAGATTTAAGTGTATTTGTCAATTTAAAACAGTAAGAATACAGCTTAAAATTTAGACAACTTTTACAACAAACATGTTCCAACTTACTCTAATATTTACTATACTTTATAATTTATTAATTGGTTTCATTATAATTATTAAATAGGTATCTTAGTTCTCTAATAGTGGTTAAAAACTAAGTATTCCTAAGTGTTCTGGTAGCTCATTGGTTAAAGTCGTCACTTCTCTTGATCCAAATCCCACCCAGGAAACAAGGTTTATTCAATGCAGTTTGATTCTTTCCAACCTGTGTTATGATGGAGAGAGGGTTCACTATAAGGGTGGTTGGATTGGGTGGAGGTTGATTTGTCTTAAAAAATGATTTGATATACATATTACTCTCACTCACATATTCTAATACCAAAATAATTATTATTTCTCAGTGACCAATATTCTCCATCTCATCATAAATAATGTTACGAAAAGATTGCACAAACGTTTTTACTCACTCATCCCGGAAACCAAATAAAAACTATTAAAAATGAATAGTAATTATGATAGTTATCAATCAAAAAGATAAAATGAATCAAGGACGATGTCTTCGGAAAAAATAATAAGAGACAGAACCTGCTTTGCTTGTGCCATAAACACGTCCTCAGCGTAAGTTTTTTGCCATTTGCCAGTACTGTCAACATGACAGTAAATCGCTGTATTTCGTAACCACAAGTGCTAACGCGAACAGTTTTTGTGGAGTCTGTCTGCATGTCGAAGTAAACTGGGGTTTGATCAGCATTCCCAATTCGCCCAAACAGAAAATATTTTGCTGTCGTAATCGAATTACAAGTCTTTAATTTTTCTTCGTAGGCGTCCGGCAAACGTTGGCAAATAAACGTTTGTTTTCTGATGGATAACCCATACCTCTTCATAAAACGACGTAACCACCCTCTGCTTACTTTGAAATCTGCATCCGAAATTTGAAAATCTTTTCCTATCTGTTTCGCCTTTAAAGTTGCCATCTCTGTTGATATAGCCAACCCTTCTTGGACGTAGGAAAATAGCTGTTCTTCTACTTGTAGAAACTTTAGTTTTCGTCCGCAAAATGCTCTTATATATTTATTGGAATCTTTAAGCTTCTCTTTTTTTCTTCCTCCAATCTCTTACACAGGATTCCGTAATGCCATACTTACGGCCCGCTGCACGATTACCAATCTCTTCTGCTTCAAGAATAACTTTTAATTTTTCACCCGCAGTAAATGAACCAAACGCTTTACAGAACTCATTTACACTTACTCATTCATTCACCAAACTGTCTAAACAGAACACACCCACTACCTTGACTGGGGGTACAAACTGTACAGTGTACACTAACGATGTACGTACATACGGAAATAACCGAAGAATTACGAAATGAAGAGACACCTTTCTTGAGAAGCCCAACACCGGATGTGACTCACCACTACTTGTTGATTGGGTTTGTTAAACAAACATTACAGCTACCGGAAATAACACAAACAGAAATAGCTTACCACCGGATAGTATTTAACGATTATGACTATAACACAATCCAACCCCATACCGTACTTTATTTCCGTTTGGAAATCTCCGTGTATGACGCGCACCTACGAATTTCGCTTGAGATTTTTTAAAAAAAGGTGCGCGTCGTACGCTAGCAAATACGGGTAATATCATATTTGTTAATACCACCTATGTTAATACCATCTATATTAATATCGTCTATGATAATTCCACTTGTGTTAATACCAGCTATGTTCTTACCATCTATGTCAATACCACATAATAATATGTTAATACCATCTATTTTAATACCATATTTGTTAAAACAATCTTTGTTAATACCATCTATATTAATATCATTTATGTTAATACCATCTATATAAATATCATATTTGTTGAAACCATCTTTGTTCACAACATCTATAATAATATCGTCTATGATAATACCACCTATGTTAATATCACCTTTTTAAATACTGTAAATACCATATACATTAACATATCCTTTGTTAATTCCATCTATATTAATATCACATTTTTTGAAACCATCTTTGTTCATACCATCTATATTTGCAAACCATAGGCAAAAGAGACCAGACGGTCAAAAAGTGAGTTTTGTCGTTATAGGTGTCAAAAACGTGCGTCCATAGTAACACAAGGTCACTATGTTGCTACATTACACAAAATGTTTGGGTGAGGAATAGATTGAACTGCGTTGAGCTCTCAAAAGGAAATTTATGGAAAAAACGACATTCTTCTTGCCTGTCATGTTATTAATTATTACTAGTAATTCTAATACTATTTCATATTTGAAATATTTTTTAAATATAAGTTAACAACAATGAAATCAACACTTCTTTAACGTGGTTATCTCGTAAAATATACTGGAGACAAAGACATATAAAGTGTTTCTTTTATAAGTTGTGGCAAGATCTTGCACTAAGTTTTTTTCTTCTTTTTTTTTTCCACAAATCCATCCACAAAATCGATTACTAACTATAACAAAAATCATTGCGTCACACCATAAATGTCATTTTCTTTATTACTCAGTTTTCTAGAAAGGCGTTGAATTTTATAGAGGAAAAGATGTATTATTAATTGTGTCTCTGTTCCCAGCTTGTGAAAACATCGTTCAACTTGGCATTACCGCTCAGCGATAACGCTACAGTAGCGCTACCTACAATTGATCAGTTGTACTAATATCAAAACTATTATTATTTAGCCGTCTGAGATGGTCATCATTGCTTTGTAAAAAGAAAACATAATTAGCGTTAAGATCGAAATAAAACAATAGTTGGTCAAGACAACAAGATAAGAAAGAGAGGGATCTAACCCAAAACAACATGAGGATGCCTTGGGATTGCCAAAACAGTGTCCATACGTTACGTTCAAGATGTATGACTTATGAGTAACTTGGGCTATATAAGTTTCGTAGTTGTAAAGGATTGGCGAAGAGAAAATGCGCAAAATATTTGTAAATTAAATATTATCAGCGTGAATGTCAAAGAATATTGTCTGTAAATTGCATAATAATTTAAATGTCTGAGACAAAGGTCGCAGCTAAGGAACGGGAACGGGACGATTGGCACACATTTTTGGACCTTCTGCCCATGGCATTATTGGCACAATCATTAGAGCGGAAAAAGTAGAGTCAAATCGCTCGTAGAAAAAAATCGCTCGCTTGGAAAAGGCACGATTGGCACAACCGCTCGACCAGGTAGCCGCCATGGAACGAGGGAAAACGGGAATTTTATAATTTCCCGTCAACTCTGCACAACAGTCATTTGCCCGTAATATCAAGTGTTTCAAATTTACTAGGATTAATTTTTACTGTATATTTTATTTGTATATTTTTAAAAGTGGCTTTGTCTGTAAATAAAGGAATATGATTATAAACATGTTTAATACTGTAACGTGCATTTCAGTGCGTATTCAATTTTAAAAATAGATTGTGTACCAAAACTTAAAAACTGCTTGGTTTAGTTAGGTTAGACAAAACAATTCCCATTTTCCCGCATTCTGGCTACCTGGCCGGGCGGTTGTGCCAATCGTGCCTTTATGAACCCTACAGGTTGACCCTTCTTAATCCCCTCTAATGATTGTGCCTGTCGTGCTATTCCAAATCGACTAAAAATGTGTGTCAATCCGCAATCGTTCTACGACCTAAGGAACAACTGCCAGGATTTATGCAATGAAGATAATAATACTGGTTAAAGGTCATCTTTTTTGAGTCGCATGTGGCAACTTTTAGTAGACTACGAGTTTTTAATATCGAGGTACCCTAACTAAATCTAATGTTGACCAACTATTGTTCTTTCCCAAACCCTGATGCTATTAGAGTATTTGAAGTCATTCTTTTCTTACTTTTTTTAATCAGGTGATAGTGACCGATAGTGTTTTTGGGACATAATTTCTCAAATTCGGCTCTAATGATTTCGTTTAAACTTTAGTGAAATGTGAAGCTTAATGAGCAAATTCTCAATGTAGAAATGGTTACAGTTAAATGACAAAAAAATCAAAAATGAACCTTTACAGCTTTTTAACGATATACGATTTACTCTGAATTTGTGTTTACGACACAATTAATGCAAGTTTAGGTACTTTTTTAATATATAAATATTAGTTTAAAGAAGAATTTATTTTTTATTTTTACTTTTTCATTGACAACTACCGAACCGACATTTTTAGTGACGGTTATACTTTTGTTTGATTTTTATTTGTTTTTGGAGAAGGCTGAATGAGATAGTTTTAGCATCCTTTTCTCATTATATATTTCCTTTATTTTACTTGAGGAAACTGCTCCCGAAGTTAGTCCACGATTGTCAAATACAGCCTGTCATAACATTAGTGAATTTCTTTAAATTTATTAGTTTTCTGTCATAAAGTTAGATGTTAAAGAATAGTAACAATTTATTATTTAAAACATTGTACAAACTTCCTCAATCACCATTTCGATAGTTATCAGTCATAAAGTGTCAATGAACATGACGTCGTATTAAAACACAAAATTATATTTATAAATATCGTCTAACCCTGCTTCACTTGTCATAAACAAGTCCTCAAGGAAAGTCGCATTTCATTAAAATCGACTGATGGCAGGTTAGGTTAGGTTTTTAATATTTGTCAATTATTCCTTAACAGTAGACTAATGATTGTTATACTTGCAATTTTGCACACTTTGCTAGAGCCGATAATATTCATATTTCACTAAAGTTTGATTCAAACCGTAGAGCCAAGCTTAATAAATTACGGTTAAAAAAAAAATTTTGGTTTTCTTTACTTAGCTCCATAAATAAATGATTTATTTTAATTTTATTTTATTGCTATTATTATTATTATTATTATTTTAGCCAGACAATGGACGATTGTTTGCATTCTACTCCACCCCATGGATGATTATTTGTTTTTTACCCACCCTATAGATGATTATTTGGTTTTTAACAGACACCATGGGAGATTTTTATGTCTTTACCCAGCCTATAGATGATTGTTGGTTCTTACCCAGTGAAATGTATGATTTTATTTTTTAATCAACCCAATGGATGATTTTGTTTTTTCCCAGCCGCGTGGATGATTTTTTTTTTTTTTTTTTTACACAGCCCTATGGATGATTTTTTGTACCAAATAACTCACTAACAGACATTTTAGGAGAGATGTCTACATATACGTTTTCTTTGGGCATTTAGAGCCTACACTAGAGCAAAATTTGATTAAAATTGTTAGAGTTGTAATTGTGTGTTTTTTCTCATGGCAACTCTCTTAAATTAACAGATAGACGACAAAAAAAGTCATTCTAAAAACTACTTTTTTGAATTCAGGAAATCTCAAAACTAATATATCAAAAAAATCAATAAATTTTTGACCTATCTACCCTACGTACATATATAAGAAAGGGAAAACAATACTTTGTTTTAGTGAGAACAGAAATTTGATTTACTGCGGCAGAGCTGAAAACGGAAACCTTGTTTTCTCGAGTTTATTGGTTCCGTACTTTTGGAACACTCTGTATAACGATTTGACATACTTTCCAATCCAAGTGGGAATTTTCTTTATGTTGGAAAGATCTTGATCGCTTCATTTTCAACGAATTGTTTTCAAAAGAAATTGAATTTTATTTGTCTTTCTAAATTATTGAAATCTCTGAGACATTCTTTAGGAATTTTCCTGTTAGTTTCTTCATAGAAATAAAATAATTCTCTTTACCGCCCGCCATTTTGTTTTGGATTGTCAGATTTTAATTGTCTTTCTGTCATTTTTCTTGTGACACAGAGATGTATAAAAATGAGGTACCATAAGCCTATACGTGCCATTTAAATTCTTTGAGCAACCCCCACCCCAACCCCTATAAAAACATAACTCTTTGCATTTTTAGATTGCCCCTCTCACTTAAAGGGAATTAGTAACTATAGTAATATGTGGGAAGACATGGAACATCATTAAGTCCGATACACTAGAAGTCGTTGAAACAATTTCCATAACAATAAACGTTCACACGTAATTAGCTATAGTCAGCAACAGTGAACGCGAAATAACAATTCAGAAAACAAATAACGAAGGTCCCCCAATCTTGTGATCATTATTGAGAAGAATTGGCAAAATTTGAAGATCCAATTAAAAAAAAATCACGTGATAATTTAATACAATGCAAATGGGTGTGAAGGTTGAAAAAGAATGTAAAAGAAAGGAAGTTTATCCACAATAATTATAAGGATTTATTCTGGTGTAGATTGTCAGAGTTAAAACAATATAGAGCCTAATAAAAGTAAATCAAATAATTACGTAATGAGCCTGTGTTGTCATCATCGTATTGTGAAAAAAAACCAAAAAAAAACAACATAAAATAAAAACCACTTGCCTTAGAATACCGTAATTGCGTCTGGGTCGGAAAAGAACAAAAGTTTGTCAAAAACTGATAAGAAAAATTGAAATTTGAAACAATTAATCTGTCTGTCCATTAACTTTTAACTCAAATACCGTCTATCCTATTATCATACAGTTTTCTTACCTTCTATGTTTGATTCAAATTCAATCAGTAGATTCCAAATTACAACAATTTGTTTGCAACGGTCACAACGACAACCAGTATTTTCGACATATTTTTTGCATTTTCTTACAACGTTTTACTATCACCTAACGAGTTGACAAATATAATATAATTTAATTGGGCAAATTATATTGCAATATGTAAAGATAATGAAAGCCAGCTGTTATTTGTTGTTGTGACATATCGCTCTAGTGTACAGTCTGCCTTATAGATTAGAGAGGTCAGTTGTAAAATTTCATACTGACGAGATCAGTAACAATACCTTCTGGTTTTAAAAGTTATTTGATAATGATGGATTGTTTTGTTAATATAGTTTCATCGGACATTTGCAATAATTTGTGTATAAATCAACTCACGTTATCGAGAGATCAACCATGAACATATAAAAACTGAAAAACACTAACATAGTTGAGTGGCCATGTCGGAATTTAAAACTAAAACTAAAATCTAAGGTAAAACAATCCACAGGCCTAAAACTATACCTGAATATTGACGTGATCAGAAAAACCCATCAGACACAAGATGGGAAACAAATGTCGTTTGCTGTTCTTTGTGTAGTGATATTCTGCGTCTGGTGGTTTTTTAATCATGTTGACTGTCGAGGTCGCTTTAGGATTATTAGGATTAAATCTGAATCCTTTCTTAGGTTATAGATTTAGTTTACATGGACCTAAGTTACTTGGCTACGTCGATATTTTTAACTTTTTGTGATTAATGTTTTGCTCGCCTTTTATTTATTTATTTTTTTTATCTCATTATTGTTTAAAGGCAAAAAGAACCTCTCGGTTAATCGTTGTCCCCCCCCCCTAACTTACTAATAGTCTAATTGCATCAGAGTCGAAAAAGAAAAAGAGTTGATCAAGGGAGACCTAATAGAAGGATCAAACACAAGATTAGATTTTAAAGTTGTAGATCCAGTTAGGTTAAGTTTATGATATTACATAATCCTTCTTCCTAAATAATTATAATCACCCTTCAAAAATAGGGAATATAAAATGCTCAAGCTACAGTGTTATATTCTATTAATGTTTTAGTTTCCAACATGATCCAAGACTAATAGACCTATGTTGGTGTTCTTTCTATTTTATATTCTAGTTTTACACTTGAAAACGTTCGTTGATTTATACTCTCGGATTGTTGTGTTTTCATATACACAAGTGACCCATTAAACCATTAATTATTAGCTTAATGTAAGTATTCAATGTGAACATACTCACGCTTAATTTAAAATTTTAACTCTCGCAGACTTAACGATTATATACCGAGTTATTTTTATTTGCTTATTGTTTGGTAGATTAGACTAGAGACCTGTTGTAAAGTTTGAGGTGACTTTGAAACTGCCATAAGCTAATCAATACAGACAACTACAATTTGATAGAAATGACAAGTAGAAAAATAAATTTTTAATTATTTGATTTTTCCGCTTATACGTTTTTACTAGTAAATATATGTCGTATATTTTTCACTTGAAATATTATTAGAAAAATAAGTCCCTGAAACATCTGTTTTTTATCCCCAACTCACAAACAGGCATTTTGTACAGATGACAATTAATAGGAATCGTTTGGGTTCTTAGAAGCTACACTTGAGCAATATTTTATGATAATCATTTGAGTTGATTTTATGTAAATCATATTTTTTTGTTTTTCTTATTGCAACTACCCCCTAAGTTTGAATATCAAAATATTGAAATAAAGAACAACAAAGTGTAGAAATATGACCAAAATATGTCCACCTGCTAAATTTCATTAAAATCTGTCCAGGATTTGAGCTTGATATGGGGGATAGATATAGAACTGAGCATTGTGGATTAACCGGGGAGGGCCGGAGAGGTATTTGGTGAGGAATGGTCTCGAAAGACTGGTCAACACACAACTCACTCACGAACATATTTCAACACACGTTTAGACCCGAGTAAAAAAAAAAATATATTTACATTTTCCATTTCGTCGAGTTGAGGAAATCAACAGTTCTCCAGCATGTGGAGGTAAATATTTCCATTGATTTTTCGTTCAGCGAAAAAAAAGAAAAAAAAAGAAAAAAAAAATTCCTAATCACTTGTTTTTTGGACAGACCTCACCAAACGTTGACTCTTGGCGAATCTCTTTATTTTCAAAAAAATCATGAGGATTTTGTTATCCCCAAATTCGTACGTTGTGCCTATTAACACACACATTGATGTGAAACGTGGCTTCATCCGAAAAAAAATAACATAATTCAAAAATGATTAGTTTTCTGCTACTTGATTCAACATATAAGTAGCAAATCCTGCTCTTTTATTCATATCTGTTGGCTTGATTTTTTCAAGAAGACGAAATTTGTACTCATGAAGATGAAGCATTTTGTGTAAAACTTTGTGAAGTGTACTTACTGGTATTGATAATTCAAAACTTCGACGTGAGAGAGGTTTTATTTTTTTGACTTATAATAGAAGATAGTCTTATGTTTTCTACTGTTTAGTTTGAGACTGGTGGTCTACCAGGTCTACTTTGCTTTTTAATTTATTTGCCTCATAACAGTTCTATGGACAGTTAAAACTGCACCATTATTTTATAAAAACCCCGTGTTATTCTAAACTCAAAAGTGAGTTGTTTATCAACTAAAAAACAGTGTTAATTTAAAGTAATCAAAATATAAACTCTTTTTTAATATAAGAAAATATCCGATTAATAATAAACTATGTCTTAAAATATATATTTTTTCCTAAAAATGTTATGACTACAAAATATTTTTTTTAAGAATATAAGTGTAATACGCATGATATTAATCTATTGACCTTGTATAGATATCTCAGAATATTCAAATATTACCAAAATCCATGTTGTACGACTTTAATTTTAAAATTGCAATCAATATTTTACCTATGTATTACTCTCTAAAACCCAAAATGCATTTGAATAACATATCTAGTGTATATTAGCCTACATGTTATTATTATTATAATTTGTCATTGTTAGAACGCTGTTAAATCATTGTACAAACGTTGTCAAGCCTCATCATCTAAAACAAAGGAAAACAATTCCGTCTTTGATAAATATATAAGGTAATAGAGGATGTAGCACACCACCTGTCCTAGAGGTATTGTGAGCAAACGGTTTGACCTTGAAACGCGAAATAAAAGGTAACCCCACTAATTTGCATGTCAAAAATCTTGAGAATTTTTTTTCTTTTCAAGTACAGTACGACAAGAAGGCATATATTGGATGGTAGTGGTCTGTTTCTCAAAATTTTCAAATTCATGTATGTGTCAAGTGATATGTTTTTTAAAAGACCTTACAGCCACAAACCTTTGGTCAACAAGTTTTTTCAATACCTATAACGGTTTCAAAATATTTCATAATTCACGTTTAACGTAATTTAACATTATAGTTAAACCATTCATTACGGAAAGATTGAAATATCAAAATATGAATCACCATCATACATGGGTTTTGTAGGTTTCAAAATTGGGGTTTAGGCGAGTAGGAGAAATACTTTGAAAACCTACGATGTAAAACCTGTATGTAATCTTATTTTGATATTTTAGCCTTTCCGTAATGAATGGTATATCTGTAATGTTAAATTACGTTATTTTCAGGTATTTTGAGCCGCCATTTTGAAACCGTAACGAATATTGGCAAAACTTTATGACAAAATGTTTGTGGTTTTAAGGTCTTTTAAACAAGGTACCTTTTTAAAAGTAACAAGGTATGTACAGTGAAGAGGTACACGCTTTTGATTTTCTATTAATTGCTTATTCCTCAACCGATTTTTTAGAAACTTTTCTTTTTGAAAAAGTTACCAAAAATGGTGTGTCAAAATTTCAACACACTGGTGTTTATAGAAACGAAACACAAACAACTTATATACGTCTATACGTTTATCCCTTTAATCTTACAGATTGAAGAGCTGTTCGATTCAAATTAAACAACAATTATATTCAAACCTAATTCTTTTAAGTACAATTTTATTGTTCTTTGTAGTCGGAAGATGGTTTTTACAGTTGAGCAAAAAGTAAATTGTTGTGGATTGGTCGTGGAAGTCAGTTGTTAGATTGGCCACCCTGATCTCCTGATTTAACTGTGTGTGAATTTTTCTCATTTAAATATAGGAAGTTTACACCCATAGATTCAATAATGAGGATTTGAAGAGGGTTATCAAGAGGACTTTCCTATGATCTCACATAATTACTTTACAAAGGAATAATACGAGTTATCAGTTTGTCTCTGCCGGTTTTGTTTTGAACAAATTAATTAATATTTTAATTTTATTTTCATTAGTTTTTAGTTTGTGTTAAACGAAACGTTTGTACCAATAAAAGTTTTTTTTCCAAATGTAACATAAGCTGTGCTTTATTTGAACGGTTGTTTTTTGTGTTGCCACCATTTTGTTTTTAAAAAAACATCATTGTTTGGAAATTTTCCCACAGTATTTTTGGTAACTTTTTTAAACAATATGTAAAGATTAAAAAAAAAACAGTTTAAGAGTAAGCAATTAATAGAACGTAAGAAGCGTGTACACACTGTATTGTGCTCCAATACAACTAAAAAGAAATTGTAGCCTGTATTGGTTGCTGAAGGCTAGAATTTTTGTATCATAAATTCCTTAATATGTTTTAAAAATCCATAAATAATGAGCAATGAACACCTATAATAATATAAATTTGAAAAACTTATTTCAAATAATCTTAAATTATAAAATTATGGGATTAGCGTACAACTTATACCTCCCCGTCTAAGTTTCAACATGGCTGATATTACTTTGCATAGAAATAAGATAAAACGCAGAAATTTTGTAAACTAAATATGCTACATAATCATATTTTTGTTTATTTTCCAATATAACCGTATATACAGGGTGATTACACAGCAATTTCACTGGAAATGATTCTATAGCTAATAAGATAAATAGTTCATACATACATAGGTTTAAAAATGCTTCGTTTCCCAAATGTCGGCCATTTTTTGCTTTAAAAAGATATATCTTTGGAAGTAGATAAGGTATGGGTTTAAGATTTGGTATTCACATTTTATTTATTTGAACTTTTACCAGTATACCAGAAAACTAGAACATATTTTCTACGTTTTCAAAATGACGGACGTTTAAAATGTTTAATGTCTGAATATCTTGAAAAGCAACGATTTTTCTCTTTTAACGAAAAACAAATTGTCTTACGTTATGTTTTCTGTAGCACAAAAGATAACCGAGTTACCGAATAATACCTAAAAATTTAATTTCTTGGTAGTCTAATTGTCTACAATGTTCAAGAATTTAGTAAAAACCAAACATTTAAAAATAAATTCCAATTATTTTTATCTGCATATCTTCTTTATTTTAGACCTTTAGAATCAAACTTTTAAAAAGTTCCTGTTTGCTTTTTTATTGCTTTATTCAAATCAACCAACATAGAATTAAATTTTTTTATTACATTTTTAGGGTTTTTTACAATAATTATTCAAAAACTATGAGAACCTGTTCTAGATTTGCGTTGCAATTTATGCCCCGTAATATGGCTGCAAATTACCGGTGGCAGAAATCTTTTACTAACCGTAACTCGCTAACGAAGTATTTCCAAACCTATGTTTATATGAACTTTTTATCTTATTTTTAGCTATAGAATCATTCCCCTGTAGTTCTGAATCACCCTGTTTAGATATACACACAGGGTGTTTCTGAAATACTTTGACAACCTTCGGGAGTGGACTTCTTACATACAAATAAATAAAAAACTTCCTTTGAACATGTGTCCGAAACTGCATAGTTTTCAGTCATTTTGTATTGTGAAGTAGGAATGATATTGAGTTCTCATTTGGCATACATATTTTTACGTACAAGTGTGCAAGTGTGCAATTATTAGAGAATGTATTTGTATTATTTTCAAAATGGCGTCCCGTTAAACACTTTTAATGTTGAGTGTCGAAAACCATTAATTTTACAAACAAACTGCAAGAGACTAAATAGTTTCTTATTTTAACGATAAATAAAATATTAAAATTTTTTTTCTCTAAGTGAAAGAATAGTCGAGTTATTGAGAAAAATAATTTCTTAATAGTTCTAAGATTAGGTTAGAAGCAACAGGTTTTAAATTATCAGAATTTAATAAAATAATAATTAAATAAGTTGCTTCTAAGGTATCTACCACGAAAATCCAAAGATTTTTCAAAATTGGCTGCAACGATTTTGATCGAATTTTGTTTAAGTTTAGCCTATAAGGATCTAAATATAAGGTATTGGTCACCCCCCCCCCCACCCCATTGCCAGTTCATGAGTTATCGGTAAAATAAATAAAAACTGGACACGAGGCGGTTTTAAAACGTAATTTTTCAAAAACTATCATAACTATTTTGTTAAAATTTTAATAACGTATGACCCTAACCCACGTGAAAAATATCAAATATAAATATCTTATGGTTCACTTAAGATCCCGGTTATTAAAAGCTTGATTCGGTGCGAGTTATAATGTGTTTGTGACACAAGCAAAGCGAGTTTTATGTCCAGTTTTGTTTTAGTTTTGGGTAAAAAACTACCAAATTAACACTGATGAAGATTAGTTTTGGTTTTTTGGACGAGTGAGTGAGAAAGTTTGCGCAATGTTTTCTGCACGAACTTTGGATAAAAAAAAATTTTTAATTAATTTTTTCCGCCATCCTAACACTTTCTTTTACAATACAAGAGAAAATGAACAAAAAAATCTCTTAAATTAACATTAATAAATATAGTTATAAAATTAAACTGAAGTTAACTCAATCAGTCAAAATATTTTATTGCTTGTGAGACATATTGCAATTGTGTAACAAACGTCAAAACATAACTTAACATTTAGCACAATACTAAATAACTAAATAAACATTAAAGTAATATTCACCCAGATTTGTTTTTCCGTGTTTCCCTTCCTGTGTTATGAGCCATTGTAACACAGATGTGACTTGGTCATCTAACTGAATAGATCTGATCCCAGTATTGTGCAGTACTGCGTCATTACTAACATGACCTTAAGAATGCAGGTGAGTGTAAGGAGTTAAACTCACCCAATTTGCAAAAAAAACAACGTTCACTAACGTTACTCATTTGGGTTTCATATCAGAAATTAACATAAACATATCAGAAATTAATCAAATAAAATATAAGAAAAAACATGAGATACAAAATATAATAGACAAACAATTTTATATTTTGTTAAAGAAAAAATTTAGGTACCCTCTATAGGTGTTCCTGTTATGAGAAAACAAAATAAAAATCTACAGTTCTGTTTAGGAATAAATTGAAAAAAAAAAATTAAATTCTCTACCTTATTTATGGAGTATAAAAGCAGATTACACATATTAATTATCATAGATTAAGCAATAATAAAAATATAAAATAAAAACAACAACAAACATTCATTGAAATAAAAACACATAGCTAAATAATTTCATTCCAATAATAAGAATAATCAATCAATACACCCCCCCCCCCCAATGCGGGTTCATGAATTATCGGTACATACCAAAAACCGGCCACGAGGCGGTTTAAAAAGTAATTTCTCAAAAACTACCGTAACGATTTCGTTAAAATTTTAATATAGTATAGTATATAGTATATACTGTAGAAGGCTAATGGCCGCTGTTTTATTTGATAAGTAAGAAAGTTACAAAAAACATTTGAAAGGTAACCCCAGGATTTTTTTTGAGTTAAAACTAAAGGTATTCCCAATTGTTTTATATAACTGGCTATTTTTACAATATGGAGGTCACCTCTAATTTTTTATGAACCCCTTATTTTGTATACCGAATTAAAAATAAAACATTATTTTTAACGCGGTTTTATATATTATTCGGTATCTCTAACCCTTTAGGAACTACAAGCACTCAAAGTTGTGAAGGTTTAAGGCGTTTTCAGTGGTACATTTTCTATACCTAAAACAATTGAATCAAATTTTAAAATACATCGATAAAACCAGTTAGATTTAGATTAGAAGTCGGAAAGTTATTTAGATCGTAGATCGTTATTTAGTCTATTTGGATTAAATATCAATACTTCTTCAATGATATATAGATAGCTAAGTGGAAGGACAGCCAAGATATGATAAAGGGGTCGAGATGTTTGGTTATTTGCAAAAAATTACAAATTGTTTTTTTAACCTACTATAATTATTGTTTAATCTATAAAAGAAGTAATATAAATAGCCCCTGTATATATCATGATAGGCAAAATGACTACACAGACGTCGTGCTGACTAGTTCTGATCACGACGTTCATATTATCCATAACCTAGAACGAATGTAAAATAATGTAGGAAATTCATGTGTTCGTATTGTCTTAGTCCACAATTTGCAAGATATTTTACTATTCAAATGGTAGTGTCGGGCTGAATTATTATATTTGAATTATAAAGCGTGGGTTGAAGGAGTCCAATTTAGATGTAGATTATGCAATGTTTCATTTTGTCCGTTATTATATACTTTGCAAATTCGTTTATAAACGGTACAGCCAGGTCTACTTAGAACCGATAATATACTTTTTAATTTAAATAACTTTAAGTTTTTTTTTAAATATCACCTCAAAAACTTCAAAACTTTCACTATCCTTGCTAACTTCATCGGTATCACTTGTGACCTACTTTCCGTTTTTCGTCCATTATTTTCAAAACGTAGGCCTATTGGAACACATGTATGGTTTTAATGTGTCAACAGCCTCCTCAAAAAGGGGTTTTACTTCGAAATTGACATATTTCAACGATGTATTTTGTAGGTTAAGTTTGCATGGCAATCACAATGTCCCAACTTTTATATTTTATTTTTTCGTTATTGTTGTACTACATACCTCTCTTTATAAGAATGGTAACATTTTTTGATGAGCAAAAACGTTTTTCACTTCGAAATTGACATATTTCAACGATGTATTTTGTAGGTTAAGTATACATGGCAAACAGATTGTTTCGACTGATCGCCCAAGTCAAGTAACATTCAGCGTGGTTATTACTTGGATGGGTGATAGTTTTTCTACTACGTGTGCATGGGATTAGTGAACAGTCCCGTGGAGTGTGAGATGTGTGAATTACATTTGACGGAGCACCTCCGCACACGTCACTAAATGTTGTTCGCTTGTTACAGAACCGTTACGGTGAAAAGCTAATTGCTCACCGTGGACCAGTACATTGGCCTCCAAGGTCACCGGACCTGACTCCGATGGACTTTTATTTGTGGGGGCACATGAAAACGGAGGTTTACAAAACCAAACCACAGACAAGAGTAGAGTTTGTAGAAAGAATATTAAATGTCGCCCAAACAATCAAAGACAACCCTGCAATGATAAGAGCTGCGACGTCTTCCCTGTTAAAGCGAACCAGACTCTGCCGAGATCACAATGGGGAACAATTTGAAAACATTTTAAACTAAGTATAATTATTATTATGTTATAAACCAGTAAATAGTATTGTAAGATAAATAATGTTTATTTAAATTTAGTAGAATTCATATTATACAAACAATAATGTATGTTGCATCATACACCAGTTAAAAGGTAATTTGTAATTTGTGTTAGCTTACAGTTTATTACTACACCAATAAAAGTTACTTGAAAAACTAAACATATCTAACTAATAACTTTATTGTACATGAAATTCTACAACTTTTGGTAAAGTTGCAGCCATAATGGTCCATTGGATCTCTCGTGATAGCCATTAGAAAATTGAAAATAATTTTTGAGTACTAATTTTTTTAGTAAATTTTAATCTTTAACGTGCTGTTGCCGAATAAAAGTCCTCATTTTAGTACTTACAACTAATGATATATCTGTAGAATTTTCTCCACTAACTAACCATGTAGGTTTTCTCAAAATATTATCACTAACTATTGATCCAGATGTAAAAAAATGCCTTAACTACAAGCAAAACTGAAAAAAAAACCTCTATTTTTGGCTGTAAATATGAAACGAATAGGTTTTGGACCTATCTTTATATAACATTTTTTTCTTGTATTGACCGATAGAACCGTTTCCCGAAGTTTGTCAGGGTTCCCATGAAACACCCTGTATATAGCTACCTTACTTGGCCTTGTAAGGTAAAAACAATATCCGATCACCGAAGTCAAGCTATATTGAGCGTGGTTGTACAGTACTTGGATGCAAGACCGCTTGGGAACACCACATGAAAGGATTAGGTGTTGTCATATCGTACGTAGGTTTATTTACGTTAAACCCTGCACTGACAAAGACACTTGTCTAGTTCAACAGCTAATCTCTGAGACAGGACACTGCCATGATTGCGGAATATCCCCGTATCCGGAGCTATTTTAACAACTTCAAGTCACACTTAATTGTTGTCTCTACGATAAGGAATCTGAACCACAAAATATATACTTTTTGATTGCGAGGCCCTGTAGTACAGAAGAAGGAGATTCTTCGGACCTCAGCAACTAAACGAAGATTTTTGTTAAAGCACTCTACACATGATCCTAGAGCTCTTCAGAGGCACTGTGGTCGGAGTACAGTGAAACATACATGAGCACAATAAGTTCGTAGGACAGGTGCCGTGGCGTAGGCCAACAGAGCCTTAGTAATAATCATCCACCCTCCCCCTTAAGAATTCAAAAATCGTTTAGTTTCAGTACAGTACTCTTCACCCTAAACCCCCAAACGCGGGATCGATGTAAATTAAATTTGGTATGTAGGTATAATTTGGTCACAACTCGGAGCGATTTTTCATTAAACAAACATAAAATTACAATTTTCATAAAAGATATTCTATTTATGATTGTAGGTTAAGTTTGCCTCTAAGAACGGAAACAAAAGATGATCTCTTAATCCCTTCAAAAATGTCGCTTCGTGAGTTATCGCTAAGAAAACCAAAACATCTACAGTTTCCATTTATATTTTAGTGACGCTGTCAGTTATTCTTGGTTAGGTTAGGTCAGCGCAATGTAGACCCAACCCTTTTCTAATTTAGATATATAGTATAGAGTCATTGTTGCATGCAATTTCCTGGTATTGTACACCCTAGGATCAGACAATCATTAGGCCGTTGCTCAACTCACCAAGTCTTTCAGAGTTTGACCTTTAAGGTTAATAGGGAACAATATATGTACAACATTATTAATATGAGCTACAATATACAATATAAAATGTTCAGGAATATATGTAAAAGAGGGCCTAAACTTGTGCCATAAACACGTTCTCAACAAGAAAAGTATTTGATTAAAATAGAGTTTTCAATGACGGCGGTCAAGGCAGAATTGGGATTTTGTACTCACCATTCTGGCTAGTAAATGGTTAATTTTGTAAACTATGTAAACAATATCTGTTTTAAATATTGAATTATTGTTATTTTTTAAATCTTCAAAGTAAATTTTTGAAACTGAAGTAAAATAACTGAAACATGTCAATTTTGAACCTAACCTAATCTAGCCTAACCTAACCTAGCCTAACCTAACATATCATGGGCTATCTTAGAAATCTCTTTTAGCAGAAAAATATGCCGCTTAGCGGACCGGCCAAACCCTTCTGACACTTGTTAACTGAAGATGCGGCGCTCAGGCCAATGGCCGCTCGGCGGAAGTAACCAAATTTTTATAAAACAGTTTAAAAAAAGGTTCGAACAAAAACTAAAACTCCACCAAGCAAAAGCGATTAACGAAAAAATGTTTAAGTTTGTGACTTGAATTTTAAAGAAAAATACTTTCATGAAATTGTCAGACGTTAAATTACAATTTATGTATACTGTAATATCGACACAAAATAAACGGTTAAAAATGAAAATGCCTAGAAAAAAGTGCCTAGAACGATAACTAATAAATCAAAGACGATTTTATAATTAAAACTATTTTAGTCACTAACGAGTTGGTCTTTTCATTCAAAAAATTTCTTTGGGAGTAGGCTTACTTGAAGAAATTGTGATTTTACATCTTCCAATTTCATTAAAGTTTTTTTGGAGTAGGCCTACATGAAGAAATAGTTATTTTGCTTCTTTAAAAATCATGAAAGATTTTTTATTTTTTAATTTTATTTTTTGAGTACATGAAGAATTATTAGTTATTTTCCATCTTCCAAAATCATGAAAGGTTTTTTCTTTGGGAGTACTTGAAGAAATTGTAATTTTACGTCTTCCAATTTCATGAAAGATTTTTTTGGAGTACATGAAGAAATTGTAATTTACATCTTCCAATTTCATGAAACGTTTTTTCTTTGGGAGAACATGAAATTTTAATTTTACATAAAAATACGTCATTGAAATATGTCAATTTCGAAGTGAAAAACATTTTTCCTCTCAAAAAATGTTACTATTCTTATGGACAGGTATTAGTACAAAAATAACAGGGGAAAATATTAAAATTGGAGCGCTTTAGTAAATTATTACCGGTTTCGTTAACTGCATCAAATTTTAGTTTTATTTATTTAATAAGATTTATTTAACGAAGATTTCAAACAACTTACGAAGAGAATTAAGGATTCTTAGGAACTACAATTGAGAAAACTTGTTCAATATCGTGAAAGCTGATTTTGAGAAAAAACTAATTTGTTGTTTTTGTCTTATGTCAGAAACCCATATATTTTTAGTTTAGTACAAAATATGGCCGACATTAAATTTGATTAAAAGCGCTCAAGCATTTGGGATTGTAGATCACTCTACAGAAGTAGACAAAGGACAGACATCAGTCCAAAAAGAGGGACTCAGTGAAGCACAGAACGGATATATTCGCAAAATAAGTCGACATCAATTTTTGACTCATCTCTATAGCCTGTAAGCTAGATTATGTAATAAAAAAAAAAAAGAAAAAAACAAAAATTAATCGCTCAATTTGTTTTAATACTGATTCTTAATTAACGTGTCTCTGATTTGTCTTCCACTATTAATTTGATTGATTTTGACTTTAAATTAAAATATTTGTAAATAACTCACCAACCTACCCCCTCAGACCCCCTTTACCTATTCACACTTTTTGATAAGTTAATCATTACAATAAACACTCGTAGTTTAAAATTTGTAATATATCTAACACAGATTAGAATCAATGTAGCTGGAATGTTTAAAATAGATCAAATAGAACTCTCTCCTACAACTTTAAAGGTAGGCAACCAGACTGATAGTTACGTATACAAAGTTGCCTACCCAGAATTAATTGCGTGTTGATGCCTTATGAAAAAAGAGAACAAAATATAGAGACCTAGCTTCCAAATATTCGAATCGTGTAAGTTCTGAAGAGAACAAGAGTTGGTCAAGAGAGACGGCCTGGATTGTTTTACTTCCTCATAGTATATACGTGTGATTGGTAAACAGAAATTTATGTTGAGTTTTTTTGCGGATATATACGTTTTGAGATCTCCTGAGTCTTAGAAATTCTGTCTGGCATCTGTCATGTGCGCATGCTCTATAGTCCAAATGGGTGAACAAATTTTAATAAAATTTTATATGTGGGGATATTTTGGCCAAGTATTTCCCCCCTTATTTCGATAACTTAGAATTTAGGGTTATCTCCGCGAGGAAATTTTTTTTCCATAATCAGCTCTAACGATTTTGATCAAATTTTTGTCAAGTGTAGCTTTTAAAGGACCCAGACAAAACTTATTGGTCGCCATTTCTCCAAAAATGCATTGAAGCTGTATTTCTCACATTTACATTTTAATAGATGTTCAATGAACACTGTGGTGAATGTGAACACTATAAAACACTGAAACCCCTACCACAAGTTTGTCAAAAAATCGATTTAGTGTTTTTTGTTGATGTCCTTTTTGATGTTCCTTGAATCCAAATTTGTGGTTTTTGATAAGCTATCTGTATATCAGTCCAAACACGTAGACCGCTGTTAATCAAGTTTTGTGAGTTTAGTTTTCGAAATATTTTTAATTTTTTCGATAACTCGAAATTTGGAGGTAGCTACCACAAAAAAAAAAAACACAAGTTTCTTTAATTAGGCTCTGTTATTTTAAAGAAACCGGAAATATGGATAGAGAAGAGTGAAGTGACTAATCAGAAATATGTTTAACGATAGGAAGATAAACCAATAGGAAGGGTGAAAAGTGAGTTTTAGGTTAAGTAAGGTTAGATATTGTAGACCACAAGGAGCGAGCCTCCTTGTATGATCATAGTTTAACATCTTTATTAAACATCATTTATTAGTAAAACAACACCTAGGTGAGATCTTATGTAAAATGTAATTTAAAAAAATCGATTATACCAATTTGAATAAAATTTTACTGAAATGTGAAGATTAACCCGTGTGTATAATTTTAAGTAAAATATTACGGTCAAAAATAATTAGTAAACATAAATGTACCTCAACAGGTTTAATGAAATACGATTTACGCAAAGTAACAAGTTAAGTTATATTGCTTCCATTTTTACCCACTTTGACATACTTTTAATTAATTAATGAAAATATCTTTTTATACCCTTCGTCGAAAGTAGTTCTATTCTGTAACTGATACAGATGTTTCACATCAATGTGAGGCATCATCAGGCACAGCACGGGAACACTTCATACACTCACACTACATTTTACAGACATGTTTACAACTACACGTCAAAAAAATTTGATATTTTAGATTTGGGTTGCGGCCACATTTCACTTCTATTGTTTCTGAGTCTACTAGTATAAACATAGAGAATATCATCTTTTATTCGAGTTGTAAATGTATCCCTTAGATCTATTCTATCGTAGAGATCTATCTGGTTAATTAACTAAATGGAATTACCAAAATTGAGAAGTAAATAAATCGATTTTTGCCAACCGACAGTAGATTCTGGCAATTCAATCGAAATCCTTCGGCAAGTTTTAAAGAATTTTTTACAAATAATCAAGTATTTCTTGTTTTTATGGTAAATAGAATCTAAATATATGATTTTAGTGTCTTTTTCTTCGTATTTAAAGGCGAAAAAGTATACGCTTCATCATAAGATAGTCCTAGCCCCTGAATACTCTAATATCCTCAACATCAGAAGAGAACAACAATTAGTCATGAGAAACCTATTAGGAACGTATCTAACACAAGATTACATAAAAAGCTGTAGATCCAGTTAGGGTCCCTCGGGACATTCTGTTGGCCTTTAGAAGAGCCAAGGATTAATTTAACGATGTGGTAATTTAACCGTCTAAATAACTTCTCCCAAAGTAAAAACCAAACTAAATTCCCGCCAAACCGGAAACATCCCATTTCAACAAAATCTATCGCCTCTTTTAAAAATATAATTGACAAAAAAATAAGTATTACTTGTTCAATAGTATTAGATTTTGGATCAGTTTGAAGAAGGATTAAAGAGTGAAAATAGTAGAGTTTGATTGTCACTCATCATTTTAAATAACTAAAGACTAGAGACTTTAAATTAAAAAAATTGATACTATTTAGATAATCCAATTATTGGTTATATTGCGATAAAAATCCCTGAGTGTGAGGAGATGAAAATGGAGTTTTGCTTCAAAAGTATAAACAATTGTGATTCCATTAAACAAAAATATTATCGATATCGCTTTGGCTGGTTGTTACGTACTTATGTCCGAGATTGATTATTGTGATTTTATTGTTTAATAGACCAGAGTGTAAATGCGAGAATAGTTTGAGTCAAAGATATCCTACAATTTGAATTATGACGTCATGTAAAATTTTATATCTTAATTTGTGTTGAAAATCACTTGTCACCAGTTTGAACATAATTTACAAAAAATATGGGAGCTACGTAGAAAATTAGTTTTTCTTAAATTGTATTAGTTTTGTTTTAATTACCAAATGGAACTTGCTTTCTCTGGACGTAGCTCGTACGTAAGACAGATAAATTACAATCAAAAACAAAAATAATGAAAGTCTCTTTTCATAGTTCAAAAAAATATTGTCAGTACCATGCTTTCAGATCAAGGACTGCTGCACCATTTCCAATATTTAATATGTTAAATTTCTTCCACTTTAGCATTTGTACAAAGTTTTAAGAATTTTTTTGTGCGAAGTGTTTCAGTTAAAGAGAGTAGCAATGATTATAAATCAAAGTTGCATGCAGAAAATGCTGTTGAGGTAGTAAGAATATTTAGTGAAGCTTTTTATGTCTTTTTGTTATGTTGTACCACCACTTTTAATTGTTGTCACGCAAGATAATTAAAGTCTTTTGAGAGCTTCTTGAGACAATTAAAACTGTAGCTATTCGAGAATTGTGTTTTGGAAATTTGTTTAATATGCGATTTTGTAAAATATATTTTATTACTCGTTATATGTCTCTTCTATTATTGTTTTATTCATTATGTACCATTCATAGGGAAAAATTCTTAAAAAAGCGCTTTTGGAACCAAAGGAATGGTAATGTCAAGTGAAGAAATTTAGTAATTTAGATTGCCCGGTAATTTTTAACCTCTTTTAAATTTAGCAGTATTTGAGTTAACCATTTACAAAAAAATTAACACATAACATTAGTTTGCTGTTAAAAAAAAAGAAACAATTCGTAATGAAACAATTGATTATTTATGCATACATATATACCTATACATATACATGTTTATATGTGTAAATTTCATAAGCCCTTAAAACAAGAAAATTATATAACATTAATCAAATCCCGCCCTTATATTTTAAATTACAAAATATTTTGATGAACACAGATAATGATAACAATTTGTTAATAGTTCTTAAGTTACAAAAGATTCTAAGTTTAAATTATTAGAAAATTAAAAAAAAAATTAATGAATTAATTACATATATATTATCTAAGTTGGCCAAATGTAATAAAAGATTTATTAAATATATATATATATATATATAAATAGAAATTTTATGTATTAATTGACGTCAATATAATTTAGAAAAAATTAACCCCTTTGGGGTCGTGAGGTCCGAAAATGCTAGCTTATCCCTTCCAATAAGAAATTTATTTTTAGTTTTGCATTTTAATAAGAAAAATATAGTTATTATGATTTCAAAAAGATTAATTAAAGCACCATTTAAACAAAATTCACTACAAGTCCTCAATTAATGAAATACATAAATTTAAGTTCTTTCTTATATTTTTGTTTTCACTTTTGCATTTTTAAACAAGCTGAAATGTCCTTCGGTTGAATTGTCTGGACTTGAAGTTATAGCATGAACTTAAATTGTAATTCCAGCTTGAACCAGCACAAGCTGTAGAAATATACAGGTTGGAATTAGTTAATGAACAGAGACCTTTTACAAGTTCAAACACTTCTGTTCTAGGTTTACAAGACAAGTAATATATTTCTCTGTAACTAAGCTCTGAAACTGGAATTTCTTTGAAATTCCATGTTATATACCATATATACCATACCATGTTATATAGGTATGTTAAATAAGTCAATTGATGATTTCACTTTATAATAACTAGAAATGAAAAGAATTGCTATTCGTTTTAAAAAGACTGTTGGAATTTATACTCTTATAATTTACAGACAAATTAAAATTTAGTTATAATTAAATTTAATGATTTTCAAATTGATGATTTCACTTTATAATAACTAGAAATAAATGGAATTGCTATTAGTTTTTCTTTCAAAAATTATTTAAATTTATACTCTTAAAATTTACTGACAAGCTAAAGTTTAGTTATAATTGAAAACAGATTTTAAAATTTTACATTTATAAATAGAACACATATTTTAACATAGTTAACTCAATAAAATAAAATGGTAAGTTTCTTTTACCTGGTTCAAGAGTTGTTGAGAACGTCGAAGACGAGGCAAAAAGTATGAAGATGAATTTTTGAATTTAGAAAAAGAATTGCCCTTTTTAGTGAAGCTACTGAAATGACTCTTTCCACACTATTTTATCACATGGATAGATGAGCATGATGACTGTTAAAGCAAAACGGTAATTTTGTTTAGAGAAAACTTTCAAGGCTGTGCCATGACTACTAATCTCAGATATGAACTGCTGTTATCTGCGTGTGTGTCCCGTTAACTAGCCTTGGGCAAAATCACCTGACACTGCTTTCGGAGTTGAACGCCAGGGTACAGCACCTCTCGGCTGTAGATTTCAAGAAATAAAATACTTGAAATACCCGCGCAAAAACGGAGTTTGGGTGAAGTTCAGATGCAGGTAGAGGGGCCTGCCACAAAATTTAGTTAAACTAGGGCACCTGGTGGAACAACGTTTCATAGTACCTTACTGACCTCTAGGGTGTAGCCTCTCTCGGAGGTTAATTATTAGATTTTAAATTTCTAAAACGTCACAATTATTATGGTCAATATGTATCAAAACAATCAACAACATCAAAGACAAGAACTATAGGATTTTGTCAGAAGGAAAAGACATAGCTAACTTACTTTATACAGACTATGCCAAAAAATCTGCAAAGGCAATCTCCTTCCCAAAAACACTAACCCCTGAAGAGCAATACCTATCATGTAATCTGGACCTCCTCACATTCCATAATGAAATGGCTGATGCCCCTTTTACAATGAACGAACTCCGAGAATGCATAGCAGACATACAAAATAGTGCACCGGGCGAAGACAACATTCACAATGCCATGTTGAAGAACATGTCTAAACAACCTCTTGAAGAAATACTCATCCTGTTCAACAACATCTGGAATACAGGTAACATTCCACAAAGATGGAAGCCATTATCATACCTATTCTGAAACCAACAAAAGGTCCAGACGTACCTGAATCATACAGACCAATCTCTTTAACATCTTGTCTGGGAAAATTGATGGAGAGGTTGGTCAGCAAAAGGCGGGTTTGGAGATTGGAAAGCGGAAATAAGCCACACTCAAGGCTGTTCGGGTTCAGACCAAGAAGAGGAACAACAGACGCTCTTCTACATTTCACAGAGTCAATCTATAGAAGTTTCTCGGACAACAGCACAACAGTAGCTGTAATGGTGGATCTAGAAGCGGCCTTTGACAAAGTACCCCATTCCACAGTCCTACTGCATTGTCTACTCATTGGAATTAGAGGCAAGATGCTAAAGTATTTTCAGAACTTTCTAAAACTCCGTAAAATTAAAACAAAAGTTAATAACATTTTCTCAGATGAACTTGCAATCAATAGTGGAGTTCCACAAGGATCAGTTCTGAGTGCGGCCCTGTTCAACATTGCACTCTGTGATATGCTGATGACTCTGCCTAACACAACAGACAGCTGTGTCTACGATGACGATATAACAATATGGAGCTCTAACAAGAATACAATACAAGCCACACGACAGGTGCAAGCTGCCTTAAATGCTCTCAATGTATGGACAGAGAAGTGGAACATGTCAATCTCCTCAACAAAGACAGAATGTACTTTTTCACAAGAAAATACTCATTCAAGCATTTTGTACCAGAATTGCAATGCAGAAGAAAACCAATCCTACAACCCAAACCCTGTGATACTTGGAATTACTCTGGACCCCAAACTTTTGTGGAAGAACTATATCCAACAGACTTCAATGCAATGCACAAAAAGATTAAATCTACTCAAGGTTGTTGCTAGTAGAGCATGGGGAGCAGATACTCTCATGCTGAGACAGTTCTTTGTATCATTCATCCGATCAAAAATGATGTACGGAGCAGAAATTTGGAGCTCTCCTGCAAAAACACATCTAAACAAATCAAATACAATCCAAAACTCAGCCCTTAAAATATGCCTAGGATGCCCAAAAACAACTCCAATACGAGCCATGGAAATTGAGCTCAATGTGGAGCCTCTGGAAGTATACATTCAGAAAGTAGTCTGGCACAAATTTCTTCACATATCTGCGGACCCTACATCATTTCCAGCCCTCGGACCAGACCCACAGGAGGCTCATCACAAGTCTTCCTTTAATTACCGGACAACAACTGTGATGATAAACGCTTCGGACATGACCCCAGTGCCCTACCCTACTGTCAACTGCATCCCACCATGAAACTTTCAACCACCAAAGATCGAATTAGACCCTCCCTGGACTGACATCTAAAAACGACCCTGTAGAAATGCAAAGAGCTGCCGCCCTTGAAGTTATACACTCAAGATATGAAAGTCACTATAGGATTTACACTGATGGGTTATTGAACTCCACAGAATCAAAATCTGGAGCCGGTTACTTTACGGAACATTCAGGCGAGTCCTTCTTTGTCCCAGCGAATTGAAGCTCCAGTACCGACACTGAACTACTGGCCATCAACGCGGTTGGTTGCCCATTGCATAACTATAAAAAGTAAAAAGATATGCATACTCAGCTACTCCAAAAGCGCATTACAACTCCTCCAACAATATAGGCCTTCAAGTTACTACCACAGAGTCCATGAGATTTTATAACTCCCGAATCTGTCCACGGACAAGGAGATTTTCTTACAATGGATACCGAGTCATTGCGTACATCAGGGAAATGAGAAATCTGATGAAATAGCGAAGGCAGCCACCAATATGCATGCTATACATTTCTAAAGAACTATCTCTTGCAGGCTGCATGGCTGCATCTCACAGAATCCTGAGACACAGGTGGGTGGAGCAGTGGAGGGATGAACTGACGGGTCGCCATCTTTACGGACTCCTCAAAGAACCAAACAACACTGTCATCTACAAGAACTTGCCCAGGTCCGTGTCAACATTCGCCTCAAGAGCTAGAACAGGACGTATTGTAACACAGTCCTATCTTTTTCGTTTCCAACTTGCAGAGTCGCCCCTGTGCCTTGTATGTCAGATAGAAGAAGAAACCCTACAACACATCTTCCTTGATTGTATCATCAGATCGGATGTCAGAGATGAGCTGAGGAGAAGACTACAAACTAATTGCACTCTTGGACGAATTCTGACTGATCCCACCTACTGGAGACTGGCTAGCTATGTGTATGAGAGACACCGTGCGGTCGGCATTACCTGAGGCTGGATGCACGCACCATGAAGATGAAGATGAAGATTATGGTCAATATGTAAGTAAATATCAACTTTTTCTAAGTTTATTGATAAATGTAATCAACCTTAATTAATAATTATAGTATTCTCAATTCAGAGAATTACTTTGAAGTCCCTAATTATTTGTTTAAATAAATTTTAGGTTATTATAGCAATAGGCCTACTGTTCTTTTATTTATTTAAGTTGCTATTGTCTTTAATGTAATTGTTTAGTACATATATATATATATATATATATATATATATATATATATATATATATATATATATATATATATAATTACTTGTATAGTACAACACATTACATTTAATATTTCTTACACAACTAAACAATTACATTAAAGACAATAGCAGCTTAAATAAATAAAAGAACAGTAGGCCTATTGCTATTTATATACACACACATCATAGTGTTCAATAAATGTCGTGCCAAACTTTAAAGGGGTGGTTATATGGGTAAACATAAAGGTAAAAGTTCCTATAAACATTTGTCCTGAAATGATTCAATTTTCATCTGACGGCCATTTTATGCCGTCACAAAATGTTGGCTACTTCAAATTTTTAATATTCAATATCTCTAAAACCGTTAACCTTACAAAACAATAAACGCCATTTTGAAAATTTATAAATTAATGTTTTGAATCTTGGTATACCTGTAAACCGTTGCATAATAAATGTGTACACCAAATATCGACTTTAATTCTTAATCATTTCAAAAGCTGTAATTATTTTAAAAAACACACACAAAATGGCCGACAGATGGAAAACGAAGCGTTTTCGGACATATGTTTTTAAGAACGTTTTCTTTATTTTGACTCATATCACCATCATTTAAAGTTTGGCACGACATTTTCTAAACACTGTATATTTAAACCAGTAAACATTACCAAAATAGACAAAAACCATTATGTAGCTAGTTTATTGCAAAATGGTTGTAACTATCAATAAAACCTCATTATAGTGATTTGAATTTGTATGTAGTATTAGTATTGTATGTTAAAATAATTTTGAAACTTAGCTTTATTGCTTTATTTAATTCTTGAGTTTTGTATGTATTTGTTTTGTATTTTTTATTAGTATTTAATGAGTACATATCACAAAAAAAAGTTCAATCTCAAAAAAGTTCCACCGCAACAAAATACAAATAATTTAAATCTTTTTATCACTCAGCATAACTGGGATTTTATTTCTATTTAAATAAGTTTACGAGCGAGGAAGCTTGTATACACTTACTTGGCGGATGTATTTTCACACATCAAACTATGTATTTATCTATGACTTAATTACTTATCTTGTGTTTTCATGCAAAACACAATAGATTTTACACTCACCTATTTCCCCAAGGTTTCAAGTGCTGTAATATTGGTACCACTGCTTGTAAACATTAGTCTATTACGCAGGTCACACCTGTAAACAAGACGACTATATATAACCGTTTGAAGGGATTAGAACGTGATGTTTGGAACTCTTTGAAAAATGTTTTCAAATGAAATAGGAAAAATTCAAAAAGACCAATCTGGGTAAATATTATCTAGTGCTTTATGATAACTTTATATTCAATTAAAAAAAAATTATTATTGTTTTAGTTTTACGAAAAAACTTTGTAGAAATAACAAATATACATAAACAAATATATAAAAAAAAATAATAATAAGATATTTTATTTTATATTTTTATTTTTTCCTAGAAAAAAATCTAAAAAAAAACTATTCTGATAGTTGAAACACTTTGTTTTAATCGTTAATTACAAATGTTTCATAGCTTAATTAATAGACTAATTATAGTTTATCGTTTTTTCAAAATGTTTGTTTATTTTAATAGCATTCCTTTTGACAAACATAACTATCGCACTAGTCCTCGTAAGCAAATTTTGATCAAGGATAATTAAACTACCACATATCCTACCATTTAAAATATTATTACATAATTTTAACCAAAATTGGTTATATTTACAGTCTAGGAGTCACAATTTATTTTATTTATCTTTCAGTTTAATACTCTAAAACTTTCGCTGGACAAATTCGATAACCAACAATATTGGTTGGTAAATTACAAAATGGCTGCTGATTTTCAAGTTTAAAAAAATCTCCTTATAATGACTTGTAGTGGTTTTATAAAATAAAACCTCCTGTTACTTCATTAAAAAAATTATTTGGATACTTTAAAAAATAGATTTGAACCTTCCTGACCAATTTGTAGAAAATTTGAAAAACTTCCGTTAAGTATATATATATATATATATATATATATATATATATATATATATATAAAGTGCTGAAAATAGTTCTTTAGAGTAGTGGAATATGCCAGTATCGTTTAATCCATAGCGGCTTCAATTACATTGAAGTTTGTATTTTTCTGTAACAATCAATACTTTAATATTTACTGTTTAATAATTTACATATTGTTTTACAAACAAAGTGGTTACTGACTTTGGATAATGCACACTCTTAACAATCATTTTATTTATTTTTATTTTAATCAGCTTTTAAACAAAACTTTTTATTATGTATTATTTTGTGGCTGGCAAATTTTGCTGTGGTAACGGCAAATCATTCTACATGTTTTTATTATTACTTTTTTAAATTTTTGTGTAAATATTTTTTTTCGTAGAACGTTGTTTACATAGGATGATTTTTAAATAGGACTATTTTTACACAGGACTATTTTACATAGGACGATTTTTACATAGGACTATTTTTCATAGGACTTTTTTACATACGACGATTTTTACATGAGACGATTTTTACATAGAACTAATTTACATAAGACGATTTTTGCATAGGACGGTTTTTACAAAGGACGATTTTTGCATAGGACTATTTTTACATAGACCTATTTTTACATAGGACTATTTTTACATAGTACTATTTTTACATAGGACGGTTTTTACATAGGACTATTTTTACATAGGACTATTTTTACATAGGACGATTTTTACATAGGAAGGTTTTTACATAGGACGGTTTTTACATAGGACGATTTTTGCTTAGGACTATTTTTACATAGGACTATTTTTACATAAGACTATTTTTACATAGGACTACTTTTACATAGGACTATTTTTACATAGGACTATTTTTACATAGGACTATTTTTACATAGGACTATTTTTACATAGGACTATTTTACATAGGACTATTTTTACATAGGACTATTTTTACATAGGACTATTTTTACATAGGACTATTTTTACATATGACTATTTTTACATAGGACTATTTTTACATAGGACTTTTTTTACATAGGACGATTTTTACATAGGACGATTTTTAAATAGGACGATTTTTACATAGGACGATTTTGAAATAGGACTATTTTTATATAGGACGATTTTTACAAGAGATTTTACATAGGACGATTTTTAAATAGGACGATTTTTACATAGGACGATTTTTACATAGGACGATTTTTACATAGGACTTTTTTTACATAGGACTATTTTTAAAAAAGGACGATTTTTAAATAGGACGATTTTTACATAGGACGATTTTTACATAGGACGATTTTTACATAGGACGATTTTTACATAGGACTTTTTTTACATAGGACTATTTTTAAAATAGGACGATTTTTCATAGGACGGTTTTTAAATAGGACGATTTTTACATAGGACGATTTTTACATAGGACTTTTTTTACATAGGACTATTTTTAAAATAGGACGATTTTTAAATAGGACGATTTTTACATAGGACGATTTTTATATAGGACGATTTTTCATAGGACGGTTTTTACTTAGGACGATTTTTACATAGGACTTATACATAGGACTATTTTTACATAGGACGATTTTTAAGTAGGACTATTTACACATAGGACTATTTTTACATAGGACGATTTTTACAAGAGATTTTACATAGGACGATTTTTAAATAGGACGATTTTTACATAGGACGATTTTTACATAGGACGATTTTTACATAGGACTTTTTTTACATAGGACTATTTTTAAAATAGGACGATTTTTAAATAGGACGATTTTTACATAGGACGATTTTTACATAGGACGATTTTTACATAGGACGATTTTTACATAGGACTTTTTTTACATATTACTATTTTTAAAATAGGACGATTTTTCATAGGACGGTTTTTAAATAGGACGATTTTTACATAGGACGATTTTTACATAGGACTTTTTTACATAGGACTATTTTTAAAATAGGACGATTTTTAAATAGGACGATTTTTACATAGGACGATTTTTATATAGGACGATTTTTCATAGGACGGTTTTTACTTAGGACGATTTTTACATAGGACTATTTATACATAGGACTATTTTTACATAGGACGATTTTTAAGTAGGACTATTTACACATAGGACTATTTTTACATAGGACGATTTTTACAAGAGATTTTACATAGGACGATTTTTACATAGGACGATTTTTAAATAGGACGATTTTTACATAGGACGATTTTTACATAGGACTTTTTTTACATAGGACTATTTTTAAAATAGGACGATTTTTAAATAGGACGATTTTTACATAGGACGATTTTTATATAGGACGATTTTTAAAATAGGACGATTTTTACATAGGACGATTTTTAAATAGGACGATTTTTACATAGGACGATTTTTACATAGGACTATTTTTAAAATAGGACGATTTTTACATAGGACGATTTTTAAATAGGACGATTTTTACATAGGACGATTTTTACATAGGACTATTTTTAAAATAGGACGATTTTTAAATAGGACGATTTTTACATAGGACGATTTTTATATAGGACGATTTTTCATATGACGGTTTTTACTTAGGACGATTTTTAAATAGGACGATTTTTACATAGGACTTTTTTTACATAGGACGATTTTTAAATAGGACGATTTTTACATAGGACGATTTTTACATAGGACTATTTTTAAAATAGGACGATTTTTAAATAGGACGATTTTTACATAGGACGATTTTTCATAGGACGGTTTTTACTTAGGACGATTTTTACATAGGACTATTTTTACATAGGACGATTTTTCATAGGACGATTTTTACTTAGGACGATTTTTAAATAGGACGATTTTTACATAGGACTTTTTTTACATAGGACGATTTTTAAATAGGACGATTTTTACATAGGACGATTTTTACATAGGACTATTTTTAAAATAGGACGATTTTTAAATAGGACGATTTTTACATAGGACGATTTTTCATAGGACGGTTTTTACTTAGGACGATTTTTACATAGGACTTTTTTTACATAGGACGATTTTTACATAGGACGATTTTTACATAGGACTTTTTTTACATAGGACTATTTTTAAAATAGGACGATTTTTAAATAGGACGATTTTTATATAGGACGATTTTTCATAGGACGGTTTTTACTTAGGACGATTTTTACATAGGACTATTTATACATAGGACTATTTTTACATAGGACGATTTTTAAGTAGGACTATTTACACATAGGACTATTTTTGCATAGGACGATTTTTAAATAGGACGATTTTTACATAGGACGATTTTTATATAGGACTATTTTTCATAGGACGGTTTTTACTTAGGACGATTTTTACATAGGACTATTTATACATAGGACTATTTTTACATGGGACGATTTTTCATAGGACGATTTTTCATAGGACGGTTTATACTTAGGACGATTTTTACATAGGACTATTTATACATAGGACTATTTTTACATAGGACGATTTCTAAATAGGACTATTTATACATAGGACTTTTTTTACATAGGACTATTTTTAAAATAGGACGATTTTTAAATAGGACGATTTTTACATAGGACGATTTTTATATAGGACGATTTTTCATAGGACGGTTTTTACTTAGGACGATTTTTACATAGGACTATTTATACATAGGACTATTTTTACATTGTACGATTTTTACATAGGACGATTTTGAAATAGGACTATTTTTATATAGGACGATTTTTACAAGAGATTTTACATAGGACGATTTTTAAATAGGACGATTTTTACATAGGACGATTTTTACATAGGACTTTTTTTACATAGGACTATTTATACATAGGACTATTTTTACATAGGACGATTTTTCATAGGACGATTTTTCATAGGACGGTTTATACTTAGGACGATTTTTACATAGGACTATTTATACATAGGACTATTTTTACATAGGACGATTTCTAAATAGGACTATTTATACATAGGACTTTTTTTACATAGGACTATTTTTAAAATAGGACGATTTTTAAATAGGACGATTTTTACATAGGACGATTTTTATATAGGACGATTTTTCATAGGACGGTTTTTACTTAGGACGATTTTTACATAGGACTATTTATACATAGGACTATTTTTACATTGTACGATTTTTACATAGGACGATTTTGAAATAGGACTATTTTTATATAGGACGATTTTTACAAGAGATTTTACATAGGACGATTTTTAAATAGGACGATTTTTACATAGGACGATTTTTACATAGGACTTTTTTTACATAGGATTATTTATACATAGGACTATTTTTAAAATAGGACGATTTTTCATAGGACGGTTTTTACTTAGGACGATTTTTACATAGGACAATTTATACATAGGACTATTTTTACATAGGACGATTTTTAAATAGGACGATTTTTAAATAGGACGATTTCTAAATAGGACTATTTATACATAGGACTTTTTTACATAGGACGTTTTTTATATAGGAAGATTTTTACTTAGGGTGATCTGTACATTGTATGATTTATAGATAGAATATTTATACATAAGACGATTTTACACTGAGGACTTTTCTTACAAACGACGTTTTTTACATAGGACAATATTTACATAAGTCGTTTTTTACATGGGACTTTTTTACATAGGATAATTTATATTGGACTATTATTTTTACCATGGGACTTTTATTTCATGGGACATTTATTACATAGGGCGTTTTTTACATAGAGCGTTTTTTACATAGAATATTTTACCATAGTTCGTATTTTATATGGAACGATTTTCATATGAAATGATTTTTATATTGACAATTTTTATGAAACTTTTTTTATATGGGCCGAGTTTTATATGGGATAAAGGTCACATAGGACTATTTTTCATTTTGGCGATTTTTGCAAGGGGCAATTTTTATATGGGGTTATTTTTATATGGGACGATTTTTAAATGGGACGATTTTTATATGGGGCGATTCATACATAGGACTGATTTTATTAGCTATAAATGAGTTGTATTGTGATGAACAAAAATTAATTTGTTCTAGGTTCAGTGAGTCTTGTATAGTACCACACTAACATTAGAAATATGCAAAAGATTTACACTGAAGAATGTTTTAAAAATTTTAAAACTGTGATAAAGATGTGCTCTTTATCAAAGTGCATATTATAGTTTACGTGGGGACACGAATTTTCCTAAGACTTTGAAATTTTTCTGTAACGGCCAGAAAGTGAAAACTTAATTCCGACCTTTATGGAACCAATCAAAACCCACAAGGCCCTATCTCCTCAAAAATTTCTGTTTTTATATTATCGGTTGAAAAGTGTAGATGACCCGTGGTTTAGTTGTTTAATTTTTCACTGAATCCAAGTTTTGGAATGATCGTCTGACGTATACCCAGTGCTCTACAACCCAAACGAGCGTACAGATTTCGATCAAACTTGGTATGTAGGAGTAATTTATCATGCCTTGGCAAACAATTTTAACTCTGAGGGTAGCTGCCATAAGAAAAAACTCAAATTTACTATTTTCTCAAAATCAGCTTGCATGATTTTGATGAAATGTTGTCAATTACAGCTTCTAAGGACCCAAACAACACGTATGGTAGCCATCTCGCCAAAGCTGGTTCGTGAGTTATCAATGAACAATATACAAATTGAATACAGGGCTGTTATACAATAATCCGTTATTTCTCAAACCGACTTTACTTATTTCATTCAAATTTTAGTCAAATGTGAAGAATAACGACTCAAATCCAAAGTGCAATAATTTTGAGCCGTTTACTTACTCTCGTAAAGCATTTTTTTCGGAAACATTTATGGAAAATAATCCTTTTTTTAGAGCAGTTCTTAATAAGTGCGAAAATTGTAACATATAAAAATCAATGCAGTTTCGTGACTCCTCTGCATTATTTCTAATGGCTGGTTTTCTGATGACAAAGAACTCAGAAATGTTCAATATTTATCTAATCTACTTAATATTTTAAGTAATCTTTAAATACAAGGTTAGGTTATCTATAAACCATACAAATTGATTATTATTTTCACTAATCGCGTTATTTTTTCATGAAGATCAGTTTGTTTTTTAGAAGATTCAATACAATTAGTTTGGAAGCTATACTTGAGCAAAATTTGATGAAAATCGTTAGAGCAGATTTTATCAACTAAACTTTTGTGGTTTTCTCCTTATAGCATGCATCGATAATGAAAGAACTGTAGGGAGGGTAAGTATTATTAATTGTAAGTTAAGTTACAGCATTTGTTGCGAACTGTAAAGACATGGCTACCCAGACACGTGGATCTACCTTCAGTCCTTGACCTGACCTTTAGAGAGGACTTGGCCGAATATTGAGCAATATATTAGTATAATTAAAGGAGCCACAATATTTGGTCTTCTGTCGGACTCGGGGGCAATGCGCGCTACCCGCAATACAACGAAGAAATCTATAGGTATCAAATTCTCAACAAGTAGCTACCCCTAAATTTTGAGTATTAAAAACAAACACACACACACAAATTAAAAAACTCAACGAAGTGTGGCTAAAATGCCCACTTATCAATTTTATTAAAATCGGTCCACACGAATGAGCTGTAGAGCACTGCCTATACTAAATACGGACCTCATTCTAAGCCCTACGTTTTTGGGCTTTAACCTCAAAACTGATATATCCGTAAAAAACTCCACATTCATTTTTTTAGCCCATCACACAACTTTCTCTACACTTCGTAGGCCTATACAGGGTGTCCCGGCACTTTCGTATCTCATTCTACAGGTGAAAAGTATATAACTTTTTTAATAACAAAACAAAATGGGGGAGGACTGGAAAACGAAGTGTTCCCGGATATATATTGGAGAAGGAGCTCCGAGTGTGCAGGGAGGACCTTGTGGAATACTCTGTATAAGAGATGAAAGTTAGTTCTTACAAAATAATCTTTAAATTGGGAACTTTAAAGTGTAACGAAAAGAGGGATTTTTATGGGAAAAAGTGGCAGGTAGCGGCTAAACGAAAGGGAATTAAATAATATTTCACTGATTTTATTTTTTGCTCTTTTTGCGTGTATAATCCGAATACGTATAGCGCGCTAAGGGTTTTGAGACACTCTGTATAGTGTAGAGAAAGTTGTGGTTGGTTAAAAATCGCCAAACGTTTGGACGGATTTTAATGAAATTTTATATGTAGACATACTGTATTTTGACCGCATAAATCGGTAATTATTTAATTTTTTCGATAACTTTAAATTTGGGAGAAGCTTGCCAGAAGAAAAAATAAAACATTGCAATTTTCTAAAAATTAGCTTTTACGTTTTTAATCAAATTTTGCTCAAGTGAAGCTTTTAAAGATCCAAATAAATCAAATTGTGTCATCTTGCAAAAAATCTCGACTCGCGAGTTATCGGTAAAAAATAACATAATCGCTCATGAGACCACGCAATTTCTCAAAATCGGCCCTACCGATTTCGTTCAAATTTTAATAAAATGTGAAGTTTAATAATCCAAACACGGGTACAAAATCTAAGGTAAAAAACTATTTCCTTTCAGGAATAATTGGAAAAAATAAAACGATTTAAACTGAGGATACGTATAAGGCACAATTGATTGTTTAGGTCCTATTTTAAATATCTAAGAAGACGTTTGTAGTTTATTTTCACCTTTTTTCTGATAACTACCTAATTAATGTTTCTGATGACAAAGAGTTTTGATTGGCTTTAAGAGTGAAGGGATAAAGTTTGTGGAATGTTTTCACAGTTTACTAATAATTCTATTTAAAATCTCCAAAATATACTTCTTACTTTCATTAAGACACTTGTAACAACCGTTGTCACATAACCTAATTGTTTTGTTTTCGTGTTTTGACGTCACTAAAGACCGACGCCAATGAGTTGTAATCTGAAATACGATATTGACTGTTTTCATTGGACTAGAAATGAGCAACTCACTTCGTCCTTTGACTACGACCCAAATAAAAATTCACAACTAATTGTGTAATTATACACTTTAACCTAGTTTTAGAGAGGGCAATTACCTTTTGTTTGATTGTGCTTTAATAATTACTAGTTGGTGCGTATCTCTGTCATATTATGTGACGGACAAGAGTGCGTTACTGTCAACATTGAATGACATAGCGAGGTTTGTCGTCTAGGAAAACATGTTTTTAAAACAATTATCATTTAATTGTTGTACGTAACGTCATGCAAGAAGACGTTTTCATGGAATTAGAAAGTATGTGAAGGAGTTACATATGATGATTAAAAATTTCTGAATTGATTAAATTAGCCGTTGAATTTGAAACAAATCCAGTAAAGTAATAGATTTTATTATGATTTTTAAAAATATTCTCATTTGATTTACTATTTTTATTTGTGAAATGTAATGAGAACTATGGATTAGTATGTAGTGGTAGAACTGACACTATTAGCACGAACAGCATGAAAGTTTGGTGATGATCTGAGAATCACTCAACAAACAATATTAAATTAATGAGCCGAAATTATATATCTAACCAACAACACACGGAGAGCAAGTTTGTTTATTTAATTTCTATGATTATTAATTAGAGATATTATAAAATGTTCTAAACACAGAGTTAACCCTAGTCTACGATATTTAGCCCTTGGTGCCGTATAAGCTAAAAACATACAATTTAACACATACTGAATGGTGGAGTAATATTACTGCCCCCGGGAAGAACCCTGTCGCCATTTCTTTCTGAAATATACTCCAGTATAGTAAAAATTGCAACATACATAAACGCCGGAGTAAAGAAATAGCCATCTTGCTCTTGATGCTGGAATAGAAATCACGAGAGAGCTTCGTGCTTCGTCTTAGATCGCCCAACGGTAGAGTGACTTCCTCATGATTTCTCCAGATTCGCAATCATTATAGTGAGGATGTCAGATTTGGTTTAGGACTTATTACTTATCGCTATTCACGGTAGTTTCATTCAGGACAATAAGACGGTGGTGACGGAGAGGTTTGTGGCTTTAAACGATATAAAAAACACTCGGACAAATATTTTCGTTATCTAAGGGGATGTGATTTGTTCAAAAAATCAATGTCGTGTTCTTATGTATATATCAGCTTTGATGTTTCCTGAATCCAACTTTGTGGTTTTTTAAAATGATGTCTGTACTGTACACGTGGACCGATTTTAATCAAATTTTGGAGTTTTTACCATTTCATGGAACGGTTTTTTATTTCTTTCAAATAACTCAAAATTTGAGAGTAGCAGACATAAAAAACACGAAATTACGATTTTCTCGAAATAAGTTCTAACGTTTTATTACATTTTCCAAATGAGGTTGAAATTGCAAATAACTGAAAAGAAAGTATCGATATAATAAAAGACCTTGTTTCACAAAGATAACATGACACATGCAGGTAAACCTGTCAAAACAGTTTATCTCTCGACAAGATAATAGGAAAAATATAACTGTCTGCACATGGAGTAATATATATTTGTAAACCTAGAACTAAATGTGCAATTATTAGTTTAGACGTAATAATAGAATTGTGAATGAAATCCTTTGTTAGAACAGATTTTTTGTGTTGAGAATATGTTGATAGGTTATCTTTTTGGGTGTTTAGTTTTAACTTGTTTAATAGGTTAACCGAATAATAGAATTCCAAATGAAATCCTTTGTTACAAAAGTCTTTTGTTTTCAGAATATGTTTGATAGGTTATCTTTTTGGATGTTTAGCTTTAACTTGTAAAAACACTATTGTTGAGTATAATTTAAGACCTCATACTTTTATTATTCTCATTTTAACTCAAAATATCTTTCAACTAAATATATATATATATATATATATATATATATATATATATCGCACTCCTAGCCATCACAAACTTTTCATTATGTATAAGGTATGTGAGAAAATTTATTAAAACTCTAACATATAGTTCATAGATATCAGAAAATCATTACAACAATTTTCTGTTTTCAACTCTTTCAGCCTATGTGAGAAAAAATATACAATATAAGTTTTGGTTCTGCTTACAGAATCTAAAATGAAGAAAGACCAGTTTTATAAATCTGTTGAATGTTGTTATTTATAATTATATTACACAACTTCCAATATCACGAAGACAGCCATAATTAGATGTTGCAATTACCAAACACCATTGCATGCTGTCAGTAATTAAAAAAAAACTGGTAATAGTAGAGAAAAAGGATGTGATTATCTTTGCATTCAATTACAGTCTATTTAGGTCTTTCTACATTATTTTTATGGTCTAACTAGTATATCTTGACAACATGATTGTCGAATTATTTAATTAATTTTTGCCATTAAACAAGGATAATAATAAAACTTGTATTCAGTTCCTCTCTCACTCTTACACAAAACTAAATAAATTAAAAAGTATTTCTAGCCATCTCCCTAATATACCAAATCATGAGGTATCAAGCAACAAGTAAACATAGACACCAAAAGTGCCTAGTTGACTTTGACACACATTGATTTTAGGTCATAAACTTTTACATTTAACCAAAATTTGAATTAGTTTTCAGAAATTGTTCTTTCTAGAATGATGACTAGGGTTTAATTATATTTTTTATTGTTAATCTAAACCAACATTTTTGATAAATTGATGATGGTATTGAACCTATTCAATCGAGATGATTTTGAAAAAATCCAAACTTTATGTTATATCTCATTTACTATTTACCGAAAATAGAAAATCGGTCCAAAATTATAGCTCAATACACATGGACGATTAAGATCATCACAAAGAACACTTTTCTTTTTTCTATTCATAGGGTAAAGGGATATATTAGTAAATCTCCAAATTTTGTTTGTCTACATTTATATGTTAGCCTTTACTTTAACCTGTTAAAATAATATAAATGACAGAGTAAGTAAGACACCTAGTATGTACATACCTAACTTTTAATGGCTCACTAGACCAAACTGAGATGACATAAAAATCTCCCCTCTCAACTGAGATACCACAAGTATACCAATATACCTCAAGTATATTGGTATATTATATTTACTTTACTAATTTTAAATACAACTTCCAATGAAATAAACATAAGTGCTTTCTCATTAATTGATTTTATGTTGTATCACATTTGAATTATATTACAGCTTTTACAAACATACTTTGGTGAAACTGAGTTAGCTAAAAGCAATAGTCACATGGTCCATAAACTCAAATTTTAACAAATAACAGTTTGCAACTCAATTAAAATTTTTAACGGAGTTATTTGGACACAAAAATAAAAGTCTATTTTGTCAGTATTAAATGGTAAATTTCCAAATACTTTGGGCTATAAATGTGTTAAAAAGTTAGGTCCATGTTAGTTTGACTTTCATCAAAAGATTATTTGTGTTACGATGCTGGTATTTGCTACATGTTAGTTTTGATACTGATAACTGAGTACAAAGCATGAGAAATATGAAATTGATTTGGTATATTTGAAGAAGTGTGATCGATTTTTCTACTGTTACAGTTGAAAAGAAAAGATGAATTATTATTATTTTAAAACATATAATAAAATAATAATACCAACATTTTTAGTTATACATCCGAATAGTATGTTCACTCTACCACTCATAACATTAAACTGAAAAATAAATTTTGTCTACAGTTGTTGACAAAATGGCATTTTGTTCATTTAAATTAGTTTGCAAAACAGCTGATTTCTCAACAGTTTCACTTTGCCCACTACTTTGCACACTACTTTGCTCACTCCGAATGGCAACCGAACAAAACGAAATTTAGGTTAAGTTTATTTGAATTGATTTATAATATACAGGAAATGTCCCGTATGTAGGTTAGATTAATTCTTACATGTAAAATAACACAAATAAACAACAAAACAACGTTTTAAAGTTGAAAAAGGAAGTAATTATTCATGAAGATGATTGACAGTGTATGTACACGGAGAGCATTTTTCGTTTGCCGAGTTTTGAAGTTGGCAATCCCGTTTCCTCAACAATACACCCAAGTTATTTATTTGTAATATTCATAAATAACCTCAGTTTTGACGTGAGAACTTCTACTCAGTGTTGATGTGTTGTTTAGCACTACTGCTATATTTTGTGTAGTTAGTTTTAAAATATGGACAGTTCAGAGTATGAAAACCTGTCAAATACCCCGCCTAAATTAGCGGAAAAAGCTAACAACGTTGTACTAAATCTCCTTCCTGTCAAATCAAGGAAAAAGTACGACCGCCAGTATGAACAGTTTTTATTGCCAAAATAACAACTGTAGACAAAGTATAATGTGCAATTCGTGAGCAAAGTGTCTTTTTTTAAAAACTCTATAAAATTGACGCACTCGGTAAGCCTCGTGCGTCAACATTTTTCTCTCGTTTAAAAAAGTGCCACTTTGCTCACTAGTTGCGCAAATAACTAATAAATACTCTTTAATAATTGGTAAAAGAAAGTCATTAGTTAAAGTCATGATCTATCATATGTATTTTGTCTTCAACTACCACATTTACCCATATTTTTCACAAAGATCTTGATAGTTTTTACTAAAACAAACACCAGAAACAGAATCTATAGATATATACTGTACATAATCACTATCAATTCAAGTTTGAAAATTTTGGAGCATTTTAGTTTGGGTATAAGTATAGTCAACTCAATTTATAGGGAAATCAGATAAAATTCTGTTTCCCACATATTTTATAATGCTATTATTTTAGATGTAAATGTCAAATTTTGTGATAAAACATTAAACCACATAAAGTAAACTTTAACTGGTTGTTGTAGAATATATATGGTGTGAAGTTATTCTAAAAATAAAAGGGTCAAGCGTGTCTTAAACCACATGAATTAGGGTCTCTAGGCATATAGGGACAGTTATTTTTATAAAGTTGAAGTCTTTCAAGCGGCCTTACAACAACATATTAATTTCTTCAACAAATAAATATACATATTCGTAAACAGAATAACTTCTAGTTTTATTTGATATTTCACACATAATATTTTCAAAAATAAATTATTTCAACTCTATAGTTTTTGTCCCTTAAGTACCCCAAGATTTTTTTATCACTATATTTTTCCTATATGTGGAAAATACAAAGAATATAATTCAAAAGTTTGAAATATGTAGGATTTACCGCCTTGTCTGTAGATTGGTTGCGACTTACAAATAGATGGTTGCACAGACAAGTGCGTAAAATCATAAACTAATTACCCTTATTACAGTTTTAAACATTTTTTAAGAATGATAACTACAACTATAGATTACATTTATACATGCTAATTACATGGGAAGTGGGTTATACAATTAGCATCTTTTTTAAATTATTTAAATATTTTTATGTGTCACGACCTCAAACATATCTGTCCCAAGTTTAACCTTCCCCTGGTTGAACTAATTTACACCATCAGCTTTCCCAGATGGTATTAAATTATTAATCCTGCTTCAAATTTACATAATTAATTGTTTTAATTTCATAAAAAATGTGTATGTATTAAAATGTAATGTGTTATATTATATAACATTAAACCATATAGATATATTTAAAAAACAATTTACATAATTAAAAATATATTGGACAGACAACAGTAAAATTACAACATTCTGCTCACTATTATCAGCTCTTATTTTAAATATAATAATAAAAAGAACATTTTGCAGATATCCTGTACAATTAAAGTCGGCATATAGAACCAGAATTAAAAATCAAACATTTACAAAAGTAAAATTATAAAATAAATTTACAAAAAACATTAAATAAAATAAAATCAAAAATAAAGTTTACAAACACAAAAGCATTCAATATCCTTATATGAGAAAAGCCAATCTTTTAATTTAAACAAAATTACAGCAGATTTCCTTTCCTGGTTTATATATTTAAGTAATAAATTGAACATTCTAGGGCCAAGAAAACAAAAAGTTTCTCACATTAATATCGTATAGAGAAAGTCATGTGATAAATCAAAAAAATATTAATGTCATTTTTAGGAATATACCTGTTTTGGAGGGTCTTCGCGTCCAAAAAGGTGTTTTTTGGAATCATGTTGGTCTCTCTAGGATTTATCGTTTGGCATCA
This sequence comes from Aphrophora alni, assembly GCA_963513935.1. NCBI lineage: Eukaryota > Metazoa > Arthropoda > Insecta > Hemiptera > Aphrophoridae > Aphrophora > Aphrophora alni. The sequence continues at coordinate 99,322,381 of OY740769.1, read as the reverse complement.
ACCTAATCAACTTCAACAGATTTTAACCAAATTTGGGTTTTGACCATAGCAACATTTTTTCATTATTTCAAAATGAATTTGGGGATAGCTACAAAAAGTAAAAACAAAAATTCCGATTTTATCAAAATCGGCTATATTGATTTTGATTAAATTTTCAAGTAGGCCCTAAGTACATAAATAAAACATATTGGTTACATCTCTTCTACAATGCTCGTTTGTGAGTTTCTGATTAAAATTGTCAGGAAGCTGTCAAAAAAGACATGCTTTCTCAAAATCTGATCAACCTATTTCATTTAAATCTTGGTGAAATGGCCTAAACCAGTATGTATACTTGTAAAATAATGAGAAATTACTGTTAAGGAAATTTTTTTTTTAAACTAACCTTGAGCGTAGTCATTTAAACTTGACTTCTTATTGTAATATTTAAGATTAAAACAAGTTATGTCACAAGTGAAACAAATTTAGACATTAAATATATTCATGTGCTTTAAAACAATCTACAAAATGTAAAACGGCATCTATGGTTGATTTTCACTTTTATATTGACTACTATCGAAATGATGTTTTTTGTGGTGAATAGCTTTAGTTGGTTTTCATTTAGTTTTGGAGATGGTGAGTGAGAAAGTTTGTGCAATACTTTTGCTCAGTTTACTTTTATTGTAATAGGCCTATTTCTGAAGAATATAATCATAATTAAGGCCATGACTCACTTGAGTAGATTCAATTGTTGTGACAAGTTCCAATCAGTTTTTAAATACAAGTGATATTGATTCAACTGTTTTTTCACAATTAGTGATGATGAATTTTAGTCTATTGAACAAAACGCTAATGAGATCGTTTCAAAGTTATCTGTATGCCCTCCTATTAATTAGACTTATTTTGGAACAATTTAATCCGAATTTTTATTAAACAATCTACATATCTATTTGCAGATGATACTTTAGTAATGGTTAAGGTAGAAAATGAGGAACAATTAAAGCGAAAGTAAAACTTGTTTGAACGATCTGGAAGATTGGATTTTTGTAAATGGGTTAGAATTAAATATTATTAAAACAAAAAGTATTCATTTTAAAACATGACCAAAGACATATTTATTAAGTATTGTAACTCTGCCAAAATTCTAAAGTTATAAGATCATACATGCATAACACAAAATCACCCAATTAAACATATTCATTATCACTAACCAAAAACATAATCCATTTCATCAAAACCTATACCACAGTAGAAATAAATATCATTCATATTTTGTATCCATATAATATAATTGTGCAATTGTGAACACTAATAGAATTCACATTATATGTCACGAGTTTAAAAAAAAAGAAAAGAAGACCTGTCACTTGGGTGGAAAAGGAAGTCTCCATGGTGAAGTAAAAAAATGTTTTGGGGCATTTTATTCAAGATTGATTCTATACATCATTGATATAGATTCAGAAAGATTAAGTATTTTAAATAATTATTTCAGTGACAAAAAAATAACAGCTAAATAGTTAAAATACAATAGTCATTTTTGAATGGAATGGGCGTATATAACTTTGTTATCCCTCCGTGGAATTGATTCAACATTATAAGTTCACCTTTCATGCAGATTACATCCAGCCAAAATTAACCAACAAAAATTAAAACTCTTTGAAAATCATTAAAAATCATAGTAACAAACTGAAAACTGTAACTGAAAGAATTTTTATTAACATAAGCAATATAAATACAATTAAAAAAAAATAAAATCCACTATTAAATTTGTATCATATCCATCAATCACTTATCCACTTTCATCACACCTTTCATTAGATTTTAAGATATCAAATATTCTAATTGTTTAGATTACGTTTTTATAGTTTTAACAAATGTTTTACACCCAAAAGTGTTGTAAAAATACCCAAGACAAAAGTTACGGACTATTTGACTTCTAAATCTCGATATAAATAGTAGGCTACTCATTTTGTAATAATTTAAAAATAAATAATATTGTTAACACATTACATGCTGTAAGATATGCAGTATACTTTTATAACATACTTTAGTTATCATCGACCAATCATCACAGTAATACCATTAGAAGAAACATCGAATATAACCATTACGGAAGTTACTGATTAAAAATATTTAACATAATTAATTGTAATATTACTATACATCTAAATATATTTTTCAAATATTAAAATACATCGTATATAACTTTTATATTTCAAAAAGAAATCTAAGTCTATTTATTTTTCAGTATGACCATATATTTCCTATTTTATTATTATTATCCTTTAAAATATGAATATTTAAAAAACTAATAATTTTCTTTCGAATTATACCTCATTACTTTTCCTTTAATAAATAAATCTTTATACATATTTTCAGCAAAAAATGTTTTGGATATTTCACATCTGCCTGGCGTCCCACGACGGCTCACTTTTTTTAATTTCTAACATTATATCACCATTTAAATTGGTAAACATATAAATGTACTGACTAAAAAACTCAATACAGCATGTTTCCACATGAAAACTGGAAAATATTAGAAATAAGAAACAAGGATTACAGTTATTTTTAGTCACAAATTAAGTACGGTATTAGACTTTGAAGGAACTTAAAGAAAGCCAAGCATATTTTTACAATACAAACAAAACCATTCTTAGAATCATGTTCAATAAACCCAAACTTTCCATTCTAAACACATTAGGCAGAAACTATAATTTTATATTTATCTGTTTGAGCTTTTATGTTTTGTGCATCTTTTTGTAGACTCTGGTGTACTACCACAATTAATTATAACATTAGAAATAGGAATACGATGTTACACCCAATACACAGCCTTACCCTTAACATCAAAGGTAGTACATATTTTAATAAATTAAATGCAGCTATTAAGGAGATGGATGTTATTATATTTAAAATGAAGCTAGGACAGATGATGCTTGAAGAATCTTACTACATACAAATTTACCAAGTTTCTCCGGTACAAAGATATTTTATAAGCTGTGCTTGTTTCCTCATAGATGTTATTTCTGTATTCATCATTTGTGTTTTTATTATATATTTTTATCTATATATAAATCTGTGAATAAATTCATATTTTTTATTCTACTAAATGGCCCGTAAGTTATATGATAATTTTTTTTATTTTGTTGTATTGACTTCGTATGTTTTTATAAAATTTAAGACAAGCTGTCTACCTGCTACAGCTTGCTGTATGTCTTCAGGCAACTTATTACATTAAATTCAATAAATAAGTATATTCAAAAAATTGCGTTTTTTATATAAATAGGATTATTTTGCGAACTGAGAGATATTCATGTTCTAATAAATAAGGTTTTTTTGGGGGGAAATTTTTGATAAAATATCTTAGAAATTTAATATATCAAACAAAAGAAGTTTTGACTTTGGGCTAAGATTTTGGTAATTTTAAATGTTTTACGTTATATATGTAGGACATATCCACAGAGAAAATAATTTTGTCTCAATATTTTACTAATCTATTTAGAAGCGATTTTCAATTTTTGAAATTTGTATACAATTGAAAATATCTTACTACGAGATTGAACCTAGAACCTCTCACTCGTAAAGCCAGAGTACTAGCCAAGGGTTCTGTACATGTATTTTAACTAAATCAAAGTCCAAAAAACCTTCAATTATTTCTTAACCTTAAACCGTTAAAAAGACACTCAAATTTGTCCACTTACATATTTGAGAATTCTTTTGATACAGAGATAAACAAAATTTCTTTAGCACGAGAGTATCCTATTTTTACAATTTATTCAAGAAAATGATCATCCAAAAGTAAATAAAATTAATAAAATAGATTCGGAATATTTATAAGAAACTCATTTACTAGTAGAATATTTTTTTAGAGTAAAATATTATTTTTATCATTTCTCACAATTTTACTACCAAGAAGTAGTTTCTATGTAAAAGTAACAAACAAAAAATAGTACAAAGACATATTAATAAGCTGTGCTTGTTTCTTCATAGATGTTATTTCTGTATTCATCATTTATATTTTTATTATATATTTTTATCTCTCTCTCTCTCTCTCTCTCTCTCTCTCTCTCTCTCTCTCTCTACATTATAAATAGACAGATTTAATTGATTTTTGGGGTTAGGTGGTAGAGAGGACTATACAGTCCTAACCTCGCCCCTAAATAAAGGCAAATCAAATCAAAATCAAATCTCTCTCTCTCTCTCTCTCTCTCTCTCTCTCTCTCTCTCTCTATATATATATATATATATATATATATATATATATATATATATATAAATCTGTACACAAATTTATATTTATTCTACTAAATGGCCAGTAAGTTATATGATAATTTTTATTTTGTTATATTGACTTCGTATGTTTTTATAAAATTTTAAGACAAGTTTATTACTTGCTACAGCTTGCTGTATATCTTAAGGTAACTTATTACATTAAAATCAATAAATAATATAAATAAATATATTCAAAAATTGTGTTTTTTATATAAATAGGATTATTTTGCCAACTGGGAGGAAGATGATAATAGTAAAAATATTTGTTTAATTCGATTTAGATTTTATGGATTCAAATAAAATGTGTTGTAGCTGTATTGAGTCATGAATATTCATGTTCTAATAAATAAAGTTTGGGGGGGGAGGGGTTGAATTTTTGATAAAATATCTTAGATATCCAATATATCAAATAAAAGAAGTTTTGACTTTGGACTAACATTTTGGAAATTTTAAATGATTTACGTTATATATGTAGGACATATCCACAGAGAAAATAATTTTGTCTCAATATTTTACTAATCTATTTAGAAGCGATTTTCAATTTTTGAAATTTGTATACAATTGAAAACACAGCATCCACAGTTCATTTTCACTTTTTCACTGACTTTTTTGTCACTTTGGATTGGTTAGTATTTTGTTTTGTATGAGAAATTTTTTTCAATGTTTTACACTATTTATTTCAAAAAAAATTAATGTAAAACTAAATTATTATTATTCTTGTTTTAAATTAATTTGATAATGATGGCTTGTTCATATTTTTAAATATGAACATTTGTAAATTAATCCTTAATTTCTAAAGGTAAAAAAAAAAAAAATCTAAGAAAAAGAGACTAAAGATAAACCATTATCGTACATGATGATGTGTAATGTGTCAGGATTATCAGAAAAAGTTAGACATGTTGCTAGGAAATACCTATAAAATAAATACCACTTTTAATAATAAAAACACTATTAGGGAACGTATCTTCAAAACCTAACCTACAAATGACACTCAGAACATGGTGTCACATTACAGTATTAAATGGGAATGTGACAGGCAATATATTAATTTGACAAAACGACCTTCAAATACAATAATTACTGAACATAAAAATTACCTTGATTAGGCCTAACGGAAAAATTGAAAAGAGGCGAACATATTTAGTTCGAAAATTATAAATTTAATTGGGAAGAGGCAAAACTAACACAACAGGGAAACTTATAAAATATAATAACTTGTGTAAACGAAAACAGTTGAAGCCTCATATATAAAGTTATCAGAAAATCCTATCACCGCAACCAGTGTAGAAATAAGGCCATTATGGCTTATTATAATAAATTAAGGCTTATTATTATGGCTCATTATGGCTTCCATTAATAAAAAATTAATTAAAAATCAAAAATAAAATCTTTTACTTTAAATAACGCTGAAATTATGCCGCTAATTCCTAGATGGGAATAATGATACAATTTAGGACTAAACTGAAAGAGGAAATAAAAGGTTGTTTACTTCGATAAACAGTTAGGAGAACTTGGCTCCACCCCTTTAACCATAAGTTGCTTGCTGTCCTTTGTATGTGGTGATTTTATCTGGTCATGTTTGTATTTAGTTTTAGCTTTGACTGTTCAGGCCTGGTTTTAGGTTTGGCTTCTTTTCTTAGGTTATAAATTTGGTTTTAGTTTCCCACATGACCCTAGGGTATGTTGGTATTTTTCTCTTTTATGCTATAGGTACATTTGATAATGAAATTTGAGTTATACTCTCGTAATATCATTTTATTAGTTTTTATTTTCACAAATGATGGTAAATTTCTGATTAAACCATATTAATAATACAATATGACTATGTTATATTTGTTACAGATTTACTACAGATGTGGCAATTTTCTCTATAAATGGCAATATATACACAGGTTGGTAAAGTTATTATATTCATTTGGAAATAGAGGGTAACTGTATCCAACACCATAAAAAAATTAACCAATATATACAGTTTATAATATGTACGTTTTGGAAAGGGAATAACTTTTGATGTTTCACTTTATTTTATAATTTGTAAAAATGAAAAATAATCACATAAAACTCAACTTACAATTTTATATTTATTTTTTACTTTCAAAATTATATATCAAGGAAAGTATTGTGATGTGTTAAAATTTGATATTGTATTGTTAATAGTTCTTGCTGTTTTGAGACATTCGGATCCCATTTATATCGTTTTCAGAATATTCTTTCTCCTTTCTTCTGTGGCATATTTATCACAAATTATTTGAAGATTATGAAGTCAATTGATTATTAATTTTGAGGTTTGTGGATGTCTCATGGAGTGGTTAAGTTTTTAACCAATTCACTTAATTGGGGTGAAAATAAGATAAGTGAAAAGTAATAACACGTTATTTTATGAACTTAAAATTGTACACTTTAGTTCAAGTTCAGTGACAAAAAGTGCTTAATAAGTTTGATTAAAATTAGAGGTTTATACACATTTTACTTCTCACATACACAAAGTACAAAGAAAGTTATATGATGGATTAAAAATCAATTTTGATTTGATGTCTCCTGAGTTAAAAATGGTTTTAGAATATATTTTGCTTGCCTGGCAAACCTAACCTAATCTGTACAGTGTACCTACTACATCACAAATAAATCTGTGGAGAAATTTTATATGTGAGCACATTTTAATAATTTCTTGGAACGTTTTCTTCTTTTTTTAATAAGTCAAAATTTGAAACTGCTGCATAAGAAAAAAAAACATAATATGATTTTCTCAAAATCTACTATAATGATTTTGATCAAATTTTTCTCAAATGTAGCTTTTAAGAATATTTTGATCAAATTTTTCTCAAATGTAGCTTTTAAGAATATTTTGGTCGACATACCTCCAAAACTTTTGGTCATTGAGTTATCTATAAATAAATCAATATATTACCCATTGGGCTGTTGTAAAATATGTCATTTCTCAAAAACTGATTTCATATGAATTTTAGAGAAATATATTTTTTAATTATCAAAACCCATGTCCAAAATTGTAAATAACTAAATATTACAGTTCGGGAATAACTGCTATAAAACAAAATTGAACCTTGAAAGCTGTAATTAAAGCTTTGCTTTTAATCAAATACAATTTACCCTGAGAACTTGTTTATGGCACAAGCAAAACCAATTTAGAGTTTATATCAGAATTTTTTAAATCGGTTTTTATGGTTTATTTTCATTTTAAACCAGCTATTGACATTTTTGGTGATGGTTAATTTTGATTAGTTTTTATTTGGTTTTAGGGATGGATGAGTGAGAAAGTTTGTGCAATATTTTTCCACTGTTTATTCATTAAGAGATCCAATTTTGATGAAATTTAATATATATAAATATATATATATATATTTATCAATTTGAATTTAATATTGGTTTGTATATCTTTCCTCTATAAATAAATCCCAAAATATTGAAAATTTGGATGTCAAACAATATTTTAAATAGGTTGTTTTAAAGGAGTTGAGTCAGTATTTTAAATATTTGGAAAGACCACTTAAACTATTTATTTTGTCTAAGGAACTCATATGATGCATTTTAAACAACAATGTAACATCAAAATTAGTGAAAACGGGTAGAATTTATGAAAACTAATATAAAATTTACAAAAAACTTCCAATTTTACAATTTGTGTAATTAACTACTACAAAAAATTGTTCAAGCAAAATACATTAGATACTAGTTACAACAATCAATACAAATTTCAAATTCGAATTTCTAACAACAGTTGCAAAATTTCTTCATTTTAAATATTGAAATCAACCAAAATATTTATATTTACCTAATTTGATTTGTTTTATTGTGAAGATGTGTATATTTACGTAGATTTATCAACATCTGTACATTATTATATATGAATTTCCATAACATTTGATGTACTACTTCCAGCTACAGATCAACTGCCTGCAAACACATCTCTTAACACATTCATCAGGGAACATGCAAACCTACGTGGGACAAAGTTCATGTGTCTGGAAGGAGGTTGTGGTGCTTGTCTGGTTACTCTGCAGTTCGTACATCCAGTCACTCGTCAGAACAAAATTATTTCAGTTAATTCAGTGAGTTTTTGTACTTTTAACCATTAATTAGAATGTTTAAATGCTTTGAACTGTCTTTGGATACTTTAAAACTGTGATGTTAAATTAAATAGCAATTTTTTACAAGTACACTTTCAAAAGTCCCTTACCACATTTAGGAATAAACAAAATAACAAAAAACAAACTTTTTGTCAAAAGTAAAATGTTTATTCCTATTAGACCCTTATAGATATTACAACAACAAAGTTGTCATCTTCAGAGGGAATCTTAACAAAGACTGAGTTTGTTTTTTGTTATTTTGTTTATTCCCAAGTGTGGTAAGGGACTTTTGAAAGTGTACTTGTATATATTGTCACCACAGTGCTCTGGTGTTTGTTTAGCAATTTTTTAGGCAAAAACTTTAAATCATCATTGCTTTATAAACATAAAAGGAAGACAAAGACTGTTAGGGCTGAAATACTCTAATACCATCAGGGTCGGAAGTGAATAAGAGTTTGTCAAGAGAGAACTAACAGATTAGGTGAAAGAGAGGGACATAGCCCAAGACTGCATGAAAAAATTGTAAATCCTGCTGGGTCCCTCGGGATTGCCAAGCTTGTATTAAATATAGGTTCACCGAGGTGAAATTAAATTACAAGTGAACAATTTCTGACCTTATCAACATTCATAACTTCAATTCTCTAATGACTTAATTACCAATTAGCCCATCATTAAGTGATAAATATGGAGTAAATATGATTTAGAGGACACATTACCGAAAGTGGCCTAATAATAAGGATTTTTTTGGTATCAGTTAGTTGATTTATGATATAATAAGAAAAAAAATTAAATATATACGGTATGTCTTTATGTTTTATAACCTAATTCCCACACGTTAAGGTGCCAGACCTATAGTTATTTTTATAATTTTGTTTTAAATAATGCTCAATTACCAAAAATTAATAAGATAAATCAAACTTATTTTTTAAATCAATACACAAAAACATATGCATTTATCATACTATATGATCTGAAATTCAAATTCTTTACAAATATATTTTAGCCTTATTTATCTCGAGTTTACTGATACATTGGCAATTGTTAATTAATAAATAATTCATTAAATCCTTACATGGGATCAGTAACTTAATTCTTTTTATTAAAAGTCTCTATCCGAATTTATATTTAAATTTCAATTATTATTGTTCAAAGGTTTATAGTAATCACCAAAATTGTCATTTCATTCCTTTTATATTTAATGAGTTCTTAATTTTTTTCATATGTATGATCCAAACCTAATTTCGTCTGGTGGCACCCTTACCCTTTTTAAACACTCACAACATAGCTTAATTAGGTACTGTAATCTAAAGATTGAAAACCATAACATTTGTGACGATTTCGACATTTGTAATTTAAAAAATGATCACCTAAATGCAAGGCATTATCATACAAATTGAAAATATAAATTCCTGGTTGAATTGTAAAGTTTTTATTTATCATTTTTTAACTCTTAAAAGATCGTAAGAATCATTCTGACTGAAACTCAGTGCTAGACTTTTGTATTTTATATTTATAATTCTGTAGAATTATATCATAATAATAGAATTTTATCATAATTTTATGAAGTACAGGGAAAGTTATGTGATGGATCTAATAATCGATGTTGAGTTTTTGGGGTGTATATCCATTTCGAGATCCACTGAGTAAAAATTTTTTTTTTTTTTTTAAATAATGTCTCTGTCATCTAAGCATTGCTCTACAGCCCAAACTGAAGAGACAATTTCAATCAAATTTATTACGTGAGAATATTTTGGCCATTACTTTGGAAGTTGTGTTCATTTTTTTTATTTTATAATTGAAAATTTGGATATAGCTGTCATAAGAAAAAACACAAAAATACATTTTTCAAAATCAGCTAAAACAATGTTGATAAAATATTGCTCAAGTATAGCCTTGAAAAACCCACACAAATTGTATTGGTCATGAATTCTCCAAAAATACTAGTAAATAAGTTTTTAAGGGGAAAAAAATGGTTATTAAGTTGTTATAAAAGAATTTCTCAAAATCATGTTCACTAATTTTGTTTATAAGAAAATGTGAAGATTTTCACAAACCCATGTACAGATTGTGACTCAAAATATTATAATTAAGGAAATAGTTGGCAATAATTAAAAACGAGCCTTGACTTCTGTCATTAAAAAGCTTGATGAGGAGGTGTTATGACACAAGCGAAACAAGTTAAGCTTCTACTTACATATATTAATATTTTTTTGAAAATCGTTCATTTTCACTTTTTTAACTGAGAAATACTGAATTAACGTATTTGGTGATGCTGAGTTTTGGTTTTGGGGATGAATAAGTGAGAAAGTTTGTGCAATGTTTTTACAGTCTTAGTTTAATTTTTTATGATACTAGTAGATCTAAAGTATGATCAATTTTGTAAGAGTTTCAAGCTTATTTTCTGTTGCAGTGTTTGTTTCCTGTGTTTGCTTGTCATGGAATGGCAGTAACCACTATCGAAGGCATTGGCAACATGACAACTGGATATGACAAGACACAAACCAGGCTTGCCAACTTTAATGGTTCTCAATGTGGATTCTGCTCTCCTGGCATGGTTATGAATATGTACAGGTGCAGTATTAATGTTATTTTAGACAAATGTATGATTAGATTTGCTTTGAAGATTGTCCCTGCTCACTACGTCAAAAATTAAACTTATCTTCTGAACCATAATAGAACCAGAGACATGTTAAACATAGAACAGGTTAACTGCAAAAGGTCATGTAAGGGGAAGCAATAAAACAAAAATCCTTAGTTGTGGGTCTAGGCCTGCTAGATGTCCTTTCACAGAGTGATGTGTAGTCAGCACATTGAGTTACTCTAGTTTTTGTGAGCAGTATTTGCTACTAATCATAGTTCTGCACTTTTCTCATGTAGCTGGGTCAACAAAGACTTTTTTAAAACCCCTCAGATATCAAACCACTTGCATACATGATAAGAACCACTGAGGAGAAAATACCTCAAAAATAGATACAACATCAAATTTTAGTTTTGTTTTATTTAAAACGTGCTAAGTGAAATTTGTCAAACAGCTGTTATCATCAGCCTTTATTGTAGTGACTAGAGGGTGAGAGTAGTTAAGGACATCCATTATTAACTATGTTTTATTTCTCTTTTTATTTCCTCCAATCTGTGAGTAACACCTCTCTGATTACGTAAGTAAACACTTTTATAATACAATATTACATTTTAACATTGCAGTTTGATCAAAGCAAATCCACACATGACCATGTTAGAACTTGAAGATTCCTTCGGTGGCAACCTTTGTCGCTGTACTGGTTATCGGCCTATTTTAGATGCTGCCAAATCTTTCGCAATTGATGTTTCTACAGACATATCTCAAAAAATTTTAGATATTGAGGTAAAATTTGTCTACCTTATTTATATTTGATTTATTTCGTGTTTGGATAAATATATATATGTATATATATGAAATACACTAAACATAGACAAAGAAGTATTTGAGTGTATCATATTCTTATTTAAATTTTACTTTCTCACATATACGTAGTAGCGATGAAGTTATGTGATGGATCAAAAATCAGATGTTAGTTTTTTGTGTATCTATCTGTTTTGAAGTCCCCTAAGTCTAAAAAAGTGGTTTTTGGAAGGATAACTGTCTGGCATCTGTGCAAACGTCTATACAGCCTCTGCCTTCACCACAGCCCAAATGCATTGATAGATTTCAATCATATTTAGTATGTACTTTGACCATATCTCAAGGTTTCTTTTAATTTTTCAAAATTTGGGTAGCTTCTATAAATAAAACGCAAAATTAATATTTTTTCAAAATCCCTACAGAAATAGCAGTTTATGAATTAGCAAAAAAAAAACAAAAAAATAGCCATGGGGCTGTTATAAAAAACATAATTTTGCAAAATTGGCTGTACCGATTTCGTTAAAATTTTATTAAATGTAAGGATTAATCGCTCACACCCATGTACAAAATTATAAGTAAAAAATGACTAGGGTTCAGGATTCGTGGACATTGACGGCTGTCATAAAAACTCATTTTTAAATCAGTAAAATTTATGCTAATGATGAACTTTGCTAGTGAAGCAAATTTAAGACCAATTTCAATTTTTTTTTCAAATATGGCGTCCATGGTTTATTTTTACTTTTCGACTGACAAAAACCGAACTGAAATATTTGGTGAAGAATATTCTTGTTTGGTTTTGGGAGTGTATGAATAAGAAAGTTCATACAATGTTTTATTCTGGATTAAAGTGAAACTTGTTTTAATAGACTGAACTATTAATACTACTTTATATCATAAATAAATATAATTTAAATAAATACATTTAATATAGTTGAATAATGAATAATATTATGAAGCTACTTCCTACTTCTTGGAGTTAATGAGAGGTCTTACTAAAATATTTTTTCTTAACAAACATATTTTACAGACAACTTTTGCTGAAAAGGTGCTTACAAATTTTCGCCTCTTATAGAACCTCTGCTATAAGGCCAAAATTATATTTACTCAAAATCAGCTATAACAATAATTGTAATAAATTTCTTGTCAAATATATATAATAAGGATCATAACAATATTTATCCACATTTAATTTTAAATCTTTATATCTTTTTAGATTATTTTAATTAAATGAACCATCTTCTTTAAAACAGGACATTTTGAAAGTCTGCCCCAACAGTGATACTATCTGTAGTGGCAAATGCAGGAAGAGCAACTGCAAGAGAGGGCCTTACGACTGTGTCCACAAAGAAGAGGATGAAGATTTTGAAATCAATTTTGCAGAGACTTCGTTGGCAGCAATATCACTTAACATGACCTTGAAAGATGGTAGTAAATGGTATAAGGCTTCAACTGTAGAGGAAATTTTTGAAATATTTGGAATGATTAGTGACAATTATATTTTAAATTGTGGAAATACAGCACAAGGTAAGGTTCATCTTCTGGAAAGTTGCTATAACCTATTATGTAAGTTTACAAACAATTGTTGTATATTTGTGTGTTTATTAGTAATGTCCTAAATATATCAATTTTAATTCGATTTTGCTCAAATTTTCTATAAAGAGATATATTTTTGATAAATGGTTTATTATATATTTAATCAAGGTTGAGACGAATATTGAGTACTTTCAGGTATTTTATTCATAAGAAATAAGGTATGATTAAGCTACCTTACCATCAACAATCATTAAAATATAAGTATTAGAGTAACTGTAGTTTCTAGCACTGTATTTCTTATTTCTGATTTCAATATAAAATTTCCAATTTCAAATACAGAAAGCAAATCTCAATATATTAGCATTCTGCTTGATGGTTATAATATTAAATTTCTTTGACTAAATCATAAAATACAAGGGGAAAGAGGCAACATAAAATAAGAGGTGATAGGAAATAATGGAAATATAGAAGTAAGGAGGAGAAGGTCAGGGGAAAAAACATAGGAGGAAGGAAGGGATAGAAGAATGGAGGAGATGAGAGATATGGAAGAGAGGGAAGCAAAGATGCCTAAAGGGAATGGGGAAAGTAGAGAATGAAAGTAATTGATTGTATCCTATGTTAAGATGAAGTTAGAGCTATTAGGTTAGGTTAGGTTACTTTCTTGTACATAAGTTGTTTGTATTCAGAAATAGTAAAATTTCACCTAGATAAGAAATAGAAAATAAAAATAATTTTTAAAAGACACAGAATGAATGAAATAGAAAGGAGAGGTACATAGATAAATTTACTGTTGTTAGAGTGAAGTTTACAGTTGTCTTTTCTTCTATGATCCAAGTGTATAATATACATTTTTGTAAGTCTTTAAAATATTAGAAGTAATTCCTTATTTGTGATAAATATAAGACTAACTTGTATAAGACTCTTCACGTCTGCAATTAATAATTTTTATCCTTCAGGAGTCTACAAGGACGTTCCTCCTCCTGATGTCTACATTGACATCAACAGCATTACTACACTCAAGGCTCACACATTTGATGTTAACAACCTATCCGTCGGTGCAAACATAACTCTAACAGACACAATCAAATTATTTAATGCTGTATCTCAAGAACAACCTCAAACAATGGCCTACCTGAAGGTCCTGGCTGATCATATAACAAATGTGGCTAATATTCCAGTGCGCAATGTAAGTTTCGAACATTATTAGAGTTAGCTCAAATATTTTATCATTTCAGTTTATCACTATAAAGAATTCCAAAAAATAAAGACTTAAAAACAAATTAAAACTAAATTGTAAGTCTTAACAGCAAGGTAATAAAAATGAGCCCAAACACGATATAGGTACAAAGTATATCACTCGTATAAATAAAGTCTTATTTTGAGTGAAGTTATACGTTTCCATTTAATTTAAAAATTAAATATTATATAAAAAGAAGAAAATATGATTAGATATTAATCGCTGAAATATAAAAAGACCATTTAGGAAATGCATGAACTACAGGAATTCCGAGTTAAATTATCATTACTTATTTTGTTACAAATTATTCTCTTTATTTTTTACAGTTATTCTGAACCTCATAAAACCAGATTTGTACTAGATAAACTTAGAATCATTGTACTCATGCTTTGTTGGACTCAATTTTATTCTATATTTTATGGACATTAAAAAAATTAAAAATAATAAGAAAAAGTAATCAAATTGCAATATTGCAACTTTTGTAGTGGCGTGGTCAGTGATGAGTCATTAGAATGCGGCAGGGGTAGGTCTGCCAGAAAGTGCGTGTGCGTTGGTAAAGGGACACAAATCCCTTAGCGTCCTATACCTGCCAAACTATAATCCTCTAAAGTAATTATTGGTACCGTTAACAGACAACCAGTACGAATTTTTAGGTAGCCTCTGGAATTATTTTGTTCTTCAGGTTCATTTAACTTCTGATTTTAAGCCATTTGGGAAAATTTTCAAAATTTCCATGAGTATTTACCAGTGTTCTTCTTTAATCCTTTTCTTTTCCAACGGCTTCCTCTATGTCCATTCAACCTATTTAATGTTTCAAGTATAATTAATGCTTCCTTTGGAATTTCTTATTGAGTATCAGTATTTCACACCTTAATATGTGTGACTTGTTCATTTTAGAATTTTGTTTGGGCAGGTTGTTGAATAGCCAAAGGTTGTCCATAATTCAACACTACTTAAAGGTTATGTACAACTTAAAGATTTCTGTTGTGCGAACAAAACAGAAGATTAAACTCTGACATCCTCTAATCTTTACTGCAGAGGTAATTTACTGCAAACTATATTTTAAAATGCCTTTTATTAACTACAGTTTTTTAACTACCTTGTTATTCCTCAATCTCTACCATTCATTCATATTCTGTGACAAGGCTTTGTTAATGGTATAGCATTGTTTATTATTGTATCAAAATAGAAAAAAATCAACACATATTTATAAACTTTTGACTGTTTAAAAAATAATAATCACCCATATTTATTACTACGTTTTCCAATCAGCTTTTTACTAGTTAAAATGTTAACATATGTTGTATATTCAAACCATGATCTGTGCCATATCTTGTTTTAAAAAAAAGCCTCTATCTTACAGGTGGAGTGGGAAGGATTTTAACAATTCTTGTTATGTAGTTTTAGGTTTAGTTTTATTTCACAACTAGAAGTATAAGTTTAGATGTAGTTATAGATTAGATGCAAATCCTCTGATGATGATAACCGTGTTATCGAAATGTACATTAGGGCATTTAGAGGAATAAACTAAATAAAGTACAATTAGTACAATAATTGTGTTTGATTTATTCTTCCTGGTGATTGTGGTTAGGGGTATATTCAAACCATTATTGCGAATTCACAACAATGCTCAAAAAGATTGTATCTATGATCCATGTACAATATCTATTATTAATGGATTATTTTGATTTTGTAGGTTGGCACCCTAGCAGGAAATATATCAACTAAATACCAACACAATGAATTTCCATCAGATCTGTTTACAATTTTTGAAACAGTCGGTGCTACTGTTACTATAGGTAAGTCAAATCATCTAATATTTGATCTACCCATGTGAATACAAAAGCTTTTCATAAATTATATAACTTCCAAATTAGTTTATACATCTGGTATGAAATGAAACTACTGTACATCATTATCAGAAAAGATCATCATTATTATGAAAACAAGCGATTTCTATGACCAGATATCCATTTGTAAGTTCATTTCTGCTGTCATTCCTCCGAGGAACTAGCAGTGGCAGAAGTCCACTCAAGCAGATTCTGTTCGAAGCCAATGCCAATGTCTTCGATGTTCTTCCAGCTAACCTAAGCTTCTAGTCAACTGTATGCCTCCAGGTCATTCTGGGTTTTCCCTGTTTTTAAGGTTTTCATTTCACTATCCTTATTGTAATTTCTGTTTCATTTTTCCTCAACGTGTAGCCTGTTCATTTCCACTTCCTTCCGTTTATTTTTAATGTCATTGGACTCTGATGTTGTCTTTTCACAACTGTTGACTTGAAATTACTGAACCATCTTATCCCCAATATTTGATACTTATTGAAGAAGGTGTTAGTCGCTTTGTTGTTTCTGCCAATTCTTTCCAAAACATAATCTTACATTCTTTATAAAGTCTCTTTAAAAAAAAAAGTTTATAAAATACCTCTAAAGACTAAAAAATCAAATTATAAACATGCTAGTGTTGTTATCTGTATAGTTTGTTAACTGATAGCAAGAAAAAAAAACATTAAATCTTAAAAGAACAAAGAATCTTTTATAGTGATAAGGCATAACTAAACCAAGTTCCATTAGAAAAAATAAAACATTGAATATATATTTGTGAATCTAGTCAATTTCATGATGGCTGGATTATAAAACAAATGAGGCTACAGCAAAAAACCCAGAAAGTGATCATGTTAATGAATATAATGGTTCGGTTTACTCCTGGTTGAAGTTCATAGCTTCCCTATTCAGTTTATATGGGACATGAAGAAATTGTAGAAACTTGCAATGTCTCAATTGGTGACCACATATTAACCATGTTTGGAGAAAACTGAACACTAGTATTTTTATGTTAAGAAGATTAAGTAAAATTTGTTCAAAAGATGATCTACTACTCACATTTTTATCCCTATCTCAGATATGTAGTAGGTGGGGGGGGGGCGATAAACTGTTACTTCTGACAGGGCTTATAAACTCCCCCAAAAAAGCAATATGAATGGTTTTCAATCTAAATCATACTTATTTATGTACAGAAATTTTTAAGAATAATAAAATTCTAACCTTTCGTCGATTTATTTGCTGGAAATTACTTTATTAGTTTTTTTTCAGATAGTTTTGTTTCTCAAGAAAACAAAGAAATACATAGCTACAATACAAAGTCAAGAAATTACTTTCATTTAGCCTCGGTAGATCGTTAAATAGCTACAAAAATCCTTTATACACTGCTGGAATATTTTTTAAGAGTATGCAGGACTACGTTAAATAGGAATACTTAAAAAAATCCTTTAAAAAATTGCAGGAATACCTAGCTTATAAGAGATTCTATTATGTATTGGAGCTTCTGACTGCTATGTGAGGCACTTGGACTGTTGTTTGTTTTGTTTGTATCTGTAATTATTATTTAAAATTGTGAACCTTGTGTATTTCCAAGAGTTAGCTGTATTTCTGTAATTGTTGTTCAATTTTGTCACTTGTATGAATATGCTGTTTGTTATAATTCATAAGTTTCTTATTATATATCACAAGCTTTAACCTCACTTGTGAGGTCAATGAAGAAGATTAAAATAAATAGTCATTTATAAAACAATCGTAAAGAAATTTTAAATTTGTAATCTTTTCATTGTAAAAATTTACCCACCAGTTGAGTCATTTATTTGAAGAAACTCATAGTTTTGTCATGTTTGCATTTCTTTTTATTTGTGTCAGTATTACTAAGAATGATAACAGATGTTGTATTATGAAAGGGAAATAAATATCTTTACTGCCATATCGCATTAAAGCTAAACAAATATTTAACAGGAACAACAATATACTTAACATGTGACATAAGATAATGCCATTTAAATCACATTCACACTGTTTTTACCACCAAATGAATGAAAACACAATTTTGTACAAAAACCACTTTATTGTACAATACAAATAAAAGACGTTCAATGAATAAGTTATCATCCTCAGTTGCTACATTCACACAAAACCTACTGACACTGGACTGTGACTGGCAAATCTTCCCATACATACCAAGAGGAAGCCGTTTTAACATACCATAATACAAAGGACAAATTCCTGAATTAAAACAAAACCTTAAAAAACACAAGTAAAAAAAAAAAAAAAAAACAGCATGTAGTCTTTCAAAAGAATCTGCTGCTGTCTTTCAATTTCCCCTAATTTGCTGTGTTCAATTTCTAAGCAGAATATTCACAGACACTAATTCTCATTGAATAGCGTTTTAAGAGAGTTGACCTATTGTAATCACTTTCAACAACTGATGTGAGTCTAAAATTAATTAATATAATAATAGTCAATATAGCATATAATTTTTTTTTCCTGATATTATTTTTAAAATTCTTATTTGTAACTCACATAGTAGATTTAAAACAAATCGTGTTTATAAATGAAAAAAAAAAAAAATTTTCGAAGATAAATATTATAAATACTGTATTTAATAATATTTTAACTTTTTCCTGGTATAAACATGCCAAAATAATTTAATCTAAAAAAAAGAACTTTAACAAATTAATATTTATCCTTCAACTTGGAAATTAGATACGAAAGCCAAGTTAGCTGTAACAGCAGATATATGCTAAGAGATAAAATCATGCACACACCAAATTCTTGTACCACCAGAATTGTGTTTTCATTGAATATTGATAATACAATTCTTCTTTCCTGGTAATTTGAAAGGATTTAAGAAAGATTGTTAATGTACAAAGAAAAATCTTATATATTACTGTTAAGGGAAGATTCAAATGTGGTCGTTTTGTTACTCTGAAGATAGATAAAAATGTTTGAGATCAAAACCATTATAATTCTGAGAACTATTAAAGACGTGAAAGCTAGAATCTAGAATGACTGAAAAGTTTTTTTATATGTTAAGTAGAATCTGGAGCTTAAAGAGCATATTGTGTTAGCACTTAACTCTGTCTATTCAATACAAACATTGAGTCTGCACTTTTATACGAAAACATTCAGAAATAAATATTTACTTAGAACCCTACAGTTTTCTAGTTAGTCTAGATTAGAAACTAGGAACTATGGAGAAAAGCTAAACAATGACCGATCCAAATTGGAAGTGTAAATGGGGGTGATTTGGTCAAAAAGAGCTGCTAATTATATATCAAGAATAGTTCTGGAGTGGAACCGTCAGGGGGCTGTGACAGAGAGCATCCCAGAACTACATGAAATCGTACATTTTTTAAGAGGTAAATCCTAGGGAGAAGTGAAGGAAGTTGTAAAAAATATGATCACCTAGAGACATTTTCTTTGGAACTTATCTCTCATGAATGTGATTGATTGATATTTTTACTAAATTTTAGTAATGATGTTATTTTTAACATGTTATCGAACTGCAAAACAGTCGTCAAAGAAAATACCTTAAATACCTAAAATTTGGTACGTCGATCTTTATATATACCTATAAAAAACACCCTCAGGAGCTCAGTACAGTGAATACAGGCGTGATATTTCTAAAGGAACCTAGCTGGATCTACTCCTTTTTTGTTGGGTTAGACCCCTCTCTTTCATCTTTCCAATAAGGTTTTTCTTGACTAACTCTTATTCTATTTTGGTCCTGACGCTATTCGAGGGCTAGGAGTTTTTATTTTATGTCTTTTTCCTCTTTTATTAAGATGATGGTAACCAAGAGGTTTCTCGACTATAAATAAAAAGGACAAATTCCTGAATTAGAAATTTTTTAAATCCAATTGTAAATTTATAAAATAATAATTTTTTTTTTAGGAACTGGTGATGGAATTCCTGACCAGACAATACCATTGCTAATGTATTTAAGTACAGCTATGAACAAAAAGGTCATAAAATCAATCAATTTCCCACCTTACGACCAAAGTTACGTTATCAAAACCTATAAGGTAGGTACGGTACAGTAAGATTCTAATTAAGATATGTATGTATTGATTTATATGGTTTGAATAAAAAATTTTGTGGCATGGCGGTGAATTAAGAATGTTGACAAATTATGAACAAAAATGTTAATCATAGCTATTAACTTTATGTTAATAACATAAAGACTATTATAAAAAAGTTTGTTTTGAGTAAAATAGTGGGATTTTTAAAAGAAAACAGATTTTCTAAAGTAGCACTTTTAAATAATTATATTATTGAGAAAACTCAAAGATACAATTTAATAAAGTTATTATAAAATTTGCTTATTCTATTAATACTAGTTTTCTAGTCTGTAAGCTTTAATAATTTTTATGTTAATTGTCACTGTTACAACCTAGTTCTAATTTATTTTAGTTCTAAAATGTGTTATAATAAATTAATTGTCAAACAGGAATAGATAGTAAGTGAAATATTGCAATTGTCCTTTTTAAGGTTTTCTTAAGCAGTCCAATACAATAGACTGAAAATAGTTAGTTTTAGATCATCAGTTGAGAATTAAAACATCGCTTGCTTGATGTTGTCTAGTAAAACGTAATAAAAAAAAGTGACATTACAGTCAGGCAGAGCATTTAAATAACAACATACACAATTTAAATCAAATAATGCCTAATATGTGAAAACCATTCATATTCAAATTTTGTCACCAACTTTGACACATCTTCATGTATGCTCATTGAAAGTATGAAATATACTAATCATTAAAAAACAGCTCAACCAACTTATTAAATTATTAACTGTCATGTAATCAAATTATCTATACAACACTAACTTCAATAGCTAAATAAAATAGGACAAATACGAAGGTTATTAACTTACCATCTTAAACCTACCAATGTCTCACTTATGTGACATGCGATGGTGCGACAGACACGATTTTTCAGTTATAATTATGGGTTTTGTGTAAATTGTGAAGACTTTATGTGCACATATTATTGTTTACAAACTATATACTATTCTCACCTGGTGATATGATTGCATTCCTGAAACACATTTTATGACAGTTTAAAAACGAGCAATACACATTCTATTTAAGCAATATTATGTATCATTAATATTTTTTACCTAATGGAACTGTTTCACACTATAAAATTTAATAATATATTTAAAAGACTAATGAAATTGAACAAAGATAAGATGAAAATATATACATATAAAAATATATATATATATATATATATATATATATATATATATATATATATATATATATATATAATGTATATAGGACATCACTATATACATTAAAATAATAATAATAATAATAATAATAATAGCTATTTAATTGACTGTACAAGCAACAATTCTTGGGAAAATGTAATATTTTTTTATTTTTTCCTCAGATAACTCCCCGAGCTCAGAACGCGAAAGCTTATGTTAATGCAGGTTTTCGATTCAAAGTAGATTCCACAAACAAATTTAAAGTACTTGAGAAGCCTAGCATTGTGTATGGAGGAATCAATAAGAGTTTTGTAAGTACTTATATTGTATGTGTAAACTTGTGATATATTGCATAAAATATATAGGTCCATATTAGTCGCAAGACATAGTCTTTATCAACACAGGTTCTGTGATGGCATTAAGATGATTATAAAGTCTATTAATTTTGTTTGTTTACATACAGCCCTGGATGGACTTCTGGCCTCCCTCACAATTCGTCTCCATTCCTCTCTACACTACCTTCTCCCACCATCTTTCAGTCCGCATTTCCTCTTTAGTTTCTCAAGTTTTCCTTGTCCTTTGATGTCTCCTTCTTCCTTCTATTCATATGTACCAAAATTTGTATTTAATGTCTTTACCCTGCCAGCCGCTGTGATTTTTACAAACTTTGCTATATCTTTTCCCTAGAGTGTATCGTCAATTTCTCACCTTTTAAAAATATATTAGTAAACCAGTTTGCTTACCACAATAAAATTAATTCATACAAAAAATATTGAAAAAATGTCTTCATATAGTTAGAGATTCGTAAAAATTTCCATTTCATAGTTGAATTGTATTTCATATGAACATAGGGTCATTGCCAAGCTATTTTTGTTATTCATTGTAATTTGAGTATACTTTACTGTCAAACATACGTTTTTCCAAGTTTTTGTTATATTTAACATATTATCACCATCAATATATGCCATAGTCTTTGAATTATAGATGACAGAATGTATGCGAGTTTGTTGTTACATACATATAAACTAGGCACATTTCAAAAGTTAAGCCCAATTCTCAAAAATTGAAACTCAAGTCAGTTATAGAGGGATAGTAATAGATAATAGAGTCTGCGAGATCAGGATAATAAGATGGATGATAAAAAATCTTCCATCAGAATCTTTCAAATGTGTGTGCAGTTCTAAATCATCAGTCCAGATGCTAGGGCTGCCACTCCTTTCTTCATCATGAAACTTTGAACTCCATTCCTTAAACTAAAGACGCCATTCCCACTTTAAACTTTAAAAAAAATTAATTCATTTTAATTTATGTTTTACACAATTAACAGTGAATTTCAGCATCATTATGTCTCCTCGAGTTAAGACATTTTAAATGATATCAGAGTGGTTTATGAACAAATCTTCTTTTCTGAAACACCTTGGTGACATTGATCTGACTCAAGGCTACTTTTAACACGATAGTGCAACTTGCCACACATTTGGTTCTTCAATGTTCTCATAACCAGTTTGTTTGGCGAGCACATTATTACATAGAATCTGAGGCCACATAGATCGTCCAACCTCATTTGTTCCTGATTTAATTTTGTAAATTCTTTTTAAAGAAGAGAGTATCGTCAAAGAACACTCGCACATTTTCAAGACAATACCACTCAAAAATCAAAAATATTAACATCAACTCACTTTTCAGAACATCTGAAAACATCAAGCAACAGGAGTTATGTTTAAATGCAAGAGAACACTTCCGCATATACTTCAAATGAGTTTATTTATATTTTTCAGTGTTTTTTTTTATAGATTTATTAAAATTTTATTTGTATTCTGAACTAATTAAATGTTTAACATCCAACTAAAATGGTAAAAGTTGTGCACCATAACACAAGTAATTAAAAAATAATTAACACATATCACCACAGCAACCGCAACAGTGGCATTTACTGATAGCTGTTTTGAACCTCCCAAGATAATCTAAAATTTTAATTCCGTTTTACGTAATTTGTGTGTTTAATAAATGTTTAATGTTAAGTTAAAATGTTAAAAGTTTCCTCTGTGTACGGACAGAGTTTAAATCTAAATATTTGATGTTTAGAATTATTTTAGTTGAGTAGTATTTAAGTCAGTTATTTTTTGAGCAGGTCCATGCTACACAGACAGAAAGTTATTTAACGGGTAAAAAATTGATGGATCTTCCAACACTGCAACAAGCTTTGTCAATTCTTGAAGCAGAAGTAGATCCTGACTATGTACTTCCTTCAGCAACCCCAGCATATAGGAAGGGCTTAACTCAATCTTTGCTTTATAGGGTGAGTTATTTAAATAAAATTGTAATAAAATGTAAAATTAATGGTATAACACACTCAGTAAATCATTGTTAACCCTCTCCCAATCTTTAAAACGTACGATAGTCAGTGGAAGATCCTAGCCTGTAAAGTACTAAAGCGTGCCCCTAGATTCTCTGGTAGGTGCTTCTACGTGGTGATAATTTTTAATACTATTACAAATTTTTGGTAAAATAGAATATTTTATCCCTTTGTTTTATGCAGGATCATTTTTCATTTTATTGTAGAAGTAGTTTATTTTTTGGTATTAACCATGTGATAGTTTTTAATATTTCAAGTATGAATGACAATTACAGTATTTATCTTTAAATTGATCTTGAGTTTAATATTGGTATGAACGGTGAAAGTGAAAATGAGAGTTCAAGGATGAGTAATAGGTTAAGCGATGTAGGATAAAGGTGATTGTGATAACATTTTGGTAGTTAGTAATGACAGTGTGTGTAAGTCTACGACTCATTCTGTCATTTGTGAACATGTATAAACTATACTGAGCATAATTTATTTGAATTATATTATGAAGTAGAACATGATTTAGCAATTAGTTCACAAGAAATAGGACATTTTTATTTAATAGTAAAAGGGGAAACATTTTTTTTATTTACTAACAGACTAAACTAATAAATATGATATTGACATAAAAATGTAGACAATAACTTGATGTCAAATATTTGAAACTAATCTTTTTTTCTTTTTTTTCCAAGAACAATTTTTAATTTTTAAAAATAATATTCAGAATTATTTTAATGTTATTTAATACATATAAAAATTACAAATTAATTATAATTTTAAAATAAATCACCCATTCAAAACATTAGTAATGGAATAAAATAAACTATAAAACAAACAATATTGCTGTTAATTCAATGTTTTTTAAATCATTTATGTAAAATAAATTATACATCAGTTTATAGCTAAAGACATCCTCTTTAGATACATATATAATATTTTGGTAGTTATATAGAACAGTTTAACACAGATTTTTGAAAAACAAATACCGGTAAGTGAAGTTCATGAGTACTGCCATGTTAAAGCATAGCAGTAAATATGATGTGATTGACTTCACACATGATTTCTTTAATACGTATTAATTTAAAATGGTTAATTGTCATTTAGAATGGTAAAAACAAATATAATTATTACTAGCTTTAACTCTTATATTTCCTTATTTTAAATACATAATCATTGATTTTCAATAACACAATGTGTGGGAGCCTATATTTAAAGAAGTTTGGCAGTTTGGTAAATACCCAACTCTTGCACAGATTTACTAAATGTTGTTACAGTCCCTGACGCTTTTTTCACAATTTTGATGGACATGGCAGGATATGTCAAATATCAAATCGTTTCTACTTATTATTGCTGTTCTATAGGATGAAACTCCAACAACATTTCAAGATTTATTCCTTTTGATATGTCACTATCTATCACTTTTTCATGCCAGCCACAAGAGCTTATTACATTCTCAAATGGAGAATAGATGGTTTGATACCCCCTAGTCATCCTCAGGAAGATAGCAACCTCCATGTACTTCAGAATTTTCCTGACATAGGAGCATGACGCTTTGAAACAATAGTCTCATTCCTTTCTCAATCAACCCATTCATAGTCTAAGATCAGCTGCTCATTCCCCTTTCAGGCCAGATTCCAGCCTTGTAATGAACGCTACCACTTCTCTCATATTACTTTTGCCTAACCTAAGAAAGTCATGCAATTTACTTAGAGACGAATTAAATGAAGGTTCACTAATCTTTAAAGGTGAGATACTCCTTTACCGCATTGTGTATTCTTTCTGAGCTCTGGTACTGTTATACTGAGCAAGCCACTTTGATATACCACAGGTCTTGTAAGCTTCACTGAGGACTTTTAATTAGTCACCACGTTCATGTTCATCCAGGAATCCAAAAAAGCATAAAAATGTCAATCCCCCCCAAATATTTGAAACAATCCCAGCCTAACTTTGACCTGAATTCTTTAGAATCCAGGGCTTTCAAAACACCCTGTGTAGATCCTTGTATCCAAGCCCTTGGACACATTCCGTTAAGGCTATCATTTCTGATTGAAACACTATTTGGTATATTCTCATCAACAGGATACATTCCTGCTCAGAACTGTCTTTGACTCTTGTTTGTTTATGAGCCTAGTAAATACATTAAGTCCTTGTAAATGTTATTAAGTCCTATTAAATACATAATTACACTACAATCTGGTGATTTCAGGTATGTGAGTTGGGGTGAGGGAATGTAACACCTGAATGTTTCATTCGAGTAAGTTAGTACCATTACATCTACAATTAAAAATCTGTGAATTTTGACTCAATTTAGTGTGAAAGGTTATAAGTATTGTACTGAAAAGAGACTTCTGGGTTCAACATTAAAAATGTAAGAAGTGTAAAAGATTAATGATTAATAGTCTACAAAAACACAGTTGGGGAAGGGAATAAACACATCTTATGTAATTTGTTTAGTATTCTGATCAAAGTAGCCAGTTGAGAGTAAAAAACATCATTATAAAAAGCAATTTTGTTAAATTTGAACTATAACAAACAGGCTATAGGAAAATTAAAAAAAAAATTGAAAAGGAAAATAATTAGGAACTCTTGCTCAAAGAATTTTATGTTGTTTTGATTTTTTATTATTTTTACTTTACAGTAGGCTACTAAAAAGAGATAAAAACTAAATCTAAAGACATTTTTTTAGATAGTGTACTCTTCTTCAAGGACTTCCAATCTTCTGACCAATAAAAAAAGCAAAGGAAAACCAACACAAACAAGAAACCATATCCTAATTCTTTGAAATTAAACAGGAATGTATTGAGAACCTTACATAGGCTAGCTATACCAACAAAACAAATTGGACCCCTTAAATATTATTTGTAAGTGTATGAAATGAATACATCTTGTTCTAATCAAATAAACAATGTAATTAATATTTATGAAATTTGTAATTTAAAAACATAAGTTTTTAACTTTATGTACAGTTTGTTCTGAGCCTGTTCCCCACTGGTATTAATGCAAAATATCAATCCGGAGGCCAAACTCTGACACGGCCATTGTCCTCAGGAAAGCAAGAATATGAGACAGATCAAACCAAGTATCCAATCAATCAGCCTCTTCTTAAAGTAGAGGCTTTAGCTCAGTGCTCAGGTAAGAAATCTATGTATAATTAACTGACTGGTACTTAGTAAACATTGTGTACATGCTACAATACTGCATTGAAAATATATGATTTTCAAAATATGTATATTAATTTAACCTGATTTAAGAACAACTTATCTCTCTAAACAGCCTTATAATTATTGTGCATCCAATATAAGGCCTATCTCTTCTTACTTATAGCTGTAACTTGGCTCTGATCAGTATCGTAAAATAACTCAATTTCACCAAGATTGTTTTCCATCCTATAAAAATGCATTTCCATGAAATATGAAAATATCGTAAAATATTTAAATTTTGTGACTACGAACTCAACATTAACATAAATGTAACTTGCCAATTATTAGTAAATAATATATTAGTAGCTTGTTCTTTTTCAAATGGTTATATTTTAGAGGTTAACATACATTATGATTTTATATTATTTTATTGGATAGGCTTCACAATATATAATTGTTGCAATTCAGTTTTCTCATGTAGTCAAACAATTGTCTAGAAATAAATTAATCCACATTAACTTAAATAACTTATGTTAAACTTATGTGAAGCATATCTTAAAATATAAAAGTGAAGTTATGGTGATACCCAACAAAGCAAGATTAGATCTCCTTTAAAAAAGCCCACTCTAATACACTAACATTATTATCCAGAACTTAAAGATGATACCATCACTGCTCTTCAGCTATACAACCAAAACTTTCCAATTTGATGACAAATACAAAAACAAGCACCTTAAGCTTTGTCAAGATGGAAGCTTCAAAAAGAGCTAATTGGATTCACCAAACAAATCTAAATCAACTTCTCAAGAATCAAGCAATGGAAGACTTGGTGAGTTGTATATTTCAAAAACGTAGAGCATATCCCAAGCTTCTCTTAACTATTTATATTTCATCTTGATACTTGCAAATTCGTACTCCTGAACAATCTTGCAACATAGACTCCTACCTACCCCTGCACTTTTGAAATACACAGTTCTTACAGTGCTAAATGAGATGTATGTCAAATAGGCATGGTTAAGAGTGTTCGTAAATGGATCCAAAATAAAAGACACAAATACTGCAGAAGCTGGAGTGTAATGCAGACAATACCATTAGACAGATAAAAAAAGTTTTGAAGGAGAAGCCGAAGCAATCTGTTTGGCCTTTCACCACTTAATCCACTGACCGTAAGTTGTAACGGTTTTAAAAGGGAAAGCTAGTAAACAGGGTTAGGTTAAGAAATTCGATATGTTATATATAAATGGAGAAGTAATAGTTTGGATTGAAAATTAACATTTTTTAAATAATTTAAGCTGAATTAATACAGAAAATAATATAATAAATAAATATGTTTTATTATAGATTTACATTGTGTAGTAGTGTTAAATATGAATTAGAAAACACTGTATTCTGGTTGGACTAAAAGAAAAAGGTGCAATTGTGGTTACCGTATACACAACCCGCGAAGGGTATGGAAGGTTACCAAAAATGACGCCAATTTTGAATGAAAGGGGGGGAAGTGATCAGCGAACAGAATGACGCTAATCTACAATGTTAAAAAACTGTTTTTTTTTTGGTTTTTTTTTTGTAATGAAAAGTCAGTGTTAAATTTTATCAAAGATCTACCAGAACAGTAAGAATTTCGAATATTGAAAAATGTTGATCAAAGAAACAATATTTAATTCTTTATAATTAAAGCCGACCAGTATAACTAACATTACATTTCGAATAATTAACTTACTTATTATCAAATATTAGAAGGACATTTTTGAATATAATAAACTTTGTTTGAAAATTAATTAAATCAATTTAAATGATAAGAAATTTGAGCAACTTTTCTTATTAAAATTGACAAAAACTTTTAGATCGTAAAATATACATATAATTGTTAATTATTCCATGTATGTGTTTAAAATTATTCCATAAGTGTTTAAAATTAAAAGTTATGTGTATATATAGATATATTGTTAATTAGCAAATGTGAATGAATAAGAATAACCAAGATTATGAATTGTACATAAATAGTAAAATTCTAAATCGTGTAAAGAAAATAAATGAAACAACTTGTAATTTAATGTGAATAAATAATATTTTATTGTAAATGTTTAAGTATTGACTTGTCTTGCTGATTTGATGATTTGATTTTCAGAGTTTCACAAAATGGTCGATACATTGAGCAAATTAAATATCTTTATATAAGTTTCTTTATAATTTGTGGCACCACAACAACATCGTAAATAAAAATCTCTTTTAATAATCTTCGGAACGCTTTTCCAAAGGCACGCTTGACATTCCTCTCTTTATCATGTAGCTTTCAACTCCTGGTTGACTTGTAAACCTCTATTCAAAAAATAATAGGAATTTTTAGTAGGTATCTAATAAATAACAACAATCGGCAAATAATAACCACACCCTTAGATTTCTAAAAGTCCTTAATAAAACTATTGTACTTTAATGGAGTCCCAGCTCATGTGGGAGATAAAAATACAGCTGATAAGCTGGCGATGTAAGTACATAAAAAATCTCCAGAAGTGACCACTGCCAAGGAACGTATACCATGTCAAATTTAAAACATATATAAAAGAGTGGCAGCAAAACAGATAAAGAGGAAAACATCTGAGAAGACAGAAAAATCTCGGAAGGAAGCTGTGGTAATTTTCAGACTGATAACATGCTAAGGCTGTCTTGTATTCATTGAGTAAATACACCTACCATCTGCTGCCTCCAGACTTAATCATATACTTTGACATACTCTAGCATTGAATGGAACTCAACAGTGTATCTATATCAACAAGAAGCTAACTTGTTTGTACTTTATTGGGACGTCCAAAAATTTATGAAAAGCTGTCCTTGCAGCCTTAGGAACCACATATAACTTATGGTATGATTCAAAAAATAAATCTATTCAAGTTCAAATTATATTTTAGGAACAGAGAAAATATAACCAAGCCTGTTTATGAAAACAAGAACCTTAACATTAACCTGTATAGAGTGGTTAGAGTAGTGTTCAACAGGGAAGCTGTGTTTGATTGCTTATCTGGCATTACATTATTGTAGATAAAGTTATAAAACAAAATTAGAATTTTGTAAATAAATATGACTAATGTACTAATAGAAAAATAATTATCAAACGAGGACAAATAAGAAAATTATTGTGACAATGATATTAATCAAAATAATGTTTTAAACATTTTTAAAATTATCTTAAAAACTTTAAAAATGTAAATTTACCTGTAGTTGTATCTTACTTGCAGGTGAAATACAATATACTTATGACATGCCAACTTCAAAACAGGATTTGTATGGCCAGTTAGTCCTCACAACTCTTGGTCCAGCTGTTTTAGATCAAATAGATGCATCTAAAGCTTTGGTGAGTTTTATAAATATTATTGTATGAGTTATTAATTAATAACTATTTATAGATTATGGTTATTAAAGAGATCAAATATATTTCTTATTGTTATCAGCTGATTTGATAAATATTTAAACTGCTTGATTAAAAAGTAAATGATTTTAAAGTAATTCATTCACTGCAATGAGCAACATTTGTGGAAACTTTAATCATCATTAAAAAGAAAACACATTTTTTTCCATAAGCAGATTATTATTTGATTTTGCATATTGGCTGCACCATTGGTCTAAATTGCAAACTCCGATAAATGATTTAAAAAATGGAGTAATAACATTTATGTTTAATTAGATATTTCACAATTTTTAACTTAAAACTATAATCATCCTTATTTAGTAGTAGAAGTCATTCATTTGTTGTAGTTAGATTCTTTAAAAGACTAATGCAATGAATGTAGACTTAGAGCAGATAGATTTTTAAAACAAAGAGATCCTGTAGTACAACATTATTGAACCAAATATTGAATACTATTTTATGCTAGAATGCTTGTATTAGGAAATTTATCAATGAATATTTCTCATGTTTCCTTGAAGGATATAAAATGGAGAAAGGAATTCGATTATTGCAATTATTTCTTGCATAGATTAAGGCATTTTGGGGTAACATATCATAACAGAACACTATAGCCTACTGAAGCATCAACAATTTTCAGCTGACAGAAACAAAAAGGAATGAAAACAAAATGGAAATGGAAAGAAGTGAACATATGGAAACAATCAACCGTAGCACTAATAGCTCTATAGTTTTAGGAAATTTCATAATCGTGAACATCAATTTGGGTCCAGTTTGTCATCTTGTAGGCCTATAATACATGTATTATATTAATAATATTTTTTAAAATTTCATAAAAGAATAATTTAATTTAAAATAGTTTTAAAATGGGTTGTAAATAACATTTTTATTTGTATTATTAATTTCATTAAAAAATAGGTTTAAGTACGAATAACTTTCATTTTTATTACTTATATAAAACTTTTAACTTTGGGAGTAATTATGAATGTTTTGATGCAAAATTTCCAAATTATAAAATTATTACTCTTCAGAACATTATTGTAATATTTAAAAAATTTAATTGTATTTTTCTCAAAAATAGTTTGAATTTTTTTCTCCCATTTTTTATTTTTCAACTTTGACTGAACATAAATCACACAGATTTTAAAAAGACATCACTATTGACTTCTTCCAAAATAATGAACATATATCATTACAATTAGAAATTCCGTTATCCATTATAACATTTTTGTAAAAACAAATTCACAAAATTTTTAAACTAGAACAAAGCAACAATACGCCCAGTCAGGTTACAAATGGTAGGTTAAAATCAGCTGATTTTTCATAGGAGTTCAACGAAACTTATAATTTAATTATTATCAGATACTAAAAGAAAATTTTTAATGCCAGCTATCGATTGTTACCAGAAGCTTTATTATTGGACTACATTTTTGCTGTTTTGATTTTATTAGTCAAGGCCTATATAATCGTGGCATTTACGTAATTGCCAAATCTTATCTAGTTCTAGGATTAACCAAACACTTCTTGTTGTGCTTTGATTGTACTAAGAAATCAAATTTAATAAAATGAATGAGTTCATATTACATATGAAACATTATTTTGACACTCAATCAATCATTAGTATTTTAATATCATTTTTAAAATTAAAATTACTACAAAACAATATTAGCAATGGAAAAATTGATTTTAATTAATTCTTTCAAATAAGGTTTTGTAAGTTAAATATTTTAATTACTACAATTAAATTATGTTTCTTTAAAAGTATAATATGTTTGTTACAGAAAATTGCAGGAGTTGTGAAATTTTACTCAGCTAAAGATATTCCTGGGAAGAATACATTTACTGCTATACATCCTTTCATACCTGAAGAGGAAGAGGTGTGAAACTAATCAAATTATTTTTCTAATAGCTTTTTAAAATAACAATTATACTTTGGGATAGTTTCTGATTGTTAAAACTCTTCTTTAACATCTAGTAAGGACTAATTAATTAATCTATCAACAAATTTAGATTTCCATTTATGCAATATGATTTTATAACTTACTAGTGGTCTGTTTGGGGGAATATTGCATAATTATGTGCTACAAATTAACGTTATCAGTTGTTTACCCACTAAATAAATATGAAGGTTACTCAACTTGAAGGTCACTTGGCACTAATGAGAATAGGAGTTTTTTGAAAAATGCCAGAATTACTACTCAACTCCATTGTAATAGGAAGTCCATTTGTTTCTCTTATGACTCTTATAGTGAGTGGCCTTTGTAGTTGTTCAAAAAATATATAATATGAACCATAATACTAAATATGTTATAAATATAATATGAAATAAAGGTATTAAAATCAAAACATAATTATCTGAACATAAAAGTCGTAATAATAAATATCATAGGCCTACATAGTACAAATTATCAACTCTATTCCAGATATAAAAGTAATCAGCCGTTATTTTCAGTATCGCATACAAACAAATTCAATGGTGCAGCAGTCCGTGAAAAGCCTAGGCCTGCTAGAGACTTTTTGAGTCAAGTAATGTGTAGTTAGGACATCGAAATTCCTGTTGCCATTCATCTAGCCTGCTTGCTACTAATTGTCCGACTCCATACATTTTTAAGCCCCCGTTGCGATTGAACCTGAAACCTCTTATTTGTACAACCAGAATGCTAACCACTATACTAGCCTGGAGCTCAAATAACCATCACATACTTCCTAATTTTATCCAAATCCGTGATTGAGGCTGTAAAAGGTGAAGCACCAATCAGAAGCACCAATGATACACCTGTGGAAAGTCAGACCAAAACATCAGCGGAACTAATGATAGTGAAATGATTGCACAATCGCAATGTACAGATATATATCTCACGAATTTGCAACAAAAACACTCATTATTTTAACAGTTTTTACATGACTATATATTTTTATTCATATTGAAATAATTTGTACTGTATGTATTTTCTATGATATTTTACACAGTGAATTTCTGGATTCAATCGAATTTTTGAAATCCAAATATGTCCAGTGTTATTTAGTTAAGATAAATAATGTCTACTTTATTTTTATTATCTATATATTATGAAAATTGACACTGTAACATAAGTAATGTAATTCACCTTTATTTTAGCTTTTTGTAAAGACCAATGTACTCTACGCTGGGCAGCCTGTTGGTATAATCTTGGCAAAAACGCAAGCCATTGCTGATCAAGCAGCTAAAGCAGTTGTTATAACCTATAAAAACAAGACAAAGCCAGTTCTCAATATTGATGAAGTTGTTAAAGCTGGTGACAAATCAAGAATAATCTATCAAGGAAAGATTGATCCAACGGCAACTAAAAGTAATTAATATTTCAATTTATATCATAGTTATATTAGCAAAATATTTGTAAAATTCTAGAATTAAATAAATGATAAAGATATGAAAACTTAAAAAAAAAAATATATTATATATATATTCAAGGAAATAGGTGGGCTAATGTTGAAATTTGTATTGGTAACCCAAGGCGAATGTTAGAAACCCGCTCACGCCAAATTGCCATTTAAATTCAGGGATTTCCTTTCAGGATTAGGTAAAGCATGCCAGGAATTAAATTACTGATTTTTTTTTCAAAATGGACTGACTCTAAATCTTAAAGAAACTTATTCCTGCCTAAGTATTCAAGCCATCAACCAAATATAGACAATTTTAACTTTAGTGTAAATGGGGTCTCTTCTACTAACTTCCTTGGGACTAAAAATTGATGAAAATCTGAACTGGAATGATCAATTGAAGTGACTTCAAGGAAACTTAGTAAGGAGTATTTTATTCTAAGGTACTTAAAGGGAGTATCCTCCTTGGAGATTATAAAAAATGTATATTTTGTGTACTTCCATTCTATATTATCATTGGAATCACATTTGGAGAAATTCAACAAATAGTAGTGTTCTATTTAGGTTGAAAAATTATTTTTGCTCTTACAATTATTTTTGGACAAAATAGAAGAAAATCATGTAGGCTTCTATTTAAGCTTAGTAAAATATTGTCTTTACCATGTCTTTTCAGTAAAAGTTATAATGTATCTCTCACTAAGCAGGCACGATTCACAATGCAATTATAAGAAAATATCTGTATTGGGAAATTTATTCAACTCAGATAATAATAACACTGCAAACCCTAGGAAATCGTACATGTAGTAAAATATAAATTAATATAGTTTATACATTAAATTTGAATAATGATTACAAAATATGAATACACAGATTCTCTAAATCAAATGTATATATTTTCTGTTTGCAGGTGATATTCAATTCAAAGTAAAAGGTGATATGAAGATGGGAGGACAATATCATTTTGTGATGGAGACTTTAGCTTGTTACACTGTACCTTTAAACGATGGACTTGATGTGTATAGTACTTCACAGTGGATACAGTGTACACACGAAGCAATTGCTGAAGCTCTAGGCATCTCTGAGAACAAGTAAAAATAAAATAATTGGGGGCATAGTTCTCGTTAGGTAGTAATAAATTGTTGTTTAGAGTAGAATTTACTTGTAAAAAAATTTGAAGAAACCTTTACGACAGAAATATTTATTTCTTGTAAATATGTACAAAAGTCTTGCAACTAACCAACTCGGCCTGTGTTGTAAATAATCATACTTTAGATTGACAAATTTAATCTATAAAACAGTTAATTTATTAATTTTCAATACTTTTTTATCATAATAACACCTTATAAAATATATGCCTATACCCACAGTACACAATTGCTGCGTAGTTTTATATCCCAAGTAACTACAGTCACTTGCCTTTGAAATTGCATTATTGACAATGAGATCACCATAAATAGCTGTGTGAGCAAAATTTCCATTTTATTAACTTATATAAAAATTCAGTGATTCATAGACCTTTCCACAATGAAATTTTCCCTGTCTTGACAAGAAAATTATTTACTGCTCTATTATTTTAGAGTACTCAGAAGAAATCGAACGTGATCAGTTTTCATAAGCTCAGTTCAGTTTTTATTGGTGTGTTCTTATTTTGATTTATGATCAATTGTGTAATTTTATAACTCTTCATTAAATATGAGTGATAAATGTATGAAATATGTTGTCCGATATATGCAATTTTTCCACTAAATTACATTGTAAATATTTACTGCAAATATAATATCTAACACTATGACCAATAGTTTTGTTGAAAAATGTTAAAACATTTAATAAAATGTGGGGTCTTATATGTTTTCAGTATCAACATGAAGGTTGCAAGGTGTGGCGGAGGTTATGGACTTAAACTAACAAGAAATAATATGACTGCTGTGGCTTGTAGTCTTGCTTCATACTTAATTAGACAACCTGTGAGGCTAATTACAACTATAGAGTCTACAATGGAAGCTGTTGGGAAGAGATGTGCAATTTATTCTGAATATGATGTAAGCCATTCAAAAACCTTATATGATTTCTGAACATAATTGTTATTTAAAACTTGTGAATTGTTTTACTTTTTTTCTGAGTTTTACAGATTCACTTTTTGTGTGATAGTTGGAATTAAACTTTTTTTTAAAAATAGTAATGGATTAGTTATCAATAGTCTTTTCAATAAATTCACAATTTAAACTATGTGAATTTTTTTAAATTTTTATTCTTAACTTTGATTTTTTATCAAAAAATAATAATGTTCAAAAAATTTCAGGCTGATGTCAACAAAGTTGGACAGATTCAGGCATTAACAATAAACCTTTACGAGGATGCAGGTTCATCAAACAATGATCCTGTTATTGGTGGATTTACATTACCAGGAATTCCTAATATATATGATTCCAGTACGTGGACAGTGACAGGGTACAATGTAAAGACTGATAAACCATCAAGTGTTTGGACTAGAGCTCCAGGTAGCTAATAATTATCATTCCATATACAGTACTTTAATTAGTTTATAGTAAATTAGTCAACACATTTTTCAAAATTATTCCAGCTTGTTGAAGGTCAGTTGGATTTTGGTTGTTCTTCAAGTGATTTATCTCCTCATTTGAAATCTCAGTACCACTTGTTCACTTAAAAAAATTCTAGAAACGTTTTCAACAGCTGTTTTATCTAAAGAAAAACAAAGCTTCACATATACTCTTTGTTCTTCATTGTTAACAATCAAGAAAATCATAAAGCTTTTTTTGCAGACACTTCAAAAGAAGTTGATGAGGTCTATCGCATTAGAGAAAAGTTGGTCTCTTAGGCCTTATAGAAAATATTAAATTGTTTTGGTAGATAAAGATAGGGTAAGATGGTTAAAGCAGTGATTTTTTAAGCTCATAATTGCACTACTTTCTTGATGTCGACTAGGCTCTAACGGAGCGATCCCCAACCTTTTTTATGTCGCAGCAACATAGCTAAATATCGCTAGCGGGTAAATATTGTACTATCCCTGTTAACTGTTATTATAGTACACAGGCATACACTATCCCTGTTAACTGTTTTTATAGTACACAGGGATATACAAAAATATAAAACAAAACATAAATTTGTAAATTAAATAATATTCTGTATTAATACAGTAATAATATTATTTTATTATAATATTCGTACTACAGTACTCCAAATAGGCAAATTAAAAATTGTATATTTAAAAAGGGAGAAAATCAAACTCTGTAAGGTTTTTAAAGTTAAACTTTTCCGTTTGAGAGACATCACAATACATAACTATATTACGCGCTGTTCTCACAGCAACTTTATTGAAACTCAATTCTTAAAGGACACCGACGACTGCTGTATAAAAGACACCAAAAAGCAAGCCTAGTTTTCAAGAAGTCAACTTCCGGGTAATTACAGAATAGACATTGTAATGTGTATTTCGAGATATATACAATTTCCTATAAAAGGGCGATTTTTTATATGCTAATCTGTCCTCTATTCTGAAGTTTCAACTGACCCATTGGATATCAATTTCGTGTCCGTGTCCGTTTTTGGGAAAGTACGTTATTTAGAAACACTAAAAAGACCAGAAAAGCATGATCCTGTTCGGGGAATACAAAAATTCACTGTATAACGGGGAAGTTTCATTGTATACACAAGTGGTGAGATACAAAACTTTAATGATTATTCCTAAACAACTCTGCATGAAATAATTTCACGGCACAGCGGTTGGGAATCGCTGCCTAGGGCCTCATAGATGTGTATTCGTGTCAATGTCTCGGACAAAGCTGTACATATGTTGGTGTCAGTGACTCCGCCTTACCAGATGTCAGAACTAATACATATTCTTGTTATTAGTGTTAGAAATTATATTTGAAACAATAACTTCGCTATGTGTCATCGTAAAAATTAGTTGGCACCATTACATGGAGAATTAAAATCTTCATATTTTTATCTAATCTAATGTGTTTATAAGTTGAAAAACACATGAGATATTAACAAAAAAGTATTTTAAATGACCATGCTTTTGAGATTTTTAAATTGATTTTTCTGAATTTCAATAAGCACACTAGAGTCCAATCTAGCAAATTTCAATTTCCTATCTTATTTTTTATGGCTGTTATCGTGCTTATGTAGAGATGACAACGATGACAGACTGACAACATGTCAAAAAAAATTATTTTTTTTACTAATCCAAAATCAGCCAAAAAACAGAGCTTGAATTTTTTTTGTATTACCAAACTTACCTTATACTTTGCATAATGGTTAAATAAAAAAACCATACAATATCACCGAGTAATAAGACTAGAGATAGAGAGTATTACTGATTCTGGAGAGTATTGCTAGTATATGTAACATTGTATCATTTACTTCACATGTCACATTTGAGTTTATGTAATTTTTAGACATCACATTTTATATTTAAGATTTTTTAACAATCCCGTATTTAAAATAAAACTCAAACTTCTATATTTCTAAAAATTATGAGTTTCATTAAAAATATTAATATAAATTTGATCAAAATCTTATCATTCCATGAGACATACAACAAACCTTTACAAAAGTTTAAAATATTGAGTTACATTTTCCTGTTCCGGACACTCGGATATCTTTTTTTGGAATTGGTCTAAATCTGTTCTCTATGGGTTGAATACAAAAACACAATATCAAACTATTTCATACTATGATGATACTTTCCTTACTACATACTTGGAAAATAAAAACAGAAAAAATAAATTGGCTTAAACAATTCACTCTGAAAATTTTATATATTAATTACAACTAGTAAAAACAAAAAAATTCATTTACGCCATCATTTAAGATGAGAATTCTTAAATCATTTATGACTAATCATATTTGCGAGAAAATCAATGCTGTAGTAATTGAGAAAACATTTGAAAATTAGCATAAGTTGTCATTTTTAAAATCCAATTCATAATTTTAAAAAAAAATTGTTTTCTTAAAACTGTCATACTTTTAGCAAATAATTATGAATCTGCAAGAGTTGTAAAGATCTTACCAAATGTGCTTGGGCTAGTTGGTGTAAACCAGTTGTAACTGATTTTTCAGTGTGTAACGTTCACAATTTTGATTGGGAGAAATGGAATAGTTGCAAGTAACACGATAAATCAAATGGAGTGAATTTTAAAAATTTTTATTGCAACGGCAAAAAAAAAAAAACAACTATAATTCAGAAGTTGAATGTAGACAGACAGATGAGATTTCAGTTGTTAAACTTACAGGACTATGTATGTGTGTGATTTAAAAAACAATTAGAAAACTAACAAGAAATGTTAGTTTAAGATTTCATAATTGTAATAAAATTAAATAAAAATTATATTTTGTAAAATAATTGAAATAGTTTTGTCATAAATCAGAGTGTGCGGTGTTACCCAATCAGAAAACAAATAGAAGGAAAGTTTGTATTAGGGACATACATGATCCGAGATATCAAAAAATACTGACTACTTGCAAATGGGTCTCTGAAAAGAGTAGTTCTGAATTAAGAAGGCTCAAACTCCATCGTAAGCTGATCGCCTAATCTTCCAGAGCTACGATCGATGCCTGGAAAATAGTTTTTTCAATCTTGAACCTTAAAGTAGAGACTAATAGCTTTATTAATAAAATAAAGAAAAATCATGTAAAATATAATAAAAGGACTTTTGTAAAGGAAACAGTTTAATAACTTAAAGAAGAAAACTATTGTTCCAAAGAGTTTGAATAAAAATGAACTTTCAGATGGAACGTCGTAAGTAGTGTGACATTTTCTATTGGTGAATTAAATAAGAAAGAGAACTTTATGAACTCTTACGTGAAATTTGAACTTTATGTATACTTTTAATATAAAATATATTTGTCAATTACAATTTGTATATTATTAATATTGTTCTACAATTTGTTTATTAAAAATGTATGTATTTCAGGAGGAGTTAAGCAAACCGCACCAAAATATGTATGTTTAATATATATATAAAATTTTGTTAAGGAATGTATTTATTTCAGAAGTTTATAATGATCATTTATCATATATTTGAGTAAATTTTCCAGAAATTAACGACCCAAGAAAATAATAAAATAAATAAGTGTTTGTGCTTTTCTCACAAGCTGGCGCCTGAGAATTTAAAGTAAATTCTTCGAAGTATAAAATAAAATAAATAAATTTAAGCCTTCAGATTTAATTGAAAGGTGATGAAATAAATTATTAAAAGTGGAGAGGGACAATTTTAAAAGTAAATCTTCAAAATGTCCTAACCACTACAAAGTTTTACTTTCAATACAATCAATCAGTTTTGTTTGTAGCTCTACAGAATATTTATCAACGAGCTACTAACCAAATAATAAAAAAATATTTTGTTTCTTGGTTTTCCTGAGTAGATCACATATGCCATTGATTTTGTTTGTGTTCAGTTGTATAGTTTATGAAATGCAATAACAGTAATTTACATTCTTAGGAAATTGTTAGTATCTTGGATATGGCCTAATTTTTCTTCATTTAAATTATGGAATTTCCGTTTGGGGAAACGCAAAACAGAATAATATAAAATGAGTATTCACAATATGATAAAACAATGTGAGACTTTGAGCTGGCCCTGGTCAAATAGATTCTTGCTAACAAGTCTTTTAAGAATTCTTCGATATTTACTTTCCCATGTATGTACATATTTGAAGTCATTACATATTAGAAATTTAAATATATGGCTACTGCCAAGAGACTGTGTATGGATGTAACACAAGGAAAGCAAATGAGATCCAACAAAGGTAGCTCAGACATAAAAGAGACAAAAATCGCCCAAGGGAAACTGGTGTTGTATTTATAAATATACTCCAGTGGTAGAACTTTGTTTTACGTGGCCTCGTGCGCCATTTTTTATTTTAGAGACTATGGAATAGATTAGCGCGCGCGCACACACACACACACACACACACACACATATATATATTTTAATTCACTGTGCTGGCTCTCCGGGCCGGTTCCCTCCACTGTGCAAAGTCTGTGGGGGTGTAAGTTATGCCACTGATAAACTCCCTAACGAATTAAAAAAAAAACTTTATAAAGAGTCTGAGAAAGTTATTACCTTCTGGAACTTTTTATTCTTTGAAGAAATTTCTCAGTCACAACTGAGCAAATACTAGATATTATATAATTGTAACTGCCGCTATAACTGCTAATATTTATAATGTGTATTGTTATTTCTTTGTGTATGTCTTGTTTATTTAATACTGTTTATGTTTATTGTTAGGTGTCTTATTGAAAAGATAAATAAGGAAGTAATTTTTAAGACTGGAAATTTTAATATTCCGAGAGTTGTTGTATGATGATTGGGAATTTAATAGTGTGACTGTGAATTGTCGTGTGTGAGCATATCTCTTGTTGTTAAATGTAAGATTAATTTTTATATTTTATATGATGTGCAATATAAATTTGACTCTGATTTTTAACACAAAATATATTTCTAAAAAACAATAGTAAATAAAGTAAAGTAAAGTAAAGAAATGGAAGGTAATTGAAGGCCAAATCAGGAACAAAATTGGTACAAAATAGTAAATTGCCAAACAAAAGAATTGATTAGCAACTTGTATATTATGTATAGAGATGCATAAGAAGGCCTTTGTTGTAAAAAGTGTAAGAGAGTGGCTAAAGTGACTAGTGTTTCCCAAAGTAATGTACAGTGTTTTTTATAAGGGAAAAAAATCACAGATTTTGGTTCTTCACACCTAGAACTCTAGAAAAGTATATTATCTATTAGTTCAGGCACATCTTCCTCTCTCCCAGCACTTATCCTCACCGAATCTATCATTCTCACCCTATATGTTTTATCAGGCTCAGTTTAACCTGTAAAACATCTCCAATTATTTGATGTACCAAAGAAAGTTTATTCAATATTTTCACTGATTATATTGTTTCAGGAACATTTGAAGGAATTGCAATAATAGAACATATAATGGAACATATTGCAAAAGTAGTAAATTTAGATCCTACTGCAGTAAGACTGAATAATACACCTCAGGATTACCCGATAGGTAAAATGATATCTGATCTGAAAAAAAAAGCTGATTATAACACTCGGTTAGCAGCTGTTAAACAGTTTAACTCTGTAAGTATACATCTAGAACATTAGTGAGGATTTATATTACGTTTCTCTATATTTTACTCATATCTTTAGGGGTCAGATTGGATCTTCTTGATGGTCATAAAATAGGACCATTCTCTTCAATCCAACAGACAAGAAACCTGTCATTGAGAGTTTCTCAAAGACTGTAATGTGGGTAGTGCTCCATCTTGTGGAAAAAGACACCAATTTCCTTTTTGTCTTTCTATGTCATTATTTTGTGGGAAAAGAAAGTTTGAACATGTACAAGTAAGTCACACCTATAATTGTTTTCTCAGCAAATATGAAAGAGGCCACACCTCGATCACACACCACATGTTTATCATATGAAAATACAGAAAAAAATATCATTTGGCTGCTGGGCCCTTAGGTTCTACATTTGTGGTTGTTAACACGGCAATTTATGTGCGGAAAATTGCTTTATCACTGAAAAACATTATTTACGGTAAATTTTATTACATACTATTGGATTCAGCATTGTCACAGCAAGTTCAACTCGTTTAGTATGATCTGTTTTTCTTAATATCATGTTTAAACTGGATTTGGAGAGCTTGAAATCTCAAACATTAATGAAGTACATTTCTAGAAGATTCTGAACTACATTTTAACTTATATTAAACTGATTTCTCATTCGCAACCTTAATCTTTATTAAAACTGTTTTTACATTTATTAATTTTTATTGTTTGTAACATTATTCTTTCAAATTAATTACATAAACTACCCAATATCTTATTTGTCAAATACTTATCAAATTTAATGTGATTTTTTACATTTGTGTGCATTCGATATAAATACAGTTTTATTCCTATTGATTAGTCTTCCAGTTTCTTCTAGACAGCAACTGCCACCAAACCTACATTTAACACTGTATTCTTTGAGATATACAGAAGGGACCTTTTTTTAACTAATTGTAAAAAACTGCTCTATTTTATTGTAGCCGGTATGAAAATAGATTTCATTTCTTAAGTAGCCTATCAATTTCAGTTTTTTATATGTAAGACAAAAGCTAGTTCTTCTTTTTTTGAAACTTTTATAAAAATATTACTACTGAAACGTTACTGTAAATGCCTTATAATTTAGGCACAAAAAAACAAATATGACAAAAGCAAAAGAGAGGGAAAATTACTTCAGAGTAAGAAATTATTTTTCCTTTACCTACAAAGAACAACATACAAAATTGGTAGTTTATTTAGAAAATATAAACCTAAAATTTATCTTCAAACCGCTGACATAAATAAAACACCAAATCACTAAACTCTTCAACTATGTTTGCCCAAGGCTCCCACAGCAAAATCGGGCTTTAACTTGCTGAGAGAAACAAACAAATATCTATTTTCTATCAACCATAAAACTTCCCTATGCAACATAAATATATGAGAAAATATTTTAAAATGGTTAGTTATCATAAGTAAAATTTTTAACTAACATTTAATGGAAATGAATAAAGTACGTAATATAAAATTATCTTACTCTTATTTTTGAGTTATTGTCTACGATGAAATTCTCCTTTATTTTTGATTCTAATTTATTGAGAAGTTTGTTGACTTCAAAATGAAATAATAATTACATATATTGCAGAAAAACACATGGAAGAAAAGAGGAATATCAATATCGCCTATTCGTTTTCCATTGCCCTATTTTGGGAACTATAATGTTATGATATCAATTTACCGCAATGATGCGACAGTAGCGCTTACCCATGGAGGCATTGAAATTGGTCAAGGAATCAACACCAAGGTTTGTTTGTATTTATATTTTTTGTATAGCTACATAAATACTAATTTATCTAGTTTATCCCATTTTACAAGCTACTATATATTTAATGCACATTATGTTTCCGCTATTGTGACAACGAATTGCTCTCCAAACTACAGTTCTGAAATATATAACAAATAACATTTTATTTTATACAATTGTCACAAATAAAACTCCTATTATATCTTTTTGTGCAACGGTTTTAAAGTCAGACCTCATAAAGGGAATTTGTTAATTAAATTATAAATTTGTTTTTCTTCAAATTTAATTCAAAAGTAAACCTTGGGTAAATGCATGAAAAATAATTATGGCGAGGTAAAGTAAAAGATTGGAATCTAGGGTGATCATATCTTCCTTCTTCAACATTACTTTACAACCTGTTGTTTTACCGTTTTGAGTATTTATTTTAACTTGATAAAGATTTATAGAAACTGAAAAATACACATTTCACCAACACTAGAATCAAGTGTTATAAACATAAGCGGTCACTATGAAAATCAAGATTAGTCGAAGGTGCACCCAGTAATTAAACAATCCATTATTACTTTTTTCTGAAAGAGAAATCGATAAATTTGTGTTTAGCTTCCAAAGGATTTACTTCAGTAGTACACTATTAGGTATACTGATATATATATATATATATATCTTTGGATAAAATAAAAT
This sequence comes from Aphrophora alni, assembly GCA_963513935.1. Lineage (NCBI taxonomy): Eukaryota > Metazoa > Arthropoda > Insecta > Hemiptera > Aphrophoridae > Aphrophora > Aphrophora alni. The sequence goes on along the minus strand of OY740769.1, from coordinate 99,278,073 downwards.
TTCAATGCCATTTTGTAGTGTTAATTGACATTATGGAGTATAAAATCAATCTAAGGATTCGAATTAGGTCTCGTTATAGTACACAAAACCAATAGTTCTAAAATTTTGAACCCATTCTGTCAGAAATTGTGTAAGCACCTTTCAAGCCACCATTGATATTTTTATTTAATTTTCTGGCTATGCAACTCTTAGCTGTGCCTGCTTGGAAGTCAGGCTAATTTCATTTCAAAAATATAAAGAATTATCATTTCAATATTAATTTCCTTTACCTTTCTAAACTAACATACAAAATAGATAAACAGTAATAAGAGAACAGAAAATATGTTTAAACATTTTTAATCAATCGTACAAACGAGAGAGGTAGTACAAATCTGTCAGTCGCAGTAGTTAACTATATGTACAACACAATGATTTAAAAAAGTTTTATTTTTTTGAATGGAGGAAGATCCTGAGTTTATCACGCTATATACTCCCTCGAGTCATGTCTCATAGCAATGTTAAAATTAAACCCTTTATAATTTTAAACTCTGAAACAGTTGTTTCAATTTAAAAAAAAAAAACGTTTTAACCATGTACCAACTTTGAAGAAAACGTATGTTGTTTCAACAAATTTTAATCAAAGAGTGAGTATAACTGGATCAGGTAATTTACATACATATGAAAACAAAAACGTTTGAAAATCTAACCTATGGTCATCGAGTTGTAAGTTGATACTGGACATTTGTGAGCTGATAAAAAGATATTTTTAAGATGTCTGTTGCTGATGTTTCATTTTATAAATTTAGATATGTGAGATATTTTAAATTTATTCAATGTTAACTCTGAGTTGGACGACAGATGGAGAGTCTTGTTTATGGAGGGGAAAATACGTGCTTATTCTATTCTCAATACCACAAATTTAAACATTGCACGGTTTTTAATAAATAAATGTCAAATTAAATATAGTAAATTGACAATAACAAACCGTTATAATACCTACCAACTTTCTTATTCATAAAATGTGTGTTGTTGCTGAAAACGTCAAAAATATACGGGAAAATATGGATTTTAATTGTTAAAACTTGGAAGGTTTTTCATAAATGTATAGTGTGATATCCTTAAATAGCATTCTAAGAGTAAGTGCACTGCACATTGCAGACACCTCTTCCTTTTAGTTATAGAGTTGTTGTCTTTTTAAACAATTAATTATAGTGTTTTATGATTGCAGGCAATGCAAACATGTGCCAAAGAACTAGGCATAACTTTAAGCCACATCTCTGTTAAAGCCAGTAACAACTTGACCTCACCTAACAATGCCTTCACAGGAGCTTCTGTGACTAGTGAATCTGTTTGCCTGGTGAGTTTTTTCTTATTAAATATTTTTGGATTTATTTATATGAAAGGATAAGCTTTGATCATAATATATATATATAAAAAAACAGTGATATGTTATTTAAATATTAATATAGAAGAAAAATAATATTCTGTTATTACATTAATTGGATAACATTCCATTCTTCTACAAATAAACATTCTTTTCTTTGAAATCTTTGTGGTTTTTATGAATATTTAAGGAACTAGCTGTAATGCATGAACTTGCATAAGGAAGTGTAATGTATGATTTTTATCAAGTTCTTTTGTTAAATCTTCGGTCTTATTTTTTACAAATCATAGAGGATGACACCGGAAATTGATTGTGATTCAACTGTTCCAGCAAGCCTATGTTTTGGAATGTTTTGGTTATTTTACTTCTTTTTGTTTTCTCACTCTGGTCTACTTCTGTGTGAATCTTTGAATACTCAAAATAACACTCAAAATCTAAAAGGGAGGATAATATGTTAAAATATCCAGTTAATTGTAGAGAAAATATCTTATCAAATATAACCTAGCCAACACCAGCTACACCAGCTACACCATCAAATACACCAGCTACACCAACCAGTTTTGGTTTGGTTGGTGTAGCTGGTGTATCACTGAAGAGGACGACCTTGTCGTTGAAACGCGTCTGATACTTAGGCGTATTTTTTATGAGAATTGTGTTCTGTGTGTTTGTTATACTATATAAATATAACCTAAATTGCCTACTTTTTTTAAAAATAATTTCAACCACATCATAGTAGGCCTAAAATAAAAAGTAATAGTAGACCATAAAAAGTCATTCTCAGAACTGAAAAACAATTATTTTATAATTAAAAAAAAATCTGTAATGGAGGAGTTTAAATTTGTAGACAATACATTAATATAATTTTTTTTTAATTAAATTTTGAATCTTCTTTCCAACCTAAATATTTTGGACTCTCTACTTCTCTCAATTGATCATTCTTTGCAAACACATCTATTGGCCTGTAATTTCTTCTATTCTTTGATGAGAACAAAATATAATTAGGTTTTCTAAATTAAGGCTGAATTGTATTTTTCAAAATATTCTATAGCTTAAACGTCTATTGTCTAATATATATTTAATTTCCAAAGAGCTATAATCTTGGTCTGACGTAATAAGGGTTGTATCATATCCACACATAAGAGCTTTACCCAAAGAGCTTCTTACCAAAGAATTTTATGAAATCTATTTCTAACATACATGATAAAACCAATTCAAATTCATAATATTTTCAGTATAATATACTCTAAATACAATAAGGTACATACGGTTAATTTATCCTGCTATAATATCTTTTTATGACCCTTATACATTTTTCCCTCGTTTATATTTTATGTATTGGTAAAATTTATTGTGCTATTTATTTATGATGGTAAACTAAAAATAAGAATAATTCATTAACCTTCAGTATTTTCTCAGGGAGTCATCAAATGCTGTGCGGAGCTTAACTCAAGGTTAGATCCAGTGAGAAAGAAGTTAACTAATCCAACTTGGGAAGAAGTAATCAGTCAGGCTTATGCTGATAATGTTGATTTAAATGCAAGTGCAATGTAAGTATAAGCATATTTATAAATTGAGTGAAATAAAATATATCTTGCTACAAGAGTAAAATTATTTTGGAAACTCCTCTTAACTTGGCTGCCAAAAATTATTTAAAAAATGTGTTGTTAATTTTAATGTTTTTGTAACTTTTGGTGGCTCAGTTATGTGATTTAAAAAATACTATTTGTGATCAATTGTTCTAGTTGCCTATAAGGCTAAAAATATCACCACAAATGGCGAATAAATTGATTTGATCAATTTGTTTTCTGAATAGTTCTTGGAGACACATTTAATACAACATCCTGATCTGGATACAATAAATTGTCATTTGAAAGTAGTGTAATAATAATTTCTTAACTAAAATTTTAATAAGATTTATAAATAACTCCGGGCTTAATAAATTATACACATTTATGGTCATATATGATGTTCTTTTTTAGTTAAAATATCATCTGCCAAAATAGTATAAGTTATGAAGTAATTGTACAAGAATTAATTCATCATCATATTTTGAAGCTTCCGTCTTGACTCTAGTGCTCTTCTAGTTATTCTGATTTCCTCCATCCTTATTACGTGCCTAAACCATTACAAACGTTTCCTCTTGGTTGTCTTTTTCAGTGATGATTCAACATTTAGTCTCTCCTGGAGATTTTCATTTCTTTTCCTATCACTTTTTGTAACATTTTCTATTCCTCTAAAAAAATCTCACCATTTTTTAGATCTCACCAGCAGTCTGCCCAGATCTCTCATTTTCCTACCCATGTCTCTGAACCATATATTTAAATTGTTTTATAGCACACTTTTACTTTATTTGTTTTGTTTTGTTTTGGCTTCTTTCTCTATGTTCCAATACCATGTTATATTCTTCATCATCTCATGCGGCTGGTGATTATTTCATTTCATATTAAAATTATTTATTTGATCTCCAGTTTTGATCAGTTACGATTAGAATCAAGTTTATTTATTTTTTAGTAATTAGTTTTTGTTAAATCTTTGTCAAAATAAAAAGAAATAGGGATTTTTTTCTCTTTCTATCTCTCTTTTCAATAAAAATTAAGTTAGTTGGCATGTTTGATTTTTTTTTTATTCTTTGCAGTTGTAATTTATATGATATAATTTTATTAATTTAGTTTTAATTTCAATTAGAAATTAATGTTTGATTTTTGTTACTAATTTTTTATTTATTAACTACTGAGTATTTTGCACATTTTGTTTCTTCTGAAATACAAAATATTGTTATTATTATAAATTATTGTAAGTCTGTGATGTGATCACAGAATTCAGTGAAATCTTAATTTCTCATTTCACCATTAATCTTAATTCTTTCCAGGATGTCACCAGTTGATAATGTTAGTGAGTATAATGTATTTGGAGTAACTATAATGGAATGTGAGGTCGACATCCTGACTGGAGAACATAAGGTATAAAAATAACCTTATAATATTATAAATTTAATATATTAATTATATATATTATAATTAATTTATAATATTTAAAATATAAGTTTTTTAATTTACAATAACACCACTTATCAAATTATCAACTGGCCAAAAATTATAAAAACAAGAGAAAAAATTGTAAAAACTTTAAATTATTATTACTTCCAAGTAATTTTTACTTTACGATTAAACATAGTTGATTTTTAATAAATATATTATGATCATTATGTAATTCAACAATAATTATTGATTTAGATCTATATTCTAGTGTTGTGGATCCCAAAAATAATGAGAAAAGTTTCAATAGTATCTGAATATGTAGTTATGAATGTAGGCCTACACATTGTTTGACAAAAATTGTACGATAATCATGCATCATTTGAACCCGATTTTTGATGATGTCTCTATGTGTATAACTAACACAACCAATTAAAACAAAATATGGAATCCAGGTTTTTTACTTTCTTACATATTCGTAGTCACCTATGCAGTGTGTTACACATAAATATGATTATGGTATCTGTATATATTGGGGCATTTTTTTTCATTTTTTTAAAAAATTTGTGTCAGAAAAAAACACATTTTTTTAAAATTGGCTCTAAATATTTTAATCAATTGTAACCTCTATAAGGATCCAAACAAAATACATTACTTGCCATCTTTCCAAAAATGTTTGACTGTAGGCTGTAAAAACCAAAATTCGGCCATAAGGCTGTTAAAAAATACGTAAACAGCATAGCTAGGCTGGTGCCCCCGAAGTCTGATTAAATATTAAAAATACGACTGATGTGAAACAGCTTACTAATCTACTGTTGATTGAATATCCTTCTTTAACATCTAGATATCCTGATGTATGTACTGCTTGCAGTATGTACTCAACTGTTTTGTTACAGTGGCCAAAGCTGAAAGATCATTTTTTTAAAAATTATAATTGAGTTAGGGAACTACTATAGAAGTTCTATGACTCAAGTAGTTTGTATATATTGGCAATAGAAAATGAAACAACAGACTAACATTGATAAAGTGGTTGATATCTTTGCCGTTATGAAATCAAGAAAATAAATCTTCAAATCTCAATAAAGGAAAGGATTAACCCCAAAACCACAACAAAAAACACTAACAACACTAGTGTTTTTTGTTGTGGTTTTGGGGTTAATCCATTTCTTTATTGTATATTCACCACAGTGCTCTAGTGATTCTATGATTCAAATCTCAAGTTTAATCAATGTTTTTACTGTTGAATAAATATTTTATTTTCCTGATATCAAGAAAATTTGGAATTATGCTTTGTTAAATTTTAGTCTTTATTTGTATTACTTTAAGTTGTTCTTTTAAAACTGTTCTGCAATTATATGTAATCCCTCCCAATAGCGGTAGATAAATAATGTTTAGCTTTTTTAAATTTTGTAATAAATTCAATAAATATAGTCAAACGAACCAAGTTATTTCTATATTGAAAAGCCTATTATTATTTTAGTTTGGAAGACCTTAAGTCCTAAATAACACGTGATCTGATCCTTTTGATGTTTACTGTAACAATAAGTGAATGCCTTTTTTTAGACAAATAAAAAACCAAATCAAACAATTAACATCTCATTATAAAATGATACCATTGTACTTCAAATTTGTAAAACCAAATATTATCTAACCATAAATAGCTTATGCGTATATAATTTATAATATAATGTGTATATGAATTAAATTTAAAACTCCTGAATTCATATTTGGCATACACAGTACAGACCCCCATTTGAACCTTCAGCACAAATATTTTTTTGCAAAAAAATTAAAGTACTGCTATTTAGAACATCTTTGAATGATTTTTCATTCCATCGTTAACATTTCAGATAATTCGTGCAGATATCCTAGAAGATGCAGGACAGGCTATCAGTCCACTTATAGATGTTGGTCAAGTTGAAGGTGCTTTCATTATGGGAATCGGTTACTTAACTTCAGAAGAACTTCAATTTGATCCTCAAACAGGACAGCTCAAAACAAATAGAACTTGGGTAAATTATGATTATATTTTTAAATTCCTTTGAAACTTCAAAGTGTTTGTGATTATTTTTATAATTTGTTCTCAATTGTTACAGAATTATAAAGTTCCTGGAGCCAAGGACATCCCAATAGACTTTAGAGTTTCTTTACTGAAAAATTCAAACAATCCTCTCGGAGTTCTGAGATCAAAATGTAATTTTTTTAAAATATATAAACTATAAATAATTTATACCTAAGTAAATAACAGACATTCATACAAAAAGATGTATTATTATGAATATACATAGAAAAGGGTTTTGAATGAATCTTTTTTCAAGGTAAGCTTACATTAAAAAGGGACTAATTAAAAGATTTATCCACTAAAAAAGTGAAATTAAAAATTTGTTGAAATTAAGAAATATTTGATAAAAATATATTTAAACTGTTATAATTAAATCAAACATTGCAAGTGATAAGATTACGAAAAACTGGATGTTGGGGTTTTTTTAAGATGGTTGATTCAAGATTTTGACATTATATTTTCAAAATTTAAAATGACTAACCTATACTTGAAAATCATTTAAAATGTGGAATTTTATCGTCTCAAAACTGGTTTAAACAATGTTTATCAAATTTTTGTAAAACGTAAAGGCTATTGGCCAATATATTAGCATACCGATCCACATGTAAAAATAATTATAATCAACGTTTCTGTGTAATTTAGAAAAAATTTAATTAAACCTTGAAGGTGATTAGGGTTAACAAAATTTTTATCAAAATCGGTTCACAAGTTTGCGCGCAAGTAAGAAAGACACAGAAAGAAAAGTGGCTTTGCAAAAAAAAAAAATACTTTTGGGGATTTCCGGTACTTCCAAAACGTATATTTCCACAAAAATTGGAAAATGATTTTTCTTCATAATCAAATCACGTTTTGTATATTACGAATATGCGAGGAAGTATAAACCAATGTTAAATTATAACTTAGCTCTTTAAAAATATAAAAATTATCCAATCTCTTTCCTAGAAAACTAGGAAAATCATTCAATGTCATTCTCTTAATTATATATTAGTAATGGATATTACACAAACTTTTACCTGTGTAACTATATTCTCTCAGTTAATTAAAGCTATTCTTTTCGGCTCCACTAGCGTTTTCGCTTTATTCTCAAAATGAATCATTTCTACCTGTATACATATTTCTTCATCAGATTTTAAAAAGTGATAGATCCTAATTTTGTAGTGGCCTTTGGTATGTTGAAACCAGAAAATTTTAATTGTCTTTCATTTGGTACTCATACCTGTGGCTAGTTTAATTTATGTTTTGACTGTGGTGTCTAGTTTATGTATTTACTACACTGCATGATCATCATGTAATGGGTTTGGGATATTATGTATGTGTAGTAATGTATGTGTTGTGTTCTGTATATTACACTGTTCTGTAGTGAGATGTCGTGTTAGTGAAAAATTACGGTTTCTTTAAATGTTTGTAAAATTATGTTTTTTTTAGATATTTGAAATATTTGAGTATAAATCATTTTAGGCAGGTACGAGTAGATCATCATTAAAACTTATAAAATATTGAACTTCATATCTAAAACTGTTTTGTGTGTGCGTGGGGGGGGGGTGTGTTTACCAAAATAAAACCAAATGTATAAATAACAATAGATTGAAGCATGTGACCATTAAATCTTTATTTTTAGAATGTATCAGTATACAATTTGGTAACATTTTGTATAAATGTGAATATGACTAATATGAACAATCCATTATTATCAAATAATTTTAAATCCAGAATAAGTATCGAGAGTTTAAAGTGTAAAGTATTATCACCTAGAGTTTTATATCATACTGTGCTCACTTCCATAATTTTTTAAGACTGATTTAGAAAATTGCAGTCCATCATAACATAAGTAAAAATGTTTGAAATACTTTGCTAGTAGGTTTACAATTATTCTTCATAACACCTAGAATTATATAAAGGTGCGTTATCACATCTGTCGTTATAATTTATGAAAGCAATCCATTTTGTTTGAACATTTTCACTTCTTTTTTTGTTTGTTTTTAACATGTTAAGTAATTGACATCTTTCACAACTTCATATTCATTTATTCCTTCTTTTGATAAAATAAAATATTTTGTATGACATATGTCATAACAATAAGTTTAAACAATGACAAACCTTCAATAAAAATGATTTTTTTTTATTGTTAAAAATGACAGTCACAGTAATAATATAAATATATGTTTGTATTATGTCAAGTATAGTTTAAATTTTAATGTCTAGAAAGTACTTCTTTGTAGATTATTTACCAATAATTACATCTTAAATATACACAATATATGTCTGCTATTGTAGCTGTTGGTGAGCCTCCACTGTGTATGGCTCTCTCCATATTATTTGCAATTCGCTACGCTGTACAATCTGCAAGGAGAGACATGGGATATCCTAACACATGGATTACTTCATTTGGTAGGTTTTATTTAGAGATCAATACTTGTTAGAACGGAAATTTCATCGTTTTTACTTTTTTACATTTTACATTTTAGTATGATGTCTGTGAGTGTGTAATGCTCTACTGCCCAACCAAGTGGACTAATTTAAAAACAAAAATTGGTATGTAGTCATATCTCAGGCTGTTTTTTTTTCTATTTCTTCTATAATGCAAAATTTGTAGGTAGCTTCCATAACAAAAAAACGATAAAATTACAATTTTTTTTAAAATTAGCTCTAATAATTTTGATCAAATGAACAAAACAAACTGCCATGGTACTGTTATAAATTATATAAGTTTTCAAAATCACTTCTACTGATTTCGTTTTAATTTTTGTAAAATATTTCCTAAACCTGTGTCTATAATCACAATTAAAAAACTATTACAATCATACACTTTTGTTTTTATTGGTGAACTTATGTGTACCTTTGAGGTAAAAATTGTTGCCAAAACATTTGGTCACGAAAAGAAATTATATACTATAGGCTATGTATGGCCTTATGAAAATAAATTGAATAAAACACATTTTTTATGGACTATCAAATTTTAGAACTCTAAGTGGAGTATATGGTATTCTGAGGAAGTATGGTTCATTTTTAGGGTTACCAAAACCAAAAGTGTAAAGAAACAGCTTAGACAAGATTAACTATAATTTCAAAAATGTTATACAAGAGTTTATTACTTAATCATATAAATCAACTGAATTTGTTGAATTACCCAGTAAAAAAAATGTTAATTTTTGTTATTTGTATTGTAGTAATCAATATTCTAATGTATGGTATTATATTATGTGGAAATTCAGGTAAGCTGTAAATGTAAAGAATATTTATCATTTAGAAAGAGCCGTGTATGTATAGTTGTAATTTTGAGCAATAGCCAGTCATCCAGAGGTGTATTTAAAACATTAAACTGCTCAACAATTCCTTGTAATTTAAATAATGGAAGTAATATTGTTTTGTCAGTTAAAGTGCTGAAAGGCACAAAATAGTGCCACACTTACCAGGAAAAAAGCTGATTTAAGTTTAGTAAAATTTTTAAAAAGTAGATTAAACCTTCATAGAAACTCTGATCAATCTAGAATAGCTCTATTTAAGAGCCTCCCAGAGTCTATTAAAAAAATTATAAAACTTTCAAAAAACACTTGAAGGATTTGTTTGTGAGAGATGGGTATTATTATACTCTGTGGATGAGTTTATGAAATGAAGGTGTAAGTCTGGGCTCGTATCATCAATTAATTGTTGGTAGTTGTTTCGTTATGATTGTGTTTAATTGTTTTGGATTGTTTAATGTATTTACACTTATATTTGATTGTATTTATTTATTTATTGTACTACTATTATTGTTGTTATATTTTCTAAGGTTTTACCAATTTCTGTATATTATTAATTTTCATTATATTACTAATTATCACTTGTTTTGTTTATAATTAATTTATTATAAGTTATTGAATTTATTAATTATTTATGTACTTATATACACTATTTATTTTACTATAGTTTATCGTTTATTAGTGTTGTTATTAATTATTGTGTATTTTTTAAATTTAATTACTAATATTTTAAAATGATGTATACATGTGCCACCTCAATGGCTCTGTATTATAATGCTCTATAATTATTGTAATCTGACGTGTTAGGTGCAATTTATAAATTTCTTAAAAGACTTAAATAAAATGAAATTAAAGAATACAAATTCATACCATATGTAATAAATATTTTGTTAGGAAATATCAAAATTTGTTTTCACGTGTATAGTAGATTGTAGCAAGAGATTTGAAGGTAGAATGTGTCTAATTAATAATGTATCTCAATTCATATAAACTTGAGGTACTTTTCGATGGAAAGTTAAGACATTTAATTCTCATTATAGCTGTAATTATATGAAAAAAATTTACAAATAAGGTATTTTAAAAACATCAAAACAAATATATATGACTAAATAAATTTGTGTACTAATTATAACTGATATTTTCTTATTTCAGATGCACCGTTCACTGCAGAAAATATTTTCTTGACATCCAAAGCTTCTAGAACTAAATATCTTTTATAAAATCTTTAACAAATATTTAAAATTAGGGTTATATTTTTACAAAAATGATTTTACTTAATGGTCTTTGTAATGTCCATCTGAACGGTAGGGTTACCGCATTTGCAAGACAGTGTTACAAGAGAGGCAATTAAAACCTAATTTGGAGATATATAGAGCAGGGCCTAAGGAAATCAAGGGATTTAAAAAAATTTAAACTAGATACATTTTAATCTAAATATGTTCACTGGGTGATATTATTTTCAAATGCCAAGAATCTGTTAAAACGTGCAACAGTCTACTTTGTAGTGTTATACAGAAATTGATCAAATGACGTACCTAAGTCTTTTTTTTAGGCAAAAAATTAGAAAGGAACTAATGTTAGGCTTTAGAAAGAAGTATTTTTTGTGCCAGTTTTGTTCAATATTGACTATGAGGCTTCTTTATTTTGCTCTAATTAATTCAAGAATCCAACATGGCCTGGTTTGCTGGAGTGGGGCATATACTTCCATGCTCAAACCAATAAATATTATTTTAAATAAAAATTAAAGTAATTAGCAGACCATGGTGGAACAAACAATGGTGTACTCGTAAGTATATGAAATAAAACTAGTTGTGCTCAGCCTGGAAGCACCAAGACAAGGCTTCCCAGAGTGATATCACTAGAAACCATTACTGTTACAGTAGACTGACACTGCTACAAAGACAAATATCTTCATGACTCCAATGAATTTGTGTTGTTTTTTTCTATTCATTATTACTTTAATATGTCCGGGAGAAAATATTGTACTCAAAATATCTTTTAACCTAATATTAACTTTTCTCAATTCCTTAACATTCTCTAATTGAATGTAAAGAGAAGTCAAAAATATTCTTCGAGATTTAGAAATTTTACATTTTTAATATTTAAATTCTGCAATATCTTTTGTTAGTCGTTCGTTCTTGTCTTCTAGAACTTTCAATATCTTCTCTGTTTCTAAACACTTATGTGGAGCATGAACATTTTGATTTTTAACACTATTTACAGAATTAGTGTGTAAACTTCAATACTTTTATCCAATGGATTTTTCTAAAACTTCGTGTATTAACATTTTTCTTTCTTTGACCTCCGATCGCTCCTGCCTAGTGAACTTCTTAATTCAGCCTAAAAAAGCTTCTTAATTTTATAAATTGGATGCTTCAATGTCGGTATTGAATCGTCTTTCTAATTTCTAAACCCTTTATGAGAATATTTCAATATCTTTAGTTCAGTGGTGTGAAAAAACGTTCATATTTAAAATGCATAAAATAAATTCGGATTTAGTTTAAATTTATCTTGCCTTGTCTATGACAAGCCTGCAGTCACTGCCAAGCCAAGTCATCATTTTTGGAAACGAGTAATACTTCATATCAGTTAAATTTTTGGTGCATTTATAATTTTTGTAGCCAAACACTGCACATATATTTGTAGACTATATTAAACAACGTGACTGAAAGCGTAATCAGTGACATATGCTTCCACGCTGTCGCTTATAGTCATGCTCATATATCAATGAGGACACTCTTGTTTGTTCCACCATGTTAGCAGACAGCCTCAATAGGTAACAGTTTTTCAAAAGACAAACAAAATTTGTTTGGGTCATTTATTTCTTTTTAAATGTTTAATCCGCAAATAAATTTAATATTGTCAAAAAAATGTATGTATACATACTTCTAAATAAGGAACACTGTTCTCTTCAGAACATTCTAGAATATACAGTTTATTTATAGCTCCAAAACTTTTCCCTGTATTTAATAAATCAAAACATGTTTACACTAAGGTACCAAACGAATTTGTTTTAACAAATATAATAAAGAAGAAGTGTTTATGTTAAGAGATAGTTCAAGTATATTAATAAGTCTATATTTATTTAAGAGTGTCTAGGTATGAAAGTATTAGTACATAATTTTGTATATATATTATGTATGTATTAATGTGTATATATGTAAATGTATATAATAAGTATGTATTAAAAGCAAAACATTTTAGTTGTAAGACTCAGTTTTATATAATTACTAATTAATTATGAATATTTGTATTCTAACCAATATCAATGTTTAAGTGAATATAGGGAATAATACAATGTCAATATATTTCTCATAATTGGGTGATAAATAGATGATTAAATTTATTTTCCTCTGAAGTTATTTTCTTACTATAGGACTTCAAGTTACTATTAAATCACTCTGACTGTTCCTAGTCATTAACAATTTCGGGCTAGTCTATATTATTTACAATCATACCAATGTACCACGGATTTATAATGAAAACTTTGTTTTCTATCAAGGATGGAAAGCCTCTTGGCTTGTTAATCTATATTTGTAACTAATATTTTAACAAAACCATTAAAGTCAATTTTGAGCAATTATGACCTTTATAAGCCTTATAGAAGATTTTTAGTTTGATTGATAACTTACATGAGATATGGTGACGCCTACATTTTGTTTGGGTCTTTACAATCTACACTTGAGTGAAATGTTATTTGAATCGGCCAAACCAAATCACATGTTATATTTTGTGGTTTTTTTCTCCAAAGTAGCCATTCCCAAATTTTTAGTTATATATAAAATTTAAAAAAATTAAAGTCCTGACATATAACCACAGTATGATCATATACCAAAATTGATTAAAACTCTTCTACATTTATGGGCTACAGGAGACAACACGGCAAACCCTGAACTCAATGGTTTTGAAAACAGACATATTTACAAAAAAAACAACTTATGATTTTTTAACCCATGACATAAGTTTCTCCATAATATGTATATGTTGGAAAGTAATATTTAAAAAAAGATTTTTACAACGTTCGACAGTAAGGTTCTGACTGACACGAGCACATTGAATCTAGGTTAAATGTGTTGATTACTTCATTGACATGATGTCATTCCGGATGTTCAACCGAAAATGAAGATGATAGAAATAACCCTGTTGTCTCTAAACACTGGAATAGCCTACCGAAACATTGTACTGCTGCAAATTCAGTACACAAAACTATATCGGTTTATCCTTCCCTCAAAAACTTATAAGATATTTTTAGTTTGTGATTTATACTCAATATTGTATTCACTTTTGTAAGACTACAACAATATTCAAATACAAATGCAAAATTTAATTGTTCATTAACTGTTCATACTGCCAATACAGTTAATGAACAATTAAATTTTGCATTTGTGTTTGAATATTGTATTCACTTTTGTAAGATTACAACAATATTCAAATACAAATTCAAAATTTAATTGTTCATTAACTGTTCGTACTGCCAACGTATGAAGTAAAATAATAGCCCAGTCAGTTAATTATTCACTAATTTTAAAGCGATTTTTGATTTACTTTCACATTTTCATATATCTGAAACTTCACTCTAATTATTAAAGTCTAACATAATAAGATTCATAGATAAATAATTACAATTTAAAATGTTTTGTTTTTAGGCTTTGGTGTTTTGACAATTACCAATTGTCTACAGAAAACAATAGATTACAGTTTTTTTCGTTAAAAAAGCAAAATATTTTGTCTCTTGTAAATTCTTAACAATCACTGTTTTCCACATAAATATTCCACGTTAAATATTTTAAACAGTCGCCATTTTGAAAATATAAAGAAACAAAGTCTTTGTTTATGGTAAACTTGTAAAACATAGCTTACAAAAATGCTTGTACCAAACTGAACTCATTATCTTATATATTTCCAAAGTTAGGCTTACAATTTTTTTTACAGCAAAATGGCAGATAGGTGGAAAAATAACAGTTTTTTTTCTGAAATGTGTTATACAACCTCATATCTTTATTTTTACCATGTACAACATGTCAAGAAGATTTCCCCGTTTGTACGTGAGTCATTCCGTATAATCTCATTATTTGATAATACATTTTTGTTTGATATTCTACAAGGATAGCCTACTTGCAATACCCAAAATACTATACTGCCATCGACGTCTGGTGTTGCTTTACTTATTATTTTAAGGTGTAATTTTTTCCGATTTTGTATTTATTTATTTTCATTTTCATTAACTTTATTTAATTATTTATTAAAATTATCTATTGTATTTAGTTTTTTAACTATTTAGGCGTAGCTTTTTATTGAAGTGAAAACTTCTTTAGGCACGTTGTGCAGAGATTCTGATATAGAATTTTTTATGGGATAAAAAGAGCTGACTCGTAGTCAAAATTCGTCACGAGATGCTAGAGCTATATATTATGAGATATATAAATAGGTATATGTACACTTGCGGGCAGCCGCACTATATATATGCTCTCGCATAAATATTGCAAAAAAATTCTTACATACATATACATATTAAAACTACAAATCTATGAAAAATATTGCAACAACTTTCTCAGACTCCAATACATAATCAAACTAACAATCAATACAAAAATATTGCACAACTTTTCTCACTTACGGACATATATTAAAACAAAATCTATGAAAAATATTGCACTAATTTTTAAAGAGTCCATACATAGTCAAACTAATAATTAATGCAAAAATATTGCACAAACTTTCTCACATACCAATACATATTAAAACTAAATATCTATGAAAAATATTGCACTACCGTTCTGAAACTCACATACATAGCCAAACTATTTATTTTTATTTATTTCATTTCACTGGATTACACCTGATTGGATAACATTGATACTGTTGCAGGTAGGCAGCTTGACTTCAAATAACACATAATTACAGTACTACAATGAATATTTATTTAACATTACATGACTAAGAATAAAATTAGTCACAATAGATCATACCAATTCATTAATCATTTCTACAATTTTTTTAGTTTGTTCAAGAAATAAATATTAAATATCTTTAGAAATACACATACATACAGATGAGCACATTGCATTCACATACATAACAATGCCAAACAAAAGCAATAAACATAACAGTAGCAAATATATGAATGATAATTTCTCAGATTTTACCTATAAAATACATTATACAAAATTAAAGATTCCTATCTTGTAGGAAATCATTTATGTTATAATATGTTTTCTCCAGCATACTTTTGCTTCAGTTTATTATTATTATTATTATTATTATTATTTTTTATAGTGATATTTCTAGTATGTTAAATGAAGAATTTAACTGATTGTAAAATTTGATGCCCTTATATAAAGCACTCCTTTCCAGCATGGTAAGGCTGTGAATCGGTTACAACATTGCTTCTCTGTTCCTTGTGCCATAATTGTGGTGCACAAAATTTTCTGAAAATTACTGATTGTGACAGTGCACAAAACATAAGACTTTAAACAAATAAAGAGATGGTAACGTTAAAATTTCGAAATCTTTAAATTTAGGTTTATTTAACTTGATTATAAGATATTTTGTTTTATCATAAAAATATTGTTTGCTTCCATAGAGTCTCCCCAGAGTATAATCCCATTTTTAATTTTATAAATTTAGAAAATTGTAGTACACAGTTTGTTTTATTTTGTTTTTTTAGATATCTGTGACATTAAAAAAAAACTTTTATTTAAAAACAGGCTGTATTTAATTTCTTAATTAGAATCATTCTATGCGTTTTACAATTTATATGGTGATCAATCTGTACGCCCTAAAATTTAGTTAATAATCAATGTAGAAATATTGCACAAACTTTCTCACATACCCATACATATTAAGACAAAACATCAACGAAAAATATTGCACAAACTTTCTCACATACCCATACATATTGAAACAAAACATCAACGAAAAATATTGCACTAACTTTCTCAAACTCCCGTACATAGTCAAACTAAAAAATGAACTATTACATATAATTATGCAATTAAACGGTTAAGCCGTTCTAGAGATAAAAATTATTTCGTAATACCTTGCAATGATAATTTATAACGTTTTCCCATCAATAATAATTATTGTTCCCAAGTCAAGTGCCAGATTTAGATTACGAATGTTAGGTGTGGCATTTGATAAGTTCTAAGCATATGACTGCACATTTTGAAATCTGTGTGGTAATAACATAAGACAAGATTTCTTCGATTGTTTTATAAAAAATATTAAGGTCACCAATTTTACTGGTATCTGAAGTCTGAAATAAACTTATCAGGAGTAGACAAATCGCAAAGAACAAATTTAAATACCAGAATAAATTTAAATCACTATAATGATTTTTATCAAACGGTTGTGATATACGCCACTTTTATCTTACGGTAATTTTTCAGCACATCAAAATGGTGCGATTTGTTGGCAAGAGATGTTCTTTCGAGTTCATCAGTTGTGATCTTCCAGTGATGTATGATTCGAAGAACAGAAAAATGACAGAAACCAGTGTCAGATACAGTCGAATGCGCGGCACAGTTTCGCAGTAAACGAACTACAGTATCTCAACACGAAAATAAATATAATTTTTTTGTAAGATAGGGCCTGAGAGTTTCCATTTCTTATTACAACTCGTAACTACTTCCTTTCTAAATACTTGATTCTACGCTAGAGTCTTTAATACTGTTTAATGATCTTCTAGGTCAAACCTATCACGCCTGTTTTATGAAAGTTTTGAGTTTATAATTCAATAAACAAAGGTAGCATATTTTAATCTTCAACATTACTTGATTGGTTATAAGTCAGTTCCACTACTCGTAAGTTTTATGTAAACCGTAACAATTGTTGCTTAGTCAAACCTTTCTAATCAACACCAAGGCGGGGGTTGTCGGTGTTGTGCGCTTTTTCACCTGTCAAATTTTATTTTCTCAAAGGTTAACCCTTGTCTGCCCCACGTCAAACATCAACCTAGCGGGATATGCGCTTTTTTCGCGTATTCCACATATTTGCTTAATATTTATTTTTTTACTATTTTCCAAGAGTTTAAAATTATTATGTACCTTTTTCTCAGGAATGGAAAAGATATCTCAATTAATGTTTTTTTTTTGTTTTTTTTTAATAGCTTAGGAAAACGTTTATTATAGACAGAAATATAAACCACTTTGATAACCTCATCACTTTTTTGTAAAAAATATTTTTCCAAGTTTTTCAATTAAAATTTTAAAACTATTTATAAAAATGTACTAAAAATTCTAAAACTATGTTAGGACTACAGTTTTTATTTCCATTTGTATCCAAAGACCTAATTAAAACAATCAAATCCAACAATCTTTATCAGTTTCTGAGAAATGGAAAATGTGTTAACATTATGAAGATCGGAGAAGTGTAACCCTCTCAAACCATAACACATCCTAACTTACTGTAAATCGTATCGGATTAAAAACAAGCTTTTACTAAAGACAGTCGAGGCCCATTTGTTTTATGTTTTTGTTTTTTTTTCAAATTACTCCTGAGCCATTTTTTTCTTACTATTTATCAGACAGATCTTGGTCACTAATCTTCATATTTCACCATAATTTTAATAAAAGGGGTAGAGGCGATTTTTAAGTATTTTTATCGATAACTAAGAATATAATTTTTTGAAAATATGGAAACTAAGACTCTAGTTTGGGTCCTTAGATGCTAACCTTGAGAAAAGCTTAATCAAATTCTATGCATCCGATTTTGAGCCACAAATTTGAGTTATAAAAAAATAAGGAAAAACACCCCGTGATATGGTCAAAATATACCCAGGTATCAAATTTGCCCAAAACCGATAAATCCACAACAAACTTGATATTTATTTTTTGACTCTATAACATGACACAACTTTCTTTATACTACGTATATGTGAGAAATATAAATATGAGTAGTGCTCTAAAATCAGTAAATTAAAACAAACAATTTTTCAAGAGTTTTGATTTAAAGGAATCCAATCCCTCACGGTCAAACTATACAGGCGTGGCAATCTCGAAGACCTCTTCTCTATCTGGATCTAAACTTTATCATGTATTCTTGGGTTAGATCCCTCTCTTTCATCTTTTCTAGCTCATCTCTATTGACAAACTCTTGACAGACTGACCTAGCGGTTTTTCGTCTTTAAACAACAATAAAAAATGATGGAAACCAAAGAACTATTACTTACATATTGTTTAAAAGCGACACTAACTATTGTTATTAGCACTGTGTGGGTGGGTGGGTAGAGAAAACTCCCACGTTAGCAAATTTAGCGGCACGCAATGTAAAAATAATAATTTAATAAACGCAGATAGTTGGTGATGTGTTTGTTTTCTTTGTCAAAACACAGTATTCCAATTTACGTTTTTATATTTCCTTACCAGTATAGGGTAAGTTTGGTAATCACAAAAATGTAGACTACCGTTTTTTTGACTGATCTTCACGTTTCATAGCTTCAGAAAACCTGGCAGATGTGAAACATAATAATGAATTTTTATGAAAAGTATGCAAAAGAAAAAGTGGCATTTAAAGGAAATAATAACGAAAATAAACAAATGTTCATTTTTTGTAAATAAAATGATTATTATATTTTAACAAAAATACAAAAAAAAAATATATATATATATTATTTTATATATTTTCAGGTGTAACGTCAGCAATAGTAACTGTCGATGCTGTCTCTGATACTATTAAAGTGATAATCGGTCGATAATAACTGAAATATGCGACAAAAATGTTATCAACGTATCTAATGCATCTATTGTCGGCCCATATAGCCTATAGTTGTAGATTCTTGTGGGTTGTTATTAATGTGCAACTGAAATTCTTCTTTAAGGAATGAAATCAATGGCAATGATTCATCTTTTGCAAATTCACATTAAAATCTTCTGCTAAAATTAATGGTAGTTCGTGTAAATTGTTTTCAAAATCATTGAACCTCAGAGACTCTATGGAAGTAATCTAGCGTGTAAAAATGAAATGATATCGTTGATTTTTTTAATATTTTTTATTAGGTGAAATATACACAACAAAAACAACTATAATAACTTCTCTTTCGTCTTCTATTATAATTTTAGAACCACACAGATCCCCAATGGGTGTTTGACTAATATGACCTTCTGCAACATTTCGTACTGTGAGATATATATTTAATGTGTATATGACAACTTCAGCAGCTTTACCTTTTTGTCGTTTTAATTTAGCTATACAATTGAAGTTAGGTAACTGGACAGATTCATCGTCAGGAAGCCATGTCTCTGATAATAATAAAAAGTAACTTTTTGATAAATAGAACCTTCTAAATCAGAAGCTTGCTTTCGGAGACTTTATCAATTTAAAGTGTATATTATCAACCCCTTTGTAGATTTCGTGAAATCAGTTATCACTCCTTGCATGAAGTTAGTCTGTTCAATGATAGCCATTTAAATTCTTCTTCCAAAGATAAAACTGATGGGTCAATTCCACTTCATTTAATAGTTGAAAGATAGTTTCTAAGTATAATATCATTGTAATAATGCATTAATTAAATAAATGAAAGTTCAGTTTGAAAGTTACATTAACTAAAATACTTAACATATATTCGTAAAGAACAAACAAAACTCCACATTTAAATCAAAATATTTTCAACAATACACCGATTAAACTGCTGTCAACCTAATTAGTTAAGACTGTTGTTAGAGACATAGTCCAAACTCGAGTTCACATTAGTGATTCATACATCCAAATGTGAGTAGAAGGACTGAAAAGACATTACTTACTAATATATTTTTAATCTGGTACCTATACTATTATCAAAATGGGATTGCGGCTGAACGAAGGGTCGCTTCACTCACACAAGCGCAGAGGATTAGGGTGTCTGGTGACCTACCCCCAAGCCACCTGTATGAGTCACCTACTGAGCTTCACAGTATAAAACTTTAATTTATTTTATTTGATATTTGAAAATAAAACCTTTAATATATAGCCCAAAATCAAAATGTTTGCTACAAATAGATTGACAAAATTTAGTCAAATTAGGTGTCATTCATTTTGTAGCAAAGAATCTTGATTTTGGACTCTATTAAAGTAAATTATACATGTCAATGTTTGGTCTAATTTTTCTTGTAATGAAGTGTAAAATAAATATAAATAATTACTGATTTCATTTTAAAATATCGAATAAAATAAATGAAAGTTTGATCAAGTGAAGCACAGTAGGTAACTAATGCAGGACGTAGCGGCCAGTCCTAATACTCTGCGCGCCTGTGTGTGATGGCGCGTGCTTAAAGTGAAGCGGCCCTTCGTTCAGCCCCATTCCCCGTTTGATAATAGTATAATTACAAATATGTTTGCTGTTATATAAGTGCTTCTAAATTGTATGTGTTTTTTCCTAATTGAAAACTGTATTTCGAAACGAAATTTTATTAAATTCTTGGTGTCATTTATTGTTAATTGCTTAGATTTATTAGTCTATAGTTTCTAGGATGTTGCCATTTATAGCTTGATTTTTGTGCAGTTTATTCGATTACATTCCTTGTAATTGATTGATATATGTGCGTTTTTTTTCTAATATTTTATGTTCTTTTCATATGTCTTATAGGTGATAATGTTGTTTTATCTGTATCGACTGAATCACTACTTTGTACGAGGTTTCAGTTCAACAAAAGGAAGCAGGGTGTAGTTTTTAGTGCTTTGATTTTTTGCAATGTTTGTACATCAAAAGTGATTTGTCCGACGTTGTTATTGTTTGTACGTAAGCACGATAGCGGCCACACAAATTAAGATGAAACATGAAATTCGGTATAAATGATTATAGTATACAAATAGATTTCAATTATAGAACCCTATTAAAAATTGAGCTGAAGATATCAAAACGGTGACCATTTAAAACATATTTTCATATTTCATGTGATATTCAACGTATAACACACTAAATTAGATAGATACAAATTTGGAGATTTTAGTTCTGCATGTAAGGGTACCAACCCCACATCCCTACGACGACAAATAGCAAAGTGACTTTCAAAGAACATGAGATAATCGTATAGTTACGAGATCCGGTAGAGTCGTGTTACTGACATAATTTTAGTACAACTTTAGGGTAGTGAATCTTTTGATACAAAGACAACTCTTAAGATTATAAGTAATACCTACTGAATATGAATGTTCATAAAATTTCATTGTAAACTACTCCAAACAAGATAATGTTAAAACATAAGGGAAAAATAATGTGAATAAAAGAAAAGTAGAATATAGTTTTTAAAAAATGTTAAAATGTATCTGTCATGTGATTGATAAAACCGTGTTAAATAATTACATAAATGACAAAAATGTTATCTGACATGTCCTAACTTAAATTATATACATAAAACACATACATTACGTAGAAACGTTGCAAATAAGCAGAGCACTACAAACTACACTCTGCTTCTTTTTTTTAACTAAGACCTAAAGATAGAAATATTAACAACGATTGTAATGTTGAGGTTAGAGCTAAACTTATGCTTACTTCAAATGATTCCATATATACAACCAGATATGGAAGGACCGTGAAACAACCAGATCGATTACAGGTAGGGCCACTTTTTAGATCTATTGGATAAATTTTAGACGATGTTCAAAGGAAGTATTTACCGATTCAACTCAGGTATAACCTCCTATATTGTTCTCTATACGTTAAAACTGAATCATATGTTAAAGATTATACTAAAATGAAATAAAAGCCTAACTCGACTTCTATGCAGTTATCACGAGATTCCTTAATTACTTCTCAGAACAATTCCAGTATCCTGACACAGGAAAGGTTCTTGCATTAAAACAGATTTAGTTGCGCGATGCTTGATGCAACATTTGCTTTACTTATGAAAACAGACATTACTACTATTATTTATTTTAGACGTACATTAATAATAATCCGCGTTCTGTATTACAATAAGGTAGAAGCAACTACAAAATGGCGTCTGCTGATTAATTTGTACCAAAACCAGATTACTAGTGAAATTCACCCCTCCCACTTGAACCTTGTGTTGATAAGAGACTAGATAATCGATGGCACAAAAAATATCCCGTAGTTGTAGCCAAGTTGTTACTACAAGCAGTGTGTCTTTCTCACGGATGTGACAGTGAATTTATTGTTTTATTATATGTGCGAAATATTGAAGGTATTGTCACAATTAAAAAAAATAATAATTAAAATTTGTATTTCTAATTTCATTGTTTTAATTTTCTTAATTTCTGCTATTTTTTTTACTTAAAAAAATACATTTTTGAAAGCAACTTTAAATGTTTCATTTTTTTTTTTTTTTTAGAAACTTATCATCAATTAGTTTACTAGTAGAAATTATACTTCTGCTGAATCAACATTTTGCATTTGTAGTCCATTTTTGTAGCAACTTTAAATTTATTTCAAGAAATTTCATATATTTTTGTTTGATTGTAATTTTTGTCCTCAGATCTAATTATAGACGACAGGTTAATGTTATTAATAGTTTGACAAATAAACACAAATTGATCTGAATATATTTCAAGATGGCGACTCATTTGATGGATAAACAGCAATACACACAATATGTGTAAACTTTCCTGTGTTTTTGCAGTGGTTATAGATTTACTCATAACTTAATGGAGTTTTTCCAAACCCAAAACTACGTCTTAAGGTCATAAAAAAGTAAACAGTTAACATTCTGAAGTTATTTGACGAGTATTTTTCAACTTTATTTTATGTTTTAGACCTTTTTCGACTTATTTTTAAAAACTACTGCCCATTCCCTTTATTAATTTTTCTTTAATGTTTCTTTACTTTAGTTGTACTTTTAATTTTATACTATGAACTGGGATATCAAATTACATGTAGGCCTAAACAAATGTAAAAATTGAAATGAAAATAAAAAGTAAATATTTAAAAATATCACAGGCCTATATTATATTACAGTCCCTATCCCCAACATTTAAAGGTTACAATAAAATCTTTTCATTTTAGATTTTAAATTTTAATAATAGCAGTGAAGTTGGTTGAAATTCTAGACAAAATAATAATAATGATGTTTGAACACAGTTTAAGACTATCAACACACACAGGCATTATATTTCTACAACAACAGGGCATGTATTTTGTAAAAGTATATTGTCTTGAAATAAATATACTTTGATTACTAAAAATTAAATTTTAGTAATTATCAATTTTTAAAATAAAAAAATTTACTCTCTGTTTAAAATACATGGCTGTCTCAGATAACAATGTGAAATATATTAACATACATTAAGTAAACTTGTTTAATTATGGTTTTATTTAAAATATTCAAGTACAATATTTAAATGTTTATCTCAAACGTTATTTGTGTTTTTTGTGGTTAACTACTGATAAGAGAGCAAGATAAAGTTACCAAGGGCACCGATCATGACACACAATACACGTTTTTGGTGTTGGTCATAAAGAGTAGTCAGCAAGTAGAGTGGCAACTTCTGAGAGGTGATTATGAAGATTAAAATAAAGAAAATTTCGTATAAAAATATGTCCAAAAATACTCCCTTTTCCGTCTATCTCTGTCTGTCTGTGCGTTTTTTCCCTCAAAAACAAGAGATATCGATACTAAATTGTTCAAATTTTTTTAATCAGTTTGGAGTGTGCACAAAATCTAAAAATTTCGTGTCAAACGGGCGTTTAAAAAAATTGTTTGAAACCAAATTATATCTGAGAGAAAATTGATTAAAGGAAATATGTAAAAAGATAATAAATATATTTTTTTTTAGATAGGTAGTTTGCATGTCTAGTGATTGAAATTTTATGCGAGTATCGAATGTTACTGGCAGTAAATTGACGAATAAGTATTAAGGAACACAAAATGAATACACGATTAGGCTTAATAAATAAATCGAAAATATTCTGTCAATACATAATAAAATCATTTGGGAAGAACCAAAGATAATAAACCGAGGAAAACTGAAAAATTACAAGCATCATATACAGGGCGTCACAGAAAACGTGATACGTTATACAGGTTCGCATTCTACATATCCAAATAAATGAAATATATTTATTATTCAGTACATTTATTTTCCAAATCACCTTAGTTTAGTCGCAATTCGCCATTTTATTTAAATCTCTATAACTCCAAATATAGATAAGATATTGAGTCCATGTTTGGTATAAGCATTTAGTATGTACGATTTAAAGTTTACCAAACACAAATACTTTATTTTTACCTTACCTAACCTAACCAAACACATTTATTTTATTTTTAAAATTTTGGCCGTTAACTTAATATAGATTTAGACTTTAAAAGTTATAAATTATGAAAGTAATGTATCTGTGATTGGTACACTTTTAAATAATAACATAGGCCTACATTATTCTTACAAAAATTTGAACTCAATATCTTATCTATTTCTGGAGATACAGTGTTTTTTTGTAAAAAATAAAATGGCAGATTGCCACTAAACTAAGACGAATTCGGAAAAAAACATTTACTGAACAAATTTCATTTATTTGAATATATAGAATCCACTCCTGTATAATAGTGGGGTAAGAGTTTTCGTGACACTCTGTATATAGCTAACTGGGAGTCCTATCATTTACATTGAAAATTTGTAAATACAGATTAGCAAATTGATTTATTTATCAATTAAAGAAATTGTGCGGAAGTTAACAAATGAAAACATTTATATATGTTTTTTTTTTTTTTTTTTTTACATTATTACATGTCCCCAAAAAAGAAAGTTTTACATATAGTTTGAATTACTCCCCTCGTAAAACTAGTTAATAATTGAATTTAAATAAAAAGAAACAATTCATCAGAATATTGAAATTTAGGTAAATTAGTTTTAAAAATTAGATATATTAAGACTAACAAGTTTTAACTTATTAATTAAACATAATCTATTACAATTTTATCAATCAGAATTCAAAAACTAAGTTGGCCAACTGAAAAGAAAAAAGATTAGTTTTGAACATGTATTTTTTTTTTTTAAGAAAGGATAAGTTTATTAATTTAGATTATATTTAAAAACAAAAATTTATTTTGACGTCAATTTGTTTTTTTGTTTTTTAATTTTGAAAATTAACCCCTTTGGGATCGTGATAGCCGAAAACGTGCATGCAATCCCATCCAAGTTACCTTTTTTTTTGTTTCGTACATAAATTTTTTATTACAAATGAAATAACACCAAATCTAACTCCATTTTACTTTTAAAACTATAGCACAGGGACAGTTCAAGTTCATTTCGTGCCTTTTTATATTTTTCTTCCTCCCTTTTTTTTATATATATACATTGACTTAGGAAGTCTACAGTTTTTGCTTAAACTTGAAAAACCTGGTAAACTCGACTTTCCTGTTGCATGTTGCTTGAACCAGCTTTTGCTACACAGAAATAACACATGTGTCGGTTACAAGGCACAAGCAATCTCAAACAGGTTTATGAACAACCTAATTTTTGTAATTAAGTTATATTTTCAAAAAGGAAACCTCTCTAAAAGTAAAATGCTATATATATATTTTCACAAATAAATCACAAAATGATTATTCATTAATAAAGATAGTTGGAAAGTTTTTGCTTTTGTCTGAAATTTTAAAATGGTACAAGTACAATTTACAAGCATTTCAGTATTTATTGCAATTAAATTAAAATATTCTTTAATTACTGCTATGATTTTTAAATGAGGTGAAAATTATAAATTTGATTTTCTGCAGATTTTATAATGAAGATTAACTACTTTGAATTTAAAGATAATATGAATTTACGTTTTTTTTTAAATTTTTTTTTTTAAATGACAGATAACTTAAAATTTAAACATGATCGAAAAGATTTCTAGATTTTACAACATGTAATAAAATACATTTTATTTAATATGGTCAACTTAATATACTCAAGAGAAAATCACTGAAATACCTGGTTTTAAAAGAAGCAAGTCTTTTTTTTTTACGAAGTTCACGAGTGAAGGAAAAGATTCGGCAGGTACTCCATTGAAGTTAGTACATGTACAGAGAATTGCATCGATTCTTCTTGTAAATCACGCACAAAATTTTGATTACATTATTTAGAGAAATAAGTCAATAATCTGTACTGCAGATAATTTAAACGTTACAAGTTAAACCAGTGTATAAATAAGGCCATTATTACTTTAGTTAATAATAACAGAATTAAAAATTGAAAATACAAATTCTTCCAATTTAAATAAGGCGGATTTTTTTTGCTCAAATCTCCTTTGAGAGTGGTGACTATATCACGAACTAAACTCTTGAAAGAGGAGACAAAAGGTTGTTTACTCCGATAAACCGTCAGTTAAACAATTCTGATCGTTGAATATATTTTAATTATTTATAACACCACATTTCTGTTGTTTATAGGTCAGAAAGATTTTAAGTTAAATTAAAAACATTCGACTTATGCAGAATGCGACCCAATTGTTACCAAATAATAAGAATCACAGCATTGTGGTCTTTATAAAATTATATTCTATATCACCTTTACGTGTTCTGACCATAAAAAACAGATTACATGACAATACAGTACTAGTAAGTAAGTAATCAAGAACGAAAGCTTTTCCAACAAAAAACAGTGCAATTTGTAAAATACTGAGTTGAGAGTAATCAGTAAAATTGAAAATGAAATGGATTACATTAACGTTTTTAATAGCAGATTTTTAAACATTTTTTAATCTCCAATTTTACCATTTTTTTTTTAATATCTTCAATTTAATAGACATTGAAACATTTTGCAGTACAACTTATATATTTCGTTTACATCAAACGTATCATTTTCTAGTTGATTTGTACCTCAACTCACTTCTTTAAAAATAGTTTTCCCTCATCTTTACAGGAGTTTTATCTGTCTCCCTTGATATGTAAAACTCTTTTATTTCATCCCTTTTGCTTTTCAATCTCCAATTTAAAAAAAAATGTAGTAAACGTTCTTTGTATAAGCGTGATACTTGTTCAACAGGATTTTGACATCATTTTGGCCCTTCCTGTTTCGGTTAATGTGGGTGTGATAAAGAAACTGAGACATTGTTCAGAATTTAAACATAAACTAAATCTTTGTCCAATTACCAAGTTTAATAATGTTGTACTCTGCGTCACTCTAAACAGTTTTCTTTTTCTTGTAGTGAAGCGTTATGAAAGAGAAGATGTCTTTACTTTATTAGTTGTCTTAAAGATGTAATGAAACACTTAATTTATTTAATATTAATGTTTTGTGATAAAAATTATTTATTTGAAAAAATAACACACACTTCTGAGCGTTGAAAAGATGTTGAAAACAAACACACACTCACACGTTCTCTCTTTCTCTCTCTTACATTGCACAAAAATCTTTCATTTATTTTTGTATCGGTAATTTGAAGTTATCCAAAACTCATACCAAAAAGTTAAAGTAATGCTATTAATGGCAGCAGAAGAATGTACTCATATCTATTTTAGGTACCGTAGTTATATAAAATAATGCTGTGTTTTGAGTATTGAATTTTTTTTTTTATCGATTTAAAATATCAAGTGTAAGAGATTTACTTATGATGTACTTTAATAATTATTTTAAATTTTTGTTTCAGTTAAAACAATTTGTGGACAAACATGGCTCTCATTTTCGACTCTTTAATTTATGATCTGACTATAGCCATTTCCTTCTTAGCCATATGTCTATATCTATTTTTTACATCAACATTTAACTACTGGAAAGATCGTGGAGTGGCCTATATAAAACCGTTACCATTCTTCGGCAATCTAAAAGATCAGGTACTTGGAAGAAAAGGTACGTGTGATTTGTATCAAGGTTTTTATGATGAACTGAAGGGTCATCCATACGGAGGATTTTTTGAAATGAAATCACCAGTCCTGCTAGTTAGGGATCCTCAACTCGTTGAAAAGGTTCTAATTAAAGACTTCAATCATTTTTATAACCGAGGAGTTCCTTCAAATAGTGAATTAGATCCTTTAAGCGCTAATTTATTCAACTTGGAGGATAGAACTTGGCGTAATTTAAGATACAAGCTTACACCTACCTTCACTACAGGGAAATTGAAAGGAATGTTTGAACAGATTTGTAACTGTGGAGGAGAACTTTTAAAAACTATAGAAAAAGAATCGAAAATAAACAAAGCTATCGAGAGTAAACCGTTATTGAGTGCCTTTGCTTTTGAAGTTATCGCTAGCGTTGCTTTTGGGTTACAATTGGACAAAGATGACGACTCAGGTAAAAAGTTTCGTAAAGTTGTCGAAATAATGTTTAAACCTAACAAGCTCCAGATGTTAAGGTTCCTAGCTACGATGTATTCCCCTAATATTGCAAAGAAATTAAGAATCAAACAAATTCCTCAACATTTAGAAGACGTTGTCATGCATCTTATACGAGGAACCTTGAATTATAGACGAGACAACAATGTAAATAGAAACGATTTTTTGCAATTAATGTTAAATTTACAAAAACAAGAAAAAGATATAACATTACAATTCCCGGTGGATCTTGACTACCATCCTGAAGACGATGTTATTGATCAAATGGAGCACGTGTCTAAAGATAAAGATGAAGATGTGGATGAGATATCGAAGGAGAAACAGAAAGGTACGTAAACTACTTACTGAACCATGACTTACTAAACAGGTCTTTTTCGTTAGCCCCCACTAAATAATTTATACTTTGTTTTCAGTCGCAAAATAATTGGGGTTGATTGGTTTTTTCTTTCTCTTTTATCTACACATATAAAATATTGTTATACTTTCCCATTTTATTCCTAGAATTTAGTATACACTCAATCAGACGTGGTATGAGTGTCTCTCTCGTATTAATTTTGGTTATGAAAATATTTTTTGAAATTGCACCATGCCAGTTTTTTCAAAGGCCCAATCCCTAAAACTTCCAGTTATTTTTTAATTAAAGGAGACGAGTATGACAATGGGGAAAGCTCATGTTCAACTCTCTTCATAATTTGTCTATTTTGTTGTGCGAGTGAATGTTTAGTAATTAGCTTCAATTAGATAACATGTTATAAATTAAATGAATCTCTACAAACCTGGCTATCCTAATGGCGTAAAGGCAGATCCAGGGTTTAGACCTAAAAATGGGCTTTAGCCAAAGCAGTAGCCTAAGCGTTATCAAAAATATAGAGATTAGGGCATGCCTTAATGTAACGTTGCTATCACCAATATCTGTTACATCAAAAAAACAGAAATTAATCAGGTTTCCTTTACATTATCTAGTAAGTACTAATATGAGCATCCCTCTCCCAAAGTTGCTTTGTAAACATCGATATACTCTGTCCAGATACGTTCAATCACACCAAGAGTTACACCCCCAATGGCAGGAGTGATTCTCTCACATAAATGACATACATCGCGTATTTTATCAACGTAGAACATTCTCTTAATGTATCCCAACAAGAAAAAGCCAGTAGGATTAAAGTTAAAGCTTCTTGATGGCCAGAAAACATGACCATTCCTTCCCATACAACTACCTGAGAACCTGTCATTCATAGCTTCTAGTACATTGTAGTGTAGCTGTAAACATTTTCTCAGCAAAATAAACTTAACCACGACTCTATCAAGCATACTCCACACCACGCGTCTATCTTAGTATTGTCAGGAAAACACTGAACATTTTAATTTGTTTACTGATCCCCCCCCCATAATAAGTTTATAAATTTAACTAAATATAGTTCGTCGTAGGACATCATATCTAAAACGCAATGCCTCTCTATTTGTAACCTTATAACTCAAAAACCTCTCATCCGATTTTCAAGCAGTTTTCTTTCCTATATAGGTACGTTATCTGGTTAGGATCTAATCTATGTTTGATTAAAATCTGTTGACCAGTTCCAAAATTATAAAGTATTGGTTTCCGAAGATAATGCGAATACCAGAATTTTCGAAGTATTTTCTTAATAGTCTATGGTAAAGTAAAAAATTTAGATTTTCCAAAATATTTTTATGTATTTCTATAAATTTACAGGGACAACAATTGTAACATCAATGACAAAGTATATCATTGTGATAGATGGACTGAATGTGTGACACATGGTTTAATTACATTTCGAAAATTCACGTTCATAAAATTATTTATAGATTGTTATTTATAAGATTCAATTGTAAATCTCATTATAAATTACTATTATTTTGTTCCAGAATTCATGACAGAATCGTGTATTGCAGCTCAGTCCTTTGTCTTCCCTACCGCTGGTTCAGAGTCTATCTCTTCAACGGTCAACTTCGCTCTGTACAGTCTGGCTCAAAACCCCAAAGTACAGGAAAAAGCTCACAATGAAATTGATTCAGTTTTATCAAAATGCAACAATGAATGGTCGTATCAAGCTGTGAAAGAGATGACGTATCTTGATCAAGTTGTACAAGGTAAGAATTTAAAGATATAAATATTTATACTTTTAAGAGAATTGTAATTAGTTTTCCGTCATTTTTGTGTTTTCATTTTATTTGTGTTTATCTATTAGAATTTATCTATTGTGTTTCTATTAAATGAGCTATATACCGCCTGTTAAATAAGTCCCGGGACGGCTTAATATTAATTTAACCATTACAGATAGAGCTGCAAAGCTTTGCACATTGTTAATGGACATCAAAACCTAATTTATTACATATTCAGTGGACCGCTATTTTCCAAGGGGGCGGCCTACAAGGAGGAAGGAAGAAATTATAAATGAGAGCATAGGTCGAGTTATACAACGAAGTAAAGGTCTTTATGAGTTGAACACAATATCGTCGCAAACCCGACCTCAAAAGGTCTACCTTAGCTATAATAGCAGGGGTTTAAAGTTTATATTAACTACAACGTCAGGGATGTTGATAGATCTCTGCTGCAGCTTCATCGAAGTCGTCTTCTTGGAGTTACTTTTTGGTGAAATATTTGTAGAACCAGTGGATTTTGACTTTTTACATGAAATTTTAAACTGTGTGATTAGGCAATATCGTGTATTAAAGGAATCTTCAGGTCTGTTTGTAGAGTTATACAGAGTGTAACGAAAAATGTGGATTGGCTTCACTTTCGGATTATATACATCAAAACCAATACAAAACGACAAATAACATAAATATAGTCATATTCAACTTTCCGCCATTCGCCATTTTGTTTTTTAAATACATTATAACTGCGTAAATAGTAAAGATATTGTATTCAAACGTAGTATAAGTATGTAACCTTTGTGTGTTACGTGTTACAAGTGTGCCAAACACAAAGACTTTAACACATTTATGATGTTCATTTGTATCCATGGAAACCAAGAAAATATAAATTCAATAATTTAATAATGATGGTTTGCTGAATTAGTAGTAAATTTCTTTATTTTATAATTGTTTTGTGCAAATTACGTAGTTGTGCCTCAGACCCAATTGGTATTTGTGTCACAGAGTGCGTTATTTGTCATATTTCCATTTTATAAATGCTAAAATAAAAAGTAAACTTGTCAATTAATTTCTTTAATAAATAATAATAATATATTTTCTTTTTTCCATGGATACAAATGAACATAATTCATAAATGTGTTGGTGTTAAACTAGATTTTATTGTTGTAGACAATCGCTAAGAAACAGTATTTTTAGTTTTTTGTCGATAACTTGGTTATCCTTTGAGCTATAAAAAAAGTAAAAAGGGCATTTTGTTTGTCGTTAGAAAAGAAAAATATTTGGTCTCTTCTAAGTTTTTATAAAGTTAACGGTTTTTGAGATATTATTCGTTAAAGATTGTAAATGACCGCCATTTTGAAAATTATTAAATAAGGTATTGTTGTTTGGTTCACTTGTAAAACGTAACATATAAAATACTCATACTAAATTTGAACTCAATATCTTTACTACATCTGTAGTTATTTTTTTGTTTTTTAATGGTGGATATACGGAATAATATTAAAATAACAATTTAAACCAAACACTAAGAAAATTAACTCTTCTACAGTGAGAGAAACATAACAAAACATTGTACAAGCTAATAATTGGTGCAGGTTCTTAAATTTTTAATTGGATCTTTATTTTTAGAACTTCAAAGAGATTTTTAGAACTAATATACAATCCAAATGATTTTTTTTTTTTTTTTTGCTTTGTATTATGGCTATGAATCTTAAAAATAATATTAAATTCTGCTGAAAATACTAGTAAAATTATTTTTTTAAATATAAATGTATTTCTACAAAAAAAAGAATTCTTTACCTTAAAAATAGTTTTTTTGTCTTCTTTTGAAGCTGAAAAACTTTGTTAGACTCAGTTGTTTGGTGACCCCAGCATCTTGCTCAATGCCTAAGATAAAAGTAAAAGAGTGAGTAAACCATTGACAAACCTCTCTGGAGGTGATTTTAATTAATTTTCCCAATATGAATAGGCTGATGTTCAATCCCATACCTGGTCCATTA
The DNA here is from genome assembly GCA_963513935.1 of Aphrophora alni. Taxonomy (NCBI): domain Eukaryota; kingdom Metazoa; phylum Arthropoda; class Insecta; order Hemiptera; family Aphrophoridae; genus Aphrophora; species Aphrophora alni. The sequence goes on along the minus strand of OY740769.1, from coordinate 99,245,135 downwards.
CTGGAGACGATTGTCAACCACAAAACCCTAATATTTAATAGAATTTTTTTCCAAAAACGAATTACATTTTTTTAAAGTAAAGTTAAAAAAATAAAATTGTTTATAATTAATTATGATATTATAATTAACTTTCTGTAAAATTAAACTCAGGTCAGAGATTTAATTTCCAGTTCATTAGGTTCTTTACTACTTAAAACGACAGTGTACATCAGCAAATATATATATATATATATAATAATATATATATTATATATTATTATATATATTACATATTATATATTGTATAATATATTATATATAATAATATATAATATATAATAATAATAATATATATATATATATATATATATATATATTTATATATATATATAAATATATAATTTTCATATTCAATACACAATCGCAATAGAATAGTATTGACCCATGACAGATCCTTGGGGAATATTGGTGTGACTACAGCAAATTGCAAGTAGCAGTTACATTAATAACAATTATAAATGAAGGCAAAGATGAGATGAGAGTATTACAAAAATGAAAAATAAGGTTTCTCTAGGACAGTACAGTCCCCTACACCAAATACCATCTTCTTGTCTTAATTTTCGTGCCCGCTAACCTGCATACGTACAGACGACCATATTGATGGACGTTCGGCATGTTGAAAATAGAAAGTAGATTTTAGGGAGGATTACCAACCCTCCCTATCCTTGTACACTAAGGAAGGAACTCTCCCTATCTTAACAGTTCTAAATTGTTACTGCTGCACTGTACATCAGAACTCTTACAGAACATTTAATCACAATCATTTCATTAAGTTATTATTCTGGTTTAATCGGACATTTTCCATCATTTGTGTATGTGAAGAGGTTTCAAGATTATAAATCAATTCTCTTTATCAAGTGTGAAACTAGAACATAAAAGTAGAGTAGAACCATGATAAAAACTAAAACTAAATCTATCATCTAAGAAAAGAACTAGGCCTGAGTAGTCAAAGATAAGACTAATGTGATCAGATAAATCAACAACGAACAGGTCTACACTACACAAAGTACGGCAAGCAACTTATTATAAAGGATAAGAGCAAGTCCCAACTGTTTACCCGTATAAACAACCACCCCCCTCTTTCAATAGTTTAGATTTCGATCGCGTTATGATTCCCATTTGTGGAATAAACGGCAAAATTTCAGTGTTTATAAACCATACTACTAACATGAAATATCCATCATTATCAAATAATTTTAAAAGCAGAAGTTCATTAATATAACAATTGTAAGATTATTTATTTCTATTAATTATGTTTCAGAAACTCTCCGCATGTACCCAGTAGTGGCGATGTTATTCCGAGTCTGTACAGAACCCTACAAGATACCAGATTCATCACTGGTTATTGAGAAAGGAACTCGAGTAATTATACCAGTAATGGCTATAATGAACGATCCGGATAATTACGAATCGCCTGAAGTGTTCGACCCTGACAGGTTCCTGGACAACAATTTTAAACCGAGTGGAATCTATTTGCCATTTGGCGATGGGCCAAGAATTTGCATAGGTAAGTTAAAGATTTTAATTTGAGAATTGTGGCTGTTTTCCAATATATTTTGAATGAAAGAGAGGGATGTAACCCAAGACATGCTGAAGACGGGGAAATCAACTAGAATAGCTCGGGATTGACACACTCTTACTTACTATAAGTGAGCCCCTTATAGGAATCAAAACCCTTATATGTCCAATGTCATACTTTGTTGACCATAATAGGAATTGATGGGTCATAAAATCAATGTAGTTTTTGCGGAAAATCAGTTTTCAGTTTCCTTGAATACAAAACATTGTTTTATTGAAATTATGTCTGTCTGTCGTCTGTGCAGTGTTTTACATCAAGTATAGACAGGTAAGACAAATTAAATACAGTCAGGCTAGTCAATATGAATGAATTTTATTGTTTCACTTTGTAGTTATGCATAGATTGATTTATTTGTTTTTGTTCTTTGTAGGTTATAAAAACTAACAAATTAACAGCCAATATCAACTTTTGTAAAGTTTTATGATCTCCTTTAAATTCTAATGGGGGGGGGGGGTGGACTAAAAATCCTCAATTTTCTCCTCACCTGCAAAACGTAACAATAAAATGTTTCGACCGTATTATCAGATATATTATGCCAAGAACGTAAGTTCTGGCTTAAATTATTTTTGATTTGTAATTTATTTAAACATAATTATTACCTTCAGAGTAAATATCTCAAACATTTTAAAGTTTTCACCTTTAAAGGACAAAACAAATTGCGAAACCTGTAAAAGTTAAAACCATCAGCGTTCCCTGTCACATACTAGTAAACAAATTCCAAATAACTTTGTGTGTTTCAGCAATGAGGTTTGCAGCTCTTGAGGTGAAGATGGTCATAGCAAGAATACTGTCCCAGTACACAGTGAAACTGAGCAGCAAAACTCAACTGCCTTTAAAATTTCGAAAGAACTCATTGTTCCTTTTACCTGAAAACGGATTTTGGTTTGAATTTGACAGGCGAGCAAAAGCCTAAACCAAATCTTCGTTTATTTCAATGTATTTGTTTTATAAATATATATTTTTTTCCTTTGAAATAATGTTATTTGTTTATTATTTTATATGACCCCTATTTGTACATTGTAGAAAAATCAGTACAAACTTTATCAAATTCTTAATAATAAATAATTATTTACAATACGAATTATAACTAATTATATATAAATAATGTATACAAAAAATAAATCACCTATTGCTATTAGGTTTCCTGAATTGGGTAAAATTACCCCGAGGTCAATGCCTGTTTGGGATGAACTACTCAAAATACTACACAACTAATGAGCTCAAAACGGAGATGGACAAAGCGACAGGCAAGTTCAACTTTACACTTACACTCAAAATAAACATTTAGATAATCCCAAAAGGCTTCCATGACAAACCAAAATCAATCATAACAACATTTTATAATAATTCATAGTATAAGAAAATTAAAATAGCTTGACGACAATGCCAAAAATTGAAAAGAAACACTAAAAACTATGTAAGTAACAAAAAATAAATAAAAATTGCAGTAATACAATTGCGCTACAAAACACCTTCCCTGGAAGGTAAAAGTCCAACATAGATTAATACATAAAACATGATCTAACTTAAATTAAGAAATCACAGCAATTTCAAACATTGAATAACAGATTTTATCCTTCCATAAAGGAGTGAATAAATTTAAAAAACAGAAGCTTTCTTGTCTTCTGGATAAAAGTGTAGAAGTGTTCTAAACACAACTGTGTAGCCTGAAAGAAGTGAAATGTAGTATTTTTATCATATATATATATATATATATATATATATATATATATATATATATATGTATGTATGTAAGGAAGCCTAGAGCTGTGAATTTTTTTAACATGGTTTAGGGTAGGTCTGTAGACGCGTACTGAGAAAGCGTCTTGAAAATGTTCCACTCCAAGGGTGTTTTTTACATCTAACACATATCTCTGGATCCACGAAGACTAGAGCTATGAATTTTTCAACATGGTTTGGGGTTGGTCTATAGACGCGTACTGAGAAAGGGTTTTGAAATTTTCCACTTGAAGGTTATTTTGCATTCATGTAGTTCGCTCATCCCACGTTTTTGCACTGAATTGCAAAAGTGATGTATCTAATTAGCTGTTTTAATTATGCATTTTTATATTGGTTGCTATGGTAACTTGCGATTAACTTGGAATACGTGTTGTCCATACATGGACAAGGTCTTAATTCCCTTACCCCGACCTGACCTTACACCACTCTGGTTAAACCACCTTTTAATAAGTTAATTGTCGAAGTTAATTAGTTTTTATAAAACTTCACAACACCAAACAATATTTACAGGTAGACCAAATAGGCCTACGGCCTAAACTTCCCATCTGCAGAAACATAATTTGTATAATGGGGCTGGGTGATCAACTTGTTTTGAAACGTAGAAATAGTTTGCTATTCAAAAGCCACACCTATTGTTATAATGGTCAAGGTTGAAGTTGCATCATTTAGCAAACCCGTGCTGACTGTAGTGTTGATGAATTTATCATTCTTGTCATATACGAAGGTTAAGTCAAGCTTGCATACCAGATTAAAAATCAGTTTAGTTTAGCAAATGTGATTTGGAAAAGGAAATTATAGTGTGTTAACATTGGGAGAATACAGTGTTTACATTTACATTATAGAGAAAGGATAAAGTGATTGGACCAACAATCAATGTTGAGAGATTGTCTTCTTTATTTAGTTCAGGAGCCACTTACTCAACATATCCAGGTAAGCTCACTACTTTGACAGTATTTTCTTGGTAAATGAATGGGCCATACACCTCTGTAGCTGATACAGCACAAGAAACATTCAGCTCAGGATAATCTCTCTCATGCTTAACGACTGCTCTAATAAGATTTTCAGTTCCTAAGTACATTGTGATTGTTGACTTTTAATGTCAACCAACTTTAAACCAGAATTACCTTAAGTTGATATGTTTAATACAAGAATTACCATAAGTTGATATGTTTCCGTACCAGAATTAACATAGGTCTATAAGATTAATACTAGAATATCCATAGGTTGATATGTTTAAAACCTGAACTACCATAAGTTGGTAAGTTTAATACAAGAATTACCATAAGTCTATAAGTTTAATACCAGAATAACAATAGGTTGATTTGTTTAATCCCAGAATTACCATAAGTCTATAAGTTTAAAACCAGAGTTACCATAAGATGATATGTTTAATCCCATAATTACCATAAGTCTATATGTTTAAAACCAGAATTACCATAAGTTGATATGTTTAAAACCAGAATGACCATAAGTCTATAAGTTTAAAACCAGAGTTACCATAAGATGATATGTTTAATCCCATAATTACCATAAGTCTATATGTTTAAAACCAGAATTACCATAAGTTGATATGTTTAAAACCAGAATGACCATAAGTCTATAAGTTTAAAACCAGAATTACCATAAGTTGATATGTTTAAAACCAGAATTACCATAAATCTATAAGTTTTTAAAAAAATGACCATAAGTTGATCTGTTTAAAACCAGATTACCATAATTTGATATGTTTAATATGAGAATTAACGTAAGCTGATATGTTTAATACCAGAATTACCATGTATTTATAAATTTAAAACCAAAATTACCATAATTTGATAAGTATAAAACCCGAATTATCATAGGTTGATAAGTTTAAAACTAGAATTACCAAAAACCTATGGTAATTCTGGAATTATTTTATAAAAACTAAATAACTTCGACATAATTATTTAGTATAGTTAACTTATTAAAAGCTGGTTTATCCAAGAGTAGTGTTGGGTTAGGTCGGGGTAAGGGAATTAAGACCTTGTCCATGTATGGACAACACTTATTCCAAGTTAATCGCTAGTTACCATAGCAACCAATTTAACAATGTATACTTAAAACGGCCGTTTAGATACTCACTTTTGTAATTCAAACAAAAATAGGTTAGGCTTACAGCATTTTGTTTCGTTTTTGTTTTTATAAATCTGTATGATCGTAAATGAACCATATGTTTAAATAAAGCAAAGCAACGTTTTTTTTAATTTTTTTCAAATTTAATTATGTCAGTTTTCCTTAAAATTGACTGTGGTGTGATTTGTAAAAATGTTTTTAAATGCTAATTATGTACTGAATGTCACCCTAGATTTTAATTGTTATTAATCTTGCAAACTTAAGCTATTTCCCTTGTTTGTCATTAATCAGATATTTTTGTAACTCTAGACAATTTTCAAATCTCAAAATCCATTAATATTAAAGTAATTGACACTTTTAGACACAAGGGATCAATGCTTATTTGGGTTACTACGAATATGTACGACAGTACGTAAGATTACATTAGTCAGGTTAGAGAAGGTTTCACTGCTCATGTAATGTAATGTTCATTTAGGCCCTAATGACAACGTGTGAGTTTTACGCTGACATGTGAGATGAACGAACTACACCCTTGAAGGGGAAAATTTTCAAAACCCATTCTAAGTACGCGTCTACAGACCTGCCCCAAATCATGTTAAAAGGTTCATAGCTCTAATCTTCTTGGATCCAGAGATATGTTTTAGAGGTAAAAAATCCATTTAGTGTAACATTTTCAAAACCTTATCTTAGTACACATCTACAAACCTACCCCAAACCATGTTATAAAATGCATAGCTCTAGGCTCATGGATCCAGAGATATGCTTTAGGGGTAAAAAACACCCTTGGAGTGGAACATTTTCAAAAACTTTTCTTATTACGCGTCTATTGAACTACCCCAAACCATGTTGAAAAATTCATAGCTCTAGGCTTCTAGGATCCAGAGATTTCGTGATCAGTCAGTGGGTTTTGACTTTTACATATATATAATCACATTTCCCTGTGATTATAAAACAATTTTTTTTGAAAAATATTTTAGTCGTTTTCAAATATGGAAATACTGTAATAGTATCAGAGTTGAAACACAACAAGTTTTAGTCAAGAGACCTGGTAACATAAATGAACAAGAGGGATCTAACCTAAAACCACATTAAAAATTGTTTCAAATTTTCAAATCTCAAAATCCATTATTATGAAAGTAATTGACACCTTTAGACACAAGGGATCAATGCTTATTAGGGTTAATACGAATATGTACCACAATACGTAAGATTACATTAGTCAGCTTAGAGAAGGTTTCACTGCTCATGTAATGTAATGTTTATTTAGGCCCTAATGACAACGTGTGAGTTTTACGCTGACAAGTGAGATGAACGAACTACACCCTTGAAGGGGAAAATTTTCAAAACCCTTTCTAAGTACGCGTCTACAGACCTACCCCAAACCATGTTAAAAAATGCATAACTCTAGGCTCTTGGATCCAAAGATATGCTTTAGGGGTAAAACACACCCTTGGAGTGGAACATATTCAAAACCTTTCCTTAGTACGCGTCTACTGACCTACCCCAAACCATTTAAAAAAATCATAGCTTTAGGCTTCTCGGACCCAGAGATATGGTTTAGGAGTCAAAAACACCCTAGAAGTTGAAAATTTACGCGTCTACAGATCTACCCCAAACCATGTTGAAAAATTCATAGCTCTAGGCTTCTAGGATCCAGAGATTTCGTGATCAGTCAGTGGGTTTTGAGTTTTGCATATATATATATATATATATATATATATATATATATATAGGCTATATATATATATATATATATATATATATATATATATATATTTATATAGCTCTAGGATCTTGGATCCAGAGATATGCTTTAGGGGTGAAAAACACCCTTGGAGTGGAACATTTTCAAAAACTTTTCTTAGTACGCGTCTACTGAACTACCCCAAACCATTTTAAAAAATTCAAAGCTCTAGGCTTCTCTAGGACCCAGAGATATGGTTTAGGATTCAAAAACACCCTAGAAGTGGAAAATTTTCAAAATTCTTTCTTAGTACGCGTCTACAGACCTACCCCAAACCATGTTGAAAAAATCATAGCTCTATGAATCTAGAGATTCATAGCTCTTTTACATAATATATAGTCACATTTTCCTGTGATTATAAAACATGTTTTTTTGGAAAATATTTTAGTCGTTTTCAAATATGGAAATACTGTAATAGTATCAGAGTTGGAACAGAACAAGATTTCGTCAAGATACCTGATAACATAAATGAACAAGAGGGATCTAACCTAAAACCACATGAAAAAATGTGTGGCTCCAGCTACCGTTCCTCGGGGTTGCCACATTGATTAAGGTCATACACATCCAGACTTTAAAAAGTTTAATCTTAATCCATAGAACTGTTTTTAGAATCTACTAAACTTTATTTGAAAATCTAATACATATACCGTATTATATTGGAATGGAACTGTGTTTCATATTTAAAGGTTTATTACTTTTAGAACTTCCGATTGGTTCAGTGGCTAAAGCTCTCGCCTTGTGTACAAGTGGTTACGAGTTCGATACCTGTAGGGCAGCGGTTCCCAACCATGCGCCGCAGCGCCCTAGAAGGCCTTAAGAGACACCACGATATATTCCAATATCATTTGTATATATGAAAACTAATACACGACGTTTCTAAAATATAAATCAACTCTCGTTATCAAGTGTCAACTAGGGTAGGAGAAGAACAAATGTTTGTCAAGTGTAATCTTAGAGGAAACATGAAGAGATGCATCTAACCCAAGACTTCTTGAAAAATGGTGTACATCCAGCTAAGTAGTCCGTAGTAGCAACAAGGAATTACTTAACTTTAATCACTAAAAGTTGATTATCTGCTGTTAAGCTCAATCTTAATCATATTTGCAACGTCATTTGTGTGATTCTGTTGTCATAAAAAAGGTACAGGAAGTGAGGGAAACTGTGTTCCGGTTGATTTTAAGAATTTGGAAGATGTAGTCCATCCCTCCCAACAAATACAAAGTAATTTATTCAAAGCTATAGACTTTGTAGCCTATTAATTTATTGTATTGGGTGCAGTGGAGAAATCTTTTAAACACTAACAGCGTCGTCAATCGAAAAAGATTAAGAAACATTTCTTTAGAGGTTTAAAAAGTTGCATGTTAACCCAGCATCGTGGGACTGTGTATTTACTATTAATAACAAATCCTGGTCAAGAAAGGTAAAATTGCGACGACGGGAACTTTATGGTTATCAACATTAATCAATGAAAAACCCTTTAACAACGAGCTGCTATGCTATGTAAGGAACCGTTAGGAGTTTAACTATATTGAGTACGGGAAAGGCAATGCCGAGGTACCCTTGTGTTAGATTCCTGTTTTCTCTCTTTGCCATGTTTGGCTATCTTCTAACACAGTAGCTATTAGGATCGCTAGGGATCTTTATTTATGTTCTATTCTTCTTTTCTTTTATGAGGTAATGATGAACGAGAGTTTTTTTCGCCTTTAAACAACAAGAAAACAAATGATGTATGTGATCGTTTAACTCAGTCAAAATGGATAAATATACAAATGTTTACTTTGAATATAATATTTTTGTTTAAAGAAATTACAAATCAAAAATTATTTAAGAGAGAAATATGTCTGATAATACGACGTAAACCGTTTTAGATGTCCAAATCTGATTTGCATAATGTGAATATTAATCTTGATTCATGGCGTCTATCAAGGGCAGCTCTTTGTTCGTATTTCATCAAATAGAAACACGTGTTAAGGATTTGTTTGACTAGTTCATAATGTTACTTAATCGGATTTTAATGAATAACTTTTCAAATTTTAACGGGGGCAGATTTTCAAAACACTAATATTGTTACGTTATGCAGATGATGAGAAAATTGTGTATTTTTAGTCCCCGTCCCCAAAGGAATTTAAGGGAGATCATAAAACTTTACAACAGTTCAAAATGGCTCACAATTTGTTATTTTTTATACCCTACAAAGAACAAAAACAAATGAATCAATCTATGCATAACTACAAAGCGAAACAATAAAATTCATTCATATTGAATAGCCTAACTGTATTTAATTTGTCTTTCCTGTCTATACTTGATGTAAAACACTGCACACTCCACAGACAGACATTATTTCAAAAAAATAAATAAATGTTTTGGACTCAAGAACCTGAAAACTGATTTTCCGCAAAAACTACATTGATTTTATGACCCATCAATTCCTATTATGGTCAACAAAGTATGACATTGGACATATAAGGGTTTTGATTCCTATAAGGGGCTCACTTATAGTAAGTAAGAGTGTGTCAATCCCGAGCTATTCTAGTTGATTTCCCCGTCTTCAGCATGTCTTGGGTTACATCCCTCTCTTTCATTCAAAATATATTGGAAAACAGCCACAATTCTCAAATTAAAATCTTTAACTTACCTATGCAAATTCTTGGCCCATCGCCAAATGGCAAATAGATTCCACTCGGTTTAAAATTGTTGTCCAGGAACCTGTCAGGGTCGAACACTTCAGGCGATTCGTAATTATCTGGATCGTTCATTATAGCCATTACTGGTATAATTACTCGAGTTCCTTTCTCAATAACCAGTGATGAATCTGGTATCTTGTAGGGTTCTGTGCAGACTCGGATTAACATCGGCGCTACTGGGTACATGCGGAGAGTTTCTGAAACATAATGAACACAAATAATCTTACAATTGTTATATTAATGAACTTCTGGTTTTAAAAGTATTTGATAATGATGGATATTTCATGTTAGTAGTATGGCTTATAAAGACTGAACTTTTACAGTTTATTCCACAAATGGGAATCATGACGCGATCGAAATCTAAACTTTTTAAAAAGGGGGAAAAGGTTGTTTATATTGGTAAATAGTTGGGACTTTCTCTTATCCTTTATAATAAGTTGCTTGCCGTACTTTGTGTAGTCTAGGCATGTTCGTTGTTGATTTATCTGATCACATTAGTCTTATCTTTGACTACTCAGGCCTAGTTCTTTTCTTAGATGATAGACTTTGTTTTAATTTTTATCATGGTTCTACTCTACTTTTATGTTCTAGTTTCACGCTTGATAAAGAGAATTGATTTATAATCTTGAAACCTCTTCACATACACAAATGATGTAAAATGTCCGATTAAACCAGAATAATAACTTAATGAAATGATTGTGATTAAATGTTCTGTAAGAGTTCTGATGTACAGTGCAGCAGTAACAATTTAGAACTGTTAAGATAGGGAGAGTTCCTTCCTTAGTGTGCAAGGATAGGGAGGGTTGGTAATCCTCCCTAAAATTTACTTTCTATGGCCTCAGAATGATTTTCAACATGCCGTCCGTCCGTCAATATGGTCGTCTGTACGTATGCAGGTTAGCGGGCAGGTAAATTAAGACAAGAACATGGTATTTGGTGTAGGGGGCTTTGCTGTCCTATAGAACCCTGTTAAAAATCACAAAATTTTAATTTAAAATGTCAAAATGGCGGCAATTTTATATAGTTCATTTCTCATGTGGTATTCAACTTATAACACACTAAATTAGATACAAATTTGTAGTTTTCAATTCTGCATGTAATGATAGCAACCCCACATCTCCGTGATTACAAATCGCAAAGTTAATGTAAGAATTTAAATTAGGAACCTTAATTTACAAGAAAATGTGTTACGAAATCCAGGACTAAGTCAAAGACACAAGCGTTTCGAGTAGAGGCTTCTCCACATTTCACTGTACAGTTTCAAGGATCAAGATACTAATAGTGAAACGAGAGTTTAAACACAATCATCTACTTTGCACATCAAAGCCTAGCTGATTTCAAGAAATACACAATTACAAGTTTCAGAAAATGTTTGAAACATATTTATCCTACTAGATAATACCCTTTGATCTACCAATAAAATTTTACATTTCCTACAAGGAAAAAACAACCAACTTTTGGGCATTACATTTATAGGATGTGCTTGTATTACAATGCTCGATGGGGTTGGATAAGTACCATCATGGCTCCCATCTAAATTCTTTTTTTTAAGTGTGTGAGAGCTTCATTGTTAAATATTATCTACCTTTATGTATAATCAGTTACAATGACAGATAACAACAATAACCTTATATAATTATTTGATAAAATCCTAAAACATGCACATCATTATCTTTCTGCAAAGTGTATTTTATAATTCTTTGAAGAGAAGACTAAATGAGATAAATAGATAAAATACAAGTCATCATCACGTGACTGAAGCAAGTGTTTTTATATCTTGACACTATTTACACTTCTGATTTCCTCTTAAGTTAATTATCTTGGTTGTTTCAAATGAAGAAAAGGAAGGCAAGACAAAGAGATGAAATTACTAAATAGTGTCCATAAAAAGTTTCGTTCAAATTGTTTTATAGACAGAATATGTAGCCAAGCTGTTTATGGTTTTGTCTGATTTTCTCTAAATTCAATACTGTACGCATAAAGAAATATTGAGCTTGACTTGTGAGATGGTATACTTTAGTTATTGTAACTTGTGTAACACTGAAGATGACGAGTTTATTGCTGAAACCAGTTTGTATTAATAAAAGTATTATTTGTGAGAAATTGTGTTCAAGATTTATTCTATTAAACTGTACACCTGTTACATAAAAATAATTAATGATCTCATAAAATATCAACTGTATTCTTTCTTAACCGTTTTTTATTAAACTTATTTTTCATTTTGTAATACACTCATCTCATCTTGCTACCTTTTATAATTGTTAATAATTAATGTAATTGCTACTTGCAATTTGCTGAAGTCACACCAATATTTGCAGGATATGTCTTGTTTCAATACTATTTCTTTACGCCTGTGTATTGAATATGCTAAATTATTTATGTTTGCTGATGTACACTGTCGTAATTTAGTAGTAAAGATCCTGATGAACTGGAAATTAAATCTCTGACCTGAGTTTAATTGTACAGGAGGTTAGGCTAATTATAATATCATAATTCATTATTTTTAAAAATGTATTTTATTAACTTTACTTCAAAAAAATGTAATTCATTATTGAAGTAATTGCTATTAAATATTAATGTTTTGTGGTTGACCAACGTCTTCAGTAATGGACCATGTATGTGATTGAACATCAGCCTATTCATATTGGGAAAATTAATTAAAACCACCTCCAGAGAGGTTTGTCAATGGTGTACTCACACTTTTACTCTTATCTTAAGCATTGAGTAAGATGCTGGGGTCACCAAACCACTGAGTCTTACAATGTTTTTCAGCTCCAAAAGAAGACAAACAACTATTTTTAAGGTAAAGAATTCCTTTTTTTTGTAGAAAGGTATTTTAAAATAATACTTGCATTGTATTTCTATTTTTAAAATAAATTTACTAGTATTTTCAGCAGAAATTAATCCTATTTTTTGATTCAAAATCATATCCATAGTACAAAGTAAAAAAAAAAAAAAAATCATTTGGATTGTATATTAGTTCTAAAAATTTCTTTAAAATTCTAAAAGTAAAGATCAAAATAAAAATTTAAGACTCTGCACCAATTATTAGCTTGTACAGTTTTCTGTTATGTTTCTGTCACTGTAGAAGAGTTAATGTTCTTAGTGTTTGGTTTAAATTGTTATTTTAATATTGTTTCGTCTTTCCGCCATTTAAAAAACATAACTACAGATATAGAAAAGATATTGAGTTCAAATTTAGTATAAGTATTTTATATGTTATGTTTAACAAGTGAAACAAACGACAAGACTTTATTTCAATAAATTTCAAAATGGCGGTCATTTACAATTTTTAACGAATGATATCTCAAAAACCGTTAACTTTATAAAAACTTACAAAAGGCAAAATATTTTTCTTTTCTAACGTCAAACAAAATGGCCTTTTTTACTTTTTCTATGGTTCAAAGGATAACCAAGTTATCGACAAAAAAACTAAAAATACTGTTTCTTAGCGATTGTCTACAACAATCTAAACTAGTCTAACACCAACACATTTATGAATTATGTTCATTTGTATCCATGGAAACCAAGAAAATATATCTATATTATTTAACAAAGAAATTAATTGACAAGTTTACTTTTTATTTTAGCATTAATAAAATGTAAATATTATGACAAATAACGCACACTGTGACACAAATCACAATTGGGTCTGAGGCACTGCTACTTAAACTGCACATAAATATTATAAAATAAAGAAATGTACTACTAAATCAGCAAACCATCATTATTAGCCTACAATATTTAATTTATATTTTCTTGGTTTCTATGGATACAAATGAACATAATTTATAAATGTGTTGGTGTTAGATTAGTTTTGATCGTTGTAGACAATCACCAAGAAATTGTATTTTAATTTTTCCTTTGACCAAGAAAAAAATATTTTGTTTTTTGTAAGTTTACTTGTAAAGCAACGGTTTTTGAGATATTTTTCGTTAAAAATAGTAAATGGCCGCAATTTTAAAAATTATTAAAAAAGTCTTTGTGTCTTGTAAAACGTAACACACAAAATACTTACACTACAATTGAACACAATATCTGTACTATTTACTTTACTATAATGAATTTAAAAAAACTAAATGGCGGATAGAAGGGAAATGAAGAGGAACATAACTATATGTTATTTGACATTTTGTATTGGTTTTGATGTAGGCCTATATAATCCGAAAATGAATAGCCAGTCCACATTTTTCGTTACACTCTGTATTACTCTACAAACAGACCTGAAGATTCCTTTCATACACGATATTGCCTAATCACACTATTCAAAATTTCATGTAAAAACTCAAAATCCACTGGTTCTACAAATATTTCACCAAAAAGTAACTCCAAGAAGACGACTTCGACGAAGCTGCAGCAGAGATCTATCAACATGCCTGACGTTGTAGTTAATATCAACTTTAAACCCCCGATATTTTAGTTAAGGTGGACCTTTTGAGGTCGGGTTTGCGACATTTTGTTCTGCTCATAAAGACCTTTAATTCGTTGTATAACTTGACCTATGCTCTCATTTATGATTTCCTACTTACTCCTTGTGGCCGACCCCCCCCCCTGGAATGGTTTTGATACAAAGACAACTCTTGAGGCTTGATTGTAAGAATACCTACTGAATGTGAATATTCATAAAATTTCATTGTAAAGTACTCCAAACAAGAGTTGTTAAAACATAAGGGGAAAATATTGTGAATAAAAGAAAAGTAAAAAATGAATGTTAAAATGTATCTGTCATGTGATTGATAAAACCGTGTTGAATAATTACATAAATGATGAAACTGTTATCTGACATGTCCTAACTTAAAATATATACATAAAACACATAATTATGTAGAAACATTGCAAATAACCAGAGTACTACAAACTACACTCTGCTTCTTTCTTTTTTTTTAAACTGAAACCTGAAGATAGAAATATTAACAACGATTGTAATGTTGAGGTTGGAGCTAAACTTATGCTTACTTAGAATGATTCCATATATACAACCAGATATCGAAGGACCGTGAAACAACCAGAACGATTACAGGTTGTTATCAAATTAAGTACAAAGGTCCAAAATTGAACCCTTTAAAAATCGGACTTTGTATATATTCGGTATTACGACAGCGAAACTTAGAAACAACAACTTGAATAAGGTTCCAATCTTTAAGGTTACCGGCGCACCAGTACCTGAGTTTGGGGCCTGTGTCACCCATCGTATATCTATCTGACGAACAACAAGGCGGATTGTCGTGTGGGCATACCTACATACCCACGACCAAGACAACCAAACGCCACAAAAATGGAAGCACTAAGTTATAAGCTCAGGGTAGGAAAGCCACGAGGTTGCCTCGTAAAAGCAAGGGACAACGCAAACAGTCATCTGTAGAAGAAATATTCATTCTTGTCCCAATTGGAGGGGAGTGTGTTGAGACATGAATTATTATTGTTGTGTCTTTTAATGTTCAATTCAATATGTTTTGTTATGAACAAATTATAATTGTAAATAAACACCGGAGGCAAGGTAACGCAAATACTTCAACCTTCCCCTCAACCCTCCCTGACATCACAATGGGGTGACATCCCTTCACGCACTGTGACAGTATTTAATTTGTCTTTCCTGTCTATACTAGATATAAACACTGCACAGACGACAAACAGACATAATTTCAAAAAAAAACAATGTTTTGTACTCAAGGAAACTGAAAACTGATTTTCCGCAAATAAAAACTTTAATTGATTTTATGACCCATCGATTCCTATTATGGTCAACAAAGTATGACATTGGACATATAAGGGTTTTGATTTCTATTAGGGGCTCACTTATAGTAAGTAAGAGTGTGTCAATCCCGAGCTATTCTAGTTGATTTCCCCGTCTTCATCCAGTCTTGGGTTACATCCCTCTCTTTCATTCAAAATATATTGGAAAACCGCCATAATTCACAAATTACAATCTTTAACTTACCTATGCAAATTCTTGGCCCATCGCCAAATGGCAAATAGATTCCACTCGGTTTAAAGTTGTTGTCCAGGAACCTGTCAGGGTCGAACACTTCAGGCGATTCGTAATTATCTGGATCGTTCATTATAGCCATTACTGGTATAATTACTCGAGTTCCTTTCTCAATAACCAGTGATGAATCTGGTATCTTGTAGGGTTCTGTGCAGATTCGGAATTACATCGGCGCTACTGGGTACAAGCGGAGAGTTTCTGAAACATAATAATTAGAAATAATATTACAATTGTTATATTAATGAACTTCTGGTTTTAAAAGTATTTGATAATTTTATTATTATACATTTTTCGGACATTTGCCATCATTTGTGTGTTAAAAATCAAAACACGACGTTTTGGGAATAAGAATCAATTCCCGTTATCAAGTGACTAAAAACTAAAGAAACATGAAACTAGAAACTAAGCCTATGTAAGAAGTACAATTAAATAAGAATACCACCAACCTTAATATCCAAGTGTGCATCTCAGAGCTAAAACGGAGAAGTCAAAAAAACACAATCACGGTAACACACAACTAACGTCAAATACGTGTTGTTGTATCAAAGATACAGCAACAAGTGACGTGTGTGCAGAAGGCGTGACAAACTATTAGGGGAGTGGCCTATTATTAGTTGTATTAAGCTTCCTAGTCCGAGAGCGGGTTACAACCCCTTGTGGCGATTTAACAGGTAAAATTTCAGCTTGTTTTTTAGTTGTTGGGGTATTATAATCAAATTTTAGTTCTTTTTTAAATAATGGGAGCCATAATGGCCTTACTTCTATACTTGATTAGCTGATAGGATTATCCGTTAGTTTTATATACGAGGGTTCAATTTTTTTACGTTTGTATAAGTTACTTTCCCGGTGTATGATTTTTGCCTCTTTCCAATTAAATTTGTGATTTTTGGACCATATATTTTCTGCAATTTTCGATTTATCGACTAGGCCTAACCGCACATTGTTTTTATGTTTTTTTATTCTAATGGTTAATGGTCTTTTCGTCTCGCCAATATATTGTCTATCACACTCACATTTGATACTGTAAATACAGTCGTTTTTAGTATCCTGCGTGCCATTTTTAGGTTTAGTTTGGACGAGATGTTGCCTAATGGTGTTTAGTGTTTTAAAAGCGGTACAAATTTTATATTTTCTGGCTACGCGTCTAACTTTTTCCGATAATCCCGGCACATAAGGGATTGTCATGTACGCTAGTGGTTTGTTTTTATCTTTAGACTCATTATTTTTATTATTTTTCGCTCTTTTACATTTGGAAAGAATGGATAGAGGATATCCGTTAGAACTTAAATCCTGCTCGATACGTGTTAGTTCCAAGTTTAGACTGTATTTATCAGAACAAATATTATAATGTTCATTGTTGGTGTCCAAGTCAATAATGATTAACAGTTAATAAGTAGTAATAAATTACCTCATTTGTTCCGTCACGTGACTTAAATTTGTCTTGTTCTCAAGACGCGTTTCGGAGTTGGGACTCCATCTTCAGTTATATCTCTGTAGTAGAGGTCGTCAAAACATTAAAACATTTACGAAGACATAAATATATAATATTACACAAATACACAAAACGCACATACACATGTATACTTGTGTATATTTACTGACATAATGTTTATAGTGCGCACTGCTGTACGGTCCGCGGACTACTGATTGCTGTGGTGGGTCAATGGTTGACAATACTTAAGTATTTATTTATTTATTTATTGATGGCTTTATCAGTCTATTTTATCTTAGTGCTGTTTCCTATAATGAGTTGGATTGGAAAGATAATTTTTCATTTAATATGTTGTCAGGTGACTGTTTAAAAGACTTGTATATTTCAAACTCTTCAATTGCATTCATCATTCGTCCCTTTTTTTTGGATGTGGAGTGGTGTTATGTTTGTTTTAAAATCAGTGTATGAGTTGATTGTTGCGCAAAGTTTGATCTATAGGCATATAAATTGTTTTTAGGTAAATGTTCCTTATAGCGCTCCATGAATGTTCTGCCTGTTTGTCCGATATAGAAGCAATCACAGTCGTTGCAATCTAGCCCATATACACCTGATTTTTTATCTGTAAGTATGTTAGTGTTTCTACGTAATATCCTTTGTATGTTGTTATTAGTGCGGTGTGTGACGACGATGCCGTGTTTATTGAATGCATTTTTTAGAATTGTAGGTAGTATATTGGTGTAGTTAGTGGCAACGAATTTCCTTTTGTCCGTTCTATTCTGTATAATATTAAGTTTCCTATTCAGTATCGCTCTCTTATGTTTCCTTATTAATTGGTCAATTATTTGGTCATTGAATCCATTTGCTCGAGCAATATGTTTAATAATGTTTATTTCTTCTGTGAAATCTTTATTGTTGAGTGGTATATATAAGAGTCGATGTACGAAACTGTTGTATGCTGCCATTTTTTGTTGGTGTGGATGGTATGACTGAGCATGTATTGTTATGTCCGTTGTGGTTACTTTTCTAAATATTTTGTATTGAAATTTATCAGATTGCCTACTCAACAATCACAGAACGAAATGAGAGTTCTGATTAACAATAAATTGATTAACTCATTAAAAAAGACTGATAAACACAATAATTTGATGACTAATTACTCACGTGACTTTAACAATTTGAAACATATTACGCAAAAGCTGGAAAAACATGACGCCATAATAACAAAAGCAGATAAAGGAAACACCGTAGTAATCATAAAAACCGATGACTACAACATCAAAGCCGACGAATTTTTCAATAACAATGATATTGAACAAATTAAAAGAGACCCAACGAGTAAATACGTTAAAGAACTAAATAAAGCCACTCATAAATGCACGACAATTTTTGATGAAACCACACGCCGTTTTCTAAAACCCATCAACGCATCCGCGCCACAATTTAACGGATTACCAAAGATCCATAAACAAAATATCCCTGTCCGACCCCTAATAAATTATATTAACGCACCTAGTTACAGAGTGGCCAAGAAGCTAGAAAATGTTATTAAAAACAACATCATCATAAAAAAACAACCATACCATCAGGAATACAATAGACTTTATAGACAGGACCAGTAACCTAAGAATCTTACAACAATATAAAATAATATCACTGGATATTGTAAACCTTTACACAAATGTTCCAATACCGGAGACATTATCAATTTTAAGAGACAGCCTTATTGAATATGGAAAACTAAGTCACCAGGAAATTAATGAATTGATGCAATAAGACAAAATTATTTCACTTTTAACAATAAATTCTTCACACAGAACGAAGGACTAGCTATGGGTTCGCCTTTATCAGGTCTGTTAGTGGATATCTACCTAAACTTCTTCGAAAACAAATTTTTACTCTCGAAACTTAATAAATTCGAAAATAACATAATATTTTACGCCAGATACGTGGATGATACTTTCATCGTATTCAACGGAACGACTAGACAAACCGAAAAACTCAAAACATATTTGAACTCTAGTAACCCCAAATTACAATTCACCATGGAAACTGAAATAAATGACAGAATCAATTTTCTTGATGTGACTGTAACTTAAACATCTGATAAATTTCAATACAAAATATCTATCACAATGATATACTTTTGTCATTGATGTTACAATCAATTGTTGTCTCTGTAAATTTATACATAAAATAAAATAAAATACATAAAAATATTTTTGAAAATCTAAATTTTTTACTTTACCATAGACAATTAATTAAGAAAATACTTCGAAAATTCTCGTATTCACATTATCTTCGGAAACCAATACTTTATAATTTTGGAACTGGTCAACAAATTTTAATCAAACATAGATTAAATCCTAACCAGATAACGTACCTACATAGGAAAGAAAACTGCTTGAAAATCGAATGAGAGGTTTTTGAGTTATAAGGTTACAAATATAAGGTTACGCATTGCGTTTTAGATATGTTGTCCTAAGACGAACTAGATTTAGCTAAATTTATAAACTTATTAGGAGGAGTGGGGATCAGTAAACAAATTAAAATTTTCAGTGTTTTCCTAACAATACTATGATAGACGAGTGGTGTGGAGTATGCTTGATCGAGTCGTGGTTAAGTTTATGTTGCTGAGAAAATGTTTACAGCTACACTACAATGTACTAGAAGCTATCAATGACAGGTTCTCAGGTAGTTGTATGAGAAGGAATGGTCCTGTTTTCTGGCCATCAAGAAACTTTAACTTGAATCCTACGGGCTTTTTCTTATTGGATTACATTAAGAGAATGGTTACGTTGATAAAATTTGCGATCTACAGTATGTTATTTATGTGAGAGAATACCATTCATTCATGTCCCAATTGGAGGGGAGTGTGTTGAGACATGAATTATTATTGTTGTATCTTTTAATGTCCAATTCAAATGTTTTGTTATGAACAAATTATAATTGCATTCTTATTCCTCTCCAAACGTCTTTCCTTTACTTCTACCCACTCTCACCCTAGTGGTCTGTTGGTTGCCCCTTCAGCTCTTGGTCCTTTCCGCATTATATTCCTTAGATGTAGTCTGTTGGTTGTCCCTCCAGCATCTCATTCTTCTTCTGAATGTGTCTGTTGGTTGTCTCTCCAGCATCTCATTCTTCTTCTGAATGTGTCTGTTGGTTGTCTCCCCAGGCAATCAGAATATTATCACAACTTTTCGAGTTCCCGTATCACACTCCCTTAACTTCAAGTGTTTTTTGGCGGATGAACATGCAAACATCCGGCGCCTTCCGATATCCAACAGTAAGATATAGTTACGGACCGGACAAAGCGATGATGACCGTTAGGTATGACGCCTTTAAACACATGCGTTACCTCATTACCTTCGCTATAGGATAACCAATGACGACAAAATTTGTTTGTACATGCCTCTCGGCACAGAACGAAACTTTTTTTTTATTTTAAGCCAATTCAAATTTTAGACCACGCAAAAAAATTAAAAATAATGTTTATTTTCCGATCTCCTAAACTACAGTAGAAGGGATTTGATTTGCACATTCCTTCACAAAAATATATATCGCACATCTCGAAGATGATAAATGCGAAGTTATTGTCAACCCTGATTCGTAAAGTTACCATCAGAGCCGAGTTATTTATTTCAACAACTGTGTAAAACCTATTAACCAAAACAAAACTATTCATCGACAAAATTCCAGTTCTGTTTTTGTCAATCAAAAAGTGAAAATGAACAATGGACTCCGTCTTTAAAAAAAAATAATTAAATAATGACCTAAACTTGCTCCTCTTGTACCATAAACATGTCCTGAGCGTAAAGCGTATTTGAATACGATCCATTTTTTAATAACGACGATTTATTTGAATTATTTGCCCTAACATTGATTTCGCTGCGAATTTGGGTTGTAAATATCCACATTTCACTGAAGTTTTAACGAAATCGGTAGAACCGTTTTTGATTAAATATTTTATAACGGACTCACGACCGATTTTGTTTTTCCGATAACTCTCGAAACGAGATTTGGAGAGTTGGTAACCAATACGTTTTGTTTGGGTCCGTTTTGGCTAGCCTACACTTGAAATAGCAATTTTGTTGTTTTTCACCTAACTCGGAATTTCGAGCCATCAAAAAAACAATTTTTAAGTACCGCAACATAATCAAAATAATATCACTTACCTAATTTAAAAAAAAAAAATCTATGGTTGGAGCTATATAGCACGACGGATAGACGACGTTCCAAAAACAGTATCTTGCACTCAGGTTACCTTAAAATGGATATCCGTAAACAAAGTTTTGACCTATTGGATAAATTTTAGACGATGTTCAAAGGAAATATTCACCGATTCAACTCGGATATAACCTCCTATATAACCTCTCTATCCGTTAAGACTGAATCATATGTTAAAGATTATACTAAAATGAAATAAAAGTCTACTCGACTTCTACGCAGTTATTACGAGATTCCGTTAATTACTTCTCAGAACAATTCGAGTAGCCTGACCCAGGAAAGGTTCTTGCATGAAAACAGGTTTAGTTGCGCGATGCTTGATGCAACATTATGCTTTAGTTATGAAAACAGACATTACTACTATTATTGATTTTAGACGTACATTAATAATAATCCGCGTCCTGTATTACAATAAGGTAGAGGCAACTCCAAAATGGCGTCTGCTGAATAATTCGTACCAAAACCAGATTACTCGTGACCTTCCCCCCTCCCACCTAAACCTTGTGTTGATGAGAGACTAGATACTCCATAGCACAATAAGTATTGCGTAGTTGTAGCCAAGGTGTTACTACAAGCAGTGTGTCTCTCACACGGATGTGATAGTGAATTTTATTGTTTTATTATATGTGCGAAATATTGAAGGTATTGTCACAATTTAAAAAAATAATAATTTGCATTTAATTCCTCGTTTTTATTTCTAATTTTATTATATTAATTTTGTTCATTTCTGCTTTTTTTTAACTTATAAAAATACATTTATAAAAACAACTTTTGTTTTTTAGAAACTTCTCATGATAAATTTACTATTACAAATTATACTTATGCTGAATCAACATTTTGCATTTGTAGTCTTTTGTATTTTGTAACAACTTTAAATTTGTTCGTCCTTCCCTCTGTTACAAAATTTGTATATACGAAAAGTATGACTTAGAGAAGAACGAAAGAAATTGGTTATATTGTTTGTTTGATTGTAATTTTTGTCCTCAGATCTCATTATAGACAACAGGTTATTGTTGTTAATAGTTTGACAAATAAACACAAATTTATCTGAATATATTTCAAGATGGCGACTCATTTGATGGATAAACAGCAATACACACAATATGTGTAAACTTTCCTGTGTTTTTGCAGTGGTTATAGATTTCTCATAACTTAATGGAGATTTTCCAAACCCCAAAAAAAGTTCATAAAAAAAGCAAACAATTTTATAATTATCAACTGGGATATCAAATTACATGTAGGCCTAAAACAAATGTTAAAATTGAACTGAAAAAAAAGTAAATATTTTGAAATATCACAGGCCTATATTAGATTACAGTCCCTATCCCCAACATTTAAAGGTTACAATAAATTCTTTTCATTTTCGATTTTAAATTGTAATAATAGCAGTAAAGTTGGTTGAAATTCTAGACAAAATAGTAATAATGATGTTTGAACACAGTTTTCGACTATCAACACACCCCGGCATTTTATTTCTACAACAACAAGACATGTATTTTATAAAAGTCCATTGTCTTGAAATAAATATACATTAATGAAAATTAAATTTGAGTAATTATCAATTTTTAAAATAAAAGATTTTACTCTCTGTTTAAAATACACTGAATTGTAGGCTGTCTTAGATAACAATGTGGAATATATTAACATACATTAAGTAAACTTGTTTCATTATGATTTTATTTTTGTTTGATTGTAATTTTTGTCCTCAGATGAAATTATTGACGACAGGTTAATGTTGTTAATAGTTTGACAAATAAACACAAATTTAACTAAATATATTTCAAGATGGCAACTCATTTGATGGATAAACAGCAATACACACAATGTGTGTAAACTTTCCTGTGTTTTTGCAGTGGTTACAGATTTACTCATAACTTAATGGAGATTTTCCAAACCCAAAACTACGTCTTAAGGTTATAAAAAAAAGCAAACAATTAACATTCTAAAGTTATTTGACGAGAATTTTTCTTCCTTATTTTATGTTTTAGATTTTTTTTATACTTATTTTTAAAACTTAATGCCCATTCCCTTTATTAATTTTTCTTTAATGTTTCTTTACTTTAGTTGTACTTTTAATTTTATAACTATCAACTGGGATATCAAATTACATGTAAAACAAATGTAAAATTGAACTGAAAAAAAAAGTAAATATTTTGAAATATTACAGGCCTATATTAGATTACAGTTCCTATCCCAACATTTAAAGTTTACAATAAATTCTTTTCATTTTCTATTTTAAATTGTAATAATAGCAGTGAAGTTGGTTGAAATTCAAGACAAAAATTAATAATAATAATGATGTTTGAACACAGTTTAAGACTATAAACACACCCTGGCATTTTATTTCTACAACAACAAGACATATATTTTGTAAAAGTCCATTGCCTTGAAATAAATAAACTTTGATTACTAAAAATTAAATTTTAGTAATTATCAATTTTTAAAATAAAACATTTTACTCTCTGTTTAAAATACATGGCTGTCTTAGATAACTATGTGGAATATATTAACATACATTAAGTAAACTTGTTTCATTATGATTTTATTTAAAATATTCACGTACAATATTTAAATGTTTATCTCAAACGTTATTTATGTTTTTTGTGGTTAACTACTGATAAGAGAGCAAGATAAAGTTACCAAGGGCACCGATCATGACACACAATACACGTTTTTGGTGTTGGTCATAAAGTGTAGTCAGCAAGTAGAGTGGCAACTTCTGAGAGGTGATTATGAAGATTAAAATAAAGAAAATTTCGTATAAAAATATGTCCAAAAATACTCCGTTTTCCGTCTATCTCTGTCGGGAAAATTTCAAGCATCATATAGAGGGAAGTGTAAATTGCTAGGTGGGTACATACTCAGTTGTAATATTGAATTAATAAAAAAAAATAATTAATAAAAAAAATAAAAAATATATAGAGGGAGTCACAGAAAACTTGATACGTTATACAGGTTCGCATTCTACATATCCAAATAAATGAAATATATTAAGTACATTTTTTTTCCAAATCACCTTAGTTTAGTCGCAATTCACCATTTTATTTAACTCTCTATAACTCCAAATATAGATAAGATATTGAGTCCATATTTGGTATAAGCAATTAGTATGTACGATTTACAAGTTTACCAAACACAAATACTTTATTTTTACCTAACCTAATCTAACCAAACACATTTATTTTATTTTTAAATTTCGGCCGTTTAACTTAATATAGATTTAGAGATATTTGACTTTAAAAGTTATAAACTATAAAAATAAAATATCTGTGATTGGTACACTTGTAAATAGTAACATACAAAATTCTTACAAAAATTTGAACCCAATATCTTATCTATTTCTGGAGGTACAGTGGTTTTTTGTAAAAAATAAAACGGCGGATTGTCACTAAACTAAAGCGAATTCGAAAAAAACATTACTTAACATATTTCATTTATTTGACTATGAGTTTTCGTGACACTCTGTATATAGCTAACTGGGTGTCCTATCAGTTAAACCAGTGTATAAATGAGGCCATTATTGCTTTAGTTAATAATAACTGAAATAAAAATCGAAAATACAAATTCTTCTAATTTAAATAAGGCTGATTTTTTTAGGAGTGGTGACTAGGTCACGAACTAAACTCTTGAAAGAGGAGACAAAAGGTTGTTTACTCCGATAAACCGTCAGTTAAACAATTCTGATCGTTGAATATATTTTAATTATTTATAACACCACATTTCTGTTGTTTATAGGTCGGAAAGATTTTAAGTTAAATTAAAACCATTCAACTTATGCAGAATGCGACCCAATTGTTAGCAAATAATAATAATAATAATCACAGCATTGTAGTCTTTACAAAATTATATACTATATAACCTTCACGTGTTCTGACCATAGAAAACAGATTACATGACAATACAGTACTAGTAAGTAAGTAATCAAGAACGAAAGCTTTTCCAACAAAAAACAGTGCAATTTGTAAAATACTGAGTTGAGAGTAATCAGTAAAATTGAAAATGAAATGGATTACATTAACGTTTTTAATAGCAGATTTTTAAACATTTTTTAATCTTCAATTTTAGTAATTTTTTATTTTTTTAATAACTTCTATTTAATAGACATTGTAACATTTTGCAGTACAACTTATATATTTGGTTTTCTTCAAACGTGTCATTTTCTATTCGATTTGTACCTCAACTCACTTCTTTAAAAAATTGTTTTCCATCATCTTTACGGAAGTTTCATGTGTCTCCTTTGATATGTAAAACTCTTTTATTTCAGCCCTTTTGCTTTTCAAACTATAATTTAAAAAATAATAATGTAGTAAGCGTTCTTTGCATAAGCGTAATACTTGTTCAACAGGATTTTGATATCATTTGGGCCCTTCCTGTTTCAGTTAATGTGGATGTGACAAAGAAACTGAGACATTGTTCAGAATTTATACATAAACTAAATCTTTGTCCATTTATCGAGTTTAATAATCTTTTTCTTGTAGTGAATCGTTATGAAAGAGACGATGTCTTTACTTTATTAGTTGTCTTAAAGATGTAATGAAACACTTAATTTATTTAATAATAATGTTTTGTGATAAAAACAATTGATTTGAAAAAAATAACACACATTTCTGAGCGTTGAAAAGACGTTGAACACAAACACACACGCACACGTTCTCTTTCTCTCTCTTAGGTACACTACACAAAAATCTTTCATTTTTATTTTTGTATCAGTAATTTGAAGTTATCCGAAACTCATCAAAAAAGTTAAGGTGAGATTAATGTCAGAACAATGTGCTCATATCTATTTTGGGTAGTTATATAAAATAATGGTGTATTTTGAGTATTGAAGTTTTTTTTTTTTTAATAGATTTAAAATATCAATTGTAAGAGAATTACTTATGATGTACTTTAATAATTATTTTAAATTTTTGTTTCAGTTAAAACAATTTGTGGACAAACATGGCTCTCATTTTCGACTCTTTAATTTATGATCTGACTATAGCCATTTCCTTCTTAGCCATATGTCTATATCTATTTTTTACATCAACATTTAACTACTGGAAAGATCGTGGAGTGGCCTATATAAAACCGTTACCAATCTTCGGCAATCTAAAAGATCAGATACTTGGAAGAAAAGGTCCGTGTGATTTGTATCAAGGTTTTTATGATGAACTAAAAGGTCATCCATACGGAGGATTTTTTGAAATAAAATCACCAGTCCTGCTAGTTAGAGATCCTCAACTTGTTGAAAAGGTTCTAATTAAAGACTTCAATCATTTTTATAACCGAGGAGTTCCTTCAAATAGTGAATTAGATCCTTTAAGCGCTAATTTATTCAACTTGGAGGATAGAACTTGGCGTAATTTAAGATACAAGCTTACACCTACATTCACTACAGGGAAATTGAAAGGAATGTTTGAACAGATTTGTAACTGTGGAGGAGAACTTTTAAAAACTATAGAAAAAGAATCAAAAATAAACAAAGCTATCGAGAGTAAACCGTTATTGAGTGCCTTTGCTTTCGAAGTTATCGCAAGCGTTGCTTTTGGGTTACAATTGGACAAAGATGACGAAGGAAGTAAAAATTTTCGTAAAGTTGTCGAGACAATGTTTACGCCTAACAAGCGCCAGATGTTAAGGTTCTTTGCTTTGATGTATTCCCCTAATATTGCAAGGAAATTAAGAATCAAACAATTTCCTCAAAATTTAGAAGACGTTGTCATGCATCTTATACGAGGAACCTTGAATTATAGACGAGACAACAATGTAAATAGAAATGATTTCTTGCAATTAATGTTAAATTTACAAAAACAAGAAAAAGATGGAACATTACAATTCCAGATGGATCTTGACTACCATCCTGAAGACGATGTTATTGATCAAATGGAGAACGTGTCTAAAGATAAAGATGAAGATGTGGATGAGATATCGAAGGAGAAACAGAAAGGTACGTAAACTACTTTTAAAAACCATGACTTACTAAACGGGTCTTTTTCGTTAGCCCCCACTAAATAATTTCTATATTGTTTACAGTCGCAAAGTAGGTGGTGTAGATTGGTTTTTTCTTTCCCTCTGATATACAATATTGTATTCCTAGAATTTAGTATTATTATATAATCAACTGTAATGTACTACACTTCTAAAAATTCAATCTCGTATACAACGGACTTAACTTAGCCCTTTTGTGGTTATTCTTGCAACCACTAATCTAACCTAAATTTTTTTATTACTAAAAACTCATAGTATAAGTTAGGTTATATATTCAAATAGACTCATGAAATTATTCAAGGTAGCGTGGCGTTTTGGCCACTGAAATAAATAAATTCTATATTTGCGCGAGTTTTCATTATATATTTTTGAAGTTATTTTATCTATTATAATATTTAAAATATTGTATTCACAGTAAATTCCCATCAAGCAAGGAAACACAGAAAATTTCATTTGTTTACTGATCCCCCCCCCAATAATCTACAGTTGTTAACATAACCTTTATTCTAGAAAGTTGCTTCACAACTTTATAAGTTTATAAATTTAACTAAATCTATTTCGTCTTAGGACATTATATCTAAAACGCAATGCCTCTCTATTTGTAACCTTATAACTCAAAAACCTCTCATCCGAATTTCATGCAGTTTTCATGCCTATATAGTTATCTGGTTAGGATCTAATCTATGTTTGATTAAAATCTGTTGACCAGTTCCAAAATTATAAAGTATTGGGTTCCGAAGATAATGCGAATACCAGAATTTTCGAAGTATTTTCTTAATTGTCTATGGTAAAGTAAAAAGTTTAGATTTTCCTAAATATTTTTATGAATTTCTATAAATTTACAAAGACAACAATTAATTGTTACATCAATGACAAAAGTATGTCATTGTGATAGATGGACTGAATGTGTGACACATGGTTTAATTACATTTCGAAAATTCACGTGCATAAAAATATTTATAGATTGTTATTTTTAAGGTTCAATTGTAAATCTCATTATAAATTACTATTATTTTGTTCCAGAATTCATGACAGAATCGTGTATTGCAGCTCAGTCCTTTGTCTTCCTCACCGCTGGTTCAGAGACTATCTCTTCAACGGTCAACTTCGCTCTGTACAGTCTGGCTCAAAACCCAAAAGTACAGGAAAAAGCTCACAATGAAATTGATTCAGTTTTATCAAAATGCAACAATGAATGGTCGTATCAAGCTGTGAAAGAGATGACGTATCTTGATCAAGTTGTACAAGGTAAGAATTTAAAGATATAAATATTTATACTTTTAAGAGAATTGTAAATAGTTTTCCGTCATTTTTGTGTTTTCATTTTATTTGTGTTTATCTATTAGAATTTATCTATTGTGTTTCTATTAAATGAGCTATATACCGCCTGTTAAATAAGTCCCGGGACGGCTTAATATTAATTTAACCATTACAAATGGAGCTGCAAAGCTTTGCACATTTTAAAACTCATTGTGTTTGTATCCAAGTCACTCTTTTTTATATAATAAAAGAACAATAATGTCCGTCTATGTGACTTTTTTAAATAATAAAGTAGTTACTTACTTTATAATCATATGACGCGTTTCGGAACTCGTTCCATCTTCAGAAAATCGCTCTGCTGAGGTCGTTAAAACATTAAAATAAATTATTACACAACACATATATCGCAACACATATACACATACACGCGCACATTAACACAGAAAATATCAACGCGTGTGCACACCATCGAATACGTTTAATACACTGATAGGGATCAGTGTATTAAACGTATTCGATGGTGTGCACACGCGTTGATATTTTCTGTGTTAATGTGCGCGTGTACGTGTATATGTGTTGCGATATATGTGTTGTGTAATAATTTATTTTAATGTTTTAACGACCTCAGCAGAGCGATTTTCTGAAGATGGAACGAGTTCCGAAACGCGTCATATGATTATAAAGTAAGTAACTACTTTATTATTAAAAAAGTCACATAGACGGACATTATTGTTCTTTGCACATTGTTAATAGACATCAAAACCTATTTTATTACATATTCAGTGGACCGCTACCTTTCCAGGGGGCGGCCTACAAGGAGTAAGAAGGAAATCATAAATGAGAGCATAGGTCAAGTTATACAATTAATTAAAGGTCTTTATGAGTAGAACACAATGTCGTCGCAAACCCGACCTCAAAAGGTCCACCTTAGCAAAAATAGCGGGGTTTTAAAGTTTATATTAACTACAACGTCAGACATGTTGATAGATCTCTGCTGCAGCTTCGTCGAAGTCGTCTTCTTGGAGTTACTTTTTGGTGAAATATTTGTAGAACCAGTGGATATTGAGTTTTTTTAAATACATGAAATTTTGAATAGTGTGATTAGGCAATATCGTGTATTAAAGGAATCTTCAGGTCTGTTTGTAGAGTTATACAGAGTGTAACGAAAAATGTGGAATGGCTTCACTTTCGGATAATATACATCAAAACCAATACAACATGTCAAATAAGATATAGTTATATTCCTCTTCATTTCCCTTCTATCCGTTATTTTTTTTTTTTTTTAATACATAATAACTGGGTAAATAGTAAAGATATTGTGTTCAATGTAGTATAAGTATTTTATGTGTTACGTTTTACAAGAGTACCAAACACAAAGACTTTCTTAATAATTTTCAAAATTGCGGCCATTTAAAATCTTTAACGAAAAATATCTCAAAAATCGTTACTTTGCAAATAAACTTACAAAAAACAAAATATTTTTCTTTTCTAACGACAAACAAAAAAAAAATTTTTAAGTTTTTTGTTGGTCAATGGAAACCCAAGTTATCGACAAAAAATTAAAA
Organism: Aphrophora alni; assembly: GCA_963513935.1. Lineage (NCBI taxonomy): Eukaryota > Metazoa > Arthropoda > Insecta > Hemiptera > Aphrophoridae > Aphrophora > Aphrophora alni. The sequence goes on along the minus strand of OY740769.1, from coordinate 99,214,821 downwards.
ATACAATTTCTTGGCGATTGTCTACGACAATCAAAACTAATCTAACACCAACACATATGAATTATGTTCATTTGTATCCATGGAAACCAAGAAAATATAAATTAAATATTGTAATAATGATGGTTTGCTGAATTAGTAGTACATTTCTTTATTTTATAATTGTTATGTGCAGTTTAAGTAGCTGTGCCTCAGCCTCAATTGTGATTTGTGTCACAGTGTGCGTTAGTTGTCATATTTTCATTTTATTAATGCTAAAATAAAAAGTAAACTTGTCAATTAATTTCATTTTAACTAATAATAGTTGTTTTCTTGGTTTCCATCGATACAAATGAACATAATTCATAAATGTGTTGGTGTTAGACTAGTTAGACTAGTTTTTATTGTTGTAGACAATCGCTAAGAAACAGTATTTTGAGTTTTTTTGTCGATAACTTGGTTATCCTTTGAGCTATAGAAAAAATGAAAAGGCCATTTTAATAATTTGTCGTTAGAAAAAAAAATTCTGCCTTGTAAGTTTTTATAAAGTTAACGGTTTTTGAGATAACATTCGTTAAAGATTTAAATAGCCGCCATTTTGAAAATTACTAAAATAAAGTCTTGTTGTTTGGTTCACTTGTAAAACGTAACATATAACATACTCATACTAAATTTGAACTCAATATCTTTACTATATCTGTAGTTATGTTTTTTTTAATGGTGGATATACGAAATAATATTACAATAACAATTTAAACCAAACACTAAGAACATTAACTCTTCTACAGTTACAGAAACGTAACAGAACACTGTACAAGCTAATAATTGGTGCAGATTCTTAAATTTTATTTTCGATCTTTGCTTTTTGAACTTCAAAGAGATTTTTAGAACTAATATACAATCCAAATGATTTTTTTTTTTTTTTTTTTACTTTGTATTATGGCTATGATTTTGAATCTTAAAAATAGGATTAAATTCTGCTGAAAATTCTAGTAAAATTATTTTTAAAAGAGAAATACGATGGTAATTATTATTTTAAAATACCTTTCTACAAAAATAAATGAATTCTTTAACTTAAAAATAGTTTTTTTGCCTTCTTTTGAAGCTGAAAAACTTTGTTAGACTCAGTGGTTTGGTGACCCCAGCATCTTACTCAATGCCTAAGATAAAAGTAAAAGTGTTTGTACACCATTGGCAAACCTCTCTGGAGGTGATTTTAATTAATTTTCCCAATATGAAAATAGGCTGATGTTGAATCACATACATGGTACATTACTGGAGACGTTGGTCAACAACAAAACCCTAATATTTAATAGAATTTTTTCAATAATGAATTACATTTTTATAAAGTAAAGTTAAAAAATAAAATTATTTATAATTAATTATGATATTATAATTAACTTTCTGTACAATTAAACTCAGGTCAGAGATTTAATTTCCAGTTCATCAGGATCTTTACTACTAAAAAACGACAGTGTACATCAGCAAACATAAATTATTTATCATATTCAATACACAGGCGAAAAGGAATAGTATTGACCCAAGACATATCCTACAAATATTGGTGCGACTTCAGCAAATTGCAAGTAGCAATTACATTATTAACAATTATAAAAATGAGATGAAGGTATTACAAAAATGAAAAATAAGTTTAATAAAAAACGGTTAAGAAACAAAATTGTTGATATTTTTTGAGATCATTAATTATATTTAAGTAACAGGTGTACAGTTTAAAATAATAAAACTTGAACACAATTTCTCACAAATAATACTTTTATTTATACAAACTGGTTTCAGCAATAAACTCGTCATCTTCGTGATACACAAGTTACAATAACTAAAGTATACCATCTCACAAGTCAAGCTCAATATTTATTTATGCGTACAGTATTGAATTTAGAGAAAATCAGACAAAACCATAAACAGCTTGGCTACATATTCTGTCTATAAAACAATTTGAACGAAACTTTTTATGGACACTATTTAGTAATTTCATCTCTTTATCTCGCCTTTTCTTCATTTGAAACAACCAAGATAATTAACTAGAGAGGAAATCAGAAGTGTAAATAGTGTCAAGATATAAAAACACTTGCTTCAGTCATGTGATGATGACTTGTATTTTATCTATTTATCTCATTTAGTCTTCTCTTCAAAGAATTATAAAATACACTTTGCTGAAAGATAATGATGTGCATGTTTTAGGATTTTATCAAATAATTATATAAGGTTATTGTTGTTATCTGTCATTGTAACTGATTATACATAAAGGTAGATAATATTTAACAATGAAGCTCTCAAACACTTAAAAAACAATTTAGATGGGAGCCATCATGGTACTTATCCAACCCCATCGAGCATTGTAATACAAGCACATCCTATAAATGTAATGCCCAAAAGTTGGTTGTTTTTTCCTTGTAGGAAATGTAAAATTTTATTGGTATTTCAAAGGGTATTATCTAGTAGGATAAGTTTGTTTCAAACATTTTCTGAAACTTGTAATTGTGTATTACTTGAAATCAGCTAGGCTTTGATGTGCATAGTAGATGATTGTGTTTAAACTCTCGCTTCGCTATTAGTATCTTGATCCTTGAAGCTGTACAGTGCAGTGTGGAGAAGCCTCTACTCGCCACGCTTGTGTCTTTGACTTAGTCCCGGATTTCGTAACACATTTTCTTGTAAAATTAATTTTTAATTTTTATTTTTTTTCCATCATTAACAATTTGTTATATTTATATTACAACTAAGTACAAACTTATCAAGTAATTTATCTTTCGCAATATATCTTCCCAATAAACCAGTATCTCGTGAAATTTCTTCCAGGATCTGTACTCATCACTCAGATCCCCTCGTCATTGACACACTAAGTCACAAGGTTTTGTCCTCTTCAGTCTGCGCTGATCCTGACTAGCGCTGAGGAGCGGCAACACTTCTACATTTATATGCGTCGATAGTCTCTTGTTATGCTTTATCTCGCATGTTTTAATCTCTTCTACAACGGTAGGAATTCCCAAGTCACGATGATTGTTATTGTTCCTTACATACCAAGGTGCATTGCAGATGCTGCGCAGTACTTTATTTTGGAATGTTTGTATCATCTTGATATTTGTTTTCTTGGTACAACCCCACAGTTGTATTCCATATAACCAGACAGGTTTAATTACTTGCTTATATAATAGCAACTTATTATGCAAAGAAAGCTTTGAGTGTCTTCCCATCAACCATTGCATCTTCTTGAATTTGATGTTTAATTCCTTATTTTTCTTTATTTACATGTTCTTTCCATCTAAGTTTTGCATCCAATGTCATGCCAAGGTATTCTGCCGAATTTTCATATGGGATTCTTTGCGAATTTATGGTAATTGCGGCTGGGACAACTTTAAGGTTCGTAAATTCAACATGTAGGCTACTGACTTGCCCTCATTCAATTTGATCCTCCATTTCTTTGTCCACCAAACAATCTCATCAATGGAGTTTTGCAACTTATTGTTTGCGTCCTCCACGTTCGTAGCAACCGACATTACAGCTGTATCATCAGCAAATGTAACTGTTATGGTATTCTCCAACTCTGGCATGTCCTGCGTGTAAAGTAAGTACAGTAACGGGCCCAGAACGCTTCCCTTGGATACTCCAGCATGTATATCTTTGAGCTCAGAGTATTCATCTTCTACTTTAATCCTGAAGTGCCGTCCTTCTAGATAATACTTTAATATTAGATACCATTCATAACTGAGCGAGTTATACAGTTTATATTGGTTCCCTTGGTGTCATACCTTATCAAAAGCCTGCGTTACATCTACGAAGACACTTGCTTGTCTTCAAAGGACTTTTCAATTATATTGACTATCCTATGAACCTGGTCAATGGTTGAGTGTTTCCTTCTAAAACCAAATTGATGGTCGGGAATCAACTTTCTTTCTTCAATGATTGGGTAGAGTCTCTTAATTAGGAGTTTCTCAAATATTTTCGAAGTTACCGGTAATAGGGAGATTGGACGGTAACTTGCAACTTCGCCAGCGGGCTTGCCAGGCTTTGGAATCATAATCACCTCTCCTACCTTCCACTGACATGGCACATATTTTATTCAAACTAATTAAAAATTAAGGTTCCTAATTTAAGTTCTTACATTAACTTTGCGATTTGTAATCACGGAGATGTGGGGTTGGTACCATTACATGCAGAATTGAAAACTACCAATTTGTATCTAATTTAGTGTGTTATAAGTTGAATACCACATGAGATATGAACAAAAACTATATATAATTGCCGCCATTTTGATATTTTTAATTACAACTTTGTGAATTTTAACAGGGTTCTATAGGACAGCATAGCCCCCTACGCCAAATACCATATTCTTGTCTTAATTTACGTGCCCGCTAACCTGCATAGTACAAACGACCATATTGACGGACGGACGGCATGTTGAAAATCATTCTGAGGCCATAAAAAGTATATTTTGGGGAGGATTACCAAACTTATCCTATCCTTGTACACTAGGGAAGAAACTCTCCCTATCTTAACAGTTCTAAATTGTTACTGCTGCACTGTACATCAGAACTCAAAAATAACATTAAACCACAATCATTTCATTAAGTTATTATTCTGGTTTAATCTGACATTTTCCATCATTTGTGTATGTGAAGAGGTTTCGAGATTATAAATCAACTCTCTTTATCAAGCGTGAAACTAGAACATAAAAGTAGCGTAGAACCATGTTAAAAACTAAAACTAAATCTATTATCTAAGAAAAGAACTAGGCCTGAGAAGTCAAAGATAAGACTAATGTGATCAGATAAATCAACAAGGAACAGGTCTACACTACACAAAGTACGGCAAGCAACTTATTATAAAGGATAAGAGAAATTCCCAACTGTTTACCCGTATAAACAACCAACCCCCCCCCCCCTTTGTCAATAGTTTAGATTTCGATCGCGTCATGAATCCCATTTGTGGAATAAACGGCAAAATATCAGTCTTTATAAACCATACTAATAACACGAAATATCCATCATTATCAAATACTTTTAAAACCAGAATATCATAATTGACATATAATAATATAACAATTGTAAGATTATATGTATTAATTATGTTTCAGAAACTCTCCGCTTGTACCCAGTAGCGCCGATGTTATTCCGAGTCTGCACAGAACCCTACAAGATACCAGATTCATCACTTGTTATTGAGAAAGGAACTCGAGTAATTATACCAGTAATGGCTATAATGAACGATCCGGATAATTACGAATCGCCTGAAGTGTTCGACCCTGACAGGTTCCTGGACAACAACTTTAAACCGAGTGGAATCTATTTGCCATTTGGCGATGGGCCAAGAATTTGCATAGGTAAGTTAAAGATTTTAATTTGAGAATTATGGCCGTTTTCCAATATATTTTGAATGAAAGAGAGGGATGTAACCCAAGACTGGCTGAAGACGGGTAAATCCACTGGAATAGCTCGGGTTTGACACACTCTTAGTTACTATAAGTGAGCCCCTAATAGAAATCAAAACCCTTTATGTCCAATGTCATACTTTGTTGACTACTAAAATATTAATTATGTTTTTTGTTATTTTTACCAACACCATTTAACAGAAAACATGAATAAATATTTATTCATTTTAAAATTCCACATATAAATAAGGGAAACCGATGGGTTATAATCTCCAAAACTAGCTTCAGTAAGAAAATAAACAAAAAGTGTCAATTTTCTTAATAACGGTTCTAAAGATTTCGAACAAATTTTTCTCAAGCTTTTTGATTTTTATGGAATTTTTAAGAGTAAACTGTTGAAAATGTACTCCGTACCTTTGGTAGGGTCGGGATCAAAAGGCAAACTAATATATTTAAATTTAGTTTCTTTCGGTTCGAGAGTCGTGGACATTTTTTTTTTTACATTCTTGTGTTTTTGTGTCCTTAATATACAATCTATAACTTTCTGATCAAACGTATTTTATTTATCCAATTCGCTGTAAAACACCATAAGGGTAAGAGGTATTTGGATAGATGTATGTATCATATAGTTAAAAGTCCCCAATTCATGTCTATTACAAGATATTGTATTAAAATAATATCAAATTAGGCTCCTTGAAATAACAGCTACGAGGCCCGTTGGGTCGAGATACTGACACGAGTGAAAGTTTAATATGTACAGACCTACGCTCGTTATGGTATAGCGGAAGTCAAGGAAACTGATATACACGAAATATAAAAACCTGTATAACAAACTACGCTACTGGATAAAACCTCTAGATCTATCGATACATTAAATACATTTTCTACAAGAAGTAAGAAACCAATGTTTGTGCATTACATTTAAAGATCTTCTTGTATTGTATTGTATGTTTAGACTGGGTAAGTACCACGATGGCATCCATCAATTTGTAAAATTTATCAGTCGCGAATTATTTTCCGCCTAATTTCGTTGAATTCAGAAAGAGAGGCATTATATCGTAGTAAGAGAGATAGACAGGGAAGACAAATTAAATACAGTTAGGCTAGTCAATATGAATGAATTTCATTGTTTCGCTTTGTATTTATGCAATGATTGATTCATTTGTTTTTGTTCTTTGTAGGGTATAAAAACTAACAAATTAACAGCCATTTAGAACTGTTATAAAGTTTTATGATCTCCCTTATATTCTAATGGGGAGGGGGGGGACTAAAAATACACAATTTTCTCATCACCTGCAAAACGTAACAATATTAGTGTGTTCTAGAAAATCTGCACCCATTAAAAGTTGAAAACTACAAATTATTCATTAAAATACGATTAACAAATATATGAACATATTATGCAAGGACGTAATTTCTCGCTTAAATAATTTTTGATCTGTAATGTCTATAAATCAGAGTAAATATCTCAAACATATTTAAAGTTTTCTCCTTTAAAAAACAAAAAAAAATTGTGAAACGTGTAAAAGTTAAAACCATCAGCGTTCCCTGTCACATACTGTTAAACAATTCCAAATAACTTTGTGTGTTTCAGCAATGAGGTTTGCAGCTCTGGAGGTGAAGATGGTCATAGCAAAAATACTGTCCCAGTACACAGTGAAACTGAGCAGCAAAACTGAACTGCCTTTGAAATTTCGAAAGAACTCGTTCTTGCTTTTACCTGATAGCGGATTTTGGTTTGAATTTGACAAGCGAGCAAACGCTTAATATAAATCTATGTTTGTTTCAATGTATTTGTTTTATATATTTAAATATTGCATAAGTAGGCTATTATTAACATTTTAGCTTCAACTATATGAGATTTGATAACTTACAAATTTAGAGTTATTGGAAAAGGAACAGAAATATTATAATATATAGTAGTTTGATGTGATTTAAATAACTGAATATAATAATAAAATATATGTTTCTTATTTTTTAGAAGTTCTTATTCATAATATACATATACTCATGATGATAGTATAGATCTTTGAAATGTACTCTGCCATTTTGTTTAGAACACGTTTTGACAGGACGTTCAAATTTATAAATATATTGAAATACAAATATGTTTTTTCGAAGTGACTAAAACTAGGATAAAACACAACTGTGTAGCCTGAGAGAAGTAAAATATAGTATTTTTATCATCTATATATATATATATATATATATATATATATATATATATATATATATATATATATATATATATATGTAAAAGTCAAAACCCACTGACTGATCACGAAATCTCTTTATCGAAGAAGCCTATAGCTATGAATTTTATTAACATGGTTTAGGGTAGGTCTGTAGACGTGTATTAAGGAAGGGTTTTAAAAATGTTCCACTCCAAGGGTGCTTTTTACCCCTAGAGCATATCTCTGGATCCAAGAAGCCTAGAGCTGCGAATTCTTTAACATGATTTGGGGTAGGTCTGTAGACGCGTACTAAATAAGGGTGTTGAAAATGTTCCACTCCAAGGGTGTTTTTTACCCCTAGAGCATATCTCTGGATCCAAGAAGCCTAGAGCTAATAATTTTTTAACATGGTTTGGGGTAGGGCTATGAATTTTTCCTCTCAATGGTGTTTTGCATTCAAGTAGTTCGCTCATCCCACGTTTTTGTACTAAATTACAAAAGTGATGTATCTAATTAGCTGTTATAAGTATGCGTTGTTATATTGGTTGCTATGGTAACTAGCGATTAACTTGGATTACGTGTTGTCCATACATGGACAAGGTCTTAATTCCCTTACCCCGACCTAACCCAACACTACTCTTGGATAAACCAGCTTTTAATAAGTTAACTATACTAAATAATTATGTCGAAGTTATTTAGTTTTTATAAAATAATTCCAGAATTACCATAGAATTTTGGTAATTCTAGTTTTAAACTTTATCAACCTATGGTAAACTGGTTTTATACGGTACAAAAATAGGTTAGGCCTAAACCCTACAGCATTTTGTTTCGTTTTTGTTTTTTATAAATCTGTATGATCGTTAAGGAACCATATGTTTAAATAAAACAAAGCAACATTTTTTAATTTTTTTCAAATATAATTATGTCAGTTTTCCTTAAAATTGACTGTGGTGTGATTTATAAAATGTTTTTTAATGCTAATTATGTACTGAAGGCCACCCTAGATTTTAGTTGTTAATAACCTTGCAATCTTAAGCTATTTACCTTGTTTGTCATTAATCAGATATTTTTGTAACTCTAGAAAATTTTCAAATCTCAAAATCCATTAATATTAAAGAAATTGACACTTTTAGACACAAGGGATCAATGCTTATTTAGGTTAATACGAATATGTACGACAGTACGTAAGATTACATTAGTCAGGTTAGAGAAGGTTTCACTGCTCATGTAATGTAATGTTCATTTATGCCCTAATGACAACGTGAGTTTTACGCTGACAAGTGGGATGAACGAACTACACCCTTGAAGGGGAAAATTTTCAAAACCCATTCTAAGTACGCGTCTACAGACCTGCCTCAAATCATGTTAAAAGGTTCATAGCTCTAATTTTCTTGGATCCAGAGATATGTTTTAGAGGTAAAAAATCCATTTAGTGTAACATTTTCAAAACCTTATCTTAGTACGCATCTACAAACCTACCCCAAACCATGTTCAAAAATGCATAGCTCTAAGCTCATGGATCCAGAGATATGCTTTAGGGGTAAAACACACCCTTGGAGTGGAACATTTTCAAAAACTTTTCTTAGTTCGCGTCTATTGAACTACACCAAACCATTTAAAAAAATTCATAGCTCTAGGCTTCAAGGACCCGAAGATATGGTTAAGGAGTCAAAAACACTCTAGAAGTGGAAAAGTTTCAAAAATCTTTCTTAGTACACGTCTACAGACCTACCCCAAACCATGTTAAAAAAATCATAGCTCTAGGCTTCTAGGATTCAGAGATCTCGTGATCTGTCAGTGGGTTTTGACTTTTACATATATATAGTCACATTTCCCTGTGATTATAAAACCAATTTTTTTGGAAAATATTTTAGTCGTTTTCAAATATGGAAATACTGTAATAGTATCAGAGTTGGAATAGAACAATATTTAGCCAAGAGACCTGATAACATAGATGAACAATAGGGATCTAACCTAAAACCACATTAAAAATTGTGTAGATACAGCTACGGTGCCTCGGGGTTGCCACATTGATTAAGGTCATGCACATCCAGACTTTAAAAAGTTTAATCTAAATCAATATATCTGTTTTTAGAATCTATTTTACTTTATTTGAAAATCTAATACATAAATCCGTATTATATTGGAATGGAACTGTGTTTCATATTTAAAGGTTTATTACTTTTATAACTTCCGATTGTTCAGTGGCTAAAGCTCTCGTCTTGTGTACAAGCGGTTACGCGTTCGATACCTCTAGGGCAGCGGTTCCCAAAAGATGCGCCGCAGCGCCCTAGATGGCCTTAAGAGACACCAAGATATATTCCAATATCATTTGTATATATGAAAACTAATACACGACGTTTCTAGAATATAAATCAACTCTCGTTATCAAGTGTTAACTAGAACATAAAAGAGAAAAACAAACATAGCGTAGAGATATGTTGGAAATTAAAACAAAATTTTTATCTAAGAAAAGAACTCATCCTAAAACTAGGTAAGACTAAATACAAAAGTGATCAGATGGTAAATGTCCGACTAAACCTTGTTATTAATATGAATAATCCAACATTATCAAATAACTTTAAAATCAATAATTAGGAAGAGCATAACTATTTAGAAGAGAAATTAATTGAGATAACAAAGATTGTTTACCCTTGTTGCAACATTTGTGATCTTCAATGAATCTGATTACTTTCGTAACATAAAATCTCTTTCTGCAGAACAACCATCACACCTTTTTAACTAATTAGAAAAATGTTTTTAAGAAGATAAAAAGTTCAGTAATGACGAAATTTTATCTGAATTTACTTTTACTTCACGGTATTTAATTTACGGGCGAAAAACGTCTCGATCACCATCGGCTTTAAAAAAGGAAGAAAATAAAGAGCCCTAGTCCCTGGTAGCGCTAGGGTAGACAAATGTTTGTCAAGTGTAATCTTAGAGGGAACATGAAGAGATGCATCTAACCCAAGACTTCTTGAAAAATGGTGTACATCCAGCTAGGTAGTCTGTAGTAGCAACATGAAATTACTTAACTTTAATCAGTAAAAATTTATTATCTGTTGCTAAGCTCAATCTTAATCATATTTGCAACGTCATTTGTGCTATTCTGCGAGGGAAACTAGGGAAACTGTGTTTCGGTTGATTTTAAGAATTTGGAAGATGTAGTCCATCCCTCCCAACAAATTCAAAGTAATTTATTCAAAGTAATTTATTCAAAGCTATAGACTTGTAGCCTATAAATTAATTGTATTGAGTGCAGTGGAGAAATATTTTAAACACTAACAACGTCGTCAATCGAAAAAGATTAAGAAACATTTCCTTAGAGGCTTAAAAAGTTGCATGTTAACCCAGCATCGTGAGACTGTGTATTTACGATTAGTAATAAATCCTGGTTAAGAAAGTTAAAATTGTGACGACGGGAACTTGATGGTTAATCAATGAAAAACCCTCTAACAACGAGCTGCTATGCTATGTAAGGAACCGTTAGGAGTTTAACTACAGTGAGTACGGGCGTCTCAATTCCGAGGTATCCTTGTGTAGGATACCTGTTTTCTCTCTTTCCTTTAAGGTCTCTCTTTGCCAGGTTTGGCTATCTTCTGACATTATGTTCTTTTCTTCTTTTCTTTTATGAGGTGATTATGAACGAGAGTTTTGCCTTTAAACAACAAGAAAACAAATTATGTATGTGATCGTTTAACTCAGTCAAAATGGATAAATATACAAAAGTTTACTTTAAATGTAATATTTATGTTTAAAGAAATGACAAAATCAAAAATTATTTAAGCGAGAAATATGTCTGATAATACGACCTAAATAGTTTTAGATGTCCCAATGTGATTTGCATAATGTCAATATTAATCTTGATTCATTGCGTCTATCAAGGGCAGATCTTTGTTCGTATTTCATCAAATAGAAACACGTGTTAAGGATTTGTTTGACTAGTTTATAATATTTGTTAATCGGATTTTATTGAATAATTTTGTCGTTTTCTACTTTTAATGGGGGCAGATTTTCAAGAAAACACTAATATTGTTACGTTTTGCAGGTGATGAGAAAATTGTGTATTTTTAGTTCCCCCCCTCCCCATTAGAATATAAGGGAGATCATAAAACTTTACAACAGTTCAAAATGGCTCACAATTTTACGTTTTATACCCTACAAAGAACAACAAAAAAATCAATCAATCTATGCATAACTACAAAGCGAAACAATAACATTCATTTATATTGACTAGCTTGACTGTATTTAATTTGTCTTCCCTGTCTATACTTGATGTAAAAAAACTGCACAGACGACAGACAAAAAAAAACTGTTTTGGACTCAAGAACCTGAAAACTGATTTTCCGCAAAACTCTACATTGATTTTATGACCAATCAATTCCTATTATGGTCAAAAAAGTATGACATTGGACATATGAGGGTTTTGATTTCTATTAGGGGCTCACTTATAGTAAGTAGAAGTGTGTCAATCCCGAGATATTCTAGTTGATTTCCCCGTCTTCATCCAGTCTTGGGTTACATCCCTCTCTTTCATTCAAAATATATTGGAAAACCGCCATAATTCACAAATTACAATCTTTAACTACATATGCAAATTCTTGGCCCATCGCCAAATGGCAAATAGATTCCACTCGGTTTAAAGTTGTTGTCCAGGAACCTGTCAGGGTCGAACACTTCAGGCGATTCGTAATTATCTGGATCGTTCATTATAGCCATTACTGGTATAATTACTCGAGTTCCTTTCTCAATAACCAGTGATGAATCTGGTAACTTGTAGGGTTCTGTGCAGACTCGGAATAACATCGGCGCTACTGGGTACAAGCGAAGAGTTTCTGAAACATAATAATTAGAAATAATCTTACAATTGTTATATTAATGAACTTCTGGTTTTAAAAGTATTTGATAATTTTATTATTATACATTTTTCGGACATTTGCCATCATTTGTGTGGTAAAAATCAAAACACGGCGTTTTGGGAATAACTTCAATATTTTATAATGATGGATATTTCATGTTAGTAGTATGGTTTATAAAGACTGAACTTTTACCGTTTATTCCACAAATGGGAATCATGACGCGATCGAAATCTAAACTTTTTAAAGAGGGGGGAAAGGTTGTTTATACGGGTAAACAGTTGGGACTTTCTCTTATCCTTTATAATAAGTTGCTTGCCGTACTTTGTGTAGTGTAGGCATGTTCCTTGTTGATTTATCTGATCACATTAGTCTTATCTTTGACTACTCAGGCCTAGTTCTTTTCTTAGATGATAGATTTAGTTTTAATTTTTAACATGGTTCTACTCTACTTTTATGTTCTAGTTTCACACTTGATAAAGAGAATTGATTTATAATCTCAAAACGTCTTCAAATACACAAATGATGGAAAATGTCAGATTAAACCAGAATAATAACTTAATGAAATGATTGTGATTTAATGTTCTGTAAGAGTTATGATGTACAGTGCAACAGTAACAATTTAGAACTTTTTTTTTTCCGTTCTGTCTAGGCTGTGAAACCCTCCTTCAGAGGCCTCACCGGCGTCGACCTAGCGATCTTTTGCCGCCCCAATTTCCTTCCTACACCCATTCAGTAATACCCGTCATCGTTATGAAGGAACAGATACTACCAATAGGGTTGTCTAGGATGGTTTCCATCTCTTTCCCCGGAGGGCCTAGAGAGTATAGAATGGCTCGTCCTAACGCCTCACACTCTAAAAGAATGTGTTCTGCGGACTCTTCAGCCAAACATCATTTCCTGCAAGTGTTATCTGCAGCAATCCCTATCCTGTGTAGGTGTTTTCTGAGGTGACAGTGGCTCGTTAAGAGCCCAACCACCCACCTCATGTTATCCCTTCTGAGAGAGATGAGTTGTTCCGCATGTTTCTTGCTTGGTCTAAATAACCTTTTAGCAAGTCTACTAGTGGTTGAATTCGTCCAGGCCCTGTTCATCCCCTCCCGTATCCACGTATCAACCGCTGCCCTGGCATGTCCATAGGAGATTCCGAACACTGGTTCCGGGCCCACGAAAGGGGATTCTGAACCTGACCTGGCTAATTCATCTGCTCTCTCATTACCATCAATACCTGAGTGGCCAGGAACCCAGCCCACAGTGACCGTGTTCATCTGACTAAGCTTTATCAACGATGAGATACAGTCCCATACCTGCTTCGACTTTACCCTAGTCGTGTTTAGTGCCTTAATAGCAGCTTGACTATCTGTGAAGATCAGAATGTTCTTACCTATGTATTTCATTCTTTGATTCTCCTTGATACATTCAGAGATAGCACCTACTTCTGCTTGGAAAACAGTAGCATGCTTACCTAGGCTCAGTACGATGGAACTCTATGGGTTGAGCCCATTTATGCCACCGCCTGTACCCATCTCCGGTTTCGAGCCATCTGTGAACCAGACTATATCTTGCTCGTTATATAACCTCCTTCCAGACTCCCATTCTTCCCTAGAGAAGATCTTCGTCTTTAAAGGCTTGTCTAATGAAACATTAGGTATCATGTGATCTGAGGGCATGTCTAACACTTCCCTGTTGACCACTTGATTTATCCTGCAGTGCCCGATTGCAGGCCACCTCTTTCTCCAGCAACCCGTTTGCTGAAGTCTGATGCACTCATCCTGGCCTGTCCCTGAATATATACCCCTAGGGGAGGGAGATCCAGTAGAGCATTCAAGGTAACCGTTGGTGTAGACCCCATGGCCCCCGTGATGGCCAAACAGGCCACCCTTTGGAGATCATCCATTCTACTTCCAACCCCACCTTGTAACGTCTTAGTCCACCAAACCACCGCAGCATAGGAGATTAGTGGTCTAATGATCATGGTGTAAATCCACATCACCACCTTGGGTTGCAGACCCCATTGTTTACCAACAGCCCTCTTACATGCAAACATAAGACACTTGGCTCTGGTTACTACCCGTTCTATTTGTGGGTTCCAGGTGAGCCTTTAGTCCAACACAGTACCTAGGTACTTCACCTGGTTCTCCAACGCTACCTCCTGCCCAAAGAGCTTAGGTAGCGACCTCACTCCCAGATTCCTTTTTCTTGTGAAGGGAATGAGAGAAGTTTTTACAGGATTCACAGATAGCTGTTCCTCCTGACACCACCTTTCCACCTGGATAAAGGCAGCCTGCATGAGGTCACAAACAACGCTCATGTCTCTACCTCTAACCACGATGGCCACATCATCGGCATATCCCTGTGAGTAGAATCGTTGTTCGTTTAAACGCCTAAGGATCTTATCCACTACCAGGTTCCATAACAGGGGGGATAAGACTCCGCCCTGTGCACATCCACGTCTAGCTCTGACCGTGATAATTTCATCATACAGAGTAGCCTGGATTGACCTGCTGTTCAGCATGGCAGACACCCATCCTACAACAGCCTTGTTCACTTCACAATCCTCCAAAGCCCTAATCATTGATTGTATTGAAGTGTTGCTGAAGGCTCCCTCTATGTCCAGGAACGCCGACAGAGCTATTTCCTTTGCTTCCAGACTTTCCTCTATTCTGGTCACTAAATGATGTAGAGCAGCCTCAGTGGACCTGCCTGGTCTATAAGCAAATTGATTTTCGTGCAAGCCTGAACTCCTAAGCACGCTATCTCTGATATTGACATCCAGAATTCTCTCCATAGCCTTTAGCAGGAAAGAGTTTAGGTAAATTGGTCTGTAGGCCTTGGCCTGAGCATATCCCGCTCTTCCAGGCTTTGGAGCGAAGACCACCCTCGCCACAGACCAATTCCTTGGAACATGGCGCAGCGCCAAGCTCGCTCAAAAAGCACCCGTGATAAACGGCCTGAGCACCTCCAAACCCTCCTTGAGGAGTAAGGGAGTGATCCCATCCGGCCGCGGGGCAATATGCATCTCGAACGATCTTATGGCCCAGTCCACCTTATCCTCATTAATGAGTCTCCTCGAGCAGTTCCAGTCCGCTCTACGCGGGCTTGCCCTAGTGTACAGGGAGGGATCGCTTCCTCCCTCTATCTCGCAATCCGGAAAGTGACATCCCAGGAGTACTTCCTGAGTCTCCCTTCCGGACTGCGTATACGAGCCATCTGATTTTTCCAGAGAGCCCACCATATTGGTATGTTCAGCCCTCAGGATCTTCTGGAGTCTAGCCATTTCAGAGCACTCTTCCACTCTTTCACAGTACTTTCTCCAGGAATCCCGCTTGGCTTTCCGAATTGCTGAGTTATACTCAGTAAGTTTTTTATGATAGGGTTCCCAGCAACCTTGATGTTTAGAGGCCATGAACAGAGGTCTAACCTCCCTCTTCATTTTTGCTAGTTCCTTGTTCCACCACCTTACCGTATCGTGTTTTTTCCTTTGTGTGAGGGGGCAGTTGGCCTGAAAAGCACACCGCACCGCAGCCTGCAGCTGCACCGATACTTCTGCCAACTCCTCTATCCCCCTCACTTCAGGCCCTATATCTTGAACAGCCTGCCCCAAGTCTTCCCTGTACTTCTCCCAGTTCGTCCTTTTGGGGTTTCTGAACCAGATGACTCTCTTCTGCTTCCACCTCATCTCGAATAGAATGGGCTGGTGATCTGCCAGTGATGGCTCCACCGAGATCCTCCACCCCTTGATGAGTTGGGCAGTACGTTCAGTACAGACTGTGATGTCAATAACCTCCCTCCTCACTCTGTTGATGAAGGTCGGTTTGTTACCTACATTAACTATATCTAAATTATAACTAGACAAATAGTCAAATAGAGACTTACCTCTTGCATTACAGTTGGAGCTGCCCCATGCAAGGTGATGCGCATTGGAGTCCACTCCAAGGACTAGGTGTTCACCTATCCTCTTCGCTTCTCCCACAATGCGTGTAAACTCATCAGTTGGAGGTGGATTGGCAGAGTCGAACGGGAAGTATGCAGAGCCTATGGTAATTTCTCCACACACCTTAAGGTCCTCCAATCTCACCTTAGCTGCCACCAGATCCCTGGAACAGAACTCATTTAGCAAAAAGACACTTAAATTCTTATTCACTAACATGCATGTTCTGGGAGCGTCCGATGACGTATCGTACATCAGCCTTCCCCCAGCGTCTCCCAGCCCCAGAACCTTACCTTTCACCGCCCATGGCTCCTGGATCAGAGCCACATCGATGCCTTCGGCCTTGAATCTGCTGGCTAGGTTAAGGCTGGCCGCCTTTTTATGCTGAAGATTGGCCTGGACCACCTTCAGCACCTTCATTGGCTGCACCATCCCTTGTTCTTTTTCCAATGATCTGGAACTGGATCTGCCCAAGCCCGAGCCTAACCCTGAGGTTTCTCTTCTTGAGCATCTCCAGACCCTTCTCATTTAGACCAAGAACCACTGTTTTCCCCTGAGGGCCCATGGTTCTAGCGTTAATGATCCTCCAATCTCTTGTCGAGATTGAGAGGTCATGTTGCTGGATTCTGGACAGTACGTCCTCCACCTTCATCTTGTCAAATGGGGGCGGAAACCTGGTGATAACCTTTGTAATGTTAATCACCTTTTTCGCGTCCACCACCTCCAAGATATTCCCTTTCCAGGGATTGCATATGGCAACAGCCTGCTCTAGCCACCCCCTTGGTTTCCAGATTGCAGCACTCTAATACCATAGCTCTACTTTCCAGCCTAGGCGACTCATTGAAGCCTGGTAGACATCCATCAGAGAGGGGCTTCATCTGCGCAATGAGAGCAGACGAGAGCTCCAGGATGTCCTCCTCAGTGAGTAGCCTTTCTGGAAAGTCTTTAGGTACCACAGCAACCGGGAAAGAGGTCAGCCTTTCTGCATATGAGAATTCCAACCCCCTCCTGGGTCTCTTTGGTACCTGATTGAGTCCTGAGCTTGAAGTACTGCTGACATCAGACCTTTGCATTTTTGGCGTTCCTACATCAGCAGCCACTCCCCTGCTCATCGGAGTAGCTTTCGGGTATTCCACCCAAGTGCCCGCAGCCATCTTCTCCTCCCCACATCGCCTCGTCTTTTCTCGATAGAAGGCGGCGCCTTTCTTGGCTGGATTTTCAACGTGCATCCGGTTAATCCTAGATGCCGTTTGTCTCAGATCTGCATCTGATGTACTTGCCTCAGAGGGTGGTACAGTGAGTCGACTTTCTGCCGTAGCAGACCTGTCGCCACTGTCCCTTGAGGAAGTGGTAGCCTACTCAACTGGAGCTTCTACCATCTCTTGTTCTGCCATGTTCCTGGCCTGACCCATTGGGACTTCCAGGGGCATTTCTTCATCGTCAAGGCGCAGACTGAGGACATTCTCAACTGGAGATTCCCTCTCTGCACCTGACCGTCTGTTCGCTTCTGGTCTATTTATGTTTTCCATGAAGATATTCTTTGGGTTTTTGCCCCATCTATGGTCCTGAGCAACGTTCTCACCATCCTCGGTGAGGCATTCGCCAGACAAAGTCCTCCCGCGACTCAGGCTCTCCGTAGCCCAGCCACTGCCCCTCGGCTGTCTATCCAGAGAACCTTCCCAGAACCGAACCATGGAAACTGGGTTGTTCCTCCTTCAATAAGCCTACTCACAGCAACTGCACTTGATCCACTACGCATTCGCATAGCGAGAACCCCTGATCTGGGCTTGCCAGACCCAATCGCGGCTCACCCAAGCCTCCAGAGCGCAAAGTGATGTGTTGGATCCAACCCTCCACAAAGAGTCTTCACCTCAATCACCAGCCACCCCTTCATCAAGGGTCACCGTCTCCCCCAAGCAGGGTATACCTGGGCGCCCCACTTTCCCAGCAGGGGGGGAGGATCCCCCTATCCAGGCCTATATATGTCCTGCTCTGGTCACACTTCCCAATCATCTCTGTGTTGGTACTTGCCTGGGACAGAGAGAGATTTAGTTACCTCTACCCAGGCTGCGCGGCGTCGGTACATTAGCCTGCACCCTCCTAGTCAAGACTAGAAGAGTGCAGTTTCCAGGTGACACTGGGTGGAAGAGTACCGTCCGACTTCGACACCCAAAGTGTCGGCCTAGTTCTTTTCTTAGATGATAGATTTAGTTTTAGTTTTTAACATGGTTCTACGCTACTTTTATGTTCTAGTTTCACACTTGATAAAGAGAGTTGATTTATAATCTCGAAACCTCTTCACATACACAAATGATGGAAAATGTCCGATTAAATCTGATTAATAACTTAATGAAATGATTGTGATTTAATGTTCTTTTTGAGTTCTGATGTACAGTGCAGCAGTAACAATTTAGAACTGTTAAGATAAGAAGAGTTCCTTCCCTAGTGTACAAGGATAGGGTAAGTTTGGTAATCCTCCCCAAAATCTACTTCCTATAGCCTCAGAATGATTTTCAACATGCCGTCCGTCCGTCAATATGGTCGTCTGTACGTAAGCAGGTTAGCGGGCACGTAAGTTAAGACAAGAACATGGTATTTGGTGTAGGGGGCTATGCTGTCCTATAGAACTCTGTTAAAAATCACGAAATTTTAATTTAAAATGTCAAAATGGCGGCAATTTTATATAGTTTTTGTTCATATCTCATGTGGTATTCAACTTATAAAACACTAAATTAGATACAAATTGGTAGTTTTCAATTCTGCATGTAATGGTACCAACCCATTACAAATAGCAAAGTTAATGTAAGAACTTAAATTAGGAACCTTAATTTTGCAAGAAAATGTGTTACCAAATCCAGGACTTAGTCACATCCAGGACACGAGCGTGGCGAGTAGAGGCTTCTCCACACTTCACTGTACCGCTTCAAGGATCAAGATACTAATAGCGAAACGAGAGTTTAAACACAATCATCTACTATGCACATCAAAGCCTAGCTGATTTAGAGTAATACACAATTACAAGTTTCAGAAAATGTTTGAAACAAACTTATCTTACTAGATAAGACCCTTGATTAACCAGTACAATTTAACATTTCCTACAAGGAAAAAAACAACCAACTTTTGGGCATTACATTTATAGGATGTGCTTGTATTACAATGCTCGATGGGGTTGGATAAGTACCATGATGGCTCCCATCTACTTTTTTTTAAGTGTTTGAGAGCTTCATTGTTAAATATTATCTACCTTTATGTATAATCAGTTACAATGAAAGATAACAACAATAACCTTATATAATTATTCGATAAAATCCTAAAACATGCAAATCATTGTCTTTCAGCAAAGTGTTTTATTAATTCTTGGAAGAGAAGACTAAGTGAGATAAATAAAATACAAGTCATCATCACATGACTGAAGCAAGTGTTTTTATATCTTGACACTATTTTCACTTCTGATTTCCTCTCTAGTTAATTATCTTGGTTGTTTCAAATGAAGAAAAGGCGAAACTAAGACAAAAAAAATTACTAAATAGTGTCCATAAAAAGTTTCGTTCAAATTGTTTTATAGACAGAATATGTATCCAAGCTGTTTATGGTTTTGTCTGATTTTCTCTAAATTCAATACTGTACGCATAAATAAATATGGAGCTTGACTTGTGAGATGGTATACTTTAGTTATTGTAACTTGTGTATCACTGAAGACGACGAGTTTATTGCAGAAACCAGTTTGTATAAATAAAAGTATTATTTGTGAGAAATCGTGTTCAAGTTTTATTCTATTAAACTGTACAACTATTACTTAAAAATAATTAATGATCTCAAAAAATATCAACAATTTTCTTTCTTAACCGTTTATTATTAAACTTATTTTTCATTTTTGTAATACTTTCATCTCATTTTGCTACCTTTTATAATTGTTATTATTGTAATTGCTACTTGAAATTTGCTGAAGTCGCACCAATATTTGCAGGATATGTCTTGGGTCAATACTATTCCTTTGAGCCTGTGTATTGAATATGCTAAATTATTTAAGTTTGCTGATGTACACTGTCGTTTTTTAGTAGTAAAGATCCTGATGAACTGGAAATTAAATCTCTGACCTAAGTTTAATTGTACAGAAAGTTAATTATAATATCATAATTAATTATAAATAATTTTATTTTATTAACTTTACTTATAAAAAATGTAATTCATTATTGAAATAATTGCTATTTAAATATTAGGGTTTTATGGTTGACCAACGTCTCCAGTTTTGGACCATGTATGTGATTAACATCAGCCTATTTTCATATTGGGAAAATTAATATCTTTACTATTTACTTTGCTATAATGTATTTAAAAAAACAAAATGGCGGATAGACGGAAAATGAAGAGGAATATAACTATATCTTATTTGACATGTTGTATTGGTTTTGATGTACCGGTATATAATCCGAAAGTGAAGCCGGTCCACATTTTTCGTTACACTCTGTATAACTCTACAAACAGACCTGAAGATTCCTTTAATACACGATATTGCCTAATCACACTGTTCAAAATTTCATGTAAAAACTCAAAATTACATTTATCTACAAATATTTCACCAAAAAGTAACACCAAGAAGACGACTTCGACGAAGCTGCAGCAGAGATCTATCAACATGCCTGACGTTGTAGTTAATATAAACTTTAAACCCCCGCTATTTTTGCTAAGGTGGACCTTTTGAGGTCGGGTTTGCGACGACATTGTGTTCTACTCATAAAGACCTTTAATTCGTTGTATAACTTGACCTATGCTCTCATTTATGATTTCCTTCTTACTCCTTGTAGGCCGCCCCCCTGGAAAGGTAGCAGTCCACTGAATATGTAATATAATAGGTTTTGATGTCTATTAACAATGTGCAAAGCTTTGCAGCTCTATCTGTAATGGTTAAATTAATATTAAGCCGTCCCGGGACTTATTTAACACGCGGTATTTATCTCATTTGTTAGCAACATTCTAATAGATAAATACAAAAAAAAGAAATGAAAACACAAAAATGACGGAAAACTAATTACAATTCTCTTAAAAGTATAAATATTTATATCTTTAAATTCTTACCTTGTACAACTTGTTCAAGATACGTCATCTCTTTCACAGCTTGATACGACCATTCATTGTTGCATTTTGATAAAACTGAATCAATTTCATTGTGAGCTTTTTCCTATACTTTGTTGTTTCAAATGAAGAAAAGGCGAACTAAGAGATGAAATTACTAAATAGTGTCAATAAAAAGTTTCGTTCAAATTGTTTTATAGACAGAATATGTAGCCAAGCTGTTTAAGGTTTTGTCTGATTTTCTCTAAATTCAATACTGTACGCATAAATAAATATTGAGCTTGACTTGTGAGATGGTATACTTTGGTTATTGTAACTTGTGTATCACTGAAGATGACGAGTTTATTGCTGAAACCAGTTTGTACAAATAAAAGTATTATTTGTGAGAAATTGTGTTCAGGTTTTATTTTATAAACTGTACACCTATTACTAAAAAATAATTAATGATCTCAAAAAATATCAACAATTTTGTTTCTTAACCGTTATTTATTAAACTTATTTTTCATTTTTTTAATACCCTCATCTCATCTTGCTACCTTTTATAATTGTTATTACAGTAATTGCTACTTACAATTTGCATAAGTCACACCAATATTTGCACTATTCCTTTGCGACTGTGTATTAAATATGCTAAATTATTTATGTTTGCTGATGTGAACTGTCGTTTTTTAGTAGTAAATATCCAGATGAACTGGAAATTAAATCTCTGACCTGAGTTTAATTGTACAGAAAGTTAATTATAATATCATAATTAATTATAAACAATTTTATTTTATTAACTTTACTTTATGTCAAAATGTAAATTGACAAGTTTACTTTTTATTTTAGCATTAATAAATTAGAAATATGACAAATAACGCACACTGTGACCCAAATCACAATTGGGTCTGAGGCACAGCTACTTAAACTGCACAAAACAATTATAAAATAAAGAAATGTACTACTAATTCAGCAAACCATCATTATTACAATATGTAATTTATATTTTCTTGGTTTCCATGGATACAAATGAACACAATTCATAAATGTGTTACAGTGTTTTAACGAAATCGGTAGAGCTGTTTTTGATTAAATATTTTATAACAGTCTCAAGACCGATTTTGTTTTTCCGATAACTCTCGAAACGGGATTTGGAGAGTTGGTAACCATCACGTTTTGTTTGGGTCCGTTTTGGCTAGCCTACACTTGAAATAGCAATTTTGTTATTTTTTTGTGTCACCTAAGTCGGAATTTCGAGCCATGGTAAAAACAATTTGTACTGCAATATAACCAAAATAATATCACTTACCTAAGTTTATTAAAATCGATGTAGCGTTGCAGCTATAGAGCACGACGGACAGACGTCGTTCCAAAAACAATATCTTGCACTCAGGCTACCTTAAAACGGATATCCGTAAACAAAGTTTTAACCTATTGCATAAATTTTAGACGATGTTCAAAGGAAATATTCACCGATTCAACTCGGATATAACCTCCTATATAACCTCTATATCCGTTAAGACTGAATCATATGTTAAAGATTATACTAAAATGAAATAAAAGCCTACTCGACTTCTACGCAGTTATTACGATTCCTTAATTACTTCTCAGAACAATTCGAGTAGCCTGACCCAGGAAAGGTTCTTGCATTAAAACAGGTTTAGTTGCGCGATGCTTGATGCAACATTTTGCTTTACTTATGAAAACAGACATTACTACTATCAATGACTACATAAATACATAATAGCAAATTATGTAGTCATTGCTACTATTATTGATTTTAGACGTACATTAATAATAATTCGCGACCAGTATTAAAATAAGGTAGAGGCAACTACAAAATGGCGTCTGCTGAATAATTTGTACCAAAACCAGATTACCAGTGACCTTCCCCCCTCCCACCTAAACCTTGCGTTGATGAGAGACTAGATACTCCATAGCACAATAAATATCGCGTAGTTGTTGCCAAGTTGTTACTACAAGCAGTGTGTCTCTCACACGGATGTGACAGTGAATTTTATTGTTTTATTATATGTGCGAAATATTGAAGGTATTGTTCGATTTAAAAAATAAATAAATAAATATTAGCATTTAATTCCACGTTTTTTTTTCTAATTTTATTACAGTATATTAATTTCGTTAATTTCTGCTTTTTTTAACTTATAAAAATACATTTATAAAAACAACTTCACTGTTTTTTAGAAACTTGTCATTAAATTTTACTATTACAAATTATACTTATGCTGAATCAACATTTTGCATTTGTAGTCTATTTTTGTAACAACTTTAAATTTGTTCATCCTTCCCTCTGTTAAAAAAATTGTATATACGAAAAGTATGACTTAGAGAAGAACGAAAGAAATTGGTTATATTTTTTGTTTGATTGTATGATTTGTATGTTTGATTTGAATTTATGCCCTCAGACCTAATTATAGACGACAGGTCATTGTTGTCAATACTTTGACAAATAAACACAAATTTATCTGAATATATTTCAAGATGGCGACTCATTTGATGGATAAACAGCCATACACACAATATGTGTAAACTTTCCTGTGTTTTTGCGGTGGTTATAGATTTACTCATAACTTAATGGAGATTTTCCAAACCCAAAACTACGTCTTAAGGTCATAATAAAAGCAAACAGTAAACATTCTAAAGTTATTTCATGAGTATTTTTCAACTTGATTTTATGCTTTAGACCTTTTTAGACTTATTTTTAATAGCCTACTTAATGCCCATTCCCTTTATTAATTTTTCTTTAATGTTTCTTTACTTTAGTTGTATTTTTAATTTTATAATTATCAACTGGGATATCAAATTACATGTAGGCCTAAACAAATGTAAAAATTGAAATGAAAATAAAAAGTAAATATTTAAAAATATCACAGGCCTATATTAGATTACAGTCTCTATCCCCAACATTTAAAGGTTACAATAAATTCTTTTCATTTTAGATTTTAAATTGTAATAATAGCAGTGAAGTTGGTTGAAATTCTAGACAAAATAATAATAATGATGTTTGAACACAGTTTACGACTATCAACACACCCCGGCATTTTATTTCTACAACAACAAGACATGTATTTTGTAAAAGTCCATTGTCTTGAAATAAATTTTAGTAATTATCAATTTTTAAAATAAAAGATTTTACTCTCTGTATAAATACACGGAGTTGTAGGCTGTCTTAGATAACAATGTGGAATATATTAACATAGACAAAGTAAACTTGTTTTATTATGATTTTATTTAAAATATTCACGTACAATATTTAAATGTTTATCTCAAACGTTATTTGTGTTTTTTTGTGGTTAACTACTGATAAGAGAGCAAGATAAAGTTACCAAGGGCACCGATCATGACACACGATACACGTTTTTGGTGTTGGTCATAAAGTGTAGTCAGCAAGTAGAGTGGCAACTTCTGAGAGGTGATTATGAAGATTAAAATAAAGAAAATTTCGTATAAAAATATGTCCAAAAATACTCCCTTTTCCGTCTATTTCTGTCTGTCTGTGCGTTTTTCCCTCAAAAACAAAAGATATCGATACTAAATTGTTCAAAGTGTTTTAATCAGTTTGAAGTGTGCACAAAATCTAAAAATTCTAACTGTGTCAAACGGGCGTTTAAAAAAATTGTTTGATACCAAATTATATCTGAGAGATATTTGATTAAAGTAAATATATAAAAAGATAATAAATATATTTTTTTAGATAGGTAGTTTGCATGTCTAGTGATTGAAATTTTATGCGAGTATCGAATGTTATTGACAGTAAATTGACGAATAAGAATTAAGGAACACAAAATGATTACGCGATTAGGCTTAATAAATAAATCGAAAATATTTTGTCAGGAAATAACAAATTTATTTGGGAAGAACCAAATATAATAAACCGGGGAAAACTAATAAATTTCAAGCGTCATATACACTATAGCCTACAAGGCGTCACAGAAAACTTAATACGCTCTTCAGGTTCGCATTCTACATATCCAAATAAATGAAATATATTCAGTACAGTTTTTTTTTCAAATACACTTAGTCGCAATTCACCTTTTTATTTACTGTAACTCTCTATAACTCCAAATATAGATAAGATATTGAGTCCATGTTTGGTATAAGCATTTAGTATGTACGATTTACAAGTTTACCAAACACAAATACTTTATTTTTACAAAACCTAACCTAACCAAACACATTTATTTTATTTAAAAAAATTTCTTCTTTTATCTTAATATAGATTTAGACTTTAAAAGTTATAAATTATGAAAATAAAGTATCTATGATTGGTACACTTTTAAATCAGTGCAATTTGTAAAATACTGAGTTGAGAGTAATCAGTAAAATTGAAAATGAAATGGAATACATTAACGTTTTTAATAGCAGATTTTTTAACATTTTTTAATCTCAAATTTTACAAATTTTTATATATTTTTTTTTAATGTCTTCAATTTAATATACATTGAGAAACATTTTGCAGTACAACTTATATATTTGGTTTTCTTCAAACGTGTCATTTTCTAGTCGATTTGTACCTCAACTCACTTCTCTAAAAAATTGTTTTCCATCATCTTTACAGGAGTTTCATCTGTCTCCCTTAATATGTAAAACTCTTTTATTTCATCCCTTTTGCTTTTCAATCTCCAATTTAAAAAATAATAATGTAGTAAGCGTTCTTTGTATAAGCGTGATACTTGTTCAACAGGATTTTGATATCATTTGGGCCCTTCCTCTTTCAGTTAATGTAGGTGTGATAAAGAAACTGAGACATTGTTCAGAATTTAAACATAAACTAAATCTTTGTCAAATTACCAAGTTTAATAATGTTGTACTCTGCGTCACTCCAAACAGTTTTCTTTTTCTTGTAGTGAAGCGTTATGAAAGAGACGATTTCTTTACTTTAATAACTGTCTTAAAGATATAATGATACACTTAATTTATTTAATAATATTGTTTTGTGATTAAAACTATTGATTTGAAAAAAAAAACACACATTTCTGAACGTGAAAAGATGTTGAACACAAACACACACTCACACGTTCTCTTTCTCTCTCTTACACTGCACAAAAATCTTTCATTATTTTTGTATCGGTAATTTGAAGTTATCCAAAACTCATCAAAAAAGTTAAGGTAATGCTATTAATGGCAGAAGAATGTACTCATATCTATTTTGGGTAGTTATATAAAATAATGGTGTGTTTTGAGTATTGAGTTTTTTTTAATAGATTTAAAATATCAATTGTAAGAGAATTACTTATTATGTACTTTAATAATTATTTTTAATTTTTGTTTCAGTTAAAACAATTTGTGGACAAACATGGCTCTCATTTTCGACTCATTAATTTATGATCTGACTATAGCCTTTTCCTTCTTAGCCATATGTCTATATCTATTTTTTACATCAACATTTAACTACTGGAAAGATCGTGGAGTGGCCTATATTAAGCCGTTACCATTCTTCGGTAATCTAAAAGATCAGGTACTTGGAAGAAAAGGTCCGTGTGATTTGTATCAAGGTTTTTATGATGAACTGAAAGGTCATCCATACGGAGGATTTTTTGAAATAAAATCACCAGTCCTGCTAGTTAGGGATCCTCAACTCGTTGAAAAGGTTCTAATTAAAGACTTCAATCATTTTTATAACCGAGGATTTCCTTCA
Source organism: Aphrophora alni (assembly GCA_963513935.1). Lineage (NCBI taxonomy): Eukaryota > Metazoa > Arthropoda > Insecta > Hemiptera > Aphrophoridae > Aphrophora > Aphrophora alni. The sequence goes on along the minus strand of OY740769.1, from coordinate 99,187,787 downwards.
AATAGTGAATTAGATCCTTTAAGCGCTAATTTATTCAACTTGGAGGATAGAACTTGGCGTAATTTAAGATACAAGCTTACACCTACCTTCACTACAGGGAAATTGAAAGGAATGTTTGAACAGATTTGTAACTGTGGAGGAGAACTTTTAAAAACTATAGAAAAAGAATCGAAAATAAACAAAGCTATCGAGAGTAAACCGTTATTGAGTGCCTTTGCTTTTGAAGTTATCGCTAGCGTTGCTTTTGGGTTACAATTGGACAAAGATGACGAAGGAAGTAAAAATTTTCGTAAAGTTGTCGAGACAATGTTTACGCCTAACAAGCGCCAGATGTTAAGGTTCTTTGCTTTGATGTATTCCCCTAATATTGCAAGGAAATTAAGAATCAAACAAATGCCTCAACATTTAGAAGACGTTGTCATGCATCTTATACGAGGAACCTTGAATTATAGACGAGACAACAATGTAAATAGAAATGATTTCTTGCAATTATTGTTAAATTTACAAAAACAAGAAAAAGACGGAACATTACAATTCCAGATGGATCTTGACCACCATCCTGAAGACGATGTTATTGATCAAATGGAGCACGTGTCTAAAGATAAAGATGAAGATGTGGATGAGATATCGAAGGAGAAACAGAAAGGTACGTAAACTACTTTTAAAAACCATGACTTACTAAACGGGTCTTTTTCGTTAGCCCCCACTAAATAATTTCTATAATGTTTTCAGTCGCAAAATAGGTGGTGTAGATTGGTTTTTTCTTTCCCTCTGATATACAATATTGTATTCCTAGAATTTAGTATTATTATATAATCAACTGTAATGTACTACACTTGTAAAACTTCAATCTCGTATACAACGGACTTAACTTAGCCCTTTTGTGGTTATTCTTGCAAACACTAATCTAGCCTAAATTTTTTTATTACTAAAAACTCCGAGAATAAGTTAGGTTATATATTCAAATAGACTCATGAAATTATTCAGTTAAAAACAAACATGTAAAATATATATAATATATATATATATATACGGTATATATATATATATATATATATACATATATATATATATATAAATTTATAAAGATGGCGTTGCGTTTTGGCAACTGAAATAAATAAATTCTACGTTTTTTGTGAGTTTTAATTATATGTTTTAAGTTATTTTATCTATTATAATATTTAAAGTATTTGTATTCACAGTAAATTTCCATCAAGCAAGAAAACACAGATAATTTCATTTGTTTACTGATCCCCCCCCCATAATCTACAGTTGTTAACATAACCTTTATTCTAGAGAGTTGCTTCACAACTTTATAAGTTTATAAATTTAATTAAATCTAGTTCGTCTTAGGACATCATATCTAAAACGCAATGCCTCTCTATTTGTAACCTTATAACTCAAAAACCTCTTATCCGATTTTCAAGCAGCTTTCTTTCCTATATAGGTACGTTATCTGGTTAGGATCTAATCTATGTTTGATTAAAATCTGTTGACCAGTTCCAAAATTATAAAGTATTGGTTTCCGAGGATAATGCGAATACCAGAATTTTCGAAGTATTTTCTTAAGAGTCTATAGTAAAGTAAAAAAATTTAGATTTTACAAAATATGTTTATGAATTTCTATAAATTTACAGGGACAACAATTGTAACATCAATGACAAAAGTATGTCTTTGTGATAGATGGACTGAATGTGTGACACATGGTTTAATTACATTTCGAAAATTCACGTTCATAAAATTATTTATAGATTGTTATTTATAAGATTCAATTGTAAATCTCATTATAAATTACTATTATTTTGTTCCAGAATTCATGACAGAATCATGTATTGCGGCTCAGTCCTTTGTCTTCCTCACCGCTGGTTCAGAGTCTATCTCTTCAACGGTCAACTTCGCTCTGTACAGTCTGGCTCAAAACCCCAAAGTACAGGAAAAAGCTCACAATGAAATTGATTCAGTTTTATCAAAGTGCAACAATGAATGGTCGTATCAAGTTGTGAAAGAGATGACGTATCTTGAACAAGTTGTACAAGGTAAGAATTTAAAGATATAAATATTTATACTTTTAAGAGAATTGTAATTAGTTTTCCGTCATTTTTGTTTTTTCATTTCTTTTTTTTGTATTTATCTATTAGAATGTTGCTAACAAATGAGATATATACCGCGTGTTAAATAAGTCCCGGGACGGCTTAATATTAATTTAACCATTACAGATAAAGCTGCAAAGCTTTGCACATTGTTAATAGACGTCAAAACCTATATTACATATTCAGTGGACTGCTACCTTTCCAGGGGGGGCAGCCTACAAGGAGTAAGAAGGAAATCATAAATGAGAGCATAGGTCAACTTGTACAACGAATTAAAGGTCTTTATGAGTAGAACACAATGTCGTTGCAAACCCGACCTCAAAAGGTCCACTTTAGCTATAATAGCAGGGGTTTAAAGTTTATATTAGCTACAACGTCAGGCATGTTGATAGATCTCTGCTGCAGCTTCGTCGAAGTCGACTTCTTGGTGTTACTTTTTGGTGAAATATTTGTAGATAAATGTAATTTTGAGTTTTTACATGAAATTTTGAATAGTGTGATTAGGCAATATCGTGTATGAAAGGAATCTTCAGGTCTGTTTGTAGAGTTATACAGAGTGTAACGAAAAATGTGGACTGACTTCACTTTCGGATTATATTATACCGGTACATCAAAACCAATACAACATGTCAAATAAGATATAGTTATATTCCTCTTCATTTTCCGTCTATCCGCCATTTTGTTTTTTTAAATACATTATAGTAAAGTAAATAGTAAAGATAAAATTAATTTTCCGAATATGAAAATAGGCTGATGTTCAATTACATACATGGTCCATTACTGGAGACGTTGGTCAACCATAAAACCCTAATATTTAAATAGCAATTATTTCAATAATGAATACATTTTTTTTAGTAAAGTTAATAAAATAAAATTGTTTATAATTAATTATGATATTATAATTAACTTTCTGTACAATTAAACTTAGGTCAGAGATTTAATTTCCAGTTCATCAGGATCTTTACTACTAAAAACGACAATGTACATCAGCAAACATAAATAATTTAGCATATTCAATACACAGTCGCAAAGGAATAGTATTGACCCAAGACATATCCTGCAAATATTGGTGTGACTTCAGCAAATTGCAAGTAGCAATTACATTAATAACAATAAATTATAAACGGTAGCAAAATGAGATGAAAGTATTACAAAAATGAAAAATAAGTTTAATAAAAAACGGTTAAGAAAGAAAATTGTTGATATTTTTTGAGATCATTAATTATTTTTAAGTAATAGTTTTACAGTTTAATAGAATAAAACTTGAACACGATTTCTCACAAATAATACTTTTATTTATACAAACTGGTTTCTGCAATAAACTCGTCGTCTTCAGTGATACACAAGTTACAATAACTAAAGTATACCATCTCACAAGTCAAGCTCAATATTTATTTATGCGTACAGTATTGAATTTAGAGAAAATCAGTTAAAACCATAAACAACTTGGATACATATTCTGTCTATAAAACAATTTGAACGAAACTTTTTATGGACACTATTTAATAAATTCATCTCTTTGTCTTGCCTTCCTTTTCTTCATTTGAAACAACCAAGATAATTAACTTAAGAGGAAATCAGAAGTGAAAATAGTGTCAAGATATAAAAACACTTGGTTTAGTCACGTGATGATGACTTGTATTTTATTTATCTCATTTAGTCTTCTCTTCAAATAATTATTAATACACTTTGCAGAAAGATAATGATGTGCATGTTTTAGGATTTTATCAAATAATTATATAAGGTTATTGTTGTTATCTGTCATTTTAACTGATTATACATAAAGGTAGATAATATTTAACAATGAAGCTCTCAAACACTTAAAAAAAAATGGGAACCATCATGGTATTTATCCAACCCCATCGAGCATTGTAATACAACACAACCTGTAGTGCCCAAAAGTTGTTTGTTTTTTTCCTTGTAGGAAATGTTAAATTGTACTGGTTAATCAAGGGTCTTATGTAGTAGAATTAATTTGTTTCAAACATTTTCTGAAACTTGTAATTGTGTATTTCTTGAAATCAGCTAGGCTCTAATGTGCATAGTAGATGTCATTAAACGCTCGCTTCGCTATTAGTAGGCCTATCTTAATCCTTGAAGCTGTACAGTGCAGTGTGGAGAAGCCTCTACTCGCCACGCTCGTGTCTTTGACTTAGTCCTGGATTTGGTAACAAATTTTCTTGTAAAATTAAGGTTCCTAATTTAAGTTCTTACTTTAACTTTGCTATTTGTAATGGGTTGGTACCATTACATGCAGAATTGAAAACTACAAATTTGTATCTAATTTAGTGTGGTATAAGTTGAATACCACATGAGATATGAACAAAAACTATATAAAATTGCCGCCATTATAACATTTTTAATTAAAATTTTGTGTTTTTTAGCAGGGTTCTATAGGACAGCATAGCCCCCTAAACCAAATACCATGTTCTTGTCTTAATTTTCGTGCCCGCTAACCTGCTTAAGTACAGACGACCATATTGACGGACGGACGGCATGTTGAAAATCATTCTGAGGCCATAAAAAGTAGATTTTGGGGAGGATTACCAAACTTACCCTATCCTTGTACACTAAGGAAGGAACTCTCCTTATCTTAACAGTTCTAAATTGTTACTGCTGCACTATACATCAGAACTCTTACAGAACATTAAACCACAATCATTTCATTAAGTTATTATTCTGGTTTAATCGGACATTTTCCATCATTTGTGTATGTGAAGACGTTTTGAGATTATAAATCAACTCTCTTTATCTAGTGTGAAACTAGAACATAAAAGTAGAGTAGAACTATGTTAAAAACTAAAACTAAATCTATCATCTAAGAAAAGAACTAGGCCTGAGAAGTCAAAGCTAAGACTAATGTGATCAGATAAATCAACAAGGAACAGGCCTACAATACACAAAGTACGGCAAGCAACTTATTATGTAGGATAAGAGAAAGTCCCAACTGTTTACCCGTATAAACAACATTTTTCAATAGATTAGATTTCGATCGCGTCATGACTCCCATTTGTGGAATAAACGGCAAAATTTCAGTATTTATAAACAATACTACTAACGTGAAATATCCATCATTATCAAATAATTTTAAAAGCAGAAGTTCATTAATATAACAATTGTAAGATTATTTTTATTAATTATATATGTTTCAGAAACTCTTCGCTTGTACCCAGTAGCGCCGATGTTATTCCGAATCTGCACAGAACCCTACAAGATACCAGATTCATCACTGGTTATTGAGAAAGGAACTCGAGTAATTATACCAGTAATGGCTATAATGAACGATCCAGATAATTACGAATCGCCTGAAGTGTTCGACCCTGACAGGTTCCTGGACAACAACTTTAAACCGAGTGGAATCTATTTGCCATTTGGCGATGGACCAAGAATTTGCATAGGTAAGTTAAAGATTTTAATTTGAGAATTATGGCTGTTTTCCAATTATTTTGAATGGAAGAGAGGGATGTAACCCAAGACATGCTGAAGACGGGGAAATCCACTAGAATAGCCTACTACGGGGACACACTCTTACTTACTATAAGTGAGCGGGTGAGCCCCTAATAGAACTCAAAACTACTATTTTGTTGACTACTAAAATATTAATTTTGTTTATTGTTAATTTTACCAACGCCATTTAACAGAAAACATGAATATAAATGTTTGTTCATTTTAAAATTCCACATATAAATAAGGGAAAATGATGGGTCTAAATCTCCATAATTTAGCTTTAGTAAGAAAATAAACTTAATAGCGGTTCTAAGGATTTCGAACAAATTTTTCTCAAGCAATCTTGATTTTTAAAGGAATTTTATTAATGGAATTTTGAAGACTAAACTGTTGAAAATGTACTCCGTACCTTTGGTAGGGTCGGGATCAAAAAGCAAACTAATATATTTAAATTTACTTTCTTTCGGTTCGAGAGTCGTTGACATTTTTTTTTTTTACATTCTGGTGTTTTTATGTCCTTAATATACAATCTATAACTTTCTGATCAAACATATTTTATTTATCCAATTCGCTGTAAAACACCATAATGGTAAGAGGGATTTGGATAGATGTATGTATCATATAGTTAAAAGTCCCCAATTCATGTCTATTACAAGATATAGTATTAAAATAATATCAAATTAGGCTCCTTGAAATAACAGCTACGAGGCCCGTTGGGTCGAGATACTGACAATAGTGAAAGATTAATATGTACAGACCTACGCTCGTTATGTTATAGCGGAAGTCAAGGAAACTGTTATACACGAAATATAAAAACCTCCCAATGTTTGTGCATTACATTTAGAGATCTTCTTGTATTGTATTATATGATTAGACTGGGTAAGTACAACGATGGCGTTATCAGTCGCGAATTATTTTCCGCCTAATTTCGTTGAATTCAGAAAGAGAGGTATATCGTAGTAAGAGAGATAGATAGGGAAGACAAATTAAATACAGTTAGGCTAGTCAATATGAATGAATTTCATTGTTTCGCTTTGTATTTATGCAATGATTGAATCATTTGTTTTTGTTCTTTGTAGGGTATAAAAACTAACAAATTAACAGCCATTTAGAACTGTTATAAAGTTTTATGATCTCCCTTATATTCTAATGGGGAGGGGGGGACTAAAAATACACAATTTTCTCATCACCTGCAAAACGTAACAATATTAGTGTATTCTAGAAAATCTGCCCCCATTAATAGTTGAAAACGACAAATTATTCATTAAAATCCGATTAACAAATATTATGAACTAATCAAACAAATCCTTGACACGTGTTTCTATTTGATGAAATACGAACAAAGCTCTGCCCTTGAGAGACTCCATGAATCAAGATTAATATTGACATTATGCAAATCACATTGGGACATCTAGGTTACAACTGTTTAGGCTGTATTATCAGACATATGCCAAGAACGTAATTTCTCGCTAAAATAATTTTTGATTTGTAATTTCTTTACACATAAACATTGCCTTCAGATTAAATATCTCAAACATATTTAATGTTTTCACCTTTAACGTTACAGTGATTATTCCCTAATTTACAAATTGTGAAACCTGTAAAAGTTAAAACCATCAGCGTTCCCTCTCACATACTGTTAAACAATTCCAAATAACTTTGTGTGTTTCAGCAATGAGGTTTGCAGCTCTGGAGGTGAAGATGGTCATAGCAAAAATACTGTCCCAGTACACAGTGAAACTGAGCAGCAAAACTGAACTGCCTTTGAAATTTCGAAAGAACTCGTTCTTGCTTTTACCTGATAGCGGATTTTGGTTTGAATTTGACAAGCGAGCAAAAGCTTAAACCAAATCTACGTTTGTTTTAATGTATTTGTTTTATATATTTAAATATTGCTTAATAGGCTATTATTAACATTTTAGCTTCAACTATATGAGATTTGATAACTTACAAATGTAGAGTTATTGGAAAAGGAACAGAAATATTATAATATATAGTAGTTTGATGTGATTTGTAAATAACTGAATATAATAATAAAATATATGTTTCTTATTTTTTAGAAGTTCTTATTCATAATATACATATACTCATGATGATAGTATAGATCTTTGAAATGTACTCTGCCATTTTGTTTAGAACACGTTTTGACAGGACGTTCAAATTTATAAATATATTGAAATACAAATATGTTTTTTCGATGTGACTAAAACTAGGATAAAACACAACTGTGTAGCCTGAGAGAAGTAAAATATAGTATTTTTATCATCTATATATATATATATATATATATATATATATATATATATATATATATATATATATATATATTTATATATGTAAAAGTCAAAACCCACTGACTGATCACGAAAACTCTTTATCGAAGAAGCCTAGAGCAATGAATTTTTATAACATGGTTTGGAGTAGGTCTGTAGACGCGTACTAAGAAAGGGTTTTGAAAATGTTCCACTCCAAGGGTCCTTTTTACCTATAAGCATATCTCTAGATCCAAGAAGCCTGGAGCTGCGAATTCTTTAACATGATTTGGGGTAGATCCGTAGACGCGTACTAAATAAGGGTTTTGAAAATGTTCTACTTCAAGGATGTTTTTTACCCCCAGATCATATTTCTGGATCCAAGAAGCCTAGAGCTATGAATTTTTTAACATCGTTTGGGGTAGGACTATGAATTTTCCCTCTCAAGGGTGTTTTGCATTCAAGTAGTTCGCTCATCCCACGTTTTAGTACTGAATTGCAAAAGTGATGTATCTAATTAGCTATTTTAAGTATGCGTTATTATATTGGTTGCTATGGTAACTAGCGATTAACTTGGATTACGTGTTGTCCATACACGGACATGGTCTTAATTCTCTTACCCCGACCTGACCCAACACTACTCTTGGATAAACCAGCTTTTAATAGTCTATGTCGAAGTTATTTAGTTTTTATAAAACTTCACAACACCAAACAATATTCACAGGTAGACCAAATAGGCCTACGGCCTAAACTTCCCATCTGCAGAAACATAATTTGTATAATGGGGCTGGGTGATCAACTTGTTTTGAAACGTAGACATAGTTTGCTATTCAAAAGCCACACCTATTGCTATAATGGTCAAGGTTGAAGTTTCATCATTTAGCAAACCCGTGCTGACTGTAGTGTTGATGAATTTATCATTCTTGTCATTTACGAAGGTCAAGTCAAGCTTGCATACCAGATTAAAAATCAGTGTATTTTAGTAAATGTGCAATGGAAAAAGGAATTATAGTGTGTTAACATTGGGAAAATACAGTGTTTACATTTACATTATAGAGAAAGGATAAAGTGTTTGGACCAACAATCAATGTTGAGAGATTGTCTTCATTATTTAGTTGAGGAGCCACTCGCTCTACATATCCAGGTAAGCTCACTACTTTGACAGTACTTTCTTGGAAAATGAATGGGCCATACACCTCTGTAGCTGATACAGCACAAGAAACATTCAGCTCAGGAGAATCTCTCTCGTGCTGAACGACTGCTCTAATAAGATTTTCAGTTCCTAAATATGTACATTGTGATTGTTGACTTTTAATGTCAACCAACTTTAAACCAGAATTACCTTAAGTTGATATGTTTAATACAAGAATTACCATAAGTTGATATGTTTTCATACCAGAATTACCATAGGTCTATCAGTTTAATACTAGAATAACCATAGGTTGATATGTTTAATACCAGAATAACCATAGGTTGGTATGTATTAAATACCAGAATTACCATAAGTTGATAAGTTTAATACCAGAGATACCATAAGTTGATATGTTTAATACAAGAATTACCATATGTTGATATGTTTAATACAAGAATTACCATACGTCTATAAGTTTAATACCAGAATTACCATAAGTTGATATGTTTAATTCCATAATTACCGTAAGTCTAAAAGTTTAAAAACAGAATTACTATAAATTTAAAACCAGAATTACCATAGTTTGATAAGTTTATAACCAGAATTACCATAATTTGATATGTTTATTACCAGAATTAACATAAGCTAATATGTTTAATAGCAGAATTACCACAATTTGATAAGTTTAAAACAAGAATTACCATAGGGTGTTAAGTTTAAAACCAGAGTTACCTGAATTTGATAAGTTTAAAACCTGAATTACCATAGATTGATAAGTTTAAAACCACAATTACCAGAATTTGATAAGTTTAAAACCATAATTACCATAATTGGATAAGTATTTCTCACTCAGATCCTCATTTAGAGTGAGTACAGGCTTGACAATCTCGTGGTACTCTAACTAGATCTACAGCTTTTTTATGTAGTTTTAGGTTAGATCCTTTCATTTTTTCTATAAAGTCTTTCTTTCTTAACAAAAACTCTTATAATTTTCGGACCTCGACGCTATTAGAATATTCGAGGACTAGGTGTCATCATTATATGCTCTTTCTTCTTCTTTTCTTTGATGACTTAGAAGTTTTTCGCCTTTACATAACAAGAAAGACAAAAGAAGCCATGTAGTTCCTTGACCAATTTTCTCTTCTTTTTTTGTAAGGCGATGATGACAGAGAGGTTTTTTACCTATAAACAAAATGATAAATATACCTAAATACACTTTTTTTAATATATACTGTATTACCAATTTTTAAATACGAAACCCGTTTTTTTTGTTGTTTTTTTTTATGAAAAATGACAAAACAAAAACTATTTTAATTAATCAAAACGACATTTCTTGGTGATAAATAGAAACTAATTGATTTTAATCATAAAATGATGAGTCAAGTGGTATAGGTTAAAAGCCAACCTAACTACTAGATGTGTGTTGGATTCTAGGCTGAAGGTTAAACCAATGAGTGGGCCTTCCTAAACAGTTTTAGGTTACTCTAGTTTACAAGGTCAAGGCCTATTATTTTATTTGATCACGTGTAAAGTGTTATTTTAAGAAGGAAATGCCGATTCAGATCTTTCGCAAGAAAGTAGCTGCGACGTGATTGTATTCAAGGACACACGCCTTAGGCCTACTACAGTAGTTATTTTGGCGCCTACCTATATTAGGCAATGAAAGATTCGGTTTTGGAAAACAGATTTTTTTTCTTGTGTTTTAAAACAAAAATTATTGTTTCGATAATTAACAATGTTAATTAATGCTATCACATTTTACTAAAATTTAATCGAAATCGGTAGAACAGATGTTGAGAAACATCGTATTTTATAACAACTTATTGGTCTATTTTTAGTTGTTATCGGTAACTCACGAACCAACATATTTGAGAGTGGGGTACAATACGTTTGGTGTAGATCCCTTAGGTGCTACATTTGTACAAAATTTGACAAAAACTGTCAGACAAAATTTTAATGTTTTGTTTTTTCTTACGCTATCCAATTACAATCCAATCTCTTAGAATCAAGTGGCCTACAGACTCGTCAAAATTTCTGCGAGTAGTAAACATAAATTGGAAATCAGAATATATCTTTCTTTTAAAAGATTCAGGTTTTCAGCTTGTTTCGACAGTCCGGGTGCAATAAAACAGTTTATTTTGCATATGTGTACTCTCGCCTCAGATGTGGTGTTGTCTTTTGGGGATATTCTGTAGAATAACATTGACGATAGCTTTTAAATAATAAAAAAGATATATGGAGCAATATAAAATTTCTATATTGGAGCTCTTAGGGGCTTACTTAGTTGGAGGGATCCCGAGGTCCCTAGTTGACTTCATCTATCTAGAGGTCATTTACACCTTCTTCATCTTGTTTTGGGTTAGGTTCCACAATTTCATCTTTCCTTAACCAATTCTTTTTCTCTTCCGAGCCTAATATTATTAGATTATTTGAGGAATCTCTATTTAATAAAACAATGGCGATCGCGAAGTTTATCGCCTTTAAAAAACAAGGAAAAAACAAAAAAGTATTGAACGTGGTTCATGACCTTCCCCAATTAAATTTATGTCAAGATATTTAATAAATCCAATCTGGTGCCCTTAAGCCCAAATATTTCTTTGTATTCACTGACAATTGTCATATTTTTTGCGTAAAAGACAAACAAAATCCATGTTGGAAATTCCCATAAATGTCATTTACAGAAATTACCAACTTCGGTGTAATCCACCAAACTGTGTATTTTATGTATTGCATTGCATCCTTGTTGCAAGGTTTCTTGATGAGTGAATTACAGCAATTACTTCACAAACCCAACATTAACCAAAGTATATAAGTGTGGTATAACCTTGAGTCTTGGTATCTTACTGAAGTGCTAAGACTTTCGAGTCATTTTTATTTTGTTTGTTTTATAGCCTACGTTGTAAAACAGGCCCCCCCCACTACTTTATATCAGCATACACAAACAAAATTTTTATTTTAAAGAATGTAGGCATCTTTACATATATTAAACTCAACATCTCTCTGTCTGCCTGTTTTCAAGGTTATAACTCCAAAACCACTTATCGAATTTTCATGCAATTTTCTTTCGTATTTTGTTAGATTATCTGGTTAGGTTTTAATCTATGTTTGATTAAAATTGGTTCGGTAGTTCCCAAAACCATATTTTTCTTAAAGGATAATAAGAAAACATGTTAACTGGGAGCATAGCTGTAGCTAAAGTCCTGAGAGAGGAGATATAGTTTGAGGTCACCATGAGCTGTCCACAGGAGGGGAATTCTATTTCCCCTTTTGTGGTGCCTGATAGCTGATACGCTTCTGGATCTTCTAGGAGGCATACGGACGACGTGGTGGTGTTTATCCGAGGAAGGTATGGGAATGAATTAGTGGATCTCATGAAATGAGCTCTAACGTTCCTTGCTGGTGTCACCAAAAAACCTAAGGGTTAAACCAAGTAAGACGACACTGATGTCATTCACAGGAAAGAGGATCACTCCTAACGTGAGTGACATCAAATTTTCTGGAGAGACACTTCCAAGTGCGAATGACGATAAATATATAGAATTGGTACTTGATATCAATAACCTGAAATTCACACTTGAGGCGCACTATAGAAAAATCCAACAAATCGTTAATAGAAGTAAGAAAAGTCGTTGGGAAAACCTTAGGACTAAGACCAGCTATGATGAGATACTTCTATACTGAGTTTATAGAACCTACGATGAGCTACGTGGTTTGGTGGGTTAAAACAGAGCAGTGTCAAAACAACTCTGCTTAAGTCTCAGAGGCTGCTCTGTCTGTATTACCGGAGTAAAGTCCACAACACCAACTGTGGCAGAGACTAGAAAGGTACTCTACATGCTGAAGTGCAGCTGCGTATTAGTCCAGTCAATTACCATTTTCCCGGGTAATTTGTCCAAGCAGAACTAATTTTCCTAAAAATTTGGATTTGAGTACTACTTACCCTCTACTTCAAAGTTGACCCTGTGCCGGGGGTTGCTTTTTCGGTGGGGATGACACCCCTTCTCGGGGGTGAAAAATAGTACATTAAAAAAAGTCCGGGAATGGATAAATTAAATAATTTTAAGCAACTTTTGTTCTATAAAGTGTTTTCTAAAAGTCAATTCCTTTCGAGTTATTCGCAAGTGAAAGTATCGATTTTTCAACCAAAAAACCCATGTTTTCATACGGTTTTTCGTAAATAACTTAAAAAATATGGACTTAATCGTTAAAATCAAAAATGTAACTTATAAAAAAACAAAAAAAAATGGTGGGTTTGTGGTTTCTGTAGAATCAATACAAACGGAGTTAAGTTATAGCTTGTTGAAATTTCGTTTTTATTTGTCAAAACAAAAATTGAAAGGTAAATCGTGAAATAACTAAAAAAACAAAATGCATTTTTCGGGAAAAGTTTATAAAAACTATTTTAAAGTGCTTAAAAAATCCTTTAATTTGGTATTTTACAAAAGTCTCTAGCATCAAAATTAAGCGAGTTCTGACATAAATGAAGTTGGTTGATTTATATTTTTTTCGACAATAAAAATGTACAAATCACCCCCTAAATACCACCCAGTTGATATTAATTGCTACCACTTCACAAATCACTTTACTTACTTATTTCAAATAGGCTCAGAAAGTTTGACTGGTTTAAAGTACGTAGTTTTGAAAAAAGTCGAGATTCAAGAGAATAGTGTATTTTTGTAATTTTGCAAAATATTGTCTTTTTTCAAAATAACTCAGAAACTATGAGATAGGCAAAATTTTGTAGAGTACAAAATTGTTGGTTTTGTTTTTTATTAATTTTTTTTGTAGGATAAAAATTGAGTAAGATATCACCGTTTAAAGATTGTACATGATCGTAAATAGTACCATATTACATACATTTAACTCTACTTACTTTTTTTGTTTTCTTTTAAATTATTTTATAACTTTAAAATATGAAATTATAAATAATACGCATAACACAACTTTTACCTGTTATAAAAAATCTTTTAGTTTATTTTAACATAAATTGAGAAACAATGGAACATGTACATTAATTATTCAAATGTTACTTAACTAATTTCATTCATTCATCAAACATTCCTTAGATTAATTTATTTAGCCTATTACAATTTGGTTCTTTAATTTCTAATTTCCTATTCCAAGAATATTCAAGACCTTTTGTCTGTCTTTTCCTTGAATATTTACACAATAAATTTATATCAATCTTAACTCAATTTGGTGTTCTTTTATGAAACGATTCTACAAATTATAATATGAATTTACTTTATTTTTAACATTTAACTTTTACTTGATTAGACAAATAATTAACTCTTTTTTTAGATTTTTATACTTTCCTTTACTAATTGATTTTACTTTAACATTTAAATTATTTTAATTTTTTTTTATAGGCTAGCTCAGTTTTTTAAATTTATTTAACAAAACACAATCTCTTATCTCGGGTCAATAGGTTCTTTTAATGGCTCAATTAAAGTGAATTTTTTATGATGAATTTAAAGAATAATTAACAATTTTTGTAATTATCAAATGTTGATCCCTTCAATCGGTCGATTTGCACATTTCACTACACAAACACTATAATTGACTCTTTTAAATCACCACACAGCTCGACGCACTTTATTCTTTTATTAATCCCTTTCTCTGGCGCTCTCGATGTGACTCTATTTCCAGCTTCCTTCTCTGCGATGAATGGTAACACCTTGGCTCCGGTCGATCGGACTCCTTTTATTTATCTGGCTTGAAACTCCACAAAACTTCTAATCTGCAATTTTTCTGTTTAACTATCCTTTTTTTTTTTTTTTACTTTACTTTAATCACAATTACTATACTTTTAGGATTAACTCAGAGACGTCTTGTCTCTTTCATCAACGTTGCTCAAACTTTCTGGACCACAGAGCAGACTCTCTGTTCCCAGAACCTTCCTTCTCGACTCTTCTTTCAAGACTCCTTTCCTTTTCGAAACCTGGTCCCTGCAGAACCAGTCGCTTCGCTTTATCATTTAATATTTGTTTTTTCCATATTTATTATTATTCCATTTTAATTTAGTTTTTCATAAGTTATTTTAATTATTTAGTATTAGATGTCATATGTTATCAATTGTTTATATAAGTGATATCGTTACAACCATTACGCCAACCTTCAAGCTAAAGCACTTTCAAAAATAAGGGTTAAATAAATTTTCCCTTTTTAGCTTGTAAAAAAACCTACAAATTGGTTTTTTTTAAATTTTCGTAGCTTAAAAAATAAGCGAGTTATGATTAAAAAACTATCAAATTTATTCATTGATAAATTCACTATTTTTTATGAACAGACACCTATTAAAATGTGTATATATATATATATATATATATATATATATTCCTACGTGAATGTATATATAACGAGAGAGAGAGAGAGAGAAAGAGAGAGAGAGAGAGAGAGAGAGAGAGAGAGAGAGAGAGATAGGCATTTCGGCACGGGACGTTTAAAAAGAGAAATAATGTTTTTTCAATTACTTATGAATTGAAATCCATTCATGTACCTACATAAATAAAAGAAATGAATATTTCATTTTCCCTGTCTTTGATTTGTGATTGAAATTATTTATTTTTCCAAATATTAAAAAAAATAAATTAAAACTAAATTGGTTTTTTAAGGCTTGATACAATTAATACTTTTTTTAAATATCGACAAGATTCTACAACATAAAAAAAATTATAAAAAAAAATTTGCATTGGGTAGTTTCTATAAGGGTTGATTACCGTCATAGGGGTGGTTTCTAGGGGTTGAAAATTGTCAATTCATAATAATTGAAACCTCACAATGTCAACTGATGTTACTTCTTTCAATTACATGCCCGAACTTGCAATTATAAAATTATTTTAAAATAGGGGTAGTTTTAACCCCTAAAAATAAAAATCAACCCCCGGCACAGGGTCAACTTTGAAGTAGAGGGTAAGTAGAACTTATATCCAAATTTTTAGGAAAATCGGTGCTGATTGGACAAATTACCCAGTAATACCGTTTATTGCCTTCATTGACTGGACTAATGGAATATCTCGCTCCTGAAGCATCCCAGACTTACCTTATCCGATCCTAAGGATGAGTTCAGATAAGTATTAGATACTAGTTGTCGAAACAGTTTGGTCTAGAAATGCCGAGAGTATCTCAACGCTTTGTCTCTGGAATACCGGGTAACTTTGTACCGGGCCATAAAGGACTTGAGGGAAACGAGGAGGCGGATACATTGGCTGAACGGGGCTCTGCAACAGAATTGATAGGAGCTGAGCCTCCAGTAGGAATACTTTATTAATATGACAATCGTCAGTTCTATAATACACCTCCTCAACTTCACTCACAAAATACAATTTGTTTGTTTTTTCCCCGATAAATCACGAATTGGAATATTCGGAGACATGGTGACCAATAAGTTTCTTTGGGTCCTTAAGGTCTTTATTTTAGTAAATTTTGATGAAATCGGAGTTTGTGTTTTTGCGTTAAGGAGATATCTCCAAACTTGAGTTATTGAAAAACTAGTCTCCACTAGTTAAAAACTTAGTCTCCAGACACAATAAAAACGGATCCAATCATTTGGGTTCTAGAAAACTGCAAAACGAGAGATACACAGACAGATATACTTTAAAAAAGACACTTTTAGGTTCAGAGGACCTTAAATCATATATATTATCTCTGCGAAAAGAGCAATTAATTCATCAAATAATCTAATACCACGTATAAATAAGAAAATAAAAAACAAAATAAAATAAAATCTTAACAAAAAGTACACATTTGCGGCTAAACTTTAAGTCAAATAAAAGTTTTTTTTTTAAACAATTTGCAGAAGGGACTAAAAAGTATAATATAATTTCTCCTTTAAAAATTAATATTCATAATCCCATATACTAATTGTCCTAAAATCTTGGTGTTGGTGAATTTTAAAAGAAATCAAAATGCTTGAAAAATTCAAAACATAAATTGTGTGTGCGCGCGCGTGCGTGAGTCAGTGCATGCGCGCTTCTCAGTGTGTGTGTGTGTGTGGGAGGGGGGTGTATTGAGACGGCATGGAAAAATCAGTTGTCTCAAGGTTAATTTAAAACATTTAAATTGCCGCGCTAAACTTCTTAAAGTTGGAAAGCGATAGTGCGGTGACGTCACGCGAGGCCGAGGCAAAAACTTGCAGGTTTGAGCCTGACAGAACAGCTTATAGCAATTCTAATTTTATTTAAAAAACTAAAATATGAAAATAAATAATTATACAGTAGAATCAGACGATTAATAATATCAACAAATAAATGTAATTCAACTTAAAACAAAAAATTTATTATGGAAATTAGATGGACTCACAAACCTAAAATTTGCAAAAAGGGGAAAATTAAAAATCAAAAGCAATAGAGTCATAAACCATAGGGGACATAATAATAATCAGAAATAAAAATGAAGTAATAATAATAACAAGGGGAAAAAGGACTTGAAAAGTCAATCTTGGAGAGTTTTTTGAGATTTTAAAGGGGAATAAACTAAATAAACCTAATGATAGAAAATGAAAATACAATCGTAGAGAATAATAATATGTGGTCAGAATAAGAATTAAAGTTAAAATGGGGGAGAAATAATAATAACAAAAACTAAAAAGTTAAAGCCCAAAAGCGGTTAAATTAAAGTTTAAAGGGGATAAAAAAGGAATAGGTTATGTATAATAAAGGTATATAAATGTAAAATAACAGAGCAGAGTTCAAAAATAGTAATGGGGGGGGGGATTTTATATACGAAAAATACGACGATCAAAAAGTCATGACTTCAAGCATCAATAACTCACGAACCAAGCGAGCTACGACGAAAAACTAAAAAGTTATTTCCGTTATAGGACCAGGAGAATAACTTTAGAGCAAAAGAATTTTGAAAAAAGACTTAAGTAAAAAGTTAGGTTGTGAAAAAATAGACATTCGAAAAAAGTGCGGTAACTCGAAAAATACGCGGCCGCAAACGACGAATCAAGTTTGTCAAGACCCTCAAGAATATGAAGAAAAGGAATCCGAAGAGAAACTGAAGATCGGACCAACCGTTCAAAAGTTACAGCAAAAAGAACCAAAAAGTGATCAAAATCAGAGTTTTCAAGATACTGTAGAACAAGAAATTTCTGCTCAGGTAGCGTGACGTCACAGATTAGAAGTTCAACTCACACAGCCAACTGTCAACACAAGAAAATTGAAATAATAGAAAGATTAAAATATCAATTAAAAGAGTTTTTAATGGAAAATAATTTATAAAAGTAATACAATAGATGCAAACTAAGCCTAGGACAGCTTTTGGCAGAAAGGTTACGTAGTAATTCAGCCGAAAACTTAGAAATCAACAGAAGAGACATTTTTTCGCGAAAGAGAGAAAAAGTGGCTACCTTTTGCGGGAAACATTCCCACAAGAAGGGAGAGCCAAAATTATTTGTCGAAAGATCGATACTCTAATATCTGTCGCTGAGGAGAAAGGACATTACTTTAGTCACTCTACAATTTTTTTCTAAATTCAACTTCAATAAATTTTAAAGCCAAGTATTTCATGTAGTAAAAAGTAACTTATAAAAATTAATTATTTTTGAAAATCAAGAAAAAGAAGATCAATCTACATGGAAGACTAATCATCAAGAAATCGTAATTACTACCGGCAGTCCACAACTATAACATAACCAGGACACCGTTAACCATCTACAGCAAGGAACTTCACAACTTCAAGACCTTCATGTTAAGTGTGAAGGTACACTAAATCTATAGAATAATTCGTAAAAAGTAAACTCATTTAAATTGAAAATTCATTGGGGAAATTTTAAATATATTAACTTCTTTAGATTCAAGTAAACTCTGCTTTGGTCTAGAATAAGGTTCAAACGTAAATACGACTATTTCAGTCCAGGAAAAACTATTTGTAGTCCTAGCTGGAATAGTCTAGCATTTTTAATTTTGTATTAATGAATACAAATTTTGTGTCATATTAATTGTGTAAAAATATTTTGTTTGTTGTTCTATAGAAGATAAATTGTTTTAAATTGTTTAATGGTCAAGAATATATAAAAAGTTTATGCTCAAGTGTTAATTCTTTTTATTCACCATACTGGTTTTAAACATTTCCTTTTTAAATAATTAGAGATTAGAAAAGTTATTATTATTAATGTGCTCTGGTATAATATAAAATATAAATAAATAAAAATTATTATCAGAATTCAGGAGCCGATTTCTTCCAAAAGGCACTTCCCCAGAGAGAGAGAGAGAGAGAGAGAGAGAGAGAGAGAGAGAGAGAGAGAGAGAGAGAGAGAGAGAGAGAGAGAGAGAGAGAGAGAGAGAGAGAGAGAGAGAGTGTGTGTGTAAAAGTAATAAAAGTAAATTCAGTGAGCAATAGAAATAAAATTCAGGGAATTTTAGTAAATTCAGATTGTAAGTTGTTGAGAAAAGAGACTCAGACTTACAAAAGCCAAGTATACTTAGTTTTACTGTTATATTTTTTCCTATATGTGGGACAATACAAAGAATATTTCTAAATCCAAAATTTGAAATACATAGGATTTATAGTTTTTATATGTATACTGGTTGCGATTTACAAACAGACAGACGGACGTGAAATTATAAACGTCCTTGGTTTTACTTACGGATACTAAAATGAAAAACGTTGACAGTTGTCTCTAAAAGCTGGGTTTTTTTAGACTCGAGCAACGCTTTGTTCAAGTTAGAGGGAGGGGACATCTTAACTACCTTACCCCAATATCAAATGTTTTTGTTACCGCTATATTTGTCTTATATGTAAGACAATACAATGAATATACAATACAAAGTTTGAAATATACAGGATTTATCGTCTTGTCTGTGTAGACGGGTTACGACTTACAGAACGACAAGAGCGTGAAATTATAAAGGTCCTTCCTTGATTTTACATACAGACCCTAATAAAAGTAAAAAAAAAACAGAAATTTTATTTTCTAATTTCAGACATTTGCAAGTACAGTATATGTGATTTTTGAATATTTACAAATACAACAACATTACTTTCCAGAAATCCACTAAAAAATTAAAATTATATTTCAATACAGAATTGATTGATTAAAAAAGAAATGTATCCAGTAGACAGGTGAATTTATCAGTTAGCTCACATGTGTTCTATTTGTTGTTGTTCCCCCACCAAAGATTACACAGAACCGCCAAAATGTACGGTAGATTTCGCTACAGTCGAGCGTTAGATCTTAGGTTAATCTGTGTTTGTTCGTGTGAAGGACATCATTACAAATATCACCATTTATCAGAATTAATTGGACTGTGAATAAATAACTTAGTGTAAGTATAGTTTCTGGTGAACTCAGAAAAATCATAAGTTGGTGTAAGTTTGCAATTTTTCACACATTTTAGCATCTATTATAGGTTACAATTAAAGCTAGTGATAAGTTCTCTCATTTAACACTTTCTTACTTTGAATACTGATAAGAGTTTGTTATAAAAGTAAATATAATTAATATTAATTTTAATTTATAAAACAAATTCAACATTAGTTTAACGTATCTAGGTGTAATTAATTAATATATTCTGGTTTAAAAGATATTTGATAATGATAGATTGTATATATTGTTGACTATGGTGTAAATCGGACGTGTGCCATCATTTGTGTATATAAACTAATACACGAACTTTCGAGAGTAAAATCAACTCTCATTATCAGGTGTTAAATCTAAAGGAAAAAGTGAACAGACAGGGAAAAACTTATAGACATGAAAACTAATTAAAGCCTCTTATTATAAAACTACCAGGTAAACCAGTAGAATAAGGCCGATTAAAAATCTGAGACAAAAATTTTCTACTTTAAACAAGACTAAATTTTGCAGCTTAATTCCAAGGAGGAAATAATGACTCGATCGCGGATTAAATCTTTGAAACATAGGACAAAAGATTGTTTACACCGATAAACAGTTGGGACAACTTTCTCTTGGCGCCAACCGTCTTGCTTGCCGTCCTTTGTGTAGTGTAGGCCTGTATGTAGTGGTTTTATCTGATCAAGTTTGTATTCAAGTCTTGACTGTTCAGGCCTAGTTTTAATCTCGAGTTCCTTTTTTAGGTTATAGGTTTAGTTTTAGTTTCCAACATGGCCCTAGGTTACTAGGCTATGTTGGTGTTTTCCTCTTTTATGCTCTAGATTACACTTGATAAAGAAGTTGATTTATACTCTCGAATCGTCGTCATTTTTATTAAATTATAGCAAATGTCCGATTATCAAGCCTCGTCAATGCCGTAACTCGCGAAATCATTATCCGCTAGAACTAATAAACATATAATTTTACAAAAGAATTTGTGTATTATTTGAATTATAAATACTGTTACATTTTTTATAAAACAGACGCCAGACAAACATTATTCTAGAAAACTTTTTGGAAACTTCAAAACTGAAATGTCCCCAAAAAACCTGATCTGTTGAACCAACACATAACTTTCTCTATAGTACGTAGTGATGTAGGAATGTAAAATTAATTAATTATAACTAAAATAACAAAACCGGTTAAACATAACCTAAAAATTATATAAAATCAACTCCAATAAATCTATTAAAAGTGACAGTTCCACCGAATTCAAGTAAAGCAGACAAGTTTGGTTATTATTAGTTGAACTGGTTGTTACGCAATATTGGTTAATAAAATATCAATGAAATTGTTGGAGGTATTTCGATGTTAATAACATTCGCTGATCTACACTAAATTTGATTAATAAAATAAATAGATGATGGATATCATTGCATAAACTTCCCCACTCACTCAACACCAAAACCAAATAAAACTGAATCAAAACTTTCATTTCTCTAGTTGTTAAGAAAAGGCGAGATTTCAGATTTTTTTTAGAGTGGAAAAAATAAATTAGTCCTAACCTAACATAACCTACCTATTGCATGCAGGTGTTAGAATTTTTAAGGTGAATTCAGTCATTCAGTCTCCTCACACTGTACAAATAATACTTTTGCTAGAAGAAATTTGTGCTCTAGTTTAAATGTCGCCTTAGAGCAAGAGTAGGCTATGCTTCTTGACCCAAGATAATTCATTTGCAATCTAATTTATATTTGTAGCATGAAAATTATTCTTGAAGCAAGTAAGTTATTCTTACAGCAAAACTAAATTCCTCCAGAGAACAAAATTAAGATGGATTCCTCTTGTTGTAAGAGGGTCATTTTTTTAGTACATAATTGAGTACATAATATCTTTTGTTTGAGTTTAAACGTATAATATATACACAAATGAGTTTTTCTTTATATTATTTTATCTCTTTAAAAACAAATATAAAAATAATCTTAAGTAAATAATAAAAAATTGCTTGTCAATTGAAATGTAATCTTCTGTTACGTTTGAGATCAAATTTATCAGTACCACAATATTAACTGTAATGCCATGTTTAATAGTCAAAAAACTTAATGAAAAAAATCTCTTCTGTTTGTTGTTAATAAAATTGCACAAACTTTCTCTCTCACCCGTTGCCAAAACTATATAATAACGTATCAAAGTTAATCGTCACCAAAAATTTGGTTTCACTAAGTTGTCATCGAAAGGTGAAAATGAACCTTGGAGTAGTCTATGATATTTAAATAAGGGCATAAACACGTCCTTTTAGTGATAACTATCAAGGTTAATTTTTGTTTTTAGGGTGCGTAGGTAAAACCAAATACCCTTATAATTTCACACGCGTGTCTATAACTGGTAATCAACCTACATAGAAAAGACGATAGGCTATACCCCATGTACTTCAAACTATGCAGTTATATAGGAAAAATATAACTGTAAAAATTAAATTAAAAAATGACTAACAATTGAATTACCTTATATGGTTTCCGCCAGGTGACTTCTTTTTTTAAACACTAACGCGTTTCAGAGCATCTGCTCCATCTTCAGAGTTCTATTTACTCAGTTGAGATCGTTAACATTAAAACATAAAATATAAAAACACATGGACATATATATATATATATATATATATTTACACATCACTTATCGTATCGCGACACTTGCGATGCGCGTCATATTATTATCGATGTCCTAGGACAACTCTGGCGAAGTCACCTGGAGGAAACCATATAAGGTAATTCAATTGTTAGTTAAAACAATAATGACTTGGATACTAGCAACATGATTCTTAAATTAAAAAATGGCCTTGTGGTGTAGTTAAAGGGACAAAAATTATGGAGGTGAATTTTTTTAAATATAATATGTCTGGGGCATCAAATAAAACTAAAAATTATTCCGATTACGAATAGGCTTATGTATGTTTATTTGATGAAAAAATAATATGTTGGCATTAGGCCAAATTTAAAGTGTTAGGTGTTATACTCTCCTCCCTCCCCCTTTACCAACTTGACCACGGCGTGACCCACAATTCTGAAAACAAATTATTTTCAAATTTGACAATTTTGAAAAACTCGTCATTGTTTAGCAGTTAGCACATTATACGTGTCAGAAATTAAAATGTCTCTTAATGAGGCAACACTATTTTCATTTCATTGGAAACTCAGTAAAAGTTAATTCACCAATTAAATAATGCAAGAAGCGCAAAATATTAACATAGGTTTATTATATGATAATATTTTACAGCTGATTTCACTATTATTGTTGTTATTTAACTCATTAGAAGATTGATAATTTTTGTTTGAATACTTCCAGGATAATGTTAGGAATGATAATTGCAATACGCCCTATCTTGAAAATGGTCACTAAATTTATAATTAAACAAATTATGCAAAGTGCTAAAAAAAGACGAGTTTTTCATCTTTTTTCATTTATACCTCGTTAAATATAGAGAAAAATGGAAGAAGAAGAAAGTTGCACCATTAAATTTAAATACGAAATGACTAGTTACAAATAAAAATAAATAATTATTTATGTTATAAAAATAACAAAAAAAAGAACAAATGCTACTTTATATAAACTTTTTTTTGTATTAATTATTTTCATCATAGGGCTTTTATATTGCACTTCAAACAACATTTTAATGTGATAAAATAGCATACCAAATTTCATCCAAATCTATTTCAACCCTCAACAAAAAAAATAAAAAATTTCAAAACTTTATTGAAACAATAATAAACCTTTATGATAGTTGCTTTTTTCCTTTTTTTTTTTTTTACGTACAGAAGGGCTTTTAAGCTTTTGAACTTACTTAGAAAAAATCAAATCGATAAATTAGGAGAACCTAAGTATTTTTTTTTAATTAACTAATTATTTACTTATATTTGCTGTGCCACTTCCCTGCAAGTAGGCCTACGTTTTGAAGTATTATTTATATATCAAATTCAAGTTATCCCATTCTGAACAAAGAGGGACATACTAATTATGTTACCCGATTCAGAATTGATTATCAAATGCAGCTGAACTGGTAATGTCAAACTCCCCTGTTTATCTAAAAAATAGTAAAAATTTAAAAAACATCCAGGAATAGCCTAAGATGACTTTTTTTATTCAAGTCTTTTTATTGTATGAAGGAAGGGGGCGGTTTAAACATTGCTTACACTGGATGTTTTGAATGTAAATTGTACTAATAATTGTGTATACTTTAATTATGTTCAAATTTTTTAAATTGTATTTATGGGCCTATAATAAGTTATTTCAGTGTGATTTTATTATTTTAAATTAATTGTGTAAATTACATATTACAGATGCTGTATGGATACATTCCAATACATCTAACTAGGCCACACAAATGTATATTGTGCCAATCGGCTGGATAAAATGATAATCATAATGATACTAAAGATAAGTCTTATTATCTTTCGACCCTGACGTAATTAGATTATTTTAGAGTTAAAGGTCTTTGTTTTATGTTTGTTTCTTTTTTTATAAGGCAATGACCGAGATGTTTTTCGGCTTTGCACAAAACGAAAACAACAACTATAAATACTTTGCATTTGGTTTATTGTAGGCCTACGGGCGAGTGCAGTGTTTTTGCGTCGTACAGATTAATTCTTTCTAAGAAATTTCCCTAAATAAACTATTCGTCACCCATTATCATAAGTCCTTCAACTACTTTGATAACCTTAAAATACCCGTCAGACTAACTCATGATAAGTAAACAAATCAAATAAAATACATCTTCTATAGAGCGTACTATATGTACTTATGTAACCTTCAGTCGAAATTGAGGCCAGTACATTAACATCGTAATTTTGTTAATGTCGAAAAAAGCAGACCGTTATGTTTTGAAAGTGTCTGCTTATATAAGCCTAAAACCTATCTCTCTCTCTCTCTCTCTCTCTCTCTCTCTTTCTGTCCCCTCTCCCTATCTCTCCCCCTCTCTCTGTCCGCCCGTCCATCTGTCTTTATATTTGTAAGCTATAACTCAAAAACCGCGAATTCGCAAAAATAAATCCACTGTGGATTTCTCTTCGTATCCCTATAACCAGCCATACCAGTGGCAAGATGTGAATGAACCTCCAGTAAGTTAAAATTACGTTCATCAATGATACAAGAAAGTTCTGTTGCAATTATCTCCATAGAAAATGAAGAGACTGAGGGTCTCAACATCCCAAGACTAAGGATTCGCTCATCCCTACACGCAAAATCCCTATTTAATGAGCAATAAAGAACTTGGCCTAAACAGCTAAACTGTGTTATTTTTTCAATAATAGACTGTAAAGTTAAAACTATATTAGCCTATATTTCATTTACTTATAGTTTTATGTAAAAACTACATTTGGCATTATGGTTTTTTTTGTTTTTTTTTTTAGAAGTATTAATAGTATTATGGACTTAATTCAACGATCTTTGTGCAATACAAATCTTATCATTTCAGTAAAATAATATTTAGACATAGATATAGCCTAAATGCAAAATTTGGATCACAAACATACAATAATACAGATCTTCTATAAATATAGTCTTATTGTTAGTTTTAATAAAATATTCTTGTTGTTGTGTAGAGTATTTCTATTTTATATTTCATTCCGTTTAACACACGAATTTCACTATTTACAATAACTTACTTGGTGAATTTGTCATAGGGGAAGAGGGGGGCGTGTCAACCTCCCTGCACACAAAACTCGATTTCCAATTAGATAAAGCCGCAGACACAGCTAGTCTTAATATAAAATTAATTTACTTTAGAAAAACATTAATAAACTCATGATCATTGTTATTTTTTTATCTTTTTCAGACTAAACTCTGGACACAAAATGATGAATGGTTTTTCTGATTCAATTATTTACAACATATTCGTGCTCACTGTTATCATCTTCATATGTTTCTATTTTTATTTCACCTCAACATTTGACTACTGGAAAGATCGTAGTATTCCATACGTCCGGCCGTTACCATTTTTTGGTAATATGAAAGATCAGTTTTTTCTATCAAAAAACCTATGTGACATATATCAAGAAATTTATGATAAACTGAAAGGATGTCAATTTGGAGGAATTTTCCAAGGCAGAACGCCCGCAATAATGATCAAGGATCCTGAACTGGTAGCCAATATTTTGGTGAGAGATTTCAATCACTTTTATAACAGAGGATTTTTTAATAATGGTAAACTAGAATCGTTAAATGCAAATTTATTTGACCTGGAAGGCGAACCATGGCGTAATTTAAGATACAAACTAACACCGACTTTTTCATCGGGAAAGTTGAAAATCATGTTTGATCAAATTTGTAATTGTGGTGAAGAACTTATTAAACACATCGATAAACAATCTAAAGATGGCGCTGATATTAAAAGTAATTCCCTATTGAGTAGCTTTGCATTAGATGTTATAGCTACTTGTGCTTTCGGCCTACAAACCAATACTGATAGTGAAGAGAGCATAAAATTCCGCAAAATGGTCACCAAAATATTAAATCCTAGTAAACGTCAAATGTTTCGGATTATTTTCTTATTATACGCCCCTAAAGTAGCGAAAAAATTGCAGTTAAGGTTGTTTCCGAAAGAATTAGAAGATTTTATGGCCAATCTGGTTAGAGACACTTTGGAATACAGAGAGAAGAACATGATAAATAGAAATGATTTTCTTCAGCTATTGATGAATTTGAGAAAACAAGAACTAAGTGGAAAGTCGTTTACAAAGGAACAAGAATTCAATTCAGATGATAATGTTATCAGTAAAATGGAACATGTATCTAAAAATGAAGAAGTAAACTCGATTGAAGAACAAAAAGGTATGTTTATTATACATTAATATCCCTTATAATATAATCGAACCCAGCCTAAAAACAAAATTTTAAAAATGGGTCAAACACATGTTAAGACCATATGACTTAGCATATAGGGACCGTTACTTTTATAAAGTCGAAATATTTTAAGCGGCAGTTTAAATTATACAGACACCCAGATAGAAAGACAGAGATGCACATGAAATTATAAAGCTTCTTGGTTTTACCTACAGATGCTAATAAAGATAAATCCATAAAAATACAATCCATCTTTAATGACTATTGAACCAAGGTGATTTTGCCCCTTAACTAACCCAAGATCATTTTTTTGTAACAGCTATATTTTTCCTATATGTGGGACAATACAAAGAATATAAATGAAAAGTTTTAAATATATAGAATTTATCATATTAAGATTAATGTCTCAAATCTCCTGTGCAAAATCGAAAAAAATAATTACAGTTACGTAATAATTTGCGGAAATGCACCTTTGACCATTACCAAATACCATATACGCTGTGGTCACATTTATTGCACACAAATGAAGCAAGTTTAGACCTTGTAAAGGGAATATTTTTACAATAGCTGTGTTTATGGTTCTTTTTTGTGACTAATAGTTTTAGTTGAGTTTTGGAGATGGGTAAGTGAAATAGTTTGTGCAATTTTTTACACTGTATATATTTTTCTTTCTGATATAAAAGTATTGTAAACATTTTTTATTTTTTTAGATATATACTCTGTGAGTAAGGAAACCTAGCTAGATCTGCACATTTTTTCATGAGGTTTTGTGTTACAGCTCTGTTTCATTTTTCTTAAGAGTCTTCAGGTCTTATTAAGTAACCAACTCTTCTTCTTTTCTGACTGTTACACTACATTCAAGGACTAGGTATAGTTTTCTGTTTGTTTTTTTATGAGGTGACGATGACCGAATGGTTTTTGACTTTAAAACTACGAGGGGAAAACAATTTGAGACTTTGTGACAAATATTTTTGTATTTGGTTTTGTGAATGTGTATGTGAGAGAGTTGATGCAATATTGTAGCACAGTTTATTAAATTTCATGTTTTGGGATTTCAGTGTTCTTCACAGAATCAATGATTGCAGCACAGGCATTTGTTTTCTTATCAGCTGGGTCTGAGTCTATATCATCAACTTTAGGGTTTACTCTTTATTGCCTTTCACAAAACCCAGATATACAGGAAAAGGCATACAGTGAGATAGAAGCAGTTTTAGAACGAAACCAAGCATGGACTTATCAAGCCATCAAGGAAATGACATATTTGGACCAAGTCATACAAGGTATATAACTTTTTTATTTAACTAAATTTAACACTTAAATTATGATTCTGCCAACAAGTTGGAACATTTAATTTATATCCAAGAAGTCTTATGGCATATTAAATGTGTAGGTTTAAAAAAAAAATCGTAAGAGATGTGGAAAATCTTCAAAAGACAAAGGGAAAATATGATCTTGCCAATAATCTTACTCACTAAAAACCACCTTCCTTCCTGTTAGTACTCCTATTGGGTAGGACAAGGATTCAGGAATGGTTTTCCATGTAAGCTCTTTCCATAGATGTGTGGAGAAGACATAGTAAAACAGAGCAAAACTATATGTACCATGCTAAGAGCGAGGCAAATCCCTAGCTAGGATAGAGTCCAGGCAGGGATAATGTTGCAACAGATCATGCAGGAGCACTGGTTGGAGTGTTGTGTAGGTGAAGGAGGGGATTACCTTACAATAAGTATTTCCTACAGTTTATAAGTATTCCCTATGTAGACCATTTTGTGCTAATTTATTTATAGACAAAATCACACTTAATGAAATTTATTATTATTATTTTAAAACATAGAAATTGTACACTATAATATAAAAAATCTAAATACAGGTTCATAGTAATAAAAGTTTATTTTTAGCTGAGATTCTGAAACTGTCTAGTTTAATAATCTTCCTTGAAACCATCACTGCTGTAAAATGTCATTCATAAGTGTAACTATACATGTAAAGTTTCTATTATATAACTATAAACTTTTGACCTTGAAAAAAGGTCAGAGCCTATCAAGGCCTTCCTCATCTCATCATAGATAATATTAACTTTTGTCCCTAGTTCTCATACAGTAAAAGTCCTTGTTGAACACATTAAATATTTGGTACAACTGTTTCATTTAATTTATTTGGTTGTGGTTGATAATACAATTGCATACAACAAGCCTAAGTCTTTACATCAATACATAAAACACATACAACACATTAATGAATTTTTTATACAAATAATAGAATCAGACAATGACTAAACACAATAAAATAGAGAAATATTAAACAAAATAAATTACATTTGAACAAATAAAAAAATTTGCTCGACTTATTAGAATAATTTATCTTAATTAAAATAAAAGTCATTCCATGTTGGCATCTTAGGGACTAATCTATACAGTAATGGGTTGTCTGTCTGTCTAACATAAGTTAAAATTTGCACTAGGACTAGTGTTAATTTGATACTGACTACCTGATAAATATTTCAAAATTCCGTGCACATTAAACACATCTGATAAAAGGCTGCAATTCGTATGATAACCACGTTCCATTTCTAGGGAGTAAAGTGGGTAACTCAAAATTTTCAAATGTAAATAAACATTGAGTTATACCACATTTTAAAGATCAATAAAAAGTAATTCTAAAGAGAAAAACAACAATGGGATCAAAATTATTATTGATGACCTAAGACTATGAAATTTTATAATTTTTTTTATTAATATATAATATTTTAATCTTCTTAATACTAAGAATCCAGAATGACTCTAATTGTTTCTACGTTATAGTTTAATTTGAAATAATTACAAGTTTCTTAATACACGAAGTTTGCTCACCCTGATGGCCACTATTATGGATGCTCACCTGAAGTCTCATTCTCCTAGGATGCTCTTACTCGCCAAGTCCGTCTGGCTATCTTCAAGAATTCTTCACCTTCACTTGATCAATATTGGCCGCCCACTGACCAAGTTTCCTCCCACCCAAGGGTTTATATACCATTGTAGCATCAAAGATGTTTGCATTGCTTGCAAGGTAAGCTATTTCGTCAGTTTTCCAGGTCTGTCACAATAATTGTATTCATTCTGGCTTCTTAAAAAGAACTTACTATATTCTTAACTAAAACTATCCTAAATCCTAACAATCCCGATAGACAGTTAGGACACTTTCTCTTGGCATCACCCTTTTAACAGGCAGTTGTTTGTCTTCCTTCGTGTAGTGAAATCCTGTGTCCGTTTTTTATTTTTATTATTTCTATTTAGTCTTAGTTTTGACTCCTCAGACCTAGCTGGGTTTCTTTCTTATGTTATAGATCTAGTTTTAGAATACAATATTACACTACTAGGATATGTTGGTGATAACGGTAGTTGATTTATACTCCCGAAACATTATGTATTAGTATATACTCAACTAATGGAAAGATTAAACCATATTAATAATAGGAACAATCCATCATTATCAAATAACTTTAAAAAAGATAATAAATTTCAGTGATATCATGAATTACCATCTACAGCTATATATTACCTTACGAATAGCTGTATAACTTGAGCTACAACCATATTTTAGCAATTAAAAGTGATAAATTATTTACAAAAACCATTGTCATCATTTTGAAATGAGTAAAGGGATAGGTATAGATTCTTAACTTATTTGTAGTTTCATTGAGATAATTAAAAAAAAAAACTATAAACCACAAACTGATGACACAGTGTGTTTTAAGTTAGAGTATATGATTCGTCCAGAAATAATTCTTTTCCAAAATCAGCAGTGATTAGTTTGTTTTCTTACTACAAGAGCGAGGAAACAATTACGGGCTGTCAATATTATAATACTTGTTTTTGTTTCAGAAACGCTCCGCATGTATCCAGTAGCTCCTTTTACATTTAGAACCTGTACAAAAAGATACAACTTACCAGGTACAAGATATATAATGGAAGAGGGAACACGAGTTGTGATACCAATACGTGCTATACATAATGATCCAGAAAATTACGAATCTCCAGAAATATTTGAACCACACAGATTTATCAATAATAATTTTAAACCCAGTGGGATATACATGCCTTTTGGAGATGGGCCAAGAATATGTATTGGTAAGTTGGAGATTATTATACAAAATAATAAATAAAAGAAAATGGAAATGAAAAATACAATAGGCGTATATTTCGGTTTGTTTAAACCTGCTTCAAGAGTATAAAATTACAATCTATTATGAAAAAAAATGTTCTTTTGTTCTACTGAAAAATGTTGAAATATCTATTACTTAACCAATAGCCTATACAAAGTTTGGTAATCACAAAAATTTCGACCTTTTTTTTTTTACTCATTTTCATGTTTCATAGCCTCACGAAACCGAAACAGTAATTTTTTTAATACAGTCCATCTGTTATTGTTTTCATCTGTTCATAAGCATGGTAGTGGCCAGAAAAATTAAGATAGGAATATGAAATTTTTCATACAAGACCATAATGTACTCATATTGAAATTCAGAAAAATATAATTAAAAATGTCTATATTGTGGCTACTTTAAATTTTTTTTTTAAATATCTCAAGGGTGTTATTCAACTTATAACACACTAAATTAGATAAAATTTTCACATTTCATTTCTGTATGTAATGGTACCAACCCCACATATTTATGATAATAGCTAAGTTATTGTCAAAAATGTAATTTTGAACCCTAACCTGAGAAAATGTAAAATGTCTATAGTTACGAGATCCAACAAGGGCGAGTCACTGACAAAAGCGGGTGGAAAAGAAAATAGTGACAATTATGAGGTTCAGAAAACCTGTGTAACAATCATTTTAAACAAACTTACGGTACCCTACTGGATAAGACTCCTTGATCTATCGATACAATTTTAAATTTCCTATGCAGTCCAAGAAACCAACCTTTGGATATTACATTTTAAAGATGTAGTTGTATTAAATTTTATGATTAAGCTGGGCAAGTACCATGATAGCATACATCAATTTCTTTATTTAATTTAATATTTTTTATATAAATAAATAAAATAAAGATGCCTTTAGGTAATTTATCAAAATATATAAGTTGTAGATTAGGTAAATCTGTAACTTTTTTAATATAGCCCTTAGTTGGTTATTAGTTGTTTTGATGCCTCTGAATAAAAAAAATGGTTTTGGGAATTACGTTTGTCATCTGTCCAGAATATACTGCCCAAATGGATGGACTAATTTTAAACAAATTTGGCATGTGGGCATATTTTGGTCATATATCGGAAATTGTTTTCATAAGAAAAAAAACTCTAACAATTTTGATCAATTTTTTTTCCACTGTCAAAAAATGCAGATTTATAAGCTACCAATAAAAGCTAAAAAATCAACCATGGGATTGTCATAAAAATGTAATTTCTCCAAATCTGCTATAGCAATTTAGTTCAAATTTTAGTTAAGTGTGAAAATTAATTACCCAAACCTATGTGTCATCTCGCAAGTAAGAAAACATTACGCTACAGAATTAATTAATTGGTAATAAAACAAAAATGAACTTGACCACAATCATTAAAAGCTCGATTTGTAACAATGTGAAAAGTCAGATTCTAATATTGACTAATTTAAAAGACGCGGTTAAACTTGAGAGATAAGAATTCAAATAATAATTTAAAACTAATAAATTCATTTATAGGAACAAAATAGATTTTCAAGACTAAAAAATAAATAACCATGTTTAATATTAGTATAACATAAGTAATTACAAGTGTTTATTTTCTTTACATGTATTTAATAATTTGTGCGAAAAGGTAGGGGTGTGTGAACTATTTATAACAGCCAAAATGTGACCGGAAAGAACACTTTCGGAAGTGAGACATCTCGTGGCGAAGATTCAGTCATTCAGTCTAAGTCGAGCGTCTAGAGAGACCAGATGTATATAGTTGGAGTCCACCACTTTGATGGACAAGTCATGTTTTTAAAAGAGTCTTAGTTGGGAAGTTGGACTGAATGTGTTTTATAGTTAAAGTCGAGGATCAGAACTTTTCAAAAATAGTACATGTTCGAAAGTGAGAGACGATACTTTTAGTAAGAGAAGTTTTAGAACATTTTAGTGAGAATAGCGTGTTGCAAATAAGACAATAGACTGTCGCGCGCGCAGAGTTATAATGGTCGAATAATGAACAGTTAAGGAGTGCGGAAAATGAACTAATTACGCTGAAAGACATTCGTAAAATACAAATGCAAGGTGTGATTGGAGCAATTTCAATCAAACTAGTTCTACGTGGACTACACAAAAGGACTTATCTTCGATGGCACGTTTTTACACATCATCACAGGACAAAAGGATCGCCGTCAACGGACTGGTAAAAAATGTGTTATTCAACACAAAGAACTTAATTTGTATATTATGTGAAATTTAAAATGTTTTATATTCTAAAATTTATAATCAGATACTTTAATAATTACGTTTACTAAATGAATAGATAATAGATGTCTATTGACATAAAATTTTTTATAAAGCAAATTCAATAATAAGTAACAGATGTTTCAGTCTGTTTTATTTCTTAAAATATTTCTTTAAAGATTGCAATTATTAACGTAGAGTCATAAAAGAAAAAGAATTTAAGCCTCTTCAAGGCAGAATAATCTTAAATTCAAAATATAGAGATTTTAGATAATATTAAGAAATGTACCATGAAAATATATGTATAATTTAAATGATTTTATGCTTAATAAATCCATGTTAATATTTCAGCAGAATTGTTCTCATTACAATACCAGGTTTCACTGTGAGTACACTTTTGAAAGAACTTGCGACCCTAGAGACAATAGATTTAATAAATTCATTTTTTTAGATAAATAATGACCAACAGGTCTGGCGCCCAATATTAATCAATTAACCATAATTAAATTCAATTTCAATATTAAATAATAACGTAAGAACTCTTCAAGTTCAAAGAAATTTTTATTTTTTAAAATAGCTTCATTTTTTCTGTAACGTCGTCTCATTTTATGAAACATTACAGATTTTAATCCAATACAATTTATGCTGAGGACGTGTTTATGGTACAAATGAACCCAGTTTAGGACCTTTTTAAATTTATGAATATTTTGTTCGAAGACAGCATCCATGGTTTATTTTCACGATTTTACTGACAACTACTGAACTTGCAATTTTGGTGACGCAGAGTTTTGGTTGTTTTTTAGAAATGAGTGATCGAGAAAACTTATGCAATGCACTGGTAAATATAGTTGCACCATTCATTCTTGAATTCAATACTTGGCTTACGTTTTTATTGATTTATTTTAAAATAAGTTTCACTCTTAATTTTATAACACCTTTGAAAGGTTTTGTTTGAGAAGTTTTATTTTTAATTTAATTGACTCATATTAAAAATATTTTAATATTACCAAACTCCTTAGTATACATCATTGCATGATTTAAAATATTACCTTTTAAAGTTAATTAAAAATAATAATTTACAGTTCTCAGTAGAAATTTATTCTTCTTCTTTTCGTTGTAATCCTTTCAGACTTTAAGTGTATAATAAATTTACAATCCAATCAAATTAATATTTCATTGTTAATAATATTATCAGTAAAACAAAATTTTGTTGTGATACAGATATTACACATTTATATCAGTTATTACATATAATAATATTTATTAATTGTTATTTATTTTTGTAAGGAGGGGAATTAGAATGGAGAAAATTAAGAAATATTTATTTCCTAATTTTGAAATAACATTTATAATGATATGACTGACAGACTATTATCACAGTTTAGTAGAATAAAACGAGCTCACGTCAAGCTGAATGAAACCTTCAAATGCTTGACTGAAATCGAAAATCTTCCCCCAGAAAAATTCAGGAAACAGAAAATTTGTACAAGGTATATCTCAAAGTCATTAAAGATTCTTTTCCAGACGAGTTGGTCCATTTTCAATCTTACTTCAAAACTGTAAAGTAAAATTTGCAACTTCAAAGAAAATCAGAAAAGAAAACCTGGACCAAGAGATGTAGTAGAAAATTTTTAAAGAATTGAAATGTGTGGTGAAAAAGAAGACAAAACTGTTGAACTTATACACTTAATTTGTAAAGAAAAACTTCAGACTCACTATCTTAATGTAGATAAAACTCTGAGAATTTTTGTCTGGTTTTTACCAACTATTCTACAGAGCGTTTCTTGTTTAAGATGAGTGACAAATTAAGAAATAGAATGTGTGAAGACGGAGTTAATTTTTTGGCTATTTTAAATATGGAGGAAGAATTGCTTAATTCCCGAGATTTATCACATGCAATCGACAATTCTGTAAGGCAAATTCAAAGAAAAAATTTGCAATATGAATTTTTATTTGAACCTTTATATATTATATAATAGTGTTATTTTCATGTTATTCACTGTAAATTGTAGATTTTTTATAAAAATATTCAAACCTGAATAATTAGTTAATATGTAATCAATAATTAAAGACAATGGCTGAAATATTTTGTCATTTATTTAACTTTATTTTCCATATTAGTAGTTTAGGATAATGGTAGAATACCACGAACAAGGAGGGGGGGTAAGGTAAGAGTGAATGTACCAGAAGGTGACAAAAGTTTAAATCCGTCCTTGTATACCATCCAAATACAGGTATGATTTTACACAATTAGAAAAATTGTTTTAATAACTTTAAAATGTTTATGTTACAGGTATGAGGTTTGCAATAATGGAATTAAAAGTTGTAATAGCAAGAATCCTGTCAGCATACACAGTCAAGTTGAGCAGCAAAATTAAAATGCCACTAAAATTTAAACCAATGCCAATCTTCTTAAGGCCTGAAGGTGGATTTTGGTTTAAATTTGAAAAACGGTTAACATTGTAAAAAATTTTAAATGACTTCTTTTCTTATGTGTGTATATTTTTGTAAAACATAAAAGTGATAATAGTGTAAATATTTTATTAATAAAAATCTAGTTCTTAAATTGTTATATTTAAAACCAACGAATCTTTTCATAGATATTTCATTTATTACTTTTATTTATTTTTTGTACAAGTGTCAAATTTTTCCTGGTAGGATACTAAAACATCATTAAAACATTGGAAATAAAAATATACAGGGTGGCTGAAAAGAAATTCCACATTTTTTTTTTTAATATTTGAATTCAGTTTGCGGCAATCTCTTAAGATGAGAGGGGCAACCTAAAAAAGCAAAGGTTTATGTTATTTCAATTGTGAAGGGCTGGAAGATGGAGGATTATCATAAATAGCTGCACTGCCTGTATACCATAATGTATAACCATATAATTCATAAAAACCAAATAAAATGCCCTCAAATCTTCCACTCCATTAATGTTTCCTATCTCTAATCCTGCTCAAGTAGAAATAACGACTTTAACAAAACAATGTTAGCTGATCTCAGTAGCCCTCCTTCGACTTTGATAAACTCTTAATTTCTGGCACAATATTAAGTAGAACAATCTCTTGAGCATGGTAATTAAATATATCAGGCTGTATAATTTCTATAGAGATTTTCCCCGAGATAATGTTGGAAATTACATTATCAATTGCTGTTACTGAAATAGTTATCACTCTAGTGGGTAAGCCTATCATCCACTTCAAACCATTTGTAAATAACAAATCATAAACCTACGTGTATTTATATGATTTAAATCCAGAACATTTATATTAAAATCTTCAACAACAACACATTTTATATTTTGAGTAAAAAACTTTCCCAGAATATAATCTAGGGCCGTAAAAAAACTATTCATATCCCTGCAAGGTACACGGTAAATATCCAGAACTGCTAAATTAGGGTTACCATTCATACTCATCACAACCGTAGCTACATTGAAATCTCTATGATTCACAACACTTAGATCTTTAAACTGCAATCATTCATTATGTATAACATTAGTCTTTTAGTATAGATCTACAATAACTTTCCCCAATAATAACATAACAGTATATGTGAAGTATATTATTATGAAATGTTTCTTGAAATTTCATGTTTTCTTAACTTGAGATAGAAAACTTAATTTGAAACTCAAATTTCAAGTTTTTACGTCAAAGAGTACTAAACATTATCAATAAAAATATGAGTGAAAGCATAAAGTTCCAGGTCTAGATGTATGAAACTATATAAATAATTTATATTGTGTAAGAAAAGCTACTGGCAATAAATGCCACTCTTGTTGATTGCCTAGGCATCCACGAAAACAACGTACACATAATAACTGAATCAAGGTCAGCACTAGAGGCATTAAGAAAACCAAATCATGTTTCAGAACTATGGTAAGTGGTGCATACTTGGTCTAACTAGTATATTAAAAAACTAGTATATTTTAGAGGACACCACCTCATTGCAGGATGGAGGGGAATGAAACAGCCGATAAAACTGTGAAGGATGCAGCTAACATGGCACCAACACAGACCTATCTACTTAACTAAATGCAAGAAGGGCGTGAATGATTTGTACTGCACAAATGGATACAACGGTGAAGAATGGGATTGGCAGGCAGGTTGTTATATCGCATGCAAGAGGATCTTACAGAGCTATTACTTTAACATGGCGTACAGACACACCATTGCCTAGGTAAGGTTTGGACAATTCTTCACTGGCCAATACCTCCATCTGAACGACCTCCTCTTGTTGTGAGCCATGGAGTGTGGAAAAGAGACGTTAAAACACATTATCCTGCAATGTTCAGTGCCAAACCCACCTAGAGAAGAACTAGGAGAACAGGAAGAAAATCTGGAGAATATTCTGAGGGACAGCTACAAGTGGTCACTAGTGACAGATACATATTATAGACATTAGACTGTTAGGATTGCTTAACCTGGATGCCTGAAGGAAGAAGTAAAAAAAAATTGAAGCCTAAAGGGAAAGAAAATGACAGTTTTCTACGCGCCCAATGAAGACAGGAAATATATCCGTCTTTAAATACATATAAACTGCCCATTTTAAACATCACATTCTGGTATAAAATTAAACTTTATACGCCTTTCAGTATTAAACAATAATTGTTGTATTTTCAACAATATCAAATGCTTTTCATCTAAAACACATTACAATTATTTGCAGGTAGAGTGAATTCATAATAAAAACAATGTATAGGCACCACTCATCTTACAAAACCAAGAATATTGTTCCTTTGTATTATTCTTTGTCAAAAGACACATACACACACTACAACAAAACAAAAACAAATGTTACTGTTAAAAAAGCACCTGTCAAATTCAACACATTAAACCAAGGAAAGGAAAAAAATGTGACGTTTTGTGAAACAAAAAAATATTTTGCTTTCTCAGAAACCTTCTACATACCTTCTGATGGTCAAAACCCAGATAAGCGCTTGTTACAACATAATGAATTAGCACCACTGAATCCTTATCACAATACAGGGATAGTATTGGAGGAGGGGAGTTAATATTTTGCCATTATCAATCTTATCTTTAATGTTTGTCTTAATCAAAGGACAAAGGACTATAAAAAGAGGTAAAGGGCACACTTGGTTGTGAAAAACAATCATTGTCAAAAGCATACGTATGCTATTTGAATTAAATTTCTATTTTTCTAAATTGTTTTTTAAGTATAGTACTGGCTTCATCCCAATTTAAAGTATGTCTTAACTCCGATTGGGTGGGTGGCAATGCCCTCTATGTGGATTGTATTATAAAGATCAGTTCAATTAGTCTAAACTTGTACATCTCTACTGTTATTTTTTCAAAAATAATAAAGCTATGTCTATACTTTTTTTATACGCTGAATATATTTTGAATTTATTTACCCGAAAGAAAAAGGATTAAGGAAATATAAATGGATAAACATTTAAAAATAAATAATATAACATTTATTTAATAACATACTTTTCATTATAAAATATATAAATTCATCAAATTTAATGACTTTGATCTTAGGCCTACCCATATTATATAGCTACAAAACTCGTGGACTCTAAATAATCGAAACTCTAAATAATTTAAGTTATTTTAATATTTTATCCTATTTTTTAGCAAAAATCATAATATGTTATGAAAATTTAATTGTATTATTATGATATTCTATAGTACCACTAGGATCTAAATAATTAATTTTAATATAATCTTCTGCCATTCTTAATATTGTTATAATGTTATTTTGAATTAACTCTATTTTCAAAAACTATTGACGTACTGCTTCACCCCTCAAAGATGTAATAAACATAACAACATGTTTTCAAACCATCACAGAAGAGAGCAGAGCTTACAAGTAGGGCATATAATAGGTTACGTGGGTTATATTCACTCAAGACTGAAATTTGTTTAGTCTTGTTCTTAGGCATAGTACTTAAATCTTTAATGAAAAGATCTGACCGTTTGCCCTATATTCAATATTTTAATTTGTAAACATTGTTTTTCATGTATATATATATATATATAATAGACTACTTTTGTAGCAACAGCACCAAACAATTTGTATAATAGTATTGTTTGAAGATGTTGCGTATTTGTCATAAAAATAGCTTACAAATGATCTGATAGATTAAAATTTGGTAAAGAGATAAAGATCAGAGGGAAAAATATAATACACTTTAACCCTACAACCGCCTACTACAAATTTGGCCATTTTTCTCCTTTTTTGATTGTTTTGTTTTTTAATTCATAAAAAACAATAATATTATGCAAAACACAACTTGTTATATACCATTTTCTCAGAAAGGTTCATAGAAATTATCTGTGTAATGAAAAAAATGTTGGATGTAAAGGTTTTGGAGTTAGTAAGTTAGGAATCAAAGAATGTGCAAAAAATGAAGTGAAAACGCTACAGAAAAGCATATTATATTACATACCATATAATAAAATTGTTTTAATGTTTTTCAAGATATACAAAAGTTTTGTAATATAGTTGTTATTATAAATGTTGGTAAAAACTAAAATCAATTTATAAAATTTTCATTTAAAAAAAATTGTATGTAAAAAGTGGAAATTAGCTAAAGAGTTTGACCAATTTTGAAAAATTCACCAAAATAGTAACAATGTCGTAAACACCTAATATTAGGCCAATGACGTGTTGGTTTGTACCAAATGAAAGACCTAAATTTCATCTTTCGCATGATATACAGAGCTGTTATAAAAAAAAATCAATATAAAAGATCGATTCATTCTTCACAGTTCGTTAACGACTAGAAAAGATAAACGGGAGTGGTTTATCTTGGTAAACACTTGTAGAATGTGTATATCTCAAAAATTTTGAGAGCTATAATAATTTTGAATACATTGTTCGAAAGAGGAAGAAAAAATACTTTAAACTTGTGGTATTTGGACGAGTATTAATATTTACAAAAATTATATGATCAAGGTCAAATTTTCTTCTACTGCAACATTCCGCCACGTGCTACTCCCTAGCGGCAAAATACACCAACTTCATCGAATTATTACATTTTTACATTTCATCATAATATGGCATTTAGGTTATATAACTATGAAAGGTTGTAACATTAGCTTGACAATGATATATTAATTATTCCGATACGAAATTTTTCATTAGGCTATAAATTGAAAAAAATGTGATTTTTAGGGTGAAAAAAACTTATGAGTTCTTGATTTTGTTTAATTTTTATAGATCCTAAATTATAACAGCTAGAACGATTTACAAAACACAGATCGAAAGATGAAGAAATTTTTTTATACAATACTGTTACTGTAGATTAGTTGAACAGAAATATGGAGTTGTGTAAATTAGACGAATAATGTTGTAATTTTATATTTTACTGCTATGAATGTAGCAGCACTACAAAATACACAAACTTTACCAATTAATTAAATATTATTTCTTTTGTGGACTTTTGGTTGTATGAATATTAATGATTGTAACATTAGCTTTACAGCGGTATATAAATTATTGAGGAACGATGATTTTTACTAGGGTAAAAGTAGAATTGAATTACAGCTGCACGGGGCGGGAGTTTGTGTATTTGTGTATCGCTGTGGTACACAAACCAGTTGTAGGGTTAAATTTAAATAAGTACATCTCTTATAGTTATCTTAATTAAATACTACTGATTTTCAGAGAATATAGCACACGGTGGTAGGTCAATTGTTTACTGTTTCATTATATTATATTAACCATGATGCATAACAATGTAGGTATTTCTGAGAAAATAAAAATTTATAAAATTTTGTAGAAATATTTATTTATTTTTTAATCTGATGTCTAAAGGTATTTCCTCCGAAATAAAAATATTGGTGGAAACAAATCTACACATTTAAAAAATATATTAAATTTAAGCTTCTGTTATGTATTTTAAATGTAGTTCGGTTATATCAATTTTCTGAATGAAAAGGAAAAGAAGAATATATATAAATCAAACATATGTTATGATCTATTATACATATCCAAAAGTAACCAGTATGACAAATCATTATGAATTTACATAATAATTCAAGTTGTTTTTAGCAGCTACCATCTTTATCATATAAATCTTGATTAATGACTTCTTAGTAGATTATCTACAGTCGCGATCACAGTTACCATTATACTTGTGCAAAGTATGATATCATGATGTCAACGTTTTTTTACTGATTATTATTAAAGGTTTTCATAGTTATTGTACAAAACTTTACCCAACCTGTCCCAGATATAAAATATTTATTCGTTGTATCTATCTAATACATAAAACTATTTTATTTTATCACTAAAACTTTACACATGTACACTGTTGACCATTGAGTAAAATTAATAGTTTTAAATGTTAAGAAATTGCTGCAATTAATTATATAATGAATAAATATTTTTTATTTAGGACAAGTTAGGTAAGCTTAAGGCTATGATACTCCATCTATAATAACCTACAATACATATTATGGACAAAGCACACTGATAAAAACTAAAAAAACAGACAATTAATACAAGTAGTGTATATCTGCACATTTACACAAATTGATTGTAGTAACAACAAAATACTGTTATAGCACATAAAGTAAACAAGACATCAAATTAGACAAGATGAAAGATGGCAACCAGCATACAACAAAATCTATGGTAAATGCTCAATTTGTATATTTTACAAAAATTATTTAGAA
Organism: Aphrophora alni; assembly: GCA_963513935.1. Taxonomy (NCBI): domain Eukaryota; kingdom Metazoa; phylum Arthropoda; class Insecta; order Hemiptera; family Aphrophoridae; genus Aphrophora; species Aphrophora alni. The sequence goes on along the minus strand of OY740769.1, from coordinate 99,145,736 downwards.
TAGTTTTCTCTTTTTTTTTAAACGAAATATTACCTTTAAACATTATAGATTTTAACAAAATTAATTGAACAAAATTCTATAAAAAATGTGTATCCAATAAAATCACAATTTATATTAGAATATTTAATTAATAAATAACAAACAATTGGGACCTTTTCTGTTATCTCACATCATCATTATTTTTCTGTTATTTCTGATCATAATTATTATGATTCCTGTAAACACTTCTTAACCCCTTAAGTGTTTATGTCGGTTTAAGCCGACGCTACAAATACCGATAAAAAGTGCCGCTGTCGGCTAAAGCCGACTCTCTTAACTTGCCCTATTCTATTTCGTTCTCTGTCGAAATATTACGTTGTAGTTGCTAGTATTGCCGCTAGATAGTGTTGGCATGCTTTCTAGAACATAACTTATAAAACTACCGCTTTATTTTTGTTCTCTTTGGATCCGATGTGAAATTATATTTACAAGGAGTCGCGATACCAGTGCAGCGAATATGATGTTGGGCTGTGTGCTGCCCCATGTTTTAAAATATATCACACCCAAAAAAATTACTAAACATTAGTAAGAAACTGTAAACAATCTTTATTGTGTGTACTTTTATTTTTAACAATGGTTTTATACATTTTACTTTTTTTTAATTGTTAGGTAAATGTGTTTTTAATGTATTTGCAGAAAATTTTTAAATTATATTAAACATGACATTTATACTTTTGATGTTGCTTATATTTTCTTTTAATGCCTATTTTTTAACTTCCAAGTTAACAAACATTAAAATAATCAAATAAAAAAAATAGGCATTTTTGGGTTGATTTAGGAAAAAAAAATAAAACACTTAAGGGGTTAAGATTAACCCATTGACCTAGACATACGGAACTGTTCCGTATAGTCCCCGAGGAGCCCACTAATAGACATACGGAACACAACATTCTTTATTAAGCGTAGGTTTGACTGATTTGACATAGTTTCGAATAAATGTGTTAGATGACAGCAGTGTCCACTGAGAATGGTTTCTTTGCATTTTATTGTGAAAATTACGATTAAAATGTAATTAAATTGCACTTTTTTATGAGCAGTGTTCCCGCGCAGTCCCAGTGAAACCTTACAACGCGTGTGGTATAAGCTATTCATTCAATTTATAATACGATATCATTATTATACTTTGGAATATTTAGATTACTTGATGTTGGCAACACTTGTAAGCAACGTATCAAATAAACAGATGACTTCTGTGTTCTGATTAGGTTATAAACATTTGTTTTGTTTACTGTTTTAGTGAATACTTACGTTGTGCTGTGTTTCGTAAATAAAAAATATAGAAAATCAATACTGTATGTAACTTATATTTGTTATAGAGAGAATTTAATTTAGAATAAAATGGTGAAAACAGAACTAAAATTACAATTACGAATCAAAAGTTATTTATATTTTTCTAATAATGTACAAAATCAGCCATTTTAATTGCTAGATTAGGGTCAAGCAAAGTTTCCGAAAAAGGCTAGGCCAATGGGTTAAGATACACTTGACTTACAAACCTCTATTTTTTTTTTAAAATCAGCTGATTAGAGGTTATTGTAGAAGTTTTTGTTTGAATTTTTGTAACAATTACCTACTTTTAACAAAGTGATGAATTTTCTTGAGCTTGCATCTTTAGCAGATACCAAAGAAGAAACTATTAGTTTTTTTATAGAGTTAAGGTATTTTGCATAATCGTTGGTTGTGCACTAATGGACATCTCATGAAGATGAACACTGCAGGCAAAGACAGGTGGAGTTAGGTAGGTTATAATTATTAGCATATACGCCAATTTTATGCCTCCTTCATAATGAATTTTTGAAATACTGTTAATTGTTAGTAATTTTGATTAACAATTAAATATAATTATTTTATGTAAAATGAATTTTAATTTTTAATCGTTAATGGAAAAGGTCCAACGAGTGAATAACTTGTCTTATCTGACAAACAAGTATGAACTGATAGCTGCATTCTTTTACAATTTGTTTGTCACAAGAAAATAAATCTCTTTTTACAAATATAAATTAATTGAAATATTTTTAAAAAAATCCCTTATAACTGTTTGGTGAATAGAACTTTGATACAAAGCATTATAAATAATTGTATTATCAATCTTTACCATTTCACAGCACCATTCATTTCATGTTCAGATTTATATCATTTCTTCATAAAAATCCTGTATTTGTTCTTATAAATGTAATAAAGAAAACTTAATAAATAATAATTAGACTAAAAGTGATATATTACTAAACCAAAATCCAGTATGATACTTGTACACAAGGATTTACATACAACCTAAATCAACTACTCCTGGCATCGTTGACTGTGGCTGGTACACGTACTTCAAGCCCGTCTAAGTCTTTCGAGAGTTGGATCTGACATCCAAGACGAGAACTGAAACATTTTTAAATATGAAGAGTATGTACTATCAAACAATAAGTTACTGTATATTAGAAAATTAACCCTCCGACTGTCAGTCATAAAATCTCCAGTGTCGGCATGTTTTTGGGCGAAACGCAAGCTTTTGGTAAAAACTTCACCAAAAAATGGGTTTTAGGCCTAGGCACATAACATGATGCATAAAATAATTCAGTAATATATACAGAATATTAATATTCAAACAACAGTGGCACACCTTTGCTGTAACTTTTGTGTATTTTGGAAAAAAGTGAAAAAAAAAATTCAAAAATGTTTTGTTAGGGATGGGACCACTAAGGAAATCTATCTAAATCAATATTATGAAAAAAACCAAAATAGCCATATTGTTCGAAATTTTAGAAAATGTTTATATATATATATATATATATATATATATATATATATATATATATATATAGGTCATATATATACACACACAAAGTTTGAGCACTAAAACAAAAACTATGTACATGATACGGTTTTTGACCAAACACAAGCTTTCGGTAAAGAATTCAACAACAAATGGATTATAGTCATAGGATCATATATGATGCATCAAATTATTTGGAAAAATATAAGCAAAATTTATAAATAAATAACAGGTACATACTTTGGCTGGAACTTTTTAGTATTCTTGCCTAAAGTAGAAATGTTTTATAAATTATTATCTTTGATATTTCAACACTACCAAAACATTCACACACCTGTGTAATAAAAGAATTCAAAATAATTATCTTGTTCAAAATGTAAAGACGTGGTACCCTTTATCCAGTAACCTGCTTTTCTCCAAAATTTCTAGTACAACTTTTTCTGTAAAAGCGGTATCACTCCTATCAGCTAAGTAGTCGGTTCCACTATACATCTCTATGTGGTAAACATAGTTGGTAATGCTGCCACAACATTCAAATTTTTTGATACCAAACTGTTTATGTTTTTTATTTGGTAGATACTGTATAAATGGACATCTATTTAGTGTGTTTAGTGCACTGTATAAATAAACAATAAACATAGTGCATTTAGCGAAAAACGAGCTTGGACAGCTGATTAAATGCGACGCACTACACAGTCGTCATTCTATCGACTGCTAACATTCATCTTATGGCACAAATCGTCGCTACAGCGACGACTGACAGTTGGAGGGTTAATGAACATGTGATTTGAATAACTGCTTTCATTTATTTAATTTGGTTGAAAGTTAAGTTATGTTAAAAATATATATATTTGTCAACTACTTCATCATTGTGCCAAGGTTTTGTTCAAGACTAATTTCAAGGACTATAATCCTCATAACCCATGGATAAAATTAGAGCTGACCAGTGGGTAACAATGTGGCAACTCTGTAGAGTCATTGGAAGAAATACAGTTGAAGATCAACAAAATTGGGTATTAATTTCATATTTGATTACATAACCATTTCAATTTGGATCTTGTTTTTTTCTAGTAGATTGGTAGCATGCTATTGTACAAAAGAATTTTTTTTTTCTGTTTTATTTAATTATGTCAAATTAATATTTTTCGTTTGGCATTTTTTTATCTACGAGAGTATACAGTTCTACCCACTTACATCTTGCATAAGTTAAGAAATGTCTCGGTATACCACACCACTACCAAAGACAAACCTCCTAATGGCCTAGTAAAAAGAAAGTGTACTTTTATAACAGACATGAATGTTATACTATATTTGGTGCTGTAACACTGTACAATCCAGGAGTCATGTGGGAATTCAGGAGTTTTGAGATGAAGAGCTTCTATCACTTAAAAATATAATAAGATCTCTGACTTTAATATAAATTAAAAATCTGATCATACTTGTCCTAGTTGCCGTGGAGTAAAATTTCAAAAAGATCTTTTCCTTGAGTTTGTCATAAAAGGCAAAATTATGCAACTAGAAAAATAGTGTGTCTACTGCCTAAAACAAAGTCAACTGTTTCTAAACATTCTTTTATGTTTAAGGGGAGGGGATATTTAAGTAAAGTAAGTGCAGAAGAGTAGAAATTTGATTAAGTTTTTGAAATCCTTAAGAGTATGGCAGTTTTCCATATAAAAAATTTAATTAATTTTAAAAAGTGATATTTGTAGTTTGTATTAAAATTTAAAGTTGTTTTGTAGTTTATTTATACTCTGGTATGTGTCTTTTATAAATAAATCTGTCTGTCTGTCTGTCCATCTGTGTGTGTATTTTTTTGTTACTTTTGTACAATACAACCTAGTCTTAACTATTATTTTTCTATGGTGTCCTTTAGACTTGTACATATTATTAAGAGTTTGGGTACTGCAAACTGGTCTCTTTCTTTCTCCCTTAAATTTATAGATTTATAAAATACTAATAGTAAATCCTAAGCAGACTTATCCCTAAGGATCACTTATTCTTCAAGTATTAAGACGTTATAGTTTAGGTTATAATATTATTTAATTTCTTTTCATAAACATTTTAATGTGAAATATGCTGTTTTATAATTTAATTTCAAAATTGTATCTTATTTGAATGTGAAGTAATAAAAACTAATATTATAGTTAAGTAAGGTTATTTTAAGATGTTTGTAAAAATATAGAATAGGCTACTCTGATTATTTCTATGTGAAAACTGGTCGTTCAAAAATTACAAACAAAAACTGATAAATGGAACTAAACATTATAATTATTTTTTAATTAATTCCAAGGACATAAAAATAAGAATTAGTAAAATATGTACAGCCTACTTACGTATCTGTGAGGTCATAAGCTAGATCTAACATATCAAGTTCTTCATCACTTGGTTTATCAGGAAGCCTATCATAATCTTCTTGTTTCAATATAACATGGCATGTAGAACAGGTTAGGGTACCTTCACAAGCACCTGGAAACAAAATAAAAATAAATGAATAAATAACATAGTTTACCAAATTTTTACAACTCTATCTAAGACTTTAAAGTTTCATATCTAGTGACTATGTTACTGAAAATAAAACATAAAATGTGAAGATTTAAAACCGTATTATATCCTTTATAATTTTTACAAAAAAAAAGTACCGTATAGAGAAGAGTTGTCATGGGTTATTGATGTAATGTCTCTACGTTCAAAAAATGGTTTTGGAATGATGTTGTCTGTCTATCATCTGACATGTGGAGTGCTTTACAGCCCTAACACATAGACCAATTTTATTCAAATTTGGTATGTGAACATATTTTTGGCCATATCTCAAGACTCTTATAATTTCTTTATAACGAAAAATTTGGCGGCTGCTGTCATAATGAAAAAACCAAAAATTACAATTTTCTCAAAAACAACCTAACGATTTTAATCAAAGTTTGTTGAAGCGTAATGAACTTAAAAACCCAAATGAACTATATTGGTCACCATCCCTTCAAAAAATTTTGGTTTGAAAATTATCAATAAAAACTAAAAACTTGATCATAGGGCTGTTAAAAATGCATAATTTATCAAAATTTGTTGAAATTGTAGTGAAAAGTGAATATTAATTAACCAAATCTTATAATCACTAAAATTGTAAAATTGCTAGTAAGAAAATATTACAGTTCAGGAACAATTGGCACATGAATCTTGACTGCCATCATTAAAAGATTGATTTTAATCAAATACAATTTATCCTGAGGATATATTTATGGGACAAGTAAAGCAAGTTTAGGCTCTTAAACTATTTAAATGTTTTTTCAAAGACAGCATCCTTGGTTCATTTTCACTTATTGATCGAAAACTACCGAACTGACATTTTTGGTGACAATTAGTTTAGGTTCATTATTATTTGGATTTGGGAATGGATGACTGAGAAACTGTGTACAATATTTTTGCACCATTTATTTTGAAATTATTCTCAAATTATAAAAAAATGAGCCTAATTAAAATTGATAAATACAGAACATTTAACCCCTTAACAGATGATTAAAATTGACCTAAAACTACCTACAAATGTTGATTTCTTTTTATGTAATTATGTTAAAAATAGAAAAAATCTGTTTCAATTAATTATTTATTTTTTTACAAAACATAAAACATGAGCATAAAAACATAAATGTAAAAAAAAAAAAAAACAAAAAAAAAAAATACAAAGTAATTTTACGTACAGAAACGTTACATACGCTAGTAGTTTTTTTTAGTGTGAAAGTCTTTGAAGCAAGGGGCTGCACAAAGTCCAACATCACAGCTGACGCACATATAACGTGACTCTCTTCTGATCTTCTTGCCGGCGCACACAACACACCTTCTTGTAGCATTGGCTTTCTTCTCCGTAGCAGGCACGTACTCAGGAAAATGTCTTTCCTTGAGGCGAAGAGGGTCGTTTTCCAAAGATGGGTGACCTCGTTTTGAGTGGACATTTTCACCCAAGTGATGCTCGATTAGTGATTCCACCAAAGACTGCCTAAACTCGAAGAAAGTTTTTTCCCTCCGTTCTTTGTATAAAGTACATGAGCATTGAAAATACACATGTTGAGAAGATGTCTAAATTCTTTCTTGTACCACCGTTTTTGTCGCTTTCTTTCAACCGGATAGGCAGAAAGCATTTGATCTACCCGGTCGACTCCACCCATCAATTTATTATAGTCGTTCACTATTGTTGGTATTGCAGCCTTTTTCCCCTTACGTGTGACTTCAATACAGTCCATTTCGTGAACTGAGCTCAAACAAATTACTTCACGTTTGTCCATCCACTTGATGCAAGTCATCTTCCCCTTTTCTTTATACATAACACTCATTTCGCCTTTTTTTAATTTCATTTTCACAAGATCTTTTGGAATGTTTACTCTGTTTTTTCTTACCGTCCCAACAACATCCGTTTTTATTTTTTCAAGTTCAAGCTCTAGTTCCGGGCTGCAATAGAAATTGTCTGTGTACACTCTGTAGCCCTGGTTTTCCAAACCATTTAGGAGTGTCAAAACAACATTAGTTGCGTGGCCTACAACTGGATTATGTATAATATCTGTGCCTTTACCCAGGTAAATTTTCATCTTCCACATATACCCAGTGCTGGACTCTGATAAAATGTAACTCTTGATACCGAATCTGGCTTGTTTTATTCTAATGAACTGCCTGAAACTCAAGCGGCCTTTCCACAGTAAAAGGCTTTCATCAATGGCTACATCCCTCTCTGGCGTATACACTTTTACAAACCGATCACAAATGTAATCGAATATGGGCTGTAGTTTTTGAAGTTTTTTCGGCCCATCACTCGGTACTTCATTGTTGACAAAATGTAAAAATCTACTCAACAGTTTTAACCTGTTTAGAGTCATGAGGCTAGCAAACCCAGGAGTTGCAAAGAGTGGTTTTTGGGTATAGTAACAGTCTATTTCTGGCTTCCAAATTAACCCATGCAATATGTACACTGATAAGAGAACATGAATTGCATCTCTGTTTGTAGGTTTCCAAGAATGAAATCTTGAAAACTCTTTTAAAGGCCTGAACGCTAAAATTTTTTCGGCGTATCTATTTGTTTCCGTAACTATAAGATCGATAAGTTCGTCAGTGATAAAAAGTTTGAACAACTCATAGGGGTCGATTTTATTTTCAATTTTTACCTTTATGCCAGGGGTACCTCTGAAATCAAACGCAGAAGGTCTATCATTTGGAGAAACTTCCTTGTGATCAAGCCACACAAGAGGAAGAGGTCGAGCCGTGTTTCTTCGTGTTTCATCATGAGTCTGTGGAATAATAGGGCCGGTCTCATCAAGATCCATATTTCCATCTTCGAATTCTTCATCAATCGCCTCGTCCTCACTCTCAGAATCAGAAAGGTTCATACGTAACCAGTCATCAATAAATTGGGTATCTTCCATAGTGACGTCACAAAAACAACAACTACAATAAAAATAACTAATAAACAACTAAATAGAACAATTAACGAACAGTCTGTAACACACGCACAGTAACACAAACAATGCTATTTCTACAACTAATTATGGCGAACTGGTTAGTGGGCCGCTCAGTCTGTTGCTGTTAAGGCAACAAAATGGCTACCGTTGCTAGGAAACGCAGTATCTTTCGTCATATGCTGCTATCTAGCGATTTAAAATACAATATTATTATATCCCGTCGAGTTATTACGTCGCAAAACGAAACAAAACAGAACAAAATTAATTTGCGTAATATTACGTCAGTAGCACATTTTATTGAAAAGTTCAATGACGTAATATTACATCGCTAACCGTTAAGGGGTTAAATAATTAGGCCTCCCAGATTTGACGGTTAAAATAATAATAGGTATTACTGACAGATTCTGGTCACCTCAACTTTCCAATTTGTATGTATTTTTTAATTGTATAGTTGGATCATTAATAATATTTTACCAAAGAAATTTTATGTCAGATTCAATTAATTACTCATTAAATAGATTTGTTTGTTATGAATTTGTTTTACCTTTGGTGTACAAAGTTTTGGCCATCATCAGCTTGCATAACTTAAGGTAAAGAAACCATTATCAAACATAATTACTTCCAAAAGGATACAACCCTATCTTTTGACGCAGTGGCGTAAATAGTACCCCCCCATGGAGGGCACCGCAGGTCAAGCAGCGCTGCGACCAAGGCACATAAAAAATATATAAATGACTTCAAAAAATAAAAAGTAGTGAACACATTATCATCAAAATAAATTTTACAATGTTTCATGAATAATATTCATGTTATAATATTTCATTAAGATATCTTAATACAACTGTTCCATAAATAATATAACCACAGTCTGAAACTGTAATCATTATGGTTCAACAATCTGTTTACTAGCAGTTAACAATAAGTAATGCCGCCCCGCCTAAATTATCAAGACTTATTTTGAGGAATATGATGTCTAACCGCAGACTGAATTCTCTGGCAGTTTTGAGCATTCAACATGAACGGGCTCATGCTATCGACCTTAACACGTTAGCCGACAAGTATTTTTTGCAGGAAGAAAAGAAGAGGTTTAAATAATTGCAATTATAACAACTTACAAGATTTTTGTAAATAATAAACCTTGATGTTTAAAGTTGTAGTCTTTCTTTCCCTTTTATAGATGATAAATTAGTTTAAACTTAAAGCTTGCATGTTCTTTTGAGTTTGATACTTCATACATTGGCATATTTATTTACAATGCTACCAACAGATATTTTGGTTGTGTAAAAAATGTCCTATACTAAATTAATTACTTTCATTTCAATTTAGAATAAAAATAATGTTTAATTACTACCAAGTAGTAGTTACATATAAGACCGTGGGGTGGGATTGCTTACAGTTGAGGAAGAGTCATCTAGAGTCGACAAGTTGCAACTTGGTTTGGGGGGGGGTACCATTCTTGTAACTCCGGAGACGCCAATAATGTAGTTATGTCACTGATTTGATGACACAAAAATAGTGTCTTTAAATTTTTCTTACGCATAACTACATACATATTTTATTATATAAAATATTATTAAACTAGAAGAATATCAGGTGTAGAATAGTAGGTGTAAAAGAAATATTTATTATTTACCTAGAATAAGCTACCTAAATTGGTTTACTAGAATGTCAATGATTATTTGATTTAGATAACAATTACGTATATACAATAATCTACTAATATATAATCATTGTCGATCAAATATTTTTTGGAAGAAAAAACAATGGTATTAGTGAAACAAAACTTATGTTATAGAATTGTGTTGAAATTATCCTTAATAAAATATTAGAGGAAACTTTTCTAAACATCTAAAAAAAATATGTAAATTCAAGCATTATCATGTAATTTTTCATATGCCATCCGCCATCTTGCATAAGTAATTGACATCATCCATTACTTTCACAGTACTGTATTTTGTTAAGTTACTAAGATCGATTTGTGTATGTTTCTTTTTCCCTTATTATTGTTTAAAGACAAAAGACCTCTTGGTAATTCATCGCCTTATAAAAAAAGAAATAAAACTGCACAAAATAAAGACCACTAGCCCTCGAATAGTCTAATAGAATCGGGGTCAGAAAGGAACAAGTGTTGATCAAGAGAGACCTGATAGGAAAGATGAGAGAGACAACATGAAAAAAGATATAGATCCAGCTAGGTTTCCTCAGGATTGCCAAGCCAGTCCTCAAAAGTGAGCCCCTGAGGGTTTGTATAAGAGTGTAGATAAGTATGTACACTACTTGTGTTACTTGCCTATTTCTTTAGTTTTTACGCATATGGTTTTTCTTTAACAAATATTGGGAGTTTAATAGATTTAATATCAAATGTAGGGTTAACTTTACCTACTTATTCTAGATGTAAATTATTTATTTGTTTATAATTTATTAATTTCTGTAATTTTTTAATACACAAAACTCTTAATTTTATTTAATAAAGTCAGCAGTGTGCACGCTCAAAGTTGTAGGTTACTGATCGAGTAAAATTGTTTCGTACAAATCAAGGTTAAATTAAGTAAGTGTTTAAACGATATCATAACTATAAAAACCTTTAATGGTTAGTAATTAATAAGAAAAATATGAATTTATGACACCATAAATTACACTGTGAAAAATCTGTTAAGAATTGTCAGAAAATAAAGATATAATATGATAAAAATAAATTATTAGGCTAACTTATTAATTTTATGTTAAATTACATAAAAGTAATAATTACATTGACATATTATGTAATTCTTAATTATTTGGTTATCATGATTACATTACTGTGTGTATAATAGATAATACATAAAAAAGAATCATTCTTTCCCTTCTCATTCAGTGTAGAAAAATTATTCGTATGATGGAATATTGACAGCCAATATACATCTAAAAACATGGTAAATGATAAATTTTGTACATGTTTAAAATTGTTTCTGTCAACTCTTTCTTCTTTTTTGACATTAGTTGAAAAAATTTAAAAAATTATATAACATAAGTTATATTTTACTAAAACCGAAACAATAATCTTACAATTGAAACAAGAAACACTCAATGAAGTAAATATTTTAAACTCTGCCCATACTTCCGGTGCAGTTAAAATCAATTGACCAAAATTATTAAACTTTGAGAAAAAGTTATCAATAATTAATGAAAAACATAAATTTTACTAGATGACAATTCAATGACTAAGTTATATATGACTTGGTCACTGAAACATCATATTGTTGTAAAAAATATTGCATTAACTAACTTATAGATTTAAAATAATGTGCAAGTTCTTCTCAATATATATTTAAGTGATACTTACCAAAACCATCAAAATCTAGGTTGTTGTTAACAATAACATCTAAAAGACTGTCACCTTCTTTCCCCTTTGCAGTAATTCTTTCCCCATTAGCTCTAACAAATGTTACTTTGTACCTAGACAAAAATAAATAATATTACAACTAGCCTAATGTATTATAACTTTCATGTTACTAGCCTTTTGGAAAACATAAAAAAAGCATAGGCTAGGGCTATATAATTAGGGCTGAAATTTAAAATAAAAGAGCTGTATAAGACTATAAACCTATTTTAGTAAAAACTGTTAACACAGTAAAACTGCTATTTTAGGTAAAGTTATACTGGAAAACTGTTTGAACACAATTTCCAACATTAAAAAAATAAAATATAACGCTATGAAAAATGGCTACTTACATATATAATAACGGATCAGTAAAATAGATTAGATAAGGCCAGGTTATTATAAAAAAATACAAAAAGAATGATGGTTTTCATAATGGGATGAATTTTGTGATATCAGCCAATAGTGTTTCAAAACTATCACCGCCCTCTGCTTTCACAAATGACCGCCAAATGATTTTAGACAAATATATATCAAGATGATGTCAAGGATTGCCAAGATGTTTTTTATATCTCCATTTTGCAAAAGCCCACATTCTTTGTACAAGTTGCTAGCACCAGTATCAGAATCTACAAAGTTATATTTCTGATTTACTTAACAGTCAAATAGCCTATTCCAATAGTCAGTTAACACAATATGGAGCAAAAGGTAATCAAAAATATTACACAAAATTAGCTATTTAACTATAATAACCTGGACCAACCTAATCTACTTCACTGGTCCTTATAATACATAAGTACCTACTGAAAAATGTTATCGAGTTATTTTGGTACTTACAGTTTTGAAGTACCAAAATACATTAGTTTAGTAAAAAATAAGAAACATAAAAGTAAGAAATACAGCTCAGGTTAAGAATAGCCTATATACTTTAATATTTATTACTACGTTAGTCAAATTAGTGAATGTACGATCGTTTATTTTATTAGGTATATATATATCCCATGCAAGTAATTGTTTACAAAGAAAGTTAGGCTACCTGTAGCCTATTTTTAGCGATATGAAAAAAAAATCATATTCTACATTCCTTATTTCTTAATAAAAAAATAAGTTTACAACACAGAGGTAGGCTAACTTTTTCATGGAAAAAACATAATTTCAACTTTTCTAGGTTAAGGTCCATTAAGTGAATTACGGGTTAAAATAGATATGTGCATGAATTTTTACCTTACAAGCCACCTTACCTGACCTACAGCTGATCACAATAGATACATGCTAGAGGAATTCATTTAAATTTATTTTTTGTTCCTATTGTAGAAGGCTACTGCTTAAAAATATAAGTGTAAAACTTTATTTTTATTTCTGAATTCGTTATTCAATTATTGTACTAAGCTTATTACTATTATGGTTGGCTCTACCTTGTCACTAGGTCTATGGTTCCAAATTTTAATTTAATATTCCATATATATGCTTAAGCTAAGCTGAGGGTCTGTTAGGATTATTACAATTCAAAATACAATTTAAAAGTTTTCCTAATTTAAAAACAATCAAAAGGTGTGTTCACTTCCGTATTGCCATATTACCCCTGACATAGTACTAAGCTTATCTAAATATTGTATATTAAGTATATTACTGATACTAAAAAGAATTTATAAAAATTATAAAAATATATATACTACTTACTCATTTTTAGATAGCTGTTGATTTGTTAATGACCAATATCTTGATTGATATAGAAATTTTGATTTACTTACACTAGGTGATAAGATTTGATTAGAACTTGTAAAAATTGGACCCAGTTTTGAGGTTAAATTCCTAAATATTAACTGTCTTAATAGTGTCATAGTTCTTTTAAAATAATAATAAATAACTTTAAATAAATTAACATTAAAGTATAAAGCAAATTTTACACAAATAAGGGTAATTTATCACTATGACGAACGTTATTGCGTTCATATTTCACAAATTTTATATTTAGGCTAACCTACACCACTATACTGTATTACAATAAGAACGTACCAGTGTTTTCTGGGAAAATCGACCAACAGCTGATTATTTAAGAGTTCACCTTGTTACTCTGGCTGGAGTTCACTGTTGGACAATGATGAACTAACACCTGATAAGACGGTATATTTATATTTAATTAAAAGCGTTGTAGGAAATTATAAATTGTGAATTTTAGTTTAATTGATTCTATTTTGTCAATTTGCCTTAATTCTTAATAATAAGGTATTATTAAAACTTGGGCCAATGATAATTATCCATTTCAAAACAGTGGAAAAAGTACTTAACATTTTTGAAATCAATCTTAAAAAATCCTATAAGAAATGCCTATCAAAATCATTTAACCCTTACTAGGGACGTAATCCACTAAAATACATTTGCTCTGACCGCTTATTTATTGATTAAATCTACTCTTGGACATTTTAAAGTTACACACAAAAATTATCTCTATTTGTAGGTGAACATAATTTGGTTTTAGCAATTTAAGTAGCAAAATGGTATTGTATTCTATTTAATTTTTAAAAATAAATAAAAACCTTTAATATCCTCCATTTCTATAGTTCCACCAAAAAAAAACTAGTTATGAACAAATTATTTTATTATTACAATATAAACAAAATGAGCCGAGTTTAAAGTTAAAAAAATTGTTCTATTCAGTAAGTTGTTACATAACTTCACTTACACACACAGGCCTATCTTATGTTAAATAATTAGCAGTAAGAGTAAAAAATAAGGAATTTTACTTTAGGAAAAGATGAACCTTATAAACATTAATAATCAAACCAAATTTCGAGTAAAAATATTTGAAATATGATCTAAAAAATTTTTTTGAAGGGGAAAAAAGTGTGTGGTTTTTTAGATATAGCCAAAAAGTCATATAGCTTTGATTTTAAATTGCAATTAAAGTATTTTGGAATGAAAAAGGTTTTGTTTATAATGGAATTTGCATAAAAAGTAAAAAAAAAATTAATACAAGTAATTCCAATATGAACACTTTAAAAAAAACTTGATTTTTTTAATTATCTTATAATATATATTTTATGCATTTATGTAAACTTATCTGCAGATTGGACTAAAATTTAGGGGTAAGAAAAATATACAAAGGGTTCCTCCCCTTTGTATATTTTCCTTAGCCCTTTGTATATTAAAATAATTAAGAATGAAAAAAAACTCCTACTATAATAATCCATGTTTACAAAAGTTTTTTTCTTTTGAGGCCATTGCCTAGCTCAACTTCGCTACATCCTATCCACTCCTCCTGGTCCTACACCAACTTGCCGAGACAATTATCATACTTTTTTACTTATTATAAAGTTACAGTACTTACATTGTATAAACTTTTCTCTCTTTTTTTATTGTAATGCACTTTTGTACTCTGTCGCTTAATGCATGACAACCGAATTTCTCACTTCATTTTCCCACACTACCTTTGACTTTTTCTACTGCTATGTGTCATAAGAAGTTTAATTTTAACATCTTTCACTTTTGACTTGGGTCAAATTTTAAGTGTTTAAAGAATGTTATTATATAGGGTAACATTTTTATCAGAAAAATGTCAAAAGTATAAATTAAATATTGAAAAGTTTTTGGTGAATTTTAGAGTATTGTGTTTTTTATTGAAATTTTGTGTACAAAATTAAAAACAGAAATATGAAAAATAACAGTTTTTAATTTCCCCCTTTCTGAAACACATTTTTTTAATACTCTTGGAAATCCAAGACACGAAATATGTGCACCATATTTAAATTTATAACTATGACATGGGTTTCTTTATCACTCACAGAAATACATCATTGAAATATAATCCTATTTTAGTATATATTATAACTTTTTTTTTAGAAAAATCTATAAAACATCTAATAAAAAGAAAAATGTGTCTATAAAATATAATCTTCACAAATAGAACCTACAAATAACTAAATAACTTGTAATAGTGTACATTTTTGATTCTTTGATCTTAAATGGAATGGGAGGTACTTTGATGTTATATAGAATGGAGTATACACTTAGACGCCCAGACATGATGAGGCAAGCAATAAATATATTTTGGGTTTTTTTAAATAACTTAATTAAATGGGTCCAAATTTGAAATAAAATGGATAATAGTGGATGATCAGAGAAATTTATTCTATGTACTTTAGTAACTAAAATAATTATAAACTTTTTAATTTAAAAAATGCAGAATAAACAGTTTGAACACAAAGAATGAAGATTGGAGGATTGAACATGCCAACCGAGTTGGTTAAGTCTGGAATAAACCTTCGAAGTGAGACGACGTCGGCTGGGTCGGCCATGTCCACTTTTAGACAAGGAAAATTAGTAAGAAAAGTGTTATCTTCATAAATAATAAACTGTTTTACTAAAAAATGTTATGTAGTAACAATTGTTAAATAAGAAATATGAACTGAAAATATTAACTTTCAAGAAAGGTTGGAGGGATTTTGATGAATCAGCATCACGCAGCTGCAATGAGGAAAGGAAGTGATTCTAAATAAAAAGTTTCTTTTAAACAAACACGTGTTTGGTATAGCATGTATAAACTATTATTATATAAAATAAAATGTGATTTTATTTTAATAATTTATAAATTTGTTTAGTATAAGAATTTTGAACTTGTTTTTTGATGTCTTATAATAATAAGACGTAATGTATTGTATTTGAAAATAATGTTAACATGTTAAAGTTTTTAAGAGATTAATTAATTATTTAAAATTTATTTCTTTTTTACAAAAATTCTTCTTTATTCCCCTCCCTTCAATAGCCCTGATGATAGCTCTGGGCCCTACAACAGATTTACTTTGTTGGTTTTTCCAGGGCGACATGACATTTCCAGGGCGACATGACATTTCCACACTGTCCTAGAAGTACAGATGTGTTTTGCCAAAGCCAGAAGTGATACTCTATTTCTAAGTTTATATAGATGATCTTATCATTTTAGTCCCTATCTCTATTTTTTTTCTCACACATTGTATAAGGGTAATCACCTCTGCTTGAAAAACAGTTGTCAGCTTTAGGCTGAAGCTCTCTCTGGATCTGACTCCATAAACACTTGACTCAGTACCTTTGGAGGTTTTGAACCCGTCCATGTACCAAATTAGTGCATTTGCATATAGCTAGGTTCACCTTGATTGAGACCATTCTTCTTAGTCAACACAGCTGACACAATACGGTGACTCGAGGTCAGTAATTCTTGTCGTCCGGTCTTGCACCATTTCAAGAATATCTATCTGCAAAATGTCGCAAATCCCGGTAAGTTTTCTGAGCTGATGGTAGAACACACTACATTCTGTAGGGTGCCATCCTAGCCTTCCTCATGATAACAATATCTAGTGGAGGCAGACTTAACTACACTTCTATGGCAGCAGTCTAAAAGTTCCTTTCATAATATCCAAAGTACATAGGAATGCCAACACACTCCATTTTAGACAGGTTTCTAGCAGCAGTAGTTGTTACATCTTTGGCCAATATACTACAAGTTAGTGATCTTGTTATCAAAAGTCCCATCTATTTCTTTATATTAAATTGCTTATACAATCTTGCTAACCAAACCATGTAGCTGTTTATTTTCCCGCTTTTATAACTATTCTGCTTTACATGCAGCATTAGACCCTCCAAAACATTATGCTTATCTAAAATTGTCTCTATGACCTTAGGGAGAAAAGATGTAACACTTATCGGTCGATAGGCTTTTGCCAGCTAATAAGATTCCAGTTTGAGAATAAACACCACCTGTGAATTTTTCCATGAAGTTGGAATTACCCCAGTTGCTAAGCGCAACCTAAAGTGGTATAACAGCTTTAGGATAACCAGATCTACACCATGCTGCAATAGAGCAGTAAAGGTACCATCGACCCCTAGAGATTTGAAGGACTTAAATGATTAATCCAACTATGTTTGAATATAGACTTGGCACAACTTCAATCTCCTCAAGATGGTCGAAGGCATTGCCTCTCTACTTTTGTCTTGTTCTGGGCTCTGTATCATATGGGAATCCAAAAAGTGAATGCTGAGTAGAGTCTGCAACATCTCTACCAACTGGAAATTTCTAACCAATTGAGTTAAACAACACTAAACAATAATGTCAGTACAAACAGGGTTAACTTTTTAGACTCGAAAATTTAGGGTTTACATTAGGTCTTCTTTTATTCTTTTTTCCTAATGTGTACGATCGATACACTTAAAATATAACTAACACCTAAATAATTTACATTTTGACACCTATAAAATATTTCATAAGATTATATTTGTGTATTAAACAAGCCCCTAGCTGAATTAAAAAATTACCAAACACATGCTTTTCCGACAATATATTAGTAACAATTAACAGCTGATGAAATAAGAATTAAGAATATCATATGTTAATAGAGTAGAAACAATTTATCTTGTTTAAATGATGATTTGAGTAAGTACTAACTAATATTCAAAGAAAATATTCAAAGCTAATAAAAAGTTAACAATTATTGTTTGATAAAAATTATCCAAATTAATATATTATTACTACAGCAATTGTAATGTTGTAAATAATATGTTAATATGAAAAATTTTGGAAAAGATAACAGAGATAAACATTAAAATTGCCATATTCATTCTGTTATGTAAAATTGTGTTTGTAAAATCTTTCTTATTGTTAAACTATTTTTCTCACTTCAATTTTTAAAAAAATCATAATTTGATTTAAAATTATTAATAGAAATCAATTTAATTCTATTTAAATAAATATGCCACCAAAACTTGATAACGAAGAAGTCAAAAAGAAAAAACCACTACCAATCATCATAGAAGGTATTGATATATTGGAAGTAACATTTTCAAAACTCCAAGAACTAACCTTACGATTGTTTGAAAAGCTATTAAATTCAAGAGAAGAACGTATTAGTTTACAAATTGAACGTGATAAATTAAGAGCATTTTGGGAGATCACACGCCAGGAGATTGACTTATGTCGTTCCACAAGTGTAATTCGAGATAATGATTTACAAGAGACTGAAACCGAACGTTGTAGGTTACTTAAAGAAATTGATCAAGAACTTAAATATGTAGGGTATCAACACAAACAAAATATTACAAATCTACACAAAGCTGACATGGCCATGTTCGCTATTGCAGAAAATGAAATGTCCGAAGAAGAAATACTATTGTTAGCAGAGAAAAAGAATTTTAAGGAGAAATTAAGAGAAATGAAATTTGAAAATGAAGATCAACTAAGATCAATTCGTGAACAAAATTTAGAAAATTTAGCTGAAGTAAAAATTTCAACTGAGAATAAGTTGATAGATATGCAAATAAAAATGAATAATTATTTTAATAGAATAATAGATCAACTAACACTAAAACATGAAATGGAGATGTCAGAAATAGAAGAACGGAAAAATAGTCATATTACAGAACTGAAGGATATACATAAATATCAATGTTTAGAACTTAAGGGCTATTATAATTCAGTAACTAAGGAGAATTTGGCAGTAATTTCTAGTTTAAAAGATAGCATCGACAGAATTAAACACAAAGAAACAGAAATGGCAAAGGAAGTTAAAATAATAACAAAAGAAAATGAAACTATGAAAGAACCACTTGCACAAACGTTAGCTCAGGTGAAAGAGTTAAGAAGAATCCTTGGTAATTATGAAAGAGATTTAGATTGTCTTTATTCAACTCAAAGATCAATTGAAAAAACTACAACAAGCATTAATGAACTAAAATCAAAAAATGAAACTATTTGCTTGGAAATAAATGAAATAAGGAATACTAGATATAATAAAAATTTTGTTTCAAAATCGATAGTGACTTCAGTCGAGAAGCATTTTAAAACATCCCAAGAAATACATGATTTAGAAGATATGATTAAGTTATTAAATTTTGAACTTAAATCAAAAGTTAAAATTCTTAATAAAGCAATAAATGAAAGTCCGGATAAAATGTCAGAAATAATCAAATTTTTAGAAAAAAACTGCTTGACAGTCGAAGATATTCAATATGAACTATGTGTAGTATGCAAAGCTCATGATGACTTAATTAAAAGTTATGAGAGAAAACTAGAGCAATTTGGTATTGATAAAAACCAGTTGGGTTTTAAACCTTTACTTCTAGAAAACATTGGTCTCGGACCAGCTGGTCTAGTTACAAAAAATCTGTAACCCAGTACAAAAATGATGTTTTATGTAGGCTATATCATTTGATATATTACAACTATTATATAATATTACAACTATTATTGTCTATATTTTTGTTATTTATTAAAGCAGACTGTAATTTTATTTTCACACATACACACACACACACACACACACCTTGCCGCGATCCTCCTTCGCGTTCGGCCACTCACGCGACTCTTAACCTCGCTTTGTAAACGCCGCTCGTCGGGAGTTCGTTTCTGTTCAATCGCGGACAAGACCAAGTTGCTCACTTTTACACTTTTCTTAATCAAAGATATTGCAAAGCTTGGCTTTTGCAAGTATGAGTCTGTTCTCAATAACATACAATTTTAATTTACGAAAATTCCCTGAATTTTATTTCTATCGCTCACTGAATTTACTATTTACTTTTACCCACTCTCTCTCGCTGGGGAAGTGCCTTTTGGAAGAAATCGGCTCCTGAATTCTGATGATAATTCTTAATTATTTATTTCTTATATTTTACCAGAGCACATTTATAATTACGAATTTTCTAATCTTTAGTTATTTAAAGAAGAAATGTTAAAAAACCAGAATGGTAAATGAAAAGAATTACACTTGAGAATAAAATTTTATATCTTATTGATCATAAAACACATTGAAACAACTTTAAATCTCATAGAACAACAAACAACACAATTTAACACAATTAATCTGACATAAATTCCTTATTTACTAATACCAATTGAAAAATGCTAGACTATTCCAGCTAGGACTACAAATCGTTTTTCCTGGACTGAAATAGTCATATTTAAGTTTGAATCTTATTTTAAACCAAAGCAGAGTTAATTTGACTTTAAAAGAAGCTAATATATTTAAAATTTCCCCAATGAATTTACAATTTAAATGAATTTACTTTTTACGAATTATTCTATAGATTTAGTGTACCTTCACACTTAACATGAAGATCTTGAAGTTGTGAAGTTATTTGCTAAAATGGTTTACAATGTCTTCAAGTTAATTCCTCTCCAATTCCTGGATATGTTAAAGTTGTGGACTGCTGGTAGTAATTACGTATCCTTGGTGACTAGCCTTCTCTGTAGATGAATCTTCTTGTTGATTGATTTTCGAAGTTAATTAAAAATTATTTAATAAGTTACTTTATTTTACATGAAATATTTATCTTGAAATTTTCTAAGTTGAATTTAGAAGAAATTAGTAGAGTGACTAAAATAACGTCCTTGTCCTGTGAAGCAGCCATAATCTGCACCCTCGGATCTTTCTGCTGGAAGGCGGTCCTCGGTCCGGGGATGCAGATGGTGGCAGCAAGAGCGGACTCATGCGCCTCCCCGCGGTACAGGATGGGCAACGTTTTCGGTGTGGCCTGATGCTTTGCCGGATGGCGGCACCGAGGGCGGCTAAAGCATGAGACGTCTTACCCCCCTCCCTTCCCCCTCCTGCCTCTTCTTTTCACCACCACACCAAAATGAGGTCGTCAACCATTCTTTGACCTCTCTATAATCTGTCCTATCTCTCTTCTGTCTTCTGTCCCAAGAAGCTTGAGGCTCTTGTGGACGTTCATTTATTCTTAATTCCCACTATCCCCACAATCTGTGGACCCAATCCAAGGTGGAACAGCATATGCCGAAGGATGCGTGTCTAAGGGGGAGCTTAGACTCTAGTATGCGGACTCCGGATACCAGGCGACCTCCGGTTTCAATTTAGCCTTACCACATATGCGGGCTCTGTGTGGTGGACCTTTTAGAACCCTGCATTACTCGTGGGATCTCCATGAAGAACCCCAAAAATAATTCTATACAAACAACGGCAGGGTACCAGCCACCAGCTGGAAGCTCAGCCGCAAACCCAGGATCAGTAGCGGCCCCAGAGCATGCGGGACTGATCCAAAATCAAGAAAAACCAACACCTCCTGACTCCGGACGGGGGCCCGCCAATGAGCAGGGCTCGAAGTCTGGGGATATGGAGGTGGAAAAAGGCGCTTGTAGGACTCTGGCAAGTCTCTCTTGTCTTCTTGTCAGGAAAAGACAATGCTGAGGGTCCTACAGGTAAACCTTCATCATAGTAAGGCGGCTTCGGCCTCCTTCTGTCAGACCTTCATTAGGTCCAACATCGACCTGGCTCTGGTCCAGGAGCCCTGGCTCCACCGAGGCCGGATTGCCGGACTAGGCGATGCAAAAGGTAGGCTTATATACTGCAATAATATTAATAATAACCGTACCTGCATACTTGTAAGGTCAGGTTTGCAATGCTTGCCCCTAATGGATTTCTGCTCTAGAGACATCACCACGGTGATGATTTACTGGCGCAATGGGAAGGAAAAGGATGGTCCAATTTTTAGCTCCGTCTACCTACCCTATGACGTCAGAACTCCTCCTCCATCTAGGGATCTGGAACTCCTGGTGGAGTCAACTACTGTCAGGCGGCAGCAGCTTCTGGTGGGATGTGATGCTAACGCTCATCATCGCCTAGGCTGGGGCAGCACTGATACTAATACAAGGGGTGAGTCATTATTTGATTTTCTCTTGTCTAATAACTTACAAATTGTTAATGTAGGAAATACACCGACCTTCTCTAATAAAATCAGGAGCGAGGTTATAGACATTACTTTTTGTACAGAAAATATTGCAAAACTGATTGGGAACTGGCATGTTTCAACAGAAGCCTCCCTCTCAGATCACAAATATATAATGTTTCATCTAGAGGCATCAACCATCCAATCTCTCTTTCGAGACCCGAGGACGACAGACTGGGGGTCCTATTCAGACCAACTGTCGACGGTACTTGGGTCCATGCAAGGAGACATTGCAACATTTCCGGATGTAGACAGGGTGGCGTCCTCGCTTCGGGATGCCATCATGGACTGCTATCAGGATAACTGTCCTCTACGGACGAGATCAGGTAGACCTAACACAAGATGGTGGTCACAGGATCTCGGTCGCATGAGGAAACAAATAAGAAGGCTTTTCAATGCCTCTAAGCGGAGCGGTGAGTGGAGGGAGTATCATTTAGCTCTCACCACATACAGCAAAGCTATCAAAAAAGCCAAGCTTGATTCCTGGAAGGCATTCACCCAAAAAGTGAATAGTCTGAAGGAGGCAGCAAGACTGCAACAAGTTATGGCTTCTAAACCTTACAATCCTGTAGGCACCTTGCGGAAACCAACAGGAGAGTATACCAAAACAGCGGAAGAGACGCTCAAGTTACTACTTGAAACTCACTTCCCTGGTTGCACAAGTAGTGATAATATGGACGGCGGTCTAAGTCTAGCTGGGGACAGCTCTTTGCCAAGGGCATCTCGGGCAGACTGGAAGATAGCCAGAAAAATTGTCACTATTTCTAAATTAAAATGGGCAATAAACAAATTTAGCCCGTTTAAATCACCAGGCGGAGACGGAATCTATCCTGCACTATTGCAGAAAGGACCTGACGCCTTGATCCAACTGATCTGCAAGCTTTCCAGAGCCAGCGTAGCATACGGCTACATTCCGCAGGCATGGAGGGTCAGCAGAGTTACGTTTATTCCCAAGCGTGGCAAAGCAAGTTATTGTGATGCCAAAGCTTATCGACCTATCAGCCTATCCTCGTTTCTGTTGAAAACATTGGAGAGGTTGGTTGAGAGACACATTAGGGAAGGGGTGCTCTTAGGGACACCTCTTCATCGCAATCAACATGCCTACCAACCTGGTAAATCCTGTGAGTCTGCTCTACATAATCTTGTGGGCAGGATCGAGGACACACTGGAAAGGAAGGAAATAGCACTGTGCGCCTTCTTGGACATAGAAGGTGCATTTGACAATACTTTATTTGGATCAATAGTGCGCAGACTGAAAGAGCGAGAGGTGAACCCGGCTGTAACAAGATGGGTTCATTCAATGCTAACAAGCAGACGCATTCAAAGCTCCCTGCTTGGTAATTCGCTGGAGGTCGCTGCCACAAGAGGTTGCCCACAGGGAGGTGTTCTATCACCTCTATTGTGGAGCATGGTGGTGGATG
Organism: Aphrophora alni; assembly: GCA_963513935.1. Classification (NCBI taxonomy): domain Eukaryota; kingdom Metazoa; phylum Arthropoda; class Insecta; order Hemiptera; family Aphrophoridae; genus Aphrophora; species Aphrophora alni. The sequence goes on along the minus strand of OY740769.1, from coordinate 99,122,012 downwards.
ATCTCCTTACGGAAATTAGCCAAACAGGAACATACATCCAAGGCTATGCAGATGACATAGCAATCTTGGTCATTGGAAAAAGTGACTACACTGTCTCGGATATCATGAATAGGAATCTGAGACAGGTGAAGTTGTGGTGCGCAAGGGAAGGCCTCAACGTCAACCCAAGCAAAACCACCATAGTTCCCTTCACTAGGAGGAGAAACTTAACAGCCCTGGATAGGATATCCATGGACAACACACGGATAAATATGTCCATGTCGGCAAAATATCTTGGAATAACCCTTGATCAAAAGCTGACATGGAACGTACATCTGGACAATTTAATACATAAGGCGAAATGGGCGCTAATGACAGCCAGACGCTTTATTGGTACTACCTGGGGACTTAAGCCTCACATAGCCCTTTGGCTATATGAAGCAGTGATTAGACCCCAAATTACATACGGAGCGGTGGTCTGGTGGAAGAAGTCATGCCAAACCACTGCAGGAAGCAAACTAACAAGCCTGCAAAGACTTGCATGCTTGTGCATAACTGGAGCTTTCAGAAGCAGCCCAACAGCTGCTCTGGAGGTTCTTCTCGGACTCCCGCCTCTTGACATTTACATAATGTCAGAGGCAAGGAAATCCGCCTATAGACTGACGTGTGTTAATGAGTGGCGGAAGGGCTTGCCTGGAGCAGGACACTCTGACATAGTTGACACCGTACTTAAAAACTCGGTGCTAGACATGGCGCCAGACGCAATGCAAACTGAGTATGTCTTCAACAGACCCTTCACGGTAACCTTAGGTAACCGGGAAGACTGGGAAGGAAACAACAAACCAGGTTCTTCCAGAGGGACTCTCGTCTGGTACACGGATGGGTCACTTATGGAAGGAAACTCAGGTTATGGAGTATACAGCTCATCACCAAGGACTAACATTAGTGTGAGTCTTGGGACGCACTGTACGGTATTTCAAGCAGAGATACTAGCTATCACTGCTTGTGCCCATTTGGGTTTGTCAAAAGGCCTTCGAGACAGACAAATCCTCATTCTTTCTGACAGTCAAGCAGCACTTAAAGCGCTAGACTCAGTATTAATCACTTCGAAATTGGTGAAGGACTGCCTCTCAACACTAATGAAACTCTCCACAAGGAACATGGTGGAATTAAGATGGGTGCCAGGTCATCGTGGCATCCAAGGTAATGAGATGGCAGATACCCTTGCTAAGAAAGGAGCATCCACACCCTTCATGGGGCCAGAACCAATGTGTTGTATCAGCCGCAACATGGCTAAAAGCGCAGTTAATAACTGGGCCAAGGAAGAGCTACGCCAGAGATGGCATAGGACTCCAGGGCTCACACAGAGTAAACAGCTAATCAACGGACCTAGTAACAACCTTACGAAGTCATTGATCAAGTTAGACAGGCTACAGCTTAAAAGAGCAGTAGGACTTATCACTGGACATGGCCAGTTCAGGAAACATCTTGCAACAGTGGGAGTCTTTGAAGGCGACCAAAGCTGTCGGCTCTGCCTGCAGGCCGTGGAATCAGCAAGACACATCATATTTGATTGTGGGATGCTGGAGCGCAGAAGGAGGGAGCTCTTTGGTATCCTGCAACCAGGAGAGGAAGAGGACACGTACTTGGTAGAGAAAATCCTGAAGCTCGTTCGAGGAACAGGGTTCTAATCCATCAGGAACGGCACATAGGGGGCACAATAAGCCGATGGTTGACGTGCAGGGAGACCTTCTCGAAGAGGGTCTCCACCCCATCTCTAATCTAATCTAATCTAATCTAAAATAACGTCCTTCCTGGTTGGCGACTGATATTAGAGTGTCGGTTTTTCGATCGGCAATTTTGGCTCTCCCTTTTTGTGTTAATGTTCCCGCAGAAGTAACCAATTTTTCTCCCTTTCGTGAAGAAATGTCTCCTGTATTTTTCCAAGTTTTCGGCTGCTTTTCTCCGAAACTTTTATACTAGAAGATGTCCTATGATTAGTTTTCATCTATTGAATTACTTTTATTAACTATTTTCTATTAAAAATCCTTTTAATAGATATTTGGATCTTTCTATTATTTCACTTTATTTGTGCTAGCGGTTGGTCAGGTGAGTTCAACTTGTGATCTCTGACGTCATGCTACCTGAAGCGATTTTTCCTGCTGGATCTTGCAAATTGTGATTTTGAACACTTTTTCGTACATCTTGCTGTAACTTTTAAACGGTTGGCCCGATCTTCAATTTCTCTTCGGATTCCTCTTCTTCCTGTTCTTGAGGGTCTGGTCAAACTTGATTCGTCGTTTTCGGCCGCGTATTTTTCGAGTAACAGCACTTTTTCCGAATGTCTATTTTTTCACTATCTAACTTTTTATTTAAGTCCTTTATCAAAATTCTTTTGCTCAAAAGTTATTCTCCTGGTCCTATAACCGAAATAACTTTTTAGTTTTTCGTCGTAGCTCGCTTGGCTCTCGAGTTATTGATGTTCGAAGTCTTAGCTTTTTGATCGTCTATAGCCTATTTATTGTTTATAAAATCCCCCCATTATTAATTTTCAACTCTGCTCTGTTATTTTACATTTATACACCTTTAATACATATTATTTATTACTTATTTCTCCCCTTTAACCTTTATTTTTACCGTTTTTGGGCTTTAACTTTTTACCTTTTGTTATTATTATATCTCCCCCACTTTAACTTTAATTCTTATTCTGATTACATATTATTATTCCCTACTGTTGTCTTTTTAATTGTTATTATTATTATTATTATTATTATTATTATTATTATTTAGTTTATTACCCTTTCACCTTTAAAATCTTAAAAAAACTCTCCAAGAATGACTTTCTAAGTCCTTTCTCCCCTTGTTATTATTATTATTATTTATTTTTTATTTCTGATTATTATTATGTCCCCTATTGTTTATGACTCTATTACTTTTGATTTTTGATTTTCCCCCTTTTGCAAATTTTAGATTTTTGAGCCCTTCTAATTTCTTTAATAACTTTTTTGTTTTAAGTACTTTTACATTTATTTGTTGATATTATTAGTCGTCTGATTCTACTGTATAATTATTTATCTTAATATTTTAGTTTTTTATTAAAATTAGAACTGCCATAGGCTGGTTTTTCATGCTCAGACAAGCAAAGTTTTGACTTGGCTTCACGTGACGTCCCCGCACTATCGCATTTCCACTTTACAGAGTTTAGCACGCCAATTTTTTTAAATTTACCATGAGACAAATGACTTTCTCATTCCGTCTCAACACACACACATACAGGAATAAAGCCTTATGCTCTCACTTTAAAGTAGCAACTCATCAGATGAAGAAAGTGTAGAGGTATTCTTTACATTATTTTAAGAATAGTGCAGTTGCTGATATAAACAAAATGTCAGTATTAGTGAAAATTTTATTAGCGAATAGATTTGTTGTTTATATATGGTTGTTGTTGTTGTTGCCTATGTCAAGTCCAGTCCATTAGCCTACTTGTTATCTCAATCAAGTTGATCTATGTTCTGTGAGCTTCTTAAATTACTATACAGTATCTATCATACAAGGATGTCTTCTTCAACACTCGGTCTTCACAGGTGCATTCCTCTGAAGGCTAGAATTTAAGCTGGTAAAGGTGTGAAGCAATGCAGTCATGTCCAGTAATAAACTATAACAATATCACAGATTGATGGATCAGTGGGTAAGACTATACGTGGATGGAGCTGGAGCCTACGTGTCCTTCTATTCAATTACTTTCCAGTGGGTATGTGCATAACAAACTTTGAAGTTGAACAAAGTGTCAATTAAATTTGTTTAGTAAAATTGAACAAAAATACTAATAACTGTTTCCAAATGCTTATTGAGTCTTATACAGAGAAGACTCCAAGTCTCGTGCACTCCTGTTTATATGACACGACAGATTGTGAAGGTCATTAGAACGTGAAAGATGATGAATGCTCTGGACGAGTTTCCACTTTAAGAACTGAAGAATTTTTTTTTTTTTAAATAGGAAAATTGTTAGAGAAGGCCACTGACTCAGTGTCTGAATGATATCTGAAACTGTAAACAATGACAAAAACATTGATTAAAAATTTCAAGATGAAAAAGTTTATACCAAGATGGTCCCTCAGGGTCAGACCAAAAATAACTTTGCATGGAAATTTATGCTGACATGCTACAGGAACATGATTTCAAAACTTTCTCAACTTTCTTCAAAACATCATTACTTGAAACAAAACCTGAATTTTCCATTGTGATCCTAACATAATTAACATGTTACATTTATTTTATACATATTTCATTTGTCTTTTATTTGCTATAATGTGACATATTTAGATTTTTAATTAAATTTAATTTTGGATTTTTGACTTTGTATATTTTTTCTTATAACTTTTAATTTTATTAATTCATTAAAGTTTCTTTTTCAGCATCCTACACACTTTCATTCTAAATTATTGAATAAGATAAACTAAAATATTATAATTTAATTATTCTATTGTCCTGTAGTTGTATGAAAAAGAATCCACTCAACTTTGTGTCACATCACAGCAGACTTTGAACTAGCTCCTATCTTAACATGTTTTTATTTTGTAAAATTCTGACCACCAGACCTAAAACAATTTTAGCAGTTTTTCAACTGGTTACTATAGATATGAACTGGGCATTGATCAGTTCATCTCAAACTGTGGAAAAATAGCTCCATTCTTCATCAGGACAATGTGCCTGCTCACACAATGCTTTCTGTATTTTAGCCAACAATCACATGACTACATTGGAATATCCTCCATGTTCCCTAAATTTGACTACATATGACTTTTTTCTTTTCTCTAAAATAAAATCTACGTTTAAAAGTACAGGTTTAGAGTCAGTTGATGGAGTAAAACAGAATACAAAACGTTTCAAAACAACTGACACAAACTTATCTGCTCTATGGCTGTGACTAGTGGAAAATAAGATATTGATCAGTGATATGTATATGTGATAGGGACTCTATTGAAGGGGATAAGCATTAGATTTGTGATACATATAAATAATAAAGATGACTTATTGTATTAGTATTGTTATTTAATAGACAAACCTCATATATTTATACATAGGAAATTACATTTATTTTAGAAATATAGGAATACAAATATATAGAAGAAAAGAAAATATATATTGTAAAGAAAACAACAAATATTGTAGTAATAACTTTATTGAAAGGTTTTAAAATTTATTTTACGATTATCAGAATAAAATGATTTTATTTAACACTAGATAAAACTTGCATATAAATATTATAAGATAGTACAAAATATATATCATAGTATCTTGAAAAATTAGTTTTTCTTTTCATAACTTTTTTAATATAGCTTCTAGGTTAGAGTTTAATACCAACTAATATCTACTTTACTACTAACAACTCAAGTCTGTTGAGGGAGGAGCCAGTAGCAGCCTGATTTTGAAGAATCCAATAGAACCTTGATGGTTTTGGTGCTCGGAAAAATCATAGATACTGCATTTAATTTTGCATCACAGGTGCAAAGAGCATAATTTAACAATCAATTTATTAAAAATACATCTGTAACTGCTTTCCTTCCTTGTAAATAAATCATCAGAAATTTCTCAACAAAAACCATAATTTTCTGACTAAATAAATAAGTGTAATAGAAATCTTTTCCCTTAAATTCCAAGAAACTTCAATTGAAAACTAATATTTAGTTTTGTACTGAGTTATTACTACTATTAAAGGGGAAATAATTGTTACAGTTAAAGGAAAAAATGTTTAAAAATAAATATGTCAATATAGCTGACATAATGTTAATGTATCAGTTAGACTAAACATGTTTAAATTATTACAACAGAAAACTATCACAAGTACAGTAAACACAACTACTTATTTAACACGTTCGCTACCAGCTGCCGCATATATGCGGCAGCCGGGTCACTCCCACAGCCCACGAAAAAATTCATGAACTTCCCTGTAGACTGGTCCTAATGGTTGTGACCGTCGCCACAGAACACGAATAAAATTTGTTCAAAATTAGTATGTCTAGTGACGTCAGCGATAGTCCTAGCTACAGACTAAGCGCCGCATATATGTGGCGGACTATCCTGTAGACCGTGCCTAAACGATCTAACCTTCAAAATAGACTGTTGCGAAGAAATTTCTCATTTAGTATCAAGAAATCAACACCGCAGATCTGCGGCGGCAGTATATTTTAATGAGCCTAGCCGCCGCAGATCTGCGGCGTTGGGCTAGAAGTAGGACACGCCCGCAGAAAAATTGCGGCGGCAGTCTGTGGTTACGATTTTTTTTAACATTGTGGTAGCGAACGTGTTAAGTAAGTCTATTAGCATTGCTAGATGTTGGTAGCCTCGTGTAGCCATATTCTAATAGACAACCCTTGCTCTTGTTCTTGCTCTCCTATTGGCTGATTTCCAACAGACTTAATTCATGTTGTATATTATAAGTAATACCAAGGAGCACATTCCAAGGTAAGCTATGTCTCCTATCCTTACAAAATCTAAATAGCACCTACTAGCTATACTCATGTGATGATTCACACAAAATATTAAAGTTCAATATGGACTCCACTCATGATAAATACTTGACCGGAGTAGATCTTGTTTATTTTCAATATGGCTTCTCAAGTTACATGCCCTTAATTTATCTTTAAATATGTCCCTTACTCATCACATCTTGTTTAACCATTATTTACAATAAGTACTTATTTCTATTTGATTGAGCAGTTAAGAAAATGTTTTCGGCTGTGTAAGGAGGATCTGTAACATGCAAGAGAATGATCATTATTGTAATTTGTAATATAATCTAAAATATACAGTTTTAAAAATAAATATGTGTGTTTTGGTGTAAAGGGCTAAGGCAAACTAGGTGATGAGACTGTTTTCAATTTCCAGGAATACCGGTATGTAAAATAGAATAGATAGAGTGCAAAAAATATAATAATTATAGATAGTAATATAATAATTTGTGGCTATGTTAGACTAACATTACTAATGTCCCCTGAATTTTATATCAGTAGGTAAGGTGCAGTACAATAATGTTATAAAAGTAAACTACCTTATCTCTAAACAGATATATGATGGTCAGTAGGCAAGGTGCAGTACCATAAAGTTATAAAACTTAACCACCTTATCTATAAATAGAGATATGATGTATATTGATCCATCACAGTCACCCCCCCCCCGCTGGTGAAAACAGAATGTAAAGAGAAAATGTATTACAGACAGTAAGTATAAAGAATACAGGAAGATGATAATATAAAAAACCCCAAATAGGAGTTGCAACATCAAACCAAGTGATCAATTATTTAAGATATAAACAACCACAGACTTAAGAAAATATAACTTATCAAAAAGGGCTAAACTAAATAACTTAACTTGTGTGAAGCCAGATGGTACTAATATAAGTCTAGGAGAAACAAGAAAATTCAAAAAGGGGAGACTTCTCCCATGGTGGTGAAGGAAAAAAAATAAATGGTTTACACATAATTCCTCTAAGTTATTGTTTTAGATATATTATATTAACAGTTTTGTGTACACAGAACAAACTACACTGATAAATATGATGTTCTCCACTCCAAGGCCCTAACTGCACTACTGGCCTTGATTAACATCGTTTCATTCACTCTCACTTGGAAACGCATGGGGGAGGCTATGGTAGACTAACAGTACCAATAACATTTTATACCGGTAGCGCAGTACATTAATGATATAAAAAAAAAGTAAACTACCTTATCTCTAAACAGGAGATGTGATGGATATTGATCCATCATACCATTTTTTAAATACCATATTTTAAAAATGAAGAATCTTGTAAAATTAAAAAAGAAGAGTACAATTAATTATCCTTGTTTTCTTCCTAATAGTATATCTTAATTTGTTCTAAATTATGTATGTAGCATGAAAAATAATAAAACTACCAAGAAGAGTATTTTTCTATTACAGTTTTATAATTAGTTCTTACCAAATTGAAACCAGTCATCTTTGAATCCCATATCCTTCCTTGCAGAAGCTACTGCCTGACGAATAGCAAACAAAATTGAAGTAGACATACAGAGTGGAGGTTCACCAACAGCTGAAATAGAACGAATATTTCATGATCATGATTCATTATCACATACAATAACACATGGGTACATAATTTCAAGGAAATAGGGTCAGCAATGGAAAGGAAACCTTCAGGAAGTATATTAAATATTAAAGTGGCAGACAATATTAACACTGTTTCAACTGCAGTCACATGAAGCCCAGATTATTCAATCCATTGTCACACAGTGTTTTTAAAGTTTCATAGTTCAAATGTTTTAGGAATAATATGGCACTTGATGTACAGTTGAAGAGCAATAAAAGCAAAGGTAGGAAACATCAACAACTCCAAAGGGGTTTGGGATTGCGTTTAAAACTTCAAATTATGTTTAAAAAACCAATTGACTTTGCATTTGAAACTAGGACATTGATTAAGGACAATAAAGATGTTGTTAGGTTGGTTAGTTCAGGACCTGGATCTAGATTTATAGGATCTGAACAAGAAGTAGGAATATCTGTATTTTAAGTAAACACAACCATAACATGTAAATGAAATTAAACGCCAGCAAAGTGTGATGATCTTGGTATGGTTCAGTAAATTACTGATGAAAAAAGTCTTACCTGCTAGATTCGGTAGTATCTCACTGAACCTGTGATAGGTAAAGTTGAGAAAAATCAAGGATCTCTTAACAGGATACTATGGATACACTTATAAAGTTTAAGCGCATATCTACTGAACTGGATTTTTAAAATATGTTGAGAAGACAAATTTGCTAAACTATACCCTAGGGGCTTAGTTCTGCTATACAGTTACAGGTGTTTTAATCATCATAAACTCTATTACATATTACTTGCTATATATTGGTGTTTGTTCATTCAATAAAGATTAGTGGATCTGTTTATTATATTTTAATACTATTACAAACTACAATAATCAGGCCTTCGCTTCTAGATTCAAGAATTCCTGCTGCTATGTTAACTAGTACAGCTGCTTTGCTTGATATCCCTCAGCTGCTGAGCTCCTCCAGTTATCTAATAATATAACAACTGGCCCATCTGCAGACTGTCCTCTCTGTCGATAACTGATCCCGAAATCATTTATGTATCTGCCTAAATATCTCGACTTCTCCATATAAACATTAGAAAGTTGTAATTCAGCAATTACCTAATTTTCAGCATCTTGTCGCGACTATTGTTTATGCTCTGGCAATTGACATGTGGACTTAGAATAAAATGTTACCTACCAAACTATATAAACTAACCTTAATTTTACCCTAAGTCTTAACACCTCTAATGTAATTGAATATACTAGTTTATTAATGGAAACCAAACACATCAAATACTGTTAACCCTTTTAGCATTAGGCCATTTTTTTAAAATTAGTGTCCTATAGTGCTGATTAGTGCCAACTATCCTTCCAGTTCTAGACAAAAGTGCTGATCTATTTTTTGTTAATTTGTGGTCTTCTAGGAAGAAAATCATATCTTTTTTATATTCAATCATAATTCATTTGTTTTCTAATGCTTGTAATTAGCTGCTCTTTAACATAAAGTAACTAAATTACAGCATACATTAAAAATAAACTATACTTTTCGAAAATTGTTTAAAATTTACCAACAGAAAGTATTACAACCAAAAAATACTTATCATAAAACATGTATTACATTACAAATTAAATTTAGTATATTCCACAAAATTAAAAGTTTTGAGGCATTTTTGTTAAAAAATAAAAAAAAGTTCATTTTCACATATTTTATATATTGGAATTAGATGTTTTTTTAACTCATGACAAATTAGACTGACTAATCGAGGGGGGGGGGAAATCTTACTGTTGCTATTTGATTAAATATTATTAGGATTAATGTATGTTTTATACTTAAATGACAGGAAAATTGTGGCTGTTTGAAAAAAAAATGGATCCTGGCAGTTTATAGATAAATTTTTAATGTCCAATTAATCAGGCATTGACACTTTATGCTAGTTATTAGAATGTCTGAAAATTGGAAGTGGGTAAGAGCATTTGGTTTACTTTGAATGGTCAATAAAATGGTTTTATCATGTTTATCTCACCACAATACCTATATCAGTGATTTTTGTGTTAAACCTTGAGAATTAATAGATTTAAATGGGATCCAAGTTAACAGCATCTGAGTTCAGTTGATAATTTTTTTTTTTTTTTTTTTTTTTTTTTTAATTTCACTTATGTCCTTAATAATGTTTGGGAGCATCTAGGGTTCATTTCATCAGAGATAAGTTGATAAAATGTGTTATTTTTTTTTTTAAATTTTGTCAACACCCATAATAATGTTTGAGAGTATCTAGGATTCATTTCATATAATATATAGGCTATTTTATTTTATTTTTACACTTTGTGGTTATTTTTCAGTGATTTTAATTCTTTTACTAGTAGTTAAAATTTTGTTCTTTGGATCATAGGGGGTATACTATATGGTTTTAAACTTTGAAAAATAAATACCATATAATTTTCAAAGAAGATAGTTGCATCAACGTGAAAATAGCAGCTATTGACTTGTAAGGTTGCCATCTATTAATTATGAATCATCCAAGAAAATTAGTGTAATGGAACACTACCATATTCCAAAATTTTAACACGAAATTGGTCTTTGGTAAGGTACACTAAATATTTTGTAGTGGATACAATAATTAATTGTGTATTAAAATTTCCTAAAGTCAGTTAAATAAATTTGTTTTTATTTACAATTTTTTTAAATATTAAATCAAATTTATTTTCAAATTTTAATATAGAAAACCCTACCATTCATCAAAATAAACAAAATGAAACATCACTCATCAAAAGTGATTTTTTAGTTCAGGCTGTAGGAATTATAAACACTGGTATGAGATGAATGAAAAACCAAAATGGTCATATTATATGAACATTGTTTTCGTTTTGATGTACTAATTTAAATATATATATATATATATATATATATATATATATATATATATATATATATATATTAAAATTGGCATATATATATATAAATATATTGTTTGTTTAAGATAGTTTTACAAAGAAAAATGTTTTTCCTTGGAGTTGAGGTACCGATCCTTGGAAATCGATGTTTATCACATTACATATAACAATATAACATACACTTCTTAGCTCTAAACTGCCATCAAGTTATCAGAATAAGAAGGAGTTTTGTAATTTTTAAAGAGATTTAAAAAAAGTTGTGTATTTTTTAAAATCTTTTTAGTAAAGACTGTAATCTATCTATGCTTTTTATATTTATTTTTAAACTTACCTTTTGATCTCAGAACTCCGAGAGGATTGTCAGAATTCTTTAGAAGGGAAACTCTAAAGTCTATAGGAATGTCTCTAGCTCCAGGAACTTTATAAGTCTGAAAAATTATAAACAAATATAATACAGTGTGTTCGTAAACTCGTGGTGGGATATCAAATTATTATGGTTCCCTAAAGAAATATTATCGGTTCATGAAACAGTTCCTATTTAATTTTATTCATAATCTGGTGTTGTGCCATTTCATCATAAGATCCATTTCAACTATGAAGTGACAACTGTGCAAAGTTCATTGTGTTTTGAGGCTTGCAAAATTCAATTCTGTGACTTTAGTACAACATCAGTATCAGCGTGTGTTTCATAAAGTATGTCTACACGAAAATAACATTCGTAAATATGAGAGATAGTTGAAAAAAACTGGTAGCTTATTACACAATAACCATTCAGGTAGGCAGCAATGAAATTGTTGAAAACACATGAAAAAGCTTCTTACAAAATAAAAAAAAAATTACAATAATATTTCAAATGAAAAGTATACGACCTAAATTGGGAATCGAACCCAGGACTTTTGGCTTTATGTCAATCATGTTTTATCATGAGTTACCAAATTAATTACCTCGCAGCGATATTAAAATACATTTTTACTCATTTTACAGTCCTTACGTATGTATTTATTAATTAAAATATATTAGTTTTAAAATCCATAAATTAAAAATTAACAAACAAAATTTTTGAAACTATGCTCGAGAACTAAGCGTTTCATAAACATTCCACAAGGTTCTGAAAAATGGCTCAAGGTGTACAGGCCATAACTTCAGTTATTGTATGCTTTAAGGCTAGAAAGTAACCTTAAAAGGGGTGACTTTGCTGTATTTTTTCTGAATAGAATTATGTTATTAATGAGGCCATTTTTCCATACTTTGGGACATGTATATCACCATAATGTTCAAATTTACCCAAATGAAGTCCCTCATGCCATTGAACATGAGCATGACCGCCCAAAAGTCAATGTTTTGAGCGCTCTTACTTGGGATCACAATATTTTGGGTCCAATTTCTTTACTTAAACCACTAGTGGGGTTTGCTACCTTGACATGTTGAAGCTATATGCTATGCCTCAAATCGTGGATGAAAACTTGATTTTTCAGCAAGATGGGGCATCACCTCACTATGACCATATTGATTGTGATTTCCTTGATTAAAAATTTCCTCAATGTTGGATTGGAAGAGATAGTCACCAATCACACCAATGTTGGATTAGAAGGATAGGCCACTACACTCATCTGACACCCATGGACTCTTATTTATGAAAGTTTGTTGAACTAAATGTTTACAGTGAAAGGATTTGGAACATGTAATAGTGTACATTTTCAGTTTTGTAATCTTGGTCTGAATGGAAAATAAGATTGACTTGAGGCAATAAACAGGAAATGTATTCTGTTTTTTAATAAAATAAATAAATAAAGTAATTAGTACTAAAATGATCATAGAAATTTGTAAAATGTATGTCAATAATAAAAACGTATGTAATGTTAGTTATAAGAAAAATGTGACATCAGCGTTATGTGTAAAAGTGGGGAGACTGTTACCAACCAGGACCAGCTCCGTGAGAAATATATTTTTGGAGAGAGAGGATGTCATTTCAAATATGACAAATCAGACAAAGCCGTACTGTAGAAGAAAGAAAATGTTTTCTAAAGGACTAGAGTTTATATTTAAAGCATTATTATGCGACTTAATAATTTAGTTTTGAATAAGTAAGAAATAAACTTTCAGAGAGAGAAGGCGTGGTTTCAAAAATGAAAAAGTAGACAAAGCCGTACTGTGGAAGGAGGAAAACGTTTTCGAAAGGACAAGCATTTGTGTTTTAAAAAAAACTATATTTTATGACTTAATAAGTATGTTTTGAGTAAAAGAAAAAGTAAACACTTGTGATTATTTAGGAAGTGAAATGTAAAACTGAATAAGTTATATTTTTTAAGAGAGATGGGATATGTGTTGAAAGACGCCATGTGGTTAGAACGAGGAAGTAGTTTGAATAAATTGAAAGTTTTAAGTAATATGTACAATTTAACTTCAGTGTATATTTGCATGCTTGGTGTAACATGCTCAAATTATGTTTTATAAAAAATTTAACATAAAAATAACTAGAACTTGCATTTTATTAATGAAACTTGGATAAGATGTTTGCAGAATTATCACGTGGTTTTTAACAAAGACATTTTTTTTTTTTAAAGATAATGATTAAAAAACTTTAAGAATAAAAAAACATTCATTACCGGTAGTTGATTTGTTAGATTAGATGATTTAAAAAATAAGTATTTAGTAAAAGAGATTTTGTAATCTAAAAATATTGCATTTAGAATTATGAGAGATTTATTTTGAAATTAGGTTGCAACCATAAGATTAATTATAAATGAAATATTAATGAATTATAATTTTATGTTATTATAAAATATATGATGATTTATGAATTTTTGTCTTTTCAGGAAATATTCTAATTTTGTATGTAATCTATTATAAATGTTTATTAATAATTAAATGTACATTTCAGAAAATTGGATTCTGTATTTTATTTGAAATTCTCCAAAATACACTGTGTTAGGCCGAGCGCTCACCAAGATGATATGATAGTGACGTGATAGTTACATGATTGTGACATGACGTCATTTTCAAGTTAGACAAAGGTTAGCATATGAGCCAGCGCTCACCGACATGATCCAACACGTTAAAGACACACAACAATCATATCACTGTCATTTAAGTGCAGCATGCTCCACTTTTTGTTGCGTGTCACTTGTGCGTTGCTTGTACGGTATTGAATACGTCAAATTTATTTACCGATTGTCTTTTTTGTTCTTCAATAACTGCATTAAAAAAATATATATATTCTTTGTTCAACAAAATGAAAGATGACCCGGAATTTAATATACATTTTGTATCTGTAGTTGAAAAATTTTCTTGTTTATATGACTATACATAATATATCAACTATTGCAAGTGTTAGTTATCCTTAAAAAAAAAAAATAATAATAATAATATAGTCTATTCAAAAAGCAAATGATTACATAGTATCAACAAAACTTATTCATAAAATAATTGACTTTTTAATTAATTATTTATACCTACATAATTTATAAATTTGTAACTTTTGAAGTTACATAACTTTTAAACATTTTTATAGTGTTTTATTAACTTTTAAACAAACTATAGTGGGCAAAACAGGATATTTCTGAATTTTAGCCGTGTTTCAGTGCCTTAATTTAATCAAAATTAGTTGCTCCCTTTTTATTGCACACAGTATGACCTTAATTCAACTGTTTCAAAAATAACACTTACCTTAATGTTATTAAAAGACGTTCTTCAGGTGTTACAGACTCCCTGAAGTTAGTATATTTTTTTAAAATCTTATGAGCAATTTTTTCAACCAATAAATTAAATGTTTCTTTGCGCATTCAGTAAATCTTTCAGGAAACATGTTCAGTTCTTTAAAAACTCTAAACGCACATTTTTCATAACTATTTCTTCTCCATAACGGATGCACCCAAAAACGCTTCTTTTGCCGATAACTATTGGTAATATTTATAAGGTTTACTAGCGCTAAAGTATCTTCATCACCAGAAGAAGATGAAGACGATGAAGCCATTCTTGTTCGCAGACATAAGTTACTTCAATAGGTTTTAAGTAATAAGAATGTTACATCACTGTTACTTTGCGATCATGTTGTTGTCAGATCAGTGTCTCGTGTCATTTTGGTGAGCGCTCTTACTTAAAGAACTTGCAACCTCAGAGAAATTTTTTATGCTCTCTTCAAGAATATTTCTTTGTCATAATTTTTATTTTATTTTTTGTAATGAATATTACAAAATGGTGCCCAACTTCATTAAAAATAATAACTACAATTGTAATAAATTATAATTACTACAATCATCGAATATTTGAACAATAAATTCAAGAAGCAGTGTTATCGTAAACTCCAGAAGTTCTATATTGAGTATGGATAGAGCTTTTATATCGATTGGAAGTTTGCAGAGCTAACCATATAAAACACAGATAAACAAGAAAAAAAACTGTTTGATGTGACCTACCTTTTATTCATGTATCATGTTTTTTTTGTTTTTTTTTTTTTTTTAAATGGACACTTTTATAAATATATTTATTCAAAACTCTACCATGATTATATGGACACCCTGTATATTAAAACTTGTAATGGTATAACTTTGAAGTAGCTGACCAATGTTTTTAAATTATGAAATTTGGTCTAGTAGAATTCCAAAAACAACTCCCTAACATTTAAAAAGAAGGTATTAATACATAGGATATTATTACAGTAATTTCATGTAAACAGTGTGTACTTACTGCAAATTCACACACTGATCATAACTACAATTAATTAGAGATGTAACCAATGTCATCCAATAATTTATTTAACGAAAAAATTGTGAAACTTAAATATCTTATTTCAAACTTTCTGTAATTGGAACGGTAAATCAAAATTTTCAACTGATTATTTCCCAGGTTCTCAATTGTTTTGTTTTTAGTCAGCCTTAATAAAATAAGACACAGTGAATCTCTTTTTAAGTTTAAAACTATTATACATCTTTTTTGAATGCTCACTTCAATTCAAGGACAATGAACAAGTTCAATAAATATATTTTATATGCAACAGAAATATGGTGCAAAGATAAATACAAAATCAAAAAGGCACAAAAAAACAGATGATTTAAAAAACAGATTAGTTAATTGAATGTCTTAAGCCTACTAAAAATCATAATTTTAAATCTTTCTAAAAGCGTGATTTTCAATTTAATCACAACTTACCCAAGTTCTATTTGTTAGACATTCTCCAGTGTTTGGATCGTATTTTAGTTCTTCAGTTGTAAAGTAGCCAAGTCCCATAACAAAAGCTCCTTCAACTTGACCAACATCAATCAATGGACTTAGGCTCTGACCTGCATCTTCGAGAATGTCTACACGGAGGATCTAAATGTAGTACAAAGTAAGATTTTTATTGTTCTTTATTATGGTATGTACTAACTAACAATTTCTACTAATTAAAAAAAAAAATTGTAGATAAGCCATTTGTGGCAATAACATAGTTATTTTAATGCAGGACTTACTTATTCAATTTTTTTATAAACTTTGACCCCCCCCCCCCATTTTGAACAGTATCATCAGTAATTTTGTCACCTTCAATTTTCTTGGCTTCATGAGTAGTTTAAAATGAGATTTCACAAAGTTAGTGTTGCCATTTAAAATTTTTGAATTCCCTCTTCTGTTCTCTTTTCAAAAAGGAGGAATATTGTTGAAAATCTAACAAAAAGGTATAGTAACAGACCCATGAAGTATACAATTATGACGCTATTAAGCTCTTACAAAATTGTAAAGAGCTGCAAGACTTATTTTCCACTTTGTTTAACAATAACACTTACACATCACGACTCTCAGGGGTTCACTTATAGTACAAGTGTGACAAACCCAAGGTACCCTAGCTGGGTCTAAACCTTCCTTCGTGTTGTCTTGGATTAAATCCATATGTTTTATCTCTTGATCAACTTTTGTTATTCTCCACTCTAAAGCTATTAAAGCATTTAAAAAGCTAGGTTTCTTCTTTTTTATTTTTTAAAAAAATGATGACCACAAAGTTTAAACAAAAAATCAAAAATACAATAAATAAAAACATTAAACTATTGTATTTCAGTGCCTGTCATTTCATATAAAATTGTAGTAACTAGTTAAACTGATCAAATCAACATGTAGTCACAGATTTATATTAGTGTAACAATTTTACTTATAATGACTTGTAGAGAATTACAAAAGTTTAATGAATTTATATATTGTATTCAAAATCTGTAAGTGTTTTTGTTATGTATGTTACATTAGCCTGAAGATGTCATTAGTATAATGGTGAAATATATTGCTTAAAAATAAAGAAATAGTGAAACAAAATGGTATAGATATAAGTTATTTATTTGTTATTATTAATATCATACAATTTGAGACTAAAGAAAACACAACACATCAAAGATTTTAATATCTTGGAAAATTTGAATGACTATTTTGTAGAAGTCAAACATTATATAACTACATGTTACCCCTCGGTATTGTTGATTCAATTCAAATTTCTTTGTACTTTTTGTGTGTAATATTTTTCTACATTTATAACCTTGAACTGCAAATATTCTGTGTAGTCTAGTACTGTATAATAAAACATTCAGTGAAGAGAGGATAGTGTAAGTTAAGGATAGTGACTTACGAGGTGGCAGTGGCGGATCTACGGGGGGTGGACTTTCGGGCTGAAGCCCCCCGAAACCTCTAAAAATGTTTTTGAAAGAATGTAAATTTTATACCAATATAATTAGTTTGAAGCTTGTAAAATATATTCATTAGCAAGAATGACCTAATTCCACTACTACGTCTTCAATTGTATGATATCCGTTAACGTTTTAATACTTTGTATAAAGTCTTAGTTACATTTACATTGCCTGCAATCAATCTACATAAAATATTTTGATTTTTGTGCCCGCTCCGTTTATCTAGTTTCATTGAAACGATACGCGCACTATCGAGGACGCACATACAGTGACTCAGTGGTTAAACTAAACGTATTATTGTTTGTGTTGTGGAAATATCTAAACGTAAACAGACAAATATTTCGTGCTTCTTCAAGAACCCAAAGAAGAGCAAAAGTGAAGACATTCACATGCAAGAACACGCCAGCGCTGGTCCATCGACAAGTCTGAAAACCTTAACTATGAAACAAACGTTTTTACTCCATAAAACAACGTTAAACTACTGTTTTGGTCACTTCATTATATGAAAGTCCTTTCACAAAATTTTCCCCCGTCAGCCCCCCCCCAAATAAAATTCTAGATCCGCCACTGCGAGGTGGGGAAGCAGGGTTGCTGCTGCTATATATTGGAGACCACAGTTCAGCAAAAGTCACTCTACAGCCTACTTTCCACTTGGCCTCTCTCCTCACCGCTGTTTCCTGATCAATCTCTGCTGTTTTCCTGATCAATCTCTGCTCTTCATTAAATACCAACTTTCCTATTTTTCCTTACTCTGTTCGTTGTTTGAAGGCTGATCGCCTCGGAATGAGCATTCCATCCTTACTCCCTGGTATGCTGGCTGATCCTGACAGTACACATTTCTTATTTATTAATTTATTACCACCGCTCCACCAAAAACTTTGATTTGCTCTAGTCACACAGTCTTCCTAAACTTCTGTTTTCCATACCATCTACCTCAGCAGAAGAATTGGACACCCTTTGTTGAGCATCTTCTAATCAGACATATCTTCTACAAGTTCAGCCCAACAATTTAAATAAAAAAAAAAAAAATACTTTAGTTAAATCTATAAAGAATAGTCAGACAGAACATGAAGAAATGTGAAGAACAGTGAACAAAGCAGAATGTAAAAAGTAAATTTTAAAATTGATCAATTGTTTTCACCATAACAGTTGTTTTAATTATGTGTTTATATATTCAAATACATGTGTTTATGTATGGAGTTTATCATTAATATGTTAAATGTACAAAACCTAAATTTGTCTCTGTGAAGTAACAAACTAAATTAAATAAATAAAACCACAATTGAACTTTCAACAATGCTTATTTTATTTAGCCTTGCATACCTAAGTTTTACCAGTTATGTATTCTCATAGGCAACTTAAAACAGACTTTTAAACCTCCCTATGAGAATGCCATAATTGACAAAACCTAGATCGGTGAGGCTCAATAAATATTATGGAAAATACAATAGTGTTTTTATTTATTTAATTTTAAATGGTATTGCATTATGTAACCAAAAAACACAATACACTAAAAATATTTACAGATATATATAGTTTTGTATGAAGACATCATTCATTTTTACACCCAGAGACAAAATTCAAACGTAAAATTAACAGAAAAACATATTTCATTGTTGGTTATATCCCAGAAAATTAAATGTTAAGAACTATGTGCAAAAAATAACCATAATAAAATAGGAATATAAGAAGAATTTCTGAAAATTGTCTCAAACAATTTCATTAAATTTACATATACGAACAAAATATTTCCAAATTGTGGTTAGATGTTAGTGATCAAAATATCAAACTCAACAGCTCAGTGTATAGCCAGGACTCAACATAGAAACACTGATTCTTTGAACACAGAACATTCCAAAACATATTTTATAATGAAAATTACAAAACTGAATTTTTGGTAATGACAATACTTCTTCTACACCCTGTATATTCACCTCATGTTGTCCAGTCAGAACATCTATTTCTACTTCTAACGCAGTAGTACCAAATACACTGTACGGCTTTACATCTGTCAAAGGTGTCATTCTGGAAATAGTAATTCAAAATAGTATTAAATTCTGTACTTGAAATTATTATGAACGAGGATTACTCGTTCATAATAGGCTGTACTACAGGTTCATTAAATAATTAACACGTTAAGTGCCAAGCCAGTTGTGCCACTTTTATCATACAGTGCCAACTTAAATAAACAATTTTAATATCATAACCTGTATATATGTGGTCTTATGGTTATATGGAGAACTGATTTTTTGAGAAATTGTTTTACAAAACATTCAAAAAAATGATCGGCCCGGCATGTCATTTTGAATACCATATTTTGTTTGGAATTTTACGTGTTGGCCGATTGGCCGACCGCACTTTTGATTGATTTCCTAGGATAATTTTGGTCTGTGATGTTGGTAACACGTGACTCAGTGGTGGGAAACGCGTTGAGTAACTGCACGTAAACATCAAGTCGACATGGTTCAAACTGGAAAGCGGAATCGAAGAGGAAATGTCATTTTCAAGCCTCTTGCAATAACAGAGTACAATGAGCATAAATCCGGCATCGATGTTGCTGATCAAATGTCGTCGTACAACTCAGCAGTACGAAAGATACTAAGATGGCATCATAAAGTTGCAGTACATTTACTATTTGGCACCTGCATTGTAAATGCTTGGCTCGCTTACAAAAGCAATGTAGGACCACGACCGTGTAACACCAATACTTGTCAATAACAGATTTTAAATGCTTTCATTTTGCTTTCAAAATGCTTTCATTTTACAGTTTAGGCAGTAATAATATAAATAAATGATTTAAAAAAACTTAATTGTAAATAAATAACATTGTTAAACAGTTTTAAAATTGCTTTCCAATTTTGTAATTGTTCAATGTTTTATACAAAAATATGCAAAATTTATTGTTTTGCTTACCGTAATAGTTAACTTTTATACGTTTATTTTTAAAAAATATAACTGTAGAATGTTGAAACTGTATATTACTTGTTTTAATGCATTAATCCATAATTCCAACTGAAAATTTTGCTGCCGTGCCGATTAAAGATAATTAAATGAAATATCTATGGCTATTAGCTACAATCTTCTACATTTCACTTAGTGTATGTGTTTTCCGCTAGATTGCAACACTTACTGATAAAAGACTCAAAAAAATCTTGCTTTGATGGCAGTGTCGTAACGTTCGGCCGACACGCCACTTTAACTATGAGCTTGCTGTCGTACCGATCGGCCCACCATGGCACTTAACGTGTTAAAAATTAGTGGTTCAATTGTATTTCTGAGTATCAACTTATTATCCAATTATGTAATAAATCTTTAGAAAACACAATTTATTTCAGATAATGTTTTTAAACATATGCAACCTTATTAAACCCAGAGCAATGACAATGTTGCAAGAGAGATTAAATTAAGTGTACATGGGCTTTTTTTCAATAAAGAGAACAAATTACTGTAACTAGAGCTTGCTCACCAATATTGGTTAATCCCATTAGACATATGTCATGACCCTTCCTGACTCCTTCCTTTGTGCAGATGGAATTTCTAACAATTCCTGATGGTCTCTCTTCTCTCGGACAGTCTATGGTCCTACCTTGGTCCACTCACAAATTGACAGACCTCATTTTCAGTCTTTACTTATAAACCCCCTACTGTTCCACATTACGTCAATGTGGCTGCAAGCTTAGCAGTTTCCCAACTTTTTACATTATTTCCCAACTATTATTGATGCTCTGCTGTCTAGATTATGACTTAGAATAATTTATATTCTTTAACTTAAATCTACTTCTTATCCCTAACAAAATTGTTTTGTTGTTGGTAGATATGTTAAAATGTTAAGAATATTAGTGATTTATTGCATACAATCCTGCATAATAATACAGGGTCAATAAAAACATATAATATTGACATAACTACTCATAAAAATTATCTACCCTGATATTATAATAACTGTGAAAAAAAAAATTGTACAAACTTTCTCACTCACCTATCTCCAAAAACAACATCCAAAACTATTAGTCACAAAAATGTCAATTTAAATAGTTGAAAGTCAAAAAGTAAAAATGAACCAAACCAAAAATCAAATCATTAAAAAACATATTTACAGTATATATTTAAACAGGCCCTAAACTTCTTTTTTATGAGCTATAAACATGTTCTCAGTGTAGTTGGTATTTGATTAAAATTAAGCTTTTAGCATATGAGTAAGAGTCATTAATCTACATATTTCGCTATAATTTGAACAAAATTGAATAAGTCAATTTTGAAAAATTACACTTTTAACACAGCTACATAGCTAAATTATTTTTTACTACTAATCTAAGAACATTTTTGGAGGAATGGTAAACAACATGTTTTAAATCCTTCACCTAACTAAAATGTAATCAAAATCTTTATAGCTGATTTTGAGAAAATTGTAATTTTATATTTTTCTCTTATGGCAGCTACCTTCAAATTTTGAGTTATGGAAATATTAAAAAAAAAGTCCACAATATGGCCAAAATGTACCCACATACCAATTTTGATTAAATCAATCCTTACATTTGGGCTGGTAGACACATACAACAAACTCCAGACAGTCATCATTCCAAAAACCACTTTTTTTCAACTCAGGGAAGCTCAAAATGGATATATTCACACAAAAACTCAACATAAATTTCTTGACCCATCACATAACTTTTTCTATACGTATAAGTGACAAAGTAAAATATGATAAACTTTTAATACAGAATGAAACTGAATAACTACCAAATATCAGATATTATCATTTACAATTTTTGATTTCATATATTTTAATCATTATCAAAATGTAAGTAAATTATTAGCAACCATTTTTTAATTTATTTCATATGATGACTATTTACTATGTGTTAAAAATTTCTTCCACAGAATATTACACAATATCACTTTTTGTAATGTTCAATTAATGAAAATACTTATTAAATATACAGAGTGTTTCACAAAGTTCTCTCTGCATTATCCAAGTGAAAACAAAGAAAAAAGATTGTATAATATATGTCCCGAAATGCTTCGTTTTCCGGATCTCCACCATTTTGTTTTTATTAAAAAAATGTTATAACTTCTGGAAATAGATATGATATTGAGATTAAAAACTGGATGGAAAGATAAAAGATATGGATATAACCCTTGGTATTGACAGGCTCGTACACACTATTCTCTTCCAACCCCCACATTATTTTTTTCTTAGGTGATTATAACCAAGAAGTTTTTCCCCTTTCAACAACAAGAAAGACAACAATTTAAATATCTAATTCTTATATTAACTTTGAAAGTAACCAAAATATTTGTATTTTATATTTTTTTAAGTGAATTGTTAATTGGAACAAAATCACAGACAAGCCAAGACATAGGGCCTGGTAAAAGTTCCTAAACAGGGCTTACAGTAACTCTATATAATATAGGTTATTGGTTATAGTTATATAATGAAAAAGACTGAACTTTTCCCAATATTAAATTATCTTGCTAAACACTGCACTAATACAAAACTGTTAATCAGATGAAGTAATAGATCTGTACAGACTTACGCTGAACTCGCATTGAGGTTTACAAAACTTTCATATGCCTTTTTCACAAGTTCCTCCCACGTTGGATTGGTTAGTGTTTTTCTCACTGGATCCAATCTTGCATTTAGTTCATCACAACATTTGATTATGGCCTGTAATCAATAATAAAATAGACTGTCTTTGCCTTTTCTTATATATGACACGAATAAATGAACTTTAAAAAAGATACAATTATACACAAACAATAAACTTAAAAGTTGGTTAAATTTGGCAAGGCAAATGGATAAGAGATGTTGTACAGATCAACATACCGCTTTGGATTTGAAATAACTTCGGTTTTGACTTACTACCAACAATAAAATTCAAAGTGATGATAAAATGCCTTCTAAAGATATTAAATGATGAAGTTGTCAGAACATCTACTGAGGAGGAGTGGAATGACCTTGAACTCATGGAGAGTCATAAGGACTTTTTCAGGAAATTTCTGGAATAATCACAAACAAATAAATCTGGTCTTGGAATGGAAAAGAGAAATAAAACCGACTCACAAATCATGAGGAATTTCATAGAACATCATGAGGAACACAACTTTTTAGTCCATGCTTAAAACCTTGAAACTCAATAGGATTGGACTATAGTTGAGGATTTCTGCATAACCCCTGATTTCATCTGGAGAGCTTTACTTTATGAATGGACCCTACAAATGATCAAGTTCTATGCAAACTACCTGATACAAAAAATTTAGAAAGATGATAGATTTCTGATGAGGCTAAGTGCCCACTATGTGTATATCATCCTGCAATGCAAATAAACACATACTTGTTGGCTGTAGAAAAGCTTTGGATGATGGGAGATTTACCTATAGATATGATAAAGTTCTGTCAGTGGACTGAGAAGCCCTAAGCTTAGAAATAGCAATTTCAAGAAAGGTGGACAATCAAAATCTGTTATGCAAACTCTAAATCACTGTGTTAGAGAGGGAAGTAAAACTTCAAGAATGGGATCTAGGACGGTTTCAAATTTCAAGCCGGCTTTGGATTAGAAGATTTTAGTAGATTATGAAAATAGTTCCTACCAATTCCCTGAGGAAATTGCTGTAAATATTCTTTTCCCCAACATAACAGCTAATTCTCTGAGCACAAAACAACTCATCTTGGTGAAGCTCACAGTATCCTGGGAAACTAACATTACTCAGCAACATCCCTACAAAAAGAATAAATATTTTGATTTAGAAGCAGCTGCTCGATTGAAAGGTTTCACTATGCAGATTCGCAGTTGAAGTTGGAGGACATGGAATACCATAAAAAATCATTTTATGATTTCCCGAAGAGACTGGCTTTGTGTAGAAAAAAATATAACAATTTTTAAATTGTATGTCTAAAGAAGTCTTGAATGCATCATACCCCCTATGAGTTAGAAGAAGAGACCAGTGGAAGGTTGTAGCCACATAAAGACTTAACCTTCCATGCCCAGTTCTCAGTCTGGGAGCAACCTAATTCCTGACCATGCCAGGTGGGCCTGTCTTAAATAACAGTGATACCACATCTTTGCCATACACCTTTCATCATCATACAATATATCTCAATAGTTAGTTTTGTCCATCAGAAGAATCCCTGTTTATGACAACTTTTCAGGAATTTTAATAACATTTGTTTTTTTTTAATTATATTAAGTAACACATTTTATTAACTGACCAATAACCAAAAAAAAAGCCGACCCTAGAGAGGAACTAATTTTTATTTTTCAAATGTAAATCTGTTCATTCAACCTATTTATTATTCATGAAACTTTTCAATTATATTAAAATTTCAAAGATATTGTCAGCATTAGACAATGAAGATTAACATGATAAACAGTGTAAAACCCAATAGTTTTACAATACATTTTCTCACTCACTCAATTCCAAAATCAAATAAACAAACAAAAATTAATCATCAACAAAAATACAGTTTGGTAATTGTTAATCAGAAAGTGAAAATGAAACATGGACGCTGTCTTTGAAAAAAAAAATAAATAAATAAGGGCCCAAACTTGTTTTGTTTTTAACATAAACATGTCTTCAACCTAAACCATATTGGATTAAAATTGAGCTTTCATTGTCGACAATCAAAGTTCATCTTTGTTTCTGCCAATGATTCCTGAACCGTAATACGTTTTTACTTGATTTTTTGCATGTGGGTCATTAATCTTCTTATTCCACTAAAATTTGAACTAAATTTAAAGCTGATTAAGAAATTATGTATTTTATAACATCTACTAGGTCAATTTTTTTTTTTATAGTTAACTCACGAACCAGCAGTTTTGGAGAGATGGCAACTAATACGTTTTGTTTTGGTTCTTATCCACTTGATCCATTTGGATCCAAAATTTGATCAAAATCGTCACACCCCAAATTTTGTGATTTCTTCACTGCTGCTACGCCTAATATTGAGTTATCACACAAATGAAATAAAGTCCCTAAATACGGCCAAAATATGCCCATATACCAAATTTAATTAAAATCAGTTCATCTTTCGGGCTCGCACTGAACATGCGACAAACACCAGACATCATTCCAAAAACCAATTTTTTGGATTCAGAGGATAACAAAACTTATATCACCTCAAAAAATTCAATATCAGTGTTACGCACATAACTTTCTCCATGTGTACAGTAAGTAAAGTAATAACAATTAATTATTCATAAATACTAAATCAAATAAAAGCAACATAAAATTCAGAGGCAAGTTGTAAAATGTAAAACTTACCAAACAAACAGACTCACTGGTGATACTACCGCCTGTAAAACAACTGTCAGGGGAAGTTAGGTTGTTAGACGCCTTTACTTCAATATAATCCAACCCAATGCCTAACTTGTAGGCACATACCTGTGCTGCCTGAAACATAAATTATAATACAATGAGTGTTTATATTACTTGAAAAACAATAAAACATGAAAAATTATAAAACATGTATCTAATTTTAGTACGAATGTGTGCTTAGTAAATTTATTAATACATATTATTTACATTCTATAGATGAAAATAAATAAATAATACTTTTGTGCTCCTCTTTAAATATATTGATGGTATAATCTTTAATTAATTTTAATTTATTAATTTAATAATAATTGCATTTGTTAGGCGTCATTATTTGATTAAACTCAAACACTTTTTGAATAACTTAAAAAACCCTGGGATCGCATGTTCTAGGAAAATGTGTTTGAAATTATGAATAAACCACAGGTCCTCTAAAATATGTACATTTAATCATGATTAACATAGCATCAAATTTCTGAAATACATACATAATATATCATCAAACCATAGAACATATGATTATTCTTATAAGCTACAAATTGTTTCAAAGTTAATAACTGTTCTTGTTCCTGAAATAAATGCACACATAAAACTATAAATAATATGAATATTCTATAGACTATAAAATGTTTCAAAGATCATAACTGTCCTTTTACATATCTTTTTGCTATATCTTGATAAAATTTACAAAATATCCTTTTATGTATACTTTTAATATATTTTTTAAAAAAATACAAAATCTCAAAATGCTACTAAACTCAACCTGATATTTCATTTTCACCAACACCATTCACTATTTTTGAAGTTATTTTCATATTATAGCTTATATCTTTTTTTTAGTGAAATATTAACAACCAAGTTATTTTGAAAGACTACTTAATAGGGAAGAGTGGTGAGTAGCTCGTTCTATCCAAGACTTACAACGATTTTGTAACCTATTAAAAATAAATATGATAGAACTTAAATATCCAAATAAGTGCTCCTATGTGTAAAGAGCTATATAATAATATGTTCTAAATTTTACAAGATAACGCGTAGTTCAACTAACTCATGACCACTTTTTAACAATAAACTACAACTATGTTCCTCAGGGATTAATTTTAGGACCATTACTATTTTTAATTATATTAATGATTTAGCTTTTGTAATAATTAAAATTTTAACTTTAACTTGGATACCAAAGAAATGGTTGTTTTAAGATTTGAAATATGAAAATAAACCGGGAGATTTATAATTGGTCTAGAGAGAAGACCACGTTAGTCAAATGAATGACTGAAAACAAATATTAAAACAAGGGTAATAAAAAATTCAATATAGATTTCCAAAATATTAATTTGAAGTATAAAATGTTAGTTGTAAGTTGTAATAAATGTTTAAGTGATATATTGTGTTGTGAGGATTGACAGGACATGTTGTTATATGGATGATTTAAGTAGTGTCCGTGGTGCAAAGTATGTGAACAGTTTTTTAGCTGACTTTGTACATCTGAAAGGACGCTTAATTGTGGATCTAAAAAAGCAAGCATACAGGGAGTCAGTTTAGAGATGATGTCTGACTTGATCAGACGCAATTTTGTATGGAAAATATTTAAATAACTTATTAATATTTCAGAAACAGTCTTAGGAAAACGTTTGAGTTGATAGGATGTGTTTTAAAACAGTTTTAAGACGGCGTCTGACTTGATCAGACGCAATTTCGTGTAGAAAACATTTTAAATATTTTAGTAAAAGTTAGTTAGAGACATCTGAGTTGGTGACATGTGTTTTAAAAGTTATAGGGAAATGTTTGAGTTGATAACAAAGTAAATAGAAGGGACAGTTTGTAATTGATTGACTGTGGAGTGTGTAAGAACGTGATGAACATTTTGAATAGTACTGTGAATTTGAAAAGACAATTTGAGATCGTGAGCGGGCTAATTATGTCTGCAATGAACTTGCATTTGAGGAACGAGGGCTGCTCACCACAAAGGACACTCACCAAGAAAATGGCTACATGTGGTAACAGAAAATGATAGACAATTTTATATAGATTTTGTGTATAAAAGGACCAATGATAAAAAATATGTTAAAATTTGTTTAAATAAATAGTTGAAATGCAAGCAGTAATTTAAAAAAAAAAGAAAGGATTTAATCTAACTTATAAATTTCTAAAGTTTATAAGAAGCTCATAACTAATATAATTATTAAAAGTTGCAACTGATTAAAAGATATTGTTTAGTAAAGTCATTAAAAAGAATTTTGGTCTCTTCAAGACAGGATAATTTTAAATTTACAATATAAATAATTTCAGATAATATACTAAAGATTATACCATGAATATAATTATGTGTGTAAGAATAACTATAATAAATTACCATGTTTAGTTTCAGCAGAAAAAATAAGGATTTTTATTTATCAAACCACCACTGTTAGTACACGTTTAAAAGAAATCACAACCCTGAGATTATTTTAATTCAAAGTAAATTTATATTTTCAAAATTGACGAGTTAATTCCATCTGGCGCCCTTAGCTGAGCAATTTTTTAAAATAAATTCTTAATGCCAAAACAGTGTCAATTTAAAGATTAATTCAGATCAATATTATTTTTAAACCCTTTTATTTTATATATTTACACTTTCTCCATAAGCCCTACTGTTGTTTTGTATGGAGACAATACTACTGCAATTGTTATGGCAGAGAATTTAAAAGATCTTCAGACCCTAACTCAAAAGGCTATATTTGAATTTTCAGATTGGTTTGATGCAAATAGTTTAAAATTTAATAGTAAAAAACCTCAAATTAAATTTCAAACCTGCCAGAGTAGGCAAACGTGATCTTAATTTTGATTTTAATAGTAAAGAACACATTTCTGTGCAAACAACAAAATGTTTGTGGCTCCATATAGACTTTAATTTAATAGAAAACATATTTAAACATACTCCGTAACAAACTTAATATAGAATGTTTCCAAATATCCAAACAAAGGAGTACGTATATCTAAAAACTAAGTTAATAATTTATTATGGAAGCTCTTGCTCAGTAATACAAGATGGTATCTTAGTGTGGGTTGTACAACAGGTGTTGATGGAATTTTTAAAAGTGAAGAAAAAATATGTCCATTGTATGACCTTTACAAACAAACTATTTTCTGTAAACCTCTGTTTAAGAAGTTAAAAATATTAACACTTTTATCTATGTATTTATTTTGTATGTATTTACTTCTAGTGTCTATTTTGTTTATTAAAAGTAATTTCACTGAGGTTTGAAACAAAGAAATGAAGTAGCAATATAATAAAAGAGAAGAAGATAAGTTTAAGTTATCAAAATATTGTCTAATCAAATCAAAAACTGTAGATTTTGTAGGTAAACAAATTTTTAATAATCTTCTGATGCATATTTATAAAATTTATAGTTTCTCAATTTTTAAGATGTCACGGAAGGTATTTATGTTTACAAAAGCTTATTATAGTATCAAGGAGTATTTAAATGATAAATTAAATTTTTATAAATAGTTGTAAATTGAATTAAGACATAATTAGTGTGTTATGAATTTTTATGTATAGTATTGGTAAGTTTTGTATTGTTTGTTATTTGTGTTTAGGATAATACTACCAGTTTTATAGCTTTAATTATTTGTAAAAATCTGTAATACCTATAAGAGGTTAATTTAATTAAATATTTAAAATCGCGGGTAATTATAGTGGGGATGACTTGAGTCAAATGCGTATCTAATGACTTTCAATATTAAATAGAGCGAATTAATTATTAAAAATAGATTTCCAAACGTAAATAAATAATGATGTGTAGTTCTAAGATAAATTTTTCATAAAAAAGCGTTTATTAATTGGATGCTTTTGCATAATCTTAATATGTTAATAATGTTGCATAATATTAACATGTTTTGCATAATGATGTGATCGAACACTCTCAGGAAGTGAATTGGTTAATTTGAATATAGCGGTAGTTAGGACATTGCATACACAGTTTAACCAGTACCAAGAGGTATTGGAACCGCTATGTGATTCCCCAGTCTTTGTGTAGAGGTTGAGTGAGTGAGACCTGTTTAAATATAGCTCACCGAGTTTTCTATTCAAAAATGTAAAACGTGTTAGAAACTGTTATTTCGTGAAAGACAAAGTGGACAGACATTGTAATAAGTACTAAAGACAATAAATTTATGTTTTTGAAATCGTATTTACTTAAAATAGCGGAAAGAACTAGATAGTTCGATACTGAACATGTGCTTTGTGATTACGGACAATAGACTATTGTATTTTATATGTTGTATGAACAATGGTGTTAAAGAATCGCAACATAGACTTTGATAGAATCACAGGTGCAGTTAACATAATAATTTCAACGATAGAAAACCATGCAAGACGCCGGACTTAGATCAGAGGACATTGTGAACAAGACATTTCAACAGTTTGGTAAACCGTGTTATATAACACGCTATATTCAATTCTGTAATTTTTATGTAAAATATATTATGTTTCTTTTTGTGTAGTAGATATAAATTCAGTTCTTTTTAATCAAGTAAATTTTTCAGTCTGAAGTAACAAATTGGTAACTGACACAATTAATTTTTTATATTACAGTCAGATGAATGAATTAACTAATAATTTTGATATTTTTAGATTCATAAAAGTAAATTATACTTGCAAGTTTTAAAATAAATTTAAACAATTTTAAGTGAAATCAGACTTTGGCAAAAGCCTAGAATAAATTCAGATAGGATGTTAATAATAAGTGATTTTCATGACAAAATTATTAATGACAAATGTTAATGTATTTTCTATGTTTTTTTTTGTCTAATAAATATCTATGTTAAAATTTCAGTTCCAGTGTTTTTCATTTCAACCAAGAGTCACTGAAAGTACACTTTTGACAGAGCTCACCCCTGAGATTAAATTCAATTCAAATTTATAAAACAAAATAGTTAACTTTTCAAAATTGACGAGAACTCGTCTGGCGCCCGTAAATGCTGAGCAAACTTTTAAATTCAATAGTAAAATTAAATTCATTTTTTTTTAGAGTAACATTTATTTATGAACTTATAAAGGTCTTAATTTTTTAATTGTTACAAATCTTATGTGACAATAAACTAATGATTTAGTTAGTATCGAAGGTAATGATTTTACCTTCGTATTCATCCCTTGACCAATCTCCGTGCCCCCATGAGTTATAGCTACAGTCCCATCATTGCGGTAGATAGAAACCATTGCATGCAATATTCCAATATACATCATTTCATAACGCATTGGTACCAGTGATAACCCTTTCTTCTTCCAAACATTTTCCTAGAAAATTGAAATAATAAATTGTTCTAAATGTATTACAATTTATAATTACTATATTTTCTTTAACATTTAAAGGAAACTACAATGTTAATAATAACACAAAATGTATAACTGTAATCAGTGATTTAGAATGGATAGATTATAAGGGAGTAACCTGCTCTGCTACTTATTGACAAGACACATATTAAATTGTAATGTACATTGTACAAGTAATATACATTCAATTAGTAATGAGACGAAAATTACTAAATATATTTCATTTTATTACATTAAATATTTAATTTCTTGCATTGGAAATGTCAAATAGAGTTTAAATTTAAAACAAGTTAATGAGTGCTATAATAGTAATTACCCATTCCTGTTATGTAAACTCTGTTACAAACAATTTTTACAAAATCCTTAATTGTGCTTATGTATTTGTTGCAAAACATCTATATTTTATATCTACAGGACTAAAATGAAAATTAATTAAAACAACAATTTTTTAGTATAAACCACAATATTTTAATTGAAACTTGCTGACCATGGTTTCACAATAGAATTCTTATATAAGTCCTTGACAATGCTTTTACTAGCGAAACCATGGTCGGCAAGTTTCAATTAAAATATTGTGGTTTATACTAAAAAAAATGTTGTTTTAATTTATTTAAAATGGAATACCACTAAGTACTTACGGTCTTGAGCATAAATAGACTAAAATGAAGTTGAGGGAAGCATCTAACTTATAATATAGTAAAAAAACTAACACCACCAACTGGACTTGAACCCTCACAGTTTTGTAAAAAAAAATATTTTCCATTCCTTTAATTACATTTAAATAAACAAAACATGATTTAGATTCAGAAAAAGACATTAAGATGAAAAATAAAGCTTTCCTTAACAACAAACTAAAACAAAACAAATAAATTGACATATTTATGACATAATAATACATTACTTTAAATTAAAATACACAACAGGAAAGAAAAACCAAAACAATATTACTTCTAAATCCTAAACATAAACAAAGATAAACAATTTAAGATAAACAAAAAATATACTGTATGGAATAAAGCAGCCTCCATGGGTCTACCCGTTTTGAGGCTGCATATCTCAAGTAAAAATAGAAAAAAAGAAGAAATAACAGAATTCAAGAGACCATCGGGAGCAGTTAAACTATTAATAAATTTTAATTTAATTTAATATTTATTACAAATATTATAATTTGTTAAGTAATAATTTGTTCTATGATAATTAATTATGAACATCTATTTGGATCTAATACATAAATATAAAGTGGTAAAAACTTATACTACGTAACATACAAACACTCACATACCATAATAGTCCATACATATTCTCTCTCATACCAATATATACACATCTCTATCTCAAAGTTTAACATGATAAAAATAAATACAAAAATAAACAAAATTATTAAGAGAAAAAAACACTTCCACACCCCTATCACATCTCTTAAACTCATCAAAACAAAATTAGAATGGTAATGCATTCCTATATCACAACCTCCAACAGACCTTCTACACAGTCCATGCCCAAAAGCCAGCTTTTCAAAAGAATTAGATATTTGTTTAGGTTTGTGCAGGCTTTAATATTTTCTGGAAGTTGGTTATATATTCTAGGTGCGACTACAGAGTAAAATTTTGAATAGATTGTCAATTTTGCTCTGGGTACAAAAACTTTGTTCCTCTGTCCAAGCAAGTAATCATTTCTGTACTGCAGATCTGAAAAGCGTCCGCTCCTTATATAAAAAAATTTCATAACCTTAAATATATATAAATATCTAAGAGGTAATATAGATAGTTGTCGAAATAATGGCAGTGATGAAACGTTCCTCCTTTTATGCATGATCAGTCTTATAAACATTTTTTGTACTATTATCAAAGGATTATTGCTCGTGATATATGTACCTCCCCAAAAACAGATTCCGTATTCCAACCTACTATGAATCATTGAAAAATATATTTTACGCAGAACATATCTAGGAACAATTCCCTTCATGTGAGAAAAATACACGTAAGATTCTATTTAACTTGGATTGCAGTGCCTTTATATGGAATTTCCATGACAGACCTTCATCCAAAACCACTCCTAAATATTTACACGATTTAACTTGTTCTATTACAATACAAGAACTACATGTCATATTTCTTATTACACACTTCATGCACTTATACCATAGATGTGTTGTAAACAATTTCGACTCTCCTCTCAAATTAAAATTCAAATAACAGGTTTTTTTAGTATTCAAGCTCATGTAATGTTTTGAAAACCACCACCTTAGAGCATCTAGGTCTGCTTGCATAGCTGACTGTACTTCCTGCAATGTGTTCCTAACGTATCACAAAGCTGTATCATCTGCAAAAGCATATATGTTTCCTTGCAGCCTCCCTTTACATAAATTATTTACATATATAATAAACAAAATAGCTCCTAGCACTGATCCCTGGGGGACTCCGTACTTATTCTTTTCCATCCCACCAACACTTCCCAAAATTTTCACACATTGTTCCCTATCAGTCAAATAACTCGAAATCCTATTACTAACAATACCTCTGACACCACATTTTGACAAAATATCTAATAGGAGATGGTGATCAACACAATCAAAAGCCTTTGTCACATCCAGAAACATACCACCAACACTCTTCCCACAATTTATCCCACCCATAATATCATCCATAAAATTGAGCATAGCAGTTTCTGTATTGCTACCTGCTAAAAAACCGAACTGATTTTTACTAAAAAATTTAGTCTTGCGCAGAAAGGATAACAACCTTGACTTCATACATTTCTCCAAAATTTTAGATATAGATGATATCAAAGATATTAGCCTATATTGACCAGATAACTGTTTATCACCATTTTTATAAATTGGTATAACCACAGCTCTTTTAAGATTCTTAGGGAAAATACCGGAGACTAAACTTAAATTACATAAATATGAGAAGACATCAGAAATCAGCTCTGAGACAACTTTTAAAGCTATTGAGCTTATTCCATTTATTCCGAGAGCTTTATTGTTTTTTAAAGTTGCTATGAGTTTTACAATTTCAGCTGGGGTTACTGGCTCAATAAACATAGACCGTTCTTGAGAAGCCATGGGAAAAATATCCATGATAGAACTACAGGACTCAAATACAATACCATTTCTAATTTCTTCAACCACACCTACAAAGTATTTATTAAACATAATCAATAAATCTAAGGAATTAGTGACAATACCTCCATTCTCACTTCTTAAATTAATTTCGACATTTTTTCTCCTTTGACCAGTAATTTCATTAATGATTTGCCATTCCTTTTTTGAATCACCGTTACATTTTTTAAATAAATTATCACAATAAAGTTGTTTGTGTTTTTAATTTCAAAGTGTAACTTTTTTCTAAAGGATTTATAAAAACTTATTAATTTTGATTTGTTTGGATGAATTTTAGTTTTTTGTGTAACTTATTAAGTTTTATTATTTGTTGACACAAGTAATCTGTTATCCATGCCTTAAGTTTTTTTAGGGATTTCTTTTGTTGATAAATTTCTCTTTCACTTTCTTTCAAACAAACCATAAACTTTGAAATAAACAAATCAAACGCATTATTTACATCATTCTGTGAGTAAATTTTGTGATATTTTAATTTGAGTGTTAAATCACAAAGTGAATATGTCTCTGATGTAACTATATCATGATATCAATTATATAAACAATTGATAACATATGACATCTAATACTAAATAATTAAAATAACTTATGAAAAACTAAATTAAAATGGAATAATAATAAATATGGAAAAAAACAAATATTAAATGATAACGGGAAGCGACAGCTGTCAGCTGCAGTTAAAATTGTACATGTCATTACAATAGAACAAGGATTTCTCTAACCTTGGAGAAACACATGTGCTACATTGAAATAAAAAAAAAAAAAAAAAAAGTCGATAATGGGATCTTTAGGAGAACGCAGATGTTTTATAAAAAAGAAAGAGATCGAAGGGAAAGCCAGCGTCATAACGGTACACCAAGTAGAAAGTTCTAACGGTGCTCCAAAACAAAAAAACCGAAAGAAGAAAATAGGACGACCAATCGAATACGATCCCAAGCTTAAAAAAACCAACGGGCAGATTTGAAACGACCACTAATAAGCGAAAAAGACATATGTTGAGAAAGTTGGAGAAATTTAAACGAATCAGCGAACAGGGCGCGAAACTCGTGTTCCGAAGAAGGGAGAGAGTTCTTCAGGGACCAGGTTTCGAAAAGAAAAACGTTCTTGAAAGGGAAGTCGAGAAGGAAGGTTCTGGGAACAGAGGGTCTGCTCTGTAGTCCAGAAAGTTTGAGCAACGTTGACGAAAAAAGCAAGACGCCTCTGAGTTAATCTTAAAAGTATAGTAATTGTGATTAAAGTAAAGTAAAAAAAAAAAGAAAGAAATAGTTAAACAGTAAAATTGCAGATTAGAAGTTTTGTGGAGTTTCAAGCCAAATAAATAAAAGTAGTTCGATCGACCGGAGCCAAGGTGTTACCATTCATCGCAGAGAAGGAAGCTGGAAATAGAATCAATCGAGAGCGCCAGAGAAAGGGATTAATAAAAGAATAAAGTGCGTCGGGCTGTGTGGTGATTTAAAAGAGTCAATTATAGTGTTTGTGTAGTGAAATGTGCAAATCGACCGATTGAAGGGATCAACATTTGATAAATACAAAAATTGTTAATTTTTCTTTAAATTCATCATAAAATATTCACTTTAATTGAGCCATTAAAAGAACCTATTGACCCGAGATAAGAGATTGTGTTTTGTTAAATAAATTTAAAAACTGAGCTAGCCTATAAAAAAAATAATTTAAATGTTAAAGTAAAATCAATTGGTAAAGGAAAGCATAAAAATCTAAAAAAGGAGTTAATTATTTGTCTAATCAAGTAAAAGTTAAATGTTAAAAATAAAGTAAATTCATATTATAATTTGTAGAATCGTTTCATAAAAGAATACCACATTGAGTTAAGATTTTTATAAATTTATTGTGTAAATATTCAAGGAAAAGACAGATAAAAGGCCTTGAATATTCTTGGAATAGGAAATTAGAAATTAAAGAACCAAATTGTAATAAATAAATTAATATAAGGAATGTTTGATGAATGAATGAAATTAGTTAAGTAACATTTGAATAATTTAATGTACATGTTCCATTGTTTCTCGATTTATGTTAAAATAAACTGAAAGATTTTTATAACAGGTAAAAGTTGTGTTATGCGTATTATTTATAATTTCATATTTAAAATCATAAATAATTAAAAGAAATTAAAAGTAAGAAGAGTTGCCATATGTTATACTGTATTATATTAAACCGTGTCTATTTCCTTTGGTTTTGCAAGAGTAACTAAACCATGACACAGGCTTTGTTACTGTTAATATATATATGTTCTACAACGGAAATTCGTTGTATGGGATTATATTTTGGTCAAAAAAGAAAAATATCAAAAAATTATCCTAATGCAAGGCTTGGATGTTTTGTAGAGCTTTTTACTGAGTATAGCCGGTCGGCAAGATTGAACTATGAAATGGTCCAAGGTCAACTCTTGCCGGCTTGTTCTAACAGTAAATTCCTATGTCGGCAGATTTTGGATTGAAAAATCATTTTTTATGAATTTTGAAAATGTGAAATACCGGTAATAATGTATAAGGATAGGTAGTTGTAATACAAGTTGTATGCAATACAGATCTAGTACTGTTATTTCATATTAACTAACAGGCGCTACGGCATATTTAAATGAAGAATTTAAAAATTCTTAAAATTAATAAAAAAAAAACCTTGTTATTTCTGGAAATAAAATGTAATTTTAAGAGATAAATATTCTTGGCAAAATTTGAAAAAAGTTAATATTAAAAAAGTTAGCAGAAAAGCATAAATGTAAGAGTTAATAAAAGTAAATAAAAATGAATTTTGAGAAAAGGATTGTATAGAGTCAATTAAATAAATAAAGTTGTATCATAATTAGTAATTAAAAACTGAAAAGTAATTAAAACAAAAGAGTTATGGTTTTCACGCTTTCGTGTGAAAATGAAAAAAGATGAGAAGTTGAAATTTTGGAAAAAGGATTAAAAACATGATATCTAAGAGATGTGTAAATTTCAGGAGAATCAGTAAGTAAATAACCCCCAAACCCAAAGGTGTGAAAAGACGTGCTGAATTACATCACTACGGAAAGTCGCAGAGTTCCGTCATTCTGGCTAAGTGCGTTGAAATCACGGAATAAACAAAGTGACAAAGTTTTAAAACAATAACTTTAAAGGTGTGAAAGTTGAAAACTGTAAAATACGTAAATTCTTACGTAAACGATTAAAGGCGAACGAATGGTCCGACAAATGTCATTCAAAGTGCGGGAAATTGCCGCGGTCGAGAGCTACAAAACACCGGTTACGTAAAAACTAAAAAATCATTAGGAAAAGTGTTATAAGACAATTAGGAGAAAACAATGAAGATTTTTTACATCGGCCAGTTACGGGTTGTAGAGTCGAAATGTTCAAGGATAAGTGACGTAGTTGTGGGCGGAAACATCATACCAACCTCCAGCAGAAATAGATTAAAAGATTAATTAGAGCAAAGTAATTAAAAAAGACAATTAAAAAACAGTAAACATAATAAATAAAGTAATAATAATTAACTAAATCACCTACACCAAAAATAATTAAGAAAATTGCATTAAAAGACACTATAAATAGAACTATCGTATCGGTCCAGTGAGGGAGAAAAATTGGTATCGATATATGATAGTTTTAGGCTATAAAAAGAGCCGCACGAATCTCATCGTGGTCTCTCATCAAAAATTGGTTTAAAAAGTGCCAGGGGTGGCTATGCCAGATTGCCGACTCAAACTTTTAAGTAAAAAAGTGTAAGTGTTACTATGCAAAAATAATAAAAAGCGTCAGCGAGTGTGATAGGAGGTGATAGATTCCAACCAACCAGCCAGTCTTCTAAACTCCATGGACGGGAAATGAGACATCTGTAATCTCTAACAACAACCAACCAGACACCAGAGGACCAGCAGCATCCCAGGACTTAGGATATTCAACACGGCGGTCAAGGTCTGAGAATAATCCAAATTTCCTTTTTTAAAGGGCAAAATTGGCCCAACATTAAACAATTACTGATTTTCCTGAGATAATTTTCTTATAGCCTATATATAAATAAATTTGTTAAACTAAATAATTTTAAATTCATGTATAGATAGAAATCTTTATATATATAAATTTCCAATAAAGTTACAAAAGAGTT
Source organism: Aphrophora alni (assembly GCA_963513935.1). Taxonomy (NCBI): domain Eukaryota; kingdom Metazoa; phylum Arthropoda; class Insecta; order Hemiptera; family Aphrophoridae; genus Aphrophora; species Aphrophora alni. Next base: position 99,083,586 of record OY740769.1, on the reverse strand, counting down.
CCTTCTGCTAGAAAAAGAGAAATATTTTTAGTTGTTACTGGTTAAATTTAATTACAGAAAATTGTTTTTGAATTTTGTTTGTTGACTTGTGTCAAGAAGATTATTTCAATTTGTTTTTCAAGTTTAATTAAAATAATTAATTTTCAATATTAACTGAAACTGTGTCTTATTTAGAATTGGTCACACAATTGTCTGTTATATTTTCAGGTCTCATTATAATAATAAAGTAAAATATAGTGTATCAAAGAGGTATTCCCAAGGACACGCATCTACGAGGTTAAAATTAGAAAAATAAAGTAAATTCGTGTTCTCCCGGAGAAATAGGGTAATTGTAAATACAAATACTGGAAGTCATAAGTAAAAAAGGGGGGTACCGGTAATTTGGGGCAACTCAAATTATCGAAGAAGTTATTCAATCCAGGCCAGAAAAAATAGTAAGCCAAAAACTTCCAGTGGATTGAATAATTTATTCTTTTTGTCACGCGAGAACGAATCCTGTAGGCGAAAAATCTCAGGATTCGAGACTATTACGTATAAGTAAAAGTTAGGGGGCGTAATTAGTCTGACTCTAAACAGAGGTAGAGTTTTTTCGTTGTAGATAAAAAGATGGCGCCCATACGGTGAAGCCCGAATAATTGATTTTAAATTAGTAGTTGTAAAAAGTACAGGGTAAGCGATTAGTACGTGTTATTGAATCAAAGTAATATGGACTGGTTGTTTGCATTGTATAGTGTAGCTGCTATTTGGGAAAATTAGGCTAGGCTTCAAAGAATACAGATACAGTATATTTTACCTAAATGTGTATGCTTAGTATAAGATGTATAGTTTATAAGTATACTAGATACCTTAAATTTTGGTGATCTGTGTTGGTTATATAAATTTGGGTAGAAGTGAAATAAAAATTTTAAAAAAATAATAATAATAATAATAATAATAAAATATAATTAAATATATAAAATCGGGAATAAAAATAGAAAGATAAAAATAAATAAATTAAATAAAGATAGAATCAATTAAAAAATAATTAATAAATCTCTTAATAATAAATCAACAAAGAATAAAAGAAAAATGGCGAAGGAAACTATGGACGTAAAAACGTTAATGGCTTATCTGGAGAAAGAAAGACAGGAAGAAAAGGAATTAAGGGAGAAAGAAAAACAGGAAGAAAAGGAATTAAGGGAGAAGGAAAGACAAGAAGATAAGGAATGGAGGGAGAAGGAAAGTCAGGAAAGAAAACGGGAGAGAGAAGAAAGAAGAACTTTTGGACCAAGGTCGATGGAAAAATTAAGGGAATAGAAACAGAAATAACTAGTAATGCGGCCAAATTCGTAAACCATAAAGCCAAAGTGGAAAGGGAATTTCAAGGGATAAATACAAAAGTAGATAAATTAGCGGAAGATAATTCCATAGTGAATTTAAAATGTGAAAAACTGGAAAAAGAAGCAAAAAGTCTGGAAAACAAGGTAAATAAAATAGATAGGGAAGTTGGGGAAATAAATTTGGGGAGGATTAGTAGTAGAAATATAATAATAAATAAAATTGATAACGAAAATGTAAAAGTTGAGTTTTGGGGTAATCCTAAGGAAAGGCCTATGCAATTTATTAGGCAGATAGAGAATTTACTGGATGAAATTCAAGTGGGAATTGAGGATAAGGAAAAATTAAAGGTTGTCGAACGACATTTAAGATCAAATGCTGAGTTATGGTGGAATGTGGTGAAAACCGCGGATATGGGTTATAGAGACTTTAAGAAACTGTTTAAAGATCACTATTGGAACTTGCAATCTCAAAAAATAGTTCGAAAATTGAATATGGGAAATTTTATGAAAACGGAAATATGACCAATGCCGAATATTTTTGTTTGCTTGTAAACAAAGCCAGCGATTTAGAACCGCCGATCCCGGAAAAATATTTAATTTTCACGATTATGCAGCATTTTAGGGAGAATATTAGAATGACTAGTATGGGAAAACCCATGGAAAACATCCAAGAAGCACTCACGTTTCTAACTAGTGTCGATACGATGGAGGAATCGCGTAGGGGAAACTGGAATTCTAATCCGGAGAGGGATAATAGGCAAACCAGAACCTTTCCTAATAACCCTAACCAGAGATCCTATGGTGACACCCAAAATAAACCTCGACCTCCAAACCTTTCGAAACCTGGTCCATCAAAAAACCATCCTAACCCGCCTAGGAATTTAAATGGATAGAAGAGGCCTTTTTGACACCTAATAGACCATCGGATTACACTAAGGCTGCGGATAAAATAATAAATAATAAACAAAGTAGAAATTTAGTAAACAATGTAAAAATAAATAAAGAAAATTTAGAAAATAAACAAACAGTTCATCATAATAAAAATAGTCAGATTGGAGGAAGCAAGAAACCGAAATATCTTGTTTACGACTCTACTAATAGAATAGGGGGGAGTAAACAAAATAATAAATGTCAATCGTTAACATTCGAGTCAAAAATTAAAAACAGATGTGATTTTAGGGAAAATCAACCAGAAAATAAATGTAAACAATCGGGTTATGTAACGTCAGGAGACAATCCGCGTCATAATGTTGAACCACCAGTTTACATGCAACCCACAAGCTTTAATTTTGATTCGAATATAACGAAAGATAAAGGCAGATTCCACTACGGAGTGCGAGATAGGGGCGCTTCGGTCTCTACAAAACAAACTGTAGAGGAAAAACAAATCCCGAGTCCGCAGGAAACGTCTAAACTGTGTGTCGGAGGATTGCATCTAGATTTACGTGGGGATTTATTAGAAAAAGATAAAAAATATTTCTTAAAGGAAAAACCGATTGAGGAAACTCCTAAAATACCCGTGAATCTAGGAAACAATGTGGTTATGGTAGAAATAGATACAGGAGCCGAAATTTCACTAATTAGTGAAGAATTATATTTAATATTAAAGAAAGAAGGGATTGAAATTTTGGAACTCCCTGTAACTGGGGTGGAAATCGTAACTGCAGTTAAAGGTAAACCATGTAAGATAAATAAACAAATCATCGTATCAATAAAAATAAAAGAAGTAGAAATCGAGTTAAAATTATTAATTGTAAAAAATTTAAGGTCCAGAATAATAATAGGATGTGATGTTTTATACGAATTAAAAGCTAAAATTAATATGGAAGTGCGATATATAAAACTGTATGTGGAAGAGGAGGAGGTAATAATATATTATGAAAAACTGTTAAAAACAAAAAGTCAATTAAAAGAAAAGAATTTTAAAAAGGATTCTGTATATTTTAAAAATAGTGTTAAAGGGATAAATGGGAACAAAAGGGTTCAACCCGAAGGCATATTTAAAAATACAGGACATAACAAAGTGTTGGTTAACAATAAAAATCAACAAACTTTGATTAGAGGGAGAGAGAGTGATAAAATGTGGATAGAAAACCGGAGGAGACTACCAGAACGTGACAACCCCGAACAGTGTATGCAGGAGTCGGTCAGGGTCTTGGTTAGTGAAGAAGGGGATAAGATATTCAAAGGAATTGAATACTTATCGGAGGAGGAAAGGGAAAATATAAAAATAAATAAATTAAATAAATATAAATCGACGAATAAGGAATTAAATAAAAATAAATCGACGAATAAGCAATTAAATGAAAAATATAATAATAAGGACATGCAGAGTAGGATAAAGTTACTGCCTGGAATGTCAATCGACGCGCGTGAAAATAAAACTAGATCCAAAAACCACACTTGTAACACAAAATCACTAAAAACACTATCCACTAAAATAAACGAAACGGATAACTGTAATCCAGACTTATCTGTTTCTAAGGAAAAAGACACAACCGATGTTGATGAAATCCGAAGACGACACACCACGACGGACGGACAAGAAAATCTTCGTCACAAAGAAGAGTTCCACATACATTCTAAAAATTCAATAATTAATAATAAATCGCGTAATGAAATTAAATTAAACAAAGGAAGAAATAATAAAAGTAATTCGAATAATAGTTATGATAATACTTCGTTTAAAAACAAGAAAAATTATAGTGTTAAATTTAGTCCAAACTATCACAGAACACACGTGAAACTGAAGACAAATTTAAAACGTTATTCTGCCCATACTGTTAGAAAAAGAGAAAGTGGGTTAGAATCCAGGGTAGACGGCCGAGCGATAAATAAACAACCGAACTGTAACAAAAGGGTTGTAAATAAGATAAATATTTCGGTCGACTATTCACATGATACTATTCTTACAGCGCAAGAAGAAATACAGTTACAAAATTTAATATATAAATACCAAAGTATTTTTTCAGAAATCCCAGGTTTGTCCAATAAATATGAACATGAGCTTAAATTAGGATCTGATAAAACATTTGTAAATAGGAACTATCCCATTCCATTGAATTATAGAAAGCAAGTAAGGGAAGAAATTGATCACATGTTAAAATATGGAATAATTGAAAGGTCGCGAACACAATATATCAACAACGTGGTCGTCCTGGTAAAGCCTGACTCGTCCATCCGTCTGTGCATGGATGCCCGAAAGTTAAAACAGCTAATAGTAGCCGATTATGAAAGTGCACCACCAATGGAAGATATTCTCAGGAAGGGACGAAGTAAAAAATACATTAGTAAAATTGACCTAACATCCAGCTTCTGGCATATACCGTTGTCAGAAGAGTGAAAACAATTTACGGGGTTCCTTTTTGAGAATAAAGTATATAACTTCAAAGTAGTTCCATTCGGGTTACAGAATTCAATGGCGGCTTTAGTAAGAGCAGTTGATTTGACATTAATACACAAGGTGGAGGAGTTTACCCTTAGCTACGTCGACGATTTGATATGTTTGTCAGAAACCTTCGAGGAACACTTACAACATCTGGAAGAAATATTTCAGAAGTTTCAAGATAGCGGCCTTACCATTAATCCGAAGAAAACTTTATTTTGCCAGGAAAAAGTTAAATTTTTAGGTTATGTTTTTTCGAGAGAAGGAATAGGAACAGATCCCGAAAAATTAAATGCTTTTCGTGATTTTCCAGTTCCAACTACTGTAAAGCAGTTACAGTCATTTTTAGGATTCGTTAATTACTATTCCAGGTTCACAGCCAAATATGCTACCTCCACTAAGCCTTTATACCACTTATTACAAAAGGGGAGTAAATGGGTGTGGAGTGAGGAAATGCAACAAGCGTTTCAGGCGGACAAGGACTTGTTTTTGGAGTCGGTGGTGATAGCTCATCCGGTGGAAGGAGAAGAAACGTTCCTTCAGACTGATGCCAGCACAACAGCAATTGCTAGCCAGCTATAACAGCGCAATGAGGAAGGAGAGGTTAGAGTAATTGGTTTCGTAAGCAGAACTCTGAAAGCTTACGTGAAACATTACTCGATCTGCGAGCTGGAATTGCTAGCAATTGTGCATGGTCTGAAGAAATTTCGACCCCTAGTACTTGGAGCACTTGTAACCATCATTACGGACAACAAAGCGTTAAAATTCTTGACCACCTGTAAGTTGGTGAATAGTAGGATGACGCGATGGATCCTAGCAATTCAAGAATATCACCCTAGAATTGTGCATTGTGCAGGGAAGGATAATATACCCTGTGATATAGTGAGCAGAATGAATGATTCCCGGGACATCACGGATAGGGCAAGGATCAAAATTAATAAAATAGAAGTAGGAAAAAATTTAAGATTACAATATTTAATACAAAACTTTGGGCTTAAACAAGATGAAAATTTAGAATGTAGTAATATTAAACGTAATATAAATAATTATAATAGAAATTACAGAGTTGAAAATGAATTGTTGTATAAATATGGAAGAAACCGATGGAAATTAGTGATTCCATCAGAAATAGAGACGGAATTAATAATGGAGATACATACAGCTTATGGACACCTGGGAAGAAACAAATTGTACTATATGATGAAAAATATGTTTAGCTGTAAGGATTTATTTAGAAAAATATTAGAAATTATAAAATACTGTGACATATGTCAAAGGGCGAAGTATACAGTAAAATATTTGCAAGGTGAGAGTAAACCTATGGTGACAGATAGGAAACTAGACTTAGTAGCTATAGACTTCTCGGGACCACTGATGAGAACAACAGGAAATGTGCAATATATTCTGGTCGTTGTCGACATATTCTCTAAATATGTAAAGTTGTATACAGTAAGGAATCCAACTACTCAGGCGAGTATAGATAAGCTTACTCAGTATTTTAGGGAGGTAGGGAAACCAAAATGTGTGTTAACAGATTATGGCAGGGCATTCACCTCAAGACATTGGGATCAATGGATGGAGGAGCAAGGAGTTCTGCATAGGTTGATTCCAATTAGACACCCCAGGTGAACCTGGCGGAACGAGTCAACAGAGAAATCGTCAGGATTCTGAGAACTTTCTGCCATAATTAACAGACAAATTGGAGGAACTACGTGTCATACATTGAGGAGCTTATGAATACAACACCACACGAGATCACGGGATATACGCCAGAGGAAATACAAAATAATAGAGAACCAGAATATATTTGGCACAGGTTGAAATACCAGGGACCACAGGTGACGGAGACGGCAAGGAAGAAAAAGCAAAATTGTTTTGCAAGGATCTTGCACAAGGGAAGGACTAGAGCTACACGTCAAAATATTGGTAAGAGGTTCGTAATGCTAAGAGTAGGAGATCGCATCTTGGTTAGACAAAACACCAGGATTCTGGCCAAGACGGGAAAAAACGAAACTCAAAAACTCTTTTTATTGTATACTGGTCCATTTGAAATTGTAGATAAAATAGGTAGTAAGACTTTTATAGTAAAAAATATAAACAATAACAAAATTAAAGGGAAATATGACATAAAGGATTTACGAATATACTATGGAGCGTAAATTAAAGTTCAAAAAATAAATATAAACAAGTGTTTTAGATAGGACATGAATTATGAAAACCCTGTATAGATGTAAAAAGAAAATATAAGTGTACAACGTTTAATATGAAAATGGGAAGTAATTAGAAGAAAAATTCAAGATGTATTATAGTTAAAATAAATGATAAGTAGAAATAATAGATTAATGGATTTAAAATACTGTAAGACTCAATTAAGTATCAAGATGCATACTAAAAACTGGTTAGATGTCATAACGGGAAACCGGCCCTAATGAAGTAAGACCGGTACTGTAAGTAAACAAGACAAGGAATATCAGAAAACAGTAAGCAGATTAAAAGCATAATATTTAGATTCAATTTGTAATGGATGCAAGGCTGTGTTGACTAGGTCAAGGAAGACTATGTTGATTTAGGATTCGGCTGACAGTCCACTAACGAAGCAGAACTCTATTGTCACAAGAATACAAAAGGAAAGGAATGTGAGACATTTATACTAAATCACAGTAGATAAAAAATGCAATTAAAGTCAGAACCATGTTAAGTGCTACATCAATGGATTCAGCAGATTAAGACGAAAAAGCCTATCAAAAAATAATTAGAAAAAGTTAATGATAAAAAATAAAAAATTAATAATAACTAATAAAAAATCAAATGGGAAATTTTAAAGTAAAAATAAGGGATTAATTGACTAAGGGAAGACAGTAAATTAATTAAAATTAAATGAGCAATTAGGACGGTTTGATTGGGGTAACTTTGCTATTAGTAAATACTCTAGCCAGAAGTTAAGGTATGGAGACTGTATAATAATAGTTATCTCGGGAAAATAATAGGACCCAGAATAGTGTGAGAAGTGATTAGTGAAATGATATAGTTATAAGAAGGACAATTAAAAACAATTATAAACAATTAATTAACATTATAAATAAATGTAATAACATGTATAGTATAAGGATATATGATGTATTATGTTATAAATATAGGAGCAGAAAAGGCAATTAACAGAAACAGGATAACAAGGTAAGATTAATTTTGAAGATTAATGAAGTTTAAATGGTGAGTATTGTATGTTATGTCATAACTCATGAAACATTGATAGTATTTCAAGGTGGCTGACATAAGGAGGGAGCTACAACGGAAATTCGTTGTATGGGATTATATTTTGGTCAAAAAAGAAAAATATCAAAAAATAATCCTAATGCAAGGCTTGGATGTTTTGTAGAGCTTTTTACTGAGTATAGCCGGTCGGCAAGATTGAACTATGAAATGGTCCAAGGTCAACTCTTGCCGGCTAGTTCTAACAGTAAATTACTATGTCTGCAGATTTTGGATTGAAAAATCATTTTTTATGAATTTTGAAAATGTGAAATAATAATGTATAAGGATATGTAGTTGTAATACAAGTTGTATGCAATACAGATCTAGTACTGTTATTTCATATTAACTAACAGGCGCTACGGCATATTTAAATGAAGAATTTAAAAATTCTTAAAATTAATAAAAAATAAAAAACCTTGTTATTTCTGGAAATAAAATGTAATTTTAAGAGATAAATATTCTTGGCAAAATTTGAAAAAAGTTAATATTAAAAAAGTTAGCAGAAAAGCATAATTGTAAGAGTTAATAAAAGTAAATAAAAATGAATTTTGAGAAAAGGATTGTATAGAGTCAATTAAATAAATAAAGTTGTATCATAATTAGTAATTAAAAACTGAAAAGTAATTAAAACAAAACAGTTATGGTTTTCACGCTTTCGTGTGAAAATGAAAAAAGATGAGAAGTTGAAATTTTGGAAAAAGGATTAAAAACATGATATCTAAGAGATGTGTAAATTTCAGGAGAATCAGTAAGTAAATAACCCCCAAACCCAAAGGTGTGAAAAGACGTGCTGAATTACATCACTACGGAAAGTCGCAGAGTTCTGTTATTCCGGCTAGTGCGTTGAAATCACGGAATAAACAAAGTGACAAAGTTTTAAAACAATAACTTTAAAGGTGTGAAAATTGAAAACTGTAAAATACGTAAATTCTTACGTAATCGATTAAAGGCGAACGAATGGTCCGACAAATGTCATCTAAGTGCGGGAAATGGCCGCGGTCGAGAGCTACAAAACACCGGTTACGTAAAAACTAAAAAATCATTAGGAAAAATGTTATAAGACAATTAGGAGAAAACAATGAAGATTTTTTACATCGGCCAGTTACGGGTTGTAGAGTCGAAATGTTCAAGGATAAGTGACGTAGTTGTGGGCGGAGACATCATACCAACCTCCAGCAGAAATAGATTAAAAGATTAATTAGAGCAAAGTAATTAAAAAAGACAATTAAAAAACAGTAAACATAATAAATAAAGTAATAATAATTAACTAAATCACCTACACCAAAAATAATTAAAAAAATTGCATTAAAAGACACTATAAATAGAACTATCATATCTGTCCAGTGAGGGAGAAAAATTGGTATCGATATACGATAGTTTTAGGCTATAAAAAGAGCCGCACGAATCTCATCGTGGTCTCTCATCAAAAATTGGTTTAAGAAGTGCCAGATTGCCGACTCAAAATTTTAAGTAAAAAAGTGTAAGTGTTACTATGCAAAAATAATAAAAAGCGTCAGCCAGAGTGATAGGAGGTGATAGATTCCAACCAACCAGCCAGTCTTCTAAACTCCATGGACGGGTTGTAGGGATAGAGGAAATTTTTGTAACTGGAAGGGATGATTACGAATGAACAACAAGGATGAAGAATTATCACTAACAAAGATACATAGGTTAACTGAAAAACTACATAAGAATATTGAACAAGTAAACGCAAACTCTGAGTTACTGGTTATCTGGAACGTGCTTACCAGAAGTTGAGATTAAGGGTAAAAGTAAATTACTCAACCAATCTTCTCTCTTTGTGTGGTGTGGTTGGTTGTATTGATTCCCCCACACAGAGAGAACTATAAAAAATATTGTATATTGGAATATTCTAATGTATAAAGCCAATAAATTTATATAACACAACATACATATCTCCCTCCTCTTCATCTTACTGTTTATAAATATAACTTTATACTATATGATAGTGTTAAATGTCGTACTTACTGAGTTAAATTTCTGAACAGCTATCAACCGATTGTTGTAATCACTCGTGGCCTTAAGACTTGCTATCATATTTGCTATAGGATAGTCTGGTTTTGTGTTATTCATTTTAACTGTTATTGGATCTATTTTAACCACTTGAGCAATGTGTTCCATAATTGTTTCTATAATTGCTATCGCTTCCAATGATCCTAAATAAAAAACAAACATATTTAAATGTAGGCTGTGTAAATATATTTGTAGTTAAAAATCGAAGCCCACAATTATTAGGTTACCTTCATTTTTTTTAATTATCCTTTAAAAACTTTTAAAATTATTGATAGGTATGAGATGTTATCTATTAAATAACATGATTGTGTTTCTACCTCTTAGAGAAAGAAGTGAGAAGTGATTTTGAGCTCTTTCACAGAGACCTTGGACAGGTTTGCACCTCCATGACAAATGTCAACACTCTCGGCATTTCAGTTAATTGTGAGTCGTTTAGTGCAGTTGTGTTTTCTGTTGTGTGTACAAATAATTCTATGATTAAAAGTCGAGTTAAATGTCAATTTGAAATGTTTAGTCAAGTTTAACAAAGCATCAATATATTCAATGTTTACTAAAGCTTACAAGAAAGGCTGCATGTCCTATCCACATCTGCTTGAATGGTATACAAATATTCAGTGAAGAACATCAGATTGTGGAAGAATGAATAACCTGAATGATCATCCACTTCAAGAATGAAAGAAAATGTAGAACAAATTATTAGCCAGATTGTTTGAAAAGACCGCCATCTCAGTGTCTAAATGATAGAATAACAAAGACTCTCCATTGAAATTTTTGTGCAAAGATCTCAACATGAAAATATTTGTGTCAAGATACTATACAAAATGTTTCCTCTTATTGTTTGAAAGACAACAACTATGGACTGTTATCTATCTGTCTTTGAATACAAGAAATGTGAAACCATACCCAGTGTAACAGTTTAAAATAAAATAGCATACAAAATTAAAATTGTTTTATTTAAAACCATCACACCAGCAGAGATGCATTACCAGATTAGAGAATTTATTGGTGAAAATGCAATGTGTGAAAGAAAAGGTGAGAAAATCGCTTAGACAGTTTAACAAATGGTGTGAAAAATGTCCATGATGAGATATAAAATGGGGGCAACAATCTGTCATTTGTTTGGTACAGCTAATAAATGAAAAACTTTGTGGTTTTCATTTTTGTAATATTCTTGTAATTTTTCAACACATTTCTTAAATGATTCCTTATGAAATTACATTGCTTAAATTATTGAATGTTATTCTCATTCTGGTAGCCAAAAATACTTATGATAGAACACAAAAATAAAATAAACAGCTTAGCAATACACTTTCCTCATACAATATAGAGATGATGATGATTTTTTAAGTTGGGTGTAAATATTTAAAAAAGGAAGGTGGTTTAATTTTAATTTATTTTTTAAAAAGAGAAGAAAATAATTTGCTCAGCTTATGGGCGCCAGGTAGCGTTAGCTTACCAATTTTGAAAAGTTAAAAGTTTAATTGAATTTATAGTCTCTCGAGGTCAAAGGTTTTTTTTAAGAGGTACTTTGCAATAGGTGATTGTAAAGAGATTCTAAGTATTCAAATATTCTACATTATTACATGGGGACAAATGTATAACATTATTGTGGAATCAAAAGCAACAATTCATGGAAAGGAGGCTCACCAGATCTCCAAAAAAAAGCTTAGTCAATCAAACAATTTCTAGATGGAAGATCATGTGAACCTTTAGAACCATAAGGGAATTTTCTTATTGATTTCTTGCGACAGGTTATAACAATAATCCTATCTTATTGTGAGACCTGTAATAATTTTAAAATGCGACCTTGTTAGGTTCATTTATAAATATTATCAAAAAAAAATAAATAAAAATAAAAATTTAATTTTACTATAAGTGTTTTATTTAAAGTTTTCTCAGCATTTATGGGCGCCAGATGCATTAACATCAATTTTGAAAAGTTTACTATTGTATTGAATTTATAAATTTAAATGAATTTATTCTCAGGGTCGAAAGTCCTTTCTCCGTGTACTCTTAGCGATTTCTGGTTAGAATGAAGAACACTTAAACTGAAATTTTAACATGAGTTTATTATTAAACAAACAAACAAGATTATTACATGAAATATATTATCAATAATACATTAAATAAATTTATTATAAATAACATCCTATCTGAATTTTAGTATATTCATTCAACCTTTTAAGAAGGCATATACTTTGTTAAAAAAAAACATGACTTTAAATTACGTTGCAACAAAAATTATTTTTTTAAAAGAACAAAAAAGAAGAAGAACAGATCAAAATATCTGTTACTTATGTATTACTTTACTTTTATTTGAATATAGAATTTAAATTATACACCCTTTATTGATTTGATTATATATAAAAATTCTTTATCTTAAATATGATATTATATAAAAAAAATTAAATTATCTTTAACAAACATGAGATAAATTATATTTTATATTATACAGAAATTACAATATTTGTGTTATATAACACATTGTTACCAGTTTGTAGATACATTATGACTTGATGACACGTGCTTCTAACTACGTAGAGATGCTTAGACGTTCTTTGCAAACTATGCACATCATACCCATTCTCATCGTTCAAACTAAAGTGCATTTATTTAATTATTTAACAAGTTTATTAGTTCTCTTTTACATTTAAAACTGTCCATCACTCAACCGATAACACTATGACACAAGATACCGTCATTGTCTTTTTATATAATACGATACTCAACATACTGTAATACCAAAAATAGTAATTTTAACTAGGGTAATCAAAAATGGTTATATTAAGATTTATTTTGAAATTGAATTGGTGGGGGACTTTAGAAGTCAAAAGAATGACTCAAAGTACTTGTTAAACTAGGGTAATAAAATTTAAATATAGGTTTCCAAAATAATAATGTTATATATAAAAAATTAATTATAAGTTGTAATAAATATTTAGGTAGTATTTGTGTTGTGTTAGGCAAAATAATTTGAACCGTGTCAGTGTTGCTAGGTGTGAGAAAATTTCTAGCAGACGTTGCATATTAAATAGGACGCTTGGTTTGGAAGCTGGAGAAAGACACATGTGGTTCAGCCAGTCTTAAGAGAGCATCTGAGATGCTCAGACGTATTTTGGTGTTGAAAGAAACTTTTAAGAATGTAGTGTTAACTATTAGAGTAGAGTCATACTGTGACATCTGAGTTAGCTAGAAATGTTACTGTCTAAAAGAAGTTTTAGAACATTGAGTGTTAATAATCTAACAAGTTTAGAGATGGATTTTGACGTTATAAGAGGTATTTTTGTTGGAGGAAATTTATAGACAATAGTTTTTAGTAGAACGATGCACTTTGTGCGTAATACTGTGAACTTAAAAAGACAATTAATCGTCGGCGTACTAACTGTGTCTACAAGGAGATTGCAGTTCAAGATGAGGAAAGCTCACCACAAAAAGACTCTCACCCTGCAGAAGCCCAGATGCGGTAACAAAGAATAATAGACTGTTTCAAAATAATTTTGTACATAAAAGAACTTTTGGTATGAATATCTTAAAATTTGTTTTAATGAATAATAATTGAATAGTAAGTAGTAAATTTAGAAAACTTAATTGCATTTTTAAATAAAAAATAATATAAAAGCTCATTATTAAAATATTTCTTTAAAGTTGCAACTATTAACGTAGAGTCATAAAAAAAAGAATTTAAGCCTCTTCAAGGCAGAATAATCTTAAATTCATGATATAGAGATTTTAGATAATATTAAGAAATGTACCATGAAAAAATATGTATAATTTTAATTCAATAAATTATGTTAAATTTCAGCACATCAAAATAAGATTTTTTTTTATTTCACCGAGAACCACTGTAAGTACACTTTTAAAAGGATTTGCGACCCTGAGAAATTTTAATAATAACAATTAACTTCCTTTTTCAAAATTGGTAAGCTAACGCTACCTGGCGCCCATAAAGCTTGGCATATCTTTATAAATAATAATAATTAAAATTTATTTTCATTTTTTTTTGTAACAAAAAATATATAAGAACTCTTCAAGTTCATGAAGTATATATTATATAACTATTACAATTGTCGAACCAACTTGGTGCTGTATTCTTATATTGAAAAATATAAGAATATAAGTCAAAAAAACAGTGGTTTCTTGGTGGATTAGAAATTCTTATCAAAGAGGTAAGAATATTAAGAGTCAACATAAAAATAAGAATGTTCTCTCAAAAATTTTTTTTAAATAATAAGTAGATAAGTAATTTTAAAATAACCAATTCTAAATTTAAAGTTTAAATAATAATAATAACCAAAATGGAGAGTATAAGTAATAAAGAGTTAATAACGGAAAAAGATAGGATAACAATAGAGACTGATGCAATGTTGCTTGAAACTAATAAGTATTTTAAAGGTAAAAGAAAAAGTATTCATAGGCGGGAGAGATTTGGAAGTAGATTATCTAAATAGGAAAATTGAAATATATGTTATAATAATAGAACAGGGTGAATTGAATGAACAGTGGCATGTAAGGTTAAGACAGAATGAAGTTGATAGGGAAAATGAGATAGAAAAAGAAAGGTTAGAAATGTTAGATGCTGTATTTAAAAGAAGAAATGAGATTTATAGCAAAATAAGTAATGATTTGTTAGAAGAAGAACCCAGTACTTTTCGATTGAGTGTGTACATTAAGCCTAATGGTAGTGGATCAGAGTCTGTATTCCTTAAATATAAAGAATCAAAAAATATAAGGAATAATTGTGTTCAAAAAGTTGATAATAAAATAAACAATGAGGTAGATAATAATGAAAATTTAAAAGTTAAGAAAAATGGTGGGGTTAGTGATTTTGATGGAATAAATAAGGTTTCAAAAGATTCAATAAATAAAAATAGTAATTTGGTAAATGAAGATCAATTTTTAAAGAAAATGGAGGGTACTAATAATAATAATGTAAGGGCTGAACAGGTTAGAGTAATTGAACAAGATAGAGTAGATAAGGGTGTAAGAAATAATGATCAGAGCATAGAAGTTAAGAAAATGTTTGAGCAATTAAGTAAAAAAATAAATGAATGTTTTGAAAATTATAGACAAAATTTTGAACAGAATTGCGTGAAGTTAGGTAATACAATTGATAATAGGACTCAGGAATTAAGACAAGAAAGATTAAAAAATGAGTCTTTTGAAAATAATAACTTAAAACAGTTAACAAGTAATGTTGAAATTAGTGTGTCTGGTGGGGTTAAATGGGCTATAGGTGATTCAAAAAACAAGGTAAAAACATACCATAAGAGAGTCAGCTGTTTATGTTAAAAAACAAGTGTATTATAAGACTGTAGATTTTGAAAAATATGTAATGTTAAAATTTAGAAATGTCTTTAAAATCCAAGAACAAATGAATAAGAGTTTTTTTGAAAAAAGTAATTTTGAATGTAAGCACGAAAATGTTATATAATGTGTTAAGATAGTTAACCTAACCTAAAGTTTCCTACTTTTGCCTATGTTTACCACGGCCTACTTGTATCAGCAGGTACATTTAATGTGTTATATATTTATATAATGTGGTATATATTTACGTAGTTTCCTCCGTTGTCTACCAGGGTGTAGCACATGTGTTTATGTATCGTGTTAAACCTAAAACCTAAAATATTGTTAACCTAGACTTAATTAAAGTTCCTACTTTTGCCTAAACCTATGCTTACCACAGTCCACACGGGTGTTAGTCTTATTATTGCCACTATTTAACAACCGAAATATATTTTTAAAAACCGATTTACCAACCAAAATATACTTTTACCAACCGATTTACCAACCAAAATATACTTTTACCAACCGATTTACCAACCAAAATATACTTTTACCAACCGATTTACCAACCAAAATATACATTTACCAACCGATTTACCAACCAAAATATACTTTTACCAACCAATTTACCAACCAAAATATACTTTTACCAACCGATTTTCCAACCAAAATATACTTTTAGCAACCGATTTGTCAACCCAAACATAAAACCGATATACCTGTTAGCGACCTATGGATTTGCCCGGTCATAGACTTTGCTTCCCCCACTGCCCTGGGAGAACCCCCCACCACCACCTCCCACCAGAGCGCGTCTGTTAGCGACCTATGGATTTGCCCGGCCACAGACTTTGCTTCCTCCACTAGCAGGGGGAACCCCCCACCACCACCTCCCACCAGAGCGCGTCTGCGTGTGTGTGTGCGTTGAAGTGACAGCATTGGACGAGAAGCGACGGTGCAGCATTGGACGAGAAGCGACGGTGCAGCATTGGACGAGAAGCGGCTGTGCAGTTGGAGCATTGGACGAGAAGCGGTCACGTGACCAAATGGACGATTCCGCCCATGTTACAGCCAAATCCCTGGTATGTATATCTATGTAAAAAATACGCGTACGGTGGCAGATATCTTTTCTCTACATAGACCACAATGGTTTAATTTGAGTGAACAAGTCGTACTAGCCAATAAATGGCCACAAGGCAACAAACAAACTTCTATATCCGATTCGTAGCAAATTTTACATAGCCTACACTCGCAGGTCGGACTGTTGCTGTTATTTATACTGTTGTTATGTAACGTGTTACTTCGTTCCAGTGCTCTCATTGCTCTTATATATCTACATCTATTAGATGTCCATTTGTAATGCTAGACAATAGGATCTTCATGTGTCTCCCAATCGCCAAGACCCAAACCATAGGTAAAACAATATGTATGGTCAGAAACACCGGTGTAAAAAAATCCTGCTTCCGCCAATTTTTCCGCTGACAAGAGATAGTCCATATTTGAATAGGTCTGTAGCCGTGCCGAGTAAGTCGAGTATCGGGAATCGTATACATTTTCTAAACTTATGCAATCGGTCCACCACATCTTCTCACACGCGCTTCTAACCAGTAACTGAAACGAAATAGACTTGTCCTCTGTGTTTTCACGGGGTTGGAACCGTCACGTGATACAGTGAAGCTGTTCCTCGTGCTCACATTACAAGCCGGGGCAAACAGAAGGCCTTACCCCTTGTGGAAATAGCCCCAAATCCATCGCTATTTCCTGTGACCACCACTCCATTACAAAATTGTGGTCCCCAAATTTTTTTTTGATTTTTTAAAATTTTTTATTATTTTTTACAATTTTTTTACAAATTTACTTCAAGCCACACAGGTTTACGAGAGAATTAACTCCTCGCCAGGGACCTGAGAAACACACACACACACACACACACACACAGGTTTACGAGAGAATTAACTCCTCGCCAGGGACCTGAGAAACACACACACAACTCAAATTAGGCTAGAAGTAAATCGTAATAACTTTAGCACTTTTTAGTGCACATTTACCATCTACGTTACTATTATGCTGAGGTAATATACAGTTAATGTCTCCACTATGGGAGAATTTCTCCTCCTGAGGCAATTCCATCACCCACGGATGAAATTGTCTCAGAAATTGAGCCTTTTCCAATCCTTTTGTGAAAAGTGTTGCAAAAGGCTTGCACAAAGTGCGTATCGTGTCCTCGTTGTAAGGTACACCTCCTTCATCCCATCTGATATAGTGAAAACGTGATTGTAACCAACGAGCCGATTTTTGAGATTTTTTGTTAAGGAGAGAAAATCTGTAGGGCGGTTTAAAGACTGTAACACTTTGAAATTGATCACCGACAATTGCCAATTCTTTGACTATATACTTGTTGTCGTTGTCTCGAAAGGCGTGAAATTCAACTACCGCCGCCTGCATGTTTCTTAAACAACTTGACTTCGTCGTACAGTTTGTCCGCTTCGGGGAGTGTGCTAGATACGAGCTCGTCACTTGCCAAGATATCAATGATGTAGGAGCGTAACTCTTTCTCGATATAAAACAACTCGGCGACACGTCTGGACACGAGCGGCATACTCTCCTCGAATAGCCTCCATTCGTCAGCGGTCAAGGTCATACAATGCTGACCGTCGTACAATTGAACGTAACGTTTACCGAAAGTATTCCGTACTATTACGTCACCGATACTCATGTTGAAGTTTAACGTACTCTTGCTGCCGAGAGCTGCCGTTATAAATTTTAAATGAATCGACAATTCGTCAAGTAGATGATGATTGAAGTAAACAAATCTTTTACCACTCTGTACTAAAAGTCCGAGAGTGAAACCTGTATGCTGAAATAAACCGGTTGCTATGAATTTAGTGCACTCTTTGTTTAAGAAATGAACTGATTTAAGAAAAATTCCCAAAGGGAGGTTAGGTGGCACCTGACGCTTGGTAGGAGCTCGCTCCACGTCCATCTTGCTCGGATCCATGGTCTCGACTGAACCGTGAGCACACTGCTCTATCACTACTATCACTCCCACCGCGTAACATTTTTTGTTGAAATGTTCGAGTAATTTTAGTTAAATCGTTGTCAAATTCCGGATCGATTTGTACAAGAGGAAACTCGTGTAATCGTGGTTCGTCATCGATATCGAATTGATAGTATATCACGTCATCAATCTCGACATCTTCACAAGCTTCACAATATCGGGAACGAAAAACCACTCCTACAGCAACCACTAAAACGTATACCGAATCTGTAGCACAGCCGATGTTACCCGAAGATAGCCGACTCTTTAACGCTGCATAGACGTGTCTCGATATTTGTGTCTCATCGACTTGAAACTGACTTTTGTTGTGGAGCAATCCGTCATCGATGAATGCTTCGTTCAACAACTCTTCGATCATATAACAATCGAATGAATAGATATTATCCTCGTCAATTACATCATCTAAATCGGATAACCTATCCTTAGGCACGAGCCTGAGGAAAGCGTGAACAACTACTGGGTATGTGTAGCACATGGTGTCTCGTCCGCGAATGATCGGATCCCTGTGTATCGATAATATTATACTGTGTGCGTGTGCGAAATAATATTATACTGTGTGCGCGTGCGCATCTATTCCACAACCTTTTTCACTGTGCCCGTAAGGAGATTGTACACAATATGCGAGTCGTGTAAAATCAGACAATAGGCTGTAGTAGTTGCAGGTATATTAGCAGAAGTTTCTATTTCTAGTCTGACATCCACGGGACCTGATTTAATAGAATCGTTCTGTTTGGAACAATCGATTACGAAGAGAGGACAATTTGTAAAAGATTGTAAATCTAGACTGGGCAAGGACTCGTGCATATAGTACGATTCTTGGAATCTATGGTACATTTCGTACATTGTGGAAATATCGCCGTTAATATACTAGTAAGGAAAATACTGTGAATTTAGATAGAGTTTTAAATTTGAAAGGCCGCACTTGTCAAACACAGAGGCATCCTTTTTGATCTGATTTTTTCTATCTGTTTGGAAGGCTAGAATAACATAGCGTGGTTTTTCCAGCTGATTAGCGGTTTTAATTGTCCACGAAATCTGATTTGTTTGTGGCACTATTGGATACTCGTGTAACTCCCAACTACGAAACGGAACATGGACAGGTTCGTCTCTTTCGATCATTTTCAAAAGATTCAATCGGAGTGAATCTGAAACCGTCACATAAGGCACTCTCCAGTGTATACTAGTTATCTTTAGATTAACGTTTGCAGCATCATCACTGTATACAGCGTTTAAATCGGAGGCCGAACGTAAGAGCGCTAGTTCCTGTTTTACGTTCATTACAATCCGTTGGTAGTCTTCGAAAAAGCCCATCAACAGCTTCAATGGTACAGAGAGGGAAAAGTTTGAAACGGTAGCCATCCCACCGGCTCCCAACCATCCTGCGTTGCTGAATTTATTCTTCTCACTCTCTCGCAACGACAATAGATTTTTAATGGTACTGGAAATTCCGACATTTCTCGTACGGTCCACTTCGCTACCGGCAAATTCGTATCTAATATCGTCAATTAGAAAGGATACGGCATTGTTGACCAATTTCACTGTTGCAGCACTGTCGTCCGCTTTTGTACCGCTCAGTGTTCCTTTTATATGCAATATACTACCAAACGGTGCTGTGATCACGTCCTGTTGATTTATGGGAATATGAATTTCATCGTTATTATCGTACGTTGACGACGCATAAGGTCTGTGAAAGGACGCATAAGGACGACTGATTCTTCTCTGAAATTTATAGGTACTTCGTTCTGATATCTAAGGCATACGGTGATGTTATGAATGGTTTTCACGTTGACTGGTAAATATATTACAGTCGTCGGTATTTCGACAATCTTGTACCCCGGAGCCACTTGTGGGTAAAACTCGTGTATATTGTGTGATTCTTTTCCATTTTGAAATGACCTAGTTACAATTTTACACGCAACTCTAATAACATTCACTCTTATAATATTGACGGGCAGCTCAGATTCGTGTCTTTGGTCGGCTGATAAATTCCCATTATTGAAACCGAGTAATTTTCCTATAGATCCGTCTTTAAAATGAATAGCCTTTGAACACTTAAGTTCCGCTTTAAGTGTGTTATTGTTCGGCTTGAGCGAAAATGCAATCTCCGGCGGCAGATGTGATTTGATATATTTTTCAATATCCTCAATTTCGTATGAACCTGTCGGTATGTTAACGGTCACTTCATAATTATCGTTTTGATCTTCACCGAGATACAATTTATTATTAATTCCTTCTTCGATATTGGGAATGGAATTGTACACAGCAAGATCAATGAGACCGATTTCCCACTCTCCATCGGATAGATCAATCGGTGGAAAGAAATCACACCAAAGTGTAGAACTATTTCCGTTTAAAACAATACTCATGATAGTAGAAACTTTAAGCACAAATGTCCACATACGACTGAAGTGTCACTTTGATGTCGCTTGTAATTATAGTGAATATTAGCGTTGGAACCAAAATATCTAGTCAGTTCGAGTGGAGGTCTAAGATTTCCAAAACTGTCATAGTATTCTACATTTACACCGCGCTTTTTATAACACACCCAATGTGTACCTTCACCCGTGCTACTATCGAGGTTGACAATGGCGGATTCGTTTTTCAACGGCCCCGTCGGGGGAAGATTATCCCTCATAAAAACACCTCTGAAATACGGTATCCTCACGGCATATTTTTCTAAATCAATATTTGTTAACGGTCTGTTTGGTAATGAATCAATCAAACTTTTTTTTTATTGATCTTCTTCTTCTCGGTTCTGCTACTGCCTTTCAGTCCCCTACCTTTTGGATACGGTTTGAGATACAAGCCAGTGCCTTTTGCATATGGTTTGAGATACAGGCCGCTGCCTTTTTGATACGGTTTGAGATACAAACCCCCACCCAACAAGAGACGTTTCGACTTTTTCCCACCTCCCAATTTGGATTTCGCTTTCATGGCCGTTGTTACAGCCCACGCTGCTGCCCGTTCACCCATAGACGCGTTACCCGATTTGACTCGACTCCAAGCCCGTTTTGCTAAAATTTTGTCCGCTTCTCTACGATGCTCTGAATCACTGTATTTGCTGTACGCTATATCGTGCTATTTACACGCTTCGTCTAAAGGATTGAACCCTTTATCACATCAGGCTAATCTCTTGGCTAGTTTTGTACCCGGACCGCAATAGTTGTAAGAGGGTAAATGGAGTTCTACAGGCAATAGATCTATAGCCTTGTTTAAAACCTTATCACCAACGCTTAAAATTCCAGAAACGAGACCACGGCCCTTTTTGACTCTTTTTGATGTTGTTCGTCCCTTTGCCATTTCTATACTGAATCAATACTCAAGGGTGCAACGTATTTATGGTTGTTCAGTGTCATCGCTCCACACCATACGCCAATGACTAAATGTATCTTTAGGAGTATCGACTTTACTATATTGCTTTTTAATCGTATGTGCGAGATCAATCAATTCCCTTCGCCATTTGTTGTCTAATGTGTTCACTCTCTTACTGCATGCTTTTAATGTTTCGGCTTCAGTTGCTCTTATAGCCTGTACTAATTGGGCTCGTGTGATGGCATCACTATCCGTAACACCGTCGGCAATATTACAAATACGTTTTGAGGAGGCATCAAAGCAGTCTTTTGTTTTATCTCTGAGTAGAGCACGATCTATAATCAACGTCATCAATTCTTCAAGCTGTTGAAAGTTGATTGCATCCAAGCTGCTAGTGCCATCCTTCACGTTGTTCAGTTTTTTACCGCCACAGTTCCAACCGTTACTGTTCAACGGTATTACGTTGCTGTCCACATAGTATTTGTTGGCTGCGTCTTCCGTGTGTATTGGGGTTTTTACGTTGCATATATAGCTTTTTGAGCGTCAAATTTATTGTGCCAATTTTTCCCAATAAAGTACATTCTAGCATATTTCACGTTTAAGCCATCGCCTTCCTCTAGAGGAATACCAATATCCTGTAGCCGATAATTTTTAAAGTCATAGCCACTATCAAGTTTAACTGGTATCAACGATTCGAGATATCCTTTTGTCACGGCATCATCATTGTCTTTCGGTTTAGCTAAACCGCCTATAGGTCTCCAGCTTGCGTCATATCATTTCCTCTTGTCATCAAACATTAAACACTTTGTTTCTAATTGGTTAAGGGTGACCGCATCGGTTTCAGAGCGTGCTGTAGCTACATTATGTAACAATTTACCTCCTATATCATAGTCTCCCTCTGGTGTAAGGTTAAACCCTACACCTTTAGGACCTATTTTTCTGTTGGAGCCGCCACTCTTATAACGTCCAAACTTGTCGACACTCATCGTATTAATGTTCTAATTTTTGCAATTCCCGCGCCTTTTATAATTCCAGCTTCTTTTAGTTCTTCTATAATAGAAGCTATCTCATTTGCATGTCCCGTATGTCCTGCATCGTGAGATGCCAACAAATGTCTCAGTCTGTCACACAACTCATTCGGATCGTCCCAGTATGAATAACCTCTACCGCTAACTTTTTTAGGTGGGAATAAATGCTCTATAATGTTTCTATATTTATAAGATTTGTTACTATTAACGCGTCCGTTTGGATCGTATAATCTTTTGTGTGCACTGGATCTCACACAGATATCTCTATACGCTCGTAAATCGGCCTCGGTATATATTTCATCATCGGGTATACGCTTAAACACCAACTCGTACAATCCTGGCGTCCCTTTAAAGTGTACTCCGTCAATTATAATTTCACCATCGTCCGACAACTGAAGAGTCTTGTTACCGATCATCATAGAGTCGGCTCCGATTGACGGTCCGTAACTGTGATCTATATTCCGACTACCGGCGGTATCTTTCATCATTTTGAGCATATATTTTCGTGCCAGCGGATGTGCGAAAGTACTGATTACCCATTTTTCAGATACACTTTGCCCTACAGGTGTGGACAATAGTTCCCTTACACTGGGCTGCGGTCGGTCCGGAGTCTCTGCAATTACTTCGGTATCCACAAAATCAACACTGGGAGTAGTCGGTACTTCCCTGACAGTCCACTCTTCATTTTTCTCTTCCTCACTCTCGCTGCTCCACTCATCCGCTATTTCCGTCTTTTCATCCAACTCTTCTTCTTCGGGTTTAATTTCTTGTTTCGGCAAAAACACTCCACTCTTCTGCAACTCTTTAATTATCGGTGTGTATTTCTTAGTATACATTCGTTCCTCTTCGGCCTCTCCGTACCTCAACTGTCTGTACTTTTTCTTTATAGCCTTGCGCAATCTGGCTATCTCCAGCGTTAGATGCTCTCTCTTCTCAGACATCTTGTAGAATGACGTTTGTTGCAAGTATCAAGCCTTTTGTACCTTAAAAATCTGTTACAATTCTATCAAAACCATTTCTAAATCTTCCATTCTCCGGTTCACTGTCCTTATCTATTACAACGAATCCATGTTTATCTTTCCACGCGGTTGCACAAATGTTTTTAAATGCACTAAACGCCATGTCAGTGTTTACGTGATCATTGTAAATGTGTCGTAAATTGAGATCGTCCTGCTTGAAAAGGACCAAGAGATTGGCATTGTCTCGAATCAATTGTTTGGGAATCCTGCTGTACGTCTGTCCTAAGTAGAAGGAATCTATATTATTGTGACGTCCCATGGTGAAATAGTTACGTATATTGTCGTGTTTCTCGCAAGCTATGTCGTCAAATATTATTATCGAATTTGGCTCCGCTTCACTAGGATGGATGACATTTTCGTTGTCCGTGAATGTGTAATAACCAATTTCTTTGGTATTTCCAAGTATAGTTTCCAAAACTTGTACTTTGGCTGCTGGAGTGATTTAGAAAATACATAGACGTTGGCAAATTTCAGGCCATTTGGATTGAAGAGCAGATTAAATAGCACATTAGTCTTGCCACTGTTTGATGGGCCGCACACTATAGATCGAACTGTGTTTGGTAATAAAGAACTGTGTCGGTGCATTGTTGGCCGCCTCCTGCAACAACGTCAAAGTTTCTTACACGTAGTTTATCCGCTGTGTTTTTTAAACGCATTATGCTGCTCAACGTTTGTCTAAATACTGTGGAAAACTAACAGTGCTATCCTATTAAATACCTAAACAACAATCTTGGTTTTATCTATCCAACTGTCGTGTTCCTTGTCAAACCCTAACCACCGCACCAGTACTTTGTTACCCTTTTTGCGTAATACCTTTTCAACAAGATATACGTTGCCGATCTTTGACTCGCTTAATTCTTCGGCATAGAATCCCCCTTTCAGAATGTCACCTTTCGAGTCTTGTAGAATGTACGTTACAGGATTGGTCGGTACAACAGCGTACACGGTAAACACTTCGTTTGTCCAGTTGGGTAGATATCCTTTAGCAAAAGTCTTTTTAAATTTCGATATTCTAACTTTGTCGTCCACTTTAAATCGCGCCAGTGCTTTTGTACTCTTGCGTGCTGTTTTGTCCAGTAACATTTTCTCGTGCTTTTTCAACACTTGAGCGGGTTTCATGCCGATAGTACTATGCACAGTGTTATTGTATGTCTTTACTACGTTTTTCAACAGCTCCAACCACTCGTAACTACCGCGTGCCGTAAATTTACGCCACATTATATTTTTCAAAGTACGGTTCAGACGCTCCACCATAGACGCTTTCTTGTCTGAAAAAGTGGCGTAGTGATTTATATTGTATTTTTTCATTAATCTCTTCACGTGCATATTGAAAAACTCCTTCCCCTGATCGGTCTGAAAGTTATTCATAGGATGTTTTTTCAGTATCGGTTCTAACGCTTTAGATACGTCTAGAGCAGACTTTGTCTTCGATGGTTCTGCAATCGCAAATTTTGTTAGACAATTTATCATAGTCAGTATATATTTGTAGCCTCGGTTTTCCTTAGCATATGGAATCATTTCCACTAGATCGGCTTGATAAAGGTCATTAACTCCTTTCAGTGTCACACTACGTGTTTTGAAATTTCTTCGCGCGGGCTTGTGGAGCTCCGCCGCAATGGCTCGCCTTACATCCATTATGTAAATGAGTGTGTTTACAGATTGGTGGCACTATTTATTTCGTGGAGATACTCTGGTGCAGGTAATCTCGAAATTATCGCTGCTTGTTCCCGCCTCACCGTTGCTTTGGATTAGTCCGCCAAAAATTGTCCTTAAGAGATCGACAGAGATGTCGGAAGCTTTACGAAAAGCAACGTATCCAGGAGTCTTTGTTTTAAAACTGAGACTAGTAAAAGTAAAGCCCAACAGATCACCATCAGCTGTTCCATTTTTCATTTTGTCCACCAAACATTCAAAGCCTCTTTTTATCCAATCAATTTCCGTGACATTCTCGGGTGGTGGATGAAATTTAAACTGAATTTTAGTCCTTAGAGTACGAAATTTTTTCGTCTCCCTACTTTGCGAGGAAACAATGTAAATTGGCTCCATAGTTCTTTTCAAGTAACTCTAACCGTGTGAGTCACCTTGTTTTAACTTTGGGTGGTTGACCGGTGCTACACTCTGGTAGTCGATGGAGTAGTGACTGTGGACACTACTTTTGAATATTGTTGGGGGAGTAACCTAGAGGTCAGGGCAGGGATTTGGCCGTAACATGGGCTGAGACCAATCGTCCATTTGGTCACGTGACCGCTTCTCGTCCAATGCTGCACAGCCGCTTCTCGTCCAATGCTGTCACTTCAACGCACACACACACGCAGACGCGCTCTGGTGGGAGGTGGTGGTGGGGGGTTCCCCCAGCCAGTGGAGGAAGCAAAGTCTGTGGCCGGGCAAATCCATAGGTCGCTAACAGACGCGCTCTGGTGGGAGGTGGTGGTGGGGGGTTCTCCCAGGGCAGTGGGGGAAGCAAAGTCTATGACCGGGCAAATCCATAGGTCGCTAACAGGTATATCGGTTGGATGTTTGGGTTGACAAATCGGTTACTAAAAGTATATTTGGGTTGGAAAATCGGTTGGTAAAAGTATATTTTGGTTGGTAAAAGTATATTTTGGTTGATAAATCGGTTGGTAAAAGTATATTTTGGTTGGTAAATCGGTTGGTAAAAGTATATTTTGGTTGGTAAATCGGTTGGTAAAAGTATATTTTGGTTGGTAAATCGGTTGGTAAAAGTATATTTTGGTTGGTAAATCGGTTGGTAAAAATATATGTCGGTTGTTAAATAGTGGCCATAATAAGACTAACACCCGTGTGGACTGTGGTAAGCATAGGTTTAGGCAAAAGTAGGAACTTTAATTAAGTCTAGGTTAACAATATTTTAGGTTTTAGGTTTAACACGATACATAAACACATGTGCTACACCCTGGTAGACAACGGAGGAAACTACGTAAATATATACCACATTATATAAATATATAACACATTAAATGTACCTGCTGATACAAGCAGGCCGTGGTAAACATAGGCAAAAGTAGGAAACATTAGGTTAGGTTAACTATCTTAACACATTATATAAATATATAACACATTATATATATATATATAACACATTATTGTACCAGCTGTTACAAGTAGGCTGTGGTGAACATAGGAAAAAGTAGGAAACTTATAGGTTAGGTTAACTATCTTAACACATTACATAAATACACATTAATTGTACCAGCTGATTCAAGTAGGCTGTGGTGAACATAGGCAAAAGTAGGAAACTTATAGGTTAGGTTAACTATCTTAACACATTATATTATAAATACACATTAATTGTACCAGTTGTTACAAGTAGGCTGTGGTGAACATAGGTAAAAACTTTTCATACATAGGTTAGGTTAACTATCTTAACACATTACATAAATACACATTAATTGTACCAGCTGATTCAAGTAGGCTGTGGTGAACATAGGCAAAAGTAGGAAACTTATAGGTTAGGTTAACTATCTTAACACATTATATAAATATATAACACATTAATTGTACCAGCTGATAGGCCGTGGTGAACATGGGTAAAAACTTTTCATACATAGGTTAGTTTAACTATCTTAACACATTATATAAATATATAACACATTAAATGAACCAGCTGATACAAGTAGGCCGTGGTGAACATAGCCAAAACGTAGGAAACTTTAATAGGTTAGTTTAACTATCTTAACACCCTCAAAACATTGTAAATCTCAAAACAATTTTGCGAATTTGGTAAATATTTACATCAGGTTACATCTTCTATTGGGTTGGTAAATTAGTGTTCTAGGTTACACCATTTATAAAATTGGTAAATATGTACTTCAGGTTACACCTTCTATAGAGTTGGTAGATATTTACCCTAGGTTACACCTTCTAGTTTATCCTAATCTGTCCACGTTGTAATTGGTGGACGAGCAAAAGTAGTAACTTTTCATACATAGGTTAGGTTGGTGATAGGTTTTTTAAGTATGGTATATGATACAAATAGGCTCTGGTGAACATAGGCAAAAGTAGGAAAACTTATAGGTTGGGTTAACTATCTTAACACATTAAATTTGGACACTACTATTTGTTGTATACATCAGAGTAACCTAGAGGTACGACTCAGACCCATACCGTAAGACGTACGCGAGTTTTTCGCGGTCGCGAAAAACTCGGTACGTCTTACGGTAAGGGGTTTGTGTCCGAACTTCTACGAAATGTTCTGGCGTTCAACATGGCGGCTTATATACAGCGTTCATTATCCAACTTGTAATACTATGCACGATAGCTCAGTCGGTAGCGTGTCCGCCTTCAAATCCCAACTTCACAGGTTCGAATCCCACTAGTATTAAAAAAGATAGGTGTATGACGTCATGTGTGTATGACGTCGTGTGTGTATGACGTCATGTGTGTGTCTCGACAACAATACGTCACAGGTGGGGGCCAAGGGGGAAGGGAAGGGGCCTAAAGGGAAGGGGCAAGGGGTGGGAGGGGCCTAAAGGGGAGGAGGCAAAGGGAGGGGCCGCGGGGGATGGCCAAGGGGGAGGGGCCCCGGGGGGCAAAGGGGAGGGGCCTAAAGGGGAGGGGCAAGGGGAGGGTCAAAGGGAAGGGACAAGGGGGAGGGGCAAGGGGGAGGGGGTACCCCCACCATCAACAGCCGCCATGTTGGACTCAACTGTAGCACTCTCTACTCATCTTAAATAACCAAAATATAAATTATATAGTAAAATTATGAAATATATTATATACTTTAATAATTACACATTTATTAAATATATAATTGGCTTTAAGTAATTATTTACCTGGTGATCTTGCCCATGTACTTGAAGGTTTATCAGTTTTCACATTATACCCTGTGACTGTCCATGTGCTAGGATCGTATACACTGGGTATATTTGGTATAAAAAGAGGTACAACAACTGGGTCGTTATTTGATGAGCCAGTATCTTCATATGTATTCATCTTCAGATACTGAATTTGCCCAACTTTATTAACACCAGCCTAAAATTTTTTATGCAATATACAAAACATTTTATAGCTTTATAAAACTAAATACTAGTATCTAGTAAAAGATATTGTTTCTACAATATACCAATGTTAAATCAGCTGATTTGAGTGATTATATTATCATTTTTAACTGTCATAAAACATTGAGTTTTGTTTGTAAACTTGTGAATCATTTCTAATGGTGTAAAAACGTTGCACAAACTTTCTCACCCACCCATCACCAAAACCAAATAGGAATGAACCAAAACTAATGGTCATCAAAAATAACAGTTGAATAGTTGCCAATTAAAAAGCAAAAAATGAACCATCTTTGAACAAATATTTACATATTTAAATAAGAGCCTAAACTTACTTTGCTTGTCCTATAAACACATACTCAGAGTAAATCATATTTGATTAAAATCAAGCATTTAATAACGGCAGTCAAAGTTCATTTTTGGTTTTTGTAAATTATTTCTGAACCATAATATTTTATTAGTTGCAATTTGGTACACATGTTAGAGTTCTAAATCTTCACACTTCATTAAAATTTGACTAAAATCAGTAAAACCTATTTTGAAAAGTTACGTACAAAACAGCCCTATTGCCGATTTTTTAGATTTTTTACCAATAAGCATCAACCAACATTTAAAAAAAATAGTAATTAATAGAGCCAGTTAATTCTTAGATTCTTTTTCCTTGTGGCAGAATTATTAAAAAATCAGTCCACATGTTTAAGCTATAGAACACTGCACATACAACAGACATCATTCCAAAACCACTTTTTGGACTTAAAGATTCTTAAAATAGATATATCCACAAAAAACTTGAGATAGATTTTTTGACCCATCCAATAACTCTCTCTGTACCAGTGGCGTATTTTCTAAGCTTGCTAGGCCAGCTGTGAAACCCAAATATTAATGAGAAAAAATGAAAATACATTTCTATAAGCCTGCGATATCAAGTTACATATATTCGTCATTATTTTTAATATAAAATTATAATAAAAACGTTATTTTGAATGTAACATTACTATTTTTTACATGAGTAACAATGCAGCATTACAGCTCCTATTTGACCACATTTTCCCCCACTATTAACTGTGCGTTGACACAGTAAGATGGGGGCTATGACATTTTAACACAAGAGGACTTTGCTCTTCCGATAGCTAGTTGCATAACAGTATTATCTGTTATTGGTTATTAATTTGTGTGTCTAGTATTTGTTGGTGTTCTGTGCGGATCATGGATGATTGTACGTATGTCACTTTGATATAATTATAATTATTGTTTACAATTTTTAATTTTATTATTACAATTACTGTAATTATTTAACTATGGTAGTTTGTAATTATATTATATTTTTAAAAAACAACACTACATGATCAACCAACTGTAATTTATTGCAAAGTTATTTTAATTAATGGACCTAAATAAATTATAACAGTATAATTTTTATATCACTTAGTTTCATCTGTTGATTGTTAAAATCTCTCAGTCATTATTATTTTACTATCATTTTTCTGTGCAGTCGTGCCTCTTAATTATAGCATATTGCTTTTAACTTTGTATTTGGATAAAAAAAAAAATGTTATAAATTAAAATGAGTGATATAGTTAATGATTTATTAGAAAATATAGCTGAAAAATATATAAGAAATGGGATAACCTGAATCTTTCACAATACACCACTGCTCTGTACTATGTATATATGTGAAAGTGAAGTGCCAGAATTAATTGCATCTTTTTCTAAACTCTTAAATCTCTATGTGGACATTTTTTAAACTTAGTTAAATTCAATACAATGTTTTAGTAGGAC
The DNA here is from genome assembly GCA_963513935.1 of Aphrophora alni. Classification (NCBI taxonomy): domain Eukaryota; kingdom Metazoa; phylum Arthropoda; class Insecta; order Hemiptera; family Aphrophoridae; genus Aphrophora; species Aphrophora alni. The sequence goes on along the minus strand of OY740769.1, from coordinate 99,053,105 downwards.
TTAGAATTTGTAAATTTAGGTATACATAATAAAATTTGAAAATATCTGGTCTAAACATATACCTACCAAATCAATAAATTTGCTAAATATTTTTAAAACAGGTTTTACAGCTTTAAAAGAAAATGAGTTTAAACTATTGCCATTTTAAAACCATTTAGTACTATTGCCAATTAAAACCATTTAATACTGTAAAAACTGTGTCAAATTTGGTAAAGGAAAAATATTGGATATAATTCCAAAATTCCCATACTTTATTTCACGAGCTTTGTAATTACATCTAAGATTAGATAAAAATAATGTTACCTCATACAGAGTGTAATTTTCATATCGTTTCCCAATTCCTTCCATCATTGTTTCTAAATTAAAAACCATTTTCACTGGTTTCTGCAGAAGATAAGCAGCCAGACTGCAGGCAACCCCAGAAAGACAGGCTCTGGTTACCTTTATTCCATACCCTCCTCCTACTTTGCTCACTTTCACATTCACTCTAAATAATAAACATAAAAATCAACTTGTCTTGTTTGTGAATTTTAAAATCAAAATTAAAATACATGTCACAATGAATAGAATAATACGATATTCATGAATATTTTAAGATATTTTCAATTTGTGACTTCAGGATAGTTTTTACAATTATTACAGACCTTATTTAGAAATTACCAGTCTAATACTGTCATTTATTTCAAATATCTTAAAAAAAAAAAAAAGAAGAAAACTGGGTTCATTTTATGAAACTTAATAGCCTAGATGGAAATTTTGATTATTATCTACAAACTTTTGATTTTTCTGAATGATTAATTTAGAATATAATTTAATTCACGTTAAAATAAAACGTGTTTAACAAAGAAATACATAACTTTTGTAAAATAATTTTTTGTGCATGTGTGTGTAAATGTTAAGTTTTTAAATAATACCTACGTAAAGAGATAATTTTGTATTATTTTACATGAGTGAAAAATTCTATTTTAAAGCCCAACAGATCTCTGTATTTATTACCCCTTGTTTATTTGGATAAGCAAAAATTATCAGTAGAAGTTTTTTTAAATCATCCTTTTTAAAGATTTAATATTTTAAGAACACAAAATTTGACAATACAAACTCTTAGAAGTTTATTAAAAAAACAAACATAATTTAAAACTTACAATGATAACAATCAGAAAGCTATAAGATAAAATATACTTATAATTACCTGTTTTCAGGAATATTGAGAGCCACTGCAATAGCTTCCTGTACAACTTGCATGCATTGCGTGCTACAATAAACATCAAGGTCACGTTCTACAGGAACTGTGTAACAGGTCAAGGTTTCCATGGTAAATTGATACTGACCTGGTAGCCTGATGGTTCCTGTGACTTTATACTGCACATCTTCTGTTAAGTTTAGACAGTAAAGTTAGTATCTATTTCTAAAACAGTGGAGAATTGGGAGTTGAAAGAAAGGAGACAAAAAGGAAAACCAATGGGGTGATTGTGGAAGGAAAAGATGGATACAAATATAAACTTAAATTAGAACTTACTGCAACTGGACACATATGATAAGAGAAAATAAATTAACATGGTTTATAAAAATTCCTTTAATTTTTCTTACTTCTTACTACTTAGTACGGCATCCAGCAAGTAATACAATATCTACTGCAAATTTCTGCTGCAGTAGGCCACAATGATTTTAAGGTGAAGATATTATTTTTAAAATATATTTTTGATCGTTTTGTGTCATTGTCGAAGAAACTTCTCAATAAAAAAACGTAGTTTAGTTTAAATCCAAGCTTAGGATTGTTCCAAAAATAATATAAAAAATAAATTATTTTATTAATACAATTCCAAAAGAAAAATGAGCTATGGCAAAACCCTATCTCGACAGTTTGAAGTAATTCTGGTAGCTGAACATGTTTAAAATGTTAAGTTTTCCTTGTTAAATTAAATTATAATTAGATTTTGACCTCTTATCTAGTAATATACATTTAATATTACTTATCACAGTTTTTTGGAGTACCATCTTGTGATGAACTCCTGAAAGTTATACTCACTTCATGTGGGATTACACAACTCATAAATAAAAATTTGGAAGGTTTCGTCCTTTTTAAGCAGCGCACCTCTTCACATTGTTTAATATTTGATAGATATTCTCATGCTGGAGAAATCTGCGTTTGTGCTTTCCTGTATATCTTTTAATTTCTTCAACGGCAGTGTTTAATATGATAGAGACTACCATTGCAGATGGACTGACAATACTCTGTACTGGTATGTTTGTGTGACCTAGATTTTTGTTTTCTAGTTGAATTCGCTAAGTACAAACGGGTTTTAATATTTGATTATAACATAGCATTTTATTATGTAGATCTAATACTGACTTTCTCCTGAGCAGCCAGTACATTTCCTTTAACTTATTCTTCAAATCTATATTCTCTTTTTCTTTCTATCATTCTCTTCCAATGAGTTTGGCTTTAAGCACAATTTCCAAGTATATAGCTGTGTACAGAAGAGTTACTAAAAGCTTTTTTATTGTACTCAGAATCGGGATTGTTGTTTCTTTTATAGTATTACCAGTCACAATAATTACAACCCGTCTGTAAGGATGGTTGTGATTGTTTCAACATCTTGTGGAATGTCCTTTGTGTACTAAAAATAAAGCAACACTCCAAAGACAATTAATTGCAGTACTCTGGCTGATATTTTCTTTAACTAAAAATATTCTCCTTCATGTTTGACTCTAAAATGAATCTCTGATAACAAGGATTCTAATTTTTATAAAACTCCCTCGGAAAATCATGTTGTAGAAGATAAATTAATCCTTTGTCAAAGACTTACTCCACATTCAAAAATATCATTGAGGAAGCTTTATGTTCTTCCAAAGTCTTTTACGTGCATAATTCGATGTACTAAGTCAACAGTAGAATGGTTGCCCCTAAAGCCAAACTGTAGACGACAGGGGTCTCTTTCCATAAATTATTGATTTGAGACATTTCAGAAGTATCTTTTCAAATATCATCATTGGCAAATAAAAATAGAAAATAAAAGTTATATTTTCACTTACATATCTATAGGCACTCTAACTGTCACTACCTTTGTTATATTTTGTTCAGTTTTGGTACACAGGTTGTCTTTAACATTTTATCATAAGTTTGTTACCCAGCAAAATCATACAGATAATTCTGAAATACCAAATGTTTAAAGTTGTTTTTCCATGCATAGTTTTGCAATAGTTCATCTAAAATTATGTTATAATGTACAGGTCATGATTCTGCCACTAATGAAAATCAACCAGAACTTTCTACGATAAAAAATTAACAAAGTTATAGCCAATATTTAAATACAGACACCATGAACTCCCAATGGTTAAACTTTAATAGTGTAAATATATAATTCATGAAACAAACTCTTGTTAACAAATACTAAAAATTATAACAGCTAGACATATTTGTAATTTGGTGGCTTAACAAAGGGGAGAGTTTTAGTTTCTCAAAGTCCTCTCAACACAAAGATCTACTAATAAAAGAAAATAGTTTGTTGGTCCAGTGGACTGGTTATGATAAACCAGAAGTGTTTTTAGTGGATAAAAATCCCACACTACCATAATGTACAATGGTGTCTTTTGAAGATTTTCACCTCCAGTATAAAACTAAAAAATATATATTTGTAATTGATTGAGCTTTTAGTTTGGATAATCTATACAACTACCACACAACTGTTATTTTTTAAATTTTTTATTTTTAATGAATTCACTGAACTCACCATGCTAAATAGCAGCTACCTACTAAGATTAGTTTCAAACAAAAATAACTATTCGTTTTTATAGATGGTCAATGGCCTATTTTAAAGATGTTTGAGTTATTAAACCCTTCAACCCTAGTACTTGTTAGGAATCATTCAAGTTTAAGAAGTAAATAAAAGATACACACACACACACATTTTTATTCTAAAACTGTAATATATTATGTGTTTACTTTTAGTTTGTGTTGGAGTAAGACTTCCTAACTGAATTATCCTAGATTTGTCGCCAGATTTCACTATTGCTTCTACATCAATTAACGGTTTCTCCTTATTAGAATAATTGATAACAACAAGCCTAGCTGCTTTATCTGCAAGTTCTTGAGTTGTAGCTACAATCATTCCAACAACTTGTCCAGCATATAATATATCAGTCTTAACAAACAGCTGTAAACATACAAAATTATGATATTTTAGAGTTAAATTTTAGCATTGTGTAAAAGCATTTTAGTTTAAATCTTGATTATTGCAAAGTTAAAAGAGTCGACAAATTTTACAATTATTTTGTTAATTAATTAATAAATTCGATAACACAGTGTGTCCATAAAGTCATTTTGGGGTTTAAAATTGTTATGGCTCTGTTAAGGAAACATTGTAGATGGATGAAACCGCTGTTATTTAGTTTTATTTATAATTAGGTAAAAATTGTTTTCATTTAATCATATTCTCCATTTCATCTAAAATAAAAACATGACAACTGTGCAAAGGAAAGTTCAGTACCTATGTTTTATGACTTACAAAGTTTAATTTAGTAACTCTAGTGCAACATTAGTATCATAATGTGTTTTAAGAAGATCCTCCACATGAAAATAACATTAGTAGATAAATAGTTGTAAGAAACTGATAGCTTATTAAACAAAAGTGTTCAGTTAAACCATCAGTCAGCAATGAAACTGTTTAAAACATATAAAAATATTTTTCACAAAGTCTAAAAAAAAATCTGTTTGAAAATGTACTCAAGGTATTTCCTAAACAACAACTTGCAAGGTTTACAGATTATAAACTTCAATAATTGTGTGCTTAACAGTCAGAATATAACCTTAAAAGGTATGACTCTGCTGTAGACATTCATGATAAAATTATTGAAGATTAAGAAAACTTTCTGAGCTATGTTTAGTAACGAGGCCATTTTAAATACTTCAGAACTTTTACATTGTTCACCACAATGTTTGAGTTTGAACAAATGAAGTCTCTCATGCCTTCATTGGGGGTGAATGTGAAAGGCCAAAAGTCAATATTTGGTACACTCTTGCTTGGAAACACATTATTGACAGCTTTTTCTTTGTCAAAAGCACTGTAAATACAATTATCTACTTTGACATATTGAACTTGGGTTTTCAGCAAGATGGGGCATCGCCTTACTATGCCAATATTGCTCCTTGATGAGAAATTTCATCAACATTAAATTAGAAGAGGTGGATGGAACACATGGACATCCAACTTACCTGATCTTACATCCATTTACTTTTATTTATGGGGGTATGTTAAACAAAATGTCTACATTAAAAAGATTTGGAACATCAAAAATTTGAAACAATGAATTCAAGAAGCAGTGGTATCAATAGCTCCAGATGTTCTAGATCGAGTATGGGAAGGGGTTTAATATCCCATGAAATCGATGTTTTCAGATTTAACCACAAATCCCACATTCAATTCAGTTAACTTTTTGATTTGTTCTTTCATTATTTGTCATGTCTTTAAATGTACACTGTTTTAAGTATATTTATTCAAAACCATATCATGATTTTATGGACACACTGTATATTACTTTAAGGATATAAGATGAACTTCATCAGCTTACTTAAACCATTCCTTCCAAGGCCGAACACTGAGATCGAGATTTTACTCACAAGATTCGTACATTTTCAGAAGTTCAATACAATATGTACATTGCTAATTTCACAATTAAAACCTACTTATGCAAATCTACATAAGATGTCTTTTTTAATAAATAAAAAAGACATCTTCAAAATTACTATTTTTAGAGTACAAGTAAACACAGTTTTATATAATTGTTTTTTTATACTATAACATACCATATGAAAAGAAGAAAAAGATGCTTTAACTAAAAACTTTAAAGTAAATACTGAATAATGATAAATTTTAACATTTCAATAGTTTATTGTAAATTTAAATAGTAACCTACTGGTTCCTCGTCGGGCATAAAAGGATGTGCAGCTGTAAATACATTTCTTCCAGGAACATCTTTCGCTGTATAAAATGCAACAACTCCAGGTATTTTCTATTTAAAAAACAACATATAATTAAATACTATTTTTATACAAAACAACAACATTGCTAAATAAAATTAACAATTCAATCTATCATTTTGAAGTTATTTATTAAATTTAAATTGTGATTTTGATAATAAAGAATTATTGTAGATTGATTAAAGAATATTTATTACATCAATCTCAAAACATACCTTTACAATTTATTTGTACACAATTTAGAATTAAATCATGGAATGTAAATACAGTATAACTAATACAAAGTAATTTAAATCTATAATATGAATATTACTTTATTACCACTTCATTATAAAACTTGATAACATGTTCTTATATTTTTCTCTCCTCAAGGGCTGAAGTTGATGGTGAGTACGGGGTTTGACAATTCCAAGGTACCTAGCAGGATCTACACTTTCTTACATTTAATCTAGGATTAGATCCCTCTTTCATCTTTCTTATTAAGTCTCCCTAGACCAACTCTTGTTCTCTTCTCACCCTGACGCTATTTAAATAGTCAATGGATCGGTGTCTCTATTTTATGCTACTTTCTTTTATTGTAGATGATGATGACTGTAATACCAAAAATGGTAATTTTAACTTAGATAACCAAAAAATGGTTATATTGAGATTTGAATATTTAAAGTAACCCGGGAAACGTTAAAGTTTAATAAGGGAGGGGGTTTTAGAAGTCAAAAAGGTGACTCAAATACATATTAAGACAAGGGAGTATAAAAAGGTAAATATAGGTTTCCAAAATAATAATGTCATGTATAAAATATTAATTATAATTTGTAATAAAAATTTAGATAGTGTTTGTGTTGTAAAAATAATAGACAAAGCTTGTCGTCAGGCGAATATTTTGAACAGTGTATGTGGTACTATGTGAGAATAATTCTCGCGGACTATGCAAGACGAGAAATATAACGGTAAAGGAAATGAGAAATGCACCCATGCGGTCGAGTTAAAACGTTCAAGGTGGTAGGACGTGTTTTGTGTTCAGAGAAACATTTTCAAAAATGTAGTTTAGGTATTAAAAACAGACTTTAGGTGAGGTCTGAAGTGTTTTTAACTCAGAAAAACTTGTTTAAAGTAATACACATGCGGTCGAGAGTCTTAAGGGAACAGTTGAAACATTAATAGTGACGATTCAGCGAGCTCAGAGACAGTTTTGTCATGGCAAGACATAGTTTGCGTTTGAAGAGTGTATCGGACAATAACTCTTAGTAAAGTGATGAAATTTCTATACACCGTGAATTTGAAAGGACAATTGATTGTAAGGAGTGTAGATTGAGTCTGCAAGATGTCTGAAACAAAGAATGATAGGATTTCTCCACGTGGAGGTTTCCAGTCTACAGGATCGGTTATGTGGTAACAAATAATCAGAGACATTTCCATAATAATAATTTTGTAAAAGAAAAAGAACCTTTTGTATGAACTTTCTAAATTTATTTAAATCAATGATCTTTGTTTAATAATTAGTAAATTTAAAGCACTTAATTTTATTTTTAAATAATAATAATCTTTATTACGTGAGGATTTAAAAGATTCACCATAAAAAATATTTGTTTTAAGTTGCAACTACTAATTTTAGAATCACAAAAAAGGATTTAAGCCTGTAATAATGTAAAAATTAAGGTTTGATTGCTTGTTTGAAAGACGCGGTCATGAGTTTGGTGGGTAAGCTGTTTAAATGACATTTTATATTCAATAAATTCATTTCTAAGATGAAAATAGATTTTCAAAATATATAATCATGTTTAATTTTAGTATAAATTGTTTAATATAAAGTGTTTATAAATTTGTGTGAAATATCGGGAGTGTGTTAAACCTTTATAACCGAAAACCGGAAGAACTCATTTACGGAAGTAAGTTATCTCGTGGTTTTCACAGCAGTGAGAGTTCAGACCTTGGAGGGACAAGATGTATTTTTAAAAGTCGCATTGGGAAAGTTGGAGCGGTAAGATGCATTCATTTTGTTGTACTAATGTGTCTAACTTAACAAAAAATGTTGTTAAGTTATAATTAGAACTTTGAACTATAAAGGTAAAGAGTGTTTTCAAGTGATAAATTCTCATTTACAATACGACGGAACAGTTATAGTGGACAATAGACTCATGTGGTTTTCTAAGACATTGATATTTAATAATTCATGTTATAAGAATATAGAACGATCATTTTACACGACTGTGTTAAAACAAAAAACTATATACCGTGAGATAAAAATGATTTCAGAAAGACAGAACGTGTTAGCGAGTTATAAACATTCTCAACAATTCGAGAAAACGACTTTTGAATGATGGAGAATCCACGAGGAGCTGTAAAATTTCAACTTGCCGGACATCAGTTTTCTATTCGTGCACAGACAATGTTTTTTTTTTAGATCGGCGTTTTGGTATAGACGCTATATATTACCTATTAGATTAATAATCTGTATTATGTTTTAAATTAATTCTTGTGTACATGTTTGTCTACTTAAAAATCCTTTTTTATTACATTATTTCTAGAAGAGATAATAGAAAATGAAATTTTTAAATAATAAATTAGAATCTTTTCATTTTTCTTTTTAGAGCTACAAAGTCACTAAAAAATCTCATTAATTAAATTCCTGTTGCAACATTTCATTTATAGAAGCATTTTGAAAGATGAAGTTAATTAATTTGAAAGTAATAAAATAAAGGAAATATAAATTATTGCTCTGTTTATTAAAACTAAATGATAATTAGTATTTACAAATGTGATTCTTTGTTAATGATCTTTGTAGGATGTGTTTTGTTTGAATAATCAATAAATGTTTATGTCAAAATTTCAGCTACAGTGTTCTCATTTCTTACCAGAATTCACTGTAAGTACACTAATAAAAGAACTTACGACCCTGAGGTTAAATTTAATTAAATTCTTTTCTTTTCAAAATTGATGTTAATTCATCTGGCGCCCATAAAGCTTTGCATATCTTTATAAATAATAAAATTAAAATTCATTTTCATTTATTTTTGTAACAAAAATATATAAGAACTCTTCAAGTTCATCATACTTTCTTCTTTTTTAAATTATTACAATTCGCTCCCAACCCTGGGGCGTTTATAGTCAAAATTAAACAGTGATTCTGGTGAAATGGAAACATTTAACAAAGTAAGGACATTTAAATAATAGGAAAAATTCTGTTTTAAAATTTTTTTTTGTTTTGTTGTTAGACATAATAATTTCAATAAATTAAATAAGATTAAGATGGATTCAGAAAAAATAGTTAATAATAGTAAATAGGCAGAATATGGGAATATTTTTGATAAGTTATTACAAAAATCACAGAGTAATGATGAGTTGTATTACCAACAGGCACAAAGTTTATTACCAGAATCAGATTTAGTTACACAAGAGGTTATAAATGTAATGATAGAAGTTGTAGGAGAAAATGGGGAGATTGATAATACAAATTCAAGTGTGAGTGTTAATAATAATGATAGTAGGTGTTCAAGTATTAGTGATAGTAGTAGTTTAGGTTCAAGTTGCCATGGTTTTAGTAGTGATACGAGGGAAAATAGTAAGAAACAGTGTGAAAGTATGGATCAAAAAATGTTAGGAGTGGTAGGAGTAGAAATTGAAAAAGATAATTTAGATGAAGAAACAAGGGGTGAAAATGTTAGGGAAATTGAACAAAATAGGTTAGACGAAGGTAAAAAATCTCAAAGTGAGTCGTTAATGATAGAAATGCTGATAGAAATGAGAAAAGATATAAAAAAGTTTGAACAAAATAGTCTAGAAACAAAAAGGGATTTAAAACAAGATATTAATCAGAGTAGGTTAAAAACAAGATAAAATAATGTAGAGATAAAACAAGAATTTAATATTGACTAAAATAATTTGGAATTAAAAGAAATAAGTAATAAGTTTGATCAGAATAAGCTTGAAATTAATGCTAAATTAGAGGATTTTAATGTTAAACTTGAACAAAATAATGTTAAATTGGATAAGATAGATAATGAGTTGAAACAGAGTAAATTAGAGTTAAGACAAGACAATTTAAATTTAAAAGAAGCAATGTATAAAAAATTTGAAGAGAATAGGTTAGAAAGAAAACAAGATTGTGTAAAATTAGAACAGAATTTAAAATGGGAAATTAGGCAAATGGGAATTAATGTAGTGGAGAGGTTAGGTCAGGTGCAGAAAGAAATAACGAGTGATGTATGTATGAGTATCTATGCTGTTGAAAACAATAATAAAGTAGAATTTGAATCAGGCTATTGTGAGAAAAAAGTATAATTTGAACAGATTAATAGTGTAGAAGATGTTTTGATAGAAGATATTAGTAATATGGATAACAATTTAGATCAAGTAATAGGTAAAGTTGAAATTAACAAATTTGATGAAGTAAATAAGATTTCAAATGACTTAATAATAATAGAGAACAATTATGTAAATGATTATGTTTTTAAACAAGTAAACAATGGAATGTGTAACAAGAAAAAGTTAGAAATTAAGAAAAATGATGAGATTAACAAATTTTGTGGGTTTAAAAAGGGTATAAATGATTTAAAAAATAAAGTGAATGAGATAATACGGTAATAAAAGAGTCAGTTGTTTATGTTAAAAAACAAGTGTATTATAAGACTGTAGACCTTAAAAAATATGTAATGCTGAAGTTTAGAAGTGTCTTTCAAATTCAAGAGAGAAAAATAAAAGTCTTTTTGAGCAAAACAATTTCGGAAGTAAATATGAAAACGCATGTATAAAAGAGGGCTTTGTAATAATGGATAAGTTTTGTGGGGTGATAAATTCCAAACTGACAGCTGACGAATGTGTGTCAATGGACTCTGAGATGTTTATGAGAGGAGGGAGTGTAGGAATGTTTGTAAATAAGAGGGGTGTGGAACGCTCCTTAACAATAAAATATAGCAGTAGTGTCAACAAGGGAGATGCTTTTGTTGAAACCATGCTAAATGAAAAAATTAGATTAGACAAACTGTCCGTGTTGACAGAAGTATTTAACATTAGAAGTGTGTTAACAAATTTGATAATGTATTTTAAAATATTTCACCTTTCCGGTAATCACCGCAAGAAAATGTGTAATTTATAACTGGTTGCATATAAATTGAACTTGGAATGACTAAATAATAATGTAACAAACATTTTAATTAGAAAAAACACGGACTTGATTTGAATAACGATAGTGAATAATGATAATTTGTATAATAGATAAGTTTAATTTTGAAAATAATAATTAAGATATGTGAATGAATAACCTGTGTATAATAATCAATTTTATAGGTTAAGATGAAATGTTGAGAGTTTTAGTTAAGAACGTTCTAATATTTAAGTTAATCAGAGACGCTAGGCTTTGTGTTAATAAGTGGCTTTGTATGTTTATAAAAGAAATAATATTAATGATACGTGTTAGATAACGGCTTGGCAGGAAGGAAGATTGTATGACTTTAGATGTGAATCAGTAAGACTATATTGAAGAAGGAATATTCAATATTGAATTGATAAAGTAATATTGAATATTCAATAATGTGACGAGATTTAGACTAAGTCAAAGCTAAAAAGGTTTCTTGACTCCTTATCAGTAACAGATAAGGATTGCATCATATAACGAGAGGAGAGTTGTTTACTTCTAAATAGAGCCTATAGATTCCTTTGCGTCGAATATTGAGACTGGAGAAATACAGAGTGTTCAGAAAGTTCTGTTCTAAAAAATAAAACTATTGATTTAATGAAATAATTTTTTTGTGTTTAAAAAAAGTTTAAGTGAAAGATGATTAGTATAATATAAAATGTTTAAAATAAAAGATGTCCATTTTGATTAACTTTAATAGAATAAAATGTAATTCATCAACAAAGGATTTAGAATAATTTAAGATGAAAGATTGTTGAGAAATAAGATAACATTATGTTGAAAGGAGTATGTAAGCGATAAACATGCGACGATAGGATTACAGTCTGGTTAAGAGACAACATCTCAACTTCGGATAGACCGATTTTGATAAAAAATTTTATGAATTTTAAATTTTTTTATTTTTTTCTTTTCGCGTATATGCATTTAAACATAAACAAATAAAAAATGGGAGGTTGGAGGAGTTTATGTAGTAGATGGAATGTTTTATTCGCAAGAATAAAGCATTCTGGGACTGCATGAAGGATGTGTTATGAAGTTAAGGTGTGTTTTGGGTTTTATCTTGAATTTAGTAGAGATATTACATTCAACCATTGCACATTTTAAAGTCATAACATGTTACTTTATGTTAGAGTTCACAGAGTAACTAGAGGTGTACATATAAAATATTAGACAATCAGAAGGATTGGAGGGGCGGCAGAGGAGTAGGTAAATGCATAAAAATAATAAAAAATTCATAAAAAATAAAATAAAAAAAGGAATAATAAACAAAAATAAAATTAAAATGGAACGAGGAGGGTTTTATTGATTGAGGTTCGGCCGGGTTGCCTGACGAAAATTGAAATGGAATTCAATTGACGTCAGGTGACCAGGCCGAGTTTTAAAAAATAAAATAAAAAACAAACAAAAAATTGTCATATGACTCATGTAAATGAAATATAGTTAAAATTTTGACAATTCTGAGAAGTGAGGACTAGGAGTTCTTGTTTATATTGAAAAATATAAAAGGTTTAATAGAAGAAGTTTGAAGAGAGAGCTAAGAGTTCTTGATTATATTGAAAAATATAGAGTTTGGTAGGTGAACTGTTCTTTATGGACAGGGCGTAGCTATGTTCGAAGAATGATACGACGAAGAACCTATATTATCATTTGGAGAACATAGTGATATCGGGTTACTTGGAAAACCTATAAAAAAATCCAACGTAGTCGTTTATAGTTCTGTCACATGTAATTTTGGGCAAAAAACGTAAACGATGATTTATGTTTGAAAGTGTCATAAACTTTCGTAGCTATAAAAAAGTTTCTTTTTTTTTTGTCAATTCTATAAAGTAAAAACAACTGTTAGGGGAGACAATGGAAGACAATAGGACTATCTTTCATAGTAGAAGGAGGGGATTTTGTTGAAAACAAAACTTAGAATAAAACCGGACGTGACAGAATGAGGAATACTTGCAAAGGCAAAACGAAAATTTTTGTAAAAATGTAAATACGTTAATTGATTAAGATAAGTAAACTGATGTTAATTTGTAAAATAATAATTTGAATTTCAATGTTAGTAAATAATAAGGATTAGTTGATAGTATGAAGGAATAATATTGTTAGTTTTAAGTGATTTATGATTTAGAAAATGGAGAACAGCTTGTAAAAGTTTGAGAAATCTATGTAAGGCGTTGCCAAGAGAAATAATAATAAAGTTTTTTATGTTTTTTTGATTTTAAAAGAATAATGAATAGAGGATGTTAAGATTTTGTTTTAAAAGAAAATAGTATGGTGAAGTAATAATAACTGAGGAGGTTTTAATGAATTTTATAGAATAAATAAATAAGTTGTTTTTTAATAAATGATAATGGATTTTGAGATAGCAGATGATTTTTTAAGGAGTAATATGATAAAGGTATTTAATGATTTTGATGAAATAATGTGTTTAGCTGTGAAACAACGTAATTTTTTGTAATGAAGTTTTTGTATTCAAGTAATAGATAAATATGAAGATTTTTTTTATGTGAAGGAGTTAGGCAAGTTTTTTATATGAAGATGAGTATTTTACAGAATTATTAAGTAAAATGGTATTTAAGATATGAAGTTGTTCTGTTGAAAAGTTTTTTATAAGAATGGTAGTTGATTGCATTAATGGTTAATTTTAAGTTTTTTAAGAGGTTTTTTGAGTACTGCGATGATATAATGAAGAATACGACGATTTTATGAAGGAAGAATATGTTTGAGGAGTTCTACGAATATACGACGATAATGAGGTTTTTTAAAGGAGATTTTTAAGTAATAATGATGAGGTTTTTTAATGAGGTTTTTCTACGCGACGACATGTAGGTAATCTGCGGAGCTACATAAATAAATAATGAAGAGTTTTTTGGGGTGATTGATGCAATCTTAATTATTAAAATATGAAGAACTAGAGATAGAAGGAATTTTTAAAATAAGATACTAAGGAATAATACAGTTGTAAAGAAGAATTTTGAAATAGATAGGTGAATTTTGTGAGTTTTTTTATTATTGATGATAATGATGTTATATATTTTTGAAGTTTTAGTAAAAGTAAAGAGGTTTAGTAATTAGTAAAGTCAGTAATGAACATTTTTGTCCCAGCAAGACAAAGGAGAATTGAGAATTTAAATAAATACAAGTAATAATTAATTGGAATTAAGTTAAAATAAATAATAATGTAAAAGTAGAATTAAAAAGATTTAATGTAATTTGAAGTGATTTTAAGTAATAATTGAGTAATTTGAAGTAATGTTAAGTAATAATGAGGAGGTTTTTTTTAATTTATGTTTAAATAAAGATAAAAAATATTCTGATGAATAACTAAAATGAAAATTAGATTTCAAGTAGAGATGTAAAATAATTTCGTCTTGGCAAAGAATAAGGTGTGGGAAAGGAAGTGTTGAAATGGCAGGAAATTCTACAGACGGAAGTCTGGAGATAACAGTTGATTGACAGACTAGGTCAATATGAAAATATTGATGGGAAAGCTTTCAATCAACGGATGTTGATAAGAAGCTGATGACGGTCTTTTGATCAATAGAGATAACTTTTAGCGCTAAGTGATTATTTTTTATACAAATGAATATTGATAAATTGAAAATAGTTAGGATAATAAAAAAGGGTATTTAGGAAATATGTTTTTAATAAAGAGAATCTTTCCTATAGTTTATACATTTTGTGTATATATTAATGTCTTTAGCTGCTGAAGTTAATAGTTTTGAAAATCTATTAAATTTTTATATTTTTTAAATTTCAATTTAAAATTTTTTTTTATATATAGAAAAGATTTGTAGTACAATACTTGTATTGTAATACAAATCTTTGTGGGGTTTTTGTAATAATGTAAAAATTAAGGTTTGATTGCTTGTTTGAATGACGCGGACATGAGTTTGTGGGTAAGCTGTTTAAATGACATTTTATATTCAATTAATTCATTTCTAAGATGAAAATAGATTTTCAAAACAACAAAATATATAATCATGTTTAATTTTAGTATAATATGTTTAATATAAAGTGTTTATAAATTTGTGTGAAATATCGGGAGTGTGTTAAAGCTTTATAACCGAAAACCGGAAGAACTCATTTACGGAAGTAAGGTATCTCGTGGTTTTCACAGCAGTGAGAGTTCAGACCTTGGAGGGACAAGATGTATTTTTAAAAGTCGCATTGGGAAAGTTGGAGCGGTAAGATGCATTCGTTTTGTTGTACTAATGTGTCTAACTTAACAAAAAATGTTGGTAAGTTATAATTAGAACTTTGAACTATAAAGGTAAAGAGTGTTTTCAAGTGATAAATTCTCATTTACAATACGACGGAACAGTTATAGTGGACAATAGACTCATGTGGTTTTCTAAGACATTGATATTTAATAATTCATGTTATAAGAATATAGAACGATCATTTTACACGACTGTGTTAAAACAAAAAACTATATACCGTGAGATAAAAATGATTTCAGAAAGACAGAACGTGTTAGCGAGTTATAAACATTCTCAACAATTCGAGAAAACGACTTTTGAATGATGGAGAATCCACGAGGAGCTGTAAAATTTCAACTTGCCGGACATCAGTTTTCTATTCGTGCACAGACAATGTTTTTTTTTTTAGATCGGCGTTTTGGTATAGACGCTATATATTACCTATTTGATTAATAATCTGTATTATGTTTTAAATTAATTCTTGTGTACATGTTTGTCTACTTAAAAAATCCTTTTTTATTACATTATTTCTAGAAGAGATAATAGAAAATGAAATTTTTAAATAATAAATTAGAATCTTTTCATTTTTCTTTTTAGAGCTACAAAGTCACTAAATAATCTCATAAATTAAATTCCTGTTGCAACATTTCATTTATAGAAGCATTTTGAAAGATGAAGTTAATTAATTTGAAAGTAATAAAATAAAGGAAATATAAATTAATGCTCTGTTTATTAAAACTAAATGATAATTAGTATTTACAAATGTGATTCTTTGTTAATGATCTTTGTAGGATGTGTTTTGTTTGAATAATAAATAAATGTTTATGTCAAAATTTCAGCTACAGTGTTCTCATTTCTTACCAGAATTCACTGTAAGTACACTAATAAAAGAACTTACGACCCTGAGGTTAAATTTAATTAAATTCTTTTCTTTTCAAAATTGATGTTAATTCATCTGGCGCCCATAAAGCTTTGCATATCTTTATAAATAATAAAATTAAAATTCATTTTCATTTATTTTTGTAACAAAAATATATAAGAACTCTTCTAGATCATCAGCAAATATTTTTAAATTATTACAAGCCTCTTCAAGGCAGAATGTCAAAGTTAAAAGATACTGAGATTTCAAATAGTAGTAAGATATGTATTATGAATATGTATGTATAACCTTGTATAAATGTTTTAATATTTTATTTTAATAAATCATAATGAATTCATTTTTCAGTATCCAGGTCACTAATATATATAATAAAGTACTATACCTTGATTTTCCGTCAGTGAACTTTGATTTGAATATCCTGTATGACGCAGCAATAATAATTCAGAACGCCCGAGGCAGATCATAGTTTTTGTGTGTTGTTTAACAACGGACAACCAGTGCATATCCGGGAGCCGTAAGATGCGCATCTACAGACTGTGTTTTTTAAATGTGTTGTGCATTATGTGTATGTGTTTGTGTATTTAACATTTTGACGACCTCCATCCATAGAGGGAATTTCTGATGATGGGATAAAAATCTCAAAACGCGTCAAGATTAAAGAAAAAGAAGTTCACTGACGGAAAATTAAGGTATAGTACTTTATTATATAATAAATCATGTTTAGTTTCAGCACAACAAAATAAGATTTTTTTTATTTCACCAAAAAAGCCAACTGTAAGTACACTTTTAAAAGGATTTGCGACCCTGAGGTATTTTTAACAAATTAACAACTAACTTCTCTTTTTCAAAATTGGTAAGCTAAGCTTCCTGGTGGCCATTGTCGAGCAAATTATTCTATTCTTTTTAATAAAAAATCAGATTAACATTAAATTCAACCAAGTAATATTAAATTCTTTCAATTGTCGCATCAACGTGTGGCAATTAGTAAATGTACAAGTCAGTTTTAAAATCCCATATTATTTAAATTCTTACATGACTAAGAGATTTAAAAAAAATCAATATTCTTCTTTTAATTATGATTATTTGATTCAGTAGAAAGACAAAATATTTTTCCTACAACTGTCCCTAAAGTGTTTTACTACCTAAAAACAGATTCTAAAACAGATGATTACGGTACTACTCAGCGTTAAAAAAAATAAAATAAAAAATTCCACACAAATTAACATTGAGTAAATGTTATTCTATATTGCATCCTGAAAAAACCAGCTAATTCATGTTTATTATTGTCAAGTTGAACACTCACTGAACCATAAAAATATTCTGTTAACCTCAACTGCATTTATAAATCTAGTTGTTTGAAATGAAATATATAACTAACAGTAAATAACATACTAATGATTATTCTGTAATATGCCAATGTATACTGCAGTCATAGAGAAAATATTGTATGTAATTTGAGTGTAAACTGTCTTTATCGCTCTCGATATACAAGGTGTTTATAAAAGAACTCCTTGATTTAAAAAAATCATAATTAAAAAACGAAACCAGCAATAAACTTTTGGTTTTCGAACTTGAGTTCAGTATATTGTCAAGATTTTTTGGCTAATATTCTATCGCAGTTGGCACCCGTGCATGACCTTGGAGCGAGCGTGGAGGGGGAAGAGCGCCGGCCAGTCACTAATCAACAGTCATGGCTACGCCACAGGAAAAAGCTCAATGTGTGATTTGGTTTATTCAATCAAGTTCAGTGATCACAGTTCAGCGTAATTATAGACATGAATATGGCGGTGTTGCACCTACTAACAAACTATTCTCAATTGGTATAATCAGTTTCGGGAAACAGGTAGTGTCTTAAAAGGGAAGTCACAGGGTAGGCCTTCAGTCTATGAACAGAATGTAGAACATATCCGTACCTCTTGTACTCGTAGCCCTAAAAAGTCATTGGCAAGACGAAGTTTGGAGTTGGGAATAACTATGTCTACCGTGTATAAAGTGGTGCGAAAGAGGCTTAAATTACGTGCATATAAGATTCAACTTCTGCATGAAATCAAGATCACTGACAAAGTGAAAAGAGTCGATTTCACAGTCTTCATTTTGGACAGCATTGAAAAAAATGAGAACTTCTTGGAAAATGTCATGTTTTCTGATGAGGCGACATTTCAAGTAAGTGGGTCTGTCAATCAACACAATTGTAGGATTTGGGGGGTCAGAGCCACCGCATGAATTCACAGAACATCAGCGAGACTCGCCCAAAGTCAATGTTTGGTGTGGATTGATGCATAATCGTATCATCGGACCTTTCATCTTCGCAGAGAAGACAATTAATGGGAATATTTATTGTGATATGTTAGAACTATACGTTTTCCCACAAATAGATGATATTGAACAAGAAAAGGGACCAATTTTCTTCCAGAAAGATGGCGCGCCACCTCACTACAGCAACCGTGTCCGTGATGCGTTGAACTTGCGTTTTCCTAATAGGTGGTTTGGTAGATGTGGGCCACTTGCATGGCCACCAAGGAGCCCAGATCTGACTCCACTAGAGTTTTTCCTTTGGGGACATGTAAAAAACATTGTGTATTCCGAGAAGATCAGTGACATTGCTCATCTGAGGGAGAGGATTGTTGAAGCTGTAGCATCCGTCACGCCTGATATGCTGCTGAATACCTGGAAAGAAACTGAATATTGTTTAGACGTGGCCAGGGCAACAAATGGTGCTTATATAGAACTTTATTAGGTATGAAAAAAAAACTTGAGAACATTCTCTTTAATAATATATAGGTTTAATAACTATTAATTTAACTTTACTGTGTACTAATAAAACTTTAAATCAAGGAGTTCTTTTATAAACACCCTGTATTACTGTAAGGTGTGCAGCGGGCTTTTCTTTTGTATGATAAACACCTATTTTATGCTCTTAATAGCCAGGGCATGAGGGAATAGCAGGCAACGAGGAAGCAGATCAGCAAGCTAAACTTGGTGCATCCAAACCCTTTACAGGGCCATCTCCTATGTATGGATTTGGCCCCAGGGACTACCAGGAGGTTATTACCAACTGGGCCAACAAATTAATCAACAGAACCTGGAATACATTGCCGGGTCTTAGACATTCCAAGAAATTCCTTAGCCCTACAAAAAGAGAGGGAAGGAAGTGCTAAACTTAAGCAGAAGAGAGCTTAAACTCCTCTGTGGTATACTAACTGGACATATTCATTGCAGGTATCACTTAAA
The DNA here is from genome assembly GCA_963513935.1 of Aphrophora alni. NCBI lineage: Eukaryota > Metazoa > Arthropoda > Insecta > Hemiptera > Aphrophoridae > Aphrophora > Aphrophora alni. Next base: position 99,033,690 of record OY740769.1, on the reverse strand, counting down.
TAAGATGGGCCTGGTGGACGATGATACTTGCAGGTACTGTGGTGAAGAGGTGGAACGCATGGAACACATCATCATGGAGTGCCCGGCCTTATGCCAAAAAAGACAAAAATCTCTAGAATTCATCTTCATTTCGGAAGAAGAATTACTAAACCTCCCGACCAAGGGTTTGATCAATTTTGTCAAAGACATAGATCTCTCCTGAGTCCAACAAGAGGGGGGCACAAAAGATCTAACTAGGTCGCAGTGCAGGAGGTTTTATAAAAACACTCTCCCCAGTCTTAATAATAATAATAATATGCTCTTAATACATAAATTTACCGTATTTGCTCGCATACGACGCGCCCCTGCGTAAGACGCGGATCCCAAAAACGAGAGTAAGTTTTTATGAAAAAATAAAATTTAGGTTGGTAATATTAGAGATTAAAAAAACCGTATAATTACTCAACAAAATTTAATTACTTAATTAGGTATAAAACTTACATATACAGCAACTACAGTGATATGAAACAAAAAATTATGAGTCTGTGTTGTTTACGGTATATTACGTATACGCACTAAAAACCGATGAAAAAGGCTGACGGTTTTTACTTCATCTACATCGCTACTTGAATCTCTTTCTTCTGATGGAACATCATCTTTGTCATCTAATATGGCACAATCTTCTTCTCCATCTAGGGTATTAGAAATGCTGCATTTCTTGAAACTCTTCACAACTAGATTGGTTGGAATAAAGTCCCATGCAGCTATGATCAACTCACACATTAATGTGAGATTAGGCTTTTTCAGCCTCCCTATTGTAGTTGTTTCATCCATTTCGAATAGAAATGCTTCAAACGAGCTTTGAAGGCCGATTAATGCAAACATCGAGTGGCTGGAGTACGGATGTCATTCCACCAGGAATACAAACTTGTTCTGTTTTACCTTCATGGAGCCTTTTCTTCACATTATCTGTTAAGTGTCCACGGAAACTGTCCAACACTAACATGTTGTTTAATTTGAAAAGAGAACCGGGACGACGATCCCACACAGATTTTATCAGTCTAATAACATATCATTATCCATCCATCCTTTGTCCTGACATCTCACAATTATCCCAGATGGGAATTTTTTGCCTTTCGGAATTGTTTTTCTTTTAAATATAACATATGGCGGAAGTTTTTTGCATTTGCAAGTACTGTCAGCATGACAGTACATCGCTGTTTTTCGTAGCCACAAGTGCAAACACGAACAGTTTTATCTCCTACTGCATTAATTGTGGAGTCTACTTGCATGTCGAAGTAAACTGGGGTTTGATCAGCATTCCCAATTTGCCCCAACAGAAAATTGTTTTCTTGTTGTAATTATATTACATGTCTCTGAAAGGCCACTAATTTTTCTTCGTAGGCGTCCGGCAAACATTGGCAAATAGACATTCGTTTTCTGATGAATAAACCATGCCTCTTTATAAAACGACGTAACCAGCCTCTGCTTATTTGAAATATGCATCCGAAACTTGAAAATCTTTTGGTATTTGTATCGCATTTAAAATTGCATCTCTGTTGATAAAACCAACCCTTCTTGACGCCTACCTTGAACGTAGGACAATAGCTGTTCTTCTACGTGTAGAAACTTTGGTTTTCCTCCGCGAAATGCTTTTCTATTGTTATTAGAATCTTTAAGCTTCTCTTTTTCTTCCTACAATTTCTTACACAGGATTCCAAATGCCATACATACAGCCCGCTGCACGATTACCAATCTCTTCTGCTTCAAAAATAACTTTTAATTTTTCACCAGCAGTAAATGAATGCAAACGTTTTACAGAACTCATTTTCACTTACTCATTTACTCACCAAACTGTCTAAATTGAACACGTGCACGATCTTGACTGGGCTACAAAACTGGTCTGTACAGTGTACACCAACAATGTCCGTACATACGGAAATAACAGAAATAGCTTACCACCAGATAGTATTTAGAAATTTTGACTATAGCACAATCAAACCACATACTGTACTTTAACTCCTTTTGGAAATCTCCGCGTATGATGCCACTGTTAGGAATAAGTTAATATTAGGATAATATTAAGGCTATATTAGGAAGAAATCATATTCACAAAGCTCAGAATGACCCAACTATTGTGAAACAAGTAAAAAATGTTGAAATGCTTGACTTGCAAACTCAACTAGGTTACCAAGACAACAAAAGGTATATAAACAATCAGCAGGATTTAGAGAGCTCTCTTGTCTTTTGGAGCTTGGAAGATACACGGCTGTGTGGCTATCCGTGGTGGAAGATGGCCCAGGAAATCTATGCAACAAACTGTAAGCAAGCATTTCTAACATAAAGTAACCAATAAAAATATTTATAATTTCTTTCATTTAAAATATAATAATAGTTGGAATACTTCTGGGCTTTGAATAAATAATATGGTTTTGTTTTATTGTTTAATTGAATTCCTATAATAAATGGTGCATCGGCCGTGTTTTTAGTTTTTACTAAAAATTAATAACTATTAAAATTGTGGCAATATTCTTTTTATACATATTATTGAAATTGATTTTAAATTTTTTTTTTAGTTTAAGCAGTTTAGAAGTTATTAACTTAATATTGTTATTTAATTATTGTTAGTGTGATTATATAAATATATATATTTTTTTACATTAGATGGTTGTTAATGCATTTTGAAACATTTGGTATTGTCAGCGTCTATAGTAAATAGTTTAAATTAGTCTTGTATGTTTCATAGGCAATGAACTGCAAGAAATACTTAGGTCATGTTTATTGTGAATGAAGTGTAATGTGAAGATTATATAACATGCTGAGTAGGGAAATTCCTTGGAGTATTCAAAGCTTACCTTTGGCAAGGTGTGTAGTGTGAATGCTGAGGATTTTACAACAAATTAAAGTGTTATGCGATTTCTATGGCAAATAATGGTTTACGACGAAAATTTAGACATGCTAAACCAAAGTGTGCAATTTATCGCAAAAATGTAAACCATTTTAAGAAATTGCATAGCTATAGAGAATTTGGTCCACTAATGATAAACAGTTACATAAACGGTGTGTCAACAATTTACATTGCACTAGGTCACGGCGGTTAGATCATAGACTGCTGACAAGTCATTGTTGCTAATTGACATTGTATTGTACTTTAATAAAATATATAAGATAATATAATTACTGAAATCACAAATAAATAATCAATCTCAATTGTAGTAATAACATTTTAATTTCACTAATACAAAGTTTTTTTGGAACAACAAAACAACATGTGACTTAATACAAACAGCTGATTGATTCATCAGCTGATAGAATCATTAATCAGATATAACAATCTTCCCCAAGATAATAAAGTTTACATATCCAATCTTTCTGGTTTCTTGATAGTTCTTGATGATCTACGTGGAACCAAGGGCATCTTAGTCTCACTTTGGTTTGGTGTAGATTTTCTTACTGGTGTAGTAATGACAGTGTCGGATGGTATAATTTGTGCATCTTCCTGGTTGTTGATTTTTGTAGTTTCTGTCTCCCTTAAACTTCCTTGAAGTGTTTTTGGACTACTTTCATGAATGTTACTATACACAAAAGAGGTGCTGCAATTCCTTTCTGGATTAACTAAGGTTGGTCTTATTTGATCAATATGACGTCTGTGGGTTTTCCCTCCCACACTAACATCATAGTTGCAAGTACCAATTCTTGAAATTACAGTTCCAAATAACCACTTTTCATTTTTGTCTACATAGTTTCGTATTTGAACGTTATCTCCTGCCTCCAATTGTCTCAGTTTGCCATGCGGTTGATCCTGTAAAATTGGTTGGCTCTTAATGAGATCTATACGAGTTCTGATGTTACGTTTTAACATCAGCTCGGAAGGGCTTCTCCCAGTTGTTATATTGATGACTCTTCTATTTTGAATCAAAAACCTGCACAGGTTTGTGTGAATAGCTCCTGGTTCTTCAGTTAAGGCCTTCAGTTTCTGCTTAGTTGTTTGAACGTAACGTTCTGCTTGTCCATTGGAAGATGGATGATACACAGCCGTTTTCTTATGTAGAATTCCATTGCTTAGAGCAAACTGTCTGAATTCATTTGAAATGAATGCAGAACCATTGTCGGTTACTATAACACAGGGAATGCCAAATCTTGCAAATATCTCTCTTAGAGCTCGAATCGTTGCATCACTAGTTATACTTGACATCTCCTGAATTTCAAGCCACTTACTGTATGAGTCTACCACTATTAGGAAATAACATCCTTTAAATGGCCCAGCATGGTCAATATGTATCCGCTCCCAGGGAAATCTAGTTTTCTCCCAAGGCTGAAAAAATTTGGAGGGGTTATTTTTGTTTAAAGCACATGGTTTGCATGAATTTACATACTGTTCTATCTCAGTGTTGATTGAAGGCCACCAGCAATATTGCCTTGCTAGCTCCTTCATTTTAGTTATGCCTGTGTGGGTGGTATGCAATTCTTTAAGAATTGGTTTCCTTAATGAACTGGGAATAACGACACGTATTCCTCTAAATATACAGCCATTATTGAGTGTTAGTTCACTTTCAAGACCCTTGAAATATTCAGGTTTGTCAACATATGTGTTAGTTTGTAAAGCATTGTAAACTAAACTCAATTCTCTATCTAAGGCAGTAGCTTTCTTAATTTGATCAGCAGTCACTGGTAAACAATTCATTTGTACCTGTAAAATAGCTTTATCAGACAATGAGTCTTCAAATGAGGCTTCTTGATTGTCACTAACTGGAAACCTAGAAAGATAGTCCACATTCTGATGGTCACAAGCCTTTCGATATTGAATGGTGTAATCAAATCCTGACAGATACATACCATAATGTACCATTCGAGTGGCAGTGAGAGGAGGTAGGGTTTTTGAAGGATGAAAAATGGATGAAAGAGGTTTATTGTCTGTAATGAGGGTAAAATGACGTCCGTAGCAGTAATGGAAAAACTTGAAAACCCCCCAATATATAGCAGTGGCTTCCTTGATTATATGACTATAATTACACTCGGTTTTACTCAATGTCCTGGATGCAAATGCAATTGGTCTCTCTGAACCATCTGGCATTCGATGGGAGAGAATGGCCGATAAACCATGTGGTGAAGCGTCAGTGGCAAGCAAAAGTGGCAAATCTGATGAAAACGGAACTAATACTGTATCAGCAACAATTTCTTTTTTTATCATATTAAAGGTATCTTCACAACTTTTTGTCCAGTTAAAATATTTGTTTTTCTTCAAAAGGTCATACAACGGATGAAGTTTATTAGCCAAATCCCTAATAAACTTACCATAATAGTTGACAATTCCGAGAAATTGCTTCAACTCTTTAACGTTAGTGGGCTTAGGAGACTTTAAAATAGCTTCAACCTTCTCAGGAGTCTTGTGTAAACCTTTTTCGTCAATTATGTGCCCTAGGTAAGTGACAGATTTAAGGAAAAACTTGCATTTTGCCTTGTTTAAATGGAGATCATTCACTTTTAGCCGCTCAAGAACTTGAACTGTGCGAATCTTAGCTTCTTCCAGTGTTCTTCCTTGAATAATTATATCGTCGAAGAAAACAGCCACACCATCTATACCTACCAAAATTGACTCCATATACCGTTGCCAAATACTGGGGGCGTTGTTAACTCCAAACATTAATCTATTGACCTTGAAATTACCAATATGTGTTGAAATTGCTTGTATTTCAGCGCTCTCTTCATCCATCTGGAGATGCAAGTAGGCTTTGTGTAAATCTAGGGTTGTAAAGTATTTACCTCCACTCATGTTGTTAAAAATGTCTTCAATGCGAGGAATAGGGTATCTATCACAATGCAGCTGTGGATTAACGGTAATTTTGTAATCGGCACAGATCCTTACAGTACCATCACCCTTTAATATGGGCACAATAGGCGTTCCCCAGCTAGAACTGTCCATTCTTGATATCAAACCATTTTTTTCTAACTCCTTGAGCTCTTCCTCAATTTTATTTTTCAAAGCTACAGGAGGTTGGCGATGTTTTATAAAAACTGGTCTAGCATTGGAATGCAGTAATAGGTTTCCTTTCAATTTTGGTATGACTCCTATGGTATCATTAAAGAGAGGAGCATATCTAGCATATATTTCATCTTTAAATTTTTGAGACTGATTGGTGATGTTCTCAGAGATTTGATGGATATCATGTATTGAAACATCTAAAACACGAATCCATTCTCGGCCAAATATGCTGTCAACATCATTATCTATCACAAACAAGCGGCCCTTCATGGTTTTACCATATAAATTTACCTGAACATCACTTACACCCCGCAGTTGAATAGACTCTCCTGTATAAGTTTTCAACTTAACATTATTAACTTGTCGAATATCTTTGGAAGGAAAATATTTTTTAAAGTTGTGTAAGGACATAGATGAAACTGCAGCACCTGTATCATATTCCATTTGGCATTGAATATTATCTATTATTGGAGTGAGCATATACTTTCCAATTATCTTAGAACTGTTTGTCATGGAATGTAACTCATACGTCTCCAATAAATTTCCCCTGTAATCACACATAGAATCGCTGGTCTGATTTTGCATCGACCCAGTCTCTTGGTCACACTGCAAGCTCTCAATACATTGTATGTCCGTCTGTTTTTGAAAAGCTTTCTTATGTACAGGTTTATTTATATTAAGACATACTGAAGCAATATGTCCTTTTACATTGCACTTAGAACAAATCAGATGGCTCAACTTACATTCATTTGCTTTGTGGTTACTTTTGCCACACCTAAAACATTTACCAATAAGGTCTTTTCGAGAAATGCGTGGATACTCTGAACTGCTTGCTATTTTAACAGCCACTTTATTTACCTTGGCAGATTAAAACATTTGATTGCTTCCAAGCCGGGAAGATTCCATGGCTAAAGCTAAATCAACAGCTTTTTGCAAATTCAATTCCCTTTCCTGGAGTAAGCGCTCACGAATTTCAGCATTGTTGAGTCCCCTTATGAACTGTGTTCGCAAATGTACCTCAATAGTATTTGATTTGCAATGCCCACATGTAAAATTGCAATTTAGTGTCAATGCTCTAAGACCCTTTAAATATTCTGCTATATTCTCCCCTTCATATTGAATTCTAGAATAAAATTTATGTTGTTCTGCTACTTCATTTGGAGTAGGACATAAATAGTCCCTTAATAACTTAATAAGGTCATTAAATGATCTAGATTTAGGCAAACTAGGTGCTGTTAATTCTGTAAGCAACTGGAAATTTTTAGGACTTAAACAGCTTATCAAGACTTGGACACGCTTTTTCTCAGTTTCTTTGTCATCTTCTTTTAAATTATTTATGTCTAGATAATTGTCTAGCCTTTGTAAATAAGTATTGAGGTGCTGTTAATTCTGTAAGCAACTGGAAATTTTTAGGACTTAAACAGCTTATCAAGACTTGGACACGCTTTTTCTCAGTTTCTTTGTCATCTTCTTTTAAATTATTTATGTCTAGATAATTGTCTAGCCTTTGTAAATAAGTATTGAAACTTTCATTGTTTTCATCATAAGAATCTAACCTATGTTGGATAATATTTCCTGAAGTTTTGTTACCTTCAATGTTTTGTTGGAGAAATCTCAAAAGTGCAGCATTTATTTCTTCACTCGTAGCCATTTTATTGTACTTTAATAAAATATATAAGATAATATAATTACTGCAATCACAAATAAATAATCAATCTCAATTGTAGTAATAACATTTTAATTTCACTAATACAAAGTTTTTTTGGAACAACAAAACAACATGTGACTTAATACAAACAGCTGATTGATTCATCAGCTGATAGAATCATTAATCAGATATAACACATTGCTTCTTACTTATTGCGTCAAAAGTCTTTTCGGAAAATAAAATTCACAACAAACTCGACATTACATTTTTATCTTGTTTTCGGTGAACTAAGTAGCTGAAACAGATATTTATGGGTGTCAGGTGTTGAATTTTTCTTTGTTTGTGTAGGAACACCAATAAAAAATAAATAAAATAAAATAAATAAATTTTTCTAAAGAATGCATAGTTTAGGTTAAAATTAGAAATATTTTGATTGTATGTGAAAATAATTAAAGGAAAATTAATAAACGTTAAGATTTAGATAAATAGGGATTAATAAATAATGAAATTTTAAAGTAATTTGAGTAAATTTGAAGTAAAATGATTAAAAAATGAAATAGATGAACAATATAAGTGGAGGTTTAAAGATAAAATGTTTTATATAAATGAATTGTCAAGAGAGTTACTTGTGCTTAATGGACATAATTGATTTGCTGGGAATAATGATAATTTAGAATCAAGGTTTTATGAGATAGTAAGATTTTTTTTTATAAATGCAAATAAAGTAATATGAAGAGATATTTTAGGTTAATAAAGGAGATATGGAGTTTACAAAAATATGATAAGGTAGTGTCAAATAGAAAAATGAAGTCTATAAAGAGGTTTTCCTTGAGGAAAGTAATTTGGTTGCATTGAAAGGTAGTTTTTTAAGTCTACGAGGTTTCTTCGATGATATAGGAAGAATTTGCGACGTATTTTTGAGGTTCTACGAGATTTACGACGAAATGAGATAGCGAGCCAAAGGGGCACTATACACATAAGGTTTTAAATGAGTTTCTACGAGGATATATGAGTTTTTTTTTACTGCGATGAAATATGAGGAAGCGTCGAAGGTTACGGTCGATATTGAGTTTTTAATGAACTTATTACAGGTGTCTACGAAGAAATAATAAGTTTGACTACGATGAAATACGTGGTGTGCACAATTATTTATATGTGGTGATATAAATAATTAAAGAAGTTTTTATAAGAGGTCAATGCAATCAAATTATTAAGTTATGAGAAGCCCATAATGATGAGTTTTGAGATGAGACACTATGAGGTAATATTAATGTAAAAGGAGTTTTTTTTTTAAAGATAATAGATGATTTTTTTAATGTTGTTCAAGAAAATTAAGTAGTATTTGTAATTTGAGGTAAAGTGATGAATAATGAAGTTTTTTTAAATGTTTTATGAGATCTATAGAGAAGAAATTAACCCAGCAAAACCAAACAAGTTGAGAAATTTTGTGAATAATAATAATTTAAGTAATGACATTATAAGATAAATAATAAAATAGGTTTGAGATTAATAAATGGATATAATTTAGTCATAATAATAAACGTAAATCTAAAAGTAGTATTATATTTAAATGCTGTAATTAAAGAATATAATAATTAAGATAAAAGTACATTCAAAGCCAATTTCAGAAGGTTTCCAACTAATAAGTCAAAATTTTAGTAGTTTTTTTTCCTCTCAAAACATACAATTCAATTTTTGGTGAATTGAAATGAAATGCTTGCTCAGTTACAGGACAAAGTCACAGAAAATTTATATTGTAATTTATATTTATAATGTGAAAATGTTTAATTGCTTTTACCCTGTTGCAGGTTTGACTACACTAATGTAGAAAGATTGGTGGATTAAGTAGCCAATTGACTACATTTAGTTGGCTAGACCTGTTAAGTTATATAGGTATATATTTTTTTGAATTAAATATAAATCATATGTGTATATATTTTGTGACTACATTTTGATATTGTATCATAGAAGAATTGTAGATCATTTGTTTTTATTATTTGTGCAATTGTTTTTATTATTATAAAAAAGATAGGGATAGGAAATTGTTAGTTTATTTATTATTTGTATATTGTTTGTTTTATAAAAAAAGTGGGTAGGTTTGTAATACGACATCGGGACGATGTCTAGTAGGCGCCGGTGATGTTAGGAATAAGTTAATATTAGGATAATATTAAGGCTATATTAGGAAGAAATCATATTCACAAAGCTCAGAATGACCCAACTATTGTGAAACAAGTAAAAAAATGCTGAAATTCTTGACTTGCAAACTCAACTAGGTTACCAAGACAACAAAAGGTATATAAACAATCAGCAGGATTTAGAGAGCTCTCTTGTCTTTTGGAGCTTGGAAGATACACGGCTGTGTGGCTAGCCGTGGTGGAAGATGGCCCAGGAAATCCACGCAACAAACCGTAAGCAAGCATTTCTATTCATAAAGTCACCAATAAAAACATTTGTAATTTCTTTTATTTAAAATATAATGATAGTTGGAATACTTCTGGGCTTTGAATAAATAATATGGTTTTGTTTTATTGTTTAATTAAATTCCTGTTATTGTATTAAAGTTTTGTATTTATATAAATTATTGTATTAAAGTTTTGTATTCAAATTATTGTATTAAAGTTTTGTAGTTAAATTATTGTGTTAAAGTTTTTGTATTAAAGTATAGTAGTAAAGTACCGGTATCAGGCAAATAGACATAAGTTTAATACCAAAGATAAGATTTAATAAAATTACTGAACCACTTATCTGATATTTAATTAATAAAAAGAACCCAGGCATAGTTTTAGAGGGCCAATCCTAACACCACCTACAAATTTCGCATAAGACTTTTTCAAAAAAAGTGCGCCTCGTACGCGAGGAAATACGGTATATTATTAGAATTTCCGTGGATCGGCACATAAGTTAACTTCTTTCAGGAAAGCTCCAGGCAGGAGTTATTTTGATGAACAAGCTTCCAAACAATTTTAAAGAAATTACAGACAAAAAGTGTTTTGATCAAACCAAACTAAGTTAATAGATGTTCAATGAGCACTGAGGTGAATGGGAACAATATAAAACACTGAAACCCCTACCACAAATTTGGTACAATAACATACACACAAATAAAATAAAATAAAATATTCATTTGCCTTATGTTATTATAATTCCCTGATGTACATTTTGGGAATTATAATAACTAAAGGCAAATAAATATTTTATTTTATTTTATTTGTGTGTATGTTATTGTACCAAACTTGTGGTAGGTGTTTCAGTGTTTTATATTTCTAACTAAGTTGTTGAGGGTTAACATATTTTACTCGGTTGGGGAGTTCCTTGAGGCCACACTTTAGTATTATTTCAGCCTTTTTAGCAATTGAGATTGTGCCTTATAGTATAAAGTGGTTCTAACATATATAAAGGGAAATTTTTTATATTGGCTATAAGTGTATATTGTATTATTGATGTGTTTGATTTGTTTTTGTTTATGTTATATTCAATGTTGTGATATGTGTTTTGATGTATTTTTTGTATTATAAATTTTTAACGCTTGCTAAACAGATTATGTTTCTACGGATCAATAAGGAGAATAAAATAAAATAAAGTATCTTTAAAATAAATAAATCAAAAAGAGAACACTCAGCACCTCTTTCTAGAGATTTGAATATTCTACCATTTCAAAATTTGTACCTACATAAAGTACTATGATACTTTTTTGAAAGAAGTGAAGATAGAGATTGCAATTTTGGACAAAAAGCGCAAACTCTATGCAATAAATTTAATACTTATATATCTAAACTGAGTTTAATTGTTTTCATGAAATGTTTTGATTATCTAGCCTCAAAGTTTTCTATCTGATTGAGGGGTTAGGGGTGTAGTGAGAGAGATGTGTTCTTGTTAGTTATATGTATTGAGTTTGTCAATAGTTATGTTGGTACTATATTATTTATAGTATTATTGAAATTTAACTATAATTTTAAGTATATTTAACACGATATTGTCTATAACAAGTTGTAGGTATTGAGTAAGTATAGAAATCATTCAGTATTAATGCTTGATATGTTTTGGAGCATTTTAATTGGTAAAGTAAATATAATAGGAAGCTGTTTGTTATATTAAATTTAATTCTATGTAAATATAGTTTAATAGAGGGGGGGGGGTGAACTTGATACAAGTTAGCCCTTAACAGTTTTGTAACCTCAGGGTATTTTCTTTTAGTTTGTTCCAAATTTTTTAATCTACTGTATAGTGTTAGATTTAGTGTCAGAAATTGTATTATTGTTGTGCTTCAGTTGTATTTTGTTAAAGGGAGTAAATTGATTGATTAAAAAAATATTATTATTACTATAAAAACATATCAAAAGTCAAACTTATATTTTATTAAGTTCAGGACTTTTCCAGTAGCAAATTACTGGAAATGCTGGATTATCGGGTGATACTGTGTGTGATTGCTGAATCGTAATTCAATTCATACAGGGAATACAGATGCAACATGTTGTTAGAAAGCAAATAGTGTATCTTTTAAAAAAGTTATTTCTCACAATATGCAAATCAATGATTTCTGGACAGTTATAACATGAGTTTGCTTCAGAAAAAGTTTACAAACTTGTTAATGCGTCTGCAGCTTCAATCCAGCTGATCTGTTCCTTTTCTTCACAAACTCATGATAAAATGGGGAACTGCCAGTTACAGTACAGACAAAGCATAGCAAACCGTTCTGAAACTACCAACTACGCTGAGCTCACCTGAGAAAACCCAAAGCTCACTGAACACTTCCAAGTATACTAAGCCTATTGTATTGCCAAACCACAACTTACGTACAAGTACGTTTCTGCCCATAATACCGTAAAACAAATTCATTATCTATGATATACGTAAACTGTATATCCATGATGGTGCCGGAGCATTGAATACCGGACTATTGGAAGTCTACTGTATATAAATCTCAGATGATATGACTAGTTCTGTACTATCAATATTTTTATAAAATTCAGCAAAATAATAACAAATAATTAAAAATAATATGCAACATTACCAGAACTGCTGTTGCATCTAAAGATGTCAATTTGGCAGGACCATGTTTGGTGATAACAAGTTGAGCAAAAAGTTCATGTGGTGCTATTGGCATATCATAAATATATTCTGCTTCACCTGAGAATAAAGAATATATTATATAATTACATACTTCATATAATATTGAACAATTATAAATAAAGTAGTTTTACCAGTACAGAGTATTTTTGTGATGGTGACCAGTTATGCATAATTTAACCTCAATCACTGTATTTATATTTTATAAGAAGTCCCATAGCATATGATAATGTGAAGATTATTATGTGGATTGAACAGTTGTAGTTTGTATGTTCAGGTGCAGAATTCACTTTTATGTGGGAGGAGTCAGAGTATACAATACGACATGCAGTCCTTGATGTTACCAAAGATGAGCCATCAATTGGCATCACTAGAACCTCTGATTTCTAAGCTTAAAACCATATCGTGGAGATTGGAAATATATTTTGTAATATATTTAAATAAATGCTGAGGTGCATTGTAGTAAAAATGTATAGTTATACTTTACTTTTAAACACATTCATTTTAATATAAACGTATTAAAGATTTTGACATAAGAGTGGAATATTGTTTGTATATTTTAGATTCACGATAGAAACACAATTCTTATATTGATATAAATAAACATATAATTGAAATCTTATTTTATGACAACCACTTGGTTTATAAACAATCAGATTGATTTAAAAAACTTTTCAAACTTTGAAATGTTTAGAAATTTTTGAAGTTTATTTATTTCATTTCACTGCATTACACCTGATTGGATAACATTGAGACTGTTGCAGGTAGGCAGCTTATCCTCAAATAACACATAATTGTAGTAATATAATCAATATTCATTTAACATTGTAATAAAATTAGTCACAATAGATCATATCAGTCCATTAATTGATTCTACAATTATTTTAGTTTGTTCAAGAAATAAATATTAAATATCTTTAAAAATACACATACATAAAGATGAGCACAATGCATTAACATAATAACAATACCAAACAAAAGCAATAAACATAACAGTAATAAATACATACATGATAGATAATTTCTCAGATTTTACCTATAAAATACATTACACACTATAAAAGATTCCTATCTTGTAGGAAATCATTTATGTTGTAATATGTTTTCTCCAGGAACAGTTGCTTCAGTTTTTTTGAATAGTGATATTTCTAATGTTTAATGTTTTGTCAAACACTTCCAATATCTCACCTACAACCATCACCAAGTCACCAATCTCTTCTTCCTTACAGTGATGCACGATATTTGTCATTATTTCCATAAATTTGAGAGTATACTCCTACACAACATCATTAAGGAAATCCATTCTTTTCCCTTTTTTTCCGTCTTTCAAACAACAAATTTATAATAACAATTTTAATATATATATATATATATATATATATATATATATATATATATATATTTACAAGTCAATATATTTTATTATTATTTTATCTTTTATGGCTGAACAGAAAGAAAAAGTCAGTCAAGAAGATAGTGTCAATTAAATATTTACTATCAGCAGTCAAATCAATATGAATTAAATTGGTCAAACAAACAAATAATTTTAATGATCAAAGTCAATATTTGATTTAAAGTTAAAAGATTGTAATATACAGATTTTGAATTTTTGAATATGAGATGAAACTTGCGGTAAAATAGATGCGTGATGTAATTGTATCGGAACATCAAAGTATTGGAAGTTGGTATAACTGTTTTTTAGAATAATGAAATAGATTAAAATAAATTTCCAAAAGATGTATTTATATGAATAGTAATGTCTAATTTTAAGATAACTTAGTTTTTGAGTGAAATAGTGTTTATATGAGATAAAAAGACTTGTTACTAAGTAGTTCTGTGTTTGAGGCTATAATCACATGATATCCAGGTATGTGACAAAGAAGGTATGTGAGGTATGTGATATCCAGAGATTTGAAAGCTTTTAGTTTAGCTTCAGTGGGAGAGGAACGTCTGAGATGGTGGAAAGACGTATTTTCGTTTAGTGAAGGAGTTAATTCGTAGACAATGAAATTTGTATTAAAGTGATTTTTATAAGGAATAAACAATGAATTACTAATATTTTAAAGTCAATTAATATTAGAATCAGTTACTAGACAATGTTTCAGATAGACAGACGTATTTTGTGAAACGGTTGGTTTTTTGTGAATGAATGCTGAAGCACATGGTGTGAATTGAACTTTGTTCCGTAAATAGACAATTTAATCGGTATTGTAATTGAAAGACTCTAAATGTTAAAACATGAACTTTGTTTTAGTAATAGAGACAAAAAACGTGTGAAAATCATAAATATTAGATTGAAAGCTCAGACAACTTAGGTGCTGAATGGACCATGGCGGACCTCAACCTTCAGGACGAGAACTGCACGCTATAACCGAAGTCTATTTTGGGAAATACTACAATGTGGTAACACAAGTAACAGACAATATTATTTTGTTTTCCTTGTACAAAAAATATATTAACGATAAAACTTTTAATAATGATTCAAATGTGTTAAAGTTTGTTTGATGAATAAATTTAAATGCAATAAGTATTTTAAGAAAGTTTCTAATTTAATAATAAATAATAAATTCTAGATTTGAGAAAAAGTTACTCATTTATAAAAACTAATTAAACAAAGTTGCAACTTCTTTTGAAGTAGACTCATTCAAAGGAAAATTTGTTTCTTCAAGACAAAATCAATCTTTTTATTTTTAACATCATATAATTTGAAATACGAAACTAATGTATGTGTATTAATGATCCATGTTTTAATAAATTACATATTCAGTTTCAGAAAAATAAAAGGACTTCTTATTTACCATGAAACCATTTGGAAGTACATTTTAAATGAAAACACGACCCTGAGAACTTCTTAATTAAACTTTTTTAACTTTTTCAAAATTGGTAAGTGTAAGCTTCCTGGCGCCCATAAAGCTGTGCAATTTCTTATTAAAATCAATATAACCCTCTTTTTTATATAACTACAAGATATGTCCTCAAAGTTTAAGGACGTGTAAATGAAAACAGGTTTATTTTATATGTGCAGCAAATTTAACCTATTATAATCTGCTATAATATTAAAATCCGAATAAATTATTAAAATCAAGCTTATAAAAACAAATCACTGCACTCCACTACACACTTCACACAAACTTTCTTTTTTTTTTTCAAACTGCCTAAAACTGCCACTAAAAATCATTTGTTTGAGGAGCCTGCATGAACACAACCACCTCCAACTTTGTCAACTCCAACAAGTTTGTGATTTGTTAAACAGCTAAGTTTGATATCTTGCTTTTATAATGTTTCACTGTTATTTAAAACTTACCAAAGATAAACATATATTATTTAACTTAGATCAAAGAGTCATTGTTTTAGGAAGTTCTGTCATAAAGCTGTTTTGGTATACCTTATACCATCAACAATGATAATACATAGATGATAATACAATTTCATACACTGAAAATCATTAGAATGATGCTGTTTATAAATATTTTTTCCAACTTGTTCATCTGGATTATCTGTAGGGGGAACTGAAATTCAAGTTCCACCAGAAAGATTATGTAAATAGTAGGGTATCCAAATTCCGTTTCTTTTCTGTTTGGAATAAAAGAACCTCATAAAAAATGACTGTTTGACTTAAGTTAAATAATAATCATTATATTAAAGCAAATCACAAGGTAATAGTAAATCTCTTGACAAACTGATCTCACCTGAACATTGGGCTACTGCTTCAAGTTTTATGACTGGTTTATGAACTGGATTAGAGTCTGTTATCATTTCAAAATCTTGTTTACCTGAAGAGACCGGTCTAGATAAGAGTTCACCACCAAGCTTGAATTTCGCTTGAACAGCGTCGGGAAATAAGTTCAACATGGTCTAGAAAGTAAAATTCCATGCCAAAGTTTAACTTTTTATTTTTTCACACGCACATAATATAGATTAAAAGTTATGTCATGAGTCAAAAATTGATGTATAATTTTCATGAAAAGTCTGTATTGAGTTCTGCTGTGATCAAGAAAGTATTTCTTGGAACAATCTAGATCTGTGAGTCACTTCCTAGTGTGCTTTTGTCAATATGGATAAACTGATTGTCACAATCAGTTGTTATATTTTATCTGTATCTTTTGGTTGTTATTGTTTTTCTTTATTTTTATTATTATTATTTTATTTTAGGCGATGGTGATCAAGAGGTTTTTTCACCTTTAAAGGAAAAGGAAAAAAAGTAACTTAAAATTTAAGAATCTCTGTCACAGGATAAAACAAACATTTTAATAAAAAATCCCTCTAATGACTTTGATACAATTTTAATAAAATGTAATCGACATAACAAATGATTCTAACTAATAATTAACTAGGCCTATAACTACAACTAAAAAATGGTGCAAAAACATTTCACAAACCTATTCACAATAATCAAACAAAACTAATGAATACAAAAATGTCTATTTGTCAGTTATCAGTAAAAAGGTGAAAATAAACCATGTACACCATCTTTTAACAAAATATTTATACATTGAAATAGGGCCTAAACTTGCTTTGCCTGTGCTTTAAACACATCCTGAGCTTCACTCTCAAATTTTGAGTTATAAAAAAATAATAAATAGACCCACGATATGCCCAAAATATGTCCATACCCAAATTTCATTAAAATCTGTCCAAATGTTTAAGTACTGTCCAAATGCTGTATAGTCCTGCACATATGACAGATAGACACCATTCTCAAAATCACTTTTTTGAACTCAGGGACCTTAAAACTAATATAACCGCATAAAACATGACATAATTTTTCTACCCATTGCATAATTTCTCTATACTACATATTTATATGAATGTGAAACATTAAATTTTTTTTAACTAAACCATAAATGGTAACCTAATCTAACCTACACCAACAAATTTAACTCAAAGTAATTTCTTTTTCTTTTATAAAGCTAAGTGTATTTTATTTGTAAGAGGTATAATATTATTTCAATGAGCAATATTAAGTTATAATCTTATATTTAATTCACTAAGGAATTTCTGCTCCTGTCTCATATTTCTTTGCTTATGACATTAGGGCTAATTTTAATGATTGATGAGTAAATTAAACACTGGTATCTGCAGATTTGCAGAAAGTTATTCTTTTTTCTTAGAAACACTTATTTATAATAAATTTATAATTTAAATATCATGCCTGTTATGGGAAAATAATTTGAACGACTGTTATAAATTCTCAAATACTTTTTTTTTGTTTTGTTTGAGAATTAATAACAGCTGTTTTAAATTATTTTTAGGTTAACTTATATAATACTTACTTTATGTATGGGGATTCACGATATGTTTTGATTGATTGCTTACATTTTACAACATTAAACAATTTATATAGATTATATTTAATATGTGACAATTGGGTCTGATTTTTTTCCACCCATAATTAACAGTTTATTGTTAATGCATGACAATTAATTGTGTAGGAACTAACATATTCTAAAAATGTCAAACATAGAAGTATAACATTAATAAAATATGAATATGTATTAATTTAATGAAATAACCACACAAATGTAGTTTCAAATCTGTTAAAATTCATAACTGGAAATGACTAGTACCTTATAAAAGAGAGATTGCGTGAGACCTTTCCTATAAGCAGGAGTTGCATCAGGCAGCACATAATCAGGACTGATTTCAGTATTCAATATATTCAGTGCATTTTGCAGTACATTTACATCTTGAAGAAATTTATCCATCAGGAAATTCTCTGTTTGTGTTGCATGCACCTGAAATAAATTAACCCTAGATTACTTTTCTTTGTTCATTGTTTTACGTGATCACTTTCATTCGTAAATTTTATTACATTCTGTTTTTATTTTTATTATTATTTTTTAAACTTTACTTTAGTGTTGACTAATTTTTATATTAAATCCTTTATTGTTTTAAAGTGTTAATAAAAAATTTTAACAATGAGTTCCTACATATTTTAACTGTAAATTTTTTTTTACCACCACTACAAGTACGTTTAAAAAAATAATTAATCTGGGAAAAAATCGAAAAAAATATTTTATTGGAAAAATTAATCGGATATTCATAAAATACATCATTTTTAAGTGTTTACTTTATATAAAAAGAGAAAAATGATTTATAATAAGTTCATTAGGTAGAATGTCAAAAATACCAAAATTAAAGTCCTGTCTTCACTGGGAATCACATTCCTTACAATGATTAATATACACTTAGTAGCTAAATCAAACACTTTAAACTCTAAAATCACTATTTACACAATAAACTATTTACAATAATAAAAAAACTAACATAAAAATATAATAAAAACAATAATTTACAAAAAAATATTCAAACACTTAATAGTTAAAACTTTCGCAAACACTATTCTTTCGTAAAATATACTATGCAAGCTTGAATACGGAAATAACGGTCTAACCTTGAGCTTAGCCGAAGAGACAATGGCCTCTATTCACAATAGCGGAAAGGTAAACAATAAGACAGAGCGTGTCCGTCTTTTGTCTACAAGTTCTCCGAATTTTACAAAGGGCGGGTCGTATTTTTTACAAATGAGTAGTGTTCTAGGGTTAAATATGTGATTTTAAGTAAAAAAATACATTATATCAATTTCAGCAAGTCACTATTTACACTATGTTTTTTATAATAATACAAATTTGTTTGTTTGTCTACATTTTTTGTCCAAGTTGAATCAATCAATATTTATTGCCAGCACATAACCTGTAGAGCAACTTCAAGTTAACAGCATAAGTTATTAAGCAATAAACAAAAATAAAAACTACGCAAGAAATCTATACCACAAATAAAACTTTACAAATTAGATAGTACAACAAATTATAAAACTATATAAATAAATATATAATAGGCAATCTATGTACACTTTTCTTCACATACTATTGGATTAAATCTCTCCCTCCCTTTTTGGTGTAGACCTACTCTTGTTCTCTTCCGTTCATCTTGTTATTAGGATATTCGAGTGCTAGCTGTCTCTATTTTACGCTCTGTTAGATAAATCTCTGTATTTTCGTCTTGCATGACATGTGATGGTGTGCAACGACACATATTAACTTAAGTTTATATGGTATTGTGAAGTATTTGTATCTATTTGTTAGTGTTTTTAATGTTTTCATTTACTTCACAACTTTTTTTTTACAAATTCACACAACTGACTATCTAGGTAATATTTCGATATTTGATCTGTAGTTCCATGTAAACTAGCTTGACAATGCTCTAACTAGCGAAACCATGGTCGGTAAATTTTAAATAAAGTTGTGGTTTATACTAAAAATTGTTTGTTTTAATTATTAAAATGGAATACCACCAAGCATCTACGGTTTTTAGCATAAATAGTTTAAACAGATATTATTTCAAAAGTATAGGTGAGAAAGTAATACTAAGGTAGGATGAGAAAGAGTGGATTTATCCTACAACAAAGACTGAGTCTGTGATCGGCCATAACAAGGTGTGCACCAATACAGATACATATCAGTGTTCTTGTAATATACATTACTGTTGAGACCGAAGGTTCTTGGTGGAATTCCATGTTTAAAAATAATAAAACACATTTTTTATTAAATTTTGTAACTTCCATTTTTTATTAGTCTAGCCGACCAATGGTTTTACCTGCTAAGGCATTGACGAAGCTGTATTACAGACTGAAGAAAATGAAAAACAGAAAACCTTAAAAACTAGATGGTGGGAGTTAGATACAATCAATGGAAGGGTGGGGAAATACCCGGTCTGGGCAATGACCATAGGAACAATACAGAATGGGAAAAAAGTTAATTTTTCTAGGTACAGACAACTTTAATGGTTTTACTAAGGGGGAATTATACAAATCTAATTGGTCATTTAAAACTAAATTAGGATTATAATATGTGAAATTATTGTGTAGTATTTTGTTTATAGTTTGTATTAATGTTCAACAATCTCTATAGAGTGATTAACTAGTCCTGATGATGGGGCTACGGCACCGAAACATGTCTAATCTTGACTAAGAAATCATGTGACAGACCAAATAAAAGTTATACGTAATTATAACAGTGACTTAGATACAACAAAATGCAAATTAAATTTCAATATTGTGTGACATGTACAGTCAATGTACTAAATATGTAATTATATATTATTTAAAATGTTATGTTGTGTAATATTATCTAAGTGGACTTATAATTAGTTGCCGTGAAGATGCTGCCTGCGGCAGTAAAACATGTAGCCACATATTATAAAATGTTGTTTAACAAAAACTACTATTGACTGAGAAAGGTATTTAACATAAATATATGAGTATTTTTCAAAGACAGCTTCCATGATTCATTTTCATTTTTTGACTGACAACTTCTGAACTAATATTTTGGGTGACAATTAATTCTGGTTTGCAAGTTTGTGCAATGTTTTTGTACCATTTATTTAAATAACAAAACAATGGTAATATTACTAGTTACTGTAAGAAACTTTTTAATTGATCAAATTACTTACAAAACTACTGTTGATGCCTCCATACACAATGCTTGGACGTTCCATTACTCGAAACTTGTTGAACTTGTCAACCTTGAACTTAAATCCAGCATTGACATAAGCATGAGCATTTTGTGCACGAGGAGTAATCTGTAGAACAAATGTAAATTTTCAAAAATAGAAAAATATTTTTTAAGGTTATTGATTTTTTATGGAATATTTTTCTAATAGAGACAAATCCCTAAAATGATGTAAATTTAAATCTTTTTATTATATAGAATAAGTTTGATCATTTTGTGGAAAATCAATGTCATAAAATCACTGATAATTTTAGAATTCAACTTTCTGTTTACAAAATTTAAAAAACATTTGTACATAACCATTACAATTATACCAATTAGTTTAGCTATTTTCATTATTCTGTATATATCATAAGAAAGAACAATAAAAATCACTTGCAGGTAGATTTTGAAATAAATTTATACAATTTATCAATGTTGAAAAATGAAAGCATTAGTAAAATAAGTATGCTTGTCCAACACTCCTTCTTATTGAGAGCAGCTGTTCCCATTGTTCTAAGTACTTAGATAAATTTAATACTATAGTGACAAATGTGGCTTCTAAAAATTAAAATTGAAATTAAAGTTTATATTCCATTTAATGGACTTCTTACTGGAAATGCTTCATAAAAAGGTCATGAGTATTTTTCTAGACTTTTCCAAACTATATGATTGTGTTGACTTTAGTTTGATACTTGAAAAATGTAAAAATATTAGCGTTAAAAGAATTCCATTATTATGGATAAAATTATTTCTTTATATAAGAATGCAGCTTATCAATGTTCTCAGCCCAGTGTTATTTGTAATATGTATTAATGATTTGTCATAATCAGTACAAGTGGATAGTATAATTCAGTTTGCTCATGACACAACATTAAGTTTTTAAGGGGATTCGGTAAAAAATTTGAGCAAAAAACTTTTAAACAATTCAAAAACATTGAACAGTACCTTGCTATAAAAGTGGTCCATGGGAAATGGATGGTAAAATAAGACAGTATTCCATTGATTTTTGGTTTAAAAATTGTTTACTGAGATCGAAATAAAGCTACAAGTATGCCATTTTTAAATGTTTATGTGCTGAATATTACATCACTCAAATGATGACCATTTTCACAAACACATCTTTGAAGGCTTTTTTGGAAATTGGTCTCCACTTTTTCCAGTGTTTTTTCTTTGATTTATTCAATTTGGTTTGTTATTACAGCCCATTTAAATGAAAATGGGCTTCATCAAACATTATAATCCTCAATCTTCATCATCCTTGAACATATTCAGCATTGTTTGTGGAATGTGAGCCATTGTTGATAATCACCAGCATTCAAATTCTGCGCCATCAATAATTTAAAGGGTGAAATCCCAAGTCTTTGTGTAAGATACATATTACAGTGCTCTTAATCAATCCCAGTACAGAAGCATTGAGACGGAATGAATAAGTCAGTCGTCTCAAGGCTAATTCAAAACATTTAAATTGCCACACTAAAACATCGTAAAGTTGGAATGCGGAAAAGGCGATGATGTCACGCGAGGCAAGCCAAAATCTGGCATGTCTGAGCCTGATGGAACAATTTATAGTGATTCCAATTTTATTAAAAAACTAAAATATAAAATTAAATAATGATACAGTAAAAGCAGACGATTAATAATATCAAAAAATAAATATAATTTAACTTAAAACAAAAAAGTTATTAAGGATATTAGATGGGCTAAAAAACCTAAAATTTGCAAAAAGGGGGAAATTAAAAATCAAAAGCAATAGAGTCATAAACCGTAGAGGACATAATAATAATCAACAATAAAAATGAAGTAATAATAATAATAATAATAATAATAAGGGGAAAAAGGACTTGAAAAGTCATTTCTAGGAGAGTTTTTTTAAGATTTTAAATGTGAAAGGAGAATAAACTAAATAAACCTAATAATAGAAAATGAAAAAACAATAGTAGGGAATAATAATATGTGGTCAGAAAAAGAATTAAAGTTAAAATGGGGGAGAAATAATAATAATTAGCAGCCCTACTCCAATGACCAACAGTCAACGGAAAAAAACCGAAATAAAAAAAGATTAAAATATCAATTAAAAGGGTTTTTAATGAAAAATAATTTATAAAACTAATACAATAGAAGAAAACCAAGCCTACGACAGCTTTTAGCAGAAAAGTTACGGAGTAATTCAACCGAAAACTTAGAAATCAACAGAAGAGACATTTCTTTGCTAAAGGGAGAAAAAGTGGTTACCTTTTGCGGGAAACATTCCCACAAGAAGGGAGAGCCAAAATTATTGGTCTTAAGACCGATACTCTAGTAACAGTCGCCGAGCAGGGAAGACGTTATTATTGTCACTCTAAAAATTTTTCTATAACTTCAATAAATTTTAAAACCAAGTCAAAGTATTTTATGTAGTAAAGTAACTTATAAAAATTAACCATTTTGAAAAGCAAGAAATAAGAAGATAAATCTACAGCGAAGACTAAGCATCAAGGAATCGTAATTACTACCAGCAATCCACAACTGTAACATAACCAGGAGTTGGAAAGGAGATAATTTGAAGACACCGTTAACCATCTACAGCAAGGAACTTCACAACTTCAAGACCTTTATGTTAAGTGTGAAGGTACACTAAATCTATATAATTCGTAAAAAAGTAAACTCATTTAAATTGAAAATTTATTGGGGAAATTTTTAATATTGTAATAATTCTATAAAAAAGATGATGTTATTATTTAATGTTGTTAATTTGTTAATTTGCTCGACTATAGGGCGCCAGATGTGTTAACATCAATTTAGAAAAAGAAAGTTATTATTGTTATTAAATTTTCTCAGGGGTGAGTCCTTTTATTAGTGTACTTCACAGTGATATTTGGTATTTAATGAAAACACTTGTCTCTGAAATGTTAACATAAAGATTTATTAAACTATTAGACAGATATAAAGTTTGAATAGTCATATTCAACATCTTACACTAACACATCCTATCAAATTACTCCTATTAAAATGATATTGATAAGAAAAAGATCTGAATAAAGTTTATTTACTGACGTTATCTTACTTGTTGCAACATACAAAAAAAAAAATGAATTTAATTGAAATAAGAATTGCATCCTTTTAAATTAATGCAAGTTATATTGTTTTACTGAATATCAGAAAATTTATAATTTGTTTTCTTCATAAAGTTTTAAGTTTAAGGATTTACCTTTTTTATTAAAATGCTAATCATCTATATATTCTATATCTAATATTGAACAACACAAATTCTATCAAATTCATACATAGTTTAAAAATAAGAGTTTCTGAAACGTGGATACCAAACACGTTATTGTTTCGTTGAAAACACTTTGAATCCGTGGTTGACTTCTCCTATTGTCCAAGACACCATGATCCCGCCTCGTGGAAATGCTCTCTCCCTTATGATGACATCCTCGAATCGTTTCTCCCTTTGTTTTATGGAATTCATATTCATTTTCTGTTTATTAAAATGAAAATTAATATTCATTTAAATTAAAATTTCTTTTGATATTTCTCACAAATAACAGTCTTGTCTATAAATATTATCAACTCAGCATTAACACTGAAACACTGAACGTTCATGTCTCATTCTACAAGTTTATACATTGGTTTAAAAGTTCACTATTTATAACAATCACGTTCAATACTTTGAATATGGGTTTATAGTCCTATTGTCCAGAAAATATTCAAAACTCAAACCTTTGACTCATGGAAGCCATTGCAAAGAAAAACCGCATGGTAATTCATTCTACTATATAACAAAGTCTCTCGTAAAGTCAGTCTCTAACAATTCTTTGTACACTGATTTTTCACTGTCTATACCTTATGTCAATATCAACTCTATTGTCCCTTCTAAATTATAAAATCTTACATTCTATCGTTTTTTTTTTTTATTGTTCTATTTGATAACGCACAAACGTCGAAATACGTCTGAACCCTTCAATCACTGAACTGAGACTCTTTTAGAAACAACCTGTCACTCCTAACGCTGGACTCAGACTGCCGTTACCATGAGGCAAATTCTCACTTCCGAAAGCGTTCTTTCCGGTTATTGTTCCCACGTTTTACCGCACTGCCGTAAAAATACACATATTTTACATAACAAAACAAACAAACTAAATTACATTAAAATTAAACATAATAATTCATATTGTTGTCTTGAAAATCCATTTTTCTTTTATTAATGAAGTTACTACATTTAAATTATTATTTGAATCTCTTATCTCTTTGGCTTAACCGCGTCTTTTAAATGAGTCTATTTTAATATCTGACTTTTCACATTGTCACAATATATTAACTTCAGTAGATTCAAGTAAACTCTGCTTTGGTCTAGAATAAGTGTTCAAATGTAAATACGACTATTTCAGTCAAGAAAAAACTATTTGTAGTCCTAGCTGGAATGGTCTAGCATTTTTAAATTTTGTATTAATGAATAAGAATTTTGTGTCCTATTAATTGTGTAAAAATATTTTGTTTGTTGTTCAATAAAAGATAAATTGTTTTAAATTATTTAATGGTTAAGAGTATAATATAAAAATTTTATCCTCAAGTGTTAATTCGTTTTATTCACCAAACTGGTTTTAAACATTTCCTTTTTAAATAATTAGAGATTAAAAAAGTTATTATTATTAATGTGCTCTGGTATAATATAAAATTTAAATAAATAAAAATTATTATCGAAATTCAGGAGCTGATTTCTTTCAAAAGGCACTTCCCCAGAGAGAGAGAGAGAGAGAGAGAGAGTGTGTAAAAGTAATAAAAGTAAATTCATTGAGCAAAGAAATCAAATTCACAGAATTTTAGTAAATTCAGATTGTAAGTTGTTGAGAACAGACTTGACTCAACAAAAGCCAAGTCTTGCAATAACTTTGATTTAAAGTAAAATAGTAAAAGTGAGCAACTTGGTCTTGTCCGCGATCGAACCGACTCGAACTCCCAACGAGGGGTTAAAAAGTTAAAAGAAAACGTGGTGCGTGGCAAGTGACGTAACTACCGAGGGTTCGAGTGAGCTGGTAAGTGGTAAGTGGCTTTCCAACGTGGGGTTCGATACGTGGTAGCATGTAGCCTAGCAGAATGGCCAAGACTGCACAGCACCACCTCTTTCATTCTAATAACCTTATTATGAGGTGTGTGTGTGTGTGTATATGTGTGTATGTGTATATGTGTATATGTGTGTATGTGTGTATGTGCGTATGTGCGTATATGCGTTTGTGTGTGTGTACGTGCGTGCGTGAAAGGTCGGGTGGTTTTGTTTTCATTACTGAAACTTTGAACATAAATTCAGTTACTCATCCCAATATGAAATTGTGACTGGGAATTTTACTATTGCACCCAATACAAAAATTACGCTTAAAACTTCATTGAATTTCAATCACAGATTCAACACTTTTTACAAACATTTTATAAGTGAGCCCAATCCTCAACACTCCATAGTGGTATGATGCAGAATGAATAGCATGGAGTGGATAGTTGAATGTCCTTCACCACAGATGTCCACCATTTCCACACACTACTCATTTCCCGTGGATCACACTCTATTTGACAATCAATCCATGCAAAGCTAAGTACATACATGTTATTAGAAAACATAATTTAAATCATACACCAAATGTCATACTAGGGATGAAACTATACTTGCAGAAATACAATCAGCAATATTTTGGAGTCTCTTGATTATCAATAGATTTAACAAATAAGTACTATTAGTGTTCATAAGTTTGTACAACATGACCTAGTTGTAATCTGCAACCTCATAGATTCACTAAATTATATCATATTTATTTGTAGATTTTGTTATTTTATGTGTAGGTTTTGTCATTTGTAGATTTAGTAACTGTATATTTTGTAAGTATGCAGTGTGCTTGGGTATTTAAAAAATAATTTTAAACATAATAATTGTAAAGTATTTTAAATGAGTTTTATATTTTAATGTTTGTTTTTGTTGGACTTGTTTGTTTCCTAAATTATTTATGTAATTTTTTTTAAATATTTTGGCTAATGCTCATGATTTTAATATTTATTTTATTTTGTTATTTTTTGTATTTGAATGAAGGTGTATCTTATACAATTGAATAATTTGTCATACAAGAGACTAATAAAAATTGAATTAAACTATTAATAGAAACACTGGAATATTTGTGTTATCACTATTTATGTTTCTATTGTTTTTATATTTGTAAGAATAAACAAATCTTTTAAATCCCTCTTATAAGTTTATTAACCAGCCAATTACAGTTGCTGATTGAAAACTGAATGGCATTACAAAAGTATATCAACACAAAAGATATATTAAAGTGTATGCATGACATTATTCTTTCAAAGAATGTTAAAAACAAAACAAAAAAATTAATTATGTGGTGTCATTATTATTTTTTAATTAAAATGTCATAGGTATATATGTCAAAAGAAATGTTTTTAGTCTGCTGTTGTTACAGCTATTTCAGTAAAAGTTACCACGTTCAGACAAATTAACACATGACACTCACAATTTTTTATACTATACTCAAGTTGACAGCATTTATAATCAAGATGTGGCCAGTCATTTTAATCACAAATGTACTGAACAATTTATTTATCTTTAGTAGTGTTTAAAGTATCAATCAAATTATATTTTTCTATTATTATATGATGTGTAATGTAACACACTACATATCAATTTGTTGATATTTTGTATAAGTATGGTAAATGTTTATATACACTGTTAAAAAGGCTTAAAAAGAATAATCTCTTGGTTTTGGAACACAAATAAAAACAGTATCATTGTAATAGTTGTAAAATTTATGACCTTCTACGGTTTATTTATAAATATTATCTTTAAAAAAAAAGAATTTAATTTTACTATAAGTTTTTTAGTTAAAGTTTGCTCAGCAATTATGGGCACCAGATGTATTGACATCAATTTAGAAAAAATGAATTTAATTATTATTAAAAATATCTCGAGGCCACAAGTTCTTTTTAAGACGTACTTGGCATAGGTGAATGAAAGAAAGATTCAAATCCTTTTTTGCTGAAATTGTACATATTTATTGGTTAAACATCCTACAATTATTAATATTTTTTATATAGCACATTATATATATATATATATACTGTATATATATATATATATTATATACCTTATAATAACGATTTATTACTTTTCTTTTTCTATTAAAAAATGTTGCAACAGGAATTTACTTTTTTATTTAAATTTAAATCATTATGTAAATCTCAGATGGAGATTTACTTCAAATATTAAAATTTCATTACTTTATCTTTCAATTTATTTCTTTTAAAATATTTTTAAAAACAGATTAAAAAATTCAAACATGTGTAACAAAATATAATATAAATTCTTATTCCTAATTTAACATATGGTGTTTATACCAGAACACCGATTTGCACAAAAATGTCCGTAGGTATTTATTCAAGATGTCCAAAGTCTTGCAGATCACGGCAATCGTTGTTTTCCGAAAAGTTCATCTTTCGAATGATCACACAGCACTCTAGAAATGTTATTTGTACGATAGTCATAACTTTCATCGTTAATAAAATAATGTTCAATGCGATACAAAGTTCTCGCCACGTGCTAAATGGTCGATTTTAAGACACACGTTTATAGTATACAGTCTTTTATTATTTAAAATCTTATAATCTCGAGTGTTCATTAAGTTCTTTATATTTACTGTCTAATTAAATGCTTTATACTAATTTTCTCCTAAATATTGTTTGTCCATTAGTATACACTAAGTCTATTACATTCAAACACGTTTACATTGTCATTAGAAACACTTGTTATCTCTCCTCTAAGCATTTTCTAACTTTGTTAATCTCTATTTGAAACAAGAATCAAATCTGTTACATTTTTTAAATAAAGCAAGCTTTCAATTAAGATTTCACTAATGAACATTTTACACCTCGTGTTCTGAACTAAGACTTTTCAACACAACCTTACTTCACTAAGCTCCTCACTGGACTGACTTGAAACCACGAGATTCTCTCTACCGCTTCCGCCAAAAATCCTTTGACACATCAGTTTATTTTTAATTATTCACTTTACATATCTACAACATTTTACTATAAAACATTTATTATAAAATCATCTTAAAACTATTTATAACATAAAATTATTTTCTTGGACGTCTTTTACTAATAGTTTACGGCATTCCTTTATTAAATTTTACTACATTTGTATGGGCCAAGAACCAATCAGCTTCTTTGACCTATATTCCTCAGAGCCAATCACGTCGCATCTTTTAACCCTATTATTTACTATGTTACATCATTAATACTACCAAAAATTTTATAATTACAAGTAAGAATAATATTTACCGTTTTGTTATTGCAGTCACTTTGATTCAATTAGATCATCTAAATTCCTGTCCTTAGTATCTCTAATACACTCCTGAAACCTCAACCTGAAATTCTACAGCACTCGCCTAGTATTTACGTCTGGTATTATTGTAATTTCATGTCAAATAGCATATTTAGTTCCTGATTTTGTTCTCTTGTTTAAAGACATCTGCCAGAGATATCTCAAAAGGAAGAATTCCCAAGGATCTAGTGAGTGAGCTGCCCAAAAAATGTCACCATGTAGTGAGATGAAGCCTCTTGGAATTTTTTTCTCAGAACTTCCATAGATGCCCTTGCAATGTGCGCAGTTACTACATCTTATTGATGCCGTACATTTTCAAGCATATTGAGTTTTGGACTACAGAATTTTGTGTAACATCTCTACATAGCAGTGGGATATAACTGTTATTGTGTATTCTTCTTTCTCAAAAAAGTATCACCAAATTATTTCAAATTCCGCAATACCACACCAAGCAGTAATACCTCACTGTGGAGAACTCGCATATGGAGTTCTTGAGGTCGCATATTGACACATTTAATTAAATAAAATGACCTTTGTTAGTAGAAACTACAACAGGAACTATTCCACAATAGTGTCGCACGATGCATGCACAGTTATGTTTCTTATTACTGATGAACAAACATAATTTTGTATGGCTGAAACTTAAGGTCCATGTGTACATTCTTCTCACATGCTGATCAAATAGTCCCAAAGCATCCTTAGCTGGTGAACTTTGAGAAGTTCTGTAAATGACTTACTTCACTGCTGTTATACTCTGTAACATTTTAACACAGTAAGGTCTATAGAACGATTTCATTTTAAAGCTCTCTGAATTTCTAACCCATAACAACATGATTTGCTGTCAGGAACTGTGTCAACCTGCTTCAAAATGTTTAAAAATAACTGTTCCCTTATAATGAGTCACTATTTTTTTAATAAGTTTAAATTATAAACACACAATGTTTACCATTACACATCATGATGGCTTGGCTTCTGCTGTTAAAAAACATACCTCCTGACTACCGCCATTAATGCATGCCTGATGGCAATTTTAAATCTGCGAGATTATTCTACCAAACCTTATACAACTAAACTCAACCAATTTTTACATAAATACTTATATCAACATATTTTGTTTACATTTATGAAAAATATGTTACCCGTAATAGTAGGATAGGCGAATATTATGTCATGCGCTGTTGTTATCTACATAAGTTAACCTCCATAACTAATTTTTCTACTCACTTTATAAGTTGTAACCGTAGTATTATTAGAGTTAAATGAAGGCACTATAATTGTTGTTATAACTTTCTTATACATGTCAGTTTCTAAAAACATTTGTAGGGGCAGTGATTGAGGAGAGATTCCCATGCCTGGATCTGTAAAAAAAAAAAAAAGAATTTTGTAATGTAATACAATGCAAAACTTAATTAAATGGTTTACTAATTATAATAACCAATCAATACAAGACTTACTAATGATTTCATATCTATAAAACAAAATTAAATTAATGGAATGAAAATGGACTAATGGAGAAGTATAAGAAGTCACATTTACAGAGAAAAAGAAGAAGCACTCATAACGAGCTTGTTGGAAAAAGGGGGCGGTTGAAATTCATGAAGTAATAAGTGCACCATCTCTAGCTAACTTTAAAGGAATGTTTTAAATTTACACATACTGGGCTACGATTATGAGATAAGCAAAAGAAATGCACATTCTATTTTGCATGAAACCTGTAATAATGTAAAAAATTAAAGTTTGTAATGGTAGGTGTTAAAATGAGCGGTTAATGGAAATAGAGGGGGAAGCTATTGAAATGATATGCAGTATTTGGTAAATTCTTTTATGGAAACAAGATAGATTTTCAAGACAACATAACAAATAACGATGTTTAATATTAGTATAGCTTAGTTGATTAAAAGTGTTTTATTTTAGTATAAAATAATTAAGTACAAGTGTTGTTTTTTGTTACAAATAATTGATAAATTGTGCGAAAATATTAGGGGTGTGTGAACTGTTTAAAACAGCGGAAATAACAGAGGAACGTAGGACCGGTTTCCAGTTATAGGACAAGATCTCGTGGCGAATTGCTAGAACAGTCTTAGTTGGACAGTCTTGGTAGGAGAGTCTTAGTTTGGGATCTGAGTGAGTTAGACCCATGAAAGTTTGTATCGGGAAGTTTTGTTAAAAATGTGATTTATTTAATTTAGAGTCTCATCCTGGGAACAATAATGTTCAGACTTATGGTAGTTTGTATAAAAACAGTTTTAGTTGGAAAGTTGAGATGTTAAGATGTATTTTTGGACAGTCTAGTTTCAGTATTCAAAGTGGTGATGCAATATTTGCACTTGTCCGACAAAAAACGAACAATGAACTAATTACGTTGAAAGACATTAGCAAAGTACAAATGCAAGGTGTAATTGTAGCAATTTCAATCAAGCTAGTTCTACAGGTCGACAACGCAAAGGGACTCATCTTCGAGGCCACGTTTTTTCACATCACTACAAGACAAAGAATCGACGTCAACGGACTGGTAAAAAATGTGTTATTCAATACAAAGAACTTAATTTGTCTATTATGTGAAACTTAAAATGTTTTATTTTATAAAATTATAATCAAATATTTTAATAATTATGTTTAATCAATGAATAGATAATAGATGTCTATCGATATAAAATTTTTTATAAAGTAAACTCAATAATAAGTAACAGATGCTTCAGTCTGCTTGATCTTTTAAAATATTTCTTTAAAAGTTGCAACTAAATAAAAAAATAAATTCATGTTTTAAAAAATAATAAACCCTTCTTCAAAGGTAATAGTAATAATTTTAATTAGGATATATATTTTGAATGTATATGTATGATTTAAATGAATTTATGTTTAATAAACCTTTATGTTAATTTCAGCTACAAAAGTTTTCATTGATCAAAACCAATATCACTGTGGAGTACACTATTAAAAGAGCTTACGACCCTAGAGATTAAAAAATTTAATAAATTCTTTTTTTTTTATGTTAAATAATGATCAATAGATCTGGCGCCCAATATTAACCAATTAATAAGAATTAAATTCATTTGCAAAATTAAATAAATAACGTAGGAACTCTTCAAGTTCAAAAGATAATTTTTTTATTCTTAAATAGCTTCACTATACAGAGAAAGCTAACTTTTAGAATTATCACAAACCACAAACAAAAATATTCAAACTTACCAAAAATCTGTGTTTTAGTTATCTGTTTACACAAGTTATTCTAGAATTGAAACAATAACACATTTATGTATCATTACTTAAAACCATGTGTATATGTTAATATGTACATATGTAAAAATTTATTAACATGTAATTCAAAAAAGAAATTGATTGAATCAGATGTATTTTCCAAATTACGATTGACAATACATTTTGTTTTAGTTTACACTTTTTATTTACCAATTAAAATTTTTTATTTAAATTTTGATAATAAATAAAAATTTAACCCAAAACATATTATTAAAATCATTTTACTAAAATAAAAATAATAAAGTCATGACTAATTTAAATTTTGAAAGGATTCTTGAAATATTGACAGTCTAAAAATTTCTGGTATCACCACTCATTTAATATTGATTTTGGTTTTATGCTTTTCTTTGTTTTTTTTAAAGACAAACTCAAACTGATATATTATTACATTCAAAGGAGATACAATAAAGTTGTTTTAACGTGTATGACTAATCATGTTGGATAAAAGTCAGGATGATTTGTGACTTTGTTATTCGCACCACCATTTGGACGTTTGTCCGTTTTTTACTTCATTGATGTTAATTTAAACAATAATTAACAATGTGCTTCTGCTCATATTGAAAATTACATGGTAGTTTTCGTTGTTTTTTTAAACATATTCACATTCACCATTTTGAGAGTTAACATTCCTGAGTTAAAAAGCACATCAAGTGAGATGATCATGTAATCCAACAGTAATGCTTTCCAGTTACAGCAGTTACATGTGAAGCAACGATGCTGGTTTAATGAAAGATTTACAATAATCTAGATTTTAGCGTCCATTATGAAAAGCTACAGGAGAATAAAAGATGGTCGATTAATGATAAATGATTAATGATTTCATATCTATAAAACCAAATTAAATTAATGGAATGAAAATGGACTAATGGAGAAGTATAAGTTGCCACATTTACAGAGAAGATCTTGTGAAAAAAGAAGAAAAAACACCCATGAAGAGGTTGTTGGATAAAGAAGGGATTGAAAATAATTTTATTAAATTATGAAGCATAAATGATGGTCAAAAAATAATTTCTTAATAGTCACCAACAGAAAGGAAAAAACAAGGTATTTGTAAAAAAGTTGAAAAGTGGGAATTAGAGAAAGTAAGTATGTTAGGTTAGGAAAGAAAATGGACGGATATTCCTTGTGATTCTTGAGATCGAGATCATCAAACGACGCACAATCAAACATAACACACTACTACTTTTATTCAACCAAAACATATACTGGACGGATCAAGTTAAGTCTAGGGGTCACCCTGGATAGGAAACTGACATGGTCAGCCCACATAAACTACACTCTTAGAAGAGCAAACATAAAACTCTTCCAGCTGTATCTATTGCTCAACAAAACAAGTTACTCTCAATGAGAATGGTCCCCATATTATATAAGTCGCTACCCATGATTATACTTACATATGCAGCTCCTGTCTAGAGACAAGCTGGGGACATCCACATCCAAAGACTACAACTATTCCAAAACAAAGTTGGAATGCCAGTATGCACCAAACTTTAGAATAATACACAAAGACTTGAATGTGGCTTGTATCAAACAACACATTCAACATTTAGCAGTAAACCTTTATAAGGGGACACAATCACGCCCCACATCTACGCTGAGTTCCTCACCTGGCAGATACAAAACAACATCTGATAAACTCAAACGACCCCTAACCCATGACAGGCCATCACATCCTTATCACTGTGACCTTTTCCTAGTTGTTATGTCATCAGATGTGTTTCAGAAGCGGTAGGGGCAACGTAGATGCATGAGACAAGATTATCAGTAGCCCAGAAGAAAATATTGCTTGAAACTTTATTGCAGGGGCAGCTTGATAGCTGATGCTGATGCACATGGTTGCATGCAGCATGTCTCTTTTGCATGGTTATTTCAGTTTCGAGTAGGCAGCAGAAGATGATGCATGTAGGGCAATCCTATATTAATAGAACTAACAAGGTATTTGTAAGTTAATCCCATCCTTCACCTACACAACACTCCAGCCATGAACTGTCGTGAGGTTTTCCCTACCTGGATTCTATTCCAACTAGGGATTTGCCTCGCTCTTCAAGCGATACATTATGTTTTGCTTATTTCACCATATTGTCTCGACAAGTCCATGGAAAGAGCTTACAAGCTTAGTACATGGAAAACCATTCCTGAATCCTTGTCCTACTTGACAGGGGTACCAACAGGAAGGCAGGTGGTTTTTAGTGAGTAAAAATCAAACACTATTGGGAAGATCAAATGTCTCCCTTTGTCTTTTAAAGATATTCCACCTCTCCTACGAAACTAAAAAAAAAATCAGGTTTAAAAATAAATTAAAATGAATTTCGCGGCTCAATTTTTTTTGTAGGTTGTACTGATTTTGTAGGTTTTGTAGGTTGTAGGTAAGTACAAATCATCTTAAAAAATCTGATTTTAAAATTGGATTCAGCATTTGAAAAATATAAATAACCTAATTATGATTGTTAAGATTGACCAACTGATTTTAAATTACCACAATTTTAAACATATTCTTCTTATGTTGTTATAAAAAACCGAAGCTAGATTATTTTGTAGAGCAGTAATTATTTGTTTACTTATGTATGAAGAAGTCATTCATGTCTTTAAATGTTTTTATTTTATTCAAATATTATGCATTGATGTTTTATCAACTTATAACTAACATTTTTAATCAACTGATATGAATAACTAGAACGTATTCTAAAGAGGGGGAAAAAAAGGGGGGGGGGAAAAAACAGTTCCATCAATTTCATATTTCCTTCTGTTTCTCAAGACAACAGTGATTCATTTTTGGATTAAATTTTGTTCAAAAGTTGAAAATAATCAGTAGAACATGAACTATTTATAACAATTACCTGAACATGAACCCTTTGCCCTATAAACATCTGTGCATATTCTGTTCCCTTAAAACGTAGTGGAAATATAACTTCTATTATATTTTAATTTAAATATTAAAATTGCTAAATTGAAGTTCAATATCTTTTGGAAAATGATTAACGTTGATTAATAAAAATTTTAATTCTCTACTCAAAATTATACTATTCTTATATGTCTATATTCAACTATGTTTTCTATAATAAATCTTTTTTTTTCCTTTTTTTTACAATTTTTTTTTTTTTTTTTTTAATATTGCTCAAATTATAATCAATTCACAATTAATTAACAAAAATAAATTGATACAGTCAAATGTCTTTCAGTCTAGGAATCTCTGTTCCAAAATAATATAACAAACACTTGTTTAGTGAAATTTCACTATATAAAAACACATTAAAATTAATTTACTTTTAGTATGAATCTTTTCTCTTCAAAAATAATTAACAAGTTCTTTCTCTAATTAAAACATTTATATAATATCTATCCCGGGGTTCTCTTCCTCTGGGGAGGGGTCAGTGCCTGCTTCCCTCAAGCAATGGGGTTTCAAAACATAACATAGCATATATATATATATATACAGTATTTTTATACTTAGTAGATTGATTAAGGAAAGATTTCTAGGATTAAGACTAATATCATGCTTAGAAATCTCAACATTATCACCAAGGACGAAACCCACAATCACAAGATTCATGAAGACCTCTCTTATAGACAAATTAAAACTAAATATATTTGTAATATTTTTATTATCCCATGTCCCAAACAATCGCAAACAAAGTTTAAGATAACTGTTCACTTACCAACAACTACAATTGCACCAACTGTTTCAAGAATTAAAAACAAATCTGAAGGAAATTCCCTGTGCTGGTGTTTAATCGACAAATTTCCTGCTAGTGTTCCTACCTGTAAACATAGAATATTCAGGTAAATACATAAAAATTAAAAAAAAATTATGTTCTACAATGAATAGATGTTTATAAAAAGGATTTAAGTTTATTTATAATCTGCTATACTAATTGACTACTGACTGAATCCTAAAACTGGACCATCAAACATACTTAGACTGAAATATAAAATAAATTTTTAATCTCTATTCATTTGCAGCAAATGCTATTTAAATGTATAATATCAGACTAAAAAATATTTGGAAGTTTATTTTAATCTATGTTTAATTTCACAAAACATACATAAATGGTAAATTATATTAGATTCATTAAAACCAGGGTTTGCCTCTTTTATCTACTTATTAATACAAAATCAATATTACAAACTACAGTAGACTCACAACTACCGGGCCAAGGCTGTGGTGTAAATAATATTAATTTCAATCACCAAATTTAGACTATAAAATAGCACTTTTTATCATAATTGCTCTTAAAATATAAGGCTGTACAAAGTACAAAGTACATGTTTTCTCCAAATTTTTCCTATCATTCTCCAGTAGGGAGACATAACATGAACTTTGATGAAGAAACTGAGGCAATAAACTTAACACTGCAACAGCTTTCTTTCTATCTAGATGCTTTCGAAAATACTGTAGTGCTGGTTGACTCCAGAGTGGTCATTCAACCAGTCACTTTAAAAAGATCAACTCACTCCCTTCATCCCAAAAAATAAAAAAACAAAAACATAAAAGAATCGCTAAAATACCTCAAGACCCTCGGAAAAAGTAAGTACTACATCCAATGAACCATGCAGTGGAAGGGAATGACACTGCAGATAAGCTGGCAAAAAATGGTTCAGAATTGTATACAAAAAAAATCAACTTGAAATAAACTCCAGAAAAATATATATATACTCCACACTAAATCCAGATACCAGTAATAGAGGAAGCATCAAAAGAGGCGAAGGGGGGGGGATGGGAGAATATTGGTGACCGGTGGAAAACCAACAGGCTGAAACTGGAGAAATAACCTGTTGACTAGCTACTCATCACAAATTGTCTAGAAGCGCATCTGGTCTGCCTGAAGATCTACAACTCCACCATCTGCTATGAACCATACTTTGTCATGGACGCTGACCATCTCCCTGATCTGTACTAGGCTGAGCCCTCCCTACACTATGGGAGGAAGAGAATTTGAAGGCCATAAACAAGATGAGTGACTAAACAACCGGCATAGGAACGATAACTTTAAGTATAACCTGCATGTTGAGTTTATAGTATGTCAGTTAACAGTAATGATTTAATCTTGATGTTTATGGAAATGATTACAAACAATGTAATATTATTAATGAACTACATAAAATTGAACTTACATTTCGAACGGGCACATTAGCAATCTGCTTAATATGATCAGCAAGCACCTTAGCATGAGCCATTGTTTGAGGGCATTCTTGTGCTACTGCAGAGAGAATATTTATAGCATCTGTTAGACTCATGTTACCTCCTAATGACAGATAATTGCCATCGAAGTAGTGTTCCTTGAGTTCTGTTACAGAGTTTACATCAATGTAAACATCAGGCGTAGGAAAACCTTTATAGACTCCTGAAGAACAAAAACAATCCAAATTTAGTCGATTTTTATTTACAAAATGAAGAAGTGTGTATCTACTTTTTTTATATTAAATAAATATTTTAAACCAAAACATAAATAGTAAGACCAAAGAATAACTCGATAGTTTTGTTTTGTTTTTGGATTTGTATTTTTGTTTAATACTAAAAACTTAATATACATTGTTAAATAAACGGTGCAAAAAAATTACACAAACTTTCTCACTCACCCATTTCCAAAACAAAATAAAAGCAATCATAAATATTCGTCAACAAATTTGACTGAGTAGTTCTCAGTCAAAATATGAAAATGAACCATGGATGTGTTAGGTATTAAATATTAGAATTAAGTCCCAGAATAGTTACCAGAGTATAAACAAGATATAAAATGTGAGGTAACCAATGAGCTTGCAACCACAAAACTATTGTATTAATTGTAAACAGCTTAAATAACCACTGTATCAAAACAAATGTGTCCAGTTGTTGGTAAAGATTTATAGAGTGTTATTATTATATTAAAAGTATAATTAACTGAACACTTTGATTGTTATTTAATGAACCCTGATTGCCCTATTATATAACAGACACCATTAAAAAAAATATTATATATTTAAATAGGTTCTGAACTTGTGATTTTACACACGAGTTTAGGGTCATTAATCTTCACATTTCACTACAATAACAGAGTCGATTTTAGACATTACATCTTTTACAACAGCCTTATGGTCAATTTTTTTGGTTTTGTTACCAATAACTCACAAACCGACATTATGGGGGAGATGGCGAGCAATACACTTTGTTCGGGTCCCTAGATACTACACTTGAGTAAAATTTTCTCAAAAATCATTTTGAGCTGATTTTGAGAAAATCATAACTTTGTGTTTTTTTATTTTGGGAGGTACCCCAAATTTCTTTTGAATTATCAAACAAATAAAAAAGTCACAAGATATGGTCAAAATACGCACACGTATCAAATTTTATTAAAATCAGTCCACATGATTGGCTATAGTACTGCACATATGACGAACAGACAAACATCATTCCAAAAACAACTTTTTTGAATTCATGGTTCTTCAATAGATGTAACTTCAAACTATGTATATGTAAAAAAGTAATACTGTACAAAATGCTGAATAGGCTGATGTTTGTTACTTTTTTATTTTTAAGAACATTTTAATTCCATATAGTTTGATACAAAAATATATACAAATTCCTATTTAAAACATTTTAGGCATTCTTATTATAGATGACATGGAGAAACTTATGGAGAACTTATGTTTTCGTAAAAATAAATATTTTAACTATTCTTGGTTCCACGTTCATCTTTAAGTATGTGTCATACGGCAGATAACCAAACTACTACTCAATCTGTAAATAATGTTACGGTGTCTAGCGGGTACTTTGAAGTTGGTAAAAACTAAACCATAGTTTTATAAAATTGTATATCATTAAAAAAAGATAACCTTCAGCAGTATTCCCTCCAACTAACTGATACGATCCAGTGACCATGTCAAATATTTCAAAAATTTCCTTTATTTCACCAACTTTGTACCAAACTGTCCCTTGTAACAACTTGACTTTCAGTGATATTTGAGCCATTGCCGTCTCTATAAAGTCAACTTCAAAATCATCTTCCTCTTCTTTTTTAACACAGTCGTATATGCCTCTTTTAGATTTATCTTTGCCACACTTTCCATAACATTGAGTTCCACTATTAGGGCAAATTTTATGTACATCCTGCAAGATTAAAAAAAACAATATATAAACACAACATAAACATTTTATTTAAAATAAGATAAAAATGTTAATCAAGAATTATTGATCAAGTAGAAACGAAAAATTGCGACAATTAATCCTAAATAATTATTCAAGGTTTACCAACTTTTTATGTCTATTTTAAAGAGTTTTTAAGAATTTTTGGAAAGTTTAAAAACAATGGCCTTTTTATTACACAACAAAATTACCTAACATAAGATTAGCAAGAACAGCATGAAAATCGGTTGAGCCAATTGATCTTAGACGTGATGAAGCTTAATGTCCAAACAACCTCCATCTAAAATGATTTGAACTTCAAAAAGCCTTAAAAAAATATTAGCAAGTTTCAAAACAGTTGTTGTTGTTGATAAACTTAGAAAAGAACATAATATCCAAATACTGCATCTAATACACACACACACACACACACACACACACACACACACACACACACACACACACACACACACACACACACACACACACACACACACACACACACACACACACACACACATACACACACACACACACACACACACACACACACACACACACACACACACACACACACTGCGACGGTTTGGAAAAAGCCAAACGTCTCAAGTCCATTTAAAACAAGTTAATATCCCGCGATAAACCTAGTAGAGGAGGGACGAGGGGGAGCGATGACGTCACGGCAACAGGTGTCGAACACTGCATGTTGAATCGTGTACAATCGTTCTGTCTGGTTTCTTATTTCATTAAAATATTAAATTATTAAAATAAATAAATGTACAGTAGAATCAACCGATTAAGAATATCGAAGAATAAATTTAAAAGTATTTAAAACAAAAAAGTTATTCAAGTTTTTATAGGGGCTCAAAAACTTAAAATTTGGAAAAAACGTAAATTCAAAATTCAAAAAACGTAGAGTCATAACTCAGAGGGGAACTAATAATAATCATAAATAAAAAATATGAATTAATAATAATTAACAGGTGAGAATGGACTTAGAAAGTCATTCTTGGGGAGTTTTTTGGAATTTTTGAATTGAAGGGGGGATCATTTAAAAAATAATAATAAGTACTATTGTAGAGACCACAATAGGGCACAATAATAAGTACTTAGAATCAAATTTGAAATTAAAATAAGGGAGATATAATAATTACAAAACGTAAAACTTCAAAGCCCAAAAGCGGGTAAATTAAACGTTAAAGGGGTAAAGTAACATGATAATTATATGTATCTAGCCTGTAAAATTGTAACACACCAAAGTAGAAGTAATAATACATAATGGGGGGGTTTTTATGAACATAAACTCATACGACACAAATTTAAGGACTTCAAAGGCGAATAACTCGACAACCAAACGAGTTATGTAAAAAGTGAAAACATAGTATTTCGTCGTAGTAGAAGAGGAACAAGATTTCGTCAAAAGAATTTTGAGAAAGGACTTATCTCAAAATTTGAAAAGAGGAAAAATCAAGTTTAGGGAAAAGGGCGATAACTCGCGAACGAAGCGTAGTAGAGCGATAAATCAAGTTCCACAAGACCCACAAGATGGAAAGGAAGAAGAATCCGAAAGGAACTTTAAAATCGGTTCGAGCGTTCGAAAGTTATAGCGAGTTGAACGAAAAAACGTCAAAAGTAGAGATTTTCATGCAAAAACATGAAAAGTGGCGCGCGCATCTTCAAGCTGAGTCTAAAGTCGGAAACATCATACTGCCAACATGGATCAAAGATAACGTTAAAGAAAAAATACTATAAATTATTAATTAAAAGGTGTTTTAATTAATAATAAAGGAAGAAAACTATTCATTAGTCAAGAAATAGGACTAATAAAACATATAGTGTAAATATTTCAGACCAAAAGGGCCTGAAAACACATAATATATGGAAAATACCTTTTTCCCTAAAAGGGAGAAAAATTGGCTCCAGAAAAGTGGATTAATTCCCACTGACAGGGAGACCGAGATTTAATCTTCGAAAGACGGTTACTTTTGATTTGGAATCGACGCTTATAGGACGTTTCTTCTGCAACCGACTCTGAGCTGAGAGGAAGATTCAACTGTCACTCTACTAATTGGACTTAGAATAATTTCAACTTTAAATCGATCTTCAAGGCGACTTAGAAGAATTCGATACCAGCATTCAACTACATAGCAGCTTACAGACTCTGGATAGAAAACATCACATCACCATCATCCTAATAATACAACAAATTCCAAATCCAACTAGAACTTCTATTAAAGTGTGAAGGTATCTTATACTTAAGGAATAATTCGCAAATATTAACTTCTTTTCAAATATAACGTCATTAGGGGAATTATTAAAAAATTAAATTCATTTTAAACCTCTGCTTTGGTGTTGAAAATTATTAATAATTTAAATACGACTTTTTCAGTACAGGAAAAACTGTTTGTGGTTCTGTCTGGAAAGTCAAGCGCTTTTATTTTGTTTAATATATAGATAATATTACATTAATTGATTTTATCAAATAAATAAATAGTTGTGTTATTGTTCAATTAAATTGTTTGTGTGATTAAAAAAGTTTTGAAGATAAAATTTTCTGTGCAAAAGAGAAAATAATATACAAATAATTCATTTCTAAATTTTGTTGTGTTTTTAATATATATCCATTCTGTGTATGCTATTAACCTTGTTTTAACATAAATTTTATATATGTGCTCTGGTAATATTATTTGAAAATTTTAAAAGTTATCATCAGAACTTAAGAGCCGATTTCTCCCAAAAGGCACGACCTTGGAGAGAGAGAGAGTTAATATTAAAAGAGTTAAATAATCGAGCATTGAGATAAAATTCAGGGAATTTTGCGTTAATTAAAATTTAGTAAGTTTATGAGGACAAGCTCATACTTATTAGAGCCAAGAGTTGCAAAATCTTTGATTTAAAAAAGTAAAAGTGAGCACCTTGGCCTTGCCCGCGCTTGCTCTGAAAAGAAAGGTGGTTCGCCCAGTCGGTGGTGATCGTACAGCGAGTTTAAGAGTTCGTGAAAATAGTGTTCCAAAAAAGGGAACAAGAATCTTAAATTCTTGAAGTACCGAAGAGAAGAAGCGTGGCAAGTGGTGTTACAACGGGGGGCAAGAAGAACCCTACTCGAACCCACTCAAGAAGAGAGAAGAGTAGCGTGGCAAGTGGCGCCCAACGTGGGGCAATAAGAACCCTACTCGAACCCACTCACGGAGAGAGGAGCGTAGCGCGGCAAGTGGCGCCCAATAGCGTGGAGCACGAAAAAGCAAAGTTTTGGAACAAATTTTCAAAATTTTGAATTTTTCAGTGTTTCATACGAACGAGAATATCTTAAGTTCTGATATAATTTATATGTACATGTGTGTTAGTAATAAGTTGTGCTGGTAATTACAACGACAAATATACTAAATTGCAAAAATAATAATAATTAAAAGTAGAGTCCAAATTAAACCGAAATTTAAATTTTTTTTAATTAAATAAACCAAGTGAATAAGTGAAGTGAAAATGGGACCAGCGAAAGATCCAGCAAAACAGGAGGGTTCAAAGGAACAGGAGACAGAAATGCAGAAAATGGTGAGGTACCTGAACCAAATGGAGGAAAGAAGAAAGCAGGAGAGGGAACAGGACAAAGCGGAACAACAAAGAAAAGAAAAGGAGAAGGAAGACGAGGACAAATTAAGAAGATTAGAAGAGAGAATCGAGAGAAACCAGGAGAAGGAAGAGATGGAGGCCAAGCGAAGACAGGAGAAGGAAGAGATGGAGGCCAAATGGAGCAAGAGAGATGAAGAATTGGAAAACAAAAGGAAGCAAGAAAAGGAGGATATGGAAGCCAAATGGATCCAAGTGGAGGTATTGCGGAAACGGGAAAAAGAAGAGGTGGAGGCCAGAAGGAAGCAGGAGAGAGAAGAAATGGAAGCAAGATGGAAGCAAGAAAGAGAAGAAGCTGAAGCCAAGAGAATGAAGAGAGAGGAAGAAATGGAGACAAAACGTATCCAAAGGGAAGACGCACGTAAACAGGAAATAGGGAAATATATGGAGGAAATTAAGGAATCTATAGATAGTAATATGGCCGAAAATACGAGGCGAATAGAAACTTGTGAAGAAAAAGTGGAAGAGTGCGTAGGGGAAATTAAAAAAATGACGGACAGTTTAAAGGAACAGGGAAAGTCGACTATAGAAATTGGGGAGAAAGTTAAAAAATTAGAAGTTAAAATTAGGGAAGTCGCCAAAATTAAGGAAACCAGTGGTAATGCTAAAAATATAATTTATTTAGATAGGGCAAATTTAGAGTCAAAAATTATAGAATTTTGGGGAAATTCAAGAGATAATCCTGTGCAATTTTTGAAACAAATTGAGGAGGTATTCCAAGAAATAAATCCGGTTATGGAAGAAAGTGATAAATTGAAAGTTGTGGAGAAGAAATTGAAAGGAGCT
This sequence comes from Aphrophora alni, assembly GCA_963513935.1. Lineage (NCBI taxonomy): Eukaryota > Metazoa > Arthropoda > Insecta > Hemiptera > Aphrophoridae > Aphrophora > Aphrophora alni. Next base: position 98,989,398 of record OY740769.1, on the reverse strand, counting down.
GCCATGGAATGGTGGGAAATAATCAAGCGAGATACAGAAGAATATAGCCAGTTTAAATTGTTATTTTTAGAGCATTATTGGGGTTATCAAACGCAACAAGTAGTTAGGAATCAGATAGAAAACCATAGATATAATCCTAACGGAAATATGAGTAGGGTCGATTATTTTTGTAAAATGGTGCGAAAGGCCGAATATTTGGAACCCAAAATTCCGGAAGAGTTCCTTATATACCAACTAATGAGGCATTTCGACCAAAAAGTTCAATTAGCGTGTATTGGTAGGGCTAGTGAGCATTTGGAGGACGCCATTAAGTTTTTGAGGACAATAGAAAACGTAGACGGAATGACGAGAGAAGTTCGACGACCAGATAGTTTCGAAAGGAGGGACGGACCACAAAGAGATCAAAATTTCAGGCAAAGGAATCAAGACTACTCAAAACCATCCCAAAACCCTAACCCTCGATCCTATGGTCAAACCCAGAATAAACCTCAACCACAGATACCTCAAAACCCTGGTCCTTCAAACCAAAAATTCCCGCCCAAGGTCACAAAAAACTAAAATAAGAGATCTCAAGGCAAAATTTTTGGCAGAAAAAGGATAATACAAACGGAATTGAGATCGACGATAAAACCAAATTTAGCAAACATAAAAGGGGGGATCTGAAAATAAATAAAATTAAATTGGGGATTTTAAACACAGAAATTAAGAAAGATTTAATGGAGGAAAGAGATAATAAAATTTTAAATAGTGAAGTTTACGAAAAATGTCCGGAAATAGGGATAGAAATCGAAAATATAAAAGTAAATATGTCCATTGACACCGGAGCTCAGATGTCCTGTGTTCAAGAGGATTTTTATAAACATGTGCTTAAAAGTAGGAACGATAAAATCATGGAATTACCAGTTGTAAATACGGAAATGGTGACAGCGATAAAAAGCCAACGACAGAAGATTAAATTACAGGCATTATTGGAGATTAGAATAAATAACCAATCAATAAGAAGGGTATTTATGGTGGTACCAAAGCTGGAAAGCAAAATAATAATGGGTTGTGATTTAATGTGCAAATATCGAAGTCGAATTAATATGGAAAAGGGTTTCCTACAACTGGTAAAGGAAAATGAATTTATTGTTGTAGATTTTCTTAAAGAAAATAATTCAAGATTGAGCAATAGCGACGCGCAGACAGAACATCAAGATGACGGCGAAACCGGTAAAATGGTAGAGTCGTCAGCTGCGAATAAAGGAGGCTCAAATTCGTATAAGCGAGTATCAGGGGCTTATACTTTGTCTACCAAAATGCCGGTAGACATAAAACCAAAAGCAAAGGACGTGTCTAGACTGGAATGTGACTATACTGGAGGTGACAAAGAGTGTGAGAATAGGGTGAGCCAGTTTTTTGAAAAAATTAATAATAGAGAAGTGCTTAGAAAAGCGGAGAATAGGAGTTTAAGATTGAGCGAAAATAACATGCAGAACGAACATCAAGATGGCGGCGAAACCGGTAAAATGGTAGAGTCGTCAGCTGCGAATAAAGGAGGCTCAAATTCGTATAAGCGAGTATCAGGGGCTTATACGTTGTCTACCAAAATGCCGGTAGACATAAAACCAAAAGCAAAGGACGTGTCTAGACCGAGTAGTGACAAATCAGAAGGTGGTCAAAAGCGAGGAAGCAAGTTAAGTGCAAGGAATGAATCGACGAGGAGGAAAAATGCAAATTTTATTAATGATGAAGTGCTGATAAAAGCGTGGGATAAAGGTAACCAATTAATTAATAAAGATGAAGGGCTGAAAGGAGCGGAGAATAAAGGAAATAAAAATGTGCCAAAGGCAACAATCGACGAAAATAATAAAATAATAAAATACGACGAAAATTTGCAAAATAACTCTGAAAACGATTCGGAACTTACACAAGACAGATTCGACGCCAGAGACGGGAGTGATTGGAGAGCCATGATAAAAATGGTGGATCCGGAAAGACAAAATGGACGAAATTTAATGTATCGAAAGAAGAAAGTTAAATTCAAAAATTCTACGAAGTGTAAGATGAGAGAAGGGAGGCCCGAAGGGAAAGTAATAATTAAATGTGAAGGACTAAGGAGATATTAATAGAACGTAAGAAATTTCATGAATAAATTGTATAAATTGTAATGTTTAAAAGTTGTAATATGTAAAGGGTAGAAGCGAGTGAGGTAAAAGGGAAATAACGGACTGTCAGCTGATTAAAAGAATGTAACCTAGGTCAGTGATTAACAGGAAAAGTCCCGAATAAATTACTAAGTGTACAAGGTCTTAAGCATAGCGGTGACACGCATCTGCAAGCCGCACCTGAATAAACAAAGTATGGACGAGGAGGTGAAGGGGGGAACCGGACGTCAATCAACCAATATTGACAGACTGCGTGTTCAACAAATTAGCCGAGGGGGATAAGAATGAATGGATGTTTAAATGTGTACTGTTTTGTTTTTTATTAAAAGGAGAATTCCGATAGATTAAATATTTTTTCTGTTTAACTGCAATTAGGATACTCACCGTTGTAGTTACCAAGTATTTTATATATATATGTAAGGCATATTTTAAATTCAACCAAAGCAGATAATTATAATCATATAAGACGAATTATTCCTTATATAAATGTAATATGTTTTGTGTGTGATAATGTGTTTAGTTACAGCAAGGACGTTTAGATGAAACGGTTGTAATGGACTAGAAAGAACGATTAAGCAAATTTGTATGTATACCATAATAAATAACATGTGTTTTGAATATATAAATATGATGCTATAATGAATAAAATGTGTGTTGAATATATAAATCTTATACTATAATGAATAAAATGTGTTTTGAGCATAAATATATGAAATGATGGAGGAGATGTTTTTTAAATATAAATATATATGTTTATGTATATTGTTAGGTTAATATGTCAAATTTTATGATGATGATTAATGGAGATGATAAATAAATAGTTAATATGAAATATGAAATGTCAAAAAAGGGGTTTAATACTAAAATTTTAGTTTTTTAAAAAATGAAAAATATTAATTTTTCATTTTAACCGAAAATTTTAGTTCAAGGGGGCATATTGCGACGGTTTGGAAAAAGCCAAACGTCTCAAGTCCATTTAAAACAAGTTAAATTCCCGCGATAAACCTAGTAGAGGAGGGACGAGGGGGAGCGATGACTTCACGGCAACAGGTGTCGAACACTGCATGTTGAATCGTGTACAATCGTTCTGTCTGGTTTCTTATTTCATTAAAATATTAAATTATTAAAATAAATAAATGTACAGTAGAATCAACCGATTAAGAATATCGAAGAATAAATTTAAAAGTATTTAAAACAAAAAAGTTATTCAAGTTTTTATAGGGGCTCAAAAACTTAAAATTTGGAAAAAACGTAAATTCAAAATTCAAAAAACGTAGAGTCATAACTCAGATGGGAACTAATAATAATCATAAATAAAAAATATGAATTAATAATAATTAACAGGTGAGAATGGACTTAGAAAGTCATTCTTGGGGAGTTTTTGGAATTTTTGAATTGAAGGGGGGATCATTTAAAAAATAATAATAAGTACTATTGTAGAGACCACAATAAGGCACAATAATAAGTACTTAGAATCAAAATTGAAATTAAAATAAGGGAGATATAATAATTACAAAACGTAAAACTTCAAAGCCCAAAAGCGGGTAAATTAAACGTTAAAGGGGTAAAGTAACATGATAATTATATGTATCTAGCCTGTAAAATTGTAACACACCAAAGCAGAAGTAATAATACATAATGGGGGGGGTTTTATGAACATAAACTCATACGACACAAATTTAAGGACTTCAAAGGCGAATAACTCGACAACCAAACGAGTTATGTAAAAAGTGAAAACATAGTATTTCGTCGTAGTAGAAGAGGAACAAGATTTCGTCAAAAGAATTTTGAGAAAGGACTTATCTCAAAATTTGAAAAGAGGAAAAATCAAGTTTAGGGAAAAGGGCGATAACTCGCGAACGAAGCGTAGTAGAGCGATAAATCAAGTTCCACAAGACCCACAAGATGGAAAGGAAGAAGAATCCGAAAGGAACTTTAAAATCGGTTCGAGCGTTCGAAAGTTATAGCGAGTTGAACGAAAAAACGTCAAAAGTAGAGATTTTCATGCAAAAACATGAAAAGTGGCGCGCGCATCTTCAAGCTGAGTCTAAAGTCGGAAACATCATACTGCCAACATGGATCAAAGATAACGTTAAAGAAAAAATACTATAAATTATTAATTAAAAGGTGTTTTAATTAATAATAAAGGAAGAAAACTATTCATTAGTCAAGAAATAGGACTAATAAAACATATAGTGTAAATATTTCAGACCAAAAGGGCCTGAAAACACATAATATATGGAAAATACCTTTTTCCCAAAAAGGGAGAAAAATTGGCTCCAGAAAAGTGGATTAATTCCCACTGACAGGGAGACCGAGATTTAATCGTCGAAAGACGGTTACTTTTGATTTGGAATCGACGCTTATAGGACGTTTCTTCTGCAACCGACTCTGAGCTGAGAGGAAGATTCAACTGTCACTCTACTAATTGGACTTAGAATAATTTCAACTTTAAATCGATCTTCAAGGCGACTTAGAAGAATTCGATACCAGCATTCAACTACATAGCAGCTTACAGACTCTGGATAGAAAACATCACATCACCATCATCCTAATAATACAACAAATTCCAAATCCAACTAGAACTTCTATTAAAGTGTGAAGGTATCTTATACTTAAGGAATAATTCGCAAATATTAACTTCTTTTCAAATATAACGTCATTAGGGGAATTATTAAAAAATTAAATTCATTTTAAACCTCTGCTTTGGTGTTGAAAATTATTAATAATTTAAATACGACTTTTTCAGTACAGGAAAAACTGTTTGTGGTTCTGTCTGGAAAGTCAAGCGCTTTTATTTTGTTTAATATATAGATAATATTACATTAATTGATTTTATCAAATAAATAAATAGTTGTGTTATTGTTCAATTAAATTGTTTGTGTGATTAAAAAAGTTTTGAAGATAAAATTTTCTGTGCAAAAGAGAAAATAATATACAAATAATTCATTTCTAAATTTTGTTGTGTTTTTAATATATATCCATTCTGTGTATGCTATTAACCTTGTTTTAACATAAATTTTATATATGTGCTCTGGTAATATTATTTGAAAATTTTAAAAGTTATCATCAGAACTTAAGAGCCGATTTCTCCCAAAAGGCACGACCTTGGAGAGAGAGAGAGTTAATATTAAAAGAGTTAAATAATCGAGCATTGAGATAAAATTCAGGGAATTTTGCGTTAATTAAAATTTAGTAAGTTTATGAGGACAAGCTCATACTTATTAGAGCCAAGAGTTGCAAAATCTTTGATTTAAAAAAGTAAAAGTGAGCACCTTGGCCTTGCCCGCGCTTGCTCTGAAAAGAAAGGTGGTTCGCCCAGTCGGTGGTGATCGTACAGCGAGTTTAAGAGTTCGTGAAAATAGTGTTCCAAAAAAGGGAACAAGAATCTTAAATTCGTGAAGTACCGAAGAGAAGAAGCGTGGCAAGTGGTGTTACAACGGGGGGCAAGAAGAACCCTACTCGAACCCACTCACGAAGAGAGAAGAGTAGCGTGGCACACACACACACACACACACACACACACACACACACACACACACACACACACACACACACACACACACACACACACACACACAAACACACACACACACACACATACACACACACACACACACACACACACACACACACACACACACAAACACACACACACACACACACACACACACACACACACACACACACACACACTGCCGCGCTACGCTCGCCCTCGTAGGGTTCTTCTTGCCCCTACTTTTGGAACGCCACTTACCACGCTACGCTCGAGGTCGTAAGTTCGTGCCCCAGCTTTTGGAACTTCACTTACCACACTCCGCTCTCTCTTTACGAATTTAAGATTCTTTGTTCCCTTTTTTGGAACGCTATTTATCACGAACTCTTAAACTCGCTGTACGATCACCACCGACTGGGCGAACCACCTTTCTTCTCAGAGCAAGCGCGGGCAAGGCCAAGATGCTCACTTTTACCTTTTTGAATCAAAGATTTTGCAACTCTTGGCTCTAGTAAGTATGAGCTTGTCCTCATAAACTTACTAACTTTTAATTTACGCAAAATTCCCTGAATTTTATCTCAATGCTCGATTATTTGACTCTTTCTTAAGATTACCACTCTCTCTCTCCAAGGTCGTGCCTTTTGGGAGAAATCGGCTCTTAAGTTCTGATGATAACTTTTAAAATTTTCAAATTATATTACCAGAGCACACACATAAGATTTATATTTAAACAAGGTTAATAGCATATACAGAATGGATATATATTGAAAACACAACAAAATTTAGAAATGAATTATTTATATATTCTTTTCTCTTTTGCACAGAAAAAATGTTAAATTCATAAACTTTTTTAATAACACCAAAAAATTTGATTAAACAACTGTTACCAGGGGACTTAAATTTAAGAAAAGGCGGAACCAAATGGTAACAATGTTTGAAAAAGAAAAAGAAAAAAAGACAAAGACAAATCTAGTAATTAACAAGGCTCAAATTTATTTAACAAAGAAAGAAATTTCGACGGTTCAGATTTTATCATTTACAAATTAAAAGACATCCTGAGACAAATCATCATAAACACAGCTTATGATTAACAAGATTATAATTAATCAAAAGTTATACGCCCTTAATGTAACATATAATAATTAAAAAAAAAATTGATCAATAGATTCTGAAAATTTATCCCCCCCCCTTTTAGTTTATATGTACAGTTACAAAATTTAACAATAAAAAAAAAAATGAGCACAGCTTAATAATTAACAGGATTATAATTAATCCTAAAATAAAAAAAAGGTTATACGCCCTTAATATAAAATTACAATATAAAAAGATGAAAAGATTCTGATATTTATTCCCCCCTTTTACTTCATGAGATGATAGTTTTTAAAACAGTTACAGAATTTAACAATGAAAAGATTTATAAATGAGTTTGATGTTTTAAATTCAAAAATTTATATCAATTGTAAACAGGTTCATCACTAGACTAAATGTTACATAATATTACTTGTTTGTTAAATTTCTTAAATACTAAATTGGCCAATAAACTTACATATTTTAAATAAAAGAATTTGTTATAAAATGAGAAGTTTGTAAAAAAAAGAAATGAAAATTTTGAATATTGAAGTTTTATTAATTGACGTCAATTTTTGTTAATTTAGAAAATAACCTCTTGGAGGTTGTTAGGACCGAAAAGTTTGCATGCAGGCTCCACCCAATGATTTTTTATATAATTTATAAATAACTACACAAGACTACATTTAAATGACAGCTTTAAGAAACACACATTCGCTGAAGCAATTTAGGTACATGTACAATATAAGTTTAGACAAAGTTCTGTAGAGTCAGTTTTAAGGAAAACATCACTTTTGTGCACTTGAAAGTTTGTAGATCTATTATACGAAACGTGTTTTGTAAACAGGCAGAAACATGTTATGAGCTTTTGCTGGTGTATACAATATGAAACAAGATTTGCTAGATTTCTCCAACCAGCGTATTAGCTAAAGCAAAAAAAACACGTTTTTTAGCGTCTGTGCAAAATCAGACATGTTGTAGCATTAATGTTCTTTATTAAAAATATCTGGTTATTTGTCAAAATTAGAGAATATTGATTGTATCACAGAAATTCATTAAGATTATAATTAAAAGCTTCTTAGATGATTATAAAGCTATTTATATATACTTAGTTTTGTTTAAAACAAAGCTTGTATGAAACTTGCAAAAATCTGCAAAAATCTGTAAAACGAATATTCTGATCTAGAAGAGATTTCTTTAATAGTTTTATATTTGACATGTTCAATAAGACATTCTGATTGTTTAATGTTCAACATTCGTTTGCACTAATTTCACATAATTGCTCAAAACTTAAAATGTGACTGCTCAAGGTTTTTGTAAAGTATGTTTTAAGAAATGAAGATTTTTATAATTATTTAGTTTCAAAAAAAAAAAAAAATATATTGAATATTAAATAAAACATGAAATACATATTTTAATGAATAAATGATAATTAACAAATTATTTTAAAACATTAACAAAAATTTATGATATAACAAAATCTGTAAATTTGAATACCTGGAAAATCCTGTCGCAGTTCACGTGAGCTTGTGCCGTGAAAATAAAAATTTATTCAACATTTTTGAACACTAAAGAACACTAATTTGTAGACTAACATATTATCTATGAAACTGAAACATGAATTTTTTGTGACGAAGAAAAAAAAATAACTAGCGGAGCTATGAAGGTTTGTTGTACATGGTGAGTAATTACAGGTAGACTGACAACGGGTATTAGAACAGCTAGGCTAACCAGCCGTTGTACTTTGTACTTAGATAGAGACAGATATAGAGAGGGAAGATAAGAGGGACGGCGAGTGGACTGTCGATAACAAAAATGCAGATTTATTCTACTGAATGCTACACAACAACACAACTATTTATTTATTTGACAAAATTTATCAATGTAAAATTTTCTATATTCTAAACAAAATGAAAACGCTTGACTTTTCAGACAGAACCACAAACAGTTTTTCCTGTACTGAAAAAGTCGTATTTAATTATTAATTATTTACTACACCAAAGCAGAAGTATTAAAATGAATTTAATTTTTAATAATTCCCCTAATGACGTTATATTTGAAATGAAGTTAATATTTGCGAATTATTCCTTAAGTATAAGATACCTTCACACTTTATTAGAAGTTCTAGTTGGATTTGGAATTTGTTGTATAATTATGCTGATGTTGATATGATGTTTTCGGTCCAGAGTCTGTAAGCTGCTATGTAGTTGAATGCTGGTCTCGAATTCTTCTAAGTTGCCTTGAAGTTCGATTGGAGTAGAAATTATTCTAAGTCCAGTTAAGTAGAGTGACAGTTGACTTTTCCTCTCAGCTCAGAGTCGGTTGCAGAAGAAACGTCCACTTTGCGTCGATTCCAAATCAAAAGTATCCTTCTTTCGAAAGATAAATTACGGTCTCCCTTTCCGTGGGAATTAATCCACTTCTTGGAGCCAATTTTCCTCCCTTTTAGGGAAAAAGGTATTTTCTTCATATTATGTGTTTTCAGGCCCTTTTGGTCTGAAATATTTACACTATATATTTTATTAGTCATATTTTTTGACTAATGAACAGTTTTCTTCCTTTATTAATAATTAAAACACCTTTTAATTAATAATTTATTGTATTTATTCTTCAACGTTATCTGTGATCCAAGTTGGCAATATGATGTTCCAGACTTTAGATTCCGGTTGAGGATGCGCGCGCCACTTTTCATGTTTTTGCATGAAAATTTCTACTTTGTTCGTTTTTTCGTTCAACTCGCTATAACTTTCGAACGCTCGAACCGTTTGTAAAGTTCCTTTCGGATTCTTCTTCCTCTCCATCTTGTGGGTCTTGTGGAACTTGATTCATCGCTCTACTGCGTTTCGTTCGCGAGTTATCGCCCTTTTCCCGAAATTCTATTTTTCTTCTTTCCAAATTTTGAGATAAGTCCTTTCTCAAAATTCTTTTGACGAAATCTTGTTCCTCTTCTACTACGACGAAAAACTCTGTTTGTTCTTTTCACATAACTCGTTTGGTTCTCGAGTTATACGTCCTTGAAGTCCTAAAGTTTGTATCGTATGAGTTTTTGTTCATAAAAACCCCCCCATTATATATTATCACTTCTGCTTTGATGTTTTACAATTTTACATACTAGATATCTATAATTACAATTTTATTTTACCCCTTTAACTTTTAATTTAACCGCTTTTGGGCTTTAGAGTTTTACGTTTTGTAATTATTATATCTCCCTTATTTTATTCTCAAATTTGATTCTAAGTACATATTATTGTGCCCTATTGTGGTCTCTTCAATAGTACTTATTATTATTTTTTAAATAATCCCCCCTTCATCTCAAAAATTCCAAAAAACTCCCCAAGAATGACTTTCTAAGTCCATTTTCACCTGTTAATTATTATTAATTCATATTTTTTATTTATGATTATTTTTAGATCCCCTCTGAGTTATGACTCTACGTTTTTTGAATTTTGAATTTAAGTTTTTTCCAAATTTTAAGTTTTTGAGCCCCTATAAAAACTTGAATAACTTTTTTGTTTTAATTGCTTTTAAATTTATTTTTCGATATTCTTAATCGGTTGATTCTACTGAACATTAATTTATTTTAATAATTTAATATTTTAATAAAATAAGAAACAAGGCAGAGCGACTTTTCACGATTCAACATGCAGTGTTCAGCACCTGTTGCCGTGACGTCATCGTTCCTCCTCGTCCCCCATCTACATGGCTTTATCGCGAGAATTTAAACTCTTTTAAATTGGCTTGAGACTTTTGGCTTTTCCCAAACCGTCTCAACACACACACACACACACACACACACACACACACACACACACACACACACACACACACACACACACACACACACACACACAGGCTAACTGCCATTGACTGACCCTTGTTCACCTCCATACCAGAGGTCACTTACCTTCTTTCCTTTGTTCCCACAGAAAATTTTCAATTGTATACTTTTGTAGCATACAAAGCCTGTGGAACACTTGGTGACCTCTTACAGTATTTAACTTTACCTAACCTAACCTAACCAAGCTAAGCCATCCTGACCCTTACAGACTGAAAAGGGAAATGAAATATCCCATCCCCCTTGGAACACTTCTGGAAATTGGAAAGGTAAGTGGGTCATGGCATAAAGATCTATATATCTTAAAATGAAACCATAAACACTTACTTCAATGTCAGCAACTTGTTGTGTTAACTCTTCAGAAGCATTTGAAGCGAAAGATTTAAACGCATCTAGGATAGGTCGATAACCTGTGCAACGACATATGTTCCCTCCAAATGATTCTTCAATAGTTTCCATTGTAGGTTTTGGCTGAGACTTTAATAGACTGAAAGGAAAATTTTGTTGGTTTTATTTGAATAAATAAATTCGAATAAAAGATTTTTTTTTTTTTTTTAATAAAAATGAGTAAATATTTCACAAATTTGCTTATATAAAAGTAGTTTATTATGTACGGACAATTCAGAGTTCATTTAATCATATGTAAATAAAACCAATGATTTCAATATTTATGTCTATACCAAATGTCTGAATGTTAGTCTCTTAAAATAACTATAATTCATTATTGTGACATTTTTAAAATTTGTAGCTTGAAAACTCTGATGTGTCTAATAATTAAAGTGAACCACTTAGTTATTTTTGAAAAATGAAAAATGAAATGTTAGAGTTAAGGTGTTTGTAATTTCAGTGGTACTGTTTATAAACATTTGGTGTTTTGTTATTCGTTGTTGTGATTACCTTGAAGTGGAGACTTTATTATGCTGTGTATCATTTGTTGTTTTCCCACAAATTGATAACATAAAAAGAGTAAAAGAAACAAGTGTTGTCTCAATGTACAAACAACTCACAATGACAGGTTTTCTGGATTAGACTTGGAAGAAATAGTTTTGTTTTATGCCCAACAAGAAGCTCCAATGCGATTACTACGTACATTTTCTTCTGAAGTTACATTAAGAACATTGACTATGCTGAGAAGAGGCCTACGCTATTTAGGAGAGAGAATCACTGTAGCGTTAGCTATTGTTACTCCTGGTATGAATACACTTGGACAGATATTGACTATCAAAGCCAAGGAATTGGAGGTGCCCATATTGAAACTTAATAGATAATCTAAAAACTCAACTATTTTTTATATCTTTAGGTATAAAAATAAATAATTTACCTGAGCCATATGCTTAGTTATTTTACTTCGAATGTGCAAACACCTTTTTCGATGACAAAGTCTTTTTTTAAATATTTTAGTTAAATTTTTTTAAATATTTTAGGTTAAATTTTACTACCTAGGATGATAAATTAACCTGTAATATAATAATTTGACTCATCAATAGGAGTACATGGTTTAAATAAAAAAGCATTTATGTATAGAACTATAATGTATGGAACTAGTATTAGTAACTTACGTAATGTACAATGTACTAGCCAAAATTACTTAAATATATGAGTTTCTAAAACAGCAAAGGCTATGTAAGTAGAACACAATGAAGAACAGACTAAACGGGTTAAAACATTGGTAATCAAAATTTGTTGGACAAACTTAATAAGAACAAGATTATTTGTAAGATTTTAACACATTGGTAATTAAACAGTTTGGACCAACTTAATAAGACTAAGGCAAAAATAACTTAAACAAATTTCATGTAAAATTTAGCCAAAAAACAAAACAAAATTCATGATTTTAAACCAAAATCAGATTATAAAATTAATATTTAAAATATGTTTGTTTCGTGTATATCAATTTTTGTTTCACATCTATTCCTTTTGATTGAACATACACAAAATAAAGACACAATTATGTCTTATATATAGTATAAAGGTATAAAAGTTTTCTAAATGTTATCTAAATATTGCATACAACCAACACCTGGAAAATTACTTCCACTATCTCTTCATTGGTAGGCCTATCATAGAAAAAACTAACATTATTTGTCTGTTTAGTTTTTCCTTAAAATCAAAACTTCTCCTGAATGAAAACTAGACATGCAGAAGTTTGGTCTATATAATATAGCTCAGTATAGCCTAGCTTCTGCATGCCCAGTTGTGTACCAAATCTCAACAAAACTTATTACTGTCAATCTAAACTTACGGTCATGTACTACCAACAGCAAAAAATAATAAAATATGGAGGTTATTATGGTAATCCCAAATAGGTGTTTAGTGACAGGCCAGAATCAACTGAATAAATTATAGGCTTAATTTGTTTAGGATAGTTACTAATTGGACAGTTCATAATAAATGCTTGCTTTGATGCTATTTTCATAAGATACAATTGACTCAAGACCTAGCTTACAGCAATCTGCAATAATTTAATTTGTTTGTACATTTTTTGTTACCACCAATCTTAAATCGCTATTGATAATAATTAAATTAAAATGACTTACCGTCAATTAACTATTGTAACGTTAAGTCATTTTAAGTTAATAATCTAATCAACATTTGTGTCAACAAAATAACATTAATGCTTTGAACAAGCCTATGTATTTAATGAAAATATGGTGAAAGTTAAAATATGTATTAAAGTTGAAAGGAAACTTTCATTAGTTCAGATTCAAGACAACACAGAATAAAAAAGATGAATGAATAAGAAAATTGCGAGGATAAATCTCTAGAGGTTTTGAGTTGGAATGTGTAAATGTGATAAGAGAAGATCAAGCATATAATGTTGCAAGTTCTGCTCTGAATTACCATTAGCAGAAAGACCACTGAATTTTATATCTATGAAGTCCTACATATAGTACGATAATGTGTGGTCTAATACATATTGGTTGACCAGTTGGAGTTTTGTGGGTTCTAGTTCAGAGTGTGCCACTGTATCAGTGTTTGCAATATCAGTTACCAGAATTCACCCGTTAGATGGGAACATTAGAGCCTCTAATTTTTAAGCTTCAACCCATACCAATACTTGACAATCTATTTAGTAATTATAATCAATAATAAGACACTAAAATTACATTCATAGATGAGCTTCTAACCTATACATATTCATAACCATGCCTGGAGAGCAATAACCACATTGTGTGCCGTTAAAGTTGGCAAGTCTAGTTTGAGTCATGTCATAACCTATCTTCATGTTTCCAATTCCTTCTATAGTTGTCACTGCCATTCCATGACAAGCAAATACAGGGAATAAACACTGAAACAATTATAAAATCAAATTATAGACAGCTGTAATCAAGAATGCATTTCATGGAATTAATTGCTATGACAAAGAGGTTTTATTTGTTTATTCTCTGTTTTGCTACCTTTTCACATGTACGTAATATAGAAACAGGGGACCTCAAACTATTATTTTACAGGGGATCTTAAAACCAATATTTCTGCAAAAAATCTTGACATTAATTTTTGATTCATCACATAATTTTGTCTATAATAAGTATACGTGAGAAAATAAAAATCAATCCTTTTACTAGAAAATCGCCTGTGTTGACGTCTTGAGTTTCATGTTTATTGTTTATATGTAGCGGCTCTATATAGCAGGGTAGTTGGCTAATAATAAATCTGAATAAATACAATCTTTCTATTCTCGATTAAGTGAAATCATAAAATTACTAGTTTGGATAATTTTACTGTTCACACTCCTTCTTAATCTCCAAATCACTCCCTACCTCTCATTTCCTTCCTATTTCCTAAAACAATAAAAGTGGGAGCGGGGTGCTTATTACGTCATTTTCTTCGCTCCTCCATTCATCCAACTTCAGACTTACATGAATACCAATAAGAAGTCAGTCAACGACTAGGATGCTGAACATGAGACAAAAGTAACCCAATATAGCCAGGAGATACAATCTATACACTGTGTCTATTTTTCTTGATCATGCACTGCATACATTCTGGTACTCAAGAGGTTAATGACTACAATTTGAAAATAGACAAATTGGGTTTAAAAAAAACAACAAGTTATTTAAATATATCAGATTTTTAATTTAAAAAATAAAAAATCTGGAAACTTAGAATGTTTGTGATCAGACTACCATTTTAGTATTTAGAACTTAACATAACTACTAATTCTTACAGAGTTCACAGCTATCGAGGTTGGTGCCTGCGTAACTGGATGTGTAAACTTCAAGGTGACAACACAAGCACCACAGCCTCCTTCTCTACACATGAATTTTGTCCCTTTAAGTAGAGCATAATTTCTAATGAAGGTATTAAGTGATGTGTCTCCTGGCAAACTGCTTGGAACTAGACATAATAAACATGTGTTGGGTTATATAATAATTGAATTTAGATACACATATAAAATAATGATTTGGAGTGCAGAAATGAAATTTTAAGAAAATGTGTCGTAATGTACAGCATTATAAATCACATTTAAAATGGAAAGCAATATTTCAAACCCGATTACATGATTACTATTCAAAATGTTGCTTAAACGGTATGTTGTTGCTACTAGCTTATCACCCATTAATCAACACATTTTCCTTAAATTCCAAAAAAGCTTTATGTTTTTGTTGACCACAAACTCCAACAAGATTACACTGGTAAAGCTTTTGATAATGATTTTTCTTTAATTTAGCTACTTCCTTTGTAATAATATTCCTCTAAAGTTTAAGTTAAACACAATCTAATACAGCTGCGCCGGTGACTACGAATAATTCTAACTCAGTTTAGAAGGTCCTTAATTTAGTGAACCATTCTAAACACCTGTCTGAAAACGTCAATCAAATGTCCATTCCCTTAACATTAATTCCCTAAACTTTTTACTGAACAAAATCAAGTAGTTAACAAAGGCAACCCAACCCATACACTGAACTCAAGACATTACATTTTGTCATTTCCATAAATTCAATCAGAAGTAAGAAAAGTTTACTGTTTGAATTTGTATATACAACTGCCTTGAGTGGTAAGGAGTGATGACACCACCAGCATAGTTATATTGAATGAACTCTACATAGCCTATTTAAAATTTTTATTTCTTATTATTGTAAATAAGTGTAGCATAACACCCTTTGGTTCTCTTTACTTGTTGTTATTCTCTTTAAAATGATGTATTACTAGATATTTGTTATCATTTTTACATTATTTGGTTGCCTCCCCCCCCCACCCTCAAGGACTTTTGAGACATCCTAAAAAAATAATGGCTTCTTATAATGCATAAGAATATAACGTCACAAATTCCATCATAAAAAGTTAGCCTAAAATAAACGACACCAAAACAAAGCAAAGTTCAATGACCCACAAAGCCAACCAAGAAACCGACACTAAAATATCAGCTGATAGGCCTAAACAATTTACGAAAGTAATACACAAGGAAAAACATCATCAATAACTAAATTAACTATGTCAAAACCAATTCACACCCCAAGATTCACCCAAATCCATATAGAAATGGATATTATCAAATATAATTCTCAAATATAGAATAAAGCCTAGACAAAGCCTTGTAACATGAAAACCTATAACCTCACATCTAAACAAACACATTGAAACCAATTCCATAATACTATCACAAACACTACACCATAAATTAATATAAGCACTATACATATATATATATATATATATATATATATATATATATATATATATATATATATAGCCTCAGTAAACAACTATTCTTTATTTTAATCATCAGAAGATAGCATATACAATATATGAAGGTAAAACGCATTCCCTATGAAGGCCATGTTTTTGTTAGTACAACTAGATCAAAGAAACGACTATCACAATCGAAATTAATAAAATCAAATAAAAATAAATAATAAGTCACAATATCTGTTAGAATAGTAAAATAATCCTTAAAGTAAATTTAAGAACATAAATAGTAACCGTAAGACCCAAATGTTATATAATTAGAATTAGAACTAGGACTACTTGAGCCATAGATATAAGTACGTCATTCTGTTGGAACGGGAAATTATACAATTAACAACAAAATCAGTAAACTCATTTAAGAATCGGCAATGTAAATATGAATAAATATTATCACGAGACCAAAGGCAAAAAAGACATAAAGTAATATCAAAATTATAATTTATTCAAGTCAAGAACATCAAATTGTACAAAACGAGAGAATATTATTTGAGTAACCAAGGGAACGGAAGAACAGTGCATGCTGGGAACCGCGGCAACAATTCAATTCCAAAACCGAAGCCAAAAATTCATTCCAATCCAAGACTTCAGAGCCCAAAGATGAAAATTTCTATTCGTAATTTTAAAAGTGATGCCGTCAAGTTTTAGTATGTTAAAACAGTATAAACAGTGGTAAATTCAGTGCTAAATCACACAGAGAGTGGTATCCTCTGTAAATTCAAACATAATAAAGTCCAGAAATTCTTAATATTGAAGATAAACTTTAACAAATTTTACAATTCATAAGCCTATTTCAAAAAAGAACACCGATCCTAAATCTCAATTTTTCTTAACTGTAACTTCACAAAAATGCGTTAAAAACAGTTTGTTCATGTCTGGTCGAGTGCCTGCCCCGAGAAAATAATAAATATTAATTACTAATATTTATAAAAGAACTTTGTAATTCTATGATAAAGATATATGTAATGAACCCAAACCTAGAGCTAGCCTGGAATAATTTAACTTTGTAATTAAAGTCAATTTAACCTTGTTGTGTTATTAAAAGAACTCAAAAGCAAATATTATTAATGTTTAACAAGAAATAATTTACTAAAAGAAAATATTTATAATTTAAATGAATAAACAAATGAATTTATATAACTGAAATTATCTGCATTATTGTCAACTTATTTAGTAGTAGTTGAAGACTAGTTGTAGATATTTCAAATAAATTTTAATAAAGTAACTTCACTATTTCGGATTTTATAATAAAGATAAAATATTTTATAACATATAAGAAAAGAATTATGTTATAAGAATTAAATTAATTTATAAAAGAAATTGTAAATCCAATCAAAATTTCCGTTTCACATTTGATACTTATAATCATTAGTTATGTGTATTTCGGTAATCATACTTGCGTTCCAAACTTGTTACATTTGTAATTTCATGAAATAAGTTGGTTTTCAAATTTTTATTTAAAAGTTTTGGACCATATTCAGGTGAAAAAATATGAATTTCAAATTTGTGCACATTCTAAAAATAAATCCCAAAATGTAAAATTTAGAAAAATTTTAGTATTGTATCACATTACCAGTTTTCATTTGTAATATGTCACTTAATAAGCCGTTATTATCGAATTTATAAAATGAAAATTCTCATTCTCCACATCAAAATACCAACACTTCCTATAGTGTTTTTGTTATATGGCTCAGTATATAATAAGACTTTTAAAATAAATAAAGTAAATGAAGCCTGTACTTTTTCTACAATAAAAATAAACTCACACTAAAAACACTTTTTTTTTACCAAATAATAAAAATTAATTAGATTTCATTAGTAGGAAGATTTTATTAGTAAAATATGATTGTTTCTTTATAAAATAATCAGAAAATTTCAAAATATCAGCAATTTAAAGCTGATTTTTTTGTAGTTTATCTTATCTAGCTTTATATAACTGCTATCTATACCTACTACCTAAAACTGCTATTTATAATTGCTAATTGTAACTGTTATCTTTAACTACTTTCTATAATAGTAGTACCGGTATAATAGTAGCAATATCTGTAACTGTTACCTATTGCTACTTTCTATAACTGCTCTTTTAGTGCTGTTTAGCAATGTATATAAAATATTATACTATATTAATATCTTGAACTTTTGAAACAAAAGTATAAGCAAAAAACACTGACAATAATTCTTTCTTTTTTTTTTTTTACTCATCACATCAGTTTAATTATACAAAAAAATAACATATTTTAAAGTTATCTGAGCTCAAAACAACACACAAATTTGTATCTTTTTAATGTTTACCCATAAAATTTAAAATTTAAAAATATATCATTTTCCTTAATCACAAAAGTATGATAGTTATGTTATTCTGATAGTTTGGGGGCAAAAGTGAAAGAAAGAAATTTATAATTTTGTGTTTCAGGCTGAAATGTCTACCCTACTACTGTACAGTACTACCAAATTTGTATTTCATCATTTAAATATTTATATTTATTAAACATTAAAATCAAAATACAATCAAAATTATTCATATATTTCAAAAAATGTAATGTCTTCTAAAATGAATTTAAACTGGCAACAAAACAATGGATATTTAACACTCAGCTGATTTTTATGGAAGTTTTAGATGAGAAAAACTGTAAACTAGTTACAATTTACAACACCATCGGCAACCACCAATAAGGAAACAAAATGCTTCACAAGTAATAAAATATATTTTAACTGGAAGGATAACAAGTAGCAAGAAATAAGGAAACTATAAAACAAGTCTTGTACAGCTATGTTAATACATACCGTTATACACTGTTCCATTTATTGAGAAAATTGCTACGTTATCTTCAACAAGACTGAAACAGAAACAAAATAGAATGGTTTGTTTAAAGAGTTTTGAACCTGTTATAGTCTATTGTCTATTAGATATTTTAATTTATTATTTATTCCCTGCTAAATAGAGTATTTTTGTGATGCAATTATCCTAAAAACAATTGTTTTTTCACTGATGTGTATGCTTCTGCCTTTGGGTATTTTTTTGAGATTCCACGGTAATTATTTTGAAATATGTAAAGATTATAATAAAATGAATTGGATAATTTAAGTAATGAACACTTAGAATATCATAGGATGATTATACATTGCAAAAAATTCAAAACTAATAAAATAAACAATGGGTGAGGAATTAATTATTGATTTATTTGTCTAAACAAAACAATTATTATCATAACAAATCAAAAGACACATGTTATTTAGATGTGTTGTTTGTTTCATGTCGAGTCTTCGTAAAAATCACATTTTTAATTAATGGTGTGAAATTACATCGATAAAACAGCACATGTAAAGCTTTAAATTATAATGACTTACAAGCATTTAATATATTTCCACTGAACTTGTTTTTAATTTTAGACATTTTTATGGAACAACAAATTTTTCAGAAAGCTCCATTGTATAATTCTTAGATAAAACATCATTACAATTATTATCTATTTTCAAATGCTCTATCTCAAAATTATGTTTTTTTTTTCCTGTTTGTATGGAAATAAGGTTAGATTATACCAAATTTATTTATAGTATTGTCGTGTAACGTTTTATTTCAAGATAGCAAAAGCTATAAAACAGGTGACATTATCATTTTACATAAATAATAAATAAAAAACATATATATATATATATATATATATATATATACTCACCAACAATATAGACTACATAATAACACTAAGCATTCAAAACAATACAATAAAGTTTATTATATTATAAATGGATAATCAAAATTGATGAAACAAGGAAATTTATTTTGAACAATTCCATTTGTATTTATTAATAACATTAAGAAATTATAATTATTAGAACAATAAATTCTAGGTTCCTGCCAGTTACCCCCTTTTTTTCCCTTTTAAGAAATTTTTTTTAAATATTTAATATATCATAATATAAATGCTGTATCTTTTTATGTATACCCTAAGTCAATTTTTCACAATACAAATTATTAAAATAATCTAACACAATTAACATACCTAATCAAAATGGATGATTAATTAGCGAAAGTGGTGATTATGAGGATGTCTCATAATGATGAGGATGGTGATTATTTCAATTTGGATGTCTCTGAAATTCTAAATAATTAGTCGATGGGTTAAAGTTTATTGGAAGTTTACTATTATTTTTTGTTTTGAAATTTTGAAATTAAAATATGCGGAACCCATACTTATGCTGATAATTGTGTGTTAAATGTAGATTGATTTATTCCTTGTAACTCACCAAATTATGTATATTAATCTCATTTGCAGATATGGCATACTTATCAGTTCTTATTCAGTTAAAATTATAATATTTTTCTTTTTAATTCTGAAATATTATTGAATCCAATTTTTTTTTAAAAGTCCACCAAACATTTTTCTTTTATACTTATCTTATATTCATAGCCTTTTTGTTTCCAACACCCGAATTAGACTTTTTCTTACACCTTCCATTTACAACTTTTTACTTTTTTCTGATATTATTATTCACTTTGTCACTTTCATTTTATCACTTGTATAGGTACCATATATATTTACAAATTAAAATAATTATAATGATGTACGATATGAAATGATTTTATGTTAATGGATCATAATATTATATGAAATATAATTATTTACAGTTTTATGTTTGTGTGAGATGAGGTTTTATCCTTTTATTTATATTATTTACAATGTTACAACTGTGCAATTTCATACCGCACAGGTTTTAATTCTATTCACAATCTATACTTATAACTGATTTACAAATAAACAAGCTACATAAATTTATCATTTGTTTAGATTTTGTATGGATAGGAGACACAGGCTTACCTTGGAAAGTGATCCTTGGTATTACCTAATAGTACACAAGTAAGAAAAACACACACAAAAACACTAAAGTTCAGAAATATTTTGTAAATTCTGTTCACTTTCTCAATATTTCAGAACATTGGTGTTTTTTGTGTGTGTGTTTTCTTACTTGTATAATTAGCTAAGTACCAGGAAAGCCGATCTCCGATCGGGTTATTGTCTCATCTACAAAAATGTGGGCATGTTATTAGTTATTTGGTTTTGTTATAAGTACAATAATTATCTCTCATTATGAAATTTTTTTAAATATATTTTAAAACTTTTATTTGTAGATAGAACTGTGCCATGTTTTCTATAGCCTACACCCCACTTAATTATAGAAACAATTTTGTTTAAAAACCTTTACTACAATCTAATATAGAATTTCTTACTCTAACATAATGAAGTATTTTAATATTATTTAAAACTATGCATTTTTAATTTCTATATTATGATATTTATATAAATTTTGAGTCACTTTTGAGTTTTCTATAATCTTTAAAATTTCTTGGAAGGTATCGTAAGATCCTTATTTCAGCTAATTAATATCAAAGGATTTTTTAATTTTTAAAACCTAGCGTTAGACAAATAATTGATTTAAAGATTATTTCATTTATGGTGAATCTGGTTTGTTTTATTGACTTTAGTTTGATTTTAATTTTAGTTTTATTATTAATTAAATGATTTTAGTTATGAGATCTCTCTTACATGAATGTTTTAAATTACTGACTACTCACACAATTATCTGTATTTCCGTCTATAGCACTTTTAAGTTTCACTTTACTCACTTTTCACGTTTCTTTATCAATAATTATTATTGATTTAATTTCTGAACTTTCACTTAACAGTTAACAGTTGCTTAACACACTTCATAATGCTTTTTATATCTTATCTTGCTTTGAGTTACACTCATTATTTTTTATTTTTGAACTTGTTTAACATTTTTACTCTTAACACATTTTACTTTTGGAATAGACTTGTTATACATTGGTTGGTTTGATTATTGTCAGAAGACTGTGGCTAGTTTTGAAGCATCTCCCTCACTTATTTTTATATGGTTAATCATTTTAAATTATTTTCGTATTGTCTTTGGATTTGGTTGGTTTGATTATTGTCAGAAGACTGTGGCTAGTTTTGAAGCATCTCCCTCACTTATTTTTATATGGTTAATCATTTTAAATTATTTTCGTATTGTCATCATAGGATGATATTCACTGGATTTTTTCGATTGGACGTTCCTTTTTTGTAATTGTGTATTTTTCCTTGAAACTCTTTAATTTAATACTTCTGTCCAAACAACGTTTCGTGTATAACCATGTATTTGGCCATTATTTTCTGCTGGTAACAAAATTTTTAGGCTGTTTCTTCTCTTAACTCTTGAAAATGCTACGTAAAGCATGCCATGCATGAAAACTGGACTTCTTAAATCAACAGCAACATACTCAAATGTTTGGCCTTGCGATTTATGAATCGTCATGGCAAATGCGGGTTTGACTGGAAATTGATGTCTTTGCATTGAACATCCCAGCTGACTTTTGTTTGATTCAAGAGTTATTCTGGGAGTATGTACTTCTTGTCCAGCATGTTCACCAGTTATAATTTTACCTTTAATTATATTGTTGCATAACTGGGTAACAGTGAGTCTAACTCCAGTACAGAGGCCTTCCGCAAGATCTAAATTTCTCAAAAGCATAATTATTGTGTTTTTTTTTTATTTTAGCTCATGTGGAGGTAAATCTGCAATTTCAATTGAATTTAGAAATTCAGGAGTAAATTGCAATGTATCTTCTGCTGGATCTTTTACTGAATCATAACTTTTATATTGCTGACTTTTACCACCTACCTTTTCAATGATTTCAGCATTAATTTTGGCCACGTCCTTATTTAATGGTGCTAAGATTGCTCGGTCTTTCATATTTCCATATTGTCTGTTAAGCAGGCAGTTGCAAAAAACCTCATCGATTAAATCACCATTTGAAATGATATCACTTGAAATTTTAATTTCATCCAACTCGTTTTTTGGAAGTTCACCATTCCCAACTTGTAGAAGATAATTAACAAATTCTAGTTGCTCCGGATCAACACGCATATTTTCTGTTAATGAAAAAAATTTTAAATTATGCCACAAAGGGCTCTTTTATTGACAAATCCACAAGTTCACTTCGATTAGCTCTTGGTTGAACTGGCAAGCACTGCCGAAAGTCTCCTCCTAGAACCATAACTTTTCCTCCAAATGGTAAGTTTGGATTAGCTATACTTTGTAATAACTCGTCTATGTTTTTAAGTCCGTATTTAGGAAGCATAGGAGCTTCATCCATTAGGAAAATATCAATTTTTGCAAGCTCTCTAGCTTTAGCTGATCCAGGTTTAATATTCGAAACAGATTCAGCAGTTAAGGGTACCTGAAGGCCACAAGTTTTATGAAATATATGGCCGTTTGGCACAAGCATTGCTGCGATTCCTGTAAAAGCCATACACTTTACTTTATAATTTTTAGCCAAAAGAACATGATATAATGTTTTATAAATTAATGTTTTTCCAGTTCCACCTGGTCCATCAATGAAAAAGCATCTCTGTTGCAAATTATTATGAAGTGTATTTATTATGGAATCAACAACTTCAATTTGATTGCCACGAAGTTGTTTTCTCATCTCTTCGCCAAGTGCAAAAGATTGATCAATTTTTATTATGACACCATTAATTACATCGTAACCATCAATATCATCCATCTGAAATCGATCTACCCAAAATTGAAAATTTCGACCTTCAGTTGCTTGAGTATTGAGCTTATGAGCGATAATTCTGTAAGCTTTTTGAATAGCTTCATCAACAGAAGTACCATTTTCTATGGCATGAAGAATAAAATCTTCAGCCAAATCTTCTTTAAATGTATCCCACAGGTTCTTCGGGTTTTCGGGAACTCCAAATATTAGTATTTGTGTAAAAAGTGTTCTCATTGCTCTTGGCATTTTTGATAATGATGATTCTTGTAAGCAATCAACCCATTGTTTATCATCGTAAGTTAAACCTCTACCTAAGCAAGCCTGTTTGTACGAATTACATTTTACACCATTAACCATAAGCAGATCGTCAAAACTCACAGCATCGTTAACATGATACAAAAGTAAACGTAAAAAATATAACTCAGGTTGTGCAACAAATGTAACATTGTGTATTCTACCAATAACTCGTATATTCCGTTGTCTTTCAACCCATTTGCTTTCTTTTCCTCCCCATTGATAAAATTCTGGCATTTGCCAGTAATAATAAAAAGTATTATTTTCTGTATTGTCGTTATTTTCAATTCGTTGTTTTTTAACTTGGTTTTCTCGGAAGTAAGCTTCCAACATAGAACCCTTTCGACCTATATTTAGTAAATCCTCTTGGGCTTGTTCAATATTTTGAATTCTATATTGACCAGGCAAATGGATATCCAGTCGTTGAACAAAATGACTTTTTTTTTTTTTATCTCATTCCCAAATAGTCGCCAGCAAGCTTCAGGTGGAGTTATGCATCTACCTTGTATAAATTTATCTGCTTCATTGTAATTTATAGTTGTTTGATTTTG
The DNA here is from genome assembly GCA_963513935.1 of Aphrophora alni. Classification (NCBI taxonomy): domain Eukaryota; kingdom Metazoa; phylum Arthropoda; class Insecta; order Hemiptera; family Aphrophoridae; genus Aphrophora; species Aphrophora alni. The sequence continues at coordinate 98,964,761 of OY740769.1, read as the reverse complement.
GACAACTTTTAAAGAAGCGCAATCATGGCCTTTATATATATATTTATAAAGGTACTTAACAGCCCGAATGCTTCCAACGTATTCAACATTTATGTGACAGTTAAATTTCTTCAGGAAGTATGGGTTGTAAGGAGCTACATGGCGATTATCTCGAGTTATTTTTTGACCTTGAGCATCTTTACGATAAATTTCATGAACAAAAAATCTCTATTATTTTGATCTAATTTAGGATCATACCTTCTTCTATACTTTGGCTTGCATCGTCTATTAAAGAGGCTGAATCTTGAAATCCTATAGGAAATTTAAAGCTACAACTCATTCTACCGTTTTTATTCACCATGCATGATGCCTTTTGATTTTGTTCACCACATGCATTATGAATCATCCATTTCTTAACTAATTCTCGTAGTTCAGCATCGTCTTCTACGTCTGGAATTTCTGCCGAAACGAGATCATCTAGTTCTTCAGGATTATGTATCTTATCTTCTTGCTTTAAAATTATTAACAAATGCATCTTTTTGAAATTCGACAGTATAAACGTAAGCAGCAACTCGCCCAAAAATTTGTTTTTTATCTAAATCCTCAATTAACTCTACAAATTTTAAATATGCGACTCTAGCAATAATGTCTGGTCTATCTTGAACTATTTGCTGCCAATCACTTCCATTTTCATTCATTATCTTAATAGCTTCCTTAATTTCCGGCCAATCCGGGTTACATGTCATGGTTATAATCTTCAAAATGCTCAGAATAATATCTAGTGGAGCCAGGAAAAGACGATGGAAGTATAATCTTTTCTCCCAAGACAGCATTGTTTTTTTTCTGCCATCTCGTTAAGATAATTTGTAACAGATGTATAACTGTTACAAGTCTGCAAGTATTTTCTTTTGATTCAATTTTATCCATTGAACTCTATCATATTCTATTCTAATGTAAGTATCTACAAGGTACTGTTGAAACAGCCGTCCACCATAATGCAAAGCATTAAATTAAATGTTACGTAAATCATATCCCCTTATTGTTTCATCGAGTGAGATACAGTTTGCTAAATGTGGTCGAAAAGCTATTCTATATCGTGCAAGCTCAAGTCTAGTCATGTGACCTCTACTTGGATATCCTTCTCTCAGCAGAATACCCGGTGAATAACCAAATGTTCCTTTGGGGGATAAAAAAGTGGGTATGTTAAAGGTTCTGCGTGTTTATCAATATTTTTCATTATTTGAACTGATTTTCCGCGTTGTCTAATTATTAGTGGATTATCTGGAAAGCTTTGATCAGCCTTCAAAGTAACCACGGCACATACTTCATTGCTTTGAGGAACATTGTATCTTGTTGGATCAAATCCTTCTGGGCAAGTGAATAAAAGCCTAACATTTGGTACTGGTATCTGTTGAATAGCTGCTTCTCGTTCAGCATCTTCTGCTACTTCCCTCATCATCATATAGCCCCGTGCAAATGGATTTTCAGAACGTATGATTCCCTTTACTAACTCAAATAATGGTACACTAATCCCAACAATTAAAGCATAGTTTCCTCGCTCCGTTACAGCTTCATCTGGGTCGAGAAAATACATTTGTCCATACAGAGGTTTTTCGAAATTACCTTCTGGAGTTTGGGTTGGTTGTGCAGCTGCATTTATTTTATGATAAACCGGACCGTTGGCAATGTAAGTGTATATTCCAAGATTATTTATTGTACGGTTATCATCGCATGAATAAGATGCCATTGCATACGATGAGTTTATACTTTTGATTCTCTGATGAAATTCAGGAGATAAGGGATTCAGGAGATATGCGAAAAAGTCTTGCTAATTCATCTGGAAAATCAGCATGTTGAATATTAATTTTACCCTTCAAACAACAATCCCCGAATGAATTATTATTTGAATTACCTACGCGTTCTTCAGGAAAATGTAACGCTCCACAATGCACGCACGATACATTAAATGCTCCTAAACGGTGACATGAAACATCACTTTGAACAGCTAACTTGTAAGTAGGTTTCAGCGGATTAGCTAACAAACGTCTTTTGGCGACGAGCATTCCGACGTCGCTGTTCTTCAAGACGTTGTTCCCGGCGAGCATGAGTTTCAGCTGCTCGAATTTCATTTGCACGCATTTTTTAAATTTCTAATCGCTGACTTCTTTGCTCAGGAGTTTCTTCTTTTCTTTGTTGACTATTTCTCTGACGCATATCATTCAAACGCTTACTTCTTTCTTCTGGAGTTTCATCATTTCTTTGTTGATTAATTCTTTGACGCATATTATCCAATCATTGATTTCTTTTTTCAGGAGTTTCTTCATTTCTTTGTTGATTAATTCTTTGACGCATATTATCCAATCGTTGATTTCTTTTTTCAGGAGTTTCTTCATTTCGTTGTTGATTATCCCTTTGGCTCATATTGCTCAAACGCTGACTTCTTTGTTCACAAGTTTCTTGAGAGATTCGTTGAGTGACTCTTGAAAGATCATCACTCAAACGTTGTTGACGTTCTTCTGCTGTTTCATTAAAATTTTTGTTACGTTTTCGATGAATTCTTGTTTCTGTTGATTCTTGACTCTGTGAATCATTCAAATCCATCATAACTCCTATCAATCTATCTATGCAAAGAACTTTCGCTTTACGCACTGGTCTAGCAGTAGCAGAACTATCATTACTTTCTTGATTAAAAGTTGTTGTTTGGACGACATTATGAAATGTTACTCCCGAGGTTGATGGCAAATCGTAATTATGAAAGTTGATAGAAGTTTTACAGTTATTTGGAGTATTGATTGTAGAAGTTGTTTTCATAGTATCATTAAGATTTATTTCATCGTTAGAATCAAGATCTGTAATTTCAAATTTAGCTTCATAGCTTGTTTGTTCAGCTAAAAATTCAGTATCTAGGGATTCATTGAAATTCGGCATTGGTGGCTCATTATTGTTAAAATTAAACTTACGTCATTTTGGAGGACGTCCGCGTGGCATCTAAGAAAAAATTAAAATGCATTGTTAAAATCTTCGAAAAACGTAATTTTTAACTTTTTAAAAAACAATAGGGTTATGAGCCATTAAAAAGCGGTAGAAGGGGTAAATGACGTCATCACGTGAAAAACGCTCCTATCTAACTGTATATAACAGTATGACGTCACAAAATTAAATGCATTATTCCTCCGGTTAAATATTGTTTAAATTAAAAATAAAAAAAATATGTATCTAATATTTTAATGTCAGCTACAAAACCAACCAAATAAAATTTCAAAATTTTTTCATGCAACAACGCTAAGGATTGCATAGACATATACTTATTGGTTACAACTGCATTGTTTTGAGTCGTCCATTCTTATTGGGCGGTGAATCCGTTGTCAAGGCAACGAGTTTGTTTTTGAGTGTTGATTTACTTTATAATAGGCCAAATTATATTTTGGTATTTGAACAGAATAATCAGCCAGTGAATTATTTATTCAATAATGATATAATTTTTGATATGATAAAGAGATATTATTAAAAACTTTATTATTTACATAAACACACTACAAATAACTTCTCTGCATCTAAATAATTAGTAAATACAAGTTACATATTAACTTATTTGAGATTATTTAATTCCTGCTGCCAGCTGATTGCAAATACTGTTATCATGAAATGCTATAATATATTATATATTTTTACTGTGTATTTTTCGAATCGTGAAAACTCATAGAAAATGATTTTTCTCGAAATTTTGACAAAGTTCATTGGATTCCTGATGTTAAAAACCCTTTATATACAAAATATGGAGAAAATCTTTAGAGTCGTTTTTGAGATAAAATGATTGGAAATAGGTACATAGGCTACATACAATTCCTTGCTCGTTTAATAGAATTTTCGAATCGTAAAAACTCATATAAAATGATTTTTCTCGAAATTTTGACAAAGTTCATTGGATTCCTGATGTTAAAAACCCTTTATATACAAAATACGGAGAAAATCGTTAGAGTCGTTTTTGAGATAAAATGACTGGAAATAGGTACATACATACATACAATTCCTTGCTCGTTTAATAGAATAAGATACCAAGGACCACTTTCCAAGGCAAGCCTGTGTCTTCTATCCATACAAAATGTAAACTAATAGGCTACAGTATGTGCCCTATTAAACTCTAACCTAAAACCATTTAAATACCGGTATCCATTAGGACTAATATACTTTTAAAGTCGAAAATTTCTTCAGTGTTTTCTAAAACTACAAAACTCTTAACATTTTTAATGACGAATGAAAACTTATTAAATAATTATTTCTCCGTGAAATCAGGAAGTTTAGAAAACTTATTCATCAATTATTTTAATTTTAATTGTGTATTTAGTGTAATTAAACTAAAAATCATTATTTAAATATTTAAAAATGAGGTACGGTACTTAATATTAAAACCTAGCACACTCATTCTGAACCCACATCATACTACCTTAATTCATAATTCATTTTATATAATTCTTTTTCCTAGATCACAATTTTAGGCTTTTAAATTATATTAACAATCTGCCCAAAACATATCCCAAACCCTAAACATTGGAGTGTAACATTTAAAAGTATTTTGATACTTCATAGGCCTATAGTACAATTTTGGCAGACTGCTAATAGTTGTATAATTGTAGGCCTAGCCTATACGATTAATAAACTGTGCACAAAAAATTGCAAAGTTTCTCACTCACCCATCCCCAAAATAGTTACAAAAATAGTCAACAAATGTCAGTTCAGTAGATGTCAGTCAACACGTGAAAATGAACCAAGAAAAAAATATATGACGTCTTTAAATATATATATTAAAAGGGACTAAACTCGTTTTGTTTGGACTCGTCCTTAGCGTAAATAGTTTTAGATTAAAATAGAGCTCCAATGACGATGGTCTAAGGTTATTTTATTTTTTCCAATTACTTCTAAATTGTTACGGTGTGTAAATTTTTTTTCTTCTTATTATTAGTAATCTACACATTTGTAGGAAATCGGCAAATGAGAAATTACTTCTTTTATAACAGCCCCATAGCCAATTTTTGGTTTTCACAGATAACTTACAGTCTATTTTGAGAGATAACAACCAGTACTTTTGTTTTGGTCCTTAAGAGCTACATCTGAGGAAATATTATAAAAATTATTAGATTTTCTATGGCAGATACCCCCCCAATTTTGAGTCAAAAAAAAATGTCTGAGATATGGCAAAAATATGCCTAGATATACTATTAGGTAGTTAGTTATTAAATACACAACTTTTCAAAATCCGCTCTACCGATTTCGTATAAATTTTAGTTAATGCAAAATCGAAAATAAATAATTATCATAGTTCAAGAATGATTGTTATTAAAAAAAAAAAAAAAAAAAAAAAAAAAAAAAAAAAAAAAAAAAAAAAAGAACCTTGGCCGTCTTTATTAAAAGCTTGATTTTAATCAAATATGATTTATTCTGAGCAGGCGTTTGTCTCGAAGGATGAAATTTAGGCCCATTTATATATACGTGTATCTACATATTTTTTCAGACTTTGTAGACGTCATCACCAAGGGAACTAGTTCACCCGACTAGTTTCCCACAATCTACACGGCAAAACCTGCCAACACTCAGCCAACACAACAAACATCAATTCCCCGGCCTTAAACGGCTCTACATCGGCCAATCTCACTATACAAGACCCGTACTCGCTACTCGTCTCTGATTGGCCGACAGCTCACGTCGAGCAATTAAAAGTCCGCGGCCAAAACAATGGCAATCCGCGACACAACTCCGAACCAACCTCACGTCGGGATTGGTTTGCTTCTCGGGAGAACTTAACAATGGACAGCTCGTTGTCTAGGAACCAACCAATCCTAGGCAAGCTAGAAATTGTATAAGTACTCATGTTTCAGGGACAAAATGAGGACTTGTCAACCAGGAGACCAACTACAAACATACCTCCTCCGGGAGACCCAGCAACAACCATCAAGAACACATCACTTCTCAACACCTACACAACACTTCTCCTGACGCGAGATTAGCAGGGACCATCTCTCCCACGGCCTTCTTACGCAAGGCCAAGAGACCCCTCGCTCAAACACTTCACCGGGACCATCTCTCACAATCGGTCTTCTTACGCAAGACCGAGAGACCCCTCAACCAACTCACACCACACACCACGAAGACAACTCACCAGCTCCACTACACACTTTTGCTGCCGCCTGCCACATTCCAACACCATTAACCCAATACACGTTTTGGAATCACTTATTTCACTTCAAACACCTCATCTTCACTCCTCACCTTCTCTTCGCTGCACCGACAACGCCTCTTCGAGAATCGCCCCGTTGCCTCCCGTACGGGAAATTAAAGGGAGAAATCCCGGCAACGGCAGCAACTTGCTTCACCCTAGTTGCCTCCTGAAAAGGAAATTGTAGGTGCTTTGGCGCCGGCGATGACGGGTGAACATCCATCATAGAGGCCAGATAATATCCTATCTCCCCTCACCTAACCTAAGTCCAACTGGTCCTTTTTAGGGCCAGCACACTTCTATTTTTTCCGTTATTTTATCAACATTCCCCGCACTAAGCACTCGAATCCTTCCCGAATAGCAAATCCGTACTCTTCCATTATTTACCAGTCGCCTCCCGGCTCGGCTACCTCTACTTCAGGGCCAACTTCACGTTCCCTACACCTCTTTACATCTCCTCACAACCTGACCCTACGTTATTTGGCGGCCGCAACGTGGGACAAACATTCTTCGGAGGAAGACACGACCTTCGCCCCGACTAACATAACACTCAATCATACTTCTGGGAGTATAAAACCCAGTGGCGCCCTTCACAATCAACACAACACTACGATGGCACCAACTCTTCGCTCTCATGGCCAGACATGCGCTAATCCAACATGCTCATCGCTAGGTGAGTTTGTTATAACCTGCAGCGTATGTCGTGTCGAGGCGCACCACATCTGCGTTGGGCTACCGGACATAGCGTTACCCAACATCAGCTACACTTGTCCGGAGTGCAAGGAGAGTTCGACACCTTCACCACCTACAAAGACACCATCACCACCTTCGACAATGGACGTCTTACAAACGCTGGTCCAACTTCTTCAAGGCCAGGAAACACCACCGACGCCATTACCAGAGTTTAGCGGGGACGGAACGCAGGACCCTACAACGTTCCTTGCCAACTGCGAAACAAAGTTGAAGGCAAGAAACACGTCAACCACCTACTGGACACGTACCGTCGCCCCACAACTCAAGGGCAGAGCAGAATTCTGGTACAGGCGTTATTCCGAAATGGACCTGGACAGGGAGGAGTTTCAACAACGACTGCTGATTCAGTTCGACTCTCCTGCCGTGCTGGCAGAACTACGCGCAGAGCTCTATGGCAAGAAACAACAGCCAGAGCAGTCAGTAGACGTCTTCCTGCTCAGGAAGACCAGATTGGTGAGCAGGCTCCAACCCCAGGTCAGCGAGGTTCATCGCCAGAGCACCTACCTCGAGCTCTTACAGCCGGCGATTCGATCCAGGCTACGTGTCAACAGCTTCAAGGACACCACCGACCTCATCGATCGAGCCCGAACCGTCGAGAAGGACCTGGCAGAAGACCAAACAAGCGGCCTACGACTAACCAGGAACGAGGGAAGGCTAGTCACCAGGCCTCCCTTAAATACGACTCCGCAACCACCATCTAACACCAAACCGACGCCGACCAGGGACCCCAAGTGTCGCTACTGCCCTGATTATCATTTTCACCGCGACTGTCCGGTCTTGAAGATTCGACAAGACACGCCAGTGAAACTGGAGACAGACCAGCACCGCAACCTTCCGACATGTTCCCTCGTCGACCTCGTACCTCAACTCATCTCCTCTTTTCCTCACCCTTCTATACCTCAACTCATTCCTACACCTGACCTACACGTATCACCCATTACTCCTAGCAACCTGCTACGCATACCGATTTCCATTGGCGACCGACCTGTCACCGCTCTCCTCGACACGGGAGCCAATGGAAATTTCCTAAGGACAGACCAGGTGTCACCGACAGACGTCGGACACATCCAGAAGGAGACGCAGACTGCTCGAACAGCCGACAGTGGTACCAGCATCCAGATCCGCGGAAGCGTCAAACTCCCGATCAAGGTTATGGACCAACTCCACGTCGCAGAGTTCCTGGTCGCCGATCAGCTAGCGGAAGCCGTCATCCTTGGCTCTCCCTGGCTGACCGACCAGCACGTCAGTGTCAACTTCGCAGACAGCAGCCTCACCTTCGGAAGGGAACAACGTCGGACTATGACGTGGACCGACCCTTCACCTGGACCTCCTCCTCACCACCCACACCATCGCCGATCTGACCAACCACCGCCCTCACCTCAACAAGACACCAGAGACGACCTCCACCCAAGGCATTCTAGGTTGCGACGTCTGCCGTCTAGGAAAAAGCAAGGCTTTCCGAGAACCCCGCCGCAGACCAACGCCAGCGCCACCGAGACTCCAACAGCAACACACCAGCCCCAGTGAAAGTGCTCCCCCGCTCAGTGTTCCACGTGACAGTGCGGCGACAGTGATGTTTAGTGCTCCCCACAAGTGTGTTCCCCCTGAACGGGAATAGTGTTTTCTCCGTCAAACTGTGGTCCTAACTATTGTATGTCCTCCCATTAGCATTAAGATTACAAACAATCGAACAGTTAGTATGTAAGATTTTATTGTCCTTAGATGTAAGATTTTATGAACTATTTTGTCCCCTACTTTGTAAGTAGGGACACTTGTAAAATACCTGTTTTGTCGTTGTTGTTTTCAATGTCTAATTTATTAATTTTTTTTATTCTGTTTTGTTTAGTGTGTAAGGTTGGACTACTTAGTATATAAGATTTTATGAACAATTTTGTCTCCTACTTTGAAGGTAGGGGCATTTGCTATTATAACATGTTTTTTTTTCCTAAATTATTTTTCTCAAATGTACTCTGTTGGGTTTTTGAAAAACCATTACATTACTGTATTTGCGATAAATGAAAAATAAATAAGGTTGGTATGTGGTAGAAAGCTCTGGCTTTGGCAGTAATACACTAACACACACACACACACACCTTCACACCACTCACACACTCCCCGCTCAAATCCCACTAGGGTGAACTTAGTTCCTCAAGTGAGGGGGGAATTGTTAACGTCACCACCAAGGGAACTAGTTCACCCGACTAGTTTCCCACAATCTACACGGCAAAACCTGCCAACACAACAAACATCAATTCCCCGGCCTTAAACGGCTCTACATCGGCCAATCTCACAATACAAGACCCGCACTCGCTACTCGTCTCTGATTGGCCGACAGCTCACGTCGAGCAATTAAAAGAACACTTCACTTCTCAACACCTACACAACACTTCTCCTGACGCGAGATTAGCAGGGACCATCTCTCCCACGGCCTTCTTACGCAAGGCCAAGAGACCCCTCGCTCAAACACTTCACCGGGACCATCTCTCACAATCGGTCTTCTTACGCAAGACCGAGAGACCCCTCAACCAACTCACACCACACACCACGAAGACAACTCGCCAGCTCCACTACACACTTTTGCTGCCGCCTGCCACGTTCCAACACCATTAACCCAATACACGTTTTGGAATCACTTATTTCACTTCAAACACCTCATCTTCACTCCTCACCTTCTCTTCGCTGCACCGACAACGCCTCTTCGAGAATCGCCCCGTTGCCTCCCGTACGGGAAATTAAAGGGAGAAATCCCGGCAACGGCAGCAACTTGCTTCACCCTAGTCGCCTCCTGAAAAGGAAATTGTAGGTGCTTTGGTGCCGGCGATGACGGGTGAACATCCATCATAGAGGCCAGATAATATCCTATCTCCCCTCACCTAACCTAAGTCCAACTGGTCCTTTTTAGGGCCAGCACACTGCTATTTTTTCCGTTATTTTATCAACATTCCCCGCACTAAGCACTCGAATCCTTCCCGAATAGCAAATCCGTACTCTTCCATTATTTACCAGTCGCCTCCCGGCTCGGCTACCTCTACTTCAGGGCCAACTTCACGTTCCCTACACCTCTTTACATCTCCTCACAACCTGACCCTACGTCAACTTATTCCATGGTTTTTACTTTTTTATTGACAACTACAAAACCGACATTTTTGGTAATAGTTAGTTTTGGTTAACTTTTATTTGGTTTTTGGAATGGGCGAGTGATAAGTTTATGCAATGTTTTTATTTTGTCTAAATGTGTAAAAACAACTCCCTAGGCGAGATGTAGAGGTTAGGTTAGGTGGATGGTGATGGTTTAATTTGCACTATAAAGTTCGCAATCATCGAAGGTTTTTAGAAGAGAGTTGTAACTAACCGTTTCATTGTTACCGTTCACGGTTTTAAAGTATTTACGTAATAGTTGCCTTGAGCTGAAATCCATAACTACCATAACGGTCATTTTAACAACAAACTGGGAAAATATTGAGATTATAGTCAAATATCGTAGTCAATTTATTTATTCTGAATATTCTATTACCATCATGTTAGCTTTGCCCCAGTTTACATAGTCCTTTATCTGCGTATCCAGCTAAATAAATAAACAATTATCATTAGGCCTATTTAGTGTGTGAAGCTCAAGATAGCGGATTATAGAATGCTCGATTGTTATTAAGTTTTATCGTGACTGAACAGTTTGGTGAATTAAATCTATCAACATTTTTTAAATTCCTATCATTTTTTTCCCCCGTTTACAAATTACAAGTCGATGGCCATGGTACTTACCCAGCCCCAATCAAATAATGTATTAGAAGCAGTTCATCTAAATGTAATACTCAAAAATGGTCTCTTGCGCAGATAAGCTGGTGGAACTGGAACATTTAGCTATTTTACTTTTATAAACAGTTAAATTAATTTATCCAAGCGAGACAAAGTTATTTGTATTTTAAAAAGCCTATTATTATTTTTAGTTTAATAAGACCTTAAGTCCTAAATAACACCTGTTGTGTTATTGTTACGATAAGTGAGCGCCAAACTTTTTTAGACAAATAAAAAGTCAAATCAAACAATTAACATCACATTATTTGATATTGTTGTTCTTCAAATTTGTAAAACCAAGTATTACGTAAACATAATTGTTTATGTTTGGTTAAATTTAATTTGTAGAATTAAAGATCTCGATTCACGTTTAGCGATCGCAATTAGGGGGCCCATTTGGATCTTTTACCGGGGCCTAATAACCTACCTAAACAAGTGTAAGCCTACTGGGGCCACCGCACGACAATGGACCTGGATATGGCCTAATCACTATCTGAAGGCGCATTTATCACGCTAAAACAGCTGTCAAAACCTGGCCCCGATACAAATAGTTAAAAAAATGTTTTCCTATAAGTGGTATTCAGTTTGCGTTTGTAGTATATTATAAACTTCTAAACAATATGTGAATATTTCAATAACAATGTAAGTACTATTCATAATAAATACTGTACATTACTTTTATTATTATTAGGTGTAGTAGTGTTATGACTACTAAAAAAATATTTAAACTGTTTAATTATTTAAATACTGTTTTATTACCAGACCTCATTTTGCTCAATACAATATTCAAAAATATAACAGCATTACAAAATGAAATATATTTATTTTGTTATTGGTGGTTACCATAAAATTTATGTTTATAACAACATTGTTAAATAACAAAAGGAATAAAAGTGGATATAGGTCACATATTGTAAATGTGTATTTAATAATTCAATGGGACCACCATTTTTTTCATTGAGGCTAGAATAAACAAAATAAAAATTGTGATCCCCCTCCCCCCTAGAAAGCCAGTTTATGAGTCAACTATTTAAAAGTCTTATACGCTTAAAGTTACTTACTTTGAGGTTATAAACATTAACAAAAATAAATGTTAAAACATTTACTTCAAAACGTTAATCGAAGAATAAGGAATACTATATAAATGGCAGAGATTAAAGCTGATTTATAATCTAGTCATACTAGTTAGTCCAGTTACTGTGGCATTTTCCCTCTAATTTTTTTTATAACTGCACCGATTGGTCTGAAATTCTTACAGTTGGTAGGAAATTACTCAAAAAACATAAGTTATATGGTGCCGATGTGTGCTTCCACAACTGGGGTGGTTGACACCCCATCTCGGGGGTTGATATTTTTACACTCAAAATAACCCCGGGAATTGATATAGAATCAAATTTTAAACAAAAAATGTCATACAAATATTTTTCGGTAGATCAATACTTTTTGAATTATTCGCACTTGAAAAAGTATACTTTGCGTTTAAAAAAAAAAGTGTTTTTTAATGATTTTTTTACGAATAACGCAAAAACTAGGCGTTTTATTTTTTAAAAAGGGTCATAAACCAAAATAAAGCTTATAAAAAATTATACTAAGCGATTTATAATTGGTTAAAGATGACTTTTTATTTTTGGGGTACTATACTCGATGTATTTATCGTCAAATAACGGGAAATTGAAATCTTTTTCGATAAAACCTTTTTTAAAGGGTTTGAAAAAACCTTTGAAATGAGCTATGTTAAAAGTCATTTCGATTAAAACAAAGCGAGATGTGATGAAAAATAGTTGGATTACTCTAATTTTTGAAGAAAAAAAACGAGCAATATAAGTAACACTATTTTTATCAGAAATAAAATTAAACGTATATCTTCGAAAATTCATTTTATTTTGGTGTTATTTATTAGGTACAAAAGTTTAGCCGGTTTAGAATGCGTAGTCTATTTTTCGAAAAAATTATAATTTTTTTGTATCTATCTCAAATAAAATTGCATTTTCCCAGAATAAATCTAAAATTATAAAAGATACGTAAAAATAGTAGAATACAAAAATGTAGCTTTTTTCTTAACGAAAATTTTGGTTGTTTTATTTTTGTTGTAGCTTGAAAAATAACGGAAATACAGCCGATTGAAGTTTGAGTTAAAGCGCGTGACTCACCTGTAATCAGCCCTTTACCCCTTCACTATTTAAAAATAAAGGGTTTTAGAACAATTTAACTTAGTCTTGTAGCTTTTGAAATTACCTTTAAAATGGTTTTTTAATGGACGCTGTAGCTTAAAAATTAAGGGAGTTATCGTACAAAACCAATTGCATTTATGAATTATGTGGTATTAATTTTTTACAAACATATTGTTTATTAATTTTTTATTATTTCCTTTATTATGGTCAATAATTTTTTGAAGAAATATAAAAACAATATTAATTATTGTATTGTAAATATAAGAATTTTTTATTGCAAGTATTGCAAAACAAAAGAACACGGTTTAGCGTGTAGCTGCCGTAAGACCATTCCACACTGCACGTGGCGTGCGTGGCTGGACGTATGCTAGCTACTTTTCAAAATATCGCTTCCCTGCTTATCAAATGAGACAGTTCACACTGCAGAGCCACGGCCACGCACTACGCCCGCTATCTTTACACGCTTGGCTACCGTTCCCTCCTTGAGCGATCTTTTTAAACGTGGCGGACACATTTTTAACCTGCGCATGCGCAGAGCGGGCTAGATCACAAATTGGTGGACCACGGTTGAAGAATCCCAGAGTAGGTGAACATTTATGTAAATATATTAGGATATTATATATGTTGATGTATTGTCTGACTAGTTTTTGAGTTAGAGAGCTCTTTTTATTGAGAATAAAAATTGGTTTATTTCTTTGTAGATGTTTAGATTTATTTCCCCTAATATTTATTTTAAATAAGAAGAATTTAGGTTTGTGTTAAGTTTGCCATCGCCTCTTTACATTGGAACCGATTCACCCGACTTACAAAAACCAACACTTCTCGGCGTTTGGTCACACCAAACGCTGAGAACACTTCCCCGCACTTCTCCCGGACCTCAGTGCCGGCAACCTGGGCCAACAAAACACCTACATCTCCCCTTACTGTCGAACAGTAAGGGCAGCTCGCTGATTGGTCCAGGCTCAACTCGCGATAAACCGCGAAAAACCGCGAAACACACTTTCGCTAAACTCAAAAACTTCAGACTATGCGACCCAATCACAGCACGCTACACCACCCCTGCTTCTAGCCAGCCTGTGATTGGATCGCGTCATAGTGAAAGTAGAACAATGGCTTTTCCATTGTTCTACGCTCCAGAATACTATATAAACTGTAGTATTCTCAAAAAATTCATCAGATCTCATCGTGTTCTTCTTAGAACACGATCTTACATGTGAACACTCAGATCCTTCCGAGGAGTCTGAGTTACAACCTTGTTTTGTACTATCTCATTTACCAGCAGTAGAGATACTCCAGAGTCAACGACTAAAGCCGCATCTAAAATCTTAAATTCAAACTTTGTTCTTTTTCTTATTCTCAAACATCATCAACTCGCCTCCCGTCAGGGAAATAGCTAAGTAGGGGAAACCCGGCGAGCTACTACCTTCACCGCCTCCCGTAAGGGAAATTCAGTAGGGTAGTGGTTACCCGGCGGACCCCTGTGCTATATGCCGGGGAGGCGAAACAATCAGCAGCGTCGAGCGGTACGACGACTGCAAAGAAAAGTTAGCCGTGAGTTGCGGAAGTCTACGGCCCATCAGTCTGGGGCAATCCTGAACGGACCTACCAAGGACCAAACTCCGTCTCCGCAACTTTACGGACCTTTTCAGGGCCAAACTCTGGCACCGTGCCCGATGTGGCGTAAACCTACTCCCATTACCGCCATACCTCTTCCTTACTCCTATACCATCCCCAACCTCCCATATTATGATCCCCGAGCACCGTACTATTTTTACTTTTAAACGTTAAAACCCGACTCTTTCACCATTCCCCGCTCCAAAAATCCATCACCGGCCAGACAGCCGACGTACACCACCACCTACTTTGCCTATTCACCTCATAACGACAGAGCGAGCCGACGTCAATTGGCGGCCGCAACGTGGGACCGACTTTCTTCGGACGAAGAAGTGACCTTCGCCCCGACTACTTCTGGGAGGACACAACCCAGTGGCGCCCGACACCAACACCAACACCAGCACCAACACCAACACCAGCATCAACACCAACACCAGCAACTACACCAGCACACTTCCGACTTAGAGATGGCTCCGACGCTGAGATCCCAGCTAAAGACCTGTGCCAACGAGACCTGCCACAGCCAAAGTGACATCTTCGCTTCCTGCTGCCGCTGTGACCAGCTTCAACACCATGCCTGCATCGGTTGGCCGGAAGTGGAGATTCCAAATGCAACTTACACTTGCAAAGCTTGCATAGATATCCCCCCTACACCAACAGGCCCACCTTCCACCACACCAGACCCTAACCTCCTGAACTCCCTCCTGCAGCTCCTCTCCCAGGCACAACCACCACCTACCACACCACTACCAGATTTTTCAGGCGATGGAGCGGAAGATCCAGTCGATTTTCTTCGCCAGGCTGAGGAAATCCTTATCCAGCGGAGATCGCCTAAGACACACTGGACCAGGACCACTGCCGCACAGCTCCGTGGATCAGCCGAGAGGTGGTACCGGATCTACAGTGACGCTGGGCTAAACTGGGAGGAATTCTCCGAACGACTGCGAGCACGCTTTAACTCGCCAGCTGTGGTTGCTGAACTCCAAGCAGAACTCTATGGGAGGAAGCAAAACTCCAGCGAGCCCGCAGACTCCTTCCTCCTACGGAAGACGCGCCTGATGAAGAGGCTACAGCCGCAGTCCAGCGAGACGACCCGGGTGCAGACGTTCTTGGAACTACTCCTTCCCGGCCTGAGATCCAGACTCAGGGGAAGTGACCTCACCACCACCCAAGAGCTGATGGACAGAGCCCGAGCCGTCGAAAGAGACCTCCAGGACGAGACCAGAACCACGACCAGACCTACAAGAGACGACAAATACCGGCCAACACCCCCGCCTGCCGCTACCAGACCACCACCACCACCAGCTAGGGACCCGAAGTGCCAGTACTGTCCCGAGTACCACTACCACCGGGACTGCCCAGTACTGAAGAAGAGACGGGAGACGCCGGAAAACTGGAGAGGGACAGGAAGCGCGCCCAAGCCTGCCCAACAATAGAACTCGGCGCTATCTGCAACGCCATTCCGGGAAGCCGGCTGCCACGGATTCACCTACAAATAGGCCAGAAGACCATCCTGGCGCTAGTGGACTCCGCTGCCAGCAGGAACTTCATCCGGACTGACCAGCTAGACCCCGACGCCCGTCTCCAGGAAGCACCAACCACCGCCCGCCTCGCAGACCACCACGCACGCCTGCAGATCCGAGGAGAAGTCTGCCTCAACACCTCCCTCCAGGGACAACAGATGCCGGTGAGCTTCTTAGTCGCCGACACTCTGCAGGAACCAGCCCTCCTCGGATACCCATGGTTACAGGACCAGCACGCAGTCTGCGACTTTCACTCCGGGACCTTGACCTTCGGACTCCGTGATCGACTCAGCCTGTCATGGACCACCTCAGCTCCCCAGAAGAGGACAGCGCCCGCCATCTTTTTGGACAGAATCGACCACGGACTTCCGAAGGACCAAGAAGACAAATTCACCAGCATGATCCAACGCCACTCACCTGCCTTCCATACCGACGGACCCCTGGGGAGAACCAGCAGCCTCCGCCATGAGATCCAGCTACGGAACAACACACCGATCCGCCAGACGCCCTACCGATGTTCACCAGAGAAGAGGAAGGTAATCGCTGACCAGATCCAGGAGATGCTCTCCGCCGGGATCATCGAGCCTTCAACTTCACCCTACAGTTCACCAATCGTGTTAGTGAAGAAGAAGGACGGTCAGCCGAGGTTCTGCGTAGACTACCGCAGACTCAACGAAGTTACCATCGACGCCCCGCAGAACCTTCCCGTCATCCACCAGGCCCTCAAGGACATCGGAAGTGCCAACGTTTTCACCACCCTGGATCTCAAGAGCGGCTACTGGCAGATCCCCATGGAGGAGACTTCAAAGACCTACACCGCCTTCACCACCCCGGAAGGAAGACACTATCAGTTCTCCGTCATGCCGTTCGGGCTGAAAAACGCCCCCAGCACCTTTCAGCGCCTCATGACGGAGAAAGTACTACCACACTGTGACCGAGACGCCTGCATCGCCTACCTAGATGATATCATCATTTTCTCCAAGGATTGGGACAGCCATCGCCACCACGTGGACCGCGTTCTTGAAGAACTAGAGCGCCAGGGACTTACCTGTCACTTGGAGAAATGCAGCTTCGGGAAGGCGAACCTAGACTACCTCGGTCACACCATCACCAGCGCAGGGAACCAGCCTCAGGACCACCACATCTTGTCCATCCAAGACGCTGCCACACCGAAGACGCGGAAGGAGGCTCGACAGTTCGTGGGAATATGCAACTGGCTCCGAGAGTACGTGCCGAACTTCGCGGAGACCATAGCACCTATCACGGACACCATCGCCTCCAAGAAGCCCTTCAAGTGGACACCGGCAGCTGACACCGCCTTCGCCCAGACAAAGGAAGTCCTGAGGAAGCCCCTGCTTCTCCACCGCCCAGCTGACAACTTGCCCTTCTTTCTACAAACCGATGCCAGCCAGATTGGAATGGGTGCAGTGCTGTACCAGGAGACCCCGCAGAAGGAACGCCGCATCCTCAGTTACGCCAGCGCCAAGTTCACCCCGACGGAGCAACGCTACCACAGCAACGAGCAGGAGTGTCTCGCTGTTGTGTGGGCCATCAAGCGTTACCGAGCCTATCTCGAAGATAGGACCTTCACGCTTCGGACGGATAACAAGAGCTTAACTTGGTTGCAGCAGATGAAGGACCACAAGTCGAAACTTACCAGATGGGCGCTTCTTCTGCAGGAATATTCGTTTACCATCGAGCACTGCCCCGGCCGAACGAACGACTTACCCGACGCCTTATCGAGACGACCTCAGGAAGGAGCCACCCCGGAGGATGCTGGCCACTCAGACCGATTGCTGCCTCCTACTGTAAAGGAGGACTCACAGGAAGCCGGAGAGCCAGCCATCAACCAGGCGGAGCCCCTAACGCTGTTCGACGAGGTGAAGGACGCACAGGCCGCAGATCCAGACATCAGGCGCATCCAAGAACGACTCCAGAGGATCCATCAGAAGACAGCCCAGCAACGGACTCCCGGCGACCAGGACTTCTGCAACACTCACCGAAGTGACGACACAGGAACCTGGAAGTCCTACAAGGCGAGCCCCGACAGCTGGAAACTTCTGGTGCCTAGACCCCTACATCCCCGTCTGCTCTACGAGTTCCACGACAGCCCCACAGCCGGACACCCAGGACGAGACGAGACTCTGCGAGCTCTGCAGCAGCACTATACCTGGCGTACCATAAGAAGAGATGTGGAACACCACGTCAGACAGTGCCTCCTGTGCTCCTGCATCAAGGCCAGCCGACCGCAGGGACAACCGCCGCAGAGACCTCACCAGCCCAGCAGCCCTTTCGATACCATCGCCCTGGACCTCATGGGACCGTATCCGCTGACGAACAATAAGAAACGCTACATTCTGGTGGTAACTGACATGTTCACCCGTTGGACCGAAGCATACCCTCTATGCAACCAGGAAACCTGCCGCATCATCACAGCTCTGCAGCAGGACTTCTTTCCACGCTGGGGGTACCCCCGAGCCATCCTCTCGGACAACGGACGTCAGTTCACCAGCCAGGAATGGACTCTATTTTGTCAGCGGCTACAGATTCAGCCCTGGACCACGCCGATCTATCACCCTCGTTCAAATCCGACGGAGCGAAGAAACCAAGGCATCAAGGTTGGACTACGGCTCCATCTTCTCCACGAACCGCACCAGAAGTGGAGCCAGCATCTCCCCAGTATCCTCTTCAACTTACGAACGCGCCAGAACGCTGCCATTGGCCTGACGCCCAGCGAAGCCGCCTTAGGGTACAATCTGAAGAGGCCTGGGGAATGGAAGCTACCTGCACCACCAAGACGCCCGCCTTCGAATCGCTGCGCCGAGATGAGAAGACACCAGGCTGACTACCACCCAATCCCCGAGACTACTACACCACCACGCTACCAGCCCGGTCATCTGGTGATGACTCGCACTCATCCTCTCTCCGACGCTGCTGCCCGACGACACGCTGGTTTTGAACAACGCTGGGAAGGACCGCATCCAGTCCAGGACTACGCTGGAGGCAACTGTTACTGGATCCTGAGAGGCTCCCAGCTTGTGAAAATCCACATCGAGGACCTAAAGCCCGCACCGCAGCCATCACCAGGACCCGACCAACCGTGAGTGAGTGTAATACAGTGACTCTTACCTCCCTTCCCCATATATAAACATTCTTTGTGAACAGACACTATTATATTTTTGTATCCCCATTATAAACCTTTTCGATGTCTTCCCTATATTATGTCACCCACCCCCATGAACTATGCCTAAGGGCCAAAAACAATATTTTTCTCATTCTCTGTATGTACCTTTTTTTTTTCTCTCGTATATTTTTGTCGGGTATGATGTTAGTGTGTAAGATTATATTTTCCGTTTATTATTGTCGGGTACGTTGTTAGCCTGTAAGATATCATTTCTGTAAATCTCTACTATGTATTGTTAGTTTTAAGACATTTGGTCAATAAAACATATTTTGGTTGTTTTCTTTGGGTAACCTCTTTCTGCTGGTATACTACACTCACATCCACCAAAACTCTCAACAGCAAAACTCAACACTAGGGTAAATCAGTTCCACAAGTGAGGGGGGATTTGCCATCGCCTCTTTACATTGGAACCGATTCACCCGACTTACAAAAACCAACACTTCTCGGCGTTTGGTCACACCAAACGCTGAGAACACTTCCCCGCACTTCTCCCGGACCTCAGTGCCGGCAACCTGGGCCAACAAAACACCTACATCTCCCCTTACTGTCGAACAGTAAGGGCAGCTCGCTGATTGGTCCAGGCTCAACTCGCGATAAACCGCGAAAAACCGCGAAACACACTTTCGCTAAACTCAAAAACTTCAGACTATGCGACCCAATCACAGCACGCTACACCACCCCTGCTTCTAGCCAGCCTGTGATTGGATCGCGTCATAGTGAAAGTAGAACAATGGCTTTTCCATTGTTCTACGCTCCAGAATACTATATAAACTGTAGTATTCTCAAAAAATTCATCAGATCTCATCGTGTTCTTCTTAGAACACGATCTTACATGTGAACACTCAGATCCTTCCGAGGAGTCTGAGTTACAACCTTGTTTTGTACTATCTCATTTACCAGCAGTAGAGATACTCCAGAGTCAACGACTAAAGCCGCATCTAAAATCTTAAATTCAAACTTTGTTCTTTTTCTTATTCTCAAACATCATCAACTCGCCTCCCGTCAGGGAAATAGCTAAGTAGGGGAAACCCGGCGAGCTACTACCTTCACCGCCTCCCGTAAGGGAAATTCAGTAGGGTAGTGGTTACCCGGCGGACCCCTGTGCTATATGCCGGGGAGGCGAAACAATCAGCAGCGTCGAGCGGTACGACGACTGCAAAGAAAAGTTAGCCGTGAGTTGCGGAAGTCTACGGCCCATCAGTCTGGGGCAATCCTGAACGGACCTACCAAGGACCAAACTCCGTCTCCGCAACTTTACGGACCTTTTCAGGGCCAAACTCTGGCACCGTGCCCGATGTGGCGTAAACCTACTCCCATTACCGCCATACCTCTTCCTTACTCCTATACCATCCCCAACCTCCCATATTATGATCCCCGAGCACCGTACTATTTTTACTTTTAAACGTTAAAACCCGACTCTTTCACCATTCCCCGCTCCAAAAATCCATCACCGGCCAGACAGCCGACGTACACCACCACCTACTTTGCCTATTCACCTCATAACGACAGAGCGAGCCGACGTCAAGTTTTATTACTTTAAATTGTTGTTGTCTTATGATATTGTATTTAGAGCATTCTAGTATTACATGTTCCAATGTTTCTACCTTGCCCATGTTACAGTTTAAACATATTGGGGTAAAATATTATTTAATCATGTGTAGTCTACGGTTGACATTTGCATGTCCTATTCTTAATCTACATAATATATTTATTATCTCCCATCTGCTCATCTTACTGTCTCTAATTTTTTAATTTTTTCCTGATCTGTCTATATGATCTATATCGTGGTTTTTTAATATTTTTCCTATTTCAAAAGGATTTGCTTTTAATTTATCCTTACGTTGTAATATTACAACATAAGGCCCTTCATTATTACAATTGTAATATCTTATTTTTTGTTGGTTGTTGGTGACCTGTCTGGGCTTGTGTCATTTACTTGTGTAATATCCGGTTTTCTACTGCAATCACTATTACTACTACTATCATTGTTTGATGGATTATTTAAATGATATTGGTTATTTCTACTATTATTTATTGGATTATTTAGTTGATATTGGTTATCGATATTATGGATATCATCTGTTTGAATTATAGATGCAACTGCTATTTGTGTTTCCATTTCGGAAAAATCACCGGATTGAATGGCTGAGCCCTCCTCCATGGCGAGTGGCCCAGCCTAGTTTTCTATTTATTTATTGTTTTTTGTTAAGTATAAAATTAGTGGTATAATAATGTATTTCAAGCAAAGAGTTACTACTACTATAATATTAAATGGTTATTCTAATATACTGACGCTGACGGTAAACGTGGCCGGTATAGCATCGCAACAGTCGTGACCACGGTAACTAGAACAAGATTGTTCTAGTTACCGTGGGCGTGGCATACATCCACCACGCACGCCACGTGCAGTGTGGAAAGGCCTGTAAGCTTGGTTTATTTTGCAATGCTACCTACGTGTAGAACATGTTCTGGCGACAATTGCCAAAATTGTCCTGCAATAAACGAAGAGGAGGAGTTAGAATGTGAAGAGAATGATGTTTCAGATATTGAATAATTTGATAAATTGTAAATATTTGTAAATAATTTTTATTTTTGTAGTTATTTTTTATACGTTCTATGTAAAGTACCTTCATTCATTATTTTTTTTTAATAAAAAAAATCATAAAAACCACTCAATTTTTTTATTTACACATATCAAAGGAGAGGTTGTATCGTGAGCATAGGGGTGGTTTTTAAGGGTTGGAATATTTATGAACGGGAAATGAATTTTTTTCTCGAATATAAATACAAGATTAAAGCGTTTGAAATTATCACAATTTTTTATGACGTTTTGACACAAGGCGTGGTTTTTAATGGTTAAAAATAAGCAAACAATCAAAAAATATTTTATTGACTATGAAGGAATTGATTTTGGAATATAAATGTACATTTAAAGCTTTTGAAGTTGTTGAAAAAGATTTTTTAAATATATTTTTGTCATAGGGGTAGTTTTTAACGGTCGAGGTGTTACAATTAACCAAAATTATTTTATATAAGCAGAGAATTAAATTGTATGTGATATAAATGCACTACTAAAACGTTTGAACCTGTTAAACGATTTTTTAAAATTATTTTTATTAAAAGGGGTGGTTTTTAAGAATTTTCAAGGGTTGAGAATTTGCACAATAGCCATCATTGTAATTGAAAATATTAAAATTGCATAATTTAACATAATTAAAATCCATACAATGCTTTAATTTTTTTTTCAATAAGGGGTGGTTTACACCCCAAAAAAAATAAAAAGCTCACCTAGCGCGTATATAACTTTTGAATAGGGGGCACGATAAGCTTAATTCCAAATGTTTAGCAAAATCGATTCAGTTATAAAAAATTTAGAGGTATTGACCTGTTTTCCTCTACAGTGACTGGACTGTACTTCTGACAGCAGCAACAGCGCCTGCAATATCAGTAATACCGCGTAAATGCTAACAAGTATGTGTGGCTCGTTCTCTGTTCAACTTTCAGTACGAGAAGTCCTTAACCAGTGTAAATCAAATGGGAGTTTCAGCGCTACTAACTATCATGAAAACATCAAAACATCATCACGACGTGTTCAGAGGTTCCCAACCGGTGGTACGCGTACCACTGGTACTACGCGGGAACGTTTCAGGTGGTACGCGTGAGTGATGTGAGCAACGCATTCCTATTCCTCAATGTGTTGTATGTCTTGAAACACTTTCGAACCAAACCATGAAGTCTTCTTTACTGATGCGACACCAAAATACTAAGCACCCTGATTTGATTGGTAAGCCCATTGAATTTTTTTTTTAAAAATCTAATTTTTTTAAGAAAGAAACCCAATGTTTGACGAAGTTTGTCAATACTGATACTAACTTGATAAAAGCGTCATACCTTGCTAGTTTAAGAATTGCAAAAGATGGAAAGCCTCACACAATCGGTGAGAGGCTTTTACTGCCGGCCGCTGTGGATATGGTCCAAGCCGTGTTAGGAGAAAAGGCTGTGTCAAATAACACAGTAAAGAGACGAATTGTCGATATGTCTAATAATATTGAAGAACAACTGGCTTTAAAACTCCATGAATGCACTTATTTTGCACTTCAAGTTGACGAAAGCATCGATGTTACAAACATGGCACAGCTACTTGTTTTCGTGCGATTTGATTATAATGAAGAGGTGATAGAAGAGTTTTTGTTCTGCAAACCACTTGAATCAATTATCACAGCGGAACTCATTTTTAAGGTAAGTTAATTGATGAATATGTGCCAATAGGAGGCATTCTCTGGTGCAGGTGTATTGGCTTGTGTACAGATGGGGCAAAAGCTATGTCAGAAAAATTGACAGGGCTAGCAGCAAAAATAAAGGAAGTTGTTCCTGAATGCAAAAGTACGCATTGTGTCATCCATCGAGAAGTATTAGCTGCTAAAGTTATGCCGAAAAATCTTAACTCCGTTCTATCAGATGCTGTGAAAGTTATTAACTTCATAAAGGCTAGGGATCTAAACACAAGATTATTCTCCTTGATGTGTGAAGAAATGGTTGGCAAGTTCAAGACTTTACTCCTGCATACAGAAGTGAGAGGTGGTTATCGCGGGGGGAAATTTTGAACCGTCTCTTTGAACTGAGATCAGAAGTTTTATATCTTATCTTGTATTATAAGATATTATAATATAAGATAACTTATTATATCTTATAAGTTTTTTCTTATCTAGCCGACATTTTTGACAAACTCAACACACTGAACTTGGGACTTCAGAGACCAAACACAACAACAGCCTTCACAGCCAGTGACAAAATAAACTCCTTCAAGAGAAAGTTGGTCCTGTTTTGTTCACAAATACAGGAGGAGAATTTATCTGCATTTCCAACTCTATCATCATTTTTTGAAGAAAATGAAATATCTCCAATGCCCGATGTGGTTGCAGATATTATTGTTCACTTGGAAGTCCTTCAAAAACGCTTTAGGATTTATTTCTCTGAAGATTATTCAAAAGTGGACTGGATCAGAAATCCTTTTTCGGGAACCTCACCAAATGAATTGTAACTAAAAGAAAGTTTTATCGATTTTACAGAAAATAGTTCCATGAAAGATTATTTTACAGAGAAATCTTTAATTAACTTCTGGATCGGATGTAAAACCGAGTACCCTTTGATCTTCCGGCAAGCTCTGCTAATTTTGATGCCATTTGTTACAAGATACTTGTGTGAGAGTGGATTTTCTGAACTCTTGTGCATAAAAATTAAACATAGTAGCAGAATAAGTGTTGAAGAGGACATAAGAGTGAAGATAAGTTCCATTACTCTTAATGTTGATATTTTAATCACAGGCTAACAACAAGTTTCGCACTAAAGACTATAAAAATATATTTTGTATGATGATAAATTTTTTGCTGAGTTTGTACTAATTTTTTATTTGCATATTTTTAGACCTATGAGTAATAAATAAAACTGTAAATTAATACCATTTAATCTTTTTATTTCTCCTTTATTATAAGCATGTTATAAATAAACAAATATCTAACCATTAAATATGAAGTTTTCTCAGGAATTTATTTCAAAAAGCCTTTGAACACTTTTAGAAGAGTAAATATTATACGTTTATTAAAATATTTAGGTCTGGTGGTACGCTAAAATTTCTCAAAAAGTCAAGTGGTACGCAGGTGCAAAAAGGTTGGGAACCATAATTTTTAAACCATAATTTCACCAGATTCTATTTCTCTGTTCTTCTTGATTTTTATTAATAATGCGACTACTTAAAACTTATGTTTACTTCAAATGATCCGTTTAATTTTGTTTTTACGTATTAAACGAAATAATCCTTTTCTTTATTTTTACACAAAACCAAAGTCAAACTTATACTTTCACAAAGAGAGTTTTACTTAATGTAGATTACTGCTTTATAAGTTAACCTTAAATGTTTCAAACATACAGCTATTAAGTTTTATTTATAGATTTCTTTTTTTTCGGCCTTGTTTTGTTGAGATCATATTTTTTACGTGGTTTTAAATTTAGCGCGTTTACTTTTATCGAAAAACAACGGCGATAGTTATGACATGCTGACATGGTTTATACTTTTAAAATTCAATGATTAAAAAAAAGAATCAGATACAATGAATATTAAAATCGTCCATTCTTAATTTAAAATGATAGAATCATGCGTAGATTATTTCAAAAGATTTTTCCTTCTTACGAAAAGTTTTGTAACGACACGAACTGTTAGGTTTGTCCTTGAATTGGACTTATAAATACATAATACATAATCACTCTCGTTCTCTCTCCCATTCCATAATTGAAGAGGTGGATTCCAAAAGGAGCTAAGTCATTTTTTGCAAATGTTCAGAAAATGTAAAAAACTGTTTAGGCGGGTAAATGTGGCCATGTGTTTACGTTGTTTTAAAGGTCCTAGGTTGCTATTTATATATTGTATTTGTTCATATATTAAAATATTATTTTAAAGAAATTATAATGAAAATATTTTTCAAAACGGCACTAAGTCAACAGACTTAGCACTTTTTAGAAAACACCTTTAATTTTAATTTTACCTTATCCTTAGGAATGGGTAATTTAGGTAAAAGAAACACAGTTTATGTGAATTAAATTATGTATTAATTAAAAACATATTAAACAGTATATTATTTTGCAATATTTTATGTATTTTACATGATAACAATCTTTTTCTTAGCAAAATAAAAAATCAACTGCTATTAAAAAACAAAATCATTTAGCTTTTGCAAAAAATGGGTAGACTATGATAATCGGTGCCCTATGGTTATTTCATACATCGTACATCATACATCATACATCATACAACCCTATGGTTATTTCACCCTTTAACTTCTCTCTAATTGGAAATTTCAATGTTTCTTCTTAAAGTTCTAGGTTTCACAAAAAGTTCGTCTTCAACAACACATTCTTCATGTTTATTATTATTATTATAGGTTACTTCATAAAGTTCTTGGGTTTTACAAAAAAAGGTTCTTGCTCATCATACACACGTTCGTTATTGTCACCATCTCCAGTTGGATCTTTTAATGCATCTTCATAAAATATTTTTACTTCTGGGTCTTGAGTGATAAATTTTAAGAGCTTAAAAACATCTCTCTGCTTTTCTTTACTTATGCAGTTTTTGGGCTGAACTTTTAAAATAGTATGGTAGGCTTTCACAAAAGTATTTTTACTTTTTTTCACGGCGTACCATGAGACGTCCCCTGTATACGTACATTTACAACCTACATTTTTGTGTTTTTTGGAAAATACAAAAGCTCTTTGCTCTCTTAGTAAGAAAGGAAATTTGGTTTTTAAACTGTTGGTTGCACACAACTTGTAATCAAATACATCCCAATCTTTCCCCAACAACTTTACAATCCCATACTTTTCATAAATTTTCAAGTATTCTCTCGGGCTTTCAATAACTTCTTTTTTGCGAAACTCTTGCTCCATTCGACCAAAGATCCGGTCAGGTGGCATGAAACTATGGCCACGAATCGGGAAATAATGCTCTACAGTAGAGAAGAATGGATTTTCATTATTATTGACATAATGCAACAAAGAGCCTATAAGAGTACGATTCTTGTTTTGGCCTGAGCATGCATCCGAAAACAACCTAAGTTTGTTGGGTTTGTTTGGGTCGCCTTGGAATCTGTGTTCAAGAACTTTAATAAAGTCCATTAGTGCAGAACACACTTGGTTAGAACCTCTTGCTGATTGGTTCTCGGTCCACGTGTAAATAAAGACATTTTCCTTATTTTGGTTAGGCCCATGGATTACGAAAGTTAAATTAAACATCCAAATTTGTCGTGAATAGTACACTTCGCCAACAGACAACTTTGGCAAAGGCTGGTTTTGTTGCATGTCAAAAGATATGCATACAGTATCAGGAACATCGGTTCCTACCAATTCAAAATATTTTTTGGCCCGTATTTTGTGTAGTCTCAGTTTGGTCATGGTTTCCAGCTTAGTCTTGGTATCTATGACGGTTTTAATAGTTACTTTGCACTCCTCACAAAATGAACAAATATCTGTTTTTGGATCCCCAAAGGCTAAATTGAAACGGAAGTTAAATAATTTGAAGAATTTAGAGAATGAACAAATCTTCAAACCTTTACTGTTTGTATCGGTTTTCCATGTTCGCCAAAGTTTTTTCACATTAAGTTCAGGGGGCAAGTAACCTCTTACACTTTTATGTCTCCCATAATGGCTCTCTCTACATTTTAGGCTGGAAATGAAATTTATTATTGACAAAGTTATATTCTTGTCATTTTCAGTGATTCTACTACCACCTCTGTTTTCTGGCCTAGACTCACCGTGTTCCCTAAAATATTTATTTAGATTGCTAAGTCTCTTTCGCCCAACTTGAGTCACTGAGCAAAATGTTTTTGCACAGACTCGAACAATAGGCTTATTAGCTTTCCGGATAAAATATAATGCAACGCTACGGCTCCTAGGGTTTTCTTTCCTAGGTCGGCTTGTTTTAGGCACCGAAGTATTAACGTATTTTATCAAAAAATTATCTTGGGCTGCTTGAGATTTAAATTTGTGAATCTTATTGAAAAAATCAGTAATGTCTTCTTCTGTTAAAGTAACAGCAGAACAACCCTTATTAAGGTTATGTTTACACTCGATAGTAGGCTTACTTTTAGAAGAGGAACTGTTTCGAGCATACTTGCGGCGGCTTTTATCCCAGTTTTCTTCATTTCTCGTTCTCTTTCTTCCTCGATTTGACACAGTAACATTTGTTTTATATTCTTCTAGCAAACTGATATCACACATTATTTACTTGAAATAACAAACGATCACAACACGAATACAATCAACATCAAAGAAACAGATTTGACTGATGCTACAGCCTACATTGTAAGGATCAGATGCTATTTTGCGCATGCGCATAGACTTAGAGCTCTTTGGAATAAAACTCCCGCTGACTTAGCACTTTTTGGAAGAAATCTTACATTTTATCATTCAGTTTAAATTAGACTTAGCTCGTTGTGACGGGTAACAGTATGACAGCTGTGTACAGCTGGAATCAAACATTATGCATCAACAAAAATACGGAATTTGAAAAAATATGACTTAGCGCCTTTTGGAATCCACCTCTTCAATTAATTTTCATTACAATTAATATTAATTAAAATAATTGAAATAAAGTTTGAATTACAAATATTAACAATTAAAAATGAATTTCACAGGAAAATGAAGAAATTAGTATTACGATTTCAATATAACTGCATTTTTTTCGCAAAATGGCTGTCCTTATCGATGACTGTTCGTCATCGCTTACCATTTTGTACATTTAACTATTATTTTTCAGGTTAAATTATATTAGCTTTGTATTTCTTTAAATATTATTAACTTTCTTAAATTAATCAAACATAATTTGAAAAAGCTAGTTAAATTTGACAAATTAATAATAGTTTGTAGCAAGATAACGGAAATGATAAGACTAATGACTTAATTACAAGTATAAAAAGAGAATTCATTATCTTGTTTATTAAAAATATTTTGCTGAATTATATAATATTAATTTCATTCTTTACTTAAACAATTTAAATTGATTATTTACGTTCAACAGAGTTCAAAGAAAAACGATCAAAACTTTGAGGATACTATAAATTAAAATGTCAATACTTACTTAAAATGACACCGTGACACAGATTTCGGCTACCTCCAGAAAGGTGAATGTGAAACCAAGGATAGTAAAGAAAAACAGTTGTGTAGCCTATATCACTACTTTCTTGACATCAGCTAAGCCCTACGGGCCTCGTTGTTGTGTGTAAAATTTCATTTAATAGGGATTTCATTTTTTTAAGTAAAATGTATCACTTTTTTCAAAATTGATTTCCATGTCATTTTAGAGATTACAAATACAAGGGGAGTTCCCCGTTAAAACTTATTTGTACCCCCAATGGTTCAAAAGTTAGATATTGTAACATTTTAGGTGGGAATCAATTATTTGAAGGCCTATCAAAAGTTTAATTATCTGAGTAGTTTGTACCCGAGAAATGGCGCGCCGGTCAAAGGTCAAGTCCAAAGGTCAAAGATAAGAACTAGCGACTTTGAGAACGTACTGGCGCCACTAAGTAAACTAAGATAAAGGGTAATGTAAACAGTACAAAGGTCAACTATGAGAAAAAGTAGAGCCCACTAAGTAATATAAGAGATTAATTTATGTAAATACAATTATTTGTGTAAATAAAGAGTTGTGTTCGTCAGTTCGAATTATGGAGATCAAAGTTCAACCGGGGTTTGGCGCATGATTCATCATCCTACGTCGAATTCATCATCACGCGCGGGAATTTTAAATTATTCGATATGTACGATTTCCACTCGGAACAATCAATGTTCAACCGGGGCTTGGCGCATGATTCATTATTCGATATGGGGTGTGATTTTTAATTATAAAATATATAGAATGTTATCAAAATACATCAGTTTAAATAATGGAACCTTCTCTTATAATTCTCAAGTGTTGTAACGGGGCCCTCTGGATGTGGGAAATCACAATTCGTAATAAATGTTCTAAAAAATATGATAGTATTATGTAACGTTGATTTTAAAAATATATTTTGGCACTATGCAGTGTGGCAGCCCTCGTATAATATTAGCACTATACCAATTATTATTCAAGAAGGATTACCAGATATGAATTCCGTGGACCCGACATCTCCTAATTAAATAATAATAGATTATTTGATGCGAGAATCCAATAGTAGATATATTCACGAAAGGTTTTCACCACAGAAATATCAGTGTGTTCTTCATTAAACAAAATTTGTTCCATCAAGGTAAAGGTCAAATAGACATTTCACTGAATGCCCATTATATTGTGTATTTTAAAAATCAACGTTTTAAAAGTCAAATTAGACACCTGGCTCAACAGGTAATCCGAAATTTATACAAGATGCTTACATTGAGGCTACTAAACAACCCTACGGTTATCATCTGTTTGATATGTTACAGTCTACACCCGAAGAGTTAAGAATTAGGAGTTGTATATTCCCTTCGGATAAATATAATTATGTATACGTCCCAAAAAATAAATAAAAGTTAACACTTTCAAATAGCTGTCATCATTTCTACACAATGCCCCGTTCAGTGATAAACAATGTGGAGTTACTCCGTGTTTTGTTAAAAATGAATCCTAATAGAAGAAAACAGTTTTTGAAATCATCCGATGTAAATTTGATTCAATCAATATGTGAGTCTGCGTACAATACGTTAAGAGGAAATGTACCTTTAACAAAGTCTCAGAAGTGTAAACTATCCCGATATAAACACATCCTCAGGAAACTTGTAAGGCACGGTAAAAATTGGAAGACAAATAAACGTGTTATAATACAAAAAGGTGGTGCATTATTTCCGTTATTAATAGGCCCAGTTTTAAGTACAGTGCTGCAACATTTACTAAATTAAATGGAACATGATAAGAAAATGGTTTTATTGCCTCAAGACTTTGTACAAAAACTAAATGAAAATGACAGTGGGGGCTTACTGAGTGATTTAGATAAAGAAATGGAAGAAATATTATACAACTCTAAACTTAATGATAGGGAAAAATGGTTAAAATACCAACAGATCCTACAACGTTACTTATATTTAACTGAACAACACAGAAAACCCGTAGAACTTACAATAAATGAAAACAGTAGTATTACAAATCAAGAAGAAGTAGAGGATGAATCACCTAATGGGGCGGAAATATTAGATTCGATCCCTAAAACTTTTCGTAAAAATGCTGAAAATCTGTTAAACCGCATTGTACAAGACAGATCTATAAAGTGGAATGCCTTAGGTACTGTTAATATTGACGGTGTTTTGATCCCAGGGTATAATATTATATATCTTTTAAATGACGCATTAAGAGCAAAGAAATCAACAAATCCTCCAGGTTGGAGTAAGTTTATAACAGCATTAAAAAGAAATAATGCACCGAGAAGTTATATAGGTAATCCAGACCGTCGTGACTCTTTGGATAAAGAAGATATAAAATAAATCGGTGTTAGGAAACGAGATCAATGTATTAAAGACCTCAGAATAGACAACCTACAACACCCACAACAAGTTCACCCGATATTCCTAATATTAGAAAATCCTTGTCATCACGTAGGTACTTCATTATTTAAGTGGGAAACATTTTCACCGTAATATGTACAAAGAGCTCTGGAAAGTGTACTACAACTCCTCTCATCCTGCTGGATACTCTGCTGCTAACCCCTTGGTAAACGCTTTGAAACACAAAAAATACACATCGAATAAAATTAAAGATTGGTTGCAATCGCAAGATACATAAAATACTCTTCATAGACAAATAAGAAAAATTTCCCCAGAAATAAATATATAGTAAACAATATAAATCAGTTATGGCAGGCCGACTTAAACTATATGCATGGAATATCGAAATATAATAATGGAATTAATTGATGTCTTCAGTAAATATGTATTTGCATATCCTTTGAAAAACAAAACTGACAGTTTAGTTAAAGAAGCGTTTGAACATATTTTCAAAAAGTTTAATAGGAAACCTCAACGTATACAAACAGACAAAGGGACCAAATTTACTTCAAAAATATTTTCAAGACAATGATATAATGTATTCGACAACAAGAAACCCAGACGTAAAAGCTGCAGTAGTTGAACGTTTTAATAGAACGCTTAAAAGCAGAATGTGGCGTTATCTGACTTTTAAAAAGGATTCTGACTTTTTTCAGGATTCCCGACACCTCGATCTTGATATTAATTCTGTGGATGTAGTTTCTCGTAGTAACCTGAATTCCAAAGAAGTGCAACAACTTGAAGACCTATTGCGCCAATATTTCTCTTTG
This sequence comes from Aphrophora alni, assembly GCA_963513935.1. NCBI lineage: Eukaryota > Metazoa > Arthropoda > Insecta > Hemiptera > Aphrophoridae > Aphrophora > Aphrophora alni. The sequence continues at coordinate 98,932,719 of OY740769.1, read as the reverse complement.
ATGGGAGATAAGTTAGGCAGAACACCGCTGGTAAAACACAAGATTATCACAGGTGACGCCATTCCAATAAAACAGCGTTATTATCCTGTATCTCCGGCAGTTCAAAACATCATAAATGCTGAACTTGATAATATGTTAGCCGACGGAATCGTGGAATGATCTAGTAGCCCATGGTCATCTCCAATTTTATTAGTTAAGAAAAAAGATGGAACCAACCGTGTCTGTGTGGATTTCCGGAAAATTAATAAAGTGACTACGAAAGATGCATATCCTCTCCCTTATGTGAGTGCTATATTAGATAGTCTTAAAGATGCAAAATATTTGTCTTCATTCGATATTAAATCAGCTTATTGGCAGATCCCCCTTGAAGATGGAAGCAAGGAGAAAACTGCCTTCACTGTCCCTGGACGTGGTCTATTCCATTTTGTCCGTATGCCTTTTGGTCTTCATAATGCACCAGCTACATGGCAGCGATTGATCGACCGTGTTCTAGGCGAAGATTTATCTCCTTATGTATTTGTTTAATTTAGATGATATAATATATGTGCCACGCCGACCTTCAAATTACACCTTGAAGTTGTGGAGAAAGTGTTTCAGAGAATAATCAAAGCAGGACTCACATTAAATAAGGAAAAGAGTCAATTTTGTAGAGAAGAACTACGTTACCTCGGGTATTTAGTCGATCAAAATGGATTACATGTTGACCCAGAGAAGGTGAAGGCCATTTTGGATTTCCCACGACCACAAAATATACGTCAAGTACGTCGTTTTTTGGGAGTCGCCTCTTGGTACCGGCGATTTGTCGAAAACTTTGCAACAAGAGCCGCTCCGTTAACAACGTTAACAAAAAAACATCAAAAATGGCAGTGGAATGAAGATGCAGAGAACACTTTCAAGGACATAAAAGAATGCTTAGTGACAGCTCCAGTTCTAGCTTGTCCTGACTTTTCAAAACCGTTCGTTTTACAAACAGATGCTTCTGGCGTAGGTATTGGCTGTGTATTGGTTCAAAAATACGGAGAAGACGAACGTGTCATCGCCTATGGAAGTAGAAGTTTAACAAAAGGAGAGCGGTTATTTTCTGTTACTGAAAGGGATTGTTTGGCTGTGTTGTGGGCTGTAGTAAAATTCAGACCATACCTGGAAGGTTACCATTTCCAAGTAGTGACTGATCACCACTCTTTGAAATGGTTAGATAACCTAAAAGACCCAGTTGGAAGGCTTGGAAGATGGGCAGTGAGGTTACAGCAATATAGTTATGAAGTCATTCATAGAAAAGGTAGAGAGAATGTTGTACCGGATGCCTTGTCAAGAACGATGGAAGCTGACTCCATTGATTTAATAGACATTCCAGCAGAAGTATCGGATCCATGGTACCGTAAGATGCTCTTATCGGTGGCAACTAAACCAGAAAAATTTCTAAAATGGACAGTGCTAAATGGTCAACTATATAAAGAGACGGTTGATCAACAAAACTCTTTGGCGGAGCGAAAATGGAAATTAGTTGTTCCAAAGGAACTCAGAAACCAAGTACTGTGGCAGTGCCATGATAGCCCGACATCAGGACATCTTGGAACTTTTAAAACCACACGAAGACTGACTGAAACTTATTACTGGCCAAAAGTAAAATCCGATGTCATAAAATATGTAAGAAATTGCCAAACTTGTATAAATAATAAGGTTCCCCAAATGAAACCCGCTGGATTAATGGGAACGCGAAAAATTGCCACTCAGCCGTGGGAGATGATAAGCACCGACATAATGGGACCTTTTCCAGTATCGACTAAAGGCAACCGATTTTTAGTAGTTACGTGTGACTGGTTCACAAAGTACATTGTGTTGAAGCCTATAAGAACAGCAACCACCGATGCCATTATAAAGCACCTGGAAGAGGACATATTTTTACAATTCGGGGTACCAAAAGTAATTATTTGTAATAATGGTACACAGTACACCAGCAAGAAATTCAAACACCTAATGCAGGAGTATAGGAGTCGAGCTTTGTATAACGCATATTACTATCCACAAGCAAATCCTACGGAACGTGTCAACCGAGTGGTGAAAACGATGATTTCTTCCTACGTAAAGGATAACCACCGACATTGGGACAAGGAACTCAGCAAATTAAGTTGTGCTATACGCACTGCATGTCATGAGGTAACCAGAAGAACTCCTTACTTCTTGAACTATGGACGGGAGATGGTTCTCGATGGTAGAGAGCACCCTTTATATTTAGAAAATAACAAAAACATTCCACGCATTGCCGATAGAGATGATCATATAGAACTACTTGGCCAGCTCGCTAATATACACCAAGACGTAGAAAGACGACTTAAATATGCCTACGAGCAAAGTGCAAAGCAATATAATCTTAGAAGACGGCCCGTAACATACAAGGAAAATGACTGGGTATGGAGAAAAAATTTCCCTCAATCCAACGCTGCTGCCTATTATTCGGCGAAGTTAGCCCCAAAGTATGTTGGGCCATTTATTATTCGTAAAAGGGTAGGCAATTTAATTTATGATTTGGCAGATTCAAGTGGAAAATCACAAGAACGATGGCACACTCAAGATCTTAAACCACATCCTTGTGACTTTAACGAAGGAGTTCTTAACGAAAATTGAGACAATTTTCTTTTCCAAGAAAAGGTGAGATGAGACGTATTACGTCTCATGCTTTAATTGGTTCACGTTAATTAAATTTAAAAAATCTTTAACTTCCCACTGTGACTGTAGCCTACGTTTGCTTAAAGACAGCGAGTGGTTGCGATTAGTTTGTTTGCGATAGGTTATCAGCTGATCGAGTTAAGGATAGGGTAGGACGTTGTGTGTTTAGGGAGAGTAAGGTCTGGACTGCAGCTGTGTTTAGTTCGCCGATAAATTGTGTGTACAACTAAACTTAAACTTACGTGAGCAAGTCGGTTGGATTTAAAATAAAGTGTTATATTTGTTAAATTGTGAACGGCTATCGACGTTTAATATTACACTTTAGAGCGAGGTGAAAGAAAAAAACTGTTTTTAGGTGTGTTGGACAAGTTTTATTCCGTAGAATCGGGAACTTAATATTATTTCATCTTGCGCTGAAAATTTCGAGTTTACGTTGTACCATGTTGTTCTTTTGAGTGTTGTTATGCTCAAATAAAGACATTAAGTTTTATGTTAATATTGCGAACTTGGTTCTTGCCGATTATACACGCTCCTACTAGTGCGCTGGCTGACGTCGTGGGACTCTCACGGACAATTTGGAACAAGCTTCGTGACATCGCTACATACAGGTTTATTTAGTTCAGCTAAGGATAAAAAAAAAAAAAAGACAAACAATCTTACATAAATAAACTGTTTAAAATGACAATTATTTTGTTTTGTAATTTTTAACATTGACCATTATTTCATATTGATTAATGAAATCTTAACAGAAAAATATCGGCTAGTTTTGAAACAGACTATAATTTGTTGTTTTGTTTATTCTTTTGTAATTTAATATAAGTAGAATATATAAAAAAAAGAATCAACTATGTTTTTCTTGAAATGATAAAGTTAAATTTTGTAAAGGGCCCTATTTCAAAACTCTTGTTTATAAAATTGATTTGATTACAAACAGTTATTTTACGATGACGTCATCAAGCATGCTTATGGGTTTGCAATAGTAAAGAAGTTATTTTATCTTGTTTTGTAATGAGTTTGTTTTTTGTTTTTTTTTAAATATATCGTGTATATATGTACTTTTATTTTTAAGGTAATTATTATTTGAAAATAACAACTTATAAATTATAAGTTATAGAACTGAGTTTAACATTAAGTTCCAGACAGATCTTGTTTATTTATTTATTTTATTTTTTTCTTTCTTCAAAGTTTTTCTTTTGTTGTCAAGGTATTGTTATGTTTTGTTTTTGTATTTGCATTCTGGAGAGATATTATATTTGTTTTAGTTCTTTAGCAAACAAAAGCTTAAGTTCATTTGAACCCTACCTGCAAACAAGTTTGTTGATAACCCTGGTTTTCTCGTTGTCTTGGCCAGTAGTAAAAGAAAATATTAATGTTAATCTTTAAAATTGCAAAATCTTCAACAGTACTTTTAATAAATAAGACAACGTGGCGCCCTTATTTAGAAGTTAATTATTCTAACGGAATATTATCTAATTAATTTTATTTATTTCACAAGAATTCATGATACGAAACTTTGTAGGAGAATACAGCTCACGCCCCTTCTCCACTGTAGCTAGGCCACTTCTGTTTTGTGCTAATTTTATTACAGGTACGTAATAAACACAAACACAACGTGACTATACTTGTGTTTTTTAAATTTTTTTATTGACATTTTTCGATTCAAAACATCTGAATTCTGATGATGACTGAATAAGTCGAATGCGTCATGTATTGAAATAAGAAAAGAAACAAGGAATCCGACATTATCATAAACAGGTAATTAAAAATAATTAAACAGTCTAGTAAGGGTTCATTTATAAATTATAATTTATTTATTTAATCGTGATAATTATTTGTATCTGGCAATTCACAACAAATAGATACAATTACTTAACAATAAACATTTCAACATAACAAATATATCAACTTCATAAATTTAGCAATAGAAATATAGAGAAAATATAACAAAGATAAAAACAAAACAGCAATTAAAGTAAATAAATTAAAAAATAAAACTAGCAGATCCCACGTAATATGTAAGCTTGGGTTTACTATATAGCGTGTAACTACATAGTACCATAACACACGAGATATTAAAAAACTGTTTTAAATGGCCGCCATTTTGACATTTTCAATTCGATTGTTCTGAATTTCAATAAGCTCATTCAATAAGTCCCTTATACCAATTTCATGTTTCTATCTAGATTCTTGTGTCCGCTATCCAAAAACAAATAAAAAATGGTTGACGTTTAAAATTTTTAACGTCAAATATTTCAAAAACCGTTAACTTTATAAAAAATCTACAAGTAACAAAAGTTTCCCATTTTAATGACAAACAAAATGGTTTTTGTAGTTTTACTTTAACTCGAAGGGTATTCGAGTTATCGACAAAAACAGAAAACATAATTTCTTACTAATTGACTACAACACCTAAGATGTAACAATTTGTCAAATATACGACCTTTATGAGTTCATATATTATATTTACTTAAATAAAAATAAAAATGAGTTTACGATTATTATTAGATTTAAAAGTTTGCTCAGCATTTAAGGGCGCCAGACATATCGTCAATTTTTGAAAAGTTAATTATTTTTACTTTATGAATTTTAATTAAAATCTTATCTCGGTTGTGAGCTCTGTCAAAAGTGAACTTTCAGTGAACTGGTTGAATGAAAAACACTGAAACTGAAATTTTAACATAGACATTTATTAGACAAACAAAAACATATATACATGAACATTTACCATAAGAAACATATCATGAACATCAATTATAACTAACATCCTACTTGAATTTAAGTTTTAATGCCTTTGAAAAAAGGTCTATTTTCATTATTACGAATTGAATTTATTTAAGAAAACTTGCAAATATAAATTTATTCTCATGAAGTTAAAATTGAAATTGTTATTTACTCATTTGTCTGAGTACAAAATATATATATAAAAAAAAAAGAAAATTAATTATGTCCATTACCTGATTGGTATTGGGACTAATAAACTTATTTAATTAAAATTGATTGAATTTACATCTATAAAATAAAAAGAAACATAGAACATATTACATAAAAGTTACAGATTTGAATATAACGGTTGTATAACACGGTTTTACCAAGCTGTAGATACGTATTGTTCATAACGTACACTGTTCCTAATCCTGCAGTTTGAGCGTTGAATTTATGTTGACTACACCTGTGATTCGATTAACGTTCGTGTTGCGATTCTTGAAAACATGGTTCATACAACATGTAAAACACAATAGTCTATTGTTCGTATTCACAATGCACATGTTCAAAGTTGCACAATATAGTTTTCTCCTTATTTTCTAGCAAATACGATTTTAAAAACATAAAGTATTGTCATTAGTACTTATAAGAATGTTCGTACACTATGTCTTTAACAAAAATAATGGTTTCTTACGCATTTTTTAATTTGAATAGAAAACTCGGAGAGCTACTGTACATTATATAGGTCCTTAGCTCCGAACTCTACACAAAGACTGAAAACACATGGCTGTGATCAATATTCAACTTCCCGTTTTAGGTACCAGATATATTCCAATTTCTCGACATCAGCTAATCGTATGCAACGTTCCATTAAAAATAACTACTCACTTCATAAAGTGTTCGATCACATCATTTCATATAACACACAAGTAATAAACATTTTATTGAAAAATTATCTTAAATTTATACATTATTTATTTTTATTTGGAAATCTATTTTATTTATAAATTGATTCTGTTTAATACCGATAATCATCTTATACGCATTTGACTCAAGCCATCCCCACTACATTACCCGCGATTTAAATATTTAATCAAACCAACATATTCTAAGTGTCACAAAGATTAGGCTATAACTAATTTTGAACTCTGACAAATTTTAATAACAATAACAAAAGCCATCCAATTTCAAATCATAAACTTAGTCTTAGTAAAGAAAGTAAATAAATATCCTACTTTTTGAAAATATACGAAATAATTTGGTTTGTTTAAGTACTCGGGTTACATCAGGTTACATTCTCTATCTAAAATGAGACCTATATACCCCCCTTTTTGGCAAAACCAACCAAGCGAATTAATTTATTGGCAAGTATATTTTACTACGACAAAATCTAAACACACATACCACCTCTATCTAGTTTATCTCTACTAACTCCAGATTTATTAACATTTTTTTCTCTTTATGAACATATTTTAATCTCTCATAATATGTTTTCTCGTATATCTTAATAACATACAATTGGATTATTGACTTTAATTCCTTCAAATTTATTGTATTTCAGAACTGATATTACTACGACAAGCAGCAAACTCCAAGTGTGCCTTTTGATGTTCCAATGGGTCGGTCATGTCTGAATATTAACCTCTTTATTAAAATTTATTTTTAACCTATTTTAGAATTTCTTTAAATTTGCATACACATGGTGTTTCTATAATGCGCGGAGATAATTCATAAGGTGGTTATATATGCGTCAAAATAAAGGAAAAAAATCCTGTAAACATATGCCCGCAAACACTTTTTTTTACCAGTTATCCGCCATTTTGTTTGTTTTCGCTAAATACTTTATATCTATAGAACGGCTTAACATATTGAGTTGAAATTTTGTAAGGTACAATGTAAAGATATAGTTTAAAAAAATAACCAACTTATTCCAAATGGCTCCCATTGAGTTAATTAAAAAAAAATGGCCACCATATTCAAACTAGGTCTTTACATTGAGAGTACCGTACAAAATTTCAACTGAATCGATTAAGCCGTTCTAAAGATATAAATTAATTAGTAAAAAAAATAAAATAAAAATGTCGAATCGCTGGTAAAAGAAGCTTTTCCAGACAGATGTTTTTAAGAATTTTTGACTTTATTTTAACCCATATAACCACACCTTGAATTATCTCCGCGCACACCCTATATTGGCTTACATAAATATCCTTGTTATTTTTGTTTTGTTGTGGTATCGAGACTCGATATTTGATTTAATTTATTCAACTTTGAGCGATCGCGGATTATTTCACATTCACAGCCAACATGGAACAGATGTATTGATTTTAAATCAACAATACATGGTATGGTTGATTTAAAATGTACGTGTTGTTTGTACATGTTGTTTCCATGTACAAACAACATGTACATGGATCAGAAAGGTTTGTTATAAATTCCCGCCCTGTGTTTTGGAATTATGAATATTTTAAAGTTCCTTCTACTGATGTTTGAGGCAAAGACAAAACCTTTCTGCCAAGTGCAAAGTGGTTGTTTCAGTTTGGAGAAGAGAATGTAAAATTGTTAAGATAAAAGTCAAAACCCACTGACTGATCACGAAATCTCTGGATCCAAGAAGCCAAGAGCTATGAATTTTTTAACATGGTTTGGGGTAGGTCTGTAGACGCGTATTAAGAAACGGTTTTTGGAAATTTTTCCACTTCAAGGGTGTTTTTACTCCTAAAACAAGTAAAAACTTTGTTATCTATGGGTAGATTTTGCTCAAAATTGGTGCGTTGCTGTATTTGAGCATAATTTATTTCCATAGCATCACCATTAAAGTTGTGCTAAAAAAAAATATTTCTTTATAAAACTATCTCAACTATCCCCAAATGAAACTGGGGCCATCAGCTAGTTGTTAAGATAAAATCTCAAATCATAAAATTTTAAAAGAAATATCTCTTTATATTGTGGAGTAACATATTGGCGACCTTTTAAGTCAAATACGAATAAATTACACAGAGAATCCATTTGGAACAAAAACACAGCAAACGGCTGTTAAAAAAGTTACAAAATAGCTGCGTACTATTGAAGATTTTCGATGTAGTTGTAGTATTTTTGAACATCGACAAAATATCGATTTGTAAAACGTATTGTACAAAAAAATATCTCAGGTCGTAAGTTATCTAAACCAAACAAATCGTTCACGGGGTTTCTTATAAAAGACTTAATTTCTCAAAATGTTTTGCACCGATTTCGTTCAAAATTTCAGTTAATTAATTGTTATTAAAAACTAATTGTTAATTAATTAATGTTAATGTTAATTAATTGTTATTTAATCTTACTAATTGCTCAAATCCGTGTGAAAAATCTCAAGTAAAAAATGTTAACATAAATTAATGGAATGTTATTAAACGCTTGATTTTAATTGTAGCTATGTCGTCGTTTATAACACAAGTTTAGGACGTCGGCTACAGACAATTTCAGAACTCAACATTTTGTTATAAATAATTTACGTTAGTTTTTATTTAATTTTGGGACTAGCTAACTGAGAATATTTGGGTAATGTTAATTCCGTTTGATAAAATTGTCCAAAATTTAAACTGTTAATATAAGTTATTTTGAAATGTAAAGTATACGATGTATTATACTCTTCTAAAAGCAAAATATTTCAAATTCAATATCATTTTTTTAAAGTTTTCTCTAGTGATTTTTATTTTCTATATTTAAATAATTATTGAGTTTCAGTTAATAAATTAACATTATTTACAGTAAAATATCAAAATTAAAAGTTGTGATATCGGAAATATATTTCAAATTTAAAAAAAAATAACATTTCAATTATATGTGCAGTGTTTTTAAAATATTGTAGCCTACAAGAAAATTCTAATTGTAAAGCTATTTTTTAAAAATATTTACTCTAAAAATATTTAACATTAATATAAAATATTTACCCTGCAGAACTGCAGCTTCCTACAGTAGGAGCCATGGTAAGCCTTTCACTTTACACCAAGAACACGATATTGCCTACAACTGCTCCTAGCTTCTCGCTGATATATTGTTTTACTTTTACAGTCTTGCCAAACCCACGCCACTAAACACAGACTTTACAAGTATGAATTTTCTTTATAAAATTACCTTATAAAGACGGTACCTTAGATGCCGGTATTTTATTGATTATAATTTACACAACCTACTTGCGATTTCCCCATGAAAATATCAACATAAATAAGTTAAGTTCGACGAGATTTAGAAATATTATTATGTATTTATTTTGTTTTACTCCAAAATTATATATATATTTTAAATAAACAATAAAATACTCCATAATAGAAATAAACAACAATATAGGTACTGTAAAAGTATTCCAGTGTAAAGTCGTATTTAATTAAAATAGAGCTTTCAATAATTTTTAATCGAACGGTCAAGATTAATTTCTTCTTCTTCTTATTTACCAATAATTCCTAACAAAAATATTATTTTTTACTTGAACACGAGTCATTGGTCTTTATATTTCATTAAAATTTGAACGAAATTGGCACGTTCGATTTTGAGAAATTACGTATTTTATAACAGACCCGCGACAGATTTTTTGTTTTTACTGATAACATACGACCTGGCATTTTTGGGACAATACGTTGAGAACTTTTAAATTACGAATAATGTCGCCCCAAATCACGATCCTTGAGGAACACTAAGTATTACAACTTTGGGCATCATTAGCAATCTAAAAAAACTCGTACATTGTATGGTTTAATCTATTTAGCCTTGAGCAATACTAAGTATTACAACTTTGGGCATCATTAGCAATCTAAAAAAACTCGTACATGGTATGGTTTAATCTATATAGCCTTGAGCAATACTAAGTATTACAACTTTGGGCATCATTAGCAATCTAAAAAAACTCGTACATTGTATGGTTTAATCTATTTAGCCTTGAGCAATACTAAGTATTACAACTTTGGGCATCATTAGCAATCTAAAAAAACTCGTACATGGTATGGTTTAATCTATTTAGCCTTGAGCAATACTAAGTATTACAACTTTGGGCATCATTAGCAATCTAAAAACACTCGTACATGGTATGGTTTAATCTATATAGCCTTGAGCAATACTAAGTATTACAACTTTGGGCATCATTAGCAATCTAAAAACACTCGTACATGGTATGGTTTAATCTATATAGCCTTGAGCAATACTAAGTATTACAACTTTGGGCATCATTAGCAATCTAAAAAAACTCGTACATGGTATGGTTTAATCTATTTAGCCTTGAGCAATATTAAGTATTACAACTTTGGGCATCATTAGCAATCTAAAAAAACTCGTACATGGTATGGCTTAATCTATATAGCCTTGAGCAATACTAAGTATTACAACTTTGGGCATCATTAGCAATCTAAAAAAACTCGTACATTGTATGGTTTAATCTATTTAGCCTTGAGCAATATTAAGTATTACAACTTTGGGCATCATTAGCAATCTAAAAACACTCGTACATGGTATGGTTTAATCTATATAGCCTTGAGCAATACTACGTATTACAACTTTGGGCATCATTAGCAATCTAAAAAAACTCGTACATGGTATGGCTTAATCTATATAGCCTTGAGCAATACTAAGTATTACAACTTTGGGCATCATTAGCAATCTAAAAAAACCCGTACATTGTATGGTTTAATCTATTTAGCCTTGAGCAATATTAAGTATTACAACTTTGGGCATCATTAGCAATCTAAAAAAACTCGTACATGGTATGGCTTAAATGGAATGGGAGGTACTTTGATGTTATATAGAATTGAGTATACACTTCGACGCCCAGACATGATGAGGCAAGCAATAAAAATATATTTTGGGTTTTTTTAAATAACTTAATTAAAAGGGTCCAAATTTGAAATAAAATGGATAATAGTGGATGATCAGAGAAATTTATTCTATGTACTTTAGTAACTAAAATGATTATAAACTTTTTAATTTAAAAAATGCAGAATAAACAGTTTGAACACAAAGAATGAAGACTGGAGGATTGAACGCGCCAACCGAGTTGGTTTAGTCTGGAATAAACCTTGGAAGTGAGACGACGTCGGCCGGGTCGGCCATGTCCACTTTTGGACAAGGAAAATTAGTAAGAAAAGTGTTATCTTCATAAATAATAAACTGTTTTACTAAAAAATGTTATGTAGTAACAATTCAGTTACGTGTGTGTCTGGAAACTGAATATTTGGACTAAAAAGTGTAAGCAGTGTATCGTTTATGTAAACGTGTCCGATGTAGAACAAAGACAATATACATCAAAAGTGTTTTTTTATAACAAGGACGAACTATTTTAGTAATGATATAATATAATAAAGTTTCAATCATATATAAACATTTAGAGTGAAACTTTTTGAATAATTAACTTTGCATATTTTAGCAAAAGTGATGTAATTTGGAAAAGTACTGATATAAAGACGGTTTATTTTGTGTTTTAATTAAAATAGAATAATTTGAACATTTAATCATTCTTTTTATAATATGAACAATTGATGTGCTTTTGTTAAATAAGAAATATGAACTGAAAATATTAACTTTCAAGAAAGGTTGGAGGGATTTTGATGAATCCCTCCAATTGTGATTTTATTTTAATAATTTATAAATTTGTTTAGTATAAGAATTTTGAACTTGTTATTTGATGTCTTATAATAATAAGACGTACCTTATGTATTGTATTTGAAAATAATGTTAACATGTTAAAGTTTTTAAGAGATTAATTATTTAAAATTTATTTATTTTTTACAAATATTCTTCTTTATTCCCCTCCTTTCAATAGCCCTGATGATAGCTCTGGGCCCTACAACAGATTTACTTTGTTGGTTTTTCCATGGTTTCCAGGGCGACATGACATTTCCATACTGTCCTAGAAGTACAGATGTGTTTTGCCAAAGCCAGAAGTGATGCTCTATTTCTAAGTTTATATAGATGATCTTATCATTGTAGTCCCTATCTCTATTTTTTTCTCACACATTGTGTAAGGGTAATCACCTCTGCTTGAAAAACAGTTGTCACCATTAGGCTGAAGCTCTCTCTGGATCTGACTCTAAAACACTTGACTCAGTGTTACCAGGCGACTGAAAATTAATAATTATGGAACCTACTGGTAAACATGTTTGAAAAAAAAAAAGAAAACAAATTTCATTAACAAGTGCTAAAATTTATTTAGCTTAAATTTGCTGAATTAAATTTGACCATTTACAAATAATTCCTTATAACAAACATTTCATAGTATTTGGTAAAAAAAAAGAAAATTACAAAGGTTTGGATTTCAGTTTAAAAAAAATTATATAGAGAATTTAAGTTTTTGAAAATATATAGGCCTATATATATATATATATATATATATATATATATATATATATAAAAAAGGTCAAAATTGTGTTTTACAGTTAACAAGATTTTGTATCATCAAATACTTAATTTACATACATATAAATATATATACATAGAGAAATACATTTTAAAAACTAGATTGATCATATACTATTTTATTTTTTTTTTTAAAAAAAAAAGAACAAATTTATTATATATATAGAAATTAATTTTGTTTTAAAATATTGACGTCAATATATATATTTTTTTTTTTTTTTTGAAAAATAACCCCTTTGTGGTCGTGAAGGCCGAAATATTTGCATGCAGCACCACCCAATATTATTTTGATTATAAATTAATACACATTATTTTACAGAAAAAAAAGGTGAAGACACACTATCATACAGAGTTTTGTTCCTAAAAAGTTACTTTCTTTACTAAAGAATAATTTCACAACCAAAGTCCCTTTTATTGACAACTGTCATTTTTCAAAAGGATTTATATTTCCTTTTATGCAAATGCACGTGATGATATGGTGCACTTAGAGGATGTTGAAATAGAGTTTGAACCTGTCTGCGATTGCAATTTCAAAGCAATCTCGGAACAAACTCCGACAATCTCGGACCAGCCTTTGCTAAGCAAAAAAGCAAGTCGAATAGAGATTTAGACAAACTCATGCAGGTTGTTCGACAAGTCTTTGTAATGAAAAATGATTCTTTAAATTTAATTAAAAATGAAAAGGAAAATTATCAGAATTACAAAATGTCCAAAAAAACATTATAAATAAGTTTTCTTTTATATTAATAAAGAATCTAATATATCTTGATCTTTGTTTGAGATAAGAATTGTAACAACTGCTAGAAAAATTTTAAAGCAAAAGATTCTAATTAATAAAAACATTTGACTAGTTAATTCTTTGATTTTGTGACTGTTTAAATTTATAATTAGATTTTTTGTAAATTATTTTTTTAAATGAAAGAAGGTTATTCTATTTTTTACAAGACATTAGCTTTCAATAAAATTACTGAACAATTAAAAGGAAAATAATCCTAGTTAAATTATTTTTGAACAAAACATATATCAGTAATTAAAACTTAAAATATTAACAGGTTTATATTATGGTCAATTCTAATTTGGAATACCTGGAACTTGTTGTAAAATCCTTAACAGAGTGACATGTGCCTGACGGTCATTGTGCGATGAAAATTTTCATATAGAAAACAAACTCACAAAACTTGTATGATTGAACTGTAACTTTTTGAATTTAGAAGAAAGAGAACTGACATGATTACTGTATGATTACTGACGTGATGTACATTTATTAATTTAAAGATTTCATGATCAAAAAAAAAAACTTCTGTCCAATAATGTGATTTAGCAATGACTGACTTGCTAAGCGGTAGAACGGGTTCAGGTACAAGAGTCATGTGATGATAGATTATGATATTCCCCGCCAGGTCTCGGCACTGGCTGGTGGCATGACGGTGAGGCGATATGGCAGGTAGAATGTTGATAAAGCAGATTTATTTATTTGAAGTCTGAAGGACGTTACATCAGTACCTTTGGAGGCTTTGAACCCATCCATGTACCAGATTATTGCATTTGCATATAGCTAGGTTCACCTTGAGACCATTCTTCTTAGTCAACACAGCTGACACAATACGGTGACTCGAGGTCAGTAATTCTTGTCATCCGGTGCACCATTTCAAGAATATCTATCTGCAAAATGTCGCAAATCCCGGTAAGTTTTCTGAGCTGATGGTAGAACACACTACATTCTGTAGGGTGCCATCCTAGCCTTCCTCATGATAACAATATCTAGTGGAGGCAGACTTAACTACACTTCCATGGCAGCAGTCTAAAAGTTCCTTTCATAATATCCAAAGTACATAGGAATGCCAACACACTCCATTTTAGACAGGTTTCTAGCAGCAGTACTCAGTTACATCTTTGACCAATATACTACACAAGTTAGTGATCTTGTTATCAAAAGTCCCATCTATTTCTTTATATTAAATTGCTTATACAATCTTGCTAACCAAACCGTGTAGCTGTTTATTTTCCTGCTTTTATAACTATTCTGCTTTACATGCAGCATTAGAAAAGATGTAACACTTATCGGTCGATAGGCTTTTGCCAGCTAATAAGATTCCAGTTTCAGATAAACACCACCTGTGAATTTTTCCATGAAGTTGGAATTACCCCAGTTGCTAAGTGCAACCTAAAGCGGTATAACAGCTTTAGGATAACTAGATCTACACACCATGCTGAAATAGAGCAGTAAAGGTGCCATCGACCCCTGGAGATTTGAAGGACTTAAATGATTAATCCCACTGTGTTTGAATATAGACTTGGCACAACTCCAATCTCCTCAAGATGGTCAAAGGCATTGCCTCTCTACTTTTGTCTTGTTCTGGGCTCTGTATCATGTGGGAATCCAAAAAGTGAATGCTGAGTAGAGTCTGCAACATCTCTTCCAGACTGTCCGTATGGGTACCATCTTCCTTGAGTATTGTACCCATGACATTCATTGTGTGGTGAGGCAGAACTTTTTATACTTTTGCACAGTCAGACACCTGATTGATGCCCTGTTAGAATTCTCTCCAAGAGTTCTTTTTGGCTTTCTTACTGTTTTGTAATATCCCATGAGTGCCTTTGAGTACCAATTCCAGCTTCCTGTATATTTACAAAAAGTGTACAGTCTGTGTACACTTTTCCTTAGGGTCTCTAGTTCACTATTCGACCAACAGGGATGTTTTTTCTCTTCTTTGTGATCTTAGGACAGGCCTTGTAATATATGACTAATTGGACTAATTGATGGCTCTATTCAAAGAGTTAATCTTCTCATCTGTCATATTTCCTAGATCCGACCCAGTAATACCAAGACTGTGACTTAATTTCTCACGAACATGCACCAGTCAGTATTTCTAGGATTGTTATAAGTCTCTTTTAATTAGCTCAATCTTATACAAAAGGAGATATATTTGTGATCCGAGACAGTGAGTTTTGGGATATCTGTTGTATATCCACTGTTCATGTAATGGACATCCAAACAAGGGACTAATTTTGATCAAATGTATATTTTCACTCTTATCTTTCTATGATAACTTCAAATTTGGTAGGCCTAAATGATAAAAGACTAAAAAACTAAACTAAATTAATATAATCGAAATACTGCAAGGAAATTTCTAACCAACTGAGTTAAACAACACTAAACAATAATTGTCAGTACAAACAGGGTTAACTTTTTAGACTCAAAAATTTAGGGTTTACATTATGTCCTCTTTTTCTTTTTTTTTCTAATGTATATGATCGATACACTTAAAATATAACTAACACCTAAATAATTTACATTTTGACACCTATAAAATATTTCATAAGATTATATTTGTGTATTAAACAAGCCCCTAGGTGAATTAAAAAATTACCAAACACATGCTTTTCCGACAATATGTTAGTAACAATTAACAGCTGATGAAATAAGTATTAAAGAATATCATATGTTAATAGAGTAGAAACCATTTATCTTGTTTAAATGATGATTTGAGTAGGTACTACTAATATTCAAAGCTAATAAAAAGTTAACGATTATTGTTTGATAAAAATTGTCCAAATTAATATATTATTACTACAGCAAGTGTAATGCTGTGAATAACATGTTAATATGAAAAATTTTGGAAAAGATAACAGAGATAAACATTAAAATTACAATATTCATTCTGTGATGTAAAATTGTGTTTGTAAAATCTTTCTTATTGTTAAACTATTTTTCTCACTTCAATTTTTAAAAAATCATTGATTTAAAATTATTAATAGAAATCAATTTAATTCTATTTAAATAAATATGCCACCAAAACTTGATAACGAAGAAGTCAAGAAGAAAAAACCACTACCAATCATCATAGAAGGTGTTGATATATTGGAAGTAACATTTTCTAAACTCCAAGAACTAACCTTACGATTGTTTGAAAAGCTATTAAATTCTTTCAAGAGAAGAAGGTATTAGTTCACAAATTGAACGTGATAAATTAAAAGCATTTTGGGAGATCACACGCCAGGAGATTGACTTATGTCGTTCCACAAGTGTAGTTCGAGATAATGATTTACAAGAGACTGAAACCGAACGTTGTAGGTTACTTAAAGAAATTGATCAAGAACTTAAATATGTAGGGTATCAACACAAACAAAATATTACAAATCTACACAAAGCTGACATGGCCATGTTCGCTATTGCAGAAAATGAAATGTCCGAAGAAGAAATACTATTGTTAGCAGAGAAAAAGAATTTTAAGGAGAAATTAAGAGAAATGAAATTTGAAAATGAAGATCAACTAAGATCAATTTGTGAACAAATTTTAGAAAATTTAGCTGAAGTAAAAATTTCAACTGAGAATAAGTTGATAGATATGCAAATAAAATTGAATAATTATTTTAATAGAATAATAGATCAACTAACACTAAAACATGAAATGGAGATGTCAGAAATAGAAGAACGGAAAAATAGTCATATTACAGAACTGAAGGATATACATAAATATCAATGTTTAGAACTTAAGGGCTATTATAATTCAGTAACTAAGGAGAATTTGGCAGTAATTTCTAGTTTAAAAGATAGCATTGACAGAATTAAACACAAAGAAACAGAAATGGCAAAGGAAGTTAAAATAATAACAAAAGAAAATGAAACTATGAAAAAACCACTTGCACAAACATTAGCTCAGGTGAAAGAGTTAAGAAGAATCCTTGGTAATTATGAAAGAGATTTAGATTGTCTTTATTCAACTCAAAGATCAATTGAAAAAACTACAACAATCATTAATGAACTAAAATCAAAAAATGAAACTATTTGCTTGGAAATAAATGAAATAAGGAATACTAGATATAATAAAAATTTTCTTTCAAAATCGATAGTGACTTCAGTCTAGAAGCATTTTAAAACATCCCAAGAAATACATGATTTAGAAGATATGATTAAGTTATTAAATTTTGAACTTAAATCAAAAGTTAAAATTCTTAATAAAGCAATAAATGAAAGTCCAGATAAAATGTCAGAAATAATCAAATTTTTAGAAAAAAACTGCTTGACAGTCGAAGATATTCAATATGAACTATGTGTAGTATGCAAAGCTCACGATGACTTAATTAAAAGTTATGAGAGAAAACTAGAGCAATTTGGTATTGATAAAATCCAGTTGGGTTTTAAACCTTTACTTCTAGAAAACATTGGTCTCGGACCAGCTGGTCTAGTTACAAAAA
Organism: Aphrophora alni; assembly: GCA_963513935.1. NCBI lineage: Eukaryota > Metazoa > Arthropoda > Insecta > Hemiptera > Aphrophoridae > Aphrophora > Aphrophora alni. The sequence continues at coordinate 98,914,773 of OY740769.1, read as the reverse complement.
AATCTGTAATCCAGTACAAAAATGATGTTTTATGTAGGCTAAATCATTTGAATTACAACTATTATTGTCTATATTTTTGTTATTTATTAAAACAGACTGTAATTTTATTTTCACACAACACACACACACACACACACATACAGGAATAAAGCCTTGTGCTTTCACTTTAAAGTAGCAACTCATCAGATGAAGAAAGTGTAGAGGTATTTTTGTATGTAGAAGAAAGAACTGGATTTTTTTTTTTTTTTTTTTTTTTAATAGGAAAATTGTTAGAAGGCCACTGACTCAGTGTCTGAATGATATTTGAAACTGTAAACAATGACAAAAACATTGAGTAAAAATTTCAAGATGAAAAAGTTTATACCAAGATGGTCCCTCAGGGTCAGACCAAAAATAACTTTGCATGGAAATTTATGCTGACATGCTACAGGAACATGATTTCAAAACTTTCTCAACTTTCTTCAAAACATCATTACTTGAAACAAAACCTGAATTTTCCATTGTGATCCTAACATAATTAACATGTTACATTTATTTTATACATATTTCATTTATCTTTTATTTGCTATAATGTGACATATTTAGATTTTTAATTTAATTTAATTTTGGATTTTTGACTTTGTATATTTTTTCTTATAACTTTTTATTTTATTAATTCATTAAAGTTTCTGTTTCAGCTTCCTACACACTTTCCTTCTAAATTATTGAATAAGATAAACTAAAATATTATAATTTAATTATTCTATTGTCCTCACTTAATGTTGTATGAAAAAGAATCCACTCACCTTTGTGTCACATCACAGCAGACTTTGAACTAGCTCCTATCTTAACATGTTTTTATTTTGTAAAATTCTGACCACCAGACCTAAAACAATTTTAGCAGTTTTTCAACTGGTTACTATAGATATGAACTGGGCATTTATCAGTTCATCTCAAACTTTGGAAAAATAGCTCCATTCTTCATCAGGACAATGTGCCTGCTCACACAATGCTTTCTGTATTTTAGCCAACAATCACATGACTACATTGGAATATCCTCCATGTTCTCTAAATTTGACTCCATTTGACTTTTTACTTTCCTCTAAAATAAAATCTACGTTTAAAAGTACAGGTTTAGAGTCAGTTGATGGAGTAAAACAGAAAACAACAAACGTTTCAAAACAACTAACACAAACTTATCTGCTCTATGGCTGTGACTATTGGAAAATAAGATATTAATCAGTGATATGTACGTGTGATAGGGACTCTATTGAAGGGGATAAGCATTAGATTTGTGATACATATAAATAAAGATGACTTATTGTATTAGTATTGTTATTTAACACATTCACTGCTGTAAAAATGACCATTAGGGTTGGATAATACTAAAATTTTTTTTTATCACCAAACCTTAACTTTCTAATGTAGAAGTTCAGTTTTAGGGTTTAAAACTCGATTCCAGCTCGACTTCCTTCAAATCCAGGACTTTGAAGTCATGCCCCGCCGGCGTCCTGGACACATCATACCACGTCCACCATTGCCCATCACCGATGTCTTGGCCACAACGTAAGCACGACGTAAAGGTATCGGTCACCACAAACGAACGACGAGCCCACGATCCACAAACGAAGGAAGTCGTAAACAAACACAAGGGATATTGAAAGGAAAATAACTAAAAAACACAAAATAAATATCAATAAAACACTCGTCACCGACCGCGAACCCTGTAAGCGCGATGTAAAGGTATCGGTCACCACAAACGAACGCTGAGCCCACGATACACAAACGATGAAGTCGTAAACAAACACAAGTGATATAGAAAGTAAAATAACTAAAAAACACAAACAAATATCAATAAAACACACTCGTCACCAGCCGCGAACTCTGTAAGCGCGACGTAAAGGTATCAGTCACCACAAACGAACGCCGAGCCTCCGATCCACAAACGAAGCAAGTTGTAAACAAACACAAGGGATAACCTTAAAATGCGGGCAAACTCGACCCTTCTATCACAAATGGCTGGGCCACACTGAGCAATGGAAAACATTGCTTCTGTCTGCCCCGCCGGCGTCCCAGCCGCACTCAATGTGTTAATAGACAAACCTCATATATTTATACATGGGAAATTACATTTAGAAATATAGGAATACAAATATTTAGAAGAAAAGAAAATATATATTGTAAAGAAAACAACAAATATTGTAGTAATAACTTTATTGAAAGGTTTTAAAATTTATTTTACGATTATCAGAATAAAATGATTTTATTTAACACTAGATAAAACTTGCATATAAATATTATAAGATAGTAAAAAATATATATCATAGTATCTTGAAAAATTAGTTTGTTTTCTTTTCATAACTTTTTTAATATAGCTTCTAGGTTAGAGTTTAATACCAACTAATATCTACTTTACTACTAACAAGTCAAGTCTGTTGAGGAGGAGCCAGTAGACAGCCTGATTTTGAAGAATCCAATAGAACCTTGATGGTTGGTGCTCGGAAAAATCATAGATACTGCATTTAATTTTGCATCACAGGTGCAAAGAGCATAATTTAACAATCAATTTTTAAAAAATACAGCTGTAACTGCTTTCCTTCCTTGTAAATAAATCATCAGAAATTTCTCAACAAAAACAATAATTTTCTGACTAAATAAATAAGTGTAATAGAAATCTTTTCCCTTAAATTCCAAGAAACTTCAATTGAAAACTAATATTTAGTTTTGTACTGAGTTATTACTACTATTAAAGGGGAAATAATTGTTACAGTTAAAGGAAAAAATGTTTACAAATAAATATGTCAATATAGCTGACATAATGTTAATGTATCAGTTAGACTAAACATGTTTAAATTATTACAACAGAAAACTATCACAAGTACAGTAAACACAACTACTTATTTAAGTAAGTCTATTAGCATTGCTAGATGTTGGTAGCCTCGTGTAGCCATATTCTAATAGACAACCCTTGCTCTTGTTCTTGCTCTCCTATTGGCTGATGTCCAACAGACTTAATGCATGTTGTATATTATAAGTAATACCAAGGAGCACATTCCAAGGTAAGCTATGTCTCCTATCCTTACAAAATCTAAATAGCACCTACTAGCTATACTCATGTGATGATTCACACAAAATATTAAAGTTCAATATGGACTCCACTCATGATAAATACTTGACCGGAGTAGATCTTGTTTATTTTAAATATGTCCCTTACTCATCACATCTTGTTTAACCATTATTTACAATAAGTACTTATTTCTATTTGATTGAGCAGTTAAGAAAATGTTTTCGGCTGTGTAAGGAGGATCTGTAACATGCAAGAGAATGATCATTATTGTAATTTGTAATATAATCTAAAATATACAGTTTTAAAAATAAATATGTGTGTTTTGGTGTAAAGGGCTAAGGCAAACTAGGTGATGAGACTGTTTTCAATTTCCAGGAATAATTGTAAAATAGAATAGATAGAGTGCAAAAAATATAATAATAATAGATAGTAATATAATAATTTGTGGCTATGTTAGACTAACATTACTAATGTCCCTTGAATTTTATATCAGTAGGCACGGTGCAGTACAATAATGTTATAAAAGTAAACTACCTTATCTCTAAACAGATATATGATGGCAGTGGCGGATCTATGGGGGGGGCTTTCGGGCTGAAGCCCCCCCCCCAAAACCTTTAAAAAATGTTTTGTAAGAATGTGTAAGAAAAATTTAAAAAATTCCAACTGTGTCCCGTCATTATTTATTCATGTCTAGCCAGTAGAACTTCTCTGAAATATTAAATGTACGATGTACTTAAAAATAAATCCTTTTCACATTTTTAATCTGCCTTTTATTAACTTTAATGTATTTCATTAGTAAATTAGTAAACAAAACATCCTGAAAACCTTTAATATGAAACACACGTTTTTACTCCATAAAACAACGTTAAACTACTGTTTTGGTCGCTTCATTATATGAAAGTCCTTTCACAAAATTTTCCCCTGTTCAGCCCCCTCCAAAATAAAATTCTAGATCCGCCACTGTATGATGGTCAGTAGGCAAGGTGCAGTATCATAAAGTTATAAAACTTAACCACCTTATCTCTAAATAGGGATATGATGAATATCGATCCATCACAGTCACTCCCGCTGGTGAAAACAGAATGTAAAGAGAAAATGTATTACAGACAGTAAGTATAAAGAATACAGGAAGATGATAATATAAAAAACTCCAAATAGGGGTTGCAACATCAAACCAAGTGATTAATTATTTAAGATATAAACAACCACAGACTTAAGAAAATATAACTTATCAAAAAGGGCTAAACTAAATAACTTAACTTGTGTGAAGCCAGATGGTACTAATATAAGTCTAGGAGAAACAAGAAAATTCAAAAAGGGGAGGCTTCTCCCATGGTGGTGAAGGAAAAAAAATAAATGGTTTACACATAATTCCTCTAAGTTATTGTTTTAGATATATTATATTAACAGTTTTGTGTACACAGAACAAACTACACTGATAAATATGATGTTCTCCACTCCAAGGCCCTAACTGCACTACTGGCCTTGATTAACATCGTTTCATTCACTCTCACTTGGAAACGCATGGGGGAGGCTATGGTAGACTAACATTACCAATAACATTTTATACCGGTAGCGCAGTACATTAATGATATAAAAAAAAGTAAACTACCTTATCTCTAAACAGGAGATGTGATGGACATTGATCCATCATACCATTTTTTAAAAATGAAGAATCTTGTAAAATTAAAAAAGAAGAAGAGTACAATTAATTATCCTTGTTTTCTTCCTAATAGTATATCTTAATTTGTTCTAAATTATGTATGTAGCAACCAAAAATAATAAAACTACCAAGAACAGTATTTTTCTATTACAGTTTTATAATTAGTTCTTACCAAATTGAAACCAGTCATCTTTGAATCCCATATCCTTCCTTGCAGAAGCTACTGCCTGACGAATAGCAAACAAAATTGAAGTAGACATACAGAGTGGAGGTTCACCAACAGCTGAAATAGAACGAATATTTCATGATTATGATTCATTATCACATACAATAACACATGGGTACATAATTTCAAGGAAATAGGGTCAGCAATGGAAAGGAAACCTTCAGGAAGTATATTAAATATTAAAGTGGCAGACAATATTAACACTGTTTCAACTGCAGTCACATGAAGCCCAGATTATTCAATCCATTGTCACACAGTGTTTTTAAAATTTCATAGTTCAAATGTTTTAGGAATAATATGGCACATGATGTACAGTTGAAGAGCAATAAAAGCAAAGGTAGGAAACATCAACAACTCCAAAGGGGTTTAGTTTAAAACTTCAAATTATGTTTAAAAAACCAATTGACTTTGTATTTAAAACTAGGACATTGATTAAGGACAATAAAGATGTTGATAGGTTGGTTAGTTCAGGACCTGGATCTAGATTTATAGGATCTGAACAAGAAGTAGGAATATCTGTATTTTAAGTTAACACAACCATAACATGTAGATGAAATTAAACGCCAGCAAAGTGTGATGATCTTGGTGTGGTCCAGTAAATTACTGATGAAAAAAGTCTTACCTGCTAGATTCGGTAGTATCTCACTGAATCTGTGATAGGTAAAGCTGAGAAAAATCAAGGATCTCTTAACAGGATACAATGGATACACTTATAAAGTTTAGGCGCATATCTACTGAACTGGATTTTTAAAATATGTTGAGAAGACAAATTTGCTAAACTATAACCTAGGGGCTTAGTTGTGCTATACAGTTACAGGTGTTTTAATCATCATAAACTCTATTACATATTACTTGCTATATATTGGTGTTTGTTCATTCAATAAAGATTAGTGGATCAGTTTATTATATTTTAATACTATTACAAACTACAATAATCTGGCCTTCGCTTCTAGATTCAAGAATTCCTGGTGCTATGTTAACTAGTACAGCTGCTTTGCTTGATATCCCTCAGCTGCAGAGCCCCTCTAGTTATCTAATATAACAACTGGCCCATCTGCAGACTGTCCTCTCTGTCGATAACTGATCCCGAAATCATTTATGTATCTGCCTAAATATCTCGACTTCTCCATATAAACATTAGAAAGTTGTAATTCAGCAATTGCCTAATTTTCAGCATCTTGTCGCGACTATTGTTTATGCTCTGGCAATTGACATGTGGACTTAGAATAAAATGTTACCTACCAAACTATATAAACTAACCTTAATTTTACCCTAAATCTTAACACCTCTAATGTAATTGAATATACTAGTTTATTAATGGAAACCAAACACATCAAATACTGTTAACCCTTTTAGCATTAGGCCATTTTTTAAAATTAGTGTCCTATAGTGCTGATTAGTGCCAACTATCCTTCCAGTTCTAGACAAAAGTGCTGATCTATTTTTTGTTAATTTGTGGTCTTCTAGGAAGAAAATCATATCTTTTTTATATTCAATCATAATTCATTTGTTTTTTTAATGCTTGTAATTAGCTGCTCTTTAACATAAAGTAACTAAATTACAGCATACATTAAAAATAAACTATACTTTTCGAAAATTGTTTAAAAATTACCAACAGAAAGTGTTACAACCAAAAAATACTTATCATAAAACATGTATTACATTACAAATTAAATTTATTGTATTCCACAAAATTAAAAGTTTTGAGGCATTTTTGTTAAAAAATAAAAAAGAGTTCATTTTCACATATTTTATATATTGGAATTAGATGTTTTTTTAACTCATGACAAATTAGACTGACTAATCGAGGGGGGGGGGGAAATCTTACTGTTGCTATTTGATTAAATATTATTAGGATTAATGTATGTTTTATACTTAAATGACAGGAAAATTGTGGCTGTTTGAAAAAAAATGGATCCTGGCAGTTTATAGATAAATTTTTAATGTCCAATTAATCAGGCATTGACACTTTATGCTAGTTATTAGAATGTCTGAAAATTGGAAGTGGGTAAGAGCATTTGGTTTACTTTGAATGGTCAATAAAATGGTTTTATCATGTTTATCTCACCACAATACCTATATCAGTGATTTTTGTGTTAAACCTTGAGAATTAATAGATTTAAATGGGATCCAAGTTAACAGCATCTGAGTTCAGTTGATATTTTTTTTTTTTTTTTTTTTTAATTTCACTAATGTCCTTAATAATCTTTGGGAGCATCTAGGATTCATTTCATCAGAGATAAGTTGATAAAATGTGTTATTTTTTTTTTTAATTTTGTCAACACCCATAATAATGTTTGAGAGTATCTAGGATTCATTTCATATAATATATAGGCTATTTTATTTTATTTTTACACTTTGTGGTTATTTTTCAGTGATTTTAATTCTTTTACTAGTAGTTAAAATTTTGTTCTTTGGATCATAGGGGGTATACTATATGGTTTTAAACTTTGAAAAATAAATACCATATAATTTTCAAAGAAGACAGTTGCATCAACGTGAAAATAGCAGCTATTGACTTGTAAGGTTGCCATCTATTAATTATGAATCATCCAAGAAAATTAGTGTAATGGAACACTACCATATTCCAAAATTTTAACACGAAATTGGTCTTTGGTAAGGTACACTAAATATATGGTAGTGGATACAATAATTAATTGTGTATTGAAATTTCCTAAAGTCAGTTAAATAAATTTGTTTTTATTTACAATTTTTTTAAATATTAAATCAAATTTATTTTCAAATTTTAATATAGAAAACCCTACCATTCACCAAAATAAACAAAATGAAACATCACTCATCAAAAGTGATTTTTTAGTTCAGGCTGTAGGAATTATAAACACTGGTATGAGATGAATGAAAAACCAAAATGGTCATATTATATGAACATTGTTTTCGTTTTGATGTACTAATTTAAATATATATATATATTAAAATTGGCATATATATATATATATAAATATATTGTTTGTTTAAGATAGTTTTACAAAGAAAAATGTTTTTCCTTGGAGTTGAGGTACCGATCCTTGGAAATCGATGTTTATCACATTACATATAACAATATAACATACACTTCTTAGCTCCAAACTGCCATCAAGTTATCAGAATAAGAAGGAGTTTTGTAATTTTTAAAGAGATTTAAAAAAAGTTGTGTATTTAAAAAAATCTTTTTAGTAAAGACTGTAATCTATCTATGCTTTTTATATTTATTTTTAAACTTACCTTTTGATCTCAGAACTCCGAGAGGATTGTCAGAATTCTTTAGAAGGGAAACTCTAAAGTCTATAGGAATGTCTCTAGCTCCAGGAACTTTATAAGTCTGAAAAATTATAAACAAATATAATACAGTGTGTTCGTAAACTCGTGGTGGGATATCAAATTCCCTAAAGAAATATTATCGGTTCATGAAACAGTTCCTATTTAATTTTATTCATAATCTGGTGTTGTGCCATTTCATCATAAGATCCATTTCAACTATGAAGTGACAACTGTGCAAAGTTCATTGTGTTTTGAGGCTTGCAAAATTCAATTCTGTGACTCTAGGACAACATCAGTATCAGCGTGTGTTTCATAAAGTATGTCTACACGAAAATAACATTCGTAAATATGAGAGATAGTTGAAAAAAACTGGTAGCTTATTATACAATAACCATTCAGGTAGGCAGCAATGAAATTGTTGAAAACACATTAAAAAGTTTCTTACAAAATAAAAAAAAATTACAATAATATTTCAAATGAAAAGTATTCGACCTAAATTGGGAATCGAACCCAGGACTTTTGGCTTTACGTGCCAATGCTCTATCAACTGAGCTACCCTAGTCGCTTCGCAGCACAGGACGTAGACTTCTCACTTGACTTTGCTTTATTGCTGAAATTTTTGAGTTACCAAATTAATTAACTCTCAGCGATATTAAAATACATTTTTACTCATTTTACAGTCCTTACGTATGTATTTATTAATTAAAATATATTAGTGTTAAAATCCATAAATTAAAAATTAACAAACAAAATTGTTTGAAACTATGCTCGAGAACTAAGCGTTTCATAAACATTCCACAAGGTTCTGAAAAATGGCTCAAGGTGTACAGGCAATAACTTCAGTTATTGTATGCTTTAAGGCTAGAAAGTAACCTTAAAAGGGGTGACTTTGCTGTATTTTTTCTGAATACAATTATGTTATTAATGAGGCAATTTTTCCATACTTTGGGACATATATATCACCATAATGTTCAAATTTACCCAAATGAAGTCCCTCATGCCATTGAACATGAGCATGACCGCCCAAAAGTCAATGTTTTGTGCGCTCTTACTTGGGATCACAATATTTTGGGTCCAATTTCTTTACTTAAACCACTAGTGGGGTTTGCTACCTTGACATGTTGAAGCTATATGCTATGCCTCAAATCGTGGATGAAAACTTGATTTTTCAGCAAGATGGGACATCACCTCACTATGACCATATTGTTTGTGATTTCCTTGATTAAAAATTTCCTCAATGTTGGATTGGAAGAGATAGTCACCAATCACACCAATGTTGGATTAGAAGGATAGGCCACTACACTCATCTGACACCCATGGACTCTTATTTATGAAAGTTTGTTGAACTAAATGTTTACAGTGAAAGGATTTGGAACATGTAATAGTGTACATTTTCAGTTTTGTAATCTTGGTTTGAATGGAAAATAAGATTGACTTGAGGCAATAAACAGGAAATATATTCTGTTTTTGAATAAAATAAATAAATAAAGTAATTAGTACTAAAATGATCAGAGAAATTTGTAAAATATATGTCAATAATAAAAACGTATGTAATGTTAGTTATAAGAAAATGTGACATCAGCGTTATGTGTGAAAGTGGGGAGACTGTTACCAACCAGGACCAGCTCCGTGAGAAATATATTTTTGGAGAGATAGGATGTCGTTTCAAATATGACAAATCAGACAAAGTCGTACTGTAGAAGAAAGGAAATGTTTTCTAAAGGACTAGAGTTTCTATTTAAAGCATTATTATGTGACTTAATAATTTAGTTTTGAATAAGTAAGAAATAAACTTTCATAGAGAGAGAGCCTTGTTTCAAAAATGAAAAAGTAGACAAAGCCGTACTGTGGAAGGAGGAAAACGTTTTCGAAAGGACAAGCATTTGTGTTTTTAAAAAAACTATATTTTACGACTTAATAAGTATGTTTTGAGTAAAAGAAAAATTAAACACTGGTGATTATTTAGGAAGTGAAATGTAAAACTGAATAAGTTGTATTTTTTAAGAGAGATGGGATATGTGTTGAAAGACGCTATGTGGTTAGAACGAGGAAGTAGTTTGAATAAATTGAAAGTTTTAAGTAATATGTACAATTTAACCTCAGTGTATATTTGCATGCTTGGTGTAACATGCTCAAATTATGTTTTATAAAAAATTTAACATAAAAATAACTAGAACTTGCATTTCATTAATGAAACTTGGATAAGATGTTTGCAGAATTATCACTTGGTTTTTAACAAAGAATTTTTTTTTTTTTTTAAAGATAATGATTAAAAAACTTTAATAATAAAAAACATTCATTAGTTGATTTGTTAAATTAGATGATTTAAAAAATAAGCATTTAGTAAGAGATTTTGTAATCTAAAAATATTGCATTTAGAATTATGAGAGATTTATTTTGAAATTAGGTTGCAACCATAAGATTAATTATAAATGAAATATTAATGAATTATAATTTTATGTTATTATAAAATATATGATGATTTATGAATTTTTGTCTTTTCAGGAAATATTCTAATTTTGTATGTAATCTATTATAAATGTTTATTAATAATTAAATGTACATTTCAGAAAATTGGATTCTGTATTTTATTTGAAATTCTCCAAAATACACTGTGTTAAAGAACTTGCGACCTCAGAGAAATTTTTTATGCTCTCTTCAAGAATATTTCTTTGTCATAATTTTTATTTTATTTTTTGTAATGAATATTACAAAATGTTGCCCAACTTCAATAAAAATAATAACTACAATTGTAATAAATTATAATTATTACAATCATTGAATATTTGAACAATAAATTCAAGAAGCAGTGTTATCGTAAACTCCAGAAGTTCTATATTGAGTATGGATAGAGCTTTTATATCGATTGGAAGTTTGCAGAGCTAACCGTATAAAACACAGATAAACAAGAAAAAAAACTGTTTGATGTGACCTTACCTTTTATTCATGTGTCATGTTTTTTTTTTTTTTTTTTTTTTTTTTAAATGGACACTTTTATAAATATATTTATTCAAAACTCTACCATGATTATATGGACACCCTGTATATTAAAACTTGTAATGGTATAACTTTGAAGTAGCTGACCAATGTTTTAAAATTATGAAATTTGGTCTAGTAGAATTCCAGAAACAACTCTCTAACATTTAAAAAGAGGGTATTAATACATAGGATATTATTACAGTAATTTCATGTAAACAGTGTGTACTTACTGCAAATTCACACACTGATCATAACTACAATTAATTAGAGATGTAACCAATGTCATCCAATAATTTGTTTAACGAAAAAATTGTGAAACTTAAATATCTTATTTCAAACTTTCTGTAATTGGAACAGTAAATGAAATTTTCAACTGATTATTTCCCAGGTTCTCAATCGTTTTGTTTTTAGTAAGCCTTAATAAAATAAGACACAATGCATATCTTTTTAAGTTTAAAACTATTATACATCTTTTTTGAATGCTCACTTCAATTCAAGGACAATGAACAAGTTCAATAAATATATTTCATATGCAACAGAAATATGGTGCAAAGATAAATACAAAATCAAAAAGGCACAAAAAACAGATGATTTAAAAAACAGATTAGTTAATTGAATGTCTTAAGCCTACTAAAAATCATAATTTTAAATCATTCTAAAAGTGTGATTTTCAATTTAATCACAACTTACCCAAGTTCTATTTGTTAGACATTCTCCAGTGTTTGGATCGTATTTTAGTTCTTCAGTTGTAAAGTAGCCAAGTCCCATAACAAAAGCTCCTTCAACTTGACCAACATCAATCAATGGACTTAGGCTCTGACCTGCATCTTCGAGAATGTCTACACGGAGGATCTAAATGTAGTACAAAGTAAGATTTTTATTGTTCTTTATTATGGTATGTACTAACTAACAATTTCTACTAATTAAAAAAAAATTGTAGATAAGCCATTTGTGGCAATAACATAGTAATTTTAATGCAGGACTTACTTATTCAATTTTTTTATAAACTTTGACCCCCCCCCCCCCATTTTGAACAGTATCATCAGTAATTTTGTCACCTTCAATTTTCTTGGCTTCATGAGTAGTTTAAAATGAGATTTCACAAAGTCAGTGTTGCCATTTAAAATTTTTGAATTCCCTCTTCTGTTCTCTTTTCAAAAAGGAGGAATATTGTTGAAAATCTAACAAAAAGGTATAGTAACAGACCCATGAAGTATAAAATTATGACGCTATTAAGCTCTTACAAAATTGTAAAGAGCTGCAAGACTTATTTTCCACTTTGTTTAACAATAACACTTACACATCACGACTCTCAGGGGTTCACTTATAGTACAAGTGTGCCAAACCCAAGATACTCTAGCTGGGTCTAAACCTTCCTTCGTGTTGTCTTGAATTAAATCCATATTTTGTGATGATGTGAAAAATCATAATTTATAATAGATTTAAAATCCGCGGTTTAGCGCCAGAAACAGGCTGTTCAAATTATAAATTTATTTAGTAACTTCATTAATAAAAGAAAAATAGATTTTCAAGAAAACCAAATATGTAATCATGTCAATTTTAGTATAATTTGTTTTTTATAAATAGAATATGTAAATTGTTTGTGTTTTGTGGGGAGTATGTTGAACTTTGGTAACGGTTAACCGGAACAGCTCGCTCTTGAAAGAGAAAAATCTCGTGGTTAGATCAGTCTAAAACTGGGGCTTGATGCACCAAGACCTATGAATGGCAGTTCTCCGAGTTTCTGTTCGAACATTAAAAAATGTGTTCAGAAATTTTAAATTCGTAAAAGACATGGTGTACTAACAATTTTGGAAGTGCTAAGACAATATTGTTTTCAATAAATAAACTTTTAAATGAAAAAGCGTGATAACTTGCAATTTTTAGTTATGTTGTGCAATCGCTGCCACGTGATTTTCGAATTCTCGACAAAGAACTTTTCTATAAGATATATGGAACAATTAAAGTTATAATAAGACATTAATAATTGGTTCTAATACAGGTACAACAAAAAAAATAATAAATCTCGTGAGCTATGAACAAAAGACAATTCGTTGATAGTGGACAAAGCATCTCTATAATTAGCACGCAGTCACATGGAAAGATACGAATCATCCTTCGAGGAAAAGTGTTTTTTAAATAAAGAATATAACGTGATTTGGTATAACACGTTTAGACTTTCATTATTTAACCATATATATGTACTTTGAACAATTTAGACTTTTTTATATACTTTCAAGATATATATTTGATATCATAAAATTATGTATTTCATTAATAAGATTCAATGTTTTTGTTGTGGAGTTTTAAAGTATTTTTAAAGAAGTTACTTTTTATAATTAATTAATTAATTCTCAATTTCACTAAAAATTATATTTTTACTAATTAAGAAATTTACCAAAAGAAGTAAAGTAGAATCCTTTTCATTTTTTAGAGTTGCAACTAAATAGTACAAATTTATTAATATAATTTGACTAAATTCTTTTTCTTTGGAAATTAAAGTAATAATAATAATAATTGATAGGATGTAAGATATCTTATATGAATTTTTCTTTTTATTTCTGTTACATAAATTTAATGTGCTTTATGTTTAATAAATTTTTATGTAATATTTCAGAGACAAGTGTTTTCATTTTTGAAACCCAGAATCACTGTAAGTACACCGTAAAAAGAGCTTGCGACCCCAGAGATTTTAAAAAATGATTAAACTCATTTTTCTTTCTTTTTCAAAATTGGTAAGCTAAGGCTACCTGGCGCCCTAGTCGAGCAAATTAATAAATTCATAAATTAATAATTAAATTCAATAAAAAAAAAACATAACGTAAAACTCTTCAAGTTTAGATAATTTTCATTCTTAAAGTAACTACAAAAGGCTCATTTTTAAATTATTTCAATTGGCTCCCAACAATGGGGCGGTTTTGGTCGAAAATACAGTGATTTTGGTGAAATGGAAACATTTATTAAGGTAAGGACTCTATCAATAATAATAAGAAAGATTCTCTTAAAATTTTGTGTTGATTAAGTAATAGATTCTGTTGTGTTAAGTAAAATAAATTTAAATGGGTTTAGAAATAAGAAATGATAATAATAATGAACAGGTTAGGGTAATGATGATTTTGGTAACTAAAATTTAAATTTAAAACTAAAGATAAAAAATAATAATAATAATTAAAATGGAGGGTACTAATAATAATAATCTAAAGTTTGATAAAAATAGCTTAGAATTAAAACAAGAATTAAATATTAAATTTGAACAGAATAATCTAGAATTTAGGCAAGATAATGATAAGAAGTTTGAATGTATAAATAATATTATCAAACAAAATGGTTTAGAATTGAATAATAAGTTTGAAGAAATTAACGCCAAATTTGAACAGAACAATATTAGGTTAGATAATTTGGACAAAAAGCTAGATCAGATCAAACTAGAATTAAAACCAGATTATGTGAAATTAGAACAGAATCTTAAAATGGAAATTAATGTAATGGAAACTAATAATAAAGTAGAATTTGAATTAAGCTATTGTGAGAAAAAAGTAGAATTTGAACAGATTAATAGTGTAGAAGGTGTTTTGGTAGAAGATATTGGTAACATAGATAACAATTTAGATCAAGCAGTAGCTGAAGTAGAAATTAACAGTTTTAATGAAATAAATAACATGTCAAATGATTTGATAATAATAGAGGACAATTGTGTGAATGACTGTGTTCAAGAAATTGCTAAAAAGATAAATAATGGGTTAACATGTAAAAAGGTAAATCTAGAAACAGTAAATAACGTTGAAATTAATATGTCTAGTGGGGTAGGAATAGGTATAAGTAATTTGAAGAACAAGGTAAAAACAAATAATATTATGATAAAGGAATCAGCTTTTTATGTTAAAAAACAAGTGTGTTGTAAAACTTTCAATGATAAAAAATATGTAATGATAAAATTTAAGAGTATCTTTCAAATCCAAGAACAGATAATTAAAAGTTTTTGGGAAAAGAGTAGCTTTGAATACAAGTTTAAAAAAGAAATATTAAAAGAAGACTTTGTAGTAGTATACAAAAATGGTGGGGTTAGAATTCCTAAACTAACAGATGTTGAGATTGGGTCATTGTATTGTGAGTTGTTGATGAGGGAAAGAAATGTAAGAATGTTTGAGAAAGAGAGAGGGGTTTCGTCAACACAAAAGTGTAATGTCAACAAGGGAGATGCCTTTGTTGAAACCATGTTAGACGTATCGACTAGCCTAAAAAGACTGTCTATGTTGACAGAAATAAGTAGTGTAAGAAATATATACAGAAAAATAATCATGTACTTTAAAATCTTTCACCAATCGGGAAACCATCGTAAAAAAATAGATAATTTATAATTGTTGTAATAGATTGAAATTTGGAATGAATAAATAATAATGTAAAGACATTTTTATAATGACACACGGACTTGATTTTGAAAAATAATATTAATAAAATAAGAGTTTTGTTAATAAATAAGTTTAAGTTTGATAATAAATAATTAAGAGTTATGAATATTAATAATTTGTGTGTACTAATAAATTTTGTAAGCTAAGACAGAATCAGAATAAATAATAATATAAGCCAAGCTAGTATGATTAAGAAATATAGTTTAAGGAACGTTCAGATATTTGTTAGAGTTAAGACGGAAAGTTTTATCAGTTGATAAACGTGAGTGTTTGTATTTCTACATATCAACATTTACATTACGTGCCTACGATAATCTATTGGTTTGAAAAGGAATCATACGACTAATATGGACAGAGTTAATATTGAATATTGAGAACGTCAATATTAAATATTCAATAAGATGACGAGAGATTGAATCTAGTTGGAGCTAAAAGGTTTTCACTTCTTATCAGTAGTAAACAGATAAAGAATTGCATCACCATACACAAAGGGGAAATTGTTTATGCCTAAATCAAGCTTAAGATTCTATTGCGTATAATATAGAGACTAATACAGGGTGTTACGAAAGTACTGTTCTGAAATGTAAAAAAACTTTTGGATCATAATCGTAAATTAACTAGCGTTTTCAAATAAAAAACATTTAAATAAAGGATGATTGGTATTGATTAAAGTAAATAGAGTAAAGGTAGATCACTTGAAGAACTCTAATAGTATTAAATGTAAAATTTCTAAGTAAAGAACTTAGAATAAATTTTAAAAATAAAATTTTCTTTTTGAATCTGGATAATAATAAGTAGAAAGGAGTACATAAACAAAAAATCGACGATGCTAATAATAAGATTGGTAAAGAGAACATTATTTCAACTTTGGATGATATGATTTTGATAAAATTTTTATGAATTTTAAATTTTCTTAGTATAAGTGCATTTAGGTAATTTAATGAAATAATGGGAGGATGGCAGGGTAACGGTAGTCGAAAACATGTTTTATTCTTAGGAATAAAGCATGTAGACAGCATTGAAGGTGTGTTATGGTTGAAAGGTGTGATTGGGGCTTTATTCTGAACTGAGTAGGAATTTTGCATTTCAACCTTCTCACATCTGAAAAATCATAATGCAGACTTCAATGTAAGTGTCTAAAGTTGTAATCAGAAGGATACAAAGTGTAATTAAGTCGACAAGAAGTGTCGCGGATATTGGAGATAATAGGAGAATATACAAGAGACTACTAAATAATTAAAATTTGGATAAAAAAGTAAATTTTGGAAAATGATGAGTTAAAATTTGTAAAAGTTTTGAAATTTAAATGTTAAGTAAAATTAAAAAAATTTTTTTTGATAAGATGATGGAGATTTTGTAACAACGGTTAAGACAATAATAATTTGATATAATATTACATAGAATTTCCATGTAATGATACTTTAGACAGATGATAGAAGAAAGATAAAGTGTAGTGTATACGGAACTGATCAATCTGTATATATTTAAGAATAAACCGGACGAGTCAGAATTGGAGTACTTTAGTAAGAAAGATAGTAATTTTTTAAAATGTATATAATAGATTAAGAGTAATAATGCTTGGCTTATATGTAAAAAAGTATTTGACATTTGTTTACCAAAGTTAAGAATAATAAAATAAGTAATTATATGCAAAATATTGTTAGATTTAGCCTAAATAATTTTGAGATTTGAAAAAGATGACTTGTAAAGGAATTGAGTAGTTTTCAAGAGGCATTGCCAAGACAGATAATAATTAAGTTTTTTAAGTTTTTGATGTTAAATAATTTTAAAAAATGTTAAAGTTTTTGTTTTTTAAAGAAGGAGATATAATTAATAAATAATAATGATAGAAGAGATTTTGATGAAATTTATAAATAAAATAAATAATTAACGATTTTTAATAAATAATGATTGAATTTAAGATAATAGATGATGGTGAGAAGTTATTTGATAAAGGTGTTTAAAGATTTTGATGAAATAAGGTGTTAGCTGGGAAAGCAATGTAAATTTCATTATTTTAAGAGGTTTTTTGTATTTAAGTGGTTGATGACTAAGGAGATTTCAATGAAGTAATTTAAATGAGAGAATTTTTGAGTTTTTTATAAGAAGATAATAGCTTTACAGAAGTATTGAGTAAAGTGGTATTTAAAATGAAGTTGTTCTGTTGAGAAGTTTTTTATAAGAAGAATAGTTAAGTTGCATTGATGATTAATTTTTAAGTTTTAAGAGGTTTTTTGAGTGCTGCGATGATATAAAGGAAGAAAGCGACGATTTTAATGAAATAATGGGAGATTTAAGGAGTTCTGCGAATAAACGACGATTATTATGATTTTTAAAGGAAGCTACGTTGAGATAAAGAGATTATTTATACAGATGATGTAGGTAACCTGCGTGGGCTACACACATATGAATAATAAAGAGGTTTTTTGAGGATTAGTGCAACTTTAATTATTAAAACATGAAAGATTTAAGATGGAAATAATTTTGAGATATAGTACTAAAAGGATAATACAATTGTAAAGAGGTAATTTTGAAATAGATAAGATGAGTTTGTAAGTGATTTTTTTATGATAATGTTATAATTTTTGAATTTTGAATAAGAGAGGAGTTTTTGTAATTGTAAAATCAGTAGTTAAGATGTAATCCCAGCAAAGCAAAGAGTAATTAGGAATTTAAGTTAAAAAAAAAAAAAAAAAAAACAATGTAAAGTCATAATTGAAAAGTTTTAAGGTGAATTGAAGTAATTTAGGGTAATAAATAAATAATTTTGTAATAATGTTAATTAATAATGAGAAATTTGAAAATTTTAATTGTATTAAGTTAAAAAACAATTCAGATGAATAGTGAGAGATAGATGTAAATTTTTATAAAAGATGTAGAAATTTCGTCTTGGCAAAAAAGTAAAGTGTGGGAAAGGAAATGCTAGATGGCAGGAAAATATACAGACGGCTGTCTGGAAGATAAGCTTTTTGAGTGACAGGATCCGGTCAACAAAAAAAAAAAAAAAAAAAAAAAAATGTTGATAGGAAAGTTTCAGTCAACTGCTGTTGAAAAGGAAACTGATGATGGGTTTTATTATATAAATAGAGATAAGGCTTAGCACTAATTGATTCGTATATTTTTTGTGTACAAATGAGTTATGATGACTCAAATAAATTAAGACAGTAAAGTGGGATTTGGTAAATAGATTTTTTAGTTTTTATAAGAAAAGAGAATCTTTCTTAAATTAGGTATACTAGTGATACTTATTTTTTTATGAGGTCCTTAACTGCTGAAATAAAGAATCTTGAAAATCTATTGAAAATTTTTCACATTTTTGGTTTTTTCTTTCGAATTGTGTTTATATATATAGAAAAGATTTATAGTACCACAATACTTGTATTGTAATACAAATCTTTTGTGGGGTTTTGTGATGATGTGAAAAATCATAATTTATAATAGATTTAAAATCCGCGGTTTAGCGCCAGAAACAGGCTGTTCAAATTATAAATTTATTTAGTAACTTCATTAATAAAAGAAAAATAGATTTTCAAGAAAACCAAATATGTAATCATGTCAATTTTAGTATAATTTGTTTTTTATAAATAGAATATGTAAATTGTTTGTGTTTTGTGGGGAGTATGTTGAACTTTGGTAACGGTTAACCGGAACAGCTCGCTCTTGAAAGAGAAAAATCTCGTGGTTAGATCAGTCTAAAACTGGGGCTTGATGCACCAAGACCTATGAATGGCAGTTCTCCGAGTTTCTGTTCGAACATTAAAAAATGTGTTCAGAAATTTTAAATTCGTAAAAGACATGGTGTACTAACAATTTTGGAAGTGCTAAGACAATATTGTTTTCAATAAATAAACTTTTAAATGAAAAAGCGTGATAACTTGCAATTTTTAGTTATGTTGTGCAATCGCTGCCACGTGATTTTCGAATTCTCGACAAAGAACTTTTCTATAAGATATATGGAACAATTAAAGTTATAATAAGACATTAATAATTGGTTCTAATACAGGTACAACAAAAAAAATAATAAATCTCGTGAGCTATGAACAAAAGACAATTCGTTGATAGTGGACAAAGCATCTCTATAATTAGCACGCAGTCACATGGAAAGATACGAATCATCCTTCGAGGAAAAGTGTTTTTTAAATAAAGAATATAACGTGATTTGGTATAACACGTTTAGACTTTCATTATTTAACCATATATATGTACTTTGAACAATTTAGACTTTTTTATATACTTTCAAGATATATATTTGATATCATAAAATTATGTATTTCATTAATAAGATTCAATGTTTTTGTTGTGGAGTTTTAAAGTATTTTTAAAGAAGTTACTTTTTATAATTAATTAATTAATTCTCAATTTCACTAAAAATTATATTTTTACTAATTAAGAAATTTACCAAAAGAAGTAAAGTAGAATCCTTTTCATTTTTTAGAGTTGCAACTAAATAGTACAAATTTATTAATATAATTTGACTAAATTCTTTTTCTTTGGAAATTAAAGTAATAATAATAATAATTGATAGGATGTAAGATATCTTATATGAATTTTTCTTTTTATTTCTGTTACATAAATTTAATGTGCTTTATGTTTAATAAATTTTTATGTAATATTTCAGAGACAAGTGTTTTCATTTTTGAAACCCAGAATCACTGTAAGTACACCGTAAAAAGAGCTTGCGACCCCAGAGATTTTAAAAAATGATTAAACTCATTTTTCTTTCTTTTTCAAAATTGGTAAGCTAAGGCTACCTGGCGCCCTAGTCGAGCAAATTAATAAATTCATAAATTAATAATTAAATTCAATAAAAAAAAAACATAACGTAAAACTCTTCAAGTTTAGATAATTTTCATTCTTAAAGTAACTACAAAAGGCTCATTTTAAAATTATTTCAATGTTTTATCTCTTGATCAACTTTTGTTCTTCTCCACTCTAAAGCTATTAAAGCATTTAAAAAGCTAGGTTTCTTCTTTTTTATTTTTTAAAGAAATGATGACCACAAAGTTTAAACAAAAAATCAAAAATACAATAAATAAAAACATTAAACTATTGTATTTCAGTGCCTGTCATTTCATATAAAATTGTAGTAACTAGTTAAACTGATCAAATCAACATGTAGTCACAGATTTATATTAGTGTAACAATTTTACTTATAATGACTTGTAGAGAATTACAAAAGTTTAATGAATTTATATATTGTATTCAAAATCTGTAAGTGTTTTTGTTATGTATGTTACATTAGCCTGAAGATGTCATTAGTATAATGGTGAAATATATTGCTTAAAAATAAAGAAATAGTGAAACAAAATGGTATAGATATAAGTTATTTATTTGTTATTATTAATATCATATAATTTGAGACTAAAGAAAACACAACACATCAAAGATTTTAATATCTTGGAAAATTTTAATGACTATTTTGTAGAAGTCAAACATTATATAACTACATGTTACTCCTCGGTATTGTTGATTCAATTCAAATTTCTTTGTACTTTTTGTGTGTAATATTTTTCTACATTTATAACCTTGAACTGCAAATATTCTGTGTAGTCTAGTACTGTATAATAAAACATTCAGTGAAGAGAGGATAGTGTAAGTTAAGGATAGTGACTCATGAGGTGGCAGTGGCGGATCTACGGAGGAGTGGACTTTCGGGCTGAAGCCCCCCAAAACCTCTAAAAATGTTTTTGAAAGAATGTAAATTTTATACCAATATAATTAGTTTGAAGCTCGTAAAATATATTCATTAGCAAGAATGACCTAATTCCACTACTACGTCTTCAATTGTATGATATCCGTTAACGTTTTAATACTTTGTATAAAGTCTTAGTTACATTTACATTGCCTGCAATCAATCTACTTAAAATATTTTGATTTTTGTGCCCGCTCTGTTTATCTAGTTTCATTGAAACTATACGCGCACTATCGAGGATGCACATACAGTGACTCAGCGGTTAAGCTAAACGTATTATTGTTTGTGTTGTGGAAATATCTAAACGTAAACAGACAAATATTTCGTGCTTCTTCAAGAACCCAAAGAAGAGCAAAAGTGAAGACGTTCACATGCAAGATGATGCCGGCGCTGGTCCATCGACAAGTCTGAAAACCTTTACTATGAAACAAACGTTTTTACTCCATAAAACAACGTTAAACTACTGTTTTGGTTGCTTCATTATATGAAAGTCCTTTCACAAAATTTTCCCCGTTCAGCCCCCCCCCCCAAATAAAATTCTAGATCCGCCACTGCAAGGTGGGGAAGCAGGGTTGCTGCTGCTATATTATATTGGAGACCACAGTTCAGCAAAAGTCACTCTACAGCCTACTTTCCACTTGGCCTCTCTCCTCACCGCTGTTTCCTGATCAATTTCTGCTGTTTTCCTGATCAATCTCTGCTGTATTCCTGATCAATCTCTGCTGTTTTCCTGATCAATCTCTGCTCTTCATTAAATACCAACTTTCCTATTTTTCCTTACTCTGTTCGTTGTTTGAAGGCTGATCGCCTGGGAATGAGCATTCCATCCTTACTCCCTAGTATGCTGGCTGATCCTGACAGTACACATTTCTTATTTATTAATTTATTACCACCGCTCCACCAAAAACTTTGATTTGCTCTAGTCACACAGTCTTCCTAAACTTCTGTTTTCCATACCATCTACCTCAGCAGAAGAATTGGACACCCTTTGTTGAGCATCTTCTAATCAGACATATCTTCTACAAGTTCAGCCCAACAATTTAAATAAAAGAAAAAAATACTTTAGTTAAATCTATAAAGAATAGTCAGACAGAACATGAAGAAATGTGAAGAACAGTGAACAAAGCAGAATGTAAAAAGTAAATTTTAAAATTGATCAATTGTTTTCACCATAACAGTTGTTTTAATTATGTGTTTATATATTCAAATACATGTGTTTATGTATGGAGTTTATCATTAATATGTTAAATGTACAAAACCTAAATTTGTCTCTGTGAAGTAACAAACTAAATTAAATAAATAAAAACACAATTGAACTTTCAACAATGCTTATTTTATTGAGCCTTGCATACCTAAGTTTTACCAGTTATGTATTCTCATAGGCAACTTAAAACAGACTTTTAAACCTCCCTATGAGAATGCCATAATTGACAAAACCTAGATCGGTGAGGCTCAATAAATATTATGGAAAATACAAGTGTTTTTATTTATTTAATTTTAAATGGTATTGCATTATGTAACCAAAAAACATAATACACTAAAAATATTTACAGATATATATAGTTTTGTATGAAGACATCATTCATTTTTACACCCAGAGACAAAATTCAAACGTAAAATTAACAGAAAAACATATTTCATTGTTGGTTATATCCCAGAAAATTAAATGTTAAGAACTATGTGCAAAAAATAACCATAATAAAATAGGAATATAAGAAGAATTTCTGAAAATTGTCTCACACAATTTCATTTACATATACGAACAAAATATTTCCAAATTGTGGTTAGATGTTAGTGATCAAAATATCAAACTCAACAGCTCAGTGTATAGCCAGGACTCAACATAGAAACACTGATTCTTTGAACACAGAACATTCCAAAACATATTTTATAATGAAAATTACAAAACTGAATTTTTGGTAATGACAATACTTCTTCTACACCCTGTATATTCACCTCAT
The DNA here is from genome assembly GCA_963513935.1 of Aphrophora alni. Classification (NCBI taxonomy): domain Eukaryota; kingdom Metazoa; phylum Arthropoda; class Insecta; order Hemiptera; family Aphrophoridae; genus Aphrophora; species Aphrophora alni. The sequence goes on along the minus strand of OY740769.1, from coordinate 98,891,539 downwards.
GTTGTCCAGTCAGAACATCTATTTCTACTTCTAACGCAGTAGTACCAAATACACTGTACGGCTTTACATCTGTCAGAGGTGTCATTCTGGAAATAGTAATTCAAAATAGTATTAAATTCTGTACTTGAAATTATTATGAACGAGGATTACTCATTCATAATAGGCTGTACTACAGGTTCATTAAATAATTAACACGTTAAGTGCCAAGCCAGTTGTGCCACTTTTATCATACAGTGCCAACTTAAATAAACAATTTTAATATCATAACCTGTATATTTGTGGTCTTATGGTTATATGGAGAACTGATTTTTTGAGAAATTGTTTTACAAAACATTCAAAAAAATGATCGGCCCGGCATGTCATTTTGAATACCATATTTTGTTTGGAATTTGACGTGTTGGCCGATTGGCCGACCGCACTTTTGATTGATTTCCTAGGATAATTTTGGTCTGTGATGTTGGTAACACTTTACTCAGTGGTGGGAAACGCGTTGAGTAACTGCACGTAAACATCAAGTCGACATGGTTCAAACTGGAAAGCGGAATCGAAGAGGAAATGTCATTTTCAAGCCTCTTGCAATAACAGAGTACAATGAGCAAAAATCCGGCATCGATGTTGCTGATCAAATGTCGTCGTACAACTCAGCAGTACGAAAGATACTAAGATGGCATCATAAAGTTGCAGTACATTTACTATTTGGCACCTGCATTGTAAATGCTTGGCTCGCTTACAAAGCAATGTAGGACCACGACCGTAACACCAATACTTGTCAATAACAGATTTTAAATGCTTTCATTTTGCTTTCAAAATGCTTTCATTTTACAGTTTAGGCAGTAATAATATAAATAAATGATTTTAAAAAACTTAATTGTAAATAAATAACATTGTTAAACAGTTTTAAAATTGCTTTCCAATTTTGTAATTGTTCAATTTTTTATACAAAAATATGCAAAATTTATTGTTTTGCTTACCGTAATAGTTAACTTTTATACGTTTATTTTTAAAAAATATAACTGTAGAATGTTGAAACTGTATATTACTTGTTTTAATGCATTAATCCATAATTCCAACTGAAAATTTCGCTGCCGTGCCGATTAAAGATAATTAAATGAAATATCTACGTCTATTAGCTACAATCTTCTACATTTCACTTAGTGTATGTGTTTTCCGCTAGGTTGCAACACTTACTGATAAAAGACTCAAAAAAAATCTTGCTTTGATGGAAGTGTCGTAACGTTCGGCCGACACGCCACTTTAACTATGAGCTTGCTGTCGTACCGATCGGCCCACCATGGCACTTAACGTGTTAAAGATTAGTGGTTCAATTGTATTTCTGAGTCTCAACTTATTATCCAATTATGTAATAAATCTTTAGAAAACAATTAGAAAACACAATTTATTTCAGATAATGTTTTTAAACATATGCAACCTTATTAAACCCAGAGCAATGACAATGTTTCAGGAGAGATTAAATTAAGTCTACATGGGTTTTTTTTCAATAAAGAGAACAAATTACTGTAACTAGAGCTTGCTCACCAATATTGGTGAATCCCATTAGACATATGTCATGACCCTTCCTGACTCCTTCCTTTGTGCAGATGGAATTTCTAACAATTCCTGATGGTCTCTCTTCTCTCGGACAGTCTATGGTCCTACCTTGGTCCACTCACAAATTGACAGACCTCATTTTCTCTCCAGTCTTTACTTATAAACCCCCTACTGTTCCACATTACGTCAATGTGGCTGCAAGCTTAGCAGTTTCCCAACTTTTTACATTATTTCCCAACTATTATTGATGCTCTGCTGTCTAGATTATGACTTAGAATAATTTATATTCTTTAACTTAAATCTACTTCTTATCCCTAACAAAATTGTTTTGTTGTTGGTAGATATATTAAAATGTTAAGAATAATAATTTATTGCATACAATCCTGCATAATAATACAGGGTCAATAAAAACATATAATATTGCCATAACTACTCATAAAAATTATCTACCCTATACCTATTATAATAACTGTGAAAAAAAAAACATTGTACAAACTTTCTCACTCACCTATCTCCAAAAACAACATCCAAAACTATTAGTCACAAAAATGTCAATTTAAATAGTTGACAGTCAAAAAGTAAAAATGAACCAAACCAAAAATCAAATAATTTAAAAACATATTTAACTTACAGTACATATTTAAACAGGCCCTAAACTTCTTTTTTATGTGCTATAAACATGTTCTCAGTGTAGTTGGTATTTGATTAAAATTAAGCTTTTAGCATATGAGTAAGAGTCATTAATCTACATATTTCGCTATAATTTGAACAAAATTGAATAAGTCAATTTTGAAAAATTACACTTTTAACACAGCTACATTAGCTAAATTATTTTTTTACTACTAATCTAAGAACATTTTTGGAGGAATGGTAAACAACATGTTTTAAATCCTTCACCTAACTAAAATGTAATCAAAATCTTTATAGCTGATTTTGAGAAAATTGTAATTTTATATTTTTCTCTTATGGCAGCTACCTTCAAATTTTGAGTTATGGAAATATTAAAAAAAAAGTCCACGATATGGCCAAAATGACCCACATACCAATTTTGATTAAATCAATCCTTACATTTGGGCTGGTAGACACATACAACAAACTCCAGACAGTCATCATTCCAAAAACCACTTTTTTTCAACTCATGGAAGCTCAAAATGGATATATTCACACAAAAACTCAACATAAATTTCTTGACCCATCACATAACTTTTTCTATACGTATAAGTAACAAAGTAAAATATGATAAACTTTTAATACAGAATGAAAATGAATAACTACCAAATATCAGATATTATCATTTACAATTTTTGATTTCATATATTTTAATCATTATCAAAATGTAAGTAAATTATTAGCAACCATTTTTTAATTTATTTCATATGATGACTATTTACTATGTGTTAAAAATTTCTTCCACAGAATATTACACAGTATCACTTTTTGTAATGTTCAATTAATGAAAATACTTATTAAATATACAGAGTGTTTCACAAAGTTCTCTCTGCATTATCCAAGTGAAAACAAAGAAAAAAGATTGTATAATATATGTCCCGAAATGCTTCGTTTTCCGGATCTCCACCATTTTTTTTTTATTAAAAAAATGTTATAACTTCTGGAAATAGATATGATATTGAGATTAAAAACTGGATGGAAAGATAAAAGATAGGGATATAACCCTTGGTATTGACAGGCTCGTACACACTATTCTCTTCCAACCCCCACATTATTTTTTTCTTGGGTGATTATAACCAAGAAGTTTTTCCCCTTTCAACAACAAGAAAGACAACAATTTAAATATCTAATTCTTATATTACCTTTGAAAGTAACCAAAATATTTTTATTTTATATTTTTTTAAGTGAATTTTTAATTGGAACAAAATCACAGACAAGCCAACACATAGGGCCTGGTAAAAGTTCCTAAACAGGGCTTACAGTAACTCTATATAATATAGGTTATTGGTGATAGTTATATAATGAAAAAGACTGAACTTTTCCCCAATATTAAATTATCTTGCTAAACACTGCACTAATACAACACTGTTAATCAGATGAAGTAATAGACTGTACAGACTTACGCTGAACTCGCATTGAGGTTTACAAAACTTTCATATGCCTTTTTCACAAGTTCCTCCCATGTTGGATTGGTTAGTGTTTTTCTCACTGGATCCAATCTTGCATTTAGTTCATCACAACATTTGATTATGGCCTGTAATCAATAATAAAATAGACTGTCTTTGCCTTTTCTTATATATGACACGAATAAATGAACTTTAAAAAAGATACAATTATACACAAACAATAAACTTAAAAGTGGGTTAAGTTTGGCAAGGCGAATGGATAAGAGATGTAACACTTAGAAAATGTTGGTTTAATTAAATATTTAAAATCGCGGGTAAAGTAGTGGGGATAACTCTGAGTCAAATGTGTATTGGATGATATTCAATACCAAACAAAATAAATTTACAAATAAAATAGATTTCCAAATAAAAATAAATAATAATGTATAAATTTAAGATAATTTTTAAAATAAAATGTTTATTAATTGTGTGTTATGTGAAATGATATGATCGAACACTCTTTAGGATGTGAGATAGACATTTGAATCTAACGGTGGTGAAGATTGCTACATACGCAGTTAACCGGAATGAACAGGTTTTGGATTGCACGAGGCGAGCAGTCAGTCTGAAAATGGGGTTTGATGCTGTAGGACCTACAGTATGTAGTTCTCCGAGTTTTCTATTCAGAGATAAAAAACGTGTTTAAAAGTATTATTTTTGTTAAAGACATAGTGTACGAACATTCTTAGATGTACTAATGACAATATTTTATGTTTTTAAAATCGAGTCAGTCTGAAAATGGGGTTTGATGCTGAAGGACCTACGGATGTAGTTCTCCGAATTTTCTATTCAAAAATAAAAAACGTGTTTAAAACTAATATTTTTGTTAAAGACATAGTGTACGAACATTCTTAAAAGTACTAATGACAATGTTTTATGTTTTTAAGATCGTATTTGCTTAAAAATAAGAAAAAAACTAGATTGTGCAACTTTGAACATGTGCTTTGTGCATACGGACAATAGACTATGGTGCTTTACTTGTTGTATGAACCATGTTTTCAAGAATCGCAATATGAACATTAATCGAATCACAGGTGTAGTCAACATAAATTCAACGCTCAAAACACAGGAGGAGGAACAGTGATCGTTAAGAACAATGAGTTTCTGCAGCTTGGTAAAACCGTGTACATAACACGATATGATTCAAATCTGTAATTTTTATATAATATGTTCTATGTTTCTTTTTATATTCTACAGATGTAAATTCAATTAATTTTACTTAAACAAGTTTATTTAGTCCCAATACCAATTAGGTAATGGACATAATTAATTTTCTTTTTATATATTTTTGTACTCAGACAAATGAGTAAATAACAAATTTAATATTTTGACTTCATGAGAGTAATTTAATACTTGCAAGTTTTCTTAAATAAATTCAATTCGTAATAATGAAAATAGACCTTGTTTCAAAGGCATTAAAAAAAAAACTTAAATTCAAGTAGGATGTTAGTTATAATTGATGTTCATGATATGTTTCTTATGGTAAATGTTCATGTATAGATGTTTTGCTTGTCTAATAAATGTTTATGTTAAAATTTCAGTTTCAGTGTTTTTCATTCAACCAGGTCACTGAAAGTACACTTTACAGAGCTCACACCCGAGATAAGATTTTAATTAAAATTCATAAAGTAAAAATAATTAACTTTTCAAAATTGACGATAAGTCTGGCGCCCTTAAATGCTGAGCAAACTTTTAAATCTAACAATACTCGTAAATTCAATTTTACTTCTTTTTAAAGTAACTTTAAAAGAACTTTATGAACTCTTAATGGTCATAATTTATTAATTGTTACAGAGATGTTGTACAGATCAACATACCGCTTTGGATTTGGAATAACTTCGGTTTTGACTTACTACCAACAATTCAAAGTGATGATAAAATGCCTTCTAAAAATATTAAATGATGAAGTTGTCAGAACATCTACTGAGGAGGAGTGGAATGACCTTGAACTCATGGAGAGTCATAAGGACTTTTTCAGGAAATTTCTGGAATAATCACAAACAAATAAATCTGGTCTTGGAATGGAAAAGAGAAATAAAACCGACTCACAAATCATGAGGAATTTCATAGAACATCATGAGGAACACAACTTTTTAGTCCATGCTTAAAACCTTGAAACTCAATAGGATTGGACTATAGTTGAGGATTTCTGCATAACCCCTGATTTGATCTGGAGAGCTTTACTTTATGAATGGACCCTACAAATGATCAAGTTCCATGCATACTACCTGGTACAAAAAATTTAGAGAGATGATAGATTTCTGATGAGGCTAAGTGCCCACTATGTGTATATCATCCTGCAATGCAAATAAACACATACTTGTTGGCTGTAGAAAAGCTTTGGATGATGGGAGATTTACCTATAGATATGATAAAGTTCTGTCAGTGGACTGAGAAGCCCTAAGCTTAGAAATAGCAATTTCAAGAAAGGTGGACAATCAAAATCTATTATGCAAACTCTAAATCACTGTGTTAGAGAGGGAAGTAAAACTTCAAGAATGGGATCTAGGACGGTTTCAAATTTCAAGCCGGCTTTGGATTAGAAGATTTTAGTAGATTATGAAAATAGTTCCTACCAATTCCCTGAGGAAATTGCTGTAAATATTCTTTTCCCCAACATAACAGCTAATTCTCTGAGCACAAAACAACTCATCTTGGTGAAGCTCACAGTATCCTGGGAAACTAACATTACTCAGCAACATCCCTACAAAAAGAATAAATATTTTGATTTAGAAGCAGCTGCTCGATTGAAAGGTTTCACTATGCAGATTCGCAGTTGAAGTTGGAGGACATGGAATACCATAAAAAATCATTTTATGATTTCCCGAAGAGACTGGCTTTGTGTAGAAAAAAATATAACAATTTTTAAATTGTATGTCTAAAGAAGTCTTGAATGCATCATACCCCCTATGAGTTAGAAGAAGAGACCAGTGGAAGGTTGTAGCCACATAAAGACTTAACCTTCCATGCCCAGTTCTCAGTCTGGGAGCAACCTAATTCCTGACCATGCCAGGTGGGCCTGTCTTAAATAACAGTGATACCACATCTTTGCCATACACCTTTCATCATCATACAATATATCTCAATAGTTAGTTTTGTCCATCAGAAGAATCCCTGTTTATGACAACTTTTCAGGAATTTTAATAACATTTGTTTTTTTTTTAATTATATTAAGTAACACATTTTATTAACTGACCAATAACCAAAAAAAAAGCCGACCCTAGAGAGGAACTAATTTTTATTTTTCAAATGTAAATCTGTTCATTCAACCTATTTATTATTCATGAAACTTTTCAATTATATTAAAATTTCAAAGATATTGTCAGCATTAGACAATGAAGATTAACATGATAAACAGTGTAAAACCCAATAGTTTTACAATACATTTTCTCACTCACTCAATTCCAAAATCAAATAAACAAACAAAAATTAATCATCAACAAAAATACAGTTTGGTAATTGTTAATCAGAAAGTGAAAATGAAACATGGACGCTGTCTTTGAAAAAAATTAATAAATAAATAAGGGCCCAAACTTGTTTTGTTTTTAACATAAACATGTCTTCAACATAAACCATATTGGATTAAAATTGAGCTTTCATTGTCGACAATCAAAGTTCATCTTTGCTTCTGCCAATGATTCCTGAACCGTAATACGTTTTTACTTGATTTTTTGCACGTAGGTCATTAATCTTCTTATTCCACTAAAATTTGAACTAAATTTAGAGCTGATTAAGAAATTATGTATTTTATAACAACTACTAGGTCAATTTTTTTTTATAGTTAACTCACGAACCAGCAGTTTTAGAGAGATGGCAACTAATACGTTTTGTTTTGGTTCTTATCCACTTGATCCATTTGGATCCAAAATTTGATCAAAATCGTCACACCCCAAATTTTGTGTTTTTCTTCACTGCTGCTACGCCTAATATCGAGTTATCACAAAAATGAAATAAAGTCCCTAAATACGGCCAAAATATGCCCATATACCAAATTTAATTAAAATCAGTTCATCTTTCGGGCTCGCACTGAACATGCGACAAACACCAGACATCATTCCAAAAACCATTTTCTTGGATTCAGAGGATAACAAAACTTATATCACCTCAAAAAATTCAATATCAGTGTTATGCACATAACTTTCTCCATGTGTAAGTAAACATAAAATTCAGAGGCAACTTGTAAAATGTAAAACTTACCAAACAAACAGACTCACTGGTGATACTACCGCCTGTAAAACCACTGTCAGGGGAAGTTAGGTTGTTAGATGCCTTTACTTCAATATAATCCAATCCAATGCCTAACTTGAAGGCACATACCTGTGCTGCCTGAAACATAAATTATAATACAATGAGTGTTTATATTACTTGAAAAACAATAAAACATGAAAAATTATAACATATGTATCTAATTTTAGTATGAATGTGTGCTTAGTAAATTTATTAATACATATTATTTACATTTTATAGATGAAAATAAATAAATAATACTTTTGTGCTCCTCTTTAAATATATTGATGGTATAATCTTTAATTCATTTTAATTTATTAATTTAATAATTGCATTTGTTAGGCGTCATTATTTGATTAAACACAAACATTTTTTGAATAACTTAAAAAACCCTGGGATCGCATGTCCTAGGAAAATGTGTTTGAAATTATGAATAAACCTCAGGTCCTCTAAAATATGTACATTTAATCATGATTAACATAGCATCAAATTTCTGAAATACATACATATATCATCAAACCATAGAACATATGATTATTCTTATAAGCTACAAATTGTTTCAAAGTTCATAACTGTTCTTGTTCCTGAAATAAATGCACACATAACACTATAAATAATATGAATATTCTATAGACTATAAAATGTTTCAAAGATCATAACTGTCCTTTTACATATCTTTTTTGCTATATCTTTATAAAATTTACAAAATGTCCTTTTATGTATACTTTTAATATATTTTTTTTAAAAATACCAAATCTCAAAATGCTACTAAACTCAACCTGATATTTCATTTTTACCAACACCATTCACTATTTTTAAAGTTATTTTCATATTATAGCTTATATCTTTTTTTAGTGAAATATTAACAACCAAGTTATTTTGAAAGACTACTTAATAGGGAAGAGTGGTGAGTAGCTCGTTCTATCCAAGACTTATAACAATTTTGTAACCTATTAAAATTAAATATGATAAAACTTAAATATAAAAATAAGTGCTCCTATGTGTAAAGAGCTATATAATAATAAATTCTAAATTTTACAAGATAACGCTTAGTTCAATTAACTCATGACCACTTTTTAACAATAGACTACAACTATGTTCCTCAGGGATTAATTTTAGGACCATTACTATTTTTAATTATATTAATGATTTAACTTTTGTAATAATTAAAATTTTAACTTTAACTTGGATACCAAAGAAATGGTTGTTTTAAGATTTGAAATATGAAAATAAACCGGGTGATTTATAATTGGTCTATAGAGAAGACCACGTGAGTCAAATGAATGACTGAAAATAAATATTAAAACAAGGGTAATAAAAAATTCAATATAGATTTCCAAAATATTAATTTGAAGTATAAAATGTTAGTTGTAAGTTGTAATAAAATGTTTAAGTGATATATTGTGTTGTGAGGATTGACAGGACATGTTGTTATATGGATGATTTAAGGGACAGTTTGAAATTGATTGACTGTGGAGTGTGTAAAAACGTGATGAACATTTTGAATAGTACTGTGAATTTGAAAAGACAATTTGAGATCGTGAGCGGGCTAATTATGTCTGCAATGAACCTGCACTTGAGGAACAAGGGCTGCTCACCACAAAGGACACTCACCAAGGAAATGGCTACATGTGGTAACAGAAAATGATAGACAATTTTATATAGATTTTGTATATAAAAGGACCAATGATATAAAATATGTTAAAATTTGTTTAAATAAATAGTTGTAATGATAGCAGTAATTTAAAAAAAAAAGGATTTAATCTAACTTATAAATAAAAAATAATATAAAATTTAATATATGAGAATAAAGAAGCTCATAAATAATATAAATATTAAAAGTTGCAACTGATTAAAAGATATTGTTTAGTAAAGTCATTAAAAAGAATTTTGGTCTCTTCAAGGCAGGATAATTTTAAATTTACAATATAAATAATTTCAGATAATATACTAAAGATTATACCATGAATATATGTGTGTAAGAATAACTTTAATAAATTACCATGTTTAGTTTCAGCAGAAAAATAAGGATTTTTATTTATCAAACCACCACTGTTAGTACACTTTTAAAAGAAATCACGACCCTGAGATTATTTTAATTCAAAGTAAATTTATATTTTCAAAATTGATGAGTTAATTCCATCTGGCGCCCTTAGCTGAGCAATTTTTTTTAATAAATTCTTAATGCCAAAACAGTGTCAATAAAGATTAATTCAGATCAATATTATTTTTAAACCCTTTTATTTTATATATTTACACTTTCTCCATAGGCCCTACTGTTGTTTTGTATGGAGACAATACTACTGCAATTGTTATGACAGAAAATTTAAAAGATCTACAGACCCTAACTCAAAAGGCCATATTTGAATTTTCAGATTGGTTTGATGCAAATGGTTTAAAATTTAATAGTAAAAAACCTCAAATTAAATTTCAAACCTGCCAGAGTAGGCAAACGTGATCTTAATTTTGAATTTAATAGTAAAGAACACATTTCTGTGCAAACAACAAAATGTTTGTGGCTCCATATAGACTTTAATTTAAACTGGAAAATATATTTAAACATACTCCGTAACAAACTTAATATAGAATGTTTCCAAATATCCAAACAAAGGAGTACGTATATCTAAAAACTAAGTTAATAATTTATTATGGAAGCTCTTGCTCAGTAATACAATATGGTATCTTAGTGTGGGATGTACAACAGGTGTTGATGGAATTTTTAAAAGTGAAGAAAAAATATGTCCATTGTATGAACTTTACAAACAAACTATTTTCTGTAAACCTCTGTTTAAGAAGTTAAAAATATTAACACTTTTATCTATGTATTTATTTTGTATGTATTTACTTCTAGAGTCTATTTTGTTTATTAAAAGTAATTACACTGGGGTTTGAAACAAAAAAATGAAGTAGCAATATAATAAAAGAGAGGAAGATAAGTTTAAGTTATCAAAATATTGTCTAAACAAAATCAAAAACTGTTGATTTTGTAGGTAAACAAATTTTTAATAATCTTCTGATGCATATTTATAAAATTTATAGTTTCTCAGTTTTTAAGATGTCACGGAAGGTATTTATGTTTACAAAAGCTTATTATAGTATCAAGGAGTATTTAAATGATAAATTAAATTTATATAAATAGTTGTAAATTGAATTAAGACATAATTATTGTGTTATGAATTTTTATGTATAGTATTGGTAAGTTTTGTATTGTTTGTTATTTGTGTTTAGGATAATACTACCAGTTTTATAGCTTTAATTATTTGTAAAAATATTATGTGACAATAAACTAATGATTTAGTTAATTGTGCATACAAAATAAATAAGTTAAAATATTTTACCTTCGTATTCATCCCTTGACCAATCTCAGTGCCCCCATGAGTTATAGCTACAGTCCCATCATTGCGGTAGATAGAAACCATTGCATGGAATATTCCAACATACATCATTTCAAAACGCATTGGTACCAGTGATAACCCTTTCTTCTTCCAAACATTTTCCTAGAAAATTGAAATAATAAATTGTTCTAAATGTATTACAATTTATAATTACTATAATTATTTTCTTTAACATTTAAAGGAAACTACAATGTTAATAATAACACAAAATGTATAACCATAATCAATGATTTAGAATGGATAGATTATAAGGGAGTAACCTGCTCTGTTACTTATTGTCAAGACACATATTAAATTGTAATGTACATTGTACAAGTAATATACATTCAATTAGTAATGAGACGAAAATTACTAAATATATTTCATTTTATTACATTAAATATTTAATTTCTTGCATTAGAAATGTCAAATAGAGTTTAAATTTAAAACAAGTTAATGAGTGCTATAATAGTAATTAACCATTCCTGTTATGTAAACTCTGTTACAAACAATTTTTACAAAATCCTTAATTGTGCTTATGTATTTGTTGCAAAACATCTATATTTCATATCTACAGGACTAAAATGAAAATAAATTAAAACAACAATTTTTTAGTATAAACCACAATATTTTAATTGAAACTTGCTGACCATGGTTTCACAATAGAATTTTTGTATAAGTCCTTGACAATGCTGTGACAATGTGAAAAGTCAGATTTTAAAATAGACTCATTTAAAAGACGCGGTTAAGCCAAAGAGATAATAAATTCAAATAATAATTTAAATTTAGTAACTTCATTAATAAAAGAAAAATGGATTTTCAAGACAACAATATGAATTATTATGTTTAATTTTAATGTAATTTAGTTTGTTTGTTTTGTTATGTAAAATATGTGTATTTTTACGGCAGTGCGGTAAAATGTTGAACAGTAACCGGAAAGAACGCTTTCGGAAGTGAGAATTTGCCTCATGGTAACGGCAGTCTGAGTCCAGCGTTAGGAGTGACAGGTTGTTTCTAAAAGAGTCTCAGTTCAGTGATTGAAGGGTTCAGACATATTTCGACGTTTGTGTGCTATCAAATAGAACAATAAAAAAACCGATAGAATGTAAGATTTTATAATTTAGAAGGGACAATAGAGTTGATATTGACATAAGGTATAGACAGTGAAAAATGAGTGTACAAAGAATTGTTAGAGACTGACTTTACGAGAGACTTTGTTATATAGTAGAATGAATTACCATGCGGTTTTTCTTTGCAATGGCTTCCATGAGTCAAAGGTTTGAGTTTTGAATATTTTCTGGACAATAGGACTATAAACCCATATTCAAAGTATTGAACGTGATTGTTATAAATAGTGAACTTTTAAACCAATGTATAAACTTGTAGAATGAGACATGAACGTTCAGTGTTTCAGTGTTAATGCTGAGTTGATAATATTTATAGACAAGACTGTTATTTGTGAGAAATATTAAAAGAAATTTTAATTTAAATGAATATTAATTTTCATTTTAATAAATAGAAAATAAATATGAATTCTATAAAACAAAGGGAGAAACGATTCGAGGATGTCATCATAAGGGAGAGAGCATTTCCACGAGGCGGGATCATGGTGTCTTGGACAATAGGAGAAGTCAACCACGGATTCAAAGTGTTTTCAACGAAACAATAACGTGTTTGGTATCCACGTTTCAGAAACTCTTATTTTTAAACTATGTATGAATTTGATAGAATTTGTGTTGTTTAATATTAGATATAAAATATATAGATGATTAGAATTTTAATAAAAAAGGTAAATCCTTAAACTTAAAACCTTATGAAGAAAACAAATTATAAATTTTCTGATATTCAGTAAAACAATATAACTTGCATTAATTTAAAAGGATGCAATTCTTATTTCAATTAAATTCATTTTTTTTGTATGTTGCAACAAGTAAGATAACGTCAGTAAATAAACTTTATTCAGATCTTTTTCTTATCAATATCATTTTAATAGGAGTAATTTGATAGGATGTGTTAGTGTAAGATGTTGAATATGACTATTCAAACTTTATATCTGTCTAATAGTTTAATAAATCTTTATGTTAACATTTCAGAGACAAGTGTTTTCATTAAATACCAAATATCACTGTAAGTACACTGTGAAAAGAACTTACGACCCCAGATATTTTTTTCTTTCTTTTAAATATTTAAATTCATTCTTTTTTCAAAATTGGTATGCTAAAGCAAACCTGGCGCCCTATAGTCGAGCAAATTAATAAATAAAATAAATAACAACATCTCACTTTTTGAATTATCACAAATGTCGCCGCAACTGTGGGCCTTTTTAGTCGAAATAAACAGTGATTTTGGTAATGAGAACTCTTAAAATCAAGGTAAGGACTCTCTCTATCATAATAAGAAAGATTCTTTTTCAAAATTTTTTGTGTTAAATATAATAAGATAAAAATGGAGTCAGAAATTGTAAATGTTAATAATAGTGAGGAACAGGTAGAGTTAGGAAATCAAAATTCTTTAAATAATATAGAGTCATTAGAATTTACGGGGGATATTTTTGATAATTTACAGAAGGAATCGCAAAGTAATGAGCAAACAAATGAACAATTTGCACAAAATTTTTTAGATCAAGAAATAAGTAATAATAGTAATAGTAGACGTTCAAGTATGAGTAAAATTAGTAGTTCAGGTTCGGATTTTAATGGGTTTGATAGTGATAGGATTCTAGATAGTAAAGGACAGTGTGAAAATATGAATAAAGAATTAGTAGAAACATCAGGGGTAGAAATAGTAGAAGAAAATTCAGATAGGGAATTAAGAGCTAAAGAGGTTAGGGTAATTGAACAGGTTAGGATTGGTGAACAGGATAAAGTAGATAGAGATGATAAGGTAATGAGAATGTTAGAAGAAATGATGAAAGAAACAAGGCAAAACAATGTAGTGTTAAACAATAAAATTGATCAGGGTAGTTTAGACGATGATAAGAAGTTTGAATGTATAAATAATAGGTTTGATCAAAACAATTTGGAATTAAAAGAAATAAGTAATAAATTTGATCAAAATAAGCTGGAAATCAATGCTAAACTAGAAAATTTTAATATTAAACTTGAACAGAATAATGTTAAACTGGATAAAATAGACAATGATTTAAAACAAAGCAAGTTAGAACTAAGACAAGATAATTTAGATTTAAAAGAAGCAATGTGTAAAAAATTTGAAGAAATGAGGGTTGAATTAAAACCAAATTATGTAAAATTAGAACAGAATCTTAAATTGGAAATTAAACAAATGGAAATTAATGTAATGGAAACTAATAATAAAGTAGAATTTGAATTAAGCTATTGTGAGAAAAAAGTAGAATTTGAACAGATTAATAGTGTAGAAGGTGTTTTGGTAGAAAATATTAATAATTTAGATAACAATTTAAATCAAGAAATAGCTGAAATTGAAATTAACAGTTTTAATGAAATAAATAACATGTCAAATGATTTGATAATAATAGAGGATAATTGTGTAAATGACTGTGTTCAAGAAATTTCTAAAATAATGAATAATGGGTTAGGTAACAAGGTATATCCAGAAACAGCAAATAATGTTGAAATTAATATGTCTAGTGGGGTTGGAATAGGTATAAGTAATTTGAAAAACAAAGTAAAAGTAAATAATCTAATAACGAAGGTATCAGCTATTTATTTTAAAAAACAAGTGGGTCATAAAAATGTAGAGTTTGAAAATTATGTAATGATAAAATTTAAGAGTATCTTTCAAACCCAAGAACAAGAAATTAAAAGTTTTTGTGAGAAATCTAACTTTAAATATAATCTTGAAAGTAAAAATGTAGAAATAGTAAAAGAAGGCTTTGTGATGATGTATAAGAATGGTGGGGTTAGAATTCCTAAACTAACGGATGTTGAAATTAGGTCAGTAGATTCTGAGTTGTTTGAGAGAAGGAGGGGTGATGGTATGCCTGAGAGGGAGAAAGAGAAAGGTAATTTGTCAACACTCCGAGACAATAACAAAGGGAGATCTTTTGTTAGGAAAGGGTCTGTTGTGATGACTGGGCAAGACAAACTGTCCATGTGGACAGAGGTATTTAACGCTAGAGATATTTACAAAAATCAAATCATGTACTTTAAAATTTTTCACCAATCGGGGAACCATCGAAAGAAATAGATAATTTATAATTGTTGTAATCAATTGAAATTTGGAACGACGGATATAAATGTAAAGACATTTTTATAAACACACGGACTTGATTTTGAAGAATAATTAATAAAAAGTAGTTAAGATTCTGTTAATAAGTAGTTTTAAAATTGAATAATGTATAGTCTATAGTTTGAAATAACAATAGTATGAGTATTAATAAATAATAATATAAGCCAAGCTAGTATGATTAAGAGTTTAGTTTTAGAAAACGTTTAGGTATTTGCTAAGTGAAAGACGCTAGGTTTATATCAGTAGATAACTCTGAATGTTGTTTATTCCAATATAAATAATTATGAAACGTGACATAGATAAGATAGTTAGTTCGAAGCAAGGATTTAGTGTAGTGTTGAAGAAAGAATATTCAATATTAAGCAAGTAGGTGGATTCAATAAAATATTCAATAATGACGAGAGAAATAGAATCTAGTTGGAACCAAAAGGTCTTCATGTCTTATCAGTAGACAGATAAGGATTGTCTCATATCGAGGGGACTTGTTTATGCTTAAACCAGGCCTAGAATTCCTTTGCATGACATTAAGACGAGATACAGCGTGTGACAGAATTATTGTTCTGAAAATAAAAAACTTTTGACGTATAATCGAAAATTAACTTGCGTTTTCAAATAAAAAACTACTTAAATAAAGGAAAATTGGTTTTAAATAAAGTAAATAAGAACGAAAGTAGATTACTTAAATAACTTTAATAGAATTAAAAGTAAAGTTTCTAAGTAAAAAACTTAGAATAAGTTTTAAAAATAAAATTTTCTTTTTGAATTTGAATAATAACATCTAGAAAGGATTACATAAACGGAAAATCGACGATGCCAGTAATAAAACTTGGTAAAAAATAAACATTATTTCAACTTCGGATGAAACAATTTTAATGAAATTTTTTTATGAATTTTAAAATTTTCTTCGTGTAGATGCATTTAAGGAGTACATGAACATTTTTGGGTGGATGGTTGAGCGTTTGTGTAGTCAAAATAGAATGTTTTATTCGTAAGAATAAGGCATTCTGAGACTGCATAAGAGGGCGTGTTGTGAAATAGGGATGTGTTTTGGGCTTTATCTTGAATTTAGTAGAGATATTGCATTCAACCATTGCACATTTCAACGTCGCAACATGTTACTCTGTGTAAGAGTCTAAAGAGCAATTAGAAGTATGCACGGTATAAAGTAGACGGTTAGAAGGACTGTGGTAGGAGAGGTTAGGAAGAAAAATGCATAAATAAGTGTGACATTATTACATGAAAAAACTTCATGTAATAAATTTTAGACAGATGTTGAAGGCAAATAAATTGTAGGATATATATGCAGACGCGATCAAGCTGCATATACATGGAATAAACCGGACGTGACATTATTAGGGAGTACTTACGTAACTAAATGTATAATTTTTATAAAATTGTAAAAATGTTGATTAGCTGATTAGAATAGGTAATTAGATGTTAAATTATAAAACGATAAGTTGTATGTTTGATGTTTATAAATATTAAGAATTATTTAATAATATAATGATAAAAAATTGTTAGTTTTAAGTGATTTATGGTTTGAAAATATGAAGAATAGTTGTGTAAAGTTTGAGAATTTATGTGAGTTTTGCCAAGACAGATAATAATAAAGTTTTTAAGTTTTTTTGATGTTAAATAATGAATGAGGGAGGTTAAGTTTTTGTTTTTTAAAGGAAGGAGTAATAAATTAATAATGATAAGAGAGATTTTGATGAGATTTATAAATGAAATAAATAATTAATGATTTTTAATAAATAATGTTTGAATTTAAAACAATAGATGATTGTGAGAAGTTATTTGATGAAGGTGTTTGATGATTTTGATGAAATAAGGTGTTAGCTGGGAAACAATGTAAATTTTAAATTTTTTTTTTGAAGTTTTTATATACAAGTAATAGATGATTAAGAAGATTTTAATATGAAGTGGTTTAAATGAAAGAATTTTTGAGTTTTATATGAAGATGATGACTTTACAGAATTGTTGAGTAAAGTGGTATTTAAAATGAAGTTGTTCTGTTAATAAGCTTTTATAAAGAAGGTAGTTAGGTTGCATTGATGGTAAATTTTTAGTTTTTAAGAGGTTTTTTGAGTACTGCGATGAAATAAAGGAAATATACGACGATTTTAATGAAATAAAGGAAATATGCGACGATTTTAATGAAACAAGAGGAGATTTAAGGAATTCTACGAAATACGGCGATTATTATGATTTTTAAAGGAAGCTACGTTGAAATAAGGAGATTATTTATGAAATAATATAGGTAAATAATAAGGAGTTTTTTTTTTTATTATGAAGAATTTTGTTTGGGGATTAATGCAACTTGAATTATTAAAATATGAAAGATAAGATGGAAATAATTTTAAGATAGGATACTGAGAGACAATACAATTGTAAAGAGGTAATTTTGAGATAAAAAGATGAGTTTTGTAAGTAATTTTATTTTTTTTGATAATAATGATGTTATATTTTTGAATTTTAGTTGAAGAGAGGAGTTTTTGGTAATTGTAAAATCAGTAGTTAACATGTTGTCCCAGCAAGACAAAGAGTAATTGAGAATTGATAAAGAATAAATAATTATTGGATTTAAACTAAAATGAATAATAATATAAGATGATAATTGAAAAGTTTTTAAAGTAAATTGAAGTAATGTTGAGTAATAAGTAAATAATTTTGTAATAATGTTAATTAAAAATGAGAGGTTTTAAAATTTTAATTGTATTAAGTTGAAGGAATTATTCAGATGAATATCTAGAGTCAAAGGTAGATTTTCAAAGGATGTAGAAATGTCGTCTTGGCAAAGAGGATGAGACGAGAAAAAGTATATAGACGGCTGTCTGGGAGATAAGCTTTGAGTGACGGGATCCTGTCAACAAAAAATGTTGATGGAAAGTTTCAGCCAACAAGGTTGGAAAGGAAACTGATGATGGGTTTTATTGTATAAATAGAGATAAGACTTAGCACTAATTGATTCATAATATTTTTTTTTACATGAGTTATGATGACTCAAACAAATTGAGATAGTGAAATAGGATTTTAGCAAATAGATTTTAATTTTTTATGTAAAAAGAGAATCTTTCTTAAATTAAGTATACTAGTGATGCTTATCTTTCATGAGGTCCTTAACTTCTGAAATGAAATGTCTTGAACATCCATTAATATTTTTTTCGATTTGAAATATATATATATATAAAAGCTTTGTATTCCAATACCTGTATTGAAATACAAACCTTGTGGGGTTTTGTGACAATGTGAAAAGTCAGATTTTAAAATAGACTCATTTAAAAGACGCGGTTAAGCCAAAGAGATAATAAATTCAAATAATAATTTAAATTTAGTAACTTCATTAATAAAAGAAAAATGGATTTTCAAGACAACAATATGAATTATTATGTTTAATTTTAATGTAATTTAGTTTGTTTGTTTTGTTATGTAAAATATGTGTATTTTTACGGCAGTGCGGTAAAATGTTGAACAGTAACCGGAAAGAACGCTTTCGGAAGTGAGAATTTGCCTCATGGTAACGGCAGTCTGAGTCCAGCGTTAGGAGTGACAGGTTGTTTCTAAAAGAGTCTCAGTTCAGTGATTGAAGGGTTCAGACATATTTCGACGTTTGTGTGCTATCAAATAGAACAATAAAAAAACCGATAGAATGTAAGATTTTATAATTTAGAAGGGACAATAGAGTTGATATTGACATAAGGTATAGACAGTGAAAAATGAGTGTACAAAGAATTGTTAGAGACTGACTTTACGAGAGACTTTGTTATATAGTAGAATGAATTACCATGCGGTTTTTCTTTGCAATGGCTTCCATGAGTCAAAGGTTTGAGTTTTGAATATTTTCTGGACAATAGGACTATAAACCCATATTCAAAGTATTGAACGTGATTGTTATAAATAGTGAACTTTTAAACCAATGTATAAACTTGTAGAATGAGACATGAACGTTCAGTGTTTCAGTGTTAATGCTGAGTTGATAATATTTATAGACAAGACTGTTATTTGTGAGAAATATTAAAAGAAATTTTAATTTAAATGAATATTAATTTTCATTTTAATAAATAGAAAATAAATATGAATTCTATAAAACAAAGGGAGAAACGATTCGAGGATGTCATCATAAGGGAGAGAGCATTTCCACGAGGCGGGATCATGGTGTCTTGGACAATAGGAGAAGTCAACCACGGATTCAAAGTGTTTTCAACGAAACAATAACGTGTTTGGTATCCACGTTTCAGAAACTCTTATTTTTAAACTATGTATGAATTTGATAGAATTTGTGTTGTTTAATATTAGATATAAAATATATAGATGATTAGAATTTTAATAAAAAAGGTAAATCCTTAAACTTAAAACCTTATGAAGAAAACAAATTATAAATTTTCTGATATTCAGTAAAACAATATAACTTGCATTAATTTAAAAGGATGCAATTCTTATTTCAATTAAATTCATTTTTTTTGTATGTTGCAACAAGTAAGATAACGTCAGTAAATAAACTTTATTCAGATCTTTTTCTTATCAATATCATTTTAATAGGAGTAATTTGATAGGATGTGTTAGTGTAAGATGTTGAATATGACTATTCAAACTTTATATCTGTCTAATAGTTTAATAAATCTTTATGTTAACATTTCAGAGACAAGTGTTTTCATTAAATACCAAATATCACTGTAAGTACACTGTGAAAAGAACTTACGACCCCAGATATTTTTTTCTTTCTTTTAAATATTTAAATTCATTCTTTTTTCAAAATTGGTATGCTAAAGCAAACCTGGCGCCCTATAGTCGAGCAAATTAATAAATAAAATAAATAACAACATCTCACTTTTTGAATTATCACAATGCTTTAACTAGCGAAACCATGGTCGGCAAGTTTCAATTAAAATATTGTGGTTTATACTAAAAAAATTGTTGCTTTAATTTATTTAAAATGGAATACAACTAAGTACCTACGGTCTTTAGCATAAATAGACTAAAATGAAGTTGAGGGAAGCATCTAACTTATAATATAGTAAAAAAACTAACACCACCAACTGGACTTGAACCCTCACAGTTTTTTTTTTTTTAAAATTATTTTCCATTCCTTTTATTACATTTAAATAAACAAAACATGATTTAGATTCAGAAAAAGACATTAAGATAAAAAATAAAGCTTTCCTTAACAACAAACTAAAACAAAACAAAAAATTGACATATGACATAATAATACATTAGGCTACTTTAAATTAAAATACACAACAGGAAAGAAAAACCAAAACAATATTACTTCTAAATCCTAAACATAAACAAAGATAAACAATTTAAGATAAACAAAAAATATACTGTATGGAATAAGCACCCTCCAAAGGTTTTCCCGTTTTGAGGCTGCATATCTCAAGTAAAAATAGAAAAAAAGAAGAAATAACAGAATTCAAGAGACCATTGCGAGCAGTTAAACTATTAATAAATTTAAATTTAATTTAATATTTATTACAAATATTATAATTTGTTAAGTAATAATTTGTTCTATGATAATTAATTATGAACATCTATTTGGATCTAATACATAAATATAAAGTGGTAAAAACTTATACTACGTAACATACAAACACTCACATACCATAATAGTCCATACATATTCTCTCTCATACCAATATATACACATCTCTATCTCAAAGTTTAACATGATAAAAATAAATACAAAAATAAACAAAATTATTAAGAGAAAAAAAACACTTCCACACCCCTATCACATCTCTTACACTCATCCACTAATCAAAACAAAATTAGAATGGTAATGCATTCCTATATCACAACCTCCAACAGACCTTCAACACAGTCCATGCCCAAAAGCCAGCTTTTCAAAAGAATTAGATATTTGTTTATGTTTGTGCAGGCTTTAATATTTTCTGGAAGTTGGTTATATATTCTAGGTGCGACTACAGAGTAAAATTTTGAATAGATTGTCAATTTTGCTCTGGGTACAAAAACTTTGTTCCTCTGTCTAAGCAAGTAATCATTTCTGTACTGCAGATCTGAAAAGCGTCCGCTCCTTATATAAAAAATTTTCATAACCTTAAATATATATAAATATCTAAGAGGTAATATAGATAGTTGTCGAAATAATGGCAGTGATGAAACGTTCCTCCTTTTATGCATGATCAGTCTTATAAACATTTTTTGTACTATTATCAAAGGATTATTGCTCGTGATATATGTACCTCCCCAACAACAGATTCCGTATTCCAACCTACTATGAACCATTGAAAAATATATTTTATGCAGAACATATCTAGGAACATGTGAAAAAGTACACGTAAGATTCTATTTAATTTGGATTGCAGTGCCTTTATATGGAATTTCCATGACAGACCTTCATCCATAACCACTCCTAAATATTTACACGATTTAACTTGTTCTATTACAATACAAGAACTACATGTCATATTTCTTATTACACACTTCATGCACTTATACCGTAGAGGTGTTGTAAACAATTTCGACTCTCCTCTTAAATTCAAATTCAAATAACAGGTTTTTTTAGTATTCAAGCTCATGTAATGTTTTGAAAACCACCACCTTAGAGCATCTAGGTCTGCTTGCATAGCTGACTGTACTTCCTGCAATGTGTTCCTAACGTAACACAAAGCTGTATCATCTGCAAAATCATATATGTTTCCTTGCAGCCTCCCTTTACATAAATTATTTACATATATAATAAACAAAATAGCTCTTAGCACTGATCCCTGGGGGACTCCGTACTTATTCTTTTCCATCCCACCAACACTTCCCAAAATTTTCACACATTGCTCCCTATCAGTCAAATAACTCGAAAACCAATTACTAACAATATCTCTGACACCACATTTTGACAAAATATCTAATAGGATATTGTGATCAACACAATCAAAAGCCTTTGTCACATCCAGAAACATACTACCAACGCTCTTCCCACAATTTATCCCACCCATAATATCATCCATAAAATTGAGCATAGTAGTTTTTGTATTGCTACCTGCTAAAAAACCGAACTGATTTTTACTCAAAAAATTAGTCTTGCGCAGAAAGGATAACAACCTTGACTTCATACATTTCTCCAAAATTTTAGATATAGATGATATCAAAGATATTGGCCTATATTGACCAGATAACTGTTTATCACCATTTTTATAAATTGGTATAACCACAGCTCTTTTAAGCTTCTTAGGGAAAATACCGGAGACTAAACCTAAATTACATAAATATGAGAAGACATCAGAAATCAGCTCTGAGACAACTTTTAAAGCTATTGAGCTTATTCCGTCTATTCCGGAAGTTTTATTGTTTTTTTTTAAGTTGCTATGAGTTTTACAATTCAGCTGGGGTTACTGGCTCAATAAACATAGACCGTTCTTGAGAAGTCATGGGAAAAATATCCATGATAGAACTACAGGACTCAAATACAATACCATTTCTAATTTCTTCAACCACACTTACAAAGTATTTATTAAACATATTAGATAAATCTAAGGAATTAGTGACAATACCTCCATTCTCACTTCTTAAATTAATTTTGACATTTTTTCTCCTTTGACCAGTAATTTCATCAATGATTTGCCATTCCTTTTTTGAATCACCGTTACATTTTTTGAATAAATTATCAAAATAAAGTTGTTTGTGTTTTTTAATTTCAAAGTGTAACTTTTTTCTAAAGGATTTATAAAAACTTATTAATTTCGATTTGTTTGGATGAATTTTAGGTTTTTTGTGTAATTTATTACGTTTTATTATTTGTTGACACAAGTAATCTGTTATCCATGGCTTAAGTTTTTTTAGGGATTTCTTTTGTTGATAAATTTCTCTTTCACTTTCTTTCAAACAAACCATAAACTTTGAAATAAACATATCAAATGCATTATTTACATCATTCTGTGAGTAAATTTTGTGATATTTTAATTTGAGTGTTAAATCACAAAGTGAATATGTCACTGTTGTAACGATATCATGATATCAATTATATAAACAATTGATAACATATGACATCTAATACTAAATAATTAAAATAACTTATGAAAAACTAAATTAAAATGGAATAATAATAAATATGGAAAAAACAAATATATATATATAAAAAAAAAAAAAAAAAAAAAAAAAAAAAAAAAAAAAAAAAAACGTCGATAACGGGATCTTTAGGGCAAAGCAGATGTTTTATAAAAAAAAGAGAACGGTACACCAAGTAGAAAGTTCTAACGGTGCTCCAAAAACACAAAAAAACGGAAAGAAGAAAACAAGTCGACCAATCGAATACGATCCCACGCTTAAAAAAACCAACGGGCAGATTTGAAACGACCACTAAGAAGCGAAAAAGACATATGTTGAGAAAGTTGGAGAAATTTAAACGACTCAGTGAACAGGGCGTGAAACTCGTGTTCCGAAGAAGGGAGAGAGTTCTGCAGGGACCAGGTTTCGAAAAGAAAAAAGGTTCTTGAAAAGGAAGTCGAGAAAGAAGGTTCTGGGAACAGAGGGTCTGCTCTGTGGTCCAGAAAGTTTGAGCAACGTTGACGAAAAAGGCAAGACGCCTCTGAGTTAATCTTAAAAGTATAGTAATTGTAATTAAAGTGAAGTAAAAAAAAAAAAAAAGAAATAGTTAAACAGTAAAATTGCAGATTAGAAGTTTTGTGGAGTTTCAAGCCAGATAAATAAAAGGAGTTCGATCGACCGCAGCCAAGGTGTTGCCATTCATCGCAGAGAAGGAAGCTGGAAATAGAATCAATCGAGAGCGCCAGAGAAAGGGATTAATAAAAGAATAAAGTGCGTCGAGCTGTGTGGTGATTTAAAAGAGTCAATTATAGTGTTTGTGTAGTGAAATGTGCAAATCGATCGATTGAAGGGATCAACATTTGATAAGTACAAAAATGGTTAATTATTCTTTAAATTCATCATAAAAAATTCACTTTAATTGAGCCATTAAAAGAACCTATTGACCCGAGATAAGAGATTGTGTTTTGTTAAATAAATTTAAAAACTGAGCTAGCCTATAAAAATAATAATTTAAATGTTAAAGTAAAATCAATTGGTAAAGGAAAGTATAAAAATCTAAAAAAGGAGTTAATTATTTGTCTAATCAAGTAAAAGTTAAATGTTAAAAATAAAGTAAATTCATATTATAATTTGTAGAATCGTTAAAAGAATACCAAATTGAGTTAAGATTGATATAAATTTATTTTGTAAATATTCAAGGAAAAGACAGACAAAAAGGCCTTGAATATTCTTGGAATAGGAAATTAGAAATTAAAGAACCAAATTGTAATAAATAAATTAATATAAGGAATGTTTGATGAATGAATGAAATTAGTTAAGTAACATTTGAATAATTTAATGTACATGTTCCATTGTTTCTCGATTTATGTTAAAATAAAATGAAAGATTTTTATAACAGGTAAAAGTTTTGTTATGCGTATTATTTATAATTTCATATTTAAAATCATAAATAATTAAAAGAAATTAAAAGTAAGAAGAGTTGCCATATGTTATACTGTATTATATTAAACCGTGTCTATTTCCTTTGATTTTGCAAGAGTAACTAAACCATGACACAGGCTTTGTTACTGTTAATATATATGTTCTTACATGGGCCCAGTTTTGAATGCTTTGTGGTCTCCAGGAAGCTGTCTAAGAGAGTGTAATAGTGTTTTGAGGAAGGAATAGATTGATGGAAAAATAGCAACAGGGACAGCATTTGTATTGTATATTGGATAAACCAAATGATATGAAGGTAATACAGATATTCCTCCTTGATTTTCTTCTTTGCAATAAGAACAAAAATTGTTAACAGTTTTATCAAGATGTAACTTTTTCTTTTCGGACTTGTATCACATCCACACTGCAGAGAATATTCTGAAGAAGAAACATAACTTAAACAGCCTATGGAATATATAGATGGCTCAGTTTATCTAGCGTCACAGGGCTCTATAAGTTGTATTCTTCAATCAGATTATTGGCGAGAAATTTTATATTCCATCAAGTCTTGATAGCAAACTTATGGCCATTGATGAGGCTTTTGTGGATTGCTTGTCCCTTGAGTTGGGAATAGCCTGCATCTTGTCTGAGTCAAAATCTGTCTTACAGGATAAAATAAAGCAAAAGCTTAAAGTTTCAAATATTTATTAGTATAAATGAGCTACAATTGTTTCGCCTTGCGGCATCGACGGGCTACTGATACTTTAGATAGGCTACTGTCTTACAGGTTATTTCTAATGATGCTCCTACAATTTATGGCTATGATACTTTGAATATTCTGAATTTTATTCTGCGACTGAATGTAGGAGATATTCTGTTTACAATGTATCCCAGATCAATGTGGAATTCCCAGTAATTGCGGACCAAATTGTGAGAGAGACATCAGCCCTTGGCTCGGTACACCCATTTAGTGGGAAAATAAATGTCAGTTATAAAACGTGAAATCACTCTTAAGATACACTTGAGAGATTTCATATGATTGCTGTTACTTGAGGCCAGAAACATGAATCAGGAAGTAAGATAATGCTTTCATTTTTTTTTTAAACCCAAAAAGGATCAATTCATGATTTTGTCCATAATTGTACAGTTGTAGGGATAGAGGAAATTTTCGTAACTGGAAGGGATGATTAGGAATGAACAACAAGGATGAAGAATTATCACTAACAAAGATACATAGGTTAACTGAAAAACTACATAAGAATATTGAACAAGTAAAAGCAAACTCTGAGTTACTGGTTATCTGGAACGTGCTAACCAGAAGTTGAGATTAAGGGTAAAAGTAAATTACTCAACCAATCTGCTCTCTTTGTGTGGTGTGGTTGGTTGTATTGATTCCCCCACACAGAGAGAACTATAAAAAATATTGTATATTGAAATATTCTAATGTATAAAGCCAATAAATTTATATAACACAACATACATATCTCCCTCCTCTTCATCTTACTGTTTATAAATATAACTTTATACTATATGATAGTGTTAAATGTCGTACTTACTGAGTTAAATTTCTGAACAGCTATCAACCGATTGTTGTAATCACTCGTGGCCTTAAGACTTGCTATCATATTTGCTATAGGATAGTCTGGTTTTGTGTTATTCATTTTAACTGTTATTGGATCTATTTTAACCACTTGAGCAATGTGTTCCATAATTGTTTCTATAATTGCTATCGCTTCCAATGATCCTAAGTAAAAAACAAACATATTTAAATATAGGCTGTGAAAATATATTTGTAGTTAAAAATCGAAGCCCACAATTATCAGGTTACCTTCATCTTTTTAAAATATCCTTTAAAAACTTTTGAAATTATTGATAGGTATGAGATGTTATCTATTAAATAACATGATTGTGTTTCTACCTCTTAGAGAAAGAAGTGAGAAGTGATTTTGAGCTCTTTCACAGAGACCTTGGACAGGTTTGCACCTCCATGACAAATGTCAACACTCTCGGCAGTTCAGTTAATTGTGAGTCGTTTAGTGCAGTTGTGTTTTCTGTTGTGTGTACAAATAATTCTATGATTAAAAGTAGAGTTAAATGTCAATTTGAAATGTTTAGTCAAGTTTAACAAAGCACCAATATATTCAATGTTTACTGAAGCTTACAAGAAAGGCTGGATGTCCTATCCACATCTGCTTGAATGGTATACAAATATTCAGTGAAGAACATCAGATTGTGGAAGAATGAATGACCTGAATGATCCTCCACTTCAAGAATGGAAGAAAATGTAGAACAAATTATTAGCCAGATTGTTTGAAAAGACCGCCAACTCAGTGTCTAAATGATAGAATAACAAAGACACTCCATTGAAATTTTTGTGCAAAGATCTCAACATGAAAATATTTGTGTCAAGATACTACACAAAATGTTTCCTCTTATTGTTTGAAAGACAACAACTATGGATTGTTATCTGTCTTTGAATACAAGAAATGTGAAACCATACCCAGTGTAACAATTTTAAATAAAATAGCATACAAAATTAAAATTGTTTATTTAAAACCATCACACCAGCAGAGATGCATTACCAGATTAGAGAATTTATTGGTGAAAATGCAAGTGATGGAAAGGTGAGAAAATCGCTTAGACAGTTTACAAATGGTGTGAAAAATGTCCATGATGAGATATAAATTGGGGGCAACCATCTGTCATTTGTTTGGTACAGCTAATAAATGAAAAACTTTGTGGTTTTCATTTTTGTAATTTTCTTGTAATTTTTCAACACATTTCTAAAATTATTCCTTATGAAATTACATTGCTTAAATTATTGAATGTTATTCTCATTCTGGTAGCCAAAAATACTTATGATAGAACAAAAAAATAATAAACAGCTTAGCAATACACTTTCCTCATACAATATATAGATGATGATGATGATGATTTTTTTAAGTTGGGTGTAAATATTTAAAAAAGGAAGGTGGTTTAATTTTAATTAATTTTTTAAAAAGAGAAGAAAATAATTTGCTCAGCTTATGGGTGCCAGGTAGCGTTAGCTTACCAATTTTGAAAAGTTAAAAGTTTAATTGAATTTATAGTCTCTCAAGGTCAAAGGTTCTTTTTAAGAGGTACTTTGCAATAGGTGATTGTAAAGAGATTCTAAGTCTTGTTTTGCTGAAATTGTACATAAAAATTTATTAAATCGACATATCATATTACAAATAACGTCAAAAACATAAATGATAATTGGTATGCTATTATTAAATACTGGTTAAAAAATCTTTTATCTGAATTTACTTCTTTAAATTTACGTCGAAAAGTTAAGTTTTATTTTCATACTTTGCATTTTAATGTTGCAACAACAGAATTTAAATCATTAAAAAAGTAATGTTCTCTGTCTCTAAAGGAGACTTAATTAAGTATAAAAAATTATTTATTTTGAATTTATCCTAAAAAAATATATAAAAACAAGCATACATCTAGCAAAATCATACTCTAGTCATAATATATATCTTTAACATGATAAATTGTTTATGATGTCTATACCACAACATCTACACATAAAAAAAAATATCCGTAGCGATGAACCCTGATGTCCTGTGATTCCAAGGAAGTCTTCAAACCACAGTTCTTCCAGTGCTCAAAGCTTGTGCAGTCTCCAACTTCCGATACACAATGATATAAAAATACTTTATAAGGATTTAACAAAATGTTCATTATTTTAAAAATAGTTCTGCCTTATCTAGAAAGTATTAAAACACCGGGACATGACATTTCTCTAAATTGTTCAAAAGAAAATAATTTCTACTGACTCACACGACAGTCTTATTTATTTCAAAAGTTTTTTGTCCAATAGGATTAATGTTTAAAAGCAAGAATATTTATTTTTAAATGTTTGTACACTTAGTTCTATCACCAAACACATGTTCAAATTGTCACTTTCATCGGTCTATCAAATTTCTCATCAAAAATACGTCTCATATTAACTCTACATTGTTCACCAAGATCTTATAACAAAATTACGTCTGACCAAGTCAGATGCCTTCTTATAACTTTTTTTAAAACACATCCTACCATCTTAAACGTTCCTAACCAACTGTTTAAAACACATGTTAATACTTTCAACGCTCCCTTAAGACTGCTTTAAAACATCCTACCAACTCAAACACTTCCTTAAGAGTGAACTCTCTCCCTCGCTTCAAAATTAAGCGTCTGTTTAAGATCTACTAACACAGCAAAATTTTGTTAATTACATTCATACACACATTTATATTATAATATACCAAAACATTAATTGTAAATTCATTCTAAACCTATTTATTTTACAATATTATCTTCTTGGATGTTTTTAGTTAAAAGTTTACAGCTTTTAAATTAATTTACAACACTTCCCCCATGCTCCAACAACCAATCAAAATATTTGACCTATTTGTGCTTTTGTGATTGGTCCAATCACATGTCTTACTTTCAACTATACAATATTCAAATATTCTACATTATTACATGGGGACAAATGTATAACATTATTGTGGAATCAAAAGCAACAATTCATGGAAAGGAGGCACACCAGATCTCCAAAAAAAGCTTAGTCAATCAAACAATTTCTAGATGGAAGATCATGTGAACCTTTGGAACGGGAACTTATTGATTTCTTGCGACAGGTTATAACAATAATTCTATCTTATTGTGAGACCTTATAGAAATTGCACTGCACAATCCAAAAGAAAATGCAAATCATGCTTATTCACAATAATGATTGGCCACACACTGCTGCTCATACCCAAGAGATCTCATTTTGTCATTAGGTTGGAACAAATAGATTATTCCCCCTACAGTCCATATCTTTCACTTGTTCCTTGTCAGAGCTATGAACGAGCTATGTAAACATTGACTGTTTTCACAGGCATAATTCTAAGAAGAGGGTATTCAGAAATTGTTTCCATGGTACGAAAAGAAATTTACTATTTGTAGAAATTCTGAGGAGAAGTAGTTGACATGCCTTTCGTTATATAAATAAAATTGTTACAAAATATATTGTTATTATATTTCAATAGCCTAACGATAGTACTTACTTTCCAAACATGCCTCATTTTTTAAACTACATTTAAACACTTTTTAAGCAAGAAATTAAATTTAATGTACACACAAATTAAATAAACACTTAGGTTATACACATAAATATATAAAAAATTAAGTAATTTGTTATACACTTAGGTTATACACATAAATATATACAAATATGATTTTTTGCGTATTGAAGCCACATGGATGAATTAAACACATATATTAGCATATAGATTGAATTTGCTAGTATGTATACTAAGTCAATTTCACTTGATTTTTTGATATCCAGACACATGACACAGTACTGGCTGTCAAGTTAACGTGGATTAACCCAATTCTGTAGAGCAAAACATGATGTTAGGGCTGGAGTATGATAATTGTATAGAAATTAGATTTGTGTAGTTACCAACATATTGACACTGAATTTCAAAATTAATAATTTGTTAAAGAAATCAATAAAAGACAAGTAAAAATAAAAAGACAAATTGTGAAAGAAATCAAAATATAATGTAATCTAAACAACCACTGGTCACTCAACTTGTTAATATCAGCTACTCAGCCAGTTAACTATTTTTATATGATACGTTTTTTTATTATACGCCTTTGGATAAAGTGTTGAACTTTGAATAGATCCATCTTAAATAACCAAAATATAAATTATATAGTAAAATTGTGAAATATATTATATACTTTATTAATTACACATTTATTAAATAAAATATATAATTGGCTTTAAGTAATTATTTACCTGGTGATCTTGCCCATGTACTTGAAGGTTTATCAGTTTTCACATTATACCCTGTGACTGTCCATGTGCTAGGATCGTATACACTGGGTATATTTGGTATAAAAAAAGGTACAACAACTGGGTCGTTATTTGATGAGCCAGTATCTTCATATGTATTCATCGTCAGATACTGAATTTGCCCAACTTTATTAACACCAGCCTAAAAATTTTTATACAATATACAAAACATTTTATAGCTTTATAAAACTAAATACTAGTATCTAGTAAAAGATATTGTTTCTACAATATACCAATGTTAAAATAATCAGCTGATTTGAGTGATTATATTATCATTTTTAACTGTCATAAAACATTGAGTTTTGTTTGTAAACTTGTGAATCATTTCTAATGGTGTAAAAACGTTGCACAAACTTTCTCACCCACCCATCACCAAAACCAAATAGGAATGAACCAAAACTAATGGTCATCAAAAATAACAGTTGAATAGTTGCCAATTAAAAAGCAAAAAATGAACCATCTTTGAACAAATATTTACATATTTAAATAAGAGCCTAAACTTACTTTGCTTGTCCTATAAACACATACTCAAAGTAAATCATATTTGATTAAAATCAAGCATTTAATAACGGCAGTCAAAGTTCATTTTTGGTTATCGTAAATTATTTCTGAACCATAATATTTTATTAGTTGCAATTTGGTACACATGTTAGAGTTCTAAATCTTCACATTTCATTAAAATTTGACTGAAATCAGCAAAACCTATTTTGAAAAATTACGTACAAAACAGCCCTATTGCCGATTTTTTTGATTTTTTACCAATAAGCATCAACCAACATTTAAAAAAAATAGTAATTAATAGAGCCAGTTAATTCTTAGATTTTTTTTTCTTGTGGCAGAATTATTAAAAAATCAGTCCACGTGTTTAAGCTATAGAACACTGCACATCAAACAGACATCATTCCAAAACCACTTTTTGGACTTAAAGATTCGTAAAATAGATATATCCACAAAAAACTTGAGATAGATTTTTTGACCCATCCAATAACTCTCTCTGTACCAGTGGCGTATTTTCTAAGCTTGCTAGGCCAGCTGTGAACCCCAAATATTAATGAGAAAAAATGAAAATACATTTCTATAAGCCTGTGATATCAAGTTACATATATTCGTCATTAATTTTAATATAAAATTATAATAAAAACGTTATTTTGAATGTAACATTACTATTTTTTACATGAGTAACAATGCAGCATTACAGCTCCTATTTGACCACAACTTCCCCCACTATTAACTGTGGCGTTGCTATAGCAACAGTAACATGGGGGCTATGACATTTTAACACAAGAGGACTTTGCTCTTCGGATAGCTAGTTGCATAACAGTATTATCTGTTATTGGTTATTAATTTGTGTGTCTAGTATTTGTTGGTGTTCTGTGCGGATCATGGATGATTGTACGTATGTCACTTTGATATAATTATAATTATTGTTTACAATTTTTAATTTTATTATTACAATTACAGTAGAACCCCTCTAATCCGCCCTCGGGTGGTATCGTTACTCCGGTTAATCCGACCGTGCTCGAGCTCGCGATATTGTGCCAACTCGCCAACTTGCCGACTTGTCGATGACTCACGGGTCGTCTGGCGCCATTCTTTCAGGTTTGTTATCGCTTTCCCGCTTCAGTGCTGTGTCATCCCGCTTCAGTGCTGTGTCATCTCTCGTGAAAAATTAAACACTACAAAGCTTTTTTACAGATTCCCCTCTGTCAAGTCTTTTGACACATTTAACCGCGTCTCAAACGAAACTAACACACGCTTCCGTATTCCCGTTTTCGTAACTCGCTCATTTTTATTTACTGTATATACTGTACGTAGATCATAACCAGTCAAAGACAAGAAAAAAACTGAAAAGAAATTTTATATTTTCCATAATGTATACTAAATTGATTCGTGGAAAAAAAGCAGCCCATCAAACGTTTTTGCCTTTGTATGTCTGCTATACCGACGGGTGCCAATGCCGCGGTGTTTTTATGCTGCCGACAATGGGATACCGCTATCGACAAAGTCGTTTGACTCGCTGCTGCTTTGGTGCCGCGGAGGTTTTACGCCGCCGACAATGGGATACCGCTATCGACAAAGTCGTTTGACTCGCCGCCGCTTTGGTGTTTCAATTACAATTTATTTTCGGAAACTCTCATCCAACCAGTACACTACGATATAGGCCGGCCGGTTAACAGAAGTTCTACTGTACTTGCAAAGTTTATATATATAGACTTTATTATAGTATAGACTTTCAAAAGTTTATATATCACTTTATTTCACTTTAAAAAAAATCTGTTTTATATAATATGTAATAAATATTGACTTTTTTCGGATAATCCGACCTTTTTTGCGTTCCGACCATGCCCCCAGTCCCGAAGGTGACGGATTAGAGGGGTTCTACTGTAATTATTTAACTATGGTAGTTTGTAATTATATTATATTTTTAAAAAACAACACTACATGATCAACCAACTGTAATTTATTGCAAAGTTGTTTTAATTAATGGACCTAAATAAATTATAACAGTATTATTTTTATATCACTTTCTTAGTTTCATCTGTTGATTGTTAAAATCTCTCAGTCATTATTATTTTACTATCATTTTTCTATGCAGTCGTGCCTCTTAATTATAGCATATTGCTTTTAACTTTGTATTTGGATAAAAAAAAAAATGTTATAAATTAAAATGAGTGATATAGTTAATGATTTATTAGACAATATACATGAAAAATATATAAGAAATGGGATAACCTGAATCTTTCACAATACACCGCTGCTCTGTACTATGTATATATGTGAAAGTGAAGTGCCAGAATTAATTGCATCTTTTTCTAAACTCTTAAAGCTCGATGTGGACATTTTTTAAACTTAGTTAAATTCAATACAATGTTTTAGTAGGACTTAGAATTTGTAAATTTAGGTATAGATATTAAAATTTGAAAGTATCTGGCCTAAACATATACCAAATCAATAAATTTGCTAAATATTTTTAAAACAGGTTTTACAGCTTTAAAAGAAAATGAGTTTAAACTATTGCCATTTTAAAACCATTTAGTACATTTAGTACTATTTCCAATTAAAACCATTTAATACTGTAAAAACTGTGTCAAATTTGGTAAAGTAAAAATATTGGATATAATTCCAAAATTCCCATACTTTTTTTCACTAGCTTTGTAATTACATCTAAGATTAGCTAAAAATAATGTTACCTCATACTCAGTGTAATTTTCATATCGTTTCCCAATTCCTTCCATCATTGTTTCTAAATTAAAAACCATTTTCACTGGTTTCTGCAGAAGATAAGCAGCCAGACTGCAGGCGACCCCAGAAAGACAGGCTCTGGTTAGCTTTATTCCATACCCTCCTCCTACTTTGCTCACTTTCACATTCACTCTAAATAATAAACATAAAAATCAACTTGTCTTGTTTGTGAATTTTAAAATCAAAATTAAAATAAATGTCAGAATGAATAGAATAATACGATATTCATGAATATTTTAAGATATTTTCAATTTGTGACTTCAGGATAGTTTTTACAATTATTACAGACCTTATTTAGAAATTACCAGTCTAAAAATGTCATTTATTTCAAATATCTTAAAAAAGAGAAGAAGAAAACTGGGTTCATCTTATGAAACTTAATAGCCTAGATGGAAATTTTGATTATTATCTACAAACTTTTGATTTTTCAGAATGATTAATTTAAAATATATGTTAATTATATTAAAAAATAAAACGTGTTTAACAAAGAAATACATAACTTTTGTAAAATAATTTTTTTGTGCATGTGTGGGTAAATGTTAAGTTTTTAAATAATACCTACGTAAAGAGATAATTTTGTATTATTTTACATGAGTGAAAAAATCTATTTTAAAGCCCATACAGATCTCTGTATTTATTACCTCTTATTTATTTGGATAAGCAAAAATTATCAGTAGAAGTTTTTTAAATCATCATTTTTAAAGATTTAATATTTTAAGAACACAAAATTTGACAATACAAACTCTTAGAAGTTTATTAAAAAAACAAACATAATTTAAAACTTACAATGATAACAATCAGAAAGCTATAAGATAAAATATACTTATAATTACCTGTTTTCAGGAATATTGAGAGCCACTGCAATAGCTTCCTGTACAACTTGCATGCATTGCGTGCTACAATAAACATCAAGGTCACGTTCTACAGGTACTGTGTAACAGGTCAAGGTTTCCATGGTAAATTGATACTGACCTGGTAGCCTGAGGGTTCCTGTGACCTTATACTGCACATCTTCTGTTAAGTTTAGAGAGTAAAATTAATATCTATTTCTAAAACAGTGGAGAATTGGGAGTTGAAAGAAAGGAGACAAAAAGGATAACCAATGGGGTGATTGTGGGAGGAATGATGGATACAAATATAAACTTAAATTAGAACTTACTGCAACTGGACACATATGACAAGAGAAAATAAATTAACATGGTTTATAAAAATTCCTTTAATTTTTCTTACTTCTTACTTCTTAGTACGGCATCCAGCAAGTAATACAATATCTACTGCAAATTTCTGCTGCAGTAGGCCACAATGATTTTAAGGTGAAGATATTATTTTTAAAATATATTTTTGATCGTTTTGTGTCATTGTCGAAGAAACATCTCAATAAAAAAAATAGTTTAGTTTAAATCCAAGCTTAGGATTGTTCAAAAAATAATATATAAAAAAATATTATTTTATTAATACAATTCCAAAGGGAAAATGAGCTGTGGTAAAACCCTATCTCGACAGTTTGAAGTAATTCTGGTAGCTGAACATGTTTAAAATGTTTTTGTTTTCCTTGTTAAATTAAATTACAATTACAATTTTGACCTCTTATCTAGTAATATACATTTAATATTACTTATCACAGTTTTTTGGAGTACCATCTTGTGATGAACTCCTGAAAGTTATACTCACTTCATGTGGGATTACACAACTCATAAATAAAAATTTGGAAGGTTTCGTCCTTTTTAAGCAGCGCACCTCTTCACATTGTTTAATATTTGATAGATATTCTCATGCTGGAGAAATCTGCGTTTGTGCTTCCCTGTATATCTTTTAATTTCTTCAACGACAGTGTTTAATATGATAGAGACTACCATTGCAGATGAACTGACAATACTCTGTAAAACCTTGTTCTTGTATGTTTGGGTGACCTAGATTTTTGTTTTCTAGTTGAATTCCCTAAGTACAAACTGGTTTTAATATTTGATTATAACATAGCATTTTATTGTGTAGATCTAATACTGACTTTCTCCTGAGCAGCCAGTACATTTCCTTTAACTTATTGTTCAAAACTATATTCTCTTTTTCTTTCTATCATTCTCTTCCAATGAGTTTGGCTTTAAGCATAATTTCCAAGTATATAGCTGTGTACAGAAGAGTTACTAAAAGCTTTTTTATTGTACTCAGAATCGGGATTGTTGTTTCTTTTATAGTATTACCAGTCACAATAATTGCAACCCGTCTGTAAAGGTTGTTGTGATTGTTTCAACATCTTGTGGGATGTCCTTTGTGTACTAAAAATAAAGCAACACTCCAAAGACAATTAATTGCAGTACTCTGGCTGATATTTTCTTTAACTAAAAATATTCTCCTTCATGTTTGACTCTAAAATGAATCTCTGATAACAAGGATTCTAATTTTTATAAAACTCCCTCGGAAAATCACGTTTAGAAGATAAATTAATCCTTTGTCAAAGACTTACTCCACATTCAAAAATATCATTGAGGAAGCTTTATGTTCTTCCAAAGTCTTTTACGTGCATAATTCGATGTACTAAGTCAACAGTAGAATGGTTGCCCCTAAAGCCAAACTGTAGACGACAGGGGTCTCTTTCCATAAATTATTGATTTGAGACATTTCAGAAGTAGCCTATCTTTTCAAATATCATCATTGGCAAATAAAAATAGAAAATAAAAGTTATATTTTCACTTATATATCTATAGGCACTCTAACTGTCACTACCTTTGTTATATTTTGTTCAGTTTTGGTACACAGGTTGTCTTTAACATTTCATCATAAGTTTGTTACCCAGCAAAATCATACAGATAATTCTGAAATACCAAATGTTTAAAGTTGTTTTTCCATGCATAGTTTTGCAATAGTTCATCTAAAATTATGTTAAAATGTACAGGTCATGATTCTGCCACTAATGAAAATCAACCAGAACTTTCTACGATAAAAAATTAACAAAGTTATAGCCAATATTTAAATACAGACACCATGAACTCCCAATGGTTAAACTTTAATAGTGTAAATATATAATTCATGAAACAAACTCTTGTTAACAAATACTAAAAATTATAACAGCTAGACATATTTGTAATTTGGTGGCTTAACAAAGGGGAGAGTTTTAGTTTCTCAAAGTCCTCTCAACACAGAGATTTACTAATAAAAGAAAATAGTTTGTTGGTCCAGTGGACTGGTTATGATAAACCGGAAGTGTTTTTAGTGGGTAAAAATCCCACACTACCATTATGTACAATGGTGTCTTTTGAAGATTTTCACCTCCAGTATAAAACTAAAATATATATATTTGTAATTGATTGAGCTTTTAGTTTGGATAATCTATACAACTACCACACAACAGTTATTTTTTTAATTTTTTATTTTTAAGGAATTCACTGAACTCACCATGCTAAATAGCAGCTACTAAGATTAGTTTCTAACAAAAATAACTATTCGTTTTTATAGATGGTCAATGGCCTATTTTAAAGATGTTTGAGTTATTAAACCCTTCAACCCTAGTACTTGTTAGGAATCATTCAAGTTTAAGAAGTAAATAAAAGATACACACACACACACACTTTTATTCTAAAACTGTAATATATTATGTGTTTACTTTTAGTTTGTGTTGGAGTAAGACTTCCTAACTGAATTATCCTAGATTTGTCGCCAGATTTCACTATTGCTTCTACATCAATTAACGGTTTCTCCTTATTAGAATAATTGATAACAACAAGCCTAGCTGCTTTATCTGCAAGTTCTTGAGTTGTAGCTACAATCATTCCAACAACTTGTCCAGCATATAATATATCAGTCTTAACAAACAGCTGTAAACATACAAAATTATGATATTTTAGAGTTAAATTTTAGCATTGTGTAAAAGCATTTTAGTTTAAATCTTGATTATTGCAAAGTTAAAAGAGTCGACAAATTTTACAATTAATTTTGTTAATTAATTAATAAATTCGATAACACAGTGTGTCCATAAAGTCATTTTGGGGTTTAAAATTGTTATAGCTCTTTAAGGAAACATTGTAGATGGATGAAACAGCTGTTATTTAGTTTTATTTATAATTAGGTAAAAATTGTTTTTATTTAATCATATTCTCCATTTCATCTAAAATAAAAACATGACAACTGTGCAAAGGAAAGTTCAGTACCTATGTTTTATGACTTACAAAGTTTAATTCGGTAACTCTAGTGCAACATTAGTATCATAATGTGTTTTAAGAAGATCCTCCACATGAAAATAACATTAGTAGATAAATAGTTGTAAGAAACTGATAGCTTATTAAACAAAAGTGTTCAGTTAAACCATCAGTCAGCAATGAAACTGTTTAAAACATATAAAAATATTTTTCACAAAGTCTAAAAAAAAATCTGTTTGAAGTATTTCCTAAACAACAACTTGCAAGGTTTTAAAAAAGTGACTCAGGTTTACAGATTATAAACTTCAATAATTGTGTGCTTAACAGTCAGAATATAACCTTAAAAGGTATGACTCTGATGTAGACATTCTTGATAAAATTATTGAAGATTATGAAAACTTTCTGAGCTATGTTTAGTAACGAGGCCATTTTAAATACTTCAGAACTTTTACATTGTTCACCACAATGTTTGAGTTTGAACAAACGAAGTCTCTCATGCCTTCATTGGGGGTGAATGTGAAAGGCCAAAAGTCAATATTTGGTACACTCTTGCTTGGAAACACATTATTCACCACTTTTTCTTTGTCAAAAGCACTGTAAATAGAATTATCTACTTTGACATATTGAACTTGAGTTTTCAGCAAGATGGGGCATCGCCTTACTATGCCAATATTGCTCCTTGATGAGAA
This sequence comes from Aphrophora alni, assembly GCA_963513935.1. NCBI lineage: Eukaryota > Metazoa > Arthropoda > Insecta > Hemiptera > Aphrophoridae > Aphrophora > Aphrophora alni. The sequence goes on along the minus strand of OY740769.1, from coordinate 98,852,725 downwards.
ATTCCATCAACATTAAATTAGAAGAGGTGGATGGAACACATGGACATCCAACTTACCTGATCTTACATCCATGGACTTTTATTTATGGGGGTATGTTAAACAAAATGTCTACATTATAAAGATTTGTAACATCAAAAATTTGAAACAATGAATTCAAGAAGCAGTGGTATCAATAGCTCCAGATGTTCTAGATCGAGTATGGGAAGGGGTTTAATATCACATGAAATAGATGTTTTCAGATTTAACCACAACTCCCACATACAATTCAGTTAACTTTTTGATTTGTTCTTTCATTATTTGTCATATCTTTAAATGTACACGGTTTTAAGTATATTTATTCAAAACCATATCATGATTTTATGAACACACTGAATATTACTTTAAGGATATAAGATGAACTTCATCAGCTTACTTAAACCATTCCTTCCAAGGCCGAACACTGAGATCGAGATTTTACTCACAAGATTCGTACATTTTCAGAAGTTCAATACAATATGTACATTGCTAATTTCACAATTAAAACCTACTTATGCAAATCTACATAAGATGTCTTTTTTAATAAATAAAAAAGACATCTTCAAAATTACTATTTTTAGAGTACAAGTAAACACAGTTTTATATAATTGTTATTTTATACTATAACATACCATATGAAAAGAAGAAAAAGATGCTTTAACTAAAAACTTTAAAGTAAATACTGAATAATGATAAATTTTAACATTTCTATAGTTTATTGTAAATTTAAATAGTAACCTACTGGTTCCTCGTCGGGCATAAAAGGATGTGCAGCTGTAAATACATTTCTTCCAGGAACATCTTTCGCTGTATAAAATGCAACAACTCCAGGTATTTTCTATTTGAAAAACAAAATATAATTAAATACTATTTTTATACAAAACAACAATATTGCTAAATAAAATTAACAATTCAATCTATCATTTTGAAGTTATTTATTAAATTTAAATTGTGATTTTGATAATAAAGAATTATTGTAGATTGATTAAAGAATTAAACAATATTTATTACATCAATCTCAAAACATACCTTTACAATTTATATGTACACAATTTAGAATTAAATCATGGAATGTAAATACAGTATAACTAATACAAAGAAATTTAAATCTATAATGTGAATATTACTTTATTACCACTTCATTATAAAACTTGATAACATGTTCTTATATTTTTCTCTCCTCAAGGGCTGAAGTTGATGGTGAGTATGGGGTTTAACAATTCCAAGGTACCTAGCAGGATCTACACTTTCTTCCATTTAATCTAGGATTAGATCTCTCTTTCATCTTTCTTATTAAGTCTCCCTAGACCAACTCTTGTTCTCTTCTCACCCTGACGCTATTTAAATAGTCAATGGATCGGTGTCTCTATTTTATGCTACTTTCTTTTATTGTAGATGATGATGACTGTAATACCAAAAATGGTAATTTTAACTTAGATAACCAAAAAATGGTTATATTGAGATTTGAATATTTAAAGTTTTATGAAAGTTATATGAGTAAGTTTTTATGAAAAAATAAAATTTAGGTAGGTAATATTAGAGATTTAAAAAAACCGTATAACTATGCAACAAAATTTAATTACTACTTAATTAGGTATAAAACTTACATATACAGCAACTACAGTGATATGAAACAAAAAATTATGAGTCTGTGTCGTTTACGGTATAACAATGCACTTCTCTTGCTTTTGCTTTGCTATTTTATTTTAATTTACCTTTAATTAATATAATTTAATCTTGCCACACGTTGTGCGACCAAATATAACAATGAAGTTGTTATCTAATTTAATTTAATTTTAATTTATTCTAAAAGCCACACGTTGTCGTGTCAATCTAACATTTAAGATGTTATCAATTATTTATTTACTGCTCTACTTCTACTAAAGGAACTATTTATGATTATTAAACTCATAGACAAACACCGTTTACCTGGATAAACAAACTCTTTCTTTTAATTTTTTAAAAGAATAAATTACTACAGCAATAAACATATACATGAAATCAATACTTACTTATCTAAAAAAAACATTTACTCCTCATTCATTCCTTAAAGTTAATTTATTTATAATAGACATTTTTTAATTACAAAATTTACTTTATTTTAACACTTGTTAAAAGCTGTATCTTCAAATTATTAGTTCCTTTTGATTTATTATTTTTTTACAAATTTTATTTATTACTTTAATTTATTATTAACATTTATCATCTTTTTTTTTTTTAATCTCAGCTAGCTCAGTTTTTAACTTAATTTAAAGCAACAAAATCTCTTTATCTCGGGTCTTGGGTTTTTTTGAATGGCTCAATTGAAAGTGAAATCGAATCTAATGAATATAATAATTAACAATTTGTTTTGTACTTATCAGTTTTGCTGGTCCTTCTGATCGGTCGATTTGCACCATACACTACACATAACTTTAATTTACTTTCTTTTTTTTTAACAAAAAACAAAACACCACACTGCTTAAACACTTTCTTCGTTGGTAATTAACGCTGTCTCTCCTTCCCTGAAGTCGTTCCAAAATAGGTCTCTCCTTCCCTGAAGTCGTTCCAAAATTCCAGCACCTTTCTGCGATGACTTGTATCCTTTGCCTCTGGTGAATTTAAAACTCCTTTTCTTGATCTGCCTTTTTATTAAGAAACTCCACAAAACTCCAAATTTAAACTTCCTATTCTTACTTAAAACTTCCTTTCCCTTGATTCTATTTTAATTTAAACTTATCAAAACTTTTCAATATAAAGAGACTTCTAGTCCCTTATTCGCTGTTAAAAAAAACAATTCTTTGGTACACAGCGCAGTCTAGCTGTGTACACGACCTTACTTCTCGGCAACCCTTGTAAGACTCCCTCCTGAAACTATTTTTTTTAATACTCCTTCTCTAAAATACTGGTTTTTGCGCCCTGTTCGCTGATTTGTGGATTTTTACCAACTTTCTCTACATATGAACTTTCGCGATTTCTACTGGTTGTTTTTGAATCTTTCCGTTGTGTTTTTTAAGTTTGAAAACGTCTCCGATTGGCCGACCTACTTTCTCCTTGCGTTTTTGTGTTTTTCTGAAATACTGTTATGATGCTGCTTTCCCTTGATTTCTCTTTTTTTAGTTTTTTTTTTAGTAAAAAACTCTGCTACCCCAAGAATTCCGTTATTGTACACACGTGTTGGCTTCAAGGTTCTTGAAATCCTAGTGCTATTGTAACCTAACACGTACATTTTTTAATTGCAGGCGGCATCTGCCGTCTCTCCTCATTTGTTTAGCATTGTTCTATATTTATTATTTTATTCAAGTTATTTTAATTTATTTATTTTTAGATTTCATGATTGATGTTTTTTATTTTAATTTAATTGGGATCATGATATCGTTACAACGGTATATTACGTATACGCACTAAAAGCTGATGAAAAAGGCTGACGGTTTTTACTTAATCTACATCGCTACTTGAATCTCCTTCTTCTGATGGAACATCATCTTCGTCATCCCATATGGCACAATCTTCATCTCCATCTAGGGTATTGGAAATGCTGCATTTCTTGAAGCTCTTCACAACTAGATTGGTTGGAATAAAGTCCCATGCAGTTATGATCCACTCATTAATGTGAGATTAGGCTTTTTCAGCCTCCCTATAGTGGTTGTTTCATCCATTGCGAATAGAAATGCTTCAAACGAGCTTTGAAGGCCGATTAAAGCAAACATCGAGTGGCTGGAGTACGGATGGCATTTCACCAGGAATACAAACTTGTTCTGTTTTACCTTCGTGGAGCCTTTTCTTCACATTATCTGTTAAGTGTCCACCGAAACTATCCAACACTAACATGTTGTTTAATTTGAAAAGAGAACCGGGACGACGATCCCACACAGATTTTATCAGTCTAATAACATATCATTATCCATCCATTCTTTGTCCTGACATCTCACAATTATCCCAGATAGGAATTTTTCGCCTTTCGGAATTGTTTTTCTTTTAAATATAACATATGGCGGAAGTTTTTTGTCATTTGCAAGTACTGTCAGCATGACAGTACATCGCTGTTTTTCGTAGCCACAAGTGCAAACGCGAACAGTTTTATCTCCTACTGCATTATTTGTGGAGTCTACTTGCATGTCGAAGTAAACAACAGCATTTGATCAGCATTCCCAATTTGCCCCAACAGAAAATTGTTTTCTTGTTGTAATTGTATTACATATCTCTGAAAGGCCACTAATTTTTCTTCGTAGGCGTCCGGCAAACATTGGCAAATAGACGTTCGTTTTCTGATGAATAAACCATGCCTCTTTATAAAACGACGTAACCAGCCTCTGCTTATTTGAAATATGCATCCAAAATTTGAAAATCTTTTGGTATTTGTTTCGCATTTAAAGTTGCATCTCTGATGATATAACCAACCCTTCTTGACGCCTATCTTGAACGTAGGACAATAGCTGTTCTTCTACGTGTAGAAACTTTGGTTTTCCTCTGCGAAATGCTTTTCTATTGTTATTAGAATCTTTAAGCTTCTCTTTTTTCTTCCTCCAATTTCTTACACAGGATTCCATAATGCCATACATACAGCCCGCTGCACGATTACCAATCTCTTCTGCTTAAAAAATAACTTTTAATTTTTCACCAGCAGTAAATGAATGCAAACGTTTTACAGAATTCATTTTCACTTACTCATTTACTCACCAAACTGTCTAAATTGAACACGTGCACGATCGTGACTGGGATACAAAACTGGTCTGTACAGTGTACACCAACGATGTCCGCACATACGGAAATAACAGAAATAGCTTACCACCGGATAGTATTTAGAAATTTTGACTATAGCACAATCAAACCACATACCGTACTTTTGGAAATCTCCGCGTATGACGCCACCTACAAATTTCGCTTAAGACTTTTTCAAAAAAGGTGCGCGTCGTACGCGAGGAAATACGGTATATTATTAGAATTTCCGTGGATCGGCACATAAGTTAACTTCTGTAATAATATAAAAAAATAACTGATGGTAAACTACTTTATACATTAAAAGCCCCACAGTTGGTGCGACAAATTGTAATAATATAAAAAACTGAAGGTTTTAAAAAGCTATTACTTATGTTATTATTTTTTTTTTTTTAAAGAAAAAAAAATTAAGTTATTTTTACTAAAGTTTTATTAAAAGTTTGCTCAGATTATGGGCGCCAGGTAACGTTAGCTTACCAAATTTGAAAAGTTAAAAGTTTAATTGAATTTATGAATTTAATTATTTTAATCTCAGGGTGTAGGCTCTTTTTTAAGGGTACTTACAGTGATTTCTGTTTGTGAATGAGAAACTCTTGAGACTGAAATTTTAACATGAATTTATTAAAGTAATATTAATACAAGATATTTATTATAACAAAAATATCAAACTAATTAACTAAAACTAACATCCTATCTAGTTTATTTATTTTTTATTTCCTTTGAAGAAGGATTTTTATTTTTAAAGTTTTGAATTTAACTTTACGTTGCAACAAAAATATTTATTAAACAAACAGATTAAAATATCTGTTACTTAATATTGAATTAATTTTACTTAAAAAAATATGTCAATAGACATTTATTATTTATTTAGTTAGAAAATGTAATTACTAAGGTATCAAATTATAAATTTTAGAACATAAAACATTTTTAAATTTCACATAATACAAAAATTAAGTTCTTTGTGTTAAATAACACATTTTTACCAGACCGTTGTCGCAAAACCCTTTGTGCTGTAGTGGTGTCTGAAACGTGGCATCAATGATAAGTCCTTTGTGCAGTCCGCGTAGAACGAGGCCCGTTGAAATTACTCCAATCACACTTTGCATATTTGTTTTATGAATGTCTTTCAGCGTAATTAGTTCATTTTTTACATTTTATGAATGTTCATCATTCGACCATTTTAATGTTGTGCGTGTGACCTAATTTGCAACACGCTATTTTTAATAAACACTTTGTCTGTTCAAATCAATCTAATCATTTTAACACACTCGACTGTACTGTTCAGATTACTCTGTATTTCGACTAGTTCGATACAAGTTATTGTCTTAAAACTTCAAAATCGAATCAAACATTACACTACATTGAGACTCTACTTTTCACACAACCTTACTCCACTAAGCTCCTTACTAGACTTAACTAAACACGTCTATCCATCTTAACTCCTCAATCCAGACTGAAGACCGCATGGTGAATTTCTATATCCTGTTGGTACAGGGGTTACCGATTTTTCCACACGGACTCTTACTCAAATCTCGCTGTGTTTGCGTTAATTACAAGTCACATCTCGTCACGCACATTATTCAAATATATTCCCTTGATAACAAGTCTTTTGTCTATATTTTTTATAACACACAACCTATTTAATTTATTTATTAATTACAGCTAATATTTATACACATTGTTATTTACCTTAGTTTGGAAATCTAGTTAATTTAATTTGTTTTAACTTTAAGAGCCATAAGCCATGTTTTTGACTTACGTTCCATTACCCTCTACTCAATACGATTTCCATTATAATAAATATTTTATTCAAATTAACCTTTTTTGGTATTACACTTCTTTCAGGAAAGCTCCATCTGACGCAGGAGTTATTTTGATGAACTAGCTTCCAAACAAGTTTAAAGAAATTACAGACAAAAAGTGTTTTGATCAAACCTAACTAAGTTAATAGATGTTCAATGAGCACTGAGGTGAATGTGAACAATATAAAACACTGAAACCCCTACCACAAATTTGGTACAATAACACACACACAAATAAAATAAAATAAAATATTTATTTGCCTTATGTTCCCGAAATGTACATCAGGGAATTATATTAACTAAAGGCAAATAAATATTTTATTTTATTTTATTTGTGTGTATGTTATTGTACCAAACTTGTGGTAGGTGTTTCAGTGTTTTATATTTCTAACTAAGTTGTTGAGGGTTAACATATTTTCCTCGGTTGGGGAGTTCCTTGAGGCCACACTTTAGTATTATTTCAGCCTTTTTAGCAATTGAGATTGCGCCTTATAGTATAAAGTGGTTCTAACATATATAAAGGGAAAATTTTTATATTGGCTATAAGTGTATATTGTATTATTGATGTGTTTGATTTGTTTTTGTTTATGTTATATTCAATGTTGTGATATATGTTTTGATGTATTTTTTGTATTATAAATTTTTGACGCTTGCTAAACAGATTATGTTTTTACGGATCAATAAGGAGAATAAAATAAAATAAAGTATCTTTAAAATAAATAAGAGAACACTCAGCACCTCTTTCTAGAGATTTGAATATTCTACCATTTCAAAATTTGTACCTACATAAAGTACTATGATACTTTTTTGAAAGAAGTGAAGATAGAGATTGCAATTTTGGACAAAAAGCTCAAACTCTATACAATAAATTTAATACTTATGTATCTAAACTGAGTTTAATTGTTTTCATGAAATGTTTTGATTATCTAGCCTCAAAGTTTTCTATCTGTTTGAGGGGTTAGGGGTGTAGTGAGAGAGGTGTGTTCTTGTTAGTTATATGTATTTAGTTTGTCAATGGTTATGTTGGTACTATATTATTTATAGTATTATTGAAATTTAACTATAATTTTAAGTATATTTAACACGATATTGTCTATAACAAGTTGTAGGTATTGAGTAAGTATAGAAATCATTCAGTATTAATGCTTGATATGTATTGGAGCATTTTAATTGGTAAAGTAAATATAATAGGAAGCTGTTTGTTATATTAAATTTAATTCAATGTAAATATAGTTTAATAGAGGGGGGGGGTGAACTTGATACAAGTTAGCCCTTAACAGTTTTGTAACCTCAAGGTATTTTCTTTTAGTTTGTTCCAAATTTTTTAATCTATAGTGTTAGATTTAGTGTCAGAAATTGTATTATTGTTGTGCTTCAGTTGTATTTTGCTAAAGGGAGTAAATTGATTGATTAAAAAAATATTATTATTACTATAAAAACATATCAAAAGTCAAACTTATGTTTTATTAAGTTCAGGACTTTTCCAGTAGCAGATTACTGGAAATGCTGGATTATTGGGTGATACGTGTGTCATTGCTGAATCGTAATTCAATTCATACAGGGAATACAGATGCAACATGTTGTTAGAAAGCAAATAGTGTATCTTTTATAAAAGTTATTTCTCACAATATGCAAATCAATGATTTCTGGACAGTTATAACATGAGTTTGCTTCAGAAAAAGTTTACAAACTTGTTAATGCGTCTGCAGCTTCAATCCAGCTGATCTGTTCCTTTTCTTCACAAACTCATGATAAAATGGTGAACTGCCTGTTACAGTACAGACAAAGCATAGCAAACCGTTCTGAAACTACCGCTGAGCTCACCTGAGAAAACCCAAAGCTCACTAAACACTTCCAAGTATACTAAGCCTATTGTATTGCCAAACCACAACTTACGTACAAGTACGTTTCCGCCCATAATAACGTAAAACTCATTCATTATCTATGATATACGTAAACTGTATATCCATGAAGGTGCCGGACCATTGAATACCGGACTATTGGAAGTCTACTGTATATAAATCTCAGATGATATGACTAGTTCTGTACTATCAATATTTTTATAAAATTCAGCAAAATATTAACAAATAATTAAAAATAATATGCAACATTACCAGAACTGCTGTTGCATCTAAAGATGTCAATTTGGCAGGACCATGTTTGGTGATAACAAGTTGAGCAAAAAGTTCATTTGGTGCTATTGGCATATCATAAATATATTCTGCTTCACCTGAGAATAAAGAATATATTATATAATTACATACTTCATATATTATTGAACAATTATAAATAAAGTAGTTTTACCAGTACAGAGTATTTTTGTGATGGTGACCAGTTATGCATAATTTAACCTCAATCATTGAATTTATATCTTATAAGAAGTCCCATAGCATATGATAATGTGAAGATTATTATGTGGATTGAACAGTTGTAGTTTGTATGTTCAGGTGCAGAATTCACTTTTATGTAGGAGGAGTCAGAGTATACAATATGTAATAAATATAAAACTTAAGGAAGCTACTTTACTAACGAATCGCCCCACAGTTGGTGTGTCAATTGTAATAAATATAAAACTTAAGATTTTATAAATATTTCTTAAGTTAAGTTATTTTTACCTTTTATTATTTTTATTAAATTTAAAACTTTGCACAGCTTATGGGCGCCAGGTAAGCTTTTGCTTACCAATTTAGAAAAATGAATTTTAATATTTTAAAATCTCGGTCATGGGATTCTTTTTAAAGGGTACTCCACAGTGATTTCTGGTATTAAATGAAGAACTCTTGTTAAACTGAAATTTTAACATAAATTTATTGATTAAGAAAACATTTCTACATTAAAATTTATTACAAAGAACAAGTTATGAAAATTATCTATAACTATCATCCTATCTCAATTAATTTTTTATTTACTTTGAAAAAAAATTTACTTTTTATATTGAGTTTTAATTTTAAGTTGCAACAAAATATTTATAAAATGAACAGATTCAAAATATCTGTTATTTAGCATTGAATTTAGTGTACTTCTAATAAAAATGATGTCAGCAGACATCTACTAATTTTTTATTTAAAATATAAGTATAAAGATATCAAATTACAAAAATTAAAAAATAAAACATATTAAATTTTATACAATATGTGAGTTAAGTTCATGTGTTAAATAACACATATTACCAGATCGTTGTCACAGAATGCATTTACACAATAGTGATACCTGAAGTATGTCGTTTGATGATCGCCTTTCCATTCTGCCCGCGGAAAACGAGGACTACCGAAAGCATTTCAGTTACACTTCGCAAAATGTTTATATCAAGAATGTCTACTAACTTATTAGTCCATTTTTTTGCTTTGTAAATGTTCACCATTCGACCGAATTCGATATTACTCGCGTAATTGTCTATTGTCCTTTTTTATAACACGCGATTCGTAGTAAGCACTTCTAACACTCTGTTCTAAATCAAATTAGTACCATTTTAATTCTCAAAATACTGTTCAGCTTATTTGTTCACGATAGTCTCTCAAACACACGTCTGACAAAAACATTACATTTTTATTAAAACACCTCTATACCAACTTTTACAGGTCTGACCTCATCATGTCCCAAACTAAGACTTCAAAAAACACATTTCACCTTCTCCACGTTTCTACTCAGACTCTGAAATACGACCGTTCTTCTTAACACTCCAAACTGGACTCAAAATTAAACATTACATTTTTATTAAAACACCTCTATACCAACTTTTACTCGCCCTTCCATCTCAACACCCCAAACTAAGAATTTAATATAACACGTCTAACCATCTCAACACTCCAATTCTAACTGAGGCCACATGCTGGAAATCTCATATCCTGTTTTCTTACAGGGTTTACAGTCGTTGTTCCACGGATAGTCCCGCAACATCAGCGATAATACTTCCCGCATCACATCGAATGCACTGTTCAATGCTCTGAGCATAACCACAAGTTCCTTTTTAACTAATTTTTTATTGCACACACAAAATTATTTAAATCCTTATAAGTAAAGTTCTTAAATCCTATACATTATTATTTACTTGTATTTGGAAATCTATATTAATTGAATTCACTTTATTTTAACTTTAAAACATAAGTCATGTTTTCAACTCATTTACCCCCTCCCGAATTCTTTCCAAACGATTTCCCGCTATGTTTACTATTCAAATTAGATTAACCTTTTTTAGGTATTACAAATACGACATGCAGTCCTTGATGTTACCAAAGATGAGCCATCAATAGGCATCACTAGAACCTCTGATTTCTAAGCTTAAAACCATATCGTGGAGATTGGAAATATATTTTGTAATATATTTAAATAAATGCTGTAGGTGCATTATAGTAAAAATGTACAGTTATACTTTACTTTTAAACACATTCATTTTAATATAAACGAATTAAAGATTTTGACATAAGAGTGGAATATTGTTTGTATATTTTAGATTCACGATAGAAACACAATTCTTATATTGATATAAATAAACATATAATTGAAATCTTATTTTATGACAACCACTTAGTTTATAAACGATCAGATTGATTTAAAAAACTTTTCTAACTTTGAAATGTTTAGAAATTTTTGAAGTTTATTTATTTTTTCATTTCACTGCATTACACCTGATTGGATAACATTGAGACTGTTGCAGGTAGGCAGCTTATCCTCAAATAACACATAATTGTAGTACTATAATCAATATTCATTTAACATTGTAATAAATTAGTCACAATAGATCATATCAGTCCATTAATTTTTTCTACAATTATTTTAGTTTGTTCAAGAAATAAATATTAAATATCTTTAAAAATACACATACATAAAGATGAGCACAATGCATTCACATACATAACAATACCAAACAAAAACAATAAACATAACAGTAATAAATATATACATGATAAAGAATTTCTCAGATTTTACCTATAAAATACATTACACACTATAAAAGATTCCTATCTTGTAGGAAATCATTTGTGTTATAATATGTTTTCTCCAGGAACAGTTGCTTCAGTTTTTTGAATAGTGATATTTCTGATGTTTAATGTTTTGTCAAACACTTCCAACATCTCACCTACAACTATCACCAAGTCACCAATCTCTTCTTCCTTACAGTGATGCACGATATTTGTCATTATTTCCATAAATTTGAGAGTATACTCCTAAACAACATCATTAAGGAAATCCATTCTTTTCCCTTTTTTTCGCCTTTCAAACAGCAAATTTATAATAACAATTCTAATATGTATATTTACAAGTCAATATATTTTATTTTTTTTTTATCTTTTATGACTGAACAGAAAGAAAAAGTCAGTCAAGAAGATAGTGTCAAGTAAATATTTACTATCAGCAGTCAAATCAATATGAATTAAATTGGTCAAACAAACAAACAATTTTAATGATCAAAGTCAATATTTGATTTAAAGTTAAAAGATTGTAATATACAGATTTTGAATTTTTGATATGAGATGAAACTTGCGGTAAAATAGATGTGTGATGTAATTGTATCGGAACATCACAGTATTGGAAGTTGGTAACTGTTTTTTAAAATAATGAAATAGATTAAAATAAATTTCCAAAAGATGTATTTATATGAATAGTAATGTCTAATTTTAAGATAACTTAGTTTTTGAGTGATATAGTGTTTAAATGAGATGAAAAGACTTGTTACTAAGTAGTTCTGGGTTTGAAGCTATAATCACATGATAAGTATGTGATATCCAGAGTTTTGAAAGCATTTAGTTTAGCTTCAGTGGGAAAGGAACGTCTGAGATGGACAGACGTATTTTCGTTTAGTGAAGGAGTTAATTCGTAGACAATGAAATTTGTATTAAAGTGATTTTTATAAGGAATAAACAATGAATTAATTACTAATATTTTAAAGTCAAATAAAATTAGAATCAGTTACTAGACAATGTTGCAGATAGACAGACGTATTTTGTGAAACGGTTGGTTTTTTGTGAATGAATGAAGCACATGGTGCGAATTGAACTTTGTTCGGTAAATAGACAATTTAATCGGTATTGTAATTGAAAGACTCTAAATGTTAAAACATGAACTTTGTTTTAGTAATAGAGACAAAAAACGTGTGAAAATCATGAATATTAGATTGAAAGCTCAGACAACTTACGTGCTGCATGGACCATAGCGGACCTCAACCTTCAGGACGAGAACTGCACGCTATAACCGAAGTCTATTTTGGGAAATACTACAATGTGGTAACACAACAGACAATATTTTTTTGTTTTCCTTGTACAAAAAAATATATTAACGATAAATCTTTTAATAATGATTCAAATGTGTTAAAGTTTGTTTGATGAATAAATTTAAATGCAATAAGTATTTTAAGAAAGTTTCTAATTTAATAATAAATAATAAATTTTAAATGTGAGAAAAAGTTACTCATTTAAAAAAACTAATTAAACAAAGTTGCAACTATTTTTGAAGTAGACTCATTCAAAGGAAAATTTGTTTTTCAAGACAAAATCATTCTTTTTATTTTTAACATCATATAATTTGAAATAAGAAACTAATGTATGTGTATTAATGATCCATGTTTTAATAAATTACATGTTCAGTTGCAGAAATATAAAAGGACTTCTTATTTACCATGAAACCATTTGGAAGTACACTTTTAAAAGAAAACACGACCCTGAAACTTTTTAATTAAACTTTTTTAACTTTTTCAAAATTGGTAAGCGTAAGCTTCCTGGCGCCCATAAAGCTGTGCAATTTCTTATTAAAATCAATAAAACCCTGTTTTTTATATAACTACAAGATATGTCCTCAAAGTTTAAGGACGTGTAAATGAAAACAGGTTTATTTTATATGTGCAGCAAATTTAACCTGTTATAATCTGCTATAATATTAAAATCCGAATAAATTACTAAAATCAAGCTTATAGAAAAAAATCATTACACCCCACTACACACTTCACACAAACTTTCTTTTTTTCAAACTGCCTAAAACTGCCACTAAAAATCATATGATTGAGGAGCCTGCATGAACACAACCACCTCCAACTTTGTCAACTCCAACAAGTTTGTGATTTGATAAACAGCTGCCTTTGATATCTTGCTTTTATAATTTTTCACTATTATTTAAAACTTACCAAAGATAAACATATATTATTTAACTTAGATCAAGCAGTCATTGTTTTAAGAAGTTCTGTCATAAAGCTGTTTTGGTATACCTTATACCATCAACAATGATAATACATAGATGATAATACAATTTCATACACTGAAAATCATTAGAATGATGCTGTTTATAAATATTTTTTCCAACTTGTTCATCTGGATTATCTGTAGGGGGAACTGAAATTCAAGTTCCACCAGAAAGATTATGTAAATAGTAGGGTATCCAAATTCCGTTTCTTTTCTGTTTGGAATAAAAGAACCTCATAAAAAATGACTGTTTGACTTAAGTTAAATAATAATCATTATATTAAAGCAAATCACAAGGTAATAGTAAATCTCTTGACAAACTGATCTCACCTGAACATTGGGCTACTGCTTCAAGTTTTATGACTGGTTTATGAACTGGATTAGAGTCTGTTATCGTTTCAAAATCTTGTTTACCTGAAGAGACCGGTCTAGATAAGAGTTCACCACCAAGCTTGAACTTCGCTTGAACAGCGTCGGGAAATAAGTTCAACATGGTCTAGAAAGTAAAATTCCATGCCAAAGTTTAACTTTTTATTTTTTCACACGCACATAATATAGATTAAAAAGTTATGTCATGAGTCAAAAATTGATGTAGAATTTTCATGAAAAGTCTGTATTGAGTTCTGCTGTGATCAAGAAAGTATTTCTTGGAACAATCTAGATCTGTGAGTCACTTCCTAGTGTGCTTTTGTCAATATGGATAAACTGATTGTCACAATCAGTTGTTATATTTTATCTGTATCTTTTGGTTGTTATTGTTTTTCTTTATTTTTATTATTATTATTTTATTTTAGGCGATGGTGATCAAGAGGTTTTTTCACCTTTAAAGGAAAAGGAAAAAAATGTAACTTAAAATTTAAGAATCTCTGTCACAGGATAAAACAAACATTTTAATAAAAAATCCCTCTAATGACTTTGATACAATTTTAATAAAATGTAATCGACATAACAAATGATTCTAACTAATAATTAACTAGGCCTATAACTACAACTAAAAAATGGTGCAAAAACATTTCACAAACCTATTCACAATAATCAAACAAAACTAATGAATACAAAAATGTCTATTTGTCAGTTATCAGTAAAAAGGTGAAAATAAACCATGTACACCATCTTTTAACAAAATATTTATACATTGAAATAGGGCCTAAACTTGCTTTGCTTGTGCTTTAAACACATCCTGAGCTTCACTCTCAAATTTTGAGTTATAAAAAAATAATAAATAGACCCAAAATATGTCCATATCGAAATTTCATTAAAATCTGCCCAAATATTTAAGCTGTATAGTACTGCACATATGACAGACAGACACCATTCTCAAAATCACTTTTTTGAACTCAGGGACTTTAAAACTAATATAACCGCATAAAAACATGACATAATTTTTTTACCCATTGCATAATTTCTCTATACTACATATATGAATGTGAAACATTTAAAATTTTTAATTAAACCATAAATGGTAACCTAACCTAATCTACACCAGCAAATTTAACTCAAAGTAATTTCTTTTTCTTTTATAAAGCTAAGTGTATTTTATTTGTAAGAGGTATAATATTATTTCAATGAGCAATATTAAGTTATAATCTTATATTTAATTCACTAAGGAATTAAATATAATTCCTGTCTCAAAATTCTTTGCTTATGACATTAGGGCTAATTTCAATGATTGATGAGTAAATTAAACACTGTTATCTGCAGATTTGCAGAAAATTATTCTTTTTCCTTAGAAACACTTATTTATAATAAATTTATAATTTAAATAACATGCCTGTTATGGGTAAATAATATGTTTCAACAAAAAAAATTTGAACGACTGTTATAAATTGTCAAATACTTTTTTTTTGTTTTGTTTGAGAATTAATAACAGCTCTGCTGTTTTAAATTATTTTTAGGTTAACTTGTATAATGCTTACTTTATTTGTGGGGATTCACGATATGTTGTGATTAATTGCTTACATTTTGCAAAATTAAACAATTTATATAGATTATATTTAATGTGTGACAATTGGCTCTGATTTTTTTTCACCCATATTTAACAGTTTATTGTTAATGAAAGACAATTGTGTAGGAACTAACATATTCTAAATGCCAAACATAGAAGTATAACATTAATAAAATATGAATATGTATTAATTTAATGAAATAACCACACAAATGTAATTTCAAATCTGTTAAAATTCGTAACTGGAAATGACTAGTACCTTATAAAAGAGAGATTGCGTGAGACCTTTCCTATAAGCAGGAGTTGCATCAGGCAGCACATAATCAGGACTGATTTCAGTATTCAATATATTCAATGCATTTTGCAGTACATTTACATCTTGAAGAAATTTATCCATCAGGAAATTCTCTGTTTGTGTTGCATGCACCTGAAATAAATTAACCCTAGATTACTTTTCTTAGTTCATTGTTTTACGTGATCACTTTTCATTCGTAAATTTTACTAAATTCTGTTTTTATTTTCATTATTATTTTTTAAACTTTACTTTAGTGTTGACTATTTTTTATATTAAATCCTTTATTGTTTTTAAGTGTTTATAAAAATTTTTAACAATGAATTCCTACATATTTTAACTGTAAATTTTTTTTACCACCACTACAAGTGCGTTTAAAAAAAAATTAATCTGGAAAAAAAATCGAAAAAAATATAAATATTATTTTATTGGAAAAATTAATCGGATATTCATAAAATACATCATTTTTAAGTGTTTGCTTTATATAAAAAGAGAAAAATGATTTACAATAAGTTCATTAGGTAGAATGTCAAAAATACCAATTAGAGTCCTGTCTTCACTGAGAATCACATTCCTTGCAGTGATTAATATACAAGTAGCTAAATCAAACACTTTGAACTCTAAAATCACTATTTACACAATAAACTATTTACAACACTAAAAAACTAACAATATAAAAATAGAATAAAAACAATAATTTACAAAAAAATATTCTAACACTTACTAGTTAAAACTTTTGCAAACACTATTCTTTCGTAAAATATACTACGCGAGCTTGAGTATGGTAATAATGGTCCAACCTTGAGCTTAGCCGAAGAGACAATGGCCTCTATTCACAATGGCGGAAAGGTAAACAAAAAGACAGAGCGTGTCTGTCTTTTGTCTACAAGTTCTCCGAATTTTACAAAGGGCGGGTCGTATTTTTTACAAATGAGTAGTGTTCTAGGGTTAAATATGTGATTTTAAGTAAAAAAATATATTATATCAATTTCAGCAAGTCACTATTTACACTATGTTTTATAATAATACAAATTTGTTTGTTTGTCTACATTTTTTGTCCAAATTGAATCAATCAATATTTATTGCCAGCACATAACCTGTAGAGCAACGTCAAGTTAACAGTATAAGTTATTAAGCAATAAACAAAAATAAAAACTATGCAATAAATCTATACCACAAATAAAACTTTACAAATTAGATAGTACAACAAATTATAAAACTATATAAATAAATATATAATAGGCAATCTATGTACACTTTTCTTCACATACTATTGGATTAAATCTCTCCCTCCCTTTTTATCTTTCCTATTTGGTGTAGACCTACTCTTGTTCTCTTCCGTTCATCATGTTATTAGGATATTCGAGTGCTAGCTGTCTCTATTTTACGCTCTGTTCGCTAAATCTCTGTATTTTCGTCTTGCATGACATGTGATGGTGTGCAACGACACATATTAACTTAAGTTTATATGGTATTGTGAAGTATTTGTATCTATTTGTTAGTGTTTTTAATGTTTTCATTTACTTCACAACTTTTTTTTTACAAATTCACACAACTGAATATCTAGGTAATATTTCGATATTTGATCTGTAGTTCCATGTAAACTACCTTGACAATGCTCTAACTAGCGAAACCATGGTCAGTAAATTTTAAATAAAGTTGTGGTTTATACTAAAAATTGTTTGTTTTAATTATTAAAATGGAATACCACCAAGCATCTACGGTCTTTAGCATAAATAGTTTAAACAGATATTATTTCAAAAGTATAGGTGAGAAAGTAATACTAAGGTAGGATGAGAAAGAGTGGATTTATCCTACAACAAAGACTGAGTCTGTGATCGGCCATAACAAGGTGTGCACCAATACAGATACATATCAGTGTTCTTGTAATATACATTACTGTTGAGACCGAAGGTTCTTGGTGGAATTCCATGTTTAATAATAAAACACATTTTTTTTAAACATTTGTAACTTCCACTTTTTATTAGTCTAGCCGACCAATGGTTTTGCCTGCTAAGGCATAAACGAAGCTGTATTACAGACTGAAGAAAATGAAAAACAGAAAACTTTAAAAACTAGATGGTGGGAGTTAGATACAATCAATGGAAGGGTGGGGAAATATCCGGCCTGGGCAATTACCATAGGAACAATACAGAATGGGAAAAAAAAGTTAATTGTTCTAGGTACAGACAACTTTTAATGGTTTTACTAAGGGAGAATTATATAAATCTAATTGGTCATTTAAAACTAAATTAGGATTATAATATGTGAAATTATTGTGTAGTATTTTGTTTATAGCTTGTATTAATGTTCAACGATCTCTTCAGAGTAATTAACTAGTCCTGATGATGGGGCTACGGCACCGAAACATGTCGAATCTTGACTAAGAAATCACGTGAAAGACCAAAATAAAAGTTATACGTAATTATAACAGTGACTTAGATACAACAAAATGCAAATTCAATTTCAATATTGTGTGACATGTACAGTCAATGTACTAAATATGTAATTATATATTATTTAAAATGTTATGTTGTGTAATATTCTCTAAGTGGACTTATAATTAGTTGCCGTGAAGATGCTGCCTGCAGCAGTAAAACATGTAGCCACATAATATAAAATATTGTTTAACAAAAACTACTATTGACTGAGGAAGGTATTTAGCATAAATATATAAGTATTTTTCAAAGACAGCATCCATGATTCATTTTCATTTTATGACTGACAACTTCTGAACTAATATTTTGGGTGACAATTAATTCTGGTTTGCAAGTTTGTGCAATGTTTTTGTACCATTTATTTAAATAACAAAACAATGGTAATATTACAAGTTACTGTAAGAAACTTTTTAATTGATCAAATTACTTACAAAACTACTGTTGATGCCTCCATACACAATGCTTGGACGTTCCATTACTCGAAACTTGTTGAACTTGTCAACCTTGAACTTAAATCCAGCATTGACATAAGCATGAGCATTTTGTGCACGAGGAGTAATCTGTAGAACAAATGTAAATTTTCAAAAATAGAAAAATATTTTTTAAGGTTATTGATTTTTTATGGAATATTTTTCTAATAGAGACAAATCCCTAAAATGATGTAAATTTAAATCTTTTTATTATATAGAATAAGTTTGATCATTTTGTGGAAAATCAATGTCATAAAATCACTGATAATTTTAAAACCCAACTTTCTGTTTACAAAATTTAAAAAACATTATTTGTACATAACCATTACAATTATATACCAATTAGTTTAGCTATTTTCATTATTCTGTATACATCATAAGAAAGAACAAAAAAAATCACTTGCAGGTAGATTTTGAAGTAAATTTATACAATTTTTCAATGTTGAAAAATTAAAGCATTAGTAAAATAAGTATGCTTGTCCAACACTCCTTCTTATTGAGAGCAGCTGTTCCCATTGTTCTAAGTACTTAGATAAATTTAATATTATAGTGAAAAATGTGGCTTCTAAAAATTAAAATTGAAATAAATGTTATATTCCATTTAATGGACTTCTTACTGGAAATGCTTCATAAAAAAGTCATGAGTATATTTCTAGACTTTTCCAAACTATATGATTGTGTTGACTTTAGTTTGATACTTGAAAAATGTGAAAATATTAGCATTAAAAGAATTTAATTATTATGGATAAAATTATTTCTTTATATAATAATGCAGCTTATCAATGTTGCATATAAGACATTGGATCCCACCAGGATCAGTTCTCAGCCCAGTGTTATTTGTAATATGTATTAATGATTTGTCATAATCAGTACAAGTGGATAGTATAATTCAGTTTGCTCATGTGGTGAATATTACATCACTCAAATTATGACCATTTTCATAAACACATCTTTGAAGGCTTTTTCGGAAATTGGTCTCCACTCTTTCCAATGTTTTTTCTTTGGTTTATTCAATTTGGTTTGTTATTACAGCCCATTTATATGAAAATGGTCTTCATCAAACATTATAATCCTCAATCTTCATCATCCTTGAACATATTCAGCATTGTTTGTGGAATGTGAGCCATTGTTAATAATCGCCACCATTCAAATTCTGCACCATCAATAATTTAAAGGGTGAAATCCCAAGTCTTTGTGTAAGATACATATTACAGTACTCTTAATCAATCCCAATTCAGAAGCATTGAGACGGAATGACTAAGTCAGTCGTCTCAAGGCTAATTCAAAACATTTAAATTGCCGCGCTAAAACATCGTAAAGTTGGAATGCGGTAAAGGTGATGACGTCACGCGAGGCAAGCCAAAATCTGGCATTATTATTAAGGAAATTAGATGGGCTAAAAACCCTAAAATTTGCAAAAAGGGGAAAATTAAAAATCAGAAGCAATAGAGTCATAAACCGTAGAGGACATTATAATAATCAAAAATAAAAATGAATGAATAATAATAATAATAATAATAAGGGGAAAAAGAACTTGAAAAGTCATTCTTGAAGCGGTTTTTGAGATTTTAAAGGTGAAAGGGGAATAAACTAAATAAACCTAATAATAGAAAATGAAAAGACAATAGTAGGGAATAATAATATGTAGTGAGAAAAATAATTAAAGTTAAAATGGGGGAGAAATAATAATAACAAAAACTAAAATGTTAAAGCCCAAAAGCGGTTAAATTAAAGTTTAAAGGGGATAAAAAAGTAATAGGTTATATATAAGAAATGTATATGTATGTAAAATAACAGAGCAGAGTTGAAAATAATAATGGGGGTTATTTTATATACGAAAAATACGACGATCAAAAAGTCATGACTTCAAGCATCAAAAACTCACGAACCAAGGAAGCTACGACGAAAAACTAAAAATTTATTTCTGTTATAGGACCAGGAGAATAACTTTAGTGCAAACAAAATTTGAAAAAAGACTAAAGTAAAAAGTTAGTTTGTGAAAAAATAGACAATCGTAAAAAGTGCCGTAACTCGAGAAATACGCGGCCGAAAACGTCGAATCAAGTTTGTCAAGACCCTCAAGAATGTAGAGAAGAGGAATCCGAAGAGAAACTGAAAATCAGACCAACCGTTCAAAAGTTACAGCAAAAAGAACGAAAAAGTGTTCTTAATCAAAGTTTTCCAGATTGGACAGGAAATCTGAGCTCAGGTAGTGTGACGTCACGGATTAGCAGCCCTACTCCAATGACCAACAATCAATGGAAAAAAACCAAAATAATAAAAAGATTAAAATATCAATTAAAAGGGTTTTTAATGAAAAATAATTTATAAAACTAATACAATAGAAGAAAACTAAGCCTAGGACAGCTTTTAGCAGAAAAGTTACGGAGTAATTCAACCGAAAAGACATTTCTTCGCTAAAGGGAGAAAAAGTGGTTACCTTTTGCGGGAAACATTCCCACAAGAAGGGAGAGCCAAAATTATTGGTTGTAAGTCCGATACTCTAGTAACAGTCGCCGAGCAGGGAAGACGTTATTATTGTCACTCTACAAATTTTTCTATAACTTCAATAAATTTTAAAACCAAGTATTTTATGTAGTAAAGTAACTTAAGAATTAACCATTTTGAAAAGCAAGAAATAAGAAGATAAATCTACAGGGAAGACTAATCATCAAGGAATCGTAATTACTACCAGCAATCCACAACTGTAACATAACCAGGAGTTGGAAAGGAGATAATTTGAAGACACTGTTAACCATCTACAGCAAGGAACTTCACAACTTCAAGACCTTCATGTTAAGTGTGAAGGTACACTAAATCTATAGAATAATTCGTAAAAAAGTAAACTCATTTAAATTGAAAATTCATTGGGGAAATTAAACAATGAAATTATTAAGTTATAATATATAACTTAAATATATTAACTTCAGTATATTCAAGTAAACTCTGCTTTGGTCTAGAATAAGTGGTCAAACTTAAATACGACTATTTCAGTCAAGGAAAAACTATTTGTAGTCCTAGCTGGAATAGTCTAGCATTTTTAAATTTTGTATTAATGAATAAGAGTTTTGTGTCCTATTAATTGTGTAAAAATATTTTGTTTGTTGTTTGATAAAAGATAAATTGTTTTAAATTATTTAATGGTTAAGAGTATATAAAAAATTTATGCTCAAGCGTTAATTCTTTTTATTCACCAAACTGATTTTAAACATTTCCTTTTTAAATAATTAGAGATTAAAAAAGTTATTATTATTAATGTGCTCTGGTATAATATAAAATTTAAATAAATAAAAATTATTATCGGAATTCAGGAGCCGATTTCTTTCAAAAGGTACTTCCCCAGAGAGAGAGTGTGTGTGTTAAAGTAATAAACGTAAATTCATTGAGCAAAGAAATAAAATTCAGAGAATTTTAGTAAATTCAGATTGTAAGTTGTTGAGAACAGACTCAGACTTACAAAAGCCAAGTCTTGCAATAACTTTGATTTAAAGTAAAATAGTAAAAGTGAGCAACTTGGTCTTGTCCGCGAACGAACCGACTCGAACTCCCAACGAGGGGTTAAAAAGTTAAAAGAAAAGGTGGTACGTGGCAAGTGACGTAACTACTCGGGGTTCGAGTGAGCCGGTAAGTGGTAAGTGGCGTTCCAACGTGGGGTTCGATACGTGGCAGCATGTAGCCTAGCAGAATGGCCAAGACTGCATAGCACCACCTCTTTCATTCTAATAACCTTATTATGAGGGGTGTATGTGTGTGTGTGTGTGTGTGTGTGTGTGTGTGTGTGTGTGTGTGTGTGTGTGTGTGTGTGTGTGTGTGTGTGTGTGTGTGTGTGTGTGTGTGTGTATGTGTGTGTGTGCATGTGTTCATGTGTACAACTGGAGAAAGGTCGGATGGTTTTGTTTTCATTGCTGAAACTTTGAACATAAATTCAGTTACTCATCCCAATATGGTATTGCAACTGGGAATTTTACCATTGCACCCAATAAAAAAATTACGCTGAAAGCTTCATTGAATTTCAATCACAGATTCAACACTTTTTGCAAACATTTTATAAGTGAGCCCAATCCTCAACACTCCACAGTGGTATGATGCAGAATGAATGGCATGGAATGGATAGTTGAATGTCCTTCACCACAGATGTCCACCGTTTCCACACACTACTCATTTCCCGTGGATCACACTCTATTTGTCAATCAAAGCTAAGTACATAATACATGTTATTAGAAAACATAATTTAAATCATACACCAAATATCATACTAGGGGTGAAACTATACTTGCAGAAATATAATCAGCAATATTTTGGAGTCTCTTGATTATCAATAGATTGAACAAATAAGGACTATTAGTGTTCATAAGTTTGTACAACATGACCTAGTTGTAATCTGCATCTTCATAGATTCACTAAATTATATCATATTTGTAGATTTTGTTATTTTATGTGTAGGTTTTGTCATTTGTAGATTTATTAACTGTATATTCCTGTAGATTTTGTAAGTATGCAGTGTGCTTGGGTATTTAAAAAATAATTTTAAACATAATAATTGTAAAGTATTTTAAAATGAGTTTTATATTTTAATGTTTGTTTTTGTTGGACTTGTTTGTTTCCTAAATTATTTATGTACATTTTTTTAAATATTTTGGCCAATGCTCATGATTTTAATATTTATTTTATTTTGTTATTTTTTGTATTTGAATGAAGGTGTATCTTATAATATTGAATAATTTGTCATACAATAGACTAATAATAATTGAATTGAACTATTAATAAAAACACTCAAATATTTGTGTTATCACTATTTATGTTTCTATTGTTTTTATATTTGTAAGAATAAACAAATCTTTTAAATCCCTCTTATAAGTTTATTAACCACAGTTGCTGATTGAAAACTGAATGGCATTGCAAAAGGGTATTCGACGGGAATACCAGGTATATGTATATATGTTTATATAGGTATACTATATTTAGTTTCATACTATATTGCAACTGGAGACATAAACAATGAAGCATTACAAAAATATATCAACACAAAAGATATATTAAAGTGTATGCATGACATTATTCTTTCAAACAATGTTAAAAACAAAACAAAAATTTAAATTATGTGGTGACATTATTATTTTTTAATTAAAATGTCATAGGTATATATGCCAAAAGAAATGTTTTTAGTCTGCTGTTGTTACAGCTATTTCAGTAAAAGTTACCACGTTCAGACAAATTAACACATGACACTCACAATTTTTTACACTATACTCAAGTTGACAGCATTTATAAACAAGATGTGGCCAGTCATTGTAATCACAAATGTACTGAACAATTTATTTATCTTTAGTAGTGTTTAAAGTATCAATCAAATTATATTTTTCTATTATTGTATGATGTGTAATGTAACACACTACATATCAATTTGTTGATATTTTGTATAAGTATGGTAAATGTTTATATACACTGTTAAAAAGGCTCTGAAAGAATAATCTCTTGGTTTTGGAACACAAATAAAAACAGTATCATTAATACTACCAAAAATTTTATTTCATTACAAGTAAGAATAATATTTACTGTTTTGTTATTGCAGTCACTTTGATTCAATTAGATCATCTAAATTCCTGCCCTTAGTATCTCTAATACACTCCTGAAACCTCAACCTGAATTTCTACAGCACTCGCCTAGTATTTACGTCTGGTATTATTGTAATTTCATGTCAAATAGCATATTTAGTTCCTGATTTTGTTCTCTTGTTTAAAGACATCTGCCAGAGATATCTCAAAAGGAAGAAATCCCAAGGATCTAGTGAGCGAGCTGCCCAAGAAATGTCACCATGTAGTGAGATGAAGCCTCTTGGAAATTTTTTCTCCGAACTTCCATTGATGCCCTTGCAATGTGTGCAGTTACTACATCTTATTGATGCCGTACATTTTCAAGCATAGTGAGTTTGGACTACAGAATTTGTGTAACATCTCTACATAGCAGTGGGATATAACTGTCATTGTGTATTCTTTTTTCTCAAAAAACTATCACCCAATTATTTCAAATTCCGCAATACCACACCAAGCAGTAATACCTCACTGTGGAGAACTCGCATATGGAGTTCTTGAGGTCGCATATTGACACATTTAATTAAATAAAATGACCTTTGTTAGTAGAAACTACAACAGGAACTTTTCCACAATAGTGTCGCACGATGCATGCACAATTATGTTTCTTATTACTGAACACACATAATTTTGAATGGCTGAAACTTAAGGTCCATGTGTAACATTCTTCTTACACGCTGATCAAATAGTCCCAAAGTATCCTTAGCTGGTGAACTTTGAGAAGTTCTGTAAATGACTTACTTCACTGCTGTTATACTCTGTAATATTTGAACACAGTAAGGTCTATAGAACGATTTCTTTTTAAAGCTCTCTGAATTTCTAACCCATAACAACATGATTTGCTGTCAGGAATTGTGTCAACCTGCTTCAAAATGTTTAAAAATAACTGTTCCGTTATAATGAGTCACTATTTTTTAAATAAGTTTAAACTATAAACACACAATGTTTACCATTACACATCATGATGGCTTGGCTTTTGCTGTTAAAAAACATACCTCCTGACTACCGCCATTAATGCATGCCTGATGGCAATTTTAAATCTGCAAGATTATTCTACCAGACCTTATACAACTAAACTCAACCATTTTTGACATAAATACTAATATCAACATATTTTGTTTATATTTATGAAAAATATGTTACCCGTATAGTAGGATAGGCGATTATTATGTCATGCGCTATTGTTATCTACATAAGTTAACCTCTATAACTAATTGTTCTACTCACTTTATAAGTTGTAACCGTAGTATTATTAGAGTTAAATGAAGGCACTATAATTGTTGTTATAACTTTCTTATACATGTCAGTTTCTAAAAACATTTGTAGGGGCAGTGATTGAGGAGAGATTCCCATGCCTGGATCTGTAAAAAAAAAAAAGAATTTTGTTAATGTAATACAATGCAAAACCTAATTAAATGGTTTACTAATTATAATAACCAATCAATACAAGACTTACTAATGATTTCATATCTATAAAACAAAATTAAATTAATAGAATGAAAATGGACTAATGGAGAAGTATAAGAAGTCACATTTACAGAGAAAAAGAAGAAGCACTCATAGCGAGCTTGTTGGAAAAAGGGGACAGTTGAAATTCATGAAGTAATAAGTGCACCATCTCTAGCTAACTTTAAAGGAATGTTTTAAATTTACACATACTGGGCTACGATTACAATGAGATAAGCAAAAGAAATGCACATTCAATTTTGCATGAAACCACAAACAAAAATATTCAAACTTACCAAAATTCTGTGTTTGAGTTATCTGTTTACACAAGTTTTTCTTGAATTGAAACAATAACACATTTATGTATCCTTACTTAAAACCATATGTATATGTTAATATGTATATATGTAAAAATTTATTAACATGTAATTCAAAAAAGAAATTGATTGAATCAGATATATTTTCCAAATTACGATTCACAATACATTTTGTTTTAGTTTACACTTTTTATTTACCAATTAAAATTTTTAATTTAAATTTTGATAATAAATAAAAATTTAACTCAAAACATATTATTAAAATCATTTTACTAAAATAAAAATAATAAAGTCATGACTAATTTAATTTTTGAAAGAATTCTTGAAATACTGACAGTCTAAAAATTTCTAGTATCACCACCCATTTAATATTGATTTTGGTTTTATGCTTTTCTTTGTTTGTTTTTTTAAAGACAAACTCAAACTGATATATTATTACATTCAAAGGAGATACAATAAAGTTGTTTTAACGTGTATGAATAATCATGTTGGATAAAAGTCAGGATGATTTGTGACTTTGGTATTCGCACCACCATTTGGACGTTTGTCCGTTTTTTACTTCATTGATGTTAATTTAAACTATAATTAACAATGTGCTTCTGCTCATATTAAAAATTACATGGTAGTTTTCGTTGTTTTTTTAAAATTAGAAATGTTAAGAGAAGGACATATTCACATTCACCATGTTGAGAGTTAACATTCCTGAGTTATGTAATACCTATAAGAAGTTAGTTTAATTAAATATTTTAAAATCGCGGGTAATCATAGCGGGGATGACTTAAGTCAAAACCTAACTGATGATTGTGTGGTTTGATCACGAACGTCAGTCGCCATATTGCTTATCCTGCGTTGAATGGTATTGTCAGACAGAGGTATACTTTTTAGCTTTTTGACCTCTTCCTTGCCAAACATGATCTCTGCTATATCTAAAGCCGCTGGTAAAATCAAATTTTCGGCAATACTGTGAGGTTTTCCTGCTTTAGCCACACGAAAAGCTATTCGATAACTAGCAAGCAATTTCATTTAGGTTGGACATTTGTCCTGTAGCAGTTTTTTGATGTTCAAGAGCTTTTAATTTTTGCTCAAAAAATTCCACAGGTTTATTCTTTTCATTAGGATGTTTTGTGTTTAGGTGGCGTACCAACTTCGATGGCTTCATGCTTTCTCTTGACAAAATGTCAAAGCAAATTACGCACTGCGGTTTATTCTCAATCACAGTAAACCCATATTTCAAATAATTGTCGTCATAAAGACATTTTTTTCTGAATTCCACGACTCCCGATAGACGTTGATGGTTCTGATGATCTTTTCAGGAATTTATCCATTTTCAATTATAACAACTCAAATAAATACGTACCGCCGTACCGTAAAACGCGCGTGTCTTACGCTCACAAATCACTCTACAAGTCTACAATTACTCCAACTGCAAAGCACCTTACACAAAGTACGTATAACACCGTAGTTTTACTTTCGAATCGTTTCCACTTATCGCAGTCTTGCTTCCGATTCCACTTGCTTTGCTGTCTTGCACTCAACTGCAATGGCCGCGGTCGACTGTACTATTTATAGGGCAGCGCGTTCTAGCGAGAATAATCTTGAAGCATAACGAAACGTCTCGAAACTTGTGGATATTTAGCAGACTACCAGCGCCATCTGTTGGTAACACTCGAAACCTGTGCTAGTTCCAAGTGCTACTAACAAACAGATGGCGCTGATAGTCCCAATAAACATAACAATATGTTTGTATTTGTTTGTTAGTTATCAATTGTGGGGTTTATCAACAGTAGGTTCACGGCCTGGAGGACGAGTTCTACGAACTTGGTACCAGATTGCCGAAATTGAAAAAAAGTTACCAATTGGCCATGTATTCGATTTAAAATTATATGTTTTATGTACTTAATTTAATATTTATATCCGAATCCTAATAACGCAAATGCCTAAAAGTTATGTATAGATAGAATATTGATGAAATATTTTTAATATACATGAAAAAAGGGTTGGGGGGTCATGAAATATTTTTTGATACTAGGGGGGTCGTGTCATGAAAAAGGTTGAAAAACACTGGTATAGATCATTGTGTAACAGACAGGACACCATTTGAAAAACCACTTTTTTTACTCAGGTGACCTCAAAACGGATAAGCCTATCCAAAAACTCAATATTGAGTTTTCGGCCTATCACATTTATTATTCTGTGATGTGGCCCAGCCAAGGAGCCCACTGAATAAAAATCATATATTATAAGAATATTGTTCTAAATTATAAAATATCAATTGACACTCAAGATTTTGCTGAGTGATGCAAGACCAAATGGAAGGGGGGGGAGATGAAGAGTGGACTGGTTAAAAAGCGGGATCAACTGTCAGTCAGCTTCGAGAGCGTAAAGCAGACACCTCTGCGATGGAATGGGGTCAGTCCATTTTTCGGCCATTTTATGTCTAAATTCGACCAACGGATTTCTCAGTTTTTATTTAATACAGCCGTAATGTCTTTGTAGGTTTTAGTAAAGTGTAAAATATTGGCGAAAGATTAAAACTTTACACTTGAATTAATAGCTTGCATTGCGTGATTTATTTAACATCCAAACCTGAGTCCTTTGGCCCATCCTGACAAGATTCGGCCAAAGTGTATGCGGTTACCAGCCAGCCGGAGCTACCAGCTGACCAAAAGAAGTTGGGGATGGTCACACTACTACATAAATGTGAAAAAATAAGAAATGGTAATTTGTTCATAATTAATTTTTATTACCAGCAATTTTCTACAACAATACTTTCTCAATTTCTTGTGATTAATTCAAATATATGCCTTTTACTGTTACTGTAACAGACAATTGTGCAATTTTTTCTTTTGATTTATTGTTAAATCTAAAAAAAAGAGGTCTTATCTTCAATGAACTAAAAATCACACACACGGAAAACAGACTGTATTTGCTTTGTTTGTCACAGATTACTATTACCAGTAAAAAATTGAGGTTATATAAATACTCAAAAGATAACTTTAACACTGTACCTACACAAAGAAACTGTAGACAAAAGAGTTCTTTTTTCAAAACAACCGTTTTTACAAGTTTTATGGTCTTATCATTGAATATGTATAGAGAACAATAACATGAAAGGTTAATTTAATTTATCATTAAACCTCTAAAAACAACACCAAATAAAAAAAAAAATAGTCCCAGATTAAACACAAAAAGCAAAATTTAATATGTTGTTATTATTAAATGAAATTATATTAAGAGAATATTATGAGATGGGTCAATAAATCATTGTCGAGTATTTTTACGAATTTATCCATTTTTAGGTGTCGTAAGTAAAAAAAAAAAAGTGGTTTTTGAAATGATTTCTGTTTGTCTACCATCTATATTGCTCGACAACCCAAACACATGGACATTTAATCAAATTTGGTATGTGGGTATATTTTGGGGTACTTGTATACTACACAGACATTCCTTTTTTTGTAAATTAAAAACTCGAACCATTATTTTCCTAATATTTTTAGGCTCTGATATCTGTCTACTGCGATAACAAAGAAATAACATAACTGCAACTTTTATTCACCCCAATCTAATCTTTCAAGTTCGGCCATTCATCCCGTCTAGACCTAGACCATGCCAAATATGAGGTCAGTGCTACTGCAACACTCTTATAAGAATTATTCTTTGTATATAATAGCAGTTTGTGTTGTTATTTTGATGATTTGTTAACTTATGTTGATTTTTAACTGAATATTTTCATAAGTCTATTTTAATATATAACATAACCTGGCCTAAAGTAACCTATTCAAGTTTTTGATAAACAATAATGTACATTAGATTTGAGGTACCAAGAATCACAAGATATTATATAACAAGAGGTTATTATATAGAAAAGTTTTGAATGCATGTTTTACCCCGTTTTATTGAGAATGTGATTTTTCTGTCGTTGCAACTTTGAACGCTTATAACTAAAAAGCAAAGGCATTTATCAAAAAAACTGCTTTCACCATTAAACCAATAAAAATCCTTGTCAAATTTTACATGAATATTGAATATATATATATATATATATATATATATATATCATATTAATAATACGCTAAGTCTGTCCGTTTGATTTTTCAACTCAAAAACTGTATAGGTTAGGAACTTGAAATTTCGCACAATCATAGACCTTAGTGAGAAACTGCTAAAACCGAAGTTTCAAGTATATAAGTCAAATAGTTCCTGAGATATAGGTTCCTGAAGTTTCAGAAATCTCCACATTGAAACTATTTCGATATATTAAAAATAAACAAATAATTGTAAATAAAAAACAAATGTATCATTATGTTTGAAATTAAATACATTTAAGTTTGTTTAAACTCAGCTATTTTAAAATGATTATTTTATCATTACACTGTAATTGTTAGCAAGTTTTACTTAATTTTACGTTATATTTCTTTTTTGTTTTGTGAAAGATCTTATTTTATGTGCAAGATTTTATTTTACGGGGTTGTCTTGAGATTGTTTACATATTGTTTGATGCCTTTACATCCCAGTATTACAGTAATAGGTTATTGTAAATAAAAAAAAAACAAATGTATCAGCTGTTTGAAATTAAATACATTTAAGTGTGTTTAAACTCAGCCATTTTAAGATGATTATTTTATCATTACACTGTAAAGGTTAGCAAGTTTTACTTAATTTTACGTTATATTTCTTTTTTGTTTTGTGAAAGATCTTATTTTATGTGCAAGATCTTATTTTACGGGGTTGTCTTGAGATTGTTTACATATTGTTTGATGCCTTTACATCCCAGTCTTACAGTAATAGGTCTGTAAGAACATACTCTGTAAGAACATAATAGGCCCCGTCGAAAACATACTGCTCGAGAAAGAGCAGAAGCTGATGATCGCAACAGATTGAATACACGTGAACGCGTGAGGCAACTGCGTCAAAGACTCATTGTAATCGATCACGTGAAATGACAGATGATCAAATTTGAACATTTTTATAAATCAATCTCGCCTTAAGATTAATGAACTTTTTTAAATTTTTACCCGTGGTAACACGGGTACGCGGGTCGCTTATATATATATACACACATAAGGTAATTTTTAGTGAATATATATATATATATATATATATATATATACTAAAATTTCAATATTATTAATTACTGATGTACAAAAAAAGGTAGATTCGTATAATACTCAAGTACCTATTTTGGCTATATTCATGAAGTTTTTAGAAAATTTGTTTAATAACTTAAAATTTAGGGTAGCTGTTATAAGAAAATACAAACTTATGATCTTCTAAAAATCAGCTATAACAATTTATACCAAATTTTGATCAAGTTTGCCTCTAACAATTCAAACAAAATGTCTTGATTACCTTCTCTCCAAAAATGTTTGTTTGTGACTTATAGGTAAAATAAAATTGGCAAAAGGACCAGCTCTATCAATCTTGTTAAAATTTTAAAGTGACATGAATATTATAATGACTCAATGAATCCCATGTGTTTACAACTCAATAAATATTACAGTTCAGGAATAAAAAACAAAAATGAACCTTGACTGCTGTCATTAGAAGGTTTGGACCCTTCACATAACTTTATCATACCACTTGTATGTAAGAAGCTAATAGATTGCTCTGATATCAAAATATCTCAGCATTCTGAGTTTCCATATATCAGCTTTCCTTTCGTACCAATTTCAAAACAACAGACAGTAGTATCGATTTTT
The DNA here is from genome assembly GCA_963513935.1 of Aphrophora alni. Taxonomy (NCBI): domain Eukaryota; kingdom Metazoa; phylum Arthropoda; class Insecta; order Hemiptera; family Aphrophoridae; genus Aphrophora; species Aphrophora alni. The sequence continues at coordinate 98,820,843 of OY740769.1, read as the reverse complement.
TTCTTCTTATTTAAATGCGATAAAGAAAGAAAAGAACATAAAATAAAGATCCCTAGTACTCAAATGCTCTAATAGTGTCAGTTTTGGAAAAGAAAATGAGTTGGTCAAGCAAGACCTGATAGGGAAGATGAAAGAGAGGAATGTAAAAATATGAAAACCTATAACTAATATGTAAAAAATGTAGATACATCTAGAATCACTCGGGATTATCATGTCCTACCGGGCATGCCCCTGAAAATCAACAATGCCAAAAAATATATATATACAGTATTTTTATACTTAGTAGATTGATTAAGGAAAGATTTCTAGGATTAAGACTAATATCATGCTTAGAAATCTCAACATTATCACCAAGGACGAAACCCACAATCACAAGATTCATGAAGACCTCTCTTACAGACAAATTAAAACTAAATATATTTGTAATATTTTTATTATCCCATGTCCCAAACAATCACAAACAAAGTTTAAGATAACTGTTCACTTACCAACAACTACAATTGCACCAACTGTTTCAAGAATTAAAAACAAATCTGAAGGAAATTCCCTGTGCTGGTGTTTAATCGACAAATTTCCTGCTAGTGTTCCTACCTGTAAACATAGAATATTAAGGTAAATACATAAAATTTAAAAAAAAATAATGTTCTACAATGAATAGATGTTTATAAAAAGGATTTAAGTTTATTTATAATCTGCTATACTAATTGACTACTGACTGAATCCTAAAACTGGACCATCAAACATACTTAGACTGAAATATAAAATAAACTTTTAATCTCTATTCATTTGCAGCAAATGCTATTTAAATGTATAATATCAGACTAAAAAATATTTGGAAGTTTATTTTAATCTATGTTTAATTTCACAAAACATACATAAATGGTAAATTATATTAGATTCATTAAAACCAGGGTTTGCCTCTTTTATCTACTTATTAATACAAAATCAATATTACAAACTACAGTAGACTCACAACTACCGGGCCAAGGCTGTGGTGTAAATAATATTAATTTCAATCACCAAATTTAGACTATAAAATAGCACTTTTTATCATAATTGCTTTTAAAATATAAGGCTGTACAGAGTACAAAGTACATGTTTTCTTTAAATTTTTCCTATCATTCTCCAGTAGGGAGACATAACATGAACTTTGATGAAGAAACTGAGGCAATAAACTTAACACTGCAACAGCTTTTTCTCTATCTAGATGCTTTCGAAAATACTGTAGTGCTGGTTGACTCCAGAGTGGTCATTCAACCAGTCACTTTAAAAAGATCAACTCACTCCCTTCATTCCAAAAAATAAAAAAACAAAAACCAAAAAAATCACTAAAATACCTCAAGACCCTCGGAGTAAGTACTACATCCAATGAACCATGTAGTGGAAGGGAATGAGACTGCAGATAAGCTGGCAAAAAATGGTCCAGAATTGTATACAAAAAAAATCACTCGAAATAAACTCCGGAAAAAAAATATATATATATACTCTCCACACTAAATCCAGATACCAGTAATAGAAGAAGCAGCAAAAGAGGCGAAGGGGGGGTGGGAGAATATTGGTGTCCTGTGGAAAACCAACAGGCTGAAACTGGAGAAATAACCTGTTGACTAGCTACTCATCACAAATTGTCTAGCAGCACATCTGGTCTGCCTGAAGATCTACAACTCCACCATCTGCTATGAACCATACTTTGTCATGGACGCTGACCATCTCCCTGATCTGTACTAGGCTGAGCCCTACACTATGGGAGGAAGAGAATTAGAAGGCCAGAAACAAGATGAGTGACTAAACAATTAACCGGCATAGGAACGATAACTTTAAGTATAACCTGCATGTTGAGTTTATAGTATGTCAGTTAACAGTAATGATTTAATCTTGATGTTTATGGAAATGATTACAAACAATGTAATATTATTAATGAACTAAATAAAATTGAACTTACATTTCGAACGGGCACATTAGCAATCTGCTTAATATGATCAGCAAGCACCTTAGCATGAGCCATTGTTTGAGGGCATTCTTGTGCTACTGCAGAGAGAATATTTATAGCATCTGTTAGACTCATGTTACCTCCTAATGACAGATAATTACCATCGAAGTAGTGTTCCTTGAGTTCTGTTACAGAGTTTACATCAATGTAAACATCAGGCGTAGGAAAACCTTTATAGACTCCTGAAGAACAAAAACAATCCAAATTTAGTCGATTTTTATTTACGAAATGAAGAAGTGTGTATCTACTTTTTTTATATTAAATAAATATTTTAAACCAATACATAAATAGTAAGACCAAAGAATAACTCGATAGTTTTGTTTTGTTTTTGGATTTGTATTTTTGTTTAATACTAAAAACTTAATATACATTGTTAAATAAACGGTGCAAAAAAATTACACAAACTTTCTCACTCACCCATTTCCAAAACAAAATAAAAGCAATCATAAATATTCGTCAACAAATTTGACTGAGTAGTTCTCAGTCAAAATATGAAAATGAACCATGGATGTGTTAGGTGTTAAATATTAGGATTAAGTCCCAGAATAGTTACCAGAGTATAAACAAGATATAAAAAGTGAGGTAATCAATGAGCTTGCAACCACAAAACTATTGTATTAATTGTAAACAGCTTAAATAACCACTGTATCAAAACAAATTTATAGAGTTGTTGGTAAAGATTTATAGAGTGTTATTATTATATTAAAAGTATAATTAACTGAACACTTTGATTGTTAATTGATTTAATGAACCCCAATTGCCCTATTTTATAACAGACACCATTTAAAATATATATATATATATATATATATATATATATATATATATATATATATATATATATATATATATATTTAAATAGGTTCTGAACTTGTGATTTTACACACAAGTTTAGGGTCATTAATCTTCACATTTCACTAAAATAACAGAGTCAATTTTAAACATTACGTCTCTTACAACAGCCTTATGGTCATTTTTTTGGTTTTGTTACCAATAACTCACCAATCAACATTATGACATTATGGGGGAGATGGCGAGCAATACACTTTGTTCGGGTCCCTAGATAATACACTTGAGTAAAATTTTCTCAAAAATCATTTTGAGCTGATTTTGAGAAAATCATAACTTTGTGTTTTTTTTATTTTGGGAGCTACCACAAATTTCTTTTGAATTATCAAACAAATAAAAAAGTCACAAGATATGGTCAAAATACGCACACATATCAAATTTTATTAAAATCAGTCAACATGATCGGCTATAGCACTGCACATACGACGAACAGACAAACATCATTCCAAAAACAACTTTTTTTGAATTCACGGGTTCTTAAAATAGATGTAACTTCAAACTATGTATATGCAAAAAAGTAATACTGTACAAAATGCTGAATGGGATGATGTTTGTTACTTTTTTATTTTTAAGGACATTTTATTTCCATAGTTTGATACAAAAATATCTACAAATTCCTATTTAAAACATTTTAGGCACTCTTATTATAGATGACATGGAGAAACTTATGGAGAACTTATGTTTTTGTAAAAATAAATATTTGAACTATTCTTGGTTCCACGTTCACCTTTAAGTATGTGTCATACGGCAGATAACCAAACTACTACTCAATCTGTAAATAATGTTACGGTGTCTAGCGGGTACTTTGAATTTGGTAAAAACTAAACCATAGTTTTATAAAATTGTATATCATTAAAAAAAGATAACCTTCAGCAGTATTCCCTCCAACTAACTGATACGATCCAGTGACCATGTCAAATATTTCAAAAATTTCCTTTATTTCACCAACTTTGTACCAAACTGTCCCTTGTAACAACTTGACTTTCAGTGATATTTGAGCCATTGCCGTCTCTATAAAGTCAACTTCAAAATCATCTTCCTCTTCTTTTTTAACACAGTCGTATATGCCTCTTTTAGATTTATCTTTGCCACACTTTCCATAACATTGAGTTCCACTATTGGGGCAAATTTTATGTACATCCTGCAAGATTAAAAAAACAATATATAAACACTACATAAACATTTTATTTGAAATAAGATAATAATGTTAATCAAGAATTATTGATCAAGTAGAAACAAAAAATTGTGACAATTAATCCTAAATACTTATTCAAGGTTTACCAACTTTTAATGTCTATTTTAAAGTTTTTAAGAATTTTTGGAAAGTTTAAAAACAATGGCCTTTTTATTACACAACAAAATTACCTAACGGAAGATTAGCAAGAACAGCATGAAAATCGGTTGAGCCAATTGGGCTTAGACGTGATAAAGCTTGATGTCCAAACAACCTCCAACTGTTATGATTTGAACTTCAAAAAGCCTTAAAAAAATATTAGCAAGTTTCAAAAAAGTTGTGTTGTTGATAAACTTAGAACAGTAAGAACATAATATCCAAATACTGCATCTATATATATATATATATATATATATATATATATATATATATATACACACACACACACAACCCATTATGTGGAGTTCTCTCACTCGCTCACTCATCTATACAAATTCAAAACTACTTCTAGATGAGCTAGAAACTTTAAATTTGGCAAACTTATAACTTTTAACCTGTAATTGATTGGAAAATTTGTAATTCTTAACCCCCAAATAATTTTAAATGGCGGACGCTACTTTAAAGGTGAATACCTTTTTTGGGGAGTCTATTTTGGCTAAACGGTAAGACCTATCAAAAATCGGATTGCACCAGCATCTACAGATTTGGTAAGATCTACAAGTTTGTTTATATGACGTTTTCATATCCTTATTGGTTATACCCTAGATAGAGCTAGTTTTTTTTTTTAATTTTAGGTACATTTTCTACAAATTATTTAATCTTTTAACACACTTATAGGACAGCTAGAACCATCGAATTTGACACACTTGTGGCAATTTGATGTGACAATTCACTTGCCAAATTTAATGATTCAAGATATTCTATAGTATTTCAAAAATTAAATAATGTGTGGAAATTATTAAGTTTTGTTCTACAACTTTGATCCAATGACTCTGTCAAAATAAATGGTTTGTCAAAACCCACTGGGGGTTTGAGACAAAGCTCCAGGGGGTTTGGGGGTAAAGGCTTCAATAAGAGAAGCTAGTTATATTTATACAATTGCATTATACAGGATGAACCAAAAATCATGTAGGACTACACCCTCCTCCATTCACTTTGTTCAACAATGTTTTTGTAACCCTCTGTTACACAATCAATGTTTGTGATAAGAGGTTACATCAAATTTAAACTTACAAATCTAGTTTTTTGTAAAGGTTACATCATGAATAAACATTCTAAATTTGTTACATAATTAACAAATCATACTGTTTATCAATAACAAAGGTAGGCTACACAGCCTATGCAACAAAGCAGATATTTATTTTTAATTTATCTAACCAGTGTTGCTTAATTTAGGTTATCTTTATTTAGTTAATAGTCATTCTATTTTCATTGTTGGAAAATTTATGGTTGCAAATGAGTTAATGTTAACTAGTAACTCTTACTCCATACTGAAAACAGATGAATGCATAACTTTGTTCTACAAATTACTATGACATCCTCTAATTTCAAACCATTGCATCTGTTTAAGAGTTTCTTGGCCAAACACAATACTCTTTTTGTACACTAGACTTTTCTCCTTGTGAATTTAGTCTCTTTTCCAGACTGAAAACGTTGTTAAAATATTGATCAATAGGATCTGATTTTTGCAGAAAATGAAAATTCAACCTATGCTAGTACACTTCCTCAATCACATGCTGACTACAAGTACCTAACATTCTCAACTGGCAGAAAAAAATCACACATTTAGATGAAGGTATCATCCACCTTTTTAATGGTAAGGTAATTACTAAATATATTAACATCATTAGATCTAGTTTCAATAGGTTATCCACTTGTTGCTTCATTTATAAATAATACAAATAATACATTGTGATATTGCTGAATCTTCCAAATAGTTTCAACTTGGGTATTGTCAAGATTAATTCAAAATTTTATGCAATACTACTGTTTAAATCATTCCATCATTTCACAGAAAATTAAAAATCTGACGGCACTGAGTACTCTCTCTCTCTCTCTCTCTCTCTCTCTCACACACACACACACACACAGGCTAACTGCCATTGACTGACGCTTGTTCACCTCCATACCAGAGGTCACTTACCTTCTTTCCTTTGTTCCCACAGAAAATTTTCAATTGTATACTATTGTAGCATACAAAGCCTGTGGAACACTTGGTGACCTCTTACAGTATTTAACTTTACCTAACCTAACCTAACCAAGCTAAGCCATCCTGACCCTTACAGACTGAAAAGGGAAATGAAATATCCCATCCCCCTTGGAACACTTCTGGAAATTGGAAAGGTAAGTGGGTCATGGCATAAAGATCTATATATCTTAAAATGAAACCATAAACACTTACTTCAATGTCAGCAACTTGTTGTGTTAACTCTTCAGAAGCATTTGAAGCAAAAGATTTAAACGCATCTAGGATAGGTCGATAACCTGTGCAACGACATATGTTCCCTCCAAATGATTCTTCAATAGTTTCCATTGTAGGTTTTGGCTGAGACTTTAATAGACTGAAAGGAAAATTTTGTTGGTTTTATTTGAATAAATAACAATTTGAATAAAATTTCACAAATTAAATTATTTAATCATATTTTTTTAAATTTATATATTTACAATTACAACTAGTTAACAACTATCTAGCAATATTTCTTTGATGTAACTGGCTGTGTTACATAAATGTCCAGAATCGCCCTTCACAATGCAACTACACTTCGATCACATGTATCAATCCTGCACCAAGTCAACAGGTTTCTTTCTCTTCGGCCTCCGCACCTGTGGGACGTTGCCGACCAAATGTGCTGCATCTACATTTTGATGATCACGGAGTCTAGTTACATGTTTTCCAGCATGCATTTGTATCTCTTTGTGCACTAAAGGTATCTTCAAATCTCGATGGATATCTGTATTGCGGATATACCATGGTGCTTTTACAATATTACGAAGCACTTTAATTTGAAATGTCTGAATTACTTGGATGTTACTTTTTTTTGTGCATCCCCACAATTGGATGCCGTAAGTCCAGATGGGTTTTAAGATTTGCCTATATAAAAGCAGTTTATTATGTAAGGACAATTCAGAGTTCATTTAATCATATGTAAATAAAACCAATGATTTCAATATTTATGTCTATACCAAATGTCTGAATGTTAGTCTCATAAAATAACTATAATTCATTATTGTGACATTTTTAAAATTTGTAGCTTGAAAACTCTGATGTGTCTAATAATTAAAGTGAACCACTTAGTTATTTTTGAAAAATGAAAAATGAAATGTTAGAGTTAAGGTGTTTGTAATTTCAATGGTACTGTTTATAAACATTTGGTGTTTTGATATTCGTTGTTGTGATTACCTTGAAGTGGAGACTTTATTATGCTGTGTATCATTTGTTGTTTTCCCACAAATTGATAACATAAAAAGAGTAAAAGAAACATGTGTTGTCTCAATGTACAAACAACTCACAATGACAGGTTTTCTGGATTAGACTTGGAAGGAATAGTTTTGTTTTATGTCCAACAAAAATCTCCAATGTGATTACTACGGACATTTTCTTCTGAAGTTACATTAAGAACATTGACTATGCTGAGAAGAGGCCTACGCTATTTAAGAGAGAGAATCACTGTAGCCTTAGCTATTGTTACTCCTGGTATGAATACACTTGGACAGATATTGACTATCAAAGCCAAGGAATTGGAGGTGCCCATATTGAAACTTAATAGATAATCTAAAAACTCAACTATTTTTTATATCTTTAGGTATAAAAATAAATAATTTACCTGAGCCATATGCTTAGTTATTTTACTTCGAATTTGCAAACACCTTTTTAATAGTTAATTTTTACTACCTAGGATGATAAATTAACCTGTAATATCATAATTTGACTCATCAATAGGAGTACATGGTTTAAATAAAAAACATTTATGTATAGAACTATAATGTACGGAACTAGTATTAGTAACTTACGTAATGTACAATGTACTAGCAAAAATTATTAAAGTATATGAGTTTCTAAAACAGCAAAGGCTATGTAAGTAGAACACAATGAAGAACAGACTTTAAAACATTGGTAATCAAAATTTGTTGGACAAACTTAATAAGAACAAGATTATTTGTAATATTTTAACACATTGGTAATTAAACATTTTGGACAAACTTAATAAGACTAAGGCAAAAGTAACTTAAAACAAATTTCATGTAAAAGTTAGCCAAAAAACAAAACAAAATTCATGATTTTAAACCAAAATCAGATTATTAAATTAATATTTAAAATATGTTTGTTTCGTGTATATCAATTTTTGTTTCACATCTATTCCTTTTGATTGAACATACACAAAATGAAGACACAATCATGTCTTATATTATAAATATAGTATAAAGGTATAAAAGTTTTCTATATGTTATCTAAATATTGCATACATCCAACACCTGGAAAATTACTTCCACTATCTCTTCATTGGTAGACCTATCATAGAAAAAACTAACATTATTTATTTGTCTGTTTAGTTTTTCCTTAAAATCAAAACTTCTCCTGAATGAAAACTAGACATGCAGAAGTTTGGTCTATATAATATAGCTCAGTATAGCCTAGCTTCTGCATGCCCAGTTGTGTACCAAATCTCAACAAAACTTAATACTGTCAATCTAAACTTACGGTCATGTACTACCAACAGCAAAAAATAATAAAATATGGAGGTTATTATGGTAATCCCAAATACATGTTTAGTGACAGGCCAGAATCAACTGAATAAATTATAGGCTTAATTTGTTTAGGATAGTTACTAATTGGACAGTTCATAATAAATGCTTGCTTTGATGCTATTTTCATAAGATATAATTCACTCAAGACCTAGCTTACAGCAATCTGCAATAATTTAATTTGTTTGTACATTTTTTGTTACCACCAATCTTACTATTGATAATAATTAAATTAAAATGACTTACCGTCAATTGACTATTGTAACGTTAAGTCATTTTAATTTAATAATCTAATCAACATTTGTGTCAACAAAATAACATTAATGCTTTGAACAAGCCAATGTATTTAATGAAAATATGTATTAAAGTTGAAAGGAAACTTTCATTAGTTCAGATTCAAGACACACAGAATAAAAAAGATGAATGAATAAGAAAATTGCGAGGACATAATCTCTAGAGGTTTTGAGTAGGAATGTGTAAATGTGATAAGAGAAGATCAAGCATATAATGTTGCAAGTTCTGCTGTGAATTACCATTAGCAGAAAGACCACTGAATTTTATATCTATGAAGTCCTATATATAGTACGATAATGTGTGGTCTAATACATATTGGTTGACCAGTTGGAGTTTTGTGGGTTCAAGTTCAGAATGTGCCACAATGTCAGTGATTGCAATATAAGTTACCAGAATTCACCCGTTAGATGGGAACATTAGAGCCTCTAATTTTTAAGCTTCAACCCATACCAATACTTGACAATCTATTTAGTAAGTATAATCAATAATAAGACACAAAAATTACATTCATAGATGAGCTTCTAACCTATACATATTCATAACCATGCCTGGAGAGCAATAACCACATTGTGTGCCGTTAAAGTTGGCAAGTCTAGTTTGAGTCATGTCATAACCTATCTTCATGTTTCCAATTCCTTCTATAGTTGTCACTGCCATTCCATGACAAGCAAATACAGGGAATAAACACTGAAACAATTATAAAATCAAATTATAGACAGCTGTAATCAAGAATGCATTTCATGGAATTAATTGCTATGACAAAGAGGTTTTATTTGTTTATTCTCCGTTTTGCTACCTTTTCACATATACGTAATATAGAAACAGTGGACCTCAAACTATTATTTTACAGGGGATATTAAAACCAATATTTCTGAAAAAATTTTGACATTAATTTTTGATTCATTGCATAATTTTGTCTATAATAAGTATACGTGAGAAAATAAAAATCAATCCTTTTATTAGAAAATAGCTTGTGTTATCGTCTTGAGTTTCATGTTAACGTCTTGAGTTTCATGTTTATTGTTTATATGCAGCAGCCCTATATAGCAGGGGGTAGTTGGCTAAATAATAAATCTGAATAAATACAATCTTTCTATTCTCGATTAAGTGAAATCATAAAATTACTAGTTTGGATAATTTTACTATTCACACTCCTTCTTAATCTCCAAATCACTCCCTACCTCTCATTTCCTTCCTATTTCCTAAAACAATAAAAGTGGGAGCGGGGTGCTTATTACGTCATTTTCTTCGCTCCTCCATTCATCCAACTTCAGACTTACATGAATACCAATAAGAAGTCAGTCAACGACTAGGATGCTGAACATGTGACAAAAGTAACCCAATATAGCCAGGAGATACAATCTATACACTGTGTCTATTTATCTTGACCATGCACTGCATACATTCTGGTACTCAAGAGGTTAATGACTACAATTTGAAAATAGACAAATTGTGTTTTAAAAAAACAACAAGTTATTTAAATATCAGATTTTTAATTTAAAAAATAAAAAATCTAGAAACTTAGAATGTTTGTGATCAGACTACCATTTTAGTATTTAGAACTTAACATAACTACTAATTCTTACAGAGTTCACAGCTATCGAGGTTGGTGCCTGCGTAACTGGATGTGTAAACTTCAAGGTGACAACACAAGCACCACAGCCTCCTTCTCTACACATGAATTTTGTCCCTTTAAGTAGAGCATAATTTCTAATGAAGGTATTAAGTGATGTGTCTCCTGGCAAACTGCTTGGAACTAGACATAATAAACATGTGTTGGGTTATATAATAATTGAATTTAGATACACATATAAAATAATGATTTGGAGTGCAGAAATGAAATTTTAAGAAAATGTGTCGGTATGTACAGCATTATAAATCACATTTAAAATGGAAAGCAATATTTCAAACTCGATTACATGATTACTATTCAAAATGTTGCTTAAACAGTATGTTGTTGCTACTAGCTTATCACCCACTAATCAACACATTTTCCTTAAATTCCAAAAAAGCTTTATGTTTTTGTTGACCACAAACTCCAACAAGGTTACACTGGTAAAGCTAGTGATAGATAATGATTTTTCTTTAATTTAGCTACTTCCTTTGTGATAATATTCCTCTAAAGTTTAAGTTAAACACAATCTAATACAGCTGCGCCGGTGACTACAAATGCTTCAAACTCAGTTTCGAAGGTCCTTAATTTAGTGAACGATTCTAAACACCTGTCTGAAAACGTCAATCAAATGTCCATTCCCTTAACATTAATTCCCTAAACTTTTTTACTGAACAAAATCAAGTAGTTAACAAAGGCAACCCAACCCATACACTGAACTCAAGACATTACATTTTGTCATTTCCATAAATTCAATCAGAAGTAAGAAAAGTTTACTGTTTGAATTTGTACATACAACTGCCTTGAGTGGTAAGGAGTGATGACACCACCAGCATAGTTATATTGAATGAACTCTACATAGCCTATTTAAAATTTTTATTTCTTATTATTGTATATAAGTGTACTGTAGCATAGCAACCTTTGGTTTTCTTTACTTGTTGTTATTCTCTTTAAAATGATGTATTACTAGATATCTATTATCATTTTTACATTATTTGGTTGCCTCCCCCCACCCTCAAGGACTTTTGAGACATCCTAAAAAAATCATGGCTCCTTATAATGCATAAGAATTAAATTAATTTATAAAAGAAATTGTTAATCCAAGTTAAACTTAATTTCCGTTTCACATTTGATACTTATAATCATTAGCTATGTGTATTTAGGTAATCATATTCCTGTTCCAAACTTGTTACATTTGTAATTTCATGAAATAAGTTGGTTTTCAAATTTTTATTTAAAAGTTTTGGACCATATTCAGGTGAAAAACTATGAATTTCAAATTTGTGCACATTCTAAAAATAAATCCCAAAATGTAAAATTTAGAAAAATTTTAGTATTGTATCACATTACCCAGTTTTCATTTGTAATATGTCACAGTTATTATCGAAGCTGTTATTATCGAATTTATAAAATGAAAATTTTCATTCTCCACATCAAAATACCAACACTTCCTATAGTGTTTTTGTTATGTGGCTCAGTATATAATAAGATTTTTTTAAATAAATAAAGTATATGAAGTCTGTACGTTTTCTACAATAAAAAAAAACTAACACTAAAAACACTTTTTTTTTTTTACCAAATAATAAAAATACCGGTAACGTTAATAATCGCTCTAGTACTGAATTTTAGTTAAAATTAAAATAGATTTCATTAGTAAAATATGATTGTTTCTTTATAAAATAATCAGAAAATTTCAAAATATCAGCAGTTTAAAACTGATTTTTGGTAGTTTATCTTATCTAGCTTTATATAACTGCTATCTATACCTACTACCTAAAACTGCTATTTATAATTGCTAATTGTAACTGTTATCTATAACTACTTTCTATAATTTAATTGCTATCTGTAACTGTTTCCTATTGCTACTTTCTATAACTGCTCTTTTAGTGCTGTTTAGCAATCTATATATACTGTACTATATTAATATCAAACTTGAACTGTTGAAACAAAAGTAAAAGCAAAAAACACTAACAATAATTCTTTTTTTTTTACTCGTCACATCAGCTTACTGATACAAACAAATAACGTATTTTAAAGTTATATGAGCTCAAAACAACACTCAAATTTGTATCTTATTTATGTTTACCCTTAAAATTGAAAAATATATCATTTTCCTTAATCACAAAAGTATGGTAGTTATGTTATTCTGATAGTTTGGGGAAAAAGTGAAAGAAAGAAATTTACAATTTTGTGTTTGAGGCTGAAATGTCTAACCTACTTGTATTTCATCGTTTAAATATTTAAATTTATTAAACATTAATATATATTATACTGTACAATCAAAATTATTCATATATGTCAAAAAATGTACTGTCTTCTCAAATGAATTTAAACTGGCAACAAAACAATGGATATACTGGAAGTTTTAGATGAGAAAAAACGAAAAGTAGTTACAATTTACAACACCATCGGCAACCACCAATAAGGAAACAAAATGCTTCACAAGTAATAAAATATATTTTAACTGGAAGGATAACAAGTAGCAAGAAATAAGGAAACTATAAAACAAGTCTTGTACAGCTATGTTAATACATACCGGTATACACTGTTCCATTAATTGAGAAAATTGCTACGTTATCTTCAACAAGACTGAAACAGAAACAAAATAGAGTGGTTTGTTTAAAGAGTTTTGAACCTGTTATAGTCTATTAGATATTTTAATTTATTATTTATTCCCTGCTAAATAGAGTATTTTTGTGATGCAATTATCCTAAAAACAATTGTTTTTTCACTGATGTGTATGCTCCTGCCTTTGGGTATTTTTTTGAGATTCCACGGTAATTATTTTGAAATATGTAAAGATTATAATAAAATGAATTGGATAATTTAAGTAATGGACACTTAGAATATCATAGGATGATTATACATTGCAAAAAATTCAAAACTAATAAAATAAACAATGGGTGAAGAATTAATTATTGATTTATTTGTCTAAACAAAACAATTATTATCATAACAAATCAAAAGACACGTGTTATTTAGATGTGTTGTTTGTTTCATGTCGAGTCTTCGTAAAAATCACATTTTTAATTAATGGTATGAAATTACATCGATAAAACAGCACATGTTAAGCTTTAAGTTATAATGACTTACAAGCATTTAATATATTTCCACTGAACTTGTTTTTAATTTTAGACATTTTTATGGAACAACAAATTTTTCAGAAAGCTCCATTGTATAATTCTTAGATAATAAAACATCACTACAATTATTATCTATTTTCAAATGCTCTATCTCAAAATTATGTTTGTTTTCCTGTTTGTATGGAAATAAGGTTAGGTTATACCCAATTTATTTATTGTATTGTCGTGTAACGTTTTATTTCAAGATAGCAAAAGCTATAAAACAGGTGACATTATCATTTTACATAAATAATAAATAAAAAACATATATATACACACCAACAATATACATAATAACACTAAGCATTCAAAACACTACAATAAAGTTTATTATATTATAAATGGATAATCAATATTGGTGAAACAAGGAAATTTGTTTTGAACAATTCCATTTGTATTTATTAATAACATTAAGAAATTACAATTATTAGAACAATTCTAGGTTCCTGCCAGTTACCCCCTTTTTTTCCCCCTTTATGAAATTTATTTTTAAACATTTAATATATCATAATATAAATGATGTATCTTTTTGTGTATAGCCTAAGTCAATTTTTCACAATACAAATTACTAAAATAATCTAACACAATTAACATACCTAATCTAAATGGATGATTAATTTGTGAAAGTGGTGATTATGAGGATGTCTCATAATGATGAGGATGGTGATTATTACAATTTGGATGTCTCTGAAATTCTAAATAATTAGTCGATGGGTTAAAGTTTATTGGAAGTTCACTATTATTTTTTGTTTTGAAATTTTGAAATTAAAATATGCGGAACCATACTTATGCTGATAATTGTGTGTTAAATGTAGATTGATTTATTCGTTGTAACTCAACAAACTATGTATATTAATCTCATTTGCAGATATGGCATACTTATCAGTTCTTATTCAGTTGAAATTATAATATTTTTCTTTTTAATTCTGAGATATTATTTTTATCCAATTTTTTTTAAAAGTCCTCCAAACATTTTTCTTTTATACTTATCTTTTATTCATAGCCTTTTTGTTTCCAACACCCGAATTAGACTTTTTCTTACACCTTCCATTTACAACTTTTTACTTTTTTCTGATATTATTCACTTTGTCACTTTCATTTTATCACTTGTATAGGTACCATATATATTTACAAATTAAAATTATTATAATGATGTACGATATGAAATGATTTTATGTTATTGGATCATATGGTATGAAATATAATTATTTACAGTTTTATGTTTGTGTGAGATGAGGTTTTATCCTTTTATTTATATTATTTACAATCTTACAACTGTGCAATTTCATACCGCACAGGTTTTAATTCCATTCACAATCTATACTTATAACTGATTTACAAATAAACAAGCTACATAAATTTATCATTTGTTTAGATTTTGTATGGATAGGAGACACAGGCTTACCTTGGAAAGTGATCCTTGGTATTACCTAATAGTACACAAGTAAGAAAAACACACACAAAAATACTAAAGGTCGGAAATATTTTGTAAATTCTGTTCACTTTCTCAATATTTCAGAACATTGGTGTTTTTTGTGTGTGTGTTTTCTTACTTGTATAATTAGCTAATACCAAGGACCACTTTCCAAGGCAAGCCTGTGTCTTCTATCCATACAAAATGTAAACTAATAGGCTATGTGCCCTATTAAACTCTAACCTAAAACCATTTAAATATCCATTAGGACTAATATACTTTAAAAGTCGAAAATTTCTTCAGTGTTTTCTTAAAAACTACAAAACTCTTAACATTTTTAATGACGAATGAAAACTTATTAAATAATTATTTCTCCGTGAAATCAGGAAGTTTAGAAAACTTATTCATCAATTATTTTAATTTTAATTGTGTATTTACTGTAATTAAACTAAAAATCATTATTTAAAAATTAGGTACTTAATATTAAAACCTAGCACACTCACTCTGAACCCACATCATACTACCTTAATTCATAATTGATTTTATATAATTCTTTTTCCTAGATCACAATTTTAGGCTTTTAAATTATATTAACAATCTGCCCAAAACATATCCCAAACCCTAAACATTGGAGTCTAACATTTAAAAGTATACGATTAATAAACTGTGCAAAAAAATTGCAAAGTTTCTCACTCACCCATCCCCAAAATAGTTACAAAAATAGTCAACAAATTAAATGTCAGTTCAGTAGATGTCAGTCAACACGTGAAAATGAACCAAGAAAAAAATATATGACGTCTTTAAATATAATATATTATATTAAAAGGGACTAAACTCGTTTTGTTTGGACTCGTCCTTAGCGTAAATCGTTTTAGATTAAAATAGAGCTCCAATGACGATGGTCAAAGGTTTATTATTTTTTTCCAATTACTTCTAAATTGTTACGGTATGTAATTTTTTTTTCTTCTTATTAGTAATCTGCACATTTGTAGGAAATCGGTAAATGAGAAATTACTTCTTTTATAACAGCCCCATAGCCAATTTTTGGTTTTCACAGATAACTTACAGTCTTTTTTGAGAGATAAAACAACCAGTACTTTTTGTTTTGGTCCTTAAGAGCTACATCTGAGGAAATATGATTAAAATTATTAGATTTTCTATGGCAGCTACCCCCCAATTTTGAGTAAAAAAAAATGTCTGAGATATGGCAAAAATATGCCAAGATATACTATTGGGTAGTTAGTTATTAAATACACAACTTTTCAAAATCCGCTCTACCGATTTCGTATAAATTTTAGTTAATGCAAAATCGAAAATAAATAATTATCATAGTTCAAGAATGATTGTTAAAAAAAAAAAAAAAAAAAATCAAATATGATTTATTCTGAGCAGGCGTTTGTCTCCGAAGGATGAAATTTAGGCCCATTTATATACCGGTAGGCCTATCTAAATATTTTTTCAGACATATTCCGTGGTTCATTTTTACTTTTTTATTGACAACTACCAAACCGACATTTTTGGTAATAGTTAGTTTTGGTTAACTTTTATTTGGTTTTTGGAATGGGCAAGTGATAAGTTTAATGTGCAATGTTTTTATTTTGTCTAAATGTGTAAAAACAACTCCCTAGGCGAGGCGTAGAGGTTAGGTTAGGTTAGGTTAGGTGGATGGCGATGGTTTAATTTGCACTATAAAGTTCGCAATCATCGAAGGTTTTTAGAAGAGAGATTGTAACTAACCGTTTCATTGTTACCGTTCACGGTTTTAAAGTATTTACGTAATAGTTGCCTTGAGCTGAAATCCATAACTACCATAACGGTCACTTTAACAACAAACTGGGAAAATATTGAGATTATAGTCAAATATCGTAGTCAATTTATTTATTCTGAATATTCTATTACCATCATGTTAGCTTTGCCCCAGTTTACATAGTCCTTTATCTGCGTATCCAGCTAAATAAATAAACAATTATCATTAGACCTATTTAGTGTGTGAAGCTCAAGATAGCTGATTGTAATGCTCGATTGTTATTAACTTTTGTCGTGACTGAACATTTTGGTCAATTTAATCTACTAACATTTTTTAAATTCCTATAATTTTTTTCCCCGTTTACAAATTACAAGTCGATGGCCATGGTACTTACCCAGCCCCAATCAAATAATGTATTAGAAGCAGTTCATCTAAATGTAATACTCAAAAATGGTCTCTTGCGCAGATAAACCGGTGCAACTGGAACATTTAGCTATTTTACTTTTATAAACAGTTAAATTAATTTATCCAAGCGAGATAAAGTTATTTGTATTTTAAAAAGCCTATTATTATTTTTAGTTTAATAAGACCTTAAGTCCTAAATAACACCTGTTGTGTTATTGTTACGATAAGTGAGCGCCCAACTTTTTTAGACAAATAAAAAGTCAAATCAAACAATTAACATCACATTATTTGATATTGTTGTTCTTCAAATTTGTAAAACCAAGTATTACGTAAACATAATTGTTTATGTTTGGTTAAATTTAATTTGTAGAATTAAAGATCTCGATTCACGTTTAGCGATGGCAATTAGGGGGCCCATTTGGATCTTTTACCGGGACCTAATAACCTACCTAAACAAGTGTAAGCCTACTGGGGCCACCGCACGACAATGGACCTGGATAAGGCCTAATCACTATCTGAAGGCGCATTTATCACGCTAAAACAGCTGTCAAAACTTGGCCCTGATACAAATAGTTAAAAAAATGTTTTCCCATAATTGGTTTTCAGTTTGCGTTTGTAGTAGGCTATATAAACTTCTAAACAATATGTGAATATTTCAATAACAATGTAAGTACTATTCATAATAACTACTGTACATTACTTTTATTATTATTAGGTGTAGTAGTGTTATGACTATTAAAAAAATATTTAAACTGTTTAATTATTTAAATACTGTTTTATTACCAGACCTCATTTTGCTCAATACAATATTAAAAAATATAACAGCACTACAAAATGAAATATATTTATTTTGTTATTGGTGGTTACCATAAAATTTATGTTTATAACAACATTGTTAAATAACAAAAGGAATAAAAGTGGATATAGGTCACATATTGTAAATGTGTATTTAATAATTCAATGGGACCACCATTTTTTTCATTGAGGCTAGAATAAACAAAATAAAAATTGTGATCCCCCTCCCCCCCTAGAAAGCCAGTTTATGAGTCAACTATTTAAAAGTCTTATACGCTTAAAGTTACTTACTTTGAGGTTATAAACATTAACAAAAATAAATGTTAAAACATTTACTTCAAAACGTTAATCGAAGAATTAAGAAATACTATATAAATGGCAGAGATTAAAGCTGATTTATAATCTAGTCATACTAGTTAGTCCAGTTACTGTGGCATTTTCCCTCTAAATTGTTTATAACTGCACCGATTTGTCTGAAATTCTTACAGTTGGTAGGAAATTACTCAAAAAATATAAGTTATATGGTGCGGATGTGTGCTTCTACACCTGGGGTGGTTGACACCCCATCTCGGGGGTTGAAATTTTTACACTCAAAATAACCCCGGCAATTGATATAGAATCAAATTTTAAACAAAAAATGTCATATAAATATTTTTCGGTAGATCAATACTTTTGAATTATTCGCACTTGAAAAAGTATACTTTTCGTTAAAAAAAAAAAAGGAAAAAAAAGTGTTTTCTAATGATTTTTTACGAATAACTCAAAAACTAAGCGTTTTATTTTTGGGGTACTATACTCGATGTATTTATCGTCAAATAACGGAAAATTGAAATCTTTTTCGATAAAAACTCATATAACCTTTTTTAAAGGGTTTGAAAAAACCTTTGAAACGAGCCATGTTAAAAGTCATTTCGACTAAAACAAAGCGAGATGTGATGAAAAATAGTTGGATTACTCTAATTTTTGAAAAAAATAACGAGCAGTATAAGTAACACTATTTTTATCAGGAATAAAATTAAACGTATATCTTCGAAAATTCATTTTATTTTAGTGTTATTTATTAGGTACAAAAGTTTAGCCGGTTTAGAAGGCGTATTTTTCGAAAAAATTATGATTTTTTTTGTATCTATCTAAAAAAAATTGCATTTTTCCAGAATAAATCTAAAATTATAAAAGATACGTAAAAATGGTAGAATACAAAAATGTAGCTTTTTTTCTTAACGAAAATTTTGGTTGTTTTATTGTTGTTGTAGCTTGAAAAATAACGGAAATACAGCCGATTGAAGTTTGAGTTAAAGCGCGTGACTCTTCTGTAATCAGCCTTTTACCCCTTCACTATTTAAAAATAAAGGGTTTTTTGCACATTTAACGTCCTTATTTTTTCTTGTAGCTTTTGAAATTACCTTTAAAATGGTTTTTTAATGGACGCTGTAGCTTAAAAATTAACGGAGTTATCGTAAAAAAACCAATTGCATTTATGAATTATGTGGTATTAATTTTTTACAAACATATTGTTTATTAATTTTTTATTATTTCCTTTATTATGGTCAATCATTTTTTGAAGAAATATAAAACCAAAATTAATTGCATTGTAAATATAAGAATTTTTTATTACAAGTATTGCAAAACAAAAGAACACGGTTCAGCGTGTAGCTGCCGTAAGCTTGGTTTATTTTGCAATGCTACCTGTAACATGTAACATGTAACATGTAACATGTTCTGGCGACAATTGCCAAAACTGTCCTGCAATAAACGAAGAGGAGGAGTTAGAATGTGAAGAGAATGATGTTTCAGACATTGAATAATTTGATAAATTGTAAATATTTGTAAATAATTTTTATTTTTGTAGATATTTTATACCTTCTATGTAAAGTACCTTCATTCATTATTTTTTTAAATAAAAAAATCATAAAAACCACTCAATTTTTTTATTTACACATACATATATCAAAGGAGAGGTTGTTTCGTGAGCATAGGGGTGGTTTTTAAGGGTTGAAATATTTATGAGCGGGAAATGAATTTTTTTCTCGAATATAAATACAAGATTAAAGCGTTTGAAATTATCACAATTTGTTTATGACGTTTTGACACAAGGGGTGGTTTTTAAGGGTTATAAGCAAACAATCAAAAAATATTTTATTGAGTATGAAGGAATTTATTTTGGAATATAAATTTAAAGCTTTTGAAGTTGTTGAAAAAGATTTTTTAAATATATTTTTGTCATAAGAGTAGTTTTAACGGTTGAAGTGTTACAATTAATTAACCAAAATTATTTTATATAAGCAGAGAATTAAATTGTATATGATATAAATGCACTACTAAAACGTTTGAACCTGTTAAACGATTTTTTAAAATTATTTTTATTAAAAGGGGTGTATTTTAAGAATTTTCAAGGGTTGAGAATTTGCACAATAGCCATTATTGTAATTGAAAATATTAAAATTGCATAATTTAACATAATTAAAATCCATACAATGCTTTAATATTATTTTTTTTCAATAAGGGGTGGTTTACACCCCTTAAAAATAAAAATCTCACATAGCGCGTATATAACTGTTGAATAGGGGGGGGGGGGGGGGTAAGATAAGCTTAATTCTAAATGTTTAGCAAAATCGATTCAGTTATAAAAAATTTGGAGGTATTGTCCTGTTTTCCTCTACAGTGACTGGACTATACTTCTGACAGCAGCAACAGCGCCTGCAATATCAGTAATAGGCTACCGCGTAAATGCTAACAAGTATACGAGTAAATGCTAACAAGTATATGCTTCAACTTTCAGTGTAAATCAAATGGGAGTTTCAGAGCTACTAACCATCATGAAAACATCAAAACATCATCACGACGTGTTATAAACCAGAGGTTCCCAACCGGTGGTACGCGTGAGTGATGTGAGCAACATGCTGTTAATAGCTTCTATACGTATGAGCAGTTGCGGAACTCATTTTTAAGGTAAGTTAATTGATGAATATGTGCTCAAAGTAGGCATTCTCTGGTCCAAGTGTATTGGCTTGTGTACAGATGGGGCAAAAGCTATGTCAGGAAAATTGACAGGGCTAGCAGCAAAAATAAAGGAAGTTGTTCCTGAATGCAAAAGTACGCATTGTGTCATCCATCGAGAAGTATTAGCTGCTAAAGTTATGCCGAAAAATCTTAACTCCGTTCTATCAGATGCTGTGAAAGTTATTAACTTTATAAAGGCTAGGGATCTAAACACAAGATTATTGTCCTTGATGTGTGAAGAAATGGTTGGCAAGTTCAAGACTTTACTCCTGCATACAGAAGTGAGGTGGTTATCGCGGGGGGAAATTTTGAACCGTCTCTTTGAACTGAGATCAGAAGTTTTTATCAATGTTTGCTGATGAAGAATGGTTGTCAAGATTGGCTTATCTAGTAGACACTTTTGACAAACTCAACACACTGAACTTGGGACTTCAGGGACCAAACACAACAGCCTTCACAGCCAGTGACAAAATAAACTCCTTCAAGAGAAAGTTGGTCCTGTTTTGTTCACAAATACAGGAGGAGAATTTATCTGCATTTCCAACTCTATCATCATTTTTTGAAGAAAATGAAATATCTCCAATGCCAAATGTGGTTGCAGATATTATTGTTCACTTGGAAGGCCTTCAAAAAAGCTTTAGGAAGTATTTCTCTGAAGATTATTCAAAAGTGGACTGGATCAGAAATCCTTTTTCGGGAACCTCACCAAATGAATTGGAACTAAAAGAAAGTTTTATCGATCTTACAGAAAATAGTTCCATGAAAGATTATTTTAAAGAGAAATCTTTAATTAACTTCTGGATCGGATGTAAAACCGAGTACCCTTTGATCTTTCGGCAAGCTCTGCTATTTTTTATGCCATTTGTTACGAGATACTTGTGTGAGAGTGGATTTTCTGAACTCTTGTGCATAAAAATTAAACATAGAAGCAGAATAAGTGTTGAAGAGGACATAAGAGTGAAGATAAGTTCCATTACTCTTAATGTTGATATTTTAATCACAGGCAAACAACAAGTTTCGCACTAAAGACTATAAAAGTATATTTTGTATGATGATCAATTTTTTGCTGAGTTTGTAGGCCTACTAATTTTTTATTTGCATGTTTTTAGACCTAAGGGTAATAAATAAAACTGTAAATTAATACCATTTTAATCTTTTTATTTCTTCTTTATTAGCATGTTATAAATAAACAAATATCTAACCATTAAATATGAAGTTTTCTCTGGAATTTAATTCAAAAAGCCTTTGAACACTTTTAGAAGAGTAAATATTATACGTTTATTAAAATATTTAGGTCTGGTGGTACGCTAAAATTTCTCAAAAAGTCAAGTGGTACGCAGGTGCAAAAAGGTTGGGAACCATAATTTCTAAACCATAATTTCACCAGATTCTATTTCTCTGTTCTTCTTGATTTTTATTAATATTGCGACTACTTAAAACTTATGTTTACTTCAAATGATCCGTTTAATTTTGTTTTTACGTATTAAACGAAATAATCTCTTTCTTTATTTTTACACAAAACCAAAGTCAGACTTATACTTTCACAAAGAGAGTTTTACTTAATGTAGATTACTGCTTTATAAGTTAACCTTAAATGTTTCAAACATACAGCTATTAAGTTTGATTTTAAGATTTCTTTTTTTCAGCCTTGTTTTGTTGAGATCATATTTTTCACGTGGTTTTAAATTTAGCGCGTTTACTTTTATCGAAAAACAACGGCGATAGTTATGACATGCTGACATGGTTTATACTTTTAAAATCCAATGATTAAAAAAAAGAATCAGAAACAATGAATATTAAAATCGTCCATTCTTAATTTAAAATGATAGAATCATGCGTAGATTATTTCAAAAGATTTTTCCTTCTTACGAAAAGTTTTGTGACGTCACGAACTGTTAAGTTTGTCCTTGAATTGGACGTATAAATACATAATAATTACTCTCTTTCTCTCTCTCATTCAATAATTAATTGTCATTACAATTAATATTAATTAAAATAATTGAAATAAAGTTTGAATTACAAATATTAACAATTAAAAATGAATGTCACGGGAAAATGAAGGAATTAATTGTAATACGATTTCAATATAACTGCATTTTTTCCTCAAAATGGCTGTCCTGTTCGTCATCGTTTACCATTTTGTACATTTAACTATTATTTTTCAGGTTAAATTATATTAGCTTTGTATTTCTTTAAATATTACTAACTTTCCTAAATTAATCAAACATAATTTGAAAAAAGCAAGTTAAATTTGACAAATTAATAATAGTTTGTAGCAAGATAACGGAAATGATAAGACTAATGACTTAATTACAAGTATAAAAAGAGAATTCATTACCTTTTTTATTTAAAATATTTTCCTGAATTATATAATATTAATTTCATTCTTAAACAATTTAAATTGATTATTTACGTTCAACCGAGTTCAAAGAAAAACGATCAAAACTTTGAGGATACTATAAATTAAAATGTCAATACTTACTTAAAATGACACCGTGACACAGATTTCGGCTACCTCCAGGAAGGTGAATGTGAAACCAAGGGTAGTAAAGAAAAACAGTTGTGTAGCCTATATCAGAGGTTCTCAAAGTCCAGGCCACCACGGACCCCCCACCTGAAAACTTGCCAACTTTGCGGACCCCCCCAATTTATATGATACATTTCAATCTTATTTCCTAATATGTACTTACCAAGAATTCTATATATTTATTCAGTTTTCTATATATGTTTTAGAACTACTGTCTATTTCATTACTTAACACTATTATTTTGGGCTGTGTTAGTCAAAATTAATTTAAAAATCAATACCTAGGAATAAATGTTATCAAATTCCAAATGTTCTTACAAATGTTATTAAAGTTTTACTAGTAAGAACGAACTTATTGGTGTTTGTGAACAAAACATTGTTAGCCTCGTTTAAGTGCTGATATCATTCTTCATATGAGTTGTACAACAAAGACGTATTAGGATTTTAAATGACAAAACGGAAATGCTCAAACTTGTTTAATTACACAAAAAGTAAGAAAGTAAAACATAGGCTAGTAACTTATGAACATAGTTATCTATAATATTTTTAAATAATATTTATCAAGTCTCCTTTCACAAATCATTGTGTCATCGTCTCTTGAGTTTTCACAGATAAATCAATGGGACGAATGAAGTTGTTTCTTCGATTTGATAATATCCAAGGTGTTGGGGAGAGTTGTTGAAATCTTCAACCTCAATGCTGGTTCAATATTCTTAAGTCGATTTCTTTTAACACTTTTTATGTTACAAAGTGTAGAAAATGTTTGCTCACACAAATAAGTTGTACAAAAAGGGACAAGATGTTTGAGTGCTTCGTTAGCTAAATCTTTGAATTCAGACTGGACAAGAAACCAAAAATGACATAAATCATTTTCTTCTTTGTAGATAACTTCCCAAGTCCCACTGCAAGATAACTCTACTAATTCATCTTGCTTACCTTCAGAGAGGCTTGAAAGACTAGCAATATCTCTTTTTTTAAATGGGTATCTCATCCAGTCATTATTGGTATCTGGTTCAGGGAAGTACTTTCTCAATGCATTTGACAAATCTATCATGTGTTCAACAATAAATTATGTCTTGGACTTCAGAGGGAAGACTTTCTCACTGCCAACTAACTAATATTGTAGTTATATATCTATGCTATTTATCTACTCCAGCTACATGTTGTGGTTGAATTTAACTTATTTTCTACTTTTTAGCAGGCTAGCACCGCGGACCCCCTGATACAAGCTCGCGGACCCCCAGGGGTCCGCGGACCCCACTTTGAGAAACTCTGGCCTATATCACTACTTTCTTGACATCGGCTAAGCCCAACGGGCCTCGTTGTTGTGTGTAAAATTTCATTTAATAGGGATTTCATTTTTTAAAATAAAATTTATCACTTTTTTCAAAATTGATTTCCATGTCATTTTAAAGATTACAAATACAAGCGGAGTTCCCCGTTAAAACTTATTTGTACCCCCAACGGTTCATTGTAACATTTTAGGTGGGAATCAATTATTTGTAGGCCTATCAAAAGTTTAATTATCTGAGTAGTTTGTACCTGAGGAATGGCGCGCCGCTCAAAGGTCAAGTCCAAAGGTCAAAGATAAGAACTAGCGACTTTGAGAACGTACTGGCGCCACTAAGTAAACAAAGATAAGGGTTATGTAAACAGTACAAAGGTCAACTATGAGAAAGAGTAGAGCCCACTAAGTAAACAATCTAAGTAAATAAAAGATAAGAGATTAATTTATGTAAATACAATTAGTTGTGTAAATAAAGAGTTGTGTTCGTCAGTTCGAATTATGGAGATCAAAGTTCAACCGGGGTTTGGCGCATGATTAATCATCCTACGTCACACGCGCGGGAATTTTAAATTATTCGATATGTAAGATTTCCACTCGGAACAATCAATGTTCAACCGGGGCTTGGCGCATGATTCATTATTCGATATGGGGTGTGATTTTTAAATTATAAAATATATAGAATGTTATCAAAATACATCAGTTTAAATAATGGAACCTTCTCTTATAATTCTCAAGTGTTGTAACGGGGCCCTCTGGATGTGGGAAATCACAATTTGTAATAAATTTTCTAAAAAATATGATAGTATTATGTAACATTGATTTTAAAAATATATTTTGGCACTATGCAGTGTGGCAGCCCTCGTATAATATTAGCACTATACCAATTATTTTTCAAGAAGGATTACCAGATATGAATACCGGGGACCCGACATCTCCTAATTAAATAATAATAGATTATTTGATGCGAGAATCCAATAGTAGATATATTCACGAAAGGTTGTCACCATAGAAATATCAGTGTGTTTTTCATTACACAATATTTGTTCCATCAAGGTAAAGGTCAAATAGACATTTCACTGAATGCCCATTATATTGTGTATTTTAAGAATCCACGTGATAAAAGTCAAATTAGACACCTGGCTCAACAGGTAATCCGAAATTTATACAAGATGCTTACATTGAGGCTACTAAACAACCCTACGGTTATCTTCTGTTTGATATGTTACAGTCTACACCCGAAGATTTAAGAATTAGGAGTTTGTATATTGCCTTCGGATAAATATAATTATGTATACGTCCCAAAAAAGAAATAAAAACTAACACTTTCAAATAGCCGTCATCATTTCTACACAATGCCCCGTTCAGTGATAAACAATGTGGAGTTACTCCGTGTTTTGTTAAAAATGAATCCTAATAGAAGAAAACAGTTTTTGAAATCATCCTATGTAAATTTGATTCAATCAATATGTGAGTGTGCGTACAATACGTTAAAAGGAAATGTACCTTTAACAAAGTCTCAGAAGTGTTTTTATCCCGATATAAACACATCCTCAGGAAACTTGTAAGGCACGGTAAAAATTGGAAGACAAATAAACGTGTTATAATACAAAAAGGTGGTGCATTATTTCCGTTATTAATAGGCCCAGTTTTAAGTACAGTACTGCAACATTTACTAAATTAAATGGAACATGCTAAGAAAATGGTTTTATTGCATCAAGACTTCGTACAAAAACTAAATGAAAATGACAGTGGGGGCTTACCGAGTGATTTAGATAAAGAAATGGAAGAAATATTATACAACTCTAAACTTAATGATAGGGGAAAATGGTTAAAATACCAACAGATCCTACAACGTTACTTATATTTTACTGAACAACACAGAAAACCCGTAGAACTTACAATAAATGAAAACAGTAGTATTACAAATCAAGAAGAAGTAGAGGATGAATCACCTAATGGGGCGGAATTATTAGATTCGATCCCTAAAACTTTTCGTAAAAATGCTGAAAATCTGTTAAACCGCATTGTACAAGACAGATCTATAAAGTGCAATGCCTTAGGTACTGTTAATATTGACGGTTTTTCGATCCCAGGGTCTAATATTATATATCTTTTAAATGACGTATTAAGAGCAAAGAAATCAACAAATCCTCCAGGTTGGAGTAAGTTTATAACAGCATTAAAAAGAAATAATGCACCGAGAAGTTATATAGGTAATCCAGACCGTCGTTACTTTTTGGATAAAGAAGATATAAAAGAAATCGGTGTTAGGAAACGAGATCCAATGTATTAAAGACCTCAGAATAGACAACCTACAACACCCACAACAAGTTCTCTCGATATTCCTAATATTAGAAAATCCATGTCATCACGTAGGTACTTCATCATTTAAGTGGGAAACACTTTCACCGTAATATATACAAAGAGCTCTGGAAAGTGTACTACAACTCCTCTCATCCTGCTAACCCCTTGGTAAACGCTTTGAAACACAAATACAAATCGAATAAAATTAAAGATTGGTTGCAATCGCAAGATACATATACTCTTCATAGACAAGTAAGAAAAATTTCCCCAGAAATAAATATATAGTAAACAATATAAATCAGTTATGGCAGGCCGACTTAAACGATATGCATGGAATATCGAAGTATAATAATGGAATTAATTGATGTCTTCAGTAAATATGCATTTGCATATCCTTTGAAAAACAAAACTGACAGTTTAGTTAAAGAAGCGTTTGAACATATTTTCAAAAAGTTTAATAGGAAACCTCAACGTATACAAACAGACAAGGGGACCGAATTTACTTCAAAAATATTTTCAAGACAATGATATAATGTATTCGACAACAAGAAACCCAGACGTAAAAGCTGCAGTAGTTGAACGTTTTAATAGAACGCTTAAAAGCAGAATGTGGCGTTATCTGACTTTTAATAACACGTATAGATACATAAATGTTCTTCCAGATTTGATGACAGCATACAATAAAGCTAAACATTCCACGATTAAAATGGCGCCTGCCGATGTAAACTATTCTAATATATTATCTGTTTGGAAAAATATGTACAATAAAGTACAAAATACATCAAAACCAAAATTTAAAATAGGGGATACTGTTCGAATTTTTATGGATAAGGGTCCTTTCGAAAAAGGATACGAAACCAAATGGAGTGAAGAATTTTTTTAAATAAAAAGAGTAGTAAAACGCGCCCTGCCTATTTACGAATTGGAAGATTTAAAAGGGGAGGAAATAGAAGGAAGTTTTTATGAGTTCGAAATACAAAAGTTATACTTCGAAAAGAAAAAATATACAAAATAGATAAAATAATTGACACAAAAGGCAAAGGTCGTAGTATGAAAGTACTTGTTAAGTAGAAAGGTTATCCATCATCTTTCAACTCTTGGGTTTCAGCTTCGAATCTTGTAAATATTAAAAAAATGAACGAGTCGTTTTATTTAACTCTCCCGAGTAATAGTTCAATGACATATTTTTTCACCAATACGAAAACTAAATATCTACTCAAATACCAAAATAAATCATTTTTAAAGGAGAATGGGAAGTTGGACTTGTAGAGATTCATTATCCGTGTACATTCCTTACAATCACAGAAGGAGATAATCATATATTTATATATACGCATGAAGTGGAAACTGATAAGCATGACTTGACATTTACAAAATTAAACCCTGGTACGTACAACACGGAAGAATAATTGATTGAGTCATTAAATAAAAATGAAGATGTTAAAAAATATATAAGATTTACCTATTACCATAAAACACGTCAATCCTTTAAAAAAAGATGTTAAAAATATTGAATTTTCACCTAAATTGGCACTTCAACTAGGATTTGATCCCACTACATCCGATACTTATACTGAAAACACTAAACAATTACTATAAAAGTTGTTTTAAAACACTTTAACAATGAATTATAAATATCACTTAAACTTAACTTCCACAAACTCAACTCACTTAAACCAAACTCTGATATTAGCTCCTAAACGCACACGCATAAATACCAGATAAAACTGACGACTTGTTTTCGAATTTAGAGTTTATATGTGAACACTTGTTTTCCAAAACTCGGTACATTGACATGATGAGTAATACAGTTTAGGACTTTGAGGGTAGTTATCGCACAAGTTCTTGACCCCAAGTCATTCAAAACAAGTACGTCACAAAGTCGATGACCTGTTTGTCTTGTAAACAGATGACAAATTTGAACCCTTGTACGTACTTACGCATACAAATAAGTGATTCACTAAGTCTTTGACTTCATTATTCGTTTGATGTATACAGATGACAATTGGTTAATGGACTCTTATTCATTGACTTGTATTACTTATTATGAACAATACACACGGCAAATTTGTTGTTAGACATTCATATTTTGTAATAGACAGATGACAAATTAACTGTTCAACGTTCGTCTTAATCCCGCACATACGCATACGGTCGAATAGTTTTAAATAGTTTTAAACTTTTGTAATCATCAAAGAATAAGTTAAAATTTCATGTATTAACCATGTTTTGTTAAGAAATAGTGTGCGTATTTTGGTATGTTATTATATTTTACTAAATGAGGAATAACAACAGGTTTCATAAGTTTTAAACGATGATGATATAACCAATTTTGACTTCCATATAATTATCCATCCAATATCATGAATATTTAGGGATGAGAAGGTTTTAGTAACATTCTATAATATATTTTATAATTTAAAGATCACACCCCATATCGAATAATGAATCATGCGCCAAACGCCGGTTGAACTTTGATTGTTCCGAGAGGAAATCTTACATATCGAATAATTTAAAATTCCCACGCTTGTGACGTAGGATGATGAATCATGCGCCAATCCCCAGTTGAACTTTGATCTCCATAATTCAAACTGACGTGTTCCGAGTGGAAATCTTACATATCGAATAATTTAAAATTCCCACGCTTGTGACGTAGGATGATGAATCATGCGCCAAGCCCCAGTTGAACATTGATTGTTCCGAGAGGAAATCTTACATATCGAATAATTTAAAATTCCCGCGCTTGTGACGTAGGATGATGAATCATGCGCCAAGCCCCAGTTGAACATTGATTGTTCCGAGAGGAAATCTTACATATCGAATAATTTAAAATTCCCACGCTTGTGACGAAGGATGATGAATCATGCGCCAATCCCCAGTTGAACTTTGATCTCCATAATTCAAACTGACGTGTTCCGAGTGGAAATCTTACATATCGAATAATTTAAAATTCCCGCGCTTGTGACGTAGGATGATGAATCATGCGCCAAGCCCCAGTTGAACATTGATTGTTCCGAGTGGAAATCTTACATATCGAATAATTTAAAATTCCCGCGCGTGTGACGTAGGATGATGAATCATGCGCCAATCCCCGGTTGAACATTGATTGTTCCGAGAGGAAATCTTACATATCGAATAATTTAAAATTCCCGCGCTTGTGACGTAGGATGATGAATCATGCGCCAAGCCCCAGTTGAACATTGATTGTTCCGAGAGGAAATCTTACATATCGAATAATTTAAAATTCCCGCGCTTGTGACGTAGGATGATGAATCATGCGCCAAGCCCCAGTTGAACATTGATTGTTCCGAGAGGAAATCTTACATATCGAATAATTTAAAATTCCCACGCTTGTGACGTAGGATGATGAATCATGCGCCAATCCCCAGTTGAACTTTGATCTCCATAATTCAAACTGACGTGTTCCGAGTGGAAATCTTACATATCGAATAATTTAAAATTCCCGCGCTTGTGACGTAGGATGATGAATCATGCGCCAAGCCCCAGTTGAACATTGATTGTTCCGAGTGGAAATCTTACATATCGAATAATTTAAAATTCCCGCGCGTGTGACGTAGGATGATGAATCATGCGCCAATCCCCGGTTGAACATTGATTGTTCCGAGAGGAAATCTTACATATCGAATAATTTAAAATTCCCACGCTTGTGACGTAGGATGATGAATCATGCGCCAATCCCCAGTTGAACTTTGATCTCCATAATTCAAACTGACGTGTTCCGAGTGGAAATCTTACATATCGAATAATTTAAAATTCCCGCGCGTGTGACGTAGGATGATGAATCATGCGCCAAGCCCCGGTTGAACTTTGATTGTTCCGAGTGGAAATCTTACTTATCGAATAATTTAAAATTCCATCGCGTGTGACGTAGGATGATGAATCATGCGCAAAGCCCCGATTGAACATTGATTGTTCCGAGTAAAAATCTTACATATCGAATAATTTAAAATTCCCGCGCGTGTGACGTAGGATGATGAATCATGCGCAAAGCCCCAGTTGAACTTTGATTGTTCCGAGTGGAAATCTTACTTATCGAATAATTTAAAATTCCCGCGCGTGTGACGTAGGATGATGAATCATGCGCCAAGCCCCGGTTGAACATTGATTGTTCCGAGTGGAAATCTTACATATCGAATAATTTAAAATTCCCACGCTTGTGACGTAGAATGATGAATCATGCGCCAAACCCTGGTTGAACTTTGATCTCCATAATTCGAACTGAGTTTATTTACACAACTAGTTTATTTACACAACTAATTGTATTTACATAAATTAATCTTTTATATTTTATTTACTTAGATTGTTTACTTAGTGGGCTCTACTCTTTCTCATAGTTGATCTTTGTGCTGTTTACTTAGTGGCGCCAGTACGTTCTCAAAGTCGCTAGTTCTTATCTTTGACCTTTGACCGGCGCGCCATTCCCCGGGTACAAACTACTGAAGTGTACTATCAACAAGATGGAGGTCCACCTCACAATCATCTTGACGTGAGGGAATTTCTTGAAAACACTTTTCCTGAACGATGAGTAGGACGATGATGAAATGCTCGGCAGCATCTCCAGAACACCCGGTATTTTAAAAGACACTGTACAAAAAAAAAATCAAGGACTCGGCAAGAATTGGGACAGCACACCGAGAAATTAATTATACTATCCATTTGGCTACAATGCAGTTAGTTAGTCCCTCTGCACTGCAGTTAAACCGTTACCGTAGATTAATGATGGTCATTTTGAACATTCATAAGTTTAAGATGCCATTTGTTTTCTATGATAAAATAAAACTGTTCAAACTGTGTATACATTTTTTGTAGACGCTCTGTGTGTATACACTAGTTTATTTTACTGGTTGACTATGACTGCAACTTTCTTTTAAGCTTTTACACTTTATACTAAAGTAAACTAATTAAAATTAACACAAAACTAGGAAATGTTACAAATTTATGCAAGAATCTGATACAGATAAAAAAGAAAGCTATGTTATGAAAGGTGCGTGTTAGTCGTCGACTTGGCATACATGACACGCCTTCTACATAATGATGATCAAGAGAAATTTCTATAATAAACTCTTTTAATGTTAGGCCTATATATCTGCTAAGATCATTTGTTAGATTTATATTCAGTTTCTAGGCGACTAGAAACTTAAAATTTAGGCTATGTTGGTGTTTTTCACTTTTTCCGTGTTCTAGTTTATCACTTAATAACGGGTAATTGATTTATACTCTCGAAACTTCCTGTATTTAGTTCTACATACACAAATCAAGATAAATTTCCGATAAAACCATATTAGGCTAATAAGAAGTAAATTTTGTTACAATTTTTAATTTTCTTCATTTGAAATGCACGGGAAATTACACAAAATGGCTGCCCACGTGTTAACAACTGTTATAACCTTAAAATTTGATTTTACAAAATAACTCCTGATCATCAGATAATAATATTTATAAACTTAAAGTAGAAAATGTCAAATGGCTGCCGATTATCAGCTATATAACCTTAAAACTAGTAAAGTCATAACGACAACCGATTATCAGCTGATATAACCTTAAATCTAGAAACGTCAAATGGTTGCTGATCATCAAATAATGATATAACATTAAAACTAGGAACTTCAAAATGGCTGTCATTGTGTTATCACTTGGTATATCGTAAAAATCTGGAAAAATAGATACTTAATTATTAAGAATTTCCAACTATGTATTTATTCTTTTCACAGTAACCTTCATGTAGAAATTTTATTTAAACGGTCAGACCCTGAGACGAAACGGTATGAAATAAGTTGTGATGAAATATTGTTTTCAATGAGAACAATTCACTCCTGCTTTAATGGGAGTCTGTTTGGAAGAATGGTCCAACGGAACGAAACGTTTGTTTCGCCTATTCAACTGTTTTGATTGATATAACTTAGGATAGGTTAGGTTAGGTTACGTTATGTTAGGTTAACAGTTGAGTTTACTCCAATTTCGTTCATAATCCTAAGGGAAAACTATTCATCAAGAGTTACTTTTATCACATAAAAATATATTCGAAAAGTTGCTGTTTGGTTTTCACGTAAATATCTGTTAATCTCTGAGTAAAAATACGGGTTTTTTAAATTTATACACAGCTGTATATTCCAAATTGATGGAGAGATTTTGACGAAATTTGTATGTGTATTTGATCTTATCTCCAGCTATTTTTATTTAGGAATACCGGCGTTTTATTATTTTAATTACCTGTTTATGATGATGTCGAACAATCCTTTAAATTGCTTGTTTATTTTCTTATTTCAGTACATGACGCGTTTCGACCTATTTCTCTTTAGTCATTTTCAAATGTTTTGAATCAAAATCAATAAATAAAACACAAACACAATGTGACTATACTTGTGTTGTGTTTTTTTTTTTTTTTTTTTGACATTTTTCGATTCAAAACATCTGAATTCTGAAGATGACTGAATAAGTCGAATGCGTCATGTATTGAAATAAGAAAAGAAACAAGGAATCCGACATAGTACCATAACACACGAGATATTAAAAAAACTGTTTTAAATGGCCGCCATTTTGACATTTTCAATTCGATTGTTCTGAATTTCAATAAGCTCATTCAAAAGTCCCTTATACCAATTTCATGTTTCTATCTAGATTTTTGTGTCCGCTATCCAAAAAGAAATAATTTTTAAAATGGTTGACGTTTAAAATTTTTAACGTCAAATATTTCAAAAACCGTTAACTTTATAAAAAATCTACAAGAAACAATAGTTTCCCATTTTAATGACAAACAAAATGGTTTTTGTAGTTTTACTTTAACTCGAAGGGTATTCGAGTTATCGACAAAAACAGAAAACATAATTTCTTACTAATTGTCTACAACACCTAAGATTAGGCTTATAACTAATTTTGAACTCTGACAAATTTTAATAACAATAACAAAAGCCATCCAATTTCAAATCATAAACTTAGTCTTAGTAAAGAAAGTAAATAAATATCCTACTTTTTGAAAATATACCAAATAATTTGGTTTGTTTAAGTACTCGGGTTACATAAAACTGCGTATACTAAATTTGAACTTAATATCCTGTCTATCTTCAATGTTATAACGTACCTTTTTAAAAATAACAAAATAACGGATAGACGGAAAACTAAGCAAGATATGACTCTAAGTTATATGGCATTTCTTGTATATTTTGTCCTACCCAATTAGTTGCTGAAGTTTGGTCCCATAATTTCTGAACTAGAGTGGTTATTAGTATGTAGGTAGACCTCGTCCTAGCACGCTTTCACAAGTTGGGTGTTAATTACTTTGCACGCGTTATTATTTTTTATACTATTTAATGATATTTTTATACAAATCAGCAGAAGGGAAACACTATTTTCAGCTGAAGTAGTTGTAATGGCGCTTTCAAAATTTGATGTTGTATCAAACATTGTTAAAGGTTTTATAGTGTTTTAAACGTGAAAAACAACACTGTCATCAGCGCCTTTAAAAAAAAAGAAAAAGAAGAAAAAAAAGGAGCCACAGCTTTCGATACTCTAATAACGTCATTGTCGGCAGAGAACAAAAGTTGGTGAAGAAAGAGCTAATGGGAAAGACTAAAAATGGGATCTAACTTAACACTAGATGAAGGATTGAGATTTCCACACCCATACTCACTATAAGCTTTGAATTTATATCTAAGAAGAAGTACCAAAGTAAACGATATCTAGGTTGAATAATTGTAGTATGGTGGGTTCAGTTCAGAATGCGCTAGTGTGGGAGGAGTTGGAGCATCCTTGAAGTTGCTAGAAGGGAGTCGTTAGATAGCAGCACTAGAAATCTAAGCTTCAATACATACCATGAAGATGGGCATTTTATCCTAAGGGAAACGTTCACAAATATCTGTGATAGAAGCAAGATATGCTTGGGTGCGATTTACTAGGTAGGCCTGCTGTAAACATTTAGCGCCAAATCGTTCTAAGTCTTGACAGTGAACCTGTTCCTTAGGATTCCCGTTTGGGCGTGCGAACGGTTTACCACTCCCTACAATTTAGTTATGCAACGAAGACACGTGTAGGATACATTTTAATGCATCTCAACCTTGCACTTTCCGGTGCGTTGACCATTAAACCTGTTTTTATAGAAACTGGATTTGTGACTTGTGATCTGGTTCGTCCGTTCGTCGTGCTTTCACTTCATATTGACATTGACCAAGAGCGCATGCGTGAATAATTTAAGTAGCCCGAATTTATCAATGACCAAATATAAGGAACCCTATTTAGAGCCTAACATCCTTTAAGTAATTGTTTATGTAACAAATTTTATATTTTACGTCCGGTGAATATTAGGCCTACTCGTAATTTGCATGTTTAGAGGTTATGTTTCGAAGAGTTAGAGGATGTAACTAAATTAGATGGAAAGAAGAAATGAATTTGTTTTTATCTTTTACAACTATTAGCATGAAAAATAGACATAAACGAAGAATAACCTGAGGTTAAAAATTGGCAGAAATCATTTTTAATACACGTATTTAAAGAACCATTTTCATGGATCGCTTTTTCTACTCACAGGAGTGAGAGTGAAAAAAGAATTTTTCGTAAAGAAATTGAAATCGGTGAGATTAACCTAAAAATACCATTACTTTTTTGTAGTCTATAAAAAGACATAAATTAATTTGACATTTTTACTCGTCTCAATACAATACAAAGTAGCAATTTAAAGAAATGCCTATTTTATTCCCTCCAAAATAAGCAGACGCTCGACCTGCATAACCCTTAGGACTCTACAGTTACTAAACCTTTATTTGTATAGTCTTGAGTTAGATCCCTTTCTTTTATCTTTTCTATTTGGTCTCTCTTGACCCACTCTTGTTCTCTGGCATATTAGAGCAATTATTGGTCATGCAGTAGGAAAAAAGGGGGTCCGAGATTCTCACAGAGCCTCCTTGGGGGGGGCCTTTACTAGTAGGTAATTGGGTAACACTGTAATAGAGGGCTAGAAGTCTTTATTTTGTCTTATTTTTTTAGAAAAGAAATCGACCTGCATACTACTCAAATTACTTGAAAACGGTTCAATTTAATCAAAACATTATATCTCAAAATTTATCTCAAAAACACTTCTGAACTTTAATTTGTTTTTCTCATCTCGTTTTTACGCCTTTCATAACGCCTCCACGCTCAATTGTTGTGATGTTTACCGTTAACTCAAGAACTGGAATTTTCGCAGAGATATCGACAAATACGTTTTGTATGCGTACTTAAAGGCTACATTTTAGGAAATTTCGATAAAAATCGGTTGAATAGATTTTGAGAAAATCGTAATTTTGTGTTTCAACCAATTTTACGTAAATATATATATATATATATATATATATATATATATATATATATATATATACAAGTCCCGAGTATTAAAATATACTTGCATACAAAATTTAAAAACTACTCGTTTGGGCGACAAACAGACAGGATGACATCATTCCTCAAACCAATTTTGAACTCAAAGGTAGTCCTTCAAAAACTTGACACCAGATTTTAATTTATCGGATTACTTTCTCTATACTTTGTTTTCGAGTGTTATTTGTTTAATCATAAAAAGCGGAATAAAACAAAGTCCTCGAATACTACAATAGAGCCAGGGTCGGAAGAGAACAAGAGAGACCTGAAAGAAAAGATGAAAGAGTTTTATCTAACCCGACTACATGAAAAAATGTGTAAATCCAGCTAGGTTCGTGAACTGTTGAGGGTGTATTTAGAATTATTTTCTGTATGGTGAGTACTGGCTTGACAAACCCGACGGATCCTGACTGAATGTAATCTCACTACCTCATTTACTACAACAAACTTCATTGTCATTGGTCAGACCTAACCATCCAAGTTTATATCTGATGCTATATTGAATCACTGCCAATGCACAGGCATTGTTATAGATTCTAGACAATGATAACGGTCTGCTGTATCTTGGAATACTAATGTCGCGAAGGTAAACAACAATCAATGCCCCCCCCCCCACCACCACCACACCGACATTTCTCACATTTATTATACAAACAAATTTAAATCCCTTATTACTTTTTCTTATAAACCCTCACATTTCACAATTTATCTAAATAGTTTGAACCGATTTTTGAAAACACCTTATCGCTTCCTATTCATTTTCAAAAGCAATAACCCAAGAACAATATTTCACTTTTTCTTGAATTGAAAAATTTATTGTTTCGAGGTTAGATATCACACATAAACTGATTTTGAACACAACTACCAAATTGTTTCATTTTTGTATGTTAACAAAACAACAGCTGATCGAGATTCAACAGATGGCAATGCACATTTTAATTACATTGTGGGAGGAAGTGGTTCCATCCACAAGATTAATGTTCTTTTTTTATTCCGCCATTTTGTTTTGATTGACATTAAAAAAATTAAACTCAAGGATACTTTTTTTACATATCTATGAAATGGAACATAATTGTAAAGTGTTGGGTTTGTAGAGTGTTCCATATATCCGGTATATTAATTCAAAAATAGCGTCCTCTTTGCGAGACACCCGATAAATCAAATTTCATGTTTCCCATAATCATTTTTGTCGCCGCTATCTTCGCCATGTTAAATTGGCCAACTTTATGTTCCTTTTTCTCAGACATTACATGAGGTACAGGCTTGCAATTTTCAGTGGTTTTATTTCATACGGTTATAAAGCTGTGTAACCAAAAGATTCATTATATACTTACATGTTCTTGTATTTTTAATTTTTTGTTTTAATCAATTTTTTTCTTTAATATTTTTGCACTAAAACATTTTTTTTATTTTTAAGAGCATGTACATTATCCTAACCATTCCTAACCTAACCTAGCCAACACAAGAAACAGAATTATTTTCAAGAATCCTTGAAAATAATATAAAATATAATGTACTCATCAAAACAACTTATAAGTATAGAGACCGCTATTTACCAACAATCGGAATTTGCGTGCAAACTATATTTAAAATTCATGTTTTGCTAGGTTAGAATTGTCTTAGAAACAAAATAAAGTAATAATTACTTACAACAATTATTGTTGTATTCAGGAAAGTCTAAATTACAATAATCTACAAAAACACAAAAATATCAAAAAATTCAGAAATAAAGGTACTATGTCCCCTTAAGTACAGACGACAACAACGATGACGCATAGACATCGTGTCGAAAATCACTTTTTTTGTTTCCTGAGACCATGAAATGTAAAGATCAGCCCCAAAATGGAGATATATTTTTTGCTTCGTATTATACTGTAGTTAACATTATTTTGTATTGGTTAGAAATAGTGCTTAGTAAAGACGTTGATGCGCGGAGGGATACAGTTTCTTTTCAACGCTGCTTTCACCGGTTCTTGCTGCGTCTTATGTCATTACAAAACGAATTAAATCATTACTATAATGTAGTTTGGATTGATCAAATCGTAACTGTTATTACAAAAACATCACACGATGCGCACGTCCAAGGCTGGACAGCTGTTAAGAAGAAACCCCAGTCGTGGATCAATGAAGATTGGCCATTATAAAAGATAGGTCTTGATTGGTTTCAATCGGAAATAGAACAAAGATTGTGTACATTTAACAACTCAAGTTGATGCCTACAACTATTGATTATTTCAAATTATTATTTTGTAGTAGTAGTTTGTTGTTTTGTAGCTGATACCCGTTTGTAACTTATATAACTAATGAGTACAAAGTAGCGGTTACTTGTAGTATCAAGTAACAATGATGTACACAGAGTATCAGAAAACCCAATAGCGCGCTACACAGGTTAGGTTTACTACATATCCAAATAAATTAAATTTGTTCAGTATTTTGTTCTGATTCAACATAGTTTAGTCGCGATCCGCCATCGGATTATTATTTTTTTTAACTCACTGTAACTCCAGAAATAGATAATAAATGAGTTCAAATTTGGTACAAGCATTTTTTTTATGTTACGATTTACAAGTGCGGCAAACACAAATACTTCACTTTTATAATTTTCAAACTGGTCGTTGAAATGTTTTTTAAGTTAACGGTTTTGAAGATATGCAACGTTAATAGTATAGTTGTATAGTTCATCACTAGGACCAAAAGTGAAGCTTTTCGATACAATCTCAAGTTTAATATTGAACGAGGATCGAAAAGCTTCTTTTGGTCCTAGTGATGAACTATATTTTCTGTTATACTGCAAACAATATAAGAAAACAATTTCACAAAAACTAAAATGTTATAACCTATTTTACCTTCAAAAGTTTGCACAAGTTTGCAGCTATTACAGCTGTTTAGTTTGTCTTAGTGGTACCCTAACTATAACGATGGTAACAGCTGTTTTATCGGTTATATACAATCGAAAGTATTGGTTGTTTTTATAGATTCATATAAAACCATTAATTAATTAATTCGTATAAACGAAGTAACAGCTGATGACCTTGACCTCAGCTGATGTTCTTAGGCCCTAGGAATAAAAAGAACAACTTTAGTATCTCAATGCATGTATTGAAAAACAGCTGTTTTTGAAGCTGTATGACGAAAAAGTTTTAAACGGTCGCCATTTTGAAAATTATAAAAATAAAGTATTTATTTGTGTTTGGTACACTTGTAAATATTAACGTACGAATAGCTTTATAAAAAATAAAATAATAAATAAAATTTTAAAAAATTGCAACTAAACTAAGGTGAATCCGAAAAAAATTACTGAACATTTTTCATTTAATTGGATATGTAGAATCCGATCCTGTATTGTGGGGTAAAGTTTGTAATGACTGCCTGTATATAAATATGGAGTAAACTTGCTTCACTTGCGTCACAAATGTGTCCTCTACGTAAATTTCATTTTATTAAAATAGAGGTATTAATTATTGAGGTTAGGTTCATAATTGCTTTTTGGCAATTGTTTCTAAATTGTAATATTTATATCTTGCCATTTTGTTCAGGAAAATTCGATTAAAATTTGAACGAAATCGGTCTAGACATTTTGAGAAATTATATTTTTGATATCAATGGTTTTTTGTTTTTTTTCCCCTCCAATAACTAAGGAACCAGTATTTTTGGAGAGGCCAATACGTCTTGTTTGGGTCCTTAGAGGCTACACTTAAGCAAAATTTGAATAAAAATATATGATAGACAGACAGACATCACTTCTTTGGAGTCAAAAGGCGTCAAAATCCACCACATAAGTTTCCTTTTACTACGTAGGCCTGCCTCTATATGGGAAGTGTAGGCTAACATTACCTGGTTATAAGATATTCTCCAGGGCTGAATAACCATATTGTTATTCTAAATAAACTTTGTTATTGCAGTTGCAACTGGTACCACTCAGTTTGTTTTTGCTGGGTCGGTTTTATCCATCTTTTGTTTTTCGCCTTGACACAAAATCTCCAGTTTTTGTCATCTCATTCACATGTCGCTAAACAAAAGCCAAACTTTGTGTACATGTAAGTTTTGTTGTTGTTTTTGTCTTTTCCTTCTTTCTTTCGCGTCTAGTTTATTGTAAAAATTTTAATTATACTAATAACGAACCAATAAATATAATATTTGTCTATATTTAGATTTTCAAACAAAATTAAAATAATCACTGGAACTCGCAAAACAAAATTTCCGTTTAAAATTATTAAAAAAGGAGTTAATTTTTTTTAAATAATTTGATGCCGTCCCTTTTCAATTCTTTTTCGCTATAACCTTTTCCCCCACAAAATATTTTCTCTGCCTCGGTAAATTCCCCAGAAAACATTTTTTCTCTGGTATTGGGTAACGATTTTTACAACTTGATCTTAATGTATTAATTGTTTCGTTATATAATTTTAATTTTTATAAAATTGTACACTTTTCTGGCAATCTAATTATGAATAAATTACCCTAAAATTTAAACACAATATTAAAAAAAGTATTAATTCAAACAAAAAATTGATGGTTTATTGTAAATTAGTATTTTTTTTTATGAATTATTCTCATGTTTTCTTTTCAGCAGGACTACCAAATTTTGCTTCTAAAACTATTATAATCAAGTTTGTAAAAGAACAATTAGTCTGTATTGGTCATAAAAAAATTCATTTTCTAAACAAATGTACGCCCCAATCTATTTCTGTTAGTTTTATCTAGTAAAGTGGGAACAGGTGAGTAGTAATAAACCCTAGTAGTCCAACACAACATTGACACTGACAGTTCAACATTCTTATCAGTTGACTTAAACATGATTATATCCAAAGCAAACCAACTTTTACAATCACTACAAACTAAACACTAACAATTTATAAATTGTATTATTACTGAAATTATCACTTTTCTACTCACCCCTCCCCCCACTAACTTAACCAAAATGTCATCACTTGCAATTTAATAGGCCCTAATATTTGCTTTTTTCACATATTTTTTTTTTACATTGCTATTAACGATTTTCACATCACTTTGTTGTATGGATTTTATTAAATTCATCGGATTATTAAAAGAACAGTTTTCAATATTAAAATAACTTCGGATTCCCTATCTAAAATGAGACCTATATACCCCCCTTTTTGGCAAAACCAACCAAGCGAATTAATTTATTGGCAAGTATATTTTACTACGACAAAATCTAAACACATACCACCTCTATCTACTTTATCTCTACTAACTCCAGATTTATTAACATTTTTTTCTCTTTATGAACATATTTTGATCTCTCATAATATGTTTTCTCGTATATTTTAATAACATACAATTCCCTCAAATTTATTGTATTTCAGAACTGATATTACTACGACAAGCAGCAAACTCCAAGTGTGCCCTTTGATGTTCCAATGCGTCGGTCATGTCTGAATATTAACCTCTTTATTAAAATTTATTTTTAACCTATTTTAGAATTTCTTTAAATTTGCATACACATGGTGTTTCTATAATGCGCGGAGATAATTCAGGAGGTGGTTATATGCGTCAAAATAAAGCAAAAATTCCTGTAAACATATGTCCGCAAACACTTATTTTACCAGCTATCCGCCATTTTGTTTGTTTTCGCTAAATACTTTATATCTATAGAACGGCTTAACATATTGAGTTGAAATTTTGTAAAGTACAATGTAAAGATATAGTTTTAAAAAATAATCAACTTATTCCAAATGGCTCCCATTGAGTTAATTAAAAAATGGCCACCATATTCAAACTAGGTCTTTACATTGAGAGTACCGTACAAAATTTCAACTCAATCGATTAAGCCGTTCTGAAGATATAAATTAATTAGTAAAAAAAATAAAATAAAAATGTCGAATCTCTGGTAAAAGAAGCTTTTCCAGACAGATGTTTTTTAGAATTTTTGTCTTTATTTTAACCCATATAACCACACCTTGAATTATCTCCGCGCACACCCTGTATTGGCTTACATAAAAATCCTTGTTACTTTTGTTTTGTTGTGGTATCGAGACTCGATATTTGATTTAATTTATTCAACTTTGAGCGATCGCGGATTATTTCACATTCACAGCCAACATGGAACAGATGTATTGATTTTAGATAATCTGGAAGCGATTTCAAAAAACGACAGGCTGTTACAGTGAAAGGTTTGTTATAATTTCCCGCCCTGTGCTTTGGAATTATGAATATTTTAAAGTTCCTTCTACTGACGTTTGAGGCAAAGACAAAACCTTTCTGCCAAGTGCAAAGTGGTTGTTTCAGTTTGGAGAAGAGAATGTAAAATTGTTAAGATAAAAGTTAAAACCCACTGACTAATCACGAAATCTCTGGATCCAAGAAACCTAAAACTATGAATTTTTTTAACATGGTTTGTTACATCATGGACAAAATATCGATTTGTAAAACGTATTGCACAAAAAAAAATATGCCAGGTCGTAAGTTATCTAAACCAAACAAATCGTTCACGGGGTTTCTTATAAAAGACTTAATTTCTCAAAATGTTTTGCACCGATTTCGTTCAAAATTTCAGTTAATTAATTGCTCAAATCCGTGTGAAAAATCTCAAGTAAAAAATGTTAACATAAATTAATCGAATGTTATTAAATGCTTGATTTTAATTGTAGCTATGTCGTCGTTTATAACACAAGTTTAGGATGTACGGCTACAGACAATTACAGAACTCAACATTTTGATATAAATAATTTACGTTAGTTTTTATTTAATTTTTTCAATAGGTGACTGAGAATATTTGGGCAATGTTAATTCCGTTTGATAAAATTGTCCAAAATTTAAACTGTTAATATAAGTTATTTTGAAATGTAAAGTATACGATGTATTAGACTCTTCTAAAAGCAAAATATTCCAAATTCGATATCTTTTTTTAAAGTTTTCCTAATGATTTTTATTTTCTATATTTAAATAATTATTTAGTTTCAATTAATAAATTAACATTATTTACAGTAAAATATCCAAATTAAAAGTTGTGATATCGGAAATATATTTCAAATTTAAAAAAAAATAACATTTCAATTATATGTGCAGTGTTTTTAAAATATTGTAGCCTACAAGAAAATTCTAATTGTAAAGCTATTTTTTTTTTAATATTTACTCTAAAAATATTTAACATTAATATAAAATATTTACCCTGCAGAACTGCAGCTTCCTACAGTAGGAGCCATGGTAAGCCTTTCACTTTACACC
Source organism: Aphrophora alni (assembly GCA_963513935.1). Taxonomy (NCBI): domain Eukaryota; kingdom Metazoa; phylum Arthropoda; class Insecta; order Hemiptera; family Aphrophoridae; genus Aphrophora; species Aphrophora alni. The sequence continues at coordinate 98,777,029 of OY740769.1, read as the reverse complement.
AAGAACACGATATTGCCTACAACTGCTCCTAGCTTCTCGCTGATATATTGTTTTACTTTTACAGTCTTGCCAAACCCACGCCACTAAACTTTACAAGAAAATATCAACATAAAATAAGTTAAGTTCTACGAGATTTAGAAATATTATTATGTATTTATTTTGTTTTACTCCAAAATTATATATATTTCAAATAAACAATAAAATACTCCATAACAGAAATAAACAACAATATACTGTAAAAGTATTCCAGTGTAAAGTCGTATTTAATTAAAATAGAGCTTTCAATATTTTTAATCGAACGGTCAAGATTATTTCTTCTTCTTCTTATTTACCAATAATTCCTAAAAAAAAAATTATTTTTTACTTGAACACGAGTCATTAGTCTTTATATTTCATTAAAATTTGAACGAAATCGGCACGTTCGATTTTGAGAAATTACGTATTTTATAACAGACCCGCGACAGATATTTTGTTTTTACTGATAACATACGACCTGGCATAATACGTTGAGAACTTTTAAATTACGAATAATGTCGCCCCAAATCACGATCCTTGAGAAACACCAAGTATTACAACTTTGGGCATCATTAGCAATCTAAAAACACTCGTAGGCCTACATGGTATGGCTTAATCTATATAGCCTTGAGCAATACTAAGTATTACAACTTTGGGCATCATTAGCAATCTAAAAAAACTCGTATATGGTATGGCTTAATCTATTTAGCCTTAAGCAATACTAAGTATTACAACTGTGGGCATCATTAGCAATCTAAAAAAACTGGTATATGGTATGGTTTATTCTATATAGCCTTGAGCAATACTAAGTATTACAACTTTGGGCATCATTAGCGATCTAAAAAAACTCGTACATGGTACGGTTTAATCTATATAGCCTTGAGCAATACTAAGTATTACAACTTTGGGCATCATTAGCAATCTAAAAAAACTCGTATATGGTATGGTTTATTCTATATAGCCTTGAGCAATACTAAGTATTACAACTTTGGGCATCATTAGCGATCTAAAAAAACTCGTACATGGTATGGTTTAATCTATATAGCCTTGAGCAATACTAAGTATTACAACTGTGGGCATTATTTGCAATCTAAAAAAACTCGTACATGGTATAGTTTAATCTATTTAGCCTTGAGCAATACTAAGTATTAGGCCTACAACTTTGGGCATCATTAGCGATCTAAAAAAACTCGTACATAGTATGGTTTAATCTATATAGCCTTGAACAATACTACGTATTACAACTGTGGGCATCATTAGCAATCTAAAAAAACTCGTACATGGTATGGTTTAATCTATATAGCCTTGAGCAATACTAAGTATTACAACTTTGGGCATCATTAGCGATCTAAAAAAACTCGTACATGGTATGGTTTATTCTATATAGCCTTGAGCAATACTAAGTATTACAACTTTGGGCATCATTAGCAATCTAAAAAAAACTCGTATATGGTATGGTTTATTCTATATAGCCTTGAGCAATACTAAGTATTACAACTTTGGGCATCATTAGCAATCTAAAAAAACTCGTATATGGTATGGTTTATTCTATATAGCCTTGAGCAATACTAAGTATTACAACTGTGGGCATCATTAGCAATCTAAAAAAACTCGTACATGGTATGGTTTATTCTATATAGCCTTGAGCAATACTAAGTATTACAACTGTGGGCATCATTAGCGATCTAAAAAAACTCGTACATGGTATGGTTTAATCTATATAGCCTTGAGCAATACTACGTATTACAACTGTGGGCATCATTAGCAATCTAAAAAAACTCGTACATGGTATGGTTTATTCTATATAGCCTTTTGTGGGCATCATTAGCAATCTAAAAAAACTCGTACATGGTATGGTTTAATCTATATAGCCTTGAGCAATACTAAGTATTACAACTGTGGGCATCATTAGCAATCTAAAAAAACTCGTACATGGTATGGTTTATTCTATATAGCCTTGAGCAATACTAAGTATTACAACTGTGGGCATCATTAGCGATCTAAAAAAAACTCGTACATGGTATCGTTTAATCTATATAGCCTTGAGCAATACTAAGTATTACAACTGTGGGCATCATTAGCAATCTAAAAAAACTCGTACATGGTATGGTTTAATCTATATAGCCTTGAGCAATACTACGTATTACAACTGTGGGCATCATTAGCAATCTAAAAAAACTCGTACATGGTATGGTTTAATCTATATAGCCTTGAGCAATACTAAGTATTACAACTGTGGGCATCATTAGCGATCTAAAAAAACTCGTACATGGTATGGTTTAATCTATATAGCCTTGAGCAATACTAAGTATTACAACTGTGGGCATCATTAGCAATCTAAAAAAACTCGTATATGGTATGGTTTATTCCATATAGCCTTGAGCAATACTAAGTATTACAACTGTGGGCATCATTAGCGATCAAAAAAACTCGTACATGGTATGGTTTAATCTATATAGCCTTGAGCAATACTAAGTATTACAACTGTGGGCATCATTAGCAATCTAAAAAAACTCGTACATGGTATGGTTTAATCTATATAGCCTTGAGCAATACTACGTATTACAACTGTGGGCATCATTAGCAATCTAAAAAAACTCGTACATGGTATGGTTTAATCTATATAGCCTTGAGCAATACTACGTATTACAACTGTGGGCATCATTAGCAATCTAAAAAAACTTGTACATGGTATGGTTTATTCTATATAGCCTTGAGCAATACTAAGTATTACAACTTTGGGCATCATTAGCGATCTAAAAAAACTCGTACATGGTATGGTTTATTCTATATAGCCTTGAGCAATACTAAGTATTACAACTTTGGGCATCATTAGCGATCTAAAAAAACTCGTACATGGTATGGTTTATTCTATATAGCCTTGAGCAATACTAAGTATTACAACTTTGGGCATCATTAGCGATCTAAAAAAACTCGTACATGGTATGGTTTATTCTATATAGCCTTGAGCAATACTAAGTATTACAACTTTGGGCATCATTAGCGATCTAAAAAAACTCGTACATGGTATGGTTTATTCTATATAGCCTTGAGCAATACTAAGTATTACAACTGTGGGCATCATTAGCAATCTAAAAAAACTCGTACATGGTATAGTTTAATCTATATAGCCTTGAGCAATACTACGTATTACAACTTTGGGCATTATTAGCAATCTAAAAAAACTCGTACATGGTATAGTTTTATCTATTTAGCCTTGAGCAATACTAAGTATTAGGCCTACAACTTTGGGCATCATTAGCGATCTAAAAAAACTCGTACATAGTATGGTTTAATCTATATAGCCTTGAGCAATACTTCGTATTACAACTGTGGGCATCATTAGCAATCTAAAAAAACTCGTACATGGTATGGTTTAATCTATATAGCCTTGAGCAATACTAAGTATTACAACTGTGGGCATTATTTGCAATCTAAAAAAACTCGTACATGGTATGGTTTAATCTATTTAGCCTTGAGCAATACTAAGTATTACGACTTTGGGCATCATTAGCAATCTCAAAAAACTCGTACATGGTATGGTTTAATCTATTTAGCCTTGAGCAATACTAAGTATTACGACTTTGGGCATCATTAGCAATCTCAAAAAACTCGTACATGGTATGGTTTAATCTATTTAGCCTTGAGCAATACTAAGTATTACAACTGTGGGCATTATTAGCAATCTAAAAAAACTCGTACATGGTATGGTTTAATCTATTTAGCCTTGAGCAATACTAAGTATTACAACTTTGGGCATCATTAGCAATCTAAAAAAACTCGTACATGGTATGGTTTAATCTATTTAGCCTTGAGCAATACTAAGTATTATAACTTTGGGCATCATTAGCAATCTCAAAAAACTCGTACATTGTATGGTTTAATCTATTTAGCCTTGAGCAATACTAAGTATTACAACATTGAGCATCATTAGCAATCTCAAAAAACTCGTACATGGTATGGTTTAATCTATTTAGCCTTGAGCAATACTAAGTATTATAACTTTGGGCATCATTAGCAATCTCAAAAAACTCGTACATGGTATGGTTTAATCTATTTAGCCTTGAGCAATACTAAGTATTACAACATTGAGCATCATTAGCAATCTCAAAAAACTCGTACATGGTATGGTTTAATCTATTTAGCCTTGAGCAATACTAAGTATTACAACATTGAGCATCATTAGCAATCTCAAAAAACTCGTACATTGTATGGTTTAATCTATATAGCCTTGAGCAATACTAAGTATTACAACATTGAGCATCATTAGCAATCTCAAAAAACTCGTACATGGTATGGTTTAATCTATTTAGCTTTGAGCAATACTAAGTATTACAACTTTGGGCATCATTAGCAATCTAAAAAACTTGTACATGGTATGGTTTAATCTATTTAGCCTTGAGCAATACTAAGTATTACAATTTTGGGCATCATTAGCAATCTCAAAAAACTCGTACATTGTATGGTTTAATCTATTTAGCCTTGAGCAATACTAAGTATTACAACATTGAGCATCATTAGCAATCTCAAAAAACTCGTACATGGTATGGTATTATCTATTTAGCCTTGAGCAATACTAAGTATTACAACATTGAGCATCATTAGCAATCTCAAAAAACTCGTACATTGTATGGTTTTATCTATTTAGCCTTGAGCAATACTAAGTAGCCTATTACAACTTTGGGCATCATTAGCAATCTAAAAAAACTCGTATATGGTATGGTTTAATCTATTTAGCCTTGAGCAATACTAAGTATTACAACATTGAGCATCATTAGCAATCTCAAAAAACTCTTACATGGTATGGTTTAATCTATTTAGCCTTGAGCAATACTAAGTATTACAACATTGAGCATCATTAGCAATCTCAAAAAACTCTTACATGGTATGGTTTAATCTATTTAGCCTTGAGCAATACTAAGTATTACAACATTGAGCATCATTAGCAATCTCAAAAAACTCTTACATGGTATGGTTTAATCTATTTAGCCTTGAGCAATACTAAGTAGCCTATTACAACTTTGGGCATCATTAGCAATCTAAAAAAACTCGTACATTGTATGGTTTAATCTATTTAGCCTTGAGCAATACTAAGTATTACAACATTCGTACATTGTATGGTTTAATCTATTTAGCCTTGAGCAATACTAAGTATTACAACTTTGGGCATCATTAGCAATCTAAAAAAACTCGTACATTGTATGGTTTAATCTATTTAGCCTTGAGCAATACTAAGTATTACAACATTCGTACATTGTATGGTTTAATCTATTTAGCCTTGAGCAATACTAAGTATTACAACTTTGGGCATCATTAGCAATCTCAAAAAACTCGTACATGGTATGGTTTTATCTATTTAGCCTTGAGCAATACTAAGTATTACAACATTCGTACATTGTATGGTTTAATCTATTTAGCCTTGAGCAATACTAAGTATTACAACATTCGTACATTGTATGGTTTAATCTATTTAGCCTTGAGCAATACTAAGTATTACAACTTTGGGCATCATTAGCAATCTCAAAAAACTCGTACATGGTATGGTTTTATCTATTTAGCCTTGAGCAATACTAAGTATTACAACATTCGTACATTGTATGGTTTAATCTATTTAGCCTTGAGCAATACTAAGTATTACAACATTCGTACATTGTATGGTTTAATCTATTTAGCCTTGAGCAATACTAAGTATTACAACATTGAGCATCATTAGCAATCTCAAAAAACTCGTACATGGTATGGTTTAATCTATTTAGCCTTGAGCAATACTAAGTATTACAACATTCGTACATTGTATGGTTTAATCTATTTAGCCTTGAGCAATACTAAGTATTACAACTTTGGGCATCATTAGCAATCTCAAAAAACTCGTACATGGTATGGTTTTATCTATTTAGCCTTGAGCAATACTAAGTATTACAACATTCGTACATTGTATGGTTTTATCTATTTAGCCTTGAGCAATACTAAGTATTACAACATTGAGCATCATTAGCAATCTCAAAAAACTCGTACATTGTATGGTTTTATCTATTTAGCCTTGAGCAATACTAAGTAGCCTATTACAACTTTGGGCATCATTAGCAATCTAAAAAAACTCGTATATGGTATGGTTTAATCTATTTAGCCTTGAGCAATACTAAGTATTACAACATTGAGCATCATTAGCAATCTCAAAAAACTCTTACATGGTATGGTTTAATCTATTTAGCCTTGAGCAATACTAAGTAGCCTATTACAACTTTGGGCATCATTAGCAATCTAAAAAAACTCGTACATTGTATGGTTTAATCTATTTAGCCTTGAGCAATACTAAGTATTACAACATTCGTACATTGTATGGTTTAATCTATTTAGCCTTGAGCAATACTAAGTATTACAACTTTGGGCATCATTAGCAATCTAAAAAAACTCGTACATTGTATGGTTTAATCTATTTAGCCTTGAGCAATACTAAGTATTACAACATTCGTACATTGTATGGTTTTATCTATTTAGCCTTGAGCAATACTAAGTATTACAACTTTGGGCATCATTAGCAATCTCAAAAAACTCGTACATTGTATGGTTTAATCTATTTAGCCTTGAGCAATACTAAGTAGCCTATTACAACTTTGGGCATCATTAGCAATCTAAAAAAACTCATACATGGTATGGTTTAATCTATTTAGCCTTGAGCAATACTAAGTAGCCTATTACAACTTTGGGCATCATTAGCAATCTCAAAAAACTCGTACATTGTATGGTTTTATCTATTTAGCCTTGAGCAATACTAAGTAGCCTATTACAACTTTGGGCATCATTAGCAATCTAAAAAAAACTCGTACATGGTATGGTTTAATCTATTTAGCCTTGAGCAATACTAAGTATTACAACATTGAGCATCATTAGCAATCTCAAAAAACTCGTACATTGTATGGTTTAATCTATTTAGCCTTGAGCAATACTAAGTATTACAACTGTGAGCATCATTAGCAATCTCAAAAAACTCGTACATTGTATGGTTTATTCTAGTTAGCCTTGAGCAATACTAAGTAGCCTATTACAACTTTGGGCATCATTAGCAATCTAAAAAAAACTCGTACATGGTATGGTTTAATCTATTTAGCCTTGAGCAATACTAAGTATTACAACATTGAGCATCATTAGCAATCTCAAAAAATTCGTACATTGTATGGTTTAATCTATTTAGCCTTGAGCAATACTAAGTATTACAACATTGAGCATCATTAGCAATCTCAAAAAATTCGTACATTGTATGGTTTAATCTATTTAGCCTTGAGCAATACTAAGTAGCCTATTACAACATTGAGCATCATTAGCAATCTAAAAAAAACTCGTACATGGTATGGTTTAATCTATTTAGCCTTGAGCAATACTAAGTATTACAACATTGAGCATCATTAGCAATCTCAAAAAATTCGTACATTGTATGGTTTAATCTATTTAGCCTTGAGCAATACTAAGTATTACAACATTGAGCATCATTAGCAATCTCAAAAAACTCGTACATTGTATGGTTTAATCTATTTAGCCTTGAGCAATACTAAGTAGCCTATTACAACATTGAGCATCATTAGCAATCTAAAAAAAACTCGTACATGGTATGGTTTAATCTATTTAGCCTTGAGCAATACTAAGTATTACAACATTGAGCATCATTAGCAATCTCAAAAAATTCGTACATTGTATGGTTTAATCTATTTAGCCTTGAGCAATACTAAGTAGCCTATTACAACATTGAGCATCATTAGCAATCTAAAAAAAACTCGTACATGGTATGGTTTAATCTATATAGCCTTGAGCAATACTAAGTATTACAACTGTGGGCATCATTAGCAATCTAAAAAAACTCGTACATGGTATGGTTTAATCTATATAGCCTTGAGCAATACTACGTATTACAACTGTGGGCATCATTAGCAATCTAAAAAAACTCGTACATGGTATGGTTTAATCTATATAGCCTTGAGCAATACTACGTATTACAACTGTGGGCATCATTAGCAATCTAAAAAAACTTGTACATGGTATGGTTTATTCTATATAGCCTTGAGCAATACTAAGTATTACAACTTTGGGCATCATTAGCGATCTAAAAAAACTCGTACATGGTATGGTTTATTCTATATAGCCTTGAGCAATACTAAGTATTACAACTTTGGGCATCATTAGCGATCTAAAAAAACTCGTACATGGTATGGTTTATTCTATATAGCCTTGAGCAATACTAAGTATTACAACTTTGGGCATCATTAGCGATCTAAAAAAACTCGTACATGGTATGGTTTATTCTATATAGCCTTGAGCAATACTAAGTATTACAACTTTGGGCATCATTAGCGATCTAAAAAAACTCGTACATGGTATGGTTTATTCTATATAGCCTTGAGCAATACTAAGTATTACAACTGTGGGCATCATTAGCAATCTAAAAAAACTCGTACATGGTATAGTTTAATCTATATAGCCTTGAGCAATACTACGTATTACAACTTTGGGCATTATTAGCAATCTAAAAAAACTCGTACATGGTATAGTTTTATCTATTTAGCCTTGAGCAATACTAAGTATTAGGCCTACAACTTTGGGCATCATTAGCGATCTAAAAAAACTCGTACATAGTATGGTTTAATCTATATAGCCTTGAGCAATACTACGTATTACAACTGTGGGCATCATTAGCAATCTAAAAAAACTCGTACATGGTATGGTTTAATCTATATAGCCTTGAGCAATACTAAGTATTACAACTGTGGGCATTATTTGCAATCTAAAAAAACTCGTACATGGTATGGTTTAATCTATTTAGCCTTGAGCAATACTAAGTATTACGACTTTGGGCATCATTAGCAATCTCAAAAAACTCGTACATGGTATGGTTTAATCTATTTAGCCTTGAGCAATACTAAGTATTACGACTTTGGGCATCATTAGCAATCTCAAAAAACTCGTACATGGTATGGTTTAATCTATTTAGCCTTGAGCAATACTAAGTATTACAACTGTGGGCATTATTAGCAATCTAAAAAAACTCGTACATGGTATGGTTTAATCTATTTAGCCTTGAGCAATACTAAGTATTACAACTTTGGGCATCATTAGCAATCTAAAAAAACTCGTACATGGTATGGTTTAATCTATTTAGCCTTGAGCAATACTAAGTATTATAACTTTGGGCATCATTAGCAATCTCAAAAAACTCGTACATTGTATGGTTTAATCTATTTAGCCTTGAGCAATACTAAGTATTACAACATTGAGCATCATTAGCAATCTCAAAAAACTCGTACATGGTATGGTTTAATCTATTTAGCCTTGAGCAATACTAAGTATTATAACTTTGGGCATCATTAGCAATCTCAAAAAACTCGTACATGGTATGGTTTAATCTATTTAGCCTTGAGCAATACTAAGTATTACAACATTGAGCATCATTAGCAATCTCAAAAAACTCGTACATGGTATGGTTTAATCTATTTAGCCTTGAGCAATACTAAGTATTACAACATTGAGCATCATTAGCAATCTCAAAAAACTCGTACATTGTATGGTTTAATCTATATAGCCTTGAGCAATACTAAGTATTACAACATTGAGCATCATTAGCAATCTCAAAAAACTCGTACATGGTATGGTTTAATCTATTTAGCTTTGAGCAATACTAAGTATTACAACTTTGGGCATCATTAGCAATCTAAAAAACTTGTACATGGTATGGTTTAATCTATTTAGCCTTGAGCAATACTAAGTATTACAATTTTGGGCATCATTAGCAATCTCAAAAAACTCGTACATTGTATGGTTTAATCTATTTAGCCTTGAGCAATACTAAGTATTACAACATTGAGCATCATTAGCAATCTCAAAAAACTCGTACATGGTATGGTATTATCTATTTAGCCTTGAGCAATACTAAGTATTACAACATTGAGCATCATTAGCAATCTCAAAAAACTCGTACATTGTATGGTTTTATCTATTTAGCCTTGAGCAATACTAAGTAGCCTATTACAACTTTGGGCATCATTAGCAATCTAAAAAAACTCGTATATGGTATGGTTTAATCTATTTAGCCTTGAGCAATACTAAGTATTACAACATTGAGCATCATTAGCAATCTCAAAAAACTCTTACATGGTATGGTTTAATCTATTTAGCCTTGAGCAATACTAAGTATTACAACATTGAGCATCATTAGCAATCTCAAAAAACTCTTACATGGTATGGTTTAATCTATTTAGCCTTGAGCAATACTAAGTATTACAACATTGAGCATCATTAGCAATCTCAAAAAACTCTTACATGGTATGGTTTAATCTATTTAGCCTTGAGCAATACTAAGTAGCCTATTACAACTTTGGGCATCATTAGCAATCTAAAAAAACTCGTACATTGTATGGTTTAATCTATTTAGCCTTGAGCAATACTAAGTATTACAACATTCGTACATTGTATGGTTTAATCTATTTAGCCTTGAGCAATACTAAGTATTACAACTTTGGGCATCATTAGCAATCTAAAAAAACTCGTACATTGTATGGTTTAATCTATTTAGCCTTGAGCAATACTAAGTATTACAACATTCGTACATTGTATGGTTTAATCTATTTAGCCTTGAGCAATACTAAGTATTACAACTTTGGGCATCATTAGCAATCTCAAAAAACTCGTACATGGTATGGTTTTATCTATTTAGCCTTGAGCAATACTAAGTATTACAACATTCGTACATTGTATGGTTTAATCTATTTAGCCTTGAGCAATACTAAGTATTACAACATTCGTACATTGTATGGTTTAATCTATTTAGCCTTGAGCAATACTAAGTATTACAACTTTGGGCATCATTAGCAATCTCAAAAAACTCGTACATGGTATGGTTTTATCTATTTAGCCTTGAGCAATACTAAGTATTACAACATTCGTACATTGTATGGTTTAATCTATTTAGCCTTGAGCAATACTAAGTATTACAACATTCGTACATTGTATGGTTTAATCTATTTAGCCTTGAGCAATACTAAGTATTACAACATTGAGCATCATTAGCAATCTCAAAAAACTCGTACATGGTATGGTTTAATCTATTTAGCCTTGAGCAATACTAAGTATTACAACATTCGTACATTGTATGGTTTAATCTATTTAGCCTTGAGCAATACTAAGTATTACAACTTTGGGCATCATTAGCAATCTCAAAAAACTCGTACATGGTATGGTTTTATCTATTTAGCCTTGAGCAATACTAAGTATTACAACATTCGTACATTGTATGGTTTTATCTATTTAGCCTTGAGCAATACTAAGTATTACAACATTGAGCATCATTAGCAATCTCAAAAAACTCGTACATTGTATGGTTTTATCTATTTAGCCTTGAGCAATACTAAGTAGCCTATTACAACTTTGGGCATCATTAGCAATCTAAAAAAACTCGTATATGGTATGGTTTAATCTATTTAGCCTTGAGCAATACTAAGTATTACAACATTGAGCATCATTAGCAATCTCAAAAAACTCTTACATGGTATGGTTTAATCTATTTAGCCTTGAGCAATACTAAGTAGCCTATTACAACTTTGGGCATCATTAGCAATCTAAAAAAACTCGTACATTGTATGGTTTAATCTATTTAGCCTTGAGCAATACTAAGTATTACAACATTCGTACATTGTATGGTTTAATCTATTTAGCCTTGAGCAATACTAAGTATTACAACTTTGGGCATCATTAGCAATCTAAAAAAACTCGTACATTGTATGGTTTAATCTATTTAGCCTTGAGCAATACTAAGTATTACAACATTCGTACATTGTATGGTTTTATCTATTTAGCCTTGAGCAATACTAAGTATTACAACTTTGGGCATCATTAGCAATCTCAAAAAACTCGTACATTGTATGGTTTAATCTATTTAGCCTTGAGCAATACTAAGTAGCCTATTACAACTTTGGGCATCATTAGCAATCTAAAAAAACTCATACATGGTATGGTTTAATCTATTTAGCCTTGAGCAATACTAAGTAGCCTATTACAACTTTGGGCATCATTAGCAATCTCAAAAAACTCGTACATTGTATGGTTTTATCTATTTAGCCTTGAGCAATACTAAGTAGCCTATTACAACTTTGGGCATCATTAGCAATCTAAAAAAAACTCGTACATGGTATGGTTTAATCTATTTAGCCTTGAGCAATACTAAGTATTACAACATTGAGCATCATTAGCAATCTCAAAAAACTCGTACATTGTATGGTTTAATCTATTTAGCCTTGAGCAATACTAAGTATTACAACTGTGAGCATCATTAGCAATCTCAAAAAACTCGTACATTGTATGGTTTAATCTAGTTAGCCTTGAGCAATACTAAGTAGCCTATTACAACTTTGGGCATCATTAGCAATCTAAAAAAAACTCGTACATGGTATGGTTTAATCTATTTAGCCTTGAGCAATACTAAGTATTACAACATTGAGCATCATTAGCAATCTCAAAAAATTCGTACATTGTATGGTTTAATCTATTTAGCCTTGAGCAATACTAAGTATTACAACATTGAGCATCATTAGCAATCTCAAAAAATTCGTACATTGTATGGTTTAATCTATTTAGCCTTGAGCAATACTAAGTAGCCTATTACAACATTGAGCATCATTAGCAATCTAAAAAAAACTCGTACATGGTATGGTTTAATCTATTTAGCCTTGAGCAATACTAAGTATTACAACATTGAGCATCATTAGCAATCTCAAAAAATTCGTACATTGTATGGTTTAATCTATTTAGCCTTGAGCAATACTAAGTATTACAACATTGAGCATCATTAGCAATCTCAAAAAACTCGTACATTGTATGGTTTAATCTATTTAGCCTTGAGCAATACTAAGTAGCCTATTACAACATTGAGCATCATTAGCAATCTAAAAAAAACTCGTACATGGTATGGTTTAATCTATTTAGCCTTGAGCAATACTAAGTATTACAACATTGAGCATCATTAGCAATCTCAAAAAATTCGTACATTGTATGGTTTAATCTATTTAGCCTTGAGCAATACTAAGTAGCCTATTACAACATTGAGCATCATTAGCAATCTAAAAAAAACTCGTACATGGTATGGTTTAATCTATTTAGCCTTGAGCAATACTAAGTATTACAACATTGAGCATCATTAGCAATCTCAAAAAATTCGTACATTGTATGGTTTAATCTATTTAGCCTTGAGCAATACTAAGTAGCCTATTACAACATTGAGCATCATTAGCAATCTAAAAAAAACTCGTACATGGTATGGTTTAATCTATTTAGCCTTGAGCAATACTAAGTATTACAACATTGAGCATCATTAGCAATCTCAAAAAATTCGTACATTGTATGGTTTAATCTATTTAGCCTTGAGCAATACTAAGTAGCCTATTACAACATTGAGCATCATTAGCAATCTAAAAAAAACTCGTACATGGTATGGTTTAATCTATTTAGCCTTGAGCAATACTAAGTATTACAACATTGAGCATCATTAGCAATCTCAAAAAATTCGTACATTGTATGGTTTAATCTATTTAGCCTTGAGCAATACTAAGTAGCCTATTACAACATTGAGCATCATTAGCAATCTAAAAAAAACTCGTACATGGTATGGTTTAATCTATTTAGCCTTGAGCAATACTAAGTATTACAACATTGAGCATCATTAGCAATCTCAAAAAATTCGTACATTGTATGGTTTAATCTATTTAGCCTTGAGCAATACTAAGTATTACAACATTGAGCATCATTAGCAATCTCAAAAAATTCGTACATTGTATGGTTTAATCTATTTAGCCTTGAGCAATACTAAGTAGCCTATTACAACATTGAGCATCATTAGCAATCTAAAAAAAACTCGTACATGGTATGGTTTAATCTATTTAGCCTTGAGCAATACTAAGTATTACAACATTGAGCATCATTAGCAATCTCAAAAAACTCGTACATTGTATGGTTTAATCTATTTAGCCTTGAGCAATACTAAGTAGCCTATTACAACTTTGGGCATCATTAGCAATCTAAAAAAACTCATACATGGTATGGTTTAATTACCAAAGAAGCAAATCAGTCTGGGAAAGTCTAACTATGGACTTCCTATACATTAACAAACAAAAGCTAGTGTACTTGAATCATGAGAAATTCGAATTATTTTAACAAAAGCCGTGACACTACAATTATTATCTCATCATACAAGTAACGTGTTTTATTGGTTATTCGCGGCATCAATGGTTAGCCTACACACCTACTGTATTTTGATTATCATCGCCTTATGAAGAAAAATAAAGTAGAAAAGAACACAAAATAAAGACCCCTAGTCCTCGAGTACTCTAATAGCGTCAGTATCGAAAAGAACAAGAGTTGATCAAGAGAGACTGGATAGGAAATATGAAAGTGAGTGGGATCTAACCCAAGTAGACAGAAGTTTGTCACACATTTAAGTGGCTATTTCTGGAGCACCAAGAAGCCCATTTCAATTATTATTTAAAAAGAGTGGACACTATTTTTATCTCGTAAACTATTGATCGTAAGATAAACTATAAATGGGGTACCTCCGTTACTTTTTCATTGGATTTAAAACCCCATTTGAAAAATGTAGCAGATATTCATATGTCAACAAACTTTAATATTACTTATAGGAATCCCTATTTTCTATTATGTTTTCGGTTTTAACTCTTCATTTTAAAAACTTTTTATTTTGGATATTTTTTTTAATGATTTTTTCTGAGTTAGGCCTAAAGGCGCTTTAACTTTTAAAAATTTGAAGTATGGTGCGTTTCTGGAGGCAATTTTCAGTATTTTCCATTGTTCAAACAATTAAAAAACTTAAGCATAGCCTAGGAAGTGTGAACACTAATACGAGGCTAAAATTAAAATAACTAATTAGTGGAACAGATACAATCCTGTTTATAATTACAATATATTTGAACTAGTTTTTATCTGTTCTACAAATTAGTTATTTTAATTTTACTCCTGCACGTTGGTAATTACACGTTTTAGACTGTGTCTTATTTTAGTTTATAACTTGATTCAACAATGGCAACCTAACCTAACCATTAAATCTTAAACCCAGAAAAACATGCCTGAGGAAAGTCTGCTAATTAGTGTAGTTATTTTTGTTTAGTTTATCGAATAAAATTTAAACCTCACGATTTTTTTTAAAACCCTAGTCCATTGAGATGGACATTGGGTCTCAACGTAACTTTCAATTCCTGTGTGTAGATTATTATTTTCGAAGCATCTATTGAGCTAGTGGTTTGTGATTTTATAACTGTGTTTTTACAATATTTAAAAGATGAGTAGATTTAATGATCGTGACATTTTACAGTTATTAGATGGAAATGTGTCTGAAATAGAAGATCTAAGTGAAGACGAAGGTTTAGTGTATCCTTTTGAAGATTTGGGTCAACATAACCTAATTCTTGATGACAATATTTGTGATTTGGGAGATGAAACATCGCCTGATATGATGGTGAGTGATGAAAAAATAGATTTGTATGATTTAGATGGTGATATCAACAACGACGTGGTAGAAAATGCTGAGAATGGTGTTCAAATTGATTCTTTGTTTCCTTTTCAAGAAGCACACCTAACTGAAAAAAAAGACATAAAGTGGGGGAGCCAACCCATGCCTGTAATGTATGCATTTACCAAACAAATTAGACAAGCTGATTCTAATGCTTGTTCTGAAACAAATTCTCCATCGTCGTATTTTAGTAAATATATTACATATGATCTTCTGGAGTCTATCTCGTATTTTACTAATTTATATGCGCTACAACAACAACACTCATTCAAACCTACCTCTTGTAAAGAAATTAAAGTTTTTTTTGGTTTGCAAATTGCTATAGGCACACTGAAGTTTCCACGTATCAAGATGTACTGGGAAAAACAAACCAGAATACCTTTGTTTGTCGATAATATGAGTAGAGATAGGTTTTTCGCAATAAGAAGAAATTTCCACCTAGTAAACAAACTTGACATACCAGCCAATAATATTGATAAGTTTGTTCTTGTAAGACCTCTTTATGATTCAATAAAACGTCGATGTAACGAATTAATAAAAGAAGAAGTACTTTCTGTTGATGAACAGATTATTCCTTTCAAGGGAAAATTAGGTATCAAGCAGTATATAAAACAAAAACCATATAAGTGGGGAATAAAAGTATTTGCACTATGTGGACAAACAGGGACTTGCTACGACTTCATCTTGTATCAGGGATCTTCAACAGAGTTCGATAAGATTATGCTAACAAAGATCGGCCAAAGTGCCACTATTGTTTTGCAATTTGCAATTCAAAATTTACTTGACGGATATTCACACACATTATATTTCGATAATTATTTTAGTTCCTATAAATTATTTGAAGCTCTCGCATTTTTAGAAATCAAAGCTATTGGAACCATACGTGTCGACAGATTTGCATCTCCTCCTCTGATTGATGAAAAGAAACTAAAAGAATTTGGTCGAGGTACATCCTATGAAATCGTGAGCACGGATAATAAAGTTGGCTTAGTGAGATGGTTTGACAATAAAATAGTTAATATAGGTTCAAATTTTATAACTTCTGGTACTCCAAAATCTGTACAAAAGTGGGATAGATCAAAATGTAGTTACGAAGATATTGAAATCCCTGAGATAGTACTAATGTACAATTCAAACATGGGAGGAGTAGACAAATTTAATCAGATGATAAAATACTACCGAACATTTATCAAAAGTAAGAAATGGACCTTGCGCATGATAGCACATGCTATCGACATGGCTGTGGTAAACTCCTATTTTGAGTATATCAATGACGAAGAAAACAGAAAATCTGCCAAAAATGAACATATGGATCTTCGAGAATTTAAGGTAAATTTAAGCTATGACTTAGTATATACAGGAATCAGTACACCAAAGAGAAAACGTGGTAGACCATCCTCAGCAGAACACGACGAATCTTCTCCTCAGCGTAGACACTCAATGGAAGTACAACCACCAGTGGAAGCTCGGCGAGATCGTATTGATCATTTTGCAGATTATGACAACAAAAAAGAAGCGACTAGATGCAAAAAATGTAAAAAAAATAAAACACATGTATTTTGCAAAAAGTGTAATATACATCTTTGTATTGTAAAAGGCCGAAACTGCTTTTATAGCTACCACACTTCATAAATATGCTTATTAATTATTTTTCTAGAGACATTATTTTAAATAAATGTTTATACTGATTATTGTAATAATTTTTGTAGTTCCTAATTCTATTTTTAATAATTAAATCTTGTAAATTTTCAAAAATTAATATAGTTTACTTTGATTTTTGTACGAGTAGAGTTTTTCCATTGAAACCCAGCGTCCATTGCAGTGGACGTACCGATAAAAATTACCATAACGCAAATAAAAATAAAAAACACAAATTTATTACTAGTTGTGGACTAATAAAGATAGAAAAAAGTGAAAATATTTTTTTTCCATTGTTGGAAATAATTCGGGTCTGAAAGGGTTAAAAAAATACCCAGATTAAAAAAGTCTTAAAATGTATTATTAAATCCAAAAACATCTTAAACAATAGGTAATAATTTAATAACAATAAAAGATACTTGAAAATTAGCTGACATATTGGGAAAATGGTGGACATTTAAAAAAAAAAATACATAACGGATATTTAATTTCATGAAAAAGTAACGTATGTCCCCCATTTAAAATTTTTCACACTATCAATAGTTTACGAGAACCCAATAGTGCCCACACAGAGTGATCACTTTATCTTTCCCACCATTTGTAAATGGGAAACCTTTAAATCCGTTTTGCAATCTTTAAAAAGTTAAACAATATGGAGTCCTACTTTAAAATTTTGTATACAACTCCCTATATATTATTCTTTATAATTTTTTGAAAAAGCCACTCATTTAGGTGTTACAAGTGGTTAGAGTTTAGAAAAATTCACGATGCATTTTTGGTAGTGTGAATTTTCGAACTTCGTTGATACAAATTTGGCCTAGCGCCAACATATTATTTTTTCGTCAAATAAACATACATATTCGTAATCAGAATAACTTCTAGTTTTATTTGATACCCCATGCATAATATTTCCAAAAATACATTTTTCAACTCATTAGTTTTCCCAAGGTCATTTATTTGTTATCGCTATATTTTTCCTAAATGTAGGACATTACAAAGAATATAAATCAAAGTTTGAAATATACAGGATTTATCGTATTGTCTGTGTAGAATGGTTGTGACTTATAGACAGACAGACATAAATTTGTGTTGTCTCATTTTTAGAAAATTTATATTAGGGCCTAATGTTTTAAAAGCGGTGAGTTCAAATATAACAAGAGTTTGTACCTAAACGAATCGTCCAAAAAACAAAAATAAACCATATTTTTGATGAAATGTTTATCGTTTCCACACATTTCTTTAAAATATACTTTTTATATTTAACACACTTTAATGTATTTTTTACTATTTAGCGAAAACTGTTGTGCAAGAAAAATCTTAAAACTATGTTATGCCATTTTAAACTACACAATTCTGTGAGAGAGAGATATGTCGATGTTTTTATTACAGTATTTATTATACTAATAGAAAGTGTAATGGAATACAGAGAAGCTAACATTAAATATCAAATGTAAAATGTGGATTTTACTCATAAACAGAGCCTAATACAAGGCAAAAACAGCCGAATTGGTGGAAAGCTCTACTATTCATTTCCCACGTCTATTACGTATTATCCTGCGTAAAGACGTTTCACAACTACTGTCTCTGTCTATATTCTCATAACTGTCTGAGAATGAGAGTATGAGAATCTAAGATTGATATTTATTAATTAATAGTTTTTTCTATTACAATCATGTTTATATCAACAACCAAATCATCTGTACATTATATATTATTAAGTACATAATATATAATGTACAGATGTACATTATTATGTACATCTGTATATTATTATGTTTAGTTGCATATTAAAGTAAGTTGTCATTTGACCATTAAGGGGTGTTGGGTGTTCCTATCCCCACCATGTAAATTTGCTTGACTTTAAAATACCTTTTCTAAAAAACTACTAGTTCTTTCACAATATTTTTTTAACTTTTAAAGCTACTACCTTTATCTTTATTTTAACCTAAAAACTTGGCTTTACTTGAAAAAATAAATAAAATATGATTTTTTTAAATGTATATACTTTTTAGTTAAATAATTGTCTTTCAAACAAACTTACAATGGAGCTATAACTGTTACTGGCAAATCCTTAACATAAAACATGCAGCACTTTTTTTGTGCAAAAAACACAACCTTCGGAAAACGCAATTTAAAAATAGAGTAATAGGTTAGATATGTATATATATAATATATATATATAAAGAGTAATAGTACAGTAATAGAATAATGGGATCCTACCTCAGTGCATCCCATAAGAAGGATTGTTTGGGACTTCTTCATTCTCGTAGGTATCTTCTAGTTTCCTCTTCAATAAATTTTTGCTCTGCCGACACTTTTTTCAAATTCTTCTATGTCCTTGTCCGCTTTTTTAATACGATGCATGTCAACTCGCTTCATTCTTTGAACACAATTTACTCCTGGGGGAATCCCAAGCTTGCTTAGAATTTGACATCTGGCAATGTTGCCGTCATTGTATCTAGATATAGCCTCATATACTCCTATTTGCAGTGTTTTTTTTCAAGGCAAACGTTGTCTTCGGAAGCCTTGCCCAGATAACGCTATTGAGCGATTCACTCGCATTCTGCGTTCCGCCATGTAAACATTTACGGAGAAGGTTAGGTTGAGCTAGATTTTGAAATATGGGCTTGATTTTCACCAATTATTATTTGTGGGTAATGAGTATGTTTCTTGTGGTCGTATGTTCTTTGTTTGCTTTTGCTCACTGAAACATGCACCAATTATCCGCACCCTTAAGACACATTGAGTGGGCAGGCGACTCATTTGATGAGCCTAGAGATGGAAATATTTTGCCACACTGCCATTTTCATTATGTCTAAACTGTGCACATTTCTGCGCTTTGCTAAACTATAATAGTTCTGAATTTCATTGATAGCTGCCTGTGTTAGCCGGTCACCCCCCCCCCCCATTGTTTTACCGTCTACATATTTTTCTTTACCCATTGTTCCTTTAGTTTGCAAAGACATGTGCCCATGTGTTTTTGTATGTGGCCTACACATTCTAACTTTTCAATGGAGAAATCAGGCCCATAAGGCTTAGCTTCCACTACAGTGGGGTATGCTGAGCTGTCCCCATCTCCAAGAAAATTCTTATATCTATATCATATGTCGCCACAGACTTTTCGAACATGTCAAGTATTCCCTTCGACTCCATCCCACCACTAGAACCAGAATAATTTGCAATACAGCTTGTTTCATGTTCATTGGTCAACCTACCCTTACATATACAATATTTAGTAAGTTAGTATTCTTACATCTAATACCTTTCCATTTGTTTCACTAATTGAACTCACAATGCCATTCTGGGATGCATGGCCTCAGCGCTGCCAAGATCCGACGAATATAGCAATAATGTCTCTACTCTCATTTTCCTTGATGCAATCTTCAACAGCATTATGCATACTATCAGTAGCAATATCTTTGATAGCTTATAATAAAATATCACTGTAGCGTTTGAACTCCTGGGGGTTGGGCAAATTCATAATACCACAAAAGTTTCGAATGGCTTCTTCGCCTCTTCCGATGCACCGGAAGGCATAGGATACACAAACATTTACGGCTGACTTTTTGTTCACTATTGGACTGTTTTTTTTTCTGATACATGGAAATTACAAAGATTACATTTTACATTGATTCTTACACGTAGGCCTAGTCTGTTGGTAGAGAATATGGAAAGCAGTCCCTGGCACTTCGAACATACTGTGATTTTCGCAACAAATTCTGTAAGCTTACTAAACTAACAAGATCAAAACAATCATTTGAGTCTGCATTATTTTCAAAATCATCATAAGAACCTAAACTAGAGCTCAATTTCCTACTGAATGCACTTTTCCTTATAAAGTTGTATTACCACTATTCTCATTATTCCTACGCCTAGATTCTGTAGAAGTACTAGGGTTAGGTTCTGGATTGGAAGCATTGTTCTCACTATCAACAAACTCACTTTTACTATGAATGTGTCATCCTGTAAACACTCTTTTACGTTTGTAAAAACTGTTAAATAAGATTTAGGCATTTTAGTAGGCACAAACAATAAAATACCACAATTTTACGTTGTAAATAACACCAGTAACTAAGTAACCATAGTAACCAATTTAGCAGACGACAACAGTAGACACACAAAACCAGCAAACATCTGTATGTCACCTGTTGCCAACAAAACAAAACGTAAATATAACTCTGACTGAAAATAAAGCATGCAATAACAAAGTCACACATCTGGCCTTTGGCGCCACCCTTATGGACCATGCAAAATTGGATGCATGCGATTGGCTAAAAATACATAACTCAAACATTATTGCTCAGAAATTAATAATTATTACATCAAATTGAAAAAGAAGAATTACAGATTAAGAAAAAAATTAAACCACAAAAGTGTATTTTTGCCGATTTTTGTGACCGGACTCCCCTTAACAAATAATAACGTTGCATCTTGCTCACATAAAATAAAATTTTATTATTCTGTAAACAAATAAAAGTTAATACTGTACCTAGATTAATCACGAAGTGCTGCTACCTGACAGAATATTTTCAAACTTGGTAGACGAAGTGTTCATACATTCGACGTCAGATGTCGTATAACAAAAAGTACCTCGTTCTGGGTTAGAAGGTTATAGATGAAATAAGGCCCACGAACCGAATTTTGACTTAGGAGGTTTGAAATTATACTAAATTGTAACAAAAAGAACATCATAACTTGTCCCAGACATTACATACGGTATTCGTTGTGTTCTTGTTTCATACCCTCTCTAAACACTTTATCTCTTGGGTGAACGTATTTCTTTGAAGTTGAACCCATATGATGTACGATGTTTTAACGTTAATTATTTATTCAAAATAAACATTCTTATATTATATCACTTATTTAAAAATGTAAAATCAAACAATTTCCGAAAATTATTTTATACTGAATCATTATTCTTTTTTAATAACAATATTTCTAATCTCTACGTGTTTTTTTAACTGATGAAATCAATATTTTCTCTGTTCACATAAAATCAGCTGTTTTGACATAGTGTTGCTATGGAAACAGGAAAACAAAACAACTGCTCTAAATTCAGTATACTATCCTTAAAAGCTTAGTAAGTTTGTGATATTGTGTGAAAATAACAGAAATATATAATGTAATTTGAACTTCTTCATGACTGTTTGGTATGAATAATTTTCATTCAATTTTATTGTATTCATTTTTCTTACTTACTTATTGTATAGATTAGAATAACATTAAGTGTAATGATAAACAGACAAACAAATTAGGCCTACAATAGGAACCAACCTATATTTTGTAGTTCATTTTAAAAATCGTGTTAGTTTTAAATAAATTGATTTAGTATCGTAACTTGAACTCCTTTCCAATTTCAATCAACATAATGTATCACACTACCTCAGAAGTCAACTTACAGCCACTTTTTTTTCGGTAAAATAAAAAGGATAGGCCTAGATGTCTTTTGCTTGTTTGCTGAATTCAGATTTTAAATTTATGTAAATAAGTAAATAACATAGGTACCTATAGCTAGTACTTAACAACAACTGATCACAAAGTCTGCATGTGTAAACCCATGGTACATAGATGTTCTTGAATGATCTATGCTCAGTGACAAAGTTCAACACTTTACATTTGCTCAGTTAGACCATGTATCTAGAGAATTTTTGATTGGTGTGGAATAATGACTCATATAGTTTATCTTTGTGGCTACCCTCCATCCATTAAGAATCTTTGTCTTCTTACCCATCTCATTAAGGTAGTTCTTGCTACAGATTTTCTTATACTCCAATCAGATTTTAGACCAATGAGTGAAGTCCAAACTCCTTTTCCTTGCCAGTTCATCAGCCTTTTCATTAACCTTAAGAGCATAGACTCAATACACCTCCATCTGATTTAAGGTTGGGAGTTTTATCAAGGTCTGATAGCACTCCTACACAAATAAAGACGAAAATTCCTGTGAACTCACTGCTTTAATGGCAGCCTAGCTGTCTGAACTAACTATAATACACTCATTGGCATATCTTTTTGTCATACATAGTTGTGTGCATTCCAATATCACAAGCACTTCTGCTTGAATACAGTTTCATGATTTTCCAAGTTATGCTAAGTTCAATCTTGGTTGACTTACCGCAGACTCTGGCACCATTGGCGATTCGTGACCAATCAGTGTACAACTTATACCTATACTTTCTTCTAATATATCTTCCCTATCTAAAATAGTTATCGAAGAATAACCTGGAGACTTTTCTACACATAGGCTATAGTTTATGTCTCATGGTCAGTACAGGAATTGTATGATCTATGACTGATGAAGGTGTCATACAGTGCCACATTTAAACAATTTCTATCTCCAGGCAATCAAGTTGGTTGCATGCATCCTCCCAAATTGTTATCTTGGGTATCACCTAAACTTGAAATAATAGTTAAGTAAACTATGTTTTCTGAGCTACACTGACTTTCAAAAAGTTTTGTTATAAAATTATGGAAAAACAGGATCTTGTTTTACACATTAAAATTTCATTGATTACTCTTTGTATTTTCATAAATCTTTTAAAAATAAAACTGGATATAAAGTTATTTCAAGCTTATTAACCATTTACATAGGATTGTTCTGATTCTTTAATAGGCTATAATAAAAAATAACATTACACTAATTGCTAGTGGTCAGACGATGATAAAAAGTAGTTTATCTATACAACAAACATTTTTATTTATATAGGCTACTGAAAATTGTTTCTTTGAAAACACAAAATATAAAACTGTAGAACAAAGTGGGTTGTCAACATTAAAGAAGTCTAAAATTATGTATTATTAAGAAGTTATTAATATTACCATACAAATTTGCTGTTCTCACATTATCAACCACATCTGTAAGATTAAAAAAGTTGATTATAAATTTGATAAATCCATGTTCATAATTTCTTCAGGTACTTATAAACTCTCAAGCAATGATCATTTTCACCTTTCTTTGATTTTAGAAAATATTTTTATTAGCTCTTAAAAATCGAGGGACTGAGTGACATTGCTACATCCAATTATTAACTGCAAGAGGATTTAATTTCCTTTGTCTCAATGAGTTGTATAAGTAGTTTTTCACTCGCTTCAATGCTGAAAATGGGCATTCACCACTACATGTAGTTGCGGCTGTGTAAAAATAATTCTAAAAATTATATTAACATTTGGATATAAGTTGTGAAAGTTTCTATTTTTTATGACATGTGGATAAGGTGAGAAATATGTTTTCTTATTTCACAAACACAACACTGTTTAAACATAAAACATACACAAAAGGCTAATTTTAGTAGCTTTCGTAACCTCAAACAAAACAGACTTTCAGCAATGCAGCTTGTACACAAACTGCAGAAGACGGTAGACTAACTGGCACAGTGGCTCGGCAAGTCATTCATATTGAAAGGGGAGATAGTGAGACAGATGGAAGTTATTACAAAACATGGTGACAGATGAGTGTTGTTGCTATTGCATTTCATTAATAATACAGGAGCTTGCAAACCTTAATTTATTTTTTGGTATACTAGTATAAAAGGCGAGATCGTTGTTCTGAAAAAGGGGATCATTTTTTCCCCCTTTGCTTTACACAAATCTTATGCTCTCAAAAAATCCCATACTTTTTTTCTCAAAATTTTACACCCTAGGTATGTGCATAAAATTCCTAGTGGGAAGTGCTGCACTGACGCCATGTCCTTTAGACTATTAAACACCCCCTCAAAAACTCAAAGTATTGTTTTCTGTATGCAGTTAGACTTATATTGGAGCATACTTTCATCTTCAGATCACTGTTTACTTTTTTAAACTACATGTTCAAGCTGACTGAAATTCGTTTGATTTTTTCCACTTAAAGAATAAATTTGATGCCATAAAATATTCTTTTCAGAGGTTATCTCGTGATATGACAAACCTAATACTAAAGCACTGTATATCGTAAAACATGGACAGTAAAAAGAACTTACTAAAGAGAGACACTTCTCCAAGCAGTGACACCAGTGACAGTAGACAATCACAAGTTCATCGTAACACTTCACAAGCTGACCAACCACGAGTTACCGTTTTACAGGAGATAAGTCACAACAATGCATCTAACTTAGGCCATTCTTATTATAAAGGTATATAATTAGTTTTATTTTTGTATTTCCTTATAAACTGCTATTTTACATGTTATATATATAGTATTTAAATCAACAACAAGCATGGTAATTTATTCCAATGATAGATGGCTCTTTTGCTAAACACTAAATGATGGCAATTTCACATTTAATATCTAATATTTATTACAATTTTACATTACACTTGAAAACAAATATATGAATACAATGCTCTTATCTAAATATTTAATACACAAGTAGGATTTTTGTAACGCTGAATTCTTAGAAACTATTTGAAAGATTTTTATGAATGAAGTGTCTATAGAAGTAGATTTGCGGACATTCTTTATTATTGTGATAGATAACCAAAGTGCAGGAATCCCCCTTAAAATTCAATTTTGCTTTGCTATATTGCCAAATATTAATTTTGTATATCACATCTGATAAACACCATAATGTTATTGTTTATTTTATATTATTATTACTGAGTTGTGAGCTCCATTTCAGAATGAAAACAAAGATAATTTGCTATTTTTATATTAAAACTTCTTGAATATTGTACAAAGTTGTGCACACCTCGAGATATTCTAACAAAATAAACTAATGTCATTGAAAATTTGTTTTAAAAATGCTGAGCTAGCTTTACTCTTCCCGATTTGTAACCTTTTTAATATTTATTACCATAGTACAACCATTTGCATAAAATAACAAAAAAGAGATGATTGGGTTCATCAGCATCAATAATTAAATTATTCTGATAATTTTAGATTAGGCCTAGCTTGCACTAATATGAATAATTTGGTAGTATTTGAAACATATGTTTGGCCTAAAATATAATTAACCTGATTCAATGAAGGAATCAAGCCCAAGTTTAGATTAGCATGATGTGTATCCTATCTGATACCTAAAAACCAAATAGTTAAAATAACAAAGGCAGTTATTGATGGGCAAATCCAGACAACAAAGGTTCCTTTGAAATTGAAGTAAAATCATAGACAATTTATTTGTATTTATAGATAATGTTATATTAAAATCTTAATAACTGTATTTTGTCATTTATTATTGTATTGATTATATGGGTATGACTGCACAGTTTACTAGTCAAAATAAAAATGTCCAAATGGGCCATATAACACCAATGTCTTCAATCGATTTGCTCTTCCTTCTGTTGGAAATTGAATCTAAATATTTCAATTTAAAAATATAGTAGGCCTACACATTTTTTAGGTGTTTTAATATGAATCACCTAAGTTACCTTTTTGCTATAATAAAGTATTAATGCATCGAAATCAATAAGTCTTGTCTTGGTTTTTAGAATCCCTTTCCCACATTGAAAAACAGAAGAAATATAATTCTTGTCTCCAACCTAAATCCAATCCTAACAGAATTAATATGAGAAAAAATTATCGCTTAAAAAGACAGAATCATAAAAAAGGTATTTATTTAATTTTAAAACATTGTGTCCATTAATAAGAATATGTTTTGTACATACAATATCTTTTCAACTGGGCCACCATTAAAATCTCTGAAACTATAAGATTTATAGGAAACTTCAAATCTGGGACTTTACCTACCAATTTCTTCCCCTGTAATAAAATGGTTTATTTAAATTTTTTTATTTTACCGCCATTTTCCAATATGGTAGCCAACTTTAAAATTTTTATGGAACCCTCCATTTTTATCATGAATTTGGATTTTAAACAAAATTCTTACTCTTTTATGACAAATAAGCCCAGAAAGTTCGCCTATGTTTTATTTAAAATATGTAGGAATAAGAACCAATTTCTCAATACTCTTGTTTTAATTTCTGATATACATGTATTGTTTTATAAATACTGTTGAATTTAGGGTTTTATAGGAAGGAAACTTGACAGGAGCTAGGTATTTAGGATTCCTAGAAAACCTTTTGATGAACTCCATTGAAAACCTTGCACTTAATATCAGAATGAAATTAATGTACCAGCAAAATGGAGCACCAGCTCATAATAGTGATGTAGTTTTTGAGGACTACTTATCCTGAAAAATTGTTAGGTACAGGCCTCTATATCTTGACCAACATGGTCCCCAGACCTATCGCCCTTATAACACCTTTAAAAAGTATTGTAAGACTAGTCTTTAATGTGACTAAGCTATTTTTAAAGATTTAATCATTCACTTAATTGTTAAGATATCAAATATTAAAAATTAGTCTATTTATTAATAAAATACAATATTAGTGATTTATGTGCCTTGTAAAAATTTAAATTAGTATTCATGAAGCATGTATAACCGAAATCAAAACAAGAGTATTAAGAAATATTTTTTATTCTCATGTATTTTAAACAAACTTTAATGAACTTTCAGGGCTCTCGTTCATGAGTAAGAATATTTTTTAAATACACAAGAATAAAAAAGTCTTAAAATCTCATTTAAGATCTAAATTTAACATGTTAAAATGGAAATTTTCATAACAAATTTTTTATTTGGCTGCCTTAATAACCTTTCAAGGATTGGCTTATTTTACGCTTAAGGAGTAATCACATCACATGACGTGATGCTAGGATTTTCTTCAAAGTAGAATCACATCATGTGACATGTCTGGGTTGCAGTGGCAATGGATTCCAATTATGAAACAGCTGGTTTTTTCACTGCTACCATTTAACTCCATACTGTAAAAGTGTTTCACTACTAATAGCAGGCCCGTTTTTAACCCTTGTAGCGCCCCTGGGCAAATTAAAGAGATGCGCCCCCCCCCCGATTACTTCATCTTTGCCAGTTTTGGTTCGGGAGGGATTTTTCAACTCCACCGAACTCCTTTTATTTCGTGAGTCGGTAATTCTTTCCATTATCCACCACCTATGAACCCGCCGTGTCCCGGACTGGCAACCGGCTACTGTAAAAACTTGCAAGTATTATTACTGCAATTACAGGCGTAGGTGTTATGATTGATGTCACAACATAATAACCTTGTATTTTACAGTATCACGGACCATCCACCCACCCTAAAAAAAATAGTACTTAATTGTTGCAAACGTTTATTTCTATAGGCCTACATAACCATAGCTCATTTTATTTCAACTGTATGTTCACTTTTTAATTGAGTCTTGTAAAACAACTTTAACACTTCAACCATCATATCTCTTATTTCCTTTATATTTTCTTTCTCTCATTACTATACTTTA
This sequence comes from Aphrophora alni, assembly GCA_963513935.1. Lineage (NCBI taxonomy): Eukaryota > Metazoa > Arthropoda > Insecta > Hemiptera > Aphrophoridae > Aphrophora > Aphrophora alni. The sequence goes on along the minus strand of OY740769.1, from coordinate 98,748,575 downwards.
TATATATATATATATTTACACATATTCCTCATACTTTCTCCTTATATCCTATTTACATTATTGCTTTTTTTTCTACTGATCTTTGATGTAGCAAAACTATCAATTTATATCTTTGAAGTCAAGCTTCAGTGTAATGTCATTCTGCGTACATAACAGCATTAAACTATTCAGCTTTTCGTCTTTTATTGTAGAACGATTTTATACGAACGAGGTGATTTTTGCGATGTGCGGGTGAAGAGGGGGCAAAACGAGTTTTCTGTTTCGGACGCTATTTTCTAACCGATAAGCATGGAAATGTTTCCAAATGTTCAGAAAGATCTGAAAAATGGTTGTGCTACCTTAAAATTTTGATTTTTCAGCTCTATAATTTTTTTATAGTTTTTTAAATGTATAAACTTTTATCGACATATACTGCCTTAATATGGTTGAATTTTTTCAATTTAATAATTTTTTTATGACCCAAAACCTTTGCGCCCCTTGTACGCTTGCACCCCTGGGCAAGTGCCCATGTTGCCCAGTTATAGAATCGGGCCTGACTAATAGTTGATACATATCACGATAGAATGCGCAGGTGTGATGTCGTGTATATGAAACTGCCTCGTTTGATCCGCTTCTTCCCAAACCCCCCTGGCTTTCAGTGAAGAAAAGAAGCAGAAGGTTCAAAGATAGTGCTATGTATGTGGCAACACAAAACTAAGCCAAAGAAGAAGAGGAAAGACACCTCATATGAATTTGTAGACTGTTCAATAGCATCCTTGCTTTGGAGAGTTCCACACAAAAAAAGTTTTTTGAAGACAAAACATTTTACTTCATTTTATTATTATGTTGAATTTACAAAACCAATGGCATTAATTGTTTAATTAAATCAATAACGAAATTATACAAAGTGTTTATTTCTCCTTTACTTGCGTTTATATTTTGTGAAGTGATTGCTTTTACAAAAACTAACCTCGATTTTTCAATTATACCAAACTAAAAATGTGTTAAAAATGAATATAGCAAACAATATTTAATAATAAAAAAATAAAAAATCTTACTCTAGAAGGATATTTAAAATGTGAAAATTTTTACTTCTTTAGGAAACAAATAAAATCATGTCATGTGACATGATTACTCATTGAACGGTTAAAAAAAATTCAAATACACCATTTTTACAGATGAAAAAGTAGGTAAGGTTGTCCATTTGAAGATTTCTGTAAATCTTATAGTTTTAGAGATCCCAATGGTGGCCCACTTAAAAAAGGATATCCTGTATACAGTGTGTCCATAAAGTCATAGTGGGTTTTTGAAGAAATATATTTAAAAACATGGAACAATTATAAAATGAAACAACCATACAAACTTTTTTCTTGTTTATTCGAGTTCTACATGGACTCTGCAACATTCAACCAATATTACAGCTCTTCCCATGCTAAATTCCACTTATAGTGCTTTCAGCAAAGAAAAGGGGCCAAGCAAAAGTGCACCAAACATTAACTTTTGGGCTGCCACACTCATATTTATCAAAGGCATGAGGGACTTCATTTCTCCAAATTTGAACATGGTGGTGATGCAAAGGTCCTAAAGTACAGAAAGTGGCCTAATCACTCAACATACCTTATTTGGATAATTTCCATCAGCTTCAATTTCACCAAAAATGTCTTCAGCAGTGTTATACTTTTTAAGGTTATCTTCTGGTCGCAAAGCCGTTTTAATCAAAACTTTGTGAACTATTATTTTTGAAACATCTTGTTCTTGAGCACGTTTTAAACAGATTTTTTTATTTACTAAAAAAAGTTTTCATGAAACACACACAGATACTCATGTTATAATAGAGTAACAGAATTGGATTTTGTAAGCCACACAAAATGTTAATTTTTTTCTATGGTTGTCATGTGTATTTTTTATATGAAACCATACAATAACACAACAAAGTTATGAATAAAACTATATAACTGGTGTTTCTTTGAACACGTTTCATGCACCTACGATGTTTCTTTAGGGAACTGTAACAATTTGAAACCACAACATGATTTTATGGACACTCTGTATACAGTATATAAAATATTATAAAGTTTTATTGTTTTATTTTTATCAAGAGTAATATTTATTTATTTATTTTTAATGTGATAGTAACAAAGATTTTATATTATTATCTGAACCAGAAATGACACTTATTTATCCCTTTGAGTTTCAGTTGAAGTATCAAGACCAGGTACAAAGACTGCGACTTCCCATGATTCGACACAAGCAACTGTAATAACAGCTGTTCTTCAAGACTTGAGAGATGATGTTGTAACTCCTAGAGCTATTGGTCCACCGGGTATGACTAAATAGTGTGTTTTTTAATAATATAAAGCTTATGCAGCGTGAGTTCTGGTCCTGATATGTAAAGTACATAAAACCTAACCTAAAAGCACTTAATTTACAGCGTTTTGCTAAAAATCTAACTTAGATTTCTATTTGCTCATATTACATTACATGTTAGGTGTAGGAGAGGTAGGTTAAAAAGCTACATATTAGAAAAGTAAATTTGATTAGTTTTCTGAAAAACATCTTTTGTATTTAAACTAAGAGCCATGCAAATTTTCCTTTCATGCTACTTACATTTAAAAATAATGGTTCTCACATATGTACATATGGGAAAGCATTGAACATAAATAACTGACTTTTATATTCCAGTTAACTATGAGAAGCTATTGTGCAATCCACATATTATATCAATACCTGCACATATTCTATCCAGAGTAAATTTATTAGAGGTTGTTCCAAATCAAACATGGTAAGCAGGTATCATAATGTTAAAACAACTATACCTGCTCAATACATTAGGCCATATATTAGCTATAGCAGTGAGGTATGGGGGTAGTGCTGTAACCTCAGGAACTTTAGGAATATCGAAATCCTGTAAATTGAGTTCCGAATTTCTTTGGGGTGCTTTAGAACCATACTAACATTAAAACTATGTTGATGTACACAGAACAGCATTAAAACCTTTAAATAAAACCACATTGAAGAGAAACCATTCATCAACGTAGACCATGTAGCGCAAAAATACTATTTTATTTTCAGAATCGCACAAATAATGGGAAATATACAACTATGTCCTTCAAGTTATTCCAACAGTTAACAGTGTTCTCCTAAGGTCTAATATTTAATACAAATACCATTGTCAAGTAACAAAGCTAAAAAACCTTCTGTATCTAAAGCCATACAAACCATAGATATTCAGTATGAAGACAGATTGCAAATATAACACTGACAGATCATTGAACATCATGACTCATAATTATTCAGGGTTAGGCATTTTAATCTCCTTGTATAATCGGACTGAGTAAGTACCATGATAGTTATCCCATTCAACTTTTTTGCTATAGTTTTTAATGCTAGGTACATTTAAAAAGAATTTTTCTCATGTACATATTCACTATGGAAAAGTCTTTAAAATAAATAAAAAACTGTTTTTATATTTCAGTTATCTATGAGGAACATAAACATGATCGTGGGATAACGGGTAGAGACAACGTTTATGTTCAGAATAGAAGTGGGTTTGCCTTAACTCCAAGAGAAAGAGCTCTAACTTTGCGCTTAGGGAAGAATAGTAACAGCAATCATGAATGGATGAATGAAATAGCTGAGTAAGTATGATCATTCTAGAAAACCCAAGCCAATGATTTTGTGAGTGTTAGAAATATTATATATAAAAAAATCACACAACTGGCCCGTAGCATTGCATGTTGATAAGTTAAACTGCTTATGTATCGTTGGATTAAAGTTATATAGTGTTTAAGTAGTTCTAAACTAGGATTAATAAAATTCAAAATAAATTGTTTCAAATTTGTCAGTAGTTCGAGGGAGACACCATTAGATGTCGCAATACAAGTGCAGTCAATTGTTACTCCAATCACAGGGATATGTTTTGGGTTGCTAGGAGGAATTGCATTGATGCAACTGATATTGGTAAGTAACTGTACTCTCAAGTATTGATGATATATGTTAAGTTTAATATAAGTAATACCCAATTTATTAACACTGTAACTTCTATCCCCAAGTCAAAGGCAAGGGTGGTTCTGGGGGTGGGCTCCGGGAGCTATTTTTCAGTTTTTAGCGATTGAAAACACATTTTGGACCTAAAAATATGAATCTCTGGTTTTTTTTCCTAGTTAAGGTTAGATGAAATTTGTCATTCTTAGTTTATTTTTAGCCTTTATAATCACAATATAAGTTGTTTAATTAAGAAAGGTAGTTTTAATACAGAATCAACCCTTGTTACAATATAATATTTACTCACTATTCGTACTTGAAGAGTACTTATTTTTATTAAACAAAAAAAATTGAATTTAAAAAATAAAAATTATCTAACTTGAGGAGTTTTACGTTATATTTTTTATTGAATTTAATTATTAATTTATGAATTTATTAATTTGCTCGACTAGGGCGCCAGGTAGCCTTAGCTTACCAATTTTGAAAAAAGAAGTTATTTATTGTTATTAAAATTTCTCAGGGGTCATGAATTCTTTTATCAGTGTACTTACAGTGAATTTGGTTTCTGAAATGAAAACACTTGTCTCTGAAATATTAACATAAAGATTTATTAAACATAAACATTATTGAATTACACATAAACATTCCAAATATATATACTGGTTAAATTATTACTATTACCTTTGAAGAAGGGTTTACTATTTTTTAAAATGAATTTATTATTTATATTTAGTTGCAACTTTTAAAGAAAAGTTTTAAAGAATCAAACAGACTGAAACATCTGCTTTTTATTATTGAAATTACTTTATTTAAGTAAAATTTATGTCTTTTGAATAGACATTCTTTATCTCAAAACATCAAAGCTTATTATCTTAAAACAAACAAAAACTTCTAATATTAAAAAATCCTATAATTAATATTTTTTAACAAAACAATTATGACTTTATATATTCTCACAACATTTGATTAAAATTGTTTTTTATACAAGTTACCACGAGGTTGCATTTGATGTGTTTTCCCTCCACTGAATGGTGTCTTCAAGTTGATTAGCAGAAAGGTCATCCATCTTCTTGTCGATTTGAGGTGAAAGCGGTTGTTCTTCTGTTGAATTTGATATTGGAGAAATTCCACATGTCGACTTTAGTTCTTTTATAAAACAAAATAATTCATGATACTATACTGTCCACTCATAGAACACACCTTTTTTGTAAATAGTTCATACAAAAGGCACTTAAACATGTGAGTCACGTCTCGTATTGTCATAAAACCGCCCGACTTACGTCTTTATTCTTTAAAAGATTACTGTTCACACTTGTTACATTTAAATCATTTTTTATGTTGCGATTCATAGTCTTTTAGAAAATGCCCGATCGAAACATAAACGTCTTTTAACACAAAGAACATTTTTCTTATTTCATAAGAAATTACGTCCGTCGTCACCTTTCAACTGTCTCTGATTAACCGACTTTAGACTTGAATTAATTTACATTGTTTATCCTGTAAAAATCACTTGACTACTGTTCTTTATCAAAGTTTCATTATTTAACGAATCAATCTCACATAACCACTCCCTTCCAACTTCTGACTAAAACTGTTTAAAAATACATCTTACTCCACCAAGCTCTGATCTCAGACTGACTATTTGCCATGAGGCCAAAATCCTATATTCAGAGGCGTTACTTCCGTCGCTGTTCGCACATTATAACACACTCCCGTAAAACACAAACAATTTACATATCATAACAATTAAAAACAAATTATACTAAAATTGACATAATTATTTATTCTGTTTTCTTGAAAATCTATTTTTCTTTTATTAATGAAGTTACTAAATAAATTTATGATTTGAACAGCCTATTTCCGGCGCTAACCCGCGGATTTTAAACCTATTATAAACTCTAATTTTTCACATTACTACACCCTATACATTTAATACCAATGAACAATGAACGATGAAGATCTTAATAATTAAAGCAAAATAATATAAAACAATTTCTTAACATATATTTATCAATGTAAACTAATTAAAACTATCACACTTAAGACACATTCTGATTCAGAATCAGTTTGTTAGAAACATCTACAGTTTTGGCAAATTTATTTCCATCACGAATCTTAATTTTAATGTTTCTGTGTGCACACTGTTAGTCTGTTTTGAATTATTTGTTATGTATGAACTATGTATAAACGCCTTAGAAAATTTACTGACTGTTGCTTTTGCTTAGCAATCTTGTTATTCAATTTTGCCACTTGAACAAAATTTGTTAATTAAAATGATATTACAATGGTAAAAATATTACTATGATCTGTGGAAACTAAGAGGAAAGCGTCCTAAGGAAAAACTTTTTTGTTGTGAATTAGGATGAACCAATGAGAGGAGGATGTAACAAGATAGGATCTCACGAATACAGGCATAGATTACAATGTTACCAATAAAGTGATACAGTAGAGTCCCGCAAACTCAGCGTAATGTGGACCGGAAGTGTGCCGAGTTTGTGAAATACCGGGTTATCGGGAATAAGAGCAAAAATAAATTGTAATTAAAACACCAAAGCAGCGGCGATATCAAACGACTTTGTCGATAGCGGTATCCCATTGTCGGCAGTGTAAAAACACCGCGGCACCAAAGCGGCGGCGATATCAAACGACTTTGTTGATAGCGGTATCCTATTGTCGCGACGTAAAAACACCGCGGCACCAAAGCGGCGGCGATATCAAACGATTTTGTCGATAGCGGTATCCCATTGTCGGCGGCATAATAAAACCGCGGCATTGGCACCCGTCGATATAGCAGACATACACCTGCAAAAACGTTTGATGGGCCGCTTTTTTCCCACGAATCAATTTAGTATACATTATGGAAAATATAACATTTCTTTTCAGTTTTCTTTGACAGGTACGCACAGTATATACAGTAAATAAAAATGAGCGAGTTACGAAACCGGAAGCGTGTGTTGGTTTCGTTTGAGACGCGGTTAAATGTGTTAAAAAGACTTGACAGAGGGGAATCTGTAAAAAAGCTTTGTGACGAGTTTAACGTGGGAAAAGTACCATCAACGATTCGAGCGATCGAAGTTAATGCCCGCTTTGGGATCAGCCAAACTTTTATGAACATCGCTGTTTTTAGAAATATATATTTTTTCCCGTCGGGGTCGCCGAGTAATCCGGACTGCCGGGTTATCGAGTGCCGAGTTTGCAAGACTCTACTGTAATTGAATTATTTTTCTATTTTATTCCAGGCTTTCAGTCTTTCAGCAGGAATGGATGGTTCAGAAGGGATAGTTTTCTTGGAATCCTATTCTAAAATTGCCAGCATAGCACCCATTGCGTTCTATATACTTCTTGCATTTTGTGTAGTATCTGTTTTGGATAGGTAAGTTACAAAAATGTTTCTCTTAAGTATAAATTTGGTATAAAAGAGTACCATTTGATTAAGAACTGGATATTTAGTTTTTATTAAGAAATAAATCTTGGCTTACAAAACTTGAAGTTATTTATGTGGAATCAACATGTTCTGAAAATCTTCCCTAAATGTTGTTGGTTGACATTAACCGAAGGTTACTTTTAAATTATAGAACTCTCATCAAGAGAATTATGCTACTCAACTTCCAATATTTAATTACAAAATCAAACTAAATAAATATGGTCTTTATATCACTAATACAAATCTTAAAACAGCATGACTGGTGACTGAACATCTAGATGAGTTTATAACCAATGAAGTGGTAAGCGATAGGCCTACATATCTGAAGCACTTTAAAGCCCAGAGTCTAGAAAGATAGATATACCTATCCTCCTGTTTGGGGGTTGAATAGAAAAATGTGATTGAAAAATCAGAACCCAGGCATACATTTTGTCGACTCTTCTGCTCCTAGTCTGGCAGATCGTCGACAGCCTCCACTAGCTCAATATCTTTAACCTCTCACAGACTCATAAAATGGCCTGTCATTCATAGGCAGTACAAAATTGTGTGCTATCTGCCTAGAGGTTAAAAATACAAGGCAAGAACCACATACTATTGTCCACCGTGCAATGCCAGTGTACACCAGCAATGTTACACTAACATGATTCATTTCCTAAGGGTAGGTATAGGAAAAAGGAATCTTTCCAGATCATCAATGAAACCTTTGCTTACGCCAAGTTACACCTTATATTTGCTTTTATATTATCATTTACACATGTTGTAATGATATTAAAATCGAGGGAAATGACTTTATAGAAAAGTTTATTTATTAAAGTTGGGCGCCATTTTGTAATGCTTTGATTACAAACAAAAATAATAAATAAAAATTTTAAATTTATTACTCTAAGTATGAATACTAATTTCTCAAGGGTCGTAAGTTCTTTTGAAAAAGTCTACTTAATAGAACATCGGATGAAAGAATAGAAGTCTTTTTTATTCTGAAATGCACATATTTTTTTTTTATTAAATCAAATCATTTAAATAAATAAACATATATAAAATCAAGTTCCTGTAAATATTGTTTTACATTAATACATCCTATATAAATATTCTATTTTATTCAAAGATTATCAAAAAGAAAAATTTAATGTTATTGAATTTAAACTTTAGTTGCAACTTGTAATCAAAAAATTAATTTAATAATGCTTCTTATATATAAAAAAATTATATTATTCTTGTACTACCATGAGAGTATATATTCAATGAAAAGAAATAAAATTTAAATAATTCATCTCTTAGAAGCTTTTACATGTTGACATTACTTTAAAACACCATACACTACGTCTTATTATTATAAGACATCAAATAACAAGTTCAAAATTCTAATACTAAAGAAATTTATAAATTACTAAAAATTCATATTTCATTCTACATAATAATAGTTTATATGTGCTATACCAAACTCGTGTTCATTTAAAAGAAACTTTTTTATTTGAAGTCACTTCCTTTGCTTGTTGCAGTTGTGTGATGTTGATTCGTCAAAATCACTCCAACCGTAATGTCTACGTCCACGCTTCTTATTTAACAAAAGCAGATTAATTGTTCATATTATGAAAAAGTATAACTGAATGTTCAAATTGTTCTGTTTTAAGTTGAAACACAAAATAAACTTAGTCTTTACATCAGTACTTTTCCAAATTGCATCACTTTTGCTAAAATATGCAAAGTTAATTATTCAAACAGCCTCACTTTCAACATTTATACATGATTGAAACTTTATTATATTGTTTCATTTCCAAAAGAGTTCACCTCCGTTATAAAAATCACTTTTGATGTATATTGTCTTTGTGCTACAAAAGACACGTTTACATAAACGATGCGCTTTCACTTTTTAAGTTCTTTTTAGTCCAAATATTCAGTTTCCAGACATACATGTAACTGAATTGTTACCACATAACTTTTTTTAGTAAAACAGTTTTTTATTTATGAAGAAAACACCTTTCTCACTAGTTTTCCTTGTCCAAAAGTGTCTTGACCATCCCGGCCAACGTGATGTCACTTCGAAGGTTTATTCCAGATAACCAAATGGGTTGGCGTGTTCAATTCCAATTCCTTGGCTTCTTTGTGTTTAAAATGTTTATACTGCACTGTTTTATTATTAAGTTTATAATAATTCTAATTATAACAATAGGCTACATAGAATAAATTTCTCTGATCATCTACTATTACTCATTTTATTTTCAAATTGGGTCCCTTTTAAGTTATTCAAAGAAAAACAAAATATATCTCTAGCTTGCGTCATCATGTCTAGACGTCTAAGCGTATACTCCATTCTATATAAGATCAAATATTTCCCATTCTGTCAAGCTCAAATAATTTAAAATGTACACTATTACAATGTTAGAAGTATGTAATTGTATTTTGGATCCTACAAATATTCTAAAATAAGTTTTCAGCTATTTTATTACTTGTTTTGGTGAATTTCATAAAATACACATAACCTAGCTTTTTTAGCAATTTTTGACTTTTTACATAAAAAAAAAATTTTCCTAATGTAAATTTTAGAAATTTGATTTATTTTTTACCAAGTTCATATAATGTAGAATATATTACGGAATTTTGGCTTCAACTATTTCGCTGATTTTTGATTCCAGTCGTAATAACTCCAAAATTATTAAATCTATATTTTTTGAATTACACATATAAAATCTATGTACATTTCTGATATGTAGAAGTTATGTTTTGCATAATAGTTTTGGTGAATTTTTAAAAATAACATTTTGTGATTATCAACTTTTTACATAAAAAAATATTTTTTCGTAATAAAAATTTTAGAAATTTTAGTTTTTTTACCAAGTTCTATTCACACAACTATATTAAAAAACTTTTGTATATCTTAAAAATATTCAAAAAAATTGTGTATGATCTATATTTTTTATACACTTTTCTATGGGATTTTCACTTCATTTTTTGCATATATTTTGATTCCTGACATATTTACTCCAAAGCCGTAACATCTAAAAAATTTCTCTACCCAGATAAATTCTATGCACTTTTCTGAAAAAAAAAAGATGTCTTATAAGTTGGGTTTTGAATAAAATTACTATTTTATATGATTTTTTTTTTTTTTTTTTAAGTGGAAAATGGCAATACTTTATAGTAGGCAGTTCAAGGGTTAAGTCCCACAGAACAAAATTTAACTGGTAAACAACTTGAGCTAACTGACAATTAGATGGAATGGGTAAAGGAAACCTTGCTCTCTGCACTCTTTCAAAATTGTTTTTAATAAATGGTGCCAATTTACATCTCAATTTGACTTGACATTTAATAGCTATTTCTCTTGTTTAGATTTGATTTTGCACATCTGGACATGAACCACTGTATTGATATTTTGACTTATCGACAATCTTGGGCTGTTGCTATTATATACATACTTGTTCTAGTGTCTACACTTTCATGTGCCTACTATGATGATATGTTTATTCTTTATCCAAATGATAAAACCTTTACACATAATAAATATGTAAGTACTTTTTTATATTAGTAAATAAACTTACGTTTTATTTTAGAGTAGTTTACCCAGTAAGTGGTGGAACCTAGTGAAAAACACATACATTATGTGATTGGTAGAAGATTGTGGCTAATAGCCATAGAAATTTCAAATCTTTATCTTTAAATAGTGTTCCGTGGCAACCAAATAAAATACCTCAATATTATGTTAATTTTGCCGTACCGATTGGCACGACAGCAAAATTTTCAGGTGACATTATGAATTAATATAGTTTGAACATTCACAGTGTTATTATTTGTTTTATTTATATAATTTGAATTACTATAAAATTAGAATGATTTTTTTTAAAAACTATATTTAACAACATTTTTTAAATTATAATTTAAACTCTAAGCTGAAAGCATTTTACTGTATACAAATATTTTTATAAAATTTACTTATAGATAGCCTCAAAGCACACTCAGCAGAGGTATGGGCTGCCTTAGACAACTAGCACAAAATTTAGTCCTTCTTGTCACGTTTTTAGCTATTTTCTTTCCTGTTGCAAAGGGATTTCCTTGTAGCAAACTTCACAAGTTTTCTCAATCGTCATTTGTTTTTTCCTTGTCCCACAAAGATTGTCTGACTCTTTTAGATATTGGTGCCCAGTCTGTTTCATTGAAGGAAATGGTTGCTCGTCAGACACTATCATTATATTCATACACAATTTTTTTGTTTTATTCTGTTATTGAAAAGTATTGGTTTTGCGAACGTGGTACATTACTTTTGTAAGCGAGCCAAACATACCCAAAGCAGGTGCCAAATAACAGATGTTCTACCAACATCACACACCAAAATTATGCTATAAAACCAACAAAAAAAATAATAGAAAATGCGGGTTGGCCAGTCAGTCGACACATCAAATTACAAATAAATTTTGATATTGAAAACCGACTTGCCAGGCCGATCAGTCGGTCATTTTTTTGAATGCTTTATAAAAGAATTTCTGCAATAATTATAAGTTCTGCATAAAAACATAAAACCACATAATTATATATATGATATAATTAAAATTGTTCATTTAAGTTGACACTGTGAGATAAAAGTGCCAACAGTACCTGTTGAGGAGTACTGACGGCTAAAACCGTCTATTAGGATCTATAGCAGTAGACCAAAGGATCACTGATGGACCACAGGGAGTGAAGATAATTTTTTTTTCTTTCAAAATGTATTGAAACACTAAAAAATACTAAAATAATACATTTTTACTATTTATAAGTAAACAAATTAAACAGTACGCCTATACTGCAGTTTATTAGAACTTTTCTAAGGTATGAAAATGCTCGAAGCACGAATATACACAAAGAGCTATTTTGCATTTAGAACACTCGTATGCAGTTTCTTTTCTTTTATGCTCACTTTGAGTGGTGTTCGAGCACATAAAGCAGCGTTTGAGCTTTTTTCGGCCATTTTCCTGTGCAGGTAGTGGGTGGGGGAAATGACGTCCTGACAAGTGTAGCGGCTGCTGAGCTCCGGTCACTGGACGGGGACAGCGGCGGCCTCTTCTCCCAATGCAACATAGAGTTTCCAAAATTTGCCTTATGAGATTCATTCTAAAGTCCATAATGTGAAGTTTTGCATTCGGGTTTTTCGTTTGAATGTACTACCTGGAAACGCAAACACATTTTGTAGCAAGTAACATTGAAATATTATTCACCTAAATGCTTTATTTACTTTAGTTACTGACTGTCCAGCTAATTTACTAAATTTAGACTTGCGGAGTAGAAAGTATCAATTGATTAGATGTTTTTATAATATTGTTAACTGCACATAAGTTATTTTTATAGTTACAAACAACATAAAATATACTAAGCTAGGTATTGAAAACAACTTACCTGTACAAATAGTATGCATTCAAAACACTGAGGTCCAAAAAATGGATAAAGAGCTTGATGTACCATTTACACCTTTTCTAGTAGAGTCATTGTACGAAACCATCATGTCGCTTTTGTCCACTGTACCCATATTTGAATTATAAGCCAGTACACACTTTGGCTTTAGTACCCCTTTGTGCAACCTTGTATCAACTGAAATAATTGAATGTTTGTCTACTGTTGACAAAAGGGCCTCTTATCACACCATTTGACCATAATCACATTATCTTTGTTACGCCAGCAACGTCGCCTAGTTTCATTTTCTTGGTTAGACAAGGTGGGTTTTTCCTTTTTGGGTTTACTGTCCCACAGGCACGCGTGTTCACGCCAAACCATGAAAATAAGTCCGGACTGGAAAACCAGTTATCCATAAAAATCGTATGGTTGTTGCTCAAATATAATATTGTTAATGTAAATTAGCCTGTTCTGAGCAGTTAAAACCGTCAGTACTCTATTGGGCTCAAACGGCTATAACCGTTAGTACTCTTTTTAAGCTACTCTTCAACAAGTTAACAGGTTAAACATAAGTGTTTATGAAAGTTGAGAATAATTATATACAATAATATTTTACTTACTTCCGATTCGCTTGCCAGAAAATTATCACAAACTTGGTTTCCTCTGACAAATGTTTTAAACACAACAATACCCTAAGATCACCTCACATACTTTATACATCTTCAATCCAAACCTTGCCCACTTTTAGAGTTGAATAAATGGAAAGCAGACCAAAATTTGTACTGTGTTGCAATAATAAACAAAAACACATGTTTTAGAAATATTTCTATAGAAAAAAACAACTAAACTTATAATATAAATGCTTTATTAATTCAATATTACCCAAAAAAATTTCTTCCTCATTAACATTTAACAAATATTTTAACAATTTCAAATAACTATTGAACTACTGTTACTTATTGGTGATGGATGTATGTTTTAATATGTTCACTTCCTGAAAACTGAAAAATTAAAACTGATATTTATTACTATTATTAATTTAAACAGTATTCTGGAGAACTCAATTATGAAAAATTAAAATTTGTCAGTAAAAATGTCACTTCCTACCAAATAAGTACATTTGGTATCTCATGGAAATAGTACACTTATACATTACAGAATGCAAGATTAAAAATTGTTTTTTTTTATAGCATAACTACTAAAATTGGTGTATATATTTCTCCTGTCATAGACATGCCAATATAATCTTGTGAATATTATTGGAAACACAAACTAGTGTTAGTCAGAACAATATAAACATATTTTGCAAATATCAAAGTAGTGATGAGTATTATTATCCTTAATGGTTTAATCAAAATCATCATACAGGTTTTGAGAGTCAAGAGTTTTTAGTTTGGTTTAATGACAAGTGCTCTCAATTTTCAAAATATGATTTTTAAACTTATATGTTAATCCATCTTGTCACTAAAAGAGCCCTATACACTAAACTCGAATTAAATAATAAATTTGTATTCTTCCTCAGGTGAAACTCTGCAACATACCGTAATATTAAGGAAATTTGTTAAATAATGTATGAAGTATACATTTTTTTGACGTAAAAATGTGAAAAACTATTGTCAAAACTAAGTTTAATTTAGGACTATTTGTTTCCTGATGAACAAATTTTAGCAAGTTTAAGAAGTCACCATTAGTTAGACATGTGTTAAAATGAAGATGAATATAATAATGTAGACATACTAAAAACCAAAAAAGTAAAAAAATCTAACTTCCTTTGTGGTGACTTTCTTAACTTACAAACCAGATCGAGGTATTGTGATTAATTTTTCCACTGAGCTTCATTCAAAAGTTATCATGCCGTCAGTCACACATACGAAGTGTGCCTACAAGACTGTACAATAACTTATATGTATCACAGTTCTAATGCTTTCCCCTTCAATCCGCACTTACATACTGATGTCCTGTAATAATTTAAAAATATTTTACAAGAAAAGATGAAGCTACTTTGTTCATTAAAAAATGCCACACGTTGTGCGACAATTGTGATAATTTAAAAATATTTACAATTGATGAACTTGAAGAGTTCTTATATATTTTTTTTACAAAAAAATGAAAATGAATTTTAATTTTATTATTTATAAAGATATGCAAAGCTTTATGGGCGCCAGATGAATTAACATCGATTTTGAAAAGAAAAGAATTTAATTAAATTTAACCTCACGGTCGTAAGTTCTTTTATTAGTATACTCACAGTGAATTCTGGTAAGAAATGAGAACACTGTAGCTGAAATTTTGACATAAACATTTATTAGGCATAAAACATTAGATATTCATATACATTAATAAAACAAAGTATATTATGACATACAAATATAATTTACATCCTATTTGTTTTTTAATATCTGTGCCTTTGAAGAAGGTTAGTTTTATGATTTTCAAGTGTTAACTTGAAAATAAAGAAAAAATTTAATCTACTTTAATAAAACCTGCAAGTATTATTTTAATTTGTGATATTAAAAGTTTGAAAGAATTTCATATTCATTTAACATTCTAATTCATCAAAATGAGTTTAAATGGTTAAAGCTTCTTTAACGTTACTTACTTGCATTTACTTTAATTAATTATTTTATTTTTTAAATTAGATTAACTCTCAATATCTTAATTATTATTTATTTACTTTAAAAATTTACTTTGTTTTATATTGAATTTAACTTTATGTTGCAACAAATATTTTTTAAACAAACATTCAAAATCTCTGTTATTTGGCATTAAGTTTAGCTCATTTCTGATAATCAATATGTCAACAGACATCAATTATTTTTTATTTAAAAATAGAAATATAAAATATTAATTTACAAAATTAGAAAATAAACATATTAAATTTTATACAAAAAGTGAATTAAGTTCATGTGTTAAATAACACATTTTACCAGTTCGTTGGCTCAGAATGCATTTACACAATGGTGAAACCTGAAGTCTATTGTTTGATGATCGCCTTTTCTTCTGCCCGCGGAAAACGAGTTCTACCGAAAGCATTTCTGTTACACTTTGCAAAAATGTTTGTGTCTAGAATGTCTACTAATTTGTTAGTCCATCTTTTCACTTTGTAACTGTCCACAATACGACCGAATTCAATATTACTCGTGTGATTGTCCTTCAAAATTACACGCGATTTGTAATAAGCACTTCTAACACTGTGTTCTCTCAACATCACAAACTATACTTTTCCTATAAATTTCCCAATTTAGACTCTAAAGAACAACCGTTCTAAATAACACACCAAACTAGACTTTTTTAAAACACGACCACACTCTACTAAGCTCTGATCTCCACTCTGAAAAACACAACTTGTCCCTTCAACTTCCCAACTAAGACTCTACAAAACACATCTTACTCCACTAAGCTCTGATCTAAGACTGCTTGAGAAACCACGAGATTCTCTACTTCCCTAAATGAGTTCTTTCGGTTTACCGTTATTTAGGTTCAACACACTCCTGACATTTCACTCAAATTTATAAACACTTTATATTAAACAATTTATACTAAAATTAAACATGATTATTTATTTTGTTGTTTTGAAAATCTATTTTCATCTTAGAAATGAATTTACCGAATACTAAATGTTACTTAAACAGCTACCCCCTCTTACACACCCGCATCTTTCAAACATACAAACAAACTTTAATTTTTTACATTATTACAAAAACCCCACAAAGATTTGTATTACAATACAAGTATTGTACTACAAATCTTTTCCATATATAAAAAAAATTAAAATTGAAATTAAAAAAATATAAAAAATTTTAATAGATTTTCAAAACTATTAACTTCAGCAGCTAAAGACATTTATATATACACAAAATGTATAAACTATAGGAAAGATTCTCTTTTAAAAAAAACATATTTCCTAAATACCCTTTTTATTATCCTAACTATTTTCAATTTATCAATGTTCATTTACATAAAAAATAATTACTTAGCGCTAAAAGTTATCTCTATTGATCAAAAGACCCTCATCAGCTTCTTATCAACATCCGTTGATTGAAAGCTTTCCCATCAATATTTTCTTATTGACCTAGTCTGTCAATCAAACCTTATCTCCAGACTTCCGTCTGTAGAATTTCCTGCCATTTCGACACTTCCTTTCCCACACTTTATTCTTTGCCAAGACCAAATTATTTTACATCTCTACTTGAAATCTAATTTTCATTTTAGTTATACATCTGAATATTTTTTATCTTTATTTAATCATGAATTGAAAAACTTCTCATTTATATTTAACATTACTTCAAATTACTCAATTATTACTTAAAATCACTTCAAATTACATTAAATCTTTTTAATTCTAATCTTACATTATTATTTATTTTAACTTAATTCCAATTATTACTTGTATTTATTTAAATTCTCAATTCTCCTCTGTCTGGCTGGGACAAAAATGTTCATTACTGACTTTAATAATTACTAAACCTCTTTACTTTTACTAAAACTCAAAAAAATATAACATCATTATCAAAAAATAAAATAAAAAAACTTACAGAATTCATCTATCTGTCTCAAAATTCTTCTTTACAACTGTATTATTCTTTAGTATCTTATTTTAAAAATTCCTTCTATCTCCAGTCTTTCATATTTTAATAATTAAGGTTGCATTAATTACCTAAAAAAACTCTTCATTATTTATTTATGTAGCTCCGCAGATTACCTACATATCGTCGCATAGAAAAACCTCATTAAAACTTCATCATTATTACTTAAAAATCTCCTTAAAAAACATCATTATCGTCGTATATTCGTAGAACTCCTCAAACATATTCTTCCTTCATAAAATCGTCGTATTCTTCATTATATCATCGTAGTACTCAAAAAACCTCTTAAAAACTTAAAATTAACCATTAATGCAATCAACTACCATTCTTATAAAAAACTTTTCAACAGAACAACTTCATATCTTAAATACTATTTTACTTAATACTTCTGTAAAATACTTATCTTCATATAAAAAACTTCAAAAAACTCTTTATTTAACTCCTTTACATAAAAAACTTCATAATTATCTATTACTTGAATATAAAAAGCTTCATTATAAAAAATTACATTGTTTCCCAGCTAAACACCTTATTTCATCAAAATCATTAAATACCTTTATCAAATTACTCCTTAAAAATCATCCGTTATCTCAAACTCCATTACCATTGATTAAAAAACTCTACTTATTTATTTGTTCTATAAAATTCATTAAAATCTCTTCAGTTATTATTATTTCACCATACTATCTTCTTTTAAAACAAAATCTTAACATCTTCTATTCATTATTCATTTTAAATCAAAAAACATAAAAAAAAACTCTATTATTATTAGTCTTGGCAACGCCTTACATAGATTCTCAAACCTTTACAAACTATTCTTCATTTTCTAAACCATAAATCACTTAAAACTAACAATATTATTTTTTCACATTATCAACTAATCCTTATTACTTACTAACATTCAAATTATTATTTTACAAATTAACATCAAGTTACTTATCTTAATCTATTAACGTATTTACATTTTTTTGAAATTTTCCGCTTTCTTACATAAGTACTCCTTATTCTGTCACGTCCGGTTTAATTCCTGTATATACAGATTGATCATTCCTGTATCATCCTACAATTTATTTTCCTCTACATCTGTCTATAATTTTATTACGTGAAAATTTTTTATGTAATATTATGTCACATTTCTATTCTTCTCAAAACACTATCAATGGAACTTTTAGTTAAAATAAACTCTTTTTTGATGACCTAATTACTTTATTACCAAAAAACTTAAAAATTTAAACTTACTTTTTTCTAGAATTACTTTTTTCAAAAATTTTATTGTTTAGTAGCCATATTATGTTCCTATTATCTTACTCCCACTTCGACTCTTCTAGCCGACTGAATTTGTATCTTTCTGATTACAACTACTGACACTTACATAAAGTAATGCATTATGATTTTCAGATGTGAGAAGGTTGAAATGCAAAATTCCTACTCAGTTCAGAATAAAGCCCAAATCACACCTTACAATCATAATACACCTTTAATGCTGTCTACATGCCTTATTTCTAAGAACAAGACATGTTTTCGACTACCGTAGACCTCAACCATCCTCCCATTTTTGTTTGTTTATGTTTAAATGCATAAGAAAATGCAAAGAAAAAATAAAAAATTTTAAAATTCATAAAAAATTTCATCAAAATCGGCCCATCCGAAGTTGAGATATTGTCTCTTCACCAGACTGTACTTCTATCGTCGCATGTTTATCGTTTACATACTCCTTTCAACATAATGTTATCCTATTTCTCAACAATCTTTCATCTTAAATTATTCTAAGTCCTTTGTTGATGAATTGCATTTTATTCTATTAAAATTAATCAAATAGATATCCTTTTTCTTTAAACATTTTATATCATACTAACTATCTTTCACTTAAACTTCTTTTTAAACACAAAATTTACTTTATTATAACAAATCAATAGTTTTATTTTTTAGAACAGAACTTTCTGCACACCCTTTATTTTAGTCTCCTAATGTTCGACGCAAAGGAATCTTTAGGCTTTATTTAGAAGTAAACAACTTTCCCCCTCGTATATGATGATGCAATCCTTATCTATTATTGATAACTAAACTCTCTTCAAATGACTGCACACAAAACTTTTTCCAACATCGCATCTATTCAATATTAACTCAACCCATTCAATATTGAATATTATGTCTTCAATATAGTCTCAATGATTTACATCTACAGTCGTACAATTCTCCCTTCAACCAAACCATTATCTGTCACGTCCCTAATATTTATTCTTTTATAAACATGCAAAGCCACTTATTGATAAAGCCTAGCGTCTCTGATTAACTTAACTATTAGAACGTTCTTAACTAAAGCTTCTAACATTTCTTCTTAACCTACAAAATTGATTATTACACACAGATTATTTATTCACATATCTTGATTATTATTTTCAAAATTAAACTTATCTATTATACAATTAGTTATTCATTATCGTTATTCAAATCAAGTCCTTGTTTTTAAATTTAAATGTTTTTACATTATTTTCAGTCATTCCAAGTTCAATTTATGTGCAACCAGTTATAAATTACTTATTTTCTTGCGGTGATTACCGGAAAGGTGAAATATTTTAAAATACATGATCAAATTTGTTAACACACTTCTAATGTTAAATACCGTCTCTAACTTAGATACCTGTTCTAAGCTAGATCTTACAAATGACCTTGTCTCAACAAAAGATCTCCCTTTGTTTATGCTTATATGTTTTATTGTTAACGAGTGTTCCACACCCCTCTTATTTACAAACATTCCTACACTCCCTCCTCTCATAAACATCTCAGAGTCCATTGACACACATTCGTCAGCTGTCAGTTTGTAATTTATCACCCCACAAAACTTATCCATTATTACAAAGCCCTCTTTTATACATACGTTTTCATATTTACATTCGAAATAGTTTTGCTCAAAAAGACTTTTTATTTTTTTCTCTTGAATTTGAAAGACACTTCTAAACTTCAGCATTACATACTTTTTAAAATCTACTGTCTTATAACACACTTGTTTTTTAACATAAACAGCTGATTCCTTTATCATTATATTATTTACTTTTACATTGTTTTTCAAATCTCATACCTTTTTTAACCCCACAAAATTTGTTAATCTCAACATTTTTCTTAATTTCTAACTTTTACTTGTTACATATTCCATTGTTTACTTGTTTAAAAACATAATCATTTACATAATTATCCTCTATTATTATTAAGTCATCTGAAATCTTATTTACTTTATCAAAATTGTTAATTTCAACTTTACCTATTACTTGATCTAAATTGTTATCCATATTACTAATATCTTCTATCAAAACATCTTCTACACTATTAATCTGTTCAAATTCTACTTTTTTCTCAAAATAGCTTAATTCAAATTCTACTTTATTATTGTTTTCAACAGCATAGATACTCATACATACATCACTCGTTATTTCTTTCTGCACCTGACCTAACCTCTCCACTACATTAATTCCCATTTGCCTAATTTCCCATTTCAAATTCTGTTCTAATTTTAAACAATCTTGTTTTCTTTCTAACCTATTCTTTTCAAATTTTTTATACATTGCTTCTTTTAAATCGAAATTATCCTGTCTTAACTCTAATTTACTTTGTTTTAACTCATTATCTATCTTATCCAGTTTAACATTATTTTGTTCAAGTTTAACATTAAAATCCTCTAATTTAGCATTAATTTCCAGCTTATTCTGATCAAACTTGTTACTTATTTCTTTTAATTCTAAATTATTTTGTTCAAATTTAGTATTAAAATCTTCAAACTTATTATTTATTTCTTGTTTTAACTCTAAACTCTCTTGTTTTGTTTCTAATATTTTTTTATCAAATTTATTATTCATATTTTCAAAATTTTTCATTAATTGCTCAAACATACTCTCTGTTTTCTTATCCTGATCATTATTTATTACACCCTTATCTACTCTATCTTGTTCAATTACCCTAACCTGTTCAACTCTTATTTCCTTATCTGAATTATCTTTTTCCATTTCTACTCCTGCAAATCTTGTTACTTTTCTATTATACTTTCGTACCGTTCTTTACCCTCTTGAATCCCATCACTACTAAAACCATGGCAACTTGAACCTAAACTACTACTATCGTTCACACTCGAACGTCTACTACTATTATTACTACCATTTACATCTTGATCTAAAATATTTTGTGCAAATGGTTCTTCCATTTGCTCATTATTCTGCGGTGTTTGTTTTACGTTATCTAAAATCTTCCCAAATTCTAACTCTATCTGTTCACTGTTATTGCTATTTATCATTTCTGAATCCATCTTAATATTATTTAAATTATTGAAATTATTATGTCTAACCAAAAATTTTTTCAAGAGAATGTTTCCTATTTTAAAAATGTCCTTACCTTTTTTTTAAATGTTTTCATTTTACCAGAATCACTGTTTTTCGACTTAAACGCCCTCAGTTGGAGCGCCAATTGTAATCATTGAAAAAATACTGAGACAGGAAAAGATGAAGCTACTTTGTTCATTAAAAAATGCCCCTCGTTGTGCGCTAATTGTAATATTTGAAAAAAAAAAAAAAAGCTGGGTTTGATTTTAATATTAATATGATTTTTTATAAAATAGAGGAAAATAATTTGCTTGACTATGGGCGCCAGGTAATGTTAGCTTACCAATTTTGAAAAAGGAAGTTAATTGTTATTATTAAAATTTCTCAGGGTCGCAAATCCTTTTGAAAGTGTACTTACAGTGGTTCTCGGTGAAATAAAAAAAAATCTTATTTTGTTGTGCTGAAACTGACATAATTTATTGAATTAAATATTAACATTTATACAAGGTTATACAT
Organism: Aphrophora alni; assembly: GCA_963513935.1. Classification (NCBI taxonomy): domain Eukaryota; kingdom Metazoa; phylum Arthropoda; class Insecta; order Hemiptera; family Aphrophoridae; genus Aphrophora; species Aphrophora alni. The sequence continues at coordinate 98,726,421 of OY740769.1, read as the reverse complement.
ACATGTTCATAATACATATCTTACTACTATTTGAAATCTCAGTATCCTTTGATTTTAAATTCTGCCTTAGAGGCTTAAATCCTTTTTTATAATTCTAAAATTAGTAGTTGCAACTTTAAAAAAAAACTATTTTTTATGGTGAGTTTTTTAAATTCTCACGTAGCAAAGATGATTATTATTATTATTATTAACATGAAATTAAGTTCTCAAAATGACTAATTATTAAACAAAGATTATACATTTGAATAAATTTAGAAAGTTCATATAAAAAGTTCTTTTTCTTTTACAAAATTATTTTTATGAAAGTGTCTCTGATTTTTTGTTACCGCATAACCAATCCGGTAGATTGGAAGCCTCCACGTGTTGAGTTCCTTTCGTCCTGTGTTGCAAAGACCTTGCAGACTCAATCTATACACCTGACGATCAATTGTCCTTTTAAATTCATGGTATTGTACAAAGATTTTCATCACTTTACCAATGGTTATTGTCCAATACACTCTTCAAACGCAAACTAAGTCTTACCACGTCAAACTGTCTCTGAACTCACTGAATCGTCACCATTAATGTTCTGAAACTTCTTTCACTTAAAAAGATCTCTCATTGAACTAAATGTCACCATAGGACTTTAACTACTTTTGCTACATTTTGAGTAAGTTTCTCTACACTGAAAATACGTCCTACCACCTCGAACGTTCCACCCAGACTCTCCTCGACTCCCTTCAAGACTGACTAACCGCATGGGTATTTTTTACTTCCTTTACCGTCACCTCTCTTTTCTTGCAACGTATGCGAGAATTATTCTCACATAGCAAAACAGACTCTGTTCAAAATATTCGCCTGACGACAAGCTTTGTCTATTATTTTTACAACACAAACACTATCTAAATTTTTATTACAAATTATAATTAATATTTTATACATAACATTATTATTTTGGAAACCTATATTTACTTTTTTTATTACCCTAGTTTTAACATTCACATTGAGTCATTCTTTTGACTTCTGAAGTCCTCCACCCATTCAATTTCAAAATAAATCTTAATATAACCATTTTTTGGTTATCTAGTTAAAATTACCATTTTTGGTATTACAGATCCCTCAAGCAAGAGCAAAGTTTATGGCTTGTTGGCAATCCCAAGGGTCCTCCTTTTCATGTAGTCTAGGTTTATATTCCTTTCTTTCATTTTTTCTATTGGGTCTTTATTGATCACTTCTTGTTCTTTTACAACTCTGGTGTATTACAATATTCGAGACTAGGGGTCTTTTTTTCTTTTAGGTGATGACCGAGAGGTTTTTGCCTTTAAACAAGAAGAAAAATGCTCTCTTGTTTCCCACTGATCGAAGGTGTACAGCAAATCAGTTTCTGCACCTGTTTCAACACATCTGCTATTTTCTTATTTACTGCATCATCAACTGACTCAAAAGGTGTTCCTAAGCACAGATTTAACTTTAGGTAAAAGACAAAAGTCATATGGTACCAAAAACTGCTGTCCTGATGAATAAAATAATTTTCACATAGTTCTGGTCCCCCCCCCCCCGCCGATTCTCAACTTTATCATAACTTCCTTACAAAAATGTTGGTTTACTGTAATACCTAATGGAATCTATTCTTTCCAAATTACACTTTTGTCATCAAAAAACACAATGAGCATGCCTTTGAATATGGATCTGCTTTTTTCATTCTTGGTGATAATGATATATTCCAGTGCATTGAGTATTATTTCATCTCAGAATCAATTGTATTTGTTTTTTATTTAGAAGAAACAAGTGAAACATTACAATTGAATAAAAATTCTGCATAGATTAAAATCCAATAAGATATGTGGATCTTAGTAGAAGATCCAAATTTTGTCTAAAGCTAAAATTTTTCGAAAATATAAGGATCAGCACCAAGTTCCTGCAACATGTTGGTGCACATTTCTTTGTGGCGTTCTTTTTGCTCTGGGGTGAGAACCCTAGAAACCATCTCAGCACAAACTTTTTCCATGTAGAAATCTGTATGCAAAATTTTCTAATAATTTTTTGTCAATTTGGATGGTTTCAGTTAGGTTGGGATATGAGTCAGCAGTCTTCTCGAATAATATGGCTAATTTTACCTATATTTTCTTCTTGAAGATAATCCATTTTTATCCATTCATTATTTTCTACATTCTGACATCCTTCACTGATTCTTTCATGCCCCTCAAACACAATTGTTCGAAGTATACAGTTTTCCACTTAAGCCTCAGTAATTATTTGAAAAATCTCCTGTTGGTGTTATGTTTAATATTACTAAATAATTCATCAATTTGACACATTGCTTAACGTTTTAACTTAGCATTATTCCGGTACACAACTGCACTAAACGATGACTCACAATCAACTGAATGGTGTATCAATGTTTTTCATACAGTTTCAGGCGCATCTAAGGTTTTTGCCAAAGAGCTCACAATCTCAGAGGTAAAAACACTGTCTTGTTACTTAAAAGACAGACATTGTAGACATAAATACAACTTTGTAAAGCATCATTTTTATGTTCTAGGAACTGCAAAACTAATTTCTATTTTACTCCTAAACAAGCCTCACTTTGAGATGTATTGCTGAATTAAAAGAATTTTGCGAAAAACACCTCTGATAACACTTTTATCTAAAACCTATATATTAATATTACATATATTACACAATTAATATAGCATTGCTTCTCTTATAGTTTTACAAAATTTCAGCAATTGTCACAGTCTCTTTATGAATGGCAACTCTGGAATACCTGCCGCACTATTCTTGCAGTTGTTGGTTGGATTGTGTTTTCATTGACTGTACCTGATGACTTGTTACTTCATCATCTGAAAAGTATTAAACAGTACGAGAAACCAGACAAACCTGTGTTTATTGTGCAGCCGACAAACACCCCAGTCTATTAAAGGAATCTAGAAGAAAAGAAAAAAAAAATCACTGTGTATTATTATATCAATTGTTTAGTTATTTAATATTTTGGAGATTAAATGCAAAATATTTTGTAATGATAAAAGATGTAGTAATAATGCTAAAAAATATCAAGTTTGTTTACTTATTTATTCCTAATGTTAATTGTATTGTTCATAATTTGTTTCCTTTTGTTGTTTAAAGACGAAAAATCTCTTCTAAAAAAGAAGAGAAAGGCATAAAATAGAAACCTTCTAGCGTCAGGGTAGGAAGAGAATAAGAGTTGGTCAAGAGAGACCAGCGTTAAAATAACAGAAATTGAGATAACTAGACTCCCTAATATAACAAGATGTATTCAAAAAAATTCAAACAAATAAATCTCAAAATTTATTTGAGATTAAACTAAAATAAATACCTTTCAAGGGAAAGAATTAGAATTGAATACTAAATTGAGCTGTAATTTAGAGTTTAAAAATTTCAATAAAATTCAGATATTTTCATTTTTCTGAAATCAATATAGTTTAGTTTCGAGTACAATATTGTGAATGGCGATGACAGACATGGCTGGGATCCATAGAACTCAGCTCAATTCACAATGAAATATTTACTTTTGTAAGAAAATACCATTCCCAAAATACCAATTATATTATATTCATATTAAGAAAACAAACCATAATAAGCCTTCTGAAATATAAAAAAAAAAAATACTAAAATTAGTTTTTTAAGGAAGGAACATGCCAGTCAAAATAACAAACTACAACAGCAAACTGGTGCTAAAAGAGTGTTAACCTAACAGTTTATAGAGAGTAAACAACCTTTTGTCTGCTCTTTCAAAAGAAATATTGAACAAAGAATATGGGTACACAAAACTATGTCAACTGTCACTTAAAACCAGGTCTCTTAATGTAAATATATATATATATATATATATATATATATATATATATTAAAAATCAGCTGTTTTTAATACTTACTTTGTTGGAAAGAAATACCACTTAAAACGTCATTATTGCGACTTATGCTCTTACAAAAACAATAACTCTTGCCCACTTTCAATTGTTAATGAGTGGAAAAGAGTAGGCTCATACTATCTCAGCCATGGTACCCGTCTCGGCTCCAGGGCCCCCACATGGCCGTTGCTACGACAACGGGGCCCGCAAGGACTGGGGAAAAAAATTAAAAAATAGAAATTTTTTAATAAATCATAGGAAGAAAACAATAATTAAATCACTAGGACTAGATTTATGTGTATCAATGAAATATTACATCAGAGTAATACCACACAGTAAGTGCCGCTTTCACTAAAAAAACAATCACAAACAAGATGGTACGAAAGGTTCAAAGCCGATGTTCCCGTTGCAAAGCATTACCCAGGACTATTAACGGCCTTGAACGAGTATTAACTGAGTTGAAGTCAAGCCTAGAATCAAAAGCATACAATAAAGCTATGGGTCTTAAAAAATACTTTTCTTCTTTTCAAGGCCTTTGTATGACAGTAAAAGAGTGTAATAATTCAGTCGCAGAGTATTTCTCTGGACATTGAAGTGAAACTGATGAATGATCTGAAGAAGACATGCGACGACTGAGAAACTCGTGGGAAGTCATCATCAGTGAGTCACGTTTAGTGGCAGAATCCTGATTTTGATTTTCATCTACGTTTCTAAAATCAAGAGGTCGCCCCCAATTGGAAACAACTATTGAAGAAGAAGAAAACCATTTTAAAACTAGTATTGTGTAGTATTTTAAAACTAGCTTTGGATCTTATTTTATAAGAATCATCTATCAGTAAACTTTTCAAATGAAATTATACATCTGTAACATATCTTCAGCCCTGTGTTTCAAGTTGACCAAAAAACATTTCAAGTAACCTGTTAGAGTAGTTGAATGCAATCCATGCCAAAGAGTTAGAACCAATATTCATAAATGTGTGTGTTGCATTAAGAATATTTTGTACGATACCAGTTTCTGTTGCATCTGCAGAAAGAGCATTTAGTCAGCTGGGCAACGTATTGAAAACATGGCAACGTTCATCAATGACTCAAGAACGTCTTAACTCACTTGGAGTGTTAGCAATCGAACGCCATCTTGCATCAAGCCTTGACTTCAGTGATGTAATTGTAAAAATCTCAATGATCAAATGTAGCTTTCATTCTTTCAATAAATTATCAGAACTCAGAAACACTACAATGCAACATATAATTTTCATTTTTGTGTATATGGTTTTTAGCTTTGCATTTAAGTTGATTTTAGTAAGCTATTAGTATGAACTATTTTTGTGAAATACTAATTACATTTTCCTTCATTAATTTTTTTTCTTTATAAACATGTATTTGCTTTGCTTACTTCATTTTTACCTAAAGGTTGTATCTTCTGCTTCTCAATATCTCAATGATAAAATTAGGATGTGTTCTCAACGTATCAGAACACAGATATAATAATAATACAAATGCATCAATACATAATTCAATATGCATTATCCTAGTCATTAATATACTCATAGTAATTAATTTCTTCTTTTTTTTGGTAGTAAAAGGGGGCCCATGTGACTTTTAGCAAGGGGGCACATGGAATGATGTGGGGGGCCTGCTCGGCTCTATTGGTAAGCTGTGATAATAAATATGAGGAATCTTCTAGAAATAGTACATTTACAAAAGGATTAGGTTAATTTATTATTTATGGATATAATATATAACATATTCATTAGTAATAAAATATGGCTTATGTTCAGCTTGTAAGATAAAGTGATATGGAGAGAAGTCAGAATCAAAACGTAGAAGGAACCAACATTTTGGAACAGGACTTGTGGGAAGATCTGGTCTCTGTAGGCCATGATGTTTTATTGCCAACTTATTATTGATACACTACAATTTTATTCCTATTAATTTCAGAATTTTATTAAAATTAGCTATCATCATTATTAGAATTTTGGAAGTTTCTCGAACCGACTCTGTAGACTGCGATTGTTCAGATCCTTAGTTCTTTATAATAACATTTTAAAACCCGTGTTTCTTCATAATATACCAATTAATGATTTGGTAAAATTAAATAAAACTAATTACATGTACAAATGTTTTAATATTTATTCCCTATTGGTAGCAATACATATATTCAATAAAATATAAGACTCTGTTAAATACAAATTGGTAGTTCTTTGTACAGGTACATTTAATTGATAGATAGAACTAGTTTTATTTTCATGGCCTATTTTCAGCATCTTTCACAAATTTAGTAAACATTATTCATATATATATATATATGTTATTTTTTTCAGATCATGCAAGATAATATAGAATTCTGATTTTATTAACCTTTACATTTCATGGCCTAAAGCTCTTGGCAAAGTGATAGTCTGTTCATATACCGTTCAATTGTTGTGGTCATCCTCATTGTCCGTACTCAAATCTGATAAGGGTCACAAAAATTAACTAGAAACGTTAGCGAAATTCTTTAACACAGTTTATTAAATACATGGGCAGTTAATTTAATGAAATTACTTTCATCTGAATTTAATCTTTTACCACTTTTCTTGTTTAACACCAAATTATTATATAAAAACTTGCAATCAAGTTGTTGCCAAAATAGACTCTTTTTTGTGGGCTGTAACTAAATTATGAATGACTTTTTATCATAGAATACTCAGGAAAGAGTGAAGAAATCATAAAAAACAGAGAGTATTATTTTTGTAAAGCTACACATCTCAATGTCAAATTTTCATAGTTATCTTATTCACAATATACCGTAAGTTGATATTTGTTATCTCTATATGAAGCACAACATCTCTCTATAAGGTCTTAACTCAAAAACCACTGTTCTAATTTTCATGCGGATTTCTTTCCTACAGTATGTTATTTTTTGATTAAAACTGGTTCAATAACTCCTAAGTTATAACATATTTATCTGCAAAATTATCAACATTTTTACACATTTTCTTAAAATTTTCCGTGACAATTTTCGTGTATTGTTAGTCACAAAATTGGTATATGATTTAAACATTAAATAGAATTGAAAAAGTTTTAATTCAATAAGGTAGTTCCCAATTAACAATTTAAAATCGTTTGAGGTTTCAAAGTTATAGGTGGTTTTAGTATCAATACTACTATATTTTTATGAGATACAAAACTTGCATCAAACCAATGTAAGTGGCACTCATCTGTGGAACACGTTTCTTACATGAACATATGGCATGTTGGTGTGCTAGTTCTAGCAGCAAGCTTTACTTGCTGCTACCTAATGTCAAAACTACAAATATTGTTTATAAAGAGAACTAACAAAAAAGATTGTTTCATTACGTCTACTCATTTTCTCGTCTCGGCTCTACCTATTGTAATTTGTAAATGGTAAAAAATTTTAATGTTATAAACATTATAATGATCTGTACTTTATCAATCTAGCTACAAAAGTTGAAATCAGACAAACTATCCTGAGCTTCACATATTAAATAATGCACATCGTGTATTCCATGCGAGCAGATCTGAAGGCAAATTATGGATATGAACACAAAGCCCAATTTCAACATGGGCAAATCGAGTTAGTTATAAAGTAATAACACTAAACGAAAATAATTAGATACAAAAATAAGTTAAATGGGTCAGTTTACTAATGTTGATTGGAAAATATGTAATTTTTTACTGCTATTGGCGATGAATTAACAACTTTTAATTCTTAGTTATTTTTGTAGGAAATTTCATACATTTTCATTTTAATAATCTAAATACAGCGGAATATGAGTTATGAAAGAAAAAAATTCTTAAAATTTGTTTTTTACAGTAATTGAAATAACTAAATCTAAACTTTTTTAGATTAAATGTTTGGCTTTTTATTTTCGGTTTGTTAATTTTTTATTTATTGTTGAACTGTAAAAAGCTTGATGTAATATTTTGGTACCATTTTCCAAGACTGAAGAAAATGTTCTAGATAGATTTTGAGAGACTTGTAGAATACTTTTCTTTTATATGTACCAAATTTCGGCTTCATCAGATTTTGCTTCATTTTTGAGCTGAAATGCCCGTACTTTGGAAGGAGGTGGAAACCTTACTCTCTGAGCAAAAGACTCTGTTTTAGAATTATACATTATAACTTTGAAAATCATTAGTAGTTGAGGACAACACATTATACTATAATACAGTAAAATATTAATTATTAATTACAAATTATACATTAAAAAAATCATAATAAATACAAGCAAACACATTATTTAAAATCTTAAGGCCAATATCTGATTATAATTCTATTTATTATGTTAAAATTGTAGCATCAGTATTGCTATATACATTGAGGAAGGCGAAGATCAACGGCATGTTGAAAAAAAAACCCCACTTGTACTAACAGTAACACAACACACATACTCATCATATATGAAAGTTAAATATAGTTTATTCATCATCAACGTTAATAAGTTGTTTATTAGCTTATGTGAAAAATTAGATTTTTACAATTTTCCTCATTTCAAAAACTAAACCTCAAACAATGAAATATTCACCAATCTAAATAGTTAAAAGACGCCTTAATAGTTTGCTGATAACTTATGAAACCAACATTTTTGGCAGACATTTGTTTTGATTCTAGGAAGTTTGAGTTTACTTGAGTAAAATTTGATCAAAATCGTTTGAAATAATTTTGAGAAAATTGTATAATTTTTGTTTTTCCATATGAAAATTTTTAATTATTGACGAGCACATACCAAATTTAATTAAAATCTGCCCACATGTTTGTGCTGTAGAGCACTGCACATACAAAACTATATTTTTGAACTCGGACTCAAAAAACTATATCGATTTTTTAAACCAACATACATATATGTGTGAAAATAAAAATAGAAGTTTGGGTTTCAAATAATTTACCAGATAATTATTAAAAGATCGACAAATTTGAAGAAGAGAGTTTATGTGTTTTCACTTTTTAATTAGTTCAAACATGAACAGAACTGTGAAAAATAACAGAAATGAACAGCAAAAGTTTGTAAAACTCAAAATTGGAGAAAACAATTTTAATTAAATGTAAATGTTAAAAACGGAAACCAACATACAAAAGCATGTATAAATGAAAATGTATAAGTTGTAAGTAATTGGAAAGATACTAAAATAAATCAGAGAAGCGTTCTAATAACAAATTTTATATTTTGGTGAACTGTTTCAGTGAGATGAGTAAAAAAAACTATTCTTAACTCTCACATTTTTAACAAATCAATCCATCTAACAAATGTATACATGCTCAAAAAGTGTTTTCAATATAATTTCAAAATGTCGCTAACCAACGCCAGTACCAACATTACACAAAGAATTGTCTTTTAAAAGTTTACTAATCGTTGCACTCTATAACTTACTAGCTTATATTACATTTGGTAACATACTAATATAAACTATAAGGCCGTTATCAGTATCGGAACACTAGGCTACTGTATGTAAGTTTAGTTTGCAAAAATACAGAAACTGTTTCCATATTTTTTTTATAGTTAGCTCAACTTATCTTCATTGTCACTTAAAAATAAATCAAAAAAATATACAAACATTTTCAATTTATTAGCGTTACGTTTATCCAGTGAATACTTAATTGAAAATATAATAAATAAAATTTAAGTAATAAAGCTTTAATTGGATCTAAAAATAAAATAATTGTGTATATATATATATACTGAACAGAGATTCAGTTGTAATCTTTACAAACTGAAATAGTTATCTCTTAGTGTGTGATATTAGTTTGGACATGGTATAAAATGTAAATAAATATAATATACAATAGTTACTATGTTAACTCTTTAATAGTGTTTTGTTATAAATAATACATCTTAACAATAATAAGTAGGAGGAGGGGATCATATATGCTAATTGATAAATATTTCTTTTTCTCTCTTTCTAATAAAATACAGGAAAATTTGTCTTATAAAAATAGGGTATGCTGTGGCGTCTGAAAATTGTTAATTATACACACGTTAAGGGGCTCACCTATAGACAGGATTTACACTGTAATTTATGTAGTCTAGGGTTAGATCCCTCTCTTTCATCTTTAATATCAGGTCTTTCTTACCAACTCTCACTATTCTTTGACCCTGACTATATTAGAGTATCAGGGAGCTAGGGGTCTTTTTTGTTATATTTCTTCTTTTTTTATATAATGCGATAATGACTGAAAACAACAACTTATAATGATAATGGTTTTTCAACTTTCAACAAGAAAACTAATAATAATACAACATATGGTATAATTCTGAGCTTACTAAATTTAGAAAATTGATTACTGACCAAACCTAAACATTTTCTTATACTCCACTAAATTTTTTTTTTTTTTAGAATTATAAGCTGTACACTAACAGGGGAGGAGCAAAATTTGTCTGAAAATGTTTGTTTTAGAGGCTTTAATCAACAAAGAGTTACATAAATTATATATTCTCAAAGAAGGTATCAAATGTTTTTACATTATTTATTTATACAGCAGATCTCCCGACTCAAATTCTTGGATCTAAAAACATGAAATTCACAAAGTATATTATTGCTTCCATAATATAATGATCTGCTGGGAAGAAATTTTCCGAAAATCAACCTCTAAGGTTGTTGGGTAATGTGTTCTCACAGATTCTTCAATATCTGTTAAGACCAATGAAGTATCGACTTGGTTACATATATTACCAAAATAAATCCAAACTTCTAGATTTAGAATATGAGAATTGCAGAATATATCCTTTGATAACATAAGGACTGAAAATTAAAAGGGATTTTCCCTTAAGTAGGTTAAAGGGCATTTTCCCAGATTCATCAATATATCTTAAGGTCAACAAAATAAAGGCTTGATTTTTTAATTTTTTATATAGGTTAGCTACAAGGTACCTCCAGAAAGTAAGTTCCGTTTCTATTTCTTGTCACAACAGTGCTGCGATAACAGTTAGGCACATACATGAGTTAGTTGCTCTGAATCAAGGAGAAGGAGATGCCATTTAGACATAGCTGTTTGTTATTTACGTTTTGTAGTGCTTGTTTGAATGGTGAAGTTGATTGATAATCCCATCACTTGTGGAGATTAGATCTACATTTTGTTTTCTGAATGCAAAGAACACTAAACCAGTTGACATCCATCGACAGATCTGCCAGGTTTACGGAGAAAATGCGATAAGTGATTCAATGATAAGGAGATGGATCCAACAGTCCAATGAAGGATGTGATCAAGTGCATGATGACGAACAAAGTGGGTGTCCATCTTTGGTTAGTGATCAATTGCTTTATTCAGTATAAGAAAAAATTGTAAGTTTTCTGCTCTTTTTATTGAATTTCCACAAGTTTCAAAATTTCTTCTTTATGAAATGGTTTTTGTACAACTGTTTATTTGAAAACTTTGTGTTCAATGGGTGCCAAAAACTCTTACAGAGGAACACCAAAAAAATATTGTCAGGGCAGTACAAATAACTTTTTGACAAGTTACAACAAAAACAGTGATGACTTTTTGAGCCAGATAGTGACCAGGGATGAGACTTGGGTCGCTTACAAAACCCTTGAATCAAAACGACAATTGATTGAATGGAGGCACACTTTGTCACCAACAAAAACTAAAGACAATCAAATCTTGACAACTTGAAAAATCATGTGCAGAGTGTTTAGGACAGACGCGGTATTCTACTAGAAGATTTTTTACTGTGAGGTGAAACAATCAATGCAAATGTTTACTGTGAGACGCTTAAGAAACTGCATCATGCAATACAGAATAAGCGCCAAGAAATGCTCATAAACAATATTATTTTGATTCATGCTAATGGCTGACCTCACACTGCAAACGTGTCACAACAAGTCTTACAGGACTTTGACTGGGACCAGTTTGACCACCCTCCGTATAACCTTGAGCTCATCCCTAGCGACTTCCATCTCTTTTACATCTAAAATCGTTTTTAGTGGTCAAAACTTCAACAATGATGACAAGCTCAAAGAATATGTAACCATATGGTTGTCAACACAGGCGGCAAAGTTTTATAAAGAAGCTATACAAAAACTTGTGCCACCCTATGAGAAGTGCCTTCAAAATGGTGGAAGCCAAGTAGAAAAATAGTTCAAGGTTTGTAGATTTTTTTAAATAAATAGTTTTTCTATATCTGTGCTAGTTTAGTTTTTATTACCAAACATATCTTACTTTCTGGACATACCTCATATATAAATATAATCTCTCCCTAATATAAATCTTATCTCTCAGTTTATACATATCCCAAATCAACCCATTTTCCATCGCTAAAGAGAAAGTCTATGATTGACTTTGAGACTTCAATGGACAAAAGCCCTCAAAAAATGACAATCCCAAGATGGATTGCCACCTTTTTACATGTAGTCTTAGGTTGGATCCTTCGCTTTCATCTTTCACATCAGGTCTTTCTTGACCAACTCTTGTTCTCTTTGTAATACACAGTTTTTGAATTTTTGAATTGAGATAATGAATAGCGGTAAAGTAAATGGAGTCATGTTATTGGTTTTAAAAGAAGCGGAAGAATGAATAATGTCAAGCGAATATGGGCTTTATGGCTGTGTTTTAAAATGAAAAAATAGATTCAGATAAGTTTCCAGAAATATGTTTGTATCGATAATAATGTTTAGTTTTAAGATAGAATCATATTTAAGCGAAATTTTATTTATGGAAAGTGTAGAAGGCTTGTTGTTATGTGAAATGGGTTGGAGATTATAGTCACGTGATAAGAGTATGTAATATCCGGAACCTGGAAGCATGCAAGGAATCAGTTAGTTGGTCAGTTGTCATGAGAGGGAGACGTATTCACAGTCAAGTGAATTTTCAATAGAACAATGTAACTAGTAAAAGAAACGTTTTTTAAAGAGAATTGTGAGGTGCTAATTGGGTCGTAAATATTTGTAAAAAGGTATACGTTTAGTGTTCAGGACAGACAGACGAGAAAGTTAAAATGGACAACTCTGTGTGAGAACATGGTGTGATTCAAGCATATTGTTTTTCGTATAAACTATTTCAAAGATATTCTTAGTAAAAAAGAGAGACTCTGAATTTTTATCTAAATGAACTTTGTATTAATAGAAGACAGAATGTGCGATATTTACAAATCGTGAATTCACAACGGAGACATACAACCTAGGCACAATACGAAGAAGGCTTCACGTTACAAAGGATGTCTGTCTTGAATCATACTACAAAGTGATAACATATACAACAGACAATACTAATACAACTTTTTAAATTGAAACAATATTATTTTATTCTTTTTGCACAAATAATTTGAATGAATTTAAAACCAAATGAGACAAAGCGTTTTCATAATACTAATCATTTTTATTAAAGCTTTTAAGTCTCTTTAAGACAAAATATTATTAGAATTTTGAATAGGATATAATTTTTAATGATAAATTTATGTATTTGTTTAATAATATGTCTAATAAAAAATGTTCAGTTCCAGAAAAACATAAAGATTTGCTAATTTACCTCAAAATACCATTTGGGAGTACACTTTCAAAAGAAGTCACAACCCTGAGTATATATTAAAGCTAATGTAAATTAAAAATTTTCTGCCTGGCGCCCATAAAACGAGCAAATTATTCTCTTTTCTTTTTATTAAAAAATAAATTAAATTCATACCCCTTTTGTATAAATTACTCCATCTTCTGAGATCCTGACGCTATTTATTTATTTAAAGGCCAGAAGTTTTTATTTTATTTTATTTTATAAAAACATTAATAAAAGCAGCAAAAAAAGAGAGAGAAAGCTATATATCAGCTAAGATTTTGATTTAAAACATTTATTTTATGTTTCTAATAAATTAAAATAACTCTTTTATTAATAGATTGAATTAATAACTATAATAAGAATTAATAATAAACTATAAACAAACTAATTAAATATATTTTATGAAAAATTAATTACTGTAAATTAGGCACCTTAATATTTATGAGATTATTGTAATCCTTTACAATTCTGTTATCATTTTAAGTCCTACTACATTATCAACTAACATATTTTACAACATGCAAGTTGTTATGCAAAATTTATTATTTGTGAATCTAAGGTTTGGTGTGTAGATAATGATAAAACAACGGTTAGATTTGTTGTCTATAAAAGCACAAAAATAATTTTTACAGCAATGGACACATAATTATAGGCTGCACTATAAGTGGAAAAAAAAAATATAAAATTTAAACTTTGGTGATTTGTTATCCTTTTTGGAATCTATATTTATCTATAATTTATTTATCTATTATTTTTTAATATACTGAACAGATTTAAGCATTCTTCATGTTTTTTCTAAAAGTTATAAAAGAGATCATAGTGAATAAGATTTTTTAAGGTTCCATTAGCTACACACTTTTAAGATATGGTTTTACTGGTGTGGGATTAAATTAATAGTGGAATAAAAACACCTTTTCTTGGTGCAATGGTAGTTTTCCACCCTCATTAGAATAGCCGATATAAAAATGAATTATTAACAAATAAAAGATGATTAAATAAATAAATAGTAAAATCTAATTTAATATTTTCTTTTATATCTAAATGAAATTAAAAAATGAGACAAGGATAAAAAATGTTCAATAAAATATGACATTAATAAAAGAGGCTATTCTTTAAACAAATATTTTTATATTTAAATTATTCCAATTCATTTAATTTGTATTACAGTTTACCCTATATATTTTCCAGAATAGGATCATTTATAACAATGTTTGGAAAATATAACTTTATGTCTTACTAAAACGGTTACGTCATCTGATGTTAGGTTGCACTTTATGAAACAAAAAAGAGAAAAAATTAGACATTGAATCTGTACATTCCCTTCAGGGGTTTATTTATAGTGAGTATGAGTGTAGCAATCCTAAGGTATTCTATCTTTCTTTATCTAATCTTGGGTTAAGATCCCTTTCTCATCTTTATTTACCAGTTCTTACTTGACCACTCTTGTTCTTTTCCGACCCTGACACTATTAGAATATATTAGGACTAGGGGGTTTCTAATTTATCTCCTATTTTATAAGGCAATAACCGAGAGGTTAACCACCTTAAAACAAGAAAAAAAATTATAATTTTAGGTTAAGATACAATAAAATGTACAAATCCTACTATAAGTATAAAATACCATAATAAAGGTAGCTTAAAGTAACAAGAAACACAAATTTTATACAAGGAAGCACTGTGCCAAATCATTAGCATCACAATGTATAATTTTTTTAGAAAAATATTTCATGGAAATTATAGGTAACAACTGCAACAAATACAATTTATTAATATTCCATCTTATTTAGTTTTTAGATACTTGTGTGTAATCTTGGCTGACCTATTTATAACCTCAAAAATCACTATTGAAATTTTTTTTCCACTTTTCATATTCAAATTTAATACTATTACCCTACTAAGGGATTTTTCTACTGGTAAATTTAGTTTATTTTCAAATGAGCTCACAAATGAAAGAATCTAGGTTATATTTTTGTGAGCAAAGGTTATACTAAATTTACATACTCAAGTGGTGAAAAAATATACAATAAAACTACCCTCAAATTTCCTAATGTATTATTAATTTCCCTCTATATTATAATTTATTTTTAGATCTACATTTTAGTAATAAATATGAATAACTCTTAAAGATAATAAAAAAGTACACTGTACATAGAAATGATAGAATGATCACTGTCCGAGTTCATTGTAATGTCACTCCAGTGGACCAATTCCCTAACGATTTTGCCCGTGTCACTATCTATACTGACAGGGACAGGAAATCAAGATTACAGACAAGTATCAACTGTTTAGTTTTATATTAAAAAAATTATCATAATGTTCTTATCTAAAGTGTTTTCTAAATAAACAACAATAATACTGTGTATTTATAACAATGTGCTGTATATTAAAACTTTCATAATTTATATATTATGGCAACTTAATACAAAAATGTTGTATATGAATAGTTTTATATTTAATAACACATTCTGAATTAAAACTAGAACAGAATACTATTGTGATAAAAATATTGGTGATAAGGTTCAAACAAATACATTAAAAAAAAAAAAAAATCAAATGCATAATTAAAAAATATAATTAAGGAACTTTAAATTAAAGTAAATAGTAATTAAAATCTGAATATTGAGCAAAGTAATCTCATTAATTAAAATTAAAACTAAAACAAAGAAAAGAGTCAAACGTTAAATTGAAATACATGAATTTAAAAATTGAAATATGAGATTCGTCCCAAAAGTAAGTATACATATATTCCTGTGTGACGACAAAAAAAACATTATTGATGTATATCAACTCGTAGGTTTACACCTTGGATGTATGTACGACAAAAAAAACATTGTTGATGTATATCAACTCGTAGGTTTACACCTTGGATGTATGTACATACTTATTTCAAGCAGATCGACTAAACTAATGCTATTTGCGTATGGTCATGTTCAACAATGGTTAGTTATCAAACTTTTTTGTGATTTTCAACAAATTTGTCACAGAAACATTTAATCCTTTAACTATAATGTTTAGAAATACCACTCTAGCCAGAACAACGAGTTTTAAGGAGCATAAAGCTTTCAAAGAGGGGTGAGAAAATTTTGAAGACCAACCTCATTCTGAAAGGCCAACCTTGTTAAAATGATCAAGCTATGAACACTCACGCAAAATAACTTAACAAACTGCTACGATCAATGCAAAGAACATTGGAACCACTGTGTAACTTCCAAATGGTTGTACTTAATTTCAGGCGAGTCTAATATACATTTAAATAAAACATCAGTTCACTTGTGGGATACACCTTGTATCATATCCTATATCGACAATTTTATATATATATATATATATATATATATATATATATATATATATATATAATAGCTAAAAATGATATTTCTTTATAATTTGCAATAAAAGAAGAACACAAATTATAAAGATTATAGTTTTAACTGAAATGTAGTTGAAATAAATGATCTTATAAAAATAATGAGGAATAGATTGATTTAAAAATAGAACATTAAACTATGAATAAAACACTCATTGACTATTTTTCATTAACAGACCATTTGTATTAATGTAAATTTGCTATCAAAATATTTAAATAAATAAATTAACATACTTTTTTATGAACCACAGTATAATATTTAATAACTGAATTTACTCTTAGTGTAAAGGGTAAGTTCGAGTCAGTTTAAAATAAATATGTTTTTATAGTTAAAATTCTAGGTTATATTTATAAAAGAGCAAGTTTAATAATACTTAATAATTAACAAGTAGCTTTAATTAATAATATTAAACTGTTGTTTATACATACAATTAGATTTAATATATTATAATGAAAAGCTTCATGAGTCGAAAATACTCTTAATTTTATATAGTTTCAATAAACAAAATCTTTTATAAATTATCATTAGGATTATCTCGAATTTCAGCTCAATAATTATTATAAAACATTTTGTAAAAATTATCAAAATGAAAATGAGAGTTGTAGAAAATAATAACACCATAATAAAGTGAAGAATTAAAAAATAGTTTTCAAATTTATACAAAGCAGCATTAAAATGTTATATATAAAATGACTATAAATATTGATATGTCTTCAATTTGAACCTAATGGACAGAAAATTATTTACACAATTAAAAAATTGATATATACGGTAGATAGAAAAAGTATTCAAAAACACAAGGTTGCACTGAATTTTAATTAGTTTAATTAACACGTTCGCTACCGCAATTATATGAAATTTG
The DNA here is from genome assembly GCA_963513935.1 of Aphrophora alni. Classification (NCBI taxonomy): domain Eukaryota; kingdom Metazoa; phylum Arthropoda; class Insecta; order Hemiptera; family Aphrophoridae; genus Aphrophora; species Aphrophora alni. The sequence continues at coordinate 98,708,857 of OY740769.1, read as the reverse complement.
TCATTCATATAGACCAGCGACTCATATTTGCGTCTATTGGTTTCTTTTGATAGACTGCCGACGCATATTTGCGTCGGCTGGTCACATTAAAATAGACTGTCGACGCATATCTGCGCCAGTGTCCCCGTCTTATTCAAATGCTTATATGTTTTGAACGGTCTATTTTACAGCAACGAGGTTATGGTATTGGTCTATAGGAATATCTGGCGCAAGTGTGCGTCGCTTGGTCTGTGGTTCTGACGATCGATGACGTCACATAACAGTTGGCAGAACTGGGCATTCTGTTGCATCACTGTTCCATTCTTTATGTGGCTAACCTAGCAGTTTTTGCATGTGCTTTAGTGCAGTTAGTTTGTTTACATTGTGCGGGCGTTTACAATGAAGCGAAATAGGCCTAGTAGACCTACAAAGCCTACAAGTTCATCGGTTTTACGAACTGATAGTGAAATAGACCGATCCCTTTACAACGGAGATGACAGTTAAGACAAAAATACATTTCTATGTGAATTCTGACGTGTTCAATTACATTTTTTTTACTAAAATAACTTTATTTTATTGATCTGTTCCTTGAAACCAGTGGAAATGTACAAATTTATAATGACGCATATGAGCGTCGCTTGGTCTATTAAAAAACATGTTTACTATTTTGCATTATATAGACCGGCCGACGCATATATGCGGCGATTTAAAAATTGCTCGAAATGGTAAAAAAAATTAATACAACAGGTTTACATATTCTTTTAAGGTTATCATGGAGTGAATTAGTTCATTTAAACCAAATATTTCTCGTGGTCTGTAAGTTATGTTACTCTTATTGCTCCCGGTCTGTGTGCAACATTCATATTATTTCGTTTGGTCTGTGGGAATGACTGGACCGACGCAAATATGCGTCGCTCGGTAGCGAACGTGTTAAGAACCTATATCATCCAAGAAAGCCTACTTCTAAATAACCTACTTATAAAGAACGATCTTCATCAAATAAAAATTGGTTTGCAATTGAACTCCTGTATAATAATTAACAATATGATCTATAAATTAGATAGTAGACTAGAACACTCAAATCCCATTGTCAAATTGTATTACTTATGTCATAAAATAAAATTTAGACATTATAAATAGTATAACTAAGGCCATAAAAATTAAATTTGAATATGTAATTCCATTTTATAAAATTGTATTAGCAAAAGTTATAACATTTACAAAATTAAGAACATATCGTATAATTTTATAAATAAGGATACTATTTTACATTTATATTATTAAGCAAGATGAAAAAAAAACATTTTGAAGGAATATTTCTAACAGTCCTGACTCAACCTTATTAAAAACATTAAGGAAATATGGGAAGATAAAACTTGATGATGTAATAAGTTCAACTTATCAAGAAACTATCATGTCTTTTATATGATGTTAGTAGTTAATTGTATACAGTATATGTTACACAATATCTAATGAGCTTTGTGGTTAATAATGATATGAAAGAAGTAATTCCACACCACAAATGAAACACTAACACAATTATTAATGTTAGCAAGTTTAATAACCCTACACCTGGCAGATGTTAATTTGTTTTTAAATTCTTCGTTTGTTTACAAATTAATAAAATATATTGTTTTTATACAAAACCTAACTTATAAGACATCATGTCTCTCAGAAAGATGCATAGAATTCATCTATGTAATAATTTTTTTTTTTTTAAACGGCTTTGGAGTAAGTATGTTAGATGTCAAAAACTGAAGTTATCATTTTTCAGAAAAACCTGTATCATCCAAAATCAATAGCTTACTACCTTTTTCTAAGATATACAAAAGTTTTGTGTACTATTTGTGAATATATATTTAGAAAAAAATTAAATAAATACATTTGTTACATTTTCAAAATTATTTTACGAAAAAAGGGAATTTTCTTTTTTTTTCAAAAAATCACTAAAAATAGTAAAATATATTTTATACAGAACTTCTATATATCATTATAGTCAGAAAGGTGCATAGAATTTAGGTGTGTAATGAAAAAATGTTAGATGTAAAACATTTGGAGTTTTTTGGTCAAATACCAAAAACTCCGGAGAGTAAAAAGAGAATAATTTCACAGAAATCGTTATGTACACCATACTAATAGATTTTTCGGAATTTTTTCAACGATTACTAGAGATTTGTAATATATTTAGAGGGGGAAAATAATAATTTGTTACATTTTCAAAGTAAAAATAACGATTTCCCCTAAAACGTGATACTCTGACGAGTGAGGTTAGATTTGACACCTCGACAATTTAGGCGTAATTGGTAACTTTCTAAAGCTAGGCCTAAGACAAAATCATTAGATTTCACTAAAACAATATACTTTACAAAGAATAACACACATATTCACTTGTAAAATCAAATAAAACACTCAATATAAGAAAATTTGCTTATAGCCTAGATTTAGAATTTACCTCTTAGGTTATCCCAAATATAAACCGTTCACAAACTAGAAATTCACTCAAAAACATAAACTTTAGAAATAAAAACACATATATTGTAACTTGTATACACAATTTATATACAATTTGTATACACAAACCTTCAAAAATAACAGAAATAATAAAAATATTACACAAATGCCACGCCCTTTTGCGTGTATTTTATTTCACGGCATCGCGTAAGATAGCCTATGTTTAGACTTGAAAAGAAGCAACTGAAAATAACTGTACGGTATGTCAAGTGGTACCAACTTGTAGAATGAAATTTCCTCTACAACTTACTATAAATATCGAAAGAAAAATCGATTATGTCATTTCGTAAACTGCACCGAATGCCAATTGAATTTCGTACTGTCAAGTTTCTACTATCATCTAATAGAAATATCTCTCGATCTGTGAGACACAGAAAAATTTGTAATCTGCGGTTAGAAAGAGAAACATGTGATCTATAGAACAGTGTTTTGGTCGACTTATTTGACAGAAAAATAGAAGTGTAATCATATGGGGGAAAATGGCGTCGCTTTTAATAAAAACCGCAGAGTTTAAATCTACGATTTTACACATCAAAAATATGCGAACTTCACGAATTTTTGAAATATTATTTATAACGTTTTGTGGTATTTTTTTTTTTTTTTTGCATGATTATGCATCTACGGAACATTAGTTTTCCAAAGGTATTTTATTTATTGCGATAAGACGATTCTAAGTGGGCGTAATGTTGAATTGCAAAAAACGTGTATTAGAGTCGGTGAACAAAAACCATATGCCTCATATCAACCCGCCAGCCAAGTCAAGGGTTAAATCCTTATGTACATTTCTGTAACAAAGGTACCATCCTTAGAGAGATATAAAATACTGAACTAAATGTGACAGTGAGACAACTTATAAAGAGTCAAGCGTAAGTAGAGCTCCTTCCCTTTCTACATTGGTCAGACCGATTTCCCCGCCTATCTAATAAGTTGAAGTGGCAACGAGACGCTCAATACAACTATTGTAATCAAACTTACAATTAAGAATTTTTAAAACAAAGGAACAAAGTTTGACTTGAGAAAATACTAGTCAAAGTTCTCTAACATAACAAATATTAAATTATTAGGTAATCCCAAAGATAAAATTCCAATGTTGGAGAAGTCTGGAATTTATAAAATTGGGTGTGACTCATGTGGAAAGTTTTTAGGAGAAATGAGATTCAAAGAGCATTTGTCGCAAATCAAATTTGACAGGCCTGAAAAATCTAGCATTGCTGAGCATGTTGTTTATATTTCATAATGTAGGAAAGAATAATTAAAAACAATAAATTTTTGGATAGCTTCGAAAGTATTTTCATTCCTAAATCTGAAAATGATTTGTTATAGAATTCTGATAAGGGGTCAATTCTGAATTCTTCGTTACACTTAGCACACATTAGGTCTATTTTAACTTTTTAAATTGGATTTGTATTTTCTTAATACATATGGTAATTGTTTTCCCTTTATGTTTTAATATTAGTTATGTTAGAGAACTATGACTTGTATTTTCTCTTATATACTTGTGTGTGTGTGTGTGTGTGTGTATGTGTGTGTGTATATGTGTGTGTGTGTGTTTGTGTGTGTGTCCTTTGCTTAAATTAAAATTCATAATTGTAAGTTAAAGTTAGAGTTTAATAGGGCACTATTAGTTTATATTTTGTATGGAAAGGAGACCCAAGATTACCTTGGAAAGTGGTCCTTGGTATTACCTAATAGTACACGAACATGAAAACACACAAAAAAAAAACACTAAAGTTCTGAAATATTTCATAAACATTGTTCACTTTCTCAATCAGTAGAGAGTATATAAGAAGAAGACTGAATTGTCTCATATCCATACAAAATCTAAATTAATTGTAATTTAAATTAGAATAGTAGGATAGAGCCGAACGCCCCCCCCCCCCCCCACTGTCTAGGTCTGACCAATGTGGAGGAGAGAAAGTCGTAGATATCCTTGACCCTTTATAAGTTATCTCACTGGCACATTTAGTTCAGTATTGGTTTATATCTCTCTCAGGATGGTATATATATTACCGAAATGTACATAATGGTATATTAAACTTGCTAATGTTAATTGTGCTAGTGTTTTATTTGTGGTTTGGGGATCACTTCTTTCGTACAGTTTCGTTATTCCAGATATAACTTATCTAGAAAATTTTAGTTATTATAAATTAATAACATATTATATATAAAAAATAAACTTGATTAAAGAAATTATTTTAAATAACACTATGCAAAGTTTTATAGTCATTTTAAAAGGTGTATAAAACTGAAACAGTTAAATAGAATTAAGATATTGTAGTTTTATAATTAATACACTCTTACTTCAAGAGTATCACAATTATTTATTAAAAGAATTAAAAACATACAATTTATAATATAAATAAAAATATTAGACTTGAAATCTATAGAATAAGTAGAGTTTAAAATAACTCATTATAAAAAATATGATAATACAGTATAATACAATGTTATTGTTTTGCTTGTAAATATTAAATAAAATAGTTAATTCACTATATTCCTTAATATTTGTTACATTGCGAGATTCCAATACTTTGATATACAGGAAAGAAATATAATAAGGAATAGAAATTTTAACTTACATCAGCATTACATAATAAATAAGGATATAAACAATGGAATGTAATCGAGGGGCTGATATTGAACACATTTCAAATGAAAATTAATTATGTTCTAAACATATCCGTTAAATATTTTACAACTTAACAAAATAAAAAATAATTTAAAGCTAATAAATCGGAGGATAAATTTATTGTTAAAATAATTTATATATTTAAAAATATTATATCTACATTTCCTTTTGGTTAAGCATATTGACAATAATTGTTATTAAATATGAGATTAAAATTGATAGGAAGTTAAATTTCCTATTGCAATCTTCTCTCGAGCCATGGATGATCGAGAACATCTTCAGCAGAAAACCTGAGGTCCGGATTAGATTGCAACATGTGTGATATAAGATCTCTAGCATAATCTGAAACGTCATCCCAATATGGGGAAGGGAAACTGTATTGCCCACTCAAAATGTCATCAAACAGTTCTTCTTGGTCGTTGTTGGCACTAACGAAGGGAGGAAAACCACAAAGAAGAATATAGAGGATTACTCCGGCAGCCCACACGTCGATCTAGAATGTGAAATACATTTTCAAAAGATAATATGAATTATGGAAGAATCTTTAAATAAGTAAACAAATATATTTATATGAACTGTTTTTTAAAATGATTATATATATATAATATTTTTATGTCTATTTTGGCCAGATAAAAACCTCATTGAAAAAAGTTTGCTTTCTTGATCACATTTTTGTATTTAGTCATATTTTGATTGCTAAAGACCCAACTTTAGACCTAGGTTCTTTTCATAGTTTACTAGTTTTAGTTTTCAACATGGCCCTATTTGTAAGATCAAAATTGTTTAAATACTATAAATTTGGTTAAACAACAAACTCAATTGATATACATTACAATAGATTAAAAGTCCATTGCATCTAATCTTTCCTCATAAGTCTATAACTTAAACATTTGTTTCTTATCTCCAATATCTTCGCTGCTCTCTACTTGCTTTATATGTTTAATTTACTATCTTTTCTAAACTTTTTTTGTTGGTTCTATTTTTTTAAATATATAAAATCAAAAAACCCATGTGAAAGGAAACACTTTATATTATATATATTTGAAAGCATCTTAAACTATTTTTCAACATGGTCTCCGTTCAAATTGAAACACTTGTTATTGGTGCACTAGCTTATTAATTCCAACATCAAGAATTTTGGCAACTGAGACTTCAACCACATATTCACACCTGGCTGCAGTTCCTTATCATCATCAAAGTGCTGCTGTGAGCCAGTTCTTCATATGTGAAAAAAAGTGGTAGTCGCTTGGCGCAAGATGCGGACTGTACAACGGATGATCAAAGACCTCCTATCCGAAACCATCATAAAACATAATCTTAGAACTTGACTTTTGATTTGAATTTCCCTTCTTCGTGAAAATTAATACAGCTATTTTTAAACATAATCCATTACTGCCTTCACTCGTTATGTTGTTTCTGTACACATCACTAAGTTGCTGATGAATTTCAATTGGTTTGTGGTTTTTGCCAACAAAAACCTAATCACTGACATAATTCACAACTGTGGGATTTTCAATTACAGATCACATTTTAAAAATTCACAGCAGAAGCAACAGGTGTTTATATATGTTAAGTTTATTGCAATGTATTTATGAATTATGATTTGTTGTATGCAATTTTATTGTCTCCCACAATGAAAAATAAATGAAGTGAAACATGAACCGCACGCTATCACGGCTAGATGCGTACTGAGTGGAAGGACACTCTAGAATGGCGGCGCTAGCCTGCTTCTCATCCTGCTACACCAAAATTTAAGTTACTTTCTGGATTGTTATTGTATTTTTCAACAACAAAAAATTATTATAACTCAGCAACTACTACACCAATTGTACAGAAACATTTTAACATTACATGAGTGACGGATAGTAGTAAATAATAAATTATTATTTTAAGTGTCAAATTAGGTGCATAAATAAAATTAGGTGTATTATTATAGTCTTATGTACAAGTGTACCTAGACACCTCAGCTTAAAAGATCCTATGTCTCCTTCTTGTTCTAATCTAGTCAGCTAAGCTATATATCTATGGTGGGGCACAGAGCTTGCTTGAAGTATAAGACAGACCAAAAATCAGTAGTCTCTTTTGCTCCAGTACTTCATAATTCAAGTGCAAGTTTTGTAATTTCTATATATTTGCCACTAAAAACTTGCATTCCCAGTCACCATGAGTTAAACGGATGTTAATATTACACCAACCAAAGTACAAAATAATTTACCTTGAGACCATATCCGACTTCTGTAAGAATCTCAGGAGCTACATATGTTGGAGTTCCACAAACTATAAACAACGGTTCAACGACTCTCTGAGCAAGTCCAAAATCTCCTACCTTTAATGATTTTACTGTATCACCTTCAATTTCCACCTGGTTTAAAAAAAAAATTAAACAAGTTTTATTTTAAGATTACAGAAATTTCTTAGAAATAATCTCTCACAATTATAAAAATAAAAGTGTGAGTTTTAACTTAATTACTTCCAAACTAAAATTTGTCTCTTTCATGATGAAACTTTGAGTCACTGTAAAATGATTTAAAGAAACATGATATTAATAATTTATATTTTTTACAAGTGTGTCGCTTTACTGAATTACAAGATAATCTGTAATTAAATTATTACACTTTATTAAATTATTTCTATTAAGATTTATGAACTTTTAGTTATAAGAATTTGTAAGTATGTATCACTAGCTTTACAATGGTACTTAAATCATTGCAATAGGACAATTTTTTGAGGGTAAAATGTAGAATTTTTAAAAAAAGTGATCCTATATTGTTGATAGCCACTACAGAAATGCAAGTATGTGACAATCTATTGTTAATATCCAGTTCCCGGGTTAAAAGAGAGTTGTTCCAAGAGGAGAGTTGCCCAGCATTCAGTTCATTTCTTTCTGGAAAATGTTTTCTCTCACTACAGTTCGGATAAAGACCTCGGTTTTAATTCAGTCCAATTATAATTTTGTAGTCATAAGGAAAATAATAGTGAAATGAAAATCTAACTATGCTGAAAATGTTATTAACAAAAAGCATACCTATATAAACATAAATAATATCAAGTTAACTGATCTATATAAAGTGGAAAAAAAAAAAAAAATCTTGATGTATTAGGAAAGTATAATAACATAATACAAGTAACCCATGTATTCTACTCAACGAAAAACTGAATCCAATCCTACATTACGTAATATCAAACATTAATAAGTAATAGAGAAGACCCAATCACTTTTTGGGTCTAATGGACAGCGATAATAATAAATTAACCATTATATTTTAATCTTTAGTTATCTACCGAAAGCAGACCCATACGGACAAAATGACTATGTAGCCACATCTTTTCTTAATTTTTATTAATGTTAAATGACATTTAACTATGTATTATGTTATATTCAGTATAAATGTTAAGTTTTAGATGACAAATCTGCATCTGACAAAACCAATTGTGTATGGTGAAACAGCACTGTAGTGTTTAACCCTCCAAGTGGCACGGCGACCTACAGTAGGTCGCCAACGTGCTCCGAAGTGATTTCACTAACTTTTAATCACGTATTTTGCCATTCAACGTTACGCCCACTTAAAATTATCCGATCGCAATAAATAAAATACCGTTGGAAAGCTAATGTTCCGTAGATGCATAATCATGCAAAAAAATACCACAAAACGTTATAAATAATATTCCAAAAATTGGTGAAGTTCGAGTATTTTTGATGCGTAAAATCGTAATTTTCAACTATGCGCCTTTTCGTATAGCGCGACTCCATTTTCCCTGATATGATTACAACTATATTTTTCTGTCATTTAAGTCAACTAAAACACTGTTATATAGATCACATTTTTCTCTTTCTAACCATAGATTACAAATTGTTCTGCGTCTAACAGATCCAGAGATATTCGTACTTGAACATAGAACAAACCTGACAACAAGAAATTCATTTAGCATTCGATGTGCTTTACAAAAAGACGAAGTTGATATCTCTCTGTTTTTAAAATTATTTTTCTTTTTACTCTATGTTGTAGGGGAAATTCCATTCTATAAGTTGGTACCACTTGAGTTTAGGAAATGCTTACTAACAATTTGTTGTTTTGAAGTCCAAACGTAGTAAATGTCTGACGTGAACACTATAATATTTGGCTTGGCAAATATTGGTTTTGGGATTAGATTTTTGTTATTTTGAAGGTTTGTGTATACAAATTGTATATAAATTGTGTTTACAATATGTGTTTTTATTTCTAAAGTTTGTTTTTGAGTGAATTTCGAGTGTGTATATGGAATAACCTATAAATAACAATGGTTAGTTTAGGCTATAAGCATATTTTCTTATATTTAGTGTTTTATATGAGTATACAAGTGAATATGTGTGTTATTCTTTGTAAAGTATATTGTATTAGTAAAATCTAATGCTTTTGTTTTAGGCCTAGCTTTAGAAAAATACTAATTATGCCTAAAAGTTTGACATGTCACCCTAACCTTCAAGCGCCAGAATACAAATTTTTGAAAAATCGTCATTTTTATTTAGAATATGTAACATATTATTATTTTTTTCCCCTAAATATATTCACAAATATATTAGAAATCTCAAGTAACGGTGAAAAAAAATGCAAAAAATGTATTAGTATGTTTTTGATCACCATTTCTGTGAAATTTCTGCTTCGTTACTCTTAGATTTTTTGGTATTTGACCAAAAAACTCCAAATGTGATACATATGTAACTTTTTTGCACTACACAACTAAATTCTATGCACCTTTCTCGACATAATGATATATAGAAATTCTGTATAAAATATATTTTACTATTTTTTATGTTTTTTGGAAAAAATAAAGAGAAAATTCAGTTTTTTCGTATATAATTTTTTTAATTTTTAAAATGTAACATTTTTTTTCCTAAATATATTCAAAAATATTACACAAAACTTTTGTATATCTTAGAAAAAGGTAGTAATCTATTGATTTTGGAATATACAGGTTTTTCCTGAAAATTGGTAACTTCGTTTTTGACATGTAACATACTTACTCCAAAACCGTTTAAAAAAAATTTTTTTTTTATTGCATAGATGGATTCTATGCATCTTTCTGAGAAAAATGATATCTTATAAGTTAGGTTTTGTATAGAAATAATATATTTAATTAATTTTTTAACAAACGAAGAATTTTCAAGACAATTAACATTGCCAGTTGGAGGGTTAAAACACTACAAAATTAGATAATTGCACAGTGTAATAATGTAAAAATGTTGGTTTGATTAAATATTTAAAAATAGCGGGTAGAATAGTGGGGATAACTGAGTTAAATGTGTATTAGGTAATATTTTGTACCAAACAAAGTAAATTTTGAGATAAAATAGATTTCCAAGTAAACAAAATAAATAATCATGTATAAATTTAAGATAAATTGTTGAAATAAAATGTTTATTAATTTTGTTATGTGAAATCATGAGTGGACATTTTTCGGGGAGTGTGTTGGACTATTGGATCTAGCCTTGAAGGAATTGCGCAGTTTTTAACCGGGATGGACAGGCTCGGTAAGAGGAGAAAACGTGTTAAGAAGTCAGTCGAAGTTTGGAGTCTGTGGCTCAAAGACCTATGTCAGGTTGTATTACGAGTTTTCCGTTAGAAGAGAGAAAATATGTTCGGAAGTAATAATTTTGTTTAATTCATGGTGTACTAACATTCGTAAGAGTATCAAAGACAATGTTCCATGTTTTTAAGATCGTATATGTTTAAAAGTAAGAAAAAGAACTATATTGTGCAATTTCGAACATGTGCTTTCAAAAGACGGACAATGAACTTTTGTGTTAACACGTTATATGAACTTTATTTCAAGCATTACAATACGAACATTATTCGAAATGCAGGTGTACTCAACTGTAATTCAATGCTAAAAACACAGGCTGAAGAAACGGTGCTCCAAAAGACAATGAGTTTCTACAATTTGGTAAAACCATGTGCATAACATGTTAGATTCAATTATGTAAATTTTTTATAATATGTTCTATGTTTTTCTTTGTATTTAATAAATGTAAATTAATAAATAAATGTATCTTTGTATGTAAATTTAATTAATTTAATTTAAAAAGGTTTATTAGTCCAAATATCAGTCAGATAATGGACAAAATTAGTTTTTCTTTTCTTTTATATATTTTTTGTACTCAGGCAAATGAGTAAAATTATCATTTTAAAACTTTAACTTCATTAAAATAATTCAATACTTGCAAGTTTCATTTTCAAGAAATTCAATTTTCAATTAAAGTCAATTCTTAACTATGAAAATAGACCTTCTTCAAAGGCATTAAAATTCAAGTTTTAGTAGGATGTTAATTGTAATTGATATTCATGATATGTTTCTTTTTGATGAATGTTCATGTTAATAATTTGATTTGTTTAATAAATGTTTATGTCAAAATTTCAGTTCCAGTGTTATTCATTCTACCAAGTCACTGACAGTACACTAAAGAAAGAACTTACTCCCGAGATAAGATTTTTAATTTAAATTCATTTTTTCAAAATTGGTAAAGCGAAAGCTTCCTGGCGCCCGTTATTGCTGAGCAAAACTTTTAGATTAAATAATAAACTTTAAAATCATTTTAATTTCTTTTTTAAGTAACATAAATATATGAACTCTTCAAGTTCATTTATTTAATAATTGTTACAACAGACTTAACAAATAAGCAATTTATAACTGATTAGTTTATGTATTCCTTTTTAATTTGTCTCAAATATCTAACATATAGGATGATCAACTCAAGATGGCCACTATTAGGTTTCTATAACTATAAGAGATATACTAAACTTTAAATGGGGAATCTTGCCACTTTTTTATGAGATTTCAAAATATGCTACTGTGACCGTCTCTACTTCTTTTGACCAGCTGGAAGCTCCGGCTGGCTGGAGACCGCGTACACCTTAGCCGAATCTTGTCAGGATTAGCCAAGGAGTCGGGTTAGGACGCTAATGAACGCACGCAACGCAAGTTAAATTAAATGTTCTCTTTTATTTTAGCGCTGAATTAGAAGATTACAGAAATAATTATAATTTTAAAAAAAGACATAACGGCTAGATAAAGCCTTAATAGTGGCCGAAAAGCATACCGATTAATTATATGGCTGAAAATGGACTGACCTCGTCCCGTAGTGGTCTGCCGTTCAACTTTCTTCTCGCGGCTCTCAGAACAGACTCTCTCCCAGCTCGCTGGTTCAAGCCCTCCACTCCTCGTCTCTCCCCCCCCCTTCTATGTTATCTTGCACTGCTCAACAAAATTGCAAGTGCCAATTGATATTTTATTATTTAGAATCCCTTCCCATTACATCCTAATTTATACTTATAGTTTTTATTTGGTGGGCTCCTTGGCTGGGCCACACTACCATAATTTTGAAAAAAAAACTACAACCATTTGGCGGCCAACTTTTTAAAGTTGCAAAACCACCATGTTTTTATGTTGTTTTGGATAGAATATGTAACAGTTTAAGTACAAAAATTATAGGTGAGATCCAACTTAGCCAATCCATTTATTACAAACATGCAAGTAAATTTAAAGTGTAGTAACCAAAACTTGTATTTTTGAAATTTGTTTCGTGTCAGTATCACTAGGAAAAAAACTCAAAATTTGCATATTTTTACTTAATTTATGTGTTGTCTTATTCTTTGAGAGCGACTATTGTGGAATTTATAATATAACTAATTCCTCTTCTATCTTCCTTAAAGAGTCCTAGATCTTCGTGAAACCAAGGAGGACCTTGGAATCTACATTCCTAAAGACTTTTGACTCTTCCAAGTATGTCTTAAGTCTCTATCACAGGAGGTAGGTGTTCTGCCATTTGTTTGCATTAGACCAAAATCTATAAACATGTCTTTCAATACATCTCATTATTTTTATGAGATATCTAACTGGGAAGGGTATTTTTAAGTGGTAATTATTATAGTACTGTTCACTTTTCGAGTACAGGATGAACCACTTTGCCTGTCTAAGCTAACTTTGGCTATCATTAACTGAATTTTTACAAAAGTACAGCCAAAAATTTTTTCAAGCAAACATTTTTTGAAAAAGCAAACAATATTACTGATTAATAATTTTAACCAAGACAATATTTAACAACTTGGATCCCTTAATTCAGCGTATAACTTGGTTGCTGAATTAAGTTGCATATATATCTTTACTAAGTTGCATATGAAGACAACTTAGTAAAAAGAGGCTTATAACCTAAATTAGAACATGATATAAAAATAACAAAAGCAGGAATGTACCTACCAATAAATTTTCAGGCTTGATATCTCTATGGACTATGTTGAGTTCGTGCAAGTACGCCAACGCTGAAGCCAGGTTTTGTGTCATTAGTTGAGCATCATATTCAGGAAACTTAACTGCTTTTGATATTGCATCAAACAGATCTCCTCCCTGAGAACAAAGTATGTTAGATTAATTTTAATACAAAATAATAAAAATTCTGATAACTTCAATATGGGTTATACATTTTATTTTTACTATTTGAAATAACCCAATCATAAACTCCCAATAAACACAAGCACACATTATGACTTAAACCAAACTATATTGTTAGTCATATTTTTAAATGTGAGTTCATGAGTTTGTTTCATAAGAATTTTGCATATTAATTTGAAGTATAAACCTTTTATATAGCTCCGAGAAGAATTTGTGAATAACTTTGAATACTATACTAAGGTAAAGTGGAAAGAACATGTGAAAACGGTCCAAAAACAATGGACAACTTTCTTATTCCCCCAGCCTCAATAGTCAATAAAACAAACCAAAACTAATCATCACCGAAAATATCTTCCGAGAAGGTGTCAATCAAAAAGTAGAAACAAACAAATGGGCACCGTCTATGAAAAATTATTTATATAATGATATTCTTTGGCTTTTTTTGTGGATATAATTTTTTATCTCTACCTGATGTGCAAATAATTTGTCTCCTCTTTTAAAATGTATTTTCTAAAAGATACACTTGGTCATATTATAACCAAGAAACTGAACCATATATCCCCCCCATAGATTCACTATTTCATTAAATTTAAAAATCACAGCTCAGGCTATATCTCATAGTGTAGTTGTGTTACAGTTCAGGGATTGTATCACACAGCAGTGTTCAAAACCATCATTACCAAACCCGTGAAACGATTTTCATAAATCTTTCAATTTAAATAACGTTTTAAGTTATGTACCAACTTCATTATTTGTAAAATGTATTTTGTTGTATATATGTCAAAAATATACTGTAGAATAATGACTTCCTCTTAATTTCTAGTAAAAAATGGTTAAAATTTAGGAACTACTTCAGATTTTAAAAAGTTGTCATTTATAATTAGTATTTAAATCATATACCAACTCTTTCACACACAACATATGTTGTTACTATTTTTTTTCCTTTTCTTTTTATAATGGGCAAAATACGAAGGAAGTCCAGAAAGTAACTTTCATTTTGGAATAAAAAGAACCTAAGTGAAAGGGTATTATATGTATATTTTGTATTATAAACCCTTGAAAGCCATACTCTTAAACTATATTTCAACATAGTCTCCATTCAAATTAAGACACTTAACATAACAGTCCACTAGTTAATTAATTCCATCATCATAGAATTTGCTGCACGAGACTTCAACCAATCATTCACACATGCCTGCAGTTCCGTGTCAACGTCGAAACACTAAATTGCAAACCAGGTCTTCATGAGTGGAAACAAATAGGGGCAACATCAGGACTGTATGTCGGATGATCAAATACCTCATCCAAGGGCTTTCTAGAGTGATTGAGCATGTCTAGAAGGGCTGAAACAGTGTGATGTTTGCTTTAACCCTATTCACAACAGAAGGTTGTAAGTGGTAAAGTGTACTTAATGTTACACAATTCCAATAAACCCTTAATTTTATTCAAGTCCCACCTTTGGGGAACTGCTTGATAAATTATCTATTGACGACCTTATTCTGCCAAACACCACAATGCCTCAAGAATAAAATACTGTCTTTAGTATTTATTCTTAGATATTAGGAATCACTTTAAAATTCCTTTATTACTAAATTGATTAAACAATTGAATATTGTTCAATCAAAACTAGCTCTTATTTCTCTTATTACTTTAACTTTAAAACTCACTCTCAGGGAGTGTCATTTGAAAGAGTTATTTTGCAGAATCTATTAAAAATTGTGAAATTTATGAGCACAAATTATTTTAAAAAACACACTTAATTTTAAGCTGAAAACAACATAAGGTTAGTTTAAAATCCACACAACAAAATGTTATCCAGAAATAAAATTTATATTTTAATTAAAATTTCTTTTTTAATTCTTTATATTATTCAAGATTTCAAATCATAAATTTTCTTAACTTTAAAACATATTACAAAAATTCAACATAAATATCAATGACTATTATTTCTCTAATTATTATTAAAATGAATATATCTTTACTTAATATTAAAATCAAACTTATTTTAAAATTAAAAACAGATTGACTTTAAGAAGTACATATATAAAATAAAAAGGAATTTAAATTTGATGATTTTCCCCAGAAAGTTTTAAAATTTATTTTTTATTTCAAAGCGAATATTTATTGAAGATCGTAAGTGTGGTACCTTGTGAACATATTTATAGCTGTGAAAGTTGAAGTCTAGTTGATGTCAGCTAGCAGTTCTCAGTTACGTTGAAATCGGTTGTGCTGTTGTTAAAGTTGAATGATTACAGATTGAAGACCTTGTAGTCGAAAAGTTTAAAGATGAAGTCCAAGTTTGAATCATTGTGGCTTTTGTTGTATCTTGCTATACCATTTGAAATGCCATGTCGCTTCCAATAAAACGATCGGTATAGTGCTGATCACATAAAGATGATTGTAGATGACTCTCCTCCTGGTGCTGGTTAGAGATGTTCTTCTTCTAGAAGCTGGATAAAGAGTGAAGAAAAATTCTTTTGAATGGACCTCCAAAACTTTTTCTCTGTTCCACTCGTACCAATTTCTATGAACATTTCTCTTTGATTTATGACGTTTAAAGTTGATTAATTTGGTTTATTTCTTCAAGATTTCACTTTAGTTAGTTTTTATTATAACCCCTTTTGGTTATTTTAATGTTTGTTTTACTTTAATTAGTTGTTGGTTAACTAATTATTATTTAGTTTTTATTAGTACATGCGTTGCCAGCAATGCTTTTGCAAAATCCAAACACTTGGCTCCACCCCTATTGTATGGGGGTTTCTTCAGGTTGATTCCTGTAATGTCTGATTTTCTGGAATATAATTTGTAAACTTTCTTGAAAATTCCCATATCTCTGGTTCTAACAGGAATTCTGGAAATGTCATTTTGTTCCTCATGACTTCTGGATTCCTACAGCTTTGGTTTAAAGTTGTAGGATGATAACTTTCTAAGATGTACCCCTTTTCGTTTTTCGTGATTTTTTCTTTGACCAACTTTTGATCGGTCCGGAATTTTTGGTTTTTGTAGCCTCTGCCTTAGAAATGAAGAAATTCTTTACATTTTTCATTTATTTTCATTTTCTGATGAATTATTCATTGTTGAACTTTGTCGATTTTTTAGATGGTCAAAAACCCTTCCAAAATTAATTATATATGTACTTATTTTGATCTCATTATATTATGTCACATATCCTTAACCTATTTCCATTATAAAAATTTAAACTTATTATCTAGACAAAATTTTAGGTTTTTGTCTATGCATGTTTTTTGCAATAACTATTAACCCTAGAAGCGGCACCCACCCTCTCAGCGGGTCGGTTTTTCCATGCATGGTATAGTCTAACGTCAGGAAAACATGTATTTTGCAATTCAACATTACGCCCACTTAAAATCGTCCTATTGCAATAAATAAAATACCGTTGGAAAGCTAATGTTCCTTAGATGCATAATCATGCAAAAAAAAAAAAAAAATACCACAAAACGTTATAAATAATATTCCAAAAATTGGTGAAGTTCGCATATTTTTGATGCGTAAAATCGTAAATTTCAACCCTGCACCTTTTCGTAAACGAGACGCCATTTTCCCCGATTTGATTACAAATCTATATTTCTGTCAAACGGGTTGACCACAACACTGTTCTATAGATCACATCTTTCTCTTTCAAACCGTAGATTACAAATTTTTCTGAGTCTCACAGATCCAGAGATATTTCTACTTGACCATAGAAGAAACTTGACAGTACGAAATTCATTTGGCATTCGGTGCAGTTTACGAAATGACGTAATCCCTTTTCTATGTTGAAAAACGTATTTTTCTTTACAGTATGTTGTAGAGGAAATTCCATTCTATAAGTTGGTACTACTTGATATACCAACTGATATATTCTGTAGGTTATATTCAAGTCCAAAACAACGGCTATATTCCGAGATGTCGTGAAATAAAATACACGCAAAAGGGCGTGGCATTTGTGTAATATTTTTATTATTTCTGTTATTTTGAAGGTTTGTGTATACAAATTTTATATAAATTGTGTATACAAGTTACAATATATGTGTTTTTATTTCTAATGTTTATGTTTTTGAGTGAATTTCTAGTTTGTGAACAGTTTATATTTCCGATAACCTAGAAGAATATTGTAAGTGTAGCCTATATGCAAATTTTCTTATATTTATTGTTTTATTTGCATATACAAGTGTATATGTGTGTTATTCTTTATAAAGTTTATTGTTTTATGACATCTAGTGATTTTGTCTTAGGCCTAGCTTTGAAAGTTATTAATTACGCGTAAATTGTCGAGGTGTCAAACCTAACCTCACTTGTGAAAGTTACCTTTTTAGGGAAAATCGGTATTTTTATTTTGAAAATGTAACAAATTTTTTTCCCTAAATATATTCACAAATATATTAGTATGTTATTGATTACCATTTCTGTGAAATTTCTGCTCCGTTACTCTTCGATTTTTTGGTATTTGACCCAAAAACTCCAAATGTGATACATCTAACATTTTTTTTTTTTTCACTACACACCTACATTCTATGCACCTTTCTGAACATAATGATATATAGTACTCTTGTATAAAATATATATTACTATTTTTGAAAATAAAATGACCAAATTCCCTTTTTTCGTAAACCATTTTTTGTTTTTTTGAAAATGTAACAAAAATTTTTTTTTCCCCCTAAATATATTGATAAATATTACATAAAACTTTTGTATATCTTAGAAAAAGGTGGTAAGCTTTTGATTTTGGATGATACAGGTTTTTCCTGAAAAATGATAACTTCGTTTTTGACATGTAACATACTTACTCCAAAACCGTTAAAAAAATTTTTTTTTTTATTACATAGATGAATTCTATGCATCTTTCTGAGATAAATGATGTCTTATAAGTTAGGTTTTGTATATAAATAATATTTTTTATTAATTTTTAAACAAACGAAGAATTGTTAAGAAAATTAACCATGCCACCTCTAGGGTTAAACTATTCGGTTTAATAAATATTTTTTTGTATTTCCTATGCTAACCAGTTATTCTTTATCATAATATGATTTTTTATTCATAATTTAAACAATTTAAAATTTAACACAAGAAATTGCATGTGAAATATTTTGGTAACAAGTTATATTAGATTATTTAGACCAGTCTGGACCTGAGGTGTCACGTGATCAGCAACTCTATTGTTCTCATTCGACTTGTTGGCTCCTGTCCGTCTAGTCTCTCATCCCATTTCCCTTATGCTTTGAATGTCTCATTTTTTAATATAATTGACAAAACTTTTATAACTCTACTTTCCTTCATATTAAACTAATTTTTTCTGTACACATTATTAATTATTTATGGATATTACCATTTATTTATGTTTTCTTGATATTTATTATGTTTTAAATATAATTTTATGTTTTACTGAAATTTTTATTTGTGGAACGATTTTGGTGAAAACCCAACCCGTATCAGGGCGTTGTCATGAAAAACAAAATCTTGCAAATCAACTTTCCCCAACATAAGTTCAGACCATATTGCTGAATCATGTTTGAAAAAATTCACCGAAAGTATTCCCTCCCTGTTCCCAAAAAACGATTGCCATGATGACGTTTGTTAACATTTTTTAAAAAATATTCTTGGAGAAGTAGTGTGTCTCCACTCCAAGACTGTTTTTGTTCTTCTCACAATTCATGTGTTTCACCCAAGTCTTATCCCCAGTACAACACGATTGAATCCATCTGAAATAAAACTTGTAGTAGCCTAGTTTTCATCACAAGCTCATGAAATTTGAGGACACTGAAGCAAGACTTGTGAAGCAGCAGTTTTCACAAGTCATTCCTTTCATTTATGCCACCAGTTCATCAATCATAATATTCGGTTGGCAACTTCAATCTTCATCATAAACATTAGTGCAGCCATTTTTAAACATAATGTTGGGCATTTTTTTACTGTCTAACTGCTATCACTCATTAAGTTGTTTCTGTACATCTCACAAATTTGCCGATGAATTTCATTTAGTTTGTGGTTTTTCTGCCAACAAAAATCTAATCACTGACCATACTTCACAACTCGTGAGATTTTCAACCACAGAACAAATTAAAAAACAAAAAATTTACAGCGAACAAAGCAGAATCAACACAAAACACACGCTATTGCGGCTAGATGTATACTGAGTGGAGAGATACAAGAATGGCCCTACAAGAACTAGCCCTTCCACATCAAAATGTCCTTGTATTTTGAAAAATCTCTATTTCAACAACAACAAATTATTACAAACTCAGCAACTATTGATTATTTTCAGTTACAATTTGTGTTCAAATCATGTATCAACTATATTGACAAAATATATGTTGAATGTTGACAATGAAAATTTTAAGAAAATACATAAAATATGTCGAAAATTTTGGTTTTTATATTACCGTTGCAGAGAAATGTTATAATTTGAGAACTACTGGATCAATTTAATGAAAAAAAAAACCTGATCTATATGGAAAGAAAACCGCATGAGAATTGGATCGGTATTAAAGTTATAAACTTACAGACATTGTTTTACACAAGTAGATGTATAGATTTTACAATTTATTTACAAAATTTTACGCATTATTACAAAATAATTCAAAGCCAGATGATGGAACTTATTGTATAGACAGGTAATTTTGTATGTTTTTAAACTTCTAATATCACAGTAGTTTTGATATATTTACAGCATAAATACACTTAAATAAACAAATAATATATCAAATCAACACTCTGAATGATCATTCACAAATAACATAAACATTTATACATTATTTTAAAATTTTAGACTTTTACTATGTGGAAGTCAAACATGATATTATGAGAAAAAGGAAAACACTATTATAATCCACGATTTTTGGTTTCATCCTTTACAGGTTGACGGGTGAACAAATGACATGTAAAGGTGAAACTAGTTGTAATAAACCAAAATTGTGGATTATATTTTCAGAAATCCTTAAATATTTAATGGTCTAAAGTCAGAAATGGATAGATACCTTAACTAGCTCCATAACCAAATACAGTTCTGTAGGAGTGTCATGTTCAGCAATCAGCCTAATGATATTTGGATGCTGAACACTGCGTAAAATGGCCACTTCATTCTCTATCATATGTTCCTTTCCTGCACACTTGGATTTGTCAATTATCTTTAAAGCATATTCTATATTTTTCACTCTGAAAAACAAAATAAAATGTTTATATATATTTAGAGTTGAATATGTATTTTGGATGAATAGTAAAATAAATGGTACAGCAAACATTACACAAATCCTAAACTGAATGAGTAATGTAATAGTTTATTAAAAACAGGACGCTTTTATTTTATAAAAATATTACTTAAAAAAAAAAAATGAATTTAATGTTATTTTTTCTTGAAGAACGTTAATGATCTTAAAGTTATTGCTCAGCTAATAGGCGCCAGATGTGTTAACATCAATTTTGAAAAAACATGAATTTAAATTATCAAAATATATCGAGGTCTCAAGTTCTTTTAAAGACGTACTTGGCATAGGTGATGAAAGAAAGATCCAAGTCTTTTTCTGCTGAAATTGTACATATTTATTTATTTTTTATTAAACATCCTACAATTATTTTTTATTTTTATAAAACACATGTTATAAATATTATAAAAACTCTTTATTATACTTTTCTTTTTCTATTCAAAAAATTTTGCAACAGGAAGTTAATTTTTTAATTTAAATTTAAATCACTTTGTAGATCTCTGATGGAGATTTACTTTAAATATTAAAATTTCATTATTTTATTAATTTATTTTTCTTAAAATATTTTTTAAGTAGACTAAAAAAAATCAAATATGTATAGCAAATATATCAAAACATAATATAAGTCTTTAATCCTAAATTAACATAAGGTGTTTATACCACCACACCAATTTTTATAAAAAATTGTCCGAAGATAGTAGTCAGAACGTCCTGTATCTTGTAGATTACTGCAAGTGTTGCTTTCCGAAAAGTTCATGTCGCGTAAATTGGCACAGCACACTCGAAATGTTTTTCTTAAAATTGTTCATAGCGTGTTTATTGTCTTTAACGGAATGTTTATCTCAACAAAATTCTCACTAAGCGGAAGATGATCTGTTTCAAAATCGCGTATCGAGAACATAGTCTTTTAAAACTAATGCTTTAGTTTTTTATTAATAATTCTTTGTCTCCTTTTATTATTATTCTTGCAAACACGAGTGTTCATCTAAATACTGATATTAATTGTCCAGTCATTCACATTATACCAACTGTCTCATTACGTCTGTCCTTCGTCTACACTGAGTCTATACATCTCTTTGTTCCCACGACATTGTCATTGAACACACTCCTTACTAGTTTTTCAAACACTGCTAATCTCTATTTGAGACTAAAAATTAATATATTACATTTTTTTAACAAAACGTTCACATTCAAACTTTCATAGGTCCAATTTCCACAACACATCTACCAAGACTTTCTTAACACAACCTTCACCTCCAAACTCAGTTCCAAGGCTTTTTAACACAACCTTTACCTCCAAGCTCTGTTCCAAGACTGACGAAACCACGAGATTTTCACTCCCGCGTTTCCTCCAAAAACCCATTGACACATCAATTCATATTTAATTATTCATTTTACACATCTACAACGTTTTACTATAAAACATTTATTATAAAATCATTTTAAAACTATTTATAACACAAAATTGTTTTCTTGGACGTTTTTTATTAATAGTTTACGGCTTTCTTTAATTAATTTTACTACACTCGCATGAGCTAGGAACCAATCAGGATCTTTGACCTATATTCTATAGATCCAATCACGTCACGTTTTTTAACCCTGTTATTTACTATACTACAGTAATAAACAATTATGGTATCAAATTTTTCATTACGACAGTCAAGGTTAATATTCAGTTTTATTCGTAACTAAGTAATAGGATTTTTTATGGATTTGGCAATCAATATGTTTTACTGTGGTCTTTATGCTTATAATGATAGCTTTATCACAATCATTATTGTTGATTTCAGAAAATTGTTATTTGGTTTTGGTATGATATAACTTAAAATTTTAGGTTATCCACAAAATTGTTTAAATAATATAGAAATATTACCATTACACTGATAAATAGTGCAATAACACTACTTAAACTTTCTCACACAACCATATACAAAAATAAATACTAGGCAAACAAAAATAATCGTTGTTATTTCTAAAGAATACTAATAAAGACGTTATCAGTCATTAAATGAAAATGGTTAGAAAAAGGTTTATCTATCAAACTAATGTGTCAAACCACAAATGAAATAAATATGTTAATCATTTAAAAAATACCCAAATGCATATGACAACCGTTAAAACAAAATCTAATTTTCTGTTTTTCCTTAGACCAGGTACCCTTAAATTTAGAGTTATAATATAAACAGTCAAGGTACTGTACAATCAAATATTTCTATGAAAGTTTCAACATTCATTTGTGTATCCATTTTATTATTTGTTTATAACTTTCTTCATTAAACAAACAACTTGTAAATATAATTTTTGTGAATCTTGTGTTCGAGTTTTTAATATTAAATATATATATATATATATATATATATATATATATATATATGTATCCAGCTTCTCTTACATTACAAGTTTAGCAATGCCAATAATAATATAGGAATTGTCAACACATCACAATAGAAAACAAGTGATACAAAAATACTACAACAGAAGAAGTGTCTCAGACACCTCTAAACTCCATAGACTCTTCCACGGAGTAAAAACATCAGTCTTTTAAAAATGAATTTTTTTAAAATGATGTCACTTGAGCTATATTTTATATCAGACTATAATTTATTGTACAGTCTGATTTCGATGTAAAATGAACCAGTCTCGTAGACAGATAGGTGATACCTGGGATACTGAAGGACATTTTTACCCTGGATTTCATGTTTATACTGTAAAATTCTATCTTGAAATATGTGTTTATTTAAGTGAAAGAAATTTAATAATTCATACATATAAATGTAAGGCATAGGCATAATGCACATTTTTTTAAAGAAAGCCTTACACAACCCCTTGTGCCTCTCTCCCACGATAATTCTAATTACACGCTTTTGTATTTTAAATATTTGTGTGCCTCAAGACAATTATCCTAAAATATTATACCATAAATTAAGAGAGAATGGAAATATCCGTAATAAACAGATTTTAGAGATTTTTCCAATTGGCTAGAAACTACCTGTATGGCATAACATGCAGAATTTAATTTCTTAGACAGTATTTCTACAAGGTCTTTTCACCCTACATTTATTTTTAGTCCCACAAAATTAACAACATCAATCGAGACAATAATATAATAATATATAATATAATTGACTTGCAGGTTTGTGTTAAAAGATCTAGATCATTTAGTTTAAAAATCTAAAACGCAGGTCTTATTCGTATTTATTTGTAGACCATTAAAAGTAAGCCATTTTTTAACGATACTAGACATTCCAAGAAAGATTTATTTAAAGAATACAAGTTTGAGGTATCATCTGCAAAGAGAACCATTTTTCCAGTTTGCACAGTGAAGGTAAGTCATTTATATATAATAAAAACAGGACAGGACCGAGAACCGAGCATTGTGGCACTCCTCAATGGTTTAAGATTAGGTCTGATAAGTATTTACGGTTATTTTTAATTTCCACATATTAATAACGATTTTCTAAATAGGATCTAAACCAAGTTAAAGGTTATTTTCTCTATACCATAAAAATTCCATTTTTTCTAGAAGGATATCATGATGTACACAATCAAAAGCTTCAGATAAATGACAGAACAGTACAAGAGCATATTGTGAGCTATCTATAGCACTGAAAATTTGTTCATAAAAGTTAAATATTGCAGAAGAAGTAGATCAATCTTTTCTAAACTCAAACTGAGCATCAGATAGAATATAATTTTTTCCAAATATAAAGTTAGTCTATATATATATATTGGAGAAAACTGATAAAAAGGTATGAGTCTGTAATTTCCCATTTCAAACTTATTACCTTTTTTATGAATTGGTTTAATTATTGCATACTTTAATTTAGAAGGAAAGATACCAGATTTCATAGATAAATACATATCCCAGTGGTTGATTCACAGCTAGTCCCACTGATTTCAAGATGTTATCTGATACATTTACCCACTCACTAGAATTTTTGTTTTTTATTTTTTGGATTATTTTTAATACTTCCATCTCATTTGTAGGTGACAATTTAAAATAATTGTTACCTATTTTATTAGTTAATTGTAGGAGTTCTAAAGCCTTTGATTTATCTTGAGTAAATCCTTTTGTAAAATCAAAAAAAAAAAAAAACTATTAATGGATCCTGCTATACCTTTATAATCAACAATTTCTCTTCCTTGGTCGATAATTTTTGTAATACACGATTGGGAACCAATCAGTACCTGTTTCTTTACGAACAATATCCCAGACAGCCCTCAATCTATTCAAAGCTAGTGCTATTAATTTATCATTGTGTAGTTTTTTAACTGCAGCAATAAGTTTTCGCAATGTTCTACAATAGAGCCTGTAGTAAGTTAAAAGTACCTCATCACTATACACTTTAGTAATTTCAAATAACACTCTTTTCCTTTTACATAAGATAAATGACCCCCTCTGTCATCCAAGACTTTAAATTGTTTGAAGAAACTTTCTCCGGTTTAAGAGGAAATGATTTATCAAACTTTGACAATAAAATATCAAGAAACAAATTATATGCTAATTCCACATCTGTCACACCATAGAGAACACTCCAATTTACGTTAGACATTAATGCAATAAAATTCATTACATTACTTTGTGAAATGTCTTTTAAAAGGTTTAGGAGCTTTATTTACACATTGCCTTGTTTGCTCAATGTTTACTGCTAAGACTTGAACTGTATGATCTGATAACCCTGGTTCTAAAACTAAAGCCTCACTGCGAGATAGATCTGACTTTATAATAATATAGTCGATAATCATGCTTGAAGGTTTAGTAATTCTAGTTGCTTCATTTATTTTGCATTCTAAATTAAAAGGTTGTGAAGCATTAATTAATAGTAATTTTTCATTACTATTTCCAGAATAATCTACATTTAAATCCCCTGTTAATATTAGATGTTTCCTTCTAATTTCTTTTTGAATCCTATTTAGAACTGAATTCAACTTTTCAATAAAAATTTTGAAATTTTTACCAGGCCTGCGATAGATATTAATAATGATATTATTTCAGAAAGAGTTTTATCGATAATCTCAGTTGTGTAACATTCAAAAGCACCTTCAAGTCTAAAGTCTAATTTTTTCAATGTCAGTCCTTTGTTTGAACTGAATATCTTTTTAATAAGAATTGCAGTTCCCCCTCTTAACATGGTTGTCCTAGGAAAAGTACAGCACATAGAATATTCATCTAGAGTGTTTAATATGAATATATTTTCCTGATATAACCAATGTTCACATAAGCAAATAACTGTAGGCGAATAATTTATAGTTTTAAAAAACAATACATAATCTGGTATTTTTTTATTTATACCTTGAATGTTGTAATGCATGGCAGACACAGAAAATGAGCATATCTGAACAAGATTTGCATATGCATCATCACTGATATCATTTGAAATTCCCTGAGAAACACTTGGACATTTGTTTTCATAACAACTATTTTCATACATTTTCTGTTTTTCAAAACTTAGCCTAAAAAATCAGCACTCATTAAAAACATGATTCATTATTACTTTACTGACACTTGTCTTTCCAAATTTGCTAAGATGAAGGCAGTGAGATGTGAAACTATTTCAACCTAATAAAGATAAATTCAGCAACCATACATGGTTTAAAGACAAAGAAAGAAATGTAATTTTAATTTTAAGAAATAGCTGCATTTTTAGATTAATTATCAAATCTATACGGAACTATTGACAGTATCACGTTTGTATTAAACGTACTTTCCAGAGTCTGAGCCACACATCTCAAAGCCTCCATTGATGTGCCCTTACAAAAGTCATTTGACCCTTCAAATACAACTAAAGAATCATCTTTATCAAGACTATGAGTGATCGAATTTATATCCTGAAGAACACTTTTAATTTGTGCATTTGGTTAGAAGAAATTTGATATAGCCATTTTACTTCCAGCTCTCCCTTGTAGTAGTTGCACAAAATCTCTGGCATGATTATCACCCACAACAACGATTTTATCTTTTTTTAGAGAAAAATGAATTTGCCCATTACCATTACACTTTTTTTTATCCTTGTCAAAAAGTTTTGGATTTTCACTAAACTTTTTCCACACCTCTGTTGACTCTATCTCTTCCTTCAAGGAGACATAATTTCTTTCTTCTTGGTTTTACATTTTCCCAACCATGGTTTCTCTTGCATTTTATCATTAGAAATGTTTTCCTTATTTAAATTTATTTCACGATCAGCCTTATTTTCTGCTATAAGAGAGAAAGCATTTTGTATCGGTAAGTTAAAAAAAGTCAAAATATTCTATCTAAATACTATAAATACATGAGAAAGATACTATAAAAACAATGTGTAAAAGATAGAAACTTCATCATGTTTAGTACAATAGCAACTTACAGCTGGTTATCAAAGTAACACTTAATATCATAATATATTTCAAACTAATAAATGCAATGGGTTTGTAATCATTAAAGACTGTTGGTAATGGACTGGTAAAGACTGATAAAAAGGCTTTCCTACATGTTCTGTGTAATTTAGTTTCATGAAATAGTCTCAAATAACCAAGAGACCATTAGCTGACAGATTTGTGCCATGCGAGCCATGCTCGGCAATATGCAAATACAGCAGGTGAAATCATGTGAGCGCTCCTTGGCAAACCACACTAAGGAGTTAAAAAGTATCTGATGTGAGCTTTGGACAGATGGTTGCCTTAGTTAGTCCAATAAGTAAGAAGAGAATATTCGGTTCCCATCAGATTTTCATTTTCCACGCAATGATAGAATGAATTGAACAGCGGTATTTCATCAAGCTTTGTCATAACTTATACGAAATAAGTACCTATAGAAGTTTTGTAACTGTATATTTCAGAGTAAATCAACACTATAAGAGCTACAATATCTAAGTTTAAATTGTGGTCAAGTAAACATTTTTTAACCTATTACTTAAAAATATAAATATACTATTCCAAGCATAAACATATTTTTAAAGCAGACCATTTGAAAAGAATAGAAAGACTATTTTTATAATCTAACAAAATTGGAAGTATGACAATGAAGGAGAGGACTTGAGTGACAATTTAGACATTTCCAAAAGAAACAAGAATTACACTAATTTAATATTTATATAAAGTAATAAAAGTAAACATGTTTTATTCTAAAATAGAACTCACTTGTCAAAACAACGGCGCACAACAGCAAAGTTTCCATCACCTATCACTAAGCCAACAGAATATTTACTTAATACTTTATTTGGAATACTAGGATTACAATCTAGTTGCTTCACTACTTTCATAGCTTTGGTTTTGTTTGGTAGCTTTGGTACACCTCTTCCTGCAACACAAAATTAGACTTTATTTTTTACTACAAATTAGTGTATTTTATAAACCATGTACATTTGAGATCAACAGTTAATAAATTGATAAGGTTATGCGTAGTATAATTTAAGAAGAATATACTCATGTACAAATACTTCCAGTCAAAAATAAATTAATTTGTAACAAATTCTCTCTCAATAATTATTATGAGTAACATTTATTTAACATTTTATTAGTACCGGTATTAAGATATATGTAAAACATTTTTCTTATAGTTTTTCTTACAAAATCAACAAATAGGAAATAACATTTCTAAACTAAAAGCTAATTTATAGAAAGATAAATATAGTATTACATCAAACCATTAGTCACCCTATGTACAACAGTTAAATGCTTCTTCAGAATTCTATATTACGAACTGTTGATCAATGGTCGTATTCCTGAGTGATTTGTTGATATCCCGGAAGAAAGCCAACCACAGATATTGTTCGGGAAAACAACATCCTGAGAGTACAAAATGTAATTGCCTAATTCCTTAACTGTGAGGGGGATTCTAATGAAAAGATTTTTGGATTCATCGAAATCCAAAATGAAGGACTCATTATGAATTACTACAAAATAACTGAAATTACCTTACCTATTGATTTATCATATATTTCAGCAGAGAAAATCAAAAAGATGGTATTCAGTTAAAGCAATAAAGTTTCTCTCATAAAGCAAACAGAACATAGATCGAGCAATTGGTTTGCTAGATGAATATGCAATACATGTGATAACTTAAAAATAATGAGCTTAATGTCTACTCCTAGAGAACAAAATTTACGTAATGCTTAAGTGCTAGTGTAAGGTGTTTACTTGGTGGAGATTTAATGTACATAGAAAGACCTTTTTTATACAGAGTGTAATCATTAGCCATGCTGATTCACAAGCTCCTTATGAGTTTCATAAAGAGCTTACAGAGAATCTAAAGGAACTCTAGTCAAATCATATATAACACTAGTTGAGCTTTCATGGAAATCGGGCTTTGTGTGCATATCCTTAATTAGCCCAGATTCCATCCATGTGTACTACACAATTTTAACTTTTTACTTTACTTTACACCAATGTACTTCTATTAAAATGTTTCTTATCGTTCAACACTTCAAGTAAAGAATTAAACATATCCAGTTCTTCTATTTAATAGAATACATGTATCATTTGCCTTATTACACATAAAGCAAAATTATGGATGTCTGTTTTTTTTTTCCCTTTGTCATTCTTAGTTTAGATTTTATAAGGCTACCTGATTTACTAATATGTTTCTAAAACAAAACAATACACTTGATCAAAGCATGACCAAAAACTGAACCATGTATTTCCCACACCAATTTAACACACTATATACAGTGTAGATCAATTCAATAGCAGCATCTTTATTTAATATTACATGTTTATTTATATAATGATTTTGTAGATATGGTTTGTAATTGCTTGATTATTAGCAAGTACTGTTGAATAATGTTGTTATAAGCTATTATTTAGTTACATTGACAGGATTGTTATCTGATATTATTATTTAGAAATAGTGTTGTGGTTTGACATATATTTTAATTTGACACTATTACACACTATGTGTCTGATGGTGAGATTAATATCCACTCCTTTAAGACAATAAAGTACAGATCATTTAAGTTTCAAAAAATAGTATTCTTGGTTGATTCAAAATCTGTTGTTCAAGCCATAGCTGCAAATAAATACTCTCAAGTATAGATCAATAAAAATAGCAAGAGCAATAACTAAACGACCTGGGAAAAGTAATCCATTTCCAATGTGTACCTTCACATGTGGAAGAGCAGGCAAAAAAAAAATGAAGGATATTCCAACAAAGAGGGGAACCACACTACAAAAGACAGCTCTGAATATATAATAGGTTAATAAACTCATTCAGAATTTAAAAAATGACCGTAATACTTCCTTAAAGAAACATGATACCTGGGAAAAGTAAATGTGGAAACACATACAGGATGAGTAGCAACACAACAAAAATAAACCTAGAAGAGAAACTTACTAATTTTTGCCTCAGCATTGGACGTGATTGTTTAGAAGTCCACCTAAATGAAATAAAAACCCCAACTTCTAACCGATGTGAATTATGTAACCAGCAGAACAAATCTATAAATAAGGATCATATTCTAAAAGAGTTTCCAATATAAGCTTTATTGTTTATTGGGATGTCAGAATATTAAAGGTTTGTGTGTGTGTGTGTGTGTGTATATATATATATATATATATATATATATATATATATATATATATATAGAAAGAGAGAGAGAGAGAGAGAGAGAGAGAGAGAGAGAGAGAGAGAGAGAGAAGGTTAAGTTTACCAATTTAAATTTTTCATGGTAGTTAACGTCAGCAACATGCTGGCTGGAGAATTAAGATGCACAGATAAGCACAGTTTTTAATTTCTTTTAAATCATTCGATTTCTCCCAACATGGTTTGCACATCCAAGTAGTTAGGGATTTCTGTATTGTGTGGATACCAGGGCACACCACCAATGGCAAAGGGCCCTGACAAGATACAACCATCTCACAACAAACATTATATTATTTTTATTTTGTTGCACTTTTTCTTTCATTGCTTTTTATCACCAATAACTTAAGAGTTACAAGGAACAATAATTTATGGAATCAGTTATTTTTAACTGGGTCAATAGTCAAAAATCAAAAAGAATTATGCATTTAATTATTAAATGTATCGTGAAATAAATGTATACTAAACTAGCATATTTTTTAATTTAAAGTACTATAATTATTATATATAAGGAATGGAAACAAAATAATATCCCTTTTACTATATAAGGAGCAGGATCAAAATTTTAAATTGCAAAAGTAAAAAAAAAAATTTTAGACAGTCCTTTGGGAATTTGTGTTAAAAACACTATAATTAATTGTCTGACAATCTTAAAAGAATTGCAAACTGTCCGATGTGTATAGGCTACTTGAATATTGTATCTGTTAGGTTGGGCCGTAATAATGTGAATAATTGTTTAAAAAAATGTATTTTATTGTTATTTTTAACTACTAGCAAGTTGGTTGTTTACAGTAGAGTAGTAGTTGTGCTGAAAAACTGTTATTTTTAGACAAATACGACTATAATATCTATAGTTGTATTTTGTTTATTTCACATACTGATCACGTTACTAGAAAAGGTGATCAGCAAATATTTCTACGCCGGAAAAAGATTGAAGATAAAACTGTGTTCCAAGAATAGGAATGAATACGAATACATTATTATAACTTATTTATTTAGGAAAAATCTGTATTTTAATTGCTTCTTAATTATATTTATTGACTATGAATGTTGCCTGTATAATAAGGTTAAAGACAATAATGGAAATTGTTGATTTTGGTTATCGCAATTCCAACTATTGTTATAACTTAATATAATGTAATGTCAACTTAACATCATCAATAATCTATTGTATAATGTCATTGAATCATATTAATCATACATGTCTTTTTCACAATAATTTATGTGTTACTGTGTAGTAAATAAAAGAAATGGATGAAATATAAATATGACTGATGTTTATTAACACAATAAAATTATTTTAGGGTACAAACATAACAACATCATTTGGGTATTGTCTCTTAATTTGCCGCGGCTAGCCCTTTGAGTAGGAGCTTTTACAGTTGATTACAAAATAAAGTTTACGTGTTTTTTTATAGTTCTAACAGATAACAACAAAATTGACAAACCTTATACTATTTTCTTACATCTAAACAATTGATATTTAATTTAAATTGGGTGTCTAGCTGGTGAACTTATGAAATGATTATGGTGTGAAATACAAATTGGATGATGGGCAATTATTTTATTATTTGACTGATTTAGGTATTAAAAGTTTATGAAATATTCACTGTTATTTGATTTAAGAATTTTGTTATTTATAATTTTTGCAAGACATCGATGAAGTAAAAGTTATTATGTTGATCATTCACCAAGATGATATGAAATTCTTTGACACAGTTTTTTAATGATACCTAATTTAAAAAGTCTTCCTTCCTCCTCCTTGATCCAACCAACAAACCTCTCATAAACTTCAATCCTCTCACATTCTTTTTCTTCCCTTTTTGTAGCAACCTCTTTTTTTATTTCTTCTTCTTCACTTGTTAATTATATTTTATATTTAGCACTACACTTTAATTAATAAATTATATTCACTATTTATTTATAAGAAAATTATATAGGTAACAATCTGATGAATGAACAATTATTTTTAATGTATATGTTATGCTCCATGAATAGAAATGGGATATGTAATGAGAAGATTTGTTGATCATGACTGTTTTGGTGGCAGTCAGGGTTTTGTGGTTGATGATATGTTACCCTGAGATGATGGTTTATTTATAACCTGAATTAAGGTATCATTATAGTGTTTTGTGTATTTATTTTATGAATGTTATGTGTTTGATCACAACAGAAAAGAAACTCCAACTGATACTTGATAATGGTGAAGAGCCGAAATGGCCATTATTTACAACAAATCAATAGAATAGACTACTCATGACATTAAGTTGACATTACATTAAAAGAAAATTGATGAATTGACTGATATTAAAATTGGTATATTAAAATTAGTGTTTTCATAAATAATATACATCCCTCAAAGAGAAATAAATATTATAGGTAATATGTAATTTAAATAATGTAATACACTTATAAAGTATTATAGCCTAAATAATGTAATATTATTTAATATTAACTGCATTCAATTATAAGTCAAACAAATTTAAGTAGGTAACTTACCTAACTCATCGAGGCAGTGTGTCCCTGATTTTAATTCACCTCCAGTCCGTCTCAAGCCTTTCCTCTGAGCTTGGATTGCTTTTAGCTCTAAAAAGAAAGTTATTTATTAAAAATGGATCTCTTCTAACTATGAGGTGATCAATTATAATATTTTTAATATTATTTTCATCTACAGTAAATAACATAACTTATGATTTAGTCAGAGAATTGGGTGTAATGACGATCCTAACAATTTGTTCTGTTTTCAGAAATGAATTTATACAAAAAAAGAAAGCAAACATTTTCCAATCACATAACTTTCTCTATGTTACGAATATGTCGGAAAGTGCAAAATTGTTATTTATAGAATATAATCCATTATTATTATTAAGGTAGTATGCAAATAAGTACAATAGAACCCTGGTAATCTGAACTAATTGGGTGCAAGACCGGTTCGGATTACACGGCTTTAAAAAAATTATATTATTTATATACAGTAGTAATGTGATCTAAATAGTAGGTCCTATTCCATATTATTCATACAAAAGATGTCTTTTTTAGTAAAAAATACATTTCATACTTGTTACAAGTTAGTGCTTATAGAAATTTTAAGAACAGGACTGTAAACAAATACATATCCGGACAAAAAAAAAGAGTACTGATGTTCGCTTTCCACAGTGATGTATGCAGCGTGCATGTATTCAGTAAGCCTACAATGTAAAATCACCCTGTTAAGGTCATTCACACGGCTCCGGTCGGCTCAGTCAGTCGTGTTAAAATTCCAACAACTCAACCCCTTTCTGGAAATAATGCGGCTATTTTACTGTACTGCATTTTCTCAGTTCAGTTGAGCTAAGACATTGTGTTTTTCTTCGGGTTTTTCGTTCAGTTGGTGTTTTTATACCTACATACGATTTCTTACACTATACATAAAAACAGTTGGAAAAGGTAAAAACTAAAAATAAACTTGAAGTTTTAAAACGTTTATATAAAAGTGAAAGTGGAACAAAATTACCCCCTGAATATGGTGTTGGCAGTGTGCAAATAAGCGACTAGAAGAAAAACAGAGGCAAGAATAAACAGTTGATGAAGCGTTACTCCAAGTTAAAGTGTTTTCTTCAAAGTGAATAAAAATAGTAAACTCAGTGTTAACAGAACTTGGTATATTCTGTCAATAAGATAAATGCAGTGAACAATAACCATAAGAAATTTCAAATAATATATGAAACTTTGAACAATTTTCCAAATTCAAATTATGAAAGTGTCACTTACAAGTTAGTTCATGACCGGCCGAAAGCCTATCCAGAGATATTAAAATTTTTCTTTAATTATAAATTCTGCTTTTTAATAAATATATAAATATAAAATCAAACCTATAAACTATATTATAATGAAATGATAGACTGAGCTATGCCATATTAAATGTAATATTCTTTTAAATTTATTTCTAGTAGGCCTATATAAGTTTAGTTGAGTATCCTTTAGATACATATATATATATCACAAGATTATGAGAACAAATAATAGTTCAACCAACTAACCTATAAATTAGAAACTTATATTTACCTTCAAATTCTAATTCAAAGTCATCATGACAAAGCCGTTCATTTCCATACACAAAGAAAACATCTTCATCACCAAAAAAATCTTCTAAATTAACAACCTGAAATTAATATTAGAAAATATATTACTTATACTGATTACTGTTAACACTGATCCACATTTCAGATTTTAAATTCAAAAGTAGCCTACTCACCTGGTGACCAGTAGATGTAAATACTTTCCTAACAGCACCTGTATCCAACTTGACAGTATCTGTGATTGTAGACAATGCGTGATCAAACGACGGACAATTACGTTTGTTTAACAATAACCTCAACACTTTTCTCGGTCTAACACCATTTCTAATTGCTACAATTATACGCGGGTGTACAATGTTTGTTGATGACGTTTTAACACTATTGCTCGTACACGGACTACTACTTGATATTCTTGTGAAGGATCTTGATGGTTTAACTTTGGTTATGTTTGGAGAGGAAATCGAATACTCCACTCTCTTAAATGTTTCTCCCATACCGGAACACACGTATAACTTTCCATCTTCTAAATCTTCTAAATGAGATATTTTACGACCATCCATAGTAAACAACATACGCACACCGCTTGGTAAATTCACATTGTCTGATAAAGCACGTGTCAGATCAGTCAATAAACTATCAAAAGATCTATACCGTTCAGGTGTCACAGCCATAACTACACCTTTACAAAACCTATCACCATTGCATAAAAATCTAATTCTTTTTGCTTTTCTTG
Source organism: Aphrophora alni (assembly GCA_963513935.1). Lineage (NCBI taxonomy): Eukaryota > Metazoa > Arthropoda > Insecta > Hemiptera > Aphrophoridae > Aphrophora > Aphrophora alni. The sequence goes on along the minus strand of OY740769.1, from coordinate 98,673,774 downwards.
ATTTTAGAGGAGAACTTTGTTGCATAACAAAATCTGAAACATGTCTGTGCACTTCAACCGAACGTGAAGAATAACTCGACTCTTTTGGGTTACTCGAGAGTGTTGCTCTTTCTCCTCCAACCACAAGAGACATGGCACCTGAAAATTATTTTAATAAAATATGAAAGACTATACAGTACATTAACATGTCCACTGACTAATTACATTGAACTACCTTCAAAGTCCTGATAAATGTATCATTACTTTAATATTATTCAAAACTGATTGTTTGTTACTTAAATACAATAAAATAAAAATTTAAACACAACTTATTTTAAATATTAGAAACTTATGAGATTGAGTAATGGGTTGTCATTAAATGAAACCCTTCATTTTTGAATGTTGACAAAAAAATTGTATACCAAGTGTCAAAATATTAATACTAGGCTTCTAAAATATAATTAAAACATTGGAAATAAATACATAGCTACACAAAATAATAAAAAAATACAAACATAACAAATTTCAATAGAATAATAATAAATAACACTGATTAGACATAAAATATAACAAATAATATAATTACAATAACAAAGCAATGTTTATTGGACACACCGAGGGCATTGTACCCTATCCAACAGTATTCAGGAACAAAACTCGGCCATCAAATATATACTTATCAGTAACAAGTGTTTCAAATTAGCTTTAAAGTTTTTTTAATCGTCTATATCTTTTATAGAATTAGAAAATCTATTATATAGAGTAATTCCAACCTCAGAAAGAGTCTTTTACTGATGTTCAATCTATACTAATCATATCTAAAGCCCCCTCCCCTTTTCTTGTGTCATAAAAATGAAAACACTATTATGAGCAGCATGGTTCTTAAATCAACAATATAACACTTCAAGGATATACATGCTTAGGAGAGTAATGATATTTAAATCCTTAAAAGTTTCCCTGGTATGACTCTCTATGCTTTAATTCTGAGATTTTCTTATTTCCTTTTTCTACAGAGCAAATAACTTTTGTAAATCCAGTTTATTAGAATTACATTGTAAGATAATCAAATAATTTAAATAGGAATGTATTAGACTATAATAAACCAACTTTAGTGCATGAGAGTTACAGTATTTTGGACAAATTACAGAGCAACATACATATTACACCATTTAAAAAATAAATTAAACAAAATATAAAGAATATAATTTTATTTATATAAAGTGTAATACCATGCTATTTAATAATATATAAACTTATTTGTATATACGAGGAGTAAAAAAATTGAAAACCCTTTATATTTCGGTTTATTACAACTTTTGTTAAAAGTATAAAAAGTAAAATAATATTAAATAAATGGTTTAAAAATGTTGTCAGCTATTACATGTTATTCCCTATTATATGCCCCATTCATTATGATGAATGAAAATATAAATTTAGCCTATTTTATCAAATCAGGTGATATGAAATTTTCTTTTGAAGTATTACTTGATAAGATAGATTAATGTTGCAATTTCAATTTATTTGGGTTCTGAGATAATTGTTTTATGGCCTTAAAATTATATTGTGTTCAAAACTTTGTTGATGTTCTAGTGTTTGAGACGAAACTGGTTTGGCATATGTACTAGAACTTCAACAAAATGTTCTTGTATTGTTACAAAGCTGTCTAGAAGTTACTGAACGAGTGAATCTTGTAACTCAAATCTGTATATTGTTATTATTCAAAACTGTAAATTATAAGTTATTGTCACACAAATTTTAAGAAAAAAACTATTGTTCTGTAATAAAGAAATTTTCGAGTATCTTATTTGAAGTTCTAAATGTATTTTCAATGTTGGTTTACACTAAACATACATTTGTTTAATTGTTATTAATTTCGTATCAAATTCTAATCACCTTCAAAATCAAAGAAACACTAAACATGTCCTTTAAAAGATTTCAAACTGTTAAATTTACTGTATCCAATGAGTCTTTTATAATGCCTTTTATCCAATAATGCCTTTTATATTTGTTAATTTCTTATAACGTTTGTTATATAAGTTTTCTTTTCATATGAATTCTTTTGGAAATTTTTAATTCTTAATGGAAATAGACTATATTTGATTTTGCCTTATTAAAGTTATAGTTTGCCAAATTCGGCTTTAATAATTTTTATCACATTTTGTTCAAGTTAGTCTATAAGCTAAATACCAAAGAAAATCTAGGCTATTGGTCAACATCACTCCTAAAAAAGCTCTTTCTTGAATTATCAAGAATGTGCAAATTATAATTATATATGAAGATTAATGACATAAACACATGTGCAAATTATAATTGAATATAAGAATTAATGACACAAACACATGTGCATATTATAATTAAATATGAAGATTAATGACCAAAACATATGTGCAAATTATAATTAAATATGTAGATTAATGACCCAAACATACGTGCAAATTATAGTTAAATATGAAGATTAATGACATAAACATATGTGCAAATTATAATAATTAAATATGAAGATTAATGACATAAACACATGTGCAAATTATAATTAAATATGAAGATTAATGACATAAACATATGTGCAAATTATAATTAAATATGAAGATTAATGACATAAACATATGTGCAAATTATAATTAAATATGAAGTTTAATGATACAAACACATATGCAAATTATAATTAAATATAAGGATTAATGACACAAACACATGCGCAAATTATAATTAAATATGAAGATTAATGACACAAACACATGTGCAAATTATAGTTAAATATGAAGATTAATGATATAAACACATGTGCAAATTATAATTAAATATGAAGATTAATGGCCCAACACATGTGCAAATTAATGTTAAATATAAAGATTAATGACACAAACACATGTGCAAATTATAGTTAAATATGAATATTAATGAAACAAACACAAATGCTAATTATAATTTTATTAAATATGAAGATTAATGGCCCAACACATGTGCAAATTATAGTTAAATATTTTAAAGATTAATGACACAAACACATGTGCAAGTTATAGTTAAATATGAAGATTAATGACAAAAACACATGTGCAAATTATAATTAAATATGAACATTAATGACCCAAACATATGTGTAATAAAAAAAAATAAAAATAAAATAAATAAATAAAATTAAAAAAAAAAAACAGTTCAGGAATAATTATAAAAAACAAAAATGAACTTTGATCTCCTTAATAAAGCCCAATTTTAATAAAATACAAATTGCACTGAGTAGGCTTATGCATTTATGGCATGTTTAGACTTGATTTTAATATATTTTCAAGGCGGTGTCTATAGTTCTTTTTCACTTTACCTGACAACTACCAAACTGGCATTTTTGTAATGAATATGGTTGGTTTTTATTTGGTTTTGGTGATGGAAAAGGGAGAAAATTTGTGCAATATTTTGTACAGTTTATTCAACTTCACATAGCCTAAATTTGGTTTGGATTTAGGCCTATATGAAATTATATGAACCCTTTTTAACCCTTTGAGTGCCACAAGAAAATTTTCATAACTGGAAAATTCGGTAACACATCTAAAATGCACAGACTCACCGAAAAATGCCACAGGTATAAATGGTTTTTTGGAGAACTTTGTTATAATTGACACAGATTAAATTGTATACAAGATATCTTAACAAATTTAGTGTCAAAATGTTCAGTGTTACCTAGGCTACAATTATATTTGTAAATAAGTTGGATTTTATATGTAAAAAAAAATTATTTATTAAAAACCAAACTTTAGATAATTTAGAAAAAAAAATTTTACATTTTTTTTTTTTTGCCTCACAAACCAAAAATATTTTATACATGGGAAGTGTGCTATTTTCTATCTATATACTGTTTTCTATAAGTGACCAAATTTTTAAATTATTTGGTTGAAAACCAAACTCAAACAAAAAACTTTTATCTCAGAACTAACCTATCCCAACCTATCCTAGGCCTATTTTGTTTACCTGATGTACTAGGTTAATCTAAGTTTAAATCAATATCACTATCACTAAACTGATTGTCACTATCACTTTCTGGTTGATATAACGGGTCTAGATCACTGTCATCCCCAAATAAATGTAACAAATCAACTTCAGAGGCTAAAGAGTCATCGTCTGAATAACCTAAAAGTAATCTGTCTACTTCGCTACCTCTTAGATTTTCTTCCGCCATTTCAAAGCAATATATTATCTAAATACTACTTTAAACTTGTAATAACTAAAATAATAACCTTCAACAAATAAATAATAAAATAACACGAACAACAAACTTCAAAAAAAACTGATGACTGTAGCGAGAAAATAATATCAACACACAATAATATCAGTACACTTCTAACCTGCAAGTGAAAATGACAACAGCTGATTTTGTGCATCAGTAATTGTTGTCATCTGTTTAGTTAGCTAAAACAAAATTTTTTCCACCACTGAATATCACTGGATATACCACAAAGTATTTTAAAACACCGAAATACTATATAGCAGATTACAAATAAATTAATTAAACTACGAAATACGCAGTGGCGATGGATCGTCACCGTGGCATTTCTCGCACGGAAAAATGGTGATGATAGATCGTCACCGTGGCACCCAAAGGGTTAATGAACAGGGTTCGGATTAATGGAATAATTTTACTGAACTGAATACACAGAATATAATAACTAAATTTTCTTTTCATTAATAATAAAACTGTTTAATTTTTTTATTTAATTTTTTTTTTTTTTTTTTTTTTTTTTTTTTTTTTTAAGAAAAGAACTACTTATAGAATATTTGTCTAACCAATTCAAAATTATATTTTAATTTGATCAAATTATGATAATTTAAACTTATTTTAGTATTTATTTTCTTTATAAATATAATATACTTTGCCTATGAAAAAAAGAAGGAAAAAAAAGAGTTAAATTTCTGCCCATAAACTAAAGTTGAAATATGTAAAAGAAAAAGAATAGGGTAGGGCAACTATCACTACATTACAAAATCAGGAAAATAATTAACTTGAGTCATCTATCACTACTCATTAGTCTTAGAAAATAAGCCTATGCCATTTAGTAAATAAATTACAAGAAGCCAATCTTATCATAGATTCACTAGAAATTATTATGAAACACAGTAATCCTTAGAAATCTATCAGGAAGAAGTAAAAGATAAAGAAGTATCTGCTTAATTTAATGCATGATCCGTGTATCAGATTAGGAATGGATTATTCACTAAGCCTAGACAAATTAGTTGCAGTAAATTGTTTCAGACTAGTTTCAATTCCACTTAATAATATGCTTACAAGGTTTACAGCGTTCCATAACTGAATTAATAGTTCACGGTTATAAATAAACTGTGCAAAAATTGCACTTACTCATCCTAAAAACCAAAACTATTTATCACCAAAAATGTAAGTTCGGTAGTTGTCAGTAAAAAAATTAAAATGAAACCTGAACACCATGGTTGAAAAACATATAAATAGGGCATAAACTTACTACACTTGTCACTTGTGTCATACACATGTCCTCCACATAAATCATATTTAATTTAAATTGAGTTTTTAATGATGGGGATCAAGATTTATTTTTGTTAATTTTTCCTGAACTGTAATATTTTTTACTTGTAATATTTTTTACTTGCTATTTTGCACATAGTTTTGGGTCATTAATATTTTTTACTAAAATATGATCAACATAAGTAGAGCCGATTTTGAGAAATTATGTCTTTTATAACAGTCCCATATGGCCAATTGTTTGGTTTTTAACTGATAATTCTGTGTTTTTAGAGAGATATTAAAGAATAAATTTTGTTTGAATCCTTAAGAGGCTACATTTTAGCAAAATTTGATCAAAATCATTAAAGCCAATTTTGAGAAAATTGTAATTTTCTGTTTATTTCTTATCTAGGTACCTTAAATATTGAGTATTTTTTTTTTAAAAAAGTACAGAGATATGGCCCAAAATATGTGCATACTAATTATGATTAAAATCTGCCAACAAGTTTGGGCTGTAGAGCATTGTACATTCGAATGACAGATTTCAAAACGAATATCTGCCAAAAATTCAATATACTATATTTTTTGACCAATCACATAATTTTTTTATAATATAAAACTTTTTTTATACTATTTTTTTATACTGATGCTATATACTTTTTGCTATATGCTATATGCTCTTTTTATACTATAGTATAAAAAGAGCATATATATAGCATATAGCAAAAAGTTGTTACACATGTTTTTTGAACCTCAAAGATAATCAAAGGTTCTTCTTTAAACAAAAAATAAAATAAATGAATCTCTAAATAATAAATTGTGCATATATCATTACTTTCTTGACATCGGCTAGATCCTAATGAGCTTTGTACATAAGTCGTGGCAGTGTCTTGTCCTATCAGGCCTCAATGCTATGCATTCACTATGTTCGTATTGGTGACTCGACCCTTCCAGATCTTTTACCTACCTGAATATTACATTTTCTTGGGAGGTCAGGGTTCAAAATTACATTTATGAAATAACTTTGCTATTTGTCATTGTAGAGATGTGGGGTTAATATGATTAAATGCAAGATTAAAATTTGTAAATTTTTATCTAAGTTAATGTGTTATAAATTGAATAATATTTTAGATATAAACCAAAATGCTAATTATGTATTATACGAGCTAGTGAAGTAGATTAGGTTATTATAGTTAAATAACTAATTGTGCAAATAGTATTGTTGTGTTTACCTTTTATTCAATATTGTTGTTCAGTTGTTGTTGAGTACATTGTGATATAATATTATAGTTGTGGGATTTACCATCTAATGAGATTGGCTCTGTCAGTTTTTTTGAAAAGTGAAGGCTTGTTACATGATAAAGAAAATGTGAAAATGATCATGTATGAACCTATATTTTGGAAAAGAATAATCGTTTTAGAAGTGCAACAAATGTGTGAAGAAATTAAGCATTAAGTTGATTATGAACCTGTGATTTAATACAATTTAAACTAGCCAAAATATGACATAGCCTAAGTTTTTCATCAACTGCATATTTATATCCGATTTATAAAATATGAGAGCCTTTCGTACTAAGATTTGGCCATAAAATAACATAGATATACAAACACATTATTGAAATAATTTGTTTGGAACCACCAAAATAGCGGAGTTTCGATCTCGGATAATTTTGTGGTTATTTTCTACATGATGTGTTACATCCTCATTTTCACTCTTCTAACATGCTTAAAATAAAAATGTTTAAAATAATTTGATATTTGCTCTGATTAAAAGCTTCAATTTCAAGTCATGGCTACTTCAACTTGTACAAAATGGTTGTAATCTCTCAACCCTTAGCGAGTAATGCTGTTACAACTAACTAGCCTGTTACGCCTAAGAAAAATATTAGTTTATTAAAGCTTTTTTTAGATTATTTGGCTATATTCATACTAGGAAAAAGTAAAAACACTTTTAAATCTTCAAAATATTTATTTAAAAACATAATTAATATTATCCAGTTATAAAGACGATTTAAAATAAATATACTATGTGAATTGTTATAAGTACAAGCTATTAAGAAAGTAAAATAAAACATATGGATAAATATCGACCTTGCCCTGAAATTTACTTCAGAAAATCGTCGAAATTGTTTACTAACTACTATGAAAAAATGATATATTAGATGTTGCAAGACACGTTTGAAGTACCAAAATCCATTACTTACGTATAAAATAAGAAATACAAAAGTAAGAAACCCTGGTCTGTTTAGTTTACAACGAATGCAAATCCAGCTCTGTTTATGAATGTCTACGTTATTATATATGACTACATTTGTCAAGTTAGAGAATGTGTCATCACTTGGTGTTTATTATTAAAACATATATAGGCCTATGTCATGGTAAAACATATTTATTTTATTAAGTCTGATTAGGTGACTATAAAGCACCTCCAAACCTATTTCTCATTATTCTTCAATCATACATCATAATATTAAGCTATAATGTGCATGTGTCATCTAGTAAGACCTAATAAAACAAGCAATCACCATTCACTAACTTGACGAATGTAGTCATACCTGAGCTGGATTTCATACTTTTTTTATTTTTAATTTTCTGCTAAACTAATGTATTTTGGTACTTCAAAAGTGTCTTGTGACACCTAATATGATCTTTATATTTTAAAGATAAGGTAAGTAGTAAACGATTTCAATGATTTTCTTAACTAATTTCAGGGCAAGGTCGATTGCATAATTAACATAAGAAGAAAAAAATTAACAAATAAAATTTGAGTATTATTACATTATTTCAGACTCTCATTAGTTTTTTTAAATAATTACAAATATATAGCCTACTCCCTTATGCTACTCAGTGAGAACTAGTATGTTTGCGAAATATTTTTCTTGGAATGATAATAAAATGTGTTAATAAAGGAGAAAGATTTGACGACTATATTCAATCATTCAAATGTAACAGAATGTCCAAGATTGACATGTTTTTTAAAGTGCATGCTCATTGGATGAGTTTTAGTGTTAATTGAAATAGGCTAGGCATTTTTGATAATTGTAATATTGTTTATAAATGGTATTTCATGTACAAATTATTGAAATATGTTAATATAACATAGCTTTAAAAAACTTGTTGAAAATCTGCGGTGAAATGTATGTCTTGCTTAAATGACACTAGGTTAACTAATCCACAAATTTATCCTACGAGAAAAATTAAGTAAGGTTACTACATGCCTTATTCTGTATCATAAATTAAACAAGTAGCCTATCCCTTACAAATTCATCACAGAAGTTAACTGTGTGGTAATTATAAAGTATATTATAGCCTATACCGGTTGAATTTAGTGGCGAAAAATCATGAAATCATTTACTACTTACCTCAATTTGAAAGAATTAAATAATAATTGATGTCAGAAGTCAGAAGACACTTTTGAAATACCAAAATTCAATATTTCTGTAAAAATTAAACATATAAAAGTACACAATTCAGGTGAGGTTATCATCTAATTCTTTCAAATTAAGGTATGTAGAAACTGATTTCATGATTTTTTATCATTAAATTCAACCAGCCTGTACACTCTATAATAATCAATTGTTTCATGGAAAAATAAAACTTTTCAAAAAAACTTGTATTGTGCATAGACAATAATTAGTCTAATCAATAGTAGATTTATTTTAGCTTTATTGTGCTATATCTAGAAGATTATAACCTGCAATTGTTCAGATATCTACAATTTTACACAACCTAATTAGCTGTATATTTTATACTGGTACTGTATTCATTATAAATTTTCACTGTGAAAATATAAATAACAAGGTAAAAAAAAAAAATTAGCTTTAAGTGGTGTTTCTATAGCAACAATAATAATTTAATGTTAATGCTCATAATATAACCCTACCTATTAATTGTCAATAACCCAATCTGAGACAGACCATGTCAGAGTTCAACAGACATCCCTCTTGTATTCCTTCTTTCAAGTTTTAATATTCTGAAAAGTTTAATTGATTAAAATTGTACAGTACAAATTGTTTTACCATATTACTATTCCCTTTAATATGTTTTAAATGAGATAGCTTATACAATTTTGTATTGTCTAGAAGATTAAATAAAATGTAAGTTTTCTGTTTCATTGAAATTTATAATATGATATAAAACCAATAGAATTTAACCTAAAACAATGCAGTTCGACTGCTGTCTAAAAACCAATCAACTAATGTCTGGAAGTACATAGCCATACATAAAAATATATTCTATACAAAACAATTGTCCATATAGGCTTGACTAAGCTACCTACCTAGGCTACAAACAAAATCATTAGTAAAGGCTCACATTTACAAAGATGAAATAAATCTTGTTTATTAATCCTTACCAGAACCAAAGTCATTTTAGATTTACAATAAGAAGATATAAACTAAGCCTACCATAAATTGAGTTTCTTCTCCTGTACTGTAGTTACTAACAGGTTATATCATGAATTTTCTGCCACCAAAATTCCTCAGTAGGGAATTTTTAAAACTGCATCATGGTGCAAAATACGAAAGCAACATTATTATAAATAATAAAGTCAATTTCCACCTTTAAGTTTTTTTTTTCCTTCTGTTAAAATATATTCTTAAAACATTAACATTAAAATGGCCCATACACTACACATTATTCATACTATCCAACTGAAAACTGAATGACAAAATGAACCTTCACATGACTCTTACAATGGTGATAACGAAATGAATAATAATAAAAATCTGTCCAATATGATATAACTTTTACTATAATTTTAAATTCCAGCCCTATGACTAACCTGCTAAACATTCGTCCACCGGTGCTCGAGTTACAGTTACAGTTACAGCAAATGCACAGTGTTTCCACTTACAAAGCTGAATTAAATTTTCCCATCCAATAATTCAAATTTACCAACAAATTTTGAATCATTACCACAATATAGTAATACTGATATATAATTTTGTGCATAATCTTTTTTTTATATTCCCACTAATTTAGGTACAGTACCTATATAAATTGATAAATCTAATACAACCAAACCCAATTTTTAAATATATTCTGGTGATTGGGTATTTTTATTATACTTTTGATTGATTAGTATCAAAAGGAACTAATCATGGATACGGCTACATTTTCCCAAAGATTGGGGGAGGGGACTTGTAATTAGTGCCATTTTTTTGTTACAATGCAAAAATTGACAAAAAAAGAGAAGATTTTTTCTTATAGTGCAAGATCACTGATAATATATGACGTTAGTTTGTCACTAAATAGGACAGTAGAGAGTAAATGTTTCTTCTTGTTTTTCCTATTTATAAAAATCAGAAACATAAGATGCTAAACCTAAAGTATTATAAATATCTATATGAATTCAGAATAAGAAACATTAATTAAAACTTGCAACACATTAGTCACACTATAAACTCTTTTCATAATCAGTTAAAATTTAATGTCTATATTGTATAAAATCAAGATAGCAAATAAACATCTGTGAACTAGACCAATGTAATCTAGTGTGTAGTTATTATTCACCCCCTCTCTTTTTTCCATCTCGAGGAAAAGAAAAGAGTTAAGAGTCAATAATAAATTATTTTAGAGGACATTATTTGAGAAATTTGTCTCTTTAAAAAAGAGAAATGTCTTTGCCTATAGTGAGAAATTTAGTTTCTAGGAACATTGGTAAGGCGTAGTTACAATAAATAAGTTTTACTCGTATAAACTATGTTAAATTTTTACTTTATAGTATCTTGAATATTTTGAGATTTATTGAACTAACCTGGACCCATGTTATAATACCCAATTAATAATTAAACAAAATTGATATTCCACCCCTTAATTTTGATGTTGGATTAGGCAAAATTAATTACTACTACTTGATTTGTTTAATTATGACAAAGTTTACATTAGGACAATTGTTTACAAAGATAGTTACAGGTATTTTTGGTGATAAAATCATGTTCTACATACCTTATTTCTTAATAATAAAATAAGTTTTCTATGTTGTCCAATGTCATTCAAGGACCAATATATAAGGGAAAAAATACAGAAATCGAAAAGGTAGGTTAGCAATATCTGCTATTAATACCAGACCTTCAAGCCATTGGATTGAAATATATTTTATGTGAATAATATTGTACTTAAAAAATAGATACTGTATGTTTTTGGCCTAACTCCAAATCATTTACCCAAAGTTTTACTTTATAGTGTTAACACCAAATTGGCAAAACATCTAGACTTTTTTTTAACTTCTTTGTTGAAATCTCAGTCATGAGGCCCTATGTAGTAAAGATATGGTATAAGGTAATAAATAATATAATGTAGTAAATCAATTGTGAGAATGAATATAAAATTATGTGTCTTCATTTAGTACTTACTTTACTGAAAAATAGTAGCCTACTTTAGAGAGCTTAGTTCACATTTTTACTATAAAAACTGAAAATGAGTAGTACCAAATTTACGTATACATACATAGATTATGTTTGTATTGAAATGGATGGGACTTGGAAGTTCCATTTTCACTTCTCCAACTGGGTGAAAGCTTATTTTAAAAGAAAGTAATATTCAAGTGTTAAATTCGCTATCAACATAATCATCGAATATCAAGATTCATGTACCATATTATACATTAGGCCTAAATGATTTGTTATAATTCAATATTGATTTTGATAGTTAGTATTATTGTATGTAAATAATAGTTGAATTATGTTAATATAATAGATTTAACAACATGTCTCTTATGAAAAAGACTTGTTAGGTAATATTAAATTCTTTTTTAACATTAGCTTTTTGTAGCCTCCAGGTTTGTATTATTAAATTAAATAGGATATTATCTTTATCTAATCATGGAGGACCGATTAAACTGTTTTTGTTGGATCTGATGATGGCAGTTGACCATTGAAACTGATAATCCAACTTGGATTACAAAAGGATTGTCTACTTAAATTAATTTATATTTATTCTAACTTATATGAATATCAAATATTTCTCACCAATTACAGCCAAATATTTATATTTGAAGGAAAGTAAATAGTTTGATTATGGATCCGCAATTAGTCTGATTGATAATCGATATTAACTTTATTGAGCAATGTCTAGTAACTCATTATCTATAGTTACTTTAATGACAGAAATTCCTTCAACTTTAAATAGGCCTACATAATCCATTTTTATATGAATTAGGCTACCTGATACTTTTCATTTTCAATTTTTACTCTGAAAAAATGAATAGAGTCATACGTAGGCTATTTTTTATTTTCAAGGTAAAATTTGTACTATATAAATTTTGTAAAATTCTCTATTTATTTTAATCGATTTACAATATCTGTACCTATTAAAACAAAATAATACCATACTAGGCCCTACTATATGATTTGATTATTGTTTTAGGAACACTTAAGTTTACTCGATAAAATCAGCAGTATGCTGCACAAAATTTTAGTGATTTAGTCAAATAGTTTTACTTAATAAATAATTACAGCAATTTATTAACTTATACAGTGAATAAATATTTTACATCTAACTAAAATTAGGTAAGGTTTTATGTGATATAACTATGAAGAATTAGTAAACACTTATTAAAGAAAAATCCAATAAACACACTTTGCATAGGCCCTATGCACATTGTTAACTTTGTTAAGAAGTCACTGAAAATTTAGACCCCTATGGTAAGATGTTCGCTGATAAAATTAACATAAATTAGTATTAACTCCATTCATTTTATGTTAAATTATATAGAATAAATAGTCGCCTGAATATAGGCCTATTATGAAATTCATAATTATTTCATAATAATGATTAGTCTTGTCAGATCATATTAACGAACGGTCATCAATTTCCTTCTTATTTAGTGCAGAAAGTAGATAATTATATGATAAATGTTCAATTTTTATTAGTTTTTAAAGACGTTTATAATTTTTTGCACTAATTTTTTCTTTTGAAATTGTATATCAAGAAAAATTATTTTAACAACATTCTTTAACCTATGTTAAGTTTCAGAAATACCTAAGTAGGTAATGGAATATTTCTCCCCTTGAAAAAAAAGAGTAAAATTAAATAAACATAAGTTACAATTAGCCTACATAAATGGTCCATCATTCCTCTATTTAGTTTATTATAATTTTTAATCATAACGGGGAAAATATAATGTATTCATTTTAAAACTACCATTTAAAGCTTCAATAATTGAGATAATCATATGATCACTACTCAAAGATATCAAACTGAAATTTGTACAAGGTAAGTTAACATTATTGTATTTTGATATTCTAAATAAAAGTCTTCTTTTTGAAATGGAAATGAAGAATGTCTGAAAAATTTGTGGTATTTCTAATATAGACTGACTGCACATTGATGTGACTATTAATCACAATTTACTATAATCTTGTAAATAATCACTTCAGTATGTTTTATGATTTAGCCTACAATGTCTTGTTGGCAATATTGTTTTGTTGCATTCATATAAATTGTATAGCATACACCAGTCTTGTCTGATGTAATATAATTAATTTTTCTTTATATAATTCCATTAAACTCTTAATAACTAAATTTTTCCTTTTCTGAAATGTATTCAAAATTAATTTCTTAACCGTTCATCGAAATTTTTTATTACAAATTTATAACATCCTTGTAGATTTTCCTTTCAAAATAAAAATATGCGAATTTAGGGAATCATGCATTTAGAATCTGATGATTTCTTTTTCAATTTTCACAGTTTTTACGGGTCCAAGAAAATTAATTGAAAAATAAAAAAATATAGAAAAAACTGTATCTGATCATCTATTCAAAAAACACCAAACAAAAGGGGACTATTGAAACCATTGTAAGAAAGGAATAATTTAAAATATGTGTTCAGATGTTATTAAAAAAATAAGTGGAGCTAAATTTTCAGAACATAGGCCTAGTCCCATAGGATTATTTCAAATATAATCAATTTTTGTTTTCCCTATGTTATAGAATTTAAATAAAATTTTTTTTTTCTTTTCTAAATTAAAAAATAAATTGTTATGTTGTTATATTTAGGCTACTTAATTTAAGTTATTAATGAATAAGTCTAATTTGACCATTTAGATTAGGACATACAATTAGATAACCCGTTTTATCAAGATGAGTGGCAACAGTTGTAACAATTCGAAATGAGTTATAAATTAAATAAATTCAAACATTTTTTACAGAGTCTTGAAGTTAAAACTAACAAACTCCCCGAATTCTAACGTTAGCCAAGAAAAATACTATACTAACAAATCGCCTAATTTCAATTCATTTCCTGACAAAATCTTAATCAAATTAAAAAGAACACATTTCGCCATGTTTTCTACCACAAAATTTTTATAGCAAATCTATCTATCTAGAAAAGGTAATCAAAATTCACAAAACTATTTTATAACATGGGAATATCAATTTGAAAATCGGCATAAAAATTACTCTTTGTAAAAAATAACTTCGGCCTACACCACATTTTAGAAGATTATGAAATATTTACAGAACAACTGGAAAAGGGGATAACATTCTTAAACATACCATAGGCCTATATTTATATCCAAATTATTTCACACAAAATCTTAAATACATATGTATAATTAATTCTATAATATAAAGTCGGCATTAGTTGTGTTTTATAAGTAAAAGACCGGACATTACATTTAATTCGTGACGTAATGCCAGCACGCTTTCCTATTGATCCTTGCAATTTCAATTATTTCTTCTGCTTAACACACTCAAAGAATTATTCAAATTAGATATTTAATAATTATAATATTATTAAGAGAAGTTATATAATTGTCATTATAATTAGTAAAAAAAAAAATTGAATTT
The DNA here is from genome assembly GCA_963513935.1 of Aphrophora alni. Taxonomy (NCBI): domain Eukaryota; kingdom Metazoa; phylum Arthropoda; class Insecta; order Hemiptera; family Aphrophoridae; genus Aphrophora; species Aphrophora alni. The sequence goes on along the minus strand of OY740769.1, from coordinate 98,658,536 downwards.
CCTATTCTAAAATATCATATCAAAATTTATTGCATCTAGGCCTATTCATACCCATAGAAGAATAATCGTCATGCAAAGAAAAATCACAAATCAATCACATTTAATTCAGAGGGCTTAAGTTTTAAGCACTAGATAAGTTGATATGGAAAATGAGGAAAAAAAGGGATTGTTGAGGAACTCTTCATTTGGAATGGACTATTTTTCTAATTGCTGAGTTGAAATTTCAAAGAATAAATCCATACATATCCTCAACAAAGTCGTCTTCAACAAAAAAAAAATATTGTCTACTTATATTTTTAAAAATACTATTCTTTTTATTTCAGCTCGTCGAGGACTTAAACCACGATCATCTTCAGATTATGCTCCTGCTCATCATGAGAAGCCAGTAACAATGGATGATATGCCAGTACCTTCTGGTTCTTGGCAAGAATACCATAGTAAACAACAAGCCAAATATAACAGACATTTAATCCTAGGTGTCGGTTTCACTGTATTTACTTTAGTAGTTGTAAGTATAAAGTTGTGACTTATAATACAACACCAATTACAGACTTGCCAGTTCTCCTTATTTAGGATGTAAACTCCGTATTTTGACATTGGCTTTTAACAATAAATACCAGTAGAAAGAAAAAAGTAAAAGCATTCTTAGTCTGATGAATTTAGATATTTTCACAAACAACAATTTATTGCTACAGCTGTTTCGCCGTCAGACAACTAAGAACTAAAAACTAAAATACTGGTCAACTTAACACTAACATCTAGGAATGAAGGTGGGGATGAAAGCAAAGGTGGGGCAATGACCTGGTTTTACCTGAAAGGGACATGGATAAGAGAAAGTTTTCAAACAATAGGTTTTAACAAAGGGGATGGGTTATTGACTTGTTCATTCAGGTTAGAAGCATGGCATTTTAAAACAGATCTGTTAATTTCTAAAATTTCCAAACTATTTAATTTCCTACTTTTCTGTTCTATGTGTAAAACTTTGACATTATCAATGGGATCAAATGTATGGCCTGAATCTAGTAAATGATTAGCAAAATTGGAATCTGTTTTACCATGCTTCCAACAATATACATGTTCCTTTAATCTAGTTTTGATAGATCTCCCAGTTTGACCGATATATTCACAATCACAGTCATGACAATTAATTTTGTAGACACCACTATTATCAAATAAGTCTCTTTTATCCTTATTATTGACTAACAATTTACCAAGATTATTATTACAATAGAAAGCTGGTTTTACATCATTTTTACTATTTATTAAATGTCCTACCTTATAACTAATATTGCCAACAAATTTTATCCTACAATATTTATTTAAACTCTTAGCATCTTTTGTGAAAACTAAACTATTAGTGAGTTTCTTTTGTTTCTTAAATAAAATACTGTCTATAAGCTTAACTTGATAACCATTGTTAATCGCTATTTGCTTAATTACATTCAATTCAATGTGAAAGTCTTCTGGCGATAAAGGTATGGTTAAGAGCCTGTGAATCATACTGTGAAAAGCAGCATGTTTGTGACTAATGGGGTGTTTAGAATTAGCGGGTATAATCGTATCCGTGTAAGTAGGTTTTCTAAAAATTTTGAAACTATGAACCCCATCTGTGATTTTAATATTTAAGTCCAAGAAATTGATATTATCCGTACCGACTTCCATAGTGAATTGAATGGCCTTGTTGATACCATTTACAAGATTAAGTAAAGAATACAGTTGCCTAGTACTACCATCGAACACACACAAAACATCATCCACATATCTATACCAATAAACTATTTTCTTCAACAAAGGATTACTAACACTATAATTTATTTTCAAAATGTTCCATGAAAATTTCTGCTAAAAGGGGAGACAAAGGAGAGCCCATAGCAATTTTTTGTGTCATTGTTTCATTGTTGTTTGTGAAATTATAAGTGCTTTTTCATTTTTGTTTTGCCTTATTATGGAATTTCACCGAGTACCGACTGTAGTCACACTCAATATTAGATATTTTCCCCAGAAAAATATTTAGTCAGTTATATTGTTTCTTAAGTAAACACTTCATGTTTATTTTTCCTATTATAGGTCTAGTTATTGTACACAAGTAGACGTAGACTCAAGGTTAACCAAAGTTTAATTATAGAAGGATTGTTAATGTGTTGTGTAGTGTATTATCATGTCTAAAAAGAAAATACTATTGTGTTTTAAAAACATCTTTTTTAGAAGAGTTTTCGTCAATTTTAGAATCAAGGAAAACACTTGCCTTTTGCTGCAGTGTTTGTTGGTGTGATTTTATTGTTTCACACGGAGGTCGACGGGGACATAGTGAAACATATTATTATGGAAAAACACAAGTCTTGTGTTAATTCCTTTGACACAAATATGAAACTTAATTTTAGTGTTAGAAAAGAAAAGATCAATGTTTAAATGAGAATGCTACTTTACACATTTTCTTTTAGAACATAATGTTCCAGTTAGTAGTTTCGATCAAACGGGTGCACTTTTCGATAAAATGTTTCCTGATAGCTTAATCACTAAAAAATATGGTTGTGCTCAATCAAAAACAACTGCAGGATAAAATAAGCACTAAGCTACAGTTTTAAATGTATTTATTAACTTATTTAGCTACAATTGTTTCGCCTTGCGGCATCTACGGGCTAATGGTAATAGTAAGCCTAAACAAAGTTAACAGTACAGAGAGACAGGTCCGGAAGTAACACAATGGAAGGGATAGCTGGAAAACCCAAGCAGGTAGGAAGGTGAATGGTTAACATGTTACACTATTGGTTTAAGAAGTGGTGAAGAGTTTAATAAAATTTGAACATTTAAATTAAAAGTAGGTTTATGTAATATAGTTTTACCAAATTATAATATAGTTTATAATTTATAACCAAATTATGTAAGTGTTAAAGTGAAGTGTTCTAGTGTTTCTGCAATTAAAGCCAACGAAGCCGCGAGAAAAACATGGATCCAAGAGGAAAGGAAGAAACATTTCAGAATTAGAGATAATGTGAGTTGCCATCTTAAAATAATTTACGACGAATTAGCCTACAAACTGCACCCTATAGAGTTTGATTATTTATGTAATGATGTATTTGAATTTGTTCACAGTAAAATTCATAAAACTTTTAAAATACAAGGAAAAAAACTTCATGTTTTAAAAGACAAAAGTAGTTATAACAATAAACCGTATAATAATGTAGTTTGTAAACACAAATTCTTTAATAGAGTAGTAAACTTATCTAACACTAGTTTTAATGAGAAAGAAATGAACATTCTTAACAAAGGCCTAAAATACAATCCCAAAACTTCTCTCAAGCCTAATAACCTTGAAACCCTTTCTGTAGATATTGAGTCGATAACAAAATTAGATACTAAAATCAAATATTTATGCTCAGATATTATTGGGGATACTGTTAAGAGTAGTCTCAATAAACGATTCTTTAATAATGAGATGACTGTTATTAAGGATATACAAAATAAAGTTTTAGACAATAACCTTATAATTTCTAAAGCAGATAAAGGCAATTCTGTGGTCATCTTAGATAAATCTAATTATGTTGCTAAGGTTGATGCTATTCTTAATGATAATTCTAATTTTAAAACATTAAAAAGAGATCCTACATCCAATTATAATAAACAAGTTTGTGATTCCATAAAAAATTGTACTACTTTGTTCCCTAACAACGCTGGCATATACTACAAGGTTATGAACCCTCAGTCTCCCAGATTATATGGATTACCCAAATTACACAAACATGATATTCCTGTTCGGCCTGTAGTATCATTTAACAATGCGCCTACTTACAAACTCGCCTAAAAAGCCTTCTTTGTTTTTAAAATTAGTACGGATTTTAAATCTGAATATAGTATTAAGAATTCTTTAGACTTGATTAACAAAATTGAAAATGTTACAATACCATCTAATGCTAAATTAGTGTCTTTTGATGTTAAAAATCTCTTTACTAGCATACCAATCAACGAATGCAAAAGCGTCATCAATGAAATTATTAACGATACCTTGGGTAATACAAATTTTGCTAACGAATTAAAAACTATCATAGAAATTTGCATTAATCAAAATTATTTTCAATTTAATGATATTTATTACAAACAAATAGAAGGGTTGGCAATGGGTTCGCCCCTGTCACCCCTTCTCGCAGAAATTTTCATGGCTAATTTCGAAAATACTTTATTTAAAAATGCCGATCCTTTATTTAAAAACATAATCTATTGGTACCGTTATGTTGACGATGTTTTGTGTTTGTTCAATGGTACAAAAAGGCAATTACACTCTTTGTTTAAAACTATCAACTCGATTAACAGCAACATTCAGTTCACTATGGAAGTAGGTGAAAACAATAATATTAATTTCCTTGACCTGAATATTAGTATCAGCAACAGTGCTCACACATTCAAAATCTTCAGAAAACCTACTTACACAGATACCGTAATACTTGCAGATTCGGATCACCCTATTAATCATAAACATGCCGCATTTCATAGCATGTTACATAGACTCATTACTGTGCCACTTTCACCTGACGACTTCAATTATGAACTGAATGTTATTAAACAGATTGCTGTTAACAATAAGTATGACACTTTGTTAATTAATAATATTCTAAGAAAGAAATTAAAACGTAAAGCTGAAAACCTTGTCCACCATAATGTTAAAATCGATAAAGTCAAATATTGTAAAATGTCATACATTAACGGAATTAGTTATAAAATCAGTAATCTTATTTCTACTAAATGTAATCGTTTTGTCGCCTTTAGTGTTAATAATAATTTAGGAAAAATGTTAGTTAATAATAAAGATAGAAAAGAAAGGCTAGAAAATAGTGGAGTTTATAAAATTTCTTGTCAGAATTGTGACTCTGAGTACATAGGTCAATCAGAGAGATCGATCAATGTTAGAATTAAAGAACATATAAATAGTTGGAAGCATGGGCTTAGTAACTCCAACTTTGCTAACAACCTGTTGGACTCGGGTCATAATTTTGATCCTAATCTGAATGTAAAATTATTACACATTCAAAATAAAAGTATTAGACTAAATAATATAGAATGCTTAGAAATAAATAGATCTATATTACATAAACATACTTTTAATTTAAATGATCAAATTTTATTAAACTCTTCACCACTTCTTAAACCAATAGTGTAACATGTTAACCATTCCCCTTCCTACCTGCTTGGGTTTTCCAGCCATCCCTTCCATTGTGTTACTTCCGGACCTGTCTCTCTGTACTGTTAACTTTGTTTAGGCTTACTATTACCATTAGCCCGTAGATGCCGCAAGGCGAAACAATTGTAGCTAAATAAGTTAATAAATACATTTGAAACTGTAGCTTAGTGCTTATTTTATCCTTGTTATGGAGTTTCAACAAGTAGTTACTGCTGTTACAGTTAAATTAAAAAAACAACTGCTGTAATTTAGGAAATAACATTTTAAAATGTTCATACAATTTTAAGTGCGATTAAAAAAAATACCATTTTGTATATCTACCGACGGTAGCAACTAGAATGATGCGAAACTATACCTTATAGTGGTCACTCTTTTAGACACAGAAGTCTTGTAAATTAAATATGCTCAATTGTCTGTGCCTAATCTTAATGGTGATGCTATTAGCCATAGAATTTCTGAACTTCTTCTAAATAAATTAAAAATTGAAAATGTGCTGTTGGACAACTGCATTGCGTTTAGTGCTGATAATGCTCCAGTAATGATAGACATAAAAAGTGGTGTATTTATGTTAAAAAAAAAAAAGAAATTGAAAATTTAGTTATAATGGGTCCTTCGTGCCATTTAATAAATTTACACGGTAAAGTGAGCTGTTGCTTTACCTGTTAACACAGAAGATTTAATTATAGACATTTATTAGTATCTCCAAAAGAATTGTAAAAGGAAGAAGAGTTTAATTTGTTTTAAAAAATTGCATGACGGTGATTAAAAAAAAAAAAAATTAAAACATGTTCCTACTCGTGGTTATCAGTAGGTAAATTTGAGTAGGGTCTTGGAACAGTAGATCACTCTTACCAGTTTTTCTAAAGAAAAAATACCCATTATGTTGAAAAAGTATTATTAGATTTCAAAACAACTAAAAATAAATTGCATCACTAAAATATTTCCATATTTATAAAAATTCAGACCAGGCAAGTCTGCTATTTGATCTACTGTATGTCAAACATAGATACTATATTACCAGTATTGTAGTTTATAAAACTGCCAACAAAAATGTCTCCAAGTGATTTTTGCCAGGGTCAATAGTTTTCAATATACAGCTATTGAGACAATATATAGATTGTAGACAATTAAAATCTAAAATGTAGATTTCAATGAATCTTAAAATTAAAACAACCGACCATTTCGACACCTAGCGGCAGTCGAGAACATCGTACTACTAAATAATTACCCAATTTCAAATGATTCCTGGACATCAGTTAGAAAAGCTCAAAGTAAAAATATTTCCCGACATAATATCATACTAATTCCCATATCAAATTTAATTTCAATAAATTCGTCCATCCAGAAAAATGAATACTAAAACATAAAACTGAAGTGTAAAGCTAAAATCGCAATTTCAAAATCAGCTTAAAAAAACTTTCTATCAAATTTAAAACAGGCCTACATCAGTATTTCATGATTACAAAATACTCGGAGAACTATAGGGAAAAGGAGTTATACTATTAGATCAATCAGAATGTCCTGTATCAAAAATGTCTTGTACGAAAAAACCATACGCATCTCAATAATTAAACAAAAGACGAAAACTAACGCTTCTTTATAGTATATCAATGGCAGTTGAGCAAGATGTCATCTCAGAATATGAGTTACCACGCCTACTATGGCTGTGAGCCGTCCTATTGGTTATAGTAATTTCTTTGATGATGATGTAATTATTTTGCCAAATGCAGTATGACCTGTTATATAAATTAGATAATTATGCAAATAACTGTTTAGAAAAGTTATTTAACCTTGTCATATCTTTATTATAATTTAATTTTCCATTTTAAAAGTTGTATTTTCCAAAATATATCAATTCATTTTCATAGAAGAATAATCATTTCATAAATTCACCTCAAATCCACACCGACTTAGGCTTACAACAAGAAATACAGAAGGTGCGAGTTTCCGAAACGCTGATTTGAGTGCATCCAATTCAGCATTGTTGAGGAAGGCCCACAAGTTGACAGACGTGTTTCGAAAAGGAGAAACAAAAATCCAAAAACCAGCCAACTAATTCTCAACATACAGCGTACTAGTCAATTCCAAGAACTACAAAGAGTGCTGGTTCCAAAAAAATTATTGATTTTTTAAAGGTTGATATAAACACTGGAGAAGATATTAAAATTGGTAATTTTGGTGAGATCCTTCTATTTTGTTATATTTACTCTCTAGCCATTTTCTATTTGAGCGTTTTGTTCCACTAAAGCTCTATAACTCCCAAAGACTAAAGTAAAGCTAACAGAATTTTGCTGAGTAATTAAACTTAAAACCAGCTAATAACTTTGAACATCAAATTTGTGATTTCACTCATAATTCACCCTTGCATTTCATCCCATATTGAAGGAACAATAATTAACAATTAAAAAATTATTTACTTTACTAATTCAATTTAATCTTAATACTATCATTTCTTTATATATTTATCTATGTGTTTTGATCATCCCCCAACTTGTGAAAAGTTAGCACCATCCCTGCCCATGTTTTGGAGATTCTGTACTAATAATTTGAAATAGACAATCTTGTAATCACCCCTGAGCAGCCGAGGACTAATATAGACAATTATTTTTCTTTGTATATGTATGTAGATCCACTTTTAATATATTTGAACTGTTAATTAGTAACTAAAGGATCTACAGGAACATTCTAACTTTTGGCCTATTTTAATTGTGTTAGATAATTCGTTAGGTGAAAGACCTAATAAGAGAAAATAGACTAATTATTAATGATATTGGCACTGCCTATTTTGAATTTAACCATTATTATTATCCATTTAATTTAACTGTGATTATGTTTAATTGAATCCAACAAAACCAAGTGTTTAACATGTCATAAATTTTTTTTTCTTTCTCGATGAAATTTCATATTTAAAAGAAATAAATATATCTGATAATTTATGAAGAAAGTGTTTATGTGTTTAATTACAATCTTAACAATTTTATTGCACTTTTCACAATCAGATATTTTAGGACATAACAAAACTATTCAGTAAATAATATAATAATATTATTTTCAGACAATTAATTACTTTTGTATATAGCACTCCAATGTGAGGCTTTTCACCAAACAAATGGTGTAATAATAATTATTTACATCAATTTATATATTGCTGTACTATGATAATGCATATTTTCAAGATGCATAAGTACTTTAAAGAGAGAATCCTTGCCTATTTAAACAAATATTCTACTATTATATTTTATGTGTATAATTTTTATAACAAGTTTATATAACTTGAATGGTTTATAATTTGAACTAATTTCTTATAAGATTTTTTTTTTTTTTTTTTAATTATGTTTTTAAACAAATTTTCAGGCTAAAGCATCTGGATTAATATATTTCAATTGGGGCCCACCACCATATCCAGAAGAAGCACCAAAAGAAGAATAAGAAACTTAAATAATTGTAGTAAGAGATCAGTGATCATAAATTGAAAAAAAGAACTATGTACATTTAAGTTAATAAATAATAATCAAAAATGTTGTAGTTTAAATAAATTGTAAAACATGTTTCATATTAACAGTTTCCTTGTAATTATATTTATTTCTCGACAATTCACCGTTTTGCTAATGTATAAGTAAAATGTTGATCCAATTTTCAACTATTTCTACAAGAAGGAAGCTCTTTTTTACATGTTAAATTCATCTTGATAAAAATCAGTAAAAAGCATTATTTATTAAATAGCTGTTATACCTGGAATTGCACAAGTCAAATTTATTCATGATAGGAAAATAATGATACAAAATTATTAAAGTGAAAAGTTTACCGTCATTTTATCCAAGTTTGACCAGGAAGTTGCATTACTTTAAAATAAAAACTTTTAATAAAACTAAAAATTTAGTTTTTCAGATACAAAAAATAGTTTAATAATAGAAATGTATAAAATTAGTTTAGAGTTGATTGAATGCTGCAAATCTTTTATGAAATTAATTATTTTCTTATAGTATTCTTCAGTCTACGAAGGAAATTTTTGCTGTAACAATTTTTCCCAATATTTGCCTCGAGTAGATTCTGAAATAAATTGGATTTTTAGAATATTTGACTGGGCAACATTTTGGATTTGGAGTAAGATAGTGACCTCTAATTCTTGTTTAACCCTCTATGCGTGGTATTTCGCTATTCCGCTATCATTCTAGTGTTTATGTGACAAGAAATCACTTTTTTTTTGTAATTCAACATTTACCCTAGTATAAATCATCCTACAGCAATAATTTTTATACTGTTTTAAAGTTAATTTCCCATAGATTTATACAATACAACCAAAAGTTCATAAAATGTTAACAATTTTATTTAATAATTTAATGGTGATTTTTTCAAATTAGGCAAAACATTTTCCCTTTTTTCATAAAACAAATTTCTTTTTTAGAAATGTAACAAATTATTATTTTTCTTTTTAAATATATTCACAAATATTATACAAAACTTTTGTATATCTTGAAAAAAAGTGATAAGTAATTGATTTTGGATGATAAAAGTTTTTCTGAAAAATGTTAACTTTATTTTTTGACACCTAACATACTTACTCCAAAACCGTTCCATAATTTATTTTTATTTTTTTTACATAGATAAATTCTATGCATCTTTCTGAGAAAAATGTATCCTACAAGTTAGGTTTTGCATAAAATTATTATTATTTAAGAAAACAAAACCCATTGCCACTTAAAGGGTTAAATAAGACCTTTAAAATGAGGTATTGCATGATGTGGTTTTATATTTACAAATTTTGAATTCCCTCCCCCCCCCAAATCCATTTTGGAGTGAGGTGAATTTATCTATAATGCCATAAATATAATTTTTTCATTAATATATAGTACACAAAAAATTATTTCTGAAGTGAAATGACTACACCGTAATAGTTGATAACATCACCTACATAGGAAGCTAGTTCACCCGATTAGTTTCCCCAGAAAACACAACCACTAGTCTGCAACATCATGTCCCCGGCCTTAAACAGCTTTGCTTCGGCCAATGCCACCTCACAAATACCGTAGTTGTAGCTTGCTTCTGAGTGGCCAATAGCTTCATGTAAGGATATAAAGACGTGAATACAATACAATGGCGCTCCATCAACAACCTATGAACCAATCACAGCTCGGCTCTGATTTGTTCATTCAACCACAGTACGAGTACAAAGGTGAGGTCATTGTTCTTGAAGGACAAAAAGCTGAAATTTGTATAAGTAGGGCGCTAAAACTAACAAAATCATCACTTCCCCTCCGGGAGACCTTCACTACACTTCTCAATACTTCTGATCACTTCTCTTTCGAAAAACCTTCACACCACTTATCGAGACTTCGAATTGAGGGACTACCTCCGAAGCGCCCCTTCAACCAATACAATTTTGTTTCTTCACAAGCTACCTAGCCACTTCGACCACCATTGAAGACCAGTCCGGCCAAGCTGACCAAGAAGACACCCCATGCCTACCAATGGGGAAACCCTGGCTCGGCCAATTCCTGCGCACCCTATCCCCTCCTGCAAAGGTAATTGTAAGGGCTCTGGCGGTAGTGGTCTGTGCCCTGATCTTAGGACAAAATAAGGAGTGGCAAGTTGCCCGCCGTGAAGCCCACAGATGTTGATGTTTCCAGCGAGCGGGACCCATCTTCCACAGCTCAACTAATGCGACAGAGCTGACGAATATTCAGTGTGATCCTGTACACCTCTCCCCTACCCATCCTGTCCCCGGTGAACCTACAGCTTCCCACAACGTAGTACTCTAGATGAATTGGGAAAATCTGGTAGCCTTTTCAGGGGCAACAACTGTGCCATTCCGCCTCCAACATTACCCACTTAAAGCCTCTTCGACCCTCCCGGGTCAATCTGCCCACACCAACGAGAGTCTACGTGTCTATGACCAACTCGCACCATGACCAAGACTCTCTAAACCCTAGTCTATGTCATAATGTACATGGAAATTTTATAAATTGTTTATAGGCATTTGAATGTTTTATATCATATAATTATAATATACACCAAATCAATACCTTGTTTTTTTTGCCCCTTTAATGTCTTTATGCTTATTGAACTAGTGAAAATGGGGAATCAAAAACATACAGAAAAATCCAATGCCAACCAGATATGAACCTTAGTGGTTTCTAGTCGAGTGTTACACGGAGCTAATCATGCCTATGCCGATTACATCACTTTATTCAGCAGACCTAAAATATATTGAGGAATCCAACTATACATTTTATACCTTTTTAACATACGAGTCATTAGTGGAACATTATGGAAGAAATATTCTGCTAAATTTCACAATATTTTAGGCTGCTTGTTGACATTTTTGTTTATACAGGATCCATATTTCGACATATTTGAAAATGTAAAAGCTCTTTATTTTACAAATTAACTCTGTTTTATACATGATTTGAAAAAGTTTGGAGATTATCTCATCTATGATTTGAAAATAGTCTCCTTCCATCTCGATTCACAAAATTGTCCGTGACTTTTTGAAGCACTACAAGCATGAATTTAATTTAATGATGAATTCTCTCCTCCTGTGTGAGGTCTGTTGAACGAAACTCAACTTTTAAGATATTTCACAGAAAAAAGTCATTGGCAGAGTGATTTGGCCAGGAAATATCACCAAAATGTGAGGTAAAATCGCCTGGAAACATGCAATTTTAAATGTCCATCCTCCGTTTAGTATTAGTAGTGTGCCTCGTAGTACCATCTTGTTGGGACCATGTTCAAAATTATTAATTTCTTTAAAACTATGGTTATAAAATCCCCAAAATGTCATTGTAATTATTGGCTATAATAGTTCCTGCTTTTTCACCATGGTCTTCAAAGAAGTATGGACCTATGAATTGAAATGCTGAGATCTTGTGCATTACTGTTACTTTTAGTTGAATAGAATGGATGTTGATGTGTCTACCTTGACCTATTTATAGTCTTATATCAAAATTTTTGTTTATTCACATCCTCATTAATATAAAAATGGGCCTCATCACTCATGGAAAGTTTTTTAGTGATATCAAGATCCATTTCTTTCAAGTTGAAGAAAGTGCCTGCAAAATTCTAGGCAGTTTATTCTCATCAAGGTCATTCAATACATGTGTGGTTGATATTTTGATTGTAAAATTTTTTAAACCATATAAAATATGCGTAACACTAGGCTCAGATAACTATAGAACCTGAGCATGTTTTTAACTGACTGCCTATGACTCTAATGCACCGATTGTTACACATGAATGACATTTTAAAAGGTTCTCACAGATTGTGGTTTTCTAGTAGGTTTGTCCTTCATAATTTGCCTGTAGAACAAAATTGTTCAACCTACAAAGGACTTGAGTTTACAATTATAAATTTATTTTAAGAAATATTTCAATAAAATCAAAATGTCTTCCAGTAAGTTTATACCAAATTGAAATTCAGTTCTATTTCTATTCCATTAAAAATTATTGTCCATTATATTACGATTTTCTTTCCTTCAACTTTTAACTATTAGATTATAGAGTTAAAATAATTTATAATGAGATGTCTATTACTAATCTGATGATGATGATGAACTATCGATATTGGATTTTATTTAAAAATGGAGGCACAACTTAACACATCTTGTCTCTTCTGTATCCTTAGCGTTACTGAATTACGCAGGGGTGTAGTTTACCAATGTTTTTTTTGAATTTGGAATACGTAGACATCTCTTTCTTCCTATTGGTTGAAAAAATTCCACAGTGATCACATGGTCTGCTCTCTTAATGTATCTGTATCAATGGACCGGCTTCTCTGGTATTTTGCAGTTCGTTGGCCTCTGTTTTCTGATATGGAGATAGGATTAAACACAGTTCACTTTTCTATTCATAACGTTTTATTTAAATAATATATATATTTAGATTTCACCCTGGAATTTACTAAGTGTATTTAAAAAGATTTGCACTTTTCTATTTTTCTTCTAAAATGCACTACCGCGATCATTTACATTTTCTTTTAACTCTAGTAAAATGTGATGTGATTTTAAAAATCTATTCTAATTCTACCAATATTTTCTTCAAGATGATCTGATTAAAACATTAGTCTCTCATTAATACATAGTTCGTTATTGGTTAAAATCTTGTATGTTTATTTTCTGTGTAACCTCAACTAGGCTATAGTTTTGACGAGTTTTCATATCTTCCTAAACAATATAATGTGTTGAAAGTTTATAAAGAAATTTTATGTGAGGCAATTATTCTAGGCCTACAAGTATATTACATTTTTGGGGTAAGTTACTTAGGCTAGATTCCTAGGTGATCTTAGTAGTACCATTATAAGGTATATATTTATGATGGAGAATTAGTGAAAATACATTTTACTCTTTTAACCATAGGGATCATATGAAGAACATTCTTTCGTAGTGGTTTCATACATTATGGAAGTTATATACTCAATAAATTTCATGTTTTTAGGACAAAAAGTTTGCTATTAGCCTATATATGAAGATTTAATATTATGTTTAACAAAAATAGTGACAACTATCCCTATCTACAGCAATATCTATTAAGAGTTAGTAAAGTACGGTACAAACTTTGCTACTGTTTTCCCAAAAATAAAATTATCATAATTTGAGATGGAAAGAATAACTTGGATAAATTACATGGCAGTTGATGTCTATGTCTCCTACTTATTTCTTCAACTCAAGGATTACACGCAAGACCAAATCAATATGGATATTTAGGAGTTCACATTTATAACCATGATTAGTTAAATAAACTGTGTACAAAATTGCACAAACTTTTCCACTAACTCGTCTCCAAAACCCAATAAAAACTAATGAAAACCAAGTCACCAAAAATCAACAGTAATATTTTTGTGTGCCTACTTTTGATTTTGCACACAGGTTTGAGTCTTGACATTTGAACAAATGGTAAAGTTGATTTGAGAAATAAAACAGCCCCATGTGTGATTGTTTTACCGATAACTTTCGAACTAATATTTTCTGAGTGACGGAACCAATAGTTTTATTTGAGTCCTTGGAGGCTAAATTACAATGCTGAACAAAATTCCATCTAAATTGTTAGATCTGATTTTGAGTTGTAACATCATAGTAGCTTTCATAGTGGTCTTGTCAAATTCTATGAAACTATTTGAGATAAAACTCTTGTACCATACTGGATAACCCTTCCAAAAAGTTAAAATTATAATTTTTCAACAATTAATCAGAAACTTTATAAGGTACATTTCCAGTATGAACTCACTTAATTTCATATTATTTAGATAAGTGAGGATTTATAACGGTTTCGTGTATTTAATTTCAGCAAAAATACATGGTTGTATTTAAATGTTTGTAGTTTTCCCTGTACCTACTAATATAGTAAAAAGAGCAGGCCTTCTATATTAGAGTATTCTTGTTTTTAGTATCTGACTAAACCTGCATGAAAACGTGACAAAATTTCCTTCCGCTGTATATGGTGACAGTCAATAAAAAGAGTATGTATAACAGCTTATCATTTTTTTTGATTTTTATATTTTAGTTTCATATTTGTAGAGTTTAGTTTTTAGATTTTAACTTTTAGATAATAATTAGTAAACCTTTTGTGGATATTTTACTCTTGCGTAGTTTTATTCAAAAATTTTATACTTTTATCTTAAAACCAATATATTAAGTAATTTAAATAATTTGTATTTTTTTATTATTACAGTACCGTACTAGCTCCTTTATCCGGAAAAAAAAATTTAATCAAGGATAAAATAAAGCTTAAAGTTTCAAAACATTTTAATAATTACTGTATTTTGAATAATATTTTAAATAATATTTATATTTTGAAACTTTAAGCTTTTGCTTTATTTTATCCTTGAATATGGAGTTTGAACAAGAAATATCTGCTATTACATTAATGTTGATAAAAACATGATTTCCTCAACACTACAGTGTCGCCTCGAGGTATTAGGGCGGATTGTTGATGCACTGGGAAGAGAAAGTGGAGGAGCAATGACCTCTGCGTCACCATCCCCCTACCCCGATGCAGCATGACAGTGACCTTGTCTATTGTCTATGCCGGCGGGTAGTCTATCACGTGCTAGCGACCGGAATACATCATTACCATATCATGCTGTGCCGTGTTTAGTTTCTTTACATTTTTGATCGGATACGGTTAATAGTATATCAGGGTGTTTAGCGACCGGGAAAAGTCAGGGAATTTGAATTTTCTGGAAATGTCAGGGATTTTTTTTAAAAACCGGGAAAAAAATAAAGAATGCCTGATATTTTAGAAAGTGTAATACAATGACAATGTCTCTAACGGTCCTTAAAGAAAATGTACAACTGTGAAATAAATACAAACCTGGTGCATGTTTACAACGCATCATAAACCATCATGTCATTTTTACAACTTTATTGTTGTCGGGTTGCTAAGACTCAAGGGTGAAATCAATAAATGTGAACATTTTGTCACATTTTAAAGCGGTGCCGCCAGCTTTGGGAACCCCCGTTCTTTTTTTTTGGCAGTTGGCACATCACATCCCTAGTCGGGAGTATCGAGGACGTGAATGAGAATCGGCATAGTATTTAGAGGTGGGCGTTGTTACTGCTATTTATTTATATTCGTGTGTTAGCGTTTGTGCGTGGAAATGGCGACGAAACGAAAACGCGCATATTGTAATGTGCTTACAATGGCCCAAAAGTTAGACGCATTGAATCATATAGACAGGGCCGCATTGAAACGTCACACCAAATTAAAACAAAGGAATATTAAATGACTTTTTTGTAAATATTTCAGGTGTGTAAATAAAATGTTTTTCGTCATTTACAGTACATTGTGTAATTTCGTGTATTGTGTAAATTGAATGACTGTGTAAATATTGTGTTTTTTCATGACTTATAAATGGTAAGTTATCATTTTATATTTTGTTTTATTTATCTTTCTATAATTTTGGATTATCTGGATTTTTGATTAACCGGATCACTTCCGGTCCCAATTAGTCCGGATAAACGAGGTTGTACTGTATTGTATTATGCAAAAGTTGCACAAAATAATAAATAATAGTATTATTTTGAGCACGCCCATCGTAGGACAAGCATAGTCTCTGGCCTCGAAACCTTTAGTCCATAATAGAAAATGGCGAGCCTGTCTTAAAGACAACCATAGTCCAAAGTGTTAAAATTAAGAAAAATTTAAAGGATCGAAGCAACGGTTAAGGTCTCGGAATAGTATTCAATTATTTCTACCACGAAGATGTTAATTATGCTCCGTTATTTAAAGTATTACATTGAGATTAATAATTTTAAATACAGGACAGTTTATACTATTTCTGCTATAAACTAATTGATGCTTCACTATATTAGTTTACCCAGGTAAAGTCATTCATTATATTGTAACAGAAAATTTAGGATAATTTTTGTCAGTGAAGTGGGTATAATGAAATACACAATGTTTAATATAAAACTTATATTAATGGTAAAAAACTTAAATATTTATTATATCTATAACAGTAGATTAATTAAAAATATTTCAGATAAACATTATAAAAATTCTAGTTTGAAAAATAATTATAAAGAACAAATTAAACAATAACATTCTTGAATCAATAAACTAATAATTATTTTCTTTAACTAGTTTTGAAATCCTACTAGATTTAAAGAATAAATAAAAGTAGATTTTTAATAGACTGGAATCAAATGATTTTACTCTCAACAAACTATAACAGGTTCCAATACTAAATCTTAACATTACAAATACCTTTAATACAAGTACAGAAAACATAACTTGACAATTTCATCATTCCTCATTTTACATATATACTCTTTCACATCAAAATAAAAATTATATGAAAATTTTGAACTCCTAAAAAATTCGACTGTATGTCTAAATGTTGTTTTGAAAATTTTTAGTGTCCTTAACTGAAATGGCAAAACAATTTTTTGAAGGAAAAATCTGCTCTACCAATTGGACGATTGTAGAAAGAAAACTGTAAAAACCATGTAGGTAGGCAGTTGTTATTTTTAGACTAAAACATGATTGCCTTTTAAGCCAATTTTCCACAAAATAAAACATTACTCTATAGATGAAAAGAGAGCCAGGCTCTAAAATATGAAATACTAAACAAAGAATTGTGTAAGAAATATGTAGTGGTCTGTGGGTTAAAAGTAAATGTTAACTTCATTAAAATTAATATTGTATCGGCTTAAATTTGAACAATTATACCATTATCTGAAATGAAAATGATGATGGTAAACAAAAAAAAAACAGTTAGTCATTGTATCACACTTTGGAACTAACAGTTTGATTAGAGCTGCATTAAGGTAGCTGTAATAATTATTTAAAAATAATATTAATTATTATGCTTTTTTTCTTTCTAGTTTTCCACAATGTATGTCTATTTGTAAAGAAGTTGTTCATATATTCGATGAACTACAAGGCTAGCTAAGAATTAATTATTGATATAAAGAATAAGCGTAGCCAAGTCACTGAGAGAGTAGACACTATATTTAAATATGATGATATATGGGGTTAATATTGGGTATATGAACATAAGGAAAGATTTAGTAAGTTGATATAAAAATTAGTTAAAAAAACATTGTGAATTTCGTGTAATACAAACGTTATTTTGAAAATAATGTGAATTCACCTTTTCACTGAAAAATTGAAAAGTACCAAATTCACATAAATAGATCCCGGCATGAATGCTGGTACTTGGGCTATCTGTAGCAAACCGCTACTAACCTGACCAAAAACATCAGTACTACCGGATGGTAGATAAACCAGTTCCATATACCAATTGTAAGCTTTTCAACTTATATCTCGGGTCTTTTTTAAGATATTATAATTACCTTGACATGTTAATAAAGCTTAGAATCGATCACATTTAAAAATGGGTGAGGTATTTATCGTTGAAAGGATGAGTCACATTAAAAAGCAGCGTTGGGAAATGTTTTTTTCTCTCCATTTATGCTTTTCCCCCACACATCACGCAAAGGTAAGTTCAAGTGCCAGCATTCGTGCCGATATCTATACAATAGTTTATGTACACATCACAATGAGAATGTATAAGATTGAAATTCACTTTTAAAATGGTGACTTTAAAAGCTTATTTTAATAGGAACTAATTAGTTAACTGTGAAATATCATTATAAAAAACAAAAATAATTAAATTTTTAAAAGTTACAAGACTGTGTCAATGTATAGGCTTTGACTAGAATTAAAATAAACAAACAACACCTAATATCAAGATTCACGTATCGTATGACTCATGCAGATTACACGTCTTATGAGTCGTAGTTAGTATTAAAACATATTTTTGCATAGAATGTTGTTTGTGTCATTTAGGCCTATCAGGATGTAAACTTTATGAACAAAATGGATAAAGACTAGGCACACGGTTATTAATTGCAATAATTACTTTAAAAAAGGTAGTCTCGTGTTGCAAATTAAATTAAAATATAACAAATTATCAATTTGTTTATTTAAATATTGTAGAAAAAGATTTATAAAAGACAATACTGAAGATTTAAAATGTGAAACAAAAAATGTACAAGAAAACAGATTTTAAATTGCTTGTGGTTAACATACTGGGTTTACCAAGAATCGTCACAAATAGGTTAGGTGGTTATATATAATATGCCCGCAATTAGTCCAATTGATAATTGTATAATCAATGATTATTTAAACTAATCAATAAATTATTACCGAACACGAATGTAGGCTTTTTTTTAAAGAAGTATATTTTGATTCTAGTCGGAGCAGAGTAAATGAAAAATCATATTTTTTATGTAATCATCAAATGTACAATCAATGGAGAGAAAAAAGGGTTAAAATTTCTTTAAAAGTATACCACTATTAAAAAAACATTACTTAAAAATGTATAATGCCTAAACTATTGAATATTTTAAAACAATTCAGAAGCATATTTCGTCTTATTATACTTAGTATCTTAAATGCCCAGTTTCTGAATACTTATTTCTTAGCTTTCTAAAAAGAAGCCTTGTCTTTTTTCGCTCTGGGGATATGCTAAAAACATACCATATGGTAAAGGAAATGTTTACATCAAAATTTTATTAAGGGATAAAAACAACTTCATCTTTCTTTCTGAACATATTTGAAATAGTGACATTCTCTTGAGATGGCTGTCTATTAAATTTAATTTACTCCAAGTGTAGAAAAAGTATTTAAAAATTTTGTTTGAAGGGTTTATTTTTTGTCCACAATTAATTGTAGACATGAAAGTCAGGAAGAAAATAAATACAAAATATTAATTTGGAGCTGTACACTTCTTTATAAGTTAAGAGTTGTCGTACGTCTTGGTAGTAAAGGAAAGGAGGAAGGTTGTGAGGGTGTTATAAAGTGACACAGCAGTTTGGACATGAACATCACCAAAAGTAAAGAAATGGAAATGTTCTGTTAGAAGCTATTCTACACTACATTATGTGAAACATTTACTATGAACATTAGATTTATACACCGAGTGTCCGACGAAGAATTCCCTATTTTGATTTTTCTTTATTAAGTTTTACACATTTTCATGTTATTTGGAAATCAAAACTTTGTAAATAAAATCATTTTGGTGAAAACATCATTATTTTGTTATTCTGCCATTTTGTTTTGATTGACTATAAAAAAATCAAACTCGAGGGTACTCTTTTTTACATATCTATAAAGTGTCAAGTTTGTAGTGTTCCAATGTCCGGTATATTAATTAAAAAATAACGACCTCTTTGTGATACACCCCGTATATCTAAGAGAATTGCTATAAAATCAGAGGCATCAATATGCGTGTTGAGCGTTTGTAATTTTGTGAATTCAGTTAAGAACAATGAAGGAGGAATTGGAGCATGAAATACAACAACTTGTTCTTGAAGTTACAAAAAGTTGTCAGTAAGTGTTAAAAAAGACTATAATTAAGAAGCATTATCAGAACTTAGCATTCATAAATACTGTGTTTACTTACAAACCTTCAATAAAACAATGGCATTATCAGAGTATTCGTTGTTCTAAAATCACATCAATATTATAAAGGCAGGAATTCAGGAATGAAAATGTATACAAAATCCCTTTACCTAACAAATGCTTTGAGGTTTACAATCATTCAAAAATTGAATTTTATTATTGTTTTTAATTTTTATTAAAACGAAAAGAAAAGATGGGTGTTAAATGAATAGAAACGTAATGAAGTCGAAGTTATTTAAGATGACAGGTACGATACAGGAAATGACTACTGTAATAGACTATTAAGCCGGGAGATAAAATGTAATGGACTAACAGAGAATATAGAATTGTACTATTTTATTGAATCAAAACTAGGAAACTGACATCTATTATTGTAGGGGTTAGTTTTTAACATTGGTACAAATTGGGGAAACCTGTCCCCAATGTTTTGCACAATTCAATTGTTAAAAAAATCACACACAGATAGTGCAGATATGGTGTTAAATTAGTAATAGACTTTCTTATAGAAATATTAATGGGACAGCATCATATAGAATATATCAACAAAAATTAATGATGTTGCATAACAAATGTATTTATTTGACTCATTACATCCTCTACACACCTCTATAGAAAAGATTAGAAAAGAGATATGTAGAAGTTTCAAATTGGAGTCGTTTGACCATTTTACATAGAGAGAGCTGATTTGGCCCCTAGTGATAGAGTTACAGCAGTTTGAAAATGAGGAGTTGAAGCATAATCTCAACACATGGCTTAGCTCACAGGTGGCAGAGTTCTACGAGGATATTAAAAAAAATTGTTCACCAATATTACATACAAGGGCCTTAGTATAGCTGGAAATTATGTTAAAAAAGGTTAAGAGTTGTAACTTTAATTTGTAATAATAAAACACCACCACCACCACAAAAATGGAAATTTCTTTTCGAACACCACTCTTAATAATATCAACAATCCATCAATATCAAAAACTTTAAAACCAGAATAGTTTAAATGGTTTTTACTTTTTACAATCTAACCAATATAACATGGTAGAAGTATACAAGTTATCAGTTAAATATAAAATGTAATTTGTACTATATTAGGTAAACAACATAAATGCAATGACAAATATATAACATTACTTCTGATTAGTGGTGGGCGTTAATGCTAACAATGGTCAACGTCAACACCAGTTAACGTTGAGCGTGATTAACTGTTGAAAAAATGCTAACGTTAACCTGCCAGACAGAACAGAAGACCAAGTGTCTTTGTTTGTTCAGTGTGCAGTGGACGTGTTCAGTGAGAAGTGAGAAGGCTCTAGTCATCAACCGACTGTCGCCTGTTTCATAGATAAATAAAAACTGATTATTTACAGAGGAATAAGTTTGGGAGTTATTTGTATTACTACATACTAGTTAAATAATATAATAATTCCAATGCGTGATAAAATAAAATCATGTTGGTTATTTACACCACACTATTTTCATATTATCCAGCCGCCAGTTTTAGATTTAATTATACAGTTTTAGATTTAGTTAAAAACAAACAGTAAAATAGTAGGCTACAGCAGGAACATACGTTGATTCAGTTGATGAATAAACGTTGACGTTAATAGATTCGCTTTAGTTGCTCAACTAAACTAACAGACAACTGAGAAGCATACGTGTAGCTGGGTGTGAGCGCATCGAGTGGGCCGCTGTCGCTAACAAACAACCACCGATGCGTCATCTGCAAGCACTAAGCAAATGATCAACGTTAAGAGTTAATGCACTTCTTCATCAACTGCGTTGATCGTTGACAGTTAGCTGTTACCCGTTAACGGGTACAGCCCTACTTCTGATTGCTATTATTTTTTTTCCATTTCAATTTTATGCTTAGTCAAAGCACAAAGATTATTATTTAATAAAACAAGTATATTAACACTACGAAATTAGACCTCTGGTAACCACATTCTGCAGATGCTGTTGATGCTACTGATGCTTTATTTTTATTTTTTACTTTAATTTTAACATTGTTGTTTTTACTAAGATGAAGTCCAACCACTGTTTAAATCATGAAAGTTAAAGAAAGAGGTAGGGCGTTTCCGCATGAGAAAACATATGCACTGGATAAGAATATTCAATAGGAAGCCATTGTAGAGGAAATTAGAGATTACCTGATCATTGAATGTGTATGCCTCAATCGGAAAAGTTTCATGACCTTTGGGTCTTTGACAAAGGGATAGATGATCCCTCAACATAACCTTGTAAAGGAAGATTCTAGAGTTGGTGGAGCTTATTGATCTTTTTGAATATGTCTAGGTACATCACAGCATCTTTCATTTTCAAAGCTCAAAAAATCATTGTGGCTGACACACCAGACATACTGCCCAACTGAATAAGAATTAGACAAGTAATACAAATATAATAAAGTGATAAAATAAAATATCAAGGTATTTTTATACAATGAAAAAGTTGTGGTAATAACCAAATTAAGCTTCACAAAAAAAAACCTTTAAAACAGATTTGTCATTAACTTACCTATAACTATAGAAATAAAAGTACAAAAGTAAGTATCACTTAATTGTTTTAGACATCCCTAAACAATTTGATCAAGAGGTCTAATTCCACAATAGTACACATCATTTCATAATTAAAACTAATAATGTAATACTCTGCTAGGCCGGGGATAGATTAGGTTAGGTGATACATACTAAAGTATTAATACAAATCGTGACATTATTTTAACCGTTTTCTCTTCCCCATTAGTTTCACAAACACGCACCAACAACATTTATTCAAGTCCTCTAACAATACTATACATTATTTCTTAAATACCCGTACCTATAAGATACATTAGTTCCCTCATAAAAAGAACTATTATCATTTGAAAACAAATTACATTTGTGAAAATCTCTTTTGATTAAAAAAAAAAAAAAAAAAAAAAAAAAAAAATCATTCTAATGGAACCTCAATCAACAAAATCAATATTCATATTGTTAAAAAGTTCAATACAAATACTACTATACAAAAACTACACTATTACTCAGGAAGACTATTTGTGATGTCAAGTCATCGAGTTTTTTATAAAGATATAGGCACAGTTTAAAATTGTATAAAGTTTATACAAAGTACCTATTACAAAAGACCTTCTTTTTGTAATGAAAGCGTAACCGAAGGTATGTCAATAGTGTAACTACCCTCATCATAGCTCTTCACTATAAAAGTAGACAGTTCATTTATTTTTACCAGTTCTTTGAATCTCGTAACTAATGCTTCAGAGCAGTTCTTCTCAGGTATCGCTGCAACAAATTAACAAGACAGGATTGTAATTCAAGGATTTTTCAGTCGAAATTAAGAGTCGTGTCAAATATTTTTTACAAAAAATAAACGTAAAGTTATCTAATAGCATAATGGACAAGCACAGCGTTATTGTTTTGTTCATTACAGCATGTATGGTTGGTTTTTGCAATTGGATGAAAACCAATGAGCTTAGTTAGCAACCACAAAGTCACAGAATACTTTAACAAGAACAATTAAATGGTGATAAAAACTTTGCACAAACTTTCTCACTCATCCAAGCCCTAAACTAATTGTTACCAAAATTGTCGGTTCAGTAGTCAATCAAAAAGTGAAAATGAACCAAGTCTTTTGAAAAAATATTTACATAGGGGACTGAAATACCATCGTTTGTGCCCATAAACATGTCCCTCATAAATTACATTTGATTAAAATCAAGCTTATAATATATGTGATCAAGGTTCATAATTGTTTCTTGGCTAATATTGAGCAGTAATATTTTTTTACCTGTGATTTTAACATTGAATTGAATTATTAATCTTCACATTTCACTAAAATTTTCATATTTTATATAACATAACGATTTTTTATGTCTTTTATATAACTCACAAATTAGCCTTATTTTTGAGATGGTGACTAATACATTTTGTTTGAATTCTCATAGGCTATATACTTGAACAAAATTGTTAGAGCCGATTTTGACAAAATCCTAAATTTTATTTTCTTCTTATAGCAGTTACAATTGACAATTAGAGTTGTATCTCTAAGAATATAAAAGCCTGTATTTGGACAATCTTTGATGAATATGCTTTGATGAAGAGTATACTTAATGACGTCATAATGGAAAAATAACTGAAGTAAATTTTAAAATGTTAACTAACAAAAATCAAGCCGATCCCAGACTAAGTAACAGGTTAAACAAAAAATTATTTTATACTTTAATAGAAGGTTAAACTTGTATGAAAATATGTTATGGTTTTGGGGGAAAAAAATTTGTGTTCTGGGGAAATATTGTGTTTTCATATATACCAGAGTTGTTCTCAAAAGCAATATTTAATTCACAAAAAGTATCTTCCATGACGGCTATTGTAACAATAGATTAGATGTCATACCCTTTCGAGGCCCGATGTTCCTTTATCCTCAAAATGTAAGTATAACATAAAAATAGTATGCTTGGCAGATGCTAAAACATTTAAATGATACACAAAAACCAATGAACAAGGAGGCAAAATTATAAGCTAAGCGATTTCTAAAGTTATATGCAGTATTAAAATTAAAAACATACCATCATAAGTACAAACAATTCCCATAGCTCCTACTTTTGTAAACTCTGTGGTCAACTTCCTAATGCCACTGTGTTTTAGAGAATACTCATTTCCGTAATCGATCAACATAACTTTGGATTCATCTTCATATGTGTTCATGCACATAGCTCTATACCAAGATTTTTCATCTGCAAACAAATAATATTAAATTATATAACACTCAAGGTACAAGCACATTGTGAGCTGGATAGGATGTGCTCTGGACAATAAAGAAAGTAGCATTCAACGAAAAAACTCAACTTTCTGTAAGCTAGACTGTACGCTTCCCCTACCTTATTTATTAGGCGCACTAGTCTCGAATCCTGAATTTTTCGTTCAAAGAATTATTCAATCCTCTGATTATATTAAATTTATATCCCAGGAAAATCAGTTTGACTCTTAACTTTAATTTTTGGCCAATTTTGCCTTAATTAGAAAAAGGATAGTTTGAATAACTTTTCAGACCTTGACCTCCGTCTGGAACATCCTGGTCTAGATGTTCCTGGATGGTGGGATGATTTTGATTCTCTGGTGTCCGGTTGTTGTTGATGTTTACAGTTGATCCATGTGCCCTTAGCAAAGTTCCTGTGGCGTGTTAATTTTCATTAACTCTGGACGTATAAGATTTTCCACTTTTTCGGAACTCATTGCAGATTCGCTAGTTTAACATTTCACTTCTCACTCCAATTGATTTCCTTTACAACTTGACCTTTAGCACTAATATTTAACCATTTTAACTTTTTTGTAATTTTTCAAAATAGCTTCGGGCATAGTAACCCCTTATACTTTTTCCACAACTTTTTAAAGAGAGAGTGATGAAGTCTCGTGCAACTATATTTATAGCCTAAAACTATCGTATTCCCATACCAATTTCTTTCCCTCGCAGGGATAATACGATAGTTCTTTATTTTTGTATTTCTTACGTAATTCTTGCGCTAATTTTCAGTTCTAACATTTGGTTTGTTTACCTATGAGTGAATTACCATGGTCCAAGTCCTCTAATCTTTTATTTTAATTGTTTTCCTGTAATTAGTCATTTTCATTATTATGTCAGTCGGTTGGTACCCTGACTCCGCCCATTTATACGTCCTGGAGTTTGGAACTCTACATCTTCAAACTTGCTACTGCAAAATTCCCTATTGTTTCTTCTTTATTCTCTTCTAGCGGTTTTCCTAATTGAGTTTAAATTTTTTATTTATCAGCATTTAGTAGTATGTCAGCTTTCGCGAGAAGTTCGCGTGGTGTTTTTCGGCCCGCTCGTTCACCTGCAATTCGTTATGCAATAATCGGCGTGATTTTCAGTTTTTGTTTTTCACACCTGTCACTTTAGAGTTTTGAAACTTCACTATTTTGTTTAGTTTCTTTAACAAACGCATTAGCCGAAACAAAGATTCTGTCTGACCTTCAGATCCTGGTTATTTTCACACTTCTTCGTTTGGGGGGTTATTATTTACTGATCACTGATCTGATATTATTACAAATATACTTATAGATTCTTTAGTATATTTAATTCTAAACAGATTTTCTTAATTTTGAAACTTTAACCATATCTTTTCTATTTTACTCAATCTTTTATTTTTTTACTTTAATTACTTGTTAAACTTTACTTTATTAATTATCCCTATACAACATATTCTCAAAATTTACGTTTATTTATGTTTTATTTAACTTTCAAATTATATCATTTCTCTTAACTTTTTTAATATTAATTTTTTTCAAAATTTGTCTAAGAATCTTTTATTCTTAGAATTATTTACCAATCACAGAAATACCAAGGTTTTTTGATATTGAGTAATTTTGAAAAAATTTTAATTCTTCATTCAAATCTGCTGCAGCGCATGTTAATTTTTATGAAATAACCGTAATTGATCTGTATTGCGTACAACTTGTACTACAATTACACATCCTCTAACTTTATTATTTCATAATTCATCAAATACGAATTTTTTATTCAAAATCTACCGACATACGATTTTACTGTCAAAACGGGTAGGCAAAAGTTGACTTTAGACCGAGTCATAGGTCAGTTTCACCGACTCGCGCTGAGCAGCAAAGTTGCTTACAAATCAGCCAAACCTTATATTAGGAATAAATTTTGATTTTCTCATTTTTGACCAAAATATAATCTCATACAACGAATTTCCGTTGTAGTGCATTTCTAGATATTGAAGGAGCTTTTGATAACACTATATCTCAGTCCATTATGGAGGCAGGCTTAGGTTGAGGAATTGATGGTATGGTATGTAGGAGGTATGCTGGAAAGTGTAGAGGTTATCGCAACACAC
The DNA here is from genome assembly GCA_963513935.1 of Aphrophora alni. Lineage (NCBI taxonomy): Eukaryota > Metazoa > Arthropoda > Insecta > Hemiptera > Aphrophoridae > Aphrophora > Aphrophora alni. The sequence goes on along the minus strand of OY740769.1, from coordinate 98,631,614 downwards.
AAGGTGGAATACAGTCCCCCTTATTGTGGAACCTAGTGTTTGACGACATTCTCCGAAACTTTAACAACATTGGTGTGTATTCTCAGAGCTATACTGATGTGATATTTGTTGTTGGCAAGTTTACGTTAACCATCATGCTTGGATTATCACTAAGGACAGTTGAATTTCGGTGCTGGAACGTTTGGTTGTCGTGCGACCCAGCCAAGATTTTACTCTTTCACTAGACGGAGGAAGTTGGAGTTACCTCTAACTCTCTATAGTAATGAAATCAAAATGGGAACCGAGGTTAAGTATTTGGGAGTAATCCTGGATCAGAGACTTAACTGGAGTTCTAAGTATTAACAGTTTTACTGACAAGGATAAGTCAATACATATGGCACGTATGTGCTTAATTTATTAATTAATTACTTTTATTGGAGGGACATGGGGTTTAACATAGAGGTTGATGGTGAGGATTTATATTGCTGTGATGAGCCTGCCATGGTGTAAGGTGCCATTTTGTGATAGTCTAAAGAAGAAATATAGAGATTGGCAGGCGAGAATTCTGAGACTCGTCTATCTTGTGATAACAGGATCTTGGACTGTTGTCTTAACATTCTTCCACTAATCTGTTTATTAAGACAGAAGCTAGTAAGAGTAACATAATATAGTCCATTACGAAGGATTATGGATGTGGTCTCATGGTAAGTTGAAACATTCCAAGATCAAAACAATGGTCACGGGAGATTGGATATGATTTCTGACGCTTGACATGTAATAAGCTTCTCTTTCTCAAAATCATTCGTAGTGGTAATACCAGAACGTGAGGAATGGATCTTTAGTTGAACTGGAGTAAACAGGTGTAGAGACAGCTCAAAAACTGAAGGTGGAATGAGTGCTGGAATCTGTGGTGGTACGAGGACAATTTCCCTGCAAATGGGAGTTTACACCAGTGTTACAGTCTGAAATAACAGCTTTAATGTAATGTGCTCGAGTAAATTTGAGACTTGTGTACTGGGATGGATAAAGAAATTTGCATCTATAGCGAGTCAGGCAGACTTGAATACACTGAATTCAAAGGAAAAACCCTTTCACAGGTGTATGGTCGCAACAACATTTACACATTGTTGGGTGCCGGACATACTTTTGAAATCAGTGGGAATAGGAGCGCTGATAAGCTGGTTAATAGATCATTGGTAGCAAAGTTCATATGATTAGAACCATTCTATGGGTCTCTAAGAAGAGGGCTATGTACACCATCAATACTTGGCTTCAGAAGGAATATGAGCAAACTTACACTTCTTGCTTCTTCTACAAAAATTGCATTGTACTATCTTATAAGTCAAGCTGGTGCAACATAAAGAAGGTGGTAGTCTGGATTAGAGGGCATGACCTCTTTAGAAAGTATCGGCACAGGATGGGAATCTTCTCAGCGGACCTCTGTGCAGAAGATGTGGAATGCAGGATGAGACTATGGATCACCAGCTATTCGATTGGAGTAGTCTTAAGCAGAAAAGAGTGAGCATGTTTAGACATGTGGAGAACGGCCTAACTATTCCTCAAGAGAACCTTAAGTTTGGGGAATTTATGAATCCATAGGATGATGTCTTGGAGAGTATACATCATCGTTCAGGAACACAATAGGCTATAAGAAGTTCTTATGGATCATGGACTACTCGAATTGAATAGAAGAGAATGCTAGATCAAAATGTTTTGAGTTTTCCAGTTTAAAAATGATTTTTATTCTCTCACATATAGTATTTCTTGACCTCACATAACGAAACGTAGTATAGAGAGTTATGTGATGAGTCAAAAGATTGAGTTTTTTTTTGCAAATATATCCATTTTGAAGAGAAATACAAACCAATAATGATCTCAAGATAGACATTGAAAAAATCTTTTTGTAGCAGAAAATCTTTAGCCTTAATAAAAAGGGGGTTCGTAATTTCAAATGAACTCTACCTTTCCTTATTTGAGTAAGATTTTTCTGTATCAGTTTATTATTATAGCCCTACAAGTTTAGCACATACACACAAATTCTGACATTTATACAAAATATATTGTATTATTTCAGTGTAGAGGTAAAGGGCTTCAATTATTTTATTGGAATATTTGTTTTATAAAAAATCAAATTAACCTAACATTACCTTCAAAATAGGCAGCACAAATCTCTCCCTCAGTAGGTTTGTATAAATTATCAGGTAAACTTGAACAATAGTTTTGTAGGCTTGAATTCAGATCATGATTTACGATTTTGAAGGCTTCAGTTTTGACATCACATGCAATCAACACCCTCGGATGATCAGTTATCAGCAACACCAGTAATTCCAATTCAGCCCCAACATTAAGTTTAGTTTCAGGCAAATCTTGTAATGTGATTATATCTGAAACTGATACAATTTAATATGTTAAAATGATCATAAAAAACACAATATTACACCATATGTTTCAATAATGACACAGCCCTGTATAAAAGGTAGTTCAGTTCATTGAGAGGTATATTTAATGTTATAATTTGTGTGTGGTGGTTACTGTACACAAGATGGTACTTACCCATAACTGTTGAAATGACCTCGTCATACACTAGTCACACACAAGCGTTTATTCCTGCGTGTTGACAGTAATTTCGCTTTCCAAAGATGAATGTGTATTTGGAAAGTGTTATTTTTTGTAGAAGACACCATCACTTATTATTATTTATTGATCTTTTCTGACAAATAATATTATGTTTCTTTTTACCTTGTTGTTTAGTCACAAAACCTCTCGGACATAATAGAAGAAGAGCATAAAATAAAGACACCTAGCCTTGAACACCCTAATAGCATCAGGATCGGAAAAGAACAATAATTGTTCAATTAAGACCTGATATGAAAGAGAGGGATCTAACTCAAGACTATATGGAAAAAAGACGTAAATCCAGCTAAATTCTCTTGTTGTAACCAAACGAATGAAACACAAATTTTCACAAAACATAGTGTGAAATTTACATAATAAGTTACCGACCTCATATTGGCCAATCTAAATATACTACAAAATTGAACATTCCACAAACTGTGATTTTAGATAACAATCCAATATCATCCAATACCACATGCTAATTGTACCACTTATTCATCCTAGTCACCCATCCTTCATAATCATTTAGCCTTAGTGTTTTTCTGAATAACAATATGTATTAGATATAAGTTCAGAGTTAAGTTATTGAACCCCAATTAACAGCAAACGAAATATAATATAAACTATATACAAAAATGTAAATAATAAAAGCTAGCCGAGGCAAAACTAACGAAAATATATCAAAAGAGAATTTAATCATTTATAATATATATTAAAGTCAGAATACTTGAAAGTTGCTTTATTAATTGTGTATTTTTCTGTATAAGGGAAACCCATCAATTTCTTAGACTTAAACAAGATCTGTTCACACATATCCATTGACTTGTATTTCATTAATTTAATTATAAAGTGAATGTGGAAAATTGTGTTTACATTCATTTGCATAAGAACAGGATTACTGGTTTCAACAAGTCATCATCACACATATAAACACCTTATAGATTGTGACTATACCTATAATCTACAGTTGGTGTAGATTGATAATAATAATAGATTGAAACATTGATAATAATTTTAGGATATTCTTAACTTTTGAAAAAAAGGCATTCTACTCTCTTCTTCGGAAGAACATTAAATCTAAAAATATTAAACGCGATTCTCAAAATATAATAAATTAATGATAAACTGAATTATTCTTCAAACGAATACAGTAATTTGGTTAAAGGATCAAATAAGTGGTCAAACTTGCCTATCATCTAATAATAGAGATAATTATAGGACCTAAGTTAATCAGCAACAATTTAACGGAGGCATATCAGTTGAAATCCAGGTTTATCAAATCGTTTTATAAATAATAATTAATTGTCAAGTCTGTGTTTTTGTCTAAATAAATGTTATATACAATAATATTTCAAGTGAAAAATATACGACCTAGACTGGGAATCGAACCTTTGGCTTTACGCGCCAATGCTCTACCAACTGAGCTATCCTAGTCGCTTCCCAGCACAGGGCGTAGACTTCTCACTTGACTTTACATTTAATTGCTGCAATTTTGAGATTCCAAATTTTAATTAATGATAAATTTTAATTTAAATATCATCATACATATTATTGCATCGAGCAATGTACAGATCCCATGGAATTTCATGACAACATCCACACAGGATTGAAGGAGGCCAAGGATCTGATGATGATATGCCTTCCATGTTGAAACCAGTAATCCGGTTAGTTATTAAAAGATTGTTCACTAATAATGAAATTTAAATAACCTAATAATTATATTAATAACACAATCCTGGAGGCTACATCCACAATCTGTAGTTTAGAGTAAATTTTTAAAACAACAAATTATTGGTAAATAAATTTACCATATACATTAATACACTACAAACTGATTCCATCACAAAGGAACCTCCACATATAATAAGTTCAAATTTAAATTACACATACATATCAATAAACACTTTTCATTATATAACTACCATTAACAGATGGTTTCAATTAAATAACAGACTTGCCAATTTGAATTTTTACAAATACAGAGATTTTTAGCAATACAATTTATTTTGAGTTTTTTGAATTAACAATTCTTTTTCAACAAAGTGGGCTACAGTTAATAAAACATGTGCAAAGTATGTAATATAGAATATAGTCTACGTATTTTTAAAATATACAAGTGGATGCTGCTTGAATTACTGAATTTTTCTGTGGCAATTTTACTTAAGCGAGTGGTGGACCTTGAGTCTATGTCAAATTCTTATGTACAACAACTAGGCCCACGATATGAATAAATTAAACATGAAGTGTTTATTCAGGAAATGAAACAACTACATATTTTACTAGGGAAAATTTCTAAATACATCAAACTAAGACTGTTTTTACTTATCCCACTGGTATTTATTGTTAAAAGCCACATTATATTAAAATATGGAGAAACTGATATTAAATAAGAAACCCTGGAGATTGCTTTCAAAATACGGAGCCTACGTATAAATATAGAGAACTGGCAAGTCTGAAATAGTCAATTACTGAATAAAATATGTTTTGAAGAAGCAAATCTTTCTAAAATTCGGAAAGTGGTTCTCTTTAATGGCATTTGAGAATTTTGATTAGTACGGAGATTGGTTATTTTGACATGTGTTATAAGAATGGAAGTCTGAAATTTAGATTTGATGTACAAAATGTGACATTGAAGAATAAATACTCATGCAAAAGTATATTTTGTTTCTTTAAAAAGAACCCCACAAGTTCTATTTATTAACTCTACAAATAACGTACTTCTGTAATAAGAATTCAGTATTGCTATTTGATGAGCAGCCCCAGAAAATGTCACCATATGAATGGAGTGAATGAAAATATGTAAAATAGGCCTTTTAAAAATAATATTATTATGGGAAAATTCTCTCATGACCTTATAATAACGCAAGTCTTACTAATATTTTTGAAGTTTTTCCAATGTGTTTTCCAATTCAAATTTTTATCTATATTTATTTCAAGAAATTTAAATCATCCTGTAAATGTCATTGTTAGGAATAACAGATCGGAAAGTAAACGAGAGGATACTTTATTTTGTCTACCATCACTGATGTCAATAAATTCTACCATCTGAGAAAAGTCTTAGATCTAAGTCATAAACTTACAACATAGTGAAACAATTTCCTCAATAAGATTGAATGAATAACAGTATCAAAAGCTTTTTTTTTTTTAAAACGCACAATACCCTTAATACTTTTTGTTTAGCATCGAGCTCCTCTAAAATACTCTGACACTAAAATCACAAATTGCTATATTAGTAGATTATTTACCAATATGCAGGTGATTAGTTGCACTTGAAGTTTCTTCCATTTGGAGTTCTTAACAGATCAACAATATTTCGTTTAATTAATAAATTTCGTGACATGATTTCAACATCCCAATATGCGCACATTGTTAACTACAGACATTCAGCACAAATTGTTAAACATTTAGAGTTCTGTTGTTGGTTTCGTGAATTTGCTTCAGCTAATCAATATTGAATCAAGTTTATATTAGTGAAGAGGCTTAGTTTCACTTTGATGGTTATGTGAACAGCCAAAAATGGAACACTGAAAATGTAAGTCTGTAACACTGGAGTGTACCTCTGAAGATGATAGCAGAGCTATCGAAATGTACATAAGGTAATATAAACGCATTTTACAATTTTGTGTACTTGTGTTATTTTGTGGTTTGGGGTTTTTCCTTGTTCATATACAATCATCACAGTGCTCTAGTGATTTATTTAACACTGAAAATGCTCACGCTTTTGCAGAACAAGTGTTACATACACATAAAATTAATGTGTAGCAACTGGGTTGCATCCTTTATGAAACAGCTGGTACAATATTTTGACCAAATTTTTTTGACTAGATTATTTATTTATTATATTTATTTGTCTTATTTTAAGAAAAATTTGTCTTAGTTTAAATAAAAATAATATTTGGTGAGATGATAAAAAAAATTAAAGAAAAAATACGAGTTTTAAGTACTTTAAAATTATATTGTATGAAAAATTAGAATAGAAATTTCAAGAAAAAGTTTTTCAATTTGTTGAAGATTTATAAATACGAGTATAAACATTATATGAAGTCTGAAACAAAGGAAAAATGTTAAGGAACGTTCAGTAATTGTCAGAATTTATTTGTGTTCGCCCAATATTGTATATGTAAATAACATAAATCAAGAAATAACAATATCAATTAGATCTATAAAAATATTTACTAGACTATTACTCTGTAATTCTTTGTAGCTAGATTTACATGCTCTCAATTAGATAGAACAAAAACTCGAACATAAGATCTCGCAAAAATTATGTTTAGTTAATCAACACGTTTCAACAATAAAGTTGCCATCCTCAGTGATACATGAGCTACAATAACTAAACTATAACTTTTGTAGCTCATGAATCACTGAGGATGGCGACTCCTCAAGGATGGCTTTGTCGTTGAAACCTGTTGATTAACCCTCCAACCGGCAATGTTAATTGTCTTGAAAATTCTTCGTTTGTTTAAAAATTAATAAAATATATTATTTGTATACAAAACCTAACTTATAAGACATCATTTTTCTCAGGAAGATGCATAGAATTCATCTATGTAATAAAAAAAAAAAATTTTGAAACGGTTTTGGAGTAAGTATGTTAGATGTCAAAAATGATATTAACTTTTTTTCTGAAAAATCTGTTTCACCCTAAATCAATAGCTTACTACCTTTTTCTAAGATATACAAAAGTTTTGTGTAATATTTTTGAATATATTTAGAAAAAAAAAAGAAAAAAAATGTTACATTTTAAAAATTAAAAAAATTATATACGAAAAAACTGAATTTTCTCTTTATTTTTTCCAAAAAACATAAAAAATAGTAAAATATATTTTATACAGAACTTCTATATATCATTATGTCCAGAAAGGTGCATAGAATTTAGTTGTGTAGTGCAAAAAAAGTTACATGTATCACATTTGGAGTTTTTTGGTCAAATACCAAAACATCTAAGAGTAACGAAGCAGAAATTTCACAGAAATGGTGATCAAAAACATACTAATACATTTTTCGCAATTTTTTTAACCGTTACTTGAGATTTCTAATATATTTGTGAATATATTTAGGGGAACAAAATAATAATATGTTACATATTCTAAATAAAAATGACGATTTTTCAAAAATTTGTATTCTGGCGCTTGAAGGTTAGGGTGACACGTCAAACTTTTAGGCATAATTAGTATTTTTCTAAAGCTAGGCCTAAAACAAAAGCGTTAGATTTTACTAATACAATATACTTTACAAAGAATAACACACATATTCACTTGTATACTCATATAAAACACTAAATATAAGAAAATATGCTTATAGCCTAAACTTACCATTGTTATTTATAGGTTATTCCATATACACACTCGAAATTCACTCAAAAACAAACTTTAGAAATAAAAACACATATATTGTAACTTGTATACACAATTTATATACAATTTGTATACACATACCTTCAAAATAACAAAAATCTAATCCCAAAACCAATATTTGCCACGCCAAATATTATAGTGTTCACGTCAGACATTTACTACGTTTGGACTTCAAAACAACAAATTATTAGTAAGCAATTCCTCAACTCAAGTGGTACCAACTTATAGAATGGAATTTCCCCTACAACATAGAGTAAAAAGAAAAATAATTTTAAAAACAGAGAGATATCAACTTCGTCTTTTTGTAAAGCGCATCGAATGCTAAATGAATTTCTTGTTGTCAGGTTTGTTCTATGTTCAAGTACGAATATCTCTGGATCTGTTGGACGCAGAACAATTTGTAATCTACGGTTAGAAAGAGAAACATGTGATCTATATAACAGTGTTTTAGTTGATTTAAATGACAGAAAAATAGAGTTGTAATCATATCAGGAAAAATAGAGCCGCGCTATACGAAAAGGCGCAGAGTTGAAAATTACGATTTTACGCATCAAAAATACTCGAACTTCACCAATTTTTGGAATATTATTTATAACGTTTTGTGGTAATTTTTTTTGCATGATATGCATCTAAGGAACATTAGCTTTCCAACGGTATTTTATTTTTTGTGATGGGACAATTTTAAGTGGGCGTAACGTTGAATGGCAAAATACGTGATTAAGAGTTGGTGAAATCACTTGGGAGCACGTGGGCGACCTACTGTAGGTCGCCGTGCCGGTTGGAGGGTTAAGTAAACATAATTTTTGTGAGATCTTGTATTTGAGTTTTTGTTCTATCTAATATTAGCTCACAAGTCAAGCTCAATATTTATTTATATGCTCTCAATTGTTCAATCCTGATTGCAGAAAAATTTGTATCTAATTTCAAGACTAACAAACTCTCAAAATAATCCTGAAAATTCAGGATCCCTATTCCTTCAGGATTAATATTGTTAACAAAAAACTGAAAACGTAATAAATTTTAATTTAATGGGGGAATTATATCAAAGATCATGAATAATTTTAGGATTACAGTAGAACCTCTACGTAACGAACTTCAATGTAACGAATTTTCTCTGTAACGAAGTTTTTTTAAAAAGACAAATGAAATTCCATTTGTAAATGTTTCCATATAACGAAGGCAATCTTCCATATATAATGAATTAAATGTTCGAAAAAAATGCAAAAAGTAATTTATTCATGTAATGGTGACAAGGAGAGGCGCCATAGAAGAACCCGCATCTGTCAGCGAGTTAGTATGAGTCACAGACAGCGGGAGGCTCCAGACACCCCCTCTCTCTCTCCCCACATTGGCGGTACTGGCGGCGCTCGGCTGTATATCTGATCTCTCAGTTTTCAGTATAGACTGAGTTGTCATTGAGAACAGAGCATTCACGGTGTCTAAACGGAAGGCTTTAAGTGTAGCAGATAAAATTAACATTTTAAAGGATGTCGAGCACGGCATACAAAAGAAACTTATAGCACAGAAGTATGAAATTCCTCCAAGCACTCTCTCAATAGTAATAAAAATAGGGATGCAATTTTGAAGTGTCAGGAAGCTGGAGGAAAAGAAAGAAAAAATACAGTTTAATAATTTTAAACAGTTTCCTTGTTATTGATCTGATTACTAAAAGACGTCTGATTATTACAATATTAAATACACACGTGATAAAGGACCCGTTTTATTTATTTTCTAGTTTTTAAACTCACTAAAACCGGTTAGAGTTGTCACAATTAATTGTAGGTACCGTGTTTCAGTAATTAGAGTAAAAATTAGGTAAAGTTAAAATCTAGAAAAATTTGAATTTGTAGCACAAGGGCTAGTTGGTGATTCATAGAAGAACCATTAGCGGCAGGTAGGCTGAGCCGCGCGTGTGAATGTGTCTGCGCGTTGGGGAGCGAGGGTCGCCTAAATCCTTCGGAGCGCACGGCTGTTTGGACAAACTGTAGATTAAAATCTGTGACTTGATACGATTAGTCAAAAATGAGTTTTAATAACTTTAAAAAATGTTTATTAATTGAATAGTTTTTGGAATAAGTACAGTATTTCATAATAAACTATTCGAATAACTTTTTTTTTGTTGAACTTGATTAATATTAACACTGTCGGCACTCTTCAATAGAAAACAATTAAGTAAGCTCGTTAGCCGAAGTTCCGAGAATTGCAGAAAGTACATTTCCGGAGAATAGGTTTTGTTTACTAGTTCCCACGATCCCCTCCCTAATATTAGTCAACTCGGTCTGCAAACTTTACAAAGAAATAATCAGCTGCTTCTAAGATAGTCAACTATTTCTGATTTTTTAAACTGTAAAAAAAAAAAAAAAAAAAAATTCTTTATAATGAAATTTCTATGTAACTAACTTTTTCTTTGGAACCTTCAATTTCGTTATATGGAGGTCCTACTGTATATTGATATCAAAAATTTTGAATCAAGTAATAAAATAATAGATTTTTGTTAAATAATGATGAATTTTTTATAATTTTACAGTAGACGCTCTTTTATCCGGCATCAGCTGAGCCACTCACGGTCGGTCTTTTCCGGTTATGTTCAGGCGGCTCACAAGCCTCGACTGACATTTCCCGCCAGTGCAGTGGGCTGCGCGTGCCGTTTTCTTAGTCATCCAGTGTTTGTCTGCGTCTGACGGATACATTTATAACATTTGCTGAATCCAATAAAAGCTACAACTACACAGAACTTATAAATTTGTGTTTAATCCGAAACGAGTTTTTGAAGAAGAAATCCGAATCACGAAAACAACGTGACATCAAGACTTTTTTTAACACACATGTTTATTTTCGTTCGTTAAGACCAGTTTACAGTATATACTGTGTACAACCTTAACTAAACATAATGTACAGTACATATGATATTTGATTTGGATTTAACTTAATGTACAATTAATTTTTTCGTCATTTAGCACTTTTATACATACATTACTTTATATTAAATTAAAGGAATGTTCAGTGTTTTGTACTTTGTGTTTTTCTTCATAACCTTGTCATGTCAAATATGCGTTTCGTTCATTTGGGTTTGTATAGAGTTAATTTTCTTAGGTATCCCCTTTAAAAACTAGATATGCTCGATTATCCAGCAAAATCGTTTATCCGGCATGGCCGTGGTACCAAACGTGCCTGTTAAAAGAGTGTTTACTGTATACATATACCTACTAACAAATGGTTTACAAATACTTACCAAATGGTTTACAATGACAGCTAGAATCTTCGTACTTGTTATTCCTAAATGATAATTTTATTGACTTCAGGTGAGATGTGTGCCATATTACAAATGGTAGTCACATCTAACCAAAATTGCTGTTTAATTAAAAATTTGATTTATTTTGCTTTAAATGACATCTCAACCAATTCTGTAAGTTATCTGAGTAAATTTGCTACATGCTTTTAAAGTTGTAAAGTTATTTTTGAAACATCCTATATAAATAATCCATTAACAGTTTTGTTGATATCTCATTTATTTCTTAGTACCTACAGTTATGTTGGTAATGTTTGTAATTTTATACCTCAATTTAGTTGGTCACAACCACTGCTGTAAAGGATTATGTTAGATGGTTAGTTAGTTATAGGGGTCCGAGTTTACTCAGCCTCCTGTCATTGAGACTCAAATGGATATTTAGTGACCACGCAAGTAAGTTTAAACACAGCCAAGTTTAAGCATTTTACAAAGCCTTTAAAGGTTCTAACGGACATGACTGTTACTTCTGCAATGGTGGGGATTTAGGTTACATTTTTATTTTAAGTTCTGACAACATTTACCAGAATATAAACAATAATTGTGACAAGATGTAAAAAGTCAACCTATATAAAGAGAGATTATTGAACTAACTTTCATGTCCCAATATTGTTTTCGCTCTAGGTAAAGATAGTAAAACCATTATATTAACTCAAGTAAATGTAAAGATCATAAAATATAAATCTAGATTATAAGGAAAGAAATATAAACCCATTGTATCAGTCTAGATAATTGGCTCACTGAAACGTATGCTCGTTTGTAATGATGATAACAAGATTACATTAAACAATATTAAACTGGACCATTAATTGTTATTAATTGAACCCCAAACACATAACACTAGCTACGACTGAACAGTAGTGTATCTTTGCAGCTCTCAGGAGTGTACAATTTGCTGTAAACCCTGACCTGTGTTGCATTTACCCCTACACTGCAGCAAGAAGAAAATTTGACGCCTTTATACTGGGATCCCAGAAACAGGAGTGACTCTCCACAAGTGCCACAGGAACAACAAGATATGATTAAAAACATAATGAGTATATGTATCTCTGATCAGTATGTCATAATTTAGTAGAAATAAAGATAAGTTTTACATTATAGTTGGAACATATCTATTAAATATAACTAATAGACCACAGTATTGTTTATGTTGTGTTTCTCATGTATGATATACTAAAATAAGTCACACACCAATTAAAATATATATACAGGGTGTATATAAAGTCCCGCACGGGCTTAATATTTTCTAAACGACAACAGATAAATCAATAAGATTTGGTACATCAACACCACACCTAAAAATCTACTTTTTAAAGGAACTATCAATTTTCTGTCAACATCATGGGGACGTCCCGCAAGGAGTCAGAAGGAAATCTTAAATAGGAGCATAGGTCAATATGCACATCATTTTAAAGGGCTTAGCTAGCAGAGTTTAATGCCGCAAACCGCATTCAAAAAGGTTGATCCAGTACAAAATGGCGGCTGTTCAAAGGTTTTATTTTGTTACATTTTATTAGTACAGTAGCCACAATCCCATTAAAGCAAAACTGCAACTAAATGAATACTGCAGCTAAATACTACATTATGCGTGTCAATAGAGAAGTGAATTATGACGTTAGTTATCCTCAAGGGTTACAAATTTGGTCCTAACTTATTGATAACGGGGAAAACCTGGTAATAGTAACAATTAGAAAGTTCTTATCTTTGGGTCGCCGTTTGGACTTTCATATTAGCCAGTCATTCATAGTAGGCTATTCTAGTTTTCTTGTTTTAGTAGTGCTGTCCAACCTTTCTGTAAGTGCGCGTTAGTACAAACAAGTTTGTACTATTGCTTGTAGTTCTTCAACAACACTATGTCGCTTAACGAACGTGAACTTATAACACTTCTTATGATGGTTGGTTGGGGAAACAACAGACGATCACACGAGGAAGCGTGCCATTTATTTAATGACTACTTCCCCGAGAGGCAGCCGATTTCTAGAACAACTGTAGGGAGAACTGTTAAACACTTTATGGAAACAGGAAGTGTTTCCGATCGTCCTAGATCAGGAAGGCCCGCTACTGCAACAAACGAAGAAAACTCTTTAGATGTCTTGCAGTCATTTATTGAGAACCCGCACGAGTCCCTACGCTCAGCAGCACGAACTCATGACATCTCTGTTAAGTCTGTTAGAATGGCCAGCGCGTTCACCAGATCTGTCTCCATTAGACTACTTTGTTTGGGGTTACCTTAAGGACAACGTCTACAAAACAAAGCCTCAAAATGTAAATGAACTGAGACAAAGAATACTTCAAGAATGTCAGGCAATTCCTCAAGTTGCCCTGCAAAATTCTCTTAATAGTTTTTATGTGCGTCTTTCCAACTGTCAAATAACTGGAGTTGAACAGTTCGTGCATTTACTCTGAAAACATTTGGTAAGTAAACATCTGTTTTCCAATAAAACCTTTGAACAGCCGCCATTTTGTACTGGATCAACCTTTTTGAATGCGGTTTGCGGCATTAAACTCTGCTAGCTAAGCCCTTTAAAATGATGTGCATATTGACCTATGCTCCTATTTAAGATTTCCTTCTGACTCCTTGCGGGACGTCCCCATGATATGACAGAAAATTGATAGTTTCTTAAAAAAGTAGATTTTTAGGTATGGTGTTGATGTACCAAATCTTATTGATTTATCTGTTGTCGTTTAGAAAATATTAAGCCCGTGCGGGACTTTATGTACACCCACTTTAAATGGCCGCCATTTTGTAACGGGTGATTCTTTTGAGGCGCAGTTTCCGGCATTGAACTCTGCTAGCTAAGCCCTTTAAAATGATGTGCATATTGACCTATGCTCCTATTTAAGATTTCCTTCTGACTCCTTGCGGGACGTCCCCATGATATGACAGAAAATTGATAGTTCCTTAAAAAAGTAGATTTTTAGGTGTGGTGTTGATGTACCAAATCTTATTGATTTATCTGTTGTCGTTTAGAAAATATTAAGCCCGTGCGGGACTTTATATACACCCCGTATAGAAAAAAACACTGATTTGTATTTTTTAATTTTGGAAAGGAAAACATACCTATAGACACAACTTCTTGAGGTTTCTGTTGCTGAAGCTTCCAATTAGGATCAATTGCAGTATTGATAAGATCATTTAGACTTGTTCCGTCTTTTTTAAGCAATACCACTGAAGACAAGTCATCGTTTTTTATTTCCTACACAATTCAAACAATAATTTTAATTAATGAAATGACAATAATCATAAATTAATGTTTATTTTCCTAGATGTGTTTATACAGAATGTCACAAAAGGAAACTGACGTACTTCATCGGTGTATTCCTTGAACCAAAATAATGATAAAAAGTTCGTATAAACATAAATCCGGAAAAATTTGAAGTTTGGAGCATTTTATAGTGATAATTTTCATCAAACAATTTCCATTGTTGCATCAAGTTAAAAAACTTAATTAGGCATAATCTAAGAAGTGTATTTACCAATGCAGGACTAAATTAAAATAATTAATTTGTAAAACTGATAAAACTAGCTCTAATCCACTTTAATTATAAGCACAAGTCAGGAATAAATAGCCATATAAAATATTTTATGCTTTTAAATATTAAAATTTTCTAAAGTTTAAGCGCTTTAAACTCCTCACAGATAGGTAGGTTCAGCAAAAAATATTCAAGAATAAAAAAGGCTTAAAATTTGGTGTTAAAACCGAAAACACTAGGGTTTCCATAAGGAATTTTAAAGTAAAGTATATTGGAAAATTTAGGCCATCTTTAAAGTTTCCAAAAGAGGTCTTTAAATCCTATTACAAAGTGAGGACAATCTCCTATTTATACAAGGGGCGTTCAATAAGTAAAGAGACAAATGTAGTGTTAAAATGTTTTATTATATATAGGTGAAACTTTTTCTATTTTTCAACATAATCCTCCCTTACATTTATACACTTTTCCCATCATCGTACCAACTTTTTTATGCCTTCAACAAAAAATTCTTTACTTTGGCGTTGAAGCCAGACTTACACCGCTGTCTTCATATCTTCATTGATTTCAAATCTCTTACCTCGCAAAATTCTTTCATAGATAGAAATAAGTGAAAATCTGATAGAGCCAAATCAGGACTATAAGGAGGGTGGGATAGGACTTCCCAGTTCAACCTTTCAATAGTTTCCAGTGTTTCATAAGCTTTGTGCAGGCGAGCATTGTCTTGGAGAAAAAAGCACTCCCTTACTCTGCAAACCCCCCCGTCCCTTAATCAGAACTGCTGGCTTCACTTTTCCTTCCAGTTCTTCCCTGCAATACTCTCCATTAACAGCACACTGAGTTTCCAGGTAGTCAAAGAAAAATGGACCTTTAAAGTCCCAAAAAATGGTAAGCATGACTTTACTAGCTTTTGGTTGGGTTTTGAATTTTTTCCTTACAGGAGAAGACGTATGTTTCCATTCTATGCTTTGGCGCTTGGACTCGGGCTCAAAGTGATGTATTCAAGTTTCATCACAAGTGACAATTCTTTCCAAAAAATTTTCTTCTTCCTGATAATATCTTTTCAGTTCCTGGCAGATTTGAAACCTGACATTTTTGTGGTTGTCTGTCAACAGTTTTGGAAGCCAACATGTGCATGTGTTGCAGTATTTCAACTTGTCATGAATGATTGAGTGGACGGTGCCTACAATTGTATGACAAGTTTCAGCTATTTGAGCCATTGTAATTCTTCAGTTTTCCTGAATAAGAGTTTCGATTAGGTTTTCCATCAAAGCATTTGAAACCTTAATCGGTCGGCCTGAACGTTGCACAACACTCACATTTGTTCACCCAAGTTTGGACCCATCTATCCGCTTATAAAAGTTTATAAAACTTTTCCCATATTATCTTTTCATTCTTGAATAAATTTTCAAAACATTACAAAAATAAACAAATGTTCAACAATGACAAAACAGCTGTATTATGTTGGCAGTGTTGCCAACTCACAATATTGATAGTTATAAAATTTCCCAGGTGATTGTTTTTTAACCTGGAAAGGCTTGTCTTATTATTTATTGAACGCCCCTCGTAGTTTTCCATAGGATTAATAGTTTACGAGAAAACCAATAGTGTCCATGATAAAATGATCACCCTGTATACATTTATACTTTAAAATATCTATTACAAAATAATAAAAGATTATAAACCTATGATCCACCACTATAGTATATCTGCTTCGGTCAAAATGAGGGAGGTTGTGTTTTAAACATTTTTGTACATACTAAATATAGAAAAGTGTATACATATTTATATTTTTGGGACAGTTCTTGAAAAAAGTTTAATTAGAACCACAATGATTTCAGGTAATCATAACCCATAGGTGTAACACATATATGTTTGAACTTGTCATTCCTTCTCAAATTTATATCTTATTATAAGTTACACTTTACTTATAAGTTATAAATTTTACTTATTATAATTTATAGTTATTTAAGTAAAAATAGTTATAAAACATGTTTTATTTATTATTATCAGACAGGTTAAAAAAATATTATAATAATAAGAAATAAAATGTTTTTACTCATAATAATGTAACTTACAATTTTAAACGATTCGGACTCGATATTTTTTAACCAATCCAAGACATCCTGACTAAATGGTTTATCCAGTTTGTTTGCTAATCCAACCTCAATAGCACAGTAGGGTATCTATAAACAACAAATAGGTTATATTTTAACCATCGAGATAAACAACATCCAATGATAAAATATCTAAAAAAACGTATGATGCATTGAATGTCACCAGTTATTTTGCTTTACTTAACCTAACGTGTCTTTGACGAAAAAGACAAGTCAGGGTAAAGTTTAATTTATTTTATATTTATCTATATATAAATAAATGGATGGATGGATGGATGTGTATGTATATTCCAACATAACTCTAGAACGTCTGGAGCAATTTCAACCAAACTTGGTATACATAATTTGACCTAAAATCTCGAGTAAAAACTCTGGAGGCAAAATTACTAATATTAGCTTCAGGGTCACTGAGATGAATAAGGAATTGAGAATTCTAACTTTTCCTTGTTTATATATTTTTGAGACTATGGTCCATTTAGGACTAAATGTCAAGCAACACGTAACATGGATTTTCATAATTATAATATAAGGAATTGTAACTTTTTAAGACATCAGTCTCATAGGCTAAAGGTTGTGAAAAAACTTCATTCTCATGCAGTTAATAAATTTATTAACAAATTTCTGGATTATTTAAGACTGGAAATAGATTCTGTAAAATTTAAAAAAACAGCCTAAGACTACTTGTGTTGTGAGATTTCTTTTACTCAGTGAGCGAGTTCATTCACCATACCTGGTGACTGATATTAATGGTAGGGACTGTACCATTCTTGGTGCATTTCTGTTGACTATTGTTGTTCAGTTAGAGTTTGTTTTGTTAGTGTTTGTATCTGTGATTATACATTTCCTCTATTTTATATATCTATTTGTTATCTTTGACTTACCGCCAGCAATCCTTGATTAGTTCTTTTTTTCAGTTTATATTGTCATATATTTCATTACACTACACGTGTTTCGGACATTGTCGTCCATCGTAGGGTGATAACACTTAGTTTAAACATTCAACACAAAATACAAGTATACACATAACATTCACGCACAAGAAACACAATATTTTCTTTTTCATCAATGTCACCGCGCCGGCACTATAGTATACTATGCATTAGTTATGTGCGTATGGTAGTCTATCTGTTTATCAGCTCGAAGGTGGGGGTTGCCTCAAACCTTTTTTTATCATTCAACAATCCATCAGGGTTCTGCAACTCGCCGCGATTACTTGTATTTTGTGTTGAATGTTTTAACTAAGTGTTATCACCCGACGACGGACGACAATGTCCGAAACACGTGTAGTGTAATGAAATATATGACAATATAAACTGAAAAAAAGAACTAATCAAGGATTGCTGGTGGTAAGTCAAAGATAACAAATAGTTATTCAAGCATATCCGGATACTCTAGACTATCTTTATGATATTTTATATATATTTGATTTTTTTTATTTTTACGTGTATTATAATCATCTATCTGTAACTTATTGTAGTATTACTTATATGATCAATTATTTATTGGATGTATGTTTTTGTTCTTATTTTGGTTTTGTATTTATGACTGATTTTATTTTGTGTATATACAGGGTGTTTCGGGATAAGTGTAACAAATTTTACCAGGTGATTCCTTAGGTCAAGACAAGAAAAAAATGTTCTATAACATTGGTTCGGAAACCTTTTGTTACGGAATTGCAGCCAAGAATAGGCTTTTCACTATTTTCTGTGTAGTTATAATTTTTGCTTTGGGCTTAAGACAGTGATTAACTACATTGAAAATAGTGAAAAACCTATTTTTGGCTGCAATTCTGTAACAAACGGTTTCCGGACCTATGTTGATAGGACATTTTTTTCCTTGTCTTGACCTAAAAAATCACCTGGTAAAATTTGTTACACTTATCCCGAAACATCCTGTATATATTCTTTTGTGTGCATTTACAAATACTATCTGTCAAGAAGACTAATAAAAAAGAATAATTATAATAACAGTGATAATTTCGATGCAGAAGTATTCTAGCGTTAGATATCTCTCTTCCATTTCCATCAGGTCTCTCTTGACCTTTTAACCCTCCAACTGGTGCTCGACCACTTTTTGCCTTAAAAAGTGGTCGCGACATTAGTCATGGCTCACTTCACTAACTATAAAACACGCATTTTGCAATTCAACGTTACGCCCACTTAAAATTGTCCCATCACAATAAATAAAATACCGTTGGAAAGCTAATGCTCCGTAGATGCATATCATGCAAAAAAAAAAATACCACAAAACGTTATAATGAATATTCCAAAAATTGGTAAAATTTGCATATTTTTGATACGTAACGTCTAAGTTTTACGTTAACAAGTTTTAAACAAAACTTACCTCTCGTTTGTCTAATTTTCCTATTTCCAAATTTCTGTCAGTCAGATATAACATAACACTGCTTGATAGATCGCGTCTTTCTCGTCAAATCCGTCTTTTTCAAATGTTTCCAACTAATATAGTTTTTATTATATAAAAATTAAACCAAATCAAGAATTTAAACGCTATTTTACACGCTAAAAATTACATTTTTGGCCATTCAACTTTTATCCTAGTAGATATTATATTATCGAAATGTATTATATTATACCATTGAAAAGGTAATCTTTCAATCTTTCATAACCAAGTTTAGAAAATTTAAAGTTGCGTAAAATAGAAAAAACACGACTTGACTGAAGTTTACATTCTTAGCGCTAGGTTCCGACACTTTGCCGCGGCGAGTTTTATATAGAAAATATCACCTATATGTTCATATATTTTTTCGAAATGGTAAAACATGTCCAAATGTTACAAGTTGACAATATTATATAGTATTTTCCTTTCTCTTTCGAACTATGAAGTCGAAATTATCGTAAGTTATATAGTTTATGAATTATATCCATTCTAGGAAATAATCCTATGAACTTTCAGACCGGTTTGTGATATTCAGTGTCTAGACAGTCTTGAAGAATCCGATCTTTATTTTTATACAATCTTGTCGTTTTTGATATAACTGTAAAGAGGAGGTTTCAATGTTTAACCTTGTATTTGTATCTGTAGAAGGATAAATACAAAGGCTGTGGTACTTTATAAAACCTAGAATAACCTCAATTTGATCTCGCAAGGATTTGCCGATGTGGAAATTTCAAAGTGTAATAGCTTTGTGTTTTTATAGTGAATATAAGTTTCATGAAGTGATTTTTTTTATTATAATTTGTTTATACAACTTAAAATAAATTTGTCAATGTTTGTAGAGTGTAGTTATGAGTGATAATTCATATTTTTGGCCTAGTATAGCCAAATCTAGTACTAGTCAGGCCTAGTTCTAGATTTGCTTTTGGAACTTTTAGTTTCAAGAAACCATTTATTTATTATAATATGTATATACATAATATATAAATGTATATACATAATATATAAATGTATATACAACTTATAATAAATGAGTCAATGTTTGTAAAGTGTATTTATAAGTGATATTTCATATTTTTGGTTTTTTTTCACAGCCCTAACCTCAACGTCTAGGCTATTGTGAAGGTAGATTTTTATCATAAATGACCCATGTCTAATGAAAATTATAAAAAAGGATTTTTTTTTAGCAACTTTTATCCACAAATATATTACAAATCTGTTGTAATATTTTTAAAAAATCAAAAAAAAAAATTAATATGATTTATGTACTGATTTCTGTGAAATTGTACTCTACGTTACTCTTCGATTTTTTGGTATTTGACCAAAAGACTCCAAATGTGATACATCTAACTTTTTTTTCACTACACACCTACATTCTATGCACCTTTCTGAACATAATGATATATAGTACTCTTGTATAAAATATATATTACTATTTTTGGAAAATTATTGAATAAAAAAAGGTCTAATTACATTTTTTTATAAATTTTTTTTTTTAATTTTTAAAATGTAACAAATTTATATATATTTTTTCCTAAATATATTCAAAAATAATATACAAAAATTGTGTATACCTTAGAAAAAGGTAGTAGGCTATTGATTTTGGGTGATACAGGTTTTTCTGAAAAAAAGTTAATATCATTTTTGACATCTAACATACTTACTCCAAAACCGTTTCAAAATTTTTTTTTTATTACATAGATGAATTCTATGCATCTTTCTGAGAAAAATATCTTATAAGTTAGGTTTTGTATACAAATAATATATTATATTTTATTAATTTTTAAACGAACGAAGAATTTTAAGACAAATTAACATGCGCCAGGAGGAGGGTTACAACAACAAAATCTTATAACTATGTTTCTTAAATAATTTGATTTTCATATTTAAATGAATTTGATCTAATATATTATCTAAATCTCGTCTCAAGATGTATTCTTGCTTGACTCTTTATATGTTTCACTTTACCCAATTTTGTAAAAATAGAATTTTATAGCATATTGTAAACTTTTCTTATTTGATATTGATGAAAACCTATCACGTCGATATAAACAAAAGATACTACTGTATTGAATTTTAGAAAAAAGCTTTCAAGAAATGGAAAATGATAACTTTGAAAATTTACTTAACATAATCAAACAGTTCAAGTTTAATACAAGGGGCGTTTGGTATTTTTATTATTTTTCTTTTTACATAATCACCATTTAAATTTAGGTACTTATGGCGATGGACTAGTTTGGAAATCCCTTCTTTAAAAATTCACCATCTGGGATTTGTGGTTTACTAACACACAGTCTTTCCTGAAAGATAAGGTTTGCCGGACTTATTTATAATTTTCTTGGTGAAGCAGTATGATCCTTTACTGACTGTTATTTTGACTCAGCATTTACGTTAGACACGCCAGTCTTATCCCCAGTCACAATTTTGTTGAGAGATTCTTCCCTTTCAACAGCATATATTCAAAGAAAGTCTAATACAGAACTAATGTGTTGTGCGATTCTCAGAAATAATTTACTAAACCTACTGAGCACAGATTCTATAACTCAAACTAACAAGCTTGTCAGATGGACCATATTATTCATTTTATCATTTAAGCTCTTAAACCTAAAATGTTCTTATAATTAGACAACCGTTCCTCACCATTTTATATAGAAATATTCTATTATGCGATTAATATATCTCGCTTAGAATATCTCAAATTTTGTTTTGTATTAAGTCATCAATCCAAAGTCCAATATTTCGCCAATTATCCGATATAACAGCATATGAACTACTAATATTTATTGATCGCAACCGGGTTTACCTACTGGTTACTGAAGTCACAATCTGCAATAATCCAGACGATTTCTACTATATTTTGACTTAGACTTTGAAAATGATAAGCTCAAAAATATGAAGCATTACAACTTGTAAACTCATATTATTAAAAAACTGGTCAACTTCACTAACCTGCTCAAAACCAAGTAATCATCCTTTTGTTAATAAAATATGGAAAATTATATTTGTAAGTAAATATGATTATAGCGTTTCAATAATATTGATGATCTTGGAAATTTTTAACATTTTATGACAGCTCTATACCAAGTCAAAATGATCGCACAATTTAACTTACATGTTTAAACACCTCAGGAAAGGTTTTCATGTTTAAAATTGTAGTCACTTCTGAATTGCCATAATCTACAAACAACACTTTATATTTATCTCCATCCTTTTCTAATATTTCTGCTCGGTACCATTCTTTGTCTTTAGAGAACTTGCAAGCTACTAGGTCTCCTACCTCTGGATTAGTATTTAACTTTTCTTCTGAAAATTACAAAAAACACAAAAATAATTTTTAAAACATTTTTATGAGTTTTAGAAATAGCAAAAATTTGTAACCCATTATCCAGATTCAGTTCAGTTGTACTCCTGAAATATGAATCATATTCATAGACAATATTTGATCAATATAAAACTGTGTATCATGTAAAAAAAAAAAAAAAATGACAAGACAATTTTGTATGCACAGATCATTCATTTACTTTTGAATGCTTCTTTTAACATATTTGTGTTTAGTAGGTTATTTGAATAATTTTTGTTTAAAAAAAATTAAGTACAATTTTCTTTGTATTTAACAAATATAAAATTTGTAACTTTTGTTTTTATATAAATAGGTTTTTAATACAATTTATTTTATACTCAAGTGTAAACAAAAATTGAAGAAAAAAATTATTATTGTAATATAGCTTCAAAATAATTCAAACAGTTTCTTCCCCTCAGTTTCTTCAGGAAACTAGTAAGAAATTTCCAATACCTGTTTGGGACAAGGCTATCCTTAAGTGAAGCTGTAAAAACACATTGATATGAATGGTGTTAGGAATAATGATTTAGCAAGAGCTACATATATAGTTTAAGAACTAAGTAGGCCAGAAAGTCTAGTTATGTGAATTGGTAGCACAAAATGAGAAATTGTGCAAATTCTAAGCCTGCTAACCTAATCAATATTTGATATGAAAATGACACAGTTGGGGAGAGGAGATGGAAAGCCTTTAAATAACCAGGGAGCAAAAGGAGAAGGGCTTTTTACAGGGATCAGTCAAGGGGGGAGGTCTCTTTTGTGGAGAGATCATAAGTAGATTTTGGTGCAGCAACGAAAGGCCTTGTTTCTGAGAAGGGGACAAGTGTAGAAGGTCCCGCCCACTACAAAAAAGAAAGCTGGTGAATTGGAACTGAAATTTGGGAGCAAGGCAGCTGAGAGTTAACCAACTCCCAAGAAGGAAAATGTAAGGAGACCATATCTCTTTTTGTGTTTGAGTTTTGTTTTGAGGGTAAAGTCTAGAAAGTCAAATTTAGTGTAATAAATATTCTAAATTGGAGGAAGCAACAGATTCTTTTGAAGATAAAATTAAGGTCGATTTATTTGGGGTTTTTGGAATACCTTATGCTCAGCTGTGTCATTTAGGATCTTGGTTCTGTAAACTAGATGTAAGTGATAATCTTAGTAATTGTGTGTGAAGAGATAAATATTTGATTGTGTTACAATAAATATATGAATATAGTTTATGTACAGGGTGACAATTAAGTCTGGAACCTCTTTTTTAATTTTTAAACCACAATAGAAAAAAAATACCAAAGTTCACACGTGCTTACTGGTGATAGTAACGCACACATCTGCCCAATTACCGACCGGATAACCCTTTTGGGGGACGGTCCACAAGGAGTCAGACAAAATTCTTAAATAGCAGCATAGGTCGAGTTTGGTATCAAATTAAAGGTCTCACTTAGCAGAGTACAATGCCGCAAACCGGACTTCAAAAGGTGGATTCATTCAGTAGGTATAGCTGTTTGAATTTTAAAACTCGAACAATGTAAATTATTAAGTATTACAAGTAAACACCAATTTGTAAGTACCTGTGATCAAAGTAAGTGTTTAAAATGTTCCCGGATAAAATAAAGCAAAAGCTTAAAGTTTCAAATATTTAATGTTAAAAAAGGCAGCTTTCAAGGCGTACCGAGTACATCTGGTTCAGGATCTGAACGAAGATGACTTCGATCGGCGGCTCGAATTTTGTGAAGTAATGATGGATAGAATTGACCGAAAACAAATCCTTTTGAACGATATTATATTTTCTGATGAGGCAACATTTATGTTGAATGGCAGTGTCAATAGACATAATTGTCGGTATTGGGACAACAACAACCAGCACTGGAAAGAAGAGAGTCATACACAGCATCCACAGAAACTTAACGTTTGGGCAGGTATTATAGGAAATCAAATTGTGGGCCCATTCTTTATCAATGGCAATTTAAATGGTGACTCGTATCTAGCAATGCTCCAAAATGAGATAATTTCTGCACTACAAGCTGCTCTTGGTCGACAATTTCAAAGAATTTATTTCCAACAAGATGGCGCGCCACCACACTTTGCTCTCCTTGTTAGAGAATACTTGGATACAATATTCCCTCACATGTGGATTGGAAGACGTGGTGCAGTAGAGTGGCCTGCTCGTTCCCCTGATTTATCTCCGCTGGATTTTTTTGTTTGGGGATACCTCAAAGATAAAGTTTATCGTACTAAACCTCGAGATTTGGCGCACCTAAGAAATCTCATAGTCCAAGAAGCTCAAGATATTCCTCGTGACTACCTTCAAAATGCAGTGGATGGCTTTTACAACCGCCTAGGACATTGCCAGACGATGGGAGGGGAACATTTTGAACACTTTCTTTGATCACAGGTACTTACAAATTGGTGTTTACTTGTAATACTTAATAATTTACATTGTTCAAGAGTTTTAAAATTCAAACAGCTATAACTACTGAATGAATCCACCTTTTGAAGTCCGGTTTGCGGCATTGTACTCTGCTAAGTGAGACCTTTAATTTGATACCAAACTCGACCTATGCTGCTATTTAAGAATTTTGTCTGACTCCTTGTGGACCGTCCCCCAAAAGGGTTATCCGGTCGGTAATTGGGCAGATGTGTGCGTTACTATCACCAGTAAGCACGTGTGAACTTTGGTATTTTTTTCTATTGTGGTTTAAAAATTAAAAAAGAGGTTACAGACTTAATTGTCACCCTGTATAATAAATTATTCTAAATAAAATTACCTCTTGCATTAGATGATATTGCCAAACTATTTTGTTATTTTATTTGAACTCAACAACTGGAATTTTAATTCCTAACAATGGATATAAATGATGGTATTTTTAGACATAAATAAATATCTCCAGTAGCAAATAATCATCTTGTGTGCACATTTAAAAACTTTTACTAGGCACAACTGAGTTCAGTCTACGCTGGATGAAATACATTTTCAAACAGGGTAATCAAGATTAATTTGAGTATTTTTACATTTAATTCATACAATATAAAATAGAGGAAAAATAAAGTTACAAACGTTCAGATATTTAAAAAATTTGTAGCATTGTGCAGAAGTCCAACTTCTTGTTTATTTTTAGAACTACCTGAATCTAATCCATGAATTCAGAAACGATAAATCAACGGTTCATTGTATTAGAAAGAAATTATTATTTAAAAATATTCTGAAACATGAGAATTTAAAAAATTATGTTACTGAGTATCACCTACAATATTTATTAAAATTATGTATCACCTGTTTTACAATGATTTCCAAATTCTGTAATTTTGGTTGAAAACTTAAAAGCTTGAGGTTCTAATGATATTACATAGACTGAATCATAGCTATGGCAGGAAATTAAACTGACATCAGTACCAGATTTTAACAAAATACGTGGCACAATCGAAGAAGGCTGCCATGTTTTAAAAATAGCTTGGCCAATTTCAACATCCTTTTCTTCTGATTTCAGGCAAGCTTCTATTGAACCATCATCATTTACTTTTGTTACTTCATAATACATATCTGAACCATCCTCCTGAAACAATAGTATTTTATTACTATCTTAAAATATAATTTACAATGGTGTGCTATTGGTAAGACAACTGGGTAGCGTAGGATTGTAGACTTAACTATTTATAAATTACAAAAGTAACCACTTTCACAATATTACTAACAAACGACTTAATTAATTTCACACTGCTTAACACATTCACCTATTTTGGAGGACATGTTCCATTGATGTTTCCATAGACTGAAGTAGCAGCTCCATGACAAGTTAAAAAAAAAAAATATTAAAAGATAGCAGCACCAATTAAGCTGTTATTTATTCCTGATGTTGGTTAAGATATTTCAAACTATTATTTTATAGGTTAGTAGTCCGGAATAAAATAAATTGTATATCTTTCTGTCAGTTTTAATGTTAAGTGTTTGTAAATAGTGTGCCATGACAGTTTGTGCAAGGCATTGTAAATTTGTGTTCTTATAAGTAATTATTTAAAAATCAATAAAAAAATAAGTACATTTGTAAATTAATGCTAATTATATGAAATCTGAGAATCAAATTGTAATTTATTCATCTGCTCGTAAAACTTAAGAACCTGAAATATTATTTATAAAGGATGACAAAAAAGTCACTAAAATTCTGTAGTTTCCAAAATTTGATTGTACATTCGATTGCATATTGAAAGTGAAGCCAGTGCCCATTTTCCCCACACAGTGTGTTTTCAGGATCAGGCAATCGGCCCATAATACCCATTTCACTCAGATCTGCCTGGAATCAAATTGAAATCTACGTGAATAGTTTGATCTACAAACGTTTGAGTGATCAACCGTCACCGTGGGACCATATCCCAGAGACCTGAAAAGATCTGCAGCTGTGGCTCAATTTTGAAAGACAACAGGACACCTATCTGGAGGTCCATCCGTATCGCCTAGTTACCAACGGCATCTGCCCACTGTGCAAGAATGCCAGGATGGATGATGAGGGCCTGAAACTCTGCCTTGACCTCAGCACTATTGCTAGGTGCTATTTACATACTTGACAGCCAAGGACAAAAGTTGTATAAAATATATTTGTAAATAGGTTATATCGATAAAACTTACTATTCCCATGCTAACTATTTAGCACAAACTTTTAGATTTGTTTTTTCATGTCTACTGGAAAATGTAGACATTCTTGAATTACACTTCTGTTGTGTTTTTGTTGTAATTATGAATTTCAAAAGATTATTATATTTAATAAAAACATTGTCATATTTTGAAGTTATCACGATGAAATAAAACCACCAAATTGCAAACATGTCTCAAATATTTTCACAGGTAAAAGAATAAAGTGATTTGCGATTGGAGATAGCACATCTAATGTTTTTGTTTTCTAATAGTTTTAGGGACATTCAACCTATTTGGAGATGTGCTTTTTAGTACAGACTATAGTTACTCGTATATATTTGCTTCTTTACAATTCTTTGCTGAGTATCTCATATTTTAATAAGGTTCCTATCCATGTTTCAACCACATCAAATGTTCAAATCAATCACAAATAGCCTCCAGCATTTAGTATAAAACGAAGCCCAAAGTTTTGAGCATTTGGGATGGACAACTTCGGATAATGCACTGCCATTCCTATTTGAGGATTAGAGGTGGAAAAAGACCCAAATATCAACTATGTTTAACCAAGGAAAAATAAAAGTGTCTTCATCTTATAGTGGAAACCATCAAGGAATTACTTTCAAATAAATCTTCACAAAATTTTAAAATCACAGCAATATTTTCATAAATACTAACCTTAAAATATTAACCTTTAGTATTTCGTGAGTGCGTTTTCCTATTTGTGTACTATTAGGTAATACCAAGGATCACTTTCGAAAGTAACCCTGTGTCTCCTATCCATACTCTTGTGCAATATAATTTAATGACTAGTCTTGTGCAATGTATGTTGTCAGGAGGACTAAATAAAATGAAATGAAATACAAAATCTAAACTAACCTTAAAATATGTATTTTTAATTATATCTTCAGATATTTTTGGAGTTTTAATTTCACAAAAAGCAGCAAAAACAGGTAAATCATCATATTTTGAAGGAATTTTCTTCAATTGTACAGGTGTTATTTCATTTCCATTATCACAAGAAATACACTTATCTTGTTCGTAATGGATGCCTCTTATCCACTCATCATCTTTTTCGTCCAATTTAACACCAACCATTTCACCAAATTTCGGTCTAAACAAGAACAAAATAAAATGGTGTTGATAGTATAATAAATTAGTACTTTTAATTATTAATTTTATTACATTCAACAATTTCATATTGTTTTGCAACAAGTCAAAATATTTCAAAAACAGTTAAACAAGTTACAAGCTATAAACATTAAAACATACAAAGGCACAAAGCACATGCAATAAATTATATTAACATATATATATATATATATATATATATATATATATATATATATATATATATATATATATATATATATTGTATAATTTAAAAGCAACACTTTTAAGTCTATAATGTAGCATACAGAAACTTCTACACAATATAGAAAGTATTGAACTTTAGTCAACCTCCATTAATTTGTTATTAAAAACATTGACTTCCATTCTTTGTCAAAGGCATTTGATTGTATTAAACCATGATTTGCTTGTGATGAAATTATCTTACTGAGGAATTAAGGGTAAGGCTTTTTATTAGTTGGTGTCATTTCTTTCTAATCATTTCTAAAGAGTAACTATTGGGAAAAATTATTATTATTTAAAAATTAATAATGATGAACCATAATTCTTACAGGTTGCTTTGGTTTTGCTTTTTATGGGGTCATTTTCTTTGTGGAATTACCCCAAAGAGCAATTTCATAATTTAAGTGAGAAGAAAATAGACCAAAGTAGGTTAATTTCAGAATGTGTTCTGAACAGAACTGTGCCAATGTCTTGAGTAGAAAAACGAATTTACACTGTTTATTAATGTGCTCCACACAAGATAGTTTGCTGTCAAGAATGAGTCCTAGAAAGTTAAATGATGATAGTCTCTATTATTTGCTCATCCAAAACTATAAGACTTACCTCATCTAAGTCAGGCTTCAAACTAAGAAAGTGTGTATTTGGTCTTTAATGGGTTTGCTTTAAGATTATTTTCATAAAAATACTGGCAAGCAATGTTTATTAGGATTAATGCATTAACTTCGACATTACAAAGTCTTTCGCCTTTAAGCCTCCAAAGGTCGCTTGTTAAATTACTTCGTTTGTTAAAAAATTAATTAAATATATTATTTCTATACAAAACCTAACTTATAAGATATCATTTTTCTCAGAAAGATGCATAGAATCCATCTATGCAATAAAAAAAAATTTTTGGAAACAGTTTTGGAGTAAGTATGTTACATGTCAAAAACGAAGTTACCAATTTTCAGGAAAAACCTGTATATTCCAAAATCAATAACTTACTACCCTTTTCTAAGATATACAAAAGTTTTGTGTAATATTTTTGAATATATTTAGGGGGAAAAAAAATAAAATTTGTTATATTATCAAAAAAACAAAAAATAGTTTACGAAAAAATGTAAAATGAGCATTTTCTTTTCAAAAAATCACTAAAAATAGTATTATTTATCTTATACAAAAGTTCTATATCTCATTATGTTCAGAAAGGTGCATAGAATGTAGGTGTGTAGTGAAAAAAAATGTTACATGTATCACATTTGGAGTTTTTTAGTCAAATATCAAAAAATCGAAGAGTAACGAAGCAGAAATTTCACAAAAATGGTAATGAATAACATACTAATAGATTTTTAGGATTTTTTTCAACCATTTCTTGAGATTTGTCATATATTTGTGAATCTATTTAGGGGGAAAAAACAATAATATGTTACATTTTCTAAATAAAAATACCGATTTTCCCTAAAAAGGTAACTTTTACGAGTGAGGTTAGGTTTGTAACCTCCACAATTTAGACTCACTAGTACCAATTTGAAGATAGATCAAAGACAAAACTTATAGATTTAACTAAGAAAATATATACTTTACAAAGAATAACACACATATTCACTTTTATAATCATATAAAACACTATATATAAGACAATTTGCATATAGCCTAAACTAACCTTTACCGGCCTAGGTTATCGCAAATAAGAACGTTCAAAAACCAAACTATCACTCAAAAACATAAGCTTTAGATATAAAAACACATATATTGTAACTTGTATACATAATTTATATACAATTTGTATACACAAACCTACAAAATAACAAAAATCTAATCCCAAAACCAAGATGTGCTACGCCAAATATTATAGGTATTTACGTCACACATTTGCTACATTTCGAGATAAAAAACAAGCCTCTTAGTAAGTTTTTGCCCTATGTCGAGTGGTACCAACTTATAGAATGGAATTTCCCCTACAACTTAGTGTAAAGAAATATAAGAAATATAATATTAGAAACCAAAGAGAAATGCAAACCTAATGCCAACCAAATTTCGTCTCGTCAAGTTTGTTCTACGTTCAAGTAGGAATATCTCTGGATCTATGAGACGCAGAAAAATTTGTAATCTATGGTTGGAAAGAGAAACATGTGATCTATAGAACAGTGTTTTAGTTGACTTCAATGACAGATAAATAGAGTTGGAATAATATCGGGAAAAATGGCGTCGCGCTAACGAAAAGGCGCATAGTTCAAATCTACGATTTTACGCATCAAAAATATGCGAACTTCACCAATTTTTGGAATATTATTTATAACGTTTTGTGGTATTTTTTTTGCATGATTATGCATCTACGGAACATTAGCTTTCCAACGGTATTTTATTTATTGCGATCGGATAATTTTAAGTGGGCGTAACGTTGAATGGCAAAATACGTGTTTTATAGAATGCAGACTAGTTATGCACGGAGCGCTGAGGTCGATTCGGGGTCGAATAACCGTTGCAGGGTTTATAAGTTTTGTCTTTGATCTATCTTCAAATTGGTACTAGTGAGTCTAAATTGTGGAGGTTACAAACCTAACCTCACTTGTAAAAGTTACCTTTTTAGGGAAAATCGGTATTTTTATTTAGAAAATGTAACATATTATTATTTTTCCCCCCTAAATATATTCACAAATATATGACAAATCTCAAGAAATGGTTGAAAAAAATCCTAAAAATCTATTAGTATGTTATTCATTACCATTTTTGTGAAATTTCTGCTCCATTACTCTTCGATTTTTTGGTATTTGACCAAAAAACACCAAATGTGATACATCTAACTTTTTTTTTCACTACACACCTACATTCTATGCACCTTTCTGAACATAATGAGATATAGAACTTTTGTATAAGATAAATAATACTATTTTTAGTGATTTTTTGAAAAGAAAATGATCATTTTACATTTTTTCGTAAACTATTTTTTGTTTTTTTGACAATATAACAAATTTTATTTTTTTTCCCCCTAAATATATTCAAAAATATTACACAAAACTTTTGTATATCTTAGAAAAAGGTAGTAAGCTATTGATTTTGGAATATACAGGTTTTTCCTGAAAATTGGTAACTTCGTTTTTGACATGTAACATACTTACTCCAAAACTGTTTCAAAAAATTTTTTTTTTATTGCATAGATGGATTCTATGCATCTTTCTGAGAAAAATGATATCTTATAAGTTAGGTTTTGTATAGAAATAATATATTTAATTAATTTTTTAACAAACGAAGAAATTTAACATGCGACCTTTGGAGGGTTAAGTAAACGTAATTTTTGTGAGAACTTGTATTAGAGTTTTATTCTATCTAATATTATCTCACAAGTGAAGCTCAAGATTTATTTTCAAAAAATTGGAATGATTTGGCTACTTTAAAGTAATCTGGAAAGATACATTCTACAAAGGAATTGTCCCCAGAATTGTTAAAGCTTTAATTAGCTCTTAAGAGCTCTTCTTTAAAATCCAAGTAGACACTCCAACCAATTCAGAAGACTTGGAGTTCTTTATACCTATGAGCCTTGATGTCACACACAGGAGGATAATATCATAGAGGAGGAAGGAGACAAAACAGTATTTATATTTTTTGTTGGCTTTATTCCCTCTGGATTATCCACATTGGCAAAAACATTATTTAGAAGATTCACCACCTTTGATGGATCAGAATACTATATCCTTTCTTTTTTCAAAGTAATTGTTTCATTTGACTTTACTGCTATACCAATCCAGATGGTTTTAGGCAAATTATCAGGAGCTGCTACTGATTTTATTTCTTAACTTCATATGCTTTAGCTGCTGTAATGACTTTTTTGTAGTCTTTTATATTTAAACTAGTTTTTTAATTTGTCATCTTTGCTAATTTATATTTTTTATTTCTACTAACAATTTTCATTTTCCCCCTTAATATCTTGTTGTTTTGGACTTGTCTTTTTTAAATGAGATGCTAAACTAATTAAATTAAAAATTATTTATAAATTCTGAGGCTTGTTCATTTGTTTTTAATTATTTCAAGGCGTTTCCAAATTTTTCCTAGGAGTAAAAACTTCTATAGGGCAATGTTAGGGGGCACCTGTCTCCTGAAATAACATATATGAAAAGGTGGTTCAGTTTTTTTTTTATAATCATAAAAAACCAATTTCCCATGTATAAATGATCAGCGATACCAGACTCCACAATTTTAACCGATAATTGATCTTTGGTTGTATACTAGTGGCATTCTCTATAGATAGCTGACATTGCCAACACATGTGTAGGAGAGTCAATCAACCAAATCTAGTCGAATGTTAGTAACTAATCTTGCAACATTCTGTAGAGTACATGATTCGTCAATTCATGAACATCGAAATCACCAATAATAAAGAATTTACGTCTACTAATAAATAATTCGTTTAACAGTCGGAAACACCTCAATATTACTACTAGGTGCTCTATATGAGCCTATTATTATAACAAAATTATATATTGTTACCAGTAGTTCTATACTAGTTTTTTTTTTTTTTACAAATTTAAAACCATTGGGCTAGTTTCACAGTCACTGCTTATAAATATGACTCTTCCTCCATTTTTTCTAATCGCCAATATGCTGATTCTAATTTATAGGATTGAAATATTTTTTTACGCTATAGATTTAGTTTTAGTTAGCAGTTATGGCCTTAACAACCCACTGTGAATCAAGTTTGTTGGGGAGGAGCCAGTAAAAAGTCTAACATTGAAAAAATCGAGTAGATTTGGCAACTCACTTCCCCGCTATGACAGTGCTTGGCACAGGTGAATCTTCTGGAGTTACATTCATTTAAGGAAAATCATAGATACTACATTTCATTTTTGGATCAAAGTTACAAAGAGTATAAATTAATGAACAAAATATAAAAATACATCAGTAGCTGTTTTCTTTCCTTGTAAACAAATCATCAGAAATTTCTTAACGAAAACAACATTTTTCCGTCTAAATAAATATATGTAATAAAAATCTTTCCCTTTAAATTGCAAGAAACTTCAATAAAAAAACTAATATTTATTTTTGTTTTGTGTTATATTATTATTATAGGGGAAATAATTATTACTGTTAAAGCCAAAATTGTTTAAAAAATAAATATGTCAGTACTGCTGACATAATGTTAATGTACTGGTTAGAGTAAACAAGTTTAAATTATTGAAACAAAAACGATTATTTAACTCATAAAAAACTAGGTAAATATAATAAAACTACTTAGTTACTCAATAACTACTTAGTTACTCAAGCAAGGCGTCGGTAGCCTTGCTTGGGGTAAGACTCATGTAGGGCGTTGTTCAAATCTAAAACCATATGCTACTCTTGCTTTCTTATTGACTAAACGGCTACGTAGGTGTTTTTTACATTTATGATCCAGGTTTAACACTGATTAACAAGAGTTGATTTATACTCTCGAAACATTTTATGTTAGTTTTTATTTACAAAAATGATGGCAAATACCCGATTAAACAAAATTAATAAGATGAAGAATCCCTCATTATCAGTTAACTTTAAAACCAGATTGTTTTAAAATAAATTCTAAATATGCTGAACTGGTACATCATTTTATTATGGCCTTTTACCTAATACATATTAAGTTGTAAGTTCAAAATGATTTAAAAACACTTACTTGAAAGATTCATCATAGGGTTGTTCTTTCAGAACATCTGTCAGTTCTTTCAATAAACTATTTAATTCCATCAACTCACTACAATAAATAGTGACAATGACTTGATGGTTGGAGGTACATTGCTGTACTCCTACTATTCCTGAGTAATTGTTCTTAAGTAACTCTGTGATATTCTTCAGTTGTCCACACCTGCAAAAGACAATGATTTATAATAAAGGCTGTACTTAACTTTAGAGGATATAATCTTATATTAATATTAAAATAAATTATACATCTGTTTTAAGCTGCGTATGACAATGCTGTTATGTGGTGAAACTTAGATCAGCAAGGCTTATTCAATATTGTGAAATTAAAATAGTATGTTTATTTATTTATTTATTTTTAGGATGCAAATGTTTATTTTATGGTAAACTAACTAATTATGTACTGGGTTTGGTATACAAACTAATATAATTGCCATTCCATAAAGATTAAATTTATACTACATTAGACTTCCATTAGTCCGGCATTCAGATCTGGAATGCCCGAGCGGTGGGTCTGGATGTGTCTGGGGCTTCGTTCGCAGGGCCGGACAGGGATTCTACTGATCTTGGTTGCTAGTTTTATGTTAGCAGGGGTGATGTATATATTAATATGTTTGTCGCTTTTGTTGGTGTGGGGTTGGTGATTGGGAGCGGCGGTTTCTTTTGGTTCTATGGGAGGGGATAGCAAACACGACTGAATGTCCATCAGTATAATTGGACAATTTTCCCGTTTCCTATCCAATTCCTTCTTACTACCAGAAACATTTACCATTCCTAATATATAGCCGGTGTTTCACTTTTTTATTACTTTTCTATCTCTCTTCTGCTTCTATCCCAAAATGCTCTAGACACATGTGGACTTTAATTTATTCTTGATTCTAACTATCCTCACAATTCTAGGTAGAACACCTTATGCTCATGTATGCGTAGTCAGAGGGGAGTCTGATCGTTAGTATGCGAACAATGGATACCAGGCGCCCTCCAGTTTCAATTAGCAAGAGACTCTGCCTCAGTTGACTCTTAATTCCTAACATCTTGTGAGAACAAGATGGAAGTACAAGGAAAACAAGAAGAAAATATAGTAACACAAATCTTAAAGGCTGAACAAATGTCTAAGGATTAGGAGAATGAAAATTCCAAGGAAGTAGATGTAGGCTCACAAATCCTACCAATGCTACAAGAAAAGCTGCCAAACTAAATGGTGCTAGAATGGGAAGAGAATGAAGTGGCTAATTGTGCAATGCTACAGTGCGGCTTAAGTAAGGGTAGAGGGAGTACATAAGCAACTTCCTAAACAAAATGAAAATGAGTCCAATCCGTTGAGACTATTCCAGAATCCAGATTGGCTTTTTGCCAAAAAGGTGTTTTGAAGCTCAATGTCCAAACTTAGAGGCTGAATGTACAACAGTTCTAACTTATGGCTAAGTGACGGCAGTGATAAGGGCAGGCTTCCTAGTAGAAGATTTCCCCGATACTCTGCTCACAATGAGCCAAATAAAATTGGTGCACAGGGAGATTCTGGGAGAGGTATTGCAGCAAAGGGAGGCGATGAAACCCAAGTTAGTAGGTGTAATACCTAAGCCAGGATACCAGAATATTTGATCCAATGAAGAAACAGCTAACTGCCTCAAAACATAGCCAAAAAGCTAAAACCATGGGAAAACGCTGGTCTCAAGGCTGTGCAGGAAGGGGAGCTGAAACTTCAAATCAGCCTAGTTTTACACATCACAAAGCAAGGATAGGACGGCTGTTGCTCTGTCAGAGGCCAAAACTCTCATCAAAGTCATGCTGGCAGGAGGCTTATTACAGCCTTGGCTGGTATGTCTGAGGAGTGGGGTTGGTGGGGATGCGGCGTCTAGCTGTTCCTTCCTTCAAAAGGAATAAAAACCTAAGGAGCCATGTCACCCAGAACCATTTAAGATTCTTAGAAAGCTTAAATCTTGTCTGGGACTAAAACATAATTAGTAGAGTTGTCAAAAAAGATTGATCTAGGTTGCAGTCACAAGAGGCTATATAGCCTCAGACCCCAAATTCACTAACTAACTATGGCCTTATCCCTACCAAATTTCATAAAAATCTGTTTTGGCTAGAACACACTGCTTGAATTGCAGAAAGACATAATTCCAAATACCAATATTAGGACATGACTTTTGCTATGCAAAAACTTTTTACTTTTCAACAGTTTGTAGATAATCAAAATTTTAAAATACATTATCTTAAATCAAATCAATAAAAAATTGCAGGATGTACGGATATCTAGAGCCAAATAAATGGAAACTATCACACTGTTTTCATTAATCTCTTTCTTTTGAGAAATCTAATTGTGCACTACTAAGAAATTTTTTAAAATTATTGTTAACTCTATTTAAATTAAAACTGTTAAAATACTTTGTAAAGAAAAAAAGAAGTTAGTATGAGTGTTATATGCCTACTTTTTAGCATAGAAGTGTAACTGTATATTTCGAATGCTGAAATCCGAAATCAACATTAGTTTTTATTTTATTTTTCAATTTTAAAGGAAAGTAAAGATCATCAATAATTTTAACTTATTTCGATTTAAAAGATCTTAATATAGTAGTTTTGAGTTGAAATTAGAGTTTAGATAAGAGGGTATGGAGTTACAAAGCTGTAGTAGTAATAAAAGCTAATAGCAAAAAATGATGTACACAAAAATTACAAACAGTCTCGTAAACGCCTATAAAATTATATTGTTCAACATGTAATGTGTTTTAACAAGATTATTTATTTAACGTTATTATTTTAGAATTATTCAATTACAAAATGAGTACCCTACTCTTAATCTCAGGATTTAAAAGTCCAATAGTCTGTAACTCTTGCTTTGGTTATTTGTACAACACTTTTGAGTGCACAACATAAATTAAAACTATAAAAACTTTATCCAAACAATTAGCATATTTGATATTTTTAAAACTAATTAAAGGTGTGTGATAGAAGTGGATAAGTGATAGGCGGATATGATACAAAGTTAATGGTGGATTGTGTTTTTAAAAAAATGGAATTTATATTGCTTATGTTAATAAAAGTTCTTTTTTATTCACAGTTTTTAATTTGTTATTATGACATTTAATAATGAATTTTGAATGTGATGGATGAAGGTGAATTTATATTCTTGAATCAATTCCATGGAGGGATAAACAAATTTCCACTTACCAATTTTCTAAATTTATATATTAGCTACTTAGCTGCTTTTTATCATTAAAATAATTATTTAAAACACTTAATCTTCCTGGATCTATAACACTGATGCTACCTCTTCTTCACCATAGAGACTTCTTCTTCCTCCCGATATATAATGTGAATTCTATTGCTGTTCTTGCTGCACAAATTGGTAATTATATAGCAGAATAGCCTCACTTCAAAATCAATTTTCATGGGTTTTATTCGTCAAATAAATGTTGGAAAAATATTTTATTATCGAAAAAAAAGTGTCGGAAAGATGATTACATAATATAATTACACAAGTTGTTTTTTCGTACAAAAATTAACTCTGTGTTATCTTTCATACTCATGACATTCACTTCAATAAACGTACGGAAGGTTTGGCCAGGTGGTTATATATATATATATATATATATATATATATATATATATATATATATATAGCAACCTGGCCAAACCTTTCGTGACATATAATAATACAGCCCTACATATTTACAGCAAAGAAAACATTATTTATTCTTATGAAGTAAGGTATGTAGTAGAGGACAAAAAAATAAAACAAGGAAAATACGGCGCCACCAACCTCCTAAGACCCAGAGGTGAACTAGTTTATAGGCCTAATAGCCTAATGTACTTTTAAAAGTACAAATCAACACAAATCATAGAAACCCAGAATAATTATTTGTCTTTAGTATTATCAGCCTGATGTTTATGAATACTCGTTTTCATCATTTATGGCGAATTACGCGTGAAATACATTTAAATTCAATAAATTCCTCTTCTACTGAATTTGCAGCAGAATTTGACTCTGATTAAGATTTTCTTGTGTAATCTTGTGTAATTATATTATGTAATCATCTTTCCGACACTTTTTTTTCGATAATAAAATATTTTTCCAACATTTATTTTGAATAATAAAACCCATAAAAATTTATTTTGAAGTGAGGCTACTCTGCTATATAATTACCCACAAATTATATTATATGGAGATAAAAAACATAAATGATATTTATATCTACTGTGGTATGGGTTTTGATGAAATAGGTTAAGTTTTTGGTTGGTGATAATGAATGTGTTTAATTTAATGATTTTCATGTTATGCACGTGTGATCTTATAACTTTGGAATTTCGGTATTGTTACAACATTCTATTTTCAGTAAAGTTTTTGTCAACCAATATAAAATTATTTTACAATTACAAAGGCAAACTCAATTTTTAAAAAAGGGATGGTTGTAAAAAGTACTGATTAAAGCAATATAAATTATATTTACTTTGCACCATCTGGTTTAGGGCGAGACCCAGAAGGCTTTGGCTTTGCTTCAGATTTTACTACATAGTCATGTCCTTCCACATGGACTATAATTATACCGTTATCCTGAAATCATACAAAAATCCATAGTAATTATTTTAATATGTAAATGTTGACTTATTTTATATCAATTTGTTCAGAATTAAATTTTCTACACGGTTAACTCACAAATTGCATGCTTTTTACCTAGACATTTATTAAAGTTATTCCACTTAACTTTAAAAAAAAAACCAAAT
Source organism: Aphrophora alni (assembly GCA_963513935.1). Lineage (NCBI taxonomy): Eukaryota > Metazoa > Arthropoda > Insecta > Hemiptera > Aphrophoridae > Aphrophora > Aphrophora alni. The sequence goes on along the minus strand of OY740769.1, from coordinate 98,592,733 downwards.
TTTCCCAAAATGTTTTGGGTTTATCACCAATTATCTCAAAAACTAAGAAAGGTAGAGGTCTGGAATTAGTTTTTATTAAATTTTTCATACCAGAAAACTATAAAATCATTAAAATTTCTATAAAATTTTATTCCAGAGTTTTTATTTGAATTCATTTCACTTTTGATGCTAACTTATAATGCAAAATCTTTCTTTGCCTAGCTAAGCGTTTTTAGACGATTTTCCTTATTTTTAGTAGTAGAATTGCCTCCTAAGATCTTTACATTTCCTCGTGGGACACCCTCTATATGAAATCAATTCTAGTCCGGACAATTTTCACAACAGATCCATAAGGAACACAACTGAAGGAAATCATTGATATTGTTGGAGAGTGAGGAAAAGTAATGTTTGATCATGTATATTCTGCTTACAATACAGTGGAATATTCAAACCTCTTATAGTTTGTACAAGTGGAAGAGATGCAATATATATATATATATATATATATATATATATATATCTTAACATATTACATGTTACATAACAATTAACTAAACACAAGACTTAAATTATTATTAAAATTTAAACTAATATTGTATTTAAATATGTAAATACCTCAGAGACAGGTTTAACTTTAACAACATCATCGACTTTCTTTAAAAACTCCTCAGGTGTTCCCTCGGCTAGACGAATTTTAAAAGCCTGTACAGAAAAAAATATGAATACATTCAATATATATAGTACATATAAATGAGCATAATTTTATAGGGAAAGTTTAAGAATATACCTCCCTAGCATAATAAGTGCTACAAAGGATTCATTATTATTTATTAAACATACTGTTAGGAATTATAATTATTGTTAATTACGTTATTATTACGAATTATTATTGTAAATAATGTTAATAATAAATTACAAATTCATTGCAAGTCTCAAAGTAGTAGTAGTAGTAGTAGTAGTATTAGTAGTAGTAGTAGTAGAGGGGGAGAGAGAGAGAGGGGGGGAGGGAGGTGTTGCAATAGCGGACTGGTAGTGAATATTGGTAAGTCAATGACCTACTAATGACATCATTCATAATTGACCAGAGGTTCTATTCAGCATTGGTATACATTATTTTTGTATGGTCTACATTACCATTTCTGTGAAATTGCTGCCTCCGTTACTTTCCGATTTTTTGCTATTTTACATAATACCTCCAAATTTTTTACATCTAACATTTTTTTTTTCACTACACAGCTAAATTCTATGCACCTTTCTGAATATAATGATATATAGAAGTTGTGTTTGCCATAAATATAACTATTTTTGGTGATTTTTTGAAAATAAGCCGAACAATTTCCCCTTTTTCATAAAACATTTTTTCATTTTTTTTAAATTTTGAAAATGTAACAAATTAATCCCCCCCCCAAATATATTCACAAATATTATACAAAACTTTTGTATATCTTGAAAAAAGGTGGTAAGAAATTGATTTTGGATGATACAGGTTTTTCTGAAAAATGTTAACTTTTTTTTGACATCTAACATACTTACTCCTAAACCGTTAAAATTTTTTTTTAAAACTATTACATAGATAAATTCTATGCATCATTCTGAGAAAAATGATATATTATAAGTTAGGTTTTGTATAAAAATCATATTTTTTATTAATTTTTAAACAAACAAAGTGAATTTAACATTGCCGGTTGCAGGGTTAAAATATCATCTGGTTGTTTTTTGAACATACTATATATTTCGTCCTCTTCTGTATTGTTCATTAATCTGCCTTTCACACGTGTGTAAAACTTCTACAATAGTATCAAAGTTGGCTATTTTTTGATTGTTGGCTTCAAGTGACATGCGTAATTAGATTTAGTACTATTATAGTTATTTTTGGGAAGATGTTCTTTATAATGTTCTCTAAACGTTCTCACTGTTTGGCCTATAATAATATTTAATTTTTATAACGCAGTGTTCGTGCAATATTCTTCATTCAGTGTGTATTTTATGTTAGAACTTAAGTTTATTTCTGTTGTTACATTATCATTACAGTTACAAATATCTGATTTACTAATTTAAAAATTGAGAACAAATTTTAATAAAGAATTTTTCCTTCTATAAAATCAATACTAAGCCTTTCTCTGAAAATGTAATTTTAACATTATTCTACTTTAACGATTTGTTCTACATGAATTGGCGTACTTCTCTGGTAAAAGTTAGATATAACAATGGAGGAAAGTCTTCTCCAAATGTAACATAAATTAAATAATCTATTTTGCAACCTCAAGGAGACAGTTCAAATATTATTTTATTCTGAACATAATGAGGTAATGAAAATTTCTTTGTGCATTTTAAACAATTAATATGTGAGTAAATATGTAATATTAGGCAAGCTATGATACTAACTATAATTCTCTTAATTTGTTTGTAATAAATATAAAACTTTAGGAAAGCTACTTTACTCTTTAATCGCCCCACAGTTGGTGCGTCAATTGTAATAAATATAACAATTAAGGTTTTTTATTTATCGCTTAAGTTAAGTTATTTTTACCTTTTATTATTTTTATTAAATTTAAAACTTTGCACAGCTTATGGGCGCCAGGCAAGCTTTCGCTTGCCAAATTAGAAAAATGAATTTAAATATTATAAGATCTCGGGCATGAATCCTTTTTTAAAGTGTACTTTCAGTGATTTCTGGTATCAAAATGAAGAACTCTTGTTAAACTGAAATTTTAACATAAATTTATTGATTAAAAGAACATTTCTACATTAAAATTTATTACAAAGAACATGTTATGAAAATTATCTATAACTATCATCCTATCTCAATTAATTTTTTATTTACTTTAAAAAAAAAAAAATTACTTTTTATATTGAATTTAATTTTATGTTGCAACAAAATATTTATAAAATGAACAGAATTCAAATATCTGTTATTTAGCATTGAATTTAGTGTATTTCTAATAAAAAATATGTCAGCAGACATCTACTAATTTTTTATTTAAAATATAAGTATAAAGATATCAAATTACAAAAATTAAAACATATTAAATTTTATACAATATGTGAGTTAAGTTCATGTGTTAAATAACACATATTACCAGATCGTTGTCACAGAGTGCATTTACACAATAGTGGTACCTGAAGTATGACGTTTGATGATCGCCTTTCCATTCTGCCCGCGGAAAACGAGGTCTACCGAAAGCATTTCAGTTACATTTCGCAAAATGTTTATATCAAGAATGTCTACTAATTTATTAGTCCATTTTTTCACTTTGTAACTGTTCACCATTCGACCGAATTCGATATTACTCGCGTGATTGTCTATTGTCCTTTTTTGTAACACGCGATTCGTAATAAGCACTTCTAACACTCTGTTCTAAATCACTTTCTTGAGGTAGGCCGTAACGGTACTTTTAGCGATAAAAGTCCAATTAGTTTGCTCTGAAGTTTTGCATTGAACTCATATCGTGGGAGAAGTCTCCTAAAAGAAATTTTAACTTTAACGTTCATCATGTTAAGCTCTAGTTCTTAAATAATAAAAAACCGTGCAAATACTCATTTCAGGCCACTGAAATGCAAGCCGTAAATTCTTTCAAAATTTAAAAAAATAATGTGCATCGGCAATCTTCATGTTAGTTTTCCAAGTCTACATCACCTCTGATCCAGGTAAAGCAAAAATTGCTGTTTACATTTTATTGAGTTAACTATGTTAAAATATGTATTCTATTTATAAATCTAAAATTTTGAAATCTGTTTTCAATTATAACTAAACTTTAGGTTTTCTGTAAAATTTTAAAGTATATAATTTAAATAATCTTTTGACATGCACAGTTTTAATTCTCAAAAATACTGTTCAGCTTATTTGTTCACGATAGTCTCTCATACACACGCCTGACAAAAAACATTACATTTTTATTAAAACACCTCTATAGCAACTTTTACAGGTCTGACCTCATCAGGTTCCAAACTAAGATTCTTTTATAACACGTCTAACCACCTCAACACTTCAATTCAGACTGAGAGCACATGCTGGAAAACTCACTTCCTGTTTTCTTACAGGGTTCACAGTAGTTGCTCCACGGATAGTCCTTCAATTCCCGCAACGTCAGTGAATAAAACTTCCCGCATCCCATCGAATGCACTGTTCAATGCTCTGAGCATAACCAAAAGTTCCTTTTTAACTAATTTTTTATTACACACACAAAATTAGTTAAATCCTTATAAGTAAAGTTCTTAAATCCTATACATTATTATTTATTTGTGTTTGGAAATCTATATTAATTGAATTTACTTTATTTTAACTTAAAAACATGTCACGTTTTCACTCATTTACCCCCTCCCAAATTCTTTCTATACGATTTCCCGCTATGTTTACTATTCAAATTAGATTAACCTTTTTTTAGGTATTACATGTTTTCAATAAACTAAGAACGAATATTGCACTAATTTTCTCAAGAACCTGTACAATAAGCAAGGTCCAAGAAAATGGGAGAGGCCATTAGATGGATCGATTTTGATAAAATTTAATCTACTTATAGCTCGTGCGTTTCTTCGTGAAGCCTGAGGTTGGTTGGAGAAAGTTGTTTATAACCGGTTATTCATGTATGGGGGTGAACGAATGTCAGTCTGCACTGTCACCACGCCCGAGTATCATCGCTGTAGCGGCCTATTAAATCTATCTGCACAAACATTGCAGATTTAATTTTTACAGTGCGGCCGTCACGTGCTGCCCCTAGCGTGCAACTCTGAAAATACAGCAATCAGGCCACTTTCTTGAGGTAGGCCGTAACGGTACTTTTAGCGATAAAAGTCCATTTAGTTTGCTCTGAAGTTTTGCATTGAACTCATATCGTGGGGGAAGTCTCCTAAAAGAAATTTTAACTTTAACGTTCATCATGTTAAGCTCTAATTCTTAAATAATAAAAAACCGTGCAAATACTCATTTCAGGCCACTGAAATGCGAGCCGTAAATTCTTTCAAAATTTAAAAAAATAATGTGCATCGGCAATCTTCATGTTAGTTTTCCAAGTCTACATCACCTCTGATCCAGGTAAAGCAAAAATTGCTGTTTAAATTTTATTGAGTTAACTATGTTAAAATATGTATTCTATTTATAAATCTAAAATTTTGAAATCTGTTTTCAATTATAACTAAACTTTAGGTTTTCTGTAAAATTTTAAAGTATATAATTTAAATAATCTTTTGAAAGAAAAACCAATAGAATTTCTTTTTATTTTAGTTATTATAAAGTCAAATCACCAATTAAAAAAAAACCCATTAAATTTAATTGCAACTAAATTTTAAATTATCTGTCAATTGTACGAGTTTAAATTCAAACAGTCTTTTAAAAAACGAAAAGCTTCTCTTTTCGTTTCTACCTTTTATAAAGTAAAGTCATTCAGTAACTTATTTGAGCACATATAACATTTTGTTTTCAAGGAAATTGCATTTTTAAAGCTCAAGTTACAGAGAAATATATTGCTCATAAATCTACAACAGAAGTGTTTAAACTTGTGGAAAAATGTCTCTTCTTTGACTAATTGTAACATGTATTTTCTACAGCTATTGCTGGTTCATGTTCATGCAGGAAGTATAAGATTAAGTCCCTGCTGTAACTTCAAGTCCACACAAAAAAGAAGGACATTTCACCTAATAAAAAAAATAAAAGTGAAAAACAAAAGCAAGAACATAATCTGCATTTAAGTTAATTGAGAACTTGAAGGGAATTTGTTGAATGATGTTTTAGATAATTTTCTGTAAAACAAAACATAATTATTTTCTACTCGGTAAAATGCAAAACTAAAAATAAAATTCTTATTTGGATGGGATAAGCATGCATTTTTGGACCTCACGACCCCAAAGGGGTTAATTTTCTAAATTCAGTTTGACGTCAATATTAAATCAAAATTTCCCTTTTTTTTTTACTAATTTATATATTTAAAAATCTTTATTATAGTTGGCCAACTCAAATATATATATATATATATATATATATATATATATATATATATATATATATATAATTAATTAAATTTTGTTAATAATTTAAATTTAAAATCTTTTATAACATAAGATGTCCTGAATACAGCGTAAATATTAATTTATTGAGTTGTTTTATTGTAGGTGTGTGTTAGCTAATTAGATAAGATAGGAAAGTGTATGCAAATAAACTGTAGCAAACAATTGTGTTCTGAAGTGACTTGATTTAGAATATATGTTATTAAAGGTTTGTATAATCCATACAATCAAAGGATAAACGGCAATTTTGCAAGAAAAAAAAAAGTAGGTGGGACAATCTTACATAGCCAGACCAGAGAAATTATTTTGAATTTATATAATTTGATGGAAAGAGAGGCCCAGGGTCCGATTCTTGTTAAACAGGTAGCGGAAGCAATGGGTGTATCTCGTAGTAGTATACAAAGAATACTAAAAGATAGGTTAACTCCTAAACCTGCACGACAGCCTACATTCTCCACTCCGAAAAAAAGGGAAAAAAGAAAACCTCTATCGACCACTTTAAAAATAAACTGTTGTTCGGAGAACTATACACGAATATCACACTAATGAAGGTCAGAAGCCAACTCTAAAAACATTACTTCCTATTGTAAAAGAAAAAAATTGATTCAGGGGTGGAATTTGGAGCCTAAGACAAGTGTTGAAAGAGTTTAAACTTAAATGGAGAAAATCTCAAGACAACAGAAAAGTCCTGATTGAAAAACAAGAAATACGAGAACAGAAGGTCCGCCTTATAAGGAATATTAAAAAATATAGAAGAGAAGGGCGGCCTATCATATACACAGATGAAACGTACATACGCATTTCACATAAAAAGGTCCATTCATGGTCCGAAAACAACAAGAGTGATCTTTTACCACCAATTTCAAAGGGCCAGTATGCAATAATAGTGCATGATGGGAATGGGAACGATTTTGTGGATGGTGCATCACTGATTTACAAGTTAGGCCAAAAATCTGGGGAATATCATGACGTAATGAATTTTAGCAATTATTACAAAAAATGGCTCTCAGAAAAATTGTTTCCGAACCTACCTCCTAGAAGTGTTGTAGTCGTTACAATGCATCTTACCACAATAAACAAATTAACCCAGCTCCAAACAGCAATGCAAAAAAAAGGAGAAATGATCAACTCGCTTATTAAACACAATATCCTCTTCGATGACAAAATGTTGAAACCAGAGCTTTACCAATTCATGCTCGTGCTAGATCGCGGCACTTGCGTGACCGGGAATATGTAGACAAATCTGTTTTCTATGTTCACATAATTTTACGAAATGTTAAAACTTGTCCAAATGTTACAAGTTGACAATATTATATAGTATTTTTCTTTCTCTTTCGAACTATGAAGTCGAAATTATCCTAAGTTATATAGGTTATGAGTTATGTCCATTCTACGAAATGATCCTCTGAACTTTCAGACCGGTTTGCGATATTCAGTGTCTAGGCAGTCTTGAAGAATCCGATCTTTATTTTTATACAATCTTGTCGTTTTTGATATAACTGTAAAGAGGAGGTTTCAATGTTTAACCTTGTATTTGAAACACATCTGTAGAAGAAAAAATACAAAGGCTGTGGTATGTTAAAAAACCTAGAATATCGGCATTTTGTTAGTTCGATCGCAACCTTTTTGCTGATGGAAAGTTATAAATGTAACACCTCTTGTGTTTTTATAGTGAATATAGTTTCATGAAGCAATTTTTTAAATTTTAATTTGTTTATACAACTTATAATAAATGTGTCAATGTTTGTAGAGTGTATTTATTTGAGTGATAGTTCATATTATCGAGGTATTTTACAGGCCTAGTCTAGCCATGTGTTTTGCGAATTTATTGTTTCAAGAAGCCATTTATTTATTATTATATGTATATACATAATATATAAATGTATATACAACTTATAATAAATGTGTCAATGTTAGTAGAGTGTATTTATTAGAGTGATATTTCATATTATTGGTTTTTTTTTCACAGGCCTAGCGTAGCCTAACCTCAACGCCTAGGCTATTGTGAAGGTAGATTTGTATGAAATTATTTATTTATAAGTTGTATATACAAGTTGTAATAAATGTGTTTTGTTCGTAGGGTGTGTTTTCGGAGTGATTTATCATATTATCGGTATTTTTTCTAGGCCTATGAAGTGATGTACTTTTATTCAAAATATAAATAATGGCATCCAGGCAAATGACCTAACCTTGTCTTACCACTTGTGTTTATATAAACAGATATTTCCTTATAAAAATTGTATAAATTGATTTAGACTTTTACGAACAACTATATTGCAAAACTTTTATATTTTGAAAAAATTCTAAAAAATTTTTTTATATGGTTTATATACCTATTTCTGTGGAATTTTGCCTCGGTTACAGGGTAAATTTGTTGATTCCGTAAATAATAATTCCAAAATGTTTCCATCTACATTTTTTTTCACTACACAACTACATTCTATGCACCTTTCTGAATATAATGATATATAGAAATTGTGTATAAAATATATATTACTATTTTTGGTAAATTTTAGAAACAAAAATGATCATTTTACCCTTTTTTATAAATTTTTTTTTTTATTTTGAAACTGTAACAAATTTATTTTATTTTTTCTAAATATATTCACAAATATATTACAAATCTCTAGTAATCATTGAAAAATTTAAAAAAAAATCTATTTGCATGGTGTACATTACCATTTCTGTGAAATTATTCTCTCCTTTACTCTCCGATTTTTTGGTATTTGACCAAAAAACTTCAAATGTTTTACATCTATCATTTTTTTTTCACTACACACCTAAATTCTATGCACCTATGCACAATTTTTTTTCCTTTCTAAATATATTCACAAATATTACACAAAACTTTTGTATATCTTAGAAAAAGGTAGTAAGCTATTGATTTTGGATGATACAGGTTTTTCTGAAAAATGATAACTTCAGTTTTTGACATCTAACATACTTACTCCAAAACCGTTTCAATTTTTTTTTTTATTATATATATATAGTAGGTTTCCTACATTTCTTTTGTGCACATATCAGAGTTCAGATGCTAAAAATAGCCTACTGACTTTCTTTTTCTACAAATAGATAAGACGGCAAATGAATCCATATGACAGTAAGTGGTCGGCTTTGAGTGTACGTCTACTTCTAGTGTTACAATAACTAGGCCTACTATAAATATGAACAAATAAATACATAAGTGTTTACCTAAGAAACGAAACAACTGGTTCAATATTTTACTAGGGAAAATGTCTAAATCCATCAAACAAAGAATGCTTTTACTTTTCTCCTACTGGTATTTATGGTTAAAAGCCAAATTGTGTTAAAATACGGTAAAATTGATTGCAAATATGGAACACTGAAGATGGCTTTCAAAATCAAATTTGGGGATTTTAAAAGCCTATGAGGAAGTAAACTATTATATCATACAGGCATTCAACAGTCACGGTGAGTTAGTACATTACCTACACAATTAAAATTAAAATGAAGAAATGACCCTAACTGCATCTACTGTGCCAAAATCAATACAGCTGAGCACATACTCTTCTACTATGCGAGATGGTAAGTAACAGGGAAGTGTTTAAGAGTAGGAAATTTTGGTAAGCATATACTGATTTTGTCACATCTGTTCTTACTTAGAAAGAAAAACAAGGCAATAAATAGAAATCCTTTTAAAAAAGTAAGCTTATCAATGTAAAGATAGTCCACGGAGACTTTGTCTGAAATGTGGAAAATGGTCTCAGCCGTAGTCTCAGAAGAAACCAAAGGTGGTTTAGTTGAATAGTTAGCCCACACTATTCAGGGTACCGGACCCTGAAGTTGATACAGCTTTCATCTTAGATTTTGGGGAAAAAACAATTTATTAAGTGAAGAAGTTTGATGTCACACCAAATCAAAAAAAAATAAAGTAGTAGAATTAAACTTACCTGTGGAGGTAGAAGACTGAGCTCAGAAGACATAACCCGTAATTGGTCGACAGTACAGGTTTCTTCGTTCCCATAGTCGATGAAGAACACTTTCAAAGGAGACACTGATGTCACCCGTCCTCGATACCTGACATGCAGAGAAATTTTATATCTTTTACTTTTATTAATATAGAATAAAATAGAGAGAATTCAAATGAGAATTAATAGCTATAGTAGAAAACTTTTTAAAGATCCGTATGGAAATATCCTGTGCCCCTTCCCATTTACTTCTCTAATGATTGAAGAAACTTCGTATCAAGGAAATCACAAATAACATTAGTATAGTGAAGTAGTGACACATCATGCTGAGAAATCATCCTCAATTTGGGGAAGAGCAAATAACTCCATCCGTGTCAAGGTAGACAATTCCACTTACAGTGTTGTCAGCAATGAAACAGAGGCCAATAATATGATTCCGAGCGATTACACACTAAGGATGACTTTTAGGCTGTCACTCTCAAAGTTCTACAAAGGTGTGATAGACTTCATTTATATGAATTCAAACATTGTACAAGTTCTGAAATATGGAAAGCGGCATATTACTAAACATAACTCAGTTCAGAATATTGTCATCAGTTTCAATTTCACCAAGAATGTCTTATCATTTTAGGTTATCTCCTGGTAACAAAGCATGCAAAAAATGAAGTTTATAGGGCAATAAACTTGAACCATTTTTCCTAAACCTTGTGAATTGTTCTTTTAGAAGCACCTAGTTCTCAAGTACATTTCCCCCCCCCCCCCCCCCTCTTCACATTAAAGATGTTTATTTAAAAAAGAAAAAACTGATATTTTGGATAAGATTTTATTTTTTGTGTATAGTATTTTATAATAGAGGGTGATTAGCATCTATTGAAAAAAAGAACAGATTTCACTGAAGATTTTTATTTCATTTTATTCATCATCAAAACCCATAATAAATGTTCAAAGTGATGGCTATTTACATACATACACTTGTTAACATGATTCACTATGCTTCTAGAAACCTTTTTTAGAGTTACCTCATTGATCCCAGCAATATGGTTGGATAATAAAACACAATTATTTATTTTGTATATCCACTTATAATTAGTCTAGCCGACCAATGGTTTCGCCTGTTAAGGCATTGACGAGGCTGTATTACAGACTGAAGAAAAAAGACAAAAACAGAAAACCTTAAAACTAGAGGGTGGGAGTTAGGATACAATGAATGGAAGGTTGGGGAAATACCCGGCCTGGGCAATGACCATAGGAACAATACATATTGGGAAAACCTTTCCATTGTATGTTGTATCGCCTCATCAAAGTTCCAATGTCTGACTCTGATTTCAATAAAGAACTAAGTTGCATTAAACAAATAGCTGTTAATAACGAATATGATGTAAATATTATTAATAAAATGCTAAAGAAAAAACTTAAGATGAATTCAAGGCAACTTATTTTTCCAACTTCAGTTAAAAATAGCGCTAAATGGCGGAAAGTTAACTATCTAGGAAATGTTAGCCAAAAAGTTGGAAATATTTTAAATAGGGAAACAGAGTGTAGGCCGGCATTTTATTGTAGTAATAGTTTAGGTAAGATTTTAAATAATTCTAAAGATAAAATTAACAAAATGTTGAGAAGTGGTGTATATAAGATAACTTGCAAAATATGTAATTCATGTTATGTAGGTCAAACAGGACGTAATTTTAAATCTAGATTAAGTGAACATGAAAGAAGTTGGCGGTTAGGATATGAAGATTCCAGTTTTTCAAATCATTTAAGAATACATCAAGTGTCTGATTTTAATTCGAGTGTAGATTTTAAAATATTACATTTTGATAATAAAGGTAGGAAATTGAATGCTTTGGAGAGCTTAGAAATTAAAAGAATAAGATACTGTAACCCTAATTTAGTTTTAAATGACCAGTTAGATTTGTATAACTCTCCATTAGTAAAACCTTTAAAAGTTATTTGTACTTAGAACAATCAACTGGTTTTCCCAATATGTATTGTTCCTATGGTCATTGCCCAGGCCGGGTATTTCCCCAACCTTCCATTCATTGTATCCTAACTCCCACCCTCTAGTTTTAAGGTTTTCTGTTTTTGTCTTTTTTCTTCAGTCTGTAATACAGCCTCGTCAATGCCTTAATAGGCGAAACCATTGGTCGGCTAGACTAATTATAAGTGGATATACAAAATAAATAATTGTGTTTTATTATCTTTAAACATGGAATTCCACCAAGAACCATCGGTCTCAACAGTAATGAAAAAAATATGGTTGGATATTTATTTTCAACAGGTCTAAATAAAGTGTGTGGATTACTCTTGAATACTTGATTTTTCAAATAACTCCCCATATGAAGAAATCTAAACTAGGGCAGATCAGGAGGCCAAAACCATTTGGAAATTTTTTTAATTAAAAATGCATGCAACATATTCATGGTATGACAAGTTGCACCGTCCAGCTGCAACCAATAAAAGTACTAATCTTCTTTAAGCAGACCAATGAATTGTTGAATAATTTCTTGATTCAGCTCGGCAATCAAAGTAGATCTACTGACAGCAACTTCAATGTCTTGTAACTCTTGTTCTGTTAAAACAGACTCTTTCCTTCTCGTTTTTGTGCATTTATTAGGCCTGTTTCCTGAAACTTCTTAATAAGTTTCTGAATAACACTTTTCACTGGAGCTTCTTTACCAAATTTTACAAGAAATGCTTCTCTGCACTATTTGTAAGAACCATATTATTAAAGTTTTCAACAATAAACACCCATTCTTTAAGTATACACATTTTTAAATGGACTATTTAATTAATGTGACCAAAACTTCACAAAAAGATGTTCTGAAATTGAATAACAACAATTACATTAAGAAGCTGAAGTAATCAATTAAAATCAGTTGATCCAGGGTAGCCAACACAAAATAGTGTATAACAATGGCTGAAATGGTTTAAATCATTGTATAGAGATATAACCTAATTTGAATACATTATTAGACCCGGGCCTCTTTTAATCACCCTGTATTTATTGATTAAAACATTGAATGTCTTTACAAGTGATTGTCTAAAATGTATATTGAACCAAAATAAAATATACAAGATTAACATTACCCAACCAACACTAGTAGTAATGAGGTGGGAGAACTAGTATTATTTGTATTTATTTCTTTTCAGGTCAATGCGTCTCACAATCAAAAACTTTGAGTTTATTAACATTTTTATTTCTTGTGTAGTACATAAAAAGTATTGTATATGACTTTTTAGTTAAATTACTAGAGTAAACATCAATATATTCATAATCGTTGTAGTATTACTTCTATTTACTTCACTATCAGAAATAATTTAAGGATTTTCAAAACATGGAAAAAAAATTCTTTGTTTTTCAATATTTTGCCATTTGTAATTAGTTTTCTTCTATTTTTGTTTGATCAGGAAAATACTGTATGATCAAAGGTTTTTTGCCAATCTTAAGATATTTTCTGCTCAAATTTATAAAATCACTCAATTCAATTAAGTTATTTTATAAATAATAAATAATTCAGATCCACTGGGAATAAGACGGTTTACTTAAAAAATTACAATTATCTAGGACATGTAATCAATTGACTAATTACACTATGAAAAAATAAGTACACATGCATACATTTTCTAATTTCTTATAATTTAAAGTTAATAATAATCTTTTATAAATTTGGTTTTTTTTTGCTTGCTGTATATAGGGTGCGGAAACAATACTCCAGTGAAATATCTCTAGATTTACGAAGTCAATGTCAGTTGCATAAGAAATGATTGATATCTACTGACAGACTCCTGTGTTTTCAATAAAATAAAACTATAAGAAAAAACTATTTAATAATCTTAACAGAGCGAATAATATTCATAAATTATGGTATTCCAGAGAAATACATTAAAATTATAAAACAATTCTGACAACTGCTCAGTGTGAATTGTTCACGATGGGAAAACATATGATCCCATATATCTAATAAGTGAAGTTAGGCAGTGCTGTCACTGACTCTCTTCCTGATAATAATCGACTGGATTATGAGGAAAGCAACTAAGGGAGCGACAGGACTACAGGTGGAAGAATTAGATGTTATGGATGACAATTGTTTGATATCAGAAACAAATACAATGGAACTTCAAGCCAGGAAATTGGGACTGAAATCTTTGGGAATATCCCAGTTATGAAAATATATAAAGGGACACTCCTAAGGTAATGGAGTAAAACTAAATGCAGTGGATAAGTTTTACTGTCTTGAAATCACGATTGATAGGGATGGGGGAGTAGAGAAAGGCGTGGGTGCAAGACTGTGAAAGGTGCAGACAGTTTTTGCAGAGTTGAATAGAATTTTTCACAAGACAAATCTTTACAAAGTCAAAAATCAGAGGATTTAATTTTAGTGTGAAGACGGTTTTCCTTTACGGAGGGGGAAAATAGAGGATAATAAAAAGTATTGAGGAGAGATTGGAGATGTTTGATAACAAGTACTTGTGAAGAATATGGTGGCCGACAACAATATCAGGGAAAGAACAAATCAAAACCAATATATAAAAATATCAGGAGAACAATGTGGAATGGGATAGGTCACATAATACAGAAACTTTGAAATGGAATCTGGCTGTAAAAAGGAGGAGAAGCAGACATGGTGCAAAAGCGTTATGGAGGAGGTGAAGTAGATGAGGAAGACATGGTAACAGATAAGAGGAGAGGGACGAAACTGAATTTGATAGAGAAATATTGTGGATGCTCTATGTTCAGATGGGAATGAAGAGAAGTAAGTAATAAGACAAACTATATTCCTACACTTGGGTAGAGTATTTGTTATATCTTGATTCCAATTTCCTTATAACAACCAGAAGTTTAAGAAATTACACATATGGTACATTGACTCTATATAATAGGGAACCACCATATTGGTACTACTGACCAACTGCACATTCTCGAAGGTTGAAATTACCAGGCAACAAGTAGTTTTATCATTATAATAGCTGCATATTAAAATAAAAAGAAATAAATTTTTAAAACAGATAATGACTTAAAGAGTTACATATTATTTTAACCCTTAGGCTTACCATTCTTCTTGATACAGTCCTAAGCACATGGCATTCAGTACTGGAGTGAAAGCACCAGCTGTAGGAGCTTCTTCTTTCACATTTTGCATAATTTCTACTAAATCCTTAATACTGGCATTGGACTGTACCCAAAAGTCTGCCTTATTCTCAACTGCAGTCACACTGACCTATAATTATTAATCAATTTAAATCAAATAAAATCTTAATACTTGTCTAAAGTCAAATGTTTTAAAACTTTTTGTTTTAGCAATAACTTATGCTAAAACGGATGATTCTTGGCAGAAACGCCAAACTTAAATATTGTTCAAGCTATGAAAGATATAAAATGAAAAACCATAAATAGTATGAAATAATGAATATAACATTTTAAATAATCTATCAAGTAAAAATAATATTAAAAAAAAAAAAAAACACGTTTAAAAATCAACTTCCAATTTAACCTTAATGTTTAATAAAAATTGGCTTTCTATTTAGAGACTATTGTAGTTATAAACAAAAATAAGGTTTATCTCAAAAGTAAGAGTAATGTTCAACTGGGCAATGCAGCATCTTGTAGATGTATATTGATGCCAGATCTAGCTCAGTGGAACATCTACTTCCTTACATTCAGCCTAAGATCGAACGTTGATCTAATAACCCCGGTAAAATATCTTCCAAGAAAATTGATCTTTCTAATGAAATTGACTGAATTATTTTTGAAAGTTCTGATAGTGATATTTCGAAGCTCACGATCTTTTGAATTCATCAGGAAAACTACCTACATCATTCTTTCTTACAAAAAACTTGGGCAAGTTTATTTTAACCCTTCGTACGCTACCATGAAAAGAGTAAAAAATCACTCTAGCGCTTAGTTAGGCGAAAAATTAAAAAAATATTATTTGTTAAAGTTTTATTTTTTTTTTTTTAGTTCTATAGGTTACCCCTGAAAAACAAATATGATTAAATTCAAAATGTACGGTACTATAAAAATAGTATAAATTGATAGTGAGTATCAACTGTTCAGTGTTCACTGCCAGCCAGCGAAAATATCCACTTCCAGCGTACAAAGGGCAACTGAATGCGCGCACACGTGACAAATCAAAGGCTTCTCTTGTTTGTCAACAGCTGTGATGCGTCATACAGCCAACAACACGTGATCTGACTACTCAAGGAACATTTTCACGCATTCTATCGGTGTTTTGGTGAACTAAAATAAATAAAAACCTTCCTAACGGCCAAGAGCGGAATATTCCGCTTAAAAGCGCGTAGAGTTATATACGAGTGTCGGAATATTCCGCTTATCGCGTACGAAGGGTTAAATTCTTTTACCATATCATAATCATCATCACCTTTTGATTTTTTAAATAATATTTGTTAATTTTAAAGGCAGCTATAGCTCACTATACCCATCCAACAATAGAAATCACACCTACTACAACATTGATCAATTTTTTATATTTTATCAAAATAACGCATAACGAACTTGAAAAATAAAACTTGAATACAAACACCAATTAACATGAATTGTTATATTATTTATGATAATTTAGATAACAACCTTTAATATAAAAAAATAATAACAGAATTATCTTTTCCAGTTATTTAGTAAGAATTCTGGGAAAATCACAAAATTAAGTGAATTGGTGGGTGCTCAATGCCATTTTCACTTGGCACTCAAAGAATTATATAATTATAGACCCATCTTATTACTTACATTTTTTTTTTTTTTTGTGGCTAAGAAGATAGTTAAGACCAGTTTATTAAGGCGCAGCGGAAGTGAAATTAAATTATAAAATTGTCACTAGCGCCAGGGCATGGCATATCTGTGAATTACTACCACCTTCATTGTGCAACCCCATTGCTCAAAATAGTCCTAGTTTCATTTCCAAGGGCTGTAAAACTCTAAGCTTAATAGACATTAGACTAAGCTTCTACCCATGTCTTGTGACAATCTTGCTACTATGGATATAAAGGAAATTATATTTATTGATTTTGAATGTATACTGAATTTATTTTTTATTGCATTAAATAATTTCATTGGGCGCCATTCTATGATTTTAAGCACAGACACTTTTAATTTACTAGGAATCGCGATCGTGGATTTTTTAAAGGAAAGTGTATTCAACAGTCACAAACAAACCACAGATTCAATTAAATACTCAATTTATAATATTCATTGAATACTCTCCCATCTGAAATACATACATGAATATAATATAATAATTTCCAACTATGGAAAGCAACATATCCAATTCTTAAATTTAAAACAAGTATAATAATAGTTCAAATAACGGTGTTCACAGTTGATGAATGTCTTTTGTAAACTAGGGAAAATTGACAAAATCTGTTTCTTATAAGTTATTATTCAAAGTTCGCAAATTATCTTTATTGTTAAAAGATCTTTCAATGTCTCTACTTTATGATTTCTTTACAAATTGATAGTTTTTTCCTCAAGATTTTAACTTGTACAACTTGAATGTTCCTTTAGTGTTTTTTATCGTTATGTATATTGCGATAACGAATAATATATTTTCATGTGAAAATTAGGTTTGAAATATAACTTAACCATAGTTCGGGTCGAGTGTTGACGCATGGTTTAGTTCACCGACTCTAAAACACATATTTTGCAATTCAACATTTCGCCCATTAAGAATTGTCCTATCGCAATAAATAAAATACCGTTGGTGCATAATCATGCAAAAAAAAAAAAAATAATAATAATAAAAATAAAATACCACAAAACGTTATAAATAATATTCTAAAACTTGCTGAAGTTAGCATATTTTTTATGCGAAAAATTAAAGATTTGAACTGAGCGGATTTTAGTAAAAGCGACACCATTTTTTCTCATATGATCAAAAATCTATTTTTCTGTCAAACAGGTCGAACAAAACACTGTTCTGTAGATCACATCTTTCTCTTTCTATCTGTCGTTTACAAACTGTTCTGTGTATCATAGATCGCAAGATATTTCTACTTGACCATAGTAGAAACCTAACTGAACAAAATTCACTTGGCATTCGGAGCAGTTTACTAAATAAGATAATCGATTATTCAATCGATATTTTGTAACCGATCTTTACAGTATATTGTGAGGAGATTTCATTCTACAAGTTGGTATTACTTGATATAGGGTACGGTTACTCTCTGTTTCTTGTTTTCAAGTCGGAACATAGGCATTTTTAGGCGAGTGTGTGACATAAATTGACACAGAAAGGCGTGGCGCTATGTTTTGGGATTACATATTTCTGTTACTTTGAATGTTTGTGTATACAAGTTACAATATATGTGTTTTTATTTCTAAAGTTTATTTTTTTTGAGTGAAGTTCTAGTTCTTGAATGGTTTATATTTGGGATAACCTAGAGGTATGTTGTAACCTAGGACTAAAAGCAAATTTTCTTATATGTAATGTTTTATTTGATTATACAAGTGTAGTTATTATATATGTGTGTATATGTGTGAATATATGTGTGTATTCATATATATTATTATTTGTGTGTTATTCTTTGTAGTTTATTGTTTTAGTGAAATCTAGTGATTTTGTCTTATTTATATTTATCTAATAATATTTTTTATGAATTTTTTAAGAAAACAAAACTTTTACAAAACCTTTAACATCTGCCGGTTGCAAGGTTAATGAATAGCTCATTTGTTGCGTCGCTCTGAAATCATAGTATCGTTTTGACGAGAGAGTCAACACGACCACTCTTGCTGCAGGAAGATGAGTAAATGCATCTATAAGAAGAGCACTGTACCAGCCTGACTGCTAAATGCAGTGATTGGTGGATAATTTGGGCCAATTAAGGATAACCTGACGATTATATCTGCACACTAACACCCCGTACTGACTCTTATATTTTAATTTTGGGAATTATTGTTTCTTAATTTAACTTAAACTATAAAAGTTTACAATGTTTATTTACTTTATGGTATTGCATTAGTAGTAATACAATATTTAACATGTTACATTCATACTAATCATTTACCTGCGATTCTTTAACATTAACCAATTCTGGAACACTGTCTATGCGTACATACAACATATTTGCTAAAACAGGACATAAAAACTGAAAAGAAAAAAAAGAAAAAAAGGGAAAAAAAAAAGAAGAAAAAAACAACAAAAAATCCAAACAAATGTATATGTAAATGAATATCATTCGTCACAAAATTAAATCGTTTTAATAACATAATTAAATTGGTTAATTATTTTGAATAACGTGACTAATAATATAAATGAAACACAAATGTTAGCAGTAAAAATAGTGAACATTATTGGTTATATTTGTGGTTACATAAAGTTTTACAACATGTTTCATGAATTAATGTGTTGTTAGTTATAGTAATATTTTGAAACACAAACATCATCAACCAGGCTCAAACAGGCGTAACTTTTGATGGTTAAAAATTTGAACTGCAATTGATATAAGTGTGTGTTCTGCCAACTGAGCTACACTGTTCCCTCTATCGGCAAGAGAACTATCCATCTGGGCTGCTACTAGTATGTCATTAATAAGTTTATTTATTGTTATAACTAAGACTTTACATTGCTGTTAGATAAGCTTGTGCCTTGGACGGAACTAAGTTTGTAAGAATAAATGGAGTGTTGGACTCTTTTTCGGTTCACAAGTAGAGATTCTTGAACCTTTATTTTTAATTAATACAAATTACTTATGTATACAGTATTTGCATATGATTTGAAAATAAATTAAAATCCAACTAACAATGTTCAATTGTTTAATAAATTATACCAAGATTTGGCCAATATCAAATTTTGGTTTGGTAAAAACTTCCTGGTTATAAGCACAAAAACAAAATATAAGCTAAAGTTTAAGAAATGAATTGTTTTAAAGTAAAACTTCCTATGGCACAAAGTAGTTTAAAAAAATTCATGTGGACCATGGGAAATTATAAAAAGAGATTTGACCATTTACATGGCAAAGTTCCTCTTTGTTTATCCCAGTTTCAAATTTTTTTTTTCTCTGACAGTAAGCAGCAGTTGCCCAAACGAGTATATTTGAAAGTGGTATGGAATTGTGTGAATATATGTAAGAATGGGACACTCTCCAACCAGTAATTAGTAAAACATTATTCAATATTAATAAATAAATAGGAACTAATAATAAAATAATAGAAATAATAAGCATTGTATAATAATAACAAATTATAAAGTGAATTTGAACAATCTTCTAATGAACAATAATAACCTAATGATTACTAATAAACTATAAAACTTATCAAGTGAAAGCGTGAATTTAAATTGTGCACGTGAGGTGAGATAAACTTGTAACCTTCAAATAAAACAGATGTTGCAAAGTGTTTGTAAGCAGGAAGTTGAACCCTGGAGAGATTTCTCAGGAGGCCTTGCGAGAGCGTCTCTCCAAGCAAGAAGGAAGCGTGGCTTGCAACAGTCTTTTGTCAGGAGCCAGAGAGTAATGTCGTTTATATAGAGGAACCAGATAAGATGGCTGAACCGACTAAAATATCACGACAAAATGGTGTTTTGTAAGTGGTTGTGATTTGAAGGAGACTAGTACAGTATGGACTGACATTCGTGAGTAGAGTGATGATCATGAAGTTTAAGTAATCATTAGGAAACAATTTCTTTTTAGTGAAAAGACATATAAAACTTTCATTTAGAATTTAGCACATGTCATGTATTCTATCACACGATAGGGTATAAATTAAATGTTTATTTAGAGATGTATTTAATAATGTTTTTGTTTCTCTATGAAATAAAAAGGAGATTTCTTGTTTTGCTCAAAATGTCTGGCTAGATTCATTTGTATTAACCATTGCCACGTTTGTAGAAATAACCGCTAAGTACGACACAGATAGTAACCCTACCTTAGGTAAAATAGAACAATAATTTTAATGATAAGTTTGTAAGAACGCAGACTTACGAACTGAAATTACTTGATTTTAACTAAAAGCTCTTAAAGCATATAAAATTAACTTAGCTACTCTTACATATATTAAATTTGTTAATCTCCCTTCAATCTCAGTTTAAAAATAAAAATCTACAATTCATGCAAATGCCTTGTGATTACTAGATATGTACTATCAGTACTAAAACATAATAAATACATTTGATTATTCTTTACAATCCCTTAATCTGATTGTGGAATTTATATTGATAATTAATCTGAATTTCTTACGGTGATTGGGAATATAATAATTATATATTTTTTTATAAATGGTAAGTTATCAAATAATTTGTATCTATTTCACATGCCTGTAATTTAAAAAATAAACATCTAATGAAACTTAAAGTACCTATTTTTATAGCTTCCAGAAAATTTGATTGAATATGCTCCGTTTGTTCACTTAAAATTCTGAGTTCCATGTATATTATTTTAGTTAATCCCAAATTAGAGTTTAGAATAATTTGCTGAGGAATATCTTCTCTAAAATATGTAATAGTTATGTAAAAGTAAGAGTTTAATAGTTATATTGTGTAGCACAGGAGATACAGGCTTAGATTGGAAAGTGGTCCTTGGTATTACCTAGTATTTGTGTACTACTTAGGTAATTCCAAGGACTACTTTTCACAGTAACCAGGGTTTACGAAATATTTTAGAACTTCAGTGTTTTTGTGTGTTTTCCTATTTGTGTTCTAGTAGATAATACCAAAAACCACTTTCCAAGGTAAGCCTGTGTCTCCTGTCCATACAAAATCTAAATTTATGTAAAAATAATTCGTGTTATGTCAAATACATTATTTTAAAAAAACCATCTTTCCACTATTCCAAAATTCTGCCATTGAAACACCTATATGTATTAAATATTGACACATATATTTTTTAAAAAATAAAATTTTTATAGATTATGTTCTATAAAAGATTCAGAAATTCAAATATTTGATTATCTATATAATATTCATAGCATTGTAGAATAAGAAGTTGATTTTATCACTTTGTGACTTCTTTTTACTTAATCAGTATAAAAGGTATAGGGTTTGGGGTTAGGTTAGGTAATTGTCTAAAATTTCAAACTCCAATTTTGACTGATCTGCATATTTCATGGCCTTAAAAATCCGAAAAAGGGATTTTCGACATGCTGTCCATCCATCCTGATTGTCTTATGTACATAAGTACAATAGCGGCCACAAAATTAGGATAAGAACAAGAAATTTGGTATAAAGGACCATAGTGTGCTCATATAGAACCTATTGAAAGTCAGAAAAACTTAATTTAAAATGATAGCCATTTTAAGCAAGTTGTTGTTCATATCCCGTTCGCTATCCACCTTATAATATATACTAGATTAGATACAAATTTGCAGATAGTAATTCTGCAAATAATGGTACATGTGCATGTACTCTCTATGATGACAAGTAGCAAAGTTATTGTTTAAAATGTAATTTCGAACCTTGAACTGTCCAAGAAAATGTGATATTTGTATAATTACAAGATCCAGCAGCCCGAGTCACCGACATGAACATAACGAGTATAGGCTCCTTCACATATGTACAGCCTTTAGGACTGTTAAGAATGAGACACTGACAAGAGTGAAGACTCTTTAATATACACATCTATGAAACTTGTTAGGGCCTAGCCGCTGTCAAGAAAGTAGTGAGATACGCCACAATTACAAACTTTACAAAATCTATGTAACAATTGTTATAAATAAGCTTACCATACTGGATAAGACATCTTATATAAACAACTAAACATTTACTACAAATTCCAAGAAATGAAATTTCAGGCATTAAATTTGGAGAATCTGATTGTATGATAGGTAAGTACCAAGATGGTACCCATAGATTTATTTTTAAAGGTGAAAAACCTCCTAGCTCTCTAATACCTTTATAGTATCAGGGTTGGAAGAGAACAAGAGATACCTGATAGGAATGATGAAAAAGATGAAGTTCCCCAACTCTACATGAAGAAAGGTATAAATCCAACTAAGGTTCATCAAGATTAGCAGATCGGTTCTCACTGCAAGTAAGCTCCCGAGGTATTTATGCCTTCATGTCATAACATCTAGTTTTCAATTTATTTTAATTTTATTTAACTGATTGTTTTAATTAAATTGCTGATCCTGTAAGACTATAAGCTCACATGGGTCTATGTTTCAGTATCAATGCAAATTAGATTAAATATATAAGAATTTTAAATTTGGGACATTTGTATGTCTCTGGAAAAAATATTAAAGCTCTGAAGTATTCTACATCTAAAATTGCATCCAAATAATCATTTCATCTCTTACCTCGGTAAAAACATTTGTCGGAAGCAAATAATTTGATGGCAGTTCCTGCGATTTTTCTGCATCAGATTTAACCTGTAAAATTGAAACATCTCTAAATATTAATTTAAAGGCCTTTAAAAATAAAATTGTTTTTAAACATAGATATCCTTTTTAATTTTATCAACCATCGACCACAAAAAACAAAATTCTAGCACATAGCTTATACTCTAAGAGTTTGACCTTTGGTGTAAAATACATGGTCTAAAAATTTAACCAATCAACGGATATATATGATTATCAGTTTTGAAATTGTTTTGATTCTATAACTTTTTAATAGATTATGGATTATTTTTAGAAAATTTCTCTACCAGTCTGGTTGTCTGCAAATATGTTCTGTATTAGACTATATGGTTTAGGCGCAGACAACTAGAGTACAGGTGGAAATTGGTAGCGTTTTTCAATTTATGTAATCTCAGTCATGTTTCTAATCGTTGACTTACTGTTAGTATACACAACTGTTAATCATTGTTATACCATCTATAACAATTCAAAATATATATTTTAAATTTCTTTAAGTTTAATTATAAAAAATAAAATTAGATATAAAGTTATATGGAGTTATTTCAATATTTCATTTTATTCAAAATTTATTTTTCATTATTTAATATATATTAATTATACATCTAAATTAATTCACTAATAGATATATACACAAACATTATACACACACACAAGTACAAAAATCTAATAGGCAATGAATAAAGAACATATGAGTGGAACAACAGTGAATCATGTGATGGAAAACAACAGTTAAAAAGAAAAAAGAAAATTTCATTATTCTGGTGAATTATCTAACAAAGTGCAGTTGCCTAATATGGTATGTGATATAAAAGTGAAGAAATAAATAGTTCAATTAAAATAATATATTAAAGTTATTCAAAAAACAGGAAGAAAAGTTAATTAAATCATTCTAGACAATTACCAAAAAAAAAAAAAAAAAACATTGTCAAGGGAAAGAAGCAGTGGAGATTGTGGTGAGATTAATCTAATTATATTAATATAACTTATTGACTTGCTGAGAAATTACAAATTATAATAATCTTCATATTGAGAATATTATTACCTGCATAATTAATGAAGATAAATTAAACTATTGATCTAGTGTTTTTTATATACATATACATACATTTTTTATATTTACACATTTAACATTCTATTAATTAATTGTTGTATTGTATATGTTTATTTTTTTTTTATTCATATTAATAAAATTTTGGAAGAAGCCGGCACTGACCTAAAACCGAGATAGACAATAAACAATTTAAAAAAATATAATTATAAATTCGTATAAAAGACATTTATTTTATATTGAATATTTTATTATGTTATTAAAAAGCATACTTATTTAAATAATTATTTTTTTGTTTATAATTTATTTAAAATAAAATAATCAAAAAACAAAGGTTATATTACACATCTTACAAGCTTTATATTTATTATATGGTACTATTTCTTTTTAGTTACAAATATGTAAATTATTTATTATATATACAAAACCGTCATTATAACCGTAATGACTTCAAATTGTTTTTATTTTATTTTTTTATTCGAGGCAACTTACACATTAAAAAAATTAACTTTTAAAATTTTTTGTTTCTCATACAATTTGAAAATTAATATTTTTTAAAATTTAGCTTATATATAATTTACAGTCCCCCCTTTTTTATTATTGTTAAAAGGTGAAAACCTCTCGCTCATCATCATTTTCGATCATATAGGCTATTTACACCTTATTTTAGAAAGATTCTTCTTCAAATAATTTATTAAGTTTAAAAAAGAAACAAATCATAAACTTTCAACATACGTCAACCTTGCTGACTAATGCTGCGGCTGACAGTGATTTCAATACAGATGCTGCGGCTGGTGATAATTTGTTCCTGTTGTCCCTGACCTCTATAATCAATGCTCCATCTGAATCCTGAAATCATATAATATTTATGTATAAGCTATTAAAAAATTTAATTATTAGAGATTTAAAAAAGCAGATTAAATTGACATTCAATTGATCTATTGAATTTCAAATGGAAAATTTAAGATTTGTTGGGATACAAATAACTGATTCATGGTAGTGTTACAGTGGAACCTCGCTAATTTAAACCTCATTAAATCAAATTCATCGATGACAATTTTTTTCTATTCACATTGAAATTATGTATCTTCTCCCATGATATATTACCGATATAAATCAAAGAGATGATGAAAAATACCTCAATAATTCAATTTTTTCAGTCTGGACCTGTGGCCGGACCTCTACAAGTAAAAGTTTTAGGGCTAGAAAAAACCAGAAAACTTACTTATTCAAAGTTATTCATGTTACAACGTGTAACCAACATCATGCATCCCGTTATTGTGTAGTCCAGTCATCCAGTTCGTTTGGAGATTTAACTGAAAGTACTGTACTTAGTAATTAGAGTATCTCTTGTTTTAATTAGTGTTTATTTATTGAATAAGACTTTGCGCGATGGCAAAACGTGTGCACAAAACACTATCATATAAAAAAACTGCAAGTTATAGAGGAACGCCGGTGATAAAAAGAAATACACTCAACTATCGATTATCCGGGATAATATAGGGTTAAGGCTTCCCGGATAAGTAAAATCGCGGTTAACCCGCAAAACGGTAAAAACAATAGTAAATTTTAAAATAAACAGGTTAAATGAGTTTTATTAACATACATACCTCATAAACTGCAGTAAATGAGTAAACTGTATGTTTTTTTTTTGTATTATTATCATACACAAAAATTAAACAAATTATTTACACACACAAAATAAACACACTTTTTTTAAAACTGCTTCACGGGAAAATATTTAAATTACTGTACTGCAAAAGTAAAAAAAAAAACATATTTCGAATAAGCTTAGTCTAACTTTACTGTTTCTGAAAATAATCAGTCATGGTTTTCTGTTTTTGTGCTGAGAAACACTTTTTCTTTATTTTACTTCTTAGGTTTCTCAAAACAATTTTATCAGTGATGAGAGCATCGTCCTGGCTCTCAATGTACTCGAGCCGAAACGTACTGAACTACGACTGGTGGCGGGTAGGTGGGGCGAGGGACATGACCTTGGCCGGCACCACGTGACTCACAGGCTATAAATAACTTGAAGGTCGACACGCACCTGCTACTGTTCCGACCCAACTACGAATATTATCGCGACACAGCTGCACATTGTACATAATAAATATTGGAATATTGGTATCACGGTTAAGCCGCAACGCGGTTGATCCGATTACGGTTAATCGAGAGTTGACTGTATGACTTTGCAAAACAGTTCAGCATACCATCCAACACTCATTGACAATTTTGAAAAATACTGCATGAAACTGTAGAAAGTCAGCTTCACAAAAGTACATTGCAGCCATTTTTTAAAAAATTTAGTGTCGCTCTTACAGAGGATTTAGATTTGGACTATATATTGGGAAATAAAGTAGTTATGCAAATTAGGCAGTGAAAGTAAATAAATACCAGGGAAAAGAATCAACAAGGACCGAAAAGTATTTATATATTAGGAATAAATTGGACCTGAACCTAGGGCAACATTTAGTAGTTGTATCTCATCCAAATTTGAATTCCCACCAGGAGGCAACTTGGGACTTTGTAACACCTATTATATAGAACATAAATATCTTTATTATTGTGGATTGTTTGAACTTTTAAAAGATTGGGCTATATGTTATTTGAAGAAATTAAAACTAAATAGGGACAATACTTTAGAAACATTATTTTGTAAAATAACATAAAGTTGGATAGATTAATTCTTTTTTTATATGATGCATGTAATCATATAAATTTAGACTATTTGCCAAGTTATATTGAACTTTTAACCCACAGTAATCCCGAGTAGAGAAAGTTTTCTCAAAAATAAGAATAAAGAAAAAAGTGAACCTAATAATTTGTATAACAATACTGAATAATACATTTTTTAACTATATAAAACATGATTTACCACACTAACTAAAAAAGAAAATAAAAGAATAATAATAATTATATATATATATATATATATATATATATATATATATATATGTGTGTGTGTGTGTGTGTGTGTGTGTGTGTGTGTGTGTGTGTTTGTGTTAGTCCTTTTACAAATTTAAAATAAACTACATTTTTTTTTTGTATTTCTTCCAAAATATAATGCAAATTTTAAGTCTTAAATATTTACGTCCTTAATGAATTTTTTAATTTAGGTTACTGAACATTTCAGTTCAAGTCCATATTCAATACATAAAATACCCAGCAATTCTCTTGTTTCTGTCTTCCAAGAATTATCAATTCTCTTTACATAAATTATATTTACTTCTACTTTCCATCACAAAATGTAAATTTAACTTTCTTCTGAGAACCAAACAAAAATGATCTACCAAGCAACAGAGCGAGAATAAGAATCGTCTTTTCATTGTTATAAAATCCTGCATTCCAAATTTTATGTCTTTTTCCTCCTCTTATTTCTCTGGTATTTCACATAGTTTACAATTTTTTCCCCCTCCCCCTTTACATCAATTTTAATGTTATAGCAGATATTTCTTGTTGAAACTCCATATTCAAGGATAAAATAAAGCAATAAGTTTAAAGTTTCAAAAAAACCTAGTTGCCCGATGATGCCGCAAGGCGAAACAATTGTAGCTCATTTATATTATTAATTTTTTTTTAAACTTTAAGCTTAATGCTTTATTTTATCCTTAGTTTACAAAATTTTCTTATGAGATTATTATACTTTAAAACTGCCTAAATTTATGTCTATATATTATTTTTAACATTCATTGTAATTATTTAAAAACAATCTTAATTTCACTTAACATACTTTTGTAACTTTATTTATATTATTCAAATAGCTTTGAATTAGCACCAATGATTTTGATTCACTTTCAGAACATATATTTTATTTTACTTAGTTCTGATCGCCTAACCGTACAATGAACAAAGATGGATGCTGCTCGCTATTCTATTTACAAATTTCACTTTATTTATTTAACAGTATTTAAGTTTGTTTTTATTATCTGTTTATGAACTTCAAATAATTGAAAGCTTATTTAGGATATAGTCTATCGTATTGAAATGTGTGTGTGTCTGTCTGTAAATCGGGTGTGTTTTATGTTGTTCAATCTAATGTGTCCTAAACTTGGTAACATTTATATAAATTGTTTTTTTTTTTTGCTTCTTCTAAATTAATTTATTCACTATGACTATTATGTTTGAGTGTATTTTGGTTGTATGAATTCTCTATTCCAAGTGCACATTTAATAGCCTAAATCTAAATGATAATGATACTTTTTTGTGGTTATGTTTGCTAAGTAAATTAAAATGAACAAAAATATGCAAATAAACAAACTATATTAAAGAACTAATTCAACAGTGCGTCTTAATATCTATTTTTGGGTCAGAAATTTGTTACAAAAGATCCTCACAACATGGTTTTCTCGGATTGTAATGTTTCACAGTTTTGTGCTCATCATTTTCAAAGTACTGCATAGTAAAAATCATCTGATAATTGCCTATTGTGATGTCGGTAACCAGTAGAATCAAGAAAAGTTAACGGTTCATCTACTGTCGGTGAAATATTGGACTTAATACGGAACAAGATGTGTAATATTCAAAGCAAGACACATTAATCGCATAATAAGGTTAAGAGTTTAAATGATAAAACAAATAGTATGGTCCATCTGACAACCCTCTTAGTTTAAATCATAGAAAAGAAATCTGACAAAACTCTTTAGATCAAACCTATTATATTGTTGCAAAAGAATTTCACATCTGGACCCATGATTTGATTAGATTATCAAATTAACATTCTAAAATAAAACTTCTAAAATATTAAACAAAGTACTTACTTTTGATGTAGCTTTCACAAAGAACGTATGATCTAATTGGTAATGGTAACATTCTTTCCGTGTACCAGGAGCCAGTTTCACTCTTACAGCCTAAGTACAAAGAAATATGTAATAAGTTGTACATAAAATTAAAATCAAATATAAGCCAAGAGTGTAAACTTGTTATTTATACTCAATTAAATTATTTTAACTTAAGATGATAGGAAATACCAGTTATAAATAAAACGATAAAACCTCATCTCTTATAAAAATAAATTTGTAAATAATTATATTTCATACCATATGATACCATTAACATAAAATAAATTCATTTCATACATCATTATAATAATTCTAATTTGTAAATATATATATATATATATATATATATATATATATATATATATATATATATATATTATATATATATATATATATATATAATAAAAGTAAAGTGACAAAGTGAATAATAATATTATCAAAAAGCAAAATGTTGTAAATGGAAAGAGTAAGAAGGCTGGTTTGGGTGTTGAAAACAAGAAGACTATAGACAATAATAAGAATTTTAAAAATATTGAATAGAGGACTGTTTATAAAAATTGGATCTAATAATCAAAATTTGATAATAAAAGGAAAAAGATTTGAATCAGAACTGCATAAGTATAGCATATCTGCAAGGAAAATAATGTACATCATTTGGTGAGTAACAACAAATCAATAGGCTATAAATTAAACCCACAATTATCAACATATATAAGGAGTTCACCTAAATGAATAAAGTAAAATATCAAGCGGAAAAAGAAGAGACAAACTGAGATGAAAAGTGAAAATTAAAAGGAAGGTTAAATTAAGAGAAAGTTAGAAAAACCTAACATCAAGATTAAAAAGAAACGACATAACAAATGAATTAGGCCTATTTTAACTTCAAAAGTTTTAAACTTGAATAACTTATAAATTATAATAAACAAAACAATAGTGAACTTATAATAAACCTTAACCCATATCCAAATTATATTCATCTCATAATCACGACATACATAAATTAATTAATCATTAATTTAGTTTAGATTAGGTTAAATGTATTAGTTGTGAGATTCTTTAATTGTTTTGTAATATGAAGAATTGACTTAAATTAAAGAAATAAAAAGAAACATCATTTATATTATAATAAATTTAATATTTGTTTAAGATTTCCAAAAATAAAAGACGGGGTAGTCGGCAGGAAAATAGAATTGTTCTGATAATAGTAATTTCATAATATTATTAATACAAATAGTACTTTAATGTAATAGCAGATATTTCTTGTTGAAACTCTATATTCAAGGATAAAATAAAGCAAAAGCTTAAAGTTTCAACTTTCTTTTTTATCAATATTGATTATCCATTTATAATATTATATTGATATTTTAATTGCTCATATAAATTATATAAAGACGGCTCTGCCCTATTGGAAATCAGGCTTTGTATGTCCATAATTAGCTTCTGATATTGCATGTGCAGACCACGATTTGTATTATTTATTGTGTATGAAGTTCAGGATAGTGTATTATACAATAGATGTTTGATCTTATTGATAAATTACAGGACATATTTAGTAGCTTAAATCTACCAATATATTTGAAAAACCTTCCCTGGAACCGGTGCGGCGACCTACAGTTGGTCGCCCACGTGCTCCAAAGTGATTTCACCAACGCTTAATCACGTATTTTGCCATTCAACGTTACGCCCACTTAAAATTGTCCCATAGCAATAAATAAAATACTGTTGGAAAGCTAATGTTCCGTAGATGCATATCATGCAAAAAAAAAAAAAAAAATACCACAAAACATTATAAATAATATTCCAAAAATTGGTGAAGTTCACGTATTTTTGTAGCGTAAAATCGTAAATTTAAACTCTGTGCCTTTCCGTAAAACACGAAGCCATTTTCCCGATATCATTACAATATTTTTCTGTCATTTAAGTCAACTAAAACACTGTTCTATAGATCACATGTTTCTCTTTCTAACCGTAGATTACAAATTATTCTGCGTCTAACAGATCCAGAGATATTCGTACTTGAACATAGAACAAACCTGACGACACGAAATTCATTTGGCATTCGATGCTTTTTACGAAAAGACGAAATTCATTTATTTTGTTAGAAAAAGAACTTGTTCTTTACACTATGTTGTAGGGGAAATTCCATTCTATAAGTTGGTACCACTTGATATTTACTTTGAACTCTTAGAAGCCTTTGTTTTGATCTCGGAACATAGGCAAATGTGCAACGTAAAAACTGTAACAAATGACGTAGCGCAAATTGTTTTGGGGTTAGATATTTGTTATTTTGAAGGTTTGTGTATATAAATTGTGTATACAAGTTACAATATATGTGTTTTTATATCTAAAGTTTATGTTTTTGAGTGATAGTTTAGTTTTTGAACGGTTCATATTTGGGATAACCTAGGCCAATATTGTAAGTCTAGCCTATATGCATATTTTCTTATATTTATTGTTTTATATTATTATAAAAGTGAATATGTGTGTTATTCTTTGTAAAGTATATATTTTCTTAGTAAAATATAATGTTTTTGTCTTTGGCCTATCTTCGATTGTTACTAGTGAGGCTAAATTGTGGAGGTTACAAACCTAACCTCAACCGTCAGAGTATTACTTTTTAGTCAAAATCGTTGTTTTTATTTATAAAATGTAACATATTATTATTTTTTTCCCCTAAACATATTCACAAATATATTAGAAATCTCAAGTAATGGTTGGAAAAATTGCAAAAAATGTATTAGTATGTTTTTGATTACCATTTCTGTGAAATTTTACTCTCCGTTACTCTCGATTTTTTGGTATTTGACCAAAAAACTCCAAATGTGATACATGTAACATTTTTTTGCACTACACAACTAAATTCTATGCACCTTTCTGGACATAATGATATATAGAAGTTCTGTATAAAATATATTTCACTATTTTTTATGTTTTTTGGGAAAAATAAAGAGAAAATTCAGTTTTTTCGTAAAATATTTTTAAAATTTTTAAAATGTATTTTTTTTCTTTCCCCCCCCTAAATATATTCAAAAATATTACACAAAACTTTTGTATATCTTAGAAAAAGGTAGTAAGGTATTGATTTTTTTAAATGATAACAATCAATAAATATTTTAATATAATTTAACTAAGATGTTTCAATTTTGATCTTACCATTCGTTGAAATTTTGTAAACTCTTCCGGTATAACTCTAATTTGGTCAGTTCTGCAACGTTCTGTGTTCCCATAATCAACATAAGCTACAATCAGTGGGGTGACAGATTTTACCAAACCACGGAACCTAAACATAAATAACAAGTATTAAAAACAACAATATTCCGTATATACATATATAATAGTAATATTTGTGTTGTTTTTACTTCAAAATAAATTGACTAAGTAACTTTTGAGAAACCTGACACTCCTCAATAAGAAGTAGAGCAGCCTGCTACACTTCTCAGAAGAGTAAATATTTGGATTGGATAGAGAATTAACAATTTACAGGAAACAAACCAGTTGGAAACATCTTCTCGATCTTCCGAGGACTCAATTGTGGAAGGTTAAACTAAGTGTGAAAAGAAAAAGGAGCAGTGAATACACAAGTACTCTCTAAAAGGGAGCACTATTATTAATTGGTATACAAACGAGTCTAAAACCCGAGAGCAAAGTGGGGGTTGGAGTCTTTGGGCCAAGAACTAAATATCTCGAAGCCATGGGTAAAATTAATGTATTGATTGTTTTGCCTTAGAACCACTTTAATTAATTAACATACCTTATTTCAAGTCGATAGTAGTTCTTTATTGTATTTAGTAACAATTCTGTTTTTCAAATAGATAAAGTAGAAAAAGAACTACTATCAACTTGAAATAAGGTATGTTAATTAAAAATTAATGCAACAGAGAGATGTGTACAGTTCAACCTCGATAAAAGTATAGCTATCAGGACACAGTTATATTTTTTGATAGCCAAGCAGCCATAAAAGCGCTGAGCTTTTGAATTGTCAACTCTAAAGAGTTACGGAATTGCCTAGAAAAACTAACAAACTCGGCAAAAAAACAACAAAATAACCCTCTGTGGGTGCCAGGACACATAAGAGTAGACAAAAATCAATGTTCAGACAAACTTGCGAGGATGGGACTACCACTCATTCACAGGACTAAAATAATTTTGTGGCTTGAACAGACTTATTTTTCAAGGAGGTACTAAGGAAAGAAGAAGACACCGAGGGAGTATAGAAAAGAATACCTAGGCTTAAACAGACTCATGGGAAATTATAGTTAAATATATTGACAAGGTTCTTATTGGGTTATTATAAACTGAAGAAACACCCAGAATATTTTGGAGTAGAGAATGATAGGACCTCTTAGGAGAATGATAAATTCTTTAGGGGAAAGAGACCCAACACCATCATTAGCCGAATGTGGTGTAGCAAAGTGACTAGAAGTCAAAGATGATAAAAGGATAGAAGGGATACCCACACTTGACCCCTTTCATATGTACTGCCCTTCCTAAAGGAGTCAGAGTTGGAAGGAATATTGATGGGAATTATCTAGTTGAGTTAAAGTAAGAGGGCACAAATAGATTTTTTGAAATTGCAGTATAATTCACCTCAAGATCAAAATAACAACTTTTAAGAAATAACTAAATTGAGTAAATAAAAAAGGTAAAACAAGTGTGACAAAGATAACTTTGTAAAAAGTTCTATAGACCCAGTACCAACAAAGTATCTGTCTCAGTTCAAACAAACCAGAAAATGATACTAAAATGGTGTTTCTCCTAATCCAAAAAAAAGTCAAATGTACTAGAATAAGCATTGTGAAAGGGGGAGGATAAAAACAGTTTAAAATTAACATAATGGTTTGTTAACAGAAAGAGTCATTATTGTTCTACAAAATATGAAGATGAGACAAGAGAAGTGCAAGATTTTTTAAAATCAATTTCAAAATAGAAGCAGTAATTTTTAGTTTCTGGTGTTTTGTACATTAGTAAAAACCCCCTCAGATAGACATAAGCTATTTGTAATAATTATATTCAAAAAATAAGTAGTATTAGTAATGTTTATAAATACTATAATATTTGTTTATAATTTTGTTATAAATACTATGATAATAACATATTTTATATAATATGATTTGATAAACATCAGTAAAAGTACATTCCTATTAAGGATGAAATGATTAGCTTACTGATTAATCATACTCAAGATTATTACGGTAATCTGTGATTACAATTAATCACAGACTCATATCTCTCTCACTGATTCAGGCTAACGATTAGAGCTCACCACAAAAAAGTTTTCCTTTAAAGGCAAATTACCCTTCAGTTATCATAGTCTTATAAAAAAAAAAAGAAGATAAAATAGAGACCATTACCCTTTAATACTACTCATTAAACTGCAAAAAGGTTATCACGCCATAGGAAGACATATTTTAGTTGAAAACAAAAATAACATATAATCATAATTCAAGTTTATAATTAATTTATAAAACAAAAGGGGAGCATTTCTACGAAATGTATAATTTAAACTACTATTGAAACAAAACAAAATTAAGGATGTGCGAGCCCTTGAAATTTCATTCCAAGCCCGACCTTGAATTCGGATAACAGTGCCAAAATTATCAAGCCCTGCTCAATTTTTTGCGCTGACATGATTTTCCGAGAACGATTTGATTTTACGAGCGTGGCTCAATTTTACAAACTCTGTATTGTTCCTAGTAGGTCTAACTTTTACAAGCCTGGTTCTGTTTTAAAGCAAGGCCTAAACTGATAGAATAATACTGCAACAAAAGCTGGCTATAACGGGAAGTGATTAAATGAGAAAACTGTCATAATTAAATATTGGATATGAAATGAACGGATATGATATTTAGCTTTAGTCATCCTTCTCATGAGATAAAAACAACTTACTGATTAAAAATAGAATTACTGAAAAGATATGCACAAAACAGTTTGATATGGTCTACAAAAATCGAAGGATGTATATATGTTAGTGTGAATCATATTCATAATCCAAATGGCTGAATCAATTATCATGCAAATTTTATTAATCTTCTCTTTCATAGCCTAATTGTGCACTTTGAAACTCATATTTTTTAAAACTTTTGTTTTAAGCAAAACAATCTAATGGAGGTGAGGTGCTTCACCAAATTAGAAAATATATGAGGGACAAACTTAAATGTATAAAATGAAATCCATTAAAAATAAGTAAATTTGCAAAAAAACATTGCACACACTTTCATAGTCACTATAATGAATGAAACTTCATTTCTATAAATATTGTTATAGTATTAACTCATATAATCATTTACCTTGATAAAAAATTTAAAAAATATTTGTAATACAAAGATTAATCATTTATTGTCTTGAAACATCAAATAATAAAATTATGAGTTCATTCGAACTTAATCGGTAGACTACATATAAAATCATTTTGAAGTTAACATAAAAAATAAATTATCAAATAATTGAGATGTAAAAGGAAATGTCTCTTATTAACTACACTGAGGTTATGGAAAGTTCATAAACATATGTAAATATAACATAAAGGAAAGATTTCATTAGTTCATTTTAGAGTCTTACTATCTCGGGTTGGGAGGAATTGGTTTAACACATAATTATTTAAAATAGATCACTCAGAGTCTGTTTCTCGTGAAAAATTCATATACATAGGCTACACATACAATTACAAGAAAAACACAATCAATTAAAGTTTATATCTTGGGGAATATTATTAATTATCACTTGAGTTTCATTCTCTCGGGACAGGGTCAGTGCGGCAAATTTGTCAAGGAAGTGGGGTACTTATACACATATTGACAAAGATATAAAAAAATAATAAAATATTAATCGATTAGTTTTTAAATAAATGATGAGTGGTGAAATGATGGTAGACAACAATCACAACTGTTCACAAAGTCTATGTTTCTGAATACTCGGTGTACATAAAGAAAATAGTTCAATTAGTATGATATATTCAGGGACAGGCCAGGATGAGTGCATATAGACTACAGCAAACGGGGTGCTGGAGGAAGAGGTGGCCTGCAATTGGGCATTGCAGGATAAATCAAGTGGTCAATAGGGAAGTGTTAGACATGCCCTCTGATCACATGATACCTAAGGTTTCATTAGACAAGCCTTTTAAGACGAAGATCTTCTCTAGGGAAGAATGGGAGTCTGGAAGGAAGTTATACAACAAGCAAGATATAGTCTGGTTCACAGATGGCTCGAAAACAGAGATGGGTACAGGTGGTGGCATTAATGGGTTTAACCCAGAGAGGTCCATCGTACTGAGCCTAGGTAAGCATGCTACTGTTTTCCAAGCAGAAGTAGGTGCTATCTCTGAATGCATCAAGGAGAATCAAAGAATGAAATACATTGGTAAGAACATTCTGATTTTCACAGATAGTCAAGCTGCCATTAAGGCACTTAACACGACAAAGGTAAAGTCGAAGCAGGTATGGGACTGCATCTCATCATTGATAAAGCTTAGTCAGATGAACACGGTCACTGTTGGCTGGGTTCCTGGCCACTCAGGTATTGATGGTAATGAGAGAGCAGATGAACTAGCCAGGTCAGGCTCTGAATCCCCTTTTGTTGGCCCGGAACCGGTGCTCGGAATCTCTTATGGACATGCCAGGGCAGCGGTTGATACGTGGATGCGGGAGGGGATGAACAGGGTCTGGACGAATTCAACCACTAGTAGACTTGCTAAAAGGTTAATCAGACCAAGCAAGAAACATGCGGAACAACTCATCTCTCTCAGAAGGGATAACTTGAGGTGGGTGGTTGGTCTCTTAACGAGCCACTGTCACCTCAGAAAACACCTACACAGGATAGGAATTGCTGCAGATAATACATGCAGGAAATGTGGTTTGGCTGAAGAGTCTGCAGAACACATTCTTTTGGAGTGTGAGGTGCTAGGACGAGCCAGGCTGTACTCTCTAGGCCCTCCGGGGAAAGAGATGGAAACCATCCTAGACAACCCTATCGGTAGTATCTGTTCCTTCATAAGGATGACGGGTATTACTGATTGGGTGTAGGAAGGAAATTGGGGCGGCAAAAGACCTTTAGGTCGACGCTGGTGAGGCCTCTGATGGAGGTTATCACAGCCCAGTTAAATAAAAAAAAAAAAAAAAAAAAAAAAAAAAAAAAAAAAATGATATTTGTTAAAGTTATTCCACTTTTGTGTATTAATGTTTCAAAGTTTATGATAGTAGGCTACTTAGGCCTATTATTGGGGATATATGATGACTTAAAAAAAAAATATAAATTGAAATGGTCTCACCAATGTTCTCAAATACGTTGTTGAAACTAGCTTGTATTATGTCTGCTCCTTGGTAGATTTTTTTAGAAAAATTTCAACTGTTACTTATCACTTTTAATTTGTGTTACTTCTCAGCACTCCATAGAAAATTTAAATATACTTTTCCACTTATTTAAATTGCATTAAATTGGAGCTGAGTCAGGAAACGTCCATTAAGCTTCGGATCTCCCAACCAAACTTCCCAAAAATCATTGTTACAGCGTCCATAGAGATTCAACATTATCCATTTTTTGTGATCTTGATTAAGATTAGTAGCACTGATGAAAATGGATACATGACCCTAATTTGTTAAGCAGGAAGTTGTTAAGAACTTCATTTAAGACTGTTGACTCTACTATTATGGTATACATTTAAATTTGTTGAAGACATACTAAGTGGGGTTCCAAATAACTTCCTTAAACTATCTTATTCCTAAATACGATTTCATCTTGGTCTTAATCTAAAACTAGTTGGAATTTCCTGCACTTTAAATTAGTGGGCGAAACTTTGGTCACGTGGTTGCTGTATCGGTGGGTGTGGCTTATTTGATTTCTGTCACATATTATGTCTGTTCCGCCATCTTTGAAATAGGACTTTGGTTGTATTTATCATCAATACTAAATGCTTTTGAGGTTTTCTTTGTATGTTCAGGTGACAACTTATACGTCAAAATATCCGTTTAATCCATAGGCCATATTTGTTTTGTTGAAGCGATAGTCGTATTCTTTATAATTAATTATTTATGATGCTCTGGTCCGGTTCGGCCATTGTAAATGTTTTTGAAAATTCGTGTTTAATTTCCATTGATTTTGTCTATCTTAATTCTAATCTTGCTACGGGGTTATTTAATTTGAATAATATGGAAGTTTAGGCCTCTAGATTGTATATTCTAGGCTTACGTTAAAATTCGGGGAATCACGTTATTTGAAGTTATCCGGACGGTACTCTAGTATTTTTAGGCTTTCGTTTAATTTACATTCTGACCATTGTGTAAACGTGGTTACGCGGATCTCCCACTAGATGTCGTGAGGATTAGCAATTCGTTTGAAATGCATTATGGTATATTTATTTCGAAACTGTAGTTATTAAAATTATTAAAACAACTTCATTTTGGGGTTGTTTTATCACCCATCCTTAAAACCAAATATTATTGAACCATAACCAATTGTCACCAAAAATGTAGTTCCATAGTTGTCAAACAAAATCTGAATATGAACACCGGACATCATCTTTAAAAATATATTTACATATTTTAATAACCTTGGTTTACTTGTGTTTTAATTTATACATTTTCAGTATAAATCGTATTTGATTAAAATCAAGCTTTTAATGATGGCGGACAAGGTTCATTTTAGTTTTCTGCCAACAATATTACATTTTTCTCATGATATTAAAGATATTGTATACAGGTTTGAATGGCTAATCTTCATATTTCACTGAAATTTGAACGAATTTGGTAGAATTGATTTTTGAGAAATTACATATTTTATAAATGGTAGATTTTCTTATCAATAACTCATGAACCGTCATTTTTGAAAAAAATATGTTTTATTTTAGTCCTTGAAGGCAACACTTGAGCATAATTTGATGAAAATTGTTATGAGCCGAATCCGTTATTTTTTGGTTTGCTTAGGGCAGCTACCTCTAAATTTTCAGTTATCAAAAAAATGGAAATATGTCCCAAGGTATGGCCGAAATAAGTCCATGGACCAAGTTTGATTAAAATTGGTCCACACGTTTGGGTTGTAGAGCACTGCAGCGGATAAAAGCATTCTTTTACACTCAGGGATAATTCAAAACGGATATCTTCCCTCCCTCATACTTTACACCAATTATTCATAACATAACTTTCTCTATATATATTTAATACGAATATGTGAGAAAATTTAAAAAAACACAATGTTGATATTTTTTCTGTTTATCTCTGTTAATAAATGTTTGTATTGGCAAGTTTAAACAAATTTTAAGAAAATAACAAAGTTATCCTATCAAAACCAAACCTCTACAGAATAATATAATAGTTGTCAGACATAATATTTACCAAATTCCATCAGATTGCACAATACATTTTGCCTTTTCAACTGGGGTGAAAGTCTCTGCATCATTAGCCATTTCATTTAATTTTAGTAACATTTCTTTGTAACTGGGTATCATTTCATTTAGTTGCACGCAGAAATGTCCTTCCCCTACCACTACAACAATGGTTACCTAAAACAAACATAATTGTATTACAACATTTTATAAATAGACTATACATATTATGAAATTAGTATTTATTTTCACATGCAAGTTCGAAGGATGTTCCAATAAAAACAGGAATTTATCATCTAAAATTTTAAGTACAATTAAATTGTTATTACTACAATTGTTTATTGACATTGTTATAAAATAGGCCAATCGGGGTTTATTGGTTCAGTTAACTATAATCCTTTCTTGTCTCTATTAGTACAATTTATTATCTTCTTAATACAATCGGTGATTCAATATTTTTAAATGAATTATAATCGTTTTATTTCTTATATTTAATCGAGACCTGAAAACAATGTTGCGACCAGAAGTTAATTAAATTCAATCAAGCTCTCTTCACAAAGGTTGATCTATACGAAGTTTATATGAGACACAAAATACACACGAAGCTTGCTCACCTCCGTTGCTGAAGCTCCACCATGTTCCTCCGTAGATCTGGTTTTTACTGCAGAACCCTATGATTCTGATTGATTCTTCTCAGCGATTCCGACCACTGACCGTCCTGACTATCTCCTCTTTTATTTCACTTTGCAGCTGTTCTTTCTGCGTCTTCCAAACTTTACATTTAAAGAGTGTGTGCTCCACATCGTCATCCTGCATACAGCTATCGCATATGCTTATAACACCTTGGTAAGTCTGACATCCTGGTAACTCCGTGCCAATTCTGACTGCTGATAATGCCCTAATTATGACATTCCAGCAACTCCGAACCCGACGACTGAACGTCAAAAACACCCTGCTAAGTCTAACCTTCCAACAACTCGGACTGTCTATAATGCCGTGCTAAGATTGACCTCCTGGCAAACCAACCGCACATAATATCCTGCAGAGTCTGACCTTATGTATCTTTCAGCAATATTATGTGTTTGGTGGTTGGAAGCTATGTGGTTTTCTAACTTTTTACATCTTGTCGCACTTATTGTTTACACTGATAGTTGTTATGAGACTTACAATAAAACTTATCTATCTAACCTAATTTTAATAACTAATTCTATGTAATCCCGTGCTACTGTAATACATCTGTTCCAGAGGAGTAGAAGTCTTGAGACTTCAAGTTGACACATTCTTGCACATCAATAATTGTATCCTTAAAGTTTAATTTTCCCATCCTGTATGAGATGATAAACCATAACTATATGGAGGATGAGGTAATATTCCACTCAAGTTTCTATCCTCTAATGGGTAGTGAGAGGGTGAGTATTACTCTGAAGGAAACAAACTGGATGCTGAGCAACTTTCCTCTTGAAACGAATTGCTGTCTACCTCTTTCAAGAACATAGAATAGTACTACACGGTGATAGTTTTCTGTTCTGTGAGAAATCGAGGTAAAGAATCCTTCTAAATACCAAAAGAAAGTGGCTTGATTTTCCCATGTGACAATGTGCTTTTTCCTTTCTGTGACGGATTTGAAATAGATGTCACCATTACATGCTTGCTCCTTTTGACTCTGTCATGAAGTAGTTCACCCATATTTCATCACAAATTACTGTAGAGTCTAAAACCTTGTCTCCATCTTTTTCATAATGTTAGAGAAGTTATGTGACTGCAATCAATCATTTTTCTTTGTGTTCAGACTTCAAAACAGGAAACCCACTTGGCACTCATCTTCTTAAATTTAAGATGATCATTAATCAATGTTTCAATACTACCAACATTTATATAAAGTTTCTCAGAGATTTATTACCGGTGATTCTCGGATTGTTAATTGTGATTCTGAATTTAAATACAGTAGAACCTCTGTTAACCGGCCTCGGATTAACCGGTCCTCGGATTAACCGGCCTATATCGTAGTGTACTGGTTGGATGAGAGTTTCCGAAAATAAATTGTAATTGAAACACCAAAGCGACAGTGAGTCAAACGACTTTGTCGATAGCGATATCCCATTGTCGGCGGCGTAAAACACCGCGGCGAGTCAAACGACTTTGTCGATAGCGGTATCCCATTGTCGGCAGCAAGTCGAACGACTTTGTCGATAGCGGTATCCCATTGTCGGCGGCATAAAAAAACCGCGGCATTGGCACCCGTCGGTATAGCAGACATACACAAACAAAAACGTTTGATAGGCCGCTTTTTTCCCACGAATCAATTTAGTATACATTATGGAAAATTTAACATTTCTTTTCAGTTTTCTTCTTGTCTTTGACTGGTTATGATCTACGTACAGTATATACAGTAAATAAAAATGAGCGTTACGAAAACGGAAGCGTATGTTGGGTTTCGTTTGAGACGCGGTTAAATGTGTCAATAGACTTGACAGAGGGGAATCTGTAAAAAAGCTTTGTAGTGTTTAGTTTTTTCATGTTTGATGTATAATATACATAACATAATATATACGATACATTTATGTACAATTTAATGAGTTGCAATAACATCTTAATTGCATAATTCTTAGCGCTACCTAATTAAATAAGCTTTCTTTGAACGAAAATAGATTTTTCACGGGAACCTCGGATTAACCGGCCAAACGGGCAACCGGCCCGGGTGTCAGTCCCGACTAGACCGGTTAAGAGGGGTTCTACTGTAATTCCCATTTTTCTACAAATACAAAAATAATAAAGTTGTACCTAAATTTAACAATACAACTTATAAATTCATTACCACATCATGTTTAACTGGTTTCATTTTTAAACTATTTATACTAAAGACCGTAGGTATTTGGTGGTATTCCATTTTAAATAAATTAAAACAACAATTTTTTTAGTATAAACCTCAATATTTTAATTGAAACTTGCCGACCATGGTTTCGCTAGTTAACCCTCCAACCGGCAATGTTAATTTTC
This sequence comes from Aphrophora alni, assembly GCA_963513935.1. Classification (NCBI taxonomy): domain Eukaryota; kingdom Metazoa; phylum Arthropoda; class Insecta; order Hemiptera; family Aphrophoridae; genus Aphrophora; species Aphrophora alni. The sequence goes on along the minus strand of OY740769.1, from coordinate 98,550,387 downwards.
TTGACAATTCTTCGTTTGTTTAAAAATTAATAAAATATATTATTTTTACACAAAACCTAACTTATAAGATATCATTTTTCTCAGAAAGATGCATAGAATTCATCTATGTAATAATTTTTTTTTTTTTTTTGAAACGGTTTTGGAGTAAGTATGTTACATGTCAAAAATTATGTTATCATTTTTCAGAAAATCACCCAAAATCAATAGCTTACTACCTATTTCTAAGATATACACAATTTTTGTGTATTACAGTAGAACCCCTCTTAACCGGTCTAGTCGGGACTGACACCCGGGCCGGTTGCCCGGTTAATCAGAGGTTCCCCTGAAAAATCGGTTTTCGTTGAAAGAAAGCTTATTTAATCAGGTAGCGCTAAGAATTATGCAATTAAGATGTTATTGCAACTCATTTTATTGTACATAAATGTATCTTATATATTATGTTATGTATACTATACATCAAACATGAAAAAATTAAACACTACAAAGCTCGTTTACAGATTCCCCTCTGTCAAGTCTTTTGACACATTTAACCGCGTCTCTTGATATCTTATAAGTTAGGTTTTGTATACAAATAATATATTTTATTAATTTTTAAACGAACGAAGAATTTTTAAGACAAATTAACATGCGCCAGATGGAGGGTTAACCCATTGCGGATCAAAGACGTGGCGTTCACGTCCCGCACACATGTGGACTGATAGCTCAACGACGTGACATTGACGTATTGTTTTCAATGCGTCATCTAAGGTCAATGTTTGCTGTTAAAATGCACTCAGATGTGTCGAGCGCTTATCAGTTTGTTGTCCGCTTAACTTATCTCTGTGACAGTTCCTTCAAAACATTTCTCTGTTTCGAACAATAACAATAATTTATTTGTTTGAGACTAGTTAGGGGAGTTCAGTCTTTGTGTTCGGTCGTGTTATTTTTCGTTCGTGTGAATATTAGTGAAATGGCGGATAATTTACAATCGTCTGAATTAGATCGAATACTATTGCGTAGCGAAAGTGAAAGTGAACTTAGTGACTTTGAAAGTGATATAGTGAGTGAAGATGGTTCTGTATTCCGTATTTGTCCTAGATTACAGAATTACTCTTATTTATTTATTTATTTTTTCCTTCTAGAAGTAATTATTTATTGTGAAATACATTTGATCCAGCTAACATCAATCTGCTAGTTCACGCAAAAAAACGTAAGTAAAATATTATGTATGTAACATTAGTTTTTATATATTTTGCAGTATAATATAATTATGTTGTAGTCTAATATGGTCTGTGTTATGTTTATGTAACGTACATAACAACAAAACATGTAGAATTTGCGAGCGAACGAGGTCGGCCGGTGCCGCGCCGTTTTGTGGAATTAACTCGTACCGTTAGGCCCGGGCGGGCGCTAAGCTTCGCGATCCGTAATGGGTTAAGGGTTAAAGCATCGTCAAGGACTTATATTCTTGTATAAGTCCTTGACAATGCTTTAACTAGCGAAACCATGGTCGGCAAGTTTCAATTAAAATATTGTGGTTTATACTAAAAAAATTGTTGTTTTAATTGGTTTAATTTTTAGTTTGGGTATTCTAAACTACTACCATAAGACCTTCCTTATATTTACTTCTGAATACAAACCAAAGAATAAAACTTTTGGAAATTAGGTTCCAAAATGTCAACACTAAGTACCTGCATTCTGTTATTACAATTTTTCAAACATACAAACAGAAAAAAAAACTTTAATGAATATATGCATTCAAATAACCCAATTCTCCTCCCTTTATCACAAGACGATATTTTCTATTGTATTTTAACAAATTTCAATATTCAAGATTGCCACCACACAATACTGCTATAGGCATAGTTATTTTCTTAAATACTTGCAAAATATATAGTTCGTATTACTACTACTAACCTCTTTGAAGACACCAAAAGGAAGCAACTGGGGAGATACAGACTTTGGCACCTCTACTCTTGATTCAACTGGTTTTAGCACTTCCAATACAACTGGTTTTTGTACCACCACAACTGTAGCTGGGTCTGTGTTAGGGGTATCCTCCTTGACAGGCGTAGAAGTTGTTTTTACCTAAATACAAAATGTATGTAAGGTCAGGAATAATATTAAGATAGATTATATTATTATAATTTAGTAGGCTACTTATGTGTGAAGAAATTAAAATTAACAAATACAATTTTACACATTTGATTAAGTATTCCACATTTATAACTCAAGTATGTCCTACAATTGGGTGTGTGTTTCTTTTTGTACTTGTTTTGGTTTATTCTTCATTTGTATTTCTTATATATACCTATTGTTACTTGTTTTGTTGATTTTAAATATGGGAACACATTCTCTGCCAAATTGACACTATATGACCCAGACAACTAAAAATTAATAAGTGTGTTTTTGCATACCTTTACATGAAGAAAATCAAAATATGGTGTACTTGATTTTAGTTCAGGTAATTAAGTTTTATGATGTAATAAAGTATGGGTCAGATCCGAGTCATCAGCTCCCTGGGACACACTATTGTATATTATTTCAATAGAAAACCACTCAAACATTTTCAAAATATCCACTAAACTGATCTATAATATTTATATAATATAAAATAATAATTATTAATGTTATTTTATATGTACAATATTTACAGCCCGTCCCTAATTCCCTACAATTTTTTTTTGAGGTGAAACTGGTCAAAGCACTTTTTAGGAGAGAGTCCGGGTTTGTCTGGGCAATCTACACAAACATAAATAGTCTGTTTACATTTTAACATAGTGCTCCCTTTGAAAAACTCTCTGCATCTTTTTCTCTTTGTTCCACCCCTGGCATCGCGTTCTTCACTTTTAGCAATAAGATGAAGAGCATTCCTTGGATGAGAGCATACACACTGTGGAGTTGGCGAAGTTAGAAGGGCTTCTAACTTGGAGTCTGAAATTATAAATTCATTTTGCACCTGCCCTGTGTATTATTGTGCATATTTTGAAGATGGTAGGCATTGATCATTAGCATTTGTAAGGATGTGTACAAATATTTTTTTGTACCATCACAGAGTCTTTCACTCTCAAGGGTAATACGCTAGCATCTGATCCATCCGGTCTACTCCTTTCATGTGGGCATTGAACTGTACTATTGGTAATGGTTTGCATCTGGGTTGTCCTCGCTTGTTAGTCACGGATACCATGTTGTTTTCAAACTCCATTGAAAGATAACAGATGGTTCTCTTGTCCCTCCACTTCCCAACAAGCACTCCTTCTGCATTTTGCGCAATAGTCTCACCTTTTCTCAGGTTAGCAGACTTGACTAATGTATGTGTATGCTTTCGGTCTGGCCGAAGAGTACCAGTGCAGTACCGTACGTGTCTTTGCTGAGTAGCTTGGAAGCCAGTTCAAAACTATTATAAAAATTGTCCATGTACATTGAATGGCCACATTGAAGCATTTCCCTGCATCAAGAACATGACAACTTTTGAACAATGTCCTTTACCAGCTACCTCGTCTTGTCCTCCAGAATAAACTGTGAAGCGGATAGTTAGACCCTCAGATTCGTTGAGAGAGTATAGCTTTATGCCATACTTTTGTCTCTTCCCTTTGATATATTGCCTGAAAACCAGACGACCTCTCCATAAGACTATAGCCTCATCGATAGATAGTTGCTGATTCAGGTAGTCAATAACAGTCATCTTGTTATTAAAATAACAAGGAACTGTACTTTATACATACAATAAGTTGGCTGGTGATCAGGCGTAGCCTTGGAAAAATGCAGACATCTTAAAATAATTAAGAATCAGTCACGGCTCATGAATTTTTGAGTGACTGGTCAAAAAGTGACTGTCATCATAAAAAATGCGGATTTCAATTTAATACGTATCATAGGTTATGTTCAATATTATTATAAATGTTTAATATGATATTTAATAATGTTGAATTTATAGTAAGGACTGTAACTTAATATGTTTTTTAATTTATTAAATTTAAGGTTATTTTAATATATTTATATGTAACTTGGAAAATAACTATAGTCAAAGACCTCTTGCCATCTTTCTTTTATGATGTCACTGAATTGACTTTAGGTTGTTTAAATAATTGATATTGGTAAGAGTCTGTTCAATTTATAACCTACAGACAAGCCCGTTAGTAGCTTTTGCAGTTTGGGTTAGAATATAAAATCTTACATAGGCTATCATACTCAGAAACTGATGCTGGGATCAAAATCTTTAATATGCAGCAAACAAGTGAAAGTAATTGATATAAATACCAGAAAACTATTGTCAAAAATTTATAAAATAACGTAACATTAACTTACATTATCATCCCATAATTGTGTGTCTTCAGCATCATGGACTTTGTGTTCTGAGTGATAGTTATTCTCTTGGCTATCAGTTCTTTTAACAAATTTTTTATCAATTCTATCATTTTTTAAATGTCCATTAGTTCTGTTATCTACAAATGTTCTATTTCCAAAATTTCTGTTCTTGTCATCTCCAAACCCTTTATTTCTCTCTTCAAAATTTCTATTACGCTCACCAAAACCTTTATTTTTATCGTCAAAAATTCTATTATGATTTTCATAACTCTTACTTCGATCTTCTTTTAAACCATTATTTACATCACCAAATTTGTTATTCCTATCTCCAAAATAACGATTTCCACAATCTCCTTGACCCTTATTTGTTTCACAGAATTTTTCAATACTCCCTCCAAAACCACGATTTCCATCATCTCCTTGGCCCTTATTTGTTTCACCGGATTTGTTATTCCTGAATCTGAATCTCTTATCTCCAAAGTCTGAATTTTTATTTCCGAATTTATTATTGTCATCTAAATTAGGCTTATTTTCATTTCCAAAATGTCCCACATCATTCCTGTCCGCATCTCCTCTACCATGATTGTGTTGGATGAAATTAGAAGGATGTTTAAATTTATTATCATCATTTCCGGCAGCCATAGTTTCTGGTTGTTTGACTTTGTTCATGCACTGCAACTCTCTGGAAAAAAAATTAAATTATTAAATACTCAGTGTAATAATACCTCTCAAACATATTAAAAAATTATTTTATGGTTTTACAATTAAAAACTGGGTTTGAATTAAAAAATATTAATGAAATTATTTTATTTCATTATTTATTTTTTATAAACAAAAATTGTATAAAATTCCAGAAAATAACTTACAATATCACATTTTTGAGCATAGCGAATAAATAAGTTGGCCGATTTTTCTTTTCTTACAACACATACATTTAACCCTTTATGTCTATCTTTAACCCTTTAAGATATACATGGTTTTTAAAGGGCTTTAATTTGAGATATCACAAGCCATATGTCTCTATTACACATTTTTTGAGATGGGGTGGTGTAAGGAGGGAGGGGATTTTGTAAATACTATTCTAAGATTCTCCCTAAAGACGAATAACTGTCCTGGGAAAAGATTATGCATATATCTTTCAGTCTTTTAAATAATAGAGGTGGTAAGTTTTCAAAATATAATAAAAAAATCTATAAAAAGAAATAAAATTATAGTATGTAAAAAAAGAAGAAAAATCAAACCAAGGACAACACCATCCATTAAAAAGCTCAAGCTCGATTAAAACTTGGTCAATTTACCGAGACTAAGTTCAAATTAAAAAATCCGGGCTTGCACACTCCGAGAGAAAGAGAGCCAATTGTTTTACAGTAGAACCGCGGTCATCCGAACCCTGACTAAATGAGTTCCGTGTTAAGCAAGTTAGTCAAAAAAACGAGGTAATCAAAAAAGAAGTTCGGTTTGCGGTAGATGCATTAAAGTAACTGTGGAAAGTGAAATCCACATATAACAGCAAATCGATCATAATACTGTACTGTGTAGAACAATACTTAAATTAGTCACATACGGTTTCATCAAAAAGGATTTCGGTAAATAAAACGTTCAATTTATAATCATTATTAAATACTGTACAATACAGTAATTTCAATGCTTTACTAAAAAAAAGTCAATACGATTTTGGTAATGCTTTTTTCAACATTTATATAAGACGAAATATAATATGTACACTAAATGGCACGTTGTTCAATAAAAATCAATCTAGCTGTCTTATCGCAATGTGAAGTGTAAACCAGTAGTGTAGAAATAGAAACGGCACTCAAAGGAATGTAGTGGGAGAGGGCGGCCCCCTCGCCACCTACCTACTGTCACTGACCTTAGTTGCTTTTTCATTGTGCTAGTGAACAGTTCATTTAGTTTGTTGGGGGTTACGTCATGAGTGCTAAACACAAAAGGACTGTTGTATCTTTGGAGACTAAATTACAAGCCATCAACAGACTCGATAAAGGAGAGACAATAAAAAAAAGTGGCTTCAGATTTAGGTGTGGGAGAAGTGACTGTAGGAGACTGGAGAAAAACACGGGCCAAAATCGAAAAATTGTGTTCACAAAAAGACGAGAGTGATAAACGAAAAACTATGAAAACCGTAGAGTTTGAAAAACCTCAAGTGGCTTGTTTATGTGGTTTACACAGATCTGGAGCAGAGGAAGTCCAGTGAGTGGGCCTATGTTACAGGAAAAGGCTACTGAATTCCACGAAAAGGTTAAAGACAGAGAAGAAGAATTTACAGCAAGCAGAGGGTGGCTTCATCGCTGGAAAACAAGGTATGAAATCAGGGAGCTAAACATTTCTGGTGAGAAGTTATCATCCAATCATGGCATCGTACTACATTTCAAGGACAAATTTGAAGCTCTCATTAACCCTCCAACTGGTGATCGACCACTTTTTGCCTTAAAAGTGGTCGCTTCATTAGTCACGGCTCAATTCACCAACTAAAAAACACGTATTTTGCCATTCAACGTTACGCCCACTTAAAATTGTCCCATCGCAATAAATAAAATGTTCCCACCGTTGGAAAGCTAATGTTCCGTAGATGCATATCATGCAAAAAAAAATACCACAAAACGTTATAAATAATATTCCAAAAATTAGTGAAATTCGCATATTTTTGATGCGAAACGTCAAAGTTTTATGTTAACAAGTTTTAAACAAAACATTCGTCTCATTTGCCTATTTTTCTTATTTCCAAATTACTGTCAGTCAAATATAACCTAACACTGCTTGATAGATCGCGTCTTTCTCTTCAAAACCGTCTTTTTCAAATGTTTCCAACTAGTATAGTTTTTATTATATAAAAATTAAACCAAATCAAAAATTTTAACGCTATTTTACACGCTAAAAATTACATTTTTTGCAATTCAACTTTTATCCTAGTAGATATTAGATTATCGAAATGTATTCTATACCATTGAAAAGGTAATCTTTCAATCTTTCATAACCAGGTTTAAAAAAATTAAACTTGCGTAAAATAGTAAAACAAGACTTGACTGAAGTTGACGTTCATAACGCCAGGTTGCGAAAATTTGCCGTGGCGAGTTTTATATAGAAAATATCACCTATATGTTCATATATTTTTTCGAAATGGTAAAACTTGTCCAAATGTTACAAGTTGACAATATTAAATAGTATTTTTCTTCCTCTTTCGAACTATGAAGACGAAATCATCCTAACTTATATAGTTTACAAGTTATATATATTCTTCGAAGTGGCTTACTGAATATTTTGATCCTCCATGTGACTTGGAGTATTTAGATGCTATTCCATATTTCTACATTGACGTCATAGATTTTACTGCTATATTTTACATCGTTCTAAAGACAAGGTTTCAATCTTTAATTTTGTGTATGTTACAAACTTGTGCATTGAAAATTAAGGTTTTGTTTTTATCCCGGAACATACGCAATGGTGCGATGTAAATACTGTAACAAATGACTTAGCGCATATAGTTTGGGAGTACATATTTATTTTATTTTGAAGGTTTGTTTATACAAATTGTATATATTTTGTATACAAGTTACAATATATGTGTTTTTATATCTAAAGATTATGTTTTTAGTGAATTTCTAGTTTGTGAAAGGTTTATATTTGTCATAACCTAAAAGGAAAATGGTAAGTCTAGGCTATATGTAAATTGTCTTATATTTAGTGTTTTATATGAGTATACAAGTGAATATGTGTGTTATTCTTTGTAAAGTATATTGTATTAGTAAAATCTAACGCTTTTGTTTTAGGCCTAGCTTTAGAAAGTTACTAATTATGCCTAAAAGGTTGACGTGTCACCCTCTAACCTTCAAGCGTCAGAATACAAATTTTTGAAAAATCGTCATTTTTATTTAGGAATGTTAACATATTATTATTTTTTCCCCCTAAATATATTCACAAATATATTAGAAATCTCAACAAATGGTTGAAAAATTGCAAAAAATGTATTAGTATGTTTTTGATCACTATTTCTATGAAATTTCTGCTCTGTTACTCTTAGATTTTTTGGTATTTGACCAAAAAACTCCAAATTTGATACATTTAACTTTTTTTTTTCACTACACACCTACATTCTATGCACCTTTCTGGACATAATGATATATAGAAGTTCTGTATAAAATATATTTTACTATTTTTAATGTTTTTTTAAAAAAATAAAGAGAAAATTCAGTTTTTACGTAAAATATTTTTTTACATTTTTAAAATGTAATAAATTTACATATTTTTTCCCCTAAATATATTCACAAATAATACACAAAAATTTTGTATATCTTAGAAATAGGTAGTAAGCTATTGATTTTGGGTGATACAGGTTTTTCTGAAAATTAGTTAATATCATTTTTGACATCTAACATACTTACTCCAAAACCGTTTCAAAAATTTATTTTTTTATTACATAGATAAATAATATATTTTATTAATTTTTAAACGAACGAAGAATTTTTAAGACACATTAACATGCGCCAGCTGGAGGGTTAAAGATAGAGATTTCTCACCTCAACAGATTTTTAACTGTGACGAATAGGGCTTGAACTATCGTATGCTTCCAAAAAAAAAAAAAAAAATCGCTCCTGGTTTTAAAAAGTCAAAAGATAAGGTCACAATCGTGCTTTGCTCTAATGCTAGCGGGGATTGTAAGTTAAATTTATTGATGATAGAGATATCTGTTAAACCCCGTGCTTTTAAAAATATGTCTATTCCTAGCCTGTCTGTGCTGTATAAAAGTCAGAAAAATGCATGGATGGAGGATGAAATTTTTAAAGACTGGTTTTTCACTGACATTGTGCCACAAATTGACAAGTTTTAAAAAGAAATCAACCTGCCCCTCAAAGCACCCTTAGTAATGGACAACCGCCCTGTTCATTCTGATAAAGAAGAAATGGTTTCTGGCGATATTAAGACCATGTTTCTACCCTCCAACATCACGTGTCTTCTTCAGCCCATGGATCCGGGTGTGTTGGAAAACTTGAAGCGTAACAAACTATAAACAAAAACTTTTGAAAAGCCTCGTTAGCACAATTGATGATGGAAACATCGTAGACTCTTTAAAAAATCACAATGAATAATATTGTTTATATGTGTGTTGAGGCATAGAACGAGGTGAAAAGTTCAACTGTTCCGAAATCATGGAGGAAGTTATTAAACGTCACAGAAAATCAAGAAACTTTGCCCATAGACCATGACGATGAAGATGACCTCAGCCTTGTATAGCTAGCTATCTCTAAGATTGGCAGATGAAATAATCACTGAAAATGATGTAGCCGAGTGGATCAACCCAGATGAACAATTGGAAGTACTGATGAGATGATAGTAGAGGCAACGAATGTAGAGGCTGAAAAAAGTGAAAGTGACAATGAAGATATTGAAATGGAGAATGAGAAAATCAGCCACAGTGAAGGTTGTAAATTAATAGAAAAGGCCATTGCGTACCTAGAGCAACAGTCAGAGACAACTTCAAAAGACCTTTTACTGCTTCGACAACTGTGTGAAACGGTGGCAAAGAAGCGAGCGAGATCCGTTAAACAGAAAACATTTATGGACATCACAAGAAATAATTTGTTTAACTGGAACATGTACTATAGTCTATGTATATAATTTTATCATTTTGTATTTGTATTTGTATTCTGATTTTATTTGTATGCCGGTTTTTTATTTGATAATTCAGTAGATGCACAAATCTTTTTTCTCATCTATGACCACATTTTCATTCATTTCACCAGTTTACCATACATTTCCCTCTCGTTTTTTTGACAGAGTCCGTGTTATCCGAGTTTTCGCTTATCCGAAGTATACTCGGTCCACATTACTTCGGATAATCGAGGCTTTACTGTATATTTATACATATGTAAAAACTTCCGTTATACAAAAGTTTTATAAAGATACAATTAGACAACATAATATAACAATAGGGGAAAAAATTCCACATAATATAATTATGCTAATAAAATTATACAAAATTACAATTATAGTAAAATTTATACAAATTAACAAAATCATAGGTATCAGTAACGTTAACAGTAAAAGTGCCTGGATATACAGTATACTTACGGAATTGGAATACAGTTTTGCTTATGGAATGGCCAATCTTTTATTTGACACTTGCTGGTACAGTACCAAACCAGACATCTATTACAGGCATTTCCTGTAATAATCCCACAGACTTTGCAAGCCCCATAAGAAGACACGTCATCATCATCACCTTTGGTTTCCTAAAGAATAAGTTCTTGATTTATTCTCCATTTATTATATATTTTTTCTAAAAGCCTACTATGCTACGATTATTCTTGATCCTTTAAAAGTGATACTATGGCATAACAACAAGGAAAATATAACCATTTGTTTTATATACTGAATGTTCCAAAAGTACAGGACCCCTTCCGTAGTTTTTGAACAGATTGAAATAGGAAAATGAAACTTTGGGAATGTCTTAGGATAAATAGGACATGATTTTTTTAGGGGAGGGGTATGATTTTTTTTTAAAGCAGGTTCTATTTTATGAATAGACTTTCCCAATGTTTCAATTTCCTATTTCAATCCATTCAAAAATTATGAAAGAGATCCCATACTTTTGGAACACCCTGTGATGTACAATATAGGATTACCTTGTTTTTTCTTCGGTAGTTATTTAGTTAATATATAAATAGATTAAAATAGAAATTGTACACTAAAAGATCTTGAAACACACTTAAGGGAAGCTAAAATAAATATAGTTTTATTGAAATAATAATAATAAACAAATACTAAACATAATTTATTTAATAAAAGAGAAAATATTATAACCCGGTATAATATATATACAGTTTTGAAAAGTACGAGTTTTGAAAAGTATTGGCTTAATATCTTAAAATGTAAGAGTCTTATGAGATAGAAATAAATGCAGTTATTCATAGCCATAAAAGAACCACTTTTCGGTAAGTTTGAAATTTTTGTCCGCCACCTTGGATCGCCATATTGAAATATACTTATATTTATTTTTAAATGGGAAGGTGGTCTTGTGATACAGGACTTTAATATAAAATTTAACAAAAAAACTATGGTCAAATCCGTTTTCGAATATCTAAATCCTTTTTTAAGTTATTGTCAGTCAAATGAGCGAAAACGCAAAATCGCGGGTCAAAATAATCCAAGAAAAAAAGCATTGGATATTACTATAATTCTTTTACAACTTCAAAAGTTTCCTTTTAAAATGTGATTAAAATATACTAATTGTAAATAATGCCATAAACTTTGTTAATTATCATGATTAGAGCAATGAAATAACTTAGAAAAATAAGCTGAAAATAAAGACTGAAAAATAAGTTTACAAGGCAACAAAAAATAAAATGACTAAGAAGAAAATAACTTATTTCTAGTGAAATCACTTTTAAACTAAATCAGTTGCAAGTTACCAATAACTACTAAATATTCTACAATAAATGCTCAAATTGCTTTCCATTTACTGTTTGACAGTGCACCAATCTAATATAATATCCATTTATTACATCTCTTATCATGCCAAGTTGTATTTTAGCATCTTCTTCGGCTTTTTAAATTTATAATCTTTGAGAAATAGGTAGTACAACATTTAAACAAAAATAATTTTAATAAAATAGTAACAAAAGAAAACTCACCATTAAGCAGTAAAAATATTTTTCATGTTAAATTTTGTTGTTGCTAATATATTTTAAGAATTATGTTTAACATAACATTGATATTATGGTATTTGCTATAACTAGAAATAAAGGATAGTTTTTTAATCCTAACAGTCCTGCTGTATTAGAAACATAACATCACAGCTTTACTTTTTTTCAATAGCGACTGAAATTAAATATTTTTGTAACCAACTATCAAGAGAGAAAAGTTATTTAATTTCGACCATTAGGCTTAATTTTCAAAATTGTATTTAGTTTTTTATATTTTTTTTTTATAAAGGCCCACACACCTCGGTAACAAGTATTTTTTTAAACAAAAATGTATTTAAAATCTTAAAGCTTTTCAATAGTTACAAAAACAAAAACACTTAATTCAGTATAGTGAACAACACTTGAGAAAACTCCAATCATATAATGAAAAGAAACAAAAGCTGCCGTAGCTTTGTTTTAATGTGGAAAATTGCATTTTCTTTCATTTGGTGGCTAAAACTTAACACAAATGTGTAATAACTGTTTTAAAGAAAAGTTTTACTGTAACTTACATTTTTCTTCTGTAGTTTAAACATTAGATTTGTAAGAGCATCATCAATTGTTTTTCGCACTTCTTTAGATACAATGTCTATAGGATATACAGGTCCAAGAATACTGTAAACAACATTTTATCATTAGACAGATTAATAAATAGTAGGCTATTAATATGATAGTGTTGTAAATATATATTGAGCTTGACTTGTGAGATAATATAGATAAAAAAAAATCTCAAACACAAGATCTCACAAAACTTATCTTTACATAATCAAACTCAATTCAACGACAAAGTCGCTATCCTCAACGATACATGAGCTAAAATAACTAAACTATAACTTTTAGTTTTAGATATAGTTTAGTTATTGTAGCTTATGTATCACTGAGGATGGCGACTTTGTAGTTGAAACGTGTTAAATTAAGTAAACATAATTTTTGTGAGACGATAGTGTTGAATTATAACATTGTAAACAAGTGAGAAAACCCTCACTATTTTTATATATGTGTTTTGTGCTTGATGAAATTCATTGTGAGTTACAATTGAAACTCCCCAATTCTAGCTGTAAATAGCTTCTGTAATATGCTGTATCTAGTGTTTAAAATGGATAATACAAATAGTACACCAAGGGTTCACACAAAAACGTTAAGATAATTAAGACAATTTTGTGGAAACAGCTGCAGTTTGTCCTTTTATTATTCAGTTATAAAAGAAGACAGTATTCAAATTTGTCTCAGGTTTGCGCTGTGTCATTTTTCAACGTTAATTGCCAATGTTTCAGCCATATTTCAATAATTTCTTGAGGAGTCAGATATCTCATTGCTGTGTTTCACATTTTTGCGCTTATCATTTTCAAAGTCTGTCGAAGTTATAATAGAAATCGTCTGATAATTGTCAATTGTGTAGTAAAATCCCGTTGCGATCAAGTAGTTTTACGGTTTATCTGCTGTTGCATCGGATTGGCGGTGAGATACTGGACTTTAGATTGGCGAGATACTTAAATTTATGATTGAAGATTTGAAATATTCAAAGCGAGAGATGTACATAATTGTAATTATTTCTACATAAAATGGTCAGGAACATGTGTCTAATTATACGAAAATTTTAGCTTTACGAGGTTACATATAAAATTAATATAACCCTGTTAGATAGAATCAAAGAAAAAAGATTTGACAACACTGTTTAGACCAAACCCTTTGGGTTGTTTTTGTCGAGTAAGGAAAAAACCTTCCAGATTAACACGTTAGCTGCCACGCCGACCCGATTGGGTCGGCACAGCTCGTCTTGTTAGAAACATCGGCCGACCCGATCGGGTCGGCTGCGGGATTTTATAGGGCTAAAGTAAATCGATCCGTGACGTTTATCAGTAGTCTTTGGGAACTTTTTAAAGAGTTATAATTTGAGAACACAATACTAAAAATGTTATTGAATGTTAATTTCGTCAACACAATTTTTTTATTTCAGTTATATATCATCTCCTAATAAATGATATTTTGCCGACCGATCGGGTCGGCACATTTTATTTTAAAGTTTTACATTATTTTTAGTGCTGAAATATGAATAAAACTTGAATCTATTTGTAATGTTTTTTGTTAGGAATGTAATAAATATAAAACCGTATTTGTCAGAATATTTTTTTAATTTGGCAACACGTTATATGCCTATGCTAAATTATACTTTCAAATGAAATGAAGTTATTTATGGACAGTTAACGTTACATTATTTGCTACAAAAGCAGTAACAGGTGTTTTGTCATTAAAATGCGCGTAGACCTATACAAACATGAGTACTACACATCTTAAACTTAAATGTAAATTTCAAGTCGCATCGGAGAAAATAAAGCACAAAATGTGAAAAAATACAACCTTACAGAAAAACTACCAGAGTTCACAAGGATCTTGCCTATTTATGTAAGTTCTTAAAACAATCTTTGCAAAGAAATGGTTTCCCAGGACACGTTTACAAAATGTAGTGATCTTTTTGATACCTGATGCTATTTTAAAATTTTAATCTTCCCCTTCGGGACCGGGGTTTATCTTTTCGCCGGCCGGCGCCGGTGAGTCACCGCGATGCGCGACATAGCGATAGCTGCATTACTTATCAGCCAACGGTAAACAATACACATACTTCGTATCATGACATTAAATAATAAATACTGCTCTCTAAAATATAATGGTTATTGCCGTTTTGGATGCACGATACACAATCTTATCTGAAGACATTTTACCTTATTTTAGTAATTTCTTGACAATACTCATAAAAATATTGTTATGATAGAGGGGGGGGGGCCGTGTGGCAGGGCCCGTCGCGGGTCCGGATCCCGGTATAATTTCCCGAAAAATCCCGGTCAAGGCTCGCGGGCCCTCTCGCACCGCGGGCCCGCTATCGCTACTGCTAAAAATACCGCCGTTTCAGACAAGTGGTGATGTCCAACATGTTTTACTGGCTCGATTTGTCCGTTTTGCAACCTTAGTAGTGCGTACACAATCTTTTCCCTGAAGGTAGTAATGGAGTAGAGATGCTTATTCTTACTTTGAGAGTTGACCCCAATATCTAAAACGAAATATACGCCAGTATGAACGTGCGACCAATCGGGTCGGCAAGTTTTTTTGTCAATCAAAATTCGGTGAAAAAAATCGCGGCCGACCCGATAGGTAACAAATTTTTAAACAATTTATTTTAACAGTTTAAAGTATATTAAATTATCTTGTTGTATTAGTGTATTATAAACACAATTAAAGTAAAAATATCAAAAAATAATTAACAGTAAAAGTTGGCATTACGCCGAACATTCGAAAATAGGCCGGTGGCAGCTAACGTGTTAATGATGTTATGCCTGATCACCTAGTTAATAAAAAAAAGTAGGAAATTTATGATTTGGAGAAAGGGTGGATAACAGAAACTTCTCGAGAAAACTCCAAATGATGCGGTCTAAGTTAAAGCAGATTATCGTTTTGTTGGGAGACGATCAATTTAAAATCTTCGAATAATAGTAGACGTTATTTTAAGAGAATACTCTGGTTAAATAATTAAATTTGAAGTAGTTAAATTGCATTAGAAGTTTATAAATTCTGTAAATGTGCGTTTGGTATATCACACACTAAGTTTTAAATTTAACTACATATTTTTGCAAATGAATAATTCATTATAGGAACTACATGTTTATGTATCTAAGTTCTAATTTAGACACATTAATTACAAGAATTAACCCTCTATTCGGTAGATGACCATTTTTGAGGTCGTTCGGCGACACATGGTTTATTCTAACGACCGAAAAACATGTATTTTGCAATTCAACATTTCGCCCACTTAGAATCGTCCTATCGCAATAAATAAAATACCATTGGAAAATTAATGTTCCGTAGATGCATAATCATGCAAAAAACAATTTAAAAAACCACAAAACGTTATAAATAATATTCCAAAAATTGCTGAAGTTCGCATAGTTTTTATGTGTAAAATCAAAGATTTGAACTGAGCGGTTTTTAGTAAAAGCGACGTAAATTTTTTCCCATATGATCACAAATCTATTTTTCTGTCAAACAGGTCGACCAAAACACTGTTTTGTAGATCACATCTTTCTGTTTCCATCTGTGGTTTACAAATTGTTTTATGTGTATTAGATCGCAAGATATTTCAACTTGACCATAGTAGAAACCTAACGGAACAAATTTCACTTGGCATTCGGAGCAGTTTACTAAATAACATAATCGATTATTCAATCGATATTTTGTAACCGACCTTTACAGAAACTTGTAGAGGAGATTTCATTCTACAAGTTGGTATTACTTGATATATCGTAGTGTTACTTTGAAGTTTTTGTTTTAAACTCGGAATGTAGCTAAAGTTTGTGACATAAATTGACACGGAAAGGCGTGCCACTTGGTATTATAAATTGTATATAAATTGTGTATATCAAGTTACAATATATGTGTTTTTATAAATCTAGGCCTAAAAGCAAGTTTTCTTATTTGTAGCATTTTATTTCATTATACAAGTGTATAAGTGTATTATACAAGTGTATATGTGTGTTATTGTTTGTAGAGTTTATTATTTTAGTGAAATCGAGCTTTAGATAGCTACAATTTAGGCGTAGGTTGTCGAGGTAACAAACCTAACCAAACATCTGTTGTCCACTTTTAGGGGAAAACATTATTTATATTTTGAAAATTTTAGAATTTGATTTTTTTTTACCAATTGTTATTCACATTTATACTAGAAAACGTTTGAAATACTTGAAAAAAATGTAAATCAAAATTTTCTATGCTCAATTGGACTTTGAAGTGAAATTTAGCCTTTGATTTTTGTGTTTTTTTTCCCTTTGCCATACTGACTCCAAAATTATTTTTCAAACTTTTTTTTTCATTACACTACTAAATTCTATGAACCTTTCTGAATATAATGATATATATATATAGAAGTTGGTTTTCCATAAATATTACAATTTTTTGGTGAATTTTTGAAAATATGCCTAACAAAACCCCTTTTTTGTAAAATAATTTTTTTAAATTTTGAAAATGTAACAAATTAATTTTTTTCTTTCTAAATATATTCACAAATATTACACAAAACTTTTGTATATCTTGGAAAAAGGTGGTAAGCTATTGATTTTGGATGATACAGGTTTTTCTGAAAAATGTTAACTTCATTTTTTGACATCTAACATACTTACTCCAAAACCGTATAAAAAAAAAAAAATTATTACATAGATGAATTCTATGCATCTTTCTGAGAAAAATGATGTCTTATAAGTTAGGTTTTGTATAAAAAAAAATTTTTTAATGAATTTTTTAAGAAAACAAAACTTTTACAAAACCTTTAACATTTGCCTGATCCAGGGTTAAAGGAATAATCTATACGAATTGGCTTTAGGGAAATTTATGTTAGCTGTGGTAAAAAAAGGATTTGAACATTTATATGATTTGCTAAAATGTTATGAACATGTGTTTCAGGTTGTTTGATTAATGTGTTAGTATTAAGTATTTGTTCTAAGTCTTAATGTATGCATTCCAGATATCCACGACTGTGTTTCAATTTAGGTACATTCATTCTTTCAATGAATTTGTGCTCTGGGATTACTTCATTAAAAAAAGTATACATGTGCTCAATCACATGTTGACACCCTATCTTTTAAACTAAAATAGTACGACTATGGAGGTACAAAAGTAAAGTAGAGTAGGTAATGTTAAGTCAGTAAATTTGATACCAGACGTATGAGAAAAATTACACTGGAAACATGACACATAACTAATTCAATATTCTCAGTATACATATAGCACTCCTAAGAAAATCTAGCGAAAGACTGTTGAAATGTCTGAAATTAAAGTTGAAAAAAAACAACTCTGTGTACAGCCCAGAAATCTAAATTTAATGAGGAGACATCCAATTTACATATTTGTCAGCAGCATTCGGCAACACTTAAAAGGGACTTTTGTTTCAGCCCGGCTGCGTCTGACAGTGTCCACTTTCATGCAACTCATAGTCCTCAGGCTGAAACTGTCTGTAGACAAAACGTTTCTAGTGTATGGTACAATCAAAAACTGACATATAATATCTGGAAAGGAAATTGAACATAGAGAAACAGATGTACTATGAATCTGAAAAATAATGAATAAGTAGGAAAAGAGTAAATTGATCAAACTTAAATAGTCTTTGTCCATTTCACTGGTAGCTTACCTTGACCCTACAGGATGTGTGCCTATGGTAACCTGACGTCCTCCATCTTTGTTGACAACCATTCTGAATGTGGAAATGTTGAGCTTAGCATTCGATATGTTGCCATTATATCTTGAAATGGGAGTTACATCATAATCTAGATCTTCATCACTGTACAAATCTTCATCTTCTACTTTGTCTTCATCAATGTAAGGTGTAGGTCGGCCAAAAACACGTCTTCTCGGTTGTAACATTCTGAAAAAGAAATATAATTTTTTCTCTCCTTGTTTAAAGGCGAAAAAACCTCTTCGCCATCAACATCTAAAAAAAATAAAAAACCCCCCACTTTATCCCTCAAATACTCTAATAACAGAGTCCCGCAAACTCAGCGTAATGTGGACCGGAAGTGTGCCGAGTTTGTGAAATGCCGGGTTATCGGGAATAAGGGCAAAAAATAAATTGTAATTGAAACACGCGGCGGCGATATCAAACGACTATGTCGATAGCGGTATCTCATTGTCGGCGGCGTAAAAACACTGCGGCATTGGCACCCGTCGGTATAGCAGACATACACCTGCAAAAACGTTTGATGGGCCGCTTTTTTTTCCACGAATCAATTTAGTATACATTATGGAAAATATAACATTTCTTTTCAGTTTTCTTTGACTGGTTATGATCTACGCACAGTATATACAGTAAATAAAAATGAGCGAGTTATGAAAACGGAAGCGTGTGTTGGTTTCGATTGAGACAAGGTTAAATGTGTTAAAGAGTTGACAGAGAGGAATTTGAAAAAAAACTTTGTGACGAGTTTAACGTGGGAAAAGTACCATCAACGATTCGAGCGATCGAAGTTAATGCCCGCTTTGAGATCTGCCGAACTTTTATGAACATCGCTGTTTTTAGCAATGTATTTTTTCCCGTCGGGGTTGCCGAGTAATCCGGACTGCCGGGTTATCGAGTGCCGAGTTTGCGAGACTCTACTGTAGCATTAATGTCGGATGAGAATAAAAGTTGGTGTAGAGAGACCTGATAGGAAAAATGAAAGAGAGATCAAACCCAAGACTAGAAACCCCTGAAAGTCACATCAGTAAAACTTTGATTTTCTAACTTGGGTCAGCAGAAATATTATGCTCATTATTATTTTTAATAAGGAAAGTAACATTAGTAAAACTTTGCTTTTCTAACTTGGGTTAACAGAAATATTATGCTGATTATTATTTTTAATAAGGAAAGTAACACGATAATGCAAAAATTTCATGAATATATGAAAAAGTAAAATTACTTACGTATGATTGTATCCAGAATCTTCATAAAGAGGTTGCTTTCCCAAGTTCCTCATATGTTTTTCTTCTTCCGTCAGAGACAAACTGACAACAAAATTATAAGGAGGACAGCAATCAAGTTGATTTATAGCTTCATTCGCCTCTCTACACATTGAACAAATAATAAAATACTATTTGTATACAAATTAATGAAATACAAGATTAATTTCTTCCTACTTTATCTATGTATTTATTAAATAATAAATAATATTACATATATCGATAATAAGAAAGAGGCTTTTACATAATAATGGTTACTTATAGGATTTTTATGTTTTTAGCATTTTAGCCTTTATTATCAGAATCAATACAGACATTGATAGGCAATTAGTGTATTGTCACTGTAAATATTATTCATAGTTATAATTTTTATTGAATTAAAACGCACATAATAGAATTTCTTGCTGTGTAAGATTTCATCATACTGTCTCAATTGTTACAAATTATTGAAAAATATCAGTTTATTAATAATAAATATATTTAACAAATTCCTTAAACAGGAGAAGGTTCACAAATTCAACCAAAGTATTTATTGTGAATATTTTCTTTTTGATTTGATTTTTGAGCCTATCTTGATTTGGTTTTCTTGATAACTTTACTTCATTCAGCTCTGTCACCAGTCATTCTCTTTCAATGTTGAATATTCAGTACTTTTAAATCCTCCTCAATGTCACTCATACACCGCTTTCTTGGTCTTCAACTGTTTTTTCTACCCCCCTCAAGCTTGAAAAACTCAGCTTTTTTATAAGCTTTTGTCATTTTTTCATGTTGAAACATTATCAGTAAAGCCGCGTTCACACGATGCCAGTTGGAGGGCAAGTAACTTGCTTCAAGTTACTTGAAGCAAGTTACTTGACTGGGTACTTGCCTTGACCCTGTCCACACGATGCCAGTTGTGAGTGAACCAGTGTTTAAGTTGGTGTGTTAAAATGGCAGAAAGTGCATCTTCTGTGGTTACTTATGATGACGTACAAGAAATGACGCGAAATCTTATAGTGGATTTTGTAAGGGAATCTAGTGAAATATTACTGGAAGAGCTGGAAAAGAAAAAACTATGGGCTAGAGAGTGGATAAACAGGAGAGAGACACGTGCTGCTTCTGTCCAATTACTAACAGAACTGCGTAATGAAGACCCAGCAGAATATCGAGCATGTATGCGGATGTCACCTGAGAGTTTTGTTGTTCTTCTTGAACTCATAAAACCTGTGATTACCAAACAAGACACAAATATGAGACCTGCTATGTCTGCTTTGTACAATTCAGTAAACTGGTCCCACAAACACGGCCGTTCTTTGTATAATTCCAGAAACTTCATTGTAATTTCATCTGACCACCGTGGTGCCATGACGATCAGATCAAACTTAACTTTATCTGATATGTTAAACTAAACAAAAAATTATGGAATTCAATATTTACAAAATTGACATGGAAATAATTTATATAACCTACAAAACAAAACCACAACAACGCACCTCTCCTAGCTACTTCTTATCACAACTTGCGCAAGTAAACAAGCCAGTCGCGTCCACACGGTGCCAGTACTAGTGCAAGTCGGATTTTAAGGTGGTGGGGGAGCAAGTAATCTACTCCTCGAGCAAGTCGACTTGACAGTCAAGTAGGCGAGCAACTTGACTGCAATTTTGAGCCAGTGTCGTTCACACGGTTCAAGTAACTTGCTTCAAGTAACTTGAAGCAAGTTACTTGCCCTCCAACTGGCATCGTGTGAACGCGGCTTAAAACATCAAATTTTTGTTTCGAATTGTCAATTTTTCATCATCGCCTTATAAAAAAAAATAAAAAGAAGAAAAGATGAAGAACTAGCTCTCGAATACTCTTACTAGCATCGGGGTTGGAAAAGAACACGAGTTGGTCAAAAGAGACCTGATAGGACAGATGAAAAACCAGGATCTAACCAAAGAATACATGTAGATCCTACTCACTAAAGTGAGACCCTAGGGGGGAGGGGGGCTCATTGTGGAACAAAGGAACATATTACAACAAAATGAATAAAAATTTCCTCAGGGATATAATTTCACATATTTGTTTAACATTTTTCATATTTATTACAAACAAATACCTATGAATTGTGAAAAAAGATTATTTAGTTCGCCAGATAAAAAAAAAATTTGTTGAGCTAAATTAAAGACAAAAACTGAATCTCGTAAATAATAGCAATTTAATTCACAATTTCTGAAATTACAGAGTGAATTTTTGATAATGACTTACTTTAGGTTAGAATTTAATAAAGCACGTAGTGTATTTGTTTAGATTTTGAATGGATAAGAGACGCAGGTTTATCTTGGAATG
The DNA here is from genome assembly GCA_963513935.1 of Aphrophora alni. NCBI lineage: Eukaryota > Metazoa > Arthropoda > Insecta > Hemiptera > Aphrophoridae > Aphrophora > Aphrophora alni. The sequence goes on along the minus strand of OY740769.1, from coordinate 98,528,623 downwards.
TAGTCCTTGGTATTACCTAATAGAACACAAGTAAGAAAACACACAAAAAACACTAAAATCTGAAATATTTCGGAAACACTGTTCACTTTCTCAATCAGTAGAGTATAAAAAGAAGACTGAATTGTTTTTATTTATTTATTTTAGTTTAATGTATATAAAATTACATCTCATGCTTGTGTTTATAACTAAGATGATAAATAGCAATATAATATCACCTCATGTCGTTGTGACTAATCTAAACTAGTAGTACTATCCTAGAAACAGATAAAAGTTTCTTTTTTTTAAATATTCAAAATTAATTTCTTAGCTGTTCATTAAAAATTTTATAAATTATTAACAATTTGAAAAATCTCAATTTTCTTTTTGATTAAAAATACTAATTTAGTGAATCATGCATTTAGAGCCTGTCTAGAGATGGCTTCCTTTTTTTTTACTTTTCAGTCTTTACTGATTCAGAAATATGCATAATTAAAATTTTAAAAAGAAACAAGAAATCAACAGGTCTACCGTAGCATCACCTGAACAAAGAGCACACAACATTAGTATAATAATACCACTTTTGTTTAAATGTAATTACAAATTAAAATTAATGTTGCACTAATATTGGTTAATTATACAAAAATATTTTTATTTAAAAGGGTGGTGCAGCTTGCTATATTTTCAGCTCACAGTCCCTAAGGATTAATCTCCAAAAAACAAAATGGTTTTTCTTATTTTTGTGAAGTACTTTAATAAAAATAATTTTGTTACAATAAACCTATATTTTTTATTTATTATTATCTTTTTTCCCTTTTCATAAAAGAAAAATTGTTAATTTAATTACTTAAATTACTTGATGAGTTTGTTGTTTATTTTTATTTTCTCTAATTTAAGATTAGCAGTATTTTAGTTCCAAACAGTGCATGTACAAACTTACCTTCACACATATAAGTGTTGTAAATTGTTTTTGGTTATATAATAAATGGTTTCCTTAAAAGAAAAAAACACATTTTCATGTGTACTCCTTTATATAATGTGTACAATACACAAATTAAAGTTACAACTTTAACAATTTTTCCACATAATATCCTATTACATTGTAGCACTTGTCATATAGAGAAACAAGTTTTTAATACAATTGTTGCAGCACTCCGCCACCTGTACAACATTTGTTGAGTGTTTTTTTTTTTTTTTTTTTTTTTTTTTTTTTTTTTTTTTTTTTTTTTATTAATAAAATATTAAAAAGGTAATCATCACTAGGAAACCAAATTATGTCTGTACAGAAGATGGTCAAACAACAACTCCTATTTGAACCTGTCCAGTAAGCCTTGTACGCGTGCAGCAATATGCAGTTGAGCGTTGTCATCAAAAAAAAAAAAATAGTAGAAATAAATATGCCACAACATTTGTTAAGAAAAAATCTTCTCAGGTTCGTCAGTGTCACAGTATGCTGCAGAGCTTATTGTAGTGCTTCGATTCATAAAATCCGTCAGGAGTAAATTTTTTTTTGTTTCAAAAGACAGTTGTCAAGAGTTTTCTTTCGGAAAATATTTGCCGGAACTTTGGAGGTTTGTAACGGGAAGCTAGTGTTGCCCCAATAGAGACTGATTTTTTTGTCTGTTCGTTGACATGCAAGTCTCATCATCTGTCACAATATGACTGAAGAAATAATCATCTTCTGTATCACGGTCAGAAAGAAAGTTAGCACTGCACCCATTCTCTCGGTTTTGTGGTCATCATTGAGAAGTATAGCCACCAACGCGCGCACAAATACGTGTAAAAAAGTTCCCACTTCATATACAACTGATTATGATACCCGGATTAATAAAAAACATAAATTAAATATACATGTTTATAATACTCTTAATTCCCACATGTTAAGGTGCCAAAATTATAAAGTTAGTTTATAATTTTAATATAATAATTGAATTACACTTAAAATAATGCTCAATCTCCAAAAAAGAAAATGATAAATCAATACACAAAACATTCACATTTACCGTATTATTTTTTACTATCCGAAATTACAATTTCTTTATAAATAAAATTTTTATGACTCATTTATCTCGGGTTCAACTGGTATGCTGCCAATTGTTAATTAATAAATAATCCATTAAATCTTTATTACTATTTGTAGTAAGAAATAACTTATTTCTTATTACTAAAAGTTTCTGTCCAAATTTTAATTTCAAATAACTATTGATTCATTAATAATTACCATAACTGTGTTTTTATTACTATTATTCACAGAGTTCTTCATTATTTTAAAATGTATGCATCCTGGACTTTAGTTAAATAAATTGAAATTGTTTTAGTTGGTTTTAACACATTTTGTTCTTCATTTCTTACTCTTTCTGCTTTAAATCTCAATGAAACTTAGGCATTGACTCTTCTACATTAAATTTAATATATACTGTAACGAAAAAGGTGCTGGCTAGGGTCATTGAACAGCAAGTCATCAATTTGACAAGAAATAAAAGAGTTGACAGCTCATGGACAAGCCCATACTTAAAAAAAAACTGAAGGGTTTAAAAGCAAGGAACTCATTTAGAGATATGTTGGAGTAAGGAGAGGCCAACGGACAAAGTTTAAATTAACCAATAGGGAAGGAAGCGTCACTTTCTAAATCCCAGTAAATTTTGAATCCCACCAATGAAAAATAAAGCCGTGGTGACTGTTGAAAACTATGAAATTATAAATATACGTCAAAGAGAATGGACGAGGTTGTTCTGCGAAGTTTTTGGTACAAGGTTGTTCTACTAGATAATAAAATTTTGTTAAAACTTTTATAATAAATTGTAAAATCTTCTGGGAAATTGGTAACCATTTGACTGTATTCGCAAAGAATATTAAATTAAAGAAATACGTCGAAAATGAAGTGTTGAATTAAAGCAAATTATGTCGAGAAGTGAGTTAATTAAAAGGAATACGTCGAACAGCTTAATAAAAATTAAAAGAAATACGTTGAACAGTGAATTATTTAAAGTTAAAGAATACGTCGTAAAGTGAATATAGTCAGTGAAAAGTTAACAAATGAAATATCAGTGTCGAGAATAAGAAGAGGGATTCTGCGAGAAATCAAGAGTTACGCCAACCAGACTAGATTACAGCTTTGCGAGAACAAAGGAGATTATTGGACACCAAATCAACATCGAGCATATCCGGTGGAACAACCACACTTCTGATTGTGAAAGAACTTCAAATTCAATAAGTAAAAGTTTGTATAAATAATTAACCACCAACAACATTTTGATTTATTAACTAAAGTTTAAATTATAGTCACCAAAGAACCACACGAATGAGAGAGAGATTTTATTTTATTTTAAATCAATCTTTAAGTAAAACAAGATAGCCAGGGCAGTAAATTAATTAAATTGGGCACATAATTACTAAAATAATTTAAATAAAAGAAATTACAGTAAAATTAAATTCATTATAAATATTCAGACTAATAACATTTTGATACACTCTTTATTTCTTTTTTTTTTTTTAATTGATAAGGAAGCATTGTATAATCTTATTAGATTGTGTTTAATTGTTATTGTGATGTATTTCAGGTATTTTCATTTGTTTAGGTTAACCCTTGGGGCGGCATGGTTATTTTCTTGACAATTCTTCGTTTGTTTAAAAATTAATAAAAAATATTATTTATATACAAAACCTAACTTATAAGACATCATTTTTCTCAGAAAGATTCATAGAATTCATCTATGTAATAAAAAATTTTTTTTTGAAACGGTTTTGGAATAAGCATGTTACATGTCAAAAACAAAGTTATCATTTTTCAGGAAACACCTGTATCATCCAAAATCAAAAGCTTACCACCATTTTCTAAGATATACAAAAGTTTTGTGTAATATTTATCAATATATTTAGGGAGGGGGAATTGTTACATTTTCAAAATTTAAAAAAATACTTTACGAAAAATGTTAATTTCATCATTTTATTTTCAAAAATTCACTAAAAATAGTAACACTGGTATATATCTTTTACACAACTTCTATATGTCATTATATTCAGAAAGGTGCATAGAATTTAGCTGTGTAGTGAAAAAAAATGTTAGATGTAAAGCATTTAGAGTTTTTTGGTCAAATACCAAAAAATCGAAGAGTAACGGAGCAGAAATTTCACAGAAATGGTAATCAATAACATACTAATAGATTGTTTTGAATTTTTTCAACGATTACTAGAGATTTGTGAATATATTTAGGGGGGGGGGAATAATAATTTGTTACATTTTCAAAATAAAAATAACGATTTCCCCTCAAAAGTGATACTCTGACAAGTGAGGTTATGTTTGACACCTCGACAATTTAGGCGTAATTAGTAACTTTCTAAAGCTAGGCCTAAGACAAAATCATTAGATTTCACTAAAACAATATACTTTACAAAGAATAACACACATATTCACTTGTATAATCATATAAAACACTCAATATAAGAAAATTTGGTTATAGCCTATATAAAATTTACCTTTTAGGTTATTCCAAATATAAACCGTTTACAAACTAGAAATTCACTCAAAAACATAAACTTTAGATATAAAAAACACATATATTGTAACTTGTACACAAACCTTCAAAATAACAAATATCTAATCCCAAAACAATATGCGCTACGTCATTTATTACAGTTTTTACGTCACACAATTGCTACGTTTGGAAATCAAAACAAAACCTTCTTAGTAAGTATTTGCCTATATCAAGTAGTACCAACTTTAGATTGAAATTTCCTCTACAACATACTGTAAAGTTCGATTACAAAAATTTAATTCAGTAATCGATTATGCCATTTCGTTAACTGCACCGAATGCCAAATGAATTTCGTCCTGTCAAGTTTCTTCTATGGTCAAGTAGAAATATCTCTGGATCTGTGAGACTCAGAAAAATTTGCAATCTACGGTTTGAAAGAGAAAGATGTGATCTATAGAACAGTGTTTTGGTCAATCCGTTTGACAGAAATATAGATTTGTAATCATATCGGGAAAAATGGCGTCGCGTTTATTAAAAGGTGCAGAGTTGAAATTTACGATTTTACGCATCAAAAATATGCGAACTTCACCAATTTTTGGAATATTATTTATAACTTTTGTGGTATTTTTTTTGCATGATTATGCATCTAAGCTTTCCAACGGTATTTTAATTATTGCGATAGGACGATTTTAAGTGGGCGTAATGTTGAATTGCAAAATACATGTTTACGGAGGTTTGACTAGACCATGCATTAAAAACCGACCCGCTGAGAGGGTCGGTGCCGCTTCTAGGGTTAAGAAATATTGCAGTTATTTCATTTGTTAGATTAAGGAATTAGCCTCTTGCTGTAATTAAATAAGTGCATCCTTAGCAAATCGAAATTAATTGTGAAAAGTTATTATAATAATAGAAAAGAAAGAGATTGTAACAATAAAAGTTCATTTGCATTTTAAAAAGCCAGACAGAAGTGTCTTTGTTATAATACACTTCAATTTATATTTTTGTAAGACCATCTTTTTTCAATGAATACAAATTTTAGTTATTTCACCGCACCAACCACTTTTTTTAAAAGTTCCGTTGCATTCATATTTTTTGTGTTATTTTAGTTTTTACATACCTTTACTTACTTTATGACTTATTTTATTTTTACCCAAAATCCACTTCCAATTTTCTACTCCAATATGAACACAGTAGTTTCTAATTTATTTACAATTATCAAATTTTTACTTCAATATATAAATTAAATCTATAACTAAATATACTTTTTATTTATTATTATATTCAAATTTATTTTATTTATTATTCGCTTTCGATTGCCTTTTAAATCCTAATTTCTATATCAAAAGGTTCAAGCCAATCACGTCGCTGCTATCTGTTCCATTTCTCAAATTTCCTCTTTATTGAACCATCTGTCAAACCACAATGGCCACAATTACCAAACATTCTCACTTCATTAACCTGTCAATGTTTTTTTAACTGTTCTTACTGTCATTCTATTTTGAGTTCCGATTTAACTAATTATTCCTGTATACATATAAATTTCCCATTATATAGTTTCGATTACTATTTCTCAGGTAGGCTAAGATATTTTTTTTTTCAATTTTTACCGATAATTTATAAATAATAGTGAATTGTGATAATGAGTCTTTGATACCTAACCTTTTCAAATCATCACACTAGGGAAAATGTCTGATAATTCTGTAATTTAAAACACTAGTTTTTTCAGATTTTCTCATTCACCTTTAGACAACAAGTTGAACAATCACAACAGAGGTCGTCCACTGTTTTCTTTGTCATGGACATTAGTCTGTCCATACCAGAACAAAACACCAACATTTTCTAGCAGTGTCAACATTCATAATGATCTTTCAATAGCCAGTACAAACTTTGCGATGATATAAACTGCTGTATAGTTTGTCGCCCACAGAATTAACAATCAACAGGATTTTCAAATGTTATGGGAATTTTGAACAACATTATTAGTGTAAGAACAAACTGAATGACCTTCAGCACATACCTTACTTTCTGAACAGCTCTCGTATTTGAACACCCTATTAAATAGTATCCATTCACAGTGAGAAATCAATTTATTTATTTATTTTTTTTTTTTCCAGTCACAGTCCACTGTCAGTAGGATCTGTGTGCACATAGCAGCTGAGGACGATAAATTAGACATTGAAACGTCATCTTGTATTTGTGTTGTACAAATAAAGTGATTTTTCATGGAAAATTGTGTTTTCATTCATTTGTTTAAAACAAAATATATAACGATATTTTAAATTTTATGTACATTGTTTAATGGGAAATTGTTAAAAAATGTAGTCATAATTAGATGTCACCGCTGAAATAAAAATTTCCATTAATTTATATTTTCCTTTACAAATTTCTCAAGTTAGCCCTACTTACCTCACACTGCTATATTCAACCAGAGCCCAAGTAAATTGTTGCTTTGGTTTTGGACTACCAACAAATATGTTTATAATATTTCCAAATGGTTTAAAGATGCCCATTAACTCTCTCTAAAAATGGAAAAAAAAAATGTTTTAACATTTGCAAAACCAGTTAGGATATTTTGAGAAATAATAAAACAAATATTATTGTAACTTATACAACTTTATAGTTGGTACAAAAGGTAGGTATATTTAAAAAAATTTTTAACCTCCAAATTCAAATTAGGGTTTTACTAATTGCTTTCAGGAAATTTTAGACAGGCTTTATAATCAAATTAATACAACACTTCACAATTTTTTCCTCACCTTGTAATATTTGCTTTCCTACTGCGATGAGAACCTTGATTTTGTTTTATTTATCAAGACCGGTAAAATCTTGTACCTTTTTACTTATTGTATAATGTTGGGCACCATCATGTTTGGAAACACTTTAATAACTATTTGGGGGTAATGAGCTCTAGGAAAATGTACTCAATCAGAAGAAGGTATAACTTTTGAACTGCTCGTACATTTATAAAAAAAAATAATAATAATAAAAAAAAATCATCAATCAACAAAATGTCCATACTACATCCTCAAATAAAAACAAAAATCAGTATAACTAATTTTAAATAGTCATTTAATTACTTCGAAATTGTAAGAACACAATTAATTATAAGATGTTAAGATGCTACAAAACTTTACTTTTATTTTCTCAATTTTACAAACTCTGCTTGTTCAGAACACCAAACAGTAATACTGTACTCTACTACTTAAAAAAACTTCAACTTTTTAAACAGGAAAATGTCTGGGTTATGCCCAAAATTGATACTGATTATGAAAACATCTCACTCCCACAAGAGTCGGTAACAAGTGTTCTATTCTTCTATAAAGGATAGAATTTTCCGCTTCACGCTTTGCCAGCTCACAGTAAAACAATGACCTGGGTACCTATCGATCAAATCGTCGGCCATCACATCATATATTCAAATATCTTATACACTATATTTGTTAAAACTAAAGCATGTTTATAAAAACCAGAAGGTGCAAAACCATAAATATAACAATACATTAGAAAATATATGAAACCGTTAAATTAATTCTCCCAAATACATGATTCACTTTTATAGCCTAAAGTCTCAATGTACACGGGATAACTATTTTTCATGTGACTCTTGTTCACAATACAAACACTTAACATAAAAACATTTCATTTTAAAGAACCCTGAAACCAACATTTCTACTAAAATTTTATGATTCTGAACATGTAAGAAATTTCTCTACACTCAAATGAACATATAAATAAAAAAAACTGTTCCAAAAATGAGTTATTTAAAATAGATTTAAATAATTTGCACAAATTATTAATAAAATATGGAAAACAATATCAACTTGTTACACTTATAAATATTAATATGATTCATTGAAATAACTAAATTATATAGTTAACCCTTCGAATCTCCTTTCTTCTCTCTGGCCAGGTTAAAAAAAAATCACTATATTTGTATAGATGTGAACATTAGTGTTTGTTAGACTATGAGGAAGAATAAGCGACTTGACTACATTTACTCAAGTGATGTTAAATGACCAACTATACCTAAGGGTCTTAGTGGTTGAGAGGTTGTGAGTTCTAATCCTACCTACGGATTCTGTGCAGTTTAGTTCACACCTGTGGTTGGCGGTGAGAGGGGATGACTATAAATAAACGGTGGTTGGCATAAGATAAAAATATGTAATAAAATTTTCTTCATTTATTTATATACATATAAAATATTGTAATTATATATCTTAAAATTGGAGTCGCTAGTGTATGATCAGGAAGGATTATCTAATCATTGCATAGACGTGATTGTGGGACTAAACAGGTTAATTGAGTTGAGTTGAGTGATGAATTAAAGATAAAATCATTCCCATACATTGCCTCATAGGCTAACTGTATATATTAAATTCAGAATAGGTTTATTTTGCTCATTACAGTAGTAATAAATTTTGTCTTATAAAAACGAAGGCCAACTTGCAACAACAACTTTACTTTTGACAACACAACCTTTGCAAATGTACAACATTTTAATACTGGTATCTGGGCACTATTGTAAATCAATATAACAAGGTCAATGAAAAAATTCAAAGAAGACTAATGATTGGAAATAGAGCCCAATATGCACACATATAACTTATAAAATCAAGCCTGCTTTCAAGAATTACCCAACTAGAACTTTATAAAACTATAATAAGGAGGTGTACGATTGTGAAAAATGGAATATCCTGCCAATAAATTAAATACCTTTAAAGGAAAATATTGAGAAGACTTAATGAGACAGTAAATGAAAACAGAAACTGGAGAATAAAATCTAACAGAGAGATTGACAATATAATCGAACATGAAGATATTGTGCAGTTTGTAGAATCCTAGTGACTCCGGAGCATTTAATATGTAGAAAGAATGATACATAGTAGGATATAAGAGGGGATTGTGAGAGGCCAATGCTCATCTCATAGTATTGGGTAGTATTTCTGTACATGTGAGAAATTTCTCTATTCTCACAAAAAAACGGTTTGAAAATTTAAATAATTTGCATAAATTATTAATAAAACATCGAAAACAAAATCAATTTATAAATACGGATATAATTCATTTGAATAACTCAATTACATAGTTACTGAGAAAACTGCACAGCTCTCTAACCATCAAAAAGGTGGCCACCTACTTTCATGTCACTTATTTAAAGTATAATAAAAATAAAGATATTCAGCTGGAAAAATCATACATTAATAATTATCAGTTACAAAAGTTTCTCAATTTCTCAAATAATTAGGTATAAAAGAGAAAAACTTACGTCAGATATATCAATGGGCACATTTCCAACATAAACGGTTTTCATTCTGTTATCCACTCTTCTGAAAATCATACAAAAATATTTAAAATAACCACAATTTATAATAGTCCATATTCAATTTTATTAGTTTCTACTTGAGTTTTCTTTACAAATTATAGCTATGGGAATTTTGTATTCAAATTAGGAAGAATACATTTAGATTTATTCCACTTACAGAAAATTATATTTGTATTAAAGCTGAAATAAAATTCAAAAGGCACAAAATGAATAAAATTATATTAATTGAATGCACATACACACACACTGCTAAGTCATTCATGTAGGAATAAAATATTAAACTTAGATAAAAATTATCACTACATTAATTTTGAACCAGGGTCGGAGCTTTCCTAGCTACTGCTACATTACGCAAGGACCACCGGTGTGTCATGTGATCAAGTCACATGATGTGCTAAAGAAACAGGAATGTTCAGATGTACTCTCAACTCAAAACATGATGGACGTGAATACCGTTCTGTTAGTTGTAGTTAAAGAACATTGTAACTCGTTTTATAAATATATAATTCTTGAATATTTTAAAAATAACTGTGAGTTTAATAGTTTCATAAAAAAACTGTACACATCGTTTTGAGCTATTAAAAATTTTGAAAATCTACATTAGACAAAAAATTCAATTTTCTTCATAATTTAACACTTAAATTCATTGTTTTCTAAAAATGTCAATTCTTTCCATTTAACTGTGTTTAAACAACCATCTGTTATTTTATTATCATTTCAGCTGTTTTTTAAATAACAATTTAAAAAATGAAATTGACAATTTTCTTTTTTTTTAAATTGCACTGGTCCCAGAATTGGGATTTACCAATCTCACAAAATTCATAAACATTTATTTAAATAAGTCATGACTTAAAAAAGATTTTTTATTCTCTTTCCTTTTTTAAAATAGTAATCTTATTAATAATAGTAGGCCTAATATTTGTAGGCTTGTAATTAAAAATAAATATCAAAAGTGAAATTGAAATTGTTAAATAAAAACGGGGTAAATCCTTATTATTTATAAAAGACACTAAATCTTAAATTAAAAAGAAATACAAATTGTAATAGTAATTTGTCTAATTTAATCAATTACTTTCTCAAATTACATGTTAATAAATTTCTACATATAGTATGTATTATATATAGATCAGGGATCCTCACTACGATTTCTTAGAGAGCCAATTAGTTTGCATAAAAATTTTCTCAGGGTCGCAAGTACAAGTGGCGTTAAATAACTTACAAAAAATATGATTATAACATAAGTTTATTATATCAATAAAATAAACTGCATATACAAAAGTTGGAAATGTCTTTTACTTAATTCCAGGAATACTTGAATTTGTTAATTATTTGAAGTGGATGGGCGAAATCTTTCACAGCTCTCTAATATGGCATCTATATTAGCAGGTTGGGAAGAAACTAAAATTCTCAAAATGTTTTCAACGTTCTCACTTGTTAACCTGGATCTGTACTTGTTTTTTATGAACTTCAGCTTACTAAATGTAGATTCACAGTTATAAGTTGATGCAAAAACACACATAATTAATTTTCTGAACAGAGTCAATTAACTTAGGAAATTTGTCCTTTTCAACCGATTTCCAAAACTCATAGTGAGCTTTATTCTTCCTTTTGTCTTCAAAAATACTTTTCAGCTCTGTATCATTCTGAAGATAGATTAACTCATTCTTCAAATCCTTAGCTTCGTATCCAAAAACAGAAAGATGGGCTACGTTTGGTTCTTTAAACTTTCTGAAGTCAATAAACCTCACAAACATTTCGTCCTTCAGGTTGTCAACAGCTTTATTAAATCAGAAACATTTTGACTTTCATCTGGATTTTCATCAAACAGAGTTTTCACGGAAGGAAAGCTGGAATAATCGCTGGTTGACAATTCTTTAATATACATTTCGAGCTTTTGTTCCTGTGAAAACACAATACTCATCATTTTTGTTACGATGTTATTGTAGTCCCCTTGCAATTTAGTCAGTGTTTCATTCATAATGCCCATTGTATCAGAGAAACGCTACTTTAAGCCACCAACTAAAATTATGAACGTCACTGCACTCTTTATTCTTTGTTGCCAAAAACAGTGTAATCTCATATCGAATATTGAAGAAACGTTCCAAAACTTTACCCTTACTCACCATCTCACTTCTGTGTGGTAAAGCACATCCCCGTATTGCGATATAAGTTCTTTCAAAAACTCTTGAAAAGTTCTGTGGTTCAGTTCAATTGACCTGATAAAGTTCACTATCTTTACAACTTGTTTCATAACAGAGCTGAAATCTTCACCAAATTTAATAGCTAAGCTTTCTTGATGAATGATACAATGGAAACTCAATAAATTATCATTGCCCAAATGTTTTTTCAACAACTGAACAAACCCTACATTTCGCCCTATCATTGATGGGCAACCATCAGTACACACAGAAAAAACCTTTTTCAAATCAATGCTATGCTCTTTAAAAAAAACTTACTATTGTGTTCAAATAATCAACACCTCGAGTTTGTCCAGTCATGGGAATCATGCCCAAAAAATCTTCTTTAAGAACACAGTCCTTGGATACATACTTAACGAACAATAGCAATTGAGAAATTGAGGTTATATCAGTGGATGAGTCAAGCGCAAGACTAAAATATTTGCTTTGCTGCAGTTCATAGGTAAGATTAGGTGTAATATTTGCTGATAAGTCCTGTGACCGTCTCATGCACATTGAGTCAGACAGCTGAAGTTTTGATACTTCATCTAATATTTGCTCACTATTAGAAAATTGTGAAAACAAAGTTTTTCAGACGGTGACAACACACTCTTTTAAAATTTCTGCATCCGAAAACGGCTTCATCTTTTGTGCTAAAATTTCTGTTACTTGGAAGGATGCTTTTGTAGTAAGCTCATTCTTGTTCATTGCATTGAAAAGGGTACTACGTTCACAAGCAAAAGATTTTTTCAAAGATTGCAACTTCTCGTCTCGGATCTTAGATTTTTTCGGGAATTTATCTTTAAATTGCGAATGGATTGAAGTGTAGTGTCTGTTCAAATTATAACATTTGTTTCCATTCACCGTTTCACGACATATCAAACATAAGGCAGTCCCTTCTTTCTTACCTCTTGTAAAAAAGAATTCTCCCTCCCACTCAGATTGAAACTCACGGTTTTCATCCTCCAGTTTTCGTTTCCGTCCTTTTGAGTACACTCCTGCCATATTTAATTTAAAAATCAATCACTGAACTAAATGTTACATTCGTAAAATAATGTGTTCAATTGATCAAAGTTAACCGCACTAAAATCACATTAGCACTAGCATAACTTGTACAGGTTATGTTATGCACTGAACTAGATAAAAGTCTCCACTGATGTCAGGCAGTAACTAGCCGGCCGGTGCCACTGTGATATTACTAATAATACGCGAAACAACGCATGGCACTGCTCTGCCAAGACTGTTGTCTCTGACTCATCACGACTGCGACACGGCATTGGCTCTGCTTTGCTCTGACACGACGGATTTTCATTACACATAATTAGGAAATATAATATATGTTTTGTAATTTTTTCATAAAATATTTTTCATAACTCTTATATGTTGTTTTAATTCCTAACAGTCCGAGGGCCGCAAAAAATCGTCCCGAGGGCCGCTTGCGGGCCGTGTAGTGAGGATGCCTGATATAGATCATAATGCATACACATGTTTTTAAATAAGAATATATACAAATGTTTTGATTTCAATTCAAGAAAAACCTGTGTAAACAGATTTAGGGATAAGTTGAGTCCAAAAGTGTATTCCTCTCAATCATCTCATAATCTTAGACCAGTACCTCCTTCAAAGACAGTAAGAGATGGTGCAGTTGTTTTTATCAAGTTGAATATTTTTAGACAATTGCACACACAGAAATTTATAGTCCAATTGTATGGCATTTATTTTCTATCCACACAAGAAATACACAACGGACTTTTGAAAATTAAAACATGTGGAATTGATGAGATACCAGATTTTTAATCAAGAAATTCTCTTACTATTTGATTACTCCACTGTTACATCTTATAAACTGTTTGTTTAAAGCTCTGCAGAAGTGAAAAAAATTCCCCGTTTGACATCAATGCGGTAAGAAAATATGTGGGGAAAACAAGAACTGCTAGAATCACAAATCCGCTAGTTCATTTACAAAGTAGTCCAATTTCACATGAAGGGCGGAAAATCACAAGCCTATTAGAAAAATTACTCATGATTAAACAAGTAGGCTTCATTGAATTCAAGTGTATACATATAGTACATCTCTCTGTACATAATAATTACCCCATTATAAATATACAAATATGTTGTGAGGAAATTCATTTGTTTATTGGTTTGTTTATGGTTTATTAATTAATTAATTGGATATTATATAATTCCACTTTGAATTATTATTATTACTTTAAAAATTGAAACATTATGGAAAGAGTGTTGCTAATTTTCAAAGTATTAATTTTAATAAACTTAGATTAGAAGAAAATTTTTTTAATAAAATATTAGGACGACCTACACAAATAATACATGTCTGAAAATTATAAATGGTTGCGCTATAGCTATATGGGTGTGACAGTAAAAACGCCATAGTCTGTTTTCTTGCCTTTTGTTTGGTGATGATGTGGATTGGACAAGTAAATCCGAAACATATCACTGATAAAATAAAGAAACAAAAAGATTCTTCCACATATTTATAAAACATAATAGGTTTATTGGAACAATAAACATCGCAGTTTAATTAAGTGAAGTCTATAAGCAAAATTTAAACAAACATTATACAGAAGTAAGAAAAAATCGTGAAATTTTATAAAAAAAGAAAATTGTTTGTAGTAAGTTTTGTGGTAAATTTGAACTTCGTTACAAGGTCATGACAAGACATTTGATTCATCTAACCCGGACATTTTTCGAGGTTGTTGGATGAATCTCTTAAAAATTATCTTATAAGTTCCACATTTTTTAAGGATACCTCCAAAACCTTACGAAATGAGTTATTAGAGTGCATTTCTAGAACTGTCACAGGATGAAATAATACCACAGATTAACACATTGGCCTAGCCTTTTTCGCAAACTTTGCTTGACCCTAATCTAGCAATTAAAATGGCTGATTTTGTACATTATTAGAAAAATATAAATAACTTTTGATTCGTAATTGTGATTTTAGTTCCGTTTTCACCATTTTATTCTAAATTAAATTCTCTCTATAACAAATATAAATTACGTACAATAACGATTTTATTAACTACACCTATGACTACTGATCAACTTGAGAGATGTAAGAGAATAAACACAATCTTAAAGAGCACTATGGCCAAACAAAGTTCGTCTGTTTGTCTGCTTTAGGCATGCTTAGTTGTGAAAAAACAAATGATACACAATATTCCTAGATTTAATTAAAAAAATGAGAACTTTGCTTCCAGGAAAAAAGAAGAATGGACTTTTACATACAAATAATCTACAGAAACTAAGAAACTCATTTGTAGATGTTACACATGTTTATTTTTTATAACGATCAATTCCTTCATCAGAACATTTGTGTTTTTTAGTTTTTTCAACTTAATATAAATTTTACTTGTGATAAATATTACAGTAATTTTTAGTGTATTATTTTCAGATATATTATTGTATTCTTTTTAAAGTCATAAAAATTATAGATTTTTTACTTCTAACAATGTGGTAGCTGATAAAGGTAGGTTGAAGTATTTTCTGTTTTTTAAATTTATTAATTTTTTTGCAATGTAACAATATAATATTAAGTTAGAAAAACAGCTGTTTTAATTGACTTTCAATTGAAAAGAAAAGATCTGAATTTTAGGTGTAAAAAAGTTCTATTGCAGCTATGGACTTCTTCTTCCAATCGAGTTCACGAGCTGCCACTGTCTGAGACCATTTATGTTAATGACATTTAAGATTCAGTAAAGGGAGGAAAATTGGTCATTTTGGTGATAATACTAATTTTCTGATAAGACATAAATATGAAGTGATAAAAAGGAAATTACACTAAGTATATCAGTAATAAAATTATTTGTTTCTTTAGAATAAATTGATTCTAAATCTGCAAAAAAAAAAAATGTAGCATTCAGCTTAAATTAGAAACGCATCCATTACTATTTCTTAATTTTAACAACTAATACAAATAAAGTTTCTTCTACAAACTTTCTGATTAAAAAATTGATAAAAGTTTGAAGTTGAATGGATATATTGGAGTAATTATTTTGTTTAAATTATTGAAGCCGGTTCCATTTTAAAACCTTTGAAAGTAGTTTTATTTTGTTCCCTTCTACTCTATAATGTTACATGGTGTCATATTTTAGGGAAATTTGAGAAATAATAATCTAGAAAAAAAGCTATTGTAATATTTAGTATAGATAACAGAAGATCAACTATAAGTCCATTTCCAAAGTAATAAAATACTTGCATTGCCATGTCTTTCCATTTTGGAGAACATGTCATTTGTATGTCAACGTACAGAGTTGTTTAGTTTTAATACAATACACGACAAGGTAATTGCAATACCTTCGGAATAGAGTTTATTATATTCACAAGTTTATAAAGTTATTTATTAATAAGTTTATTAAATAATTGTGCATATTTGTTGAAGTAAATGTTTATTTGTCATAAATAACCAATTAATAAAAAAACAAACAAAAAATTATCCTGACATATGCATTAAGAATCAAAGTACAGTACTACCCTCGTTTATCCGGACCTTATTCAACCGGATGTCCGGATTATCCGGATCGATCCGGAACAAAAAATAAAAAAATTTAATCAAAGATAAAATTAAGCAAAAGCTTAAAGTTTCAAAATATTTTAATAATTACTGTATTTTGAATAATATTTTAAATAATATTTATAATATTGTGAAACTTTAAGCTTTTGCTTTATTTTATCCTTGAATATGGAGTTTCAACAAGAAAAATCGGCTATTACATTAATGTTGATAAAAACGTGATTTCCTCAACACTACAGTGTCGCCTCGAGGTATTAGGGCGGGTTGTTGATGCACTGGGAAGAGAAAGTGGAGGAGCAATGACCTCTGCGTCACCATCCCCCTACCCCGATGCGGCATGACAGTGTGAAATAAATACAAACCAGGTGTATGTTTACAACGCATCATAAATTTTCATGTCATTTTTACAACTTTATTGTTGTCGGGTTGCTAAGACTCAAGACTCAAGGGTGTAAATCAGTAAATGTTAATATTTTGTCACATCTTAAAGCGGTGCCGCCAGCATTGGGAACCCCCGTTCTTTTTTTTTGGCAGTTGGCACATCACATCCCCAGTCGGGAGTATCGAGGATGTGAATGAGAATCGGCATATTATTTAGAGGTGGGCGTTGTTAATGCTATTTATTTATAATCGTGTGTTAGCGTTTGTGCGTGGAAATGGCGACGAAACGAAAACGTAATGTGCTTACAATGGCCCAAAAGTTAGACGCATTGAATCGTATAGACAGGGCCGAATTGAAACGTCACACCAAATTAAAACAGAGGAAGATAAATGACTTTTTTGTAAATAACAACTAAACCCTGTGTAAATTAAAAGCATGTGTAAATATTTCAGGTGTGTAAATAAAATGTTTTTCGTCATTTACAGTACATTATGTAATTTCGTGTATTGTGTAAATTGAAAAACTGTAAATTTTGTGTTTTTTCATGACTTATAAACGGTAAGTTATCATTTTATATTTTGTTTTATTTATCTTTCTATAATTGCGGATTATCCGGATTTTTGATTAACCGGATCACTTCCGGTCCCAATTAGTCCGGATAAACGAGGTTGTACTGTACAACTAAATTTAAAACTAATAAAAAGTATAAATAAATTTAAAATTTTAAGTAATTCATAAATTTGTCTAAAACTAAATGAGGGATAACGAATAAAAAATGTCAACTATAATACTTAACCTAGATTTACGAAACCATTAAAATTTTTTGTTTTATAATTCTTAATTATACACCCTTACCTGGTTGGATCTAGCCCAGAAATGAAAGAATTAAATTTCCCAGCCATACCTAATTCCTGCAACACAATATTAATTTATTAATTAACTTTAATTATGTAGCCTAAACACATAAACACTAAAAGAAACAATAGGCTACAGTAAATTGGACTAATATAAATCATATTGTGGTGAATTCTAGAATTCATCCTTTATCACATTTAGGATGTGTCTACACACAATTATCTATAGTCTACACCAATTCCGAACTTTCCTTTTATTAAGCACTGGTATGTGGAGCCCTCCTAACCAGAGTTTCAATTTTGAGGCACAGTGCATAATCACCATAGAAGAGGTAACCATCAAAACCAGATGTGTCATGTAACTTGTCGTTTTGTTGGTAATTGTGCTTTTATCATTTTATAGCGAATGGTTAATTCTTATTTTAGAGGAGTCCAGTGAGCCAGACAAGACTATATTATTATAAATATAAATAAATGTTACGGTTTTATCGAGAAAACATTAACTATGTAATTCCTGGCTATGTAATTTTATATTCTCAATTATAAAATAGTCTTCTTTAAATTATTGAGAAAGAACGTTAAGCAGTCTCATTATAGCTAAACTGATATTCTTCAAATGCTCTATTTCCTTAATAAAACATAACCTAGAGATTAGGACTGAGTGGGAATGATTTGTTAATTTTATTTCAAGTAAGACAAGAAAAACCGAGAGTACAGGTTTAGAGAGAGGACGAGTGAGAGACTGGGAATGTTTATTTATTGATTTAATTCATTTAACAAAAATGAGTGGACCTACATGGGTCATTACTATTAAATCAAACTAAAATGGATTTACTACTAGGTTTATAATTAAGAAAAAAAGTATATTACAATTATGCATTTTTAATGCATTTTTTGTACAAATTATTTATTTAGTGGGTGGAAGTATTCATTATTACTTCAGACTGTGAATTATATAATCTGATCTGTTTCCAAAAAGTAATTCAATTCATGAAATGTCAATGAATAATTGATTCAAAAAAATTACGTTTATTTAATCAAACGTATTTCAACGACAATGTTGCCATCCTCAGTGATACATGAGGTACAATAACTAAACTATAATTAACCTAGCACTGCGCCAACCCCCTAAACCTACTTTCTAATATTAAGGCTTTAACAAGTGCCTAATGCCATTCTAAATAAAAGTTAACATCTAACCAATACAATATTCTTAACTAATCTTATATCCAACAATACATTTAATATTTTATTTTAATATAGAATTTTGTATCGGCCCTAATTATAAATTCGGCATTGCTAGGTTAGTTATAGTTTAGTTATAAGCTCATGTATCACTGAAGATGGCGACTTTGTTGTTGAAATGTGTTTGATTAAGTAAACATAATTTTTGTGAGATCTTGTGTTCGAGTTTTATTCTATCTAATATTATTTTAAAAGTCAAGCTGAATTTTTATTTATAAATAATGTCAACAAAAAACAGTAACTCATCTCAATTTAGAATTGTACTAAAAACAAATATTGTAGATATACTTACACTTAAACTACTACTGTATACTGAAAAAAACAAGTATATTTGATTTCTTTCAAAAAAGTGCAATGACAAACGACTCTAGATTTCTTATCATACCTTTATAGAATGTAAAGTACACCATTATATAGCCTATACATAGCCTATATGAAAAAATATAACACGTTTTTTAAAGAGACTAAAAAGTATAAAATTCTTATAAAATTTATCCTTTAAAAATTAATATTCATAATCCCATATATACTAATTGTCCTTAAAATTAAAATAAATGTTGAGCTTAACTTGTGAGATAATATTAGATATACCACACATATATAAGATGACACCTTTAGTTCTGATATATGGAGGTTATTATAATGTTTGGTTACCTTGTAAATGTGTGTATAAAGTGTGTTACAAGTACCATAAACAAGTACTATATGAGTATTGTGTATGTATGTATGTGTGTGTGTGTGTGTGTGTGCACGTGCACATGTGTATGTGTGTAAATTATGTGACACGCAAGAATCAGTATATTATTTGAATTTGTTTTAATCCGACTCAATATTATTGCATTGTCATTCAGTTCTAAGCAATTATCAAAATTTCAAGTCTCTACACCATCAAGAAGTTAGCTAAAAATCAATTACCAAAACAGTTAGTATATTACTTGAAAAAAAAAGTTTAATAATTTTTTAAATCCAACTTAATATTATTGCATTGTTATCCAGTTCTGACCTATGTTCGAAATTTAAAGTCTGTAGATCATCAAGATGTTAGTTTAAATCAATTACAAAAATAGTTAAAATATTAGCCTACTTGAAAGAAAAAGGGGGGGGGGAATTAAAATGTTTTAATCTGACCTACTATACAACATTTCTTTATATTTGTTTCCAATCTATACACAGCTTTTCTCCCTTTTTAATTTATCTTGCACTTTGATGTGCTAACTTATAACAATAAATAAATAATATAGAAAACTACAAAATTACAAAGATAGAAATGTGTTTTGTTTAATTCATAAAATTGAAATTCACAGACAAAAAAAATCATAAACATTAAAATTCAAAAATAGATGGAAAAATTACTTTCAATAATGTCTTTAAAAGTTCATTACTATATGGTTATTATATATACAGGGTGTTTGAAAAGTCTGGGTACGGCTTAATATTTAACAAACCATAGCAGAAAACATCTATAAACTTTGCACAGTGTCAAATGGCAATGTAAACTATTTTTCCTTGCTATTGCCATGACATGACAACCATGGGGGGACGACCCACAGAGGAAGTCATAGGAATCTTAAATGTAAGCACGGGTCGAGTGATACCTCATTTCAAAGAGCACAGTTAGTAGAGTTGAATGCCGCAAACCGCATCTCAAAAGATGTATCCAAAATCAGAAATGGCGGGTTGTTTTAGGTACACATTGTGAAGTACATTATGCGCTGCCATTTCTGACTGGATCTTCGTATTCAGATGAGGGAGGCGGCGTTTCACTCTACTAACTAATGTTTTCACTGACTTTTGTAACTAACTTACCACTTCATTTTAGAATTAATTATTTTTTTATCCAGTAAAATAATAATTAGTTTCATTAGAACCTCATTTATCATTCTTGGGATAAAATATTATTGTGTTTAGGCTCACTGAATTATAACAATTGTTTTTAAATATACTACGTATATAAAGATCACAAGTCTTGTTTTTGGGTGGGTCGGTGTCGGCTCTTTCCAAGTGGGTATTAAAGAACAAGATCATGCAATTAATTATTTGTCTATAGTAAGTCCAAAAAAATCAACAAAGCAAACAAAATCAAAATATTACTTAAAATGGAATGTATGAATGTTTGTAAGAATGAATATGTTTAAGATGGTTCACAGTTCAATTAAATCAATTATAACTCTTTACAACATTGACTACCAGCCTCATTGGCAGGAAATTTATTTTTGAGAAATATTATTTTTCTGAATTAAGTATTAATTATTATACAATCTATTATTTGGATGGATCTAATCACTAGTGCCGAAATTAACTTTTCTGTTTTCTTCCAATTCAAGGTAGATCAACTCATTATTATTCTTGAGTAAACAGTAATTTTCACACAATCTTGAGATATATTTACTCTCACTAAATTGTTGGATTTGACGATTATTTCAGATTAAGACTTCTTGATCTTTGGAGGCGTCCTTTCCCTATAGAAACTTCCAACAATCTCCTTCTTCTCCCAAAAACAGACTCTAGGAAATTTAAATCGCCCACCGTCTAAATTCTTTATTCATGTGTATGAGTGCAAATTGATTTGATGAGGAATGCAATCATTTTTGTTATTATTATAAATTTTTTTGTGGATAGCAAATTGATTTAGTTTATATAACGAATTTCTATGAATACAAATATCTTAAATTAAATAGTGGGTAATCAAATAATTTCTCAGAAACTTAAAAATACTATCAATTAATTTGCAAGATTTGAAATTGTACAGAGGCAATGACATAACTTTATCTCAGTGGAATTTATATTGTCCAATCATAGCTAGTTTCCTTTTGTGGGCGTGTCCTTTTATATGCAGACGTAAAGACAATTTTCATGACATGACATGTATTGGATATTGAGTTTCCCTGAATTATTATGTATTTTATAAACAATTGTTGACAACCTTTTAGATGCTATATATGGGTAGCATTCATTTCTTTCATTAAATTTTTGTTTTCCAGGAATTAAATTTCATTAGTCCCCTTCCTCTCGGATTTGATTTAGTCAATGCCTACAAACTGTAATCTTTAAATTTAGATATTTATTTTAAATGCTCATGTCATGTTGGTTTTATATTTTTCTCACGGAGGTTAATTAATTAAAAATTGATCTGATATTGATTATGTGGGCGAAAGATGTACGGATATAATCCTATTTAATTTGATTGAAGATGGAAAATCAAGATTTTCGGAATTTTGAAGTACTTGGTTGGAGTCTTGCATATTTATCGCTAGGCGCCCTACGTGTTTATATTCCAATTGAATGAAATTCCTAACATGTTTCATACAAGTATTTTGAAACCATTACGAATTGTTGCACCCAATATTATTGCATTGTCATCCAGTTCTGACCTATGTTTGAAAAAAATGATCTGATTGTTTGAAAAAATGTAGATAACACATTCACTAACTTGACTAATGTAGTCATAAATATTAACGTAGGCTTTCATTATCAGAGCTGGATTTAATCTAACAACAGCTGTATTCCATTGTTTTCTATGTGTTATTTGACAATGAAGAAATGGATGGTAATTATATACTGTAGCACCCCAATTTTGATTTTTACATATCTATATTCATAAGAATACAGTAACATTTTTTGTAAAGAAAAATGTTTTTCATGGAAAAAAACATAATTTCAAGTTTTCTAGGATAAGGTCAATTAATTAAGTGAAACATGTTAAAATATGGGTAGGCCTAATTGTTTACTGTAGCATCCCAATTTTGATATTTTTTTCTCTCATTATTTTTGTACTGTACATACTGTCTGACGATCACAAGAATAAACACAACCTATATTTTCCTCCCTTTTTATCATACCTATAATCATTGATTATTGACTATTGAAGAAGTATCAAAAAATAATAAAATATGTTTAAATATTATTTGTAAAGTGGTACTGTCTTCATAAGAATAATACAATTTTTTTAAAAGCAAGAATCTTTTTCACATAAAAAAACAACAACATAATTTTAACTGAATTACACGTTAAAATAGTTGGTATACGAATTATTTTTACCTTACAAGGCCAAGTAAAGTACCTATGTAGGCCTATATAATATAGCCACCTTACTTGACCTCCGCGTAACTAAAATATGTACGATATGACAACACTAATCTGAATTGAAATGTTTCACGTGATGTTCCCAAGCGGTCCCGTATCCAAGTACTGTATAGGTCCTGGTGCGAATGCTGGCACTTGGGTTATCGCTAACAAACCTTTACTAACCTGACTAAAAACATGTATTTAAGATATTATAATTACCTTGACATGTTAATAAAGCTTAGAATCGATCATATTTAAAAAAAAGGATGAGGTATTTTTCATTGAAAGGATGAGTCACATTAGAAAGCAGCGTTGGGAAATGTTTTTTTCTCCACTTATGCCCTTCCATATCTATACTAACCACGCTCAATGTTGGTGGACTTAGGTGATCGGATATTGTTTCTTACAAGGTCAAGTAGCTATATATATATATATAAAAGGCACCTGACCTACGTGTAAAGAAACCTATATAAACCCAAAGCATTACACTGGTAGCACTTTTTTTTTACAATATTGTGATGAATATGAAAGTCTTGAATTTGTAAATCATTGAAATTACAAACAACATTAAATATGCAGGAGTGCTGTCCGATCGATTTAAGTGCAAAATCTTGGCATTTCTTCTTCAAAATTGTGTTTTTTCGATAATTATGATCATTCTTAACAAAGCTAGTGACTTTTTATCTCTCGAAATTCATTATTTACTTCACAATCTTAGAAATTGTGAAATTTGTTACATATTCTATTGTGTAGCCATATTGAATTCACTCGAGTGGCTCTTGTGCACTTCATTCAATAATACAGGTTGATATTGCAATATTACTACCCGACTCTATGATCTAATATTCATGAAGACTAGGTCTCTTAAACCCAGACCTAGTTAAAGAACTACAGGTGAAGGAAGGTCATTATAATTATGACATTCCTTGACCTGTAGTTCTTTAACTAGGTATGGTTAGGTAACCATATAGGTAAAAGTTTACTTAAAGGTAACTTGTAATCTTCGAAGTTTTTTTTTAAAATTCTATACTACATACCATACTTCTTAAGAATAAATAATATTTTCATTGCGGAGGTCACTCTTTTTAACCGAAAAATCACGATTTCAAAACAATGAAATCGACGGGTTTATAGGTTATTAATAGTGGCTAATGTTCACATTCATGTCTCATATGTTAGTAAAGAAATGTCAATGCTTATATCTAAGATCACTGATCAAGTGATATGGTGTCAATCTTTCGTATTAATAATGTAATTTATTACTATGCAATATAATGTCTAACACAAATACACAATTTAGTGTCTAACACAAATAGTGTGAATTCTCAATATAATTTGTTGGAATTGGAGTGTCAAGGATGTAATTTATTATTATCGCCCAACATATTAAGGTAAAGAAATTAAAATCATAGATGATGAATTGTAATATGCTATTAATCCTCAATTATAATAATCTAATTTCAAATTATTAAATTCAATAAACTTACGAAAGGTTTGGCCAAGTGTTTATATATAGCAGCTACCTTGCCAAACCTGTCGAGATATATAATTATATCGCAAATTAAGCAAATTATTAACTTTCAATAAATATACAAAAGGCAAAGGCATCTGGACATACCTCTTGTGACATGAATTAGTGATCTAGCGTAGTCATTTTGTAATGTGCATACATCAAACCATATGTTATTAACATTGCTATTGTGTTTTAACTTATAAATACGTCAGATTTGGTAGTTTTTAGATTGTGATTTTTCAGTGAAAAATAGTGACCTGTGCAAGGAAAACATTATTTATTCTTAAGAAGTAAGCTATGTAGTATACAATAAAAAAACTATGAAAATTACAAGTTACCTTTAAATAAACATTTACCCCCATAATATATATAAAAAAAAAGAAGGAAAAGAAACTCGAACACAAGATCAAACGCGTTTCAACAACTATAACAGTTATAGTTTAGTTATTGTAGCTCATGTAGGCTACCACTGAGGATGGTGACTTTGTTGTAGAAACGCGTTGACTAAATAAACGTAATTTTTGTGAGATCTTTTGTTAGTATTTTTTTTTCTATTTAATATTATCTCACAAGTAAAGCTCAATATATATATATATATATATATATATAGTTACCTTCCCTGACCTGGATGTAGTTTGAAAGTTCCTCAAAATACAATAAAAAGTAATTTTAAATCGCTGTTTTCGGACAGAAATAATGAATTGGGAAACAAAAACTTACTAGCTTTGTTAAGAATGATAAAAGTGATCCAAAAACGCAATTTTGAAGACGAAATCCTGAGATTTGGTACTTAAATCGATCGGACAGTTCTCTTGCATATTTACCCTAACAACAAACATAATTCACATGTTGACTGTTAGATGGTTTGAACAACACTAATCCCAATTGAAATTTTGCGGTTACCAATCCAAGTAATAACCATACTCAATGTTGGTTGAATTCGGTGATCAGTTGTGGTTGCCATGTAAACTTAACCTACAAATACGTAATTAAAATAATATGTCAATTTCAAAGTGAAAAACATTTTTGTTCACAAAAAATGTTACTATTCTTATGAAGACTAGATATATGTAGTAAAAAAAAATTTGAAAGAAAAATTGGGGTGCTACAGTAAATAATTACCAGAATGGATTTTGGGACTTGAAAAAATATGATCTCATTGTTTGCATACAAGGTAAATATTTTACGATTAGGCTATATAATATATTATTGAAAATCCGATAACAAAGTAGCCTACAAAGGATAATTACACATTGATTTCATAGGTTTTAGATTGTGACTTTCCGGTGAAAAAAGTGACTTCAGTATTGAAAACATTATTTATACTTAAGAAGTAAAGTATATAGTGAACGAATAAAAAATAAAAAATCCTGAAAATTAACAGTCTGGCTATAGTAAAAAAAAACCAATTGCCAAGTAGCCTAAATTGAAAAATTGAGTTAACTGATAATTTCTGGAACAGAGGTTCCACAATTAATTTCTATCCCTTACCAAATGGTTTAAACATCACATCATATGTATGTGCAAAATTTTCAGACACAATGTTTAAACCAAAACTATATTCCAAAGCTACTATAATTTTAAATATACAACTGCACGTTTTTTGTAGGAACATGAAAGATCCGCGACCACAATAAGAGTATTTCAAATCGTATCAAAATTCCTGTTGAATAAGTATACGAAAATGTCACCTAACGAAATTTATAACAATTTTGAAATGTCAACAAAAATGATAAAGATGCTTATAAATTAATGTCAAAATAAAAGAAAACCACCTTACAACAATAATTAGAACTACCGGGAAACAGCCAAAGCACACAGCTATAGAGTATAGAGCACTGAGTAATATGCCGAATATGCGCAATGCGGCTGCGCTACACAGCAGGTTGAAGGTAGGTACTGGTAGAAAGAACAAAGTAAAAAAAAACAATCAAAGATTATACATGAGAACGTCATAGATTGATGCTTAACGATAGATTAACCAATACACTAGTACTTAAACCTTCCTAACTTACACAGGATCAGAGACTATGTAATTTTCACAAGAAAATAAATGGATATTTATTTTCAAAAGTTCTCAAAATCAGTAAATGAATGGCTATTTCATTGATGTATTAAAATTATATGTTTTTATAAAAGTTTAGATTATGAGTATTAGAAATTATATATATATATGTTGTACATTATTATTGCACACGAACTTAATATAATGTGTATTTTGTATTATTAACTCCAATTGTATTATTATCCTCTAATTCAAGAGGCAGTAAAGTCAAATGATGGTTGATCTTAAACAGGTTTATCAAGTTTAGTATTAACTAATTTTCCATGTTAAAATAAAATATAATTGAAACAATTTTATATAAGTTAAAAAATGCCATGTTATATAGAAGAATTATAATTTATTCATTGTTTTGTTTCATAAAATTTACTGTAAATACAAAAAACTATAGTTATGTATGTTTGGAAAATAAACAATCTATATATAAATCAATTAAAATTAATAACACATTGACCCTGCCTTAAATTTCATCATTAAAGTTATTACAAACAATAAAAAAATAACTTTTACAATGAAGACATGTCTAAAAGTGAAATATATAGAAACTCAATAGGTGAAGGCTGGTTAGTGGATTTGAAATATCCTCCATCCTCCATAGAGTCGATAGGGTATTCTCCACTAACTCTTATTTTTTTCCTACATTTCTGCTATTATAGTGTATTCGAGGGTTAGAGGATATCTATTATATTCTTTTCTTTAAGCGATGATGACGATAAGGTTTTTCGCCGTTAAAAAGGGGGGGGATAATAGCCAATATACATCATTCATGTTTGCTCCATATGTAACCTAAATATTTCAAGATTATAATATAAACCTCCCCAAGTTCACATTAGAAATTTATTGAATTAAAATTAATTCAGTGGACGCGCCAAAGGGATGTCTTGAAATTATTAAAGAGATAACTATTTAAGGGCCTGTGAACCTGCACAAAATGAGGGGAATATTTCACAAATTTTCTCATATACTCATATACCTATTAAAACTAAAAATCTACAAAAATATATTGCACTAACATTCTCAGACTCCAATACATAGTCAAATTAATAATCAATGGAAAAATATTGCACAAACTTTCTCACATAATCATACATAATAAAAATAAAAATCTATAAATATTAAAAATTTTATTAATTTATTATGGTATAGTTTTTAAAATACAAAGTGTTCACTCCAGTCTACCTTCCCGCGACGATAATTTTTTTTTTTTTTTAAAGGAAATTCCTACATTAAAATCAGAAATTTCTGATGTATTTTCTCAGAAAAAAATAAAACATTATAACTTTGCAAATAGAAAATTATATTGAGTTCAGATTTGATATATGCATTTTGAATGTTACATTTTATAAAATGTTCATAAAATACATCACTTTATTTTATATATTTTTTTAAACGGCAACTATATAAAATATTTAAAATGAATATCTCAAAAACCGGTAATTTTACAAAATATTCACAAGAGACAAAAAAGTTTACTTTTTTAATGAAAAACAAAATGGTTATTATATATTTTCATAGGTCAAAAGATAACAGAGTTATTGACAAAAAACAGAATTTATTGGTTTAAACATCCAAGATTGAACTAACACCAAAATATTTTTAAATTCTAATAGTACTTTAAAAAAAAATTCCATGCTCTGAATTTCAAAAAAAAATTACATGTAACCCTTAACTATTTCAAAATGGTACCTATTGATTTTTTTTCGTAATAAATATTTCAAAAACAGTTAATTGCTTGTCTTTGCGAATTTAGTAGGATATATACAGTGAAGTAAGTAATAAAACATTGTAATAACAGATTCACAACAAAGAAAAACAGTAAACACATTGCAAGGCTTAGAGCACCATGGACATTTGGAAAAATTGAATTTTCTAAATCTCTTTACGGCACATGGAAGGCGGTTTTTGCAGGTCTTGAGATTCAGTCTATTATCACTGAAGTTGATCCCCGGCTCTATGATTTGTCCAAAACTGTTTCCTCACTTAAAATATTTAGCAATAAATGGTACCAATTTGATAAATTTAAATAACGGATAAAACTGGTGGTTGCACAATAGTAAAGATTAAAATTTTCTCTAAAAACCTCAAAATCCTAATAATTTAAAAAAAATTACAAACAGCAAAGTAAACCAAAGAAAAAGTAAAGGATGGAATTTTGTCAAAAAAGTCATATTTGAGAAGCTGATGGAAATACGCCAACTTCCAGAATTAATACAATTATTATTATTATTTTTTTTTTAAATAAACTAATACAAGTCGAATAAATAGAAAATTGCAAATAAATATTAAGTTTTAATTGTTTTCAAAAAGGTGATATAAATTACACCATAATGGTTTCAAGAATTTAAGTAAAGTAAAAATAAATAAAAGGACTCTCTGATTTTGAAAAGTAGTAAAAGTTATTACACTGTAGGTTTGAGTTTTGAATTTCTTACTAAATCTTGAAAATCCGCAGTAAGCTGGACAAATTTCTACAGGAGAAAATTGTTATTAAAGTACAGAATCTAAAGTAAATCACGGATCTCCAGGGACAAGAAAAGTAGAAGAGTGCCGGGACAAAAATCAAGGACAATAATAATCATTTGCATAATAAAAATAATAATAATATAAAATAATACAAAAGAAAGACAATTCAAGAAATTTGGTACAAGTAGTTGTAGTTTGGGTTAAAGACAAAATATATTTTAACAGGTTAAAGTAAATTTACCAGCTTCCAAGAGAAAAATACTCTGTTCTCAAAATGCCAAGTGGGTAGATCAACACTGGACTGGAGCTGAATAATCTAAAAACACCAGAGCTGGCAGCATCATTTACCAGGAACTCTGTCTCTACCATAGATTTGCCAAAAACCACATTTTCATACATCCCAAAAATATATAAATAAAATCTCTGAGTTGGGAAAAATCTTGTAAATTTAAAATCTATCAAACTAAATTCTTAAAATTAAAAGTAATTTATATATATATATATATATATATATATATATAAACCATTCTGCTTTGCACATGATTTTGTAAGAATTAAAAGTAGTTTTGTATATCAAGTGTGATTATAATTATTTCATAAGGCATAATTCATAAGCATTCAATAATTCATAAGGCATTATGGAATTTATATAATTATTTGTTTGTTGTATATGATTTTGTATTTTTATGTTTTCAGGAAATTTTTATGTTGTATTAATATAAGATGTTCATTTAAGTAATAAAATTTACGTTTGCATAATAATTTTAAAATCACACTGGTATAGCTTAATTCAAATCACCCTAAACGAGTAGAGAGTGTAAAGTCCGTAATTAAAAAAATAATAAAAATAACAATAATAAAATTGACCATAAAGTAGTTTCATTCAAATCTAAAAATTGGGTTTAAAATAAGATAGTACCTTTAAAAAAATAATTTGCAGATAAGTTGCCTATAAGATTCTATCCTCCAGGGATTTTAACCAGATTAAATTAAGGGGAAATTAAATTGGAGCTAATCAGTAACTTTAAAATTAAATGCAATTACTAGATAGTTTTTCAACTAATAAAGCAGAGATTCCATTGAGTTCAGCCTGCTGAAGTCTTTGAAAATAACATCTAGACCAGGTGAGAAAAGCTTAAACTTCCAGTGGTCTGGCTCATTCTTGCTGTAACACAGAAGCTTCTTGACAAGGTAAGAAGCGCAGAGCGCAAGTTAAAGTGATAGATTAAATTAATCAATTAAATAAAATAATTCCCAACTTGTCGAGAGGTAGGCTGGTTTGTTGTAACATGTTTTCAAGCAATGTATTCAAATTGATATTAAACAACTAGAATACCATCCTCCTACTTTTAAATAATAAACATTCAACAATGCATAGAGTAGAACAATCACATATAGTATAGAACGATTATTGTATTGACAATATAATATATTTGTACATTTACGTTTAAATGTGGAAAAACTTACTCATTATAAAGTACAACAACAACAAGCAATTAATCATTTTTGAGATATGTAGCATGAAAAAAATGAAATAGATGTCATTTTGAAATGAATAAGGGGCACATTTGAATTTTGTATGGAATTCACAGCAATAGGTTTTTTATATTTGTTAAAAATATTATAATTCAAAAACATGTTAGTTCTAGGTCAATCTTGGATATTGTATACAACAACCAAGAAATTGTTTCTGTTTTTTTTTTTGTCAATAACTCAGTTATATTTTTAACCTATATAAAAAATATAAAAATGTATTTGTTTATCATTAAAAAAGAAAAATATTTATCTTTTTTAAAGTTTATGGTTTTTGAGATATTAAATATTTTAAACAACCGCCATTTTGAAAATATACAAAATAAAGCCTTTATTTTCAGTACATTTATAAAACATAACATACAAAAAATATAGATGTATACCAAATTTTAACTCAATATTTTTTCTATTTCAAAAGTTGTTTTTTGTAAAAAAATAAAATGGCGAATATATGGAAAACTAAGCTCTTTCATTTTTATTCTTAATTTTGTATTTATCTTAACCCAGAGAATCATTTCCTAAAGTTTGATAGGTTAATTACGGGACACTATATGTAACAACTAAATCTGAAGACGAAATCAAAATTTAGAACACAGAATATTTTGAGCAAGTTTGAATTATTCCAAGATTAAAATTGTTTCTCAAAATATTCTGAGAAAAAAGTAAGAATATACACTCCCACAAATCTCTAAGGTGTCGGAAATTACAATTATTTATTTTATTTTTTAAAGCTCTACTCGTAAACAAGCTGAGATTATATTAATATTATATTTTGTCAGAAATATTGAATTAAATACTTTTAATCATTGTGAAATCAAATAACAGGAATTTTTATTTTATTTACTAAGTATAATATGAGTACAATAGGTAACATTCAATGATGAGATATTAGTCTTTGATTGTACATACATAGGTTAAATTTATGGTCTTATCTCGGGGAGGGGATTAAGCGTGCCGGCACTTTCCAAGGTCACTAAACTAATCATATGATATGATCCTTAATTATAATGTTCACAGTTTATAAATATTTAAAAATCAATTTCTTGATGAAGAAATTCAACTAAATGTCTTAGGTTATTAAAATGGTAAAAATGGAATGAGGACATGTAAAGTTCATCATTTGGATGGACGTTATGATTCACTAAATATTGCTATATTGATTACTAAGTTTATATTTAATCTTTGCACTATGTCTTATTCAGTTTATTTGTCAACAAGATTATATCTGTGTATATATATTTATAGTTCAAGTTCATAGTAGGAACTGGTTAAATTGCTTAACCCTTTGCGATCGGCAGGCCAGTAGGAGTGGCCACAACGCAGTCAGCAGCCACTCGGAATTCTTTCCCCATAAATTGGTTCCGGCGGTCGGATGGCCAGCTGTACTGGCCATGCTCCACTCCGTGTCAACTCGGCATTCATAATGTCGGCTTCTTCCCACCAGGTCGGAATTATTTTTATCACAGACTGCAATTTTTACAAAGGGTATTTATTATTTTTTAAACAAAAACCAATTCCATTTTAACAATTATTTTCTTAATATACACAGACAAACAAGATACTGAACTTAACAAATTCGTATGTTTCAAGTTAAAAGGGAAAATAATGCCTAATTTACTAATTATACAAAACTAACACATATTTAAAACTGACGAGAACACCTTACGGGTTTTTTTAAATTTTAAAACAAACTAACAATTTTTGATTTTTTATTAATATAGATATACAAACAAACAAGATAATGAACTAAACAAAATTATGTTTCAATTTAAAAGGGAAAATAATGCCTAATTTACTAATTATACAAAAATCATATATATTTAAAACTGACGAGAACACCTTACTGTTTTTTTAAATTTTAAAACAAACAAACAATATTTTATATTTTATTAATATAGATACACAAACAAACAAGATAATGAACTAAACAAAATCATATGTTTCAAGTTAAAAAGGAAAATTATGACTAATTTACTAATTATACAAAAATCACAAGACACTGTGTGACGTTCTCAATGTTGTAAGAAAAGAGCACGTGTTGATTTTGGCATTCCCGGTGATACTTTTCAACGATAAAACTGCCAGAACTGCTGGTCATTTAGTTAAATAGTTTCTCTATAGATTACTCTACACACTTCACAACATAAAAATATATTGTTAAAATGCAACATGTGTTTCTTGGCCAGTGCTGCTGGCCTTCCGAGCGTTCGACGGTTTTTATCTTGGCCAGTACCACTCGTCATCCGAGCGGCAGGAACAACTGAAGTGGAATTTAATTCGAGTTGTTGCGCAAATGTCCGCGGCCAGTACAGCTGGCTATCTGACAGATCAGGACAACCTATAAATACTCTATCCGATCGCAAAGGGCTAAGCTAGGCTTATGCTAAAATATAGTATTGGATTGGTCTCACCAATTGGTAGGATTATTGGATTAGGTTTCAGGTAATATTGGTTAGAAATCTTCAATCTTCCCTTGGAATAGGTCGGTTTTGGTTATTTTATAGATTCATTTCATCTGGTTCCAAAATAACTCGCCTTTCTGTTAAATATCTTCGGATAATTTATACGTCTGGATGCTTCCACACTTTGTGATAATTTAAAAAGAAGGCTGTTAACATGAAATTGAAAGTTACTTTTATTCATTAAAAAATGCCACACGTTGTGCGACAATTGTGATAATTTAAAAAGATGGCTTTATCTGAATAGTGAAGCTATTTAAAAATAAAAAAAAATTATCTTTTGAACTTGAAGAGTTCTTACGTTATTTATTTAATATTGAAAATGAATTTAATTATTGTTAATTGGTTAATATTGGGCGCCAGACCTAGTGGTCATTATTTATTAAAAAATGAATTTATTAAATTTATTTAATCTCAAGGGTCGTAAGTTCTTTTATTAGTGTACTCACAGTGACTTTGGATTTGCTCAATGAAAACACTTGTAGCTGAAATTAACATAAAGGTTTATTAAACATAAATTCATTTAAATTATACATATACATTCAAAATATATATCCTAATTAAAATTATTGTTGTTACCTTTGAAGGTCTACTTTTTTTTTTTTTAAAACATGAATTTATTTTTTAAGTTGCAACTTTAAAGAAATATTTTAAGAAATCAAGCAGACTGAAGCATCTGTTACTTATTATTGAGTTTACTTTATAAAAAATTTAATATCAATAGACAACTATTATCTATTCATTTATTAAACATAATTATTAAAATATTTGATTATAATTTTATAAAATAAAACATTTTAAGTTTCACATAATAGACAAATTAAGTTCTTTGTATTGAATAACACATTTTTTACCAGTCCGTTGACGTTGATTCTTTGTCTTGTAGTGATGTGAAAAAACGTGGCATCGAAGATGAGTCCCTTTGCGTTGTTGACCTGTAGAACTAGCTTGATTGAAATTGCTACAATTACACCTTGCATTTGTACTTTACTAATGTCTTTCAACGTAATTAGTTCATTGTTCGTTTTTTGTCGGACACGTGTAAATATTGCATCACCACTTTGTATACTGAAACTAGACTGTCCAAAAATACATCTTAACAACTCAACTTTCCAACTAAAACTGTTTTTATACAAACTACCATAAGTCTGAACACTACAGTTCCCAGGATGAGACTCCAAATTAAATAAATCACATTTTTAACAAAACGTCCCTATACAAACTTTCATGGGTCTAACTTACTCAGATCCCAAACTAAGACTCTTTAACCAAGACTGTCCAACTAAGACTGTTCTAGAAATTCGCCACGAGATCTTGTCCTACAACTGGAAACCGGTCCTACGTTCCTCTGTTATTTCCGCTGTTATAAATAGTTCACACACCCCTATCTTTCTTGCACAAATTATTAATTACTTGTAACAAAAAACAACACTTGTACTTAATTATGTTATACTAAAAATAAACACTTGTAATCAAATATGTTATACTAATATTAAACATGGTTATTTATTATGTTGTCTTGAAAATCTATCTTGTTTCTATAAATGAATTTACCGAAGACTGAATATTTTTCCAATAGCTTCCCCCTCTATGTCCGTTAACCGCTCATTTTAACACCTATTACAAACTTTAATTTTTCACATTATTACAACTTCTCTAACAATGACTATCTTAAAAAACCAAAATGCTCTTGGGTTAGGATCCGGATGACACTGCCTTGACGATTTCACTTTTCACTGCACTTTCACTGATTTAGTTTATGAAAGGTTATGTTTATAATGATAAATGGAAAATGCTGAATTTGGACCTTAACGTTATTTCTGTCTAATGATAATTTTTGAATACTTTAATTCCTATCAGTTTTAAACTTCTTTTATATTTTTCAATTTAAAATATTTATTTAAATTGCATTTATATGTTGGTCAGTGAGATATAAGTATTTGAACTAGCCTTTACAATATTTTGATCGCTAACCAATCAGTGATGAGCCGGCAGGCGGGCGTGGTTTCTGGAGTGACGCCACATCTGATAATGGATTATATTGTAATTATGGTCGACATTGCTCACTTTCAAACGATCAAAACAAATTGTTGCCGAATTTTCTAGGATATTCGAGGTGAGAATTTCTCTAGGAAATTTAGTTGGGAATCTGACAGTACTTCTCAAATTTTGCCTAGTGGTCTTGTTGATTTGTAACTTCCGATAAGCCGAAGCTATGTCGAGGTTTCTTTGTGAACAGAAACTGATATATTTTAGGGTTTCAATATTGGATATCTTTCGTTTACAGTCGAATTATAATTCGATTATAATAATCGATAATATATAATATATAATAATTATAATAATATAGCATTGCCTGTTAAGTTGTGAATAATTTTTAGTTTGGCCTAGATTTGGTGGATGTAGGATTGTTTAGTACTTCCGGACCTTTCGATTGGTCGTTGGCTTCCAACGACAAACCACGACTCGTCCGATTGATGTCGGGAGCTAACTAGAAAAAGGCCAGTATGATTAGAGTTGTTACGCAAGACGAGTCTAAAGAGATAATACGTGGGTTTTTCGCTACGCAATTCCTTTCGCTTCTTTACACGCTATTAACGCAGCAGTTTGCTTTTAATTTAAATAAATATCGCTTAATTCTTTTCTATTTTTCGTTATTTTATATTCACTTGTCAGTTGACCGTTTTATGTTACTCATTATAAAATATTCATCTTTGTGAAAGTCTTAATTGTATTGTATGTGCAATATGGGAACTATATTATTTGTGTGAACTGTGTTTTATTATATAATATATTGTTACAAGTCTCGGCCGAGAACAGTTGAAGTGCTATACAACGCCTCCTATGGACATTGGACATCGTGAGTACTCTAACATACAATTATTCTGTAGCTTAGATGAATATTAAAATTTCTTGTTATCTGCTTTATCATTAAAAGCAGTGGTCCTCCGAGCATATGTAAAAACCCAAATTTTCTTTTATTACATTATCAAATATTACATCTGTTGAACATTTGGTCCTCCGGGCCGGATATTTAATGTATCACGCTTGGAGATACTACAGTTTTACGTGCTCACGAAATTACACAAACTCATAAAACAGAAAATTACTCTTCGCCATTTTGTTTTGCCTGTCTTGTTAAGAACGGTAAAAGTCTAGTTGATATACAACGCATGCGCAACGGAATAGTCTTTTTTTATCATATTATAGTTTCAATCCAGTTTGGTTGGTTTCATTCTGTAGTCAATATTTGTACAAACAATAACATAAACTGTACAATGAAAACTCACATTTAAAGATTATGTGATAAAGGTCTATAAATACAAATATCCTAATCATACATTTTAATATTCTTATTTAACATCAGACGCTTCTTTAAAGCTTATTCTTGCTATTGATAAATTATTGTTTTATTTAATTCTTAAAAATGAGATTTAGTGTTTTTTCACGGCAAGCTGACCTTATTATAGGCAGATTTACATCAATTGACAACTATGTCAAAACAATTTCGGAAGATTCTAAAACAGCTCAGCTTTCCACAACTATATCAAAAAAACTTATCGGATATTTTGAACAAGTTCAAAAGAAAACCAAAGATTTTGACGCACTCATTGACCGCGTAACAAACGATGAATCTACAACAGATGACAATATGACAGAAATTCTTAAAACGCAAGATATGATTTCCGATTTAGGGTTATCAATTACTTCGGAAATTCAAAGTCTATTACCTAACGTTGATTCTAATGAAACCGACCTTAATACTTCCAACACGTCACATCCGTCGGAAGCAAACAAAACATTCGTTAAATTACCAAGATTAACTTTACCGCAATTTTCAGGAATTTTATCTGAATGGTCAACTTTCTTTCACATGTTCGATAATACTATCAATCAAAACACCGCTCTGTCAAATGTAGAAAAATTTACATATTTACTTTCCTGTTTACACGGTGAGCCTCTGAATATAGTAAAAGGATTACCAGTAACCGCTGTTAATTATAGGATTGCTTGGGATTCACTAATTGAAAGGTATCAAAATGATAGACGTTTAATTAGCTATCATATTAACAAAATAATAGACTTACCGCCACTGTTCACTGGTTCGTTAAAATCAATTAGACAATTCTTGGACATTTACTCAGAAAATGCACAAGCATTAAAAGCATTACAGTACGATATTAGTCAAGAATTAACGCTACTAACGATATTATTACGCAAATTAGATTCCGAATCTCGCAAACGCTTTGAAGATAAACGCACTTTAAACCATAAAATGCCAACAGTCGCAGAATTAATTGCTTTCCTACAAGAGGAATGTATTCATTTAGAAGACGCGTCTGCAACTCCTTCTACGCACACAAAACAGACAATCCATAATAAACCTATTTATGTCAAATCGCAACCAGATGTTAAACAAACCAAATATGTACACAACATATATCACGCTACCACAAATTCGCAAAACGCCTGCACTTATTGTAACAAAAATTCTCATAATATTTATAAATGCAATCATTTCCTGACATTAACTCCCAAGGATAGACTGGAATTCGCTCAGAAAAATAAATATTGTATTAATTGCTTAAGTTATATCCACATAACAAATGAATGCAAATCAAATCATAACTGTCAAATATGTAATAAAAGACACCACACTCTGTTACATTTAAATACTGTTAACGCAAGAGGGCCAACTCTCCCCTCCAGCTGACTACACAGGAAAAACAAGTCATATCTTCGCTACTCCAAATCTAATCGCCTAAACAAACAGACCGTTCCACATTCTACTACAATTGTAAACAATCAAACACACTCTAATCATTATAATAATATTTTAAACGCTACTAATGCACAGCCTATCACAATTCTTGGTACTGCGCAAGCTATACTGTCTTCCGTTAATGGAAGGTCGCAGAAAATCACAGCTCTACTAGACACCGGAAGTCAAACTTCTCTAATCACAGAACATTGCGCTATTTCGTTGGGAATTTCAATTAAACCATCATCTCTATTGTTAAATGGAATTTCTAGTATTACGACGCCTATTAAAGGATTAGCTCGTGTGAATATATACTCTTTATGTGGAACTGTATTGATTCAGAATCACTTGGTAATTGTTGTCGAAAACATTTCTTCCGGTTTACCTCAATGGGAAATGTCACCCGCTCTGTATAACAAAATAAAATATTTAAAATTGGCTGATCCGCAATTTAACAAACCCGATCAAATTAATCTCTTAATTGGTGCCGATTTGTTCGGTTCAGTTGTAACCGGAAATAAAATTAATTTAGGACAAAATTCTCCCACAGCATTAGAAACAATATTTGGTCACGTTTTACTAGGTTCCATGGAACCTGTTTCGCCTACACACGACTCTATTTCTTTTTCAATGCTCACCACTACACAATTAGACTTAAATCAATTGTTACAAAAATTCTGGGAATTGGAAGAAGTTCCTATCACTTCTAAGAGAACAGAAGATGAAATAGAATGTGAAAATCATTATATTTCAACAATAAATCGCGAGGCGAACGGAAGATATATCACTTCACTTCCATTCAAAACAACTTCTGCCAGCCTCGGCACATCTTTTGAAATGGCAAAAAGGCTTTTTCTACATTTAGAAACTAAATTAGACTCTGATCCTGTTTTAAAATCCACTTATATTGATTTTATGAACGAATATTGTAACTTGGGTCACATGGAATTGACAGACGATTCTGTATTTCAAGATAAACACTATTTTCTACCACATCACGCTGTTTTAAAGGAGACAAATAATTCATCTAAGCTTCGCGTTGTGTTTGACGGGAGTGCAAAATCCAGCAATGGAATTTCCTTAAATGACATTCTTTATTGTGGACCTAAATTACATAACAACATTTGTGACGTTATATTTCAATTTCGCAGACATAATATTGTCTTCTCTTGCGATATCAGACAAATGTATCGTCAAATTAAAATACAGCCAACCGATCAACGTTATCAACTGATCTTATGGAGAACTAATAAATCTCTTCCTATTTCAATATACAAATTGACTACCATAACGTACGGTTTAAAACCCACACCCTACCTCGCTATACGCATGCTCAACCAATTAGTCGTCGACGAAGGTCAGAACTTTCCTAAAGCGGCCGAATTAATTAGGAACAACATTTATGTTGACGATATTGTTACCGGTTCACATGACATTCGCACCGCTAGGGAATTGCAACAAGAACTAATCGCGTTACTAAATAAAGGTAAATTCGAACTCCGGAAATGGTCGTCTAACGCTCCAGAATTACTTTCTTCGCTGCCGGAAAACTATAAAGAAACGCCATTTTATTTTGAGGCCCAAAATCAACCTCAATTTTCTATTTTAGGATTAAAATGGACTCCTTACGATGATGAATTCTCATATCAGATTAACATCCCAGACCATACATTCACAAAACGCTCTATTTTATCTACAATCGCGCGTATCTACGATCCTTGTGGATGGTTAACACCAGTTATCTTTCATGCAAAATGTATTCTACAATTGTTATGGATTTTAGGAGTATCTTGGGATGAAAAACTACCCGACAGTGTAATGAAAACTTGGAAAACTTTTGTTGATGATTTACCAGCTCTAGCAAACATTCGAATTCAACGCTCTATTAACCTGTCTGATGCAACCAATTTACAATTACACGGTTTTAGTGACGCGTCAGAGCAAGGCTACGCCGCAGTAATTTATTTACGTGTAACTGATATTAATGAAACCGTCAAAACTCACATTCTCATGGCAAAATCTAAGGTAGCTCCGTTGAAACGAATATCAATACCCCGCATGGAGTTATGTGGCGCACATTTAGTAGCAAAGCTAATGCAGTACTGTATTGAACTCATCTCACCTTACCATAAAATCGATTTAATCCGTTGTTGGTCAGATTCTTCAATAACGCTAGCATGGATAAAAATGCCGACTTATCGTCTTAAGGTATATATTGCCAATAGAGTGAGTGAAATCCAAGAGTGGGTGTCTCCGGAATACTGGTTCCATGTCCTAACGTGTCACAATCCAGCTGATTGTGCCACTCGCGCAACATTACCTTCCGCGTTATGTAACAATAAACTGTGGTTTTCAGGGCCGCCCTGGTTAACCCTTTCTGTCCATGAATGGTCTTCACCTGTTCCACAGGCGTCGATCATTATACCCGAATTACGCTCAAACCCGCTCCATATCGGAGTCTCATCATCTTTAGAAGAATGGGACCAGTTAACTAAATTTTCTAATTGGACTTCAATGATTAGAATTGTAACCTACGTCTTGAGATTTATTACTAATTGTAAAACCAAAGTGATAAATAAATTACCGCTAACGCTTAAAGAAATGGAAAATACCGAAACACGTATCTTGAAATTAGTACAACAAGGACATTTCGCAGAAGACATCAAATCCTTACAAAATAACATGCCATGTCCGTCAAAGTTAAAACATCTCACGCCATTCTTGGACAACATTGGACTAATAAGAGTAGGTGGCAGACTTAATTCCGCTTCGATAAATTACAACGCTAAACATCCATTTTTGTTACCTAAAAAACACCACATCACTACACTTCTAATAAACCATTACCATACAAAATATTTACACGCTGGACCGCAACTTGTGCAATCGCTGATTAGCCAAAGATTTTGGATACTATCAGCTAGAAGCATAATAGCTCATGTATTTTTAAATGTGTGACATGTTTTAAAAATAAACCATCGAATAAATCCCCATTGATGGGTGACCTACCAAAAGAGAGAGTTACACCTACCAAACCTTTTCTCAAAACTGGAACAGATTTAGCAGGGCCGTTCCACATAAAATTAAACATGCTCAGAAAATCAAAAGAGTGCAAAGTTTATTTATGTTTTTTTGTTTGTTTTTCCACAAAGGCGGTTCACCTAGAAGTCGTCATGGATTTATCCACAGACGCGTTCATAGATGCTCTTACCCGCTTCATTTCAAGGAGAGGTATATGTTCCGATATCTATTCCGACTGCGGAACTAATTTCATGGGCGCCGCTTCAAGAATTAATAAAATTATGCAAACTCTCATCACAGATTCCAAATTTAAAGAAAATATCGATCGGTTCACCAAAAACCAAGGAATTTCATTTCATTTTTTACCGCCTGCAGCACCTCATCAAGGTGGTTTGTGGGAGAGTGCCGTTAAGAGCGCTAAACATCACCTCACCCGAATTCTAGGAAATAATAAGTTGTATCTTATGGACTTGATAACGCTAACTTGCAGAATAGAAGCAATTTTAAATTCTCGTCCGCTAACTCCACTTTCCAATGATCCGTCAGAACTATCCGCATTGACACCAGGTCATTTTTTAATCGGACAGCCGCTTTTATCGCTACCTGAAGAAGACATAGTAGAGGTTCCACTAAACCGACTCAAACATTGGCAACAAGTACAACGCTTCACGCAACAGCTTTGGAAGAGATGGAGCCTTGAATACCTACACACTCTTCAACAAAGAATGAAATGGACAAGGCCAACAGACAACTTAAAGGTTGGGGATCTAGTATTAGTCCACGAACACACGACACGCCCGCTTTCTTGGCCAATGGGTCGCATCGTACAAACTCATCCAGGACTTGACGGCTCCGTACGCGTAGTCACCATCAAAACCTCTTCTGGTTTTTTCACAAGACCTTCCGTCAAAGTTTTCAAGCTACCACTGGAGGAGACTTCAGTGGCATCTTCATCTTAAACCCAAATTACTCGCTCGCTCTTGCTCCGCCCTTGAATCTTTTTCCAACTTATATCCTTTCTTCATTGAATATATTTTGTTTGTTGAAACATTGTTTCAAGGGCGCCGCTATGTTTAGTACTTCCGGACCTTTCGATTGGTCGTTGGCTTCCAACGACAAACCACGACTCGTCCGATTGATGTCGGGAGCTAACTAGAAAAAGGCCAGTATGATTAGAGTTGTTACGCAAGACGAGTCTAAAGAGATAATACGTGGGTTTTTCGCTACGCAATTCCTTTCGCTTCTTTACACGCTATTAACGCAGCAGTTTGCTTTTAATTTAAATAAGTATCGCTTAATTCTTTTCTATTTTTCGTTATTTTATATTCACTTGTCAGTTGACCGTTTTATGTTACTCATTATAAAATATTCATCTTTGTGAAAGTCTTAATTGTATTGTATGTGCAATATGGGAACTATATTATTTGTGTGAACTGTGTTTTATTATATAATATATTGTTACAAGTCTCGGCCGAGAACAGTTGAAGTGCTATACAACGCCTCCTATGGACATTGGACATCGTGAGTACTCTAACATACAATTATTCTGTAGCTTAGATGAATATTAAAATTTCTTGTTATCTGCTTTATCATTAAAAGCAGTGGTCCTCCGAGCATATGTAAAAACCCAAATTTTCTTTTATTACATTATCAAATATTACATCTGTTGAACAAGGATATTTGTTTACTTGTCTCAGTTGTCTGTAAACATGGTTTTATTCAGTCGTTTGTAGGCCGAATGACGTCATCTACGTTTGAGAATTCGTATTCTCGCCAATAGATGTTGGGAGCGATCGTTTTCTTGCATTTTTGTTTTATTTGAATAATTATGATCATTTTGAATTATTACAAATATTCTTAGATTAAGTCAAAATTATTCAGAGTTGGAAAAATTCAGAGTAAAAAGTCAAAATAATTTTAGATTAAAGTCGGAATTATTCCAAACTTGAAATATTCTGAGAAAAAAATTAGAATATTCTAACTTCATAGTGTCAGAATTTTGTTGGAAAAAATATTTTACAATATCCCTTCAACGCCAATGTAGGATCAATAATAAGGATTAGGCTGTATAATGAATATATTTCATTTGGTACAAACTTCTTTTCACCATTTGTGGTTGAAGTTGAGGAATTTTATTATAAAATAGGTTACCTTAAAAGGAACTAAACAGTGAAGTGTGGGATTCCACCATGGCCCGTGTTTGATTTTTGCATACTTATATTAAATTCTGGTATTACAAATTCTGAGAAAAAGAATTAATTCTTCAGTCAAAAACTAAATACAGTAATGTCAAAATATATATCTCGTTTTTAATTATTGAAAAAATATCGAAGATAGCTTTCTTCTTTTTTGTTGTTGTTTAAAGAGGAGAAACCTTTTGGTCAACACCACCTTATAAATAAGGAAGAAAAGAACATAAAAAAAGACCTCAAGTTAACTAAGCCCGTACTCACTATAAATGAGCCCTAAGGCATAATAGTTTTCATTTTACAAAATTTATTTCATAAAATTTATTATATTACCGGTACCACAAACTAATATGTTACACGTATTTTTCACAAGGTAATTGGTTAATAATTTAATATTAGATTTCAGATAGTTGAAAATTCTCCATTTTTCTGCTACTAGTCATGTCATGTATTAATCATTTGTAAATTTTATAGGACAAATCGCAATATTATTAGTAATATCATTTAATTTAAATCTAAGAGAAGTCCAATAGTGTATGATAAACGTGAGCCTTCAATTGTAGTTTTGTGGGTACAGCTAGAAATAGAATGATCTGCAATGGATTAAATATTATTTTGTTGTAATTTTTTAAAGTGACATAATTTAACAGTGACTTTATTAATTTTATTATTTTTATAGTTTCTAGATATTACATTATTAATGTTTGAGCCAGTGTGTACAACGGAATTTCTGAAAATTTATAAGGTTTGGTTGAAACAAATTTTTGAAAATTTTAATACAGATTATACTGTAATTAATACTATAGTATATTGGATACTGTACTTATGTTCAAAGTAATTATTGGTATTATTGTTAAAGGTCTAATAACAACTTACTTTAATATGAAACTAAAAATAATATTAATATTCAAATGCACATGATTTGGTTGTTGATTTAAACATGGTTGTAGTAGAAAAAACTATTCATTAATAATTA
The DNA here is from genome assembly GCA_963513935.1 of Aphrophora alni. NCBI lineage: Eukaryota > Metazoa > Arthropoda > Insecta > Hemiptera > Aphrophoridae > Aphrophora > Aphrophora alni. The sequence continues at coordinate 98,484,614 of OY740769.1, read as the reverse complement.
TCAATCTTAGATCCTCATATGTTCATTCTCATACAGTTGACAGTTATGAGAAAATTGATAGAGAGTGGTTGTGAAACAATGTCTTTAGACAGGATAATGCACAGTAGGTGAGCAAAATTATCGCAGCACACTCAGTAACTCGGCTGCCTCTTACTCAACTCCATGCTACTGCCCAAATACAAAAAAACAATGTTCAGGTTTTATATATTTTGGTATTAAAAGATGTCTCTAACCTTTGTTGTAAAATCTAAGTCTCATTAAAATTGTTAAAAAACACAGCTTATTTGTGTAAAAGTAAAGAACAATTGAATATTATAACATAATACAATTATTAATATTTTTGTGATTGTGAAGAATAAGTGTTGTGTTTAAAGTGCAATTTTATATCTGTCAAAATATTTGGGTAAATTTTTTAGCAGATATATAAATAAATTTCGAGGTCTCCTGAGTCAAACAATATGTTTTTTTTGAATGATATGTGTCTGTTGATCATATGACCAGTTGTAATACCTATAAGAGGTTTGTTAATTAAATATTTTAAAATCGCGGGTAAAGGTAGTGGGGGTGACTTGAGTCAAAAGCGTATCTAATGATTTTCAATATTAAACAGAGTAAATTCATAATTAAAATAGATTTCCAAACATAAATAAAAAATGATGTATAGTTTTAAGATAATTTAATGATAAAAAGTGTTTATTAATTGTATGTTTTGTATAATGATGTGATCGGACACTTTAATGAAGTGAGTAGTTGTTTTTAATGGAACGTTGCATACGATTAGCTGATGTGGAGAAATGGGAAATATCCGGTGCCAAAACGGGAAGTCGGATCTTGAACACAGCCATGTGATTCAGAACAGTCTAGTAAGGAGCTTAGAGGAGTGAGGTTGTGTAAAAAAGTCTTTGTCAGTAGACAACGGTTGAGTAATTTGAACTTTTTTTAAAACATAAAGAAACTTTACAAAAAAATGTAGTACAAGTGTAAATCGAGTCTTATTTAATTGACAGTCTTAGTTAGAACAGAGCTTGGAGGTGAAAGTTGTGAAATGTAGCTCATCGAGTTTTATGTTAAAAATGTAAAATGTGTAAGAAACTGTTATTTTGTGAAGGACATAGTGGACAGACACTCTAATAAGTTAAAAGAAAAATATTTTTACGAATTAAAACAGTATTAGTTTAAAAATAGCGGAAAGAATTAGATTTTTTTTTGGTATTGAACACGTGCTGTGAAGTATAAAGACAAAAAGACTATCGTATTTCACATGCGTTAGACGATTCATGGTGATAAAAAATCGCAATATAAACTTTGATAGAATCGAAAGTGCGTTTAAAATAGTATCAACGGTAAAACTACCATGCAGGACATAGAACCTCGACTAGATCACATTGTGGACAAAGACATTTCAAAAGATTGGTAAAACGTGTTATATAACACGCCATATTTAAATTTGTATTTTATGTAAAGTTTATTATGTTCTTTGTTGTGTTAGATATAAATTTAATCATTTTTAATTAAGTAAATTTTTCAGTCTGAATACCAAATAGGTAACTGACATAATTAATTTTTTTATATTGCATTCAAATAAATAAAATAACCAATAATTTTGATATTTTTAAATTCATATGAAAAAATTACACTTGCAAGTTAAAAATAAATTTTAACAATTTTAAATGAAATTAGACCTTGGCAAAAAGGCAAGCAAAATTCAGATAGGATGTTAGTAATAAGTGATAATCATGATACAATTGTTTATGATAAATGATAATGTATTTACTATGTTTCTCATGTTTAATAAATGTTTATGTTAAAATTTCAGTTTAAGTGCTCTCATTCCATTGACCTAAAAATCACTGAAAGTACACTTTTTGTTAGAATTCACACCCTGAGATAAAAATTCAATTTAAATTCATAAAAGATTAGTAACTTTTCAAAATTGACGAGAACTCGTCTGGCGCCCATAAAGCTGTGCAATCTTTAAAATTTGAAATATAATAGTAAAATTAAATTCATTTTTTATTTTTTTTAAAGTAACATTTACATATGAACCCTTAAGGTCATAATTTCTAATAGTTACACAGTGTTCTACAGCACACACACATAGACCTATTTTAATAAAAAATTGTATTAGAGTAAATATTGGCTGTAAATAGACTTTTAGATCATTAACTCAATATTTGGGGGTAGCTACTGCCATAAAGCATTTTGATCTAAATTTTCTCAAGTGTAGCTTCTAAACAAAAATATTATTTAAATATCTAAACAAACTTTAGACTCGAAATTGCAATATGTAGACACATAGACACCTAACAAACCATTTTCTGACATCTGTTATATGAAATTATTACTTCATTTAGCCAATCTGAATCGATCTATATTTAAAAAATATAGGTTACTAGGAATTTTAACAGTTTTTTAATCTGTCATTTTGAAATAAAAATAACTTTTTCAGTACATTTGTTACCATAATTTTAACTCTAACAAAAATATTTGCATGGTTCCCATTTAAAGTATTTTAAATCTTTTGTGAACCTTTTTTATTGAGTCAGTATTGTATTATATTTTGTTTTAAGTCTTATTTACATAGTAAATGGATTTGAAAATAATTTTTATGTTCAAGCTAAGCAGGAAAAACAGAATCAAATCCCCCCCCTTCCTTTCGGACTATAAATTGAGGTCACTTTTGCTTAATTGTCTTGTAACTATTTCTTAACTCTTCATATTTCCTTATTAAAATCTCGTTCAAGCCCTCTGTTGGTTGTCTCTCCAGCATGAGAGGTTTTCTGCTTAAGCCATGGTCTGTTGGTTGTCCCTTCAATGAGACCGAACTTCTGCCCAAGACCACTCTTGGTTGTCTTTCCAGTACAGTATTACTTCATATATCACTTCCTATTATTATTATTCCTGAAACCCGTATAGTATTATTCTTCATACCTAAGTAGTGCCTGCGGCAGGTGGACTCGCAAAGATTAGATAACTTCTGATGGTATAGTAATACCAAAAAATAGTAAAAAACCTCGACACATCTTTAACAGTTGCAAAGATAGTCCACTTGAAAATATACCAACTTAAAAAATAAAATACATGAGGACAAATGCAGTAATAAAGAACCTTAGCCTTTTTCTCAAATAAAAGTAGTATAGATACATTTTGGGAAGATAGTAATGGAATATATGAAGTATAGGAGATAAGTTTGGTAATCGTAACAAAATTTGAACCTCTGTTTTTTTACTCACGTTTCATGGCTCCAGGAAACGGACAAATGATTTTCTGCATGCTGTAACATCCGTCGTTGTTGTCATCTGTATAAAAGCATGAAAGTGGTAAAAAAAATTAAGATAGGAATATGAAATTTGGTATTGTTACTATAAGTTCTCCTTAAAGAAACCTTTTGAAATTCAAAAAAACTGAACTGAAAGTGTCATAATGGCGGCCATTTTAAATAGCGTTTTGTTCATATCTCATGTATTGTTCAAGAACACACTAAATTAATTAAAACACTTACAGACTTTGAAACACTTACTATAATATATATAAAGGTACCAAAACCACCTCCTATATAATGACAAATAAAGTTATTGTCAAAAATATAATTTTGGACCTCTCCCCACAAGAAAATGTGATATTTATATAGTTATGAAATCTGGCAGGGCCGACTCACCAACATAAGTATAGTGAGTGTAGGCTCATTCATATATTATGTGCAATTCAAGGGCGTACCCAGGATCAAAACTAGGGGGGGGGGGCAAGATATGGTCATTCAATATACAATTGATTATTAAAATAGTTATTTCAAGAATTGTATTAAATTCCAGAAACAAAATGTATAATAAAGATTTTTTTTTTGCTTCCAGGGGGGGCAGCTGCCCCCCTGCCCCTCGCTGGGTACGCCCATGTTGCAATAATTGCAAATTATTTCAAAGCTTGATAGCTCTGAGATACTGACCAGAGTAAATTGAGTGGAACATTTATGAATCCTGTCAGGGCCTCCCAGATATCAAGAAAGTAGTGATATACCAAATGAATTATTTTTTTAGTATTCAGGTTACTAATTGAATAGAATAAATTATTTTACCTCCTTATCTTAGAATAAAGTAAATCTGTCACATTACTACTTTTGATCTTTTAAATATTATGTGTTTCAAGACTTCTATTCCATCATCAGATGAATACCAAATTACTCAAATGATGTTGTTAATGGATTAAAATAAATGACTTAAAAACACAACACATTTTTGTCTTCGGAATATAGGCTATTAATTTTTTAGGTGCGTTCCCTGTGGTTACCAGACTGCAACTATATACGTACTTTTAATCCTGTGCATATTTTGTAAATACACCTCTATTACTAAAATACCTTCATCTTTATTTTAGTTTTGGTGAAAAGGAAATATTACAGAAATAATTAAAAAATTAAATGTTGCAAAAACATTGCACAAATTTTCTTAGTTACCCAACCAAAACCTTTGACTCACTTAGACTTTGCTTCACTTGTACCATAAATGCATCCTCAGTGCATTATATATGTGATTAAAAAACAAATACATTAAAATCAAGCTTTTCATGGCGGGGTCAAGATTCATTTTTGTTTTTCCAATTATTCCTGAATTGCAATAATTTTTTACTTATGATTTTGCACAAGGATTTAGGTCATTAATCTTCACTAAAATTTTAATAAAATCGGTAGTGCTGAATTTAAGAAATTACATATTTCATAACAAACTCATGGCCGATTTTTAACTGATAATTCACAAACCAGAATTTTTTGTAGAGAAACGACCAATATGTTTGTTTATATTTTTAGAGGATACGGTTAAACAAAATTCGTTTAAAATTGTTGGAGCATATTTTAAGAAAATTATAATTTTATGACAGCTACTTTCAAATATTGAGTTATCAAAAAACATAAAATTTTTTTGAAGACATGGAAAAAATATGTCCAGATACCAAATTTGATAAAAATTGTCTATCCCTTGGAAGTGCACTACATATACGACAGGAAGACATCATTCCAAAAAACACTTTTCTGAACTTAATGGACCTGAAAGTGGATAGATATATCCTCTATGAACTTAACACTAATTTTTTGACTCATCACATAACTTTCTCTATACTACATATATCTGAATAAAGTAAATCAATCTTATTTTAATAGAAAAAAAACACTATGTTAAATCTAAAAAAAAAGATTTAATTCAGGAAATACACTTATATACAAGTGTTGTTTAATACAAATCCATACTAATTATTGACTAAAATGGACTTAACAGCTGTTTCTCATAAAAAAAAACTAATTGTTTCCTGAAGTTGTTTATTTTGCAAGTTTGAACAGTCAATATACTACATACTTATGAAATCAGTTGAATATCCTTAGTTTTTTACATGTTTGTCAGCTAGTCACAAACATATGGTCTGATAGAATCAATCCATATTATTCTCTGTATTTTCATTCAATAAAATATCGTCAATCTTAGATATTACACATGATAACTTAAAATCAAAATCTGATACTTTAAACTTACAATACTCACTTGGATATTTTTCAAATTCTAAAATTTCACTTATTCGTTTAGTACATTTATAAGAATCAGACTTTAACTGTCTTTTTTTAATGCCTTGTGCGTTTTCAGCATGAATAATACGAGATTTTATAAGAATTTTTATCCTTAATAACATTAAGTTTTCAAATGATTTAGGAAGGCTTGGTGTTATTGTATCCATGCCACCTCGAAGTCTTGTTGAATAATACACTTCAGGATTTTTCCTTTTCTTACATACTCCAGAAAATAACTTTTCTAACTGTTCCTTCATTAAGACAAAATAATTCAAAAGCTCAGGTTTTAACAATTTGTGAGATTTGGCGATCCTGTAAAAATAACTGTACAAGACAATAAAGACGCCATTGAAAAGTGCAGCTGACAGACAAAAAATAAAGACTACTATTCGCTTGTGAGGATAAACTGAATCTTCAAGGATTGATCTATATCCAGTTTTATATGTAAAAAACATTTTCCAGGTATTAATAAAAGGTTCGTTGAGTCTGTATGAAACTATAATAGATTGAAGTAACAGACAAAGAATAAAAATTATTGTTATACAGATGACAGATCGTATAGAAAATGAAATTGTGTAATAAATAATAATAACTCTTCGACCTAATTTAAATGTCCTCAACAGTCGAATGGTACAACATATAACTAGTAAAAATAATAATAACACTATTATATGATAATAGTATAATAGTGCTGTGTAACTAAAGAACGCATCTTTTCCTTTCATTTGAAAGTCTTGAATTTTTTTAGACGAGTAAAAAATATGAGCAACATGAACAGCAAAATTCGCAAGACTCAAAATGAGTATAAGTATCTCAAAAAAATTCCAAAATTGGGAAAAATAATTCAATAGTCCTTGTTGATTTAGAGTATAAAGATTTTTAAACAAAAAGAATGCAGTGAAGACTACGAAGGTGATCGACCAAAAATCAACATCTTTTGTAACTTGTAAGGAGTGCACCTACAACAAAAATATAAAATTTGTATAATATGTATAAAAAATAATATTTTCTTGATCAAATACATGTAACATTGATTATTTGAAACTTATTTTATGGTCAAAATTACCATTTTAAAGTTTGTTCATACTTCTTAGAATAAAATAATAGTTTGTATTGTACATATTTTATAGTCTCTCATTGATGTCATATTGTAATATTTTAATTTTACAACACAAGTTCTCTCCATCTAGAGTCAACGGGTTCCCTGACTGATTAAATACATACAAAAATACATTAAATTTATATATACAGTATATATATATTTTATTCTTTAAATCTAAATTACTACTTTAACAAAACATTCAGGAATATAATAATTGTAATGATTTATACAATTAAGGTTTAGGTATTCACAATTTTATGTTAACACACTATAAAGTCTAAATTTGCTTTTTATGTAAAAAAAAAATATGTGTAGGCCAATAAAATATACCAGTACTGACTTAATGCAGTATTGGACACAAAAATCTTTTTTAGACTGAGTAAGCAGGACTGACCTGCTTACATTCTAATACATGTATTGACATATTTCTGTTTCTTTCTTCATTAATTATTGTAGTGTTCATACATTTTCAAATCTTTAGATGCTGAACTGGATCAAATGTTCTCAAAATGGCAATTGAACTTTTGCTACCATGAATTCAAACAATGCTAAAGACACATGCCTCCAATAGTCTAATTATCTCAATTTGTTTCACTGTTTCACTGCTCACTGGCATCGTCTTAAGCCGATAAACACTCAAATTTAAACTGTCACACATATTAAATTTTCATATTTACAAATACACACAGAATTTTGAATTTTAAACAAGCACTTAAATTATATATAACACTATAAAAAAATCCTGAGTAGAACTCATTGTTAAAATCCATTTATTCTTCTTACGTGGCCACATTAGCCACATCTATTAATCATGTATGGCGAATAACTCATTAGACAGTAATAGATGGCCATATGGAACCAACAGACGTTGCTAATGTGGCCACATACAAACGATAAATGGATTTTAATGATATTCTACTCTGAATAATTTTACAGTGTTATATGTATTTTTCATTTTTTGTGTAAACTTGAGTTCTGTGTTTGCGAAACAGTGCTGTAGCAATATTTTTTTTTTAAATCAAGAATTGTAGAGAATTTCGTCAAATCAAGGTAATTATAATGTATGCAATTCGTGAAAGGCAAACTAACGATATAACAATAGTATAATTTTCACTTTTATATCATTTGACATATCACAATAGCCTTTCTTCTTTTTATAAAATAAAAACAATTCACGCCCATTGATTGCATTATCCTTGTTTCTAATACATTTACATTTTAAATCCTTACTTATATAGAATAATTTTACAAACAAATTAGTTAAATAAGTTAACTTTTCCAACTTCGATCCAAATATGTTGGAGCTGTCGCTCTTCAATGGTGCATTACCGTACTAAGCTAAATTGAGATAATTCTACTTATTAATAAACCAGAAAAAAATAACATATTAAACATTACAAAATATAACATTTAAAAATTGTTTCAACTTGCAAATAAAGATAATAATGGAACAAACAACAAAAATAAAATAAAAATGAATAATAAGTACGACTTAATACAATCCTATAATGCCAGCTGCACACAGAGTGTTATGATGCATGTCTTAAGGTCAAAAGCAATATACGATAATTATCTTATAAGATAAGTATCGTTGGTGTGGATTCATATCGTATTGTAGTGGTTAACAGGCAATACACTAGTACGATAACAATATCTATCATATTAGGCGACCACTCTGCTTATGTCTTCCTGTAGTATCATATGATAATTCAAAGAGGCGAGATGTCTAGAAGTACAAAAGTGTTTATGGAATTATAAATTGAAAAGCTACAATAAAACTGATGTGATAGGTTTAGGCTTCCTAAAACTATTTTTGGGTTCAAATTAGATAATCCAGACCATCTATTATAAATGGGTTGTTAAATGAAAATAGCAATCAGTGGTTCAGTATTTCATGCTAGATGTGAAAATAGACTTTATTAATTCTTACAATTATTTATTTCCCAAAAATAACATAAGTCCGTTATTGCAAATATTCAAGAAGAATACACAATTTGTTTCCTCGCCTTTATTATCACAGATACTGTTTTTCAAGTCTCCCAGAGAGTTTTGTTTCAACAAGTCCAGCTGACACCCTGCTAGTTCTTAAAATAGAGCCTCTGGTTGCTCTTCCAGTCTCTTCAATTACAAATTCCCGCAGACGCTGAATAGAGCCTCCGAATACCCTGTCGGTCTCTTCAATTACTATGACTGACGAATTATTAGTAAGGTCATCATGGGTTTATATAGTTATGACTATTGGCATGGTCATTGACTTGCCAATATTCTCTACCAGTCAGCTATTGCAAAACTTTTAGAATTTTTTCACGACAATAGTCTACTCTTTTTGTACTGTTTTGGGACTTAGAATGAATTTATAATTTATTATTAATATAATTTACAATAATGGTAATTCCTAACAATAACATAATTAGCAATAATGATAATTCCTAACACAACTGAAATTAAAGCATACAAGTGACAAATCACATTTTTCAAGAGAAAGTGTCACGAGTTGCAATAAGAAATGGAAACTTTCAGAACCTATCCTACAATTCTTTAAATTTCTTTTCATGTTGACTACTCTTGCAATTACAGCATAATTGTGTTGTACATTCATTAAATTATATGATTACACCTGTAACATTCACAATTTTAAGATCTTTAATATATTTAATCTAATAGCTTTATTAATAAAAAAAGAAAAATCATGTAAAATATAATAAATGGACTTTTGTAAAGAAAACGGTTAGAAATAACTTAAATAAAGAAAACTATTGTTCCAAAGAGTTTGAGTAAAATGAACTTTCAGTTGCAACGTCGTAAGTAGTGTGAGACATTTTCTATTAAATTAACAATAAGTTACCTTATATGGGCTCCGCCATGTGAATAATATTGAACGACCAATTAAATTATTCTTCGAATACTATATACGACACGGCTCTAAAGATCCACGATACTGATTCTATATAAACAATACTATAAAGTTATGGACATGAGACGTTAGTTGTTCGACGACATTGAAACGATGTGCACTGTGTGTGTCGTATTGTTTTTATATAACTGTTTTTATATAATAGTGTTAAATGTTATATGTTTGTCTGTGATGTTAAATTGTAATGTGTGATGAACTCTATTGAGGGATAAACTCTGAGGATGGAGTATAGGCTCCGAAATCCGTATAGGTTATTTTAAATCAAGAAAGAAGTCACGTGGCGGAGCCCATATAAGGTAACTTATTGTTAATTTAACAACTGTGACTTCGATACCAAACAAAATGAATCTTAAATTTTCTATTAGTGGTTTAAATAAGAAAAATAACTTTATGAACTCTTACTTGAAATTTGAACTTTATGTATGTTTTTAATATAAAAATATGTTAGTCATTTACAGCAATCTTGTTTTATAATTTGTTTATTAATAAATGCAGTGGCGTAGATAAAGGGGGGAGGATCCAGGGGGTCTGGACCCTCCCCGAAATGTATAAAAAACTAAAAACATTAAAAATGCAAAAACATACATTTGCAAATAGGAGGGAATTGTATAAGTAAAAACAAACAACTCGTCCTCATTCTACAGTTACTGATCAGCTATTGTCCTTGTTAAGTGTTTACAGTGTGTCACCTCTGCTATCTCCCTTAATATGTTGCTGTAAAAATAACTTAAATCTTTAGCTCTCTAATTTATTGTTTTGTTTTTACCACTTTTAAATACCTTTTATTCAATGGTTTAGTGTTTAAGGTTAAAAACATGTACGAACAAAATTTTTATCTACACCATTACATAAATGTATGTATTTCTGGAGGAGTTAAGCAAACAGCTAACCAAAATATGTATGTTTAATATATATATATATATATATATATATATATACATGTATAAGACCTTTTGAGTGCCTGGCGATTCCTGACCTTGGAGCGGTTATACGATCAGACATAAAGGCCACCTTTTGGGTGCCTGAGTATAAATGTTATACCGTGTATACAATTACCACCTTTCCAGTGCCTGGCTTATATATTAAATGCATTTGCGTCATTTTGGGGGCTTGATATAAAGATACCACTATTGCGACCTTTCCAGTGCCTGGCTTATACTTTAAACGCATTCTCGGCATTTTGGGTGCTTGATATAAAGATACCACTATTGCGACCTTACAAATGCCTGGTTTATACATTAGACATATTCACGACTTTTTGAGAGATCGATGTTCGCGCGTTTTTTTTTTTTTGGAGGTGTTTGTTATTTTAACTGACCTCCCCCCCCCCCCGTCACTTCCACTCCAACCACATCTGTCTTTCGCGAGTAAACTCCGGGCTGCACTATACATTTTTCATGTATTTCACACTAACAATTAACAATACCGCATCATATTGAACAGAATGACTATAAAAAAATAAGGAAGTGATATTCTTATTGTAGAGGTGTTCAGTTTACATATTGATCTACACTCTTCTAATGACCTATTATTATAAACTAGATCTCAAATCTCTAGTCTAAAAATTCTCATCGTAATAGTAAAACAACATAATTGAGGGTGGCAATAGCCGCCAGATGTAAGTATGGCCGGCGAACCACCACCCTTATATACATTGAATTTTACGCGAGTTTTCTAGTTTATTACTGTTTTTAAATTCAAAAAGCCCCTTGAACTTATAAGATGTAAGAAAAACGTTTAAGTTTATCATTAAAAGAATAATATTTCACTTATAATTGCTAGTTATTAAGTTATATTAAGTTAAAGTTCTGATTTGACGGTTTACCGACAAAATTTTTTTTTCTTCAGCCAAAAAATTCAGGCGACGCTTCCCGTATTAACGCTGGATGCGAGTATGTGTGAGCACGCATCTTCGATTTCCACCATATGGCTAACATATATATATATAACAATACATAATATTGTCTTCAATTTTGGGATATCAGTCTTGGGACTGTGAGTAACGAGGTTCCCCTAATTTCCCGTTACATATTAAGGATGGGCCCTCCGGGATAGGTCTCCCACCGTAAATTGACATACTGGTCAAATCAAAACGAAAGAAGGAAATCATAATCTGACCTCGAGCGACGCAGTCTAGGTCAGTAATTAAGTGGGATACCCTAGGAAGAAATAAAAGAGATGCGTAACGTTATAATTTAATTTGGAATTACTATTATAATTTTTGGGGGAAAACAAATTAATTTTGTTCAATATTTAGTAAACGTATTTTGGATTCAGCGTTAATTCGGGTAAATCGCCGAAGAAAGAAGGTATACTAATAAAAAAAGTGTCGGTTGTAATTAGTCGCGGTATAATTTCTAAATAATGAAAAATAAAAATAATTTCATCAAAATAGTAAGCTCGGTTTCCTGGTCACTCAGGTATTGATGGTAAAGAGAGAGCAGATGAATTAGCCAGGTCAGGTTCAGAATCCCCTTTCGTGGGCCCGGAACCGGTATTCGGGATCTCCTGTGGACATGCCAGAGCAGCGGTTAATACGTGGATACGGGAGGGGATGAATAGGGCCTGGACGAATTCAACCACTAGTAGACCTGCAAAAAGGTAATTTAGACCAAGCAAGAAACATGCTGAACAACTCATCTCTCTCAGAAGAGATAACATGAGGTGGGTGGTTGGGCTCTTAACGAGCCACTGTCACCTCAGAAAACATCTACACAGGATAGGGATTGCAGCAGACAATACTTGCAGGAAATGTGGTTTGGCTGAAGAGTCCGCAGAACACATTCTTTTAGAGTGTGAGGCGTTAGGACGAGCCAGGCTATACTCTCTAGGCCTGCCGGGGAAAAAGATGGAAACCATCCTAGATAACCCTATTGGTAGTATCTGTTCCTTCATCAGGATGACGGGTATCACTAGTTGAGTGTAGGAAGGAAATTGGGGCGGCAAAAGATCTTTAGGTCGACGCCGGTGAGGCCTCTGAAGGTGGCTTTCACAGCCCAGAACGGAAAAAAAGCTCGGTTTGGTTAAAAAGTCGTTAAATATTACAAAAGTTTTTGTCGTAAGGTTATGCCGAAATACCTGTGAATACATATATAGACATACATAATTCAAATATTATACATACATTTCTATAAATATAAAAAATAAATGCAAGTGATTTTAGTTGAATAATCAGAACGTAATCATTACTTTAAATTAGCAGAAGAAAGATTAGAATTAGTTGATCGTATTTTCTTTGGCTAAAGCCAAGAGATATTTATGTCTGTTAGCATCCTGCCATACATCTTATCTGCTGATAAGCGATTGGTTTACAATCTAAAACACTATTCTTATCGAAGGTCAAATCTTTACAAAAATATATTGAAATACTAAACTGACTTTAAATCTCTTTACTTTTATACAACTTCCGAAATAATAAATAGTTATTAAATAAATAATAGTCCATCCGTTTCGTCGGGGCTATCTGCGCGCGCATCACCCATTGTCGGTGTAATCACCACACAATGGACCCCACAATTCTACAAATTACTTTTTCTAGCATGTATATACTTCTACAAGAAAACCAGTAGTTTACCTTACTTATCCGCATCCGAGAATTTACGTATTTTATCGTCAATTTTTATTTTTTTTCACAGGTACCGGTACCTTTTTATAAGGGCGACAGGAAGAAATAATTAACATCGTGGTAGTTTTTGAAATTTTCGGTATTCTATTTAGACTTAACGTAAGTATCAAATTTTGAAATTTTATATAAGTATCATTAAAAAGAAAAAATATATATTGCACAAAAAGAAATAAGAATTTATTCGAAATTTACTTATTATACTATACTTACGAAAAGAAATATTATTTTTGTGAAAAAAAAAAAAAAAAAAAAAAGTAAACAAGACTACAGAAATTTTTAGCATGGCTTTTGATTTTGGTGACGAAGATTTTGAACGTAATTATTAACAAAGATGCATATTTAGGTGTAGAACATATACAGCGCTTCGGCGATTTAATAAAAGAATTTTTTAATATTGATTTCTTAGGAATGGAAGAATAACAAATTTATGATATGATTACTCCCGCTTCTCCTGATAGATCTAGAATTCAAATTTTATTTCGGCCTTTAACAGATGATGACATGCTCAGAGGTCACTTTGTGTGCAGTTTTTTTGACACTGAAACTATTTATATTTATCACTCATTAAATGAAAAGAAAGATCATAGTCACTTATAGATTAGTTTTGCTAAAATTATACCCATTTTATTTTCAATCTAGAAAGACTATAAAGTTGCCTGAAGTTCAACTTCAGAGTGAGTGTGATTGTGGTATATTCGCAATTGCTTTTGCGACATGTCTTGTACATGGTATTAGACCAGATTATGTGCGATATAACTGTGATAATAATTATATGCGACAATTTCTCTTACGTATATTTAGAGAGCGTTCTATAAAAAACTTTCCTTTTTATTTTATTCAAATTCCTTCTTGGCATCTTCAATATTCAATGATCAATTGTGATTATGATATCATAAAAAATGGAGGACGTCTAAATGATTATCATATTGAAAGATTTCATAACCTACTTCTACGGTTTACTATTTACAAGCCTCAACATACCGGAAGACTTCAAGTTCTTTCAAAAATCAAACCAATGGCTGAGCGTGAAAAAGATATTCAAATTTTGTTTTCTAATTATTCTGAACATTGGTTATGTAGCTATTACGATGGTAAGTTATTATATATTTATGATTCTTCAAAATCTGATACATTAGATGCAGATTTAAAAATTTTTTTTGAAAAAGCTTTATCCATTTTATTTTAACAAAAATGATCAAGATTATATTTCCTTCTGTATCCCAGCAACTTAATGGAGTTGATTGTGGCGTTTTCGCGATAGCATTTTTGCCACTTCATTAGTATTTGGCCATGATCCGCAAAATATTACTTATACATATTCCTTAATGCGTAATCATGTATTTAATCTTTTAAGTGGAAATATCTTAACTTTGTAACTTTCTAAATACTTTGCCATCAAATACTGTTTGCTTATTACCTACCAATCAAATGTGCGATACCTTAAAGATGCTATGTTAAAAAAAATTAATGGCGAGGAAATTGAGTTTGTTGCCGAAGATACAATTCGAGCGAAGAATATGCACAAAAAAATAATAAAGTCTTTAATGAATGATGAAGCGGGTAGTTCACGAACTGCAGGATTAGCTAGAGTAATTAAAATAAAAGCTGGATAAAAAATTATGATAAGACGAAATATTGATGTTTCTATCGGCTTAGCTAATGGTACAATAGGTACTATTATTTCTGTAACAAGAGATAATAATAATGTTGTCGACACTATTAAAATTGAACTTACCAATAAAAGACAATATTCTATAGAACGTATAGAATCTAAATTTCAATTAATGAGGAATGCTTTTATAATAAGAAAACAATTTCAAATTTGCAATAGTTATGGAATAACTATTCATAAAAGTCAAGGTCTAAACTTAGAAAATGCCGTAGTTGAAGCTAGAAAAAACTTTAACTTGTAAATAAAATATAAAATAATAATGCTCATGTTATCTTCTTTAGAAATATTTTAAGTTTTAAATTGAATTTTCGATTTTTAACTGCTCACTTACGTTTAAAAAAAATCTAAATACTATTTTATGGTTGTTGAAGGTGTTATGCAAGTTATATTCAAGTCTTTGTATAATACAACTTCGAAATGATTATTAATATAATATATGCTCAATAAATTTTATATTATTGGTTTATTAATAAAAATTGCTTTTCCAAGATGGTAGTATTTAGGAATTTATTAATAAATCAAATGTGGGGTGATATGTCGCCCACTGGAATAGTGTTCAGAGACAACCCCCACCCCAGTATGATTTCTCATGCTTTCGCTGCCTTATTTATTAAATTACTTCAGATACAAGGAAAAGGAAAATGTAACAATGTGTTGAGTAAGTTAAATGGAATAAAACGCAAGGTCATACTTACGAAAGTTTTACCTTTTCGAAAGGTTTTTTTGTTGAGTACTATCTAAATTTATTCTAAATTCTGGACAAGCAGGGTGATTATCACCAGATCAATTATCATGGTTGATGAAATGAATGTTAAGCTTACATATGTCTTGAGTTGCCTAAATCATTTATTTATTGAACTACTGGACGGTGAAGTGCAATTTTCTCTCCATGTAATACTTAGGAAACAACAGTTTATATAAAACAATACAATTTATCCAGGGTGTTCTTCCCGACCGATTTGTTGAATTAATTCCGTTAAGAAAGGTAAATTAAATGGATAACACCCTTTTTTTTCTAGGGGGATTCTCAGCATCTAAGGGTTCTTGTCTCTGAAAAACAACATAACTTATCAGAGGCGTACTTACACCTCTATTCATTTCTAGAAATAAAAATGTCTGACTTTTACGTGGCATAGTATGACTTTATAATTTGAGTGACCCTCAAAAATAAGGTAAACAATAAATAAACGTTTGTCCTTCATATTCCAGACCTAATAATAGTATTTTTTTAATCAATTAAAAACATTATTAAATATTTAAAATATAGTTGTAAAGTTCCTGAATACAAAAATGTAGTCAAATTTGCGACCGGGCAAATATTAATATTGTGTCCAACTGTAAAATAAACAGTGAATTGGCGCAGGTAGAAAAAAACACACCATGTGACAACGTTGCATTACTCCCTCCTTACTAAGCATAAGTGGGTCATAACTAGATATCCACAGCCTATTTCTACTATTTTTTTAAAATTTGCTACTACCTAATATTGTTTGTTCGAATTTCTATAACTAACTATAAATGTTTATCTATACAATCTCAAAACCAACCCCTCACTTCTCCAACCATCAAATGTCAACCGATTCTTACTTCATAGAGCACAAGTTTATTTGTTGTTAAAATTATATAATATTTGTGATGCAATTTTCCCTTTTCTGTTCAAATATATATTCTTTTACTGATACATTAAAAATATAAATACCATATTGTTCGTCATTAACAAATAAAAGTTTCACTCTCTTGTAATTGTTTTATAATGTTAACAAGTTTTCAATATATACGACTTTAACATTTTAAAATGGAAATCATTTTCAAATCTCGTGTAAAACGTTACATGAAAAATGCGTTTATCAAATCTGAACTCAATATCATATATATTTCTAAAGTTATAATGTTATTTTATTTTTAAAAATGGCGGATATTCGAAAACTAAGCACGATCGGATTATCCTACATGTTATATAGCATTTAATGTATATATTGTCGTACTTAATCTGTTCTATTGAACTGTACTATTGAAGTTTTGATTGTTCTGAAGTTTGATTGAGTAATTTCAACTTATTTGTCACAAACATTTCTTTTGGATGAGTTCGATACAGTTGTCAAAGAATTCTGATGATATTTAACCGTTTTTTAAATTCAATGTATAATATAAATTACTAAATCCATAATAAATCGAGAAATCTTAATTTT
Organism: Aphrophora alni; assembly: GCA_963513935.1. Taxonomy (NCBI): domain Eukaryota; kingdom Metazoa; phylum Arthropoda; class Insecta; order Hemiptera; family Aphrophoridae; genus Aphrophora; species Aphrophora alni. Next base: position 98,467,561 of record OY740769.1, on the reverse strand, counting down.
TGTTCAGTTTTCTTCAAATTGTTTAACATATCTTAAAACGAAGTTAGATAAAATATATTTCGTTTTTGACTGTTGGTCTCTTTAACTTCGATAAATAAAGAAATTTGTCAAAAAAAATCAACTATTTTAAGGCAAAATGTTTTTACGTGTTTCACAAATTGCTGAACAGTATTTTTTGTAAAGATAAATGTGTAAATATTTGATTAAACAATTCCTTGTAGACATCTTAGTTTAGTTCAGTTGAAGCTCGATGTGTTTTTTTCAGTAACACTCCTAACAAGCTCAGTGTGTTCCAATGAAGGAAGAACTACTTCCTGACACAATTCTTCAAATGTTGATGAGTAACCTATAGGCTTACATGTGAACAAACCAACTGTGTGAACGGAAATATAGTTTATTCTCTGATGAGATGATAATTGTGAATAACATGCGTCCGTGATTCTGTTTTGGATGTGGGCTGGGGGGGGGGGTGTTTTTCTGTTCTTGTAAAACTGCAACCTCTATTATTTTCACGGTGTCTCATTATTGTATTTTCAACATTGTTCTATTTAACACGAATCTTAAAAACAACAAACGTACTTTCTTTGTAGAATCGTAATTAATTTAGTATTATAAATAGCCTTTCCTAAATAAATTGAAATATTTAGGCTTATTAAAAAAAATAACGAGATTTAGATTCGAACCAACTACCTAGAAAAACAAAGATTAATATAGTTCCTCTATATAATAAAAATAAAGTCCTCTTTAGACTTCACTCTGGCTGTCTATCTTTCCGTTTTCAGGATAATATTGTGAACTAGGGAAATTACCAAATTTGTGATTTAACTAATAACTACAGTACTGTATTTCATTTATTGCTAAAATTAAATATAAATATAAGACACCACAATTAAAGATACTTTACGAAAGTGCTATCCTTCTGCGCCAAAGAAGCCTATAACTTTGACCATACATAGGTTATTGAAATAAGTTATTGGAATTTTTGAGTTCTCCAATATTCTGCTCGAGTTGTTGAATAGCTATAGTACAATTTATTGTTTAAAATCTTTGAAATATTTTCTAGGACTTCTTCAACTTTAACGTCAGGTAATTTGTTGTGCCTCCCACCTCTGACTCATCCATTTTAAATTTAGTACTTTAAAATAAAAATCCTTACCTATATAACACTCTTAAAGTGTGCTTCAATATATACATACACACAAACTTTCTTATTTAACAAGAAACAGTTCTTAGACAAAGTTCGTTATTGTTTTGATCCATTCACTTGTTTACAATTAATATGTAACAGTAGTAATATTAATTATCTTAATTAAAATGGCATCGTTATTACTAAGAAAATCAAGATTCCTAAAATGTAAAAGGCATACGCTATTTTTAATTGTTGGCAATATGAATTGGGATAGTGTTCGCTTTCTTTAAGTCTAAAGGAATTTTTAAAACAATGATTTTCCCGAAAAGATAAAACGTCAGGCTCATTTAAAATATATTTTAAAATGTCTCTTAGTGTCATAAAACTAAGAGAGGTTAGGTTAGTCTTAACGCCCTGGCTACTTGAACCTCAACATAGCAGTTAAGACAAAATAATTCCTAATAATGAGAGAGCTGTAATGGTCAGTCACAATATTTTTAGGAAACATAAATTACAGAATACCGTAGAAACCTTTCTATCAAACTTTCCTAAAATAAATTTTAGTTTTATTGATGTTACAAATTCACACACATATAAAAGAAAACAAAGATATACATTTTCGGTTTAAAAGACAAATTTTTACGTCAGTCGTGAATTCTTTCCTAGCTATTTATAATTTTTAACAGTTTAAGAAGTCCGTTTCTTTCGATTGAGTACATCAATAACAGTTATTACAATCCACCTCAATGTAAAAACGGTAAACGGTAATTTTTTGGAAAGTTTTTGGCAATCTATAATCACAAATCCTTAATATTTTTAGTAAAAGGATATAGGTTTTAAATTCGATCCTGACCATTCTGTTCCGGTTAAACCAAAGGTCTGTGGAAAGAAGTATTTATTCCATAACAATAATAATTATAACCTTAAACGGTCCTAATGTGCGATAACTTTTAGTTGAAACTAAAGCGTTTTAAATATTGTGCTGAAATTTGATACTGTCTCAATAATATGTGTTTAAAATAATAATGAAATATAAATGTCCAAAATTTAAAAGATTAGGATTAAAATTGGATTTAATTTTTATTATTGAAATATTTTCATACTGATTGTATTGAATTTTTGTATAAATGTAATTGCACTGCATTAAAGACAACAGATACTAGGCATTGGAGACATTAGTCTAAAACCGTTCACAAAACTTTTAGTTTCTTTTATAAATCAACACACTGTAGCCCCTTTGTTTTATTAGGGGCAGGGGCTACCTGAACGACTACTAGACTGCTAATTTTGCAGCTTGTTCAATTTTTATGTCTACAATCAATGAAACATGAAGTAATACAACAAAATATAATGTTAGGTAAACTCTAAACATATACTCAATAATAAACATAAACTCTTGATGTTAGATCAATTTGGACGATGATCATAGATCATATCTGATTGACGTTTATGCAACCGGCCACTACATACCGGCCACCAAGTCAATGCTAAATATTACAAGGAAAGAAGATTTGTAGCATTATTTCGTAAAAATTTGGTATCTAGCCCTCATAATTAGTTATAGATTTGGTTGTTAATACATTTTCCTAAGTAGGCCTTCGTCGTTTAAAATAGCAATTTCAATATATTTATTAATTCATTTTATATTATATAAATGTTATACTAATCAATGTTATATAATATATTTTTAATATCTCCAAAAAGTTTACATTTCTACTGTGTTTTTAGAATATACACATTTTGTCTGAATAGAGATAAATTTATACGAAGAAAAACTACAATCTCAATCTCTCTTTTTTTAAAAGTAGAAATGTCTTTCAAATTTTTATTAATAGATTACCATAGGGCAAAAAAGGATGTGATGTAATATTTATAGAGATGGTTGGTTTTTATTTATTAATATTTTAAACTTAAATGAAGTCAATGAATACGTATTCAAAGGTGACGATAGTCTTGCTTCCTTTTCACTAGATGCAAGGGATAAATCAGAAATAAAGTAAGTACTATACAGTATATAGAGTTAAATCGTTAACTTTTTGCGAGATGACCAACGTCAGACACAATTGTCACACATTAACAATAAGCCAGATTAACCATTAAGTTTTACTAGATGTAAGGGATAAATCTAAAATAAAGTAAACACTATACAGTATGTACAGTTAAACCGTTAACTTTTGTAAGATTATAAAGTCAGACCCAATTGTCACACATTAACAATAAGCCTGATAAACCATTAAGTTTTACTAGATGTAGTGGATAAATAAGAAATAAAGTAAACACTATAGAGTATGTAAAGTTACGCCGATAACTTTTGTAAGATTAAAAAGTCAGACCCATATGTTACACATTAACAATAAGCCTGATAAACCATAGGGACAAACTTTAAAGTATTGCGGCATAAGTCTCAAAGATTCCTGTTTTTCTCACGGTCAATTATATGTAGCTTGATCTCGAGTAGGAAATCCGAAAAATTTGTATAACTTACCCCAGATAACAAAGGAAAAATGTTGTTTATAAACAAGAATTTTAAATAGTTAGAATGTTTTCAATAAAAAGCTTTTACTTCTTATATTTTGAGGTTTATCTCTTTATATTCCAACTACCACACAATCCTATAACACCGGATCATCTGAAAAAAGTTACTGTTACTGAGTAAATTTATACTTTGTAAAAATACTTTATTTAACTCATTACTATCATTTTTAGGGTCTTGCGCATGATTCTTCAATTAGGTGCTAGCAGACGGGTTTACGAATATTTTGAAATCAAGATCATATTCAACATTTCTTTTGTGAATAACATATGATAGAAGTCCCGGGCGAAGCTGGGTTAAACCAATAGTAACTCAATAAAAACCTTCTCCTTAAAATAATTCATGTGTGTGCCAATTTTCATGTTAATCGGTCAAACAGTGTCTTAGTATTAATGTTAGACTGGGTAAGTAACATGATGATGTTTATAATAATTAGATTACAACCTTCTCCATGAAATAATACATGTGTATGCCAATTTTCATGTTAATCGGTCAAACAGTGTCTTAGTATTAATGTTAGACTGGGTAAGTAACCAGATGATGTTTATAATAATTAGATAAATACCTTTTCCATGAAATAATGCATGTGTGTGCCAATTTTCATGTTAATCGGTCAAACAGTGTCTTAGTATTAATGTTAGACTGGGTAAGTAACATGATGATGTTTATAATAATTAGATTACAACCTTCTCCATGAAATAATACATGTGTATGCCAATTTTCATGTTAATCGGTCAAACAGTGTCTTAGTATTAATGTTAGACTGGGTAAGTAACCAGATGATGTTTATAATAATTAGATAAATACCTTCTCCATGAAATAATGCATGTGTGTGCCAATTTTCATGTTAATCGGTCAAACAGTGTCTTAGTATTAATGTTAGACTGGGTAAGTAACATGATAGCGTTTATAATAATTAGATAAAACATTCTACTTTATTGAGTTAAATGAGTTTGAAAATTTTCTTCGTAATCTGTCAAACGGTGTCATAGTATTATTGTTGGGCTGGGGTAAGTAACATTATGGTTTTATAATAAATAGGGAAAATGAAAAAAAAAACGTATTGGCCAATTTTTATGGTGATCGGTCAAACGGTGTCTTAATATTAATGTTGCGCTGGGTAAGTTGCGTAATAGCGTTTATTAGTTCGATAAATGATCTAAATCAATAAATATGGTATTAAATAATCTAGATTGTTTTTTATCTATAGAAAAAAAGTCTACTTAAAATATTATCGTGTGTTTCCACCCACAAGTCTATAGAAAAAATCGTCATACAAAATTTGATGTTAATTGTTTATTTTCCATCGATTTAAACTAAAATAAACCAAATTTTTAATGCCAATTGCAGAGAGAGATTTAGGGAGATAACAAAAATGAGAGTATAGAAGAAGGGAAAATGTTGGGGACAAGACAATGTTGGCAGCATTTGTTGCAAAAATCCGTGTTATGTTAACTTATGTTAAGGGGACAGTAAGTTATATATACTCTTGATGAGAATACACTGTCCTCCTAATATTCAGAGGACAGTAACTATGCTCTGAACATGAGTATATATGCGAAAAATGTCCTCTGATCAAGAGCGAGAATGTCTTAAACACTAAATGTCTGAAACAAATAGTGAGGCAAAATATCATGATTTTGAAAAAAACACAAAATACGCGACTACAGCCAAACGGTTGAGATCGGACATGGGTCCATATGAACTTTTTTATTCCATTTAGTGAGTAGAACATACTGGCGAAGTTAATGGTGTCACCCTGTATATATATAGGGTCTATCATTGTTAGGTTAAACTTTGTGCCAAGTTCAAACTGAATCGGTCAAACTGTTCTCTAGGTATAAATCATTTTGGAAAAGAAACAAAATGGCGGATGTCTGGAAAACGAAGCTTTTCTGGCCCTAGGTACATATGAACAATTTTGATTTTTTTTAGGTGGACCCCTATCATCTTCTGAAGTTGTGCCAAACTCTCGCAAAACACCCTGTATGCTAAACAATTAAAGCGTTTAATACAACCTAATCTACTGTATTTGAATAAGTAAGCAAATTCATATGTAACTGAAAACGAGTAAAACTGAATGGTATTAACCTAATATGAACATAATATAGGGTTACCGTAACTCGACTTATTTCCGGCGGGATGTGATAGGTGACTAATGAACAACAAATGTAACGGCTTTGTAGCGCGCACTAGAATGGTTAATTTATAGTATAGATTAATTTGTTTGGACACAAGTTTAGGATTCCAACTTCTCTACAAAGTGTGCACTTGTTTCGTAAAATTCATTGTTAAATTGATATTTTGGAAATTATTAATCTACAACTTTTGAGCTGCTTGTCTCTTAGTATTTGAACAAAAATGTGTTTGTATATTGTTCAATTGCACATATGTCAAATTACATTGGTGGATTACTAGGAAAGTTGTAGGGTAGTTTTTATTTCTTCCCCTCTCTATGTTTTTTGGGGTGCTGAATCCGAATCTGAGGTTTGCTTACAAAATTTCGTGACGCAACATTGACAAAAATGCAAAAAAGGTAAAAAATCTCATTCTTGCAGGTTTTCTCTATTCTTTAATAACCTCTCTAGCATACTCAAAATGAAAGAATATAAAATTTCCTACATATTTTACTATTTAGGTTAATTTTACTATTAAAACTTTCATTTAGTGAATTCCTCCTACTTTTAAGGTGAATACATACATATAGGCTGGGTTCAACTGTTATGCCATCTATTATAAAAAAAAAAAAGTTATCTAAGTATCCTAGTACATTCGTACAAGCCTTGACCAAGTTTAGGCATAGCTTAATCAATCTTTCCATAAATTATGTTTTTATAAAGAATTAATTTGTTCTTCAGTACAGAATAATGGGATCTAGTAAAAAAAGTTGTAATTCCAACGAAAAATCTGGAAACATTACATGGGACTATTGTTATATTGTATTCTGTTACATATGATTATATACAGGATGCCCCCGAACTCTCTGGTCCCCTTTTGTGGATTTGTTATACAGACGAAAAAGTAAGCACCGTTGACCTATGTTTATATTGTGAAATTTGTTTGTCTCGATTCCAGGAACAAATCCACAAAAGGGGACCAGAGATTTCGAGGGCATCCTGTTTATTTGCAATTTATAATATAGCAGTTGTATGTATTAATACTATTATCTAAAGCACAAATAACAAGATAGGTTAATAAGGTCGGTTCCACTAAAGGGCCTAGGGAAAATTTGTATTACCTGTTTCCCTAAACGTGACGATCCTAAGGTGGCCATTAGCAAACTTTTTTTTTTTACATGTAGTAAGGGCGTGTAATTTCGGGAGTGTTTGTGAAAAAAAACATATTTACTTATATTTATAGGTTTGTCATTAACGCATGCTTTTAACAGAACCAATTAGTGAAAACCCGGTGGTCCTTTATGGCCGTTCGGGTTCAAAACCTTTCTATAAGTTAGGTGGTTTATGATATTTGTTAAGTGTGAGGATTTCCCAGTGTATTTTGCCGAATATCTCAATTTTTTGTCTTTCAATGCCCAGACAGTAAATGCCCTAAGGCTGGGAAAAGTACTATGACATGTGTTTTGTTGTTAAACAGTACCAAAAGTAACTGTCTAGGCTGCTGAATTAATTTAAGACACTTTTCTGCTTAATCGCATAACTACAATTAGGACTGTACAGTATAACATACATTTTAGGGCTGGGAAAAGTACTATGACGTGTGTTTTGTTGTTAAACAAATTTAACAATTTAACAAATTTAAACAAAAATAAAGCATGCCTAATTGACATGCTTGGTGCAAATTTGTTTGAAATCGATCGAATATTTTTCTCTCTAGCTTTTTATACATACAGACATACAGACAGACATTTTGTAAAAACCATTTTTTTTTTGGACTCAGGGGGTCCCAAAACGGGTATATCCACAAAAATCTCATCATCGATTTTTTTGCGATCACTATACTTTCTCTATACTATAGTATAGTGTGAAAGTAAAATGGTAACTAGTTAAAATATAGTTTTATTTATAAACTTGAAAAAATAAATACCGTAGCCTACTTGTTTGTAGAAATAAATGTAACTATTTTCGTCTTCTGATTAATAATGTGTAACATATTTTAACATTCTGTTAACTATATTATGAAAACGAGGACAACGAATGGCTGAACGGGAGTTGTACCGCGAACAGAGAATTATGTACCCTCTAGTTATATTTAAAATAAATAGTTACTTCATTAGTATTTGACAAACAATAGTATTAATGAAAGAAAGTAAGTGATATGACAAAATTATTAAATCAAATTTTTTTGTATTAAAACTATACAATATTGTTATGTGACGCAAAATTTTACTCAAATAATGTTTCAGACAAAGTAATGTCAAAATTAAGTTTATTGCAGAGCATAAGGTCTTCAAAAGGTTCTATTTAAATAATAGCAGGTCTTCAAAAGGTCTATAAAACACGATGACTTATACCATGGTGATAACAGGCATCAGAAAATAGAAATTAACAGGAACAGGCGTCAACCAAAGCCTTTAAAAGGTTACTTTTGTAACTGATCGTATAAGACTTCAATAGGTGGCATTTGTAACTGATCGTATATAAGCCTTCAAAATATCGTCTCCCGTACATTTCACACCAGGCACTCTAGGCATCCAAAAGGTTCGTCGACGTTTTCGCTTTATACAGAGGGCACAAAAGGTCGTTTTAGTGTATGAAAACAGACCTTTTGAATGCCTGAGTTCAAGCACTCCAGGCCTCCAATAGGTCGTCGCTCGTACCATTAGGCACTCGAAAGGTCTTATACATAAATCTATATATATATATATATATATATATATATATATATATATATATATATATATAAGTTACGCTACGGTTTCGTAACGTTGGGTTTTTAAAAAATGTTCTTTTAATTAAAAACCTTTTATTTATTTATTACATGAAATCCTTGAAAACATATAACAATAAATTTACATATACAATTCATGTACGTTGAAATAGTATATGGAGCTTGCTACATCGATGTTTACTGTACCTAGGTGAAGCTAAGACTAATGCTTGAACACGGCTCTAGCCCTAAAGAAAACTATGCTTAATTTGCTATTCTAAGATTTCTATTACTAACATAAGCATAATTATTCATTACAGTTACAATAATTCGTTATATAACTCCTCCATCCCTAAATAGAACTTCGGGGGTAGGAGAGGATATTGGAGCCTCAAGGGGATGCCTCAGACACATGAAGTTCGAACACATCACTTTTACATACTTGCAATATACAGTATAAAGCAAATTAATATTACAACAAACAAATATAATATTATTGTAAATGCATTTAAGTCTGTAGTAATTACAGTTTTTTCTAACACTCTATTAACCTGATCTAGTTTTAGTTCATTTAATTCTAATTTCTGTAAGGTGACAGTGAAATTTGGTTGTCTTTCAAACTTTAAATTTAATTTGGCTGCATCTAATAGCTTCGGATGACCAGCTCTAATATTACTTGAGGATATTAGTATTTGGTCTTTATAAGTTACAATTTCATTATTTATTTTCAACAAGTAAATTCCTTTTAGGGATTGTTCTTTAAGTTCCACATCGTTTTTAATTTTAATTATATCTTTGTTTACAAATATTAACAAATATTGTTCTAATTCAGGTATCCAATTAATTACATTATTTTCTATTTCTACATTTACATAAATACACTCACTGGGTAAACTGGATTTAAGTAGTGTCTTTTCACAGTCTATTTCTTGGTGAGAAACTTGGGTGGATGAGCAAATGGTAACTCTATGAGCTCTGTTGTTACACTTATCCAACAAACCTAATACAATTTCTTTAGAGGTAGTCTTACGTGCTAAAACATATCTAACTTTAGGTATTGCAGTTACATATTGGTTTTCGTATAAAGCTGGAACAGAATACATCTTATAATAAAGTTCTACATTATTTAATTGATTAATGAATTCTTCTAACTTAAAATTATGTACAAAAGTGTGATACGACGTTTTCAATTTGGCTAACCCTAAATCTATTGGTATGATTCCAACATTTTTTGTTATTTCTTCAATTTCTATTCCTTCTGTAATTGTCACATATCCGAAGATTGTGAGGTACCTGGAACAACATTTTTATAATTAGATTTCTTTCTAGGTCGTTTTATATTAGAAAGGTGGATCTTTCCTTTTGTATTATGATGTCTAGCTTCGATTTGTGCTGTTTTATTTTCTCTATTAACAGAAATTAATTTTTCTTTGTTATACTTGTTTTTGGTCTTGCTTTGTTTTTAACTGTCTTAACATATACTTCTTGGGGTATATTTTCAGGTAAAACTTCTCTTGTCGTATTTCTTTTATTTACCGTACTTTCCTTATTCTTGATACTAATCTCTTTTATATGATCATACAATTTCATTGTTTTCTCTTTATGAGAGTTTACATAATCACTAATTATTTTATTTTCCAAGTTCATCTCTAAAATTGAATCATTATTAATATGTCCATATAAAACTTCATTAGGTGTTAACTTTGTCACAGAATGTATGGAATTGTTGTATGCAATTACAGCAAATTTTACTTTCCCTGATATTGACTCTTGTTTAAATTCTAATTGATTATTTAATAATCTAATATGTTCGATTATCGTTGAATGTACTCTTTCACATAGACCATTACTTTGTGGGTGTTGCGTACTAACGTAGTGTATTTTTATTAAATATATTATAAGACTTACCGTCACAATAGTCTAATTTATCTGTAGTTATCTCACTACGGCCGTTTCGGCTATTCAGCCATTTTCAAGTTCTATGCGGGTATTACCGTTGTCTTAGTTTAAAATAGAAACCACGAACACACGACACATCACAAACACACAAGTTCTTTATACATTTAAAACATGATGTAGTAGGCCCACTGTCACAACGCGTACTCATCAATCTCTTTTGTCTAAATATGTTGTTAGTAAGGTTTGTCTAACGTCTGCCCACAAATAAGTATTGGAACTAACTACTATTTCTAAGGCTTGACCTTTAAGTTTTGCTAGAATTGACGAAAACAGATATTCGTTTTGAAAATCTTCCGCATTTTCGGAAACGTAAAATTTATTTACAACTTTGTCACAAATTGATATGAATCGAGATAACATTGTTGGATCGCCTGAATATTCGGGTATCATTTCTAAGTACTCTTTTCGTAAAGTAGGTGTACTACTACCATGTGCCATGATTAATATTATATATTATATTAACAGTTATTAATAATTCTTATTTCTAACAAGTTCTTACTTCTAACACAACTTATACAAAATTTAATTAAAAGATATAGTTAATTTTATTTAAAAATCTTATTCTTTGAGATTTGATTAAATTATTTACAAATAATTAAAAACAGTAATATTATTATTTTTAATAATTAATATTTTATTAATTATTGTATTTTATTTAAATAAACAAAATTTATTTGTTTTTATATTTGTAATTTCTTTTGAAATTAAATTATTTCTTTTCTTTATTTTGAAATATTTTTGTTTTAATCAACTTACAGAGTCCATAGAGTTTTGCTCATTTTTTGGTTCATCTGAAGTGGCTGATTTTCTTTCTGAAGATCCGTTGTCTTCTTTTGTTGTCGTGAAGATCCGTTGTCTTCTTTTGTTGTCTTGGCGAGATGCCCTCGTACTGGACGTTGAAGAAATGTCCTCTGCCTTGTTGGATCCGGTTCTTGGTAAACGATTGAGATCGACGATTTTTAAGGATCTTGCGTTTTCAGGAGCAGTGTTATTCTCCAACGAAGCTATTTTGTCTTCTTCCAACGTAGTTTTCTCTTAAAATCTCCAAGTGGTGTCCGCCCCGACTGCGCCAGTTACGCTACGGTTTCGTAACGTTGGGTTTTTAAAAAATGTTCTTTTAATTAAAAACCTTTTATTTATTTATTACATGAAATCCTTGAAAACATATAACAATAAATTTACATATACAATTCATGTACGTTGAAATAGTATATGGAGCTTGCTACATCGATGTTTACTGTACCTAGGTGAAGCTAAGACTAATGCTTGAACACGGCTCTAGCCCTAAAGAAAACTATGCTTAATTTGCTATTCTAAGATTTCTATTACTAACATAAGCATAATTATTCATTACAGTTACAATAATTCGTTATATAACTCCTCCATCCCTAAATAGAACTTCGGGGGTAGGAGAGGATATTGGAGTAAAATCATGACCCAAGAAAAGAGTAAAATAAATAAGTGTTTGTGCTTTTCTCACAAGCTGGTGATTGACAATTTAAAGTAAATTCTTCCCAGTATAAAATTTAAATTTTAAATAAATAAATAAGTAAACTCAAGCCTTCAGTTTTAATTGATAGGTCAATGAAATAAAATTATTACAGACCCTTTCTCCAGTTTTTAAAAACACCGATATATATCACGAAAATATTCTATTTACTGGAAGAGGACATTCACTACAAGTGATGAAATGAGTAGAAAAAAGTCTTCTTCCAACAGATCGTATCGCTTTGATGTACAGCAGAATTATATGTCAATATAATCTTTCAAATGCATTTCCACCATGTTCTTGACGCTCAGTCATCAAACATGTGACCTGTCCTACCAAACGTACTTCATCTACAGATTATAAGTAAAGTAATGCACTCGTAATATATCTCTAAAATGAGACAGTTTTATTGGCTAATAATTCATTACTGAATGAAAAATATGACACATATTTGGATTCAGCCATAATTTGCCTCTCTGATCAAAGTTTAGCAACAACCAATAATAGACACTATTTTTACTATTACAACCTCGTGTGTCCCATAATGACTATTGCTGTCAGTGCATATGTGATCTACTACACACATTGTAAAATTTAAATAAAATAGATAAGACTCTATTTTGTTTAAAAAATGTATATAACCTATAGTTTATAAAACTTAATCTCATGCACATTGTAACTTATGATTTCAAAACAGTTGCGACTTATGTTTATTGATTACAAGTTTTATTTTAATAACAAATTATACCACTGATTAATTATAAAAATCATGTTTTATTTACGTTCCGGAAATAAACAATAATTGAAAACTAAATATACTAATAAATATCCTGAATGAATAGGTTTATCAAAAAACTGACTTTACTATCGATTTCCTTTTGAAATTACACATTAAAATGATGTGTCATAGTGCCCCATTCCCATTTAATTTTTAAACGTTAAATTCAACTTGGTGAAAATCCATATGGCAGTGGAAGATTACAAGTGCTTAGAATTTTTGCATCTATACTGATTCCCATCTGTTAATTTTTGATACCTGTAGCCATTTGTCTAATAATCAACTGGTTTTAGACTTTTACATACACTGTATAGTATCTATATTGTCAGAAGGAAAATTCATGTAATAAATAATAAAAATGTATCAGAATAACTAATACAGAAAAATCATAAAAGGCTACAAACTAAGAGATGGTTCATGTAGTTGGGAGTAAGCCAAGTTGAGAGACTATTTAAAGCATTCATCTTTTAGGTGCTTGCTGTATGACATTAATGACGACTTATACTTTGAGATTGTAAAGGGTTGAGTTGAATAATTATACAAAATTACTACTACTAAAAGTAAAATTAAAAAGGGAGAATTCAAACTAACCTGACATTCCTTTAAAAGTATTCCACCTGGTAAGTTTTCCACCATGAATTCAACTAAACTGAAGGCATTGGTATTAACAGTATACAAAGTCAGTTCTACAATTATGAATTGAGATTCAAGATCCAGCCAATCTGCATATATCAGTTCTGACAATGTAAAATTGGTTTCTTTCATGGTTCGCCCTAAATTAACAATATATCCTCCTCCATGATACGATTTGCCCGAAATACCTGAAAATAGTATTCTTGAACAAGGATAGTTGCTTGTTTCAAAATAAACGTAATCTATAAAGTAAGTTTATTAACAGGAGTAATATTATTATATTATTACAATTATTAACACTACCCAATAATTAGGATTGATTTTATTTTAAGTGTATTAATATTTATAGTAAATAAGTCACACAACTATATTATTTTATAAACCAATCATACTTATTAGTGAGCTTATACAATATATAGTGCAATTCATAATACTTACCCACATAATATAGAGAAATTTATGTGATGGGTCAAAATATTGAAGTTTTTTTTTTAGTTTAAAATTTTTTATTTTTTTTATATACAAGATTTGTATTATAATATGTTATATTATAATACAAATCTGATGGGGTTTTGTAACACCTAGAAGAGGTTGGTTTAATTAAATATTTTGAAATCGCGGTTAAGCGTAGTGGGTGACTTAAGTCAAAAGCGTGTCTAATGATCTTCAATGTTAAACAGAGTAAATTCATAATTAAAATAGATTTCCAAACATAAATAAATAATGATGTATAGTTTTTAAGATAATTTAATGATAGAAAATGTTTATAAATAATATGTTTTGTAAAATGATGTGTTTGAACGCTTTTATGAAGTGAGTAGTTTTTTTTTAATAGAACGTTGCATACGATTAGCTGATGCGGAGAAATTGAAAATATCCGGTCCCTAACGGGAAGTCGGATCTTGGACAAAGCCATGTGATTTAGCACAGACTTAGTATGGAAGTTGACAGAGTAAGACCTATTGAAGTGTAGCTCACCAAGTTTTGTTAAAAATGTAAAATGTATAAAAAACACTTTTTTGTGAAGGACTTATAGTGGACAGACATTTTAATAACTACTAAGGACAATAATTTTATGTTTTGAAACAGTATTAGCTTAAAAATAGCGGAAAGAATTAGATTTTCGTATTGTGCACGTGGTGTGAAGTACAGACAAAAAGACTATCGTATTTTAGATTCGTTAGACGAACAATGGTGATAAAAAATCGCAATACAAACTTTGATAGAATCGAAAGTGCGTTTAAAATAGTATCAACGGTAAAAAAGCTATCATGCAGGACACAGGACTTCGATTAGATTACATTGTGGACAAAGACATTCCAAAAGATTGGTAAAACGTGTTATATAACACGCCATATTCAAATTCGTATGTTCTATAAAATTATTATGTTCTTTGTTGTGTTAAGAATTATTATGTTCTTTGTTGTGATTATTACTTTAATCATTTTTTAATTAAGTAAACCTTCCAGTCAGAATACCAAGTAGGTTACTGACATAGTTAATTCATTTTTTTTTTATTACATTCAGATAAATAAAGTAACCAATAATTTTGATATTTTCAAATTCATAAAAGAAAATAGATAATTGCAATTTAAAGTAAATTTAACATTTTTAAATGAAACTAGACCTTGGCAAAAGGCAAGTAAGATTCAGATAGAATGTTAGTAATAAGTGATTTCCATGATTAAATTTTTATGAAGATGATAAATTTGAAGGTATAAATGTTTCATGTTTAATAAATATTTATGTTAAAATTTCAGTTCAAGTGCTCTCATTCCATTAACCTAATAATCACTGAAAGTACACTTTTGACAGAATTAAAATTCTGTCAAAAAATTCTTGACACCATGAGATTAAAATTCAATTTAAATTCATAAAAGATTAGTAACTTTTCAAAATTGACGAGAACTCGTCTGGCGCCCATAACAGCTGTTTTAATATAATAGTAAAATTAAATTAATTTTTTTTATTTCTAAAGTAACATTAATAAATGAACCCATAAGGTTACATTTTTAAATAGTTACAATTGGTCGCACAACGTGTGGCTCTTTTAATGTATAAAGTAGTTAGTTACCTTATATACATTTTTAAATAGTTACAATTGGCGCCCAACGTGGGGCTCTTTTCTTTACATTATAATAATACAAAGAAAATAAGTCGAAAATTCAGTGATTTTGGTGGAATGAGAGCTTTTACAAGGTAAGGATATTTGTAACATACAAGTAAGAAATATTCTCAATTTTTTTTTCTTCTTTTAAATAGACTAAATATAATTCTTTTAATAGTAAAATGGAGTCAGAAAAAATAATTAATGATAGTGAACAGGTAGAGGATGCTTCTTCAGGGTTAGAGTATGGGAATCTTTTTGATAGTTAAGGGACATGTATCACAAAACAATGAGGAATTAGAGGGACAATTTGCACAAGAGTTATTAGATCAGGAAGTAAATGTTAGCAATAACAGTAGCAGGTGTTCAAGTGTTAATGTTTGTAGTAACAGTAGTATGGGTTCAAGTCTCCATGGTTTTAGTAATAGTATGATTGGAAATAGTGAAATACAATGTGAAAGTATGAAACAAAAAATAACAAAATTTGGTGAGGTAGAAATTGAAAAAGATAATTTAGATAAAGAAATGGGGAAAAGTAATGTAGATAAGCAATTAAGGGTAGAAAGTGAAAGTTTAATTGAAAAAAAGTAAAGAAGACAAAGATGAGAATGTTAGAAATAATGATGAAAGAGATGAATAATAAATTTGAACAGAGTAGTTTAGAAACAAAACAAGATTAAAAGAAATTAATGCTAAATTGGAGGATTTTAATGTTAAACTTGAACAAAACAATGTAAAACTAGATAAAATAGATAAAGAGTTAAAACAGAGTAAATTAGAGTTAAGACAGGACAATTTAGATTTAAAAGAAGAAATGAATAAATAATTTGAAGAGAATAGAGTAGAAATAAAAGAAGATTATGTAAAATTAGAACAAAGCTTGAGGCAGGAAATTAAGCAAACTAGGTTAGAGATAGAGGATAATTTTAAAGAAAAAATTGTTAAAGTTGAATCGGAAATATCTGACAAAATAAGTAATGTAGTTAAGGAAGTTAATAAGGTAGAATCTGATTTAGAAGTAAAGTTGTTAAGTAATCAGATAGAGGCAAAGAATAATCTAAAACTTTTAGAAAATAAAATAAGTAAGGAAATAATAGAAGTTAAGGGTGATGTAAACAATAGGGTAGATAAGATTGAGATACAATTAGGGAAAACTGATGAAAAAATAAACCAGTTAGATTTGGAAGTAGGAAAACATAAGAACTTAGAAAAACAACAAATTTTAGAATTCAAGAACAGTGTTGATGACCAAATTAGTAGTTTAACCTCAAAATATGAAGAGGAGTTCATGTTAAAAATGAAAGAAAATTTCATAGAACAAGGTAGTATAAGTCAGGGTGCTTGTACAAGTACAAATATAGTTAATGATACAATAATTCCGGAATTCCAAAATGAGAAGTTAGAACCACATCCTAAAGTATTTATAGAAGCTATTGAGAATAAAATAAATGGGGGGAAATGGAAGATAAGGTTAGGTTTTTTGCGTAAATATTTCAAAGGAGAAGCTGAGTTGTGGTATGAAGCACATAAAAGTGAATGGGGGAGTTTTGAAGAATTTAAAGTAGCGTTTTTAGACAGATTTTGGTCAGAAGAAAAACAGGAACAGTTAAAGACAAAATTGTTAGTGGGTAATTATTTCAGAGGACCAGTAGAAGAAGTATTTAAATATGTTATGCGTTTGTATAACAAAACTCAATTTTTAGACCCTCCAATGACAATGAATACTTTTGTTAGGCATATTAGTAGGAAAATGCCAGAGAAATTAGAATTAATGATGTTAGCAGCACGACCTAAAAAGGTAGATGATTTAGAAAAGTTTATTTTAAGTTGGCAGGAAAGTCAGAAATTAATAGGACCAAATAGGATGAGACAAGGTGAAAATAAAATGAATGGGGAGAGGGAGATATATAGGAATTTCAACAAAATACACATGTAGGACAAGAAGGTTTTAGATTTAGAGGGCCACAAAATTTCAATGAATTTAGAGGAGAAAATAGGTTCAGAGGACCTCAAAATTTTAATAGATTGCCACCTCCGAATACACAAATGAACGGTAATAGGCCGATGTTGACCAATGCGCAGAATTTCCCAAGACAAAATGGGAATGGCATGAATCAAGGGTTTAGACCTAATTTCCAAATGAAACAACATGATAATAGTAATAGGGGGAATAATAATAGGGCACCGGGCAAAATGGGCAACAATAGATAGGGCCCAAGTATTGTTGTCTACGGAAAATGATAGGCCTAAAATAGTAAAAAAAATGATAAAGTACTTTCATTAATAACAAAAGAAAATAATGATGTAGATTTGGACATAAGGGAGGTATTATTAAGGGAAGAAGATTTTAATAATGTCAATGTACAACCGATTAAAGGAGAGATAATTGAAATTTAAGTTAAGGTTAATCAAGAAAATTTTAAATGTATAATAGATACGGGTTCAGAAATAACAGTAATGAATGAAGAGATATATAAAAAATTAATTGCTAAAAATAATAAAATTTTAGAATTGCCAGTTTGCAATTTAACAATAGTTGGGGTAACAGGTGTGCGTAGTAAAAGAATTACTAAACAAGCTTTTATTGATGTAGAAATTGTAAATGATGTAGTTGCAGTAAATTTTCTAATTGTAAGAGGTGTAAATATTGAAATAATCATAGGATGTGATTTTCTTAAATTAAAGAAAGCTCAGATAGATTTTCATGAGGAAATAATTAAATTCAAGGTAGAAGATAAAGTAATTCAAACAAAATTTAAGAAACAAATTTCACAAGTAGAGTGTTATAAACTAAAACTATGTAGGACTAAAATGGAAATAAATTGTTATAATGAACCCGATATTGATTATGAAGAATTGCAAATTAATGATGTAGCCACTAACTTTTTTCAAGAATTCGATTCAAAATATTATGAAAATCAGGATGAAGAGGTAGAATGGACACAAATTGTAAAAAAAAATTTAGAAGAAAGTAATTTAAGTTTAGATTTTGAAAAAGAAGAGTTAAAAGTTGTATTAAATGAATTTAAGGAAGTATTTTCGGATAAGCCAGGAAAAATGTTAAATTATAAAGCCAAATTAAATGTAAAGGAAGATAACAAATTTATAAATAAATCATATACAATACCACATTCCAAAAAAGAAGCTGTAGCTAAGGAAATTCAAAAGATGATAGATAATGATATAATAGAAGACTCAAATAGCCCATTTTCAAATCCATTAGTATGTGTTATCCAGAAAGATTCGTCAATTAGGTTATGTTTAGATGCCAGGTAAGCTAATCAGATAATAATTCCAGATAGAGAAATTCCTGAACAGATAGATGATATTTTACAAAAGTTTGAAGGCGTAAAATATATTTCAAGTATAGATTTAGTTAGTGGATTTTGGCAAATAGAATTAGATGAACAATCTCGAAAATATGTAGCATTTTTATTTAATGGCAGGAACTTACAATTTAAAAGACTTCCTTTTGGATTAAATGTTAGCACTTCATTGTTTAAAAAAGGTTTAACCATGGTGTTAGGACCTGAAGTTTTAGAGTTTACAACAGTTTATGTAGATGACGTTTGCATTGCATCAAAATCGTTTGAAGAACATATGAGACATTTACGAAAACTTTTTGAGAGACTTAGAATTTATAATGTTACTATCAAAATTAAGAAATCTGTTTTTTGTAAAAAAGGAATAAAATTTTTAGGCTATAATATATCTGATGTAGGAATAGAACCAGACCAAGAAAAAATTTAAATAATTCAAGATTTTCCAACAACAAAAAACAAAACAATTCCAAAGTTTTTTAGGCTTATGTAATTATTATAGAAAATTTCAACAAAACTATGCAGAACTAACTAGTAAATTTACACATCTTCTAGGAAATAATAATAAATCATGGAATTGGGGAGAGACAGAAACAGCTGTGTTTGAAAGAATAAAACAGGTTTTTTTGGACACAATAATAGTTCTACAACACCCTAATTTTCTAAAACCTTTCTATTTAAACACTGATGCCTCTGATAAAGCGGTTGGAGCTGTGTTGTATCAATTAGACGAAAATAAAGACCATTTGGTAATAGCTTTTGCAAGTCGTAGTTTACAGAGCAGTGAGATAAATTATACCGTGACAGAGAAGGAATTGCTTAGTATAGTTTTTGCCTGTAAGAAGTTTAGAAATTACGTGCTAGGAAATAAAACAACAATACGCTCGGATCACAAAGCGCTGACCTTTCTCAAAAGTTGTAAACTAACACATGGTCGACTCCCAAGATGGATATTATTTTTACAAGAATATAATTTAGATATAGAGTACTGTCCGGGTAAAGAAAATATTGTAGCGGATGTTATTTCAAGAACTGATCACAATGAAGTTTTTAAAACGGGAGATGAACATTTAATTAAAATTTTTTATACACAAATTGATAAAAAATTAGCAAAACAAGATAGAATTTTAAGGAAAGCTTTTAAACGTCTGGAAATTGAACAAGGACAGGACGAACGATGTCAGAAAGTTATAAAATTATTAAAAGATAAATCTGTTAAATTTGATAAATTAAGAAAATGTTACGTTATCTATAATGGTGTTTTGTTTAAAAAATCGAAAAGAAGCAAAAGGTATAAAATTTGTTTAACAAAATCTTTAATTGAAATAATAATTAATGATTGTCATGAGAGATATGGGCATATTGGAGCAGGGAAGTGTTATAAATTATTAAAGGAATTATATGAATATCCAAATTTAGAAAAACAAATACAATTACAAATTAGGCCATGTGATTTATGTCAAAAGAGTAAAGTATCAAATTTAAAGCAAGAAGGACTAATGATTAACATATTACCAGAAATTGTATTAGATTTAGTTGCAGTAGACTTATTTGGTGAATTACCAACAGGAACTGGTGGGGTTAAATATATATTTGTGGTTTTAGACGTATTTTCGAAATTTATAAGTTATATACAGTAAAAAGGGCAATTGGAGTAGTCTTAGCAAATAAAATAATTAATGAATACGTCCAAGAAATCGGGAAACCTAAAGTCGTTTTAAGTGATCACGGCAGCCAATTTCAATCACATGCTTGGAAGGAAATATTAGAAAACAATAACATTAAAATTAAACATACATCTGTATATCACCCTCAGAGTAATCCCAGTGAACGTTGCATGAGAGAATTAGGTCGAATGTTTAGAACATATGTGCACAACAAACACACAAAATGGCCGCTTTATGTTAAATTCATAGAAAACTGTATCAATCAATCCATACATGAATCCATTAATGATAGTCCATATGAAATAATGTTTAAAAAAGAATATCCTCGTATCTACAACGAATTGTGTAAATTTCCACCAGGAAAAATAGTTAATTTTGAAGAAAAAATAGTTATAGCAAGAAAACGTTTAAAATTGAAAGCAAATCAGCGAAAGAAGTTTCATGATAAAAAGTTAAAACCTGTAAAATTTAAGATAGGAGATTTAGTATTAGTAAGATATCACTATCTATCGTCGAATTTGAGAAAAGAAATAAAAAAGTTTTTCTTGTTGTATCAAGGTCCATTTAAAGTTTTGAAAATTAAATTAGAAAATGCATATGTAATAGGTACCGTTGATACTGGTATGATTAAAGGAACGTATAATGTCACTCAGTAAAGAAAATATATTTCGTAAAGGAATTAAAGGTGAATAGTTAAAAATTTTTTTTTGTATCAAGTTAGAGTCAAAAAATAATAATTTGTGTAATAATAAAATTTTAGAAGTATGAACAAATGGTAAAGTAAAAACTATTCAAGGATTAATTAAAATAGAGTCAGAGTTTAAGTTGGAATGTTCATCAGAGATAGTCGAGGGGAACTTGTATTTGTTAGGAAGTAAATATTGATGCAACGTGTGGTGATAACAAACTATTTAGAAGGAAAGATTGTATGCATCTATGAGAAGCAGTAATATTTAATATTGAATGAAGAAGTCAATATTGAATATTCAATAATGGAAAAGGATCTGTACGGGCTTTGAGCTAAAAGTTTTTCGTTGAGAGGAGTGTTTACAATAACAAGATAACAATTATGTCTTCATAAATAAAGGGAGTTATATGCGCACAAAGAAATACCGATAGTGGGACGGTAACTAATGAAATATTTTCTTTTGTAAATCTGAGTGAAATTTAAGTGAAATATAAGTTGAATAGGATAGAATGATTAATTAAAAAAAACATGTGTTAATGGTAATTTGATAAAACAAAGTAAAATTTGTGATTGAAGGTTTTAAATATTGAAATAGGAAGTTTTAGAAGGAAATATTTACGTAGTTGTGTTAGAGTGGGGGATGAGAGACGTGTAGGCTGTAGACAGATGGCGACGAGAGTACAGTCGGGTCTAGAGATAATATCTCAACTTCGGATAAACCGATTTTGATGAAATTTTTTATGAATTTTAATTTTTTTTTCTCGAACATGCATTCATACAATAAACAATTGGAGGTTGGCTAAGGTTTGTTGTGGTAACTAAACATGTCTTATTACGGAAAATAAGACATGTAGACTGCATTGAAGGTGTGTTATGAAGTTAGGGTGTGTTTTGGGTTTTATCCTGAACTTAGTAGGGATATTACATTTCAACCATTACACATTTTGAAGTCATGGCATATTATTCGATGTAAGAGTCTATAGAGCAATTAGAATTATGCACGGTAAAAATAGACAGTCAGAAGGATTGAGAAGGAGGTAAGTGGAAGGAAATGCATAAAATAACTTTAAAAAATTCATAAAAAAGGTATAATATATAAAATAAAATAAAAAATGGAACGGGGACGGTTTTATTAATTGAACTTCAGCCGGGTTGCCTTACTTAGATTGAAGAATGTTATTCAATAGAAGTTAGGTAACTAGGCTGAGTTTTGAAAAATAAAATAAATAAAAAACAAAAAGTAAAAACAAAAAATGGTCGTATGACTCATGTAAATGAATTATAGTTAAAATATGACAATAGAGAAGTTTAAGAAGGAGTTATGAGTTCTTATATATTTGGAATATATAAAATGTTGTTAAGGAGCTGTTTACTATGGACAGGGCGTAGCCATGATTGAAAAATAGTACGACGAAGGACCTAAAATACTATTTGGAGACATGGTGACATCGGGTTAAGTGGAAAACCTATCAAAACATCCTATTAGTCATTCATAGTCTTGTCGCATGTAATATGGGCAAAAAACGTGAATGATGATTTATGTTTGGAAGTGTCATAAACTTTCGTAGTTATAAGTAAAAAAATTTTTTTTAGTCTATTTTGTAAAATAGAAACAGGTTGTTGTGAGAGATATTGGGAGATAAGGAGATTATCTTTCAAGGTAAAAGATGAAATAGGTCATCTAAGGAGATTTGTTTGTTAGAAAACAGAATCTAAAATTAAACTGGACGAGACGGAACAGGCGTAATTTGTGAAAGAAAAGTGGAAATTTTATTGAAAAATGTAAATACGATAATAGATTGAGATTAATAATGCGATGTTAATTTTTAAAGAAGGAATTGAAATTTGATGTTAGTATATAATAAGAGTTAAATGAATAAGAGAAAATAATATTGTTAGATTTAAGTAATTTTGAGACTTGAAAAAAGGTGACTTGTGAAAGGATTGAGTAATGTAATAAAAAGGTATATATATATTTCATAATAATCTAAAGTATAAACAAATAACATTGAATTTTGGGGTTAGAATAATCTAACAGGTCTTTGTCATGAACATTCAAACAATATTTTAATTTTAAGTTTGTTATAATTTTACGTTATATTATGTCTTGTGTCAATTTTCAGGTTTAATGAATAAATGTATGTATTTCAGGTAATAAAAATAACTATGTATGTATTTCAGAAGCTGACTCTGTCAGAAAAATTGTTGGTGCCCTTTTACATTTTAAAAATAAAATAATAAGAAGTAATGGTCATGTTTGGGTAAATGCAATCTTACAGAGAACCCAAACATAAGTTTTTGTTGTTAAAATTAGAGTGATAAAGTTGTAAGGAGTAAATAAATTTTACAGACAACTTTGAACATATATAAATTAGTTAACGATTTTGTTACAATTTTAGTGAAATGTGAATATTAATGATACAAACCCAAGCAAAGAAATATAATTTCAATCAAAGATATTTTTTATGTATGGTCTCCACTTGTTTTTTCATGGGTCGAATTGGCTTTCTTATAACTTGGTCATAATATGTTTTGTAGTTTTTCTTTTATAATGTTGACTTCCAGACACATTTGGTTTTTAAATTACAGCCCAGATCGGATAGTACAGAGGACCGGAATGAAAATGTCCTTATAGTCACAAGTCTACTATATTTTGTATCTTTACAGTTGCAGAGATACTTTAGTGACTTAAAAAAAAAAAAAAACTTTGTAGAAGAAAATCAATTCAAATCTGTTAATGTGTTTTATAGGAACAATTATTGTGTGTACATATCTATGCTTGTGCTCTGATTAAAACAATTTAATTTAATTTTTTTAAAATAATTAAACATTAGTAGTTGAGAGTTAGCCTAAAAAGTACTGCATGGACATGTTGTAGCATTGTAATTTTCACAAGCATTGTAATAATGTACATTTTTAGTTCTTTGATCTTAAACAGAATGGAATATGTACTTTGATCTTAGATAAAGTAGAGTATACGCCCAGACTTGATGAGTCAAGCAAAACGTATTTTGTTTTTCTTTGAATAAATTAAAAAAGACCAAATTAATAAATAAAATGAGTGATGGAAAATGATCAGAGAAATTTATTCTATGTATTGTAATAATAAGAATGATTATAAACTTTTTAGTTAAAAAAATGCAGTACAAACATTTTGCATACACAGACAAAAGATTGGGGATTTACCACCAACTGATTTTAGTTTAGTCTAGATAGAACCTTCAAGGCAAATGGACGTCGGCCGGACAGTCGAGTCTACTTTCGACAAAGAAAAAGTAGAAAGAAAAGTGTTTTCTTCAATAGTTATGAACTATTTTAGTAAAAGATGTTATGTGGTAAAAAATTCAAATACAATTGAATCTAGACAACGAACATTTAAAAAAACGAGAGTATGTCGCTCATGTAATCATGTCTGTTTTTGAACAAAGACAAAGTAATATTCAAAGAGTTTTCTACAATAAAAATGAACTGTTTGAGTAAATAATGTAATGTGATAAAGATTCAATCACGTTTGAATCAATCATGAACGTTCAGAGTGAAAATATTTGACTTATTAATTTTGCACATTCAGCAATTTATGTTACCCCGAAAGTACTGATGTAAAGATTAAGTTTTTATATTGTGTTTTATCTAAAATAAAACAATTTGAACATTTAATTATCCTTTTCACAATATGAACAATTGACATTAGTCAATATGCAATTTCACAATATGCATGACAATAGTAAGAAATGTGGACTTAAAACATTAAATTTCAATAACATTTAGAGTGATTGTGATGAAAAGACGTCATGCAGCTATAATAAGGAAAGGAAGTGATCTTAAATAAAAAGTTTGTTTTAAATAAACACATGTGTTTGGTAGCTACTATTTATATAAAATAAAATGTGATTGTTTAATGACTTGCAAATTTGATGAATATTTTAATCTAGTACTTGTAATTTTGTTTGATGTCTTATTATAAAAGACATATTATGTTGTTTTGAAAGTAATATTGAGATTTTAAAACTTATAAGAGATTTTCTTTTTGATTTAAATATTTGATTAATATCGTTGCATATTCATTCAAGAATAAAGTCTATTAATTTTTTTATGAAATATTATTAAATTCAATCTCAATAATTCGGTTGCAACCAAAATTTAAATTTAACAAATTTAATAAAATAAAATTTTATTAGGATTTCTTATATAAATAAATATATATATATATATATATATATATATATACAGGATGTATCAACGAGTAGTAAATGTTTATAAGAATTTGATTTCATGTATGTTTACATGTTTTAATAATTTTATCTTAATAAAAAATTATGTGCATTTCAGAATAAAAAGACTTCTATTCTTTTATCCAATGTTCTATTCAGTACACTTTTTTTGAAAGAATTCACGACCCAAGAGATAGTAATATTCACTAGTAGAATTTTGAATATTATTTATTAATCTATTTTTTGTAATCAATGCATTACAAAATGGCGCCCAACTTCATTCAATAAAACTTATCCCAAATAAGATAATATAGTTACAGCATTAAAGACAATGAAAAATTATGTTAGTTTATTATTCTCAAGAGCAAACTAGGTTAGGAAAGCCTAAACAATGGATAAGTTTACTATCATAGCAGTACCAGATGAAAGGCTCTATGGGTTATGAATAGTGAATGAGGTAAAAAAGAATGGTTTAGTGATGAAGTTGTAGTGTAATGACAGAATATAAAATGTATTTTGTATGAGAGAAAAAATATAGGTATTTAGAATATATTAAAAGAATAAATATATGCGTCAGGAATGTGTATCATAGTATTAGAAATAATAAAATAAATTTTATAATATATGCTATACTGAAAGAGCACTTGGATAATATGTTGGGACATGGTCTTCCGGAAGTGATGAATCAAAGTCAGAATCAGAAACAGTTGGAGTCTAGAGATGGAAGAGACCGGATATTTTCATCGAATGGATGTGAAATTTAGAACTGAACAAAATGTTGAAAAAATTAATACAGTTATTTTCTTGTTGGAACAAAGTTAGAAGTATGGGACAAGTGCCGAATTTGAATTAAAAGTAAAATTGGGAAGTAACAGGTTGAAAAAGTGATTGTGGAAGATCTGAAAGCTTGAAATAGAAGTATAGTTTGGTAAACTGGGGATTTGGAGATAAGTTATTTAAAATGAATCATTAATGTTTGAGCGTGAATGGGTGGAGTTATTTTCTTTTGTAAGGAGAATTAAATAATAGAAGTTTTGAATAGAAGATGAAAAATAAAAGACATAGGTGAGAAGAAGATCATCATGTGATTATAGATTTGACTATCTTAAAACATCATTAGAATCTTAAATACTTTTTAAAATTTAACAACCTGATTAACCGTTTCAAGTAATAAGAAATAATAGACTTTTGTGTGATTTCCTTTTTGAGAAAATTAAATGAATGAACTTAGAAATCCATTCTACAATATGAACATGTGGTTTTTCGTTAATTGTGTTAATATCTCTTTATTTTTTATTAATTGTAGGTATGAAAATTTGATATAATTCTACATGTTGCTTTACAGGGGTTTATCTTATAAAAAAGATAACTATCAATAAATATTGATTTCTCAAAAGTTATAGAATTTTGGTTCTTAGTACACTTTTCTAAACAACTCACAACCCTAAGATAAATAAATAAAAATTTAATCTGTGTTTTATCCCCCTTACAGATGATGATGCACAAAGAAATGAATATTAAATTAATATATAATAATTTTGAATTTTAGGGATAAGATACTTACTCCATCTTGTGATTTGGATACAATTTCTCAAAAGAGAGTTTTAATAACTTTAAATTATACGTCATAAGTGATTGGTGAATTTAATAAGCTGATGTTGGAACATACTGTAATGAGCCCTGTCCAGAATTGGTTTTTGTTTTGACTCACAAATCATTATTTTCTTATATTACTGTTTGACACATTTCACGAAATTTTGAGATTTGAAATTTTATAATGCCTATGATTAATTTCTTTTTCAGATAACTACTGAATCAGCATTATTAAAGAGATTCCAATACTTTTTGTTTGAACTCTTAGAGCCAACATCAAAATATTTGGAGTAAAGTTTGAGTTTTAGTAAACTTTTCCTTATATTTTGAGTTAATTGACATTGAAAATCCAGCTTTGTCACAGTTTTATGGTAAGATAATGGAAGCTAAGTATGTAAGTGTGTACTTTATATAAATTACAGGAACTGAAGATAAAACTTACCAGTCATACTAATAGTTTCAGATTTGTCTGCATTAACATAAACCCATGGAGAAGGTGTGGGATCTTTATCTATTTTCTCCTCATCCCATGAGAATTCAAAGTTTCTCTTCTCTTCTGTGTATCTATTTAGATTAGCAGTACATATCACAGAAAGATTTGCTCTTTTTATCAAATCAGAGATAATACATTTGTCTGTGAACCAAACCGTGAAAACTAATGAAAGTTTTATATAAACTTATTAAAACTTAAATCAATTTGAATGAGATTAAATTAAACTTGTAAGTATTAAATACTTATTTTGGTATAATTTGTAGTTAAACAGTTAAAATTACGTTTAATAGTAATAGGTTCCATATTTTTTATTGCAGAATGTAACTTATTTCATCATTCAAGAATAGAAGAAAAGAAAATAAGCTCCATAGAATTCGTAAATGTTGCTCAGGCATTCTACAATGTCTGGCACAAAGGACTGGAATGGAAGTTAATGAAACTTATTTAATCAGTACCAACTCATAAAATTATACATTTCACGAATATACTATAAATCTAAAGACTGTTATTAAAAGATATTTCAGTGTAGGTTGGAAGGGAGCATTTTAGGGCTATTGTAACTTCTTTACAAGAATCACAAGCTGAAAGTTGAAGAAACTACTTTTGTAACTTTTATTGACAGCACTGATATTAAACAGAAGACAACAGCATTGATGAAGCAACTATTAAAGGCTAGAGAGATGGTCAGCAAATGGACCAGAAAGTGATATATTATTAAACCTAATGAAGTAAAATCATTGCTTGTAAACTATACAAATCGTAGAAGAAACTACTTTACCTGTCATGATAAACCATTATAATATAACATGTCATGATGTTATAAACTATGATAAAGCTTGAAATAACATCAGACGTTGATGTTAATATTAATATTAATATTAATATTGTCATAATAATTAATATTGATCTCAATATTAATTGAGAAGTTTAATTTCGGTAGAAAGTGAAACCATCCAAATTAGTGTAAACATATAGTGTACTAAGGCTGAAAGAACATGATAGTGAACTTTTGGAGAACATTCATCACAATATGAAACAACTGTTACCTGGATATTTTCTAGTTTAATTTAATTAATTTTTTTCCTATCCTGGGCATACAATTTTTTTTGTATTGTATCTGTCACAGCAATAACATTAAACAAATTTACATTAAAAAAAACAATACTAAGTTATAATGAAATTTTTTTTAAATTAGTTAAGAATGACAGTTACATTAATAAAAATAATTAAGTAATAACAATATTAACATTAATATTAAAATTGTTAAAACTTTAGTACTGCTTCAAGAAACTCCTTAATCAAGTATTGACCCTGAACAGCTTTTAAATATAAGGACTTCCCAAAATTTTTTTAAACTCCTTAGAGAGTTCATGAATATGATTCCAGCTTCAGAAGGAGCTTTTACTTACTTAAAACAAAGCTGTTGATTTGTCCTTAGAAGTCATACTTATTTAGAGTGTTAAGTGTATTTACATCACTATTACGAACTGTTAGTCTTTTAAATTTGTAATGTACTCTTACTTTTAGATTGTACATACATGAAAATGTCAGGATGTCCAAGTTTTTAAATGAATCACAATGGTCCAAAAGACCTATGATTCTAATTGTTTGCTTCTGAAAACGAAAGATTTTCTGGATTATCCATTTTATGAAGTTTACCCAAAACCAATTCCATATGTTAGTTGGGGTGAAAATAGACCAAAGTAGGATAATTTCAAAATTGATTCAGAAAAATACCTCGACAAGAAGACCTGTGAATTCAGTTCATTAGTATAATCTACAGAGCATTATATATAGCCTTAGTGGCATTTACTCTAAGATTACGATAATGAAAATTTTGTTAAGCACTACTGGTACTGGTGTCAAGCACTAGAATAAATGTATTCAATTCCACTTTATGTAATTGACAGCCTTTAAAGTTGAGAGTTATGTTATCCACAAACTAGATTAGATTGTCAACTCTTAAATGATTATTTAGACAATTTATTTACAAAACAAACATCACTGGTCCCAAAATAGATCCCTTTGGCACTCCATATTTAAACCTAATTGGATCAGATAATACCTTTGAGATTTGAGCTATTTGTTTTTTATTACACATATAATAAGACTTAAGTTGAAATTGTATTTAAATAATAATAAAAAAACTAGACATAACAAAGTTGTTAGTTCTTTTAACAAAAGAAACGTCTGACTAATCCTTCATTTATGGTAGTTTTTGAAGATTTGTTGCCAGTTTCCCAAGCTGTTCTAAAAATGGAAACAGCAAATGGGTTGAAATAGTAATGCAAAAAGCATCTTTAATTTAGGATGTTAAAAATGATCAAATATCTTGTCCAGGTTCTTTTAAAGGCCTACACAGTTTTGAAATAAAAACAGTATGTTCTTGGTGATACTCCATAATAAAGGAAAAATTAAGCACTTTATGAAATTAAACTTGTTAAAGTAATAATTTTTTCCTATAAAGTTTGTGAAGTCAGAATAAACATAATTGTGGTATCCTTGATGCACAATAAAGAGGTTGAAATTGCCATAAAAAACGACTGAATAAGGTAGAAAAGTAGGTCTAGATTCTCAGCTTTCATTAAAAAAATTGTTATATGCTTCTGAAAAATCTGCATTTCATACCAGCATGTGTTCAAGTTACACAATTATTGGAATTGTGAAAAAGAGTGATCATTGGAATCATTTAGTTGTTCACAAGTACTCTTGAAGGGCAAAAGAGCTATATATCAGCCAGTTCAGTCATGGGAAGTAGTATTCCTGAATATTTCAGGTTGAAACTGATAACTAATATACTCGTAGTTGTTCAGTTCTAACATAAATACCCTAAATGCAACTTGTAATTCTTCTAATTCTGTTTAACAAGTTGAAGAAAATGATAAATCTCCTTAAACCTATAATAAATAAGATTTATAATTCATTTAAATACTTTTAAAATCTAGATTTAATCATAGTACAGTTAATAAATGTTAGGTCTAAGCTAAATGAAATGTAATAGCAAACAATTGGTAACACTTAACAGAAGCGAGCCTAGCTTGTATTGATATAGACTTTTGAAAATTCAGTTATGGATGGAAAGCTATAATTTTAATATTTTGTTTAAATAGCCATGTCTTATTTGAATGAATTACAACTTTCAACTGTGAACATTAACAAAATGTAATAAAAATATGTGAAATTGATGTTATGATTAATTTAAAATTGTACAGAGTGAATGAACTGTGAAAAGTGAATTTAGATTAATTGTTACCTTACATTAATTGTTGAAGAGAACTTATAATTTCTGAAATTAAAAAAAAAAAAATTTAGTCAGGACTATGATAGAATTTTGTTAGTTACATTATCATGATTGGAAAGAATGTTTAAGGAAGGAAGGGTAATTTATTTTGAGTTCCACACTACATTTTTGTTGATGTTTTAAACTACTTAAGTGAACCATAGTAAACTAACTGTACAATGTGAACAATAGATTTGAATGAGATCACAATTCGCATAGTTTTGTGACTTAAGGTGATAGATTCAATACGTATGATTATAGAAGTACTATCATTAAGACACCAAAATATGTGATATTAATGAGTGACCTGTTGGTATACAAAGAAACAACTTGACTGACACACAAATTACCTTTTTTAACTCTTATTTGTCTAACTCTCGGAACTCCAACTAATTTATGTGTTTCATCTATGAACCACCCAGTATCACCAAATTTAGTATCTGAAATTTAAAATGTACACTAATTTAATAAATATTAAAGCTACATATATAGTCTATATATAAAATTGCAATGAACATGTATACTGAGATGAGAAAGTGCATTAAAAATCTTAAAATTCACACAGTATTTTCTGATAATTCTGTACAACATGCGATGTTTAAACATTTATCTGATAAGGGATAAGATTTAGAACTAACTACTGGTCTATGTCACTATCATTGTTTAGGCGTGGCAAAATTAACGCAAAATAGGATGCTAAAGCTAAGCAGTGGAAGCAATAGTTTTTTTTTTTTTTTTTTAACTAGTGAACTTAGCACCCTAACCACGTCACTAGGAATAATGGAAGGAATTAATTAACTTTGATTCAGCAATGTATTACCAAATGTATAATTCATAGATATTTGGTTATAAAAGATACAACCTTATTGAAAATAAAATAAAACAAAACATGAAATTAATAGGAGCTCCTTTACATAAATGATTCAACTGAACTTTACTTTCCTCTAATTTAAACAGAAATAAAATGAATTCACAATGTTATAAGAAGTCAAACAAAACAAACTTTTACAATTTAACAGAGATAACATAAATAATTTAGTACTGTTTATGATATAATGTTTTAAAGAAAAATACCAATGTTCCCCTGGGATGAGCCTCAAACATAAGAAAATACAGTCTGACCTTTTGTTATGATGCCGTTATGTGTGAACAGCAGGAGTACACTATTTACACTTATTAGAAAATAGTAGGTTTAACTGATACTGACGACAGTTAATAACTTGAGTTATAATATAAAAAACATTACACTTGCTTAATAATGTGCAATATATATTTATGAAATATAGTTAGAACATGCACAATTATTATCACAATGAATGTCCTTTTAATAGAAAAAACAAAATTCATCTGACGAGTCCATACAACCACTTGGAAGCCAACAAAACTACCGTATTTATCTGTTTGTCTTGTTAAACAAACAAAGTACTTGGATTGGGCCTTATTCAATCCAAGCTAGATGTTGACCTTTATGCATTGAACTGTAGAGTTTGTTTTAAGATAAGAAATATCCTGCTTGTTTATGCTTACATAAACATACCGCCCACCAAATTTGGAAAAACAAATTTTGCGGTTTTTGTAGGTTTAAGTCAGAGGCAGTTTAACCAGCTTTGTCACCGGTCTCCTATAAATAGACATAGATGTTTTGACAGTTGCTACTCTGACTACTTCATCATTACCAGGGTGAGTTTCAATGACTCGGCCTATTGGCCAATCCAGTATTTGTGCATTGTCGTCTTTAATGATGACCACGTCGTCCACATTTAGATTTGGGATAGCCTTGACCCACTTGTTCTTTTGCTGAAGTGTTGACAGATATTCTAGTCTCCAGCGTTTCAAAAATGCTCTGACATCTTCTTTATCAAATGCCCTCTAGTGATAAGATGAACTTTGCAAAATTTAACAGAGAAGGTTCTGGCGATGAAAGTAAAGGAACACCAATCAATCTGTAGCTTGGTAGATTTCCCATTACAGGAGTAATTGTTTTAGCTTTTAACTTATAACATTTTGTACACTTGGATATGCGTTGCTGAATTAGACGACGAATTGATGGAATCCAGAATTTGGTTCTAATAATAGCTTGAAGAAATGTAGAGCCAGAATGGAAGTACATCTGATGATAATAATCAACAAGAATATCACTGAAATGTGTTTTTTGTTGGGATTAGCATAGGATGCTTATGAGTGAAAGGTAAATTTGAATTTTTTAATCTACCGCCCACCCTCAACACACCTGCTCCATCCAAAAATGGGCTCAACTTTTTGTATTTGGTTTGAACACCTTGAATATTGTCAATATCTCCTTCAAACAAATATAGGAGTTGGATAGCTTTGACACCCTCTATTAATGCCTGCTCTATTTCTTTTGATTGCAAAGGTCCCGAGCTTCGAGATCCAGTAGTTTTTAGATTGCAAATGAATCTAAGAATCCATGCTATTGTCCTCAGGAGTTTGAAATATGACGAAAATCTTGTCATCAAAGGTATTAAGATTGATTCTTTCTTTATGGAGATTAGAGATGAATGGTTTAGCTTAAGTTCTGGCAACTCTTCGTTACCACTTATCGAGGACGCTGGCCAGTGGTCCTCATCGTGTTTTAACCAATATGGTCCAGACCACCACAGCTGATGATTGATCAATTGTTCTGGGAACAATCCACGTGATCCACAATCTGCAGGATTTTGTTCTGTTGCAATGTGTCGCCAAGATACCGTGGCTGACAGATCTACAATTTCTACTACTCGATTCGCCACAAATGTTTTAAATTTATACGGTGGAGTGTTTAACCATCCAAGGACAATCGATGAGTCTGTAAACATATATGATTTTAGGTCACTTGGAGGTAACAAAGTTAAAAACTTGGTGATTGACTTGTATAATCTTGCCAAAAGATGTGCACCAGAGAGTTCAAGACGAGGTATTGATATGGTCTTGAGAGGAGCCAATTTGGTCTTAGCAGTTAACAGATGTACTTGAATCGATTTCCCTTTGATGACTCGTAGATAGAGTGTTGCGCAATAGCCTTTTACTGAAGCATCCGAGAATCCTATTACTTGATATGTATATGATTCAGACGCACACACGAAACGTGGGATTTTTAATGTTGATAGAATGTCCAAATTTTTAACTATAGCTTCCCATGATGTGCTCAATTTATCAGAAATTCGTTCATCCCAATCTAGATTAGCCTCCCAAAGTTCTTGCATGATACACTTCATCAAAAATATAGTAGGGCATAGAAATCCGAGAGGATCATAGATTTTCGCAATAGCTGACAGAATGGTCCTTTTGGTATACACTGAACCCGAATGGTTAATTTTGTATGAGAAGCAGCCATTCAGGGGATCCCACTGAAGTCCTAAGATTTTTACTTTGACGTGATCTTGTGAAGAAAATGTAACAGGATTACTATTTGTATGCTGTGATGCTGATATTACGTCAGTACAATTGCTTGCCCACTTACTCAATGTAAATCCTCCTTTTCTCATTATATCTATTACCTGTTGTTGTAATTCAAGAATGGCTTCAACAGAATTGCTGCCAGTTAGTAGGTCGTCTACATATATGTCTCTTTGAAGAGCGGTAGCTGCTTGAGGAAAGGCATCATCTTCATCAAGACATAACTGGTGAATGACTCGAAGTGCCAAGAATGGAACTGATTTGATTCCATAGGTAACTGTGTTCAGTTCGAAGGTTTGAACAGGCCCAGAGTCAAATCTCCAAAATATATGTTGATATGGACGATCTTCAGGATGTAATATGATATTTCGGTACATCTTAACAATATCCGTCACAAATACAAATACATGTGAACGAAAATTTAGTAAAATTTCTCTAATATCAATTTGTAATTTTGGGCCTACCATTAGATAGTCATTAAGTGACCCTTGAGGAGTGTTTGCAGAAGCATCGAAAACGACTCTCAATTTCGACTCATTTCGGTCTTCCTTCGACACGCTGTGATGAGGTATTAAATATTTGGACGTTGAAATTGTCGGGTTCATATGGGCTAGATCAATATATTCTCTCATAAAATCGTGATATTTGGCCTTTAACTCCAAATTCTTTTCCAGTTTTCCTTCCAAGTTGTAGAACCTTCTTAGAGCAGCAGTGGGTGAAGATTCAAGAGATGGACAATCTTCCTTAAAAGGCAATTGTACCACATACTTCCCACTAGATTGGCGATAATGTGTTTCTTTAAAATGAGTCTCGCATAATTCGTCATCAGGGTTTTTTATTGAATTATAAACGCATGGCTCTTCTAATTCCCAAAATTTAAGCAGCTCATCGCCCAGATCATTTGCAACAAATAGAGAAGTTTTGTAGTTAGAATCTAATACTGAATCACTATAACGACCAATTACTATGTGCCCAAATATAGAAGGGTATAATTTAGGAAAATGTTCATCCACAGTGATAGGAGAAGATGTACCGATCTCGCCATACAAGTCAGCTCCGAGTAAGAAGTCAATAGACTGAGGATGCCAAAATTGAGGATCGGCAAGATCATATTGCTGGAATGTCTTTTGAATGCACAATGGTAAAGAAACGTTAGGTAACAAAGATGTAATATCGTTGACCACAATTACATCAGTGTTCAGGTGAGGTGTCTTATCATGTCTAGGGTGAATAGTACAAAAAACTAAACCTTTGGCTCCACTAAAATTGGTCTGACCTATCCCACATATTCGATTTTCCATTCGAGTCCTAGTGAGACCTAATTTGTTACACAGCCTTTGTGTAATAAAAGAGTATTGGCTACCTGAGTCGATTACGATATGTATTTTGTGAGACTCTCCTCTTGAATCTAAAATCTCAGCCAAAACAGTGTCCAAAATAACTTAAACATTTGAATTAGTAATAGAATTAGTACTGTGCTTGAGTCCTTTGTACATGTACACACTGTAATTTCCTTATCGAGTAATGAGTGGGATCCAGTCGTATTAGCTAATGTCGAAGTTGGTAATTCAGGCTGTTTGTGTAACATGGAATGATGACGGTATTTGCAAAATCGACAATGCCATTTAGAACTACAACTTGCAGTTTTGTGTTTGGCAGATAAACAATTCCTACAACCATTCCAATCCTTTACCCATTTCAACCGCTGATCAACTGTTGCAGAATGAAATTTGGCACAATTTAGTAGAGGATGCCACCTTTCATTACAAATTACACAACCAGGAGGCGTTGAAGCTTTCTTATTATTGTCAAAATTTGTAAAAAGCGAAGTTTTTGATCGTAGAAAATTCTGTGGTCTAGCTTTAGACGTACTGCTAGAAGGAGATGAGAAATGCATGTTGATAGTAGTTTCTACAAGTTGTAATGCTAGACAACGCTCCCGAACAAATTTTGATAAGGATTCAAACGATGGAAATTCAACATGCTTGTGTGCGAATTCAAACTGTTCTCGGGTGCTGACATCTAAACATTTATTGGCGAGATAGAATAAAATAAAATCAGATTCGTTTTCAATTCTAAGTAACTTAAATGCTGCGATATTATCTGTTACCTGACAAAAATGATTTGAGAGACTCAATAGACGTCCTTCCTTGCAAAGACTTGAAATTAATTAATTCATTTAAGTAAGCTGTTGCTAATATCCTTTTGTTATTGAAAGCATCGCATAATGTCTTCCAAGCAAGCGCATAATTATCCTCATGGAGGGGTAAGTGTATTATCGTTGTAGAAGCTGCACCGCTAAGTGAAGATACTAAATAGTGGTATTTTTGCATTGGACTAATTGAAGGTTCATTATGAACTAAAGAACAATAAGTATCTCTAAATTTTGGCCAGTTAGTTATTTGACCGTCAAATCTAGGTAGAGATATTTTAGGAAGATTTTGTGTAATATGAGATTCAGATACAGAAATATTTGGTTTTGGCGAGGGCGTAGAAGATTGAGATAAAATAATATAATTAGAATTAACTTCATAATAATAATCTCTTACTGTATTCTTTAACCTTTTATCGTTATCGGTTAAATATTCAGCTGTTTTCTCAGACTCTTCACACAGATCGTAAAGTTCTTCCCAAGTTGACTCAAATTTAGAATAATATTTTTCTAAAGACATATACATACCTTTGAAAAGATTAATGTGATGTTCATCTGCAACCGCTAACCTACTCTTGTCACAAATATGTATAATTTCTTTAGCTGTTGCAGATAACTTTCGTTTTAAAGAAGCTATACGTTGGTCTAATTCTGACATTATTTAAATTATTTTATAAAATTGCACAAAATAATTGAATATACAAAACTAATAAAATTATTTAAAATAATTCTTATAAATATTTAATAGATAATAACTAGCATAAGATTAATGAAAAGAAATCAAATAATAAATCTGTTAAAAATCAATTAACACAAACAATTGTGTAGGTTATTTTCACTTACAATTAAACATAATATGGTATTTTTATTAAAGTTGTTGAAAGAACTTGTTTCAACCATATAAACTGAATAAATTGCCAGAATTATTCAATTTGATTGTTAACTCTATCATAAGTGATGTATAATTTTGTATTAAATAATAATAAATTTAATAATTTTTTTTTGTGTCAAATAATTTTATGTCAATTGCTAAGTTAAATCAATGACAAAGATGTTTTATCTCTGTAATAAACGTTCTCATGAATAATATTTCTTTCAGTTTATTTTGTAAACACATTTCTGATTTCAAAGCTAAAATTCCTCTATTCAAACTTTAGAAACCACGCTCTGCTACCAAATGTTTAGGGGTGGCAAAATTAACGCAGAATAGGATGCTAAAGCTAAGCAGTGGAAGCAATAGAATTTTTTTTTTTAACTAGTGAACTTAGCACCCTAACCACATCACTAGGAATAATGGAAGGAATTAATTAACTTTGATTCAGCAATGTATTACCAAATGTATAATTCATAGATATTTGGTTATAAAAGATACAACCTTATTGAAAATAAAATAAAACAAAACATGAAATTAATAGGAGCTCCTTTACATAAATGATTCAACTGAACTTTACTTTCCTCTAATTTAAACAGAAATAAAATGAATTCACAATGTTATAAGAAGTCAAACAAAACAAACTTTTACAATTTAACAGAGATAACATAAATAATTTAGTACTGTTTATGATATAATGTTTTAAAGAAAAATACCAATGTTCCCCGGGGATGAGCCTCAAACATAAGAAAATACAGTCTGACCTTTTGTTATGATGCCGTTATGTGTGAACAGCAGGAGTACACTATTTACACTTATTAGAAAATAGTAGGTTTAACTGATACTGACGACAGTTAATAACTTGAGTTATAATATAAAAAACATTACACTTGCTTAATAATGTGCAATATATATTTATGAAACGCGCACAATTATTATCACAATGAATGTCCTTTTAATAGAAAAAACAAAATTCATCTGACCAGTCCATACAACCACTTGGAAGCCAACAAAACTACCGGATTTATCTGTTTGTCTTGTTAAACAAACAAAGTACTTGGATTAGGCCTTATTCAATCCAAGCTAGATGTTGACCTTTATGCATTAAACTGTAGAGTTTGTTTTACGATAAGAAATATCCTGCTTGTTTATGCTTACATAAACAATCATGCTGAGAAGGTTCCAATGATTTATCTGCTTCCACCATGGTTTTAGGGTACAATTTTTATCCAAATTGAACTACGAGAAATAATTTTCAAAAACTGATGAGCGAATCTACCTTTAGCAGATGGTACTTGTGAATAATAAAAACAGTGCATAAGGAATACATAAAATCTTACACACGGTTCAGTTGATTTAACAAGTTAAAGGACAGGATCTAGATTCTTTCAACAGACCCCTGAAGAGAAATTTTATATTCCGTGTAATGCTACATCAAGTCTCAATGCTGAACTTATGGTAATTGATACAGCTCATATGCATTTCTTTTCCCTTTCCCTGGAAAAAGTATGCATCTTGTCTCACTTAAATCCCCACTACAGGTTCTTTCTAATGATTCTCCTACAGATTATGCCTATTGTACTTTGAATATTCTAAATTTGATTTTTCAACTTATTGATAAAGATATATGTTTAAAATGGATTCCAGGTCATTGTGGAATAGTTGAAAAAAGTGGAAACCATACTGGAAGATAGGCAACATCAGCTCTTGGGCCACTACAACCCTTTTACTATTTAGTGCTGCTGTGTACATGTTGTGAAAATCACTCAAATCTGGTCTTCAAGATGGCTAGCGGGAGCTACTAGCCAGCATCTCTACAACATCTAATTGACCCTAGGATGTACTAAGAGTTTATCTCTATCGAATCCAACTTGTTGGATTTTTGTTAGTATAATTAGATTCATAACAATAATATTAATAAAATTAAAAATGAGCAAATAACTTTGAGCATAAATTTTAATTGTAATTAAATTATTACAAAGTTATAAACAAACTGAATGAAAAATTATAAAAAATCGAGAGATAAGTATGAGTATGTTAAAGATTGGAGATAGATGATTAATGAAAGAAGTTACAAATTGTTGTGAAAATATGATAATTCAAAGGGAATTTTGTTTAATATCTTCGAAAATAAAGTAAACTATATGGGTAATTGGTATTTATATTATACCTTAACATATATTATGCTCTTCTCTAAATAGAGGATGAAACTCGATTTTTCAGCAAGATATGGTATTGCATCAACTATGCCAATTTATTTGTGATTTTCTTTATGACAAATTTCTTCAACTTTAGTTTGTAAGATGTGTTCTTACACCCATGTTATTCTATTTATGGGGTATGTTAAACAAAAAGTCTACAGTGAAATAATTGGGAACATCGAACATTCGAGACAAGAGATTTAGGAAGCAGTAGCATCATTAACTCCAGATGTTCTAGTTCAACTGTGGGATGAACTGAAATATCGCTTGGACGCTACCCATGGGGCCTACATAGAACTCAGATAAACAACAACAAAAATAACTCTTTGATATGTTCCTTCATTTTATTCATGATTTGTAAAAATATTTATTTAAAACCCCACCACGACTTTATCAATACCGGTACACTGTATTTTGAATTATTTATTGTCAAAAGATAATTTTATGCTTTAATCAACTTGGATATAGATTTTTTCTATCAGAATTCTTTTTATAATATGTACATGTCAGAAACTTAAACAAATCTGTTAAAATGTATATAAAGTTGCTTACCATAATCTTCCTGGATCATATCGTTGAACAATGTTTGGTACACTTTTGGTAGGAAGTTATGCGACAAGTAATTAATATAGCTGTAACCAAGTTTAAAATTAAGATTATTTTAAAACTTATATTAAGGAATAAATGTTTAAAGATCATTAAAATCATCTTAAACTTTAAATAATCGTTTATTAAAATTATTAATGAAATGATAAGTATTTATACTGGGTTTTCATATTTTAATTTAATTATATATAATTTAATTTTCAAGAATACAAAGTGATACATACCAGGTGTAAAAAAGCCCCTGGATGGTTAATTAAATTTAAACTTAAAAGGTAGTAGCTCAAATTTTACAAATTTTTTTGTTATAAAAACACCATATTTTTGACATTATAAAAAGGGAAATTCAATCCCAACTAAAAATTTTCAAATGTAAACCCCCATCGAGTAATAACACAATTTAAAGGTCTTGTTTAATAAAACATAGCTGCCCAAACTAGAGGCCACAATCTTAATCCAATAAAAAATGGTGGCCAGTTAAATAATAAAAAAATCCAATTTATGAGTTATAAGGAAAATAATAAGGAGATAAAATGACAATAGCAAAAAGTTTTACTATTATTTTATTAAAGTTTGACCAGAAAGTTGCATTATTCTAAAATTTTAAATATAATACCAAATTTGAATATCTGACTGGTCGTCATGTTGAATTGAAGCAACTTTCAGCAACTTTCATTTTGACTGAATAGCAACATTCAGTTTGATTTTATTTTCTGTTAAATAAGATTTTACATTGAGGTAATACTCGATGGGGCTTTACAATTTCAAAATGTTTAGTTGCCCCCCCCCCACCGCGAAAACTACATTTTGAGGTTGTAATATATTAAACTGAATTATCACTAAAATATATATTAACTAGAAAAAAGTGATTATAAAATAAGCAGACAAGGCGATTAATTACTATACTAGGTGCTATTAGAAAGTTTCTGAACTGTGCTCATCACAGCTGTTGGACAAGTTTGTACAACAATTACTTAATACCTAATAAATCAGTGTGGCGAGTTTCGTTACTTTGTGAGGTCATGTTCGGTCTATGAGTTGTGTTTTGTAATCATGAGTTAACGTTCATTTGCAAATTTTATGATGGCTGATAAATTCGAGCAACGAGCTAGCATCAAGTTTTGTTTTAAACTTGGTACATCACTTACTGAGACTTTTGCAATGGTTCGAGAAGTGAATTCAGAAAAATGTCTGAAAATGATCCTACCTTCATCTCCAGGGCAATAACCGGTGATGAAAGCTATTTTGGCTATTATCCAGAAACAAAACAGTACTTGTTACAGTAGAAAAGTCTACATTCATCGAGATATAAAAAAGCACGGAAAGTCAGAAGTGCAACATAAACCATACTTATTGTGTTTTTTGACATGAAGGACTTTGTTCATTGCGAGTTCGTGCCAGCTGGTATTTCATTGAACTCAGGTTATTATTGTGTTATTTTCAGGTGGGTGAGAGAAAATGTGCGATGAAAAAGAACATAGTTTCGACACTGCAGAAGATATTCAGAAAAAAAAAAAAAAAAAAACGCAACAAGTGCTTGATAGCCTTCAGGAAAAAGATTTTTTTAAAAATACTTTCCAGGCATGAAAAAAATGATGGATTCGTTGTATTGATTGGCAGGGAGACTATTTTGATGGAGGTGGGACCCATAGTGGCCTAGGTAAGAAAAAAATGTTAGACCTAGTCTGGGAACTTTCTGTTAGCACCACATATGTTCGACTTACTGAACAGGCTAAGTAGGAAGGACCGACTTGGATGACATGCAAAATGTTCCTTGGACTCAGAGAGAGAGTAGCGAACTATCATTTTATTGGAATATCATATGATCAGTGAAGTCCCTTACACTAAATTAAACTAACACAGGGCATTTTACAAAACTTCTCATAACATTCAAATATCAATTATCGATTTACACGTATTATATACAATAAATTATTGTTATTAATTAATTAAAGACTTTCCAAATGTGGGACTGAATTTACCTTATAATTACAAAATATGGTATTTTTACAACAAAAAACATTTACTTAAATGTCCAGTGACTTTTTGGGACCTGATATATTATATAATACAGATGTATACACATATTGACTAACTTAATACCTTTATTTTCCCAAGAGATGTTAGTATTTAAATACGATTTGGATTTAATTATCTATTAAAAATTAGTTCAATTGTCGCCCTGTTTGATTACTTAAAGTCGTTTTTCCATAGATGGCCAAAAAGAATTATTATTTTTTTTTGTATAAAGTAAATTTGTTGTGGTAAAAATAATGTTCATAGGTCATAATGAATATAATAATTTTTTAAACAATAAAACTTTAGAGCAACAGCGTGTTGTGGGTTTAGGCCTGCTAAATGGCTTTTTATTGAGTGATTCGTGGTCGGTACATCGAGTTCCTGTTGTTGTTATTCTATCTTGCATGTTCAGGATTCGCTACTAATCGTAGCTCTCCACTTTTCTTCATATGTTAGGTCAACACCAAAACAATATAATAATCGGCTTTATTTAAATAATTTACTAAAACATGAAATTAACAATGATCACCTGGTCAGCATTAGATGGTAATTTTCAACATCTTAAATAAAATTAATACTTTATTTAGACTCCTTTTAAATTTTGTTTTTCAATATTATGCTTAATATTTCTAACTATGTTTGTAGAATAACTATCACTAATTTCAACCTTCTGGCAATAATTCATAAAGGTGGTGAATCAT
The DNA here is from genome assembly GCA_963513935.1 of Aphrophora alni. Classification (NCBI taxonomy): domain Eukaryota; kingdom Metazoa; phylum Arthropoda; class Insecta; order Hemiptera; family Aphrophoridae; genus Aphrophora; species Aphrophora alni. The sequence continues at coordinate 98,424,911 of OY740769.1, read as the reverse complement.
GGTTTCGGTTTTGGTGTTTAACCCCTTATTCAACCCTTCTAGGAATTAAAAATTTCATCACCCTTTCGTAGTATGTAAGACTTTAAAGTAACCTTTGTGAGAAATTGCAACAAAGGCCATGTAGGTTCAGAGATTTAATGATGAATGGTTTTTGATTTTATATCTATGTAAGTACATCTTGTATAACTGTGCTGAATAACAGCTTTCTAGCAATCCATAAAGAAGGAGAAACAATGATTTCTTGTGAGGTTAAACTCTTAGGAATTAAATTTACTTAAATCTTAACACTTGAACATTATTGATGTGATTTCATGCATAACTGTTACTTGTTCAAACTGGCATTGATGAGATATCATTCAAAAACACACAATTCCCCATTGTGTCAAAATTAGTTCAAGAAATAACCAAGAGAGTGCAACCACATATGAGTTTTATTGTTTGTATATGCCTCCAATATATTTTTTGAGAAATGGCATTGGTAGCTTATTAAAATGGGATTTAATTTGTATTGAGTATTTAGCCTCATCTATAAGCACACAGCGTTTATAGAAGTATTTGCCTACGGCAGTGGGAGCCAGTAGACTACACAATGCTTTGCAGTAACCACTCATACTTGTTGTACTATGTTCTTAGTATCCCTTGTTCAATTTAACAATTTAAAAAAATATCTCCTCATTGATTTAAAATTTTTCCTTATATTTATTTATTACTATTCCATTATGGCTAAAATTGACAATCTGGACTTTGAACTTAAAAATGAAGATGTTACATTGTTTGTGTCAAGAGAGCTTGAGACAATCAAACCTCTACTGCGCTCAGAAGATTTTTGTGAGGATTACCAAACAAAACAAACTTACTAGCTTGAAGCAATGGACCCAATATTTTTCATTTAGTTTTACAGTTTTTTTTCAAGATTTTATGTTAAATAATAATTATTCCACCTCTTATATAGCTCATTTCTTGACCGAGATACACAATATTTGTTACATTAAAATATTTTGTAAAAATAAGATCAATTCTAATATACATTTTATACACAGTTACAAACAATTAATATCAGTTGATTGATTACTAACTACAAACAGAACTTACGTTTTTAAGTTTTTGATATCATCAAAAGCATGTATTTTTGAAGAAATTCGTTCAGTTAGCATATTTCGGATTTCTTCATTTTTATAAAAATACTTTGCACTGTACATACTTCTAACCAAGAAGATTAATAATATAGAAAACGATAAAACTATGAGAAACTCGAGGAATGTAGCCCATCTTATAAACTTCCGTCTTTGTGCACGAAATGCCTGCAATATAAGAAAATATGTTGGACTCAGTTTACTTACTATATTTGTCTAAACTTCTATTTCAGTGTTACAACAAGAAGTTTTTCATTTTTTAACATTATCATTTTGTAAAAATATTTGGAGTAACATATTTGAAGAAGAGAGTATTTTAATGAGTACCAGTATTTTACATCTTTTAGAGTATATTATAAATTATAAATAAAGCGGCATACAAATAATTTCAAAGGGTGTATTCACTGTATGTTTTGATTTTTTGAAACAGAATATGTGTGTTATTGTAATCAGGTCCATTTTTTGCTTTTAATCAAGTAGCCTATTTTGGAAAGTTACTGGAATCAAATATGTTGGAAAGTTTTGTTTTGGCAACTCTATGTTTAATGGCATCAAATATGTTGGGGAGCTTTGTTTAGGCATGTCCATGTTTGTTATTATCAAATATGTTGGGAGTTTTGTTTAAGTATGTCCATGTTTACTGACATCAATATGTTGGGTAATTCTGATTGGGCATCTGACTGGGAAATGTTAGGACATCAGAGCCATTAACTAGATGAATGTGCAATGAAACTCTAGTACAGTCATGTATAAAGTCTTATGTACACACAATCAGACACATCACCATTATTCTAGAGATTAAATTAAATTTAAAAGTAAAATATCTCAATTATCGGAGATTAATACTTAAACAATTTTTACTTTTATAAATGTTTACAATTACGTAATAGAGAAACAAAGGAAATAGTCTTAATATTATTATTATTTCACTGTTAGGTTCATGAAAAGGATGCCAATAGTAAAACATAATATTCTTCAATAGTAAATCTTGTTTGTAGAAACAGATTTGTTATCTGTTAGCACATAAAAATGGCATAAGAATGTTATCTGTAAGGTCCAAGATCAATCTTTCTCTGTCTCTCTAATCCTATATCTGTAGAAAAATTACTAAAATCTAACTTTGAGCATTAAGTCACAGAGTCTTGAATGAGGCAGTAGTTTACATAACTAGTGCATTTAATAAAAATGTAAAGGTGAAAAGTTTCTCAAAATTTAAAATTGTGAGTGGAAATTGTTTTAAATTCATATTCATTGAAAGGAAAATGTTCAATGAAGTGAAATTTGAATCAAAAGGGTAAATCTTTTTCTTTAACGATTCTTTGTGTAAAAACAAAGAAATGCAATCTTAAATCAACCCATACTACAAAACTAGGTAAAACAAACAATCAAAATTAATTGTATAGTAGTTATAATCAGATTTGAGATTCTAAGATGTTAATAATCATTTCAATTTTTTTAAATTAATCTATAGTCACAAATTTTAACTGAATCTTATGCTGGTGATCTATTCAGATTTGTTTAATCATACATATTTCATAGTTGTGTCATGTAAATTTATTTTGCATTTCTATTTCAACAGATACTTCTTCCATTCAATTGTATTAATAAAATTTATACATCAAAACATTAAAAAACAAATTTTTAATGTTCACTTATGTCTTACAGAATTATTAAAATTTTGTAATAAAAATAAAAATATAATTTATTTCACTGAAAAATATAACTTACAAAATTTTCTAATGATGGAAAATTTTACTTTTCACAATTCATATTAATTTGAGGATCACGAATATATATATAAGAGGTCAACTATAACAAAATTTTAAAATGTAAAATTAATTAAATAAAAAAAGAAGATAGAGTTTACATTATTTTAAGTAACTATAAATGTAATTTTTTTTGCGTCTTTACAATAGTAGTACAGTTAGCTAAATTTTCAGCTCCCTGTATCAAAGGGACTATTTTTCAAAATTCTTTTTTACTTTGAAAAATACAATTTTTGTTTGGACGTCCTACATAAAACTTTTCTGGCCAACATTAAAATGTATTTAGTTTTTTTTTAAATACATTTTTATCTATATATAAAATTAGTACCTTAAACTAAAAGTTTTAAAAAAAGGAAAAACAAAAGTACAATCATAAAACTTTAAAGTTAAAGTAAAAAATAATAAATGAGAAAAATACTTAATGTTTCAATTTAATGATACTGTGGAATCATATAAATTTTTGTATTGATAAATTTGTTACATGTCTTTAAAACTGATATAATAATAATTATTATACCTCCTTCATCCACTCACCTCTTCAATTAACTCCTTAACTCTAAAAATAGCTGAATGTTGGGTGGAAAAGAGGGTAATTTCTGGCTCCCTTAAACAGGTACAAGCTTAAATTTTTTTAAAAAATACTTTCAATTTACAAAATCTTTACTGACAAGTACACTCCTATTCTTGGGTCCAGTTCATCATGAAGAGTGCAAAACCACAATATTCAGAAGAATAAAAAACAATAATAAATAAAAAGCACGTAAAACAAAAATTTAATTTTAAGTAAAATTTAAACTTAAATAAATAAAATTATTCGATATGAATACATTTCTTTAAAAAGTGTTTAACAATGTATAACACATTGATACTAACTAGGTTTTTTCATATTGAAAAAATAGAGAGAAAACTATGAAAAATCAAAAGAATGATGAAACCAGTGTCAGGGTTAGAACCTCAGTAGCAGATAGGCAAACATAAGTTCCTAATTCACTATTTAAAAAATTTACTGCACTGGCGAAACAGACACCTCAACCTAACTGGGATAATTTATTTTGCACTATGGGTGTGTATGGAGAATGCGATATTTGTCAATTAAAAGGTCAGGCATCATTCCCTTAACAGACACCTCAACATTATAAGAATGATCTATTTTCCACTATGTGTGTAAGGATAATGAGACATCTGTCCATCAAAAGGGCAGACAACATTCCCTCAACAGATATTTCAACAAGGAAAAACCCCAAACCACAAAATAACACAATTACACAAAACTGTATAATGCGTTTTTATTACCTTATGTACATTTCAATAGCTCTGCTATCATCTTCAGAGATATACTACATAATAAATACAATAACAACAAATATATACTACCTCCAGGCGTTTCTACCACTCCTTAACTAACCTCTTAGCCAACCACAGTTGACCACGTCAAGGTCGCCTAATCCTACTCAGCCAATCACAGTTGGCCTCATCACACTTAAAATAAAAGGAGGCGTGGCAACGCCTACTCTATTAATGAGAAAAACTTACTACTGCTACATAATGCTATAATCCACTAATATAACTAATTAACACAATCATGTTATCTAAAACAAAATACAAACATATTGGTTCATTATTGATAAACAATAAAGTTATACTAATCCCAAAAAATTATAATTAGCAATTTCTAAACTTCATCAACGAGAACAAAGAAGAACCAGGAATAGGCCCTTTATCTGCATTCAACAACAAACCACCTTCAGCTTTAGAAATATACATACTTTCAAAGCTATTCAGCAATCTACTGTAGGTTACCTCTTTTTTAAATTTCAATGTTAAACCCAAACCATGGATACTAGAAATTGAATGTTTGGCCATACTAGATTTCTCAGTCCTATCAAATTTAATATGAGCCACATGTTCTTTAAATCTAGTTTTTATCTTTCTCCTAGTCTGACCCAAATAGAACTTATCACACGAATTACATTTAATTTCATAGATTCCCGACTTTTGTAACACTGGAATTTTATCTTTAGGATTACCCAATAAATCCTTAAGTTTGTTACAACTTTTGTAAGCTATCTTCAAATCAAATTTCTTAAAAATAGGTTCCAAACCTTTACTAATTTTATAATCGAAAGGTAAACTACTAATATATTTACATTTTTTCTCATCTTGTTTTAATGTGGTAGAGTTTTTCTGAAAATTCCTCAATTTTTGTTTCCGTAATATACTATCTAATATTTTATCATCAAACCCATTAAAATCCGCTATCTTTTTTATGAAGTCAATTTCTTTAAAATACCGTTTAGGTGTCATCGGAATGTGACAAGCCCTGTTGATCAAATTATTAAAAACTGCCATTTTATGTTGAGTACAATGGTTAGAACTACTTATTATGTATCTATTATTATTGGATGGTTTTCTATAAATATCAAATTCTATCCTATTATTATTCTTAATACATAAAATATCTAAAAATTTATTACTATTATTACAAACTATTATTACATTCTACTTCATGAGTAAACTTGATGGAGTCGTGAACCCCAATAATTATCTCCAAAAATGCTTCAACACTACTTTCTCTAAGGTCAAAAATATTTCAACATAATAGGGATGACCTATTTTGCACAATGGATATAAAGAGAACGAGTCATCTGTCCATAAAAACAGCTGGTATCATTCCCTTAAATGAAACCTCAACATAATAGGGACGACCTCTTTTGCAATATGGTAGTAAGGAGAATGAGACATCTGTCCATCAGTCCATCAAAAAGGAAGGCATCATTCCCTCAACAGATATTTCAACATAATAGGGATGACCCCTTTTGCATTATGGTTGGAAGGAGAATGAGACATCTGTCCATCAAAAGGTCATGCATCATTTCCTAAACAGATATCTCAACATAAGGATGAATTCAACAAATTTTGTGAGGAGAATGAGATATTAAATAATTTATTTAGGCATTTATTCAGATGCTTAGAGCTGTGAGGGTGACATAAACGAACATTCAGGAGGTGGTTATTCCAAATCTGGTGACGTTGGGAAGGAGGTAAAGTGCTCTTTAGTATGTAATCAAAATGGCCACAAAATAAATAATAAATATGAAATATTTCATATTATTTTATTGGTGCAAAATAAAATCAATAGTGATGACGTTTGATAGAGGTCAAGTGTTAACACATATGCCACACGACTTAAAGAACATAAAATACTACTATTTATACTACAGATAGATTCAATTTCAAAATATATATTACAACTTACAAGAACTTCTCTTCGAGAAAGAGGATAATACATGGGCTGAGATCTTAACTTTTGTAAATTGTAAATAAAGTCTTTATTTCCTATCAATTCTGGGTGTATTGCATCTTCAGTATTAAGATCATATGTTGCTACTTCAAACAATCGCTAAAAATTAAAACACAACAGTATAATATTGCATGAAAATATTAACTAATTATCTTTATTATTAGATTGAATAGAACATAATTAAACTCTATAATCCTTTTTCTTGAGTTTATATTTAATAAATGACAATAAAAAAATGTGATAGATTTGCTGTCTGTATATATGTGTGTAAAAATTTGTGTATATATGTGCGCTCATTGATAACATTTTTTTACTCTCGCATATACTTAGTATAGAGAAAGTTATGTGACAGATCAAAAAAATCAATGTTAAGTTTTTTGTGGATATATTCATTTTGAGGTCCCCTGAGTAATTTTTGAAATGATGTCTGTCTTATGGCCCAATTGTGTGGACTGATTTTAATAAAATTGTGAAAAACATACATGTTCTGGCCATATCTGGAAATTTTTATATTTTTTATAACTCATGTTTAATAATAAAAAAAGCTGCCACAAAAAAAATCTAGATTACGATTTTGTCAAAATCGGCTCAAATGATGTTCAAATTTTGTTCAATTGTAGCCTGTAAGGACAAAAAAAAAAACGTATTGGTCACCACCTCCACAAAATGGCATTTAATAATGTAACACCTATAAGAGGTTAGTTTAATTAAATATTTTAATATAGCGGGTAATGGTAGTGGGGTGACTTTAAGTCAAAAGCGTGTCTAATGATTTTCAATGCAAAACAGAGTAAATTCATAATTAAAATAGATTTCCAAACATAAATAAATAATGATGTATAGTTTTAAGATAATTTAATGATAAAAAGTGTTTATTAATTGTATGTTTTGTATAAATGATGTAATCGGACACTTTAATGAAGTGAGTAGTTGTTTTTAATGGAACGTTGCATACGATTAGCTGATGTGGAGAAATGGGAAATATCCGGTGCCTAAACGGGAAGTCGGATCTTAAACACAGCCATGTGATTCAAGACAGTCTAGTAAGAAGCTTAAAGGAGTGAGGTTGTGAAATGTAGCTCACCGAGTTTTTTGTTAAAAAATGTAAAATGTGTAAGAAACTGTTATTTTGTGAAGGACATAGTGGACAGACACTCTAATAAGTTCAAAGAACAATATTTTTATGTATTGAACCAGTATTAGTTTAAAAATAGAGGAAAGAATTAGATTTTTTGGTAATGAACACGTGCTGTGAAGTATAAAGACAAAAAGACTATCGTATTTCACATGCGTTAGACGAACCATGGTGATAAAAAATCGCAATATAAACTTTGATAGAATCGAAAGTGCGTTTAAAATAGTATCAACGGTAAAACTACCATGCAGGACCTAGAATCGCAACTAGATTTCATTGTGGACAAAGACACTCCAAGATTGGTAACACGTGTTAAATAACACGCCATATCTAAATTTGTATTTTATGTAAAATTTATTATGTTCTTTGTTGTGTTAGATATAAATTTAATCATTTTTTAATTAAGTAAATATTTCAGTCTGAATACCAAATAGGTAACTGACATAATTAATTTTTTATTTGCATTCAGATAAATAAAATAACCAATAATTTTGATATTTTTAAATTCATAAGAAAAAATTACACTTGCAAGTTAAAAATAAATTTTAACAATTTTAAATGAAATTAGACCTTGGCAAAAAGGCAAGCAAAATTCAGATAGGATGTTAGTAATAAGTGATTTTCATGATACAATTGTTTATGATAAATGATAATGTATTTACTACGTTTCTCATGTTTAATAAATATTTTATGTTAAAATTTCAGTTCAAGTGCTCTCATTCCATTGACCTAAAAATCACTGAAAGTACACTTTTTGACAGAATTCACACCCTGAGATTAAAATTCAATTAAAATTCATAAAAGATTAGTAATTTTTCAAAATTGACGAGAACTCGTCTGGCGCCCATAAAGCTGTGCAATCTTTAAAATTTTAAATATAATAGTAAAATTAAATTCATTTTTTATTTTTTTTTCCCTTTAAGTAACATTAACATATGAACCCTTTAAGGTCATAAATATTTCAAAAAGTTACAATAAGGTATCGGAAAATAAATATTTAAAAAAAAAAAAAAAAAAAAAAAAAAATCACCCGTGTAAAATATATAATTTCATAAAATCAACTATAATGATTAGTGAAATACGAAGATTAACAATTCCAGTAAAATATGGGTAAGGAATAATTCACAAAAGTCCAAAGTGAACTTTGACTGCCATCTTAAAAACCTTGTTTTTAATCAAATTCAATTTACACTAAGGACATGTTTATGGCATAAGCAAAGCAAGTTTAGGCAATTATTCCTTGACCATAATATTTTACTGGAGTCATTAATCTTCATATTTCACTAATCAGTAAGTTGATTTTATGAAATTAGATATTTTATAACAGGTGATTTGTTTTAAAATTTTTACTTTTTGATTGATAACTACCGAAATGACATTTTTGGTGACAAATAATTTGATTTGTTATCAATTTGGTTTTGATGATTGGTGAGTGAGAAAGTTTGTGCATTGCATCATTCGTTAATACTGATTTTATACTATTATTATTCTTGGTTTGTCTGGACTCGGTATACTGTTGGAGCAGGATATTGATATGTGCTGATGGATGTAGCGTTATAACACATAAAGTATATGTTGATTGGGAATCATTGTTGAGTTACCTTCAATAATGTTCAACATGCACAATTAAAGTGAGATTTATAATTTGTTCATAAATATAGTTTTTTCTTAAGATGGAATTGTTGAACCTGACTTCTTATCCTCTTTGCTAAAATGCATATCTATGTTTCATGAATAAACAAAGATATTTACAATAAACAAAATCACAAGTCCATTTATCTCAAAAGATATTCTTGGATAAACCACAATTATTTTATTAATAAACAAAAACACCGCACACAATTTTTCACAACCTATTCACAATTAAAACTATTCGTTGGAAAATGACAGTTTGGGAGTTGTTAGTAAAAAAAGTGAAATTGAACCATGGATACCTTCTGAAAAATAACATTTATATATTTAAAATAGGGCTTAAACTTGTTTAGCTTGGGCAATAACACATCCTCAGCATAAATCATATAGAATAAATTGAGCTTTTAAAAACGGTTCACTTTTCTTTTAACTAATTATTTGTGAACCATAATATTTTTTCTTTGGAATTTTGCACATGGGTTTGGATTTTGAGACATTTATATGTTTTATAAAATCCTTATGGTCGATTTGTTGTTTTAAACCAATCATTCATAAATAGAGATTTTTTGAGAAACAGTGACCAATATGTTTTGTTTGGGTCCTTGGAGAGTACACTTGAACAAAATTTTATCAAAATCGTTAAAGTTGATTTTGAGAAAATTGGAATTTTTCTTATGGAAGCTACCACCACATTTTATATTATTAAAAAAATGGAAAAAAATCTACCATACGCTCATATGCCAATTTTTAATTAAATATATCCACCCATTTTACATATGACTCATTGGGACCTCAAAATATATATATTCTCAAAAAATTGTACATCCTTTTTTTTACCCATCACAAAAAAAAGTATATATATATACTTTTTTTCTTTCTTCTTGTTCAAAGCCAAACAAAGCCTTTCAGTCATAATAAGGTGATAGATAGCCTTATATATATATATAGATATATATACATATATATATATATATATATATATATATATATATATATATATATAATGAAGAAAAGAACTAATAGAAACCCCTAGCCATCGATTATTATAATAGAGTCTGGGTCAAAAAAGAACAAGATTTTGTTATAAGAGACTTGAAAAAAGATGAAAGAGTGGGATCTAGCCCAAGACTACATGAATAAAATGTGGAGATCCAGCTAGTGTCCCTCAGGATTGAAAAACCCATACCACTGTATGGTTCAACCTTCTAAGGGTTGTGCTATGTATTTGTGACAAAGTAAAAATATAAAAGTATGCCTTTGATATTTTTAATTTATACAATATTCTCATTTAAGTAAAAATTAATTTATGTTATTTAAGTGTTGTTGTTGAACTGTCATTTAATACTGTTATTGAAAGGTATGTTCGGATAGTAAGTACCGTTTCCAAGTATGATTGTTAAGAGTTCTTCAATTGTCTCGGCGCCATTAGCCCACACTACAGATGGCATTATTCAAGAAGTAGTTGTTATTTACAGTTTGTTTTATACGATTAAATTGTTTTAAAATGTTAAAAAATTTTGTAAATTCCAGTGTAATACTCAATTTTTGAATTTCGCTTTGAGATTTGAAACATGAAAATAAAAAGGGAATTTTATGATTGGTTTAAAGAAAAGACAACATAAGTCAAATTAATGACTGTAAATAATATTAAAACAAGGGGAATAAAAATTTAAATAGATTTCCAAAATATAAATTTAAGGTAAAAAATGTTTAGTTATAAAATATAATAAATTTTAAAGTGAGATATTGTATTGTGAAAATAGACAATGCTTGTCATCAAGCAAAATGATTTGGACAGTGTCTGTGGGACCAGAAATGTGAACGTATTGAAAGTATGCTGAGTTGGTAGATCTGAAAAGGACGTTTAGTTGTGATGCTAGGATTCAGTTCAGTTGTAAGTCGGCATCTGAAATGGTAAGACGTGTTTTTGAGTAGAGTCTAGAGGCGGCATCTGACTTGGTCAGATGCATTTTTGATTGAAATTATTTTGTGAACAATGTAAAATTAATGTTTATCTGTTGGTCAGGAACGTTTAAGGGATTAAGATGTGTTTGTGAGAGTCTAGAGGCGGAGTCTGAGATGGTAAGACGTGTTTTTCAGTTTGGTTGTAAACTGGCATCTGACGTGGTCAGACGCATTTTTGATAAGAAAATTTTTGTAGAACAGTGTAATTAATGTTTAACAGTTCTAAGTCGGCGTCTGAAATGGTAAGACGTGTTTTTGAGTTCAGTCTAAAGTCGACATGGTCAGCACATTTTTGTGTGTGGAAAGATAAAATTTTTGTAGAACAATGTAAGGTAAAATGAAAGATAGATGATTTAAGAAATGAACGATTAAAGACAGTGTGTAATATCGAGGAGTTGTAGTTCTAAAAAACTGTAAAGAATAGACATTAGAGTACTTAAAAGCAAAATGGACAATGAAATAAGAAAGCGTGACGTGGTAGAAAATGTATTCGTTTTATGTGAATAACTCAAAAGGTGTTTTAATAAAAGAGACAGTGGACTTTTGTTTAACTGAACTTTAAGTGAATAAAAGAGAAAGAATACGGGATAGTTTACGAATAGTGAATTCCCAATGGAGATGATCAACCTTTTCATAAATGCGAGGAATGGCGAATTTTTGTCATCAATTAGGAGGCTTCACGTTACAAAGTGGTAACATAAACAACAGACAATATCAATACCATTTTAAATTGAAACAATATTATTTTATTCATGTTGCACAAAAAGATTAATTGTAGAATTTTTATATATAATTAAGATGTTTTAGTATTTTGTTTGTTTAGTAAATGTAAGTGCTTTTTAGATAAATGATTTTTTTCAAAATAATAATATAAAATTTTAAACTCAATTCAGAAAATAATTCAAGATAAATTTAAACTTAAAATGAGACAAAACGTTCTCATAATAGAATCATTTTTAATTGAAGTTGCAACTATATTAAAGTAAAATCATGTATTAAAGCTTTTAAGTCTCTTCAAGACAAATTTTTATTATAATTGATAGGATACAATATCTAATGATTGATTTATGTATTTGTTCTATAATTTGTGTTTAATAAAGAATTTATATTTACCAGATAACCACTGTTAGTATACTTAAAAAAGAAACACGACCCTGAGAACATTGTAATTCAAAGTAAATTTTTATATTTTCAAAGTTGATGAGTTAATTCCATCTGGCGCCCTTAGCTGAGCGATTTTTCATAAATTCTTTAATGTTACAAGAAGTAGTTTACACCCCAGTAGTTTAATTTAATATTTACACCAGACATTGAGTGTGACTCATGTGAAAAGTTTTATAACAAGATTCAAAAAGCATTAAATTTGTCCCATATTAAATTTGACAGGACTAAAAAATTTAATGTTACTAAGCATGTTCTTTCTATATTTCATAATGTAGGAATGAATAAAGTTAGTTTGATGAAATAAATTAACAACAACAAATTGTTGGATAGACTCAAAAGTATTTTCATTTTCGTTTTTAAAAGCTGAAAATGATTTGTTGTTGAATTCTGATAAGGAGCCAATTCCGAAAATGTTATTTTCTTTCTTAAAGCCAAGTGAAAGCATACATTAGGCATATTTTAACTTTTTAATTTTGTTTTATACTTCCTTAATACAAATGGTAGTTGGTTTTCCTTTATGTTTTAATATTAGTTATATTAGAGAATTTTGACTTGTACTTCCAAAAAATTTATCAATGCAGGTTTCCCCTCCCACTTTCTAGTTACACGGGGAAATCAATCTGCCAATATGGAGGTGGGGGGGGAGAGTTACCTATGCTTGACTGTTTATAAGTCATCTCAGTGTCACATTTAGTTCAGTATTGGTTTATATGCCCTCTGAAGATGGTAGCTATATTACCGAAATGTACAAAACAGTTTATTAAACTTGTGTTAATGTTTTATTTGTGGTTTAGGGATTACTGCTTCCATAACATTAAAATTTGTTTAAATTTTATTGAACTGTGTTTTTTATTTTTTTTTTCTGATTTTTTTTTTATTAAATAATACCTCTTATAAAGCGAATAATGACATGTTTGATTCAAGAGAAGTTATGTTTGATTCCTGGGTCTCCCATGAAGAGCTTGCTATTTTTTGAATTACCATGCTGGATATATGTAACACTCGACAAACTTGACACTTTACAGTTAGTTAATGTTACAATAAAATAGAACATACAAGCTCTTAATTTTCTGTATTAGAAAATTTATGGTATTTTCTTTGAAACTGATGCAGTTTCTAGTAGCATAGTTTTCCATTTATGAATACATTTTCTTAATGGAGGAACCAGATTTGGGTAGCTTCTTTGATAACATCTTATTAGTTTATATCCATTCTCAAAAGCAATAGCCCAAGAACAACATTTCACTTTTCTTCAATTGAAAAATTCATTGTTTCGAGGTTATATATATCACATTTAAACTGATTGAACACAACTACCCAATTGTTTCATTGTTCTGTGTTAACAAAACAACAGCTAATCGAGATTCAACTGATAACAATGCACATTTAATTGCATTGAATTGTGGGAGGAAGTGGTTCTATCCAGAAGATTAATGTTCTTTTTGTTATTCTGCCATTTTGTTTTAATTAACGATAAAAGAAATTAAAACTCGAGGGTACTTCTTTTAACATATCTATGTAACATAACTGTAAAGTGTCAAGTTTGTAAAATGATCCATATGTCCGGCACATTAATTAAAAAATAGCGACCTCTTTGTGAGACATAACATAAATATTAAATTCATAATTTATTTAGCTCAAAAACAACTACTTCCAACAATGTATACTTTCACAATTAAAGCAAACACTTTTTAGTATAATCCACAACTTTATTTAAAATTTACCGACCTTGGTTTCACTAGTTACAGTATTGTAAAGGTAGTTTAGATAAATGAAACCATGGTCGTTTTAGTGAAACCATGGTCGGTATATTTTAAATAAAGTTGTGGTTTATACTAAAAAGTGTTTGTTTTAATTATTAAAATGGAATATCACAAGCACCTACAGTCTTTAGCATAAATGATATATACTTTCTCTTATATTTTAATCATACTTACTCCATAAGCATAACCTAACAGAAATGATATTGCAATGATCTTTAAAGGTGTAGAAAGGAATACATCTTGGCCAACAGCACCTGCGGTGGTTACTAACCATAGCTCACTCTTAACTTTACCAAGTTTCAGTCCATACATAATAATGAAAAAAGCACAAATAAAAATCACTAACTGAGATGTTACCCTGAAATATGAACAACCAAAATAATAAATTATCTTGTTACTAAAATATTCTGAAATTCATAAGATGACAATCGTAACACTATAAAAAGTATTTCTTAAGCTGCAAGAAAGTAAATTGTACTTCTCAAATTTGATATGAATGTATTAAATTTCTATCAAAATTGTAAGACTTATTACAATGATTAATTGTATTACAATAATCTAAGATGGCTACCAAAATGTTTGTACCTTCTAATACTGAATGAAAATCTTATACTGAAATTAGTCTAACAACACAAAATACATTAATAAGTGTATAACTGCCCAATATTGAAAAATTCACTGCCAGGCCATTGTTAGTGTTTTAAAATCTTATAATTTAGAAATTTAGCAAAAACAAAAAATTAATAGAAATTGTGTCATCTGGCACCTTTTTATAAGATTATACGTGAATGATGAAGCATAAGATAATGTAAAAAAAGAAATAAAAATAAAACGTATGATTGTTTTCTAATTTTAAAAACATAAATTTTTAACATTTTTTCTTTATACTTTGGTGTACTATATCTATGTACGTTTCTTGTATCTTCTAATGTTATAAAAAAACTAATGCCCCACATTGTTGCGTCATTTTGTAATATATACAGTACAACCTCGTTTATCCGGACTAATTGGGACTGGAAGTGATCCAGTTAGTCAAAAATCCGGATAATCCGAAATTATAGAAAGATATATAAAACAAAATATAAAATGATAACTTACCATTTATAAGTCATTAAAAAACACAATATTTACACAGTCATTCAATTTACATAATACACGAAATTACACAATGTACTGTAAATGACGAAAAACATTTTATTTACACACCTGAATTATTTACACATGCTTTTAATTTACACAGGGTTTAGTTGTTACAGTATTTACAAACAAGTCATTTATCTTCCTCTGTTTTAATTTGGTGTGACGTTTCAATGCGGCCCTGTCTATACGATTCAATGAGTCTAACTTTTGGGCCATTGTAAGCACATTACGTTTTCGTTTCGTCGCCAAACGCTAACACACGAATATAAATAAATAGCAGTAACAACGCCCACCTCTAAATACTATGCCGATTCTCTTTCACGTCCTCGATACTCCCGACTGGGGATGTGATGTGCCAACTGCCAAAAAAAAAGAACGGGGGTTCCCAAAGCTGGCGGCACCGCTTTAAGATGTGACAAAATGTTCACATTTACTGATTTACACCCTTGAGTCTTAGCAACCCGACAACAATAAAGTTGTAAAAATGACATGATGGTTTATGATGCGTTGTAAACATGCACCTGGTTTGTATTTATTTCATACTGTCATGCCGCATCGGGGTAGGGGGATGGTGACGCAGAGGTCATTGCTCCTCCACTTTCTCTTCCCAGTGCATCAATAACCCGCCCTAATACCTCGAGGCGACACTGTAGTGTTGAGTGTGATAATGTAAAAAATGATGGTTTGATTAAATATTTGAATACAGCGGGTACAATAGTGGGGATAACCGGATTAAGTAATATTTCGTACTAAACAAAGTAAATTCTAAGATAAAAATAGATTTTCAAATCAACAAAATAAATAATCATGTATAAATTTAAAATAAATTGTTTAAATAAAGTGTTTATTAAATTTGTGTTATGTATAGTTATGAGGGGAAATTGTCGGGGAGTGTGTTGAACTATTGTAACTGTTTAACCGGGAGAAACGTGCTCGCAAAAGCGAGAGAACATGTGTTTTTTCAGTCTAGATTTGGGGCTTGTTGTCCTCGGACCTATGTTGGGTTGTGCTATGAGCTTTATGTAGAAAGATGGAAAATAGTTTCGGAAGTAATAAATTTGCTTAATTCATGATAAAAAATATTCGTAAGAGTTACAAAGACAATATTGTGTTTTTTAGAATCGTATGTGACTAAAATTTTGGAAAAAGAACTATGTTGTGCAATCTCATGCACGTGTTTTCAAAAGACGAACAATGAACATTTATGTTAACTCGTTATGTGAACTGAGTCTCAAGTATTATAACACGGACATTATTCGAAATACAGGTGTATTCAACTGTACTTCAACGCTACAACTACGATTTGAGGAACAATGGTCCTTAAAAGACAATGGGTTTCGACAGTTTGGTAAAACCATGTACCACATGTTAAATTTCAATTATGTAAATTTTTATAATATGTTATATGTTTTTTCTTTGTATCTAGTATAAGTAAATTTGATCAATTTCATTAAAAAGCTTTATTAGTCCAGATATCACTTACATAAAGGACAAAATTAATTTTTTATTTTATATCTTTTGTACTCAAGAAAAAAGAGTAAAGTTTTCACATTTAAGTTTTTAACTTCAGTAAAGTAACTTAATACTTGCAAGTTTCATTTTTTATTAATACAATTTTCAACTAAAGTCAAATTTTGACAAAAAAGATAGACCTTCTTCAAAGGCACTAAAATTCATAGTTTACTAGGATGTTAATAGTAATTGATATTTGTGATATTTTATTCTTGATGTATGTTCATATTGATAATGAATGTGTTTAATAAATTTTTATGTCAAAATTTCAGTTCAAGTGTTATTCATTAATAACCAAGACTCACTGTAGAGTACACAGATAAAAGAACTTGCGACCCTGAGATTACATTCATTTTTCTAAATTTGATGAAAGTCTGGCGCCCTTAATAGCTGAGCAAATTTTTAATTCTAAACAATAAACTCTTAAATTCATTTTTTTTTTTTAATTAAAGAACATAAACTTATGAACTCTTCAAGTTCTCTTCTCTACTCTTTTAAATTGTTACATGAGGAAATCACATTTTTATCAACATTAATGTAATAGCAGATATTTCTTGTTGAAACTCCATATTCAAGGATAAAATAAAGCAAGAGCTTAAAGTTTAAAAATATTATAAATATTATTAAAAATATTATTCAAAATACAGTAATTATTAAAATATTTTGAAACTTTAAGCTTTTGCTTTATAATATCCTTGATTAAATTTTTTATTTTTTGTTCCGGATCGATCCGGATAATCCGGACATAAACGAGGTAGTACTGTAAAAACAAAACAAAATAAAATAAAAAGAGAAATACTCTTAAAGAGAGCATACGTGATTTTTAATTATTATTGATTTTAATTTAAAACCTTTATTGAAAATTTCTAATTGGGTTGTGAATTCTCTATTAGTGTACTTTGGAGAATTCAAAATAAAAAATTCGAATCCAATTTCTGAAATGTACATTTATTTATCATAAAATAAAATTATAGATTGTAGATAAGTCAAACCATTTCCTGCAAAAATATAAATCATAACACATTTTTATATAACAACATAAATTTCTAAATCGCACATACTCAATTTAAAATTGATTGTGGTTGCAACCTAATTCTGAAAATAAAAATAAAAAATCTTTCATATCAAAATCTGCAATATACTCAAACTCATAATACAATATTCTTATACGATCAAATTTCTTTTACTAATCACTTATTTAAAGCATCAAATCTTATTACAATAGAATCAACTCATGAATGTCTTTTATTGCAGTTTATATAAAAAAATATATATTTTTTAAATACATTATTCTTTTATTTCAAACCACGTGATATCTCTGAAAACACCCTATCCAAAATTGTTAACAAATTGAAAGTTCCAGCTATTTTTATATTTATATTTTTAATAAAAAGTAATTTGAGCATGTCATACCAAGCATGTCAACACTGAGGTTAAAATCTGCAATATACTCAAAATTTACACTGGACTCAAACTACTTCATTGTTCAACTCACATGTCCTCTTTCCTAATTTCTATTCAACTAACTTAACTAATCCACATCTCATCTCCAAGCAAATAACTTTTAATAATTTTTCAGCTCTGTCTTCTGTCCCCTCCTCTACACAAAACACATTGATGTCACATTTCTCAAAGTTTTATGCACATCTACCCTGTTACCATATTTCTCTTACATTTTATACTATATATGTTTTTAATGAACTTACTTATAACATATCTCTCTGATCATTTAGTACTAAGTGGCTTCTTTATTTATTTGTATATTTATTTAAATCTATCCATTATTATTATTATTAATGTATTCTATTCTATAACAGAATACATTCCTCATTTACTGCCCTGAGTCAAACTACTTCCTCTAGTCAGACCAAGTCTACATAACTGAAAATGTACGCTATTAAAATTTTTTAAGTTCCATTTTGTACTTAATACCAAAAATCTATAATTTTTTGGGGTTTATTTTTACATGGATTTTGTTATGTGGTGAACTCCAGCAAACTCATATCACTTTTAGAGAATTTCCTCGTATACTAAAGTTGTTCATCATCTACTATCACTTATAAATTAAAAAGGAATACACTATTGATAAACAACAATAAAAGAATCATAACCAAAATGTTAAAATAACAATCACAACAAAAACACCTCTTCCAACATTTGTGTACTACTTTGAGAGTAAATTGACAATAGTTTTTCAAAGCTCATAACAACTTAAGAGAATGAAATTTCCCACTTGTTAGTGTACAGTTAGTTTTCCCAGGAAGAGGTCACTATTTTAAAATTAATATACCAGAGATATTGAATACTCTACATACTTGAGACTTTATAGTTATGTTATATATCTAAAAAAAGTACCCTTGAGTTTTTTTATTTTATGGTCAATAAAAACAAAATTGCAGAATAAACAAATAATGGTATGTTTTCACCAAAATGATTTTTATTTGGATAACCATTACAAATTAGTGAATTGAAGATAACATAAAAATGTGTAAAACTTAAAAAAGAAAAATAACAAGAATAAATTATTAATGATAAAAATTTCAACTTTATCGAATTGATGTCCATTAATAGCTTTGCATTGACAGCAATGAAACAAAAAAGAGGTGAGCTCTTTTGAAAAATTGTTAAGGTATCAACAGTAATTCCTCTTTCAGTCATCCTCATTTATTCGTTATCTGTTATTAGAGTGAGAATAAAATTTTCTTTCAAAAAGACCAATAAGAAAAAAAAACCGTAAACAGTCAAGTCTGGGGATCTTGGAGGCCAGATCATAAAGTTGCTGCCAAGACCTACCCAATGGTTGTGAAGATCTCAATCTAAAACTGCTTTGACAACATTAGCATAATGAGGAGGACCTCCATTCTGTTGGAAAAACTTCCCTCATTTCCGGCTGAGTAAGATGAGGAACTACTTGATCAGTTAAAATACCCTGTGATTTCAAGCCTTCTTCATATAAGATATGTGGATTTTGTGTGTTATAATAATTACAATTATGTCTGTTTACAGATCCTGTCCAGTAAACATCTAAGAATACAGTTTCTTCATAATACTCAGCATCTTTGTCAAGCTTTTCAATTACCTTTGAAGAAAATTCCACTCATCTGTCAAGGTCATCTTCCAGCAGTCCATAAACTAAATGTGTTTTATAAAAAAATATTGTTTTTCTTGCCATACCTTTGAACTGACGACTTTGGTATCCCAGTAGGGGATGAAACTTTTCTAAGTGAATTAGGTCTGTTCAGTAAAGTAGCAAATGAAACTACTTCGTTTCTGTGTTAGAAAATCTATGCTATTTATTTGAAACTGATCCAGTTTTTAGTAACATAGATTTCCATTATGAATTGATTTTCTCGATGCATTAGGGTAGGTTCTTTTAAAATGCCTTATTGTTTCAAATTCATTTTCAAAAGCAATAGTGCTAGTTCAATATTTCACTTTTTATTCAATTGAAAAATTGATTGATTTGAGGTTAGATATCACATATAAACTGATTGAACACAACTACCAAATTGTTTAATTGTTGTGTGTTAACAAAACAACAGCTGATCGAGATTCAACTGATGGCAATGCACATTTTAATTAGATTGTATTGTGGGAGGAAGTGGTTCTTATCCAGAATATTAATGTTCTTCTTATTTTCTGTCATTTTGTTTTGAATAACCATAAAAGAATGAAACTCCAAGGGTACTTTTTACGTATCTTTGTAAAGCATCAAGTGTTCCAAATGTCTGGCATATTAATTAAAAAATAATGACTTCTTTGTGGGATACCAGCTATTTTCTGTGAAGTGGAATTTTTAAACTTTATTATGATATAAAAAACAGCTCCCTAAACTAATATTTGTAATAGAAGGAATAGTTTAAAAAAAAAATATGTGAATATTTTGCTTAAGGCGGCTAGCAGTTAGAGGGTAAAAAACAATTTTCTTAGTTGGTAGGTGGAATCTAGGTGAATTTCCAAATATAGATCACCAGATTTTAGTTGTCATAAAGTTTAGGAATGATAAAAACAAATTATTACTTACCATGCAGCAATCAGCCATCCCCTTTTCCTTTTCAAAGGTTGTTTACCTGTCATTAAAGGAATTTTAACCGGATTTAATGGCCTGGTTTTAATAACCTTGTGAACGGTTTTCGAGTATAAATTGTAGAATTTCCCTGCAACATCAGAAACAAATATTAATAAATATTTTTAGTACAGTAAAATGAGTTTCAAATTTCACTCAAAAAATAAAAATAAATGTGCAAAAAAAGTACAAGAACTTGATTTAAGATAATTTTTTAAAAAAGAAATTGATGAGTCCTGAGTTCTCTGAATAGTTATTTTTTAAGGGGAGGGGTGGAATTGAACAATATTATATGATCCGAATAATAATTGAAAATTATGTATTACAGTAAAATTTTGGTAGTTCAACATAATGTGAACTAAGCACAGGTGTCAAGTTACACAAATTGGAAGGCTGTTTTTTGGGATGTACGGTAATCAAGTCAAGAAAAGATTTAGTTGAACAATTCAAGAATAATTTAATATGCTCAGACATTGATACCATTTTAAATTCAAGATACAGTGATTACTACAGACATATAAGTGGCTTAACCCCCTGTGAACCATACTTTGAAGAGAATTGTCCTTTATACATAATAAGAATTACCGCTCAATTACGCCTTGCTGGCAAGAAATATAATAGATTAATATTGCAGAATGACAACTATAGCTTTAACCCCAGTGAAATCTGCCCAATCTGCATAACAGGAAATGACACTATAACTCACATTTTGTTGGAATGTGAAGGGTATAATCTTTTTAGATATAAATATTTGAACAATTATAATTGTGTGCAATATTTATATAATATAGAGACAATCTTAACCTCAAACTCAGTACAGGCCATGAAAAATATCTACCATTTTGTTATGTATAGCCTAAAACTTAGAAAATCTATTTTAAACTAATGTAATAAATTAATTTGGTAAAATATCTTGTAAAAACTAACTCGTTTGTAAATGTACTGATATTATTGTAGTTAGTATAATTTGGTTACTTCGATTCCTAAAATTGTGTTACGTGTTATAATGGTATAAAAATATTTTTGTAAGTATTATAAATGCACTGGAAAGTTAGTTATAGAAAAACTAAGGATAAAAATGAACAATGTCATAAAATATGTTATTTTTGTAAATGGTCAACATCTTGCTTATGTATACTGTACTTTAAAGCAATAAAGTTGTTATGTTATGTTATGAATAGACAAATAAAATTGATCATCTATAAATTTAATTTTAATTAAAAACAAAATGCACCAAATTAAAAAATAGTAAATTGTTCTAAGGAAAAAGATTTAAAATACACTGCAATTTACATAAATATATACAAAAAAGATTTTAAATGTTTGACTTTCATTTTGGTTTCTCCACCTTGCTGCTTCATCATGGAGCCGATGAATGAAAAGTATGTCAATCACAAACACACCTTTACTATAAATCATTCTTTCTTGATGAAGATCTTTTATATCATCTTCTGAATCTATTTTTCTTCTCTCTCGCTTTCACAGCTGCAATGATTGGATCTTCTGCACATGGG
Source organism: Aphrophora alni (assembly GCA_963513935.1). NCBI lineage: Eukaryota > Metazoa > Arthropoda > Insecta > Hemiptera > Aphrophoridae > Aphrophora > Aphrophora alni. The sequence continues at coordinate 98,402,820 of OY740769.1, read as the reverse complement.
TCATTTGCTCAGTCCTGATCCATCCACTCTTCTACACCTCTGTTCAACACATTTCCTCGCACGCTGAAACTTTCTTCATCAAATCTACTCCTTCAGTAGTGTTTTCCTCCTCCTTCGCCTCAATTTCATGAAAATTCATAATCTAAATGATCAAGGAGTTTTCTCTAAGAATGAACAATAGTCAAGGGCTTAGGTTCATCCCATGACTGAGCAACTCACTCAACAACATCAAACAGATTAATTCTTCTTCAATTTATCCATTGAGTCGCTTCCATCACCTAGGCCTTAAGGCTAAGAATGAAAGAAACTTGCATCTGTACCTCTTCTTCAATACAGGCAAAGCTCCCTGGTCCATGGGTTGGAACAGTGAAGTGACATTCGGAGGAAGGAACATTGCCTTTATTTCTTTGTCTTGAAGAAGTTCTGTATTAGGATGAGTTGTCCAAGACACAACTGCTAACCTTAGAATATTTTTTGATTTCAAAAAATTTTCAACCGCAGGAACAAAATGTTGGTGGAACCACTTTTTAAAAATGCCCTCTGACATCCATGCACTATGTAACATTTGGAAAATTATGATGACCTTAACCCTTTGCGCTCGAAAGGCCATTACCAGTGGCCACACCCGACTCGTAGACACCTTGTATTATTTCCCGTGAGCTTAGTCCTCTCAGGTCGCATGGCCACCGTGAGTGGCCGCTCGTTCGTCGGCTGTTACACGGCTGCCATTTTGACCGGACGGCATCACCAGCTCGGAATTGTTTTGTTGAATTCACTTGACATCTAGGTAACTATTTAAAAGAGCAAACATGAATATTTTATAAATAAGCTCTGTTTATTGACAAATACAACTTATTTGAAATAGAAAACATGGTATTACATAGTATTTCAACCTCATAAAGACGTTATATTTTTATATTTATTATATAAATAACAGATGACAAACTACAATATAGAAAATGTTTTAAAATTGTTCAAACTTACATTATAACTTATTTATTTTTTATAACTCAAATTATCAACAATTTATCACGCCAATAACAACGACTAGCACAGCACTGAGAGAAAATATAGAGGTTATATTATGGAATTCGACACAGTTGTTATAAAAGGAGGGAAAGAAATCATGCGTTGTTCATATAGTTCAAGAGTTTCCCTACAGACTCCAGCACTTTCCACAGAAAATAATATAATTTTGAGAATACAAAAAACTATTCATAGATACGTAATGCTATGCCCACTCACGGTGGCCATGCGAGTGTTCGCAAGATTTTGTGTTGGCCATTCTGAGTGGCCATACGAGCTGGGCGGACCAAGACTGCGAAAACAATTCCAAGCTGATATAGAAAATGACGTGGCCACTCCCAGTGGCCATACGACTCCAGAGGAACTTTTTTAAAGACCCTATTCGAGCGCAAAGGGTTAAGGGTTCATGTGTAAATGTTACAAAAAAAAAAGAATTTAAAATTACTATTAAATTTAAAGTTTGCTCAGCATTTAAGGGCGCCAGACGAGTTCTCGTCAATTTTGAAAAGTTAACTAATCTTTTATGAATTTAAATTGAATTTTGATCCCAGGGTGTGCATTCTATCAAAAAGTGTACTTTCAGTGATTTTTTTTTTTTTTTTTTAGGTCAATGGAATGAGAGCACTTGAACTGAAATTTTAACATAAATATTTATTAGACATGAAAAACATAATAAATACATTATCATTTATCATAAACAACTGTATCATGAAAATCACTTATTACTAACATCCTATCTGAATTTTGCTTGCCTTTTTGCCAAGGTCTAATTTCATTTAAAATTGTTAAAATTTATTTTTAACTTGCAAGTGTAGGCCTAATTTTCTCTAATGAATTTAAAAATATCAAAATTAATGGTTACTTTAATTATCTGAATGCAATATAAAAAAAAGTTAATTATGTCAGTTACCTATTTCGTATTCAGACTAAAAAATTTACTTAATTAAAAATGATTAAATTTATATCTAACACAACAAAGAACATAATAATTTTATAGGATATACAAATTTGAATATACCAAACTGTTGAAATGTCTTTGTCTACACTGCCCTCTAATCGAAGTCCTGTGTCCTGCATGATGTTTTCTACCGTTGAAATTATTTTAACTGCACTTCCGATTCTATCAAAGACTATATTGCGATTTTTTGTCACCATTGTTTGTCTAACATGTGAAATACAATAGTCTTTTGTCCTTACTTTCACATCACGTGCTCAATACCTAAAAATCTAACTCTTTCCGCTATTTATAAATTAATACTGTTTCAATATGTAAAAATATTGTTCTTTAAACTTATTAAAGTGTCTATCCACTATGTCCTTCACAAAATAACTGTTTCTTACACATTTTACATTTTTTAACCATAACTTGGTGAGCCACACTTAAATAGGTCTAACCCTCTCAACTTCCATACAAAGACTGGGGAAATCACATGGCGGAATTCCAATATCCTGTTGGTACTGGCTATATTCACGCTGATGTCGTGATAACTCTCTCGTACACATTGCATACTTAGTTCATATTTCTCACTTGTCAACAAGTCCTTTTGATTATTTTTATAATACACACAATTTATTAAATTTTCTATTACTAAAATTCATAAAAATATATACATTATTATTTATTTATGTTTGGAAATCTATTTTAATTATGAATTTACTCTGTTTAATATTGACAATCATTAAATACGCATTTGACTCATGCCATCTCGGCTACAATTACCCGCGATTTTAAATATTTAATTAAACTAACCTCTTCTAGGTATTACAACTACTCTGATTTCTGTAACAGATAAGAAGGTCAAAATTATCTTCTTTCATTTCTTAATGCTCGTGGGTTTTGTTGCTTTTCCTGTCAGAGTTAATTTTAGTTTGTGCTCACCAGTTCACACTAAAATGATTACTCTTTTTTTCCTGCTTTTATAACAGGGCCAGCTTTTTATATTTTAAATGCCAAGCTTTTAGTGGGTCACATTCGGAAATGTAGTCTAGTCTCGTCACAGTTATAAATTTGATCACCAGTGAAACCTTCTTTTTCAATAAAATTTTGAAATTGTAACTTCAACTCACTTTACTGGGATCAGTAAAGAGTTTTCACCACAGATGAGCAGCTTTTTCAATCCCTTTTACTTGTCCAACCAGCCATTGCTTATGGTTACCACTTTCCTTCTGACGATTGAACAATTGATAAGGAGCCACGCTGACTTTTCATGCTCTGCACATTTCTTCTTTCTTCTGTTAGGGATTCTGTACTGTTTTTTTTTTTTTTTTTTTTTTTTTTTTTTTTTTTTTTTTTTTTCCCTTTTCACAAGATTCAATTTCTTATCTCCTCTTCTTCCACCCTAGTATGGTAATCTGTCACTTTATATGCCACTTTCTCCTTTATCAATTATTCATTTTAAGCCTCAAATTTAATTTCATTGCTACATAAATGTTTTTCTTTTTTTATCCAATATTAAAAAAAAACATTTAACATAATACTGAATATAAAAATTAAAAAATAATAAATCACTATTCTAACTTAAAACATTATGTCGAAAATGTAAAATAAAACTTTGACCTCCATCAGCGCTTTGAGTCAACAAAAATACTGGGTATGACAGCTGTGCAAACATTAGGAGTTGCATGCGGGAGAAGACAATACAGTAGTCTCGGTCAATGACTGGACCTATGGGCTGTAGAATTCCCTAATTATCGTGGTAGAGTTGACACTGGCTATTGTTGAATTATACGGAATGTGTAATGACTGGTGCGTTAAACTACCGAGGTTTTATTGTATTTACTTAAAAGAAACTTTAAGTTAGATTTTGTTAGATCTGTTAAAAGTTTATAGTTAGATTTTGAATGAATAGGAGACAAAATCTTACCTTGGAAAGAGGTCCTTGATATTACCTAGTAGTACACAAATAGGAAAACACACACACACACACAAAAACAACTAAGTTCTGAAATATTTCGTAAACACTGTTAACTTTCTCATTCAGCAGAAAGTGTATGTTTTCCTTTTTGTATACTACTAGGTAATACCAAGGACTACTTTCCAAGGTAAGCCACTTTTAATTAAGTGGTATCCTGCATGAAACCCTACAACTTGTCATTAATGTGGTAAATAAGATAAAGGCTAATTCCCTAAATGACCGTCTGTTCCGACAACTTTGCCATGAAAATGTCGAGGTGTTTGAGCGATTGCTTCTTCATATCGCCGTGAGGTGGCTTTCCAATGGAAACTGTTTGCGCCTTTTCTTCAAATTGTTTGAAACAGTAACGGAGTTTCTCGACTCATGTGATCCTGGATTAGGTCAAACTTTGAGACATCGCAAATTTGAAATTGCATACCTTACCGACATTTTCGAAAAACTCAATGAAGTTAATGTTAAGCTTCAAGGAAATAAGATGAATCTTATTAAAGCCAAAGGCATTATAAGTTCATTCATTGCCAAGTTTGAAATTTACAAAGTTAATATTGGTCGTAACGAACTGAGTCAGTTTCCTTCCCTAAAAAATTCCTCAGAATCTCTTCACCTTCAAGATGAACAAATCTTTACTTTCACGGACCACCTTGATAAGTTACAATGCAACATGAAATCAAGATTCGAAGACATGATTAATCTTCAAATTCCGGATTGGATTTTAGATCAATTTTCGTTTGAAGCAGTGGACGCTCTTGAAAATCTTTTGCAGACAGAGTTTTTGGACCTTAAATATGACTGTGAGGCAAAGATGGTTTTCAAGCAGTACGGTTACGAGTTAGCCTGGGTAAAACTTATGGACACTTATCCACAACTGTGTGGAAAAGCTGAATCCCTTCTCATCTTATTCCCATCAACATATTTAGTTGAAAAAGGATTCAGTTCTGTTGTCCAGCTCCTCACCAATCAAAGGAATAAATTGGATGTTTGCACCAAAGGAGACTTGCGCCTTCACTTGACGAACATACAGCCGGATATTCAGGCATTGACTGCAGTCCACCAAGCGCAAGGGAGTCATTGAAAAGGTAAATAAATTAATTAAAAACTATAAATATTTTGTTAAATTGGTTCAGGGTACTTAATGACGCAACTTAAAGAAAAAAATATTTCTTTTAACTATTTAATGGAATATTTTTTACTCTCATTCTACAGTTTCAGGTATTTAGATCAAAACAACTAAGAAAATGTTCTTTGTAAAAGTAGTCGCTCTACGGTTGTTTTACATGGGTAAGCACCGGGAGTAGCTAAAAGAAAATAATAACTAATTACTTTGAACTGTAATTTTTACAGAGATGCGGGGGTGTCATTTTCTTCAGGATCAAAAGGAGAATAACATACTAAAATTTCATCAAAATAGTTAAAGCAGTTTTTGAGAGAACTGTTTTTTTTCTATTTTTATCGGAAAATCAGCCTTAAAAATTACACACACACAAACCCAAATGCTTTTACTTTTTTATGTAATATAAAATAACTCTCTGAAACTTGTTATCTTTAACAGGCTTACAAGATACACAATGTTTATGGTTGAGCTCCAACTCATGAGATGAAGTATAGTGAGATGAATAATTCTGGACACATCTGCATTGGTTAATTATTTGTTGTAAATAGTAATAAATCATTTAACAGAATAACATACTCTATTATTTGTATAACAACACGTTACTTAAAATTAAATTAGGTATACAGTACTAAGAGAAGGGGGCGACAGGTGTGAGTCATCTTCCACAAAGGGGCGATGCCCCATAAAAGGTTGGGAACCACTGTTCTAGACTATCAATATGATCACTTAACTCGTATACTTGGTGAACAACGCATACAGCTCATGGACTTCCTAACGCTAACCACCTGAGTGAAAGTCATGTTCAACTCTAGGTCGTTGACACCGCTGTCCAACGACCCTAAAGACCTTTCGGCACTTACTCCAGGACACTTCCTAGTCGGTCAACCTCGGGTCTCGCTACCTGAAGAGGACGTAATTGCCGTGCCAGAAAACCGCCTAAAACATTGGCAACAATCGCAACGCTTGAGATTAGAGTATCTTTACACGCTTCAGCAATGCATGAAATGGACAAAACCAACGCGCAACCTCACTATAGGAGACCTGGTCATGGTGCACGACCACCTGTCTTGTCCGCTTACATGGCCTCTCGCTCGTATAACGCAGCTACACCCTCAAAAGGATGGCTCGGTCTGTGTGGTCACTCTGCGCCCTCCACCGGTACCCTTTTGCGGCCGGTCACTAAGGTGTTCAAACTGCCCATCGACTTTTCCTCTTCTAACACTCCATAACCCGATGCGGTTCTCCACTCCTTGGGTCCGCCCTCGCTCTTTCTCACCTTCTTCCTTCCACTTCTACGATTATTTCGAAACACATTTCAACGGGGTCGGTATGTTTGGTATTCATATGGCCCCTGCAATAAGCCCAATTAGGCTACATAATAAACGAGGTGGCATGCACATTTTTGATTCATCCGATATAGGAGCAGGTTTTTTTGTCAGATGCTGTGTGATCTTTTAATTGCTGTGTGATCAATTGACGAGTGTGCGTGATCTTTTACTTTCAGCTCTACAAGCCATTCCTGGCCAGGAATCATCGCATAACATCACACCACAAGGTAAGATCCACATTCACCTAATTATTTCAGTGTCAAATATATAATTAATACTAAAGGTCCTCCGAAACTAACAATAAATATTACACCAGATTAGTTATACCCCTTTTGTTCACTGCCAGAGGCATTAAGTTACGTTACATTTAGACTTATTAAGGTAAGTAAAAAATTTACGATTTTCTGCAATTTTTGAACTCAATTACTTTTCGAGAAACGATATTCTGACGATATTTTCGATGACCATCCATTTCAAATTTAAGAAGTTGGATTTAGATCTCCCCATGAACCCCTTCACTTTTCCATTCTGATCAACTCATAATTAGTTTTAAAGCAAAGTCACACTTTTAGAATTTTGTTTTGGACACTGTAGTTTTTGCACTTTTAGAATTTTGTTTGGTCTTGTAACTGTTATAGTTAGGTCATGTACGAACAAGGCTTTATATTGATGTGTATTTGGCAAATTTGACAGTTTATGACTATAAAGTACAAATTTCAAAAAATGAGATTTTTTGTTTGTCTTGGTATATGTTGTTTAAATTTTTACAGCTTACAGTTACAATAAAAAAAAGACTCTAAAACTAAAAATAACAGAAAGATAGCCATAATAATTAAATAAACAAAAATTGTCAGAAAATAATTAAAAACAATATCCAACTAGGTCTACTCTAGACTCACGTGGCCTATGAAACAAACACGCACAAATACAACACCATTCTGCAAGAAATATTGATATTCATACTTATATTTATTTATAGCCACTAGTAACATATATAAGGTTATTTACAGTTAAAAACAACTCCAAATTACTGTTTTGGTTTTTAAGTTACTTTTTAACAAGTAAAAGATATAAAACTACAAATTCAATCAGAACAACACAATGAAAATAAGGTTAGTAATGACAAAGCGTGAAATAAACTAAATTGCCAAAACAAGTTTCAATACAGTAATTTTTCAAAGAGTTACAGAGTTCAAATAATATCCGTTAGCTTACACCATCTTCCAATGAAAGTCGACAAACTAGTTGAAACACAACAATGTTGCCAGACAGCTTGGTCACGGGAGCCTAGGCTTGTGAGAGCTACACAACAGTTCATGAACAAGTGACTCCCTCGGCTTGTGAAGGGAAAAGTCAAGAATGACAAACACAAAAAAAGTATTCAAGATGGTGCTAGATTTTCCTTTAAAAAATTTAAATTACATGAAAAAGTAAATGCTGCTGAGGGTAATCTAGAGTTTCATACAGTAACCTACAGGTAAGCTACAGGTATAATACTCAGCTTTATGTCAGCTATATTCAAATACTCTGAAAACGTAAAAAAAAAAAAAAAATTCTTGCAACTGCACAAAAACAGAGACAATAGTAAACAATACTGCATGCAATTTACATAATCTCACTGACATTGTGAATGGAATTGTATACTTTGATCTTTCATTGAACAGTAGCAATTACAGCGATCAAAAACTATTCCCAATTTTTATTGAACAGGGAAATAGAAGATCATGAAAAATTCATTAAACTTAAAATAATACTAAGTGAACCGTGTAGTATAAATATGTGCTAGAAATGCAGGCTTGGCAATCCTGAAGGATCCATGCTTCACCCTTTTTCACATAGTCTTGAGTTTTATCCCTCTCTTTCATCTATCCTATAAGGTCTCTGTTGACCAACTTTTGTTCTCTTTCATCCCTGATGTTGGGCCTTTATTTTATCTTATTTTTTATTATAAGGCAATGATTACCGAAAGTTGTTTCATCTTTAAACAAGAAAAAAAACTAATCTTGTTGGGTTACGTTTCCTAGCTTATATCAATAATATGGCAATGGAGCCAAATAGGAAAAGGAAATCAGCCATTGGAGATCACTTTATTGTTTTGTTCAGATCATATTTAAAAAATAGAATACACTGAACAAAAGTCTCTTTGTTACAAATTAAAATAAATCTCCAGGAATTAATTTTCTTTATAAAATACAAATGTGAAGAAAATATGCATTTAAAAAATATATTATTATTTTAAAAGTATATTATTTGCTCCTCCTGGAAATCATTACCTTTGTACGATTAAAATATACAAACTGTTTTCAATTTAAAGTTGGCTCTTGATGGCTAAGAGAGTTCCTCAACAGAGCTTGAAATTCTACACAACTTAACATTATTTTTGTCTATTTCCTCGGATTTCCAAATCCAATACATGATTTCTCTGGAAATGATGTGGTACATTAAGGTCATCCTATTAACAAAAGATATGACTGGGAAGTTATTGATGGTTACCTCTCACCAGTCACCACAATAGTCAAGTTAACACTTTAACCGTATTATATTTTGGTAAGTATCTAAATGACATCTTAAATAGCATTTTTGAAAACATCTGTTAGGGGCAAGATGGAGTTTCCAGATGGTACTATGAGACATAACTTTTCACCAGTAAACCAGTAATATTAAACTGTTTTCCTTTTTAGACACGAATTAGTTTCTCTCAGTTTAATAACTTTGAAACCAATTATTTACCATACTGTTTAAACTACAGGAGTTTAACTTATTAAACAGTAAAACATGATTAGTATTATCAAAATCGTTCTTTAAATTTAAAAACAAAATACTCTACAATCTATATTAATGCCATTAAGTACAAAAATAATACACAAACTTTCTCACTAATCCATCTGTAAAACCAGATAAACACCATCCAAAACTAATTGACACACAAATGTCACTTCAGTTTTTCAGTCAAAAAGAGAAAATTTACTATGAACACAGTTTTTGAAAAAATATATATATTTAAATAAGGCCTAAATTTCTTTTTGGTCCTTCAGCAAAAATCATATTTGATGAAAATTGTTTTTCTTTTTTGAAAATTATTGCTGGGATGTAATATCTTTTATTTTTGATATTTCAAACAGGTTTGAAATTGAATTAATATAAAAAATAATCTTGCAATATCGACAAAATATGACCACATAACAAATTTGATTAAAATCAGTCCAGATGTTTAGAAGCAGTGCAGGTATGCTAGACAGATATAATTCCAAACACCACTTTTTTGGATTCAAGAGACCTCAAAATGGATATATTGATAAAAAACTCAATATTACTTTTTTTTAGCCATCTCAAACTAAGCCTATGCTTATGTGGCCCAGCCAAGGAACACACCATGTAAAATATATAATTAATAATTGATATTTTTTGAAAAAAAAAAAAAAGGATTCTAAATTGTAATTTTCTACAGAGTAATAGACTGATGCTGAGTTAGCAAGACCACTAAGAAGGAGGTGAAGAGAACAGACACAGAGTGGTTTGGAGTCAGTTGGCCTCGAGTCTATTTTGAGTACAGTCAGCGGACATTAGGCTCCGTGAGGTCGGTCCACTTTCGGTGTATAAAAATTCTAAATTAACCATCATGACTTTTTCTGCAAGGAAAGTTTTGAATTATATAGATTTAACTAATAACAATATGTAAACTAAATAACTATTTGTATTATTAAAAGTCTAACGAAAAATATTTAATTTAATATTTGCTGGAGTTCATATTAAAGTTGACTTTGGCAAGCTGAATCTAGATATAGTGCTGTCTTCTTCTAAGGCCGACCCTTCTTTTGGTTATCATAATTAACCTCGAGAAGTAATGAACACTAACGATTTTTCTTCACGACAATTTCCTCTTCAGACTTACTAGAAGCGTGATTTCCTCCTGGATGTTAATACAAGACTGTCGATCTGACCGTTTACAAATCAGTTCGTCAAAAATTTGTTATACACTATAGCCAACTTCATCACATTTTACACTTTCTTTAATCTTCAATTTATTTTAGTTTTTTAATTTTAATTAATACATTTTTGAACTCCCCTCTGGCTTATTTAATTATTCTGTCGCCATCTCTATTGTTTTTTATGTATTATTTATTTTATTTTAGTTAATTTTAATAGTTAGATTTACTTTGTATTTTGCATGACTGGTGGTAGGCATTCCCCCACTACTTGTGATAAGCTATGTCAGCGCGCGACCTTGATTTCTCGTCTTAACATGAAATCTGCATTTTAAACCCTCGATTTCTTCAACTCGTCATAACTCTCGTTCGCTTTGATCGATCTTCTTTTGGATTGGCTCGTTTTGAAGCACCTTTATTCCTGGTTCTGTCCAAACTTTATTTGAACCTGTGCGACCTTTCTTTCTTGCGTTATGAAGACTTGAAGATTTCGTAAATTTTTCAATTCTACTTTCCTTAATTTTGGAAAACTTAAAAATTTTCTTTTTGATTACTGTTTCTCCTATTCCAAAAGTCTCAAAACTGTTCCCCTCTTCTTCCTGGCTTCTTTTGCTCTCAAGAAATGACACCTCCTTCCTATTTGCATTTTATTATCCTTTTTATTTTATTAGGTTTAATTAATTTTTAATTTGGGTTAATGATTATTATTTATTGGTCTTATGAACATATCACTCTATTATTAGTTTTTTAATTAATTTCGATTTACAAAAGTTTTTTTTTTTTTACACCTCTTTCTTTCAACTATAACTTTTTAAATATTTACTTTACAAGTTTATTTTATTATTATTAATTGTTCTATTTCAATTACTCTAGAAGATGACATTATTTTTATAATTAATTTCGAACTTCGAAATTTTAACATGTACTCTTATGGGGTTTTTTCATGTTGTGACCGGAAAGCTTGATTATTCCTGTCCATACAATTTGAACTCGTCTTAGCCGTGGCTAGTTACATTAACTTTCCCTATACTTAATCTTATTATTATTCTTATTTCTACTATTTTCAGTTTATTTTATTGAAATTTTGAAGTTTTCAAAATTCTTCCTTGAGATCGGTTTTTTGGACCGTCTCAATGTGTGTGTTGCAATGCACTCCCCCCCCCCCATGGATTGTGTGAGAGAGAGAATGCTTGCAAGACTTTTAATACGATCGTTAAGGTAGAGTATTTGCTTCTTCGTTGCCTTTACCCTAACTCCCTTATTAAGTTCTTAATTATATATATCACACAAGATCTAACACTAATATTTCAATTAAATCTTATGCTAACATATTTCATATATCAAATTCAATTTCTATTACTATCTTACCTTATTACTCTTCTAGACTTTGTCTCAAAGGTGTGCCCTTTGGAGCTAGTTTTTACCACATCAAATTAAAATTATTTTCTTTTCTTTTGAAACTTATCTTTGTGAGCACTTACTTTCTTTTTTGACTTTTTAATAAGCGTAAATAAGAAAACTGTAAGCCCATATCACTATTATCATAGGTAATATTTGGTATATTGAAGGTACTGGAAAAATGTGTCCCTATACAGCTTATTAATTTCTTAATAAAGCTGTAATCAATTTTGAGGTTAGAAAAAGAAAAATTAATTAATTTTACTTTTTCACTTATGTGTGGTCATCACCCGCTTTTTGGCGGCAGAAAACGCCCTGCTGAAAAATCAGAAGTTCTCTGACCATAATCTGTCAGGATGGCTAGAGGATGCAGTCTCAGGTGATAATTAAATTACATGCAACGGAAGTTTAGTGTTAAATGATTTAAAATCTTCATCAGCTCCAAGTCCAGTTAATGAGATAATCCCTATATAAAGTTCAAATAAATCATCACCAGCCCGAAGTCCAGTTAATGAGATAGTCCCTGCATATACAGTTCAAGTCAATCATCGTCAGCTCCTGGTCCAGTTAATGAGATAGACCCTACATATAAGGTTCAAGTGAATCATCGTCAGCTCCTAGTACAGTTAATGAGATAATCCCTATATAAAGTTCAAGTAAATCATCATCAGCTCCAAGTCCAGTTAATGAGATAGTTCCTATATAAAGTTCAAATAAATCATCACCAGCCCCAACTCCAGTTAATGAGATAGTTCCTGCATATACAGTTCAAGTGAATCATCGTCAGCTCCTGGTCCAGTTAATGAGATAGTCCCTGTATATACAGTAAATCATCACCGTATAGTACAGGGAACCGTATTTACAGTAAATCATCACAGTAAATCATATATATAGTAAATCATCTCCAAGTCCAGTTAATGAGATAGTCCCTGCATATACAGTTCAAGTGAATCATCGTCAGCTCCTAGTCCAGTTAATGAGATAGTTCCTATATAAAGTTCAAATAAATCATCACCAGCCCCAACTCCAGTTAATGAGATAGTTCCTGCATATACAGTTCAAGTGAATCATCGCCAGCTCCTAGTCCAGTTGACGATATAGTCCCTATATAAAGTTCAAGTAAATCATCGCCAGCTTCAAGTCCAGTTAATGAGATAGTCCCTGCATATTATACAATTCAAGTAAATCATCGTCAGCTCCTAGTCCAGTTAATGAGATAGTCCCTGCATATACAGTTCAAGTGAATCATCGCCAGCTCCTAGTCCAGTTACCGAGATAGTCCCTATATAAAGTTCAAGAAATTCATCGCCAGCTCCAAGTTCAGTTAATGAGATAGTCCCTGCACATTATACAGTTCAAGTAAATCATCGCTAGCTCCAAGTCCAGTTAATGAGATAGTCCCTGCATATTATATAGTTCAAGTAAATCATCGCCAGCTCCAAATCCAGTTTTTTGATAGTGTAACATTGTGAATTTTTGAGTGTTATTAGTTTGTGAAATAGAGAACAGATGTTTGAATAAGGGAGGAACTAAGCGTAATGTACAATGGGGAGTACGTATAACAGAAGTAACGGCAAGCAGAATCGAACAGCCAAATAGTCTGCAAAAAATGATCTTTTATAATTTAACACTTTAGTCACCATGTAATTGTTAGTTTAGGAAATTTTGAATTGACTAATTGTAGAATCTTCTTATATATTATGTTCTTGTGTCTGTTTAACTAAATAAGATGTCTGTTTAAAAAGTATAAAAGACTTCTACATTCCATTTCATTATTTTAAGATTAATATTCCAAATTTTAATTGGCAAATATGCACTTGCCATGGCGCCCAACATTTTATTACTTTTCTTTCATTATTAGCTTCTCCCATTTTAGTAAATTATCAGAATTGTCATACAAGGTTGAGCAATTTGTTTTAAGTAAATTTCAACCCCACATTTTCTAAATATGTGCAATTGTCTCATGACGTGTGGTGATTGGTAACTTAAAACCAGCTCCCCCTGTTTTTTAAATTATTACAATAGTCACTGCATTTACAGTTCAAGTAAATCATCGTCAGCTCCAAGTCCAGTTTATGAGATAGTCCCTGCATATACAGTTCAAGTGAATCATTGTCAGCTCCTAGTCCAGTTAATGAGATAGTTCCTGAATATACAGTTCAAGTACATCTTCATCTTAATAATTTGTATTTATACTGTTTTTTAAAAGGACTGGTATAAAAATAACACCCTGTTAATAATTGTTGTAAATTTGAATCGACAATCAATTTGTGTTACAACACTTTAAGTATGGTACACAGAATTCTCAAAACTGTGGCTAATAGTTTTTTATTTATTTATTTATTATTATGGCACACCTGTTGTGTCATTGTTATGTTATTATACAGAATCACTAATGGAGAAAAAGTGATGATCAAAAGAATAAAATTAAGCTTTTAAATCATTTTTACATTAGTTCTAAAAAATTCAGTTTTTCAATATTTATTTATATTGCTAAATAAATATTAATCATTAATTTTTATGAACATTGTACTATATATAATTATATTGGTGTACAAAAAGTCCCGCATCAGTTTAATATTTTTTGCTTAAATAACACTGGAAAGCTGAAAAAGCTGGTACACAGTATGTAAGGAGTTGAACTATTATAAATTTAATTTAATTATAAAAATTCTATTGAAAACAAGTTTAAAAATCTAGGGAAGGATAACCTTGGAACACAGATTATTTAATTGAAAAAAAACAAACAAACTAAAATTATACTAAACAAACTAAAATTAATAGAATGTTTGCCTACTAACCCGTATTTTCTATATGTGAAACTCTGGAGTTATGTGAGGTGACGTTATGTTTAGTTTCTATACTATCTTTGTTTTCATCAATAATATTGGATATCCTAGTTTTCCTAACATCAGTAGCAACACTACTCTTTCTTTGTCGAATACTTTCTTCAATAAGCTTAACTTCCTTTTTATATTCGGTCTTTCTGAAATATATTAAATTATCATAATGGTTTTAATCAAATAAATTAATAAAATAAAATGACAAATATACTAAAATATGAAGTTAAAAAAGTAATGAAAAAAAAAAGAAAAGAAAAAGTGCCACACAAATACAAACAAAACACAATAAAAAATAAATAATATGCACACAAACAAAATATATTGGTATTGTTAGTATTTTCTGTGAATATTTAGTCAGACATGTAACATTTCATATTTTTCGGTAAATTAAAGATGGGTTAGATTATATATAAGTATATCAGAAGAAGAAAAATGAGATTAGATGAGTGGTTACTTCTGGTTAGGTGTATCGTCTGATTGGATATATATATATATATATATATATATATATATATATATATATACGGATAAAAATGAAGTGTTACAAAAGAGAACAGTGTTTGTGAGTTCCCTTTCTAATTGGTTAGAGAAAAGGATTTGGGGAGGGGAGCAGGGAAAACACTTTAAAAACATATCTGCTAGAAGTAGTTAGTCTGGGAAGTTAGTTGGGAGATTTGGTTAATAGAAGATGTTAGTAGAAGTAAGTTAACAATGTAGTTGGGAGAGTTGGTAGGGAGATGTTTTTAGAAAAGGAAGTCTTCTGTTGTCCAAAATTGTTAAAATCAGTATTCAAAGCAACTTTGGTATCCTTGCATCTACATAAATTATACATTTGCTATGTAATAATTAATGATACACTGTAAAAATTGTTTTTTTTAAATCTAAAGACTATTAGAGACAACTCTTTGATAATACCAAAAGTAACTAAAAATAAATGAGTTATGAATAAATTTAGTAACATGTAAGGACATTTAACAGTTGAATTATAATTATTTATCTTAGAGATGTAATAATTTAAAATTGGTTTATTGTGTATATATTTTATGTAATAAACATAACTATGTTTGTATTTCAAAAGCTGACTTTGTCTTCATAGTTTCTTTCTAGTACACTTTTCGAAATAACCCGTACCTTTTATTTAAATTTATAATAAATTTAAATAAATGAGTACAAGTCTCAAAAAACTTTTTGGCGCCCTTCTTCATTTTAAAAGTAAAAGAATAAATGGTCATGTTTGGGTAGATGCAAACATACAGAGAATCCAAACATGAGTTTTGTTAGTAAAATTAGAGTTATAACATTATAACGAGTAAGTAAATGAGCCAGACAACTTTGAGCATATTAGTTACAAACATTATCTATTATGAAATTTAAATGAACCACGGATGTGTGCCTCTAAGCTAGCAAAGGTGAATTGATTATATTTTTTTGATACTTGAAGACATGATAATTAAACTTTATACAAAAGAATATTATACAGTTGTAATTGACATATCATTAGCATTTCATAGAAAACCTGTGGGTAAATATTTAGATTTTTTTTTTACATCATGTATGTGGTTTATCTTTCACTTTATCATCAATATCTGTCTCGGAAATTATGATAAAATATTGATAAATGTGAATTAAATTTAGGATTTTAATTACGTTTCAAAAAATTCAATCAAACATTGTAGGTAATTTTAATATAGTAAGATAAAATTTCTATTTAGATTATTTATATTTTAAATCTCCCATCCTTGACTTTTCTATAAATTTAATTAATTGTTCTATGGATTTTATCTTTAATAAATAATAAACCCTAGAGATTAAAAATGTTAATAAATCATACACCACTTACTGGAACAAAAATAAAACTACATAAAGTACTGGAGCAGCCATTAATGCACTTTGGACCATAACCCATATCTCCCTTTGATTTATAGAAAAGAATGGTTCATCTTCTTCGTCTAATTAAAAATAAATAAGAGTTATAAAAAAACACAATTTTTTTAGTAACATAAAACATGAATGGACTAAAGATATTCTTATTATACTGCCTTCACTTCACTTAAATTTTAACAAGCTTTGATATAATATTACTTTCTTGGTATGGAACAGACTTGTCAAAAGAATTGTTTAAACAAATATGGTCTAATTTACCATCATGTGTAATATGGTGTTATGATATGATGTAATGTATCAAAGAGGACTATGATGAAAATGTTTAAAATACAAACGTATGTAGTTCTGGCTATATTCTGTAAAAACTCTTACTCATGCTATATAAGCTTTTAATTTCATTTATATTTTGAGTGTTATAATGTGTCATACAGAAACAGACCAGAATCTGTTATATACAACAGAAGGAAAATACACAATCTAAGCATTCTAGGCTTGCTCAAGCCGCTGAATCAGCAATAATTTCTGGTGCTATTATCCACAACTGTCTTCCACAAAATAAACAAAACAATAACAGAGAAAAGGTTTTTTAGAAAAGAAATACTTAAATATTTAAAGGAAAATAATGTTTATTCCACAAAAGAATTTGTGGGACAGTCATCAATGGAATAACTGAATATTTTGTTTCTTAGACCTGTATAATGTTTTTGTATCAATGTATTTTTACATTGAACAAGAATTTTACAATGTACATTGTGTCCTGGTTGCTGAATAAATAAATATATTAACTGCAATATAAATTAAAGACAAAAATTAAATATGAACAAAAATAATTTTTAAATAAAAATTAGGGAAATAAAATAGTTGCAGATGAGTTTTGTCTGTAATTTGTCACACAGAAAATCTATTCTTGTTCTTAAAATTATTCAAATTCATTTTCTTCTTTATACGAATTCTGGTTCATAGGATGAATGGAAAAGTTTAAGCACATTTGAGAGCCACAAAAACTTCTATAGAAGATTCTTGAAAGGTCCACTATCATTGAAAACAGGCTTGGGTAGCAATTTAAAAAGAAAGTCAGACATTCAATTGGTATGGAATTTTATTTTCGAAGACAGCTTGACCATACTGTGTGTTCATGCTAAACATCTTGCAACACAGCATGATTGGACAGATGTTGATAATTACTATATACCACCTGATATAATGTGGAGAGCTTTCTTTTATGAATGGACACATCAGTTGGTGGAATTTAATGGGTCAGTGAAACGGACATTGGACACTGTTCGTACAGCATAAAATGTCCGCTATCAAGAGAGATGGAGTTATATAGGCTGGCTGATAACGGATGGTAAACCATCAGAATAGTATCTTGTAACGATATTGAACATGTTCAGAAAATTTAAATGGTGAACCTAAATTATATATTCATTAACCTACTATATAATAAAGCACATTACTTTAATGCATGTACGGTTGATAAAAGTTAAATAAATTAAACATTGGTATTGTTTCATGACTGTCTAGTTTTTATAGTACAACAGGCATAATGGTTTTATTCTCACAAAAATACACAATAATATACAAATTTGTAAATTAAATAATATTCTTTATTTATTAATCATTTACTACAGTAGTGAATAAACAAATAGGCAAATTAGGAAAATGTAAATTTTGAAAAGGTAGAAAACCAAGCTATTTTTCAGTTATATGTTTTCGCTTGACAGACATCACAATACACAACTATACT
This sequence comes from Aphrophora alni, assembly GCA_963513935.1. Classification (NCBI taxonomy): domain Eukaryota; kingdom Metazoa; phylum Arthropoda; class Insecta; order Hemiptera; family Aphrophoridae; genus Aphrophora; species Aphrophora alni. The sequence goes on along the minus strand of OY740769.1, from coordinate 98,384,642 downwards.
ACACACTGATCTTACGAGAACTTTATTGAAAATGAATTCTTAAAGTACACCGACAGGTGATGTATAAAAGACACAAAGAAAGCAAACCTAGTTTCCAGGAAGTCAACTTCCAGATAATTACCGAAAAGACATTTAACGTGTGTTTAGAGACATCTATTTCCTAGAAAAGGGTGATATTTTATGCTCTGCTGTCCGTTTTTCTGGAAGTTTCAACTGATGCATTGGCCATCAATTTCATGCCCGTGTCCGTTTTTGGGAAAGTCCGTTAGTTAGAAACACAACAAAGGCCAGAAAAGCATGATCCCGGTCAGGGAATACAAAAATGTTCATTTATAGAAGTGTCTGTTAAGTGAAGTTTCACTGTAATTCTATCCAAATTACACTGACAGATCTTCAAAATTTAGTACATTGAATTATATCTCAGAGCATGTATTGTGCACTATGTGGCTGGGCTCCTTGTAATGCCAAACACATCTTGGTAGCAGGCTGAAAGGTTCTTGGTTCTAAGCCGATATCATAGCTAGAACACTAGTCAGAGAGGTTTAAAAAAAAATATACAGAAGCACTATAATCTATATTCTCTCAGATAGTTAAGGCACTCTGAAAGAAAGGATTGGGATCATATACCCTTTGAAATTATTTCGAAAACTGGTAAATTTAAAAGAGAATTTAAATTTATTTATATTGAGGAATTTATATTTACAACCTTAAATACCTAGCTTGTCTAGGATTGGATGAGTCATAAACAATGAGCTGTCCATTGTGTAAGTTCTACGTAAACCAATAAGAGACGAGGTAAGCTGTGATTGATTCGGAATAGTGTTGTGGGGCGCTATTGTAATGTAGATGCGGAATTTCAGGCTCCCTCACAATTGACGTGAAGCTGTCAATCAATCAGAGACAAGTTGCAAGTATGGGACGTGTATGGTGATATTGGCCGAAGCAAACCCGTTTAAGGCCAGAGAATTGATGTGTTTGGTTGGCATGTGCGTGTCGACAGTTTTTGCCATGTAAGTGGCGGGAAACTAGTTGGGTGAACTAGTTCCCAGTTGTTGTGACGTTATCACACTTTTAATTTACTAGGAATTGGGATCGTGCATTTTTTTAAAGGAAAGTGTACTTAACAGTCACAAACAAACCACAAACTATATTAAATATAAATGAATAGTTTCCAATATAGATCTTCCTTTAAAAAAAAAAAAAAAAAAAAAAAAACACATAGACAATTCCTATAGTTAAAAACACATAAATTTAAAACAATTATTATAATAGTTCAAAATAATGGGGTTCATAGTCAATTATATATTATAGGAAAATTGTAGAAAGTTCACAAAGTATCGTTTTTAAAAGATCTTTCAATGAAATTGAAATAAAAGAGGACAATGAAATTGGTACTAAAGTGTCTTTTATAGAGAAAACAATGTAGATAACTCAAAGATAGTTCAAAGACAAGAGTTACCGGGAAGCGTTGAAGGTGGACAGACATATTCTCAGTGTTTACTTGTTAGGAAGTTCGTTATTTTTAGGACAGACAAATGCTAACGTTGAGAAGGACAATTTGGTGTGAGCATATGGTGTAGTTTAAACTTTGTTGGTTGTTTAATAGGCTATTTAAACGGTATTTCTAACCTGAGAGACTCTGAATTTTAATATATGAACTGTGTATTAATAGTAGAGACAGAATGTGTGATATTGATGAATCGTAATTTATATCTGAAATGATCTACTTAGACACAATAATGAAAATGGCGAATTTGAATCATCAGGAAGAAGGCTTTACGTTACATGGAAAGTCTACCTTGGAAAGTACTGCAAAGTGGTAACACAACTAACAGACAATATATATATATATATATATATATATATATTTTGTACAAAAAGATTAATGATACAATTTTTAATTGTGATCAAGATATGTTAGAATATTGTTTGATAAATAAATTTAAATGTTATAAATTTTTTAAGAATATCTAATTTAAAGTTTGAATAGAAAATATTCTATCTTTAATAATAATGCATCATAATTTGAAGATGCTCATAAAAAAGTTGATTAATAATAGAGTCAATATTAATAATAGAGTCATTCACAAAAACTTTGTCTCTTCAAGAAAAAAAAACAATTTTAAAATTGAATATGATACAATCGTAAATGATAAACCTATGTATGTGTTTTAATAATGTGTGTTCAAATAAAATAACATGTTCAGTTTCAGAAAAATAAAAAGGACTTCTTATTTACCATGAAACCAGTTGGAAGTACACTTTTAAAAGAAATCACGACCCTGAGGATTTTTTGGTTAATAAAAAGTATAACTTTTAACTTTTCAAAATTGGTAAGCTAACGCTACCTGGCGCCCATAAAGCTGAGCAAATCAATTATTATTTTTTAAAAATAAATTAAATTTTAAAACCGCCGTTCTTTTTTAAAATTACTTCACTTGCTTTCTATACAATTCTATGTTCCACAACGACTACTAAGAACTGTTCTAATATTTCAACTCTAACATCATGAGCAGAATGTATAGGGATTGGAATGATAAACTGTATAACTTGATATATTCAATCTGAAAGGCTGTAATAATTTTAAGTCAGTTGTAATAAATTGTTAATTTATATTATAAACTCTATTGCTTACTATTTATAGTTAATTACATATATTTATTATGTCTATTGTATTGTAATTGACTATGACTATAAGGCATTTTGCTGTTGTTGATTAAAAAATAAATAAATGAAAATACATTTTGAATCTTTGATTCACTTACTAGCAACGAGATCATAATACATAATACTGGTTAACATAGATACCATGACAGCACTCATACACACAGCGAGGCGGTGAGATCTAGTAACTGAGCTGCGAGGATGTCTAGACGCAAAAAACAAAATATATATTTAAAAGGGGGAAAAAATGTTTATTAAAAATAAATAATAAACATTTACAATTAATGGGTGAACTCTTACCGATTAATTACACTAGCCCATACATGCATTTCACGAAACCCTAAGAGAGTGTTTTCAAACACAAGATTTGACCTTGTATGTGCTTCAGTCTTAGGTATAGGAGCCATATATACTTCCAAATATTCATTTTCTCCAGGAGCCATCCATTGTTCTAGTGGAAAAACATACTCTTCTTCTGTTTCCAGGTCATAAACTAATATCTTCTCACAATACCTATAAATTTAGCAAAATTAAACTTCCAAGAGACAGTTATTAAGACACTATTAAATAATTAGTGTAACATTAAATATTAAAGAACCATTAAATAAGGCATTTTGGATTATAAAACTAACATTAACCAACAATGGTTGTTAAATTATTGTTTTGTTAGAATTTTAATCTGGCATTTAAACATCTGCTTCTAAAAGACAAACTAAGGCGTAATCATTCATAAAACAGTTAATACATTAATATATCAAATTTGACCAATTAAGTTGTTATTTATTCATAATTCTACTTGTTATTAATTAATTATTGAAGGCTGTCTTAACTTTATGTTGCATTGAAAATTAAATGGTTATAATAATAATAGTTTCCAACATTTATTTTTGTATGTATCTCATTAATATTTTGTGTAAACATAATTTATTAATTGTCTTGTGCTACATCATGATTGTACAAGTGGTAATGAAGACCTTCAAAATGGTATTTTAATGTTACCCCTATTTAAATCCACATAATGAAATTAGATGCTTTAAAAAATTTGTTGAATTCTGAGTTTTCCTAGTAAAAATACTGTTGTTTTCATTTTAGATGGAATCAAATTATAACCTTTGTTAAAATTCATGTAGGGGATACCCCAATGGGTTATTTACCAATGGATCAGCTAATTATAATCTCAAAAATGTTGAATTTAGTAAATGTTGTAAAATTTTATTTATTTATTGAGCAGCTAGAAGACAATTTTGTACATTGTCATTAGTCATGTCAAGAGCTTTAAAAATTACACTACATTAAACAAAAAGTATACAAACAACAAAAATATCATATACATCCCAAAACTGTTTTGTCATTAAATAGATGGACGTCCCATGAACTCATCTATAGAATAAAAAATCTTTTCTCTTAAATATCATAGTATTTCTTCTTCTTTTTTTAATGACTTTTCTTCTGTTATTATTTTGATTTTAAGTGGAAGACAGTTGTGGATAGATTTATATAAAATATTTCAAAAATCTATCAAATAAACAAATATGTTACATTATCAATTAAAATATTATTAATTCTACCACGTTTAAACCATAGTTTATTATCAACCAAATCAAAATGGTTGTAACATTTTTAAAGATATTTGAAATAAGCTACCTTTTACACTGTATGACATTGCTTACCAATCACTACTTCCACCCTTGTTATCATGCCAAACGTGAATATGACATAATTCACCCAAATGGACAGGAGTAAACAGTAGGAACCAATCATCATTATTTCTTTGCATTGTAGCACGGTCAGGACTCTTTAATATGTGTGCCTAAATATAGATTTTTAGATTAAAAACAGCTATAAAAATATATTATTTTAAAATGGCTGTTATTAAGTTACATTTGTAATTTGTATACTTGTAATTGTAACTAATATGTTGTAATGTATATAAATATTGTAGGAAATATAACCAAATGGTTATTTACTCACTTGATTAATTCTTTCTATATAAATAGATAGTTAAAAAAAAAAGTATATATGTTGAAATAATTGTCGGTACATTTCTAACATAAAATAGATCTTCTATTTAAAAATATCTTCTATCTTCTATTATCTTCTATTTATCTTCTATCTTCTAAAATAGATGACAAAACAATGCAATTTAACAAAGGTAATTTGAAATCATGTGGTAATATTATAACTAAAACATATGTTATTGCAGGCTTAACCAAAACAAAATGAAAGAAATAAAACATCACCTTAAATGTAGTCCATAGGGAACCTACTCTTGGTCACCAACAGATGAACTATCTCGTATTGTCATAGAGTTACCAAACTAGAATTTTCAGGTAGTATATGAAACCATTTATATTGAGTTGTGGTTTGGTTGGTGTAGCTGGTGTATCACTGAAGAGGACGACCTTGTCGTTGAAACGCGTCTGATACTTAGGTGTATTTTTTTTGTGAGAATTGTGTTCTGTGTGTTTATTATACTGTGTAGTATATGAATACCTTTAAATGTAAAACATTCAACAAAATATAAATTATATTCAAGAGCAGAGCTGAAGTTTGTTTACCAATGTCATTTAATTTTTGTTGATGAATGGTGTCCATTCATTCTAATACGTAACATATATAAGGTTAGGCCTACATAATCTTTGGTGCATTGTGTGAATGACAGTTAATATATAATATTAGTAGAGTTACATTTAATAATTTCTAATATAGGGTATGTTATATTAGTAGTGCTGTTAGTACAACATTTATGTTACAAGTTTTACAGCTAGATTAATTACATTTATGGTTGCCCCTATGTAGTAAGAAAATATTTTGTGATTGAAATATAATGACAATTATTTCAACATAATTTTTAAAATTATATATATTGGGGGGGGGGAAAGGTTGGGACTTCTGAATAACTCAAAGGTTTTAGAAAGAATCCTATTTTGCACATTCGAAATTTAAAAGAGGAAACAATTTCTCATTTAAAACATATATTTTTTAAGAAATTTGTAACTAATAACAGGTCAGGAAGACAAGAATGGGTACGACTATAAAGTTCAGACCTTGATCTTGAAATGTCCCCTAGGCACCACTTTGACACCATAACAAAAATAAGTTTTTGAACATGATATTTTCTGCGCTATCAATTTCCTATTCCAAAAAAGTGATTACCAAATGAAATGTGCAAGATATGGGATTCACACACAAGCATGCATGCACACTCTCACACATTAGGTTGTTTCATGAAAATGAACCACCTCAGCGATACCTTTTTTGTCATTTAGACAGGAAAATTAGAGGCCCTAATGAGTTCAAAGGTGAAACTGGTCAGCAATTGGAAAACTGCACTAAACTTCCTGTGACAACATTTTTGCAATTCAAAAAACCTTCCCTTGTTTCTGGATGTAAAAGATTTAAGTACAGATTAGAGGTACTTAATGGAAATATCTAACTCTATATCTAGTGGAAATTGCTCACCAGATTTAGCTTCAAGAAACCCTGGAAAAAGTACTCATTCCAGGTGGCTTACATTAGGAAACTCTATTCTTAGATTGTATGTGGCAACAGAAAATCCAACTGACAAGCTTCAGACACTGGCTGAATACATAGTAAAAGTTTATGCACCTGTCTGGCTTAACATTAATTTATGTCCTTCATGTACTTATGATTCCAAACATCTATTTAAGCTTTATTCATACTCACGCTATCTGGCTGATTAAAATATTTTTTTTTTATATTGTTAACAAAGAAACGGGTATTTGCTGCTCTAGAAAATCTGCTTTTTTCTATGCTATGTGATAAGCACAAATGAGGGAACTTGGTCTACAGAGGGTTCTATAAGGAAGATCAGAAAGTAGAAACGGCGTAAAATAATTTAAAGTTCCTAAAATAAACTTTGACACCAAGGATTACATCGACATGATTTCATGTGCTGAAAGTGACGTGACAGAGCTTCCTATGATAAAACATGTCGCCACTGACTCTCTGAAAGAGTTCATACAGAAAACATCTCAAGCTCAACAAAATAACGAAGAGAATCTTTTATAGGCTTCCATGCCACACTCAAGCTGTAGAGAGAACAATAAAAATTGTCACTCACTTTTTAATAGTGACTTATCTAATATAAGTCTGTGGATCACTTGCAATGAGCGGTTATATCAGAACAAAAATTGATTCATAGAAGGATAAGCCAAAAAAAAAAAAAACAGATCATTCTAATTTTATGAAGTGAACACCAAACATATTGAAGTTCGGAAGTGGAAAATTTGTAATTATTCTGTTAAAGTTTTAACCCTTTAAGGAGTACCGCCATTCTGTAATGGCGGCAACTTCTTTACCAAAATGAGTAATAAATAATTTTAAAAAATAAATAAAAAAACACTGCAAAAACTGTTGAAACTGGGTTTGTTATTAATTACTTATAAAATCCAGCAAAAATTTAAAAAATAATTTTATTAAATGTTACAAATTTAAAAAAGTTTTTTTTCAAGTAGGCCTAAAAATATTTTTTGTATGGTACTCTTCAAAACAGGGTAGATGCAAAGTCCTACATTGTAATTTGAACATTCAAATGTACTGTCTTTCCTCTTTTTTGTTCTGTTTGACGTGTTTGCACACACAAAACATATTCTTTGGGCCTTCCGCTTCTGCACTTCTGACATAGGAGTAAGCCGAGGGAAGTGACATGTAGTAAGACGTAGAGGCACCACTAGAGGCCGAGCCACGATGGCAGTTTTTAGGCGCGGTGTGTTTCAAAGATATGTCTGATTAGATTCATTCTAAAATCAAGAAGTGGAACTTTTTTCTGATGGTGGATTTGAAACATATGAAATTAATTCAAAACAACACTGTCCAAAATGTGGAAAAACAACTTTGAGTATCATTTCTTTGATTTTCTTGCAGAGTTATTGCAATAAATCATCATATCTGCCATATCTACTCCTCCTATTTTCTTGTTACACTCCAATGCACTTATAGGTTTCTATACAACATCCCTATTGTAACACCAAAAAAGGTTAATTTGAGTAAATATTTATTATAATAGAAATCGTATTGAATAGCGGGTAATGAAACGTGAGTCAAAAACATGACTAATGACTCACAATGTTAAAATAAAGTAAATTCATAATAGAATAGATTTCCAAACACAAATAAATAATAATGTATAGATTTTAAGGAAATTTAATTATAAGAAATTTAATAAATTGTGTGTGTAGTAAAACTAGGAGATTTGGACAATTTATGAATTGCGTAGTTTTTGAATAAAGGACTAGATCAGAGTTTTGTAGACGAGAAAAATATCGCTTACACGATGAGAATTGGAAGATGTCCTGAGACCGGATATTGGAAATTCACCATGCGTTTGCCCAGTCTGAGTTTGGAGTCTGACAGGGTCAGACCTATAATAATTTGTGTGGAGGTGTTTTTGTTAAAAATGTAAAGTATATAAAAATCAGTTTTTGTGAAGGAGTTATAGTGGTAAGATGCTTTTAATAAGTATTAGGAACAATATTTTCAAGTATTAAAAACAGTATTAGTTTGAAATAGCGGAAAGAATTAGAGTTTTCGGTATGAATCACGTGGTGTGAAATAAAGACAATAGACAATCGTATTCACATGCGATAGACAATTACGCGAGTTGTGTTTAGTACAATAAAATGATGAACAGTAGTGATAAAAATCGCAATACAAACTTCAATCGAACATAGTCACGAATTCGGAAGTGTGATTAAAATAATGTCGACGGACGAATTACCACGCGCACAAGACACGACACAACGTCTGGATCACATTTTGGACAATAACTCTCTAAAAGTCTGGTAAAAGTGTTATTTAACACGCTCTATCTAAATTGTATGTTATATAAAATTTATTATGTTTTTTGTTGTGTTAGTATAATAAATTTAATAATTTTTAAATAGTTAAACTTTAAAGTCAGAATACAAAGAAGGTTTACTGACATATTTAATTGTTTTCTATAATGCATTTTCAATAAAAAAAAAAAGAAATATAATGATTTTAATCTTTTTTAATTTTATAAATAAATTTGATAATTGCAATTTAAAGATAAATTCAACATTTAAAAAAGAAGTTAGACCTTTTTCAAAGGCAATTAAAATAATTCAGATAGGATGTTAGCAATAGTTGATTTTCATGATATATCTTTTGTAATAAATGTTCTTGTTTAATAAATTTATGTTAAAATTTCAGTTCAAGTGTTTCTCATTCTAAACCAGGAATCACTGTAAGTACACTGAGAAAGAAGCCACACCCTGAGATAAAAAATAATTAAATTAATAAATTCAATTAAACTGTTAACTTTTCAAAATTGGTAAGCTAACGCTTCCTGGCGCCCTCTAGAACTTTTAATAAAAAACTTTAATAAAAAATAAATAAAGTCATTCTTGTCTTTTAATAAAAATAACATAAGTAATAACTTTAATAAAAAACCTTCAGTTTTTTAATTATTACAATTGTCGACCAACTCTGGGGCTTTTTTCTTTGTATTTAAATAATGCAAAGAATAAGTCGAAAAATCAGTGATTTTGGTAGAATGAGAACTCTTAAAAAAAGGTAAGAATATCTATGAAATATAAGATGTTAGAAGTATTCTCTCTTTCGCAAATTTTAAAATAAGTAATGTTAAAGTAAACTTAAAACTTAATGTTAAAGTAATTTAAACTTAAAACTAAAGTAAACAATAATAATAATCAAAATGGAGGGTACAAATAATAATAAGTTAATAAGTGAAAGTATGAATAAAAAAATGACAGAATTTGGTGGGGTAGAAATGGGGAGAAGTAATGTAGATAAGCAATCAAGGTTAGAAAGTGAAAGTTTAATTGAAAAAAGTAAATAAGACAGAGAAGATAAAATAATGAGAATGTTAGAACTAATGAATGATAAACTTGAAAGCTTTATTGAAAAATTTGATCGAGAACATGCAAAATTTGAACAAGAAAGATTAAAAAAATAAGATAATGAGTAGGCCTAATATATGTGAGAATGAGTGTGTTGTAAATAATGATTCAAAGCAGTCAACAAGTAAAGTTGTAATTAACAATTTTGGTGAGGTAAGAAAAAAATTGTAAGTGATTCAATAAATAAAAATAAAATAAAAATGAACGTCTGTGTGAATGAATGTGTGATTAAGGAAAATGGTATAATAACAAAAGAGTCAGCTGTTCATGTGAGAAAGCAAAACTTTTATAACACTATAAGCTTTGAAAATTATGTAATGTTAAAATTTAGAAGTGTTTTTAAAATGCAGGAACAAAAAATTAAAAGTCTCTTTGAACAAAACGGATTTGAACATGAGTTAAAGAAAGTATTTGTGAAAGAAATGTGTATAGCTGTAAACAACTTTTGTAAGGTTAGGATGTCTAAAGTAATAAATGACAAAACTAGGTCATTGTGTCTTGATATGTCTATGAGGGGAGAAAACAATGGAATGTTTGAGATAAGAGGTAGAAACAATAACAAAGGGGGATCTTTTGTTGAGGAAGGGTCAGAGGTAGAATCTAGCCTAAGAAAACTGTCTGTGTTGGCAGTAGTATTTAACATTGCAAGTGTGTTAAAAAATCTGATTATATATTTTAAAATGTACCATTATATCGGGAATCACAGAAAGAAAGTGAATTATAATAACTGGGTGATATGCGATGTTTTTGGAACGACTAATAACAATGTAAAAATATTTTAATTAACACGGACTAGATTTGAAAAGTAATATTAATAAATTAGTCAAGAAATTTTGTTAATAAATAGTTTTGAGTTTTGAAAAGGTATAATTTATAATTTGGAATAATAATAATGTGTATACTAGTAATAACTTTAATAAAAAACCTTCAGTTTTTAAATTATTACACTATGACTTGTTACATTGACCATTTCATGTTTGTGCACCGTTGATAACATTGTCAAACAAAGTTTATCGCACCACTTTATGGCAATCATACGCTGTTTATTAGCCGTCTTTTTAGCACCATGTATTATATCGTAAGTCTTTTTCATCACACAAACAATACTACTAAGCAACATTACATGTTTTTGTACACTGTTTTGTTGATTTATAAACATAGAAATTAATAAAAACGAATTCATTTGTAAAACATTTCAGAATGGCAGTACTCCTTTGAGCACTTTTTATTGGTGCTGTTTTGGAATGGCATTACTCTTTTCACGACAATTTGCCTTATTCCTCAAAGGGTTAACAGACTTACTAAAGAATTTGGATTTTTATAAAATTGTGAAGTGTGTTTTTTATATACTTACAACTTACTACTCTAATAAAAATTATACCTAAATATAAGTGTTTTTTATCTTACCTCTTTTTTACTAAAAATAGAGCATTTTTCAAAATTATCAAATTTTTAACAATATTAAAGCTCTTTGCAGCACCTTAAGGTATTGAAATATGACAACCAAATTTTGTCCTTTCTTTATGAACCTAAAATGCAACTTTTGGACACTAATACAAATACAAAATTAAAAAAAAAAAATTATATAAAAGGACATTTTCATTCCATCCTAATGTATAATTTTGTGAAAGTAAATATAGTGAAAGGATTAAATATTAATCTACTAATAAAGTATTTTCATAAGTGTATAAATAAGTATACTCGAAGGTAAATTTTGTAATAATATACTTGTATAATCCTTTAAACAAGGTTCAAAAGCATAGCAATAAACATTGTTTGTAAATTGGTCAATAGGTGGTACACAACACTGAAATGAGATAAAGGCAGAGACTAAGAATCATTTTGTGTATCTAGTCTTAATAATTATTGATGGAAATTGTGTTTTCTTGGTAATTTACTGTCTTTGCAATATCGTCCAAACAGAACAACACACACAATATTCCATAGACTCACTAGTTCTCATTAGTAGCATAAGGTAACTGACCTTTTGTAATTACTTTCAAAAAGAAAAAATTAACTGATGATGTTAGAAAATAGTGTTTTAATCATGAGTTTAAGATTAAGCAAATAAGCCAGGAGAGTGAATGTCAAAAGAAGGAGGACAATTACTGGCCAGAAATTGGGAAAACAACTTCTCTCAGGATCAAACACTTGTTCAGTTCAACAGGAAGTGCCTAAGACAGGTTGTTGTCATGATTACCAGGCATGTCCATATCCCGGGATCATTTAAATAAGAGGGGACCTACTTGAAATCACACTTAATAAATTGTCATTTCTGCAATCTGGAACCTGAAATCACAGCACACACACACTAGGATGCAGGGGCCTTGGAGTTTAGAAGAAGGAGAATCTTCTGATCTCAGCAATCAATGCTCCACAACAAATTTCAACAAAAAAACCCCACAAAAGATCCTAGGCACTGGGGTTGGTTTACGGTGAAACATAAGTGAGCACAATAAGCTCATACCTGACAAAGCTTCAATAATAATTCCTCTCCCCATAAAATAAATTTAAAAAAAATAATGTATTGATACTCCAATTTTATTTGTTAATTTTTTTTTCATATTATTTAAAAAAAATTAATTTAAAACTATTAATTATTTTTCAAAAATAAATATTTTGAATATATAAAAGTGTTTTAACTTTTTCCTAACATAAATATATCCAAATAATTTAAAAAAAAGAGCTTTAACAAATTAATATATTTCTTAAAAAATGGTAATTGAGCCTAACGGACAAATTAGCTGTGACAACACCTGAACGCTAAAGTTTGATAAATGAGTATATATATATATATTAAAAATAAATATCTAAGTCAATAAATTTCACACAAAATAGATGAAAAATATAGTTTTAAAATGAAATATATTATGAATGTAATATATCTCAAAAACTATGACAGCTAGGATAATTTATAATTCATAGATCGAAAGAAAAAGAAAAATACTATAAAATATTGTCAACTTGTGGTATTTAGACTCAGATTACCATTTAAAAAAAAAATATGCTCAATGAGATTACATTGTGAAGAACCGTGAAGTGCTGTTCCCTAGAAGCAAAACACTCCAACGTCATAGAAATGTTTAATTTTTACCTTTTGCCGTATAGAATTTCGGTTACATGATTAAGAAAGTTTGAAACATTACCTTTACAATGATATATAACACATTTCAATCCAATAATATTTGCTAGGGTCAACGTTGAATTGAAAAAAAAAATCTGATTTTTAGGCTGTAAAAACGTGTTAAAGTTCTTGATTTTGTTAAATTTGTATAGATTAAGAATTGTAATAGTACGAAAGATTTGGAAAGCACAGATAGAAAGATGAAGAATCGTTGCATAGAACAGTGTTAGGTACTGTAGATTTGTTAGACAGAATTATAGACTTATTAGACAAAGAATGATGTAAATATGTGTATCACAACTACACAGTTGTTGTGTTACTCATTTATTGCAAAATACATAAATTTGATCAATTAATTAAATATTATTTATATCATTTGAGGCATATAAAATCTTCTTCATGATTATTATTAATTTAAGTGGGTGATAGAGGATCGTGGATCTTTTAAAACTTGTTTGGCACAACGGTCACAGCCCAGACCTATCGACTAAAACTAAATACAACTCAGTCAGCCATCACGTGATGAGGGACTATTACTAATACTCTAAATAATTACTAAAATTAGTTATAACATAATTAAGGTACTTATCCATATACAGTAGAGATTGGTTTTAACCAACATAGTGGTCCTGATGTAGACACTAGCCTTAGATGGCCGCCATTCTACACTGCACCGGCGATCATGGTAAGCCGAACCATTTAACCCGGGGTCACATGACCCTATCCAATTTGACTACTAAGCCATTATTTTTTGGGGGGTTTAAACTAGGAACAAAAAGGTATATACAATGATGAATCCACGTTGAAGTGTTACTTGCAGCCTTCCAACCGGTTCAGTTCCTTCCGAATCTGGTGCACAACTCATTCTTCTTTCGTGCGTGCCGGACTTCTGAGCTCCCAGGGTGGGGGAACATGCAAGGCATCATTCGCTGCCCCTGCATTTGTGGCACCGGGCAACGGATGCGAACAAGTGACTGCCACCCCAAATGCAGGGGGAATTGTGGTGGGCAGATCACCACACATTTTATGATATTTTGATTGCATGATTATGCATCAATAGAACTATAGCTTTACAACGCTATTAAATTTATTGCGGTAGGATGATTCTCAGTAGGCAAAATGTTGAATTGGAAAAAACAAGTTTTTGTGTCGATTACTGACACACCACACATCGTTAATCAAAACTTTAGTGACAAAGAGCCAGTTAAAGGGTTTTAATATATATATATATATATATATATATATATATATATATATATATATATCACACAGCTGATTACCAGCATCTTAAAATTAGTGACATTCATTTAGAAAATATGTGAAAAGAATTCAGTTTAACTATAAAATAAAAAATACCCGGCTTCTATGGTTTGTCCCAAAAAGTGTTATGCCTACATTGGCATCTGTTCCTGAATTTAACCTTGCTCCTGTGTACACCGTCACCAAATATCCAAACTCTTCTCCAGGATAGTTGTCTTCTAATACTACCACTGTTCTCTAAAAAAAAAAAGTTTGAATTAATTTCTAGATTGATTTCAAAAGAAGTAAATCATAACTGCATGTAAAAAAAAAAAAAAAAAAAATTTTAAATAAAAATAAAACAGAAAGATGCAACTTATACTCTCCTTATTAAGTGGATCAAAAAGAACACGCCTAGGACCATGTTAGAAACTAAAACTAAATATTATATGCTCAAGCCTTTTTCTGGGGTATTGAGCAATTGCTGTTTCAAAAATAACGAGATAGATTAAATTAAATTTCCAAAAATGTATTTATAATAATGTGTAGTCTTAAGATTAGTTTGGTATTTGTGTAAAATTGTGCTTATATGAGATGAAAAGACTTGTTACTAAGTGGTTCTGGGTTTGAGGCTATAATCACGTGATAGGTATGTGATATCCGGGACTTAAAAGCGTGCTTAGAAACAGTTACAGGAGAGGGTTCAAATTGGACACAGATATTTTTGATTGGTGAGGGAGTTGATTTGTAGACAATGAAATTTGTATTAAAGTGATTTTTGCAGAGTGAACAATGTAAAATACTATTAGTTTGAAGTCAATTAATATTAGAGTCAGTTTTGAAGGTGATGTGGGAGATGAACAAAAATATATTTTGTTTGTAAAGTAACTTGTCTTGTGAGTGTGAACACGGAGCATGTGGCGTGAATTGAACTTTGTTCGGTATATAGACAATTTAAAGCCGTATTTTAATCAGAAAGACTCTGAATACTAATATATGAACTGTGTTTTATTAGTAGAGACAAGATCTGTGAAATTCATAAATATTGAATTGAAATCTGAGACAACGTACATACAACATGGACTAGGTCGGACCTCAACCGTCAAGACGAGATCTTCATGATACAACAGAAGTCTACTTTGGAGAATACTGCAATGTGGTAACACAGATAACAGACAATATTATTTTGTTTTCTTTGTACAAAAAATATTAATGATAAAACTTTTAAATGGTGATTGAGAGATGTTAGAATTTTGTTAAATAAGTAATTTAAATGTTGTAAGTTATTTTAGAATATCTAAACTAAAGTTTTAATAGAAAATTTCTAACTTTTTCAATATGAGACAAAGATGCTCACATAAAAGTTTAATTAATCAGAGTTGCAACTAATTTTGAAGTAGAGTCACTTACAGGAAACTTGGTCTCTTCAAGACAAAATAATTCTTTTTATTTTTAACATAATATAATTTCAAATAATAAACTTATGTATGTGTATTAACAATATATATTTGAATAAATTACATGTTCAGTTTCAGAAAAATAAAAGGACTTCTTATTTACCATGAAACCATTTGGAAGTACACTTTTAAAAGAAAACACGACCCTGAGAATTTTCTAATTAATAACTTAAATTCTAACTTTTTCTAAATTGGTAAGCTTTAAGCTTCCTGGCGCCCATAGCTGTGCAAATCATTTTATTTAAAATTAAATTTAATACAGTAACTTCACTCCTTAATATTTATATTTACACCATATGTCTGGTATATTAATTCAAAAATAGCAACCTCTTCGTGGAACATCCAGTATATACTCTATTACAATCACTTCTTTTTTTTTTACCTGGAGATTGCCCAAATAAGAATGAAAAAAGGTGGGTATTTCATTCAGATCTGCAATCTTAAAATTGTTTGTTTTACCATATTTTTTCTGCTTATACTTGTAATTTAGCCTCTATCTTCCTAAAATTATAATACATTCACTTTTATGAAACTTTTACTTCCAAAAATATTTTTAATGTAAATTAACATGAGATTATCTTGAATATATTTTTAGCAATCTTTCCTTGTTTAAAGGAAATTTGGAAGCGTATACTCAAATTTCCTTCTTTTAACATTGTTATTATACGAATAGGCACAACCTATTATTTTTTTAAAATAAAATATATTTATTAGTTTATTGCTATTCCACTATCTAATCCAATAACACATAAAATGTTTATTTTTTAAATCACCATTAATTTAAATAGTTTTAGTAGAATCACATCTCTTCTTTTACATAGTTGGCCAAAAATTGCATTGAAAAATTACTCTGATACCAAAACATTTCATCTATGATCAACAAAAATTAGAAATACTTATTGGTACTGTTTACTTTAGTAAGATCAAATAATCAAGCTTGCCTTAGAAACATGCTTGAATTCCTCAGACCAAGCAATGATATGGCAAACCTACCAGACAGATGGGATAGTTCATCAGTAGGTAATGGCTGGTGTCAAAAGTGTTAAAAGAGCAAGGATATAGTAATTTTTTTTATAGTTTTCAAAATATTCCATGGCTAAACATAAATATAAATTTTATAACTGTTATTTGTTATAACCCTACAAAAAACACTATGACTTTTAACAAGGGACTACAAAATTTGGTCTGCATATTTCAGTCTGTTTTTCAAACAGACAAAAAACTGAGAGTTTCAGATAACTTAAACAGATACAATGGTTTTATTTTATTTTCTTCAAATTAATGTTGTTTATACGTTGTTTCACCTTGAATATGCAACTTATTTATTTATGTTTGTGGTTTAACATTTTTACTTTGTGCCCGTGGGACTAGTGATGACAAGGGACCAAAATAACACATGGAGGAATCTAACACCAACAACCAGGCTCAAACCTGTGCACTTCCCTGATACCAAGTTCGAGTTACAGCAAGCTAAAGTACCTGTACCACACTATTTAGTCCCTTATTGTATTTTCATATGTTGATATGTGCTTAAAAAAAAAAAGAAATAAGCCAGAAACAAGTCTCAATATCTGAAATATATGACTTTCTTATAAATCAGTCTCAAAATTACAAATTATGATGTAATCACAACGAACCTGAATTTCTGCAGCGTTATCTTTATATCTTGCCCACATTAAAAATACAATATAAAAAATCAAGAGAGAAATTACAGCTATGAAAACAGCAGGGTTGTCTTTAAGTGTCAGAAAAAGTTTGAAGTCCTCTACAGGATTTATTAAAGTTGGAGGTACAAATCCAGATCCACCAAAAATTGACAAGTGTTTACAAACGCAATGCAGTCTCTTAGTAGTGGTATCTTGAGCTACCTGTAACAATACATGTATCAGTTAGTTAAAAATATATAATTAAAATAATTTTCTTTGACTCTCATATTAAAAAACTTCAATATAAGCATTAACATTTACTGATTCAGTGCCAACAGATTACTCCTAGTGATGGATTTTGTTTACGTAATCGTGGATTTATTCTAGCTGTTACATTTTGCATATGGCACAGACAATCTGTGAATTCCTTGTGGTATTTTATAATGTATATTAAGATCTATTGATATCAAACTTTACCAGATAAATTCTTGTTACTGAATTGCCACTGACAGGTTTAAACATTTTGTGTTTAATGAGTTCGGTTTGGCTAGAAAGGTTTTTAATTCTGAATTCAAAACTCCTTGTATGGCTAACCTGTTGAATTTGAGTATTCCAGGCAAACCATTTACCGTGGCACTCTTCTACCGGAGATCTCCAATCTGGAATTCACATCATGCTCTCATATGGGGTACTCTAAATATGCTCTCCTATTGGGGATTTGAACTGCAATCTTTTTGTGGCATTTTTATTTACACCAATCACTTCTGGTTTTATTTGTGACTATTTCTACATATTTCATTTCCATTGCCTGCATTTTGCTCAAGTACCTGGGAAGAAGTGGAAGGCTCTCATTTCCACACACTGTTATTGGGATTACCAATGAATTATTTGTACAACTGCAATTTTGTTTTCATTCTTATCTCCTTTTTTCTAATATTACATTGCTGATCTGATAATAAGCTGGCATTGCTATCTTTATTCTATTTAATATCTTCTAATCATCCTTTCCATTACAGCTTATTATAAGTCCTAGGTTTTGAAATATATCCATTCTTTTCAAAGCACTTCCATCAAAAATTATTCTGACTACCTCCTTCGATCGGTTTTCTTTGGACACCCACATCATTTTAATCTTCTCCACAATCAGCATCATACCCCTTCTTTTTAATTCATCTACTCCCTACTGAAATCATAGATATTTTCCACAATAAGTATATTATTTTCACACAGAAATACTTGCAGATATACAAGTCTAAGCCTCTACATGTGAATTTTAGTTTTATTCATGCTCCTCTTGCAAACTTTTATGATCTCATTCATAAATAGCAGACTCAAGCTACCTTATTTCAAACCGTTTTCCATATTGAAGTCTCTCGACAATAACTCTTCCTCCAATTTTATTACACCAACAGGTTTGTGATAAATACTTTTAATTACATTTACTAGCTTTTCTGGTGCATTCTTTTCTTGTAATGTACCCACAATATTTCCATGTGTCAGAGTCCAATGCACCCCTCAAGTCCATAAATGCAAAGAAAAAAATCTTTCCACTTAGCTATATATTTTTCCATAATGGCTCTCAATTTGTAATAGTTGTTCTGTGTCTGTCTGTCAGGTCGGAATGCTGCTTGCACCTTTTCCACAACTCTTCTGAGTCTGTCCTCTAATACTCTCATGTACAGCTGTAATGTTTGGAAACCATTTGCGACCGCAATGTTTCATTTAACACCACTAGCCTAGCTCTTCATTTTGGAAATGATAATGTTTTGCTCAAGTCCATTTTGAGGTCTAACACATGCTACCCACATCTGTCCTTGCACTAATGAGTAGCCAGTTTTGAAAGACTCCAAGAACTGGGGTGACTGTTCCTTGGAACACGTACACAGTTTGTACATAGATGATGTTAGGATTTAGGTTAAGTTAAATTCAAACTAGGCAATAAAAAATATTCTGAGTTCCTTCGGTAGACACCAGAACATAAACAATCATTACCACAGAGTACAAAAGTTAGGCATTTGCTTGGCTTGGAACCTTCCAACGTCTCACAAATGACTAACAAGTATATAAGCTGCTGGTGGAGAGAAAACAAAGTTAATCAATCAGCAGAGAGATTGGATCTAGGGAGAGATTCTGCCAGATGGGAAAACGTTGTCTGTGGCAAATCAAGATCATTAGTGAAAAGGATCTACTAAAGAGGAACACGACACATAATTAAGATAGCTCAAATAATAGAAGGTGAGCAAGTCTCATCTGTATAGAAATTTAGTAAATTTTTGGAAGTCATAAATTGTCATAATCATTGGGACTATTTCAATCAAAAGCTTAGAATATTTTACTAATAGATTATTTTACGATTTCATATCTCATTACATTTGTTTATGAATGTCAAAATATTAATGGAGAACGATATAAAACAATATCAGTTTTTAGCTTGTATTAGAGAATTATAAAAATAAAATTGTATAAAGTATTAACATTAAGATACTGGATTATTTAAAAAATACACTTTTAGCACTGAACCATAGTTTGCTTAGCTCAATTATTATTTTTTTGCCCCGACAACTGAAAATTCTATTCCTTACAGTTGACGAAAGATATAACCCTATAATTATTACAATCGTAACTACTTTCTTTCTTGTGTATCGGTACAATTTACTTTTCTTTTTTTAAAATATAAATTAAAAGGATTGATCTGTAAAATGTAACCAAATATACTAATTCACAGAAGTGGAATTGACGTTATTAATTAAAAAGGATGAAGTAATTTATTTTAAAAATAAATTTAATTTTCAATTATAAAATTAAGATACTTGTCTGCAACAAAAAAACTTAAATACATGAAGTACATTTTGGGTTCCAATTCAACGGTAACAAACAGAAAAATATTTTAAATTTGAAAAAATTTAGTTTTTCCATGGCATTTAAAATATGGTTTAATTAACTTGTTCTTTGAAATCTATCTGATTCGGGTGTTAGATCATTATAAACTGATTTACTCTTTCAATAATGATTGGTTTTATATTGCAATTAACATAATCAAAATAGAGAAAAATATAAAGTAGTACATTGTAAACATTTTGGACTGCCATTTTGAAGTTGTAAAAGATGTTGAAATAAATTTTTTCCTAAAAATTTTTAGTTTCATAAATTTTTCACATTAATTTATGTTTAGTTTCATAAATTTTTCACATTAATTTATGTTTAGTTTCATAAATTTTTCACATTAATTTATGTTTAGTTTCATAAATTTTTCACATTAATTTATGTTTAGTTTTATAATATCACATGACCCATATTTAGGCCAAATGACATTGTGTCAATTAAAACATTTGAATCAAACGAAACAATTAGTTTCATTCTGACTGAAAACAATTCAACGCACACTGAATCAAACAAGCCCATATACAATAGTTGGTGTATTATAATTTGTTGTAATCTTTATGCAGCGTTCTGATTTAGATTATTCTTTTTCTGAGGAGTTTTATAAATATGTGTCCGTTTTTATAGCATTGGTTGTTATTAAATTAAAGTTATTGAAAATTTCAGGTTCATCCATAAAACAGAAGAAAAATTCTGATAATACTGTGCCACTGATTACAACATTAAAAAGATAACATTTCAAAATTACACATGAATGAGCGCAGAGAGTTTTAATAACTTTATATTATATTTAATTAAAAACAGATACAAAATATCCCCAAAAGAAAAATTATTTGTAATATTTGAGATAAACAATAATTAGGTAATAATAATAAAAATAAAACAATTTTATTAAAATTTTAAGTTTACAAGTATATTACACAATAAATAGAACAGTTTATACACAAGGTGTTTCCATAATGTGCAGAGATAATTCAGGGGGTGGTTAAATGGGTCAAAACAAAGAAAATAGTTCCTGTTATATATATCCTGAAACAATTCTTTTACCAGCTATCCGCCATTTCAATTTTTTTACTAAATAATTGTTTTTCTAGAGTAATCAATTGAGTTGAAATTTTGGACAATAGTCATCATTGTAAAGACCAAAAAAATAATCATCATTGAAAAAATAATCAACTTGTTCCAATAATCTGTTTTAAAATGCTGGTCACTTAAATATTTTTATAGAAAATAACTGCATTTAATAATTTTTAAAGTTAGTTGTCATCTCTGCAAATTACAGAAACATTTATAATTGTAAAGTAAACCGTAACTGTGCATTATAAAAACAAACAAATAAAAGTTTTTCCTTGATACTGTGCATTGCTTTCCTGCACTATCATGCTAAAGCAGTTATTCTGGTTTGAATCCAGAGGCAAAATGAAAATGTTCCAGGCCATTTAGTTTAATGTAGTATGGGTTCTGTCTTATATTTGAAAAATGAGAATCAAACCACAAATCTCGACATTGGAACAATGTGTATTCAAAAATGAAAAATAATATTTTTACGAAATTCCCCATACATGATTTAATGGTTACAGATTTAACTGGATCAATCAAAGTCGAGAGGTTCTCGCATAGAATCGAGACATTTTATCAGAATAACTTTGTATAACACTGAAAAATGGTGATTGTGGTTTCATAAAAATGAGAATAAATATTAATAGGTTCTTAATTATTATGAGATTAAAATGACAATAAGAAAGTATACTACAGATTATTGAATTAATTATACTAACCTCACAGCCTTTACTACTAAAAATAGTTTCACGCCAGATCTTACATTTCACAGTCAAGATGTTAAATGAATATTCAAATTGACTTTTATTATTTGATGTTGCCTAGATGGAAAAAAAAAGTTTATAAATATACAAACATAATAGCTTCATTTAATCTGTTTCTATTTATATTAAATCAGTAAACACAAAATTAGATCTATGATCTCTTATTACTTACTCAGCTTATACAGTGTAATTTTAGTTTGGTATATACAGATTTTTAAATTTCATAATCTATGGAATTTGATAAAGTTATTATAAGTATGGAAATAATATCAGGTGGGCTGGACACCAGAGTAATACAATGTTTATCGAACGATCATTGTGATGAACATCTTATGATATTTTTGCTGCACACCAAACCGATACAATATGTTGGTAGGAGACATTTTTTGAATTACTTCATCAGTTGTAATGACGAGCTCATGATGATGTTTTCATAAAAAATGATGTTTTCGTAATGGAAATTTAAAAAAAGGAAAAAGAAGGGAAGAAAATGTAATTTAATAAATGTGCAACACAGTTCCACTATCTCTATTCAACAATAATTAAAGAATTTTATAGGATGGACCCTGAAAGTTTCCATTTCTTATTGCACCTTGTAACATTTCCCTTGAAAAACGTGATTTTTTTTACTTCTGTATTTTAATTTGGCTGCAATGGTCTTGCAGGCCGAACCTATAACGTCAGTTTTATCATAGTCTCTCTGTTTATAATTACATACCGGTAATACTATTGGTGAAAAAAAAAAAAAAATTATTATTAGTACACATCTTGCCACTTTTAATTGTCATACAATAAAAGTAAGAGTTAGGCAGAGCTTGTTGTTATATATATCATTATCATACAAGTGTTCATCTGTTTAGCCACAACACAATTTGAATGCACAATGGTAATAGCTATTGAATAAGATAGTTATCGCAGATATCACTTATGACCATAAGATATGAATCATATTGTTCTAGTGTGCAGATGTATTAACATCTGTAGCCGTTGTCATGGTGAAATCTAGACCAAAACCATGAAATGTAAACTGGCCATGATTTCTATAACACTTTTTGACTTATCATTTAAGTTTGTATATATAATTGAGAGGTTTTCAAGAGATAATAGAAGGATGCTCAAAAGAAATTTTAAGAGAGAGAGAGAGAGAGAGAGAGAGAGAGAGAGAGAGAGAGTGAGAGAGAGAGTGAGAGAGAGAGAGAGAGAGAGAGAGAGAGAGAGAGAGAGAGAGAGAGAGAGAGAGAGAGAGAGAGAGAGAGAGAGAGAGAGAGAGAGAGAGAGAGAGAGAGGGGGAGAGGGGGAGAGGGAGAGAGAGAGAGAGAGAGAGAGGGAGAGAGAGGGAGAGAGAAAGGCTTATAACTAGGGAATAATTTATTTTAGGTTAGAGTTTAATAGGGCACATAGCTTATTAGATAAGATTTTGTATGGATAAGGAGACACAGGCTTACCTTAGAAAATGGTCCTTGGTATTACCTAATAGTACACAAGAAAAAAAACACTCACACACACAAACACTAAAGTTCTGATCAATGTTTATGTGTGTGTTTTCTTACTTATGCACTATTAGGTAATACCAACAACCATTTTCCAAGGTAAGCCTGTGTCTCCTATACATAAGAATAATTTATTTTAAAATATAATTTCTTAACCATACACTATCATCAAAACAATTCCTTTCTAACTTCATGTAAGATCAAATTAAAATTCTATTCACATGGAAGTTGAAATATAGCTTGGCATTCTGATATTTCTAAGCATACGTTTACACATTGTTTTCTTCATGTGCTGTATTGTCGTTGAGTAAGCCCACTGAAGGCAAGCTAATTAAACACAAGGCTCTCTTGTGTAGTAGAAAAACTTGAAAAGTGAACATTTGTAGCAAAAATTTGTATGAAATATGGAAATGCCAAACAGAATGTTCAGTTACAAGGAAGAAAAAGGATGATTTATGCAATTTTATATAGAAAAGGAAGCAAGTGCAGTGAAAAGAATGTGGATGCATACACAACAATAGACTGCAGCAGAAAGATCATCCAACCAACCAAGTTAGAGCATTATAAATATAATTCAATTGCTAAAACAATTAAAATTATTATTAATTATAAAAGAAAAAAAAAAAAAAAATACTCACAGTGATGTCAGGTAAAATACCAACATAAAAGAAGGAATCAGATTTTATTATAGTATCATTGACTTCGTACCTAGGATTTTCTTCAGTAACAGTAATTGCTAGTTCTTCCATATAGTCATAGTCAGGTATCATATCTTTAAGTACCAGTACCTAAATAGTAATAATAGTTTCCATTGTTATATTTATTACAAAAAACTAATAATATTTATTGTATTTTATGAATTAATTTGTTTTTATTTATTACATGATTATGTTTATATTTTAGTGAAAAATGAAGATCAATGATACCAAGAATAAATGACAAAAATCAAAAATGAATCTAGACCGATGTTATTAAAAACTTAATTTTAAATTAATACAACACTGATTTAAGTTTATGGTACAAGTGAAGCAAGTGTCTAGATCCTATTTAAATACATAGATATTATTTCAAACACGTGTTTCATGGTTTATTTTTATATTTTCATTGGCAACTGATATTTTTGGTGAAGATAAATTTTGGTTTGATTTTATTTGATTTTAAGGGTGGGTGAGTGATAAAGTTTTTATGTATTGTTTTTACACCATTTATCAATTAGGTACATTCACTCTCCCAAAACATTAAGTTCATCCTGTTTGGAAATGGTCTCTACTAAAATCGGCTTTAAAAATGGTTTTAGGGAGAGAAAGTGATTTTACATTAAATTTTATAACATAAACAATTCACTTTGTTTAGACCTATTCTTTGTTTTACAAATTTATTAATAAACCAAAGAGTATGTTGGAATTTTAAGCTTATATACAAAATCTATATTTTAAATGAAAACTTTGTGTTTATTTAATTATTTAAATAATAATAATACAAAATAAATAACTATTAACATCAAGTTAAAATAAAATTTTAATTAGGAACACAGTGCAAAAAACATTTCACAAACTTTCTCTCCATCCCCAAAATCAAAATGAACCAAAAGTCGTCCATAAAAATATCAATTCAGTATAAAAGAAAATGAACCATGGGTGTTGTTTTAGAAAAAACAACATATATTAGGTAAGTTCCTAAAAGTTATTTTGCTTGTGCCATAAACATGTCCTCGGCAAAATGGAGCTTTTAATGACGATGGTCAAGATTCAATTTTGACGAAATTTTCCTGAACCATAATATATTTTTTTACTTGCGATTTTTCACACAAGTTTGGATTATTAACCTCTATATTTCACTAAAATTTGAACGAAATAAGACTACCGAATGTTGATAGTTTTAGTTTTTTAATAATAATTCATTTTGCTTAAATCACCAGTGGAAATGATCACTAGGTCAAACACTAAGCTTTTTTTGGAGGTTAAAAAAACCTACAGACTGATAGATCACTAGTCTGATTCACACCTACAGACTGATAGATCACTATTCAGTCGGCACAACTCCCGTTAATTAGTTGTTTGCCATTCGTTATGAAATGTAATTCTGTTAATTGTGTTTTTTTAAATCATGTCAAGTCTTAGTTATTTTAACTGCTCAGGCCTGGATCTCTTGTTTAGGTTACTACTTTTAGTTTCCAATATGGCATAGGCAATTATTTATTAAATTTAAGTTAATTTTTATTACGAAATATAACAGATTTTGTATTTTATTATAATTAATGACAAAGTTAATTTGTTACTTTTTATAAAGTAATACAATAAAAGTTACAAAGGTAAACATTTTTGAAATAGGAGATGTTATATATAATGGAAAGTAGCTTAGATTTATAACCCATGTAAAATATACGATTTGACTGTGAACTGAGCCTCAGTGATACTACAATAAAATAATGCAAAGTACATCCAACTCTTTGGTCATTTTAATCCAAAACAATTTCTAAGGTAATTAAGAAAAGATATATACAGTGTGATT
This sequence comes from Aphrophora alni, assembly GCA_963513935.1. Taxonomy (NCBI): domain Eukaryota; kingdom Metazoa; phylum Arthropoda; class Insecta; order Hemiptera; family Aphrophoridae; genus Aphrophora; species Aphrophora alni. Next base: position 98,358,903 of record OY740769.1, on the reverse strand, counting down.
ATAACATTGTGGTAGTGATTCAAATTGTTATAGCTCCTAAGCAAAGACAGTAGATGTATCAAACAGTTATTATTTAGTTTCATTCATAATTGGGTGACCCATTATGGTTTATTTCATCTACAAAATACACATGATGACCGTGCTAAAGAAAGCTCGGTGTGTTTTATGGCTTTAAAATTTAATTCTAGACTTTTCTAGTACAACGTGAGTAGCGACATGTGTTTCATGAAGATGAGACAATCAGTTGAAAGAAAGTGGTAGCTTATTATAGAAAGTGTTGAGGTAAGCTGTCGGTCAACAATGAAACTGTTGAAAATACACAAAAATGATTTTTATCAAGTCTAACAAATTTACTAGAGAGCTAGGTGATCCAAAAGCAACAGTTTACAAGGAAAATATGACTCAGATTTTGTAGGCTATAAACTTCAATTATTGCATGCTTATAGGCCAAGAAATAACTTTGAAAGGTATGACTTTGCCGTAGTAATTTTTTCAAATTGAATCTAATGAGAATTTTCTACTTCAAGTTATGTTTAGTGAGGAGGCTACTTTCTATACTTCTGGAGATGTTCGTATTTGGGTAAATGAAGTCCCTCATATATGAGCGTCCCAAAAGTCAATGTTTGGCGCCCTCTTGCTCTGGATTTTATTATTGGCCTCTTTTATTTTGCTAAAAGTATTACAAGTGAAATTGCCTACCTTGACATATTGAAATTATATGTTCTTCCCTAAAAACTCGATTTTTCAGCAAAAAGGGGCACTATGCCAATGTTGTTTGAGATTTCCTTAATATTGGAATGGAAGAGGTGGACGGACACTTGAACAACTTTTTATCCTACTTTACACCCATTGACTTTTATTTATTGAGGTATGTTAAACAAAATTAATGCCTCGAATGAAAAGATTCGGAACATCGAGCAGTGGCATCAATACGTCGAACAGTGACCAGATGTTCTTGGTCGAGTGTGGGAAGAACTGGAGCTATACCAACCGGGTCCATGTAGAATTTAGGCAAATATCTTTTTGATCTGTTCTTTCATATTATTCATGTTTCACTTCTTAAATGTATACTTTTCTAAATACATATTATTTATTGAAAACAAAACCCTATCTAGAAATTTTTAAATAGATCCAAAATGGGTTCTATATTGCACAGATTAAAAATGGAAGTAAGCTGATAAAGTGAAAAAAAATACAAGATTTTCTTAAGGTTTTATATTTCCAATATGGTTAAATTTAATCTATTAAGTAATAAATTCTGTTAAAATATTTCACTAAAATTTACCTTAAATGGGACTGGTGGTTTTAAAAATTCAAGAAAAAGCTTTGCACCTATATCAGATTCAATTCGATGGACAGAAACAGTCAAGTCTTTGGTATCATCATCATCATCGGACAGTATTTGGTACACAGTACCATTTATAGGAGTCGGAGCAGCAGGGGTTAAATCTAAGAAAATGTCTAAAGGATTATTCAGATGTGAAATTGATTTTCTTAACTTTTTATTTTGGTTACGCATTTTAACAGATACTATATTTGACTGTACATCATTATTACTTCCTTGATACCACCAGAAAGGGTTTTTTTTTATAGACACAACCTGCAAAAGGAGAAGAGAATTAATTTAGTTTAAACTTCATATCAAAATTAATTGTAAAATCATAAAAAATAAATAAAAAATGGACAAACTTTCTCACTCATTCATCCCAAAAATCAAATAAAAATAACCAAAACTATTTGTTACCTTACCATGGTATGTTAAATCGATGCAACAATCATGAGTAGATGATTTTTATTTCTAGTTTCGTAGATCTGTACTCTGTATCATTTAATTTCCTCCATTAAAATTCCATAATTGTTATTTAACTCAATACATACCTAATACCATAACATGCACCACGAACATACATTATACATGGCGATTCAAAATTTTTCTGCCACGGTATATTTCGGGAGCCGATTCTATTGCTAAAAATAAGAAAAGAAGTTTTATAAATATAAGAGGGTTTGAATTTACAAATTGATTTGAATCTAAAAATCTTAAATTGGCACTTTTTAATATTAAGAATTTATTTAAAGAAAATTTGCTCAGCTTTATGGGCGCCAGGTAGCGTTAGCTTACCAATTTTGAAAAGTTAAAAATTAATTATTATTACATAAAAATCTCTCAGGGTCGTAGATACTTTTAAAAGTGTACTTTAAGTGGTTTTTCTTAAATAAAGAAACCTTATTTGTTGTGCTGAAACTGAACATGACTTATTAAATTCAAATTTTTAAAACAATTACACAAATTTATAGTCAAATTGTTATATTAGACATTCATATTCAAAATCCTAACTTATTATATTCTAACAATTATTGAATCAATTCATATGATAATAAAAAAAGGATCAAATTGAATTTTAATTATTGAATTTAATTTTGGTTGCAACTCTGGAAGTGAATAAATCTTTAGTTTGTTTATTTTAATTTATGTAATTAATAATTTTATTCTTTAAAAATAGATCAAGTTTCATTGAATTATTCATTAAAAAAAACTTTATTTTAATATTTTTTTTATACTTTATAATATAAGACATAGTCTCAAATATTATAACTCAAATTTGCCAAATCTAACTTATATTTAAACATTGAAACATTATTATCATGTTATACAAAAACATAATTTCAGAATAAAAGTCTTAACGTGTATACCAATCACATTCTTTTTAGTTAAAAACACAGTTCCTTGGAGCCGCCTTGTGGACGATGTCTCTGGTCCTATGTTCAGACTCTGACGTCCTCAGTTCACCTTCCCGCTTTACAACATTCATTGTTCAAATAATTAAAAACTATTGGCGTTATAATTTAAACTGTTCTATTTTAACACCTTACAGTTTTGTCTATAATTCACGATTCTATTGTCTTACTTTTCTTCGGACACGTACAAGCTATTATTTTCACAATATTTATAAAAGTTCACAGTACAGAAATAAAAGTTCACATTTTAGATTAAGACGAATGATCCTTTGATCATTCTTACTTTGATCTAAAGTCTTGAAAACACTTCTTTTTAAAACATTGTACTAAAAATTACTTTAACAAAAAAATACGTCTCTCTAGGTCAGAGACCTTCTCCCAACTGTACTTCTACATTTTTCTAATTTAAAAAATTTCTTTTAACACAAACTGGATACGTCTGACTCTATCAGATATCACCGTACAACTGTTTTAAAACATTGTAATAAAAATTACTTTAACAAAAAAAAAAAGAAAAAAGTCTCTCTAGGTCAGAGACCTTCTCCCAACTGGCTAAACCACATGTCCACTTTTGTCTAGCTTCAACCTAAGCGTCTTATTTCCAAAAAGCAAAGTCAGCTAAAAAACTGTTCACATTCCCTACAACACGGACACTGCTTAAATCATTTATATGGCAACTTATTCTGTCTGTTATCACAACACAATTATGACTTAAATATTTATTACTACTCACAACTAACATTTTATACATCAAATTAATATTTTGGAAATCTATATTAAATTTTATTCACCCTTGCTTTAATATTTATTTTCAGTCATTCATTTGACTCACGTGGTATTCTCTATAGACCAATTACAAATCTCCCGGTTTATTTTCATATTTCAAATCTTAATATAACCATTACTTGGTATCCAAATTAAAGTTAAAGTTTTAGGTATTACAGTTTATATAAACATAAGTCCGGAAATGGTCTGTCGGCCATTTTGTGTAAAAAAACATTAACGCAATTTTTAATCAGTGTACCAAGATATACAACTTTACTATGTAAATATTCAAAATGACGACAGTTTATAATTTTTAAAGTCAAATATCTCGGAAACTGTAAATTGTATGAATATTTTACAAGAGACAAAATATTTCTATATTTTAATGACAAATAAATTTTTCTATAACTTGAAAAATAACAAAGTTATTGTAAAAAATTTAAAAAAATAAATTGGTAACTGTCAAGAAAATGCAAAACATTATGATAGGCCTACTAGTAATTTCTTATTATACAGTGTCAATAACTCATGATAAAAAGCAATATTTTTTATCATAACATACTAAAAATTAGACTTTAACTTGTTTAAACTTTAAAATTTTCTTTACTACAGATTTTAAAATTAAAATAAAAAAAACGAATTACCGACAAAACACTTAGCAAGTTACAAGGTGTAATGTGCATATTTTGAATTTTTGTATATGAGATGAAACTAGCGGTAAAATTCATGCATAATGTAATTTGATCAAAAGCAAACGGAAGTTAATAAGGTCAAGCGAAAATGGTCTTTATGGTTGTTTCTAGAATAACGAAATAAATCAAAAATAAATTGCCAAAAAATGTATTTATATTAATAACAATGTTTAGTTTTAAGATAAACTTAATATTTGTGTAAAACTGTGCTTATATGAGGTGAAATACTAGTTGTCAAGTGGTTATGGGTTTGAGACTATAATTACGTGATTATAGGATGATATCCGGAATCTGAAAGCGTGAGTGGAGTCAGTTGGAAGGCAGCGTCTGAAATAGTCACACATATTTTCGATTAGTGAAAGAAATAGTCCAAGGACAATGGAATTTGTATTAAAGTGATTTTTACATAATAAACCATGTAAATTACTAATAGTTTGAAGTCATTTGATATTAGAATCAGTTATTGGACAATGTCGGAGATGGACAGACGTATTTTTCGTTTGTGAAGTGGTTAGTCTTTGAGAATGAACGCTGAGCACACGGCGTGAGTTGAGCTTTGTTAGTTATATAGACAATTTTAAACGATATTTTAATCTGAAAGACTCTGAATGTTAAAACATAAATTTTGTATAAATAGTAGAGACAAAACGTGCGATAATGATGAATCATAGATTGAAATCTGAGACTACTTAGATGCAAAGTGGACTATGGTGAACCTCAACCTTCAGGACGAAAGCTTCATGTTACAACCAAAGTCTACTTTGGGAAATACTGCAATGTGGTAACACAAATAACAGACAATCTTATTTTATATTTTTTTGTAAAAAAGTACTAATGATGAAATTTTAATTATGATTAAAATTTGTTAACATTTTGTTTGATAAGTAAATTTAAATGCAATAAGTATTTTAAGAATATATAACTTAAAGAAAATTTCTAACTTAATAATAAATTATAATTTTAAAATATGAGACAAAGTTACTCATGGACAAGCTGATTAGACAAAGTTGCAACTAATTTTGAAGTAGAGTCATTTACAAGAAACTTTGTCTCTTCAAGACAAAATAATTCTTTTTATTTATTTTTAACATGATATAATTTCAAATAATAAACTTATGTATGTGTATTAATAATGTATTTTTGAATAAATAATATGTTCAGTTTCAGAAACAAAAAAAAAAAGGCTTTCTTATTTACCATGTAACCATTTGGGAGTACACTTTCAAAAGAAATCACGACCCTGAGAATTTTTTAAATAGTAATAATAGTCAAACCCTTAAACTTTTCAAAATTGGTGAATTAATGTCACCTGGCGCCCTTAAAGCTGAGCAAACATTAATTTCTTTTCTTTTAAAAAATAAATTAAATGCAAAAACCATACATTTTTATATTACTTCAAAGGGTCCTAGAACCTACATCTTTCGTAATTTATTTTTCTAATTAAAGATGTAAAAATTTCATTGGAAGAAAATTGATGTAAATTCATCAGTTATCAGAATACGAGGAAGGAAACTGCGATTTCATACACATTTCAAAATTAACCATTGACAGAATATCTTCTTTTTTATGATCTTGCGGTAATAGATCTTGTATATGAGTTACATGAAACGTGTACAACTGTTGCTCATGAAGTGTCCGGCAAACGCTTGAAATATATTAACGCTGTGACAACCGTCTGGTACTTGCAGTAGAGATAATTCTAAGGAATTGTGAGTATTGCTTGGTCATTATTATGTTTTCTGAAACTTAGTTGGCGACCAGCATCCTCTCAGTTTCAATGTACAGTACCTGTCAAATTGATTACATTAAATATCACAATTCCGGTATTAATTAAATAAATACTATGACTTATAATTCTAATTTATTTATTCTCACTAACTGTCCATATATTATTTGCATTTCCCAAATAAATGAGTTTCTCATTTGGGTAGGAATTACTATTTTCTACTGATTTCTAATTATCTTGAATCCTATACAGGTTTAACTGATTGATATTTATAATTATATTTGACAATTTAGGATCGGCTCTTTGCTCCGCTCTAAATGTTAGCATTATTTACCAAAATTCTATAGTCTTTTATTTTAATTTAGTTGATTTTTAATTTAATCGGATGATTTTTCTACTGTTCTTGTACATCCTGATTTACAGTTGTGATATTAAAAAAAATACCTGCAAATGAAATTATGTTGAACTTGAAGAGTTCTTAATTTTTTATTTTTACTTAAAGAAAAAATGAATTTATGACTTATTATTTTATAATTATGGGCGCCAGACTTTCGTCATCATTTAACATACATAAAATGAATTTATTATCTCAGGGGTCGTAAGCTCTTTTAAAAGTGTACTCACAGTGATTCTGGATTCTAGAAATGAAAACACTTGTAGCTGAAATCTAACAAACATTTATTAAACATGAACTTATTTAAATGATACATATTTACTCATTATATATCCTAGCTAAAGATTATTGTTGTTTCCTTTGAAGAAGGTCTATTTTTTAAATCATGAATGTATCATTAAGTTGCAACTATTAAATAGTTTATTAAATCAAATAGATTATGATTATCTGTCTTTTAGTATTGAATTTACTTTATTAAAATTCTTATTTCTCAAAAAAAATAAATGACACATTAAAATATTAAACTTTTTTAAGAACAAAAAACATTAGACATAAAAATTTTACATATATACATGAGATTTTATTTTCAGCGTTTTATAACGCTGTTTACCAGTCTTTGTTGAAGATCATCCTCCATGTAAAACATTTGATGGCTGACCGTCTTCATCACGTTACTCGCACTCAAATTTGTTAACTGTTCACAGTTTATGTCCGTGATCAAAATGTTTATCAATTTTACAGTTCATCAAATATTTCGCGATTGTTCATCTTCCTACTGTATTTGAATATGATACAAATGATCATTTATTGTCTTTGCACGTGTCACGTTGTTCATTGAACACTTTGTCCGGTTTAACAAAACCAATATTGTTCATCACACAAAATTAATACATCTCACTATTCAAATTTAAGTTAAAACTGTTCTTTTAATATACTTTAACATATTTAGTTACATGTTGTAAAAGTTACTTTTATAAAATATGACTGATCACCTCAGAAACACAACCTTACTCTGCTAAGCTCTGATCTCCACTGCTCGAGAAACCATGTGATGTCCCACTTCCGAAAGCGTTCTTTCCGGTCACCGTTACAAAAATTTCACACACTCCCTATTTCTCACACAAATTTACAAACACTATTTATTAAACAAATTATATTAAAATTGAACATGATTATTTATTCTTTTGTTTTGAAAATCTATTTTTCTCTTATAAATGAATTTACCGAAAACTAAATGTTATTTAACAGCCTCCCCCTTTTACACTTGACCGCGTCTTTTTAAACATAAAATAAACTCTAATTTTTCACCTTATTACACAGTATCACACGGAATGTTTTCCTTTCCTGGACAGTGAACTATGTTAGTGTTGTATTCTTGTATCGCTAGGATCCATCGAGTTATCAGGGTATTATCAAAACTAAAGGTTCGTAAGAATTTAAGGGCCTTGTTGTCTGTGACAATAGTGAGAGGTGCTCCTAAAATCAACGGGCGGAATTTCTACAACAAGTGAACGATGGACTAAATAACTCTTTATCACATACAGTATATCTGCATTTTTTAGTGTCCTACTAATGAAAGCTATAACCTGAATTTGCCCATGCTCATCCCTTTGGTACAATTGATTAGCAATAGCATGGTCACTAGCGTAGGTTTGTAAAAACCTCTCCCTATTTTCCACAGGATGTACAAAAATTATGTATTTCCTAAATAACTATTTTACTCTATTAAATGAAATTGCCATTTCTTCACCCCATTTCCACGGTATTTCATTTTTAAATAATTTTAATAATGGCTTAGTTCCTTCAAAATATTTTGAAGTAAATCTTGAATAATAAATTGCAAATCCTAAAAACGACTGGAGTTTTTTTCTTACTTGTAGAAGTAGGAAAGTCCCTGATTGCCTGTAATTTTTTCAGGATCTGTACTTATTCCCTCTTTTAAAAAATATACGATACGAATTTAACCCATTCTTGGCATAATAATATTTTTATGGGATGTACGGTCAAATTAATTTCTTCAAATTTTTAGAAAATTATGTTGAAATGTTCCATGTGCTCCTCGAATGTTTCAGACATGCATAAAAAGTCATCTAACCTAAGGTTAAAATTTTACCTTAGTCTAACATAACCTAAGGTAAAATCATTGAATTCCCTTCTTAATTGTAGTTCTATTGTTCTTACAAGTGTGGTTAGTTTTGTAACCCAAAAGGAATCACTTTGTAATTGAATACTTTGTTGTTAAACAAAAATCGAATATATTTTTCGAAGGCTCGTCTAACGGTATCTGCCAGAAGCTTGTAGTTAAATCAAATTTAGTTATATATTTTTTTTTATTCTTACTCTTCTGTAAAATTTCTTGTATGGGAAGAGCGTTCTCATAGCCGGGCTCTATAATCTGCTCTAAATCATCTCTTCACCACTTTGAAAGTTTTACAATTAGATGCTCTTCGATGTGGATAAATATTATGATATTCCTGAACTGCAACCAAACCATTGTCACTTACTTTACCATAAATTAAAACCATATATATATATATATATATATATATATATATATATATATATATATATATATATATATATATATATATATATACTCTTTAAATGAAAAGATATTTGCATTGTCTCCCATTACATATATATATTAAAAATACAGGCACCTCAGAACAACACAAAAAACACAAGATTAATCAAATGCTGTTCCATAAAATTATTTGTTGATCAGCTGTTATTGCCAATCTATGTTCAGAAATTATTTCATTTCAGACGAAATATTTCACTATCTGCAAGTGTTTTGTCGACAAGTTTTAAAGAAGTTAAAGTCTAATTTTTAGTACGTTATGATAAAAAATATTGCTTTTTAACATGCGTTATTGACACTGTAAGAGATTACTAGTAGGCCTATCATGTTTTGCATTTTCTTAACAATTAGGTACCAATTTTTTTCGTTTTAGATTTTTTGACCATAACTTGTTTATTTTTCAAGTTACAAATTAGAAAATCTATTTTATTTGTCATTAAAAAATATAAATATTTTGAACCTTGTAAAATATTCATACAATTTACAGTTTCCGAGACATTTGAATTAAATATTGTAAACGGTCACCATTTTGAATACATAGTAAAGTTTTATATCTTGGTATATTGATTAAAAATAGCATAAACAATGCGATTATAAATGAGCTCACGAAATATTGATGTGCAATTTTGAATCACCCTGTATTGTGTAAAACTTTGATGTTTATAGTATTAAATACAACCCCTGTGAATAAATGAAAAACAAATTGATGGGTGCCATCATGGTACTTACCCATCCCCATTATTCAATATAACATAAGCAGATCCTCTAAATATAATGCCATAAAATGTCTTTTTGAAGAAGCCTCCACTCGTTACACTTGTGTCAGTGACTTGACCCTGACAGATCTTGTAACTATAAGAATATCACAATTTCTTTGGAAGTCAGGGTTCTAAATTATGTTATTGAAAATAACCTCCTCTATTTGTCATTCTAGAGAGATGTGGGATTGCTACCATTACATGCAGTATTGAAATTTATGATTTTGTATGTAATTTAGTATATTATAAGTTGTAATAATTAAAATCACAGGTTTTTTTTTTATTTATTTAAAAAGAAAATGAAGTTATAGTTTAATTAAGTTAATAAAAGCTCGACAAATTAGGGCGCCAGATGTTAAACATCAATAATTTAGAAAAAGTGAAGTTAATTATTTTAATCTCAGGGTGTAGTTCTTTTAAAAGTGTACTCTACAGTGACTTATCTGGTAAAATGAACAACTCTTATTTTTCCTGAAACATGAATTTATTAAACAAAGAACATCAGTACATTAACATCATTATTTAAATTAATCTTATAGATCATCTATATTATACATCCTAGCATTGATTATTATTATTGCCTTTTAAGAAGGTCTAATTTTTTAAATCTTGAATTTACTCTTTAACACGTTCGCTACCAGCTGCCGCATATATGCGACAGCCGGGTCACTCCCACAGCCCACGAAAAAATTCATAAACTTCCCTGTAGACTGGTCCTAATGGTTGTGACCGTCGCCACAGACCACGAATAAAATTTGTTCAAAATTTGTATGTCCAGTGACGTCAGGGATAGTCCTAGCTACAGACTAAGCGCCACATATATGTGGCGGACTATCCTGTAGACCGTGCCTAAACGATCTAACCTTCAAAATAGACTGTTGCGAAAAAATTTCTCATTTAGTATCAAGAAATCAACGCCGTAGATCTGCGGCGGCAGTCTATTTTAATGAGCCCAGCCTCCGCAGATCTGCGGCGTTGGGCTAGGAGTAGGACACGCCCGCAGCAAAATTGCAGCGGCAGTCTGGGGTTATGATTTTTTTTAAACATTGTGGTAGCGAACGTGTTAAGTTGCAATTAAAATTATTTATAAAATTAAACAGATTGAAATTATCTGTTTTTTATTATTGAAACTACATTATATAAAAAAAATTAAGTATGTCAGTAGACATTTTTTGTACTCTGACATGAAAAAGTATAATTATTTAAAAATATTAAATTTATAAAAAACTAGAACATCAAACATAATAAATTTTACATAATAAATAAATTAGATTCAGCGTGTTAAGTAACACGAATTACCAGTCCTTTATTGTGAGTTACTATTCAACTATGGTCCATATAGCATCGCATTTGATGCAATTTCCACCATTCTGAGCGCGTGGTAATTTGCCCGTCGGAATTATCTCAATCGCACTTCGCGAGTTTTTTTACTTCACTCGACTAATGTTTGTATTGCGAATGTTTGTTAATTTTTAGTCCATTCAACATATTACCATTGTTCACCATTTTACCGTATTAGATACAACACGCGTAATTGTCTTTCGCATGAAAATACGACAGTCTATTGTCTTTATTTCATAACACGCGATTCGTACCAAACGCTTCTAATTCTTTCCTCTATTCAAAGCTAATACTGTTTTTATCACTTGATTACATTGTTCCAAATACTTATTAACACGGCTTTCCACTTGTAATACCTAGAAGAGGTTAGTTTAATTAAATATTTAAAATCGCGGGTAATTGTAGCCGGGATGGCATGAGTCAAATGCGTATCTAATGACTTTCAATATTAAACAGAGTAAATTCATAATTAAAATAGATTTCCAAACATAAATAAATAATGATGTATAGTTTTAAGATAATTTTATGATAAAAAGTGTTTATTAATTGTATGTTATGTAAAATGATGTGATCGGACACTTTAAGGAAGTGAGTAGTTATTCGAATATAACGTTAGTTAGGATATTGCATACGCAGCGATAGCCAGTACCAACAGGATATTGGAATTCCGCCATGTGATTTCCCCAGTCTTGTTATAGAAGTTGAGAGAGTAAGATCTATTTAAGTGTGGCTCACCAAGTTATGGTTAAAAATGTAAAATGTGTAAGGAACAGTTATTTTGTGAAGGACATAGTGGATAGACACTTTAATAAGTTCAAAGAACAATATTTTTACATATTAAAACAGTATTAATTTATAAATAGCGGAAAGAGTTAGATTTTTAGGTATTGAGCACATGATGTGAAAGTAAGGACAAAGACTATTGTATTTCACATGTTAGACAAACAATGGTGGTAAAAAATCGCAATATAGACTTTGATAGAATTGGAAGTGCAGGTAAAATAATTTCAACGGTAGAAAACCATGCGGAACACAGGACTTCAATTAGAGGGCATTGTGGACAAAGACATTTCAACAGTTTGGTAACCCGTGTTATATAACACGCCATATTCAAATTTGTATTTTTATGTAAAATTTATTATGTTCTTTGTTGTGTTAGATATAAATTTAATCATTTTTAATTAAGTAAATTTTTTAGTCAGAATACCAAATAGGTAACTGACATAATTAATATTTTTTTTTTATTGCATTCAGATAATTAAAGTAAACAATAATTTTGATATTTTTAAATTCATAAGAGAAAATTACACTTGCAAGTTGAAAAGATAAATTTTAACAATTTTAAATGAAATTAGACTTTGGCAAAAAGTCAAGCAAAATAATTCAGATAGGATGTTAGTAATAAGTGATTTTCATGACACAACTGTTTATGATAAATGATAATGTATTTACTATGTTTTTCATGTCTAATAAATATCTATGTTAAAATTTCAGTTCCAGTGTTCTTCATTCCAACCAGAAATCACAGAAAGTACACTTTTTGATAGAATTCACACCCTGAGATTAAATTCAATCTAAATTCATAGAACAAAATAGTTAACTATTCAAAATTGACGAGAACTCGTCTGGCGCCCTTAAATGCTGAGCAAACTTTAAATTTAATAGTAATTTTAAATTCATTTTATTTTTTCATAAAGGTACATTTTTACATGAACCCTTAAGGTCATCATAATTTTCTAATAGTTACACACTCCAGACACCAGACTAAGACTACATTTTACAAAAGTTTATATTCACATAATACGTCTGGTCTACTCGAACGCTCCAACTAGACTGCCATCCTTACCTCTTGGTTATTTTCCACATCCTGCGGTACAGAGTTCACACTTTTCTATTTCACGGACTCTTATTCAAATCTTGCAGACGCACGCGATAAATGTCTCGCATAAGGTCGACACTGTTCAATAGTTTTATTTTACAAATCTCATGTCTATATTTTTTAACGAACAAAACACTACTTAGTTTATTATTATTAATTATATCTAATATTATACACATTAATTTATTTAAGTTTGGAAAACTATGTTAATTTAATTCCCTTGAAATGTAATACAAGTCATGCTTTTCGACTTATCTATCCCCTCCCAAATTAATTCTAAACACTTCCCGGTTACTTTATATTTAAATTAAATTAACCCTTTTTAGGTATTACAAAGTTATTATAGTTATTATAAGTTATTATAGGTTATTTAGTATATTATATTTAAATAACCGCCGTTTTGACATTAAAATTCTATTTTTCTGAATTTCAATAGATTTTTATTAACCCTTTGAGTGCCACAAGAAAATTTTCATAACTGGAAAATTCGGTAACACATCTTAAATGCACAGACTCACCCAAAAATGCCACAGGTATAAATGGTTTTTTAGAGAACTTTGTTATAAACGACACAGATTAAATTGTATACAAGATATCTTAACAAATTTAGTGTCAAAATGTTTAGTGTTACCTAGGCTACAATTATATTTGTAAATAAGTTGGATTCTATATGTAAAAAAAAAATTATGTATTAAAAACCAAATTTAAGATAATTTAGAAAAAAAAAATTTACATTTTTTTTTTAACCTCACAAACCAAAAATATTTTACATATGGGAAGTGTGCTATTTTCTATCTATATACTGTTTTCTATAAGTGACCAAATTTTTAAATTATTTGGTTGAAAACCAAACTTAAACAAAAAACTTTTATCTCAGAACTAACCTATCCCAACCAAACCTAGGCCTATTTTGTTTACCTGATGTACTAGGTTGATCTAAGTTTAAATCAATATCACTATCACTAAACTGATTGTCACTATCACTTTCTGGTTGATATAACGGGTCTAGATCACTGTCATCCCCAAATAAATGTAACAAATCATCTTCAGAGGCTAAAGAGTCATCGTCTGAATAACCTAAAAGTAATCTGTCTACTTCGCTACCTCTTAGATTTTCTTCATCCATTTCAAAGCAATATATTATCCAAAATACTACTTTAAACTTGTAATAACTAAAATAATAACCTTCAACAAACAAATAATAAAATAATACGAACAACAAACTTCTAAAAAAACTGATGACTGTAGCGAGAAAATAATATCAACACACAATAATATCAGTACACTTCTAACCTGCAAGTGAAAATGACAACAGCTGATTTTGTGCATCTGTAATTGTTGTCATCTGTTTAGTTAGCTAAAACAAAATTTTTTCCACCACTGAATATCACTGGATATACCACAAAGTATTTTAAAACACCGAAATACTATAAAGCAGATTACAAATAAATTAATTTAACTACGAAATACGCAGTGGCGATGGATCGTCACCGTGGCATTTCTCGCACGGAAAAATGGTGACGATAGATCGTCACTGTGGCACTTTTCGCACGAAAAAATGGTGACGATAGATCGTCACCGTGGCACCAAAAGGGTTAAAGTACACTATAGTCCCTAATAGAAAATTTCATGGTCCTATCCTAATTTTTATAGCCGCTACAGTTGCTAAGCTTATAAAGAAATTTAAAGCCAGACTAGCATTGAAGACTAACCAAGATCTAGATCTCCTAGAATAGTTTTTCCTTGTTATTAAAGGCAAAAAACCTCACAGCCATCAATATCTTTAAAAAGAAGATAAAATAAAGACCCCTAGCCCTCGAATACTCTAATAGCAAAAAGGTAGGAAAAGAACAAGAATTTGTCAAAATAGACTGGATAGAAAAACAAAAGAGAGGGATCTAACCCAAAAATACTTGAATAAAGGTGTAGATCCGCCTAGGTCCCCTCAAGGTTGCCAAATCTGTACTTATTAAAATAAGCCCCTGAGGATTCCTATAATTGTAACAAATTAATTGAAATCGATTAAAGGTGTGATTAAAAAATGATTATGTTTACATTTAAAAATCTTATAATTTGTCCTTAGCCACAACCCAATACATGTCCCCTTGGGACTTCAATATAAAATAAGTCTTTAAAGTTCTCGAAGTCTATCCTTGAAAACAGGTACAGTAGACTCTCATAAATCCGGACTATTGTGGCGGACGGCCGGTCCGGATTCCGAAAAATCCGGATTTCCCGGAGTCGGAGATAAGTTGGCCGCGGGGCCGATACGAGCAGTGATAAGCCGCACATGTAATCGCTACCGGGTCATGCCGATACCCAACGACACTTGTTACACTCTGATACATTAACTAATGGTACTGTTACTGTAATGTACATAATACAGTATTGGACTGAAATTAAGTAAAACACAGGGTAGGGCGTGTCAACTTCCACAGCCGCGCGGAAACTTCCACTGCCCATGAATCATTACAAAATACGTCATTCATGCAATGCGGTAGATCACGTGAAAATTGAAGGCTCTAAACCTACCGACAGTAAAAACTAAGGTGCCAGTAAACAGATGGTTTAGTGTGGCATATGGTAAGAGCCCATTTTGGACCATTTTTTATGAAGACAACCTATGTAGTCTTTTGACTACCTGAACATGTTACAGAAACTCATAATGCCGAATGTCTTGAATGAAGAAAGCTTATTTTCAAAATGGTTCCAAGAGGTTGGGATTCCTCTTTATTAAAGTTTCAACACTCTTCATTTGTGAGTGGTTTCACGATCAGTGTTCCAATGCATTGGACGACAAGGTGCTGTGGAGTGGCCAACAGAATCTCCAGATCTCACTCTCCTTGATTTTTTTACCTCTAGGGACACCTTAAAGGTATGGTTAATCAGGAAAAGATCTTAGGGAATGTATCATCGAAACGTGACGATATAACGTCTGATTAATGTTTTGCACAGTACTTTGCACAATTTGAAATTTAGATTATTTCTGTGCTTAGACTTTGAAGGGAAACATGTTGAACATATTTTATAACCTGTAAATTGTAAAAATTATAGTATTTGTATTCTATACAAACTTTAAACTTTATCAAATTATAATTTAATGAGAGAAAAGTTAGTTGGTGCTTGATGGAATTCCATATTAATGGACATAATCAAACAATTATATAATTTGACAACAGATCTGTAGTGGAATTAAATAATTGTTTCATTATTTCCATTTATCAAATTAGTCGTTTGTTCTGTATGGAGACAAATAGACTATTTCATATATGTGTATTAAAGTTAAATTTGTATAAATACGTCCATTTCATTTGTAACAACCATGATCAATAACATTTACCTCAACAATAAAAGATCCTGGCGTGTGTCCCAATTCAGTAGCCAATTTTGGTGAAATATTGAATTCTAAGCCTTTTATTGATGTATATTCTCCCATCTCCTTTGTATTGTCAGATTTCTAATTTACACAAAATACACAAAACTTAAACAGTATTATATTATTGTATATTATAAGGAAAAATGTATGAAAAATTAAAATGATTTACAAATAAAATCAAAATAACACAATGTAGAAAAAAAAAGGCGTGTAATTAAAAACAAGTACAGCTATTGTTAAACAAAAGGTATTGTAAAATTTATCTTCAGCCTCCTAAAAACATAGAAACTGGTTTTCATTTAAATCTGCATTAAGGAAATAAACTTTGCACAAACATTCTTACCAAAAACCAAATAAAAGCCAACTAAAATTATTCGTTAAAATGTCAATTCGGTAGGTATCAATAAAAAATTTTTTTTTTTAAATGGATCCTGTCTTTGAAAAAAAAATGTATTGAAAGAGGTCTATACTTGCTTCGCTTGTGTCAACCTTGTCCTCTTAGCATAATTAAGCTTTTAATGGTGAATCAGGATGCGTTGTTGTTTTTTGTTAATTATTCCTGAACCTTTATTGTTTTACTTGGAATTTTAGACATGGGTTTTAATTAATTTTAGTTACATTAAAATATTAACAAAATCAGTAGAGCCGATTTTGAGAAATGACTTCTTTAAAAAAGTCCATGCTTAATTTATAGATATTTTTATAGATAACTTACCAATAGACATTTTTGGAGAGGTGGCAACCTTTAGTATGGCTCCCTAGAGGCTATACTTGAGAAAAAATTGATCAAAGTCATTAAAGCTGTTTTTGATAAAAATCGTTGTTTTGGGTTATTGACAAAATAAAAACATAATAAATTCCGAGATATAGCATAATAAGCCCATACTTCAAATTTGATTCAAATGGGTCCACATTGACGGAAGGGAGGGGGAGGGAGAAATTTTTTTGGACTTAAGAGACCTCAAAAATGGTTGTATTCATAAAAATCTTGATAATGATTTTATTGATTCATTACAAAACTTTCTCTATAAAAAGAATAGTTTAAAAGTAAATCGAGTGAAATTTACAGTTGCCGTTTTCAATGAGTTTAATAAAAATACAATAACATTTTGTACTCATATAAACTTTCCATCCTTTTATCACCAACAATTACCCAATGTTGTACAGTCATTGAAAATGATTCTTATTACTTAGTCTTGGTGAATGCCATATATAATGACTATTTAAAAAACACTCTAGCAATTATCAAGAAAATACAATTTTATCCCTAAACATAGAAAAGATTTTTTAAATTTTTTATTCCTTAGTTTTCTCTATATATTGCTCATATGAGAAAAGTAAATATAACAAACCATTGTAATTTTGTTGTTGTTGATTTTACAAGGTTTCAGAATGAAAATTTTAAAATTAGGATTGTTAGGGTACTGGACTGTAATATATGCTCGTTGCCACTGCAATATATGGTAACGATATTACTAAATTTGGGTTCATTAAATAAAACACATTGTATTAGATTATAGCTACGACTGCGTGTTACAGGTAGGAAGGTGAGTTCAAGACTGGCTTGGATATGTAGCCAGGGAAAGCGTCAGTAATAAGGGCTGGTGGGAAAAGGTACTGGATAGCATTTATTAATTTGTCGTATGACATATCGAACCATATGACGTCACACATCATACGATGTCACGCGATACTCCCACTCTTGTACAATTAATTGTATATATCACAATTCCTCCCTCTTAATTCTTTTAAACAATACCAATACACAATTTTAGTTTTTTATATAAAATTTAAACACATCTTTTTCAAAATAAAACTTAAACACATAGTCGTATAACTTTTAAACCTAGAAACTTGAAACAATTTGACAATTAAACTAGTAACTTAAATAACCACATGATAATTTATTAGCAAAATTAAATTAGCAATTAATTTTAACAAATAAAATCAAATTTTTTTTTTTTAAACAATTCTATCCAGAACACAAACATTTTACAAAATATAATTATACATAATATATAATTTAATAATCAAGTCTTACAACAGGTTTCCTTAATCTAATTGGATATCTTCTTTCGACAACATCGGTAGTATTATTGTTTACAACGGATGTTGGAGAATTCCGTGTTTGAATCATAACAGGACTGGTATGTCTCCTAACAATTGGTGGAGAGCGGATGCTCTTCCGGGGTGAGTTATTTCCCCTTGTTTGAATGGAATCTGTCACTAAGTCAGTCAATGACTCTTTTATTTGTTTTGTTTATTTTCAGAAGGAGGCGAATTGACACCAATTAGTTGGTCAATATGCCTTCTCCATATTATACCAGAATTTAACCTTACTAAATACATTACTGGACTAATTTGCTTAACAACAATACCTTGAATCCATTTATCATTTGAACGATACTGTCTTATTAATACTGATTGATTTACAAACAATTTTCGTGTTCCCGTTCCTCTAAAATAATGAGTTTGTTTTTCTTGCTTTCCCTCTACTGTTTTGGCAATATTAGGTCTAATTAAATCTAACCTTGTTTTCATTGGTCGATTAAACATTAACTTAGCAGGCGTTTCTTGAGTTGTAACATGAACTGAATTTCTATAATCAAACAAAATTCTATACAATGCTAATCTAGTATCTATACCTTCTCTAAATGCACATTTTAATTTTGTTTTAACATACTTAACAGAATTTTCTGCTAGACCAATAGATTGTGGGTGATATGGTGCAGAACTAGAATGTTTATTACCATTACATTTAACAAACTGCTCAAACTCAAACGAATTGAAAGGCGGACCGTTGTCCATATGAATTACTTCCGGTAAACCTAATCTACTGAACAATTCCCTTAATTTATCTATTGTCTGACTAGCAGAAGTTGACTTTACTTCAAAAACTTCTAACCATTTAGTATGTGAATCTATAACAATTAAATACATTTTCCCTTTAAATGGACCCATGAAGTCTACATGTAATCGTTCCCAAGGTCTACTGGCATACTGCCAACAATGTAATTGATTCTTTGTAGGATTTTGTCTTTCAAAAAGACAGGAAGAACAACCATCCGCCAGATTTTCTATATCTGCATCTATATTTGGCCACCAAATATATGATCTCGCTACCGATTTCATTTTTACTATCCTTAGATGACTTGTGTGTAATTCATCTAATATGTATTTACGGAATTTATGTGGAATAATTACTTTATAACCCCACATTATAATTCCCTGTTCGATTGTTAATTCTTCCTTTCTTTTGAAATATGGACCTAATTCAGGATATTCTACAGAAATATGATTCGGCCATCCATACATTTCATAATTATACACTTTTCTTAATACTATATCTTTTTGGGTTTCACTTTTAATATCCTCACAAGTAATAGGTAATGAACTTTCTTTAACATAATATAGATAAGTTCCTAACCAATCTGACTCCTTTTCATTGTCACCATGCTCGACTTTGAGCGGCAAACGTGATAATGTATCTGCATTAGCATGTTTAGCTGATTGTACATACTCAATCTTAAAACTATAGCCAGATAAAAACAAAGCATATCGTTGCAATCGACTTGCTGCAAAAGCAGGTAATCCCTTTTTGGACCCAAAAATACTTAATAATGGTTTATGATCTGTACATAAAATAAATTCTCGTCCCCATAAATATTGATTAATATATTTCTTTACCCCATAAACCAAACTCAAAGCTTCTTTATCAATTTGTGAATATGCTTTCTCTGCTGTGGATAAAATTCGCGGAGCGTATGCTATCGGCCTCTCAACACTGTCTTTTCCTATAATAGACAACACACAACCTAAACCGGTTGGTGATGCGTCACACGCCAATTTAATAGGTGATTCAGGATCATAATGCGCTAATACTTTAGAAGAAGCTAACAGTTTCTTGACTGTATTAAAAGCTTTTACACATTTTTCATCAAATTTAAACAATACATCCTTTTTAAGTAAATTATAAATAGGATTCAAAACACTTGACATATTTGGCACAAATTTACCATAATAATTAACTAATCCTAAAAATGATTTTACCTCTGTAACATTAGAAGGTGTTGGGGCGTCTAGCATAGCTTTAATTTTCGCTTCAGATGTGTACAGACCTTCCTTGTCAATAATAAATCCTAAATATTCTAATTTGTCAGAGAAAAACTGACATTTATCTTTTTTCAATGTAAACCCTTTTTGGTTTAACCTATTACAAACTTCTTGTAACCTACTGAAATGTTGTTCAGTATTTTCAGCTGTTATCAATATATCGTCAAGGAAAGCTACAACACCTTGTAAACCTTGAATCGTCTGCTCAATAACCCTTTGAAAAATTCCCGGTGCAGAATTAATACCATATGGCATTTTTGTATACACAAATAAACCTTTATGGGTGCTTATTGTACACAATTTCTGTGATTCATTGTCAAGCGCTAGTTGCATATATGCTTGGCTTAAATCTATTTTTGAAAACAATTTCCCCTTTTTCAAAAAGGTAAGGGTCTTGGTTTAAAATATTTAGGTCTAAAATTCTCTTTCAATTTCAAAGAAACAATTTCTGTTTTACATGTGCCTAATTTTTCAGTAAATACGTCAGGAAATTCCTTACATAATTTATTTACTAAATCTTCACGTTTAGCTTCATTTACAACTTCGTTTGGGTTTGACTGACCCAATACTCCTAACAATTTATTTTCAAAACAAATATTTATTCCAAAGGTCTTTAACCAATCTTTGCCCATTAAAGGATGAGCCCCCCTTTTAATTACATACAAATCAAGCATTTTACTTAATTTACCATGTTTAACATTAACCTTTAATTTTCCAGTTGGGACTATTTCTTCATTAGTATAAGAATTTAATTTTAAATCATTAGGATATAGTTTACAATTACTAAAATTTCTCAAATAAAAGTTTTCATTCACTACAGTTACTGCACATCCTGTATCTACTTCAAAAGAAATAACTTTACTCCCTACCATTACCTCAACTGTAATAGGCTCTACTTTAACTCTTTTTGTATTATTTTCATCATCTACTTTAAACAGATTATTTAAATCATACACATCATCGTTTACATTTGACACTCTATCTCTATCTAATTCTTGAGTATTTTTCACTCCAACGAAATGACTTTTGTTGTGTTTATGAAAATTATAATTATTTCTAGATACATATTTATTCTTATTCTGAGATTTGTTACACCTTTTTCCTACATACCTTCGCCAAGTGTCCTTTAATTCCACAATTAATTGTCACACACACTATTTTTATGAAAACACTTATTTCTAAAATGACCTTGCTGGCCGCAACAATAACACATCACTTTTCGTTGACACTTTGAATTCTTCCTGTCTCCCAGGTTTCCATTGTCTCGATGAAACTGCCATTCTCTGCATTCTGAGTTGAGGGTCGCTGCCTCCGGCTATTGTTTGTGCATCCTTTTCCGCTCCCTCAATAGAAGTACTAATTTTTACTGCTCTCTCGTATGTCAGGGTAGTCTCGGATAAAAGTCTTTGTTTGATTGCGTCACTTTTTAAACTGCTAACCAATCTGTCTCTTTAATATTCGTTTAATGTTGCGCCAAACTCACAATAAGTTGATAAAGTTTTTAAGTTAGCAATATATTCGGCAATGCTTTCGTGTTCGTGTTGCGTTCTTAAACTGAATTTATATCTTTCGGATATAAAGAAGGTTTAGGTTATAAATGTTCCCTAATTATTGTCACTAATTCATTGTAAGTTTTTGTTCCGGGTTTATTCGGAGTGCATAAGTCTCGTAATAAGCTAAATGTTTTTACACCTACAACCGTTAATAAGGTAGACACTTTTTTATCATCTGGAATGCTGTTACATTCCACAAACAGTTCAAACCTTTCTATGTACGAACTCCAAGTCTCGTCCGCACTATTAAATTCAGAGAGTTTCCCAATTATTGTGGTAGACATGTTGCTTACACTGGACACTGAAATATTCTGATCTTCAGACATGAGAGAAAAAAATAGTACTGCCACTACACGTTCTTTTCCCTCTGTAACTTTACACTTTTGTCACTAACGAGAACTTACTTAAAATTTTGCAATAACTTCCCTAACACGTTTTCATGTCGTTTAATCTTCTAAAATTCATTATAAACCGCTATCCTCGTCGCCACTGTAATATATGCTCGTTCCCACTGCAATATATGGTAACGATATTACTAAATTTGGGTTCATTAAATAAAACACATTGTATTAGATTATAGCTACAACTGATTGTTACAGGTAGGAAGGTGAGTTCAAGACTGGCTTGGATATATAGCCCGGGAAAGCGTCAGTAATAAGAGCTGGTGGGAAAAGGTACTGGATTGCAGCCAATAGCATTTATTAATTTGTCGTATGACATATCAAACCATATGACGTCACACATCATACGATGTCACGTGATACTCCCACTCTTGTACAATTGTATATATCACACTGGACCAACCAAGGAGTGATTAAAAAAAACAGCATAAAAATGGGTCCAGTCTTTTGAACTGTAGAGATATTACACTGAAACATCTTTAATTTTTTAATGGTTTAGTCTTAGATCTGAAATAAAAAGTATGAACATAATATGTTAGCTGATGGTTAGCAGTAAAGAGCTGAGGCAACCCAAGCATCAACTTTTGATGTCAGTAATGTGCTTTCAATCATATTGTTTCTAGCTGCAATTTGTGAAAAGTCTCACAAACACAAAAAATACAGGCGAAGGCTGGCACAAGAGCAAAGAACAGAGGCTATAAGTCGCATATTGCATTTAAAGTGGATATCATCCCAATTAATATTTTAAAACATGAAACGAGAATGGCTTGATAAAAGATAAGGTGGAAAAACAACTAGTTAGGAGAGAGGTGAGAATTACAATGATAACCTGATGGATAGGGGAAGAAAAATGGAGATGGACAGCTAGTCATTAGAGACTTGAGTAAATAGTATACCGAAGTAAACTTATATTTAACACAATTACTGTTCAGGCATATCTGTATAGAATAAGAAAGAGTGCAAGTGCAGCCTGCATGCATTTCAACAATGATGAATACAATGCACCACACACACACACTTCTTGTGTTAGTATTTTATTTCGCAAATGCTACAACTAAAAATATGTACTATTATGGAAGTATGGCTGATTCACCATTTTATTATTCCGTGAGGCATTACTTCTTAATATTTACGGGGGTTTGAAATCTCACTAATTATTTAGGTTTTGGTAGTTAAATAAAAACACAGCAATTGATGGTTTTGTATTTAAGAAAAACTATTAAATACGTTATTACTTTATTATTTACTCTTTTCTTGCTAACTACTACTTTTATTATTATTTATGAAGCAATAACATACAATATATATATATATTGAAATACTTTAATATCTATAAAATTCTAAATCTTTAAATTAACTCTTGAAATAATAAGACATGTTTATAAAAATCACAGAAACAAGTTATTTTATTGACTAGATAAACTGATCAATTATTCAATGATATTCAAACTAGTAATATTGGATATTTAAAAAAAAAAAAATTAATTACTTTTATTAATTAGTTATTTCTTTCTTACGATGAGTAAGAGAGCTCTTAATCTCAGGGGGAAAAAAAGAAGTTTTCGCCGGCACTTCCCAGTCACCTCACAAACAATTATTACAATATTTACACATTATATACACATATCTATAACTACTCTTAATCCAAATTGACATGACATGAAATTTATATTATAAGAAATTATATAATGTATATTGTTCAAGTCTAGTTTTGGTCTCTTTTGTTTAAAATAAAAGTTCACTTCAGTTCAACTAATATTAATAATAGTCTTTATTTTATTTATATGAAATTATTAGAAGAAATGTCAAATCAGTTAGAAGTTCACTTCTATTCACAAAATATTAACAATAGTCTCTCTTTATTTTTAATGAAAATTATATAAGAAATATCAAGTCAATTCTGATGTCTTTATATAGGATCAATAGAGAAATTAATTATTTGAAAATTATTAAAAGTTCAATAGATGATTGACTTCAAGAAAAAGTTCACAAGTTAGGTTATACAAAATGGATTGGTCTTACTAATTGTAGGTTTCTATAATTGTATGCCCTTCTTGAGTCTTCCATAATAATTGTGCTTCTCTAATAAATCAGTGTTTGGTTCTTTGAATCATATCTGGCCCCATCTTCTTCCAGCTAAGTCACATTCTGGATAAGTCTAGTAGTGAAAGTATGCACGTCTGCTCCCTTGAAAATCTGAACTAACAATGCCCCGATTCCCAAAATGCAATTCTTAGACCCCCCTACAATTTTGCCTTGCCTTCTATATTACTGCACTTAATTACCTCTTAAATGCACTCAATGAATTATGCTAATATTAGTTATTTATTAACATTAATATAGAACAATTTTTAAATCCTACTACATATAATCTAATTAATTATAACAATTTTAGCTCCTTATTATCTAACGAAAACGGTGATATTACTTCTTTTACCATAATTTAATTATTTAAATACTTATTAAATGGCATATTTAATACAGAAAGAATGACATTTCAAATTAGATACAAGAATGCACTGAGATGACGTCAGTGGACGTGACTTAGCGCTGATGTCACATTGTCCAACCAACGTATTCTTTTTTTGTACCACATCGATAGCTTTGCGAAACTGATATGAATTGTATGAATGTTTATGTATAAGGTTGGATGAGTTTTCTGAAAGGAAATTTAATGAGGAATCTACCGGTGTTGGTTGAATTTTGATATGTTGTCTTGTTAATTAATAATCTCGCATTTGAGGAGGTCATGCTCGGTTTAATCTAGGCTTTTATGAATGACTTTGAAATTAAGCCTGCTGTAAACGATTGATAACTTTAGTTATCCTTTGAATTTTGATATGGGGTTTGAAAATAAAATTATGGGAGATAATTTGGAATATTTTGAATTCTATTTCAAGTCTGGTAATCGTAGGATATCGCTTTATTCTTCCAAAACGTTTGTTTAATTTAGGCCGTATGACGTCATCAGTCAAACCAAAGTTACAGTTTCCTCCGCTTGATATATATATATATATATATATATATATATATATATATATATAAAACAATTGAAAGCTTAGGTATAAGTAGGGATAGCATCAACCAAGAATTACCCGATCAGATTTTAGGCCTAACCATTTCGAAAGTTATTTATACTATTCAAATGTTAATAAAAGTAATAAAACCTGTATTTAAGGATTGTACTAATGTTATTACTTATATTTTGGCAGGTAAGTAAATGAATGTTGCATTATAAGAGTTTGAGTTTGAATCCTAGCTTACTTTGAAGTTAGGTAGAGAAATAAGTTAATGGAAATTTTTAGAAAATTAAATAACAAAAGATACATAATTAATAATAATAATAATAAAAAGTAATAAGATAAAGCTATGGTACCAGAGCAGTGAATTATATATAAAATTTGATAGAATTTATTATGGACAAATAACAATAAAACCATGTAAAACGGTTTGTTAATCGTAATTACTTTATCTACCTAAATTAAAAAAAAAAAAAACATTGGGAATATAAATAAATTAATATTACACAGAAATAAGGTAAATATATGAAAAAGAGCGTAGCTTACATGACTTTAAAACAAAAAAGTATAAAAAACCAATCTATGCCGACCCTTTGTTATAAGATATTATTATGAATTATCAAATCAAATGAATGTATAAAAGAATACACAATCGGTTTGCTCACTTCTGTTAGTGAAGATATCAGCTATTACATCTTTGGTCATGGTTATTCAGAGATAATCTTAATTGTTATTAATGAGTAGAGCCTCTGGCTGCCCTTCTAGTATCTCCAATAGTTATTGACCTCTTTTATAGGTCATTGTGAGTTTATCTACCTTGCTATGTTACTGAACTAGACATTTCGCCTAAAGTCAGCTACTGATATCAGCTAAAACATGTTTTGATATAATTTGCAATAATAGATTTCGTACGATGTCTTGGGGATTGAATATACTTATAGTTACTATTATTATTATGTTTACTTAATAACTCTATTAAGTCCTAGCAAACTATTCCTAACAGAATTATAATGTTAATTAGTGCTAACATGTTCAACAAATGATGCAAATAAATACAAATACTTACTCTGGCCCAAACACTGACTGATGTAGAATTAGTAGTAAACCTTTTTTCAAAAGGCATAAGGCGATGTGCAATAGACTGAGCCATTGTTTCTAGTGAGTTTATCATTGTGACAAAGCCCTCCCTATACTGACAAAATAAATATCTATGTATGTAATTACATATACAATTTTCAAGACTTAAAACAATTAAAAATACTCCTAATTTAATAATTTATGTGGTTAAAATTTACATCTATTGATATAAATTTAATTAAATGCAAATATATAAAAAAAGGGGGAGTTGATTTTACAAATTGTTTTGAATCTAAAACTCTTAAATTGGCACTTTTTAAAATTAAGTATTTATTTAAAGAAAATTGCTCAGCTTATGGGCGCCAGATGGAATTAACTCATCAATTTTGAAAAAGTAAAAGTTAATTATTATTACATAAAATCTCTCAGGGTCGTAGATACTTTTAAAAGTGTACTTTAAGTGGTTTTTCATAAATAAAGAAACCTTATTTGTTGTGCTAAAACTCAACATGATTTATTAAATTCAAATTTTTAAAACAATTACACAAATTTATCGTCAATTTTTTATATTAGATATTAATATTCAAAATCTTAACTTATTATATTCTAACAATTGTTGAATCAATTCACATAATAATAATAAAAAAAGATCAAATTGAATTTTAATTATTGAATTTACTTTTAGTTGCAACTCTGGAAGTGAATAAATCTTTAGATTGTTTATTTGAATTTATGTAATTAATAATTTTATTCTTTAAAAATAGATCAAGTTTCATTAAATTATTTATTAAAAAAAAAAAACTTTATTTTATTTTTTTTTAATTTTTTTTTTTTTAATACTTTATAATTAAGACAGAGTCTCAAATATTATAACTCAAATTTGCCAAATCAAACTTATATTTAAACATTGAAACATTATTATTATGTTATACACAAACATAATTTCAGAATAAAAGTCTTAACGTGTATACCAATCACGTTCTTTTTAGTTAAAAACAGAATTCCTTGGAGCCGCCTAGTGGACGATGTCTCTGGTCCTATGTTCAGATGCTGACGTCCTCAGTTCACCTTCCCGCTTTACAACATTCATTTTCTATTGTTCAAATAATAAAAAACTATTGGCGTTATAATTTAAACTGTTCTATTTCAATACCTTACAGTTTTGTCAATAATTCACGATTCAATTGTCTTACTTTTCTTCGAACAAGTGCAAGCTATTATTTTCACAATATTTATAAAAGTTCACATTACAGAATTAAAAGTTTACATTTTAGATTAAGACGAATGATACTTTGATCATTCTTATTTTGATCTATAGTCTTGAAAACACTTCTTTTATATGCAAAAATAATACGTCCTACTACACTGTGTGCCTCCTTACAACTGTTTTAAACTTTTACACTACATTGTTAAATATTTCTTTAAACAAAAAGTAATACGTCCGACTCTGTCAAATGTCACCTTCCACCTGGGCAAACCGCATATCTCTCTGAATCTACATTCAACCTAAGTGTCTTATTTCCAATGAACCAAGTCAGCTAAAATTTGTTCACATACCCTACACCACGGACACTGCTGAAATCATTTGTATGACAACCTGTTCTGTCTGTTATCACAACACAATTATCACTTAAATATCTATTACAACTTACAACTAACATTTTATACATGAAATTAATATTTTGGAAATCTGTATTAAATTTTATTCACCCTTGCTTTAATATTTATTTTCAGTCATTCATTTGACTCACGTGGTATTCTCTATAGACCAATTACAAATCTCCCGGTTTATTTTCATATTTCAAATCTTAATATAACCATTTCTTGGTATCCAAATTAAAGTTACAATTTTAGGTATCACATAAGTAACAAACTTTTACATAATTCAACATCCATTATGAATTGAGTTCACATATAAATATGTATTTATTAAACTCTTTGATCAGGGGGTTAAACATTCTTAAAAATTGTGTTTAATTCGTCTATGCTATTTATTCAGCATTATTTAATCAGTAAAAACATTCATAATCTAATGGTACAGAGTTTTACTTTCGCATTGTGCACATTGAGCAACACTTTCGGAATTGATAACCACGACACATATCACCACAACATTTCAATCACTATTTCCAACCCTCAGAATAGTTTAGACCACATTTCATACCACCAGTAAAACATGAAAGACATCACTATAACACTTCCAAAGAGGAACTTTCACTACCAATACACCCAGACATTTTATGCAACAACCACAACCACCTAACAGGCCACCTACTATTCACAGAAGGGAAGATAACAGAAATCGAGGATGCAGACAACCAGATTTCCAAGCAAGAAATTATCCAACAACCGAACAAGTAAACGTGTGTCATGCCGTTGCCAAAACCATCAACTGATGCACTGAAACTGAAAACTAGAACGAACAGAAAATGACAAAGGGCCAAACTACCACGAGCAAGACTACATATGCAAACTATGTGATCTCTCCAAGCATTCCTCCAGTGCAACACATAACTTTCGGAACAACAAGCCCCACAAATTCATCTATGAACGACCCAAATAATATATATATATATATATATATATATATATATATATATAATATCAGCAATATGAACTGTGATAGAGAGTTTCTCCTAAGCAAAGAACCTGTTGAAGCAGAAATTTAAAATAAATATTTAACGTTTAAATGTCCTGAAATAAAGGTGAAGATCAGATCATATGAAATAGTATCACTAATTGACACTGGCTTAAACATTTCCTGTATAGCAGAACAGTAGTTCTAGAAATGCAAGAAAAACCTAGGAAGATATGAGGATATACTGGCGACTATAGCCCAACCGCTTAGAAAAAAACCTTGCAGCAATTGTGTCTCGCGCAGGTGGAACTGTGGTAGGAGAAGCCGGGCTTCCCGCCTTCCCTGTCTCTATCCCCTCCTTGGTGACTACTGGGAGAGCGGCCGCGCATTTGTACAAACATTCTATTTTATAACCTCATGGAAAAGTAAGACACACAGTTAGACATTTACTGTGTTTACAATTTTAATATATGTGTTTTATTTGGTAGGTATAATAAAATTTAAATGAATTCTATTTTTAAAAAATGTTAAAGTATTTCCAGTGTATTTAGATGAAATAAAATATAGTAACACGCAACTTATAATAGTAAAAGTGTAATAAATTTTTAACTTAACATACAAAAACTCACCAAATTCAGTAGTGCTCGAATGGTAAAACTGAAGCCCTCAATTCACTGTCGACACAATCACTTTCACTGTCATTTTTTTCACTACCGTTACATTCCTCGGAGTCAGATGATTCGTTGTTAACAGAAATAATAAAGCTATCTATTGTTTGATCAATTATGGCATCTTTCTTCCTATACTCTTCTTCAATGTTATACACATGTTCGCAACATTTTCGCCATTTTTCTACTGTAAATTCGCTGAATAATTTACAACATAGGTCCTGTTTTTCTTTCAACGATTCTGACTTTTTTTCAGCGACTCTTCCCTTGACATCTCCCCAAACTAACTCAATTAGGTTTAAATCCGCATGGTAGGGGGGGAGACGAATTACCGTGTGTCCAGCACCAGTAATTATTTGGTCAATTGATAATGTCTGTGGCACTTGAGCAGATTTAACACACATTAAAAGTTCAGGTTTTGTCATTGAAGGGGTGAATGTAATGTTATGCCGGGAAAGCCACTGTTGTATATCGGACTTTAAACATGAACTATTTGGCTTCTTGTCGTCTTGTTTGTTATGGTAACTCGCGTTATCCAAAACGACTACGGTGTTATTGGGTATGTTCGGAATTAAGCACTGAATTACCCATTTGGAAAAGTTATTATAATCCATATCATCATGGTAATCTTCCGTCGCATTTGTGTTTTTTTTCGTAGCTTTTTTCCTACTGTCCCATATTTGTAAGGCGTTCGGAACAAATCCTGCTTCACCGCCGGCATGAATAACAATCAATCTAGGACCTTTACCAATTTCCTTAGTAAAGCCGACTTCATCCTTCGATTGCCAGCACATTGGTGTTGTGTGGCTTTTATTTACGTATGTCTCATCAACATATACTATATTTTTCTTCTCATTCCTTAGTTTTCGGATGTTACGTAAATAGTTTGTCCACCAGCTTGCTATATGAGGTTGTTCTATTAATAATTTCCTTTTTGTTTGAGTTTTCATCCATTTAAACCCCATTTTAATCAAAAGCTTTCTAAAAAACTCTTTCCCACATTTTAAAATATTTTCTTCTTCCAACACACTTTGTAATTTGGCCAATGTAGGAGGAGTTTTTTTCACTACATAGAACTCGTGTATCTTTCTTCTAATTACACATTGCGTGAAATCGTCAACAAATATTAATATTAATATTATTTTTTTATTTCGAGAACGTTTTTTTCCCTTGAATAAATAATAAGAGTTTAATATAATTAATAATGTAAATTTGAAATTGAAAAGTGAATGTAATTTGGGTGGGGTTAAATAACAATTAAGTGATGAGATGTAATTTTAAATAATAATTAAGAGATTTTAAATTCATAAATAAGAAGAGATGATAAATGTTAGTGTTAAAAAAGTAAAGTAATAAATAAAAATTTTATGATGTAACTTAATTCAAACTGTTTGGAAAAAGTAAGTAGAGATGAAATTTAACTTAGCAATGGAAATTGCACGTGTGGAGAATAGAAATATAGGTCAGCAGAAAGGATCCTGGCGGAACTAAGTCGCTAGATAAGGTTTGATTGACGTCCAGGTCAATAAGAAATGTTGATGGAAAGTCTTTTTCATTGACGGGTGTAGATAAAGTTTGATGAAGGTCTGTTGATGACCATGAATAAGTTTTAGCTATAAGTGGATTTTTGTTTAGAGATAAGTAATTGATATATAGGGTAGTTGATAAGTACTGTAATTAATAATTGTAGAATTATTAAGATTTAGTCTGTATTTTTAAATAGAGAGAGCATTTTTATATTTTTTAAATAAATAAATAATGATGCTCCTAACTCTGAAATTAGAATGTGGATGTTTTTTATTAAGGTTTATGGTACAATTTTGTTTTGGTAAGGGTAGATTCATTTTTAAAAAAGGGTATGAAAATTTGATTAAATATTTTGAGCAATATTTAGTCAAAATTTTGATGGGGTTTTGTAATATAGTAAATAATAGGGTTAAAAGACACGACATGATTGGCTCTATAGACTATAGGTCAAAGAAGCTGATTGGTTCCTAGCTCATGTGAATGTAGTAAATTTAATTAAAGAAAGCCGTAAACTATTAATAAAAAACGTCCAAGAAAACAAATTTGTGTTACGGTATAAATAGTTTTAAGATGATTTTATAATAAATGTTTTATAGTAAAACGTTGTAGATGTGTAAGATGAATAATTAAATATAAATTGATGTGTCAACGGATTTTTGGAGGAAGCGGGAGAGAGAAAATCTCGTGGTTTTTCCAGTTTTAGCTTGGGACCTGATGAGGTCAGACCTATGCAAGTTGTCATAGAGGTGTTTTAATAATTGTAAGATGTTCTTTAGTGAAGTCTTAATTAAAAGCTTGTTTTATTTTAAAATGTAATAGATTTGATTTTTTTGTCTAAAATAGAGACAAACATAATAGAAAATGGTTAGAGAAGTGATAACGGGTGTTTTCAATGACAATGTATACGTGGTTGATGGACTAATATACTTAGTACATATAATTGACAAACAAAAGGTGATACAATTTGTATAAAGTGAGTAATTGGACAGTGACAATTAAAAAACTTAATGAACACTCGAAGTTGTAAGATTTCAAATACTAAAAGACTGTGTACTAAATACGTGAGTCTTTAACTGATCGTTTAACACGTGGCGAAAATCTTGTACCGAACTGAACATTCTTTTATTAACAATAAATGTTATGACTATCGTACAAAAAACATTCCTAGAGTGCTGTGTGAACATTCGAAACATGAACTTTTCAGAAAACAACGCTTGCTGTAATCTACCAGACTTAGGACATCTTGAACTTATACCTTCGGACATTTTTTATGAAAATGGGTGTTCTGGTATAAACACCTTATTTTAATTTAGAATTAAAAATTTATATTATGTTTTGATATATTTAGCTATACATGTTTGAACTTTTAATCTGCTTAAACAATATTTTAAAAGAAATAAATTGATAAAATAATGAAATTTTAATATTTGAAGTAAATCTCCATCAGAGATTTACATAGTGATTTAAATTTAAATAAAAAAGTAAATTCCTGTTGCAACATTTTTGAATAGAAAAAGAAAAAGTAATAAATCGTTATTATGAGATATATAATATGTGCTTTATAAAAAATATTAATAATTGTAGGATGTTTAACAAATAAATATGTAAAATTTCAGCAGAAAAAGATTTGGATCTTTCTTTCATTCACCTATGCCAAGTACGTTTTTAAAAGAACTTGTGACCTAGATATATTTTAGATAAAAAGTTAATTCATGTTTGTTTTTTTTCAAAATTGATGTTAACACATCTGGCGCCCATTTGCTGAGCAATAATTTTAAAATTAAATTAATCATAATTAAAATTCATGTTTTAATTATTTTTTTAAAGTAGTATTTATAAATGAACCGTTAAAGGCCATATTTTATAACAATTACACTATATATGCATAAATGTAAGTAAAATTAGTAAATACTATTGCCTTATATTATTTAACATATTTGTAGATGCAAAAATAATAATCGAAAAATAATTTGGTAATCGTGGCACTCCAGGCACGAGTATCGTATTAGGCCCCGGCAGCTAATGTGTTAACCTATCACACCATTTGAGATTTTCATTTCCTTATCTTTGAATTATTATTTTGTATTTTATTTGAGTATTTGGGACTTAAACCACATATATATTAATCAATTCAATTTGTGTTTATTGTTGCTGCCCCTAACCTTGGAAAAAGCCAGCACTTCAAAACCTGAGATAAGACTTGTGTTTATTTATTATTGTTTTACTTATGAAACTATAGTCTTGTGAGAGCCAATCAAACATTTAAGAAGGCGTATATTACAAACCATTCGTTTTTGTGACGAAGTTTTTTAATTGATTTTTTTTGTTGTTAAACTTGAACTCTGTAATACATCATAATTAATGAACCAATTCTTAGCGTGTAATATTCCATTTTTATAGATTTGTTAAGATCAAACAATTTTCATACAAACTTTAATTCAATAACAAGGTCTATTCATTCAAACATAGATTTCTTTGATTTTACATGTTTTGAAGTTATTCATATTGTTAATAAATCTAACCTATAGTTTCATTGTATATTGTGTATTTTTTCTTTTGAGTTAAGAGAGTGAAATTAATTAATATAGTCTTTTATAAATGTCAAAGTAAGATGACACAAATATGTAAATAACTAATTTTAAAGTATAATTTATACCATATTATTTCAATCCTTTCACAATATAGTAATCTTATATAGAAGCAAAATAAAATATAAAATTAAAATATCAACCTTTTATTTTTGGTCATGTGTTCAAATTAAGGATTTTCATGGAGTATTACAATTTGATGCCAAACAACGTGTGGCAAAATATTTAAAAGAGAAAGAAAAGATATATCCAAATTAAAAATATAAGTAAAAAAGAGTGCTGTTTTTGCACGTCCTTGTGAGCAAACAGTTTTGTGTTAGAAAAGTTTTGCGAATAAACAGATGAAGGTAGTTTGCAATGATTGCAAAAAGTTTTTCATGACGGTGTAATACTCAATTTTTGAATTTTGATTTGGTAGAAAAATATCAGCTGATTGCTGAAAAGGAATTTTTATGATTGGTTGAAAGAAAGATGACATAAGTCAAGTGGACATCTGTAAATAACATTTGAAATAAGGGAAAGAAAAATTAAAATAGATTTCAAAAAATATGTATTTAAAATAAATAATGTTTAGGATTAAGATGGAATGAGTATTGGAGTGAAATTTTGTGTATGTAAAAGTGAGAGTGTGTGTTATCAGGCAAGAGTAATTTGGACAATGTCCGTGGAACTAGAAAGGTAAACCCTGTGCTAGCATCAAGCGTGCAGGCTCAAGGTTAATCAGAGAGTCTAGAGCTGGCATCTGAAATGGTCAGACGTGTTTGTGAGTAGTGAAAGAAATATTTGGAGGACAATGAAATTTGTATT
This sequence comes from Aphrophora alni, assembly GCA_963513935.1. Lineage (NCBI taxonomy): Eukaryota > Metazoa > Arthropoda > Insecta > Hemiptera > Aphrophoridae > Aphrophora > Aphrophora alni. The sequence goes on along the minus strand of OY740769.1, from coordinate 98,324,320 downwards.
TGAGTGATTTTTTGAACATGTGAACAATGAAATTTAATGTTTAAGAGTCTAGAGCTGGCTACTGAAAGAGACAGACATGTTTTCCCATACAATGTATAAATGGTCAGACGTGTTTGTAAGTAGCGAAAGAAATATTTGGAGGACAATGAAATTTGTATTTGAGCCATTTTTTGAACTTGTGAACAATGTAATTTAATGTTTGAGAGTCTAGAGTTGGCATCTGAAATGGTCAGTCGTGTTTAGTCTGGAGCTGGCTACTGAAAGAGACAGGCGTGTTTCCCCATACAATGTAGAAACATGTACTTTATAGTAAAAGACGGTTTTAAAGTGCTGAATAGAATACAATGGGTGAAAAGTAAAAACGAGTAATATTAATAAAAACAGTTGTAGTGAGTATTATTGAAAGGTGATTTCGAGAGACAGACATGTTTTCATTTAGAACATTATGCAAACAGTGGCGGAGTTATCATCAGGAAACTAACACATCAGCGAACTGCAATGAACAATCTTTCCTTTAATATAGGACTGGTAACAGGTGTTAAAAAACACTCAATATTAAATATTGTAAAACCATTTTAGATTAATTATTGTTTGATGTATTAGTTATAAATTTAATGATTTTGATATTTTCTTTTTATAATTACTTTGCTGTTAAAAAAAAATTTAACGATGCCTACTAAAAGGAATAATTTTGTTGAGATAAAATTATTTAAAAATACTTAAAATAAATAAGCCTAATGAACTCATTTTAATGAGTAATTTTCTAGAAGTTGCAACTCAACGCTAAAAACCAAAGATTCAAGATTATGACATTCTTAAAAGTTGCAACTCAACACTAAAATCCAAAGATTCAAGATTATGACATTCTTAAAAGGTAAAACATAAACATAAAAAATAAAAGTAGGTTGTTTAATTTAGTAAACTTATAATAAATTTATGTATTTGTTCAATAATGTGTTTAATAAAGAATGTTCAGTTTCAGGAAAATAAACAAGGACTTCTTATTTACCGTTAAACCACTGAAAAGTACACATACAAAAGAATCATGACCCTGAGAATTTTTATTAACAAATAATAATTAAATTTTTTTACTTTTTCAAAATTGGTGAGTTAATTCTACCTGGCGCCCATAAAGCTGAGCAATTTATTTCAATTCTTTTTTTTATTGGTTAGCAAAAAGTAAGTTTCCCCATACATTTTTGTATAATTACAACAGATGCCAGAACATGAGCTAAAACTGATGTAAACACAATAATATTGGGAAATTTAGTGTTGTAGGTGTTAGCATTTTTGTAGTTGTAGGAGAAAAAGTATGAAGTTGGATTCATCTGTGGTGGGTTCGAGTTCACACTTCAGTTCAGGACATATTGGAAACCACAAAAGAAATTAATGAGGATCAAAGACAAATTAAAAGTTCTCGAGGACCAGACTACAAATATTGAAAAGTTTTTTTTTTTTTTAAACAGAAGAGCTGACGGCTGAAATTTGTTAACTTAGAAATATGATGGATGAGTTGCAGTCCAGGTCGAATACCTAAATAAACTGTGTGGTAATTCAGTGAGTGTCACAGAAGAAGGATGAGCTTGTGTAAATACAGGGAGTAAAGGAAATGCTCAAACACAAAATCAAGGAAGTAACTATTTTCCAGTGATTGAGACAATGGTGGACAATAATTGTAATTGCTAGGGGAGAAGAGAATGTGGGGTCACAGATATTATAGTCAAGTTCTTTCACAGACTCGATAAAGAAGATTTTTTTAAGAAGAGGTGAAATAAGTGAGATCTTATCACTCTACATATGGGACTTCCTGAGAGCAAGACAGTATACATCAATGAGTTGTTATCACCTGCGAAGAGGAGACTACACTCTGTGGCTAGAGAGGCGAGAAAATTGGAAAAACTTTGTGTAGAATAAGAGGAGGTAAAATTTATATACGGAAAAATGAATAAAACCTGTATATATAAATAGCAAGCAAATCTGATGTTGACAAACTATTATAGATTATTATTTTTTGAACTGTAGTAAAAACCAAATAATACTGTTCATTTTTATTTTACGCTATACGAACAAATTATAAAAGTTTTATACAAAGGGTTACTTGCTTCAAAAATTCCAGTGTCTTAGTTTATGTAACATTTCCCGGCAGAAAAATGGAAGCATTTGACAGAGTCCATATGCCTATGGTGGAATACAGTTCACAAAAGGTCTTTCCTCAGGCATTAACCGATCTTGTGTTCTATTCACTCTTTATCTTCATTTCCAATAGAGACAATATGATGTGGGGGATGGATATTTGGGAAAGTATCATTCTTTAAAATTTTGATCCATATACGATAATCAATTTTAATGTCGATGGATTCAGTTCTATTTCTAGAGCATATTTTGGAATAGTAAGGGGATATCAAAGATAGAAACACAAGGCAGAGTTCTAAATTACATACATCTTTTTCTTATATGATGCTGCTGTACCTCCCTAGACTTTGCAAGCATCTAGCTTTTGGGAATAAGGAAGCTATGTAGAGTTGCCTCAAAGTGTCCTTATATCCTTCCCAACATCTATCTGATATTTCTTTAATTAAAATAATACCCTCAGACATTTGTTTGCCACAGTTTATATGTGTTTCATCGAAATAAGTTTCCATCCAGAGTCACTCCCAACAATTTTTGGATGAGAGTTGTACTTAATATTTTTTCCAATCAAAAGAATTTCTGATTTATATTATTTGTAAGAATACTTTGTAGCGAATAAAGTGCATTTAGTTTTTTCGGAAGATATCTTCCATCCTCAATGGAGTATTGAGCCCAGATTGACAATGATATGATTGTTTTTTGTATTATTTGAGCAGCTATTCTGGGTCTGCTTAAACTGTCCAGACAGTTTAGATCATTAGCATATATAATATATTTCACTCCAACTGGCAAAAATCTTCCTTGATCATCCATCATTATATTTAACACGTTAAGTGCCATGGAGGGCCGATCGGTACGACAGCAAGCTCATAGTTAAAGTAGCGTGTCGGCCGACCGGTAGGACACTGCCATTAATACAAGGTTTTGTTTGACGTGCTCACATGTGAGTAAACATTACACCTGAAGATGAGAACCTGTTCTCGAAACGCGTAGTGTAAACTACAACACAAGTTGCATGACGGAAATCCAGGTATATGTATATATGTTTATATAGGTATACTATATTTAGTTTCATACTATATTGCAACTGGAGACATAATAAATGAAGTAATATACAGTTTGAACATTCTACAGTTGTTATATTAAAAAAAAATAAATGTATAAAAGTTAACTATTACGGTAAGCAAACAATAAATTTTGCATATTTTTGTATAAAACATTGAACAATTACAAAATTGGAAAGCAATTTTTTAAAACTGTTTAACAATGTTATTTATCTACAATTAAGTTTTTAAAAATCATTTATTTATATTATTACTGTCTAAACTGTAAGATGAAAGCGTTTTGAAAGCAAAATGAAAGTATTTAAATTAAAATCTGTCATTGACAAGTATTGGTGTTGTGGTCGTGGTCGTACATTGCTTTTGTAAGCGAGCCAAGCATTTACAATGCAGGTGTCAAATAGTAAATGTTCTGCAACTTTATGGTACCATCTTAGTGTCTTTTGTACTGCTGAGTTGTACGACGACATTTGATCAGCAACATCGATGCCGGATTTTTGCTCATTGTACTCTGTTATTGCAAAAGGCTTGAAAATGACATTTCTTCTTCAATCCCGCTTTCCAGTTTGAACCATGTTGACTTGATGTTTACGTGGAGTTACTCAACGCGTTTCCCACCACTGAGTCATGTGTTACCAACATCACAAACCAAAATTATCCTAGGAAATCAATCAAAAGTGCAGTCGGCCAATCAGCCGACACGTCAAATTCCAAACAAAATATGGTATTCAAAATGACATGCCGGGCATACTGGCCGATCATTTTTTTAAATGTTTTGTAAATCAATTTCTCAAAAAATCAGTTCTCCACATAACATTAAGACCACATATATACAGGTTATGTTATTAAAATTGTTTATTTAAGTTGGCACTATATGATAAAAGTGGCACAACTGGCTTAGCACTTAACGTGTTAAAACAGTATTTTTTAAAATTTTTGATGTTGAAATTGTATTAATACAACCAACCATTAAATTTCACAATTATTATGAAATATTCTATTTTACTAGATTTTAAAAGTGTAGGACTGATCCATGTGGAACACCATGACTTTAATCTCTATAGATGTTGGTATTATCCTTGTTTTTAACACATTTAAAGTTAAATATGTTGAATACACAGGGAGGCAGGCAATATGCACATTTTTAAATTGGTCAAGAGAATTTAAGCTTTTAGAAAAAAATACTTATATGGAGAAAAATTCACTGACATAGATTCTTTCCTTTCATTGTAACAGTTTGTGATCTTGAATGAATTTAATTTCTTAAAAGTTATAAAATCTATTTTTGAAGAGCACTTTTCAGAACTTATCAACTGGTTTTAAAAACTTAAAAGAAGACAACATTGGCATGTTTGTATTAATTCAAGATGTAATACCTGTAAAATGGCTAATTTAATTTGAATATGAAATAACGGGGAATCGTTTAGAATTAATGTGGGGGGGGGGATAGATAAGTCGAAAAGCATGACTTGTATTACATTTCAAAATAAAGGGAATTAAATTAACATATGTTTCCAAACTTAAATAAATTAATGTGTATAATATTAGATATAATTAATAATAATAAACTAAGTAGTGTTTTGTGCGTTAAAAATATAGACATGAGATTTGTAAAATAAAACTATTGAACAGTGTCAATGTATGCGAGACATTTATCGCGTGCGTCTGCAAGATTTAAATAAGAGTCCGTGAAATAGAAAAGTGTAAACCCTGTACCGCAGGATGTGGAAAATAACCACGAGGTAAGGAGATCAGTCTTGTAGAGATAGTTGGCAGAGTAAGACGTACTAATTTTTGTATACGGAATTGTTAAAAATGTAAAGTATATAATTTTCAGTTTGAGTTGAGATGTTGAAGCGATAGGATGTGTTTTAATCAGTCTTAGTGGAGGAGTTAAGGTGGTCAGACGTGTTAAGAATGAGTCTAGTTGGAACGTTCGAGTAGACCAGACGTATTATGTGAATATAAACATTTGTAAAATGTAGTCTTAGTCTGGTGTCTGGAGTGGAAAGCCGTGTTAATAAGTATTTTGAACAATGTAGACAAGTGTTAAGAACAGTATTAGTTTTGATTAGAGGAGAAAAGTATAAAAGTTTGGTACGAACAGCGTGTTATGAAATAAGGACCATAGAAAATCGTATTTTCATGTGAAAGACAATTACGCGTGTTGTATCTAGTACGGTAAAATGGTGAACAATGGTGATGTGTTGTATGGACTAAAAAATTAACAAACATTCACAATACAAACATTAGTCGAGTGCAGTAAAAACTCGCGAAGTGCGATTGAGATAATTCTGGTGGGCGAATTACCACGTGCACAGAATGGCGGAATTTGCATCAAATGCGACGCTACATGGACCATAGTTGAATAATAACTAGCAAAAGGACTGGTAATCCGTGTTATTTAACACGGTGAATCTAATCTGTTTATTGTATAAAATTTATTATGTTTGATGTTTTAGTTTTATAAATTTAATATTTTCCATTAATTATACTTTTCATGTCAGAGTACAAAAAAATGTCTACTGACATACTTAACTTTTTTATATAACATAGTTTCAGTAATAAAAACAGATAATTTCAATCTGTTCAATTTTATAAATGATTTTCTAGTTGCAACATAAAGAGTAAATTCCAGATTTAAAAGTTAGACCTTCTTAAAAGGCAATAATAATAATCAAAATTAGGATGTATAATATAGGTAATCTATAAGATTTATTTTTATAATGATGTCAATGTACTGATGTTCTTTGTTTAATAAATTCATGTCAAGTTTCAGGAAAAATAAGAGTTGTTCATTTTACCAGATAAGTCACTGTAGAGTACACTTTTAAGAACTACACCCTGAGATTAAAATAATTAACTTCACTTTTCTAAATTGATGTTTAACATCTGGCGCCCTAATTTGTCGAGCATTTATTAACTTAAGTAAATAATAACTTCATTCTCTTTTTAAAATAAAATAATTTAAAATATAAACCCTTTTCATTTTATTATTACAAAGACATCATTTATGGCGAAAGCTCCATCTGGATTTAGTTTCGTAGAAGATGAAAATTGTATTGATGCTTCCTGAAGAGAAATTTGGTATTGTGTATCTAAATAACTTTTGGATATCAGTAAAAGATGATTATCTGCTGGTAAGTTCAGTGAAAGGGGTGCAATAGGAAGTGATGCGCAATATATAGCCTCTCCTATCCAAGTGTCAACCTCACCTTCTCGCTGGTGCACCCGGTTTTAACTGACGAGGCTCTGACGACCAAATATGGCGGTATAACCATAACCCAATCCAAGGTGGAACAGCATATGCCGATGGATGGATGGCTGATGGGTAATCAGTCGCTAATATGCGAACTCTGGATACCAGGTGACCTCCAGAAGTACATAACCTTATCCAGTAAGAGGCTCTGCTGGATGGACTGTTTAATTCCTCTGTTACTCGTGGGAACAAAATGGACCCAAACAAAACAAAAACCAAAAATACGGAGGTGAACAAGCCCTCAAAACAAAAACCCAAACCTGTGGCAGTGGAGGCTGGCGAAAGCAGCGCCTCAAAGCCAGAAGGTGGGGTTGAGAAACTGGTCAAAGAGACTGACCGCCTTAGGGTGGGCAATAACAAAGTAAGGCTGAGTGGAGTGGCCTTCAAAAGATTCAAGTTCCTTTTGAAAGAAGGATATTCGAAAACGGAGGCCAGGAGATTATCCATCCTGAAGAAAGAAGAATTTATTGTTCCTAGGAAGGAAGGTGGAACTCAAGCCGAGCCTACAAATAAAAGGCACAGATCCGAGGACGAAAGCCCGAGGAAGGTCAAAAAACCTAAAGGGAAAGAGGGCATACTTGTTGCCCTACCTAAAAAACCGGAGGCTAGGAGACAGAAAGACGTCTCATATAAAGGTGCCTTAGAAGGAATAAAAATGGCTGTAATGTCTAGGAGATTTCCAACAGATCTCCTTACAACGGACCAGATGGACAAAATTTGCTCAGCACTTATGGACATAGTGGAGGAGAGGTATGAGGAAACTGTTAAACCTTAGTTCCTAACCTCTGTCTATAAGGCTGGGTACCTAATGTTACTATGCAAAGATGAGGCCACAGTTGAATGGGTCAAGGCGGTGGTAGTTGATCTACACCCTTGGGAAGGTTCAGAACTGTGGGCCACCAAGGAGGCAGATATTCCTCAAGGATGTATCCTAATGGGATACTTCCCCAACTCAGCGGTGATGCCGGCGGAGAGGATGTTACATCGGATCCAAGGGCAGAACCATGGGATTAACACCTCCACCTGGAGGGTGATAAAGAAGGAGGCGAGGGGTACATCTGCACTCCTAATCCTCTCGATAGACCAAAACTAAGGATCCACTGTGGAATCCCTGGGTAACAAACTATCTTTTGGGTTCAAGGAGGTGGCTATTAAGCTAAGAAAACCTCATGAACCACCACTGGAGGAGGAGCAATCCGATCCTCAGGTCATAACTACCATGGAGGAGGAGAAAACCGAACCTCAAATTATAACCACCACGGAGGAAGAGAAATCCGATCCTCAGAATATGAACACCATGAAGGAGGAGAAATCCGACTCTCAAGACACACTCACCATGGACGTGACAGAGGATGGAGGGACTGGCCCTCATTCCTCGTACACATCCTGAATATGGAGTGCGTGCAGGTGAACCTCCACCATGCGAAGGCTGCTTCTGCCACCTTATGCAAAAGGTTTGCCCATGGCACAAAAATGGTGGGATTAGTTCAGGAGCCCTGGATCAACGGGGGACGAATTTGTGGACTAAACACTAAAAACTGTAAGTTGATTTATGATAGATCTACCCTGGTACCGAGGGCAGCTATTCTGATTAACAAAACAATAATATAATGATTCTCTCAGAATTTACAGATGCTGACACAGTCACCGTGATGGCAGAGCTGAGTGTCCCTGGAGGAAAGAAGGAGGTAGTTCTTACCTCGGCATACTTTCCTGGAGAGGAGAAGGAGGTGCCACCAGAAATGGTGAAACGACTCATCAGCTACTGCGAAGCCAACGGGAAACACCTAATCCTGGGTGTCGATGCCAATGCCCACAATACCATCTGGAGGAGCACCGACACCAATGATCGAGGTGAGTCATTTTATGAATACTTACTTACTACTAACATGGTGGTTGCTAATAAGGGTAATCGCCCAACATTTATAAACTCTATTAGGCAGGAGGTACTCGACTTAACCTTAGTGTCTAGAGGGGTTTCAAAAATAATATGTGATTGGGAAGTGTCTGGGGAGGCTTCTTTCTCAGATCACTTCATGATCATGTTCAAAGTAAGGGCTTGTAGCGTGATTAACCAAACATATAGGGTTCCTAGCAAGACCGATTGGGTGGTATACAAAAGTTCCCTACAAAACGGTGTGAAGGATATACAATAAAAAATAAGATCCATAAACGACCTGGAGAGTACAGCTAACCTTACAACGGAGGCAATAATGAGGGCCATTGAGGATAGCTGTCCTCTCAAAACCAAAAAAACTAACAGTAAAGTACCCTGGTAGAACAATGAGCTTAGTAAACTACGAAACAAGGCCAGAAGGGAATTTAATAAAGCGAAGAGAACAAATAACTGGGGAGAGTACCGTAAGGCCCTTACTGAGTTTAATGTAACACTTCGTAAATCGAAGCGTAGCTCATGGAGGACCTTCTGTGAGAGTCTTAATGAAGCACCTGAAATTGGCAGGGTGCAGAAGGTTCTCTCAAAGGGTACTCAAGTAAACATCGGTGCACTTAAACGTGAAGATGGCACCATAACATCAACCTTCCAGGAAACTGTAGAAGCTTTATTAACAAAACATTTTCCAGGTTGTATAGCACCTGGAGAAACAAGGGTGTACAATGGTTCCATAAGGAGTAGAGCAGAACTCAAGATGGACTGTCCCCTTGTCAACAAGATTTTATCGCCTGAAAGGATTAAGTGGGCCATAGGGTCCTTTAAGCCTTTTAAGGATCAGAGAGGGCAGGACATTTTTGATCAAAATGTTTAGATCTAGTCTGTTATATGGCCATGTTCCTCAAGTATGGAGGAAAGTAAAGGTCATATTTCTATACAAGGGGGGTGCAAAATCCCTAGACGACCCAAAGTCCTACCGTCCAATTAGTCTCTTGTCATTTATGCTTAAAACGATGGAGAAACTAGTGGACCAATACATTAGAATGGAGGTTTTAACAATTGCACCTCTTCATAAATACCAATTTGCCTACCAAAAAGGCAAATCAACAATATCGGCATTGCACCAACTTGTCAAGGCCATAGAGGAAGCACATGAGTCAAAGGGGATAGCCCTATATCAGTCTTTATGGATATAGAGGGCGCCTTTGACAATGCTGCCTATGACTCAATGACAAAGTCTCTCAGTAAAAGAGGGATTCATAATTTTATCATTCAATGGATAAATAACATGCTGATGGGTAGACAGGTATCCACCAGCATTGGTTGTGCTACATATGAGGTTGGTACCACAAGAGGCTGCCCACAAGGGGGGTTATCTCCCCCACTGCTGTGGTCGCTGGTAGTGGATGAACTACTAAACGACCTGAGCAGGGCTGGGTTTACGTTCTTGGGTATGCTGATGACATAACCATAACTGTGAGGGGCAAGCATGACTCCGTTATAGGGGAGAGAATGCAGAAAGCCATTAACATGACAAAAAACTGGTGTCTCAAAGAGGGCATGAATATAAACCCATTAAAGACCACTATTGTTCCATTTACTAAACGAAGGAAATTAAATTTACCTAGCTTTCACCTAAGTGGAACCACCATTCCCCTCTCTAAGGAGGTAAAATACCTTGGGGTGACACTGGACCAAACGTTAACGTGGGAGAGTCACCTATCTAAGACGACCAACAAGGCCATTAAAACACTTTGGTAGTGCCGCCAAATGGTTGGCAAAACGTGGGGTTTGAATCCCAGAGCTAGTAACTGGATCTACAAGCAGGTCGTTAGACCCGCTATCCTCTATGCGTCAGCAGTTTGGTAGAGGAAGGTAGACCAGAGTACCACGCAAGCAAAGTTGGCTAAAGTGCAAAGACTAGCATGTCTAAGCATCATAGGTGCCATGAAAACAACACCCACTGCCGCGATGGAGATCCTTCTAGGTTTGGATCCCCTACCGGTTGCAATTAAGGAGGAAGCTATGAAGCAGGTCCTCAAACTACATGAGGAACACCATTTCATAGTAGGAAACCTCAAAGGACATCTGGAAATTCTCAGAGTCACTCCTTTATTGGATATGGCTGCTGCAAGTGACCAGATGAAAGTAAAAATGATCTTTGATCACAAATACAAAGTTCGCTTCCTTAACAGGGAAGACTGGACGGGAGGCACGGAATGTGTGCCGGCGGACTCCCAAAAATGGTTCACAGACGGATCCAAAATGGAAGTTGGTGTGGGGGCAGGAGTGGTGGGACCAAGGTTCAAAAGACATGTGTCCCTCAGTGCTGACGCCACCATCTTTCAAGAAGAGGTACATGCCATCCATTTGGTGGCAAATCATTTGATTACTAAAAACCAATGCAAACAAAAAATTAGCATTATGTCGGATAGTCAAGCGGCATTAAAAGCACTCCAAAGTAACAACTTGAGATCAAAGATGCTTCACGAGTGCCATCAGGCCCTAAACCAGCTGGCGGACAAGAATAAAGTTGAACTTGTCTGGGTGCCAGGGCATGAGGGAATAGCAGGCAACGAGGAAGCAGATCAGCAAGCTAAACTTAGTGCATTTAAACCCTTTACAGGGCCATCTCCTATGTATGGATTTGGCCCTAGGGACTACCAGGAGGTTATTACCAACTGGGCCAACAAAGTAATCAACAGAACCTGGAATACATTGCCGGGTCTTAGACATTCCAAGAAATTCCTTAGCCCTAATAAAAAGAGAAGGAAGGAAGTGCTAAACCTAAGCAGAAGAGAGCTTAAACTCCTCTGTGGTATACTAACTGGACATATCCATTGCAGGTATCACTTAAATAAGATGGGCCTGGTGGACGATGATACTTGCAGGTACTGTGGTGAAGAGGTGGAATGCATGGAACACATCATCATGGAGTGCCCGGCCTTATGCCAAAAAAGACAAAAATCCCTAGAATTCATCTTCATTTCGGAAGAAGAATTACTAAACCTCCCGACCAAGGGTTTGATCAATTTTGTCAAAGACATAGTTCTCTCCTGAGTCCAACAAGAGGGGGGCACAAAAGATCTAACTAGGTCGCAGTGCAGGAGGTTTCTATACACTCTCCCCAGTCTTAATAATAAAAAAAAGTTCAGTGAATATTAATTGCTTTGCCTTAATTGTGCGATGATGATGGATACTTGGTGGTTGCTGTCATGAAAAAGAAAGTATTATGTAAAAATCAAAATGGTAAAGGAAGTGAGGGTGGCTTCCATTATAGTTCCTAGATGGATATTTGGTGGCCGCTGTCATGAAAAAGAAAGTATTACGTAAAAATCAAAATGGTACAAGAAATAAGAGTGGCTTCCATTTTGGTATTTTGATGGATATTTGGTGGCCACTGTCATAAAAAAGAAAGTACAGTAGAACCTTGTTAAGTTAGACCAGCCGGGACCGCGGCCGATCCGACATAACGAAAATCTGTGTAAGCCGGAGAAAAAGCAGGAAACACAGAAAAAATGAAAATATACATACTGTAGTTACAATAATTTCCTTTATTACGAAGAAAAACACTTCAAAAATATTTACTCATCACAATAAAACAACAAACACATCTGTGGACTGAACAGGTATGTCTACTTTTTCGAGAATAAGCTTGTAAGTTTCTGTTGCGTCAGCTGAGAGTAATGTTTACATGCCGCACAGTCACGCATTCGTTTTAACTGGCAAAGTGCACCAATCACCTGGGTGACAATGACTCACCACGCAGGCATACAGTGCTACAGTTAGGCAATAGATGTACAGTCACGGCAAACAAATTTGGTTGCGTGAATTCGGAGGAAACACGATCACCGTGCAATACGCTATGATTATGCGCTTGTATAAAGCAGTAGCGCTACAAAAATGCATATTTTATATTAATTTATATTTATGTTTATTTATTGCAAACCGGTCCGGGTTACCCGGAGATCCGATTTAAAGGGGGCCGACTTAACGGGGTTGTACTATATTATGTAAAAATCAAAATGGTACAAAAAGTGAGGGTGGCTTCCATTTTGGTTCCTAGATGGATAGATGGTGGCTGCAGTCATGGAAAAGAAATTATTATGTAAAAATCAAAATGGCAAAGGGAGTGAAGGTGGCTTCCATTTTTATCCCTAGATGGATATTTCGTGGCCGTTGTTATAATGATGTATTATGTAAAAATCAAAATGGTAGAAGAAGTGAGGGTAGGTTCAATTTTGATTTATAGATGGATATTTGATGGCTGGTGACATGAAAAAGTAAGTATTATGAAACATCAAAATGGAAGTGAGGGTGGCTTCCACTTGATCCCCTGATTGAAAAGATGTACATTGGACAAGAGGTTCGCCTGTCCTAGTAATTATTATTTATTTATTCAATGATGTGATTGTTCAAAATATGAACTTATTTAATACGTTTTAAATAAATTATTTGTGAATTTTAAATGTGGGTTTCAATAATCAACCTAACCACACAAATTACGTACAGCAACTGTTAGATAGACGTATTTCTGACTTTCGATGCATTGGAAAATTTGATACATTAAGGCGGCCGTCAACCAAAAACATTGAGAATCATTGGGCTAGTGTGAAGTTAGTACTCAATTTTTGCTTTTGCAGAGAGAGAACAAATCGTTAGTTTACTGCAAAAAGTGACCAAATAGCAAATTGTTAATTCTGAGAAAACGAAGTTTTTATTTTTCATACGAGTGTTAAAACTCTAATCATCAATATAAAATCAAGTAATCTATTATAATAGTTATAATTTTATTTACTTAAGCAGTTTTAGCAAACAATTGATAACACCACAATAAGCAATATTGCATTACAAGTTTATTTTTAGAGAAAAGTGCACTTGGTCACTTTTTGCAGTAAACCGACGAAATGATGTTCTAATATGTAAATATTATGGATACCTTTTATTCTGATAAAAAAGAAAGTTATATTATATGTTAAACTGAAAGTTTGATTTAAAGAAATAACAAACATTCTGTTGTTAAATTTCATACCTCAAGTACGATGTCTTCTTCTTTCATTGATAACACAGGTTTAGTTAAGATGGGATCGCTATCTCTTATCAATACTGAATCACTACATTCAACCATATTCCTGTTACATCAAAATTCAAATATACTTATCAGTCAACTCTCCTAAACAACAAAATATACAATGATTTAAGCTAGCAGATACCAAAAAATAATACGATACATAATAAAAACATTAAACTATAATTTATAAGTGTACTATGGAAATATAATGTAATTTTTTTCCCTTTAACAAATTTAATGAAAATTGGCAATTACCATTAGCCAGATAGCAAGAGGTTGACCCTGAGATGGCAAAACTTTGAATATAAAAATGGTAGTGAAAACATTGTACTTATATATACAGAGTGTTCATAAAAGGCATATCACTGGTTCTAATTTAGATAAGGGTATGAAATCAACAATTTTTTTTAGAAATTGACCTCTTCTTTCTACACAATGAGACAAAAAATAGATAATCTATATAGAATGTCCCAAAAATGCGTAAAATGTGATATTTTTCTGGCTCCGTTTTATCAAACCATGTAAATATAATTTGCATAAAATTAGGCGAATGTGTGGACAGAAATTTTATTGGTCCTTTCATTATAGATGGATATTTGGATGGATTAAGTTACTACCACAAGTTGGTAAACAGAATTATGCCAGCAATCCTCAGTGGAAGAATTAAACATAAATTTTCTTTGGTTTCAACAAGATGGAGTGACTCACTCATTACACAGTAAAGGTACACAATCTTCTGGATCAAATTTTTTCAAGATAGTTGAAAGGTCAAAGAGGACTAATTGAATGGCCTGTAAGGTTATCTGACTTGTTTCCTTTAGATTACTTTTTTGAGGCTCCTTAAAAAAACAATGTATATGAAACAGCAGAAATCCCTCCTTAGATGCTACAGAATTGTGATAAATGGTTACTACAATTTTGCTTAGTTCAATGCTAAACTCTAAAATGGAAACAGTTCGAACATTTATTAAAAAAAAGGAAAAAAAGGTTTTTTTCAAAAAAATCTTTAATTTTAACAGCTTTAAATCTAGGGGGGGGGGATAATTACAAAAATTAAAAAATTTCAATGTACGAGTATGTTTATTGTGTACGGAAAACAAAAATATTTGTAAAGTTCCTTAAGTAAGACAAAATCAATTTTATAAATTTTAGGGCCTACCATATTCTATTTAAAGTACCTAATTTGTGGTTCATTCTAGAAATAGCCGGGGAAGTAAATTTCTACAAAATTCTGTTTGTTACACATATCTATCTAACAATAGATATTAAGCAGTTTTGATATTTCTTGAACACTCTGTATATTTAAATTATCCTTTCTCAAGTTACTCATTGGTGTGTTACAAATAATTGTAATATTAATGATAATGATGGATATTTAATACATATACAGTGTGTCCCACGAAAAAGTACACGCTTTTGTTATTTTATTAATTGCTTATTCCTCAACTGATTCTTTTGAAACTTTACATACTTTTTAATAAAGTTACCAAAAATGTTGTGTGCAAATTTTAAAACACTGGTGTTTAAAGAAACAAAATGGCAGCAACACAAATAAACTAACTTCTATCCCTCTATACTTTTATGTTTTTTACTCTTGCAGTAAAATATCTGTTCGATTCAAATTAAACAACAATTACATTAAAACAGAAACTTATAACCTAATTCTTTTGAGTACAATTTTATTGTCCTTTGTAGTTCCGAGATGGTTTTTACAATTGCACATAAAGTAGTCCTGAGCATGAACCATAGTTTTTAATAACGTTGCAGAATCAATTAGACTTTAAGGCTGCCTTACCAGGTGTTGATACACCAACTACTCACTCAATAATTAAGTAGAAAGATTTGTTGTTGGAAATGGGTAGCATAGTGAAAAAGTATCCTTGATCTTCTTTTAAGGGAAGAGAAGAACTGGTATGCAGTCCATTACTCCGTCCTCCAAGTAAACAAAAATCACTTAGAAAAGTAGAACTTAAATTGGAGTACCCAAATCCTTAGTCCAGAGAATCATAAAGAAAAACAAAATTAAATTTTACAAAACCAATCTCTATAATAAGTCCATAACCTACTTGAAGATGATCCAGATAGAAGAGTGGAATTCTGTTCCTGCATAATTAAGTTTTATGAGACTGATACTGATTGGCATACTCGTATTGTTTTCTCGGACGAATCAACTTTCTACAGCAATGGTATTGTAAATAGACATAATTATAATTATTACAACACTCAAAACCCTCACATTATTGATCAGAAACTACTTAAATGCCATGTTCAACCTCCTGGTTTCTCAAGGACAGGGATATGTACCATTAGTCACTTTCACCAAGGCCATTGACGTGGTTCTACTTTGATAGACCTATTCACCTGAAGTAGAGTGGAGGGGAGAATATGTAAGTTTAGTTTTTAAAATTTAATATTTTGTCAGTATTATTTCAGATCTCTCCGATGATGGTAACTGGGTTAGTGAATTATATATCAGAAAAATATAATAACATGGGGGTTCCAGTGTTTTAAATTGTTTACAATCACCACAGCGTTCATTGGACATTTAAATTTAATACAGTTTAAAAAAATTAAAGGAAGCTTTACTTCTTGTTATATTTGTCAATAGGCCACAAGAGAGTTCATCACTTGTTTAATTGTTATGTTAAATTAGTTACCATTCTCCTGTAGGCTGTGGTCAGCTTTATTATTGTTTTATGTATGCATACATTCTTAATTTCTTTCTCAAATAATATTTTTAATATTTGTAGATATAGATAAGTTTTGAATTTCTTTTATAATATTGTACACATAACTTCTTTATTATTTAGTTACTTTTGTCTGAAGCTAATCAAATAAATACAGTAGAACCACAATAGATGTTGTGTTACGCTGCACATACTATTTTCTAATTACTGTTGTTTCATTTAATTCATGCTTTTGAAACTATTATGTATTATTTTAGTTTTTTGGTGTTGTGTGATGCCCTTGAGTAACTCCAAAAGGAAAAAAAAATAAACATAAGGCTCTTTCTCTACATGAAAAACTACGAGTCATAGAAAAACTTAAAACGTGAATGTTTGTAGCAAGCATTTGTATGAACTATGGGTTCACGAAACAGACTGTTTCAGGTATAAGGAAGAAAAGAATGATTTACAAAAATTTGTGCAGAAATTTAAAGTGGAGAAGGAAGTAAGTGCTGCAGATCAAATCCTGGATGAAGCTGTTTATAAATTGTTTTCCTACCTTCGTTCATCCGAGATTAACCGTGTATGAGACTGAAATTCAGGCTACAATAGAAATATTATATAAACAGTTGGTGTAATATTGTACATTTTTAAATTTGAATCTGGCGCATGAAGCGCAAGAATCTTGGAACTTGTACGTAATTGGTCGAGATGAAAGAGAAGAAGGGGGCATGCGCTAAAGCAAATAGTTCTTCTAATTACCATTAATAACTTAAAAGAGACAAATTTTGAAGGTGAATAATAGAAAATAGTCAGAGAAATGTATCCTATGTATAGATATAATTAGAATTAATGTAAACCTTGTAAATAAGAAGTGAAGCGTAATTATTTGTGCAAAGACAAGACGCGTGATTTTCTAAATGGGAAGAACAGTTTGGACATTGCATCAGCAGTCGATAGACAGTACTTAGCTTGATATGTTGTCTTAGATTTAGCCTGGTCCTAAGAAGGACAAAGAGACAAGTTGAAATGTGAAAATGTAAAGTGTTAATAATGACAATGACGAATTGTTTCATTAAAGTGGTGAATAGAGCGGAGTATATAAAACAGTTTCATTGAGAAATTGTAAATGACAATTTAATCATACAGAACTAATAACATGAAGCCATGTGCTTTTGGCATTCATTTGTGTTTTCAATATAAAGACTTAGCGGAGTGAAACAAATGCTCTGAAAACTGTAAACTAATCTAACATTAATATACTATCATGTGTTTGATCTAATACGTAAGCTTTTGTAAAAAAGCTGTGAGAACAATTGATTGCACGTGTTTCGATAAAAGGTGATGCAATTGGAATACATAGACAAAACCGTTGTGTTTTAAGAAAAATAGAACAATTTAAGTTAAAACATTGATAATTATTTTGTTACATGAAATATGAAAATAAACTTTGTGATTCAAAAATGTGAATTGAAAACGTCGACATAAAGAAACAACGGGCAGAGGGATTTCCACGAGGCAGTATGGAGCTCCTATTTAAAAGCACATTTTATTCAAGACGATTTGCTTCGTTCACCGTCTTGAAGGAAATGTGCTTTTAAATAAGAATAACGTGATTTGATATTCACGTCAAGACTTTCATTTCTAAAATTATGTTTATGATGGAAATGGTTTAGACATTTCAATGTTAGGCTATAAGTTTGATTTAGCAATTTATGTTTTGATATATAAGACTATGTCTTATATTTTAAAGTATGAAAAAATATTAAAATAAAGTCCTTTTCTAATAACTAATAAATTGAAACATGATCTATTTTCAAAGAATATAATTCTTAGCTATATAAATTTCATTTAAATAAACTTAGTCTTCATTTTCTGAATTACAACTAAAATATAAATTCAGTAATTAAATTTAACTTGATATTTCTATATTTGCATTATTTGAATAATCAAATAATTGATAGGATGTACTAGAATAAGATATCGTATATGAATGTTCCATTTTCCATGTATTTACTATGTTGATATTTTAAGAATGTCTAAATAAATATTATGTACTTTTTCAGAACAACAAAGACTACTATTCTTTTACTCCAATGTCCTACTGAGTACACGGTTAAAGGATTCACGACCCTAGAGACTTTTAATTTAATATCTTTAAATTCTAAACTTCAAAAACTTTATTTTTTATTTTTATATTTTTTATTTTATTTTTGTAATTAACAAATTACAAATGGAGCCCAAATTGAATCGCACATAGCTTCTTATATAAAAAACCAAACCCGTCTATTTTTAAATTGTTACAATTGGCGCCCAACATGGGGGAAATTGTTTATATCTAGAGAATTCTTTTATATATTATAAACAAAAGTCGAAAACAGTGGGATGTTGGATGAAAATCTAGAGTCTTTACAAGGTAAGAGTATTGCTAGATATATAATGGAAGCAATCTTTTCAAATTTTTAAAATTATAAACTGACAGTTATTATTAGTTTAAGTTGAATTAATATAAAATCTAAACAAAATCAAAATGGAAAATATAATAAACAATAATCAAATAAGTGAAGAGGAGAAGATGATGCGGATGTTTGAACAGATGATGAATAAATTAGATAAAAAATTAGAACAAAATAAAGTAGAAATAAATAAAAGTACGAATAATAAATTTGAACAATTTAGAGTAGAGTTAAAAGATATGAATAATAAAATAGAACAAAATAGTATAGATATGAATAAAGGATTTGAACGAAATGAGTAGAATTAAAACAATTTAGAGTAGAGTTAAAACAAGATATAGTAAATATAGGTAAGAAAATTGAACAAAATACAGTAGGTTTAAAAGAAGAGAATTTAAAGTTAGGACAGGGTTTAACTAAAGTAATTAGAGAGGGTTATAAGTAAATGGGAGATAGTATATCAGAAAAATTGGATCAATTTCAAGAAAGAATACACAATAAGTCAAATAGAATAGAAAAAACAATAAGTAGTGGGATGGGAGACAATATAATGGAAATAAATTATCATGTAAACAATGGGTTATGTAATATTAAGGAGAAAGTAGAACAAAAGGGAAGTAGTGGGGTAGAAGGTAGTGTTATAGAATTTAGAGACTATGTAAACAATAGGTTAGGTCATGTAGAAGAAAAAAAAGAACAAAAGGGAAATAGTGGGATGAGTGACAGTTTGATTGAGGTTAGTTATTTTGTAAACAATGGGCTAAATAATAAAGAGGTACAGTTAGATTTTAAAGTTCCAACAAGATTAGAACATAGCATTTTAACAAAACTAGAGTCCTCCTGTTTTACTATTGTTACAGACTTTTAGTATGTGATATAAATGATATATGTAATTTTTTCTACATAGTTTAAAAAAAATTAATATAATTCTATCATATCAGGGTAAATGGAAAATACTTACTTTGCAATCTTTTGAACAGTGCTTGATTCAAACTGACGATTTAGGTTTAAGTCATCAGTCATCCGGTGTTTAAGACCATTTGCCATATTTCTCATGATATAGCCAACAAGCTGTACCGACGAAGAGTCGAAGCCCTCATCATTTTCTAATGAATTTAACAGGTTTAAAAGCCCACTTGTTATTAATTTAATATAATTAAGATTCAAGCCAACTATCTGAAATAAACAGATAATAAATAGCTGTCAGCAACTGATCCAAGACAAATTTGTACAAATGATGCATAATTTATTGTACAGTTTCAGTATTGAATTTTTAATTAATGTAATTTTATTGATGAAAAGTGACTATGGCCATATAAATGTAGTTTTGTCTTAGGCTGTAATAAAATGAAATGAAACACACTTTCGTATGCTGTCTGTTATACTCCGTCATGTTGTCAGAGTTTCTAGTAAATACGCAGAGTTTTGCATTTCCTATTGTGAAGAAAATGCCATGATAAATTTGTTTTATATATGCCATGATATATATGGGACCATCGTGGTACTTACCCAACCCTATTTACAATGTAATACAAACATATCCTCTAAATGTAAAGCTCAAAACTTTTTTTTTTGAAATATATTTTGTTTTTCATAGTGATATATAAACTGTTAATTATTGAATTTATGAAATCATATAAACACATAATAAGCTATAAATACCGTTATTAATATTTTGTTAAAGTAAAAATTGTATAACATTGAGTTAATGGAAAACTTGATGTTATTATATTATTGGAAACATTGTCATCAAGGTCCATTTTCTAAAATTAAATGAGAGCAGTAAATTTCTCAGTTTTGTATATTGGTGTAATCATAACCTACACACTTCATACAATTTAAACTGTGTTGAAACTAGTTTTCAGATATACCACCGGAGTTTATATAAAAAACTGGTTTCTGGAAGAGACAATTCGAAATGCAGTTAAAGAAACATCCCTAGAATTCCATTGAATCTAAAACCGATATACATGACACCTAGCGGCAGTTACGATCAACTCCAATTCAACATTTCAATAATTATAGTAAACATTCCAACTTTCAATCAGAAAATTAAATATAAAACAAAACCGATGTACCCTTTGAAACAAAATTATATTTGCCAAAACAAAATTAGAACCAAACAAGAATAAAGGGAGGCAAAATCAAACTCAAAATTAAAAACAACCACTTTCAAAATAAATGAGCTAGTACTAGTAAAAAACTTCCCATTATCAAATGCAATGGAGAGAAAGAGAGAGAGAGAGAGACATATAAATTGTTTGAGATTTTTAGTGGACCTTACAAATTAAACAAAATTATTGGGACCTCAACTTACTACATAAGCAATTTAAACAAAAGTCATATAAAAGGACCATACCATATGAGACTGCCCTTAAAAAATAAGGATACATAACTCAGGATGCATCCCAAATATAGGCCAGACTCAGAAACAGCTGATCACAGAACCAGGGTCGTTGACTCAATGAGACAGACTATTGATGTGTCGTCATAAACTATACACAGATTTCAATGCAATTACATTTAATCAAATTCAGTCCTCAAAATATAAATTACAGCATTCCTCATTGTCCCGTTTATTTCCCTGAAAACACTAAATTCTCAATATTTTCAGGAAAAACTGTCAAGAGGAAATTAAGATAATTCGAAATGCAGGTAAATAAAATGTCTATCAAAAGAAACAGACCAACAATTCCATTGAATCTAAAACTGATATACACGGCACCTAGCAGCAGAAACTCCAATTCAACATTTCAATAATTATAGTTAAAATCCCCACTTTCGATCAGAAAATTATAAAACAAAATTATTTCCCAATATTTACGACCTATGTTAAACATATCAAAATCATTCAAACTATTAATCCTATCCAGGAAAATTATTTAATAACCATGAAAAATTATTAAATAAGCATAACACGGTTATTTAAAACAAATATCTGTATTTAAAAACACGATTAGAAAGGCCTAAGTTTTAAAAGTCTAGGTGACAGACTTCAGAATTGTCAATATTACGAGTTAATGAAAGAAATTAATATTACCATTGTGTTAAATAGAATATTTTACATCTAAAAAGTTATCCGCAAAAATCCATAGGATGTACAAATAATTTGTTATAAATAGAAAACCAACCACAAATATTATCAAAAACATGGCCGAAATTATTTTGCAGATTCTTCCCATTTGAAGGGCATGCCCACGAAGGCAACTAGCACAATAATTGCACAATGAAATTACACTGAGATTAAGTCAAAACTTCGTAGCATTATTTTTATTATGTAAAATATTTGATAGAATTTTAATTTGCCTGAGAAGTTATTTGATCATTTATTGTTTTAATTTAATGTATTTGTTCTCATAAAATCTTATTATTTAAAACCAACCAATCAATTATTCCAAAAAAGAATTAATAAAAAAATCATTTAATTTATTTATCAACTCATAAACATACACAAACTAGTTAGTACATGATGTTATACAAGAGGCAGGAGATTTAAAGTTTCCAAGATGCCCCATGCTTACAACTAATGGGCATTCCGATTACTATTGAAATAAATAAATTTTAATTACATATAAATAATTTTCTGATACAAAATAAATTAAAAACAAGTCTAATAAAAATTCTTAAGTTATTAGGCAAACTTAAGTAATTCCAATCTTAATTAAAACAAGAAATGAATAGAAATCAAAAGAGCCCTCCAATTAGTCCAGACAATTGGACAAGAAGCCATTGAAAAGGATATCAATTTCAAAACGAATTTCAAACAAGATGTGAGGGCAAAAACTAGAAGAATAGCATCACTCTGAGTGTATTCCAGGAAGAAACAAGTTTACTAAATTAGTGCTCCAATAGTTTTTTGTAATTATATGATTGAGTGAAGACTTCAAACTGAAGTGAAGACCCAAATAGTAACTGTTCATTAACTCAACTTAAATAATTTTTTTAATCAAATAAGTATTAATATACAAGAGATTTGAATAAATAAAAACAAACTTTCATTGTCCAAAGTCTCCAGGTTTACGTACTTAAACAAGCAATTGATTTTTGAAAAGGGACTTAATGAATTCAATATTTTTCTTATGACAATTATTTATTTTATAACTAGATGACCCGGTGAACTTCGTACCACCTAAAATTGATTTGATTGTAAATCTTGTTAAATGATTATCAATCCTAATCAACTCCAATACATTGAGATAGATAATATTAGCCACTTCGGGTAAAGTTTGAGTTTTGTTTGGTTATTAAATGAAACTCTTTGTAAATAAAATTAATTTAATTATATTGTTTATTTACATGAAAGATAAATTCAGTTAACATTCAATGCAAAGCTTTGTGGAAACTATGTTTTTGGTTTGGTGTTCCGGCGCGTAAATAAAGAAAGATGATGGCTTTCCAACACAGGAACACGCGACATATTGTCCATGTGCGAAACACGGAAACTCCAAGTTAATTCCGCAAACTTACAACGACTGCCCTTGTGATTTATTGATGGTCATAGCAAAGGCTAGACGTTTGGGGAATTGCAGCCATTTAAATTGGAATGGCAAGTCCGTTGGAACCATCGGGATGCGCGGAATCAAAACATCCTCTCCTTTGTACTTTCTCTTGATAATCGTCGCCTCGATGATGTTGTTCATAAGCTTTTTCACAGCCAGTCTCATTCCATTGCATAATCGAGGTTGATTGATGTTACGCAACATCATTATTACTGAGCCTACTTTCAATTGCAAGTTGTGAGGTGGTAATCCAAGCAATTCCAGCGAATTCAAAAATTCTGTGGGATAGTTGACTACCTTCATTCTGGTTGATAACTAACTGTGTCATCAATAGATTTGAAGGAAAACAACTGTCCCGGGATTAAATTTTGAATGGACGCGTTGAGATCATCGACATCTTTGTTTTTTGCCGCCAATTTGGCTCTTTCGCTCAGCCAATTATGGTTTTTGAAGTTCTGCGCTATGTTTGGAGAAACACGCCAAATGAGCTCCTCTTTCGATTTGGTCAACAGACAGAAATCAGTGGGCAATGTGATGAGTCCAGTCGAGACGTCAATTGTGATTTTGCCATTGCCAATGTCCAATAATTGGTTCGAAAATACATCTGCATTTCGTTCTTGTTGCAAAAACACTCGCATGTTAGTCATCAATCTGAGTGTCTTCACGTGCTGCAACAGATTTGATGATTTTAAGCACGCGTTTAGTTCATCAACTACAGTTGATCGTGGAATAACTGGAAGAGTCTGACGAAAATCACCAGACAACAGAATCATGGCTCCACCAAAAATGTTTTGATTGTCACGAAGATCTTTCAACATTCTGTCTAGCGCCTCCAGTGACCTCTTGTGGGCTATTGTGCATTCGTCCCAAACGATCAATTTGCTTATCTGTAGAATCTTCGCCATTGGGCTATTTTTTGCGATGTTGCAAGATGGAGTCTCGTTGATTTGCATGTTCAGTGGCAATTTCAACGCAGAATGTGCAGTTCTTCCGCCTTCTAACAAAGTTGCTGCTATTCCAGATGAAGCCAAAGCTAGGGTAACATTCTTCTGCGATCGAATTCTCGCCAAAAGCAATGATATTAAAAATGTTTTCCCCATCCCTCCGGGAGCATCCAGGAAGTAAATTCCACCAGTTCCATTGTTAATAGCTTCTATCAAAGAGTCGTATGCAATCTTTTGTTGTTGATTCAATTGCAAAACATTTCTGCAAACTGTTTTGGCTAATGCTTCGGTGTCGTATTGTTCTTCTCTGTTTAACTCGTGGTTAAATGCATCGTGCATTGGACGATTGGGTGATATCATGCCCAAATTCGACAACACTTTATTAGCCATTAATAAACACATGTCTTCTATCATGATCAATGTCTCGTTATGAATATCTGATGTCATTTGCAATGTCGGATTTAAAGTTTGGTGACACACACGATGCAAAAAATCTTCAGACATGTCGTCCTTATATTTAACCCACAAATCAATCGGATTCGAAGGGAAACATATAATTGCAAACAATGTGCGGATTTGATGTAGTAATGAAGATATGATGGATTCGTTGAGCGTATTGTGCCAATGCAAATCGTTCTCGAGCAACTGTACTAGTTGACATGCCTCACGGTAAGTCGCACACAGATGCCCATTAACCCTCCAACTGGTGATCGACCACTTTTTGCCTTAAAAGTGGTCGCTTCATTAGTCACGGCTCTATTCACCAACTAAAAAACACGTATTTTGCCATTCAACGTTACGCCAACTTAAAATTGTCCCATCGCAATAAATAAAATACCGTTGGAAAGCTAATGTTCCGTAGATGCATATCATGCAAAAAATTACCACAAAACGTTATAAATAATATTCCAAAAATTGGCGAAGTTCGCATATTTTTGATGCGAATCGTCCAAGTTTTACGTGACAAGTTTTAAACAAAACATTCGTCTCGTTTGCCAATTATTCCTATTTCGAAATTTCACTGTGTCACATCTGACATAACACTGCTTGATAGATCGCGTCTTTCTCTTCAAAACCGTGTTTTTCAAATGTTTCCAACTAGTATAGTTTTTATTATATAAAAATTAAACCAAATCAAGAATTTTAACGCTATTTTACACGCTAAAAATTACATTTTTTGCAATTCAACTTTTATCCTAGTAGATATTATATTATCGAAATGTATTCTATACCATTGAAAAGGTAATTTAATCTTTCATAACCAGGTTTAGAAAAATTAAACTTGCATAAAATTGTAATACAAGATTTGACTGAAGTTGAGGTTCATAACGCTAGGCTGCGACAATTTGCCGCGGCGAGTTTTTATCACCTATATGTTAATATATTTTTTCGAAATGGTAAAACTTGTCCAAATGTTACAAGTTGACAATATTATATAGTATTTTTCTTCCTCTTTCGAACTATGAAGACGAAATCATCCTAAGTTATATAGTTTACGAGTTGTATACAGTCTACGATGTGGTTTACTGAATATTTTGATCCTTCTCTTTACTTGGAGTATTTAGACGCTATTCCATATTTCTACATTGACGTCATAGATTTTACTGTTTTATTTTACATCATTCCAAAGATGAGGTTTCAATCTTTAATTTTGTGTATGTTACAAACTTGTGCATTGATAATAAAGGTTTTGTTTGGGCCCGGAACATACGCAATGGTGCGATGTAAATACTGTAAAAAATGACTTAGCGCTGTAACAGTTTGGGAATACATATCTATTTTATTTTGAAGGTTTGTTTATACAAATTGTATATATTTTGTATACAAGTTACAATATATGTGTTTTTATATCTAAAGATTATGTTCTTAGTGAATTTCTAGTTTGTGAAAGGTTTATATTTGTCATAACCTAAAAGGAAAATGGTAAGTCTAGGATATATGCAAATTGTCTTATATTTAGTGTTTTACATGAGTATACAAGTGAATATGTGTGTTATTCTTTGTAAAGTATATTGTCTTAGTAAAATCTAATGATTTTGTCTTAGGCCTAGCTTTAGGAAGTTACTAATTACGCCTAAATGTCAAGAGTTCAAACCTAACCTCAAGCGTCAGAATACAAATTTTTTAAAAATCGTCATTTTTATTTAGGAAATGTAACATATTATTATTTTTTCCCCCTAAATATATTCACAAATATATTAAAAATCTCAACAAATGGTCGAAAAAATTGCAAAAAATGTATTAGTATGTTTTTGATCACCATTTCTATGAAATTTCTGCTATGTTACTCTTAGATTTTTTGGTATTTGACCAAAAAACTCCAAATTTGATACATCTAACTTTTTTTTCATTACACACCTACATTCTATGCACCTTTCTGGACATAATGATATATAGAAGTTCTGTATAAAATATATTTTACTATTTTTACTATGTCTTTCGTGGATCGCAAATGAAAAGATGTGCCAAATAGCCTTGTTGCTGCTGACATAGCGACCAATCTGATACTGATATATTTCGTCATTTGCATTTGTCACAGCGAAAACAGCCATATCGTTCCCTTTGTTTACATATTTGCATATGTACTTGATTGACTTGACAGAATTACAGTATTCCACATTGATGTGAGCCTCAAAAGTATTGGTCAATATGGGTGAATATGGCACAATCCAACGATTGTCCACAATAACATCTTGCCCTTTCAATTTTACAACCGCAGATCGACCATGGTCCGCAACTGATCGCCGACGATACAATGGGTATTCATCATTGCCAGTGATGGTATCAGCAATCAGGTCTCTCGGGTATCAGTTGTTGTTGAAAACTCTGCAAGGTCCGTGGATCATGTTCTTAGTCACCACTGCATATAATTTCGCATCAACAGCTTCATCCTGGATTTTGGTAGAGATGATTGAACCGATTTCGTCCGGCCTGATTTTGTCAACTAACCAAACCAAAATGTGCGCACGAGGCAGACCACGCTTTTCCCATTCATCGGAGTACATCCAGAGTACTTGACCATACACACAGTGCTTTATGATGAAATTAATCTAAATATTTTAATTTTTGTTTAAAAACTCAGGCACTGATGTCATGTCTGTCAACTGGTGTTTGGCTCCTTCTTGATTTCGACCCATTGAGGATTGCAGGTGAATGTGACGAATAGGTCTGAGCAGCCATATTGTCTGACATACGACATCGCATCTTGAGCATACTCGTGCATATGGCGCGGGCTTCCAATGTGGCCGGCAAAGTAGTCTTGTTTCCCATGTTGTTTGCATGGCCATCGGCATTAATCGCATTGCGGAGATGAATGTATTCTTCAGAGCAGAGGTTCTTTTGGTTCAAACGAATATGTGTCAATCGCTCAGTCTCAATTTTGACATACATGTCAACTACAAACTGATGGAAAAGACGCCGACACTTCAAAATATGATTTATTTCACCTTCACGTATCATAAGTCTGTATGAATAAAAATTCATAGCACTTACTTTTTTATTGGTTTCGGCGCCTGTTAGTGGATCAACCATTTTGATGTTGAAGTGGTATCTGTCCTCGCCCTGCCAATAGTTCATTGGATATTGTAACACATCGTAACTCCTGTGCGTTTCGGACACACGTTTCAATTCATTGTTCTGACGATGAAGCACGATATCTCTAGATTACAAAATCTTCTCCTACAATAACAACAGCCACTTCGTCGATTGTCGACGAATTGAACCTCCTTGTGTGCTCACCCGCAGGCGTTTTGTCAGCCCTGATGACAATATTATGGCTGTCAGATGGTATCTGATCCAACGCAATTTTGAACAATTTGATCAATTCGTTGTTCTGATGAAGGAACGCTTGCAATCCCTTGACTATGGCTCGCCTTGTTAATCGATTGTAAACACAACACTGATTAGTTTCCTCCTTCAAATTGTGGATGAAAGAAATTTGTAAGAACTGGTAGTCCGCATTCGGTGGTGGTAAAAACGCTCCTACTAAATGATAAATTTGCCCTTGAATCTTGAAAGTGGGCATGAAATTGTCCCGTAGAATATTCGTTGCGCCAAACGACGTCATTTGGAAATAACTGTTATACTGTTGGATGTTGGTCAGGAAATGGGTGGAATCATTTCCAGTTACAGAAACTAATTAGTGTAATGGCTCTGGTGGCGGGACCAGTTGTGGCAATTTCACTTTTCCACACGCACAACACAATCCAGGAAATTCTCCGTTGAATTTCAACACCTAACAATGTGGACAAACGACTGACATTTCTCCAATCGCTACTGATCTGTCAGCACCATAATCGATATCCGGATCGTAATGGAATGCCGTTTGTTCCAGGTTCACAGGAGCACCTTGTCGGTGCAATTGGTCATGTTCATTTTGTCGTGCTCTCTGGCGTTGTCTTTATTTGCACAAACTCGTTGCATTCTTAATCTATTTGCTTGTCGTTCATTTTCAGTCGCTCTAGAACGTAATTCGGACATGCCATACGACTATTTCCATTATCCGTCACTCGCTGGTCATCAGTACAGTTTGCACGTGAAGAAGCTCACAAAGCATTTAATTGACTTCGACGACCTATGTCAGCTCTCCTTGGCATTGTAATGAATACTGTAAAATAATTTTGAAAGATTTAATCTAACTTCTAAATAAAAAATAATATAAATTTTAATATATGAGAATAAAGAAGCTCATAACTAATATAATCATTAAAAGTTGCAACTAATTAAAGTAGAATCATTAAAAATAAATTTGGTCTCTTCAAGACAGGATAATTTTAAATTTACGATATAAATAATTTCAGATAATATACTAAAGATTGTACCATGAATATATATATTATGTGTATGAATAACTATAATAAATTACCATGTTTAGTTTCAGCAGAAAAAAATAAGGATTTTTATTTACCAGACCACCACTGTTAGTACACTTTTAAAAGAAATCACGACCCTGAGATTATTTCAATTCAAAGTAAATTTGTATTTTTTCAAAATTGATGAGTTAACCCATTGGCCTACCGGTACCAGTTCTCCAGGCACTGCACTGCACAGGAAATCCTATTAATTTTGGCCAAAGTGTAGACTTTTACTTGAAATTCTATAAACATTGATATAGTGATGTGATTGTTATGAAACTTTGGTGTTTTGTATCAAACATATTAAAGAACAATATATACGGTATAATATATACGGTATACAATAAATACAGTATATATATATATATATATATATATATAATGATAAATTTTTGTTAAATTTATAAAAAAATACATTTTGCAACAACAACTAAACTTGTTTTATACTATATTTTAATACTTATCAGACAAAAACTAGTTTATTTGGTATAAAATAGTTTTATAATATAATATGAAAACATGTACATTGCATCAGACCCACTATTGGTCTAACAAATAGTTAGGCCTACAATGAAATACAAAGTTTCCATGGAAATAAAGTAGGCTTACCTGGATTTATATGTCCTCAAATTGTTATGAAATAATTTTATTAGTTTCAAATAATATTTATTATTTATTTAGGGCCTAATTGTTCAATAATCAAATAAAACAATAATTATAATTTGGTTACAATAAAACAAACAGTATTGACTAACATTTTAACAAAACGTTAGGGTCAATATCATTGCCGTCAGACTCACTTTCACTTGATTTACGCACATACTCTTCTTCTTCAACGTAATTTACATCATAATTAATTACCATTGACACTTTCACTGTCACTCAAAATAAAGCCATTTTCGTCAATACATCGATTTATTTCACTGCTTTGTAACCTCTAGCACTCTACTGTTTATTTACTCGCGTCGTCATCTGTCAAGCAATCGGTCAGTTGTTTATCCCACTTCCAAATGCAGTATAGCCAACCCCAAAAGTTATATTATTTTATTCCTTATATTCCATAGAACACGGAAAAATCACTCTTGACTGCATACCGCTGGTATCTAGCGTTAAATCGGTGAATTACTTGGTGGCGAGCTGGTCTCGTCTAAGTATTTTACGGGTTATAGCGCTAGCGGGGTGAAGGTCTCGTCAAAGTAGGCCAATGGGTTAATTCCATACGGCGCCCATAAGCTGAGCAATTTTTTTAAATAAATTCTTAATGTTAAATAGTGTCAATTTTAAGATTAATTACATCAATATATATAAGATGCTTAGAACCATTGGCAACAAGATCAACACAAGCTTTTTCTGCAAAATCTAACATATTATATTAAGATAAAATTTAATTCTTTTACAAGTTAAGGCAACATACAAAATACTACAAATAAATAAAGAAAATGCAATTGACTTAACACTAAAACAGAATTTACGAGTTATGAAGGTTTTCTTGGCTCATTACTTGCTTTATTGGATCACCTTCAGTCCTCCTCAAAAATATCCTGCCTCCTCGTACCCAGCACAACTTATAGCCGTAATTCCTTTTCACCTCGCGCGCCAAAGCAAACAGCCTCCTTTGTGCAGGTGACAACGATTCATTTATGTAGAGAGGAGTGTCTGTACCGAGTCCCATGTGTCTTTTAAACAAGTCCTGTTTTGCACGCTTCTTCTGCAACAACTCTTTCTTGTCCAAACGCCTTACAAATTTAACAATTATACCAGGATGGGCGTTTGGGTCCGGTCTTTTACCCAACCTATGCCTTGCATTAATCATACCTTCACTTATTTCAAAGTATACAACGATGCCAACCTTTTTTATAATTTCAACGTCTTCTCATTTTTCCATGGGAATGCTCTGTACCTCAATGCAATTACTTCTGCTATACTGCTCAACATCCTCCAGCGTCATAATTTTCTCCTTCAAAGCTTTATTTTCTGTTGTTAGTTTTTCTATTTCTTCCAGAAACTTGTCGACCTTCAAAGTTTGCTGTTTAATACCCTCCATATTTTCTGCTAACTTTTCATTCTAATTTTCATTTGAGATATTAAAATCCTTCACAATTTGTTCGCTGGTCTTCCTTCATTTAATTTATGGCATTCATAACATCTTATAGGCTCAGCTTTCCCTCCCCCGCCTGAGTCTTCAGTTTCAAACTCTTCCGCCTTGTAATAGAACAACTCTCACACTTCCACACTAGATTTTCCACAGATAAATGTTCAATGTCAACTTTACTAAGTTTAGCGCAACCACCATGGAAATGTTTTTA
Source organism: Aphrophora alni (assembly GCA_963513935.1). Classification (NCBI taxonomy): domain Eukaryota; kingdom Metazoa; phylum Arthropoda; class Insecta; order Hemiptera; family Aphrophoridae; genus Aphrophora; species Aphrophora alni. The sequence continues at coordinate 98,293,184 of OY740769.1, read as the reverse complement.
TTTCCTATGGCCAAAATTATTTAATGTTCTGCCTGGCGACATCAGATGTGGAAATTTAATTAAATTTTTTTGCGAAAATTGAGAAGTTGGCTCTTTGAACAGGAGGAGGTTGAACACTTGTTTAATTTATGTAGTTAATAGTTATTGAATAGTATAGTGACCCTTATGTATTATTGCTCTTAGATATGTTTTGGAATGTGTCAAATCATTTTATTATGATTTCGATTTTTACTTTTTTTCTCTCTTGATAAGTAAGAACATGTGAATGTATATTGTTAATATTTGTGTAGAATGCTCACCGATATTTTTTGGAAAAAGGTAAAGAAAACTCTTTGTAAATTATAATTTTTGTTTTAGGAGCTATATATTGTTAGGTTAATTTTGTCTTACTGCTGTCATATTTTATTTCAGAAAATGTACGAGTGGCTATCCCCCAAGCAGGCTATGCCTTTAGGGTAGCCGGGTGTTTTTCTTTGTTTTTTTTTCTCTTCCAGAGTAATGGGGGGGGGGTTTCTCTGAACTATATTATATTTTCTATTCAAGTAAATGTTTTTTTTATACTTTTAGTTTAGATAAGCAAATGTTATAGTTATAACCTATGTATATTAGTTTTATGTATAGGTGTGCAAGTACCGTATGATTTGGCAAAGTATTATACTTATACTTATATATATATTTAAGAATATGGTGTAGGTCAATGTACACTTTATGTCTATTGTAGATTTGTTAAATTTTTTTGTTTGATTTTTCTTTTTCTCTCTCACTGATTACTATTGTATAAAATAGCTGTAATAGATATGTTAATATTTTGTATCTGTATTGATTTTGGAGGGAAATAAAATAAAATAATTTTTAAAAAGTTTTCCCCAAAAGACAGTCATCTACTGTGAAACCCATTGTTTTTTTTGTTTTTTTTTATCATGTACATTATCTTTTAACTATTTCTATAATTGTTTTCATTTTATGTATGTTAGCTGTAAGAATTGTTTTTATTTCTTGTAGGAAGTACTTTCAAAATTGAAAACCATTAATTTATATGGATCTATATATTTCAGACAGAAGAATATTCAAGTGAATATTAAAAAATTAAGTATTTAATGGAATCTGTAATTTGTTTATGACTGTGAAGTAAGTTTTCCTAGAATCCACAATCCCAAAAATTAGTTTAAGTGTATGTTTAAGTTTCTCACAGAATGGTGCCCAATAAAATGCATAATAGTAGAAATGTTACAACTTTATAGGCATTCAAAATAATAAAACCTGACGTAAATTATTTATTTAATAATAATTCAGATTATCTTATAACAACTGATAAAATCAAATTTATAGATATTGATCTTTTGTTGTAGCAGAAGAATTATAAGTGTTTTTATTTACCGGAGTAATGAATTTAGTGATATTGATAATTTAATCTTTCTATCTCTTTAAAGGTGTTCATTTAAAATTTGGCATGGAGGTATTTCTTATGTGTACCCACTCTAAATAGTCAGATTCTATAATTGGAGGAGGGGGAGCCATGAGGGTAGAATATGGGTAACAAACCCCACAGAAATGCATGGGACAGAGCACCAGTAAAAAAGAAGTACTAGTTTATAAGCTGAAAATGTATGTTCTGCTTCAGAATAATATGTAGTTATGAGTATTGTTTAAATCACTATTATTTGTAAACATCAACTGATTTTTATTGAATTCATTTACCATGTTGACGTCATATTTATACATGAAACTTGAAAAACTACATCATGGCTAAAAGTAGATATTTTGTTTGTTTATCAAATTTTGGTTTTTATCAAATTTATTTTCTGTGTTGTTAGAAGTTGATTGAGATATAACTATGGTATTTAAGTTAAGACTTAAGCCTGACCCTAAACAACAAAATGGCGGAAAACAAAATATTTTTACTAAACATATTATGTTTAACCAAATTATTTAAAACAATTTTTAGAACGCTGATTTTGAATTTACTATCATCCTTTATATAGGATCTCCAAAACATAAAATGGCGGCAAATAATTTCAACATTTTTGTTTCACAACTGATTGAGATCACATTGGGACTGGAATTATATTAATAAAACATAATAAATTTTCTAGTTGTCTCGACAATTCATCAAATAAACATAAAATATCATCCACATAGTAATAATAACATTTAATGTCATTAAGGATAGGATTATTGTTACTAAATAAATAAACAAAAAACCATTGCAGTCATCACCTGCATGCAATAAAACTTCAGATATCTTAATAATTATAAACTTGTTGATGGGTACCATCGTGGTACTTACTCAGTCCCATCATACAATATAATGCAAGCAGATTCCCTAAATGAAATATCCATAGTTGGATTGTTGGGCCTTATAGAAAATGTTAAATTACATTGGTAGATCAAGGAGTCTTATCCAGTAGGTTAATTTTTTTTTAAACAATTTGTTACGAAGGCTTTCTGAACCTTATAATTAGTTGTGTATATCTCTACTTTCTTGAAGTCGGCAAGTCTCTAATGAGTTTCATAGATGTGTATATATAAACACTCTACTCTTTTAGCTCATGTCAGTGTCTCGGTCCTAAATTTTATAACTACATAAAATCATATTTTCTTGGGAGATCAGAGTAAAAAATTATATTTTTTACAATAACTTTGGTATTTATCATCGAAGAAAGGTGGGGTTGGTATGATGACGTACAAAATTGAAATCTGAAATTTCTGATCTAATTTAGCATGTTACAAGTTGAATAACACAAGATATATGAAGAAAAAAATTGTGTTTAATCACCACCAATTTGATATTTTCAATTCGATTGATTTGAATTTGAATATGGTCCTCTATTGTCACACTATAGTCCTCTATATCCAATTTCACGTTCCTATCTTAATTTTTGTGGCCGGTATTATGATTACACAGATGACATTGGTGAAGAACAGCCTGCATGTTGAAAATAACTTTTCAGTTTCTTGAGATCATGAAACGTGAAGATCAAGTAAAACATAGGTTTTAATATTTTGCGATACCAAACTAACCCTATACTTCGTTTACTGGGTAACCAAATTGTGAGTATTATTATTATTTTCCAATAATTTTAAAAAATGTTATTATGATCATCTAAGCTTATAAAATAACTTTAAATCACGAGTGTGTAGGGGAAGGAATGCGTCTACTATTGGCTGATGCAAACTGTCATTCACTATTCTAAAAACATGGACCTGATTGACATCAACAGTACGTAGGGCTTATTAGAGGCCTGTTATGAAACTGTTTGGTACCTATCATCAAAATTGATTATCTTCTCAGTACATGTACGCAGTTAGTAATGTTTTTGGCCGTGGCTAGTACTTTTGTTTCCCTGACAATGATGACACATGAGCGCTGAACCCCTTGCTATACCACTCGTTATCTCCGAACAGTATGTAGAACATACTCTGTGTTAATGATTTTTACCACAATACACCATGGTCTTTATGGTGTGGATGTCAATAAACAAAAAATTATAATACCGCTAATAGTTTGTCAAATATACAATATAAAATAGAATATAACACAAAGCTCTATCTTTCATAATATAATATGTAATTAATAACTCTGAATGTAAGTACCTCTACAACATAATATTCTGTAACAATTATTAATTAAAAAATAAAATTTAAGTAAGTTATACAACAATAGATACCTAAGTTATTAATTAAGGTTTCTAGATAAAACAAAAATGTATAAACTCCTGTTTCTATACCTCTTTCATGGCTTCAAGAGAATTCTTGAGGATTTTATTTCTCAAACTGACAGAATTATTTGCTACCTCTGCAACCACTGCTATCATCCCCATGAGACCTAAAATCATCATTAAGCTAATGTCAATACATAGTAGATATTATAAAACCTAAATTCATTTGATGAAATTTTGTCCAAAGACACTCTGGCGTGAGTTTGAACTTAGGTTTCTTTTTTAGGTTTTATTTCCTAATTAGCCAAGCCGATAAATTCACATTTGAAACTAAAATGACAAACCGAGACAAATTTATTCAGAATTAACCAAAATAATTACAATTAGTAAACAATTTGGTTATTTATTTGTAAAATAACCCTTACAACAAATGAAATTATTCTCACCAATATCTAATCTCCTGTACACCCACAAAATTTACCTTCTAATTTATAGATTAAAAAGTTAAATAACATTAATATTACTAACACTAAATTATAGTACAGAATAAAGTACTATTTTTCTCCCCTTATTGTTTAATAGAGAAAACCTCTCGATCATCATCACCTTAAAAATCTGACGTGATCTAAGGAACAGTCACCCCAAGTCATCGGTGTTGGAATTCTGGTTGCATAACATTTTAATTTCTGATCGCGTGTTGACTTGCCAGTGTAATCTTAGTTGCAAGGCTAACCATGATCACTACTCTGTGATTGTCATGGTTTCTAAATACTGTTGAATTTTGTTGACCACAAGGTAGCTTAAAATTTTCTTTTCTAAATTTAGAATTTTAATTCATTACACAACACTACTATTTAAAAAATTTATTCGGCACTCATAATTACAAATTGTCATGTAATTGCCACATGTAATTCTTCCCTTTTTCATTAATTTAACTTCAGTAAATCAATTTTCCTTTCATTTATGGGCAAGAGGTTAGTTAATATTATGTCTAATTTGTGGATCTGTTGGGCGAGTTCAAACTTATTCATTCTTATTTTAGAATTTAGTTAGAATTAACCCTTTCAAGAGTTTATCATATGTGTCATATTGAATAAACATGTCATAAGACATGCCAAAATAACAATGTTATATGATTGTTGTTGCTCAGCAACAGTGCTTAAAATAGTCACCTTGATATGAATATACAAAGTGATTTACTAACAAAGTAAAGGCAAGTAGGCTATGTCTTTTTTATCAACCTGGGACTAATTAATGAGCATATAATTCATGCCAAACATCAGTGTTGTTTTCCCTCCACCTGTAGAATTTTGTTTTAGTATTATTTTATTTGTAGTGTTAGTAAAAACTTTTTTTGTGTAGTGAGGAGATAAAATTAGCTATAGATGAAGACAGTGGCAGTGGGAGTGTTTCTGTCAGTGATGTTGAGGATGTTATGAGTCAAATGCAGATTTATTTGCTAATGATGAAAATGAGAAATAATATCCGAATGAAAGTGGTTTTACCACACGAAAGAATAGTGTAGTAATAAAAAAAGTTATTCTTATTTTAATTTTGTCAAACTAGGAACACAATGCTAATTTTGAACCATTTAAATTTACATTAATCAGTATGACTCTGGGTTTTTATTTGAAATAAATATAAATGAAACCAGAGAAATAAATATTATTTTTCGTTAATTGTTTCATATATTGCTTATGAAACTAATAGATATGTGAAAATGTGTCTGAAAGATGAAATAAAACAATTTTCTAAGCTAAAAACCAAAAACAGACACAAAAATGCTGATAAAATATATGGGGGTTTTTTTTTTTTTGCTACCTTGTTGTTTTTTGTCTCATTCCAAGAAAAATAACATGAACAAATACTGGAGTACTGATCTCTTCTGGAAACTCCAGTTTACTCTGAGTCATTTAGTCAGAATAGATTTCCACTTTTGTTAAAGATCCTTCATTTAAATAACATATCTCTTGTCAATGGTGGTGACAAACTTTATAAATTACTAACAATAATTGATATGCTCAGTTTTCAAGGCTTACAGATGAATCTCTAATATTGTGGAAAGAGAGGCTGTCATTTAAACAACACAACCCAAGAAAATGTAGATGGTTTGATATATTATAAAAATATATGTTTTATGACTATTTACTTCACAAGTAACTGACTACCTCCAACTTTAAATATAATTTATTTTCTACTATTGGTAATCTCTGGAGCGAAGGATCTTATACCCAACTTATCTGCAGTTTACTCAAATGAGAACTAATAATGAAATTTTATTTACTATGAAATTTGAGACTTTATGTTATTTATGCAAAGTTTCTATTTTCTCGGCTGTAAATTTTCATGGGACATCCTCCAACCAATAATAAAATATAAATAATAAATATAAGGATGTTGATATGTATTTAAATAAGAAACTGTTATTTAAAATTAAAGATTACTCAAAAGACAATGAACTATGAATACTGTGAACAAAATTTGAACTCAAAATGCGTGCGTTGGTTGAATAAATGATACCCCTCTAGGACTGAATCATCCAGTGACATGTATCCCAAGATACATTGCGTTAGCGTTACCTGCACACAAGAACAAAGCCAAGCGTCCCCAGTCTAGTGAGAGGAGTCAGAAGAGCATATCGCAAACATTACGTTAAGCATGGAGCGTTTTAAGTAGTTGTATCTAAAAAGAATTGTTGTGAAGTAATTGTGTTTGACAAGTGTAACACGTGAGTAAAGATGAACAAGTATTCACATATTCAAAAAAGTAAAATGAGTAATCAAAACTAGAACTTTTAAGATGAACAGTAATTGAGAACTTTACATTTGTACAATATTAGAACATATGTTAGATTAAGATATAAATTCATGTTGATTAATTTCAGTTATAAAAATGACTAATTCATTGAGTGTAATTTACAAATCTATAGGGATTAAAAATAAAGGTTTCCATTAACTAAATATGACTGGCTAGATTCATTGTGTATAAACCACTGTCCCGTGCCACATAAAAGCAGCCTGTAAGTACAGATCAGAGACTGAACCTTGTCCTTTTTCATATAATAGTAGAATCACTCTTGAAATATAATAAATTAATACAGAAGTAATTGTAGAAAAGAAATTAGACTCACATGCTTGAAAGATGGCATCTAAGATGACGCCTATGTTATAAAATTAAGTTTTTTTTTGTTTTCTTAAAAATTGTCGATAGTGTTTCATAAATTAAATTAAATTAAAGTTGTAATAAGCCGGAGCAACTTACACGTGTGATAATGTAAAAAATTAAAGTTTGATTGTATGTTTGAATAACGCGGTTGCAAGGGAGGGGGTAACCAGGTTAAATAATATTTCATATTTAATAAAGTAAATTCTAATATAGAAATAGATTTTCAAATCAACAAAATAATTAATAATGTATAAATTTAAGATAATGTTTAATCATAAAAATGTGTGTTATGTAAAAAGACAATTTGGACACTCTTTTAGGAAGTGAGTTAGACATTTTTTGAATCTGACGGTGGCTGAGGGATATGCGTGCGCAGTTTTTAACCAGTATTAACAGGTTCTCGATTTGCACGAGGTAAGAACACTAGAAGTTTGGGTGCCGTCGTTACCGGACCTGCGTTAGTCTCTATCACGAGTTTTATGTTAAACATAGCAATTATGTGTTAGAAAGTATTTATGTTGCAGGAAATATGGTGTATAAACTTTTCAGAAGTGACAATAACAATATTTTATAATTTTCTTGAATGTGTGTACTTTAAAATAGCAAAAGAATCAAAATGCTACAACATGGTACCTATGCTTTATTAAGACGGACAATGAACGATTATGTTTGATGTGTTGTATGAACGTTATTATCAATTACCTAGAAAAGAACAATACAAAAAATTAATGGTGTAATCAACGGTAGTTCCACGCCGAAAAAAACTTACAAGAGATTCATCAGCAGAGGACGATGGCATGCTACGGTTTGGTGAGATCGTGAAACAGCACGTTATGATTCAAATATATCTTTTGTATAATATGTTCTATGTATCTTTTTTATAATCTAATATATGTAAATTTAAATTATTTCAATTATAAAAATAATTGCTAGTCCAGCTAACCATAAAGGTAGTGGACAATATTAAATTTCTTTTATAAATTTTTTAGTATTCAGATAAATGAATAAGAAACTATTTAAAATTTCTTATCTCATAAATTAAAGTTCATACTTGCAAGTTTCATTTTAAAATAAATTCAATTTTTAATAAAAAAAAATCAAATTTGAAAATTACAAATAAGACCTTCTTCAAAGGCACAAATAATAAACATTAACAGGATCTTATTTATGATTATTATTTTATGATATGTTTTGTTTGATTAATGTATGTGCATAACTAATGAAATATTTAATAAATTTTACGTCAAATTTTCAGCCAAGTGTATTCATTTTCAACCGGAATTCACTGTATAGTACACATATGAAAGAACTTGCGACCCTGAGGTTAAATTCACTTAAATTCAGTTTTATTGTTGTTTAAATTTGACGAAAGTCTGGCGCCCATGTCTGAGCAATATTTTTGATTAAATTATACTCATAAATTAATTTTTTTGTAAAGTAACATAAAACATAAGAACTCTTCAAGTTCACTTATTTTTGAATGATTACACACGGCTTTTTAGGTTAAATTGATGAAGTCGACAAAAGTGTGATTTAAAAAAGAAAACAAATTTTATTTGAACTCAAAAGCTTAAATTTAACAAAATATATTAAAAATCGTGCACACAGAAAACATACATCCTATGACAAACATGTAATAAAATTAATCACACTTGAATGAACAAAATTTAAATTTCTTAAACTTAGGTGTGAAGTAATTCAAAAAGAACGAGTTATGTTAATGTGAAGCTACTTTAAAGAAAAAAAAATATTATTTGAACTTGAAGAGTTCTTACTTTATTTATTTAACTAATAAAAAAAATGAATTTATAATGATTTACTAAGTTTTATGGGCGCCCAGGTAGCATTAGCTTACCAAATAAAAAGATTTTAATTAAATTTATGCTCAGGGTCGTAAGTTCTTTTTAAAGTGTACTGCACAGTGAAATTTGGTAGTATTGAAAACACTTTGACTGAAATATTAACATAAAGATTTATTAAACATAAAATATTGTATACAAGAACATATTATTTAAACATAATAAGAAATTAAATATGAATATTATCTTAGTTAATATACTTTATTTATTTTAATTTCTTCTCTGAAGGAGACTGTTTCATTTATTCCATGAATTTAAATCTTTACTTTAAATGTTGCAACAAGAAATTACTTTTTAAATTTAAATTACTTTGTAAATCTATGAAGGAGATTTACTTTTGAAATTGAAAATTTCATTATTTTATTAATTTATTTTTCTTAAAATATTTTTTAAGCAGATAAAGAAAAATCAAACATGTACAGCACATATATCAAAATATAATACAATTCATTAGTCTAGAGTTAACATAGGGTGTTTATACCACAACACCAATTTTTATAAAAAATTGTCTGAAGATAGTAGTTCTGACGTCCCGTATCTTGTAGTTCACTACGATCGTGGCTTTCAGGAAAGTTCATGTTACATGTATGCTCGCACAGTACTCAAAAAAAATGTTTTTCTTATAATAGTTCATAGCGAGTTTATTGTCTTTAACGGAAAGTTTATCTCTACAGAATTCTCACTACGCGGAAAATGATCTGTTTCTAAAGTTCATTGTTCATTTTCGACAACCCCGTGCAAGTATTGCATCACATATGCTGAAAAATGCGTTTCTCGGTCTTTTTATTAAAAAAGTCTATTCACGAGCAATCACCACTCACTAATACTTGTCTATGATGACAAACTTCTCGATTAAAACAATTTTTTATACATTAGCACTACATTCTGATGAGTCTCTCTACAGACCAAATACGTCTGATCACTCCAATTGCTGGACTTCGACTGAATCAAAAACCACGAGATATTTCCCTCCCGAAAGCGTCTTTTGCTTTGCTGTTACACTTTGCTGTTACAAAAACTTCACATACCCTTATTTTTCACACAAATTATTAAACACTTCTTATTAAATAAATGATACTAAGATTAAACATGACTATTTATTTTCTTATCTTGAAAATCCATTTTGTTCTTATAAATGAATTTACTGAAGACTGAATATTGTTTCAATAGCTTCCCCCTCCATATGTATTTTACCGCGTACTTTTAATCATGTGATAAACTCTGATTTTTCACATTGTCACAAAAACCCCACAAAGATTTGTATTACAATACAAATATTGTACTACAAATCTTTTCTATATATATAAAAAAAAATTCAATACGAAAAATAAAAAAATCTTAAATTTTCAATAGATTTTCAAAACTTTTTATTTCAGTAGCTAAGGACATAAAAATACATAAAATATATGTGTTATAGGAAAGATTCTCTTTTAAATAATAAAAATTACTTGCTAAATACCCTACTTTATTATCCTAAATACTTGTTGAGTTATCATGACTCATCTATACACAAAAAAAATAAATAAATCAATTAGCGCTAAAACTTATCTCTATTGACCAAAGAAAACCCATCATCAGCTTTTTGTCAACATCTGTTGATCAAAAGCTTTCCCATCAATTTTTTTTGTTGACAGGATGTGTCACTCAAACCTTATCTTGCAGACATCCGTCTGTATACTTTTCTCACGTCTCACCCTTTGCCAAGACGCAATATTCTACGTCTCTATTGGAAATCTACTTTTAATTCTAACTATTCATCTGAATACTTTTTTCATCTCAATATAATCATAAATTAAAAACTTCTCATTATTACTAAACATCATTACAAAATTACTCAAATATTACTTAAAATCACCTCAATTTTACATTAAATCTTTTTTATTCTACCTTTTCATTATTATTAATTTTAACTTAAATCCAATTATTATTTATTCTTAATTACATTCTCAATTACTATTTGTTTTGCTGGGATAAAAATGTTCATTTCTGACTTTAAACATTACTAAAACTCTTTACTTCTACTAAAACTCAAAAATATGACATCATTATCATAAAAAAAAAAATTAACTTACAAAACTCATCTATCTATTTCAAAATTACCTCTTTACAACTGTATTATTCCTTAGTACCTTATCTTAAAAATTCCTTCTATCTTAAATCTTCCATATTCTAATAATTAAAGTTGCATTAATTCCCCAAAAAACTCTTCATTATTTATTTATGCAGTCCACGTGGGTTACCTACATATCATTATATAAAAATCTCATTATCTCATCGTAGCTTCCTTTAAAAAACATAATTATCGTCGTATATTCGTAGAACTCCTTAAACCTTTTCTTCTTTCATAAAATCGTCGTATTCTTCATTATTTCATCGTAGACCTCAAAAACCTCTTAAAAACTTAAAAATTACTATTAATGCAACCAACTACCATTTTTATAAAAGCTTCTCAACAGAACAACTTCATATTTTAAATACCATTGTACTTAATACTTCTGTAAAATCCTCATCTTCATATAAAAAACTCAAAACATCTCTCATTTAAACTACTTCACATAAAAAACTCCTTAATTATCTATTGTTTGAATACCAAAAGTTCATCACAAATAAAATTACATTGTTTCCCAGCTAAACACCTTATTTCATCAAAATCATCAAACACCTTTATCAAATTACTTCTTATTGTCATCTATCATCTCAAACTCCATTATCATTTATTTAAAAAACGTTACTTATTTATTTTTTCTATAAAATTCATTGAAATCTCTCTAATTATTATTATTTTACCATATTTTCTTCTTTCAAAAACAAAATCTTAACACTTTTTATTCATTATTCATTTTAAATCAAAAAACATAAAATTTTTTATTATACTTGTCCTGGCAATTCCTTACATAAATTTCTCAAACTTTTCACAAGCTATTCTTCCTTAAACCATTAGTCACTTAAAACTAACAATCTTTTTATATCATATTACTAACTAATTCTTATTATTTGCTAACATCGTGATTCAAATTGTCATTTTACAAACTAACATCAAATTACCTAATTTTTATCAATTAACATATTTTACAATTTTACAAAATTGTTCGTTTTATTATATAAGTACGCCTTAATTTGTCACGTCCGGTTTTATCTTGTGTATACAGATTGATCACTTCTGTATACCCTACAATTTATTTTCCTTTAACATCTGTCTAAAATTTCATTACATGAAAATTTTCTATGTAATATTACATCAAATTACTGTTATCTTGACCGATGTTAAGAAATATCCATCTTCTTATAAAAAAATTTTACTTTAAACTTTACTTAACATTTAATTTTCAAGATTTTACAAATTTCCACTCATCTTTCCAAAATTTACTTTTTTATCTAAATTCGTAATTATTTAGTAGTCATAGTATGTTCCTATTTTCTTACTCCCACTTCGACTCTTCTAGCCGATTGAATTTGTATCTTTCTGATTACAACTACTGACACTTACATAAAGTAATGCATTATGATTTTCAGATGTGAGATGGTTGAAATGCAATATTCCTACTCAATTCAAAATAAAGCCCATAACACACCTTACAATCATAATACCCCTTTAATGCTGTCTACATGCCTTATTTCTAAGAATAAGACATGTTTTCGACTACCGTTACCTCAGCCATCCTCCCAAATGTTTGTTTTTAAAATGCATGTATGCGAAAAAAAAAATTTTAATTCATAAAAAATTTCATCAAAATCGGTTCACCCGAAGTTGAAACATCATTTCTTTATTTGACTGTAAGCCTATTGACGCCTACCTACAGCCTATACGTCATTCGCCTTCCAATCTAACATAATCGCATAAAGATTTTTCTTCAAAACTCATTAGCCTATTTAAATTATTTAAAGTTTTCAACTACAAATTATCTTTTATTTTATTAAATTATCATCAACACACGTCTCTCAATTAAACATTCTATCCTGTTTAGTTTATTTTCCACTTAAAGTTTACTTAAATTCACAAAAGAAAGAAAAAAATTATATCTTACAATTATTTATGATTTATTTTAGAACATGAATATCTTCACACCCTATATTACTTTAGTCTCCATAACGACGCAAGGAATTTATACCTGACCTAAGAGTAAACAATCTCCCCTAACTGTATATGATGATGCAACCTCTATCTGTTACTGATAACAAGCCAACGAATTCTTCTAGCTTCAAGTCGGTTCGATATAATCTTCTCACAATATTGAATCTTCCATTCAACATTAAATATTATTAATTCTTACAGATGCACTAAACCTTTCCTTCTAACCAAACCCGTTATCTGGTCACGTAACTTCAATATTTATTTTTCCATAAACAATAAACACGCAGAGTTATTCATTGATAACTAGCGTCTTCGATTAAACTACTTATGATAACCTTTCACTAAAACTTATAACATTTCATCTTAGCCTACATAATTGATTATTACATACAGATTATTTATACATATGTTCTAATTATTATTTGTAAAACTTAAACTTATTCATTATTAAAACCTTACTCATTAATATTATTATTCCAATCTAGTCCGTATTTTATTAAAATGTCTTTACATCATTATTTGGTCGTTCCAAAAACTTTACAATAAACCCAGTTATATTAATTTGTTTCTTTCTGTGATTACCCGATTGGTGAAATAGTTTGAAATACATGATTAATTTTGTTAAAACACTTCTAATGTTAAATATCTCTGTCCACACGGACAGTTTGTCTAGCCTAGTCATCACAATAGACCCTTTTCTAACAAAAGATCTCCCTTTGTTATTGCCTCGCTGTATTGACAGTCTCCCTACCTCTCTCTCTCTTACAAACATAACTACACTCCCCTTTCTCTTAAACTTCTCAGAACCCATTGACACACATTCGTCAGCTGTCAGTTTGGGAATCTTAACCCCACCAGACTTATACATTATCACAAATACTTCTTTTGTACATACTCCTTCATATTTACTTTTAAAATTACTTCGTTCACAAAAACTTTTAATCATCTGTCCTTGGTTTTCAAAGACATTTCTAAATTTTAACATTACATATTTTTCAAAATCTACAGTCTTATAATACACTTGCTTTTTAACACAAACAACTGATTCTTTTATCATTATCTTATTTACTCTTACATTGTTTTTCAAATCTCCCATATCACATACAACCCCACAAGACTTATTCAATTCAACATTACTTGCTAACTGCTTTGAATTATTATTTTCAAAAGGCTCATTTTGACATACATTAGGCTTAACTATTGTCTCATTTTTAAATCTTTTTTGTTCCCATTCTAAATTTTCTTGTTTTAATGCCTGATTCCAATTATCAATTTTATTACCTAACTTCATACTATTCTGTCCAAAATTTTGTCTCCATTCTTGAAAACATTGTTCCCTATCTAACTTCATTTGTTCAAATTTTTGTCCTAATTCCTGCATAAATTGCTCATGATCTTTTCTTGCCTCTAACCTACTCTCCTCAAATTTATTCATTAACATCTCAAACATTTTCTTAATTTCTTTACCCTGATCATTATATATTACACCCTTATCTACTCGGTCTTGTTCATTTACTCTAACCTGTTCAGCCCTTAGATTATTATTATTAGTACCCTCCATTTTCTTTAAATTTTGATCTTCATTTACCAAATTGCTATTTTTATTTACTGAATCACTTTAAACCTTATCTACTCCATCAAAATCACTAACCCCACCATTTTTCTTAACTTCTAAATTTTCATTATTATCTATTACATTGTTTATTTTGTTATTATTTCTTACAAGCTCATTCTTTATATTATCAAATTCACAATACCCATAATCTACTTTTTCTGTCTCATTAATTATTACTATTCCAGTTATTACAGTTACGAGAGGTGCTTCTTCTAATAGCCTATCTTTCACTTTTTTATAAATTTCATTTCTTGCTTTAAATCCAGCTATTACCATGTTTTTTATTTCTTCTTTTAGTTCAAATTCCCTTTCTATTAAATTTTGTCTTAACCTTACATGCCATTGTTTATCTAATTCTTCTCTGTCTAACTCTATGTACCATTGTTCCCTAACTTTCTTATTATTATTAGCTATTATCCTTTGACATCTTACTTTTCTATTTACATTTATAAAATACTTTTCAACTTTCTGTTTTATTGCTTCTAAATCCATCCTAAGCCTATCTGAATCAGTTATTAACTTATTATTATCATCTCCCTCCATTTTAATTATTATTATTGTTTACCTTGAATTTTAAATTTAACTTTTAATTACCAAAATCATTATTCTAACCTGTTTATTTTATAAAAATTTTTGAAAAGAGAAAATTTCCTATTTTAAAATGTCCTTACCTTTATTAACTATTTTCATTACACCAAATTCACTGTTTTTTCGACTTAAAAGCCCTCAGTTGAAGCGCCATTTGAAGTAATTCAAAAAGAACGAGTTATGTTAATGTGAAGCTACTTTAAAGAAAAAAAAATATTATTTGAACTTGAAGAGTTCTTACTTTATTTATTTAACTAATAAAAAATATGAATTTATAATGATTTACTAAGTTTTATGGGCGCCAGGTAGCATTAGCTTACCTAATAAAAAGATTTTAATTAAATTTATTCTCAGGGTCGTAAGTTCTTTTTAAAGTGTACTGTTCAGTGAAATTTGGTAATATTGAAAACACTTTGAATGAAATATTAACATAAAGATTTATTAAACATAAAATATTGTATACAAGAACATATTATTTAAACATATTAAGAAATTAAATATGAATATTATCTTAGTTAATATACTTTATTTATTTTAATTTCTTCTCTGAAGGAGACTGTTTCATTTATTCCATGAATTTAAATCTTTACTTTAAATGTTGCAACAAGAAATTACTTTTTAAATTTAAATTACTTTGTAAATCTATGAAGGAGATTTACTTTTGAAATTGAAAATTTCATTATTTTATTAATTTATTTTTCTTAAAATATTTTTTAAGCAGATAAAGAAAAATCAAACATGTACAGCACATATATCAAAATATAATAAAATTCATTAGTCTAGAGTTAACATAGGGTGTTTATACCACAACACCAATTTTTATAAAAAATTGTCTGAAGATAGTAGTTCTGACGTCCCGTATCTTGTAGTTCACTACGATCATGGCTTTCAGGAAAGTTCATGTTACATGTATGCTCGCACAGTACTCAAAAAAAATGTTTTTCTTATAATAGTTCATAGCGAGTTTATTGTCTTTAACGGAAAGTTTATCTCTACAGAATTCTCACTACGCGGAAAATGATCTGTTTCTAAAGTTCATTGTTCATTTTCGACAACCACGTGCAAGTATTGCATCACATATGCTGAAAAATGCGTTTCTCGGTCTTTTTATTAAAAAAGTCTATTCACGAGCAATCACCACTCACTGATACTTGTCTATGATGACAAACTTCTCGATTAAAACAATTTTTTATACATTAGCACTACATTCTGATGAGTCTCTCTACAGATCAAATACGTCTGATCACTCCAATTGCTGGACTTCGACTGAATCAAAAACCACGAGATATTTCCCTCCCGAAAGCGTCTTTTGCTTTGCTGTTACAAAAACTTCACATACCCTTATTTTTCACACAAATTATTAAACACTTCTTATTAAATAAATGATACTAAGATTAAACATGACTATTTATTTTCTTATCTTGAAAATCCA
Source organism: Aphrophora alni (assembly GCA_963513935.1). Classification (NCBI taxonomy): domain Eukaryota; kingdom Metazoa; phylum Arthropoda; class Insecta; order Hemiptera; family Aphrophoridae; genus Aphrophora; species Aphrophora alni. The sequence goes on along the minus strand of OY740769.1, from coordinate 98,276,794 downwards.
TTTTGTTCTTATAAATGAATTTACTGAAGACTGAATATTGTTTCAATAGCTTCCCCCTCCATATGTATTTTACCGCGTACTTTTAATCATGTGATAAACTCTGATTTTTCACATTGTCACAAGTGCAGAGTAAAGTAGACTTTAAATAAAACACAAAACAATTTTCTTTCAAACTGAGGATCTTTTTAAAAAAATATTATTTAAAAATTTGCAACTTTTTCTCAAAATGTTATTACTTTAACCGTCAGTCACACGCATCTGTTTTAGTCACGCTAGTGCACATATGCGGTACTACATGCCGCATTTCAAAAGTTTAGGCCTTTTTACCTTTTTTGGGATTTATATTGCTTTATCATTGTTGAAATTAATTTTCATTAATTTGGTAAAGGTTATGTAAATAATGCAATTGATATCTTGTGTAACAAATATATGTAAGTAGAACAAGAGAAAAAATATTAAATATTCACAATAACTAAATTTTATTTTTATTTTGTATAAAAGTTAACCCCTTAAGTGTTTATGTCGGTTTAAGCCGACGCTACAAATATCGATAAAAAGTGCCACTGTCGGCTAAAGCCGACTCTCTTAACTTGCCCTATTCTATTTCGTTCTCTGTCGAAATATTACGTTGTAGTTGCTAGTATTGCTGCTAGATAGTGTTGGCATGCTCTCTAGAGCTTAACTTATAAAACTACCGCTTTATTTTTGTTCTCTTTGGATCCGCCGTGAAATTATATTTACAAGGTGTCGCGATACCAGTGCAGCGAATGTGATGTTGGGCTGTGTGCTGCCCCATGTTTTAAAATATATCACACCCAAAAAAATTACTAAACATTAGTAAGAAACTGTAAACAATCTTTATTGTGTGTACTTTTATTTTTAACAATGGTTTTATACATTTTACTTTTTTTTTATTGTTAGGTAAATGTGTTTTTAATGTATTTGCAGAAAATTTTTAAATTATATTAAACATGACATTTATACTTTTGATGTTGCTTATATTTTCTTTTAATGCCTATTTTTTAACTTCCATGTTAACAAACATTAAAATAATCAAATAAAAAAAATAGGCATTTTTGGGTTGATTTAGGCAAAAAAAAATAAAACACTTAAGGGGTTAAGATACGTAGAACAGAAGTATAAAAGTTTATATTTTATTAACCTGATTTATTGTTTTCTGCTCATTCGTCATCTGTAGTTTCGTCATTGCAGCTGTTACACGTACCTCTGTGCGGCAATGTTTTTTGCAAACAAAACGTTGACATTGAGAACAAAGAACGGTCGTTTTGTTATTTCGGTGCTTTCCACACTCATGACATGGGCCAAATCTGGGAAGATTGGTTTGGTTAGCTGCAGTTGGGTTTTCAGGTCCTTCCTTATATTTTGCCAGGAAAGTTTTTATATGTAAAGGCAAATTTTTAACATTAGCTCTCTCCTTGAGGTTACTATCAAGAAGACTGAAAGCCAACTCTTCCAAAGAATCCATTCTTGATTTCTTTGCTTCTAGATTGTTCAAATTGTTTGTCGTGTATAGCTCATGAGCATTTACCCCAGTCATGTCCATAAAATCTAAAAACAATTGCTAGTGGCCATCTACGAGTTTTCCTCCTAGTTGAATAATTTGCACATTTTTGATCTACACTATCCACACCACTTTTAGTGGCATTATAATGATTATAGTAGGTTTACCTGTATTAGGGTCAATTTATTTAGTGTCATGCATTGTGGGAAACAGAATTACGCTTTTATTTTTTTGAGGGACATAAGAAACAAGGGTGCTAACATCTTGAAACCAAATAGAGAAGATCCTACAGTTCGTGATTTAATAGGAAGAAACTTCACTGGAATGTCAGGCTTGTTTTTTTTTTTCACAGTGCCTACAAATGTGATTCCACGTTCCAACAGGTACATCACCAAATCATAGGTAGAATAATGAATATAATATATAATAGTCATATAATAATATAATCATATAATAATGAGTATAATAATCGTAACACTAATGAATAACATATTCATGATATTACGTAAAGGCGGAATGCTTTTATGATAGATTTACAGAGTGCTAGAAATAGATATAAAGGAATAAAGTATGACAAATCAAAGTATAAATTTAGAAACCGAAAAATATTATAATAAAATTAGGAACAATTAAAATATATGTGTAAAATATAGTTACATTGATACACACAAGCGGCACGCCGTTCCGCATTTAAGGATGTGTTCACAGCTAAGGTCCATAACGAACTAACTCCCCATTATTGCAACTCCCCCACCACTCCTCATTGTCCTTAAAAGAACAAAGAAAGAATACATGTGACAGTCACCGCTAAATCGCTCAAAAATTTTTGTTTATTTAAAAGTTGTGTTAAATTGCGGTACGGAGTACCGCTTAGCGTGTAATTAAGGGTTAAAATTGACAAATTGTAGTCATTGAAAGAAAATAACATACTATTCATAAAAAGAAGATTAATTTAAAATTGACACATTCTACCCAACTCAGAAATTTTAAGATAATTTTCATAGCAATTTTGTTTTACGGCACACCTGTGAATTATGTGGTGTTCAGGGTCCCTGGTAGAAGATGGATCTGGGTGACTGGTGTCTCCTAAATGTTCCCAATTCCTGTAGTGACTAAAGCAGAGTCCAGGGTCTTGTTCCTGAATTTGGCAGAGTCCAGGGTCCTGTTTTTGAATTGGGCAGAGTTCAGGGTCCTAGTTATTTGCTTTCTAGACGATTTCGGTGGCGAGTATCTCGACTCCACGGCTCGAATGTTGGTTTCCTGTTTTACAGTCTTGGTTATCTTTACTTGAAACGTCTACAACTTTTATATTTTTCGTCTGTCTTTCTTTATGCTTTTTCAATTTTTATTTTTTAATATTAATGTACGTCCCGGCACTTTTTTAGTTCTATGAGATCTGTGGTTTTGTCCGATGACTTGATTTTTTCAACTTCTAACTAATTGCAGGTTTTTGAAATTTTTCAAGTAATCGACACACAGCAAAACAGCTTACCACATTTCAAATTTCATGACGAGAAAAAAACATAATTTTTTGGTGATTCCTTTTTTATTGAATTTTTCTCCCTCTTAGTACTATATTCTGGTACCAACAATTTCCCTTTTCCCTGATTCGTTTGGCACCTAATATTTTTTTCCATTCCTTCCTGTTTTCCTCCATTTTTGGTCTGGAATTGCATCAATATTATTATTAATTTAAGTGTTTCCACTTTATTTATTCAGGATTGTTTGACTTTTTAAAATTAATTCAGTTAATTAGTGTTATTAGTGTGTTTTGGTTATCGTTGGCTCTACTGCAGCTCCACCATTTTTTAGCTGCCTGAAACCGCTGCGCAGTAGCAATGTCCTTTGATTATTCCCATATTTTTTTTAGTTAGAGTTTTTCTTGAAACTCCCATATCTTTCTTCAGGATTATCGGATTTCCTGGCGATTTAGTGCATCTATGGTACTTCGATGGTTTCCCATAAGACTTCTTGATCCCAAGAAATTTTACTTCTTGTCACAACCCATTGTTCTAGTAATTTTATTTTCATACTTTGATAGTTTTGGTTTTGAAAGTTATTTCATTTGAGCTATTGTCATTAACAAAATTTATGCACGCACCACGAAACTCGTATGTAACACACTTTGACGATTTTGGCACCTGCACTATTGTCTTCTTTACACTCGCAATTTTTTAGATTAATTTAATTAAAATTTCTGAGTTTTAACACTTATTCTCTTCTACATACTATTTTCTTTCTACACATATTTTATCATTACCTTATTTTAATTATTTATCTGCTTTATTACCTATGTAATTTATCTCACCTCCCTAAAATAATCTTATTTTTATTTTTATTAATATTTTTCCTTCTATTTGACCTTACTGATTGATTTGTTTTAGAATATTTTTCAGAATTACTTTTATTTTTAGTTTTATGCACTTTGAAATTTATCCTTTATAAAACAACTTTTTATTTATTAATGTTTTCAAAAAAAAACATTTTTCTTTATTTTTTATTTGTATTGTTTTTCTGAACGTGAAACATTAAAAAATATATTGGATTTTGAGAATTTTTGAAAAAGTTTAAACTTTAGCATTATGTAACTTATGAATGAGACAAGATCAAAAGTACACTTTTAGAAGTATACTGTGACAACCTCAAAACCAGTTTTTTCATAAATTAAAATTTATTTGATTATTTACAATAATTGCTAAATATTCTAAGTTAGGGAAGCAGTTTGAAACAGATCACAGAGTGAAGGTCACATTTAGTGATAAGTTTCTACAGTTCAGAACCTGAAAAAAGCAACTTGGATTACTGAAGCTATGCATATTAAGAAAAATTCAATTTTACAAAATTTTTATTTTTTCCAAATCTGCATAGACTCATGTCTGTTGTAGTATTGATAATGTTGTAGTAATGATTCTGATGATCAATAATTAGTGGTTAAAATCCAATTTAATGGTATTATTTTGATCTCTCTATCTCTGAAGAGTGCTTTTCATGAATAGATCAAAAACTGGTTATTTTATTTAAAACCTATAAATCCTAAATGAAAGGTATTGATTTAATATATGATAAATCTGGAAATACAAGAAACAATGGTTGCATTAATTTTTATATAGAATTCCATCAGGCACCGACTGTTGTCATATTAAATTATATATAATTGTCTTTTGAAAAGCACAGAAACTGTTCAATTTCTTGGTTAAACTTTTGAAATTCCATTTAAAATAGAATTATGATATTGATCTATTGTTTAAGAAACTAAATTCCACTTGTTTTGAAATGAGCCTTACAAAATTCCACTAGCTTCGAAATTCAATTGTCCATTTATTATTCTTACTTTTGGTCTAGTATCAATTTATGAATGTAATTTTTCTATTTTAATACATTTCATTAACACGTTAGCTGCCATGCCGACCCGATTGGGTCGGCACAGCTCGTCTTGTTAGAAACATCGGCTGATCCGATCGGGTCGGATGCGGGATTTTATAGGGCTTAAGTAAATCGATCCGTGACATTTATCAGTGGTCTTTGGGAACTTTTTAAAGAGTTATAATATGAGAACACAATACTAAAAATGTTATTGAATGTTAATTTCGTCAACACATTTTTTTTTATTTCAGTTATATACCGTCTGCTAATAGACAATATTTTGCCGCCCGATCGGGTCGGCATATTTTATTTTAAAGTTTTACATTATTTTTAGTGCTGAAATGTGAATAAAACTTGAATCTAATTGTAATGTTTTTGTTAGGAATGTAATAAATATAAAACCGTATATTATCAGAATATTTTTTTAAATTTGGCAACACGTTATATGCCTTAGCTAAAAAATACTTTCAAATGAAATGAAGTTATTTATGGACAGTTAACATTACATTAAATGCTACAAAAAGCAGTAACAGGTGTTTTGTCATTAAAATGCGCGTATACAAACATGAGTACTACACATCTTAAATATAAAAGAAAATTTCAAGTCACATCGGAGAAAATAAAGCACAAAATGAGAAAAAATACAACCTTACAGAAAAACTACCAGAGTTCACAAGGATCTTGCCTATTTATGTAAGTTCTTAAAACAATCTTTGAAAAGAAATGGTTTTCCAGGACACGTTTCACAAAATGTAGTGATCTTTATGAGGTTCTTAGTTGTTTTTCGGTCTCCAGTTCGTGAAGCTCTTGCATAGCACACTTTACAGTTCTTCCGGGCTCTCCTTTTGTTTTTTACCCTCGCCTAAAAATACCGCCGTTTCAGACAAGTGGTGATGTCCAACATGTTTTACTGGCTCGATTTGTCCGTTTTGCAACCTTAGTAGTGCGTACACAATCTTTTCCCTGAAGGTCGTAATGGAGTAGAGATGCTTATTCTTACTTTGAGAGTTTACCCCAACCTCTAAAATGAAATATACGCCAGTATGAACGTGCGACCAATCGGGTCGGCAAGTTTTTTTGTCAATCAATATTCGGTGAAAAAAATCGCGGCCGACCCGATAGGTAACAAATTTTTAAACAATTTATTTTAACAGTTTAAAGTATATCTTGTTGTATTAGTGTATTATAAACACAATTAAAGTTAAAATATCAAAAAATAATTAACAGTAAAAGTTGGCATTACGCCGAACATTCGAAAATAGGCCGGTGGCAGCTAATGTGTTAAAGTTTGACTTATCTTTTGTTTGATCACTTCAAATAGAGATGTGTATAACAGATGTTATAAGCGAAAAAAAAAAAAAAAATTTAAAATTAAATAAATAAAATTTAGCACACAACAAATTTGTTTTCATTTGTGATATGTTGTATTTTTTAACCACATATTTAGCTGGCAAGAAGTTCTGTGTATTTGAGCAGATGTAAACATAAGCTCAAAATAAGGCTAATAATAAATGTAAAAAATAATAATTTATATATTAAAGGTTCCATTATCTCACATCACATATTTTATTGTAAATGGAAATATTCAGAAATTTTTAAAGCTATATATATATATATATATATATATATATATATATATATATATATAGTTTCATATAGAAAATGAAATTTTTGCATAACCATACTGTGCCTACAAATTTTTGAAATGAGGGGTTTAAAATGTTTGTGTATCATTGTCTGTATATTTTTTAAATACAAATAATCTTTATGAAATTAAAGAAAGAATAGAATGTTTGAATAAAAGTTATTGAAACTATCAACTTCATAAAAATAAATCTACAAATCATATTTAAAAAATACCTGTTTCATCTCCTGATTTATGAAGAAAAGTCAGTTCAGTAAGCTTCTGATCTATTTCTGCCTCAGAAAATTCTTTTTTGATAAGCTGGAAAAAAGTTTTAAAGTAACTTTATAGCTAAAACTACTTAATAAATTAAAAAAATATTAAGTGTCGGCCGCATTACAACAGTAGAGAGCTGGCGTTATAATAGTGGATTCTAACAAACAACTGTGAGGCTGAATGTACAGATAGCCAATAGGTGGTAGCGGTAACAGAGCGGTCAAAATTCAAATGACATATGGGTATAAATATACAACAACAAAATAGTTGATGATATGTTTAATTTAGATATTTTTAATAAAAAGTTGAGAGTGTTAATTAGCTTTAATCCGGTAATGTAATATTCATTAAATTAATCTCTCAAAGCTAGGTACCTGTGGGTGCATGGGAAGACCTAGACCTCAAATGGGCTTCTGCAAAACCAGTGTATTATCCAAATGTAGAAACTAGGCTAAGGAAATGGGGTTACTGGCACAAAGAGATTCATATGACGTCACAAATTGGCCAGCATCGAATTGGTATCCCAATTTATTAAAATTTCATTATAAGTCCCTCAATCCGTATCTATCAGAGAGGATATGACAAAGCGAATTATGGATGTTTTTTTTTCCTGTCTATTTTACAAAACCACATAGTAATCTTAAATGCCCCTTTTCCAAATTTATAATTCTTATTTATCACACAAAACTTTCATCATTAAAATATTCCGGTACTCAAAATTTTATATTATCCTTTTCCTCTCGAAATTATTCCTCTTTTTTATCATATTTTACATTACTCCGTATAGCCTACTTTGGTCTAGGCCAGGGCTGTCCAACTTTGAGTGGGCCATAGGCCGCTATAAATAAAATTGCAGTTGTGACGGATATATCATAAAATACTTCGTCTGCAACTTTATCAGTGTTTTGCAATAGGTAAAAAAAACAGTAACGGTTTGTTTAATTAGTTTTATTTATTAAAAAAATATATATATATATATACATAAGAATTAGTGGGAAATTTGGGGATGTTGATTTTCACTAACCAGTCTATTAATATTAACATTGATATTTGTTGTTGACAAAAGTAGCAACTGAGTAAGTGACATCTCAGACAAGGAATACATATAATTTGACTTTATAAATTTCAAATTACAAATCATTTAAACAATCACCAAACGATATTCTCAATGAAAAATTATCTTACCAATCAAATGCATTATTTGAGACGGCTATGAGTTATAAATAAACTGATATGACCAACCAATAGTCAGATAACCTTGGCCTCACCGTATTGCCAGTAGTTCGCGAACCATGAAACCGTGCGCATGTAAAAAATGTTAAAATCAACGTATATGTGTATTTATTTAATTGTGTGTATAGTGTCAATGTTTTTGTGATATTTAATGTTTTAACGACCTCTACGGAGTGAAATTACTGAAGATGGAGATACGTCTCCGAAGCGCGTCTTTGTAATAAAGACAAACTCAAAGTCACATGACGGAACAAAAAGTAATATAAATTAATTGATTACTCATTATATTATAAATTTCATGTTGGAAAAGCTGCTTTCGCAAAGATATGTGCTTCCCAGCATTGAGTCCATTATAAGGCTTAAATTTTGCAAGTTGAGAAGTTCAGTTCTTCCCTGGTAAAAAGGATCTGACTGCAAATTACACAATTCCAGTAAGTAAGTGAGTAAAAGTTGAAATATCTCCTTCGATTTTTTAAAGTTAATAAACCGGTTTTCGAATTCTTCTGCAATTGTGTCAATGTATTTTATATGAGTTATTATGAAACTTCCTCAAAATGTTTCATTTCTTCAAAGTACTCTTTACAGCTTGGAAAAATTTAAAACTCATATTTTTCTAGTGAAGACTTCAAAAGCTTAATTTCATTTTTAAATCCTTTGGTGTGGTCATAGGCCCATAAATTGGCAATATTCTGATGCTTTCCTTATAGCTTCAAATTCAATTTGTTATGGTGGGGTGTCAGGTCTGTTAAAAATGCAAGGTCTGATGGAAATTTTGCATCTAGAATTTGATTTTTCACTTCCGTAGTGTTGGACTTCACTTCATTTTTAAGGAAAGGGGAATCTCCTTGCTTAGAGCAAAGAAATGTTCCAAACAGTTTCCGGCGCCTAACCAACAAATATTGGTGTGTATCAAGTCCCCAAAGTAGCATCTACTTTGGCCAAAAAACTCATAGAATTACCTGTGGGTTAAAGCACGATTCCCCCTTCTTATAATATTAGTTGTTTTAACAACCACTATTATGACATTCATTTGACTTAAGGACTTTCAACATAGAGTCTCTTCGTGAACAATGCAGTATATTACAGGACAGTTGTTATTGGTTTGTTTTAAGAGTCTTGCAAATCAAATTTCAGTTCCTATCATACCTATTACCTATTAACTCTACCCGTCCTGCTTGACTGAACCTTATTATATGCGTGCGCATGGCCACGCCAATGTTCAAGAGCAGTTCAGCAAGAATGTTCCAGTAACTTCGTTGTTGCCTTGTACCCATCGAAAGTGGTGTCACATAGTCTAGGTCTATTATTTTATTTCATTGTTGGTGTAGGAATGACTGGGTTGTGTATATTTTCATTTTGTAGGCATATTTCTATATTTTTATATTATTTTATTTCAGCATTGGTGCAGGAATGACTCGCTTGGGTATATTTTAATTTTTGAGCATATTTTGATATTTTATATTATTTTATTTCATCGTTGGTGTGGGCCTGATCGTTGGGCAACCCTGATTTAGACTTTAAAATGGACTTGGTCAAAAGCTGTGCATTATCCAAAATTTAGAGACTAGGACCTAAATGTAATGCTTATCACATAAATAGGTTCACTTATCATCACAGAGATAAACAACATCAAAATATGTTATGAATATGATAAGCACAAAAAGCTTTCCATTTTTTATAGGTTATTGTTATCTCTGTCATGTTTTTTACTACTGTGATTTATCACTGATTTACAGTGATGTAAAAAATGGTGTCCTGTAGGGAAAATGATGTCACTTACTGCAGTCCTTTTAGTGTTATTCAGCTGCACTGACACCTACTAATAGCTACTAGTGAGTGAGGCCAAATGAAACACATTAAAATGCTATATTTCTATCAAATAAAGATCACGTTTAGCCATAAGCAACAATATAGTACTCATGTAAAAACATAGAAATAATGTATATGTTGTACACAAACAGAGTATTCACAAAAATCTCCTAGCACTCTTAGACATATAAAATATATGTCCAGAAAAAACTTGTTTTCTGGCTATCTGTCATTTAATTTTTTTATAAAAATGTTATAACCTTAAATTTAAAAGGTATTATTTAAAAGGTCAAATTTTGTTCATGTATTTATAATGTAATGGTTTACACTTGTACCAAAAATAAAGACGTTATTTCAAATATTTTCAAAATAGCATCCATTTAAACTGCTACATCTCGAAAACTGTTAACTTTACAAAAAATGTACAAGACAAAATAATTTTGTATTTTAATGACAAACAACGTGTTTTTTTAAATTTTCACTTTAGGTTAAGAGATAACAGAATTATCAGCAAGAAAATTTCTTAGTAATTATCTACAATTACTAAAAACAAAGCATTATTCAATTCATTCTGATAATTTTTATCACTAAATATTTTCATTTTAGGTCTTGTGAATCAAATAAGGTTATTTAAAAAACATTCCTATTTGAAATTTGGCGTAGAAAGTTAATACTTAAATCATATTTTTGAATAAATTGATGTAAATACAGTTAATGGAAGATAAAAACAAGTTAGAAAAATTTGACTTTATGAAGTACAACTACAACCCAATTTATACCAAAACAAAAATACAGAATACTGTAATTTACAATTAATTTTCAAAAATGAGTTCATCAGCTTCAATACATTTCTCTTAATGCTTAAGTTGCTCCTTTCAGTTTTTTATTTGTTCAACAATATCTATAATTTGGGTAATTAATCCCTCATAGGAGTTTACTTTTTTCTTGTACGCAATACTTTCTCTCACACAATAAGTGTTAGATCTGGTGAAAGTGGGGGCCAGGAATGTGGTCAGGGATACTCTGATTTAAGTGGGTGGAAATGGTCTGTGAAAAATAGAGCGCCATATATTATTCAATTAAATACTTGTAGTATCTTTTTCGTTAAAGGCGGAAGTCAAAATATAGATAGAAAGTTTATTTATTTTTTTAATCAATCTTATATTGAAGCCATTTTGCAAATATATACAGATTTATGAGAATAATTAAACATCATAAAATAACAGTACAGTATAAAATGAACTTACGTTTAATGTAAAGTTTACCACCACGTACATGAAAATGCTATCTGTAATGCGTATTAACACCATTTCACCCACCAACAGCATCTCACTTTTTTTACCAATTTGATTAGATCCCAGATATAAACCTGTAAAAAATAACTTTGTTACTTTTTTTGAACAGAACACAGTTAGCTATGCAGAAATGAGAATTATGCTGTTCACACCGGCTTCTTATAATTTTTAAATTTTTAGCTCCATTCTAATTATATACAAGCCGGTAAAAAATAGAATAGAATAAATTTATTGCAACAATTTTTATAACAGATAAAATACAAGATTAACTATGTTGCAAAAGCAGCGCCAACAGGTTAAAACCCAATTACTGGGGTGCGATATATAACAAAATAACTAAGTCTGCCTAAACTATAAAATAATTAACAATCCAAAAGTAAAGTCAAATCAAAAGTAAAAGTAAAACAACCAAATACACAATTACTAATATACTAATATAAAACCATATATACTAATAAAAATAATTAAAAACATAAAAACTAACATTTTACAATTGTTGATCTCCACCAAAACTCGCAAATCTAAACCCAAAGTTGGTTTAATACAGCCAAAGTTTCTCTACGAAACCTCGACAAACCCCAGAAAACATCCACCCTATGAGCGACTACATTATACGAGCAATCGTCGAGTTCAGCGGCGATGACACATGAGCATTGGTTCTAAAGCGCTCCTGGTAGAGTGGTCGTCTGATTCTTATCCTGCAAGGTGGAACATACCAGCATACTTGTCTCAGGCTCTCAGGATCCTCAATCACGCCACACATAACTCCTCTCAAGAAATACAACTTCAACAGATTTCTCCTAACTGTCAAAAATTGACTTCAAATACCCTCAAAAATTCCCTATACCTTATCACCAAATTTGTGGGTTATTAAATTTAAATTTTTTATAGAACAACACACACAAAAATCTTTTCTGAACCTTCTCTATCATATTAATATAATAATTTGCTGATGAGGACCAAACAATACTAGCAATTCCAACCCTGATCTAACTAGACTATTAAATAAAACTTTAAGTATGATAATATCCTTAAAATCTCTTCCCAACCGACAAATAAAACCTAAGGTGGAGTAAGCTCTCTTTACTAAATTAACAATATGAGAACTAAAAGATAAATCTTGTGACATAAGAACCCCCAAATCCTTGAACTTATCAACCCTATTCAACGACTGCAAATCAATGTTATAATTATGAATTAAAGGTTGTAATACTCTATAATATGACATGACACAACATTTTAAATTTTTTATTTTCGCACCAAACAAATAATCTATCTAAATTTTCCTGCAATATTTCACAATCATAACGAGTTTTAATATTTTAAAAAAATTTCAAATCGTCGGCGTACATTAAATATTCACAATTATCGAAACACGAAGTTATATCATTAATGAACATATTAGACGATAAAGGTCCCAAATTACTGCCCTGAGGAACACCGGACCCCGTTATGAATCGATTAGATTTAAAACCACAATGTGTTACATATTGATACCTAAAAAACAGATAGGAAGAGAAAAACATAATTAGATCATTGGAAAACCCATAAAAATTCAGCTTCTTAAGCAAAGTGACGTGATTTACTTATCAAATGCTTTCGAAAAGTCAGTGTATATCACATCCACTTGCCCCCTATTATCCAGTTCCCTAGATGCATAATTTACAAAATTTGAGAGATTAGTATTAATGGATCTAGCAGGAACAAAACCATGTTGAGCCCAAGCCAAATACGGTTTCATATGAGATAGCACAAACAAATGCATAACAATTTGAAACACCTTAGCTTGAGTTGAAAGTATAGCTACAGGTCTAGAGTTGGCTATATTTAATTTGTTAGCACATTTATGAGGAGGAGTAATTCTGAACAGTTTCCAATCACTCGGAAAAATGTTTGTGGAAAGGCTCAAATTAAAAATAAAACAAAGAGGTTTAAGTAGGAATTCTGAAAATTGAAGCCTTAACAATATAAACTGGGATTAGGTCAGGACCAAACGATCTTTTTGAAGGTAATCTTTTACCTGCCACCTATACCTGATCAATAGTTATATTCGAAATAACTAAAGGTCATAACTCCTGTCATAACGGGCGATGAAAAAATCTCCTTCCAATTCAACTGATCCGGTTTGTCATATACAAAACCATAGTATTTTGCGAAGGCATCTACAATAGATAAACCGTCCGTAAGCCGCTTGTCATTCCACACAAAATCATTTCCAGTTACTGTCCCACTACTCTTTCTGCATTTAACAAAATTCCAAAACTGTTTCGGATCACCAACAAGAGAGCATTCAAGATTTGCTTAAGACATTTCATATGCCACTTTTATCAAATGTTTAACCCTACGCCTATAATATTTAAATTTTGCTAAATATTCATTACTCGCAAATTTATTAAATTTTGCCCTAAATTTATGTTTTAATTTTAAGTTATCAATAATTTATTTTGTAAACCATACCGGGTACTTAGACTTAATTAGCGGCCTCTTTTGGGCGTATTTATCTAAAACTGAATAAATTAATTTGTAAAATTCAGAAACCGCATTATTAACGTCTTAACAATTAAAAACATTTTTCCAATCACAACATTTAAGATCAGAATAATTTCCATAAAAGTTGGCTTTTGTGAATGAATAAACAATCTCGTTAGGCACTCCCACATGCCACCGTCTTCGACCTTCAGCAAAACAACATACAACACAGGATGGTGATTATCCACTCCTACTAAAGCGCCGTCGCCACCCAACACCGATGCTCCCACAATATTGCTTATAACTAAGTCCAAAGTTCTATTGTTGTGATTAATAACACCATTTATCATAACAAATTTATTAACGTTTAGAAAAAATGATAAATCTTTATAAACACCCCCCTCTAAATACAAACACCCCCCTCAAAGGTGTTATTTGAAATACGAGGTAAATTAAAGTTGCCCACAATGCAAATGTTTCCATTAATTAAATTACTGTTATCAACAAATAGATTAAAAAACAACTCGCAAGAAAAAAGAGGCATCCTAAGTGGAAAATAAACATTACAAAGAATAAACGTATACCCATAGTTATTTGATAGTTTGACCCAAATAATATCCACATTGTTAATAGAAGGAAAAACAAGTAAATGCGACTTCCAAGAACCGGTCCTTATAGCAGTCAATACGCCAGCTCCCCTCCACTTATTTACTCCGTCACTTCTGTAAACAGTCCAATCAGCTGGGAATAATTCGGCTGAAGTCACATTACTATTTAACCAAGTTTCAGTGATACAAACTATATCATTATCCAGGTTAAGCAAATTTTGGTAGAACTCACTTAGCTTACTATTCAGACCTCTAACATTTTGATAGTAAATACATTTATCACTACTCATTGAAATTAAAACGTAACCTTATTATAATTAAAAACAAAAACTAATTATTAGCTCTTCATTAAAATAATACCTAAAAATTAAAAATGTATAAAACACTCTTGAACTGAACAGCTTCGAACAAAAATTGGCATTCTTATATTTGCAAAAATTAGTGAACTTTATTACACTTACTGACAACCAACAAAAATTATTATGATACAGTACTGAAAAAAAATGACCACTATTAATTAAACTTCATCATGTTTATATTAATATTTAAGTTACTTTTGATGAAGGCCTATCACAAAATAAATTCAACTCTTCATTTACAAAATGATTTAATATAAACACAACACTAAGCTTACATCTATTCAGTTTCTCGCTCTTCAGATATTTTTAGAAAATAAATTCAACTCTAACAATAAAAATAAAGTTATAAAGACATAAATAGAGTAATAGCTTAGCTTGCGTGCACATCATCCTGATTTGTAACATTTTGGATGTCTTTAGCTTGGTGACTCAGACATAGGATTTGCTCTCGCGAATCTATCAAAATCGCAGGCTGTCCGTCCGTTTTCCACACCAGAACTTTACTATTCCGGAACCAAACATATTTAACAACACCTTTCCTTGCAGCTGATCTAGCCAGGAATAATAATTCCCTGTTAAGCTTACTTAATAAGGATAGATTTATGTAAACTCTGTTTTCCGATACAAATCCCAACTCAGATGCAGAAAACCCGCGCTTAACCCGTGACACTCGCAAAAATTCTTCACACTTGTGGCGGCGAACAAACTTTATAATTATCCCTCTTGGCCTTGAATTCGAGTCACTACTCCCAGATAACCGATGAACTGTATCAATTATATCAGTCTTCAATTCAAACCGAAGAGCTGGGCTACATTGTCAATAACTTGATAAATTTTCTCATTTTTAGCCTCCGGTACGCCTTGTGCATCGACACAGTTAGCTCGCGAATACTGCTGCAGATTGTTCAATTCTGAAGTCACTGCCGATAATTCCTTTTCAAAAACTCATTTTCACTTTTTAAATTGCCGATCATATCAAAACACTGTACAATTTCTGCTTTTTGAGATTGAACAATAGTCTTTAGTTCGTCAATTTTTTCATGCGTTGAAATAATAGAGATGCCCATTTCCTTACTCTCTTCACGAAAGTCCCTCATTTCCTTAAATAACTGATCAAATTTACTGATGAGTCCAGAAATAGCTTCAGTTTCATACCTGCTATTTGATCTGGTCACAACGTTTGGTTGTTGCTTCGGCTTATCTTGATTAGGCATGACGTAAGCAACGCTGTAGAGATTAGACACACAGGTCTACCTTGAACGCTTCTTGGCACGTTTGTAATTCACTTAAAACAATAAATTTTGGGCAACATATGTAACGTAACTACACAGTAATTTTATAACTCACTTATTAACACTAACAGATTATCTGTGTAAAGTTTCAATTCAATTAGACATCAATAACCCATCTAAATAATACAGAACAAACGGAGCCAAAAAAAATGTGGTAACAAAACGAGCAAAAATTGTGGTTTAGCTGCTACCAACTACTCTTAACAAAAGAATCAACTATATACAATTGGCCTATCTAAATGAACAGTTTAAACATTGCAGGAGGAGACATTTAAGAAGTATTCAGCAGCAGATGAGACACAACTGGAGTCATCAAGTGGTAAAACAGGAAATAAAACTACTACATGAGACAAAAGCGAGCTTTTTCCTTATCGAGAGTCACTGTTGTTTTTATTAATTTTATTCTGCAATAAAATATTTGATATTAGAAAAGCTGTTGAAGTAAAGAATCGACCTCCCCTTTAACCCTACAGCCGGTTGGTTAATTTTCTTGACAATTCTTCATTTGTTTAAAAATTAATAAAATATATTATTTAACCCTGCAACTGGTTCGCGACCTACAAGTAGGTCGCCCACGTGCTCCCAAGTGATTTCACCAACTCTTAATCACGTATTTTACAGTTCACCATTACGCCCACTTAGAATTATTGTCCTATCACAATAAATAAAATACCGTTGGAAAAGTAATGTTCCATAGATGCATAATCATGCAAAAAAAATACCACAAAACGTTATAAATAATATTCCAAATATTGGTGAAGTTCACGTATTTTTGTAGCGTAAAATCGTAAATTTCAACTCAGCGCCTTTTCGTATAACGCGGCTCCATTTTCCCCGATACGATTACAACTCTATTTATCTGTCATTTAAGTCAACTAAAACACTGTTTTATAGATCACATGTTTCTCTTTCTAACCGTAGATTACAAATTCTTCTGCGTCTCATAGATCCAGAGATATTCCTACTTGAACATAGAACAAACTTGACGAGACGAAATTCATTTGGCATTCGGTGTAGTTAATGAAATGGCATAATCGATTTTTCATTTCGATTTTTATGTTTCGATTTTGATAGTATGTTGTAGATGACATTTCATTCTTCAAGTTGGTACCACTTGACATACCGTACAGTTTTTTTCAGTTGCTCTTTTTCAAGACTAAACATAGGCTATTTTCCGAGATGCAATGAAATAGATTAGACGCAAAAGGGCGTATCATTTGTGTTATATTTTTATCATTTCTTTTATTTTGAAAGTTTGTGTAGACAAATTGTATATAAATTGTGTATACAAGTTACAATATATGTGTTTTTATTTCTAAAGTTTATGTTTTTGAGTGAATGTACCGTTTATATATGGATAACCTAAAAGGAAAATGGTAAGTTTAGGCTATATGCAAATTGTCTTATATATAGTGTTTTATATGATTATACAAGTGAATATGTGTGTTATTCTTTGTAAAGTATATTGTCTTAGTAAAATCTAATGATTTTGTCTTAGGCCTAGCTTTAGAAAGTTACTAATTACGCCTAAATGTCAAGAGTTCAAACCTAACCTCAAGCATCAGAATAGCAAGTTTTGGAAAATTGTCATTCTTATTTTCAAAATGTAACAAATTATTATTTTTTTCCCCTAAATATATTCACAAATATATGACAAATGTCAAGTAATGGTTGAAAAAATTCTGATAAATCTATTAGTATGTTTTTGATTACCATTTTTGTGAAATTTCTGCTCCGTTACTGTTAGATTTTTTGGTATTTGACCAAAAAAATCTAAATGTGATTCATCTAACATTTTTTTCACTACACACCTACATTCTATGCACCTTTCTGGTCATAATGATATATAGAAGTTCTGTATAAAATATATTTTACTATTTTTTATGTTTTTTTTGAAAAAATAAAGAGAAAATTCAGTTTTTACGTAAAATATTGTGTATATCTTAGAAATAGGTAGTAAGCTATTGATTTTGGGTGATACAGGTTTTTCTGAAAAAAAGTTAATATCATTTTTGACATCTAACATACTTAAATGTAAATGATAGGCTGTCAATTAAACAGGATAAGCGATTATATTCAATTTTTGACATCAAGGCAGCTTAATTACATTGACATTGTTCTTTAATTAATAAATTTAAAAGAGTAGAGAAAGTTATAACAGTTGAAACTATTGAAACTTTCTAATCATATTTTTATTTTCCTTTCATCAACACGTTATCATAATTTACAATATGCATAGTTTTTTATTTCCAATTTTTCATTGAGATCAATTAATTACTACTTATTATATTAATCACCAAAATAAATCATTTATTACTATATTAAGATACATCAAAAGGTGAAAGATTTATGCGATTTGAAGGAAAACCAGAGAAAATAAAACAGAGACCGGGGAGGAAACTGTGGAAGTCTTACTCAGAGGACACTTTCCAGACTCACTTAACAAGAGAACGGATAGGGAGCTAAGGTCAGACATCCCTGTATAGTTCGAACTAGGGAGAACTGACACATCTCAAACCAAATAGTTAATATCGACAAAATCAGATGGGCTATTAATTTTTTTCAACCATTGAAATCACCGGCCCCAGATGGGATTTTCTCGGATCTAATGCAGAAAGAAGAAACACACTTTAACCCCATCCTGTCCAGACTGTTCCGGGTTAATCTAGCCACCAGGTACGTACCTCAAGTGTGGATGGCAGCCAGAGGAGTGTTCATACCTAAGCCAGGACACACCTCTTATGCAGAGGCTAAGGCCAGGTTTGTTAGGTTAACTTCCTTTATTCTGAAGACATTAGAAAAACTGGTAGAAAAACATGTATGCGGGCCATGATCCCTTTGCGTATAAGTCAACGTGCGTACCAGTCAGATAAAGGGCGTGAGAGTACACTTCATAGTCTAGTTCAAAGATTCAAAGAGATTCTCAGAAACCGTGAACATGCCCTCAGTGTCTTTTTTGACATTGAGGGAGCTTTTGACAATGCCTCACATGATTCAATGGTCCGGGTCCTATCATATCATGGGATTAATACAACGGTGTGCGAGTGGGTGAGGGACATGGTGAATGGGAGGACAGTTGGAACTAAAGTATTAGGAGAATAGCTGGAGCCTCAGGTCACCAGGGGTTGTCCGCAGGGGGAGTTATCTCTCCACTTCTGTGTTATCTGGTGGTTGACATAATTCTGAACCTTCTCTAATCGGAGGGTTACTATACTCAAGGAAATGCGGATGATGTGGTGATGCTTATCTAAGGGAGGTTTGGGAATACAGTGGTAGATCTCCTGAAAAGAGCTCTGTCACAGTAGAGGGATGGTGTTGCAAGAAAAACCTTAGGATCAATCGTTATTAGACGACATTGCTCCTATTTACAAGGAATAGGATCACTTTGGATTTGAGTGATATCAAACTTTCAGGGATACAAATTTCCATGCGCATACGAGGTCAAATATCTAGGGGTGATATTAGACACCAAACTAACTTGGAATTTGCACTTGAGGTGCACTACAGAAAAAGCCAATAAATCGCTAATGGCAGTAAGAAGGGCAGTAGGGACCGAGCTGGGACATGCCAAAACAACTCTGACTAAGGTCCAGAGGATGGCATGTCTATGTACTACCAGGACCATGTCCACTACACCAAATGCTACAATGGAAATACTACTCGGGCTTCCACCCATTGACCTGTATATTATGGTAGAAGCAAGAAGAACAGATTACAGGCTGAGGTGCAGTGGAGTCTGGAGAAAGTCACATATGGGGCATGTCAGAATTACGGAAAAAATTGGCTAAACGATTTTAAATATGGGTACCGATAAGATAGAAACCAGATACTCATTTTCAAGACCTTTTGAACTTACATTGACCCATGGGGATGAAAATTGAATTCTAGGAAACACGGGACACTTGGTGTGGTAAACCGATGGTTCAAAGACAATGGCAGATACTGGTGCTAAGGTATATGGGCTGAGATCACGGTTGAAACAATTGTTTCTCTTGGGACAATATGCCACAGTTTTCAGGCCAAGATTATGGCTAGAAATGACTGTATACAGAAATTATTTGAAGTGGGACTCTAAAAAAATCTGTACCATCATACACTGTAACCGTATATAAATAGTCAGGCTGTAATTAAGACACTTGTAGGCATTTGCGAAATACAAATACAAGATGACGTATCAATGACTAAGTCATCATCCTCAGTTGCTACATGCACACAAATCCTACTGACAGCGGTTATTTAGCGGTTGTAGTGTGTGTGTGATATTTATATACTCAATAAAATTATAAAAAGGTGTGGTCTTATGTTATTTATTTTATTTTATTTTTTTGATTTTGTATGGATAGGAGACACAGACTTACTTTGGAACTCTGAGAAAAAATAGGAAAACACACACAAAAATCTTCTTTTTATACTCTCTACTGATTGAGAAAGTGAATGGTGTTTCTGAAATATTGCATAACTTTAGTTTTTTTTTGTATTCCTATTTGTGTACTACTAAGTAATATCAAGGACTACTTTTCCATTATTAATTTAACATTGTTACCTCTTGTCAAGTTCTGTGCCTAGGTTGAGATGACAAGAAATCTAGTTTTTAGTGAATGCAGAGTACAACAATATGATAAAATGTAATTAAACATTTTTCTATTCTTTACCTACACTTAAGGTAGCCCAAACTATTACTTATATAAATTTAATCAAAAATATGCACACTCATATTTTAGAGAAATTAATAATACACAAATTCCACACAAATCTGTAATCTTAGATATAATCTTACCGTATCCTGTGTCATTTAATTTTTTGTTATAAAATTCATAACTTAAAAACTGATCTTTTTGACTACTCTTAAAATTGTCACAAGCTACTGTGAAATTTGTTTCTCCAATAACACCTTCCAAAGGAGAAATGGAACAGTTTCCCATTATGGGGTTGGCGCTGGTTTCAATTATATAAAAAGCCTTGCTTTCTCCTTTTCCTGTAACTTACAAAATAAAATAAAAACAAATAACTTAAAATCTTAAGTACAATCATTTAACAATTGTTTATATCAATATTACTGGCTACACTAGCATGATAACTAATCATATTATATCAGTAGTATAAATACTATATAGTCACATGAATTAAAACTGTACAAAATCATTGCACACACTTTCTTACTCACTCACCCATAGTCAATATCAAATAAAAACTAACAAAAACAACTGTCACTAAAAATGTCAGTTCAGTAGTTATCAGTTCTCAACACATTTGATTAAAATCAAGCTTTTCAATGACGTCAGTCAAGGTTTGTTTTTGTTTCCGTCAAATATTCCTGAACTGTAATATTTTTACTTATGAATTTGCATTCGGATTTGGATAATTCTTCATATTTCGATACATTTTGAACAAAATAAGTAGATTTCCATTTTGAGACATTACATCTTAAAACGTCCATATTTGATATTTTAATAACTCATGAAGCAACATTTTAGAGATATGGCAATCAAATACATTATATTTGGGTCCTTAGACCAAATAACAAATAAGTATTTAGAAGTTGCACTTGTACAAAATTTGATAGAAATTGTTTGAGAAAATAATTGTGACTGTACTTTTTTTCTTATCACAGCTAACCTCAAACTTTAAGTTATTGAAAAAATGTCCTGAGATGTAGCCAAAATATTCTCACAAACCAAACTTGAAAAATTTTATTTATTTTTTTTGGTTGTAGACCACTGCATGGATCATTCCACAAAACATTTTTTTGTTAGGAAATTGTTAGAAGAAAATGGAATTAATAAAGAATTAAATAACAATAAAAGGGACAATAGAAGCTTTAACAATTATATTACAACAAAATTAATAAATATTTAATAATATTCTGTACAAACCTTGTAATTATTAAAAACAACTGGGTTTGAATTTATTTTATTTATTTAAAAGAAAAATGAAGTTATTATTTAATTAAGTTAAAAATGCTCAGCAAAAAGGGCGCCAGGAAGCTTTCTCTTACCAATTTTGAAAAATGAAGTTAACTATAAAATATCTCAGGGTGTAAGTTCTTTTGAAAGTATACTTAACGGTGAATCTTCTGGTGAAATGAATAACTCTTGTTTGTCCTGAAACTTAACATGGATTTATTGTAACAAAGAATTAATACATTGACAGTAGTTATTAAATTAAATCTCATCGATTATCTAAATTATACATCCTGACAATAATTATTATATTTTTTACCTTTTAATACGGTCAAAATTTTGATTCTTGAATTTACTTACTTGTTGCAACTTGGAAAATTATTAATTAAATGAACAGATTAAAGTTATCTGTTTGTATTATTTTGAAATTACTTTATAAAAAAAAAAGTGTATGTCAGTAGACTTCTATGATTCTCAAAAAACAAAAATAATTATTTAAAAATTATTAAATTTATAAAAAGTAACACATTGAATATAATAAATTTTACATAGATACATAATATTTGAGTTTCAGTGTTCAGTAACACTAGTTACCCGTCCTTTGTTGAAAGATATTCTTCCATGATGTACACGTGATTATCCGTCTGTTGACGTTATCTCAATCGCTTTTTTCGAGCCTTGCATAACCCGCTTTCATTATTTTAGCGTACTTAGATACAAAACACATAGTTGTCTTTTGTATGAAAATACGATTGTCCTATATCTCGATTTTCATAACACTTTATCGTCACTAAACTGTTCTGAGACTCCCTCCTCTATTCAAACTAATACTGTTTTTAACACTTGACTACATTTTTGAAACTCTAAGATTCTCTAAAACACATCTTTCCTCTCCTAAGACTCATTATTAACACATCCTATTACCTCAGCTCCCCAACTAAGACTGGTCTCCTTACCTCGTGGATTTTTCCACTTCCTGTGATACAGGGCTCACATTTCTTACCGCACGGACTCCTCATTCAATCTCGCAATGTCTGCAATATTCGTCTTGTATGACCTAGACTCTGTTCAAATTATTTTCGCTATTCGCTTATTCTGCATTACCCTAGAGGGGTATTGTCCATTCAGGGCCGGAACTAGAAGATTTGTCAGGGGGGGCAAAGATCAGTTTGCCGCCCCATCACCCCCTCCCTCCTCCCTCCCCCACTATTAAAATACAATACCTCCGTAAGCTATTTTTTAGATGCGGTAGTTGAAATTACACACCATATGTATGTTATGAAGAAGTTTCATTTATGAAAAGCACTTATTTACTACATTAATACCCTTATACATGACTAATACAAATAATTTTTTTTTTGTATTTGTAACTCAATTGCAACTACGGAAAAAATTACGTCATAAATGTCATTTTAGCTTGGTCGGAAGTTGGAATGTTATTTATTTATTTTACACAAACGGGCTTTTAAGCCCAATTAAACAAAATTAACAATGTTATAAGAAAACAATTAAATTACAATAGAATTAAAGTAGATTTAAAGTAGTAAAATGATTACATTAAAACAAAAATATGTATATACTAACACAATTAGATTCAATTAAGATAATTATCACAATTAGACAATTGATAGTCAGTTAGAACAAACTATAGATATAAATACACATTAGGAATATTTAAAAAGAATAATAAAAAAATATATGTATATATTATCACAATGAGATATAATTATAAAGATAATTATCACAATTAGACAATTGATATTCAATATAATTCAATATAAATAAACTATAGATATAAATATACATTAGGAATAAAACTAGGAATTAGTAATAAAAAATTATCTAGCTACATAGTTGAGAAGAAAATAAAAGAATGTATCCATGAAAACAATCACATGTCTTGATATGAAATGAAAAGTATTTATTAAATAACGTTATATATTGTACCTAAACTTGAATTCTTCGAGCCTTCTTAGCTGCAAATGTACTGATGTCGTCAAAATCATCCGTCAATAACCTCTAACATGGCTATTTGACACACATTCTCAGCACTTGGAGATTCATCACCACACATCTCATCAGGCATTTTTTTTTCTTTGTCTTTTTTCTGAGAGCTCAGATGATAGATTCTTTAGCAGCTAATCGGTGGGTCGAATCGCAAAAATGTATAGGACCTTATTTGTTCGTCTTGGCGAGCTAAATCGAATGTGAAAATTAGCGCGGTTGCGCGTGAGCGTGGCGCATTGGGAGACCAAGCAACATCCCCCATTTCCTTCACCGAGTACCCAAACGCCTAGATACGGAAAATGGTTTCGTAATGTCTAGCCTTTTTGGCGTGATTGACACAAAATGAGTGTGTTTCACGAGGGTTCTTGTCGCTTTCACGGCTAATCGGTGGGTCGAATCGCAAAAATGTAAGTCCTTATTTGTTCCTCCTGGCGAGCTGAATCGAATCCTTGAGCGAGCTGATCTGTCCTTGGGCGGGCAGATCGGAAAAAAATTGAAAATCTTGCGCGATTACGCGCGAGCGCGGTGCATTGGTAGACTAACTCTCTTATGTCCTTCTCCAGGAAACCAAATGCCTAGATACGTTTCGAAATGTCCAGCTGTTTAGGCGTGATTGACACACACACAAACAGACACTCGCTCTCCCGACCCCGCTACCGAGAGCTCTGGCCTCTAACTCATATTAGTAGTAGGCATAACACTCAATCCAGATCCACGAGCTGTGTTAATTTTGGTCTTATAAGACTTAAGAATTAACTTGGTATACAGTATAATAAATTTTATAAATTATGCAAAAAAAAAATCAAATAAAATTAAATAATATTGATTGTATTGTTATCATTTTGAAAACTTTTTAAATAACTTACTATTTTTATATAAACTTTTAAATTTTGCCGCCCTCTGAAATCTGCCGCCCGGGGCACGTGCCCCCCTGCCCCGCCCTAGTTCCGGGCCTGTGTCCATTGCATTTACGCGCACCTCGTCAACACTTTGTCTATATTTTTAACAAACAAAACACTACCTAATTTATTATTACTAATTATATCTAACATTCTATACATTATTTTATTTAAATTTGGAAACCTATATCTTAATTTTATATTCCCTTATTTTAAAGTGTACTATGAGTGATGCTTTCGACTTATAATTTCCCCCTCCCAAAATAACTCCAAACGCTTTTCGGTTACTTTATATTCAAATTAAATTAGCCATTTTATAGGTATTACAGCCTAAAGACGGTTTGGGAATGGGAAATCCATTATCTGCTATATTAAGTGAAGTTTTTATCCAACATTTAGGGGGGAAAATATACACCAAACATTTTGCAGAAGCCTTTTTTGCAGAAACATTTTGCAAAGCTAATAAAATTAGGAGTAATTATTTATAATCATATAATGTCAAATTTGTGTATACAAAACTGCCTTACCTAGCCTAACCACCAAAACATGTAGCCTACTTATGCCTTTTATAAAAATGTTTTACTCTAAATAATGTATTTTTATTATACTGAGCATTACAAAAATAGTTTATAATATGAATAAAAATTACTTAGTATTTATCAAAAATTCTTCTTCGTATGGTATGCACGAAAACACTCCACCAGACAGACAGACAGAGGGGCACATCACAGTCTTTGGACATTCAGTGAGTATCTTGTATCTTTTGTATATTTCCACACACATGGCAAGCTCTTCTGGGTTTTACTTTTTTCTTCTTTTTTTTTTTGGGAGGCAACATATCAGGTAAATGTTTGTTGGTTGTCAAACGAAGAGACATATTCTTCTGGTTCTTGGCTTTCCTTCCAACTACAGGTGAAGCTCTCAACTGTGCAAATTCTTCTAATAGTAGTTGCTTTATCAAATTGATGCTGTATTCTCCAAGTTGTATGGTTTTTCCTATTTCATTATATAAATAATATACCCATTGTAAAATGTCATATCAACTAAATGGTAAAAGAGCTTTCTGTACCATTTGCTACATTTTCGTGGAATATCAGTAAATGCAATTTCCATATCAGATTTGTCGATCAATCCCATGTTCTTGTTGTAGTCAAGGACAGGTTTCCTTATAAGCAGATGTGTAGCATAATTAACCTTTCCACTATTATTTTGTTCATTAGTAATTGTTGAGGACAAAATATTGACATCCTTCCTATCAACCCATTTTTCAACAAGCAAGTGGTATGTTTTATACTGTTTCTTCAGATTTTAATTTGGTAAACTTTACTATATCTTTCCTGTTAGTTCTGACTGTTCCTAATTTTCCAGTTTGGTTGTCATATACTATTGAAATAAGTAAGGGCTCGTATACCAATTATCGGCATATATTGTATGCCCAATATTCAAATATGGCTCTGTTAGAGTTGTTAGAAAGATCCAAAAATGCCTAAAAATTTCCTTTATTTCAATAGTTGTCTGTTTCCCTGTGTATATAACCATATAAACAACAAAACCTGTTTTACAATCACATTAAATAACTTTAATCACATTAATAACTTGACTCCAAACCTGTGTCTTTTTTCGGCATAAACTGTTTGAATAATAGTCTGCCCTTTTACTGTAAAACAGACTTTCACCAATACATAAGTTTATAAAAGGAATCATAACAAATTTAAATTTCATTCTCAGAATAGAATTTTTTACTAATCTGTCTCTCTTGATGCTGGCTTTATTGCTAACAAAATGTAACATTCTCAATAAATTCGTAAACCTATCTTGAGAAAATATTCTACCAAAAATAAGACTAAAATGTAGAGGGTCAGTACTCCAGTAATCTAAAATCCTGTTTTTTATTGTAGCCATTAGCATCATAGTGGCTAAACAAGTGTAAAGTTCTGATTCATTAGTATTATACCATTTTTGTAATTTTGATTTTCTTTCAAAACGGAGTTACTTATATACTGATTACAATATCAATTGGTTCCCCCCCCCCCCGATACAAGACATAAGATCCTTGTCAAATAAAATTTTAAAACTGTCACATTCATTAGTAATCTTGACCTAGGTCTAAATCATTATTTATTCCTGACTTAATCTCATCAAACTGAAATAATTTAGGTTGAAACTTACAAGAGTTCATGCTATTGTGCCATTCATAAAGGTTCGTGGTCCTATAAACAAGTTATTTTCTTCCTCGTTTTCAGGTTCTTCCATAACAACATCGTCATTGTCATTTTCATAACCTATATTCGCCTACTTTATCAACAACCTAAATGTACTTTATCAACACCAATTGGATCAATATTAGAAGCAATATCGCTCACTATTTCACTGAAATTCAATTCAGATTTCTATTACTTTCATCCTCACTCCTGGAGCCTATAAGATATTCCCAAATGTCATCAACACTAAGATTTTTACGATTACCCATAAGGTAATCAAAAGAAGAAACAACACAAGCCAAATACGTTTGCAAACACAAGTTGTAACAGTGTGAAAAGTCAGATCTTAATATTGACTCATTTAAAAGACGCGGTTAAACCATAGAGATGGAAAGTTCGAATAATAATTTTAAATAAGTAAACTCATTTATAAAGAAAAAATAGATATTCAAGGCTAAAAACAAATAAAAATGTTTAGTATTAGTACAATACAAATATTTGCGAGTGTTTAATTTCTTTATATGTGAATTTTGATTTTATGTGATGATGTATATAAAATGACTATGGCAGTGAATATGTAACCGGAAGGAACGCTTTCGGAAGTGAGATTTGCCTCATGGCAACTAGTTAGTTGGAGTCCACCGCTTGAATGGACAAGTTGTTTTTTTTAAAAATTGCTAGATCAGTCTTAAGAAGGAGCTTGGAGAGTAATGATGTAATTTGTCGAGTTGAGTAAGAAATTCAGAGACTTTAGTGGAAAGAAAGGACATAGTGTGATGTAATAATTTGATAAGTAGTAAAATAGAAAATGTGAAGAGTTTAATCGTTGGTCGATTAAGGGTGAGAGTGTGTTAAAACTCTGTTTGAACAGTTAAATTGGTTAGACGTGTTCACGCGAATAGACAATAGACAATTAGCGTGTGTTATAGCAATGCGGTCGGTAAATGAACAGTTACAAATTGTAGAATGGACTAATGTGTAAACAGATTTTCTTTTTATAAACATTCGTGAGGTGCAAATACAATTTCGCCACGGACACAACGACGGCATTTTTAGGACGATGCAGGAACACCATTGAATTATGTACAATATGACTATGGTCTGGTAACTAGTGTTAAATAACACATTATATTTACTCTGTTTTTGTATAGAAATTTACAATGTTTAATATTTTAATTTTTATTATATAATTTTGATATATAAAGGATAGCAATTTCTTTTTATATAAAGAAAAAATAAATGTCTGATGACATATTTATCCTTATTAAAGGAACGTAAAAGATGTTTTCAATTTGTTTTTATTCATAAAATCAATTTTAGTTGCAACTTAGAGTCAATTTTAAATTCAAAGAATAAAAGATCAGTTCTCCTTCTGAGAAGATAAAAAGTAATTCAATTAAGATGATAGCTATAGTTGTTTTCATGATATATGTCTCTATAACAAATGCTAATGTATCAAAACTTACTTGTCTTTAATAAATGTATGTAAAATTTCAGCTTCAAAGTGTTCTCATTTGAATACCAAATATCACTGTGAAGTACACCGTAAAAAGAGCCTGCGACCCTAGAGATTTTTTTGTTAATAACGAAAATTAAATTCTTTTCCTTTTTCAAAATTGATGTTAACACATCTGGCGCCCTTAAGTCGAGCAAATTAATAAATTAATAAATTATAATTAATAAATAATTAACTTCACCCCATTTTTAAATTTACCACAAATGGCTTCCAACAATGGGGCGTTTTAAGTCGAAATAAACAGTGATTTTGGTAATGGGAACACTTAAAATCAAGGTAAGGACTCTCTCTATCATAATAAGAAAGATTCTTTTTTAAAATTTTTTGTGTTAAATATAATAAGATAAAAATGGAGTCAGAAATTGTAAATGTTAATAATAGTAATGAACAGATAGGGTTAGGAAATCAAAATTCTTTAAACAATTTAAAACAGATGGAATTTACGGGGGATATTTTTGATAATTTACAGAAGGAATCACAAAGTAAAGAACAAACTGATGAACAATTTGCACAAGATATGTTAGCGCAGGAATTAATTAATAGTAATAGTAATAGTAGACGTTCAAGTATGAGTAAAAGTAGTGGTTCAGGTTCGGATTTTAAGGGATATAGCAGTGATGGGATTCTAAATAGTAAAGGACGGTGTGAAGATATGAATGAAAAAATAGTAGGAGTATTAGGAGTAGAAACTGTAGAAGAAAATTTAGACAAAGAATTAAGTGATGAGCAGGTTAGGGTAACTGAACAGGTTAGGATAGGTAAGAGTGGGGAAAATAATGATCAAAATAAGAAAATGGAGAGTATGTTTGAGCAATTGATGAGTAAATTTGATCAGTAATCAGAGTAGGTTAGAAACAAAACAAAATAATGTAGATTTGAAGCAAGATTTAAATAATAAATTTGACCAAGTTAGATTGGAAACAAAACAAGAAAGTTTAGAGTTAAGACAAGATTTAAAACAAGAATTCAATATTAGATTTGAACAAAACAATCTAGAATTTAAACAAGATAATGATAAGAAGTTTGAATGTATAAATAATAGGTTTGATCAAAACAATTTGGAATTAAAAGAAATAAGTAATAAATTTGATCAGAATAAGCTAGAAATTAATGCCAAACTGGAGAATTTTAAAATTAAACTTGAACAGAATAATGTTAAATTGGATAAGATAGATAATGACTTGAAACAGAGTAAATTAGAGCTAAGACAAGATAATTTAGATTTAAAAGAAGCAATGTGTAAAAAATTTGAAGAAATGAGGGTTGAATTAAAACCAAATTATGTAAAATTAGAACAGAATCTTAAATTGGAAATTAAACAAATGGAAATCAATGTAATGGAGACTAATAATAAAGTAGAAATTGAAGTAAGCTATTGTGAGAAAAAAGTAGAATTTGAATGGATAAATAATGTAGAAGGTGCTTTGATAGAAAATATTAATAATTTGGATAACAATTTAGATCAAGCAGTAGCTGAAGTAGAAATTAACAGTTTTAATGAAACAAAAGAGATGTCAGATGATTTAATAATAATAGAGGACAATTGTGTGAATGATTGTGTTCAAGAAATTTCTAAAATAAGGAATAATGGGTTAGGTAACAAGGTAAATCTAGAAACAACAAATAATGTTGAAGTGAATAAGTCTTGTGGGGTGAAGCGTGGTATAATTAATTCAAAAAACAAAGTAAAAGTAAATAATCTAATAACAAAGGTATCAGCTGTCTATTTTAAAAAACAAGTGGGTCATAAGAATGTAGAGTTTAAAAATTATGTAATGATAAAATTTAAGAGTATCTTTCAAACCCAAGAACAGATAATTAAAAGTTTTTGTGAAAGGAGTAGCTTTGAATACAAGTTTAAAAAAGAAATAGTAAAAGAAGGCTTTGCGGTAATATACAAAAATGGTGGGGTTAGAATTCCTAAACTAACAGATGTTGAAATTGGGTCATTGTATTGTGAGTTGTTTATGAGGGAAAGAAATGTAAAAATGTCTGAGAGGGAGAAAAAGGGTCTGTCAATAAGAAGATGTAATGTCAACAAGGGGGAATCTTTTGTTGAGGAAGGGTCATTTGTAAGATCTAGCCTAGAACACATCTCTAAGTTAGAAACAGTATTTAACATTAAAAGTGTGTTAAAAAATTTAATCATGTACTTTAAAATCTTTCACCAATCGGGAAACCATCGTAAAAAATAGATAATTTATAATTGTTGTAATAAATTGAAATTTGGAACGACTGATATAAATGTAAAGACATTTTCATAAATAAACGGACTAGATTGTGAAAGATAATTAATAAAAAGTAGTTAAGATTTTGTTAGTAAATAGTTTGAATTTGAATAAATGTATAGTTTATAATTTGAAATAACAATAATATGAGTATTAATAAATAACTAAATAATGAGCCAAATTAAAAGATTAAGAGTTTAGTTTTAGAAAACGTTTAGGTATTTGCTAAGTGAAAGACGCTAAGGTTTATATCAGTAAATAACCGAGTGTTGTTTATTCCAACATAAATATTGAGGTTACGTGACATAGATAAGATAGTTAGTTAGAAGCAAAGATTCAGAGTAGTGTTGAAGAAATAATATTCAATATTAAGTGGGTGGATTCAATGTTGAATATTCAATAATGTGACGAGAGTTGAGATTCATCTACAGACCGTATTGGAGCTAAAAAGATTTCATAGCCGACTCTTATCAGTAGTAAACAGATAAAGAATTGCATCACCGTATACAAAGGGGAAATTGTTTATGCCTAAATCAGGCCTAAAATTCCTTTGCGTATAGCACTGAGACTGAGATACAGCGTGTTACAAAATTACTGTGCTGGAAAATAGAAAACCTTTGGTTCATAATTCTAAATTAACTTGCGTTTTCAAATAAAAATTACTTAAATAAAGGATAATTGGTTTTAAATAAAGTAAATAAAAATAAAAGTTGATTACTTGAATAACTTTTATAGAATTAAATGTAAAATTTCTAAGTAAAGAACTTAGAATAAATTTTTAAAATAAAATTTTCTTTTTGAATTTGAATAATAACGTCTAGAAAGGATTACATAAACAGAAAATCGACGATGCTAGTAATAAGATTGGTAAAAAATAAACATTATTTCAACTTCGGATGATGCGATTTGAATGAAATTTTTTATGAATTTTAAAATTTTCTTCGTATAAGTGCATTTAGGTAAATTAATGAACAAATGGGAGGATGGCAGGGTAACGGTAGTCGAAAACATGTTTTATTCTTAGGAATAAAGCATGTAGACAGCATTGAAGGTGTGTTATGGTTGAAAGGTGTGATTGGGGCTTTATTCTGAACTAAGTAGGAATTTTGCATTTCAACCTTCTCACATCTGAAAAATCATAATGCAGACTTCAATGTAAGTGTCTAAAGTTGTAATCAGAAGGATACAAAGTGTAATTAAGTCGACAAGAAGTGTCGTGGATATTGGAGATAATAGGAGAATATACAAGGGACTACTAAATAATTAAAATTTGGATAAAAAAGTAAATTTTGGAAAATGATGAGTTAAAATTTGTAAAAGTTTTGAAATTAAAATGTTTTAAGTAAAATTGAAAGTATTTTTTTTTGATAAGATGAGGGAGATTTTGTAACAACGGTTAAGACAATAATAATTTGATATAATATTACATAGAATTTCCATGTAATGATACTTTAGACAGATGATAGAAGAAAGATAAAGTGTAGTGTATACAGAACTGATCAATCTGTATATACAAAATAAAACCGGACGAGTCAGAATTGGAGTATTTTAGTAAGAAAGATAGTAATTTTTTTTTAAATGTATATAATAGATTAAGAGTAATAATGCTTGGCTTATATGTAGAAAGTATTTGATATTTGTTTACAAAAGTTAAGAATAATAAAATAAGTAATTATATGCAAAATATTGTTAGATTTAAATAATTTGAGATTTGAAAGGTGACTTGTAAAGGAATTGAGTGGTTTTCAAGAGGCATTGCTAAGATGATAATAATATTGAAGTTTTTTGTTTTTTAATAATGAAATGGTAATAAAATGAATAATGGAGTTAAAAATGTTAAAGTTTTTGTTTTTTAAAGAAGGAGATATAATTAATAAATAATATAATATGAAGAGAATCTATGTGAGTTTTGCCAAGACAGATAATAATAAAGTTTTTAAGTTTTTTAATGTTAAATAATGAATAAAGGAGGTTAAGTTTTTGTTTTTTAATGAAAAAGTAGTAAATTAATAATGATAAGAGAGATTTTGATGAAATTTATAAATAAAAGAAATAATTAACGATTTTTAATAAATAATGATTGAATTTGAGATAATAGATGATGGTGAGAAGTTATTTGATAAAGGTGTCTAAAGATTTTGATGAAATAAGGTGTTAGCTGGGAAAGCAATGTAAATTTTATTATTTTTTGAGGTTTTTTGTATACAAGTAATAGATGATTAAGAAGATTTTAATATGAAGTAGTTTAAATGAGAGATTTTTTGAGTTTTATAAGAAGATGATGACTTTACAGAATTGTTGAGTAAAGTGGTATTTAAAATGAAGTTGTTCTGTTAAGAAACTTTTATAAGAAGAATAGTTAAGTTGCATTGATGGTTAATTTTTAAGTTTTGAGAGGTTTTTTGAGTGCTGCGATGAAATAAAGGAAATATGCGACGATTTTAATGAAATAAAGGGAGATTTGAGGAATTCTACGAATACACGACGACTATTATGATTTTTTAAAGGAAGCTACGTTGAGATAAAGAGATTATTTATATAAATGATGTAGGTAACCTGCTTGGGCTACATAAATATGAATGATAAAGAGGTTTTTTGGGGATTAATGCAACTTTGATTATTAAAATATGAAAGATAAGATGGAAATAATTTTAAGATAGGATACTGAGAGACAATACAATTGTAAAGGGGTAATTTTGAAATAAATAGATGAGTTTTGTAAGTAATTTTATTTTTTTTTTATAATAATGATGTTATATTTTTGAATTTTAGTTGAAGAAAGGAGTTGTTAGTAATTGTAAAATCAGTAGTTAACATTTTATCCCAGCGAGACAAAGAGTAATTGAGAATTGATAAAGAATAAGTAATTATTGGATTTAAACTAAAATAAATAATAATATAAGATGATAATTGAAAAGTTTTAAAGTAAATTGAAGTAATTTTGAGTAATAAGTAAATAATTTTGTAATGGTGTTAAATGATAATGAGAAGTTTTAAATTTTAATTGTATTAAGTTGAAGGAATTATTCAGATGAATATTTAGAGTCAAAGGTAGATTTTCAAAGGATGTAGAAATGTCGTCTTGGCAAAGAGGATGAGACGAGAAAAAGTATATAGACGGCTGTCTGGGAGATAAGCTTTGAGTGACGGGATCCTGTCAACAAAAAATGTTGATGGGAAAGTTTCAGTCAACGGATGTTGGAAATAAAGCGGATGTAGGGTTTTCTTTATGTAAATAGAGATAAGGTTTAGCGCTAATGGAATTATATTTAGTTTTGATGAGTTATGATAACGTAAATAAATTAAGATAGTAAAGTAGGATTTAGTAAATAGATTTTTTAGTTTTTATAAGAAAAGAGAATCTTTCTTAAATTAAGTATACTAGGGATACTTATTTTCTTTTATGAAGTCCTTAGCTTCTGAAATAAAAAGTTTTGAAAATCTATTGAAAAATTATATTTTTTTTTTCGATTTGAAATTTATATATATAGAAAGATTTGTGTTACAATACTTGTATTATAATACAAATCTTTGTGGGGTTTTTGTAACAGTGTGAAAAGTCAGATCTTAATATTGACTCATTTAAAAGACGCGGTTAAACCATAGAGATGGAAAGTTCGAATAATAATTTTAAATAAGTAAACTCATTTATAAAAAAAAAATAGATATTCAAGGCTAAAAACAAATAAAAATGTTTAGTATTAGTACAATACAAATATTTGCGAGTGTTTAATTTCTTTATATGTGAATTTTGATTTTATGTGATGATGTATATAAAATGACTATGGCAGTGAATATGTAACCGGAAGGAACGCTTTCGGAAGTGAGATTTGCCTCATGGCAACTAGTTAGTTGGAGTCCACCGCTTGAATGGACAAGTTGTTTTTTTTAAAAATTGCTAGATCAGTCTTAAGAAGGAGCTTGGAGAGTAATGATGTAATTTGTCGAGTTGAGTAAGAAATTCAGAGACTTTAGTGGAAAGAAAGGACATAGTGCGATGTAATAATTTGATAAGTAGTAAAATAGAAAATGTGAAGAGTTTAATCGTTGGTCGATTAAGGGTGAGAGTGTGTTAAAACTCTGTTTGAACAGTTAAATTGGTTAGACGTGTTCACGCGAATAGACAATAGACAATTAGCGTGTGTTATAGCAATGCGGTCGGTAAATGAACAGTTACAAATTGTAGAATGGACTAATGTGTAAACAGATTTTCTTTTTATAAACATTCGTGAGGTGCAAATACAATTTCGCCACGGACACAACGACGGCATTTTTAGGACGATGCAGGAACACCATTGAATTATGTACAATATGACTATGGTCTGGTAACTAGTGTTAAATAACACATTATATTTACTCTGTTTTTGTATAGAAATTTACAATGTTTAATATTTTAATTTTTATTATATAATTTTGATATATAAAGGATAGCAATTTCTTTTTATATAAAGAAAAAATAAATGTCTGATGACATATTTATCCTTATTAAAGGAACGTAAAAGATGTTTTCAATTTGTTTTTATTCATAAAATCAATTTTAGTTGCAACTTAGAGTCAATTTTAAATTCAAAGAATAAAAGATCAGTTCTCCTTCTGAGAAGATAAAAAGTAATTCAATTAAGATGATAGCTATAGTTGTTTTCATGATATATGTCTCTATAACAAATGCTAATGTATCAAAACTTACTTGTCTTTAATAAATGTATGTAAAATTTCAGCTTCAAAGTGTTCTCATTTGAATACCAAATATCACTGTGAAGTACACCGTAAAAAGAGCCTGCGACCCTAGAGATTTTTTTGTTAATAACGAAAATTAAATTCTTTTCCTTTTTCAAAATTGATGTTAACACATCTGGCGCCCTTAAGTCGAGCAAATTAATAAATTAATAAATTATAATTAATAAATAATTAACTTCACCCCATTTTTAAATTTACCACAAAGTTATGCGATTTCTATGTTAGAAAAGGCAAGGTTATGTATTGTCTGGTAGGGAATACTCATGCACGCTATGAGTATTAACTAGAACTAAATGGATGCTGTATATGGATATGTTTTATATATCACAGAATACAAAGGTTGTGGCCTTCTTATATAAATACAAATATCAAACCGCATATGTTGCGTTGATACTATTATTGGCGCATGAGAAGGCTGATGCAGCATTACTAACCAAGTGGTTAAAATATATCTGAATATAAATTACTTCTTAATAATAATAAAGACAACCTAAATAATAAAGGAGAACTAATATCAGAGTGAAAAAAATCAAATCCACACAAATATAAAATTACAATAGAAAAAGAAGATAACAGATCAATAAATTTCTTATTTTAAAAATAAGTACCAAATGACTTCATCTTGGAATTTTTAAGAAAAAAATATTATATTTTTACCATTTTCCAACAAAATGAAAGATTTAACGAGGTGCAATAAAGGAAAATGTCTAAATATAATGGAAAATATGGACATTTTTTAACTAAAAATAAACAGAAAATATTAATAAAGAACAAATTTATAACCAGAACTAATGTTCTAAAACTTTAAAATGTTAAAGAAAAAGAAATAAGTTAATAAATCTACCAAACCAAATAAACACGGGAGGTTGAACTTGAGGGTAGGTGGACCCTGATGGTAGGGGGCGTAGCAAAGCTTTATCAGCTTGTATCTTAACGGACAAATCCAGTACAAAATTAAGAAGTACACGGGAGGGATGATAGCTCTCTCGCCTTCAGTACCTTCCCCTCCCTAATCAAGGTCATTATCAATCGGAATTCCAACTTGTTTACGCTTCTCAGTTCCGTCGAGTGACCTACCCGACATCTGTCAGACTACGAGTTATTGTTTGCGTTACTTTTCAGTTTATTTGTAAATATTTGTTTAAGTGAATTAAACATGTGAATTAAATATGATTTTTGTTGTATATATTAATAGTTTTATAAATTTTTAGTATCTATATACATGTAAATATACTTTACTTACCATTGGGTGATATTTTCAACACTAGTTTTGAGATAAATGAAGTTTCATCGCAACTAGAAAGAAGTTTCAGACAAGAAAGTGATGTGGATGATGGTGAATGGAATGGATTGGTGTAGAAGAGGGAGAAGATGAAGTTTCTGAGCACAATACAGACGATACTGACATGGACCCGGAGTATAACCCCACTAATGATGAAATGTCACGTTTGCAAGGTAGGTATACACCATCTAGTATGAATCAAGATATTGACAGTGATAATGGTGTTCAGCCTACTGCACTTGAACGAGCTATGCATCCAAGTATTTTTAAACTTCCCAAGACTAATTTGAAAGTTAGAAATGGTCTGCTAGAACTCAAACACAAGCTAAAAATAAGATTAATTTCACTCAGAACCCAAAAAATGAAGCAACTAGAGTAACTAAACCAATTGAAGTATTATCATTATTTGCAAAAGATGAAATGTTTTAAAAAAATATTGCAGTTTATACACCAAGAAATATTTTTGTAACAATCTAAATATAGTAACCCAAGTGCAACTGTAAAGGAAACTAACCTAGTTGAGCTAAAAGCTCTTATTGGACTGCTAGTCTTGACTGCAGCTAAAAAAAAAAACAACCATCTAAGTTAAAAAGTATATTGAACTATGCCAAAGATTTTACACTGCAGGATCATATTTGACAATAGATGAACAATTATTGGCATTCAGAGGTCGCTGTGCCTTTAGAATGTACATACCTAACAAATCTTCCAAGTAGGGCATTAAAATATTTATTATGTGTGATGTCAAAACAAAATATCTTATAAATGCAATCCCATAAATTGGCAAAACTATGGACACAAACAACCTCTCTTCTGTCAGGGAACTTTCACTACCAGTCCACAACAGTAGTAGAAACCTCACTCTTGATAACTGGTTCACATCAGTATCTCTAGCAAAAATGATACTATAAATTTACAAATTGACAATCGTAGGCACAATGAGGTGAGACAAGCTAGAGATACCTGAAGAAATGCTCACAAAAGAGAAACCTGGCAGTTCAAAATTTTGTTTCGATGGTCAAAAAACAATGGTGACATTACCAGGCTAAACAATCAAAACAAGTAGTTCTTCTATCTACAACATATGAAAATCCAACAGTCGGCGCAAGTGGAAAGCCAAATATCATAGAATTTTATAATTCTACTAAAGGTGTTGTAGACTTTTGAAGAAATGTCAACTTTAATGACATGTTCCCAGAAAACTAGATGACCCCTATGTGTATTCTATGTGATGTTGAACAGCATTCTTATAGACTCTATTGTTATTTATGTTCATCAAGCTATCTTAAAGAAAGAGAAATCAATGATAAGAAGAGCATTTTCCAAGAAAATATGTATGGAACTCAATACTTCTTAAATCCAGGAACGACAAAAACTATCTAATTTGTCTAGAAATCTCAAGCGACATATGGAAGATGTTGCTTGACCATCAGCTATCCCTGATTAAGATGTTCACAGAGAACCAAGAACAAGAAATATATGTGCAAATTGCCTAGCCAAAAACAAGAGGATGACCCGGTGTACCTGTGTACAACCGGTGCCAAGCAATTTGTTTAGAGCATCGAGGAGATTGTGCGTAGAATGTGTTAAAAAAGACTAAATCTCATAAAAATGTCAAAAACCAAGTAAAACATTGTAATTTATAATATGCATGTCTTAATTAAAACTATTTAAAATATCTACATTAGTTTAAAATTGTTTTCCTAAGACTATGTGTTCAGTATATTTACAGTTTTTAAATTTCCGCTCCAATATTATTTTTATGAAACTGTTTCAACCGGAATTCTGAGAACTCCAGCTGTTTTGGGGTATCCTTTGTCACTTATCAATCAGTCCAATTTTCAACCTCAAACAGGTAACTGTGTTTCTTCCTAAATCCGTAGATACAAATCCTTTTTTTTTCTTTTTATTATATACACATTTTCGGCCAACAACTTCATTAATTGTGACTCATAAACAATTGTCATGTTTAGTATTAAGAAGTCAAGTGTTTTTGTTATGTGTTTTACGATTTAAAATTGTATTTAGTTTGTGCGTTTAGAGCAGCTGTTCTCGCGTGTACACACGGGCATTCTTGACGACAGAACATTACCAGGAAGGAACGCTGCCGCTACAAGGTACTGTGACATTAATTCTTAGCTAAACATGACAGCATAATTAATCAAAAACCATTTTATTAGTTGGTAATAATTTCAATTAATGTCATTTAACCATTTCATGTCTTTTTCATTTCTATCTACTTCCCAATCTAAATTAAATTACTAAACCATCCACTTTTACCACAGTCGTTAAACCAACCGCAATATCAAACAATATGTGTTACCACTAACGTATGGCGTAGAACCGTTACCATTCCAGGATTAAATATATTTAATTAATTACGAATTTCTGAAAATTTGGAAATCTGGACACATACACTCTGATTTCTGTTCATTGTTAATATTATCACGATACTTGTTTTTTATCATAGTTATCACCAAAAAACACCTCAAATGGTACGAAGATTCATTAAATTTTACCTTGTATGACCAGATATTTTATCTTTTACTAATATTCTAAAACGAATTAACAGTTAGTTCCATGCCATGCTGCAAAAATTTCCATTTAGTATATTGTTGCACTACGCTACATAAATAAATTCACATTTAACTTGGGCCCTGAATGGACCTTTAATTCATTCGAAATTGTTAATATTATCTTTCTGAAATTATATTTCAAATGATAAAGCACTTGTAATTAGTTATGTTCAGAAAGAGATTTTATGTTGCGAGAGAAAACAACTTCATAATACCAACTTCCAACTTAATTGGAATGTATTAAAACAAACTAAAGGAATAATTTAAATCAAAATTGTGGACTGATTGATAATATAATAAATCTTGAGGACTGATAGAATGTGTTCTGGATCAAAGCTGAGGACTGGTTGAAAGTATTATGAAAGAATGTTGAAGAATGATAGAATGTGTTCTGGAACAAATTTTAGGACCAATTGAAAGGATTATGAAAGTATATATATGTAAGTGTGTATATATATATATATATATATATATATATATATATATATATATATATTAAGTATATATATTATGAATAATTATATTTTGTTCTTACTGTCTGTGATTTAATTAAGTATATTTATCAGATGCGGATTTATTCCATATTCCGACAATCGCTCCTGGGAAGTCGTAATCGTAATAAAATTAAATACACAAAAATTACACATGTAACTTTTGACCACTGATAGAATGTACTGTGGAACAAAGCTGAGAACTTGTGTAATCCTTAAATTTTGACTTTAACTTTGATACTAGATTTGAAATATGAAAATAAACCGGGAAATTTATAGTTGGTCTAGAGAAAGGACAGCATGGGTCAAATAAATGACTGTGAATAATATTGAAACAAGGGGAATAAAAAATTTGAAAATAGATTTCCAAAATATTAATTTAAGGTAGAAAATGTTAGTTGTAAGGTATAATAAATTTTAAAGTGATATATTGTGTTGTGGGAATAGACAGAACCTGTTGTCATATGGATGGTTTAAGTAGTGTCCGTGATGCAAAGTATGTGAATGTTGGGATTTGCTGACTTAGTAGATCTAAAAAGGACGCTTAATTGTGGAATCTAGAGAGGCCGGCAGTTGCATAGGAACGCCAGAAGTAGTAAGATGTATGTAAATCAGTCTTAAGAAAACATTTGCGCAGTTGGAAGAAGGCATCTGACTTGATCAGACGTATTTTTTGTTAGAGGGTAGTTGTGAACAATGTAGTATTTATGTTTTTGAACAGTCTTAAGGAAATGTCTGAAATGAATCAACTGTGTAAATTACCAATAGTTCAAAATCAGTTAATCATAGAGTGAGTTGATTAGACAATGATCGCGAGTGACGGACATATTTTCATTTGTAATCAGAACCATGTGCTTTGTGCTAAAAGAGACGTTTTCAGAAGGTGAAAACAAGTAAAGTTAATAAAAACAATCGTTGAGAGTGTTATTAAAAAATTATTGCGAGAGTTAGACATGTGTACATTGGTAATGTAGAACATTATGCAAATAAAAATCTCAACACGTGCGAACATTGACGGAGCACTCATCATGAGACCAACGCATCTGAGATCTTCAGAAGTAACCATCTTACAACAAAGGACTGGTAAAATGTGTTAAAGAACACACAAAATTAAAATTCTGTTAAACTATTATTATTATTCCATGTATTAGCTGTAGGTTTTATAATTGATATTTTCTAAAATAATTATCTTGTTTGAAAATCAAGGATGTCCATAGACATGAATAATTTGTTCAGATCAAGTAACTTCAACATGTGAAGAAAAGCAGATAACATTAATCTGTTTGTTTTATTAAATAATTTTCTAAGAGTTGCAATTAAAATAAAAACAGTAGATTCAATTTTTCAAGATTTGACCTTCTTAAAAGGAAAAATATAAAGATTCTAAGTAGGATGTATAATTTAAAAAATATATCATTGAATTTTATATGTATATATTAATAATTTAAATAAACTAATATGTTCAGTTTCAGCACAACAAATAAGGATTCTTTATTTCCAAAAACCACTTAAAAGTACACTTTTAAAAGGAACACGACCCTGAGAGTAATTTAATTTAAAGTCAATATTTTATTTTTCAAAATTGGTAAGCTTCAAGCTACCTGGCGCCCATAAGCTGAGCAATTTTACAACTTCTTCAATGATAAACAGTGTCAATTTTAAAATTAATCAGATTAATATTTTTAAAACCCCCCTTTTTTTAATAAAATATTTACACTTGTTGAAGGGATTCGGGCGATAAACCAAGAATTGTTGGAAACAAAATAAATGTGGTAGAACTAATATTGGAAAAAAATAATAAAGGACTAGTGGAATGTATTTAAAACAAAATTTAAAGCAAAAGGAAAGAATGGTAAATTTCAGTTTCAATCAGGTCTGTTCTATGCTGGTGATTATATACTCTTTACAGACATCTCTTTTGTAAATATTGACTCTAGGAAAGGCAGTAGAACAGAGTGTTTGTTAGAGGTACTAAGTCAAGGTTTCCATTTTGTATCCTATATGAACTAGAGGTGTGTGCATCCTTAATGAACATTCAAAGCAGGCTTGTATAGTTGTTAGCTGAGTTCTTTGATTGGTTGTACCCTGCCCTCACTTTAAATTACATTAATTTATTATAGATAAGCTAAATAATTATTTGTTCTCCTGTTTTTTTCTTGGTTTTTATTCATGTTTTTTAAAAATTATTTTTATTATTTAATTTGAAATAAGAAGATATATTTAACAGACAAATGATATTCATCTAATATTTTGTAGAATTTGCTATATCAGATAATAAAAAAAATAAAAAATCAAAGATGTATTTTTATAAATACAGTAAATGAAACACTGTTGAAGAGCTGTGAATAAACTGATATATTCTAATTGTATAGTGTTATAATTGTATGCATGCTATAGAATAATAGTGTATGTTTCTGCTCCGTTACTCTTAGATTTTTTGGTATTTGACCAAAAAACTCCAAATTTGATACATCTAACTTTTTTTTTCACTACACACCTACATTCTATGCACCTTTCTGGACATAATGAATGATATATAGAAGTTCTGTATAAAATATATTTTACTATTTTTAATGTTTTTTGGAAAAAATAAAGAAAAAATTCAGTTTTTACGTAAAATATTTTTTTACATTTTTAAAATGTAACAAATTTATATATTTTTTTTCCTAAATATATTCACAAATAATACACAAAAATTGTGTATATCTTAGAAATAGGTAGTAAGCTATTGATTTTGGGTGATACAGATTTTTCTGAAAAAAAGTTAATATCACTTTTGACATCTAACATACTTACTCCAAAACCGTTTCAAAATTTTTTTTTATTATTACATAGATGAATTCTATGCAACTTTCTGAGAAAAATGATATCTTAAAAGTTAGGTTTTGTATACAAATAATATATTTTATTAATTTTTAAACAAACGAAGAATTTTTAAGAAAATTAACATGCGCCAGATGGAGGGTTAATCCGGACTAAGTGGGTCACTAAGTTATCCGAATTAATGAAAGTCCAGATTTTTAAAACTAACATAAGGTATGAATAAAATTCTCTACAGAAAGGAAATGGACGTTGAATGACCAACTGTTTATCTCATCCTTCTGCTGCACCCTAAATTTCCTTTGCACATTTAATCCAGATGAACAAAGATGATAAACCATTTATAAACCACTTCATCCAGGGATTGATTTGCAGTCATCAGCATCCTTTTCACAGCACTTAATTAGATTAGATTAGATTGGAGTATGAGGAGTCAAGATCCTTGTATCTCAACCTAAGCTACACCCCCAAGGACCTGCTAGGAAGGCAAGCCAATGTGTGTGCCTTCAATGAGGCTTAGGAGCTTTCACCCAATGCTAGCATAAGAATCATCACCTGGTTGTGAAGCCCTGAATAAGGCCCTTCTCCTAGCCTCAAGTCTTTCACATTCTAGGATTAGGATGATATGTTGAGCAGTCTATTCAGACTGTTTACATAGCCTACAAATGGGATCACTATTGATGATCTGGAGTGTTAGCAGATGTTTCTGAAGTGGCCAACTACTTAATTCCTTTTTCAAATGAAATACTTTGTGGTGAAGAGAGAGAGCCCTGCGTTTAAGTTTATTGTCTTCAGTAGACTAACCCAATGACTAACCCAATAACCCAGTAGACTAACACAAAC
The DNA here is from genome assembly GCA_963513935.1 of Aphrophora alni. Taxonomy (NCBI): domain Eukaryota; kingdom Metazoa; phylum Arthropoda; class Insecta; order Hemiptera; family Aphrophoridae; genus Aphrophora; species Aphrophora alni. Next base: position 98,233,444 of record OY740769.1, on the reverse strand, counting down.
ATGCAAAAAAATAAATCAATATGGATGTTTCAAAAGCATTAACCCATTGCGGATCAAAGACGTGGCGTTCACGTCCCGCACACATGTGGACTGATAGCTCAACGACGTGACATTGACGTATTGTTTTCAATGCGTCATCTAAGGTCAATGTTTGCTGTTATGCACTCAGATGTGTCGAGCGCTTATCAGTTTGTTGTCCGCTTATCTTATCTCTGTGACAGTTCCTTCAAAACATTTCTCTGTTTCGAACAATAACAATAATTTATTTGTTTGAGACTAGTTAGGGGAGTTCAGTCTTTGCGTTCGGTCGTGTTATTTTTCGTTCGTGTGAATATTAGTGAAATGGCGGATAATTTACGATCGTCTGAAAAAAAGGTGTAAAGAAAGTGTAAATATTTAGAAAATATGAGTGTGACATTATTCAAGTGACAGTTTTTTTAATTTTTTTTTTTTTTTTTTTTTATTTATTTTTTTTTTATATTTTATTTTAGTTTTTTTAAATTTATTTATTTATTTTTTCCTTCTAGAAGTAATTATTTATTGTGAAATACATTTGATCCAGCTAACATCAATCAGCTAGTACACGCAAAAAAACGTAAGTAAAATATTATGTATGTAACATTAGTTTTTATATATTTTGCAGTATAATATAATTATGTTGTAGTCTAATATGGTCTGTGTTATGTTTATGTAACGTACATAACAACAAAACATGTAGAATTTGCGAGCGAACGAGGTCGGCCGGTGCCGCGCCGTTTTGTGGAATTAACTCGTACCGTTAGGCCCGGGCGGGCGCTAAGCTTCGCGATCCGTAATGGGTTAATTAATTAATAATTAAACCAATAGTGAAATACAAGACACAACATACTGTGTAACAAATAAAACCACTGACTGTGAAGGTGATAGTCAGAAGTCATAGGCACACACACTCCCAATACAAATAAAGAGGTGGGGAGGGGTAGTAAAAGCGTACGAGTTACAGGAGGTAAACAACCACTGACTGAATGTGAAGGGCATAGTCACACGCAAACACACTTCCACACAAACAAAAAGGTTGAGGGGGGTTAGTGAAATCGAGTGAATCACAGTAGATAAACAACCTATCACTGGTACTCACTATTAATGAGCAAGAGTCACATACTCGCAACTTATCTTTTTCCCTTAAATTTTTATTATCATTAATATTTTAAAGTTTCTGCTAATTAAGTGAAGTCCAGCTTAATGAGGTCGCATGAAAAAGGTTGTAATGTAAATTACATTATTAATCAAAACACTATTACAAACACATATCAAATTATTTTAAATTGAAATTATAAATTAACAAGATTATAGTTAATTACATTGTAATACTTACTAACCAGAAACACTAAATACGTAGCTAGAATTAGCGTTAAGCTTATCTTCATCAATAATCAAAACATGTGACGGAGTACTCTGTTGCTTTATCTCAGATACATTCTGTCTATTTTTTTGGACATGATTTTCAAAATATGTCCAATCATATTCCACAGAAGAATTGCCAACAGGTTCACCTTCAACGAGAACTTCAAGAAATATTATTTCATGAGGATTACTCTTATATCCCAGTGTTCCGCAGTTCTTTTTACAGCTAGACAAAGATTAGAACATAAATAAATTGTTTTATTGAAAAGGAACAGTACATAAGATAAGCTTAAAAATATTTTAACATAACTACCTTGTATTCTGAAATTTTAAAGAGGAATTTTCATGATCATTAGTTAATCAAAACAGAGTAAAGAAACTATTGTGTATTTGGTCACTTTATTACTTGTCTAGAGTAAAAAACTGACGTTAGTTGGCATTTTTGAATATGTGATTGGCTGCCATTTTTTATTAAAGCAAGATAACGACTACAGTTTGTACAGTTTATTTTCTACTAAAGAACACTGTGTTAGAGCTAAAAACATTTGTTTCAGCGATGAATCTTCATTTTTGATTAATGGATTAGAGAACAGACATTACTGCAGATATTGAGACACAAAAAATCCTAGAATATTTGATGAGGGTAACACCCAGTATCCACAAAAAGGTCTGGGCTGGAAATTGGGCGATCAACATATATAAGGCAGTGTTAATCGACATGACCAATGACTATCTTCTCATTACAACTTTTTAAGTCGACTCTTACAGCTTTGTCCTACTGATGGTTTGGAAACTGTACAACCCTTTTGAATTTTAATTGCACCACATTGTTTTCAAGAAAAAAAGGCAGTGTTACTCGACATGTCGCATACTCTAGATGAGAGCATAAAAAATTTCTCTGAGGCCGCAAGTTCTTTAATATAGTGTACTTTGGAGAATTTCAAATAAAATACAGAATCCAATTTTCTGAAATGTACATTTAATTATTAATAAACATAATATTAATATTTATTTATAACAGATTACTCACAACATTAGAATATTTCCTGAAAAGACAAAGATACATAAATCATTACATATTTTATATTAACCTAAAATTATAATTCATTAATTAATATTTCATTTATGATTAATCTTATGGTTGCAACTTAATTTCAAAATAAATCTCTCATAATTCAAAATTGCAATATTTTTAGATTACGCAATCTCTTTTACTAAATGCTTATTTTTTATTTTATTTTTTGAAACATCTAATCTAACAAATCATCTAATAAATGTTTTTATTGTTAAATTTTTTAATCATTATCTTCAAATAAAATATTTTTCTTTGTTAAAAACCAAGTGATAATTCTGCAAACATACTATCCAAGTTTCATTAACGAACTGCAAGTTTTAGTTATTTTTATGTTTAATTTTTTATAAAACATAATTTGAGCATGTTATATCAAGCATGCAAATATACACTGAAGTTTTACACTGAATAATTGTACATATTACTTAAAACTTTCAATTTATTCAAACTACTTCCTCATTTGAACCACATGGCTTCTTTCAATCACATATCCCGTCTCTCTTAAAAAATATAACTTATTCAGTTTTACATTTCACTTCCTAAAAAGCACAATTGTTTACTTTTACTTTTACTCAAAACAAACTTATAAAGTAACGTAGTTTTTTTTAAACACAAATACTTGTCCTTTCGGAAACGTTTTCCTCCATCATTTTTGAAACCACGCCTTCACTCACTGAAAGTTATTTTTTACTTATTCAAAACTAAATTATTAAGTCACATAATAATGCTTTAAATAGAAACTCTAGTAATTTTGAAAACATTTTTTTCTTCTACGTTGCGAATTTGTCTGATTTGTCATACTTGCAACTAGTGGTGGGCATTAACGGTAACAGCGGTCAATGTCAACACCAGTTAAAGTTGATCGTGATTAACTGTTGAAAAAGTCTGCTAACATTAACCTGCCAGACAGAACAGAAGACCAAGAGTCTTTGTTCAGTGTGCACGTGTAAAATAGTAAAATAGTAAAATAGAAGGCTACAGCAGAAACATGCGTTGATTTGTTGATGAATAAATGTTGACGTTAATTGATTTGCTTTAGTTGCTCAACTAAATTAACAGACGACTGAGAGGCATATGTGTAGCTGGGTACGCACGCATCGAGTGGGCCACTGGTGCTAACAAACAACCACTGATGCGTCACCTGCAAGCACTAAGCAGTTGATCCACGTTAGCAGTTAATGCACTTCTTCATCAACGGCGTTGAGTATTGATGATGGTCAACGTTGATGGTTAGCTGTTACCCGTTAACGGACACAGCACTACTTGAAACAACATCCTAACTCTTTAAAAGTATATTTCTCACTGAGTTGGTCCTGGTTGGTAACTAGTCTCCCCACTTTTACACACAATGCTGATGTCATAGTTTTCTTATAACTAACATTACATATGTTTTTATTATTAACATACCTTTAACAATTTCTCTGACCATTTAGTACTAGTTACTATTTTTTCTTTCTTTATTTATTTTATTCAAAAACAGAATACATTTCCTGTTCATTGCCTCGAGTCAATCTTATTTTCCATTCAAACCAAAATTATAAAACTGAAAATGTACACTATTACAAGAGTCTTATTTCGGGATAGGGGATGGTGCCGGCTTTTTCCCAGAGTAGAGAAGGGTAAGAAACACATATATTAATTCAGATTTAAGGCAAATCAACTAGGGGCTATGTTCCAAACAATTAAAATAAATATAGTTCGATAAAGAGTTCAATTAACGTGTATGAAATAGTAATGTGATTTTGAAATGGATAAGCCGAATTGGGATTAATAAAATTGTTCATATAAGTTCAATTGTCTATAACCCATAAAAAAATATATATAACAGTCATATTGTTTTAGCCTTAGGCTCAATAGTTTTTACTGGTTTTCTAGTATTTACAATCAAAATGTGTGGAGATGAATATCATAAAATAGAATGTTCTCACCAGTATACTAAGTTCAGTTTTCTATATATTCTTCCTGTTGTATCTCGACCTATCATAGAAAACACTGTTACTAAAAATTGCACTATTTAAAATCTCTTCTGACAAACTAATCTGGATGAAATTGAAGGCTGTTGCGGGCAAATCTGGATTTTTGATTCGTGGCTTTTCAAATATGTCTGATCTCCTTCAGGCCTTACGCAGCCAAGTTTTTTTTCTCATAAATTTTCCATATCAAGTTATCCAGTAATTGAAACTTGAGCCCTCTGAATTAAATGTGATTGATTTGTGATTTTGCCTTGTATGACAATTATTCTTCTATGGGTATGAATAGATGCAATAAATTTTTTATATAATATTTTAGAATAGGAAATTCAAAATTTTTTGTTTTTACTAATTATAATGACAATTACAATAACTTTTCTTAATAATACTATAATTAATTATCTAATTTGTATATTTCTTTGAGCATGTTAAGCAGAAGAACTAATTGAAATGTACGAAATTGCAAGGACCAATCGAAAAGCCTGCTGATAGATAGGTGTGGTATTACATCACGAATTAAATGTAATGTCCATTATTTTACTTATAAAACACAACTAACGCTGTCTTTATATTGTATAATTATTTGTACATATGTATTTAAAATTTTGTGTGAAATAATTTGCATATAGAAATATATGATCTGTTTAAGAATATTATCCCCTTTTCCCTTTGATCTGTAAATATTTCGTTATCTTCTAAAATGTGGTGTAGGCAAAAGTTATTTTTTACAATGAGTAATTTTTGTGCCAATTTTCAAATTGATATTCCCGTGTTATAAAATGGTTTAGTGAATTTTGATTACCTTTTCTAGATAGATGGATTTGCTTTAAAAAAATTTATGTTAGAAAGCAAAGTGCTTTATATGGGAAAATGTGTTGATTTTGAGTTTTACTAAGATTTTGTCACGAAATGAATTGAAATTAGGCTATTTGCTGTAAAATAATGTTTGAATTTATTTGACATATAACTCATTTCAAAATGTTACACAACATATTTCAGATTTGGCCATTAAATTAAATATAAAGCTAATTATTTGTTGGTAAATATTAATAGGTTATGTGATCTAAGTATGGCTATGATGGTATTGTTACTAGGAATATATTTAATGTAATTTATAATTATTTCATTTTAGTATAATTTAATCATGCAATGTAATTAACATATGACACTCAGAATAGCCCAACTATTGTGAAAGAATTGAAAAAGTGTTGAAATGCTTGACTTGCATCGGAAGTAGAACACCACGGGTGATGAAAGATATATAAGCGGCCGGCACCAAGGAGAGGGGGTCTTTGAGGTTAGAAGATACCGGCTGCGTCGCTAGCCGTGGTAGAAGACAGCCCAGGGAGTTTGAATCCAAACGGAAGGACTAGTAAGGGACTGGGCGATTTTAAGACCCTACAAGGTGAGCAAGCATTACAATATAAAGGCACTTGTAATCTCAGTCATTTCAATTGAACAAAAAGTAATAATAGTTGGAATAATTCTGGGTTTTGTGTGATGAATATTTAGTTTTGATTATTGTTTAAATAATTGTGGATATTGTATTCTCATAGAGATAATAACGTGTTTTGCTTTTGATATTGATCCCACTATTCTATTATTGTGTATTCTTTTTGTATTGTATTGAATTGTATAAAAGATAGATACAAATTTGTGTTGTTAATAAAGCTTAATTAAATGCTGAAACACTGATTTGATTGAAAGTTAAAGAACCCAGACAGTAAAAAGAACTTCCTAACAAATCCAAATTTGTTAGAGGCAATCCTAACAGTATATTATGCATGTCTATTCTCAACTTGCATATAGTTTTGTGGAAACTCTGTTAAAAACGGACAGATTTTTGTGATAAAAATTTAAAATGATTAGGAATAGTTTATATTTGAAAAGTCGTGAATCATGTAAAGCTATTTTCTAAATGCACAAAACCCTACCATTACCATCTATACTTAATACACTTTATTTTGTTAAGAAATTTTTTCTAAATTCAAAGATTTGATATAGGTTCATAGATATTTGACAGTAGGCAAACATTTACTCAGTTACTCTCCTCATGGAACAACTATGTATGAAATTTCACCCTACTAGAGTGGTGTAAGACTTTAAAATAAACTACCTGAACATGAGAATAGCTTCACAAATATTTAAAAAAGCTATTATAAAATATTTGTATCAAATATGTTTTTATTCTGTTGGTGAAAAATTAAGCATGCATAATTTCCTGTTTGCACTGATTTTGTTGAGGATATTTGTGTACAATTTTGTGTTTTACTCTGTGTTTTTCATGAGTCTTTTACTATATGATAAGATTGATATATTTTCTATTATCTATATTTTAAATGTTATTTTATATTGTTAATTTTATTGATATACTGATTATGTTTCTACGTATATTAATTTTGTAACAAGCTACCTGACATTGGATTATTTCCTGTGTATACTGTTATGACAAGTGTGTAATATTGTACATTTTTAAAATTTGAATTTAGCGCAAAAAGTGCATGAATCTGGGAAGTTGCACGTAATTGGTTGAGATGAGAAAGGATAAGGGGTGTGCGTTAGAAAAATAGTTCGTCTAAGTCCCATTAATAACTTAAAAGAGACAAAATTTGAAAACAAAGTGAATGATAAAAAATAGTCAGAGAAATGTATACTATGTATAGATATAATTAGAGTGATTAAAAACATTATAATTAAGAAAAATGTAAACCACGTGTTTTACCATGGAAGGTTTTTGGGCGCTAGTGGACATTACATCATTCGATGGAGTTCTCTTAGAGCAGTGAGTCGCCTATATTGGCGAGTCCTTGTGAAAACAAGAAAAAAGTATAAATATGAAGTGCTATGTCTTATTATAGTGAACTATTTCAATGAACAATGTCGTATATTATTAGCAAATGATTTATCCCGTTAAAAATTGACTTAAATAGTTAAATATGATCATAAAGTGAAACCACGAGGTTTGAACTAAAGAATTAGGCTTTACATACAATAAAAGCCAGAAGTAAAGTGTTTTGTTTGGTATTAAAGGTCTAATTCAACGAACAATGTTTATAGGTGATAATCTAATAACATTAATAACGTTTGAACTATCGAAAATGTATGTGAAACTAGATTGAACACTCAAGGTCACGCGTGTAGTTGAGTCCACTCAGGACAATGTCGCCAGAAGTAATTTTTAATACCAATGAACAGTAATACGGGTCTTCAGTGTAAAAAGTGACTTTTCTTTGTGGAAAATATGAGTTTTGTCTAAAAGAACGTGTCAGGTAAAACACGTGTTTTGTTTAAATTTAGGTTAAGAAAAATGACTGTTTAAGTATTTGTAGATTCGTATAAACTTTCAATGTTTTTAATTATGTTTTATTTGTTTGATATTTCTAATATGTTGTTTCAACACTAAATTTGATAATTTGCAATATATATATGAATGAAACTATTTTTGTTTTTTAATAGTAAATTGTTGTATTACAGCTTGAAATAATTTAATTTCAACTGGACCAGGCTCTAAATATTGTAAATATATTAAATAAAAAGGTTTGAAAATAATATTGATCTGAATTCAAATCTTTAATTGGCACTTTTTAACGTTAAATAATTATTTAAAGAAAAATTGCTCAGCTTATGGGCGCCAGGTAGCATTAGCTTACCAATTTTGAAATGTTAAAAGTTACTTTGAATTGAAATAATCCCAGGGTCGTGATTTCTTTTGAAAGTGTACTAACAGTGGTGGTTTGATAAATAAACATCCTTATTTTTATGCTGAAACTGAACATGATTATTTATTATGGTTATGCATGTACATATATATTCATGGTACATTCTTTATTTTATTATCTGAAATTATTTATTGTAAATTTAAAATTATCCTGTCTTGAAGAGACCAAAATTCTTTTTTAATGACTCTACTTTAATCAGTTGCAACTTTTAATAATGATATTAGTGTTATGAACTTCTTTATTCTCATGTATCAAAATTTATATTATTATTTTTATTTAGAAGTTAAATTAAATCTTTCAAAATTACTGCTTACAATACAACTACTTATTCATTTAAACAAATTTTAACATATTTTTATCAATGGTTCTTTTATATACAAAAATTTATATACAACTGTCTATCATTTTTTGTTACCACATGCGGTCATTTCCATGGTGAGAGTCCTTTGTGGTAAGCTGCCCTCATCTTGAAATGCAGTTTCCTTGTAGACGCAATCAGCCCGCCGACAATCTCAAATTGTCTTTTCAAATTCACATTACTACTCAAAGTGTTCATCACTCTCCTATACACTCCACAGTCAATTAATTTTAAACTGTCCCTTCTATTTACTTTATACCTTACGTTATTTTGAAACTGTTTTAATAAAACATTCACATTACTTTGTGTGTAGATCTCCTCGAACAAAAATACGTTTTACAATGTCAGATGCTGTCTCTCAACTCCTAAAACATTTACACTACATTCTCTTAAAATTTCTTTAAGCAAAAAGTACATCTAGCTAGGTCAGAGACCTCCTTTCAACTGTTAAAACATTTACACTACATTCTCCTAAAAATTTCTATTAGGAAATAATAATTAATATTTGTATTATTATTGTACAAAAAATAATACGTCTGACTCTGTCAGATGTCACCTTAAGCTTGTACTAACCGCATGCTTCCTTTTTTAGATGCCACAAATAAGCGTCCTTTCCAATGTACAAAGTCAGCTAAAAAAACTGTTCACATACTTTGCACCACGGACACTGCTTAAGTCATTTACACGGCAACCTGTTCTGTCTGTTATCACAACACAATTATCACTTAAATATTTATTACAACTAACAACTAACATTTTATACTTCAAATTAATATTTTGGAAATCTATATTAAATTTTTATTACCCATGTTTTAATATTTATTTTCAGTCATTCATTTGACTCACGTGGTCTTCCCTATGGATCAATTATAAATCTCTCGGTTTATTTTCATATTTCAAATCCTAATACAACCATTTCTTTGGTATCCAAATTAAAGTCATAATTTTAAGGATTACAATATGATAAATTATAATTAAAATTAAATTCCTTTGATTAATGACCTTTTTGAATAATGATTCTAGATATGATGTTATGATTTAAGGTAATTGTCTATTGATATACATGTTTTATGTATGTGTACTTGTTATAATATGTTTGTTTAAATAAAAAATATGTTCATTTCAGTATAAAAAGACTTCTCCTTTCCGTCCAGTATTCCATTTAGTACACTTTTTCAATAGAATTCACGACCCATAAAAATTAATATTCAGAATTAAATAATAAATTATTTTAATTTTAATATTTTACTTTATTTTGGTAATTATTTAATTACCATGGCACCCAACTTGCATCACACTTAGCTTCTTTCTTTCTTTATTAGTAAATTCAAACCCCTCAGATAATCAATTATTACAAGTTTAATAAATAAATAAACTGCTCACTCATATATTTGTTATTTATTCACCTGCAAAACAATAAAAAGATAGAAAATAAGAATAAAGACTTAATAAAAAAATAATTGAAATTTTTTTTTTTTTTATCTTTCTATTTTTCTAAAAAAATTGATTTTAATATTTTGATTGAATTTGAATTTAATCAATATTTAAGGCACCAGTCTGTAAGAAAGTACAGACACTTAATTAAAAAATAAATAAAAACTGTTGATCATGAATTCTGACAGGAAAATGTACTTACACTATGAAAGAAATCGCAGGTTATCTGAAATACATATATTTAATGATTAAAAAGTTTACGTCGATCCCTAAAAATATAATATAAATTTAAAGGTATAACATTATTCAGTATACCATTAATTATATAATCTAACAATTGTTTAAAAGTTCTTTTCTGTCTCATTACTTATTTTGTATTAATTTTATAAAATTGGCAAAATTGTTTTTATTGACATAAAAATTTCATAGTCTATTTTTATTTCCACTGATCGTGGTTGATAGTCTAAAAGTTGAATAATTTATAATAATACAGATTTCTCAAATATAAATTTTTATGACTTTTAATAGAGTGTTTTACATAATGATTTATGTACTGATCAGTTCATGATATTCAAAAATTGTACATTGTATAGCGTTTGATATCAATAAACACTAACACTGGCTATAAAATTATACCGACTATCACAGCTCCTTGATTGAAGCAAAGTCTGGGGCTATCAGCCTAATGAGAATTTTTTTTCTGTATTGACAGAGAAAAAGTCAAATGTGACTTTCCTCATCAACGGTAGTAGAGCTAGTGCTTATCCAAAATTTCAACTAATCACCTCTATACTTAAAAGATTCCCATTGGTTACCTCTTTAGCCAATTACAAATAATGTTAGATTGTCTTCGTCCACTGATGACTAAATTTGTCGGCGCACTAACACTGCACTGCTTTTAAAACATTTTGGGTACATAATTCTTTTTACAAATTTTAAGATAAAATTTTATATAAAAAATACATAAATGTAATGTTTTAATATTATAATTATTATCTAAGATATTTTTTCATCCATACAAAACAATCACTCGTTCCTCAACATTAACTAATTTTGAAATCTTGTCCATCTCTATATATTTAATTCGATATGTGATACTGACACCTGTATGACATAAGACACCTTACTTAGCGAATAAGGTACTAACCCGACCCCAATATACAAAAAATATGAAACATTACAAGCCAGGCACAGCTGATCGTGATAGCTGCTCTCTACTAAAACTAGAGAGCTGTGAGATGTCAACAATCTATTTACAAAATATGTTTAATACCAAAGTATAAAGTATAATTTGTGTTCTTTACTTAGACAAAATTTTACAAAAAACAAGAAACCAATTATGTTTTTATAATGATTCCAATAGTTTCCGGTATATCCTAAATGGGTTAAAACAGATTTTAAAAATATTTGTTAGTATTAGTTGTTGCAGTAGGAAGGTAAAATAAATGTTGTTTAATTATTTACTTACATTAATAATAAATTTGATACATCAGCACCACCCATTTGAATCTCTTGTTTAACCGTCTCAGGTTTTATATATCCGTCAACACTATAAATGGTTAGTGTAAAAGTATATAGTTTGTTAGGCTCGAATGGTCCTTTAATAATATATTTACTTTCTAAACAAAATAAATTATTACAATGATTAGACAGGAAATAACATTATTACAGAAATTACATTTATTAAAATTTTTACCAAATAACCATACACTTGTTTTTGAGCACAAACAAAATAGGACACACATAAAGTTTAGACTCATTAACAAGAATACTGTAGAAACTCATTAATCTGGACTATTGGGGGCTTTAAATTGTCTAAACTAATAAATGTTTTTTTTAAATAACATAGAATGAGCCAAGAAATTATTAAAAACATGACGTTCAATACCAAACTGTTTAGATAATCTTCCAGTTGCAGTCAGAATGCCAGTCTTTCACAAGGTTAATCCAAAATAACGAAGTTGGGAAAACCATTTATAAAAATTCAGATTGATATGCAGACACTCGTAAATCATCTTTTTTCTTTCCTTTTGACTGAAACAGTCCATTTGGTGATGACACATTCTATACAAATCCTCACTTAGTATTATATGTTTGTTGTGAATAAAACTTTCTACACAACATTACAGCACACTATACTGTGTAAAAATTGTGATGAAATACGAGACACGATGTGCAGTATAACAAACAGAATCGTTGACTGTTAAATGTACAGTCACACATATACATACTCCCTCATAAACAGAGATCACTTGGGGAGGTAGTGGAAGTGGGTGTCACAGTAGATAAATAACCTGGCAATGCTATCAAGAAGGATGAGATCAGAGTATGTATTAATGGGAATTATATAAAATTATGTTTCTAAGTCAGAAAGACAGCTTAATTCTGGCAAGCCTAAAATGAGATGTTATAACATTAAGAAAGGTAGAGGCCAAGGATGTGTTTCTCCAGCAAAATTAGTCAAGTTTAATTCAGAAATTTACATGTTAAGAGAAGAAGAGTTATAAAAATTAGTACTTTTAATGGTATGATCTATACAATTACAAAGGAAATGGGAGAAATGTTTTGTTGCTTGATATACTGGATGGCAAAAAAGTCCAGGGACAGTTAAATATTTAAAAAAATAATAAAGATAGAGCTACAAAACTTGGAATAAAGTTACTTGGCATAAAAATCTATTTTTACACATATTCAGTGATCCGCTACCTCCTCAGGGGGGCGGCCTGCTAGGAGTCAGAAGAAAATCTTAAATGTAAGCATAGGTTGATATGCACATCAAATTAAAGGTCTTCATTAGTAGAATACAATGCCGCAACCCGAACTCAAATGGACAACCGAGTCAAAAATGACAGCCATTCAAAGGTTTCTTGAATTTGCAATTATTAGTTAAATTAATTAAAGTGATGGGCTGTTTAATTTTAACACAATTATTTCAAAACTCTCTTACAAAGAATTGTATTGTAGAATAATAATTTCTTATTCCTAAGAGAAAGTTAAAATAATCAATAAAGGATGATGCATTATCAATGAGAGGCTTAAAAGAGAAAGTTGTTTGTGACTGATAGTGAGGATTCCCCCCTAATAACAGGATTTCCCGCGTTTACAGAAAACATTTGCTCTAGGCAGTTATTAGTTGCATTAATTACTCGTTAGTGAAGACAGAAAATAACAGTTTTTCGCTTCATTTGTTTTGAGTTGTTACAATAGTTTTTTGCTTGGCTTTGTTATGGATCTTAGTGATCGCGAGAGAATTGCCATATTAATGATGCGTGGTTGGAGAGACTTAACACACTCGTATAGTGAAGTTCAAAACCTATTTAATGATTCATTTCCTGACCGAAACCCAATAGCAAAATCAACAATTGAGAGAACAAAAAACCGCTTTGTAACACATAGAACTACATCAGATGTTCCAAGAAGAGGTCGTCCACCAAGTGCAACAAACGAGAATTCGAGTTTGTAAGTTCTGCAATCATTTAATCATTTAAGTTCTGTTAAGAATCCTCATGAAACACTAAGATCGGCTGCAGACAAACATGATATGTCCCATAGGTCTGTGCAAAACTTTTGCATAAAAGTGGCTTCAAAGCGTATAAATTTACATTACATCAAGAATTCAACGAAGACGATTTTGATAGGCGTGTTGAGTTTTGTGAGACATTGATGAAGAAGTTAGATTTGAAACAAATACTTCTAAATAACATTGTATTTTCAGACGAGGCTACATTCATGTTAAATGGCCATGTAAACAAACACAACTGCCGGTACTGGAATGATAGTAATCCACACTGGATAGAAGGTAACACGCAACACCCACAAAAGTTGAATGTATGGGCTGGCATCATACGAGGGAGAATTGTGGGGCCGTTTTTTATCAATGGGAATTTGGACGGAGCCTCCTATCTTGCTCTGCTCCAAAATTGTATCATACCAACGATTCAAAATATCCTTAGTGACAACATAGTTAATATTTGGTTTCAACAAGATGGAGCACACCCACACTACAAGAAAAGTGTTAGGGATTACTTCAATGTTATGTTTGTGATAATTTAATTTCTTTGAGTGAAAAGGAAAAGCTACTTTGTTCATTAAAAGCCCCAAGAGTTGGGCGACAATTGTGATAATTCTAAAATGAAGGCTTGTTACAGTTAATTACTAAAAATGAAGTTATTTTTTAAAAGAAAAAGAATTATGTCAACTTGAAGAGTTCTTATGTTATTTATTGAATAATGAAATTGAATTTAATTATAGTTAATTAATTAATATTGGGCGCCAGACTTAATAGTCATTATTTATCAAAAAGAAAGAAAAATTTATTAACTTTAAAATCTCTGGGGTCGAAAGTTCTTTCATAAGCGTACTTACAGTGAAATCTGGTATTGTAATGAGAACACTTTTAGCTGAAATATTAACATGGATTTATTAAAACAAATTTATGGTACATATTATTCATTAACAAATTCATAATCTTACTAAACTACACATCCTAATATCAATTATCATGACTACCTTTTAAGAAGGTCTAAAATTTTGAATCTTGAATTTACTTCTTTATGTTGCAACTTAGAAATTCTTTTATTAAATGAACAGATTAAGATTATCTGTTTATATTATTTTTAAATTACTTTATAAAAAATTTATGTCAGTAGACTTTTATGATTCTTACAACACAATAGTTGTTCAAAAATATTAAATTTATAAAAAATAGTACATTACATATAATAAGCTTTACATAGTTATACAATATAAGTTTCAGTGTTATTTAACACTGGTTACCGTATTTTGTTGAAAAAGTTCATTGCATATTTGCATGTGCTGAGCTGTCCATCGACGTTGCATCATTCGTCAACTTCGAGATTTCTATTGTTCGACACATGTCCATATAAAAATGTTTATTAGTTTGATAGTTCATGTAATCTTTTTACGATTGTTCATCTACCGACACATTTTATAATGCAATACACGCTAATTCGCTATTGTCTATATACGTGACACGTCATTTATGTAACACTTTGTCCAATTAAGACAAAACCAATAATGTTCGTCACACAAAATTAATATCTCTCAACGTTCAAACTTTTCTCTTATACACTTCAACATTTTAAGTTCCGTTTTGTAACAATTACTTTGTATAAAAAACGTCTAATCACTCCTGATCTAAGACTGTCTTTAACTACTTTTGCTACATTTTAAGAATACTTCTTCACACAAGAATACACGTCTAACTCACTCAACTGCTCTCTTAAGACTCTGGACTTCGACTGACTGTTGCTAAGTGAAATTATTTGCCTCCAAAGCGTCTTTCTCCCGCTATTACCATTTTGGCTGTTACAAATAGTTCACACACCCCGTAAAACACATAGATTATTAAACACATGTTATTATTTAAACTATATTATACTAAAATTAAACATGGTTATTTATTCTGTTGTCTTGAAAATCTATTTTGTTCCTATAAATGAATTTACTAAATACAACTCATGATCTAGACATCCTGTCTCTGTCTACTTGCCCGCGGATTTTAAACCTATTACAGATTTTAACTTTTTACATTACTTCAAAAACCCCACAAGGTTTGTATTACAATACAAGTATTGTAGTACAAATCTTTCTAAATATATATAAATTTCAATTCGAAAAGTAAAAAATTTAAATTTTCAATAGATTTTCAAGACTTTTTATTTCAGAAGTTAAGGACATAAAAAAAAATAAATACATCAAGTGTATTTATTGTAGGAAAGATTCTCTTTTCAAATAAAAAAAAAAAATTTACTTGCTAAATACCCTACTTTATTACACTAACCATTTATTTAGTTATCATCACTCATCTATACACAAAGAATAAATCCATTAGCGCTAAATTTTATCTCTATTTATTAAAGAAAACCCATCATCCACTTTTATTTCAACATCCGTTGATTAAAAGCTTTCCCATCAATACTTTTTGTTGACAGGATGTGCCACTCAAACCTTATCTCGTAGACATCCGTCTGTATCCCTTTCCTGTCATCCGACATTTCTTTCTCACGTTATCTCTTTGCCAAGACGCAATATTCTACGCCTCTATTGAAAATCTACTTTTTATTCTAACTATTCATCTGAATATTTCTTTCATCTCAATATAATAAAAAATTAACACTTTTCATTATTATTTAACATCATTACAAAATTATTTACTTATTACTTAAAGTCTCTTCAATTTACATTAAAACTTTTCAATTATAATCTTACATTATTATTTATTTTTTTATCAAATTCTTAATTATTCTTTGTTTTGCTGGGATAAATGTTCACTACTGATTTTAACAATTACTAAAAACTCTTTACTTCTACTAAAACTCAAAAATATGACATCATTATCATCAAAAAAAAAATTAACTTACAAAACTCATCTTATCTATTTCAAAATTACCTCTTTACAATTGAATTATCTTTTAGTACTTTATCTCAAAAATTCCTTCTATCTTAAATCTTTCATATTTCAATAATTAAAATTGCATTTATTCCCTAAAAAACTCTTCATTATTTACTTATGCAGTCCTCGCGGGTTACCTACATATCATTATATAAATAATCTCATCATTTCATCGTAGCTTCCTTTAAAAATCATAATCATCGTCGCATTTCGTAGAATTCCTTAAATCTCTTCTTATTTCATAAAATTCGTCGTATTCCTTATTATATCATCGCAGTACTCAAAAAACCTCTTAAAAACTAAAAATTACTATCAATGCAACTAACTATCCTTTTTATAAAAGCTTCTCAACAGAACAACTTCATATTTTAAATACTACTTTACTTAACACTTCTGTAAAGTCATCATCTTCATATAAAAAACTCAAAAAATCTCTCATTTAAACTCCTTCACATTGAAATCTCCTTAATCATCTATTATTTGAATACAAAAAACTTCTAAAAAAAATTTTTACATTGTTTCCCAGCTAAACATCTTATTTCATCAAAATCATCAAACACCTTTATCAAATAACTTCTTAAAATCATCTATTATTTCAAATTCCATTATCATTTATTTAAAAAACATTACTTATTTATCTTTTCTATAAAATTCTTTGAAATCTCTCTTATTATTATTATTTTACTATAATTTCCACTTTTAAAACCAAAAACTTAACATCCTTATTTCATTATTTTAGATCAAAAAAGATAAAAATTCTATTATATTTGTCTTGGCAAATTCTTACATAGATTCTCAAACTTTTACAAACTATCCTTCATTTTCCAAACCATAAATCACTTAAAACTAACAATTTTTTATATCATATTATCAACTAATCCTTATTAATTACTAACATCAAAGTTGAAATTATTATTCTACAAACTAACATCCAGCTATTTATCTTAATCAGTTAACATTTTTACAATTCTATGAAATTTTCCGTTTTTTTTATAAGTACTCCTTATCTGTCACGTCCGATGTTATTCCTAAGTTTTGTTTTCAACAAAATCCCCTCTTTCCATCATGAAAAGACTGTCTTATTGTTCCTTTACTATTTTCCTCAACATCTGCTTCTACCTGTTAGAATAGACCCCCAAAAAAACTTTTCCTATATATATGAAAGTTTATGACACTTACAAACAGAAGTCATTGTTTACGTTTTTTGCCTAAGATTACATGTGACAGAACTTTAAACAACTACGTTGGATTTTTTGATAGGTTTTCCAATTAACCCTAAGTCACTATATTCTCCAAATGATAATTTAGGTCCTTCGTCGTATCATTTTTTGAACATAGCTACATCCTGTCCCGAAAAACAGTTCGCCTACCAAATTTTATATTTTACAATATAATCAAGAACTCTTTGTTCTCTCTTGAACTTCTTCTACAGTATTGTTGTATTTCTTAGTACAAACAAGAACTCTTGGTTCTTAAACCTCTCAAAATTGTCAAAGTTTTAACTATATTTCATTTACATGAGTCTTATGACAATTTTTTGTTTTTGTTTTTTGTATATTTTTTATTTATTTATTATTATTTTTTTTTTATTTATTTATTTTTTTTTTATTTTATCACTCGAAACCCCGACTGGTTATTTGACCTCCATCAGAAATTACGATCCAATTTAGGTCAAGCAACCAGGCCGAACCTCAACTAATAAAACCCTACCACGTTCCATTTTTTATTTTATTTTATTGTTATACCTTTTTTATTTTATTTTTTATGAATTTTTTGTTATTATTTTATGCATTTCTACTCCTCTGCCGCCCTTCCTATCCTTCTGATGGTCTAATATTTTACATGTGTCCTTCTGATCACACTCCGAACTCAAACACAAAGCAACATGTTATGACCTTAAAATATGCAGTGGTTGAAATGCGATACCTCTACTCGATTCGAAATACCGCCCACCACACACTTCAAACCCATAACACGCCCTTCATGTAGTCCCGAAATTGCCTCATTCTTGCGAATAAAACAATTTCTTCCGACAACACAAACTCCTTAACCAACCTCCCAAATGTTCATGTTTTTAAAATGCATGTATTCGAAAAAAAAAAATTTAAATTCATAAAAAATTTCATTAAAATCGGTTCACCCGAAGTTGAAATATTGTCCTCTTTACTGATTGTATTCCTAGCATCGCAGATTTATTGCTTGCGTATTCCTTTTTACCTACTATTATCCAAATTCGAAAAGAAAAAAATTTTATTTTAAATTATTCTAAGTTCTTTATTTAGGAATTTACATTTTATTTTATAGAAGTTATTCAAGTAATCAATCTTTTATTCTAGATACTCTACTTAATACCAACTATCTTTCATTTAAACGTTTTTTTATTTAAGAACACAAGTTATTTCATTACGACGAATCAAAAGTTTTTTTTTCTTTCTAGAACAGTATTTTTCTAACACACTGTATCTCAGCCTTACCGTTGATGCAAGGAACTTATACCTGACTAAGGAATAAACAATCTCCCCTAGCTGTATGATGCAATATCTCTGTCTACTGATAAGAAGTGAAAACCTTTTAGCTCTAACTAGATTCAAACTCTCATCACATTATTAAATATGCAATATTAATGTCCTCATTCAATATTAAATCTTATTTCTTTAACACTAAATATTATTACTTCCTACAGATTCACTAAACCCTTCCTTCTAATCAACATTTTATCTTGACACGTAACCTTAATATTTATTCCTTTTATAAATATACAGAGTTATTTACTAACAAATCTTGCGTCTCCGATGATCTTTCCATCTAACATTTTCAACCACTTTAGTTTGCTTTAAAAAGTTTTCTTACATTACATAATTTATTTTTTAAGATCTTCTGTTTTCTATACAAATTATTTATTTATTATTAAAATCTATTGTTACTAATTCTTTAATTATTTATTCTTCCAATATTTACGAAATATATTTCCTCAATTGAGTGACGTTGTATGTCACTTTAATTATTTCAGTATCGATTGTACCTATTATATACGCATTTTCTAATTTAATCTTCAAAACTTTAAACGGACCTTGATATAATAAGAAAAATTTCTTTATTTCTCTCCTCAGATTTGATGAAAGATAGTGATTTTTTACTAAAACTAAATCTCCTATTTCAAATTTTACAGGTTTTAGTTTTTTATCATGAAATTTTTTCCGCTGACTTGCTTTTAATTTCAAACGTCTTCTTGCTAAAACTATTTTTTCTTCTAAATCTATTATTTTTCCTGGAGGAAATTTACATAGTTGGTTATAAATACAAGGACACTCCTTTTTAAACATTATTTCATACGGACTGTCATTGATAGATTCATGTATAGATTGATTCATACAGTTCTCTATAAATTTTACATAAAATGGCCATTTTGTATGTTTATTGTGTACATATAACCTAAACATTCGACCTAGTTCTCTCATGCAACGTTCACTAGGATTAGATTGAGGATGGTATACAGATGTGTGCCTAACTTGAATACCATTATTTACTAATTTTTCTTTCCAAACACGCGATTGAAACTGACTACCATGATCACTTAGAATTATTTTCGGTTTTCCTACTTCCTTTACATACTCATTAACTATTTTATTTGCCAAAACTGTCCCAATTGCCCTCTTTACAGTATATAGTTTTATAAATTTCGAAAAAACATCCAGCACTACAAATATATATTTAACCCCACCAGTTCCTGTCGGTAACTCGCCGAATAAGTCCACTGCTACTAAGTCTAACACATTTTCAGGCAATATGTTTACCATTAAACCTTCATTTTTTATATTTGACACTTTAGTTTTTTGACATAAATCGCATGGCCTAATTTGTGATTTTATTTGTTTTTCTAAATTTGGAAATTCATATAGTCCTTTTAATAATTTATAACACTTCCCTGCACCGATATGTCCATATCTTTCATGACAATCATTAATTACAATTTCTATTAAAGATTTCGTTAAACAAATTTTGTGAATTCCATTTCTCTTTGACTTTTTAAACAAAACACCATTATAAACAACATAACATTCTCTTAATCTATCAAATTTAACAGATTGGTCTTCTAATAATCTAATAATTCTTTTACAATATTCATCTTGATTTTGTTCGAATTCCAGACGTTTAAAGGCTTTTCTTAAAAATCTATCTTGCCTTGCTAATTTTTTATCAATTTGTGTTTGAAAAATTTTAATTAAATGTTCATCGCCTGTCTTGATGACTTCATTGTGATCCGTTCGTGAAATAACATCTGCTACAATATTTTCTTTCCCTGGACAATATTCTATTTCTAAATTATATTCTTGTAAGAACAATATCCATCTCAGAAGCCTACCATGTGTTAATTTACAGTTCTTTAAAAAGGTCAACGCCTTATGGTCTGAGCGTATAGTCGTTTTGTTTCCTAACACATAATTTCTAAATTTTTTACATGCGAAGACTATACTCAATAATTCTTTCTCCGTTACGGTATAATTGACTTCACTGCTCTGTAAACTTCTACTCGCAAATGCTATTACCAGATGTTCATTGTTTTTGTCTATTTGGTACAATACGGTGCCTAAGGCTTTATCAGAGGCATCTGTGTTTAAATAGAAGGGTTCTTGAAAGTTAGGGTGTTGTAAAATTATTGTCTCTAAGAAAACCTGTTTTATTCTTTCAAATGTATGTCTGTCTTCCTCTGTCCAATTCCAAATTTTATTATTATTTCCTAAAAGGTGTGTAAATTTACTAGTTAGTTCTGCATAATTTTGTTGAAATTTCCTGTAATAATTGCACAAGCCTAAAAAACTTTGTAATTGTTTGATATTTTTTGGTGTGGGGAAATCTTGTATTATTTTAATTTTTTCATGATCGGGCTCAATTCCTATATCTGATATATTGTATCCTAAAAATTTTATACCTTTTTTGCAAAAAACAGATTTTTTAATTTTGATGGTAATGTTATGTATTCTAAGTCTTTCAAATAATTTTCGCAAATGTCTCATATGTTCTTCAAACGATTTTGACGCTATACATACATCATCTACATAAACTGTTGTAAATTCTAAAACTTCAGGTCCTAATACCATGCTTAAACCCTTTTTAAACAATGAAGTAATAACATTTAATCCAAAAGGAAGTCTTTTGAATTGCAAATTCCTGCCATTAACCACAAATGCAACATATTTTCTAGATTGTTCATCTAACTCTATCTGCCAAAATCCACTAACCAAATCTATGCTAGAAATATATTTTACACCTTCAAACTGTTGTAGTATGTCATCTATTTGTTCAGGCGCCTCCCGGTCTGGTATTATAATTTGATTTGCTTGTCTAGCATCTAAACATAATCTTATTGACGAATCTTTCTTAATTACACATACTAATGGATTTGAAAACGGGCTATTTGAATCTTCTATTATGTCATTATCTATCATTTTTTGAATTTCCTTAGCTACAGCTTCCTTTTTTGAATGTGGTATAGCATATGATTTATTTATAAATTTACTATCTTCTTTTACATTTAGTTTAGCTTTATAATTTAACATTTTTCCTGGCTTATCCGAAAACACCTCTTTAAAACCATTTAATACAGCTTTTAATTCTTGTTTTTCATTATCTAAGTTTAAATTACTTTCTTCTAAAATTTTCTCTACAATTTGTGTCCATTCTACATCTTCATAATTATTTTCATAATATTTTGAATCAAAATCTTGAAAAAAGTTAGTAGCTACATCATTAATTTGTAATTCTTCATAATCAAAATCTGTCTCATCATAACAATTTATTTCTGCCTTAGTCCTACACAACTTTAATTTATAACACTCCACTTGCGAAATTTGCTTTTTAAACTTTGTTTGAATTATTTTATCCTCTATATTAAGTTTAATTCTTTCTTCATAAAAATCTATTTGGACTTTCTTTTGTTTTAAAAAGTCACATCCTATAATCATCTCAATATTTAAACCTCTAACAATTAAAAAGTTTACTGCAACTACATCTTTTCCAATTTCTACATCTATAAAAGCTTGTTTTGTAATCCTCTTGCTAGCACACCTGTTACTCCTACAATTGTTAAATTACACACTGGTAATTCCAAAATTTTATTATTACTTGTAATTAATTTCTTATAAATTTCCTCATTCATAACAGAACTGTAATCTCAGAACCTGTATCTATTAAACATTTAAATTCATCTTTATTAATTTTTACCTCAATTTCGATTAACTCGATAATTGAGCCTTTTATCGGCTGTTTGTTTACATTATTAAAATTTTCTTCATTTAATAATTCTTCTCTAATGTCTAAATCAATATTATTATTGTCTTTAGTTATTATTGATGAAATTTTATTTTTAGAATCTACTATTTTAGGCCTATCATGGTCTTTAGACAACAAAGCTTGGGCCTTATTTATTGTTGTCCATTTTGGTTTCCCTTTGGTCTATTATTATTTCCCCTATTTCCCTGGTCATGTTGTTTTTGTTGGAAATTTGGTCTGAAACCTTGATTCATACCATTTCCATTTACTCTTGCGAAATTTTGTGGGTTCGTTAACATTGGCCTATTATTATTATTATGCATATTAGGTGGTGGAAATCTATTAAAGTTATTAGGTCCCCTAAATCTATTCTCTCCTCTTGTCTCTTGAAAATTGGGTGGTGCCCTAAATCGAAACCCTTCCTGTCCTATTTGTGTTGGTTGAAAATTTTTATATATGGGTCTTTCCATATTCATCCTATTGTCTCCCTGTCTTGTCCTATCTGGTCCTAACAACTTTTGGCTTTCTTGCCAGCTTAAGATTAACTTCTCTAAATCGTTAACATTTTTAGGTCTTGCTGCTAACATCATTAATTCTAATTTCTCTGGCATTTTCCTACTTATATGTCTTATAAAAGTGTCCATAGACATAGGCGGATCTAAAAATTGTGTCTTATTATACAGTCTCATTACATATTTAAATACCTCTTCTATTGGTCCTCTAAAATAACTTCCTATCAATAATTTAGTCTTTAGTTGCTCTTGTTTCTCTTCTGACTAAAATCTATCTAAAAATGCTAACTTAAACTCTCCAAAGCTACCCCACTCATTCTTGTGTGCCTCAAACCATAACTCTGCTTCACCTTTAAAGTATTTTCTTAAACAACCTAACTTTATCTTCCATTGTCCCCCATTAATTTTGTTAAATGTTTCAATAGCTTCGATAAATACTTTCGGATGCGGTTCTAACCTCTCATTTTGAAATTCTGGGATTATGGTATCATTAATTATATTCGTATTTATATAAGTACCCTGACTTATGCTACCCTGTTCTACAAAATTCTCTCTTATCTACTGCATAAATTCTCCTTCGAACTTTAAGGTTAGGCTATTATTTTGGTCATCTACATTATTTTTTAGTTCTAAAATTTCCTGCTTCTCTACATTCTTCTGTTTTCCTACCTCTAAGTCTAACAAAGTTATTTTTTCATCTGTTTTCCCTAACTGCATCTCAAACTTATCTACTCTATTGTTTACATCACTCTTAACTTCTAAGATTTCTTTACAAATTTTGTTTTCAACAACCTTTAGATTATTTTTAGCTTCTATCTGATTACTTAACAACTTTACTCCTGTTTCAGATTTTACATTATCAATTTCCTTAATTATACTACATATTTTATCAGACATATCTATTTCAACTTTAACAATTTTCTCATCAAAATTATTTTCTATCTCTAGCCTAGTTTGTTTAATTTCCTGTCTTAAACCCAGTTCTACTTTTACATAATCTTCTTTTAATTCTGCCCTACTTTCTTCAAATTTTTTATACATTTCTTCTTTTAAATCTAAATTGTCCTGTCTTAACTCTAATTTACTCTGTTTCAACTCTTTATCTATCTTATCCAATTTTACATTATTTTGTTCAAGTTTTACATTAAAATTTTCCAGTTTAGCATTGATTTCTAGCTTGTTTTGATCAAACTTGTTACTTATTTCTTTTAATTCTAAATTATTTTGGTCAAATTTAGTATTAAATTCTCGTTTTAATTCTTGTTTTAACTCTAAACTATGTGAGGCCTTTTTCCCTACGGGGAAAATCTTAGCACTCACCAAAATAAATTTATAATTGTTGCCTTGGATAGTCCGGCCAATGGCGGAGATGTTAACTCCAGGGGTCGAAGGTTTATCAGGAAGAGGGAAATGGCTCAGCCTGGTCCGATCCTAGAGCACTTCCTCTACGGATACCAGAACCAATATCGTCATCATAGCCAGAAAGGAAGGGGGGAAGGGAAAATAACGTACTTACGCAAACAACCAAACGACGAAATTTCTTATTCGGTAGCGTTACGAGCGGCGCGTCCTCACCTGCGTCCCTGCGACAACTACGACGAGTTCGTATGTGAGTTTGCACCACATATATGCCCTAAAACAACGAAGACGAATTCGTATGTGAGTTTGCACCACACATACACCCTAAAACAACGAAGACGAGTTCGTATGTGAGTTTGCACCACACATACACCCTAAAACAACGAAGACGAATTCGTATGTGAGTTTGCACCACACATACGCCCTAAAACAACGAAGGCGAATTCGTATGTGAGTTTGCACCACACATACACCCTAAAACAACGAAGGCGAATTCGTATGTGAGTTTGCACCACACATACACCCTAAAACAACGAAGACGAATCCGTATGTGAGTTTGCACCACACATACACCCTAAAACAACGAAGACGAGTTCGTATGTGACGTTAGCCTCAATCTCCTCAGCTCTATCATGTGCTATGGGCACGTCAATATTCCTATAAGTCCTGAACACTCTTATTCCTACCGCAAGCAAGCAAATTTAATTCTAAGTTAACGTTAGGACTTACCTGAGAGCGTAAGAGGAGGCCGGTTTTCACCAGGCGGTCCAGTGACAAACTCCCACTGATCCAGTGGACGTCTCCTTTTATAGCACGGAGCCCCTTCTCCTGTCGCTACCACCACTCCGGCCGCTACCCCTTCTCTGCCTCTACCACCACTCCGCCTGTAGCCTTGGGCAACGTTAACTTTCTCTTCCGGAGAAGGTTGCTTTGAGACCTACAAAACTTTCGTTTTCAAAATTTTCTTACCCCCCCCCAAAATTTGATGCGTTACACCCCCTTCTTACTTTACCAAGAAAAAACAACAACCATAATGATGATACGTGACTGCGTTCCGTCTCCTCGACGTCTCCTGTAGCGGTTCCTTCACGCGCTTGGGTCTACTCCAACCCATTCACTTTCAACCCCAAATACCTTCACTGCGGCTGCCATTTACTGGCCCTTATCCGGTAGAAAGTCCCATCCGGCCGCTGTACTCGGACCGTCTTCCTCCTGGCCTTTCCTTTGAGCGGCGGTCCTTCTGGTATGGTCTCGTCTCTCTTGAGCTCACCCTCTCTCTTTAAGGTCTTCTTGACTCCGAGATGCCCTGCTGTAGCCAGGTCATGATTCTCCTTCAACACTTCAAGGCGGAGGTTGTCTGGGACACATAGTTTCCAACTTTCCGAGGTTTGTCCCTCGGGACCTAGCTTGCCTGTCGTGGTAGCCCACTTAAACAGCTTATCCTCCCTAATCGTGTAGTTCGGACCCTTAAGCGGAGCCTTTTCTGCTTGACTGAAAGCGTCGTCATACCATGCTGGTCCAGCCACCGCGCAGATGCCTTCTGGGGATTTCTTCCCCCTTCGGCCTCCTTGACATCGCTTCTTTCTTTTCGTAGGTTTCCTCGCAGTCGCACCAAGAGGTCCTGTCTTGGTCTCAAGTATCGCCTGATCAACGGAGGAAATCGGATGGCGAGACAGCGCATCTGCCACCCTATTCAGCGTTCCCTTCCTGTACTTGACCTCAAAGTCGTGTTGTTGGAGTTCCATAATCCATCGAGTGAGTCGGCCTGAAGGTTCCTGCAGAGTCATCAGCCACCTCAAGGCTATGTGATCAGTGACGGCGGTGAAATGATATCCTTCCAGGTAAGGTCTAAATTTTCGTATTGCCCACACCATTGCCAGGCATTCTTTCTCGGTTACCGTGAATTTCTTTTCGGAATCGGTCAGGAGCCTGCTGGCAAATGCAATCACTACTTCTGCGTCATTCGTCCGCTGGGTCAACGAAGCCCCGAGTCCTTCATCCGATGCGTCTACTTGCAAGGTGAATTTCCTGTTGAAGTCCGGGCAGGCTAAGATGGGAGCTGAACTCAACCTTTGTTTTAAATCCCGAAAGGCTGCCTCTTGACTTTCGGTCCAGTTCCATCGTTCTTCCTTTTTTAACATTTTCGTGAGTGGTGCCGTGAGAGCAGAAAATTTCGGTATGAACCTCCGATACCACGAAGCTAATCCTAAAAAGCTCCTTAAACTCCGTACATTGTTCGGTTGCGGGAATTCTTGAATTGCCTTGACTTTGTCCGGATCTGTACTAATCCCTTCACCGTTCACAATATGACCTAGATACTTTAGTTCCGTTTTCCCGAATTGACATTTGTCGGGGTTCAACTTCAGGCCCGCATCTCTGAGCCGTTGAAAAACGGTTCGGAGTAAGGACAAATGGTCCTCGAAGGTTGACGAAACCAAAACTAAATCGTCCAGGTAGGCAAACGCATATGGCTCCAATTCAGGTCCGATTACTTTATCCAATAATCTCTGGAACGTCGCGCCTGCTGAATGCAATCCGAAAGGCATCACAGTGAATTGGAATAGGCCTAAGCCTGGCACCGTAAACGCGGTGAGAGACTTGCTGCCCTGGGCTAAAGGGACCTGCCAATTCACTAGGTCCCTTTAGGGATCCATTCACTAGGTCTAATGTAGAGATGTACTTGGCCTGAAGTAATTTTTCTAAGATAGCATTGATCCGAGGCAGCGAATAGGCGTCTTTAGTACTAACCTGATTCAGTTTTCTAAAATCGATACAGAAACGGTACTTTCCTGACGGTTTTTTTATGAGTACTATGGGGGAGCTCCATGGACTCGTAGACGGTTCAATAACGCCATCGGCCAACATTTTTGTTACTTCTTCATCGATGGTTCTCTGCATCGCCGGGTTTCGGGGGTAGTACCTTTGCTTGATGGGGACGCAGTCCTTATCATTCAGCCGGATTTCATGCTCAGCCGCATTCGACAGTACACTAATCTGATCAAATCGTTATAATTCTGCCTCTAATAACTGTGACAAGAATGGCCTTGTTCGCTCGTCAATGACACTACCGCTCCAATGATTTCGGAGTTATCGCTCCTATCCGTCTTAGCCGGCATCCGTAAGTCTAATCGATCATTTATCGTGACTAACTCCATAGGTTTAATGACATCCATGCCCAACACCATCTCGGAAGTGAGCCCCGGCACATGTAATGCGTTCCAACCGCACATTCTACTGCCTAACTGTCCCTCAAACTCATAACTATGGCGGACGTCCGAAATGCTCCCATTTGCCATCTTCATGGTGGTCGAAATATCCTTGGGATGCCTACCGTGGTCGTTCAAATGCAACGCCATCTGGTCGCCAATCAGAGTCGCCGCTGCTCCCGTGTCTATCAAGGCCCATATTTCCTTATTGTAGACGATAATCCTCACAAACGGCCGATTTTCGCCTTCGGGTGGAGTAACGCTTTCCAAACCCGTAAAACGTCTTAGTGTTTGTAGCCAGTCTCTCCATTCTGCCGAGGTCGTCCTTTCAAACTTTCTCCCGGACTCAGGTGACCTCTTTCCTCCTGGGCCCGCACTTCGTTTCCCGCGTGACAACCACACTCCTCTGTTCTAACTCCCTGTCTCTTGCACATAAAACACCGGACCCGTTTTATCTCTTTACACTTACGAAAAACATGGCCCTTCTGGTCGCAGTTCCAACATGTCAGATTTGAAATATTTCTACTCGTCACAGGCACTGGCCCGCGTTTTCCCTCGTGTTCGCGGTTTCTACTTCCGTTCCTGGTCAACTCGGTCCGGTCCCGTAACAGTTTTTCACCAATTACCGCTGGGGACGAGTTGCTTGCCAGCCGTGTGAACGTATTGGAGAGTACTTGTTCACTCCTTGCGATACTTGGCTCCGCCCGTTTTTTTACGGCCGCGCTATCCACGGCTGGTACATTTCTTTTTCGCGGTTGGTACGCGGTTTCCATCATCAAAGCCATTGATGGAGGGGGTGGTGGCCGAAAATTTTCCCTGTCACGCAAGTAACTTTCATAGTGCCCTGCCCTTACAATCATCTCATGCAGAGTGAAGAATTCGTCTCTCCGCATGGTGATTTTGTACTCCGGGCACATATTCGAGTAGAGGATGTCTAGTTTCTCTTGTAAGGAAATACCTCCCTTTCTCCGAATCAATGTTGAAATAGCAACGACGAATTGTCGGAACGGCTCTCTCTCTCCCTGGGTCCTCCTTCTAAGTTCTTCATCGAGGTTCCGCCTATACCCGGAAGGTAGGAATTGCATTTCGAAATCTCTTTGGAAATTCCCATAAGTTTCCCATATACCCCGGTTATTTCTTGCCCATAAAAGAATGTTGCGTCTCCTTGCAACAGCTCCGGGAGAGCCTTCAATATTCCATTTCCCTTTATTTCGTAGGCTTCCATCAGTTCGTCTAATCGTTCCAAGAACGATACTGGGTTCCGGGTGCCATCAAACCGGAGGTTCCATTTCCTCACCAAGTTGCAGAAGGCTCCCGTCTCCCGTACGTCGCCGACATATGGTCTTTCCTTCACAATATCGTTCGGTTCTTGACCACCCTGGAGTGGTCGGACGGACGGGTGTGGCAACCCATGGCCATTAGTACTGATATCACGGAGAGGCAAAGTGAGGCTCCTTTTAAGTCGATCGGTCGGTCCTCCTTCTTCTGCCGTTCTTCCCCGAGCGGTATCCACTAACCTCGCCAACGCACATCGCACCTCTTTAGCGTTTGCACTAGCCGGGAGGCCTAACATTTCACTGAACTCTCCCAGTTCTTGTACCGCACCACTCCCCGGTGTCCGAGCCTGCTCGCTTGCAGATGCCTTCCAAAATCCCACGATATCCTTACGCAGCTCTGAAACGCTTTTCCCGCTGGTAACCAGATTATGTTTCCCCATTTCCTCCATCAAGTCTCGTTTAGCCAGCATGTATATCGATCCAACCCTAGGATCATCCTCCGTGGGCGTTGGGTATTTCTCCTCGATCTGACCAC
This sequence comes from Aphrophora alni, assembly GCA_963513935.1. Classification (NCBI taxonomy): domain Eukaryota; kingdom Metazoa; phylum Arthropoda; class Insecta; order Hemiptera; family Aphrophoridae; genus Aphrophora; species Aphrophora alni. The sequence continues at coordinate 98,203,934 of OY740769.1, read as the reverse complement.
TCATTGAGGCAAAATCTATACTCTCGAGGTTGGATTCGGTTGATTTCGACATCACCCCTTTCTTCTTATCCGTTGCCTTAACCGTGGCCCCTCCAGAACCTTCATCGTCCGGGGAATGTACATAAAATTTCCCCAACAACCGCAGGAAAAAGAGCCAAACGATTTTCCGCAAATCCATTTTTTTTACTTTTTTTAAATTTTATTTTATTTATTTTTTTAACCCTACCGACTCAGAACTACCTGTAGCTCTCGATTTTTGCCGCTTACGGATCCAAGCAAACCTAAATAACGTTGGACTAGCACTCAGGTCCCTGTTCGGGCGCCAATTTTGTGAGGCCTTTTTCCCTACGGGGAAAATCTTAGCACTCACCAAAATAAATTTATAATTGTTGCCTTGGATAGTCCGGCCAATGGCGGGGATGTTAACTCCAGGGGTCGAAGGTTTATCAGGGAAGAGGGAAATGGCTCAGCCTGGTCCGATCCTAGAGCACTTCCTCTACGGATACCAGAACCAATATCGTCATCATAGCCAGAAAGGAAGGGGGGAAGGGAAAATAACGTACTTACGCAAACAACCAAACGACGAAATTTCTTATTCGGTAGCCTTACGAGCGGCGCGTCCCTGCGACAACTACGACGAGTTCGTATGTGAGTTTGCTCCACACATACGCCCTAAAACAACGAAGACGAATTCGTATGTGAGTTTGCACCACACATACACCCTAAAACAACGAAGACAAGTTCGTATGTGAGTTTGCACCACACATACACACTAAAACAACGAAGACGAATTTGTATGTGAGTTTGCACCACACATACGCCCTAAAACAACGAAGGCGAATTCGTATGTGAGTTTGCACCCCACATACACCCTAAAACAACGAAGACGAATTCGTATGTGAGTTTGCACCACACATACACCCTAAAACAACGAAGGCAAATTCGTATGTGAGTTTGCACCACACATACACCCTAAAACAACGAAGGCGAATTCGTATGTGAGTTTGCACCACACATACACCCTAAAACAACGAAGACGAATCCGTATGTGAGTTTGCACCACACATACACCCTAAAACAATGAAGACGAGTTCGTATGTGACGTTAGCCTCAATCTCCTCAGCTCTATCATGTGCTATGGGCACGTCAATATTCCTATAAGTCCTGAACACTCTTATTCCTACCGCAAGCAAGCAAATTTAATTCTAAGTTAACGTTAGGACTTACCTGAGAGCGTAAGAGGAGGCCGGTTTTCACCAGGCGGTCCAGTGACAAACTCCCACTGATCCAGTGGACGTCTCCTTTTATAGCACGGAGCCCCTTCTCCTGTCGCTACCACCACTCCGGCCGCTACCCCTTCTCTGCCTCTACCACCACTCCGCCTGTAGCCTTGGGCAACGTTAACTTTCTCTTCCAGGGAAAGTTGCTTTGAGACCTACAAAACTTTCGTTTTCAAAATTTTCTTACCCCCCCCCCCAAATTTGATGCGTTACAACTATTTTTGTCAAACTTATTATTTATACATTCAAATTTTTTATCACTGTCTTGTTTAAATTCTAAATTATTTTGTTTTGTTTCTAATCTACTCTGATTAATATCTTTTCTCATTTCTATCAGCATTTCTATCATAAACGCCTCACTTTGAGATTTTTTACCCTCATCTAACCTATTTGGTTCAATTACCCTAACTTCTTTTGTCTCCTCATCTAAATTTTCATTTTCCAAATTTACTCCTAATATTCCTACCATTTTTTCATTCATACCTTCACATTGTTTTCTGCTATTTTGAATCCCATCACTACTAAACCTATTAAGATCTGAACCTGAACTATTATTTTCGTTCACACTCGAACGTCTACTACTATTATTACTACTATTATCTAAATTTTGGTCTAACATATTCTGTGCCTGTTGATAACACATTTCATCATTACTTTGTGTTGTCTGTTCATTATTTTGCGATGTTTGCCCTAAGTTCCCAAAAATACCCTCTGTATATTCTATCTGTTCTACATTATCTAAAAGAGTTTCACTTTCTAACCCTACCTGTTCACTATTGTTACTATTTCTTATTTCTAAATCCATTTTAGTTTATTATATTTAACACAAAAGAAAATTTTAAAGAGAATCTTTCTTATTTTACAAAGAATGTCCTTACCTTTAATTAACTATTCTCATTACACCAACTTCACTGTATTTTCGACTTATATCCTTATATTTTTTAAATACAAGAATATGGCCCCACGTTGGGCACCAATTGTGATAATTTAATTTCTTTAAGTGAAAAGGAAAAGCTACTTTGTTCATTAAAAGCCCCAAGAGTTGGGCGACAATTGTGATAATTCTAAAATGAAGGCTTGTTACAGTTAATTACTAAAAATGAAGTTATTTTTTAAAAGAAAAAGAATTATGTCAACTTGAAGAGTTCTTATGTTATTTATTGAATAATGAAATTGAATTTAATTATAGTTAATTAATTAATATTGGGCGCCAGACTTAATAGTCATTATTTATCAAAAAGAAAGAAAAATTTATTAACTTTAAAATCTCTGGGGTCGAAAGTTCTGTCATAAGTGTACTTACAGTGAAATCTGGTATTGTAATGAGAACACTTTTAGCTGAAATATTAACATGGATTTATTAAAACAAATTTATGGTACATATTATTCATTAACAAATTCATAATCTTACTAAACTACACATCCTAATATCAATTATCATGACTACCTTTTAAGAAGGTCTAAAATTTTGAATCTTGAATTTACTTCTTTATGTTGCAACTTAGAAATTCTTTTATTAAATGAACAGATTAAGATTATCTGTTTATATTATTTTTAAATTACTTTATAAAAAATTTATGTCAGTAGACTTTTATGATTCTTACAACACAATAGTTGTTCAAAAATATTAAATTTATAAAAAATAGTACATTACATATAATAAGCTTTACATAGTTATACAATATAAGTTTCAGTGTTATTTAACACTGGTTACCGTATTTTGTTGAAAAAGTTCATTGCATATTTGCATGTGCTGAGCTGTCCATCGACGTTGCATCATTCGTCAACTTCGAGATTTCTATTGTTCGACACATGTCCATATAAAAATGTTTATTAGTTTGATAGTTCATGTAATCTTTTTACGATTGTTCATCTACCGACACATTTTATAATGCAATACACGCTAATTCGCTATTGTCTATATACGTGACACGTCATTTATGTAACACTTTGTCCAATTAAGACAAAACCAATATTGTTCGTCACACAAAATTAATATCTCTCAACGTTCAAACTGTTCTCTTATACACTTCAACATTTTAAGTTCCGTTTTGTAACAATTACTTTGTATAAAAAACGTCTAATCACTCCTGATCTAAGACTGTCTTTAACTACTTTTGCTACATTTTAAGAATACTTCTTCACACAAGAATACACGTCTAACTCACTCAACTGCTCTCTTAAGACTCTGGACTTCGACTGACTGTTGCTATATAAGTGAAATTATTTGCCTCCAAAGCGTCTTTCTCCCGCTATTACCATTTTGGCTGTTACAAATAGTACACACACCCCGTAAAACACATAGATTATTAAACACATGTTATTAATTAAACTATATTATACTAAAATTAAACATGGTTATTTATTCTGTTGTCTTGAAAATCTATTTTGTTCCTATAAATGAATTTACTAAATTCAACTCATGATCTAGACATCCTGTCTCTGTCTACTTGCCCGCGGATTTTAAACCTATTACAGATTTTAACTTTTTACATTACTACATGTTCCCTCAAAGATGGATCGGGAAGAGAGGTGCAATTGAATGGCCCGCTCAATCGCCAGACTTAACTCCGTTGGATTTCTTTCTCTGGCGCTATCTTAAAAGACAGGGTCTACAAAAGAAAACCACAGGATGTAGATGATTTGATAGCCAGGATCTTAGAAGAAAGTAGTTGCATCGAACTTGACGGTACTGGACTACAAAACGCGATAGACGCCTTTTGTCACCGATTGGCTTACTGCCAGACAGTAGAGGGCGGACACTTCGAGCACTTGTTGTGAAAAGGATTTCTTCTGTAAGTTCTAATTTTAGTTCTAATTAAATATCCATGTTATCCCTAAATTATGCCAATAACAATGAGGTGTAATGAACAGTGACTCTAGTTTTGCCTGTGAAGGAATGATGAAACAGCCCATCACTTTAATTAATTTAACTAATAATTACAAATTTAAGAAACCTTTGAACACCTGTCATTTTTGACTCGGTTGTCCGTTTGAGTTCGGGTTTGTGGCATTGTATTCTATTAATAAAGACCTTTAATTTGATGTGCATATGCTTACATTTAAGATTTTCTCCTGACTCCTAGCGGACCGTCCCTCTGAGGAGGTAGCAGATCACTGAATATGTGATTAAATAGATTTTTATGCGCAGTAACTTTATTCCCATTTTTGTAGCTCTATCTTTATTATTTTAAAAAAATATTTAACCATCCCTGGACTTTTTTGCCATCTCGTATGTATGAGGTAATAGGTGTAGGGAGGGATGAGAATTGAGTAGCAGAAACAGAAGGATGTTGTCTGAACACAACAGGTACAATTGATGCTGTCAAGTTGCAGGTACTGGAACTATTTGTTAAACTTACTTTCTTACCACTAAACTCAGCCAAAAGCCTTAACAAAAGGTTTCATAACTATTTTATGAGGGAGGGAGGTTTTTAATGGTTTAAATGGTATCTAATATTAAAGGGATATTATAAAAATTATTTGCTAACAATATTTTATTTACACTACCAAATTATGATAATAGTAAAAGTTATGAATTTTATGAAACAAACTCTGAGCTACTACACAGTTATTTTATATATTAATTTTTTTATTTTTAGGACAAAATTGTATTGCAATTACATTTTGTATTAACATAGATAATTTGAAAATACAGGTTTTATTTTATTTTATATGGATGTGAGGAATGAAATTAGTCAATAATAATAATAATAATAATAATAATAATTTTAAAAAACCTTTGATTTAACACATACACTGACAAATAATAAATAAATTAAACAACTACACACAAAGGGACAAAAAATTAGCATAGTTTAGGCAGCCACTATTGTCATTATTAAAACAACACCTCTACAAAGAGAGTAACTCCAATTACAAAATTCAACTCCTCATAATTTAGATACTTCCGTTAGTTCTGCTTAAATTTTGTATTGAAAGCAACTTGTTGAAAACATGGCAACTCAAAACAAGGGATTTCTTGCGGCTATTAATGTTGTAACTGGAGCAACATAAATGTCTTCTCTTGACTTCATGTATAGGTTAAGGATTTCTTTGTTAAAAACTAAATGAAATTTATCTGAAAGAATTATTAAAATTGTTTCTATCAAATATATTGGCATTTTATTAATTCTATATACAGGGTGATTTGCATAAGGTTCCGAGCACTTTCTAAGTTGATTCCACTAGTAAAAATAATGTTAAAGTTCATATAAACATAGGTATAAATGCTGTTTTTGTTGTTTTTTTTACAAAATACCTAATATTCTTAAAGTAAAACAGATATTGACCTCAAACTTTGTATACCTATTTGTTGCATAACTGCTTAACACTGTCTTATACACCAGAACGTTATTTTTAATATTTTTAAAATGTCGGCCATTTAACATTTTAAATGTCAAATATCTCAAAAACCGCTAACTTTACAAACAAATTACATGGGACCGAACAATTTACTTTGTTAATGGTAAACATAAGGTTTTTTAAATTTTGTCTATAGTATTGTTTACACTGATGACCGACGGTACTTGATAGAATTCAAATTTTTAACAAATTTTAACAAATAAAACACAATTTTTCTTTTGTAAAATTCTATAATTGATAAAATGTTCAAAAGAAAATTAAAAAATAAGGCTAAATCCTTTATTTTCCCAATAGTCAATTCTAATAATTCCACGCAAAAGTGGCGTAGAATTAACTATTTTGGTAAAGTTAGCTATGCAGTTGGTAAAGTTTTAGAAAAGAAAAAACACTGTAAACCAGCTTATTATTGTAAACAAAATTTAGGAAAGATGTTCATAAATTCCAAAGATAAAATAGAAAAAATGCAAAAAAGTGGGGTGTACAAAATGACATGTAGTATTTGTATTGCTGCTTATGTTGGCTAAACAGGCCGTAGTTTTAAGTGTAGGTTAGGTGAGCATGAAAGGAGTTGGCGGTTAGGTTATAATGATTCTAGTTTTTCTAACCATTTAAAAAATCATGCACTGACAGATTTTTATTCTAATGTTAATTTTGAAATTCTACATGTGAACGTAAAAAGTAGAAAATTAAAGGTTTTGGAAATTTTAGAAATTAAGAGACTTTTGTGTAATGATGCTAATCTAGTTTTAAATGACCAAACGGAATTTTTGTCATTTTCTCCTTTACTTCAACCTCTATTCAAGGTTGGTTAATACTTGTGTGAATGACCTGTGGGGGTTTTCCCCCCGGGCCTTTGTGCTTTGTTTATTAACGGAAATTATTGCCTTTCTCAACCTTTTATAATAGTTATGGTGTGTATTGTATTTAGTCTTGTAAGAGCCTCGTCAATGCCGTAACTGGCGAAACCATGGTTTATAGAATTTTACAAAAGAAAAATTGTGTTTTATTTGTTTTGTCTATAGCTCAAAGGGTGACTTGACCATGCTATATTTTCTTAGGTCGAGATTCAAAATTACATTTTTGACAATAATTTCACTGTTTGTCATAGTAAAGATGAGGGGGTTGGTACCACGGCATGCAGAATTGGAATATGCAAATTTTAATTTTATTTGGTGTGTTGGATATCGTATGAGAATATAAACAAAAATCTGTTTAAATGACAGCTATTTTGACAGTTTCAATTTGATTCTTGTGAATTTTATTAGGGTGCTATATGAGCACACTATAATCCTGTATACGAAATTTCATTTTTCTTTCTTAACTTTTGTGGCCAGTATCGTGCTTAACACTTTGAAGCCTAACTCTCTAACACGCTGCTTTCCTAATGTGCCTGGGAGTTTTGGACATGTTTTAAAAAAATTGTGATATTTGTTATATTTATTATATATGACTTATTATACATCATTTTAAACATAAAGAAATTACCTTTTTAAATATATTGTAATGAAATAGAGGGCTCCCAAAAGGTCAGTGCTCGGCAGGCCATAAATTGTGAAGAGTTGAAAGGGTTGACAGCTAGAAAAACGATTCTAACTTCAGTCACGGACCTCAAGGAGTCAAATAAACCATTCAAAAGTCAATGCCTTCAACCGAAATTATTTGAAAAAGACCAATGAAAGGAATTGCGTCAGTTCTGAAGTAACGTAAAAGATTTAAAATAAGCCAATGAAGGAAGAGGATCAGAATAAAGCATTTGAAAATAAAATTATAAATAAGGGTGGAAGAGAAGCGCAAGGGGTCTTTTTGGTTGTTAACTTATTGAAGAAGGGAGTTCCGGAGAAAGTGTCTTTAGCTGTAAAAAGAAAAATTGTTGTGAAAGATTTAGCCGAAATCAACCGTCGAAATTAATTAGTAACTGCGTCGTTTTGTACAAGTATTAATAATAATCTTCGAAGTATAGTTAAAAGATATTCGTCGTTTATAAGTTTTAAAAAAATCGTCGTCATAAAAGTGTAGAAGAAAAGAAGATTTGTCGAAAAGATTAAGGCAAATCAATCCATCTACTGGCAGTCTACGCGGGAACCACGGTCAAGGAACCAGGAACAATGGAGCTCTAATAGAACTTCAGAGTCGATAAGTACAAATTAATGGACAATTTCAATTAAACAAACTACCACCAAATCCTATTTTATATTAAGTAAATTATAGTCACCAAAGAACCTAACTAACCCTTGAAGAGAAAGTAAATTAAATTAATAAATAATAAATTTCCGTTAGCCGGAGCATTTTATCAAAATAATTAAAAGTAAAAAATTCTGATGCACTCTTATTTCTTTATTTTAGATTAAGACATTGTAGAATAAGTAACTTGTATTTAACTATGTACTTAGAATAAGTAGTAGATTAAGATGTTAATTGTATAATTATTAAGTGCATCAAATTTGAATGATAATTGGGTTTTTTTTTGTAAATGATTTTTAAACTTTAATTTTTCAATTAAAGAAACAGTTAAAAACCTACAGATGTCAAAGTATTATTTTGAGAATATTGGCATGAATAACGTGCGTATATATAAAAATATAAGATTGTATGAATTTGAATACTACTGGAATTTACAAAATTATTTTTATTTATTTGAATTTAAAATTGTAACATCTTTAATTTGAAAACTTTATTTTATGAAAATTGCTCAGCTAAGGGCGCCAGATGGAATTAACTCATCAATTTTGAAAAGAAGTTAATATTTATTTGTTAAAAAATACCTCAGGGTCGCAAGTTCTTTTAAAAGTGTACTTCCAGTTGGCTTTTTTGGTGAAATGAAAAAATCTTATTTTGTTGTGCTGAAACTAAACAACAACATGATTTATTTACGTAAAATATTAAAACATTTATACAAGGTTATACATACATATTCATAATCCATATCTTACTTCTATTTGAAATTTCCTTATCTTTTTAAGTTTAAAATTCTGCCTTGAAGAGGTTTAAATCCTTGTTTGTGATTCTAAAATATGTAGTTGCAACTTGAAATAAAATATTTTTATGGTGAGTTTTTAAATTCTCACTTAATAAAGATTATTATCATTTAAATTTAACATTAAGTTCTATAGATATACTAATTAATTATTGAACAAAGATTATTAATTTGAATAAATTTAGCAAGTTCATACAAAAAGTTCCTTTCATACAAAAATATTATATGATTGTCTATGATTCAGTGTTACCACATAAACGTTCCAGTCGATCTTAGGCTCCACCAGTTGAATTTCTTTCATGTTGCAATGTTATCACCTTGTAGACTCTATTTATACAGCTGACGATCAATTGTCCTTTCAGATTCACAGTATATGGAATTTATATCACTTTACCAAAAGTAATTGTCCAATTTATTCTTTAAACGCATAGTACTTCTTACCGTGATATAACTGTCTCTGCACTCGCTAAATCATCACAATTAGAGTTCTACAACTTCTTTTAGATCATAATATCTCTCACTGCATCAAATGTCACAAAAAGGACTCTACTTTAACCACACTTGCTACATTTTAAGAATGTTTCTCTACTCTGAAAACACGTCCTACCACATCAGACCTCACCCTAAGACTCTCTTCCCAAGACTGCCGAGCACATGGGAGTTTTCTCATTTCCTGTACCGTTATATCTCGTCTCGCAACGTATGCAAGAATTTTTCTCACATAGCACTACATTTTACCTTGACAACAAGCTTTGTCTATTATTTTTACAAAACAAACACTACCTAAATTTTTATTACAAATTATAATTAATATCCTATACATGACATTATTATTTTGGAAACCTATATTTACTTTTTATATTCCCTTGTTTAAATATGTATTTGAGTCATCTTTTTGACTTCTAAAACCCCCTCCCTTATTCAACTCTAATGTTTCCCGGGCTACTTTAAATATTCAAATCTCAATATAACCATTTTTTGGTTATCTAAGTTAAAATTACCATTTTTGGTATCACAAGATTTGATATAATATATACATGTAAATACATATTTTACTTATAGTAAACACTCCTTAGTCTTGAAAAAGGATAAAATACACACACAAACAAAAATAGTCACACAGCACTACAACACTTCACTAAACATAATTTGCCTTTGTATGATAGTTTGAAACATTGAGGTACACAAAGGGGTACTGAGCATTCTGAGCACCACTCACCTTCCAGGCTGAACATCATCATAACTTAGGTCATCTTCATTTGGGTCATTCACATCGTCCTCTAAATCACTTAGGCCTAACGTTGTCACTAAAAAGTCTGGATCGTTATTGTCATTAATTTCGCCCTCAGAATCAGAATCAAAAATCGGTTCATTCACATTTTCTCTTAAAATGTCACTAATTGAATTATTTCCATCACCTTGGCCTATGTCTGGCTCGGATTCACCATCAGATTCATCAAACAAAAGATGGCGAATTGTATCACTTTTCAATACATCTTCTGCCAATTTTGTAAACTTATAACTAAAATATTTATTTATACAAACATTAAAATACTCGGCCTAACTACTAAAATAAACTAAAAGATTACTTGTATAACTCAAAAAGTATTCAGTATTTAAGAAAAACACCAACCAAACAAAACCAATCTTGATTACTCAGTCAGTCACTTTGCAGTAAACAGACGTCTGGTGAGTTCCTCGTAGACGTGTTACGTTGCCTAGTGTTACGTTGCCTATAACAGCTTCGTAATATTTTTATTTAGTTCAAATCAACTGCACAGACTATTCGAAAATCAAAGACGTACAAAGATAAATAACCAAATAGCTATACAAAAGTGCCGAAACCCGAGTATATGATGACATTGCGATCGTATAGAATTATATAGCGAGGCCCGACGTATACTCGGGGTTCGGCGGTGAGCACCGGCATGTCGCCCGACCTATACTCGGGCTTAGGCTTCAAAGTGTTAAACATAGATAATAATGTAGACAGATATACGGCACACTTTTACAGTTTCCTTAGGTCAAGTGAAGATCAGTCAAAACACAGATATCTAAATTTTTGGAGATTACCCAACTTTCCCTTACATTGGATAAGTAGAAATAGAGAATTTATTGTTTAAAATAATTATTACATTTTATAACATCAAAGATGTCATGGTGGCCTTGTATTTGCCACAAATGAACACTATTATTAATTGTTCTAATTTGGCTTCAAATGTAGTTAAAAAGATGTAAAATGTATAGGTTTAAAATAATTAGGCAAAACTCAAAATTTTTTGACATGATTTTGACTGGGTAAAAAAAGTACTTAATCAAATTTCAAAGCTTTTTTTAACTATTTAAAAATAAAAATGAATAAATAATAAATAAGCATACCTGACGTATTATATGGTTTAATATTGGAATCTGAAAGACTAGTCCAATAATATCTCAGATGATCCTGATGATCTGGTGGCTTATTAGGGTCTTTTGATTCATGTGCATCAAGTATCAAATCACTTTTATAATTCATATATCTTGTACTGCCACCAAATATGATGGGTTCTAATGGTTCTAGGCGGATCTCATGAAAACACTGAAATCATCCATTTTATTAACTTATATACTATTTTTAAGATAAAAAAATGTGACAAAATGATAATTAATTGAAAAAATTAAGCAATTTCCCACTTTAACATATTTATTAGTGATCCTTTTCTTTCTTCAATACAATTTTGCAATCTCCTTTAAATAAAAGAAGTTGAGGAGGTAAAATTAATGATGATTTTAAGCCATTTAAATTTTATGCCCACAATTCTTACCACATTAAAAAGACATGAATTGATAATGATTTCACTTAAACTCATACAAAACAATAATAAATATCACATGTATAAGTATATTCTGTTTTAGAGTCCTTTGCACTAAGCGCACTTAATACTAAGTGCGGGTTCTTATCACCCTGTATTAAGATTACATGCATAGGTCATGCAGGGTAATAGTAAATCATTGGGTATTCAAATGTCCTAGAAGTTGGAATAAACTTATGATGAAATATAGTTTAGTTGTCTGCCTAAATGTAAGTACCTTTCTTGTTTTGTTTATAAAATTTACATTTATGTGTGGTATAAGCTACAGCGATGCCCTTTATTATATTCATTTAATTAACTCCTTTGTAGTTATAATTTTGCTTTGTAACTGTCACTGATGATGACGACATTGTCGTCGAAATGCGTCTGAAATAAAGTGTATATATATGTGAGAATTGTGTACGTTTAATCATTTCCTAATATAACTGGATAAAGATAAAAAAGTAAGTGGCATTTTCATGGATTTATCCAAAGCTTTTGATAGAGTTCAGTTAGAAGTCTTATTAGATAGCCTGTCAAAATACAGTACAATGTTCGCAATAGATATTTTGACTGGACGAAGTAGTGACAAAAAACAAGTAGCTAAGGTTTACAATATAACAATCTCAGTACTAATTAAAGAAGTTAGGTAAAATTTACATTAAAGTAGTTATGGTGTTACACAGGGATCAGTTTTTGAACCACTAGTACTACCATTTGAATACAGGCTGGTCTAATGATTAGCGCTCTGGTTTCACAATTGAAAGATTCCATGGAGGCTCAAACTTTACAGAGTTGACCCAGCTTTGTCAGGAAAATTGACTATTTAATGAAAAATTGTAAGTGTTTTGCTTTAAAATGACAATTTCTTTTAACTGAGTAAATTTGTATATGATTTTAAAGTTGTAAAGTCTTTTTGAAATACTCTGTATCAGGTTATTTAGTATTTATATTTCTATGTTTTATGTATTATTTTAATTTGTAGGTAATATAATTTTGTTGTTTTTTTAAAAATAAATATATATATAGTAGAGTCCCGAAAACTCAGCGTAATGTAGACCGGAAGTATGCCGAGTTTGTGAAATGCCGGGTTATCGGGGATAAGGGCAAAAAATAAATTGTAATTGAAACACCAAAGCGGCGGCGATATCAAAAGACATTGTCGATAGCGGTATCCCTTTGTCGGCAGCGTAAAAACACCACGGCATTGGCACCCGTCAGTATAGCAGACATACACCTGCAAAAACGTTTGATGGACCGCTTTTTTTCCGCGAATCAATTTAGTATACATTATGGAAAATATAACATTTCTTTTCAGTTTTCTTTGACTGGTTATGATCTACGCACAGTATATACAGTAAATAAAAATGAGCGAGTTACGAAAACGGAAGCGGGTGTTGGTTTCGTTTGAGACGCGGTTAAATGTGTTAAATAGACTTGACAGAAGGGAATCTGTAAAAAAGCTTTGTGACGAGTTTAACGTGGGAAAAGTACCATCAACGATTCGAGCGATCGTTTTTGCTTTATTTTATGCTTATATATATTAGTATTGGAATTGTAAGGATTTTACTTGATTTTTATATACACATGTAAAATTCTCTTCTTCCATAAAGCCATTTTAACATTTCACTGGAAGCCTTCCACATGCCATTAACTACGAAAACATCATGGAAATTAGTGATGCCATACATTCATTAATTATTACTCACATATGCAAAATTGGAAAGTTGCTTTTCTTCATTAGTATATATTCCAGTAAGTTTGATTATGTATACACCATGTTTCATTGTAAATTTCTTAATTTGATAAGTACTTTCATCATCATCATTCTGTTGGTCTATAACTGGTTTATCGTTTTCATCAAAATTAACATCAACTGCAAAACCAATATTTGAAGAAAATTATATATACCATACATGTAAGAATATCAATGTATTTATAAATCCACTACATATTAAGAAAATTTCTTGTATGTTACAGTATGAAATTATAAAATACAATAATTATAAATATAAAATACAGTAAAAATCCTGCAAAATTAAAAAAGGATGTTATCAGAGAAGTACGGCTAATTAAGATAACAAAGCAATTATGATATTTTAATTAGTTACAATAGAGAATTAAAAATCTTAAAATAGAAATTTTACTTTCAATAAGACAGAAATTTGTTGTCCTTTGTATAGTGAAGTATTTTGTCTGGTGGTATTTTCTGATCAAGTTTACAGTTCGTCTTAGATCTGACTGTTCAAGCCTAGCTTTAGGTCTGGCTGGGTTCTATTCATAGGTATACTTTTAGTTTTAGTTTCCAACATGGCTCAAGGCTACTAGGCTGTGTTGGAGTTTTTCACATTTTTTTATGCTCTAGGTTCATCACTTGCAAAAATTGAATTGTACTCTCAAAATGTAATGTCTTTGTTTGGTTTTTACATACACAAATGATGTCACTTGTCTGATTAAATTGTATTAATGATTACAATAATACAGTTAACAGTTTTTTCAAATTTATTTCAAAAGTTACCATTTCACATCAAGTAGTTTATGAAGTGGACAAACATGTACAATCTGTAAATTTAAAGTTTTTTTTATTTCCTGGTAAAAAAATATATGAAATTTGGAATAAATACGTTTATTACACACTGTGCTGATATTGTAATATTTTCATTATTTTATTTACAATTAAATCTAATACTTCTTAATTTTAAAATATTAATTTGCCCTAACACATTCAGTGCGACTGGCACAGATACATGCCAGATGGAACTCTACACAAGCTCATGGCATATGATGTAGTAGATTCCTTAACCTTTTAGTTTCAGCACAGTTACTGGAGGAGATGGTTAATTTGTTGTCAAAATGCAGTGAAACTTAAATAACTTTGAATTGCCATTAGTTTTTCGGAAGTAAAAATTTTAGATTTATTACAAGGATATTAGTGTTTAGTATTTATGACCGGTGTTTATTATTGGTTTAGATATAATTTAGTGCACATTTACTGTATATATTATTTTGTTTTATTATTTTCTTGTTGTGATTAACTATAATGACAATTGACCGGTCAGACAATAGGGCTAGTAATGATGACCTTGAGCATTTAGAAAGCCACTCTAAAAACTCTTAACAGGGTTAACAGGGATGAGAGCGTTGATAGCGATTATGTTGACCCTGAATTAAACATAATTTGGCGTAATTCAACAGATAGAAGAAAAAGAATTCCTTTCAACCATGAAAACAAATTGCTCGTCAAATATATAATTGCAAAACAAATATAAGCATATTAACTGGTTTTTATTATTTTTTAGCAATTCTTTCTTAGAAATGATTTCTTTTAAGATATATGCAATTGTAGTTTCTGTGGCTTACAAGTTGAACCGAATTCTAGAATGAGTGAGGAAAGAAATTACAGTTTCAGAACTTAAAATATTTTTTGGGCTATTAATACTTATTAGTTTTTTTAATCCCTAAATCATATCCAAGATTACTGAAAGAGAAACAGGTTCTACAATCTATAGAGCATACATGAATTCAACTCATATCGAGATGTTTACATTTTTTTCCATTGAGAGGACCTCCAGATAAACTTTTCAAAATCAGATTTCTTATTGATTTTTTCATTTCTGAAATTATGGAAATTTATTACTCATCTAAGGAGCTTTCCTTCTACTTAGCGATGGTTCTTTGGAGAGGCAGGCTTATTTTTCATCTATATAAAAAAAAGAAGGAGAAACAAATACGGGATCAATCTTTACACCCTTAGTGAACCCCATATATTGGTTGTTAGGTTTTTAGTGTATTCTGGTCAATCAGATGAATTAGGTGGGAAGATATATACTGCAAAAGTTGACATACATCTATAAGAGGAACGTTAGGTAATGGTCACTCCATTTATATGGACAATTTTATAATAGCTTTTATCTATCTAACAAAGAATCTTACACACGACACGTATTGCACTGAGACTTTGTGTAGCAACAGAAAACATAACCCTACCTATTTGACAGAATTCACACTCTAGAAAGACAAAACCATACCCCAGTACTCGGAAGGCATTATAGTAAGAAAATGGAAATACAAATATTTTGTTTTATATATTTCTACTGGATTTGAAATCCAAATGGTGACAATTATGAACAAACATGGACAAGAAAAACAGAAATCATTACCAAATGCACAATACAATGCTCATATGTAGGGCGTAGAAGGAAGGAGCCAGTGAGAACTACTACCCCTGTGAGCGTAAAACATTAGGGCCTACACTGGTATCAAAAATTTGTATACATTGTAACCTTTCACTTTTCGTGGTTACAGTAAAAAAAAAAACAATACACTAAGTATTTAATAGTTTAATGGGCACCATTCTATGAATAAGCATAGACACTTGTATTTTAAATTTTCAGGATCGTGGGATCTAGGAAAGTGTACTTTTCTAGTCACAAACAAACTACAGATCTCTTTGGTAATACATATTTTAATATCCTGGTATTTCTTTTTGCCTGAAATACAAACATCTGAATAATAATATATTTCTTATAATTAAACATACAAATATAACGATTGAATTCTAATGGAGACATCCCTGAAAAGAAACATACATATAGAAATATATGTATATATAACAATCCTTAAATATTATGTCATGATAGTCTTTATATATTTTATAACAATGGTTATGGTTACTAATATGTCATTTATAACAATCCATCTGATTGTTCTTAAATAAGCAATCCACAAAACAATTGTTTAATGAAAAAATTTAATAAAAAGCCTCTATTTTTTATAGATATTTTGATCATAACATAAAATATTTGTCTATAGTGTTTTGACAATTTTATTATTTATACATTACGTTAAAAACTTTGATATCTAAAATGTTGTAATTAGTTTATTAAAAGTTTTAACATAGGCGTCTATACCAGGACGCAGTCACTGACTCTATTTCAACTCAGATTAAAAACTGTTTTGTAATATCTGAATAGCACTAGAAATTGATTGGAGACCATCCAATTGAGGAAAAGTTCTGCAGTGACGAAAGAGAGTCAACATGACCACTCTTGATGAACTATGTCAAGCTAAATGAATTCTCCAAAATGGAACTGATCCCTTCCAATTTCAAAATACTGGCATTGGTTGAATTAATGGACCAATCCGAAACATTCTGACGAAACACATCAGCACACTAACCAACTGCAGAGAATCTGAATAGTTTTTTTTTTCAATTTTGTGGAAAAACTAATCTTTCTTAGTTAGATACTTATTTTATAATAAAAGAATAAAGTTTACAATGTATTTTATTACAATTAATATTGTATTATTTTTAATACAATATTTAAACTTTCCCTTTCATACCAATCATTTACTTGTGATTCTAAAACATTTACCAATTTCGGAACACTGTCTGTCTGTCCATACATTGCTTCGAATATACAATCACAATATGAGCAATGACGCAAGTTTCCTTACATCATATCTCTACGCTATATATTGAAACACATACTCACCCAACTTAGAGACCAAAAAATGTGATGAAATGTTACAACATATGGTGTAAATGGTGACAGTCAACTACATGTTTCTCTACAATATGCATAATCCAGCTAATTATAAAACATTGCTGTACGATTTTTATCTTAAACTTTTGTAGATGTTTTTGCCACCCAAATAACAAATTTTAAATACTCCTTCACGAAACGCTCTACAAAAATTAATAAAAAATGAAGACTGTGATAATAAAGGTGGAAGAAAAACGAAGGCACTGATTGGATTTGTGCAAAAGGCTACTTTTTTTGGGACAAAAGGGAATTTTACTTATTGCATCTTGTGGTCATGGAACTACTGTAATAACCAATTCATATTTCTAAACGTTAAAAAATCTTAGAAGAGCTATACAAAATAAACTACATGAAATGCTATCCTACGGAATTTTGTTTTTGTATGACAATGCCTGGCTACACATGACAAATCTTATAGCTAGTGAATCGAAACAGATTTCATAGAAAATCTCTAATTATTCACCCTATAGCCTTGATCTAGCTCCTACCAATTATTTTATCTTTCTTGACCTTAAACTTTGAATTTTATTGTAGAGATAACGACGAAATGAAAATTAGTGAGTGACTAGTTAATCACAGGCGACAGAATTTTTCAAAGACGGAAAGAAGAAGCTAATGAAATGCTATGAAAAATATGTTGAAGTCGAAAGCAACTATATAATAAAAAATGAAATAAAAAGAAAATAATAGAAAAAAGTTAAATAAATATAGTTTTAATTAACCCTTTGAAGAGTACAGGGAAATACCGATTAACGAGTACGGCCGTTCTTGAACGTTCTCTGTGCTGTTTGCGTAAATGAGTATGGACGTTCCGGAACTTTTTAGGTAACGTCTGAGCAATAAAAGTATTTATCATAAAACAAATTAGTCATGGCTTATTGTGTTGTCACAATTCAACAAGAAATAGTATTAAGAACACATGAAATCGGGTTTTTCACAATTAATTGTAAGGCAGGACAACTCCAGGGGGCGTGGTTTCAGGAGAATTCACCATGCGTATTGATTGGCGCGTAAATGTAGGCATCGTCTTCTCCGCGGTTGTTTCCCCCCTACACACACCTGTGCCTATGTTCCTTGTGTAGTATAAGTGATTTGTATCATTATATTATTATGTTACGTATATTATTATACATCAAACATGAAAAATTAAACACTACAAAGCTTTTTTACAGATTCCCCTCTGTCTAGTCTTTTGACACATTTAGCCGCGTCTCAAACGAAACCAACACACGATTCCAAGAAAATTGAAAAGAAATGTTATATTTTCCATAATGTAGGCTATACTAAATTGATTCGTGGAAAAAAAGCGGCCCATCAAACGTTTTTGTCTGTGTATGTCTGCTATACCGACGGGTGACAATGCCACGGTGTTTTTATGCCGCCGACAATGGGATACCGCTATCAGCAAACGAAACCAACACACGCTTCCAAGAAAACTGAAAAGAAATGTTATATTTTCCATAATGTAGGCTATACTAAATTGATTCGTTGAAAAAAAGCGGCCCATCAAACGTTTTTGTCTGTGTATGTCTGCTATACCGACGGGTGACAATGATTTTTCAGTGCAAATTTTTTTTAAAGTACATTTATCAGTGTAAATTTTTATTCTACAAGTTTTTAACACAATATTATTATATTATTATACATTTGTAACCAATAAAACAACTATTTTCAAATTTTTTTTTCTTACTCCTTGACAACAATTTTCTTGTAAATACTTACTAACCAGCTGTTGGCTATTTGGGACGTTCAGGAACGGCCGCACTCGTCAAAGGGTTAATAGTAATATGGATTTTTTATATTTTCCAATTTATTTCAAATTGGAGATTACTTAAAAAACATGCTTAGTAATACTAAAATTTTTTAAAAAAATCAAAGATAAAGGAAAGTATATGCATTCCTTTATCTTGGGTGAAAGACCCTATCTCTTGAATACTCTAATAGCGTCAGGATCGGAAAAGAACAAGAGTTGGTAAAGAGAGACCTGACAGTAAAGATGAGAGAGAGGGTTCTAACCTAAGACAACATGAAAAAAAAACATGTACATTCAGTTAGGGTCTCTTTTTTAAAAAAATCATAATAGATTTGTTCCAAAAAACACTTCTAAAACAATTTTTTTTTTTTAATTCTATTTTTTATGAGAAGTGCATAAATACGACAATAATTTATTGGCCGTGATTATGATAAAACCCAGACTGGAATGATCAAGGTATTTAACTAATATGTTTATGTGAAAATAACCTAAGCATTTATAACTTACATTTCCAGAATTGCCATCTTCGTTTAATTTTATCTTTACAAACAGCGTGACTACTAACTGTAGATGCTATTTCTTTGTCTTTTGAAGGGAAGCTAAAATAATTCTTTACATCTGTTTTTCCGCTAAACAAGAATACAGGGAAAATTAACATAAAAATGTATGTAATATTTTAATTTAAAACTTGAATAATTTGGGATAATTTTTAGCTTATGTACATTGTTTACTGCATTTAAATCCAGCAAGGTTATGGCCACATAAGTCTTCTTATGTTATTTTCTACTACTGGGTTTAAATAAATGTAGTATCGAATGAAAAATAAGGGTAAAACTGGTTTTTTAGATCAGGAAATCTAATTTAGTCTATGTATATATGGCTAGCTTAAAAACTGCAAAATTATATTACCCTATTAAAATGTTTTGAGGTGCCATGAGATCCTTCAAATTTTTACATAAAATTCACAATTTTGAAAAATCTATGTCAATAAAGGTAATTTCTTTACTACTTAAAATATGAATTGGCATTGTCTCAAAACTTTGTTTTAACTATTTCAATTTATAGCAGTCTGCCAAAAATAATTTTACTTCAATATTTTTTTAAAAATATTTTTGATTTTAATAATTTTTTTTTTTTTAATTTCAGTGATTTTCAATATTTTAATCAACTGTAAAGAGCTATACTTGTGGAAATTTCTATAACCAAATGAATGAAAACACAATTTTCCACGAAAAATCACTTTATTTGTGAAATACAAATACAAGATGACGTTTCAATAACTAAACTAAATAATAAACTAAATAAAGTGATTTTTTTGTGGAAAATTGTGTTTTCATTCATTTGGTTATCCAATATTGTATGCAAATCTTAGAAATATACAAATATTAGAACTATACACAAATATTAGAATAGATGGTATGTGGATTAAATTAATATTAAATAATAGAATATGAAAGATATTAATGATTGATATTATATTATTTTATAAACCTCTTAAAAAGAATATACTTTTTCTTCCTCTGTATTTTATGAAAAAGTTGAATATAGTTGCTTGTTAAAAACTAAATTAAAATGTTCCTTTTAGTTCGAATGTTCTATCATTTTCTGAGACCCACCACATGCAACTATTAAAGATTCTGTCCCTAGCTTTACTGTTTTATCAACTACTTGAGTATTACATGGAAATCCAACAAACTCTACTAATTAAGAAAATAAACAAAATTCTGTTTCATCCTATAAATATATTGCCAAATAGTTACTAAACTTTGATAAACATTCCGGTCTCATATTACCTTCTTAGTATGATTACTTTTAGAGACTTTGAAAATACTTTTTTTTTTGTCATCCAATTCTTCTTTGGAGATATAATTGAAGTAATTTAATCTCCTTTTGTTTTTGTAATCAAATACTGCTAGAATTGTACACAGTTAAAAAATGATCAGGTTTACCTTTGAAATTAGTATGTGTTCCCTTGGGGAGCGGAATTTTTGTATTATCGGTTAGGGAAGAAATGAGCTTATATCAAATCAAAACATAATAATATACAGCAACGTGATTTTGCTGTATTTGTTGACTATGACATCAGTTCGCATACTGCCAAGCTACACAAAATGGAAATAATATTGGGTCGTTCAGATAAAAATGAAACACTAAAAAACCATTTCTTAATTCTGCCATTCCAAATTGTTGGAATAGTAAGTTAGTAAAGTACATATTTACAAATAGTAACTTGTATTCACTAACTACTTAGCATTGGAATAATATCCTGTATATGGTACTTATGCAAATAAATTAATAAGTTTTTTCAGTCATATTACAACGAACAATAAAACCTGCTTAACATGCAAAACTTGTAATTTAACAGTTGTTTTTAAGAAATTTTGATTTTTATTAACAAGTCTCTATTTTTTATCACAGGAAACTCGTTTAGGCATCATTGTATTTAGACTTCAACCTGTTGCTGACCTTTGACTTAATATCGTTTTTAAGTTCCTAAAATATAGAATTGCTCTGTGAGACAATTCAACAAATCAAATGACCCAAAAGGTCTTCAGTCTACAAAAGCAACCAGTAAGAATTATGGCTTGTTTGGGCCATCGTGAATCTTGTAGAGATCTATTTAAAAATTTAAGTATTTTGACATTTCCTTGTATGCACATTGTTAGGAATAAGTTAATATTAGGTTAATATTAGGTTGTATTAGGAAGAACTCTTATTCACAAAGCTTAGAATGATCCAACTATTGTGAAACAGTTAAAAAAATGTTGAAATGATTGTCTTGCAACTGAACTAGGACAACAGAGAGAACTAAAGGTATATAAGCGGTCAGCATGATTTGGAGGGGTCTTTGGTCTTTTGGAGCTCTTGATGATACTGGCAGGTCGATAGCCGTGATGCAGGAATTTAGTCCAGGAAGTCTACTCTACAAAAGTAAGCAAGCATTTCTATTTTTATAAAATCACCAATAAAATGTAATCTCATTTATTAGAGAATAACAATAGTTGGAATACTTCTGGGCTTTGAGTAAATAATATTGTTTTGTTTTGTTGTTTAATTGAATTCTTATTTTTGTGTTCTATTAAAGTTTTGTATTAAAGTATCAGGGAAATAGACATAAGTTTCATGTCAATGATAAAAGTTAATAAAATACTGCCCATGATTTGATAACTAATTGAAACTGAGAACCCAGGCATATTTTGAGGGCCGTTCATAACAACATCTTTGAAGTAATCTCACATTACAAGTATAAGAGTTCCGTGACTCAAAAAATTGATTAACATACATCCAATACACAACATAAAAATGACTTCCATCGCAAAGAGCACAGAATGAAAGCTACCATCTGAGACTGGAATCCGTTTCATGAAAAAAATTCCTAAAGAGTTTTAAAAAAACAATGGAAGTCAATGTTTTTTAAAAACAAATTAAAGCTGTTGCTCAAGTTTAATGTTTATAAACTGTGAGGGAGTTTCTGGATACCATATTATAACCGTGCGAGTCTTTTATGTAGGCCTATGTGCGATATAATATCGTTCATAATTTGACAATAAGTTTTGTGTATTTTATGTAATATTTTTATTGTTTTTCTTCTAATTAATGTTATTTGTTATCATTTTATTGGAATTGGTTATGTTATACTTGTTTTACTGTTGATTTGTTCCCAATGTTTAATTACATTTTAGTAAGTCTAGAATTGATATTTGACACTTGTTATACAATGAATGATTTGTCAACAACAAAAGTAATAATAAATCAATTTAGGTTAGAGTTTAATAGGGCACATAGTCTATTAGTTTAGATGTTGTATGGATAGGAGACTCAGGTTTACCTTGGAAAGTGGTTCTTGGTATTATCTAACAGTACACAAATAAGAAAACACACACAAAAGACACTAAAGTTCTTAAATATTTCGTAAACTCTGTTCACTTTCTTAATCAGTAGAGAGTATAAAAAGAAGACTGAACTGTTTCAATCTAGGATGGATCTGTGCTGAGTGTTGAACCACAGATGATTTTTTCCCCTTAGTCTGTTGGGAAAGGAAAAAGGATGATTTATCTAAGATTAAGGTTAGGGGGGTTCTCTAGATTTTGTGACCCATTGAAGATACAGTTTCCACTCCACCTTCTTAGTTCTGAGGGGTTACATTCTGGAGGGAGTAATTTTATAATTTTTGTCATAAAGCAGTCATCAAAAGTGACAATGTTGTAGATTGCTGCATGTTATGCAGTTGGTTTCTCTATATCCATGATTTTTACATCATGTCCGTGGTCATTCATCCTAGTGCTTAGGTTGTCTGAGTTTATGCCAATATATTGAGCTGGACAAAACCTGCACTGTAGTTAGAAGATAACATTTTTTGTTGTACAGTGATAACATGATAACAAGTCATGTGTGATGACCTTTATTTTAAATTCTTTTTTTACTGGAGAAACTATTGAAGTAGTTGGATGGAAGATGTATTTTGCAACTTAGCCTATCGAATAGAAAATAACTGGGAGGGGGGAGATTAGGTTGTTTAGGTGTGTTGGGATCCAGAAGCTTGGAGTGAACTAACACGTGTTTCAGATTTGTAGACTGTTTAAACAAGACTCTGGTGAAAAGATTCTTGGTATGATTGGAAGCTTGTAGAATTTTGAACCCTTCTTTCTGTATATGCTTTAATCTCAGTAGGCCTGGGTGATGATCGGTGACCAGAGAGATGGACAAGTTATCTTTTTTCTTGGGTGTCTGTGTTTGGTGCCAAATGAATTTGATTCCTAACCAGTTTTTCAGGATAACCCCTTTTTACAAAGACAAATGAATTTCTTTTGTTAAATTCATGTAGTTGACTCTCTTTCAAACAAATCCTTTTGACACTGATTGCCTGAAAATAGGGAATAGCTTGTTTAGTATTCATAGGATAGCTGCTGTTGAAGTGGAGGTATTGTAGATGGTTTGTTGGTTTACCATGGATGACCGTTTGTATTTTGCCGTCCTTTAGCTTTACATTGATGTCCAGGATGGTAACTTGTGAAGTAGACATAGTCAAGGTGAAATTGATAATAGAAAAATTTGAAAGACTTTCTAAGAAGTGATCTAATTGTCCGGATGTTCAAAAAGATATCGTCAATGTATCTGTACTAACAAAGAGATTGATGGAGTTCCCGCCTAAGAAAAGTTTTAACCAATTCTGCCATGTAAAGGTTTACATAGGATGGACCCATTCTGGTACCAATTACTGAGGCGTTTTTTCAGTAAAGAAAGATAAATTTGTAGACAATGTAAATTGTGTTAATGTGACTTTCTTGCAATATAGACAAAGTAAATGATTAACAGTTTAGAATCAATTTATTGTAGAGTGTGTAGGAAATCGATGGACACATGAATAGAACTGTGAATTTGTAAAGACAAATTGAGATCATCAGCGGAAACATTAAGTCTACAATGGAACTTTACATCAAAACCGAGGGCTGCTCACCACAAAAGACGTTCACCCTGGAGATGGCTACTATGTGGTAACAAAAATAATAGACAATCTTATATTATTTTTTGTGTAAAAAAGACTAATGATGAAAAATAGATGTTAAAATTTGTTTAAATAAGTAATTGTAATGGAATAAGTAATTTTAAAACTTTTAAACTAACATTTTAATAAAATATAATATTTTTTTTTTATATATGAGAATAAAGATGCTCATAACAAATCTAATCATTAAAAGTTGCAACTAATTAAAGTAGAATCATTTATAAAAAATTTTGGTCTCTTCAAGACAGAACAATTTTAAATTTACAATATAAATAATTTCAAATAATATACTATTAATATGTATGTGTATAAATACCTTTAATGAATTACTATGTTCAGTTTCAGCAGAATAAACAAGGATTTTTATTTACTAGACAACCACTGTTAGTACACTTTTAAAAGAAAAAATGACCCTGAGAGTATTTTAATTTAAAGTAAATTCTTTACATTTTCAAAATTGATGAATTAATTTCATCTGGCGCCCTTAGCTGAGCAATTTTTTCATAAATTCTTAATGTTATAAAGTGTCAAATTAAAAATTTACAAATTAGTAGTTTACACCACAGTTTATTTTATATTTACACATTACAAAAGCATTTTAACTAACTTTTTTAATATATAGAACTGAAATTATACCTACTGTATTATGTTAAAAAAATTATTGGTTGTTATTTCTTAGAAAATTGATGCAATCTGTTAAGCTTATTAAAAAGGGGTTACCATTAAATTATTTAGTAAGTCAGATTAACAAAGGAATATCCTTTTATTTCTATATAACCTACTACATTTAAGTAATTGTTTTGTGAAACACAAATTAATAGAAAATTAATAAATCATTGACATCACAGCTACAATTATAAGACATTACTTAATATATAACAGCATTATTGTAAAACTTTTAAGTGGTAGAGGTTGTAATAGTATACTTATTGCGACAATCAATACTGGCTACACTTCTACAATGGCAGTAAACGCAACACGAAATTCCAGCTGAAAAACACAAACATGAATTTCTTGCACAATTTAGACATGAGCAACTAGGCACACGTTCGTTACTGGGAGGAAACAGTGCAGTAACACGTGAGGGCTGTAGACAATCACCTCCATCTTCGTAACCAAACTGTGTAAAGTCAAGTTGTGTGATGTCATCATTTAAACAGGTTACATATAAGTGTGTATTGTAGTAGGCCCTTAAAATGTGTGATTCAATTGATGCACTGGTTGGTGGGAGATCATCTATTGAAATGTTTTTTCCATGTGTATAAAGAAACACTCGCAATTCATCCATTGTCTTACAAACTGATCCTGTTGCATTATTACCTCACTTGCAGGAATTCTAAAGTTTTTGAGAAATGCTTCTGATTTACTTGCCATTGCAGCATGTTTTGTACCTACTTTGCTGGTACAATCCGACCCAGTTAGGAAGTGTAAGGCAAGAAGTACATTGCATATTGCAATTCGTTCAGCCATTACATGAACAGGAACTTCGTGCGTCGTAGCTTCAACACCTAGTCGAATCCACAATTCCTTCAATCCAAGATTCTTGAAGCTAGTCCAATGATATAACAGCAGAACAAGAACGTCTGTGTCATTTGATAATACCATCACTCTCTGATACCCTCTGGATGTTGAATGTTTAATATGGGGCATTATACGGAGATCTGCCTCCTCTAACATGGCACATTGTAGCTCTATGTGGATTGTCTTAAATTGGTTTTCTGTATGGAAATACATGAGGTTGGGTTTGGAAAAGATGTTGCACTACAGAAGACCTGTACATTTGGCCATATAATGTCGCTTTTTTTGTAGTACATATGATTTGAAGCCGTCTTGAAGTTTTACTTTTTTGGAACTAGAAGACCAAAAATTGTCTTTTTGTACTGGAAAAGGTGTTTCACTTTTTATAGAGTGCATACTGATAGATCCACATGTGCAACGACGAATTCGTTCAAAACTCTTGGGCGACTTATCGAAGTATGAATCAAATATGAAGTCTATTCTTGTCGCTATACCTTCTGTATTTTTATTCACATAAGAACAGATAAGTTTCGCAAAAATATGAAAATGTTTTCAAGTCCTTCTGAGATATCTTTCTTGTACAAGCCACGAAATCCACAATATAAGAAGTTTCAAGATCTGGTAAGTTTACAGTACAGCCATCTGTTGTAGTTAATACCTTCTCCAATTCGGAGGATAGTGTGCTCTTGTTTGTTTTGGTAAATAATCCGTTTTCATTGAAAAGGAAGACATTTTCAACAATCTCATATTTTAATAGTTCATGAATAGGGTAACGTCTCTCTCTTGCTAGTTGAATTGTGCGTTGACCCATAGCTTGTGTTTTTTTTTTTTTAATTTTTTTTTTTTTTTTTATTATTGCTTTTAACAATCTGTTTTTCTGTGAGGATGCTATTCATTTGTGGTAAATTTGTTCTATAGATGGTATCTGAAATATTAGCTTTCTTATCAATGAATCTGTTTTTCCTAAATATTTCATAATGCTTCCTTTCCTATTGTGAATACCTGAAGTAGCTTATTTTTCACATCATCTTGTACGGTCTCTTGTGTAATAATGTTTCGCAGTTCTTTTGCACCTGGTGAAAATGGGTTTGCGTTATCTGTAATGAATTTCATCATATTTTTTATCTTACTTTCCAAATTATTTGATATAACTGATGATGCATCATGGTGTGGTCTTAATTCATAATTTTCTGAATAAAAATTGGTAACGTTCCTGTACAAATTACTTATTGCAAGGATTTCATGGTAAATCAGTTCCCATTCTGTTACTGTTGTTTTCTTCCGAGTTATTCCAAAACCACCAGAAACACTCTTCTTGGATCTATTTATTGTTTACTCTAGGCACATATCTGCAGCTATTAGAAGACCTTTGAACTACAAAGGCCCCCCTCCATAAACTTTGCGTAGACTTCTGGTGACTTTTCTTCCAACTGTCTTGCATTTTCGAAATATACTGATCACCAGCGCAAATAATTAACGAGTCGAGCGTAATTGACTTGTACTTGTGGTAACGTCTGTTTCATCACATTTTCTAAGCTTAGCACTGATCTTCTCCAGCTGAACCTTGTGAGAGTAATTTTTATAACATGCATTAGTTAGATGGAATTTAAAGATGGTATTTTGACCAATTTCTGTGAGTCTGTTGAACGTTTCACCTTGACGAATAGCACCTGCTTCCCAGACTCGTTTTCGACCGTTTTCCGATACTGGCTCAACTTCAGCAACTTTCTGACATATAACACATATTTCAGAATCGACTGAAATTCTTCTTGTTGTTAAAGATATACCTCCTGGTTCCATATTATAAACCACTCTACTCAGTCATGACTACATGTTATGAAATAGGCTTGGGAAAAAAAAAAACAAATTTAACCCCTTCAGAACCAAGGAAAAAATAAGTTTTAGTGTCAGCAATTTTTGTTTTTCTATTGATTGCCATGGTATATGTGAAAAGACCACACAATAATTAAGAGTTTTTGATTTCTTTCCTAAAAATAAAAAAAGGTTATGAAGAATAACAATGTTATTTAACGTCACAACAATTGGCTTAATAGCTCTGGGAATCTGTCAATTTTACTTTTGTTAAGCTGACAGCTTATACACACGGTAACCATGTAAACATAAACAAAATAATTAACACTTCAACCGTAACATTAGTACATAAAACAACAATAGCACTTCTATTTATCAAAACTAAACGAAAACTATTAATTAAAAACTTCAAAATAACACACACTATATGAGATCACTCAAAACAAGGTTAGAGTAGACATCAACTAACAGCAAGCAGAAACAGCTTTTTTGTCAACAATAGAAATAAAACTATCAGCTGGTCTTTTTTACAGTGATATGAAGTGGCTATAAACTAGGCCACTTTGTCTTCTTCAGATAATACTGAGTCAAAGGTTTAATCAGTGGAACGAGAAATGATTTTGTGTTATTTAACATAATACAATAGGTATGGTTTTAGTTCTATAATCAGTGAAATGAGAAATGATTTTGTGTTATTTAACATAATACAATAGGTATGGTTTTAGGTCTATATATTTAAAAGTTCGTTAAAACGCTTTTGTGATGTCTTTAATGTGTTCAGCGCCCTAAAAAACCTTTAAAATGACACCTCACATGCCTATAAGCATTGCGTTTATTATTTTTCAAAATTGGCGTCCATTTTCCAAAATGGCCGCCCTCAAAGACTATCACCCAACTTTTTTTTTATCACTACACTACTACCAACAATATCCAACTGAGTGATACTCTGGTAAATGAATGACATACAGAAGTATTCACAGCAAGTGTATTATAAGGGTTTAGCAAGGCATAATTAATAAAATGGCAGTATAAGATCGACACAGGCAAGACGTCTTCCCTCACTGGTGGCTGAAGCACTACTCCTCGTGTTCTCTAATCCCTCGAGTACATACTGGATAATGAAGGGGAGAGGGGGAATGTTGAATAATCACCACAGGATGTATGTTGTTCTGTTGTTTGTTTAAGAAATGTTCTAGAGCTAATAGACCATGTGCATGAGGGATAATGGTGTATAAAGATACATCTATGGTTACAAGAATTATGTTTGAAGGCAAGGGTTGTGGTACTGTAGGCCTACCACTTGAATACCTGCGAGTGGACACATGTGCGGAAGGGAAAATTTGCCCCACCCCTGCACGGAACTGGTCGTTGCCTATTAAGCCCACCTACTACTCATGCTGACAGTGTATGGCACACGTATTATCTCAAGAGTATAACATATATATTGTAATTTAGGGATACTATGTCCAACTGTGAAGCCGTGTTTAACATTGTAGTGAGTAATGCCAAAGTATGTTGAAAAATATTAGCAAACAATTACATTCAGTAAGTGCATACAGAGGGTGAGCTTGCTGATGTTTTTGGATTGGCTCTTAGACAGGGCCGAGTTTGATGGGAGAAGTGATAGAGAGTAATGGCAGCCACGTTTCTATCACAGGCCTTCAAGTCGTAGCGCCAAAGTATTGAAGATGGAAATCCATCCTAGACTAAAACAATTCTGTGTTCTTTTTATACTATCTACTGACTGAGAGAGTGAAAAATGTTTACAAAAATTTCAGAACTTTAGTGATATTTGTGCGTTTAAAAAAATAAATAAAAGACATTGAAGTTCTTGTATTTGTATATATTAAACATTATAGTCATAAATGTTAATTTATGATTTAATTTTTGATAAAATGGGTGACCAGGAGATTAATGAAGTTTGAAATAATGACTGTGTCTGGCGATCCAAAAGTCATAATATAAAGTTGTTTCATGTTGGAAATTATATATTTTTTAAATAAATTGTACATTTATATGGTTTCTTTAGTGGTGGTATTGGATGACAACTACCCTGGAGAAGAGTTTGGATATTTGGTAACAGTATACACCGAAGCAAGGATAGGAGCAGGAACCAATGTAGGCATAAGACTTTTTGGAAAAGAACTTTACAGCCGGGTAATTTACATTTTAGAGTTTAATTGTTTCACCTTTTACAATTTTAGAACCTTGGAGATGTTACTACAGTATGCATATATGTAGTAAAATCTAGCAATCTTCTTGTTTTCTTGCATATTATCTTTAACCTGACCAAACCTTTTATTATTAGACTTTTAATATTATAAAAACTTTATGATTTTCGATTTGGTAAGAAAAACTTTACTGCTGTACTTCATTACAAATCATAGAATATTATTTAAACACATTGTTTATTGTTGAATTGAATAAACAAAATTTAAATATGATTTACAAATTTAACGGTTCAGGACATTTTAAAACCAATGTATAAGTAAGTTTAAATGCTTTTTAAACTAACAGAAAGAAGAAGTCATTGCTAGGAATTTTACACAATACATCTGTGTCTTAAAATTTAATGTAAAGGGTCATAAAAAATAAAATAAAATTATGCTGTAATTTCAAGGTAAAATAACTAAGCTTATGCTTCGGCTAAATTATTGATTTTTGTAACTATCTAAAAATATACGACCTATAAGAGTTCATATATTTTTGTTACTTTAAAAAAATAATAAAAATGAATTTAAGTTTATTATTTAATCCAAAAGTTTGCTCAGCATTTACGGGCGCCAGGAAGCTTTCGCTTGCCAATTTTGAAAATGACTTTAAATTAAAATCTTATCTCGGGAGTAAGTTCTTTCAAAAGTGTACTCTCAGTGACCTGGTAGAATGAATAACACTGGAACTGAAATTTTAACATAAACATTTATTAAACAAATCAAATATTAACATGAACATTCATCAAAAGAACATATCATGAACATCAATTATGATTAACATCCTACTAAAACTTGAGTTTAATGCCTTTGAAAAAAGGTCTATTTTCATTGTCAAGAATTGACTCTAATTAAAATTTGAATTTATTGAAAATGAACTTGCAAGTAATGAATTACTTTAATGAAGTTAAAATTTTGAAAGGATATTATTCTCATTTTGTCTGATTACAAAAAACATATATAAAAGAAAATTAATTTTGTCCATTACCTGACTGGTATTTGGACTAATAAACTTTTTTAATGAAATTGATTAAATTTACATCTATGAAATACAAAGAAGAACATAGAACATATTATATATAATTTACATATTCGAATCATAACATGTTATGCACATGGTTTTACCAAATTGCAGAAACTCATTGTCTTTAGGATCATTGTTCCTCAGCCTGTGTTCTTAGCGTTGAATTCCTGTTGAGTACGCCTGTGATTCGAATAATGTTCATATTGTGATGCTTAAAACAAAGTTCATATAACGTATTAAACACAATAGTTCATTGTCCGTTTTAAAACAAAGCACATGTTCGAAGTTGCACAATCTAGTTCTTTTTCCTATTTTTTAAACACATACGATCTTAAAAACATGGAACATTGTCATTAATACTTTTACGAATGTTAGTACACCATGAATTTAACATAATTAATACTTCCGAACATATTTTCTATCTTTTAACAGCAAACTCGTAACACAACCTGACATAGGTCTTTGAGCAACAAGCCCCAATCCTAGACTGATTTCCTAACACGTTTTCTTGCTATTCCCAAACCTGTTCATTCCGGTTAAAACTGCGCATCTCCTTTACAATGATAGATCCAATAGTCCATCACACCCCCCAAAAAAGTGTCCAATCATGATTTCACATAACACACAATTAATAAACATTTTATTTCAAAAATTTATCTTAAATTTATACATAATTATTTATTTTGTTTATTTGGAAATCTATTTTATCTTTAAATCTATTTTGTTTTGTACAAAATAATCATCTAATACACATTTAACTCAGTAATCCCCACTACTTTGCCCGCTATTTTTAAAATATTTAATCAAACCAACATTTTTCCAGTATTACAGAAACCCCACCAGTTTTGTATTACAATATAACATATTGTAGTACAAAACTATTATATACAGTATATATAAAAAAAAAATTAATTCAATAGATTTCCAAAACTACTAACTTCAGCATCTAAGAATATTTATATTCATCTAAACATGGTAAATAAGAAATATTCTCTTTATTCAGACTTATTCCTATTTCCTAATTTTTCTTATTAAAAACTAACTATTTGTACACCCTATTACTTAGTTATCTTTAAACAAAAAATCACTTGGCGCTAAAACTTATTTCTAGTCCTGAATAAACCCACATCAGGTTTCTTATCTATATCCATCACCCTTGTTATTGACTTTGTCTGTCAATCAACCTTATCTCCCGCCTCAAGTCTGCCAGCAAGCATCCTGTCGATCTAGCTTTATATTTCCTATGCAATACTCATTGCCAAGATAACTCCAACCTGCATTTAGTTTTTCATTTACAATTTTCACCAATTTACATCTTGAAACTTCTTTATAACTCTATTTAATTAACATTTTCCATCTCCTTTTTAATTATGAATTCAAAAACTTCTCATTATTATTTAAAATTACATTAAATTACTCAACTGCTACTTAACTCTATCTCAAATTACATTCACCTCTTTTATTCCAAATTCACATTATTATTTATTTTGACTTAATTTTAATTATTACTTTTATTTATTTAAACTCTCCATTCTCCTTTGTTTTGCTGGGACAAAACGTTCTTAATTGACTCTACTAGTTATTAAACTTCCTTACTTTAATTAAAATCTCCTAAAAAAAAAATAACATCATTATCATATATAAAAAAAATTTACAGAATTTATCTATCTGCACAAAAAATCTTCTTTACAATAAATTGTATTATCTCTTAGTACCTCATTTTAAAATTCTTCCATCTTTTAGTCTTCTATACTTAAATAATCGGATTGCATTAATCACCTAAAAACTCTTCATTATTATACACATGGCTCCTTGGGACCACCATTGTATCATCACAAAGAAAAACCTCATTAAAAAACCTCATCATTTATTACTCAAAAATCTCCTTAAAAACATCATTATCGCCGTATATTCGTAGAACTCCTCAAAACTTATTCTTCCTTCTGTTACCAGGGGACTTAAATTTAATAAAGGCGGAACCAAAATGGTAACAATGTTTGAAAAGAAAGATAAAAAAAGACAAAGACAAGTTTAATAATTAACAAGGCTCAAGTTTATTGAAAACAGAAAGAAATTTCGACGGTTCAGACTTTGTCATTTACAACAAAAGACATCCTGACACAAATCATCAGTAAAAAAAAACTTATGATTAACAAGATCATAAATTGTAAAAGTTATAAGCCCTTAATTGTAGCATATAATAATTTAGATAAAAAAAAAATTAATCAAGAGATTCTAAAAATTTATCCCCCCTTTTAGTATATATATATATTTATAGTTACAAAAATTTAACAATAAAAAAAAAAACAATGAGCACAGCTTAATAATTCACAGAATTATAATTAATCAAAAAAAAGAATTATACGCCCTTAATGTAAAAGTATAATAATTTAAAAAAAAAAAAAATTAATCAAAAGATTCAAAAAACTTATCCCCCCCCTTTTTTTTTAGTTTATAAGATGATAGTTTCTTTTTAAACAGTTACAGAATTTAACAAAATATAAACGAGCTTGATATTTTAAGTTCAAAAAAGATCATATCTATAGTTAAGATGTTTATCACTAAACTAAAGTTACATAATATAATTGGTTTGAAAATTTCTTAAAAACTATATTGGCCAATAAATTTATATATTTAAAAAAAGAAAAGAATTTAGAAGTTTGAAAATTTTGTTAATTGACGTCAATTATTTTAATTTAGAAACTAACCTCTTGGAGGTTGTTAGGACCGAAAATTGCATGCAGGCTCCACCCAAGAAATTGTTATATAATTTATAAATAATTACACAAGTCTACATCTAGAAAATAGTTTTAAGGAACACATATTTGCGGAAGTAAATTTAGGCACATATACAATATGAGTTAGTTAAAGTTCTGTAAAGTCAGCTGTAAAAAGGGACATCACTTTTATGCACTTGAAAATCTGAAGTTATGTTATACAAAAAACGTGTTTTGCCAACAGGACGAAACTTGTTAGGATGTTTCGCTGGTTTGCGCAATGTGAGACAAGAATTTCTCTATTTCTCCTATTTCTTCTACCAGCATATTAGCTATGGCAAACAAAAAACACGTTTTTTTTAAACGTCTGTGCAAAATCAGACATGTTGTAGCATTAATGTTCTTTATTGAAGAAAATATCTGGTTATTTGTCAAAATTAAAGTAAATTAATTGCATCACAGAAATTCGTTAAGATTGTAATTAAAAGCTTCTTAGATGATTATAAATTTATTTATATATATATAGTTTTGTTTAAAAGAAAGCTTGTATAAGACTTGTAAGATTCTTCAAAAGTCTATAAAACGAAATTTTCTGATTTAGAAGAAATTTCTCTAATTGTTTTATATTTGACATGTTCAATAAGATATGCTGATCATTCAATGTTCAACATTAGTTTGCACTTATTTCACAAAATTGTTCAAAACTTAAAATGTGCCTTTACAAGGTTTTGTAAATGATGTTTTAAGAAAAGAAAATTTTTTTTATAATAATTTAGTTTCAAAAGAAAATAGAATATTAAATAAAACATGAAATACATATTCTAAAGAATACATGATATTTAACAAATTATTTAAAAAAAATTAACAAAATTTATAATATGACAAAATCTGTAAGGTTGAAGTACCTGGTTAATCCTGTCGCAGTTCACGTGAGCGTGTACCGAGAAAAATGATGATTTATTTTACATTTTAGAACGAGATTGTTTAAACTAAAGCGCACAAACTGTAAATTAGCATGATGTAGTATAAGACTTGTAAAATTTGAGAAAAAAAAGAACTTTTGTTAACGGAGTAATGCAGAATGTAGACCATGTTGTTATCACATCTAGACTGTGGACGGGTAGTAGGGAAGCTAGCTTGACCGGCGAATTGTACTTTGTATTCAGGTGTCAGGCGATGCTTGGTTTTGGAGAGGGCCGCCAGGTGCCAGCATCTGTCAAGGCTAAGCAAGTTGAATGTATATTTACGAATGTGTTTTTGAATGCTACAGCTCTCCCCCCCCGAAAGACGGAGTTAGGGTAGAGTCAGAAAAGGGGGCCAGAAGGGCCTCCCACAAAATTTAGAAAAAAAAGGGACAAGGGCCAGAAGGGCCTCCAAAAGGATTCTAAGGAAAGGGGCCAGAAGGGCCTCCTACGAAATTTTGAAACGGGGCACCTGATAGAAACAACGCTTCATAATGCTTTTACAATCACCACTCTAGGGTGTAGCCTCCTTCGGCACTTACTTATTAAATTTTGAAATTTCTATAGCGTCTCAGCTCTTCCCACCTATCATTGGGTCAAGCCCCCGACAGAAAGAGCTGAAGGGTGACGCAAAGGTCGACATTGCTGTGCATGAACTGACTTTGTACTCTAAGGTACGTGGGGAAAGGGGTGGAGTGGCACCTCGGGAATACCAAGTGGAGGTGACCACTCCGGGGACTGGGGAGGGAAAGTGCATAACACTTTAGGCTTACAGGAAAAGGCCGGACTCAGAGGAAGCTCACAAGCGGGAGGAGAATCCTCTGAACCGACCATTAAAATATACATATCAAAAATAAATAAAAATAAAACAAAAACTCCTGAAGCCTTTTAGGTCAGATCATGCTCAGCGTCGTTATTTTTTAAATTCCTCTTCTCCCATACGAAGAGAAATTTAAACTATTCACGGCTCTTAACAATTTCCGTGAGAAAAAAGAATTTTGAAAGGTCTAAACAAATAATCCATTTTTAAAAATAAACAAAGAAGCAGTATGAAACATTGGTGAGTCAAAATTGTTTTAGTGCACAAGGCAGGGCATGTGATGTTTGACTTAAGGTCTTATATGTGTATCATGTGCCCCCCAAAAAAAAAAGGAATTTAATTTAATCAAAAAAAATTGTGTAAAAAAAAATTTCATCAAAATATTTAAGTGATTATAAAAAAAAAGGTGTAAAAGAAGTGTAGCAAAAAAGGTGTGGCAAAAAGACAGTATAAAAAGGTGACCCACAATGTGAGAAAACCTAACTCCGGTTTTCTCAACCCTAATAAAAAACTAATTAAGGAACAAACATGTTGACCTGCTAATAAAAAAGACAAACAACCGAATAATTTAATCAAGACAAACAGGCCAACCATGTCGTCCTATATACAAAAACTGGGCCCCTATAATTTGGAAGAAGAAAAAAATTTTGCACACAATGATATATTTTTTTAAAAAAAAGGTGTTCAACATTTCAATTTACTATTAAACAAATGCCACCATCTGCATCAACCAGTCCACCGCCATCTTGCCCATTGCTCATGATGATAAAATTTAAAAAAATAAATAAAAATAATTTTCCTTCAAGATGACAAAAAAAATTCAAAAGCAAGCTCAGTGTTCTTTAACGAGTCTTCTGCCATTTTAACTGTTGCTGATAATAATAATAAAAAAAAAATAAACCAAGTAATAAAAAAATTTCTTTTAAGATGATGCAAAAAAAGAAAGAGCCAGAGAAAGACTCGAGAATTATATGTAGTGTAGTTGTTGTGTATATATGTGTGTGTGTAAGTATGAATTGATACAGACAAGCGAAAGAAAACTCGAGAAAATTTTGAAGGAAATTTTTGAATTTTTTTGTTTTTTTTTTTTGTTTTTAACTATTTTTGGATTTTATTATTTATTTAAATTTTTTTTGGATTCCCGAATGAGCCCGCTGTCTGGATCAAATTCAGTGAATGACTAGTGTGCAGTGTATGTAAATATATATATATAAAAAAAAATATTTAAGCAGACAAAATAATAATAAAAAAAAATTTTATCGAAATTGGTTTAGAAGTTTTTGTGTAAGTGTTTATAAAATAAATAAATAATAAAAAAGAGACTATAGATTTATAGAGATTTAAATATTTAAACTAAATAAAAAAATTTCATCAGCAACAGTTGTGCAGTATTTGAAAAAGCTGCAAAACATAAAAATGAGCCTTGTTTAACAAAGAAAATTTTGAATTTAAATTTAGATAGTTCCAATGCAAAATTTTGAAAATTAACTAGGGTTCCAGAATTTAA
Source organism: Aphrophora alni (assembly GCA_963513935.1). Lineage (NCBI taxonomy): Eukaryota > Metazoa > Arthropoda > Insecta > Hemiptera > Aphrophoridae > Aphrophora > Aphrophora alni. The sequence continues at coordinate 98,167,109 of OY740769.1, read as the reverse complement.
AATTAACCAAGCTCTGTAATTTAGAAAAAAAAAGACAAGCTAGAATTTAAAGCTAACCACGCTCTGCTACCAGAAACATGTTACCAGGGGACTTAAATTTAATAAAGGCGGAACCAAAATGGTAACAATGTTTGAAAAGAAAGATAAAAAAAGACAAAGACAAGTTTAATAATTAACAAGGCTCAAGTTTATTGAAAACAGAAAGAAATTTCGACGGTTCAGACTTTGTCATTTACAACAAAAGACATCCTGACACAAATCATCAGTAAAAAAAAACTTATGATTAACAAGATCATAAATTGTAAAAGTTATAAGCCCTTAATTGTAGCATATAATAATTTAGATAAAAAAAAAATTAATCAAGAGATTCTAAAAATTTATCCCCCCTTTTAGTATATATATATATTTATAGTTACAAAAATTTAACAATAAAAAAAAAAACAATGAGCACAGCTTAATAATTCACAGAATTATAATTAATCAAAAAGAAGAATTATACGCCCTTAATGTAAAAGTATAATAATTTAAAAAAAAAAAAAATTAATCAAAAGATTCAAAAAACTTATCCCCCCCCTTTTTTTTTAGTTTATAAGATGATAGTTTCTTTTTAAACAGTTACAGAATTTAACAAAATATAAACGAGCTTGATATTTTAAGTTCAAAAAAGATCATATCTATAGTTAAGATGTTTATCACTAAACTAAAGTTACATAATATAATTGGTTTGAAAATTTCTTAAAAACTATATTGGCCAATAAATTTATATATTTAAAAAAAGAAAAGAATTTAGAAGTTTGAAAATTTTGTTAATTGACGTCAATTATTTTAATTTAGAAACTAACCTCTTGGAGGTTGTTAGGACCGAAAATTGCATGCAGGCTCCACCCAAGAAATTGTTATATAATTTATAAATAATTACACAAGTCTACATCTAGAAAATAGTTTTAAGGAACACATATTTGCGGAAGTAAATTTAGGCACATATACAATATGAGTTAGTTAAAGTTCTGTAAAGTCAGCTGTAAAAAGGGACATCACTTTTATGCACTTGAAAATCTGAAGTTATGTTATACAAAAAACGTGTTTTGCCAACAGGACGAAACTTGTTAGGATGTTTCGCTGGTTTGCGCAATGTGAGACAAGAATTTCTCTATTTCTCCTATTTCTTCTACCAGCATATTAGCTATGGCAAACAAAAAACACGTTTTTTTTAAACGTCTGTGCAAAATCAGACATGTTGTAGCATTAATGTTCTTTATTGAAGAAAATATCTGGTTATTTGTCAAAATTAAAGTAAATTAATTGCATCACAGAAATTCGTTAAGATTGTAATTAAAAGCTTCTTAGATGATTATAAATTTATTTATATATATATAGTTTTGTTTAAAAGAAAGCTTGTATAAGACTTGTAAGATTCTTCAAAAGTCTATAAAACGAAATTTTCTGATTTAGAAGAAATTTCTCTAATTGTTTTATATTTGACATGTTCAATAAGATATGCTGATCATTCAATGTTCAACATTAGTTTGCACTTATTTCACAAAATTGTTCAAAACTTAAAATGTGCCTTTACAAGGTTTTGTAAATGATGTTTTAAGAAAAGAAAATTTTTTTTATAATAATTTAGTTTCAAAAGAAAATAGAATATTAAATAAAACATGAAATACATATTCTAAAGAATACATGATATTTAACAAATTATTTAAAAAAAATTAACAAAATTTATAATATGACAAAATCTGTAAGGTTGAAGTACCTGGTTAATCCTGTCGCAGTTCACGTGAGCGTGTACCGAGAAAAATGATGATTTATTTTACATTTTAGAACGAGATTGTTTAAACTAAAGCGCACAAACTGTAAATTAGCATGATGTAGTATAAGACTTGTAAAATTTGAGAAAAAAAAGAACTTTTGTTAACGGAGTAATGCAGAATGTAGACCATGTTGTTATCACATCTAGACTGTGGACGGGTAGTAGGGAAGCTAGCTTGACCGGCGAATTGTACTTTGTATTCAGGTGTCAGGCGATGCTTGGTTTTGGAGAGGGCCGCCAGGTGCCAGCATCTGTCAAGGCTAAGCAAGTTGAATGTATATTTACGAATGTGTTTTTGAATGCTACACTTCATAAATCGTCGTATTCTTCATTAATATCATCGTAGAACTCAAAGAACTTCTCAAAAAACTTCAAATTAACCATTAATGCAATCAACTACCATTCTTACAAAAAACTTTTCAATAGAACAACTTCATCTTTTAATACCATTTTACTTAATACTTCTGTAAAATCCTCATCTTCATAAAAAAAAACTTCAAAAACTTCTTATTTAACTTCTTCACATAAAAAACTTCATCTCTATTAATTAAATACAAAAATCTTCATTACCTTATAAAAAAAATTACATTATTTCCCAGCTAAAACACCTTACTACCTTTAAAATCATAAATACCTTTACCAAATTACTCCTCAACAATCATCTATTATCTTAAACTCCATTATCATTTATTTAAGTCTCAACTTCAAATATTTATTCTCAAAATTCATTAAAATCTCCTCACTTATTATTATTTAGAACAAAATTTAACATTTTTTTTTTTTTAACTCGTTATTTACTTTAAAACAAAAAATATAAAAAACTTCATTATTATTCATCTTGGCAATGCCTTTCATAGATTACTCAATCTTTTCACAAGTTATTCCTTTTACAAACCACAAATCACTTAAATCTAACAATATTATTATTTCTCATATTTACCTAAACCTTATTATTTATTAACATCAAATTTCAATTATTTCTTTACCAATTAACATAGCAATATTAATATAATAATTAACATAGCGATAATTAACCTATTATCGTATTTACATTTTTTAGAAAATTTTCGTTTGCTTTCATAAGTACTCCAATTCTGTCACGTCCGATTTAGTTTTAAGTTTTGTTTTCAAACAAACAATTTTCTTTAGATGACCTATTTCATCGTTTACCTTGAAATATAATCTTCTTATCTTCCAATATCTCCTACACATCCTGTTTCTACTTTACAAAATAGAGGGAAAAAACTTTACTTATAACTACGAAAGTTTATGACACTTCCAAACATAAATCATCATTCACGTTTTTTGCCCATAATTACATGTGACAAGACTATGAATGACTACTTTGGATTTTTTGATAGGTTTTCCAAATAAACCCGATATCACCATGCCTCCAAATGATATTTTAGGTTCTTCGTCGTATCATTTTTCAAACATGGCTACGCCCTGTCTATAGTGAACAGCTCCCTTATCAAACTTTATATTTTTCAATATATAAGAACTCTTAGCTCCTTCTTTAAACTTCTCAAATTGTCAAATTTTTAACTATATTTCATTTACAAGAGTCATATAACAATTTTTTGTTTTTTATTTATTTTATTTTATTTTTCAAAACCCGCCTGAATACCTTACATCCATTAGAAAATATGCTCCAATTTATGTAAAGCACCCAGGCCGAACTTCAATTAATAAAACCCTCACCGTTCCATTTTTATTTTATTTTATTTATTATTCCTTTTTTATTTTGTTTTTTATGAATTTTTTATATTATTTTTTGCATTCTCCCCCACTCTCTCCTACTACAATCCTTCTGATTGACTACTTTATACCATGCATTCTTCTAATTGCTCTATAGACTCTTACACAAAATAACATGTTATGATTTTAAAAATGTGCAATGGTTCAATGCAATATCACTACTATATTCAGGATAAAACCCAAAACACACCCTAACTTCATAACACATCTTCCATGCAGTCTACATGTCTTACTTTCCGTAATAAGACATGTTCAATTATTACAAACAACCTCTGCCAACCTTCCAATTGTTGTTTAAATGCATGTACGCGAAAGAAATTTTTTTTAAATTCATAAAAAATTTCATCAAAGTCGGTCTATCCGAAGTTGAGATATTATCTCTAGACCCGACTGTACTTCTATCGCCGCCTGCCTACAGCCTACAAGTCTCTTATCTCGCACCCCAATATAACTTTATCTCTACTACTTCAAAAACTTTCCATTTCAATTATTGAAAATTTACAATTACAAATTACATTTTATTCTATCAATTTAATACCAATAGATATCCTTCAATTAAACATTTCATCCTATACAACTTATATTTCATTTATATTTCTCTCAGACTCACAAAAGAATACGTTTTATTATAACAGATAATAATCTATTTTAGAACTTGAATTTCTCAACACCCTATATTATTTCAATCTCAATAGCAAACGTTCAGGAATGTAGGCTCTGTCATTGAAAGTATAAACACTTCCCCCTTATGATGAAATCCTTATCTGTCTTCTGATAAGTAAGAAAACCTTTTTAGCTGGAAGTCCATACAATCTTCTCACAATATTAAATATTCAATATTAACTCTTCTATTCAATATTAAATATTACTGTTTCTTACAGATGCACAAAACCTTTCCTTCTAACTAATCTGTTATCGTAACGTTTTCTAAATATTAATCTTTCCGTATACAAACTATTGCTATCTCTTGATAAACCTTCCGACTTTAACTCTCTAACAATTATTAGAACATATCTTAAACTAAAACTTCCTACTAAATTTTACTCTTGGTCTATAACTATTTTCTCTAATTCTATCTTAACTTACAAAATTTATTAGTACACACAAATTATTTATTCATATCTCTTAATTATTTATTATCAAGCTTAAGTTCATTTATTACAAAACTCTTATTTATTAATATTATTATTCAAAATCAAGTCCATGTTTTATTAAAATGTCTTTACATTATTTCCAGTCATTCCATGTTCATCGTATATAACCCAGTTATAAATTATTTACTTCTTTCTATGATTTCCCGAAATGTGAAACATTTTGAAAAATATAACTTGATTTCTTGATATAATTCTAATGTTAAATACCATTTCTAACTTAGAAGGTTTTTCTAGGCTAGGTTCTAAATCTGACCCTGTCTCAACAAAAGATTCCCCCTTCTTAGACATCTCCAGACACAATGACCTACTTCTGTTATCTGTCAGCTTAGAATACTTAATCTTGCTAGCTTTGTTTACATTTACAAGTATCTCTTTCTCACACACATTTTCATACTCACACTCAAAATTACTTTGTTTACAAAAACTTTTAATTTCTTGTTCTTGAATTTGAAAGATACTCTTAAATTTTAGCATTACGTTTTTTTCAAAGCTTACAGTTTTTCGATACACTTGCTTTTTTACATGAACAGCTAACTCTTTTGTTGTTACCTCATTTATCTTAATTAGACAATCATTCACTTTAATTTTATCCTTATTATTTAAATCGCTTACACCTCTTTTAACCCCATCAAAATTATTAATCTCAATATTACTTGTTGACTGATTTACATTATTTTTCTCAAAAAAACTCATTCTGACATACATTAGGCTTAACTATTATCTCATTTTTTAATCTTTTTTGTTCCCATTCTAGATTTTCTTGTTTCAATTTTACATTTTCTCGATCAAGTTTTTTTAATAAAGCTAACCTTATTTACCCCATCAAAATTGTTAACCCCATCATTTTTCTTGATTTCTAAATTTTCTTTGTTACATATCCCATTGTTTACTTGTTCAAAAACATAATCATTCACACAAATGTTCTCTATTATTATTAAGTCTTTTGAAACCTTATTTACTCCATCAAAATTGTTAATTTCAACTTTACCTATTACTTGATCTAAATTGTTATCCACATTATTAATATCCTCTATCAAAACATCTTCTACACTATTAACCTGTTCAAATTCTACTTTTTGCTCACAATAGCTTAATTCAAATTCTACCTTATTATTGTTTTCAACAGCATAGATACTCATACACACATCACTCGTTATTTCTTTCTGCACTTGACCTAACCTCTCTACTACGTTAATTCCCATTTGCCTAACTTCCCATTTCAAATTTTGTTCTAATTTTAAACAATCTTGTATTCTTTCTAACCTATTCTCTTCAAATCTTTTATTCATTTCTTCTTTTAAATCTAAATTATCTTGTCTTGGCTCTAAATTACTCTGTTTTAACTCATGATCTATTTTATCCAGTTTTACATTATTTTGTTCAAGTTTTTACATTAAAATCCTCCAATTTAGCATTAATTTCTAGCTTATTCTGATCAAATTTGTTACTTATTTCTTTTAATTCTAAATTATTTTGGTCAAATTTAGTATTAAAATCTTGTTTTAGTTCTACATTATTTTGTTTAATAATATTATTTATACATTCAACTTTTTTATCATTATCTGAACTACTTTGGTCAAATTTATTATCTAAATTTTGCTTCGCCTCTAATCTGCCTTGATCAATTTTGTTACTTAATTCTACCTTGTTTTGTTTTGTTTCTACACTACTTCGCTCAAATTTATCATTCATCTGCTTCATCATTACTTCTAACATTCTCTTAATCTCTGAATTCTGATCTTTATTTATTTCATCCCTTGTTACTCTATCTTGCTCAATTACCCTAACACTTTCAACCATTAGATTATTATTATTAGTACCCTCCATATTGATTATTATTATTATTTACTTTAGTTTTAGATTTAAATTTTAATTACCCCAATCATTAACATGTTTATTTTAAAATTTTTGAAAGAGAATACTTCTTATATCTCATGTCTTACAAATATTCTTACCTTGATTGTTCTCATTCTACCAAGATCACTGAATTTTTTCGACTTAGAAGCCCCAGAGTTGGGAGACAATTAATTGTAACTATCTAAAAATATACGACCTAGAAGAGTTCATATATTTTTGTTACTTTAAAAAAAAAATAAATGAATTTAAGTTTATTATTTAATCCAAAAGTTTGCTCAGCATTTACGGGCGCCAGGAAGCTTTCGCTTGCCAATTTTGAAAATGACTTTAAATTAAAATCTTATCTCGGGAGTAGGCCTAAGTTCTTTCAAAAGTGTACTCTCAGTGACCTGGTAGAATGAATAACACTGGAACTGAAATTTTAACATAAACATTTATTAAACAAATCAAATATTAACATGAACATTCATCAAAAGAACATATCATGAACATCAATTAATTATGTTTAACATCCTACTAAAACTTGAGTTTTAATGCCTTTGAAAAAAGGTCTATTTTCATTGTCAAGAATTGACTCTAATTAAAATTTGAATTTATTGAAAATGAACTTGCAAGTAATGAATTACTTTAATGAAGTTAAAATTTTGAAAGGATATTATTCTCATTTTGCCTGATTACAAAAAACATATATAAAAGAAAATTAATTTTGTCCATTACCTGACTGGTATTTGGACTAATAAACTTTTTTAATGAAATTGATTAAATTTACATCTATGAAATACAAAGAAGAACATAGAACATATTATATATAATTTACATATTCGAATCATAACATGTTATGCACATGGTTTTACCAAATTGCAGAAACTCATTGTCTTTAGGATCATTGTTCCTCAGCCTGTGTTCTTAGCGTTAAATTCCTGTTGAGTACGCCTGTGATTCAAATAATGTTCATATTGTGATGCTTAAAACAAAGTTCATATAACATATTAAACACAATAGTTCATTGTCCTTCTTAAAACAAAGCACATGTTCGAAGTTGCACAATCTAGTTCTTTTTCCTATTTTTTAAACAAATACGATCTTAAAAACATGGAACATTGTCATTAATACTTTTACGAATGTTAGTACACCATGAATTTAACATAATTAATACTTCCGAACATATTTTCTATCTTTTACCAGCAAACTCGTAACACAACCTGACATAGGTCTTTGAGCAACAAGCCCCAATCCTAGACTGATTTTCTAACACGTTTTCTTGCTATTCCCAAACCTGTTCATTCCGGATAAAACTGCGCATCTCCTTTACAATGTTAGATCCAATAGTCCATCACACCCCCCAAAAAAGTGTCCAATCATGATTTCACATAAAACACAATTAATAAACATTTTATTTCAAAAATTTATCTTAAATTTATACATAATTATTTATTTTGTTTATTTGGAAATCTATTTTATCTTTAAATTTATTTTGTTTGATACAAAATAATCATCTAATACACATTTAACTCAGTTATCCCCACTACTTTGCCCGCTATTTTTAAAATATTTAATCAAACCAACATTTTTCCAGTATTACATTTTATACCGATATTATTATTGATTATTTAAAAGGTAGAGAAACTCATAAAGTTTTTCTATGCATCTAATACAATGCAAATAATGTTTTAAAATGATTAGAAATGTAATATTTATTGTATGAAATGCAAAGACCCTCTCAATATGGTTTTCGTTGAGCTTCAAATTAAACTTCTTTCACAATTGTGGAGGTCATTTGATTAAACAAACATTATGCAGAATCTAATGAAGTATTTATTTAATTCATAAATTTTGTAACTGTTATTTTTGTTTCAAAATTGTAAATCAACAGTTCAAACTAGAATTGTTTTCCACTCCTCAAATTTTTGCATTATGATTGGGAAAAATATACCTTAATAAAGGTGGTAAAAACATAGACAACTTTAAAAAGTTTGAATAAAATTCTATTTTAAATATATGAATCCGCAGAATACATGAATTCTTCAAGCCTGCTTCAAACAATAAACATTAGAAGGTTAAATTTACTTGATAACAGTAATATTCCAAGTATACAGTGTGAGTCAAAAGTATGGATACACCCTGTTAAATTTTAAATGGATAAAGATAGAAAAATGAAACTCATAACACCTTTCTAGGAAATAAAAGTGAACTTTTTAGCCCCTATTACAACTTTGCCCATTTCCCCAAAATGGGATTTTTGAGGGGCAGCTCAAAATTTTTAAATATAAAGACCCATTAAGTGACGCCTCATTTTAAAGTCCTTGATGAAAGAAGAAGAACAGTGGAAACTAGAGCTTTCTATCTCAACCCAGTACAAAATGGCAGCTCATTAAGTAAAACTTCATTGAGGCACCTGTGAGTAAAAGTATGGATACACCCTGTTAAATTTTAAATGGATAAAGAGAGAAAAATGAAAGTCAGGACACCTTTCTAGGAAATAAAAGTTAACGTTTTAGTCACTATTACAACTTTGCTCACTTCCCCAAAATGGGATTTTTGGGGGGCAGCTCAAAATGGGATTTTTGGGGGGGGCAGCTCAAAATTTTTAAATATAAAGACCCATTAAGTGACACCTCATTTTAAAGTCCTTAATTAAAGAAGAAGGACAGTGGAAACCAGAGCTTTCTATCTCAACCCAGTACATAATGGCAGCTCATTGGTTGTCTATTGGGGTTATTTACCACCTGAATGTGGATGTTCATATTTTGCCTCAATGAAGTTTTACTTAATTTCAATGAGCTGCCATTTTGTACTGGGTTGAGATAGAAAGCTCTGATTTCCACTGTTCTTCTTCTTTAATCAAGGACTTTAAAATGAGGTGTCACTTAATGGGTCTTTATATTTAAAAATTTTGAGCTGTACCCTAAAAATCCCATTTTGGGGAAATGCGCAAAGTTGTAATAGTGACTAAAAAGTTCACTTTTATTTCCTAGAAAGGTGTTATGAGTTTCATTTTTCTATCTTTATCCATTTAAAATTTAACAGGGTGTATCCATACTTTTGACTCACACTGTATAATAAACTACATTAAACCAAATCTGTCTGTGAGTACAATATATACAATAGTGATCTTTTGAAAACAGAGATTTGATAACACTCATTTGCTGGAAGATTTTAAGAGATTTTTTGGTGGAAAAATTGTGGCAATTGTGTTTTTCATAATTATTTTGAATATGAACACCTCAGAGTTTCATTAGCTACATCTGTACTTCAGCTGCTAAGAGAAAATGAAAATAATAGTTCCTTCCTACCTTTGACTATCTTATATCAAAACTTCGTGCATAACTTAAAATTTATTTCTAATATAACCTGTTTAAAAAATAATTGATAAATTACTTACCAATATTTTAAGTCGACTACAGGTATACAAATGGAACCTTCAAAAACATCAAACCAAATGACTTTACTGTATATCATTTTAAACTGTACTGGTTCCCAGTTGGGTTTTTCCACTTTGTTTAGGACTTTGAGAGTTATTTGGTATCTTCTACCCACCTCAATTTCTTTGCGATTATGTGTTGAAAGTACTAACATATCATCCGGTTTTTTATTAATTGGATATGTAGTATCAAAATAAAAGACAGTTTGATGCTCTGTAATTGAAGTATAACTATAAACATTATATATTCAAAACTTTTATATGACAACTGCAAGATTTTGGATTATGTGAAAATATTACTCACTTGTTCATCAATATATCCAAGTAAGTTTTATTAATCAAATTTATTTATATCTATATTTAAAATATAAATAACATAAAAATAAATAAAATAATATTATGTAAACTGAAATTATAAATATAACGTTCACATTTACCAGTGTTTGTTCATTTTTTTCAACCTTGTATATTTTGTTATATTGACATAGGTAATTTCAGTACATTTAACCCTTCCCGGACGGCGCTATTTTGCCGATATGGACGGAAATATTTCGGGTCAGGGTAAAAAACTAAAAAATTGATTTTTCACCATAACATTACTTAAATAAATAAAAAAGTTAGCGGTAACTAGTCATTTCGTTCTAAATATTTTTTGTGATTTTATAGCAAAAAAACATAGCGGATATATCCGCCGGCCGTCCGTGGCGCAACAACACTTTAGCGGATATACCCGCTACCGTCCACAGCGCACAGATTCTTATCATAGATGTGCCACAATAATGAAATAAACAAAGCATTATTTATTGTTTTTGGGTATTCCTTTCAAATAAATAATAACAGCGAAAGTTTAGTTATATTTATTTTAGTAAACAGTTTCAATTTATGGACAGAAAACGTAAAAATAAACACGCAAATAAAAAGAATCTTTTTTGAAATTTAAAAAATTACCTTATTTTATACCTTATAGTCCACTTGAATAAAAAAATTACACGTCTTGTGACAATATTATAAGTATTCCTGAAAAATAGCAAATACATTTTACATGAAACAGTATTGAAAAACAGTATACAAATTATAACTCCTTTGGCTTATACAAGTCCTGTCCATCGCACTTAGTCATTCTTTCTAACACATTAGTAATAGTCTTTCTCCGTGTGATAAACTTCAAAGCAAAGATCAGGGTGCAAGTACGGCTTTGATATGCATGTTTTGCAGAAGTACACTGTCTCTTTGCAAAGCTTTTTCTTAGAGCAGAAATGGCATCTGAACGATCCTTTTGGTGCTTTCTCCATCAGGTCAAGTTTACCATTCCGTCTATGGTTTACGTCTTTGAGTGGTCGTCCTGGACGTCTAGCTGGGGACTCAGTTCTTCTTATTCTTTCTGTCATGTGTTCCCTGACTAAATCTTCAACGAGACTCAGTCTGAACTGTTTGTGGGACATGGGTGATCGGTGGTTCTGTTCTTGAACAAATTTGTACAGGATAAACGTGTCAATAGGAGAGACTTCTAGAAGCCAGAAGAAAAGTTTTCTGTGCCATTTTTTCGTTCTCCTCATAAACTGGTAGTTAGAAATAACGTGATCACTGCGATCGACCCCACCCATATGTTTGGTGTAGTCTAGAACGAGATCTGGCTTCATAACCGGGGTATTGCCTGGATATTTGCTGGGAACCTCAGTATGTCATGACACTTACTTTATGCTTAGTTGAGAGGGCCGTCACCAACCTTTGGTCCTTCCAAAAAACCACGGCCATTTCCCCATTTCTTCGCCCCTCAAATTCTCCACTCTGCAAGGCCTTACTCAAAGTTGGCATTTCCTTTCTATTTCCCATCACAGTCCCAGTAACATACATGTTTCTCTTCAACAGCTCTTTTGCAAGTTGTGGGCTGTTATAATAGCGATCAACATATACGTGATGACCGGAGGGTGGTTCAAGCTCATTCTTTACCAAGGTTTCACTAGTTTTACTACAGTATTGGTTGTCTTCAACAACTCATCATTTCGGAATTCGGTTCTTTCTGCTTTCCATAGTACGGATTGAAGCTATAAATGTACCCATTGAGTGTGTCAGACAATACAAATACTTTCAGACCAAACTTTGTTGGTTTCATAAGGTTGTACACTCTAAAAACAACCTTTCCCTTAAAGGAAATTGTGCTTTCATCAACCGAAACATACAACCTTGGTGTATGAAATAGCTTGCACTTATCTTGTATATGATCTACGATTGCTCTGATTTTCAAGTCACGGTCAACCCCTTCCTCATGGCTGAAGTGTAGTTTCCTGAAAATGGCAAGATACCTGTCTCGATTGAAAACATCAGAAAAAATGGCATTTTGTTAACCCATTTTACAGAGAAATAATCTTTCATGTCGGGCAAAGGTGAAAGAATTTAATATGAAAAAAAACTGAACAGTGCATTTACTAATTGCCACACGTTGGAGAGCCAATTGAAAGAATTTAATATGATAAAAAATACGAACTTACTTTTATTAACTAGTAATAATATAAAATTTGTGAATTTAAATAGATTGCTCAGCTTAATGGGCGCCAGGTGGAATTTACTCACCAATTTTGAAAACATGTACAGAAAAATTAAATTTATAGTATCTCGAGGTCAAAGGTTCTTTTTAAGAGGTACTTTGCAATAGGTGATTGTAAAGAGATTCTAAGTCTTGTTTTGCTGAAATTGTACATAAATATTTATTAAACCGACATATCAAATTACAAATAACATCAAAGACATAAATGATAAATGGTATGCTATTATTAAATACTGGTTAAAAATCTTTTATCTGAATTTACTTCTCTAAATTTAAATTGAAAAGTTAAGTTTTATTAATTTCTTACTTTGCATTATGTGTTGCAACAACCAAATTTAAATCATTAAAAAAATAATGTTCTGTGTCTCTAAAGGAGACTTAATTATGTATATAAAAAATTAATTATTTTAAATTTATCCTTTAAGAAAAACATAAAAAGAAACAAGTATACATTTAGCAAAATCACACTCAATTCATAATATACATCTATAACATGATAAATTGTTTATGATATCTATACCACAACATCTACACATAAAAAAAAAAATCTGTTGCGATGAATCCTGATGTCCTGTGATTCTGAGAAAGTCTTCAAACCGCAGTTCTTCCAGTGCTCAAAACTCGTGTAGTCTCCAACTTCCGACACACAATGATTTAAAAGTCCTTTATAAGGATCTAATAAACTGTTCATTATTTTAAAAATAGTTCTACCTTATCTAAAAAATATTAAAACACAGGACATGACATTTCCCTAAATTGTTCTAGAGAAAATAATCTCTATTGACTCACACGACAGTCTTATTTATTTCAAAAGATCTTTGTCCAATAGGATTAATGTTTAGAAGCAAGAATATTTATTTACAATGTTTGTAGACTTAGTTCTATCACCAAACACATGTTCAAATTATCAATTTCGTCAGTCTATCAAATTTCTCGTCAAAAATTCATCTCATATCAACACTACACTGTTCATTAAGATTTTATAACCTTTCAAAACACCTTCCACCATCTTAAACGTTTATAATCAACTGTTCATCACACATCTTACCAACTCAAACACTTCCCTAAGACTGTTACTAAAATATTTTACAACGTTTTTAATACAAATTTGCGTCTGAGTTGCTCAGACGCCGTGGTAAGACTGAAGATTCTCCCTCGCTTCAAAAATTAAGTGTCTATTCAAGATCCACTAACACAGGAAAAAATTGTTAATTACATTCATACACACACTTATATTATATTATACCAAAACATTGATTGTAAATTCATTCTAGACCTATTTATTTTACAATATTATCTTCTTGGATGTTTTTTGTTAAAAGTTTACAGCTTTTAATTTAATTTACAACACTTCCCCCATGCTCCAACAACTGTGATAAGGTAAAAATTAAGGTTTGATTGAATGTTTGAATAACGCGGCTGCAAGGGAAGGGGTAACCAGATTAAGTAGTATTTCGTACTTAACAAAGTAAATTCTAACATAAAAAATAGATTTTCAAATCAATAAAATAATTAATATTGTATAATTTTAAAATGAATTATTTAAATAATGTGTTTATTAAATTTGTGTTATGTATGGTTTTCCATTTTCCAAGGGGGGGGGGGTGTTAGACGATGGAAACTGTTTTAGCGATGGAAACTGTTTTAGCGGGTAGGAACAGGCTCGAAAAAGCGAGGAAAACGCGGTAAGATCAGTCTTAGAGAGGAACTTGTAGATGATAGACCTGTTTTAGGTTGTGCTTTAGAATGTAGTTAAACTTTTCTAAAATGAGAAAAATAGTAAAAAACAATCAAGGTAAACGATTTAAAGTGATCAGTAGTGTTTTCTATGAATAAACTTTTAATAAAAAAGCGAGAAAACGTGTTAATTCGAACTATGTTGTGCAATCTCATGCACGTGGTTTCAAATGACGAACTATGAACAGTTATATTAACTAGTTAGGTGAAATGAACTCGAAATATTACGACACAGACATTATTCAAGAATACAGACGTGTTCAACCATACTAGAATACTACATCTACGATTCAGCAACGATCTTACTAAAGGGACAATGAGTTTCGACAGTCTGGTAAAAAACATGTACCACATGGTTTATTCTTTTTTATAAACTTTTTTAATAATGTGTATTTTTCTTTGTATGTAAAATGTGTAAATTTTATCTATTTTATTAAAAAATATATATGAGTCCAGATATCATTTAGATGAAGGACAAAGTCAATTTTTTATCTTATATAACTTTTGTACTAAATAAAGAAAAAGTAAAGTAGTTACATCTAAATTCTTAACTTCAGTAAACGAACTTAATGCTTGCAAGTTTCAATTTTCATTAATACAATTTTCAAATTAAAGTTAAATATTAGGACTAAAGAAATGATAGATCTTTTTCAAAGACATTAAAATTCATAAACTAATAAGACGTTAATAGTAATTGATGTTTATCATATTTTATGTGTAATTAATGTATGTTGATATCTTGTTCTTGATGTATGTTACAATTAATCATAAACATGCTTAATAAATTTTTATGTTAAAATTTCAGCTCATGTGTATTCATTTCTAACCAGAATTCACTGTAGAGTACACATATGAAAGAACTTGCAACCCTGAGGTTAAATTCACTTAAATTCATTTTTTTAAATTGGTAAGCGAAAGCTTCCTGGCGCCCATAAAAGCAGAACAAATTTCTAGATTAAATAATCAATATTAAATTCATTTTTTTTATTTATGCAACATAAACACATGAACTCTTCAAGTTCATCTTTTCATACTTTTAGAATTATTACACAACCAATCAGAATCTTTGACCTACATGTGCTTGGTCCAATCACATGTCTTCCTTTAATATTCAAATATTCCACATTATTACAAAGGGTGTAAACCCATATTCAAAATTACTCCAAGAACAGCTTTTATCTCAGTTACAGTTGCATTATTCCAAACCTTATTTTTCTGTGGATTGGGATTGGGATTGACATTTTGCATTTTTTGGCCATACATGTTGGTTTCCTCACATATCTTTTGAACCAAGTCTTCATTAAAAAACAATGAAAGTATTTAATGGGCTTAGAATAGGCATAAATATTTGATGGAAGATTGGGACCAAAATCAGGATTACTTACCCTTATCGTGCTCATATGTCCTGCATCAAATTCCGTAATGTCAGTCCATTGTTTGTTCTATTCTGCACAGAGATTTTGTTTTTTACTCAAATGTTTACTGCTGGTATTTGTTTCTTTACTTGCAGAAGTTTTTACTTTCTGTTTTTTCTTACTAACAGGTTTGGGTTTTCTAGCTGGGCAAGTTTCAGAAACGCTTTCTTGTTCAGTGTCTAAAAACCTTGAAGCATTACCTTCTTCCCCATTATGACTAGAGCCAACATCACTATTTGTAACGCTAACTTCATGACTGTCCGTATTAGGGTTCGTTATATCACCACCCGCACCTTCATCAAAAGCCTCGGCAACCACGTCGCCTTCATCATTTTCGAAAAAATGTTCATATAATCGCCACCCGCACCTACGTCTATTATCTCGGCATCCGCGTTGTCTTCAACATTTTCCAAACAAATTTGTTATAATCACCATTCGTCCCTTCATCACTCATACCGCCGTAAACATCGTCCAATAGGCCTACATTATCTTCATTACCAGTATTGTCCGCACTACGATCGATAAGTTACCCGTATCATCAATGTCCATAAGTTCAGCGTTCAAAAAATCACCTTCGGAAACACTGCGATTCAGTAAGTCAATAATGTCTTCATCACGTATCAAATTATTTACGTTCGACGACATCTTCATACTGCGAAGGCATAACAAACCACTTGGATAACCTAACACAAACAGTATAACAACAACACTGCTTAGTTCCGCACGAAATTTCAGCTGACAGTCTGGAACTCAGGGTTGCCAACCAGTCAAACATAAATTTACCATATTGTCAATAAAAACGTAATTAATTATGTATTTCAATTACGCAGAATAGTAATTAGTGCGTTATTTTGTTTAGAAACCTTAATTTTATAAAATATTTACGTGTATAAGTTGTTTAAATAAATTAACGGATATATCCGCCAACCGTCCGTGAGCTCCAATATTACACGCGGATATATTCGCTTCCCGTCCGCTGGCTCCAAAAATTTAGCCGACATATCCGTCATTAGTCCGGGAAGGGTTAACTGCCATTCCTAGCATTTTCTTAACTTCTGTCATCGTGCTTTAAATGAATTACTATTTAACACTTACCACTATCATTATTATAGCACTAAATACTCCCTCATATCTCTTTTTTACTTTTTTTTTGTAATATTATAGCTGAAAAAGAGCTAATATTAAAATTTTATAAAATAAAAACAATGTATTAGTTTCTCCCTAATTTAAATTTAATTACTATAATTACACAATAAAAGAACAATTTGTATAGAACAACTTTGATATAACCAAAAAATATCATAAACTAACAAAAATTAGTATTAAAATATCGAATTGTTCATTGTCGACCGTTGACGGACAGAGGGTCGCAACGGAAAAACTAAAATGTTGGCTGTTACAGCTGACATGAGAGTTATAAGAGTTGAGTAATTTAGTACATAAATAGCTTATGAAAATGGAGTTCATCCAAAATATGTCAACAAAATCTTAAGACAATGCTAGTGAAGGCAGAGGAATGTACAAAAATTAATTATATATGTCCCAGCAGAATTATAGAATATCTTGATAATCATTTCTATAGTTTTGTAGTATTCTGTTTTCAATAAAAAAATACTTTGAAATGTGTATATGGCTCTTGTAAGAAGTATGTGTTTATTAAATAATGAGACTACTTTTATAACGCTTAAAGGAAGTCTGTCTGAACCTGCATGAGAAACATTTAGACTCACAGACGTTTAGTTTGTTGTGAGTCATCATTTAGTCCAGCAGTTGTGTTTTCTGTTGTATTCTAGAATTATGCTCATTTTAAAGGTTGAGAAACATGTGAATTTCAAATATTTACTAAAATTGAAACAGATCAACAAAATATGTTTAAATACTTACGGAGAACATTATATGTCTCGTCCATATTTATTTGAGTTGGACAAAAGATTCAGTGAAAAACATCAGAATGTGAAAGACAACTATTATAAAATTTTCCTTCTTTTTCTTTTTGAATTGATAATTTAATATATTTGTATTTCAATATGTATATATATCTTGACATTTATTGTCTCATGGCATCAAGGTTTAAATAATTAAATTCAAATGTAGTTCAAATGTAGCCCAGTGACATAGCTCAGTCTATCATTTCATTATATTATAGTTTATAGGTTTGATTTTATATATATAATTATTAAAAACAGAATTTATGATTAAAAACGAATTTTCATATCTTGGGATTGGCACTCGGCCGGTCATGAACAAACTTGTAAATGACGCTTTCATAATTTTGAATTTGGAAAATTGTTCAAAGTTTTTATATATTATTTGAAATTAGTTATGGCTATTGTTCACTGCATTTATCTTATTGACAGAATATACCAAGTTTTGTTAATACTGAATTAACTATTTTGGTTCACTTTAAAGAAAACACTTTAACTTGGAGTAACGCTTCATCAACTGCAGTCTTCAAACGTCGGGATGCCATTGTTGTAAGGACGCTATCTTGTACTGTTCAAATTCTAATATATCCAAACACAAAGCAAGTTCAAATTCAAAGGCATTGTGATTTTTGAAAAAATAAAATAAAGGTGTAAAGAGTCAGAAAAAAAACTACCACAATTGTGGAAAAATGATTTCATTAATCATTAAAATACACTGGTTTACATAGTACGTTTTGCCAACTGGAAGCGATTTTTGGCCAACTGGAAGCGATTTTTGGCCAACTGGAAGCGATTTTTGGCCAACACACATATTACTACACTGGAACATCATCCATATTCCCCAGATTTGAGACCATGTTATGTAAAGGGTAGAAATATCAACATGAAGTTTTTCAGGATATATTTATTTTAAGAATTCCAAAGTCCAAAACATTTTGCAAAGATGTGCCTTCTGTCGTATGTGTAATTAATGTTCTACAGTCAAAACGCATGAACCCATTTTAATCAAATTTGGTAAGTGGAGTTATTTTGGCCATACCTCAGGAAATATTTGTTTTTTTATATAACTCAAAACCTAGGGGTATATGCCATAAGAAAAAAAAACATAAAATTTTGTCTCAAATTAAGTCTAACAATCTCAAAATTTGTTCAAGTGTAATGGTCACCAACTCTTCAGAAATGCAAATTTGGGAGCTATCAAAAAAACCTACAAAATCTACCAAGGGGCTGTTATGAAATACATAATTTCTCAGTTCTACCGATTTTGTACAAATTTTAGTGAAATTTGAAGATTAATGATCCAAATAATGTGCAAAATCACAAGTAAACAAATATTACAGTTCCCAAATAATGGGTAAAAAACAAAAATGAAACTAGACAGCTGGATTAAAAGCTTGATTTTTTAATGAAATAAGATTCATGCTGAGGACACATTTATGTCACAAGCAAAGCAAGCTTTATGCTCTATATACATTTTTTTTTTTTTCAAATATGGTGACCCATCCATGGTTTATTTAAAATTATTCACTGATAACGAACTAACACTTTTGGTGATTTTTTTTATTTATATGATTAAGTGAGAAAGGTTGTGCATGTTTTTACACTAATTATTTCATTTTAAAAATAATTCTGATCTCAAAATTTACAGTTATTTTACTTATTAGTATGATACCTTACTAATCGTCAGTGGTCTTTAAATGTTTGTTATTCTTTTTCTATTTGTAGAATAGTTTTCACACTGAAGCAAACTTAAGTTTGGATCTCAAAAGGCACTGTGAAATATTGTTCCATAAACATGTTTTTGTCAACCAAAGCCCATATTGTTAAAGTGATTTTCACTGATTTCAAAATAATCTCCTTAGTGACCTAATGGTGAAAAACGGATTTTTGAATGTTCACATTTTGTATTAAAAATAACGATTTAAAAAAATAATAACATTGGTTTAAATGACAGTTATACATCTTCCATTCTCATTTCACTATCGTAGTAATAAAATGAAACATTAATTTCAAAATTCCCATGCCCTAAATCATTACACTTTAAGTGTTTAAAATTTGATACAGAATTTGGACGAAACTCAGCTGGTACGTGTTTTTTGTGACCTTAAACACCAATTACAACTAATTTTTATCTATATTAAGTCAGCATTAATATTTCAAAATGTAAATTCCAACTACAGTTGGCTCTAGACTATCCGGACTTCATCTTATCCGGATCTGATTGCAAAAAAATCAAATTAAAATTACTGTATTTTAAAATTATTATTATAAAAATACAGGTATTAAAATTATTAAATAAATAAATTTTAAAAAGCGACTGTAAACATTGCACAGCTATCTGAAGTTTCAGATGTAATTACTGTACATAAGTGCTGTGAATGACGCATGCTTATGTTACTATTACATTCATAGTGTGCAACATCAGCGTTTCCCACCGTTTCTGTCTTTAGAAACTGGTGTGACACCATCTGTTTCGCATGCAACCTTATTCATTCTATGAAGCATTCTGAAGCGTTGTTTACTAGTACAGTATTACTGACATTAGATTTAAATTTTTTGTGGGAGAAAGTGTAGTCATACTGTGCCCTGCCTTAACTTTTATTTGAGTACACCATTTAACTTGTGTTCCGTTTATAATCTGTACTTACACTTTCTTCTGTACAGTAGTGTATTATAATTATGGCGAAGAAATGGAGGAAAGTTGTGGTGGCATTAGAAGAAAAACTCTGCCCCATTAAAAGGTTAGATTCTGGTGAATCCACAAAAGAGATCACTTTGGAGTTAGGAGTGGGGACAAGCACTGTCAGTGAGTGGAAAAATAACCGTAGTGAAATTGAAAAAGTGTGTGCTAATCAAGCAAGTAGGAGTGGTATTAAAATTTAAAAAGACAATGCAAAAAGGTAAACATTCACAGGTTGAAGAAACTTTATATCTGTAGCACGAGTTTCTGAAGTGGTAAGGGGTGTCTATTTCTGGCCAATTACTTAAGAAAAAGGCCATTCAGTTCAAAAAAACAAATCGAAGGAGAAGACACCGTATTTACGGCGAGTATTGGTTAGTTAGACCGGTGGAAGAAGTGTTTTGAGATTAGACAGAAAACATTTAGTTGTGAAGTTTTATCTGCAGATAGAAATTAAGTTCCAGAATTTAAGGCTTTTATATTTAGCTTGTTAGATTAGGAGGAAATATCTGGAGATCAGTTACAAATTGTGATAAGACGGGTCTAAATTACAAGCTTTTACCATAAAAGGCTCTTGCATTAAAAAAAGAAAAAGTAACACCTGGTTATAAAGAACCCGAAAGAATGAGTAACAATTTTAGCGTGCAGTAATGCAACTGAAAATCACAAATTGAGATTAACATTGATTGGAAAATCAAAGAACCAAGAGCATTAAGGAAGCTTAAAAATTCTGACTTCTTACAATTATGGTACACAAGTTAAAAAAGGCACGGAAGAATAGCAAAATTTTTAAAACTTGGTTTTTCAAAGAGTTTGAGCCAGAAGTTAAGAAATATTTGTCCAAAAATCATTTGCAGAGAAAAGCTATCTTTATTCTTGATAATGCGCCTTCCAATCCGGCAACTGATGAGTTACAAGATGGCGATATAAAGGTAATGTTTCTGCAACCAAACGTTATGTTGGTTTGTCAACCAATGGATCAGGAAATCATAGAGGCTTTAAAGATAAAGTATCAGCGCCACCTTTTCACAAGACTTATATCAACTATTGAAAATGACGAGGATTGCTAAACTGCGTTAAAAGCAGTTGAAATCCTTGATGTCATTAGATGGGTATCTGAGGGATGGGAGGAGATCCCTTCTATATCATTAGTAGGGTCAACAAAGACCAGAGCACTGTGGTGACAATATATACAGATACACTTTCAAAAGTCCCTTACCACACTTGGGAATAAACAAAATAACAAAAAACAAAAATTTTTGTCAAAAGTAAAATGTTTATTCCTATTAGACCCTTTTAGCTATTACAACAACAAAGTTGTCATCTTCAGAGGGAATCTTAACAAAGACTCTTTTGTTATTTTGTTTAACAAAAATTTTTGTTTTTTGTTATTTTGTTTATTCCCAAGTGTGGTAAGGGACTTTTGAAAGTGTATCTGTATTAGTAGGGTCGTTGAAAATTTTATTAGATCATAAAGCCAATGATAAGTGGGATGGAATTGAAAACCAATGTGATGTGAACACTGCAAGAGACAACAATGAACTTGTTTCTCTATTGAAGAACATTCCAAGGTGTGAGGTGGTTAACTAGAATAACGTTACAGAATGGATGTCCAGCAATGAAATCGAAGAAACAACAGTTGATGATACTTAATGAGGATCCCGTTGAAGAAAATGGGGGTGATGAGCCCCCTCCTAACAGCATATCACACAATGAAGGTCTGAAAGCGATTGAGACAGCACTGGAGTACATTAGTCAACAGGAAGAAGTGACACCTGCAGATATCATTTATTTACGCAAGTGGCAAGACTTATCGGTTAGAACGACAATCCAGAAAAAGACACAGATGTCATTGACTTTTTTTAAATTAGGTCATGTAAGTTATTTTTTTTGTTTATTTTATTTACTGTATTTTTTCCCGTTAATTTAATTTGTTTTAATTCAAGAGTACATGAAGTGTGTAAAGATTTGTAATTTCATTCAATATATTTTGTAAGTAAATTTTAATAAAGTTGTAACATTAATTTACAAAAGTACAGTACGTATTTTTATTAATGCCATTTTTGTTTGTTATTACACTATAAAGATGTACATTTCGACAACAGGTTATACAGTTTTAATTTGATGTCTCTACTTAGTTTATAATTTTAATTAGAATATACTGTATTTCTTTAATATAAATACTGTAGCTACAATATTGATGACGTTTAGAAGGTCATCAACCTTGCATATAACACTTAACCTTTGAACTCCAACTTATCCGGATATTTTGATATCCGGCAGCCACATTTATCCGGATAGTCATGAGCAGACTGTATTTATGTTCAGTTTTTAATAAAAATCAGTTTTTTAATGTTATTTGGGAAACTGAACATAAATTTGTCACTACTGTTAAGATTTAAAGTTAAGTTATGTTAGAAGGCATTAAACAAATATTCTAAGTTCATTCAATAAACACTAGAACATAAACAATCATTATGACAGAATATAAAAAGTTTGGTAAAAAGGTGATTGGTAAAGAGGACCTACTACAGAGGATCATGACACAGGATATGATAGCTCGATACTAGAAGGTGAACAAGCCTCTTGTATAAAGAAACTTAGTAAATCTTTGGAATTCATTTCAAATTCATACGTTTGTCATAATCATTGTGATGGTTCTGTATGAAGGCTTAGAATATATCATTGATGATTAGCCTATGATTATATATGTTTATGAATGTCAAAATATTATAAAATGAGAACGTAACCAAATGAGATAATATATATATATATATATATATATATATATATATATATTAGAATCAATGTTTTGTTTGTATTAGACTTACATAATTAATATTAAGAAAAAATCATAAAGATTTTTTTTTTTTAAGATCACTATGCTATGATAAAAATAAAATAAAAACTAAAAACTAGCATAATCTAAGTTTTAATTACCTTTTCCTTTCAAGAAATTGCAAAGTCTTAAAGTAGCTATATTACAATCAGTGCAAACTTGTTTAGGAATTTCATAACTTGAGCTTTTTTCGTTTTGAACAATTGTGAACCCCAGTCCATAGTCGAGGTGTACTTCCAAGTTTTTACCTTTATTCCCAATAACAACCAAAAATATTGACTTATCTCTTGCATTACTGTAGGGTGCATACATAATAGAAATGTCTGTAGCATAGTCAGACCTTTCAACTTCATCTGTAACAGAAAAAATGAAAACTATAGCATGCTATAATGAGGTTGTACATTGGTCTTCTAGTCAAGCACCACATCTTTATTTTAGTTCACCAATGGACTAACGGAGTAGAGAGTGTTTGAAAACTGTTATTAATTAATTCTAGGACTATTTCAAGTGCAATAAAATGAAAACATCTTTTTTTAAGTGTGCTGTCAATCATTATAAACAATAATTTTAGTTAATCATGTTGAAATGCCTCCCAAAACTGTTACATTTGATATACATTTTTAAGGTTATCATACCTTAAGAAGTCACAGTTCTTATTAATTTAAACTCTCGGTTTCGGAAAATTCCTCTCTCCATTTACAAATCACATTAAACAAATGTGAAACAAAAAACATATTTTAAGTTTAAATAAATACCCATGGAAAACCATATAGTCATAACATAGTTGGAATATTAAATTAATTTTTTTTTAATATCATGATACACACATTTAAAAGAGAAATGTTAGCTGGCCAGCACACGGAACTTAACTCTTTTTCATAATTTGTATATTTAAGACCTCAATACACAATCTTAATACCATGTTCACCATTAAAAAAAAAGCGAGCTCAGGCAACCAAGACTGTATAACATAGATAACCATTAAGAATCAGAGTTGCATTCAGTCTACTGGACAGCTAATATTTCTCTTCGTTTAAATGTGCATTTTGTGATATTTTTAATTAAATTTTACCAACTCCATTACAACTACACGGTTTTATATAAACTTAAAATATGTTTAGTGTTTCATGAATGTTTTTATTTGACTTGATAATGTAGAGAGGAATTCTCGAAAATCGGAAGTCCAAAAAGATAAAAATAAGTACTTTGATGGTACATTAACCTAAAAAAAGTACATACATAATTTTACAACTAAGAAAACAATCATAGAAAATTTTAAAAGATTAGTTTTAAGAAACACTATTTGTTCTTACAATTTAAAAAAATTAACGCATATTTCATGAATTATTGGTGCATAAAGTGTAAAAATAGTCAAAAAACACTCACTGTTTAAAAAATGTCATCCGTAGATCAATTAACCAATTTAGACCAAATCAATTTCAAAATGATCGACTATTCTCATGAATTAAGCGCATATATACCAATAATTGCATAATTTGAATATTTAACACCTCAAAACAGAAGGTACCATGTTTTCAATCAAGTGCAAAAAAGAGAGTTCAAGCAGCCAAGTCTGTATAACAAAGATAACGCTTAAGAATCAATAATTGGATTCGGTCAACTACCAATTCTTGAGAGGGTTAGGAATAAAAATTATAGTTGTTGAGATCAAATAAAATAACAAAATTGTTTGGCAATATCAGCCAATGCAAGAGGTACATTTATTTAGAGTAATTTATTACACATAAACTATATCCATATATTTATTGGAACACAATCAAATATTTATCTCTTCACAAACAATTACTAAGATTATCACTTATATCTTAGTTTACGGAATGAAGATACTAAATGACATAGCTAAGTATAAGTTATTCAAAAAACCCAAACATATCAACCACAATTTTATCTCCAAAAAAAATTGTTGATTCTCCCAATTTAGAATATTAAAAAACTCAATTTGACTTTCTAATCTAAACTTTACCCTCATAACAAAACTCAAACACCGAAAGAGAAATGATTTCCTTACCTTTTCCTTCCCTGGAGTTGGTTGACTCCACTGCCTGGCAGCTCAAATCTCAGTTCCCAATTCACCAACATTCTTTCCTGTAAGCAGGGCCTTCCACACTTGGCTCCTTCCCAAAAACTAGCACTTTTGTTGTTTTACCAAAATCTACTTACAATATCTCCACAAGAGAGACCGTCTCACTTGGCTGTTCCCTCCCCAGAAAAGCTCTTCATTGTACCCTCCCTTCATTATTTAAAACCCTTTCAATCTCCCCACCCCAACTATGTCATTTTTACATAAAAATTGTGCAAATGGTACAATGTGCAAACATCAAATTGTGGGCCTTGGTCTTGTCAGCATTTGCACAATTTCTCACTTTGTGCTACTAATTCACATAACTATAAATTTATCTCTTACTTAATCACTATTCTAACAAATTTAACCCTAGACCTAACTTACCCCTAACAATAAATTTAATCTTATAGCTAATTTATCCTTAACTAGCGTTATCTTTGTGATTATAAGCCTAAAATAAAATGTCTAAAAAAAATGGTATTAATACCGGTAATCAAAAATTTTTTTTGTTTTGTACTTATAACAAAGGTTTCAATAAATTAAAATTTTATTTTTTAAACATGTAAAAAAGTAAAATTGTTACTGATTTTTTACTCAGTCTTGGCTGTCCAGGGTCGTGCTAGTTTTGAAGTCTTAATTTTTTATATAATTTTTTTAATCAATAAGGTTATCGATTATTTTAAAATTGATTTCATCTAAATTCTGTTAGGATTTAATAATTAAACTACCTGGGTTCTTTATTTTCAATATAATCTAATGTTTCATTACTCAATTAACAATTATTAACAAAAATAACCATCTCCTATCTTATTTTAATGCTACAATATTCTTAATATTACTATTAATCCAGAGTTACTCCAATTGCTGTGACTCACAGGTCTGATTGTACGTTATAGTTTAATTATATATGACTCTGAAATAATTACAAGGTTTATACACGAAGTTTGGTCACCCTGCTTGCAACTCTTGTGGATGCTCGTCTAAATCTCAATTCTCCTAGGAAGATCTTACTTGCCAAGTTCGTCTGTCTATCTTCGAGAATTCCTGCAGCACCTTCCCTTGATCAATCTTGGCCCACTGACCACATTTCCTCCCACCCAAGGGTTTAAATATCATTGTAGCATCAATAACGTCCATCTTACTTGCAAGGTAAGCAATTTTGTCAGTTTTCCAGATCTGTCACAATAATTGTTGTCATTTTGGGTTCTTAAAAAGAACTTAGACTATATTTCTAACTAAAATATCCTAATTTCTAACAATCGGTTTATTAGCCTTCAAGTAACACAATTTTCAAATGGTCTTTTTTTACCATTTCCACACCTTAAAATGGCAATAACTCGTAGATTTCAATAGCTGTATAGTTCAGCATAACACACAAGTTGTCAATCTGTGTACAGACTGTGAAGCATGTAATACTCAATTTTTAAATTTTGATTTGGTACCAATATATTAGAATTGCTGAAAGGAATTTATGATTGGGTTGAAAGAAAGACGACGTAAGTCAAGTGGACGTCTGTAAATAATATTTAAAATAAGGGAAAGAAAAATTAAAATAGATTTCCAAAATTATGTATTTAAAGTTAATAATGTTTAGTTTTAAGATAGAATGAGTATTGTAGTGAAATTTTGTGTATCTAAAAACTAGAGTGTGTGTTACCAGGCAAGAATGATTTGGACAGTGTCCGTGGAACTTGAAAGGTAAACCCTTTACTAGCATGGTAAGCGTGCAAGCTCAAGATTAATATTTAGTGGAAAAAGGGAGTCCGAAGTGAATGGACGTGGTTTTGTGAGTGGTGAAAGAACTATTCAGAGGACAATGAAATTTGTTTTTGAGTGATTTTTGAACCAATGAACAATATAATTTAATGTTTAAGAGTCAGGAGAAGGAGTCCAAAGTGAATGGACGTATTTTTGTGAGTAACAGTCTAGCTATAACGTTCAAAGTAAACGGACATGATTTTCAGTAGTAATCGGAACAATGTGCTTGTGCTGAAAGAGACGCTTTCAAAAAATTGAAAACGAGTAACTTTAACAAAGACCGTTGTTAGGAGTGTTGTTGAATGGTGATTTCGAGAGACAGACAAGTTTTCATTTTGAACATTATGCAAACAGTGACGGAGTTATCATTAGGAAACTAACACATCAGCAAACTGCAATGAACAATCTTTCCTGCAATATAGGATTGGTAACTGGTGTTATAGAACACCCAAAATTAAATGTTGTAAAACCATTTTAGATTAATTATTGTTTGATGTATTAGTTATAAGTTATGATATAAGTTATGATTTTAATATTTTCTTTTTATAATTACTTTGCTATTAAAAAATTTAAAGATGCCTACAAATAAGAATAATTATTGTTGAGATAAAATAATTCAAAACATATTAAAATAATAAGCCTAATTAACTCATTCTGATGTGTAATTTTCCAGAAGTTGCAACTCAACACTTAAATTAATGATTCAAGATTTTGACATTAATAAAAAGTAAAACATAAGAATAAAAAGATAAAAGTAGGATGTTTAATATAGTAAATTGATAATAAATTTATGTATTTGTTTAATAATGTGTTTAATAAAGAATGTTCAGTTTCAGAAAAAACAAATAAGGAATTCTTATTTACTGTTAAACCACTGTAAAGTACACTTAAAAAAGAATCATGACTCTGAGAACATTTTAATTCAAAATTTTTTTAACTTTTTCAAAATTGGCAAGCTTTAAGCTTCCTGGTGCCATTAGCTGAGCAAATTCTTAATTCTTTATGTTCAAAGTTCAATTAAATTCAAAACTCGCTCTGTTTTATATATTTACAAGCACTAAAGCACTCACATCCTCCACCACTGAAAAGTGACTGATAAATTGTTTTGTAATTTAGATTAAGTTGACAGCAACACTCTACAAATGAACTCTTCCTGGCCATTTTCTGCTGATGAGAAGAATTTGTTCAACAGACCCTTGAAAAATTAATTTCTAAATTGAGAGGTTTTTATAAGATGTCCGATAATTATTCAAATCAATTAAATTAGACTTTCGATTCTTGTAGGATTAGATATCTGAATAAATTGATGTTTACGTTGGAGTTCCTAAATCATACAATGAGAAATTTAATATGAATGTCCTCGGAAAATAAAGTGACAAATTATGTTTGTACTTTCTGATAGCAGGATTTGTCAGATAGAAAATACTGGAAGTCACATTATTTATGTACAATTTCAGCACTCCAGTACTGGATGTCATACTATTTATGTAAAATTTCAGCACTCCAGTTGGGAAAATCAAAAGCCAAAATATTGGGGAAAACAGACATAGGCCTACCTGCTAAGATCACTTATATAGAAACTGGAATTTTTAAAGTTCTTTTTCTTTTTCTACAGAGGAACTTTCAATACAATAGAGCAATCACATAAATTCTTAGAAAGTTTTGCAGATTATAAATAAATTGAATGGTATAGGAGAACAAACAAAACAAAAGATATAAACAAATTACCTTTATTGGCTTTAAAAATATCACCTTTCAACATAACACATTTTTGACAATGTTCATACAGCTTCTGGAATCTGCAGTAAAGTGTTCATTAGCAATCGATTTCAGAACCGTTCTCACATATTCTGGGATAGCTGATATACCTCAAAACGTGCATTTTTCATGACCGTCTTGAGGGGAAAAAATGGAAAAAGTCTAGAGGTCCCTGAGAATAAGGTGGACAGTGGAGAACAGTTTTATCATGGTGAGCTAAGAATTGGGACACTCGGATTGCACAGTGTGCAGATGTGTTGTAGTACAGCAACTTCCACAGCCCTATCCTGTGTATCTCAGACCAAACATGACGGACGCCTACAAGCATCCATTTTAAAACTGGCTCATAGAATGCAGTGTTCACGATGGATGATGCTACCTTTGTGAAAGAATGTCTACAACATTGTCTTGACCTTGTACTTCTGAAGAAGATTCTTTTGGGTCGTAGGGATTCCACATCATATTGGTAGCACCAAGTCTCATCTCCTGTGATGATAGTTCCAAGAAATAATGGATCCTGGTCACACACTGTTACTAAATCATCACTGGTTTCTATCTGTTTTCCCTTTCTGGTTGTTTGTTGGCATGTGCAGTATAAACCGAGAACAGATCGTTCACTTATTGTATATACAGTCTTCTTACTAATCCCCAAATCCTCCATCATCAATTGTAACATCAGTTGGCAATCTTGTACCAGCATGTATGTAGGCTTCTGCTTTCTGTCAACCGACCTAAACATGACTCATCCTCATTTGTTTCCTTCCCATTGCAAAACCATTTGATCTACTTGTAAACACATTATCTACTCATGGCCTCTGTCGCATACACTTGCATCTCCCCAAATTCTACAAGAGCTTTATGTTCACGTGTTGCTCCATTGCACTGTGACAGTAACTTTCACACTGGCTACGTTTGACTGACATCAGCTGGTAAACCTTGACACCCACATTCACGCCCCACTACATGGTTTGAATGCTAATTTAATATATATGCAGGGAATCTATGTATAGTAGAATCCCTCTCGTTTGGACACCTTGAGACCCGACCCCTGCCTGCCATCAAAAGTAAATGGGAAAATGTCTAAATATGTTGAATAATTTCAGATTTAGTGGAAAAATTAGTAAAATGCTGTATAAGCTGCATTATTATACATGTTTACTTTACAAGAATAAAACTACACTATAAGTGTTTATGTTTAATACTTATAGTACTAAAACTTGATTTCTGACGTCTTCTCGATAATGGCGTTACAGGAAAGAAAATCACATAGCTTATTGTATAGACACAATCACATCTTTAAACACTTTCACATCTTTAATTTACACACCATACATTATAAAAATAAATAAATAAAATAAAAGTAAAAAAACAACTGACTAAATTACACCAAAAGAATAAAAATCCAAAACATTATAACCTACAACAGAGAAACACTTTAAAAGAAGTCTGTGATTTTTTTTCTGCTTTTTTTGTTCAATAGATTTTGTGTGTGCAAAGTCCCGCCATTTCATTATGAAAATGACATCGGCGGCCGAAGTTTCTTTTCAACAACTCAATGAACCAAAACCACAGAGCGTCGTCCACCAATTCATTTTTGAGTTTTTTTGAAAGTGCAATGAGTTTTTAGTGCTTTATCACCTTCAACTTGTGTACAAAAATTTTCTATGGCTTTTCTGTTTTTGCGCCAATCATACACTGTGCTTTTACCCACATTAAGATTGTTAGCAACACTCGCCACAGATTCACCTTTGTCTAACTGTTTTAGCGCATTCAGGCTTTGTTCCATAGACACGAAATTACGTTTCCATTTAACACTCATCATAAAGAAACTATAGAAAACAATACTGAATATAATTATATCCGTACTCTTAAAACCAAAAATATATACTGTACAGTATTACTGTACTGAAGGGTAAAAGCTTTACACAATAACGCCAAATGCACGTCTGCACAGTAGCAAAAACTAACGATATTGAACAGAAAACTAAAGGAACTAGATCTACAGAGCTAGATAAGCAGGTTATGACTTGCTTGTTTATGCTGCCTCCAGAGAAGCAGCACGGCGGGTGCTTGCGAGTGTGTGACTCGTACGAAGGTGGCCGTCCGAACCATCCGAAGCCTGAACCAAATGGACCCAAACGAGAGGGAGTATACTGTACGTTAGTTTTAACAATTATTTGGAGATGTGTATATTTTTGCTATTGCTAATTAACTACTTAGATTAAGAGAGCCAGTCTGTCTTATTGTTTATTATGAGAATAATATATGATCAGCAATCCGATAGACTATTTGATATATTTTGATTGTTAGTGTATTTTTAGCTATATAACAAGGATATAGTATTTACAAAGAAACTAGTTTTTTATAATTTAATTAAAAAAATTTTAAATAACAAAATTTATCTTGGAGGTAAAATTTTCATATCTTACCTTTGAAAAGAACTTATAGTATAAAGATAGGTTGGTGTTTTTCTTTTAAAAAAATATTTTTTGGAAGTCTATTATATAATAGGGTTAACATTAGGTCTGTTAGAATTTAGGATAAGAAATTATTTATTATAAGTTTACAAAATACTTTATTAACAATAAATAATCAAATGGTAACACCAGTTAAATCTTCAATGTCAGACGAGTGGTAGTTATTGGGAAATAATTCAAAACGTGTTGCAACTGTCTAGCTTGCAGGTCATTAGCATGGCATGGATAGTGAAGCTCTATATAAACTGCTAGTGACATAGAAAGAGGGTCAGTTGGATCCGAGATGATGGAAGGGACAAGGAAACGCTGCTCGTCAACAGAGAGACATGGCCGAGGAACGTACTTGTGAAAGGGACTCACTGGCAGTTTATAGAAATTCACAGTCTATGTTGAGAAGGTGAGCAGATTCACGTGTTTAGAAAACAAGAGTTACTAAATGCAATAATTTGCCATTGCTCTGGGTTGAAGATTTAAAGGTCTGATTAGGACAGATATGTTTTACATTCTATTTGAATGATTAAATATTAGATAAGCACATAATATGTCAAACTGATGTAGATGATCAATAAACATAAAATTATTTAAAGACCTAAAAAATTGTAATATCTATAGGGAAAGGAATAATAATTTAATATTAATAATTTGAAGCACCGAATTTGTTATTGATCCATGTTTTTTACTATCTAATGAACCGGTAGAAATTACATATAGGAAAAACCTATTCCTAATAGGTCCTTGTAGTTAGACCGCGTGGACCTTTTCTTCCCACCATCTTTTCCTTTATCAAACCTAGATAGTCCTTAATAAGAAAACTTAACCTAAGTTATCTCTTGAAAATAAATCTCAAATCATACCTTCCTAAACTGTAAGCCATGTACTCCTTTTCCTTCATCAGGTCTAATCAGCAAATCTGTACTCTGTCTGTAATCTACTTTCTCTCTATCCACTTACCTAAATGCTTCTTCCTAGACGAGTTCCTAATTAGTGTCCCACCTGTTTGCCTTAAAACTGCCAATAAAGATTCAGGACCTACAAATTAAGGAGTGAATGATCCCTCTCTGGTCAACTCATCCCCCTTCTCATATGCCACAATTCCATAATATATCATTTTTCAAATCGACCTAACCTCTTTAATTTAAGCTAATTTTATCAGTGCATCTTTGCACTCTTCTATCTCACAGATATGGCTTTAGCATATCTCAAATACCACAGTACTACCTGACTTTCTGAACTTACTCCAGATTTACCCACTCCAGAATTGGCAGAATTGCATATACTGTTTAGTTTTTAGAATATATATACGTACCTACTCATGGGTATGATCTACAGAGAACCAATTACTCAACAAATACTTCAGAGTTTAAACTTTGAGTAATATATATTGATAACCATCGTCTCAGGATATGTCAAATCTGTCCACTCATTCTTCAAGGAAAACAATTTCATATCCAATGCCAAAAAAAAAAAAATTGGAAACAAAACTATGTATGCCAACTAACTAAGGGTTGAGATTCTTCAAATTTTAATAAAACTATACATTATTTTTCAAATCCGTGAAAAAAACTATGCATGTTCTGTCGTTCTGTCAGACTGTTCGGAAATCTTTTTTACATTTTGTTATTTGACTGTTGAACTGTGTTAATAGAGTTTATTAGCTATAATGCTTTCTATGGTGAAGTTGTGGCATAAAAGCCTTATTTTTAACCTGGTCTAAAATTAAATTTTGAGAAAACCTTTTCTTTACTCTTCATTTTTTAAATTAACAATTACTACACCCTCTGTTCAGTATGCAAAAGGTTGCAGATTCAATCCCAGTAGGGTCTAAAAAATGTATGGTGCTGACCCAGTATCATGAAATGGAAGTGAGATGCTATAATTGGTTCAAAGGCTAGAATTATTGTGACAGGAACTCTATATTCAAGCCCAATATCCCCTAATGAAAGGCCATCAACCAGATCTAAGTTCCTCAACAACCTCTTGCACCTATAACTTTTTTATTTTTATAAATTGAAAAAAGCCATAGTAAATTCATTGGTACAAACACATTTTGCTGAAATACTCTTTTTCTTGATTCTTGGGCCAATGAACACGATTTTGACAATGTTTTTTGTTAACTTAACTTAAAAAATGAATTTTAAATGATGGCTGTAAATTTAATTGTTTTCATTAATAATTTGAATGAAACTTAATTTTGGAACAATTTTTCGTACTATTGATGGTATTCTCTCCAGTATGATAATGTTAAAATACCATTTCAGACAAAAACCAAAGAAAAATGCAATAAATTAATTCCATTAAAAAATAATAAAATTATATATTTAGGTTGATACAACAAATACCTATTTCATATCTCTAGGACAGGTAAGGTTAGGTTCTACTGGTTTTTATTTCCACATTGTAAAAACAAGGATGTTCCCATAAGAATTTAGAAAGAAGAGCACAAGAAGTTGGCACAAAAGAAGAAGTCTGTACAATTCTGTATTATGTAGGATAATAAATCTACTCCAAATATATATGTAAATTTATGGTTTACAGTTATGAATCTATACTTAAGCTCACTTTGTTACAGTATGCAAACACAAGAAATCAGGAAGTTTTATTTCCACCTAATCAGCTTTGTTCATCAAAATTTTAAGTAAAGACTTTGGGATTTGCAATTTTTTACAGTAATACTGTATATTAGGCTTAGGCTTACATAGGTTAATAGAAATATAATAAAAACAAATGGTGAAAATTAATCTGTTGACTGAGTGGTAAAAATAAGATTATTGTAAGTACAGTAATCATTTAATTACAGTATCTAAAACAAAGCATATAATCAGTTGTAATTATATTGTAAGATTTTATTATTCAAATAGGGCCTAGCCTGCCATCCAAATAAGAAACACAAAACATAATAAAACAGAAACATATTATAATGATTTCATTATAAACTCATCAGCACTGATTGAACATTTTTTATTGCTGACTGAATGAATTAATAATAGAAATAAATTGTTCTATTTTTTATATATTATTATAGTTCATGAAACATAATCTATGGAAGGCACAGACATGATGGTTCAAAAAAGAATAAACATATTCATAGTAATTTTAATATGTAAATAAAACCAAACTAGCTCACCCAAATCTGTACTAAACATTATAGTAGTCACATGTAAAAAAGACTAAAATTACACAATTCATAAAAAAAAACACTATAGAAATATTCTATTTTTAGAAATACTGTATGTAGAGACAGGTTGTGGTCTGCCTTGGTGAAAGGCTCAACTAATAAATGGTTTATTATAAGTTTGAAGAGTCACTTGAGTGGTGTGGTGTAGTGTGTGGTGTGTGTTGTGTGGTGTGTAGTGTGTGTGTGTTGCGATGGTTTGGAAAAAGCCAAATGTCTCAAGTCAATTTAAAACAAGTTAAATTCCCGCGATAAAGCATAGTGGATAAGGGACGAGGGGGAGCGATGACGTCACGGCAACAGGTGTCGAACACTGCATGTTGAATTGTGTACAATCGTTCTGTCTGGTTTCTTATTTTATTAAAATATTAAATTATTAAAATAAATTAATGTACAGTAGAATCAACCGATTAAGAATATCAAAGAATAAATTTAAAAGTATTTAAAACAAAAAAGTTATTCAAGTTTTTATAGGGGCTCAAAAACCTAAAATTTGGAAAAAACGTAAATTCAAAATTCAAAAAACGTAGAGTCATAACTCAGAGGGGAACTAATAATAATCATAAATAAAAAATATGAATTAATAATAATTAACAGGTGAGAATGGACTTAGAAAGTCATTCTTGGGGAGTTTTTTGGAATTTTTGAGTTGAAGGGGGGATCATTTAAAAAATAATAATAAGTACTATTGTAGAGACCACAATAGGGCACAATAATAAGTACTTAGAATCAAATTTGAAAATAAAACAAGGGAGATATAATAATAACAAAACGTAAAACTTCAAAGCCCAAAAGCGGGTAAATAAAACGTTAAAAGGGTAAAGTAACATGATAATTATATGTATCTAGCCTGTAAAATTGTAAAACATCAAAGCAGAAGTAATAATACATAATGGGGGGGTTTTTATGAACATAAACTCATACGACACAAATTTAAGGACTTCAAAGGCGAATAACTCAACAACCAAACGAGTTATGTAAAAAGTAAAAACATAGTATTTCGTCGTAGTAAGAATTTTGAGAAAGGACTTATCTCAAAATTTGAAAAGAGGAAAAATCAAGTTTAAGGAAAAGGGCGATAACTCGCGAACGAAGCGTAGTAGAGCGATGAATCAAGTTCCACAAGACCCACAAGATGGAAAGGAAGAAGAATCCGAAAGGAACTTTAAAATCGGTTCGAGCGTTCGAAAGTTATAGCGAGTTGAACGAAAAAACGTCAAAAGTAGAGATTTTCATGCAAAAACATGAAAAGTTGCGTGCGCATCTTCAAGCAGAGTCTAAAGTCAGAATCATCATGTTGCCAACTTGGATCAAAGATAACGTTAAAGAAAAAATACTATAAATTATTAATTAAAAGGTGTTTTAATTAATAATTAAGGAAGAAAACTATTCATTAGTCAAGAAATATGACTAATAAAATATATAGTGTAAATATTTCAGACCAAAAGGGCCTGAAAACACATAATATAAGGAAAATACCTTTTTCCCAAAAAGGGAGGAAAATTGGCTCCAGAAAAGTGGATTAATTCCCACTGACAGGGAGACCGAGATTTAACCGTCGAAAGACGGTCACTTTTGATTTGGAATCGACGCTGAAAGGACGTTTCTTCTGCAACCGACTCTGAGCTGAGAGGAAGATTCAACTGTCACTCTACTAATTGGACTTAGAATAATTTCAACTTTAATCGATCTTCAAGGCGACTTAGAAGAATTCGATACCAGCATTCAACTACATAGCAGCTTACAGACTCTGGATGGAAAACATCACATCACCATCATCCTAATAATACAACAAATTCCAAATCCAACTAGAACTTCTATTAAAGTGTGAAGGTATCTTATACTTAAGGAATAATTCGCAAATATTAACTTCTTTTCAAAAATAACGTCATTAGGGGAATTATTAAAAATTAAATTCAGTTTAAACCTCTGCTTTGGTGTTGAAAATTATTAATAATTTAAATACGACTTTTTCAGTACAGGAAAAACTGTTTGTGGTTCTGTCTGGAAAGTCAAGCGCTTTTATTTTGTTTAATATATAGATAATATTACATTAATTAATTTTGTCAAATAAATAAATAGTTGTGTTATTGTTCAATTAAATTGTTTGGTGTGATTAAAAAAGTTTTGAATATAAAATTTTTCTGTGCAAAAGAGAAAATAATATACAAATAATTCATTTCTAAATTTTGTTGTGTTTTTAATATATATCCATTCTGTGTATGCTATTAACCTTGTTTTAACATAAATTTTATATATGTGCTCTGGTAATATAATTTGAAAATTTTAAAAGTTATCATCAGAACTTAAGAGCCGATTTCTCCCAAAAGGCACGACCTTGGAGAGAGAGAGAGTTAATCTTAAAAGATTTAAATAATCGAGCATTGAGATAAAATTCAGGGAATTTTGCGTTAATTAAAATTTGGTAAGTTTATGAGGACAAGCTCATACTTATTAGAGCCAAGAGTTGCAAAATCTTTGATTTAAAAAAGTAAAAGTGAGCACCTTGGTCTTGCCCGCGCTTGCTCTGAAAAGAAAGGTGGTTCGCCCAGTCGGTGGTGATCGTACAGCGAGTTTAAGAGTTCGTGATAATAGTGTTCCAAAAAAGGGAACAAGAATCTTAAATTCGTGAAGTCAGACAGAGGCGCAGCGTGGCAAGTGGCGTTCCAACGTGGGGCAAGAAGAACCCTACTCGAACCCACTAACGAAAAGAGGAGCAGCGTGGCAAGTGGCGTTCCAACGTGGGGCAAGAAG
This sequence comes from Aphrophora alni, assembly GCA_963513935.1. Lineage (NCBI taxonomy): Eukaryota > Metazoa > Arthropoda > Insecta > Hemiptera > Aphrophoridae > Aphrophora > Aphrophora alni. The sequence goes on along the minus strand of OY740769.1, from coordinate 98,129,963 downwards.
AACCCTACTCGAACTCACTACCGAAGAGAGGAGCAGCGTGGCAAGTGGCGCCCAATAGCGTGGAGCACGAAAAAGCAAAGTTTTGGAACAAATTTTCAAAATTTTGAATTTTTCAGTGTTTCATACGAACGAGAATATCTTAAGTTCTGATATAATTTATATGTACATGTGTGTTAGTAATAAGTTGTGCTGGTAATTACAACGACAAATATACTAAAGTGCAAAAATAATAATAATTAAAAGTAGAGTCCAAATTAAACCGAAATTTAAATTTTTTAACTAATCAATGAAATCAAGTGAGTAAGTGAAGTGAAAATGGGACCAGCGAAAGATCCAGCAAAACAGGAGGGTTCAAAGGAACAGGAGACAGAAATGCAGAAAATGGTGAGGTACCTGAACCAAATGGAGGATAGAAGAAAGCAAGAGAGGGAACAGGACAAAGCGGAACAACTGAAAAAAGAAAAGGAGAAGGAAGACGAGGACAAGTTAAGAAGATTAGAAGAAAGAATCGAGAGAAACCAGGAGAAGGAAGAAATGGAATCATTACGAAAGAAGGAGAAGGAGGAGATGGATGCCAAGCGAAGACAAGAGAAGGAGGAGATGGAGACCAAATGGATCCAGATGGAGGAATTACGGAAGAAGGAAAAAGAAGATTTGGATGCCAAATGGAGCAAGAGAGATGAGGAAGCAGAAAACAAACGGAAGCAGGAGAGAGAAGAAATGGAAGCAAGATGGAAGCAGGAGAGAGAAGAGAGGATGAAGAGAGAGGAAGAAATGGAAACGAAACGTATCCAAAGGGAAGACGCCCGTAAACAGGAAATAGGGAAATATATGGAGGAAATTAAGGAATCTATAGATAGTAATATGGCCGAAAATACTAGACGAATAGAAAATTGTGAAGAAAAAGTGGAAGAGTGCGTAGGGGAAATTAAAAAAATGACGGACAGTTTAAAGGAACAGGGAAAGTCGACTATAGAAATTGGGGAGAAAGTTAAAAAATTAGAAGTTAAAATTAGGGAAGTCGCCAAAATTAAAGAAACCGGTGGAAATGCTAAAAATATAATTTATTTAGATAGGGCAAATTTAGAGTCAAAAACTATAGAATTTTGGGGAAATTCAAGAGATAATCCTGTGCAATTTTTAAAACAAATTGAGGAAATATTTCAAGAAATAAATCCGGTTATGGAAGAAAGTGATAAATTGAAAGTAGTGGAGAAAAAAATGAAAGGAGCTGCCATGGAGTGGTGGGAAATAATTAAGCGAGATACAGAAGAATATAGCCAGTTTAAATTGTTATTTTTAGAGCATTATTGGGGTTATCAAACGCAACAAGTAGTTAGGAATCAGATAGAAAACCATAGGTATAATCCTAACGGAAATATGAGTAGGGTCGATTATTTTTGTAAAATGGTGCGAAAGGCCGAATATTTGGAACCCAAAATTCCGGAAGAGTTCCTTATATACCAACTAATGAGGCATTTCGACCAGAAAGTTCAATTAGCGTGTATTGGAAGGGCTAGTGAGCATTTGGAGGACGCCATTAAATTTTTGAGAACAATAGAAAACGTAGACGGAATGACGAGAGAAGTTCGCCGACCAGATAGTTTCGAAAGGAGGGACGGACCACAAAGAGATCAAAATTTCAGGCAAAGGAATCAAGACTACTCAAAACCATCCCAAAACCCTAACCCTCGATCCTATGGTCAAACCCAGAATAAACCTCAACCACAGATACCTCAAAACCCTGGTCCTTCAAACCAAAAATTCCCGCCCAAGGTCACAAAAAACTAAAATACGAGATCTCAAGGCAAAATTTTTGGCAGAAAAAGGATAATACAAACGGAATTGAGATCGACGATAAAACCAAATTTAGCAAACATAAAAGGGGGGATCTGAAAATAAATAAAATTAAATTGGGGATTTTAAACACAGAAATTAAGGAAGATTTAATGGAGGAAAGAGATAATAAAATTTTAAATAGTGAAGCTTACGAAAAATGTCCGGAAATAGGGATAGAAATCGAAAATATAAAAGTAAATATGTCCATTGACACCGGAGCTCAAATGTCCTGTGTTCAAGAGGATTTTTATAAAAATGTACTTAAAAATAGGAACGATAAAATGTTGGAATTACCAGTTGTAAATACGGAAATGGTGACAGCGATAAAAAGCCAGCGACAGAAGATTAAATTACAGGCATTATTGGAGATTAGAATAAATAACCAATCAATAAGAGGGGTATTTATGGTGGTACCAAAGCTGGAAAGCAAAATGATAATGGGTTGTGATATATTGTGCAAATATCGAAGTCGAATTAATATGGAAAAGGGTTTCCTACAACTGGTAAAGGAAAATGAATTTATTGTTGTAGATTTTCTTAAAGAAAATAAATTAAGATTGAGCAAAAGCGACGCGCAGACCGAACATCAAAATGGCGGCGAAACCGGTAAAATGGTAGAGTCGTCAGCTGCAAATAAAGGAGGCTCAAATTCGTACAAGCGAGTATCAGGGGCTTATACGTTGTCTACCAAAATGCCGGTAGACATAAAACCAAAAGCAAAGGACGTGTCTAGACCGAGTAGTGACGAAACAGAAAGTGGTCAAAAGCGAAGAAGCAAGTTAAGTGCAAGGAATGAATCAACGAAGAGGAAAAATGCAAATTTTAATAATGATGAGGTGCTGTTAAAAGCGTGGGATAAAGGTAACCAACTAATTAATAAAGATGAAGGGCTGAAAGAAGCGGAGATTAAAGGAATTAATATTGGGCCAGAGGCCATGATCGACGAAAATAATAAAATAATAAATTACGACGAAAATTTGCAAAATAACTCCGAAAACGATTCAGAACTTACACAAGACAGATTCGACGCCAGAGACGGGAGAGAAAGGAGAGCTATAATAACAATGGCGGATCCGGAAAGACAAAATGGACGAAATTTAAGGTATCGAAAGAAGAAAGTCAAGTTCAAAAATTATACGAAGTATAAAATAAAAGGAGGACGGCCCAAGGTGAAATATAAAAGGAAAGAAGAGGTTCAAGTAAAAGAAATAATGTTTGAAGAAAATGGCAAAATTCTAGGGTTAGGAAATAGTGTTTTAACAATCGATCAAGAAGAAAAAATAAAAGTTTTGGTGGAAAAATATGTAAAGTGTAGAAGCGAGTGAGGGAAAAGGAAATAACGGACTGTCAGCTGATTTAAAGAATGTAGCCTAGGTCAGTGAATAACAGGAAAAGTCCCGAATAAATTACTAAGTGTACAAGGTCAGGAGCATAGCGGTAACACGCATCTGCAAGCCGCACCTGTATAAACAAAGTATGGACGAGGAGGTGAAGTGAGGAACCGGACGTCAATCAACCAATATTGACAGACTGCGTGTTCAACAAATTAGCTGAGGGGGATAGGAATGAATGGATGTTTAAATGTGTACTGTTTTGTTTTTTATTAAAAGGGAGATTTCTAATAAAATAAATTTTTTTTTCTTTTTAACTGCAATTAGGATAGTAAACGTTGTAGTTACCAAGTACTTTATGTATATGTAGGACATAGTTTTAAATTCAACCAAAGCAGATAAATATAATCATATAAGACGAATTATTCCTTATATAAATGTAATATGTTTTGTGTGTGATAATGTGTTTATTTACAGCAAGGACGTTTAGATGAAACGGCGGTAATGGACTAGAAAGAATGATTAAACAAATTTGTATGTATACCATAATAGATAACATGTGTTGTGAATATATGAATATTATGCTATAATGAATAAAATGTGTTTTGAGTATAAATATATGAAATGATGGAGGAGATGTTTTTTTTAGATATAAATAAATGTGTTTATATAAATTGTTAGGTTAATATGTCAAATTTTATGATGATGATTAATAGAGATGATAAATAAATAATTAATATGAAATGTGAAATGTCAAAAAGGGGTTTAATACTAAAATTTTAGTTTTTTAAAAAATGAAAAATAGGAATTTTTCAGTTTAACCGAAAATTTTAGTTCAAGGGGGCATATTGCGACGGTTTGGAAAAAGCCAAACGTCTCAAGTCAATTTAAAACAAGTTAAATTCCCGCGATAAAGCATAGTGGATAAGGGACGAGGGGGAGCGATGACGTCACGGCAACAGGTGTCGAACACTGCATGTTGAATCGTGTACAATCGTTCTGTCTGGTTTCTTATTTTATTAAAATATTAAATTATTAAAATAAATTAATGTACAGTAGAATCAACCGATTAAGAATATCAAAGAATAAATTTAAAAGTATTTAAAACAAAAAAGTTATTCAAGTTTTTATAGGGGCTCAAAAACCTAAAATTTGGAAAAAACGTAAATTCAAAATTCAAAAAACGTAGAGTCATAACTCAGAGGGGAACTAATAATAATCATAAATAAAAAATATGAATTAATAATAATTAACAGGTGAGAATGGACTTAGAAAGTCATTCTTGGGGAGTTTTTTGGAATTTTTGAGTTGAAGGGGGGATCATTTAAAAAATAATAATAAGTACTATTGTAGAGACCACAATAGGGCACAATAATAAGTACTTAGAATCAAATTTGAAAATAAAACAAGGGAGATATAATAATAACAAAACGTAAAACTTCAAAGCCCAAAAGCGGGTAAATAAAACGTTAAAAGGGTAAAGTAACATGATAATTATATGTATCTAGCCTGTAAAATTGTAAAACATCAAAGCAGAAGTAATAATACATAATGGGGGGGTTTTTATGAACATAAACTCATACGACACAAATTTAAGGACTTCAAAGGCGAATAACTCAACAACCAAACGAGTTATGTAAAAAGTAAAAACATAGTATTTCGTCGTAGTAGAAGAGGAACAAGATTTCGTCAAAAGAATTTTGAGAAAGGACTTATCTCAAAATTTGAAAAGAGGAAAAATCAAGTTTAAGGAAAAGGGCGATAACTCGCGAACGAAGCGTAGTAGAGCGATGAATCAAGTTCCACAAGACCCACAAGATGGAAAGGAAGAAGAATCCGAAAGGAACTTTAAAATCGGTTCGAGCGTTCGAAAGTTACAGCGAGTTGAACGAAAAAACGTCAAAAGTAGAGATTTTCATGCAAAAACATGAAAAGTGGCGCGCGCATCTTCAAGCTGAGTCTAAAGTCGGAAACATCATACTGCCAACATGGATCAAAGATAACGTTAAAGAAAAAATACTATAAATTATTAATTAAAAGGTGTTTTAATTAATAATTAAGGAAGAAAACTATTCATTAGTCAAGAAATAGGACTAATAAAACATATAGTGTAAATATTTCAGACCAAAAGGGCCTGAAAACACATAATATATGGAAAATACCTTTTTCCCAAAAAGGGAGAAAAATTGGCTCCAGAAAAGTGGATTAATTCCCACTGACAGGGAGACCGAGATTTAATCGTCGAAAGACGGTTACTTTTGAATTGGAATCGACGCGAATAAGACGTTTCTTCTGCAACCGACTGTGAGCTGAGAGGAAGAATCAACTGTCACTCTACTAATTGGACTTAGAATAATTTCAACTTTAATCGATCTTCAAGGCGACTTAGAAGAATTACCAGCATTCAACTACATAGCAGCTTACAGACTCTGGATAGAAAACATCACATCACCATCATCCTAATAATACAACAAATTCCAAATCCAACTAGAACTTCTATTAAAGTGTGAAGGTATCTTATACTTAAGGAATAATTCGCAAATATTAACTTCTTTTCAAATATAACGTCATTAGGGGAATTATTACAAATTAAATTCATTTTAAACCTCTGCTTTGGTGTTGATAATAATTAATAATTTAAATACGACTTTTTCAGTACAGGAAAAACTGTTTGTGGTTCTGTCTGGAAAGTCAAGCGCTTTTATTTTTGTTTAATATATAGATAATATTACATTAATTAATGTTGTTAAATAAATAAATAGTTGTGTTATTGTTCAATTAAATTGTTTTGTGTGATTAAAAAAGTTTTGAATATAAAATTTTTCTGTGCAAAAGAGGAAATAATATACAAATAATTCATTTCTAAATTTTGTTGTGTTTTTAATATAAATCCATTCTGTGTATGCTATTAACTTTGTTTTAACATGAATTTTATATATGTGCTCTGGTAATATAATTTGAAAATTTTAAAAGTTATCATCAGAACTTAAGAGCCGATTTCTCCCAAAAGGCACGACCTTGGAGAGAGAGAGAGTTAATCTTAAAAGAGTTAAATAATCGAGCATTGAGATAAAATTCAGGGAATTTTGCGTTAATTAAAATTTAGTAAGTTTATGAGGACAAGCTCATACTTATTAGAGCCAAGAGTTGCAAAATCTTTGATTTAAAAAAGTAAAAGTGAGCATCTTGGCCTTGCCCGCGCCTGCTCTGAAAAGAAAGGTGGTTCGCTCAGTCGGTGGTGATCGTACAGCGAGTTTAAGAGTTCGTGAAAATAGTGTTCCAAAAAAGGGAACAAGAATCTTAAACTCGTCGAAGTCAAAGGGAGCGTAGCGTGGCAAGTGGCGTTCCAACGTGGGGCAAGAAGAACCCTACTCGAACTCACTAACGCGCAGAAGGGAGCGTAGCGCGGCAAGTGGCGCCCAATAGCGTGGAGCACGAAAAAGCAAAGTTTTGGAACAAATTTTCAAAATTTTGAATTTTTTAGTGTTTCATACGAACGAGAATATCTTAAGTTCTGATATAATTTATATGTACATGTGTGTTAGTAATAAGTTGTGCTGGTAATTACAACGACAAATATACTAAATTGCAAGAATAATAATAATTAAAAGTAGAGTCCAAATTAAACCGAAATTTAAATTTGTTAACTAATTAAATAAACCAAGTGAATAAGTGAAGTGAAAATGGGACCAGCGAAAGATCCAGCAAAACAGGAGAGTTCAAAGGAACAGGAGACAGAAATGCAGAAAATGGTGAGGTACCTGAACCAAATGGAGGATAGAAGAAAGCAAGAGAGGGAACAGGACAAAGCGGAACAAGAGAGAAAAGAAAAGGAGAAGGAAGACAACGAACAAATAAGAAGAATAGAAGAAAGAATCGAGAAAAACAAGGAGAAAGAAGAGATGGAATCCAAGCAGATCCAAATGGAAGCAAGGTGGAGCAAGAGAGACGAAGAATTGGAAGCCAAAAGGAAGCAAGAAAAGGAGGAGATGGAAGCATTGCGAAGTGTAAGATGAAAGAATGGAGGCCCGAAGGGAAAGTCGACTATAGAAATTGGGGAGAAAGTTAAAAAATTAGAAGTTAAAATTAGGGAAGTCGCCAAAATTAAAGAAACCGGTGGAAATGCTAAAAATATAATTTATTTAGATAGGGCGAATTTAGAATCAAAAACTATAGAATTTTGGGGAAATTCAAGAGATAATCCTGTTCAATTTTTGAAACAAATTGAGGAAGTGTTTCAAGAAATAAATCCAGTTATGGAAGAAAGTGATAAATTAAAAGTAGTGGAGAAAAAATTGAAAGGAGCTGCCATGGAATGGTGGGAAATAATCAAGCGAGATACAGAAGAATATAGCCAGTTTAAATTGTTATTTTTAGAGCATTATTGGGGTTATCAAACGCAACAAGTAGTTAGGAATCAGATAGAAAACCATAGATATAATCCTAACGGAAATATGAGTAGGGTCGATTATTTTTGTAAAATGGTGCGAAAGGCCGAATATTTGGAACCCAAAATTCCGGAAGAGTTCCTTATATACCAACTAATGAGGCATTTCGACCAAAAAGTTCAATTAGCGTGTATTGGAAGGGCTAGTGAGCATTTGGAGGACGCCATTAAGTTTTTGAGGACAATAGAAAACGTAGACGGAATGACGAGAGAAGTTCGCCGACCAGATAGTTTCGAAAGGAGGGACGGACCACAAAGAGATCAAAATTTCAGGCAAAGGAATCAAGACTACTCAAAACCATCCCAAAACCCTAACCCTCGATCCTATGGTCAAACCCAGAATAAACCTCAACCACAGATACCTCAAAACCCTGGTCCTTCAAACCAAAAATTCCCGCCCAAGGTCACAAAAAACTAAAAAACGAGATCTCAAGGCAAAATTTTTGGCAGAAAAAGGATAATACAAACGGAATTGAGATCGACGATAAAACCAAATTTAGCAAACATAAAAGGGGGGATCTGAAAATAAATAAAATTAAATTGGGGATTTTAAACACAGAAATTAAGAAAGATTTAATGGAGGAAAGAGATAATAAAATTTTAAATAGTGAAGTTTACGAAAAATGTCCGGAAATAGGGATAGAAATCGAAAATATAAAAGTAAATATGTCCATTGACACCGGAGCTCAGATGTCCTGTGTTCAAGAGGATTTTTATAAACATGTGCTTAAAAGTAGGAACGATAAAATCATGGAATTACCAGTTGTAAATACGGAAATGGTGACAGCGATAAAAAGCCAACGACAGAAGATTAAATTACAGGCATTATTGGAGATTAGAATAAATAACCAATCAATAAGAGGGGTATTTATGGTGGTACCAAAGCTGGAAAGCAAAATAATAATGGGTTGTGATTTAATGTGCAAATATCGAAGTCGAATTAATATGGAAAAGGGTTTCCTACAACTGGTAAAGGAAAATGAATTTATTGTTGTAGATTTTCTTAAAGAAAGTAAATTAAGATTGAGCAATAGAGACGCGCTGACCGAACATCAAAATGGCGGCGAAACCGGTAAAATGGTAGAGTCGTCAGCAGCGAATAAAGGAGGCTCAAATTCGTATAAGCGAGTATCAGGGGCTTATACGTTGTCTACCAAAACGCCGGTAGACATAAAACCAAAAGCAAAGGACGTGTCTAGACCGAGTAGTGACAAATCAGAAAGTGGTCAAAAGCGAGGAAGCAAGTTAAGTGCAAGGAAGGAATCGGCGAAGAGGAAAAATGCAAATTTTAACAATGATGAAGTGCTGTTAAAAGCGTGGGATAAAGGTAACCAATTAATTAATAAAGATGAAGGGCTGAAAGGAGCGGAGAATAAAGGAAATAAAAATGTGCCAAAGGCAATAATCGACGAAAATAATAAAATAATAAAATACGACGAAAATTTGCAAAATAACTCTGAAAACGATTCGGAACTTACACAAGACAGATTCGACGCCAGAGACGGGAGTGATTGGAGAGCTATAATACAAATGGCGGATCCGGAAAGACAAAATGGACGAAATTTAAGGTATCGAAAGAAGAAAGTTAAATTCAAAAATTCTACGAAGTATAAAATAAAAGGAGGACGGCCCAAGGTGAAATATAAAAGGAAAGAAGAGTTTCAAGTAAAAGAATTAATGTTTGAAGAAAATGGCAAAATTTTAGGTTTAGGAAATAGTGTTTTAACAATCGATCAAGAAGAAAAAATAAAAGTTTTGGTGGAAAAATATAATACTGTGTTTAGCGAAATTCCAGGAAAATCTAATAAATACGTTCATGAACTAAAAATCACTGATAATAAAACTTATGTTAATAGAAATTACCCCATTCCAATAAATTATAGGAAACAAGTACAGGAGGAAATAGATAAAATGCTAAAGTATAAAGTTATAGAGAGATCCCGAACACCGTATATTAATCCGATGGTGGTAGTGTTAAAGCCGAATAAAACCGTTAGGCTATGTATGGATGCTAGAAGACTGAATCAGATAATACAGCCGGATTATGAAAGTGCGCCGCCTATAGAAGAAATTCTAAGGAAGGGTCGTAACAAGAAATTCATAACTAAGTTCGATCTAACATCTAGTTTCTGGCAAGTCCCACTATCGGAGGAGTCTAAAAAATACACGGGATTTTTATATAACAATAAAGTGTATAACTATACAGTGATACCGTTTGGACTTCAAAATTCTTTGGCAGCACTAATAAGGACAATAGACCTAACATTAGGTACTGAAGTCGACGACTACACGTTAGGCTATGTCGATGACTTGTTATGCATGTCTGAGACTTTTGAAGAACACCTGGAACATTTAAAAACGATTTTTGAAAAATTTAAAGAAGGAAATCTAACAATAAATCCCACCAAAACTTATTTTTGTCAAAAGGAGGTAAAATTTTTAGGATATGTAATTTCGCAACAAGGTATAAGTACGGATCCGGAAAAATTGCAAGCTATCAGTGATTTTCCGAGACCGACTAATAAGAAAAAACTGCAATCGTTCTTAGGGTTTGTGAATTACTATTCTAGGTTTACTTCACGATATTCTCATGAAATTAAACCATTATTAAAATTATTAAGAAAAAATGAACCATTTAAGTGGGACCATGTAATGCAAAACGCTTTTGAGAAAACTAAATCATTATTTAAGAAATCCGTGACAATCATGCATCCTGGGGAAGGCAAGGAAACGTTTTTGCAAACCGACGCGAGTGATGGTGCAATTGCCAGCCAGTTGTACCAGAAAAATGAGTTGGGCGAGTTACAAGTTATAGGATTTGTGAGCAGAACTTTAAAGAAAGCGGAGTTAGCTTACACCATCTGTGAGAAGGAGTTATTAGCCATAGTTCATGGTCTGGAGAAGTTTAGGCCATTGATTGTAGGGGCACCACTGACGGTGATAACTGATAACAAAGCTTTAAAGTTCCTAAGAAGCTGCAGATTAACTACAGCTCGTCTAACTCGATGGATACTGGCAATCCAAGAGTATGATGCCAAAATTGAACACTGTGCCGGAAAAATAAACGTTCCTTGTGACATCATAAGCAGGATGTATGACGGTCAAAACGAAAATTGTCCAAGTGGAAATAAAATTAGGTTAAAATTAAGTCAGTCAAAATTAGTCACAACAAGAAGATTTCAGGATATAATGCAAAATTTTAGAAATAATCAGTTACATGAATTAACGATGAAAGGAATAAACTTGCAGGAGAGAGATAATTTTAGAATAATTAATGATATTGTATATCAGGAGATTAATAATAAATGGAAAATAATTATCCCCGAAATAAACAAAAATGAGTTCATAAGCGAAGTTCACCGAATATATGGCCATTTAGGAAGGAACAAATTGTTAGCGATGATAAATAAATGTTTTTATATAAAAAATGCTGGGTATAAAATATTACAGGTAATCAAAAAATGTATAATTTGCCAATATGCGAAAAAGACGAATAAATATTTGCAAGGAATGTCTAAGGCTATTGTTCCTAGGGACATCAACGAGATGATAGCCATAGACTACTTAGGTCCATTGCCAAAAGGACTTGGAAATATACAACATATTTTAGTTATAATTGATACCTTTTCAAAATTTATAAAACTATATCCAGTAAGAAATCCAACCACAAATAACAGTATCAAACATATGATAGATTATATGAACAATTTTGGGAAACCGCAGAAGATTTTAACTGATTTCGGAGCAGCATTCACATCTAGAAATTGGAAGAAGTGGATTGCTGAACAAAAAGTAGAACATGTGTTAATCCCGGTAAGACATCCTCAGGTAAATTTGGCAGAAAGAGTCAACAAAGAAGTGGGGAGATTATTACGCACTTATTGTCACGATACTCAAACCACTTGGCGGAAGCAATTACCTTTTATAGAAGAGTTAATCAACAACACACCAAATGAAACTACCGGGTATGCACCAGTACAAATACAGTTGAATAGGGATCCAAATTATGTATGGGAGTCATATTTCCCACGAGACAAAGAGCTACGACAGAGTGAAACTTGGGCAGAAAAGAAGCAGAAATGTCTTCAAAGGATGACGCAAATCGGCACCAGGCGAGCGGAGAGAATTAACCAAAGAATACGAGAAACAAAATTTCAGGTAGGAGATCGTGTTCTCGTATTGAATGCAAATAGAGCGAATTTGGATAAAAGCGAGACCGAAAAATTAATGCTCGTATATGGTGGACCATATGTCGTGAGCAAAGTCATGGGGAGAAAAACATATGAAGTAATAAATATCGACACTCAAAAAGTTAAAGGTCGTTATGACATCAAAGATTTGAAGAAATTTCATGAGTAAATTGTATAAATTGTAATGATTAAAAGTTGTAATATGTAAAGGGTAGAAGCGAGTGAGGTAAAAGGGAAATAACGGACTGTCAGCTGAATTAAAAGAATGTAGCCTAGGTCAGTGAATAACAGGACAAGTCTCGTATAAATTCCTAAGCGTGCAATGCCGAGATAGCGGGAACACGTTTCCGTTATTGGCAGCTGAGTAAACAAGGGTGATGGTAGAGTGGGGAAGTGGAGACAGGATATTGATAAACAAATATTGAACGACAACCTGTCAAGCAAATTAGCAGAGGGGTGATGGAAATGAATGAAGGTATGAATGTGTAGTGTTTTGTTTTTTATTAGAGGGAGATTTCCGATAGCATAAATAATTTTTCTTTTTAACTGCAAATAGGATAGTAGCCGTTGTAGTTACCAAGTACTTTATATATATATGTAAGGCATTTTTTAAATTCAACCAAAGCAGATAATTATAATCATATAAGACGAATTATTCCTTATATAAATGTAATATGTTTTGTGTGTGATAATGTGTTTAGTTACAGCAAGGACGTTTAGATGAAACGGCTGTAATGGACTAGAAAGAACGATTAAACAAATTTGTATGTATACCATAATAAATAACATGTGTTTTGAATATATAAATATTATACTATAATGAATAAAATGTGATTTGAGCATAAATATATGAAATGATGGAGGAGATGTTTTTTAAATATAAATATATATGTTTAGGTATATTGTTAGGTTAATATGTCAAATTTTATGATGATGATAAATGAAGATGAAATATAGAGATGATTTTGAATAAGATGTTGTAAAATATATATGAAGATCAATGCAAAATATAACATTTTTGAGATATATGTTAGTAATGTAAAATGATAAAAGAGTTAATGAAGATAACCATTAATAAATAGTTAATATGAAATGTGATATGTCGAAAAAAGGGGTTTAATACAAAAATTTTAGTTTTTTAAAAAAAATGAAAAATAGGAATTTTTCATTTTAACCGAAAATTTTAGTTCAAAGGGGGGATTTTGAGGCGGTTTGGAAAAAGCCAAAAGCCTCAAGCCAATTTAAAACAAGTTAAATTCCCGCGATAAAGCGATGTAGATGAGAGACGAGGGGGGACTGTGACGTCACGGCAACAGGGGTTGAACACTGCATGTTGGATCGTGTACAGTCGTTCTGTCTTGTCTCTTATTTTATTAAAATACTAAATTATTAAAATAAATTAATGTTCAGTAGAATCAACCGATTAAGAATATCGAAAAATAAATTTAAAAGCAATTAAAACAAAAAAGTTATTCAAGTTTTTATAGGGGCTCAAAAACCTAAAATTTGGAAAAAACTTAAATTCAAAATTCAAAAAACGTAGAGTCATAACTCAAAGGGGAACTAATAATAATCATAAATAAAAAATATGAATTAATAATAATTAACAGGTGAGAATGGACTTAGAAAGTCATTCTTGGGGAGTTTTTTGGAATTTTTGAGTTGAAGGGGGGATCATTTAAAAAATAATAATAAGTACTATTGTAGAGACCACAATAGGGCACAATAATAAGTACTTAGAATCAAATTTGAAAATAAAACAAGGGAGATATAATAATAACAAAACGTAAAACTTCAAAGCCCAAAAGCGGGTAAATAAAACGTTAAAAGGGTAAAGTAACATGATAATTATATGTATCTAGCCTGTAAAATTGTAAAACATCAAAGCAGAAGTAATAATACATAATGGGGGGGTTTTTATGAACATAAACTCATACGACACAAATTTAAGGACTTCAAAGGCGAATAACTCAACAACCAAACGAGTTATGTAAAAAGTAAAAACATAGTATTTCGTCGTAGTAGAAGAGGAACAAGATTTCGTCAAAAGAATTTTGAGAAAGGACTTATCTCAAAATTTGAAAAGAGGAAAAATCAAGTTTAAGGAAAAGGGCGATAACTCGCGAACGAAGCGTAGTAGAGCGATGAATCAAGTTCCACAAGACCCACAAGATGGAAAGGAAGAAGAATCCGAAAGGAACTTTAAAATCGGTTCGAGCGTTCGAAAGTTACAGCGAGTTGAACGAAAAAACGTCAAAAGTAGAGATTTTCATGCAAAAACATGAAAAGTGGCGCGCGCATCTTCAAGCTGAGTCTAAAGTCGGAAACATCATACTGCCAACATGGATCAAAGATAACGTTAAAGAAAAAATACTATAAATTATTAATTAAAAGGTGTTTTAATTAATAATTAAGGAAGAAAACTATTCATTAGTCAAGAAATAGGACTAATAAAACATATAGTGTAAATATTTCAGACCAAAAGGGCCTGAAAACACATAATATATGGAAAATACCTTTTTCCCAAAAAGGGAGAAAAATTGGCTCCAGAAAAGTGGATTAATTCCCACTGACAGGGAGACCGAGATTTAATCGTCGAAAGACGGTTACTTTTGAATTGGAATCGACGCGAATAAGACGTTTCTTCTGCAACCGACTGTGAGCTGAGAGGAAGAATCAACTGTCACTCTACTAATTGGACTTAGAATAATTTCAACTTTAATCGATCTTCAAGGCGACTTAGAAGAATTACCAGCATTCAACTACATAGCAGCTTACAGACTCTGGATAGAAAACATCACATCACCATCATCCTAATAATACAACAAATTCCAAATCCAACTAGAACTTCTATTAAAGTGTGAAGGTATCTTATACTTAAGGAATAATTCGCAAATATTAACTTCTTTTCAAATATAACGTCATTAGGGGAATTATTACAAATTAAATTCATTTTAAACCTCTGCTTTGGTGTTGATAATAATTAATAATTTAAATACGACTTTTTCAGTACAGGAAAAACTGTTTGTGGTTCTGTCTGGAAAGTCAAGCGCTTTTATTTTTGTTTAATATATAGATAATATTACATTAATTAATGTTGTTAAATAAATAAATAGTTGTGTTATTGTTCAATTAAATTGTTTTGTGTGATTAAAAAAGTTTTGAATATAAAATTTTTCTGTGCAAAAGAGGAAATAATATACAAATAATTCATTTCTAAATTTTGTTGTGTTTTTAATATAAATCCATTCTGTGTATGCTATTAACTTTGTTTTAACATGAATTTTATATATGTGCTCTGGTAATATAATTTGAAAATTTTAAAAGTTATCATCAGAACTTAAGAGCCGATTTCTCCCAAAAGGCACGACCTTGGAGAGAGAGAGAGTTAATCTTAAAAGAGTTAAATAATCGAGCATTGAGATAAAATTCAGGGAATTTTGCGTTAATTAAAATTTAGTAAGTTTATGAGGACAAGCTCATACTTATTAGAGCCAAGAGTTGCAAAATCTTTGATTTAAAAAAGTAAAAGTGAGCATCTTGGCCTTGCCCGCGCCTGCTCTGAAAAGAAAGGTGGTTCGCTCAGTCGGTGGTGATCGTACAGCGAGTTTAAGAGTTCGTGAAAATAGTGTTCCAAAAAAGGGAACAAGAATCTTAAACTCGTCGAAGTCAAAGGGAGCGTAGCGTGGCAAGTGGCGTTCCAACGTGGGGCAAGAAGAACCCTACTCGAACTCACTAACGCGCAGAAGGGAGCGTAGCGCGGCAAGGTGTGTGTGTGTGTGTGTAGGTGTGTGTGTGTGTGTGTGTGTGTGTGTGTGTGTGTGTGTGTGTGTGTGTGTATGTGTGTATGTGTGTGTGTGTGTGTGTGTGTGTGTGTGTGTGTGTGTGTGTGTGTGTGTGTGTGTGTGTGTGTGTGTGTGTGTAGGTGTGTGTGTGTATGTGTGTGTGTGCATGTATAGGCTATATAGCCTATGTAGTTTTTATGTAAAATACAGCATGTGTAGTCTTAAAGATTTATTTTTCTATAGTGTTCTTCAGACTTGAATACACTAGGCTATTCAAAATTGGAGTAGCCCACTGCAAGCTGATCTCTTTCTTTTTTTTTCTCTCTCTAAATTTAGGCTATAGATTTATAAAACACTGATGGTAAAGGTAATAATATTTAATTTCAGTTCATAAAGCTTTTAATATGAAATATGTTTCATAATTTAATGTCAAGATTTTTTTCTTATTTAATTGTAAAAATTAAATTAAAAATACTGTGTAAATTGAATATACAAAGAATATTTTGCTTATAAGACAAGTTAGGTTAAGATTGGTTTTATTTAGCTTAATCATGTTCAAATGTTTTATCAAAAAAAGTGTTTTACATGTTTTTACAAGTTTATTATTTGCAACTTTTTTTTTTTATCATATTGTTGTTTTGCATTATATTCAAAATATAAAAGTTAAAAAAAAATCTAAATTGATACAATAATTTCTCAGAATTAGGGCCTAAACATTAGAGAATAATAGTTACTGTAGCTCATGTATCACCTAGGATGGCGACTTTGTTGTTGAAACGCGTTTGATTAAGTAAACATAATTTTTGTGGATCTTGTGTTCGAGTTTTATTTTATCTAATATTATCTCACAAGTCGACCTCAATAATTATTTATAGAATTAAACATAACAAGATAAACCAGCAATGGGTATATAATTGATCTAAATATGGACCTATGCAACAATAATTTTATATGAAGGTTAAGTTCTTTTTATCTATAAAATCACATTAGACTAAATATTTACTTTTATATTGCCACTAATCTTAAGCACACTCGACAAAAGAAAGTGTGTGCAATAGTTTATATAGAAGTCTATACTACTTTGATATGATTAATCAGCCATTCCATTGTTACGGACGGGACATCCTGAAGGATTAACTATAAAATATCAAGAAACCCTATATATATTTTGAACTCAAATTGTGCTTGTATGCTGGCAGGCAGTGTCTACTAAATACTGATTGTAACCTGTATGCCACATAATTTTTTTTAAACCTATCAAGAACTTTTAAAGGCCCGTTACGGACGGGATGAAAAAGAGACATAGGATAAAGTACATGAATTTCATGTAAAATTTTCTGTGAAACATAATGAAATTAAATTTTAAAGAATATGTGAATGATACATTTTGACCTTTATCTACAAAGTAATACTGTAGGTTTGAACTCTTTATAATAAGGGAAAATAAATAAATTAACACAAGGTACATGTTACGGACGGGACGTTACGGACGGGACACCTAGGATAATGTATAAAAAACACATGAAAAAGGTACAATAATAATTATTTTTAATCATCAAAGTAAATTTAACAATACTTTTAAGTATTTGAGCTTAACTAAATGTCTCTGTGTGCCAATTAAGAATATTATTTCAAACTTAAAGAGTCTGCTAATTCAAATTACAACTCGATTGGCTTTTCAAACTTATAAAATATTCTGTCTCTTTTATTTCTGGAGACTTTAATACTCCACATACTTCTGCAAATGGAACAATATACAATTTTGAGTGTTCTATCTTGAATAATTGTTCACTTTTTGTTCCACAAACAGTATTCATTTATATATAACCTCGACATTTTCATCTTCGTCGACAGAGGTTTGAGTGATTCCCACGTATTTCTGCCTTCTTTCCTTTTCACACTGACAAGTTCAATTAAAATAAATTGGCCTGCCTTCACCTCATTCTTAGGCACAGGTTTAGCCAAGAGGTACTGATCCTCGTTCTCAGAATCTGAATATACTTCTGAGTATCTAACCTGCTCCCGCTGAGCCATACTACTTGACTGAGGAGAGGTGTCAAATTCATTAAGTTCGCTGTCGGACTGGTTTGACTCTGCCTCTTCATTGTCCTTCCACAGTTCAGAGAGCCTTAAGTCTGAATTGACAGTTCATCCAGCTACAATGCTTCCAGCATAACAAGAAGAAGCCCGAAAGTAATGCTTTGACTGAATTTCCGGTATTTCCTGCACCAATGACCATCGAGATTCTAGCAGCTCCTTAGACGCATTCATTTCTTGGCTATCAATGAACATAATCTTTATTTTGTCAAATGTACAAACATCTTTGCAGCAGTTATAGAATTCTTCAGCTGAAGACACATTTACCTGTCTGGTTATGACTTTTTCCCAGACCAACCTCTTTACTGTTCAGCCCACTGCATCAACTGCGCCCTTCCCATGTGAAGTGGCGAAGAATGCCCATTCTCCAGTAACTCCATAGTCTTCATAAAAAAATGTTGTTAGACAGAGTATACCGGCTTTTAAATTGACCAGCACACCCATCGGAAAAAATGGTTACTTCTTCTACTTCATGCTCACTCTTGAGATCACTGATAATTTTTTTTTTAGTAGGCCTAGGAGATAGCAAAGTTTACATTTTGAGGTTCGATTTTGAGTATATTCTAAATAAAGTCAGGATTCATTGTTTAAACATAATTGAATGTAGTAATATTTGTTTAAACAAACATTCACACAAGTTTGATAAGTTTCTAAAAAAATTTTTTTTAATGTATGTATTTTTGTCGGTCAGAGGTGTCTAGGCCTACTTAACAAGACTGGTTGCAATAAATCATTTTTATTGTAAAGGGAAATACTTTGAAAGCTTTGCCAAATGACGTTCTGAAAAAGCGTTACGGACGGGACAAATTTCAAAATGCAATATAAATCTAAATAAAACTACAAAAAAATTAATATTTTGAGGTTAGATTCTGAGTACCTACATTTTAAACACAGGATTCTTTGTTTAACATAAGTGTGATGTAGGCCCTAGTTATATTCTTTTAAACAAACTTTCTTACCTTTTCTGTTATGGACGGGACATCCTGGGAACCTTTAAAACGCATTAAAATTCTAATTTTCTGACTAACAAATTCAGCAAAACAACTATGTCACTGAAAAGAAGGGTTAACAAGGTTTTCTCTCCAAATGATAGCAAAAAGGTGATTAAGGTATTCTTCTTCTTACTTTTTTTTTAATCTTAACCTTAATTTCACATCTAGAGAGGCTTACAGGAACATAAAACATTAACCGTATGAAAAAACATAAAAACACAAAATTTAAAAAAAATTATATACTGAATTTGCCATTTCAGACCTTTCTCTTCCTAATAACATATGAACTGTGAGTATAAAAAAATTCTGAATTTAACTCTCAGGGTTTACTTTTCCATGGAATGGCTGTAATGTAACTAATTTAGCCTATAGGCTACTTTAGATTTTTCTTTAATGTTTATTAGGCATAATAATTGTTTAAAAAATCAAATTCCCCCAAGTAGGCTACTTGTTTAAAGTATATCAATCTGTATTTTGTAATGTTTGTTATTAGCCTATCGCTAAGTGAATACATCATAATTTTGAAGGCATCTCTTATAATTATAACATTTCAGTTTTTTTATTTTTTCAACAACCCGCAGGCCTATAGGACAAAACTACAAGAACAAATTTACAGTTACCAAAATCATTGATTGAAACTAGGCTATCATTTTTTAGATCCCAATAAAAATGTGAAAATATAAACTTGAATTTCAAAAACCAAATTCGAATGGAAGTTCCAAATTATAATTTACATTATGGATCCTAGGTTTTAACCTCTCCTACCATAATCCATTGTATAACTTGTCGGTAAATATGTATAAACGTTGTCCAAGCAATTAAAGTGCAAATTCTTGGCAATTCGTGTTCAAAATAGCGGTTTTCCATCAATTCGATACTCCTTTTCAATGCAAGTGATTTTTTTATCTCTCACAATTCATTATATACTTAACACACCGAAATTGAGAAATTTTTAATCGTATAAGCATATTGACATCACTCATGGGGCACATGCACACTTAATTAACTTCTACAGGTTGATATTAGGGCTTACTACACTCTGATATAAGATTCATGACCACTAGGTCTCTAAAACCCAGACCTAGTAAAAGAACTGTGAATTAAATCAGGTGTATATATATATATATATATATATATATATATTTATATTATATATTTATTTTATATATATATACCTTCCTTGACCTGTAGTTCTTTACTAGATCTTGTTTGAAACTCTCCAATATCAAAGAGCAGTAATTCACAATTATAACACATCATTGTTACTAAATGGTATCTAGTTTGACAGTTATTAAAATAGAACTATTTTAATGAATGAACTAAAACATCAACAGTTTTTACTTAAAATTGATGAAATAGTTGTCGAAATAACCTCAAAATGCCATAAAACAGTTATTTTAAATCACTGTTTTCGGACATAGGCCTAAATAATAATTGTGAAAGATAAAAAGTGAAATGCCTGGAAAAGAAGTATCGAATTGTTGAAAAACTGCCATTTAAAAGACGAATTCCCAAGATTTCGCACATAAATCGCTTAGACAACATTTATATATATTTATCAAATTATCAATAAAACACAATGGGTAGATAAAATGAAATTGTATAATTTTTTAGCTCCTGTGGGGCAATTTGAGTTAGAGCCTAAATTTTTTTTACAGAGTAAGACTTGTCTAAAGTTGTAAAAAACTTGCATCACTCCCTTATGGATACATTAGATTGCCTAAATTAAAGCCTAAACACAATTATATTCTACATCATAAATGACTAGCATGCAGAAAACTTGTGTATATGGCTGATTTATCCTTGTTACAGTACCAGTTTGTAGTAAACTATTATTTTAAAGGTGATTTGCTTAAGCTAAAATATACTATTTTTAAAACTAGCCACTTTTTAAAGGAAATACATACCATTTTGGATTGAGCAACTCTGGCCATAAAAATGGTCCTTACAACGGCAATAAAAAGATCCTAACATTTTTACACACTTCTCACTATTTTCTTTATTACAAAGACCCTGAACAGCACACATGTCTATTGAGTTACAGTCCCCCGTGAATATCTTGCCCTGTTGCGCATTAAAATTCGACTGATCAACTGAGACAAAAGTTGTATGACAATATTCTTTTTTCATGTTTTCACTTCTATCACTTAAGCAAACTCCACATTCTTTACATACTACCTCATTTCCACAAATTTCTGGTTCTGATGGAGGCATGATAAAAGGATTTAAGGGTGTAGTAAAATGTAAGGCATGTAAGTAAAACACAATGCTTACAAAACTGGTCAAATAAAAGGCCATTACGTTTATTATATCTTTAAAAAAAATATATTTTGACAAGTTTTGATAGTAATTTAATTATGTAATGTTATTAACACAATGTAACTATGGTCAATGCCTTCTTTATAATCAAGAACCATAACACAGGTATTAAAAACATTCCCGATGAAAAATTGTAAAATTATTACGATCAAGCTTCAGTTAATGTAATTGGTTAACTCGCGAATCAGTAAGTATATTTTTACGATATATATATATATATATATATATATATATATATATATATATATATATATATATATATATATATATATATATATATATTATAACATTTATATAAATTAATTGATAACTTAATTTGGTGGCCTAAATGAATTAAAAAGCATAAATAATGTCAATATAAATTAACATTGGCTAGGCCTATATAAATGAATGTCAAAAGTTAACATTGGTAAGATAACCTAAAATACAAACATTGTAAATATTTTGATGTAACTTTATTTCATGGTGGTATAATATAGATATAAATAAAATTGTGAAACTAGGTTGAATTAAGAATCAGTTTGATAAAAGGGGAAAGTGTTTAGTGAAATGGATATTTTATATATGGTAATGGTTACTATGAACAAAACTATTTTAAACTGAACTAGCCTAAAAGTAAAATGAATAGGTCAAATTAATATTAAATAGAGACTACCACACAACAGCTGTTCCAATGCAAGTCAGAAATTGCAAATCAATGTAATAATAAATTATATATAATATATAAAGTATAAAGAACTAAAGAAACTATTTAATTAATGTAAAATTATGGACAACTATCGCCAATTATAATGATAAAACAAGTTTAGTGAAAAGAAAGGTGAACATGTTTAAAAAAACTATATTTTATATAAAACCAATGCCATTGTAAAGACGAATCACAGACTTTTGATAAGTGAGGCAGTTGAACCCGGGAGAACAATTAAAATTTTCAATTCTTAAAAAAAAAATCAGTACCAGTACAGATTTGGTAAATGTTACATGTATTTATACTTGTGTAATAACCATATTTAAAATAATTCTACACAGAAGAATATAATATATATATATTTATACTTGTAAATACTAAAAATGAAATTCAATATGAACTACATAAATTATTAATGACCAAATAATATTAAAGAAAATAGATAAAACCAGAGTTATATCTTCTTTTATTATGCTATTATTTCCAGTTCTTTATAAAATCTTGAGCTAACCGAAGTCAATTGTATCCAAATCTAATTCTTTAATTAAAAACAAAAGTAATAGTTAGAGGAATTATAAAAGAAACAAAGCATACTTTTCCTAGCTGTGACATTTCAACTTTTTGTACTTTCTTTTTGACATCAGGTTTATTGATACTTGAACCAATTTTTATGGTCAAGGACCATCTTTTAATTTAAATATATATTATACTTAATTTGCATTCTCTGTTACAGTATAAGGTATTTAATTATCCAGAAGTTGTGCAAACCAAAGAATTGTTTGTTACTTTGCTTGAAACAATATTAGAAACTAGACCAGAATATTTGAACGTGATCACATGTCAAGGTCATGATGAGCTGATCATGTGAGTATATTCATCTTTCTTCATGTGATCTACACCTATAGGGCCAGTTTAATAAAAATGAGTAGAAAGAGTATTTACTTACAAGTAAAGTGTAACAAGTATTTATTCCCCAAGTAAATCGATGTGAATAAAGTGTATAATTTACTCGTGACCATATACTTTCTAAATCGAGGGTATGCTTGCAAGTATTTACTCGCAAGACAATTGAGTTCACTAGAAACACAAGTAAATACTTGTAGCAGTGCATGACTACACACATCTTTCCTGTTGTTACTTGTTCTGTATTTGCCGCTTACCAACTTGACTCACATCCTTTATTACTCAGAAGTCAGTAGTTCCTGTTTGTGTTTGTCATTTTGCAGCTATGGATGAAAGTGATGTGATTGCTGGTTGACAGTAGGGCTATTTTTGTAGCGTTGTTGAAAGACTTTACTGTTGTACTAAATAAATCAATGTTGCCGAAAATTGCAACGGATAAAGAGAAGGCATGGGTATGTTTAGCCTACCAGTTTTCGAAAAATGTTGGGAAACAAACTAGTGTTGCACAGATCAAAAAACTGTTGAATAATATGAAAATGGCAGTAATGAAAAAGAGCGATGTCAATGCAACTGGAAACAAATCAATCAAATTGTTGTCATGGGAGATTTTCTAAAAATTGTCGAATCAAATGAGAACCCAGTTTTTCTAAAATACCTGGCGCTACATGCGTTGGACTGGGAGAAAGTGTCACGTCGCCGTTGCCTGATCTTAATGAGGTCAATAATGAGGCCGAAGATGAGCCCGACGACATGTTAGCATTACACCAGACGGTGACTGAACGTAAGAGTGATACACCAAAGTTTAAAAAAATTAAACTCAGCTGAAACCGAGGAGACGTCAAAGTTAACAACTAGTGAGTTGCAGCGTTTATTATTACTGGATTAATTTCGCTAACAAGACTTCAGGCTCAATGTGAACAAATGATGATATAAGAATTGAACCAAAGATCAGAACAACACAAACAATTGGAGCCTGATAAACCAGAAGGTAATGTTAAAGTTGTAGAAGAAGGCGATGTTTAAATGAACTTTTGTTATTGCAATAAATTGTATCCTATTTCCTTTACTCCAATATCATTTTCCTATGGTTTTGTAAAAAATAAAAAAATAAAATATAAATAAAAAATAAAGGAAAAATATATATACAAATGTTTATTTATGATGTACGTCACGTGTGAGCGCGTACGTGACGTAGGTACGAAACCACGCATTTTGGTTAATGTCACGTATGCGCTCACATGTACATATGTGACGTACATCAATAAAAATTAATTTTTTTTATTTCTGTTATTTTTAATTATATTTATTTTTTACAAAAACATAGGAAAATGTAATTGGAGTAAAGGAAATAGGATAACATTTAATTCAATATGAAAAATGCTCAGTTTAATAATATTTACTAATGGAAATAATGAGATGATTATTTAATTCCACAAAACAGCTTTAATTGCGACATATGTTTCGCCGTTAGGCATTTTCAAGGAACTAAATGAGATTATATAAATAAAGTGAAAGATAAACTTGATGATCCTAATTTTAAGATCCTAAAACATGATCCTACTAATTGTAGTAAAGAGGTCAATAATATTTTTAAAAATAGTAACAAATTATTTTCACAAGAGGAGGCCTTTTTTTCTAAAAATTATGAACCCTTGTGAATATACTTAACAATATATATAGTAAATTTTGATACGATAACTTTGCCCTCACGTTGGAGTGCTAAATTGTAATATCTTTGTTTATTTATTTTATTTTTATTAAACTCACTTGATAACCAATTATAGTAAGGCTGTATTATTAATTATAAGTATTTAATTAAATTACCAGCTATCAATAAGTTGTTTTGTGGAATTAAATAATCATCTCATTATTTCCATTATCATGGAATTCCATCATGTACCGACTGTTGTAACATTAAAATAATATTTACTAAAGATTATTACTAATTTGTGTTCGTTTTTGCTGTCCACTGCATCTAATTCTCATTTCATTCCGATCTAAATTATTTACAGGTACATTTTCCTCATCTTCATCAATAGCATTTTCGATTCCGTCTTCTACCTCCCAAGCATCATTCAAATGTTTGGAAAATTGTGAAGCACTGCACAGCTTATTACTAATTTGGGAACATTTTTCACCACTATTCTCACTTGGCTCGACAATATTGGAAAACGACATTTCAACTGACCAAAGACTCGTTCAATTATTACTCTTTCCTGAGCATGGGTTAAATTGAAATTCTTCTCACAAGCATTTCTTGGTTCGTCAAAAGGAGTAAGTAGCGAGTAATTCCATATCCGCTATCACCAAGGAGGCAAACGTTACCATTATATCCGTGCACCACATCCTGAATACCACTCACTCGCCAAATCCTACTGTCATGTACATTCCCTGGCCATTGAGCATCAACACTTGTAATTTTTTCATTATGAATGAATTGTAAAAATTATAATTCAGACTTTTTCAAGTCATCTGAATGTTTATTGTTGTTTTGCCTTTTCTGTTCACATATTCCTCACCGAATTCCGAAGGTTTCATTAATGCACGTGAGTGCAATCTACAGCACCAATGGCAGTTGGAATGTGCGGAAATTTGAAGCCCAATCTGTCTTGGCCATATCCATATCTTCTATAGTACATGGAAATTTAATCCAATATTCTGACTTCGCTACTATCTGGTCTAATACACTGGAAAATGTTTTGCTGACAGTACTTCTCTCCATCCCGATATAGTTGGCAACTCCACTTTGATATCCTGGATCACTGACATATCTCAGAAAAATTTCCATTTTTTCGGTGCCGTTAATCATCCACCTCGAGCATCGGTGTTTTCATCGAGAAAGCAGGATGTAATAAAATCTACACTTTCACTCTTGAACCGTAATAGTCTCTTAGATAGATCAGAATTTATATTTCGCCGGTTGCTGTAATGTTTGACACCACGCAGGTTCAATATGCAGCCATATTAGGTATGCAAGTACAACTGGCAAGTCTGGGGTCAGGTGAACTTTGTAAATGTACGAGTATTTCCTTGCCTCGGCAGTATTTACTTATGCTTATTCATAGCAATTTGCGTTTATTGAGAGTATACTTACCTCACAAGTATTTACTTGCAAGTAATAGTAAATACTTGTTTTATTCACTTCAATTTTTGTGTTTACTTGTTTTTTGAAACTGTACTAGTATTTACTCATCCTACTTGCTTCTATTCACCCGGCCCAATGTTTGTCTGATTTATGATTATTTAGTAGCAGAGTCGTTCATGGGGACAATGTTCTTTCGATCTATACACGGCTCCGGAGGGTAGGTTATAATGCTTGTGACGATTCCGACAGAATCTACATGGGTTTACACCTTTTTCATGTAGTCCTGGGTTAGATCTCTCTATTTCATCTATACTATCAGGTCTCTCATCATCAACTCTTGTTTTTTCTACTGTGACACAAAAAGAGTTTTTGAAGACTAGGGCTCTTTATTTTCTCTTTTTTTTTTTATGATGATCCATTAGTTTTGTCTTTAAACAGGAAGAAAAGAAAAAAAACTTTGTTAACGCTCAAACCATGTTCAGTGTCAAAAATTATTTGAAATTTTGATCATATGTTAGTTGGAAAAATTAATATTGTGAAACACAATCTGGCCACCCTTTGGTATTCAATGATAACTCCTTAGAAAAAAAATTGGTTGTGTTTTCCAAGAAACCCAATACCATAGACAATATACAATTATGTTTGCTGTTGATTGTTAATTAGGGTTGTCCTACACACCTCATCTGTACCCCTCCCATATCATCAATGAAACAGTTTCCCAATACTGATGATAACTGTGGGTGACCTACTATGGTGACTCTGTCCATTTCCGCTCCTACATATATATTGAACTTTGTAACAGTGATTATGAAGTGCTGTAAATGGGTTAGAGGGAAAATATATATATATATATATATATATATATATATATATCATAGGAATAGTGGATTCATACATATACTTAGCCGTGATTTTATTAGTTGAATAATTGTTATTTTCAAATTCGTGCCTGTACACCATTCTAACATAATAACTATATATCAGCTAAAGGAAAATATATAGAGGATATTCAACTATCTGCAGACATAAAAACGACCATTCAATTAAATTCAATGATTAAAAACTGAACAAAAAGGGCACTTCTCAATATACAAATTAAATATCTTATAGTGTGTCGAGCAGCTCATATCTAGCTTCCTCGGTGGTAGTTGATGAATGCGTTTAGGAGAACAGGAATAGATAAAGCATCATAAATGTAATTAGAGAAACCCTTTCACATTATGATATCAACTGCTGAACAAATAATTAGGTATTATAATATAGTTGGGCACTGTAAGGGCCCTTAAAGTATATCAAACAAAATTGTGTTATTCGGTGAAAATTATGAATATTTGATGAAAATATCCCTGAATATTTAGTTAAATAATATGCGATTAATTAACAAGGACTATGCCATGAAATATATTATAATTTATTTATTTTTAATATCATTTTCATATGAGTAGTTTACGGTACAGTATAATCTCGTTTATCCGGACTAATTGGGACCGGAAGTGATCCGGTTAATCAAAAATCCGGATAATCCGAAATTATAGAAAGATAAATAAAACAAAATATAAAATGATAACTTACCATTTATAAGTCATGAAAAAACACAATATTAACACAGTCATTCAATTTACACAATACACGAAATTACACAATGTACTGTAAATGACGAAAAATATTTTATTTACACACCTGAAATATTTATACATACTTTTAATTTACACAGGGTTTAGTTGTTATTTACAAAAAAGTCATTTATCTTCCTCAGTTTTAATTTGGTGTGACGTTTCAATGCGGCCTTGTCTATACGATTCAATGCGTCTAACTTTTGGGCCATTGTAAGCACATTACGTTTTCGTTTCGTCGCCATTTCCACGCACAAACGCTAACACACGAATATAAATAAATAGCTGTAACAACGCCCACCTCTAAATACTATGCCGATTCTCATTCACGTCCTCGATACTCCCGACTGGGGATGTGATGTGCCAACTGCCAAAAAAAAGAACGAGAGTTCCCAAAGCTGGCGGCACCGCTTTAAGATGTGACAAAATGTTCACATTTACCGATTTACACCCTTGAGTCTTAGCAACCCGACAACAATAAAGTTGTAAAAATGACATGATGGTTTATGATGCGTTGTAAACATGCACCTGGTTTGTATTTATTTCACAGTTGTACATTTTCTTTAAGGACCGTTACAGGCATCGTCATTATATTACACTTTCTAAAATATCAGGCATTCTTTATTTTTTTCCCCGTTTTTTAAAAAATTCCCTGACATTTCCAGAAAATTCAAATTCCCTGACCTTTCCCGGTTTTCACGATTTTGCCGGTCGCTAGACAATCTGAATAATACTATTAACCGTATCCGATCAAAAATGTAAAGAAACTAAACACGGCACAGCACGATATGGTAATGATGTATTCCGGTCCCTAGCACGTGATAGACTACCCGCCGGCATAGACAATAGACAAGGTCACTGCCATGCCGCATCGGGGTAGGGGGATGGTGACGCAGAGGTCATTGCTCCTCCACTTTCTCTTCCCAGTGCATCAACAACCCGCCCTAATACCTCGAGGCGACATTGTAGTGTTGAGGAAATCACGTTATTATCAACATTAATGTAATAGCAGATATTTCTTGTTGAAACTCCATGTTCAAGGATAAAATAAAGCAAAAGCTTAAAGTTTCAAAATATTATAAATATTATTCAAAATACAGTAATTATTAAAATATTTTGAAACTTTAAGCTTTTGCTTTATTTTATCCTTCATTAATTTTTTTATTTTTTGTTCCGGATCGATCCGGATAATCCGGACATCCGGTTGAATGAGGTCCGGATAAACGAGGTAGTACTGTATTTGTAAAATACCAGGAGGGTGGAATTTACACAAGTTTTTCTAGAATTGAAACCAAAACTCATTTATATATTCTTATTTAAAAGCATGTGTATGTGTACACAATATTATCTAAATATAAATAATATGTAGAAATTTATTAATATGTAATTCTAATAAGAAATTGATTAAATCAGACAGTAAATTTACTTATTACAATTTATATTTTCCAAATTAAGATATACAATAATTTTTCCTTATAAACAAGGATTTACCCTTTTTTATTTAACAATTTTAATTTTAATAATAAAACAAAACATAACTAATGTATAAATATTACTATTATTAAAAAAAAAGGAAAAAGGGCCTAAAATGGATAGCAGCAGTACCCATTAATTTTGATCTTGATTACATACATTTTGTTATGTTTTGAAAAGACAAACTCAAGTTGACATATATTGTTGCATTAAAAGTAGATATAATCTAAATTAAAGCCCAACATGTACTTACTTATAGCTGACACATGCATTAATTAAACTTAAAAGTTGAAATTATTGTTTCAAGTTTATTGTGGTAAATTATTAGATTATGATTATTATTATTATTACAAAATTGCTGGATTGGTTTCACAGGTGAAGATTAAAGAATTAGTAAATCCTTATGCAGAGACCAGTGCAGTTACACAGTTTAAAAGAAAGAAATGATAAATCATTAATTTCTTGTTTTAAATAAATTAAAAAAAACACTGAAATGATAATAAAATAATTAATTTAAGTTTTAATTAAGCAGAAAATCAAAATTTCATTTAATATATTTTTTTTCAAAATTTTAAAAGCTCAAATTGATGAAAACAGATTTTCATGAAACTATTAAACTTACATGTCTTATTTCACAATTATTACTTTAAAAGATATTATAGACTTATACATTTATAAAAACAAGTTACAATGTTCTTTTAGGAGAGTTCTTTGTTACAAGACGCAGTTCTATACATGTTTACACACAAGTAAGTTTTGTAATTAAAAGTTTGAAGATAAATTAAAATTGTTTTATAGTTCAAAAACATTGATGTTAATTTTTTTTAAATTTTAGGCTTGTAGATTTTTTAATTATTTGATTTTTCCGCTTATACGTTTTTACTAGCAAATATTGAATTTACAATAATATTTCAAGTGAAAAATATACGACCTAGACTGGGAATCGAACCCAGGACCTTTGGCTTTACGTGCCAATGCTCTACCACTGAGCTATTCTAGTCGCTTCCCAGTACAGGGCGCAGACTTCTCACTTGACTTTATTGCAGCAACACTGGGATAGCTCAGTGGTAAAGCCAAAGGTCCTGGGTTCGATTCCCAGTCTAGGTCGTATATTTTTCACTTGAAATATTATTTTAGGCTTGTGCTCGTTAAAGTTACACGATGGTTTAAAAGAAAATTAAAACCATAAATTAAAGTGGCGTGTTCACGCCCACCATGTTGAGAGTTGAGACTAGATCTGAACATACCTGTTTCTCTAGTGCATCACAATGACATGAGTTTATTACATGATATACTAGTGGCGCTTGTAAGCAAAGCTTTGATGCTGTTTATAGTAAATTTTATAACATCTATATAGGTTCAAGATTTTATTTTTTAAATGAAGGACTTATGAGGGGGAAAAATATGTATGTAGCGTGTGTTATGATAGCTACAATGCAAATTAATTATTTTAAAAAATACTACGAAATTAATATTGACTAAAAAAAAAGAAAAGAAAAAGACCCTTTTATATTTGAGAATAATTTAATTTAGTAACATATACATTTTAAATAATCTGAAACATAACTTCAGATTATATAGGCTATATATATATATTTTAAATTTTAGTCCAATATCATTATTTTTATAGTACTGTTGAAGTAGAATTTATCAAAGAGTGAATAATTTACATACTGTTTCTAGTTTAATTGAAATATATAGGTTTGACATGTTTATCAGTAAGTCACAAATGATTGGTATAAGATTCAAAGATATGGTTAAATAGATTCAATCCATGTTATTGTCTATATTTGCAGTTGATAAAATATCATCTATCTTAGATATTACACAAGATAAGTTAATATCGAAATATGATATTTCAAATTCTAAAATCTCGCTTATTTGTTTAGTAGATTCATACGAATCAGACTTTAACCGTCTTTTTTTTAAAGATGTATCGCTTTGTGGGTTTTGAGCGTGAATAATATAAGATTTTATAAAATTGTTTATCCTTAATAACATTAACTTTTCATATGATTTAGGAAGGCTTGGTTGTATTATATCCATACCACCTCGAAGTCTTGACAAATTTACTTCAGAACTTTTCTTTTTCGTATCTGAAAAGAACTGTTTTTTAAAAAAGGTAAAATAATTGAGAAGCTCAGGTCTCATCAGTTTGTGACCTTTAGCAATCCTGTAATAATAACTATATAAGACAATGAAAACACCATTAAAAATTGCAGCTGACAGACAGTAAATAAAGACAGAAAAATATTTATGAGGAAAAATTGAATGTTTAAGAACATCTTTAAATCCAGATTTATACATAAAAAACATATTCCAATTACTGACAAAAGGTTCGTTAAGACGATATGAGACAACAAGGGACTGAAGTAACAGGCAAAGAATGAAAACTACTGTGATACACGTTACAGACCGGGCAGAAAATGAAAGTGTATAGCACATAATTACAACTCTTCGGCCTAATTTAAAGGTTCTCAACAGGCGAATCGTACAAAATAAAATTATTAAAAATAAAACCCTCACTATTAAACGATAATGGTATATTAATGTTGCATAGCTAAAGAATACATCTTTCCCTACCATTCCAAATTCTTGAGTTTTGTTGGCCGCATAAATAATGTGAGTGATAAAAGCATATAAATTTGCAAAGCTGAGGATAAGTAAACATATTTCAAAATAGTTCCAAAATTTGGAAAAATAATTAAAAAATCCTTGATGATTTAGGTTGTACAAATTTTTAAACAAAAAAAATATAATGAACACTACAAAGATGACTGGAATGAAACCCCAATTTTTCGCAACTTCTATGGTCACCACCTAAAACAAAAAAACAAAAATATCATACAATAAGTAGATCACAAAATACTTGAGGCATTGATATATAACAATTAATTATACTTCTAACTTTGATTATGTCCTTGAGTTTGTACAGGATGATCTAGCAATACCTTCACTGTTTTAATTTAACATTAAACATTTATTAAGAATATAAATTATATAAAACTATAGAACAACCCTGGGAGATTCAAAACAGCTGTTAATAGTTGTCATTTTTGCAGTTTTTATGGTGAGACGGTATGTATTATTTAGATAGAATAAAACTCGAACACAAGTTCTCACATATATTACATTTACTTAATCAACACATTTCAATGGCAAAGTCGCCATCCTCAGTGATACATGAGATACAATAACTAAACTATAACCAACCTAGCACTGTGCTAAAACCCTGTATTTATACAAATCTAAAGGAGCATGGCCTAAACTTATTTTCTAATATTAAGGGGTTAATAAGTGCCTCGTGTCATTCTAAATAACTTTAAAGTTAACATCTAACTAATACAATATTCTGAACTAATCTTATATCTAACAATATAATTTATATTTTACTTTAATATAGAACTTTGTATCAGCCCTAATTCATTATTTACAGTTATATTATGGTACTTGTTAATATAAAAAGTTTCCCATGCATCTATTGTGTTTAAATTAGTAACATATTTCAACAACACCAAGTTTTCTATTTAAAAAAAATGTTTTTCCTCTAAACAATGTTTAGCCATCATAGCTGATTTATCAGGCCTATTATATTTGAAGTAGGCAAAGTGTTCTTTTGCTCTTATCCTGATATTTCGTTTTGGTGGGCCTATATATTGCTTTGGACATATTTTCACATTTATACAATAAATTCCTGATTTATTTTGTTCATGAATTTTATCTTATGGATTTCCCAAAAGTTTACAAAGATTATCTACAAGGGTAGATGACAGTGAAGATGATAGTGACTTCAGTGAGGTAGATGATTCGGATGCCGATCTGGACTATGTTTTGTCTGATGATGAAGGCCAGAAAATTTCCAGGTTATCAGAAGATGAAGATGATGCCGACCTACTCAATCTTGAAAATAATGGAGGGAATATAATAAATGCAGTTGCTGAAGGTGTTGATCCTGAGTATTTTTTTTTGAACGTCTGGGGAAAAAAGAAATTGGACCTCCGAATACATGGAAAAGCAAGCCACGTGCAACAAATGTAAGAATGCCCGCCAGAAATATGATTACAACTAGATTACCAGCAATGAAAGCACCAGCAAGGGCCTTAGGCAACATTCCTTGTAAGCGTGAAGTTTGGAGGCTTTTTTTTTATGAGGAAATAATTTCAAGTATAGTTAGAAACACTAACATAAAGTTGGCCAGTGTTAGACTACATCTGTCAGCAAATACAAATAAAAGCAATTACCAGGATACCAATGTGGAAGAGGTAAATGCCCTGATTGGCTTATTATTACTATCATCAATTCTTAAGTCAAGTGACGAGAAAATGAAGTCCCTATTCACGAAAGACGAGTTCAGCCACCCCATATTTCGTGCATCCATGTCTGCAAAGCACTACGAAATACTAATTGGGTTCTTACGATTTGACAATGCACAGACACGTGTACAAAGGAAGCAGGATGATAAAGCTGCTGCAATTTCTGAAATATTTTATAAGGTTATTTCAAACTGTGCTAAATACCTTCCAGGAAATGACCCTAAGACACAGCACAAATGCTTCAAATGCAGCACTCCGATTTGTGGTTGATGCCAAATAAGGTCATGCTTCAACTGTGCTACCAATAACATGTAAACGTGAAGTGGGACAAAGTGATATATATATCATATCTATTTGGACTAATATGATTATCAAGAAAGCTTTCTTTCATTATAATCTTGTTATAAACTTGTTGTAATAATTTGTATGTAATATAACAACCATGTAACATTTCAATATACAAAATTTGTTTATAAAATTAAATTTTTCGGTTTTACATGTAAAGAGAGAGTATAGTATTTTGTTTTATTAAATTCGTCTGGTTTTAGTCAAATAAAATACGATTTGTCATAAAATGTTGTAAAACTTCATTATAAGGCCTGTGTGTGCCTAGTAATACATAATTACAACTATAAACACACAAAATAATGATAAAATACTGTAATGATCAAATTGACCTATGTTTCTCTTAGCGTTTGAAAATCATGTTTCATTATAGGTGTTAACAAGTATTGATTTAAAATGTGGCTTTGGTATGAAATTGAAAAAGAGAGGGAAATTTTGCTTAAATTTCTTGAAATTATTACAAATATGCAAACATTAGAGAAATCGAAATGTATAAAAGAAATAAATGTAGGGGATAGAGAACAAATAGAAGTTAATGAAACAGAAAAGCCAAATAAACTATTGAAGAGAAAAACTAGTAAAAGAGATGAAGGAAAATCTCTAGAGATTTTTCAAAAGGGCATAATAATCTCTACAACATCCCTCCTTCGACTTTTTGATGACGTGAAAGATATCTTGCATGTCACTTATATATTAGCATCAAAATTAAATCAAGATAGTTTAGAAAGCATTTTTGGGCTGCTAAGGAGCAGCGGATCATCCCAGCCCAAAATAATGTTTATACAGAATGAGAATGATAGTTCTTGAGAAGAATACTGGCCAACTAACTACCAATTCCAATACCTAGGATACAGGGGATAAGTATTTGGTTGGATAAGTGTTAAAAGAAAGTGCTGTAACTTAAAAAACATGTCTGAACTGATGAATGATGAGGAGTCGGGAGAAAGTGATAGTGATTTTTACTCTAATACTAATAAACAAGAGAACCAAGATTGTGAAGAAACAAATACTAATAATGAAAGTTTAAATTTGAAAGAAACAGTGTCACAGGATAGGTTAAGATATATTGCAGGATGGATGGCAAGGAAGATGCCAAGAGTCAAGCGATTTCTCTTATAAATGTGAGCTTAAAACACATGGATTAGTTGTCTATCGTCAGGAGGACTCACCAAACCACATGACCAATTTTATTCAAGTATAACAAGATGGAGGAATTGTTTCAAAAATATACTTCGAGCATGGATATTAAGAAAATACTTATAAAAGAATTGCAGAGGAACACTACAGAAGTTCCCTTAAAAGTCATTGAAATTTTCGTTTGTAGGAGAATAATAATGAAGTTAAAATTGTATAATAAAAAAACAGTTGACAACAAGAAATTAAACTAAATAATAAAATTAACAAAGTGACAACCTAGATTGTTATAACACAATAAACAAGGTACATATAATGCTAACATAAAAGCTATCTTATAAAAACTTTGTGAACTTACACAAACAATTTAGATATGTAATAATTTCCTTGATCAGTAAAACATTGTTTTTGAATTATCTACATTTTTTAAATTATTTAATACTACCCAACAATATATGTTTACATTTTATGTTAAAAAAAATTACTTATTCATCATCTTTGCAATGATGAAATATGGTAAATAGGTTCACAACATTTTAAAAATAAATAAATGTATGTAGTTTACACAAAGATTTTATTAATGATTATTATATTATTGATATGATTCTATTATTTACTTTGAAATGATATATAACATAAATATATGGTAAATATGTTCACAAATATTTAGAAAAAACAATAGGTCAACAGTTTACAGGAATATAAAGAAATTTACAACCTAGCATTTGTCCTTAGTTTATATTTTACTTAGCAAAATATTTTGTTTTCATATTTCCAGTTATTATGAACACTTAATGCATACACCGAAATAAAACAATACCCATTCACAGTCTTTTAACGCTGTATTAGGTGTAAAAAAGAAAGTTATATACCCAGCGTAATGAATCGGTGGCTAGCTACATCTCGGATGACGTCATCCTTCTTGGTGATGGGTATGGGGTGGAGGGTAGTCTGGCCTACTTCCCTTACTCTATATATCTTGTGTCGTGACAGCCTTCATTGACTGACCTCCAAGATCCCCAGATTTGACTATTTATTATTATTTCCTATGGGGCTTTTTGAAAGAAAAAAAATATTCTCACCCTACAGCAACAGATAATGAATTAATGAGGCTGATTGAAGAGGAAGAGGTTGATACTTCAGCAATTTTTCAAAAGCGCTTATGACTCTTTTTTGTTTCATTGCTATCAGTGCATAGCTATTGAGGGAGGTATATTTGATTAAAGGTCAAATTTGATTAATTAATAATTTATTACTCTTATTTCATGTTATCTGCAAATCATCTATTTGTAATGATTGTGCAAATAAAATCATTTGTGTAAATTTACCATTATTTTGTTATTCCGCCATTTTGTTTTGATTAACCATAACAAAATGAAACTCGAGGAATTTTTCTTTACATATCTATGTAACATAACTGTAAAGTGTCAAGTTTGTAGAGTGTTCCATATGTCTGTCGTATTAATTCAAAAATAGCGACCACTTTGAGGGACATTCCTTATACTAACCTGAGCCCGTTGTATGAAAGCTGCACCAGGTAAGTTTTCCAGCATAAATTTTACTAAGCTGTACGTATTGGTATTAACATTATACAAAGTCAGTTCAATGACCATGAACCGAGTATGCATATCCAGCCAATCTGAAAATTTCATTTCTGACAATGAATAATTAGTTTCTCTCAGGTTTCGCCCTAAATATGTAATATATCCTCCAGCATGGTATATTACACCTGTAAAACCTGAAATAAATATACAAATTATAAACTTTGAAATGTAATGCCAGCAACGAAGTGAAGTGTTACATCTAAAATACTTTACAATTATAATAGTTTGTTTTATTAGCTACATAAACTGAATAATTTAATTAATATAGATTTAATTCCAATTAGAAACTTGTAATACCTAAAAAAGGTTAATTTGAATAAAATATTTACTATAATGGAAATCGTATTGAATAGAGGGGAATATAACGTAAGTCAAAAATATGACTTATGGCTTTTAAAGTTAAAACAAAGTAAATTCAACTAGAATAGATTTCCAAACACAAGTAAATAATAATGTATAGATTTTAAGAAAATTTAGTTATAAGAAACTTAATAATTTTGTGTGTGATTAAAATTATAAGAAGGACGAATTGTGATTTGCGTAGTATTTGAACAGTACATTGAGTGAGATGCGAGAAGATTTATCACAATGTCAGCGGGAAATGAAAAGACAATCCTTGAAGCGAGCTATGCGAACCCTGTAGTAACGGAAGTAAGAATTCACCATGCGTTCTTGTTCAGTCTTAGTTGGAATCTTGAGGTGGTAAGATGTGTTTAATTCAGTCTTAGGAAGGAGCTTCTAGGTTTTGTTAAAAATGTAATATATTTAATTTTCAGTCTCAAGAAGAGATTAGCAAAGTATAAAATGGTTAGAAAAGTGATAAAGAGTGTTTTCAATGACAATGTCGCGTGGTTAATAGACTTATAGACTCAGTGCAGATAATGGACAGACAAATTGAGACAATTGGTACAAAGTGAATGACTGGACAATTAATACCAATAGTTTAATGAACACTCGTGTTTGCAAGATTAATATTAAAAAGGGACA
The DNA here is from genome assembly GCA_963513935.1 of Aphrophora alni. Lineage (NCBI taxonomy): Eukaryota > Metazoa > Arthropoda > Insecta > Hemiptera > Aphrophoridae > Aphrophora > Aphrophora alni. The sequence goes on along the minus strand of OY740769.1, from coordinate 98,092,818 downwards.
AAGACTTGATAATAAAAACCAAAATATTATTTTTAAGAGACTATGTTCTCTATACGCGAGTCTTGAACTGCTCGTTTACCGCGTGGCGAAAATCGTGTGTTAGGATGAACATTCTTTAAAAAAAAAACCATAAACGCTATGAACTATTATAAGAAAAACATTTCTAGAGTGTTGTGCGAGTATACGTAACATGAACTTTCCTGAAAGCAACGATCGCAGTAAACTACAAGATACTGGACGTCTGAACTACTATCTTCGGACAATTCTTATAAAAAGTGGTGTTGTGGTATAGACACCTTATGTTAACTTTAGATTAAGGAAATATATGATGTTTTAATATATTTGCTATATATGTTTGATCACTTTAATCTTCTTGAAAATATTTCAAGAAAAATGAATAAAAAATATAATGAAATTTTCAATTATCTAAAGTAAATCTCCTTCAGAGATCTATAAAGTAATTTAAATTAAAAAAAATTAATTTCTTGTTGCAACATTTAAAGTAAAGGTTTAAATTCATGGAATAATGAATCAGTTCTCCTGCAGAGAAAATAATAAAAAGATAAATTATATTAATTAAAATAATATTCATATTTATTTTCATGATATGTCTAAGTAATATGTTACTGTATCAAAATAATTTGTTTATAATAAATGTATGTTAAAATTTCAGTCTACACAAGAGTTATTCATTCACTACCACAGAGTCACTGTAAGTACACTTACAAAAGAAACCATGCCTCGAGATCTTCATAATAAGTAAATTTTTAACTTTTTCAAAATTGGTAAGCGTAATGCTTCCTGGCGCTCTTAATGCTGAGCAAGATATTAAACTCATTAAAATTATAAGTTGAAAATAAAATAAAATAAAATTAATTTTTTTTTAAAAGTAGGCTAATATTTATAAATAAAACCGTAAAAGGTGCCCTAATTTATAAATATCACAAACTAGACCAGGAACACGTTTTGGCTATAATTTTATAAGTATTGAAGTCTTTTATTTTATAAGTATTATCCTCCAAAATGTGCTTCTATACAAAGAATGTCCAAAATTGGTTTCTTCAATTAAGGTAGAGCTTTGTGAAGTAAGATATGACACATGTATTAACTAGATATAGACCATCTATTTAAAGTAAAATTAAACAATGGCTAAATATGGGGATGTAAATACAAATATATCAAACATTTTTTCTACAAATAAAAAAACATAGATTTTGTTATGTAACATATATGTCATAAATCATCCAATATGTTCATAAAACTTCAAAATTAGGCCTACAAATGTAGCAATAGCTCTTGGTTCAGAAAATTGGTGTAGCCCAAACTACTGATATTGGTAGTGGGGGGGGGGGGTGAAATACGTGTAATGCTTCAATTACAAAAAAATAATAATAAAAAATGTATTACTCTAAGTATGAATTTTAATATCTCATGGGTCGTAAGTTCTTTTGAAAAAGTGTACTTAAAAGAACATCGGATGAAAGAATAGAAGTCTTTTTATTCTAAAATGCACATAATTTTTTATTAAATCAAATCATTAAAATATAAAAACATATATAAAATCAAATTCCTGTCAATATTGTTTTACATTAACACATCCTATACAAATATTCTATTTTATTCAAAGATCATTAAAAAGGAAAATTTAATTTTATGGAATTTAAACTTTAGTTGCAACTTGCTATCTAAAAACTAATTTAATAATGCTTCTTATAAAAAAAAAAAAAATTATATTATTTTTGAATTACCATAAAAGTATATATTTATTAAAAAGAAATAAATTTAAATAATTAATCTCTTAGAAGCTTTTACATCTTAAAATTACTTTAAAACACAATACATTATATTTATCTTATTATTATAAGACATCAAATAACAAGTTCAAAATTCTAATACTAAACAAATTTATAAATTATTAAAAATTGTGATAATTTAAAAAGCTGAGAGTTAACATGAATAGTGAAGCTATTTAAAAATTTATCTTTTGAACTTGAAGAGTTCCTTCGTTATTTATTTAATATTGAAATTGACTTTAATTATTGTTAATTGATTAATATTGGGCGCCAGATCTATTGATCATTATGTAACATAGAAAAAATGAATTTAATAATTTTATAATCTCAAGGGTCGTAAGCTCTTTTAACAGTGTACTCCACAGTGATATTGGTTTTTTATAAATGAAAACATTTGTAGCTGAAATTTGACAAAAAACATTTATTAATTAAAATCATACATAAACATGAATAATTCAAATATAAAATTATAAATTATACATCCTATTTAAATTTGTTATATTTCCCTTTTAAGAAGGTTTTTAATTCTGACAAAAAAAAATTGACTCTACTTTAAATTTTATGTTGCAACTTCTGAAAATTATTTAGTGAAACTAACAGTTTAGTATCATCTGTAAGTCTTTCATTTGAATTTCCTTTATTCAACCAAATGTTGAATTCATGAAATATCTTTGATTTAAAAGATATGAAATAATGATTTTTAAAAGTTATTAAAATTATAAATTCTTACATAAAATCATAGAACAAATAGTTATTATAAATATTTTAACAATACTTGATATTTTTAGTGTTTCTTAACACTGAATTCAGGTCCTTTGTTGAATTAATGTCCAGTTGTCCAGTCCGTTGAGTTGTAGGCTTTTGTGATGATACCTGCTTGTTATCTACACATGTTGAGAGATTAGTTGTCATAATTTTGGTCACACACGTCGATAATACCTTTTAAAACGTCTTTTGACACAAAGTATACAGTTCTTTATTTTCACAAAAACTTATGTCTATCTCGAAAATTCATTGTTCGTTTTGTTGAACACGTGCAAACATTGCATCATCTATATAAAATGTGCATTTCTTAGTTTTTTTTATAGAACAAAAAGTCAATTCACAAGCAAACCTCATTCACTAATACATGTCTATGCTCGAATAACCGATTTTTGATACTTTAGCACTACATTCTATAAAAAATTTCTGACCGCTCTGAAAACAGAAATATGTCTCTACTCTTTGAGTACTGAACTTAGACTCTTTAACCAAGACTGTCCAACTAAGACTGTTTTTTATACAAAATACCATAGGTCTGATCACTACAGTTCCCAGGATAAGACTCTAAATTAAATAAATCACATTTTTAACAAAACGTCCCTATACAAACTTTCATAGGTCTGACTTACTCAGATCCCAAACTAAGACACACTAACCAAGACTGTAAGACCACGTTTCTCCTATCTAAAACTGGAAACCGGTTCCTTATTCCTCTGTTATTTCCGCTGTTATAAAAAGTTCACACACCCCTAATATTTTCGCACAATTTATCAATACTTGTAACAAAAAACAAACACTTGTACTTAATTATGTTATACTAAAAATAAACACTTGTAATTAATTATGTTATACTAATATTAAACATGGTTATTTATTTTTTAATCTTGAAAATCCATCTTGTTTCTATAAATGAATTTACCGAAGACTGCATATCGTTTCAATGGCTTCCCCCCTTTCTGTTTTTCATCACGCGCTTTTAAATATATGATAAACTCCAAATTCTAATTTTCACATTATTACAAAAACCCCACAAGGTTTGTATTACAATACACGTATTGTAGTACAAATCTTTCTATATATATAAAATTCAATTCGAAAGAAAAAATCAAAAAAAATTTTCAATAGATTTTCAACACTTCATTTCAGAAGCTAAGGACATAAAGAACAAATAAATACCTCAAGTGTATTTATTGTAAGAAAGATTCACTTTTCATATACAAATAAAAAAATTACTTACTCAAAATCCTACTTTACTATCCTAACTATTTATCTAGTTATCATAACTCATCAATATTAAAATAAATCCATTAGCGCTAAACCTTATCTTTATTTACATAAAGAAAACCCATCATCCGTTTTCATTTCAACTTCCGTTGACTAAAAAGTTTCCCATCATTTTTTGTTGACAGGATCTGTCACTCAAAGCTTATCTCGTAGACATCCGTCTGTATATTTTTCTCACGTATCACCCTTTGCCAAGACGCAATATTCTACATCCTTACTGAAAATTTACTTTTATCTCTAACTATTCATCTGAATATTTCTTTCATCTCAATACAATTAAAAATTAAAACTTCTCATTATCATTTAACATCATTACAAAATTATTTACTTATTACTCAAGATCTCTTCAAATTACATTAAAACTTTTCAATTATAATCTTACATTATTGTTTATTTTTTATCAAATTCTTAATTACTCTTTGTTTTGCTGGGATAAAATGTTCACTACTGATTTTAAGAATTACTAAAAACTCTTTACTTCTACTAAAAAAAAATATATGACATCATTATCATCAAAAATTTACTTACAAAACTCATCTTATCTATTTCAAAATTACTTCTTTACAATTGTATTATCTCTTAGTACCTTATCTTAAAAATTCCTTCCATCTTAAATCTTTCATATTTCAATAATTAAAGTTGCATTAAGCCTCAAAAAAAATTCTTCATTATTTATATATGCAGTCCCGTGGGTTACCTACATATCATTTTATAAATAATCTCTTCATTTCATCGTAGCTTCCTAAATCATAATAATCGTCGTATTTCGTAGAATTCCGTAAATCTCCTCTTATTTCATTAAAATCGTCGTATCTTTCTTTATATCATCGCAGTATTCAAAAAACCTCTTAAAAACTAAAAATTACCATCAATGCAACTTAACTACCCTTTTTATAAAAGCTTCTTAACAGAACAACTTCATATTTTAAATACTACTTTACTTAACACTTCTGTAAAGTCATCATCTTCGTATAAAAAAACTCAAAAATCTCTCATTTAAACTACTTCACATTAAAATCTCCTTAATCATCTATTACCAAAATACAAAAACTTCCTAAAAAAAATTACATTGTTTCCCAGCTAACACCTTATTTCTTCAAAATCATCAAACACCTTTATCAAATAACTTCTTAAAATCATTTATTATTTCAAATTCCATTATTATTTCTTTAAAAAAAAAAGTTACTCATTTATCTTTTCTATAAAATTCATTAAAATCTCTCTAATTATTATTATTTTACTACTTTTTTCCTTTAAAAACCAAAACTTAACCTCTTTTATTCATTATTTAAAATAAAAAAAAACATAAAAATTCTATTATATTTGTCTTGGCAAATACTCACATAGATTCTCAAACTTTTACAAACCATTCTTCATTTTCCAAACCATAAATCACTTAAAACTAACAATTTTTTATATCATATTATCAACTAATCCTTATTATTTATTAACATCAAACATTCAAATTATCATTTTACAACTTAACCTCTAGTTTCATATTCTAATCAGCTAATATTTTTACTTTTTTACAAAACTTTTCGATTTATTACATAAAAACTCCTTTTCTGCCACGTCCGGTTTAATCCATGTATATACAGATTGATCACTTCTGTACATCCTACAATTTATTTTCCTTTAACATCTGTCTAAATTTTTTATTACATGATATTTTTTCATGTTATAACGTCTCACTATTGTTATGCATTTTTCCTCCCTACTTTCCCCCACTACAGTCCTTCTGACCGCCTACTTTTTACCGTGCATACTTCTAATTGCTCTATAGACTCTTACACAAAGTAACATGTTGTGACTTTGAAATGTGCAATGGTTGAATGCAATATCCCTTGTAACAACTCGAAAAAGATGTTGTCAATAAATAATTTATCATGCAAATTTATATTAATTCTATTCATTTCAAACGACGACATACACGCGCCTAGCGGCAAGAATGCGAAACGCCAATCCAAAACAATGTCAAATTCAAGATTTTTGACCGGACAATAATTAATTAACGTAACTTACCAAATTTTAAACCTAGGAAGACCTATATAAAAATTAAGCCTAAATATTCGATCTACCCGTAAAAATTAACAACTCAAAGGCAGAGATATGGAAATAAAAATAATCTGCTTTTATCAAGACGACAAAGTCAATCAAATAAATTGCCAGTTTGAAATACAGTGTCAGTATTTCGCCGATTGTAGAAATACAGAAAGCCTAGAGACCAAACAAACCAGGCCTAGATATAATCCATATAACCCTGAATATAAAACGTCACCTGAGTCCTTATTTAGAATCAATAATAAAGGTAAAATCTTTCAAATTACGACCGAAAGTCATAGTCAAAATGGCGGACGAAAGAAATCAAGTGACAGACATTTTAAAAGACACGCCCACCGACAACTAAATCACGTGATTCAAATAGATTCCATAGACAATTGAGATGCAGGAATTTACGATAAATTTAAGATTAAAATCAAAATATGTATATTAGTTTTAAGACAACATATTATTTTAAAAGAAGTTATTTGGATCCTTAATAATTATAGTTTAACAACCTAATTTACAAAATTAGAAGAAATAAATATAAATGAAGTTATTAACAACTTCTCATTTAATAAAGTAGAATCAAATATTCATATCATTAGTGAACCAAATATACATTATCATTTCAAAGAAATACAAATATAAATTCGAACCTCTATGTACATGGTCTAACAATGATTGAGAGTGAAAAGGGAGGAGAGTTAAAAATTGGAGGCAAATAAGATGCATTCCAAGTTTCTGCTACTACAGTAATTGAAGAAATTTACATAAATTAAAAATATATTTCCTACATCATGAAAATAATAAGAAGAAATAATATTGAGTGAAAATTTCGAATGTTAATATATATATTAAAGTTGATCTGATATGAAGATGATGACAAGACAGATTCTATGAACTGGTGAGATCCTTCCATTTGCATTCCATTGTGTTATTTTTTTAAAATCATAAACCCTATGTGGCCTGTTCTTTTTTCATAAATATTAGTGTTCACAAGTTGAAAGTGGAATCAATAAAAGCATAAAACTGAATACGAACATCTATATTAACCCTCCAACTGGTGATCGACCACTTTTTACCTTAAAAGTGGTCGCTTCGTTAGTCACGGCTCTATTCACCAACTAAAAAACACGTATTTTGCCATTCAACGTTACGCCCACTTAAAATTGTCCCATCGCAATAAATAAAATACCGTTGAAAAGCTAATGTTCCGTAGATGTATATCATGCAAAAAAAATACCACAAAACGTTATTAATAATATTCCAAAAATTGGCGAAGTTCGCATAGTTTTCATGCGAAACGTCAAAGTTTTACGTCAACATGTTTTAAACAAAACATTCGTCTCGTTTGTCAATTATTCCTATTTCGAAATTTCAATCTGTCACATCGGACATAACACTGCTTGATAGATCGCGTCTTTCTCTTCAAAACCGTGTTTATCAAATGTTTCCAACTAGTATAGTTTTTATTATATAAAAATTAAACCAAATCAAGAATTTTAACGCTATTTTACACGCTAAAAATTACATTTTTTGCAATTCAACTTTTATCCTAGTAGATATTATATTATCGAAATGTATTCTATACCATTGAAAAGGTAATTTTTCAATCTTTCATAACCAGGTTTAGAAAAATTAAACTTGCGTCAAATAGTAAAACAAGACTTGACTGAAGTTGATGTTCATAACGCTAGGTTGCGACAACTGGCCGCGGCGAGTTTTATATAGAAAATATCACCTATATGTTCATATATTTTTTCTAAATGGTAAAACTTGTCCAAATGTTACAAGTTGACAATATTATATAGTATTTTTCTTCCTCTTTCGAACTATGAAGACGAAATCATCCTAAGTTTTATAGTTTACGAGTTACATACAATCTACGATGTAGCTTACTGAATATTTTGATCCTACTCTTGACTTGGATTATTTAGACGCTATTCCATATTTCTACATTGACGTCATAGATTTTTTACCGTTCTCTTACATCATTCTAAAGATGAGATTTCCATCTTTAATTTACTGTGTGTTAAATATTTGTGCATTGAAAATTAGGGAAGCTATTTGGATCCAAAGTTCCTCCATTTCAAGTCAATCTTTCACGATGCAATTAGACGCAAAAGGGTGTGGCACTAGTGTAATATATTTACTATTTCTTTTATTTTGAAGGTTTGTGTATACAAATTGTATATACAAGTTACAATATATGTTTTTATTTCTAAAGTTTGTTTTTGAGTGAATTTCGAGTGTGTATATGGCATAACCTACAAATAAATATGGCAAGTTTAGGCTATATGCATATTTTCTTATATTTAGTGTTTTATATGAGTATACAAGTGAATATGTGTGTTATTCTTTGTAAAGTATATTGTCTTAGTAAAATCTAATGATTTTGTCTTAGGCCTAGCTTTAGGAAGTTACTAATTACGCCTAAATGTCAAGAGTTCAAACCTAACCTCAAGCGTCAGAATACAAATTTTTGAAAAATCGTCATTTTTATTTAGGAAATGTAACATATTATTATTTTTTTCCCCTAAATATATTCACAAATATATTACAAATGTCAACAAATGGTTGAAAAAATTGCAAAAAATGTATTAGTATGTTTTTGATCACCATTTCTATGAAATTTCTGCTCTGTTACTCTTAGATTTTTTGGTATTTGACCAAAAAACTCCAAATTTGATAAATCTAACTTTTTTTTCACTACACACCTACATTCTATGCACCTTTCTGGACATAATGATATATAGAAGTTCTGTATAAAATATATTTTACTGTTTTTAATGTTTTTTTAAAAAAATAAAGAGAAAATTCAGTTTTTACGTAAAATAATTTTTTACATTTTTAAAATGTAACAAATTTATACATTTGTTTTCCTAAATATATTCACAAATAATACACAAAAATTGTGTATATCTTAGAAATAGGTAGTAAGCTATTGATTTTGGGTGATACCGATTTTTCTGAAAATTAGTTAATATCATTTTTGACATCTAACATACTTACTCTAAAACCGTTTCAAAAATTAATTTTTTTATTACATAGATAAATTCTATGCATCTTTCTGAGAAAATGATATCTTATAAGTTAGGTTTTGTATACAAATAATATATTTTATTAATTTTTAAACGAACGAAGAATTTTTAAGACATCTTAACATGCGCCAGCTGGAGGGTTAAAAAATATAACAAACTTGAACAGCTTATTCAGTTTTGAACAGTTATAAATTGTCAACTTCATTCATCTCATTTTTTAATTTTTTCTCCATATACTAAAACTAAAATTAATTCTTTCATTTTGTTTTCCTTTTATGTCCTTTATATTAAATGGTATTATACCTAATTTCCTTGGTAAAAGCCGCACTAACCTAGTACCCCGAGATTAAGAGATATGAACTATTATATGTATAAAATAATTCCAGAGATATAGACTATAGCCTAATTAATTGTGTTTCCATTGATATTTGTGTTGCAATAATACCCTACGATATGTATATGAACTATTGTGTTGACAAAATAATTCCCAGAGATATGGACTCCAATAATTGTTTGTTTTTTTTTTTTTCATTTATATGTGTGTTATAACAATTACTCGAGATATATATATATATATATATATATATATATATATATATATATATATATCTAAAAACTCTTACACCATTTAACTTTTTTTTATAATATAAAATTTATAATTTCAATTGAAGTTATTTAAGACAAAGCTTTTTATGATAACTAACTAAAAGACTGTAATCAACTTTAATGATAATAAAATAATTTATATCGAAATAGAATCTATATTAATATTTATTAATAGAGAAAATTTGTAACAATAAACATTACATTGTAATAAATAAAATAAACAAAAAAAAAACAATTTTATAACACCCTACTAAATTCAAGATAAGCCCACTACACACTCTAACTCCACAAAACGCCCTCCATGCAGTCTCGAAATTGCCTCATTCTTGCGAATAAAACAATTTCTTTCTACTACACAAACTCCTGCCTACCTCTCAAAATGTTCATGTTATTAAATACATGTATTCGAAGAAAAAAATTTTAAATTCATAAAAAATTTCATTAAAATCGGTTCACCCGAAGTTGAAATATTGTCCTCTTTAGCGATTGTATTCCTAGCATCGCAGATTTACTGCTTGTATATTCTTTTCTACCTACTATTATCCTTATTTAAAAAAAATTTTATTTTAAATTATTCTAAGTTCTTTATTCAGGAATTTACATTTTATTCTGTAAAAGTTATTCAAGTAATCATTCTTTTATTCCAGATACTCTACTTTAATACCAACTATCTTTCATTTAAACATTTTTTATTTAAGAACACTAGTTATTTTATAATTACGAATCAAAAGTTTTTATTTTCTAGAACAGTATTTTTGTAACACGCTGTATCTCAGTCTCAATGTTATACGCACAGGAATTTTAAGCCTGGTCATTAGAAGTAAACAACTCTCCCCTCGGTATATGAGGAAATCCTTATCTGTCTACTGATAAGGAGTCAAGAAACCTTTTTAGCTTCGACTTGGTCTAACTTTCGTCACATTATTAAATATTTAATATTGACGTCCCCATTTAATATTAAATCTCATTTCTTCAACTCTAAATATTATTAGTTCCTACAGATTCACTAGACCCTTCCTTCTAATCAACATTTTATCGTGACACGTAACCTCAATATTTATTCCTTTTATAAATATACAGAGTTATTTACTAACAAATCTTGCGTCTCCGATGATCTTTTCATCTAACATTTTCAACCAGTTTAGTTTCCTCTAAAAAGTTTTCTTACATTACATAATTTATTTTTTTTAAATCTTCTGTTTTCTATTACAAATTATTTATTATTATTATTTTTTTAATTTTTACAAAATATATTTTCTCAATTGAGTGACGTTGTATGTCCCTTTAATTATTTCAGTATCAATTGTACCTATTACATATGCATTTTCTAACTTAATCTTTAAAACTTTAAACGGACCTTGATATAATAAGAAAAATTTCTTTATTTCCCTCCTCAGATTTGATGAAAGATAGTGATTTTTTACTAAAACTAAATCTCCTATTTCAAATTTTATAGGCTTTAGTTTTTTATCATGAAATTTTTTCCGCTGACTTGCTTTTAATTTCAAACGTCTTCTTGCTAAAACTATTTTTTCTTCAAAATCTACGATTTTTCCTGGAGGAAATTTACATAGTTGGTTATAAATACGAGGACACTCCTTTTTAAACATTATTTCATATGGGCTGTCATTGATGGATTCATGTATAGATTGATTCATACAGTTCTCTATAAATTTTACATAAAGCGGCCATTTTGTGTGTTTATTGTGTACATAAGTCCTAAACATTCGACCCAGTTCTCTCATGCAACGCTCACTAGGATTAGATTGAGGATGGTATACTGATGTGTGCCTAACTTGAATACCATCATTTATTAATTTTTCTTTCCAAACATGTGATTGAAATTGACTACCATGATCACTTAGAATTACTTTCGGTCTTCCTACTTCCTTAACATATTCATTAATTATTTTATTTGCCAAAACTGTCCCTATTGCCCTCTTTACAGTATATAATTTTATAAATTTCGAAAAAACATCCAGAACCACAAATATATATTTAACCCCACCAGTTCCTGTCGGAAACTCGCCGAATAAATCCACTGCTACTAAATCTAACACATTTTCAGGTAATATGTTTACCATTAATCCTTCATTTTTTATATTTGACACTTTAGTTTTTTGACATAAATTGCATGGCCTAATTTGTGATTTTATTTGTTTTTCTAAATTTGGAAATTCATATAGTCCTTTTAATAATTTATAACACTTCCCTGCACCGATATGTCCATATCTTTCATGACAATCATTTATTACAATTTCTATTAAAGATTTCGTTAAACAAATTTTGTGAATTCCATTTCTCTTTGACTTTTTAAACAAAACACCATTGTAAACAACATAACATTCTCTTAATTTATCTAATTTAACAGATTGGTCTTCTAATAATCTAATAATTCTTGTACAATATTCATCTTGACTTTGTTCCAATTCTAAACGTTTAAAGGCTTTTCTTAAAAATCTATCTTATTTTGCTAAATTTTTATCAATTTGTGTTTGAAAATTTTTAATTAAATAATGTTCATCTCCTGTCTTAATGACCTCATTGTGATCTGTTCGTGAAATAACATCTGCTACAATATTTTCTTTCCCTGGACAATATTCTATTTCTAAATTATATTCCTGTAAAAACAATATCCACCTCAGAAGCCTACCATGTGTTAATTTACAGTTCTTTAAAAAGGTCAACGCTTTATGGTCTGAGCGTATAGTCGTTTTGTTCCCTAACACATAATTATTAAATTTTTTACATGCGAAGACTATACTCAATAATTCTTTCTCCGTTACGGTATAACTTACCTCACTGCTTTGTAAAGTTCTACTCGCAAATGCTATTACCAGATGTTCATTATTTTTGTCTATTTGGTACAATACGGCTCCTAAGGCTTTATCAGAGGCATCTGTGTTTAAATAGAAAGGTTCTTGGAAATTTGGGTGTTGTAAAATTATCGTCTCTAAGAAAACCTGTTTTATTCTTTCAAATGTATGTCTATCTTCCTCTGTCCAATTCCAAATTTTATTATTATTTCCTAAAAGATGAGTAAATTTACTAGTTAGTTCTGCATAATTTTGTTGAAATTTCCTGTAATAATTGCACAAGCCTAAAAAACTTTGTAATTGTTTAATATTTTTTGGTGTGGGGAAGTCTTGTATTATTTTAATTTTTTCATGATCGGGCTCAATTCCTATATCTGATATGTTGTATCCTAAAAATTTTATACCTTTTTTGCAAAAAACAGATTTTTTTATTTTGATGGTAATGTTATGTATTCTAAGTCTTTCAAATAATTTTCGCAAATGTCTCATATGTTCTTCGAATGATTTTGACGCTATACATACATCATCTACATAAACTGTTGTAAATTCTAAAACTTCAGGTCCCAATACCATGCTTAAACCTTTTTTAAACAAAGAAGTGCTAACATTTAAACCAAAAGGAAGTCTTTTGAATTGCAAATTCCTGCCATTAAACACAAATGCAACAAATTTTCTAGATTGTTCATCCAATTCTATTTGCCAAAATCCACTAACCAAATCTATGCTAGAAATATATTTTACGCCTTCAAACCGTTGTAGTATGTCATCTATTTGTTCAGGTGCCTCCCTGTCTGGTATTATAATTTGATTTGCTTGTCTGGCATCTAAACATAATCTTATTGACGAATCTTTCTTAATTACACATACTAATGGATTTGAAAATGGGCTATTTGAATCTTCTATTATGTCATTAACTATCATTTTTTGAATTTCCTTAGCTACAGCTTCCTTTTTTGAATGTGGTATAGCATATGATTTATTTATAAATTTACTATCTTCTTTTACATTTAGTTTAGCTTTATAATTTAACATTTTTCCTGGCTTATCCGAAAATACTTCTTTAAAATCATTTAATACAACTTTTAATTCTTGTTTTTCTTTATCTAAGTTTAAATTACTTTCTTCTAAAATTTTCTCTACAATTTGTGTCCATTCTACATCATCATAATTATTTTCATAATATTTTGAATCAAAATCTTGAAAAAAGTTAGTAGCTACATCATTAATTTGCAATTCTTCATAATCAAAATTTGTCTCATCATAACAATTTATTTCTGCCTTAGTCCTACACAATTTTAATTTATAACATTCTACTTGCAAAATTTGCTTCTTAAACTTTGTTTGAATTATTTTATCTTCTATATTAAATTTAATCCTTTCTTCATGAAAATCTATTTGGGCTTTCTTTTGTTTCAAAAAGTCACATCCTATAATCATCTCAATATTTAGACCTCTAACAATTAAAAAGTTTACTGCAACTACATCTTTTCCAATTTCTACATCTATAAAAGCTTGTTTTGTTATCCTTTTGCTACGCACACCTGTTACTCCTACAATTGTTAAATTACACACTGGTAATTCCAAAACTTTATTATTATTTGTAATTAGTTTCTTATAAATTTCCTCATTCATAACAGTAATTTCAGAACCTGTATCAATTAAACATTTAAATTCTTCTTTATTAATTTTTACCTCAATTTCAATTAACTCTCCTTTTATAGGCTGTATGTTTACATTATTAAAATTTTCTTCATTTAATAATTCTTCTCTAATGTCTAAATCAATATTATTATTGTCCTTAGTTATTATCGATGAAATTTTATTTTTTGAGTCTACTATTTTAGGCCTATCTTGATTCTTAGACAACAAAGCTTGGGCCTTATTTATTGTTGTCCATTTTGGTTTCCCTGCGGTCTATTATTATTTCCCCTATTCCCTTGGTCATGTTGTTTTTGTTGGAAATTTGGTCTGAAACCTTGATTCATACCATTTCCATTTACTCTTGCAAAATTTTGTTGGTTCGTTAACATTGGCTTATTATTATTATTATGCATATTAGGTGGTGGAAATCTATTAAAACTATTAGGTCCCCTAAATCTATTCTCTCCTCTTGTCTCTTGAAAATGAGGTGGTGCCCTAAATCGAAACCCTTCCTGTCCTATTTGTGGTGGTTGAAAATTTTTATATATGGGTCTGTCCATATTCATCCTATTATCTCCCTGTCTTGTCCTATATGGTCCTAACAACTTTTGGCTTTCTTGCCAGCTTAAGATTAACTTTTCTAAGTCGTTAACATTTTTAGGTCTTGCTGCTAAAATCATTAATTCTAATTTCTCTGGCATTTTCCTACTTATGTGTCTTATAAAAGTGTCCATAGACATAGGCGGATCTAAAAACTGTGTCTTATTATATAGTCTCATTACATATTTAAACACCTCTTCTATAGGCCCTCTAAAATAACTTCCTACCAATAATTTAGTCTTTAGTTGCTCCTGTTTCTCTTCTGACCAAAATCTATCTAAGAATGCTAACTTAAACTCTCCAAAACTACCCCACTCATTCTTGTGTGCCTCAAACCATAACTCTGCTTCACCCTTAAAGTATTTTCTTAAACAACCTAATTTTATCTTCCATTGTCCCCTATTAATTTTATTAAATGTCTCTATGGCTTCTATAAACACCTTTGGATGTGGTTCTAACCTCTCATTTTGAAATTCTGGGATTATGGTATCATTAATAAATTATATTCGTACTTGTATAAGTGCCCTGACTTATGCTACCCTGTTCTACAAAATTTTCTCTTATTTTCTGCATAAATTCTCCTTCAAATTTTAAGGTTAGGCTATTAATCTGGTCATCTACATTGTTTTTTAATTCTAAAATTTCTTGTTTTTCCAAATTCTTTTGTCTTCCTACTTCTAGGTCTAACAAAGTTATTTTTTCATCTGTTTTCCCTAACTGCATCTCAAACTTATCTACTCTATTGTTTATATCACTCTTAACTTCTAAAATTTCTTTACAAATTTTGTTTTCAACAACCTTTAAATTATTTTTGGCTTCTATCTGATTACTTAACAACTTTACCTCCGTTTCAGATTTTACATTATCAATTTCCTTAACTATACTACATATTTTGTCAGACATATCTATTTCAACTTTAACAATTTTCTCATCAAAATTATTTTCTATCTCTAGCCTAGTTTGTTTAATTTCCTGTCTTAAACCTTGTTCTACTCTTACATAATCTTCTTTCAATTCTGCCCTACTTTCTTCAAATTTTTTATACATTTCTTCTTTTAAATCTAAATTATCTGTTTCTTAACTCTAACTTGCTTTGTTTTAAGTCATTGTCTATTTTATCCAGTTTAACATTATTTTGTTCAAGTTTAACATTAAAATTTTCCAGTTTAGCATTAATTTCTAGCTTATTTTGATCAAATTTGGTATTCAATTCTAAACTACTCTGTTCCAATTTATTATTAAAGTCTTCAAACTTATTATTTATTTCTTTTAATTCTAAATTATTTTGTTCAAATTTAGTATTAAATTTTTGCTTTAATTCTACATTATTTTTATCAAGCCTAGCATTAGTTTCTAAACTATTTTGGTCAAATTTCTTTACTAACATCTCATACATTTTCTCCATGCTCATACCTTGATCATTATTTTCCACACTCTTATCTACTCTAACCTGCTCAATTACCCTAACCTGTTCATCCCTTAATTCCTTGTCTGAATTTTCTTCTGCATTTTCTGCCCTTATCATTCCTACCATTTTTCGATCTATACTTTTACACCATTCTTTGCTATTTTGAATCCCATCACTATTAAACCCATTAAGATCTGAACCTAAACTACTATTTTTACTAATACTTGAACGTTTACTGCTATTATTATCACTATTATCTAAATCTACATTTTGGTCTAACATATCTTGTCCCTGTTGATAACACGATTCCTCATCACTTTGTGTTGTCTGTTCATTGTTTTGCGATTTCTGCCCTAATTTCTTAAAAGTATCATCCCGATATTCCACCTGTTCTACATTATTTAAAAAAGTTTCATTTTCTAACCCTACCTGTTCACTATCACTAACATTTATTGTTTCTGAATCCATCTTAGTTTATTATATTTAACATAAAAGAAAATTTTGAAGAGAATCTTTCTTATTTTACAAAGAATGTCCTTACCTTGTTAAATATTTTCATTTTACCAAAATCACTGCTTTTTCGACTATAATCGCCCCAAGGTTGGGAGACAATTGTGATAATTTATCTCTTATCAACATGAAAAAGAAAGAAAAAAATTTATTTTGAACTTGAAGAGTTCCTACGTTATTTATTTAATATTGAAATTGACTTTAATTATTGTTAATTGATTAATATTGGGCGCCAGATCTATTGATCATTATTTAACATAGAAAAAATGAATTTAATAATTTTATAATCTCAAGGGTCGTAAGCTCTTTTAACAGTGTACTCCACAGTGATATTGGTTTTTTATAAATGAAAATATTTGTAGCTGAAATTTGACAAAAACATTTATTAATTAAAATCATACATAAACATGAATAATTCAAATATAAAATTATAAATTATATATCCTATTTAAATTTGTTATATTTCCCTTTTAAGAAGGTTTTTAATTCTGACAAAAAAAAATTGACTCTACTTTAAATTTTATGTTGCAACTTCTGAAAATTATTTAGTGAAACTAACAGTTTAGTATCATCTGTAAGTCTTTCATTTGAATTTACTTTATTCAACCAAATGTTGAATTCATGAAATATCTTTGATTTAAAAGATAAGAAATAATGATTTTTAAAAGTTATTAAAATTATAAATTCTTACATAAAATCATAGAACAAATAGTTATTATAAATATTTTAACAATACTTGATATTTTTAGTGTTTCTTAACACTGAATTCAGGTCCTTTGTTGAATTAATGTCCAGTTGTCCAGTCCGTTGAGTTGTAGGCTTTTGTGATGATACCTGCTTGTTATCTACACATGTTGAGAGATTAGTTGTCATAATTTTGGTCACACACGTCGATAATACCTTTTAAAACGTCTTTTGACACAAAGTATACAGTTCTTTATTTTCACAAAAACTTATGTCTATCTCGAAAATTCATTGTTCGTTTTGTTGAACACGTGCAAACATTGCATCATCTATATAAAATGTGCATTTCTTAGTTTTTTTTATAGAACAAAAAGTCAATTCACAAGCAAACCTCATTCACTAATACATGTCTATGCTCGAATAACCGATTTTTGATACTTTAGCACTACATTCTATAAAAAATTTCTGACCGCTCTGAAAACAGAAATATGTCTCTACTCTTTGAGTACTGAACTTAGACTCTTTAACCAAGACTGTCCAACTAAGACTGTTTTTTATACAAAATACCATAGGTCTGATCACTACAGTTCCCAGGATAAGACTCTAAATTAAATAAATCACATTTTTAACAAAACGTCCCTATACAAACTTTCATAGGTCTGACTTACTCAGATCTCAAACTAAGACACACTAACCAAGACTGTAAGACCACGTTTCTCCTATCTAAAACTGGAAACCGGTCCTCATTCCTCTGTTATTTCCGCTGTTATAAACAGTTCACACACCCCTAATATTTTCGCACAATTTATCAATACTTGTAACAAAAAACAAACACTTGTACTTAATTATGTTATACTAAAAATAAACACTTGTAATTAATTATGTTATACTAATATTAAACATGGTTATTTATTTTTTAATCTTGAAAATCCATCTTGTTTCTATAAATGAATTTACCGAAGACTGCATATCGTTTCAATGGCTTCCCCCCCTTTCTGTATTTTCATCATGCGCTTTTAAATATATGATAAACTCCAAATTCTAATGTTCACATTATTACAAAATTCACATTTTATTCTACGTAATAATAGTTTATACGTGCTATACCAAACACATGTTTTTATTTTAAATAAACTTTTTAGTTGAAGATCACATCCTCTCCTTGTTGTAGCTGCATGACGTGGTTTCATCACTATCACTCCATCCGTTCTTGAAAATTAATATTTTAAGTCCACGTATTTCATTACTAAGTACATATCAATTGTTCATATTGTGAAAAAGAAAAATCAAATGTTCAAATTGTTCTATTTTAGTTAAAACTAAAAAAAACTTATTCTTTGTGTCTGTATTTTAAGGGTAACATACATTAGCTAAATAAGCAAAGTTAATAGTTCAAACAATCTCACTCTAAACGTTTATATATGATTGAATCTTTATTACAGTATGTTATTTGCTATAACAGTTAACTTTTATTTATAGAAAACACTTTAATTATACAATGTCTTTGTTCAAAATCGAATACGATTACGTAAGCACATGTTCTCGCTTTCTATCTGGACCAAATGTTCGTTTTCCAAACTCAAACGTAACCGTATTATTCACCTTTTAACACTTTTTACTAAAGAGGTTCACTACTGTTTAAGAAAATACTTTTCTTTATACTTTTCCTTTGTCCATAAACGGACACATCTGTCCTAGCGACGTACTCATACCTTGAAAGTTTCATCCAGACTAATTTCTCAAACGTAACCGACTCATAATAGTTCATAACAATATATGTTTATCAACTATTACTTAATAAAACACTTTTTCTTTGTATTTCCACTTTACTCGAGCGAACATGTTTACTAGAGCTGCGTGCTCTCGCCTTGAAGGTTCTTTTCAGACTAAATAATTTTTCCACTCGGCGGTTAGTCAAGCTTCTGGTCTTTGTGTACAAAATGTTTATACTGCACTTTTTTAATAATAAACTTTATAATCATTCTAATTATTACAATACATAGAATAAATTTCTCTGATCATCTGCTATTACTCATTTTATTTTCAAATTTAGTTTTTTTAAATTTATTCAATGAAAAACAAAATACGTTTCTATCTTGAGTCATCATGTCTAGGCGTATGCTCTACTTCATCTAAGATCAAAGTTTATATTCCATCCTATGTAAGATCAACATCCCATTCTATTAAAAATTAAATTACTAAAAATGTACACACAGGGGTTGATACTGATCTCGTTTGTAGATGTGTTTTGGTTATACCCTCACAAATTGCAAAAAAGTAGCATCAACCATCAATAAATTATCACCAATATTTTCCGTTTTATAATTTATTTCTATTACAAAACTAGTTTTCTTACTCATCAGTTGCAGCCCTAGTCACAACTGTGGCTTCACTTGTGGAATCAATCGTACAAACACTAAAAATGTAAATGAAATTCTCAAAACTAGTTTTGTAATTATTAAATTAAATAATTGAAATTGAGAATATTTGTGTCATTATTATTAATAATAAAGGAATTTATTAACATATAAATCTGCTAAAACAAAAAATGATCCAATCTCCTACCTTTGCGAACAGCGAAGTTGTTGATGATATTTTTGGCGGATTGTCTCTTGAAGCTCATCAAGCAGTTTCTTCTGAACGGATACTGATGCAAATTCATTCTGCCTATCTTGTAATATGGCATTTTTTATTTTTTTATTTTCTTTAAACACGAAAAAATTCTTTCAATAGAGCTGCTTGTTGAAGGAATTGTCATGATTAAGGAAAATAATGTATTTCTTTCAAAACATTTTTCGTGTCATATTCATTTAAAATCCAAAAAATAAAGTCTGACATATATAAAAATTGAACGTACCAACAAAATTATCACTTGTACAAAAAGAATAAAAATAAACCAACTAACTCACTTCATAAACTAAACAGAAAAAACTCATTAATGGTTTACGTATTTATGAAAACAAACATACAGCCGTTACTCCTGTTGTAAAAGACCATTACTTGTATATCACCAGCATCTCAATAACAGTCAGAGGTAGAGTCTAATACCATGGAAACCACTGAAATAGAACTACTTTTCTATGTGGTGATTACCATTGGCAGCCTTTGCCACAACAGTCAAAATTCAGTTACTAGCCAACCCTTAATAATGATTATTTAAACATCATCAAATTTTTGACGAAATACTTATTTAAATCTAATCCCTTGTTTGCAATTTTGAAGGGTCCATAGGAAAAAAGAATACCAATTTTTTGTTTTCAAGGTTGGCATACTGTTATAAACTTTAAAACATGCTCTTATTGTAAGGAAACAACAGGAATAGTCAATGAAATATTAATATTTTAAAATATGTTGTACACAGAAAAAAAGAAGAAAATGTCAATATGAAACAAGAAAATAAGAAGGATTGTCTGTCTGGAAATTATCGTAACAGATGATCAATCGTGGGTTTATCAGTATGATCCAGAAACAAAACAGCAATCCTCTCTGTGAAAATCACCAAATTTTTTAAGACCCCTAAAAGCTCGACAAGTTTTGTAACATTGTGAATTTTTGAGTTTTATTAGTTTGTAAAAATAGAATCGTGTTGGTAATACTGAAGAGAGTTATGTACCGTGCATAAAAGTAATAACGACGGGGGAGTAAAGTGAGTCCGAAAAATGATTTGTTATAACTTTAGTAAGAGCAAAATTTAAAGAGATTTAAAAGATGGAAATTAATTAGAAAAGTGTAAGTTATGTTTAGAAATAAGAAAATGATAAGAACTGTTATAATTAGAAAAAAAGTGCTTAGACCATACGGATGTGCGCCGACCAAAGAAGTAGTTTGTGTAATAAACTCTAATAACTTGAAAAAAGGCAAGTTTTTAAAAGAAATAAAAAATGAAAGGTAATGAGAAAGACATATTAGAATGCTAGAATGTAAGTAGATTAGTCAGAACTATTGTGTTTGAGCAGAGTGTAAATCACGTGATTTGAGCTGGAGAGATACAGACGCGAGAGGGATCATGGCCATTCTAGAAAGTTGCATCGCAGATGGTAGACGCTACAATGACGAGTCTGAGTTCATAAACGGAAAAAGCATAAGTATGCAGTGATAAATGTTTGTAATGTAAATTATATTGAAGACTAACGTTAGTGCTACCGACCTACAATGTCGATTCATGTAAATACAGAGTAAAACCGATAAAAACTGTGTATAATGTGAGACCACGTGTCTGTAAGTAGAAAACTAGGTTTAGTTCTCAAGATAAGCCAAAAATAAAGTGTTCTGTGCGAATGCAATGCATTTAATAATAATGCTAGAAGGTTTTGGACTGGTGATTTTTAATCATAAAAAGATGAGTGAAAACATTGTTAATTATCCATAGTTTTCAACATATTTTTGATTGATTCTTTTTTATTATATTATATTAGCTTCATGTCTGTCTATAGTATTCTGTTTAAAACAATAATAATGATTAATAAGGATATATGATTTTGCTTATTGAAAAGATTAAAATTTGATTTAAAATATATATAGTCATAAATGAATTTGATTTAGGTTTTGAAGTTCAAGTCTTATGATAGGAGTTTGAAATATTCTACTCATCTTGGATCAAACTCTTATTTTTAAATAATCATAAATATAAATGAAATTTTTTGTTAATAGTGCTATGAAGGTGCTAAGATATTTTAATATGTTTTAAAAAAATACTTATTAGGTGAAGTTTGGTGATTTTGACATGTTTATGTATGAAATTCTGTTTATTAAAATAAATAAGATGTTTGTGTAAAGTATAAAGGACTTCTACATTCCAATCCAGTATTCCATCAAGTATACTGTTTCAAAAGAATTCACGACCCATTAAATTTTATATTCAAAATTTTAATTTGGCAATTGTGTACTTGCCATGGCGCCTAACATTTTATTACTTTTTATTTATTATTAGATTCTCCCCTTTTAGTAAATCATTACGATTGTCACACAAAGTTGGGCAATGTGTTATTTAAAGTAAAATTTCACCTCTACATTTATTAAATTATTACAGTTTGCAGCAGACCAAGTCATCAAAAGTTAGCTTTTTAGATATGAAAGGTGTTATCCACAAGTATAGACAGTGAACGAAGAATTCTACAGGAAAGTTCTAAGGCATCTGCGAATTCAAATTCGCCAAACATGTTCTCAGATGTGGGGTGACAAATCATTTATTTATCTTGTATCAAAACAATGCAGCAACTCACATATTTGTGATTGTATATGAATTTTTAACCCTTACGAGAATTACTTTCATTTTCACCCAACATACTCTCCTGATTTAGGATATTGTGACTTTTTTATTTCCTGAGCTGAAAATGTGACTCAAGGGAAGAAAGTTTGACATGGTAGAGGAAATCCTGTCAGTAACAATTGACATCTTGAACACATTGACAGACAGTGACTTCCAAAGGTGCTTCAAAGTGTTGAAATTTCGCTGGAACAGGTGTATCAACTCAGAAGGAAACTACTTTTCAGGATCTGATGACAATTAATACTTATTTCGTATGTACAGGATGATTCTCTTGCTTTAGGCCCTAAACTTTTGTTAATAAAATTGTTAGTTACTGAAAGATTGACATAAAATTGGATATGTACATACTTTGAACAATGAAAAACAGAGCCTGGTCATAGCTGGTATTGAAAATGTTTTCCTTCCACATCTAAGCACACATGTACATACCTCTCGAAACTATTAAATACTTTTATTAAAGTGATATTTGTAATGGCTTCAACCTCTTGATGTGTAACATTTTTCATGGCTGCAACGGTGCAAGGTTTATGTCTGTACCGTTCAGTAAGCCTCAGAGAAAGAAGATGGGCAGTGTTAGGTTAGGAGATCTTGCTGGTTGCTGTTTCTTTGAGATAATGCAGTCCCCAAAAACTTTTGAGTTCTCTCATATGCTGGAATGTACGGTGTGACTTGTTGTTCCGCCTTTTTGGAAATATCCATCGGACAGTTCATCATTTTTTAACTGATTGAGAAATTGAGTGAATAAAAGTACACTACCAAGGTAACCGTTTGTTAAAAAAAATAGGAACTACAATTTACATACGAGAATTCTACAACAAACTCCATTTTTAATAAATGTAAAGGATCCTTATGCAATGCACATGGGTTTGCCTTTTTGAGAGTTTACATACCCAGATAATATCCATGCTTCATCTTTAAACCAAGTGATATCAAAACTGTACACTTTTTTCACTGCATGTCAGTTGCAATTCTTGAACATTTGACACACAGTATGTGTGTACGTGTGATTTTTTTTATCACCTCTATTGACTAGGAGATTGGTTTCTTGCAACAGGCCTAGCAAAGATTTTGATGGTGACGCCCATAATTGATCCTGTACATCATGCATTGTTTCTGCAGATATTTTCGGCCTTTGGAATGCTGTGTGAGTAGGCTTCCCGTTGTCTCTAAAATTACCAGTTTTTGGATACAACACTTTGACAGTAAAAGTCGCACACAAAATTTCATATGAAATGACCTTTTAACATGCATTAAACAAACCAGTTTGCCAGTATTGATGAACATGGAACACTAGGTGTTCGACTGAGTGGATGTTATTGACGTTTAGATGTACTAGCCAATACTGTAAACTACGAGAAATGTGAATTAAACAATTGCGAGCACAACAATTTGAATACAGGTCACTGGATGAATCCAATCCCATTGAACAAGATCATATTCAGTGTTGCATTGTTCAAGGTATGTACATACTCAATTTTAAGTCAATCTTTCAGTAACTACCTATTTTATTAACAAAAGTTTGTGGCTTCTAGTAAAAGAATTCTCTGTATATTTTTTTAATAAATTCATTTTGGGAACTTTTGGATCACACCTAGTATATTAGCAGTTGGTCAAAATGCATAAATGTGCTATGGAATAAAAGTACACACAGAGATATTGGTGAGTTGATACGTTTATCGTATCAAGGAATTTTTTACTTGATAACTCTCGAACAGAAATTTTTAGGTTAGATGGAACAAAGTAGGTTTTGTTTGGGTTCTTAGAAACTATATTTATCACACTTTGATCAAAATTATTAGAACTGATTCTGAAAATATCATAATATTGGTTTTATATAAGATACACAAAATCATTTTAGTTTATTGAAAAAAAGATCACTAAATTTTCTTTAAACTCATATATTCCAAAATAAATCCAAAAAATGTAATATCAAATAATAAATATAACGTTTGATGTGTAATATGTGTACTTCAGATGATTTATTAATAAGTTAAACTTACCATGTAAGCTAATACCACGAGATTTATCTGGTTTAACATAAATATATGGAGTATGTATGGAATCGTTAGCTGTATTTAAGATATCCCAATTGTATATAAAGTTTCTTGTTTCTTCTGTGCTTTTAGTTAGAGCAGCAATACATCCAACACTAATATTTGCATTTTTAATTAAATCAGGGACATTACAGGCATCTGTAAATCAAAAAAAAAAAAAAATGTGATGTATGATAACAATTATAACCTATAAAACCTATTGGTTGTTCAGATATGTGCCATTATTTGTCTATACAAAAACACAATAACTTTTCAATAATATGGATCATCTCTTCTTACATCTTCAACATAATAAAAACTTAAACAAGTTAATAACGATCATGACACTTACCCAGCCCCATCATACAATGTAATACAAGCAGATCCTCTAAATATAATAACAAAAAGTTTTTTTTTTTTTGGCGTTGTAGGAAATGTTAAATTGTATTGGTAAATCAATCAGTCATATTTAGTAAGGTAAGTTTGTTTAAAACAGTTTTTACACAGCTTTTCCGAACCTCATAATTAATTGTGTATATCACACTAGTGATGTGTGAGTTCGAATTACAATACTCGGTGATTCCGAGTATCAAAATCCTCGGAAGAGTCCGAATATTAAAATCCTCGGTTTCGTATTAAAATACTCGGACAAAATCCTCGTAACTAGGAACAAGGAGGAGGTAATATGCGAGACTGCGAGTATCCTTGGTGTGCGAGTATCCTCGGACAACGATATTCTTTAGTGTTGTGTCAATTCCAAACAAAATGCTCGGTGTTTCTACTTTGGTTACATTAGTTTCTAAGCTGATTTTTCACTACACATTAATTAAACATTACGATTTTGAGTTATAATGATTTAGATTCGGTAACAAGTTCAATTTAAAATAACAATAATATTCATTTATTTCCACATTAACAAAAAGTAAATTTAATTATTATTTAATTGTTATTACTTATATTTAAATAAATATTTATAGGTTACCATCTTTATAAAAAATATAGTAAATTAACTTATTTTAAATAATAACTAAATTATTAATGTTGGTAATAATTGTACTTACGTTTAATTACTGAATTTGTGTCGAGGCAGGATAACATTTAATTACGTATTACAAGTGTCAATCACATATTGTTTAAAAAAATTAATACTTGGTGGATCAGTCTAACAGATAGAAATATAACACACACACACACATAATGCGCATAATCATTCTGCGCAGATACTCGATGTCAAACTAATAATACGAGTATTGAAATCATTCGAAGCCGAGTATTGCGAGTATCTATTTCACCCGAGTATCAAATCGCTATATCACACTACTTTGTTATTGTATTCTAGGCCCTAGTAAGCCTCCTAGATGTCTAGATATTAAAATCTTCACTAATTTTACTTGTGTTATATTGATGACCTTACCAGATCTTGTAACAATATGAATATCACATTTTATTGGGAAGTCAAAGTTCGAAATGACATTTTTTACAAACATTTTGCTATTTTTCATCTTAGAAAGATAGGGTTGGTGCCATTACATACAAAATGGAAATCCGCAAATTTTTAACTAATTTAGTGTTTTGCTGAATAAAATGTTTAAAATGGCCACCATCTTGATATTTTCAATTAATTAGATAAAAAAAAAAAAAAAAAAAAATTCAATAGGGTTATATATGAGCATAATAAAATTCCCTATTCTAAATTATATTTCAAAATTCAAACAGTGACAATGATGGATGGACAACATGTTGAAAATCACTTTTCTAGTTACTTGGGACCATAAAATGTAAAGATCAGTCCAAAATGAAACTACCAAACTGACCCTATACTTCGTATACAGAGTAAGCACAAAGAATCTCCTACAAAACAAAATAAATGAAAAGTCGAATAATAATTTTAGTTGTTCAGTGAAGGAGTTTTCATTATATTTTTAAAAAACTATTGCAATTTCAGATGATAACAATATTTTTGTATCTGAAAATTAAAAAAATTGAAGTAAAATAGTGTTGTGGTAGTAAAGTAAAAAAATTATAAACTCAATGTATCAAACATATCGAACAAAGAAAGTCTGGTTGTAGTTGAAGCGGATATAATACTCCTTCCTTTATATCGAGGACGTGTTTGGGCATGGGTGGAAGAAAATATTTTGTTTGCTGGCTTTACTATTTAAAGTTCCTCTATTACATGCAATAATATTAAAATATTAACAGCTATTACATGTTAATATTATATTAACATGTTTTAGTGGAGTCAAATTAGGGAAAATCGTCCAGAAATCTAAACTGGCATGGATGTGAGATTTTTTTTTTATATAATCTTTTCTTTGAGTGCTACAAATAAAGGAAAATCTATTCATTCGACAAAAAATGTATGGCTTCACCTATTTTAGGCCCTATTTCCAAAATGGTCGCCTATTACTGGTTTTTAATCTATTTTTATTAATATCTTGGGTTCTGTGATATCTAGGACAACATGTAATACCTAGAAAAGGTTGGTCTAATTAAATATTTAAAATCGCGGGTAATCGTAGTGGGGATGGCATATGTCAAAAGCATGTCTAATGATTTTCAATGTTAAACAGAGTAAATTCATAATTAAAATAGATTTCCAAACATAAATAAATAATAATGTATATATTTTTATGAATTTTAGTAATAGAAAATTTAATAAATTGTGTGTATTATAAAAATAATCAAAAGGACTTGTTGACAAGTGAGAAATATGAACTAAGTGCAATGTGTACGAGAGAGTTATCACGACGTCAGCGGGAATATAGCCGGTACCAACAGGATATTGGAAATTCGCCATGTGATTTTCCCAGTCTTTGTATTGAGGTTGAGAGGGTAAGACCTATTAAAGTGTGGCTCACCAAGTTTTGTTAAAAAACATAAAATGTATAAAAAACAGTTTTTTGTGAAGGACCTATAGTGGACAGACGATTTAATAAGTACTATGAACAATATTTTTCATATTGAAACAGTTTTAGCTTAAAAAATAGCGGAAAGAATTAGATTTTTTGTGCTGAGCGCGTGGCGTCAGGTACAAACTGAAAGACAATCGTATTTCACATACGTTAGACGAACAATGGTGATAAAAAATCGCAATATAAACTTTGATAGAATCGAAAGTGCGTTTAAAATAGTATCAACGGTAAAACTACCATGCAGGACATAAAACCTCGACTAGATCACATTGTGGACAAAGACATTTCAAAAAGATTGGTAAAACATGTTATATAACACGCCATATTCAAATTTGTATATTCTATAAAATTATTATGTTCTTTGTTGTGTTAGCTATAACTTTAATCATTTTTTTAAATTAAGTAAACCTTCCAGTCAGAATACCAAGTAGGTTACTGATATAGTTAATTAACTCTTTTTTATATTACATTCAGATAAATAAAGTAACCAATAATTTTGATATTTTCAAATTCATAAAAGAAAATAGATAATTGCAATTTAAAAGAAAATTTAACATTTTAAAATGAAATTAGACCTTGGCAAAATTCAGATAGGATGTTAGTAATAAGTGATTTCCATGATACAATTTTTATGAAGATGATAAATTTGAATGTATAAATGTTTCATGTTTAATAAATATTTTATGTTAAAATTTCAGTTCAAGTGCTCTCATTCCATTGACATAAAAATCACTGAAAGTACACTTTTTGATAGAATTCACACCCTGAGATTAAAATTCAATTTAAATTCATAAAAGATTAGTAACTTTTCAAAATTGACGAGAACTCGTCTGGCGCCCATAAAGCTGTGCAATCTTTAAAATTTTAAATATAATAGTAAAATTAAATTCATTTTTTTTTTTTTATTGTTAAAGTAACATTTACATATGAACCCTTAAGGTCATAATTTATAATAGTTACAAACAAAAAAAAAAGCCAAAATGTTCGTATTGAATTGTTCTTCAACTCTGAACCACATAACAATCTCGTAACGGAAACATAACCCCAAAAAAAGTTAAACCTTTCGCAACCAACTTGAAAACAAGTTTTATTTTTTTTCTCGACATCCCTTGTACCGATTTGGATCAAATTTGGTATGAAGGTACCGCACAATGATACACAAGTGATTATAATTTTTTAGATATATATCTCACATAGAACACTCGTGCGGTAGCTAATTATCGTGGTGGTCTCAAATTCTGGTAACTTTGTGACCTTGTTGCTACTGTGTATTGCCACTTGGAGGCATATTTTTTTCTTTGAAAATTTATATTTTTCAAGCCCTTTCAAATGAGACCAAACACGCTGTTTAATGTTGGACCGTTTTAAAATGGAGGCCATGTTTCTAAAAAAAGTCAATTTTTACTTATTTTTTTATTTTTCAATCCATAATACGATAGATATTACAACAGTATACTGTTCTATGCTAGTAAAATTAATTTTATATACCGGTACTGTTTTTGTTTAACCCTTTGCGCTCGGTAACCATTACTATAAGTTGAACGCACAGATCGGGTGGCCAGCACTGCTGGCCGCAGCCATTTACGCTTCAAGTCAGAATTAATTACTTGCGTAGGCACGCGTAGCTTGGATGGCCAGCAGTGCTGGCCAACATGAAATTACTCGAACGCTCGGGAGGCCACTAGTGCTGGCCATGAAAATAAACAGCATTTAAAAATTTTTTTTTTTTAATTGCAGCTATATACACATAATGGGTACAGTGTCTGGTATGTGCTGCAACCTATGAAGTGGAAAGTGATCTAAATAAACATGTAAAAAGAGCGCCAAATAAAGATCACGTCATGTTTCTGTTTGAGCATCGCCGTCGTGAGGTTATTTGTTGGTCTCAATTGAGTTCTATTGTGTAGTTATATCAGTTAAATAGATTGTGGTTTTGTTATTAGTATAAATATATTGTTGAAGAATTGAAGTTGGTTGTTTTTGTGCATACGTGTATATATATATATCAGTTATTTAAATATGTAAGTAAAGATTTGTTATTGTAAATATTATAACCTAAACATGAATAGCAATTTTGACCTAACCAACTGATACTGTGAGAGTCTGATACTGATACTGATACATCTGATATTGTGTGCATCAGACAGTGATGAAGATATTTATGTCAATAATGTTAATAGTACTCTTAGTATTAGTTCTGAGCATGATAGTGATGTACAATCATATATATCTGAGGTGTTTGAAAATGTAACTCAAGACGAAACTGCTGAAGATGAAGTGGAGCAAGTAGAGACAATCAACGGTAACATCAATGATTGTAGTTCTGATTGGCGAGAATGGAAGAAAGGCGATCAAAACTTCCATAAGTATACATGGTCACAAGTAAGTCAATTTAAGCCACCAATTGATGAAATTCCACAAACCCCTTTACAATTCTTTCAATTATTCTTCACTGATACTTTATTGACTGAAATAAACAATGAAACCAATAGGTATGCTCGTGAAAAAATACAAAAAAATACACCCCTTCCAAAAAAATCGATGTGGTGGTCTTGGGTAGACGTCAGTGTAGAAGAGTTGAAAGCATTTATGGGAACAATTATAAACATGGGGATGAACGAAAAACCTGAAATAGACGACTACTTCTCAACAAATTGGATCGATCAACAACCTTTTTTTAAGGACATTTTTAGTAAAGAGAGGTTTTCCCAAATATTTTGGAACCTTCATGTTGGTCCACCCCCTTCTGGACCAATACACGGCACACTAACTCGGTCTGGAAAAGTTCGGAATGTTGTCCTCTATCTCGACAATAAATTCAGGGAACATTATATTCCTGACAAACACGTAAGTGTAGATGAGAGCACAGTGGGATTCAAGGGGAAAATCCAGTTCAAAGTCTACAACAAAGACAAGCCAATAAGATGGGACATAAAAATCTTTGTGTTGAGTGAAGGAAAATCTGGATACATTTGTGCGATTGAACCCTATTTTGGTAAAACAACCACTGACCGTATGGACAGACCTGATTTGGGCTCCACTAGTCGTGTAGTACTTTATCTTGTGGGAAAGCTCAAAGACGCCTATGGAGATATTAAAGGGCTCCATGTGTTTACCGACAGGTTTTACACAAATTTGGACCTGGCGAAAGCACTCCTAAACTGGCAAGTTCATATAACTGGGACCATAATGCTAACCAGGAAAGGGCTCCCTGACCATGTAAGGCCACAAAGAAAAAACACAAATCTAAAGATTAATAAGCCTAAATTGAAAAAAGGCGATATTAAAACGTATAGAAAAAATGATGAGGTATCCCTGTTGTTGTGGAAAGATACCAACTTAGTAGCAATGCTAAGTACTCTATATGCTGATGGATCCACAAAATCGGTTAGACGTATACAAAAGGGGGCTAAGGAAGATGAGGTAAAAAAGCCTAAGGTGGTCTGCAAATATAATAAATTCATGGGTGGCGTGGATGTGGCTGATCAATATATATCTAGCTATTCTTT
This sequence comes from Aphrophora alni, assembly GCA_963513935.1. Lineage (NCBI taxonomy): Eukaryota > Metazoa > Arthropoda > Insecta > Hemiptera > Aphrophoridae > Aphrophora > Aphrophora alni. Next base: position 98,061,904 of record OY740769.1, on the reverse strand, counting down.
CACGAGAAAATCCATCAAATGGTGGAGAAAAGTCTTTTTTTGGCTACTAGAAACTGCCATGGTTAACGCATTTCTTTTGTTCAATAAGGTTACCAACCAAAAACAATTACGTCAAAGAGAATTCAGAAAAATTTTAGTGAAGCAACTCGTTGGAAATATACGAAATTCTAGAAAAAGAGGACGGCAACCAGATATAGTAGAAGAAGAAAGACTCAATGGCAAATTACATTAGCCATACCCTCTTGAAGATAGAAAAACGAAAGATTGTGCTGTGTGCAGCGATCGTAGGCCTGGACAGCAAAGAAAAAGAAGCAAATTCTATTGTAAAACCTGTTCAGCCAATCCAGGACTACATATTGGTATGTGCTTTGAATTATATCACTCGAAAAAAAACTTTAAAAACTAAAAAAGTAGTTTGTGACTCACATTGTAGCAACAGTTCATGCAATTTTGTTTTTATAATAAAAGTATATCAAATATTTTTTTTTAATATAAAAACTGCAAAAATGTGTTTAACTTCATTTATTAAAACTATATAGAAATAAAATATGCTTTCGTTTGTCATTCTTTCATCCTATGTACCAATTGTGGTGAATGGTCTAAAATTAATTCCAAGCTGGTGCGACAGAACAGTCAATATGGCTGCGGACCTAGCCAGAAAAGTTACGTGGCCAGCACTGCTAGCCACCCGAGCTGTGCGCACGGCGACATCGTAAACAATGGCGGGTAAACTCAGATAACTATTTGGCCAGCAGTGCTGGCCAGACGAGTGCAAAGGGCTAAATTCACACTTTACTATTTCAATTATAGTTATTTACAATTAGGGGATTATTGAGATGGAATTACTTTTATTCAAGATTGTAATACTCAGTATAGTTTTTTAAGCTTTATTCTATATAATATAATTACATTTAAAGACTTTTTCTTTTTTTTATCCTCTATCTCTCAGAGACGATGAACTTGGTAAAAGAAAATATTGCTTCATACATATTTGTTTTCGCCATTCCGACTACTGATTAATAATTAGATATATTATAAGACTTACCGTCACAATAGTCTATGTTTGTCTGTAGTTATATCACTGTTATATTGTGATATAACTACAGACAAACATAGACTATTGTGACGGTAAGTCTTATAATATATCTAATGAAAATATTGCCTGCCTGTTAACTTTTCTATTTTTTATTTTATACTAAATAAATAAAAACGTAAAATATGTGATTCTCTATATAATTCTAAGTACAATGAAAAGAAAACATCAAATTAATATTGTAAGGTTAATTTCATTGAAAACACTAGTTATAAAGTTGGAAATTTAATATCTAATAGATATCATTTAAAACCTGCATTTTATTGTTCTAGAAATATAGGGAAATTAATTATTAACAATAAGGATAAGAGAGATAGTTTAGAAAATAGTGGTGTATATAAAATTTCTTGTAGTGATTGCAATTGTGAATACATAGGTCAATCCGGATGGTCAGTTAAGAATAGAGTTAAAGAACATGTACACAGTTGGAAGTATGGCAAATCTAATTCAAATTTTGCAATCATTTATTAGACACAGGACATAATTTTGATCCTAAGTTAAACGTTAAACTTCTGCATATGGAACAAAAAAGTAGGAAACTCAATAACCTGGAATGTTTAGAAATCACAGGCTAGATCATTGACCTTTCTTTTGTCATTCCTCAAACCCTTTACTCTAACCTTTCCTTTTGTCTCACGTTTTTAGTTTATACTTATTTTGTATTCAATTTAGTTGCTTGAAAATGCCTAACAGCGAAACATATGTCGCAATTAAAGCTGTTTGTGGAATTGAATAATTGTCTCATTATTTCCAATATCATGGAATTCCATCATGTACGGTACTGACTGTTGTAACATTAAATTATATGTTAATGTTGTTAATGAATGTTTTGTTTTCTTTCTTAATTTTACTTTTATTTAGATGACATAATAAAAAAAAACTTCAAAGACTCCTTATTTTACACAAAATTGATTAAACTAGTTAAATTGTGAATTTTAACAAAAAACAGTAAGTACAACCAATCCTACAATCTTTCAACAGGAGGATAAAGAATTTAAAAATAGAAAAATAAGTAAAAAATGACTTTTTTTAGAAACATGGCCACCATTTTAAACGATCCAACATTAAATAGTGTGTTTGGTCTCATTTAGAGTGAAAGAGCTTGAAAAATCAAAAATTTCAAAAAAAAATATATATATGCCTCTAAGTGGCAATGCAAAGTAGCAACAAGGTCACAAAGTTACCAGAATTTGAGACCACCACGATAGTTTGAAGCTACCGCACAAGTGTTCTATGTGAGATGTATATCTAAAAATTTATAAGCACTTGTGTATCATTGTGAGGTACCTTCATACCAAATTTCATCAAAATCGGTGCTAGGGATGTCGAGAAAAAAACAAACTTGTTTTCAAGTTGATTGCGAAAGGTTTAACTTTTTTTGGGGTTATGTTTCCGTTACGTGGTTCAGAGTTGAAGAACAATTCAATACGAACATTTTGGCTTTTTTTTTGTTGTCCTAGGTATCACAGAACCCAAGATATTAATAAAAATAGATTAAAAACCAGTAATAGGCGGCCATTTTGGAAATAGGGCCTAAAAATAGGTGAAGCCTTTAATATTGTAGAAAATTTGGGTTAAAAGAAGACATGTGATCGGATCTAGAAAATGTAGGTCAAAGATTCTGATTGGTTGTTGGCGCATGGGGGAAGTGTTGTAAATTAAAATTAAGAAACCTGTAAACTTTTAACAAAAGACATCCAAGAAAACAATATTGTAAAATAAATAGGTTTAGTATGAATTTGTAGTTAATGTTTTGGTAGAATATGATATAAATGTGTAATGAGTATAACTAATAATTTTTTGCTGTGTCAGTGAATTATGAATAAGACGCTTAGTTTGGAAGCGAGGGAAAGAGTTAGTGGGAGAAGGTCACTGACCTAGAGAGACGTAATGATTGCAATTGTGAATACATAGGTCAATCCGGATGGTCAGTTAAGAATAGAGTTAAAGAACATATACACAGTTGGAAGTATGGCAAATCTAATTCAAATTTTGCAATCATTTATTAGACACAGGACATAATTTTGATCCTAAGTTAAACGTTAAACTTCTGCATATGGAACAAAAAAGTAGGAAACTCAATAACCTGGAATGTTTAGAAATCACAGGCTAGATCATTGACCTTTCTTTTGTCATTCCTCAAACCCTTTACTCTAACCTTTCCTTTTGTCTCACGTTTTTAGTTTATACTTATTTTGTATTCAATTTAGTTGCTTGAAAATGCCTAACAGCGAAACATATGTCGCAATTAAAGCTGTTTGTGGAATTGAATAATTGTCTCATTATTTCCAATATCATGGAATTCCATCATGTACTGACTGTTGTAACATTAAATTTATAATAAATCTTTCTTATTATTTTCTATTTAAATTGAATTTCTCTTTTTAAAATTTGACTAATGTCTATCTCGGGGGTTAGGTTAGTGCCGGCAAAATGTTAAATCAAATATAATATAAAAAAAAAAATAATCAATTAATAAATGTGGATTGTATTAATGAAAAAGAAAAAAAAAATATATATATATATATATATATAAAATATAAATATAAAACAAATTTGAGTAACGGTTCGAGTTTATTCACTAATCACTCAAACAAAAGAAAAAAAAAAAATTTAAACAATAACTGTAAATCTCACTCTTACTTCAATGTTTCTTCAATATAATTTTTATTTTTTGGTAATTGTTTATAATAATATATTTAACCTTTTCTTCTGTTTTTTTATCAATAATTATTTAAATATTTTACTTCAATCAATATTTCTATCTTCTTAGTTTCATTTTAATACATTATTTTTCTATTTTCAACCGCACTTCTTGAATATCAAAATTAAAACTCAACTGTACTTCTTCAAATCTCAAAATTAACTCCAACCTTACTTCTTAAAATATCAAAATTAACTGAAAAATTTTCTTTGTTTTTTTTTAACTGTTGTTTCTTTCATCTGTTTCACTGTTATTTTACCATATGTTTTTTATGTTCACTTGCCCACTTGATTTTGGTACTTGTATGTTTAATGTTTTTATATATATATATATATATAGATTTATGTATAAGACCTTTCGAGTGCCTAATGGTACGGGCGACGACCTATTGGAGGCCTGGAGTGCTTGAACTCAGGCATTCAAAAGGTCTGTTTTCATACACTAAAACGACCTTTTGTGCCCTCTGTATAAAGCGAAAACGTCGACGAACCTTTTGGATGCCTAGAGTGCCTGGTGTGAAATGTACGGGAGACGATATTTTGAAGGCTTATATACGATCAGTTACAAATACCACCTATTGAAGTCTTACACGATCAGTTACAAAAGTAACCTTTTAAAGGCTTTAGTTGACGCCTGTTCCTGTTAATTTCTATTTTCTGACGCCTGTTATCACCATGGTATATGTCATCGTGTTTTAGAGACATTTTGAAGACCTGCTATTATTTTAAATAGAACCTTTTGAAGACCTTATGCTCTCCAATAAACTTAATTTTGACATTACTTTGTCTGAAACAATATTTGAGTAAAATTTTGCGTTACATAACAATATTGTATAGTTTTAATACAAAAAAAAATTTGATTTAAAAATTTTCTCATATCACTTACTTTCTTTCATTAATACTATTGTTTGTCAAATACTAATGAAGTAACTATTTATTTTAAATATAACTAGAGGGTACATTATCCTCTGTTCGCGGTACAACTCCTGTTCAGCCATTCGTTGTCCTCGTTTTCATAATATATAGTTAACAGAATGTTAAAATATGTTACACATTATTAATCAGAAGACGAAAATAGTTACATTTATTTCTCCAAACAAGTAGGCTACGGTATTTATTTTTTCAAGTTTATAAATAAAACTATATTTTAACTAGTTACCATTTTACTTTCACACTATACTATAGTATAGAGAAAGTATAGTGATCGCAAAAAAAATCGATGATGAGATTTTTGTGGATATACCCGTTTTGGGACCCCTGAGTCCAAAAAAGTGGTTTTTACCAAATGTCTGTCTGTATGTCTGTATGTATAAAAAGCTAGAGAGAAAAATATTCGATCGATTTCAAACAAATTTGCACCAAGCATGTCAATTAGGCATGCTTTATTTTTGTTTAAATTTTTTAAATTGTTAAATTTGTTTAACAACAAAACACACGTCATAGTACTTTTCCCAGCCCTAAAATGTATGTTATACTGTACAGTCCTAATTGTAGTTATGCGATTGAGCAGAAAAGTGTCTTAAATTAATTCAGCAGCCTAAACAGTTACTTTTGGTAGTGTTTAACAACAAAACACATGTCATAGTACTTTTCCCAGCCCTAAAATGTATGTTATACTGTAAATATATGTTAAGTGTACTGTTTAATTTGTGTGTGTGTGTGTGTGTGTGTGTGTGTGTGTGTGTGTGTGTGTGTGTGTGTGTGTGTGTAAATAGTGGGCGTCTCTACGATGAGACAGCGAGTTTGGTCCCGCCTGTTTAAGTAGCCTATGTATAGTCCACTACAAAAACATGTATTAAGTATCAAAGTATTAATATTTCACTACAATTATTATTATTGCATTTTATAGTGTGAAGCATAAATATTTACGTTATTGAAGAACGTTAGTTTCCGTTAACGTTTCGTTCTGCAGGTTAGTGATAGACCTCTCACCTGTGTATTATTTTCATTTTTCGTATTTTACGGAATTTGAGAAATTTTTCGGGCCTATGAATGACTCAACGATTGACAAATATTTTTCCCCAAAAAATCCGAAAGGCTTAAAACGTTTCAGGGCGTACAGTTCGCCAGAACTTTCGGAAGACGCAAGTGTTTCGTTAGGAATGTCGGAAACGCATTGTGACAAGATGGATAATGCAAAGGTAGGTGACACGACGCATGGACAGCTAATGACTGGGTTGAGTAACTTGCTAGATACAAAATTATCGACATTTGCTACTAAAAAAGACCTCTTAATTGTGTCTTCTGAGGTGAGAAGTCTGACGGAAGAGAACAAAGTTTTGAAAGCAAAGATAGACTGTATTAAGAAACAAGAACAGGTTATTATGGATAAGCTAAATGATTTAGAAGGTAGATCTAGACGTAAAAATTTAATTTTTGTAGGTCTTAAATGGAATGGTCAGACAGACTTTAAAGCCCTTGTGAAACAATTCTGTGTGGAAGTGTTAAAGTGTAATGACAGTTTGTGGGTAAATAGAGCGCAACCATTAGGAGCAAAGGGCAGAGCAATAATTGCCCAGTTCCCTTCAGATGACGATATTGGGTGGATCATGTCCAATGTAAATAAGTTAAAGGGAACATCTTGTGTCGTACATCGGGATTACACACAGGATGTAAGATTAAAGTGAGCCTACCTTGCTGCAGTCCGACGGGAGATAGAAAAAGAGTTGGGAAGACGTCGTATGCCGTTAGTTTTTGATCACATTAGAATAGAATGTGTCAAATTCACCTGGGAGGACAACACACTGATGGCCGGCCGAACGGATGGAATAGTGAAGGCTGAAGGATCTATTCAACTACGATTTCTCATCGCGCATAGCGGAGTTGAGAAAGGACGGTCCAGGGAAGCTGCAACCAGGACGGACGGACGAGAATGGAGTGAAGACAACATCTTCTTAGGGACTAAACACCAATTTCTCAGGACAATGTTCTAAAACAGCTGATAAGGAGTTGGACAATATTATAGTGCCTCAGACGGTTAGCAATTTTAAAATATTGTCTTATAATGTATGTGGACTAAGAGCCAAGGTTGGTAAAGATTATTTTTTCATTTACTAAATAAGTATGATATAATTTTGTTATTAGAAACATTTATATCTGAACATGATGAAGAGTTTATTGTTAAGAGTCTTCCTAATTTTAAAATCGTTTTTTTTTAGTTTTGCTGAAAGAAATGCTAATTTTGGAAGGGCAATAGGGGGTATTATTTGTTGTGTAAATTTACAGTCATCCTTTACTAAAGAAGTTAGTTTCGTATGCAAACGTAATATAAAATTAATTGAAATTAAAAATTGGTTGGTTTTGCCAATTTATTTAAAATATAACAAATGGGAGAACAGCTTTGAAAATTTGTGTAATTTTATTAATTCAAATTCAGAGCAAAAATTAATAATAATTGGAGATTTTAATGGCCGAATATCTAACGAACAAAATAATTCTGATATGTATAATTATATTAATGTAACTAGTACAATTAGAGGGGTCAGAAATCGAAAGACAGGATATTAAATACAAGGGGGCGTAAACTTCTAGAATTATTTCTTAATTTTGGATTAGTGGTTTTGAATGGCAGAACGCAAAGTGATGCTGAAAAAAAATTTACTTTTATTGGGAAGATGGGTAATTCTGTAATTGACCTTGCGGTTGTATCAGTGAGTTGTTTAGAAATAGTAAATGATTTTGAGGTTATAAGTCTTGCAGGATCGGATCATCTACCTATTTGTGTAAATTGTAAAGTTGGTAGACTTGCAGAGAGCCAAATTGGTGGGGATTGTATACTACCATTGTTGCCAAGAATAAAATGGACTAATTCAGATAACGTCTTGTTCGGTAAAAACATAGATAAGGAAATGTCAACCTTTGATGTCTTGAATGATAACCAGATAAATGTTAATAGCATGATTCGTTGTATCAAACAAGCAGCCCACTTTAAACCGAGTACAAATAATAACACTACGGTAAACAAAACACAACAATGGTTTGATTTCGAATGTCTGGTATCAAGGCAGCAAGCCTTTAAACTCTTAAAGCTGTTTCGCAAAACAAGTTCAACTATGGTTAAAGTCGCATATTTAGAGGCAAATAAAAACTTTAAATCGTTATGCAGAACTAAGCGTAAGATACATTGCATATATGTTGTAAATAGTTTGGGGCAAGTTAAAGATGCAAAACAATTTTGGAATTCTATGAAAAGTTTTAAAAATACAAAAAGCAGATTAGCTGTGTCGAATGGGTGGAGTATTTTAAAAATCTTTTGAATCCTCTTATTGTTCCAAGGGATATTTCTTATACGGAACAGTATATTTTCGACAATGATCTCGACAAGCAATTCAACCAGCAAGAACTGCAAACGATTTTGGCATAATTGAAAGATGGGAAGGCTCCAGTTTTTGACGGAGTACCGTATGATTTTTTTAAAAACGGCCCACGGGTTTTAAGTTCAAAGCTATTGGCTATTTTCACTAAAATATATATGGAAGAACGTGTTTTAGAAAGTTTTAAAAAATCTATAATTTTTCCCTTGCATAAAAAAGGGGATGTCAATTGTGTGCAAAATTACAGAGGTCTGTCATTTATAGATTGTATAGCGAAAGTGTTTGCTAGTTTATTGCACAATCGATTAAACACAGTCATCAAATAATTAGTGAATTTCAAGCCGGATTTAGAAAGGGTTATTCCACCATAGATAACATATTCAACTTAACTAGTATGATTCAGTTGCAACTGTCAAAGAAGGGGGCGAAACTGTATTGTTTTTTTGTAGATTTTTTCTCTGCTTTTGATACTATTGATAGAAAGGCGCTGTATTTTAAGTTATCGTGTTTGGGTGTTTCTTCTCATATGCTGAATATTATAAAAGAGCTTTACAAAGGTACAACATCGGGAGTGTGGTGTAATGCGGGCGTAACGAAATGTTTTGAAACTAATATGGGTTTGAAACAAGGCTGTATTTTAAGTCCATTGCTATTCTCTTTATTTGTGAACGATTTGGCTGATATTTTAGATGGAGGATGTGATTTTGAAGGGTTTAAGGTCAGTGTTTTATTGTATGCAGATGATATTGTTATTCTGTCCCCTACTCCTGGTAGTTTGCAGAGTATGATAAATAAACTCGAAAATTATTGTAACAAGTGGAATCTTCGGGTTAATATAAGTAAATCTAAAATAATGGTTTTTAGGAAAGGGGGTCAGTTGTGTACAAGTGAGAAGTGGTGGTACAAAAGGCAACGGGTAGAGGTTGTCAATAAATATAAATACTTAGGTGTTATACTTACTCCATCATTGTCATGGGAAACTCAATTTAAGGACAAATCTATGGCTGCAAAATATGCTATAAACGCGGTATGGCACAACCTTTTAGGTAACGAGAGGGTCCCACTTAGTGCCAAGTTTACATGTTTTAATTCTATTGTGAAGGCGATTTTATGCTACAGTTCCCAGGTCTGGGGCTACAAGGAAAGCGATGAATTGGAAGGGGTATTTAGATTATTTATAAAAAGAATATTTAAGTTGCCAAATAACACCCCAAATTATATCTTGTTTTTAGAAACAGGGTTTGAAAAGGTTTATTTGTATACATTGAGAATCCACCTGAATTTTCTTTTAAGGGTTGTAGGTTTACCAAAGAATAGATTGCCAAACATTCTTGCTAAACAAATAATAAAAAGTGGCATTTACTGGTACCAGGAGTGGAAAGTGTTAGGATATAAATACGGGATTGATGTGGATATGAGCAATATTGATAGGCTACGGGAACAGATGCTTAGTGTTATTGAAGCGGTCAGAGTTACTTGGGAGGGAGAATGTTTACAGAGGGCAAGAAATGCGACATATCACAAACATTACCGGGACCTTGACTTTCAACTCTGCAGTAGACTTGTTTTATTTGATAAATATGATATACAAACAATAAGTTGGATCATCAAAGCAAGGGCGGAACTTGTTGACTTAAACTATAAACCGTGGTGTAATGATAAAATATGGTTATGCTCCTTATGCAACATAAATGAAAACGAGACGGTTTACCATTTAATTGCTCGCTGCCCTATCCTAGCCGATATAAGAAATTTGTGCTTTTTCAAACGCAGTTTAAATAGGGGGGAATTTGATCTTTTATTAAATGGGAGAAATTGGTGGAGATTGGGTAAATTCATGAAGATTGCATGGAAATTTAGATGGGAATTAATAAATGAATTTAATTTTTAACTGTAACAGTACACAAAATTTTGGTTGGGGAGGGGGATTCCACCTAAATTCTTGGAAGGATTACTGTAAATCTATTTATATATGTAAGTAATTTTAATTGTATAGCTGGTGCCAAATTAATTAGTTCTGTAGTAATTTATATTGAATATTTTGTATGATTATATATGTATGGGTGCACTGATGGAAGGAAGGTTATATACACACAGGTCTATATGTGTAAATATATGTGACTCATAGTGTAATTTTTAACTATATTGTTTTGTTTATGCCAACCCAGCTGACGTTCAAAAAGACCATTGCTGTAAAGTACTCTGTAAAGAAAGAATATTATTAAGTTTATTTCATTTTATTTTATCTTCTATAAAATAATTAATTGTGAATTTATTTTATATTTTGTATGGAATACATGTTAAAATAAAGTACTTTTTCTATTCTATTCTATTCTATATTCTATTCATAGTACTTTTCGCAGCCCTAAAATGTATGTTATACTGTACAGTCCTAATTGTAATTATGCGATTAAGAAGGAAAGTGTCTTAAATTAATTCAGCAGCCTAGACGGTTACTTTTGGTAGTGTTTAACAACAAAACACATGTCATAGTACCTTTCCCAGCCCTAAAATGTATGTTATAGTGTACAGTCCTAATTGTAGTTATGCGATTAAGCAGAAAAGTGTCTTAAATAATTTCAGTAGCCTAAAAAGTTACTTTTGGTAGTGTTTAACAACAAAACACATGTCATAGTACTTTTCCCAGCCTTAGGGCATTTATTGTCTGGGCATTGAAAGACAAGAAATTGAGATATTCGGCAAAATACACTGGGAAATCCTCACACTTAACAAATATCATAAACCACCTAACTTATAGAAATGTTTTGAACCCGAACGGCCATAAAGGACCACCGGGTTTTCACTAATTGGTTCTGTTAAAAGCATGCGTTAATGACATACCTATAAATATAAGTAAATATTTTTTTTTCAAAACACTCCCGAAATTTCACGCCCTTAGTACATGTAAAAAAAAAGTTTGCTAATGGCCACCTTATTATCGTCACGTTTAGGGAAACCGGTAATACAAATTTTCCCTAGGCCCTTTAGTGGAACCGACCTTATTAACCTATCTTGTTGTTTGTGCTTTAGATAATAGTATTAATACATACAACTGCTATATTATAAATTGCAAATATACAGGATGCCCTCGAAAACTCTGGTCCCCTTTTGTGGATTTGTTCCTGGAATCGAGACAAACATATTTCACAATATAAACATAGGTCAACGGTTCTTACGGTCTGTCTGTATGTTTTTTCACAAAATAATTCATATCTATAGAAACGGTTTCACCAATTGAGTACAAACTAGACTTGAAGTAATAATGATCTATTATAAATAAAATCAACGATTATATCCAATCATGCGTTTAAAAATGGCGACTGTTAAAAATGTCATACCTAACAAACTAAAAAACCTTTTATTTTGTCAAAAAATTTCAATACATCTTTGTTGTTGCCCTTTTCAATTTCCTATCGGAAAGTGTAATAATCAAAACAATTGGATGAAGGATAATAGTTAAGTTAAGGATTATAACAGCATAATATGTACACACAATATATTGTTGTGTTTACTGGTTGGTATAAGATGCCGGGTTGAACAAACCGATTATTACACATAACTTAATTATTATCCTTCATCCGATTGTTTTGGCGGTTACACCATCCGATACGAAATGAAAAGGGCTACAAAAATAATTTCTTGAAATTTTTTTGTTAAAATGTAGGCCTACGGTTTTTGGGCAATTCAGGTTTGAAATTTTCAAACACCTTATTGTATATAATCGGTTATCTTGTTTAAATAGATCATTGTTAGATTACACCTTGTGCAAAGTTTGTGCTCAATCAGTCATATAATTCTCTAGTTAAAAATTATTTAGTGAAAAAACAAATTGGTGGCTATGGGGAAACAAAGCTTGTCCGGACCCATGTCTAATTGATTTATTCTCATTCTTATGTGCTGAATCATATCCTAGAATATTGCACAGTAATTACAAAACATCCTGTATATACTTAAAAATCTTATTAAAACTATGCAAAACATCCCAATATTGTGATTACGTACGATGTTATTATCTTTAACTAAACTGTTATCCTTCATCCGATTGTTTTGAAGTTATAACATCCGATAGGGAATTAAAAGTGCTACAAAAAGGTTTCTTGAATTTTTTTTGTTAAAATGTACTGTTTTTGGGTATAGGCTATTAGGTTAGAAATTTCCAAACAGTCGCCATTAAGAAATGCAAGATTGAATATAATCCTTTATTTTACCTAAAGTAGATCATTTTACTTTCTCACTATCCTACTATAGTATAGAGAAAGTATATAGTGATCGCAAAAAAATCGATGTTGAGATTTTTGTGGATATATCCGTTTTGGGACCCTCTGAGTCCAAAAAAGTGGTTTTAAAAAATGTCTGTCTGTATGTATGTATGTCTGTCTGTCTGTCTGTCTGTCAGTCTGTCTGTCTGTCTGTATATCTGCCTGTATGTCTGGCTGTATGTCTGTCTGTATGTCTGTATGTCTGTATGTAGACAAAGCTAGAGAGAAAACTATTCGCTCAATTAAAAAAAAATTTACACCAAACATGTCAATTACATTACAATAACATGTCATTATTATTTTTAACACATATTATTATCAAAGAATTTGAGACATTATCAAATTTCAACACAATATCTAAAACGCTTAAGTCTCAACTAAAAGTAATCGCACATTAGGACCGTTTAAGGTTATAATTATTATTGTTATTGAATAAATACTTCTTTCCACAGAACTTTGGTTTAACCGGAACAGAATGGTTAGGATCGAATTTAAAACCTATATCCTTTTACTAAAAATATTAAGGATTTGTAATTATAGATTGCCAAAAAATTGCCAACATATTACCGTTTACCGTTTTTACATTGAGGTGGATTGTAATAACTGTTATTGATGTACTCAATCGAAAGAAACTGACTTCTTTAACTGTTAAAAATTATAAATAGCTAGGAAAGAATTCACGACTGACGTAAAAATTTGTCTTTTAAACCGAAAATGTATATATTTGTTTTCTTTTATATGTGTGTGAATTTGTAACATAAATAAAACTAAAATTTATTTTAGGAAAGTTTGATAGAAAGGTTTCTACGGTAGTCTGTAATTTATGTTTTATAAAAATATTGTGACTGACCATTATCAGGAATTATTTTGTCTTAACTGCTATGTTGAGGTAGCCAGGGCGTTAAGACTAACCTAGCCTCTCTTAGTTTTATGACACTAAGAGACATTTTAAAATATATTTTAAATGTGCCTTACGTTTTATCTTTTCGGGATAATCATTGTTTTTATAATTCCTTTAGACATAAAGAAAGCGAACACTATCCCAATTCATATTGCCAACAATTAAAAATAGCGTATGCCTTTTACATTTTAGGAATCTTGATTTTCTTAGTAATAAAGATGCCATTTTTTAATTAAGATAATTAATATTACTACTGTTGCATATTAATTGTAAACAAGTGAATGGATCAAAACAATAACGAACTTTGTCTAAGAACTCTTTCTTGTTAAATAAGAAAGTTTGTGTGTATGTATATATTGAAGCACACTTTAAGAGTGTTATATAGGTAAGGAATTATTATTAAAAGTACAAAATTTAAAATGGATGAGTCAGAGGTGGGAGACACAACAAATTACCTGACGTTAAAGTTGAAGAAGTCCTGGAAAATATTTCAAAGTTTTTAAACAATAAATCGTACTATAGCTATTCAACAACTCGAGCAGAATATTGGAGAACTCAAAAATTCCAATAACTTATTTCAATAACCTATGTATGGTCAAAGGCTTCTTTGGCGCAGAAGGATAGCACTTTCGTAAAGGATCTTTAATTGTGTTGTATTATATTTATATTTAATTTTAGCAATAAATGAATTACAGTACTGTAGTTATTAGTTAAAGAACAAATTTGGTAATTTCCCTAGTTCACAACATCATCCTGAAAAAGGAAAGATAGACAGCCAGAGTGAAGTCTAAAGAGGACTTTATTTTTATTATATAGAGGAACTATATTATTCTTTTTTTTTCTTGATCTTAGGTAGTTGGTTCGAATCTAAATCTCGTTATTTTTTTTTAATAAGCCTAAAGATTTCAATTTATTTAGGAAAGGCTATTTATAATACTAAATTAATTACGATTCTACAAAGAAAGTACGTTTGTTGTTTTTAAGATTCGTGTTAAATAGAATAATGTTGAAAATACAATAATGAGACACCGTGAAAATAATAGAGGTTGCAGTTTTACAAGAACAGAAAAGCATCCCCCCCAGCCCACATCCAAAACAGAATCACGGACGCATGTTATTCAGAATTATTATCATCTCATCAGAGAATAAACTATATTTCCGTTCCCACAGTTAGTCTCTTCACGTGTATAGGTTACTCATCGACATTTGAAGATTTGTGCCAGGAAGTAGTTCTTCTTTCATTGGAACACACTGAGCTTGTATGGAGTGTTACTGAAAAAGGAGTGTTACAAGGAATTATTTAATCAAATATTTACACATTTTATCTTTACAAAAAATACTAATCTGCAATTTGTAAAAACATTTTGCTTAAAATAGTTGATTTTTTTTTGACAAATTTATTTATTTATCGAAGTTAAAGAGACCAACAGTCAAAAACAAATTATATTTTATCTAACTTCGTATTAAGATATGTTAAACTATTTGAAGAAAACTGAACAAAAATTACGCGAGCTACTCAATTCGCCAGAGTTTTGAAATCCCAAAAATCGGTTCAAAGCTTTTCCGATTTCTCGATTTATTATGTATTTAGTAATTTATATTAAACATTGAATTAAAAAAAAACGGTTAAATATCATCAGAATTCTTTGACAACCGTATCGAACTCATCCAAAAGAAATATTTGTGACAAATAAGTTGAAATTACTCAATCAAACTTCAGAACAATCAAAACTTCAATAGTACAGTTCAATAGAACAGATTAAGTACGACAATATATACATTAAATGCTATATAACATGTAGGATAGTCTTATCGTGCTTAGTTTTCGAATATCCGCCATTTTTTAAAAATAAAATAACATTATAACTTTAGAAATATATATGATATTGAGTTCAAATTTGATAAAAGCATTTTTCATGTAACGTTTTACAACGAGATTTGAAAATGATTTCCATTTTAAAAAGTTAAAGTCGTATATATTGAAAACTTGTTAACCTTATAAAACAATTACAAGAGAGTAAAAACTTTTATTTGTTAATGACGAACAATATGGTATTTATATTTTTACTGTAGCAGTAAAAGAAAATATATTTGAACAGAAAAGGGAAAATTGCATCACAAATATTACATAATTTTAACAACAATTAAACTTGTGCTCTATGAAGTAAGAATCGGTTGACATTTGATGGTTGGAGAAGTGAGGGGTTGGTTTTGAGATTGTCTAGATAAACATTTGTAGTTAGTTATAGAAATTCGAACAAACAATATTAGGTAGTAGCAAATTTAAAACAAAAATAGTAGAAATAGGCTGTGGATATCTAGTTATGACTCACTAACGCTCAGTAAGGAGGGAGTAATGCAACGTTGTCACATGGTGCGTTTTTTCTACCTGCGCCAATACACTGTTTATTTTACAGTTGGACACAATATTAATATTTGCCCGGTCGCAAATTTGACTACATTTGTATTCAGGAACTATACAGCTATATTTTAAATATTTAATAACGTTTTTAATTGATTAAAAAATGACTATTATTAGGTCTGGAATATGAAGGACAAACGTTTATTTATTGTTTACCTTATTTTTGAGGGTCACTCAAATTATAAAGTCATACTATACAACGTAAAAGTCAGACATTTTTATTTCTAAAAATGAATAGAGGTGTAAGTACGCCTTTGATAAGTTATGTTGTTTTTCAGAGACAAGAACCCTTAGGATCCCCCAAGGAAAAAAAACAACTATTAACAAAAATTGGTGTATGTATTGTTGTGAAATGCAATCAAAAATATTCAGGCATATGGCTGTAAAACATAAGACTGTTGTAGATTTCCAGCAGTATATTGAGGCAGAAAAAAAATGGCAATGGATAAAGTAATAGATGGCACAGTAATACCCGTTAAAAAATCAACAAGTGAAATAACTGCCATATCGTAACATGCACTTCTCTTGTGGTGGCTTATTTTCTAAAATAAATATTTCTTCTCATAAAACCACTTGTAAAACACGTTACGAACTTATATTTAAAAATGAATCTATATTCAACAAATGTGTTAAATGTATACGTACAGTATTGAATTCGTTGTATTTAAATTGTATTAAGGTTTTGCATGTAGGTATGTTTAAAATGTAGTCTTATTCTAATAGAATATAGTTTAATCGTTTAGATCTATAGCATATAGTTTGGTAAAATCATACCATTGACTGATTCATATTATAGTCGTCGTTTATTTGAATTATAGGCTTCTGAAACTGTATACAGTGTCGAGAATGTGTAATGATTCCAACCATATAATTTGT
Organism: Aphrophora alni; assembly: GCA_963513935.1. Taxonomy (NCBI): domain Eukaryota; kingdom Metazoa; phylum Arthropoda; class Insecta; order Hemiptera; family Aphrophoridae; genus Aphrophora; species Aphrophora alni. The sequence continues at coordinate 98,045,337 of OY740769.1, read as the reverse complement.
TTAATATTTTACCCAAACTAACAAACCATATCTGAACTGTTAACATTTTTCATATATAGCAAAAAGACGAAGTTGTTTAAAAACTTTCAATCAAAGAAAATTTTCCAATGATAATTGTTATGTGTTATTAACAGTACTTTAATCATTTTTTAAATTATATAAATAATACATATTTTTTCCTAACAAGAGAAATGTCTTTACAAAAAAAAATTGTTAAGTCCATAATTTATTAGCAAATAATAAACGTTTGTTGAAAATAAACTGTCTTTTAAATGGAAATATCCATGTCTTAATGAAAAATATGAATAAGTATTGTACGAGTTGATAAAGTTAATAGTTGACATAGCTACGGGATCAGATTAATATAGCACAGTAATAGCTGACATTCAAAAGGTCAGAGAACAGAAAAAAAGGGTTACTGGTTGTAGTGTCATGTGTGGGAGAGGGAAGATAAAAGAAGGTAAGTTGTTTCTGTAGGCAGAAATTAGGGGAATTTTTATCTGTAAAGATAACATAAGTACAACTTCTTAACACATATTTAACTTAATATAATCAACAAAAGAAGGAGAATATACATTAATAGAACATAACTTCAAAAAAGTTAAAGGTGCTCAAAACCTGACAGAATTTCCATTAGCAGAATTTCCATATAATATTAATAAACCAAAGTTTCATTTAAATGTAATAATAGTTAAATTGCCATTGATGTTCTTGCAATGTGTTTGATATATTTATTTAATAATGCATATTTAATTTATACATATGCTGAGAAACTATTTGAATCTAATAACTTGTAAATATTCCATTATGTTCTTCTGTTATATAATTTGTTTTATTTGTAAGCAACTAATTATGTAATATATTTTATCTATTGCAATAGAATTTTGTATGTTATTCTATGTAAATTTTTCATGTTTAAGAACAATTTAACCTTAAACATAAATCTGCTGCTTTTCATATACAGAGTGTCCCGCTACCATTTGAAAAAAATTGACCAGGTTGTTCAGCAGGTAAAAACTAGCAAAACATGTAATATAACATGTGTCCTATCTCTTTTCATTTTCCGTCTCTCGGTCTGTATGTGATTTTAAGTTAATAATTAATATTTTTTAAACGGCTTGACCAAACTCAACCATATCTTGCTTGAGTATAGAAGTTGATAAGTCCTTTCTTAAAATGGCCGCCATTTTTAAATGGGACAAAGTTATGCCTTGAAATTTATTCTTAAGAAAGGACGTATGAAGGTGTATACTCAAGCAAAATATGGCTGATTTAGTAAAACTGTTTTAAAAATATTAATTTTTTAGTTAAAATCACATACAGACCGACAGAAGGAAAAATAAAAGATCTATATCTTCATGTTATATTACATTTTTTGCCAGTTTTTACCTACTGAATAACCTGGTAAAATTTTATCAAATGGTCGCGGGATACCCTATGTAACGAATACGCTGTTAATATACCTAAATTTCATTTAAATGTGATAATAGTTAAAATTCATGGCTGTTCTTGCAATGTGTTTGATGTTTATATTTATTTTATAAGACATATTTAAATAGTAATTTATACATCGCTGTTATTTAAATCTAATAACTAAATTGTAAATATACCAAAACGTTATTTAAATTTGATTGTAATGTTAGTTTTGTATGAGTTTGTGTAGTTTGTTTCATGTTTTCTCATACAAAACATTACATAGTTGTAACGATACTGTTTTCTATTAGATAACTAATTTTATTTGTGAAAAACTAATTTTGTAATATCATAATTGTTTTACCTCTTGAATAAAATATATTGATACATTTTAATATATTTTATGTATTTTTTCGTTTTATAGAACGACACAACTTAAATTATTTGTCTGCCGCTTTTCATATCTAATGACTACGCTCCTAATAAACCAAAAAATCAATTAAATATGATAATGGTTAAAATATGATGGCTGATCTATACAAACAATGTCTTTGGTGTTTATATATTTTACTAGACATTTAATATACACATCTGCTGTTATTTAAATCAGATAGGTTGTAAATATAATATTATGTTCTTTTATCCAATTTTATTTGTGAACAACTAATTATGTAAAATTACCATGTTTTATCTCTTACAATATAAAATATTTACTTGTTTTAAATGTATTTTTACTTTGCGTTACAAAGTTCCTTTTTTGCCAATAGGTTATTTAAATTAGCATAAAAATTTATAATTTAATATCAAAGATATAATAAATAAAACGTCTCAGGGACTAGTTTACAGAATTAGTGCCTTCTAGGTGTGTTTTGCTGCTAGAGTAACGAAAAAATTTCAACACCAGGTAAATTCTAATTCGAGTAATTGATTGTGAAACCGTAGAGAGAGAGATTAAAAGGGCGCATGTGGCACCACAGCTGGCAACCTGAGCCAGGCAGAGGTAATGCCACTAACATGTTTTCAATGTACTTCCCAAATTGAAATATTCTGATGAATCAAATATTTTCCTAAAGCCGGTAACTTAATCTGGGGCTACATCAATCATTATGCAAGCTATTTCAACACTAAATGAAAACGTACATCACTTTCACATTTGTATAGTTATTGTGCTTAAAATGATAATAAACTGTTCATCTTTTATAGTAGAATTATCAAACAGATAAAGCCAGGGTTAACTCTCTTAACTGTTATAGATATATATTTTTATTCCGTAAATACGAATCAGTTCCAACAATATTATCTCGAGCTAAATAAAAGTGACACTTTGTAGCGATTTGTTTTAATGCTTGAGTTTGAACAAGTTGGGTTTTTTTTAGTATGAAAAAGTGTCAAAATCTGACATTTTAGAATAGGAATTGATGTAGTGGGTCGGCCTTATTAGCCTTTATTATTTGCGTGTGGAGTAAATCGATGAAGATAATATCATGTTTGGCCCATGTTAAAGGTAAAGGTAAATTTTATGTGATTCCGAAAGTTATCCATTTAATTTACCTTTCTTAACGGAATTAATTCAACAAATCGGTCGGGTAGAACACCCTGGATAAATTGTATTGTTTTATATAAACTGTTGTTTCCTAAGTATTACATGGAGAGAAAACTGCACTTCACCGTAAGCTTAACATTAATTTCATCAACCATGATAATTGATCTGGTGATAATCACCCTGCTTGTCCAGAATTTAGAATAAATTTAGATTATGATGTTTTACGATTAAGATGAGAATTTTTAGACTACGACGAGATCTAGTTCATAATAATAGGTCATTAGAAGAGTGTAGATCAATATGTAAAATGAACACCTCTACAATAAGAATACCACTTCCTTATTTTTTTATAGTCTTTCTGTTCAATAAGATGCGGTATTGTTAATTGTTAGTGTGAAATACATGAAAAATGTATAGTGCAGCCCGGAGTTTACACGCAAAAGACAGATGTGGTTGGAGAGGAAGTGACGGGGGGGGGGGAATTCAGTAAAGATAACAAACACGGCAAAAAAAAAAACGCGCGAACGTCGAGCTCTCAAAATGTCGTGAATATGTTTAAAGTATAAGCCAGGCACTGGAAAGGTCGTATCAGTATTTTCATATATGAAGCACCCAAAATGACGCAAATGCATTTAAAATATAAGCCAGGCACTGGAAAGGTGGTAATTGTATACACAGTATAACTTATATACTCAGGCACCCAAAGGGTGGCCTTTCTGATCGTATAACCGCTCCAAGGTCAGGAATCGCCAGGCACTCAAAAGGTCTTATACATGTATATATATATATATATATATATATATATATATATATATATATATATTATAGATTAATTTAGATGTATGATTGATATTTAAATAATGAAATAAATTTTGAATAAATAATATATATATATTTTGAACTATTACAATTATCGCCAGGGTAACTTTTCCTAAAAATGTTTATTTAAAGATTTTTATGGGAATAAAACGAAATTAATAATGAAAAATATATTTAATAAAAAGTTAGTTATTTTTATCCGATACACCATTATTATTTATTGACCTGTATCGGTTATTGGTGTCTTCTTATCACGTAGAGGTCTAAATGAAGGTTGAAAATGTTGTTGTGGTCGAGATCTATGTTGTTGGTATTGATTTAGTGGAGGTCTATAATTATATTGGTGCGTAGGTGGAGATCGATTGTGTTGAAAATGTTTTTTATTTATTGTCGCTGGTCGAAACTGGAAAGAATTGTTTATGTACGGTTTCTGCTCCCTAGGAGTGAATCTTGGTCTCGGTGGAAATGATGTAGCTTGCTGTTGGTCTCGTCTGGTCCGGGTATGCGCATCCTTCAAATCTTCTCTTTGTAAGAGCAACTCAAACTCCAAAATGGTCTCAATTTTTTGGACTCTGCAAGCGTCCTGCACTAGCTCTTCAAAATGTTCAGCCATACATGTAATGATTTCATTTTCTGTTAAAGGTGGTTGTATAGCCCTTAATGTGATCACTCTCTCGGTGAAATACTCTGAACGACTCAGTTTTCCGTTATGTTGATATTTATCTACATCCAATCTTTGTTTTATGGCTCGTTGAACCTCCCTACTCCAATACTTCTTCTCAAAAGCTGCTTGGAAGTCTTCCCAGTTCTGCAGGTCCTGTTTAATAAGAGTAAACCACCTGGCAGCATGGCTTTCTAGACATAACTCTAATGTGTCCACGAGCAGATTGATCGGATCGGTGTTATTATTGGTGATGGTCCTTCGTTCGTAGAATATCTGTATTCTACGCAGGTGTTCTGTGGGGTTGTGTTCCCTACCATGGAACTTCGGCGCTTGATTATCGCTGTTATTCGACCCTCCACATGTTATGTATATTTGCTGTGCTGTGGCGGTGGTCTTATGACTTCTTATTTCCTTTTCTAGACCTTCCATTCGGTTGCTGTTGTTAGTCACTCTACCCTCTAGTTGATTGATGTTATTCTCCTGCTCTTTATTGAACTCTTTAATTCGCTCAATATCTGCCAGCACAATTGTATTTCGGGACTGGCATTCCTCTCGAACCTCCTGCGCTTTTCGCTCCAAGTTTTGTTGAATCTCCTCCTTGTTCTTTTGGTTAGTAATCGCCAAGTGTTTCTCTAGAGATCTGTGCCGTTCTTCCGTTTCTAGGATGAGTTTTTCTTGTGCAGCTTGGTGGTGTAATTGTAAACGCTGCCACAGTCTTTCTTCTACGCTCTCTATCTGAGTCCGGACGTCTTCTCGGATGCTCTCTATTTTTCTATCTTGCACGTTGAAACGTTGACTTATATCCTTTTTTAGTTCATCCTTATTATTTTCTAAACTCTTATTTAGTTGACTAAAAAGTTGCTCTAACGTCATCGGTGGTGTTGGCTGTTCTTGTTCCGCGTTTTTGTCGCTCGTTATTTCGTGATCCATATGTGTTCCGGGGTTCTCGCCTAACTCGAATTCTTCTTCTTCCATTTCGCTGATCGGTTTATCATAGTCGGGGATCCGCGACCCTTCCAGCGGAATGCCCTCAATGTCCATATTGTCACTCACGACCACGTCTTCTTTACGACGGGACGATGACATATCCGGTAGGTCTTTGCATTCGCTAGCCTTTGGTGTCAGTGTAATTTTCTTTCTTAGATTATATTTCGACTGTTGATCCATCTTAATATTTAGCAATAATATCTTGATACACAAAATATAACATAAAATCTTAATTTGTTAGTCTAAAAGAAATTATTTGGGAAAGGGGAAATTTTCTTAACAAAAGCCCCACATTGGGCGCCAATATAATAAATCTTTCTTTATTATTTTCTATTTAAATTGAATTTCTCTTTTTAAAATTTGACTATTGTCTATCTCGGGGGTTAGGTTAGTGCCGGCAAAATGTTAAATCAAATATAATATAAAAAAAAATAATCAATTAATAAATGTGGATTGTATTAATGAAAAAGAAAAAATATATATATATATATATATATATATAATATAAATATAAAACAAATTTGAGTAACGGTTCGAGTTTATTCACTAATCACTCAAACAAAAGAAAAAAAAAATATTTAAACAATAACTGTAAATCTCACCCTTACTTCAATGTTTCTTCAATATAATTTTTATTTTTTGGTAATTGTTTATAATAATATATTTAACCTTTTCTTCTGTTTTTTTATCAATAATTATTTAAATATTTTACTTCAATCAATATTTCTATCTTCTTAGTTTCATTTTAACACATTATTTTTCTATTTTCAACCGCACTTCTTGAATATCAAAATTAAAACTCAACTGTACTTCTTCAAATCTCAAAATTAACTCCAACCTTACTTCTTAAAATATCAAAATTAACTGAAAAATTTTCTTTGTTTTTTTTAACTGTTGTTTCTTTCATCTGTTTCACTGTTATTTTACCATATGTTTTTTATGTTCACTTGCCCACTTGATTTTGGTACTTGTATGATTAATGTTTATATATATATATATATATATATATATATATATATATATATATATATATATATATATTAATAGATTAATTTAGATGTATGATTGATATTTAAATAATGAAATAAATTTTGAATAAATAATATATATATATTTTGAATTATTGCAAATTATATGTTAATTTTGTTAATGAATGTTTTGTTTTCTTTCTTAATTTTACTTTTATTTAGATGACATAATAAAAAAAAACTACAAAGACTCCTTATTTTACACAAAATTGATTAAACTAGTTAAATTGTGAATTTTAACAAAAAACAGTAAGTACAACCAATCCTACAATCTTTCAACAGGAGGATAAAGAATTTAAAAATAGAAAAATAAATAAAAATGACTTTTTTTAGAAACATGGCCGCCATTTTAAACGATCCAACATTAAATAGTGTGTTTGGTCTCATTTAGCGTGAAAGAGCTTGAAAAATCAAAAATTTCAAAAAAAAAAAAATATATATGCCTCTAAGTGGCAATGCAAAGTAGCAACAAGGCCACAAAGTTACCAGAATTTGAGACCACCACGATAGTTTGAAGCTACCGCACAAGTGTTCTATGTGAGATGTATATCTAAAAATTTATAAGCACTTGTGTATCATTGTGAGGTACCTTCATACCAAATTTGATCAAAATCGGTGCTAGGGATGTCGAGAAAAAAACAAACTTGTTTTCAAGTTGATTGCGAAAGGTTTAACTTTTTTTGGGGTTATGTTTCCGTTACGTGGTTCAGAGTTGAAGAACAATTCAATACGAACATTTTGGCTTTTTTTTTGTTGTCCTAGGTATCACAGAACCCAAGATATTAATAAAAATAGATTAAAAACCAGTAATAGGCGGCCATTTTGGAAATAGGGCCTAAAAATAGGTGAAGCCTTTAATATTGTAGAAAATTTGGGTTAAAAGAAGACATGTGATCGGATCTAGAAAATGTAGGTCAAAGATTCTGATTGGTTGTTGGCGCATGGGGGAAGTGTTGTAAATTAAAATTAAGAAAGCTGTAAACTTTTAACAAAAGACATCCAAGAAAACAATATTGTAAAATAAATAGGTTTAGTATGAATTTGTAGTTAATGTTTTGGTAGAATATGATATAAATGTGTAATGAGTATAACTAATAATTTTTTGCTGTGTCAGTGAATTATGAATAAGAGGCTTAGTTTGGAAGCGAGGGAAAGAGTTAGTGGGAGAAGGTCTCTGACCTAGAGAGACGTAATTTTTAGTACGATGGTTAAAGAGTTGTAAGGAAGTCTCTGTCCAAGGTAGACGTATTTTAGTGCGATGTTAAAAAGTTGAAAACAGGTCTCTGACCTAGAGAGGCGTAAATTTGTGTAGACAAAAGACGTGTAATTTGATAAGTATGGTTGTGAAGCAATGTAAAAGCATGTGTTTTAAAAAGTTAGACAGGAATGTTTAATGGGTTAAGATGTGTTAGTAAAAGGTTAGAAATCGATGTCTAAGATAGACAGACGCTTTTTTGTGAGGATTTTTATGAACAATGAAGTATTAATGCGAAATGTAAACTCAGTGAGAACAAAGAAAGTGACAATTGGTATATGTGTTTGATAATAGGACTATGTGTATAGATATTTTAAATGAACATTCTTGCTTTTATATTAGTAGTAAAAGGACAAAGAATTATTAAAGTAAATAAAACTGTTGGGCGAGTTAGGAGAGATTATTTTCTCTAGACGCAATTTGGAGAAAGGACGTGTTCCGTTGTTTGAATACTTACTTGATAAGACAGAACATTTTTTAAAAATAATGAACATTTCTTTGAATCATTTTAAAGAATGGACTTTTAGAGAATTGTGCATCTGTACGAGTCATGAGGATTGGGAAAACAGCGATTGGGAGACTACCTCTGAGTTACAGGACGTCAGGGTTCATCACTACGTATATAATTTTTTTTTGTCACAGGTGTCGTGGTATAGATATCATAATATTTATTATGTTAAAGATCTGTATTATGACCAGATAACATTTTGTATAAGTATGTTTGTTTTTATATTCCTTTTAGAATAAATTTAAGATAACTAGTTTTTTTCTTTCTTTTACATAATTAAGTCTCCTCCAGAGACATGGAGCATTATTTATTTCTATGATTAAATTTTTGTTGCAACATTTAAAACGTAAAATATGAAATTCTTAAAGCTTAATTTTGATTTAAAATAAAAGAAGGAATTCAAATAAAAATTTTTTGATCAGCATTTAAGGATAGTATATTAGTTATTATTTATGTTTTTCTCTATGATACTTGTAACATGACATGTGATCTAATAAACATTTTATGTACAATTTCAGCAAAACAAGACTTAGAATCTTTCTTGTATCACCTATTGCAAAGTACATCTTGAAAAGAACTTTTGACCTCGAGATACTATATTTTTTAATTCAAAATTTTAATTTTTCAAAATTGACAAGCTAATGCTACCTGGCGCCCATAAAGCTGTGCAATTTTCATAAAATAAATATTTAAGAATACTAGATTCAAAGCAATTAGTAAATGTACACATCATTATTAAACTCCTTTTCAGTAGAAAAAAAAAGGACATAAAGGCTGCCTTCCCCTTCACGCCTCTGCAAGATTGGCAGTACTAGTCGGTACTACTTAAAATCTGAGTCAAGATAAGAAAAGAAGTGAGAGTGTTTAATTTTTGAAACTTTTTAGTATTAAAAAAAAAATGTACTGTCTATACAACAAAACACAGTTTTACAGTGTTGGCATAATGTTATAAACTGATAACACAAATTACTGAAATGACAAAACAAACTGTTTTAATCAGTCACAAGACTGAATGCTCTTAATGCTTCATTATGCTCTTAACTATAATGAAAAACATATTTTTAGGGTTAAGGAAAAGCATTGATTTCCTTGTCGATCGCTTCATAAATGCTTATCATACTAAATATTATGTGGTAAAATATGGAATATTAGTGTTAATAACGAGGTAACGAGTTAATTTTAAGTTTTAGTATTTAACATACAACTATGTCATTTTTGTACTTAATAAAAAATTAAACAAGTTAGTTTGAAAAAGTTGTTTGACTCACAGCTAGTCCCATTGATTTCAAGATGTTATCTGATACATTTTCCCACCCACTAGATTTTTTGTTTGTAAATTTTTGGATTATTTTTATTACTTCCATCTCATTTGTAGGTGACAATTTTAAATAATTGTTACCTATTTATTGGTTAATTGTAGGAGTTCTAAAGTCTTTGATTTATCTTGAGTAAATTCTTTTTAAAATAAAAAAAAAACTATTAATGGATCCTGCTATACATTTATACTCAACAATTTCTCTTCCTTGGTCGATATTTTTGTAATACACTGATTGGGAACAAATTTACCTCTTTCTTTACGAACAATATTCCAGACAGCCCTCAATCTATTCGAAGCTTGTGCTATAAATTTATCATTGTGGAGTTTTTTAACTGCAGTAATAAGTTTTCACAATGTTTTACAATAGAGCCTGTAGTAAGTTAGAAGTACTTCATCAGTATACACTTTAGTCATTTCAAATAACATTCGAGATTCTTAGCCCCTCTGTCATCCAAGACTATGAATTTTTTGAACAAAGTTTCTCCAATTTAATAAACAATATTTACAATAAAAAATCAAGAAAAAATTTGCATGCTAAATCTGCTTCTGTCACTTCTGCTATAGAAAACACTTCAATTAACGTTAGACATTAATGCAATAAAATTCATTACATTACTTTGTGAATAATTGTCTTTTAAAAGGTTTAGGAGCTTTATTTACACATTGCTTTGTCTGCTCAATGTTTATTGATAAGACTTGAACTGTATGATCTGATAGCCCTGGTTCTAAAACTAAAGCCTCACTGCGAGATTAATCTGACTTTATAATAATATAGTCAATAATCTTGCTTGAATGTTTAGTAATTCTAGTTGCTTCATTTTTTGCATTCTAAATAAAATTAAAAGGTTGTAAAGCATTAATTAATAGTAATTTTTCATTACTATGTCCAGAATAGTCTACATTTAAATCACCCATTATTATTAGATGTTTCCTTCTAATTTCATTATGAATCCTATGTAGAATTGAATTCAACTTTTCGATAAAAATTATGAAATTGTTACCAGGCCTGCGATAGATGTTAATAATAAGAACATTTATTTATGAAAGTGTTTTATCGATAATTTCAGTTGTCCAACATTTAAAAGTACCTTCAAGTGTAAATTTTTCAATGTCAGTCCTTTGTTTGAACTGAATATTATAATATGTGGAATATTTGAGTATTGTATAGTTTTAACCTTAGAACCGGTAAGTGTCCACGCCGTGTACTATGAACGACAGACAGTTCAATTAAAACACATATTTTGCAATTCAACATTTCGCCCACTTAGAATCGTACTATCGCCATGAAAAAAATACTGTTGGAAAGCTAATGTTCCGTAGATGTATAATCATGCAAAAAAAAAAATACCACAAAACGTTATAAATAATATTCCAAAAATTGGTGAAGTTCACGTATTTTTGTAGCGTAAAATCGTAAATTTAAACTCTGCGCCTTTCCGTAAAACACGAAGCCATTTTCCCGATATCATTACAACTCTATTTTTCTGTCATTTAAGTCAACTAAAACACTGTTCTATAGATCACATGTTTCTCTTTCCAACCGTAGATTACAAATTATTCTGCGTCTAACAGATCCAGAGATATTCCTAGTTGAGCAGAGAACAAACCTGACGACACGAAATTCAGTTGGCATTCGGTGCATTTTAGGAATACACATATTGATTTCTCTATGGTTTTAAAATCATTTTTCTTTACACTAAGTTGTAGGGGAAATTCCATTCTATAAGTTGGTACCACTTGATATTTACTTAGAACTCTTAGAAGGCTTTGTTTTCATCTCGGAACATAGGCAAATGTGCAACGTAAAAACTGTAACAAATGACGTAGCGCAAATTGTTTTGGGGTTAGATATTTGTTATTTTGAAGGTTTGTGTATACAAATTGTACATAAATTGTGTATACAAGTTACAATATATGTGTTTTTATATCTAAAGTTTATGTTTTTGAGTGATAGTTTAGTTTTTGAACGGTTCATATTTGGGATAACCTAGGCTAATATTGTAAGTCTAGCCTATATCATATTTTCTTATATTTAGTGTTTTATATGATTATAAAAGTGAATATGTGTGTTATTCTTTGTAAAGTATATATTTTCTTATTAAAATCTAATGTTTTTGTCTTTGGCCTATCTTCAGATTGTTACTAGTGAGGCTAAATTGTGGAGGTTACAAACCTAACCTCAACCATCAGAGTATCACTTTTTAGTCAAATACGTTGTTTTTATTTAGAAAATGTAACATATTATTATTTTTTCTCCTAAATATATTCACAAATATATTAGAAATCTCTAATAATGGTTGAAAAATTTTCAAAAAATGTATTAGTATGTTTTTGATTACCATTTCTGTGAAATTTTACTCTCGATTTTTTGGTATTTGACCAAAAAACTCCAAATGTGATACATGTGACATTTTTTTGCACTACACAACTAAATTCTATGCACCTTTCTGGACATAATGATATATAGAAGTTCTGTATAAAATATATTTTACTATTTTTTATGTTTTTTTGAAAAAATAAAGAGAAAATTCAGTTTTTTCGTAATATATTTATTTTTATTTTTAAAATGTAACAATTTTTTTTTTCCCTAAATATATTCACAAATAGTACACAAAACTTTTGTATACCTTAGAAAAAGGTGGTAAGCTTTTGATTTTGGAATATACAGGTTTTTCCTGAAAATTGGTAACTTCGTTTTTGACATGTAACATACTTACTCCAAAACCGTTTCAAATTTTGTTTTTTAAATTACATAAATGAATTCTATGCATCTTTCTGAGAAAAATGATATCTTATAAGTTAGGTTTTGTATACAAATAATATATTTAATTAATTTTTAAACAAACGAAGAAACTTAACATTACCGGTTGGAAAGCACAAATAGGTCAAAGATTTTGATTGGTTGTTGAAGCAAGGGGGAAATGCTGTAAATTAATTTAAAAGCTATAAATTTTTAACTAAAAACATCCAAGAAGATAATATTGTAAAATAAATAGGTTTAGAATGAATTTATAATCAATGTTTTGGTATATTTTTATATAAGTGAGTGTATGAACGTAATTAATTGAAATATGCTGTGTTAGTAGATCTGTAAATAGACGCTTAGTTTGAAATGCAAGGAAGGAGTTCAGTTGGAAACCGGCGTCCGAAATGGACAGATGTATTTTTGAGTGGTGAGAGAACTATTCAGAGGACAATAAAATTTGTTCTTGAGTACCGGTACCTTTTGAACAATATAATTAATGTTAAAACGTTGCGGAAATATAACTTCTATTATATTTTAATTTAAATATTAAAATTGTTAAATTGAAGTTTAATATCTTTTGGAAAATGATTAACATTGATTATTAAAATTTTAATTCTCTACTCAAAATTATACTACTCTTATATGTCTATATTCAACTATGTTTTCTATAATAAAACGGGGTTTTTTTTTTACAAGTTATTATTATTTTTTTTTAATATTGCTCAAATTCTAATCATTTCACAATTAATAAAAATAAATTAATACAGTCAAATGTCTTTCAGTCTAGGAATCTCTGTTCCAAAATAATACAATAAACACTTGTTTAATGAAATTTCACTATATAAAAACACATTAAAATTATTTTACTTTTAGTATGAATCTTTTCTCTTCAAAATTAATTAACAAGTTCTTGAGTCTTTTCTCTAATTAAAACATATATAATATCTATCTCAGGGTTCTCTTTCTCTGGGGAGGGGTCAGTGCCTGCTTCCCACAAGGAATGGAGTTTCAAAACATAACATAGCATATATATATTGTAAATATACTTAACAAAAGATATAGTAAATTTTGATCCGATAACTTTGCCCTCACGTTGGAGTGCCAAATTGTAATATATTTGTTTATTTTATTATTATTATTTTTATTAAACTTACTTGACACGTGATTTATTGTTGATTTACCTTTGGCCTAGATGTTTCGATATTCTCAGAATTTTCATAATCGTCTGGCTAATTTATGGGATGAGGTGTTAATTAAATTAAATGTAGCATTTCAAGGGCTAAATTTTGAGATATTCCCTATCTCTCTACGTTATTTGGTTCCGTAGTAATCTTAAGTTCAATACGGTAACAACATAGCAGTTCTCTCATTTTCGCACGGTCGGCCGATTTTAAATCATTATTTCATGGTTTTCCGGATTAAGTTTTATGTGGAATATGGTATCGTTGGATAGGAAAATTATTGGAAATTATCGTGTTATAGGTTGTTTATAAATTCTTTCTTGTAATAAAAAGTACTCCGTGCATTTTTGGTGGGTCGTAATCAACGTCTATCGTTTGCTTTAGGCCTAGTTGGTAGTTGCAGTTTTCCGATAATAGAGTTCGCCGTGTGTGTGTTTATAAGATTCCAGCAGTATTTGAACCCTACTTACAAGTTCAAATTGTCTATTCGTTTTTATGCCTATTTTAAATAATAAATTGTTATAATTGTGAGATGAAATATTACAATATATATATTTTTAAATTAATTAACTTAATGGCCTACTAGGCTTAATATAGTCTTGGACATAAACAATGAAAATGAAATAGTTTGATCTCACCAATCTGATGGCACTCTGCCTTTTGATATAACTTTACTAGTAGCCTGCCTTTGGACAGGTATTTGAACTTTCACTTAAACAAACTGAACTGTTGAGGCTTATTTCTTCCACATTTAGGCTATTGCTTCTGATAATTTGCCCTATAAAATTCTTCTTAAAATCTGAGCTGGGGATAAATATGTCCATCCAGTTCAGCGATACTTCAACAACTGAATTATTCCATTGTTTGAAACCGACGCTATGCATAGAGATTATTTCTTCTTGTTTTTTCATAATTATATTTTCAATTGCACTACACTGGGAAGTATAGAACACTATGAAATGATTTATGATCCTAACTGCAAAAGCTAAACTGTTAATAGTTTTATTTAAATTACTGACTCTACAATTACTAAATAAATATTGTTCAAGACATTCTACAGGGAATAAATAACTCCTCTTGACTAATAGCTATAGTTTTTCTGTGCATATTAAAAATTTCCCGCGATGTTTCGTTGTTTTCGATTCCCCAATCAGATTATCGTAGGCGTGGCTTACGGTCTCGTTTGTTTAACGCTATCTACCGAATTTAGCCATTTTCCCCGACTTACGTCGTTCTAATGCAATTCCAAGATATTTAGACATTTTAAATGGTTGTTGAAGTGATGTTTTTCATGTATAAATATATGGTCTGTTTATTGGTCAAGTTTATTTTGTCCCAGCGTCTTTTATATTATTATAATCCCTGAAATACTGGCGACCTTCCATTCGATATAAATTTCTAGGCCGTTCCGTTTTCACTTGCAAATTAATAAATTTCTTTTATTCGTTCTTTTTACTGTATAAATATTGGTTTTTATAGATAGGTGGGATTCTTTAGATTATTTTTGACATGGGTAATATAGGTCTAAGATTTTGATAAATGGCTTTAATTAATTTCGATCTGGTTGAAAGTCTAAAATTTGTAGGCATTTGTTTATATCGCTACTGTTTTGCATTTTTCCCGGTAGGTGTCGTGCGTGTTTGAATGGATTCTTTTATGTTTTCATCTTAATAATATTCTGATTTATTAAAACAACATTATTTTGAAATGTTTCAATTTTTAACCCACCAACGGTTGCCAGACCCGCTAGCGGGTCGATTTTTCATGCATGGCTTAGTTCACCAACTCTAAAACACGTATTTTGCAATTCAACATTACGCCCACTTTAAATTGTCCTATCGCAATAAATAAAATACCGTTGGAAAAGTAATGTTCCGTAGATGCATAATCATGCAAAAAAAAATACCACAAAACGTTATAAATAATATTCCAAAAATTGGTGAAGTTCATATATTTTTGTTGCATAAAATCGTAAATTTCAACTCTGTGCCTTTTCGTAAAACGCGGCTCCATTTTCCCGATACGATTACAACTCTATTTATCTGTCATTTAAGTCAACTAAAACAATGTTCTATAGATCACATGTTTCTCTTTCTAGCCGGAGATTACAAAATTTTCTGCATCTAACAGATCCAGAGATATATCTATTTGACCAGAGAACAAACCTGACGACACGAAATTCATTTGGCATTTGGTGCACTTTACGAAATGAAGAAATTCATTTTTCATGTCAGAAAAAGGACTTGTTCTTTACACTATGTTGTAGAGGAAATTACATTCTATAAGTTGGTACCACTCGATATAGGCAATACTTAGTTAAAAGGTTTTATTTTGATCCCAGAACATACGCAATGGTGCGATGTAAATACTGTAACAAATGACGTAGCGCATATTGTTTGGGAATACATATTTATTTTATTTTGAAGGTTTGTTTATACAAATTGTATATATTTTGTATACAAGTTACAATATATGTGTTTTTATATCTAAAGTTTATGTTTTTAGTGAATTTCTAGTTTGGTTTATATTTGTTTATATTTGTATTTGTTTGTATTTGTTTATATTTCAGAAAGGTTTATATTTGTCATAACCTAAAAGGAAAATTGTATGTCTAGGCTATATGCAAATTTTCTTATATTTAGTGTTTTATTTGATTATTACAAGTGTATATGTGTGTTATTCTTTGTAAAGTATGTTGTTTTAGTGAAATCTAATGATTTTGTCTTAGGCATAGCTTTAGAAAGTTACTAATTACGCCTAAATGATCGAGGTGTCAACCTAACCTTCAAGCGTCAGAATATCAATATTTTGAAAATCGTTATTTTTATTTTCAAATATGTAACAAATTATTATTTTTTTCCACTAAATATATTCACAAATATATTACAAATCTCAAGTAATGGTTGAATAAATTCCAAAAAATCTATTAGTATGTTATTCATTACCATTTCTGTAAAATTTCTGCTCCGTTACTCTTAGTTTTTTTGGTATTTGACCAAAAAACTCCATACGTGATACATCTAAGATTTTTTTTCACTACACACTTACACTCTATGCACCTTTCTGAACATAATGAGATTTAGAACTTTTATATAAAATATATATATTATTATATAGGATAATATGTTAATAATAATATTTAATATTATTATTAACATATTATCCTATATAATATTATTCAAAGTGACTTGGAATCCAAGAACCATGCAACTAAAATATATATTACTATGTTTGGAAAATTGTTGAAAATAAAATTACCAATGTCCCGAAATTCATAAAATAATTTTTTACATTTTGAAAATGTACCTAACAAATTTTTATTTTTTCCTAAATATATTCACAAATAATACACAAAAATTGTGTATATCTTAGAAATAGGTAGTAAGCTATTGATTTTGGATTATACAGGTTTTTCCTGAAAAATGGTAACTTCGTTTTTGACATGTAACATACTTACTCCAAAACCGTTTCAAAAAAAAGTTTTTATTACATAGATGAATTCTATGCATCTTTCTGAGAAAAATGATATCTTATAAGTTAGGTTTTGTATACAAATAATATTTTTTAATAATTTTTTAAAAAACGAAGAAAATTAACACTGCTCTTGGTGGGTTAAGTTGGAAGGAAACCTTTGAAGTGAGCAGACATGTTTAATAGAGTTGGTGAGGAACGTTCAACCTGATAGGATGTAAGTGATGTGATTAAAACTTTAAACATCTGTTTGAAAGAGTTGGTCAGGAACGTTCAACTGAGTGTATAAACATATTAAAATAAATACTTTTGCTTTCGGACATTAATAGCAGTTGGAAGCCGGTGTCTGAAATAGACAGACGTATTTTTGAGTGGTGAGAGAACTATCCAGGGGACAATGAAATTTTTTTTTGAGTAATTTTTTAACAATATAATCAATCTTACTAAGAGTAGACAGAGAACTTTTGAAATAAGTAAGACGTATTGTGTGAGTCAATAAAAAATGTTTTCTTCAGAACAATTTAGAGAAGTGTTATGTCCCAGTTTTTTATGATTTTCTAAATGAACAATGCAGTACTGTTTTAAAATATAATGAACATTTTGTCAAATCCTTATAAGGGATTTTCATGTTATTGTGTATCAGAAGTTGGAGTCTGCGCGAGTATTGGAGGAACTGCGGTTTGGAGACATCCATGGAATCATAGGACACCAGGATTCACCTCTACGAATATATATTTTTTATATAGATGTTGTGGTATAGACATCATAAATAATTCATCATTTTAATTATGTGTATTATGAATAAAGTATGATTTTGCTAGATGTATTTGTGTTTTTATATTTGTCAAGATAAATTCAAAATGATTAATTTTTTTTTTTTTATGTATAAATAAGTCTCCTTTTGAGACATAGTATATTTCTCTTTCAATAATTTAAATTATTTTTGTTGCAACATTAAAATGCAAAGTAAGATATAAATAAAAAGTAACTTTTTGTTATCAATATAAAGAATTCGACTTAGATAAAAGATTTTTTGAACCAATATTTAATTGTAGAATATATAATAATATTATCATTTATATTATTTCTGATTTTATTTGTAACATGAAATATCATTTTAATAAATATTTTATGTACAATTTCAGCAGAATAAGACTTCGAATCTCTTAATCATCACCCATTGCAAAGTACCTCTTAAAAAGAACCTTTGACCTCGACAGACTGTAAATTAAATATTTATTTATCTTTTCAAAATTGGTGAGTTAATTCCACCTGTCGCCCATAAAGCTGAGCAATTTATTTCAATTAATATATATTTTTTATTGGTTAGCAAAAGTAGTTTCCCTTTTTTATTGAATAATTTCAATATCATTTTTATAAGATTTGCAGTTCCCTATCTTACCATGGTTGTCATAGTAAAAGTACAGCCCTAAGAATATTCATCTTAAATATTATATTAGAGTGTTTATTATAAATATATTTTCCTGATATAACCAGTGTTCACATAAGCAAATAACTGTAGGCGAATAATTTATAGTTTTAAAAAACAATATCAATTCTGGTATTTTTAAAATTTATATCTTGAATGTTTTTTAATGCATGACAGACACGGAAAATGAGCATATCTGAGCAAGCTTTGCATATGCATCTCTAATATCATTTGAAATTCCCTGAGAAACAATTGGAAATTTGTTTATATTACAACTATTTTCATACATTTTTTGTTTTTAAAAACTTAACCTAAAAAACCAGCACTTATGTTATTAAAGCATGATTCATTATTGCTTTCCTGACACTTTTTCTCCAAATTTGCTAAGATGAAGACCGTGAAATGTGAAACTATTCCTACCCAATAAAGATAAATTCAGCAACCTTACATGGTTTAAAGGCAAAGCAAGAGAATGTAATTTTAAGTTGTGTCTATAAATAGATATATTTTTAGATACATTATTTTGTATTTATAATGGTTTATTTCTGAGGAAAGAAGTAAATAGATTTTGAAAAGATAAAATACATAATGATTTAGAAATAAAAGTTTAATATAATTTTTTTTTGGTAAACTTGTATGTACATGTATAATTATTGATGATGTTAAATAAATATGTTCAGTTTCAGAAAACGAAAAGGACTTCTAATTTTTCTTGACCACCACTTAAGTACACTTAAAAGAGTTCATGATCCCGAGATATTTGTAAATTAAATTAACCTAATAAATAAAATCAAATTATTTTGGTAATCAAAGTATTACCTGGTGCCCAAGATTTATTACCATTAGCTTCTTATATTTTTTCCTTTTCTTAAAATAAATTAAAATCAAACCCCTGGTTTTTAAATAGTTACAATTGTCGCACCAACTGTGGGGCAATTTGTTACTAAAGCAATTTCCCTTGTTTTTAAATAGTTAAAAAAGCAGAGATAATAAATTTAGTACAGAAAGGTCAAACAGGCCTCTCAGGAGGAATCACATTCCAGATAGAAGAAGCATGATATACGTGATAAATAGCTCTGGGCAAAGATATTGGAGCGATAGAAGCCTCAAGAAAACACAAGTGTAAAAAGAGGGACCAGAGAAATCACCCCTTATATGATACATATCCTTAATTACTTTCATATACTGTACTTCCTATAGATGGGAGTTCCTCATCTTAGAAGAAGTAGGAGGGCATAATATATTTCTAAAGATAGCATTGCATTTCACTATTTCACTCCCACATCATTACTACTACTAGTCCAAATCACTACTAGTGTTTACCTCCAAATAATATTGCATTGAAAATTTTAACAAATATTAGTGTTTTCAAAAAGATTGTAATATGTACGCACGTTTGATTATGTATCAGCACCTAGAACATATAAATATGGTTATTATTTGTGTTCTATCAAACAGTTTTATAATTTTCTTCAAATTTTGTAAAAAGTCTAGTTCTTTAATGTCTTAGATACTATCATTATCCAGCAAATTTTGTTCACTTGTGTCAACATTGCAGTGGTTACAATTTGTAACAATAACTTTGTTAGGTTAGATTGGGTAACATATGACAAAAAAAACCTAACCTGGCAGTTTCCTTTATGTATTTTAATTCAATTCTAAAATTAGCAGGAAGATAACAAAATTAAACAATAATTAAACAATTGAGTTAGCAATGTCTTTATATATCTTACCTTCCCTCACTCTCATTTGTCTAATGCTTGGAATTCCAACTAATCTGTGTGTTTCATCCATGAACCAACCAGAACGTCCAAATTTTGAGGTTGCTGGAATTCATATATACATAGTTATTAAATGATATAAGAGTAGAATCTTGATAGTTCAACAGATATAGGAACGAAAGGGTGTTGGATTTTTATAACTTAAGGAATGCTAAATAGACTTGTTGAATTAAATCAATTTTCCATGCACAGATTAATTTTATTTTAATACATTAATATAGAGTATATATTGTTTATGGCTTACTAATACAGCATTGTTTTATGATTTTAAATAGCAATTTTAAGTTAAAAAAATATATATTAGTAAAAACTTCTATAATTTGTTCATAAATTAATTAATTATCAAGAGCTTTAAAGATTTAGATTTTATTTTTTTAATTTATTTCTTTTTGTTAATAAATCTAACCTATAATTTCATTATATCTTGTGTATTTTTTTTTTTTAGTCAAGAGAGTCAAATTAATGTTTTTTGAGAAATAATATAAAAGTGATATCACATAAATATTTAAATAGCTAATTTTTACATGCATTCATACCTTAATATATATTTGATGTTGTGTAAACTTTTATGTTATAGCAATTTTTGCACACCAACATGTGGCTATTATATTTTAAGTTGTATGCATCTAGAGAAAAGAATCTAGAATTAAAGTATAGCAATCTGTTGGGACATTAATATTAACAAACGGAAAAATCTAAAGAAACAAAGTGTTTAAGTGATCTATTGGCAACACATAAGTTCGGTTGTTGTACAAAATCCTCACTAGTGTGAAAGGGCCCTTTGCAACAGTGATTGATAATGTAATACGCTATATTAGTTACAATTATCCAGTCTAGAATTTCTAAACATTACACAAGGGGATTGATCTTTTTACATTTCTTATCTTTTAAAAACCACAGTTCAGGGAGGTCAGAATTTTTCGACCTGAAAATATTAACATTCTTAAATATTGACTAAAAGAATAAACCTGTGGAATTTTCAACAATTTAAATACCCTAGATGAGAAATCTAATTACTTCATTGAGACATATAAGTTTTATCTCAATGTCACTTGTCCCGTAAAAAGAGTTATAATATAGGGAATAAGCCCAAACATTTGCAATAGATAACTAAATAAATTCTTCCAGGGCAATATACAAAATTTTCTATTAAATTTATAAATCCACAAGTAGCCATGGATTTCAACGCATTTATAAAAATGATAAGCAATTGACAGACAGTGCAGCAAAACCTTATGAAATTTCTAAAAATATCACTTGCAAGTTCTAACAAAATCTGTACTAAGGCTTTGTGCATGTCGATGATATATATCAGAACTTGGCTGCAAACAATTTGTTAATTCATTTTGATAAGAGAAAATATTTGAATTTTAGTTTCTTACTTGGAGATAAGAACTTGAAGAATTAAATTCATTAAACTTCTGGGTTTTACCATAGTCAAACTTAGATATCAAGAGCATTATTGCTAAAGTAAGTTCTAGAATATTTGTTCTAAAGAAATTTAAAATTATATTTCCATTCTACAATTCTCTTAAGTCTACTACAGTCTAATATATTCTTATCCGAATTATGGAATTCTACTCTGGCGGAATTATCAGTTCAGAATATGCATGAGCCTAATAATAGTTATATTGCCAATAAATATTTTACACATACTAGGCAAAAGTTATCACCAAGATTCCACATGACAATTATTTACTGAATAACAACCTTTTTTTTTTAGCTATTTTGCAATAACCTTTTGAAATGTTTTTCTAGTAAAATTCCAGTATGCAAAGATAATTTATTAAATAACTTATATTGGAGGTAGTAATAGATCTTATATGTCTTAACTAGTGTAATGCAGAGAGCAACAAGGTCAGAATGTAAGATGCTTTACATTTTGATTATCGGATATTATAGGTTCTGTTTCACATATAATAAATTACAGTAAATATATAGACATGGCAAAGTCATAATCTGGAGTACAGAGAATACAGTCTACAAGAGTGTCTATTTGATAATCACTTAGTGATTCGAATGGCTTTTCTTTTGTAAAATGAAGACTCTATCTGAGGACCTGAATTGCCCAATAATTGTACACCTTACATTATGTAATGAACATTTTTAAAATTTGAATTTAGCGCAAGGCGCAAGAATCTTGAAAGGTGTACGTGATTGGTCCAAATGAGCAAGGAAAGAGAGATGTGCGCAAAATGAGAAGTAGTCAGTCAAATTACGTTTAATAATAAAAAAGAATCAAAATTTAAAACAAAGTGAATGGTAAAAAATAGCCAGAGAAATATATCTTGAATATAATATCATTAGAATTAGTAAAACTTAATAATTAAGAAGTGTAACAGTGAAATGCTTTGTAAAACGTAAGAACCGTGTTGCTAGGCGAAACGATGTGATTAAGTAATCTAGAACTTTCTGTTAGCGTCCTCAGTCTTAACCCTTAGCACACGTATGACGGGATTTCACGTAACCCTCAACTTGACTGGTAACGCGTATGGCGGGATATCTTGATTCAACACTATTTGACTTCTGCAGGTATTTTTAATTCGTTTAAAGTCCAATAGAGTGCAGGGAAATGTCCTATTGGTATAACGTGACACTCCTACTACGGTATTTGTTCTCGATCACCTGTCGTTGGACTTTATTTGGTTGTTATAGCAACCAGGGGCCATTTTCTGTTCTGCCCCAGAGCGTATAACATGATTTCTCGTCTCAGTAAGCTACGACGGTCAGTTGTAAAATGTTTTGTCAGCATTATCACTGCTATAGCTTGTTCATTGTTGATTTGTTTAGGCCGTATTATTTATATTTTAAGTTATAGTGAACATTTTTATTTTGTGTAAAATAGGCTAGTTATAAAAATGGCAAACCCTGACGACCTTGGATTTGATCAATTTATCGATGAAATAATGAATGCATCTTTTTCAACTACAGAATACATTTTGAAATATAGACAGTTTCTATGGACACAGTATTATCGTCAAATATTGTTTGTGTGTTTATATGTATATTTAGTCTATATCAGTAATTTTTTTGATGTCCTGAATGTAGGTAATTATTATGAGCAGTAGAAAGATATTTTTGATACGATATGTTGATTTTTCTCAAAATCTTTTTTTAGTAAAATTTATTTGTTTGATGAAATTTGGGTTATTTTGAATTAAATAGTAGGCCGACTTTTATATAAAAAAAAATTAATATGATTTTTTTGTTTGTAAAAATATATTTATATAAAAAAATCTGTTTCATAGGGCGGTCAAAAATGTGAAATTAAGAATTTTTCTTGATTTAATCTGTAAAAAAAAATTTTTTTAATAAATTTTAAGCCAATCTACATTTTTTTTTTTTACCAAATATATCTGTAAGAACCCAAAATCAAACAGAACTTTAAACAATTACAAAATTTTTTTCTCCTTAATAGCACGTTATGAGTAAATAGCCTAAATTGTTATTCAGCGTGCTAAGGGTTAAGACAGTCTTCAAAGTGTTCAAACTGTAAGTTTTTTGGTGGTCCACCAGATTCGATTCCTTGAATCAATATCGCTTGGCTGTGATAGGATTTATCTAAATAAGTACAGAGACAAAAATTAAGTGATTCAAAAACTATTTAAATATTATCGAAACATAATTAAAGATTTAGAATGTTCAGATGTAGCCTATATTTTAAAATTTTATTTCTAGGTTAAAACTATGATAGAAGACTATACAATATTTAGTATACAGACCACCTTTATAATTTTATTTTTTCTAATTTATTACTTAATTAACTAAATGCACAATTTAAATTACTTACTATAGGCTACATAATAATTATTTTGATTTAATTAAAGAAAATTTTTTTGCTCCCTGAGAATAGCTTAGTTAGGTATCATGAGATCCTTTTATCAGCTACTACTTTATTATGTTGGATTTGTGTTAATTATGGGCATATATTGAACTGTATTCCGTTTTTATCAGCAATTTGTTCTTTTCCCGCGATTTCCGTCAAATTGTCTTGTGTGGGTGTCGGCTTATTGTCATCAAATTTTGTTTTAATTTCTTGTGGAGTTTGGTCTGTGTTTAAGTTTCCTACTATTGTCCCTTGTGGAATGTGTTGGGGTTTTCTAGATGCATTGTATGTGTACATAAAATTTGTTATTTTCTTCTCTGACGTACGCGTGTATCCTCTTTTTTTCTCGTAAATGTGTATCTGTTTCAAAATCTTTTGATTCTATATAATGTGATATTTCTTGCAGTTTTAAGCTCTGGCCTGGTTTAATTATTACATAATCTTGTGGTCTTATTTCATGTCGGCTTAGTGTGTTTTCGTTTACTATTAAACATATTTTGTCAAGGTTATCCAACCATTTTTTATTCATTTCAATTTCACATTTTTGTGAGTTATTATAGCGTGTTATTTTTTCCATACTATAGTCTATATTTGCTTTGTAGTCTAGCAAAAATTTGTTTCCTAATATTATTTGTGTATTAAAACATTCCGTGCTGCTTTAGGTTTTGTAAACATTACCCTAAAACTGAAAAAAATTTTTTACATAAAACTTACTTTTTGGTGATCATATGCAGAAATGAAGGTCATAAATGATCTCCCAGCAGTATTACTGGTGAATACCATATTTTTAATCCATCAGTCACCAGTGACCGTGCCGCTCCCCACATAGTCCGAGATGCACTGGTACTTGTCACGCACTGTCAGCAACGTTCGTATTAACAAAAAAACAGTTCCTTTCATTTACTAATACATTTATTACACTCACCATTTAAGTTTGAAAAAGTAAAAAAAGTTTATATACACTATTTACACTTTCTTAACCGCCTTACAGGTGGTACCTGTCAAAGCATGCGCCTAGACAGAGGCCAGGCTTATCCGGACAAGTATCACAATAGTAAGGGGTCTTCTTGTTGCGCTGGGTTTGGTAACAGATTCGACAGTTCTTTCTCTTTACTCTGTTTGAGTCATTGCGTTCATCATTTTTTTTTAATCGTGTGAACACTCAGGCGCAACATTTTTTGGGTGCGGCTTTCAAGCGGTGTGTCCAGTGGGGCAACAGTCCTCGAATAACCTCAAGCCTAAAGTCATACAATGTCATTTTTTGTTCAAATTTGTTACGAAGGCTGTGTGTATTCAATAGCATCATTTGCATGATATCAATGAAAATCTTTTTGTATCAGCGTAAAGATTTTCTTTCGCAAGGATAATAAGGATAAGAGTTGATCAGCCCGATCAACACCACTCATGTACGAATTGTATTGTATTATGGGTAGGGGCTTTTGCACAACAGTATTCCTCTTGGTGTGAAATCCTGCCATATCATTTTCAAACTGTGTGCTAATATATGTAACAACACATTTGTCTCTCCACTTCCCTATCATGACACTTTCGCCGTACCTGGCAATAGTTTCTCCTTTTTTCAATTTGGCAGACTTTACATAATCCGGTAAATTTTTTCTGTCAAGACGTAAGGTTTCTGTACAATAAGTATCTTTTGCCAAAAGTTTTGCAGCTAAACTGAAACTATTGTAAAAGTTGTCCATAAATATTGAATGGCCATTATTAAGTTTTTCTTTGAGCAGGTGTAAAACTACTTTTTCCGTATGTCCTTTCCCATCTACTAATGGATCTGAAGAACCTGCATACACATGAAATTTTAGGATGTCCTGAGTGCTCTGTAAGTGTGTAAAGTTTGATACCGTATTTATGGCGTTTCCCTTTTATATATTGGCGAAAGTGTAGTCGACCTCGCCAAAGGACCATTGCTTCATCCAATGACAATTCTTTTTCAGGATAATAAATGTGGTTCATTGTATTATTAAAATAGTTCAGAGCAAAAATGATTTTATCCATGCTTGAAGTTTCCTTGTTGTTAGTGTTCTGAACACATAAACATTGTAAAATGATTAAAAATCTGTCTCTTGAAATTACATGACGAAACACAGGTAACTAAAATAAACTGTCAGTCTTCCAATAATCTTGTAGACGATTCAGTCTTATGGTTCCAGTATGAAATAAGAGGCCAAAAAACTGTAACAACTCTTCAACCGTCAGGTCCCTCAACTTATTAATTCTTGAATTTGGCATTAATTCTTTCTTACCAAACACTACATGTGCGTAAGAGTTTGTAAATTTAACTATGTTTTCTAGAAAAACCACATCAAGTAATAGCCTAAAATAATCATAAGGCTTACGTTGGCCTGGAAGAGGTACTAACAGTTTAGGCTGTCAGATAACATTAATAGGCTTCAAACCGGAGGTTGTATTAGCCCATACAGGAGGTGTTGCTCCAAAATCTAAATCATCCTCAGAAACATATAAAGCTTCAGATTCATCAGAATCATCATGAACTAATTGCTGGATTGGATCTACATTGCTGTCAGCAGGGGGCATGTCATCATCACTCTGATCAAGACATTCCAATATAGCTACAGAAGAAGTTCCAGGGATGGCAGGATCCATTTTCAAAATAATAATTATTACACAACACTAATGTCTATATGTACAAACACTTAACACTATATAATAACAGCAATAGTTAATTACACACACGCGGTCTTCGGTAACCGCCTCGCTACAGGTGCAAAACTGAAACCAACACTACCGCAAACACGCTACGGAACGTAACAAAGAAGCTGCATAAACTCAACCTTTCACATGCAGTGGCTGGACCACACTAAACTGGAATAGAATAATAGGTTCGCGCGGTCACCAGTGACCGCAGTGCTCCCTAGCATCATCGACTCATGGTCACCGGTGATGGCGTAGCACGCAATGTGTTAATACCTGAGGCTATGTAAAATTTGTGTGTGAATTTTATTCGATTTATGGTGAAAGGAATTTCATTTTTCCGTGTATTTTTAAATGTGTGCCAGTAGCAGATTTTATGGTAGGTACTGATTCTATATTATTTGGCATTCCTTTTACATACTCGTAATTACAAATTGATACATTAGCTCCTGAATCCAGTATGGTTTCTATGTTTTTAATTTTCATTGTGTTAAATTCTACGTCAATTGTACAAACTCTTGAAGTTTTCGTATTTTGTGTAAATATTGTGTTTTATACATCCCAAGTTATGTCATTTTCTGATTTTCAAGCTTTGCTTTGAAAGGGTGATTGTCCTTCTTACAAATTGAACAACTTTGTTTTTGTATATTTCGTGGTTGGTAGTTATTAAATTTAGTTTGGGTGTACGGTTGTTTAGTTTTAAATTTATTATTATTTTTATATTGAGACATGGGCTTATGAGTTTGTTTATTAAAATTGAATGTGGATCGTTTTTCCAGTCCCTTTTCTGCCAGGGTATTGACCAGTTCTGTCAAATTTTCTAGTTTTTACGTTAGCATGTTCATTGCTATCATATTTCTCTTTATTATTCCCTTTGTGTTGGAATGTCTTAAAAACTTTTGTTTATTTAAAGTTTGTTGTAGGATTATTTGGTCAATTCTCTTTAAATTTGTTTGTAATTGTTTTAGTGTTAAATTGTCCATTGTAATAACTTTTTCACAAATTTTTGGTTTTAATCCCTGTATGATATGAGTAATTATTTGTGTTTCTTCCATGTTCGGGTTCATTTTTCTACAAATAGCTTTGATTTCTATTAAAAAGTTTATTGATGGCTCACTTTCCGATTGCATTTTGCTTTCTAATAACATTTGTAATGTTTGGCCTTGAGCTATTGGTGCGAATATACTAATTAAATCATTTTTTGCATTCTCCCAGGTTATGTCCCTCTGTTGGTTTGTTTTAACGAAACTTTCGTACCAATTTAGGGCTGTTTTGGTTAGATAAGTGGGCAATACATTTATTTGTGTCTCTGGTGTCCAACCATTAGCGTTTGAAGCTATTTCATATCTTGCAATAAATGTGTTTATGTCTTCAGAAGTTAAACCAAGATATTGCGTGGGTTGTATGTACTAAGGGTATTTTATCTTTTCTTTCCATTTTTTGTTTTAATATCTCGTTGTTAATTTGGGGTTGTTTATTATCTTTGTAACTTGGTTGTTTGTTAGAGTGTTGTCTTTCGAACGTTACTGCGTCGTACATATTTGTGTCTGAACTTTGTGAACTTTCTTGAGTTTCTTGTGTTAAATTTTTCTTTGTGTTTCTTAATAATTCTAACTCCCTTAATTCTGGGTATGTGTCTTTGTAATGTGCGATTAGGGTGTTAAAATTTTTTAAATAATCATATGCGTCATTATAATCTTGGTCTGTTTTTATAGCTATTTGGAATTATTTTGATTTAATTAAAGAAATATTTTTGGCTCCCTCAAAATAGCTTAGTTAGGTATCATGAGATACTTTTATCAGCTTATTTATGATGAAGGAGATTTTCCTTAATATTTAAATCAAAACACTTGTAATACAACTTTTTATTATTATTTTATTTATATTGAATTTTTTGAATTTTATTATTTTATATCTCGGGGTTTTGGTTGGTGCCGGCTTATCTTCAAGAAATCATTAATAATAAAAAGAAAAAATAATAAATCAAATATAACATAAAAAATCAATCAATAACTATAAAAATGTATTATCGAAAATAAAAAAAGAAACTATATATATTTCCAATATATATATATATATTAAAAAAATTATCAACACTTTCAGTTTCTCTTCTTAATCAATTAAACAAAAAAAAAATATATTTAAACAAAAAAAATAGTTCAATCTCACCAATAGCTGTAATATTTTCTTTTCTCAAAACTGTTTCTTGGTTATTGTTTATTTTAATATTTTTGATCCTTTATCCATATTTTTTACCATTATTTTACTTTTTGAATTGTATTTTACAAATTATAACATGTCTATTTTTCCTTCTTAAATTAATCACCTTCTTTTTTTTCACAATTATTTAAATATTTTGTTATGATTCATTATTTGACCATTTTGTCTTATTTAACCTTAAATATATTCCACTGCACTGTCCATATCACACATTTAAAACAGTAATGAAAAAAATTTTTTTCTTCTTCTTTCTCCTTTTGCACTGTTGTTTTCCATCACATGTTTTACTTGTTGTTTTGAACATATGTTTTCTTCTTTTTACTGATTTGTTAACTAGATCTTTTATATATATATATTAATATATTAATTTAAATTTTATAATTCATATATTTAAAATAGTTAATGAAATAAAATTTTTTTTTAAAAAAATGAAATACTTGAACAAAATCCATATAATACTTTTCTTGATTAATAAATTTCCAAATTTATGCTCTTTGTATAGATCCACTTTTCAACATTATTTTGAATTGTTATAATATCTCCTGGTAACTTTCCTTAAAAATGTTTACTTAAATATTTTTATGGAACAAAACAAAATTAACAATAAAAATATATAATTTATTTAATAAAAAAATTAGCAATAATTTTTTTTTTTTTTTTTTTTTATCGGCTGATTTATTTAACTTGAAATATCAGTATTAATATCATTATCAGATCACCATTACTATTTGTTGCCCTGTATCAGTGATTGGTGTTTCAATTTTTTGACTACTACTGTCCTTATTTGTAGAAATTACATCAATTAATTCTTCATCTGATGACAGTTGTGATATTAATGAAATTAATCCTTCACGGACTTTAGCAATAAGATTCCTAGACTCCTCATCCGTAATCTCCTTATAAACACAAATATTAATAGCAAGATCAAATTGACACCAATACAGTTGTTCTTCTTTATCTTTACCTAGAAGTTCCAAACGAAGTTCTTCCTCTGTCAACTTGTTGATATCAGACTTTAATTCGCTATTGAGATCAAACTGAGACTCCAATAGCATTTTTAAGAGACACAGTTTAACAGTCATTTTAGATTTTTTATAACCTGTCCTTTCCAAATTCCAACCATTTTCACTTAAATAAGAGTGATAAAATTTAATTAGGGTACGTTCCCATTTTTCTGTTATCACAGATTTATGAACTTTTCTTATATAAAATTTGTAAATTTTCTCAAAGTATTTCATTAGGTTATATTCCCTGTCATAGAATTTAGATATTTGGTTTTCTCCTATTCCAGTAGTCGGACCACTACAGCTAACAAATATTTGGTGCTGGTAATTAGGCCTATGTTGTTTTTTCAGTAAATCTTTTTCGATAGCTCTAATTTTGTTGTTGTGACCTTGGACATTTAGTTCTAATGACTCCAATTGTTTCTTTTGCTCCGCCATGACATTCCTTTCTTTCTCAATTTTATTCTCTAATCTTTCCTCTAATTCCTGGCACCTCTGATTGGTCATCTGTTCATTTTCCGTTTTCACTATCTCTTCTTGGTAGGTCAGATCTATTTGAATCTCCTCTTTCTGAGTCTGAAGTTCACTTCTCCACTCCTTGCGAGAAGTTTCCCTTTGCTTATCCAATTTATTCTGTAAATCTTCCTCCAGTTTGTTCATTCTAGTCTTCAATTCATCCTGGACCGAGTTTAAGTGTTTTTTCACATCTGCTACAATAATTTTTTGATTTTGTTTGTTTTCATCTTGAATTTTTTTTAATTGTTGGTTAATTTTATCTTGATTTTCTTTGTTTTCATCAAAACGTTGTAATATTATCTTCAACCATGGGGGTTGAGTTTCTAATTGTAGGCCTAACGTTTTTACAGTTGTTGATTCCATGGTAAAATCTGTCCTAAAGTTATATCTTTGGTTATTGTCCATAATTCTAGATTAACTTATCTTTCTTACAAACTATCTTTTATAGTTAGTACAATTATTATAATTAGTTATAGAAGTTATTTGGAGTAGTGTACAACTTGGAAAAAAGCCCCACGTTGGGCGCCAAAATGTAATACAACTTTTTATTATTATTTTATTTATATTGAATTTTTTGAATTTTATTATTTTATATCTCGGGGTTTTGGTTGGTGCCGGCTTATCTTCAAGAAATCATTAATAATAAAAAGAAAAAATAATAAATCAAATATAACATAAAAAATCAATCAATAACTATAAAAATGTATTATCGAAAATAACAAAAGAAACTATATATATTTCCAATATATATATATATATATTAAAAAAATTATCAACACTTTCAGTTTCTCTTCTTAATCAATTAAACAAAAAAAAATATATTTAAACAAAAAAAATAGTTCAATCTCACCAATAGCTGTAATATTTTCTTTTCTCAAAACTGTTTCTTGGTTATTGTTTATTTTAATATTTTTGATCCTTTATCCATATTTTTTACCATTATTTTACTTTTTGAATTGTATTTTACAAATTATAACATGTCTATTTTTCCTTCTTAAATTATTCACCTTCTTTTTTTTCACAATTATTTAAATATTTTGTTATGATTCATTATTTGACCATTTTGTCTTATTTAACCTTAAATATATTCCACTGCACTGTCCATATCACACATTTAAAACAGTAATGAAAAATTTTTTTTTCTTCTTCTTTCTCCTTTTGCACTGTTGTTTTCCATCACATGTTTTACTTGTTGTTTTGAACATATGTTTTCTTCTTTTTACTGATTTGTTAACTAGATCTTTTATATATATATATTAATATATTAATTTAAATTTTATAATTCATATATTTAAAATAGTTAATGAAATAAAATTTTTTAAAAAAAAAATGAAATACTTGAACAAAATCCATATAATACTTTTCTTGATTAATAAATTTCCAAATTTATGCTCTTTGTATAGATCCACTTTTCAACATTATTTTGAATTGTTATACACTTTTCACAATTTCTTAATACTACATTTATTTTAATGGTTTTAGATTAGATTTAATTTTAGATTAATTATGATTTTGGAACTGTCAATTTATATTTGATTAATTAGTTATGCTGTGGTTTTGTATTATTTATTTTAATTCTGGGTTAATATTTTAATTTGTATTAATAAATTATTTTTTATTTTTTATTTATGAGATCTTTCATATAAACATATTTATATATTTTTTAACTACTTACAGATTTATTTGGCTATCAAACTGCCACACTTAAAAATTCCCTTTACACACAATACGCTTTTTTTAAAAAAAATTATTTTTATTGATTTCTCACTTGATACACACTTGAATTTTATAATGATTATTATGGCTTTACTTGCCTTTTGAAACACACTTGGACTTATTAATTTAATGAAATTATTTACACATTTTGCTTTGGACCGTTACTACGTCTAACTGGCCTTGTGATAGTTTTTAGAATGTCTTAAGAAAACTTGCGCCTCTCCCACTTTTTTCATTCACGCGGTTAATTTTTTTAATTTAGCATTGCACTTCCTTTGGATTCCATTGGTTATTTTTTCGCGGGCTTTTCTTGATTGGACGTTGCTTTTTGCAATCTTGTGTTTTACAGTGGAAATTTTACAGAGGCCAATTCTCAGGGTTTTATGTGTAGCTTGCAAATATTATTTTCTCTTGGGAAACTTAAATTGAACAACCGTTCTGCCTTTACATGTGTAAGTTGTTACTTGAGACTGTTCTGCATATGTGAATTATCTTTATACTATCAGAGATCATTATTTTTTAAATATATCTCTGACAAGACGTGTTATATTTTTATTTTGTTCCAAAACGGAACAATAGAAAACCGTTAAAAATGTGAAAGTATAAGGTTTAAAGAACGATGATGAGTTGCTTTGGTAAAAGACGTAATTAGTAGGTAGTGATGTATAAACAGTTGTTAGAGATTGATACACAAGAGTTTCTTTTATACAAACAAACAATGTGCCATGTGCTTTTTTCTATTAGCTAATACAGGCTAAAGGTTTGAATTTTAAGATGAGTGTTTTCAAGACAATAGATCATTAAAAGAATGATCAAGGTACTATAAGCTTTGATTTAAATTGTGAACTGATAATCTGTTATGTGAACTTGTATAGATGTGGTGTGAACAATTAATTGATTGCACATGTTTCAGTGATAGATGATGCAATCGTAACTTAATAGACAAAACCGTTATGTTATAAGAAATGTAGAACAATTTAAGTTAAAAAACATTAATAATCATTTTGATACACTAACAACTGTAATGAATTCTGTAAAGCAAAAGGGTGATTTGAAGACATCAGCACAAAAGGACAAAGGACTTCCACGAGGCACCATGGAAATCTGGATCACGAAAGGAACCATTTTCGAGAAAAAATGTTTTTGACTAGGAAACAACGTGTTTGGTATCCACGTAAGGAACATTTATTCTAAAATTATGTCTATATATGATATGATTTAAATTTGTCAATGTTAGGTATAAGTTTTGAATTGATAATTTGAAATTTTATAATAAGGCAAAGTCTTATATTCCAAAGTATAAATAATATTAAAATAAAATCTTTTTATAATGAATAAAGTAAAGAAACTTGCTCTAATTTAAAAAATATAATAAATTCATTTAAATACATAAAAAATTAACTCAGTTGCAACTATAAAGTAAATTCAATAACTAAATTCTATTCAACTTTTTAAACAATATCATTTAAATGACTTACATTTATTAGGATGTACTAGGATTAGATATTGCATATGATTGCTTAAATTTTTGTATCTGTTCATTATGAATGTGTTTTAATAAATATTATGTACTATTTCAGCACAAAAGGACTTCTATTCTTCGACACTAATATCCTGCTAAGTACACTGTAAAAGAACTTGTGACCGTAGAGATTTTAAACTTAACAAAATTTAAACCTAAATTCAATTATTTTTATATTTTATTTTGGTAATTATTGAATTACCATGGCGCCCAACTTGCATAGCACTTAGCTTCTTATATATATATATATATATATCTTATTCTATTAAACGAGCAAGGAATTGTATGTATGTACCTATTTCCAGTCATTTTATCTCAAAAACTACTCTAACGATTTTCTCCATATTTTGTACATAAAGGGTTTTCAACATCAGGAATCCAAAAAACTTGGTCAAAATTTCGAGAAAAATCATTTTCTATGAGTTTTTACGATTCGAAAATTCTATTAAACGAGCAAGTATGTAGCCTATGTACCTATTTCCAGTCATTTTATCTACAAAACGAATATATATATATATATATATATATATATATATATTATAGCATTTCATGATAACAGTATTTGCAATCAGCTGGCAGCAGGAATTAAATAATCTCAAATAAGTTAATATGTAACTTGTATTTACTAATTATTTAGATGCAGAGAAGTTATTTGTAGTGTGTTTATGTAAATAATAAAGTTTTTAATAATATCTCTTTATCATATCCAAAATTATATCATTATTGAATAAATAATTCACTGGCTGATTATTCTGTTCAAATACCAAAATATAATTTGGCCTATTATAAAGTAAACCAACACTCATAAACAAACTCGTTGTCTTGACAACGGATTCACCGCTCAATAAGAATGGACAACTCAAAACAATGCAGTTGTAACCGGCAAGCTTAAAATACCGTAACGTTTTATTGTGGGACTTCTGAAGGAGCTAGATATCTTTTTTTTGTGTGAGGAAAAGTGAATTTCGTGGTCACATCGACCGAAGTTGAATCTAGAACTACACAGGTAACGAAACTAAACATAGCGAACAATTTGAACTAAATTCTTTCCATCATACATCAAAATTACATAACTTTTCTGCGTGCAAATGAAATTCGAGCAGCTGAAACCCATGCTCGTAGGGAACAACGTCTTGAAGAACAGCGACGTCGGAATGCTCGTCGCCAAAGACGTTTGTTAGCTAATCCGCTGAAACCTACTTACTAGTTAGTTGTTCAAAGTGATGTTTCATGTCACCGTTTAGGAGCATTTAATGTATCGTGCGTGCATTGTGGAGCGTTACATTTTCCTGAAGAACACGTAGGTAATCGAAATAATAATTCATTCGGGGATTGTTGTTTGAAGGGTAAAATTAATATTCAACATGCTGATTTTCCAAATGAATTAGCAAGACTTTTTTTGCATAGGCATCCCTTATCTCCTGAATTTCATCAGAGAATCAAAAGTATAAACTCACCGTATGCAATGGCATCTTATTCATGCGATGATGACCGTACAATAAATAATCGTGGAATATACACTTACATTGCCAACGGTCAGGTTTATCATAAAATAAATGCAGCTGCACAACCAACTCAAACTCCAGAAGGTAATTTCGAAAAACCTCTGTATGGACAAATGTATTTTCTCGACCCAGATGAAGCTGTAACGGAGCGAGGAAAACACCCTTTAAATGTTGGGATTAGTGTACCATTATTTGAGTTAGTAGAGGGAATCATACGTTCTGAAAATCCATTTGCACGGGGCTATATGATGATGAGGGAAGTAGCAGAAGATGCTGAACGAGAAGCAGCTATTCAACAGATACCAGTACCAAATGTTAGGCTTTTATTCACTTGCCCAGAAGGACTTGATCCAACAAGATACAATGTTCCTCAAAGCAATGAAGTATGTGCTGTGGTTACTTTGAACGCTGATCAAAGCTTTCCAGATAATCCACTAATAATTAGACAACGCGGAAAATCAGTTCAAATAATGAAAAATATTGATAAACACGCAGAACCATTAACATACCCACTATTTTTTCCTAAAGGAACATTTGGTTATTCACCGGGTATGCTGCTGAGAGAAGGATATCCAAGTAGAGGTCACATGACTAGACTTGAGCTTGCACGATATAGAATAGCTTTTCGACCACATTTAGCAAAATGTATTTCACTCGATGAAACAATAAGGGGATATGATTTACGTAACATTAAATTTAATGCTTTGCATTATGGTGGACGGCTGTTTCAACAGTACCTTGTAGATACTTACATTAGAATAGAATATGATAGAGTTCAATGGATAAAATTGAATCAAAAGAAAATACTTGCAGACAGTTATACATCTGTTACAAATTATCTTAACGAGATGGCAGAAAAAAACAATGCTGTCTTGGGAGAAAAGATTATACTTCCATCGTCTTTTCCTGGCTCCACTAGATATTATTCTGAGCATTTTGAAGATGCTATTGCTCTGGTTAGAAGATTCGGGTCTCCTGAATTTTTTATAACCATGACATGTAACCCGGATTGGCCGGAAATTAAGGAAGCTATTAAGATAATGAATGAAAATGGAAGTGATTGGCAGCAAATAGTTCAAGATAGACCAGACATTATTGCTAGAGTCGCATATTTAAAATTTGTAGAGTTAATTGAAGATTTGGATAAAAAACAAATTTTTGGGCAAGTTGCTGCTTACGTTTATACTGTCGAATTTCAAAAAAGAGGTCTACCTCATATGCATTTGTTAATTATTTTAAAGCAAGAAGATAAGATACATAATCCTGAAGAACTAGATGATCTCGTTTCGGCAGAAATTCCAGACGTAGAAGACGAGAATTAGTTAAGAAATGGATGATTCATAATGCATGTGGTGAACAAAATCAAAAGGCATCATGCATGGTGAATAAAAACGGTAGAATGAGTTGTAGGTTTAAATTTCCTATAGGATTTCAAGATTCGACCTCTTTAATAGACGATGGCAAGCCAAAGTATAGAAGAAGGTATGATCCTAAATTAGATCAAAATAATAGAGATTTGTTCATGAAGAGGCAATTTATCGTAAAGATGCTCAAGGTCAAAAAATAACTCGAGATAATCGCCATGTAGCTCCTTACAACCCATACTTCGTGAAGAAATTTAACTGTCACATAAATGTTGAATACGTTGGAAGCATTCGGGCTGTTAAGTACCTTTATAAATATATATATAAAGGCCATGATTGCGCTTCTTTAAAAGTTGTCCCAAATCAAACAACTATAAATTACAATGAAGCAGATAAATTTATACAAGGTAGATGCATAACTCCACCTGAAGCTTGCTGGCGAATATTTGGGAATGAGATACAAAAAAAAAGTCATTTTGTTCAACGACTGGATATCCATTTGCCTGGTCAATATCGAATTCAAAATATTGAACAAGCCCAAGAGGATTTACTAAATATAGGTAGAAAGGGTTCAATGTTAGAAGCTTACTTCCGAGAAAACCAAGTTAAAAAACAACGAATTGAAAATAATGACAATACAGAAAATAATACTTTTTATTATTACTGGCAAATGCCAGAATTTTATCAATGGGAAGGAAAAGAAAGCAAATGGGTTGAAAGACAACGGAATATACGAGTTATTGGTAGAATACACAATGTTACATTTGTTGCACAACCTGAGTTATATTTTTTATGTTTACTTTTGTATCATGTTAACGATGCTGTGAGTTTTGACGATCTGCTTATGGTTAATGGTGTAAAATGTAATTCTTACAAACAGGCTTGCTTAGGTAGAGGTTTAACTTACGATGATAAACAATGGGTTGATTGCTTACGAGAATCATCATTGTCAAAAATGCCAAGAGCAATGAGAACACTTTTTACACAAATACTAATATTTGGAGCTCCCGAAA
This sequence comes from Aphrophora alni, assembly GCA_963513935.1. Taxonomy (NCBI): domain Eukaryota; kingdom Metazoa; phylum Arthropoda; class Insecta; order Hemiptera; family Aphrophoridae; genus Aphrophora; species Aphrophora alni. Next base: position 98,007,838 of record OY740769.1, on the reverse strand, counting down.
ACTCGAAGAACCTGTGGGATACATTTAAAGAAGATTTGGCTGAAGATTTTATTCATCATGCCATAGAAAATGGTACTTCTGTTGATGAAGCTATTCAAAAAGCTTACAGAATTATCGCTCATAAGCTCAATACTCAAGCAACTGAAGGTCGAAATTTTCAATTTTGGGTAGATCGATTTCAGATGGATGATATTGATGGTTACGATGTAATTAATGATGCGATAATAAATATTGATCGATCTTTTGCACTTGGCGAAGAGATGAGAAAACAACTTCGTTGCAATCAAATTGAAGTTGTTGATTCCATAATAAATACACTTGATAATAATTTGCAACAGAGATGCATTTTCATTGATGGACAAGGTGGAACTGGAAAAACATTTATTTATAAAACATATCATGTTCTTTCGGCTAAAAATTATAAAGTAAAGTGTATGGCTTTTACAGGAATCGCAGCAATGCTTGTGCCAAACGGCCATACATCTCATAAAACTTGTGGCCTTCAGGTACCCTTAACTGCTGAATCTGTTTTGAATATTAAACCTGGATCAGCTAAAGCTAGAGAGCTTGCAAAAATTGATATTTTCCTAATGGATGAAGCTCCTATGCTCCTTAAATACGGACTTAAAAACATAGACGGGTTATTACGAAGTATAGCTAATCCAAATTTACCATTTGGAGGTAAAGTTATGGTTCTAGGAGGAGACTTTCGGCAGTGTTTGCCAGTTCAACCAAGAGCTAATCGAAGTGAACTTGTGGATTTGTCAATAAAAAAGAGCCCTTTGTGGCATAATTTTTTTCATTAACAGAAAATATGCGTGTTGATCCGGAGCAACTAGAATTTGCTAATTATCTTCTACAAGTTGGGAATGGTGAACTTCCAAAAAACGAGTTGGATGAAATTAAAATTCCAAGTGATATCATTTCAAATGGTGATTTAATCGATGAAGTTTTTGGCAACTGCCTGATTAACAGACAATATGGAAATATGAAAGACCGAGCAATCTTAGCACCATTAAATAAGGACGTGGCCAAAATTAATGCTGAAATCATTGAAAAGTTAGGTGGTGAAAGTCAGCAATATAAAAGTTATGATTCAATAAAAGATCCAGCAGAAGATACATTGCAATTTACTCCTGAATTTCTAAATTCAATTGAAATTGTAGATTTACCTCCACATGAGCTAAAATTTAAAAAAAACACAATAATTATGCTTTTGAGAAATTTAGATCTTGCGGAAGGCCTCTGTAATGGAGTTAGACTCACTGTTACCCAGTTATGCAACAATATAATTAAAGGGAAAATTATAACTGGTGAACATTCTGGACAAGAAGTACATATTCCCAGAATAACTCTGGAATCAAACAAAAGTCAGCTGGGATGTTCAATGCAAAGACATCAATTTCCAGTCAAACCCGCATTTGCCATGACGATTCATAAATCGCAAGGCCAAACATTTGAGTATGTTGGTGTTGATTTAAGAAGTCCAGTTTTCATGCATGGCATGCTTTACGTAGCATTTTCAAGAGTAAAGAGAAGAAACAGCCTAAAAATTTTGTTACCAGCAGAAAATAATGGCCAAATACATGGTTATACACGAAACGTTGTTTGGACGGAAGTATTAAATTAAAGAGTTTCAAGGAAAAATACACAATTATAAAAAAGGAACGTCCAATCGAAAAAATCCGGTGAATATCATCCTATGAAATCCAAAGACAATACAAAAATAATTTAAAATGATTAACCATATAAAAATAAGTGAGGGAGATGCTTCAAAACTAGCCACAGTATTCTGACAATAATCAAACCAACCGATGTATAACAAGTCTATTCCAAAAGTAAAATGTGTTAAGAGTAAAAATGTTAAACAAGTTCAAAAATAATTATAATGAGTGTAACTCAAAGCAAGATAAGATATAAAAAGCATTATGAAGTGTGTTAAGCAACTGTTAACTGTTAAGTAAAAGTTCAGAAATTAAATCAATAACTTTAATAAATTTTATTAATAAACTACCTGAAGAGATTCACGATAAGGGAGGAGGAGTTCTGCAGCCACTGTGGTGATGAGTATGATGATGCAATGCATACGCTCTTCATATGCAAGGCGTGGAAAGGTGTACAGAGTTATTGTAGTCCAAGTGGATGTTAACAACTTCATAAGTCAAATGGTGGAATCCATTGAAAAATGGAAAATAGCTGAGGATTTCGTAATTACCATCATGAAAGGAAGGCAAGCACATAGAGATTAATTAAGGAATAGTACTAAAAAGAAGAACTAGGAAGGAGGGTTTGCCAACACGATGGGTATAGCCGGAAGGTGGTTCCGTGTTTGGCAAAAAAGCCCTGGAAAACAGAGGAGGTTTTTTTAGTCGGTACGAGTCCGGCACAGGGCCCAGGTAAGAAAAGGTCCATGAGGATTTTTTCCTACTCTTAAAAAAAAAAAAAAAAAAATTATTGATAAAGAAACGTGAAAAGTGAGTAAAGTGAAACTTAAAAGTGCTATCTATAGACGGAAATACAGATAATTGTGTGAGTAGTCAGTAATTTAAAACATTCATCTGTAAGAGAGATCTCATAACTAAAATCATTTAATTAATAACAAAACTAAAATTAAAATCAAACTAAAGTCAATAAAACAAACCAGATTCACCATAAATGAAATAATCTTTAAATCAATTATTTGCCTAACGCTAGGTTTTAAAAATCCTTTGATATTAATTAGCTGAAATAAGGATCTTACGATACCTTCCAAGAAATTTTAAAGATTATAGAAAAATCAAAAGTGACTCAAAATTTATATAAATATCATATAGAAATTAAAAATGCATAACTTTAAATAATATTAAAATACTTCATTATGTTAGAGTAAGAAATTCTATATTAGATAGTAGTAAAGGTTTTTAAACAAAATTAATTCTATAATTAAGTGGGGTGTAGGCTATAGAAAACATGGCACAGTTCTATCTACAAATAAAAGTTTAAAAATATATTTAAAAAAAATTTCATAATGAGAGATAATTATTGTACTTATAACAAAACCAAATAACTAATAACATGCCCACATTTTTGTAGATGAGACAATAACCCGATCTGGTACTATATATATATATATATATATATATATATATATATATATATATATGTATATATATAATTAAAATCAAACCCTTGTTTTTTGGATTATTACAATTAACAACAAATGAAATAGCTGTAGTTATTTTTGACTTACCGCCAGCAATCCTTGGATAATTCTATTTTGTTTATATAGTCATGTATTTATTCACAACACGTGTTTCGGACATTATCGTCCATCGTCGGGTGATAACACTTAGTTAAAATATTCAACACAAAAATACAAGTAACACATAACATTCACGCACGAGAAACACAATATTTTAATGTCACCGTGCCGGCACTACATACTATTTTAAAGAATTCAGCATTTTTACCTTCCAAGTAATGTTTATAAGAGTAATTTTTTTTTAGTTAATGTTCAGACGTTCACAGTTATGGTACCAGAAACACTAGTCTCTAACTAGTCTCTATTGGTCTAATCAGCACAGGTTGAGTTTATAAATTTCCTTTGCAAACGAGTAGACTATTGTTTTAAAGTAATGACAATTTTATATTGCTTTAAGTATTTTTTTTTTGTTAAAAATAGCTTTCATAATTTTGATTTATTAATTGTTAATTGATTTAACTTATTTATTTAATTATATATTGCCTTTAAAGTTCCTAACTCTGTTGAAATTCTATCTGTGTTATTTTAAATTTGATTTGATTATTGTTGACGTCTTTGTAGTGTTTCAGTGAATACATTTTTTAAAAATCAAGGTCACTTCAGTCAGTTTCTCTATATTATTGTTTTCAGGATCTATTGTATTCTGCTAGAAGAAGAATGGTAAAGGAATTTAATCAGGTGATCTACTTTACTCATTTCAATGGAATTTGTGACAATTGACGAAGCTTTGTGACATCAATTATAACATAAGGCCTAAGTTATGAGGTATGAGATAGCAGTTAGATAAACATACCAATGAAATTAACGGTATATCGTAGGCGTGATAGTGCAGACATGACAAAATAGGCCTCCACTCCATAGTTCTGGACAATCCGCTGAACCATTTTCTATGAAATTAATTAGTCACTAGGAAATGGATTTATTCAGAATAAAATCCTTACACGAAAAGAATGGATAAATTGGCTCTTTGATCTATTCAGTAAATATTTATATAGAAAATATTAACCCATAAAATTAATATGTCTAAATATATACTATACACCTAGCTGTAGTAGCTCACCAAATTCTGGATTCATCTCCTTGTTATACCACAGTGTTTGGAAAATTTTGGGAAAGAAGCTGTGCGCTACGAAAAGATGAAAACTGAAATAATAATAATTAAAAAATCATAAATACAAACAAGACAAATTAAAAAACAAATTGTATATTTAGGAATAGTTATTTTTTAATTACAGTATTTGATAATACATTAAAAATAGTCTAATAAAACAAAATCAAACATTTTTACAAATATACCACATCGAAACTACATTGTTCTTTTTCTTCTCAAATTTAACTCGGCTTAATGTAACATTCACAAACAATAAAAATAAAGAGTCTTGTAGATGATAAAATGTGGGAAATATTACGATTATAGAAAGAAAATGATTTTAGAGCCGCTAAAATAAAACTCCCCAAAATAGAAGGAAAATAAGTTTGCATCACAGCAAAGGGAGGTGAATTTTAGTTGATGATAAGGTAGGTGTGAAATTAATATCTTTTGTTTTTAAAGTTTTGATTATTTTTAAATTATAAAAAAGAAAACACAAAATGCATCTTTGTTGTATCTAAAATTGAAGGATAAAACTCTAGTATAGCTTTCATGTCAATAAAATGCCTAAAACTGTTGTAATAGAATTTCTTTTTGATGGAATTCAGTTTCTCCATATTGTGACTAATTTTGTATAAAAAAAGCTGGAGTAGGTTTAATATAAATTTAATATGGAAAGTGAGATGTCTAATAAATATTTCTCTATCTATTTATAATATGACTAGCTCTGTCTGGGGCTTTGTCTACTTCTAAGTCGTGGGCAAATTATGCTTCGAACATATGAAGGAATATCTATAAGCAAGTTATTTACTAAGGCATTTTCCCTTTTCTACACCAACATATAAAATTTATAGGCACCTATATTAATAAAAGAATACAATTTATTTAAATACATTTATTAATTTCCCCCCCCCCCGTCGTTTGCTTGGTCATCATTGACTAATAAAAAAAAAAGAAAAGAAGAGAAAATAAAGACCTCAAGCATTGAATTGTCTAATAGCGTCAGGGTTGGAAGAAAACAAGAGTTGCAAAGAGACCTGATAGGAAAGATGAAAAAGATGGATATAATCCAAAACTACTGGAAAGAAGATGTAAATCTGGCTAGATCTCCTAGGGTTCCCAAGCTCGTACACACTAAAGTACACTCTGAAAGTAAACTAAATTTCTGAACAATCACATGAACAAGTGATAAACCCACCCACAAGTTGCAGCTGTCAATAACAGCATGATTATCACAATTTTTAATTTTTTTGAAAAGTGGAAATTCTCTACAGACTATTGGAAGCATTGTGTCGAGTATTTATATCTACACTCTCCTGAGTATTTGTTCCATTTCTACAAATATCAGGATTTCATGTTGCTTTTATTATTCAAATACATCAAAATAAATATATTAGAATATCTATAATAAACCATTTATAATAAGTACCAACTTTCTTATAGATAAAATATTGTTGCTCTCATTTCAGTCAAAAATGTACTGGAGAATATGGACATCCTCTTAACTGATAGCATAAAGTTGTTGAAACTTGGGAACTACTGGAATAATTTCAAAAATGTTTTCAGTTCCAATTTAATGCTTTATATACCAATTTCGTTACTGGCTATAGATATGTTGTCACTAAAAATTATAAGAAAATATGTCGAAAAATCCGTATTTTCTACTTTTTAAACAGTAAAATGGTTATAGCTCAAGAACTTTGAAACAAATTTCAAAAAGTTATAGTTCCAACTAGAATTGAAATCATATACCATCTCTGTCACCGACAAAATATATGTTGTTATAGATTCCGATAAGAATTACTTGCAGATAAGTAATGTTATAACTTGAAAACTAATTAATCAATTTGAATTAAACATAGACTAAAAGCTGACCAGATTATGTACCCACATAGGAAAGAAAATTCCATGAAAATTAGATCAGCGCTTCTTGAGTTATAGTTTACAAACAAACAGAAAGATGAAGAATGAGAGAGAGAATGCATGTATGCTTTTATTATTATTATACACAATCCTCAAAAATGGTAACAAATAAAATACAAAACAAAATACATAATAGTACAATAAAATGAAAATAATAGAAACAAAAACAATACACATTTAAAAGATAATAAGTTAAAGTTTATAATTAAGTTTATATAAATTTAAAAAAATTATTAAAAAATATCCTTACAACATATATATATATATATATATATATATATATATATATATATATATACACAGTGAATAATAAACAAATATATTTGTATTCCTTGACCGGAATTATGCTTTTCTGGCCTTTGTAGTGTTTCTAAATAATAGACTTTCACAAAAAGGGTCATGGACAAGAAGTTGATGACCAATAGGTCAGTTTAAACTTCGGAATAATGGACAACAGAGCATAAAATATCACCCTTTTTCAAGGAATTTGTAGATGCCTCGAAACACATGATGCAATGTTTTTCGGTAATTACCCGCAAGTTGACTTCTTGGAATCTAGGTTTGCTTTCTTTGTGTCTTTTATACAGAAGTTGTCAGTTTCTTTTAAGAATTCAGTTTCAATAAAGATCCCGTGAGAACAGTGTGTATAGTTGTGTATTGTGATGCCATTCAACCAAAAACATTTAACTTTAAACCTTACATGGTTTGATTTTCTCCATTTTAAAATTTTAATTTTCCTAAATTGCCTATTTGTTTATTCCGTATTGTAGTATGAAATGATTAATAAATAACAAATATTATTTAATTTACAAATTTGTGTTTTATTGTGTATTTTTGTGACATTAAAACCATTATCCCTGTTGTACTCTAAAATCTTTGTTAATACCGTAGATAGTCGTGAAACAAAACCAATGTTTAAGTTATTTCACTTTTATCAACCGTTTATCCATTAAAGTATTGTGGTTTATTATACAGTAGGTTAACTGCTAATTGTAATTTCTCAGTGACAAAAAGTGACAACATAAATATAGTACATGTACTGTAAGTAGAGATCCGGACACTTGAGCACAAGAATGGAGTGGGGGATGGTGGGGGTAACCACGTGACCTATGGTGGCCTCCCCCTCCCCCTTGGCCCCTCCACTTGCCCCTCCCTCTAGGCCCCTCCCCCTCCCCCTGCCCACCATCTACCTGTGATGTAATTTATTGTTGTCGACACACACATGATGTCTTACACTTAACTTTTTTAATACTAGTGTGATTCGAACCTGTGAAGTTCGGATTTGAAGGCGGACACTGAGACGGTTTGGGAAAAGCCAAAAGTCTCAAGTAAATTTAAAGCAGTTTAAATTCCCGCGATAAAACCATATAGATAGGGGGCGAGGAGGGACGATGACGTCACGCCAACAGGTGCTGTAGACTGCATGTTGGTATGTGAAAAGTCACTTTGCCTCGTTTCTTATTCTATTAAAATACTAAATTATTAAAATAAATAAATGTTCAGTAGAATCAACCGATAAATAATGTCAAAAAATAAATTTAGAATCAATTAAAACAAAAAAGTTATTCAAGTTTTTATAGGGGCTCAAAAACCTAAAATTTGGAAAAAACTTAAATTCAAAATTCAAAAAACGTAGAGTCATAACTAATAGGGGAACTAACAATAATGATAAATAAAAAATATGAATTAATAATAATAAACAGGTGAGAATGGACTTAGAAAGTCATTCTTGGGGAGTTTTTTGGAATTTTTGAGTTGAAGGGGGGATTAATTAAAAAATAATAATAAGTACTATTGAAGAGACCACAATAAGGCACAATAATATGTACTTAGATTCAAATTTGAAAATAAAATAAGGGAGATATAATAATTACAAAAAGTAAAACTTTAAAGCCCAAAAGCGGTTAAATTTGAAGTTAAAGGGGAGAAATAACATTGTAATTATAGATATCTATTATGTAAAAGTGTAAAACATCAAAGCAGAAATGATAATATATAATGGGGGGGTTTTTATGAACAAAAACTTATACGATAAAAACTTTGGGACTTCAAGGACGTATAACTCGAGAACCAAGCGAGCTACGTGAAAAGTACAAACAGAGTTTTTCTTCATAGTAGAAGAGGAACAAGATTTCGTCAAAAGAATTTTGAGAAAGGACTTATCTCAAAATTTGAAAAGAAGAAAAACCGAATTTCGGGAAAAGGGCGATAACTTGCGAACGAAGCGCAGTAGAACGATGAATCAAGTTCCACAAGACCCACAAGATGGAGAGGAAGAAGAATCCGAAAGGAACTTTAAAATCGGTTCGAGCGTTCGAAAGTTATAGCGAGTTGAACAAAAAAACGACCAAAGTCGAGATTTTCATGAAAAATCCTGTAAAGTGGCGCGCGCACCCTCAGTAAGAATCTGGAGTCTGAACCTCATAGTGCCAACTTGGATCACAGATAACGCTAAAGAATAAATACAATAAATTATTATTTAAAAGTTGTTTTAATTAATAATAAAGGAAGAAAACTATTCATTAGTCAAAAAATATGACTAATAAAATATATAGTGTAAATATTTCAGACCAAAAGGGCCTGAAAACACGTAATAAGAAGAAAATACATTTTTCCCTAAAAGGGAGAAATATTGGCTCCAGGTAGTGGAATAATTCCCACTAAAAGGGAGACCATAATTTATCCATCGAAAGAAGGATACTTTTGTTTTGGAATCGACGCAAGGTGGACGTTTCTTCTGCAACAGACTCCGAGCTGAGAGGAAAATTCAACTGTCACTCTACTTAACTGGACTTAGAATAATTTCTACTCCTATCGAACTTCAAGGCAACTTAGAAGAATTCGAGACCAGCATTCAACTACATAGCAGTTTACAGACTCTGGACGGAAAACATCATATCAACATCAGCCTAATTATACAACAAATTCCAAAACCAACTAGAACTTCTAATAAAGTGTGAAGGTATCTTATACTTAAGGAATAATTCGCAAATATTAACTTCATTTCAAATATAACGTCATTAGGGGAATTATTAAAAATTAAATTCATTTTTATACTTCTGCTTTGGTGTTATAAATAATTAATAATTAAATACGACTTTTTCAGTACAGGAAAAACTGTTTGTGGTTCTGTCTGAAAAGTCAAGCGTTTTTATTTTTGTTTAGAATATAGAAAATATTCCATTGGTAAATTTTGTCAAACATATAAATCGTTGTGTTGTTGTTTAATCAATTTTTGTTGTTATTAAAAAAGTTTATGAATTCAACATTTTAACTGTGATAAAAAGAAAAGAATATATAAATCATTCATTTCTAAATTTTGTTGTGTTTTCAATATATATCCATTCTGTATATGCTATTAACCTTGTTTAAATATAAATCTTATATGTGTGCTCTGGTAATATAATTTGAAAATTTTAAAAAGTTATCATCAGAACTTAAGAGCCGATTTCTCCCAAAAGGCACGACCTTAGAGAGAGAGAGTGTTAATTTAAAAAAGAGTCAAATAATCGAGCATTGAGATAAAATTCAGGGAATTTTGCGTAATTTAAAGTTAGTAAGTTTATGAGGACAAGCTCATACTTACTAGAGCCAAGTTTTGCAATATCTTTGATTGTATAAAAGGTAAAAGTAAGCATCTTGGCCTTGCCCGCGCTTGCTCTGAGCAGAAAGGTGGTTCGCCCTATCGGTGGTGATCGTATAGCGAGTTTAAGAGTTCGTGGTAAATAACGTTCCAAAAAGGGACGTAAGAATCTTAAAATCGTGAGAGCGTAGCGTGGTAAGCGGCGTTCCAGTGTCGAGAGAAAGGAACCCAACGACCTCGCGAGCTGAGCGTGGCAACACGCTACCGACTGAGCTAACGTGCATAGTATTACTCGTTGCATATTTAACGCAGTATATAAGCCGCCATGTTGGATAAGTACATTTCGTAGAAGTTCGGACACGAACCCCTTACCGTAAGACGTATCGAGTTTTTCGCGACCGCGAAAAACTCGCGTACGTCTTACGGTACGGGTCTGGGTCGTACCTCTAGGTTAAGGTTACTCTGATGTGTACAACAAAATACAGAGTAGTGTCCAAATTTAATGTGTTATATATTTATACAAAGTGTTATATATTTATATAATGTGTTATATATTTATATAATGTAGGTTCCTCCGTTGGCTCCCAGGGTGTAGCACCTGTCAATCGGGTGTATCGTGTTACACCTAAAACGACCAAAGATAGTTAACCTAACCTATCTCTATTATATGAAAAGTTTCCTACTTTTGCCTAAACCTATGTTCACCACAGCCTACTTGTATCAATATATATTTTTATAATGTGTTATATATTTATATAATGTAGTTTCCTCCGTTGTCTACCAGGGTGTAGCACAGGTCCTAACCTATGTCTATTATAATGTATGAAAAGTTTATATTCCTACTTTTGCCTAAACATATGTTCACCACAGCCTACTTGTATATACCATACAAGTATACCACTTGGTGTCATATACCATACTTGTATCTAAAACCTATCACCAAAGATAGTCAACCTAACCTACTATATTGTATGAAAATTTTATATTCCTACTTTTGCCTAAAAATATGCTCTCCTCTGAGGTTATGTATACAAAAATACACAGAGTAGTGTCTACAGCTGGTACATTTAATGTGTTATATATTTATATAATGTAGGTTCCTCCGTTGGCTACCAGGGTGTAGCACAGGTCAATCTATGCGCAGACAAATCTAGCCTACTTGTATCATATACGTGTTACATATGACCAAATACATGTAACCTAACCAGGGTGTAGCATAGGTCAATCTATGTGCAGACAAATCTAGCCTACTTGTATCATATACGTTTTACATATGACCAAATATATGTAACCTAACCTATGTCTATTATATGAAAAGTTTCCTACTTTTGTCTTAACCTATGCTCACGTGTGTTATCGTGTTACACCTAAAACGACCAAAGATTGTTAACCTAGACTTAACTTATGTCTATTATATGAAAAGTTCCTACTTTTGCCTAAACCTATGCTTACCACAGCCCACACGGGTGTTAGTCTTATTATGGCCGATGTTTTTGCAAACTATTTAACAACCAAAATATATTTTTACCAACCGATTTTCCAACCAAAATATACTTTTAGCAACCGATTTGCCAACCCAAACATCCAATCGGTAACCGATATACCTGTTAGCGACCGATGGATTTGCCCGCATCCACTTGTAGCCATTTTTACAAGTACAGACTTGTCTTTGCTCCCCCCTCTCCCACTGCCCTGGGAGAACCAGAGCACCCCCACCACCACCACCTCCCACCAGAGCGCACCACCGTAGGTCTGCGTGTGCGTTGAAGTGACAAAATGGAGCATTCTGATTGGACGAGAAGTGACGGAGCAGTTGAAGTTATAAATGGAGCATTCTGATTGGACGAGAAACGGCGGTGCAGTTGAAGTTATAAATGGAGCATCCTGATTGGACAAGAAGCGGTCACGTGACCAAATGGACGATACTGATTGGTCGAGAATAACTCCATAAGAGCCCATGTTACGGCCAAATCCCTGTGAACCTAACCCTAAATGTACGAAAGGTTTATGTTCCTACTTTTGCCTAACCTATGCTTACCAGAGCCCACGTGTATTGTGTTACACCAAAGATATTTAACCCTATGTCTATGAAAATTTTAAGTTTTTACTTTTACCTAAACTTATGCTTACCACAGCCCATAAGAACCATCAAAGTACACACCCAAAATTAACCGTACCTACACCGGAGCTTACCTCGTATGGAACCAACCAAGTCACCCGGGTCGTACCTCTAGGTTTAGGAAGAAAAACAAATCTAGTCAGATCCAAGAACTATATTGGTAGCATGAAAGTACAATCTTATACAAAATTCAATTTCCAAAAACACATAGGTTTACAGTTTTACAATGATGTTAAGTTAAACAATGAGAAAAACATGAAAGAGATATGTACAGTTTTATACAAAATTTCCAAAATCATATAGGTTTACAGTTTTAAAAATACAATTGTTAAAATGATATACATGTTAAACAATGAGAAAAACATTCCACCATTAACGTTAGGGCGGAATGGTTACTAAACTCCGTTTTGTCAATACAACCCAGCATTAGTTTGAAAAGCCCTCAAACGGCGTCAACGTTCTGGGGTATGTTGAGGGGTAACCTTAAAAGTTTTTCATTATGTAAAAAATACGCTTACAGTGGCAGTTATCTTTTCTCTACATAGACCACAATGCTTTAATTTGAGTGAACAAGCCGTACAAGCCAATAAATGGCCACAAGGCAACAAACAAACTTCTATATCCGATTGGTAGAAAATTTTACATAGCCTACACTCGCAGGCCAGACTACTGCTGCTGTTATTTACTATAATGCTGCTGTTATTTACTACAAATGTGCTACGAACTCGTTCCAGTGCTCTTATATATCTACATCTATTAGATGTCCATTTGTAATGCTCGACAATAGGGTCTTCATGTAGCTCCCAATCGCCAAGACCTAAACCACAGGTAAAACAATATGTATGGTCAGAAACACCGGCGTAAAAAAATCCTGCTTCCGCCAATTTCGTCATTGACGAGGGATAGTCCCAATTTGAATAGGTCTGTAGCTGTGCCATGTAAGTCAAGTATCGGGAATCGTATACATTTTCTAAATTTATGCAATTGGTCCACCACATCTTCTCACACGCGTTTCTAACTAGTAAATGAAACGAAATAGACTTGTTCTCTGTGTTTTCACGGGGTTGGAACCGTCACGTGGTGCAGTGAAGCTGTTCCTCGTGCTCACATTACAAGCCGGGGCAAGCAGAAGGCTTTACCCCTTGTGGAAATAGCTCCAAATCCATCGCTATTTCCTGTGACCACCACTCCATTACAAAATTGTGGCCTCCAAATTTTTTTGATTTTTTTTACAAAGTTACTTCAAGTCACACAGGTTTATGAGAGATTTAACTCTTCGCCAGGGACCTGAGAAACACACACACACACATACACACCTATGTCACACAGGTTTACGAGAGAATTAACTCCTCGCCAGGGACCTGAGAAACACACAGCCTTACGGGTTTTTACGCCGTAGGGCTCAAATTTGGCTAGGAGTAAATCGTAATAACTTTTAGCACTTTTTAGTGCTCATTTACTCTCTACGTTACTATTATGCTGGGGTAATATACAGTTAATGTTATTGTTATAGGTGAATTTCTCTTCTCGAGGCAAATCCATGACGTGAGGATGGAATTGTCTCAAAAATAGTGCCTTTTCCAATCCTTTTGTAAAAATGATTGCAAAAGGTTTGCACAAGGTACGTATCGTGTCTTCACTATACGATGTACCGCCCTCGTCCCACCTGATATAGTGAAAACGTGATTGCAACCAGCGAGCCGATTTTTGAGATTTTTCGTTAAGGAGAGAAACACTGTAGGGCGGCTTAAAGACTGTAACACTTTGAAATTGATCACCGACTATAGCCAATTCTTTGACTATATACTTGTTGTCGTTGTCTCGAAAGGCGTGAAATTCAACTACCGCCGCCTGCATGTTTCTTAAACAACTTGACTTCGTCGTACAATGTGTCCGCTTCGGGGAGTGTGCTAGATACGAGCTTGTCACTTGCCAAGATCTTAATGATATAGGAGCGTAACTCTTTCTTGATATAAAACAATTCAGAGACACGTCTGAACACGAGCGGCATACTCTCCTCGAGTAGCCTCCATTCGTCAGCGGCCAAGGTCATACAATGCTGGCCGTCGTATAATTGAACATAAAATTTACCGAAAGTATTCCGTACTATTACGTCACCGATACTCATGTTGAATTTTAACGTACTCTTGCTGCCGAGAGCTGCCGTTATAAATTTTAAATGAATCGACAATTCGTTAAGTAGATGATGATTGAAGAAAACAAATTTTCTACCTCCCTGTACTAAAAGTTGGAGAGTGAAACCTGCATGCTGGAATAAACCTGTAGCTATGAATTTACTACACTCGCTGTTTAAGAAATGAACGGATTTAAGAAAAATTCCCAAAGGAAGGTTAGGTGGTACCTGACGCTTAGTAGGAACTCGCTCCACGCCCATCTTGCTCGGATCCACGGTCTCGACTGAACCGTGAGCACACTGCTCTATGACTACTATCACTCCCACTGCGTAAGATTTTTTGTTGAAATGTTCGAGTAATTTTAGGTAAATCGTCGTCAAATTCCGGATCGATTTGTACAAGAGGAAACTCGTGTAATCGTGGTTCGTCGTCGATATCGTATTGATAGTATATCACGTCATCAATCTCGACATCTTCACAAGCTTCACAATATGGGGAACAAAAAACCACTCCTACAGCACCCACTAAAACGTATACCGAATCTGTAGCACAGCCGATGTTACCCGAAGATAGCAGACTCCTTAACGCTGCATAGACGTGTCTCGTAATTTGGATATTTGTGTCTCATCGACTTGAAACTGACTTTTGTTGTGGAGCAATCCGTCATCGATGAATGCTTCGTTCAACATCTCTTCGATCACATAACAATTTAATGAATAGATATTATCCTCGTCAATTACATCATCTAAATCGGATAACCTATCCTTAGGCACGAGCCTGAGGAAAGCGTGAACAACTCCTGGGTATGTGTAGCACATGGTGTCTCGTCTGCGAATGATCGGATCCCTGTGTATCGATAATATTATACTGTGTGCACGTGCGCATCTATTCCACAACCCTTTTCACTGTGCCTGTAAGGAGATTGTACACAATATGCGAGTTGTGTAAAATCAGACAATAGGCTGTAGTAGTTGCAGGTATATTAGCAGAAGTTTCTATTTCTAGTCTGACATCCACGGGATCTGATTTAATAGAATCGTTCTGTTTGGAACAATCGATTACGAAGAGAGGAGATTTTGTAAAAGAATGTAAATCTAGACTCTATCGCTAACTTTTTTAGGAGGGAATAACTGCTCTATAATGTTTCTATATTTTATAGATTTGTTATGATTAACTTGTCCGTTCGGATCGTATAATCTTTTGTGTGCACTGGATCTCACACAGATATCTCTTTACGCTCATAAATCGGCCTCGGTATATATTTCTTCATCGGGTATACGCTTAAACACCAACTGGTACAATCCGGGCGTCCCTTTATAGTGTACTCCGTCAATTATAATTTCACCATTGTCCGACAACTGAAAAGGCTTGTTACCAATCATCATAGACTTATCTTCGATTTTCGGTCCGTAACTGTGATCTATATTCCGACTACCGGTGGTATCGTTCATCATTTTGAGCATATATTTTCGTGCCAGCGGATGTGCGAAAGTACTGTTTACCCATTTTTCAGATACACTTTGCCCTACAGGTGTGGACAATAGTTCTCTTACACTGGGCTGCGGTTGCTCAGGAGTCTCTGCAATTATTTCGGTATCCATAAAATCAACACTGGGAGTAGACGGTACTTCCCCGACAGTACACTCTTCATTTTTCTCTTCCTCACTCTCGCTGCTCCACTCATCCGCTATTTCCGTCTTTACATACCACTCTTCTTCGGGTTTATTTTCTTGTTTCGGCAAAAACAATCCACTCTTCTGCAACTCTTTAATTATTGGCGTGTATTTCTTAGTATACATTCGTTCCTCTTCGGCCTCTCCGTACCTCAACTGTCTGTACTTTTTCTTTATAGCCTTGCGCAATCTGGCTATCTCCAGCGTTAGATGCTCTCGCTTCTCAGACATCTTGTAGAAAGACGTTTGTTGTAAGTATCATGCCTTTTGTATCTTAACACTTTGAGTGCCACAAGAAAATTTTCATAACTGGAAAATTCGGTAACACATCTAAAATGCACAGACTCACCCAAAAATGCCACAGGTATAAATGGTTTTTTGGAGAACTTTGTTATAAACGACACAGATTAAATTGTATACAAGATATCTTAACAAATTTAGTGTCAAAATGTTTAGTGTTACCTAGGCTACAATTATATTTGTAAATAAGTTGGATTCTATATGTAAAAAAAAAATTATTTATTAAAAACCAAATTTAAGATAATTTAGAAAAAAAAATTTACATTTTTTTTTTTAACCTCACAAACCAAAAATATTTTATATGTGGGAAGTGTGCTATTTTCTATCTATATACTGTTTTCTATAAGTGACCAAATTTTTAAATTATTTGGTTGAAAACCAAACTCAAACAAAAAACTTTTATCTCAGAACTAACCTATCCCAACCTAACTTAGGCCTATTTTGTTTACCTGATGTACTAGGTTGATCTAAGTTTATATCAATATCACTATCACTAAACTGATTGTCACTATCACTTTTTGGTTGATATATCGGGTCTAGATCACTGTCATCCCCAAATAAATGTAACAAATCAACTTCAGAGGCTAAAGAGTCATCGTCTGAATAACCTAAAAGTAATCTGTCTAATTCGTTACCTCTTAGATTTTCTTCCGCCATTTCAAAGCAATATATTATCCAAAATACTACTTAAACTTGTAATAACTAAAATAATAACCTTCAACAAACAAATAATAAAATAACACGAACAACAAACTTCAAAAAAAAACTGATGATTGTAGCGAGAAAATAATATCAACACACAATAATATCAGTACACTTCTAACCTGCAAGTGAAAATGACAACAGCTGATTTTGTGCATCTGTAATTGTTGTCATCTGTTTAGTTAGCTAAAACAAAATTTTTTCCACCACTGAATATCACTGGATATACCACAAAGTATTTTAAAACACCGAAATACTATATAGCAGATTACAAATAAATAAATTAAACTACGAAATACGCAGTGGCGATGGATCGTCACCGTGGCATTTCTCGCACGGAAAAATGGTGACGATAGATCGTCACCATGGCACTTCTCGCACGAAAAAATGGTGACGATAGATTGTCACCGTGGCACCAAAAGGGTTAAAAATCTGTTACAATTCTATCAAAACCTATTCTAAATCTTCCATTCTCCGGTTCACTGTCCTTATCTATTACAATGAATCCATGTTTATCTTTCCATGCGGTTGCACAAATGTTTTTAAAAGCGTGATCATTGTAAATGTGTCGTAAATTGAGATCGTCCTGCTTGAAAAGGACCAAGAGATTGGCATTGTCTCGAATCAATTGTTTGGGAATCCTGCTGTACGTCTGTCTTAAGTAGAATTGTGACTTCCCATGGTGAAATAGTTACGTGTATTATCCGTGTTTCTCGCAAGCTATGTCTTCAAAAATTATTATCGAATTTGGCTCCGTTTCACTAGGATGGATGACATTTTCGTTGTCCGTGAATGTGTAATAACCAATTTCTTTGGTATTTCCCAGTATAGTTTCCAAAAACTTGTACTTTGGCTGCTGGAGTGATTTAGAAAATACATAGACGTTGGCAAATTTCAGTCCATTTGGGTTGAAGAGCAGATTAAAAAGCATATTAGTCTTGCCACTGATTGATGGGCCGCACCCTATAGAACTGTGTTTGGTAATTAGGAACTGTGACGGTGCATTGTTGAGCCGCCTCCTGCAACAACGTCAAAGTTTCTTACACGTAGTTTATCCGCTGTGTTTTTAAAACGCATTACGCTGCTCAACGTTTGTCTGAGTACTGTGGAAAACTAACAGTGCTATCCTATTAAATACAAAACCTAAACAACAAGCTTGGTTTTATCAATCCAACTATCGTGTTCCTTGTCAAACCCTAACCACCGCACCAGTACTTTGTTACCCTTTTTGCGTAGTACTTTTTCAACAAGATATACGTTGCCGATCTTTGACCTGCTTAATTCTTTGGCATAGAATCCTCCTTTCAGAATGTCACCTTTCTAGTCTTGTAGAATGTACGTTACAGGATTGGTCGGTACAACAGCGTACACGGTAAACACTTCGTTTGTCCAGTTGAGTAGACATATCCTTTAGCAAATGTCTTTTTAAATTTCGATATTCTAACTTTGTCTTCCACTTTAAATCGCGCCAGTGCTTTTGTACTCTCGCGTGCTGTTTTGTCCAGTAACATTTTCTCATGCTCTTTCAACACTTGAGCGGGTTTCATGCCGATAGTACTGTGCACAGTGTTATTGTATCTCTTTACTACGTTTTTCAGCAGCTCCAACTACTCGTAACTACTGCGTGCCGTAAAGCACGCCACATTATATTTTTCAAAGTATGGTTCAGACGCTCCACCATAGACACTTTCTTGTCTGAAAAAGTGGCGTAGTGATTTATATTGTATTTTTTCATTAATCTCTTCACGTGCATATTGAAAAACTCCTTCCCCTGATTGGTCTGAAAGTTATTCATAGGATGTTTTTTCAGTATCGGTTCTAACGCTATAGATAAGTCTAGAGCAGACTTTGTCTTTAACGGTTCTGCAATTGCAAATTTTGTGAGACAATTTATCATTGTCAGTATATATTTGTAGCCTTGGTTTTCTTTAGCATATGGAATCATTTCCACTAGATCGGCTTGGTAAAGGTCAATAACTCCTTTCAGTGTCACACTACGTGTTTTGAAATTTCTTCGCGCGGGCTTGTGGAGCTCTGCCGCAATGGCTCGTCTTACATCCATTATGTAAATGAGTGTGTTTACAGTTTGGAGGCACTATTTATTTCGTGGAGATACTCTGGTGCACGTAACCTCGAAATTATCCAGCGTCACCGTTGCTTTGGATTAATCCGCCAAAATTGTCAATAAGAGATCGACAGAGATGTCGGAAGCTTTACGAAAAGCAACGTATCCAGGCGTCTTTGTTTCAAAATTGAGACTAGTAAACGTAAAGCCCAACAGATCACCATCAGCTGTTCCATTTTTCATTTTGTCCACCAAAAATTCAAAGCCTCTTTTTATCCAATCAATTTAAATCACATTCTCGGGTGGTGGATGAAATTTAAACTCAATTTTAGTCCTTAGAGTACGAAATTTTTTCGCCTCCCTACTTTGCGAGGAAACAATGTAAATTGGCTCCATAGTTCTTTTCACGGCAAGTAGCTCTAACCGTGTGAGTCACCTTGTCATACATTAACTTTGGGTGGTTGACCGGTGCTACACTCTGGTAGTCGATAGAGTATCCTCATATAAATATATACCAGCTGTGGACACTACTTTTGAATATGGTTGTATACATCAGAGTAACCTAGAGGTCAGGGCAGGGATTTGTCCCCAACATGAGCTCTTATGGAGTTATTCTCGACCAATCGGAATAGTCCATTTGGTCATGTGACCGCTTCTCGTCCAATCAGAATGCTCCATTTATAACTTCAACTGCACCGCCGTTTCTCGTCCAATCAGAATGCTCTATTTATAACTTCAACTGCACCGTCGCTTCTCGTCCAATCAGAATGCTCCATTTTGTCACTTCAACGCACACGCAGACCTACGGTGGTGCGCTCTGGTGGGAGGTGGTGGTGGTGGTGGGGGGTGCTCTGGTTCTCCCAGGGCAGTGGGAGAGGGGGGAGCAAAGACAAGTCTGTACTTGTAAAAATGGCTGCAAGTGGATGCGGGCAAATCCATCGGTCGCTAACAGGTATATCGGTTACCGATTGGATGTTTGGGTTGGCAAATCGGTTGCTAAAAGTATATTTTGGTTGGAAAATCGGTTGGTAAAAATATATTTTGGTTGTTAAATAGTTTGCAAAAACATCGGCCATAATAAGACTAACACCCGTGTGGGCTGTGGTAAGCATAGGTTTAGGCAAAAGTAGGAACTTTTCATATAATAGACATAAGTTAAGTCTAGGTTAACAATCTTTGGTCGTTTTAGGTGTAACACGATAACACACGTGAGCATAGGTTAAGACAAAAGTAGGAAACTTTTCATATAATAGACATAGGTTAGGTTACATATATTTGGTCATATGTAAAACGTATATGATACAAGTAGGCTAGATTTGTCTGCGCATAGATTGACCTATGCTACACCCTGGTTAGGTTACATGTATTTGGTCATATGTAACACGTATATGATACAAGTAGGCTAGATTTGTCTGCGCATAGATTGACCTGTGCTACACCCTGGTAGCCAACGAAGGAACCTACATTATATAAATATATAACACATTAAATGTACCAGCTGTAGACACTACTCTGTGATTTTTTGTATACATAACCTCAGAGGAGAGCATATTTTTAGGCAAAAGTAGGAATATAAAATTTTCATACATTATAATAGGTTAGGTTGACTATCTTTGGTGATAGGTTTTAGGTGTTTGTTTAATACTTACCCTCTGAGGATGATAACTACGTTACTGAAATGTACATAAGTAAATAAATCTTGTTTTAGTGAATTGTGGTCTTGGGTGTTTGAACTTGGCTCAATACAAGTATGGTATATGATACAAGTAGGCTGTGGTGAACATAGGTTTAGGCAAAAGTAGGAATATAAACTTTTCATACATTATAATAGACATAGGTTTATGACCTGTGCTACACCCTGGTAGACAACGGAGGAAACTACATTATATAAATATATAACACATTATAAAAATATATATTGATACAAGTAGGCTGTGGTGAACATAGGTTAAGGCAAAAGTAGGAAACTTTTCATATAATAGAGATAGGTTAGGTTAACTATCTTTGGTCGTTTTAGGTGTAACACGATACACCCGATTGACAGGTGCTACACCCTGGTAACCAACGGAGGAACCTACATTATATAAATATATAACACATTATATAAATATATAACACATTAAATTTGGACACTACTCTGTATTTTGTTGTACACATTAGAGTAACCTTAACCTAGAGGTACGACCCAGACCCGTACCGTAAGACGTCCGCGAAAAACTCGATACATCTTACGGTAAGGGGTTCGTGTCCAAACTTCTACAAAATGTACTGGTGTTTAACAAATGTACTTATCCAACATGGCGGCTTATATACTGCGTTAAATATGCAACGAGTAATACTATGCACGTTAGCTCAGTCGGTAGCGTGTCCGTCTTCAAATCCGAACTTCACTGGTTCGAATCACACTAGTATTAAAAAAGTTAAGTGTAAGACATCATGTGTGTGTCGACAACAATAAATTACGTCACAGGTAGATGGTGGGCAGGGGGAGGGGGAGGGGCCTAGAGGGAGGGGCCAGAGGGAGGGGCAAGGAGGAGGGGAGGCCACGTGGTTACCCCCACCATCCCCCACTCCATTCTTGTGCTCAAGTGTCCGGATCTCTACTACTGTACTATACATATAAAATACTGTGTAGTATGGTACTGTATTTTGTTAATGAACATATGATTTAGGTTCAACATTTAAATTTTCTGAACATGTTCAATATTGTTATAAGACGCTATTCTGGTGGTTTACCATGCATTATTAGCCGGTCTATATAGTAATTGCATCTCTCCCAATAGCGCACATTTTTCAATAGTGGAAATTTTATGCGGTCCGAGCAGTGGAAATTTCACTATATATAACAAAAAATGATACAGTTATTAAACAAACCTTCTCATTTCAAGAGATAGAGAGAAGACATTTCATTTGATATAAATAGAGATTGCAGAAGACTTTGAAAACTTCAAACAATCACAATATCACAGTAGACCAGTGTTGGTGTTTTGAGAGATTTTAAATTGAGAGAATTAAATATCTGCTATATCTAAGACAATAAAACTATTAAAAAAAAAAGTCTCATATTGTTTTTATGTTTAATAATGACTTCTGTAAGCATGGGACATTCTCCAACCAATAAATTGTAAATAATAAATAATAAGTAATTGTAAATAACTTTAAGATAAGTTATCATTTAAATAATAAATATAGAAGTAAACTTTAAATATTATTTATATAATCCGTTTTAATTAAACAAAGAAACAGACAATTGCATCATAGTTTGAAAATGGAATATTCTAGAACAAAGGCGTGTCTAGCATAAGGCGTGATATCTCCATAAAAAGAGATGAACTTGTGGAAGTTTTTCTGATTGGTTAGAATTATGGAAGATTCTAGAACTGTAGTGAGAGAAAGGGGATTGGAGGCTTACAAGTCACTCTTGGTTAGAATGTCAAAGAAGTTAGCCGTGTTCTTCTTGTCAGAGCGTTGATTAGTACAAAAGTGATTAAAATTTAAAGAAAACTTGTTTGTTTGAATGTCGAGTGTGTGGACGTACTAAAATGTAAATCTCTTTCAACAATTACGTGAGTGAAAACACAAAAGTGATATGTTTTGAATAAAGGTAGAAAAAATGAAACCGATCTAAAGAACTGCAAGTAATATGTAACGATTATATAATCAAACTGTTTTTTCCTAAAGGATTACTATGACTTGAACAGATATTAGAATTAGGATTTATGTTTAGATTTAAGGTTAAATCTAACATTAATGTTTGTATTTTTAATAAAAATTTATACTTTAAAAAACAGAATGTGTAATTAAACATTTATTAGAGTACATCCTTCCATTTAACGTTTCACAGATAGCCGGCTTGGAAAGTACAGATTTGGGTCATAACCTTGCTTTTAATAAATATTAGATGAAATAAAATAGGAGTAGTGTTACACGACTTCAGTGTGACCTTGTTGCCAGATGATGCCGCAAGGCGAAACAATTGTAGCTCATTTATACTATTAAAATAATTTTGAAACTTTAGCTTTATTGCTTTATTTAATCCTTGAGTAAATGTGTTAGTGCTCTCCTGACAAAGACAACAGTGACCAGTAAAATGGCGCTGTAGCGGATATAAATAATAATATAATAAATACGATTTTCTGACAAAATTAAGATATTTACATCTATATTAGTAAGTAATTCAACAGTAAAGAAATAACAATAAAATAATAAGGGAAATAATTGAAAAATATCCTTTGCATTTACAGCTGATAACATAATATCCTGTAAGATCTGAATTTAATGTTTCTTTAATTGTTTAAGAACTATAAAAATCAGTAAACTTAATTCAAAATAAGATTTGATGTGTATTTTAGCCATCTTTTAAGTGGCAAAATCAATATTAAATTAAATTAAAAGAATAACCTTGAATTTTCTAAAATTCAAAACTTGGGAATTTGAAATTGGCTTCATTGCAAATTTAATTAAAGCTTTTAGGAGCTAATTCCTCCATCAGAGACAGTAGAGGACACAACACATGGCCATACATATTAGTATACAATTTTTAACTGACATTATTTTTAAGTCATATGACAATAAAAATATTTAGTTAGTTGTAGTGGATCTTTAAAGCTGAATTTACATAAGAAAATACAATAAAATGCCAGACTATACAATTGTTTTTATTACTAATTTGTATGTAATCAAG
Organism: Aphrophora alni; assembly: GCA_963513935.1. NCBI lineage: Eukaryota > Metazoa > Arthropoda > Insecta > Hemiptera > Aphrophoridae > Aphrophora > Aphrophora alni. Next base: position 97,984,323 of record OY740769.1, on the reverse strand, counting down.
TCTAAAGTAAATTTACTATTCTTTGAGAACACTGATTATTGTAAATAATTATATATATTTTATAATAATTATTATTGAACGGTGTAACATAACAAACCATTTGTGAAATATGTAATATGTACAAACGATTTGAGTTAGAAACGTGAAATAAAGGTTAACCCCACTAATTTGTATACATATGACTAATCTTGTAAAATAAAAAAAAAAATTTTAGACCTCCAAAAGGTTTTATTTAGGGAGATGGTTTGTTTCTAAGAATTTTCAAATAGAAACATGGATCAGGAGAAAGTTCATTTTAACCCATTGGCCTAGACATACGGAACTGTTCCGTATAGTCCCCGAGCGGCCCACTAATAGACATACGGAACTTCTCTGTGTCCCGGAAAACAACGTTCTTTGTTAAGCGTAGGTTTGACTGGTTTGACGTAGTTTCGAATAAATGTGTTAGATGACAGCAGCGTCCAATGAGAATGGTTACTTTGCATTTTATTGTAAAAATTATGATTAAAATGTAATTAAATTGCACTTTTTTATGAGCAGTGTTCACGCGCAGTCCCAGTGAAACCTTACGACACGAGTGATATAAGCTAGATTTATTCAGTTTATAATACAATATCGTTATTATACTTTTAGAATATTTAGATTACTTGATGTTGGCAACACTTGTAAGCAACATATCAAATAAACAGATGACTTCTGGGTTCTGATTAGGTTATAAACATTTGTTTTGTTTTCCGTTTTAGTGAATACTTATGTTGTGCTGTGTTTCGTAAATAAAAAATATAGAAAATCGTTATTGTACGTAACTTATATTTGTTATGAAGAGAATTTAATTTAGAATAAAATGGTGAAAACAGAACTAAAATCACAATTACGAATCAAAAGTTATTTATATTTTTCTAATAATGTACAAAATCGGCCATTTTAATTGCTAGTTTAGGGTCAAGCAAAGTTTCCGAAAAAGGCTAGGCCAATGGGTTAAAGTTCTTAGAACTCTAAACATTTTGACATAGTTTTTATCTGTTACCATTTTAAAATGACTCCTCAGAAAATCTGAAAATGGTGGATTCAATCAATTTTAAATTATAGCTAAAATTATTTTCAATATATATATATAAAAAATATCATATAATATACAGTCTACTAAGAGAAACCTCATACCTCAAAAATTTTAAATGACAAATTCGGTCAAGTTGTACATCATAGTATAAAAGTATTAAAAAATCCAGCATTTTTTATGTTGAAAATTTTATTATCTCCAACAGTTTATAAAAAAAAAAACTCTTTCATCAGTGTTTTTAGATAACATATGATAGTAAACAAATAAATACCATAAGTAACAATTAATTAACACTCCAGTAGGCGCGCGGATTACAGGTGTAATCCATGTAATTTGTTTTTCGCCCAAATAGCAGTTGGCAACACGTATAACCTTGAGATGTCATCTACCTTCTCCCCACCTCTTCCGTTACCCGCCAGTGCAACCCCAGTCTTGTCGGCGAGCCTATTCTTGTTAGACAAATTATTTCCTGAGTGTTGTTTTAACTGGATTACAGATGTAATCCACGCGCCCACTGGCGTTACAGTTTTTTTCGTGTTTAAAAATATTTCAGTTTTTTTTCTATTGTTTTATAAAATATAAAACTAGTTATTTGGTGTTGTTTTTGAACGGTATTCATAGTTTCATGTGTTTAGTGGACAATAACATTAGAAAACATGAATAAAAGTGAAAAAGAACAGTTAGATCAGTGGCTAAGAGAAACAGAGGACGACAATGAAAGTTTGTTAGGATTGGAGGACAGAGATGAGACAGAGGAAGATAGAGTGGAATTTGATTGTGTAAATAGAAGTGATGAAATCGGCTTAGAAGAAATTCTAGATGAAGAACTTGGTGATGCTGAAATGGTAGAAGCTACACAGCAAGGTCTTCAAAACGCCGCTCAACGAGTTCCTCAAAATGTTCCGCAACAAATACAACAGGTACCTTTTAGCAATCCAGAATTTTACATTGGGCAAGATAGAGAAACGAGATGGTATTTAGACCCACAAGTAGCGCGAACATCACGCACACCCAGACACAATATAATACCAGTTTTTCATCGTCCAGGGCCACATGGAAATGCTAAACAAGCACAAACTCCTACAATGGCACTTCAGTGCATAATTAATGACGACATAATTTCCAAAATAGTTACCTATACAAATATTTACATTGATAAAGTAAGACCTGAGTTCCAAAGAGAAAGAGACGCCCGCCCTACAGATGCCCGGGAAATACTAGCCTTGATTGGGATTTTATATCTAGCTGGAGCACTGAAAAACGGCAGAAGAAATGTCCTAGACATGTGGGACAATTCCAAAGGTACTGGAATAGAAGCTGTCTATCTTAGTATGAGTGCTAAGAGATTTAAATTTCTGCTACGTTGTCTAAGATTTGACAACATACATACTAGACAAGAAAGACAATCGTTGGACAAGCTTGCCGCTTTCAGAGAGATTTTTGAAAAGTTTGTTGCCAACTGTAAAAGTTCCTACAAACCAACAGATTATATGACAATAGACGAACAGTTAGTTGGTTTTAGAGGCAACTGTAGTTTTAGGGTTTATATGCCTAGTAAACCCGCTAAATACGGCATAAAAATATATGCCCTCGTCTCTACTACCAACTTTTATACAACAAATCTAGAGGTTTACGTGGGAAAACAGCCCGATGGTCCATTCAAAACGAGTAGTACAACACAAGATTTGGTATTGAGACTAATTGAACCAATCGCAGGATCCAACAGAAACATAACATGTGACAATTGGTTTACCTCCGTCCCATTAGCACTGAAGCTCCTGGAAGAGAAGAAGCTGACTATGATTGGAACTTTAAGAAGAAACAAGCGTGAAGTGCCTGAAAACTTTCTTCCTGACGCAAGAAGAGAGGAAAAAAGTAGCATCTTTGGGTTTCAAAAGAGTTGCACATTGGTATCCTATGTACCCAAGAAGAAAAAGGCTGTACTTGTGCTTTCAACAATGCACGACAACGCCGCAATTGACACGGAAACAGGTGTAGAAAGAAAGCCGGTCATCATTACATCATATAATGAAACAAAATTCGGAGTAGACATACTCGACAAAATGTGTCGACAGTATGACACTTCAAGGAACTCTAGAAGGTGGCCTCTGACCCTCTTTTTTCACCTACTCAACGTAGGAGCAGTAAATGGTCTTACTATTTACAAGGCCAACAAAAATTTAAGCCTTGTGAATCGGTTGGACTTTTTGAAAGACCTGGCATTTGATCTGTTGAAACCAAATATTGAGCACCGCATCAGTATGGATATGATACCAAAGGAAATTAAAACCAGAGGGAAACTGTTACTGGATCTCCTACAGCAAGAGGCAGGTCAACATCAGCCCCAGCCGCAAGCCCCCCCTAGAGGTACCCTTGGAAGGTGCTACATCTGCAGCAGAGCAAGGAACAAGAGTACAAGGAAAGTGTGTGCAAAGTGTAACAAGTGGGTATGTGGTGATCATCTATGTTGCGTTTGTGAACAGTGCCTGGAAGTAAGGAGATAGAAAGCTCACTCTACGTTATCTATGATATGTATCATTTTGTAAGGAAAGTTCTAAATTATATTTCTCAAAGCTATTTTTAACGTTTTAACTTTATTTTATTTTGTCAAATAAACAAGTAAAGTGTTAATTCAGGATTGAGCTGATACAAAGTAAACTTTCCCCCCCCTTTTTTCCAGATGTATGTTTATACAAACATGTAATTTTAGATTGTGATAAAATGATGTATATCTTATGATATGTGTAATTTTGTAAGTAATGTTGTTGAACACGTAAAAGTCTTAAAAAAAAACACAGCTTACAATAACAACTGATGATTTTTTTCAATTAGGCCTATATTTTTATTACTAAAACGTAGTAATACGTTTTCTTTTTTTTTTTTAGTTCACTTCATTGCACAAGTGTTATGTATATGATTTAGCAAAAAAAAAAAAAAAAAAAAAAAAACAATATTACAGTGGGGACCGGTGATTTTTCAACTAGGCCTATATGTTTACTACAAAAGCGATTTTTTTTTTTTCACATTATAAAATTCTATTTTGTAAAGTCAGTATTTTAAAATATCTTTCCCTAAGCTTTTCAACTTTATTTTAGATTATAAATTAAAATAACTTATGTTTGAATACAGATTAAGTTTACAAAGTAAAGTTTTCTTTCAGTGTTAGGTTTATTACAAACATGTACCTAATTTTAGCTTAAAATAACAATCTGTTATCCATTTTCTATGAGATAAATATCTTTTTCTGAGTTCCATTTCTATTCCTAAGAAACAATTACTTACTATTTTAACTTGTTTTAGTTCATAAGTACAAAAAAAAAAGAGTTCGCTTCCAAAATTAGTTACGATTAAGAACAAAAAAAATCTGTTGACTGCATTAATGTAAAATAACTAATGGTTTTTATGTAAAAATGTGTAATAGTTCTTATTTCAACCATAAATACCAAAAGTTAGATTAAACATATAAGAAATGTGCCCAAAACAACTAAATCAATTTGGATTACAAGTGTAATCCGCGCGACCTCTCGCGTCACCTGTAATCGCGCGCCTACTGGAGTGTTAAAAAAAAAAAACTTTTATAAGCTCAGTAAATATTTTTAAATTTTGGTTAGTTGGTTTCTTATGGAAATATTTGGAATCTAATCCATCAGTCTTCTTGCATTGCAATTATAATTCATTAGCATTCTTAGTCCAGTGATTGAAGCTTTATACCTCAGAAATATTTTACTATGAACCGATTTACATGAAATTTTGGAATTAGGCTCATCTTACCCTTAACTTTAAAAGTGATATTGACCCGACCTCCGTTCTTACCCTGGGGGTGGTTGCCACCCCTTCTCGTTAGTGGAAATTGTTTTGGTCAAAATAACCTCGTAGATCGATAGTTGGCCCAATACTAAGCAAAAAGTGTTCTATAAAGTTTTTTCAAAAACTCAATACTTTTCAAGTTATTGGCGATTGAAAACTCGGAATTTTCCCACGTTTTTAAACGGTTTTTTGCAAATACTGTATCTCAAAAAATATGCATTTTAACGGTAATTTTATAAATAAACAAAATTGTAGCAGGTAAGAAAATCAACAAATAGGTTTTTTTAAAAGTGTTCTAAGTGCAATATTAAGTGAGATATTGAAGATAAAAGCCGTTTTTTTTGTCTGAACTTTAATCGATGTATTCAATGCCATCTAGCGGACAACGGACACATTTTATCCATATGACAGTGAGAAACTTTTTTATAGTGCTTAAAATAATCTTTAAAATGAGCACTGTTAAAAGTCTTTTGCACCTAAAGTGAGTGAGTTGTAATGAAAAAAAGAGAGACATCTAATATATATATATATATTTTATAAATCGATGTGTTTCGTAAGTGCCATTTCCACCAAAATTAAAATTAATTGTATTCCAACTACATTTAACTTTAATATAAATAGTTTATTGGATTCCAGCCGTTTGGCTGCTTTGGAATGCATACTTTTCAAAAAAATCACGATTTTAAGAAAATTTGTTTTTTTTTCATTTAAAAAAAAAAACCTTTTTTCATAATATTTCAAAAATAATGAAAGATACGTAAAAAATCGTAATGATGAAACATTTAGGTCCTTTTTGACAAAAATTTTGGTTTTTTTTCTGTCAGACCAAAATTGACGGAGATATGACTGTTTAAAGAGCGAGCGGTAGCGCAATCACAGTATCTCTCAAGCCCTTTCACCCATCACCATTTCAAAAGGTTTTACACTACATGTTATAATGAAAAAGGTTGTAGCTCTTTTAATTACCTTTAAAATGTTTTTTTTTTAAAGTTGGGATAGCTTTAAAATTGAAGGAGTTATGGTCCAAAAACTAAACTTTTTCTTCTATTTAGTAAACAAAGAGAAAGAACTGAAGAATACGAAAAACATATTTATTATAGTAGTATCTTTCTAAAAACCAGCTGTTGACGAAGAATTGGAGATGTACTTGAAATATGAACTATCACCATATCCACTTTCATTATTTGACGATATTGGGATGCGAAAGACAACCAAATCTACCTTATATTCATTATTCGAAACCCAGGACATTTAGATCAACAAAGAAGCATCAGTGTACTTTATTGGTGGAGGTATGTTATTATATAGAGTAAAATGGCCTGCGAATTATAATTATGCGGACGTTTTTGAAAATTATATTTCATATTTAAAAATCATTTTGGCAATAATATTACGGTAGTTTTCGATTGTTACGATGGAGAAAGTAATAAAGCATCAGAAAGAAATCGCCGAGTGCTGAAAGTTGCTTTAAAGGAATATCAATTTACAAAAGATATGCCAGTAACTATTAGCCAAGATAAATTTTTATCAAATTATAAAAACTAAAGTCGATCTATTAAATTGCTTATGGATGATTTAGAAAAAAATCTATTAAATGCTGCCAAGGTAAAGGTGAAGCTGACGAACTAATTGTTGATACAGCAGTTAAATATAGCACTGAATTGACAAAAGTTATTGTTGCTGAAGAGGTGGATATTTTAGTCATTTTAACTGTCCGGGCTGCAGATAACGAACAAATTTTATTTTTGAAATTAGGCAAACAAAGCATTCAAACAGCAGTATATTCATAAAAAAAAAAATTATACTATTTTTAATTGAGGGGTTGTTTTTAAGGGTTGAAAGGGGGTTAAAAATGTGATAATTAAGGTAAAGAACGTAAAACAATATTTACTCTATATTTAAATCTATTTAAGTTATACAAAAGTAATTTTTTGTAATTTTTTTCAAATAAGAGGTCGTTTGCAGGGGTTGTAAAGTTTTTAAAGGTTTAAAATCGGTTAAACATAAGATAATTGTGTTAGAAAACACTGTACGATTTCACTCCTTATTATTAAATACGTTTTCTAGCTAAAAAATGGCTCAATGTAAATTTTTTCATTAAAGGGTCGTTTTCACCCTTAAAAAAAAAACGGAGTTCGGGTCAATATCACTTTTGAAGTTCAGGGTAAGATAAGCCTAATTCCAAAATTTCGTGTAAATCGGTTCGTAGTAAAATATTTCGGAGGTAAGACCTTATTTTTTGCTTCAATGACTGGACTTTCTTTGATCTTTTCTTCTTTGCATCAAGCAAAGTCTCAGTAAATTGTAAGAAGTGGTTCATAATTGAATTTGTTTCATGGCGTAATGTATAGTTGTCAGAATCTAAAATTTTCAATTCGTGCAGTTGCATTGCTAAGCAGTCATATCGTGTGTTCATGCGGAATGGTACCAGATTCTTTCCTCGCTTTACTCTTATTCTCTTTCCATGAATCTTAAATCTCATTCCATATTTTTGGTTGAGAAGTTCTCATAGCCTTACCATAGAAGTCTCTTGATATTCCCTCTTAATTTTTCTTTTAGCATACAGGACATTCATAATAGTTTTTTTGTCGCAGTTGTGTACCAAGCTGGTCTTATTTAAGGCAAGCTGGTCTTTTCAATCCCTATATGAGAATATAGGGTACCCCACTGTAGACAATATTTTCCCAATCCCTGTAAAAACTTTACCATCTTTTGGATATTGTTTTTTTATTGAATAATACTGGCAGGATTGCTGCCCTGGAATCCACGACGAAAACACCGCCTCTGAAAGGATCTGGGTCTGTGGAAAAACCTAGGTCGAGCAAATACTTTGGCATCAAAATTGTTTGTAGTGTGAGAAAACTGTTGAGTATATTTCAGCACCAGCATATTCATTAAGGAACCATGTATATATATATATATATATATATATATATATATATATATATATATATGTGTGTGTATGTGTGTGTGTGTGTGTGTGTGTATGTATGTATGTGTGTGGCATATATACCAGGTGCTATCAGAAAGTTTCCAGACTAGGTCTAATCATTTTTTTTTTGCTTACCTAGAGCACTAATGGCTCCCATCTCCTTCAAAGTAGTCTCTCTGCGAATCGATATAACAAATCCGGAGTTTGTTCCATGCCTGGAAAGTGTAAAAAAAAAAATCCTTTTCCTGAAGGCTATCAAGCACCTCCTGCGTTTTTCTCTGAATGTCTTCTACAGTGTCAAAACATGTGAATTTTCACTTTTGAGAAGAGTGAAAAGTCACAGGGGGCTAAATCTGATGAATATGGAGGGCGTGGGATGGTGGCCATATTGTTTTTGATCAACAACTGTGTTATTTTCATTGAAGCGTGAGTAGGTGCATTGTCGTGATGCAACAGCCAGTTGTGGTCTTTGGGCCTTTTTCGTTGCACATTATCTCTCAGCCACCTCAAAACATTGCAATAACAATCTGAGTTCGCTGTCACACTAGCTGGTATGAACTCGCAATGAACAATGCCTTTGATATCGAAAAACACAATGTGCATGGTTTTGTTGCATTTCTGACCTGCCATGCTTTTTTGGTCTTGGTGATCGTGGACTTTTCAACTGTGATGACTGCTGTTTTGTTTCTGGATAGTAACCATAAAACTAATTCTCATCACCAGTTATGATCCTGGAGATAAAGGTAGGCTTAATTTCAGTCATTTCTCTGAGCTCACTGCACACATTAAAACTACGCTATTTCTGATCCATAGACAAAAGTAGCAAGAGGAATGAATTTCGCAGCAACACGAGGCATGTCTAAATATTCAGGTAGAATTTCTTGCCAGCTTCCCATAGTTTATGCCAACACTTGTACATTTAGATTGTTTTATGACGGTCTTCATGAATGAGATGTCAAATTTTTTCAACATTTTCATCTGCTTTGCTCATTAACCTAAACAATGATCATTTTCAAGAGAAGTTTTGCCAGCCTTCAAATGAGCATATCACCCAAAATTATTTGCTGTTATTATGACATGGCTGTTATATTTCAGGATTGGTTTAATATAGGATTTATAGATGCTATTCAAAATATTCTGTTTGCTTCCCCATTTTGCTCTCCAGACATTTAATAAAGGTAATGTTTTGTTTGCCTTTTCAGTTTTGTTAGTCACATAGTGTTTCCAGGTCAGCATATTGTCCTCATATACTCCAAGGTATTGGTTTTTTATCACTTTTTTGTAACAGTTTGCTATTGATATTTAGGTTGAAAGTGTAGTTATTTTGGTAGACAGTTTTAGCAGGTTTATAATAATTATTCATATTATTTTTTATATTCCAAAAACCAACCAGCTTTAGTTCTTTGTTCAATTTTGTTATTCTTTTCAGTAGTTCAAATGACATCTTCATCTGTAAACATGCTGATGTTAATCCCTGTCCACAAATTTAATGTATATAAGTACAAAAAGGGTTGTACTTGAAACTGAGCCCTGCGGTTGTCCAGTTATGTTTGATTTTTATCCACATTTGGGATAGCATCTTTCTTAGGCAGTTCAGCAAGTTGTCTTTAATATTTAAATGTAGTAACTTATTGATAAGTTTAGTTCTCCACACAGTATCATAAGCATCAATTGGATTATTTAACCCATTGAGATAGTAATTATTCAGGGCTCTGTATGACTAGCTGCAGCAATTAATTTATTGTCGAAATTGCATGCGTTTTATTTGAGCCATATAAAAATGGTTATAGTTAAAGATAAATCAGTGAAATTTTCATAGTTTTTTTACTAAATCAGTATTCTTTGAATGTAAATAGAATACTTTATTTTAAACACTTGGCATTCTCTTTAAATTTTTTAAACTTTTCGACTGTAAATTATATTTAGTGGAATCTCACTTGACTTATTTATTAATATTTTTAAGGTTAGAATGTTTTTACACAAATTAAAAAAAGTAGGATCACATCTTTAAACATTACCAAGATATAGAAAAAATATTGTTAGTGACTTACCAATTCATTAATATTAGGCCTAGGCCTAAAATCAAAGTTAAGGTTATTTTCAGTAGGCCTATCAACTAAATTTGACTCTTCATCTAATATGGACTCTGAAATAAAAGGGCTATCAAATTTACCTATTTCATTATCTGGATCAGGACTAACATCGTCTAAACTGTTTTTTAAAGAAAACATCATCAAATAACCTCCTTCCTCTTGTTCGAGGTTCATTTCCGAGTTATTTACTTTAAATAAATTTCAAGTGAGTTTTTAATTTTTTTTATGAGAATGGGGTATTATAATGTCTTTTACAGTTTCATCACCATCACTTATATCCGATTCAATTTCATAATCACTACATAAATAGTTATCGACTTCTGATTCACGCAATATTTCACGCTCCATTTTCACTCGAAACACAAATACAACACCACAAACATAGAGTATTCAATGTTGTAGCAGAAGATATTCAATATATGTATTGCTTTAAAATCAGGTTGGCAACCCACGAAAATTTAATATTTTGTTTCTAAAAGACCAGGTGAAGCAATAATTTATAATCTCTTGTGTAATACAATTTAATGACTTGTTTTATACAATGTATATTGTCAGGAGGACTAAATAAAATGAAATGAAATATAATCAATATCTAGCAGATTTATACGAAACTACGACGACAGTAATAGAATAAACTTAGTACATGATACCATCCCGTGGCTCAGGGTTTGGTCCAAAAAATGTCACCACGAGTATAGCTCGTGAGACTACAGGATTAAAATCTGCTTCAGGATTAAAATACCTGCCATTTGGATAGTGATAAATGTATAAAACTTTTATTTTACACTCACCAAATTTAGTAGTGTTTTATAATATATAATCAAACTTAGATATTATATGTTATTAGCACACACTTTGTAATACCTAAAAATGGTCAATTTAATTTGAATATATAAAGTAACCGGCAAACGTTTAGAGTTACAGTAGAACCTCCCATATCCGACCATGACGGGACCGGGCCGTGGTCGGAACGGCCAAAAGGTCGGATATCGGGAGGAGCGTAAAATGCCGTTCCCAGGTACAAAAAATGCCACACAGTACTGTAATACAACTTTATTACACCTTTAAAAATATTGTGTATACATTTCAAATATTTTCTGACATGAAATTAAATACGTAAATATTGTATATTCAACTTGTAAAACTATTGATTATCATTTACAAGTTGTAATGATTTTACATTTCAAACTTTTACTGTTACGTTAAACTTTTACTTTAACGTTAAACTCGTCACAAAGCTTTTTTACAGATTCCCCTCTGTCAAGTATTTTTAACACATTTAACCGCGTCTCAAACGAAACCAACACACGCTTCCGTTTTCGTACTCGCTCATTTTTATTTACTGTATATACTGTGCGTACCTGTCAAAGAAAACTGAAAAGAAATGTTATATTTTCCATAATGCATACTAAATTGATTCGTGGAAAAAAAAGCGGCCCATCAAACGTTTTTGCAGGTGTATGTCTGATATATCGACGGGTGCCAATGCCGCGGTGTTATTATGCCGCCGACAATGGGATACCGCTAACGAAAAAGTCGTTTGATATCGCCGCCGCTTTGGTGCCGCGGTGTTTTTACATCGCGGACATTGGGATACCGGTATCGACAAAGTCGTTTGATATTGCCGCCGCTTTGGTGCCGCGGTGTTTTTACACTGTCGACAATGGGATACCGCTTTCGCTTTCGACAAAGTCTTTTGATGTCGCCGCCGCTTTGGGTTTAAATTACAATTTATTTTTTGCCCTTATTCCCGATAACCCAGCATTTCACAAACTCGGCACACTTCCGGTCCACATTACGCTGAGTTTGCGGGACTCTACTGTATCGATGAGTCACTTTTTCAAGTCTGTACAGGCTCGCGAACGGAAACGGACTGTGAGAGCGCGAGTAAACAATAGACAGACGGACGGTCGGACACTAGGTCGGATATCGGGAGGAGTCGGATGTGGGAAGGTCGGATATGGGAGGTTCCACTGTAATTTGGGGGAAATTATAAGTCGAAAGCATGACTCATAGTACACTTTAAAAGAAGGGAATATTAAATTAAGATATAGGTTTCCAAATTTAAATAAAATAATGTATAGAATGTTAGATATAATTAGTAATAATAAATTAGGCAATGTTTGTTCGTTAAAAATATAGACAAAAGACTTGTTGCCAAGCAAAAATAATTTGAACAGTGTCTATGTCATGCGAGACGATTATCGCATACATTGCAAGATTGTATGAGAAGTCCGTGATGTAGGAAATGTGAGCCCTGTATCGCTGGATAGTTGAAAAATCCACGAGGTAAGGAGACCAGTTTGAATTGGAGATCCAACGTGGTAGGATGTGTTAAAGAAAAAGTCTTAGTCTGGTGTCTGAAGTAGAAAGATGTGTTTTGGGGGAAGTAGAGTTTGAAAAAATGCAGTCAAGTGTTTAAAAGCAGTTTTAGTTCAGAGTCTTAGAACAGTTTTGGTGATAATAGCGTGTTATTTGAAAATAGATAATAGAGACAATTATGTTTTCCTGTATAAAACAGAACAATGCGTTTTGTGCATAAATGCACTAAAATAGTGAAAGCGGGTTATGTCTTGTGAGCGTGAACAATCGTGAGGTGTTTAATAGACTAAAAAATTAATAAACAATCTAAATACGGACATTAATTGAATGCAATTAAAGGCTCGAAATGTGGGATTGATACAACGTCGACGGACAACGCATCACGGTACATCATGGAGGAATATCTTTCAACAAAGGACGGGTAACCAGTATTAATGAACACTGAAACTCAACTATTATGTATCCATGTAAAATTTATTATATTCAATGTATTATTTTTTATAAATTTAATATGTTTTAAATAATTATTTTTGTTTTTGAGAATCATTGAAGTCTATTGACATACACATTTTTTTATAAAGTAATTTCAAAATAATAGAAACAGATAATTTTAATCTGTTTATTTTAATAAATAATTTTCCAAAATGCAACGTAATAAGTAAATTCAAGATTCAAGATTATGACCTTCTTAAAAGGTAAAATAATAATAATTTATGTCAGGATGTATAATTTAGAAAATCTATGAGATTTAATTTGATAATTGTAAATGTACTAATTCTTTGTTTCAATAAATCCATGTTAAGTTTCAGCACAATCAAGATTTATTCATTTTACCAGGAGATCCAATGTTGAGTACACTTTTAAAAGAACTTAGACCGTAAGATATTTTAATAGTTAACTTCATTTTTCAAAATTGGTGAGCGAAAGCTTCCTGGCGCCCATAAGCTAAGCAATTTAAGTAATTATTAACTTCCTTTCTTTTTTCTTAATAAAAATAAATAAATTCAAAACCCCTTTCATTTTAAAATTATAACTTAGCCAAATTACTACCAAACCATTCGCTAGAAAAAAAGTAGAGATATTGCTGCCTGAAAGCCCCCAATTATTTGAAATAATTTATATTGGACTAAAAGAAAACCCTAAAAAATCTAAGACAGACCATGTAAAGAAAGAGGTTTTTAGTCCCCATTTGTAAACTGTAAAAAGAATACAACTTAAAAAAAATTAATTTGATATGAAACATGATCATCTTTGATTTTTCAAATTATTGAGATATAATGTTTTAAATTTTTGTAACATGGGTTTTAGCGGATTATAAGGAAAATTTTGAAGAAAAAAAACTACTCAAGTAACATAAAATTAAAAACCCCCATTGTACTGATTCTTTTTAAGATTTTAATTTTATAATATTGAATGATATAACTGTAATTCAAATAGTGTAAAACCTAAATATTTAGACATTTGAGCCATACCATTTTGAAACAGTAACAAATATTGAAAAGCTTCAGTTCAAAATGTTCATAGTTCAAAGATCTAAAAAATGAGGTATCATCTGACCAATGTTAGTATTTGAAAAGAAGGAAACAAACTGAAACTATTTGGACTAAGAAACAGACCAATATTCCATAAAATATGCCCTCTTGGAATACAAAATAAAAATAAAATTTTACAGAAGTCGTATACAAATTAATTTAGAAAGGTTAAACTTTATTTTTTGTTTTCAACCAAGCCATTTGTGCATAATACACACCACACAAATAGTCTTTTACATCCTGAATACACACCAGGTGCCAAAAAAGTCTCAGGACGAGTAAGCAATTAAAACTTTAAATGATAGAAAGCCTAAATTTTATAAATGTTTTTTGGTGTAAACACACCATATTTTGGCATTATCAGGTAAATAAATCCCACCCCAAAATGGGTTTTTTTGGGGGGGAAACTCAAAAATTTCAAATGTCTTTACATTCAAAAGTCTTATTTCATAGAAAATAACTGTGCAAAATAGAGATCCCTCCAATTCAAAATGGTGACCAGTCAAACATACAAAAATTCGTATTATACTTTAAAATTTGAGCTCTGAACAAATAAATTTTGAGTTTAAATTAAAATTTTAGAGCAATAAAACTTTCTGCTCAAATTTTAATAAAATCACAGTAATTTTTTTTGTTAATATAATTTTGACTAATTACTTTTCCTTTTAAGTAAATTGCATTTTTTTTTAATATTTGGACTAGCAGCCATTTTCAATTAATTTAGTTAATATTACATTTTCTGAAATAGAGTTAATTATTAATTAAACACACACAAATCCAATACTAATAATTAAGAAAAGAACTAAATTTGAGCATTCCTCATTGTCAAACTTGTCTCGTTTGAATAATAAATTAACCTGTCCATTTTGGAGATGGGGCCTCTGGATAATAATATTGAATGCTATGATCCCAATTAATTAAGCAGACATGGTGTAATTTAGAATTAAATATAGAAACCAAAAATTAACACAACAGATCCTGAACAACACATCTTCTCTGCAGTTTGACTAGTGTAGTCTGCTCAAAATACTACAGATCTGACCAGCTGCTTGCTATTGTAAGGCAAAACAGATAAGTAGGTCCCAATCAACTATCGGTCTTGAACTCAGTGATACCACCACAGGCTTTAGATTTTAAATTTTCAGTTACCGGTATCTCCAAAAATCCCATTTACCTTATAATGACCAATATGGGTATTTTACATCAAAAACATTTTTTTAATTTGAGCTTGTAGCTTGTTACCTTTCAAAATTTAAATTACTTAACTGTCCTGGGACTTTTTTAGACACCTTTTATATATTGTACCTTATGTTTGATTATTCCTTCTTTTAGCACCCTAATTATCAAATATTAGTAAACCTTCTACTGAGTTGACATTTCACTATGTACAATATGCATGCAATTACTTGGGACAATTTACCTTTTTAAGTTGAAAACATCATAGAAACCAATAGAATAATCTTTAGTTAATGGATGGATTAGCATTATTCGGATTTCATTATTGTTATAAAAATATTTTGCAGTGTAGATATCTTGTGCCAACAATAACAATATTATTAAAAACATTGAAATGATGAGGAACTCGAGGAACATCATCCAACTTATATACCGAATTCTTCTATCACGTAATACCTACAACATAAGAAAACATATTGAAAACGAAATCATTACTAAAAAGTAAATAAAATAAATCACTTGCTTAACTTCCTGGCACTAGCTTGATTTAATAATACTAAAAATGGAATAAACATAAAGCATATAAAGACCCAATTGTGCAAGGAACGTTGGAATATTCACCTAACCGATGGAAGGAGATATACATTTACAATGAGTCTGGTTTTCAGGAGAATAAATAGAAAAATAATCCCTAGCTAGGAAATTAAAAAAAAAAATATGCTTAATCAAATTTAACTATTTATTGAAGTGTTGGAAATGTCCACCGTGATTTTCAATGCATATATTAATACGTTTTGTTATTTTTTAGTGTAGCAGTACTGATCTTCGATATATAGTCCTCTATATTTTTTTTTAAAGTTCATCAACTGTATGTTTGAGTATTTGAGTACACATTATCTTAAAAAAAACTATAAATAAAAATCTGGAGGACTAAGGTACGGTGAATGAGGAGACCATAGATTAAGAGAAGAAGTCACACAAACATTTTGTAGTGTGTTTGTCATGTGTGCAGTTACTCTGTCTTGCTGTAATCAGCAATCACGTTCATCAGCATATAGTAAATATACAAACTTCTGAATATGTATAATATATTGAGTCTCCACTCGTATTACTCATGTCAGTGTCTTGTCCCTAAAGAGCCTCAAACCTGTACATATGTGAAAGAACCTCTATTTGCTACGCTTGTATCAGTAAATTTTCCCTGCTAGATCTCATAACTACAAACATCCCATTGTCTTGGGAAGTCAGGGTTAAAAATTACATTTTTGACATTATTTTCACTATTGGTCATTGTATTGAAATGAGGTTGGTACCATTACATGCAGAATTGAAATCTACAAATTTGTATCTAATTTTTTGTTTTACAAGTCGAATAACATATGAGTTATGAAGAAAAAACTGTTTAAAACAGCTACCATTTCGACATTCTAATTTTATTAAAATAAATTTATTTTAATAGTGTTCTATATGACCACACCTACAGCCCTATACCAAATTTCATGTACCTATTAATTTTGGTTGTCACTATCGTGATTATTGTACAGACGACAACAACGACGGATGGATGGTATGTTGATAATCACTTTTTAAATTTCTTGAGGCCATGAAACATTAAGATCCGTCAAAAAAACTGAGGTTGATAGTTTTTACAATTATTACCAATTAACTTATACTTCTTAGGTAATAAAATTGAACAAAGTCCACCAAACTCATCACAGCAAGATTAAGGCCAAAGGGATTGCAACACATCTTAATCAGTTTTACCTACTCGGCCAATAGTGCATGTCGTATATGTGTTTTAAGTTTTCATCTTGTTTTACTTTCATGTTTTATTAAGTATGTGTCTGTCTGTGTGGCTCGATATGCTGTCTGAATCTGTGTATGTGTGTGTAAGATAATAATTAATTGTTTAAACCATCAATGATGTAATAATTCAAAAATTTAGCTGAAGTTACTATTTAATGTTATTCATTTGTTAATTTGCTCGTCTATAGGGCGCCAGGTTTGCTTTAGCATACCAATTTTGAAAAAAGAATGAATTTAAATATTTAAAAGAAAGAAAAAATATCTGGGGGTCGTAAGTTCTTTTCACAGTGTACTTACAGTGATATTTGGTATTTAATGAAAACACTTGTCTCTGAAATGTTAACATAAAGATTTATTAAACTATTAAAGAAACATCCTACAAATTATTATTAACAACAAAAAAAATCATATTACAAATACTAATTATCCTTTTTAATTTCAATAACAAATTATGAATTTATATTTCCTTTATTTCTTTCTTTCAAATTAATTAATTTTATCTTTAAAAATGCTTTTACCAATAAAATTGTTGCAACAGGAATTTACTTTTTATTTAAATTTAAATCATTATAAAGATCTCAGATGGAGATTTACTTCAATTCTTAAAATTTTATTATTTTATCTATCAATTTATTTCCTTTTAAAATATTTATGAAACAGATTAAAAAATTTAAACATGTATAGCAAAATATATCAAAACATAATATAAATACTTAGTCCTAATTTAACATATGGTGTTTATACCAGAACACCCATTTGCACTCAAATTGTCCAAAGATATTAATTCCAGATGTCCTGAGACTTGTAGATTACAGCAAGCGTTGTTTCCTGAAAAGTTCATGTTTCGAATATTCACCCAGCACTCTAGGAATGTTATTTTTTGTACGACAATCATAACATTCATCATTAATAAAAGAATGTTCACTTCGATACAAAGTTTTTTGCCACGTGCTAAACGATCCGTTTAAGACACTCATTTACAGTACACAGTCTCTTATTCTTTGAAATCTTATAAATTCGAGTGTTCATTAAGTTTCTTTTTTTTTTATATTCACCGTCTAATTAAATACTTTATACTAAATTTCTCATAAATATTGTTTGTCACTTAGAATACAGTAAGTCTATTACTTTCAAACACGTTTACATTGTCATTAGAAGCGTCCATTATCACTTCCTATCCATTTTCTGCTAAATTAGTCTCTACTAGACTCTCAAAAAACACAACCATTCTCCACCAAGCTCTGATCTAGACTTTTTTAGAAACAACCTGTCACTCCTAACGCTGGACTCAGACTTTTTAGCAACACATCTAGTCCCTCCAAGCTCTGGACTTAGACTGACTTTACCATGAGGCAAATTCTTACTTCCGAAAGGCGTTCCTTCCGGTTACTGTTCTCACGTTTTACCGCACTGCCGTAAAAATACACATATTTTACATAACAAAACAATTAAACTAAATTATATTAAAATTGAACATGGTTATTTATACTTTTGTCTTGAAAATCCATTTTTCTTTTATAAATGACGTTACTAAATTTAAATTGTTATTTGAATCTCTTATCTCTTTGGCTTAACCGCGTCTTTCAAATGAGTCTATATTAAAATCTGACTTTTCACATTGTCACAAAACCCCACAAGGTTTGTATTTCAATACAGGTATTGGAATACAAAGCTTTTATACATATAAATTTCAAATCGAGAAAAAAAATTAATGGATGTTCAAGACATTTCATTTCAGAAGTTAAGGACCTCTTGAAAGAAAAAGAAATACCCCTTGTGTATTTTTTTTTTTTTTTTTTTTTTTTTTTTGAAAGATTCTCTTTTGACATGAAAAAAAAATAAAATCTATTTGCTAAAGTCCTATTTCACTATCTCAGTTTGTTTGAGTCATCATAACTCATAAATATTAAAATATACGAATCAATTAGTGCTAAGCCTTATCTCTATTTATCCAATAAAACCCATCATCATTTTCCTTTTCAACCTCGTTGGCTGAAACTTTCCATCAACATTTTTTGTTGACAGGATCCCGTCACTCAAAGCTTATCTCCCAGACAGCCGCCTATATACTTTTTCTACGTCTCATCCTCTTTGCCAAGACGACATTTCTACATCCTTTGAAAATCTACATCCATCTCACACTATTCATCTAAATCATTTTTTAACTTAACACAATTTAAATTTAAAACCTCTCATTTTCAATTAACATTTTTACGAAAATTATTTACTTATTACTCAACATTACTTCAATTCACTTTAAAACTTTTCAATTCAGACTTTATATTATTATTTATTTTAGTTTAAACCCAATAACTATTTATTCTTACTTAAAATCTCAATTCTCCTGTATCTTGCTGGGATAACATGTTAGCTACTGATTTTACAATTACAAAAAACTCTTTTCTTCAACTAAAATTCAAAATATAACATCATTATTATCAAAAAAAAAATAAAATTACTTACAAAACTCATCTATTTATTTCAAAATTACCTCTTTACAATTGTTTCATCTTTCAGTATCCTGTCTTAAAATTATTTCCATCTTATCTTTCATATTTTAATAATTCAAGTTGCATTAATCCCCAAAAAACCTCTTTATCATTCATTTATCCCTTTATCTCAACGTAGCTTCCTTTAAAAAATCATGATAACCGTCGTTTATTCGCAGAATTCCTCAAATCTCCCTTTATCTCATTAAAAATCGTCGCATATTTCCTTTATTTCATTAAAATCGTCGTATATTTCCTTTATTTCATCGCAGTACTCAAAAAACCTCTTAAAAACTAAAAAATTAACCATCAATGCAACTTAACTACCTTCTTTATAAAAGTTTATTAACAGAACAACTTCATTTTAAATACCACTTTACTCAACAATTCTGTAAAGTCATCATCTTCATATAAAAACTCAAAAATTCTTTCATTTAAATTACTTCATTAAAATCTCCCTTGTCATCAATCACTTAAATACAAAAAACTTATAAAAAATAAAAAATTATCATTGCTTTCCCAGCTAACACCGTATTTCATCAAAATCTTTAGACACCTTTATCAAATAACTGCTTAACATCATTTATTATTTCAAATTCCATTATTATTTATTTAAAAAACACTACTTATTTATCCTTTCTATCAAATTCATTAAAATCTCTCTACTTATTATTAATTTATTACTCCTTCCTTTAAAAAACAAAAACTTAACCTCCTTTACTCATCATTTAACATCAAAAAAAAAACTTAAAAACTTTATTATTATCTATCTTGGCAAAACTCACATAAATTCTCAAACTTCACACAACTATTCTTCACATTCTCAAATCATAAATCACTTAAAACTAACAATTTTTTTATCATTTTATCTTATAATCCTTAATATTTATCAATGTCAAACATACAACTTATCGTTTTACAATTTTACATCTAATTATCTATTCTAATCAGCTAATCAACATTTTTACAGTTTTATAAAAATTATACATTTAGTTACGTAAGTACTCCCTAATAATGTCACGTCCGGTTTATTCCATGTATATGCAGCTTGATCGCGTCTGCATATATATCCTACAATTTATTTGCCTTCAACATCTGTCTAAAGTATCATTACATGGAAATTCTATGTAATATTATATCAAATTATTTTTGTCTTTACCGTTGTTACAAATTCTCCATCATCTTATCAAAAAATACTTTCAATTTTACTTAAAACATTTTAATTTCAAAACTTTTACAAATTTTAACTCATCATTTTCCAAAATTTACTTTTTTATCCAAATTTTAATTATTTAGTAGTCTCTTGTATGTTCTCCTATTATCTCCAATATCCGCGACACTTCTTGTCGACTTAATTACACTTTGTATCCTTCTGATTACAACTTTAGACACTTACATTGAAGTCTGCATTATGATCTTCAGATGTGAGAAGGTTGAAATGCAAAATTCCTACTCAGTTCAGAATAAAGCCCACCTCACAACCTTACAACCACAATACACCTTTAATGCTGTCTACATGCCTTATTTCTAAGAATAAGACATGTTTTCGACTACCGTTACCCTGCCTTCCTCCCAAAATGTTCATGTACTCCTTAAATGCATCTACACGAAGAAAATTTTAAAATTCATAAAAAAATTTCATTAAAATCGTTTCATCCGAAGTTGAAATAATGTTTATTTTACCAAGCTTATTACTAGCATCGTCGATTTTCTGTTTAGGTAATCCTTTCTAGATGTTATTGTTCAAATTCAAAAAGAAAATTTTATTTTTTTTTTTTTTTAAAATTTATTCTAAGTTTTTTTTTTTTTTTACTTAGAAATTTTACCTTCAATACTATTAAAGTTATTTAAGTAATCTACTTTTGTTCTTGTTTACTTTATTTAAAGCCAATTATCCTTTATTTAAGTAAATTTTATTTGAAAACACAAGTCAAATTAGAATTATACGTCAAAGGTTTTTTATTTTCCTAGACAGCATTTTGGTAACACCCTATATTTCGTCTCAATGTCATGCATAGGAATTTATACCTGACTAAGGAATAAACAATCTCCCCTAGTTGTATGATGCAATATGTCTGTCTACTGATAAGAAGTGAACCTTTTCGCTCCAACTAGATTCTATTTTTCTCGTCATTATTGAATATTTTATTGAATCCATCTATTTAATATTGAATATTATTTCTTCAACGTTACTCTGAATCCTCGCTTCGAACTAATCTGCTTTATCTTAACACGTAAAGTCAATATTTATCTTAGTATAAACATACAAAGTTATTTACTAACAATCTTGCAGCTCCCATGATCCTCTCATCTAGCTAATCTGTTTTCGTCACGTTTTCTAAATATTAAGATCTTAATAAACATATAAAGTTGTTTACTGCTATAATCCAGCGTCTTTACTTTACAAATACCTAAACGTTTTCTAAAACTAAACTCTTAATATTTTACGCTTGGCTAATAATTATTTTCTATATTTTTGTCTTAGCTTACAAAATTCATTAGTACACACAAATTATTAATATTCATAACTCTTAATCATTTATTATCAAACTTAAACTTACTTATTAACAAAATCTTAACTACTTTTTATTAATTATTTTAAAAATCAAGTCCGTGTGTTTATAAAATGTCCTTACATTTATTTATTCATTCCAAAATTCAATTTATTATGACTCAATTATAAATTATACATTTTTTTTCGATGGTTCCCCGATTGGTGAAAGATTTTAAAATACATGATTGAATTTTTTAACACATTTTTGATGTTAAATACTTCTGTCCACACGGACAGTTTGTCTTGCCCAGTCATCACAACAGACCCTTTCCTAACAAAGGATCCCACTTCGTTATTGTCTCGGAGTATTGACAAAATACCTTTCTCTTTCTCTCTCTCAAACATATCATCACCCCTCCTTCCCTCAAACATCTTAGAATCTAATGACCTAATTTCAACATCTGTTCGTTCAGGAATTCTAACCCCACCATTCTTATACACTAGTACAAAACCTTCTTTCACTATTTCTACATTTTTACTTTCAAGATTATATTTAAAGTTAGATTTCTCACAAAAACTTTTAATTTCTTGTTCTTGGGTTTGAAAGATACTCTTAAATTTTATCATTACATAATTTTCAAACTCTACATTTTTATGACCCACTTGTTTTTTAAAATAAACAGCTGATACCTTCGTTATTAGATTATTTATTTTTACTTTATTTTTCAAATTACTTATACCTATTCCAACCCCACTAGACATATTAATTTCAACATTACTTGTTATTTCTAGATTTACCTTGTTACCTAACCCATTATTCATTATTTTAGAAATTTCTTGAACACAGTCATTTACACAATTATCCTCTATTATTATCAAATCATCTGACATCTCTTTTGTTTCATTAAAACTGTTAATTTCAATTTCAACTATTGCTTGATTTAAATTGTTATCTAAATTATTAATATTTTCTACCAAAACACCTTCTACACTATTAATCTGTTCAAATTTTACATTTTTCTCACAATAGCTTAATTCAAATTCTACTTTATTATTAGTTTCCATTACATTAATTTCCATTTTAAGATTCTGTTCAAATTTTACATAATTTGGTTTTAATTCAACCCTCATTTCTTCAAATTTTTTACACATTGCTTCTTTTAAATCTAAATTATCTTGTCTTAGCTCTAATTTACTCAGTTTTAAATCATTGTCTATTTTATCCAGTTTAACATTATTCTGTTCGAGTTTAACATTGAAATTTTCCAGCTTAGTGTTAATTTCTAGCTTATTTTGATCAAATTTATTATTAAAGTCATCAAATTTATTATTTAAATCTTGTTTCAAATCTACATTATTTTGTTTTGTTTCTAACCTACTCTGATTAATTTCTTTTTTTGTTTCTAAGCTACTTTGTTCAAACCTTTTTATATCCTTTCTCATTTCTATCAGCATTTCTATCATAAACGCCTCACTTTGAGATTTTTTACCTTCATCTAACCTATTTGGCTCAATTACCCTAACCTGTTCAATTACCCTAACCTCTTCAGCCTTTAGATTATTATTATTAGTATCCTCCATTTTAATTATTATTATTATTAGTTTTTTAGTTTTAAATTTAAATTTTAGTTACCAAAATCATCATCCTAACCTGTTCACTATTATTTACAATTATTATTCCTGAACCCATTTTTATCTTATCATATTTAACACAAAAATTTTTTAAAAAAGAATCTTTCTTATTATGATAGAGAGAGTCCTTACCTTGATTTTAAGAGTTCTCATTACCAAAATCACTGTTTATTTCGACTAAAAAGGCCCACAGTTGCGGCGACATTTGTAATAATTCAAAAATTTAGCTGAAGTTACTATTTAATGTTATTCATTTGTTAATTTGCTCGTCTATAGGGCGCCAGGTTTGCTTTAGCATACCAATTTTGAAAAAAGAATGAATTTAAATATTTAAAAGAAAGAAAAAATATCTGGGGGTCGTAAGTTCTTTTCACAGTGTACTTACAGTGATATTTGGTATTTAATGAAAACACTTGTCTCTGAAATGTTAACATAAAGATTTATTAAACTATTAAAGAAACATCCTACAAATTATTATTAACAACAAAAAAAATCATATTACAAATACTAATTATCCTTTTTAATTTCAATAACAAATTATGAATTTATATTTCCTTTATTTCTTTCTTTCAAATTAATTAATTTTATCTTTA
Organism: Aphrophora alni; assembly: GCA_963513935.1. Lineage (NCBI taxonomy): Eukaryota > Metazoa > Arthropoda > Insecta > Hemiptera > Aphrophoridae > Aphrophora > Aphrophora alni. The sequence continues at coordinate 97,960,387 of OY740769.1, read as the reverse complement.
AAAATGCTTTTACCAATAAAATTGTTGCAACAGGAATTTACTTTTTATTTAAATTTAAATCATTATAAAGATCTCAGATGGAGATTTACTTCAATTCTTAAAATTTTATTATTTTATCTATCAATTTATTTCCTTTTAAAATATTTATGAAACAGATTAAAAAATTTAAACATGTATAGCAAAATATATCAAAACATAATATAAATACTTAGTCCTAATTTAACATATGGTGTTTATACCAGAACACCCATTTGCACTCAAATTGTCCAAAGATATTAATTCCAGATGTCCTGAGACTTGTAGATTACAGCAAGCGTTGTTTCCTGAAAAGTTCATGTTTCGAATATTCACCCAGCACTCTAGGAATGTTATTTTTTGTACGACAATCATAACATTCATCATTAATAAAAGAATGTTCACTTCGATACAAAGTTTTTTGCCACGTGCTAAACGATCCGTTTAAGACACTCATTTACAGTACACAGTCTCTTATTCTTTGAAATCTTATAAATTCGAGTGTTCATTAAGTTTCTTTTTTTTTTATATTCACCGTCTAATTAAATACTTTATACTAAATTTCTCATAAATATTGTTTGTCACTTAGAATACAGTAAGTCTATTACTTTCAAACACGTTTACATTGTCATTAGAAGCGTCCATTATCACTTCCTATCCATTTTCTGCTAAATTAGTCTCTACTAGACTCTCAAAAAACACAACCATTCTCCACCAAGCTCTGATCTAGACTTTTTTAGAAACAACCTGTCACTCCTAACGCTGGACTCAGACTTTTTAGCAACACATCTAGTCCCTCCAAGCTCTGGACTTAGACTGACTTTACCATGAGGCAAATTCTTACTTCCGAAAGGCGTTCCTTCCGGTTACTGTTCTCACGTTTTACCGCACTGCCGTAAAAATACACATATTTTACATAACAAAACAATTAAACTAAATTATATTAAAATTGAACATGGTTATTTATACTTTTGTCTTGAAAATCCATTTTTCTTTTATAAATGACGTTACTAAATTTAAATTGTTATTTGAATCTCTTATCTCTTTGGCTTAACCGCGTCTTTCAAATGAGTCTATATTAAAATCTGACTTTTCACATTGTCACAATGACCTCCAGTTGGAGTGAAAAATTTAATAATGTGATATTTTAATTACTGCTCTAACGATTTTGATCAAATTTTGCTCAAATGTAGCCTTTAAGGATCCGAACAAAACATTTTTATTGTCACCTCTACAAAAATGGTGGTTCATGAGTTGTCAGTAAAAAGTACAAAATCAGCTCTACTAATTTAGTTCAAGTTTTAGTGAAATGGATTAATAACTCAAACCGTGTGTAACATTCCAAGTAAAAAATATTACGGTTTAGGAATAATTGGTAAAAAACAAAAAAAAAACCTTGATTGCCACCATAAAAGCTAGATTTTAATCAAGTATAATTTATGGTGAGCAAATATTTACGACAACAGCAAAGAGTGTTTAAGCTCTTATTTAAATAATATTTAAAAGACAGTGTCCATGGTTCATTTTCATTCTTTAATTAATATCTATTGAACTGACATTTATTGTGACAATTAGTTTTGGTTAGTTTTAATTAGTTTTGGTAATGGATGACCGAGAAAGTTTGAGCAGTGTTTTATGTACCATTTATTTATATTTCACAATAAAAAGAATAAGAGGTAAAATAATAATAAACACTTTACATTTATTGGTGGCTCAAATCTTGTAGGTTGTCAGTACTGATGGAGTGACAGAAGTAATAAGGCGTTTGGTCCTAGGCAAAAGGAATTAAGCAACAGTAATCCACAAAAACATTTGTTCACTTAAATCGATTGAATACCAGATCATAGAATGAATCCTTATCAACTAAAAATGATATTCATTAACAATAATACTACTGTATAAATTATTAATATTTATACACTATATGCACCAAAACTCAATATGAGGCCTTAATTATATTATAGATACATAAACATTATTATATACATCTTAAAACTTCAGCTTTCCACTATATTATATAATTAGCATTTAATTTAGACCTTTATCAAAGCGACGAGTTTGGAAATCCTTTCTTCATAAAATTCTGCCGGCTGGGATTTTACCTAGATTGTCACAGTATCTTGAAGTCATCGTACAGGGGGATCCAAGTCTTTATGGGCATGAGTAAGTGAAAATTACTGGGAATAAAATTCAGGCTATATATTTACAAAAGACATCCAAGTCTTATCGCCAGTCACATTTGTGTTGAGTAATTCTTTTCCTTCCTTGTCATAAGCATGGAAGCAAATCTAAGGCATATTCTATTTATTGTGTTTTGTGATTCTCAGAAAGAATTTTCGGTATACACCAAGGACAGAACATTTGATAGCCCAACTTTTCTGTGACTATCTTATGAGAAAAGAACAAACCTTACGAGACTACCAAAATTGTGAGAGAAATTTCTGGGAATTGTTCAGAAACTTGAGAAATTGTGATCTGCTAATTTTCATTTGACCTTATCATCAAGTTTCTGAACAAGTTGATCACTGTAAGCATGGGACATCTCCAACCAATAATAATAAAATCTGTAATTAATAATCATAAATAAAATCTGTAATAGTTATGTTAAAGAGATTTTAATAAAAACAATCTGTAGTTGGTAATTAGAATAAATAATAATTGTAAGTAAAATGTAGTTTAAGAAATAAAGACAATGGTTAGAAAACATTGAGTGAAAAAGTTTGTAATATAAAAAAGGACAAAGTGCTTTTATGCATGTAAAAAACAATAAATTCAAATATTTGTGATATAGCGATAAAACATAAATTCAAACAAACTTCAAGGGTACAAATTACACCCACGCCAAATGGAGTCCAATCCTACTAAAAAACGGAACGGAATTTTTAGAAACTCTTCAATAAGATTTCGATGGAGTGACAGATACTAGATAGTTGTCCTCAAAACGAGGCTTTATAGTAAAATATAAAAATGAATAAGTGAGTATGAGTTGTTTAAAACAAAGACAACTGTTTGGTAAATTGATGAGATAATAAGTTTTAAACGGAAAAGTGATTATAAATTAAATAAACCAAGTAAATCGTGAATAAAGATTGCACCAACTAGTAGAACCAAACTTTATAGTAACTTTCAAACAAATGCGAACCCACAAATGCATTACACTTTCTCTCATTATATCTTGACTATATACAGTACACAGTTCATGATGAATGGCTGCTGTTGAAAAATTTGTTGTGATGAAAGATCTTATAACAGCACACACTTCATGGCATTTTCTATTGCAGTGTTCATTACGAAGGGTTATTATGGGGAAAATAAGTATAGCATATTTCCCACTAGCGCAGCTGGGTGCTTACTGAGCTTCTGAACACATCAACAAAGGAGAGGTGCAAGAAGATGGAGGTTATTTTCTGAATGGCACTCGTACAGAAACAATGTTAATTATCATTATAATTTTACATTTAAAAAATACACAATAATTATTGTGTAACATAAAATAAATAGCTTACTTTGATTTCTGACCGAGAAAGAGGATGATACATGGGATGAGATCTTATCCTTTCTAATTGGAACAGGTAATCTACATCTCCTACCAATTCTTTACGGATTGCCTCTTCAGTGTTAAAATGAAATGTAGCTACATCGAACAATATCTAAAAATAAAAACATATTACAATAATATTGCATAAAATAAGTACATATATATAATAATGGATATGACTGTAATATCATTGAAAAAATGTTAAAAACAAAATTAAAAAACATTGCAAAATTGTTGATTTACCCAGTAGTCAATTCTAATAAAACCACACAAAAGTGGCGGAGAATCAATTATTTGGGAAAGTTAGCTACAAAGTAGGTAATACTTTAGAAAAAAAAAAACACTGTAAACCAGCCTTTTACTGTAATAGAAATTTAGGAAAGATTTTTATAAATTCTAAAGATAAAATAGAAAAAATACAAAAAGTGGAGTTTATAAATGACATGTAGTATTTGTAATGCTGCTTATCTTGGTCAAACAGGCCGTAGTTTTAAGTGTAGACTAAGTGAACATGAAAGAAGTTGGCGGTTAGGTTATAACTTTCTTGTAGTAATGTTAATTTAGTTTTAAACGATCAAACAGAATTCTTGTCTTTTTACCCACTACTTTAACCTTTGTCAAAGCAAGTTTAAAATAGTTTATGACTTACTGGGTTTTCCTGGCTACAGGTTCTATTGTAAGGTTCTACATGTAATGGGACTTGTGGGCTTGGTCTTAAAGTGTGTTCAATTCTTCTTAGGTTGTTTAGTCTTTTATAAGCCTCGTCAATGCCGTAACTGGCAAAACCATAGTCGGCTAGACCAATAAATGTAGAATTTAACAAAAGAATTTGTGTGTATTTTATTTGTATAGCATGGAATTCTATCAAGTATGTCGGTCATCAGTAAAAACAATAAGTAATAAATTCACAAAAAACAGGTACAGACAAGTAGAATTACCCCTCCAGTGCAAAAGAAGGTCCCAAACCAAGATGAGGAGCCAAATGCAAGGTTACAACTGCATTACTGTTAATTAATGAAATGTATGTTATTACCAAACCAAAGAAGATAAGAAATTAAAATTGTCAAAGTGTAATTACAATACCTGTTCAAAGGAAAACTTAGCAAATTAGACCAAAATAAAGAAAATAAAAATGAAAAAAACCAGGGAAATTTCTAACAGAGATTACCAGCAGTGCCACACAAACATTCCAAGCTCTAAGAAGATATCCAGAGTTTTAAAGAGTTGGTTCAAGACCACCAGCTATAAAACAGTCAGTTCACCTCCACCAGTGAGGAAGGTCTTCTTAAATACTCCAAGAAATGTTAGTAATATATAATTGGAAAGTTTAACTTTACTTTAAGAACAGTTTGAGAAGTAAAAAGAATTCAGTATAGAGATTTAACATGAACATTAAAAATAATAATAATAATAATGAAAAAAAATAATGTGAGAAAAATAAACAAAATCTCTTCAGTGCAATGAGTGATTAAATCAACCAACATAATTCAACTTAAAAGCATCGGGAAAGGATGACATCGAGGGAACAACTTTAATACCAACATAATTGAACAATGTGGCAACCGATTTTAACCTCACAGGGACTGCAGATTTGAACTGCTGCCAATACCTCCGGAGCCCTATAGCTTCTTACAGCTCTAGTGAGTTCTTTACCTTTATTGTGATCAGGTTAGATTTGTCCTGTTTCACACACACGATTGGCAAGCTTTTGAAAGGATAGCATTCTGCATAATTCTGTGAACATTCTCCTAACACCATAAGCATCTGGAATGCCTCCTCATTAGTGAATGCCATTATAAAGACACACAATACTGTACTAACTTTCCATATGGACACTTGAAAAAACTGACTGATAATAGCAGACTGCAAGTTTACCTGTCCCAAACAGTACTCTCTCATTCAAAACCAAACAAAGTAAGGAATAGAGAGATAAGACCGTTATTGGGTACGGAACAAAGGTCATTCCAGTCTATATTGTAATTATTAAAAATAATGGGGGAGAAGCTACTTTATTGACTAATTGCCCCACAGTTGGCGCGACAATTGTAAATATATAAAAATATGGGAAAACTACTTTTGCTAACCAATTAAAAAAAAATGAAAATTCAAATAAATTGCTCAGCTTATGGGCGCCAGGAAGCTTTAAGCTTACTAATTTGGAAAAAGTTAAAATCTAAGTATTATTAATTTGTTAATAAAAATTCTCATTGTTGTGATTCTTTTAAAAGTGTACTTTCCAGTGGTTATATGTTAAATGAGAAGTCCTTTTTTATTTTTCTGAAACTGAACATACTGTTTATTAGAACATATATCATTAGCACATATACATCAGTTTATTATTTATAATTATATTATATTGAAAGTAAAATTAAAATATTATTTCGTCTTGAGGAGACCAAGAGTATAAATGAATCTACCTTAAAAATAGTTTCAACTTGTTTAATTAGTTTTTTAATATGAGTACCTTTGTCTCATTAATTTGAAATTATGATTTATTATATTAAATTTGAAATTTTCTTAAAAATACCTTTTGCATTGAAATTTACTTATTTAACAAATTTTTAACATTTTTATTTATTATTAAAGTTTCATTATTAGTACTTTTGTACACAAAAACAAAATAATTTTGCCTATTGTTCATGTTACCACATTGTAGCAATCTCCAGAGTAGACTTTTGTTGTATCGTTAAGATCTCGTCCTAGGTAGTGGTCCGCCATTGTCCACGTAGCATCGGAGTCGATCGTCTCTGGTTTATCTGTACGATTCCTATTTATCACACATTTCGTCTTCACATTTCGTCTATATGCAATGTTTCTGTTTTATTAATCATAGTTTTTCAGAATGAAATCTTGTTTAAACTGTCTATACAAAAAATAAAGTTCAATTCGCACCATGTGCTTCAATCTTCATACATAAAAAAAACAAACTGTTTCACAATGAAATATATGTCCGTCTGTCTCTGACTCACCTTCTAAACGCTATACGATTAACTGAATCTAAGTATTATTGTTTCTTGCTAACATTGTTTATTTTAGAAATAATCACTTTAGTACAAATTTCATTGTCTACGAATCGACCTCATCATCCATCCTAAACACGTCTGACTATCTTAGATGTTCCCTTCCAACTCTCCCAACAATAATACTCAATTAACGTATAATGTTGTATTTTATTTAACACTTCGTATTTTTCACTTTAAAAACGTCTCTTATTATAAAGCACATGTTTCTGCATTGTATCAGAAAACACGTCCGTCCAATTTGATGACTGGTTCTAGACTAACTCAATGCACGTTTTCAGTTCCGGATTTGCCTGCACTTATCACGTGATTTTTTAGTTTCAAACTATGACCACATGGCAATAGGTGTTTTGCACTTCATTTAAACACAATTTTACATAAATATTGAATCAATCTTAATACTAAACATTACCATCTTGACAAATATATTTTAAGTTCTCTTCCCCTTATTTTGAATGTTATTATTCACAGACTTCAACTTGACTTAGGTGGTCTACCATTAAACCAATCATAAAATTCCTTTTATAACAGCTGATGTTTTGGCACCAACTTAAAATTCAAAAATTTGAAAATGTGTGTATTACAATATGCATTGAGATTGTTTAATCATGTAAATAATTGTTTGCATGTCTTTGATCTGTTATGAATAAGAACTTCAATTTGTATCTGATTAAAGATAAGGAAGCTACTAAATAATTTTTAATTGTACTTGGAAAATTTAAAATCATTTACATATTTTGAATGAAAAATTATTTGAGTAAGTCAAATGTGAATAGGAAAGACTGGTGTCAACCCCCCCCCCCCTATCACCCCACCAAAAAATGACAAATATCTTTGAGTAATAGGCAACAAAGTCGTTCTTGAACCGTTGATGTATACCTGTCGCACATTTGAGTGTTATATGTTTGTTGTACGTAATGTGTAGGTTTCGTAGTGTTTTATTGCTTAACAAGCTCTCAGGAGCGAGTCTGAAAATGGAACATACGTTCTGAAATGTGTAACATATGTTACAAAATAAGTCATAAGACGGAGTAAGTATTAAATAACTTAGATAATGAGTGTTGGAAAATAAGAAACCGAAAAGGTGCCATTTTTTAACGGTTATAGATAAAGTCAAACTTTAAATACAAAAAATGTTTGTTTTTGAAAGACCTTTTCAATGATGTGTTTCACGACTAACGTTACTATTTGGAGTTTTTGAGTTTTAATCTGTTTTTTTCCCCCACAATTGTATGTATTTTTAAATTTTTTGAATAAGGGGCAAATTAAGCACATTTTTGAAAGGGTATCTTCTCATGAATCTAGGATAAAAATGTGGTTTATGTAGAATGTTTGTAATACCAAAAATGGTAATTTTAATTAAGATAACCAAAAATGGTTATTTTGAGAATTATTTTGAAATTGAATTGGTGGGGGACTTCAGAAGTCAAAAGAATGACTCAAAGTACTTGTTAAAACTAGGGTAATAAAATTTAAATATAGGTTTCCAAAATAATAATGTCATGAATAGAATATTAATTATAATTTGTAATGAATATTTAGGTAGTATTTCTATTGTGTTAGGCAAAATAATTTGAACCGTGTCAGTGTTGCTAGGTGTGAGAAAATTTCTAGCAGACGTTGCATATTAAATAGGACGCTTGGTTTGGAAGCTGGACAAAGACACATGTGGTTTTGGCCAGTCTTAAGAGAGCATCTGAGATGCTCAGACGTATTTTGGTGTTGAAAGAAACTTTTAAGAATGTAGTGTTAACTATAAAAGAAGAGTCATACTGTGACATCTGAGTTAGTTAGAAATGTTACTGTCTAAAAGAAGTTTTAGAACATTGAGTGTTAATAATCTAACAAGTTTAGAGATGGATTTTGACGTTGTAAGAGGTATGTTTGTTCGAGGAAATTTATAGACAATAGTTTTCAGTAGAACGATGAACTTTGTGCGTAATACTGTGAACTTAAAAAGACAATTAATCGTCGGCGTACTAACTGTGTCTACAAGGAGATTGCAGTTCAAGATGAGGAAAGCTCACCACAAAAAGACTCTCACCCTGCAGAAGCCCATATGCGGTAACAAATAATAATAGACTGTTTCATAATAATTTTGTACATAAAAGAACTTTTGGTATGAATATCTTAAAATTTGTTTTAATGAATAATAATTGTATAGTAAGTAGTAAATTTAGAAAACTTAATTGCATTTTTAAATAAAAAATAATATAAAAGCTCACTATTAAAATATTTCTTTAAAGTTGCAACTATTAACGTAGAGTCATAAAAGAAAAATAATTTAAGCCTCTTCAAGGCAGAATAATCTTAAATTCATGATATAGAGATTTTAGATAATATTAAGAAATGTACCATGAAAAAATATGTATAATTTTAGTTAAATAAAATTATGTTCAACTTCAGCTCATCAAAATAAGATTTTTTTATTTCACCGAGAACCACTGAAGTACACTTTTAAAAGGATTTGCGACCCTGAGAGATTTTAATAATAACAATTAACTTCCTTTTTTAAAAATTGGTAAGCATAAAATTACCTGGCGCCCTAATGACCAAGCAAAGTTTAAAATCAATCATAAATTAATTTTTTTTGTAAGATAACAGAAACTTAAGAACTCATCAAGTTCAATATTATTATAATTATTATATGTTATAAGGTAACATTGAAAACTAACTGTAAAACACTACTTTTTGACATTTAGGAACATCCTGTACATACATAGTAAGATAAGTTAAAACCTTTTATCCAAAATAATCAGTGAACAGAGACCTTTAAAATGAGGTATCACTTTTCCAAAGTGACCCCACCTCCCAAAAAAGCACTTTTGGGACATTTTTGAGATTTGAAAACATTTTTACTGATATTTCTTGGGTCGAAATATGGGGGGAGGGGTTTAAGTTAAAATGAAGGCTGTAGCTCATTTGGTTCAATTGCTATATTTTGCACACGGGTGGTCTTATTCACCCTGAATTTTCATGATATAAAATATAAAACATATATGTATTTCAAGTTTAACATATTTTCAAAATGAAATGTATGTATTTCAGAAAACCCAAACTCTGTTTTTTTAAAAATAGAAAGTACATTTTCCTAAGATCCCAGAACCCAAGAAATAATTAAATTTACTCACAAAAAATTGTTATTTTTGAAATTAGAACTAAAAAATAATAATAAATAATTAGTAGAATCTGTATTAGTAATTTTGAGATTATAAGGAATATTGCACTACCAATTGTAAATGTTTCCTGAATAGTTTTTATATTTTAAGTAATTATATAGCCACTTGCCTTTGGAATTGCTTTATTAAAAAAGAGATCACTATAGCTGCATGAGCAATGTGCACAACTTTTTAATGTCTGTACAAGAACATTACATCTGTCTTATTTTACAGTACTCAGTTATCAGAAGAGGTATAACGCAAAAGGGTTATTTATTGAAGTGTTTTAATTTTGATTTATTATAACGGAGTATAATTTTGTAACTGTTAGGGCCAGATAGTCACGAATGACAAATGGAAAACACAAGTCCGATAAATATAATCTTTGTTTCATTCATTAAATAAATGTTAAAAAAACTTTATAAATATTTTTGTTTTCATAATTAGGTCATCAAATTACCATTAATTCTTTAACAAAATTCTATAATACACAAGTTTAAATATGTTATGAAAATCTAGTGATGTTTATTTATCACAAATTTGGGTGTTGATTGCAAAGAACGTAATTTATCATCAACTTCCAGCTTTCTTGCTATCCGGCCCTGCTGGTGGTCACATTAGGGTAGATAGTCATGAGCCTACTGTAGTTGATTCCTAACTCTTAACATGAGGCTTTATCTATTTTTATCATCATATAATTTATAATTGATTGTTAAATAAACAAAATCATTATAAATATAAATTATAGGAATAATTAGCAGGATAGGGTATTTGATATACACAACAAATATAGGTGTTTGGATGCATTTAGGAAAATATAATGTCTCAAGTTTTATGAAGGATTTTTACATGATTTCCTTGGAAGAAATATAACCAACAAAGAAAAAGGAACAGATAGTTTTCTATTTGGCCTGAAATTAATGGATATTTCATTTGATAATTTATTTATTTTGTTTGTTGTACTTACGGCATTACTAAAACCCAATAGTAATGATATTAGAATAATCTTTATAGGCAAAAAAAAGATTATGTCTTGGATAACTGCAAGTCCAGCAGTTACTAGCCATATGTTACTTTTAATTTCTCCAACGTGTCTTCCATATATAACAATGAGAATTGCACAAATAATAATTACGGTCTGAGATATAATCCTGAAACAAGATCAGACAAAATTATCACACTAAAAATAAATTTGAATTTTCTGAAATATTTTTTTAATTTGTGAACCTCGTTTATTCGGATTTCGTTCATCCCGATCTCCGGATTGTATTTGACCAGGGGAAAAATTTACTGTACTGTACATACTATTTACTGTTTTAGTATTTTGTGTGTATGTGTGTTTTTTTTAAAGGATGGTCCAAATTAAATTTATTGATAGCTTACTGGTTTAAACATTGATTTATTACAGAATACCTACAGTACACTATATCGAGCCAATACAATAAATTCGGTGTGTTATGTTGTGATAGCAAATGTTGCTATAGACAAGTGCTAGCTTACTGTTTGTGCCTTACTGTTCGTGATGAGTCACTAAGTTGAGTGGGAGTGGAGAACAGCATGCAGGTACGACTAGACCACTCCTCACACATTCGACACATACAAACACGTTGTCTTACTGTAATCAGTCTTTAGTGTTCAATGTTCAGTTAGTCTCAGTCACTGTTGTAGTTTTGTTGAGTGTTGCTTTTAGTGTGCCTATTGTGATTTAACGTACAGCATACTGTACTGTACTGTTATTTAAGCTACCTAGTGTGATATTTAAAGTTGTTGTTTATGAAATGGGGTCAAAAAGAAAGTCATAACAATGGATAAAAAACTGGATGCTTTAAATACGATGGACAAAGGGGAAAGTTTAAAGAACATTGCAAGTGAATTTGGTGTAGGGACTTCTATGGTCTCCAACTGGAGAAAAAACCAGAAGATTTTTGTTTTACAATGATAAGCAAGGACAGTTTAGAGGGAAGAGGGACTATAAAAAAGGCAAAAGTGAAGAACTGGAGGAAGTATTGTTTATTTGGTACAATTAACAGTGTGAATTCTAAGTTTTAATATCCGGGCCAATTTGGCTAAAAAGCGCTTAGTTTAAATCCAAAACTTTAACTCGCCACAGTGTTTGCCAACTGTCAGTGACAGGATCGCCTTTTAAGTGATACTGTTGGCAGTGAAAAATTCAAAAAAGACTTATAAGAGTTTGTGTTTACTGAGGATTTGTTACTGGATCAAGTTTTCAATGAGGACGAAACTTTTACTGTATGTTATCCAGTAAATATTCAGCAAGTAGTTGACGATGCAGCTAAAGATTATATAAAATGCAGACAGGCTCACTGCTATGGCTTGTAGCAATGTGTCAGGAAAACTCACCTTTCAACTCAACGTGACCGTGCTGCACGTAAACGGCATACAAGTGAAAAGCAAACTAAGTTAGATAACTTTATTTTGCCGATAATGTACTGTAAATAGAGTTTATGTAAATAGTCTATGTGTGTGTTTTTAAGAGGTTTACTGTTTAGTGATTGTGCAGTTCAATAAAAGGTATAAGTTGAATATTCGATGTTTGTTTATGATTTTATTTATCCCATAATCTCCGGATCATCAATCATCCAGATTGCTTCCAGTCCCAATTAGTCCAGATAAACAAGATTCTATTGTATTAGCAACTTGGCAAAACTTCCTTCCACACTTTAGTTTATACCACAGTCAATTGAATATTTCACTACGGAAAATCGAGATGTTGAATAAAAATGGGATTTTTTTGACAAATGAATAGGAAATACATCAAATAAACTTTATTAACCTAAGGAAAGGGTTGCTTCTTTATAAAGTGGATCAGGTCAATCCCCCAATTAATCTGGATAAATTGAGTTTTACTGTATTTTACATTAATTCAACACCTTGGATATTTAGTTTTTAATACTTTTTTATATAAATTGTTGTAGTAGGAGAGAGTATATTTGTTTTTATATAATTGTGTTAGAGTCTATGTTGGTGAGTATAATTATTAGTTTTTTATATCCTAGTGTGTTTTCTTAGATTTTAATAATTTATACCATTTAAAGAGTGAAGCTATGTTTGACTTTTATAACAAAAATAAACTACTACTTACCATGCAGCAGACAGCCAGATTGGATGTGTAATGAATACTTCTTCTTTACCTTTTAATACTATTTTAACAGGTTTCAGTGGTTTGAACTGAAACATAGTGTGAATTGTTCTATAAGAAATGTTATCATCATCTGCAACAACAAATCAAATTTGTTATTACAATGTTAAAACAGATGAAATTAAAAACAGGATGTCCAGCATAGAGTATTTATGTTGGTTTCACCTCCTAAGAGGCTCACTAAAGTGAGTACAGGCTTGACAATCCGAGGGACCCAGCTGGATCTATACCTTTTTTCGTTTAGTCTTGGGGTAATCCCTCTCTTTCATCTTTGCTATCAGTTCTCTTTTCCAACCCTGATGCTATTAGAGTATTTGAGGGTCTTTATTATATATTGGCGATGATGACAGAGAGGTTATTTCCCTTTAAACAACAAGAAAAAAAGTTTGCTTTGCTGCTTTTCTGAAAGCAGTGTTAAAGAGATCTATCCACGTCTCCTTGAACTGCAAGTTAGCAAAATATTTGTTTTAGTTTTGCAGTGACATGATGCAACTACTCTATACTGCTCATCTCTAACCAGTAGTGGGATAGGAAATGCAGATTCATGGTTAAGGTGGGACTTAGTCTCTAGTATCCAAAGATACTATACATCCTTCAGTTTTATTTTAGCTTTACTTGGGTAAGTGAGAATAGGAATGAATAAACCAATCCAAACAAACCTTTGTGAATTTATCAAAAAAACCAATATATATATATATATATATATATATATATATATATCCAAGGAGCACATGTAATACAGAAGTTTTAGCTAACCCCTCTGAATCCACTCTTTAACCTTTTGATGAGCATTGACATTTCAAAACGTAAGGCAGTGTTATTACCCCTTGGAACATTGCCGTTTAAAAACATCATAGAGTTTTCCTTCAGTTAGTATCAACGTTTTTAGACGTTCTATTTAATATATTATGTCCTATGATGTGCTGCTATCTATGCGTTATTTTTCATAACTTTCTAATTTGGCAACACTCCACACAGTCTGACAACACTGCACTGCACACAGTCTTACAACAGTCGGTTCTGAATCACATGTCTTTTCGTAGTATGCTATTGTGATTGTGTTTATAATGCAAGTGAGTTTTAACTAACCTGAAAGTATATATTAGTGATATTTGTAATTTTATAATATATTTTGTAAGTAACTTTTACCAAATTATAAGTTTGTGATTTTGGTAAATTATGGCTAGGCCTAGGCCGGCGTTTGGTATATCTGACAGAGAAATAGGTGAACTTATAACAGAAAATGAATCTGATTACACATATAGTGATAGTAAAACAAGTGAAGATGAGTTTGAAGTCCCGGAAAATGAACAAATAAATACAATTTCTGAGGACCTAAGCCTAAAATTTTCTTGGTCTCAAAATGCGAACTTTCAACCTGTGTTACCACATTTCAATGACAGTAAATCAGGTATAATTGCCAGTGTTGATTTACCAGATGACCCATCAGAAAGTGATTGTTTTATATATTTTTTGACAATGACTTAGTTCAACATATGGTGGAAGAAACAAACCACTATCATAGGTATGTAACTGAAAATTTTGAAATTGCAGAAAACTCCAAACTAAAAATGTGGACTCCAACTATTGTGTCTGAAATGTATACTTTTTATGCATGCCTTATGTTGATGTCATTTACAGTGAAAAATCGTGTCAAAGAGTATTGGTCAAACGAACCTTTCCTTTCCACCCCTGCATTTCCAAAAATCTTTTCTCAAAATCGGTTTCTATTATTACTAAGATTACTAGATTTTTATAATAATAAAGATCAAAAATTTTTGTAAGTCAGAATCAAACTAAACTATTCAAGTTAGATGTTATAATTCAATCAATAAGGAAAAAAATGAAAAATGTTTTTTATCCCTACAAAAAAGTTTGTATTGATGAAAGTGTTGTAGTTTGGAAAGGCAGGCTAGGTTTCAAACAATACCTCCCTAAAAACGGCATCGATTTGGAATAAAACTTTTTGTTCTATCTGATTGTGAAACTGGTTATATTGTAGACTTTCTTGTGTATATTGGAAAATCAGAAACAAATAAACTAGTAGTTTTGGTGTTTCTGGGGATGTAGTACTAGAAATTTATAACCACGCATGGGTAATGGACATGTATTGTACACTGATAATTGGTATACGAGTCCCAATTTATTTCATTTTCTACATGAAAATAAAATTGGGGCTTGTGGAATAGTCAATCCAAAAAGAAAAGAAATGCCCAAATTTCCAAAAGTTATGAAAGGAAATTGTTCAACATCAAACACAAAAATTTTATTTGCAGAAAAATGGTATGATAAGAGAGATGTTCATAAGCTTTCAACAGTGCATTCACATAAAATGGTCGAAGTTAAAAAACGTAACTACAAAGGGTAAGTTATTGTAAAGCCTGAAAGTGTTTTGGACTATAACGAAAACATGGGTTTGGTTAACAAGTCCGATATGCTTCTTTCTTACTCTGACTCTGCTAGAAAGATAGTGAAGTGGTACAAAAAACTTTTTTTTTAATATAATGGACATGTGCCTACTGAATGCATTTGCCTTGTACCAAATGAAAACAGGTAAGAAACCTAAGTTTCCTGATTTCAAATTTAGTGTAGTACGACAACTTTTCGAAGAATTTTCAACTGAAAAAAAATTAAATAAATTTCCTGGAAGGAAATCTTTATTGCCAACTGAAAATCCTCTTCGACTTACTGGCCGAAACTTCATTTCTCCAATTCCTCCAACAGAAAAAAAAGCAAGGCCACAAAGAAGATGTTATGTGTGTGCAAATACCAGCAAACGCCCACAAAAGAGAAGTGACACTACATGGCAATGTAAAGACTGTGATGTTGGTTTGTGTGTGCATCTGTATTTTGAAAGCTACCATACTAAAAACATGTTTTAGAATTAATAAAATTTATGTTTAGAAATAGAATTCAATAATTTTATATTACTATGGTATTTTAATGTTAATAATTTTGAATTGCTGACCTAACCTAACCAAAATTTCTTATTTTTTTAAAAGTACAAACAAAATAAAATTTTACATTTTATTACTTATTTTACAGTTTAAAAAATATGTTTTAACCCTTTAATAAAAAATAAAATAAATCTTGCTCCCTGGGGTAAGAAATTTGATAAAAATGGTTCCTCATCAAAGGGAAGTCACCAGTTATGTTGGGAAAGCTTGGGTGTCTCAACAATCTTGTTAGTATTTCAAAATACACGTAAATATGGTAGTAGACTAACAACAGGGCACACATCCTAGAGATCAAGGTGGATAATAAACACCTAAACAGAATGAAATTGTCCTGAAAGTTTTCAAGAAAACATGTGTAGTTGTCAACTTCACATACATTATTCACTCGAGAACATTCTAGAGCCATTCAAAAGATAATCTTGGGTAAGGTAAATAACTAACTATGAAGAAAACGCATCACCGAAATTTCTGAAAACGCCTATTTTGAAAAAGGAGCTCTCTTGATGACCTGCACAGATTAGGTGGCTAAGAACTGGTTGAAAGATGTAGTCCTATGGAAACTGGAGAATGTATGTAGGGTGTGACAATGTGAAAAATCAGAATCAGAGTTTATCATATGTTTAAAAGTGCGCGGTGAAAGTACATGGGGAGGGGGAAGCTATTGAAACAATATTCAGTCTTCAGTAAATTCATTTATAAGAACAAAATGGATTTTCAAAACAAGAAAATAGTAAGTCATGTTTAATCTTAGTAAAATTTATTTAATAAGAAATGTTTATTAATTTGTGTGAAAAACAAGGGTATGTGAACTATTTGTAACAGCATTGTAACAGCCAAGCGGTAAAGACGCTTCCGGGAGAATGATATCTCGTGGTTTTTGAGACAGTCGAAGTCTTGCAATTGAAGTGATCAGACGTTTTTTGTCTGTAGAGAGACTCATCAAAATGTAGTGCTAAAGTATAAAAAATTGTTTTAATTGAGAAGTGTGTCATCATAGACATGTATTAGTGAGCGATGATTGCTTGTAATAGACTTTTTTTTTAATAAAAAGACCGAGAAACGCATTTTTTGAGTAAAGTGATGCAATACTTGCACGTGGTTATCGAAAATGAACAATGAACTTTAGAGACAGACATAACTTTTTATGTAAATATAAAACTATGTACTTTGTGCTAAAAGACGTTAAAAAAGAATTCTCGACGAGTGTGACCGAAATAATGTCAGCAAATCTCTCACCATGTGCGAATAATGGCGGAGTACCATTACAAAAGCCGACATCTCAGCGGTCAGCATGACTGGATGAATTTTCAACCAAGGACTGGAAACCGGTGTTAAAGAACACTAAAAAATCAAGTATTATTAAACCATTTAAGATAACTATTTGTTCTATGTATTAGCGTAAGTTTTATAATTTTGATAATTTCGTAAATCATTATTTTATTGTTTTAAAATCAAAGATGCTTAATGAATTCAATAACTTAGTCAGATAAAGTAAATTCAATATAAAAAAATTGCAGATAACTAATCTGTTTGTTTCACTAAATAATTTTCTGAAGTTGCAACTTAAAGCTTAAAGTAAATTCAAGATTTTTTATTTAAATTTTAAACCTTCTTAAAAGGGAAATATAACAATTTTAAGTAGGATGTATAACTTATAATTTTATATTTGAATTATTCATGTATATATGATCCTGTTTAATAAATCTATGTTAATATTTCAGCCAAAGTGTTTTCATTACATACCAGATTTCACTGTAAGTACACTTTTAAAAGAACTACACCCTGAGATTTAAATAATTAAATTCATTTTTTTTCTAAATTGATGTTAACACATCTGGCGCCCTAAACTGCTGTGCAATTAATAATTAAATTAAACTTTAAATTCATTTTTATTTTGTAACAAAGAAAAATAAGAACTCTTCAAGTTCATATAATTTTTTCTTTTTAAAGTAGCTTCATTAACTTAACTAGTCCTTTTTGAATTATTACAATTGGCGATCCAACGATTGGGGCTGTATTCTTATATTAAAAAATATAAGAATATAAGTCGAAATTAAACAGTGAATTCGGTGTAATGAAGATAGTTATAAAGGTAAGGACATTTTTAATAAAATAGGAAATATTCTCTTAAAAATTTTCTTTTGTGTTGAATATAATAAATTTAATAAACTAAATAAGATAAAGATGGAGTTGAAGAAATAAGTAACAATAGTGAGCAAGTAAAATTAGTATATAATGGAAGATCCTTTGATAACTTAGGACAACTACCAATACAAGTAACAAAAAGTAATGAAGAATTAGATGAACCATTTGCACAAGATATGTTAAATCAAAATTTAGACAATAGTAGCAATAATATTAGTTTACGTTCAAGTATCAGCGATAGTAATAGCTCAGGTTCAGATGTTAATGGTTTTAGTAGTGATGGGATTCAAAATAGCAAAAAACAATTTGAAGGTATGAATCAAAAAATGGTAGGAATATTAGGAGTAGATTTGGAAAAAGAAAATTCAGATAAGGAATTAAGAGCTGAAGAAGTTAGGGTATTTGAGCAGGTTAGGATAGACAAGAGTGTGGAAAATAATGATCAGAATTTAGATATTAAAAGTATGTTAGAAGTAATGATGGAAAAAATGCAGCAAAATAATTTAGAACTAAAACAGGAATTAAAGCAAGATTTAAATAATAAATTTGACCAAAATAGTTTAGAATTAAAACAAAACAATGTAGAACTAAAGCAAGATTTAGACAATAAGTTTGACCAAAATAGATTAGAAATAAAACAAGAGATAAATAATAAGTTTGAAGATTTTACTAATAAATTGGAACAAAATAGCTTAGAGTTTAATACTAAATTAGACCAAAATAATTTAGAATTAAAAGAAATAAGTAACAAGTTTGATCAAAATAAGTTGGAAATTAATGCTAAGTTGGAGAATTTTAATGTTAAACTTGAACAAAATAATGTTAA
The DNA here is from genome assembly GCA_963513935.1 of Aphrophora alni. NCBI lineage: Eukaryota > Metazoa > Arthropoda > Insecta > Hemiptera > Aphrophoridae > Aphrophora > Aphrophora alni. The sequence continues at coordinate 97,941,568 of OY740769.1, read as the reverse complement.
ATTGGATAAGATAGATAATGAATTAAAACAAAGTAAATTAGAGTTAAGACAAGATAATTTAGATTTAAAAGAAGAAATGTATAAAAAATTTGAAGAAAGTAGGGTAGAATTAAAAGAAGATTATGTAAAAGTAGAACAAGGTTTAAGACAGGAAATTAAACAAGCTAGGTTAGAGGTAGAAAATGATTTTGATGAAAAAATTGTTAAAGTTGAATTAGATATGTCTGATAAAATATGTAGTGTAGTTAAGGAAATTGACAATGTAAAATCTGAAACTGAAGTAAAGTTGTTAAGTAATCAGATAGAAGCTAAAAATAATCTAAAGATCGTTGAAAACAAAATTTGTAAGGAAATTTTAGAAGTTAAGAGTGATGTAAACAATAGAGTAGATAAATTTGAGAAACAATTAGGGAAAACAGATGAAAAAATAACCTTGTTAGACTTAGAAGTAGGAAAACAAAAGAATTTGGAAAAGCAAGAAATTTTAGAACTAAAAAACAATGTAGATGACCAAATTAATAGCTTAACCTTAAAATTCGAAGAAGAATTTTTGCAGAAGATGAGAGAAAACTTTGTAGAACAGGGTAGCATAAGTCAGGGTACTTATACAAGTACAAATATTATTAATGACACTATAATCCCAGAATTTCAAAATGAGAGACTAGAACCGCACCCAAAGGTATTTATTGAAGCTATAGAAACATTTAATAGAATAAATGGGGGACAATGGAAGATAAAGCTAGGTTGTTTAAGAAAATACTTTAAGGGTGAAGCAGAATTATGGTTTGAGGCACACAAGAATGAGTGGGGTAGTTTTGGAGAATTTAAGTTAGCATTTTTGGATAGATTTTGGTCGGAAGAGAAGCAAGAACAATTAAAGACTAAATTATTGATAGGAAGTTATTTTAGGGGACCAGTAGAAGAGGTATTTAAGTATGTAATGAGATTGTATAATAAAACACAATTTCTAGATCCGCCTATGTCTATGGATACTTTCATAAGACATATTAGTAGGAAAATGCCGGAAAAGTTAGAACTTATGATGTTAGCTGCCAGACCTAAAAACGTCAATGATTTAGAAAAGTTAATTTTAAGCTGGCAAGAAAGCCAAAAGTTGTTAGGACCAGATAGGACAAGACAGGGAGATAATAGAATGAATGGGGACAGACCCATATATAAAAATTTTCAAGTCAAGTGGGACAAGAGGGGTTTAGGTTTAGGGTACTACAAAATTTTCAAGAGTCAAGAGGAGAAAATAGATTTAGGGGACCTACTAATTTCACTAGATTCCCACCACCTAATATACAGAATAATAATAATAGGCCGATGTTAACTAATCAGCAGAATTTTACAAGGAATAATGGAAATGGGATGAATCAGGGATACAGACCTAATTTTCAACAAAAGCAACATGATCAAGGGAATAGGGGAAATAATAATAATAGACCACAGGGAAACCAAAATGGACAACAATAAATAGGGCCCAAGCATTGTTGTCTAAAGACCAAGATAGGCCTAAAATAATAGATTCTAAAGATAAAATTTTATCAATAATAACTAAGGAAAGTAATAATATTGATTTAGACATAAGAGAAGAACTTTTAAATGAAGAAAATTTTAATAATGTAAACATACAGCCAATAAAAGAAGAGTTGATCGAAATCGAGGTAAAAATTAATAAAGAAGAATTTAAATGTTTAATTGATACAGGTTCTGAGATTACAGTGATGAATGAGGAAATTTATAAGAAACTAATTACAAATAATAATAAAATTTTGGAATTACCAGTGTGTAATTTAACAATAGTAGGGGTAACAGGTGTGCGTAGCAAGAGGATCACAAAACAAGCCTTTATAGATGTAGAATTTGGAAAAGATGTAATTGCAGTAAACTTTTTAATTGTTAGAGGTCTAAATATTGAAATGATTATAGGATGTGACTTTTTAAAACAAAAGAAAGCCCAAATAGATTTTCATGAGGAAAGGATTAAATTTAATATAGAGGATAAAATAATTCAAACAAAGTTTAAAAAGCAAATTTCGCAAGTAGAGTGTTATAAATTAAAATTGTGTAGGACTAAGGCAGAAATGAATTGTTATAATGAGACAAATTTTGATTATGAAGAATTACAAATTAACGATGTAGCTACTAACTTTTTTCAAGATTTTGATTCAAAATATTATGAAAATAATAATGAAGAGATAGAATGGACACAAATTGTAGAGAAAATTTTAGAAGAGAGTAATTTAAACTTAGATTATAAAAAACAAGAATTAAAAACTGTATTAAATGAATTTAAAGAAGTATTTTCGGATAAGCCAGGAAAAATGTTAAACTATAAAGCTAAACTAAATGTAAAGGAAGATAATAAATTTATAAATAAATCATATGCTATACCACATTCAAAAAAGGAAGTCGTAGCTAAGGAAATTCAAAAAATGATAGATAATGACATAATAGAAGATTCAAATAGCCCATATTCTAATCCATTAGTATGTGTAATTAAGAAAGATTCGTCAATAAGATTATGTTTAGATGCTAGACAGGCAAATCAGATTATAATACCAGACCGGGAGGCGCCTGAACAAATAGATGATATACTACAACGGTTTGAAGGTGTAAAATATATTTCTAGCATAGATTTGGTTAGTGGATAAGGTGTAAAATATATTTCTAGCATAGATTTGGTTAGTGGATTTTGGCAAATAGAGTTAGATGAACAATCTAGAAAATATGTTGCATTTGTGTTTAATGGCAGGAATTTACAATTTAAAAGACTTCCTTTTGGATTAAATGTTAGTACTTCTTTGTTTAAAAAAAGTTTAAGCATGGTATTAGGACCTGAAGTTTTAGAATTTACGACAGTTTATGTAGATGATGAATGTATAGCGTCGAAATCGTTTGAAGAACATATGAGACATTTGCGAAAATTATTTGAAAGACTTAGAATACATAAAATTACCATCAAAATTAAAAAATCTGTTTTTTGCAAAAAAGGTATAAAATTTTTAGGGTATAACATATCAGATATAGGAATTGAACCTGATCATGAAAAAATTAAGATAATACAAGACTTCCCCACACCAAAAAATATAAAACAATTACAAAGTTTTTAGGCCTGTGCAATTATTACAGGAAATTTCAACAAAACTATGCCGAGATAACCAGTAAATTTACACACCTTTTAGGAAATAATAATAAAACTTGGAATTGGACAGAGGAAGACAGAAATACATTTGAAAGAATAAAACAGGTTTTCTTAGAGACAATAATTTTACAACACCCCAACCTTCAAGAACCTTTCTATTTAAACACAGACGCATCTGATAAAGCTTTAGGTGCCGTATTGTACCAAATGGACAAAAACAATGAACATCTGGTGATAGCCTTTGCGAGTCGTAGTTTACAGAGTAGTGAAGTAAATTATACAGTAACGGAGAAAGAATTATTGAGTATAGTCTTTGCATGTAAAAAAATTAGAAATTATGTGTTAGGAAACAAAACGACTATACGCTCGGACCATAAGGCGTTGACCTTTTTAAAGAACTGTAAATTAACACATGGTCGGCTCCTGAGATGGATATTGTTCCTACAAGAATATAATTTAGAAATTGAATATTGTCCAGGGAAAGAAATATTGTAGCAGATGTTATTTCGCGAACGGATCATAATGAAGTCATTAAGACAGGCGATGAACATTTAATTAAAAATTTTCAAACACAAATTGATAAAAACTTAGTAAAACAAGATAGATTTTTAAGAAAAGCTTTTAAACGTCTGGAATTAGAACAAAGTCAGGATGAATATTGTAAAAGAATTATTAGATTATTAGAAGACCAATCTGTTAAATTTGATAGATTAAGAGAATGTTATGTTGTTTATAATGGTGTTTTGTTTAAAAAGTCAAAGAGAAATGGAATTCACAAAATTTGTTTAACGAAATCTTTAATAGAAATTGTGATTAATGATTGTCATGAAAGATATGGACATATAGGTGAAGGAAAGTGTTATAAATTGTTAAAAGAACTATATGAATTTCCAAATTTAGAAAAACAAATAAAATCACAAATTAGGCCATGCGATTTATGTCAAAAAACTAAAGTGTCAAATTAAAAACATGAAGGTTTAATGGTGAACATATTGCCTGAAAATGTATTAGACTTAGTAGCAGTGGATTTATTCGGCGAGTTACCGACAGGAACTGGTGGGGTGAAATATATATTTGTAGTTCTGGATGTTTTTTCGAAATTTATAAAACTATATACTGTAAAGAGGGCAATTGGGACAGTTTTGGCAAATAAAATAGTTAATGAGTATGCAAAGGAAGTAGGAAAACCGAAAATCGTTCTTAGTGATCATGGCAGTCAGTTTCAATCGCGTGTTTGGAAAGAAAAATTAGTAAATAATGGTATTCAAGTTAGGCACACATCAGTATACCATCCTCAATCTAATCCTAGTGAACGTTGCATGAGAGAATTGTGTCGAATGTTTAGGACATATGTACACAATAAACATACAAAATGGCCGCTTTATGTAAAATTTATCGAGAACTGTATAAATCAATCTATACATGAATCTATCAATGACAGTCCGTATGAGATAATGTTTAAAAAGGAGTGTCCTCGTATTTATAACCAATTGTGTAAATTTCCTCCAGGAAAAACAATAGATTTTGAAGAAAAAATAATTCTAGCAAGAAAACGTTTAAAATTAAAAGCAAGTCAACGGAAAAAATTTCATGATAAAAAACTAAAACCTGTAAAATTTGAAATAGGAGATTTAGTTTTAGTTAAAAACCACTATCTTTCGTCAAATCTAAGGAAAGAAATAAAGAAATTTTTCTTACTATATCAAGGTCCTTTTAAAGTTTTGAAAATTAAGTTGGAAAATGCATATGTCTGTAATAGGTACAATTGATACTAAGATAATTAAAGGGACATACAACGTCACTCAATTGAAAAAAATATATTTCGTAAATAATTTTGAAAATAAATAATTAAAGAACTGGTAATAATAGATTTTGACAAAATAAATAAAATAACTTGTGTACAGTTTCAAATATGAACTATGTAATGTTAAAAAACTTTTTATGCAAACTAAAATGAGTTGAAATGTTAGTTGGAATAGTCATCAGAGATATAAGATTTTGTTAATGAATAACTCTGCGTGTTTATGTTTACGGGAGAATAAATATTATAAAGACATGACGAGATAACGGGTTTGCTTAGAAGGAAAGGTTCAGTGCATCTGTAAGAAGTAGTAATATTTAATATTGAAGAAATAATATTCAATATTAAAATAGGTGGATTTAATATTGAATAAATGCGATGATGGAGAAAGATTTTTATATCAAGCTGGAAGTTAGTTAACAGTAAACAGATAAGGATTGCGTCATCTAGGGGGAAATGTTTATATTTCCAGTGATAGCGTTTGCATTCCTGAATGTCTGCTATTGAGATTGAAGAATAAAGGGTGTAAAGATATTCATGTTCTAAAATAAATCACAAATAATTGTAAGATATAATATTTTTCTTTCTTTTGAGAATTTAAGTAAACTTTAAGTGGAAAGTAAACTAAACAGGATAGAATATTTAATTGAGAGACATGTGTTGAAAATAATTTAATAAAATAAAAGATAATTTGTAGTTGAAAACTTTAAATAATTTAAATAATGAGTTTTGAAGAAGAATCTTTACATAATTATTAGAATATGGAAGGCGAGCGACGTATAGGCGGTAAATAGGTGACAATAGGGTTACCGCCTGATAAAGAGACAACATTTCAACTTCGGGTGAATTGATTTTGATGAAATTTTTTATGAATTTAAATTTTTTTTTTTTCGCGCATATGCATTTTAAAAAACATGAACAAATGGGAGGTAGGAGGAGTTTGTGTTGTCGGAAAAAATTGTTTTATTCGCAAGAATGAAGCAATTTTGGGACTGCATGAAGGGCGTGTTGTGAAGTTGGGATGTGTTCTGGGCTTTATTTTGAATTTAGTAGGGATATTTCATTCAACCATTGCACATTTTAAAGTCACAACATGTTACTTTGTGTAAGAGTCCATAGAGCAATTAGAATTAAGCACGGTAAAAAGTAGGCAGTCAGAAGGATTGTAGTGGGGGAGAGTGAGGAATTAAAATGCATAAAATAACAAAAAATTCATAAAAAAAAAATAAAAAAGGTATAACAAATAAAACAAAATACAAAATGGAACGTGGAGGGTTTTATTAATTGAAGTTCGGCAGGGGTATTTAACGGACATTGAAGCAAATTGTCCAATGGGCGTTAAATAGCCCGGCCGAGTTTTGTAAAATAAAATAAAGAAAAATAAATAAAAAATATACAAAAAACAAAAACAAAAAATTGTCATATGACTCATGTAAATGAAATATAGTTAAAATTTTGACAATTTTGAGAAGTTTAAGAACAAAGAGTTCTTATTTATATTGAAAGATATAAAAGGTATTGTAGAAGAAGTTTCAAGAGAGAACCAGGGGTTCTTGATTGTATTGTAAAATATAAAGTTTGGTAGGCGAACTGTTCTCTGTGGACAGGGTGTAGCTATGTTCAAAAAATGATACGACGAAGGACCTAAATTATCATTTGGAGAATATAGTGATTTAGGGTTAATTGGAAAACCTATCAAAAAATCCAACGTAGTTGTTTATAGTTCTGTCACATGTAATTTTGGGCAAAAAACGTAAACAATGACTTATGTTTGTAAGTGTCATAAACTTTCATAGATATAGGAAAAGTTTTTTTTTTTTGGTCTATTCTAACAAGTAGAAACAGATGTTGAGGGAAATAGTCAAGGAACAATAGGACAATCTTTTCATGATGAAAGGAGGGGATTTTGTTGAAAACAAATCTTAGGAATAACACCGGACGTGATGAGAATAAGGAGTACTTATGTAAAAAAGCTGAAAATTTCGTAAAAATGTAAATATGTTAATTGATTAAGATAAATAGCTTGATGTTAATTTGTAAAATGATAATTTGAATTTCGATGTTAGTAAATAATAAGGATTAGTTGATAATATGAAATAATAATTGTTAGTTTTAAGTGACTAATGGTTTGAGGAAGAGTAGCTTGTGAAAAGTTTGAGAAATTTATGTAAGAATTTGCCAAGACAAATATAATAGAATTTTTATGTTTTTTGATTTAAAATAATGAATAAAAGATGTTAAGTTTTTGTTTTTAAAAGAGGAATGTATAGTAAAATAATAATAATTAGAGAGATTTCAATGAGTTTTATAGAAAAGATAAATAAGTAACGTTTTTTAAATAAATGAAAATGGAGTTGGAGATAATAGATGATTTTAAGAAATTATTTGATAAAGATGTTTGATGATTTTGATGAAATAAGGTGTTTAGCTGGGAAACAATGTAAATTTTTTTTGTAATAAAGTTTTTGTATCGAAGTAATAGATAATTAAGGAGTTTTTTATGTGAAGTAGTTTAAATGAGAGATTTTTTGAGTTTTTATATGAAGATGATGACTTTACAGAAGTGTTAAGTAAAGTGGTATTTAAAATATGAAGTTGTTCTGTTGAGAAGCTTTTATAAAAATAGTAGTTGGTTGCATTAATAGTAATTTTTAAGTTTTTAAGAGGTTTTTGAGTTCTGCGATGAAATAAGGAAGAATGCGACGATTTTATTAAGTAAGAAAAGGTTTAATTAGTTCTACGAATATACGGCGATAATTATGTTTTTTAAAGGAAGCTACGATGAAATAATGAGGTTTTTTATATAATGATATGTAGGTAACCCACGTGGACTGCATAAATAAATAATGAAGAGTTTTTTGGGGAATTAATGCAACTTTAATTATTAGAATATGGAAGATTTAAGATAGAAGGAATTTTTAAGATAAGGTGCTAAAGGAATAATACAGTTGTAAAGAGGTAATTTTGAAATAGATAAGATGAGTTTTGTAAGCTAATTGTTTTTGATGATAACGATGTCATATTTTTGAGTATTAGTAAAAGTAAAGAGTTTTAGTAATTGTTAAAATCAGTAATGAACATTTTATCCCAGCAGAACAAAGAATAATTGAGAATTTGATAAAGAATAAATAATAATTGGATTTAAGTTAAAATAAATAATAATGTAATGTTAGAATTAAAAAGTTTTAATGTAATTTGAAGTAATTTTAAATAAAATTTGAAAAATTTTGTAATGATGTTAAGTAATAATGAGAAGTTGTTAATTTTTGATTATATTGAGATAAAAAAAAGTATTCAGATGAATAGGTAGAATTAAAAGTAGATTTTCAATAGAGACGTAGAATATTGCGTCTTGGCAAAGAGATAACGTGAGAAAGGAAGTGCCAGATGGCAGAAGAGTATACAGATGGATGTCTGCAAGATAAGGTTTGAGTGGCATATCCTGTCAACAAAAAATATTGATGGGAAAGTTTTTAATCAACGGATGTATATACAAAAGCTGATGATGGGTTTTCTTTGGTCAATAGAGATAAGGTTTAGCACTAATTGATTTATTTTTTTTGTGTATAGATGAGTCATGATAACTCAACAAATGGTTAGGACAATAAAGTAGGGTATTTAGCAAGTAATTTATATTATTAAAAGAGAATCTTTCCTATAATAAATACACTTAATGTATTTTTATGTCCTTAGCTGCTGAAATAAAAAGTTTTGAAAATCTAATGAAAATTTAAGGTTTTATTTTTTTTTCGAATTGAATTATTCTATATATATGGAAAAGATTTGTACTACAATACTTGTATTGTAATACAAACCTTTGTGGGGTTTTTGTGACAATGTGAAAAATCAGAATCAGAGTTTATCATATGTTTAAAAGTGCGCGGTGAAAGTACATGGGGAGGGGGAAGCTATTGAAACAATATTCAGTCTTCAGTAAATTCATTTATAAGAACAAAATGGATTTTCAAAACAAGAAAATAGATAGTCATGTTTAATCTTAGTAAAATTTATTTAATAAGAAATGTTTATTAATTTGTGTGAAAAACATGGGTATGTGAACTATTTGTAACAGCATTGTAACAGCCAAGCGGTAAAGACGCTTCCGGGAGAATGATATCTCGTGGTTTTTGAGACAGTCGAAGTCTTGCAATTGAAGTGATCAGACGTTTTTTGTCTGTAGAGAGACTCATCAAAATGTAGTGCTAAAGTATAAAAAATTGTTTTAATTGAGAAGTGTGTCATCATAGACATGTATTAGTGAGCGATGATTGCTTGTAATAGACTTTTTTTTAATAAAAAGACCGAGAAACGCATTTTTTGAGTAAAGTGATGCAATACTTGCACGTGGTTATCGAAAATGAACAATGAACTTTAGAGACAGACATAACTTTTTATGTAAATATAGAACTATGTACTTTGTGCTAAAAGACGTTAAAAAAGAATTCTCGACGAGTGTGACCGAAATAATGTCAGCAAATCTCTCACCATGTGCGAATAATGGCGGAGTACCATTACAAAAGCCGACATCTCAGCGGTCAGCATGACTGGATGAATTTTCAACCAAGGACTGGAAACCGGTGTTAAAGAACACTAAAAAATCAAGTATTGTTAAACCATTTAAGATAACTATTTGTTCTATGTATTAGCGTAAGTTTTATAATTTTGATAATTTCGTAAATCATTATTTTATTGTTTTAAAATCAAAGATGCTTAATGAATTCAATAACTTAGTCAGATAAAGTAAATTCAATATAAAAAAATTGCAGATAACTAATCTGTTTGTTTCACTAAATAATTTTCTGAAGTTGCAACTTAAAGCTTAAAGTAAATTCAAGATTTTTTATTTAAATTTTAAACCTTCTTAAAAGGGAAATATAACAATTTTAAGTAGGATGTATAACTTATAATTTTATATTTGAATTATTCATGTATATATGATCCTGTTTAATAAATCTATGTTAATATTTCAGCCAAAGTGTTTTCATTACATACCAGATTTCACTGTAAGTACACTTTTAAAAGAACTACACCCTGAGATTTAAATAATTAAATTCATTTTTTTTCTAAATTGATGTTAACACATCTGGCGCCCTAAACTGCTGTGCAATTATTAATTAAATTAAACTTTAAATTCATTTTTATTTTGTAACAAAGAAAAATAAGAACTCTTCAAGTTCATATAATTTTTTTCTTTTTAAAGTAGCTTCATTATCTTAACTAGTCCTTTTTGAATTATTACAAGGGTTGTGCTCCAGACCATGAAAATGTTGGTATGGTTCTCAAATTTTCTATAATTTGCCTGTTAAGGGTGTAGTGAACCCACAAACATTGTGCTCACTCTCTCCCAATTTTGTTAAAATAGAGGTTTAGTCATTTTCTGAATGATGATACTCTAATCTCACATCCTACAATATTTCATACACCATCACATTTGTCTTTTCTCTTTTATTATTTGTATTTATTATACTTCTTTGTGTTTTTGACGTTGCAGAAGCAAAAAATATTTTAATCTACATTTTCTGGCATCTACGTTACCGTACTTTCATTAAATATGAAAATGTTCTATTATATTAGGTACAATATTATATTACCAGGCTAATATGTTGTGTGACTTCATTTTTAAACCGCCATAAGATGGGTTTTGGGAAAACAATACCATCATCAGTTGAGGATTAAAACATCGTTTACAAGATCATTGAATGCAATACCAAAAGGACAAAAAAAAGTACAATGCACAAATACATTATAATTATAAACAAAAAAAGGACCCACTGGATGTCAATTGAGACACCGGTAGATTTAACATGTATTTATGATCATGGTACAAGTCCTATATTATCATATTTAGCTATCAATGTCTGTGTTGTATAGATCATTTGATTGGAATGACATTTGATCATTTGACTGGTTGGAATAATTTTAAATGCCTTGTATGTGTTATTCTCTTCCATGACATTCATGCGCTTTTCTTTCTTACATATGTGAAGTTAGTGCAGAATTTAAAAATATTGATTTTTACACATTACATGTTACACAAATGTATGTTTATGCGTGTTGAATAGGTTGTTATTAGACAAGTGTTCGTTAAATACTCTACCTGTGATTTAGTTCATTTTGGTAAATATCAGTAATTTACAAAATTACTAGGCTTTGCTTGTGACGTAAATATTGCTTGAAATATAATACTTAAACAACCAACTAAAGGAGTTTAGATTAATTTAAAAAAGAACAAATTGTTTACATGGGAGTGAATTTAATATTAAAGTCAATGTTTTCTGACTGACCAGAAAAAGCTTTTATTGATTGTCTTGAATATCTGTAATCTCTTATGGTGCCTTCCGGTCTAATATATCGAATGGAATCATAAGAAAATCTGTTTCTTTTCTTAGGCTCTCCAACAACTTGAGACTTCCCATCAATTTGAGTAACATCACTAGTATCTTCACTACTAACAACTTCTTCTCGGGTCTTTCTGAAATAAATAAATTTATATTATATTTAACTAATCAATTTTATAAAAAAACAAAGTAACATTAGTAGTATTGACAAAATGTTTTTACATCTTAGTAAAATTCAAAATTTTAAAATATCTATTTATTCCTCTAATTCAGGGATACCATAGGCCAGAAAGTAAAGAAAAAACAACCTCATTAAAGTTTGATTTACAATATGACAACATACAATATTGCCGTTTAAATTATAATATTTCATTACCAATGTTAAACATTTAAATAGGTATATGAAAAAATTAATTACAATAAAAAAGACAAAATATTACTGTTTTATATTCTAGTAATCTGTTCAATAAAATATGTGTAGTCAAAAAGAAAATAATTAAATTTCATCAAACCATTAAATATGTAAATAAATATACGAAAAATAAATTATCATTAAGGAATGGTAAATAGTGTGAAATTTTAGGTTTTTTGAACGGAATAGTTTTGAATTTATAAGTGCTCTACAGGAATATTTTTGGAATACTTTCGACTATAAATAAATGTTGGCTAGACTTGATGTTAATATTAAAATAAATCTTGAAAAAATATATATATATTTTTTTTATTTTTACAAATACGTTTATGAAATCAAATACATTCCAAGATGCATCACTTAAGATGGTGACATTGTCATTAAAACATTTTTGACAAACTGTCCATTATAATATAATGTAATACAGAAATCTGAAATATTTGGAATGGATTAGAATAAATATAACAACATTTCACACCAACATTGGTTTATTTATATTAAATGTTGAGCTTGACTTATGAGAAAAAACTATAACTTTAGTTATAGTTTGATTGGTGTAGCTCGTGTAGCACTGAAGAGGATGACCTTGTCGTTGAAACGTGTCTGATACTAAGGCGTATTTTTTTGAGAATTGTGTTCTGTGTGTTTGGTATACTGTATTGGTTTATTTAGTTAAATTAGGTATTTTAATATACTTTTTCTCAGGTTCTACAAAAACTATGAATAAACATTGGAGAATTTATAAATTAGGTGTCAACCTATGTCCACCAAAAGAAAAATGCCTTATTAGTATCTGTGTTATAGGTTGTGTTTTACTTATGTCAATATGTTATGAAATAAGTTTAGCATCAAGATATTTATACAAGGCATGGTTTTTAATATAAGGTTCGGTTTGTATTTGTCGTCTGTATACTTTACGCAAACAGATGGGCCTATTGTAGCATGTTTATGTGAATCAATGTCAGCTGTTAGCAACAATAGCTTAGACATTTTGAGGTTAGTTGTACATACAGATTAGTTTGTAATGAGTGCTAATATTATTGATTTCACCAAGTGTGAAGTATGAGCAGTAATCTAACTTTGTTGGCAAAACACATTTCGGTGGCTGACATTCACTAGAAAATTTGTGATGTTTACAGGCCAATTATGAGTGACATAAAAGTAAAACAATGGCGCTGTTTATTTCAAGAAGGGCAAACGAACACTTACTATGAAGAATGTAGCTATTGATCATGGAAGATTTTATTGAAGAAATAGAAACAAATTCGTGAAAACTGTGTCACAATTAATTGTCTTTGATGTTTCCTAATGTTTCATGATCTGTGATTTATGAAATTTTGATTAGAAAATTGTGTGGAAGGTGGGTGCCAAAGATATTAGTCGACATACACAACATAAACATTGTGAATTTTTTCGGCGCTACCAAAATGAAGGTGATGAATTGTTTGATTACACTTGGACTGTTACAAGAGATGAAACCTAGATTTCATATTTGAACATCAAGATGAAGAAACAGTTGATGTAATAGCAGCATCCATCATTACAGAGACCAAGGAAGTTTAAAAAAAAATGTTTGGTAAATAACTCTTAGGTATAGTTTTTTGGGACAGAAGGGGGTCTTGGTTGTGATCATACAACTACTGTGACTACCAATATTGAGAAATGTTAAGAAATCTTAGAAGAGCTACCAAACAGCATGGGATGCTGTCCTGCAAAACTTTGTTTATGTCTGACACTGCAAATCTCACAGTGAGTGAATTGAAACTATATGTTTAAATCTTTAATCGTCAATCCTATAGCCCTGATCTAGCTCTTAACAATTATTTTCTCTTATTCACCTTAAACTCTGGCTTGCATGAATACCAATTAAAAAAATAGCGTGATTGGTTTTTAAATAACAAGTCGTAGCATTTTTTACAGGGGGAATGAAGAAGCTAGTGAAACACCATGAAAAATGTTTTGAAGTCAAAATAAACTTTGTAGAAAAATACGTAAATAAATGTAGTTTTTATTCATAGTAATAAAGTTTATATATATCTCTGTTAAAATTCATAATTAATAGGAATGGAAAAAAGAATTTGATCAAGGTATGTACACAAAATAGGCAAATATTTATTCATAAAATTGAAGCAAAATATTTTAAAAAGTAAAATACAGATAAGATTTTAAACAAAGTAATATTTAAATACTTACCGGAATAAATATAAAATTAAACAAATTATTGGAGCAGTAATTATTACAATTATGATTATAATCAACAGCTCTCGTGTGCGTAAAACAAAGTATGGTTCGTCTTCTGAACCTAATGAAATAAAAAAAAGTTATAAATAGTAAATTTTGCCTCTTGCAATATAAAACTAATCAAAAAGATATATAGAAATAATATATAATAAACACTGTAGAAAGAACATGGGCGGGGGAAAGGGTTTTCATATTTAATGTAAGCAATTGAATTAAACTAAAAAGAAATTATTCATAATTTCGATATTACCTTACAGCGTTTTTGTAATAATATTTGTATTATAGTCCTTATATTAAGCAGTCTTTGTTGTTGATATTTAATGTATCATTAGAGCTGATTCAGTATTACCAATACCATCATCAGAAGACAAAATACTCACACGCAAACACTAATATGCAATGCACAAAAATAAATTAACATAAAAGATTAGTACTATAGTACAAGTCAAAGTTAAAACAATGTTCATTGGATCATGAGTCCACATCCTACACTTACTGAAGAATTATACATGGTTACCTTGATGATTGTGTCAGTTTTGTTGTCTAGGATGGTTAGAGTATCATGTATCATATAAACAGTTTGATGAAAAATTCAGTTTGTCATTCAATAAACTATACAGGCTGATTATGAATTGTTTATAAATTTGGTATTCTTCCAATATATCCATGGTTCTGCCTTTATTTATAATGTGAAAGATTTCTAGATTTTTCGTGATATCAGTATAGTTATGGTCATAATCTATCAGGTGTTTGGTATAATTGGAGTTGTCTTTAGGTATATTATTATGGGGCAAATGTTCTTTAAATCTAGTTTTAAAACTTTTTCCTGTTTGTAATACCGAAAAAGGTTAATTTGAGTGAAATATTTGTTATAATAGAAATCGTATTGAATAGAGGGTAATGGAACGTAGGTCAAAAACATGACTTATGGCTCTCAAGGCTAAAATAAAGCAAATTCATAATAGAATAGATTTCCAAACACGAATAAATAATATTTTATAGATTTTAAGGAAATATAGTCATAAGAAATTTAATAAATTGTGTGTGTTGTAAAATGATGAGAATGGACAAATTAAGAAGTGCGTAGTATTTGAATAAAGACTAGATGAATGTAGACGAGAAAAATATCGCTTACGCGGTGAGAATTGGAACATAGCCGATACCGGATATTGAAAATTCACCATGCGTTTTCTCCAGTCTTAGAGCAGAGTTTGGAGGTGATGGTTGTGTTTTGTAAAGTCTTAGTTTGGGACCTGAGAAGGTCAGACCTAAAATAATTTGTATAAAGATGATGGTTTGACGTGTTTTAAAGCAGTCTTAGTGGTAATCATTCACAAAGAAATCTAAACAGTAGAGTTGAGTGTGTTTAATGATATTAAAAGGATTAGAATGGAGAAAGAGTTTAAAACGAGTAACGTGTTACGCGTAAAGACAATTACGGCGTCTCGTATTAAAACGGTTGAATGATGAACAGTAATAAAGTGTAAAAAATGAACTAATAATGTTGTTAAACATTTTTAACACGAATATTATAAGAGTGATTGAGGTGGGATCTATGGACATCGTCTTCACGGACAGAACAAAGAACTTTTGGCAACTGCCATCTTATGTGCACCACAACTGTGTAATGTAACAACGGACTGGTAAAATGTGTTATATAACACAATAAAATTAATCTATGTATGATATAAAATGTAATATGTTTCATGTTTCTAATTATAACTTCATGTTCTTTGATAAATTGATATTTAAATAAATATATTTTCTATATGAATAAACAATAGATGTCGATTGACATATTTTTTTTTTTTTAGATAAAGTACATTTAATATTAAATAACAGATATTTCAATCTGTTTTATTTCTTAAATATTTTTTCTAGTTGCAACATAAAGTTAAATTCAAGATTTCTAAAAACAGTCCTTCTTCTAAGGTAATAAAAAAGTTAATTTGAATAGGATGATTAGTTAGTTGAATAGAAGTTAGTCTTAGTTGATTTATTTGATATTTTTGTGATAATAAATGTCATGTACTAATTTTATTTTAATAAATTCATGTTAAAATTTCAGTTCAAGCGTTACTCATTCTCAACCAGAAATCACTGTAAGTACACTGAAAAAGAACTTACACCCTGAGATAAATAATAATTAAATTCATAAACTCAATTAAACTTTTAAATTCATTTTCTAAACTGATGTTAACACATCTGGCGCCCTTAGCTGAGCAAACTTTTAATAGAAACTTTAATAAAAATAACTTAAGTAATAATTTCTTTAAAAATAACCATCTGTTATTTTTCAATTATTACATGTTTGACCGATATGCTGTTTATTATAATTGTCACAGTGTAACTTATATAGAAAAGATTTTACCTATCAGTAAAATAACCATGTTTACTTGGATGTGGACACATGATCCAATGAACATTGTTTTAACTTTGACTTGTATTGTAGTACTAATATAAACATACAATATAGTGTTAATTTATTTTTGTGCATTGTATAACCACGATAATGGAGACGCGTGAGTGGACCGGTTAGACATGGCACATGTCTGGCGGATATTTCTGAAGTTAAGAACAAAATCTTAATAAACAATTTACAACAAAATTAAGGACAGATATACAATTTTTAGATCAATAGTTTATTTAAAAAAAAAAAAAATTAACATATTTTATTTATTGATATAATGTAAAAAAAAAAAAAAGATGATGCTCCCCTAAATAAGAAAATTACACATTAAAAAAAATTGAATTAACAAAAATCCCTCCCCCAAAAAGAAATAGACTAACCCTCCTCTTTGTATTAAAAAAAATTGACAATGACAGTATATATATTATATATTTTGTTGTTGGCCAACTTTGATGATGATTTAAAATTTAAATTTAAAAAAATAATAAGGTTTGTGATGACAGAAATGTTATTATTTGAGATGTCTCAAAAGAAAATGATTAAATTTTGAAATAACCCCTTTGGGGTCGTAGGGTCGAAAAAATGCTAGCTATCCCATTAAATAAATATAAAATTAAATATGATTTGCCTTAATACTACATATAATTAACAAATAAATTTTTTTTTGGTCAATCATGTATGTTATAAAAAGTCTATAAGTCCTGCCAATTTTCAAGTATACATTTTAAAATGGTTTTGATAATTATCACTTTAATATCACTAAATTATCATTAAGGCTTGTAGATAGAAGAAAGTAATTTTAGTCTCTTTCTTGAACCAGTATTAGAACTGCATTAAGAAAAAAAACACAAAACAGGCATTAGTATAGCAAGAAGCTTAGTTTTTTCAGGTTTGAAATTGAAGTTCAAGTTTCATGTTAAGCTATGCAAGTTACAGGTAATATTATGTCATGTTACAGAAATAAAAATGAAATGATTTTACATTAGGCTGTAATGCAAAAATATTCTTAACTTGGCTATAAATTTTAATTACAATAATTTTAAACAGAAACAAAATAGACTATTTAACAAACTTCAATCAATGAAAGAAAGAGAATACTTAGACAAAATCTTACAGCATAACCAAAATACAAAAATGTATATATGATGGCAAACTCAGATTATATATTTCTTTTATTGAAATTTATCTTACTAAAATGTATTGATATTTTTATTACCTGGATCACAGAGGTAGCTTTTGAAATTGAATTGTGAAGCTTAAACGGCATTATGAAGCTAGTAATTTTTTTATCACTTTCACTTTCTTTTTTTTCTTTACAAAGTTGTTAGCCGAAATCACGCATGCATGAGATTTTATGTCATTAACAAGTTAAGTGCCATGGGGGGCCGATCAGTACGACAGCAAGCTCATAGTTAAAGTGGCGTGTCGGCCGATCGGTACGACACTGCCATCAATGCAAGATTTTATTTTAGAGTCTTTTATCAGGAAGTGTTGCAACCTAGCGGAAAACACATACACTAAGTGAAAAGTAGGAGATTGTAGCTAATAGCTGTAGATATTTCATTTTATTATGTTTAAATAGTGTTGCGTAACAACTAAACAAAATACCTCAACAAATTGTTAATTTCATCGTACCGATCGGTACGGCAGCGAAATTTTCAGTTGGAATTATGGATTAATGCATTAAAACAAGTAATATTCAGTTTGAACATTCTTCAGTTGTTATATTTTTTAAAAATAAAAGTATAAAAGTTAACTATTACTGTAAGCAAAGCAATAAAATTTGCATATTTTGTATAAAACATTGAACAATTACAAAATTGGAAAGCAATTTTTAAAACTGTTTAACACGTTAGCTGCCAAGGCCTAATACGATACTCTTGCCTGGAGTGCCACGATTACCAAATTATTTTTCCATTATTATTTTTGCATCTACCTATGTTGAATAATATAAGGCAATAGTATTTACTAATTTTATTTACATTTATGTATATATAGTTTCGAGACCGATTGGACCGAAATGCAATTTTTCGGCTTTAATTTTAATCGTAGTATAACGTTTGGGTCCGATCAGACCGAGGTAATTTTCGTGTAAAAAAAAAAAATCTAAACGGGCTATTTCATTTCTTTATGTTGGCAAGCTCACTATTTTATTTGTCTAATATTTATGTAATAAATACATATATTCATTTTACAACTGTATTTTTTGTGAATTATTCATTACTAAACCAAAATGTTTTTGTAAAATTTTTAATCGGTCCGATCGTGCCGACAAAAAAGTGAAAATATCCACTGATTTTATTATTATATAACCATGGTAACAGTTATTAAAGCATACAATATACTACGTCTAACACACGTCTTTACCCAATCCAGAGAATACCAAAATATGACGATAGGTTGCTGCACTATTGAACTGAGAGCCACAAAACAAAACATTACGTCAGTGACTTTATCGGTCCGATAGTGCCGAAACGCTGCATGTACATTCACCTTAGTTTCGGTCCGATCGGACCGATATGGTAGCTAACGTGTTAACAATGTTATTTATTTACAATTAAGTTTTTTTAAATCATTTATTTATATTATTACTGTCTAAACTGTAAGATGAAAGGAATTTGAAAGCAAAATGGAAGCATTTAAAATCTGTTATTGACAAGTATTGGTGTTGCGGTCGTGGTCCTACATTGCTTTTGTAAGCGAGCCAAGCATTATAATGCAGGTGCCAAATAGTAAATGTACTGCAACTTTATGATACCATCTTAGTGTCTTTCCTAGTGCTGAGTTGTACAACAACATTTGATCAGCAACATCGATGCCGGATTTTTGCTCATTGTACTCTGTTATTGCAACAGGCTTTTGAAAATGACATTTCCTCTTCGATCCCGCTTTCCAGTTTGAACCATGTCGACTTGATATTTACGTGCAGTTACTCAACGCTTTTCCCACCAGTGAGTCATGTGTTACAAACATCACAGACCAAAATTATCCTAGGAAATCAATCAAAATTGCGGTCGGCCAATCGGCCGACACGTCAAATTGCAAACAAAATATGGTATTCAAAATGACATGCCGGGCCGATCATTTTTTTGAATGTTTTGAAAAACAATTTCTCAAAAAATCAGTTCTCCATATAACCATAAAACCACATATATACACAGGTTATGTTATTAAAATTGTTTATTTAAGTTGGCAACTGTATGATAAAAGTGGCACAACCAGCTTGGCACTTGTGTTAATAACTTTTTGTTAAAAGACTTTTCACTTCGTCTGAAAACATATTAAATTTCCAAAGTTCCGAACTAGAACAAAAATAAAACGTGTAACTCACTTCATGTTCCAATTAGCAAGACCAAGAAAAGGAATCATGTCCCATTATAGAGGCGAAAGACGCATGTGCAAGAGGGAACAGCTGATTTTGCCAATGCTTTGTGTCAAGCCCGCTAGACAGAGTTGAAGTTACGGCGCTAACATTTGTGGGATGTTTAAAATTTATGTATTGGAAGTTTGAGGTGAAAGGTGGAGAGGTTGTTTTATAAAGAAAAATGCGTAGCGGTTATAAATAAACACTACATTAGTGTTTGCATGTGATTGTTTATCTATCTGATGATGGTATTGGTAATATCAAAACGGCCGTAATGACACATTAAATATCAACAACAAAGACTGCTTGACGTAAGTACTGTAATACAAAACAAATTATTCATTTCATCTTATTACACTTACATATTTAATATATTAAAATATAGTTGACAAATAAATAAAGACCCTGTATTTAGGTTATGTGGCTCTTGTAAACTAGCAGACATTCTGTAATAGTCTTACTGTCTAGAAACTTGAAAAAAAACCAAAAAGTGAATTTTTACATTTTTGTAGGTTATGTGATTTCAGAGTCACATATGTGATTTCTGTTGCATATATATTGGAAAATGGTTTACACCTCTAATTATAAATAATCCAAATTTACCTGGACACATTATTTAAAAATAATTTTATTTGTATAGGAAGGAATTTGGAAGGAAGATAGTACATCTAAATTATGCATTTATACATGAGGAATATGTTAGTCGGAAGAAAAGAACATGTATGGGACTGACATTGTAACACCTAGAAAAGGTTGGTCTAATTAAATATTTAAAATAGCTGGTAATCGTAGTGGGTGTGACATGAGTCAAAAACGTAACTAATGATTTTCAATGTTAAACAGAGTAAATTCATAATAAAATAGATTTAAAAACACAAATAAATAATGATGTAAAGATTTTAAAGTAATTTAGATTATAAGAAATTTAATAAATTGTGTATGTAGTGAAATTGAGAGATTCGGACAATTTATGAATTGCGTGGTAGTTGAATAAAGACATTTTAGAACTGAACGAGAAAAATATCGCTTACGCGATGAGAATTAGAACATAGCCAATACCGGATATTAGACAAGCACATGGGATTTCATCAGTCTTAGTTGGGGAGTTAAGGTAGTAACATGTGATTTTCTCAGTCGTAGAATGGAGTCTGATAAGGACAGACCTATAACAATTTGAACAAGTGTGTTTTAACAAAAATGTAAAATGTATAAAAAACTGTTTTTTTGTGAAGGACTTATAGTGGACAGACACTTTAATAAGTACTAAGAACAATATTTTTACGTATTGAAACAGTATTAGTTTAAAAATAGCGGAAAGAATTAGATTTTTCGATTTAAGCACGTGGTGTGAAGTAAAGACAAAAGACTATCGTATTTCACATGCGTTAGACGAACAATGGTGATAAAAAAATCGCAGTATAAACTTTTACGAAATCGGAAGTGCTGTTAAAGTAATCTCAACGGTAAAACTACCATGCACGACATAGGACACCTCAACTAGATTATATTGTGGACAATGACTCTCCAAAAGATTGGTAAAACGTGTTATATAACACGCCATATCTAAATTTGTATATTGTATAAAATTTATTATGTTCTTTGTAGTGTTAGCTATAAATTTAATCATTTTAAATAATTTAACTTTTGAGTCGGAATACCAAGAAGGTTACTGACATAGTTAATTTTTTTTTTTTATAATGCATTCTGATAAATAAAGTAACAAATAATTTTAATTTTTTCAAATTCATAAAATAAAATTGATAATTGCAATTTAAAAGTAAATTTAACAATTTTAAATGAAACTAGACCTTGGCAAAGGCAATTAAAATTCAGATAGGATGTTAGTAATAGTTGATTTCTATGATACAATTTTTATGATAAATGATAATGTATAAATGTTTCATGTTTATTAAATTTATGTTAAAATTTCAGTTTAAGTGTTCTTCGTTCTAACCAGAAATCGCTGAAAGTACACGGAGAAAGGACTTTGACCCTGAGATTAATTTCATTTAAATTCATAAATCCAATAAAATAGTTAACTTTTCTAAATTGATGATAATTCATCTGGCGCCCATAAATGCTGAGCAAACTTTAAATAAAAACTTATAGTAAAATTAAATTCATTTTTTTTAAAGATAATATTTATAAATGAACCGTAGAAGGTCGTAATTTATAAGTATTACAACATACAAGCTACAATGTAAGTTACAATTACAAGTCATCCAAGCCCTATTTTAGTATAGCAGAATGATACATTCTACTTTAGACATATTTTCTTGAAGTCTAAATAAATCTTGAATAAGTTTATTTTTGGGTACACAATCTTGGAATTTAAAGGTTGTTTTTCAATATGGCCACCAGCCTGGAAAATGGTATAGACCTACTTGTACTTCCAAGTACCTACAGTATATGCTTGGATGAAAGAAACAATGATAAAATGAAAAGTATATTTAAAGAACACTATCATTGCATGAAAATGGCTTAGTTTTTTAAGACGATTGGGAGCTTGGCCTGAACCATATTGTGTTGGGGACTGTTGTGTAATGTATGTAAGTACATATCGTTAAAAGCTTAGCTAGGAGTACTGTTCTAATAGAGGTTTTAGGTATATTTTTGCTGTGAGGCTTTTCGGGAGAATGGCGTAGTTTTGTCTGGACAAAGTGGCTTTATGGATCTTTATGTGAATGGTCCGTGTGAATTTTGTTCATGTGTTTAACGTAATCAACTTATTTCCTATGTTTTAATTATAATTTTAGTAGGCTACTTTTGACACTGTTACACATTTTGTCAATAGTGAAAGATAATAAATGAAACGACATTATTTGAGCTGGTATGATGAGAAATAATAATAGAGTCAGATAATTTTGTTTTGTTTGATCTTCCAACCTTTCTTGAATCCTATTGTATAATTATTCTAGACAAGGACACTGGATACCATAATTTCTTAAAAATTAACATCCCTTTAGAATTTAATTTTTCACTTTATGGTTACAGAACGTAAAACAAACAAAAAATCTGTAATTACTTGTATTTTTTTTTAGAAGAAAGATTTTGTGACTCTACAAATAAAAAGTCATCTTAACCAGTCCTTTAAAAAATTTCAAATCTGCTTTATGTGAAATGCTTCCACTAGTTATTTTTATTTAAAACATAAGGAAATGCAGGATTCTGTTCGTAAATATCTTCACTGATACTGTGAATGTAATTTTTGTTTTTGTATTTATAACTTCTGTTATTAATACATGGTCAAGGTCTGTTAATGTCCGTGTTGCAAAGAAGTTGAAAGAGCTGTTGTAATAGGTGTCACAATGAACTGTCTGCTATATATTTGGAAAGAATATTTTATATTTCTGCAAAATAAAATAGTCAAAACTTTATATCCAACATGAATGATATAACCATCCCTGCTAATGTCTTAAAAAATATTTCTTTATTATGGGCTAACAATTTGGGTTAGGTATAAGAGTCCTTTTGGCCTGACTGTGATGGTGCAATTAAAAAAAGGGTCGTTTTACTTTAATCACCACAAATAAATCCATAACATGACATAGTGTTTGTGGAAAATCATTATTATCATTTATATTTTTCAAATTAAAAAAAAAAATCATTGTTACTTAAATGTTACAGTAAAGACTGTTCTACAAATTCATTTACACTTTAAGTAAATGCAATTTTTTCTTTTTTGAACCTTGGTTAGTATAATCTGCTGGAATTTTATGAATTTTATAAATGAAGGCACTTGAAACAATACTCAGACAACTTCAAATCAGTTTACATTTTTAGAAACTATCAGGTATGAGTGTTAATTCTATACTGTTCCAATATGCTCAAGTTTGTTTCCCTTTAGATGATCGACTTCCGCAAAAAAAGTCATTTTAAAGTCTTATTTTAATGGGAAGTAGATACTTTTAATAGAATCTAATAACTTATACTTATTTGACTTGGTGAAATTCCATTATTAATAATTAAATAAAAGGCAATTTATACTTCTACAATATTTTTAAATGAGCCGTACTGACCAAGGTTTCGCTAACTACGGCATTGACAATGCTGTAGTTGGCAAGGCTCATTAAAAATATTGTGGAAGTACAAATTGCCTTTCATTTAATTATTAAGAATCTAATGAAATTATACTTTTACATTGTTTTTCTTACAATGTGTTGTTGCATAAATGATAAAAATGATCGAAAAATGGAGATAACTCACCAACAAAGGTTTCAGTACCTGCACCATATAAATATATTTTCTTTTTTTTGTGATTCATTTATCTAAGCATTTCATTTCTTCATATGTCAGCAGATCAGTGACAGGTATTCATTTTTCAGTCTCATTTCACTTTATTACATACGATCTTTAGTTATGTTGTTAAAATTTAGAAAATCGAGTGGGAGTTTTTTCAAAGTTGAACAATCGTGACTCTACATTGTGGGATTGTGTAGTGACAAAATGAGGCTACACATAGTATAGAAGAATGGGTATTCATGGGTTTTAGACATAAATGGCCCTAATCAAGGAGATAAATTGGAACAGTTTTAAAATTATTTTGAATTACACCTCAAAAATAACCATTACAAGGAATAAATTTCATAAATAAAAATAAAATATTAAATGTATGAGTTTTAAATCCACGAAAAAAGTAATATTAACCAATGTTTCACTTACTTGTAAAGAATGAATAGTACATAACGCTGACTGCCAATGCCAACATAATGGTGCACATACACACAACTACACGGTGTGCTGTGGTGACCGAGCTACGAGGATGTCTAAACATATAAAACAAAGTTTAGATTCATTAATCAAAACATATTTTCATTAAACATTGTTATCCGTATCCAAGTCACAATTGATAAGTAATTCAATCGAGTAGACCCATGTCAACGACAGTGTGCACACGTTGCGATATTAGCAAAAACGTAATATGGTAATTGTTGTGTTTTAACTTGTGACTTTGTGTAATGTAAATTTGTGTTGTGTTTGTAATTTTTTAATGTGTAGACAACCTCTATAGATTGATTTTCTGATGATGGAATAGAGTTCCAAAATGTGTCAAGATTAAGTACGTAGATAATAAGTTCATATAGACAGAATTATTCTCTATTGAATTACTTACATATTTTCAGTTAGGATGGAAATATTTATAGTTGTTGGAGGGATATAAAAAATAATTTTAAGTAAATAAGTTTGTGCGCTAGCTTTTAAATATTATCTTTGTTCTTGTAATACGTTTTGTGTAGAACCAATAATTATTTATGTAATAAAAATAAGATAAATATAAGTATAAAACAGTGTGTCATGTAGACGTTTAGAACCTCAAGGCTGATCGCCTGAACATCTAGAGCAACAATCAGTGCATATTCCATGGTTTGATATTATTATTTAACTTTGAATCTAAAACTAAATTCAGTGCAAAGTTACGCCTTGGTATAGCGTAAAAAAAACATTATAATTGGTGATTTAAGTATTAAAAAAGTAGAGGTAATCAGTTTTACACATAGAGTGCGGCTAGGTCGCCAGCGCCATATTTCTTGCCAAGCTCTGGTGGCATGTATGGCGCCGGTGGGGCAATACACTTCACTCTGTTACCAGCCCAACTGTAGTTCCACAACCCTGGGGTAGGTATGATCAGCGGCATAGTGCATTCAATGTGTTAAACTATGGCGTTATAACATAATGTAAGACATTGGTTAATTAATAGCTAACTGAATTGTATGAACATTTTATTTTGAATTTAATCATTGTGAATATTTGTAACAAGAATTAATATTTAGTATTTATGAAACTAATGTCTAATAATTTGTCTTGTTATTTACTGTATGTATTTCAGAGAAAGTTGAGCAAAATGGCTTGACTAGAATTTGTATGTTTCAAATATAAAAAAGAACTTGTTAATAAATGTATGTTTTATTTCAGAAGTTTTCATGATCATTTAGCGTATCTAGTACATTTTTCCATAATTTTCGAACCAAGGTAAAAAAGAGTAAATTTTAATAAGTGTTTGTGCTTTTATCACAAAATGGCGCTCAAAAAGTAACAGTAAATTCATCCCAAGTAATAAATTAATTTTTTTAAAATTAATGTAATAATAACATATTTTTTCTTTACCAAATATTTAGAATATTACAATATAAACTTGAAAACTTACAAATATTTATTTGTCAATAATTGGTAGTTTTAAGGTTTAATTAAGGTTCAATTAGTTTAAAACATGCTGAATCTATAACAAGAGATCCGTAGACCTTAACCACATCCTGAAAACAAGTGTAACCAATTAGGGTGTTTATTGGATTTGAAGATTAATTATAATGAATATTTCCTTGCATGGAGATGATTGATTGATACTTGTACATCTGGAAGTTGAAGGAATCATGCACGTCAACCGGAGATTTAAATTGCTCTTCTTAAGCTTAGCCAGGCTGTCCAATTCCTGTACTGTTAACTAGTTTGAGACTCCACACTAGGGTGGGCCAAAAAAAATCTTTATCTTTTTTCGAAGTGGGTAATAGCATGGTAAAGTTGCGCATAAGCCCCAAAAATCTGTCAAAATATTGAAAAAGTCACATATTTACGCATTTTTTGGTATCTGATAAATAATTAATATTTATTGTAATAGTCGTATTGGTTTTTCAAACGACCTGATAATGAGATACAACAAAAAACTGTTCAGCCAATGTTTTGCGGTCACACAATGGCTTAGATTTTCTCATGCACAGAGGGCAGGCAGGCAGCAATGCACGGAACGTCACTCGCCTGGCTCGGGCAAACGACCTTGGCGTTCCCCTCCATCTCTTCTAAAGGGGCAATCGGTGAAAAGTTAGTTGACTGAAAAACTGCCGGTGGTTAACTTCCAGAGTATTGATTGTCAGAACTCAGAAGTAGACAGAAACGTGCTTAGTAAAGATCAGCAATATCTATTTGATATTTCCGTTGGAATAAAATGAGGATCCTGTAAAGATTTGGCTGTTCGAGATCCTGGGCACTTATCACATTCGAGGTGGTTGACTCGCAAATAGAACACTCAGATTGTACATAAGTGAAAAAAGCCCCACACCTGAACTTCAAGAACTAGTTTTGTTTATATTGAAAGCATACATGCCAATGTGGTTTACTACCAAAAGAAGTCAACTCTTTACAGACGGCCCGAAACTTGTTTACCAAGCAATACAATCTACCAGATATTTGCCAAAACCTTTGCTTGACGTTGTCGACCCTGTGATCGAACGTAATGGTTTTTTTGCCCACCCTGAACACTTACTGTTAGCCATGACACAAGATGACAAGAAACACATGGGAGAGCTCAGACTTTAAAGAATTCTAAAGGCAAGGCAGGTAGATGCAAGAATGAAAACCATACGAAAATTCATGCCGCAAAAAATCAACTTCAATGCACAAGAATACTCAGGAATGATTAACTGGATCGACTGTGAGTTATCTTCTCCCCCATTGTTGGCAGAAATTAGTGACGAAGAGATTAAATCACACATCGAAAGTGACTCAATCCCTGACTGGAACATTACTTTCAAGAAATTCCCAGTTCACACAAAGGCTGTTGAACGCTGTGTAAAACTCGTCACGGAAGCCTCAAGAAAAGTCTGTGGAGCTGAATTTCAAGACGGATTTATAAGAACCACTCTGCTGTCCAGATCATCTATGCCTAACTTCACCAGAAAATCAGACTTCAAAGTCCCTTCGGCTACAAAATAGAAAAGAGTGCTAATAGACAGATTCAACTAACATGTACTATTTTTTCAGAACTCTGTTTTTTGTTAAAGTAGCCTATGTTTATTGTTAAAACTATATAATAACTTTAATAATTAAGCTTTCTAAATATAAAACAAGTCAAAAAGAACCATGCCCGTTGTCACTGTTATCATCCATCATGTCCTACCTATCCTTTTTAGGCACAGTTTGTCTGTGGCATTGGGGTCATTGTGCGACCGGAAGTTGTTGATTTAATCACTCCATAATAAAATGCTATGTTCTAAAATAAAAATACTTGAGCTATTACGTTAAATAAAAGTAAATTAAAAACTTTAAACAAATTTATAAAAATGTGAAATTTTCAATATTTTGGCAAATTTTAGGCCTTATGCACGACCGAAAAATATCAACTGATCGAAACCTAATTAAACCATGATGTATTTAGGCTCTAGTCGAAGACGTTTTAAACTATTACATTACAAAAACAGCTAACATAAAAAATTTAAAAAATAATCGAAATAATGACTTTTTTCATATTTTGTAAAAGTTTAGGGCCTGTGCGCGACCGGAAGATGTCAACCGATTTTGATAATTTTTTTTCACTTCTTTGTCTTCCTAATTCGCAACTTTTCCGCGCTATTACAACTTTGGAAAAAAATAATGAGTTTTTTCGGCCCACCCTACTCCACACAGAGATGAGTACGATGGAATGTGTGAAAACCAGTACAAAATAATTACACAAGTTTAAGTATTTCATCTACAAATATTAACTTGAAAAGAAATTAAACATATATAAATAATTGACGGAATGAAGTGAGTTTTAACTTTATCATTGGACATTTCGTCTGTATATTATAAAATTTAAGAATCAGATTTTAGGTCAACAGGTTTTTAATTAATACTTAAGAGAATGCCCATTTTGTAGTCATAAGCATACTTTGGTTTCCAGAATCCAAAATACCTGATGGTTTGATCGAAATGTGAACTTTAATCGTGGGTAACATTACAACAGAATGTTTATTGAATTGAACTTGTGCACTTGTGTTGATTAGACTTCCATTGTTTTGAATGATCCAGCTGAGTGATTGTAAATATTTTAGTTTGTGCTATGATACTCTTGTTATATGAGGTTCTTTAAACGTACCAATAAACTTCCGGGAGCTTTCTGGTATAGTCATGGACTGTTATTCGCATTAGGTTAATTGCTTGACATAGTTTCTAAATGGAAAAAAAGTATGTTCTTTTTTATGACATTTTTGACCTGGGTGTGTAGAGTTACATAGTTTTGATGAATGCTGACGACATAGACAATTAATACAATATTTGTTATTTTGAATAAATTATATAGCCTTTCAGATGGATTGATAGTTTGAAATTCAGAACATTTATACATTGTTTGTGAATTTTTATTATAAAAAATGTGCTTGTGGCTATTTGGTAAACATGTATTGCTTGTTTGTGTAGTGAATTAAATGTATTTTTTTTTTATCACATGTTGTTGACTTGTAGTTGTTTTTTGATTTAAATGCATTTTAGAAATATTACTCAATGACAGTTGAGCATCTCTTTTAGTCCTTAGTGAAAAAAGTTTATTCTGTTATGGATTTTCACAACTACCCCCTTAGATACCGTAGGGGTTGCTCTAGGACGGACTTCTGCTTCTGAACATTCTCATTGTAGCAGAAGAAGGCAAATCTTGACTGCTGGAGGTCACTGGAAGGAGGGCCTGGATAGAATGGGTCATAGCACCTTTACTAGGTCAACTCTAGATGGCTCTGTGCTGAATACTCAGATGTTATGGATGCAGAGTATGTCTTTACCAGATCTTTTTTGGTAAGATTTCGCTCTCGTGAAGAGTGGAAAGAAAAGTATAACTCAATTTAAATTGAGGTAGCTTTGCCTGGTACACGGATGGCTCTATCATCGAGGGAAAGTCTGTATGGAGTATACAGTGTATCTCCTAGAACTGCTCTCAGTATAAGTTTAGGAGAGTACAATACAATTTTCCAAGCCAAAGTCTCTGCAATTCTTGTCTGTGCTGATGTAGGAATAGTAAAGCATTATACAAACAAACCAAAAGTGATTCTATCCTATAGCAAAGATGCCCTTAAGGCACTTGACTCAGATCAAATCTTTTCTAAGCTGAGTACCTGATTATGAGGGTAGCCATGGTATTGAGTGTGGGGATGAATTGCCCAAAAGAGCGTATAAAGTGCCTTTTCTAGGTCCAAAATTAGTCTGTGGCATAACAAAGTTTAGCCTATTGCTTACAACCCAATTAAGACATGGTGCAAAGTTAGGTATTGTAAACACTGGCAAACGGTTGGTAAAAAGCTTGTCGGAGACACCAACATTTGACTTACCAACTGGTTAGTGAAGTTGAGTAGAGGTCGTCTGAACAAGTTATAGCACTATTCACTGGAGACGGCCACTTCAGGAAACATTTGTTAACACTCAGGATCATCAATAGTGATCCTGTTTATAGGCTTGTAAACAGTCTGTTAGGATTTAGGATATACGGTTAAATTGCCAGTAAATGTTAAAGAAACCTTACGAAGCTTTGCATTAGTTTTATCTATATCAGAATGATGAGATGTGCGAGTGTCATTTAAATCAGCTTCTGTTGAATTTAAATGGGGTAACAATGTTTGAATCATTTAGCTCAAAATCTGTAGTTTCATTACTAACTAATTTGTCTACTAGTGTGTTGAATAGTTTCATGGTATCCTTTTAATTTACTAGCTGTATGAGGTGGCAAGTTTTGTAAATTGTTTTAATTTTGATAACATGTCCTTTAATTGTATTAATCCTACCAGTAATTAGTTCGAATTGTTGTTGAAATGTTGTATACCACATTTTGATTTTGATTATTTTCATAAGTGTTATTATGTATACTAATAATAAAATGTGCTTATATTATAGAAACACAAGCAAAATATAGCAATCTTAATCTAAACAAATTGAATAATGTAGTGTATTTATTCTTATATTAAATAATTTCTCTTATTTTAGCATTTAGTTTACAATACATGAACATAAACTGAGGTCATATGATTGCCTTTATAAGTGTTGGTTGTAAACACTGAATGTTAAACAGAAGTAATTCGCGCATGAGCAGGTCAAATTTGTTTCCTTCCTTGGAATTTGTGTATACATATACATATGATTCCTTTGAATCAAGTATGCGCAGTTCAATGCTTATACCAAAAAACAAGATGGTGACCACTGAATTTTGTTGTTAACCGAACGCAATTGAATTGAGTTGAAAGTTTACAATACATATGTTTAAGACTCTAAATCTTAAGCATGGTTTTGATAATTCCCTTATTTATATTGAAAAACATTTCAATTTCAATAGTTCACATGTTTTTAAACTTTGGCAGTTCTCAAATAGTTTATAACTCTTGGTTGTTGATGTCATAAAATAACTGTTGTGGTTTGACCTAGTTGTGTTCCTTGTCGTGTAACATATTAAATTGAATTAACCTTCACTTCACTTTCCTACATCACACAACCTTAATTAATTATTTTTATAATTACAATTTTCTTTTTCTTAAACACTTATATACTTATGATCCTTTTCCATGTTAACATTTCCTAGTATGTTTATCCTATTAGTTTAACCTTTAGAAAGCCTACTTCTACTTTATTCACTTACAAACAAATCTTATATACTATTAGTTTCAAGATAAGGGTAAGTTAGGCTTATTAATTTATTCTAAGTTACATTTTGATATAAGTTACTATATAATTCATTTAGTTTGAGTTGTAGTAACATGTTTTTATTTAATTTCGATAGTAATTTATTGATTATAAATTATGAGGTTATAAAGATTCTACTAAGCTTATATAGTTTAGAACTTTAAAATATTGAATATTAATAATTTTGTATTAAATGAGTTATTCAATTGTTAATTATATGTAATAATAGGTTTAAGCTTTTCTTTGTTTCAAAATACTTATTTATAAATATTTCCAAACAGTTAAACATAATCTAGCCTAGTAATATATTAGTAGTTCTGAAATATTACAGTTCGCTCATCATAATTGTAGTTTCTTTCGCACCTGTACCAAAATCAACAATATTATTAACATTCAGTTCTCGAAAAGAAATTTGTTGTGTACCTTAGACTATATGCTTTTATATCAAATTCTCTCAAATGTTATCTTGGCTCATACTCGAACCTAAATTAATTTTAATTAGCCTCAGATTTGACCATAAAAATTCCAAATCTGTCATCTATTCTGGAATTTTTGTTGCATTACCCTTGTTTAAAGACTTTATATCTGTCAACTACAAATTCATTGAATATGCAACAGATACAAAAACTCATAAACAATAAATGCGTCAAGCAATCTATTTTTTTTTAAGTCAACATCCTTGTATGTGCTAAAGATTATATTATAATTTGTGTCAGCAATTCCTATGTAAGCCAATACATTGCCAATGTTAACAAACAAAATATGAAAGAAAGGTTGTAATGAAAAGGCTGTTTACCTTAGCTACTCAGTCCACTAAGACAAACTTAACATCTAACAGCATCTTTATAAGCCTATTTCCGAAAAAAATAACAGTTGCAAGGAAAAAAGTAAAGAAAACTTCAACAAACCTCTCTTATGTATGTTAAAATTAACAAAAAAGAAGTCACATCACAAAAAACAAAACTCCTTACAATGTAACATTGATAAAGAAAAAAAACTGTCATAAAACAAAACTAAATTATAAAATTATAGAAACCAAACTAGAAAGAAAGAGAGAAAAAAATTCTTTTTGAAAATTATCTGACCATTTTAAAAAATACTACGTTGTCATACTCTTTATATCAAAATCCAGGCAATTATTTGCAAAGGTACAAATAAATTACAATTTTCTGCAGGGATTTTTCTCTCTATTTATATGTTTTGGTGTGGGCGCCATAAATGAAGATGTGAAATCACATTGTTATAAGTAGTAGCACTATGGGCCAATCAGAAGGGTGTTTGTCTTCATGGGAGATTTGAAGATCTGGCCCGCAGTAAGATGTGTCAGGGAAAGTTTCCTCAAGTAAGGCAAAGTACTGAGCCAATCAGTGTTGAGATTATGTTTATAGGAGATGAGCTTGGCCTGTAGTAAACCGTTGTTTAGGTATATGTCGGTGCCTAGTGTTTGTAAGCTCCACTAGAAGCACTGTCCTAATGGAGTATTACTATGTTTTTGCTTTGAGACGTTTAAAGGAGATTGGAGTTGGTTTGTTATTGTGGCACCAGATAGGCGGGCTTTGAAGCTGATCTCTTGCGAAATTTTACGTGAGAACTCGGATGCATTTCATTCACATGTTTGACATTACCATACTGTGTCCAATAAATATTGTTTTAAGTCACATTGGAATAATTATTGTTTAACTGGATTTAGTTATAATTATTTCATTCATTTAATTATATTTTAAATTTAGGGTGGCTAATGTTTTTTTTTTTTTTTTTTTAATATTTGCAACACAAAAGTGTATTTTGTGATCAGTAAAAGAAAATGATAGTTTTTCTCTTTGTCTTAAAGCCTGCTGGATTAATGAAGATGGGGAAGTAGCATAATGTATGGAAAAATCTAACTCCAGCAATCTAACGTACCTTTGCATTATACTCCAACTGTTCCTCAAAATACTAATAAGCTACATGTGATAAACACTAAAACACAATATCTAAATAAACTCTTACCGAATAAATATACTAGCCCACACATGCATTTCACGAAAACCTAAAAGCGCATTTTGAACTGCCAACTTTGCCCTACTATGTTTGTCATCTTTGGGAAGAGGAGCCATATA
Source organism: Aphrophora alni (assembly GCA_963513935.1). Lineage (NCBI taxonomy): Eukaryota > Metazoa > Arthropoda > Insecta > Hemiptera > Aphrophoridae > Aphrophora > Aphrophora alni. The sequence continues at coordinate 97,908,352 of OY740769.1, read as the reverse complement.
CGTTTGCATATATTCTTTAATTCCAGGAGCAAGCCATTGATCTATTGGGAAAACATATTCTTCTCTTGCTTCCAAATCATATACTAATATCTTCTCACAAAACCTATTGCATACAAAATTAATAATGAGAATATATCCTTATTATTAAAAAAAACTAACTTTAACAAAATATTTTAGTAATGAGGAAAACAGTTTTCTTTGTAAATGTTTTGCTTGTCTTGTTTAAGGTGAAAAACTGTTAAGGTTATCATCATCTAAATAGAAACAAAAACTTCATAAAAAAAAATATATATAGGCTATTATTAAAACAATAAACTAAAACTAGTTGTTAAAAAATGTAAATTATTATCAGTTTTAACTAGAATAACATATAGTAGAAAACACACCAGAAAAAAAAGAAATGAGACCATACGAGAAGGGTTATAGTAGATACTCATAAGTATAAGATCAGAGGACCGGCAATTATCCTGGTTTGGGCATGTTATACATATTGAAAAGGGCAATAATAGAGATAATACCGTCGGGTAGTCGACCAGCAGGAGGACTGAGCACTGAGGACCACATGGGAGGATGTGGTAAAGTAGGTACTCAAAAGGGAGAAGTTCAAAAAATGAATCCAAACAATGTATTGAGCTTTGCTTTGTAACAAGGGCCGTTTGGAAAGTAACCTCCATTTGACTATAAATAAAACAGACATAGATAGATAAACTTCATTATATTCATCTTAAAACTACAGCTTTCCACTACTTTCTGCGCAATTACAATGTAACACTTTAGATTGTGTATAAAAAAAAGAATTGTGTTAAAGAAGAACATAATTCTACTAGCTTCAAGAAATATCTAAAATTTTCTGTATTTTAAAGTATTTTTTTGGGGGGGGGGGAGGAATAATCTTATAAGAAATAAACCATTCTAGCTTTTCAATTAACAATAGAAAATTATTGAATTTCACAAAAGGATAAACAATAATGAATTGTATTGTCAAAATTATTTATTACTAGAGTTCATGTGCTCTTAGGTTATGATTCAAAATTGTCTATAAGAATCACTGAATGTCTATTCTGGTTATTATTATTTGAATAAAGTCTATGTAAGCATGGGACATTCTCCAACCAGTAAAAAATAAATAAATAAAGTTATTAAGGATTTAGTCATATATTTAATTAATTAAGAAGTTTGCATAGCACATAGAAATTAAAATTATTTAAATGAAAATTACAAAAACTTTGAACAAAAATATTTAAACCAAATAATGATAGTCGAACAATTTAAATTAAGCGCCTGCCATGAATAAATGTAACACCCTCTAGGCTGTAATTGACAGAAGGCTCGGGTTTGTGTTAAACACTGAATGCCAAAGCCACTTTGAACGGAAAAAGTACAAAATTCTAAGAATCACAATGCAACCTAGGCAAAGACAGTGAAGCGTTCCATTTTAGAACATTCCAACTTGGCGAGTGGTTTCGACTGGACGTGTCTACGTACAGAAGCAACATGGTGCGGTTAAAAAAGAACAGTTTAGTAAAGTGAAGTGCTAAAACATGAAAGGGTAATTAAACGTTTAGAATCATGGTATTCTAATTAGGTAACGTTTTATATTATTTTCTAAAGATAAAAATACATGAGAGATTCGATTTCAGACATTTGTTGTAAGTAAGAATACTTAACATTATGAGAAAAATACTGAACATTGCAGGACTATTGTTGATTTAATATGTTTGTTTTAGGATAGATAATAATAATAATGATAAAAATGATTTTCTGTAAGATTTTTCAACTTAAAATTGTATTAAAAGAGAGATTTCATTTAAACACAATCATGTTTGTTTAAACGCTCATTGAGTACACCCATCCATTCAATGTTTCATACGTAGCCGACCTGGTAAGTACCGACTAGAGCTAGAACCTTGATATTTTTTTATATGTTTGATTTTTAATATTGCAATCATAAAATTAACAAGAGTAATTATTGACAAAACACACGTTAACTTTCAAAATAACGCCCAAACAGTAGTTTGGACATAAATACAACTTACATCTATCACCATTATATATATATATATATATATATATATTGAACACTATTTATTCTCGTCAATATTCATAGTATCTGTATTAAAATAATCTGTTTATATCCTTAAGTTATTAAGTTCAACGTATATGGATGTCATCACTTTACTAAATATGCAGAGAAATATAATATATATTTACATTAGCCCATGGCTGCTCAATATTTATCAAATTATTGTCTATAAAGGTTAATTATTCTTGATAATAAAAAATATATATACACAAATTCTTAAATCGGGATGGGATGGTGCCAACTTTTTGCAAGGAGAGGAGCAAGAAACACATATAGAAATAAATCAAATAATTTGGACTAACTCCAAATAGTTAAGATTGCATTAATCTAAGCTTTAGTTCATTAAATGTATGATTTGGCATGAAATATGAGATTGGGATGGAAAGATTAGTATAGGATGATATCAGTCAAATAATTAGATTAAAATGTTTGATCATTATAGAAAAACACATAATTATAGTTCCAATCCTTAGGTTTAAAAGTTTTACATTGAAAGTTAAATGCTTAGTTCAGATAACAGATAATTTTGAGTAACTATTGTAGGTATTGAATCGCACATAAAAGACACTATTTTTCAAAACCACACTATTCTATTAAACATTAAAGGAGTAAATAACTTCACTTAATAATTATATGTTTAATTAAATAATTTACGTATAGATTTGAGTGCATTAAGCAAAAGTCAATCATCCAATCAGAGAGCTAGTTGTCGATTTGAGGTGGAGCATTCTATCAAGGTTTGCGGATGCAGTATGTATTGTCCATTGTCAAAAGGAAAAAAACGGTGGTTTTCTTTATTGGTACATTTTTTAGGATTTTGGAAAAAAGATTTTCAATGGAGGATTTCGTGCATGATATAATGATGTTAATCATTTAATCTATTATTCTCTGGTTATATCATAGTATTGAAAATACGGTGCTATGTACATCAAATCTTAAGGGTAGGCCATATCGTACTGATTTTTTAAAGGTAGATAGATAGATATCTGTCTTGAACTGTTATTTTATGATATGTAATTAATTTTAATGGATGAAAGGATTCGTTGAGCACAATTTTGATATAGGGGTCTTATTAGAGAAAAATGTCTTGAAATAATTTACTTGTCTTATATCTTGAATGATTGAAAATAGGTAATTAGTGATTGTGTATTGATTGAAACTGCCATTAGATGTCATTGGAGTCTGTTTTATTAAATAAAATTGTCTTTATTAATATTTTGATGATATTTGAACTGTATTTTTGTAGTAAAATTTATAAATTTTGAATTGTATCAAAATTTAGGCATTTATCATAATGATAAGCCAGTTTGGATAGAGCTTTTTTAATAAAATTCTTTCATTTGGGAATTTAGCCAGCGTGCTATTTTTTAATTTTTATAAAGGTTTGGCAAAATACTATTATGAATTCGTCCCAAGGGGTCTGCTATGAACGGCCCTCAAAAATATGCCTGGGTTCCTATTAATTAATAATGAAGATCAGTGGTTCAGTATTTTATTATGTTCTTATCTTTGGTATGAAACTTATGTCCATTTCCCTGATACTTTTGTTAGGAATAAACAACGCTACTACAACGCTTTACTACAAGACTTTAATACAATAATTTAAATACAAAACTTTAATACAATAATAATTTAACTACAAAACTTTAATACAATAATTTAAATACAAAACTTTAATACAATTATTTAACTACAAAACTTTAATACAATAATAGGAATTTAATTGAACACTAAAACAAAACCATATTATTTATTCAAGGCCCAGAAGTATTCCAACTATTATTATATATTAAATGAAAGAAATTATAAATGTTTTTATTGGTGACTTTATGTATAGAAATGCTTGCTTAAGGTTTGTTGCGTAGATTTCCTGGGCCATCTTCCACCACGGCTAGCCACACAGCCGTGTATCTTCCAAGCTCCAAAAAGACAAGCGAGACCTCCAAATCCTGCTGATTGCTTATATACCTTTGGTTGTCTTGGTAACCTAGTTGAGTTTGCAAGTCAAGCATTTCAACATTTTTTTACTTGTTTCACAATAGTTGGGTCATTCTGAGCTTTGTGAATATGATTTCTTCCTAATATAACCTAATATTAACTTATTCCTAACAGGTCTTATGAGTCGGACCCTCCGAATGGCCTACCGACTAAAATCTTCCTCTTTCCCAGGCATTATTCCACTCTGGTACCGCTCTCGCATTTCATCAGAGTGGTGCCTGCTTTTGTCCTGTTTAAGTCTCCTCTTCTACTATTGTTATGGTTCTAGACAACCTTCCTCCTTCTTACATCGCAATACAGCCTTGATATACCTTGATATTGCTTCCCATTTCTCTCTGGATGTTAACATCATCTGCATAATGGACTCGGTTGTTAGGACTCCTACCTTGTTCTTGATATCTCTCCTCTGTTGAGAAAAACGCTCACAATCAAAAAGCGTATGTTTCACATCATCTCTGGCGTCTCTACACCTTACGCAGTTAGCTGATGTAACCTTCCCCATCTTTTCCAGGTACGAGCGAAAGTATCCGTGACCTGTCAGAAACTGAGTGGTGAAAAAATTCACCTCCCCATGTCTTCGATTTAACCACTTTTTGACATCTTTTATAAGGGTTGCTGTCCACTGTCCCCGTGATTCCCTGTCCCAGCGGTGCTGCCACCTGTCAAAGTGTTCTCCCTTACTCTTGTGTGAGCCTCTTGCTTGCTCATCATTCTATTGAGCTCATAAATGGTCTTCCGCTCCTGCGCTTGCAGATCTATTGGGATGAGACCACCTACCACCAGTATTGCCAGCTCGGACACTGTACGGTAAGCACTGGTAATTCTCAGCACTCCGATTCTCTATATCGAGGTCAGCCTACATCGGTATTTCTTAGTTCTGTTGGCGTCAGCCCATATTTCCGCCCCATAGAGCATTATGGACTGTGCTGACATCCATAGGAGTCACTGTTTACTCTCCCTTGGGCCCCCAATATTGGCCATTAGCTTCCCTAACAAGGAGGTCACCACCATTGCTTTTTCACAGGTCTTCCGCAGATGTTCCCCAAAGTTCAATTTGTTATCAAGTATAACACCTAGATATTTTTGCCGATCTCTTGGCTCTAATAGTTTCTCGTTCAACTACCATACGGATGAGAGTTGGAATCCGCCTTTTGGTCAGCAGGACAATTTCTGTTTTTGCAATGGCCAGTTCCTCCATCCAGGTTTTAATATGACGCATTACCTGATTCAATTGTATCTGTGGTAACTCGACATTCCTGGCTATTATCACCGCCGCCATGTCATCAGCATACCCCACCATGTTCACTTCGTCTGGCATCTCTAGTCGAAGCAGTTGTCATACGAGATTTTCCACAATTTGGGACCCAGTATCAATCCTTGGGCCGCCCCAGCAGTTACTTCCTTAACCCACCACCCTTCTTCCATTTCACACCGTAACCATCGATTCCTGAGATAATCCCTCATACCGATAAGTGGTAGTTAGACACCACAAAATCGTGTTCAATGCCTCCAATATATCGATCCATTGGACAGAGTTAAACGCGTTTCTTACATCCAGCGTCACAAGTAGAACTACTGGACTTGCTGCATGACAAGCCTCTGCTGCATGGCAAGCCTTATCTGCCTCATGGACCGCACCTATCACCTGTCGGATTGCACTTAATGTGGAGTGGTTCTGCCGAAAACCGTGCTGTCGGTCAGAGAGGCCGCCCGCTTCTCGTATCGCTTGCTGTAGTCTTGGTTTTAACAACTTCTCCATAACTTTGCCAGCTACATTCAGCAAACACAAATGTCTGTATACTGCCGGAGAATCAGGATCACCCTTCCCTTTGTTTATCAATACTAATCGAGCTACCTTCCAAGGAGTAGCAAATATCCCCACCTGTAGGCATGTATTAAACATTTTTAGAAGTAGGCGCGGTTGTGCACCAGCCACTATATGTTCATTACTTCTGGCGGAACTCCGTCCGGGCCTGGAACTTTCCCACTCTTCAGCGACCTTACCGCTCTAGACAGTTCCATCTCACTAAAAAAAGGAATCTCTTAATCCACACCTCGTACTTCCTGTGATTCCTACTCGGATGCGCAGGGAAGAGAGTATCCACAATTTTTTTGCTTGTAGCTAGGCTCATTGTATTATTAGCACTTGCGCAGCCAGCGTGCTATTACAGCATATTGAAGTTCTTTGTCATTATCAAATCACTGGGACCCAAACAACTTCTTCAAGTGCATAAATAGGTAAAAATCACTGAGGAAAAAATTGGTGCTCTATGGCGGATGATCAAAAACATCACGTTTGAATTAATATTTTGGAATAGACTTTTGTTTGTCGTGCGGTGTAAGGGTAACGATTATCATGCAAAAACAGGAAACCAAATCTCTGCAAACCATGCTTTTTTTTCTGGATGGCCCTTCATAGTTTTTAAAGTCTTACAATAGGCAGTAGTTGTTTTGTTCAGCGTTTTCGTAAGACACTCAAGTTTCATAACCAGTCACAATTAATTATGTTGAGGAATTTTTCTCAAATCATAATGTGAAAGAAAGTCACGGCAAAGCCTATTAGTTGTGCTTTCAAAAAGAATTTTCAGTACCCACTAAGCACAGAACTTCCAGTAGTCTAACTTCTTTTAATAATCTATACAAAACAGTCTGAGAAATTATTGGAACTTGTTCAGAGATAATGAACTACCAATTTTCATGGACCTTTTCATCAATTTTCTGAATTCACTGAATTTTCTGTTCATCACTGACTACAGATGACCTGAAACCTCTTTCCTCATCTTGAATGTTTATTCTCCTACTTTTAAACAAATGGACCCACTGATGCACAACACTCTTCAATTATGACTATATATAACACACAGTTCACATGGACACCTGTTGTTGACAGATTTGTTACTATCAGAAATCTCATCATAACACGCACGTCTATTGCATCTAAACTTTCTGTTCAATATGTAAAATTCATGTGACATCTACTCCATTTTAGTGTTATAATATTGTAAACATGTAAAGTTACATAATTTGTATTATAAAATGAACTATTCTTTGAAATCATAGGAAGTTTTTTTTAAAAAAAATTAAGTGCGGCATAAGAATCCACGATACTCTAGCATAGTTTCAAAAAATTTAAAAAATGAACAGTAATAAAATAAGAGAGAAAATTAACAATTTAATTCTATTAAGGTATAATTTTGATATCTTAATCAAACTTTTTCAAATACTTAATATATATATATATATATATATATATATATATATATATATATATATATATATATATATATATATATATATTAAGTATTTGAAAAAGTATATATATATATGTGAATTTTTTATCACATTATTTTGTTATTTAGTATTCATTTTTTCATTAACAACTTTAAAGTTTTGATGTTATAAATTTTATAATTTGAAATAAACATATCAAAATTCGAATTTGAATAACCTTAATACATTGAAACATTCTAAAAATTGTTTATTTACATCAACCGAGATATTGTTAGTACGATTGCATATTTTTTGCATACTATATTTTCTTTCTCAGTGTCTCTCTATATTCCCTCTATCAATTTCAGGAATTAAAAACTTGTGAATAGATGACTTTAGAAGTAAATTTTAGGTTGTGCAACTTTTAGACGTAACATTTTTCTCTAAAATAACAAAAAAAAAGATTATAAACAAAAACATTAAAAATGGAACTTCTTGGATAGTTTTCACTTTAGCAATTTTAGCACAGGCTTGATTTTGATACAAATCTACTTTTACTATTCTATCAACAAAATTTAAATTTAGAAAAAAATGAGCTGTCACCTATGTTTTTTCATCTAATCAGTCACTTCAGCTGTCCAGTCGTGTGCAGTCACTTGTGAAGTTTAGTTCTGATCATGTTCTTATTTAGTTTTAGTTATTTTGACTGCTCAGGTCTAGCCTTAGGCCTGCGTTCCTTTCTTAGATTACTAGTTTTAGTTTTCAACATGGCTCTAGGCTACTAGTTCTAGTTTTATTACCTATTAACCCTACAGGGCATGTTAATTCACTTTGTTTAAAAAAATATTATTTTTATACAAAACCTAACTTATAATATATCACTTTTCTCAGAAAGATGTGTAGAATGTATCTATGTAATAAACAAAACAGTTTTGGAGTAAGTATGTTAGGTATCAAAAATGAATGTATCATTTTTTAGAAAACCTGAATCATCCAAATTAAAATTTTTATCACTGTTTTTCAAGATACAATCTTGTTGAGCACTGTGGTGAAATTCACAATAATAATTTGAATTTGCCCCTAACCACAATCACTGGAACATAATAAAACACAATTATCTAATTGATTGTTCTTTATTAATTATATCCACTTAATGCCCTGATGTACATTTCGATAACATGGTTATCATCATCGGAGGGTCTTGCTTATAAACTAAATCTAACCTTACATATCTATTACAGATAATTGTGTTTTATTAAGTTCCAGTGATTGTGGTTAGGGGCAAATTCAAATTATTATTACTGTTTTTCAAGATATACAAAAGTTTTGTATAATATTTGTGAATATATTTTGAAAAAAAAAAAAATTTGTTGCATTTTCAAAAAACCAAAATTGGTTTAACGAAAAAAGGGAAATGGATACTTTTATTTTAAAAAATTCACCAAAAATAGTAATATTTATTTTGTACACAACTTCTATATATCATTATATTCAGAAAGGTGCATAGAATTTAGCTGTGTAGTGAAAAAAACTGTTAGATGTAAAAAATTTGGAGTTATGTAAAATAGCAAAAAATCGGAAAGTAACGTAGGCAAAAATTTCACAGAAAAAGCTATATATCCATACAAAACTATTTTATTGATTTTTTTTCAAGTATTACTAGAGATTGGTAATATATTTGTGAATATATTTAGAAAAAAAAAAAAATTTGTTAAATTTTCAAAAAAACCAAAATTGGTTTACGAAAAAATGGAAATTGATACTTTTAATTTCAAAAATTCACCAAAAATAGTAATATTTATTTTATACACAACTTCTATTAAATTCAGAAAGGTAGGTCTTACAATACACATGATTCATGATTTAGGCCTATGCCTTTAAAATATAACCTATAATAAGAAAAATCAATCAAATAAATCAAAATATAGCAACCCTACACTTTTATTTTAATTTGTATAAACAAATTATTAGATATGAATTGCTTAGTAAAATTCTTACTTCACAAGTCATGTGATTTGTAAGGTAGGATTTCACATAACATTAATAAAATTAAATGTCACTCAAAAAACAACAATCCACAAACACTAACACATTTATTATACTTTGTACAAACAAAATGTAATAAAAAAAACGTTTCAAAAGATTATAAATTCATAAAAAACGGAACCAAATTGGCTTACAATGCTCCAGTATTGCAGTTCACTTGCAAATGAAATTGGTAAAGAGACTAATTATATCCGGTTTTCTTTGTTTCATAGAATTGGTAATTTTTATTCTATAAATATGTTTCATACACCAGGGTATGCATGGAAACTTCCTCTTTACAGTAATACCAAAAACGGAAAGATTCTATAAAAATTAAGATCGATTTATTCAAAACTGTCTAGACACTCTCCGTAGCGTAGACCGGTCAGAAAATTCAGAGGATCATTTCGTAGAATGGATATAACTCATAACCTATATAACTTAGGATAATTTCGACTTCATAGTTCGAAAGAGAAAGAAAAATTCTATATAATATTGTCAACTAGTGGCACTTGAACAAGTATTAACATTTCATAAAATCATATGAACACAGAGGTTAGAATTTCTAAAAAACCTCGACGAGACAAACTGAGACGAACCTAGCGGATGAACGTCTACTTGAGTCAAATACTGTTTTTCAACTGTTGGTGACAAAAGTTTTTCTAAATTTGGTTATGAAAGACTGAAACATTACCTTTACAATGATATATAATACATTTTCATAATATAATATCTACTATGATAAAAGTTTAATTGAAAAAAATGTAATTTTTAGCGTATAAAAATGAGTTAAAATTCTTGATTTTGTTTAATTTTTATATAATAAAAACTAAAACACATAGAAACATTTGGAAACCACAGATCGAAAGAGAAAGATGCAATCTATCAAACAGTGTTATGTTCAATCTGTTTGACAAAAATATCGAATTGGGAATATTAGAGAAAAATGACGTCATTTTTGTTTACAATTCTCAGCGCAAATCTTTGACGTAAGGTATCAAAAATATGCAAACTTCAGCAATTTTTGGTATATTATTTATAACATTTTGTGATATTTTTTTGCATGATTATGCATCTACGGAACATTAGCTTTCCAACGGTATTTCATTTATTGCGATAGGACGATTCTAAGTGGGCGAAATGTTGAATTGCAAAATACATGTTTTCCGGTCGTTAGATTAAACCATGCGTTGAAAATCGACCCGCTTGCGGGTCTCGTACCGCCTGTAGGGTAACGGCAGTTGATTTATACTTTTGAAATATTGTGTATTAGTTTTAGATACACAAATGAAAGTAAATGTGTGATTAAAGCATGTCAATAATATGAACATTTAATCATTATCAAATAACTTTAAAATAAAAATAAAAAGTTTTCCTGATTAAGTTGATTTTATTTGTAATACAACAATATTATATATTTTAGCTCATCAACTTGTGGTTGGTAAAAGAATATAATCATATAAATAGAATAATTACAACTCTTTTTGTTTATTTTAATATACATATTCTATATACAGGCCAAATATAATAATATTGCCACTTACCAATCAGCATATTTGCCGGTGTTATCATGCCAAATATGAATATGAATTAGTTCACCCAAGTGAATAGGAGTAAATAGTAAGAACCAATCATCATTATTTCTTTGCATGGTTTTACGATCTGGACTCTTTAATATGTGTGCCTAAATACACATCTTAACATTAACAATCAGCCAACAAAATTGTATACATTGGTTTTAATAAATAAAGATTGAACTTGAATTGTGAGATGTTTTAAAATTAAAATTGAACACAATCTCACAAATAATATGTGTATTAAATTAACACATTTCAACGACAATGTCGCTACAATAATTTAACTGAAACCGGTTTTAATATTCTTTGTTATTTAATAATCTATTTTCTTTCCCTTTATGTCTTATTAGTTGTAAAAATAATTATAAAATGAAAAACATTTACACAAACGTCCAAGCACTCTCCCTAAATCTGTGCAGAACAAATATTCATCAATCAAGTAAAAGATAAATATAATATTCCAATTTAAACATAACAAAGGGGATAAAAAGATGATTTTTTTTAATAATCTTCTTTGTTGAAGTTCTAAAACAATAAGTTGTATGAGGTTTCTTCTTACTGATGTTTTATTTAAATTTATATTAAACTCTTTTGAAATTATAAATTATCTCCTTCAAATTTCTATTTTTTCAATTGATTGTAGTAGTACCAGAAGTTATTTTCGAAGAGTGTTCTTAGGTAATCGGGTACAAGTTTTTGTATGTTTTCCAATGTCTCAAAATGATGACCTTTAAACTTTAATATAAAATTAGGAGAGGTAGAAATAGCACGCAGCTAGATCCGAGTTGTAGGGAGGATGTAGTAGAGTGGGAATATTTTTCTTCACCAGAAATTGTTAATAGAAAGTGTCAATCATTAGAGCTGGTGTGTTATCATACTGCAGCACCCAATTCACTGCAATTTCCTTTCGGACTCGCAGAAACTATTTTCAAAGTTGTTTTGAGACATTTTTGTAGAAGGTGTGACTAACTGTCTGTTTAGGAAGGTAAAAGGTCTTTAAGAACAATATTACACCATGGGTGACGAAAAAAGTGACAATCATCGTTTTCACCTTGGATCTGCTCCAAAAATTTTCCAGCAATTCTTGAAAAAATTCAAACCGGTTCGAATTTTGTTCCACAGACAAGTATTTGGGGACACATTTTCATATTTCACATGTGCAAATGGTCTGATAGAATTCTGGGAACTTTATTTTAATCCAAACTTTTCTATACTTTTTTTATATGTAATCATAGCTCGCACCACTACCACATTTTAATGATTTCTTGACGTGATAGGCCATCCAGAATAAAGTTCATTTTGAAAACATTCGAAGTCCTTTTTGAATGATTTGTGCCACTTAAAAACCATAGTTCTCAATAGAGTGGTATTTCTATAAGCTTTGGATAAAAAATCAAATATCTCAGTGGCAAATTTGTCGAGTTTCATGCAAAATTTGATAGTGTGCCATTGTTTGATATTTTCCTACATCACAAACGTTATGAGGTTATAAAACATGAGTGTACACAAACAGCAATAGTTCACAACTGACTCAATGTACATGCACCCATGGTTATTACCAATGCACTAATATACATCAATAAGGTGCTGCATTGCCAAGTTGTATAGGAAATTAACACACTTACTTTTGAGACACCCACATTATACATTCTTACCGTCAACCTAAAAAATTAGAATTGAATCTTATTTATCAATAAGGCTTATAGAACCGTGGCTTAACGCCACAGCCAAATGGACAACAAGGTCTACTTTGATTTTGAGCCTCACCAAAACGGAATAATAAACACAAATTAATTTTTTTCTAGAATAAATTATAACTGTGTACGTTCTAAAAAAGATTAACGATGATGATCTAAACTTTTATGATGTATGTTGGAATGGGTGCGTTCCATATTAAATAGATTTGTAACTCTTAGTTTTTGTTTAAATATTGTAATAATATTAGCTTGTAAATCTTTACATCCAGAAATAAATTGTCAACCTGTATAAGGACATGAATTTAAATTTCAACACAGTTAGAGCATGATAAGTCTTCATTCTAGGAAACCAGTCAAAATAATTTTTAATACAGTATGCTCAAAAATATAGGGATACCATTAAATAACATTAAAATATTAAATATAGATAAATATAATAAGTCCAATTAGAAGTTACTGAATAAATAATACAATACCGACTGTCGGTAATTTCAATTGTAAATGAGCTTCATTTCCAAACTTCTTCATTTCTACAACAAACTGTTTATAAAGATTGAGAATTTTTTGATACTTGTCACTATGATGAGCTTGAATTGCATTATTTCTACTGAGCTACACTTCGTCTGTCATTCATAGTTGGTATAATCAGTTTAAAGAAACTGGAAATGTGGTCATCAAGAAATCCCCGGGGCGACCATTCATATCAGACAATATGTGATCAATTTGACCCCAATACTTTATTCAGGGTTACATTAAGAACATTGCCTACATTGAGAAAATCCAGGATATACACCATTTAAGATTATCACTAGCACCATAGCAACTTTTACTCTTGGTATCATAAGCCTATCTGGATGGAGACTGACTATCGCCAACATGTTTGGCAAGCATAATAAAACAAAACTTTATTATTTTCTCTATCTTTTAATAATCAATAATAATATAAGTATAAAATCGATAATTTAGCCAAAGCATAAGCTTAGGTACTTTCGATGTCCCTGTACGTAACATTTTAAGAGATAGATGCATTGTGTAAAATTCCTAACAATGACTTCTTCTTTCTGTTAGTTTAAAAAAATTTCAACTTATTTATACATTGGTTTTAAAATGGCCTGAACCATTAAATTTGTAAATCATATTTAAATTTTGTTTGTTCAATTCTACAATATAGAATGTGTTTAAATAATGTTGAGTGATTTCTAATGAATTACAGCAGTAAAGTTTTTTCTTACCAAATCGAAAATCAACAAATCTTATAATATTAAAAGTCTAATAAAAAAAAGTTACATTAAGTAAAGATAATACGCAAGAAAACAAGAAAATTGTTAAATTTTTACAACATATATACATACTGTAGTAACATCTCCAAGGTTCTAAATTGTAAAAGGTAAAACAATTAAACTCTAAAATGTAAATTACCCGGCTGTTATGTTCTTTTCCAAAAAGTCTTATGCCTACATTGGCATTTGTTCCTGCTCCTATCCTTGCTCCTGTGTATACCGTTACCAAATATCCAAACTCTTCTCCAGGGTAGTTGTCATCCAATACCACCACTGAATTCTAAAGAAACCATATAAATGTACAATTAATTAAAAATATATATATAATATCCAACACGAAACAACTTTATATTATGACTTTTAGTTTGCAGACAAAGCATTATTTCAAACTATTAATCTCCTAGTCACCCTTTTTATCACAAATGAAATCATAAATTAACTTTTATGACTATATTGTTTAATACAAGAACATCAATGCCTTTTATTCTACTCTTAAAACTGAACAACCATGTTCATAAATCTATACGGGATATGTTATATATACAATCATTTGACAAATCATTTACATCATACTAACATCATGAATAGAATCTGTGCAGATTGGAACAATAGATTTCACAATCTTGACATCTCATCTATCTAGAACTTGAACCATTTCGAGATACATATGAGATTTTTAGATAATTTTGATATTATTTAATTATTTTTATTTGAAACTCTGCATATTGTTGTTTTATTTATCGATTCATTTTTTGAACTATGTATATTATTGCATTACTGAAATTTATTATGCTATATTATAAGCTATAAAACAATGAAAATAAATAAATAAAAATAATGTTATAGTTTAGTTGATAAAGGCACTGATTTTTCTATATTTCAGTTATTGTTACACTGTAATTAACATGTTGCCAAGTGTGCACAGCATATGCCGTGCTTTAATGCATGCTACACAAGAGACTACACATTTTACACAAAAAACCACAAGGGAGTAAGAATTTTTGTAACGTGAAAAATTATTTATTTTAACTCAAAATAACAAAAAACATATTTTAAATATAAATATATATAATATAAAAAAAGATTATAATTATAAAGATTTTCTTGGAAAAAAGGATAGTCCTATATACATAGAGAGTAAAAAATCTATTTTGAAGGGAAAAGTATATATAATCTTTATAAAAATGTACAACCAACACATTTAAACAACCATAAATAAGTACCAATGTAAACTACTCTTCTCTTAGCTAACTAGTACTAAAGTGTGCCACACATTGTAAACATGTGTGATAAAGGCGGTAAAACAAGTAATTGTTTTATATACCAGATGGCACTGATACCGTTACCACCAGATGTGTTGCGATAAATAAATATTTAGGAAGTTTATTTAGTACAAGATAATACTGCTAGATGTCAGGGCATCGACAAAATAAAATATATTTAGAGTAATGTCAAAAACGGCAAATGCTGTGCACACTCTTTTGGGATCATTACACTTACTCACCAACAGGTTAATGATTTGATAATGGAAAAAACTACACCACGCTCAAAATGATGGTTTACGTTACACTTTTAATTTAAAATGTGATTATCATGTATTAGAATATTATAAACAGATTTGTTTTAAACGTAACACTTTTGAAATGGTCATATTTTGTTGTTACTGCACATTATTGTCGTCACTGGATTGTCTCGGTAATTGGCAGAAAGGTTTGTATCTTTTCAAACATCAATTCTAGAGTTACTCTAACGAGATCATCTTTATTACCAAAGCTATTATGTTTAATATATCATTTACAGTGACAGCATGTAAGCTTTGGAATTTGTTGTGGAAAATATTAAAAGCATAAAGGATCGTGCTCAGTTAAAAAATACGTTGAAATACTAGTTTCATATAGTATAGAGTAGTTCGTGGTGTCTGGAAAAATGGTTTGCATGCGCGTGTGCACGGGTGTGTTTGTTTGTTTTAAAAAAAAATATTATTTTCAACAGTAAGTGTTTTCAGTAAATTTCAACGAGAGTTCTGATTATACTTAAATGAGAAGTTTTATCCATATTGTATTATTTATATTGTTTGTAGACAATGAAAGGGATGTTTTTTCTAGGTAAATATAGTCCACCAAAAGATGGGTAAATACCATGGGTTTAAATAAAACTATTACAAAATAACATGATCATGACAAACCTCAATTACTGTTTTACGATCTCTATACAATGCCCATAGCAACATCAATAAATAGAAAACCATGAGAACAATTATAACTATATAAATTGTAAAGTTGTCCTTATTTTCCATCACAAGATGCTCATCATCTATTTGATTTATTAAATTATGAGCTTTTACTTTAGATCCAGAAAAAGTTGATAGGTGATAACATTTGCAATGAAGATAGCTAATGGTAGAGTCATGAGCTACCTGAAAAAATACAGCATGAGTTAGTTTGTATGACAGAAAAAATAAATGGTACAAAAACATTGCACAAACTTTCACACTCACCCATCCCCCAAAACCAAATAAAAACTAATTGTCACTAAAAATGTTAGATTAGTAATTTTCAATCAAAATGTGAAAATGAATCACGGATGCCGCAAATAAAAAAACATTAAAATTAATCTCCTATAATTCAACAGAGCATAAGTATGTTCACTAAACAACATCTCTGTGCCCACTCAACCTAGAGACAACAGGGATGGTCTCATTGGAAAGCTTAGGGTTGAGCATAGCATCAATAGTGCATTTAGAATGTGACCATGTGATCTAACTCAAGTTCACAAAGGGCACTTTTACGGGGTTTATGAAATGGTTTTTGGCGACAAACATTTAAATACCGGTACCTATTTATTGAGTTCTACTGGGCCTATTTTAATGCAGTTTGTTTGAAATGAAAGAACATTTAAAACAAATCGCATGAAATCTCTTCCCTATTACAGATACAGTAAATATTTTCACCTTATTCTGATGAACTTTGAAATTATAATAAACTGTAACACATGATGCAGAATATCAAATGATGAAGACATATCAATCAATGTATCAGTTATGATTGTATCAATGGTTGTAAATAGTATATCTCTCTAATTTGTTACCATATTAGTTTTTATTACTTTAGTTATGAGTTTTAAACATTATTTTGTTCTGTTTGATGTTTAATTCATTCATTTTGTTTATTTATTATAATCACTGAAAGAAAACAATTAAATCTGAAAAGCTAGGATTGTAATATTTAATTTTACATTTATACTACAACCTATACAAATATTAAAATTTTAAAAAATATATTAAATGAAAAAATGAGAAATACTCTGAAGGGGGTCTACGTCCATTGCCCTAGGACATTTTTCTTCCAAAAGCTTCCAAAATAGGGAACCTCGAGTGGCTTTTATACCTAGTATTTAAATAGAAACAAAAAAATTACAATAAAAATAGTCCTCAGCTAAAATAATTTTTGATTTTCTCAAGTTATTAATAAAGGCAGTCAAGGATCATTTTAGTTTTTTGAAAATTAACCCCGAATTAATTTTTTTTTATATGGAATTTTGCACACAGGTTTGGGTTAATAATCTTCTTATTTTACTAAAAATTGAACAAAATCAGTAAAGTTAATCTTGAATTTAGACATGTAATAACAGCTCATGCTTTTTAATGAACCTTCCAACTGTTAAAGACCCTAAATCGGACCCATTCTCCCGGACAAGTTGTTATAAAACACGTAATTTGCAATTCAACATTTCGCCCACTTAGAACCATCCTATCGCAATGAAAAAAATAGTGTTGGAAAGCTAATGTTCCATAGATAAATAATCATGCATAAAAAATACCACAAAACGTTATAAATAATATTCCAAAAATTGCCGAAGTTCGCATATTTTTGATGCGTAACGTCAAAGATTTGAACTGAGCGGTTTTTAGTAAAAGTAACACCATTTTTCTCATATGATCACAATTATATTTTTCTGTCAAACAGGTCGACCAAAACACTGTTCTATAGATCACATCTTTCTGTTTCTATCTGTAGTTTACAAATTGTTCTATGTATCATAGATCGCGAGATATTTCTACTTGACCATAGTTGTAACCTAACGAAACAAATTTCTCTTGGTATTCAGTGCAGTTTACTAAATAAGATAATCGATTATTCAATCAATATTTTGTAACTGATATTTACAGAATGTTGTAGAGGAGATTTCATTCTACAAGTTGGTATTACTTGATATATCATAGAGTTACTTTGAGGTTTTTGTTTTGAACTCGGAATATGCCAAGTTTTTGACATAAATTGACATGGAGAGGTGTCGCAAAGGCATAGCGCTTTGTTTTGGGATTATATATTTCTGTTTGTGTATACAAATTGTATATAAATTGCAGCAAACGTCAGCCCTGGTTATTCGATTTGACCAGACGTTCGAACCGCTTAAGGTTGCGGAAGGAGGGTTTGGAAAAACGTGTTAGGACTTAACCATTTAACATATTGGGATGTTAATTAACGCTTAGTTTCAATCCAACTATCACTATGTTCACAGCCAGCTTATGATGAGATATAATTTACTAATTAAACTAACTAATTAATTATTATAATTACTTACTTATCGCTTACACTTACGGTTAGGGACAGGCGTGATGGGAGAATTACGTTAACCCTTTAGGTCATAATAATTCCTTCTCAATTTAGTCGGATGACCTACTAATGACTACGTAACACCCGGGGGTCGATCAGACCCCGCAATTGACGGTTTAGGTAGCCATTTAGGTTTATTACCAAAAGGTTAAGAAACAACGCGTAATTGATGTCTGGTCCTTCCACGCACTAGAGAACGACTGTGGTTTCGTCTTGACTACGATGCATGCTCTAGCCTACGATGCGCGCGCATCACATATCTTATACAGTGATCTTAATACGGTGATTGCCAATTCCGTATTTTCTCTGGGGAAGTGCCTTTTGGAAGAAATCGGCTCCTAAGTTCTGATAATAATTTCTTCAAAATTTTATATTATATTTTACCAGAGCACACATAACATTTATCATAAACAAACCAATTTTAATACACAGAATGGATAATAGAAACAAATCAAACTCGAGAAAAGAATTGAATGTATTATTTCTCTTCAAAGACAACTCAAAACAATTTAAAATGTTTATAACACAACAAAATAAACAAACAAAATATTACACAAATAATCAAATAGAATATTACACAAAAAATCAGATAGAATATTACTTATATACTAAGACAAATTGAAAAAAGCTAGACTATTTCAGCTAGTACTACAGATAGCTTTTCCTGCACTGAAATAGTCGTATTTAATTTTGAAATATTTGTTACACCAAAGCAGAGTGATTTTATTTTACTGAAGTTAATTTTTCTCAATTTGCCCAATGAATTTATTATTAAAATGATTTTACTAGTTACGAATTATTCCTTAGATTTAGTGTACTTCACACTTAACATGAAGCTCTCGTAGATTTGAAGTTATTTGTTGAAATCGTTGTCTGATGTCTCTGAGTTGTTTTCTCTCCAAGTCCTGTAGATTTCTAAGTTGTTGAATGCTGGTCTCAATCTCGAATCTGTGCTAAGTCGCCTTCAATGTTGATGAATCTTCTTGCAGCTTGAAGTTCGAAATGAGTTGAAATTTTTATAAGTTATTTTTATTGACCGATTGAAATATTTAAGTTAAAAAATTTACTAAGTTGAATTTTGAATAGATTAGTAGAGTGACTAGAGTAACGTCTTCTCTGCTTGGAGTCTGGTACAGGAGAATACGTCTTCCTTGTTCGGAGTCTGTTACAAGAGTATCCGTCTTACGACGAATAATTTTGGGTCTCCCTTTCTGTGGGAAACTTCCCTCAAAAGGTAACCACTTTTTCTCCCTTTTGTGAAGAAATGTCTCTTCGTTGTTTTTCGTATTTTCAGGCCCTTTTGGTCTGAAATTTTTATACTACAAACTGAACTAGGTATAGTTTTACCTATTGAATAGTTTTCCTTCACTATTTACTATTAAAAATCCTTTTAATAGATAATTTGATTGTTGTATTATTATTCGTTCTCTGTGTTGACGGTTGGTCATGCAAAGTCCAACCGCTGTACCGTGACGTAGTTCGACTCGAGCCACTTTTCCTGTTAAATCTTGCAACTCTTAATTTTGGACATTTTTACGAACAACTTGCTGTAACTTCTGAACGGTTGGTCCAATCGTTGATTTCTCTTCTTTCCAATCTTGTGGGTCTTGTGAAACTCGATTCGTCATTTTCGCACGCTCCGTTCACGAGTTATCGCACTTTTACCGAATGACTGTTTTTTCACTTTTCAACTTTCGATTTAAGTCCTTTTTCGCAATTCTTTCGTATACATATTGTTCTTCTGCTCCTATGACGGAAATATCTTCTTAGACTTTTATCGTAGCTCGCTTGGCTCTTGAGTTATTGGTCCTTGAAGTTCTGAGTTTTTTGTCGTCGTGTTTTTTGATTATAAACCCCCCCCCCCATTATCTATTTTCTCTCTGCTCTGTTGTATAACATTTTTATACACTAAATACATATTATTACATACTTTTATTTTCCCTTTAACCTTTATTTTGACCGCTTTTGGGCTTTAAAGTTTTACTTTTTGCTATTATTATAACTCCCCCATTTTAACTTTAAATTTAAATCTAGTTGCTTATTATTGTTCCCTACGGTTGTCTCTTCAATTGTTATTATTATTATTTTTTAGTTTATTCCCCCTTCACCTTTAAAAGCTTAAAAAACTCTCCAAGAATGACTTTCTAAGTCCATTCTCCCCTGTTTATTATTGTTATTATTTATTTTTTATTTGTGATTATTATTACTTTCTCTATTGGTTATGACTCTATGATTTTTGATTTTTGGATTTACCCTTTTTTCAAATTTTAGGTTTTTGAGCCCTTCTAATTTCTCGAATAACTTTTTTGTTTTAGGTGCTTTTAAATTTATTTCTTGATATTATTAGTCGGTTGACTCTACTGAATAATTGTTTAAATTAATATTTTAGTTTTTTAATAAAATAAGAACTATGGTAACTCGGTTTTCATGTCCGTTCAGGCAAGATCCCCTCTTTGCCTTGCGTGACGTCACCACACTACTGCATTCCCACTCTATCTTGTTTAGCGCGGCAATTTAACTGGCTTTTAAATTTGACATGAGACTAATGATCTTGTCATTCCGTCTCAACACACACACACACACACACACACACACACACACCCATATACAAACACACACATTGAGATGGCGTGGAAAAGTCAGTCGTCTCAAGGTTAATTTAAATTGCCGCGCTAAACTTCTTAAAGTTGGAATGCGATAGTGCGGTGACGTCACACGAGGCCAAGAAAAAACCTTGCACGTCTGAGCCTGACAAAACAGCTTATAGCAATTCCTATTTTATTAAAAAAAATAAAATATGAAACTAAATAATTATACAGTAGAATCAGACGATTAATAATATCAACAAATAAATGTAATTGAACTTAAAACAAAAAAGTTATTAAGGAAATTAGACGGGCTCAAAAACCTAAAATTTGCAAAAAGGGGAAAATTAAAAATCAAAAGCAATATGGTCATAAACCATAGGGGACATAATAATAATCAGCAATAAAAAAGAAATAATAATAATAATAATAAGGAGAAAAAGGACTTGAAAAGTCATTCTTGGAGAGTTTTTTGAGATTTTAAAGGTGAAAGGGGAATAAACTAAATAAACCTAATAATAGAAAATGAAAAGATAATCGTAGGGAATAATATGTGGTCAGAATAAGAATTAAAGTCAAAATGGGGGAGAAATAATAATAACAAAAACTAAAAAGTTAAAGTCTAAAAGCTGTTAAATTAAAGTTATAGGTGATAAAAAAGTAATAGGATATGTATAAGAAAGGTATATGAATGTAAAATAACAGAGCAGAGTTGAAAAATAATAATGGGGGGGATTTTATATATATACAGTAAAAACTACCTTTGATGTGGCGCCGGCCGATCCGGATATCGAAAAATCTGGATCTCGGGGTGGCTATTTTTATATAGTTAAAGTGGTTTTAAACGTGAACAAAACGTAGCAAATTTACGTTTTTAGCACTAAAACGCGTAGTGCTTACGATAAATTGTAGCTTTACAACACTATTCTAAAATTTCACTATGGTTTTTCAAATTACTGTAATATATAGATGTTACGTTTTAACTGTACTATTATGTAATTTGCCGTAGTTTGCCGGTACGGTAACCGGTAACAAAAGTACCGAAACAACAAAAGGTAGGTTAATTAAATAAATATTACAATAGCTATGTTTAAAAATCTATTTATTTTTAAACATAGCATAAAGTACACAAACAACAATTAATTAAGTCTACAGTGTTAACTAAAAATATCAAAAGAAAAATGAAGATTAGAAAATAAAATGGTACAATAAATACGTACAGGTTTGTACACGTGAAATTTTGATGAACGTATGATAAGATAAATGTTAGTTTTCATTACAGTACGGTACAGTAATTTGTACTCATGTCAGTTTTTATTTTAAAAAAGATGTAATAGTAGCTTGCTTGGCTCGTTGAACACGCTTCTTAGATGTAATATCTCTTCATCTACGAAAAAGAAGATCGGCTGGTGAGGATTCTTCTTGTTCTTCCACGTAGTCCATCAGCTGTTCAAGTGCTTGAAAAGCTTCGCAATGAGCGATGATTTGTTTTTGTTGTTGAATCCGAACCGCACTACTGCCCAGTGCCCAGCTCAAAAACATTGTTCACTACTATTCGAGCCGAAAATATTATTTTTGTATAGAAAATTGTATTTTTATTATTTTTTATACGATGGCCGGATATCTTGGTTTCCGGATATCAGAGATTCGGATCAGTATGAAAAATACGACGATCAAAAAGTCACGACTTCAAGCATCAATAACTCACGAACCAAGCAAGCTATGACGAAAAACTAAAAAGTTATTTCCGTTATAGGACCAGGAGAATAACTTTAGTAAAAAAGAATTTTGAAAAAAAGACTTAAGTAAAAAGTTAGGTTGTGAAAATATAGATATTCGAAAAAAGTGTGGTAACTCGAGAAAAACGCGGCCAAAAACGTCAAATCAAGTTTGTCAAGACCCTCAAGAAAATAAAGAAAAGGAATCCGAAGAGAAACTTAAGATCGGACCAATCGTTCAAAAGTTACAGCAAAAAGAACAAAAAAGTGTTCATAATCAGAGTTTTCAAGATTGAACAACAAATCTCAGCTGAGGTAGTATGACGTCACAGACTAGACTTCCACTTCCGATAGCCAACTGTCAACACAAGAAAATTGAAATAATAGAAAGATTAAAATATCAATTAAAAGGGTTTTTAATGGAAAATAATTTATAAAAGTAATACAATCGATGAAAACTAAGCCTAGGACAGCTTTTAGCACAAAAGTTACCTAGTAATTCAGCCAAAAACTTAGAAATCAACAGAAGAGACATTTCTTCGCAAAAGGGAGAAAAAGTGGCTACCTTTTGCGGTAAACATTCCCACAAGAAGGGAGAGCCAAAATTATTGGTCGAAAGATCGATACTCTAGTATCTGTCGCCGAGGAGAAAGGACGTTACTTTAGTCACTCTACAAAAATTTTCTAAATTCAACTTAGAAACTCTAGTTTCAGTCGCCGAGCAGGGAAGACTTCACTTTAGTCACTCTACTAATTTTTTAAAATATAACTTCAATAAATTTTAAAGCCAAGTATTTCATGTAGTAAAAAGTAACTTATAAAAATGAACTATTTTTGAAAATCAAGAAATAAGAAGATCAATCTACATGGAAGACTAGTGAGCAAGGAATCGTAATTACTACCAGCAGTCCACAACTATAACATAACCAGGAGTTGGAAAGGAGATAATTTGAAGACACCGTTAACCATCTACAGCAAAGAACTTCACAACTTCAAGACCTTCATGTTAAGTGTGAAGATACACTAAATCTATAGAATAATTCGTAAAAAGTAAACTCATTTAAATTGAAAATTCCTTGGGGAAATTTTAAATATATTAACTTCTTTAGATTCAAGTAAACTCTGCTTTGGTCTAGAATAAGGTTCAAACGTAAATACGACTATTTCAGTCCAGGAAAAACTATTTGTAGTCCTAGCTGGAATAGTCTAGCATTTTTAAATTTTGAATTAATGAATAAGAAATTTGTGTCATATTAATTGTGTAAAAATATTTTGTTTGTTGTTCGATAAAAGATAAATTGTTTTAAATCGTTTAATTTTTATTCACCATACTGGTTTTAAACATTTCCTTTTTAAATAAATAGAGATTAAAAAAGTTATTAGTATTAATGTGCTCTGGTATAATATAAAATATAAATAAATAAAAATTATTATCAGAATTCAGGAGCCGATTTCTTCCAAAAGGCACTCCCCAGAGAGAGAGTGTGTGTAAAAGTAATAAAAGTAAATTCAGCGAGCAAGGAAATAAAATTCAGAGAATTTTAGTAAATTCAGATTGTAAGTTGTTGAGAACAGACTCAGACTTACAAAAGCCAAGTCTTGAAATAACTTTGATAAAGAAAAATTGTAAAAGTGAGCAACTTGGTCTTGTCCGCGATCGAACTGACACCAACTCCCAACGAGGGGTCAAAAAGTAAAGGGGGGTTTGTGGCGAGTGCCGTTGCAAGTAATGATAAGTGGCGAGTGGCGCTTCAAAGCGGGGTACGATACGTGGCAACACACACACACACTTACATAACAGTTCCTAAGACAATCTGCTGTGGGCCAAGCTCCCAATATACCCAAGAAACCAGCTCAATGCTGATTGACTCATATTACCTCATATTGACTCATAGATCACCTCATATTGGAAGACACAATAAAAAAAGGAGGACACCAACCTGGTTGCTGAGAACATAACCTGTTTTTCAAAGCTCACATAACATTTTTCACCTTCTAATTCCACATTTTCTTTTATTTTTCAACCCTTTCCCCTAACAACCTCATTACCAAACATCCCACATAACCCACCATAAACCTCAACACCCAATCTACTATCAATCTTTCCCCTTCATATTCCACTTCTATAGCCATTTTATTCTTTCTGTCTGATCACTATTCTCCCAATGACTTGGTCCCCTCTAGTAGCAACACCATTAACTTCAATTCCCCCTAACTTATTTATTATACATACTAGGTTAGAGTTTAATAGGGTACATAGCCTATTAGTTTAGATTTTGTTGGATAGGAGACACAGGTTTACCTTTGAAAGTAGTAGTTTGTATTACCTAATAGTATACAAATAAGAAAACATACACACAATAGTAAAGTTCTGAAATATTTCGTAAAAGGTGTTTACTTTTTCAATAAGTAGAGAGTATAAAAAGCAGACAGAACGAAATATTTCAGAACTTTAGTGAGTGTTTTCTTCTTTTTTTGTACTACTAGGTACCAAGGACCACTTTCCAAGGTAAATCTGTGTTTCCTATCCACACAAAATCTAAATTATTTTACATACTATGATTACTATGAATAAAATACAGAGTATGCTTGCCATAATCATTTCATTTATAAGGTTAACTTTTTTCTAATTCTCACTTTATCATCTTGCCAAATTTCAGTATTCTGATACATTCACACTTTTTCTTTGTTGTTTGGCCCACTCTTCCTTTTTCTCTCATTCCCTATGTTTAGGGAGCATTTGCTAAAACATGTTTGGGTTTTTTTCTGTGTTACTAATATCACTCACCCCACTATGACCAAGCACCAGTCAGGGTTTTGATGATATTAGGGTTAAGAGTGTCTCCTTCCTCCTTTTCCCCTTTAACTTTCATTATTTTCAATTATCCACGCCCTCTTGTAGTCACACACCTTAAACTAGGGCCCAGATCTACCGCAGAACACTTCGTCATACTGATCAGTGGGCTTCTTTAATTCTTTAATTTCTTTCCTTGGATTGTAAAGCATCACCTAGTGTTGGGTGGTTTGGAATTGCAACTTGGTATTTTAGACTCTCACTTTGGTTCATTTAGACAATTATTTTATATGAAGAAGCAAACAAATATTCAAAATCTTTGTCTTTCATATTTTTTTACAGTTATTCTTTTTAACAATTGGAATACTTCTAATGTTTGATAGAAATCTAAAGCTAATGTTACTGTACTATAAGCATAAATACTAACCTTACACTGTGAGCGACGTAAAATCGTTTCCTGCCAGAACGCACAGTTGACAGCAGTGATATTAAATGTAAAGTCAAATTTATTTTTATTTAATGGTGCCTAAAGAAGAAGATAAATATTTATATTTAATTGTGATTTTAAAAAGAATACAGTATATTATTTTTATTAAAATTAAATCTGTGTATATTGGAAATAACCCAAATATTATGTTTGTGCTTATTCAAATATATTTCTATATTATTAGTAAAAAATGTCTTTGAATATCTTGATTTATACTTGGGACTTGAATCTGCAACTCATCTATAGTAGCAAATCCTCCCCCCTCCCTCCCCACATACTAAATCAATTTACTAAACTTACATTGCTACACAAATTGTCTAAACATTTATATAAGGGCCAAAATGTCAAATCTCGTTAATCTATAATCAAAGTGAATTCCTTCGATAATATCTTTCTAGACATTGTAGAAACAGAAATGGTCGAATGATGTATTTAGGTGATGAGTACCTACTTTTTAAGCTAATAAATATACTAACACAATATAAACCATTGTTTAATTTGTATAATCAGTGCTGAAACTCAGAATACCATGCACATTACATGGTAACAACGGCTTAATGTATATAGCTAAGATATGAACTATATCTTCAGTTATAAGCACTTACCATTTCATTGACTTTGTAAAATAATCAGTAGTTTTAGCCCTACATTTTGACTAGTTGTTTTTATTAGCGGTGGTATGAATGTTACAATTTGCTTCTATTTTTGAATAAATACAATTATTTTGTATAGTAGGTTTGTACCTACAACATTTTTCATTTTTGTTTACTCTTGTTTCACAGTTCATACAAAGTATCATATTCGCTGTTATAGTTTATGTGAGATATATCATTTATGAACATGATCTCATTAAAAACATTGAAACTTATCAATCAACTTTAAAATTATTTCTACACAAACAATATTTTAATACACTTAAAAAAACAACTAATCTGTAAATAAGTTCTTAAAGTAAATAAATGCTGAGCTTGACTTGTAAGTCTCCAAGATAGCGACTTTTGTCATTGAAATTGCGTTTGATTAAGTAAGCATAATTTTTGTGAGAACTTGTGTTCGAGTTTTATTCTATCTAAGTTCTTAAAGATTAAAACAGTGATGACTCACAATATATCATGAATGTTACTGTGGTGAAAAATACAAGTAGTAACTAGTCTGCCAGAGTGTCATTTTAACAAACATTTAATCATTGAAATAAGATAATAGACTTCCTAAAAATAATTGAAGAATATGTGAAATGTCAAAAGATTTAGCCATCTGATAAAAAATATGTTAGCAATATTTAATTTTTTCTGTGACATGTTTGGATGAACGGTCACCTTCTGGTTCATTGTGATTAGAATCTTGGTTGCAGTTTGAGTATCATGAGCAATCTTGGTTGCAGCCAGGGCTAATAGTATCACCAACCGGATTATGAACAATGTGACATCTAGAATGTTTGAGGCAGCAACATATTATAGGTGTATTGAAATGTATAATAAAGTTTCAAGTAATTTGAGGCAGATTGAAAACCCAAACAAATTTAAGAAGACATTAGTTACATTTATTTTGGAAAATTGTTTCTATTCAGTTAATGAATTTATGAAGTAAATTAGGGAATTAAATTTATAATAGGGGATTTGAAATTAGTAAGAAATCATTTTTTGTCATCAAATTTAAGAAGAGAAAATTAAAAAGGTATTTTTAGAAACAGTAGTTTTACAACAACCAAATTTTGAGAAACCATTTTATTTAAATACAGATGCATCGGACATTGCGTGATGCAATTAAAGAAATTAAAATTATTTAAATGACAAATTACAAAAACTTTGAATGAACAAAAATATCTAAACCAAATAACGATAATCGGACAATTTAAATTAAGCACCTGCCATGAATAAATGTAACACCCTCTATATGCTGCAATTGACAGAAGGCGCGGGTTTGTGTTGAACACTGAATGCCGAAGCCAATTTGAACGGAAAAAGTACAAAATTCTAAGAATCACAAAGCAACCTAGGCAAAGACAGTGAAGCGTTCCGTTTTAAAGCATTCCAACTTGGCAATTGGTTTGGACTGGACATGTCTATGTTCAGAAGCTACATGGTGCGGTTAAAAAAGAACAGTTTAGTAAAGTGAAGTGCGAAGACATAAAAGGGTAATTACACATTTAGAATCATGGTATTCTAATGAGGTAACGTTTTACATTGTTTTCCAAAGATAAAAATACATGAGAGATTCGAATTCAGACATTTGTTGTAAGTAAGAATATTTAACATTATGAGAAATATACTGAACATTGCAGGACTATTGATGATTTAATATGTTTGTTTTAGGGTAGATATAATAATAATAATAAAAGATGATTTTCTGCAAGATGGTTCAATTAAAATTGTATTAAAAGAGAGATTTCATTTAAACACAATGATGTTTGTCTAAACGATCATTGAGTGCATCCATCCATTCAGGTTTCACACATAGCCGACCTGGTAAGTACAGACTAGAGCTAGAACTTTGATATTCATATATATGTTTGATTTTTAATATTGCAATCATAAAATTAACAAGAGTAATAATTGACAAAACACACGTTAACTTTCAAAATAACGTCTAAACAGTAGTTTGGACATAAATACAACTTACAAGATGTTATTTCAAGAACCGATAATAAGGAAATTGTTCAAACTGGAAAAGAACATTTGATTAAAATATTACATGTTCAAATTAATAGAAAAATGGTGTGGAGGTTGGGTATCGAAAAAGAAACGAAACATGGTAGACAACATTAAAGGTATGGTATGGTCAGAGGACAGGTGGTGGGTTATAATTTGAATTAAGTAGGGTTATAGCATTAACTATCACAAGTTGGATGATTATACTCTATACTTTAACGTAAGTGTCTAATAGAGTGATCAGAATGACATATGTATAATTAGCGAACTAGAAATGTTTATAGGAAGTAAGAAAAGTAGGAATCTAAAAAAGGACAGTGCTTATTTAGATTTGAAGTATTATTATTTATATGTTTATTATGAAGTTTATGTGTATAAAAAAGATAAGTAAAGAAATAATTATATGAAATACATTTAATGAACATTATTAGGTATAATAAGAAGTAGTAAATGTAAGGATTATAAAAAAGTGATAAAAATGTTCATTTTATTGTAATGTTACAAACATGTAGAGTGTGAAAACTCATTCTTGAAGACAGGGTTGTAACCATATGAGAAAACAGTACGCTGATGTACCTAAAATGCTGTGGCATCTTTGGTGATTTCGGGTTTATAGATGTCCTACTAAAAGATTTAAGTAACTACCAACTGTTTGTTTTTTAAGTTTAAACAAAAGATGTGGATAGTGATTTATGTTTGAAGGAGTCTTAAACCTTCTTAGTTCTAGGTCTTAAATAAGAAAATGTCAGATTAAGAAGTCAATTTAAAAAATAAAATAAAAAATAAATGAGTATAATAGATTTTTTGTAAAGTATGTGGGTCGAGATAGAGTTCAATGTTAAAAGACAAGTGGGAGTAAAATAATAATTTGTGTTATTGAAATAATTAAAGATAGTAATTAAAAAAATAATTGTTTAAAGTAAAAAAGGTTTAAGATGTTGAAATAAAAAGAAAAAATGAAATGCATAAAGTTGTATTAATAAATGGAAAATAGGATTTAATATATATATATATATATATATATATATATATATATATATATATATATATAATAATGAAGAAAAGTAAAAGAGTAGTATCACACATATTTGAAAATCATAGCGGGAAGGTTGAAGAGAAAAGAATCACATTACAGCAGTGAGGAATCGTCAAAATTCCCGTGAATTGCAGTATAGATAGAATTCAATGAAAGAGTTCAGAGACCAGTTTTTAAAGCAAGTCTTGTATTGCCAATAGATGTGTGGGAATGCAGACAGCTAATAAATATAGATAACGGTGATGGATGATGGCCAAGGAAGATAATTTCCTGCTACGGTTTCCTATAGAGATATTAAATAAAGAAATAATGATGATCTAATAATCTTGGTATTTGTCAGTTTTTAAACGTTTAAAAAAGAATAATTTTAGTTTAAATAAATAATACTTTACCAGTGAAATATTTTTGTTCTGATTATTTAGTACTACTTATATTAGGATGTTAGCTTGAATATGGAGTTTCAACAAGAAATATCTGCTGTTACATTAAAACTACTTATATAATTTATGTTTTTTTTGTTAAAATCATAGTAAGCATTAGTGAAGCGTAAGTAAATTTTTCAATTAAATTGTAAATGAATGTAAAATGTAAAATATGATTAAAAGGAATATCTGCCGCTTCATTTCCATGAAATGAAACGTCAGAATTTGTGGGGTTTCTGTAATAGGGTACATTTTCGGTTATGTAAACTTGGTCTGACTAGAAAAATAGTTTGACTAAAGGCAGTGGATAGGAAATGTATTCTG
This sequence comes from Aphrophora alni, assembly GCA_963513935.1. Lineage (NCBI taxonomy): Eukaryota > Metazoa > Arthropoda > Insecta > Hemiptera > Aphrophoridae > Aphrophora > Aphrophora alni. The sequence continues at coordinate 97,877,852 of OY740769.1, read as the reverse complement.
TTATAGAATATAAATAATAATTTTTAAAAATAATAATAATAATAAATAGAGGTAAATAAAGAGTACAAATAAATAAAGAAGGTAATAATTAGTACTAAATGGTCAGAGAGATTTGTAAAAAATATGTTAATAATAAGAAAACGTATATAATATTAGATATAAGAGAAATATGACAACAGTGTAGATGTGCATATAACTTTAATAATCAGTGTGTTGTGTGTAAAAGTGGGGACAGTGACAAAACAGGACAGTTCAGTGAAATAGATATGTTCTCAGAGACAAGACGTGCTGTTCGCAAGGATATAGATATTTTCTAAGAGACAAGACGTGGTGTTCGATGAGATAGGATGTTTTTAGAAACAATGAGTTATTTTTTAATAGAAGAGAAATCAGACAATAAAGTGATTGTTTTCGGAAATGAGACATAAAATTTGAATAAGTTACATTTTAGAGAGAAGGGATGTTTTCAGTAAGAGACTTTTTAATAAATGTGATATGAATTCAAATGACGACATGCGGTTTGAACAAAGAAATAGTTTGAATCAAATGAAAATTTTAAGTATATTGTACAATGTAGCTTCAATGATTAGCATGCTTGGTATGGCATGCTCAAATATGTTTCATAAAAACCTTAACATAAAAATAACTGGAACTTACAATCTATTTTAACAAAATTTGGATAGGATGTTTTGCAGAGATTTCATGTGGCATCAAATAAGAGAAAAATTTGTTTTCAAATAAAAGAAAAAAATAATGATCATAAACTTTAATAGAAAAACAATTATGAGTTGATTTTATTAGATTTGGTGTTTAAAGAATAAGTATTTAGTAAAAGAAATTTGGTAATATAAAAATATCTGTAATTTTGAGTATATTGCATTTTCATATATGAAAGATTTTTATTTTGAATTAGGTTGCAACCAAAAAATTTATTATAAATGAAGTATGGATGAATAAAATGACTTACATTAAGTAAGTTTATGTTGTTATAAAAAAATGTGATGATTTATTTGATTTATGTTTTTTCAGGAAATGTTTTAACTTGTATGCAATCTATAATATTTTAAAAATAATTAAATATACGTTTCAGAAAATTGGTTTCAGTTATTTTTATTTGAATTTCTCCAGAGTACACTATATTAAAGAACTTACAACCCAATTAGAAATTTTCTATGCTCTCTTCAAGAGTATTTATTTTTCATTATTTTTATTTGGTTTTTGTAATAAATGTTACAAAATGGCGCCCAACTTTAAAAATGTACAATTAGCACAAACAATGTAAACAGAGTTTGCTGGTAGAAATTAAACTATTATAAGGTCTACTGTGTTATTTTCTGTTTGTTATAGTATCAAAATTAATTTATTAATGCCTTATGATCACTAAGCTACCAATGTATTTTTGTTTATGGCAGTAAAATAAAAATTTATGAAATGGAATAAAAAGACACTTGCTTCATGTTGCAAAAATATTTCTTGATGTAATCATCTCTTAATCTAGGACCAGGTCTATTGATTAGAATATATATATATATAAACAAATTTTAGCTTTTATAGTGACTTCTCCACGTATTCCTTCACACTTAATTTAGAAGAATTATGTAAATTTAACCGGTTGTTGCTAATCACATTGCACAATTACAAATAAATGTAATTTGTCTTTAGCTCCATCAACTAACTTATGTATTTATAATAAAACAATACTTACATCTTTACCAGGTAAAATACCAACATAAAAGAAAGACTCTTCATGGTGCGCAGTTTCTTTAACATCATATTTATAATTCTCTTTAGTAATAGTGGTTCCAAATTCTTCCATAAGTCCATAATCAGGTATCTTATCTTTAATTACCAGTACCTAAATACAAATAACAGGTTATATTATAACAATTCAAAAAATTAGTTTATTACCTTAATATTATGGCTTCTATATAAAAAACCTGTAATTTTATTAGCAAAAACTTTGTGCAACTAGTGACCCAATAGTAAGGTACCTACAAGTCTATACTGTGTGGACTTGAGTTGAAGATACTATAGAGGTTACATGTCAGATCATAGCAAAATACAAATATTAAGTGGATTACAAAAGTAAGTGCTGATCTGTTATATATAGTGATTAGCAATGCTGATTAGTTTGTGCATTCACAGTAGCTTTAACACTTTGGGTGCTCACGCCGACTTTAGACGTTGTCGATATCGCTGCCATGCTGCGCGTGCCGACAACAATCGGCACTAGACCAACTAAATTACATTGAGTCAATGTGAGCTTAGCCGCGGACGAAGGAGGTTGTTGCTGCGTGAGCCACCTGTTTACATCCAAATCTTTGCCATGTAGGTGCCGTTGCTGGATTCCGCGACTTTTTCATTTTTCTTGTCGTGATTCCGTAATAGTGCATTACTATGTGTTGTTAGATGCTTAATATTGAACAATAATGGCTAGTACGTCTCGTGAAGATCCCGTTTTGAGTGAGGAGGACATAGCAACAAGTGGCGATAAGAGTTCTGTGGAAAGTGAGGTCGACCTTGACGTGGAGGAAGACATTACCGCTGCCAACCTGCCCACGTGGCTCCCTCAAACTGCAGGTTTACAACAGATTCCTTTTACTGTTAACGAAGGTTTTCTTGTACCTATACCTAATGAAAATAAACCTAATGAATTCTTATCTTTGTTGTTGGAAGATGTATTTTTAGAATTGATTGTTCGTGAAACGAACAAGTATGCCCTTGAGTTTTTTGTGGCAATGCTACTATGCCACAGTCACATATTCACAGGTGGAAAGATCTTACTGTTCCTGAACTGAGGGTGTTCCAAGCCTTATTGTTTCATAATGGGAATATTAAGCTAAGCCGTTTAGAAGATTATTGTCGAACTGACGACATGTATAACCTATCTTTTTTCTGCAATTACATGAGTAGGGATAGGTTTATGATTATTTTTTGATGCCTAAATTTCTGAGCTACCGGAGAAGAACAGACAGGCAACCGTCTAGCTAAAGTTCAAGGTGTTATTGACTATTTCAACAACAAAATGGCAATGTTGTACTACCCCTGTCAAGATATAACTATTGATGAGACGATGGTGTTGTGGAGGGGTAGACTTGTGTTTCGGCATTATATAAAAAATAAACGTCACAAGTACGGGATCAAGTTTTACTGCCAGAATGAACCTCAGGTCCTTACTATCAAAATGAAGATCTATTCAGGCAAGGGCGACAGTACTAGTGGGAAAGGCAACTCATCAAAAGTTGTCATGCAAATGATGGCCCCCTTTTTAGGGAAGGGCCATTCCCTATTCATGGACAATTTTTATATTCGGTTCCCGTTAGCTTCCAAATTATTGTCTATTCAAACGTACGTGACTGGTACGTTGCGCCACAACCGTAAGTACTTACCTAATGAAGTAACCTCGGCTAAGCTGAAGAAAGGAGAAACCATAGCAAGGAACGCAAAAGGAGTTGTCGTAGCTAAATATAAAGACAAGAGAAACGTCCTGTATATAAGCACAGAATTTGAGAACACGATGAGCTGCAGCAGGAACAAGCGTGATGTCCTAGGGGAGAAGCCGTTACCAGTTATAAAGTACAACGGACACATGAAGGGTGTAGACAGATCTGATCAAATGTTGTCATACTACCCATGTGAAAGAAAGACGGTACGCTGGTATAAGAAGGTGTTAATGGTGAATGCATGGTCAATGTATAAACTTGCGCATATTTACAACAAAATCACGCAGTACGATTATAGACACATGGTCATCAAATCCTTTCTACCGGCCAGTATCGAATCCCCAGCTTCTATCAGCACCAAGAAGAGACCAAACCACAGACTATCCAAGGTAGCATTTGACAAGGCTGGAAAACGCCAAAAAAGCGATGCAGGGTGTGTTCTAAAGGGGGCAAGAGATTGGATGTAGTGTACTTCTGCCCAGCTTGTCCGCCTATGCCCTATTTGCTGCTTCGACAAGTTTCACAACTCCCTGTAAAGTTGAAACAGAGATTCTGTAAATATTTAGTAATAGAGATAAAAGTGAAAAAGTGAAAAAAGAAAAAAAAAAAAAAAGTTTACATTGCTAGTGTATAATCATAAACTGACTAAATAAGTGAAAATATTATGACTGTTGTGCAACTTCACCGGAGCGATGCACCCATATGGCGCATGCCGACAAAAAGCGGCGGCAGCGATGACGTCACGGGACGACCGGAAATGATACTTTTTTGATGTCAATGATACCGAACAAGATTCAGAACGGCATTTGGTAAGTGATTTTGACAAAAAAAATTTAGATATAGGTGATGGTATATACTTATTTTTCAGCAGTGAACGTGTTAACTAGTTCATTAAACCTAATAATGTCTCCAGTTCATTGTTTTTTACCTTCACGTTTCAGTGAGTTTATAATGAGTGCAAAAATAACCAATTTTGCCAGTTGTGATGTCTGATAATAAATTTAATTTCTAAAAGCAAGAGGACATAATGGTACTGAAATGTACTATCAGTTGTGTGAAACAAATGGACCTACCGCTATGATAAGTGAGGCAATGACATTGTGAGTTTAGGAAAGGCCATTCAAATGTTTATGGTGAGACTTCAAAATCAGTTTGGGGAAGAGTCTTTTTTTGTATAAACTTTTGTAACTAGAATTATAGATATTCTAAATAAATCTATTTTATAAATGTAAATTCTTAAATATTTTAGTTAATTTAAATTTCATAAATGTACCTAATATAAGAATAAATTACAAGTATATTTAAAAGACCCTCATTAATCCTGAGTAGAGAGAGATCTCAGACAAATAAGAGATTTATAAAACCTTAATGTAGAATAAATTTATGAATAATAAAAATGTTGTAATACAACAGTTACTTCTCTTTTTATTTATTTTATAAATCATTATAATATGATATTATCTGTTTTTAGATACCAGTTCATTGAAAAGAGTCCCAGAACTTGCGACCAAATTAAATCAGGTAATATTTTTACATATATTAATATAAATTTATAATTATTAATGAGGATATCCAATTTAGGAAAATTAAAATATAACAAAAGTTGTTTAACTCAACAAATATTTATTTTTTAATACTATAGGTCTACAAATAATGAAATTTAGTTTTTTTATCAAGACTGATAAACCTCACAAATATGACCGAGGGAGAGTTAATAGAAATACATTGTAATGAAATTTGTTTTTCAGAGAAAACTGTTATAGTGAACTTTATCGTTGTTAGGGAATGTAGGCTATAGGTAATTCCAGGCAACGAAGCCCTAAAATTGTCGATTAGAAAAAGAAATCATATCATTGTTGATTTTGGTACACTTTTCACCAAAGTGTTTTATACACATACTAAAAGTCTCCGCCGGTGGGGGTGAGCGGGGCAGGAGTAGTTTGATAGTCCCATTTTTGGTTTTTCACTTAAGAAAAAGGAATGTATATAAAAAAATAAAGCTGGCTAGATTTGATACAAAATTGATGCTTGATTAATTGGTTATAATCAAATAAAAGAAGGTGACTAAAAAAGACAATATCGCGGAATAAGGCGTATATCTACCTAATAGGTGTACGTCGTGCAGAACGCTCCTTTTCACTACAACTGTACAAAAATTCAGAATATGGTTGTGGTTTTTATGTTTTATTTGTTACCCGGACTAATATAAAACTTTATTTGTTTCAGTTAAGAAAGAGCTCTTTCCCTCTGAAAGAAAAATCCCCACAGAAGAAGAAGATTCGAGTAAAAAGGAAGGTAAAATCAACATTTATATAACATTTACAATATTTTCTTCAATTTATTTTCACTACACACTGAATTCAAAATAACCTTTCATTTAAAATTTTTCAATATGAATTTCTGAAAAATGATCTTATAGGCTTATCTTAATACACATAAAATATTATAACAATATTAAATAAAATAAATAAAATTTTTATTTATTTTATTAAACTTTGTTAATTTTTGATTTCCATTTTAAAGTTAACCTAAATAAATAATATACAGTGCACATTATACTTATAATGTATCTTTAAATTTCATTAAATTTTCAGTTTTGACACTTTTAAAATCAAGATTGGAAGTTTATTTAGACACGCGGAGAAATGACTTCAAAAACAATAAAAATAACAGTGCTAAAAAGAAAAAGAGGGCTATTAGATGGTTAGAAGATGCCATCACTAAGACAAAGGAGGGTGAAGGTATTAATATATTTGAAATACCCAGTGACCCTTCTAAAAATGACAGCTTGATTAACCAGGTAATTTCCATGTTATCATCAAGCAATAGAAGTTTTTTAATAAGCACTCGATATTGTTCTTTAAAAATTGAAAAATACAGCTATAATTTAGATGATGTTTACAATAAATAAAGTTATGTTTTAATATAAAAACTGTGGATTTTTAATTAAATCAACATTTTAAATTAAGTAGGATTTGTTTTGTAACCAAAATTACAATATAGAAATATATAAATAAAAAAAACAACTGAAATCCGTGATTTAAGCATAAAATATAGCAGATTGAAAATATTAATGAGGATTACGAGAGAAAAATTAAGCGCCGAACCAAATGGATCAGACCGTACAGACTAAATGTGTCGGGCGATGGCGGCCACCGGATATTTTATCCAAAGCACTGGAGTGTCGATACAAAAGGTACTGTAGATCGTACGCTCCTAAAGGTCTAGGCATTAGTTATTCTCCATGACTACTTCATGCACTACGAATTTAATGAATTTGTTTTTGGTACCAAAGGTTCAAACGTAAGATTCTTCTATGCGGTTTGAGACCAAAGGTCCATAGCAATTTGTTTGTATTTTAGTGCTGTTGTGCAAGTGTAGTAATCTTTATAACAAAAATATTTTTTGTAAAAATAAAATATATTGTAGCATTTAATACAATATTTTAATAAACTTGATTAGTTGTTTTTATTTATTTATATTTTAAAAAGTATAACAAATTTCATTACAAAATTTCTTTGTGAAAAAAGTTTTATATCTATTGAAATTTAAATTGTAATTATATGACTTTTAAGCAAAATACGAGTTGATATTCTTGTGAAGACAACATGTAATAATTGAGTCATTCACTATGAATGCAATGACTTTTTTGGTAGCAAAGGTTCTGATGACCTTATTATTATTTTTATTTTACCAATCCCAATTATTTTAAGACATTAGTCGTTTGAAGTTGCTTATATACTTACTATTAAGGGGATTGGTGTAAGTAAGATAATTATGTAGTTTATATCATTTTAATAAAATCTAATTTTGTTTATAGATTGTAGCATTAGAAGTCCCAGCACAAACCACATCAGACGTCCCATCGCAAGCCCCACCAGAAGCCTCACCGGAAGCACCGCAACATCCGAGAAGGAGACACAAGTGCCTTTATTGTAACTTGTGTCCTCGGGATTTTGCAAAGCATATTGAAAACAAACACTCTAATACATAAGAAGAGGCGGCTCTTTTGTTAATTACCAACAGTAATTTTTCTAAAGCAGAAAAAAGGAAGCAAAAGTTGGTAATTACCAAAAAAATGAGAAACTTGAATTTAGAAATTGTAAATAAACAAATATTACAAAGTGGGGGACAATGCACCTTACTGTTGCCTAAAACTCGGCATTCTGGGGTACCTACCTTCACAAACACTAAACTGTGTAAATACTGTGGTGGTAGGTACCGCAGAGATAAGTTATGGTTTCACCTGAAACATAGCTGTTCCGAGTTTAAGGCTCAAAGTATAGGGCAAACAAAGATTCAGGCTGTTAGGGAGTATAGCACGGCTTCTGCATTGGTAGAAGTCAGTGATCATTTAAAAAATGAAGTGCTCCCAGCTCTGAATCAAGATGAAACTTGGAGGAGAGCCATTTCAGATAATTTAATTATGAATTACATAAGCAAGTTTCATATGAGCAGACGAGAAAGTAGACACCAAGTCAGTAGTGAAATGAGACTACTTTCTCGTCTCCTTAAAGTAGTTAATGATAAGATATCGACCGACGAGCAAAGTGGTACCAAAACAATGTCTAATATTTCAAACCCGATGCACTTTGATACAATTGTACAAGCTGTATTGGAGATCTCGGGTTGTAATGATGAGACAGGACTTTTGGGAAAACCGTCAATACCTTATAGGGTCCTTCCAGCTCTAAAGTCGATTCTTGAATTAGCTAGGAGTCAGGCTATTTCAAAGGTTTACGAAGGGGATGGAAGTGACAGAGACACTATATTAATGTATGACGATTTTGCCACATTGTTAGAGAAGCGTTGGTGAAGTAAAATTGGAAGGTTGGCTGTTAAATCCAAAAAAAGTCTTAAAATAAAAACTTTCCAAAAAATGCCTTTAGAAGAAGTCATAGTCAAATTTTGTACTTTTATAAATTCAAATTAATAATATTTGAAATAAGATTTGAAACACAATTCATAATTTCAGGGACATTTGAGAAAAAAATAATTAAAAATAGGTATACTGTACTTTCAAACAGTAGGCTATGTACCTTTAATTTAAAAAAAAAAAAGTTTACACTAAGTAGGCCTACTAACTATCCAGCGTATTTATTTACAATTGTAGAGTCCTACAAAATTCTTTGTAAAAATAATAGCCGAAGTAATAAAGAATTTAATTAATCTTAAATACTCTTTCAAAAATATCCTAATTAAAATTTTACTCTTTTGTTCATAATTAAAAATTATTTATTCAATACTTGCATACTTTATATAATTTACATTTACAGTATACTTTCTGAAAATGAGATTTATGTTTTATTATTGAGGTTATGAAAATAGTCTACAACAATAACATAGTTTACCATAACAAATAATACTACACAATATATATAAATCTATTTTCCTTAACCCTAAACGTGAAAATAATTAAATGCAAATTGAAAATGAACAATTTGATAGCTGTAGTAATATAATCAGGTCCCCATGAGATTAGAATTTTAAAAAGAGATGCCATAACCAAAGTTTTATTTTTAATTTAATCTCGGAAAATAATGTGCCAAAAAATAACTTAACGTTTTATTATTTTTTTTTCACTAAAAAGCTTGAATAATTTAGAATTTTATAAAGGTTATTATAATTGTTTGATTGTAGTTTAAAAAAAATTAGTAACTATTCTGTTAATTAATATTTTGATGCGAATATCCATTTTTACATTGAATCTATTTAAAAATCTTAAATAAATGTAGATCAAATAATTATTAGTAGGCCTATATTCCTGCTCAATTTTATAACTAAACTCATTACTTTTTATAAGGAAGAAACCAAAATTTAATGTGTTTTGAAGATTAAAATTATAAATAATTCATTATTAGATAAATATTACTTACATTTTCTATATTTAAGCTGATTTATTAACTTTATTTTGAAAATTTCTTTAAATAATGATATACAACTAAATCATAACAAAATACTAATGAAATTTTAACGTCAATTTTAAGTTTTTTTTTAATAATAAAGAACAAGTTTTATTGCTTTATTTAAGAATTGACTTTCTCAGATTTATCCCTGACATTTCATATTTACAAGCGTTTATAGAATATGAAAAAATAAATGGAAAATTGCTATTTAATGTGTAACATTATTATAATTAGAGATTATTATAGCTTAAAAAATATTACCATTCTAAAAAAAAAAAAAAAAAAAAAAAAATTGTTATGTTCACGCATCATTCATTTATGAAAACGACATTTCTGCCGCCTGGCAGAAAGGTCTTGGGATGGCAGAAATGTCGTGCCGTGAGTGAAAAGCGGTAGGAATGGCATGGACGTAAATATATATATATATATATATATATATAGGATGTTTCAGAAAGGACTTTACAACTTCAAAAGTAAGTAAAATTATATTCAGATAACTTATATAATTGGTTGAGGTGTCATTTTACAGCAAAACACATCAATTTTTCATTAAATAGTCATTTTGGTTCGATGTGATTGCCATTTGTGACATAGTAGATATCTCACCTGAAGTCAATTTCATGCCAAACTAGAGCCAGTATATTAGGCGTCACTTTTAAAGCTCTGGCACACATTGGATTTCTCATTTCAGCAAGATCGGCAGATAACGATACTCCCAATTTTTAATTAAACCCATAAGAAAATATCCAAAACCAAGTCAAATCTGGTGAACAAGTGCTGTCGACCATAACAACAATACAACTGTCAACCATAACCAATCCATGGACTATCATGAATTTGCTTCAAAAATGTGTATGGATTTTCACTGCAGTAGTGGGCATTCACCTTGCCACTTATGAAATGTTGACTCATCATTAACAATTAAGTTGTCCAGTAAGGTCTCTTTGTTTCCAATTCGATCTAACATTTTTGCACAGAATTTCTGATGAAAATTTACATTGTGCATACATTGTAGTACGCCCTAAACAGTTGTATGAGACCATCAACAGTCACAATTCATGAGAAACGCAACACTTTGATTTCTTAGGGCTACAGGCAAAGCTCTACTTGACTTGTTACACACACAGCAGCATCAGGAAGTCATGGGCCTAGTTACTAGTCGTGTCAAACCGAGCATAGTCCTCCTTATCAGGCTATTTTGTATTATAACTTATTAGGGGATGATTATAAAGTTATGGATGAAACTATGATCAGAACAAAACAAAACATAATATTATTGGAGAAATGCTACATGGATACTTATGAATTTGTACATGAGAAAAATAATTTTTCATATGTTAAATGTTGCGTTTTGACGTATTGTATGTTTTTATTGTTTATTTTCAATTATGGTTATTCATAAATTGTAAAAAAATATTGACTAGCAGCCTACTTGTAAAAAGTATTGTACTTTTTGTAAACCAGTGTTATGCACTAATATTAATAATAACAACAAAACGGCCTCAAAAAAATGTTGATGCCAAGAGTAAATTGTAGTCCTATTAGGATGATCGTTACCAATCTGTGTACTAAAAATCTATGGATTGTAAATATATATTAAAAAGGTGGTGTAAATTACTAATTTGTAAATTTTAAAATTGACACTTTGTAACATTAAGAATTTATGAAAAATTGCTCAGCTAAGGGCACCAGATGAAATTAATTCATCAATTTTGAAAATATAAAAAATTATTTATTATTAACTTTACATTGTTCATAAATATTTCAATCAAAAATGCGTCTGACCAAATCAGACGTCGCAACTTGACTCTACTAAAACACATCTGATTACTTCAGAGGTTCCCTTCCAACTGCGAACTCATTTCTAGCATCACAACTAAGCGTCCTTTTTCAGACTACCTATTCAGCAAACTTTCAATACGTTCACATTTCTGGTCCCACGGACACTGTCCAAATCCAGTGGCGGCGATAAGAACCCGCGGGCCCCCCGCAAATTTGTTCATCGGGCCCCCTCTCCCAATAATCTTTTCCCAGATGTTTATCTTTTCGCCGGCCGGCGCCGGTGAGTAACCGCGATGCGCGACGTAGCGATAGCTGCATTACTTATCGGCCAACAATAAACAATACACATACTTCGTATCATGACATTAAATAATAAATACTGCTCTCTAAAAAATAATGGTTATTGCCGTTTTGGATGCACGATGCACAAGCTTGTCTGAAAACATTTTACCTTATTTAGTAATTTCTTGACAATACTCATAAAAATATTGTTATGATAGGGGGGCCCGTGTGGCAGGGCTCGTCGCGGGTCCGGGTCCCGGTAAAATTTCCCGAAAATTCCGGTCAAGGCTCGCGGGCCCCCCCGCACTGCGGGCCCGCTATCGTCGCCACTGTCCAAATCATTTGCTTGACGACAAGCATTGTCTATTTCCACAATACAATATCTCACTTTAAAATTTATTATACCTTAAAACTAAACATTTTCTACCTTAAATTCATAATTTGGAAATCTATTTTAATTTTTATTTCCCTTGTTTTAATATTATTTACAGTCATTAATTTGACTTACGTCGTATTTCATTCAAACCAATCATAAAATTCCCTTTTTATTTTCATGTTTCTATCTCAAAGCACATATTTCTTTCATGTCAAAGCTAAAATCAAAAATTGAGGATTACAGGATTTGTAGTCACAGAATGCACTTCATAAAACCAAAACACACAATTACCTAGCATGTTCATTACACAAATTACTACATCCATTTACAGTTGTAAAGTTGTTTTTTTAAACACCCTATACATAATAAAATTTATTAAAAGTAGGAAATATATCTCACACTTACTGTTAGTGGGTCTGGTGCATCTGCAAACTCAATAAAAAGCTTTGCACCTACAGGGGTTTCAATTCGATGCATAAAAATAGACAAGTCCTTGGCATCATCATCAGCATCATGCGTTAACGTATATACTGAACCAGATACACTATGAAGGTCAATATTTGTTAAGTTCATAAAAATATCTAAAGGATTCCTCAGTCTCACATATTCCATTGACACTGGACTTCGCAACTTACGCAATTTCTTGCGCAAATCAAGGGATACTAGATTAGATTCCACTTCATTGTAACATCCTCGATACCACCAGTAAGGGTTTTTATTCAAGGTTACAACCTGCGAAAGAAGAAAAGGAAAAAAAAAAGGTGTATATCACTTTTGTTAGATTATAGAGAACTTTCACTTTCTTTTCCTTTATAAAATAATAAAACAACACAAAATTAAGGTTTTTGAATTAATAATAAAGGCATTCTTTAAAATGAAATTGGAGTTTTTAACATCTAGGCTAGTTGCCAGATATCAAAAAGGTAATTAATTATGAAGGGTAGTTTCATTTCGAGTATAATAGATGAATTTACATCAAATAAGTGTGGCAATTCACCACTATTACGTGACCTTTTGGCTATTTGAATTTGCACGTCTTGGATACAGGCTTAGCCCGCAAACGGGAAACAAGATTACCCTACTTAGTGTAGTTCCAGCTATCGTTAGATGCGGTCGATTATTAAGTGAGTGGCTCAGTTATTTATGGCAATGATATCATCCTCCCGAATGGTCGGGTAAATTTCCCTAATGGGTTCTTGGACCCATAAGTGAATTGATGTTTAGTACACACGAGTAATAAAACCAAAATTAAAAACGTGAGTCATAAAGCTAGCATCGGGTAGCTTACTCATTATGGTTAGACCTAATAATTAACAAAATTATTATTATTAATGTAACTGTATTAATTAGTTGTAAACTCATACAAAGCTGGTTTGGTGTGTCAGTAATTATAGAGTGATATTTCAGATTGTAACAAATTTGTGTTAACAAACATAACCACAATAATATATTATTAACACTTTGGATTTAGGCTATTAAATATACACTTGGGATAAGAAACTCATTTAACTAAAATACAACAATGATAATAATAATAGTGAATAAATTAGAAGTAAAAAAAAAACACAAAAATTGTAAATGCATCATAATAATGATTACCAAGTTTAGGCCATATTAAATCTAACCACATAAGATATACTCGAGTTATAATCACATTTCACAATACGATAGTCTATATTTTCAATACACAAACAATTATAGGAAATTCACAAATAGAGGATAGATATAATTATTTCAACACTTTTGGATAAGCAATGTCAAAATTCAAATAAATGGAATTATTTGAGTAATAAGGTTGAGGAAGGGATGATCCTGGAAAAAATTAAATATTGTTGCCGATAATTCAAATTATAAATTATAATAATAAATTTTGAATTAAATATAAAGGAAAAAAGAGGAGGAAAAAGAAATAAAATTTGTAGGGCAAAAAATTTACAAAAAAAAAAAGATGATTTCCATTCTTGCTCTCATACCTAGGAGATAGTTTTTTTAATTTAACTCCTGTACAAAATTTAAAATTGCATTTTATATTATAAATAACTTAACAGATTTCCAACAACAGTAGCAAATACATAACTGTCCATCTAGCAGATTTTCTTTAAAAACTAGTTTCTTTAGTAATTAATTGACAATTATGTATTCACAAGTATTGATTATTTTTAAAATGTAAAATAATACAACAAAATAAAATATTGTTAAATTTGTAACAAAGAATTGAACTGGTTACCAGCTTTTCATCACTGTAACTACAAGAAGTTTGAAATTCACTGAGTAAGGAATTTGAAATTCATTGAACTTTACCACGTGTTTGGTCTATTAAATTGCTCTTAAATTAAAACAAAGTTTGTTTTATTTCTATTGAATCTTACGGCCATTGTATAGTTATGATTGATCAGATTAGTCACTATAGAATTTAAGTTAATTATATTCAATAATAGTACCATTTTTATTCTTGTAGCAACTAAAATTATTTGATTGATGTGTGAAAGAGAAGTGATGAAAAAATACCTTAGCTTTATAACAAGGTAAAATATAGGACTTATTAAAAATAATTGAGTTTTTCATGAAAAAAATAATGACTGTAGAAAGTCTGGTGGCGGAAGTGGGCGTTAAAATTTTACATCCTAGCTTGTGATAAAGAATTCACTTGGACCAGCTCTGATTTAAATTATAATCAATCTATAATGAATAGCTAACCTAACCAATAGTTACAGTGTAGGTAACGAATATTAACAGTAGAGTAAATTTAACTAACTAATAATATTTTCTGAATCATAAATAAGATAAGGATGCAAATTTATAGAGGAAAAAACCTGGAGTACTGTATAACTATAGAATTGTTTTCTAGTTCATGTGATCATAGGACAAATAGATGTAATAATTACAGGGCCAATTATTAATACATTATCAACAACAGAAAGGAAATAATAGTAATTGTAGGAATAGTTTGTTCCATTTTTTCTAAAACCGGCCTAATACAAAATATTACAGGATAGAGTTCACAATAAAAAGTAAAGCCAACTAAAATCAATTAATGGGAAGCTCTGCTTAATGTGTTTACTCTTGTAAGAATTTCAATAGACATCCAATGGCTCTAAGGTGATTGAAATCATGCAAAGTTTTATAGCCCATATCTAGAGATGATTCCCTTTCAATGACTAAATGGATTATTTTTCGTATTCAGAGTAAAGTGAAGAACAATTAATTGTAAAAAATTTAAAGTGTGATGATTAAAATATTCATGAAGTATAAAAATATCAAAAACTTGGTAATAAAAAGTGGCCACAAAAACCTTCTAAAAATAAAATGGATATGAATGTCTATAATATTAAAATATAACATTCACCTCAATATTCAACAAATTTGTTTTGTTTTTTAATTCCATAGCTAATTCTGGTGACATTAAAAGTGGTAAACCAGGTGTTTTTTTGGTAAAATCACTCATCTCAATTGGATCATTAGTCAGCTGTTTAAAACATAAGGAATATATATTATTTTACATTAGAATAACAATATTTACCATTTAAAATATTTTCAAGATAAAAGTAATAAATTTCACTTATAGTAATAATAGTAAACAAAAACCAAAGGCATACATTTACGTCTTTAATTATTAAAAAAAACATAACGTCTCTCTCTCTCTCTCTCTCTCTCTCTCTCTCTCTTTGTCTGTTTGTATGCTTATAACTCAAAAACAGCTGATCATATTTTCGTGGGATTTCACTTATAGTAATAATAGTAAACAAAATCCAAAGGCTTTACATTTATCTCTAAACAAAACATCTCTCTTTGTCTGTTTGTAATGATTTTAACTTAAGAACAACTGATCATACTTCCATTGGATTTTCTTTCCTATATCTTGTTAGTTTCAATTATTATTTGATTCAAATTAATTCAGTAATTTCCAAGTTATAACAATATTCGTTTTCTAGGCAATACAAAAAATATAATTTTCAGCCATGGATAAATTTTTTCAGTGATAAATATGGTATATGATTTAAATGCTAATTGGAATTGATAATCTTTTTGAAATTGGTGCAGTAGTCCTCGAGCTATAACTATTTTATGCTGCTGAAATGTAGGAAATCTAGATTTTCCAACAAGTTTATGGATAATCTTTAGCAACAACATATATAATGACAATGACAAAAATGGTACAAGATTCAAACACTAATTGGAATTCAAAACTATTTTTAAATTGTTCCTAAGTTTTAACAATTTCTTGCTAATGGTTAAAAGGAAATTTCAGTGACATATGACGGACAGTAAAAAAGTAAATTCCACTAGCCTAAAAACATGAAAAGTTGTAAAAATTAAGAACATTTCTTTGTTATAAAATTACAAATAAAACTCTACTTTTCTACATAATTGCTATAACGATTCAAACATTTATCATATTGAGTGACAAGTTCTTCAACTCTTTCATTAAAAGAACTGCGTCCAACTTCTGACAATCATTCTTTTACTGCAATTTTCACTTCTTCCTCATTTGACAAGAGTTTATATAACAATATTGAATTTCAGCTATGTAAATAAACATATGAAAATCACCTCAGGGCACATATATCATAAATTTCAAACCCTGACCTCACTAAATATAGTTATAATAAAAAAATCCATTACATAGTCCATTTCACAAAGCACCTGGCACTTCAATTATTTTGTAAATAAATAAATAAAAGTGAAGTGAATAGAAGTTAAAATTAAAAGAAGAAGAAGAAGAAAGGAGTAAGAGGACTAACCAGGCTGAGAAGGCAACAATAAGAATCATCACTTGGACTCAAGACACCATTTAAAACAGTTTTATAAAATTTGTGCTCCAGCTATTTCAAGATTAGTATATTAATTAAACCAATAACCCGAGATTAAGAGACAAAAAAAGTAAACTTCAATAGTTGGTAATTATAAAGTAGAAGAAACTAATGGTGAGTGAACTACTTAATCATAAATTTATTCATCAAAAAACTTTGGGAAGCTTAAAACATTTTTCTAAATTACAACTCCTTATAAACTTTAAGTGAACTTTCAATGAACTCATAAGATTGTATATAGTAAAAACAAAGAACTAACGAAATATTAATCAATCATTCCATATTTTCACAAGATTATATACTGACCCATATAGTCAGTAGGTCTAATAACTATTTAATTTTTGTTTAATTGTATCTAAGAACTATTTCTATTAATTGAATACATACCGGGTGTTTCAGACCACAAGAACACTATCTGTAGCGCCTAAATAAAACCAGATAAAAATTTCCTTCCAATTAGAACCCAAAGAATTCAGGAAAATTATTTTCGATGCCCCTCAATGACCCAAAAGGGCACTGGGGGGGGGGGCAGGGTGATGTTTTTGGAAATTTATCAAATAGAAACATAGGTCGTGTGATACCTCATTTTAAAGGTCTCTCTTTTCTGAACATTTTGGAGCAAAAAATTGTTATCTTTACATTACTGTACAGGGTGTGACGAAATATATTGTTTTTAGTTTTTAGCGGGAAATGTGACTGCCAGCTCCCTAAGATAGAGCAACCAATTTTTTTATCCTAGTTTTACAAGAACACACCCTTTCAGGAGATATGGGGTAGTATGGACTTCTATGCAGTTTTCAAATTTTTAATAAATTTCAAACTTTAATAACTTTTATAGAGCAAAAAGTAAAAAAATTCAAATAGCAACCTAGATTGAAAATTGTATCATTTGAGAGACCTTTTGAAAACAAACATTTTTTGTATTGAAAGTTTGGTTCTATCTTGCACCATTGAATAATTGTAAAAAAAGGGCATTTAATTGGTTGAAAGCTGTAGCATTTTTGCGTCAATTTAAACTAGTTGATATTGCTGAAACATTAACTTACTTGAAAGTTAGCTTCGTTTAAGATGCTCAAAGTGATCATCGTTGTTTTCTAAACACGGTACATTGTGAATTTGAAAGAATTGATTTTTAAACAAATAATAAATCTGAATTTGAACTCATATGCATTGCCTATTTTGTATTGTCTAAAGTAAATAGTACATAGTAAAATACTGAACACATGGAAATACAAAGCGCAAGGTCTGGACTCAATTTCACTGTGGCCATTTTCAAACAACTCATTTTATTTTACAATAGTCTGGTGAGAAAAAGCTTTTTCAACATAACCTTCACTTAACTGCTGGTAAATTTCAGTGGGAATACACCTTTTAGCCCATAGAAAATGAGTAACACTACAGATTTCCAATTTGGATGGAACTTCCAAATGACGCGACATTATTACTTGTATTTCTCAATAATGGGATCATAAACATTTACAGCTGATTTTACAGAAGTTTGAACAATGTTACCAACAGTTATAATCAAAATGTACCTTTAATAAAGAGCAATACAAACATATGCAATTTACTTTTTGACTGTACCTAATACATTTTATCAATAAGAAAGAACAATTTAAAACATTATTTATCATTATAAAAGCTGTTGAAGTTTCCAAGTTATAGATGGTTTTAGTTTTAACACCACTGTAAGCCACAACTTGCACCAAACCCTCAAGGTACAGTAGCCTCAGACTAGGAATGTGTCTGGTGTAAGGGGTGTGTCCTCCCTTCTACTTGCTTCCCTAGTCCGACTTGACAGTACAACCCATTCTTATTCACAACCAATAAAAGAAATAAAAGTAGAGTACATGTACACATTTACACAGAAGCATTTGACATCTATATTATTTTATTGGGGTTGTGCCGCTGAAAGCAAACAAAGTGTGGGGGCCCCTCTTTTCTTTTTCACCCCAGACACATTCCTATTTTGAAGATACTGTAGCTGGCATTAATCTGCAGAACCCATGCTCCTTACATGGACATGTGGCATGATTGTGTATCAGTTATAGCAAGAATTTCTAGGCTGGTGCCTAGTGATAAAACTAAAAAATATTGTTCAAAAAGAGCCTCTCAGGTAAAAACACAATTCATTTTCTATTTTCTACTCTATATTCTACTATGGAAAGGGTAAAAAAATTGGTTTTGAATAGAAAGTTAATTCACAAAAAGTTACATACTTTATTGATAAGGTTAAAATCAAACATAGATTCTATAATATCCTAACTTGAGGTTGACATAACTAATACAAATCGTGTAGCCTCGCAGGTGAAGGTAAAGGCAAATTATGGAAATGCACATAAAGCCCAATTTTCATGCGAGGAGAGCGGCTGGTACAGTTACAAATAATTAAATTGTACTTAATGCTTATAAGGTACAAATGAAAATATAAACTATGCCTAAAGAGTGGATATGCTTATTCATTATGAAAAAAAAAAAAAAAAACAACATAAAATGATGGTGTAACTTGTACAAATCATATTATACATAATTGGAGTGAGAAGAAAGGTAAAACATAAATAAACACCACTATGAATTGGAGCTTACTTTGACTTGCAATTGTATATTTTCTAAACACAAATAAAAAACTGATAGTCTTCAATAAGGCTCGAACTTGTTACCAAAATATACCAAATCTGAACTGTAGTGAACTAGACGTATGTCTAAACAACTTGTGCCAAATTATTAAAACAGAAAGAAGAGACAACTGTAACTATACAGAGTGATTTAAAATTGCACACCAATATTTAAGGAGCTGATTCTTGAAATAAAAATAAGACAAAAAGTGTATAAAAGCATAGTTTGGATACGCTTAGTTTTACATCTGTCAGTCATTTTGTGTTTTTACAAAATAATATTATATCTTTGGATGTAGATAAGATATTGAGTGAAGATTTGGTGTACATATTATTATGTAAGTTTTTACCAGTATACTAGAAAACCAAGACTTTATTCTGTACATTTTCAAAACAGTAGATGTTTAAAATCTTTAATGTTAAATATCTTGAAAACCATTAAAATTGCAAAATCTATTTTCAAGAAACAAAAGATTTTTCTTTTTCAAGAAAAACAAACTGATTTTTTTAAATTTGTTCTGTAGGTCAAAGGTTACAGTTATTGACGAAAAACTAAAAACATAATTTCTTGGTAATTGCCTACAGCACCCAGAATAAGCTAACCATAATATTATGGAATAATGATAATAGTTAATTATGATATTTGGGAATATTATAATCCATTGCCCAGAAAGGTACCAAAATTGAAAATCTATGCATTAATAGTTTCAAAATACTGGTGTTTTAATACTCATTTAAATATTATATATCCCTCATAAGTTGATAACATTACATATTCACATGTGGCCCAGCCAAGGAGCCCACCAAATAAAAACTATAATAAAAATAAATTAGGATGTAATGGGAAGGGATTCTAAATAATAAAATATGAATTGGCACTTCATTCATTAGCGTGCTAACCCGACTCCTTAGCCCATCCTGACAGATTCGGCTAAAGTGTACGTGGTCTCCAGCCAGCCGGAGCTTCCAGCTGGTCAAAAGAAGTAATGACAGTCACACACAATTTAGTTAAAAAATAAAGTTATAACAAGAATTTATAAATTAGTTATACAAAAGTAATATTTATTTATTAAGTGTAAATCATAATGAATTAAATTATAGAGAAAAAAATCGATAAGACTTCAAGTATTGTTTACACTTACAGGTATCAAAAATGTTAATTTTAGGTTTATTTACTGTATATGTGTGTTTAATAATAAGGAATCATACCATATATTATAAAAATACTTGAGCTTTTAGCAATTTTAAAGTGAAAAATTCTGTCAAATCAAGTTCACTTTGTGGTAGTCGTAAGTGTTTTATAACTTGTGTGTTTATGTTGATTATCTTTTTAATTTTGATTGTTGTTTTCATTTCACTGGTCATTGAATTATATTCAGGTTTTGTTTATGGTTTCATGAATCGTAATCGGCCACTTCGATCCAAAGGAAATTCCAAACCAATTATATAAAGGAACCACATCAAAGATCTATCATTATGGCATGGTATAATTATTTCCTTAAACTGATTGTGTAGTACATAGGAAACAAAGTCAGGTAGAGACCTTTAGATTCAGATGAAATAGTTAAAAAGTGAATTACATCTATCTTCATAGTAGCAACTAAATATGTAAGCTTAGAACAGCACATTCCCCAAACAATTGTGTGGAAGATTTTCAATTTTAACTGCAGATTATAGTTGCTACAAACTTTTAAGTGTTAGGGACAAGGAGAGAGGGTGTATATTTTATTTTGAAACAATTGACAGAATGGATAAGGTTTAATTTGATAATATGTAGACTGGTATTATTTAGTGAAATTAAAATAACCTTTATTCAATTATAATAATACAAATTATAAGTACAAATAAAATAAAACCAGAAAATAATCCCTACATAGGCCTAGACCTGTACCCAAGTAATGAGTTACTGTATACGTAATTAATTAATCCTTGTTTAACTCACAATTTACTGCCATTGAGTAGTGTATTGACAGTGACCAAATATCCATTAATTAATTAAACATCTAAATATCAAATACAAATACATACTTAATAGATACAATAAAAATATAATAATAAACAATAAATTATTATTATTAATTTTAAAACAACAATAGTTCAATATAGTTACGATCTGTAGACTATCCACAGGAGATTTTCAGACTCAATACCGCCAATACAGATTAACCATTTGTTACAAGTCTTTAGTAAACAAACACCTATTAAGCCAGAATCAGTGTCTTTTAGTTCTGGCGGAACATTTCAATGCAGTATCTGAGCAACATAGTTTGTGGTTAGTAGTGAAGTTCCGTTTGGTTTAGAAATTTTAATGCCAATTGTTGTTGAAGTTCCAGTTTCATAGGGATACTGAACAGGTTGAAATAGGTATGCCTGTATTTATGTATGCAAAGTAAAAATGATTTTATATAAAGCTGCCTGATACCTAGTATTTCCTTATTTTTAACGGTATATTCTATTAAAGGCTTAGAAAGGCTTTTAAATGCTACCTTTAAAACAGCTTTATAAGTTACAAAAATAGGCTCGACAATGTTTTTCTCTACACTATCACAAGCTATTATTATAAATTACAATATACAAAGTACAAATGCGTAATAAGCTTATTTTGAATCATCTACACTTAAAAGCAAGAAAATTGTGTAAAAATATATAATCTTAGTATATGATATGTGCTCAGCCTATACTGTAATGCCACAATGATGGTAACATACAGTGTGTCCCACGAAGAGGTACACGATTTTGACTTTCTACTTTTACTTTTTCATCAACTAATTCTTTTGAAATTGTACATATTTTTTAATAAAGATACCAAATATGTTGCATGAAAATTTCAACCAGATATGTTGCGAATACGTCTTATGGACCTCTACCATATTCTAATTATCGTGAGAGAAAGGATTACCAGAAGGCCAAAGCTTGTAATATGCTGAAATAAGTCAATTATGTTATAGTTTCCCCTCTTTTTTTTCTATGAGTTATTTTGTGAACTCCAGTTTATTAAATTTCTCGCATTCAATATAATAGACTCAAGTTTTCAGAGGCCCGTGTTCTTAAGGTTCAGTTTGTTTACACTGAAAAAGGTATCTTAATTTATAATGGTGTTAGGTTGTTATACAATATGCAGGAAGTTGAGGGCGAAATTGTGCAGACTAATGTTATAGTATTCCAGTTCATTTTTGAAGCATTACTTACTGATAGAACAAAGCATTTTGTAATATGATCGACAAAACATTTAGGTGTTAAAAGAATCGTAAATAGTTGAAGAACTCTGTAAATGGCATACGCCAATAAATGATAGTATACTGGCTAATAATTATTTTACAACTTAAATTTTCATGTAGTAATTAATTGTTGATGTCATAAATTTGTATCAAAATATGTTGAAGCTGATGACTAACTCAGACTCCCGTCCATTAGTGAGGGTATTTTATGGGGTCCGGTATATAGAGCCATAAAAAAGCTAGGAGTATATTAATTTTGTTTCCACATTATAAATCTTTTCTTTTTTTTTTTTTACAGAGATTTGAGAATAAAGTCTAAAAATCTCAGTTTTCCGTTGATCAATCGGAAAATACTTCATCAATTGAAAATTGTGAAGACATTATTGTTCAATAGAATTAAATTACATACAATTTCCTTTCTTATATTAAGAAATAATGGATCAACACCACTTTGAAGGTTAAAAATCACAAAATCTCGATTTTGAACATTATATTTTCATACTTCAGCATATGGCTACTTTAGATGGAGAATATTCTACATTAAAACTGCAAATGAAGACTCTTGATAAATACACATAAAACATTGGATACAACTGAAAAAGAGAGAGGGCAGAGTGACACTTTTACATGACAAAAATACAAGCTTGGGTTAGTACGGTTTTTAATATAATGATAACAATAAGTATAATAACTATGAAGTCTTTAATTTGGTCTCAAAACATTTTTATGGTAGCATTTAACAAATAAAATAACATTTTAAAATAAATATTAAAAATATTTATAATCATATTGATAACATTTATTTTTTAATGGAAGCTTTCTAAACATTTAGCTTTTGAGGGTTATACTGTAGTTTGGTCCCCTAGTGTTGTAATTATGAAAATCATGTATGTATTGTGACAGTGGGCTTAACTGTGAGGTTACCAATGACTAAACTTTACAATAAACTGCTTTTTATGTTAATTTATTATTTTACTCGTATGTGTGTATATAAAGTGTTATTTTAATGTTTACTGTAAGTGTTAATTGACAAAGGAACATATCCTGCTCAACTTGAGAATGGCTGAATAGCTGAAACGGCCATCGTTGAAGTATGAAAGTAGAATATTGAAGACTGTATCATGGTAAGTTCCTTTAATCATAGGTAATGGAACAGCCATGTAGTCTTTTATGTGAACATTGCAGAATTATAGTAAACATGATACATGGATTTAATATTTATCCCAGATTGAAATAATAGTCCACCAAATTTTATGTGTGGAAAATTTATGCACGGTTCCTGCTAGTCGTAATAATACACTTAAAGGTTAAAATGAAGTACACTTACTCTAGTCCAAAGGCTAATATTTGAAGATATGGTAGAAAACTTTCTTTGATAAGGTAAAAGATTATGACCAACAGCTGTAGTTGCTGATCTTAATCCAGCCATCATCGACACAAGGCCCTCCTTATACTGAGAAATATAGAGAAATATAATTACACTTTATTAAAATATAATACTTCAAAGTTATTTAGAAAAGAAAACACATTATTTACTATTTATGCACTCCACAACTAGAACTTGTAATACCAAAAATGGTAATTTTAACCTAGATAACCAAAAAATGGTTATATTGAGATTTGAATATTTAAAGTAACCCGGGAAACGTTAAAGTTGAATAAGGGAGGGGGTTTCAGAAGTCAAAAGAATGACTCAATGTAAATGTTAAAACTAGGGTAATTAAATTTAAATATAGATTTCCAAAATATTGATGTTATGTATAAAATATTAATCTTAAGTTGTAATAAATATTTAGGTAGTATTTGTATTGTGTTAGGCAAAATAATTTGAACAGAGTCAGTGTTGCTAGGTGTGAGAATAATTCTCGCATACGTTGCATATTAAATAGGACTTTGGAAGCTGGAGAGAGAGACATGTGGTTTTTTCAGTCTTAGAGAGGAGTCTGAGGTGGTAGGACGTATTTTCAGTATAGAGAAACTTATTCAAAATGTAGCAAAAGACAAGTAATTAAAGTCGTATGGTGACATTTAGTTCAATGATTGATGTTTTTCAGTGAAAGAAGTTTCAGAACATTAATGGTGACGTTTCAGTGAGTTCAGAAACAGTTTGACGTGGTAAGACTTAGTTTTTGGACAATAACCATTGGTAAAGTGATGAAAATCTCTGTACAAACCATGAATTTAAAAAGGACAATTGATCGTCAAGTATATAGAATTGAATCTGCAAGGTCTTTACAACACAGGACGAAAGGAACTCAACACGTGGAGGTTTCCAATCTACTGGATCGGTTATGCGGTAACAAAAAATAAAAAATCAGACACACTTTCATAAAAAATAATTATGTAAAAGAAAAAGAACTTTTTATATGAACTTTCTAAATGTATTTAAATGTATAATCTTTGTTTAATAATTAGTCATTCAAATAACTTAATTTCATGTTAATAATAATAATAATAATAATAATCATCATCTTTGTTACGTGAGAATTTTAAAGCTCACCATAAAAATAGTTTTCTTTCAAGTTGCAACTACTAATTTTAGAAGTATAAAAAAGAATTTAAGCCTCTAAGGCAGAATTTAAAATCAAAGGATACTGAGATATCAAATAGTAGTAAGATATATATTATGAACATGTACTTATAACCTTGTATGAATGTATAATCTTAATTTAATAAATTATGTTCACTTTCAGCACAACAAAATAAGATTTTCTTTATTTCACCGAGAACCACTGAAGTACACTTTTAAAAGGATTTGCGACCCTGAGAGATTTTAATAATAACAATTAACTTCTTATTTTTTTTAAATTGGTAAGCTAACGCTACCTGGCGCCCATAAAAAGCTTGGCATAATTTTATAAATAATAATAATAAAAATTTACTTTCAATTTTTTTTAATAAAAATAAGAACTCTTCAAGTAAAACAAGAGTATATTTTAGATAGATTACAATTGTCGAACCAACGTGGTGCTGTATTCTTATATTGAAAAATATAAGAATATAAGTCGAAAAAACAGTGGTTTCTTGGTGGATTAGAAATTCTTATCAAAAAGGTAAGAATATTCATAGTCAACATAAAAATAAGAATGTTCTCTCTAAAAAATTTTTTAATAATAAGTAGATAAGTAATTTAAAAATAACCAATTCTAAATTTAAAGTTTAAATAATAATAATAATCAAAAATGGAGGGTACAATTAATAATAATCTAATAAGTGAGAAAGACAGAGTAATGGTAGAATTTAAAATTATGAAAAAAGAAGCTGATAAGTATTTTGGTAAAGTTAGTAAATGTTTTAGGAAGGAAGATTTGAAATTGGATGATTTGGGTAATAGAACTGAACTATGGTGTATAGAAATAAGTAGGGATGATTTAAATGAATATTGGTATAAAGAATTAGGAAGGGATGGAATAAATAAAGAATTAGAGTTAAAGGAAATAATTAAAATGTTACATGCTGTTCTCAAAGTAAGAAATGAAGTTTATGATAAAATGTTAAATAGATTAGCTGTAAAAGAAAAAATTAACTTCCAATTAAAAGTTTTTATTAAAAATGATCAAACTGAAATAATAGAGAATATTTGTATGAATGATTATCTTTTTGAACAAGTAAACAATGGATTAAGTAACAATGAGATGAAATTAGAACTTAAGAAAAATGAAATGTGTCAGAATGAGCCTATGGAGAACAATGATTTAAAACAGTTAACAGGTAATGTTGAAATTAAGAAAAATGATGGGGTTACCAATTTTGATGGGGTTAGAGAGATTGTAAGTGATTTAAATAACAAGGGTAAAACTAAAGTGAATGAGTGTTTAATTAAGATAAATGATGTAATAACAAAAGAGTTAGCTATTTATGTGAGAAAGCAAAGCTATCATAAAACTTTAGGCTTTGAAAAAATAGCAATATTAAAATTTAGAAATATATTTAAAATGCAAGAACAACAGATTAAAAGTCTCTTTGAGAAAAACAATTTTGAGTGTGAGTTTAAAAAAGCAATTGTGGAAGAAATCTATGTAAATGTAAGCAAAGTCAGTAGAGTTCAGATTTCCAGACTGACAGCTGACAAATTTAGGTTGTTAAATTCTGAGATGTTTGAGAGAAGGAGGGGTGATGGTATGTCTGAGAAAGAGAAAATGTTTTCGTCAACACAAAAGCGTGTTGTCAACAAAAGGGAACTTATGGTTGAGATGAGGTCATTTGTAAGATCTAGCTTAGAACAGGTCTCTAAGTTAGAGACAGTATTTAACATTGCAATTATGTTAAGAAAGCAGGCAATATGTTATAAATTGTTTCACCAATCGGGAAACCATCGAAAAAAATAGATAATTTATAATTGAGTTATAATAAATTGAATTTTGGAATGACAATAATAATGTATAAAGTTTTTTATAAAGCAAACGGACATGAGTAAGAATAATATTAGGTAAGAATTTTTTGTTAGTTATTAAGGTTAAGATTAATAGATAATTAAGATTTCAGGATAATTATAAGTTGTGTTTAGTAAAATTTTGTAAAGCAGAGATAGTGTCATAAAGAAATAATATTGAAGGAACTAAAAGGTTTCAGTTAGAATGGAAGTGTAATATCAACTGTTTACCATAACAAAGATTAGGATTGTATAATAAACATAGATAAGGCTGGTGCAGGTTTACTTTCGAAGGGTGTTGATGCCGCTTACAGTGAGATTAAGATTGTGCATTGAAAATATTATCGCATTGGAGATTGAATAATATCAAAACTTAGGAATCTAGATAGAATACAGTTGTGACAAAATTCAGGGTTCAGATTTTGATTACTTGTTTTAAAAAAAGGTAGTTTTAAAAGTTTTTCTTTGCACATAACTCAAAATTGAACAAAATGTAAAACGAATGCAATAATTAATTGGGAATATAATATTTCGAGTTAGGTTCAATGATAAAAAATAGTTTTGGGAAATAATAATCTCAAGTCGAGTTGAATAAAAATCTTGAGGAAAGATTACATCATGCAGTAATACCGAGTCTAACAAATGACAGAGCTAGCCAATGTTTAAGTTATAGAGATAGGAAGAAGATAAGACTTGTTGATCACAGGCAGATGTCTGCAGGAGTATAGTCAGTGTACAAAAGGTACAGTCAGATTTGGGCAACGCATCTCAAAATCAACTCAACGGATTTTGATAATTTTTTTTTATTTTTATTTTTTATTGTTCTCATACATGAATAAGGAAGTTTAACATATGGGTTCCTTGGTTTTAAAATAAAACCAAGGGCGAAGAGGTTGGGTTAAACAATAGTTGACAATGTCTTAAAAAAAAGGGCATAAAGAACAGCATTGAAAGGGTTTATGGGATAATGGTATGTAGTGGGTATAGTTTGAATTGAGTAGGGCTATGCATAACCATTACATATCAGAAGTCCATATTACCTGATTCAATGAGAGAGTTCACCACACAATTAGAAGAAAACGAATTGTAGGTTTACAGAATTGATCAATCTGTAAATGAATTAACTGGACGTGACTAATTTGAGTTTTAAAGGAAGAAAAATGAACTTTTTCTAAAAAATGTATAAATTTAGTTGTAATTAGTATGCAATTTGATTGTATGTAATAAAGTATTGAAAGATTTGTTAGAGAATGTTAAGGTTTAGGTAAATAAGTAACAATTAGTAAGAATAATGTCATAATTTGTGTAAATAAGATGTAATTTGGAAAGGGCAAAGGAACTTTGAAAAAAGAAGGCAAGATTGTAAGGAGAGTTAGATATTTTGATTGTTTAAGATTGCTAGAAGTTTAAAAATATTAAAAGTTTTTGTTTGAAATGATAAAATAATAGTAGATTGGAGTAATGGATATAAAATAATTTCACTAAATGGGTAATAAAGTTAAAATATTAAAGTTTTTGTTTTGAGTTTTTTAATATAAAGAATAAGTAATATAATGTAAAGTAATTTGAAGTAGGTTTAATAATTTTGAGGGTAAATAATTGTAAATTGAGTTAAATAAAGAATAATAAGGAAGTTTGAAGATAAAATGTTTTAGATGAATAATTTGATTAAAAAGATTGATTATGTTTAGCGAAAATAAGGTGATTTGCTGGGAAAATAATTAAAAGCAGGTTTTGATGAAAAACCTATGAAGATTTTTTTTTAGGTAATATGAGGAGATTTTTCAAAGAAAATAATGAAATGAGAATTTTTAAGATTAATGAAGGAGATATAAAGTTTACAAGAATATTGAAAAGTGGTGTCAAAGAGAGAAATAAGTCTATAAGGAGGTTTTTTCTGTGAAAAAGGTAATTTGATTGCATTAAGAGTTAGTTTTTAAGTTAAGAAGAATTTTTTTTTATGATCTACGGTGAAATAATGATGATATACGACGATGTTGAAGGAAAAAGGATGTTTTATTATGGAGGTTTCTACGAGAATTGCGACGAATTATTGAGGTTTTTAATGATTTCTACGAGGAAATATTTTTTAATGCGACGAAATATGTTAGTGACCTAAGGGGCTACATATAAATAATTAAGGAAGTTTTTGATTAAGGAGTTAATGCAATCTAGTTATTAAGTTATAGAGAGCCTATAATCAGATGAGTTTTGAAATAAGATACTATGATGTAATATGATTGTTGAAGTTTATTGAAGGTAATAAGATGATTTTTTTAAGTATTTTAAAGAAGAATAAGTAATATTGTAATTTGAAGTGTTTGTAATTTGATAATGAAGTTTTTAATGTTTTATTAGATTTGTGGAAGAAATTTTATGCGTTGTCCCAGCAAGAAAAATAAGTAATTTGAGAATTTTTGAATAAAAGAAGATAATGAGTAATAATAACTTAAGTAATAAATTTTTTGGGTGAATGATAAGAGAGGTTTTTAAAAAATGAAATGCAATTTGGATGGGGTAAATAACACAATTTAGTGAAAAAATATAACTTTAAATATTAATTAAGAGATTTTTAAATTATAAAATAAAAAATGAAAATTGTTAATTCTAAAAAGTATAATTGATAACTAGAAAGTCTATGGAATAGTTTGATGCAGACTTGGAGAAAAGATATAGAGATTTTTTTTTTAGCAATCAGGAGTAGACACTCTGACGGAATTAGGTCATGAGATAAAAGTTGAGTGATGGACAGCTCAACGATAAGAAGTTGATGAAGGTTTTTTGATGATGAATAAGATTTGGTTATAAGTGGTTTGACTGATTATGATATGCAACTAGGTAGATTTAGTGAATCAATAGATTATATAATAAGATGATTAATGTGTGAGTTAAGAGAGAATATTTCTTATTTTAAAGTTTTGTTTTCTTTAAAGGAATATGAATATTCTTAGTTTGTTGAAACTTTTTATTTTTGGAAATCTATAGGGACCGGATTTGAAAGTTTTTTTTTTGAAGTTAAAATTTTTTTGTTAAATAAAAGAGAAATCTGTGTTTCAATATTTATATATAGAATCACAGCTTTGATGGGGTATCTGTAATACCAAAAATGGTAATTTTAACCTAGATAACCAAAAAATGGTTATATTGAGATTTGAATATTTAAAGTAACCCGGGAAACGTTAAAGTTGAATAAGGGAGGGGGTTTCAGAAGTCAAAAGAATGACTCAATGTAAATGTTAAAACTAGGGTAATTAAATTTAAATATAGATTTCCAAAATATTGATGTTATGTATAAAATATTAATCTTAAGTTGTAATAAATATTTAGGTAGTATTTGTATTGTGTTAGGCAAAATAATTTGAACAGAGTCAGTGTTGCTAGGTGTGAGAATAATTCTCGCATACGTTGCATATTAAATAGGACTTTGGAAGCTGGAGAGAGAGACATGTGGTTTTTTCAGTCTTAGAGAGGAGTCTGAGGTGGTAGGACGTATTTTCAGTATAGAGAAACTTATTCAAAATGTAGCAAAAGACAAGTAATTAAAGTCGTATGGTGACATTTAGTTCAATGATTGATGTTTTTCAGTGAAAGAAGTTTCAGAACATTAATGGTGACGTTTCAGTGAGTTCAGAAACAGTTTGACGTGGTAAGACTTAGTTTTTGGACAATAACCATTGGTAAAGTGATGAAAATCTCTGTACAAACCATGAATTTAAAAAGGACAATTGATCGTCAAGTATATAGAATTGAATCTGCAAGGTCTTTACAACACAGGACGAAAGGAACTCAACACGTGGAGGTTTCCAATCTACTGGATCGGTTATGCGGTAACAAAAAATAAAAAATCAGACACACTTTCATAAAAAATAATTATGTAAAAGAAAAAGAACTTTTTATATGAACTTTCTAAATGTATTTAAATGTATAATCTTTGTTTAATAATTAGTCATTCAAATAACTTAATTTCATGTTAATAATAATAATAATAATAATAATCATCATCTTTGTTACGTGAGAATTTTAAAGCTCACCATAAAAATAGTTTTCTTTCAAGTTGCAACTACTAATTTTAGAAGTATAAAAAAGAATTTAAGCCTCTAAGGCAGAATTTAAAATCAAAGGATACTGAGATATCAAATAGTAGTAAGATATATATTATGAACATGTACTTATAACCTTGTATGAATGTATAATCTTAATTTAATAAATTATGTTCACTTTCAGCACAACAAAATAAGATTTTCTTTATTTCACCGAGAACCACTGAAGTACACTTTTAAAAGGATTTGCGACCCTGAGAGATTTTAATAATAACAATTAACTTCTTATTTTTTTTAAATTGGTAAGCTAACGCTACCTGGCGCCCATAAAAAGCTTGGCATAATTTTATAAATAATAATAATAAAAATTTACTTTCAATTTTTTTTAATAAAAATAAGAACTCTTCAAGTAAAACAAGAGTATATTTTAGATAGATTACAAACTACAGGAGAACACACAGATTATCTGACCTCATCAGACAACATCATTCATGAAGTTACAAGTGACTCCAGTTCTGCACTTTCTGGTCATGTTTGAATTCAGTTGTAAGCCAATGAAAATGTTCAATAAGTCTAGTACCAATTAATTGTGGAATAAAAATGAGTTTTACACTTTGAGTATTCCAATACTGTATACAGGGTAATCGAAACAGGTTTAAAAAATTTCGAGTTTAAAAAACTAAGCTTATGTTTTAGGTAAGTTATTTTACAAAAATATATAAAAAATAATCAACTTTTTACATAAGTTGTAAGAATCATTATGAGCAACCCCCTCCCCTTCATTGCTCGGCAAATCAAGGATTAATAGTTGCTATGGCTGGCAGCAGTGATTCTCTTTAAGCCTTTAAGGACCGCACACTTTTTTGGTAATTTTTAGGTGCAGTATATTTTTTGCCATGTTTGTTAATGTTTTTACTGTGTGAAAAAGACAAAACCTACAATGGCGTTTTTGTAGATGTTATGAAAAAAAAATCACAGAATGACTTAGAAACAAGATATTACAATTGTTTTGGTGTCATTTTTTACCTAGCTTCAGCTAGAATTTGTAAGCATGCAATCTCAAACATTTATGAGCACATTCTTAACAATTGCTTTAGGAACTCAAAGGTTTCGGAAGCATGATTGTCTCAAAAGCTCTATATTATTATCCAATGTACGTGATTAACCTGATGAGGATTTCTAGAAGTCCTCATTTCAGTTTCTCTAAAGTCATATTATACCAACGAATAATTGTCTCGTTTGTAGGTGAGATTCATTTGTAAGTAAAAATGATGTTATACTGTAACAACTAATTTAAATGCAACAAAGTATATAACACATTGAATTTACTGTTACACATTCTACATTTCTAAAATGATTAATGCTGGGTTATGAATGTAAATGATGCAAAGCATAATAATAGCTTCTGTGCATGCCTACAGTGGAATAAAAATCATCACAATGAGAAATAATAAAACTCTCAAGATTTATAAACAGTTTGTCATTGACGGGTAATGAGTGTAAATGATGCACAGCATAATAGCTTCTGTGCATGCCTACAGTGGATTACAAATCATCAGAATGAGAAATAACAAAATTCCCAATATTTATAAACAGTTTGTCATTGATGGGTTATGAGTCTAAATGATGCACAGCATAATAGCTTCTGTGCATGCCTACAGTGGATTACAAATCATCAGAATGAGAAATAACAAAACTCCCAATATTTATAAACAGTTTGTCATTGAAATCAAGAAGTTTGGTTGATTACTGCTCATGCCACATACAAATGAAATCACAGATACCTTTTCAATGACCCTGTATTGTACACCAAAGCTAGTGGATATTTTATAGAATAACTAGACGGACTAAACAGCCAAAGTGTGAATATTTTTACTTGTAATAAAACAAGTTGCTGAATTTTTTAGTTGAAAATTTACAAGATTCTATGATATGCTCTAAATAATTTATCTGTGGATTTATTTAGAAAATCAACACATACTTTTAATTATCGATGTTTTCGGATAACATTGTAATAGTTTGTTCCTATGATTAACCGATGTTTACTTCTAAACTAAATGATTACGATTGATATATTTGTTAAAATAAGTAAATTTTGATGTGTCACTTATCTGAATGTAAACAGATGTATTGTGAATAAAAAATTGAAATAAAAATGTAATGACCTAAACTCCAGTTTTAAGGTTATGGATAATCGAGATTCCACCGTAGTAAAGTAATAACTTGTATATTAATTCTTTAAGGTTATGTTTTTATAATCTTCAATATTGTTATGATTTTATAGCTTCAATATTTTATATCAGGTTTTGTAAAAAAATAAATAAAATAATAATAATAATGTCTAGTGTGATGGATTTACAAACAAATACCAAAATTGGACTAAATTTGAGAAAATGGTGATTTAAAATTGCAATATATTCTATAGAAAAGTATATAAAATGGCAGTTTTCGTGGTAATAACTGTTAAAATTAAAAAATTTAAAAACCTAGTCTTTATTATATATAAATTCATAAATTATTCAGGGTGAGCAAGTTAATACTCTAACATTAACTAGTAACAGTAATCTAGCAGTGTGGGGAAAACATGGGATGTATCTGGTGGTTATAAGATCCACCACTATGGAATCCTATAGCCTAGTTGTGGTTCCATAGTGGGTAAACCTTCCCAAACTTTTTTTTTTGCAGGACATCAACAGAACTGAATATTTAGTAGTTCGAACACTGAATAGAGACTCAAAGGAACCTCACAGCTTCCAGACAAATATCATCTTTCTTCGAAGCTATCCTTAATTTGTTTGCATCCTTTTTCCACCTACCCTTGTTTAAGAGGGGAGTAAGTCATTGCATTTACTGTTGCTTTCTATATTGAAGTTAAGGACTAGTTAGTAGATGTTTTATGATTCCCACAATAAGAATAAAATGAATAAAAAGATGAGATGTTTTAGTTTTAGTGGTTGAGATCTTTAATACAACTAGATTAGGTAATGAGGTGTCTAAATAAGACCACTTGATCCTGAATTTGAGTTGTGAAGTGAGTATCCAGACAAATTATGATTCAATCAATAATGAGAATTTGAGCAGCAGCATGTGTATTAACAATAATATTCTAAATGACAGTAAAGAATGTCAAGCAAGATTTGTAAATCAAACAATATTGGTGGAAGAATCCTGATATCAGTGAACTGTCAAATGATTCAGGATCATGAGGCGTGAGTAAGAAGATCATTTGTAAACTTTCTCAGAGAAGGGGTGAAAAGGTAAACTGCTTATTACATACGAGAGATTAGAATTAAATCACAGGTCATCTGATAACTTGTGTAGATCAAGAGATCATCAAGTGGACCATGGAACAAGTAATCTTTAACTTAGATGAGAGGTCTTGGATAATTTAAGTTCGTTAAATCATTGAAGTTGTCTAAATCAATTAAATTCATCAGACTTAATAGATCCAAATAAAATAACAACAATTTCATGACACAGGAATTTTAATATAAAGATCCTTAATAATTAGATGAAGGAGAAGGGAGAAATTAATTGTTAATTGTAGGCCTGTGGCATAGCCAAGCAGCCCACCAAACAAAAAAACTATAATAAGTATAAATTAGGATGTAATGGGAAGGGATTCTAAATAATAAAATATCAATTGGCACTTGCAATCTTGTTGAGCAGTGCAAGATTACGTAGAAGGGGGGGAGAGATGAGGAGTGGAGGGCTTGAACCAGCAAGCCGAGCAAGAGTGTTCCGAGAGCTGTGAGAAGGAAGTTGAACGGCAGACCGCAACGGGACGAGGTCAGTCCATTTTCAGCCACGTGCTATATAATTAATCAGTATGCTTTTCAGCCACTATTAAATCTTTATCTAGCCGTTATGTCTTTTTTATAAATTATAATTATTTCTGTAATCTTCTAATTCGGCCAGGCCCGTTTTAAACCCTTTTAGCGCCCCTGGGCAAATTAAAGATATGCGCGCCACCCCCCTGAATAATTCATTTTTGCCAGTTTTGGTTCGGGAGGGATTTCTTTCTATTCAGCTTTTCGTCTTTTATTGTAGAACGATTTTCAGATTTTATTCTTTTCAAGGCCAAAAAGCTCCTCTTAGTTGTGCAATTTGTGATTGGCAATGTTAAGTAAATTCGAACAGCTACCACCAAGTTTGGGAATGTACTTTCTAAGCTGTGTTTTTTTATATATTCGTAGCACTCCCTAATTTTTGTGATGTTTTCAGCTTCCATATAAAATTTAAAATGTAGACACTCTAGCACAAAGTCTTCCTTGTAAATGTCATTGGAGTAACATTGAGCTACCCTTTGACACTGCTCTCTTATATCGTCATTCTGCTGCTCTCTAAGAGAGCTGAAAATTTCAAATCGTTGTGTTTTAGTAAGATTTGGAAAATCAAGGCCTTACACTTACTACGATTGAAAGAATTTATACGAACGAGGTGATTTTTGCGATGCGCAGGTGAAGAGGGGGCAAAACAAGTTTTCTGTTTCGGAAGCTATTTTCTAACTGATAAGCATGGAAATGTTACCAAATTGTTCAGAAAGATCTGAAGAATGGTTGTGCTACCTTAAAATTTTGATTTTTCAGCTCTATAATTTTTTATAGTTTTTTAAATTTATAAACTTCTATCGACATATACTGCCTTAACTCATTCAGTGGCATACGACTCAAAATGAGTCGATGACGGCAACTGAACCAGACAGACCACTGTAAAAACTCTGATTTTGCAACGCGTCACTAGGGTTACTTAAAACCATCCTATCGAAATAAATGTTATACCATTGTAAAGCTGACGTTTCGTAGATGCATATACATGTAATCAAAAGTTCATAAAACGCTATAAAAATATTTAATTAATTGGTAAAGTTTGGCGTGTTTTAGACAGAAACATGACGGTTGGCAAAGGAAACAAAATGGAGTCTTCCTTTAGCACTTTGTGAAGATATTCGTTTATCAACCATTTTCCTTGAAAATTATACTGTTCTTAGTACAAATCTTTACCTACCCAACAGAGTTCGCCACATGTCAGAAAGACAAATCGTTTTCATTTTAGATTGTGGTCAACACAAAAAAACATTTTTAGAGCAAAACAAAAGTTGTTTTCTTCAAGTCCACTTTACCCTAGTAAATTAATTCTTAGAAACATGAATTATACACCATTGAAAAGTTCATATTTCAAGCTTTTAGAGTTATGTAATTTGATTATCTTGCTACATTTAGACAAAATTCAATAATTCTTCGAAGTTCACTGTTTCCCCGGCAGATACCATCACTCGACGGCTAATAAATCTGTGACCTACATCCTTTCTTCTTTAGTCTATAAATAGATTTATATCTCCCCTAGCTGACAGATGTTTATCTCTTTGTATGGACAAAATACAGACCTTTCCAATGATATAAACCATCAAGTTTTAGTCAGTCATGTGTAGGATTTAGAACTGAGTTTCAAAGTGTACGTTGCGAGCCAAACCAATATGCCGCGCGTTTGTGTTCATTTTCGACTATTTGTTGTGATAAATCGAGTGTTTTGATTGATTATAAAAGTGTATTATATAAGTTTATATATGTGTTATTCTTTGTAGAATCTATTATGTCTTATTGTTATGTTGAAATCTAGTGAATGTTGATTTAGGCCTACAAATCATTAGTACCAAGGCGTTAGTGCGTAAAACTTGCATTTATAACTTATTACAGGTAAATGGTTATTTTATTTTGAAAATATTAGAATTTGATTTTTTTTTTTACCAATTGTTATTCATATTTATACTAGAAAACGTTTGTAATACTCGTAAAAAATGTAAAAATAGATTTTCTACGCTCGATTGGACTTTGAAGTGAAATTTGGCCTTGGATTTTCGTGTTTTTTTTTGTTCTATGCAATACTGGCTCCAAAATTATTATTCAACCTTTTTTTAAATTACACTACTAAATTCTATGAACATTTCTGAACATAATTATATTTAGAAGTTGGTTTTCCATAAATATTACAAATTTTGGTGATTTATTGAAAATAAGCTGGACCATTCCTCTTTTTTTGTAAAACAATTTTTTAAATATTCAAAATGTAACAAATTTTGATATATTTTTTCCGAAATGTATTCACAAATATATCACTAAAATTTTGTACATCTTAGAAAAAGGTTGTAAGCTTTTGATTTTGGGTGATACAGGTATTTCTGAAAAATGGTAACATAATTTTTTGACATGTAACACACTTACTCCAAAACCGTTTCAAAATTATTATTTTTTATTACATAGATAAATTCTATGCATCTTTCTGAGAAAAATGATGTCTTATAAGTTAGGTTTTGTTATATATTAATATATTTTATTAATTTTTAAACAAACGAAGAATTAAAAAACAAATTAACATGTGCCAAATCCAGGGTTAATACTGGTCAATTAAAAAAAAAAAAATTATGACCCAAAACCCTTGCGCCCCTTGTACGCTTGCGCCCCTGGGCAAGTGCCCATGTTGCCCAGTTATAGAATCCGGCCTGAATTCGGCGCTAAAATAAAAGAGAACATTTAATTTAACTTAAGTTGCGTGTGTTCATTAGCGTCCTAACCCGACTCCTTGGCCCATCCTGAAAAGATTCGGCTAAAGTGTACACGGTCTCCAGCCAGCCGGAGCTTCCAGCTGGTCAAAAGAAATGGAGATGGTCACAGACTATTCAAATCAGTAGGATTTTAACCCTTAAAGCGCTATGTAAAAATACTATAGTACGCTCATTTACTGTAAAAAAATTAAAATAATATTTTCTCAATTTTTTTTTTTAGATTTAGGTAGTTTTAGTCAAGTAGACAACAGAAATGTTATAAATTTTCATTCAATAATGCTAGGCCTACCATAGGCCTACCAATAACCATAGGCCTACGTCTTGGAAGTAACCTACTTCTTGATTTTCTTCATTTTCACTAGAACTATCATCTTCACTTTCACTAATATTGTGTAAAATTACATTTTCAGCCTCTTCTTGTTCTAGGTTATGAAAGTTAACCGCACTAGAAAACGATGCGTTTATAAGTCCATTTACAAATTCGTCAAAATCAGGATCGTCTGGATGAGCCATTACAGTGTATATCATATATACACATTCGATAAGAGTCCCAGAAAAAGACAAAACTAACAAAATATTTATATTTATTTACTGCCAAAACTCGACGTAAATAAACACACAACACTCAACACACTCACCAGACGTCAACAACAAATGCAAGCGAGAGTGAAAACACGAAAACAGCTGACTGTAGTAGCCCGCGTTTATAGGCACAAAAAGCAGTACGGGAACGAACGAATACTAGTCTTTGTTGCTAGGCAACCATTAACGATAACAAAATATTTCTAAATAGTCGCCATATTGGTTTAGAGGGTCCAAATAGACAAAAGCGACATTACTATGCACTCTATCGGGTATTTTACGTTCTACAGCGCAGTAATGGCAGACGATTGTGCAATCACGCTTATAGGCGCTAACCGCGTAGTGGCAGTGGGCAGTGCCGCGTCTGTAGGCGCTAGCCGCGCGGTAAGGGTTAAAACTCTGAAGGGGCTCATCTATAATCTATG
Organism: Aphrophora alni; assembly: GCA_963513935.1. Taxonomy (NCBI): domain Eukaryota; kingdom Metazoa; phylum Arthropoda; class Insecta; order Hemiptera; family Aphrophoridae; genus Aphrophora; species Aphrophora alni. The sequence continues at coordinate 97,839,438 of OY740769.1, read as the reverse complement.
AACAAATTGTGTAGGATCTTGGCAGCCCCCAAGAGACGATAGCAATGGAAATGATATTGAGCCATCGCTGTGAGTACTTATATAAAGTCTTAGAAGATGTGGACATCTTTCTACTGGTCAACACCTAGATTCAAGCTTTGCAAAGATATGGATGTGTTCTGCAACTGGCAGTTACCATAATACAGGAAAACTGTCTTTCAAGGACAAGTTCATACCACAACAAGAACCAAGGAGGTCATGATCTAGTTTTACTTGTTTAGAGAGAATTGTTCTACAACACTAATGAGGTTATTTAAATCTTCTAAACCATCTAGACTTAGTTCTAGAGATTCTAATGGCATTGGTTTACATCCACATTGAAGTAAGGACTCCATTAGCCTTAGTCTGAGTACTGTGGTTGAATCTAATGAGGAGGTGAGTTATTCCTGGGGGAAATAAACCTGGAGATTATCAAAGAGGGCAGTGAACTAAATTTTAGCACTGGGAGTACCCAAAGATATGGATAATACAAATACATTACTAGAGAGTCTCGATCAGGAAAGTTTTGTTTGATTATTGATGAATATAATTTGCTGTTGGAATGACTCCTATTGTATAGAAGAGATATCAGAAACATGGGGAAACTGATTGAGTCAAATGACATAGTCAAGAAATAATAAACGATTTTGGGTCAAGTATTGCTCTAGTTAGGAGGAGAGCCTTGATTATGCAATCCTTTGAGAAGATCTGCACTAAGAAGTTTTACAAAGGAAGGAGCTGTTTGTATTAGTGAACATTTTTTAATTCGTACAAAAATGGGGACACGGCGGGAGAATGGTAGATATTGAATGAAAAGGGAGTGTGTATTGGAAAAGTAATAGTGTAATATTTTTGTTTTCTTAGAATAACTTAAAAAAGACAAAATTTGAAAATAAAGTGAGTAATAGTAAATGATCAGAGAAATTTGTTCTATGTATTGATATAATTAGAATTATTATAAACATTGTAATTAAGAAAAATGCAAAACACGTGTTTAACAAAGGAAGGATTGAGCGGCAACGGACATTGCAAGTTAGTCGACAGAAACATCTCGAAGCGGTCGGTCGTCACCTAGATTGGTGAGTTCTGCTTAGGACAGAAAAAATGTGTAAATAAAAAGTGTTATACTCGATAATAGCAAATTATTATGACGAATAATGTTGTGTAAAATAGGTACAGTTATATTTTCTACTAAAAAACTGATTTAATTAGTCTGAAATGAACCGTAAAGTGAAACCACGTGGTCCGAGTTGGCGAGTTAATTATAACACAAAGACAACATGTATTAAAAGTGTGTTTTTGATAACAAGTGTGAACCATTTTGCTAATGATACACACAACAAAGTTTTAGTTATATTTAAATGTTAGAGTGAAATGGTTTAAGTAATGAACTTTGCATACCTAGTAAATGTGATGCCATTTAGAGAAATATTGATGTAAAGACTAAGTTTATTGGTGTTTCAATTTAAAAATAGAACAATTTGAACGTTAAATGATACTAATTCATAATATGAACAATTAATGTGCTTTTGTAAAACAAGAAGCGCGGACATAAGATGTAACGGTTGGAGTGATTTTGATGAATCAACATAATGCCGATGCAGAGAACCTAGGAAGTGATATGAAAAGTTTCTTTTAAAAAGAAGACGTGTCTTGGTATAGCACGTATAAACTTTTATTATGTAAAAAAAAATATGTATTTTTAGTAATTTATGAATTTCTTCGGTGTTATAATTTTAAATTTGTTATTATTTGATGTCTTTTTATATTAGGATGCAATGTCTTGAATTTTAAAGTAAGGTTAATATGTTAAAGTTCTTTTTAAGAGACTAACTGTTTAAAACTTATTTGTTTTTATAAAGAATATACTTTTATAGTAATACAATAACGATATGCTTTCAAATTTGTCTTTAGAGAAGTAACATTAAATTCATTTTGTATTTTATTAACAAGTAGCAACTGAAGATCAAATTTAATAAAACTTAATTTTCTTTCCTTATAATGAGTCTTGAATAAAGTTGACTAATTGTGTAGGATGTACTAACATAATATAATTTACAGGAATCTAATCCTGTATATGTATTCTTATTATATTTATATGACTAAATAAATATCATGTGCATTTCAGCATAAAAAGGACTTCTATTCTTTCATCCAATGTTCTGTTGAGTACACTTTTTCAAAAGAATTTACGACCCTAGAGATTTTAGTATTCACTTTTAAAATTTAGACTTTTATTTTTATTTTTGTAATTATTAAATTACAAATGACGCCCAACTAGATTAGAACATAGCATTTGTATAAAGTAAAGTCAACTACCTCATTTTTGATATTATTACAATTGTCGCACAACGAGGGACATTTGTATAAAGCAAAGTCAACTACCTCATTTTTTATATTATTACAATTGTCGCACAGCGTGGAGCATTTGTATAAAGTAAAGTCAACTCCCTTATTTTTATTTTATTACATGTTGTTGATGGAATGAAGGACAATTAGGAAGAGATGCACACAGAGTTGACTACAGAGGTGTGGGAACAGAATTTTAGAGGAAGACGGTAAGAGGAATTTGGCCCAGAGCTGGTGAAGGCACTGTTGCGGTTTGAAGCTGGTAGGAGTACAGAACAGTTATAAGACATAATTACTCGAATAAACTCTACCAATTTTATTCTAATTTGATTGAAATGTGAAGATTAATATGACCCAGCTTGTGTACAAAATCACAAATAAAATCTATTTCAGGAATAATTAGTAAAGAAACAAAAATTACCCATGATCGCCATCATTAACACATTGAGTGCGGCTAGTTCGCTGGTGCGACAAACGCTGGTGGAGTGTATGGCACCGAGCCGATAACAGAGTGAAGTGTATTGCCCCGCTGGCGCCATACATGCCACCAGTGCTTGGCAAGAAATATGGCACCGGCGACCTAGCCGCACTCGATGTGTTAAAAGGTCAATTTTAATCAAATACAATTTATAAATAAATATTGAGGACGGGTTTATGACACAAGTGTGGAAGCAAGTTTAGATCTTATTTAAATATTTTTTTTCAAATACAGTGTTCATGGTTGATTTTCAATTTTAAATACCTACAGCACTGTGCAAATTAATGGTAACAAGGCCTTATTTCAAAATAATTTAAACAATTAATAGTTTAAATAGGTAAATGTTGGTATTTCTGTTAATACTAGAACAGTAGTTAGCTGTCTACTATATAGTTACCCAGCTGGTAGTTTTTCAGTATAACATAACCTTTACAATTAGTTCTTTCTGTTGTTAATATTATTCTATTTTGTTAAAGAGTTTACTTGATTTAACATATTTTTTGTGTAGCTACAAGTTTTAGTGAGTGTTAAATTGCGTTAGCGAGTTTCAAATATGCATATCACTTCAAGAAAAAGTACAAAAATAGTGAATTTATCAGAATATTCAAACATGACTCAAAGAAAAATTTCAACTAAGGTTAGGGTACCGTACGTAACTGGTACAATTAAGCCTCGACGTAAAGGCAATTGTGGGAGAAAAAGTAAGACTTCCCAAAAAGATGATGCTGTGCTTTTGAGCTTATCTAAGCAAGACCCTCAAAAAACAAGCATGGACTTGAATAAAAATTTAGAATCAGCAAGAATTCATGTGCATGATTCAACAGTTCGCCGTATATTACTCGACCAAGGAAGACGAGCGCGTCAGCCTCAAAAGAAACAACTCTTAACCGTCAAAATAAATAAAAAGCGACTGGACTGGGTGAAAAAATATAAAAACTGGACTGCTAATGAATGGCGTAAAGTAATTTTTTCAAATGAAACTCATTTTATCTTTCAAGGAAAAACACTGTGCTTTGTTCGTATGGCCCTAAAAGAAAATGTGTCGCCATCCAGTTAAAACAATCCGTTAAATATCCAGTAAAAAACATGTTTTAGGTTGCTTTTCGTTTAGTGGTTCTATATCTCTCCATCCTGTTGATGGAATGATGAAATTACAAAAATGTGTAGAGATCTTGCAACGTAGAGTGGTACCAGAAGTGGCAAAGATTGACGGAACCATCTTTCAGCACGACGTAGCATCATGCCACGCTTCCTAATGGATGAAGAAATGTATTCAAGATAACAGGATAGTAATGTTGGACAGGCCAGGAAATTCTCCCGACATCAATCCCATCGAAAATCTTTGGGCAATCATAAAGAGACAGCTGGCTAAAAAAGACTGAAAAACCAAGGATAAAATGATAACATGTGTGATTAAAATATGGTTTCACAGTGATGAAATCAAAGAAACTATGGTGGTCATATTGCATACTAATTAAATTTTTTGTAAATAAATATGCTAAAAAAGAGCTTGTTACCATTAATTTAAAAGTACTGTATTTGATATTTTGGGTAACAAATAGTTTTGGTTGATTTTTAATTGGTTTTGGAGATGGGTGAGTAAAAAGGTTTGTGCAATGTTTTTGCATGGCTTCTTTTTCATGAACTAGTTGGAATTATTTTATTGTTACACATAGCTATGTTTCCACTATAGATAGTCATTATTTGAATGATTATAATATATATGTAATGACAGAATTTAAGTTAATTAATTAACTTTTTGAAGAAAATCTTTTCTTTCCAACTAATGTGATAATCAAATATACTTTCTTATGTATTTCTTACCATAACGTGTACGTTTATATCGCCATCTTTTTGTACTAATAATTTGACAATGGAATCATTATTGCTTTTCAATAATACTTCACAAGCCTCAACAATAAACCTGTAACATTAAAATAAAAATATAATTTTAAAATATATTTTTAAGTAATGATTTCAGGGTCATTTATGTACAAAGGTTCATTCAATAATGAAGAGAGGCTATTTAGAAGGTTTTCAGATAACCTGCACTTGTATGTCTGGACTGTACATTTAGTCTTTTCTTTTTATTGTTTCCTTGCTCTATTTTACTAGTGACTTTTTATTCCTGTTTTTGTACATTAATTTTAGTGTTTGTTGATTTTATTTTCCAGCGATAATCATTCTTCTAGTGTTATGTGTAATCAAGGGTAATTTAAGTTTACAAATCCCAAGATATGTTTAATTGATCATATGTGGCTTAGATTTCCACAATGTCTCCTTGTCATTGTGTCAGTTTTGGGTTAGGTGCCTAGTAAACCAAGAAAACTGCAAGGACTGTGGCCAGAAAATGATGTGACAATTTTAATACACCAAGGTTTCTGTTAGTAGACACAGCCACTACAATAACAAAGATGCCTTTGTCCTCGAAGCTACTTACAACATTCAATACCAATAGTCTGTTAGGAAGAAAGTAAACAGAGGTAATTTGTTCGCTCTAGAAAGATTCAAGAGGTACTGACCAAACTTAAGCTGAGGGTAAGATTTACATCTTTAAGATGTAGATGATTAAGTTATATTTTTGGTTCAAGGAAATTGCTTAAAAAAAAAAAAAGTTAAAATTTTATTTAATATACTTTTAAACTTAATTATAGCAATAAAACACTCATTTACTCGGATATTCATGGAGAGAAGCCTCGTCTAACTCTGTTAAAACAAAGTTTGTTTCCTGACACAATAGACATGCTGACATGACTTTTAACTATCCACTCATCATTAATTCTAGTACACTATACAATTATTTTTTACCTAACTCCTTCATCTCTAAATAAAACTTCCAGGAGTGGTTGAGCAGCGTACCTTTGAAGTTGTCATAGGGAATTTTTTAACCGCCAAGTTCAACAGTATAACATACGAAGCAATGGTCCAAATACTAATGTCGTGGGTGACATCAATTTGTCAATCAATCTTGGAGATGGTATCTAGGTTAATTTAGTTAAGTTCCAGTTTCTTTGTGTTGACTGAAAACTCTGGCTTTTGATCCACTCACAGCTTCAGGTTAGAAGCATCCAGGAATAATGGAGGTCCTCCTCATTCTCATCTGGATGAGTGAAAAAATTTCTGATTGTTGTAAAGAATGGTGCCATTGTTAGATGTTTCACATCAATGTGCAAAATGTGATAATGTGATTAGAGTTAATAATTATGTTCATATAGCAATTCAAAAAGGTGTTAATTTAGTCACAGAATGTATGCTATTATTGTGTGCGATAATTGCATATCTTAACTTCTACGTAAAGTTATAGTTCTTACATTCTATATGGTTAATTAAAAGTCTTATGTGTTCAATCATGTGGAATGGAATCTTTCATATAATCCATTAGAAGATGGGTGTTGGGTGCTTATAAAATGTATTTTAATTCTATGCACTACCATGATTACTTTTATAATTTTATTGTTAAATTCTGTTGCTTGATCAATTTGGTTCACCTTAGGTGTTGTATTGTTTCAAAATTGTTTTTGTTGTCGATTGTAGTTTTGTCTATTAAATTGATTGGTATTGTTTTGTGAAAACTGTCTGTAACGATTCTGAAATGACTGGTTATTAATTATAGGTTGTTATTATATAACAAAATGGTAAATTTTAGGCTTTAGGCGGTACATTTTGCCAGTTAGTTTGAAAAGTTTGTTATTTTTAAATTGAAAGTCATTTGTCAGCATATTGAGCACTTCACTAAGTGTGTTGGTTTTTTTTTCACATAAAGAATCCTAGCAAAATTGCTGAAGTCCCCTTAACAGATCTTTTAATGTTGAATTTTGGGTGTAAGTACACAAAATATCTGTGGCAGTGGGTTTTTTGTTAACAAAGAAAGCTGTTTGTAAATTTAACAATTTATAAATTTTTTCATAGAATTTAAAGGTGATTCGTTACTTTCCTGTTTTAATTTAGCCATTTTTAACTACTTTATCACATATTGAGATAAACCTATGAAGCATAGTGGGCTCGCCATTATATTCTGGAATCAGGTCCAAAAACTCTTTTTTTTTTAAATATAGGCATAGCCATTATTATTAATTAATTTTTCTTGAATTACGAAAAGAACGAAAAATATTATTACGATAATAAAAATCAGTTAACACTCAACAATATATGAAATTAGATTTCTGAATAGTCTATTGTACTTAAGTTTTAAAATGATATAAATATTACTTTTATTTTCAATAAGAATTTTCAGAGAAACATGAATTATTTGTTATACAACTATATTATTAAATATTATTATAGGATTTACTCACATAGAAATCAAAATACTTTGCTCATTATTATACTGTGTTAACATCACAAGTATTTCACACTACACATATTTTGCACTGTACAAAACACAAAAATTTATTATTGTTTGCTGGTCTCTGATAAGCCTCGGCTAACTCTGCTAAAACAAAGTTTGTTCCCTAACACAATAGATACACTGACATGGTTATTAACTTGTCACTTGTCATTAGCTATGAGCCATGTTAGGAATATATTTAATGTAAATTATAATTATTTCATGTTAGTATAATGTAATCATACAATGTAATAAACATATGACACTCAGAATGGCCCAACTATTGTGAAAGAATTGAAAAAGTGTTGAAATTCTTGACTTGCATCGGAAGTAAAACACCACGGGCAATGAAAGATATATAAGCGGCCGGTACCAAGTAGGGGGTCTTTGAGGTTAGAAGATACCGGCTGTGTCGCTAGCCATGGTGGAAGAAGACAGCCCAGGGAGTTTGAATCCGAACGAAAGGGACTGGCAGATTTATGAGACTCTACAAGGTGAACAAGCATTACAATATAGAGGCACTTGTAATCTCAGTCATTTCAATTGAACAAAAAGTAATAATAGTTGGAATAATTCTGGATTTTGTGTGATGAATATTTAGTTTTGAATATTGTTTAAATAATTGTGGATATTGTATTCTCATAGAGATAATAACGTGTTTTGCTTTTGATATTGATCCCACTATTTTCTTATTGTGTATTATTTTTGTGTTGTATTGAATTGTATGAAAGATAGATATAAATTTGTGTTATTAATAAAGATTAATCAAATGTATTCAACTGTATTTCAACGCTACAACTACGTTTTCAGGAGCAATGGTCCTTAAAAGACAATGGGTTTCGACAGTTTGGTAATATCATGTACCACATGTTTTATTTCAATTATGTAAATTTCTATAATATGTTATATGTATTTTTCTTTGTATTTAGTATGAGTAAATTTGATCAATTTCATTAAAAAGGCTATATTAGTCCAGATATCATTTAGATAAAGGACAAAATTAAATTTTTATTATATATATCTTTTGTACTCAAGAAAAAAGAGTTGTCACATTTAAGTTCTTAACTTCAGTAAAGTAACTTATTACTTGCAAGTTTCAATTTTTTAATATAATTTTTAACTAAAGTCAATATTTGACAAAAGAAATGATAGACCTTCTTCAAAGGCACTAAAAAATTCATAATCTACTAGGATGTTAATAGTAATTGATGTTTATGATGTTTTATTCTTGATGTATGTTCACATTGATCATAAAAATGTTTAATAAATTCTTATGTCAAAATTTCAGTTCAAGTGTTATTCATTTATAACCAAGAGTCACTGTAGAGTACACAGATAAAAGAACTTGCGACCCTAGGATTAAATTCATTTTAAATTCATTTTTAATACTAAATTTGACGAAAGTCTGGCGCCCTTATAGCTGAGCAATCTTTTTGATTAAATAATAAACTCTTAAATTCATTTTTCAATTAAAGTAACGTAAACTCATGAACTCTTCAAGTTCTACTTTTAGAATTATTACAATTTCCGAGAAAATCACTTATTTGTCAGATATCTCATCTATTAAAAAATAACTCATTGTCTCTAAAAACATCCTATCTCATTGAAACTATGTCTCGTCTCTGAGAAAATATCTATATTACTGCAAACTGTCCTGCTTTGTCATTCCCCCCCCTCCCCGTTTACACACAACACACTGATGTCACATTTATTAAAGTTATATGCACATCTACAATGTTGTCATATTTCTCTTATATATAATATTATATACGTTTTCTTATTATTAACATATTTTTTACAAATCTCTCTGAACATTTAGTAATAATTACCTTCTTTATTTATTTGTACTCTTTATTTATTATTATTATATTATATTTTATAACAGAATACATTTCCTATTCACTGCCTTGAGTCCAATTATTTTTCTAGTAAGACCAAGTTTACATAACTGAAAATGTACCCTATTTCAATACATCATCATGTACACTACACCTTTTTGTATTCATCAAATTTATTGTTTCAGGATTTAATTTTCCATCTATAGATATATTATAATATTCTTCAAAAACGTTCAAAGCATTGGATAATAATAACAAGTTTACTATAGATATGGTTTCATTTGTCGTTTCCAGAAATCCAAAATTTTCTAAATACTTTATTACATGATAATAAAACACAATTTTGTAATATCCACTTTTTATTAGTCTAGCCAACCAATGGTTTCGCCTGCTAAGGCATTGACGAGGCTGTATTAAAGACTGAAGAAAAAAGAAAAAACAAAAAACCTTAAAACTAGAGGGTGGGAGTTAGGATACAATGAATGGAAGGTTGGGGAATCTAAAATTGTGTTTTATTATCTTTAAACATGGAATTCCACCAAGAACCATTGGTCTCAACAGTAATAAAAAAAACAACAAAAAAAAACTTTATTACATCTAAAGTATCATTTTTAAAAATACACTCAACTCTTACAAAAAGTAATATTAGTAAAAAAGTCAATTGTTTTAACATTTTCTATATAAGAAACGTTTACATCAAACTACTAAACACAAACAACACAATAAAATTGAACTATGGATTGGTTTTACATTACCAATAATATATCTTCTCTTCATGAACTAAGGTCAAGACCTTGTTGACCCTAACTTGTCCCAGCCTACTAAACCTGAGTCATGTTGATTGTTATTACAGTGGAATTGAATATGGTAACGTCTCATCATTAATTATTACATATTGTTTGTAGTGTTTACTGGATGATTTTGAATTATTAGGATTGAATTCCCTTGTGTATTCAAAAGTATTAGACCATATTTTATGTGCTCTTGGTAATACTACAGCACAAGATTTATCATTATTTTCTGGTTTTGTATAATTTCTGTGATAATTAGCTTTTTCATTCAGAAAACAATTCATTGATATTCTATCAATAAAAGTCCCATCCTTATATTTGTTTACTGATATTCTCACCACGAGCTTTATCATACATTATATTTTAAACAAGTAATTAATTAAATTTATATTAATTTTTTTACAATCTTTAAAAAAGTATGTACTGAACAAGTGAATCATGAATTATAAATTATGATATGGATCGTTTTTACATAACCAACCAATAAATATATTATCTCTTGATTATCTAAGGTAAAGACCTTGTTGACCTCCTTGTTACAGGTCAAAAACTATGGGGAACCGGCAATTTCTCACTACTAATTATACAAATGCTTGCAAGTATTGTGCAAACCAGCACATGATATAATATAGGTCTTTTAAAAATGAGCTTAAACGATATCTGTTATCTGGATCTTTTTATTTGGTGGGAGAGTATCTGCACTTTGATATTAGTAGAACTATCAGAAGGGTGGTTTTGGTGTTCTTCACATCACAGTTATGCTGCATAAATTGTTTTTTATCCGCTCTCAGTGCTTTTGTTTGTTGTTTTTATTTAATTTTTGTATTTTGTTATACATTTTAATTGTTAGTGACTATTAATTGATATAGTAAAATGTCATTTTGTAAATAGATATTGATTTTTGATTTTGCAATGCACTATTTTGTCCAAAAGCAATAGAAATAAATCAAATGAAATGAATAGACTATTTTTCAATTTGTTGTATCAGGGCATGATTTTATTATGTAGATGGCCTAGTTGCATACAGGACGACATTTCAGCAGCAGTTAGTCATTGGAAAAGGTTTTCCAACATTTAGACTCACCACAATTAAAACTTATGACATCTAAGTTCCATTTCTTTTACAGAAATATAGACATATTGGGACGTAATATTTCAGTAGAAGGAATAAAAATGCTAGAAAAAAGTTAAGGCTATCAGAAAATTTACAACACCTTTAACAACAAAAGATGTGAGGAGCTTCTTAGGGACAGCATCCTATTACAGGAAATCATATATAGATTCAGTGACTTAGCCAGACCATTGACGGATCTCACAAAAAAGGAACATTTGGAAGATATACAGCTACAATGGTGTGCAGAGCACCAACTGACATTCCAAAAGTTGAAAGACTCACTTACGACGAAGCCTGTATTGGCGAACTTCTACGAGGACAAAGAGACAGTAGTATCTTGTGATGCCAGTAGACATGGTATTGGGGGAGTTTCATCACAGTATCAGAAGGATGGAACAGTTCGACCTGTAGCATATGCAGACCACTTCGACCTGCCTAGAGATTGCAGCCACATGGCAAAGTCACCTGTGGCAATTCCTTTCATTCCAATCATGTATATTCCTTTCATATATTGTCTACACATCTATATGCTTACTAACAGTCCTATCCAGTCTTACCCATAACAATTACAAATGGAGTGTATTTCCAGCCATTATATGCCGAATACATGTATGAGGTATCCATACCTCTGATCTACACCTTTAACCTAGATCCCCTCATGACATATAAAGAATTCCCACCCAACAAACTCCTTGCCTGGAAACCAAAGACAACCCTTCATACCCTGGCAGCTGAGGTCATAGGTACACTACATCCAACAAGGAGCTATCATGGAGCATTAATGGAGCATATTTCCAGCCATTATATGCCGAATACATGTATGAGGTATCCATACTTCTGATTTACACCTTTAACCTAGATCCCTCATGACATATAAAGAATTCCCACCCAATAAACTCCTTGCCTGGAAACAAAGACAACCCCGTATGCCAGGCAGCTGAGGCCATAGATACACTACATCCAACAAGGAGCTATCATGGAGCACAAATAAAGCCTATTTTCAGCCATTATATGCCAAATACATGTATGAAGCATCAATACCTCTTGACCTACACCTTTAACTTAGTTCCCCTCATGACTTATGAAGAATTCCCATCCAACAAACTCCTTGCCTGGAAACCCAAGACAACCCCATATGCCATAAATGCTGAGGCCATAAATACACTACATCCAACAAGGAGCTATCATGGAGCACAAGTGGATGACAAGAAGTAAACACTGAAACCCCAGAACCATCACCAACAGGACTAAGAAGGGACCTCATACCTACAAAAAAAACTCAAACATGATTTTTTGACCCATTATACAACTTTCTTCATACTATATATACATTTATGTGAGATAGAGAGAAAATGAGTAGCAAAAACTGTGTCTGTTCAAGAAGAGGATCACCACTTGTAAAAATTTTCTATTGACATCAATAGAACAGACAGAACCTGACCTGACAAAACAGCTGAAATGTTGTTAGCATATAAAGGACAGTATTTTACCAGGAACAGAAAGAATGTAGAACCAGTAGATTTGTTAGATTCCTACTTATGTGAATTCATATTCCACCGTAGAAACAATGATGAAGATTTGTTTGGACACCATCTTTATATTGGACTTATAAAAGACATTTGGACATCAATTTATAATGGGGTCTAGAACAATAAAGTGTGTAATCATATATATTGTATAAAGTTGGTTAGGTTAGGAAACCTTCTGGGAGCCACTGTTTGAGAGGTGGTCCTCTTCTTAAACAGATCCCAAAAGCCTTTCAGCAAAAAAATCATTTATAAAAAGAAAAATGTATGTATTAAAATTGATGTGTGTTCTCATCAGTACATAATTGCCATTATTAGGCTTCCGGTATAAGTACATGTAGATTTCATATTGTTGAATAACTTGTAAGCATGGGACATTTCCAACCAATAAATAATTGTAAATGGATATTAATTAATGGTATGTAGTCATTAATAATAAATAAATTGTAATTATAAATAAAATGTAAGATTAAGGAAAGTAAGGTGACAGTTTATTGAAAATATAAAAGTGAACTTTCAAACAAAAAAGTTTTTTTTTTTTTTAATGTGAAAACTATAATTTAGAATGATAATGTTGAAACAAAGTATTTGTAATTTTGTATTCGTTATCAAAATGAGGCGATGTGTCTAAATAGAATCAAAGTGAAATGGAAGAGCATTTCGATTTAAGTACAATGTGAATTGGAAATGTTAAAATAACAAATTTATATCAGAAGTGTGTTTTGTGTGTGATGAAATAATCGTAAGTACTGAACATATTTTAGGTTAAATATTCAAAATATAATGGACAATGCACAAGGATTTTTCCTAACAACAATTGCTATAAACACTTGAAGTACCGTAAAAAATATTGTATTTGTAGGTAGTTATATTTTTATAGATTAAGAATAAGGATAAAAAGTGGTTGTGTATAATAAATCAGATAATTAACAAAATCATGTTTTGCTAAAATCATTGAGAACACCATGTAACTGATCTCGTTGGAAATTTCAGATTGTGAAAGTACAGGAATTAAAGCTAAGAACTCTAAGTTATAGAATTAACTATTTTTAATAGAAAATAAACTGTTTGTATTAAGTTGAAGTCAACAATACAGAAAAGAAAACAAGCTCTGACCAAATTAAGTACAAACTACAAGCACTAAGTAAAATGTTTCAGTTCAGTTTGTAGATGAAGGAAAGTTTTGGTCACTATAACTTAAAGAAATAAATTTCTTTTATTTCAGAACAAAATGTGCAACTTACATTGAAACCTGTCTCAAACTGCGTGTCTCCAGTAAATGATCATGCATCAAGCTGTCTACCACATGATCTCGGAATTCCACTCCTAAGTCTCTCAGAGTATATCCAGCTATCTGTGTCGATTTACCATCTAGGCCAGTATCATTAACTGTTACCATTTGTAAAAAATTAGACATTCCAGATGTTACCAATTTAAGAGTATCCATATCCTGTTCTTTTAGCTGTTAAAAAACAACAACATACAACAATTAACTACAATTATATAAATAAATGATGCAAAAATGTTGTACAAACTTTCCTATTCATCCATTCTCAAAGCCAAATAAAAAGTTAATCAAAAGTAATCATCAACAAATATGTCAGGACAGTAGTTGTCAGTCTAAAAGTTCAAATGAACCATGGACCATGGTTGACCATAGCCTTGCTTCACTTGTGCCATCAACATGTAAATCGTTGAATTGATAAAATGATGCAGTCAAGGTTCATTTTTGTTTTAGTCAAAATTCCTGAATTTGTAACATTTTTGTACTTGCAATTTTGTATGTTTGAGTCAATATTGTTAATATTTCACAAAAAATGGTAGAGAGATTTTGAGAAATTATATCCTAACAGCTTCATGGCTGATTTTTTAATTTTTTGGTTTATTTTTTTCAGATATGGCGACCAAATGACCTAAGTTTTGTTTGGGTCCTTAAAAGGTACACTTAAGCACAATTTGAACAAAATAGTTAGAGCCAATTTTGAGAAATTATTTTTCTTACGACAAATAATGAGTTATCACTAAATTGGTTAACTCAGATACTGCTAGATTTAAAAAAGGCCAAAGTCATCAAGCGAACTAAATAACTAAATTTCTCCACTTGACATGACCATTCCTTTGGTTCCAAAGCGCTCCTTCGTTTATTGTTAAAATTTTCCCCTACGGATGGTTCAGTTTTTTTATGTCAACTATATTTTCTATATATATATATATATATATATATATGCTTTTTAAGACTTTTTTTGTTCATTGTATTACACTATAAATATCACATTAAATTTCACCTCTGTGGTGTTCTCATGCTCCACTGTATTATCCAAGTTTTAGGTTATCCGGTCCTAATTACCTACTTCAGTAACCCGTAGATGCCGCAAGGCGAAACAATTGTAGCTCATTCAAACTATTAAAATATTTGAAACTTTAAGTTTTGCTTTATTTATCCTTGAATATGGAGTTTCAACAAGAAATATCTGCTATTACATTAAAGTACAATACATTATCTAAAACAAAAACAACAGTACTCACAAGATAAAAAATATTGTAAATAAATTACAATACACTATAGCAATACATAATAACAAAATCATATGCACTATAATAACAATAACAACAGTGATGTTTTCTACAATCCTGTCTACGGTGCTTCATAAACTCCTCCACAGAGAAACATGATCCAAACAACACCAATTGACTCAGTTTACTTTTAAATCATTTATGATCATTTATCGCCACCAAATCAGGTGGTAGCCTATTCTTGAATAGTGCCCCAGCTTGGGAAGGCAGCTTACTAAATTCAATCTGTGCTGTTTTCCATGATAGTTACAAGTCATTATAGTGCAGTAACTGTGTAAGTTACTATTTCAGACTTTTTGACATTTAAATTTGAAATAAAGAATCATTTCAAATATATAAACACAAGCCAAAGTGAGGATTTTAAAAGATTTAAAAGTTTCTCTGCATGATTGCTAGAAAGTTCTCCAATTATCCTAATGACTTTCTTTTAGAGAACAAATACTCAATACATATTCTGAAGTGAGGAATCTTCCCACAATACAATTCCATATATGGATAAGGGTATATTAACCCCTAGTAGGTTTTTACAAATCAATAATTGCTGCACATCTATTTTAAATAAGGATTTATTTTGTAAAAGAACTTTTTTTTACCTTGGAGTTTATTTTATTTGGACAGGTTAGCTTATTAAAACAATTTACTTCAATAAATGAAAACAGTTTGTAAAATCAATCATTAGGTTAGATTTAAAAAAATTGTCAAATTATTACAAACTTAATTTAAAAAAGGAAAACGATTCATTTTGGGCATTATTCATTTTTCACTGTAAAAATTTAAAAATAAAGTACCTATCAAATTCACATAAAAATAGGTATGTAAACTCTAGTAAATTGCTGTCATAAAGTAATTACGAGCTACTAGATATTACACTATAAAGTGAGTATCAACTAGTATTGATTATCTATAAGATGAGACAACTCACAATTGATTCAAACTATTGTAAATAAATCAGTACAGCATGGAATGCGATTCATTATAGACAACCGATAGTAACAACTCCAAGCCTCAAATATGTCAACATACCTAGGCCTAGTCAGCACTACGATTTCAGAAGAATACAACTAAATTAAAGTACTATAAAACGTAAAACATGAACAAAACCATTCTAATTTACATCCCATAATTTATTTTCAAAACCCTGAGGAGAAACTCCAAATATAACGAAAGTTATCAACATTTTAAGACCAACTAAATACTATCCCATTCATAACGCTAAATTTAATAGTTTAACATAACCTTACTACGACATAACGACAAGGTTATAAATTAACAAGACCTAATATCCTAATTTAATCAATACCATTAGATTCTACCATATACTTCCTTCCAAATTCATTATTCGTTTTAATACATAAACTCTTATTAATTAATAATCGTTTCTTAAAGTTTCCAAGTGAACAATCCATTGACCGGTATAGGCATACGACAAATTGACAAATAGATAAGCCACACCCCTTTGACGTCATACCTCTCAGTCGCAATTTCAAACCTTGACCGACACGAATAAAAGAATTATGCAATTAAATTAATCCCAGTAAATAAATGAATATGGTAAGGGAAACCAAATACCATTTAGATAAATATATAATGTAAACTGTAAAAACAATGTAAATTTATAGTTATTAGTTATTAGTTAGATAAAAATTGTTTAGCAATAAAATCAATAATTGAGATATTATAAATACTTGAGAAGTGCAGTGCCATTAAGTGTAAAGTGCAACGATTTAGACACCACGGTATATTCCTAGAGGGGTCCTATGAATTGCAATTGTAGATAAAAATTGTTACAAACTAATTTAATTGTTAGTTAGTTGTGATTCAGACTCCAAACGCAGCCAACGTATTTTCATCAGATCTAAATTTTAAGAAGAGCCATTCAACCAATTATTATCGTAAAAGAATAGGATGTTAGTATAAATAAAGACAGGTCTATTATAATCAGACGATATATGGGTGAGACAATTCCATTTTATTAGCTTGATATGAACGTTATTAATATCAATTGAACATAAATATATAGTTTTAATAAACAATTACGTAAATAGAAGAAGAAAACATTGCCAATTAATTATAAACAATATTCGAAGATGTAAATATTTTAACCATAAAGGACTTAGCCTAGATATTGAATTTGAAATTAACCATAGGGTTAATGTGAAATTAGACCTGAACTTGTAATTTTCTTTTTTTTATAAACATAAAGTGAACATTTGTTTAATAGTAATTTCTGAGAACTAATTCCAATTAATAATTAAACGTTAAACTTGAGTATTGAACCAACAATAATTGATATTTCATGTCCATGTACCATAATTTTAAGATGTATATAAATAATTGTAGATAATGTATATATATGTGTGTTTCGCTCAAAGTGTGAGGTATCTGGATTGTGCCGGCGACAACCTTATAACCCCGAGATTTAACAGTCAATAGTTTGAAAGACATATAATATGCATATTGAGTTGTTTAATTTCTGAAATTTAATTTATGTGTTAATAAAATACCTAGTCATTAAAGAGAGTTTCAATTGTTATCATTGTAACCAATGTTTTTCTTTATTAATCAACTAGCTTAACCTTCAAATATTTTTCATATATCACATTGTGGCCTATTATAATTTGAATGAAAGAAAGATTATAAAGATTTATTGTAGCATTTCATTTTGGGCTCCTCAATCAAAAGCTTTGTGTTTTTTTGAGAAGGTGTACATTTCATTTTGGCGACCAACGTAAGGGCACAATCCAGAGGTTCCACTTACCATATTTAACCTCAAAATTTAAGAAATTAAAAAAATAAATAAAATTTTATTATTTTAAATTTATAACCACAAAATTCTCCAACATTGCATATTCCAGATTGAGATAAATTTGTATTTATAATAACGAAATATAAAAACCTGGAGACAGACAAAACTTACAATCTGCGGAAGACCATTAAACCAACCCAAAAAGGCACACGGAGACAAATCGGCATTGCAAGAACGCATACCACGCCAACACGATGAACGTACCGATGGAGGTGAAGAAACAGAAGAGTCGCGAGGTTCGGAAAACGCGATAGTTGGGGAAGAAGACATATGTCAGGGAATTTGTATAGCTGGGGAAGAAGAGATAGGAAACTTGGATAGTCGTGACATCGTGGACGGAACAGAAGAGACGACCGCGGACGCGCCTTTGGTGAAATCAGTATCAACCCTTACTGAAACACAGACCACGAAAGACAACGACATGAAGGACATGTTCCAAATGTTATTTAACAAATTAGACGATCAGGGCAACCAACTAAATCATAAATTAGACGAAAAAATTATCAATTAAATCATAAATTAGATACACGTTTCGGACAATTCGAATACCGATTGGAATCTTTTGAGAACACGGTCGCAGAAAAGTTCGCTAGTCTTTAAGAAGAAGTTTGGAGAAAACTGCAGGAAAGTCGGGAACAACAAGAAAGGGAGCTCCAGGAAAGGTACATACGGTTACGGATGGAACTGCAGACAGAAGTGGATGCCAAGCATAAAGAACATAGGGAGGACATCAGAGAAAACTTGAGGCAGTACAGCTCGGAGTTACATCTCAAGATGGATGCCCAGTGCACTGAGATCCTAGAGTCCAGCAGACAGATGACCGTTGAAGAATGTGAAGCCCTAGAAGAGCGGATGACTTTAAGCGTAAAACAGACCCAAGACAAAACCAGGGAAAAGGAAGATGAACTGGGGAGAGTAGCTGACCATGTTGCCGGGTATCAGGAGGCGATCTCACGGATAGAACAAGAAATTAGGAACCGGCCAACACAAGTACAGATAACCTGCAGTGGAAACGGATCAATAACACCTGATAACATACCAAAGTTCAGCGGCAGGGAACACAACCCAATCGAGTATTTAAGAAGGATCCAAAAATACTGGGAAAAGTTTAAGGTCGTAACGGAGGCGTAGGTGATAAAGAGCTACTAGTGGACCACATAGAGCAGTGCCTCGACAACCATGCAGCGAGGTGGTTTCTGCTGGTCAAGACGGACATAGACAACTGGGAGGATTTCCAGAGGTTGTTCATCTGTAAATATTGGAGCTGGGAGATCCACAAAGGAATCAGACAGCGGCTCGAAGTGGAACGTTTCAGACCGGGAGGAAGATTAAATCGGGCTGAATATTTTACAGAACGGGTGGTGACCATGCGGCTGATGCAGCCACCCATACCAGATGAAGAGATAGTTGAGTGTTTGGCAGAGCACTTCGAAGATATCATCCAAGACGCACGGAGGGTGCAGAATATCGTCACCATCCGGGAATTTGAACTATTGCTGCAAAGGGAGGACTTAAAGGAAAATCACCAGAGAACGAAGAGAACCAACCAACCTTCATCACCACCCAGAAACAACACGCCGAGATTTACACAGCTGAACCGAGAACAGAGAAGAGAACAACAGCAACCGCCTTCCCGGCATATTAACCCACCACATTGGCAAAACCATCATCCTGGATTTCAGTATCGACCACCCACGTATATCCGGAACAGCGGACCATACATGAATCGACAAGACCATAGGTTCCCACAACATGAAAGATTTAATGGACCACCACCACACCACACAAGAGAGGGGCCACGAGCACCGACTCCACACGCGACTCAAACAAACCGACCTCAAGACATAAGGACAAGTCAATATCCAACTCGAGAGCAGAAGATGGTATGTCACACCGTGGCAGAGAACATAAGGGCCTCCAGTCACTCAGAACCAACCAGAACTGCCAACCCGAATCAGGAAAACTAATAGGCACAGGAAATGTCACTGGCCTGGACAATACCTTACCAACTGACTTAATCTGTGGGGACATTTGTCCTGTGCTAACTAGCAATATTGGAGTAAATAGGCCAGAAAACCAATCAAAATTAAACATAACTATACTCAAGATAAGCAACATGTACTGTAATAAAGATTTTTTATTAGAGGAAAATAATACCGGATTGGACGAATCGCAGGAGAAAAGAGTGATACAATGCCCGAGATCATGGTGCAGATCGGTGAACACTATATACCGTCACTCATCAATACTGGATCAAATGTATCTTGGATATCCGAAAACTGGTTTTGAATGAACAAAGACACGATAGGAAAATACGAGGAGTTACCCGTGTCCAACCTACAAATTAAAACAGCAACTGGATTTAAAACAAAAAGAGTAACTAGAATTGTCCTAGTCGATATTAAAATTAAAAATGAAACATTTAAATTACAAGCATTAATAATACCAAGTCTCATAAAGGATGTAATATTAGGAATGGACGCTATAGTAGACTTAGGGATGGAAATAAACTTTAATCGCAACGATATAAATATGGAAATAAATAATAAACATATACAATTAAAGTTTGAGGAAGAAACCAAAGAAGGAATATTATGCCAAGTTATTGAAGAAACGGAGGAATTGGAACGAGAACTGATAAATAACAGGAACATACAAAATGAACATAACAGAAATAATATATTATATAAACAGAATCAAAATTTAAACTATGACAATTCGACCATTACTTCAGAAATAATAGACTCTATTATAACGTTAAATCCAAATTTGAAACCAGACCAACAACAGGAACTTTCATCATTAATTAAGTTACATCAACATGTATTTTCGGAACAACCAGGGCTATGCAAAAAATACACGCACCATTTTCAAGTTAAGGAGGGCAAAATCTTCAAAGGGCAGAACTATCCTGTACCGTTAAGATACCAAGACGAGGTCTCCCAGGAAATCAACAGAATGTTGGAACAGAACATCATTGGGAGGTCATACATACAGCGTCTTCATCAATCCAATCATCCCAGTGATAAAGAAGAACGGCAAGATTCGACTATGTCTCGACGCCAGGAAGGCCAACGAAATCATCGTACCGGACTTGGAATGCAATAGAAGCGTAAATGAGATATTATCAAAAGCACGAAATTGCAAGTGGTTAAGTACCATTGACTTGACCGCGTCATATTGGCAGATACCTTTGTCGCCAGAGTCACGCCAATATACCGCATTTCAGTTCAGAGGACGGACATACCAGTACACAGTCACACCGTTTGGAGTGTCGACATCACAAGCTGCATTGGTTCGAGCTTTAGACAAAGTTTTTGATGACAACGTAGAATCGTTCACTCTCATTTATATCGACGATATTTGCATCATATCGCCCGACTTTCAGACTCATCTACAGCATCTAAGTTACATTTTTTCGAAATTAGCCGAAGCCAACATGAAAATAAATTTTTCAAAATCCACATTCTGCCAAAACTCAGTAACATTCTTGGGATATACGATGACCGACACTGGGCTACAAATAGATGACAGTAAGGTACAGCCAATCCTCGATTTCCCTTCACCGAAGTCCAGAAAGCAGCTAAAGTCATTCTTAGGCTGTATCAATTATTATAATAAATTCATCAATAAATTTTCTCACAACATACAACCACTACTACGCCTAACATCCAAAAGAGTTAAATTTATATGGACTAATGATGACGAAATCACCTTCAAGAAAATTAAAAAAACTTTTCCTCGAAACGCAGACATTACATCATCCAGACCCGAAACGCCCATTTTACTTGCAAACGGATGCTTCAAATTACGCTATTGGAGGGCATCTATACCAGATCGACGACGACGGCATAAAGAGAGCTATTGTGTTTGTGTCCAGATCCTTACAACCGGCTGAACAAAGATTTACGACCACAGAGAAAGAGTTACTCGCAATCGTATACTGCTTGCAGAAGACACGGTACCTAATATACGGATCCGAGCTAACTATAGTCACAGATAACCATGCTTTAACATTCGTGAAATCGTGCAAATTATTAAACGCTCGCTTAACCAGATGGATATTGGCCATTCAGGATTACAATTTCAAAATCCAGCATTGCAAGCGAAGTGAAAACAGCACGGCAGACGCACTGAGTCGGATACCTCGAACACAGACCGGGGTAACGCAAGAAGATCAGGCTGAGCTAATTATAACCTATATTGAACGAATACATGACCTCAATCTCCAGCAGGAGTTAAGAAACATGAGCGAGCTACAAAAACAAGACCAAAACTTATTTAAAATCATACAAGAATTATTAAAACCACAAAATCAAATTTCGGATACAAACCTTCTTCAAAATTACTGCTACCACGATCTAATTCTTTATAAACGCCTCCACAAACAATGGACCATTATGGTACCCGAATCCATTATTGATTCACTAGTATGGGAATGCCATACTTACTATTTGCATTGCGGGGCCAAGAAATGCTTCGATATACTTAAAGAGAATTTTACTTTCAAAAACATGGGAAGACGCATCCGAGTGACTTTATCAACGTGCGACTCATGTCAAAGATGCAAGAGTAACCCACATCCATCCAGGGGACCAGCTCAAGGAATTACATGTCGGGAGAAAAACCATCAGCTCGCAGTGGACATAGTAGGACCACTTCCTACCAGTATAGGCAGAACCAAGTACATCCTAGTAATTATCGATATATTTACAAAATTTATCCAACTCTATCCCATTAGAAGCGCAAATACTAAGACCATCTTAAATAAGTTATTCGATATTTATATACCAGAATATGGAGTACCGAAGATGATACAGTCAGACAACGGGACCCAATTCCGGAGCCGCTCATGGAGCAAAAAACTAGAATAAAATAATATTATACCAATATTTAGTCCGTTTTATCGACCACAATCCAACATGGCCGAAAGACCGATTAAGGAGATCAAGAGATGTCTTAGGACTTACTGTTCTGGAAACCATAAATCATGGGCAAAGTACATAACAGATATAACAGACATGCTAAACGAAGTTTACAATGAGACAATAGGTTTTACACCGAATGAACTTCAGTTGGGCCAACGCAGTATTAGATTTTGGGAGCCGTTTATTGAAAATCAACTGTATAAGGACATCCAATTAGAAGAAAAATTGCAGTTAACCTTGAAACGTATAGAGACAAAGCGAGAGAAGCGAGCTAAAAAAGTAAATGAACGACACAAACCGACCATCTTCAATGTGGGAGATCTAGTATTAGTAAGAAATTATACCCAGTCAAATGCCGCCTACGGAGAAACGTCTAAACTATTTGAAATTTACGAAGGATTATACAAAATCAACCAAGTCCTTGGGAAAACTGCTTTTAATCTAATCGATCTTCAGGAAACACGAGAAAACGGACCTTATCACATTTCAGCCTTAAAACATTATAAATATCTTCAAAATTAACCAGAACAATATAAAAAAAAAAAAATTATAAAAATCAAACTTCTAAAGCAAATTAAATAAAACATAATTTAAATTCATCATCAAAGCGTTGAAACAGAAAAGAAAAGATATTGAACTCATTTAAAGTGGGATAGGACATCACGAACGAACTCAGCTGGAACAGCACTTAACTATGTCATCATATGTCCGCTTTAAAACCGTCATTCTATTCATTGCTCGTTGTCATTGTATGTTTTGACAAACCCATTTAAGTCAAGAATTACCTTTGTAAATAAAATTGTAGGGGACTGACTAAATGGATTTGCAAAAAAAATTGTAAGGGACATTGAGACAACTCACAATTGATTCAAACTATTGTAAATAAATCAGTACAGCATGGAATGCGATTCATTATAGACAACCGATAGTAACAACTCCAAGCCTCAAATATGTCAACATACCTAGGCCTAGTCAGCACTACGATTTCAGAAGAATACAACTAAATTAAAGTACTATAAAACGTAAAACATGAACAAAACCATTCTAATTTACATCCCATAATTTATTTTCAAAACCCCGAGGAGAAACTCCAAATATAACGAAAGTTATCAACATTTTAAGACCAACTAAATACTATCCCATTCATAACGCTAAATTTAATAGTTTAACATAACCTTACTACGACATAACGACAAGGTTATAAATTAACAAGACCTAATATTCAAATTTAATCAATACCATTAGATTCTACCATATACTTCCTTCCAAATTCATTATTCGTTTTAATACATAAACTCTTATTAATTAATAATCGTTTCATAAAGTTTCCAAGTGAACAATCCATTGACCGGTATAGGCATACGACAAATTGACAAATAGATAAGCCACACCCCTTTGACGTCATACCTCTCAGTCGCAATTTCAAACCTTGACCGACACGAATAAAAGAATTATGCAATTAAATTAATCCCAGTAAATAAATGAATATGGTAAGGGAAACCAAATACCATTTAGATAAATATATAATGTAAACTGTAAAAACAATGTAAATTTATAGTTATTAGTTATTAGTTAGATAAAAATTGTTTAGCAATAAAATCAATAATTGAGATATTATAAATACTAGAGAAGTGCAGTGCCATTAAGTGTAAAGTGCAACGATTTAGACACCACGGCATATTCCTAGAGGGGTCCTATGAATTGCAATTGTAGATCAAAATTGTTACAAACTAATTTAATTGTTAGTTAGTTGTGATTCAGACTCCAAACGCAGCCAACGTATTTTCATCAGATCTAAATTTTAAGAAGAGCCATTCAACCAATTATTATCGTAAAAGAATGGGATGTTAGTATAAATAAAGACAGGTCTATTATAATCAGACGATATATGGGTGAGACAATTCCATTCTATTAGCTTGATATGAACATTATTAATATCAATTGAACATAAATATATAGTTTTAATAAACAATTACGTAAATAGAAGAAGAAAACATTGCCAATTAATTATAAACAATATTCGAAGATGTAAATATTTTAACCATAAAGGACTTAGCCTAGATATTGAATTTGAAATTAACCATAGGGTTAATGTGAAATTAGACCTGAACTTGTAATTTTCTTTTTTTATAAACATAAAGTGAACATTTGTTTAATAGTAATTTCTGAGAACTAATTCCAATTAATAATTAAACGTTAAACTTGAGTATTGAACCAACAATAATTGATATTTCATGTCCATGTACCATAATTTTAAGATGTATATAAATAATTGTAGATAATGTATATATATGTGTGTTTCGCTCAAAGTGTGAGGTATCTGGATTGTGCCGGCGACAACCTTATAACCCCGAGATTTAAGAGTCAATAGTTTGAAAGACATATAATATGCATATTGAGTTGTTTAATTTCTGAAATTTAATTTATGTGTTAATAAAATACCTAGTCATTAAAGAGAGTTTCAATTGTTATCATTGTAACCAATGTTTTTCTTTATTATTCAACTAGCTTAACCTTCAAATATTTTTCATATGTTATTTTCATATACATATTTTTCATATATATATTTTCATATATCACATTGTGGCCTATTATAATTAGAATGAAACAAAGATTATAAAGATTTATTGTAGCATTTCATTTTGGGCTCCTCAATCAAAAGCTTTGTTTTTTTTTTGAGAAGGTGTACATTTCAAAGACTAATTAATTGCACATGATTAATAAAACATTTGGTAAAAATTTTACTTTGTTGTGAAATAGGAATATATGAAACAAATATAAAATAATTTAACTTTTTTTAAATCATACTTTTTTAAAAGACAGGTTAGGTTAGGGAAGGATCTGTTATACAGTAGAACTTGGATAATTCGAACGTTTTTAATTTGAAATTGCTGGCGTTAATTCGAAGTTTTGGGTTGGTCTCTTGAACTTTATACAATATCAATCTAAAACAATTATGGATAATTCAAAGTTTTTATAATAACAAAATTTTATATCAATAAAATTTTGTACTGTAAAGGGTTTCCCTTCCGAGAATTATACTGTATACTGAATAGGACACTACACAGGGATAAATGCCTAGCCGCTATTGATTGCACACATGTTCGAATTCTAGGCGTGTTATCACCTTCTGAGAATTCTCAAGGTAGTCTGTTGATTGATGCTCTGCTCAGTCTCAATCTAATGTTACAGTAGTGTGTCTCACTACTGAAGTATTGTGACAAAATGCTTGTCACAGACATTTGTGTTCTGATAATGGTTGTTTGTGCAAGTGATCACAATGTTTTTGAGTAAATCATGCGTTTAGTACAAGACATTAACATTTTGTAAAAAAATCACTGTTATTCGTGAGGTGGAGAAAGATCTTAAGAAGAAATGTGACATTGGTAAGGAGTCTGATAGCGCACGCCACAGCGTCTACTTTCTTCAAAAGTATATTTGAATATGGAAAGCCCTCAGTGATTTGAAATGGAAAGGACTGCAAAGAGCCAGATATAAGCCTAAAGTGGATGAATGTATGATAAAGTGGTTTAAGCAAGGTCGGGATAAAAACATTCCATTATTTGGGCCCTTTGTTTGAACAAAGGCAGAAGAGTTTGCTGTAGATTTGGGGAAAAGTAGTTTTGAGGTAAGTACCGGTTGCTTGGATGGTTTTAAAGGAAAGAAACATCACTGTGTGCAGTGAAAGTGCGAGTATAAATCAAGAAGCTGCACATGTTTGGAAAGATGATGTTTTACAAATGATTGAAGAAATCCTGGCAAAAGACATTTTTTTAAACAAAGACGAAATGGGTTTGTTATTTAAATGTACCTGGACCCAACGTTATCTTTTAAAGAGGATTGCTGCAGTGGGGGGGGAAAAAACAGTAAGGAAAGACTAATTTTATTGGTTGGGAGCCAATATGGATAATTTACCTTTAATGATGATAGAAAAATCTGCTAATCCTAGATGTTTTAAAAACATAAAGTCCAAATCAAATAAAAAAGCTTGGACGACAGCAGAGCTGTTTAAAGATTAGTTGTTAAAACTTGACAAAACCTTCCGTAAACAGAACAGAACAATAATCTTGTTTATTGACAATTATACTGCGGATAACTATATCCCACTTATGAACAACGTTAAGGTTATTTTTTCCTCTATAACATGACTTTAGTTGTACAGGCAATGGATCAGGTCATTATAAAAATTGATAAGCACTTTTACTGGCAACTAACAATTAATTGTGATTGTACAAACGCTCTTGACAGAACAACAAAAAAAACCTGGATTCGTTAAGAAATCTGACCAGCATCCAAGTGAACTTTTAGAAGATGTTCACTTCTACTTGTCAAATGGGAAGCTGATCATCTTTGAGGATTACGTTAATTTAGACGAACAAGTAGAAATGTGGGGAAAAGTTACTGATGAAGGCATTTTAGCATAAGTAAAAAAAACAAAGAAAGTACCGAATTATCGGATTTAGAAGAAGAACAAGCTGAAGTTGAAGAGTCCTTAATCCCTACACCATCAGAGGCTCTTCAGCATTTGCGTGAATCTCAGCAGTACATTGAAGGACAAACCAATGTAAAGGAAACTGTTTTTCATTCTCTAAACGTACTTGAGAATTTTGCAAACCTTAAAAGAGTTAATTCTGGAAGGCAATAGGACATTTCACAATACATTGTTAACCTTTAATTTAGTGTGTATTTATGTGTATAAACTTAGTGTATACTAGTATTGTATATAATAAAAGAGCTTCGTTAACTTTTGATTTACGAAAATAAAGCTTATGTTATAAATATATACATTGTAATTATTACTTCAAGCATTTAGAGACCCTAAAACTTGAAAAAAAATTTAACTTTCATAATTAGAATTTTTCCATTGTTCCCTTCAGCTTTGAATTATCCAAGTTCTACTGTATTAATTATAAATTAACTATTTACATGAAATACTGTTTATTTACATAAAACTGTAATTGCCTTCAATGAGCATGTGTCATACAATACGCGAATCTTGAAATCAGTTGTTGTCTTTTAGGTATTTTATTTATGGATGTTGTTTACCTGCATGGTTAAAATATAGTAAAAGTCTCATTGATTAAACCTGTATTCTAAATTAATGTTTGAATTTAACAGTTAAAAATTAAATTCTTATATAATTAAGTGTAACTTTGATAACTCGAATCATAAAGAGATTACTAGTACTTCGAGTTATCATATAATTCGAGATTGCAAGATTCGAGTTACAGTGTCAAAAATCACCGACTGAGTTATAGCCTCCTTTGCAATTTCATACCTTCGTCTACAGTTTTACCTCTATCCTCATGTCTTACATTTTTGTTTCCCTTATATACTGCATCACAAACCACTCTTTAATCGTTTTTATTAAAAGTAAAACTAATAAAATTAAGAACGGTAGGCAAATATGTACACACGAGATGAACAATAGAGATGTACTGAGCTCAATTCTGGGAAATTGGAAAGACACAATTGAGGGGGAAGTTCATGCCATAACATGTAAATTTTGTCATTTTCCCACAGTTATGGCTATCCTAAACTTCGACTTACAAAGGTATGCTTATCAAAACTTCGACTTGTAGAGGTTTTCAACCATCTACCTTAGAGTTATAGAGGTTTACTGATGTGTCCTGAAAACCAACAAAATTCGTCGTATCAAGGTTTTTTCTTAAAATTTAAAATATTCGACTTATAGAGGGAAAATTAGCAAAAAATGGTATGATAGCTCGAGATATCATGTAATTCGAGCTATCAAGTTCGAATTATTTAAGTTCCACTGTATTTATGTTGAATTTTAACAGTTGAAAATGAGTTTCTTTTAGAATCTGCTTTAAAAGTGACCATTTTAAAACTGAATATGAAATTTCCGAATGTTATATGTATTGTAGCCTAAGTTTCATAAATTTTTAATGCAAATAAGTGAATTCTGCCAAAAAAAAATTATTTTAAATATAAGGTATATAATATACTAAATGAATTTGGCGTATTTAAAAAAATTAATCTCTTTATCAATGAAAGAAATTTATACAGAAAACGGTAATATAATATGGAATTGTGAAATAATGGTTTATTACCAAATTAATTATTTAATCAAAATCAATAGATGTATTTATTTACCTTCTCCATGAGATTAAGACAATGAAAAATAAGATCTTGTGTTTTGTTAGTGTAATCCACTACTTCAGCCAATACTGCTATAAGCCTCATAAAACCTAGAACATGAATAACAGTAGTTAGAATGACAAGACTGCAATTTAAGAATTACTAATCAGTCAATATTTTTTAGTAGAAATAAATTAAAGTAGCACTACACACACCCACCTACAGAACCCAAAATAATAGTTGATAACTTCCATAAATGTTGTTGTTTCTAATGGCTCACTCCATTTTTTGACCTGTCATCCCAATAGAGACCTGATACCAAGGATGAAACATTGAATTTACTTAAATTCAAATCAAAACTGTTTTTTACTGAATAGCTCCTTTTCAAGGTGTCATTCTCTCTCGCAAAGTTAATTTGGTCTGAGGCGATCAGCCTAATGAGAAGTTCTGTTTGACAGAGGAAAAGCCAAATGTGATGTCTTCCGTCGAAGGTACAAGAACTTGTCTCATTCCAAAAAATTGAGCTAATCCCTTCCAACCTCAAAATATTGGCATTGGTTGAATTATAGGACCAATTAGAAACATTCTCACAAAATACTTCGGCACACTACTGCCATATTTTATTATTATACATTTTTCGGACATTTGCCATCATTTGTGTGTTAAAAATCAAAACACGACGTTTCGGGAATAAGAATCAATTCCCGTTATCAAGTGACTACAAACTAAAGAAGCATGAAACTAGAAACTAAGCCTATGTAAGAAGTAAAATTAAATAAGAATACCACCAATCTTAATATCTAAGCATGCATCTCAGAGCTAAAAATGAGAAGTCAAAAAACAAAATCACAGTAACACACAACTAACGTCAAATACGTGTTGTTGTATCAAAGATACAGCAACAAGTGACGTGGTCCAGAAGGCATGACAAACTATTAGGGGAGTGGCCTATTGTTAGTTGTATTAAGCTTCCTAGCCCGAGAGCGGGTTACAACCCCTTGTAGCGACTAACTAATTTTAACAGGTAAAATTTCAACTTGTTTTTTAGTTGTAGGGGTATTATAATCAAATTTTAGTTCTTTTTTTAATTTTAGTTCAAATTTTAGTTAGGCCTAATGGGAGCCATAAGGCCTTACTTCTATACTTGATTGGCTGATAGGATTGTCTGTTAGTTTTATATATGAGGCTTCAATTATTTTACATTTGTATAAGTTACTTTCCCGGTGTATGATTTTTGCCTCTTCCCAATTAAATTTGTGATTTTTGGACCATATATGTTTTGCAATTTTCGATTTATCGACTAGGCCTAACCGCACATTGTTTTTATGTTGTTCTCTTATTCTAATGTTTAACCCTGCAACCGGTTCGCGACCTACAAGTAGGTTGCCCACGTGCTCCCAAGTGATTTCACCAACTCTTAATCACGTATTTTGCAATTCACCATTACGCCCACTTAGAATTGTCGTATCACAATAAATAAAATACCGTTGGAAAAGTAATGTTCCGTAGATGCATAATCATGCAAAAAAAAAATACCACAAAATGTTATAAATAATATTCCAAAAATTGGTGAAGTTCACGTATTTTTGTAGCGTAAAATCGTAAATTTCAACTTTGCGCCTTTTCGTATAACACGGCTCCATTTTTCCTGATACGATTACAACTCTATTTATCTGTCATTTAAGTCAACTAAAACACTGTTCTATTGATCACATGTTTCTCTTTCTAACCGTAGATTACAAATTCTTCTGCGTCTCATAGATCCAGAGATATTCCTACTTGAACATAGAACAAACTTGACGAGACGAAATTCATTTGGCATTCGGTGCAGTTAATGAAATGGCATAATCGATTTTTCATTTCGATTTTTATGTTTCGATTTTGATAGTATGTTGTAGATGACATTTCATTCTTCAAATTGGTACCACTTGACATACCGTACAGTTATTTTCAGTTACTCTTTTTCAAGACTAAACATCGGCTATTTTCCGAGATGCCGTGAAATAATATACACGCAAAAAGGCATGGCATTTGTGTTATATTTTTATCATTTCTTTTATTTTGAAGGTTTGTGTATACAAATTGTATATAAATTGTGTATACAAGTTACAATATATGTGTTTTTATTTCTAAAGTTTATGTTTATGAGTGAATGTACCGTTTATATATGGATAACCTAAAAGGAAAATGGTAAGTTTAGGCAATATGCAAATTGTCTTATATATAGTGTTTTATATGATTATACAAGTGAATATGTGTGTTATTCTTTGTAAAGTATATTGTCTCAGTAAAATCTGATGATTTTGTCTTAGGCCTAGCTTTAGAAAGTTACTAATTACGCCTAAACGTCAAGAGTTCAAACCTAACCTCAAGCGTCAGAATAGCAAATTTTGTAAAATTGTCATTCTTATATTGAAAATCTAACAAATTATTATTTTTTTCCCTTAAATATATTCACAAATATATGACATATGACAAATCTCCAGAAATGGTTGAATAAATTCCAAAAAAATTATTAGAATGTTATTCATTACCATTTTTGTAAAATTTCTGCTCCGTTACTCTTCAATTTTTTGGTATTTGACCAAAAAACTCCAAATGTAATACATCTAACAATTTTTTTTCACTACACACCTACATTCTATGCACCTTTCAGGACATAATGATATATAGAAGTTCTGTATAAAATATATTTTACTATTTTTAATGTTTTTGGAAAAAATAAAGAGAAAATTCAGTTTTTACGTAAAATATTTTTTTTACATTTTAAAAATGTAACAAATTTATTTTTATTTTTTCCTAAATATATTCACAAATAATACACAAAAATTGTGTATGTCTTAGAAATAGGTAGTAAGCTATTGATTTTGGGTGATACAGGTTTTTCTGAAAAAAAAGTTAATATCATTTTTGACATCTAACATACTTACTCCAAAACCGTTTCAAATTTTATTTTGTTATTACATAGATGAATTCTATGCATCTTTCTGAGATGCATAGAATTTTAGGTTTTGTATACAAATAGACTAATATTTTTTATTAATTTTTTAAGAAAACAAAACTTTTACAAAACCTTTAACATACACCGGCTGCAGGGTTAATGGTCTTTTTGTCTCGACAATATATTGTCTATCACACTCACATTTGATACTGTAAATACAGTTTTTAGTATCCTGCATGCCATTTTTAGGTTTAGTTTGGACGAGATGTTGCCTAATAGTGTTTAGTGTTTTAAAAGCGGTACAAATTTTATATTTTCTGGCTACGCGTCTAACTTTTTCCGATAATCCCGGCACATAAGGGATTGTCATGTACGCTAGTGGTTTATTTTCATCTTTAGACTCATTATTTTTATTATTTTTCGCTCTTTTACATTTGGAAAGAATGGATAGAGGATATCCGTTACAACTTAAATACGTGTTAGTTCCAAGTTTAGACTGTTTTTATCAGAACAAATTATTATAAGCTCTGTCAAGTAAGGAATGAACAATTCCTTCTTTGACGGATATAGGATGGTTAGAATTGTAATTTAAATAACGACCGGTGTGTGTCTTTTTTTCTATAAACTGAAGTTTTTAGGATCCCCCTATCTCTCTCAACACACACACACATCTAGAAAGGGTAGTTTGTTTACTTGTTTACTATTGTTTACTTCATTTTCCATGGTTAAGGATATGGAATCAGAAGTGTTGTTCATTAGAGCAAAAAAATATTCTAATTTATTACTACCATGAGGCCATATAACAAATGTATCGTCCACATATCTGAGCCATATTTTCGGTTTAAATTCGGAAGAATCAATAACTTTCTTTTCGAATTCCTCCAAAAAAAATATTGGCAAAAACAGGACTAAGTGGACTACCCATTGCCATACCGTCATCCTGGAGATATATTTTATTATTAACTTGGAAATAATTGCATTCCGTACAAAGTTTAAGGAGTTCCATTATGGCACCAACGGGAAGATTAGTTCGTTCTTTTAGGCTGTTGTCTTTTAAAAGCCTATGCTCAATTATGTTAAGGGTTTCTTGTACGGGTACATTGGTGAAAAGACTTTCTACATCAAAACTGACTAATCTATCTTCCTCATTTAGTTTTATATTTTTACATAATTCCACGAATTGTTTAGAGTTTTTTACAAACACGTCATTTTTCCCTACTAGTGGATTAATTATGCGCAAAAGGTATTTGAATAGTGCCCTGCATGGGGAACCACGGGAACTAACAATAGGTCTTGGAGGGATGTTAGATTTGTGTATTTTAGGTAAACCATACATATGGGGGAGTTTAGAATAACGTGGTGTTAGTGAAGTACGAAGTTGATTGGAGAAAAAAGCCTTGTACTTCCTGAGAGTGCTAGCAACTTTGTTCTCGAAACCAGTTGTGGGGTCTTTATTGAGTAAGGTGTATTTACCAGCATTGAGAGTTTCAATAATTTTATTGTCATAGACATCCACGTCTAGAACCACAGTGGCATTACCTTTATCCGCGGGTAAGATTTTCACCGATTTATCGTGTTTTAATTTAGACATGGCCTTTAATTCTTCATTATTTACGTTTGATTTGGGAATTTTAGTTTTTTTGTGTAGAATGCTGGCTTCACACCTGAATTGCTCAGCTTGTTCCGGCGATAACCTAGGAACAGCCGATTCAATTCCGGTCATAAACTCCAACAAACCTACTGTTTTAGGCATTATAGATATTTAGGTTTGATAAGACTGATTTTTAACACACAAATGATGGCAAATGTCCGAAAAATGTATAATAATCAAATTGAACTTCCATCATTAACAAATAACTTCATACTGCCATATGTTTCAATTTTGAGGACAACTATTTTTTCTTAAAATTATTTACTTATTATAAAACGTTTACAATTATATCTTAAAACTATACATCTATTATTCAATAATTTACAAATTTTATTCCTATAACTCATTTACAAATGGTTCTATAACATTAACCAATTTCGGAAACTTGTCTGCCCGTCAATACGGAATATTAATATATGATCGTATAATGAGATACGACGCAAGTCCTTTACAACATATATCACTCACTTCATACATTGAATCAAACATTAATACAAATTTGAGATCCAAAAATGTAAAAAATTACAATTTTAAGTTTGTAATAAAGGAAACAACAATAATCAACAATAAAATATCAAAGAAGAATCCATGATTATTCAAATTGGAATCATATACCCCCATGCATTGATAGCATCGACAAATGAAGCTTCATAGGCATGATAGAGAAGGTATTGTGGGATCATGAGAATAGGATTTACAATAATTGTTTTTAGCTCCTCATCTGTATTGATTAATAATGGAGCTTGTGAGAATAAACTTACTTGTTTTTAAATAGTCCTACAAAAAGAGATCATAAATGGTTAGGTTAGGTGACCTTAGCAACCAGTACATAAATTCACTTCCCTTCCAAATCCACTGATCAGCAAATTAATTGTTCAATAAATGTTTTACAAGATTAGGCAGAGCATAGAGTTGCTCCATCTTGCTGGAAGATGAAAGACTCCATTTCTGGAAATGTAAGGTGTTGAATCACATGTTAATTCAATGATACACAAAAGTATTTAGTTCCATTCATAGTGCTCTCAGAAATGTCGTAGGATAATCCTCCATTGACTAACAACTCTGCCCAAATTGTAATGCTTTTATTCAGAATCTTTTCCTTTTAATAACATGAAGGTTGGTCATATTATAATAATTGGAATTGTGTCGACTTACCAAGCTATTACAGTAAAATGTTGGTTCATTAGAAAACACAATTCAAAGATGTCAATCTCATAATGTTCAACAACTTTATAACAAAACTCCACACTGTCTGGGTCGTCTTCAAGAAGAGCATAGACAGTGTGACTAGTGACTACTGTAAAATGTTATGTTTTTTGATGATTTATGAATCTTAGATTAGGTCATGATGTTGTTTAACACGTTCACTGCTGATGCGAAAAATGATCTTTTCACAGGTGCTAATTTATGAAAATTAAAAACTCATTACATTTAGTACAAAACTACTATAATATAATCAATCAAAGCTAGAATATTTAATTTTTAACATATTTGACGGAAAATAAAAATTGACGCACTTGTGCGTCATTAGCATATAACATCCAATTTTCTGCTATATGCGGATGACGCACATACGCGTTTGTGTGATTCGGAGAGGAAATAACTTTGGAAATGGTACTAAAACTACATTTTGACTTACGTTTTAGTTAGAAGCATATCCAGTTACATCACAGCACTTTATAAAACACTAAACAGTAAATTTGTATGGTAAATATGGAACACAAAACACTATATACAAAAATATTTACAATAAGTACACTTTTTATGGTTTCATATATTTGGTTATTACATATGGAATGCCTCAAAACATTTACCAAGACACAATGCCGGTTTGTCTTGACAAGCCTCACATTGATAAATTGTATCTTTACGTTTTCCATTGCGATAACATACGATACATCGTCTTCTTAGTGTTTTGTTATTTTTGCCAACAGGAGATTTAGTGGGAATGTGTTCTGTTGGTATATCCCTGGGTAGTGCATTATTTTTCTTCAATGGTGTTAGAAGACTACGAATTATCATTAAACGGTAGTCAAATAGTGTCATCTTAGGACCAACTGTATTTTGGTTATACAAGAAAAAGGAATTCTGAAGAGACATTTGTAATACATGAATAAACAATTTCTTATACCAGCGAATTGTCTTTCTTTCACACGGATAGTAGCTAAGTAATTGATCTTGTCGATCAACACCTTTCATGTACTCGTTATATTTTATCACTGGCAACGGCTTCTCTCTTTGTACACCCCTCTTGTTTATAACTACTGACATTTCATTTTCGTATTGACTTGACACATACAACACATACCTCTTATCTCTCCATTTCCCAACCATTACTCCTTTATTGTATAGTGCAATTGATTCCCCTTTCTTGAGCTTTTTTTCTGTGACAGCTTTTGGATTTCCTTTTCTGTCGGTCCGAAGAGTGCCTGTTACATACGTTTTTTTCCTAAGAAGGCGTTTTGTCAGGTCAACACTATTATAAAAGTTGTCCATGTATATCGAATGCCCTTTACCCTATCTCTCTCCCAATAAATGAAGTACAACTTTTTCAGTATGACCTTGACCTGATAAAATATCAAAAGCTCCGGCATAAACACAAAATTTAATTACTAAACCGTTAGGTTCAGAAACAATGTAAAGTTTAATGCCGTATTTATGGCGCTTGTTTTTGATATATTGTCTAAATACAAGCCGCCCCCTCCACAGTACCATGGCTTCGTCGAGAGATAATTCTTTACCTGGGCTGTACACACATAACATTTTATTATTAAAATAGTCAATAATTGGCCTTATTTTATGTAATCTGTCAGTATTATTAGAATCATTATTGGAAAAATGTAAGCAACGCAAGATTAGTAAAAATCTGTCGCGAGACATGTACTCTCCAAAACAGGTTTTGAACAGCTTATCTTTACGCCAATAATCTTGTAATCTAGGCATTTTTACATTGCCTGTGTGGAGAAGAAGTCCAATAAAAGTGTTCAATTCGGTAATAGTTAAATCTTTCCACTGACATATCCGTGATTTTTCTTTGGTTTCCGTTGATAAAAACAATTCTTCGGCATACCGATTTGTTTCTCTAACAACAGACTCAAGGAAAACATTGTCAACTAATAATTGAAAATAATCATATGGTTTATTATTACCAGGTAATGGAACACACATTCCACGTGGTTGTGAAAATACATATGTTTTCATCGAATCAGGGTTATCAATCCATTCAAGAGGAGACGGGCTATGATCAGTTAGAAGAGATGAACCCTCATCACTCTCCATTTCAATTTCGGCATCAGTAGATAAATCACTATCACTATCACTTTGTCTATAACTGACCCCACTACTATAAGCTACAGATTATGAGTCAGATTGGTTAAAAGTATCTATTTCACTTATTGTCAAAAAGCTATTATCACGAGAAGGTCCAGGTGATGGATCAGCCATGTTTACTACTCGTACAAGAACAAATATTATGGGAAATTAAAAACGAAACAAGCAGGAAGGTAACATACACTGTTTTTAAAGACGCACGAAGTCAAAGATCACCAATGGTCAACTGATAAGGTCAGGATTTAGCTAGAAATAGATTACTGATGACAACGCACAAGTGCGTCATCCGCATATAGTTTTGGAATCAAGTGACGCGCATGCGCATCAGCCGCAGTGAACGTGTTAAAGCTACTTTTCAAATCGAATTTGGTTTAGCAGAAAACTTTAGCAAGCCAGCACAAACATTTTCTTTCATATCCATGACATATTAACTGTATTTTTTCACGATGGTGGTACAATGGTGATACATCTTGGAATTATCTTCTTGCTTCCATAATCATTATTAAATATGATTGCCCATGAACAGCACATTACTTTATGCTCTTTTGAAAGAGCCATGATTAAAACAATATAAAGAGCTTAACTAATTAATACACCTGTTACATAAAAGTATAATTTAAAACCACTCAACAATGGTTCTTAACAAACATAACAGCTGTTTTTCAAATTAACATAACAGCTGTTAATAAAAGTAAAAAATAAATAAATCTAATAGCATAAAAACTGTGTTTTAATTGAAACAACTCTCATTTTTTTTTTGCTTGCAAGATAAATTGAACATATAGTTTTACAGATTGATGAACATTTTTAACTAAATTGGTTCAAAAACAACTGTTCCACAAGTCAAACGTTCAAAAACTTTCATGTGATACTCTGAATTAAACCAAGGATTATGTCAAAAACACAAAGTTCCTTATCAAGTTGTATATCGAGTATTAGCTATTATTTAATTAAATTCAATTTAATTAAATTTCTATTTAGTTCAGTTTATTTATTAGTCTTGGAGACAAAACAGCTATTGTATAAGACTCATCATCAGATTATAAATACATTAATATATATTAAAATACAATAAATATCCATAAACAAGATCAATAAATTGCACAATAAACACTAAAATATATTATATAATTCTACGTACTACAATAACAATAACAATTTGAAACAAGAAGGTCTCTATAACCACGTCAGTAGTATACCACAAACTTGTCCATAGAATAACACAATCCAGATAACAGTAATTGTCTCGGTTCTTTTTAAAATGTTGATAATAATTTATCTCCATCAAATCTGATGAAAGCTTATTCATAAATAGTGTGCCAGCTTGTGAAGGAAGTTTATTAAATACATTTAATCTGTGCTGTTTAACATAATAGTTACAAGCTATCCTAGTGTGTAAGTTATTATTTTAGCACATTTAAAATTTAAATAAAGAATTGTTTCAAATATATAAATGCAAGGTAGAGTGAGAATTTTAAAAGATATGTCCTCCAATTATCCTAATGGCTTTCTTTTGGAGAAGAAATACTCTAGGCACATTCTGAAGAGAGGAATCTTCCCACAATATAATTCCATACTTCAGAAGAGGCTATAATAACCCATAGTAGGCTGTTATAAGTACCTGACCATTACAAATATTGTTTTACATTCTCAGTGCAAATAGACTACTACTAATTTTAGCACTGATATAGTCAATATGATCTTGCATGACAGTTTATTGTCAATAAAGAGACCTAGTAATATTTTGTTGAAGTTACTTCATCAAGTTCAGTATCGCCCAACCTAATATTTAGTTTAAGATTAAAAGATTCTTTTAATTTAAAATGTATATATTTAGTTTTACTAGAGTTTATAGACAACCCATTGTTACTTACAAACTGACCAATAAAGAAGCCTTGTGCTTTAAATTATATAAAGATGATGCTTGAACATTTAGAATCTGTCTATATGTTATACATATATCCAAAACAAATATATCATAATTGAGTAGATACCTTGTTTATTTCCTCCTGTTTGAAAATGTTCTAATTTATTCATCATCGTGCTTATTTCATCCTCAGAAAACGATTGAACTGTAAGCTGAAAAAAAAAGAAGGATTCTGAGATAATGTCAAGTAATTGCCATACATACAGTATGCGCCAGAATTATGAACCAAGTCAAAATAAAGGGAATTTATATATTTAACAAAATTGATATCATTTTGCTTCTAATGTGAACCAAAATATAGGTATAGTAAATAACTTAATATGTGAAATTATGTCCTGGGTAATCCTTAGGTTTTACTTTCACACATATA
Source organism: Aphrophora alni (assembly GCA_963513935.1). Taxonomy (NCBI): domain Eukaryota; kingdom Metazoa; phylum Arthropoda; class Insecta; order Hemiptera; family Aphrophoridae; genus Aphrophora; species Aphrophora alni. The sequence goes on along the minus strand of OY740769.1, from coordinate 97,800,368 downwards.
CATAGTGTAAATCAACGGGAGTTGATTAATACTCTCAAAACGATGTGTATTGTTTCTTATACACAAATGATGGCAAATGTCCAAACAAACAATAATATTAATATACATAGTATAGAGAAAGTTACATAAAGGGTCAAAATATTTATATTAAATTTTTTGCAGATATATCTGATTTGAGATCCCCCCTCAGAGTCCAAAATAGTTGTTTTTGGAGTAATAGTACTCCACAGCCCAAATATGTGGAATAATTTAAATCACAAGTGTGAGCATAAATATTTTGGTCATATCTCAGGACTTTTTTGATCAAAATTTGGGGATAATCGCCATAAAAAAAAAAGAAATTACAAATATCTCAGAATAGGCTCTAATATATTTTACCTTCCAATTCCGAAATAATACTACATAATTCATCACAACTATGTAATAAACCATTATTGTAGCTTCTAGTTAAAAAAATTATAATACGAGGGCTATTCAGAAAGTAGATTACGTTTTCGTCTATACCCACAAGGGGCGGGGCTAGCACGGCAATCTTGGTGTCAGGGAGTTACGCCACTCAGCCGTGCTAGTGAGAGGTTCGTGCTGTACTCCGTCGAGTTACTGTGACAGTTTGAAATGTCTGCCTTAATTGAAAATGCCGCGAACTGTGAGGTGCGTGCAGTAATAAGGTTTCTGACTGCAAAAAACTGTCAGAAAACTTATTACTGCAAGCACCTCACAGTTTGCCGCATTTTCAATTAAGGCAGACGTTTCAAACTGACACAGTAACTCGACGGAGTACAGCACGAACCTCTCACTAGCACGGCTAGATGCCGACTGAGCGGCGTAACCCCCTGACACCAAGATTGCTGAATTAGCTCCGCCCCTTGCAAGCACTGACGAAAACGTAATCTACTTTCTGGATAGCCCTTGTAAATATCACAACTGTACAGGAAATACATTAATGTTATATTATATACAAAGACTAGCTTAGTGTTAGACGACAAAGTACAATACGAGTTGAAAACCAATACACCTATGGACGTGCATAGCCCAGAGATAAATAATTCCAATATACCTCCTGAAAAAAAAAGATCAAAATACGGCTAGGCTTTTTAACATTTTTCCAACTTTAAACTCAACTGGAAAGTAGGTTATAGAGAGTTTCTGTTTTATGGCTATTATCCCTACTACAATGCCTATCAGAAACTTTCAGTGCAGAAGGGCTATAAGTGCTGCAAGTGTCAGCATTTTGTTGTGAGAGCTTCTTTCCACTCAGTACACATCCAGCAGTGGCAGTTTCATTTTGCTTCGGCTCTGTTTGTAAAAATTTTTTTAAATGTGTGGGGCAATCAAAAACACTGCCACTTGTGAAGTATGGTTAGTTCCAAAAATTTTGTTGCCCAAAAATTTCATCTATTAAAATTTATTGGGAATTTGGTGAAGTTTATGGTAAAGATGTGATGACTGAAAGTAGAGTAAGGTGTTGGTATATAATGTTTAAAGATGGAATAGAATGTTCACGATGAAGAGATCAAACATTGTGACAGATGAACTGGTTAGGAAAAACAATGAAAATTGGTATTTCACAATTACAGAGCTGTCGTTGGTGTTTCCTCAAATTTCATAGAGGCTTATGCACAAAGCTGTGACCCAGAAATTAGGACACAATAAGTTTTGTGTCAGATAGAATTTCCCAAAATTTTGTCAGAGGACCATAAACTCAACGGATGGCAGCATCGCTAAACTTCCTTCAGGCCTACAACAAAGACAGCGATTCCTTTCTTGATTTCATAGTGACTGGAAACGAGAAGTGGGTTAAGCATGTGACTTGTTAAACAAAAAGACAGTCCATGTGTAGAAGACATAGAAGAACACTAGATGGCTAAAAGGTACAGGGAACATGGCACATTGTGATTACAGTTGAGAAATATACATTAAGAGATCATACTCAACTGTGGTCAAGTGAGAAGTAGAGAGAGTAGTCAGAAAAATTTATCGAATGCCCATAATTATTAGCATCTGCTAGTAGAAAGATCCAAATTCACAAGGGAGGACAACACTTTGTGGACGGAAAAAGAGAATGATTTTCAAAAACTGTGATATTTTTTGGACATAACTTTGAAGATTTTGTTTGGAAGTTGTCGGAGAAGAGGCCTAAACTAGAACTAAGGACAATGAAGACACTAAAAGAAGGACTTACACCTAAGTAAAAAACAATGCCAATCTCTCAGGTGACAGGAAGAAGACAACAAACACGAGTTTACTGTAAATAGAAATATAGTGAGAATTATTTCTTTTAATGTTAATAGATTAAAGTTTAAGGTTAGTGATAATTATTTGAAAATTTGTGTTTTGTTTGAATATGATGTTATAAGTTTGTTTTTTAATTTACATTTTAATTTTTTTATAAGATTTGTTAAACTTGGAAATTTTAGTAGGGGAAATATATTCGGAATTAATATGCTGTCAAATAATGGTAAAAGAATTATTTTCGTGCAGAAAAGTTTTTTTGTAATAGAAAAATTTATATACGTTAATAAAATAATTTTATATCAATATTACCAGTATAATTAAATTATAACTTTTGGGAAACAGATTTTAAAATAAAGAATTATTTTTGGGAGAGAACTTTGATTTGAATGTAATCATTATAAGGGGTCTTAATGGTCGCACCTCAAACAAATAAAGTATTAAAGATATATATTAACATGTTGACCTGGAATTTAAGATAAAGGCAAATAGGGTTTAAAGAATAAGATGTTAAATTGTAGAGACGTAAGATTCTTTAGTTTTTCTATGTCATACAAGTTATATAAATGGATGCTTTTTAGGGATAAATAACTAAGAGTTTACTTTTTACATGTTAGAGGCAGTCTTGTTATTGACTTTTCATCGATATCGTTAAATTATTGCCGTTAGTTAATGACCTTAAAATAGTCATTTGGGATCAGATCATTTACCAATAGAAGTGTCTATAGGTTTAGAGAAGGGTGATATAACTGATAGGAGTAAAATTGTTTCCTATTGTTGCCAAAATTAAATTGGGCTGGAAGGGATAAAGCTACATATTATCTACAATTAAACAATGCACTTGCGACTTTAGAATTAAGATACGATAATCAAATCAATACAAAAAATATAGTAGACTCTGTTAAAAAAAGCTGCAAAAGTAAAACCCATAAGTAATTGTAACAATGCCTTAAAATGAACAGCCTTGGTTTGATTATGAGTGTTTAGGAACAAATCATCATGTTTATAGATTTAAAAATCTATATCGGGAGACTACTGTAATTCACAAGATGTAAAACTGAAGTACATATATGCTATAAAAGATTTCAAAGCACTACGTTTAAATGAAAAGAAATAGGCAGCAAAAATATGGTGTTAAAATTTTAATATGTTTGGATACAAAACAGTTTTGGGGAGTAATAAATCATTTTAAAAACAAAAGTAAAGTAAGGATAGCAAACATTGCTCCAGAAGAATCGGTGAATCATATTAATCACTAGATCCTTCACTTACTAGCAACAAAATTGTGTTCATAGAGTCATTTATAACAGATTTATTTCTTAACAAAGAAAGAGTTTTCATTGACAGAATTGAGGTTAGTTCTAGATAGAGCTAAAGAAAATAAAGCCACAGGCTTTATGACAGATTAATATATGAGTGTTACTTACTCTTACTAAATCTATTAACAGTGCTACATAGCTTTCAAAAATTTATCATCTTTGTGATTCATAAAAAAGGTGACGGACAAACTAGGCATTTATATATAGGGGTTATCTTTTATATATTGTCCAGCAAAATTATTTATGAGTCTACCGTTAAATAGACTGAGCAGATGGGTGTCTGACCATTGAGTTATTAACAAATCACTAATTGTGTTTTTCAACAATTGATCATATATTTACATTGACAAGCATGATTAATTTGAAATTATTTAAAAAGAAGGGGGTGGGTGTATGTTTGGATATCAGCGTATAAAGATTTTGCTGTATGATTGTTTCGTTTAGTTGAACAGATTTGCAGTTAACAATAAATAAATTAGAGTGATATGAGAAATTTATGAGTTAATTAGGAGAAATCTAAGATTGTGGTATTCAGGAGGGGACTATGTCGGAGTAATAATTGTATTTTCAAAAGAAAAACATTCAAGTTGTAAATAGGTATTGTAAGCATCTTTTACATAAAAATTAAAAACTCTGTCCAGCTTTGACTCAATGGCTTTATGAGTTGGTGATAAAACCTCAAGTACAATATGCCGTTCTAGTATGGTGGAGAAGAACTCTTCTAGAAGTTACCAAGCACAGGTTGGTATGACTTCAAGTTTTGACCTGCCTGTGCATCTCAGCGGCTTTTAGAAGTATACCTGCAGTAGTAATAGAAGTTTTGTTATGAATAGTCATACTTGATCTCAGCATACTCACTGGAGCCAGTTTGGCAACCTACAGAATGGAATACACTGGTATATGAAGAGGTAACCAATGGAGTAAAGCACACGGCACTATTTGGAAGCATGAATCAGATGATTATGTATTAACAATGAGAAACCATTACATAAGTAAAAAGGTCTCATGGAATATACCATTTGGTGTCACTATCCAAAAGAGAGAGGACATTGATAGAGATTGAGCATCTATACAGTATAGTATATGATTACTATACGAACAGGCACGGATACAGGATATAAGGGAAAACAACCAAAGAAGAGCTAAGTATAGCTCTGGGAAAGTATTCAACATTATTGTAGAAGAAGTGTTGGCAATATTAGAATGTTAGAACTGTGGCTAGTAAGAGAATATGAAAAATGAGCTGATCATTGTTAGGACAGATAGTCAGGCTGTTATAAAGACTGTAAGTTCACACACATTTTCTTCTTCATTAGTCACCAAAGACTATTGACCTGAAACCAGGTTGAATTAAGGTGGATACCTGGTCACAGAGGATATGAAGGCAACAAAAAGGCGGATGACCTGGCTAAAAAAGAAACAATGGCACCTGTAATATATGCTCGTTACCACTGCAATATATGTTAACGATATTACTAAATTTGGGTTCAATAAATAAAACACATTGTATTAGATTATAACTACGACTGCGTGTTTCAGGTAGGAAGGTGAGTTCAAGACTGGCTTGAATATGTAGCCAGGGAAAGCGTCAGTAATAAGGGCTGGTGGGAAAAGGAACTGGATTGCAGCCAATAGCATTTATTAATTTGTCGTATGACATATCGAACCATATGACGTCACACATCATACGATGTCACGCGATATTCCCACTCTTGTACAATTGTATACATCACAATTCCTCCCTCTTAATTCTTTTAAACAATACAATACACAATTTTAGTTTTTTATATAAAACTTAAACACATCTCTTTTAAAAATAAAACTTAAACACATAGTCGTATAACTTTTAAACCTAGAAACTTGAAACAATTTGACAATTAAACTAGTAACGTAAATAAACACATGATAATTTGTTAGCAAAATTAAATTAGCAATTTAAACAAATAAAATCAATTTTTCTTCTTAATTGTAAATTATTTTAAAAAACAATTCTATCCAAAACACAAACATTTTACAAAATACAATTATACATAATATATTATTTAATAATCAAGTCTTACAACAGGTTTCCTTAATCTAATTGGATATCTTCTTTCAACAACATTAGTAGTATTATTGTTTACAACGGATGTTGGAGAATTCCGTGTTTGAATCATAACGGGACTGGAATGTCTCATAACAATTGGTGGAGAGCGAATGCTCTTCCGGGGTGAGATATTTCCCCTTGTTTGAATGGTATCTGTCACTAAGTCAGTCAATGACTCGTCCACTTGTTTTTGTTTATTTTCAGAAGGAGGCGAATTGACACCAATTAGTTGATCAATATGCCTTCTCCATATTATACCAGAATTTAACCTTACTAAATACATTACTGGACTAATTTGCTTAACAACAATACCTTGTATCCATTTATCATTTGAACGATACTGTCTTATTAATACTGATTGATTTACAAACAAATTTCGTGTTCCTGTTCCTCTAAAATATTGAGTTTGTTTTTCTTGCTTTAACTCTACTGTTTTGGCAATATTAGGTCTAATTAAATCTAACCTTGTTTTCATTGGTCGATTAAACATTAACTTAGCAGGCGTTTCTTGAGTTGTAACATGAACTGAATTTCTATAATCAAACAAAATTCTATACAATGCTAATCTAGTATTTATACCTTCTCTAAATGCACATTTTAGTTTAGTTTTAACATACTTAACAGAATTTTCTGCTAAACCATTAGATTGTGGGTGGTATGGTGCAGAACTAGAATGTTTAATACCATTACATTTAACAAACTGCTCAAACTCAAACGAATTGAAAGGCGGACCGTTGTCCGTATGAATTACTTCCGGTAAACCAAATCTACTGAACAATTCCCTTAATTTATCTATTGTCTGACTAGCGGAAGTCGACTTTACTTCAAAAACTTCTAACCATTTAGTATGTGAATCTATAACAATTAAATACATTTTCCCTTTAAATGGACCCATGAAGTCTGCATGTAATCGTTCCCAAGGTCTACTAGCATACTGCCAACAATGTAATTGATTCTTTGTAGGATTTTGCCTTTCAAAAAGACAGGAAGAACAACCATCTGCCAGATTTTCTATATCTGTATCTATATTTGGCCACCAAATATATGATCTCGCTACTGATTTCATCTTAACTATCCCTAGATGACTTGTGTGTAATTCATCTAATATGTATTTACGGAATTTATTTGGAATAATTACTTTATAACCCCACATTATAATTCCCTGTTCGATTGTTAATTCTTCCTTTCTTTTGAAATATGGACCTAATTCAGGATATTCTACAGAAACATGATTCGGCCATCCATACATTACATAATTATACACTTTTCTTAATACTATATCTTTTTGAGTTTCACTTTTAATGTCCTCACAAGTAATAGGTAATGAACTTTCTTTAACATAATATAGATAAGTTCCTAACCAATCTAACTCTTTTTTATTGTCACCATGCTCAACTTTGAGCGGCAAACGTGATAATGCATCTGCATTAGCATGTTTAGCTGATTGTACATACTCAATCTTAAAACTATAGCCAGATAAAAACAAAGCATATCGTTGCAAACGACTAGCTGCAAAAGCAGGTAATCCCTTTTTGGACCCAAAAATACTTAATAATGGTTTATGATCTGTACATAAAATAAATTCTCGTCCCCATAAATATTGATTAAATTTCTTTACCCCATGTTATGTAATCTGTATTAGCAATATTAAGTTAACATTGTAGCAACATGTCCTGGCTACGATGCGCAGCCAGCAGTCTTACAATGAACAGCGACTGAAGTAGATCTCTTAATAATAAAACTGGTACTTCTAAATGTAATGTATACATTTATTTAAATAATTTATAAACCCGAACATAACATGGTGGCAGCGGTGTAAACCAAATGTAATAAGAATTCAGATAAAGTGTTAACTAGTTTGCAAAAAAAAATAGTTTCTATTTTACTACGGAAAAATGGATTTTAGAAACACAGGAAATGGCGTCTCTCCGATGGAATTTCAAGGTGATTTGGCAACTAACTGGAGAAAATTTAAAAACAGGTATGAAATTTTTATTGAAGCATTTGTACCAGAGTCTACAAAAGACAAAAGAAAAATAGCTTTATTACTTCATTACATGGGTGAAGAAGGACAAGACATTTTAAAATCGTTTAATCTTAGTGCAGTGGATTCAGACAAGTTAGAAAGTGTAATTCAAAGTTTTGAAAATTATTTTATTCCTTTGGCTAATGTAACATATGAGAGACATATATTCTTTAATCGTAAACAATTACACAATGAATCTTATGAACAATATGTGGCAATATTAAAAAACCTAAGTGCTTCTTGTGACTTCGGTGGTTTACGTGATAGTTTAGTTCGAGACATTTTTGTTAGTGGTATTCATGATTCCGATATTAAAGTTTCTTTGTTAAAAACACATAATTTGACTTTAGAACAAGCCTTAGAAATGTGTAAATCTAAAGAATTAGCTTACGATAGGGCTCATAAACTAAATGTAAAAAAAGAGTTATTAGATTCTACGGTAGATAGAGTTTTTAAAAATAGTAAACCAAGAAACAAAACTTTAAACTTTAATTTAAACAAGTTTCAAGCTGGAACCGACAATCGTGGACAGAGTTCAACAGGAAACCAAGTTAAGCGCAATACATCAAATACAATGTCAACTGCTATGCATCAAGGGTCAACTACAAGGTCAAGATCATCCTTCCAGGCACACAAAGCAAAGGCAAACATGCATAATAGTCCGTGCGGTAGATGTGGCCGATTTCATCTTTTTGGAAAGTGTCCAGCATGGAATCAAGTATGTTCACAGTGTGGTAAATTGAACCATTTTAGAAGCATGTGTAGGTTTTCAGTTAACCAACTGACAGAAACAGGTAATGAAAGTTTATTATGTGATAATGAAAATAAAAACTTTGTGATAAACACTTTAGCTAAACCTAACCTGCAAAATTATAAGGTAAACGTAACTCAATGGTATGAGACAATTATAATAAATAAAGTGCACCAATCTTTTAAAGTAGACACGGGAGCCCAAGTAAACATTTTATCGTATAATTCCTTTCTTAAATTAGGAATTAATGTTAATTTAATTAATAAAACAAATGCTAAAATTACTTCATTTACAAACAACAGATTACCTGTTGTAGGGACTTGTACATTACAAAGCAAGTTTAAAGGCTCAAACTATGCATTGACTTTTTATATTGTTAAATCAAACTGTGAAAATTTGATAGGACTTGATACATGTCTTAATTTAGGAATTGTTAAGCATATCAATACCTTAAAGTTAGACCTAATAGATAAAAAGTACAAAGATTTGTTTAATAATGAAATAGGGTGTGTACCAGTTAAGGTTAGGATAGAGTTAAATGAAAATTCATGTCCTGTAATTAGTGCTCCTAGAAAAATTCCTTTTGCACTAGAAAATAAATTAAAAGCTGAATTGGATAGAATGTTAAAGCTAGGTATCATTGAAACTATTAATGAGCCTACTGATTGGGTTAATTCGCTAGTAATTGTTCAAAAGAAAGATGGTAATATAAGGTTATGTTTAGATCCAAAACCTTTAAATGAATGTATTAAGAGATCGCACTATCAATTTCCTACTTTTGAGGAAATTATTCATAAAATTAAAGGTGCAAAGTTATTCACAGTGTTAGATGCAAAATCAGGGTTTTGGATGCTTCCATTAGATGAGGAATGTGCCAAAATAACTACTTTTCAAACGCCTTTTGGCAGATTTTATTTTAAAAGATTACCATTTGGATTGAGTTGTGCTCCAGAAATATTTCATAGAGTAGTGTCTCAAATTTTTGAAAAAATCGATGGGGTTCAGTCATTTCAAGATGATATATTAATTTGGGGTGAAACAGAAAAACAATTAACTGAAAGAGTTAATGCAGTGTTAGATAAAGCTCAAACTAATGGATTTAAATTCAATATTAACAAATGTAAATTTAATGTTAAAGAAATAAATTTTCTTGGGCACAAAATTAGTTCTGATGGTATTTCGGTAGATGAAAACAAAATAAAAGCTATAATTGACTTACCAATACCTAAGGATAAAAAAGAACTTGCAAGAATTTTAGGAATGTTTAATTATGTCTCAAAATTCATAGAAAATTTTTCGGAAATATCACAACCTCTTAGAGCTTTGCTAAAAAAAGATGTAGAGTTTACTTGGAATAAATATCTTAATGAGGTGTTTAACAAATTGAAAAAAATAATAACACAAGCCCCAGTATTAAGCTATTTTGATCAATCTAAGCCAATATTGTTGTCTGTCGATGCAAGTTCGACGGGGCTAGGTGCTTGTTTATTGCAAGATAATAAACCTGTATGTTATGCTTCTAAAGCCTTAACAGAAACTCAAATTAACTATGCTCAAATTGAAAAAGAGCTCTTAGGAATAGTTTTTGGTTGTACAAGGTTCCATCAGTATATTTTCTCAAAAAATGTTACTGTTGAAACTGATCATAAACCTTTAATAGCAATATTTAAAAAACCCTTATCAAAAATCTCAAGTAGATTACAAAGAATGTTGTTACGCCTTCAACAGTATAAACTTAATGTAGTGTACAAACCTGGTAAAGAGTTAGTTATTGCTGACACTTTGTCAAGACATTTTAATGTAAATGACAAGGTTGAAGATGAGGTTTTTGACGAAATAGAATTACAGGTTAATTTATTAATTGATAATTTACCAATTTCACATGCTAAGTGGTTATTGTTTGAGAAAGAATCTAAAAATGATGAAGAATTAAATAAATTAAAAGACTATATTAATCATGGCTGGCCAAAATATAAAAGTAATGTAAATGATAAATTAAAATGTTATTTTGATTTTAAAGATGAATTAAGTATTATAAAAAATTTAATATTTAAAGGTGACACAATTATTGTACCAAAAAATCTAAGAACACAAATGATGGAAATTGTTCATCAAGGTCATATGGGAATAAATAGATGTAAATCAAGGGCTAGGTTAGCACTTTATTGGCCTAACATGTCTAATGATATTAAGAATTATGTTGAATCTTGTCGAACCTGTAGTAAATTTAAAAGAAATCAAAGTAAAATGCCTCTATTGCCACATAGAGTACCAAAATTACCATGGTCAGAAGTGGGAATAGACGTGTTTGAATGGGAACAAATGTTGTATATTGTTGCAGTTGATTATTATTCAAACTATATTGAAATAGCAAGTATTTCAAATACTAAAAGTGTAACTATAATATCAAAATTAAAAAGTTTTTTTTCAAGACATGGGATACCTCTAAAAGTTTATTCTGATGGGGCGACTTATTTTAAATGTGAAGAATTTAGAATGTTTTGTAAAAATTGGGATATTGAGCATGTAATTTCAAGCCCTCATTTTCCTCAATCAAATGGCATGGCTGAGAGTGCTGTAAAAACGATGAAATCATTATTAAAAAAAACAGCTGATGCAGGAGAAGATATTTATCTTGCACTTTTAAGTTTTAGAAACACTAATAAAAATAATGTGGAATCACCTGCTCAACTTCTCATGTCAAGGAAACTGCGTACCTTAGTACCAATGCATTACAAATGTCTTAAACCTAAACTTAATTATAATAGAACCAGAAATCAACTGTATGTTAACAAACAGAGAATGAAGGGACATTTTGACCGACATTCTAAACCACTGCAGAGTTTATGTAATGGTCAAGATGTTCTCTTTCAGAAAAAACCTAATTCCAATTGGTCTAGCGGTAACATAATTCGAGAAACAGAAGAACCTCGATCATATATAGTCATAGATCAAAACGGTAAATCATATAGACGTAATAGAATACATATTAGTCCTGCGGTTGAAAGAATGTCGCCTCCAAAATGTCCTTCCATGTCTCGTTAAAAGAATGAAATAAGCCCATTAAATCAAACTAATAGAAGAATAAGTGAAAGTGTTAATTCAGGGCAAAAGGTTAGTCCAGAAAGTGATTTTTTAAAAGATCTTGATAATTACAAAACCAGATATGGTAGAGTAGTCAAAAGCAGTTGTCGATTAGAAGATAAATTTTAAGTTGGTTAAAAAAAAAAAAAAAAAAAAAAAAAAAATTTTAAAAAGTAATATTGTTATTATTATTGTAATTGTTATTAATGTTGTTGTTCTTAAAATTAAAAATAAAAAAAATTTGATTTGTAAATGGTTAGAAGATAGTTTTAATTTGAAAAAAAAAAAAAAAATACATATTTATTAATTTGAGTATTATTTGTAACGTCTAGTTTTGAATTTCTTTTTAAAAAAAATATTGTTTTGTATTAGAATATAATTTTAATTTCTTAAAAAAAAAAAATTATAAGGTTATAAAAATATTTTACTATTATTTGATCTATTCTTAGTTAAAAAAAAAAAAAGAAGGAAATTGTTATGTAATCTGTATTAGCAATATTAAGTTAACATTGTAGCAACATGTCCTGGCTACGATGCGCAGCCAGCAGTCTTACAATGAACAGCGACTGAAGTAGATCGCTTAATAATAAAACTGGTACTTCTAAATGTAATGTATACATTTATTTAAATAATTTATAAACCCGAACATAACACCCCATAAACCAAACTCAAAACTTCCTTATCAATTTGTGAATATGCTTTCTCTGCTGTAGATAATGTTCGCGAAGCGTATGCTATCGGCCTCTCAACACTGTCTTTTCCAATAATAGACAACACACAACCTAAACCGGTTGGTGATGCGTCACACGCCAATTTAATAGGTAATTCAGGATCATAATGCGCTAATACTTTAGAAGAAGCTAACAGTTTCTTGACTGTATTAAAAGCTTTTACACATTTTTCATCAAATTTAAACAATACATCCTTTTTAAGTAAATTATAAATAGGATTCAAAACACTTGACATATTTGGCACAAATTTACCATAATAATTAACTAATCCTAAAAATGATTTTACCTCTGTAACATTAGAAGGTGTTGGGGCGTCTAGCATAGCTTTAATTTTCGCTTCGGATGTGTGTAGACCTTCCTTGTCGATAATAAATCCTAAATATTCTAATTTATCAGAGAAAAACTTACATTTATCTTTTTTCAATGTAAACCCTTTTTGGTTTAACCTACTACAAACTTCTTGTAACCTACTGAAATGTTGTTCAGTATTTTCAGCTGTTATCAAAATATCGTCAAGGAAAGCTACCACACCTTGTAAACCTTGAATCGTCTGCTCAATAACCCTTTGAAAAATTCCCGGTGCAGAATTAATACCGTATGGCATTTTTGTATACGCAAATAAACCTTTATGAGTGCTTATTGTACATAATTTCTGTGATTCATTGTCTAGCGCTAGTTGCATATATGCTTGGCTTAAATCTATTTTTGAAAACAATTTCCCCTTTTTCATACAAGCAAAAATATCCTCTATTCTTGGTACTGGATAACGATCTATTTCTAAAGATGGATTTAGAGTAACTTTAAAATCACCACAAATGCGTAATTTACCATTTTTCTTTAAAACTGGAACTATTGGTGTTCCCCATTCAGAACTTTTTACAGGAATTAAGATTTTATCTTCTACTAATCTATCTAACTCATTTTCTACTTTACCTCTCATAGAAAAAGGTAAGGGTCTTGGTTTAAAATATTTAGGTCTAAAATTCTCTTTCAATTTCAAAGAAACAATTTCTGTTTTACATGTACCTAATTTTTCAGTAAATACGTCTGGAAATTCCTTACATAATTTATTTACTAAATCTTCACGTTTAGCTTCATTTACAACTTCGTTTGGGTTTGACTGACCCAATACTCCTAACAATTTATTTTCAAAACAAATATTTATTTCCAAGGTCTTTAACCAATCTCTGCCCATTAAAGGATGAGCCCCCCTTTTAATTACATACAAATCAAGCATTTTACTTAATTTGCCATGTTTAACATTAACCTTTAATTTTCCAGTTGGGACTATTTCTTCATTAGTATAAGAATTTAATTTTAAATCATTAGGATATAGTTTACAATTACTAAAATTTCTCAAATAAAAGTTTTCATTCACTACAGTTACTGCAGATCCTGTATCTACTTCAAAAGAAATAACTTTACTCCCTACCATTACCTTAACTGTAATAGGCTCTACTTTAACTCTTTTAGTATTATTTTCATTCTCTACTTTAAACAGATTATTTAAATCATACACATCATCGTCTACATTTGACACTATATCTCTATCTAATTCTTGAGTATTTTTCACTCCAACGAAATGACTTTTGTTGTGTTTATGAAAATTATTATTATTTCTAGATACATATTTATTCTTATTCTGAGATTTGTTAATCTTTTTCCTACATACCTTCGCCAAGTGTCCTTTAATTCCACAATTGTGACACACACTATTTTTATGAAAACACTTATTTCTAAAATGACCTTGCTGGCCGCAACAATAACACATCACTTTCACATCACTTTTGGTTGACACTTTGTATTCTTCCTGCTTCCCAGGTTTCCATTGTCTCGATGAAACTGCCATTCTCTGCATTCTGAGTTGAGGGTCGCTGCCTCCGGCTATTGTTTGCGCATCCTTTTCCGCTCCTTCAATGGAAGTACTAATTTTTACTGCCCTCTCGTATGTTAGGGTCGTCTCCGATAAAAGTCTTTGTTTGATAGCGTCACTTTTTAAACCGCTAACTAATCTGTCTCTTAAATGTTCGTTTAATGTCGCGCCAAACTCACAATAAGTTGATAATTTTTTTAAGTTAGCAATATATTCGGCAATGCTTTCGTGTTCGTGTTGCGTTCTTAAACTGAATTTATATCTTTCGGATATAAAAGAAGGTTTAGGGTATAAATGTTCCCTAATTATTGTCACTAATTCGTTGTAAGTTTTTGTTCCGGGTTTATTCGGAGTGCATAAGTCTCGTAATAAGCTAAATGTTTTTACACCTACAACCGTTAATAAGGTAGACACTTTTTTATCATCTGGAATGCTGTTACATTCCACAAACAGTTCAAACCTTTCTATATACGAACTCCAAGTTTCGTCCGCACTATTAAATTCAGAGAGTTTCCCTATTATTGTGGTAGACATGTTGCTTACACTAGACACTGAAATATTCTGATCTTCAGACATGAGAGAAAAAATAGTACTGCCACTACACGTTCTTTTCCCTCCGTAACTTTAAACTTTTGTTACTAACGAAAACTTATTTAAACACTTTTTTCAATAACTTCCCTAACACGTCTTCATGTCGTTAAATCTTCTACAATTCATTATAAATCGCTATCCTCGTCGCCACTGTAATATATGCTCGTTACCACTGCAATATATGTTAACGATATTACTAAATTTGGGTTCAATAAATAAAACACATTGTATTAGATTATAACTACGACTGCGTGTTTCAGGTAGGAAGGTGAGTTCAAGACTGGCTTGAATATGTAGCCAGGGAAAGCGTCAGTAATAAGGGCTGGTGGGAAAAGGAACTGGATTGCAGCCAATAGCATTTATTAATTTGTCGTATGACATATCGAACCATATGACGTCACACATCATACGATGTCACGCGATATTCCCACTCTTGTACAATTGTATACATCACAGCACCTTCCATTTGACTGGAACCAGTCTGTGGCAAAAGTATAGCTGCAGCAAAGAATTGTCAAGAAGCGTACAAAATCAGAACTCTTTTTTCCTGGTTTAAAGAACTCTTAAAGATGGAAGCTGTGCAACCAACACATAAAATGTGCAGAACATATATTTCTGAAATGTGAAGTATTAGGACGTACAATGTGAGTATTGGGCGATCTTTGGCCCAAATGTAATTCCAGAAAAGACAAGCGATCCAGCTAGGCAAATTTCTATACCTAACCAAGAGTAAAGAACTAAGGTAGGTAGTGGTACACAAAAACTCTTATAGGCTCAGATCAACCCGCTTCCAGTACTAATAATAACACTAAACTCCAATTTTATGATTTTGCTAACATTAGTCTGAGTGCTATAATAACTAACACACTGAGTGCAAATTAAATGTTAAATTTTGTTATATCAATTATGTATATTTTGAAAACAACATCTATGCTTAAGAGTAAATTGAACTATGTAGTATTTTATCTATCTAAAATGAAAATAATGAACTCTTTTTGTCAGAGACTATAGATAGTGACCTAAATATATTTCATTCTGTTATTCTCGAATTCTGGAGATTTATTAAACTGATTTTCATTAGATTTGTTATTGGATAGCAGCGTAGACCACAATATTAATATTTACATAGACCACAGCATATATCTACGGATTTTGTCACTTCAACCTGAATGTACAAATAAATTATTCAAAAATAAAAGTTTAATAAAATAGTAAACTTACTTTTGCAGTAAGATTATATGTCACAAACATGTTAATACTATCCATAACATGTACTGTTATAATTCCACCCACCAATAGAATCCTCTTCATAAAACCATCTTGGCTAGAACCCATATAAACCCCTGTAAAAAATAATAGTAACAATAATTAATTGTTGTTTAAATCATCATCACATATATTATCTTTTGATGTTTTGCCTTGGCTGGCACAAGCTATTCCATTCCCAACGATATTTTCACACCGATATTTACTTCTCAAGTCTACTACCATGGCCTGTAAATTTGACAAGAAAAACAATGGTGAAAGCAGTTTTTGATAAATGCTTTCATTTTTGAGTTATAAGTATTCAAAATTGCAAACAAAGAAAAATCTTGTTAACAAATAAACATCTATTAACTGAAGTTTATCGCCTGAAAACCTGAACCATTTCCTTCAAACCATATCAACTGTTGTTTGTGGAATACCTATTTCTCATGTACATTTTCAAACAGAATGTTTGGACTTTGTAAAAAGCTTTTTTTGCATGTTTTCAACAGTGCTATTGCTGACTGAAAGTCTACCTGTACGCTTTTTTATATAAGAAGTTACCACTTACTTTCAACTGTTTGTTCTATCAAAAATGTTCTTAATAAAAGATGTACCAATACATGCTTTAGAGTATATGTTGGTTGCTTTAGAGTTACAGAATTAAATTTTGCAAGCTACAAATACAATGAACTTTCTTTTGCACAGTTGTCAAGTTTATTTATTTAGATGAAATTGACCACATGATTAAATAGTACAACAATGGTTTAAGAAATTATGAATAAAACTAAAAAACAGCTCTTTCACAAATCTACAATTATTTGATAAAGAACCACTTCAATGGACAACGTGTGTCGTTCAAATTGAGCACTATGTATCTCATAACTTGCAAGAGCTGTATTCCCAATAGAAAATTCTATATTAACAGTACTTTCTATTCTTCTCACAAAAAGTTACGTTTTATAGAGTTCTGCCACTAAATTAATAACACAGCCCCATATTCGGAGTAATAACACTCTAATATAAGCTAAGCAAGTACAAGAAGATGCTTTGTAAATAAATCACTAGAGCACTTGTAATAGTGTACAATTTTGTGTTTGAATAGAGCGGGAGGATTTTGAGCTTACAAGAGATTAGTAGGTTTTAAAGGGAAAAGGGTGTGTTCTGAAAAAGTAATAGCGTAATATAAATTTGCTTTCTTTGAATAACTTAAAAAAGACAAAACTTGAAATAAAGTGGATAATAGTAAATGATCAGAGAAATTTATTATGTGTACTGTAGCCATTAAAGTGATTATAAACTTTTTAATTTGTAAAATGCAAAATAAAACGTTTACACATAAAAAAGGAAAACGGGAGGTGTGAACGAGGGAAGGGATTTCAGTTAGTCTGGAACAATCCTTTGAGGTGAGACAACATAGGTCGGGATGGCCCTGTCACTTTTCTGGACAATGGAAAAGTGATGTAACAGTGTTT
Organism: Aphrophora alni; assembly: GCA_963513935.1. Taxonomy (NCBI): domain Eukaryota; kingdom Metazoa; phylum Arthropoda; class Insecta; order Hemiptera; family Aphrophoridae; genus Aphrophora; species Aphrophora alni. Next base: position 97,782,955 of record OY740769.1, on the reverse strand, counting down.
TTCTTTAGTAATATGTAACAAGTATGAACTAAATAGTTACGAAGCGATATGTAAATAGAATTTGAGTATTTTTAATACGTAAAAGTGAATATTTTAACTTGTAGAACGTTTGAGATTGTAAGAATTGAAATAATAGGGGATTTAACACTGACTTGTACATTTAATAATTGCCACACGTTGGTGCGACAATTGAAAGAATTTAAATAAACTGGTTTGAATTTAATGTTAATCAGATTTTTATTAAAAAGAATAGAATAATTTGCTCGACAATGGGCGCCAGGTAGCTTAGCTTTGTAATACCTAAAAAAGTGTTAATTTGAATAGAATAATAGAAAATAATCGGGAATCGATATAGTTATATGGGGAGGGGGTAAATGAGTCGAAAACATGACTTGTAATAATAACTTAAAGTAAGGGAAATTAAATTAACTAGATTTCCAAACTAAAGTAAATAACAATGTGTAAAATATTAGCTGTAATTAATAAATAAATTAAATAGGTTGTGTGTGTAATAAAATTAATCAAAAGAACTTGTTGTCATGTGAGAAATATGAACAGTGTATGCAAGAGTTGCAAGAGACATTTATCGCAAACACAGCGGGAAATTAGTAGGCGTCCGTGTGAAAGAATCTGTGAACCCTGGACCACCGGAAATAGAAATTCACCATGTGTTCTAAAATCAGTCTTGGTTGAGGAGTTAAGATGGTTAGACGTGTTTAGTGGAGTCTTAGTTGAGAAGTTGGAGGAACAAGGTGTAGTCTAATGTTTGATTCGATTTTGATGTTTTAAGACAATAACTTGTGCCGAACTAATCAAAATGCAGAGTAATCTGAACAGTACAGTCGAGTGTGTTAAAATGATTAGATTGATTTGAACAGACAAAGTGTTTATTAAAAATAGCGTGTTGTGAATTAGGACAATAGAGTCGCGCACGCAATATTAAAATGGTCGAATGATGAACATTCATAAAGTGTAAAAAATGAACTAATTACGCTGATAGACATTCTTAACACAAACATGCAAAGTGTGATTGAAGTGATTTCAATGGACCTCATTCTCCGCGGACAGAAAAAAAAACTATCATCGATGCCCACGTTACATACACCACTACTGCGTAATGGGTTTTGCGACACCAGCATGGTAAAAAATGTGTTATTTAACACAAAGAACTTAATTTATGTATTATGTGAAATTTAATATGTTTTATGCACTAAATTTTATGATTTGATACCTTAGTAATTACATTTTCTAAATGAATAAATAATAAATGTCTACTGACATATTTCTTTTTCTCTAAAGTAAAATAAATTCAATATTAAGTAACAGATATTTTAATCTGTTTGTTTAATAAATATTTTTTGTTGCAACGTAAAGTTAAATTCAAGTTTTCTAAAAATAGTCCTTCTTCAAAGGCAATAAAAAATTTAATTTGGATAGGATGTTAGTTATAGTTAATTTGTTTGATATTTTTTATAATGATAAATGTCTTGTACTAATATTTTAATAAATTTATGTAAAATTACAGCAGATAAAAGAGTATTCATTCACTACCAAAAAATTCACTGTAAGTACACTTAAAAAAGAACTTACACCCTGAGATTAAAATAATTAAATTAATTTTCTAAATTGGTAAGCGAAAGCTTCCTGGCGCCCTTTAGCTGAGCAAACTTTTAATAAAACTTTAATGAAAATAACTTCATTCTTTTCTTTTAAAAAAATAATAAAATAAATAACATAAGTAATAAATTTGTAATAAACCTTCAGTTTTTTATATTATTACAGCTTACCAATTTTGAAAAAGAGAAGTTAATTGTTAGTTTGTTAAAAATACCTCAGGGCTTTTAAAAGTGTACTTACAGTTGGCTTTTTTGGTGAAATAAAAAAAAATGTTATTTTGTTATGCTGAAACTAAACATGATTTATTTAAATAAACTATTAAAACATTTATACAAGGTTATACAGTACATACATATTCATAATACATATCTTACTATCATTTGAAATCTCAGTATCTTTTAACTTTAAAATTCTGCCTTGAAGAGGCTTAAATCCTTTTTTGTGATTTTAAAATTTGTAGTTGCAACTTGAAACAAAGTATTTTTATGGTGAGTTTTTTAAATCTCACGTAATAAAGATTATTATTATTTAAAAATAAAATTAAGTTCTCTAGATTCACTAATTATTAAACAAAGATTATTGATTTGAATAAATTTAGAAAGTTCATACAAAAGGTTCTTTTTCTTTTACAAAATTATCATTATGGAAATGTCTCTGATTATTTGTTACCACATAACCGATCCTGTAGGCTGGAAACCTCCACGTGGTGAAATCCTATCATCCTGTGTTGCAAACACCTTGCAGATTCAATCTACACTCCTGATGATCAATTGTCCTTTCAAATTCACAGTGTATAGAAATTTCATCAATTTACTAAGAATTATTGTCCAATACACTCTTCAAATGCAAACTACGTCTTACCATGACAAAACTATCTCTGAACTCGCTGAATCGTCACTATTAATGTTTCAACTCTAGAAAAGTCCCTTATTACTTAAAAAAGTTTGTCCGAGTTAAAAACACGTCTGATTACTTCAGACCTCACCTAAAGACTGTTTTTAATACTTAAACTATATTTTTGAAAAAGTTTCTCTGAACACAAAACACGTCTTACCACCTTGAACGTTCTCACTAGACTCTCGACCGCATGTGTATTACTTTAAAAAAGTTTCTCTGAGTTAAAAACACGTCTGATCACTTCAGACCTCGTCTACAGACTGTTTTTAATACTTAAACTACATTTTTGAAAAAAAGATTCTCTGAACACAAAACGCGTCTTACCACCTTGAACGTTCTAACTAGACTCCAGACCGCATGTGTGCCTATGTCTTTGTTCAACTTCCCCCAGCGTCATATATCTAGTCTTGCAACGTTCGCGAGTATTATTCTCACATAGCAACACATACACTGTTCAAACTATTTGCCCGACAACAAGCTTTGTCTATTTTCACAACACATACACTACCTAAATTTTTATTACAAATATATTTGTAATAAAAATATTAATATTTTATACGACATTATTATTTTGGAAACCTATATTTACTTTTTTACATTCCCTTGTCTTAATATGTATTTGAGTCATCTTTTTGACTTCTAAAAACCTCTCCCTTATTCAACTTTAATGTTTCCCGGTTTACTTTAAATATCTAAATCTTAATATAACCATTTTTTTGTTATCTAAGTTAAAATTACCATTTTTGGTATTACAAGATATATAGTCAGCGTTTATGTACACGTGTTCTTTTTATCACAAAGACAAAATATGTAAGGTGTGTTTTATGGCGAGTATGGACTATTTTAATAATGAAACAATGCAATAAAGTTCAATTATGTAGAGAAGTTAGAGTGAGATAATTTGAAGGATGAACTTTGCTTACTTAACAAATAGTGATGCAATTTAGAGAACTATTGCTATAAAGACTAAGTTTAATTTTGTGTTTCAATTTAAAAAATAGAACAATTTGAACATTGATGTGTGCTATTTATAATATGAACAATAAATGGGTTTTTGTAAAACATAAAGCATTATGTTATTGTAAAACATTATGATGCAAAGGTTGTAAGCATGGGACACTCTCCAACCAGTAATTAATAAAACATTATTTAATATTAATAATAAAGATGATCTAATTATAGGATGATAGAAATAATAAGTATTTTATAATAATAAGTAATTATAAAATGTATTTAAACAATTTTCAAATGAACAATAATAATAACCTAATGATTACTAATAAACAATTTAAAACTAAACAAGTGAAAGCGTAATTTCAAATTGTGCGCGTGAGGTGAGATAGACTTGTAACCTTCAAATAGTACAGACGTTGCAAAAGCCCGTGCTAGCAGGAAATTAAACCCTGGAGATATTTCCCATGAGCCTCAGCAAGGAGCGTCTTCTCGAAGCGTGCCTTAGTCAGTCTTTGTCAGGAGTCAGAGTAATACAGTCACGTTATGAGACGGCTGGACAGACACAGTTTTCAACGATAAGATGGAGGATTTTAAGCAATTGTGATGTTGAAGCAAGCTAATATAATATGGACTGGTATTTCGTGAGTAAAGTGATGAACATAAACAATAAGTAATCATTAGGAGACAAAATTTAGTGAAAAAGACATATAAAACTTTTATTCAGATTTGTAGCACATGTATTCTATCACAGGATAGATTTTAGTTTTAAATGTTTACTTAAATATATATTTATTTAATAATGTCCTTATTTTTCTTTGAAATAAAAGGGAGATTTCTTGTTTTTTCCAAAATGTCTGGCTAACTTATTGTATTCACCATTGCCACGTTTATAGAAATAACTGCTAATTACGACCAGAATGTAACCCTACCTTAGGTACAATAGAATAATAATTTGAATAATAAGTTTGTAAGAACGCAGACTTACAAACTAAAGTAACTTCATTTTTAACTAAAAGCTATTAAAGCACAAATTGAATTAATTAATAGATACTTGATAATAAGAATTGAATAGGTAAATCACAAATTAACTTAACTACACTTGCACGGTTAGAGCGACTGTGATGAATCATAATGCAGATGCATAGGACGGAACGAGTGACTTCAAATGAAAAGTTTCTTTTAAAAAGAAAACATGTCTTGGTACAGCACGTATAAACTTTTATTATGTAAAATAAAATATGTATTTGTAGTAATTTATAAATTTTTCAGTGTTATAAGTGTGAATTTGTTACATGATGGTTTTTTGATTAATAAGATGCAATGTCTTATATTTTAAAGTAAAATAATATGTGAGAGTCTTTTTTAGGAGACTAGCTATTTGAAATTCATTTGTTTTCTGTAAAGAATATACTTTTAAAATAATTCAATTTCTTTTTATGAGAAGCAAAATTAAATTCATTTCATTTTTATTAATAAGTTGCAACTGAAAACTAAATTTAATAAAACTTAATTTTTTTTCTTTGTGTTGAGTCTTGAATATAATAGAAGAACTGTGTAGGATGCATGAACATAAGATATTTTACAGGAACTTAATAATTTACATGTACTCTTATTATGTTTGTTTTGTAGAAATAAATAAAATGTACATTTCCGCATAAAAAGGACTTCTATTCTTTCTATCCAGTATTCCATTCAGTACACTGTTTTAAAAGAATTTATAACCCTAGAGATTTTAGTATTCATTTTTAAAATTTAAATTTTTATTTTTATTTATTTTTGTAATTATTATTAAATTACAAATGGCGCCCAACAAGATTAAAACTAGCATTTTAACAAAACTAGAGTCCTCCTTTTTTACTATTGTTACACAATGTGGTGATTATATATGAACAAGGATTATATATACAGTTTCGTGTTAGTTGTGTTATTTTGTGGTTTGGGGTTTATCCTTGTTCAAGATGCTTTGTAACTGGTGATGTCATTTCCTGCATAACACGACTCCCTACCTTGGTTAGAGGGAGCTTGGCATCTTAGCTTCGGGTGGTAGTCATGTTGTGATATCGTTTTATCTTACAACTCGTACACTGCGTGTGCAGCTGTAACTTACAATTACAGTTGCATTAGTTAGGTTTTCTCTTTTTAGAGAAACGCAAGTTCTGAACATCAGTGTCAGAACAAACACTGCTTAAATTAATTTTATGATTAACCCTCCATCTGGCGCATGTTAATTTGTCTTAAAAATTCTTCGTTCGTTTAAAAATTAATAAAATATATTATTTGTATACAAAACCTAACTTATAAGATATCATTTTTCTCTGAATGATGCATAGAATTCATCTATGTAATAAAAAAATAAATTTTTGAAACGGTTTTGGAGTAAGTATGTTAGATGTCAAAAATGATATTAACTTATTTTCAGAAAAACCTGTATCACCCAAAATCACCCAAAATTCTAAGATATACACAATTTTTGAGTATTATTTGTGAATATATTTAGGAAAAAAATATATATAAATTTGTTACATTTTAAAAATGTAAAAAAAATTTTACGTAAAAACTGAATTTTCTCTTTATTTTTTTTAAAAAAACATTAAAAATAGTAAAATATATTTTATACAGAACTTCTATATATCATTATGTCCAGAAAGGTGCATAGAATGTAGGTGTATAGTGAAAAAAAATGTTAGATGTATTACATTTGGAGTTTTTTGGTCAAATACCAAAAAATCGAGAGTAACGGAGAGAAAATTTTCACAGAAATCAGTACATAAACCATATAAAAGATTTTTTTTCATTTTTTTGAAGAATTCCTAGAGATTTGTTATATATTTGTGGATAAAAGTTGCTAAAAAAAAAAAAAATCAATTTTTAAAATTTTCATTAGACATGGGTCACTTATGATAAAAATCTACCTTCACAATAGCCTAGACGTTGAGGTTAGGGCTGTGAAAAAAAACCAAAAATATGAAATATCACTAATAAATACACTCTACAAACATTGAAACATTTATTATAAGTTGTATATACATTTATATATTATGTATATACATATTATAATAAATAAATCGTTTCTTGAAACTAAAAGTTCCAAAAGCAAATCTAGAACTAGGCCTGAATAGTACTAGATTTGGCTAGAATAGGCCGAAAATATGAATTATCACTCATAACTACACTCTACAAACATTGACACATTTATTTTAAGTTGTATAAACAAATTATAATAAAAAAATCACTTCATGAAACTTATATTCACTACAAAAACACAAAGCTATTACACTTTGAAATATCCACATCGGCAAAATTCTTGCGAGATCGAAGTAACAAATTTGAGGTTATTCTTGGTTTTATAAAGTACCACAGCCTTTGTATTTTTCCTTGTACAGATGTGTTTCAAATACAAGGTTAAACATTGAAACCTCCTCTTTACAGTTATATCAAAAACGACAAAATTGTATAAAAATAAAGATCGGATTCTTCAAGACTGTCTAGATACTGAATATCGCAAACCGGTCTGAAAGTTCAGAGGATCATTTCCTAGAATGGATATAACTCGTAAACTATATAAATTAGGATGATTTCGTCTTCATAGTTCGAAAGAGGAAGAAAAATACTATATAATATTGTCAACTTGTAACATTTGGACAAGTTTTAACATTTCGAAAAAATATATGAACATATAGGTGATATTTTCTATATAAAACTCGCCGCGGCAAATTGTCGGAACCTAGCGTTATGAACGTCAACTTCAGTCAAGTCGTGTTTTTATATTTTACGCAACTTTAATTTTTCTAAACCTGGTTATGAAAGGTTGAAAGATTACCTTTTCAATGGTATAGAATACATTTCGATAATATAATATCTACTAGGATAAAAGTTGAATTGCAAAAAATGTAATTTTTAGCGTGTAAAAATAGCGTTAAAATTCTTGATTTGGTTTAATTTTTATATAATAAAAACTATACTAGTTGGAACCATTTGAAAAAGACGGTTTTGAAGAGAAAGACGCGATCTATCAAGCAGTGTTAGGTTATAACTGACTGACAGTAATTTGGAAATAAGAAAAATAGGCAAACGAGACGAATATTTTGTTTAAAACTTGTTAGCGTAAAACTTTGACGTTTCGCATCAAAAATATGCGAATTTCACTAATTTTGGAATATTATAACGTTTTGTGGTATTTTTTTTTTTTGCATGATATGCATCTACGGAACATTAGCTTTCCAACGGTATTTTATTTATTGCGATGGGACAATTTTAAGTGGGCGTAACGTTGAATGGCAAAATTTGTATTTTTTAGTTGGTGAAGTGAGTCATTACTAATGCCGCGACCCGGTCATTTGTTAAAACCGGGTCGTCCACCAGGTCGAGGGTTAACTACCGCATAATTAGTTATTCGTAACTACACCAATTCTATGCCCCAGCTTGATCAGAGTTGGTATCACTTCTCTTCACATGCTTTTTATCATGTGCTAAACCTAACATTTCAAATGACTCAGACATTCAAAGTATTATTGTTTCTTACTAATTCATGTTCCTCTTAATTGTGACATTGTTGTGAAATGTTCATGTGTTATTCAACTCTGCAACTGTTAAGCTAACAGCTAGAAAGGAACAATTGATTTACTCAGTGGACACCATTCCTACACTTAAGACATTGTACAGTAGGTAGGGCACATCATCTTTATATTAACCATACATGTCACGATCTTTGCTTCTTTGTGATAATAATTTTTTACTATGTTTGTTAATTATCATTAAAATTAACTGGTCCTTCGAACATCAAAAGGCTGCCGCTTAAACAAAAATATTTCCTTAGGGAGCCATAACAATTTGAAACCACACCATGATTTTATGGAAAAACTGTATTTAATTTCATTAATTTGTTTTACATTTATTATTTCCTGTGGTTTTCAAACCAATATCATTTGTATATCAAGAGTCATAATTAATATATACATGATTTATAAACAAAACTTAAACCAACATAATTTGAATTGTCATCATTGTAATAATAAAAGAAACATAAATATACCAAAACATTAAAAAAATACTAAAACATTACAGAAACCATAATAAACAAAATAATAAATTTAAATTAATATAATCAGAATGTCTGACACAAAGAAGATTATAAAATGAATTAATTGTATTAAATACAAAACATGATCAACATAGGCCGTATTGAATGAAATAACAATTTCTGAGATTGCCACTTATGGCTATCAAAAATCATTCGCAGAGTATACCTTGGACAACAAAAGTTGTTATGAACGGGTTTTATATTTAAGACTTTTTCTAATATGTAGTTATTAATTTTTAGCTAAAAGGTAATATGTTTATAATATTAACTATGTTTTATATTATTTATTTATTACATTATGAAGGTGAATAAAACTGGGAATGACAGATTGAAAAAGTCATTGTGAAAGATGTACAAGCTAGACTTGAAATAGAACCACAGTTTGGTAAACTGGGCATTTAGAGATAAGTTATTAAAAAAGAATCACTGATATTTGAGCGTGAATGGGTAGAGTCATTTTCTTTTATCTGTAAAATTAATTAATAGAAGTTTTGAATACAAGATGATAAATAAGAGACATAGGTGAGAAGAAGATCATCATCTATAAATTTGGCCATTTTAAAATATCATTAGTATCCTAAATAATTTAAAAAAATTAACATAAGAACCTGATTAACTATTTCCAGTAATAAAAAATAAAGAAATAATAGATTTTTGTGTACCTCCATTTTTGAGAAAATTAAACGAATGAACTTAACAATGTATTCTGCATATGAACATGTGCTTTTCCTTCAAATGTTGGTAGTGTATGTCTTTATTTTTTATTAATTATATCTATAAACCTTTGATATAATTATATATTGCTTTACAGGAATTTATCTTGTAAAAGAGATAACTATGAATAAATATGAATTTTTCAAAAGTTATATTTTTGGTACTTAGTACACTTTTCTAAATAACTTACGACCCTATGAAAAATAAATAAAAACTGAATCTAGTTTTTATCTAAGTTACAGATGATGATGCCCAAGATATAATAAAATAAAATATAATAATTTTTAATTACAAGAAAAAGAAACTATTTCAGTGTGACTAAGCTCAGTGACAAAGACAGAAAAAGATCACGGGGACCTGAAAATCCCAATGTTGACTGATGTATGTGCAAATGGCTTAAAAAGGTATCGGACAACAATATTTCATTAAGTGCCCTTCTCGTTAAATCTAAATCCAAAGAATTCACATCAAGCTTGGAAAAAGATGACATTAAAGCCAGTATTGGTTGGCTTGATTGATTTAAAGGAATTACGTTTACTTCAAAAATGTTTTGTGGAGGGTGGTGGGAATGGATCCGTAGATGTACAAGTAGCAAATGAGCAAAAACTTATTTATTGCAAATGATTTAAGACAGACCTGCCAAAGACATTTTAATGTTGATGAGATTGGGTTATTTTGTAAATGTACATCAGACAAAACACTTTCAAAGGTGAACATTGAAGTAGCGACCAAACACAGCAAGGAATGCAAAACACTTTTACTTGGAACAAATACAGATCTATCAGAAAAAATGTCATTGTTATGGTCGCTGAATCATGAAAAAACATGTTTTATGTTAACAACTACACTGCACACACCATTTATTTATGTAAAATGTAAATTTTGTCTTTTCCTCTTTCCCTAAACAAGATGTCAGTAGACCAGCCTATGGATCAAGGTTAATTGCAAGCTCTTCTTCTGACACCTTGTGATCCAGAACATTCTCTCGAGTGCTTACATTAGTAATGAAATTAAAATTAACATTCTCCATGGCGTATGAATATATAACAGCGTGTGGGACCAAATGACATAAAAAACTACCAGCATAAACAGTTTACTGTTTTCAAAAAGGAGGTTTTGATCAATGTAGGTGATGAGCAAAATGAAATAGTTGAAATCGAAATTCCTGGTGGACAACTAGGAAGCTAACTAAGTACTTGGATTTTTTGATGAACTGAAAAATGTAGAAGTTTTGGCTGATATGAAAAATAGATGTTATGACAGCGAATCTTCAAATGGAGAAGTGTAACGGCCATAAGTTTCAGAGAAACCAATTCTGTCATCGTTGAAGCAAATCATATTGAAGAGTTAAGAAGGTTTGTTGAGAGATAGCAGAACATAAATTACTATTTTCCAGCTTCACAAAACTGGAAATGCTTACTTTACAACTCAGAGTATTAACTCCAAAAACCACATAACAATTTCCAGGTTTTTGATAAAACTGTAAATATTCTGTACTGTACCAATTATTATGAAAAATTTATAAATAAAATAATAATCTATTTTAACTCATTAAATTTAAGGAGGGTAATTTTCTAGCCCATATTAATAACTTGAATTTCTTTAATGGTTCCTTCAGCTTCGAATTAACCAGGTTCGACTCTATTTCTGAAATGAATTCATGCATTAAAACTGATATCTTTAAGATGCACTTACCTAGTCCTGACTTGCTTGGTTTGTTATCGTAAAATTCATATGTTAATTGATTATCTGGTTGCCGACTATGAAATTCTACACAAGATATTGTGAAATTTGTTATTCCCATAATGCCTTCCAAAGGAATGATAGAACATTTTCCCATTATGGGGTCGCCACCAGTTAGAATTTCAAAAGAAGTATCAATTTCTTCTGACACTAGTATTAGAAAATAACATAAATTAGTAAACATACTTTTTGTTTAATTAAATATTATAAGTTTGGTAGTAAACTAATGCACAAATATATTAAAACTAAACCAAACTCTGTGACACAACAGTCTGTGAAGAGTCTATTCCTGGTAGATGGCTTTTCAGTTAAGTAATAATGTGGTGTTAGAATTTGAAAATTCCTGTTGCTGTTGTTTTAATCTTCGCCACCAGAGCTTTCTACCAACTGTAGCTTACCAATTTCTCCATGATGCTGGGTCGTCAAACGGAAATATATTAAAAAGCTTCTTCAATTGAAACAAATGTTGGTCATCCTATAAAACTCGTAAAAAAAAGTTGATAAACGGGTTTTAAAAAACGGTCATTATTCTGGGAATAGGCCTAATAATTATTATCTTACACAATTAATATTTCAAATAATAAGATAGACTAATAAATGAAAAATTGATTTAAAGACTATTTTCCCATCATTTCACTCTGTTTCTTGAATATTAATTTTAATACGATCCAGTGTTACTTTCTTTTTCTAGAAAATTTAGTTCAATTGCAGGTCTATTTTTGTGTTTCAGATGTCAGAACACAAAAAGAGTACTGTTATTTCTTATATTAATATAGTAGTTTCTACTTTTTTACTTGTGTACATTTATTGTAGAGAAAATTGTGCAATTGTGAACAAACCAGAAATATCTATTTTAATATATCCAGAAATATATAATGGTACAAATTAATAGAAGCAAGTCTAATAAACAAATAGGGAATACATATAACCTCTTCCAAATTAAAAATTGGGCTGAAAAAATGTAAGAAACCATAGAAATACTGGTAGTTGTAAAATATATAAATTTGTAAAATTAGGCCATTATCAAATAATTAATAATCAGAAAGTTACACATTTTGAATTTTAATTGTAGCCAAGCCAGAGTATAGATTACGTGGTAAAATTTTGACCTATATTAAAAAAAGATTATGTAAAGTAAAAATTCGATATAAAGTGTTTATTTGAATAATTAAAATTGTTACAAATCATTTTTGGAATTAAAATATAGCTAAAAGGTTAAAACACTTAAAATAATTTCACAACACAACGAACTCGTTGCCTTGACAACGGATTCACCGGCCAATGAGAATGGACGACTCTAATCAGTGCAGTTGTAGCCGGCAAGCTTGAAGAAACCAGAGCGTCCTTTTTTGATTTTTGAAGAGTGCTGAGAGAAACGCCGACAGAACAAGATGTGTATTTTTTGTGTGTGCAAGAATGAATTTCGCGGTCATACCGACAGAAGTTGAACGTAACAAGTACTAGTAAGGAACCACATAGTGAACAATTTGACTAAATTATTTTCATAACAAATTAAAATTTAAATTACATGTACTTTTCTTTTGTATAAACAAATTTGCGTATAAAACAGGATTTCTTGGCCAGCACAAGCTCCCCTTCCCCGAGATAGTGTAATTTTGAAATAAAGAAACTTTTTGACATATAAATCATTTTAAATTTGTATCATTAATCAATATAAAAGACAATCTAATTTGATATTGTTAAGTTAACCCAAAACTAATTACATAGCAAAAAGTTTTGTTATAAATATCATAATCAATTTTCTTAACCCATTTATGGCTGTTTCTATAAGTGATACAGCCTACATTCTTAAGCCTGGATAATGCCATTGATATTGAAAAATGCAGAAAATATGGTCTAGCTGCGACTTCTGGGAGCATATAGAAACATTCAGAGTGGTGTAATAGAATACTGGTGGAGTAAAAAGAAATTTGTATTTATCTTTATTATTGGTGATCATCCTGCAATGCATAATATGCTTTTATATTTATTTCCTTAGTAATTGTTGAGTAAATGAGTCAAACAATTCAGTTTTCATTTTGTTGACAACAAGGTAGATGTAATATTTGTTAGAATAGTGATAAAAGCAAGAGAGAGGTTTATAGTTTAAAAATGTAAGTATATGTGAATTGGCAACATAAAATGAGAAATTTGTAATACCTAAAAAGGGTTAATTTAATTTGAATAATAAAAGTAACAGGGAATCGTTTAGAATTAATTTGGGAGGGGGTAAATGAGTCGAAAACATGACTTACATTATAATTTAAAATAAAGAAAATTAAATTAACATAGATTTCCAAACAGAAGTAAATAATAATGTATAAAATATTAATTATAGTTAATAATGATAAATTAGATAGTGTGTGTTATAAAAAATATAAACAAAAGACTTGTTGTCAAGGGAATATATTTGAATAATGTGCGTGACGAGATGTGATTTGTAATTAATGCAAACAGCGAGATTTGAGTAAGAGTCCGTGTGGAAAAATCTGTAACCCCTGTGCCAACAGGATATGGAATTCCAGCATGCGGTCTTCAGTCTGAGTCCAGAGAGTAAGGGTGTTTTTCAAATGAGTCTTCTGGAAAGATTAGGCATAGTGCGATGTACTAATTTGATATATAGAACTATTAAAAATGTAAAGAATTTAATTGTCAGTCTTGTTAAGAGTCTCAGTTAGTGTTTGGAGAGAAGAATTGTATTTAAAGTGTTAAAAAGTCTGAGTAACGAGCCGGCATGAATCGTGCGTTAAAGAACAAAGACAATTGAGCGTCGCATTTCACATAATAGACAATTACGCGTGTGAAAGTAAAAGACAAAATGGTGAACAATTTCGGAGTGTTTAATGAACAATAAAACTAATGAACATTCTAAACATAAACTTTAATCGAAATTAGTGAACACTCGCGGAATACGGTTGAGATGATTCATACGGGTAAATTAGCACTTTGTGACACTTAGAAAATGTTGGTTTGATTAAATATTTAAAATCGCGGGTAATGTAGTGGGGATAACTTTGAGTCAAATGCGTATCTGATGATCTTTAATACCAAACAGAATAAATTTATAAATAAAATAGATTTCCAAATAAAAAATAATGTATAAATTTAAGATAATTTTTAAATAAAATGTTTATTAATTGTGTGTTATGTGAAATGATGTGATCGAACACTTTTTAGGAAGTGAGATAGACATTTGAATCTAACGGTGGTTAAGATTTCTACATACACAGTTTAACCGGAACGAACAGGTTTTGGATTGCACGATGTGAGCAGTCTGTCTGAAAATGGGGTTTGATGCTGAAGGACCTACAGGATGTAGTTCTCCGAGTTTTCTATTCAAAAATAAAAAACGTGTTTAAAACTAATATTTTTGTTAAAGACATAGTGTATGAACATTCTTAAAAGTACTAATGACAATGTTTTATGTTTTTAAGATCGTATTTGCTTTAAAATAAGGAAAAAACTAGATTGTGCAACTTTGAACATGTGCTTTGTGCATACGGACAATAGACTGTTGTGTTTTACATGTTGTATGAACCATGTTTTCAAGAATCGCAATACGAACATTAATCGAATCACAAGGTAGTCAACATAAATTCAACGCTCAAAACGCAGGCTGAGGAACAGTGATCGTTAAGAACAATGAGTTTCTGCAGTTTGGTAAAACCGTGTACATAACACGTTATAATTCAAATCTGTAATTTTTATATAATATGTTCTATGTTTATTTTTATATTTTATAGATGTAAATTCAATCAATTTTACTTAAATAAGTTTATTAGTCCAAATACCAATCAGGTAATGGACATAACTAATTTTCTTTTTATATATTTTTGTACTCAGACGAATGAGTAAATAATAAATTTAATATTTTGACTTCATGAGAGTAATTTAATACTTGCAAGTTTTCTTAAATAAATTCAATTCGTAATAATGAAAATAGACCTTGTTTCAAAGGCATTAAAACTTAAATTCAAGTAGGGTGTTAGTTATAATTGATGTTCATGATATGTTTCTTATGGTAAATGTTCATGTATAGATGTTTTGCTTGTCTAATAGGGGCCTAAATGTTTATGTTAAAATTTCAGTTTCAGTGTTTTTCATTCAACCAGGTCACTGAAAGTACACTTTTGACAGAGCTCACACCCGAGATAAGATTTTAATTTAAATTCATAAAGTAGAAATAATTAACTTTTCAAAATTGACAATATGTCTGGCGCCCTAAAATGCTGAGCAAACTTTTAAATCTAACAGTAATCGTAAATACATTTTTATTTTCCTTAAGTAACTTTAATATATGAACTCCCCTCTAGTTCGTAAATTTTCAATAGTTACAACATGCAAAAAAATGCCAGTGTTCTCATAGAAGTCGACGATACAAAGGACCATAAGTGAACTTTACCTCAAAAAAGGATTGGTAACAAATGTGTTATTTAACACACACAATGTAATATCTTTATTGTACAAAATTTAATGTTTCATGTTTTAATTTTATAATTTAAATTTATACGTAATTGTATTTTTTACATAAATAAATAATAAAGGTCTACTGACATAATTTTTTTTTTATAATGTAAATTCAATTTTAGCAAACAGATATCTTTGGTCTGTTAAGATTAATAAATGATTTTTTCAGTTGCAACGTTAAGATTAATTCAAGATTTAAAAATAGACATTCTTCAAAGGTATTAATATTTCAATTCAGCTAGGATGTTAACTATAGTCGATTTATATGATTTCTTTGTGATGATAAATGTTTATGTATTAAAATTCTGTTAATAAATTCATGTCAAGTTTCAGCAAAATAAGGATTATTCATTTAACCAAGAAAATCACAGTAAGTAAAGTACCCTTTCAAAAAAACTTACACCTTGAGATTTAAATAGGTAAATTCATGTTTTTCTAAATTGATGTCTAACATCTGGCGCCCTAATTGTCGAGCAATTGTTAACTTAAATAAATAATAACTTCATTCTTTTTAAAAATAAATAACTTAAAATTATATCCCTTTTCATTCTATTATTACAAATTGTGCATTAGAAATGACACAGGTGGGGTGGAAAGAGTTTAAATAACCAGGGAACACAAAGAAAGGGTTTTTTTCTGGGTGGATGAGGTAAATAGAATTGTCACTCTCATGGAGAGATCGTAAGTAGGTTTTGGTGAAGCAATGAAAGGTTGGTTGCTAGGGAGGAGGCCAAACTGTGGTAGTCCTCTCTAAATGCTAGTGAATTTGGACTTGAGATTTGGGGGACAGGGAGTCTTGAATCAATTAACTCCAGAGAATGATAAAGGTGGGCAACTATTTCTCTTTTTGTGTTTGAGTTTCGTATTGAGGGTGAAATCTAGAAGTCAAATTCAGTGTTGAAATATTCTAAATGAGGGAAACATGTTAGTCAGCAGGCAAGACTCTGCACATTAGCGGTAATGCTTTTGATGGCCACAGCAAACAGGGTCATGCTCAGCACACTACCCTGAAGGTATTAAAGTTACTGGAATATATTAAAAGTTACTTAAGGAAAATAAAAATGAATTTACGATTACTGTTAGATTTAAAAGTTTGCTCAGCATTTTAGAGGTACCACTCTCTAAATGATAACGATCTAACAATATAGTTCCACAACATTCACTTGATTAGTCCATATATAGCCCATGATTTTTAAATATTCTTCTCGCCAAGCCATATCATAGGCCTTTATCAGGTTAAAAAACACTATAACCAGTGTCTGATGCAAGAAAAGGGCATTTTGCATGGCAGACTCTAAGAAACCAACTGATCAGTAGATAAATGAACAACCCTGACAAAAGCACATTGGTCATTACAAAGCATCTAGTTACTTTCAAGGTACCAAACAAGGCGCCAATTGACAATTCTCTCTACTAACTTGCAGTGTACACTGGTGAGAGAAATAGCACAATAATTTCCTGATTCAGTTTTTTTTCTTTTACTGGTTTGAGAAGAGGAATTACTGTAGCCTACAACCAAGCATTGAGGTGTCAATGTTCCTCGAATGTACGATTATATATTTTAAGGAGAGTTCTCTTTTCCGAAGAAGGGAGGTGTTTAATCATAGAATAAACTATGTTATCAGGGCCTGGAGGCGAATTCTGTCCCGCCAAAATATCAGACCCTAATACCTGTAAGGGTATTTTGTGATGATTCTTCTGAATGAAAGACCTTCAGAAACAAAGTGAAAGGTGTTTCTTTTTGACACCATGAAAACATGGGACATCCCCAACCAATAAACAATAATAAAAGTATAGTTGGTGATAGAGAATATTTTGTAAATTGTGATTAGTAAATAAATGGTACTTGTGAGTAACGTGTTGGAATTAGGAAATATATAAGTGATAATTTATGTGAGAGGTAGATGGATAAATAAAAAAAGTAAACTTTTAAAAGAAAAGTGTTTTTATAGAAAAATGACAATATGTCTATATCATGCATTTTAATTTAACAAAGAAACAAATTATAGCATCATTGAACATTCTAGAACAAAGGTATGTCTTACATATCGCATGATACTCCATATAAGGAAGCAAAAGGAGACTTGTTATGCTGATTGGTTAGTGATCAAATGTTCTGAACGTGTAGCAAGAGGAGGGAGAAAAATAATCCTTACTCTGCTCCTCCCTTCTTCGTGGAACATCGAATGGTACAGACGTGTTAAAGTGT
Organism: Aphrophora alni; assembly: GCA_963513935.1. Taxonomy (NCBI): domain Eukaryota; kingdom Metazoa; phylum Arthropoda; class Insecta; order Hemiptera; family Aphrophoridae; genus Aphrophora; species Aphrophora alni. Next base: position 97,765,274 of record OY740769.1, on the reverse strand, counting down.
AAAACTTTCTTGTTATATCGTCGAGTTGCAAATGAGGATTGCCGAATAAGCTCTCCTGGAACGAGGGAGAGTTTAAAAGCCGTATATGTGGAGGACACTGCCCTCTATAACAAATACATATGAAAAGATTATATTTAAATTATAAATAAAGATAAACATTAATGAACACCAACCAGTAACAGTAATAACATATGTAGAGCTAACATTAAGCTTTTCTTCGTCAATAATTAGAATATTAGATGGAGTTTCTTCAGGTTGCTTTATTTCATTTATATCATGTTCAGCACTTTCATTTACACTATATGTCCAAACATAATTTAAAGCTGTAAGAAAACGAGATCCAGCATCAGGACTAACTTCTAGGTATACTATTTCATGTATAGTAGTACTGAACATACCTAATCCACAGTTTTTGATACATCTAAACAAACAATAGCAATGGAATAATTAATAACACTCAAAACATGACAAACAAGAGCAAATATAAAAAAATTTCAGCGTCTTCTCTAGACTTTGATGTTTCATACAAATAGTAAAATATAAACATAGATACCCCAAAAAAGTATTTATTTAATATATTGTTATCTATTTTTCTTTATGTTTTGACAACCCTGGGACTGTGTTGTTCTACTACTTGACACAGATTAATAAGTTTCAACATGCTTAAAACAAACATAGAAACAAATTTGTAAAGTATAACATAAATTTGCTGCAAAATAACATGAAATTCTCATCAATATAGCTTTCTTTTCCAGGAGTCTTTAATAGATGATGAAAATGGAAGAACTGAGAAATCATTTTGAATCTGTCACATGACATTATTTCACAAAAATACGATAATCAATTAGATTAGATTTTACATTTTGTGCCATAATAATGACTAATAATCCAAAATATGATTTTAGTTCATCAATGGACATTAGGCCTAGACCTAGCAACACCACCTGCCTAAAAGATATGTTGTGTGCATATTTGTTACATTATATACCTGATACTAGAAAAAATAAGTTAAAACCGGTCAAAAAGCACATTGTAATACTCAATTTTTGAATTTTGATTTGGTACCATATTATCAGCTGATTGCTGAAAAGGAATTTTTATGATTGGTTGAAAAAAAGACGACGTAAGTCAAGTTGACGTCTGTAAATAACATTTGAAATAAGGGAAAGAAAAATTAAAATAGATTTCAAAAAATATGTATTTAAAATAAATAATATTTAGTTTTAAGATAGAATGAGTATTGGAGTGAAATTTTGTGTATGTAAAAGTGAGAGTGTGTGTTACCAGGCAAGAATGATTTGGACAATGTCCGTGGAACTACAAAGGTGAACTCTGTGCTAGCATCAAGCGTGCAGGCACAAGGTTAATTAGAGAGTCTAGAGCTGGTATCTGAAATGGTCAGACGTGTTTGTGAGTAGTGAAAGAAATATTTGGACAATGAAATTTGTATTTCAATGATTTTTTGAACTTGTGAAAAATGTAATTTAATGTTTAGGAGTCTAGAGCTGGCATCTGAAATGGTCAGACGTGTTTGTGAGTAGTGGAAGAAACATTTGGAGGACAATGAAATTTGTATTTGAATGATTTTTTTGAACTTGCGAACAATGTAATTTAATGTTTAAGAGTCTAGAGCTGGCTACTGAAAGAGACAGACATGTTTTCCCATACAATGTAGAAACATGCACTTTATAGTAAAAGACGGTTTTAAAGTGCTGAATAGAATACAATGGGTGAAAAGTAAAAACAAGTAATATTAATAAAAACAGTTGTTGTGAGTATTATTGAAAAGTGATTTCGAGAGACAGACATGATTTCATTTAGAACATTATGCAAACAGTGGTGGAGTTATCATCAGAAAACTAACACATCAGCGAACTGCAATGAACAATCTTTCCTGCAATATAGGATTGGTAACTGGTGTTATAGAACACCCAAAATTAAATGTTGTAAAACCATTTTAGATTAATTATTGTTTGATGTATTAGTTATAAGTTATGATATAAGTTATGATTTTGATATTTTCTTTTTATAATTACTTTGCTGTTAAAAAATTTAAAGATGCCTACTAAAAAGAATAATTTTATTGAGATAAAATAATTTTAAAATACATAAAATAAATAAGGATAAAATAAAGCAAAAGCTTAAAGTTTCAAATATTTATTAGTATAAATGAGCTACAATTGTTTCGCCTTGCGGCATCGACGGGCTACGTAGCCCGTCGATGCCGCAAGGCGAAACAATTGTAGCTCATTTATACTAATAAATATTTGAAACTTTAAGCTTTTGCTTTATTTTATCCTTGAATATGGAGTTTCAACAAGAAATATCTGCTATTACATTAAAGTTTAAAATAAATAAGCCTAATTAAATCATTTTAATGAGTAATTTTCTAGAAGTTGCAACTCAACACTTAAATTAAAGATTCAAGATTTTGACATTCTTAAAAGGTAAAACATAAACATAAAAAATAAAAGTAGGATGTTTAATTTAGTAAACTTATAATAAATTTATGTATTTGTTCAATAATGTGTTTAATAAAGAATGTTCAGTTTCAGGAAAATAAACAAGGACTTCTTACTTCTTATTTACCGTTAAACCACTTAAAAGTACACTTAAAATAGAATCACGACCCTGAGAATTTTTATTAACAAATTAATAATAATTAATTTTTTTTTTACTTTTTAAATTTGGTGAGTTAATTCCACCTGGCGCCCATAAAGCTGAGCAATTTATTTCAATTCTTATTTTTTTTATTGGTTAGCAAAAAGTAAGTTCCTCATATTTTTTATATATTTTACAACATCCAATTTTGTTGCTTCATCAACTGTCAAGATACAACTGGATTTACACCATGACTTCCATTAAATGGAAAATGTAACAACGGGTTAATCTCAAAACTCCATTTCCAAGCATTTTCTCATTTACTATACTATTGAGCTTATAAAATTCACTTTCATTTATTTCCTTATCTGAGAAATTATCATTAGCCACAGTTCCACTTTCCTCCAAAATGTTCTCTACAAATTGAGTAAATACATCATTCTCCACAATCAAGTTCTCATGGCACACCATTATAACTAAGCGACTGAGAAAGATACGATGTAGTACAGTTATAAATTAGTTGGCAGCTGCAGACGAAAGCACAGAGTGTTGAAACTTGAAGACAGGCAATGCCCGACTTTATACATTACTTATCTCTAACACAAAGACAGGTGATGCTAAATACAAGATTTTAAACGATAATTAATTAGGACAAACAGGGCGCTCGTTCAAGACTAGATTCAAGGAACATTTACCTAGCCATAAAAAAACAACAACAGACAGACAAAAATCAAATTATGCTGAACACCTGATTAATGAGAACCACAATTACACGGACATAAACACAAATTTGCAAATATTATACAAAACCAATAAAGGTACAACAATGAATATATTAGAAGAATTCCAAATATATACAGAATATAAGAAGAACCCAGACAACATGTTAAATGACAAACTGAACTTTTCTTCCAACCCTATATATGATATAATAACAAAAATTAAAACTAAATAAACATAGCAAACATGTTTACATTTCATTTCAGCTAATCTTAATTATCAGTATCATACTGATAACTGCTGTATAGATCCAGTACCATACCTGCAGCTGGACAAGTAAGACATATAATGTGGCCACAAACAATTTTATTATTTATGTACGACGAGTCATACTCCGATTTTATATGTGTTAGTGTTTTGTGTTACGTGTCTATGTGTTAGTACGGGCCTGATGAAGCCGACAGTGTTCGGCGAAACAGCGCTGTAGCTAAAACCAATATACGGACTGAGGACAACCTCTAAGGTAAGTACTTGTAGTGGTGGTAAAAAACATTTTTTTTACAGTTAAAATATGTAGGAGTTCATTGTTAAATATTTTTATAAACACTTAAAAACAATAAAGGATTTAATATAAAAAATAGTCAACAATAAAGTAAAGTTTAAAAAATAATAATAATAATAAAAACAGAATGTAGTAAAATTTACGAATGAATAGTGATCACGTAACAATGAACTAAGAGTAGTAATCTAGGGTTATTGATGAGGCGACTCTTCATACTTAGGGACATCTATATCTCCAAAATGTTTGGATTTGTGTAAAAAGTCCCTCGTGTCTTCAATTAAATTTCCTCCGTTGAATTGGAAGAGGCGGATGGAAAACTTGGCCACCACAGGTACCCTACCTTACACCCATGTATTTTTATTTAAAGGAGTATGTTAAACAAAATGTCTATAGAAAAGGGATTCGGAACATTGAACATTTGAGACAACAAATTCAAGAAGCAGTGACATCAATAACATCAGATGTTCTAGATCGAGTGTAGGAAAGTTGGAATATTGATTGGGCATTTTCAGTGCTACCCTCGCAGCTTCCATAGTACTCAGATAAACAAGAAAAATAGTTGTTGATCTGTTCTTTTATTTTATTCATATTCCAGGTTTTTAAATGTATATTTTTGTTCGGGGAATTCATAATAATTTTAATAATACTGAGGAGCTCTTGAGTCTTTATCCAATGCAAGGAACTACACAGGACACTGATTTGATTGAAAGTCTAATGAACTAGATAAGCTCAACTTTGATCTCACAAATCTGGCTGGAATCTCCACTGATGGATGTCTAGCAATGGTAGGGGAAAATAAAGGAATTGTTGCTGTGGTTCAGAAAAGTAAGTGGGGGAGTAAGTAACAAAATATTTTATCTAATTGTGTTCAGTGTTAATGTAAATGTTTTAAGTGCTAAACCTAAAGAGATTGACAGTGAATAAATAACTTAATAAATCAAGTTTACCTGCAATTCAGAAGCTAATGAAACATGTATTAAAAATATTTAATTAGAAGATTGATTTCACCAACACAATAGTGTTTTATGTAATAAAAGTATTGTCGAAGAATTACATACCCTACTACTATATTTTGACCATCAACTCTAGTGAAACGAATCTTTTGTTTTGTTGACACAGCTGGTTGAGTTCCATTAACAGTATAAACGGTTAACACAAAAGTGTATGTTTTACCCATCTTGAACTTTCCATGTGGGATAACATACTCCTTCTCTAAACAAAAAAATAAATTATTCATTAAGTAATAATAAGACAAAATTTAAGTATTAAAATTAATTAACGAAGGAAGATGTATATATGTGATCACATAACCAAAGTAGGGCATACTAGAAATTGTGTACTAATTTAGTATGACATGTCTTTGTGATATTGAACTTCTCACAATATTTAAAATTAACAGTTTTTTTAATATCTTCTATTTACACTGAAAAAAACTATTATTGTCCAATCATACGCTGTTAAAGTCATTTTATAAAGATTATTTATATCTTTAAAATAAACTATTATACAACATTGCATAAACTTTCTCACATGTCTACAATATACTAACCAAATTAAACTATTAATCGCAAAAATGTCAGTTCGTTGGTTTCAGAAAGTGAAAATGAACCCTGGGGACGCCACCTTTGAAAAAAAAAAGTATATATTTAAATAGGGCCTAAATTTTGATAATATCAAATACATCTATATAAACAAAATTCATCCGCAGCATTCATGTAAAGATCCATCAGAAAACATGCCACAAAGCAGACACCACTCTACCTGAATAAAACTACAGCATTCTTCCATAATGTCTCATGGCAAAAATACAACTAAAAACTCCATTAGGACAGCTCTCTTAGAAGAGGTGTCAATACTATGCATCCACACACACTTAAATAACAGTTCCCGACACAATCTGCTGTGGGGCAAGCTCCCAATCTCCTTAAAAAAACCAACTTAACGCTCTTTGGCTCGTAGCTCACTTCATATCACAAAACAATGAAACTTCACACCTTCAATTATGATCCCCAGGTCAAAACATAAATATGGCAAAATCCCAGCCAAAACCATCAGACGTTCTCTGGCTCACTGAGGAAACACACCACAACATATCTCTCTATCTCAGACTTTCTCGGCCACTCCTAGCCCAACTCAACAGTTAGTTAGTATATTTGGGGTCCGATGCTATACAGCCTTTTGTCACTGCGATCCAAATGGGAAAGGCAGAAGTGGATTCGTGCCGCTTCTGTCTGACATATAAAGAGACAGCCAAACATTGGCTATGTGAGTGTGAATCTCTAACCTAAAAAAGGGTACTTTACCTCAACATTCCTTTCCTCACCTCATCAGACAACTATCTCCAGAACTATCTCCAACGACACTTCATCATTGGAAACACTTGACATACTCATATCTGCTATTGGGGAAAGAGGGAGATATTTTTGAAAAGTTACTATCATCAACCATCTCCACTTCAAGTTCTGTCAGAAGCTGTGTTAAGGGATTTTTGTGTTTTTGTAATCTAAAATCATTTCGCAGCCTCAGTATTAAGAAAAAGCCTACTACAGGCTAATTTACCCATATTGAACTACATAAGGAGTCTTATTGTGGGGGAACTCGTCTGCTCAAAAAGTGCAAAGAATAAATATATAATGAAAAAAAAGAACTGTGAGACTAGTAGGAGGGCTACGAAAGCTGAAATCCTGCAAAGGGACTTTCAAGGAGTTGGGGATACTTACACTCCTTTGTACATATATTTTCCAAACAATTTGTTACCTAAAATACAAGTGTACTCCACAAAGAAATCGAAATATACATAATTACAACACCAGGCAAGAAAGTGATTTACGGATTAGGCAGCATAGACTTGAAATTTTTTTAAAACTGCCTTCTCAAGCAGGAGTTGTACTTATTAACAAACTCAATAAAAATTCAAAAAATTTCAAAACTAGAAAGCCTTTAAGAGGAATTTGCAACAACTCTTGGTGTCAAACTCTTTTTTACTTAGTGGAGGAGTTCATCAGCCACATGTGGATGATCGAGTTATATTTGTTTTTTTTATAGTTTTGATTTTGATCACCCCCTGGGTGCTTCTTGGGGCGATTTTTCAACTTGGTGATGTTGTTGCTTGTCCAGGGATTAAATTTGTTTCTATTTATAATTTTGATTATAATCAATTATAATGCCTTATATTTATTGTATTACATTTTAAGGATTTTGTTTGTGTTGCATGTATTATTTATTATGAAAGTTAAACTAAAGGTATTGGCAACATTGTAAAATTGTATTTAAATTAATAATGTTTGGATTGTATAAATATTTGAGGTATATGATTGATTGATTGATTGATTTATTAGCCTCATTTGGTGTAAAAATAGCATTGCTGCAGTAAACATTTGAATTGTCATAATAATGATATATACAATACACAATAAACATATTCTCATAATACACATACAATACAAGCAATATGTAATTATATAAACTATTTTTAATGTTATGTAATTTTATTTATTTGTTATTGTTGATTTCATTTGTTTGTTTTGTAATGAATGTGGTGTTATGAAAAAGTTATAACTGATTGGAAAAATCTTTTAAAATGTTTGACAATTTTATGACTTGGCCATACAATGTAATTTGTCAACGGCTGTAATAAATGAATTGAAATGAAATTGCCTCCTGGTGCCAAAGGAAAACTATGCTTATACCTAGCGACCTACTCTACAAGCCACTTTCTGACAGGGAAGGCAAACTGGAGTAAAAACCGGCAACCCACCTCCCTGCAGGGAAGAGAAATTGAAGTAACACTCAGCACCCTATTATCCTACTCGTACCTTCATCACGCATATAAATCCCATGACCAAAGGCCAAGATTATTCATCTTGTAAGGAGAGCTGCTGAGAAGCTCGGTGGCAGAGCCGCTTGCAAAGGTAGCGCAGGGACTCTGTCATGGCAGAAGGACATGACAGCTCTAACTCCACCGACCACGCAGTGGACATCACCCCGACCTTTAATCACGTACTCAACCACCAACTTCCCCCATAGCAATCCCTAAGCTCTGAATAGGCTTTCCCAAACCCGACATCTCACTCTACATCAACTTGATTGTTTGTTAAAAAAGTCCTAAGATGTGGTCAAAATATACTCACCAAATCTAATTAAATATGGTCCATGATTTTGGAGATGATAGAAAGCAGATGATTAAAATATGGTGCCAGACAGACATCATTTAAAAATTTTGTTCACATGTAGCCTCTAAGGAACCAATCAAAACATATTGATTACCAACAATTTAAGTTCACGAGTTATCTATATAAAAAAAAAAAAATTGACCATAGACTGTCGTAAAAGACATAATTTCTCAATATTGACTCTACTGATTTCATTCAACTTTAGTTAATGCACATATCCATGAGAAAAATCAAACCTAATAATATATTATGGTTCAGGAATAATTAGAAACACGATCCTTGATTGCTATTGTAACATAGTAAAATAATGGGGTTAAAACCAGCGACGTGATTGGATATTCAGAAGTAGGTCGAAGATTCTGATTGGTTCTTAGCGTACGCAAGTGTGGTAAAATTAATTAAGGAAAGCTGTAAATTATTAACGAAAAGCATCCAAGAAAACTATTTTGTATAATAAATAGTCTTAGTATGATTTTATAATAAATGTTTTAATGGAAAATCATGTAAAAGTGTAAAATGAATAATTAATTATAAATTGATGTGTCAAGGACTTTTTGGAGGAAGCGCGGGACAGAAAATCTCGTGGTTTAGTCAGTCTTAGTGAGCCTTAGCTAGAGATCAGATGTAGTAAAAATGTGAACTTTACAGTCGGGAGATGAACTCTGACGAGGTCAGACCTGTTATAAAATTGTCTAGAGAAGTTTTTGATAATGTAGTGCAAAATGTTAGAAGAGTTATAAGAAGTATTTTGAGTGATAATTTGCGTTAGTTAAGGACTAGAAATCAATGTGTATGAGAGACAGACATAATTTGAGTAGTAACATTGTGAATAACGTATTAATTATTATAAGATTTAAATACCGTGAGACAAAGGAATGAGACAATTAGCGTGTTTGTATGATGATAGGACTGTAGATACAGATCCTTTAAAATGAACATTTGTATTTATTGCTTAATAAAAAGAACAAAGAATTCTTAAGACAATAGAATCTGAGGACTAGATCGGAAGGACTATTATTCTATACGCGAGTGCTAAAGAAATCGTGTACCGTGTGGTGAATTTGGTTCATAAAGACAGAACATTTTTTATAAGCTATGAACAAAAACTCAATAAAATGGGAAAACTGCAGGCTTTGAAAAATTAAATGTAGAAATGCTGAAAGCAGATTGAGATACAGCAGCTGATTTACTAGTATATTTGTTTCACAAATCTGAATAAAACAGTATCTACCTGAAGATTGGAACATGAGCATCTTGATGAAGATCCCTAAAACAGAACATGGGATCAAACTAAATGTAACAAGAAAAGGGACATCACTTTTTATCAGCTCCCAGTAAGGTCTTATCAAGATACTGAATAGGATTCATCAAGAGATAGAAGAAAAAGAAAGGACAAATATTTGGCTTCAGACCGGGTCGGTCATGTATGGCTCTTATAAACACAATCAGGATAGTTATAGAACAAGAATACAAAACATGTTGTATCTGTTGTTTGGACTGTATTAAAAAAAACATATATATATATATATATGGTATATATATATATATATATATATATATATATATATATATATATATATATATATATATATATATAATCATCATAAGACTAATAAAAGTTAGGTTGAGGATAATGGCAGACTGTCAGCACTATTATCAGTGGTATTGGGGGTGTGAGACAGGGATGTCTAATGTTACCTTTGGTTTTTGTTCTGATTTTGGACAGGGTTCTTTAGGAGCCAGAGGTGAGGAAAGAAGTCAACAATTGGATTTGAGAAATAAATTGGAGGATGTGTATAATGCAGATGATGTGTCACATAAGCTCACTGACATTAGAAGAAAGCTGTCGGACTTGACTGAGGCAGTGGAAAAGGTGAGTTTGTAGGTCAACCAGCAAAAAATCAAATCTATGGCTGTTAACCCAGTGGTATAAATTGGTGTAATGGTGGATGGTGTGGCTCTGGAATGTATGGAGAAGTTTATGTACTTGTGCAGTGTGGTGTCGCTGAAGAGTGAATCAGATGAGAATGTAGAAAGGAGGATCAAAAAGGCAAAGGACATGGACAGCTGATGCCAATATGACAGTCCACAGAATTGAAAATGGCAAACAAACTAAAGTTATTTAACACAAATGACACGTCAGTACTTCTGTAAATGTGTGAAACTTGGAAGGAGGCGATGACCTTAACCAGCAGGATAGAAGTATTTGTGAATGGACACCTGCAATGAATTTTGAGAATTTGGTGGCCTGTTGGGTTTAGGAATGAAGATCTTTGGAGTCAAGCAAATGAGAGGTCAATGGAAAAGAAGATAAAAAGAAAGGAAATGGCATTGGATTGTTTTTGTCTTGGGAGAGCGGATGACACAATATCAAGAAAAGCCCTTGAATTTCCCCTTAAGGCCAAAAGAAGAAGGTGAATGAACGCCAAAAGAAGAAGAGGAAGGCCAAGGATGACATGGCAAAGCACTGTAATGAGGGTGGCTGACAAAAATTGAAGATGTTTTAGGCTGACAGAGTTCGCTGGATAGTATTTGTTAAGGCCCTTTGTTCCACAGAGAGATACAGGACATAAGTCAAGTAAATGTGATGCAAGGTTGTGAGGAGATATTGTAGTATATGAATGTGCATTGTGATGAATCAGTACATCACACAAGTATACATTCCAGGTTACATATTTTTCTTTTGCATCTCTGTATGTTAATTATTATCAGCTCTTCATTTCTTGAAATTGTTATAATACTAATTGCCTCTTTCTCCTTAACATCGCCAAGGGTAGCTTTTATTTCATTTAGTATCTTATTATATCCCATTATATATTTCCATAGTACAATTACACCAGAGTTTTGAATTACTTATACATTAGTGCCCTTTTCAAGTAACTTTAACTCCCTGGGTACAAACATATCAATCGTAGTCTCAGATTTTACAAAAAAATTTGTAGCATTTTTCATTACATCGATGATTCATATTAGGGAGTGATAAATTTTTATGACACTATTTTTAACTAACACTTGGACTTCAGAAGAGCGCTCCCATAGGTCTTCATTTCTTTCCCTCACCATGATTTAAGTGCCATAGTAGCCATACTTTTAGCATACGCCGTTTGAATTTCAGCATCTACCATTTTCTTAAGTTTTCCAGTCCTTTTTGTGGCCCTACTTTCAGTCTGTACCTATTTGCTTTTCATTTCTGCAAGTAAACTTGTGTTTTTGTTTTCAATCAAGTAGGTCAGAAAATTGGCGATCCTACAAACATTAACTTTTCAACCAACAATCACTAAGATAACTTATCTTTTCTTCAATTTCCTTCTTGATATTTGTAGTTCTCTTCACCAGCATACTTTAAATCGCTGATTTTCATTTCATTAAATTTATTTACTAATCTGTAAAGATCAGTTTCTTTCCTCTTCTTCTAATGAACAATACCAAAGACTTGTAATCCTGATCCAGAGATAGTTTTTTCTTTATGTACAAGGTTTTCTTCTGCAGATCACAATTTTGTTTGTTTATCATGGGTGGTAAACATTTAGAGACAAAATAAATGCATTATTGTATACACTAGATACTAATATTATTACCATTAAAATGTTTGAAAATATACATAAGTAGCAAATAATAGTAAAATATATAAAGGAAGACAAGGTGCGGAAAGACAAGGACGAGAGCCAATCATACCATAAAGATGTAGACAGACACTTGAACTAAAGTTTAAAAGATGTAATGCTATAATGGAAGACTTAAAGAAATGGTTGATGCTGAACATTTCACTAAAATTTTAACAAAATTGGTAGTGTCGACTTTGAGAAATTATATATATTATTACAGTTCCATGGCCGATTTCGTTGTTTTTTACTGATAACTTGGAAACAAGAACTTTGGGAGAGGTGGCAAATATTTTTATGGGGTTCTGAGAGACTACACTTGAATAAAATCGTCACAGCCGATTTTTAGATAAACAAATTTGTGTTTTTCTTATGGCAGCTACCTTCAAATTTTAAGTTAAAAGAAATATAAAAAAAAATATCCCATGTACCAAATTTCATTAAAGTTGGTCCACATGTTTGAGTTGTAGAGCACTGCATATATGACGGGCGACTTTTTTTGGATATATAGAAGACCTCAACAAAACAAAACTATCTGTAAAAATACTGGCCATTGATATTTTGACCCATCACACAACTTTCTCTATACTACATACATGTGGAAATTATTGACTTTACAGGTTTAGGTAAAAATATTTTATAAAAGTTTTGTCTTTTACAAGTCTTATAAAAATAGGAAAATAAAGTTTATCATAAGAACAAGAACCAATAATTATTGAGATAGTATAACTATAATGCGTTAAAAAAAAAAAAAATTAAATCGTTTCTTATAACCACCAATAATTATTAAGATGGTAAAGAGCAAAACCATGAAGAGCAAAATTATCACTTTCTTTTGAGATGATTTAAGCTGTCCTTGGGCATTAAAGCCTACAACATTTATACTAAAATGTAATCTTAAAAAATATCTAATGGTAGATTAAGGAATTATCACAGACTGAATGGTATAAACAACAATGAATTGTATTGTTTACTTTAGCACCCGATAGTGGCAGTGGAGGCATCTAGTGGAAACATTTACAAATTGAAAATTCCAGTATTCATTTGATATTAGGCTAACTTAACACACGATTGGTAAGTACAGAAATTAATTTGAAATTGGATAAATCATTAAAAATAACTCTATATATTAAATTATTAATATAAATTCCTTTTATAAATTTTAAATTAAGTTGAATGTAAATATACCATAAATAACAATACCTGTTGTATTATATTCTTTACAAAATACTGCTTTTTTTGTTAAACATTTAAAAGAAAATCGAACATGCCCCTGATTATCTGGGGCTTCATTAGGATCCATCGATCCACGTGCATCTAGTGTCAAATCTTGTCTATAAGATGCTGATCTTGAAAGAGGACCAAGTGTAGCTATTAATGGTAGTACTTTAATCTCAAAAAAGCACTGCAATAATTCATTTTATTAATCTCTTATATATAAATATGATTTTACACATGTACAGCATTATTTATGTGGTTATACAACCAACTATTCTATTTAACTATATATTCTACATATTAAACTCGTTTTAAAGACTAAAACTTTAATTTATACTTTTTATTTTTAGTTAAAATGTCACAAGTACAATAACTACATAAGAAACAAAGTGTTCCTTCAAAATTAATGTATATAATGGATTACACTATGAAAAAGTGAATAATAATTTATTTCTTCAATAGCCCTATAACGGGTATATTTGTTGACCAATGCCATAACTAATTATAGCACATGCTTTAATTAACATACATAAACATATACTCATAATAATACAGGTAGGCCTGTAAGTAATTAAAATCAATATGATTATTTGTGTTCCTAATCAAAGGATATATACAGTGTGTAAATTAAGTATCGAAACAAATATGTATTTTTCAAACTAAAATAGGTACACATATTTTGTTTGTGGCATTGACTCTTAACAAACGTTCCTGATTTTCTGACACAAAAAAATTCAACCCCCTAAGGGGCGGGTAGGGGGTAACTTAATTTTTTTAAATAGCAACCCCTATTGAGTAACCCCTCATTTTATAGGTCTTGTCACCCTAAAATCAATGATATAAAGATAATTTAAATCCGTTGAGTTTAAACAAAATAGCGGCCAAAAACTCTACGTTTGCAGTGAAGTCTCTTAAAATGGAATTATTAATTATTACCGTATTTGAATTCCGTATTCCATTATTAAATTTGTGTTTAAAATAAAATCTACGTTGTTATTGGTTTTTCATATTCTTCTGTAAAAAAAAAAAAAAAAAAAAAAAAAAAAAAAAAAAAAAAAAAAAAAAAAAAAAAAATACAGTTGGTTTTTAAAGTGAAACATCTATGCTATGTTGTTTCTTACCAAAATCAAAAAAAAACTTGACAACAAGTATAAGACAATTCATTTAATGCGTAATTGTTATACGAAACAGTGCAATTACCCAAAATAATGAAAATAAAGGGTGTTTTACAAACGAATTGTAATGGTATTAAGCCATGAATAATACAAAAAAATTCTAATTTACTATGTAAAACACACTCAAAGTAAGATGTATTACTAAGTTACCTTTGGTATTCCTTAAATATTCACAGATGTTCGAATTGATGGCCAAGAGCAACTTGACAAAGTCCTAAACGATTGTAAAATTCATGTAACACTTTGCCAATTGTCTGTTGATCAATTGACCGTGCTACCCTTAAAATCCTATCTGAAAGCTCATGTAAGTTTTCTGGTCGGTTTACATACACTTTACTCTTGAGATGTCCCCATAAAAAATAATCCAAAGGGGACAAATCGGGAGACCTTGCAGGCCACTCTATGGAACCTCTTCTACCTATCCACTGATCAGGAAAAGTCAAGTCCAAATAATCCCTTACATCAACAGCGTAGTGAGGTGGGGCGCCATCTTGCTGAAACCAAATACTTTCGTCCACAGCATGTTCCTCATCTTCAGGAGGAAACTCTCTTGAAATAGCGGGTACAATAGATTCACGCAACAGGTCCAGATAACGAGCACCATTTAAATTACCTTCAATTATAAAAGGTCCAACTACCTTATATTCAACTATTCCTGCCCAGACGTTAATTTTCTGAGGATGTTGTGTATGGCATTATTGAGCCCAATGTGGATTCTCATCTGACCAGTATCTTGAGTTTTGTCTATTGACATGTCCGTTGAGGCTGAAAGAGGCTTCATCGGAAAATACTATCTTCGTTTTAAATAACGGATCATGGATACACCGATGCATCATTTCTTCACAAAATTGAATTCGACGATCAAAATCGTCTTCGTTCAATTCATGTATTAGCTGTACCTTGTAGGGATGAAATTTTTCGGCTTTTAGAACTTTATGTACCAAAGTGTGACTAACACCTAGATTACTACTGAGCTGACGAGTAGATGAGTGAGGATTTTCTTGAATACTCGGAAGCACATCCAATGACTTCTCCTCTGTTAAAACTGATTTTGGTCGACCACTTTTAGGTTTATTTGCTACATCCCCTGTTTCCAAAAACTTAGTACAGATCCTACTTACTGTAGATCGATTTATTTGATGATCGGGGTACAGTTCATTAAATAACTCACAAGTTTCTTGATACGTACGTGTTCTGTCCCCATACCCAAAAATGATGAGGATGTCAATCTTCTGCTTTGTACTTAAAAAAAACATTGTTAAACAAAACTACAGAAGCAATTTAATACCGACCTCTCTACAAAATTAACTAAACCAGAATGAAGATATGAAACACTTTCCAAAGAATGTGCTTAGCAAACACAAACAAGAACAAACATGGAAGGGTAATTGGAAATTTCCAAGTTTGGACTTTGTTCAGCCAACCCATCTTATCTACATTGTGTACTGCATTCACATGGAGCTGAGATAACCAGAGCTACTTTATTGATTTATAAATAAATCTCCGTTTTCTTGTTTCAGATCTCTCCTTTTTACTTATAAATTCCTATAAAATTAAAAAGTCTTTTTTATTTTAATATCACCTTAAAAACGCCTCATAAATTTGAAATTAGTAATAAAACGTATTGGTCTTCGGGATACTTTTCTAAAAGATGTATTAAAACATTTCTTGAGTAATAACTACAACCATTGTTAGTTCAAACATTGATGTTTTTGGCTATTTAAATACGGTAATAATTCCATATTAAGAGACTTCACTGCAAACGTACAGTTTTTGGCCGCTATTTTGTTTAAACTCATCTTTAAATTATCTTTATATCATTGATTTTAGGGTGAAAAGACCTATAAAATGAGGGGTCACTCAATAGGGGTTGCTATTTAAAAAATTTAAGTTACCCCCTACCCGCCACCCCCTTTGGGGGTTGAATTTTTTTTTTATATCAGAAAATCAGGAACGTTTGTTAAGAGTCAATGCCACAAACAAAATATTTGTACCTATTTTAGTTTGAAAAATACATATTTGTTTCGATACTTAATTTACACTCTGTGTATATATTATAACTACTATTAACACAAATTTTGAATAAGCCGATGCCTTCGACATGAACAATATTAGCCTAATTAGTATTGCCTTATTGATTCTTCATGTAGATAAAAAAAGTGCAAATTACTAAATATTAATTAGTCTATGTATTATAGACTATGTAGTTTTAACACAAACTACAACGTAAATCACTTGTAACAACATTCAAGAGATCATGCATATTTGGCTGTTATAACAATAAAACTATACAGAAGGCCTATTTTTATAAACAACTTCATAATATGTAGGAATACATTTTAAAATAAATACAGGGGTGTCACTATAAGAAATTTACATTGTAGGTTAGTTTTTAAAATAATTGAATACTATCTGCTGTTGGGCCCATTTCGTTTTGATCCAATTTCCTCTAACCATAATGAATTTTGTACTCAATTTAGAAATGAAAGTCTGAAATTAGAAAATATCAAAATATTTGTGAACCATAAGACTCATTTAACATAAAACTTCATATTACATCAAAATAAGGCCTTCAACACAAATTATTTCTACCTCAGCATTGTCAAACCTCAAAGTTATTCATATAGGAGGAGGTGTAATTTTGAGATAAGAGAGGTAAACTGTGTTTTGTTACTGCTCCTTTTTTTAGAGGATTTTGATAAAGAAATGTTTGTGTTTTATGTTTGAAGGTTGTTAACAGCATTGTTAGTTTAGTGCTGAACAAGCTGTACTGATCACTAATATGGTTCAATTAGACTTTTTTCATCACTTGTGTATATAAAACATGATATTTTAAGAGTATTAATCAACTCTCGTTATCAAGTGTTAAACCTAGACCATAAAAAAGAAAAACACCAACATAGTCTAGTAACCCAGGACCATGTTGGAAACTAAAATTAAATCTATAACCTAAGAAAAGTACTCAAGCCTAAAACTAGGCTGAACTAAATTCACCGAACACAGGCCTACATGACATAAAGAAGAACTAGCAACTGATTGGTAAAAGGGTGGGCAAAGAAAAAGTTGTTTTAACTGTTTATAAGGGTAAACAACTTTTTGTCCCTTTTTCAAGAGTTTAGTCCAGTTGTGTAATTGATCACATCTGGGGATAAAGCGGAAAAATTTTCAGCATTTATCAACTAGACAAATTTTTATCTTCAATTATAAATTCAATTTTTATTAACGGAAGCCATAGTGACCTTATTTGAAAACTGGTTTTGGTGATAGGATTGTCAGATAACTTTATATATGAGAGTTCAAATTATATATATATATATATATATATTATATATATATATATTCTATAATAATAATGTATCACTCTTGGCTATAAAATGTTAGCAATAATGAACTGTACATAAATTGAATGAATTAGGTCTTATAGATCTGTAATTGGATTAATTGACATTAATTATTGTGAGACTGATAAAAACTTTTATTAAATTGTGTTTTATGGTTTGCTGAATTTACATCAATTGTTATAGTGCAACATCATTTTCGGTGTACTTACAGACAACACCCTTATTAGTTTAAATCAGTTTAAAGAAATTGGAAACCCCCTGGCCGATCATGTACATTGAACTATAATATATAGAATGTTTGCAACAGTCATGCTTGGGTAGCTTTTGAAAATCAGTTGCTCGATGGAGTTTGGAATTTGGCATTCCTAAAACAACTGTTCAGATTGTGCTTCAAACCCTACAACTGGCGAATTAAAAGGTTTTATTTTCTTAACAAATTCATACAAAATAACATTTTTATACAAAACCTAACTTATAAGACATCATTTTTTGTCAGAAAGATGCGTAGAATTTATCTATGTAAAAAAAAAAAGTTATATGAAATGGTTTTGGAATGTTTTAGATGTCAAAAAATGACGTTAACATTTTTCAGAAAAACCTGTATCATCCAAAATCAATAGCTTACCACCTTTTTCCAAGATATACAAAAGTTTTGTGTAATATTTGTGACTATATTTAGAAAAAAATAAAAATAAATTTGTTAATTTTCAAAAAATATATATATATTTTACGCAAAAAGGTAAATTGATACTTTTTTTTTCAAAAATTCACCAAAAATAGTAATATATATTCTATACACAACTTCTATATATTATTACATTCAGAAAGGTGCATAGAATTTAGCTGTGTAGTGGAAAAATGTTAGATGTAAAATTTTGGAGTCATTATGTCAAATACCAAAAAATCGGAAAGTAACGCAGGCAAGAATTTCACAGAAATGGTAATGTACACCATACAATTATTATTTTTTTATTTTTTTTCAACTTACTACAGATTTGTAATATATCTGTGGATAAAAGTTGCTAAAAAGAAAAATCAATTTATAAAATTTTCATTAGACATGGTTCATTTTTACGTAAAAAGTGAATATTTGCTAACTATTTTCAAAAATATAAATATTATTCAAAACCCAAGTTTTTATTACCCATGTTCTCACAAAGATACGTAGATTTTATGTGTGTAATGCAAAAACTTTTAGATGTAAAAAATTTGGAGTTATTATGTCAAATACCAAAAAATCAGAAAGTAACGGAGGCAAAATTCCACAGAAATCGGTATATAAACC
Source organism: Aphrophora alni (assembly GCA_963513935.1). NCBI lineage: Eukaryota > Metazoa > Arthropoda > Insecta > Hemiptera > Aphrophoridae > Aphrophora > Aphrophora alni. The sequence continues at coordinate 97,746,598 of OY740769.1, read as the reverse complement.
AATAAATATATATAGGCCTATAAACATTTTGCATACATTTTGGGGAAAACAATCAATTTATAAAATTTTAATTAGACGAAATTATTATGATATATAAAACTAATGGAAACTTGCTAATATGGTCACACCAGATATACCATAACCTATGTCTATTTATAGATAGGCCTATATTAATTTATAGACATTTTGCATACATTTTGATAAAACATAATCAATTTAATAAATGTTCATTAGACAAAATTATTTTTATTAGTAAACAATTTGTTTTGCTACAAATTTGCTATGAAGGAAGACCAATTTAAACATAACCTCTATCTCTAGATAGCCTCAATATTTGATGTCTGACAATAACATTCACTCAGAACAATAAATTCTACAAACAATAATACTGATATTGTAATTTGTATACACAATTTATAATAAATTTAAAAAACAAACCTTCAGAATAACAGAAATATAATCACAAGTCACATACCACTACGCTCATTTTACTCACAAACATGGCTATGTTCCAAGTTAAAAACAAGAACTTTAAAGTAACTATAGCCTATATCAATTATTGTAGAATGAAATCTTCTCTACAACATACTGTAAAGATAGGTTACAAAATATCGATTGAATAATCGATTATCTTATTTAGTATACTGCACCGAATGCCAAGTCAAATTAGTTCCGTTAGTTTACTACCTTGGTCAAGTAGAAATAACTCGCAATCCATGACACATAGAACAACTTGTAAACAACAGATAGAAAGAGAAAGATGTGATCTACAGAACAGTGTTTTGGTCGACCTGTTTGAAAGAAAAATATATTTGTGAACATATGAGAAAAAATGGCGTTGTTTTTACTTACAACCGCACAGTTGAAATCTTTGACGTTACGTATCAAAAATATGCGAACTGCGGCCATTTTTAGAATATTATTTATAACGTTTTGTGGTTTTTTTTGCATGATTATGTATCTACGGAACATTAGCTTTCCAAAACTATTTTTTTTATTGCGTAGGACGATTCTAAGTGGGCGAAATGTTGAATTGCAAAAAACGTGTTTTATAGCCAACTAGTTCGGGAGTATGGGTCGAATCTGGATACTTGCCAGTTCTAGGGAAACAAACAGATCGCCCTAAATAAGTTGAATTTACTCAGACAATGATCAATAGAATACACAATGATGAAAGTTACTTTAACCTAATATTATTTAATCATGAAGCAATTGTCCACAGACTGTGTTAACTGTCACCATTATAATCTTGGAGGCTAAGCAACCAAATAAAATTCTTCAATATGTTCTCCTAAGTTAGTGTGGTGTGGCAAAATGTGTGATTTGAGTCGTGGGCCTATTACCATTTGCTTAGAAAACTATTTGAGGTGTCACTTGGACATGTTCGAATTTTATGTTTTCCTACAAATGACATAGAAAGGGAAAATTAAATAAGTGTAATATTTCAGCAAGATAGAGTACCACTTCTTTACAGTCTTAATGTAGGAAAAACTCTCAATGGCAGTTTTCCTGGCTGTTGGATTGAAAGGAATGGTCTCTTTTGGGGCTACCAAGAAGCCTCGATCTGATCCCTATGAACTTTTTTCTGGAGTTACTGTAAGAAACTATGTGAAAATCCAGGATTTATACTATTTAAGAGAGAAAATAATGTCCAGATAGCGATATTACTTCTAGTATCACTGGGGGAGGGGGGCTCATATGAAACTGTAACAAGAAAATTGGTAGTTATGGGGAAAATAGCTAATTGTGGGTACGCCTACTTCAGGCACCACACTTTCTAAAACGAGTCTGTGAATCTATCAATAATTAATACTGTTTAACTCTGTATAAGCCACCAGCACACCAGAGAACACGCTTTGATAAACAATTTAGAAACACTAATGATAGGGGGACTTAAAACTACACACACAGTAAGCCTACTACTCCTACCCCATTACAGGCCTTTACACCATAAGGAAGTAGAACATATTTACATAATCCACACTCAACACTGGTTAATCGACCACTGGGAAAAACCCAAGATGGCTTGAACCTTGGAAAATTAGCTGACATTATAAGGTTAACAAAAATAAGGAATGACACTGGGCTATATTGGTAGCCATATTGCTGCCTGACCTCCATTAGACTGTCTGGGTCACTATGACTTCAACTGGCTCACCTAGGTCACTCTGTCTTTGACTTGCTCATCTAGGTTACTCTGTCTTTGAGTCGATCGCCTAGGTCACTCTCTCTGACAAAGAACACGCTGGCTAGAAACAGTCCACTACTTGGTTGTTTGTGTACCTTCGTGGCAGATGAGGGTATCTCAATCCCATTTCCCGACTTATCAACTAAATGAATTCACATAAAAAAAAAACTACATAAAGTCAGAAAAAAATATTATTTTCTATATCTTTTAGTATAAAATAAAAATTTACCTAGATCATAGGCTTTGTTATTTTACCTTGATATCACAGATGCCTTTTGCAACGACACTGTATATCCGAATAGTTTAATTTGACTTGTGATCTTATTCTGTGCATCATTTAGTTGAAAATTTCAATCCAAAATAATATAAACAACTGCAAATAAAAATGTGAAATCTAAATAATACCTGTTCAGATCAAAGCTAACTGTTATTCAATACCAAACACAATATTTAGTTTGCAGTAAAGCACATATTAAATCAAACCATGTGAATCTTTTGCTGTTTATTATACTTTGCTATACATTACTAACAACTCTACAAAATAAAGGTCTTAGGTAATAAAAGCCTAAAAATTGAATGACTACTCACATACATAAAGTTAAAGATTGCCTTTTCTAGCTTTTCCACACGTGCAGTTAATTTTATGATGTATTTAGAAGGCTGTAAAGTATATTCTTTTATTTTGTAAACATTTAAATCAGTTTCAAATATGGTCTGGTATATTATGTTATCTCCTTCATCAAAATTTACATCATCTGTAAGAAATGTAAATACAGGTTGTGTTATAGATATGACACACAATTAAAATATAAAAGTTTAATAAAATCTGTACATATTTTATAGAAAGTTAAATTAAGATTTCTGAAATTTGTATTTAATACAATTTATGAATGTATCACATATAGTAACTATGGCATAGTAACAGACATTAGTCAAACTGACAAGAGTTTAAGATATTTCACATTAAATGAAGCCAAACCGTACTTAAAAATATACGAGTCAGAGATACAATATAGGATTACAGAAACAAACATTTCGACAACACATTACGAATGTTACCGCAGTCACTATTAAATCTAACAACACTGTCAGAACTACACCGTACAGATGCCCTTTCAACACAATAAGAACCTAGCCTAAACCCATACACAATATATGAACATAAAGAGACACTACATCAATGACACAGAAGAAAGCACCATCATCAGAATAGGCCTAAGACATCGATTCCATCAACACCAACATTACAGAAAGGGGCCTTATCCTAGACGGACTCTGGCAACAATACCTTCAAAGCCATCATAAAAGTTGTTTGATGGCAGCAGCTATTCCATTAAGTCTGTCTGTGTGTAGTGTGTCTTGTATAAATAAAATATTATAATAACAAAACTACTATTTTAATATTATAAGAATAAACTAGCTAATGCTATTATAAACTAACATACTATACACAGAAAGACTGACATTGATGTAGGGTTTTGTCCAAATCCAAAGATACAGTATAATTGTAAATAATCTACACATAAATTGCAAATCTTTCATTTTGATAAATCGTATATTAGATATATTTTCTTCACCTTGGGATACAGTTAACTATTTCTACAATTACCATAAGATATCTTTAAATATTGAGATAATCTGGTTGTTTTAATAAAATCGTATATCAGTCATTCAAAAAATGTGAATGCCAAAAAATATATAAATCGCCGCCCACATTACATACAGACGAATGGGGCAAAATATAAACTATATATTCCTAAACGTAAAAATAGCTTCTACAGTTTACCCTGTTTCTTCTGTGACAGTATTTTGCAGATCTACAACTTCAGAAATAGTGATTATTCCTACGATTTAGACTGTACCTGTACAGTCAAGTGCACAGTTCTTAAAAATTTGAGTGAAAATTCCAAAGGTTTTTATAAGTACAGTTAAAATTTCTACGGTTTATATTCTGTTCTAGTGTACACTCTTGTCTTTTTCGACATCTAGTTGAAATATCTGCTTACAAGGAAACGGTCTTATAAAAAAGGTAAATTTAACTTTTACAATTTAAATTTTTAGTGTAAACCTTATACAACATTCTAAAAAGTCTGAGTATGACCTATAAATATAATTAATTTCTAAAAATTCAAAAAAAAATTTTGTTGTTTGGTCAAAACAGCAAATGTAACAAGGATTAGAATGTTTACTTGAAATCTTGTTTACAATTGTACCATTTTATCTAATATGAGGTTGTTTAAAGACTTATGTTTAGAGTATAAAGTTAATTAGAGCATTACAATTTATTTTCAAATTTAGATTTTTTGTTGTTTTACAGTATGTAAAACATTGATTTCAACAATTATTGTCCCTTGTAAAAAAAAGTATCTTTTTTTAATTTCTATTTTAATTGTAAATAATACTGCAAGAGTCAGTAACTCGTAGAGGTAATATTATAATACAATTATATTCCTAGTAATGCAGCACTTGGCCTCCTTTTTACATACTTAAACTATGAAAGCAAAGTACAGTTTCAAGTAGATAAATTCAATCAAAAGTGTACATGATTGCTCTGTATAAAATCTTCTTGGTTTTACAATATATACATACAGGTATTATACAACTGCATAGAAGGCTGTGGGTTTTAAAAATTATATTCCATACTAACATACAAATAAAACATATGTAAAACTAGTAGAATATATCCTTCTCGAATCGGTCTCTCGCCTTGTTTAAAATATTATATTTAATCTTAATATGTATGAAAGCGTAGTAAACGTTGATATAAATGTAATTATAGTTTTCCGTACTTATATTTTAACTGCATTCCTTACATTTGAGTCAAAGTCTGAAGACTATCCAATATACGACAAATTGTAGGACAACTTTTGTAATAATGTGGAATATTTGAATTAGGAAGACATGTGATTGGACCAAGCACAATGTAGGTCAAAGATTCTGATTGGTTGTTGGAGCATGGGGGAAGTGTTGTAAATTAAATTAAAAGCTGTAAACTTTTAACAAAAGACATCCAAGAAGATAATATTGTAAAATAAATAGATTTAGTATGAATTTACAATTAATGTTTTGGTATAATATAATATAAATGTGTGAATGAGTGTAATTAACAATTTTTTGCTGTGTTAGTGGATTGTGAATAAGACTCTTAATTTGGAAGCGAGGGAGAATCTTCTTCAGTCGTACCATGATGTCTGATCAAGTCAGACGCAAATTTGCATTAAAAATATTATAAAATATTTTAGCAACAGTCAGAGGGAAGTGTTTAAGTTGGTAAAATGTGTGTTGAACAGTTAATTATAAACGTTTCAGATGATGGAATGTGGTTTGAAAGGTTATAAAATCTAAATGAACAGTGTCATTTTAAATAAATATTCTTGCTTCTAAACATTTTGAAATAGATAGACTGTTGTGTGAGTCAATAGAGATTATTTTCTCTAGAACAATTTAGGGAAATGTCATGTCCCGTGTTTTAATACCTTTTAGAAAAGACAGAAATTTTCTAATAATAATGAACATTTTGTTAAATCCTTATAAAGGATTTTTATATCATTGAATATCGGAAGTTGGAGTTTGTACGAGCAATGAGCGGTTTGGAGTCTTTCTCGGAATCACAGGACATCAGGATTCATCGCAACGGATATTTTTTCTATGTGTAAATGTTGTGATATAAACATCATAAACAATTTATCATGTTATAGATATATATTATAAATTGACAGTGATTTTGTTAAATGTATACTTGTTTCTTTGTATATTTTTCTTAAAGGATAAATTTAAAATAATTAATTTTTTATATACATAATTAAGTCTCCTTTAGAGACACAGAACATTACCCTTTTTTTTAACGATTTAAATTTTGTTGTTGCAACACATAATGCAAAGTAAGAAATTAATAAAACTTAATTTTTCAATTTAAATTTAGAGAAGTAAATTCAGATAAAAGATTTTTAACCAGTATTTGAATAATAATAGCATACCAATTATCATTTATGTCTTTGATGTTATTTGTAATTTGATATGTTGGTTTAATAAATATTTATGTACAATTTCAGCAAAACAAGACTTAGAATCTCTTTACAATCACCTATTGCAAAGTACCTCTTAAAAAGAACCTTTGACCTCGAGAGACTATAAATTTAATTTAATTTTTAACTTTTCAAAATTGGTAAGCTAACGCTACCTAGCGCCCATACGTCGAGCAAATTATTTTCTTCTCTTTTAAAATATAAATAACAAAGTCCTTTTTTATATATTTACAATTGTCGCATCAATGTGTGGCAATTATGTTACAAAAGCACTTTAACTTAAACCTCCTATTTTATTTAAATTCTTTCACTTTTTATATTACTAAATAAACAAGGGTAATTACGCTTGTCAAAAATATGACTTCGAAGAAAGACCATATCTAATATGCATGTTTATCAAAATGGTTGATTAGCACGTTTGCAGATTGTATAGATATAAGTCTATACAATCTTATATACAATAATTGTTTTAAAAAAACTGTAAATTAATTATTCATGATTATACAGCATCTCTAGATTTGGATATAACCTTACTTCAATGTAAATCTTGTAACAATAAAAAATTTACCGGAATTTATTTATTGCATTTCTAGTTTTATTAGTTGTCACACGTTGATGCGACAATTGTAATTATATGAAAATCTCTAAAATTAAGACAACGTGGAAAGAATTTACTTTAAAAACAAATTGCCCAACCTAGTGAGACAATTATAATGCTTTATTACAAAAGGAAAAACTAATAATATTAGAAAAATAGTTAAAAGTTGGGCGCCATGGCAAGTGCATATTTGCCAATTAGAATTTTGAAAATTGAATTTAATGGGTCGTGAATTCTTTTAAAACAGTGTACTAAATTGAATAAAGGAAATGGAATGCAGAAATCTTTTATACTTTTAAACAAACATCATTTTTTATTTAAACACACTAAATCGCAATATATACACAATGACAAACTTCAAGAATCAGTAACTCAAATTTTTTAGATTAACATTTACATATTTATGAAATATAAAAAAAAAAAAACTTATTTCATAATTCAGTATAATTTTGTTTTGTTTAGTATTTAGAATTTTAAATGTTTTATTAAAAAAAAAATAAATCTAAAAGATTATGAGTCTGGGCCTTGCTTAAGTAAATACTCCAAACTCATATCTTATTCATTTTGAATCTGTCTAAAATTGCAAACGTTAAATACAAATAAAAATATAAGCGCTATGCCTAGTTGTGTTATTATTATTAATTTCCTCATTCATTTAACATAATGCTTAGAACTTAAAAATAGGTTGATTGCTGACACTGCACATAGTACCATACCACACAAACAAACATATGAGTTAAACATGAAATAATACAATGAAACAAATCTTATGACCAACAAAACATTTCCTAAAACTAGTATACATACTCAGATCCAGAGTTTATAATTGTACAAGTGATCACCATTAATTAAAAGTTCTAATTCACTTTTACCTAAGTTTTGACCACGTGGCTGATGGAAGTTTAGCCCTATTATACACTTCATTCTTTTAAAGTTTTTTGGTTATCTGAGTCTATTTTTTACGGTTCTCTATAAACATTGTTCAAATCACAACATAGGTACACTCCTACATGCGATTCTAATGAGTAATCATTTTGTACTTACCCATAGTTCATCTCCTTCTACCCCCTTCACCATGTGCTTGAGTCTTAAGTATTGCATTTTTTGCACATTACAGTCACTTTTAATAAGAACAAACATCGCTAATATTCCTAGACATCTTCTCTTGATATAATCACTCAGTTGATACGCTTTTAACATCATACAATTGTACTTTTTTACTCTTTTGAGCACATTTCAAGGTACAGGCATCTCACCTCTAGTTAGTTCAACTGCACAAAGCCGACTGAAGAAAAGACACATTACCGCTAAAAAACTCTGTGGAAAAAGTCACATGTCTAGTTTATATTTTACTTAGCATAGTTTTTCACATTTGACCTATTTCCAAACAACACACGTTTTCTAAATTATCACTGATTATTCACATTCGTTTTTTAGTTAATAAAAATAAAAGTTCGAACTACTTCCTGGCATATTAATACCATCAGCCTATTCACACAATTTCTTTATATTTATTTTCGATATCTAATTACAACAGTTCTTATTTTCTACTTATCTCTAATTACAATTTACAATCCTCTAATTACTTTTCATCATTTATATCTATTCGAATTTTGTTTTTGTTAAATTATAAAAATTTATCCTCCCTAACACCTTGCTGTTCCCAAGTGCTTGCATGCGTACCGCATGCGTACCCCTATGCTATTTATTCAAACATCTGCTTTGAACTTTACAAAACAATAGTTCAAAAATTCACAATGTTACAATCTGCCTGTAAGATGTGTATTATGTTAGTTTATAATAGCATTAGTTAGTTTATTCTTATAACATTATTATAGTAGTTTTGTTATTATGATATTATATTCCATACAACCACATAGGCAGACTTAATAGAGGTAAGGTTACACACACTACATAGTCATACCACCTCAAGTTAATTTAGTTTCGAAAGAGAGAGAGAGAGAGAGAGAGAGAGAGAGAGAGAGAGAGAGAGAGAGAGAGAGAGAGAGAGAGAGAGAGAGAGAGAGAGAGAGAGAGAGAGAGAGAGAGAGAGAGAGAGAGAGAGAGAGAGAGAGAGAGAGAGAGAGAGAGAGAGAGAGAGAGAGAGAGAGAGAGAGAGAGAGAGAGAGAGAGAGAGAGAGAGAGAGAGAGAGAGAGAGAGAGAGAGAGAGAGAGAGAGAGAGAGAGATGTGATAATGTCAAATATGTGAACTGAGTTCTTCACCTATAATTCCGCAAGGATCATACCTTGAGCCTACCTAGCAGGTACCAAACCCACCAAGAACTCCCATAAGCACTTCACAGCTAAACGACAAATGAAACTCCATTAGGACAACACTTCTAGCCGAACTTTCACTCATAAAGCACACCCACACACATTTACTCAACTATTCCGTGGGCCAAACATCACAGACATCAAGTCATCTTCCGGTAGAGACTTCAAATTGAGAGCACCATCTGACAATCGATGCTTTAAGCCAACAAAGCACTCAGCGGTTGTTTACCATTTAAATCTCCTCCTACCAGAGAGTTTAATTTGCTAACACCTGTTGACTGACCATCCTTCCCAATATCATCATCCTTCCTTAACCACTAGACCTACCAGTCACTGCAAGCCAATCCTACCTTGCTAGACCCAAGCCAAGCCTGGTCTTTACTTCCTCTATCTATAATTAGGTTTTCATAGGATAGAGCCCAGCTTACATTAACAGGACACTCAAAACTGGATAACTGTTTTAGGTTACCAAATCTACTGGTGTAGCCAAAATTGCTACTGAAAAAACATGAGTAAAATCTCAAAAGTTTCATAAGCCACAACATTTACAGAGCATTTTATTTAAAATTTATATATAGATCTATAACTTACATTTCCAGATTTGCCACCTTTTCAGAGGAGTTGCATGACAATCCAAATCACCAACAGTAGCTGTGGCATCAATTTGTTTTGATGCATCACGGAATAATACAGGTATGTGTTCATCATTTTTTGAGCTAAAACAGTGAAATAGGGAATATTTAACAAGTTATTGTACTATTTGTATATTAAAATATAGTTTTAAATATTTCAAGCTAAAATATAAATATCATTAATTCGACATCTTTTAATAACCTAGTACCAGGAAAGCCGATCTCCGATTGGGTTATTGTCTCATCTATAAAAAATTGGGTATGTTATTAGTTATTTGGTTTTGTTATAAGTACAATAATTATCTCCCATTATGAAAATTATAAAAATATATTTTAAAACTTTTTTTGTAGAATTATCGGCTTTAACGATTTTCTCCATATTTTGTATATAAGGAGTTTTCAAAATTTGTTTAGCAGACTTGCTTCTATTAATTCTCGAAATTTTGACCAAGTCCATTGGATTGCTGATGTTGAAAACCCTTTATATAAAAAATAAATATGAAGAAAATCGTTAGAGCTGTTTTTGAGATAAAATTACTCTACATAGGTACATACATACATACATACATACATACATACATACATACATACATACATACATACATACATACATACATACATACATACATACATACAAACAAACAATTCCTTGCTCGTTTTATAGAAGTAGGTGTAGCTAATATTTCTTCTAAATATTTTTACTGTGTATTTTTCGAATCGTGAAAATTCATAGAAAATGATTTATTTCAAAATTTTTACCAAGTCCATTGGATTGCTGATGTTGAAAACCCTTTATATACAAAATATGGAGAAAATCGTTAGTGTCATTTTTGAGATAAAATGACTGGAAATAGGTACATACATACATACATACAATTTCTTGCTCATTTAATAGAATAAGATTTTGTGAATATGCAACAACTTTAAAAACACTTATGAGGCGACAATAACTAACCCACTTTGTTATAAAATTCAACATTCTTCAACAAACTTACAGCTAAGTATAAATGTAATATGTTGCTCTGTCAACAAATAAGCACCAACTTTAAAAAAATAATGAGTGTAAAAACTAACCTACTTTGTTATATAATTCAACATCCTTCAACAAACTTATAACTAGATTTAAATATAATATGTTTCTCTGTCTATGGCTATACACCAACTTTTAACAAACTAACGATGCGAAAATAATTAACACATTTTGTTATATAATTTAACATGATTGAACAAACATATAGCTAGATGTAAATAAAGTATATTTCTCAGTATCTATAAATAAAAATAGGAACTTAAGGAACACAATAAAAATAAGGGGCTTCTTGTCATTTCTGTTGTTAACAACTGTACCTTTATAGCTGCTAAAGAATTTAATACAGAGTCAACTTAAAATGTGTCTGTGATTTCAATTGTAAATGGCATAAGTAATATCAACAATTTCAATGAATCTTTTTGATTTCAATAGTATATTCTTTACAAGCAATGAGAGTTTTGTTATTTGTCATTGATCACCTTAAATGTGCTACATACATGTGTAGACGCTGTTGCAGCAGCATTGATCGTCAATCATAGCCTGGCATTAGTCACTTTAATAATGATGACACTGCAACAGATATCTCATTATATTTTGGTGAATTAGAAATCAGAGGTTAAATTCCACCTATATACTAACTACACCATTATTCGTTGTTATAATCCGTTTAAAGAAACTTGAAATGTAGCCCATCAAAATATCTCCAAGGTGACCATTCACATCAGATGATAATATTGAGTATTTGAGACAGTCATACTTCCATAGCCCTAAGTATACTCACTCTATGCAGTTTGGAACTTGGCATTACTAAAACAACTGTTCAGAACATGTTTCATAAATGTTTGAAATTGGATGCTTATAAAATTCAGCTTAAACATAAAAATAAGGAAGCAGATCACCCTAATCGAAGTGAATTTGGGGTGACAATGCTGAATGCAATAGACAATGAAGAATGTTACCTTAACCCTTTTAGCAGTAACTTTTCAAACATCTAACAGACCCCAAAAAGTGAGTTTTTAAAAGTTCGTTAAATAACTTTTTTATTGTTATATTGATACTTTATATTGTGTTAGTTCAGAAATTATGACTTTTTTTATATGAAACTTTTTTTTTAAACCCCAATTTTGGTAAGTAACCAATGGGGAAAATAAAGAAAAGCAGTCTCTATACAAAGATTATAGTAGTTTTATTTACAAATATACGTTCACATTGTATAGAATTCAGAAGTGATTATCATCAGAGACAGGCGTGTTTTCTTTTGTAACGCGGAAAATGTGCTTTGTGCAAAAAGACGTTAAAAAAGTGAAAACGAGTAATGACAAAGAAAGACTATAATAAAAACGGTTGTAGTTGTTTGTAAAAAGAGTGGAAAGTGGGATCAGAGATGGACAGACATATTTTTGATTGTGAAGCAATTAGTCATTTGAGAGTGCACACGGAGCACATGGCGTGAATTGAACTTTGTTCGTTATATAGACAATTTTAAACGATATTGTAATTTGACAGACTCTGAATGTTAAAACATGAACTTTGTTTTATTAGTAGAGACAAAAATGTGCAAAAATCATAAATATTAGATTGAAATCTGAGACAACTTAGATGCTACGTTGACCATGGCAAACCTCAACCTTTAGGACGAGAACTGCACGTTACAACCGAAGTCTACTTTGGAGATTACTACAATGTGGTAACACAAATAACAGACAATATTATTTTGTTTTCTTTGTTCAAAAAATATAAATGATAAAACTTTTTAATTGTGATTGAGATATACTAGAATTTTGTTATATAAGTAAATTTAAATGTAATAAGTATTTTAAAGAATATCTAACTTAAAGAAAAATTTTAACTTAATATTAAATTATAATTTTAAATATGAGACAAAATTTAATGAATAAAAGTTGCAACTAATTTTAAAGTAGAGTCATTTACAAGAAACTTGGTCTCTTCAAGACAAAAAAAATCTTTTTATTTTTTTTTTTTAACATGATAAAATTTCAAATAATAAATGTTCAGTTTCAGAAACAAAGAAAAAGACTTTTTATTTACCATATAATCACTTGGGAGCACACTTTTTAAAAGAATCACGACCCTGATAATTTTTTAGTTAATAATAATTAAACTTTAACTTTTCTAAATTGGTGAACTAATGTCACCTGGCGCCCATAAAGCTGTGCAATTTCTTTTTCTTTTTAAAAATAAATTAAATTCAAAACCCTTATATTTAATCATTTACACATGATAGGCACAAAAGCATTCAGGGAGGCACAAAGCAACATCACACTCATTGCACATCCATGGAGTTCCATTTCTTTTTTGGGACTGGATAGTTAGTTGTCTACTTACAAACAAAGGATTTCCTTCTAGGCTTTTTTTTTTTTTTCCTGTGGCTGGTAATAAATTCAGGAAAGTGTCGAGCCGTCACTACTCAAACATCACTTTCATCATCACTCTTAGGATTTATAATTATTTCAAAGATTTCATTGCTTCCTAATCGATCGATGTTGTAAGTCTTATCCTAAAATATAAAGCTATTAATCACGAAAACATAACACGTGTTGCAGGTAGCTGTGAAACAGCCGAACTGACAGCAGTGAAGGCAGAACATTAATCCTAGCGCTTGGTGGGAGCTAGTTGACCCGCCCAGTACAGTAGCACTACACATTACTCATACAACCGCTTCTGACATTTAGCGGATGTGATTAGAACTAAAACTTTGCTTCTAAATATCGCCGAGAGATCGCAGTGTAGTTCACCAACAAAAATAAGTAGATTGCAACATATATGTTCACACTGTTTTAAGATAAATATAAAAACGCAAAAGTGATGTCGTTACTGCGGGTAGCTTGTAGCGCACCGACATGACTGTTGCGTGGTTACTGTTCAACGGGTTAACTGAATTTTTGTCAGTGATAAAGCAATTTCCATATACTATGTTAACCACTACAACTGCAGAATTAAATGGGGCTCTGCATCTTAATGAAACTTGTTAGTATGTTCGTGATTCTCTAAAGATATCATTTGGTGTAGAGAATGATGTATGATTATGGATGTAGTCCTGTTAATATTTGTTACGAAAACAATTAATTACAAATGTCACTTACTTATAGATGCTCAAACTTTATGTTTACCCTCAAATTGATGACTTAAAAAGAGAAATGTAAATAAGTTCATTTTTCAACAAGATGGAGTGGCACCCTATTATAAATGTCAATGTATGAGAATCTCTCAGTGACTGGTTTTCTGGTTGTTGAATTGATCCTGTTTTATGGTCACCAAGCGGCTCGATCTGACTCTCATAGAGGTAACGTTAAGGTTATTGTCTACACTGATAAAATATGGGATTTATGTTATTTAAAAGTGAGAATTATTGCTGCTATAGCAATTCTTACTCTTGGAATTATTGAGCATATCTGAGTGGAAATTATTTATTGCTTAGATTTTTTCTCAGCAACTGAGGGCGCTCATATTTAAACTTAGGTAATTTTTAAAAACTTGATTTTTTTTCTGTGTTTTGGTAACAGAAAGCTCTTATGGTACATGTAAAGTATTTATTTTTATACCAAAACATAGAGAAAACAATCAAGTTTTTTAAACTTTTTTATCTCATAATCATGGAAATTTTTTCGAAGACCCTGTATAATGAAACCAGGCTTGAACCTGTTTAGCCTTTAAAAGTACAATTGCAGCATAATAAGCACATCAATTAATATATTCCACGAAAATCAATACTGCATAACTTAAAGAATTAAAAGTTAAATTTTTATTTATATTATAAATAATTATTTGTAAATTTCTTACCAAAATGTTAGAGAAACTCTAGGTGTGCATTGATCACCTGGTCTGTCTTCATACCAAATGACTTTTCTGTATGTTCTACTAAATGTTACTGGTGTAAATACTGGTAGATTCACATTGTTCAAGACTTTCACATTTATTTCATATTTTCGACCCGTTTTATATAGAACATTTGAATAATTTGAAATTAAATTCCTATCTTTCAAGCGACTATACGGGTAGGTTACTTCAAATATAAACACTGAAACCGGTTCTGTAATTTAATAAGAAGAGAATTAAAATCTTATATAGGCCTACTGAAAATTGCAAAAATATGATTTATCTAAAAAAAAATTTAGGTTGTGTGCAGATTTTAGATAACACAAAATGTTTAACAAGCTTAATTATTTGATATTATTACCAAGATTTGCAACTGAATTCCATTTACCAAATGTAATGGTATCAACCCTTTCAGTACTCATTAGTGACAGAAAAGTAAACCAGGGAGGCTAAAGATTGGCCATTTCTAAAACAAAGTAAGTTTATATTCAAGCGCAAACAGTATGTCCATAAAATCATGGTGACTGTTTGAATAAATATACTTACATTGATCATATTATGTATCTTTATAAAACATTGAGTAAAATAAAAAAAAAAGATATACACATTCTTTGTGTACTTAAAATCAGCATTCGAGTACGTTGATACACTATAATTATATAAAGTAGTATAACTTGGGAATGTTGACTATAATATGGAATAGTATTTAGGGATTATATAACGGAACAGCAGCAACAGTTTGTTGTTTAATAAAGCTGAAACTTGTATAACTTTTTGTTTTGTGAATTTTGTATTGTGGGTAGCTTTAGTATTTATATGATTGTGAATATTGTTATTTATTTCTTAAGGGTTATATGGTTATATTTACTTTGTATTTTTAAGATTTACTATTCTAATGTTGTTTAAGATAAGATAGTGGTAGTGTTGATACGAAATAGTAATTTAAATGTTGTATGGATATATGGAATTATAGTGTTACGTTATAGTATAAATTACGAAGGATATCTAAAACGTAACTCACGTTTCAGCTCAGCATCACTAGTAGAGCTGCAAGCATTTCTATTTTCATTTTTATGTCTCCAGTTGCAATAGTTTAACAACTAAATAATGTATATTTATAATATTAATATATATATATATATATACCTTGTTTTCGTCTTGCAAATTTTTTATTTTTTTTTTGTAGTGTAATACTACGCGTGTTTCAGGAACAAGTTCCCATCTTCAGGTTTTATAAAATTTATATAAAAATTTTTTACTCACACGTGATGTAATACCTAAAAAAAGGTTAATTTAAATTGAATAATAAATATAGCGGAAAATCGTTTAGAAAGAATTTGGGAGAGGGTAAATGAGTCGAAAACGTGACTTATGTTATAAATTAAAATAAAGTAAATTCAAATTAACATAGATTTCCAAACACAAGTAAATAATAATGTATAGGATTTAAGAATTTTACTTATAAGAAGTTAAATAATTTTGTGTGTGTAGATAAATTAGTAAAAGGAACTAGTTGTCATGCGCGTAGTATGAACCGTGAATGCAGTGAATTGCGAGAAAAGTTATCACAGAGTCAGCAGGAAAAAAGACAATCTTTGGAACAGGCAGTGTGAACCCCGGAGAAATTCCGGCATGCGGTCTTCAGTCTTAGGAAGGAGCTTGGAGTGTAAAGATGTGTTCTTAAAAGTCTTAGCATAGCGTCTGACAAGGTTAGACCTATAGCAGTTTATATTAAAAAGTTTGTCGAGAATGTAATGTATTTAATTTTTGTGTTTTTGAGTCTTGGTTGAGTAGTTAAGATGGTTAGACGTCGACTAAAAAGTCTCAGTGGAACATTTATGGTGAACATACGTGTTCTCTGGTCAAAGAGATTTTAATAAAAATGTAATGAAACGTTATAAACAGTTTTAAGATCAATAATCTTGACATAATAGTAATTATTAAATAATAAAAAAAGTGAACTATTGATTTAAAAGGTGAACGCTGTAAAATGTGCAAAGAAAATAATATTGCACATGGTCGAGTTGGTTGGACAGTTTGAATCGCGAGTTCGAGTTATGAACTAAGTTACAAAGGTGTTTAAGTGGAACAATAAACTATAATACAAACAGTTATTTGACATGTGATTAACAATAAACTTTGAATAGCGGTAAACCGAACAGACCATGTTCACGTCGGAACTTAGAACAAAAGGAGAGCTTGCCACGCTACAAGAAAGCACTTCTGGAATGCAAGACGTATCAACTAGGAATTGTGCTTCTAAATAATTAAATGTGACTGGTATACATGTTAAGACTTTTCTTATAAATAAACTCACTTTAATATGATGAAATAACATGTGAATTTTTAATTATATATTTAAATTGAAAGGTTGAAGCATAGTAATTTGAGACTTTGGTCTATAATATAAATAATGAGAGTAGTAAAGCAAAATTTTCTTCTTTTTAATAATTAAAATACTGAGAGTTAATCTAATTTGAAAAATAAAATAATTAATTAAAGTAAATTCAAGTAAGTAGGCCTAACGTTACAGAAATTTCAACCATTTAAACTCACTTTGATAAATTAGAAATTGTTAAGATGCCTTAAGCTAAGACTATGAATATTAAAATTAATTACAGATAACTGATAAAAATTTATGTGAATGTACTAATCTTTATTTTCAATAAATCTATGTTAAAATTTCAGTTTATTCAAGAGTTCTTCATTTAACACCAGAAATCACTGTAAGTACCTTTAAAAAAGAATCCACACCCTGAGATTGGAGTATTTAAATTCTTTTTTTTTTAAATTGGTAAGCGAAAGCTTTCCTGGCGCCCTAATTATCGAGCAAAGTTTAAATTCAATCATAAATAACTTTTTTATTTTAATTTTTTTTTTGTTTGTAAGAAAATACTATAAAACCGACAGTATTATATTTATTACAGTGAGCACTTCATAATTTTAATAAACACACACATACACACAAACCAAGCATGAATTATTGCACATATAATTAAAATTTATTGCAATCGCTGCTTATAAATTAAAAATTGCTCCGGTGTTTATAAGCTCAAGTGCAGCGATTGCAATAAATTTTATATTAGACAAACCGGCAGAAAATTCAAGGATAGATTTAAAGAACATCTACCTAATAAAGATATTACAAATATCAATTCAAAGTACACTGCACATCTAACTGACAATGATCACAGATATGACACTTTGACAGAGAATTTAATCCCTTTGCATTTATGTAAAAAAGGTCGCCTAATAAATGCATTGGAAGAATTTGAAATTTACCAAGCCAATTTGCACCAGAATAACTTAGTCCTCAATGAACAATTATATTTTAAATCGAATAGCTTGTATAACACCGCATTTGCTACCTGTAGGCCTATAAATATTATTGACGATGGAGATAACAGATGTAATCTCTCAGTCGACCAGTGACCGGTGCAACGCCAACATGGCATAAAGCCAACTGTTCTAAAAAATAAAAATAAATTTATACTTTGTTTTTTAATTATATGTGCAATAATTCGTGCTTGGTTTGTGTGTTTGTGTTAAATTATGACGTGCTCACATGTGAGTAAAAAATTTTATATAAATTTTATAAAACCTGAAGATGGGAACATGTTCCTGAAACGCGCGTAGTTCACTACAAAAAATAAATAAATAAATAAATGCAAGACGGAAACAAGGTATATATATGTATATATATATATATATATATATATATATATATATATATATATATATATATATATATATTAATATTATAATTATACATTATTTAGTTATTTCTATTTTGTTGTGAGAGTTTCCTTTCACTCTTTACGCATCCAGTTGTGGCAATTTGAGGTTCGTTTTGCTTTTGGTCTGTTTGTAATAATTTTTTTTAATGTGTGCTACAATCGAAAACCTTACTGGTTATGAAATATGGTCAGTTATACAATTTTTGTTGGCGAATAACACTATACCTATTAAAATTTATCGCACACTTTGTGAAGTTTATAGTAAAAATGTGATGACTGAAAGTGGAGTGGGGTGTTGCTGTATAATGTTAAAAGATGGCCACAAAAACGTTCATGATATAACCTGAAAAGGTGGACCATGCATTGTGACAGATGAACTGGCTGGGAAAATCAATGACAAGATTCGTGAAAATCGCAGTTTCACGATAATAGAGCTCTCATTTTTCCCCCAAATTTCACGGAGCCTATTGCAGGAAGTTGTGAATCAGAAATTAGGCTACCATAACTTGTGTGCCAGATGGGTTCCTAGAAGTGCTTTGATGATGATGCAGAACGTCAGGCTGGCGTGAATGATTGGTTGTAGTCACAGACGGCAAGTTTTTTAACATTGGAATTTGTAAATTTGTTCATCAATATGATAAGTACCACAATTTGAATGGTGAATATGTAGAAAAGTAGTGGAAGAGTGTAGGTTTAAAAGGTACAAAATATAAAAAAAAAAAATATTTCATTTGGGTTTTTTGAATTGCAAATGTGATTTACTTTCTGGATAACCCACGTATAAGTGTTTGACCTCTGCATTTATGCTGTTTATCATAAAAATAGTATATTTAAATATGGAACTCTAACCTAATGGTCTAAGACCAAGGTTAATAATAAATATAGTATATATACAGTGTATATATATATATATTAATATAGAGTGTACTCCCCAATATCCGTGAAATTGGGTGGCACTGACATCGCGAATAACGAAAATCGCGGATAGTCTGCAAGAATGCTAAAAATAAAGAGAAAATAATTTAAAAATAGTTTTGACATTATTATACTGTACATGAAACACAGTACAAAGGTATAAATTACATATAGTAAAAACATTTTAATGTACATTTTACATAAAATAAAAAAGTGTAATAAAGGAGATATTCTTGTAGTAAACCAAAAGAACAATACAGAAAACACATTACGCTACACTAGTACAGTACTAAAATTTTAAAAATCTGGCGATTTTCATAAAATCAAACATTGTTTCTTACTTAGAAAACACTGTCTCTTGAATCTTGACTGAACTTTTCTTAGCATCAGTTATTCAGCTAACTATGTATCGTCGTCTGTTCCTCTAAATACTGCAGCAATCCATTGATGAGTTGCAAGGCCACTTCGTGTGCCAATCGCGCATTCACGTACGTTCCTTCTTCTTCTTCACATACACTTTGCTTTTCGTTCGCCCCTCTTGTTTTGTTTGCTATTTCTTGGTTAGTCAGTCGCTAGAATCCTGGCTCATTAGCGTCACAGTCCAACCACTCTAGACAGTAAGCTTATCTCTACTGCACAACTTCGTTATCATAGTTTTACTGGTTGTTATCCGTACTTAACAAGTAAAGAAAACCGTAAAATATTTTTACATATTTTTTTCGCAAGACTCTCGGATCCTCTCGTAGATAATCGGAAGTGCACTTTACATATAAAAAAGATAAAACATGAATAAAATGAAAGAACAGATCAAAACTTTTTTCTTGTTTATCTGAGTTCTCTGTCGGCTCTGTAAGTAGGTCTGCAAATATCCAAGTGACATTCCATATCTTCAATGCTTCAGAATTGATGTAAGAACACTAAAGTTATTGAACCCACTGCTACTTGAATTTGTTGTCTCAAATGTAAGATGTTTCACATTTACGAGATTACACTGTAGACATTTGTTTAACATACCTCTATAAATCAAAGTCCCCAGGTGTAAGGTCAAATAAGCATGGTGGCCAAGCCTTCCATCCACCACTTCAAATCTTCCAATGTTAAGAAAATTTCTCATCAAGGAAATCAGGAGCAATATTGCCATAGTGAGGCAGTGACCCATATTCCTGGAAAATCAAGTTTTCACTCATTTGGGAAAGAGCATATAACTTCATTATGTCAAGGTAAAAAATTTCACTTCTGTGTTTTCAGCAAGGAAAAAAAAAATGCTCAATAATGCAATCCTAGCAAAAGTACACCAAACATTGATTTTTGGGCCATTGCCCAAATTCGAACAGTGCGGCAATATAATGTCCGAGTATAGAAAGTGGCCGCATCACTAAACATAACTAATTTCAAAAATTATCAACAGCTTCAATTTTATCAAAAATGTCTACAGCAAAATTATATCTCTGTTATCTCCTGGGCGCAAAGGTTACAACTTGTAAACCTGGGTTGACTGAAAGTTGCAACTTGTAAACCTACCTTATGAATTGTTCTTTTTGGAACATCTAGTTCTCATGCATATTTTCAAAAAGTTTTGTTTGGACTTTGTAATAAATCTTTTAGTTTGTTTTAACAGTTTTATTGCTAACTGTCCACCTACCTGAATGCTTTTTGTGTAATAAGCTATCAGTTTCTATTAACTGTTTGATCTTATTTCCATGTGGAGGTGCTTCATAAAATAAACGCTAATACTCACATTTCACTAGAGTTACAGAATTAAATTTTGCAAGTAACAAACACACTGAACTTTCCTTTGTACAGTTCTCATGTTTAATTAAAATGAACCATATAATTAAATCGAACAACAATGGTTACTCAATTATGAATCAAACTAAATAAGAACAGTTTCATTTAACTGTCTCCTTAGATAGCAATAACAATTTGAAACTACCATGTAATTTTAAGAACATGCTGTATATAACGTTTTAGTTATACATAAAAAAAAAAATTCTGGAGTTTCTACTATCAGTTATTCCCAACATTGGTCAAGCAACCATGAGAGTAACAAGTGTTTAACTTCTCTATTATGTAGAAGAGCTGCCTAAACACTACAACATTACAAATACTACAACACTACAATATGGTAATTATTTGTAATCGCCATATTGGTTATTTTTATTTATGTACAAACTCCATCCAACGTACCGTCTAATAGTCTTATTTTTCGTGTTCATTTCACAACCGCAATTTTAACCATTTTACAAGTTTTATTTTGGATAGCTATTATTCTTCTTCAAATATTAAATACTTACACATATCAAAAACACATTTTTATAATAAGACACATGCACCCATTGAAATTATCTCCAGTAGGTCCACTGTCTAAACCTAGACTACCACTCGTGGTTGGATATCTTGTCTATGTTTATGACAGCCCTATCATCATGTCAAACAACAAGTTGGAATTAAAGTTCAATATCTCATTGAGTAGTGTTCTAGGTTCTGTTTTGGACGCTTTATAAAATTCGTATTATTCTAGGATATTCATTAGTTTTCCCTTCATGCGCTTATGTATAACCTGCAACGATATATTAATATTTCTGTATTTGTGGTATGTCTTTATTATATGCTCGTCAAATTTTTATTCTAGTTTTGGAGGGTGTGTGGTTTGTTTAACAGGTGGAATATGCTCCTTAAACCTCTTTTGAAATGATCAGAATGATTGTCCTAAGTATTTTTTTGGGGCAATCAACATTTGATATTTGGTAAATAAATGTGAAGTATTCATTGGCATAATTAACATGGTTATAGAGATTTTACAAAAAAATTTCAGCATAATATATCAAAAAAATGACATGGCATTAACTAAATGGTCATGGGCTAGTTTGATTCACTTTCCTGGACTTACATGTCTGTTGATATGGTTGTAAATAACAAAAATGTCAAAATACCTGGTTGAATTAAACAATGTCTTCATCCTTCAGCAGTTTGATTATCTTTAAACATACTTTCTAAATAGAAAGTGCATCCAAAATGTTTTGAAGAACTTTAATTCTTCACAATTATATATTGACATCCACCTATAAGTAAATTATATAAGAGATTGTGTCATTTTGGCAAACATTATGACGGGTTGCAATACAGATGAAAAGGTGCTAATGCTTTTATGAAAAAAGATATACAAAAACTTGTACCGCGCCATAAGTGTATTCATGGTGGGATGGTGATAAGATGAATGGTGGGAGCTAGAAAAATAATTTAGGAAACATTATAGATAGGCCCTACTAATGCTGAGATATGTGTCAAACTCTATATTTTATAATTTTAACTACAGGCAGTAAATTTATTCATAAATAGTCTATATTGAATAATTTATTTATAAATAGACAATATTAAACTATCTTATTTAAAAATAACATTTTAATTTCAAATAATTTTAAAATAGTATAATTTGATAATTATAATTATAAAAGGATCAAACTACCTGGAACGAGGTTATTACACAGCTTAATAGTTGCTACATTACACTGCCAGCAAATATTTTTAGGGTTGGTAACTTTTGCACTTTTTGAGTTTTGAATAAGTGTGAAACCCAGTCCATAATTAAAATGTACTTCAAAGTTGGTACCTAAGTGGCCAATAATAACTAGAAATCGTACCTTCTTCAGTGCCTTGCTGAAGGGATTATACATAACAGAAACTTTTGAAGCAAAGTCAGATTGTGAAGCTCCAACTGAAACACACATAACTATGAGGTAGGATTTGTGATGATACCATATGTCTTAAAATTAAATATACATGTAGCATTTCATGGGTTGAATACCTACTGAGAACTTGAAAAATTTATTTTAACTTTGAGCCACTATAACTAGAAATGTCCAAAAATAAATAATCCTCCATTTTACAGTCTATGCGAAATGACCTAAAATTTCACAAATTTACAAATGTTCTTCTTATTTTAGTACCTAAAGCTCAAAAAGAATTACTGATATGATGATCTGCATTGCAGAAATGTTCACAGTATAGGCTATGCTCTTATACCATCATTTTGTTGGTATAATGACTACACACATTTCATGAAAAAAAAGAAGGAAAAAAAGAAAAGAAAAAAAAGTTTGAATATGCCCAATAGAATATAACCACTTACTATACTTTATTCAACAATCAACCTTGGTATCTTTAGCATCCAAAATGCCAGTAAATATTGACAAGGAGATCACACCTAGATGTGGTCTAAGTGGATGAGGGTGGTGGAGGACAGAGTCAAAGAAGCAAAGTCTGAATAATATGGCCGGTTAAAAGTTTAAATTGTGGTACTCCTTCTGCTCTTGGTGGATCTCTTGCTAAAGGACCTAAAAGTATTAACTATTCCCACTTCTTCCAAAAAATAAGCCTATACCTTAGGGTTTAGAAACTAATTAAACAAATACAGTAATTATACTCTCGTGATTATAGTTGTAATAGGTCTTCATTAACATATATAACTTAAATATTACCTATTACAAAAAAAAGTAAAACACAAATAACTGTGAATCTTATATTATTGTGAAACCATAGCCTACATTTAACACTACTCAAAGTACAACCATTACTATAGAGATTATAATTTTTAGATACACCATTTTATAATGATTGATTTTTTTCCATTTCTCCCTGTTTCTTTGTTTTCTACAATTTTTAGACAACACTTCCTCTACAGCCCAAATGATTTATATACTATTATTACTATGGCTTTTCTTGAATAGTCTAGTTGTGAACCCACAAGGCCTGATGGACAAATTTTCGTTTTTAAATACCTATAAAAATATTTTGGAAGAAGTTGATAACCTTCTGTACTACTTCTCTCCCATAAGAAATACATGAGAAAAAACAAAATAAATATGACATTGATTTTGTTTATGTAGGCCCATTTATATAGTCACTATTCTTATGATACCTTGATTAAATATTTGGCAATAACATTCTTGATTTTTCATTTCTATTGGAAAATATAGCCACATCAATATTCTTGAATTAAATTCCTGTCTTATTCTTACAATGTAATATAGAGGATGTACTTGGTTAAATATATGGAGATAAAATCAAAACCAAAGTACGCTCACAAAAAACAAGACAGGTTTGCCTCAGGGGTGCTTAATTTATCTTACTATTTTTTGTGTATGTTATATTGCATAAGATTTTTGTTATATTTATACTAAGTGTAATTTTTATTTCTTATTCATTGTTGTTGTTTTGTATTTCTGATATTTTGGTTCTTGTGCTATAAGTAATTTTGTAATATTTTTGTAAGATAAATAAATTAAAAAATATAGGGAAAATAGTACAAAAAACCATAGGGTGTGAAACTGTACGAGCATAAATTGCTAAGAAAATATACAAATAGGCTAATAAAATACCTTATGAAATGTCTAACCTATGAATATCATTATTAGACCATCTTTTGGTTCTAAAATTCCAATATAGGCTATTCTTTTCTAGACCCTTGATTATGTTGTTCAGTTAGGCACTTGGATAATATATTAAATCAATATACAAGGAACATCTAGAACAGGATGGGTTTTGAAAATGATTCTTTCGGTTTTGAAATTGATACACAGGATATTCCAAGGAAACCTAACCTAATCTATAGTAGATTTTAAATAATTGTTATGAATTTTTATTATGTGTTATTTACAGAACATGTGTATCACTTAGCAGTTGGTTCAATTTAATCTATGAAGCTTTAGCTATGCAAAGATTTAAGTATAAATATAGCATAATTTGATCAATACAAAATAGAAATATATAGGCCTAGTAATAATAAAGTGTTTAATATGATATTAAACCATGCAATTCAGTAATTTCGTATTAGCCGTATGCCACTGATAAACCACAGTTCAGTGTTCAATGCGTAGTTGCATTAGTACTATACTTACAAAGTTCTGATAAGATATTGTTTCTTTTAACTTAGCCTAATATTTTATAATTATTTAAATAGCACAATCATTAACTTATTACATAATATAGACTAGTAGTTTGACATAACCAGTAGTTAGACGTAGCAAGTTTTGTTTCTGTTGAAAAATGTTTATATTGGTATCTCTCACAAATGTCCATCACCATTCTCTAGAGTGATGAACTTGTCAACAAAACTTCTATTGTAGCTTCTTACTTTCAATTCCTCTAATCCCCTGCAATGAACTTGCTCTCACACCAAAATCATCTCCACAACACGGAAGATGTTCAATATGTTAGGTGTTCAATAGAGTCCTCATCTTCATTCCACAATTTACAATTAGGGGAGTCAGTAGAGTAGAATCTAAAAAGATATTTTTTCATGACAAGATGTCCAATTAGCGTTCTTGCCCCAAACGTTTACTCTGATATACCGGTACTCATAATTTTGTAGAGATTTGGAGATTTCTGGTTTTAACCCTTTGCGATTGGACAGAATATTTATAGGTTGTCCTGATCTGTCGGATGGCCAGCTGTACTGGCCACGGACATTTGCGCAACAACTCGGATTTAATTCCACATCAGTTGTTCCTGCCGCTCGGATGGCCAGTGGTACTGGCCAAGATAAAAACAGTCAAACGCTCGGAAGGCCAGCAGCACTGGCCAAGAAACATTTGTTGCATTTTAACAATATATTTTTATGTTGTGATGTGTGTAGAGTGCTGTAACCTATAGAGGAACTATTTAACTAAATGACCAGCAGTTCTGGCAGCTTTATCGTTGAAAAGTATCACCGGGAATGCCAAAATCAACACGTGCTCTTTTCTTACAACATTGAGAACGTACACACAGTGTCTTGTAATTTTTGTATAATTGGTAAATTAGTCATAATTTTCCTTTTTAACTTGAAACATATGTTTTTGTTTAGTTCATTATCTTGTTTGTTTGTGTATCTATATTAATAAAATATAAAAAATTGTTTGTTTGTTTAAAAATTTTAAAAAAAAACTGTAAGGTGTTCTCGTCAGTTTTAAATATGTGTTAGTTTTGTATAATTAGTAAATTAGGCATTATTGTCCTTTTTAACTTTAAACATATGATTTTATTTAGTTCAGTATCTTTTTTGTTTGTGTAAACCTACTAATAAAATTTTAAAAATTGTTTGTTTGTGTTAAAATAAAAACCTGACAAGGTGTTTACGTAACTTTGAAATATATGTGATATTTGTATAATTAGTAAATTAGGCATTATTTTCCCTTTTAACTTGAAACATACGAATTTGTTTAGTTCAGTATCTTGTTTGTCTGTGTATATTAAGAAAATAATTGTTAAAATGGAATTGGTTTTTGTTTAAAAAAAAATAAATAGGTACCCTTTGTAAAAATTGCAGTCTGTGATAAAAATAATTCCGACCTGGTGGGAAGAAGCCGACATTATGAATGCCGAGTTGACGTGGAGCGGAGCATGGCCAGTACAGCTGGCCGTCCGACCGCCGGAACCAATTTATGCAGAAAGAATTCCGAGTGGCTGCTGACTGCGTTGTGGCCACTCCTACTGGCCTTCCGATCGCAAAGGGTTAAAAAAAGTGATGTTCACCATTTAGATTTCATCTTCCAGTCCATCTATCCCTAAAGTTTTTTTTTTTTTTGCTATCCTGTCCAACAATTAATTATCTAGAATGCTGCAAATGTGCAAGAATCTACTGAAAGAAAATTTGGTTTTTGTAAAATTCTTCCTATACTCTTGAGAATTTATCTGGTCCAAAAGTAGTAATCAGAATGCCTATATTGAATCAATGTTTACAAAGCAGACCTTGAATGCATTTCTCTTTAGGTTATAGTCTTGCAAAGTACCAATACTGCATGATGAATTCCATGTCTATTTTAAGAGTGTGAAGGTAAGATTTTAAACCGAGGCACAACACTGATAGTTGATTGTGAAGATATAAAACCCTATACCTGCCACACCATTAGCCTATACTGATTTATGTTAGGGTCATAATCACTTAGTTTGAAAATCATTTAAGTTTGATAGAAATAGGACTGTAAACACGGTGAAAGAATATTGGTAATAGAGAGATAATGACTATGGGAGGATTCAAATTGTACCGATCTTGTCACACATACTTCAACTACGAAATTCTTCATCATTTTAAAATATCCAGTGGTGGTTTAGACTATAGAAAATAGGTATCCTAACCTAATCTTCTTCGCAAAACCAATTTGGATAGCGTAACTTATTACCTATATAGTCAGTCTATTCTAAAACTCTGAAAAAGACAATATAATCGGTAAATGTTTACTTTAAGGTGGTGCTTTATTTTCCGGATTTTATTTTTTTATCGTCTATTACATACCTTACTTCTTAAGAATAAATAATGTTTTCTTTAACACAGATCACTATTTTTCACTGAAAAATCACAATCAAAAACTATCAAATCCGACGTATTTATAGGTTAGATATAATAGCAGATACTCACATTTACGTCTCATATGTTACTAAAGATATTTCAATCAATAATATCAGTGATCACAGATCACATGATATGCTGTGAATCCTTCATATTAATAATCTAATCTAGGCTAAAATTATTAACTTCAATAAACTTACGAAAGGTTTGGCCTGGTGGTTTTATATATATATAAGGTTTGGCCAGGTGTTTATATATATAAATATATATAGCTACCTGGCCAAACCTGTCGTGATATATAATTATATCACAAAGTAAGCAAATTACTAACTTCAATAAACATACGAAAGACAACCTGTTGTGATATGAAATAGTGATCTAGCATAGTCTCATTATGTAATGTGTATGGTCCAAACCATACGCTATTATCATTGCCATTATGTTTTAACCTATAAATACGTTGGATTTAGTACTTTTTAGATTGTGATTTTACAGTGAAAAATAGTGATCTGTGCAAGGAAAACATTATTTATTCTTAAAAAGTAAGGTATATAGTAGACATTAAAAAAATTAAAAATCCGAAAAATAAGGTACCACCATAAAGTAAACATTTACCAAATAATCTACTACAAACAGTTTTTTGTAGCATTTAATCAAATAACAGCCAAACT
Source organism: Aphrophora alni (assembly GCA_963513935.1). Lineage (NCBI taxonomy): Eukaryota > Metazoa > Arthropoda > Insecta > Hemiptera > Aphrophoridae > Aphrophora > Aphrophora alni. The sequence goes on along the minus strand of OY740769.1, from coordinate 97,718,364 downwards.
TATATGTCTTAGGCTAACCTGGTACCTAATCAAAAATAACTTTTAGATTTTATAATGCCTATCCTACATCTAATAAAAATAGAATGTGGCTACATTCCATGTTATCACACTTATACAATGAGAGTTAGTATTTAATTCCTTGCTCCACTAAAATTGCTAACCAATTATGTGATAAGTTGTACAGCAGTTAGTTAAACAACCTAAGTGGTAAATATAGTAACTTAGTTTATTTTAAGTAAAATAGATTATAAAAATGTTGTCTAATGTAAACACATAAGTTGTAACTTTAGAAGCAACTATTCTTTAAAAGTATAAGTGATCTACTCTTACCAAGTTCATTTTCACATTTTTGGCCATAAAAACCATCTTTGCAGACACAACTAACAGAACCAAACGTTCCTTGACATGATACATTGTTAATACAAGAATCAGGAATTTGGCACAAGTCTTTCATTCCACAACTTCCATTATAAATGGCTGGATACTTTGGAGGGTCAGGGTCTTGATGTAGAAAGATACTTCTATCACAAATCTCTTCTTCGCCAGTACTTTTACAAGTTCCACATTCTTCACAAGTAATGTTACCTTTGCACAACCATCTTGTATAGGTAAATGGGCTTGGTGATGCTCTTACAAAATGCAAAACATTTAAATAAAGAACAATACACCAAACAATTGATAAATGACAAAACATTGTGTTTATAATTCAAACTATTAGTATATTGGTTACTATGAAGCCTTGATTAAGTTCTTGTTAAATATTTCTGCCTATACTTTATCAAACGCTAACTTACAGGTTCAGATTGTATTTATTTAATTAAATGTTGGAATAGATAATGGAACAATAAGAAAAGAAACTAACTATAGCCAATGCCTTCGTTATGTTCAAAGAATATAACACTTGAAAAGTCCAACTTGACATAGAATTGAAATTCATTATCGCTTTTTATAATAGCACTCAATAGTGTTGAGATAGAAACTAAGAAATGTATGCACTATCCAGGAACTGTAATAACAATGTTATCTTTCTATTGAGTATATTAATAGTTCCAAGGTTGACTCTTAAGTTTAAAATATAAGTCTGATTAAGGGGAAACGGCACCTTTTTTGGATAAAACAAATAGCCTAAAACATTCTCCATTTTATCCTGTTTAATCAAATATATAACAGTATATATGAATAATAATTTATATGTACATAAATAATTATTTAAAGTTTTTATGTAATGGAGTATTCTGGGTTTAGATGTAATAGGTATGTAGGTATTACATGCTAGTTATATATTTCTTGATTTGTTATATTGTATACTTCATGTGTTATTTTTTTATTTTTGAGTGGTTTTAGGTTGGTGATATTGTTCATACTGTATAGTATCAGCTGTTATATTTTGTATAGTTAATTTACAGTTTGAAAACATTTGTATTTTTTGTGATTTCTTTAAAACTTGTATATAGATGTTCAATGAGCACTGTGGTGAATGTGAACACTGAATCCCTTACCACAAGTTTCGTAGAATAACACAAACACAAATAAAAATAGAATGAAATATTTATTTGCCTAATCTACTATACAGAGTGTCTTGCAACCATATGAACAAAGTTTTATCACGTTATTCAGCATGTCAAAAGAAAGAAAAAATGTAAAATAACATGTGTCCTATCTCATTCCGTTTTCGGTCTATCTGTCTGTATGTGTTTTTTTTTTTTAACCTTAATATCTTTGAAACTTTTTGAGGGAAAATCATGATACTTGGTATGATTGTTACTGTAGGTAGTTTATAAATGCCAATCAAATTTCGTTTTCATACAAGTTCCCGTTTGAAGATGGCGGAAGTTCAAAGTTAAATAATTAATAAACTACAAATTTTATCAAAAAATGTTGACACAAAAAAGTTAGACAATTTTAAGACAAATAAAATGATGATTATTTATTAAGTAAACATTTTTGAACTTACCGTCCAATAGTCCGATTTAAAATTTCCATCGACGGCCGTTTCGGCTATTCAGCCATTTTCAAGTTAAGGACTACTGTCCTTCGTCATTAATATACTTAGTATAGCCGTGGACAGTGAACAGACCACACGCACTAAAAATGTGCGAGCGTGTATTCGTTAATATTTGTGAACTCGTGTGCAAAAGTGTTTTTATGTGTAATATGTGCTTTTAATTTTATTAATGACGAAGGACAGTGGTCCTTAACTTGAAAATGGCTGAATAGCAGAAACGGCTGTCGTTGGAAGTTTTAAATAGGACTATTGGACGGTAAGTTCAAAAATGTTTACTTAAGGGGGTCCGGCCAGTCTTATCTCCGCCATGTTAAATAAGACATATTCATGTAGCTTTTTCTCAGAAACCATAATAGATAATGGTCTGAAATTTTTACCACATATTTAGCAATATATTCTACACCTTTAGACATGGCAGTTTTGTATTATTTTATTCGATTTATGAAAAATTAATTTTTTCTTAAACGGTAATTTGTTTATTATGTTTTTGACGTTAATTATTTTTTAATTTTTGAAACTAAGCAAGATATTTAAAAAATACCACGTCTATTGTTGTGATACATATTGAAAAACATGTGGTAAAAATTTGAGGTCTCCTATTATGGTTCCTGAGAAAAAGGAACATAAAGTTGAAAAAACATAACTATCGGAAAACGCAAGATTAGTAGCCTACTTTGAAGTTTTAGTAAGTTCCAGCTGCATAGGAAGGCCCAGCCTCTGCATCAGCTTCTTCCTCCTCCAACTCCAGCCTTCTTTTAGCCAAGGTTGCCTTCTTCTTGGTGTTGATATTTTTCAACAGCTCTTCACGCTCCTTTTCAGCTCTACGGATCCGTTCGTTGTCAATCCTCGACATAGCTTTTACACAGTATTTTCCTGGTTTCAAGCCTAACGCTTCTAGTGTATGGCATTTGGATATTGCACCATCTTTAAAACTTGACGCAGCATCTGCTACTCCTAACTTTAGAGTTTTCATTCCCACAAAGACTATCTTTGGTAGTCTGGACCATATCACTCCATTCACAAACTCGTTCGGGTTTGAGTTTTCCCGTGAAGGCACTTTCTCAAGAGGTGTGGCTCTGATAAGTTAATAAAAATTGGTTTGATCACTTCCATTATCACTAAAGGAATATGAAAATGTTCTCCATGATGGTAAGGTTCTTTGTTAGCCTCAGCACTCCTAAACTTACACCAACTTTCTTTACCGGCAGGGCATAGACCGTGAATAGGCTGCTCGTCACTCGATGCAAGATGGTACCATTCAGCCCAAACATCCCGTCTGATACTCTTTAATGTTGCATTAGGACCTGCATTTCTTTTTATTGCTAAGTGGTAATAATTAGTGATTTGCTTCATTATAACAAATACACAGCACAACTCTCAAATTTATAACTTATAAAAACTTACTTCGCACTACTTCACAATCACAAATATAAATTACCTAGGTTACATGTTTGTTTACATAAAACATAAACATACAATCCAACAATAATTCCATCTGCTGAAAAAAAACAGCTGCATTCATGATGTTACACTAACTACTTCTACTAACCCAACAGAAACAAATATGATTCTAACAGAGGTTTTTGCTGTACTATAAGACATGTTGCTTGCTTGAACGCCACAAAGTTTCCTTGAGTGAAGCGAAACATACATTTTAAAAATATTTTTTACGTATGCTTCCTCTTATATGTACCCCACTTATTATATATCAAATTAAACAGAAAAGAACATAGAATAAAAAATAAAAATTAAAAAAAAAATTAAAAAATAAAAAATTTTCTGGCCCGACCCCCTTAATAAACAATAGTCGGTATGGCGAACATAAACAATAATAAGATAATTTATTCTTATTGACTGAAGTATAACTAAGAAAATTATATTTTGGTTAACATTGGTTACCATGGTTTTAAAACGTCCATTAGAAAAAGAACAAACAACAAAACAGCTGATTTCAACAAATCAGCTTATTTCAACAAAACAGCTGATTACAAGTAAATACCTGAATCCAAGTAAACAACCTACTCATTGTTGTACAAAATCATGAGCTACATAATGCTTTCTGTTTGTAGTGTAAGTGTAGTAAATTGTTCAACATGATGAACCGTTTTACATTTCAAGAATATGCTGACATACATTTTATGTATGGAGTGCTGGTGGTAATTCAAGATTAGCTAGTAGATTGTATGCAGAACATTTCCCACATAAACAGGCTTTTGAGAATCCTTATGCAATTGTTCAACGTAAGTTTCAAAACAAATTCTCTGTCAATGTTTGGGCTGGAATTATTGATGGGCATTTAGTTGGGCCTTACATATTACCAGATAGACTAAATCGACCAACGTATTTAGTTTTTAAAGTGATGTTTTCGAAATACTCAGAGAGTCATACTTAAAGCCCTTTCAACTCTGCAACGAAGTCCGAGGACGCCATTTTGAGCAACGATTATAAAAATTCTAATAACCATCTGTTCAATAAGTCACTAATAGATGTTGACACCACTTTACTTGTAATCAGGTGTTTTGTTGTTTGTTCTTTTCTAATGGATGTTTTAATAACAATGGTAACGCATGTTAACCAATATGTAATTTTCTTAGTTATACTTCAGTCAATAATAATAAATTATACATCATTTTATTTGTCTTAAAATTGTCTAACTTTTTTTGTGTCATAACATTTTTTGATAAAATTTGTAGTTTATTAATTATTTAACTTTGAATATTTTGAACTTCCGCCATTTTGAAACGGGAAGTTGTATGAAAACGAAATTTGATTGGCATTTATAAACTACGTACAGTAACAATCATACCAAGTATCATGATTTTCTCTCAAAAAGTTTCAAAGATATTACGGTTAAAAAAAAAACACATACAGACAGATAGACCGAAAACGGAATGAGATAGGACACATGTTATATTACATTTTTTGTTTCTTTTGACATGCTGCATAACGTGACAAAGTTTGTTCATATGGTTGCAAGACACCCTGTATAATAATTCAGTTTTAACCCTTTGTGATCGATAGTCACAACCAAGTCTGATATACTTACTGACTGTGTGTCCTCTCAGCTCGGATGTCCAGTCCTACTGAACACCAACTTATCCATGTTTGATCTGTGCCAGTCTAGACTCTACTGCGTAATCAACTCGGAAGTTGATTACAGTATAAACGTCAGCTGGATTTATTGCACAACATTTTTAAAACCCTTTATTTTCTATTTAAAAGGACCAAATAAATAAAGCGTGATTGTTAGGATAAGCATTTAAATACACCGTAAATACAAAAAAGAATGAAGTGTATGATTTATAATAATTATATATTACCTACTATGATCTACCCAAATATAATATAAAATGTTTACATTTCCGTTTTTATATTTTATTCAGATTCTACGTAAATTTATAATAGCCTACATAATTTCAATCTTAAATGTTTGTTCAATATCCTAAACTTTACTAAAATTCAGATTTCTAATGTAGAAATTCACCTGTATTCTTTCTGTGTGTGATATTTTTAAAAACAAAGTCCTGGATGAAGTCCTGGTTCTGTTTCACATGTTTTACAATAATATTTGTTTCTTCTTCTTGTACTGCCAGGATTTCTGTTACTACACACTACACAGTCCTTTGAGTACCTTTTAGTCTCTATTGGATATAATAAATGCAATTTTCCACTTAGTCGCTCATCTTCTTCACAGTTAGAAGATCGTTTACGTTTTGGCGTGTTTTTTGTATCTACGATCAACTGTTTCACCAGCTCTCTTCTGAATCTTCTTTGTCGAACTTTGCGTTGTCCTTGTTGTAAATTTAAGTTGTATAAAATAAATGAATTTATAATAGCAGTTTCCAACAGCCAGAAAAACACCTATCACCACCATTTTATTGATTTTATAGTGAAGCTGTACCAAGAGATATAGTGGTCAGCAATATCTACACTTCCCATTGACTCATTGTACTTACAAACTTCTGTGGGCTTTGTAATGTTTTCAGAAATTCCCCCTTTAATAACACGTCTCACAGTCTTGGTTGAATTATCATAAACAATGTTAGATAGCATTGTTGGCGTGATTTGTATCTCTCCATAAAAGAAGGGAATATTTTTTTGTCTTCTCGTCTGTAAGCTTTTTTTTCACCCTTTTTTAAATTTAATCTTTGAAACTTTCTTTCCATTATTTTTCTGTATTTTGGACCTCACCTCTTCTGTCAAACTTTTTCTGTTTCTCATTATAGTTCCTGTTAGATGAACTTTCATGTCATATAGTGCTGATGCCAAATCTAGATTGGTATAAAATCTATCTGTGAACACATGGAGTCCCTTGATATTACTATATGATTGTAGAAGTTTATGTACGAGGTGTAAGACAATCCTGCTTGTCGTTCCTAAATCAGGTCGCACCATATTATCAGTTGTCCCTGGACTGAGATAGTAGTGTAGGTTTTTATCAAATACAGTAAAACGCTGACGCATATTACAGTTTTTCACGTTCGGAGGACAGCTGTGTATCATAAGGAAAAGAACGTTACTTATTAAACTGAGCTAAGTCATACAAAGCATTAGAGTTATTTATTTAAAGGTATAGACTTTATAAACATAATGCACTACGTGCCAAACCAAAAATAAATTTCTAACCTCCCCAAACAAATACTTATATACATGTCCAGTAGTACTGGACATCCGACCGTTCAAGCAAATAAGCATTGTCCAGTTGTGATGGACATACGATCCGTGACAACTCTAATGCAGCACAGTACTAAAAGCTAGCAGTAAAATGGCAATGTCCAGTAGCGCTGGACATCTGACCTCAGAGAACTTTTTAATAAAAATGTTCCGATCGCAAAGGGTTAGAAATCTTTAGACAGAAAATCTACAGTTCTACTGGACCGATTTTATTAATGAATGTGTCGTTGGAAAGCTCTGTATCTATAGATTTGCAAATAATTATGAAAGTTTATTTTTGTTAGGATTTATGGTGAAAAAGTAAAAAAAAACATGTTTTCCATAAAAAATACATTGAAAACGGTTTTTTTTTCTTTTTTTTTTCACATTTTTTATTTGGAGCCAAGTTTTGACTGCCGTTATTGAGTATTTTCAAGAAATGCATAATAGTAATTTGTAGGAAATTTTATTTTCTTTCAGAATATCACCTTCTACTTTGGTCGATTTCCTCACCATATAAAAGTTATTATTTATAAAAAAGCTAAGCAACCTCCGAATTTATAGTGTTGAGAAAATACTGAGTTAGAGATATTTTTGTTAAACTTTGTATAACTAAATCTACAGTTCTACTGGACCGATTTTATTAATTAATGGGTCGTTGGCAAGCTTCATCCGTGTAGATTTACAAATAATTATGAAAGTTTGATTTTTTAAAAAGATTTATGGTGAAAAAGTAAAAAAAAAACACATTTCCTATAAGAAATACATTAAAAACTTCTTTTTTTTTTTTAAGTTTCACTTTGTAGCCAACTTTAGGCTGCCCGTTATCAGTATTTTATAGAAACGCACAATAGTAATTTGTAGTAAATTTTATTCTCTTTCAGAATATCACCTTCCACTTTGGACAATTTCCTCACCATTTAAAAGTTATTTGCAAAAAAGGTAAGCAACCTCCAAAAAATCTTTATCTACTCTAATTTGTTTTCAATTTACAATTTAATTTAATTTTGCATTTTAGCATTTGAAAGGATTTTTTTTATCTTTCAACATATTACCTTACACTTTGATCAAGTTACATCCCATTCAAAACCATGCATAAAAAGCAGATACAACTTATACATTTTTATCTTTATAACATTAGTGATATGGGTTTGCTGGTATGCATCATCTGATCATATGGAACATGTGTTAATAATTTAACAGCGGATTGTTGTATTGTTATTGCCTTGATTTTTCTTTGCTTACATTTTGTTGTTTACAGTTTGGATTTGTGGTTAAAGTGTGTTCCTTATGTAATGTGTGTGTTTCGTAAGTTATGTGCTTAATCTGTATCATTAATTATTAGTGAGTAAAGTGGTGTATGGATTTCACAACCATAAATTATCATTTTGAACTGTGAATTAATTATAAGAGTAGATATTTTATATTTGATTGAAAATGAATAATTTCACTATTCACTATATTGTTGGTGATGGAAACTGTTTCTTTAGGTGTATCTCATTTTTATATCATAAATCTCAATCCAGATACAGTGATATACGATCCATAGTAGTTGATGAAGTCGTAAATAACTGGGACTCTTGCTCTTTTATCGTAGGGGATAATATATATAGACTACCGGTACAAATCGTAACAGAATACAGAAATCTAATGACTAAAGATGGGGAATACGTAGGGAACGTTGAAATTGAAGCTGCAGAAAGACTACTTAACTGCCATATCAAAATATATGCTGAGAACTTGGATTCTTATGTAAATGTTGGTGAAGGCACAAGAATATATAAACTACGATTCTCAGGTAATGTGGATGCTGGGCATTACGATGTTTTGATAGATAATACTAATTCTGAGAATCAAGAGGATGTAACCTTACCAAAATTCAAACGTGGCCGTCCAGCAAAGAATAGAAAAAAAAACATGTTCTGGCAGACGTGAATCAACAGCTCATAAAAATAAATTAAAGAAACAAAATTATAGTCTGAATAATGATTTACTACAAGGGGGGAAAAGTGATGAACAAGCAATCACAAGGATGGAGACACACAAAATGAAAAAGAAACATAACAAGATAGTGACAAACACTTCACTCAAAGAGGATGCAACTTCCTCAACCTGCAAACGTGGACGTCCAGCAAAGAAAAAAAAACCGAAAACATGTTCAGGCAGACGTGAATCAACAGCTCATAAAAATAAATTAAAGAAACAAAATTATAGTCTTAATATTGATTTACTACAAGGGGGGGGGGAAGTTTAACAAGCAATCACAAGGATGGAGACACACAAAATGAAAAAGAAACAAAACAAGATAGTGTGACTAACACTTCACACAAAGAGGATGCAACTTTCTCAACCTGCAAACGTGGACGTCCAGCAAAGGAAAAAAAAAAACCGAAAACATGTTCAGTCAGACATGAATCAACAGCTCATCGCACAGTATTAAGGGGGGAAAAGGATAGTGATGTAAATGTAAATAATATTTTACAACTACCAATCACTTTGTGCCTGAAGCCTTGAAAGATATAAATGATGAAAACAAAATAAAATTACACTCATGTGGCAGTCTTAGTAAAGTTTGTGAATTTTGGGGTGCTAAACACTTTGTCGGTGAAAGACCTGTTGATAAAATGTTTTCTAAATGCTGCTCAAAAGGAAAAGTTACCGGTACATTAGAACGGATTCAAATTGCATTATTAATTGAACAGCTTATGACTAATAACCATATTTATTCCGATAACTTTATGTCCAATATTCGTTCAATTAACAGTTCCCTATCTTTTGCTTCTATGGAAGCGCAAATAGTTCCGACTTTCAAGTTATGGTCCTTATTGTTTTAAAATAAATGGCACTATCTAACATCGTGCTGGTACATTACATCCTGAAAATGGAGAACAGTGTAAATATGCTCAGTTGTACATACTTGATCCTGATGAGGCTACTGCTCAAAGAAAAAAACTCTGGATGCAATGAACATTTATTACAAATATTAGGCTTATTCATGTCAAAGTATAATCCATTTGCAGAAGCCTGCAAAATGATGTATGAAGTAGAGCAAGAATGCATGCAAGACACATTAATAACGCATGAATAATGCTGTTTCATCTGAGATCAATAAGAGAAAGACTCAGAGAATTAGAATTTTGGACCCAAATTTGGAACCAATGGTATATCCTCTATTCTTCCCATATGGCGATCAAAGTTGGGGGATTAATAGTCCACTGAATGATAAGCCACCATGTCTCCAAAATATTTAAAATAAAGCTTCAAATCCAAGATCAAGAGTCACTCATATGCAATATTATCAATATCGTCCTTCAGAATGTGATGAATTCAGTCCTTTATTGTGCGGAGGAAAACTCACGCAACAATATATTGTTGATGCCTACATCAAAATTGAGGCAAATAGATTAAATTTCATTAGACAAAATCAATCTCAGCTTAGAATTGAACAGTACAAAGGTTTAATGGACCAGATTCGGTTATCAGGAGACAATGAAAAGCTTTATTTCCCACTGGAAAGCCTTTCATTTTGCCAACAACGTTTCAAGGGAGTCCACGAAATATGATGCAAAATTATCAAGACACTATGTCAATAGTGAGGAATTACAGTAAACCCGATCTTTTTATTACAATGACCTGTAATCCGAAATGGGAAGAAATAACACAAAATTTAAATGGACAGTCTGTTGAAAATCGTCCTGATTTAGTTTCTAGAGTTTTCCAATTGAAGCTAACAGAACTTATGAATGACATAAATAAAAAACATGTTTTTGGCATCCCAGTAGTCAATATACATGTAATTGAGTTTCAAGAAAGGGGCTACCCCATGCTCACATCCTACTGATTTTGAAAGAACAAGATACTCCAAAATTACCAGAACATATAGACCAAATTGTATCAGTTGATTACCAGATAAAGATAAATTTCCTACTTTACACACAGCTGTTACAAAACACATGATTCATGGACCCTGGGCAAGTATAATTTAAACTCACCATGTATGAAGGAAAATAAGTGTACTAAAAACTACCCTAAATCCTTTCAAAATGAAACCTTAGATAACAAAGATGGATACCGCCGAAGAAATAATGGTAATAATGTATCTGTGAGAAATAATAATTGACAACACATGGGTGATTCCTTATAACCCATATATTTATCTAAAATACAACTGTCATATCAATGTGGAAGTTTGCGCTATGATCAAAAGTGTTAAATATCAAAACTACACTTAAATATATATACTTTACTTTTACTTTAGTGTATATCTCTCTTAAATATGTATATAAAGGGCATGATTGTGCAAATGTACGTATCACAGAAAGAAACTCAAATTTTGATGAAATACAAAAGCACATAGATAGTAGGTATGTCAGTGCACCAGAAGCCATGTTGTTCGATATTGCGGTTGGTTTGACAACTGTGGTGAAAGCGGATGGTTCAGTAATTTAATTTAAATTGGGAAGAAGACTGAATTGAAAAATACATGAATAGGTTAACTGACATTTTGAAATTTTTAACAACTAGTAAAATGATTTTGATTAATTTGCTGTCATGTTTAGTTAAATCTAATGTCACAGTACCTTGTAGAGGCGGCGTTCCTTTCTTCGTAATGTCCTGGCGTTAAGAATGCCCATGTGCACACGCGAGAACAGCTGCTCTAAACGCACAAAACTAAGTACAATATTAAATCATAAACACAAACAAAAAAAAAACACTTGAGTTCTTCTTATTAACTAAACATGACAATTGTTTCTGAGTCATAAATAATTGAATTGTGTCAAAATGCGTATAAAATAAAGAAACTGAAAATGCGGAATTGTATGCGGATGAAGAAGTACCGTTAAGCTACCTGTTTGAGGGTGAAACTTGGACTGCTGATATGAGACAAAGGATACCCCAAATCAGCTGGAGATCTCAGACTTCCGGTTGAAACGGTATAATATTGAAACTGAACTTTAAACTGTAGATTACTGAACATACCCCCGACTATAAACCAACCGGTTTATAGAGACGAAGAAATGAAAGAGCCAGCACTAAAGGGAATAAGCGCTGAAACGGATGAAGGATGAAGGAAGATGATCCAGCTTAAGAAAGAAGACATCGAATGAGAATGATGATAGAATTGAAGACAAGGTAGAATTTCAAAAGTTTCTCTAGTGACAAATAAGGGTTTAATTACTGAGAGGTAAGGGGAAAAGTTTCACGTCAGGGCGTGTGAAAACTCCATCCTTGGTTTTTATAGTGGCAACACGTACGACTCCATCTTCTCCTGGAGATGAAGACAGAATGCGTCCAGTAGGCCAAAAAAGAGGTTTGAGATTTGAATCCTGAATGAGCACTACGTCACCAGGCTGTAGATTTGGTGTACTACGATTCCATTTCAGACGTTGTTGCAATGTATGAAGATATTCAAGATGCCACCGCTTCCAGATTTGCTGTGAGAAACGTTGAACACGTTGCCACTGTTTTAGTCTATTTAAAGGAATCTGTTCATAAGATAGTTCTGGCAACGCGGTGATCGGTCGTCCGATGAGGAAATGTGCAGGCGTTAATACGTCTAACTCGTTAGGATCTGCTGAAAGAGGAGTTAAAGGTCTTGAATTGAGAATGCCTTCAATTTTCGTAGCTAAAGTAACGAAGTCCATGAGATAAAGTTTTTCGATACCTATTGTTCTAAGAAGATGTGTTTTGACACTTTTGACGGCACCTTCCCAAAGTCCACCTTGATGTGGAGCAGCTGGAGGCAGGAAATGAAACTTAATTCCAATCAGTTTGGTAAATTTATCTATGGTCTCCTTAGAATGAGGTTCATTCAGCATGGTTAGAATAATTTTCTTAAAGTTGTTTGAAGCTCCGACAAAGTTGGTCCCGCAATCGGAATACAAATTAGAACAAAGTCCACGCCGTGACACAAAACGTGTGAGAACGTCAATGAAAGCTTGAGTAGAAAGATCAGTAGCGACTTCAATATGAATTGCTTTAGTAGCAAAACAAACAAAAATGCATAAGTAGACTTTGACATCTTGAGCACGACGCAAAGTATGAATTTTGACAGTGAATGGACCGCAGTAGTCGCATCCAGTATTAATGAATGGTTGAGAAAAGGTAACTCGTTCACGTGGTAAGACTCCCATCAAAGGCGGACGAGAAGTTGGTTTAAGTTTGAAACAACAAATACATTTGTGTATCCGTTTTCTAATGGTACTCCTTGCTGAAAGGATCCAAAATTTTTTAGAGATGAGTGATTGTAGCAGTTGTGGTCCTGCATGAAGAAACAAACGATGATAATGGTCAATGATTAAGAATGTAATGTGGTGATTCTTTGGTAAAACGGCAGGATGTTTAGAAGTGTAGCTCAATGAAGAAAACGTAATTCTTCCACCCACTCTCATTATGTCGCTGTGATCAAGAAAAGGTGACAATGAAGCTAAGCGTGAACAACAAGATGTAGGGTTTGTCTTTAAAAGTTGAATTTCCTTTGAAAAATGTGAATTTTGCACAAGTTTAATTAGTTGTATTTCTGCAAATTGAAGTTCTGTGAGAGTTACTGGTCCGGTCACTCTTGATGCAGTGCGGACGTTATGACAAAATCTTAGAACATATGACATGACGTATAAAGTTTTTGACCACGAAGAAAATTTGGAAAGTATGTTCCATTCAGTTTGAGACGACGATAAATAAATTGGAAGTGGATTTGAGCGGAGTTCAGGGACAGTGTCCAACACCTGTAAAGGTGAATTTGGCCACTGATGGTGTGAAAGCTTAAGCCAAGAAGGCCCCGAAAACCATATCTGATGGTTAAGAAGTGCGGAAGGAGATAGACCACGGCTGGAACAATCAGCAGGATTGTTGCCAGATGGAACATGTGACCAACAGTCAGTTGGAGTCCAGTCCTGAATTTGACTGACGCGATTAGCTATATAAACCTTAAGTTTATATGGTGGAGTAGTGATCCAAGCTAATGTGACCATGGAGTCACACCAACATTTGATGATGTCAATAGAACACCAAGTAGATAAAAATTGAATGCAATAGTGCATTAACTTGGCGAGCAAATGAGCACCGCAAAGCTCTAATCTAGGAAGTGATATGCGCTTGAGAGGAGCGACCTTAGATTTGGCTAAAAGTAGCTGTGTATTGACAATGTTGTTTGAAGTAGTCGTCCTAATGTAAATGACGGCTGAGTAACCTTTATCCGAGGCATCGCAGAAGCCATGGATCTGGATGCTCGTTGACTGATGAAGGTTGATGCAACGAGAAATAGAAATGTCTTCCAAATGAGGCAATTCTTGAACGAATTTTTTCCAAGCGGAGTTGATGGTCTCTGGAACTGGTGAATCCCAATTAATTCCAAGAGTCCAAAGGTGCTGCATGAGGCACTTAGCAAAGAATGTCGTAGGCGACAGAAAACCACAAGGATCATATATTTGTGCGATTGTGGACAAAATAGATCGTTTTGTAGGTGAATGATCCGAAATTGGTAGCTGAATGGTGAACGAGAACACGTCGTTCGAAGGTGTCCATTTCAAGCCGAGTATATTGAACAACGGTTGATCTGGTGAGCGGAAATGAAGTGGTACTTCCCGATGTTCCTGAGTGATATCAGCGAGAAGTTCGGAGCAGTTAGACGTCCACTTGCGGAGCTGAAACTGTCCTTTTGAAAGAAGTGCGATGAGTTGACGCTGAAGTTCTAGAGCGGAAGGAATGTCCTTACTTCCAGTGATGATATCATCCACGTAAATGTGATTAAGCAAAGCTTCAGCAGCCAACGGAAAATTGTGACCTTCGTCTTGAACAAGTTGTCGCAGTGTACGAATAGCCAAATATGGCGAACTTTTCAGGCCATAAGTGACCGTATTAAGTTTGTATGTTGATAAAGGATCAAATGAATTTTCCCTCCATAAAATCAATTGAAAGTTTTGGTCATCAGAATGAACCATGATTTGACGATACATTTGTTGTATGTCAGTAGAAAACACGATATTGTGTATGCGAAATTGTAAAATGACTTCACAAATCTCTGTTTGTAATTTAGGACCTGTGAATTGAATGTCATTTATTGATAAACCAGAAGTAGTTTTGGAACTACCATCAAACACCACTCGAAGTTTCGTAGTGCTACTAGTAGTTTTAACAACGGCATGATGCGGTAAAAAATAATGTGCGGTATCTGGAACCTGAGTAGGTAATAGTGACATGTGGTTAGACTTTAAATAGTCTGACATGAAAGCAGAATATGCAACTTTCAATTCCGGTTTATTAGCAAACTTATTTTCCAAATATGAAAAACGACGTTTAGCTGTATTAAAGGAATCCCCTAGTGATTGAGGATCTTGTGCGAAAGGAAGTGACACGATGTATCTCCCGGTAGCGTTGCGCGTAACCGTAGAGTTGTAGTGATTTTCACAAGTGAGTTCTTCCTTAGAGGTTTTCGTCGAAACTGGAACCTCTTCAAGTGTCCAAAATTTCTGGAGTAGGTTGTGTAAGCTCATGTCCGATGTGGTGAGCAGAGAAATGTTGTTTAAATGGTATGAAGCTGTAGGAATGGTTCCTATTAGACAATAACCGAAGATGGTTTCAATTGCTGTTGGTAAGCCATCACCTAACTGTATGATGTGGTTACGCAATGTGAGACCGAACAAATCGGCTCCAATAATAATCGAAATTGTCGGACTATTATTGAAATTAGGATCAGCGAGAGAAATTTGATTCAACTTACGCTGAAGTTCAGGTAACTTTGCAAAAAACGGTAAATTGGCTTGAATTTGCTCCACAACAATGACTTCATGAGATTCTTTAAAGAGTTGACCGTTGAGGGTGTAAATATTTAATTTACCTGTACCAAGGATAGGTGTTGACATTGCAGAAATGCCGTTTAATAGAATAGTAGAAGGAGTTAATTGTAATCCTATATTATTTGCACATTGTTTTGTGATAATTGTTGATTGACTTGCAGAATCCAATAAAGCAGTAAAGGTCTGCGGTTTATTTACATGAGTTGCAAGATTAACTAATGCTGTGCATAATAAAGTTGATCGAAAATTGTTTAAAGAACCGGTATTCGAAAGAATTGATATTGATTCATTAAGAGTTTCATTGTGGACAGGAAGCGGAAATCGTCCCAAATTGTTATCCGAGCTCATATGACGTTTATGTCAGCTAGAATTATTTTCACCAGCTGCATCAACTTTTCGGTTAAAATGAAGTAAAGTATTATGTTTCTTTTGACAAGTTTTACATAATGATTTTGACATACAATTCACTGTGGAATGTGTACCTAAACAATTTATGCACAATTGTAGTGCTTTAATTTTGTCATATCTTTGATTAGGCGACAATTTATTAAAATCAGGACATGAAAATAATTTATGAGAATCTTTCTTACAAACTAGACACAGATCAGATTTGGAAGTTGAAGTCTGAAACACAGATTTTGTTATTTTCATTGGTGATTTATTTTTGATAGGTGTAGTTGCAATTTCCTTTTTGAGAAAAGGTTTAAAATTAACAAATGGCTCGTTTATTTGATCTAATGGTAAAGCATCTTCTAAATGTGCACACTTAATATTTAAGAAGTTGATTAATTCTTTAATTGTGGGTAACCGACGATCGGTTTTGCGTGAGCTTTCAAAGCATTGACGAGTGACGTCATCAAGTTTCCTTAATAGAATTACAATAAGTGTAACTTCATTTTGAATGTCATAACCTAATACGGTTAAAGCTTGTGAGTTCTCATGAAATGTGTCTACGTATTGACATATTTCAGGTAACGAATGATGCTTAATGGAAGGCATGTCAATAATTTTTGATATGTGAAAATTAACCAATCTGCGAATATTCTGATATCTCTCGCATAATATATCCCAAGCAATTTTATAATTTTCAGGAGTAATAGGTAAATTATGAATTAGATTTAAAGGTTCACCAGATAAGCATGAAATTAAATATGAAAATTTCTCAACAAGAGTTAAAGATTGATGTTGATGAATACTATTGTCAAACATATAGTAAAAGGTTGTCCACTCACTCAAACAGCCATTAAAATGTTTTAAATCTAATTTAGGTAAGTTGACAGAAACATTCACTTGTTTACTTTCAGTGGTCTGTGTATTATTTGAACTAATTGGATCTTCCACTGTGGAAAATACACATTTAAGAATAGAATTTATTTCTACAGCTATGTCTGATATTTCATCTTGTAATTTAAAGGCTTCTGTTTCATCAAACCCCTCCAGATCTTCCTCAACAGAGACTTGATCAAATGATTTATCGAATGCATTTAATCTTTTTTGTGCCTCTTCATTTAATGCAGTGAGTTTATTTTTTTGCCCTAAATTTAAAACATCTGTTCCAGGATCACAAATTGTTTGTATAAGTGATAAAATCTTAAGAAGTCTATTCTTTGTACCAGTAGATTGCCTTACAAAAGTTGAAAAACGCATTTTGATATGTAAATATTTACTATGTTCTTAGGGTTTTTTGTTGAAAAAATATTAAAATTGTTTGAATTATAATCGAAATTGATAATAATAGTTGCTTATTATCAATTAACAATGAAATAGAAAGATTAAAATATAAAAACAATAAGTAAAACCATCACAACACATTGTATTTTCAAATTGTAGGTATTGAGGTTATGTTTTGAATGAGGTTATGTTTTTATTATTGTTTGCCAGCTGTCTGTAAGAACTTTAGAAATGTGCCACTAAGAATGCGCGCGTTGCTAATGTTCAGAATAGATTCGCTAATAGCGCTGTAAGTGTATGCGTGAGATGGACTGCGCAGTAGATTGAATGTACTACGAAAAATGCAAATGGCGGAAGTTGCAGAAAATTGACTCTCCCAACATAAAAAACAATTACCATACCTAAATCCAAAGCGGAATTCAATGAATCCGGCCCGGAGGACCAATAAATGTTCGATATTGCGGTTGGTTTGACAACTGTGGTGAAAGCGGATGGTTCAGTAATTTAATTTAAATTGGGAAGAAGACTGAATTGAAAAATACATGAATAGGTTAACTGACATTTTGAAATTTTTAACAACTAGTAAAATGATTTTGATTAATTTGCTGTCATGTTTAGTTAAATCTAATGTCACAGTACCTTGTAGAGGCGGCGTTCCTTTCTTCGTAATATCCTGGCGTTAAGAATGCCCGTGTGCACACGCGAGAACAGCTGCTCTAAACGCACAAAACTAAGTACAATTTTAAATCATAAACACAAACAAAAAAAAAACACTTGAGTTCTTCTTATTAACTAAACATGACAATTGTTTCTGAGTCATAAATAATTGAATTGTGTCAAAATGCGTATAAAATAAAGAAACTGAAAATGCGGATGAAGAAGTACCGTTAAGCTACCTGTTTGAGGGTGAAACTTGGACTGCTGATATGAGACAAAGGATACCCCAAATCAGCTGGAGATCTCAGACTTCCGGTTGAAACGGTATAATATTGAAACTGAACTTTAAACTGTAGATTACTGAACACATGTGGTAAATACTTGGAAATGACATGCACAAACAATCGCACACAATAATCCGATTGCCTTTCCATCTTCCTGAAAATCAAAGCATTGTCTTCCATGTAAATTCATTAAACAGAAATACAGACAATCTGTTGCAAACTGCTGGGAAAGATACAATGTTGACAGCGTGGTTTAAGTTAAACGCGGAAGATGAAACTTCAAGATTAATTAATTACAGTAATATACCTAAACATTATGTTTTCAATAAAAAAATGTAGGAAATGGATTCATAGACAAGACAGACAGACATAATGTAATTGGTAGAATGTATTTTGTAAATCTTGGTTCTGATCCTGAATAGTATTGTTTAAGACTTCTTCTGCTTCATGTACCTGGTGCTACAGCTTAATAATATGATGATTTAAAAACCATTAATGGTACTAAATATGATACTTTTTATGAAGCAGCAGTGCAAAAAGGGTTGATAAAAAAATGATAAAATTTGGGATAAAACTGTAGCCGAACAGTCAACTTCAGCATACCTCAACATTTAAGGGACTTATTCACATATATTCTTATATTTGCTTCCCTGTCTAATGCTAAAGAATTATTTGAAAAATACCAGCCTCATCTTTGAGAAGACTGCACACAGCCACAAAATAAGCCATACAGATAACTGCGAACAATGTAAGAATTTGACTCTTAGAGAAATTAACAAAACTTTAGAAGCAAACCATAGTTCTTGCCTTAAATACGATCTCCCGATGCCAGTAAACGATATCCTACCAATCAACAATACTGATATCTATGATTATGAGTTAGGAAAGAAAAAAGCAAAGAAATGATAAATAATTTGAATTCTGAGCAAAGACAATGTTATTATAATATAATTGCAGCAATAAATAATGAAGTCCCAGAAACATGTTTTTTCCTGGATGGTCCAGGAGGCACAAGAAAAATCTATTTGTATAAAACTATTCTGTGTACAGAGCATGGAGAGAAAAAACATTGCATTACCTATTGCGTCTACTGGAATTGCTGCAAACTTATTGGAAGGAGGTAAAACATATTTTAACTAATTCAAATTAGTACCTCCTTTGAACGAAACTCATCCGTATCAAATATAAGATTGAATTCTCTCGAAGCCACTATCATAAGATCAGCTAAAATCATAATAATTTGGGATGAAGCAACTATGGCACCAGAAATTGCTTTGACAGCTATTGACAGAGTACTGAAGGAAATAATGAACAACCAGAATCCTTTCAGTGGAAAAGTTATGTTATTGGGCAGGGATTTCAGGCAAACTCTGCCAGTAGTCAGACATGGTTACAGAATCAAAATAATAGAAACAAGTATAAAATTCCATCCACTGTGGGAAACCTTTAAGATCCTAGGACTGAGTAAAAATGTACGACCAGTGGATGATTTATTCAGCAAGTGGCTATTAAGCGTGGGGAATGGTCTGACTGATAGAACATATGATTTATCAGAAGAACGAATAGCAATACCACCCAATATTTTAAGCCACGGTAACAGCCACCGATATATTTAGAGATAAGTTGGACATTGCTCACTCATGAATTCTCCCAAAAGGCTATTTTATGCTCAAAAAATTCAGATGTGGATTCTCTAAACGAAACTGTTCACAACTTACTGGAAGGAACATCAGCAACATATTTAAGTTCGGATTCTATTGAAGCGGATGATGGTTCACAAGCAGATATTCATTATATAATAGAATTTTTAAATCAGCTATCACCATCAGGAATGCCAATACATAAATTAAATTTAAAGATCGGAGTTGTGATAATGTTGCTAAGAAATCTTAACACAAAACGGGGGTTATGTAATGGCACACGATTAATTGTTAAAGAACTCAAGCCCAATTTAATAATTGCAAAGGATTTAACTGGATCGTCAGCAGGTGAAATTGTGTTCATTCCTAGGATTGATTTAGCACAGTCGGACACAGATTTGCCATTTTTTTTAAAAGACAGATATTTCCTTTAAAATTAGCATTTGCTAAAACAATAAATAAAGCACAAGGCCAGACATTGGAGAAAGTTGGTGTTTACCTTCCAGCACCAGTATTTAGCCATGGACAATAATTGTACGTTGCACTCTCTAAAGTAAAAAGGTTTGAAGACATTAAAATTAAAATTATCCCTAGCTAAGATCAAGGGAGATTGTTGAAAAACTCACATCAAGTATTTACAAAGAATGTTGTTTGTAAAGAAATACTGTAAATAAATACATTACATTTGATTTTTCTTTATTATCTTGCTCTATTAGAAAATTAGTTTTTTTTATTCAAAACAATTTCGTTCTTGAAAATAAATCAAATTAATTTTCAAGTATTTCACAGGAAATTAAGCATATATGTACTAGAGACCATTGCATTGAACAACAACGGGTTCTGTTGCTAGTGTTATTATAATTCTCTGATGTACATTTCGGTAACCATGTTACCATCATCGGAGAGTTCTGAACTAATACTAACAAAATATGAAATCTTAAAAGCTAAAATGCCATATTCTCCCCTCCACGCTACTTTCAGTGGTTCGGCCTATCAGTGTAGGCCAATGACCTTGGTGAAAGCGGCAATGGCGTACATTCCTGTCCTTGGGAAAGTCCGTAGGTTGAATATGGCAATATCTTAAAACTACTTTAATACATAACCTAGAATCTGCATTAAAACTGAAAACTAAATTGAGAACAAAAATAATAACAAGTAAATTAAAACAAAAACTTAGAATAGGCATTAAACATTTCATAACTACATCATGAAAGGATTCTGGTTGTTCATTATTTCCTTCAGTACTCTGTCAATAGCTGTCAAAGCAATTTCTGGTGCCATAGTTGCTTCATCGCAAATTATGATTTTAGCTGATCTTATGATAGTGGCTTCGAGAGAATTCAATCTTATATTTGATACGGATGTTTCGTTCAAAGGAGGTACTAATTTGAATTGGTTAAAATATGTTTTACCTCCTTCCAATAAGTTTGCAGCAATTCCAGTAGACACAATAGGCAATGCAATGTTTTTTTTCTCCATGCACTGTACACAGAATAGTTTTATACAAATACACTGGGTTCCTATTACAGCGAAGTAGACTGGTTTGAGTATTCATTTGTAACGTCCTTCTAAATTCAATAAAAATAATCTGTACTTATTTATCAACCCAACTGAAAAGTCATTCACAATAAAATAAATCTGTAATTATTGATTATCGATCAACCGTCTACCTGACTCTTGACCTAAACATATTGCTTCCGTCAGGTGGAGAAGTCTGGTGGCTGGCACCGATAAACATCGTATGACATCTTCTCTCTCTCTCTCTAGCTAGATTAGAATCATTTCCTGCAACGTATCTCATTACCTTCCTGTCGCTTGAAACAGGTAGTCTTGCTAAATTTAACTAAAACACATTTTGGACAGGCTTTCTTTGGTGTTAGTTCTAATTCATATTTAACATCTCATTCACGATGTAATAAGTGCTTTTCTTTCTTAAACATCAGTGATCTTTTGTAAAGTGTAAAGATGAGAGTTGGTGATCTTTTTTTTCTGTATAACACAGGGCACATGTTTTTTTTTGAACTATTTCGATAGGAGCCAGGTATGTGCAGATTTCACTATACAGTAAAACTATTAATATTTTAACCTTTGTTTATTGAAATATGTGTTTCATATTTTTCTTTTGATTATTCAATTATTCTTATTGAAGGTTAACAACTTGTAAAAAACTATCTTTCATTTAAAGGACAATTTGCAAAGGCTAACTGTAAATTTAAACAGTTAAGTATTAAGTTTTAAACAGTCAAAATATTAAGTATTTAATCATATCAAAATACTAACTAGAAAAATGTTTTTTCTGAACTAGAATCTTTGTCTTTGGAAATTTTCTAACTGTTGTTACAAGTCTTTTATTTCAAACAAAGATCAAGATATTTATATACTATTCTTATTAACATCAAAGAAGGACTTAATTAAACTTTCTGGATTTCTGTAATTCTGATAATTTTCCTTTCATTTTGATGAAATAACAAAACATTTTAATAAGAGAAACTTGTGCTATAACATGTCTAAGTTTGTATAAATCTCTAGTCGACTTGCTTTTTTTACTTTAGCGAAAGCTGGTTCAAGTTTGTTGGTTCAAGTTTGTTGTTGAAGCAAATGAAAACTCGAGAAAATTTTTGAAAATTTTGAAGAGTTTTTTTGTTTTTTTTTTTGTTTTTATCTATTTTTGGATTTTTTATTTATTTTATATTTATATTTTTTTTTGTATTCCCGAATAACCCTTGCTTGTCTGAATCAAATTCAGTGAATGACTGAGGTATGTTATATATATATAAAAAAATTTATTTTAAAGAGAATGAAGAAAAGAAAAGAAAAAAAAATTATCAAAGTTGGTCTAGACGTTCTTGTGTAAGGTGTGTTTACATGAAAAAAAAATTTGAGACTAATAAGTTTATGTAAAAAAAAAAAAATTCTGTTTCATCAACAATAGTTGTTCAGTATATGAATTAAGCTGTAAAGATAAGAAAAGGTGAGCCTTGTTTAGCACAGGATCAAATTTTAAAGAATTAAAATTTTTATGGTTCCAAAAGACAAATTTTTAAAATAAACCCGCTCTAGAATTTAGAGCAAACCACGCTCTGCTACCAAAAACATGTTACCAGGCTGACGAAATTTTTAAAAGGTGGAACCAACTGGTAACAATGTTTAAAAAAAAGAAAGACAAATTTTATAATTAACAAAGCCAAAAATTTATTTAATTTAATTTTAAGTTTTGAGGATCAGATTTTACCATTCACAATTATGTTTTTGTTTTAAAAAAAAAAAATTACAAAGTTTTGATGAAAAGAATTTATATAAAAAAAGAATTTAAGTTTTCTGACATATATATATATATATATATATTTATATATACACACAAAAAAGGTGAAAATGGCAGATTATTTAACAAGTTTGGTGCTATCCAAAACTTAGTCTAAACATACATATAAATAAATACATATTTATATATAGAAGCACATCTTATAAACAAAGGATGTTATACCATTCTTATTCTAAAAGAACAAATTCATATTACATATTATATTTATTAATTTTGAAATTGAAATTTTTAAATATTGAAATTTTTAAATATTGAAATTTTGAAATATTGAAATTTTTTAAATATTGAAATTTTTTAAATATTGACGTCAATGTTTTTATTTTATTAATTTTGAAAAGTAACCCCTTTGGGGTTGTGAAGGCCGAAAAGTTTGCATGCAGCACCACCCACTATTAATTATTTTATAAATTGTTATACATTATTACATATAAATAATAAAGGACATATTATCATACAGAGTTCAGTTTTAAATATTTCTGAAGAAAAAGTTCACAATTCGAGTTCCTTTCTTTTAGATAAATATTATTTTATAGTGCACTTAGTGAAGTTTGAAAAATAGTTTTTGTTTTAAACATGTCTGAAATAGTTAGGTAGAGTAGTCTCAAAAACAGATATTCAATTCTTGCTGTACAGACTTGCACAATCTCCAAACAAACTCCAACAAACTTGAACCAGCTTTCGCTAAAGTAAAAAAAAGCAAGTCGACTAGAGATTTATACAAACTTAGACATGTTATAGCACAAGTTTCTCTTATTAAAATGTTTTGTTATTTCATCAAAATGAAAGAAAAATTATCAGAATTACAGAAATCCAGAAAGTTTAATTAAGTCCTTCTTTGATGTTAATAAGAATAGTATATAAATATCTTGATCTTTGTTTGAAATAAATGACTTGTAACAACAGTTAGAAAATTTCCAAAGACAAAGATTCTAGTTCAGAAATTTTTTTTTTCTAGTTAGTATTTTGATATGATTAAATACTTAATATTTTGACTGTTTAAAACTTAATACTTAACTGTTAAAATTTACATTTAGCCTTTTCAAATTGTCCTTTAAATGAAAGAAAGTTTTTTACAAGTTGTTAACCTTCAATAAGAATAATTGAATAATCAAAAGAAAAATATGAAACACATATTTCAATAAACAAAGCTTAAAACATTAATAGTTTTACTGTATGGTAAAATCTGCACATACCTGGGTCCTATCGAAGTAGTTCAAAAAAAAAATGTGCCCTGTGTTATACACAAAAAAAAAATCACCAACTCTCATCGTTACACTTTACAAAAGATCACTGATGTTTAAGTAAGAAAAGCACTTATTACTTCATGACAAGATGTTAAGTGTAATTTAGAACTAAATCTGAAGAAAAATGTCCAAACGGTTTCATTAAATTTTGCGTGTCTACATTTTGAAGAGATAGAACTGGAAAGTGATGAGTCAGCTTGCTGCTTGATTCTAGAGTCTATGAGGGAGGGGATATCATACGATGTATAACGGCACCGGCCACTAGATCTCTCCACCTGACGGAAGCAATATGTTAGGGTCAAGGAGAGGGTAGAAGGTAGATAAGCAGGTACAGATTATTTTTAATTGTGAATGACGTTACGGCTGGTTGATAATTTAGTACAGATTTATTTTAATTTAGTAGGACGTTACACATTATAACCTCAAAAATGACCAACTAATAACAGTTGAGACTGGATACAAAATAATCGTTCCCTTCCCATTGGACGATACATTTAGGACTAGTGTTTTAAACCCCTAGAATTAAGACTTAGCGATCTGGACTCGAATAACAAAGAATAGGTAAGTTACAATATATCCAAGTAAATACAATAATAGGGAAATACTGTTACATTAAAACTATACAATTTTATTCTCCATGCTAAGTAGATTTATTTATTTCCCTTTTTTTAATTGCAACATGTACTCCTGCCGATGAACGAAGAACAAGTTCAGATGCCAATTTAATTTCTGTTTTTCCTGGTAACAAGTAATATTTCCGTAAAATACACAAAATTGTTGCCTTCAACTCCAGCATTGCAAATCTTTGACCTGTACAGAAAATAAGTATTAGGTTGATAACAAATTATTTAAATAGCTTTGTAGAGATAGATAAAATGAATGAATACATTTTTTTTATTCTTTTGTTTGTTTGTTTTTTAGTATTGACCTATCACAAGCTGTTCAAAATAAACTACTGTATTACAGAGACAGCCTAATGTGGAAAGATGACTTGAATGATAACAAGAGGGCCGGCCCTCAGGAGCTAATTGTAGTGAGTATGTGTGTAGCAAATCAGAGGGCTCTAGCTGAATATACACCTTTCTTATGTGTTTTGGGTTAGGTCCCTCTCTTTCATCTTTCCTATCGCGTTCTTTACCAAATATTGTTATTTTCCGACCCTGAGTCTATTAGAGTATTTGAGGAGTTTTTATATTTTATTTTCTTCTTTTTTAAAGGCTATGATGACTGAGAGGTTATTCGCCTTACAAAGAAAGAAAGGAAGCAAACAAGGAATAAAGAGGATTGCGGGTACGACAAGCCCAAATCCCAATACCACACCTTTGTTTCGATGGTAATTCCTTTACTACCCACTTTACCAAAATTTTCCTTTCAGTTGACTCGATCATTTTACCATTTTACGTGTGGAAATGTAGTGCTGCAATGTAGTGTATTTAGGCATGCAGATAGTGAACTGTTGGCTGGGTTGAGGGTAATCTACCACCAGTAGCCTATATCACACATTACTTATGCTAGTATTCAAGCCCATTTGAATACCTATTGAAAAACCATTTGAAATTATCTTTTTTATAATTTTGAATTAATGTATTTCAATTAGTTTTTTTAGGAATAACTTTCTTATGTTTTATTATAAAAACATGCTACATGTAGATTTTATGAACTATTTTGAAATATATATATAAATTTAAAGTTAGTCCTGAAAAATGATTAACAAAAAATTTTTTTAATACCTAATATATTTTCTGTTTAATGAACAAGTTTGAAATAATATTTTTCTAAACCATTATTTATCCTTTAAATTCAAACTCAGTTTTACAAATTGTTCTATAGCATGTCCACAAGTTTGATCAATTTAAGAATTATCTAATAAAGGGTTTTAATTTGATATAAATTTTGTAAAGAGACATTCAAGCTACTTGTTGTCTTACTATAATGGCACTAATGTAGCTCTTTTAAAATGAACAATTTTCAGTTATTTCCTCATTTATTTGTTGTTGGGGAATTAGAAGGTAATTAAAAGTTAATGAATAAATAATTGGTTATAAAAATATTGTTTGAAACTCTGAAAAGTACATTTAAAAATACTTTTTTAATGAAAATAGGTTTTCTATATTAATATGAGTTTTCCATTGAGGTGGAAGGAGACATTTATTATTTTTTTAATGTGAAAAATCACCATCTCTACTCTAAAAAAAAAAAAAAAATCACTACTTTCATACTCTAAAAAACATCATTTTCCTACAAAAAACTCCCTATTCTAAAAATTAACTATTTCCTTTCTCTAAAAATAACCCTTTTCTTTTCACAAAGAATGACTATTTCTCTATCCCAAAAAATTACTCTTTCCTTATGATAGCAAGAATGACTATTTCCCTACTATGAAAAATAAGTATTTTCCATTCCCAAAACTACTATTTTGTTGCCATGAAATTATTAGTCAGGGTCTGTTCAAGAAGAGTACCGTCACTCGTAAACAATTTTCTATTTACATAAACAGAACCTTGACAGAACAGTTGATATGTTGTTGGCATATATTGAGGACAGTATTTTACCAGGAAGAGAAAGAATGTGGAACCAGTAGAGATTTGTTAGATTCCTACTTATGTGAATTCATGTGGCGTCATAGGAACAAGGATGAAAATCTGTTTACATGATCTGGAAGGACATCAATTTATTTGGCTCCAGAGCAATAAAGTGTGTATTCATACTTGTATATTATGTATAAATTGGTTAGGTTACGAAACTAAGTGCCACTGTTTGAGTGGTGGTCCTCTTCTTGAACATACCCAACCACTATTTCACTGTAGACCACAAACGCAACAGGATTTTCATTGTTAGATTAGGCTACATTGTTATAACTCAACAAAATAAATGGTTAATTAATGTGTTTAGCTGCATTCTTTGCAATTAAACTTAGCTTGAGAGTTATGTTGAAAAATTTGGTAGCTATTTAAATTTCTACCCGCTGCAACTTTAAGTAGCCTACATGGAACATAGAAATCTCTAGTTTACTCAGTTTTTCTCTATTTGTTATACTGGCCTTATAAAATGATGCCCAATTCTAAGTGATTATCATTTAAATATTTCTAATAGCCCTCAAAAACCCATTTTCATGTGTAGGAAAAATTGTACTTTATGATAAACGTTAGTATTTTTAGTTCAATGAAAATTTCAAAGTGCGTTTTTATTTTTTCAAAATTTTTAAGGGGAAATGACTTTTAGAAGAACTAATACATAATTTATGTTATAAATATTGTTACGCTTTACCTATACAGTTTCTGGGTCCAGCACTAAATGGGCAGTACGCAAATGGATGTCGTCCTATCAGTCTTTCAGGAAGAAAATTGTCCGAATTAAACTCTTCTGGATTTGGAAATACATTTGGATCTCTATGGAGCTTGTGGAACAATACAATTACAGAACAACCAATCGGCAAAATGTCTCCATCTGTGAACACAATGTTTTATTTATGTTATAACAACTCTGTTGATTAAAAATCTCAATCTATATGATAAAGCCCATTGATCAGATTGCAGAATTAGCCCCCAGCCTAAGTTAAGACCCAACTCCTTGTCCAATGAGAGATTGGTGTTTTTGGTTATCCCTGCCTCTCGGAGGAAAAGAGATTAGAACCTTGGTTGTTATTTACGTTAAGTTAGGTATGTAGAGGAAGAAATGTTATTGGATACAGATTAGCCTTGTTTGGTATTTTGAAAAAAAGTTAATCCTGACAGATTACAATGGGTGGTAGAGTTTATGAGGGAAAATGGTATTCTGCAGGGCAAGCCTATCTTAAAGACCACGTTTGTGAAATAGGTCCGCGGTTTTCTTGAAAATAATGACATCACTGTCAAATTAACCAGAGAACCAGTTTTGATAATAATTTGAAAACACTAATATAAATTAACCAAAAAGAAACTTATGAAAGTAACACTAGACACACATTCAAGTCTAATAGGTCATATAGCGATTAAACTCAGTAATTTCCACAATAGGCAAATTACACTAGTTAAACGGATCTACGGTAATTTAGTTGAACATTATAAATCTGCAACACAAATATGAAAAAAAAAAAATAATAATAATAATTAAGCATCGATTTAGTTACAAGTTGTAGACTCGATTCTTCACTGTGCTAGACTACTCCATTCATAGTCCTATCCGGAACACAACTCCACTTACTATGTGAGACGAAATTACGTATTCGTGTGTGATAGTGAGACTTCGTAGTACATGGGGTGGATATGGTCTTATGGGACCGAGTCACAAGAGCCACAGTCTATCAAATTCGTTACAGCCCTTTAACTCCAACAAGGTAATATTTTTACTACCCCGTTTGCATGTAGGCTATAATTACTATCCACTCAATTACTATCCACTCATTGGACAATGAGTGGGGGCTAATGCTGTATTCTGATTGGTGGGCTATATCATAAAAAAGGGTTATGCCTATATCATTAAACAACTGGCTATATTATCCCCATCTTTATTTAAGTCTAAAAAAAAAAGTAATATAGGTTGACTCATGAGTAGAACCACTGATTTTACATGCTAAATGCATTTCCCATTTCATGGTATGGTTTGAAGCTCAGAAACTAGAGACCCACTTCTGGTAAGTTCAAGACAGCACATTGTATTGAACACTCTCTGACCTCTCCCGTGATAGCACATTCTGAACCTGAACACACAAAACTGTTCAATGCAAATATTGATTTTCACATTACCATAAGCTATGAAATAATTCATTTCAGGTATAATTTCAATGGCAGAAACTAATAACTTGTAATCAATGGCAGAAAATAACTACCTAATAAACTTGTTCAAAGACAAAGTCTTTGAAAAAAATTATTTTGTTTTTTTCTTGTCAGCTACTCTCAAATTCTATAGAAAAAATGGAAAAAAAGAGTCCTGAGATATGACCAAAATGACCCCAGATTCTAAATTTGATTAATATCGGTTCTTGTGTGTAGGCAGTAAAGTACTGTCGATAGACACTCATAATTCAAAAAAACACTTTTTTGGACTCCTAGGATTTTTATTGTTATAACTTCTGCAGATGTGTTTCGTATAGACTCCATTATCAAAATTTATTTACATATTGCTTTATTCATCAAAGAAGTTTTCTTGTATAACCCAAGTAATATCCCCTCTTCTCTGTCCTGTAGGCTCCGCCCTCTTCAGTAATTAGTTGAAACTGAGCTGCTGTGTTATTGGTTACTTTCCATGGTTCATTGATTTAACCCATGACAGATGAGTGCGGAACCTACAGATATGGAAGAGAGAAGGTTACTTGATAGGAATAAGACGATTACTTTGAGGGACGAAGTACTGTAATATAAATAGCTTTTGAAAAAGATCATCTGAAATGTGTCAGCAGTAAAATGCTGGAATAATTACTCAAATCTAATCTAAACACTGGTATTTAAAACTATAAACAATATCTTTACTATGTAACGTAAGTTCTTCGTTAATCATCCGTCCAATGTAAGGAACACTTGGATACAACCTTAATGTTTCCTTAATAACTCTCTCAAGGTATTTCATATTTGTCAAGTCATTGTACGTAAATGGTTTGTCCATCAGATCTCCAAATATTTCATGAATTTCGGCCACAACTTTTTCCTGGAACCAAAGAAGTACTGATTATTAAAACGAACATTGCAAATGAACTAAAAACTTAATGATTATAAATATTTAACAATACTATGAAGTTACAAACAAAAACCAATGTATTGTTTAATATTAAAATGTTATCATGTTTTTTAGTATTGCTATGAAATTATTTTGTAATGTTTACAAAATTTATGTTTTGTTAATATTTGTCTTTTTACTTTCTCAAATATATTTTTATGCAGTATAAAAGATAAGTAAAGGGTAAAAAAAAAAGACTATTTTGATTTTGTGCAGATATATCCGCTTTGATGTCCGTTGAGTCAAAAAAAGTATTTTTTCGAAAAATATCTGTCTGTTAAAATGAATAGTCTGTAAGAATAGATCTAAAGTCCAAACCCATAATGGTTTTTATTCAAATTTTGTATTTGGGCATATATTGCCTATATATCTTGAAATTATTTAAAAAAAATTTCAATTACTCGAAATATGAGGGTAGCTGCCATAAATAAAAAATCAAAATTCGGTTTAATGATTTTGATCAACATTTTATTCAAATCTAACGTTTAACCCTCTAACTGTCAATGTTAATTTTCTTCGTTTGTTTATAAAAAAATATTATTTTTATACAAAACCTAACTAATAAGACATCATTTTTCTCAGAAAGATGCATAGATTTCAACTATTTAATGATTAATTTTATTTTTTTTTAAACGGTTTTGGAGTAAGTATGTTAGATGTCAAAAAATGAAGTTAACATTTTTCAGAAAAACCTGTATCATCCAAAATCAATAGCTTACCACCATTTTCCAAGATATACAAAAGTTTTGTGTAATATTTGTGAATATATTTAGAAAAAGAAAAAAAATGTTACATTTTCAAAAAAAATTTACGAAAAAAAAGGGTTTTGTTAGGCTTATTTTCAAAAAATAGTTACATTTATGGAAAACACAACTTCTATATATATCATTATATTCAGAAAGGTGCATAGAATTTAGCTGCGTAGTGAAAAAAAATGTTAGATGTAAAGAATTTGGAATTATTATGTCAAATAGCAAAAAATCGGATTGTAACTGAGGGAAGAATTTCACAGAAATTGTAATGTACACCATACAAAATTTTTTTTTGGAATTCTTTCAACTATTACTAGAGATTTGTAATATATTTGTGAATATATTTAGGGGGAAAAATTGTTATATTTTCAAAAATACAGAAATTGCTTTACAAAAAAAGGGAATTTGTTGAATTTATTTTCAAAAATTCACCAAAAATTGTAATATGTATGGAAAACCGACTTCTATATATCATTATATTCTGTAAGGTTCATAGAATTTAGTAGTGTAATGAAAAAAAAAGTTTGAAAAATAATTTTGGAGTCAGTATGGCAAAGAACAAAAAAAAAACACAAAAATCGAAGGCTAAATTTCACTTCAAAGTCCAATTGAGCATAGAAAATTTTGTTTTACATTTATTTCAAGTATTACATACGTTTTATAGTATAAATGTGAATAACAATTGGTAAAAAAAAAAAAAATTCTAAAATTTTCAAAATAAAAATAATGTTATCCCGTAAAGTGGAAATCGACAAAAGCTAGGTTAGGTTTGTAACCTCGACAACCTAGGCCTAACTTGTAACTATCTAAAGCTAGGCCTAAAACAAAATCACTAGATTTCACTAAAAAAATAAACTCTACAAATAAAACACTCCATATAAGAAAATTTGCTTATAGGCCTAGGTTATAACTTATCTAGGTTAGCCCAAATATTCAAAAACTAGAAATTCACTCAAAAAAAAACTTTAGAAATAAAAACACATATATTGTAACTTTTATGCACAATTTATATACAATTTGTATACACAAACCTTCAGAATAACAGAAATATACAATCCCAAAACAATAAGTGCCAAGCCTTACCATGTCAATTTAGTCACAATTGTCACAAACTTGGCTATATTCCGAGTTAAAAACAAGAACCTGAAAGTAACTGTAGCCTATATCAAGTAATACCAACTTGTAGAATGAAATCTTCTCTACAACATGCTGTAAACATCGGTTACAAAATATCGATTGAATAATCGATTATCTTATTTAGTAAACTGCTCCGAATTCCAAGTGAAATTCATTCCGTTAGGTTACTACTTTGGTCAAGTAGAAGAAATATCTCGCGATCTATGACACATAGAACAATTTGTAAACCACGGACAGAAAGAGAAAGATGTGATCTACAGAACAGTGTTTTGGTCGACCTGTTTGATGAAAAAATAGATTTCTGAACATATGAGAAAAAATGGCGTCGTTTTTACTTACAATGGCACAGTTCAAATTTTTGAAGTTACGTATCAAAAATATGGGAACTTCAGCAATTTTTGGAATATTATTTATAACGTTTTGTAGTTTTTTTTGCATGATTATGCATCTAAGGAACATTAGTTTTCCAACGGTATTTTATTTATTGCGATAGGACGATTCTAAGTGGGCGAAATGTTGAATTGCAACGACGGATGGGTCATTGTGGGTCGATTGACGTGTGGAGAGTTTTAAGGACCCTGACAAATCGTGTTGGTCGCCATATTTTCAAAATTACCGGTTTGTGAGTTATCGTGACAAAATAAAAAATTGGCCATTGAGCTGTTAGTAAGATAATATGTAATTTATCAAAATTGTCTCTACAGATTTCATTAAATTTTTAACGAAATTTGAAGTTTACTACTTAACTTAAACCCGCAAGTAAAAAAAAAAAAAAAACTATTCAGAAATGTTGACAAAACACATTGGTTATGTTTTAAAACCCTTGAACTGGCACGCTAAATTCACTTTGTTTGTTTAAAAATTAATAAAAAATATTATTTTTATACAAAACCTAACTTAAAAGACATCATTTTTTTCAGAAAGATGCATACAATTCATCTAAGTAATAATATTTTTTTTGAAACGGTATTGGAGTAAGTATGTTAGATGTCAAAAAATGAAGTAACCATTTTTCAGAAAAAACCTGTATCATCCAAAATCAATAGCTTACCACCTTTTTCTAAGATATACAAAAGTTTTGTGTAATATTTGTGAATATATTTAGGGGAAAAAAATTTGTTACATTTTCAAAAAAAAAAAAATAGTTTACAAACAAAGGCAAATTGATCTTTTTTTTTTTTCAAAAAATCACCAAAAATATAATTATTATTAAAACCCAAGTTTTTATTACCTATGTTCTCACAAAGATACATAGCTTTTATGTGTGTAATGCAAAAACTTTTAGATGTAACAATTTTAGAGTTATAATGTCATATACAAAAAAAAATCGGAAAGTAACGTAGGCAAAATTCCACAGAAATAGGTATATAAACCAATAAAAAAATTTATAGATAGGCCTATATCATTTTATAAACATTTTGCATACATTTTGGTAAAAACAATCAATTTATAAAAAAATTAATTAGACAAAATTATTTCGATATATAAAACTAATGGAAACTTGCTAATATAGTCACACCAGATATATCATAACTTTCTCTATTTATAGATAGGCCTATATAAATTTACATAATTATATTTTGGTAAAAACAATTAATTTATAAAATGTTCATTACACAAAATTATTTGTATTAGTAAACACAATGTGTTTTGCTACAAATTTGCTATGAAGGAAGACCAATTTACAAAATAACCTCTATCTTTAGATAGCCTCAATATGTGATGTCTGACAATAACATTCACTCAAAACAATAAATTCTACAAACAATAATACTGATATTGTAATTTGTATACACTATTTATAATAAATAAATAAAACAAACCTTCAGAATAAAAGAAATATAATCCCAAATCAATAACCGCTAGACGGCTTTCATAAGTCATTTTACTCACAAACTTAGGCTTCGTTCCAAGCTAAAAACAATAACATGAAAGTTTCTGTTGCCTATATCGAG
The DNA here is from genome assembly GCA_963513935.1 of Aphrophora alni. Lineage (NCBI taxonomy): Eukaryota > Metazoa > Arthropoda > Insecta > Hemiptera > Aphrophoridae > Aphrophora > Aphrophora alni. The sequence goes on along the minus strand of OY740769.1, from coordinate 97,684,558 downwards.
TACTACCAACTTGTAGAATGAAATCTCCTCTACCACATACTATAAAGATTGGTTACAAAATATCGATTCAGTAATCGATAATCTTATTTAGTAAACTGCACCGAATGCCAAGCGAATTTCGTTCCGTTAGGTTACTATTTTTTTTGCATGATTATGTATCTATGGAACATTAGCTATCCAACACTATTTTTTTTATTGCGATAGGACGATCCTAAGAGGGCGAAATGTAGAATTGCAATAACGTTTTTTATAGCTAACTAGTTCGGGAGTGTGGGTCGATTTTGGATACTTGGCAGTATTAGGGTTAACTAAATAAGATTTATGGCACAAGCGAAGCAAGCTTAGGGCTTATTTAAATATAGGCCTACAGGTTGTTTAAAAAAAAGTTGTCTTATAATTCACCAGCGTCTTAATTGCATCATTTTAAGGCTAAACATCCCAGGATTAGGTACAAAATCTGCCACCACGGCGCAGCACCAAAATGGAGTGATTTTGTATTAATGTTTATTGGTGGAATTTTCGTCGGATTTTTATTTGAAAAATTGATTTGTAAACAGAATAATATTAGGCTACAATTTACGCTACTTAAGCCTAATTTTAATTAAGTTATTGGTTAAAAAAATAATAATAAGATCTTCATGTTAAAAAAAGAAATATGCAAATCGCAGGTACCGTAGTCATTTTGTAGACAATAATTTTTAATTAATTTTACACTTTTAATATTTAAAATCGCCCGAGTGGTTCAATCGGTATCATGTTTTATACATTTAAAATAATTCCTCTTAGGGGTATGAGGGCGCGGGAGACACGAAACACTTGCAGGGCCGAGGTGACACACTGTGGCACCCCCCCCACCACGTCGCTCGTCTTACAATCTTTGTGCTGGATGACTACTTTCCCGCCCTTCCACTCATGTGCTCAGGCCCGACGAGAGGGGGGGGCAGCCAGGGCTGTAGCCCTGGGGCCCGGGACCTGGAGGGGGCCCGGGCGGGCTGACCAAGTTTTATTTTTTACCTACTAAATTTACTTTAAGAATAAAATCAAATGGATTATTAGTCTAAAAATCAGAAAATTCGAATTATTAGATTTTTAGTTTCCTTTCTATTTATAATTAGTTGATTAAAAATTCATGTTTAGTCTTAAATTTGTCTTTAACTTTATTTAATAATACATTTTCTTAACTATTTAGTACCGGTACTTATCTATTTACAAACAGTACTGTATTAGGCCTATTATATAAAATATCTTTACAAAATATGTTTGTTGCATTATTATAAATGACGAGGTGGGGTTTCAGGAGTGAATTTATTATTGACGGGGGCCCGCGAAAATTTGTCCCTGGGGCCCTTGGGTTCTCTCCACGGCCCTGCATGTGCTCTCGGTTATTAGTTACCGTGATTCTTCTTAGGGATTTGTTTCGTCGTCTGTTTATAATTTTTATTGGGAACGTTATTTTGTTAAACTTTTATGTTCTCCGTGGATTGCCGAGGAACAACCAAAACTAAAAAAAACAGATTCCTCTTGAGGGATTCAATGACGAAATATCAAGGGCCAAATAGCCTAAACGACGGACCATAGATCCTTGTAAAAATGTTTCGTATATTTTTTGCACTGTACATTTTGTGACTGTTATGTAGCTACATTAAGTAAATTAAGGTCTTTTGCACTGTTTATTGTTTATTTATTTATCGTTTTAATTGAAAGTATTATCGTTCTAATTATGGTAAGCTGCTAATGCTAATATTGATTATCAGCTAAAATTAGCAACTGCTAACTGTCGTATGCAATGATAAATAAGCAGTAGTGAGTAGGTTGCTAAACTAAATAGAAAGTCATTTGATCTATCTGTTATCGTCTATAGCTAGATTCGTGGAATCTATCAAGTATCAATTCGTGGAAGTATCAGCTTCGCACAATAACAGTATCTCTCTCTCTCTCTCTCTCTCTCTCTCTACCGGTATATATATACCGCGGGGGGCGCGGGGCGTGAAAGAAATAATGATAGTATATTTAAAACACGATTCCGATAGGACCATTTGACCGATTTCATATCTGAAAACGGCAAAATTCATTTAAAATTATTATTTAAAAAATGACTACCTGCGATTAAAAATAATGATAATAATAATAATATTTTTGCCCAACAACTTTTTTATAAAAAAATCTAAAAAAGTTTCACCTTCGTAGTGTAAATGTTTTATTGATATTATTTACAAAATAACTTACAAAACAAAAAATCGGACAATAATTACGCAAATTATCAGTACAGTAATGCAATTTTGCCGCAGAGGTGCTGCTATCTACCGGGCCAGAAACACAACTTTTTCATGGATGTTTAGCCTTAAGAAAAAACAGTTCATATATATATATATATAGGTTCTAAAATGTTTAATTTTCCACCCATCCTCCATTTTTTATTTAATTTTATTATTATTATTTTTTTTTTTACAGAATAACATTACTATGGAAATAAATGAAATATTGGGTTCAAATTTGTAGACAAATGATATTTCTGACCAGTAGGCTATACCCACAACCAAAACTTTAATATTACAATTTTTTTAAATGGCTGCCGTTTAAAATTTTCAATGTTAAATTTCACATAAATCATTCATTTTACAAAAAAAAAAAAATCACAAACAGAGTATTTTCCTCTTTAATAACAAACGAAATGTTTATATTTTCTTAATCATTGTTTAATTTTTATTAATTCAAAATACAATAGCCTATATATTAATAATAGTGAAAAACATGTTACATTATATGTAGTTCAGTCACATTGACCTGAACAACTTAAAGATTTCAATGGTTATCAGTTAAAATTGTACAAAGTTAATATTCTAGACAATTACCAAGAAATTATTTTCATTAGTTTCTTATTCTATTACTCTGTTATTCTTTGTACTATAGAAAAATTTGTAAAAAAAAAAAAAATTGTTTGTCCTTAAAAGAGGAATATATTTTGTCTCCTGTGAATCTTTCGTAAAACGAACGATTTTCAATAAATTTATCACTAAACAATTATAAATGGCGGCTATTTTAAACATTTTAATTAATAATAAAGTTATAGTTATTAGTTTACTGGCAAAAAAATAGTATAAATGATGTGTTTACTAAATTCGAAACCACTATTTTATTTATTTCTCTTTCTATAGTTATGTTTTTCTATAAAAAAACAAAATGGAGGATTGACAGAAAATTAAACATTTTAAAACCTATATTCATATAAACTTCTTTTCCTTAAAATGATGCAATAAATACAATGGTGAATTGTTTTTCCACATTTTCTGTATATATTGTATAAGTTTTTTTTTTATAGTATGATCATTTTTCACTCTTTAATTAACATTTATCAAAATGACATTTTTGACAACAATACTATATTTTCTAGTTTATTTAGATTATTTGTTACAATAGAACTAAGCGAAAAGCAAAAACATGGTTTATTAAGTTTTGGCTTGCAATTGAGTATGTAATAGTAAACTTATATTTTATCTGTAAGCTAGTTTTCAAAGAAAAGTTGATATGAAATATAACTTAAACATTGTTAGTTTACCTGTACTTCTGGATGTCTAGACAACATGTAAAGTGTGAAGCTTATTGCAGAAGTTGTTGTGTCGTGTCCCTGTAAATAATACTACATTACTAAACAATCATTTTCAATGAACAAATTGTTTGTTAACATTCATAAGTTTGTATAAACAATCTGTATGGGTTTGAGATGCAAACGTTTTCTCAATAGTCACACTTTTGATGCATGTAGGATGATTTTGTAAGACTGTTTCACTTGTTCTACGACATCTTCAGACACACGAAGAAGTTCTCACGATTTCTTATTAATTACTGAACACCCGGTTTCAACAAAATATGCCACTCATAAATGGCAGATCTACTGAGAGGTTCTTCGCCGTACTAGGTATGAAAATTCAGTTCCACAATTGTGTGAACTTCGATTCTTTAAACTAAAACAAACAGCGAAGGCAGCCATCTTTGTTACAATGGTCACTAGTGCTTACTGTGGTGCAATTCGGTACTATTCACTACGTAAGTCAAAACCTGATCAATTTTTGCTACAAAATGTCACAAAAACCAGCTCTGTAAGGAGTCTGAATAGATTTATAAGAATTTACAAACTTATAAAGTCCTTTTTGATGCACCTAGTATATTACATCAATACAATTCTTGAATAAGTATTTTCTATTAAGTTCTTGGGTCTCTTCATTGATAAATAAACCGACATGGAATAACCATGTTGATCAGTGCTGAAATTAGGAGTATTTGCACTCAGAACTCTAAGTAAATACTGCAAAACTTCGATATTATTAAATACCTTTTGATACCTTTTAAGGGTTAGTATATCCATATATCTGAAGTATAGAATTCTGCTTTGGGGAAATTCATCAGTTCAGAATATGTGAAGAGTGTTTATCCTACAAGATAAAGCTACTAGGCTTATAGCAGTTAAAATACATTTAGGGCATATAGAATTTTAACATTTTCAAGCATGTATAAACTAAGTTGCCTCTGTTTCAAGTTTCAAGTTTCAAGTCTGTGTGATCATCTCCAATACAGTACAAGGAGGGGAGTTTGCAGGCGGGAGGAGAAGTGATGTCATAACTACTACTGCTGATAAAGACATTGACTCAGCACCGTTCCCCTGTCACCTTGCAGTCTAGTCTTATCGTCTGTTTGTCGTCTTGTACAAACTTACTAAAGAGAAAAATAGTCATATGACTTTCAAAAATGCCGCCTATTAAAACAAAATTATTAGTTATTCAAGTATTTAAATTTGTTATTTAGGGTCAAATTTACAAATAATTAGACTAACTTGGTAACCAGAAAAATCATTATTATAAACTTCAAAATAGTGGTACCTCTCCAAAAAAAAATGGAGTTTTTAAAATTTTATAGTAGTAGATTAGAGTTTATTAACTATGGTATTAAACTAATATTCGTTAAATTAATAACTCCTCTCTTTTCGGCTTGTTGTTTCATAAAACGATACACATTTGAAATAATTTTGTGAGATTGACTATAGAGGGCTTTATTCCCACCAGCTTTATCCCTGATGTTTTCACCTTCCATCACATCACAACACAACAAACCAATGTTTTTGAAATGCACATATAGCTACGAAACCCACAGTACAAAATTCACTCCAAGAGTGAGCTAAGTGTTTCCCCCATTACTCCAACCGATTCAGAGACGAATGCATCCAATGCAATGACAAATGACAGAGGTCAGGCAACTGTACAACACCAGAAATGTTTGAAATTATCGTGCTAAACAGCACAGATTAAGTTTATATGATAAACTTCTTACACAATAATTAGGTGTTTCATTTATGAATAAACTTCCCAATAAAATTTAAAATAAACTTAATTATAAAATCTTTAAAAACAGACCTAGACAACTACTATTGTTTGGAGCGTTTTATTAGGTGGATGAGTTTATTAACCGTGTTTTTGTTTGACGGAGGCGAGCACCTTTTCTTTGCAAGGTTGGGTTAATTTATATAATGTATTATTATAAAATATCAATGTTATCTAATAAATTATGTTTGTTACATTTATGGTTTGTTTAGTTGTACCGGTTGTTATGATTATATTAATTGTTTTGTGCTTTTTTCGCTAACCAACGGGAAACTAAACATTTTAGGATATGTGTTCATAGGAAAGTTTTTATTTTTTTGATTCATGGAATCACATCCTGTAGTTTTGGAGCGTAGTTTTGAAACACCTGTGTGTGTGTGTGTGTGTGTGTGTATATATATATATATATATATATATTTATATATATATATATATATATATATATGGTACTTTATTTAAATCAAAAAGAGTGAATACTTATAATATGGTAAATTTTGGAAAAAATGTTTTAGGTAAAAATATTTATTATCGAGTGGGGTTAAAATAACTTTTTGTTTGGTCTATATTTTCAAGGACATTTAAAGACTAACTTAATTTTTGAAATTTAATGCTGTAATTGTTTCGTATATTCTTATTACACGATAAATAAATTAGAAACAAGAATTTATTTATCGAAAAATGTTCAGTTTTAGAGCAAACTTTTATAACGAAGATGGTTGGCTACCTGGTAAAACCCTCTCACGCAGGCACACTCACAGATATTCTGCCCCAGACAAGCTGCGACTCACCCATTGCAAACCCTTTTGATACATACAATTTTGTTAAGGCTTCTTTAATTGTTAAGTAATACCTATTGAATTTGAGTGTTTATGAAATTTTAGGGAAAACGACTCGAAACAAGTCATTGTTAAAACATAAAAAAGAAATAATGTGAATAATAAAAAAAAGTTGAATAATAAAGAATGAATGTTGAAATATATTGTCATATGATTGATAAAATCGGATTGAATATGATATATCATCAATGACAAAAATGTTATCTCATATCCTAACTTAAAATATATACATAAAGCATAATAATTATCTTCAAACATTGCAAAAAAAGCAAAGCGCTAAAACTACACTCTGGCTCATCTTTTTTTTTTTTTTTTTTTTTTTTTTTTTTTTTTTTTTTTTTTAACCGAAATCTCGTACGAAGTAACAATTCAGTCGATACAGTGTCAGAAAGAAAACAACATTATGACCTATAAGCATTGTGACATATTAAAATAACATATAAAATATAAAATATTGGTGTGATTTATAAAAACAACGTACAACTTGCAATATAATGTATACTTACTGCAAACATGAAAGTGTTGACTTCGTCTTGAATGTCTAGATCAGTAAATTTATTGTTAACGTCATTTGCAAAGTCTAAAAGCAAGTCTAAGAATGCAATTCTTTTCTTATAACCTAAAACAAAAAATTCAACAATAAAATATAGCTTCATTGTTTTTGGGTATGCCTACAACTCATTTCTGACTGGGAAATCGGATATTTTCTGTTAGTCTACGAGACGTGTCTATTAAATAATGAGATTGCGTTTTTACATCTTAGTATAAACAATTAGATCCATATTATCGAAATTCATACAACAACAATTTCAATTTTATCAACCTAGGTTATATCACTGATGTAAGCTTGGACGTGTTCTACTTGACAAACGTCAACACTCTCGTTAGTTTCGTTCATTGTGAGTCATAGTTTAGTACAACTATGTGCTGAAATAATGCTAATTTAAAGTCGAGAAATGCGTTAATTTGAAATTTGTCAATAGTCAAATTGAACAGTGAAATTGATCAATGAAATGTACAGAATATCATCTGGAATGATTGTACAAGTTTTTTTTTGTAATAGTATGTAATTATTAGGTGTTTATGTGTATTAGAGATTTAATTGAATTTACATTTTTTTTCAAGATGCATACATATAATTTATGGCTAATGTATGTAGTAGTCTACAGGGTGTGACAGGTGAACAAACATATGTCGAGATTTTTAGTGATCTATCAGTTTTGAGCTGTCACGAGCCCACAGAGAATCAGTAATGTCCGTCTTCATATTTTATGTCTACCAAAGCGTGGACAGATTTTAATCAAATTTTAAAGCTCTATTTAAAAAAAAAACTGCATGAAAAATAACATTGAAGAAATTATCAAAACAAAATACAATTATCATACTTTAACAAAAAATTAATTAAATTTAATAATCCTTAAAACGATGTACACTAATATATTTTTGTTGTAACCTATATACAAAGACTTGTCACGGAATTAGGTAACCCGATTGACTTAAACCAGTTTTGGGTTATCTATATTTTAATCAAATAAAGCAAAGTTCTGGATTCCCACCTTTAAACATACAAAATAGTGACCCAACTTCAAAAATAATTACTTTATTACAACTTATTAATAAAAAAGAAAGCTTATTTATTGAAAAGTACCATTTTATTATTTTTTTAATATTACATTTATTTGAATATTCTTATTAATTACTGATATACAGAGTGTCTAGAAAATATTGTCCCAAATTTCACCAGGCTATTCTATAAGTGGAAGTAAGAAAAAAATTCTAATAAACTTAAGCCCGGAAATGGTTCGTTTTCGAATTATCCGCCATTTTGTTATGTTACTAAACACTTAATATCTTTGAAAATAGAAAAGATATTGAGCTCAAATTCGGTGTACATATTTGTTACGTAACTTTTTACCACTGTACAAAAAACCAGAATGCCCTTTTGTATATTATAAAAATAGCAGCCATTTAAAATTTTTAATGTCAAATATCTCTAAACCCGCTAACATTACAAAAAAATTCAGGAATCAAAAAAGTGACTCTTAATGACAAACAAAATGGTTTTAAATTTTTTTTTCATAACTTAAAAGAACAGAGTTTTGGCTAAAAACTAAAAATATAATTTGTTCGTAGTTGTCTATAATATACAAATTTACTGTTGAACCAATATTAAAAAAAAGAAGAAAAGATTCATTCAAGTCATTAGAATTGCTCAAAAACGCTTAATTTTACTAGAAATTTGTAAGACATAAAAAATTTGTAGAATGTAATTACAAATCTAACTTGATTATTAAAATCCGTTCATAAACGACGGAGAAACACCTATTTAACCAAAATTAGGCATCCTCTGTAATTAACTTAATCAGCGTCTATTCAAGTTGAGAGTTAAGCAACATCGTTGAGTTGTTCGATATCAGCCTGGTCAAATTTGGGTCAATATTTTCTAGACACTGTATATACGAGTAGAGATAAATATTTTAATCACATTGTAACTTACAACAAATCTTTGATATTTTCCATTCTAAGAAATCACTTACAAAATGCATCATTTTATTATAAAAAGCTTATTCCCATCAATTTATTTTATATTATTAAGTAAAATGTAAATGTTATATAGGCGATTTATGAGTTAGGGCCTACATTGGTAATGTAGAATTAAACATAATTCTTTAAAAAAATGTGAACAAAATTAATTAGGTTAGGTTAGGTTAGGTGAGGTTAGGTCAGGTCAGATCAGGTCAGGTTAGGTTTGGTTAGGTTAGGTTAGGCTAGGTTAGGTTAGGTTAGGTTAGGTCAGGTCAGGTCAGGTTAGACTAGGTTAGGTTAGGTTAGGTTAGGTTAGGCTAAGTTAGTTTAGGTTATGTTAGGTTAGGTTAGGCTAGGTTAGGTTAGGTTAGGTTAGGTTAGGGTAGGCTAGGCTAGGTTAGGTTAGGTTAGGTTAGGTCAGGTTAAGTCAGGTCAGGTTAGGTTAGATTAGGTGAGGCTAGGTTAGGTTAGGTTAGGTTAGGTTAGGCTAGGTTAGGTTAGGTTAGGTTAGGTTAGGTTAGGTTAGGTTAGGTTAGGGTAGGCTAGGCTAGGTTAGGTTAGGTTAGGTTAGGTCATGTTAAGTCAGGTCAGGTCAGGTTAGACTAGGTTATGTTAGGTTAGGTTAGGCTAGGTTAGGTTAGGTTAGGTTAGGTTAGGGTAGGCTAGGCTAGGTTAGGTTAGGTTAGGTTAGGTCAGGTTAAGTCAGGTCAGGTTAGGTTAGATTAATTGAGGCTAGGTTAGGTTAGGTTAGGTTAGGCTAGGTTAGGTTAGGTTAGGTTAGGTTAGGTTATACAAATAAGACAATATACACGTATTATTTTAACTTAGCCAGTATACGAAGTATAGGGTAAGTTTGGTAATCGTCAAAACTTTCGACTTTTGACTGATCATCACGTTTAATGACTTCAGGTACCGTAACCAAAAAAGTGAAATTGATTTTCGACATGCAATCCTTCCGTCGCCATTGTCATCCCTATTAAGCACGATAGGCGGATATAGTGTGTTCATATAGATCTCATTTGAAATTCAGCAAAATCTAACTGAAAATGTTTAAAATGAAGGCTCTTTTAAACATGATTTTCTTCTTACCTCTACTATTATTCAACTTATAACACACTAAATTAGAATGTAAATTTCAATTCTGCATTTGATGGTATCCACCCCACCTCTCTACGATGGCAAATTACGAAGTTATTGTCGAAAATGTAATTTTGAACCCTAACATCCCAAGAAAATGTAATATTCATGTAGTTATGAAAACCGCTTCATCTACACATATATAGTTAGTGGAAGCTCCTTCACATATATATGTACAGCTTCAAGGTCCTCCCCAAGGCCGAGACACTGACACGAGCGAAGTGTATGAAATTATTTTTAAATACACTACAATGCCCATTAGTGTTTAGCCGACGAAGACAATCTGTGTAACAACTGTTTTAAAAAAGCTAAGCCTACCTTATGACTCCTTGATCTACCAATACAATTTTAACATTTCCTACAAGCGCGAAAAAAACGATTTTTGGACATTATTTTTAGATTATCTACTTGTACAATGCTTGGGCTGGATGATGGCACACATTAACTTGTTTGCTTTATATTAGCTCAACTTTACAATTTGTGACTTACCAAAATAAATGTCATTATTGTACTTTTCAGTTTTTCCATTTTCAATCTTGCTTTTCGTTTCTTGTTCTTTTTTTCTTCTTGCAATTACCTGAAAAATGCATAAAGAATATTTAATTATTTTTAAATATTATTGTTTCGCACATTAATATGCGCTTTTTAAATTAAGTGGATGTAGTAAAGATTGTAAATGGAATTTGTAAAAAAAACAACAGTTAATTATTACCTACTTACTACATTTTTATAATTCCTTGATGTATGTGTGACATTGAACCTAAACATGTTATCAATGACCTTTGTGTATTAACGTCATCATTACCTATGGACATTGGACATTTCAAGGATACATTTAGAACAAACTACTTTTATCCCGTGGTAATAGTCAATAATTTGATCATATTTAGGTGTTAATTATTATCCGATTTTGTTATTAGAAATTATGAAATCATTATCTTTTTACCTTGTATTCAAATAATCGGTTCATATATTTTTATCGGAAGACACTTTTAAAAGTCACAAAATGTTTTATTTTAGTAAAAAATAAAAAAAATATATGTGAAATACAGCTCAGGTTGATAGATGACTATATATATATATATATATATATATATATATATATATATATATATATATATATATATATATATATGTATAGTTTTTTTTATTAGAAATATATATAGTCACCTAGCTAGATATAATAAAACCAATATTTTTTAACATGACAAAAAATAGTTTTAATAATAAACATGGAAAGATTAATGTAGTCCTACATGTTAACTAGCTTTCGTAATCAGAGCTGGATTTAACCTAACAACGCCTGGATTCCCTTGTTTTCTATTTGTTATTTGATAGTGAAGAAATTCATTTTGTAACTTAAAACATGTTTTCCAACAAATAATATGATCTGATTATTTGAATACAACAACGTAATTAGTTTATGATTTCATCAAAATTTTTAAACAAAATCCGATAATAATGTAAAATGAATAGGCCTATTTACCATTTAGATAAGTATTTTTGATAAATGTACAGTTGAGATCCCATTGCGATTTAATATTGAAATTCAATGAAATCGTGTTTTACATACCTCATTATTAAACAATTGGATCTTATATTAGCTGGGAAGACCTATTTCAAGTATCAAAATCCAATATTTATGTTGAAAATAAACAATTTAAAAGTACGAAACCCTAGGCTTATGAGGTTAAGTCATCTGTCTACATTAATTCCTATGGCAACGATGATGAATATATTGAGTGTCTCATCGCTCCATGTTTATGTTCATCTGCGCAAATAGGTCTGGTTAGGTAGTTATATTATTTGAAACAGAGCAAAATACTAAGCTGTATTTTCCATTTACTTTGTCTTTTAATAAACTTTACATTAATGTGCCTCATGACCTACTTTTACATTTAAGATTTTTAACTTCCCCCCCCCCCACCCTCCTCAATCCCTCCACAATCATAGACAGTCAGATATGTTAAAAAATACGCACCACAAGATATATACAAAGTTCTGTTAATTTATTTTAAGCAAAAATTAAGGCAATTTTTGAACACATACACTATGGCAACTCTGTATACACATATATAATGTAAATCGCTTCCATATTCAAAATTTATAAGATACAATTTTTATTCTTTATTTACTGATAAAACGTACAAAATGCGTATCAAAATTCTGATTAAAAATTTTAATAATTTCTAAAGTTATTATTATTTTTTACAAAAAATACAAAATGGCCGACAGACGTATGACGACGCGTTTCCGGACCTTATGCTTATATAAACTTTTTTGAATATTTTGGTCCGAGGAATACACTTGTGAAGTATTTCCGTTTCCTTTTGGTGCACTCTGTGTTGGCTGCCCTGCTTTAATTTATTTATGTTTCTACAGCTGATTTCTTAAACAGCTATAGTAATTTGAAATAAGACTTTTACAGTATGCTATTACAAGTAACTTTCATAATAAACTTTGTAATTAATTCTAAATAAGTATTAACATTTTTTTGTCACACCCTAAGTTATAGGTTATATAAAAAAGTTAAAATCAAACATTTTAAGAATGAACAGTGTTGTACGTAACCTTACCTTTCCTACAAAATCGTGAATTGTTTTCACACTTTTATTGTAGATTGCACCAGTTAGTGACCAGTTAAACATAAAGTCTGAGTGGAGCCAAGGCTTGAAGTTTCGATATAAGACAGAAAAAGATGCCCTGTATTTAACAATAAAAGTTCAGGCATACAATTGTGTAAATATTTTAATGACTTAATCGTGTACAATTATTCTTAATATAAATACTGTAACTGTTACATTATTTTACGTACCCTTACTTATACCGTAAATAAACTGTTTAAAAACATTGCACACACTTTCTCATGCACCTATCTCAAAGCCAAATCATAACATAGAAGAATTCTTTGTTCCACAAAATATCTCAAACAACAAAACGTACTAGTATATTTACTAATGAGTTTTTACCATTTCTAAGGGAGATATTTTGAAATAGAAAGAGCATTTATCTTTTTTTTTTATGTGTTATTTTTGTAAAATATGTTTAAATAGAACCTAAATTTGTTTTTTGTTTTAAACTCAATCGAATTTAACTAACATTAAATTTAATCTCAAGTTTTACTGTAGTTTTCTCCAGAACAGTAATTTTCTTCAATGTGCAATTCTTCAACCTAACTTAACCTATGCTAATCCAACCTAACCTAACCCAACCTAAGCTAACCCAACCTAACCTAACCTAACGTAATCATCTATACTTATTTGGCTCATTAATCTTTACACTTTACAAATTTTAACGAAATACGTTTTGAAAAATAAAGTTTTATGAAAGTTTTTTTATTAGTTATTGATAACGCTAGAGGCAGCGTTTTTGGTAACTCAATGCTGTGTTTTGAATCCTCAGAGGTAATTTTCAAGGAAAAATTTTACTAAAATATCCTTGAATTTAAACATCTTTTGAACTTTTCGAGTTTGTTTTTTTCTTCTTTCTATTCTATTCTCTTTCGAACGCCTCTTGTTATGGATGACATGTTAAAAATGTAGTAGACAGCTTAAGGAAAACAGAGATCGCCTTTGAGGTGGGGTTCGGGAGTGGATCAGTGGATACGGTGGAGCAAATGAGGATCTTCCTGAGAAACCGCCTTCCCGAAGCGGTGGATCCTGGATGGCTTATTTCATTGCGAAATGGAAAACATTGCTCAACAGTTTAATTTAGCTAGTAGGTAATCTTGAACTGTACTCAAGTGGGTGTTTTCGAAGGACGTCTAGCTCTACTGCGAAACACTTTGTCGACTCTGGTAGAGGATAAGAATTCTCCTCTTTTGGAATTACAAACCGACATCTTGACAAGCAAAGAGGTGTTAACCAATTTAGAAAAAGGTGTTTCAGTTGCCCCAATTTCTTCGCGAATTAAATCATAAACCACTTTTCCTTCTGTTTATTCAACCTTTTGAACTGACTTAACGATCGATTTAGGTAAGAAAAATTCAACTGGTTATAATCGATAAACCTTCGCTGTCTGTAATCACAACCAGTTTTGTCATAGACGACGTACAGACATCATTATAATAAACACTTTTTTGGGCATTTTGGAGACATTAAAACGGATACATACACGAAAACTTACCATCTGTTTTTTAACCAATCATGTTACTGGAAGGGTAATAATAATAATTATAATAAAAATCTTCATTAATGAGGGGATGTTAGGTTCACTGAGTCCTCACTTCCACTTAATCTCAGTAAACAAAGTACATTTTGTTTTAATAATACATAAATACAAAAGAAAAGAACGATAAAAATAAAAAATACACAATAATACTGTACATTGAATCAAATAAAAATAAGCTCTAAAAGATAAAAAATAAATTGTAAAAAATTAATAAATTTACATTTAACTCTCCCGAGAAAACAATAATAAAGGGAATAAATAAATAGTAATAACAAATGAAATAACAACAAAAATAACCTAGTAATTGAGATAAAAAAAAAACCATCACACTCTCAAACACCCATTCAAAATAGCCCCAAAACTCCTAAAGACCACTCCAGTGCCTAAAACTACTCAAATGAATAGCTAAATCAACAATCAAAAACCTTTCTGACCTGGACGAGATCTTTAATGTTTTTAACAAGTTCCTGCAACGAATTCCAAAGTGTGCACACTGCTACAATAAATGATTTATTAAATCTCACAATTGTATAAATAAATATTGTGCTTGACTTGTGAGATGGTATACTTGATAGAATGAAACTTGAACACAAATTCTCACAAACATTACGTTTATTTATTCAAATACGTTTGAACAATAACGTTGCCATCTTCAGTGATGCACAAGCTACAATAACTAAATTATAACTTTAATTAGTATATCAAAATTAGTTAAGAGTACCAGTTATAGTTATAATGCTAGTTAATAATACAAAATAATTATAATAAGAGAGATATAAAGAAAGAGAACACAAACCTAACCTAACCTAACCTTGCCTAACTTAACCCTCTTTACAGGATAAGATGATAAGTTACAGTGTTAGGTTAGGTTTTTTAATCTCTCTCTCTCTCTCTCTCTCTCTCTCTCTCTCTCTCTCTCTCTCTCTCTCTCTCTCTCTCTCTCTCTCTCTCTCTCTCTCTCTCTCTTTCATTCTTTTTATAATACCTATTATTATTATTATTTTGTATCTCTAGTAACGGGCGAAAACTGCTAAGCTTCATTGAAAGCACAATAATGAGGTGTCCTTAGTGTGTACAATAAGCAAGGACAAACTATGTCCACACACTTGAGTCCTCATATCACATTAATCTAATCTAATCTATATATTACTTACACCTTAAGTGCTTTACGAAACTCTGATTCATTTTTTTCTGAACGTATCTCTGTTGCCATGGCAGTTTCTAAAGGAAAAATAGAAAGATACAGTTTTAAAATTAATTACAAAAATAATCATGAACTTGAATTTCAATAAGATTATGTTATATAGTGTTTACAGTCAATTAATTTTAAAACGCTCATGTTTATGTTATGTATGATTTATTAATTTATTGTAATGAGTAATTTCGGCTTTGGTAATTGCGAGGTAGCCTAGCTGAATCGTATATTTTTTATCATTATTATCAAGTCTCTCTTGACCAAATCTTGTTCTTTTCCGACACTGACGCTATTAGAGTATCCGAGGGTTAGCTGTTTTTATTGTATGTTCTTTTCTTCCTTTTTTTTATTTATAAGTGGAGGTTGACCGAGACGTTTTTTGCCTTTAAATAATAAGAAAAACATTGTAATAAGTAACAAATTTTAATGTTTTAGTTTTATTAAAGCTACTTGGCGAGGTTCTTACAGAGACTAAACTTTTGACGAAACAAATAAAGATCAAAACTAGAAATAATGAATTTTCTCATTTAGTAAAAGTTTCTCATTTCTATACTGATTTAAACGAAACTTAAAACAAAGTATATTTTACAACTATTATTGACAGAATATATCGATAATCACGATATTGGTAGAACTTGCTTTTCACTAGAACAGCAGTAAATCATTTTGAAATAATTGGTTTTTTTAGAATTAAATATTATTTCTTTTTTATATATCAATATTGACTTAATTGGCGTAAATAAAAGAATAAGATATGTGAATAAACGTTCCACATTTAAGATAAACATCAAGGTCTAAAGTATAATTTCTAA
Source organism: Aphrophora alni (assembly GCA_963513935.1). NCBI lineage: Eukaryota > Metazoa > Arthropoda > Insecta > Hemiptera > Aphrophoridae > Aphrophora > Aphrophora alni. The sequence continues at coordinate 97,668,510 of OY740769.1, read as the reverse complement.
TAAATAATTTTAAAACAATAAATCTTTCTTTGCCAATATTTAAATGAAGTCTAATTTCAATTTCATTTTGGTAACACAGGAGGTATATATATGTAGATTAAAAACTGATTCTGCTGATGAAGTTAGCCTTATTATTATTTTTTTTAAAGGTTCAAAATTATACTAAAACCACACGACTTGGTATCCGTAGGCACATAGAGTTATTTTTATATAGTTGAAGTCTTTTAAGCGGCCCAACGTCACATATATTAATGTAATCGTCAAATAAATATGCATATTCGTAATCAGAATAACTTCCAGTTTTATTTAATACCCCACACATAATATTTACAAAAATACAATTTTCAACTCGATAGTTTTGCCCCCTTAACTATTTACCCCGAAGGTCATTTTGTTACTGCTAATGTGGGTCAATGGAAAGTTTGAGATATATAATATTTATTGTTTTGTTTCTTCAGACAGGTTGCGACTTACAAACGTTCAGGACACGCACGTGAAATTATAACGGTCCATTGTTTTACCTACGGACTCTAAACATTACACAAATCAAAAACTGGCAAAAATTATTAACATTATATAAACGTTGTACGAGAGTTTAAGTATGAATTTCATTTGTTCTCAAATCGATATGACGAAAATTGCGAAAAAAGTGCGGCATTAACTTTTGAGTTAAATGTATAATACTAGCAGAAAGAATAGAGAAGTACGTAAACTATTTAATATAAAAGAACAACTTTAAGTATAAAATAATTAAAATATTTATCCTAGCATTTGATAATTTTGTTTTTGTTGTTGAAAGGCGAGAAATGTTTGAGTCATCATCGCCTTTGTGACGGAACGGTAATCTCGGTTGCGACCTGAGATTATCGTGGTTGGGATCTTGGTTAGAGATATTCCCGGTAAGGCGTTTAACCATTATTATGTCGGTTCTAATTATTCCATACTTCTACGGTGTTAGGCCTACGATAGACATTTTAAGGTAAGGTGAATTTGGTAAATTAATTTATAAGTCCCTTTCTTTTTATAAAGTTATTCATTATTTATTATTGTTGGTTCCAGTTTGTGCTGGTTGGTTAGAAAGGGTTAAGGTGATAAGTATTGTTCTAAGTGTAGAGAGATACGTGGACCTAAATTGGAAAACGTGGTGTTTAGGATAGGCTAGTACACGTTTCCGCTATCACTTTCTGTATTCATGGTACACTTTATATATAAAAAAAGAAGAGAGCATACAAGACCCGTAGCCCTGTAATACTATATAAATGCCAGAGTCGGAAGAGAACAAGAGTTGCTCAAGAGAGATAGGAAAAATGAAAAAGAGGGATAAAACTCAAGACTACATGAAAAAAGGTGTAGATCCAGCTAGGTCAGTACTCACTACAGTGAGATGCTTAGAGTACCTTGACAATAAACATACATTGTGACTGTTTTAAAGCCTTATGAAATCGTTATATATAATCAACTTTGTGAATAACTAGAATATCCAACAACCACACCACGTAGTTAATACCCACCGGGATTTTAAATCCTGTTATAACATCCCACAACAAGAGGTGGTGATTAACTTTATTAAGAGTTTTTACATCTCACAATGCTGCAATGACAGCGAAACAGGATTAATAACCTACCACATATAATATCCAAAGCACTTCTGTCAATATAAGATCCTATATTGAATTCTTCTTTGTTTAATTCCGTTTCCATTTGATCAACCATTCTATTTAAATTATCACCAAATGCGTCTACATAGTTTTCAAGAATATTAAAATGAAATGCGGGTGTAAGTAGTTTTCTGTGTTGTCTCCATGTATCACCTAAAACAAAACATAACATGATAATTCTTGTACTCTTCTTTACCTTTCCTGTTGTAGAGGCCTTAGACAAGAATACAGTTTCATTCTGTAGAGCATAAAATGTCCAGAACTTATTGGTTACAATAATTAAAGTTGTAAAATAAATTTAAAAAACAAACAATACCACAATTCAAAAAAACTTTATTTCCTTATGTACATTTCAGTAACATAGTTACTATCCTCAGAGGTTGAGTATTAACTAAAAATCAATTCTATAAATATTATACAAGTGAGGTTCTTTCCCCACTCCTTCCTGTGGCTAGTTCAATCAGTGGCATTAGTCATTAGTCTTGCAAAAAAATTAAAATTTTTAATATCTCAAGTTCTAATGGATGGATTTTAATTCAACTTCTTCAAAAATGTTCATTTGAGCTCTCAAATACATGTGGAAGATTCGCGTGTCTACCTCATTGTTACTATGGTTTGTACAAGTTTTAAAATTTCAAAATTTACAATTATAAAGACTTTTCTGTATTTTTTAGAAATAACAGTTGTTATTCGGGAACAAATACAAAGAACACTTAAAACTTCAGATAAAATATTGGACCTGTTTTCTAAAATTAGCTCCTAGCCTTGAAACTTCATAAAAGTGTCCCATTTTGATAAATAATTATTCAAACTAAGCTCAAATTTTAGTGTTTTATATGTATTTTCATGGTCGCCATGGTTTGTAAGATAAAAAAATGGGGCAATGTTATAAATTTTCTCGAATCAATTTTCAGATGGTAAATATTAAAACAAACTTTGAATCAATCTTTAGTATCTTTTAATTTCAAAAAAAATTATTTGTATTTTTCAAGTCAAAGCCATTTATTTTAATCAATGCAGTTAAAACTTGACACTGCATTACGTTGTCCATTGAGCGTGTGTTAGATGCCGTGATTTCTTGCCAAATCGTTTCTTTTCTAAATAATCCACATCTGGTCCTGCTAAAGTCTTTAAATTTTGGCGGTTACATTCAAAATAGTTATTTTTAATTCAGATATCGAACAGATAGGTACAAAATTGTAGACATTTACGTTTTGAGGTCCTCAGAGTCCAAAACAGTAGTTTATGGAATGATGTCTGTCTATCGGCTGTGTAGTTCAAACGCAAGACAGTTTTTAGTGAAGTTTAATACCTGGGCATATTTTGATCATATTTCGGTATTAATTTTTTGATTTTTTTCTTCGAAATTTTGAGAAAGCCGCCGGTAGAAAAAAAAACACAAAATTGCAATTTTATCAAAATCATCTCAAACAATTTTGATCAAGTTTTACTCAAATATAGCCTTTAAGAACGTAAACAATACGTATTGGTCGCCATATCTCATAGTTTCGTAAGTTATTTGTAACAAAATAAAGAGATAAAGTGGGGCTGTTATAAAAGACGTAATTTCTCAAAATTGGCTTAACTGATTTCGTTAAAGTTTTATTAAAATGTAATTAAAGATCCGTTTGAAAAAAAGTAATTAAAAATATATTACGGATCAGGATTAATACGAAAAATCAAATATGAAAACGATTTACAAGACTTAGTTTTGTTAGGAGTGAAGCAAGTTTAAGCCCGAATTGAAGATATAAATATTCTTTCAAAGTCACGATTCACTTTTAGGTTGATTTTCTTTTTGGTCGGTTTTTAATTAGTTTTGGGAATGACTAAGAGAGTTTACGCGATGTTTTTGCAAAATTTGTTTTGATAATACAGAGTAAAACTATATACGACACGTCATTTTTCTCCTTTGTATTCACTTTAAGAGTTATTTTGGAAAATGTGCTTCGATACACAAAACAGTCTGTTATGAAAATGTCACTGACAGTTAATATGGAATAAAGACAACACACACTAACTTACATGTTAGTTTCATTAAATTGTTAATGACATTTAAATTATTGTTAATATATTTGAAAAAATAGTTAATAATAATAATTATATGTATCATACCCTCTGAAGATATTAGACCTTTCCCCAACCATGATTTCAAATATGTGTAAATGTGCGCTTTGTCTAAGACAGTTTTACTGCTCAAAATGATCTAAAAAGAAAGTAAATATTTCATCTATTAAACATTTTTGTGGACTTAATTACCTCTAATTACACATAATTATTACGTAATGTTATAAATTGCTTAAGTGTATTTACTATGATTAAAAACTAATATTTAAGTTTTTATATTTATGAGTTAATTAATCTTATTATGTATTTTTTATTATAACTAACTAATTTTTTTAAATTAGTATTAGTAAACAAAACAAAAGGTCGCTGTTTTAGCATTGTAACGATACTGAAAATCCAAAGTTATAAGATGCATAACATATAAATCAACCATTCGAGCACATTCATTATCACCAACCAAAAACAATCCATTTCATAAAGACCTTTTCTACAGTAGATATAAAATATTATTCAACTTCTGCATGTAATACTACAAACCTCATATCTATAAGATGATTAATAGATAAGTTACCGTCAAAAAAGTATTTTTGAATCATGACCTCCAAAGGAAATGGTGCACAGGACCAAGTTACTAGCACGAACAAGTGGAGACTTTTTAATATATACGAGCCTCGTTGGATTAAAAATATTATCAATTGTTAGGTTTTGTTACCTTATGCCAACAATCCTTAAGTGTCCTAGTGGACTACTGGTTTCGACCGTTAGTTGGTCATCTTCAGGTCCTTCACATCACTCTTCTTTTTTATCATCCAATTTTGGATTTCATGAAATTACACTTTAAATTTTTTTGTTTGATTTTATACTTACAAACATGTACATAAACACACAACATTTTTGAATAAATAATACAATGCACGCTCACATAATACAAAACACGTACATTTAGTTTAGTATTAAGACTATGTAAACAAACTGAACCTGAAGATGACGAACCAACGGTCGAAACCGGTAGTCCACTAGGGTTGTTGGCACAAGGTAAGAATAACGTAACAATTGATTAAATTAACAATCCTAGAGGCTAACAACACAATTAGCTTAAACCTGAGATGTGATAAGTTTTTTTTTTTGGGTAAACTGTAAAGGGATTTCCAAATAAATCTGCTTAAATCTGTTTAGAAAAAACGATTAAGTGGAAAAGAAAATTTCGAATTAAAAAATTTAATATTTTGTAATCGCATCGTATTTCTCTAATAACTTTATTAGCGAAATAAAATTTTTTAAATCACACTTAATTTCAACGAGTTAATATATAAAAAACGATAAAAATTAATAGTGTTGGACCATAAACTGAGTTGACGGATAATTACAATAATATTTTTAAATTCCCCGAACTACACTTTAAACCAAAAAACTGCAGTTAAAGCATATTTATGAAATATTCCCATTATATTGTCTAATCAGAATAGCCTGTTCTCAGACCATAGCTGTTGGTTCATGCAGATAACTAGTTTAATGTAAGGCCAGAGTGATTGATGTAACGTAATTCTTAGATTATACATTCGTGTTTGTTTTTATTTCCTGTTGTTTAAAAGCAAAAAACCTCTCTTTCATTATCTGCTTATAATAAGAAAAAGAAGAAAAGAGAAGACTTCAAGCTCTCGAATACTCTAATAGCGTCAGGGTCGGAATATTCGAAAATGGATATGCGTTCAGATTTCGTATAAGATTTAACCTAACCTAACCTTTACTAGTTTATAAAAAACTTTTCTCTTTGGCGTCTCTTAAATTTTTGTCTGTCTGTCTGTTTCTAAACAATTTTATAACTTCGAAACTGGATATGCGTTCATATTTCGTATACGATTTAACCTAACCTAACCTTTACTAGTTTATAAAAAACTTTTCTCTTTGGCGTCTCTTAAATTTTTGTCTCTATTTCTGTTTCTAAACAATTTTAACTTCGAAAATGGATATGGGTTCAGATTTCGTATAGGATCTAATTTAACATAACCTAGTCTCTACTAGTGTACAAAATAATTTTCTCTTTGTCATTTCTTTAATATTTGTCTCTCTTTCTCTTTCTAAAGATTTTTATAACTTCGAAAATGGATATGCGTTCATATGTTGTATACGCCCAAACCTAACCTTTTAGTGAACAAAATACTTTTTTTTAAATAGTTTAAAATGTTTAATGGGAAATACCTCTGTTAACTTAACTTTACATAAAATTTACCGAGGCACTATATTTAGCTCTAAAAACACTCTATAACTGCATTTTCGTTTTAACTCAATATGATTTACCGATAAAAATAAAAAAAAAAAAAAAAAAAAAAAATTGGCTATACGTTCTTTACATTTGCTAAATAATTTAAATATATACAGCTGTATAAAAATTATGTTGTTTTAGTATTTTACTTGTACTGGAATGATTTACAGGACACTCTGTGTGCTAGTTTCTCATCGATGTACTAATGTCTTGCACTATTAGGCAGGTCCAAGCAAAGTAAAAAAGAAAGTAAAAACCCAAGGTGATTCACAAACACTAAGGTCAGTCTATTTGTGAAATCGGATTTTAGGTATTCAGGAAACATAATATTTCGAAAGAAACCTGTTTGATGACTTCAAAGTTGTTTGCCTCTAGGATAATAATAGTTTATAACTAGGTCTATTATTTCACTTAACCTTCATAAAATAGTACGTTACTGTTACTTTGGAAGTTGAAACCAAGGTCTTTTTTAATTATTAATGGTTTATTAAGTTATTTGTCATTAGTTGTGTATATAAACACTAATACAAATTATCAATTGTAAGATTAGTGTATACACCATCATAACCTAGTGCCGTATTGAAACTAAAACTAAATCTATAATCTAAGAAAATAACTCAAGCCTAAAAGTAGACAAAGAATACCACCACATACAGGACTCCACTACACAAAGGACGCAAGCAAATAATGTTAAAAGGATGGAGCCAAGAGAAAGTTCTATAAGGCTGTGTTAGTGTTATTTTCTCTTTTGTGCTCTAGTTTTACGCTTGAAAACGGGAGTTGATTAAACTCTCGAAACGTCGTTTATTAGTTTTTATTTTTTTTTGCACGAAAATAACCGTTGCAAGAAAATAAGTGATTTATTTCAAAAAGCGGTATTTTTAAAACTGAACTATAATCAAGAAGTGAAAACATGGCTGTGCTCAGTGGCGGACATATTCAATTGGACAATACTCACTCTCTTATTAAAATACAAACTAATAGACACTTCTCACAACAATAATCTGTTGACGTTTTAAACGTCTGAGCAGTCTGACGGCCCACTTTAAATATTATTGTTGTGTTTACGAGTAGTAAAACTGTTTTACGTTACAAACGCCCACTGAATCATTGAGGTTAACATGACCTTCGTGTTACGTGGAAGTGTTTAGTATCACGATATTTCAAGTATCTGGTTATCAACACCGGGATAACTGATCTTGCTAGTGTTGTTTGTAAAAAAACTGTGTCGAACATGTTATAACAATGGAAGTGAAATATGAACATGTGGTCGACTTGCAGTTGTGTCCATCAAAACTAGTGATCAAAGTGAGAGTGATAGTGAAGGTGAGATGTATTAATTACACACAGCTTCCAAAGAAGCAGAACGAGTTGTGGAAACTCTACCAGATAGTGTTGTCCATTTATCAATATCAAAAATTGATATTCATTGGAATTCTGTTTGGCTAATAATTATTATTCAATAATAAATGCAAATTACCATGCAAATCCACCATTACCATGCAAAATGAAATGCAAATCCACCATTTGCTTTTGTGAAATATTCATACTAGTGATATCATACTGATTATGTAGGCTGCATTGATATTATACGTGGAATGAGCTGCATATCAGAAAAAAACTCAGTAATAATAGTAACTCAGTATGTACAGGGTGATTTTTAAGTATGGAAAATAACTGCATAACTGAGAGGTAGGCCTACTTGGAAGGGAGAAACAAATGCGGATCTACGTAGTTAAAAAATTATACTTTTTTTGTAGGTTTAAAAGTTTTGTCCGCCATTTTGTATCGCTCATATTTAATCAAACTTTATTTTTTAAATAGACAATTTTGAACCACTAGAACTTAATTTTACAGACGAAGTGAGTAGTTAAGCTGAATTGTAACGTAATGCAAACAGCTGATACTAGGGACTACTTTCATAAACCGATAGTAGTTGATGTTAGCGCATTGACAATCTGTAGAGGAGAGGCAGTTTGAACATTTATTGTAGAATGGTATGCTTTTAAAATTTATTGTATTGTAATGTACGATCGAAAATAATTTGTTAAATTTCAAAATTAAATATTGTAATACAGTTGATATTTAATTTGTAGTTGTGTTGTTAATTATTGGTTATTAATTATTATTATCATCATTATAGTGTTTAAAGTTCGTTATTAGATGTATTCTACAAGAAAAATATAATATAAAAAATATATTATGTAATTATGAATAATTATCTTATTTAGTCATCAAGAAATAAGTGTAGATTACCGGTTTCGGCAGTCTATTCCACCATCTTCAGATCTACATAATCAATTTCATACATATTTTAATTTATATTAAATGTTGAGCTTGACTTATGAGAAAAACTATACAGTATAACAAACACACAGAACACAATTCTCATAAAAAAATACGTCAATGAGTTAACGTATAAAAAAAGTCTTTGAGTCGTGGTTTGGTTGGTGTAGCTGGTGTATCACTGAAGAGGACGACCTTGTCGTTGAAACGCGTCTGATACTTAGGCGTATTTTTTTATGAGAATTGTGTTCTGTGTGTTTGTTATACTGTATATTTTAATTTTAACCATTTTGGGATTGTTAATCGGTAAATTGTTTTTACTTTTCACTACGAATAACATAAAACACATATATAAAACAGAAACACTATGCACAGTAACACATATAATTTATAACTTTAATTTCAATTAAGTCACTCTTTCAGGCGGATAAAGATGCAACTCAATCCCAAAATGGGAAACATTAAGAAATATATGACATTGACTATGTAAGATTCTTTGAGTAGATCCGAAGATGACATAGACTGCTGAAACCGGTATTATACTTTTCTTTTTTGATTATTGTTTAACGGACTAAAAAAAGGTAATTTTCATAATTACATAATATATTGTTAATACACAAGCCTGGTTGGCTGTACTATATAAAAGTTTCGACCGCGCATTTTACCCTTTTATTACTAATACGATTTTTCGGTAAATGGAATTTTGAATGTTTATAACTTTAAAGTTAAGGTATGTAGAGAAAAACTGTTTTCACCTTCATTTTTCTTGTCAAATTTTAAATGAAAATTATGTATCACATGTCCATTTTCCTATTAAAAAAAAAAAAAAATGAAGTTTTATTCAATATGACGGATCAATGTCCGGATGGCGGACAAAAATTTCAAACTTTCAAAAAGTATATTTTTAAACTATATAGATCCCATTTGTTTCTACCTTCAAGTACCTCCCTCTCAGTTATGCATTATAAAGCCGTTCCATATTTAAAAATCACTCTGTATAATCAAAATAAAGATTTGAAAAAATTTCAGTTATATTCAGGACGTCACAGATGACAATCGGTTCAAAAGAATTTTTTATATCTCCAATTCTCTTAAGCTGGAGTAATCTAAAATTCAACAACAGCTAAAATGCAATGTTTTAAAAACATATTACTTCAAAAATAATTGTATATAATTCTTGAAAAAAAAATCGTACAGAACAAAACGACTAATGTAACAGTGTAACTAAATTTATTTTTCGTTCATTTGTAACAACGCATTAAAGTCAGAGGTCTATAATAAAAAATCCCATAGTAATGTGGGAGGCGTCAGTCATCCATACGCTACGTTAACCTTGAAGTTAGAAGTAATTACATGTAGATACAGCCAAGTTGGAGGAACTGACAGGCAGTCCACTTTTAGACTTATAAAGATAGGTCTAACAAGTTACTTTAATATGAAACTTAACAATATGTTGAAATGTACACATGATTTGGTTGTTGATATAAACATTATTGTTGTAGAAAAAAAACTATTCAATAATAAATATTAATCTTAGATCGTCATACGTTCATTCTGAGGCAGTTATGAGAATATAGACAGGCGCTCTGCCAACTCTGTTGTCTCTTACTGTTAGATGGCAGCACTAAAGCTTATAATATCTGAGCTTTGAAACATACTATCGAGATGGGTAATCTATTCATGTTGTAAAAATCAATGATTTACAGAGTTGGAAAGTTGTACGGCATAATTTTGTAATTGAGACAAATGGAGAGTTAATACTTTTACTACACTTAGTGGGTTAGTTGTCTCTACACATTTACTTAATTTTAAAAGGGGTTTTTTTTGAAATTATAAATGGCGAAAAAACCAATGTTTTTACGTAGGATAGTACGCAGTAGGCAGGCGAAATGAATAGTATCGCGCTCTGCCAACTCTGTTGTCTCTTACTGTTAGATGACAGCACTAAAGCTTATAATATCTGAGCTTTGAAACATACTGTCTCTACACATTTACTTAATTTTAAAAGGGTTTTTTTTGAAATTATAAATGGCGAAAAAACCAATGTTTTTACGTAGGATAGTACGCAGTAGGCAGGCGAAATGAATAGTAGCGCGCTCTGCCAACTCTGTTGTCTCTTACTGTTAGATGGCAGCACTAAAGCTTATAATATCTGAGCTTTGAAACATACTATGGAGATGGGTGATCTATTCATGTTGTAAAAATCAATGATTTACAGAGTTGGAAAGTTGTACGGTATATTATGTAATGGTGGCAAATAGAGAGTTAATAGTTTTTTTTGAAATTATAAATGGCGAAAAAAAAAATCATCTCTATGCAAAATAGCATTGCCTAAAGTATTACTTAGAAAATACTGCTGTATACAATCATTGGTATAAATTCCTTCTTTATCTCTTTATAATTTTATTCTTTATCAGTTCATTTACTCAGACTAGTTGCCAAGCTTATGAGTATTTGCAAAGTCCCTCATCTTTTTTCTAACTTTCACTATAGCGTATTATTATTAACTTAAGACAAGTTGAAAACAGTTTAAGCACTAATTTTAATAAACTTTGTACAAACATTACACAAACTTTCTTACTCACACGTCAGCACAACTTATAAAAAACCAATCGAGACTATTTGTCATCAAAAACATCATTTCAGTAGTTGTCAATCAAAAAGTGAAAATGAATATTTAAATAAGAGCCTAAACTTTCTTAGTTGCGTTCAAAGCTTTTTTCGTATTTATTTAAAATCAAGCAATTAAATGGCGGTCAAGGAACACTTTTAACTTTTGCCAATTAGTCCTGAACCCGAATAGTTCCTCACTTGTAATTTTGGGTAATTAATATTCACATTTCACTAAAGTTTTCACGAAATATGTTAAGCGATTTTATAACAGCCCCATGCTAGATTTTTTTGTTTTTTACCGATAGGTCACGAAAGAGTATTTTTAGGGTGATATCAACCAATACAGTTGTTCTTAGCTACTTTAAGGGTACACTTTAGTAAAACTTGACCAAAATCTTTAAATCTTAAATATACCCACATACAAAATGTGACTAAAATTGGTCTCCGAGTTTCGTCTGTAGAGTACTAACCTCTACTTTTGATTCAGGCGACTTCAACAAGGATATATCCACACATAAACTAGAGGTATTTAGTATCTAATAATAATTGTTTTTAAAAGTTAGCTTATGGAGTTGAACACTTACTTCGGCATCTTCAGCAGTATAAGTCAAGACGTACAATTTTGAGCCCAACCAGTTCGCCGTCACTTCTCCATATTGAGTTGCAATACGCATCACATTATTAAGAAATTCTGTAAGAACATTTGTTTAAATTATTTTGTAAATGTAAAAACTTACATATAGTGACAAGTAAGCACACATACATTAAATAAAAGATGCATAAAGATTGCATATACTCTCTTACTTAACTACTTCCTAAAAAAAATATAAAACTAATCGTCACCTAAAATGTAGTTTGGTAGTTATCAGTCAAAGAGTGATAACGAACCATGAACGATTCATTTCAGTAACGGTTCAAAACTTGCTTTGCTTGTGTCAGACACATCCTCAGAAGTCAAATTTTGTATTATATTATTTAGCGTATATCTTAATTATAAGTACGGTAGTAGATGTTGAGATACTTTAGAACAAGGCCAATCAGGAGCCAGCATTTGGTCACGTGACTTTAGGATACGCCTCTTTTGGCCACTGTCTTGATGGTGATATCGTTGGATATGGATTCCCTCTCCGTCGGCCGGGTGCCGTCTTGTGACGTCATAACGTTTTTTCTCCAGTAGGATTCGAACCTGTGAAGTCCGGATTTGAACCCGGAGACTATACCGACTGAGCTATCGTGCATAGTATTAATTTTTGTATTGTTTAGCGACTATATAAACCGCCGGTGTGAGGAGATATATTATAGTTACACTTTTATCGGCTAGATCGCACTTTTGATATCTAACAATATCACCATCAGGACAGAGGCCATAAGTCACATGACCAAATCCTGGCTTTTGATCGGCCTTGTTCTAAAGTATCGCAACTTCTAAGTAAGGTATATAACATAATCTAAACTTACGTTGAGAATCAGTCCCATATTCCAGAGCATTACCAATGATAGGTAGAGGCCTAGGTCCACCTAGTTTTCTTGCTAATTGCATGAATCTTTCATTTTTTTTACTAACAGTCCAATGCCATAAAACCAAAAGAACTGCAACACCAGCTATCAATATCCACATCTTGAGAACCTATTTGGAATTAAAGTGACAACTTATAGATGCTAATAAAAGCACAGTTTTAAAAGTATACATATTTGTAAATTAATAGGGCTATAATTATTTTGTTTTAATTTATTAACTATAATAAAAAAGTTTATTATTTTTGTATTGCTACTTTAGACCCGTTAAATTAACGAAGACGGAAACAAGGCAACAAAAGGAAAAACGTAAAGCTATTAATTGGGCTCGAAAACCCTTGTAACATATAAAAGAACAAGGGTTCTTTTACCCTTGTAAAGAACTAGTAGTTCTTTGTCTACTAGACCGAACTGCAGCAAGATTATCTGTCGGTAATTTCATGCCTCTTTCCAATAGCAAATTTTAATTTTATATGTTTCTACTATGTTTTGGAAAATTATTAAGTAATTGTTCTTCAAATTAAATTGCTAGACTAGTAAAATAGCAAGTTTACTGTATTTTTTTCAAAAATCATTTAATTTACATAATAAAATGAATTATTGGTTTAATTAGATTAGGAAAGAAGAGATGGGTTCGGTTTAAAAACATTTTTTGCTTTATTCAACTGTAAAAATTTGGATATTGTTGCTATTTTTAAACATTCTTTGAACTTTTAAATATAGAAAAACAAATTGAATTGAAGGAAAACTTCGTGTCTATAGTCTATAATATAAGCCTGGTCACTTGGTAGTAATATAAATATGCCTATCTACTTACTGGTCTCTGGCCAATTTAATAGGCCATTAAATAAGATAAAAAATGACAGTTTCTAGCAATTGAAATGGTTTTAATTGTCGGTTTTTAGCAATGAAACTGTTTTAATTATCTGTTTATTGTAATGAAATTGTTTTAATTGTCAGTTTCTTGCAATGAAATTGTTTTAATTGACAATTTCTAGCAGTGAAATTGATTTAATTGACAGTTTGTAGAAGTGAAATTGTTTTAATTGGCAGTTTGTAGCGAAATTGTTTTAATAATTAATTGTCAGTTTGTAGCAGTGAAATTTCTTTAAATGACAGTTTCTAATAATTAAATTGTTTAAACAATTGTTGTTAAATTGTTTGACAGTTTTTAGCAATGGAATTGTTTCTTATAGCCTACTTTATTTAGTTATGTTATAACTTTTAGCGAATGATAATATATATAATAAATAAAGTGATATTTTGATGACTATCTCATAAGTTGACAACACTGTGAGTTGTTTACATCTTGTAGTTATTGTTCAACAGAGCTGTTAGTTTTGTGACTCAAGATTCACATGAAATTGTTTTATTATAAGTTTTTTAAAAAGTAACTTTTCTGTGTATTCTGACTTTATATAATTTTATCTAAAGTGTTATTTTAACAAAACAAGTAAAATTGATAATTTTGTTGTTGCTTAACAAAGTTGACCTTATATTTTTTATTACAAAATAACATGGGCAAGGTAAAGATAGTAAATAGTCTAAAACATCACCTTGAATGAGCACACTGTGGCGAACTTAAAGATTGAAATCAAACCCAATACCACAATTTAACAAAACAAATTGTTTGTTTAATACTCATTACTGAAACTAGATAGGTACTGAAATGTACATCAGGGAATAAAAGTTTGTTTTATTAAATTGTGGTACTGGGTTTGATTTCAATCATCACCTTGAAGTTGAAAAGTTGAAGAGTTTAATATTAGTCAAATTGCTCGAAAATGTAACATTTCCAGACGATTTTCGAAAATGTACTACTGCAAGAAGCGAGAGAAAAATCAATCAAAAGTTTTAAAGAAAATGCGTTGCCATTAATGCAAGTATTACAAAAGGGTTGATTGTGGAGTAGAAATATCCGAAAGAATTGTTCGCCAAAGCCTGTATGGACTTGGAGTTAAAATTCAGCGACCTGTTAAAAAACCCAAACTAACTGCAGTTATGAAACAGATTCTACTCAGGCCCAGGAAATATATAATGTTCACTTCTGAAGACTGGAACAATGTACGAATTAATCTTTTAGTAAATTGAAACTGTTTGTAAATATTCTTACTGTCGGTTATATTAGGTTAACAAGAATTTGTTTTGACAGCTGATGTTTTCATTTCAAGAGCTAGATGTCAAAGCATTATGTAAAACAAAGATTAGGGGGGAAATTTAATAAAGACTATGTTGTAAAAACTATTAAACATTCACCATCAGTGATCGTATGGTCAGTCATCAGCTCTAAAGGTCTCGGACGGACGGCTTTACATTGTTCAAGGTATAATAAGACAGGATCAGAAAATTAGAGCAATACAAACAAGACTTATTCCATAACTTCATGAATATTTTCTTAAGAAGTAAGAGAAAATGCAGGATTCAGTTCTCTGCTGTATGGAAGCCACTATATCTAAACTAAAAAATTTGACGTTCGATGGGTTTCAAAGACTGGACATTAAATGAACGACTTCCAGATGTGATCCCGTAAGCATGAGGTGTATTTAGTATAATAAAACAATAAATGATTTCCTCTTCGTTCAAGGCTGCATTTGACTCGAGCACTGGTTTGCCCTTTACAATGATATGATGTAACAACTATTTAGTCATGTAGTTGAACAAGATAGTTTTTTATTATGAATTTATTACTTCCTCACTTTTTTGGATTTCAAGTACTCCATTGCCAACAGAGTGTTTATTTTCCTTATGGGAAGTTTAAATAAGCAACATTTTCTCATATAATAAATGACACTAATCTCTAACTTAAATTACGATTACCTTTGCTGTTTAAAGGCGTACAAGCTCTTCCTCATCATCGTCAAATACCAACCAAGAAATATTCTAATAATATCAGGGTCGGAAAACAACAAGTGTTGATCAAGAGAGACCTGGTAGGAAAGATGAAAGAAGGGGATATAACCCAAGACTACATGTAAAACCGAGTAGCTAAAGCTTGGACTCCTCGGGTTTGCCAGGTACGTACTCGTTATTATGAGTCCCTGAGGATTCAAGGCACGAAAATAGTCCCAATCCGACAGTTTGTCTGTAAGTCGCAACCAGTCTACACAAACAAGACGATAAATCCTGTATATTTTAAACTTTGTATTTAAATTCTTTGTATTGTCCCACACATAGCAAAAAAATATATAGCGGCAAAAAACTGATCTTAAAGTAGTAATGGGTAAAAACTATAGCGTTGATTTTTTAGGAGATTTAGGAGATATGTTTTGGGTATCAAATGAAACTAGAAGTTATTCTGATTACGAATATGTACGTTTATTTGAGTCAAAAAATAATATGTTGCCACTAGGCCAAATTTAAAGTGTCAGATATTATGCCCCCCCCCCCCTAACTTGACGGGGTGACATAAAAATATGTAAAAAGACCTTGGGGTACGGAAAACTAGCTAGTTGAAACATTTAATTTTCAATATATTATGTGTGGAGTATAAAATAAAACTAAAAGTTATTTTGATTACAAATATGTTTATTTGAAGAAAAGATTGATATCTGGGCGCTAGAGTTTAAAAAACTCCTCAAACTTTATAAACTTAACTGTTCCTATATGTCTACGATTCCTAAATCTTATGGTTTTAGCACACGCTTTACCCTTTCTTATGTGTCTCTCCCTTTATACTTCCAGAAGTGGTAATCTTGAACAGTTATTCTTGGATAACATCTGCTTCATAGTTTCAGATGTGCCAATTTTGAAAAGTTATTCATGAATAACATCTAATTTATAGTTTCAAATGTGTTAATCTTGAACAGTTATCCATGGATAAAGTCTGTTTAATAGTTTCAGATATGTTAATCTTGAACAGTTATTCATGGATAACCTCTGTTTAATAGTTTCAGATGTGTTAATCTTGAACAGTTATTCATGGATAACCTGTGTTTAATAGTTACAGATGTGGTAATCTTGAACAGTTATTCATGGATAACCTGTATTTAATAGTTTCACATGTGTTAGTCTTGAACACATCATGGATAACCTTCTGTTTAATAGTTCCAGATATGTTAATTTTCAACAGTTATTCGTGGACAACCTCTACAAGTTAGTTTAGTATTTGTTTCCATAATTAAGTTGTTTTAGTGGACATTTAGTGAACTATGCATTAACCACTTATCAGGGCCAAGGTAAATTTAAAGCCGTTATCATCACGTTATTAGCAAAAATATTTAATTAAATTTCCATTTAATTAAATATTTTTATAATAAAATTATAAAAAGGGAACACAATTTTTCACATACTAATACACAAAACTAAACAATAATAAAATTCAAAAATTTAAGGAACGAGAGAGACTGTCATTAAAGAGCAAATGCCTCTATATTGAAATATAAAGATTATTAGTCCAAACCCATGTACACAAGATAATGATGACAGTAGACATACCAGGGATTTGGCCGTAACATAGGCTCTTGTTTCATTGCCCACCAAGGTGATCGTTGCAACTCTATTAAAAAGTGTACTGAATGTGGTAAGATTATTAGATTTAGGGCTAGAAAATCAGTACATATGTGTGGTGAAGTGTTTTGTAATATTTGTGTAGAATACAAACCTCCTAATCATCAGTGTTTTATGAGGGTTGATATGGGTACACCAAAAAGTAAAGACTTTTTGTTCATATTTTTTGATTTAGAAACCGGCCAAGACGAGAGTCTTGCAAATGATTCAGAAACTAAAGTCCACAAAGTTAACTTGTGTGTAAGTCAGCAGTTTTGTCATAAATGTATTACAGGGCAATCTTGTGAAAATTGTGGTTCCCATACCCGTATCTTTAAAGAAGATCCTATCAATCAGTTTATGGATTATGTCATAGAAAACAGGAAAAGATACAAGCACTTATGCTTACTCGCTCACAACGGATCTTCATTTGACTTTCAGTTTATTCTAAAGTACGTTATTCATCATACTAAGTTCACGCCAAAACTTATTATGAGGGGAACCAAGATAATATTGATGGAGATGGACAATGTAAGGTTCATAGATTCGTTAAATTACTTTCCAAAGACCCTGTCTGCTCTTCCGAAAGCTTTCGATTTTCCCCCTGAAAAGAAGAAGGGTTACTTTCCTCACCTTTTCAATACATTGGAAAATCAAAATTATAAAGGACCGATCCCCCCTAAACAGTTTTATTGTCCAGATTCTATGTTCGATAAGGGGCACAAAGACTTTGAAAAATGGCATAACGAGCAGACACTAGCAAACTATGTTTTTGATTTTCAAAAGGAAATTGTAGAGTATTGCATCTCGGACGTAGACATTTTGGCTCAGGCGTCCATGAAATTGAGATCTATGTTCTTGGAACAGTGTAATGTGGATCCCTTTTTAGAAGCAGTTACAATAGCTAGTGCATGTAATCTAGCGTTCAGACGTAATTTTTTGAAAAATAATACAATAGCCTCATCCCTAAACACGGATACAACCAGTCTGCCTCTGCTTTACAGTGGATGACGTGGGAAGAGGAACAAAGGGGTGTTCGAATCAACCATGCAGGCCGTGAAAGGGAAGTCAAAATAGAAGGGGTAAAAGTTGATGGTTTTGATGGGGAACGTATCTACGAATTTCAAGGATGTTACTTTCACGGTTGTCCTAAATGTTTCCCTTATAAGAGGGAGGAACCACTAAAAGAGGACCCTTCTGACAGTCTACACTTAAGGTATGAAAGGACAAAAGCCAAAATTGAGAAACTTTCAAAATCACCCTTTGAAGTAGTAGAGATGTGGGAGTGTACATTTAAAACTATTAAAGAGGAAAATAAAATGGACTATTTGAACTCTCTTCCAATATTGAACACTTTACCACTTAATCCAAGACATGCTTTTTTCGGTGGCCGGACTGGAAACACTAAAACATACCACAAGTGTACTGATGAAGAAACCATTCAGTATGCTGATGTATGCTCGCTTTACCCTTGGGTATGCAAGTACGGAAAATACCCATTAGGCCATCCGACTATTCATATAGAGGATAGAGAATGCAGGAAGATGGGGATGGAAGTGGAAGGCTTGTTAACGTGTAAAGTGTTACCACCTAGCGTTTTGTAACATCCTGTTCTTCCAACAAGAATGAATGATAAATTAATGTTTGTTTTGTGTCGTAAGTGTGGTGAAAACTTGTGTACTAGTGATTGTAAACATAGTAGTGAAGAGAGGGCTTTAATTGGAACTTGGACAATGGATGAGCTCAGGAAAGCGGTAGAAAAAGGATATGTTATATTGGACATGTACGAACTTTGGGAGTACAAGATGGCTACTTTTGAGAAAGGAGGCCTGTTTACCGATTTTATCAACAAATTTTTAAAAATCAAACAAGAAGCTAGTGGATGGCCTGCCTGGTGTAAGTCAGAGTGGGACAAAGACAAGTACGTGAAAGATTATTATAACCGCGAAGGTATCATGCTTGACTACGTTAAAATTGAAAAGAACGGGGGACTCCGCTCTCTTGCAAAATTGATGCTAAACTCATTTTGGGGTAAGTTTGGGCAACGGGAAAACCAAACTAAGACACTTTTAACGAGAGATTCTGCGGTATTTTTCCAACTACTAACAAGTCCATCGATAAAGGTAGAGTACAAGAAATTAACGAAGACACCGTTTTAGTGAATTGGCAATATTCAGAGGAGATTGGAGAGTCATTAAAAAATGTAAATGTCGTACTGGCAGCGTATACAACTAGTCAGGCCCGTCTTAAACTGTATGACCACCTTGATACTTTAGGAGAGCAGGTATTATATTATGACACGGATAGTGTTATTTATTCATACAAGGAGGGTACACATAAAGTTGCTACTGGTGATTACCTAGGGGAAATGACGAATGAATTGGAAGAGTATGGCCCTGGATCCTACATTTTAGAATTTGTTTCGGGAGGCCCTAAAACATACGCATACCAAGTATTTTCTACAAACAGTAATGATATTATAGAGGTGTGTAAAATTAAAGGTCTAACACTTAATCTTAAAACATCTGAAAAACTGAACTTTGAAAAACTTAAAGACATGGTCCTGAGCGAAGCTAAACTGTCTTTACAAATTGAAGAGAATAGAATTAGGAGAAATAAAAATGTAGATATTGTAACTGTAAAGGAAACAAAGGTATTTAAAGTAACGGGTCCTAAAAGGAGATATGTAGGAAATTATGATACTATGCCATATGGTTACAAAAAACAAAGAATTCAATAAGGTTTGTTATTAAGGGGAAAATATATATCACAGCTTATGTAGTTCACGGTGAGGAGTGGATAATTCTATAACTAACTAAAGTATATTATTGTCATATTTTAAAAACAATAAACATATATACATGTTTTTATGATAGGTGGAGAGCGTTCCTGTAGATTAACATCGTTGAGATTTGCCCAAAATTTATATAATGCAGCCTCTGAAATACTAAGGGAACTTTTGATTGTTACAATTGATATAGTATACGTATCTAATACTAGCGGCTTTGAGGAAAGTTAAATTCCCTATGTTTGGGACAAGTACTTATAATTATGACATAAATAGTACCTATAACTAAGTAAAGAATACATATTGACTAAATAAAGGATAAATATATCAAATATTCTTACGAACAAGGCGGCGAAGTTAATCGATATTCAGTTGAGAATATATAGATGTCACGACTCACAAGGATTAGTGATCACTTTTTCAGGGTTAATGTCTTTGAAATACAGAGTATGATTTTAAGATTTTTAGTACCAATGTTAATTATTGGTATATATAATAATAATTTATAATAATTATAATAAAATTATGTTTAATAATTTTTGCTCATGTCCTTTGTGATCATAAGGAACGTGACATCCTTCACAGAAGAAATTACAAGCGAAAGCAGCTGTCAGGCTAGTGATTACGTTGAAATGGCCTTCACAAAATAATAGGTTTATTTTATACACAGCACTTTCATTTTCACCACAAAAATACACATCACGGCCTTTCCTATTGAAATTGTACGCTGTAATCTTGTATTTCTTCAAATGGTCCTGAAATTTTTCTAATTCGGGGATCCCTGCTCCATTCTCGGGAATTACCACCCTTGCTTTAGCCATTAGTTTTTCGGCCCTAAATAATTGTCTTTTCCCCATGTCTTGTCTAATAGCCTTGTACTGGGGATCTTTCTTAGAATGAGCTTTGCCTACAACTAATGCTCTAGCTAAACATAAATTATCGGAATTTTTTATCACTACTATCCCCTTTCGTGCACTGGACTCTTCAACAAAATTATTATAAAAACCTGATCTTCTTTGACCACGGGGAGGTTAACTCTAGTACATTCAATTTTGAATGTATCTGTTGAATTAAATGACTCAGCATTGCTCTGAATAATACCACCGAAAATATCCCAAATAATATCCCCATCCACTTGACTTACCGGTTGGAAAGCTATATACCCTGGTTCCTTATTTTTTAGATTTAAACTTGTTAGTGTAAATCCCAACTGGTCATTAGGTGAGGATTCAGCTTTCATTTTTTCAACCAAACTAGCAAAACCCAATTTAAGCCATGCAATTTCTGAAATACCTTCAGGAACAGGATTAAATTTAAAGGTAGTCCTATAACCGTGCAATCTAAAGTGCTTCACGTATGACTCATCTGTATTTACTACATTTATAGGATTCATATTTACCAGTACACAAAGTTGCACAAAAGAAGAAAGATTCCGGATTATCAGTGCCTTTTACGAACTCTAATGAAAACCGTACAACTGTTTGTTCTTCACAGTTCAAAAGTCAAAATAAGACTGAATGAATATTCCTCAATAAAACCCTTATATACTGTTGTTAGAATCCGTGATTAGTTGAAAATAACCGAACTTTCACGAACTCTTCCAAAATAGGTTTAGTGTTTCACGGGCCAACTGTCTATATTAGACTGAAAGAGTACACTTCCAAATATCTATAAGGTACTACTGTAAAGAACTTATTCACAGTTCAAGTGTCTAAATTATACTGTTAATAGTCGTCTGGAAAGCCCCTTTTATACTCTTGACACAGACTGTGATTAGCCGAAAATATCCGATCATTCACGAACTCTTCCGAAACAGGTTCAGTGTCTCACAGGATTGGATGAGAAGTGGTGGTACAGTTAAAGTTATAAACGGAGCATTCTGATTGGACGAGAAGCGGCGGTGCAGTTGAAGTTATAAATAGAGCATTCTGATTGGACGTGAAGCGGCGGTGCAGTTGAAGTTATAAATGGAGCATTCTGATTGGACGAGAAGCGGCGGTGCACTTGAAGTAATAAATGGAGCATTCTGATTGGACAAGAAGAGGTCACGTGACCAAATGGACGATTCTGATTGGTCGAGAATAACTCCATAAGAGCCCATGTTACGGCCAAATCCCTGGTATGTCTACTGATGACTTGTGACTAATTTGGAAAACACCAAAATAAACCTCTTTCAGTGTTCTTTCGCTATTTTTATAAATCACTTACTTTCCAAATTAGCATTTATAATTTATGGAACAAAAAAACTTACTTTCAGGCCAACTGGTATTGTTTCTGTCGTACGGCAATAAAAACAGAAGAAATACCAGTTCCACGATTGACGTTGAAGTAAGTTTCTTGGAGTTATACTGTAACTGTCAACCTATTGAGAAAGTAAATTATTTTAAATATTTAAGCGGAAACCTAAAGTGCGCTAAACATATATAATTTTTACGAGGAAATTAAACTTTCAGTCAGAAAATTTTATTATTTACGGAATATATGCGATAAAACTTTGTTAAGAACGTTGTACTTTTTTAAAATTCTGTTTAGATTACAATATGGTATCAAATGTTGGTTGGGGTGGGATTACTTATAAAATGCTACTCCAAAGTTACGGGCATACCAGTCAATTTATACGGATTATTAAAAAAAAAAAAAAAAATGGAAGTTTCATTTCCCCTGTATTGTGAATTTAATATATTACCAATCAAGCAACTTTTTATATTTAATGTCCTAAGATTATTTTATATAAAGAGTGGAAACAAAGTAATACAAGATTGGTTTTTTACAACGGAAGGAGTACATATATATATATATATATATATATATATATATAAACAAAATTTTTAGACACTCCTTTAGGTATTTGTGTTAGAAAATACTAATCAATTGTCAGACAATCTTAAAGAATTGCAAATTTTAAGACCTTTCTGTGCCAGTGTTAAGTCTTACATAAAGGATATAAGCTACTTGAATGTTGTTATGTATTAGGTTGGGTTATGTTAGGTTAGGTTAGAGGGAATATTAGATTACTTGAATACTTTTGTGTCAGGTTGGGCGATATAATGTTATGTTTTGTTAATAATTGTTATGTTAATTATTTTATTATTTTTTAAACTAGTAGCGAGTTGGTTGTTGACAGTAGGATAGTAGCTTTCTTGTCTTGTTGTTGATTATTTTTGAAACTGATCATCAGTACGGAGAGTTGTGCTGATAAATTGTTATTTTTTATAAACTGGACTATAATTTCTATAGTTGTATCTTGTTTATTTTACATACTCTACTAATCACGTTACTGAGAAAAGTGATAAATTCAGTAAAACATAGAAGAAAAATTAGTATTACAAGAATGGTAATAAATTATTATTATGATTATCAAATAAAAATGGTAATTACTTAGTTAGTCAATTTATAGATTATTTTTAAAAACAGTTTAATTCTTTTACTACATAACTTATTTTGAAATTGTAATACAATATCTTAACGCGGAAATAATTTTTTTAATTGAAATGTATCTTTTTAAAGAAATATTTTCAATGAATAAACGTGTGTCAGGTCTTCATCCCGGTAGGCCTAAATGACACAAACAATATTGTATGGAAAAATACTTTTAGATAAAAACGACTCATAAGACAATGCGCATGCGTCAAATGATAAGTGAATCTTGATATTAGGTGATATTTGTCTGTCAGTGGTTAAAATGTAGTCAAAGACCACAGTATTTTAATTTTTCAAAATTATATTCTCTATAAATTCTGTTGTTCAAATTTCACGGTTAAGTAATTACTTTTTTTAAAGTTAACTTTTTAAAGTCATTTTTTAACTTACAAATTCTCGTTGTGTTGTGTACGTGGATTTTTTACTTTTCAATTTGTAATTCAGTGAAAAAGTGAACTCTGTTAAAATATTACAATTTCAAAATAACATAACATAATTACACAAATTTAATAAAATAACCTTAACATCGACTTATCAAATATGTATGGGTAATGTTGATGTGTATGTGCTATGCTTGTTATTCCTTGTATAAGTGTTTGACAATGTTACCAGTCTTATAGCTCTTCCTATACGTTAAATGTTATGTGACAATAAAATGAAAAGAAAAAAAACAATAAAAATAACGTATTATGTAAAACAAAAATATGTGGTACACAAAAGAAATAAAAATCCATTCTTATTTGAGACGAGAGTACTGTACGGAAGACATTATTAATTAAAAACAAACTTCTTTTAGCTCAGATATATTACAATGAGACGATAAAAAAAAAGTTAGAAAAACAATTGAAGAGTTATTATACTTTACAACAAGAAGTTTTTATATAAAAAAAGATGAAAAAACATAATTTTTTTTTCATTTCTGCATTTCTTTGGAGAAAGTAAGAATAAAAAAGACCCGGCTCTGTTAACTTTTCAATAAATTTTTCCAGTATTTAAAACGGTAATTTATAAACCGAGTTATGGAATAAACAACTAAACCATCGAAGAATTATGAAGGATACAAAATCGATCAGATGATTTGTGTAGTAGAAACGTTACGTATTTCGTCTGTAGTAAGTACTATAACGAGCGCAAGAATTAGGATAAGATCACAAAATTTGTGCTTATAGTGTGCTTATATAGAACTGTATTGGAATTCAGAAAGTGGCGGCCATTGTAATCAGTTTTTTGGTTAATATCTCGTGTGTAAACTAACAAACTAAATTAGTTAAAAATTTACATTTTAATTCTGCATACAATGGTACCAACATTCTGTACGAATTTTAATTTCTAACCTGTGAAGAAAATGTGAAATTCGTATTGTTACAAGATCGGCCAGCGCCGAGACACTGACACGAGCGAAGCGAGCGGAAACTTTTTAATATATAGGCATCTACAAGGTTTGTTACAGTCTTCATAAAAGTTCATAATTGTGTAACAACTGTTTTAAACAAACAAACGTAACTTACTGGATAAGACACTTTGATCTACCGACACAATGTAATAATTCCTACAAAGTCCAATGAACCAACTTTTAAGCATTAGCCTACATTTAGAGATTCTGTTTGTATTACGTTATATGATGAGGTTGGGTAAGTACAATGATGGCGCCTATAAGCTTTTCAAATAGAATAAGAGTCGTAAAAAACTCAAAATGTTTTAAAACTTTACATTTTAAAATATAACTTCTATATTTAAAAAATATAATATTTCAATCCTAGTAAAAGAATAGAATATAAACATACAGCATTTGAAAATATTATTAGTTAATGTGAAATATGGTTGTAGCTTTCATCCAATTTATTATTAAAGTTAGATGAATACTTAGTTACGACCATTTCGGTGCAAATGTTCTTCTGTGAACTTGTTTTTGTCATTGTTCACATCTGAGCCGTTGAAAAGATCCCTGCACACTACACGTTTGACAGCTTGGTGACTGCTAGTCTAGTCCATAAAAATAATGACTCAGTTTTGATTATTTTCTGTTATTCTCAAATGTATCATTTTTTTTGTACTGAAGTTTAAAAACGAAAAACCACGGTTATCATCATCTTGATGAAAATAACATAAGATAAAGACAGCCCTCGAATAGAAACCTAACCTAACCTTAACTAACCTAACATAACCTAACCTAACCTAACCCAACCTAAGACTAAACGGGAAAAAATGTAGGTCCCGCTACGTCCCTCGGGATTGCTACGCCAGTACGTAGGTGGTCCCCTTAGTGTTAGAAGCAACTATATTTATCACTAACAAGAGGTTGAATAAATAAAAACTGATTTAATGAATCGTTAAATGATTACCTTACGTAGAAACGGCTGTAAATTGTTATTCCCGACATTAACTCAACAAAAGAATTTTTCGCTATTGTGACCTACAACAATAGCGTGTATTTAATATTCTGTTGATAAACGTGTTAAGGTTGATCACGAGTGTGTTCACGAAATGACGTCATTACTAGGCCTATGGTAATAAAGTCTCCCTAGATAAAAATTGTCCTAGACCAATGGACGTAGACCTCTTTCCGAGTGTTGACCATTTTTGCATTTCACAAAAAATCCCGCAATCCTTGTGACCATATGTTAGGTTACATGATCACGCTCTATATATACTATTGACCTTCACACCCTAAGCTTTCCAATGAAACCATTCCCATCTCTGTAAGTTGAGTGAGCATAGAGGAGTTCTTTAGCGCACAAAGATAGGTTAGGGCTAGTATATACCAAGGTGAAACCATTTGTAAAGTGTTTTAAACTTTATTTTGTCATTCTATATTATACAAATTAAGTAGCCATAGCAACAGAAATAACAATGTATATTTAAAACAGCTGATATAATACATCAAATGTATTAATAATAACTGATGCCAGAATAAGACTGTTAATGTGATTTTTCAAACAAACGTTATTATAAAAATGAATTAAAATTGTCATTTCATAATTTGGCAAAATGTTCTTACATTTAAAACAAACCGCATGAAAACCGACCTGGTAGAACTCCAGAAATTGGCAATTTCGTCAAAAGTAATAACCCCCCCCAAGTGCCCTTATGACAATGAGTTATGTCACAGGGTCACGTTATATATGTATTATTGATCTTCAGACCCTACGTTTTCCAATGCAAACATCCCCGTTTCTGTAGGTAAGAGTGGGCGCGGAGGATTTCTTAGGGAATATATTTAGGCTCTGCTGAATTACAAATAAGAATTATGTACACGAATGTATGTTATCTATATTAAACAATGCCTGTTCATTGTTGTAGCATGACATTGTGTGTTATCTACATTAAACAATTAGCTGGTAATTGTTGTTTATGATTGGATAATCTACTGATCAAATTTAATATTATTTTTGTTTATAAAATTAGACTTAACACATTCTTTTTCAGTGTGTATTAAATATTTGTTTAGGCTGTAAGTAGAAAGCTCAGGAACGTGTGGTAATTTCCTGGTACTGAAGTGTACTTACTGTTGCTACCAGTTGGAAACTTTTATGTATATGCCTTACTTTTAAATCCTTGGTGAGTATATACAGGGTGACCCAAGAGGGACACAACATAGGCGTATTTCTGGGAATAAAATAATGAAAAAAGTTCATATAAACATAGGTCCAGAAACGCTTCGTATTCGTCGGCCATTTTATGTTTTTTCGAAAAATAATGACTTTAAAAAAATATTAATATTTCGAGTCTAAATTTGGCGTGTTACATTTTACCAGTACACCAAGAATTAAAGCGTTATCTTAAAAATTGTCAAAATGACGGCCGTTCGAAATTATTAATATTGGATGTCTCTAAAACCATTAACTTTACAAAAAATTTAAACTACAGAAATCCTGAAATGTATGAGACAAAGTTTTGATTCTTGGTGTTGTCTACTGGTAAGAAACGTGAACCAAATTTTGATTCAAAATATTAATGTTATTTTACCTCTTGAATATTCTAATAGTGTCAGGTATTGGAAAAGAACAAGAGTTGGTCAAGAAATACCAGACAGGAAAGGTGAAAAGAGGTATCTAACCCAAAACCTAAAGAAAAAAGATTTAGTTAAGTTCCCTTGGGATTGTTAAGATCCTACTCACTAAAGTGAGCCGCTGAGGTTAGTTGGATCTCATGTAGTCTTGGGTTAGATCTCTCTTTCTCTCTCATCTTCTCCATCATGTTTTTCTTCTTCTTTTCCGACTTTGAGACTATTAGAGTATTCGATGGCTAAGCCTCTATTTTCGGACTTTTCTTGTTTTAATAACTGGGAAGGATAAAAGTTTAAATTTTGTTCGACAGACGAATTGTTAAAAAACGTAAATGATTTATTTGTAAACAAACTATAAGGCCATATTTAGAATATACTGATAAACTGGCCTTATGTAGCCGCCTTCTGTCGTAACGACAGTATCCAAAGTCGTTTTAAAACATGTATTCTTGGTGCAAAAACATTTAAGGGAAAATAACCTATAATTAATTTGATTGCTAAACGTTTTTAAGAATGGTAATAGCGTATTAGTCAAATTAGCAATAAAACTATTATTGGATATAAAATAAATTCACTTCCAAGACACAGTATTTGGTTCTTTGTTTATAATCACATACTTTACTTATCGCAAGATATTACCTGTTCTGAAAACATAGCTCACATTATACTATCTGTAAATATCACATACTTTACTTATTCGAAACATACTATTTATTATTAAGAGAATCCATTAGGTCCAAATATGGTTTTTACGTTATTAAATAAGAGAATCTATGAAGTCCAAATATGGTTTTTACGTTATTAAATAAGAGAATCTATGAAGTCCAAATATGATTTTTACGATATTAAATAAGAGAATCTAAGAAGTCGATATATGATTTTTATGTTATTAAATAAGAGAATCTATGAAGTCCAAATATGATTTTTACATTATTAAGTAAGAGAATCAAATGAAGTCGAAATATGATTTTTACGTTATTAAATAAGAGAATCTATGAAGTCCAAATATGATTTTTACATTTTAAAATAAAAGAATCTATGAAGTCCAAATATGATTTTGACACTTTTAAATAAGAGAATCATCACCTAAAAGAATCGTTAAAACAAAACTTTAAAATTTGAAAAGGTAAAAAAATACAGTGGAAACAGTTCTGGAAGTCGACATTTTAAAAACATTTTTCTGTAACATTTTAATAAAATAAGTTTTTTTTATTATTTGTTGAATAGCGCTTGAACAAACTTTTGGAAATTTAAAAATGGTGGAGTTAATATTTGTTATTTGTGTTATAACTATGTCCTATAGGAGGCTGTCATAACTCCGCTAGGAGGCTGTCATAACTCCGCTAGGGGGCTGTCATAACTCCGCCTACATGGCCATTGGCTACTACTAGGCTAGGTTTTCTCTTACACTGGTGATACGATTTACACTTGATCATGAGAGTTGATTTATAATCTCGAAACTTTGTGTATTATTTTTTTATATACACAAATGATGGCAAATACACCTTATTAATTTCAGTTCTAATAGAATAGTTCTTAAGCCTTCGTTTAAAGTTTTTTTGAAATCCATAAATATGTTAACTTACATTTATGAAAAGTAATTTTAGTTATATCAATAAAATTACATTTTTAATGGTTTTATTAAAAAATATGTTTATTTATAATAACCGAATTTCTCAATACATTATTATATTATTTAGAAAATATAATTTTTCTTTTCAGTCTATTTTTTTACATCTTTAAAGAAGATTTGATATTCATTATATACAGTACACAACTTTGGTAATGCACATTAAATATTTTTTATTTGATCATAATAAATTTTCAGTAAAAATGTTAAAAAAGAATAATGACTTAAGTTATGTGTTTTTTAATATGTTGGAAAAGAAACAAAAAAATAGTTTGTCCTGAATTTAAAAAAAAAAATGCATTAAAAAATAAACAGGATATAAGGTAAAATACTAGTAATGAAATACAACATAACTTCAACATTTTTCTAAATCGAATATGTAGTTAATTTTCTGACATGTACCTGTAACAACAAAATTGAATAAACAAATAACCCCATTTTTTTTTTTTAACCTGTGGTAGAGATTTTAGTTTAATTTCTGTTAAAATTAAGATTGTAAGTTTGGTTTTAATATTTGTTGAATAAGATAGGAAAAGATAATCTTAGAAAAGGACAGATCTATATTTAACACTATCAAATTTTTAATTTTGTGTCCAGTAACAACAAAATTAATTTTCTACAACACAAAATAGGAGAATTATAACTTTAAAACAAAATTGTTCAAAACATAGCGTCGTATTTTTTTTAAATCTAATTTTTCAGTTAATTTTCTATCAAAATTAAGATGTAAGATTTCTTGAATATAATTTTTAAAATGATAAGAAAATTTCAAAATGGCAGAAACAACGTATTTATGTATTATCTTAATCTCACAGCAGTCTATAAAATAGTTAATTATGTGCAACTTGTGAATCTGCACAGATGAGCTCTAAAATACGAAAACACACAAAAACAATTTCGCGTCATTCTATGTCAACGTATTAGATACATGCACCAAGTATTTGTTTTTGCTATTATAAAACTAAGGAGTATTACATGTTCATTTCGTTAATAAAAACAATATCAAAGTCTACTTACTATCAGAATAAAAGGTTAGTCCAAAGTAAGAGCGTCGTCTGTCGCTTATCAAATATAACCGACTAAGAGTTTCAATGTTACAACACTTGGCTGTTTACCTACAGGAGCGCCACATGTCGCCTTATAGTCTAACAACAAAGTAATGGAAGTGTTGTTCCATCACGATGTCACGTGACGCTTATCATTGACTAATCCCTTTAATGGGCATGTAACAATTTTGGAGAACTTTAGTTGATACTCAAGATAAAATGCTGGACTGATCAATGTTTGTACGTTTAGTAGTTAACAGTTGTTACACAGGTTTTTTGCAAATCGTAATTGTTTATATTAAAACGTTCTTGACGTCGGTTAGGTTAGGGCATAAATGTGAAATGTACAAAAACAGGGTATATATACATATATAGATTTAAAATCCCCCCCCTGTTTTTGGTACATTTAATATTACATTGTTTTTTAACCAAAACTACCAATATAGTAGACTAATAATTGTTAAAAATATTATTAATTTTGTATAAGTGCTGTAATATAACTAATTTATTTACTCAACAGTTTCCACTTTTTATTACACATATGACAGGTTAGGTTAGGTTAGGTTAGTTTTGCCTAACGGTTCCCACTTTATAGTAAACATATGACAATTTAGACTTCATACTTTTATTAACTTAAAAACTACAGTTTTAAAATATGAATTTCATGGAATCTCAGAGCAGAAACCAATTGCGTGATGCAATTTTGTACAAGACAGCAATAAAATTAGTCAATTATATTTTGCTATAAATTAATAAAAAATTTTGTTTAAAATAATCATACGTCAATTTATATATTAATATAATACTGCTGGAATCATAATGCAAGTCCCTCCAATCAAAAATGAAGAGGGTACATGGGCTAGAAGTGCA
The DNA here is from genome assembly GCA_963513935.1 of Aphrophora alni. Taxonomy (NCBI): domain Eukaryota; kingdom Metazoa; phylum Arthropoda; class Insecta; order Hemiptera; family Aphrophoridae; genus Aphrophora; species Aphrophora alni. The sequence continues at coordinate 97,637,863 of OY740769.1, read as the reverse complement.
CAGCAAAAAGCAAACCTCTTCGCGGAATATCTAGAGGAAACGTTTCAACCCCTACCAAAACAAACTTGTGAAGAAAGCATTCCTCCAATAGGAAAACAGGATGATGTAGACATAACTCCAGTGACACTCCAGGAATTAAAAAAGGAAATTAAAATTAACTTAAATGCAAAGAAGGCTCCAGGGTTTGACTTGATCTCTGGTCAAATAGTAAAAGCCTTACAAGAGAAGGGTTTTAGGAAATTTCTCTATATAATCAATGCATGTTTAATTAAGGATCAGGTATGTTCCTCTTCAGCGGAAGGTGGGTGAAGTCATAATGATACTAAAACCTGACAAACAAGCTAATGACAAGAAATCGTATATACCTATGTCGCTACTACCAATAATCTCCAAATTATTCGAGAAGCTATTGTTAAAGAGGCTGATGCCAATCATAGAGGATAGAAAGCTTATCACCGACCATCATTTTGGTTTCAGGCGAGGCCATTCTACAGTAGACCAAGTCCATAGGATCACGAGTGTAGTGGAGAATGCGCTTGAGAAAAAGGAAACATGTGCAAGTGTCTTCTTGGATGTGGCAAAGGCCTTTGACAGGGTTTGGCATGAGGGACTGATGTGGAAACTACAAAGAGATTTACCAAGGCAATACTACACAATACTGAAGTCGTACTTAACTGATAGACACTTTTGAGTGAAGTACGAAGGTGAATACTCTGGACTGAAGAGAATTTCGGCAGGGGTCTCACAGGGCAGCGTGTTGGGCCCTGTCCTATACCTGTTGTACACAAGGGATCTTCCTACACCAGAGGAATCAATAATTGGTACATTTGCAGATGATACTGCGATTCTAGCAACCGATAAAATACCTGAGGAAGCGGTAACAAAGCTTCAGAGGGCCACCGATGAGGTGTGTAAATGGACCAAAAAATGGCGAATTGGTCTTAACGAAGCAAAGTCCGTCAATGTTAACTTCACAAACAGCAAGTTCAATCATCGGGTCCCAATTTTAATAAATTCTGTTCCAGTTCCCTATGCTAATTCGGCCAGGTACCTGGGAATGACACTAGATGTAAAACTCAAATGGAAAGTAGAGCATGTCAAAAAAAAAAGAATTAAACTTGAAGTTCAGGAAAATGTATTGGCTGCTTGGAAGACAATCACAACTGTCAATACACAACAAGCTATTGATTTATAAGCAGGTCTTAAGACCAGTGTGGATCTACGGAATTCAGCTATGGGGCTGCACTAACAAGACAAATGTAAATATCATTCAAGTGTTCCAAAATAAAGTGCTTAGATGTATAGTGGATGCACCCTGGTACATCAGGAACGGTAATCTACATAGGGACCTACAGATAGAACTAGTCAGTGATGAAATCAAATAAACAGGCAAGGAAACACAAACAACTCATCATTCAACATGAACACCATGAGTTACAGGGACTGTTGGATGTCACTCGGGTGGAGGGAAGACTGAAGAGGACCAAAAAAATTTAAAAAAAACTGCTGGAATGTTGAATAACTCTTTGGCTGAGTAAAATGGTTCTGCTAAAAATAGTTCCTTCATACACTTTTTGAATATTCAGAAAGGCTGGTCCCGAGCTGTGAAGGGCAGTTTGTTAGAAAGGTTGACTCAAAACGTCATAATTTGACTAAACCTAACAAAGTTATATCGATTTGATGTTTGTGCTTGGTATTGTAACCAGGTATGCCACTTCTACAACTCAGACATTCAAGTTCTTTTTTTAAAATTTTTATAAATAATTCAAATACAGTACAAACTAAATACAGTTATAATATCTTCTGTAAGGAAAATAAGTTTGCAATGCCCATTGAAGGGTGCTCATGCAATTAATCTTACATTAATTAAACGTCGGGTTTAATTAACGCCACAACACCAGTGAAAAAACGCAAATAAAAATTTATAAAGCTTCATAAATATAATTTTCACTTTTTGATTGACAACTATTGAACTATTTTATAAATAGGTTATCATAGAATGAAAAGTTTAATATAAAAAAGTCTCGTTTTGGTCTCTACTTTAAAGGTAATAAGATAGGGTTGTATGGTTTTAATTTATTTGGCCAATCAGAAAGCGAATTAATTAATAGTTAAATAACTCGTATACAAGGATAGATACGAGATTGTATACATTCCGTCCGAAAGGGTTGCCTATCTGCTCTATTCTAGGCGGAAAGTCCGAGTCCACGCAGCAGCCGTTTCAATTTTAAAACGGAAAATACAATTAAGAAACATTGTAAGAAATCTATTTTATTGTAAATATATACTTTTTCAACTAGTTCGAACTGGGTTAGTCAAAAGTTTGGCGACACAACGTTACATTTTTAACGGATTAGAGAAGAAAAATTAAACTCAAGAATTGTTGCTAAGGCATAAAAGTGTACTTCTTTATGTACGTTTTCAAAACAAAATTTCGAAGGCGGCTCAAAAATCTTAAATGTAAACCCATCTAGATTTTGCTGTTTAAATTTTTTTTTTTTTTATCAAGACTCTTAAAGTTATGTGTTACTCGACGGGGGTTTACATTTAGGATTGTGAGCAGCCTGCAAAAATCCCCAATTTTGGGGACAGGGGTAAATTAGTTTCATAAACGTTTCTTGAGTTTAGGTTTTCTTTGCTTTCCATTCTCCGCACAGTTTTTGATTAACACGTTTGGCTATAAGTTCTTAACAAACAAACTTACAGATAAAGCGCTAAATGGTTGAAGTAAATAGGACCTCGCTCCAGACGTCACGTTTTATGGACCTTTGGAAACTGAAAAAGCGATATTCGACATGGCGTCCGTCGTCGTTGTTGAAATTTGTTACAAAAAATAAGATTGGAACATGAAATTTGGTGTAGGGGATTATAGTGTGCTTATATAGAACGCTATTAAAATTGAGAAAAATCTATTTGAAAATGACAAAATGGCTGCCATTTTAAACAGTTTTTGTTATTATTTCTTGTGTTATTCAACTTAACAAACTAAGTTAGATTGTTTTTCAAGTAACCACACCTTTCTTCGATGAGAAATATCGAAGTTATTGTAAAAAATGTCTAACCTTGACCACGAAGGAAAATATTAAATTTGTATAGTGACGAGATCTGTCTGGTTGCGTTACCAATACGGGCGTAGCGAGTGGAGACTTCTTCACATCTGTACCTTGCAGCTTCGATGCTCTTAAGAACGGAAAAACTGATACGAGCGAAGCAAGTGGACATTTTTTAATATATCCACATCTACGAGGCTCGTTAGGCTACGTAATACAAAATTACGAAGTTCAGAATACCTGAGTAAAAACAAACTTACACTACTGGGCTAGCAATGATGGGGCTGGGTAAGTACCATGATGTCTCCCATCAAATTGTTTATTATGTACCTTCAAATAAAAGGAGAGAAAATATTACTAATGTATTCATTCAAACCATCAAAAAATTGCTTCGTCGATTGGCATTAAATATTGTATTATGGAGCTAGGTAAGTACCATGATGGCGCCTATCAACTTGTTTATTTTATTATATGCCAGAAAATATTACTAATGTATTCACTCAAACCATCAAAAAGTTTTGCTTCATTGATTGGCATCAAAAGGTTTACTCGAAGCTACAGTTCATTGGAGTGTATTTGCCAAATATTTATGCTTGACTGAAATAATCAATTGTATTAGAACCGACAATTCAGAAAAAAAACACTCCTGAAAAAGAATGAGAATGAAAACTGTGCATAAAGTACACAAATATATCAAATATTCATAATTAAGTAATGAGAAGAATATTTGTGATTTTATTTTTCTAGTAGGTTTGAACTATACAAAAAGATGTGTTGAAATTTACACTTGAAAACTGGAATATACTGCAAATCCATGCTGAATAATAGGAGGAAGGTTTCTTTCTTGTCAGAATCTTCTAACGTAGTAAATTTTTCGAAAAAAAGGGACAAAAATAAATCAAAATTTCATACTATTTTGACACAGTCATATAAGATATTGGTTGAGTATTGTAGTCATAGTACTTTGCATGGCCTTAAGTATATGCGAGATGCTACACTGCCTATTAACGACAGGTATGTATCATAAATACCAATAAACATGTAAGAAACTTTCGTACTTTCCCCCTCCCCCTTTTAAAAACATTTTTGAATAATTAAATACTAAGTTAAGTGTACACATCTAAATAGCAAATATAGTTTATTGATACGAACGTATTTAGAATTTACAATTCTCTTTTGTGTACAATATTTGATGACAGAATGTAATTATCTTAAATTTTTGTTTTTAATTTTTAGTAAATGATACGAAAAAATGTTTTTATAACTCTTGTTTGTTTTGTAACGAGGTCTGTGCACTGTAAACGTTCGGCGACATTTAATTATTAAAACAAAACTGAATTAAGGTTTTTGGTTTGTAGTTCTTATCAAGTTTTAATAATAATCATAAAAAACATATATTAAATTTTACCATTATTCTAAACCTTATTGTTAACGAAAGTGTTAAAGAAAATGTTAAAGAAATAATAGAAATCCGAACGCTTCCGAAGATACACGACGTTGTATCAATGTTTGCAGGATTTCAATCTCGGTTGTATAACTTTAGTACTAAATTGGCTAGTAATTAAACACTAATTCAAATACAAAGAAGGGGTGGTCTCATTGGAAAGCATAAGAGCTGTGGATCAATAATATATATAGAAATTGATCGTGTGACCTAAATTACGGTCACAAAGACTCTTTTGAAGTGTTTTTTAAATTGTTTTTGACGACAACCTTATTAATGTCTATTTCTGGAGTTCTACCGAGCTGATTTCCATGCGGTTTGTTATAAATGAAAGAACAATTAACATAACTCTCTAATATATTACCATATTAGATTTTATTACTATAAGTTATGAGTTTTGAAAGGTTATTTTGTTCTTTTTGATGTTTTAATTAAATCATTTTGTTTGTTATTACAGTTCTAAAAGAAAACCATAGTATTTGAAAAACCAGGATTATGATATTGTGTGAGCAATAAATTTAATATTCTATTTATACAACAACCTATAAGTTACACAGATTTAATACATTAAAAAAAAAAAACCAAATACAAAACTGAGGCAATCTTAGAAGAAGTTTATGTCCGTTGTCCAAGGATAATACGTTTCGGGAGGCTCCTTTACTTAGTTAAGGTTAAAACACCTTCCAAATGTTTTACACTAGTCTAGACTAAGTCTAACTTATCTTTGTGTTTAATTATTAAAGCTGATGGACTTAATCAACTGTTATAAGTAAAATGTTTAACGCTGGTCTAGGCTAGGCCTAATCTATCTTTATTTAGAAATATTAAAGCTGATGGACCTAATCAGCTGTTATTAGTAAAATGTTTAACGCTGGTATAGGCTAGGCCTAATATATTTTTATTTAGAAATATTAAAGCTGATGGACATAATCAGCTATTATAAGTTAAATGTTTAACAGTGGTATAGGCTAGGCCTAATCTATCTTTAATAAAGCTAATGAACCTAATCAGCAGTTATTAGTAAATTTGTTTAACGCTGGTCTAGGATAGGCCTAATCTATCTTTAATAAAGCTAATGGACCTAATCAGCTGTTATTAGTAAAATGTTTAATGCTGGTCTAGGCTAGGCCTAATATATTTTTATTTAGAAATATTAAAGCTGATGGACCTAATCAGCTATTATAAGTTAAATGTTTAACACTGGTCTAGGCTAGGCCTAATCTATCTTTAATAAAGCTGATGGACCTTATCAGCTGTTATAAGTAAAATGTTTAACGCTGGTATAGGCTAGGCCTAATCTATCTTTATTTAGAAATATTAAAGTTGATGGACCTTATCAGCTATTATAAGTAAAATGTTTAACGCTGGTATAGGCTAGGCCTAATATATGTTTAGTAAAGCTGATGGACCTAATCAGCTGTTATTTGTAAAATGTTTAACGCTGGTAAGGCTAGGCCTAATCTATCTTTATTTAGAAATATTAAAGCTGATGGACCTTATCAGCTATTATAAGTAAAATGTTTAACGCTGGTATTGGCTAGGCCTAATCTATCTTTATTTAGAAATATTAAAGCTGATGGACCTTATCAGCTATTATAAGTAAAATGTTTAACGCTGGTATAGGCTAGGCCTAATCTATCTTTAGTAAAGCTGGTGGACCTAATCAGCTGTTATTTGTAAAATGTTTAACGCTTGTCTAGGCTAGGCCTAATCTATCTTTATTTAGAAATATTAAAGCAATGGCATAGGGATGGAAAAAGAAAAAGAAGAAGAGATTCCGTGGAAGTTTTCCGATGTCATTGGCATAAGGGAAGGAAAAAGAAGAAGAAGAAGACGACGACGAAGAAGATGATGATGAAGAGATTTCAATGTTTTACAATTAAATTAAATTTATTGACTACAACTCATAACGAAATGTATAAAAAAGTACTAGAGGCTTCACTTGAATTTGTTTTCATGCGAAATCAATCGAAATTGCGCCCCTTGTATCATTCAGAAAGTAATACAGAATTAGTATAAATCAACTCTCGTTTTCAAGCGTTTAATCTAGAGCATAAAAGATCAAAAATACCAAATTAGACTAGTGGGCCATGTTGGAAAATAAAACAAAATTTATAACCGAAGTGAAAAAACCCAAGTCTAAAACTAGGACTGATGTCATATCAGGGGCTGACTTTAGTGATAATCCCAAGGGACCCCAATTGTTGGATCTGTACCTTTTTCACGTAGTCTTGGGTTAGATTCTTCTCTTTCATCTTTCCTATCAGGTCTCTCTTAATATTTTCCGACTCTAGTACTATTACAGTGTTCGAAGGGTAGTGATATTCATTTAAATTTACTTTTTTCTCTTTTTTTTTATAAGGCGATGACACATAGGACTGTACTACACAAAGGATGGTAAACAACTGACTCTTTTTTTGGTTCTAGGTTTGATAACGAGAGTTGATTTATACACTCGAAACGTCGTACATTAGTGTATTAAATACACAAATGATGGAAAATGTTCCATTAAACCATATAAACAATATGAATAATCCATCATTATCAAATAACTTCAAACCAAAATTCGTAGATGCTACTTCGTTACTCATTAATTTCCCTTTACACCAAAATTAGTTGTGCATTAAAATGATGAAAAATTAAAGATAAAAAGACTTTGTTCAAAATATTTTGTTGAGATAATTGACATATAATAGTTAATTACATGATAATCAGAAATAAATATAAATTATGTATTGTTAATTGTTTGTTTCAGAATATTTTGGTTTGGAATGTTTCTCCTAAGCTTGGTAATGAGCAGTGTTGTCATGATTGGAATTTGGCAAGAATGGCTAGACAATCAATTCATTATAATACATGACTCATCTATTACTCCAATCTGGGAAGTACCATTTCCTTCTGTAACAATTTGTAGTTATTTCATGATAAAGAAATCATATATTGATTTATTAAAATCTACTGATAGGTAATAAGCCAATATCACAGTCATTTTAAAATTCTATGATACGTTTAGCGTAGAAATCTGTATGTGTTGAGTCAACATAAAACGTTGAGGTTTCCTGAGCTTGAATAAGTAGTTTTGTTATTAATGGTGTCTGTGCCCAAACATACTGATTTTGGTCAAATTTGGAATGATTGTATATTTTGGCTCGTGAATTTTTTTTATCATATTTTTTGACAACTCAAATTTGGACGTTTTGTTGTAAAAAAAAACCCACAAAATTATGATTTTCATAATTTTTAATCAAATGTAGTCGTTAACCCTTGATTTGGCAATGTTAATTTTCTTGACAATTCTTCGTTTGTTTAAAAATTAATAAAATATATTAATATATAACAAAACCTAACTTATAAGACATCATTTTTCTCAGAAAGATGCATATAATTTATCTATGTAATAAAAAAAATAATTTTTGAAACGGTTTTGGAGTAAGTGTGTTACATGTCAAAAATTTATGTTACCATTTTTCAGAAATACCTGTATCACCCAAAATCAAAAGCTTACAACCTTTTTCTAAGATGTACAAAAATTTAGTGATATATTTGTGAATACATTTCGGAAAAAATATATCAAAATTTGTTACATTTTGAATATTTAAAAAATTGTTTTACAAAAAAAGAGGAATGGTCCAGCTTATTTTCAATAAATCACCAAAATTTGTAATATTTATGGAAAACCAACTTCTAAATATAATTATGTTCAGAAATGTTCATAGAATTTAGTAGTGTAATTTAAAAAAAGATTGAATAATAATTTTGGAGCCAGTATTGCATAGAACAAAAAAAAACACGAAAATCCAAGGCCAAATTTCACTTCAAAGTCCAATTGAGCGTAGAAAATCTATTTTTACATTTTTTACGAGTATTACAAACGTTTTCTAGTATAAATATGAATAACAATTGGTAAAAAAAAAATCAAATTCTGAAATTTTGAATATAGAAATTGTACTTACCCGTAATAAGTTATAAATTTTGCAAGGTTTACCCACTAACGCCTTTTTAGTAATGTTTTGTACACCTAAATCAACATTCACTAGATTTCACAATTACAATAACACAATAGATTCTACAAAGAATAACACACATATAAACTTATATAATACATTTTTATAATCAATGAATACACTCGATTTATCACAAGAAATATGAAGAAAGCGACAAAAAGAACGCCATTTTGCTTCAGTTTGCAACCGTCAATCCGAAACAACCACGTTGTCTTTAGGTTCCATATGACTGACTAAAACTTGGTTTATATCATTGGAAAGGTCTGTATTTTGTCTATACAAAGAGATAAGAACCTGTCAGATAGGGCAAATGTAAAGCTATATTTAGAATAAACAAGGAGAGAAGTAGGTTACAGTTCTTTAGCCGTCGAGTGCAGCAGTCTGCCGGAGAAATAGGGGACTTCAAAGAATTATTGTATTTTGTCTAAATGTAGCAAGATAATCAAATTTCATAACCTCTAAAAGCTTGAAATATGAGCTTTTCAATGGTGTATAATTCATGTTTCTAAGAATTCATTTACTAGGGTAAAGTGGACTTGAAGAAAACAACCATTTTTTTTCTTTTTTTTTTTTTTTTTTTTTTTTTTTTTTTTTTTTTTTTTTTTTTTTTTTTTTTTTTTTTTTTTTTTTTTTTTTTTTTTTTTTTTTTTTTTTTTTTGAATCAATCATATTAGCCACGGATCAATTATATAATTATATTATATTAAATGTGAGTACTCACGTCTGTTGATCCTTTTTGTTTTCTCTCAATAAAACAATTGCAATTTCGGGCATGAAGTACCCATCATCAGGTTTTTATAATCATATCACATACACAAGAACGCAAAAACACATATATATTTCACTCCGTGTGGAGATCGTTAGAGTCAAAACACGCACTTTTTTATACAAACATTGGTGTGCACACCGCATCAGTTGTTTAGGTTGTACTGTCTGAAGTTAGGTTAAGCAACGATTATTGGACCGTGTCCCCCTCCCTTTTTTTTTTTTTTATTTTTTTTTTTTTTTTTTTTTTTTTTTTTTTTTTTTTTTTTTTTTATTCAATATGTTATTATTGAATGATCAGCTGTCATTTAAGTCAAACCTATTGTATGATACGCTAATCACAAGACAAGGGAGGGGGACACGGTCCAATAATCGTTGCTTAACCTAACTTCAGACAGTACAACCTAAACAACTGATGCGGTGTGCACACCAATGTTTGTATAAAAAAGTGCGTGTTTTGACTCTAACGATCTCCACACGGAGTGAAATATATATGTGTTTTTGCGTTCTTGTGTATGTGATATGATTATAAAAACCTGATGATGGGTACTTCATGCCCGAAATTGCAATTGTTTTATTGAGAGAAAACAAAAAGGATCAACAGACGTGAGTACTCACATTTAATATAATATAATTTTTTTTCTCTAAAACTGTTTTTTTGTGTTGAAAAAAATCTAGAATGAAAACCATTTGTCTTTCTGACATGTGGCGAACTCTGTTCGATAGGTAAACATTTGTACTAAGAACAGTATAATTGTCAAGGAATATGGTTGGAAAACATTATTATCACAACGTCCTAAAGGAGGACTCCATTTTGTATTCTTTGCCAACCGTCATGTTTCTGTCTAAAACACGCCAAACTTTACCAATTAATTAAATATTTTTATAGCGTTTTATGAACTTTTGATTACATGTATATGCATCTACGAAACGTCAGCTTTACAATGGTATAACATTTATTTCGATAAGATGGTTTTAAGTAACTCTAATGACGAGTTGCAAAATGTGAGTTTTTTACAGTTGTCCATCTTTCGTCAGTGGTCAAATGACAGTTTCTTACCCAACTGCCAAATAGTGAGTTAAGGACCCAAATAAAGCATAAAAAATAACACCCAAAATTCCGGCCCATGAGTTATATGGGAAAAACAAAAGTTCGGCCATGTTGTTGTTAAAAAAAACCGCCATTTCCCAAAATTGACTACCGATCGCGTTCAAAATTTGAATAAATGTTAAGAAAATGTATTACTTTCATAAGAATTTCTTTGATCCTAAATAGCTATTTTATTTCTCTATATCTTCAAATCGTTTCAGGTTCGAGAATTATTGAATAAAGATTGAAAATGGTCAATAGACGTCTTTTATGAGTTTCTGATCAAATTAAAAGGTTAATATCCCGCGTAAATTAGGCTAGGTTAGTATTAGGAATCCAAGGATTCCAAGGGGATTCCTGACTTTAGGCAAACAATGGTTCAGAGTTCAAAAAATGCTTGTATTAACAATCTGGGTTCCTCTCTAGTTAATCATTGACTCTAATACGTATAAATTCACAACAGTTTACAAAATGCATAAGGGAAGTTTACGCGTACTCCTGTTTTATCAAACTCATTACACCTAAGAGTGAGGAATATTGAAATATAAACGGGGTTGTGTAGGCAATACCTACAGAAATGTATCCGTATTGCTTAACTCACCCCTTTGCATTTAGTCCAGATGAAATTTTTAAATAGAATACTCATAGTGCTTTTCTTAATAATGTTATAAGGGTCACCACGGACCTTGACTGATGGTTTGGCAAGCTCTGGGTTAGGCGAGGGGAGGAGTGCGGGTACTTTCCTAAAAACATTCAATTGGTTTTCCAATGTCACAACTAATGTCCGTGAACAAATTATGTATACACGAGTTTACGATATCACACCTCCGAAACGGCCAGTTCAATTTTGACGAGTGACCTATCAAATTAAAGGAAATATTGTCAAATGTTATATTACGGAGGTTCAACTTTTTACACAACTTGCTATAATTTATATCTTGAAAAAAGTGGGGAAAAACAGAACTGAACATAGCGGTTATTTACATCGGAGTATTGAACAAACTAGAAGTTCTATCAAAAATATTTTCGAATACATTTTTAAGATCAACTAATTTGCTACAACTTTCTCGCTGGAAGTTTGTTTCTACCACAAAAATTAAAAAAAGTTCTCGCTTACTGAATTTTTCATATCATTTTGTTTCAACTTTCTAATATTTTTCATTATTAAAAATTACACATAATTTTAAAACTAAAATATATTTATACCGTCGTATGCGGAAATTCATGCAGAAAAGGCATATATAAGTTTAATTGTAGTTTTATTATTCTCAAGATGTCTAGGAACGTGTAAACGACAACGCGCTCCCCACTCTGGATTACTGCGTTTTGCCGTATTATAGCCTGATGCGCGGACCGCTGGCGCTGGTTCGCTGTTTCAGAAAGGCTAGTAGCGCCCATTCATCGGTCAAGATCTGTGGCGACCCTTATAACTGAACGTAGTGGTGTGCTTCATTGCGCATGCTCGGCATCCTAATACTCTGACACAAATTATTTGTCATTCACTGTCACATCTAACAGTGAATGCTATACACCACCAGTGTGCCTTGCCCACGAAGAAGTAACTTTGTTTTTATTTGATTTAGGCATTATTATTTACAGCAGATTTTTATAAAAAATTCTAAGATAGGTCTTAAAATTTACTATACAGTATCGTTTTGTCAAACGAATACAAACTAAAGGCATTTTATAAAAAATCTCCCTTTTCAACACTTTTGTAATTTAATTTTCATCAAACCAATGAAAATTACTCAAGACAATATGGGATAGCCTATTTTATTAAAAAGACTTGAAAATAATAATTAAATCACTGTCTAATTAATTACAGAATTAATAATATAAAATATCAGGCGGACGGTGTAACAGAGTAACTTAAATTTATCATTTAAATAGTACACCTGTTATGGGTAATTAACAAGTTTCACAACAAAAATAATTTGAAACAATTGTTATAAATTCTCAAATTCGTTTGATTTTGTTGTTTTGTTTTTGAGAATTCATGACAACATTTTAAATTCTCGAATACGTTTTATTTAGTTGTTTTTTTTGAGAATTTATAACAGTTGTTTTAAATTATTTTTAGGTTAACTTATATAGTGCTTACTTTATTAATGTGGATTCACATTGTGTTGTGATTGATTGCTTACATCTCACAAAATTAAACAGTTTAAATTCTGAAATAAATTTTATTTTGTTGTCCTCGTCAACAAAGTACAATAGTGTTTTTATTATTTAATTTAAGATGAAATTATATCATGTACCAACGCTTGTTCGCATTAATAAGTATAAAACCATTACCTTTCAAATCAGATAATATTAGATTCTTTTACATTTAAATGTTTCAGAAAACTGGTGGAATATTCAAAACGAACATGTTCTGATCCTAATTTAGATTTTGATATGAAACTGAGTTTGGATTATTTTGAATCAGAGGAAATATACACTGGAGAAGATTTCAATAATTTTTTAAGAAACGTAAGAAATATTTAAATATATTTTAAAGTAAACAATATCATTAAGATTGAATGATGTATAAATTAATTCATTAGTACAAATATTCAGAAATAAAAATAAAAAGTAATACAGTGGAATGCTACAATGTTCCCTAATTGAACTTACACTTTTTACAATAGTATTTGCCACTCTCACTTGAAGGGATTTTGTTTAAATTATAATTTATCTAATGTGTAGGGCACTTTTACACTTACGTCTTGATCGTTAAGTTACGCCTCTAACTCAGTTTTAGTGAACAACTTTGTTATTTTGACTTAAATGGAGACTCCATTTGCTTTGATTCAGCCAGAACTCGCTGTAAACGTGCATTTTAATTATTGACTAAAATCGAGTTGTTAATCTCTATTTTAGTTTTGCCACTTAGTTAAGCTTGGTACCACTGCGACATGACAATGTTGCTTAGGGGGATATAACCTTCTTAATACCGGGGGTAAGCTATGACAAAGTGGTCGCCCATACCCAACAAGGTTTTTACAATGCCTTTACTCCCGTCACAATCAACACCACTCTTAGATAATCAGCTTAATAAAACTAATTCGCGACACGACATGATACACCGGCCTTCCCGAGATTTCGAGAATGTCATTATCGAAATATACCCCAACATAGTAGTATGGAAAACTCACTCAAAACATTAAACTCAAATAAATTACGGAAATCGCTTGATTCCTGTCGAGCTGCGCACACACCATTTGTTTTTAACCCACACGTCACAGACTTTCCGTCTCAGCAGGAAACAGTTATGGACTGCCTTCTGAATGGTGTCCTGTTCATAATTCGATTGCTGATCTCGCTTAATAGGTACCAAGATTGCACTGGCAATCCAAAGGGTAACGGAAGATTTTAGCGCATCACAACCAAGATTCCAACAACGGTGAGACGGAGTGACTGCTCTTCGGAACGCATCACAGTTTTGACAATCCCTTCAGTATATTAATTATTAACTTCTAATTTTGGTATGGCACATAAGGTTAAGTTTGAATCTAGAACTATGGCTACCTTTTGGTTGGGGGGGGGGGAATCAAGCCAAGATTGGAACTATTAACTAACTCCACTAATCACTCACCCACTAAATAGCTTTTAATAAGTTCTTAATTTTATAATAATACTAATTTAATACAAGTTAAGATACGACTTACTCTAAAAGGATTAAGTGGTCGGACACGAGTTATATGTCCTATCACGGCTTTGTAACTCGATTACAATATTTGGGGTCATTGACCCAATCCAAAGGGTCTAGGTCGCCATTTAGTTTTGATCCTTTGAAATTAAAAATACGGCCCTTGCTAAGGGAAACACGGCTGCACTGATCGAAACTGGTCGTTCATTACTGGCTTCTCAGTTGCGCAAGGCGTTTTCAGCTTCGAGTAGCTCACTAGGGCGCACTTAATACAAATGATATGAATACCAAGATCCCCCCCATTTCCCGATAACTCAAAATGCGATCTGCCATAGAAAAAAACAAGGGAGCCTAGCTGCATTTACATCTTTTTTCATGTATTTTCGACTTTAGTCTTTTTATTTCAGCTTTCCTATCAAGTCTCTCTTGACCAATTTTTGTTCTCTTTCGACCCTGATGCTATCTATTAGAGTTTTCGAGGACTAGGGGGGGGGGGGTCTTTATTTTTGTTTTCTTCTTTTTTTAATAAAACTATAATGACCGAGCGATTTTTCTATTCATGAAACAATAAGAAAAATAATCAAGAATTTTTTTATGTTTTCAGGCAACTCCATCTTGTAAAGAAATGTTCAAATCGTGCAAATTTAGAACCAAATCTGTAGACTGTTGTACATTGTTTCAACCAATCCTAACACACCTTGGCCATTGCTATGTATTTAACAGCATTCCTAATCAAGTCATGTACAAAAACACGTAAGTATAAAGAACTTTATCATAATTTATAATATTGATCACATTTAGTTAAACTTATACTGTACATATTAATGAAAACTCTGCATGTGTCTGTAGACAGCGTAACCTTCCACAGTGGTTGGCTTTATGTAACAGTTTGTAGTGAAAGTTATGAATCACAAGTTTGGTAATCACACAAATATATTGACCTACGGTATTTGATTGATCAATCCGAAAGATTGATTTTTTACATGCCTTAGTTGTTGTCATCTGGACTGTACATGAGCATGATAGCAGCCACAAAACTTAAGATAGAAACATGCAATTTGATATAGACGACTATAGTGTAATGATATACACCTATAGGTTGTTGTATAACCCTCTTAACATTCACAAACATCGAATTTAAAATGTCAAAAAGGCGGTCATTTTAAACAATTATTTCTTTATATTTTTGGATTATTCCACTTAAAAAACACAAAATGAACTAAAAATTACAGATTTAAATTCTGCATGTAATGGAACTAACCCCACCTCTCTACGATGACAAATAGAGAATTTATTGTCAAAAATGTAATTTAGAACCCCTGATCTCTCATGAAAATGTCACTCAGGGCCCACCATCACAAAGGTAGCGAGTGAAGGATTTTCCATATATATGTACAACTTCGAAGCTAACTAGAGCCGAAATACTGACACGAGCAAAAGCAATTTTAAGAAGGTATATACACAATTACGAAGCTCAGAAAACCTGCTTTAAAATACACTTATCCTTGAAACGTCTGGTATCAATTTGTGAGCGATATATCGACCTTTCGGTACCAAAATGGTCACAATTTAACTTAGCCTAGGTTATAAATTTCAACCATCCCCATTTTGAGGTCTTAATCCCTTATCCCTGCTGTGCCCATGCATCATAGGATACCCAGCTTTGATCAGATTAATCTAATTAATAATACAATGCCGAAATGTAATAATTACTAACATTTACATTCACACAACACTGGTTAAAATTAATTCAAAAGGTGAAGTTGGCCATTCTCAACTCACCTCATTGTAAATAATTTAGGACGTCCGATTGGAAAATCGGCCCTCCAGTACAACCACGAACAACATGGCCCCAATTAATTAAACAGCAATGGTGTCATTTCTAATTAAATTTAAAAAATAATAACAATAGAGAGGCACTAACACACCACAACTGACTGACTGGACGGAATACTCTCCTCTTCACGCGGTTTGTTCAAGATAGAGCAGACCACGTTCAAGTAGCGCGTTTCTTCCCTATCGTAAGGCAAAATTCACTATGCGTAGAAGGTAGATTCGGCTCAACTTTCGAGCAAAGTGAAAATAACTGTCGGATAAGACTTCTTGATCTATCAATACAATTTAAAACTTTTTTACAACGCTCAAGCAACCTATTTTTAGGCATTAAATATAAAAGTTTCTGCTTGTATTGCATTATATGAAATGGCTGGATAAATACCCCGATGTCACCCATCATCATATTTATAGTTGACTATGATTAGTTAGAAAATTAACAACTAAGTTTTATATAGAATTTAATTACTTAATGATATAATTAAAACATTTCTATTATTACTTATAAAAATAACTAAATTTCAGAGTAACTCCATTAATCACTTATCCAGGACCTAAAGATGCGATTTACTGGGATCTCGAGAAAGGATATCCAAAATATCACCTCATGATAAGAAATGGTACTAATATTTTACCACATTGGTTGGAGTTTCCAGGTGAAGATGCCGGTTTGTATGTCGAGTTAATACAAAATGTTAGTGAATGGCAGTTTCCCTGTTCCGGGGCACACACTGGTTTCCAAGTAAGCAAACATCATTGTATTGTGTTTTGTATTTTAGAGGATTCCAAAGTTTTGATACAGTTTTACAATAGAGACTATAGTTCAGAATTATTTGGTGTTTCATGTTACAGTATCTAGAAAATTATGTGGAATCACTGAATTGTGGCCTAAAATACTGACAAAATATCATTTTAAAAATGTCAGTTTAGTAGTTGTGATTGTGCAACGGGTTACGCTTGCTTGGGGGAAACTAATTAATTACTACCGTGATCACCCTACTCGACACAGGGTTAAATAGTGAATGCGTCCTTGTATGAGGTCTAAATTTGCCAATTCCTAATCTTCATGAATTAATTAAATAAAGGGAGGATTTACATTTAAATATTGAAGTAATTACACCCAACCCAAGTGATATACCACGGCGGGACATTAATTTATACCTTCCCGAGAATATCACGGGAATCCCAATTCCTAAAAACTAACCTCGTCATAATAATTAAGGAAACCGCACTATTTAAGATAACCAAATCAATTAAAGAGATACGGCCCTATTCCTGACTTCGTGGGTCTCCTGTCTCCAGCTGATCCACTGTCATCTCGTTTGCCGAGGTTTTACAAATCTGATGGATGAATCTCCAAACACTACTGAAAATTGATTTTTACTTAATCCGAATGCCAACCTCTATGAGGCGAGGTATATCAACTGTTCCTCGGGGCGCATAACAATTCAAAAAGTGCACATTATTCCAGCCTTATATTTGTTCGTCTTAAATTAAAAATTTATTTTCAACAATATTTAAGTAAGGCCTAAAAGTTGTTTCACTTGAGTCATAATTTGCTGTCGTAAACGCAAGTATTCGAAAACGTCGAGTTCGTTTTAACCTTTTAAAAAGTAATCCTGAACGACCATTTTATAGTAGTTACGATTTAGAGCATTAGTTTGGGTCATTAATGTTCACATTTCACCAAAATGTGAACGAAATCTGTAGAGTCGATTTTGAGAAATACCTTTTTATAAAGTCTTTTTTAAAATTGTATTTTATCTCTTACTTTATAACAGAAAAATGTATGCTCAATATTTTCTATTATTTATTTTCTATTAACTTTTGTTGTTATAGGCTTTAATAACTTCACCAGCTAATTCACCAGTTTTAACAACTTCTGCAATTCGAATACCTACGAAAACAGAAATGTCTCTGGTGCTAAGACCCGAAACTGTACGTACAGATTGTGGTTTGATAAGTATACCACCGCCTGTTAGAGGATGCTTATATGCTCGCGAGAGGGATTTGGACCATTTCCAGTACTATACACAGGACAACTGCATCGAAGAGTGTTACGGATTGATGGCTTATACAAAGTGTGGTTGCGTACCTTATTACATCCCTAGTAAGTGTTGTAGTCATCGTGATGAAAAGGAGTCCATAGTCAGATGTGATTTACTTTATATTATGAACTAAAATAATGAAGAAGATTTTTATATCTTCACCATTTAGAAAACGTACAGAACGTATAACAATAATAGTATATTTCATCACTAGGACCAAAAGTGTAGCTTTACGATACAAGCTCTCGTTTAACGGCCGAGGCGGCGCTGAGGCTGGGAAATGAGCGAGGATCGAAAAGCTTATTTTGGTCCAAGTGATGAACTATATTTTTCGTTATACTGCAAACAATATAAGGAAAAAATTCACAAAAACTAAAATGTTATAACCTATTTACCTTCAATAGTTTAGACATTTTCAACTAGTTACACAAGTTTGCAGCTATTACAGCTGTTTAGTTTGTGTTGGTACTTAATTTATAAAATCGATGGTAACAGCTGTTTTATCTGTTATTTACAATCGAAAGTATCGGTTGTTTTATAGATTCTTTACAATCGTTAATTAATTCGTATAAACGAAGTAACAGCTGATGACCTCGACCTCAGTTGACGTTTTTAGTCCTAGGACTAAAAAGAACAAGTTTAGCATCTCAATGCATGTATTAAAAATAGCTGTTTTTGAATCTGTATGACGAAAAAGATATTTAATTCAGTCATTGTAGCCTACGGATCGGTTGTATACATTATATATAAAATGATTTCTTACTCACGTCAATCGATCCTTATTAGGAAGTTCGCAGACAACATTGCATCATAAACTTTACGATCTCCAAAGTTGAATGATTTAAAAGTTATGCTTTGCTTTTGTGATTTTTTATATGACCTGATGATGAACATTTAGTTCGAAATTGCAGTTCGAAATTAGTGTTTTAGTGTTAAAAGAAAAAAAAACTAATAAGGATCGATTGACGTGAGTAAAAATTACTTTGTAAATTATAAAGTATATATTTGATAGATACGTTAATATATTTGTTAGCATGTAAAGACAATATTAAAAATAATAATAAGTTTACAAAATCAAATAATAAAATACATTACAAAAAAATTCACACAAAGAGAAAGAAATACATAAAATGAAGTTTACAAAATGTTTAAAGTGTTCAATATTTTCTGTGAGAAGAGGCAATTTTTGAAAACTAAACAAAAATATAGCAATTTACCTTTCTTGCTTTTCGGGTAATACATTGTATTTAGAATAAATTATTAATTGAAGGAAAGTATTTAAGTAATAAATTTAATATTCTGTGGCACAGAATAGATAAGATTTGTGCATATAAAGTATTGCAAGGTTTGAACTGTCATAATCCTCAGTTGTTACATGCACACAGTCATTCTTGACAGTGAACTACAATTAGCAAGGCTTCATACTACACTCACATACTGCAATTTCAGTACAGGCCCAAACTCAGTCCTAACAAGATTCCATGTTACAATTGTTATGTTTCAATCATATATGCGTTTCTTTTTATCAACATTATGAGTGAAATTAACAGATAAGCGTTGATGATGTTAACACATTGATTCAAAGAAACATGTAGACAACTTACGAGTATAACTTGTAAGATAAGACAAGTGTGTGTGTGTGTGTGTGTGTGTGTGTGTGTGTGTGTGTGTGTGTGTGTGTGTGTGTGCATATACACTTTTGTATATACGTATATATTTAAAAAATAAAAATAGCAAATATTTTATGTTTTCAGTTTATTTGTAGAAACAATATTTAAACAAAAAAAAAATTCAATATATAGATAATTTTTAGTTGTATTATATCCTTTTTTATGAGTTTTGTTTTAATTTGTAAAAGTATTTTTTTGTCAATTGTTGATCTTTTGATAAAGATTTGACGGATATGTTAAATGGAGAGTTAATTGTAGTTTTATTATTTTCACGTTATATATTAACATATTATAACGATATCGTTTTATCAAATTAAAAAAAAAAAAAATAAACAAAGGATAACAACGATCTCTATAATAATGAGTAATTACATGTAACTTATGATATAAAGGGGAAACTAAATTAAATGATAGAAATATAAAGGACTACTAGTATCATCTGGTAACAGAAAATATTATTTAAAAAAAATCAAAAGGACATCTGTGCACAACAAATTAGGAGAGAAAGCGTGCCAAAGAGAAAAGAGGCAGTTTCGCTAACCTTGTAGTGTACACGTGCTAACATTAAACAATTTGTCACGGTATCTAACGGGAGATTTTATGTCGCGCAGCTGGATGTATAAAAAAAAAGAGAAATTTACAGGGTGAGAGACCTGATGGGACACGCTAGAAAGTATAACGGTACTTCTAAAAAAACATGAGAAACCGACAAAAAGGAATTAGGTCGGCCAATCAGAAACCAGCCACATGGTGAAAGCTAACGAATTTAAAAAAATACAGCCACTAAGAAAAAAGGAACAACATCTGGGGAGAAATCTAGAATTCAGCGAGCGAATCGGAGGAGTGAAAGCTAAGGGAAGTGTTGGGAAGAAGGGAGAGGTTTTGGCGTCGAAAATTTTAAAAAAAGTAAAGGAGTCTAAAAACTGGAGTGGTGAGGAGAGGTCCTGGCACGGAGAGCATTCTGTGGGCCAGAGAAAGCGGAGTTATATTGACCACGAGACTAGGGTTCTCTGTGTCAATACGTCGAGTAGATTAATTAGTTGTGAATCAAAGTTGAAAAGAGAGTTTAGTAGTTTTATTCAAAGTTTTGTTGAGATTTTGGAGCAGGTTAAAATATTTTGGAGGAGTTGTCGAGAGAAGAGTTGGAGGATCTAATTCATCGCCAGTGGATACTTGGAGAGGAGCACCAGTTCGAATTCCAGGATTAAGTTGATGGAGATAGTGTGTGGAGTGTTTTTTTTTTTTTATATATCTAAATCAATCTAAAGCCATCATTGTGTTGTGTTGTGGAGAGTGTTTTCGTCGATCAAATGGGAAGGCTGTACCAACGATAAGTACAATTTTAATCTTGTTCACTTAAAATTATAAATTCACTTTCTAAAATAATTCACTTTAATTGAGCCATAAAAGAACCTAACGACCCGTATAAAGAGATAAGAGAATTAATTAAATAATTAAAAAGAGCTAGAAAATAAATTAATAACTAACAAATTGAATAAAGATTTTAATAAAAATTAATTTTGTAAAGGAAATAATTGTTTGTGTGCTAATAAAGCATTATTAATTGTGGTAAAAAATAAAAGTAATTCATATAACAGATTAATTTCATTCAAAATAACGCCATATTGTGGAAACTTGATGTTTTTTTTTAGTTATAGAGTATAGCATAAGAAAGGACAATTAGTTAAGATAATTTTGTATCTTACATAACATTAAGGAATGCTTGAGGAATGAGTGAAGTAATTTTTAGACACTAATGGAATAAATGTACGTTTTTTTATGATTCTTTGATATGTTGCTTCAATAAATTAAGGTTTGTCTTTAAGTGATATATTGTGTCAGGTGTATTATTTATATTTCCACATTATGCAGATTTAGGAAGAACTAAACAAATAACAGGTAATCAAAAATAATATTGAATTATTAAAATCTAATAATAATTATTATTCAAAAATATTCAAAATAAATAAATAAATAGTAGATTAAAAATATATATAACAGTTATAAAGTTATATTTTGGTCGCACAACGTGTGGCAAGATAAAAAATAAATATAACATCAGTTTTAAAGTTATATTTTGGCGCACCAACGTGTGGGCTCAATTAAATAAGATTAATTAAAATGTCTTTTGTTGTATTTTGGTCGCACAACGTGTGGCAAGATTAAATTAGAGTAATCAAAGAAATAATTAATATAACAAATTGCGTTTTGTTATAATATAGAATACCAATATACTACAATATTTAATATTTCTACAATGATTCATATACAGGGTGTTTTCAAAAATCGTTCCAAAACTTCAGCAGCTTATTACTCACGTCATGCCAATGAAAAAGTTTATATGTACATATTCCCTCAAATACTTGGTTTCCTTTCTAGGCGCTATTTGTATTTTCAACGAAAAATTAATATTGTTACCGATAAATGTTATGGAGTTGAAATTTTGAATACTAGTTAGTGTTATAAATACCGTATTTGTAAAAAATAATCAACCAATTTTGTTTAAACATGTCAAAATGGTGGCTATTAAATCTTTTATAGTCGAATATCTGAGAAACCGTTAATTATAAAAAGTAATTAGAAAAGACAATATATATTAGTTTTTACAAATTATTATTGAGTGTGTCGACAGCACATTTGTCTTTAAGCTATAAGTTGATTTAGAGATAAATTTGCAAAATTCAAACAGTAATTTTGCTCTTGCGAGTTGTAGACAATTATCAGAAATATATATATTTTTCAGTTTTTGTCGATAACTCAGTTATCCTTTATGTTACAGAAAAGAATTTATAAAACATTTTGTTTGTCGTTAAAAATGGAAAATATGTATTCTTTTGTTAAAATTCTAAAATTAATGATTATTAAGATATTTCTAGTTAAAAAGTTGAAATAGCCTTCATTTGGGAATGAGTTAAGGAAATCGGTTGATAATTTTCTAAAATTGGGTCTTTATGTAGCATGAATAATTTCAGCTCCATATCATTTAACTTTAAAAAGATATGAAGTTTTGGTGTTAAAAATACAAAATGGCGGCTAGATAAAGAACAAAATATTTTATGAAATATATTTATATAAACTTGTTGATTTGTTTTGATATGAGGAATAAGCTGCTGAAGTTTTGAAACGATTTTTGGAAACACCCTGTATATGAGATCTAAAAATGTCTAAAATGCTGTCATAATACTCCTTTAGTGATGATCAGAGAATATTTCACAGTTACTAGTGAGAGTGTTGTCACATTACAGAGTCACTGGTGAGAGTATTGTCACATTTCAGTCACAGATGACAGTGTTGTAATATTTCCATCAAACATGGATTGAAACATCTACAAATATATACTATAATATACAAACAGTATTTAAATTATTACCAAGATTTAAATTTGTCTGATTTCAGGAAACAGTTCATTTCGTATTTGTTTCGATTCGGATTATTTCTGTTTGTCGACAATTTGGGGTAAGGTATATTTAGTTCATTGGTGTTTTTCGTCTTTAGCTTTTTATTTTTGTGATTAATTTTTTTAAATTAAGTTACAAATATAGACTTAGGCTAATCAATATTGCACATTAATATCATTAAGGAATAAGAATTTACAGCTTAATTGAAGAAAAAAATTTTACCCAAAATTGCTTCAATTTGAAGTAGCATATATATATATATATATGTACTAAACACAAAAATAAATGCCTAGCGTATAGCATAAACACATTACGAATATCATGATGGGAGATTAGGTATCATCGGAAATATACTTTTGCTATTGGATTACAACTAAATTTATTGGAAAGAATTGAAATGAAAGAATTTAACGTGTATTAGTCATTGCATTTAAAAAAAAATTATTAATTGTTTAAATGCATTAATTTATAAACTGTATATTAAATCATATAGATTATATAATAGTACACAAATAACATGTATTGTATCTAAATGTTAGTTTTAAGTTTATTTATTTACAGTTAGGTGACCTATTTCATCGTGTTTTCAATGTAATTTTAAAACTATACAAATGTAATATATATATATATATATATATATATATATATATATATATGTATGTATATATAGTTTTGCTTCTACATTTTTAAATGTATATTTCCATAATATGATATCCTGATTAATTCTAATTTTGAACTTATGTTTTCTTTTAAGTTTTATTTTTTAATTGTATAAAACTCGTTTGTGTTTTACTGAATTCAAATTTTAAAGCTGCACAAAATATATGTGAATGTAATAAATAGTATTTATCAGTGAAAGTTCTCTTCTGTTCGTGAAAAAATAAAAGTAAATAATTGAATTTTCTCAAGTAGAAATTTGGTTATGGCTTTTCTAATCTCGGAAACGCTATTTACTGAAACTTAGCCCGATATTTAATTTGTAAAAACCTCGGTTGAATCAATTTAACTAAATAAATTTGGAGCACTCACTCCAGTCCTGTCACTACACACCACGCCGGTCTGTTAACAGGAGACCAAGGTATCCACTGCCTTCTTGATATTATGTGTACTGCACCTGGTTGTTATCCTGGTTACCTCGGCCGCAACTAAGATTGCTCTGGCAACCCAAAGCGCAACCAAAGATTGAACCACGGTGTCATCCCTGTTTTATTAAATGATTACAGAAGATCTAATGAAAGGAGCGGAAGCGGAACGAGACTCTAAATGCGGCTGCATGCCGTGCTGCACGGAACTGATGTACAATATGAATCATCACTATTCGCCTATAACTCCACGTAAAACTACAGATTTGATGCTACACCATGATGATACAAACAGGTGGGAAGGTATATTATGACACATTACGTAAGCTTAGTTTGATAAGGTTCTAATATTTTTTGACAAAAACAATGTTTTGCAATTATTTGTCCTCGTGATTCGATCTATATTTTGCACTGATCAGAATAATTCTATTTTCATAAATAAAGGAATTAAAAAATTTCACATGGTTTTATCTGCATACAAAAAATAGAACAATATTTTGACAAGGTTCCAACTGCAGTTTTGGTTTTTGTTTAAATATACAAATATGATTCATGGAAAGTAAATATATGCATAATTTGCATAACATGTCCATATAAAGTAGCTTGCTAATTATTATGAACTGTACATTTTAATTGTTGTTCATACATAACCAGTGTAAATCTTTGAATACCTTTTTCTCAAAAGTAGCGTTAGGCCCGTTAGAACCTTGTCAAACCAAACTCATGATTATCCGATTATAATAAACTGCAACGCATTATAATCCAATTTCATATCCGTTTCCAATTCAATTTATCTTATTCTGTCTGATTTCGATTCCATTACTATCCTGTTCCGATTCTAATCTCATTCCGATTCGATTTAATACTCTGATTCTAACATTATGTATACAGGATGTTTCAGAACTCTTGTCGGATATTTTAGAGAATTGTTTCTGGGATTGAAGTTAACACAGAACGACCATTAATTTGTTTGAAACAAGCTTAGCTGTCTGTCTGTCAGCCATTTTGTGTTTTGTACAAAATAAATTATATTACATAAATTAGATATCAAGTCCAAATTTGGTATATATTTATTTTATTAAACTTTTATCAATGTATTTATCACGAACTTATTTTTATTTCAAATGGCGGTACTTAAAAATTTTTAACGTCGAATATCTCGAAAATCATTAACTTCATAAAAAAAAAATACGAGAGAAAAAAAATTCTTTTGAATAACAAACTAAATGGTGTTTGTATGTTTACCGTAGCTCAACGGATAATCAAGGTACCTATTGTCAAAAAACGGAAAACATAATTTTTTTGGTAATAGTCTACAATAGACAAAATGTGTGTAAAACCAATTTTTTTTTATTATGATATTTTTTAACAACAATAATAAAATCCATTGCTTAGTTTCTATGTTTTGTTGTAAATTTGTTCATTTTATCATTCGCCTTGTAGTTTGCATGGAAATTTACAATACGTTGTTTCTTGATGTAAAATACAGTTACCACTTTACATTGAGGTAGAAAATTTTAAAAAAATAAATAAAATAGAATAAGAATACATAGTTAAAACACTTTTCAAGAAAAATAACAAAACTAGGCTGTTTACACCAGTTGTTTAAATTGTCACTCTCCAGCCATATTACATAACTTGCATCTTTTAATAACAATAGACTCTCTCAGTCGTGCACACACATTGGATTCATCTCTGAGTCCCGGCAGCAATTCTAGTACCGAGGTCATCTTCTTCCTCTACAGGCTACCTCTTTTGACGACACCAAAAGAAAAAAAGTACACTAATCCTTTGAGCTATGGTAAAAATACAAAAACCATTTTGTTTTTGTTTTACAAAGGCAACTTTTTTGCTTCCTTATATTATTTTTAAAATTAACGGTTTTTAAAATATTCGAGATTAAAAACGACCGCCTTTTCGGAAAAAGTTTAGATTTTTGGTACATTGATAAAATGTCGCATACAAAATATGTACCATATTTGGGCTCCGTATCTAATTTATTTCCAAAAATATAACATTTTTGTACAAAACACAAAATGGTGGAAAACAAATAAGTTTCTTTCAGACAAATGAGTGCTCGTTCTGTGTTTACTTCAAACCCCAGAAACAATCCCCTAAAATACCTGACAAGAGTTCTAAAACAACTGTATATAATAGATATTCTTTTAAATATCGCTTTTAGATCTTGAAATTAATTTGGTTAACCGTTAGGGTGTAAAACACATAAAAAATCGTTTCTTTTTACTAAAACATTCCCATCATACTTGTTTAGTAATACTACTTAAATTGTTTGGAGAGTGGGATTATTATGTAATTTTATGTAAATTAGGCACATTTTTGTACAAATTTATTACTGTATTGACTTTAAAAAAATTCTATAATGGAATTTTCCAAGTTAAATACGAAAAAAAAAAATACCACTCAAACTTTCATAAAAACCAACCCTCCTCCTCTTTTTAAATGAACAAAATTACATTTTAAGGAATAGATGGGAAAAACGAAATACCCATGACTGTTATTACAGACACCATTTCAATCAATTATTACAAGGTACTTTAGGATCAAGTTATGAAGCTTAAAGGTTTAATTATGGAATTGTGCAACGTTACGTACTAGTAAACTAGGTTTTATTTAAACATGATACTCAGGGGCTCGCCTTTAGTGAGTACAGACAAGGGAAACCCGAGGTCCCTAGCTGAATATACACATTTTTTATGTAGTCTTGGGTTAGATCCCTCTTTTTTACTTTTCTATGACCTAACTCATGTTCTATTAAGAGCCTGAAACTATTAGATTATTCCAGACATAAGGTTTATATGTTATTTTCTTCTTTAATAAAATAAATGTTTATAAGGCAATGATGAAGGAAAGGTTTTTATCTTTGAAAAAGGGAATATATATATATATATATATATATATATATCAAATCTTATATTGTTTACACTGATGACCGACGGTACTTGATAGAATTCCATTTTAACAAATAAAACACAATTTTTCTTTTGTAAATTCTATAATTTATTTGGTCTAGCCGACCATGGTTTCGCCAGTTACCATGACTTGTAAGAGCCTCGTCAATGCCGTAACTGGCGAAACCATGGTCGTCTAGATCAAATAAATTATAGAATTTACAAAAGAAAAATTGTGTTTTATTTGATATATCAAATCTGTTTATTTAATACTTTGTGTGAAGAACGTAGGCATTACATATAATACCAGGCAAAGTGAGTAAAGATTTAACAAAATAATTTTATTTCATACTTTGCCAAAATGTTTAGGCTGAATTTTTATACATTTTTATACATTGAATTTATATACATATATATAAACTTAGAGGTTTGTAATGGCTTTATGGTAGACACGATCTTAACCTCCACTTTGAAACGCTGATGTGGTCCGCTCGAATGTTTTTTAATGTTTCTAAATATATGTAAGCTATTTATGCATGATTTATTTCATTTGTAGACACGAAGAACTTCTACTCTCCAGGTTTCGAGTTTACTTTAAATTCCAACAGTTCAATGGAATGCACAGGCAAATACAGACATCTTTATATGAATTCCTTGGTAAGAGAGTGATGTGTTTATTACCAATTTATTTATTGAAATCAGGGATCAGAGGACCTTCATTATAGATTTATTTCATGACCCTTGACCGTGTTAGACTTATGTTATTCCAATAAGATGTCATATACAGGGTGTTTCGCGAGAGGTTGGCACAACTTCACGACATGATAGGGGACCTAAATAAAACATAATTTTTCATATGAACATAGGTCTGGAATAGCTTCGTTTTCTGTCTGTCGGCAACTTAGAAATTATCAGGATTATGGGTTTAAATTTGGTATACGAATTAATTATGCTATTTTTTAACAGTAAACCAAGATCCAAAATTTTACTATTTAAAAATTCAAAATGGCAACCGTTTAAAAAGGAAGTAAAATCGGAAATCGTAAATTTTACAAAAATTTCATGAGACAATAGACTATTTATATTTTTTAATGTTACAAATTAGTCACAAATCAGTCTCTGTTAATATATAAATAAATATTGAGCTTAACTTGCGAAATTTTATTAGAAGGAAAAAAACTGGAACACAAGATCTCACAAAAATTAGGTTACTTCAAACGCGTTTTAATGAATAATTCGCCATCCTTGGTGATACATGAGCTACAATAACTAAACTATAACTTTTATATTACAATTATTAATTAATTGGTATTAAAATATACAGGATGATTCAAAACTGCACGGCGATTTTCGGGAACTAATTATAGAGAAAATATATGTCCGTGTGTTTTTTTTATATTTTATGTTTTAATGTTGTTAACGATCTCAACTGAGTGAATAGAACTCTGAAGATGGAGCAGATGCTCTGAAACGCGTTAGTGTTTAAAAAAAATCACCTGGAGGAAACCATATAAGGTAATTCAATTGTTAGTTAAAACAATAGTGACTTGGATACTAGCAACATGATTAATAATTATTGTTTTATAATTTGGTTTGGCGTTCTAGACAATTTCCAAAGAAATAATGTTTTTAGTGTTTTGTTGATAACTGGGTTATCATTTGACCTGCATAAAAAATAAAAACGCATTTTAATATAAAAAAAGTAAAATCTTTTGCCTCTTGTAAATATTCTGTAATGTTAATAGTTTTCTAGATATTCTACAAAACTACAAAATAAAGTCTTCTTACTAAAGATATAATAATATTTTGTAAAAACACAAAATGGCGGACAGAAAGAAAACGAAACTTTTCGGAGTTATGTTTTTATAAACTTTTTTCCCTTATTTGTAGTTCTAGAATCTCTGCTGAAACATTACAGCACAATTTTGAATCACTCTGTACACCATTGTATGTTTTGTTGTAGGTTTATGCGGTGGACTGCTAGGCTTATTCCTCGGCTTCAGCTGCATGAGTGCGTTTGAACTTTTTTATTTTTTCGTCATACGTCCATTTAATAAAGTATTTGATAAAAAATGTCAAAACAAACCTAAAAATTCACGTTTGAAACGTCACATTGATGAAATAAATCGGAGACTAAATAGATTTAATTAATAGCATAATACTGAGGAACATTTTTTAATGGTTCACACACATTACACGAACTTTTTGTCTTGATCACATGCACCAATATTACATTTGAAGCTATCCACACTTTGCAAATATCTTTGTCCTCATGCGTGGTTAATTGTCAGCGGTTTATAACTGTCACTCAACCATTCGTGACATACCTTAAAACATCGGTCAACTGATTAAAATGGCTATTGAGTTAAGGCTAACACGTCAGCCCAATATTTTTAGGAAGAATAGTCGTTAACTCTCAGGCTATTTTCTTTCTAGACTTCTCTACCTCTACGTGTCCAAACACCTTTGTGTCTATTATTTGAATCTGTACTTTGATAAATTAAGCATCCACTCGCTACGCTTTTCATATTTAAATGGAAATTTATTCAGTTTTGAGATAACTGAATATTAGCGTTGCTACCGCGTTTTAAAATTAAACCTATATTCTCTACTCTCCTTCCAGTTCAAACTTAACACTTTGACTGCCAGCCATATTTTTCAAAATTTTTCTTTTGGGCCAACATTTTTTTTTTGCCTTTACATATCCAAAATGCTTTCTTAATAACAGCAAATGAACTCATTTGAAATAAATTCAATTATTTTTTAAATTTTACCCCGTGATTTTTTATGATGCACGCGGCCTATTTTAATGACATATGTGAGATTATATGTGATGCACATCTATTATTTTCCTAAGATGAAGCAATTATGGAAATTAATTATATTAACACATTTGTATTAGATAAACAATTTAATTTTTAAACTAAAATTCACAATTCTAAAATCAAAAAGTTATATATGAATGACAGAAATATATAATGCATTACACTTACAGTTTTTGTACACTTGCATTATTTTTACAGTTCGTTACTTATTAATTTTTTCACACTTATGCTGTTCAAAAAAACAGTTCATACACATGTAACTTTGTTGACATCCTTTACATTTTAGAGCAACTTGTTTGCTATTTTTTATTGCATTTTCCCTTCCGTAGGCCTTAGCCAACTTATTATAACAAGAATTGCATCGACGTCTTTTGTCAGTCTCGATCAATCCATGATTGGTTATAGAAAGTGGAGGATTGTTTGCTGGTTGTCCAATCTGCAATAGATCCAGTGCTATAGATTCTCTAAATTTAATTATTTTAATTTTGCAACCAGTAACTTTTTGGTATAGGAAGTGTGCGTTGATTACAGCTGTATTGCACAGCAACTCTATGCCCACTTTTCTATACCATTTGATACTTTTTCTTACTGGACTTGCGTAGGATTTTTTCTGGTCAGACAGGTCAACGAATGTCTTTGCTTTATTATAATCGATAATGGCGTTAGGTTTTAAAACTTGACATCTTCTGGTTTCAACTGGAATAAGTTCAGGTGTATGCTTTGTCGTCAAAAAAAGAACATCTCGTTTATCACGCCATTTGCCGACAATAACATTTGAATTACTTTGTAGTGCATGCATTTCTCCTTTTTTTAATTTTTTATTTACTACAGGAGTAGGATTATGTTTCCGTTTCCTACGTAGAGTGCCCACAAGGTGAGTCTTTTCATTCAGCAAAAAGTTTGCTAAATTTACACTGGTATAAAAATTGTCAGTATAAAGAGATCGGTTGGTATTAAGAAGTGGTTTCATCAGTTCAAGTACTGTTGCAAATGTCACATCTCGTTTTGCGAGTTCTTTTCCACCATACACTTTTACTCTCCAGGTATACCCCCCTTCTGCACACAATTTATATAATTTAACGCCATACTTGTGTCTTTTTCCAGGGATGTATTGACGAAAACCTAACCTGCCACGAAAAGGAACCATAGTTTCGTCGATACAAACGTTTTCTCCAGGACTCTCCTTCCAGTTCAAACTTAAAGTACTTATCAGAGCGAAAGCTCAGCTTGTTCATGTATAAATAGAAAGTAATCAGTAATAATTATAAAGGCTGAACGCATCAAAGTTTCTATTTTAAGCCTCCAATCATTCACGTTTAAATGAAAATATTGTCAGCACTTTAAAGGGCTGAACGGGTGTTAACATTAAAGTACCATCAAATATGTTCATTTACTTTTAAATTAAATTGAAATGTAACTTGACAGGGCTACACGCTCCCGTGTTTGTAATTAAATGTGAATGTATTCGGCAATTATCAATGCTGAACGCTATCGCGTTCCATTATTTGAGCTTCTACACACCTAGCTCGTTCATGTTTGAATAGAAACATTTTCAATAATACACAGGACTGAACAACTGCCGAGTTCTTTACATCCCTCATATCAACAAATCATCACTAATGAACTTTGTAGTTGTTTATTTCATATAGAATTTACTCTTTCTTCGCTCGTGTTAGAAAATCGTACCTAATCCAATAAGATAAATATGGATATCATCGTATACTGTTTTAAAGTTGTATGTTATGAGCCTGTTGTGAAAATGACATTTTTAAAATTGCCGTTCATTTTTAAGTAAGTCTATACATTTTTCTCCAGTCAACTAGTCTAAACGATTGTATTTTGTACACATAAATACTTATTTTATTAAAATTTGAGTGACATATGTTTTTTGATTCAGTAGTACAAATACAAACAAAAATAATTATCAGGCTTAAGTATTAAGACAGTTGCAACACTCCTTCCAATTTGTTAAAGGAAGTAAAAGGAACAGTTGAGAATATACGGTCATATATTGCTTAAAGGTCAATGGGGTATACGTACTATGAGCTTTAGGGAAACTGTAATATTTTGCAGTTCATTAAGGCCAGAAGAATTGGGTGGGGTGATTTTACTTTCTACAATGTTTAGCACAAGAAGAAAAGGACGACCAAGAAGGTACTGACTTCAGGATGTGAAGAGCGACCTGATATCCTAGGAGTAACAAATTGGAGAAGTAAAATAACAAAGGTGTAATGTTGTTAGGACGGTCTGTAGAAAGGTAGTAAATGTAACAATGACATTCACAAATTCTTTTCTCTTATAAAAGAAAACTGACAAATTTGATCTTTTGTAAGACAGTTAGATGATAATTAAAACATTATTATAATATGTATTCATACATTTTGTTTAATTCCTATATGTTCAATCTTGAATGATTTCATCGTGTGATGTGTGCCTTTAATATTACAGTTTACATTAACTACATATTTTCTTAGTGCATTTTAAACAAATAATCACGTGCAAGACGTGTAGTCCCACTTGACACACTCGATGTTTTTAGCAAAGACAGTATAATTCCTGCAAACGTTTCTAAAGTTCTGTATCTTTAAGTGTGATAAGATTTCAATGGGTCTTGCTTCTGTAGACTTTTGTAGGAAGTTAATCACAAGATTGCAAGACATCAGTAAAACATGAATTATAGTTCCCTATCTTCTGAACTGGAAGGAATACTTTAATCAAATAACCATGAGTTTTTTTTAGATCAAAAAGAAGGGACATGTGTGAAAGTTATTGAAAGAGATGGAATTTCACATCAATAAATTACGAAAGTTCCAGCTAACGATGGATAATAGGTCTGCTTAAATGAACGGCCCCTAATTGGATACCACTTAAAAATAATAATGTGATGTCTGCAGAGTCTCTCTTATTGACATCTCAATTTATGGATCGGAGACATAAATATTTATATATCTCTCTTATTATGGATCGGAGACAATAGACGATGAAAATTTTTGTAAGTCATGTGATTAAAATTAATTAACTTCACTTAAGTAGACTGACAAGAGTGCAGAGCGAACATTCAAAGCATCTGGTCATGAAAAATTGCCTAAATATTAAAGAGTTAAATATGTCCAAATTGCAAAGGTGAAGGCATTTGTGTTGGTGCAGGGTTATTTCCGACAGAGTATCTTTTTCGTCGGTTTTCAGGCAGTAAGAGTTGACCAGGGTTATATCCGACGACATGTAATCCCAAATAATACAATGAGTCTATGCCATCTATACTATAAATATAGAATATTCCAGATTTTAAATCATGAGTTATGTGTTGTGCTCATGTCAAGTTAGTTAGGTTTGGTTAGATATATAATAAACTGGACTACGCTTTGATCAAATATTAGGGGTTCTAAAAACGTCGGAAATAATACAGGCCAATTCCTTCTACCTGAAAACCGTTGGAAATAACATGTAACCTTTGTGTTAGGTCTCACTTAACCTTTTGTTTAATTAAGTGCATATAAGTAAGTGTATCAAGAGGAACTCATTCATATGAAATGCAACACAAACCTAACCTAACCTAACCTTACACTGACGCAAATTAAGAACCATTTAAAGTCACTCTGTTTTAGTTCAGTTAGTTTCGATCATTGATATATCAAATTTGCATTTAAATAATGATTCACCTAATTAATTAACATTAGTAATTTGTAAGAATTTTGTGAAGGAACGAAAAATTTAGTTTCTTATATCTAGCTAAGATGTTAAGTTCTATAAATAAATAAAACCAAAATTTTAGATTTTATACTTTTTTGTCTCTTTTTTAAAAGTATCAATCTTTTGTAAATTCACAGCTATAACCTGTTGCCAGTAATACCAGTAGAAACAAATTACATGTAAAGCAAGCAATGCGAGTAACTGAAGACCACTGAAAAAGTAAAAAGTAGCCTAATTTCGAGGAAACAACTAAACCCTTGAGAACAAATTTAACTCTGTTTTCAAGACATAAGAAACTAAGGAAATACTTTAATGTATTAGATATCAGAGTGTAATCTGTATCATATTTTTTTCTTTCTATACCTTCTATTTACAGCTGACATCCCGGAATCGGAATGTGCCACAATTGCCACCTTTGCCGATGATACGGCTATACTAGCTATTGGCAATAGCAGTGAAGAAACAGCCACAAAACTCCAGCTAACGTGTGATAATCTAGTTAACTGGATTAATAAGTGGAAAATCAAAATTAACGAAGGAAAATCGGTGCATGCTAACTTTGCCTGCAAAAAGAATAATTATGTACCAATTTCAATCAGCAATACAATCATTCCTTTCAACAATACGGCAAAGTACCTCGGAATGAACTTAGATGCGAAGCTTCGGTGGGCCGAACATATAAAAAAGAAAAGAAAGGAGCTTGATGCTAAATATAAGAAAATGTACTGGCTGTTGGGAAGGAAATCGCAGCTGTCAGTCCACAATAAACTATTATTGTACACGCAGATCCTTAAGCCGGTGTGGTCCTATGGGATACAACTGTGGGGATGTGCAGCAAAAACTCATATTAATAAAATACAAGTCTTCCAGAATAGGGTTCTGAGGAATATTGTTGATGCCCCATGGTATTATCGGAATGATGACCTACATAGAGATTTGAAAGTCTTAACTGTTAAAGAAGAAATCAAGAGATTGGCAGCAAAGCACAGGGACAGAATTAATTCTCATGTAAACGCGGAGGTTCTGCAGCTTCTGGATGACATGTGCCCAGAGAGAAGACTGAACAGGAAACTTCCCTTTGATCTACCTTAACAGATTAATTGTAGTGTTGTAGCGCATATGTAATGTTAGAAAATGGGGTGACTCCATTGGGAGATCCCCAGCACAAATCGACAGTTATTAGATACATATTGTAAGTTAGTCGCCTAGCGACTAGTAACAATCTTAATAAATAAAAAAAAAAAAAAAAATTTTTCTTTTAATTATTATTTCATTAATTGGATAGGATTGCTAGTACTTTTTGGGCCTAATTTAGAAATCGCCCAGATGGCATTTATTTGTTTTAATTAAACTTAGTTTCATAAGACAAAAGATAGATAACATCAAGTACCCGAATCGTTAAAGTAAAGGTAACATCAAGTACCCATTAGGTTATAGGTAACATCAAGTACCCCATCATTAGGTTATAGGTAACATCAAGTACCCGCATCATTTGGTTATAGATAACATCAAGCACCCGCATCATTAGCTTAAAGGTAACATCAAGTTCCCGCATCATTAGGTTATAGTTAACTTCAAGTACCCGCATCATTAGGTTATAGGTAACATCAAGTACCCGCATCATTAGGTTATAGGTACATCAAGCACCCGCATCATTAGCTTAAATGTAACATCAAGTACCACATCATTAGGTTATAGGTAACATCAAGTACCCGCATCATTAGGTTATAGGTAACACCAAGTACCCGCATCATTAGGTTATACGTAACATCAAGAACCCGCATCATTTGGTTATAGGTAACATCAAGCACCCGCATCATTAGCTTAAAGGTAACATCAAGTTCCCGCATCATTAGGTTATAGTTAACTACAAGTACCCGCATCATTAGGTTATAGGTAACATCAAGTACCCGCATAATTAGGTTATAGGTACATCAAGCACCCGCATCATTAGCTTAAATGTAACATCAAGTACCCACATCATTAGGTTATAGGTAACATCAAGTACCCGCATCATTAGGTTATAGGTAACACCAAGTACCCGCATCATTAGGTTATAGGTAACATCAAGTACCCAATTCATTAGGTTATAGGTAAAATCAAGTACCCGCATCATAAGGTTATAGGTAACAAGTACCTGCATCATTAGATTATAGGTAACATCAAGTACCCGCATCATTAGGTTATAGGTAACATCAAGTACCCACATCATTAGGCTATGGGTAACTCGACGCAGCATGTTGTTACCAGGGGACTTAAATTTAATAAAGGCGGAACCAAAATGGTAACAATGTTTGAAAAGAAAAAAAATAAAAAAAGACAAAGACAAATTTAGTAATTAACAAGGCTCAAGTTTATTGAAAGCAGAAGGAAATTTCGGCGCTTCAGACTTTGTCATTTACAACAAAAGACATCCTGACACAAATCATCAATAAAAAAAACTTATGATTAACAATATCATAAATTGTAAAAGTTATAAGCCCTTAATTGTAACATATAATAATTTAGAAAAAAAAATTTAATCAACAGATCCTAAAAATTTATCCCCCCTTTTAATATGTATATTTATAGTTACAAAAATTTAACAAAAAAAACAATGAGCACAGCTTAATAATTCACAGAATTATAATTAATCAAAAAAAAAAGATTATACGCCCTTAATGTAAAAGTATAATAATAAAAAAAAATTTAATCAAAAGATTCAAAAAAAAGAAAAAAAACTTATCCCCCCCTTTTTTAGTTTATAAGATGATAGTTTCTTTTTAAACAATTACAGAATTTAACAAAATATAAAAGAGTTTGATATTTTAAGTTCAAAAATCATATCTATAGTTAACATGTTTATCACTAAACTAAAGATACATAATATAACTGGTTTGAAAAATTTCTTAAAAACTATATTGGCCAAATAAATTTATATATTTTAAACAAACAAAAAAAGGAATTTAGAATTTTGAAATTTTGTTAATTGACGTCAATTATTTTAATTTGGAAATTAACCTCTTGGAGGTTGTTAGGACCGAAATTGCATGCAGGCTCCACCCAATAATTGTTTTTTATATATATTTTATAATTAACTACACAGGTCTACATTTAGAAAATAGTCTTAAGGAACACATATTTGCGAAAGTAAATTTAGGCACATATACAAAATGAGTTAGTTAAAGTTCTGTAAAGTCAGCTGTAGAAAAAGACATCACTTTTATGCACTTGAAAATGTGAAGTTACGTTATACAAAAAAAACGTGTTTTGCCAACAGGACGAAACTTGTTAGGATGTTTCGTTGGTTTGCGCAATGTGAGACAAGAATTTCTTTATTTCTCCAATTTCTCCTATTTGTCCTACCAGCATATTAGCTGTGAGCAAAAAAACATGTTCTTTTAGTGTCTGTACAAAATCAGACATGTTTTAGCATTAATGTTCATCATTAAAGAAATATCTGATTATTTGCCAAAATTAAAGAAAATTGATTGTATAACAGAAATTCGTTAAGATGGTACTTAAAAGCTTCTTAGATTATTATAAATCTATTTATATATATTTTAATTTTGTTTAAAAGAAAGCTTGTATAAGACTTGTAAGATTTTGCAAAAGCTTGTAAAACGAAATTTTCTGATTTAGAAGAAATTTCCTCAATTGTTTTATATTTGACATGTTCATATTCTGATCATTTAATGTTCAACACTAGTTTGCACTTATTTCACAAAAATGTTCAAAACGTAAAATGTGCCTTTGCAAGATTTTGTAAATGATGTTTTAAGAAAAGAAAATTTTTATAATCATTTAGTTTCAAAAGGAAATAGAATATTGAATAAAACATGAAATACATATTTTAAAGAATACATGATAATTAACAAATTATTTTAAAAATTAACAAAATTTATAATATGACAAAATCTGTAAGGTTGAAGTACCTGGTAAATCCTGTCGCAGATCACGTGAGGTAGTACCGAGAAAATGATGGTTAATTTTAACATTTTTGAACCAGATTATTAGACTAAGGCGCACAATTAGTAATTTAACATGATGTTTTAGAAAGACGGTAATTTTGAGAGAAGAAAGAAAAACTTTTAGCTAACGGAGTTATGAAGAGTGTAGACCATGTTGTTATCGCATGTAGACTGTGGACCGGTAATCGAGAAGCTAGCTTGACCGGCGAAAATGTACTTTGGTTTCAAGTATCAGGTGATGCTTGGTTTAGGAGCGGGCCGCTAGATGCCAGCATCTGTCAAGCGACGGAAAGTGGAATGTATATTTACGAAATGAGTTAAGTTATTGCGGAAGTGCTTTTTTGGATTTAAATGCTACAGCTCTCCCCCCCCGAAAGACGGAGTTAGGGTGGAGTCAGAAAAGAGGCCAGAAGGGCCTCCCGCAAAATTTTGAAAAAGGAGAGACAAAGGGCCAGAAGGGCCTCTAAGAAAAAAAATGAAGCAAAGGGGCCAGAAGGGCCTCCTACAAGCTTCTGAAGAAAAGGGGCCAGAAGGGCCTCCTACAAAATTTTGAAACGGGGCACCTGATAGAAACAACGCTTCATAATGCTTTTATAATCACCACTCTAGGGTGTAGCCTCCTTCGGCACTTACTTATTAAATTTTGAAATTTCTATAGCGTCTCAGCTCTTCCCACCTATGATTGGGATAAGCCCAGGACAGAAAGAGCTGAAGGGTGACGCAAAGGTCGACATTGCTGTGCATGAACTGACTTTGTACTCTAAGGTACGTGGGGAAAAGGGGTGGAGTGGCACCTCGGGAAACCAAGTGGAGGTGACCACTCCGGGGACCAGGGGAGGGAAAAGTGCATAGCACATGGCATTGCAGGAAAGGTCGGACTCAGACGGGGGAGTATCCTCTGAGCCGACCTTAACATAAATAAAAATAAATAAAAATAAATGAAAAACTCCTGAAGCCAATTAGGTCAGATCATGCTCAGCGTCGTTATTTTTAAATTCCTCTTCTCCCATACGAAGAGAAATTTAAACTATTCACGGCTCTTAACAATTTCCGTGAGAAAAAAGAATTTTGAAGGGTCTAAACAAATAATCCATTTGAAAAATAAACAAAGAAGCAGTATGAAACGTTGGGGAGTCAAAAAATTTTCTGCTGCGCAAAGCAGGGCTTGTAGTTGACTTAAGGTCTTATATGTGTATCATGTGCCCCAAAAAAAAAGGAATTTAATTTAATCAAAAAAATTGTGTAAAAAAAAATTTCATCAAAATATTTAAGTGATTATAAAAGTGTAGCAAAAAAAAAAAGAGTGTGGCAAAAAGACAGTATAAAAAGGTGACCCACAATGTGAGAAAACCTAACTCCGGTTTTCTCAACCCTAATAAAAAAAACTAAATTAGGAAACAAACATGTTGACCTGCTAATAACAAACAACCAAATAATTTAAGAAAGGGCAAACAGGCCAACCATGTTGTCCTACATAAAACTGGGCCCCTATAAATTTGGAAAAGAAATTTAGCACACAAGATATATTATTAAAAGGTGTTCAACATTTCAATTTACTATTAAGCAAATGCCACCATCTGCATCAACCAGTCCACCGCCATCTTGCCTATTACTCAACATGATAAAATTAAAAAAAAATAAATAAAAATAATTTTCCTTCAAGATGACCAAAAAAAATTCAAAAGCAAGCTCCGTGTTCTTTAACGGGTCCACTAATCGCAGCAAATCCACTGCCATCTTAACCGCTGCTGATAATTATTAAAAAAAAAAATAAACCAAGTAATTTAAATAAAAAAATTTCTTTTAAGATGATGCCCAAAAAAAAAAAAAAATTAAAGAGCCAGAGAAAGACTCAAGTATTATATGTAGTGTAGTTGTTGTGTATATATGTGTGTGTGTAAGTATGAATTGATACAGACAAGCGAAAGAAAACTCGAGAAAATTTTTTGAAGGAGATTTTGAAATTTTTTTTGTTTTTTTTTTTGTTTTTAACTATTTTTGGATTTTATTATTTATTTAAATTTTTTTTTTGGATTCCCGAATGAGCCCGCTGTCTGGATCAAATTCAGTGAATGACTAGGGTGCAGTGTATGTAAATATATATATATAAAAAAAATATTTAAGCAGACAAAATAATAAAAAGAAATTTTATCGAAATTGGTTTAGAAGTTTTTGTGTAAGTGTTTATAAAAATAACTAAATAATAAAAAAAAAAGAGACTATAGATTTATAGAGATTTAAATATTTAAACTAAATAAAAAAAAATTTCATCAGCAACAGTTGTGCAGTATTTGAAAAAGCTGCAAAACATAAAAAAGAGCCTTGTTTACAAAGATAATTTTGAATTTAAATTTAGATAGTTCCAATGCAAAATTTTGAAAATTAACTACGGTTCCAGAATTTAAAATTAACCACGCTCTGCTACCAAAAACATGTTACCAGGGGACTTAAATTTAATAAAGGCGGAACCAAAATGGTAACAATGTTTGAAAAGAAAAAAAATAAAAAAAGACAAAGACAAATTTAGTAATTAACAAGGCTCAAGTTTATTGAAAGCAGAAGGAAATTTCGGCGCTTCAGACTTTGTCATTTACAACAAAAGACATCCTGACACAAATCATCAATAAAAAAAACTTATGATTAACAATATCATAAATTGTAAAAGTTATAAGCCCTTAATTGTAACATATAATAATTTAGAAAAAAAAATTTAATCAACAGATCCTAAAAATTTATCCCCCCTTTTAATATGTATATTTATAGTTACAAAAATTTAACAAAAAAAACAATGAGCACAGCTTAATAATTCACAGAATTATAATTAATCAAAAAAAAAAGATTATACGCCCTTAATGTAAAAGTATAATAATAAAAAAAAATTTAATCAAAAGATTCAAAAAAAAGAAAAAAAACTTATCCCCCCCTTTTTTAGTTTATAAGATGATAGTTTCTTTTTAAACAATTACAGAATTTAACAAAATATAAAAGAGTTTGATATTTTAAGTTCAAAAATCATATCTATAGTTAACATGTTTATCACTAAACTAAAGATACATAATATAACTGGTTTGAAAAATTTCTTAAAAACTATATTGGCCAAATAAATTTATATATTTTAAACAAACAAAAAAAGGAATTTAGAATTTTGAAATTTTGTTAATTGACGTCAATTATTTTAATTTGGAAATTAACCTCTTGGAGGTTGTTAGGACCGAAATTGCATGCAGGCTCCACCCAATAATTGTTTTTTATATATATTTTATAATTAACTACACAGGTCTACATTTAGAAAATAGTCTTAAGGAACACATATTTGCGAAAGTAAATTTAGGCACATATACAAAATGAGTTAGTTAAAGTTCTGTAAAGTCAGCTGTAGAAAAAGACATCACTTTTATGCACTTGAAAATGTGAAGTTACGTTATACAAAAAAAACGTGTTTTGCCAACAGGACGAAACTTGTTAGGATGTTTCGTTGGTTTGCGCAATGTGAGACAAGAATTTCTTTATTTCTCCAATTTCTCCTATTTG
Source organism: Aphrophora alni (assembly GCA_963513935.1). NCBI lineage: Eukaryota > Metazoa > Arthropoda > Insecta > Hemiptera > Aphrophoridae > Aphrophora > Aphrophora alni. Next base: position 97,596,943 of record OY740769.1, on the reverse strand, counting down.
TCCTACCAGCATATTAGCTGTGAGCAAAAAAACATGTTCTTTTAGTGTCTGTACAAAATCAGACATGTTTTAGCATTAATGTTCATCATTAAAGAAATATCTGATTATTTGCCAAAATTAAAGAAAATTGATTGTATAACAGAAATTCGTTAAGATGGTACTTAAAAGCTTCTTAGATTATTATAAATCTATTTATATATATTTTAATTTTGTTTAAAAGAAAGCTTGTATAAGACTTGTAAGATTTTGCAAAAGCTTGTAAAACGAAATTTTCTGATTTAGAAGAAATTTCCTCAATTGTTTTATATTTGACATGTTCATATTCTGATCATTTAATGTTCAACACTAGTTTGCACTTATTTCACAAAAATGTTCAAAACGTAAAATGTGCCTTTGCAAGATTTTGTAAATGATGTTTTAAGAAAAGAAAATTTTTATAATCATTTAGTTTCAAAAGGAAATAGAATATTGAATAAAACATGAAATACATATTTTAAAGAATACATGATAATTAACAAATTATTTTAAAAATTAACAAAATTTATAATATGACAAAATCTGTAAGGTTGAAGTACCTGGTAAATCCTGTCGCAGATCACGTGAGGTAGTACCGAGAAAATGATGGTTAATTTTAACATTTTTGAACCAGATTATTAGACTAAGGCGCACAATTAGTAATTTAACATGATGTTTTAGAAAGACGGTAATTTTGAGAGAAGAAAGAAAAACTTTTAGCTAACGGAGTTATGAAGAGTGTAGACCATGTTGTTATCGCATGTAGACTGTGGACCGGTAATCGAGAAGCTAGCTTGACCGGCGAAAATGTACTTTGGTTTCAAGTATCAGGTGATGCTTGGTTTAGGAGCGGGCCGCTAGATGCCAGCATCTGTCAAGCGACGGAAAGTGGAATGTATATTTACGAAATGAGTTAAGTTATTGCGGAAGTGCTTTTTTGGATTTAAATGCTACAATGTCCTCATGAAGTACTGCTCTGATTTCTTCCGTATCCTGTGCCTTGATTACCTGGACGAGTTTGAAAAACTCTACTTTTTAAGGATCACAAGAAAAAAATCACTTGTCGTTAGGCCAAGTAACTGAAAATGAGCCATGCCTGACAAAAGCATTAATCGAGAGAAGTTGAGGTGATTGAAATGTTCACAGAAGGCTACAAAATCCCGTCCAACCTGTATTTTGTATGGATGATAGTCCAAATAATAATGAAGGATCCATTGAAGAAAGGGATTTCAAATTCCATGTACGCTCCAATGCCAATGATAATGCCTCCGTGCAGAACTTTTAGAGTTACATTCAACGGCTAATCAAAATCTTTGAATATTATCTGGTATTCTGATTTGTGTTATGTTTCCACAAAGTTTCTTATTTTCTGTAGAAACTTGTAGCCTAAAATTATTCAAACACATTATTATTTCTAACAAAAGTTAGGATTGTTTCTATTTATAATGAGTTTTATCTATATTTGTTTTAGAGATACTGCTTCTATATTAACCAAGCTATAAACAATTTTATAGTTTAGATATCTTAAATATTAATACATATGTATGACATGTACAGGATGTGACCGAGGCAACCGTCCAAACTTCTTGTCAGTTTTATGTAACAGCTGACTAACTGGACGTATCACAAGGAAGCAAATCAGCTCAAACGCACTAATGAAGCTAAAGCCTAGGAACAGACCTAGCAAACCACCACAATTACCTAAAACAAATATAAAGTATAATAAATTAGCTGTTTTATTATATTTGGTAGTTTGTTAACACTAAATTATGTAGTTTCTAAAATACGATTTTCATGACACAATTTCTGAAACTTTCCATAAAAACACACGCGAAATACAAATGGGTTTGAAGCGAGTTTAATAAAACAGCCTTTAAGGAATAAGATTAGAGATGCCTATTTTCTGAAGATGATTTAATGTTGATTTTTTTCAAAACCTTTATATTAATTTTCGATCATGTAATGTGAAAGCTGATAATAAAATTAATTAAAATTATTGGAACATTGCCATTATTTGAGTATGTACGACGTTTCGAGAGTACAAATCACCTTGCGTTATCAAATAAAAAAGTAAAATTTGACAAACTAGATAAGAAGAAAAGGTTTTCGTATTCACGTTTGTGTCCTATAAGTAAGTTGCCAAACTTTTGGAAATACTTCTGTTAGTCAGAATAAAAAATTGTAATAAATATTTATCTAAAAAATTGATAGTTTTTCAGATATCCGCTATTTTGATTTTTAACAAAAAAAAAACTTTGGAAATAGATTTCAGATTTAGTATACGCGTTTTGCATGTTACGCTTCATAAGTGTACCGAAAATAAAAACTCTTATAAATTTTCGTAAAGTGAAACAATTTAAACGGCCGCCATTTTGAAAATATACAAAGTAAAGTCGTTGATTTTGGTAAACTTGTAAAATGTAACATGGTATAAAATGTGTGTATACCAAATCTAAACTCAATATCTTTTTTATTTCCAAAGTTATGATTTTCTTGTAAAAATCAAAATAGCAGATAAACAGGAAACTAAGTGTTTTCCTAACCTAAAACACACACACACACACACACACACACACACACACACACACACACACACACACACACACACACACACACACACACACATACACACACACACACACACACACACACACACACACACACACACACACACACACACACACACACACACACACACACACACACACACACACACAAACAACACACACACACACACACAAATATATATATAGTTTCTGACTTAATGTGACATATATTAGGCTTTTACCAAGAAACATATATTACCAAGTAAATCGTGCAGAGAAACTTGTCTTTCTCTGTGAAGTCCATTGAATTGCTGAGTCTTGAAGTAGACTTGCAGTCTAGATAATATTTTCTCTTCTGATCTAGAAAATAAAAAATGCTCATAGAGAATCTATAGATACTTAGTTGATAGTATTTAAACCCTCAGAGGCTCACTATGGCAGTCCTGAGAAGATCTACGCATTTTGTCATGTAGTTTTGTGTTAGATAGCTCTTTTCTGGCAGGCTTATCTTTTGACCAACTCTTGTTCTTTTCCGAAGCTGTCGTTATTAAAATGTTCGAAGACTAGGTGTTTTTATTTTATGTGCTTTTTTTGCTATATTTTTTTGTATAAGGCGATGATAACCGAAAGTTCGTCGCCTTTTAACAACATGGAGAAAATATATGATATTTTTATATAATTATCACTTTAACACATTGAGCGAAGCGAGTTCATTTATCATTTCTTACGTTGATAAAGGCAAACATGACCAATCGTTAAACAATTTAACAGTTTTATTATAACTACAGATTGTACAGATATTTATGAGATTATATTTATTTATTTATTTTAGTTATTGGGCACACAAGAAAGATAATGCAGATACTCTAACTAGGAGCACAGTACACCCTTCCAAGTCATCGTATCTTGTATTAATAATATAATAGTGTGAATGAGTAGCCGCAAAAATACTTCAAATAAAATATTGAATTACAACGGGTTTTTAATGTGAAAGTTTTGACCTCAGAAAAATTAAAAAAATGGTCTACTTCATTACTTTTTTGATGTTTCATTTTAAAAATAATAAAAACCTTTTGTAAATTCTTTTAAATTATTTACAATAAAATTACAGTGTTTTATTTACTGAAATACCCTTCAAATCATAATATAAGTTTCATTTGAATTTGAATTAATTATACAGGGTGTTTTGGAACTATTGTTGGATACTTTAAGGGATTATTCTTGGGTTGAAATAAACACAGAACGAGCATTCATTTGTTTGAAACAAGCTTAGTTGTCTGTCTGTCTGCCATTTTGTGTTTTGTACAATAATCATTTGTTTGAAACAAGCTTAGTTGTCTGTCTGTCTGCCATTTTGTGTTTTGTACAAAAAATTATTTGTTTGAAACAAGCTTATTTGTCTGTCTGTCCGAAATTTTTGTGTTTTGTACAAAAACAATTTATTTTTGAAAAAATGTTAGATATCTAGCCCAAATTTGGTGTACATATTTTTTATGTGACCTTTTATTATTGTACCAAAAGCCACGACTTTCTTTTATATATTTTTTCAAAATGGGGGCTGTTTAACATTTTTAACTTTGAATATCTCAAAAACAGTAGCTTTATAAAAATTTACGAAAGACAATTTTTTTTCCTTTAGAATTACAAACAAATCGGTTTTTGTATTTTTACTGTAGAAAGGATAACCGAGTATTTGTCAAAAATCTGAAAACACAATTTCTTGGCAATTGTCAACAACATAGAAATTAACCTAAAACCCTAATTTTTAAATTATAATGTTTTTTATAAGTAGGCCTAATAATAAAATCCATTGATTAGTTTGCCATTTTTTATTGTAAAATTTTCTCATTCTCCTTGTAATTTGCGTTGTAATTTACAATAAGCACGAATAACCACCAGCACAAATTTGCTGTGGATGTTTGGGGTAGGATCCTCAGTAACCAAGTTATTCTGTCAAATCGGTTTAATCTTGTTATCTTGAGAGACATTCTTTAGGAACTCTAATTGTGGTTCCAGGATGATAGCGCCCTGCATAAATATGTTCTGGATCGGCGGAGTTTATATTAGAGAAGGTTAATAATTATACTGGTTCACTAACTGCAAATTATTGTTTATTTAACCAGTTAAATTTAAGAGTTAACAAGGAAAAAATTACCACGTACACAAACCTAAGCACTAAGCCAGCTGTTATGAGACTAGCCCTAACGTTTAATAATTAAACTAATTAACGCCAAAATTTAGGTCATTTGAAACGAACTGAGACTATGAGAGTCAATGTCACGATTATAGGTTAATTACGTTATAAAACAGCGGTTCACGTCAACTGTCAAGTTTTAGGAGTATCTTACCACTTAGCAAGCCATAAAATAAATAAATAATACAAGTACAATGTGCCAGTTTCAAATACCAAACTTTTAGTTCGTTAACTTGCCGACTGGCGCTCTTCTAAATACTGAGATTCACATTCTAGAGTTCTCTAAATTTTAAATTAAAGTAAAGAATGATACATTGTACCTGTCTGCGTTATAGCCTGGTGTCCATGGAGGTTTACTCTCCGTTGTTACAATTGGTGCGTTATAGTTGTCAATTTCGTACAATATCTCTGAGCATGGTGAGAAACAGTCGCAATTAGGACTGCGCAGTTTACTGTTGAATGATCCATTCATGAGTTTCTCTATTTGTAATTAGAGAAATAAATAAATTTATATATATAAGATGAAACACAACAATACATACAAAATTAAGTATTTTGTTTTAGTTTGGAAATATTTGCAAAAATTTTAGTCAGACTAATTAAACTAATCTCTTAGATTCTACATAATTTTAACCCACTGCTATGTGAAATTCAATGTGTAAAGGTACGATTTTTCTCAAACTTTAAGTACGTATAGACTCAATTTTATAAATCACAGGGCAAATTTCGTTAACAGTAATATTGAATTAGTTAATTTTTAAATGGGCGATTTTTTTTCAAATTTAAAATATGTTTCTCCAAGTATAACTTATAAGTTCTAGATCCTATTTCGAAATGCAATTGCTAATATATTAAAAATTTGCAACTAGTGGTGCCCAAATATATTTTATACTATAAGAAATAAAAATGTGGTTGTTAAAGTTATAATTCTTAAAAACGTAACTTTTAAATATAAAAAAATATACATAACAATACTAATAATAGGAGTTCAACTTATTTTTTGTTGTCTAATTAACGTATGGTAGAAAATTATTTTTACACAAACTTAAAAGAGGTTTAGAAGGGGTTTTCGATCAACTCAGTTCTGGAAGGCCAAACACAGCACGAACCGGCTAAGACGTGAGGAAACTGAGTGACCTCATCAATTCAGATCAACTCTTGGCGGTGAAAATAATTGGTTTTTAGTTAAACTCGAAAAAAAACTGTTTCTGACATTTTTATACATAATTTCCAGGCGGAAAATTGGTTACAAAACATCTCACTCTAGAGCAGAAACACAATAGAAAAATTTGACGTTCTCAGATGGATTAAAAAAGACCCATAAAAATGGCTTAAAAGCTGATGGATTATGGATTTTGGGTATGATAAAATCAAAAATTTCAAAATGAGAACTAGCAATAAAAATACACAATCTCCAAATAAAGGAAGAATAAAAAAACTACTTTTTTGATATTCTAGGTATTGTTCATAAGGAATTTAGTCTCAAGGACAAAAAATCAATCAATTTACCTCTTGGTCCTTTGAGAGATTAGAAAAGGGTCACAGATGTGTGACTTTTGGATACCTTATCCATGTCACATCGCATATTCTTCCGCACCTCTCTTCCATCTCTGAGTTTATTGTATTATTAATTATTACAATTTTAAACCAATATTGTTTAAATAAGTAATACTTCCAACTACGTAACAAAGCAACAAGTGTTGAGACTTAGAATATTATCCACACCCCAACTATTATCACCAAAATAAATTTATTGGGACAAGTTGTTTAATTTTTTAGGCCTAAAGCGTAAAATTATTGTTAGATTTGTATTTACCAAAGAAGCTTATCAAGCAAGCGTCGTCAGTATCATAACACCAGCGAACTGAGCTAGTTCCTGAAATCACAAAAATTCCTATGAAATTTCGATAATTATAACACTGAAAATTAATTTAGATTGTATTAGTTTAAAGGATACTTGATGTTTTAAGGATCAAAGTATTAATAGAGTCATGCATTTTTGTAATATTCACTTTATGGTCAAGGCAGAGTTAGCGGTAAACTGCAGAAATGATAAATGACCATGAATGAGAGCAACAGATTTTAAGAAAATTTAATGAGTTTAGAAATGTAAAGGTTAGGTTAGGTTATTTTTATAAAGTTGAAGTTGATTGTTTTTTTAAGATTTGTAGGTCACGCCGTTATCAAGTTAGAAGAGGAGACGATATCTGCCACTTAAAATTAATCTAGCGCCAACATATTAATTTCTTTGTAAAATAAACTTACATATTTGTAATCAGAATAATTTTTAGTTTTATTGACACTCCAAACATAATATTCCAAAAATACATTTTTTCGAATCGATATTTTCCCCTCCTTTTTACCACTATATATTTTTTCCTACATATGGGACAATATAAAAAATGTAAATGCAAAATTTGAAATACATAAGATATATCGTCCTGTCTTTGTAGACTGGTTGCGACTTAGAGAAAGACAAGATCGTGAAATTATATTTATTTGTCCTTGGTTTTACCTACGGATCCTAATTAATGTGCCAAAAATTGATGAGTCCCGAATTCTTCGAACACTTTCTTTTTAAGGAAAAGTGTTACAAAACTAAATTTATCACGATAGTTTCATAATTTAAAGTTTTGGAAGAAAAATTTGCAGACATTTTACACAAATCGTAAAATTTTCTACATTTAAATGTATTTGTCGTTTCAATAAAATTAGAATTCCCCGAGTTATGGCATTAAAAGGGGGCTCAGTAATTACCCCCATTTTGTGAGCATGATGTTTTAAACGCTTTAATTTTAAAACCATCCGATATATCAAAATTCGAAGAAAAAATTTAGATAATTTAATTGTTTTATTACTAGTTTTTACTTTTTATTCGTGATATATTAGGCCTAATGAAAAATGTATGATACAAATAATTTTAAAAATAAGTTTTCAGCCAAAAATTAAATTAGACCAATTCATAAGTAACAATATTATTTGGCCCAAATAACAATTTAATATTATTTTTTCATTATTATTAAATATACATTTTAAAATATTTCTTGTTATTTTAATTTTTTTAAATAATAAAAACAATGTTTTAATACAAAATCATATTTACTTGCAAAATTAAATGTTTTCTATTTCAAAACAAAAATCGTTTGTTATTGTTACAGTGAGAATATTTCTTTATATTTAAACTGTTACAACTTGTTCAGTCAGTTCTACTTGCAAATATTAACAAATCAGGTCTTTTTATAAATTGTAAAACTGTAACTGTGCGTTTAAGAGAAACAAAGTTTTCTATATGTTTAAATATTAAACTAACATCCAGTGTAGTATTTTTTTAAAATTGAACAAGCTAATCTTAAAATAAGGATATTAAAAATATTGTTTTAATATTATTTAAAAAATGGCGCTTTTTCCAGTTAAAAAGTTTTTAAAATAAAACGTTACTTCAGAATCTCAATATATTTTTGAGTATAGATACATTTATCTTTCATTTGATGAAAAACTCATTTATTAACTTTTTCACTCTTCCTCATAAAAAACAGTTCTTCGAAGATCGAGAGTAGTCGTTTTTTTTTTTACAAAGGAAGTACCGGGTATCTCAGAAGTAAGTGTCAATTTAAAATAATTGTAGCTCAGTTACTTTTGGTTCAATCTCAAAACAAAATGCATGCCACTTCGGAGGAACATTCGGGATTTAATTAAAAAAAAAAGTATTGAATTGTTGCGATTGCAAGGAGTTTGTTATTGTTTGTATAGGTTAAAAGTGTGACTTGTGATTTACATTAAATTATCACAATATCTAGTTTTTTTTTTTTTTTTATCTCGTTACCATCACAAGCACGTATCGCACTAATTCAAAGCTATTATAAATGTGGCAAAAAACATTACACCATTAAACATTTTCGTACCTACTGGAGGGATGGCCAGTGTGGATTAAATAACTATAGAAAACTACTTGTGTAGAAGTTTAAAACCATTGGTTCTGTAAAAAAATACATACAAATCAGGAAGACCTTCAGTGCTTGATGTTTGTTCTGGAAAAGAATGGCGGCCATATTGAACATTTAGGTTAAATGTCAAATAGGGTGTGATTTTGTTAGAATTTGACTTAGGTATCAAATCCTATTTTTTGTAAATAGTGTACAGTATATAGAGTCAAAGTGTATAACTGTCAAACAATAAATTATCTGTAGTAAATTTAAATTATCACTTTCTTTTTAAAAGCCCTGTCCTTTAAATCAACTTCCCGGGACACTTTAATTTGTACCTACCCCAGTATACGAAAAATATGGTAAATTTGGTAACTACAAAACAAATTGGGCCTCCATTTTTGGCTCATCTTCATGTTTTGTCCGTCCGTCGTCGTTGTTTCTTTGGCGTTGTCTCCTGTACGTAAGCATGATAGTGATACTATAGTGTGTTCTTGAAATTCAGAAAAATTAAATTGAAAATAACAAATTGGCACCCATTTTATACAGTTTTGTTCATATCTCGTGGGTTATACAACTAATAACAAACTAAACTAGATGAAAAATTGCAAATTTTAATTATGCATGCAATGGTACCAACCCCACATTTATACGATGACGTATAGCGAAGTTAAAGTCAAAATTATAATATCGAAACCTTGACTACAGAAGGAAATTTATTGTTCATAGTTAGGAAATTTGACTAGGCCAAGACTCCAACACGAGTATAGCAAGTAAAGAGTCCTTCACATATATGTACAGCTTCGAGGTCAGTTATCACGAGCAAAGCGAGAACATCTACGAGATTCATCAGGGCCTAGCCTAGGTCGATAAAGTAGTGATATATTATACAGTTACAAGGTTCAGAAAACCTGTATAACAAAACTGTATTTAAACAAACTTGACAACAGCAATACAATTTATCATTTCTTATAAGGCCAACTATTGGGCATCACATTTATAGGTTCTTGCATTACATCCTGTGGGATGACGGAGGCCATCAATTTAGAACGATTTTTTTTTACTGTACTATATGTGAATATTATGTTTAGAACAAAACAAATTAATAATATATTCCTATTCATAAATTAATTTAATTTATTATACTTGGCAAGAAATAAAATGTGCAGCCGCACAATTCAATAGTGATTGAAATGTAACAATCAATGAGGCAATTCTTCTGAGTATAGAATCTGAAATGTTGAAGATCCTTTTCTTGTTCATAGTAACATCCTCTCTTCCTTGAAGAAATAGATATCAAGGCATTGTCTGTTTTAATGGCCGTGGGCTTCAGAATAAGAACAGTTTCAGTCTCTGTAGGTATATGAATAGTAGATGTAATTAGTATCGGCAAATCTGCTGGTGAGTGTGCTACGACCTGCAATGAGGCGATGTTTTAAAATTATTTCTTTATAGTTTTGTTATTCTATAAGTTGGTAAGTTTTTAAATAATAAATTTTATTTTAGGCTAAAACATAATCTAGTTATCTTTAAAACGGTACATAATTTAATGGTTATGACCTACAATATACGACAGTTTATGATCTACTCGGATTCCTATTGGAGGAATATAGTTGTGTACAAATTATTTAACACTTGATTTGAGCAACACTTGTATAAATTTCAATCACTAAATGAAAGATAACAACTTTCCACAATAAACCTTTTATTTACTCAACATTTTCTGCCGTTATCATCCCCCTGGTTCTGTCGTGCACAAGCTCTCTCCCCCATCATCTCACAATCATCCTGGCTGTGTAGTATTTTGATTTCAATATATTATAACAATTAAAATTAACCTAACCTATATTAACCTAAAATTATCAATTTGATAAACTATGTAACCATTGTTAACCATTTGGGGAACGTTAAATAAGAATATATTCTCGTTAGTTAGCAATCGAAAAAATGAGAATGAACCTTTTAAAATAATATTTAAATAGTGGTCCAAAATTTCTTAGCTTGTGCCATAAACTCGGTATTGTGTAAAATCAAGCTTTTAATAACTCAGTCAAGGCTTAGTTTTGTTTCTTGCGAATTCCTGAACCGTCATATTTTTTACTTGCGTTTTTGCACTCGGGGTTTATCTCACTAATCTTTATTTTACACTAAAAAGTTTAACGAAATGGATAAAATGGTTTTAAAAACCTAGAAATCTGATTCAATTCTAATCATCTTATCTAGTAGTGACCTTGTATGATTCCTAAGAGATTCTTATGCAATGCCTTGCGTTTTACAGTGATTGCCTGCATCTTAACTGTACTCTAAGCTGTCACTATTATTTGTTTTGTCCTTTATCCATCACCGTAGAAGCACTAATTTTCTATAATATATACAAAGTTTTAGCCTAACTTGAAATTTCAGACATTTAATTAAATTTTAAATCTGAGTGTGAATTTTTGCAATAAAAAATAAATGACAATGGACGGTAAAAATATAACAAAATCACTGTTACCTCATGGAAATAAGCTTAATTTTCAGTTTAGGGGATCTATAGAAATATTACAAAACATTTTTTGTCTTAAAATTAAGAACAATTAAGCAGTTAGAGAAAATAAAATCAGCAATTACAATAAATATTTACTATAAATCAAAGGAAAATATTGAAAGCACTGGAGGGGGAAATGATTACACCTCTTACATCACTGATTACAATACTTGCTTGGAAACCAGAGAGTCCTCCTGAACATGGTGCCAACCATTCATTTACATTCTGGACCAACTCAACACTTAATCCGTTTTCTTCACCAGGATACTCAGTCCAAAGCGGTAAAACAATTGAGTTGTTGATTCCTTCTTCAATACCCATTGAATTACGTATTGGATATCCTATATCCGGCCTCCAATAAACAGCGTTGTTGGGTAATGGAGGACTGCTAAATAATACTCTACTGAAATAGAAAAAATAACGTTATTTTTAAATTAATTATAACAATAAACCAAATTAAAAAAAAATCATTGAAAAGATCTAATTGTCAATATTTTTAGGGTTTTTCAATAATGTCTCAATAATCCATAAACTAAATATCAATTATTGACAAGTCTCAAAGTTTACATAGGAGTATCGAGATATTTATGTGAGTGGAATCCCTGACTAGTATTGAAGAAGCTATAGACAGATGTTTGTGCAGGTGTACCCCTCACAACAGGTAGGCTATAACTAGCACAGGGAAGATACGAACTGTACAAGAAAGGGGCACAGTTCAGGTTGATTGAAACAGAAAAAAAGTTTGATAAATGGCAATACAGTTGAAAAAAGTAAGTGAAATGCACATAGTCAAAAAGGTTTATTTCTCAAGTGAAGAAATGGATAACAAAAGGAGCAAGACAAGTTGAGGATTTCATACAGGCCATGGGTGTTTTAATATCTGACTGAAAATGTAGTAAAAAATAGTAACCTCCATTTGGTGTTAAATCATTTCAAATTGAATAAAGAAAAGAGAAATACCGTGCAAACCTTAAGTTTTTACCCCAATCTAACATCTTAGTTAATTGGTAGTCAATATGGAACTGTGAATCCCTAGTTTTTCTTAACTATAAAACAGTTTAGAATTAGTATTAAAATGAAGTTTTGATTAACAAAACCCTTTTAGGAGTCTTGTTCCCAAATTAAATAACGATTTTAAGTTACAGGGAAAAGGGCACAAAGATCTATTTTATGTTGCTACCATTTTAGAAAGGTTCAACAAAGCGAATTCCGATTTGGGCAGTTTTTCTCTACTCGTTATTTATTTAAAACGGAGTATTACTTGACAGGGGTTATCTAAAAATTTTCTCTGCAAAAACCTAACATGCTGATTAGGGTAAAATGTTTCTATTGGGAAATGAAAATGTTTTTCGTCCTATAAAATCTCCCGAAATCTTGTTTTTTGTATTCAAAATTTAGAAAAGGCTAATGTTTGAGACATCCTGTACTTAAGAAATACAACACAACCTATACATTCGGGTAAACTTTACTTACTTCTTATACAGAATCTGCAACGGGATGTTGTTAAACATATAGCAATAACCCTTCTGTGTGAGGATTGGTTGAAAAAATGAGCAACAATCTATCACTTCATTTTTGAATTCACATTTATTGAACAATTCATTGCAAGATGGCGTAGCCTGAAAATAAGTTACGATAATTAATATTAGAATTAGCATAAATTAGCATTAAAAATATCAGAATTGGGATTTTTAATTTTAAAAAAAAAATACAATAAATGAGGGATGTGAATAATACATTTGAAGAGACAATGTTTGAATTTAGTTAAACTTAAATTATTGCATTTTTCAAACTGATATTTCTACATATTAATTTATTTCATCTACTCAGTAAAGTATTAGAAATACATTAGTTGTTTTCTAAATACCATACATTATTAATACTTACATTTAAAAGAAACTGATAAAAATCTTCTTCAGAAAAACCATAATCTCGAATATCATTCCAGCCAGTTATGTTCAGTATTTCGCTATTACACGCCCTTTTTAAATAATATTTCATTCTTCTGAAAACATAAAAATTACACACAAAGTAAATTTAAACAATTAAAAACAAAGTATATTGTCTTAAATACAATCAGTTTATATTTTTAGCTCTGGATAAATTTTGTTGTTGTAAGTCTTATCGCCTTGCAAAATAGAAGAAGAAAATATAACCTGAAGCTTCCTAGCCCTCCAATACTCTAATAGTGTCATGATCGGAAGAGAATAAGAGTTGATCAAGAGAGAGCAAAACTTGAAGAAGAAAGAGTACATGTGTAAATCCAGCTAGGTTCCCTCGGGTTTGCAAAGTTCGTGCTTAACTTGAGGGTGGAAAATTTGTTTTAATATGTAATTAACAAGAGGTTATTTATCTCCCTGTCAACCAATCACCTCACAAGGGAAACAGCTTTGAATATTAATTTATAACGTTAATTATCAGGAAACTTATAAATACCTATTTCTATCGGAATTTTAGGCCTTTGCACTGTAACAACGTAGAAGTAGGGAATATTAAAATGGTTGCACGACCTTTCGGAAATAAACCTAAGAAAATAATTAATTAACCCGACATATTAGCCTAATATTAAGAAAAACCTCCACATTTTTCGAGGTCATTACACTAAACTCCGTGCCGTTCCGAGCAGCTGATCTGTGGACTACATATCATCTGTTTCACTACCACTGCAGTAGGCTTAAAATAATGTATCATATAACCACATTTAGATTTAACAAATGTATCCAAATCCTTTTGTAAGGTTTAAGTTATTTGATACAAAGGTTATACATAACAAAATGGAAAAAAATAATTGAGAGGAGGACACTTTTCTGATACAATTTTGTCTGAAAATTTTATTTTATTTAACTCCATTTATCCTTAGATTAGATTGTACAATATTACCTGTCCAACGAAGTATTTCTGTTCAAGTATGACTTTTTAACCAAGTAGTAAGTGCATATTGTGACTGAAGGAAATGGTATTTCCCAAATGGATGTAATCTTAGAGTCGTATAACATAAGAAAAGGATGGGTCATCCAGTCATCCCATATTTCTAACATGACTACACTACTCAGTATTAAGCTTAAAAGGAATACTGCAAACCAAAATATTCTGAAATAAATCAAAATTAAGGAATGAAAAGATAATTTTATAAGAACGATTTCTGTTTTAAAACACACTCATAACCCCAAAATGAACAAATACTTTATTCTCTGTCAATTTAAATAGTTACAAACCTATGAGCACTGTTGTTAAATTCACAATATTTATTGAAATTTCTGTGACCATAATTACAGATACAAATAATACTAAAACGAAAATAATTTTTAAACATCTTAATACCCTTATGAATTTTTAGTAGAGTGGTGGTTTATTTAATTTAAATTTTAAATTATACCTTCATAATGTCAATGTTAATGGTATATTAGAACCATAAGAAACAGTTTTCCAACGATTCTAACAGCTGCTTTAGCTGATCAGCTGTTATAAATGTATTAGTTTATTTTGAGGTTATGTTTACATTATTACGCAAAACAAATGTGCAGAACTTGTACACAATGCCAGTGATTATAAACAGTAGCAAATCTTTAGTATTTTTATAGAACAACAATCGGTATATATTAAGAAATAAAACAAAATAGTCGTCTGCTGTTCAGAATGTTAACATTTTTAAATAACTACAGTTGTGTGGTTATTTCATTAAATCACTGAAATATCTAAATTCATCAGAAATATCACCTAAATTAAAATATAGGTTGTTAATATCAAATGAACGTGCAATTTTAAAGTAATTTCGAAGTTTGAGGTTCATGTTGGCATCAAAAAGTTAAACCTGTCGGTTTATTTCACGAATCAGTTTCTGTAATTGGGATTTTCTCGTCAACCAATAATTGTTTTTCTCGGTCTTCCTGCGGCCGGCGTTTGGTTTTATGCTGTGTAAAACTTAGATTATCTAAGCTCCCACCCCATTTACAATAAGCCATTTAAAACGTCAATTTTTCGAGATTTAAGCAATAAATCGCAAATAAAGTAAGCGCTTTCCAGTATCATCAACTTTTGGGAGATAAGAAGTTCAGACCCAATTGCCACATATTAACAATAAGCGATATGAAATGTTTAGTTTTGTGAAATATAAGTAACACAACGTAAATCAGTAAAAATAAAATGAGCACTTTATATTTTAACCTAAAATTAATTTAAAACAGCTATTATAAATTCTGTAAAAAAACAACAAATAAAACGTATTTAAATGAATAAATTTTGGCAAATCTACAGGTAACACTGAAATTTGACACATTCAATCATTAAAATCGGACCTATATTGAAGAAATAAGCGGCTGTTGCAGAAATAATTAATTATAAGACTAAATTTACTGTTACTCTTGACAAATTAATTTTATTAAACTAATGCTAATACAGAATAAGATACATTCACTTGAAATAGAAAACAATTAATTCTGGAAATTTCAATCATAAAAAAAGAAGGAAAATACTCTCAAATCACACATTTTATCTAAAACAATACTCTGTTTCAATGACTTAGTAGTCATCTTCAGTATACAAACTTTTGTAACAGTGAACTCCAAACTTCAAGCATTTCGAACCCCCTCCCCCACAACCTTTCTTGTCTCTTATGGTTTAGTGTCAATAATGTTTATATACATGTAACAAGTAATGATAGTGATTGCTATTTTCATTCGATGACCTTTATACGCTCTTTGTAAAGTCAATATTAATTGCTTAAGTTACTTACTTATCGACTGTTGACAGATTAGCATCTCTGATATACTTCAAGCCATGTAAAGTACTTTGTCGACAATATTCTCCAAACTGCTCTAGAATATAGTAGAAATTAGATTTACTAACATCAGTTTGTTTATTCTGATATCCGATACGTTGGAGTTCTGACAAATAAGAAATCTGTTGGGTTTTGTGTAGTTGTGATTTCGTAGACATTCCTCTTCTGTTATCCTGAACAAAATTATATTTTTTTATGTGAAAAACGTCAATTAAGGATAAGCGATAACAGGACGAAACTTTATGTTACAAATTTCTTATCGAAATGTAAAGCTAAACCGATGAAATAGGCGGGAATGTGTTTACAAACATCCAAACTATCTTTAATTTGTGTAAATTTTTCTGCCAAACCTAACCTAACCTCACTTCTGCGACGCCATTCAGATGAAATTCGTTTAAGTACTACTTTGTTCCTTTACAGAGTGTCTAGAAATTACGCTATTAAATTTCAGAAACCAATAATTAGATATGACAAAATATACAAAACAAAAAAATGCTATTTAACATAGCTTACAGTCTTATCTTGCTTAGTAGTAAATCTATTCGTTATTTATTTATTTTAATTTTATTTTTTTATTTTTTATTTTTACAATTAAAGTTACCTTTGGAAATACGTAGAAAATTTGATTCAGATTTGGTATACGCAATTTTTGTGTAACTTTTACACGTGTACCAAAAACAAAAAAAAACTTATTTGTATATTTTAAAAATATCTGCTTTTAAAATATTTAACTTCAAACATCTCGAAAACTGTTAACTTTATTTAAAAAAATAATAAGAAACAAAAAAGTATCTGTTTTTAATAACAAACA
This sequence comes from Aphrophora alni, assembly GCA_963513935.1. Classification (NCBI taxonomy): domain Eukaryota; kingdom Metazoa; phylum Arthropoda; class Insecta; order Hemiptera; family Aphrophoridae; genus Aphrophora; species Aphrophora alni. Next base: position 97,580,150 of record OY740769.1, on the reverse strand, counting down.
AAATGTGATTTTTATTTGTACGCAAAGGATAATTGAGTTATCTAGAAACATTGAAAACACATTTCTTGGTAATTGTCAACAACAACCAAGATTCCTTAAATTTTTCTTTAAAGTGTTAGGTAAAATGTTATAAGTTGTCGTATTGTTTGTTGTTTTTTTAACATTAAATACCCCCTGAAAAAGTTTAAAAGTTGTAACAAATCCTCCAAATTCCTAACCTAAACATGAGTATTATTCGAATTAAATTTGTCACTACTTAATTTTATAATATTAAAATTGAATAAAATAAATTGTTTAAATAACATTTACGCAACACGTGAAATTTATTGCTAATTTGTCTTAAACGTAATATATTTTGAAATATATACATAGATTTTTAGTTAAAGCGATCTGAAAATAATTACACTTATTCTGTTGTTAACGAAGGTGTGAACTGCAATGATTTCAGTTGACTTTCACAGATTTATTTATATTACTTCAATTTTATAAACCAATCTGTTACGTCAACAGAGCATAAAATTTACGCAATTACTCCCAACAATGTAGAAGGTTCTTTCAATGAAAGCAGTGAAGCTCGGGTCTTTCCAATATCAACAATAGTCCTTATTGTATATCAAAAATATTGCTGTCAGAAATAACATGTAAAATAATTTAATCAATAAACTTAACCAATAGTTTGTTAGTTTTATGGAATTTCCCTTGGGAATATAAATATTGTAACACTCATTGCAAAATTAAAACTGAAAACTCCATTTATCTTCGTTTGTTTTTGTTTTGTTTCTTGTAGCTCTGTCTATTCGACACCACATAAAGGCTCTCTATTTTGGAATGACCAGACTAAATTCTTTCCCCTCTACGCGAATTGTACCCAGCAAGAGGGAATTCAAGATCCAATGAGCCTTGTGGTTAATAACAATATGAAAGAGGTGATACCCAAACCACAAATAAAATAATAACACAATTAAAGCTAGAAAGTTGAATAAACCCTTATTATATATATATATATATATATATATATATATATATATATATATATATATGTAAATTATATTATTATTATTTACTTATTAATGTAAGTTATATTAGAGTAGTCGGATTGAGTGACCCGTTGCCTAGGTAAACCTGTCGGACTAATGTGGAAACGAGAGGCGCAACGTACTTTGACCCTTTATATTATGTAGTCTCACTGTTACATTTAGTTTAGTATTGGTTTATATCCCTCTTAGGGTTATAGCTATGTTACCGAAATGTACAAAAGTGTATATTAAACTTTCTAACATTAATAAAATTGTGTATGTGTTTTATTTGTGGTTTGGGTATCACTTCTTTTATGTTACTACTAATCAAGAACGAAAACCACTCTACCAACTGGAGACTAAACTTTCTTAGTTCTACTTTATAGTACGTTAGAGGCGGGAATCACCACGGACAGTGTACCTCAGAAGTAAACCAAAGTAACCACCTCACTTAGGGATTACAATACAGATATTATAAGCATTTTATTTAGTCACATATATACACCAAAAATTTTACAATATAAGCCAAACTTAGTGTAGAACTAAATGAATTAAATGTATGACAAAGCATTAAGTTGATTTCCTTGACAACAGTTTTAGATTTTAAGTTACTTTACATTAATAATAGTTGTGACATTAAACATGATGTTTTATTGAGATTCTACTTTCAGATGGAACTAATCAAATAATGAGTTAAATAATCTATTCAAGGAAATGTTAACCTTTATAAAGTGGGGTCAATTAATATCTATAGTTTGCCACCAATGAAGCTATTAACAGACCGGACTACATCATCAGAGTGCAATCTAGTTATGTCCTATCATTCATCAATCTACAGCAAACAAAAGAACAAGCTTCTACGCATAAACGAGTGCCTATGCTCCATTATTTTTCATTATACAGCTGTTCTTCTCCCACAATGTCATTTGAAACATTGAAACAGCTGTTTGCTAGGTGTTGTGGGGGAACTTATTCCCTTCCATTCCTCACATTGGTATTTTGTTTATTGTACGCTTGTTTGTTTTTAAATTGGGGATTGTATTAAAAACTAATTTTGTCCTCTGTTGTTTTGTGAGGACCAAACCTGATAAACCTTATATCATGGTTTTAGATACATTATGAAATAAAAAGATACATTAACAACTGACATTGACTATACATTAACAACTAACTGACATTGACTATACATTAATAACTGACCTTGACTATACATTAACAACTGACCTTGACAATACATTAACAACTGATCTTGACATTACATTAACAACTGACATTGACTATACATTAACAACTAACTGACATTGACTATACATTAACAACTGACCTTGACTATACATTAACAACTAACCTTGACAATACATTAACAACTGATCTTGACATTACATTAACAACTGACCTTGACAATACATTAACAACTGATCTTGACAATACATTAACAACTGATCTTGACATTACATTAACAACTGACATTGACTATACATTAACAACTAACTGACATTGACTATACATTAACAACTGACCTTGACTATACATTAACAACTAACCTTGACAATACATTAACAACTGATCTTGACATTACATTAACAACTGACCTTGACAATACATTAACAACTGATCTTGACAGTACATTAACAATTGACCTTGACAATACATTAACAACTGACCTTGACTATACATTAGCAACTGACATTGACTATACATTAACATCTTATTTTGTCAAAACAGTAACTACTGACCTTGACAATACATTAAGAACTGGCATTGTCATTGTTAATGTATTAACAACTGACATTAACTATACATTAACAACTAACTGACATTGACTATACATTAATAACTGACCTTGACTATACATTAACAACTAACTGACATTGACTATACATTGATAACTGACCTTGACTATACATTAACAACTGACCTTGACAATACATTAACAACTGATCTTGACATTACATTAACAACTGACATTGACTATACATTAACAACTAACTGACATTGACTATACATTAACAACTGACCTTGACTATACATTAACAACTAACCTTGACAATACATTAACAACTGATCTTGACATTACATTAACAACTGACCTTGACAATACATTAACAACTGATCTTGACAGTACATTAACAATTGACCTTGACAATACATTAACAACTGACCTTGACTATACATTAGCAACTGACATTGACTATACATTAACATCTTATTTTGTCAAAACAGTAACTACTGACCTTGACAATACATTAAGAACTGGCATTGTCATTGTTAATGTATTAACAACTGACATTAACTATACATTAACAACTTACCTTGACAATACATTAACAACTTACCTTGACAATACATTAACCACTGACCTTGACATTACATTAACAACTGACCTTGACAATACATTAACAACTGACCTTGACAACACATTAACAACTGACCTTAACATTACATTATCAACTGACCTTAACAATACATTAACAACTGACATTGACTATACATTAACAACTGACATTGACAATACATTAACAACTGACCTTGGCAATACATTAACAACTTACGTATACATTACATTAACAACTAATATTGACCTTATATTAACAACTGACATTGACATTACATTATCAACTGACCTTAACAATACATTAACAACTGACATTGACATTACATTATCAACTGACCTTGACTATACATTAACAACTGACCTTGACAATACATTAACAACTGATCTTGACATTACATTAACAACTGACCTTGACAATACGTTAACAACTGACCTTGACAATACATTAACATCTGACATTGACATTACATTAACATCTGACATTGACATTACATTATCAACTGACCTTGACAATACATTAACAACTGACCTTGACAATACATTAACAACTGATCTTGACATTACATTAACAACTGACCTTGTCATTACATTAACAACTGACCTTGACAATACGGTAACAACTGACCTTGACAATGCATTAACATCTGACATTGGCATTACATTATCAACTGACTTGACCATACATTAACAACTGTCATTGACTATACATTAACAACTGACTTTGACAATATATTAACAACTGACATTAGCTATACATTAACAACTTACCTTGACAATACATTAACCACTGACCTTGATATTACATTAACAACTGACCTTGACAATACATTAACAACTGACCTTGACAACACATTAACAACTGACCTTGACATTACATTATCAACTGACCTTAACTATACATTAGCAACTGACATTGACTATACATTAACATCTTATTTTGACAAAACAGTAACTACCGACCTTGACAATACATTAAAAACTGACATTGTCATTGTTAATGTATTAACAACTGACATTAACTATACATTAACAACTTACCTTGACAATACATTAACAACTTACCTTGACAATACATTAACCACTGACCTTGACATTACATTAACAACTGACCTTGACAATACATTAACAACTGACCTTGACAATACATTAACAACTGTCATTGACATTACATTAACAACTGACATTGACAATATATTAACAACTGACCTTGGCAATACATTAACAACTTACGTTGACAATACATTAACAACTGACCTTGACAACACATTAACAACTGACCTTAACATTACATTAACAACTGACATTGACTATACATTAACAACTGACATTGACAATACATTAACAACTGACATTGACTATACATTAACAACTGACATTGACAATACATTAACAACGGAACTTGGCATTACATTAACAACGGACCTTGGCAATACATTAACAACTAATATTGACTATACATTAACAACTAACCTGGACATAACATTTTCACGATAATTTCTGATTAAAAATATAATCAGAACGTTATTGGACATTACTTTGTATTTAAAACAATGACCAATATGTCTGTAATTATATAGACGATTCTAAATGTATAAACCACTAATTATTTCGTTACAATGTATAACGTCCCAACCCTTCCAGGTTGAGTTTGGGGTGGTGGATTCTTAATGAGATGGAATTCTAGTACTTTTATGTCATAGAAAATAAAACTACGAAATTTTGAAAATAAGATTTGGTTGTATATATTTAGTAAGTCCGATGTTTCTACAACAATCTGTACATATATTTTAACTCTATTATTTCTATTTGTTATCTGTAAACAAATTCTCATAATTATTTAAACTGTCCTTGGTTGTGAAAAGAGATAATATATATTAATGCTAAATTTTCTTAGCCTCTGATAAAAGGTTGTTTATGGGTCTTTCTTTAACAGTGAATTTCAAACATCTGTAATTTAAATAGTAAAGTTTTAGTGTTTATTTAAATTGAATAAAATGTTTTCAGGAAAGGTAGTATTGATAACTGGATCAAGTTCAGGTATTGGTGCAGGAGTGGCGGTTTATTGGTCTGAGATTGGATAACCGTGCTCCTCTCTTTCACCTCTAACCTCTCGATTTTAGTTTTTCATATTTCTCACTTGTAATTTGTTCAAATAGTCGCGTGACTTATTTAATTTTGATAAAAAAGGATTTTATTGCAGCAGAATTTCTAATTTTATACTATAGTTTATAGGTTTATTTTGGATTAACAATACACACTTGTGTACTACTGATTTCTTGCCATTTGATGACTTGTCTTTTCCAGAAATGACTGACTGGGAGGTGTTGTTTTACATTATGGTACTTTGTATTATTATATTTCCAATGACTTACAACCATTAAATAAATTGGTTGAAATATTACGTTTGGTTGCGTAAAGTATTTCACATAAAATATGTAGAAGTCATTGACAATCTTTCATATGTAAGTACTCTATATATATAACGAATGACTAATATCTGTAATATCTGTAAAAACTTTACTGATTATTGTTTAATCTGTCCTTGTTGTGAAATAAGATAATATTTGAACAAAATAATGCTAAATCATCTTCCACTCTAACATAACCTCTTCACGTTTGTATAAATTTAGTCGACCGAAGGTTGTTTGCCACAGTCTTTCTTTAACAGTGAACTTCAACACATCTGTGATTTACATAGTAAAGTTCTAGTGTTTATTTAAATTGAATAAAATGTTTTCAGGAAAGGTAGTATTGATAACTGGATCAAGTTCAGGTATTGGTGCAGGAGCGGCGATTTATTTGTCTAAACTGGGCGCAAGTGTAACCATTACTGGGCGTAACGTTGAGAAACTAAACAAAGTGGCTAAACAATGCGAAGAAGTCAGCAAGAAACAACCTCTCGTAGTAGTTGGTGATTTGAGTGATGAAGGTTTTCTGAAAATTCTTATAGAAAAAACAATTCAACATTACAAAAAACTGAACGTTCTTGTTAACAACGCTGGTATATATCTTCCCGGAGGATTACTGGATACTTCGGTAGAAGTGTACGAGAAAATATTTAAAGTTAATTTGCATGCTGTTTTTATCCTTACAAAGTTGGCAATGCCGTATTTAATAGAAACCAAAGGTAATGTTGTTAATATATCGAGCGTAGCTGGTTTAAGGTCACTTCCTGTAGGGGTCGCTTATTGCATGTCGAAAGCTGCACTGGATCAGTTCACCCGTTGTGTTGCTTTGGAGTTGGCCAGCAAAGGAGTTCGTGTTAATTCAGTCAATCCGGGTCCTGTTTATACGGACGCTTTTACAAATACCGGTGCATCTGAAGAACAATCCATGGAAATATTTAACAAAATTGGACAAATTGTTCCTCTTAAACGTGTTGGTACAGTCGATGAAGTTGCAAGATCCATTGCGTTCCTTGCTAGTGATGAAAATGCAAGTTATATTACTGGAGTGACTCTCCCTGTCGATGCTGGACTTACAATTATGTGTGGTGATCTTCCTGAGTGAAAAAATCAAAGCTGGGTGTTTTTTTAAAAGGTCGTGACGCTCTAATTTTAAATACAAACCAGATATTAAATTTTTATAAAAAAACCTATGAATTAATATTTTACACCTCTTTTGCTCATCGTATATATTAATAGTCCACATCACAATTTGTTAATGCTATATGTTTTTTTTATTGTTAGAAAATGTGTTTTAAATTGTTAGATGGTCCGAATGAAGGTTTCCTTTTCCATAAAGACCTTTCATTATGTGTCATAATTTTTTAAACTAATCATGACACTTGTAACAGAAAATAAGTTCTTTTTTATTTAGGCCAATATTAAAAATTGACATAATACATGTTAATATATGATATAAATAATAGTTTGGAAGAGTTTTTAATTTTTTAAATTTTTTAATTTAATTTCTTTTTGCAAGAAATATTACCAATTTGAAACTTCAACGATATTCTAAATTAATTTGATCTGAATTTAGTTTATGTATTTATTTTTATAAACGTTTAAAAATTTGTATTCAATAAATTTATGAGAAAAGTTTGTAAAACACCCTGTATTTCGTATAGCTGTAAATAAAACATAAAGTGTCTTTCTCATCAGCTGTTTCTATCAAAAGTTGTAGCCAATCATTCTCTGTCATAGCTAGGGGTTTTTCATTTTACAAAGGCGCAGTGGTGGGTTTATCTTGTGTACATTACAAGAACTCTTATCATCACAACATGGAACATTGTAACTTTCAGGTTTACAACTGTGGTACAGAGTGAATCCTGTAGTTTTGGAATGTAGCCTTCCAACAGTTTGGTCCTTATATTGTGGTGACAAACTCACAATAGAAACACTTGTATTAGTCCTATTTCTCACTCATATTTACATCAAATGACAAATCTCAACGACTAGACTAGGCCCAGCCTACACTTCGTGATCTCCACCTTTTACTAACTGTCAGTTTATATATTTCCTTTGGTTAGCCTTTTACTGCACTCCAACAATTTTTCACTTTTCACCTGTACTATAACCTCAAAAAAACTCACAAAATTAACAAACAAATAAAAACCATATAAAACACTGATCCCCTACCACAAGTTTGGTACCAAAACACACACAGACACAGACAGACACACACACACACACACAGACACACACACACACACACACACACACACACACACACACACACACACACACACACACACACACACACACACACACACATACACACACACACACACACACACACACACACACACACACACACACACACACACACAAATAAAATAAATTAAAATATTTATTTGCCTTATGTTATTATAATTCCCTGATTTTATATGTATTTTTGAATGTGTTTTATATGTGTTATGAATATGGAATTTTAGTTTTTTAAGATTTCATATATTTCTTAGTATTATTTCAGATCTCTCCGATGATGGTAACTTGGTTAGCGAAATATACATCAGGGTATAATTTTCTTTTCTTCAAACATACAGCAAATACTTCCACATTGCTGGAAACTAGAAACAAGAAGACTATTTTTCACCAACCAAACAAAACACACACACACACACACACACACACACACAATATATATATATATATATATATATATATATATATATATATATATATATATGTGCCTTATGGAAAAAACGTGTTTCTTTTTTGTTATCTTTTTTAATTTTATTATTTTTTAATTGAATCATATGATAGGATTATTATTTAGCCTATTATTAGTGGTAGGCCTACAGTTCAGAAATTAAAATTAGTGTGTTAAATGAATATAATAAGTAGGATTAATATATGTTTAAATTTCATGTCATTAAATGTTAAGAAGTATTATTTTGAAATCTGAAGGTAAATTATTGATTTTGCAGCAAAACATAAGAAGCTTGCGTAGCAATTTTGATATGTTTGTAACCTGGCTGTCAGCTTGTGATATGCAGCCGGATGTTATTGTACTGTCGGAAATTTGGATTGAACAACACGAGATAAAACTTTACCAACTTGTAAATTATTCGGTTTTTGTAAATTGTAATAATGATTATAGAACCGGAGGTATATTAATTTATATCATGAAAAATATTAAAACAATTGGTAAACGGGTTACCTTTATTTCCGCTGACGTTTTGAATATTGAATTCACTTGGCAAAATTATAATTTTAGTTTGCTGGCTATATACAGATTGCATGAACAAAGTAAAGATATTTCTATTGATGAATTAGCTAAATTTTTACATTGTCAACCGCTAAGAGTTGATCGGGGACGTAAATATAAATATTCTTAAAGATGAAAAAATTGTTGATAAATATAAAATGTTGCTTTCAAGTTATGGATTGGAATTATTAATATCTGTACCAACACGAGTTGTAGGAAATTCGGCCACGTGCATAGATCATGTTAATATTAGGGTTAGACAAAGACAGAAACTACTTATTCAAACAGAAGTTCTTCCTATTGATATTACGGATCATCATATGATTACTCTATCGTTATAGCTTAATAACCCAAGCTTGTTTGCACAAACAAACAAACTTCAGAGAAAGGTCTATCAAATAGATTATGATAAATTAAATAACTCCCTTGCCTTAAATTGACTGGTGTGATATTTATGCACTCGGTGATCCCTCAATTGCTCTGGATAAATTTTATATTATTCTGGAAAAAGAGATTGAAAATAGTAAATTTTGTAAATTGTTTTCGAATACAGAAAATAAAATAAAACCGTGGATTACCAATTACCTATGTCGGTAGATCAGAAAACGTAAATATTTTTATAAAAAATGCAAAAAGCAACCAAACGATGTGATTTTGAAATCGCGTTTTAATGAATTTAAAAGCAAATTGCAAAGTGACATACAGGATGCTAAGTGTAATTATTATAGAAATGAGTTTAACAAATGCAGAGGAAATCAAAGGAAGCAGTGGAGAGTAGTTAATGAAATGTCTGGTCAAAGGGAAAAATTAAATAATAATGTTTATTTAAAAAGCAGTGATGGTGGTTTTGTTATGGATCAATTAGAGGTTGCGAATATGTTTAATAGTTATTTTTTGTGCTCGGTTGATACGCTCCGTAAATCCCAAGCACCAACTGTTTGCCAAAAATCTGAATTTACTGATATATTTAAGCAAAATTCGGTAACTTCCTCAATTTTTCTTAAACCTGTAACGTCCCTTGAAATTTTAAAATGTATTAATAATCTAAAACTAGGTAAGGCTCCAGGGGTGGACGGTATTAGCTCCGAATTGGTGAAGAAAATTGGACAGAATATTTGTGAAGCTCTCTCTTTTATAATAAACTTGTCTTTTACTACTGGTATAGTTCCTAAAAAACTGAAATTAGCTCTGGTAGTGCCGATTCATAAAAAGGGAGATAGGACGGAAGTTGGCAACTTCAGACCTATTTCGCTCTTGCCGGTTTTTGCAAAGATATTAGAGAAATCCATGAAAGTTAGGCTGTTAGAATTTCTGGATAAATGTAAATTTTTTAGTGAAAACCAATTTGGTTTTCGAACTGGCCTGAGTACAGAAGATGCGCTTCTTAAATTTACTTCTGGTGTGTATGATGGTTTAAATAGTGGGAAACGAGTGAGTGGGGTGTTTCTAGATATAGTGAAGGCTTTTGATATGGTTGATCATGCAATTTTGCTGAATAAGATGTTTGACTGTGGAATAAGAGGAATAGTACTTGAAGGGTTTAAAAGTTATCTGAGTGGAAGGGAACAGGCTGTGCGAGTTGGAGAATGTGTGAGTTCTACTGGAGTGATTAAGTATGGTGTCCCACAGGGTTCCGTATTAGGAGCTACACTTTTCTTGATATATATAAACAGTCTCTGTAAAGGAAATTTAAAAAAAAAATTAAATTCATTTGCAGACGATACTGCCCTTTGTTATGTGCTCGATTCTTGGGATGAAGTTCGTTTGGCTATCGAATGGGATTTATGTGCAATAAGATGCTGGTTTTCAATACATTTTATGATTTTGAGCATAGAGAAAACAAAATTTATAAATTTTTTCTCTCAACAAAGGGATTAAACAATACTTTCTTATTAGGTATAAATGCATAGATTGTGCGTGTAGTAATATGTCATGTGTCAGAGCATGTGCTAATATTGAGCAGGTTGAGTCGATAAAATACTTAGGTATAACGATCGACTCTGGATTAATTTGGAAATCGCATATTCAAAACCTTAAAAATAAATTAAATAAAACTGTAAGAATTTTCTACCTTCTTAAGAAACAGTGTCATTTCGAAGTTTTAAAGTCGGTATACTATTCATTGGTTCATAGTAGACTGGGATATGGGTTAGCTTGCTGGGGTGGAACATATTCAGCTACTTTGAAACCAGTAATATCTCTTCAAAAAAAGTGTATTCGCATTATCACCAATCACACTAAATATCAACATTCTTTGCCGTTATTCAAAACTATGAAAATTCTTCCGTTACAGTTTTTGTATGCATATAAAGTCCTAAAGATTTTTTTATATACGTAGTGGAAGTAGACCTGTTTTAAAAAATCAATATAGAGCATGCTTAAGAAACCATACATTTTTTTCAGTTCCAAAACCTAGTTCGACTGCATATACTAAGTCTTATACATTTGTTGCGCCTAGAATGTTTAACTTGATCCCAGTTAATATTAAGCAAAGTGCAACACTTAAGACATTCGTAAATATGTTGAAAATGTGATTATTTAGTTTGAATGATATAGAACATTTCATGAGTATTTTAAAGTAATATTTGTATACTTTCTTCAGTAATATTATGTAATATATAATTATATGTATGAATGTTTTGTTTATTTGGATGTGTATATATTTATATGTTTTTGTATGTATGCGAATTTGTATTAAATGAGAAAATGTATTATTGTGTTGATTGTGGATGGTTTTTGCTCGCGTCGGTGGTCCTTGTTGATCAATGATCAACGGAGATCGTTGGCGTGGGTGGGGATCGCCTATGGTTGAGATTGTGAAATTGATCCGTGGCTAAAATGATTGATTGTGTGTGACGGTGTGTGTGTGTTTGTGTTTATTTGTATGTAGAAATGCAAATGCTAAACGCAGCTACATTTTGTTATTCAGTAAAAATATTCAAAATGAATGATTTTTTGAAAATTTCCCAAAAAAAGCCCGACAATTTATTTGGCTTTCCACGGTTTCTATTCTTTTCTTTTCTTTTAAAAGAGGTGTACCTCAAAACAGGCATAGCCTTTGAGGGTTTCATTTGGTAGAAAGACATAGAGGTATTATTCTTTTTTATTGAATTTGTAAACTAAATATAAAGGACAATGATATTATTATAATTATTTTAATTATTATATATATGTTCAATTTAATTTTCTATATATATTTTCATATTTCATTGTTTATATGCATTTATTTTTTTTTCTATAGAAGTAGTCTATAAATATGAAAATGTAATTGTTTGTTTTTTCTGTGTAAGCTACCAACTGAAATTAAATAAATAAAAAATATTCCCCTTTTTCCTTCTTCTAATTGGGTAACACTTCTGAAGAACACTCATGACGGGTTGTTGGGGACAGTTGTTTAAAAATGTGTATATTAAAAACTATATATGTAGTAAAAATTTTATATTTCTAATCTATATTCCCTAACAATAATATTATTCCATAAATAATATGTTATATATATATATACCTCTTGTAAATGCCTTGTTTTATAAATCTAAACTCTGAATACAGATGAAAGGACAGCAGAAAATTAAGACTTACCCACATATTAGAATTAAAATAAAAACCCCAGAAAAAAGGTTTGGTGTGGAATTTGGTTTGAATAAATATGCTTCCTTATTTTGTATATTTAAAACAAGCTTAAATCATTGGGGAAACCATTAAAAAAATATATAAAGTGGCGGGACTGTAAAGTTGCATCCAATTTGAAAATGACCTTAGGAGTTCTAACTCCGGCAATACAAAGAGAGGTCGAAAAGTCTTATTAAGGTACAAATCGAAATGTGTCAGAGAAAACATAAAGTTAAAAAAACAAATGTCTGCTCTAGAAGAAATGATCATAAAATAAAAAAGAAAAACCGAAAAGTATTTTAAAAAAACTTCAACGGCTGAATAAAGCACAAGAATCGAAACTTAACCTAACACCTGAAAATGAATTGACGCCAAACTCTCAAACGAAAAAAAATGCTTAATGATTTGCACAACGACTTGAGAAATTCAAGCACTAGGAGAAAGATATTTCTATTGATGAAATCCCCTGTGGCTAGGACCTTAAGATTCCATAATGAAATGGTGACAACAATTAAAAAATCATACGGCTAGACAAAATCAAAAACCAAGAAACATCATATTAGTTCAGCACTTTCCTCAGAGCTGATACATCGCTACAGGCTTCGAATGGTTGTAGCCTGTATCATTGGTCTTTCCACATCACAAAGACTTGTACAGCAGCACCATCAAAGAAAGAATGCAAAACGTTTCCAAATTGAAAGTTTTTTTTGAGCCCAGATGTCAATCTAAGACGGATTGTGGTCCAAAGAAAGTTAGATAATTTGGATCCTGAAATGTTGGAAACTCCATGCCAAGCTAATCTTACACAAGACACATTTGTCCTCATTGATTTGCTAGGTATGTATAAAATTATATATCAACAATGTAATTCCATGTCTTATTCAAAAAATGCTATTTAATTATATACTAAAAATGTTGAGTTGAATTTTTTTTTATTTGCTACTAAAAAATTATTGTTTAAATTTAACAATTTTAAATTTTGCATTGGAATAAATTACATAGTCCTAGTTTTCGTACTCCAATTTGAATGATCTCGTTTTGTGAATACATTTTTGAAACTATGGAAGATTTTTTATATAGATGATTATAAATATAAACTAGTAGATCTAAGTAATTATTGTGTTATAGGTGGAGCAAGAAAAAACAACAAAACATACTTATGCTGCAGTAATTACTAAGGTGTGCTTGGATGAAGAAGATGGGGATTATGTTGTGATGTTCTTAATTTAAAATGGCGAAAAGGGTGATAGTTTTACCGCTGATGAAAGTGATGAATCACCAATTGACTTTAAACAAGTGAAAGCCATACTGCCACAACCTAAAATGGTTAAGAAAGGAGAACATCTTATTTACCAGTTTCCTTGTAGTTTGAATGAAGAACTTAAGTAGACAAATACATTGAAAATCTTTAGATTGTCAAAACTTTCTGTAAACTGGTTTAAATATATCAATTCTTTATACCTATTAGAGGAGTGTTACTTATTGTCATGTGTGTTACTTAATATAAACAATATAAAATATAATGGGAAAATTCTTAAATTGCAGATTTAAAGATTTGTTTCTATAGAACATGACTCAATGTAGTTACAAAAAATATATTTAAAAAAAAAAACCTTTTAAATGTTTAATAAATTTAAAATTGACTAGGTTTTTACCAGACAGGTACAACTCCTGATATAAAAAGTGTAATAAATTCAATAAATATAATAAAATCTTCTTTTTTTTTAAACACATAAGATTTAATAAGTCAGTTAATTAATACACCCTAGTGGTCCGATATTAATATTTGTATCAATTAATTAGTGTTTATAATTTTATTTACTTATAGTAACACTCATGACATTTATAGGTGCACTGTTTTTGAAAAAGTTATAAAAAATGAAAATTAAGGAGTAAACTCGAAGAATTTGTGTTGTATGGTATTTATGAATATACATGGATGCACTGTCTTTACAAGCTATGGATTTTTAGAAAAGTTCATATTTAACTGACTCATAAACCAAAAGTTGCACCTAATTTGAAAATGACCCATTAATTTGTCTTGTTCAATTATGTCATAAAATAAAGTTTTGAGATATATCGTTCTTTACGATAACGTAGAAATTAGTAGTCTTATACTTTATCGATGTTTTTTTTTAATTTTTTTTTATTTAATGACTTTTTAGTCAATGGTGAAATTACAAAAAAAAAATGATTGATATTAAAATGTGTTTACATATTAATTTATATGCAGACCGATTTTAATGCAATTTAGTATGTGAACAAGTTTTGGGAATATCTATTTTCTTTTTGAATTTTTTTGACAACTCAAAATTTTGAGCTAGTTGAAAACAACAGACAATTACGCCCACTCATATAAACCAATAAAAGCAAACCAAAACCAACTACTGAAAACATCATTTAGGTTATGTTAGATTATTCCGTTGCCGTTCAAAAAACAACAGCAAAAAAAAAAAAAAAAACTGAACGACATATTTGAAAAATATTTATATATTTATACCTGAACTTGCTTCTTTTCTGCCATAAACACGTCCTCATCGTCAGTTGTATTTCATTAAAATCAAAGTTTTTTTGGCTTTTGTCAAGGTTCAATTTTGTTTTTTGTCAATTATTCCTGAACCGTAATATGTTTTTACTTGCGATTTTATACTCGCATTTGTTTCAATATTTGTCATATTTCAAGAAACATTAAACGATATACATAAGTCAATTTTGAGTAATCAAGTATTTTACTATGGACTCATATCCGATATATATATATATATATATATATATATATATATATATATATATATATATATATATATACAGATATTACAAAACCGGTGACCAATCTTATAAAACATGGCGATCAAAGTGTTTGGGTCTTATGAAGCTTTTAAATCAGCAAAATGTAAAATTGTTACAGAAATATTTTATAAAATGTTAATTATGTTTTTTCTTATTATGCTAACCACAAAAATTGAGATATCTCAAATAAAAAAAAGTTTTAATATATAGCCAAAATGCACATACGAAATTTGATTTAAATCATTTTTCACATTAGAGCCGTAGAGCACAGAAACTTTCTTTCATTCAAAAACCGAGTAATTCTATGCACTTCGCACATGGAGGTATTTTATATATTGTCACACATTTTAAAAGCTCGTAAAAAAATACAGAGTTTGGAACAGACATAGTTTGTAGTAGTCGGGGCAGTTCGTTGTTACGTCATCAATAACTGGTGACAATGTCAAACGTTTATTTTAATAAACTTATAATTTGAAACGCAATAGTTGGTCAAAGAGCTATTGGCTATTGGCCACATCCATAAGAGCTTGATGAAAATTTAAAAAAAAAATGTGTTGTTCTTTCTAATATTTCCACACCAAAATATAGAACATCTATTTATGACAATTATTATTGTTTTAATTCTCTTTGAAATGAACGCTTTCAAACCAAAGTTATTAATAAAAACAACAGATTTATAAAGTCTGCGATTTTAAATTATATGTTAGGTTATTAACTTTTTAGCGTTTTCGTTTCAGTAGTTTTAATATATCTTGGATTGTTTAAGTTGAATTGAGATGAAAAAAATTCAAAATTCTCGTTAAGGATGTTACTGTAGCAATCAGTAAAATAAATCTGCATTTTTGTTATCGACAGTCCACTCGCCGTCCCTCTTATCTTCCCTCTCTATTTCTGTCTCTATCTAAATACAAAGTACAACGGCTAGCCTACCTGTTCTAAAACTCTAGTCAGTCTATCTGAAATCACTCACGATGTTCTACATTCAATTATAAGCTCCGTCAGACATATCTTTTCGTTCTCAAAATTACTTCTCAGTTTCTAAACGACATGTTAAGTTACAGTTTTGTGCGCTTTAGTTTTTTTTTAAAATGTTAAGTAAATTATTATTTTTCACGGCACAAGCTCACGTGATCTGCGACAGGATTTTCCAGGTATTTCAAATTTACAGATTTTATCATATCTTAAATTTTGTTAATGTTTTAAAATAATTTGTTAATTATCATGTATTCTTTAAAATATGTATTTCATGTTTTATTTAATATTCAATGTTCTTTTGAAACTGAATGATTATAAAAATTTTCTTTTCTTAAGACATACTTTACAAAACCTTGCAAAGGCACATTTTGAGTTTTGAACAATTATGTGAAATAGGTGCAAATTAATGTTGAACATTAAATGATCAGAATATCTTATTGAACATGTCAAATATAAAACAATTGGAGAAATCTATTCTAAATCAGAAAATTTCGTTTTACAGACTTTTGCAGATCTTTGCAAGTCTTATACAAGCCTTGTTTTACACAAAACTAAATATATATAAATAGATTTATAATCATCTAAGAATCTTTTAATTACAATCTTAACGAATTTCTGTAATACAATCAATTTTCTTTAATTTTGACAAATAACCAGATATTTGCTTTAATAATGAACATTAATGCTACAACATGTCTGATTTTGCACAGACGCTAAAAAACATGTTTTTTGCTATAGCTAATACGCTGGTAGGAGATTCTCAGCAATTCTTGCCTCAGATTGCATAGACCAGCTAAGCATCTAAACATGTTTCGTCCTGTTGGCAAAACACGTTTTTCTTAATACACCTTCAAAGTTTCAAGTGCACAAAAGTGATGTTAAAAAAAAAAAACTGACTTTATAGAACTTTAATTAAACTCATATTGTACATGTGCCTAAATAGCTTCAGCGAATATTTTTTTTTTAAGCTATCTTTTAGATGTAGACTTGTGTAGTTATTTATAAAATATATAAAAAATTATTGGGTGGAGCCTGCATGCAAACTTTCGGTCCTAACAACCTCCAAGAGGTTATTTTCTAAATTAATATAATTGACGTCAATTAATAAAATTTCAATCTTCAAAATTTCACTTCTTTTTAAAATAAACTTCTCATTTCATAATAAATTCTTTATCTAAAACATATATATTTATTGGCCAATATAGCATTTAAGAAATTTATTAAATAAGTAATATTATGTAACTGTTTTGAAAAACTATCATCTCATAAAGTCAAAGGGGGGGGGAAATAAATATCAGTATCTTTTCATCTTTTTTTATTCTAATTATACATTAAGGGCATATAATCTTTTTTTTGGATTAATTATAATCCTGTTAATTGTTAAGCTGTGCTCATTGTCGTTTGTTAAATTTTGTAACTATAAAATATATAAACTAAAAAGGGGGGATAAATTTTCAGAATCTATTGACTAATTTTTTTTATTAAATTATAATATGTTACATTAAGGGCGTATAACTTTTTTTAATTATAATATTGTTAATCATAAGCTTTTATTGATGATTTGTCTCAGGATGTCTTTCTCAGTTGTAAATGATAAAATCTGAAACGTCGAAATTTCTTTTGTTTCAATAAACTTGAGCCTTGTTAATTACTAAATTTGTCTTTGTCTTTTTTTTACTTTTCTTTTTCAAACATTGTTACCATTTTGGTTCCGCCTTTTCTTAAATTTAAGTCCCCTGGTAACATTACTATGAAATTGCCCAGGTCAGGTAGTAACTATTTCCACCAATATAAAATAACTTTCTATAAACTAATAGACTACTAGATCAGTACACCCGTTTTGTTGCTTTGGAGTTGGCCAACAAAGGAGTTCGTGTTAACTCTGTCAATCCGGGTCCTGTTTATACGGACATCGTCACAAATACCGGTGCATCTGAAGAACAATCCATGGAAGTATTTCACAAATTTGCGAAATGTGTTGCTCTTAAACGTGTTGGTACAGTGCATGAAGTCGCAAGATCTATTGTGATCCTTGCTAGTGATGAAAATGCAAGTTATATTACTGGAGTAACTCTTCCTGTGGATGTTGGAGCTGTGTGTGGCGTTCTTCCAGAGTTAAAAGTAAAATAGGGTGTTTCACAAAATGTGCTAAATCCAATTTATATTGGTAAAAAAAAAGATTATTAAATTTTTTTAAATAAATATTTTACTTTAAACCAAAGCCCTCTTACATTATATATTAAAATCAAATTTTTCATATGCAGTAGGTTTTAACGAAAAAAATAAACTCTATTTTTAAAATGAATGACGGCGTTGTCATATACTATAGTTTGAAGATCTTCTGACCTTTAAGAATTCATTTCTCTATAATATAATTTTTTGAAACAAATTACAAGAGAAAATCAAGTTTTATTCTAACCTCAAAGGCTAACACATTTGTTAGGATTTTTCTTCCACTTTGATAAATTATTCAACGAAATAACTGATACTAAGTTAGAAAACAATCTCTATTTCTTACCAAAGCTGAACTGTCTATATTACAGAGTTATGCGTTGATGGTTTATATTGTATACCCAATTTATTTACCAAGAACATTTAACTTTTATTTTAACACAAAAATGATTGCCTAAATTACTGCCTGTAAGTCATTATCTCACTCTTGTTGTTGTTGTTTGGCAATATGTAATCACTTTTACTAAACTATTTAATGTTAAGGTTTTAATCTTGTCAGACACAGTAGAACACACCAAACCAAAAACCCGTTCCGTCCATCTCTATAGTGGAGTGTGATTTAGGAAGGTCATTAAGTGTCAGATTAAACGCAAAATTTAGTATGTAAATAAGAAATCGTGTACACCATGGAGTTTTTATAGGTCTGTAAGGTTTAAGATTTTTTACGATTTGATAACCTTTATACAGGGATGAATTTGAGTTTTAAAATTTCATTATTTACTTATGTAAACTGATCTACATATCATTTTCCTTCTACACTTTCATCATTTTAAACTAGTTTCAACATTCACACAAACACAAACATACAGATATAAGAATTATAATTAGTTTTTAGTTTTTAACCTTATTTAATTATTGTTCTGTAAATTTTATTTTATTTATTTGTTAAATATAAATTTATAAAATTTAGTTTGTTTTGACTTTTTTTCAATCGAAAAAAGCCTCATAAAAAATCCTCTTACACATCCAACCAAGGCAAACTATATTTGAGAATTAATGATAACTACTTCAATAAAACACATGCATTTGCAAATTCTGCAAAATAATGTGTTTTTATTTAATTGTGTCTTACATTTATTATTATACTAGCTGATGGCCCCAGTTTCATCTGGGGAGAGTTGAGATAGTCTTATAAAGAAATAATTTTTTTAGCACCACCATAATGGTGATGTTATCGAAATAGGTTATGCCTAAACACAGCAACACACAATATGATCAAAATCTACTTATAAATAACAAAGATATGATGCTTGTTTTAGGGGTAAAAAACATTCTTGGAGTGAAACATTTGCAAAACCTTTCTTAGGACGAGTCTACACTACAGACCTATCCCAAACCATTTTAAAAATTTCATAGCTCTAGGCTTCTTGGATTCAGAGACGTGGTTTAGGGGTAAAAAACACCCTTGAAGTGGAACATTTTCAAACCCCTTTCTTAGGATGTGTCTACAGACATATCCCAAACCATGTTAAAATTCATAGCTCTGGGTTATTTGGATCCAGAGATATGATTTAGGGGGAAAACACCCTTGGAATGGAACATTTTCAAACCCCTTTCTTAGGATGTGTCTACAGACATATCCCAAACCATGTTAAAAAGCATAGCTCTAGGTTATTTGGATCCAGAGATATGATTTAGGGGTAAAACACCCTTGAAGTCGAATATTTTCAAACACCTTTGTTAGGACGCGTCTACAGATATATCCCAAACCATGTTAAAAATGCATAGCTCTAGGTTATTTGAATCCAGAGATATGATTTATGTGTAAAAACACCCTTGGAGTGGAACATTTTCAAAACCCTTTCCTTCGACGCGTCTACAGACATATGCCAGACCATGTTAAAAATGTCAGAGCTAAAAATGTTATGCTTCTTTGATCCAGAGACATGGTTTAGGGGTAAAAACACCCATGGAGTAGAACATTTTCAAAACCCTTTTGGAGTGGAGCATTTCCAAAACCCTTTGTTAGTACGCGTCTACAGACTTACCCACCCCAAACCATGTTAAAGAAATCATAGCTGTAGGCTTCTTGGATCCAGAGATTTTGTGATCAGTCTGGAGTTTTGATTTATATATTAATATTAGTCTACTTACGAATTTAATATGTCCTTCGACTTATGTCTTAAAAACCCCAATTTAAATATGTATTATAAACAGTGCTCGTGTTACAATTTTATATTGTTTCTAAAAAAAATACAACTTTTAGTAACACTTTATTTTTAAAATTACACCTTCTTTTAAAAAACACTTTTACATATTATTGACTTTTTACTTTATTACTATTGTTACAAACATTTAAGAAAATTTTACGGACAATATTTCCTTTTTGAAGTTTTTGGTTTATCAATTTTATACTTTTATGTTACTTTTAGTTTGATTAAATTCAGACAACGTTTTATTATTTTTATGTTTATAGTTTAGTTGTCTGAGATTGGATGACCGAGCTCCTCTCTTTTACCTCTAACCTCTCGATTTTAATTTTTCATATTTCTCACTTGTAATTTGTTCAAATAGTCGCGTGACTTATTTAATTTTGATAAAAAAGGATTTTATTTCAGCAGTATTTCTAATTTTATGCTATAGTTTATAGGTTTATTTTGGATTAACAATACACACTTGTGTACTACTGATTTCTTGCCATTTGATGACTTGTCTTTGCCAGAAATGACTGACTGGGAGGTGTTGTTTTACATTATGGTACTTTGTATTATTATATTTCCAATGACTTACAACCATGAAATAAATTGGTTGAAATATTACGTTTGGTTGCGCAAAGTATTTCACATAAAATATGTAGAAATCATTGACAATCTTTCATATGTAAGTACTCTATATTTATAACGAATGACTAATATCTGTAATACAGTATCTGTAAAAACTTTACTGATTATTGTTTAATCTGCCCTTGACTGTTAAGTGAGATAATATTTTGTACAAAAAATTACTAAATCATCTACCGATCTGACATTGTGTCTACACGTTTGTATAAATTTAATCAGCCTAAAGTTGTTCTGTCAGTCTTTCTTTCAGGGTGAACTTCAACACATCTGTGATTTACATAGTAAAGTTCTAGTGTTAATATCTAATTAAATTGAATAAAATGTTTTCAGGAAAGGTAGTATTGATAACTGGATCAAGTTCAGGTATTGGTGCAGGAGCGGCGGTTTATTTGTCTAAACTGGGCGCAAGTGTAACCATTACTGGGCGTAACGTTGAGAAATTAAACAAAGTGGCTAAACAATGCGAAGAAGTCAGCAAGAAACAACCTCTCGTAGTAGTTGGTGATTTGAGTGATGAAGGTTTTCTAAAAACTCTTTTAGAAAAAACAATTCAACATTACAAAAAATTAGACATTCTTGTTAACAACGCTGCTACACTTTATCCTGGAGGGTTACTGGATACTTCGGTGGATGTGTATGAACAAATATTAAAAGTTAATTTGCATGCAGTTTTTATCCTTACAAAGTTGGCAACGCCTTATTTAATAGAAACCAAAGGTAATGTTGTTAATATATCGAGCGTAGCTGGTTTAAGGTCACTTCCTGGAAGCCTTGCTTACTGCATGTCGAAAGCTGCACTGGATCAGTTCACCCGTTGTGTTGCTTTGGAGTTGGCCAGCAAAGGAGTTCGTGTTAACTCAGTCAATCCAGGTCCTGTTTATACAGACATCATCACAAATACCGGTGCATCTGAGGAACAATCCACGGAAATCTTTGATAAATATGGGGAAACTGTTCCTCTTAAACGTGTTGGTACAGTCGATGAAGTCGCAAAATCCATTGCGTTCCTTGCTAGTGATGAAAATGCAAGTTATATTACTGGAGTAACTCTTCCTGTGGATGCTGGAAAATCAATTGTATGTGGTGTTCTTCCTGAGTGAAAAGTGAAAGTGTTATTTAAGACGTGACACAAACAAAGCTCATCCCAAATAATTTTTCGTAAAAACTAATAATCTAACTTTTTAATTAAATATTTTACTTTAAACATAGCTTTAAATAGCTTTGTTTGCAAATCAAATGTAGCACAAGTAAATGGTTCTAACGTAAAATTTAACTCTAATTTGTAAAAATTATGATGTAGATGTTATTTATACCAAAATTTGGAGATCTTCCGAACTTCAAAAATGTATTTCTTGACGAAATAAGTATTAAAACAAATTACAATAAACAAACATGTTTTATTGTAACCTGATAAAACTTACAACATGTTTTAGGACATTTATTCCACAATGATCAATTTGTTTTACTGCATGGAAATAATTGATACAAAGTTTACCTCCCTTTTCCATAACCTAATGTAAAGTATACCTCCCTTTTCCATAAACATATTTAAAGTATACCTCTATTTTCCATAGACTAATCTAAAGTATACCTCCCTTTTCCATAAACTTATTTAAAGTATACCTCCACTTTCCATAAACTTATTTAAAGTATACCTTACTTTTCCATAAACCAATGTAAAGTATACTTCCCTTTCCAAAATTTGTGAGGGGGTAACCTTTTAAACCAATATAGTTGACCTTTATTGTGGATCCAATAAAAGTCGACATGACCTAACTGTTTGAAACTGTGCATTGTACAGAACTCTAACTAGGTCAAACAATAAAAATAACCTAAAAGTTTACGAAACCGTTGTCTAAAATAATATTATGTTTTTCTCTATGAACATTCCAATGGCTTCTTTTACTTCTCTGAGCATATGCTTCAGTTTTTATACAAACATTATATTAAACATTCAAATTTTTCACGAAAGCCAATAATAATTGTAGACGACACTCTTATTACATTCTGTGCAACTAATTAAAGACTATAGATTACTATATATATATATATATATATATATATATATATATATATATATATATATATATATATATATATATAATATACGTAGAATAATTTGGCCACGGTTTAGCTAATCTTAATTTTGTTTTGTATATATATTTGGACTGTCTGCCGCATGTGTTAAAAGTGTATTTAGGTATTTTTTACCCAGAAAGTAAAATAAAGATTTTAAAAACTTTGTTGTCTACTCGTAGACATATCAAACGTCTATTTATTCTTTTTTACTATTTAAATAGATATTTAACTCTAATGATTTCTAAGTAAAACCTTTATTCACTCATAAAATAATATGCATGTTTAACAGACCTTCCTTAGTCTCTTTATATAGTACAAAGATTATTCTGTCCAATTTTTAACTACCAACCTTTTACAATTTATCTAGCATTACCGTTTCTTCAAAAAATTGTATTTTAAAAAAATATAAGGGGTTTTGGTAATTTTATAACAACCTTTAGGTGACAGTTTTGATATCGAAACTTATAATTTAGATTTTGTAAAACTTGTATACGATGTTTTTGCTTCGTCGACAAGTATACTACATACAGCATTACTTTGTTATCGATGTAGTAATACATTTACGTATAAAAAGGTTAATTTATTTTAATATATACTTATTTCGGAAAATCTAATTTCATCAAAGTATTGATTTTGATACATTTAGGCTATATATACGGACATTTATTACTGTTAACGTTATATTACACAAGTTTATGTAAAACATGTATATTACAAAATTGAGATGTTTAATATGATAGCTATTTAATACAATCAGCTTAAATCTGTATACATAAAGTTTGATAGCAACTCTAGCCTAAGCACAAGTGTAGGGTTACCTAACGGAAAGAAAGATTTCAAATTGGGAGGGGGCAAATAATAGTTAATCTAGCCCATTTACTTATTTCCAAAAAATTATTGGGGGGGGGGTGTTTACCCCAAACGTATGAACCAATATGGATTACTTTTAGTGTTTATCAAAATAGTAGCACGTATACACGGAATTTATTTAAAGATTACAAGGTTAACCAGGAGCTGATTATGAATGTCGAAAAAAACAATCCCTCTCTATCCCTATCTCTCCCTCTCACTAATGTATGAACTATTACCACATACAAACAGTATGTGGTAATAGTTCATATATTTTTTAAATTTTCAATAAACAACAAAGAATACATATTCCACACACAAACGAACTGTTATAAATGTATTTCTTCATTTCCCCACCCGTATATAGGTTAGGGCCTCGTAGGGTTGCAGTAGTTGCGACTGGAAATGACTACGTACTATCGATCCAGTAGTCTACTGACTTCTCTCTGATAAGTGATAGTGACATATTTGACAATTATTATTATTAAATAAAAACTGTTTTTTTATTATAATAACAACAAAAATTTATACCTTACATATAAGGGAGTATTATATGGCGAACCTTAGAGTCGGAACAATATATTGTGATGTCCGCATCACATGGGACTTAAGCAGGATAAGTTGCCTTCCTTAAGGTTTCGCCGCCTTTTGATAAGGAAACGTTCGGAGCTGATATAGAAGGACAGGACACAGTGTGCGTTCAGCGATCAACGAGGAAGTGCGTAATCATTCGTGAATCGTAATTTTGTAATAGGCCTACATCCACCCAAAATGAATGTGTTAGGGCCCCTCTAGCACACCCTAAATATTAATGAAGGCGAATTAGTTAAACCGATACGGTCGAATAGGGCCATGGTGTTTGGCCTTGGGCAATAACCTAAGTGATAACTTTAAAACCCACGTAAGTCTAAATACTATTAATTAATTATATTAATCATGTGTTAGGTTAAATATCAAACTCGTCAAAAATGGTTGGTCAGGTGAGACTAATCAACGTCTCGGGAACATAATTTGCGTATTGGAAGGGGAGGATCTGTAGTCAGAGAATCATGGTCATGGCCTCGTATATTCTAATCTAAATGCGGGTTAAATGCGACACTAGGCGTCGCATATGGTAGCAAAAGCATCGCATTATGCATATTATTTGTCGTTGAACTCAATAGTGACTCCAAAGACTATTTATTCTAATTTTATGATCCTTGAAGTATAGAAAATCTCATGTTTATTCAATGTCTTTTGTATATTTGCAGCTTTGTTAGATTTAAAGATAGTTGAAGGTATCTCAGTATCTATATTTATATACATGTTTTGTTTGTTTGCATTTTTACATGTAGGGTTTTTTGTACTATGTATAGCATATTTATAATTTATTCACTCCATGGCCATGGTTTGACTTGGGTTTTGGATTTTGTTATGTATTGAAAGACAATGATGTAGAGTCCGGTTAAATCAATTGAATTAGATTTGTTCTAGTACATATTAGTGGGCTATGTTTGTGAATATATTGACGTTTTGACTACCCAGACCGAGTTTTCTTCTCATAAGACTGATTCAATACTACAACATTGTCCAATTGAAACCTGTTCTATTGTTTGGGGTTTCTCTTTTTACTGATGGTTAGTAAGTGGCGCCCATAAATATATATGTATATTTCCTATTCAGCTATGAACTTTTGAAATAAAGATGCGGAATTTATATACAACCTAATGTATTTTGTTTAGTCATCAGACCTTGCCCGTCCCGTTGAGCGAGTTGAGGGCTACATTTTAACGTTACAAATTTTAAACTATCGCAATTTTGAAAAAATACAAAAC
The DNA here is from genome assembly GCA_963513935.1 of Aphrophora alni. NCBI lineage: Eukaryota > Metazoa > Arthropoda > Insecta > Hemiptera > Aphrophoridae > Aphrophora > Aphrophora alni. Next base: position 97,554,019 of record OY740769.1, on the reverse strand, counting down.
AAAGACGTGGTTTTTTGTTATATTAATAAATCATGTAATAAAAATGTACATCTAATTTATTTCCACAAGTGTAATCTTTTTCTACACAACTCAAAATGTTGGACAGACAGACAGCCAACCTTGTTTGAAACAAATGAATGCTTCTTCTGTATAATAAAGTACTATACCTTAATTTTCCGTCAGTGAACCTCTTTTTCTTTTTTCTTTAATCTTGACGCGTTTCGAGATTTTTATCCCATCATCAGAAATTCCCTCTATGGATGGAGGTCGTCAAAACGTTAAATACACAAATACATACACATGACACACAACTAATTTAAAAAACACAGTCTGTAGATGCGCATCTTACGGCTCCCGGATATGCACTGGTTGTCCGTTGTTAAAACAACACACAAAAAATTTATAACATGGCTCGGGCGTTCTTAATTATTATTGCTGCGTCATACAGGATATTCGAATCAAAGTTCAGTTGGTCGTTCAATAATTGGTGTTCATTATTTGAATTTAATAGCTTCTTCTGTGTTTACTTCAACTACAGAAACAATCCCCTAAAATATCCGACAAGAATTCTGAAACACTCTGCATGTATAAGTGTCATAAATTTATTTTAAGTGCATTCAATACATGTAGTAAAACATGTGATAGTATTAGTTAATTTGGGGGACTTTTGATGGAAAGCAGCATGTTCTTTAATATTTTAACCAAAAAAGCGGGGAAAAAAAAAATAAAATTATGTTTTAGGCTGTTCTTTGCAATGTTTCAAACCCAAAATTATAACCTCTATTTATAACAATTACTTAAGTTTTTTTTTTATTATCTTTAAAATAAAAGCATTCAAACGAAAGATATTAAGAGAAAAAACAGAAATTAAAATGTGAGCTAATTTTAATTAGGCTATAGTTAATTCAGTTTTTTTTAAAGTTTTATTTCAGGTTATGTTGAATTCGTTTAAATAATTCTAATCTACAAAATGTTTCTAATCTATTAACGTCTTTCATTGCAAAATAAATCTAATATTATTTTTCCAGGTTTGACTTAAACAAACTAGAATATTTTTTTTAACTAAATCAAAAATGTGAATTTAAGAAAAAAACTAAATAAATATGATTTTGTTCAATACTGGTTTTAAAGATTAGAGTTATAAACGCTCGCTGATGGTTAACATAATTTTTAACACATTGATATGTTACCAAATCATTCCAAAATCATGGAAAGATTCCTGAATATATTTCATGTAATAGTTATTTGTCTATGTTAGTGATTGGTTTATTATGCATACACAATTTATGTTTCAAAAATTCATAGCCTCTTGCATGACACAAAAACATAGTATAATACTCCTGTATTGTTTTCTTGTTGTTTAAAAAGGAGAAAAGGCTCTCGGGTGTCATCGCCTTATAAAAGAAGAAAGAGAAATATACAGAATGAAAAACCCTAGACCTTGCAAACTCTAATATTGTCAAGATCGAAAGACAACAAGAGTTCGTCAAGAGATACCCAATAGTTAAGATGGAGTAGAGGGATCTAACTCATTACTACGTGAAAAAATGTGCACATCCAGCTAGGTTCCCTCGGGATTTTCACGCTCTTACCCACTATAGTTGAGCCCATGAAGGTTCTATCTAGCCTACGTTAACCTAACCTAACTTCACTTAACCTAACACAACTTAGAATAGGTTTCTAACTAAACAATAGATATGGATAATTTAATTTTGTTGTTTTTAACATTTTGACTTGGAAGGAATATGAGAATAGACAGATTTCTAAAATATTTTTCTACCACAAGAATGGGTACATAAAATAAAATCTATAAGTCCGGCATTACCGGAAGCCAAATTTATTTCATCACTTTTTAGTGTTTTCTTTTCAGTTGTTTTTAATACAGGCATTTATAAGTTGAAATGAAATTAATGAAATCAAACTTTTCAAAAGGAATGTCTCAATAAATCTGTTTAGTTTAGATATTAAATATCTAAACCAATTTTTCAAATCTAAAATAAAATAAATAGGTCTTTACGTAAATATTTACAATGTATAACACCCCACTTTGAGTTTGGTAGTTATTGCATTCCTAATACGATGGAAAACGGAAAGTTATTTAATGTAATAAACCACAAAATATTGTGTATTAATTTTGTGTAATTAGTTAGCAAGTCCCATGTTTAGAGGATACTCTGTATACACCTATTCACTCTATTATCACTTTTTGTTGTCTCTAAAAATATTGCTGATTAACGTTTAATGTGACCTTGTTGTGAAATGAGATAATATTTGAACAAAATAATGCTAAATCATCTTCCACTCTAACATGGCCTCTTCAAGTTTGTATAAATTTAGTCGACCGAAGGTTGTTTGCCACAGTCTTTCTTTAACAGTGAACTTCAACACATCTGTGATTTACATAGTAAAGTTTTAGGGTTTATTTAAATTGAATAAAATGTTTTCAGGAAAGGTAGTATTGATAACTGGATCAAGTTCAGGTATTGGCGCAGGAGCGGCGGTTTATTTGTCTAAACTGGGCGCAAGTGTAACCATTACTGGGCGTAACGTTGAGAAACTAAACAAAGTGGCTAAACAATGCGAAGAAGTCAGCAAGAAACAACCTCTCGTAGTAGTTGGTGATTTGAGTGATGAAGGTTTTCTGAAAATTCTTATAGAAAAAACAATTCAACATTACAAAAAACTGGACGTTCTTGTAAACAACGCTGGTATTGGTTTTCCTGGAGGATTACTGGATACTTCGGTGGAATTATACGAAAAAATATTGAAAGTTAATTTGCACGCTGTTTTTATCCTTACAAAGTTGGCAATGCCGTATTTAATAGAAACCAAAGGTAATGTTATTAATATATCGAGCGTTGCTGGATTAAGATCATTAACTGGTGCGCTCGCTTATTGCATGTCGAAAGCTGCACTGGATCAGTTCACCCGTTGTGTTGCTTTGGAGTTGGCCAGCAAAGGGGTTCGTGTTAACTCAGTCAATCCGGGTCCTGTTTATACGGACATCATCACAAATACCGGTGCATCTGAAGAACAATCAATGGAAGTGTTTGATAAATATGGGAAAACTGTTCCTCTTAAACGTGTCGGTACAGTAGATGAAGTCGCAAGATCCATTGCGTTCCTTGCTAGTGATGAAAATTCAAGTTATATTACTGGAGTGACTCTCCCTGTGGATGCTGGATTTTCAATTATGTGTGGTGCTCTTCCTGAGTGAACAAACAAAACTGGTTTTAAAAACTCTAATTTTAAATACAAACTAAACATTTAATTTTTATAAAACATAATAATTAATATTTTACACCTTTTGCATGAATATATATATATATATATATATATATATATATATATATATATATATATATATTACTATTACCCATCATACGTTTGTTAATATTATACGTCTTGTTTACAGTTTGTTATGGAATGTGTTTTGAAGTGTTATTTGCTCCAAATGAAGAAAATGACTATTTTAGGCGACAGAACCCTGTGGCGAAATAAAAAAAATTAAATTTTTTTTTTTTTTAATTTTGAGAGCAAAGGATTTGTAGCCATATAATTTCAAATAATAATTGTACCCTTGTGGTAATTTGGAACAAGGAGTAGTTTTGTTTTTTTAATAAGGTCAATACATGTTGTATGTAATTTTAAACACATTTATATATTAAACGATTCTTCGGTTTTTCAATAATATCGATATTTTAAAAATATATTTAAAAAATACATCACTATTAATTTATTTGTTACAGTGAAAAATAATTTTTGTAAGTCCAAATCCAAAAAGAGCTCATTTTGTTTTAAATTATAACGTATCATAATTTAGTTTGATTAAAAATTAGACATCTATTTCAAAATAGTTTTGTTGTTTATATTAAAATTTATAACAATACATGATGAAAAAAGGTATTAATTATGATTTGTATATCTTATCCACTATACAAAAATATTACCAATTTTCATTACTGTTGAGACCGATGGTTCTTGGTGGAATTCCATGTTTAAAGATAATAAAACATAATTTTTTATTTTGTAATATCCACTTTTTATTAGTCTAGCCGACCAATGGTTTCGCCTGCTAAGTAATAGCAGGCGAAACCATTGGTCGGCTAGACTAATAAAAAGTGGATATTACAAAATAAAAAATTGTGTTTTATATTACCAATTTTAAACTTTGACAATATTTTAAAAAATAACAACATTTTAGAAAATTTTAAGAATTTGTTCAAGAAGAAATTGTTTACAATTTAATTTATATTACAAAACGTCTTTTAAAATGAATCGCCTCTGGAAAAAAAACCTTCTTGCTGCCTTCTAGGAAATCCGTATTTCACACATGTTGTGCTTTACACAAAATAAATCTATAACATTAAACCATTTAAAAATATTATATTCATTAAATTTATGAACACTCTGTATTTACATTGTAAGACTGTAAATAAACAGTATATGTCATTCTTATCAGCTGTTATGGTACATAGTTTCTATTACAAGTTCTTTGCACTAATTCTCTGTCATAGCCTGTTTTTCATTTAACAAAGATATTTGTTTGCGTTAATGATGGGTTTATCTTGTGTCCATTACTTGTGTACAAAGAACTCTTAGTGTTTGCAATACAAAAACATTGTGTACATTACTCTTTGATGATTGTTAACTAAACAATAATAAATTTTAATTATTTTATTTTGTGGTTTTTAGACAAACATTTTGTTCTAAACAAATGCTAAATACATTATGAATTATATAAAAGACTAATATAATTATTTTCCTTAATAGGAACAATAGTTGCACACTTTTTATTCTATTTTTCTCACTGATTTATACGGTATAAGATCAAAAAGTATAATTTAATGGAACACGTTTTTATGGAAATATTTATTCAAATATTATTATTATTTAAAAACAATTTAAAGTTTACTTACTTTTGTCTTGTCCGTCGCGTGACTTCCTTTTCTTTTTCGGACGCGTTCTCCATTTTCAGAAGAGTGATAATTATCTGAAGATAGAGTAAAAAAAAAAAAGCAAAAAGAGTCAGAAAAAGGAAGTCACGTGACGACAAAAAAAAGTAAACTTTAAATGTTATTCCGCGACTTGGTTCCTAAAGCAACCATGGATCTATTATTATTATTTTTTTTAATGAAGTCTGTCTGTTAGCACTGCAGTTTCTTATACATATTGAAAAATAGACCTTTTCAAATATGTTTTTTTTTAAGACAGTCCCTTTGGTTCATTTTCACTTTTGAAACAACTAACTGACATTTTTTAGAGGAATAGTTTGGTTTAGCTAGTACTGTATTTCAATTGTGAATGACTGTGTGAGAAAGTCTATGCATTGTTTTTACACCATTCATATCGTAAGGAACCCACTACCAAGTTGTTGGTATGTTTCAGGAACACTCTGTATAGGTGCTTTGTCTTACATTGTCATATGACTCATATGATGAACCAATGGGAAAATTGGCAAATCTTTCTCGCAGGAGTGCTCCTTAAATACGTAGCCAGCGAAACAACTTTCTCACAAACTTCACATATCTTAAGGCAATGACGTTTCAGATGTTGTAATCTACGTACAGTCTGTGACAACACTTAGTTGGATTCTTTGCTGTTATTTGTACAGTCTGTTGTATAAGAAAAAAATCTAGACAAGGTTGTCAGTTGTCGGTAGTCTGTCGGTTATTACAGTCGCAGTGCAATTAAGATTCTATTGAGGTTATAGTCTACAACTCGGTGTTAGTTTTAACTTGTGAATACGTAAGTATTTTAACATTATATTTCTTAAGTCTATAAATTATTGTTGCACAATTTGCAATTTATTATTTTAGGCTTCTTCTAAAGTGTTATACAAATTTATACCTTTGCACAATATATAGAGTTATGAGATGTGTCAACAAATTCATGTCAAGTTTTTTTGTGGATTTTCTAGGAATCATTTTTCTCCTATCTATGTGCAGTGCTCTCAGCACAAACGCGTGGACCGATTTTAGTCAATTTTGTGATACTATTTAGGTCGTATCTCTGGACTTTAAGTTATGTCTCGATAATTCAGAATTTTAGTGTAGGCTATATTTAAAAAAAATATTACAATGATTTTAATCAATTTTGCTCAAGTGTAGCATGTAAGAACCCAAGCAAAACATATTGGTCGCCATCTTAATGTTTTTAAAGAAAAAGTTCATGGTTCATTTTCACTTTGTTACTGACAAATACCGAAATGATATTTCTGATGAAGATTTGTTTTTATTTCCTTTTGGGGACGGGTGAGTAGGAAATTATGCAACAGTTTCTTAATAAAAAAGTAATATTTAACTTGATTATAAAACCGTCAAAGTAACTTCTTTTTTAGAAGACGTAGGTAAAACTAAGGACTCTTATAATTTCACACACTTGTCTCTGTTTATAAGTCGCAATCCGTCTACACAGACAACACTATAAATCCTATAATTTGAAACTTTGCATTTATATTCCTTGTATTGTCTCACTTATAGTGAAAATAAAGCGATAAAAAAAACCCATGGGGTAGTTAAGAGACAAAAAATCCAGTTGAATTTTTTTTTGAAAATACGTGTAGGTTATCAAATAACACGAAGCTATTTTGATTACGAATATCTATGTTTGTTCCATGACAAAATAATTAATATGTTAGCGCTGGACAAATATCATGTCCCTAAACTTGAACACAGCGTGATCTGCAAATCTGAAAACAAAATATATGGATTTGAAATTAAGTTGCAGTGCGCAATCATATATTATAGTTTTTTTTTCTATGACGAATACAACTTTATTTAACTTCAGAATGATAAATACGTGGTTATAAGCAGGGCCGGAACTAGAAGATTTGTCAGGGGGGGGGGGCAAATATCAGTTTGCCGCCCCATCACCCCCTCCCTCCTCCCTCCCCCACTATTAAAATACAATACCTCAGTAAGCTATTTTTTAGATGCGGTAGTTGAAATTACACACCATATGTATGTTATGAAGAAGTTTCATTTATGAAAAGCACTTATTTATTACATTAATACCCTTATACATGACTAATACAAATAATTTTTTTTGTATTTGTAACTCAATTGCAACTACGCAAAAAATTACGTCATAAATGTCATTTTAGCTTGGTCGGAAGTTGGAATGTTATTTATTTATTTAACACAAACGGGCTTTTAAGCCCAATTAAACAAAATTAACAATGTTATAAGAAAACAATTAAATTACAATAGAATTAAAGTAGATTTAAAGTAGTAAAATGATTACATTAAAACAAAAATATGTATATACTAAACACAATTAGATTCAATTAAGATAATTATCACAATTAAACAATTGATAGTCAGTTAGAATAAACTATAGATATAAATACACATTAGGAATATTTAAAAGTAATAATAAAAAAATATATGTATATATTATCACAATGAGATTAAATACAGATAATTATCACAATTAATTAGACAATTGATATTCATTATAATTCAATATAAATAAACTATAGATATAAATATACATTAGGAATAAAACTAGGAATTATTAATAAAAAATTATCTAGACATAGTTGAGAAGAAAATAAAAGAACGTATCCATGAAAACAATCACATGTCTTGATATGAAATGAAGAATGTTTATTAAATAATGTTATATATTGTACCTAAACTTGAATTCTTCGAGCCTTCTTAGCTGCAAATGTACTGATGATGTCGTCAAAATCATCCGTCAATAACCTCTAACATGGCTATTTGACACACATTCTCAGCACTTGGAGATTCATCACCACACAACTCATCAGGCATTTTTTTTTTCTTTGTCTTTTTTCTGAGAGCTCAGATGGTAGATTCTTTAGCAGCTAATCGGTGGGTCGAATCGCAAAAATGTATAGGACCTTATTTGTTCGTCTTGGCGAGCTAAATCGAATGTGAAAATTAGCGCGGTTGCGCGTGAGCGTGGCGCATTGGGAGACCAAGCAACATCCCCCATTTCCTTCACCGAGTACCCAAACGCCTAGATACGGAAAATGGTTTCGTAATGTCCAGCCTTTTTGGCATGATTGACACAAAATGAGTGTGTTTCACGCGGGTTCTTGTCGCTTTCACGGCTAATCGGTGGGTCGAATCGCAAAAATGTAAGTCCTTATTTGTTTCTCCTGGCGAGCTGAATCGAATGACACCTTGAGCGGGCAGATCGGAAAAAAATTGAAAATCTTGCGCGATTACGCGCGAGCGCGGTGCATTGGTAGACTAACTCTCTTATGTCCTTCTCCAGGAAACCAAACGCCTAGATACGTTTCGAAATGTCCAGCTGTTTTGGTGTGATTGACACACACACAAACAGACACTCGCGCTCCCGACCCCTCTACCGAGAGCTCTGGCCTCTAAGTCATATTAGTAGTAGGCACAACACTCAATCCAGATCCACGAGCTGCGTTAATTTTGGTCTTATGAGACTTAAGAATTAACTTGGTATACAGTATAATAAATTTTATAAATTATGCAAAAAATCAAATAAAATTAAACAATATTGATTGTATTGTTATTATTTTGAAAACTTTTTAAATAACTTACTATTTTTTTATAAATTTTTCAAATTTTGCCGCCCTCTGAAATCTGCCGCCCGGGGCACGGGCCCCCCTGCCCCGCCCTAGTTCCGGGCCTGGTTATAAGTTTTAAAAGCAGTTTTGGTGATATCTAAGACAAACAATTCAATAGCCATTAAAAGATGGATTGTATTTTCATTGATTTCTTTTTATTAGGGTCCCTAGATAAAACCAAGGACCCTTATAATTTCACTGAAGAGTTTTTTTGTGTGTCTGTCTGTAAGTCGCAACCAGTCTACACAGACAAGACTATAAATCTTATATATTTCAAATTTTTTACATTTATATTCTTTGTATTGTCCTACATATAGGAAAAATATAGCGGTAACAAAAAAAATGATCTTCTGGTAGTTAATGGGCGAAAACTCTCAATTTGAAATATTTTAGTTTTGGAAATTATATTTTTAGAGTATCAAATAAAACTAAAATATACTCTGATAACTAATATGTATGTTTATTTGACGGAGAAATTACTTCGACTATATAAAAATAAACTATCCCTATATGGCAACGGACCCTAAGTCTTGTGGTTTTAAAACTTGTTTAATACTTTTATATTTATTTAATTTGTTTTACTTTAAAAAATATATAAATATTATCTACAACAGTGTCACGTAAATATATAATAAAAACAACAGGCATAAATTAAGATGTAATATTGTACAAGTTTTGAACAACTAAACAAACAAAACAGACATGAATATTACGAATTCAGTTAAATTACAGTCACAACAAATTAAAACACGTATAGGAACTTGTTTTTTTTTTTTTTTTTTTTTTTTTAATTTTGATGTCAAGAATCACATCTCAAAATTGGACGCCCATTTTGCTATGACACCCTATGTAAATGTGTGTGTTAGTGTTGATAAAACCATTTATTTCTATGAGTATTGAACAATATATAATATGTCCCACCAACTTCATGTCAGGTACTCATGAAATCTTTCTGTCAGGAGCTCACTTATAGTGGTGCCGGATTTGGCATTCCCGAAGAAACCCAGCTGTATCCTACACCTTTTTATTGTAGTCTTGGGTTATATCCCTCTCTTTCATCTTTCCTACCAGATCCTCTTGACCAATTCTTATTCTATCTAATACTTGATACTATTATAGTATTCGAGTGTTGGTGGGTATTTTTATTTTTTATGTAAAAATGGGTACTTTTGAACAAAAATAAAAAATATTTTTAAAAAATCTTCAATTACATTTCTATTTTTTAATAAATATAATTTAGTTGTTCCGCTCCACCTATTCCAATTTTCTCAAAGGATCATGTCCTTAAATAATTCCAAACTATGAATGACGGTAACGGCATTCCAATATCTGATGGGAAAAAAATTAAGATGAATGTATCACTTACTTTTAATTCTGTACGTATAGTTTTGACACCCCTATATTTAAAATAGGAATTTTGCACATTTCCTACCATCTTAAGATCCTTCTGTAATAATTTAATTTTTAGAACTAAAATCTCAATTTTCCCCTCGAGCTCATTAAACACCGAGGTGAACCCCCTAGCTAGACGTACACATTTCTTTCATGTAGTCTTAGGTTAGAACATGTTGTAATATTTGACCCTGAAGATATTACAGTATTCGAAGTATAAATGTCTCTTTTTATACTTTTTTCTTTTCCTTTTTTTTAAACCGCAAGATTTTTCTCCTTTAAACAAAAAACAAAGTAATAAAAACAAAATATAAATTTCCTTATGGCTTGAAAGAATATAATATTTAATATTCTGGTCATGAGTTGTCTCTATATGAAATACGAGACACGAGGTCATTGCGGAGAGACAAGAAACATGAGACAGCTTTAATATCTCACGTTGCTGAGAACCGTCACCACATTGGGTTTACTTGAATGACTGTTAGAAGTGAAAACAACTTTGTCTAGCTAATCATACCTAATCATACAATGTAATAAAAACACATAATCTAACTGCAATGTTCAAAAATTAGTTTGAGTCTCCACTCAGGTCTTTTGTGCCAGGCGAGCCTCCAAGCTGTACCTCCAAACTTCATCCGTTCATTTCGGTGACTCGGCTCTTCGGATCTCGAATATCACATTTCTTGAGAGTTTAGGGTTCAAAATTACATTTTTGACAATAAATTCGCTATTTCTCATTATTTATAATAGTGTTGGTATCATTACACGCAGAATTGAAATCTGTAAATTTTAATTTCTTTTATTGTGTTGTAAGTGTTCAATATAACACTAAATACGAACATAAAATTGCTTAAAATGGCCGCCATTTACACATTTTCTATTCGATTTTTCTGAATTTCAATATTGTTCTATATGAGCACACTATAGTCCCCCGTATAGTTCATGTTGCTATCTTATATTTTGTTGCGTCATGTTGAAAATAACTTTCTCCTTACACTTCTTAATCCCGAGAGAATCTAGCTAAATCTACACATTTTATCATGGAGTCTTGGGTTAGATCCCATTCTTTCATCTTTCCTATCAGATAAAGAAAGCTTGATCAACACTTGTTCTTTTGATTAGATGAGTCTTTATTTTTTGCTTTTTTGTAAGGCGATTTTATTGTTCAGGATATTGTTAAAATCTTGCAAACTACTGAACTTATTTGTTGTACAGTAAGTTGTAATTAGCGTTAAAACCATAAAACAATTTTCTCACAGCCAAATTATATGTTGTTGATTAAAGTGATAATGAAATATGTCGACAAATCTGGTCTTCTATTTTGCAGCAGCAAATAAATTGTTATAACTTGTGATTTACTACACAGAATTCAAAATAAAATTCACTTTCAATTATAGTTTAATTGATTTAAAAAAATGTTACAAATAAAACTGGTTTCTGAAAACTGTCGTAAAAATAACAACTTAAAATTAAAAAAAAAAAGGATAACGGTTTTCCTCTCAAAGGAAGTTTTATCTGACCACAACAGAAAAATGTCAACACATTACACTTTTTGTATGTCAGTTTTAAATTAACAAAAAACTCAAATAATTTATAATTTATAAAACAATTACACCCCCCCCCTCTATAAATTGATAAAACTCTCATGTCACTTGTATATATGCATTAGAGTGACTCAGAGTAAAATATAAACAACAGATGTTTTCAAAGCATAAGGTCACCAGACAGCGACGCTCACCACTCAAGTGTTTATAATCATCAATGGTTGTAGCATAATATTTACTGCCACTTTAATCACAATACACAGAGGAATCCAATCATAGCATTTAACTTTTAGAGTGCTTTTTATGTATGGTGTCCCTGTTTACAGTAGCTGTAGAATTTGTAACTTCTCGATATATGAATATTGTTGTGCGCTATTTAACCTAGTATTGTTGGGTTTAAAGAATCTTTACTGGATGTATTAAAAATCCAATATGTTCAGAGGTATTATTGTAATATTCTAAAAAATAAGATATTTGTCGACTCAACCTTCAGAAATTGTCATTATATTACAATTATTCTGCAAACTATTATGCTCTACTCAAAAAATATCATCATGACGTCACGATCACAAAACTCAAACAAGTTGCACAACGTTTCCCTTTAATAAGAAACCTTTCTAGATTTAATTAATTTCTAATTTTCTTCTAATCTAAGGTTTTGCTTTCTCATGTATACGTAGTGCAAACTGTTGACCCGATGGGAATGATAAAAGAAGGAAAAATAACTCAAGAAACAGCTAGGGTCCCTCGGGATTGCAACTACCATACCCACTAAAGTGAACCTCTGAAGGTTCTAACCTAACCTAACCTAACGCTAGAACCAGCTAGGGTCCCTCGGAATTGCCACTACCATACCCACTAAAGTGAACATCTGAGGGTTCTAACCTAACCTAACCTAACCTAACTCAAGAACCAGCTAGGGTCCCTCGGGATTACCACTACCATACCCACTAAAGTGAACCTCTGAGGGTTCTAACCTAACCTAACCTAACCTAACTCAAGAACCAGCTAGGGTCCCTCGGGAATGCCACTACCATACCCACTAAAGTGAACCTCTGAGGGTTCTAACCTAACCTAACCTAACTCAAGAACCAGCTGGGGTCCCTCGGGATTACCACTACCATACCCACTAAAGTGAAACTCTGAGGGTTCTAACCTAACCTAACCTAACCTAACTCAAGAACCAGCTAGGGTCCCTCGGGAAAGCCACTACCATACCCACTAAAGTGAACCTCTGAGGGTTCTAACCTAACCTAACCTAACTCAAGAACCAGCTGGGGTCCCTCGGGATTACCACTACCATACCCACTAAAGTGAAACTCTGAGGGTTCTAACCTAACCTAACCTAACTCAAGAACCAGCTGGGGTCCCTCGGGATTACCACTACCAAACCCACTAAAGTGAAACTCTGAGGGTTCTAACCTAACCTAACCTAACTCAAGAACCAGCTGGGGTCCCTCGGGATTACCACTACGATACCCACTAAAGTGAACCTCTGAGGGTTCTAACCTAACCTAACCTAACTCAAGAACCAGCTGGGGTCCCTCGGGATTACCACTACCATACCCACTAAAGTGAAACTCTGAGGGTTCTAACTAACCTAACCTAACTCAAGAACCAGCTGGGGTCCCTCGGGATTACCACTACAATACCCACTAAAGTGAACCTCTGAGGGTTCTAACCTAACCTAACTTAACTCAAGAACCAGCTGGGGTCCCTCGGGATTACCACTACCATACCCACTAAAGTGAAACTCTGAGGGTTCTAACCTAACCTAACCTAACCTAACTCAAGAACCAGCTATGGTCCCTCGGGAATGCCACTACCATACCCACTAAAGTGAACCTCTGAGGGTTCTAACCTAACCTAACCTAACTCAAGAACCAGCTGGGGTCCCTCGGGATTACCACTACCTTACCCACTAAAGTGAAACTCTGAGGGTTCTAACCTAACCTAACCTAACTCAAGAACCAGCTGGGGTCCCTCGGGATTACCACTACAATACCCACTAAAGTGAACCTCTGAGGGTTCTAACCTAACCTAACTTAACTCAAGAACCAGCTGGGGTCCCTCGGGATTACCACTACCATACCCACTAAAGTGAACCTCTGAGGGTTCTAACCTAACCTAACCTAACTCAAGAACCAGCTAGGGTCCCTCGGGATTGCCACTACCATACCCACTAAAGTGAACCTCTGAAGGTTCTAACCTAACCTAACTTAACTCAAGAACCAGCTGGGGTCCCTCGGGATTACCACTACAATACCCACTAAAGTGAACCTCTGAGGGTTCTAACCTAACCTAACCTACTCTCTATAAGTTATTAACTAAACAATAATTTTTTGTAGTTATTTGGCAAATAAATAAAGAAATTTACTAAACAATTGTTAAAAGAAATATTTAATACTACGGAAGCTTTACTAGCCATCGTTGCTCATTTTATTTTTTATTTTCCTTTCTCATTTATACATAATATTGACAAACTGGATGAAACAAATTGATGTTGAGATTTTATGCAAATAGGCTAGTTTTCTCTACAGTTTCCTCGGTGAAATTTTCTTATATATATATTTAGAGAATCAGGTTTGTAAGTTGTCAGATACAGTCCAAAATTTTATTTTTTGGTCCATACATATATCGGAATCATAATATTTTGGAAAAGTTTCATAACGTAAGAGAAATCTGGCATAGGCAGATGATTTTTTAAATATGTTTCAGACAAAAAGAAAGGGATTTTATTTCCGCCATTGACCGGAAGCCTTATTTATTTCGTCAATTTTTGGTATTTTCGTTTGAGTTATTTTAATAAATATTGGCTTCTGTAAGTATTGAGATGAAACACATAAGAATTTTCGAAAAGAATGTTACTATAAAACTGGTTAGGTTAGGTATTAAATATTTGAACCAAATTTGTATACTAAAATAAAAGAAGCATCATTATCCTCACTTTGAGTTTGGGCGTTGTTGCATTCCTAAAACTCGGATAAAACTTCTGAAAACGGAAAAGTACTTTTATATATTGGAAACTACAAAATTTTGCAAATAAACTCAGGTTGCATTCAATTAAAAAGTCCCACATTTCGAGGACACTCTAAATATACCACTTCACTCTATTATCACATTCTGCTATATTTAAAAAATGGCAGATTAATATTTAATCTGACCTTGTTGTGTACTGAGATAATGTGTAAAAAAATAATCCTAATCATCTACCGCTCTAACATGGCCTCTTCAGTGTATAAATTTAGTTGATCAAAGCTTGTGATATCAGTCTTTCATTGACAGTGAACTTCAACACGTCTGATATTTACATAGTAAAATTTTAGTGTTTATTTAAATTGAATAAAATGTTTTCAGGAAAGGTAGTATTAATAACTGGATCAAGTTCAGGTATTGGTGCAGGAGCGGCGGTTTATTTGTCTAAACTGGGCGCAAATGTAACCATTACTGGGCGTAACGTTGAGAAACTAAACAAAGTGGCTAAACAATGCGAAGAAGTCAGCAAGAAACAACCTCTCGTAGTAGTTGGTGATTTGAGTGATGAAGATTTTCTGAAAATTCTTTTAGAAAAAACAATTAAACATTACAAAAAACTGGACGTTCTTGTTAACAACGCTGGTATATATCTTTCGGGAGGATTACTGGATACTTCGGTGGAAGTATACGAGAAAATATTAAAAGTTAATTTGCACGCTGTTTTTATCCTTACAAAGTTGGCAACACCGTATTTAGTACACACCAAAGGTAATGTTGTTAATATATCGAGCGTAGCTGGTTTAAGGTCACTTCCTGGACGGCTCGCTTATTGCATGTCGAAAGCTGCACTGGATCAGTTCACCCGTTGTGTTGCTTTGGAGTTGGCCAGCAAAGGAGTTCGCGTTAATTCAGTAAATCCAGGTCCTATTTATACGGATATCATCACAAATACCGGTTTATCTGAAGAACAATCTAAGAAAGCCTTCGACGAATATGGAAAAACTGTTCCTCTTAAACGTGTCGGTACAGTAGATGAAGTCGCAAGATCCATTGCGTTCTTTGCTAGTGATGAAAATGCAAGTTACATTACTGGAGTGACTCTTTCTGTGGATGCTGGTTTTGCAATTATGTGTGGTAAACTTCCCGAGTGAAAACTGGGTGTTGCTATAAAACGTTTCAACAAGTTAATTTAATAAAAATAATTATGTATAGCTGTTTACATTATATATATATTTGTTGTTATTGAATATACTTTAAAATGTTACATTATACAAGTGGAGAAAATGTTTAAATTAGGCAACAGAATCCTGTGGTGTATTAAGAAATAAAAAAAATTGAACGAACATGACATTTATAAAACAACTTTTTAAAGCTGTGGATTTGTTTGTCGTATAATTTTTTTTTTAAAAATGGGTATCCTTATGGTACTTTGGAACAAACCGTAGCTTTGTTTTCTTAAAAGGAAAAATACATTTGTTATGTTATTTTAAACACATTTATATATTTAACAACTCATACTTTTCAGAAATGTCGATACATTGTTTATTTTCAATGGCGTTATAAAAATTCATCACTATTTATTTGTTACAGTGAAAATCTTTAAACAAAACCAAGACCTGAAAACCCTTTCATTTTTTTTTAGATAATAATGTATTATAATTTGTTTTAAATAAAAATGTTGGTTTCAAAATAATTTTGTTGTTAAATTAAAATTTCAAACAATACGTGATTAATAAGAATTAAATTATAATTATGAACCAGTTTATTTTTCAATAAAATATAAATATTACCAATTTAACTAAATTCTAAAATAGGGTTTTTTCATTGTTGAAATTGTTAAGAATTTGTTCGTGAACAAAATGTCTTTACCATTTAATTTACGCCTTTTAAAATAAATTGCTTTTCTTTAAATAAAAAAAAAAAAATAAATAAAAAAAAAAAAAAAAAAAAAAAGTCGTCAAGTTCCCCTTGTAGAGACACTATGTTGTAGATAGCCTATATTGAGATTTACTCAAAATACATCCACAAACTGTTTACAATATTTATTCATTAAGTTTATTAACCACGTTTCGTAAAACGTCCAGTATTTGTTAGAAGTAAATAGAACAGTAAATGTCATTCTTATCAGCTACCTGTTAAAGTAGAAAGTTTCTATCACAAATTGTTTGCATTCATTATCTGTTATTGCTTTAGTGGTTAGTTTATCTTGTATACATTACTTGTGTCCCAATCAATTAGTGTTTACGATACAAAAATATTGTAGGCCTACACATTGCTTTCCGATGGTGGTTAAGTAAACAATAATAACTTTAAATCATATTATTTTCTTGTGTTTAGACGTGTAATTTTTTTAAATTTTTCTTTTTAACAAATGTTAAAAACAGTATTTAATTTACAAAACGCTAATTTGAATATTTTCCTTACTAGGAATTGTTTCTTAGTTTATTTTTTACTTTACTTTATAATTAATACGTCGTAATAAGGTCAAGATAAGAAACATTTTGATTTTGAGTCTTTTTTCAAAATGGAAATATTTCTAAAAATATTATAATTATAATTACTTTAATGAGAACTGTCTGTAAGTATAACCATATAATCCACATCGGCAGTTTTATCGTCTTTTGAATATATTTTTTTACATAAATAAATTTCAGCCATTTTGTAACTTCTGAACTGAATTTTATAGGTAACTTACTAAACTCAGATAAATATTGCCTAAAATGTGTCATCATAATTTATTAAATGTGTTAATTTAAAACCATCTACAACTGTAGAAACATTTTAATACTTTTTTCAATTATAAATGCACGTTTTAATTATTTACCAACATTATTGACCAAATGTATATTATTGTTAAAATGTCAAAAATATACAAATGTTCCTGTTACTCGCTGGATGTTGTTAAACTCTACCAATTTACTATTTGTTATAAGTTCTAATTTTATTATCATTAATATAGTACACCAATTTTCTCACTGTCAAATTGTATGTTTTTTATAAAAATGATATAGAAATATGTCGACAAATCTGGTCTTCTGTTTTACAGCAGACACAATTGTTATAACTCGAAAACGACTACACCGATTTCAAAACAAAATTCACTTTCCATTATCGTTTAAGTCATAATCAAATATGTCACAGATAAAACAATTGTAGTTGCTGAAAACTGTAGTACTAATAACAAATTTTAATGATTTTCCTCTCAGGGGAAGTTTTATATGACCATAAAGAAAAATGTCAACACACTCTACACTTTGTATGTCTTAGTTTCTAATTTAACACTTTTTTTAAATAGGGTAGGGTAAAAAACTCAAATATGTTGTAATAAAAATTGATATAACTTTCATGTTATTTGTTAATATCCATTAATCTTAATATTATATATAAAAACAACTGATGTTTCCAAAGAACAGGGTTACCAGAGATCAAGGCCATTTGTAAACATCAATGGTATATATTTACTGCCACTTTAATCATATAAAATCACAATGCAAAGAGCAAGGCAATCACGACATTTAACTTTAGTGTTTTTTTTCTGGAATGGTTTTTACAGTAGTTCTAGATTTAGTAACTTCTTGGTCAATGAATTCTTGGTGCTGTGTACCATTTAACCTAACGTTGGATTTACAAAACTATGTATTAAATGTATGAAAATATGTTGAAAGAAATATTTGTAACTTGTCTCTCAGATACTGTGAATACTTCAATTATTATGCAACTTGCACTTTAGTTGTTTAACTCATTATTGATAATATTATCATCATGACATGGCACGATCATAAAACTCATTATCGTATTGCACATTTTCCTTAATAATAATAAAATCTATAAAGAAACTTTTAAAGTTTTCTTATTTTTTTCTAATCTAACATTTTATCTTCTCACATATAAGTTGTATAAAAAACCTTTAACTTTACAAAAAGAAACAAAAGTTGTAGCATTGTTGTGTTTATTGTTCGTTAAAGGATAACCGAGTTATCGAGAAAAAAACTGAAAACATAATTTCCTTTTTGTTGCCTACAACACTCAAGACTAGCCAGAAACCTAAATTTATGTTGAATTATGAAACTTTTGTAAATATTAATAACGAAAACTAAAGTACAGTATTTGTTGAACCTTAAATTCTTTGACCTACAATTTAAAAGTGATATATATTTTGTCTCTTGTAATTTTGTAATGTTAATTTTTTAAATATTATTTGACATTAAACGTTTATACTGGTTTTGAAAATATAGGCCAACACAGTAAAGACTTTGTTTTTTCTAAACATGTAAAATGTTATATAAATATGGGAATGTCCAATATAAAGTCAATATATCATCTAGTTTAAAACATATAGTATTTTTTGTAGAAAAAAAAAACGGATTGTCTTGCAAAAGAAGGGTTTTAACCTAACCTAACTTTTTTCATTATTTTAATATATGAAATATTCTCCAGAAGTTATCCGCCCTATTTCAAAAACACCCCTATTAAAAAAAAATGAATTAAAATTTATATAGGAACAGCCATTTTAAAGAAAATGGTAATAGTTTAAAGTTCTTGATTTTTTATAGCAATTTAATAGGGTTAATAAATTTTGATTTGATACAAGGAGTACACAAAAATTATAATCCTTCCCTCTTGCGTAAAGGTCTGCAAAAACTGTACTAAAATTATTAAAATACTAATGTCTGGTGGAGGCGTACCAATTTCAAATTTTCTACACAACTGTTTCTAATTAGAAAATTGGTCTTATTCTTAGGAATCAAAAGTTTAAAAAAAAAACAATTTAAGGTGACCTGTACAATGATAGGGTTTAGATACATTAAAATAGATTGGCATAATATGTCCGTCTTCCATTAGGAAATATTGAGTCAACACAAACATATTTGGAACTATTGCTTCCGTCCTAATACCGTTTCTCATATTACATACCTGCTATTCTAGTACCCTTAAAATAAATTTATGCTCTATTTAATGACAGTTCCGTGTTTCATCAATGTACAGGATGTTTTCGACATCTCCTTACAAACTTTGGGCTATTGTTCCTAGGGTAAAGAGAAGCCAAAAACTTAACATAATCTAGGGTCTATCTTGGGTTCGATGTCCGTTAGTGTTTTTTACACACAATTTTTTTTTTAATTAACAGCTTTGCCCTACAAAATTAAAACAAATTTGGGTGAATTGGTGCTATTGTTATTTTCAGTTAGTATGTTACCGGTAAGTTCTATTATTGTAAATCAACTTCTTTCAAAATGACGGGCATTCAAAGCTTTTAAATTGAAATAATTGTAGCCATATTACACAAAATTACAAGAACAACTTTTTATTTAATTTTAAGACAAATCCATAGATGCTTTTGTTTTAACAATTGGTGAAAAATAAACGAGACTTGAAATTCCTTGTCTGGCCGTGCATGGCCAGTGTTCTTGTCCTCTTCAGACTAATTGAACAACAATGGAATGAATAAATGAAGTTGTTTTTTATGTATAAATTTTAATTGGAGTTTTATTTACATTTATCTATTAACAGTAACTGTTTATTAACTGAAACACTAGTAGTTGTACAAAAATTCTTTTATGAGGTTAAATGAGTATGAGAATTGCTGTAGTTACTTATTGATACTAGAAATTCAACAAACCAGCTGTTATTATTATAAATAATAGATCAGCTGACCAGTTAATTTATTAACAATGAAAACCGTTGTCTTTTTAGTACAAGAACCAACAGTTTGAAATAAAGACTTTGCAGAATTTTATGATCTTTAAAAGTTGTCTGAAGCATGTTTTAAAGTTACATTTACACTTTAAGAACTAATTTTAAAAAAATCAATATCCCTACCAAGTATTTCTTAAAACAAGATGTATTTTTAAGCATTTTCCGCAATATTATTGCACACTTTTTTTTCCTTTTTGTCTAAAAATGTTTAGCTACTTTTACTGTAAAAATTATCATTTTCTGTTATCTGACGCGGAAATGGAAATCTCTTAAAATGTAAGTTGCAACATATGATAATATTTAATTAAGATATTGCAAAGTACTTCCTAATATTACAACATGTCTTGTGTAAATTAAGATAGGTTATCGTGTCCATTCCGTTATCTATCTTTCTTTAAAGAAATCAATTCAAAACCTCTGATAAAGTTTTAGTATCAACATTTCTTTAAATTAGAATAAAAATATTTCAAAAAAAATTAGTGGTAATAACATGATCAATTTCAGGCATTGTCGTTGCAGCTGTAATTCAATTTGCTGAACTGGGCTTTTGTGCAGTCGTCACTGCAATGAAACATTTTAACGATAAATCACAGGTTAGGTTATGCATCTATTATTGAAAAAATTATCTCTGCAAAACAAGTAGAATATGAAATAGAAAATAAAAGGTACAATTAAATTACACCAACATTTCCACCCACAATCAAATGAAAAGGGACCAAAATTAATCGTCATTAAAAGTTTTATCCTATAAGTAAGCAATAAAAACATAAAAATAAACCATGGATCTCTGAAAAAAAGATTGATGTACTTAAATAATGCCTCTACTTGCTTCGCAGCGCTTCTTCTTGGGCTACCGTAATTATTGGACTGTATATAAAAAGTTAGTCCAAAATAATCAATAGATATAGTCAAATTCTTACTACTTGGCCCAGTATACGTAGTATATTTGCTATGTTACTATTATATTTGCTAATAACTAAATTTTCGAACTTTTAAGTTTTTTAACTGATCTTCATCTATCATCCGTTTTTTTTTTTTGTTTTTTTATACGCAGAATTGAAATCTGTAAATAATAACTTAAATTAAAAAATAAAATTTTAGCGGTTTTAACTCAAATAAATTAAAATTTACAAATCAATTACACAACCCCGCCCCTCCTCATAACTTGATATAATTGTCATATTACTTGTATATATGAATCCGATTGAAATATAAACAACAGATGTTTCCAAAGAACAGGGTCACCATTCAAGTGAAACTTTACATTTACTGCCACTTTAATCACAATACACAGAGGAATCCAATCATAGCATTTAATTTTTTAGAGTGCTTTTTATGTATGGTGTCCCTGTTTACAGTAGCTGTAGAATTAGTAACTTCTCAATCTATGAATATTTTTGTGCGCTATTTAACCTAGTATTGTTGGGTTTAAAGAATCTTTACTGGATGTATTAAAACATCCAATATATTTAAAGGTATTATTGAAATAATCTAAAAGATAAGATATTTGTCGACTGAACCTTCAGAAATTGTCATTATATTACAATTATTCTGCAAATTGTACTTTTGTTGCTCTACTCAACAAATATCATGACGTCACGATCACAAAACTCAAACAAGTTGCACAACGTTTCCCTTTAATAAAAAACCTTTCTAGATTTAATTAATTTCTAATTTTCTTCTAATCTAAGGTTTTGCTTTCTCATGTCTTCGTAGTGCAAACTGTTGACCCGATAGGAAAGATAAAAGAAGGAAAAATAACTCAAGAACCAGCTGGGGTCCCTCGGGATTGCCAGTACCATACCCACTAAAGTGAACCTCTGAGGGTTCTAACCTAACCTAACCTAACTCTAGAACCAGCTAGGGTCCCTCGGGATTACCACTACCATACCCACTAAAGTGAACCTCTGAGGGGTTCTAATCTAACCTAACCTAACTCAAGAACCAGCTAGGGTCCCTCGGGATTACCACTACCATACCCACTAAAGTGAACCTCTGAGGGGTTCTAATCTAACCTAACCTAACTCAAGAACCAGCTAGGGTCCCTCGGGATTACCACTACCATACCCACTAAAGTGAACCTCTGAGGGGTTCTAACCTAACCTAACCTACTCTCTATAAGTTAATAACTAAACAATAATTTTTTTGTAGTTATTTGGCAAATAAATCAAGAAATTTACTAAACAATTGTTAAAAGAAGTATTTAATACTTAAGGTTTACTCGGAATTGTTGCTCACTTTATTTTTTATTTTCCATTCTCATTTATACATCGTATTGCCAAACTGGGTAAAACAAATTGATGTTGAGGTTTTATGCAAATAGGCTAGTTTTCTCTACGTTTTCCTTGGTGAAATTGTATTATATATATTTATAGAATAAGGTTTGTAAGTTGTCAGATACAGTCCAAAAGTTTTTTTTAAATGTCCATACATATATCGGAATCATAATGTTTTGGAAAAGTATAATAACTTGAGAGAAATCTGGCATAGGCTGATGATTTTTTAAATATGTTTCAGACATAAGAATGGGATTTTATTTGTGCCATTGACCGGAAGCCTTATTTATTTCGTCAATTTTTAGTATTTTCGTTTGAGTTATTTTAATAAATCTTGGCTTATGTAAGTATTGAGATGAAACAAATAAAATATTTCGAAAAGAATGTTACTATAAAACTGGTTAGGTTAGGTATTAAATATTTGAACCAAATGTTTATACTAAAATAAAAGAAGTATCATTACCCTCACTTTGAGTTTGGGCGTTGTTGCATTCTTAAAACTCGGATAATACTTCTGAAAACGGAAAAGTACTTTTATATAATGGAAACTGTAAACTACAAAATTTTGCAAATAAATTCAGGTTGCATTCAATTAAAAAGTCCCACATTTCGAGGACACTCTAAATATACCACTTCACTCTATTATCACATTCTGCTATATTTAAAAAATGGCAGATTAATATTATATCTGACCTTGTAGTGAATTGAGATAAAATGTAAAAAAATAATCCTAATCATCTACCGCTCTAACATGGCCTCTTCAGTGTATAAATTTAATTGATCAAAGCTTGTGATATCAGTCTTTCTTAAAGAGTGAACTTCAACACATCTGTGATTTAAATAGTAAAATTTTTGTGTTTATTTAAATTGAATAAAATGTTTTCAGGAAAGGTAGTATTGATAACTGGATCAAGTTCAGGTATTGGTGCAGGAGCGGCGGTTTATTTGTCTAAATTGGGCGCAAATGTAACCATTACTGGGCGTAACGTTGAGAAACTAAACAAAGTGGCTAAACAATGCGAAGAATTCAGCAAAAAACGACCTCTCGTAGTAGTTGGTGATTTGAGTGATGAAGGTTTTCTAAAGATTCTTTTAGAAAAAACAATTAAACATTACAAAAAACTGGACGTTCTTGTTAACAACGCTGGTATATATCTTTCGGGAGGATTACTGGATACTTCGGTGGAAGTATACGAAAACATATTGAAAGTTAATTTGCACGCTGTTTTTATCCTTACAAAGTTGGCAATGCCGTATTTAGTAGAAACTAAAGGTAATGTTGTTAATATATCGAGCGCAGCTGGTTTCAGATCATTTCCTACAATCCTTGCTTACTGCATGTCGAAAGCTGCACTGGATCAGTTCACCCGTTGTGTTGCTTTGGAGTTGGCCAGCAAAGGAGTTCGTGTTAATTCAGTAAATCCAGGTCCTATTTATACGGATATCATCACAAATACCGGTCTATCTGAAGAACAATCTAAGAAAGTCTTAGACGAATATGGGGAATGTGCTCCTCTTAAACGTGTCGGTACAGTCGATGAAGTCGCAAGATCCATTGCGTTCCTTGCTAGTGATGAAAATGCAAGTTATATTACTGGAGTGACTCTTTCTGTGGATGCTGGTTTTGCAATTGTGTGTGGTAAACTTCCCGAGTGAAAACTGGGTGTTGCAATAAAACGTTTCAACAAGTTAATTTAATAAAAATAATTATGTATACCTCTTACACATTATATATATATATATATATATATATATATATATATATATATATTATTTACCGCATGTCATTAGTATTATAAGTTGTTTTATTGTTATTGAATATACTTTAAAATGTTTCATTATACAAGTGGAGAAAATGTTTATACTAGGCAATAGAGTGCTGTGGTGTATTAAGAAATAAAAAAAATTGAACGAACATGACATTTATAAAACAACTTTTTAAAGCTGTGGATTTATTTGTCGTAAAATTTTTTTTTAAATGGGTGTCCTTATAGTACTTTGGAAAAAACCATAGCTTTGTTTTCTTAAAAGGAAAAATACATTTGATATGTTATTTTAAACACATTTGTATATTTAACAAATCATACTTTTCAGAAATGTCGATACTATTGTTTATTTTCAATAGCATTATAAAAAATTAGTCACTATTTATTTATTACGGTGAAAATCTTTAAACAAAACAAAGACCTCAAAACCCTTTCATTTTGTTTTAAAAAATAATGTATTATAATTTGATTTAAATAAAAATGTTGGTTTCTAAATAATTTTGTTGTTTATATTAAAATTTGAAACAATAAATGATTAATAAGATTTAAATCATAATTTGAACCAGTTTATTTTTCAGTATAATAAATTATTTATTAGAAATTTAAATAAATTCGAAAATAGGTTTTTTTCATTGTTGAAATTGTTAAGAATTTGTTCGTGAATTTGCCTTTACCATTTATTTACGCCTTTTAAAATCAATTTGTTCGTGAATTTGTCTTTACCTTTTAATTTACGCCTTTTAAAATCAACTGCTTTTCTTTAAAAAAAATAATAATTAAAAAAAAAAAAAAAAATAGTTGTTTTCCCCTTGTAGGGACACTATGTTGTAGATATATTGATATTTACTCAAAATACACTAACAAACTTTTTATAATATTTATTCATTAAGTTTATTAACCACGTTTCGTAAAACGACCTGTATCTGTAAGAAGTAAATAGAACAGTAAATGTCATTCTTATCAGCTACCTGTTAAAGTAGAAAGTTTCTATCACAAATTGTTTGCATTCATTATCTGTTATTGCTTTAGTGGTTAGTTTATCTTGTATACATTACTTGTGTCCCAATCAATTAGTGTTTACAATACAAAAATATTGTAGGCCTACACATTGCTTTCCGATGGTGGTTAAGTAAACAATAATAACTTTAAATCATATTATTTTCTTGTGTTTAGACGTGTAATTTTTTAAAATTTTTCTTTTTAACAAATGTTAAAAACAGTATTTAATTTACAAAACGCTAATTTGAATATTTTCCTTACTAGGAATTGTTTCTTAGTTTATTTTCTACTTTACTTTATAATTAATACGTCGTAATAAGGTCAAGATGAGAAACATTTTGATTTTGAGTCTTTTTTCAAAATGGAAATATATCTAAAAATATTATAATTATAATTACTTTAATGAGAACTGTCTGTGAGTATAACCATATAGTTCACATCGGCAGTTTTATCGTCTTTTGAATATAATTTTTTAAATAAATAAATTTCAGCCTTTTTGAAACTTCTGAACGGAATTTTATAGGTAACTTACTTAACTCAAATAAATATTGCCTAAAATGTGTCATAATAATTTATTAAATGTGTCACTTTAAAACCATCTATAACTGTAAAACCATTTAATACTTTTTTTCAATTTTATTATAAATGCACGTTTTAATTATGTACCAACATTAATTACCAAATGTATATTGTTGTTAAAATGTCAAAAATATACAGGAGAATATAGAGTTCCTGTTACTCGCTGGATGTTGTTAAACTCTACCAATTTATTATTTGTTATAAGATCTAATTATCGTTATAATAATACACCAATTTTCTCAGAGTCAAATTATATGTTTTTTATGAAAATGATATAGAAATTTGTCGACAAATCTGGTCGTCTGTTTTACAGCAGAAACAATAGTTATAACTCGAAAACCACTACATCGATTTCAAAACAATATTCACTTTCCATTATCGTTTAAATCATAAACATATATATCACATATAAAACATATGTAGTTGCTGAAAACTGTAGTACCAATAACAAATTTTAATGATTTTCCTCTCAGGGGAAGTTTTATATGACCATGAAGAAAAATGTCAACACACTACTCTTTGTATGTCTCAGTTTCTAATATAACACTTTTTTTAATAGGATAGGTTACAAAACTCAAATAAATTATAATAAAACAGTGACACTGCACCCCTTTCAAACTTGATATAATTTTCATGTTATTTGTAAATATCCATTAATCTTTATATAAAAACAACTGATGTTTCCAAAGAATAGGGTTACCAGAGATCAAGGCCATTTGTAAACATCAATGGTTGCAGCATAATATAATATATATTTACTGTCATTTTAATCACAATAAATCACAATGCAAAGAACAAGGCAATCATGACATTTAACTTTATAGTTTTTTTTTTTTTTTCCTGGAATGGTTTTTACAGTAGTTCTAGATTTAGTAACTTCTTGGTCAATGAATTCTTGGTGCTGTGGACCATTTAGCCTACTAGACTCTAACTTTGGATTTACAAAACTATGTATTAAATGTATGAAAATATGTTGAAAGAAATCTTTGTGACTTGTCTCTCAGATACTGTGAATATTTCAATTGTTATGCAACTTGCACTTTGGTTGTGTAACTCATTATTGATAATATTATCATCATGACATGGCACGATCATAAAACTCAATCGTATTGCACAACATTTTCCTTAATAATAATAAATTCTATACAGAAACTTTAAAGGTTTTCTTATTTTTTTCTAATCTAACATTTTATCTTCTCACATATAAGGTTTATAAAAACCTTTAACTGCAACAAAATTTGTAGCATTGTTGTTTTTATTGTTCGAAAAGGATAACCGAGTTATCGAGAAAAACCTGAAAACATAATTTCATTTTGTTGCCTACAATACTCAAGACTAGCCAGAAACCTAAATTTATTTTGAATTATAAAAATTATTTGTAAAAATTTCGAATTTTTTACCACAACTGTTTCAAAAAAATTTGAGAGCTTTATATATTTTTTTAAATTCCGATTTGTGTAGTTGCTCCTAAAGGATAACATTTTAGTTTGAAGAAAATTGGTCTTATTCTTAGGAATCAAAAGTTTAAAAAATTAAAACAAGAACACCTGTACAATGATAGGCTTTAGGATACATTAAAATAGATTAGAATAATATGTCCGTCTTCCATTAGGAAATATTGAGTCAACACAAACATATTTGGAACTATTGCTTCCGTCCTAATACCGTTTCTCATACCTGCTATTCTAGTACCCTTAAAATAAATGTATGCTCAATTTAATGACAGTTCCGTGTTTCATCAATGTACAGAGTGTTTCCGACATCTCCTTACAAACTTTGGGCTTTTGTTCCTAGGGTAAAAAGAAGCCAAAAACTGAACATAATCTAGGGTCTATCTTGGGTTCGTTGTCCGTTTGTGTTTTTTTACACACAATTTTTTTTAATTAACAGCTTTGCTCTACAAAATTAAAACAAATTTGTGTGAATTGATGCTATTGTTAGTTTCAGTTAGTATGTTAAGTTCTATTATTGTAAATCAACTTCTTTCAAAATGACGGACATTCAAAGCTTTTAAATTGAAATAATTTGTAGCCATTTTAGAACAAAATTACAAGAACAACTTTTTATTAAATTTTAAGAAAAATGCATAGTTTTTACAATTGGGTGAAAAATAAACGAGACTTGAAATTCCTTGCCTGGCCGTGCATGGCCAGTGTTCTTGTCCTCTTCAGACTAATGGAACAACAATGGAATGAATAAATGAAGTTGTTTTTTATGTATAATTTTTAATTGGAGTTTTATTTACATTTATCTATTAACAGTAACTGTTTATTAACTGAAACACTAATAGTTGTACAAAAATGTCTTTTATGAAGTTAAATAAGTATGAGCATTGATGTAGTTACTCTTTGATACTAGAAATTCAACAAACCAGCTTTTATTATTACAAATAATAGATCAGCCGACCAGTTAATTTATTAACAGTGAAACCAGTTGTTTTTTAGTACAAGAACCAACAGTTTGAAATAAATACTTTGCAGAATTTTATGATCTTTAAATGTTGTCCGAAGCATGTTTTAAAGTTAAATTTACACTTTAAGAACTAATTGAAAAATAAATCAATATCCCTACCAAGTATTTCTTAAAACAAGAAGTATTTTCAAGCATTTTCCGCAATATTATTGCACACTTTTTTTGCCTTTTTGTCTAAAAATGTTTAGCTATTTTTACTGTAAAAATTATCATTTTCTGTTATCAGACGCGGAAATGGAAATCTCTTAAAATACTTAAAATCTAAGTTGCAACATATGATAACATTTATTCAAGATATTGTTAAGTACTTCCTAATATTACAACATGTCTTGTGTAAATTAAGATAGGTTATCGTGTCCATTACGTTGTGTATCTTTCTTTAAAGAAATCACTTCAAAACCTCTGATAAAGTTTTAGTATCAACGTTTCTTTAAATTAGAATAAACATGTTTTCAGAAAAATTAGTTGTAATAACATGATCATATTTAGGCATTGTTGTTGCAGCTGTAATTCAATTTGCTGAACTGGGCTTTAGTGCAGTCGTCACTGCAATGAAATATTTACACGATAAATCACAGGTTAGGTTATGCATCTATTATTGAAAAAATTATCTCTGCAAAACAAGTAGAAAATGAAATAGAAAATAAAAGGTGCAATTAAATTACACCAACATTTCCACCCACAATCAAATGAAAAGGGACCAAAATTAATCGTCGTTAAAAGTTTTATCCTGTAAGTAAGCAATAAAAACATGAAAATAAACCATGGATCTCTGAAAAAAAAAGATTGATGTACTTAAATAATGCCTCTACTTGTTTCGCAGTGCTTCTTCTTGGGCTACCGTAATTATTGGACTGTATATAAAATGTTAGTCCAAATTAATCAATAGATATAGTTAAATTCTGACTACTTGGCTCAGTATACGTAGTAAACTGTAAGTTTGCTAATAACTAAACTTTCGAACTCCTTTTTTTAACTGATCTTCATATTTCATGGCTTCTGAAAAGCGAAACAATGGCGTTTGTCGTCGTTGTCGTCTGTACGTAAGCACGACAACGGTTTAAAAGATAGAATCATGAATTTGGTATAGGCGTGCTCATATTGAAATTCAGAAAAATATATTTGAAAATCTCAAAATGGCTGCCATTTTGAACAGTTTTTGTTTGTTAATATCTCGAGTGTTATTCAACTTGCAACACACTAAATTATTTACTATAAATGATTATATTCTGTATATAACAGAACAACTCTACGATGACAAATAGGGAAACCACTGTCATAAATATTATTTTGAACTCTACCCTCCAAAGAAAATGTGATATTCTTATAGATATGATATATTGTAAGGCTGAGTCACCGATACGAGCGTAGCGAGTGGAGGATCCTTCACATATGTACAGCTTCGAGCTCTATTTTATCTAAAACAGTTTTAAACTAACTTACCCTACATATACATACACTATTATGACTCCTACGAATACAATTAATTTAATATTTCATACATTGGCCAAGACACCAACTTTTGGGCATTACAATTAATTAGAGGATCTTCTCTTATGGCCACAGATTAGTCTTTATACTTTGGACTCAAAGTAATCCTATGGGGGAAAACTTCAACCCAACTTTCACTCCAACCCGTATACTACTTCCTAAACAATCTAACAATATATTTATTTAAAGTTCTTCAAACCTATTGTTGGGGCTTATAAAAATAAATCGATTTGACTTATTTATATCATTCTAGTTATCTAAAATCTTGTTACCTTAAGTTATTTGTATAAAGGTTTGTTAATAAACTTTAGGACCAAAGGTAAATAAGATAGAGCAGCTGGCAAGACCCCGCTACTATTTTGAGTCATAAATTGAGTCCCATGTAATCTCAAACGAAGTGAGTTCTATCGGACTTTGAGTTGAACACTTACCAGCTCTCCTGACTGACTTGCACTTATCTTGTTGTAAACTAGAACTAGTTTTTTTCACGTTTCTTTAAATCTCTCAAATGATTTCTTTTAGTTGTCTTTCCAGCACATTTATAACTCGTCCCTAACCATGATCTGTAGGTTTTCCATCCAGGGGGAGATTTCTTCACGCTGAACTTCTTATTATGGTCTATTGTTAGTGTCTTCAGCACATTCGTAACTCCTACATAACCGCCCCCCCCCCCAGCACTGAATTCTTTCCAGCTGATCTACTGATTGAGGTCTGTTGGTTATCTCTCCGGCATATTCAGAATCAATGCCTAACTATTGTTTTAGTTGTACGTTCAGCAGAGGATTCCTTCCGGCTGACCTCCAGATTCTATATTTCTAACCTGTTGGATGTCTCTCCAGTACATTCAAGACTTCTGTCTAACCATGATCTGTTGGTTGTTCATTCATGCAGAGGATTCTTTCCAGCTGATCTCCTCATTCTGGCCTGTTAGATTTTCCTCCACTGCATTCAGAACTTCTGTCTATTAATGATCTGTTTATTATCCATCCAACTGACCTCCTGATTGTGGTCATCGTTTGTCTCCTCAGCACATTCAGAACTCTTCTCTAACCATGATATATTGGTTGTACAAACAAAGATTCCTTCCAGCTGATCTCCTGATTGTATTATGTTGGTTATCCTTCCAACACACTCTGACCTTCTACGTAATCGTGGTCTGTTAGTTGTCCCTCAACACAAACCATTTAACGTTATATCCACTATACATCATAAACCTACATCAGATTCATATCTTCCCCTCTGAAATCATTACTTGTATCAGATGAAGTTGTACCTTACGAGACAACAATAATAAATCCTATAAATACAGCACTAAACCTAACACCACCTATACACTTGTTCTATGACTCATAATGTTAAACATTTCTCACCCCCAGGTAAAGGTAAGAGTTGCTACAATATCTAATATTGCTATTCAAAAATTAAATACTATTGTTATGTTTAAAGGTCACCATGGGTTGGTTCTTCCATGGGAAATGTAACAGCAAAGCCAGGCTGGATGGCAAGACTGCAATTATTACAGGTTGCAACACAGGCATTGGCAAATATACAGCTTTGGATTTCTACAGAAGAGGTTAGTTCTACATATCTTTTATAATTTATATTTCTAATTACAATCAATCTGCCATTTAAAGATAAGATAACTACAAAACTTTAAACACTGTTGAGTAGTGTCCATGTCACAATTATAGAATAATAATTATAATAGTATTACCTTAGTATTATCTGTCGTGTGACTTCGTTCTTCATAAAGTGACTCATTTCGGAACTATGCTCCATCATCTAGTTCACATAGGTCGTCAAACATTAAGATGTGACAAATCACAAGACATTACATAAAAACACAAAAGCTCAAGTATTTTTATAATACATATTGCAACTAGACGTACGCCGTGGTAAGGCAAAGTACTTTACTGACTGTGGCTAATGTTATCTTTAGTTCGCATCACCGTATCATATGATGTATCTTGTCATTCAGTAGATCTTTTTGTTGATGTTGTAATATCATATATTTCGCGTAGATGCAACGAAAGAGTTCATGTTGGGTTTCTTACGGATATGTCCAATTTGGAGTCTCCTGCTGAGTCAAGAAGAGTGGTTTGGGAATTAAGTTTGTTTGTCGTCTGTTTCTCTAACTGGCTGTCTTATGTCCGACTGTCTATCTGTCGTCTGTCTGCCTGTCTATTTGTCCTCTATCATATGTGCAGTTCTCTACAGTTCAAACACATGACCCAATTTTAATCAAATTTGGTATGTGGTCATAATTTGGCCGTATATCAGAACTTTCTTATCATTTGTTTTTCTTTATTATTTTATAACTAAAATTTTGAAATAGATGCCATAAAAAAACTATGGTTTTCTCAAAATTGACTCTGACGATTTTGATAAAAGTTTGTTCATATTTTGGTTGGTTTGCGTGTGGTTTTGGCGATGAGTCTAAGAACGTTCGTACAATGTCTTTGTGGCGTTTATTTAAACTGAATGTATAAAGATGTCAAGAAACTATTTACAAATGTTAGTTTTAAAGATATCACAAAAATAATAATAATAACATCAAAACATGATTGGCCAAACTAGGCTACGCTTTAGCATCAGCTGTTAAGTAGTATATTACCAAATATTCAAATTCTTAAAATAGAAAAGTTTCTAACAAGTCTGCAATAAAATAAAACAAGTTTGGCCTAACTTTCACTTCTAGAGGCTACAATATGATGCAAGTCTCAACGGTACTACAAACACGCACACTTGTTCTGCTCTACCAATCGAGGTCCTCAAATATTTAATTAATTAAATGTACGGTTTAAAAAAAATCGTGTGGTTCTTTCCAGACATTTTCAAATAAAAATAATCAAACTAACAACCTCAGCCTACGATTTTATCGTATCACCATTTCATAATTTAATTACTTTTACTATGTAAAAATAAATACATAAAGATATTAAAGTTATGCCTATACAAGAACCAAACGGGTCTGTTCAAGAAGACAACCGCAACTCGTAAACAATTTTCTATTGACATAAATAGAACAAACAGAACCTGACTTGACAGAACAGCTGATACGTTCTTGGCGTAAATTAAAAACAGTATTTTACCAAGAACAAAAAGAATGTGTAACCAGTAGAGATTTGTTAAATTCCTACTTATGTGAATTCATTTGGCGCCGTAGGAACATTGATGAAGATGTGTTTGACACCATTTGGGAGGACATCAATTTATATTGGGCTCCAGAACAATAAAGACTGTATTCATATATTATGTATAAAGTTAGTTTGGTTAGGTTAAGTTTGCAGCGGCTTGAGTATTTATAAATTGATTTATGCGGATCTTTAAGAGAGTTTCAGTTCGAGAAGGAAATTTGGGTATGGGGGGGGGGGAGAGAATTAAGCTGACACGTACCCTCGACTACTCAAATACTACAGCTCAGCCAGTCAGCTTCATGAGCGATTAATACTATGTTATTATTTATAATACATAATAAACTAAATTAACTATGAATGATATTAAGCGAATGACTCTATTTAAAACAAGTGTTGTAGGAAACAGTATTAGGCTAAAATAGCTGTTAATTACCTATTACATATTTAAATTTATACAAAATTTGGAGACGTACCGTACCTCTGAAATCCCTGGGCCGCCTGACCCATCACAAAAGAGGCTAATTAGCCATTATTTGGTGGGTGAACAATTTGGGTGGTACCTGAAATTACAGTTATCCTGTACACTAGAAGACATGGACTTCCTTGAACACAT
This sequence comes from Aphrophora alni, assembly GCA_963513935.1. Classification (NCBI taxonomy): domain Eukaryota; kingdom Metazoa; phylum Arthropoda; class Insecta; order Hemiptera; family Aphrophoridae; genus Aphrophora; species Aphrophora alni. Next base: position 97,520,505 of record OY740769.1, on the reverse strand, counting down.
CCGATCTCTCTTGTGGTTGGTACATTGGTTGGTTTTAACCTTGATGCGTGATAAGGATTTTTATCAGCGAGGGAGGGGGTAAACTTATTTGACGCAAAACATATTCCTGCAATTTACGATTTGCTTGTAAGGCTGTTAGAATAGAAGTATCGCCGGGGAAAATGTGAAGTGGTGAAAGAAGTTGTTGACCACAAATTAGGTAAAATTCATTTAGGTTAGGGAACCTTCTGGATTCTAGTGATTGAGTGACACTCTTCCTCTTGAACAGACCAACATAATTAATTGTTAGAAAAACATTGCTCAAACTTTCTCCCCACTCATTCCCAAAAATTAAATAAAATCGAACTTACATTTTCTAGAATGTAATAAGAGACGATAACTGGAATAAGGTAATAACCCAAAATGTGTTTGAGAAAACTTTGTTTTTGACAAAATAATATATAATGGCATAAATGCAATGATCACGTTATATTTTAAATACTTATATTATTTTGAAACTGAAAATTACATATTTGTATTGTTAATGAATATTTTTCTAATATTAATAACATTATTTAAAAACTCTGTTACGGGCCCTTCTTCTGTAGAATACATTTTTGTTGGTCTATGAAGTAGGACTTGCAAATTACCATATGCTCTTGAATATGCTTTGAATTAAAAGAAGAAATTAATTTTTAAAACTATTGTTTTCAGAATTATAATTTTACTTATTTAAGACATATAACAAAGAACAAAATATTCATTTAACTCTTTACTAACATGAAAATTACTTTTTAAACAATAAAGACTCAATCTATGTAACTCTTGACAAGTCATATACATAATATAATTGAAAAATTAATTAAATAATTTAAAAATAGGCTATAGCCTAGTACTAAAACACATTATACTTATTCTTTAAAAAAATGTCAAGTACAAAAAGTTAAAATCTCTCTATCGGCAAAATTACTGATTTTATTGTCATTGTTGATATTTTTATCAACCCCTTTAACAAAGTTTGAGCTTTTTTTGAAAAAATGTTTTCATAGTAATCTCGACTTTCTTCTATTAAGTAACTTATTTATCTTTAATATTTTTTCCACTGCTAACAGTCCTTCTTTTTTCTATCGTTTACAACGTTTCGGGTATTATTCAGGCATTATCAAACCTTTTCATTGTTGTTTATTCTTGTATTGGTTTAATGTTTGTCAATTATTCTAAATAAATAAAACGCATATAAGAATAGTATCGATTATGACATGAACGCGGACACACGTGTTTACAACAGTAACTCAAGAACGTGTTGTGTATACATGATATTCTTAAATGTGGTGTATGTGTGTTTTATATTTTGAACAATTGGCAAGCATTAAACCAATTCAAGAATAAACAACAATGAAGAGGTTTAATAATGCCTGAATAATACCCGAAACTTTGTAACCAATAGAAAAAGAAGGACTGTGAGTAGTAAACAAAACAAAGGTAAATAAGGATAAATAAAGCAATAAAGCAAAAGTTTCAAAATTATTTTAATAATATAAATGAGCTAAAATTGTTTCGCCTAACGGCATCATCGGTCAACTGTTGATGATGCCGCAAGGCGAAAAAATTGTAGCACATTTATATTATTAAACTAATTTTGAAACTTTAGCCTTATTTCTTTATTTATCCTTGAATATGGAGTTTCAACAAGAAATATCTGCTGTTACATTTAAAAATGTAAATTAGTTATTAACATAACCAGTCCAGCAGGGTGATCAGTGATAATTAAATACCTCTATAACTGTTTAATATAATTTATCTTAGCTTGTTTTAAAGCAACTTTTTGTAGTGTTCAAGCATTAGTTCTTGTGGAAAAGCGTTGTCATACTTAGATGGTAGGAAACCATGTTGTAAGAACTGGAAACTAAATGCATACCACACGACTTGTACTTCTAAACATAATATTGCTGAACCCTAAAAAAAACTGTGTTTATCCCAGTCAAAGACAATGCTAGAGTCTTGAACTAAATGGAATGGAGAAAGATTTATCCTGCATGTTACTATTTTTTCTAGTTATACCTTTGGCACTATAACTATAAAATAGTTTCTAACTTTTTAAATCATTGTGCACCTCCCCAAAGATATTTCACATTGCCCAAAGGTGTGACCATGAACGGAAAAAATATGAACTACCTCAATATGGAATGTTTTAGAAAACCAGAAACAAGATTTAACAACTGTTTGATTTTAATTTTGACCGTCAGCAGCGTCAGAAGAGAGAACTAGCTTTTTTACGTTCAAGACATCTTCCATCTTTTCGTGAAAACAATCAAAAACAAATAATGCAACAGTTCTCGCACATTTTTACACTGTGATTCAAGAAAGGTCTATATAAAGAATGAAGCATCATTATGCACATGTACACAAAATCGGTAAAGCCACAAAAGTCTTTTGTGAAACTATGTTGTTAGCTTTGGCAGTGCGTAATCGAACTCTAGGAGTAAAAATTCATTTCCTTTTGACATTTTCAAATGTTCATTTTTTATTTTTAAGTGGCATTCTACTTTTTACTGCAGCATAAATGTTATTAAGTAGAACAACGAGTAGAAAAGTATAAATAAATCAAAGAATTGTGAAAACAAATCGGGTTGAAGTTAAACGTTGGCAACGTACAGCAAGAAAAAAACAAGAAAAAACTATTATAAAAGTTTGAGTATTTTTTATTGAGAATAGTCACCGAATATATCAGTTAAAGTTGAGTGGTTTGAAAATCGGTCCTGTGTGTTTTGAGAAGAGTGTTAATACCTTTATCGAGATTTCAGTGAGAAGTGAGAGTTAAGTGATTAAGTAATTCTGAATTTTAAAAATTCCAAAAGAGTGTTATGGGAACCAAGACGTGAAAAAAAAATTAAACCAATCCCCCCTTAAATGTTTAAAGGAGACAAGTACGACACACCGATACCGTATCGAGCTAGTCTGACAACCATCAGATTTCAATCAAATTGAGCGAGGAAGTTACGATTGAGATTAAAAGTAATTTCATTTCATTATTATAAATTTCAGAAGTAACAAATGACTGATGCACCTATAATTTTTATTTTATTTTTTTTTTATATACAGTAATTAATGTTATAAAATTAGTGTATTAATTACAATAGAGTAAATGTGTGTTCTTCAATTTCAGATTAGATTCAGATAATTAATTACTAGAGGTAAGAATTGAATGATTAATTGTGGTGTGAGTGTGTTAGAGTGAATTGATATTGTTTGTTGGTTAAGTTAATCAATAAGATTATTAGTATTGTCTCTCGGGGCATCATTTAGAGAATTTCCTTCTCACAGATTATCTACATGATAAATTGATTAAACTCATATTTAAATAAATTAATACAAAAGAGTTAGTAATAAATTGGTTCCCAAAAGCCGGATTGTTTAAGTTAACTATTTATAACAAGAAGAATGTTATAATACATTACCGAAAAGTATGAACTAAATAAAAACAAATTTAATTCATCATAATCTTTACCACACATCGCGTTTTAACAGTATAAAATTTTAAAAATTTGTAAAATTTAATAGAAATAAACTTCTAACTAATGTTATTGACCTTTCTCAGGTGCTCGTGTAATAATGGCGTGCAGAAACACAGACAAAGCAGAAACAGCTCGTGATTGGATAAAGGAAGCCTGTAAAGATCAACAAGGATTGGGGGAACTGATTGTCAAGCAGTTGGACGTTTCATCTCTGAGTTCAGTCAGAATATTTGCAGAACAAATTTTACAAACGGAACAATATATTCATTTACTAGTAAATAATGCAGGTATTTTATTACATTTAAGTAATAGATTCGTTAATGTTATTTAAAAAATTGTTTGTTCTTTATATAGAATTTATTGTCACGAGGGAAAAATTGTGGATTTGTTGAACGTTTTGAGTGAAAAACGTTCTGTTTGTGATGGTTATTTAGAACCACATTTAATTATTAAAAATTAGCAGTTAAAGGGTTTTAGGCTTTTAAGAATGAACAATCAGTGTACGAAAACAATAAATAAATTAACAGTTCATAAACATTGCACGCACATAACTTCTCCCACAACCATCCACAGAACAATTCAACATGAAAAATATCAGTTCGGAAGTTGTCAGTTAAAAAGTAAATGTGGAAGCAATTTCTAAAAAGAATATTTTTATATTTAAATTGCCTAAACTCTGTTTCGCTTTTGTTATAACGCGACCTTATTCTAAATCGTATTTAATTAAAATTAAATTTTTAATGAGGGGTCAAGTTTCAGTTTGGTTTTTTCCATAATTCCTGAGCCCGTAATATTTTTTTAACTGCGATTCTGCACGCTAAAGTTTTAACGAAATCAATAAAGCCAATTTTGAGAAAATCGTAATTTTGTATTTTTCTTATGACATTTACTTTCAAATATTATCAAAAAAGTTTACAACTTTCCTCACTATAATCTAAAATATACGACTTTATGCTAAACATTATTCCAAAAATCAATTTTTTGGACCTGGGTTACCTAAAAAGGTAAAAATAGACATTTTACCCATCACATAACTTTTGTCTATATTATGTGTACCATGTGTCCAAAAAGTCCCACCCCCTCTTATTTTTTTTATTAATGGAAATAGACAGATTTGCTTTAGGGAAAATTTAGATAACCAAATGAGGAGTTTTTGAAGTATCAAAATTTTCAACCCTTACCCCCAAAATGGGGTAGTTTGGGGCTAAGTCAAGAATTTTAAATAGCAACCCCTATTGAGTGATACTTCATTTTAAAGGTCTTTTAAAAATAAGAATAATGGCGCAAACTAGAGGTCTCTAAGTTCAACCTACCCAACATAGCAACCAATCAAATTGTGAATGTTAACCTACAAACTCCGGTTGTTTTTATTACATTACAAACTGCACTATGTTGGTAAAATGATGGTAAGAGCCTTACCTTGTTTTTTTTTTAACTCGGATTAGTTCTTGAAATGGCTACCATTTACTTTTTGGCAGAAATAGATTCTGGACTCAAAAGCTTGTTGTACATTTCCTAACATTTCCGGTGTAATTATTAACGTAAAATTCACAATTCAATTCGATATGTTGGGTAGGATGAACTTAGAGACCTCTAGTTTGCGTCACTATTCTTATTTTGAAAAGACCTTTAAAATGAGGTATCACTCAATAGGGGTTGCTATTTAAAGTTCTTGACTTACCCCCAAATTACCCCATTTTGGGGGTAAGGGTTGAAAATTTTGATACTTCAAAAACTCCTCCTTTGGTTATCTAAACTTTCCCCAAAGAAAATCTGTCTATTTCCATTAATAAACAAAAATAATAGGGTGGTGGGACTTTTTGGACTCACATGGTATAAAATATCAGAACGTAACTGTAACGGCTTCGATCAAATGTACTCCTTGTACAAACTAATGTAATGTACTTGTAAATAATACAGATGTAGTTTACCATAAACTTTATAAAAACAATATTAGTTTTTTGTTTTTTTTATAGTTACAGCCACGCTAACGACTATAACAGTATAAGCTACTAGGTGGACAAATAGTGTTACAAATTTGGTTTGGTCAATCATCAATAAAAATTAAAATTTTCCGTGATTTTTCAAAATATGGAATCTGCATTTTGAAAAATATTCGTACAACTTCACCTAACCTAACCTAACTAACCTTCGTTTTTTAACAGTAAAGAGTTTTATTTTAAAGGATTTTTATAAACACGTATCTTACTTTCTTTTGAAATTCTTAATAATGAATGTAGTATTGGGGTAAGAAGTTGCTCAATCTCTAAATGAGATTGAGTATCTGATTCTCGGCGGTGCACGTAGCATGAGTTTTTAGTTTCTTTTTGAAAATCACATTTCCTACAGGATTCCCAGTGAATATGTCAAACCTATCATATGTTTTTTTTTCAGACGGTAGTGCTCTAAAAAAACCCTACCTCTAACTAGAAGGTCAAATGCAATTGCTTAAAGTAGACACAAAAAGAGATTTTGTTCATCTTTGAAACCGAGATACTCAAACCACTACTACTACAGCTCTTTTTGAACATTAGTGCTGGGGACTTGCATACTCAAACTCTTGTTGTATAGGCCTATAAGAATTGTAGCTGGTGTGCAGTTTTTCTTGCCACTCTCTTTATGAATAGATTCATTGGAATGGTCCAAAGCTAAACGTTATAATAAGGAATTGAAAAAAAAACATGCTTACATGAAACCAAATGCTGACTATCTCTTCCTGTGCAACTTCCTTAAACTAAATTGTAGTTTTTTTTTTTACAATCAATGTCTGAAATACAAAATGTTTCCCAACATGAAGTAACTCCGAAACGTATCAACTAAGGTTATTAATAAAACATTGCTCGTTATGTCATTGCGTAATATTATAGTCAAATTGTGAATAACTATGTAGCATATATTTTTGTATTATTATATAATTTGTACATGAAGAGTTTTTAAATTTAAGACTATACTTAAATAACAGCATATGTTATGTTCAGGTGTGATGATGTGCCCGTACGCCGTTACAGAAGATGGCTTTGAAATACAGTTTGCAACCAATCATCTTGGACATTTCCTATTAACTTTGCTTTTGTTGCCCAGAATTCGCCGCTCAGCATCTGCAAGAATAATTAATGTGTCTTCAGTTACACATCATTATTGTAAGTACATAACAATTTTATAACTTTAAAGTTTGACTAAAATAATTTATTATTTTTGTTAGGATAACGTGTAATACTATTAAACTGAGCAACGCTTGTGGAAATTTCAATCCACAAATGAAATTAAATACAATTTTTTTAAATACTTACCCCCTGGCTCTACAGTCCACGACAAGCCTTGTCGTATGTGATAACTAGCCTCTATTTTCTTCGATCAATCGCAACCTGTTTCCAACTACTGACTCACACCACCCTCAGGTCTTCCTTCTCATCCTAAATCAAACTTCTTCTAGGTCTTCCCCCCTCTCCTCTGGTCATCAATCGCTCTGCTCAACACTGCCAAGAACTACTGCTGTAATTCAATGCTAAAAAGGTTCTAGTAGATGTGAAGATGACGCCTTCTCAATGAAACGTTGCCTTGAACTAAATTGTTTATTGTGGAAAATTGTCTATTAAAGACAAACATCCAGTACGACAATTCAATAATATTTATTCACCTAATATACATTTCAATAACAACTTCCTCAGAGGTTGAGTACTAAACAAATACTAACTTCTATAGTTAGTTATACAAGTGTGGTTCTCCTACTCCTCCATCTGGTTAGTTCAACCAATGCCATTAAGACCGATCATTACCCTGAATTCTCCTTCGTTCTCCCTACTAGGTGTAGTAGAGTAAATACATTTTGTTTTATTGAATTGTGGTACTGGATGTTTGTTTTTTAATCTTTAAATTATTCACCCTCCTTACACCCCTGACCTCGCCTCTAGCGACTTCCTTCTCTTTTTCCACCTAAAAAACTTCAACAACGACGACGAGTTCAAAGAAAATGTTACACAAGGTTGAAAACACAGGCAGCAACGTTTAATGAAGAAGGGGTACAAAAACATGTGCCCCGCTACAAGTGCCTACAAAATGGTGGGAGCTATGTAGAAAACTAGTTTAAGGTTTGTAGATTTTTCTGTATCTGTGCTAGTTTAGTTTTTATTACTAAAAAGAACATACTTTCTGGACGTACCTCGTATTTATAATATGAATGTTATATACTGTATATAATATTTGATATGTAGTTAATTATTGTTCGTTGCTTTGTTGTTTTTTTTATAAATTTACACGCTTTGCGATGTAACTTTCTAGTCTCAAGTTATCTTTTTAACGTTTTGTACGCACGTCTGATAATGATTTAATTTACAAGTTTTGAATTTTCTTTTAAAAATGAAAATTTTATTAAAATGAATATAACGAATACGTAATACGTATACGTATACTTTGGAATAAATAGTATATTTGGGATGTTTAAGTTGACCCTAATGTTAAATGAAAAGTTTTTGTTGATTTCAGGCAAATCGATGTTTTTTGATGATATAAACATGGAGAAGTCGTACTCAGCCGGTCCTGCCTACTTTCGCAGTAAACTGTCAAACATTCTCTTCACCAAAGAATTAGCTAAAAGATTAGAAGGTATGTTTGGTAAAATAGTTAACACTTAAACTGATTTTTTAATATAACCAGACGAATGAAATAAAAATCTTTGCATACATTTAAATAAACTGTGTAAAACCGCGTTTCTATTGTGCCGAAACGCATCCTCAGTGTAGTTCGCTTTAGATTAAACTGGAGAATGTATTGAAGACTATGCGTTCACTCCCCTTTTTTTGCTAATTATTTCTAAACCAAAATATTTTTTAAATTACGATTACGGGAACTAATTTGAGGTATCAATCCTTTCATTTTATCAAAATTTGAACGTAATCGGTTAAATCAATTTTGCGAAAGTCTTTATAATATTTACATGGTAGAACCGGCATTTATTACTCACTAACCGGTTTTTACTGGGATATATGGACCAATTCGTTTTTTTTGGGGGGTACTTAGAGGTCGAATTTAATCAAATTTTTTAGAGCAGATTTTTAGAAAATAGCACTGTTGTGGTTTTTTTTTCTTACGACGGCTATCTTCAAATTCTGATATTTGAAATAAAAAATTGTTGTGGGCTCTAAATATGGTCAAAATAACCCCTAACGCAAAATTTCATTAAGATCATCCCCCGTGTCTGGGGTTGTAGAACACTGTAAAGACGACAGACTGACGTCATTCACAAAACCACTTTTTACACTCAAGGGATCTTAAAACTCGATACCGCTTGTGATACACAACACAACTCTCTCTACTTTACATTTTACCATCACCATAGTAACAGTACAAATTATATCTAAAGACATATTTAGCTCTCAACTGATGAAGAGAGCTACAAATTCCCACCATTTTAATTACATATTTTAATAATTATTACTATAGATTGTGTTATTTTTGTTACATTACGAGTTTATTGAAAATTCCCTTCAGAGTGAGTACGAGCGAGGGAGTGCCTTAGGATTCTAGAAAAAAAAATTTGCCTCCGTGTTCGTTTTACTTAGCCAGTTTGGTAATCACTAAAATTTTGACATCTATTTTTTTGACTGATCTTCAAGTTTTAAGTACCTCAGAAACTTAAAAAACTGACGTCCTTCCATCGTTGTGCGTCGTTATTCTTCGTCTGTACGTAAGCATGATAGCGGCAACAAAAAATGAATTATGGTACAGGGGACTATAGTTTATTGTTAATTTCTCGTGTGTTATACAACTTATAACTTTCTAAATTAGGTACAAATTTTCAAATTTAAATTCTAAAATTAATTTGTGTGTACGAGAGTTACCACAATGTCAGTGAAGTTTTTTATGATTTATTTCAGGTACGAATATCACAGTTTACAGTTTACATCCTGGAGTTGTTAACACAGAAGTCAGTCGTCACTGGAGTTCAACAGTAATTCCTGGTTTAACTTGGTTCTATCAGAATATGTGTGGATTCCTCCTAAAGTCTCCAGAACAAGGGGCTCAAACTACAATCTATTGTGCTGTTGATGAGAAACCTGCTAACGAATCTGGACTTTATTATGTGTGAGTTCTAATCTATAAATAAGTTCAGTTTTAACTGTACCTGTCTATCTTGCACTACGGTGTAGACTCGACTGAAGATTGCCTTGGACTAGTCCGTTCTAAATGTCGTGCGGAACAGGACTCCACTTCCTACGCAGGATGAAGATACGCCTTCATGTGTGGTTGTGTAGCTTCGTTGTAATAAATTAATCTTCTCAAAACTGGATACCCAATGGTGCTTGGGCAGATATGGTATAACGATTTATACCTTGAAATAGGTATGGACAAAAACAGTATCGTTATCAAAATATTCCCTGTAGGCTAGTCTTTATAATAACGTTGGTGTCTCAAATGGTTAGGTTAAGTTATACATTGGTAGCACAGCGTGGTTACAATCCACGGACTTTATGTGGGACCATTATGTTTACATATTTCCTTTTTAATATTTTCCGACCTTGTGTACATTTTCACTCAGCGCCCTTATCGATTTTAGAAATATTATTTTATAGCTCATTATTGCTAAACTAAGATTTAAATTAATTATTATAATAATACTGTTATAAAAACATGGCGTCACCATCCCTTTCACCGTTCCATACCCCTATTACCCACCATATTACTTCCGGATAACTGCCCTCTTTTAAAAAAAATAATTCAATAGATTATCATAGTTTGTAATAAAGAAAAAAAGACGAAAAGAAGTAAGCGAGATCAATAGAGTCATCTTGGGTTCTTTCTATTGCCTCGGTACCTTCACACATACTCGCAGACACCTGCCACGGGTATAAGTAGAGATATTGGGAGTAAGATTGGGGTTCAGTCTCTGAGTGACACCAGGTCAGATTAGATCCCAACAACGCACATACCCCTCTTTCCAAAAAAAAAATCATTAGATTATCAATCAATTTATGAATATAATATGCTCGACAAATCATGCCATTTTCTTGATCACTCGCGTTTATGTTTAGACCACCCCCCCCCCTCCATGTACTTAAAAGAATCTTAAATGTATTTACGTCAAAATGTATTTTGAAAAAATATTTTGTATATCAAACTTTATAAACCTTTACAATAATTTTATTACAATTAATTAAAGTATTTCTTTGATTTGTTTATAGTGATTGTAACGTAGCACCATCTTCTGCCATGTCACAGGATCCTGAGCTGGCGAAGAAACTTTGGGATGTCAGCGTTGAGATGGTTAAGTTGGGATCATATAATCCTTTCAAAGATGATAAATGTCCTTAGTTGTGAAACACGATATATTTTTATGACTTAAATTTCTGTAAAGGAAGAAAAACATTTATTTGAAGACTACAGAGCATGAAATCACGTTCTGTCAATTTTTTTAGTATAAAATAAAAATGTTAGTTATAAGTTGATAAAACATCCATGCTTAATATTTGAATTGTTTAGAAAAACGTCTAAAGACGTGAATGACTTCCTCATACGTTATTCCAATCTTATGGAAGCTCGGCAACAGTTTTCTTATTTAATAAACCACTATTTTTGAGTGTCGGCGATTCGGGAACACTATCTTCACAGAATCTAAGAGTCTGAGACTGTGGAAAAGATAGTGAGTGAACAGAAAGACTGCATAGTTCTTATTCTAAATAAGAGTCACAATATATTTATAGAGATTTTACTTCTTTTTTCAGAAGCTGGCTCACATGGTGTAAAAAACTGATGACTTCATTAGCGCCATTGTTTGCAATATTTTCAGTATAATTATAAAATATTGCCTCACGGTCAGACAACTGTAGAATTATAACTGACCCTTATAGTAGCTAAATGTCGTTAGTACTTATATTTGGCAGTGGCAGGTTTTTTTGGTAGTCCATACAAATAGCTTATTTCTCAACATATTTTTTACTTGCAAGTCTATACATCCTCTTTCTAGTGTAAAACGTTGTAGCTTTTAACTTATGTACTTGATTTTCTGTAGTAATCTGTTTTATTTTGTCATTTAGTTCTTTCTTTTTTTTCCTCAGAAACATTTCCAGAAAGTTTCAGGTTCAAAACCTTTATTTCAGCCTCAAATTTATCACAGCTTGAACAAGTATCTGTTCGGGAGTAGCCAAACGATAAGTTAAACTTCGTTGTAAAACACTTCTCTGTAACGGTCTTTTGACACAGGAAGTTGTGGATATTTTTCTTTGTACATGGAATAACACTTTGCAATAGACAGTTCTTCTGGCAGGTAAATTTTGTCGGACTTATTTTTACCATAGTGACTTTTCCTTCCCTTAAATGAGCTTATGTGCTATAAAATTACATCTTCTTTTTCCTGAGATAACCTCCAAGGACGATTTATATGTTTACCTCTTTGGTTTTTGGGGAGATTTTCCAGTAAGTTTCATTGCAGTTTGTACGGTTATCAAGCGACGTTTTGTTATACCATTTAAAGAAATGAAAGGAATCTCAACTTCTTTGTCATTTCGTTTGAGACGAACAATGTAACGGAAATTGCAATCCCGAACGCTGCTATCATCTTTCCTAGGCCTTCTACGAACTATTATTGTTATGCTCATTAAACTGGTTAAGTAGGATGACTGCTCATCCCAGCTACCCTAGTAAGTTAAAGACTTTAATGAGCTGTTCCCTTTCATTATTATCAATGATTTTAAAACACACAAACATGGAGCACTTACAGTCAGGGCCTATTTGGTGACTCATTGCCCGAAGCTTTTTGCAGGCACTGCTCATACGGCCAAAGGTTTTCCTTTTTCTTGTTTTGCTGTTGAATGTCTCCTCTCCCTCATCACTTGACTCGCTCATGTTGAATCACAACACTAACTGTTTCAATAGCACTCACTTTGCTAACATAACCTCTAACTCACAACGCCACACCTGAAGTGAAACTGACCTGCAGCTAGAACAGCTGAGTAGACTAAACATGTGGTGACTGGACTAGGTACTTTTTTTCCCTGTCGTGAGGGATTTGGTATGTACTTTTCGCTTAGTGAAAATTTCAAAGCCTAATATCTTAAGGACTAGGTTAGGTGTTTCCGTATCTATCAGAATAGCATAAAATATCGGCAATTGGCCACCAGAATGCGTTATAACCTGATTTTCAGAGAAAATGAAGAACTGATTTAAAGACATTTCTTTTCATTGGCTTCTTAAGCTATTTAGGAAGTTATTTCATTAAATATAATTTAGCCGCAGATGTAAATTTACCGAAAGCCACCTTCTGTTATGTTGTGCTGTTATCTACAGATGTATTGAAATGTAGTATTAGCTATTCCCGCATGGTTGCGCTATCCATTTTATAATAATTTCTACTGATTATTTAGTAAATTTAGTTATTATTATTTAAAAAAATAATAATAATTTGAGGTGGCTTTATTGACATATGTATATGGTTCATTGATATTGTGTATTTAAAAAAATATATTTTTTTGTTTTATTAAGTTTGAATAATCTTATTTTACTAACCTCTCACACCTCATAAGGTCTCAATTTTGAATTAGCATTTTCTTTCTACTTGTACTCGTTAATTAAAGGGTGCTTGCGACTTGAATGGCATGCAAGAGGGGTAACCTTTCTGTAAGGTATGGCTATCAAGACATAGTTTTTGTATTTAGGGGCTGTTGGCTGCAAAGTTTGCACCGGCGGCCCTCACAATTTATTGCTTAATTTTACAACCAAAGTTTTAAAGGCTCAATAATATATGGTGCTCTTACTGCTTCTGTACTATTGTTTAATAATTAATTGTAAATGAAATATTATTAGTAGACATCTTACATTAGAGATATCCAATATAATTAAAAATAATTATTGCACCAATTAAGTTTTAAAAAATTGTATTTAGGGGTTTTCCTTGTTATTAGCACTTGGTCCTTTATGAATGACAGCTTCTGTATTAACATTTGCTGCACCTGAATTGAAACATGATATTAATGAATTTTGGGCTGGTTGCGATTGAAGTTTATTTTTTTTTTTTTATTTGAAAAGGGGGAAACGAAGATAGGACTTCATTTCTTATACTCTCTTTGAAATTTAAAAAATGTTTGAGTTTTTTATATGTTTATTGTAATGTAGCTTGGATTTTGTTTTGGTTTGAGTATCAATTTTCATTTATGTTATGAGGGAGCAACCACCAGACACAGGGGTCTCTTTCTTCTAACTTGTGGGAGTGCGGGATCTGTCACGATTATTGACAGATGCGCATGGTTGGAACTTTCTGCTCTCATGGTAGTTCTCGTCAGCTTGAAGTCCTCACATTCGAGGAGTTCGTCCTCAAGCTGACGAAAACTCTTAAATCGAGAGCAGAAAACTCCAACCACGCACCTGTCATCAATCGTGACAGATCCCGCTCCTCCACAAGAAAGAAGAAAACGACCCCTGTGTCTGGTTGTTCATTCCCAATAACATAAATGAAAATTTATACTCAAACCAAAACAAAGTCCAAGCTACATTACAATAAACATGTATAAATCTTTTAAAAAAATCAATTTCAAAGAGAGTATAAGAAATGAAGTCCTATTTTCATTTCCCCCTTTTTCAAATTTAAACAACAAATATTTTATTTAATCTCATTAACTTCAATCCCAACTAGTCAAAATTCATTAATATCATGTTTTATATTCAGTTGCAGTAAATTTTATTACAGAAGCTGTCATTCATAGAGGACTCTTCAAGCCAACCCGCTACTCTTGCTCCTCCTCCTCCCAGTTTTATGAAGAATGTTTTTTCCAAAACCATAACTGGAGATGAGATCATACTTGATGGAATAAAATATATCTTCATATCATGTCACGTACGAAGCGCATTCTAGTGGAGAATAGAAGAAACACTAATGTTGAACGCTAGTTATAACAAATTTCGAAAAAGAGTTAGTTTTTACATATTTTATAAATAATACTAGAATAAAAGATAACTTTTTTAAAGTTAAAACATTTTAAATTACTGAAGAAAACAATGTTTGTGATTGGAGTCTAAGTTTTGTTACTTTTGACTCATGTTTACAACGTTCTCACTCATAGCAGTTAGGCTGTTTTTATCTGGATACAAATTTTACGTTTAGTTTGTATATTGGTTTCCACAATTTTTGTAACGTCCTACCGAAAGGTTGGATACAAAATTTAAAAAAAGATGTGATTTTATTCATTTTTTTTTTTACAGTTACTTTATAGTACTTTTACTTGTGATATTCACACGCATTAATTTGGGTATTAATCTTCAGAAATCACCAAAATTTTAACGAAATTGGTAGAGTCAATTTTGAGAGATTATGACAGATTTAATAATTTTACAAGAACCGGCATTTTTTATAGAGATGAGAACTTATAAATTTAAATCATTAGACTAGAGTTTCACAAAAATATAGTTTTTTTTATCCTCATTTTAAATTTTTGTATCTATATTTCTACTTCAACATGACGGAGTAGTGTCAGATAAAATCGTATGACCATCATTTTAGTAAAAATTTATTAAAAATATACTTATAATGTTTAAATGAGATAAAGGTGGTTAGAAAAATAATGCTAACTTTTTTTTAATATATATATATATATATATGTAAATTTTGAAATTGTTATCTAAAAACAAATCGTATTATTTCTCACATTAAAATTGTAACACATTTTGGTTTACCAAATAATTTAACATTTACAATTGATCCTTCTAGGTCTAATGGGATATGATGAAACGGATTATCATACAAGTGTATGGCGTCACAACTTGTTACGCACGTGCAGGCTTTACCTGTCTGAACCCTTAGTTTAAACATGAAGGGATTCAGCTAGAAAATATATTGTAATTATTAAGTCATTGTGTTACTCATTTATATTATGCTATGATTAATGTAAATTTGTGCTTATAAACCATTTCTTTGGTAAGGATTTAGATATCGACTTATGTAGATGAATTTTTGTATCCTTGTTTAAAGTCATAAAACAGAGATGAAATAATTCACGTTGAGGAGATAACTGGATTATTTCTCTTATAATATGTACTGGTTTGGCGAACCTGAACTTAATCTACACCATTTTTCATATGTGTCTTGGGTTAGATCTCTCTCAAGTTTGTCTATCATGTCTCTTTTACCCAACCAACTGTTGTTCGGATATTAGTGTTCATGGGGCCAGGGGTCCTTTTATATTATCAAGTAATGATGACTGAGTTGTAATAAAACAAGGGCTATAATGTCCAACAGCCCACTTCTAATAAAATCAGAAACAGCATGACACGCCCACATTAGATTGACCCTCACAAAGCACTTTAAGTTATTTAAAAAAAAATTAATTTAATATCGCAGGATAGGTGGAAAATCTTGAAAAGACAAAGGGAGAAATCCGCTCTTCCCAATGGTGTGAGATTCTTACTCACTTAAAACCATCTTCCTTCCTGTTAGTACCCCTATCGCGAGGGACAGGGAAACAGGAAAGGTTTTCCACGTACCAAGCTGAGAAGCTCTTTCCATTGGCATTGTAAATGTGGAAGAAAGCAGAACGTTATGTATCCGCGCGAAGGGCGAGACAAAGGCCTGACTTGACAGAGTCCAGTCAAGTAAAACCTCGCGACAAATCAGGAGCCCAGGTTTGATGGACGTGGTGTGCAAGGTGAAGGATGGGAGTTACCTTACAAATACCTTGTTAGTGAATTTATTGGAGGAGCTACAATCTACATCTTCTTCTGCTGCCTACTCGATACTACAGCTGCGGTGCACCCTTTGGTCTGAAGGAGCTAGAAAGCAAAGAGGTGAAATTTGGGTATGTAGTAGGCTATTCATGGCTTTATGGGCCCAAATGAAAGATCAAGGTCGGTCGTGTGAATAAGGACAGCGGCCGTCTGTGTTTATCAAATCTTTTGTCATATCTACCTAGTGAAGAGAATAGTGTTGATGTTGGTTGTGCGTGGGCCCCCTTGAAGACATTACTGTAGCTGATAATCGTTGAATGTGTTGTTTGATGAACGGCACATTTAAGTCTTTATGTAAGGTCCTAACTCTGGTGCACATGGGTGCTTTAATGATTATTTTCAAAACCTTGTTTAGGAATATCTGTAGCCTGCACATGAATGTGTCCCCAGACAGGCGCAGCACAGGTGATGACGCATCTAAGTACAGATAAATAGATTGTGGTGGCTGTTCTCAATTCAAGAGAATTTGTTTTATTGAGCAATAGATATAGTTGTGACAGTGTCATATTTGATCTTTTAATTGTGTCATAACTTCCCCTTGAAGCTCTCGGGTTCTGTTGGGATCTGTTGTGCATGTTGTGGTTGTTAAAAGTTTCCTCTCTGATTAATCGGTCCACAGGATTTTTTTTCAGTAAATTATATTGAACAATCAGTCGAAAACTGAACTCTGGGTGCAAAATCAGTGGCTTTCAACGCTTGACCGAAGTGATATGGATGAAATTAGTTTTTATATAAAATGTTCATCGTGACGCACCCCCTCACTAGCAACTTGTCTACTACTGAATTGTTTTGAACAATATCTAGAACGTATTCCTCCATAGCGACATCATTGATAGCATGACCCTAGGCTGCCTTTGTACTGCGCTACTCTTCACTAGACGTTGACGTTAGTGTAATCTTGAAAACATTCGCGGACTAGTTATCTCTGCGTATCGGATCTTGTTACTCCCTCTGAACAACATTCGCGGACTAGTTATCTCTGCGTATCGGATCTTGTTACTCATTCTGAGCAACATTCGCGGACTAGTTATCTCCGAGTATCGGATCTTGATACTCCCTCTCAGCAGCATTCGCGGACTAGTTATCACTGCGTATCGGATCTTGATACTCTCTCTGAACAGTATTCGTGGACTAGTTATCTCCGAGTATCGGATCTTGATACTCCCTCTGACAGTATTCGCGGACTAGTTATCACTGCGTATCGGATCTTGATACTCTCTCTGAGCAGTATTCGTGGACTAGTTATCTCCGAGTATCGGATCTTGATACTCCCTCTGAGCAGCATTCGCGGACTAGTTATCACTGCGTATCGGATCTTGATACTCTCTCTGAACAGTATTCGTGGACTACTTATCTCCGAGTATCGGATCTTGATACTCCCTCTGAGCAGCATTCGCGGACTAGTTATCACTGCGTATCGGATCTTGATACTCTCTCTGAACAGTATTCGTGGACTAGTTATCTCCGAGTATCGGATCTTGATACTCCCTCTGACAGCATTCGCGGACTAGTTATCACTGCGTATCGGATCTTGATACTCTCTCTGAGCAGTATTCGTGGACTAGTTATCTCCGAGTATCGGATCTTGATACTCCCTCTGAGCAGCATTCGCGGACTAGTTATCACTGCGTATCGGATCTTGATACTCTCTCTGAGCAGTATTCGCGGACTAGTTATCTCCGAGTATCGGATCTTGATACTCCCTCTGAGCAGTATTCGTGGACTAGTTATCTCCGAGTATCGGATCTTGATACTCCCTCTGACAGCATTCGCGGACTAGTTATCACTGCGTATCGGATCTTGATACTCTTTCTGAGCAGTATTCGTGGACTAGTTATCTCCGAGTATCGGATCTTGATACTCCCTCTGAGCAGCATTCGCGGACTAGTTATCACTGCGTATCGGATCTTGATACTCTCTCTGAGCAGTATTCGCGGACTAGTTATCTCCGAGTATCGGATCTTGATACTCCCTCTGAGCAGCATTCGCGGACTAGTTATCACTGCGTATCGGATCTTGATACTCTCTCTGAACAGTATTCGTGGACTAGTTATCTCCGAGTATCGGATCTTGATACTCCCTCTGAGCAGCATTCGCGGACTAGTTATCACTGCGTATCGGATCTTGATACTCTCTCTGAACAGTATTCGTGGACTAGTTATCTCCGAGTATCGGATCTTGATACTCCCTCTGACAGCATTCGCGGACTAGTTATCACTGCGTATCGGATCTTGATACTCTCTCTGAGCAGTATTCGTGGACTAGTTATCTCCGAGTATCGGATCTTGATACTCCCTCTGACAGCATTCGCGGACTAGTTATCACTGCGTATCGGATCTTGATACTCCCTCTGACAGCATTCGCGGACTAGTTATCACTGCGTATCGGATCTTGATACTCTCTCTGAACAGTATTCGTGGACTAGTGATTCCGCGATCAGAGTATCGATTTTGAAGCAAGCACGTTGTCATTACAAAAACTATAGAGCCTAAACTAAGTGCACCTACGCATGGGAACTCCATGGTATTTTTATTGGACGGATTTGTCAGTAATTTTTGCACGGTAGTCATCAATGTAAGGACCTAGTTTGAAAATACAACTTGTTCCAACAATACATTTCAAAATGACGGCCATTTAAATATTTTAAGAAAAATAACTGATTTCAAAAAATTTTCATTTCAAAGTTTTAATGCCCGCCATGATGAAATCGATAATTGGAACAAGTTGATTTTTAATCTACATTGATGACCACCGTGCAAAATTTCAACTCAATCGGTTAAGAAGGTTTAGAAATATACATTGTTTAATAAAAAAATAAAATGGCAGACAGCTGCTAAAAAAACGTTTCTGGACATATGTTTACAGGAAATCTTCTGAATATTAAAACAACTGAAACGAAAATGCGAAAAATTGACGAAATGAATTGCCGAAATTAATGTCAATGCCGGATGTAAAGATATTAGTTATAGACACATTTTTATTGTTGAAACACATTTAAGAAATCATTAGCTTGCTGTCAGATTTCTCCCAAGACATGAACATGTGATTCCGATAAATACATACATTACAATAACTGCATACTTTGGAATGTATGTCAACATACAAACCTAATTCTATAAAAAAACAATAAAATCAAAAAATACCAAATGAACCGCAAAAAAAATTCCTTAAGTCCTCAACATTAATTTGATTGACCCATTTTGTCTATACGATATATAAATGGAAAAGTAAAATGGAAAATAAAGTATATCAAGGCCTTCTGAATATTCTATAATTCTTTTTAACAGTTGTTTATTTTTAATAATATTTAGCAAAACCTTAGGACAGAGAGAGAGAGAGAGAGAGAGAGAGAGAGAGAGAGAGAGAGAGAGAGAGAGAGAGAGAGAGAGAGAGAGAGAGAGAGAGAGAGAGAGAGAGAGAGAGAGAGAGAGAGAGAGAGAGAGAGAGAGAGAGAGAGAGAGAGAGAGAGAGAGAGAGAGAATGTGAATTCCTTCCTCGGTGTAAACATAGAATGGTATTTTCCACAATATAGAACTACCAATCCTATTTTAAGACTAAAGTTGCAAAGGGAAGTCTTATCTCAAGTGAATGCTATTCGTTTCTATTTATAACCCAACAGCTGATATGGTAGGCTATCGTTGTTTAATAAAAAATGTGTATTGCGACTTAAATGTAACGTGTTATTATTAGATTGCGAATATTTACTAAATAACAACAATTGCTTTGTAAAGTGGTAAGGTTATTGCTCTATTAATAAATTGTTTAAAGGGATTCACTAGTGAAAAATGGTCATTTCATTTCATTCAATTTTTTCTAATTCTATAGACTCAGATTTTTCAAAAATCACAATATAGGTTTTATTTTTATTTTATCAGTATGAAAAAATGATCTAAACAATCCAAGCACTCGGTTTTGGTCGAGATGAAACTAAACTAGGATTTCTCCTCTGTAAAATTGGATAATTTTCATTGATGTTCTGGAATACATTTATTATAGTGTAGTTATTTTGTATTCATCTGTGATATATAGGTTCACTTAGCTGATATCTATTTTTTTTACTCTATGAAATCTTACTATTATTTGTAAGTAGAAAACAAAGTGTCAGCTCTTTTATTTACTGTCTTATTTTTATTTAACTCTTATTTGTTGCTAATTTTGTGAGTTTTTTGAGGTTATAGTAAAGGTGAAAAGTGAGAAATGTTCGTAGTGCAATAAAAGGCTAACCAAAGGAAATAAATAAACTGACAGTTAGTAAAAGGTGGAGTTCACGAAGTGTAGGCCTCGGTCTATTCGTTGAGATGTGTCATTTCATGTAAATATAAGTGAGAAATAGACCTAATGCAAGTGTTTCTATTGAGAGTTTGTCATCACAAAAGGGTACCTTCCAAAGCTACAGGATTCACTCTGTAGCACAGTTGAAAACCTGAATGTTACAATGTTCCATGTTGTGACGATAAGAGTTCTTGTAATGTACACAAGATAAACCCACCACTGCGCCTTTGTAAAATGAAAAACCCCTAGCTATGACAGAGAATGATTGCAAACAACTTTTGATAGAATCTATGTACTGTACCATAAGAGCGGATAAGAAAGACACTTTATTTACAGCGATACGAAATACAGGATGTTTCACGAAACGTGATCTCATAAATTTAGTGAATACAAATTTTTAAACGTTTATTAAAATAAATACATAAATTAAATTCACATCAAATTAATTTGGAATATCGTTGAAGTTTCACATTGGTAATATTTTTGCAAAATAAAAAAAAATAATAAAAACTGTTTCAAATTATAATTTATATCTTATGTAGGCCTAAATAATATGTATTATTTCAATTACTAATATTTGGCTTAAATAAAAAAGAACTTATTTTCTATTACAAGTATCATGATTACTCCAAACAATTATGATACATTATTATATAAAACCAATGAAAGGTCTTTATTGAAAAGGATTTTTTTTTTTACGCCAAGTAATAAATTAATAGTGATCTATTTTATAATATTATTTAAAATTACAGATATTCACAACATTATTGAAAAATCAAAGAATTGGTTAATATATAAATGTGTTTAAAATAATATATAAAATGTAATGACCTTATTAGGAAAACAAACTACGCCTTGTTCAAAGTACCATAAGGGATGAATGATTAAGGGTTAAGTACCATTATGATTTTTAATTATACGATAAATTGACAACTTGAAAGTTAAGAAAAGAAATATCAAGTTTGTTTCTTCATTCGTAACCATCTAACATTTTAAAACACATTTTCTAACAATAAATAGATATGTAGCATTAACAAACCTGTGATGTGGACTATTAATATATATATTAAACATAACAGGGATACAATAATAAATATTAGATTTTTTTTTAAATTAAAAACAATATTTTTTTAAATTAGGATGTTTACAAGTTTTATAACAAGTTCCAGTATGTCTTTTCACTCAGGAAGAACACCACACACAGTTATAAGTCCACCATCCACAGGAAGAGTCACTCCAGTAATATAACTTGCATTTTCATCACTAGCAAGGAACGCAATGGATCTTGCGATTTCATCGACTGTACCAACACGTTTAAGAGGAACAACTTTCAAATATTTATGAAACACTTCCATGGATTGTTCTTCAGATGCACCGGTATTTGTGACGATGTCCGTATAAACAGGACCCGGATTTACTGAATTAACGCGAACTCCTTTGCTGGCCAACTCCAAAGCAACACAACGGGTGAATTGATCCAGTGCAGCTTTCGACATGTCATAAGCGAGCCGTCCAGAAAATGATCTTAAACCAGCTACACTTGAAATATTAACAACATTACCTTTGGTTTCTATTAAATACGGCGTTGCCAACTTTGTGAGGATAAAAACTGTGTGCACATTGACTTTTAATACCTTCTCGTACACTTCTATCGAAGTATCCAGTAATCCTCCACGAAGACCAATACCAGCATTGTTAACAAGGACGTCCAGTTTTTTGTAATGTTGAATTGTTTTTTCTAAAAGAATTTTTAGAAAATCTTCATCACTCAAATCACCAACTACTACGAGAGGTTGTTTCTTGCTGACTTCTTCGCATTGTTTAGCCACTTTGTTTAGTTTCTCAACGTTACGCCCAGTAATAGTTACACTTGCACCCAGTTTAGACAAATAAATCGCCGCTCCTGCGCCAATACCTGAACTTGATCCAGTTATCAATACTACCTTTCCTGAAAACATTTTATTCAATTTAAATAAACACTAAAATTTTACTATGTAAATCACAGATGTGTTGAAGTTCACTCTTAAAGAAAGACTGATAAACAACCTTTTATCAGAGGCTAAGATGATTTAGCAATAATATATGTTATCTCTTTTCACAACCAAGGACAGTTTAAATAATTATCAGAATTTGCTTACAGATAACAAATCGTTATAATAGAGTTAAAATATATGTACAGATCGTTCTAAAAACATCGGACTTACTATATAAATCCAACCAAATCTTATGTGAAACATTTCGTAGTTTGGTTTTCTATTACATAGGCCTAAATGTACTTTTCGGATTCCAGCTTATTAAAAATACAACAACGCCCAAACTCAAAGTGGGAGGGGGAGGAATTGAGACGTTATATATTCTAAATACTTACGTAAACTACTTATTTTATTTTATATTGGTTAAAATAGTTAATAGATGAACTGAACAGTTTCATAGTGACATCCTTCAACGATAATTTTGAATTTGTTCACCTCAATTTGACTTAATTGGGTTAGACTTTTGACCAACGAGGAATTCTTTTGTAGATTATCAAGTTTTTAGGGGTTTTTGTATTGAGTGCAGATGACAATCGTTCTTCTCGCTATGTCATTGGTCAACCCATCTTGTTTATAGAGCTCTGTTACAAAAGGCAAGACTGGCACTCAGTGATAGACTTATTGATGGAATCAGGCACAGGTCAACAGACAACCTAGCTATTCTATTTGCTTATTCCTTAACTCGTGTAGTACAATGTCCTGGAAATCAATGAAACCAAATGTTTCTATTTTTTAACTTTTCCACCATAAAATGAATAACTTTTACTCTATGATAGTAGTTTGATGGTCTGTACTGTTTCATAAGTTGCAGTGCACTCATAGAGTCACTGAAAATAGAAACCTCCTACCTTTCCACACTGGCGATGTGAGTTACAGCTGCATCAACGGGTAGTAATTCTATGTCTGTGCTTGATGCAGAACGTACATTGATACTCATTGCTATCACCTACGAATATCCTGAGTTGAGTTGATTTAGTGAGCCATCTGTGAATATTTTGTAATATTGTTTGTAGTCCCTGTTGATAGCTTCCAATGTAGCTGTTCTTTGCGCTCCAGGAAGACCTTTCTTTGAGACAGTGATAAGCAGGTGTAGTCTAATGTTAAGAGGACAGAAGATCCAAGGAGGGTTCTGGTTTACTATCGGGATTATTTTGATGAAGGAGGATGCGCGGTGATGAAAGGAGCGCTTATACTGGGTTTCCTGTTCTTCGGATTTAACAGTAGAAACTTGCTGGGGAAGTGATAGGATTTTCAAATACTTGTGCCAGGCCATTCTGTCAAGAAAAATATCTATAGGTTCGATGTTCAACTTTATTTCCATTGCATGTACAGGGGTGGTTTTTGGACAGCCTTGGCAGATTCTTAAAGCTTAATTCTGAATGTGCTTCATACATCGACACAAGCCTAATACCATCTACACAAGTCTACAAGTTTAATACCGTAGGTATTAAAAAAATACCCCGTTTTTAATCAATTTTGTAAAATCTGTAATAAAAAAATTACCATACAGCTAATAATAATGTTTTGCTTAAATCTCAAACCAATCATTTATCTAATGACCCAAATGAGACAAAGAATTCAAACAAGGTAAATTTTTCGTTATGTCAATAGATAATATTATTATGTTATTATGTAACAATAATATATCATAATAAGTCTGGTAAAGATAATAAAAATTTGTATGAAAATATAAAATTTATTAATAATTAGGCCTACCAATTATGTACGAAATTGGATAGTTCAAAATATAATGTTATAGCAAAGTATTTTGCTGAATTATTACCAAGTAAGATAAGGCAGTCTCCTATTTCGAATCAGTATCATATAATAATGATAAACTCAAAATCTGTGGACAAACTAAAACAAAGTTTTACAATTAAAAATAAGAATACCAATCACATCCCTGCTAACAGTTAAGGTATTTTACCATGATATCTTCGGACTACCGCGCCTTGCCTATGCGAGGAAATGCAGGAGGCCTAGGCAATATTAAAGATAATATCGGTTTCCCCACGCCGCCGCGCCGCTTCAACTGAGATGGACACAGGTCACAGTGCATGAACAGCCCTGGAGTGAAGAACAACCAATTGACCAGTTAACTCGATTGTATTAACCCGCTATCATTAACATTAAAGTTACTATGTGTGCTCAGTTTGTTTATAAATTTTGTATATAGTTATATGTCAAGCAGCCAGGCTATAGTCCGACAGGATGATATCTCAACCATGAATACTGTAAGTATAATGTTAATCATAATTATTATTGTTAATTAGTGTTAATCGCTCATGTGAGTTGGTTTGGTGATTTTTGGCAATATGTCGGCCAAAGAGGCAACCAAAATTAAATCCAAACTCTTGGTACAATAGCCGCTTCCTAATAATTGACTAATTTCTAATATTCGTCTTTATGAACAAAGAATAACCAAAAACCACAAAATAACACAACTACACAAAACTGTATAATGTGTTTATATTAACTTATAGCTCTGCTATCATCAGTGTACCTCTGAAGAGGTACAATCTGCAGAGCAATCGAAATGTACATAAGGTAATATAAACGCATTGTTCTTTGTTCATATACAATCACCACAGTGCTCTAGTGATTTATTTAGTCGTCTTTAGTTAATTAAACATACATCCCCCCTCCCTAATGAGCCCATTCATCCGTACAACCTATACTTGGGGAAAAAATACTTGTCTAGAGTCAAACCTTATCAAATTTATAGTCACTTTGTTTAATAGAAGGTCATGGTAATATATTTTCTTGCCTGAGCTTATAACGACCCGAAATTCGAATTTATAAATAAATTTAAAATAAATTTATTCAGGGTACCATATCATAAATCACCATACCCTGAATCCACCCTTTTGAAAATAAATCAGTAAATAATTTTAAAAATATATATCAAAATTACCATAGACCATAGTTCAATCATATTACATTCATAATCAATCATAAATTGTAAATACCATCATCATCAAAATAAATATGTATCAAAAACAGCAATTTGTGTATATAGATTATATGAAAAACAAAAGTGCAGGGATAATTGACATCCTGGTTACTATGTTTCACAAAAAAAGAAGAAAAACAAGAACAGAAAATCATTCTGAGATCAGACCTGAATACATTCAGACTCCATTTTATTCGTGCTACATAAAAATTCAATTTAAATATAAATCAAGATAAAAACTATAACCCATATAGTAAGAATTTAATAATTAAATGTTTTAAAGACAATTGGTGAGTCAAGATTAAATTGTATACCTTTAAAATATTGTGAAAGCTACATCATAAATTACTTACCTCATATTGATCAATTTAAATACAATCCAAATTTGAACATTCCACAAACTGTGATTTTAGATATAAACCCATTATCACCCATACTGCATCCTAATTGTATCACTTATTCATACTAGTCACCCATCCTTCATAATCATTTAGCCTTAGTGTTTTGTTGAACAACAATATTATGTATTATGTTCTAGATATAAGCCTAGAGTTAAGCTATTGAACTTCAATTAAAAGTGAAAGAAATATAATATATTATAGACTGCATACAAAGATTTTAAATAGTAAAAGCTAGCTGAGGCAAAACGAACTAAAATATCTCAAACGACAATTTAATCATTTCAATATACATTTTGTAAAGTCAGAATACTTGAAAGTTTCTTTATTAGTTTTGTATTCTTTTGTACAAGGAAAACTGTATAACAGCCCATCAATTTTTTAGAATTAAGTCATTAAGATTTGTGGACTCATATCCACCAACTTTTATTTCATTAATTTAATTTATGGGCCGTGTAGAAAATTTTGAGTACGATATTGAATAAAACCTGGTTTTATTTAAAAAAATAATTAAAAAAAAAAAACCCAGCAGGGAGAATTCCTCATATTAATAAGAAATAAAGTTAAAAAATAACTAGATAATATGACTAAAATGCCTATCTCTGAACCAACTACAGCTGTTAGTCCTATGGGAATTATAAATAAAGAATATTTTTTGTAGAAATTATCCCTAAATACTTTAGATCAATGATTCTTTCCTAACTTGACTGCTCAAGTTTTTTGACACATCAAATATCTAAACGGAGATCTAAATGTTTAACTTTAACAACACCATGGGGTCGTTATTCATGTTTAAGAGTGGCATTTGGTCCTGAAATATTCCATGAAATGATGTCTAGACGTTTTGAATGGTTAAACAATATTGAAGTGTCGATGGATGACATACTTATAGATGCAAAATTTCTGACTCCAATAGAAAACAATCGAAGGTCTCAAAGAAAGAGTAGAAAGTGTTGGCTTAAAACTAAACAAAGAAAAATAACAATACATACAAACTAACATACAAACTCATTTTTCATACTACATCAATTGAGTTTTTGGACATATAATATCAAAAAATGGAATTTAACCTGACCCTAAAAAAGTGAAAAAATTCAAAAATTAAAACAACGAACAAATATCAAAAACTTCAATATTTACTGGGGGTATGACTACATAATATATGAGTGAATTCATAAAGCATTTTGCTGACAACAGCTATTTTGAGAAGTCTATTCACTCTATTGAAAGAAGAAATGGAATGGAAGTGGGATTCAGTCCAAGAGACTTTTTTTAAGTAAAAGATGTGTTATAAATAAATATTGAGCTTGACTTGTAAGATAATATTAGATAGAATAAAACTCGAACACAAGATCTTACAAAAATTAGGTTTACTTATACAAACACGTTTCACCAACAAAGTCGCCATCCTCAATGATACATGAGCTACAATAACTAAACTATAACTGACTGATAACTATAAACTATAAACTGATAAATTATAATTATAAGTTAGTTATAGTTTAGTTATTGTTGCTCATGTATCAATGAGGATGGCGACTTTGTCGTTGAAACTCGTTTGATTAAGAAATCATAATTTTTGTGAGATCTTGTGTTCGAGTTTAATTCTATCTAAAAGATGTGTTGAAAAACTACCACTTTAGCTACATAAGATGTAAATAAGCCAGTTAAGTTATCAGTTGATGCAAGTTCAAAAGTACTGGGTGCAGTATTGTTACAAAATGACCACTCAATTGGTTATGCACTGAAGCTCAAATAAGATACCCACCGATAAAAGGAATCCAACAATTAAATTTGGATGTCAAAAATTCCATGATTTTATTTGTGTGAAAAACTAACTATTGAAACTGATTATCGTCCATTACAATCAATTTTTAACAAATCAATTGATTTAAAAACCAGCTTAGATAAAAATAATATTGTAAGAAATAATGCCATATTCCCCGATATCATGTATAAAACAGGTACAGAATTGTATATTGCAAGATCCATTAAGTCGAGATTGTGATTTAGTTATACAGACAGAAGATAATTTTCAAGTTCATATGGTATTTTCTTACACAAGAATACTAGAGAAAATTAACATGAGCCAAAATTTCTGATTCAGAAAATCAAGATTTAAAAAAAGTTATAAATGAAAGCTGGCCAAATACCATAAAGAATGTTCCTGAAGAAATAAGTCAATATTATAAACACCAAAGTTATATTTCATTCCATGGAGAGTTATTATTCAAAGGTGATAAATCTAACTTACAAAGGTACCTAAAACTGCCGCAAGTTCATGCTGGAAAGAACACATGAAGGTTATTGGGACATACATACTATACTGTATTGGTTTATTTCTCTCTGAAGATGGTACCTTTGTTACCGAAACGTACATAAGGGTTTATTAAACTTTCTAACTTTAATTGTGTTAGTGGTTAATTTGTGGTTTGGGGATTACTTTTTTCATAAAGTATGTACTATTATAAACGTAGGTTACATGTTTTGTATAAGTTATTAGTTTTTCTACATGCATATAAACATAGGAATAAGAAAGAAAAAAATATCATGTAAATGTAAAAAATAATAGATTTTTAATAGATTAATAATAGATTAAATTTTTTTGTTTAAATAGAATGATTAGGGATTATAAAAAAAACTATGAGGGTCATCCAGTAAGTAAATAACATTTCAATATACAAAATTAATAGAAGAGTTGTTTTTAAAATATAATTTGAAACCTTCAGAAAGTTATAGACTTTTTCTGTACAGTCTTCATATAAATTTAAACACTCGCTATAGCTTGGTACCATTTTTTTCTTTTCCTTCACTATACTCTCCTGGCGCCAACATTTTGAAATATTCAGTGATAATTTCTTTCCCCTCATCATCATCATCATCTCAAAATACCTACCCCCTAAAAAATCCATCAACTTGGAGAATAGATGGAAATCTGTAGACGCAATGTAAGTGCTGTTTGTTGATTATCGTACAAAAAACATCCCAGCCAAAACTTTGAAATAAAAATTAGATTGTTGCAGCTGAGTGTGGAGTAGTATTAGCATCAATATAACACCATTCGTTTTGAAGTACATCAGTCACCCCTTAGAATTTATTGTCTGTCTTCTTGCCTTTTCAATTCCAAAATATAATACACTTCCGCCTTTTAAGAGCTTGTGTTGAATTTTTTGGTTTTGTTGGCGATTTGGAATGATATCAAATGATGCTTTGGACAATATAATCCAAACATTTGTCACCATTTTAATGACAACAAGCAAGGAATATCATTGGTTGTTTTTTGTATGACTATCAGTCAATAATCGAAGAACTCATCTGGCACACTTTTTTTTTAACCAAGGTGACCGAGACAATTTCGTGAAGTTTTACTTAATTTCAATGAGCTGCCATTTTGTACTGGGTTGAGATAGAAAGCTCTGGTTTCCACTGTTCTTCTTCTCTAATCAAGGACTTTAAAATGAGGTGTCACTTAATGGGTCTTTACATTTAAAAATTTTGAGCTGCCCCCAAAAATCCCATTTTGGGGAAATGGGCAAAGTTGTAATAGTGACTAAAAAGTTCACTTTTATTTACTAGAAAGGTGTTCTGAGTTTCATTTTTTCTATCTTTATCCATTTAAAATTTAACAGGGTGTATCCATACTTTTGACTCACACTGTATATAGACAACGGATACGCGCGCACAGAGTATATATAAACTCATATATCTACGAAAAATATTGCACAAAATTTCTCACATACCCATATATATTAAAACAAAAATCTACGAAAAATATTGCACTAACTTTCTCAGTAACTAAAATCAATGCAAAAATATTTTTCAATAGAAATCGTATATATATATATATATATATATATATATATATATATATATAATTATATAGTATATATAGACAACGGATATGCGAAAAAAAATTTAGATATGTCAAATGATAAAAATCAGAGCACAGCAAGATATGGAACAACGATTGACGCTGTATTTACAAGATATTTAGAAAATCTTCAATCAAAAGTCTTTATTAATTTATTGATTTTAACGCTTATACATTATTTTACCAAGCTAGTATTATTGATTAAATAATTATTACAAGTGAAAAATATACGACCTAGACCGGGAATCGAACCCAGGACCTTTGGCTTTACGCGCCAACGCTCTACCAACTGAGCTATCCTTGATCGCTTCCCAGCACAGGGCATACACTTCTCACTTGTATTTGTTTTTGGCTTGCAATTTTTTGAGTTATGACAGACAAGTTACCTCGTTACATAACGACATTGAAACCAAAATCTGTATACTCGGCTTGCAGCCTTTACGTATGTATTTAATTTTATTAATTTATTGATTTTAACGCTTATACATTATTTTACCAAGCTAGTATTATTGATTAAATAATTATTACAAGTGAAAAATATACGACCTAGACCGGGAATCGAATAAAAATAAAGCCAAAGGTCCTGGGTTCGAATATATTTTTCACTTGTAATAATTATTTAATCAATAATACTAGCTTGGTAAAATAATGTATAAGCGTTAAAATCAATAAATTAATAAAATTAAATACATACGTAAAGGCTGCAAGCCGAGTATACAGATTGGTTTCAATGTCGTTATGTAACGAGGTAACTTGTCTGTCATAACTCAAAAAATTGCAAGCCAAAAACAAATACAAGTGAGAAGTGTATGCCCTGTGCTGGGAAGCGATCAAGGATAGCTCAGTTGGTAGAGCGTTGGCGCGTAAAGCCAAAGGTCCTGGGTTCGATTCCCGGTCTAGGTCGTATATTTTTCACTTGTAATAATTATTTAAAAGTCTTTATTAGTTACTTCAGTTACCATAAGCCGATAGTGTCTTTTCTAGAATACAATATAAATAGTAATGAAAATAATGTAAATGACATACGACAAAATGATACAATGGTTTTTGAAGATATAACCAATGTAATTCAACAATGTAATATTACATAGGCCTATTATGTAATATTACATAATACAAAAAAAAATAAACAAAATTTATTTATCCTTTTCATAATTTATTTATAACATGAATTTGAAAATATATATGTTCATAGACAACGCAGTTAGTGCAAAGTAACAATACGTTATTTATTATCTTATACCCTTAATGGCACACACAAAAAATTACGCTAACCCCCTAATCTATAAGCGTTACATACTGTTCATACAAGTTTTCACTTCTAACGTGTGGTCTTAAGCATTCCCAGTTTTTTTTATATATTTATATATAGTTTTGTGCGTCATTTATTTTTAAA
Source organism: Aphrophora alni (assembly GCA_963513935.1). Classification (NCBI taxonomy): domain Eukaryota; kingdom Metazoa; phylum Arthropoda; class Insecta; order Hemiptera; family Aphrophoridae; genus Aphrophora; species Aphrophora alni. Next base: position 97,489,383 of record OY740769.1, on the reverse strand, counting down.
ACAATAAAACATTTTGATTTATTTGTAGTGACTGTAAGGCCGTGACAACTTCTGCTAAAGGAAAAATCCAGAGCTGGCAAAGAAACTGTGGAATGTGAGCGTTGGGATGGTTAATTTGGGATCATGTGATCCTTTCAAAGAAAAAACACATCATTAGCTGGTTCGTTTATCTTAACAAAATACAGATTTTTTATGTACACAGAGCATGTATGGGTGACTCCAATTATGTTAATAAAGTTTTTTGTACAATTTTTAATTGAGATGTTTTATTATAGTTAAAGGACAGTATCCAAGGAATATTAAAAAGCATTTTGAGATAACCCAAAAGGATGAAGATATTACAAATTTGTGTTATTTGATTTTAAATTAAATATTAGTTCACTTAACAAGTTTAAGTAGAGCTTATGAAAATGTTGAATAGACTACTTGGGGAATAATTTTACAGAAGTTTCAATGTTTTGGTAAGGAACTTTCAAGTTATAATAATAAATTTTCTATTTTTTAAAAAAAAACCTCACATTAAGGTGCTAAATTAATAATATTTGATTTTAATTTATGTTTCAGGGTCAAATGATCTGCCAACAACTACCTTATGCAGTAATAAAATATTTTAGTAGAATATTAATTTATAAATAAAAAACCAGTTGTCTTTATCTTAACAATAATATTTTTCCAATGTATTATATTTTTTATATCAACAAGAATAACAACACATAAAATTTATATTCCTCTAATACTAGCCCTTTTTATATTGTACAATTAATTAAACACTCTCCTTCTCTCTGGAGTATCAGGTTTGGTCAATTAAATATACATTTGTAAAAATGGGTGGTGGTAATGATTCAACTTAGCTATCATTTAATTTCCGATTAATATATTATTTAGGAAAGACTCACATACGTGCTACCTGCCCATGTTCTCTGACCAAGCTCCTCTACTCTAAGCCTGAATGTTTTGCTTCTCATGCTAGTAGCACATTAAAATTAAACCTAAGTAAGTGTGCAAGTAGATGTTCAGATAACAACCCTGTGATATTTTTAATTAAATTATTGATGTAACCCAATGTTATATCAATTTTAATATGAACCTACCATGTCACACATTCATTGGTGTAATTAATTTCATATAATTTTAGGTGGCTTTTAATTAATTTCTAAATTCTAAACAAAGAATGATTATTAATCAGTTCAATTCAGGATATATGCTTTAAGTAAGTCGTACAAATTTCTTATGACAGGGTTTCAAATTAATAATGTTTATTAATAATTTCAAATTAGTATTATTTCAATCAGTGTTACAAATAATATTTTTTTAAACTTGAGGATGGTTTAGAAATAATACAAATGGTGGATATTAACTCTAAGCTTGTGATTATAGTTTAGGCTATTTTATTTCACTATGCTAAAATGAAATTTTATCTAATTCGGCCTATTCTTCTTTTAAATTATATTTTAATCACTTATTTAGACTCTGACATCTAATTTATTTTCCAATATATTTTATTATAAGATTTCTCTAGATGCAACTATTTACACTTCTGGCTTGAAGTCCCTGTACGACAAACTATAATTATTTAACGTTCCCTTCCAGCCTGTTACTTTTATTTACCACAAGTAAAAGTTTTAAAAGATATTAAAAAAAAAAATCCAACGAAGTAGTCGAAAGATATGAATCTGTAATGGTAATGGTTGAATTTCTCCAATGCTGATATTGCTGCTCTAGAGGAAATTCAAGAATGGGATAACAAGGATGCATCTTTTGGCACCTTTTTACTTTCTTGTGCTTTGGAGCAACCTGATTTCGTTGCTGCTCTGTTGTAAGAAAGAAAACTAATGAGCTATACCTTAAAACTAAGTAAAACTTCACTTTAAAAATTTAGATAAACTGTGAACTGTGACTCAGGAATTTGCTTCTGTTTTTGAACAGAAAACCAATTCAATATTTAGTTTAGAGATATCTGTGGTTAGAATAGTAAATGGGAACCAGTTTAAAAATTCATAGTGAAATACATCTGGACACACAAGAAATTATGGATGTGTTGGTAAAAAGAGACCAAGAAAACTTAACTTTGTTTTTTAATTGATATAATTTTATTGAAAAATGTTAATCTTAAAGCCTGAAAAAATACTGATTGTATCCTAGCTTTGTATATTTCTATTATATATTAATATAACAGTTATTTTATTAATTTATAATATTTTACTCACAATATTTTTAAAAGTAAAGAGCTTTTTTAAGAAGGTGAAGCTCAGGAAACTGGGAGTTTTCTCTTAAAAACACCCCAGAATTAATTTCTGGGTGCATCCGTGTTGGACATTAATAATTTTGTGGTACATGAGTTGACCATTGGATATTTCTTTTGTCTTAGCCTTATTTTTCTTTGATTCATAATATTTATTTCAACATTTCCAAAGATCTAAACATAATTTAGGCTATTAGTAGCTTTGAAATGTTACAACGTTATCACACTTATACCAAGAATACCACCTTCCAAATACCAGCTTATAAAAGCTTCAAATACCAAAAATGTAGTATTTATTCTTCTGTGGTATAACTCAAACGAGAGGTTGAAATGTAAATCATTGAAATCAGGTGTTTGGTGAAGTTCTATTTGATCAAGTAACAGTATATTTGTTAATATAATTTTAACATTTTTGTTTTATCTAGTCATAATAATATAGAGGTTTTATGGGGTCGTAAAAATAGAGAGTCTCTTTAAAAAATACAAAATTTTAGCTCTTGGACCTCCATCAGTGAAAAGCTGACACCCAAGACTATGAAATGTTCAATGAAGTAACCCTTTAGTTTTGTCAATCAAGTATTCCATCAAACAGGGAAAACAAATATTATTATCATATTTCTCTTTAGTGGGATAACTTGAAAAAGACGATATTTCCTAATTACATCCCTCAGTATATTGTTATAGTCTCACTTGGGATGACTTGAGCCTGGTTGAGAAGAAGTAGAGCATCCCTTGACTGGCATAGGCCCGACAGGGTGAACCACCCTTCGAAAGAGAATAAAAAAGTCTTTCTAGAGCTTTTCATAATACATTAAAGACTATTGCAAATGTTGAATTGTATAAGAATATCTTTTTTATACGTTTAAAATTTAGAAAAAAATATTATTATACATAGATTTATGGATTTCGGTAGAGAAAATCAAATGGAGCCTCATCCAATAGGGAAAGTTTTGAATCGTATTGATATGATTGTAAAACTTGGGGTACTGTTAATACTGGCTTCCTGACCTTGAGTTCTAACAATGATAGATCAGGTTGTGGCACTTCAAGATTGATTTCTCGCCATGTTAAATCATGTCGTGGTAAATCCAAATTGAATTCTGGCAATATTAGATTAGGTCGTGGGAATGCCATATTGTACTCTGGCCATGTTAGATTAATCTGTGGAAACGTCAGTTTAAGTTGTGCCATCATAATAATAGGTAGTATTTGCATTGATAATTGTAAACGATGTCTATCGATTGTATTTACATCTGTTAACATATATTTCTCTAGTTCTTCAAGTACTTTAATATCAGACGTAACGTCAGTTTTCTGCGAATGTTCTATTGCATTTATGTAACATTTTCTACCAAAATATTTCACGCATATTTTAGCTTCGGATTCATTTTTTGGAAAGAACATTCGTCCTAAATTTAGTGAAATGACTCGAGATACATTTTTAAAAGAATTTCCTTCTACTAATATCCTCGATGTGATTTCACGTGACTCAATGAGACCGGCGTGAGAGATATTTTCAAACCGATTGTTTATCATGTGTACTAATACTTCAGCATCATGCATACCAGTTGAATGCGGACCTCTGCCTGAAGTACCATGTATGTAGTTGTCAGCCAATGTGATTGTATCGTTGCTGCCAAGGAATAACCATAACCAGTAATGAGCACCATCGCAATAAGGAGCATAAGGAGTGTTACCATCAAACTCGTTGTTAGATACAGTAATTTGCTGACATCCACCAAAACCAGTTACCAGCATTTGTCTTCCTATTCTTGTGATGTAATTACTATCGATCCAAACATTTGTAGCGTTATCAAGAGAGATAGCATCACCTCCCCAGATGACACGAGGATTAATGTCCGTGATATATAAGCCATATATAACCACATCATGAGCATTATATACTTTCAAACCTTTCCCTATTATAGCAGCAAATCCTACATCACCTATAATATATTTATTAGAACCCACCAACAGAGGAGTTCTTCCTGTTTTATCGTAAGTTACATCAACCGATTCTAAACCATTGCATTGGTTACTTATGTTTAATTTTGTCTGTCCTCTTTCTTTGCAACCTGGTGCGGTGGAATGATAACAACCTTTTTCAGTAACTGTTCCTTCGGAACCTCTGAAATCAAATACTTTTGTTACTTTTATTATTTTGAGAGTAGTGTCAAAGCACCGACCACCCTTTTCATTATTGCACAAGGAATCTTTTAATTCTTGAATGGTTGATGGTGTTTCTAAAACTGCGCCTGATAAGTTTGGAGGAATCTTATAAAAAGCTTGTGTCAAACTGATAAGGAGTGTTAAGAAAAGAAGTTCAGTACCTAAGGATGTAGGTATATTCATGACAGTTGGAGTTTTTCTTTCTATCTGAAACAAAAATGTATTGTTTTGTATTATTATCATACTCTTTATAACCAATAGAGTACTATTTTATTAAACAATATTAGAAATGGAGAGTAGACTGTCATTGTGGCCAAACATTTATAAAAAGCAAACAAGAACAAAATTAAAGATAAAGATAATGTAATATCAAAAAATTAAAAAAGTGGTAGTAATTAAAAATGCTGAAATGGTGCTAAAATGTAGACGTACGATATTTCCACACTACTAAAAACTTGTGTTTCAATTAAAGTGTTTTTCTTTATTTTTAGACATATACAAAGTAAAGAAAGCTTCAAATTGGGAAAGATAATTTGAAATTTTTACAAAACTATTCATTTTGAGGTCCTCTGAGAAAAATGTTTTTTTGTTAATGATCTATCTGTCTAATTATTGTTCATGCTGTGTGTTATAGATAGGGTTACCAGATGGTTTGGCAAAGCGAGGACATCGTTATTTTTTATATAATTTTGAGACTAATTGTTTTTCAGTTTGACAGCTTGGAGAATTATCTAACATTTGATGATCCTGATTACACATTGCACAACTGTTGAGGTTTCTGGATACTTTTGTTTCTATATGAATTTGTCATTAGTGGTTTTGTTGTAAAGAGTGATCATTTTATCTTTGCCAACATTGACATCTCATAAACTAATGATCTGTGTACAAACTTTAAATGGGGAACCTTCACTACAGCGGGTTGGGTTTAGTAAATTTTACTTTTTAAATGATTCAACAAAAATAAATCTAGTAAGGGCAAATATGGCGTCTTTATCCATATATATAAATGGGTATGTCAGAAAGTTTGTGCAATATTTTTGCATTGATTTTAGTTTGACTATGTATATGAGTTTGAGAAAGTTAGTGGAATATTTTTCGTAGATTTTTAGTTTTAATATGTATGGGTATGTGAGAAAGTTTGTGCTATATTTTTGCATTTATACTAGTTTAACTATGTATGCGAATTTTGAGAAAGTTAGTGCAATATTTTTCATAGATTTTTGTTTTAATATATATGGGTATGTGAGAAAGTTTGTGAGATATTTTTGCATTCATTTTAGTTTGACTATGTATATGAGTTTGAGAAAGTTAGTGCAATATTTTTCGTAGATTTTTGTTTTAATATATATGGGTATGTGAGAAAGTTTGTGCAATATTTTTCGTAGATATATGAGTTTATATATACGCTGTGCGCGCGTATCCGTTGTCTATATATTATATTAAAGTTGCATTACGGTACGGTGCGTGACCTGATTTCTATTGAAAAAGTCCATCCCAAAAGTTGCATTACTGTGCGTGACGCAATTTCTATTGAAAAAGTCCATCCCAAAAAGTACCCAACGCGCCAATAGAAGTTTTCACTTCAAAACATATTTTAACTTGTTATTTAAAGATGAAAAATCTCTCGGTCATGATTGCCTTATAAAAAAAAGATAAAAGGTTATATAATAATAAAGACCCCCTAGTCCTCGAACACTCTAATAAAAATAACAAGAGTTGGTTATGAGAGACCTGACAGGAAAGATGAAAGATAGGGATCTAACCTATATGATAAAATGTGTAGATACAGCTCGGTTCCCTTGGGATTGCTAGGCTCGTTACCAACAGTTGGTAAGAACACTTGTTTAAAAAGCAAATTAAAAAGTAGATTTTAAATGTTAGGAAGATTATTACAAGAAAATCCCAGATACATTCATAGCAAAATAAAACTTTCTAATAATATTGGAATGCAATTTTAATAAAATTATTGGTCCAAATTTAAAAAGTGAAGCACCAATAAAACCGGATTCGAACACGCATTAAAATTACGAGTTAATATATTAAGAATATTAGGGGTTAGTTTCACCACCAAGAGATTGAAGTGACAATCTTCAATTAAGAATTAATTTTACTTTTGAAAATAAAATGATGTATTCGTTATTTTTTGAAGAAATGAATTTAATATAAAAAACGCTAGTGTTTTGTTCTCGGTGGGCCTTCTTTGAATAAAATGGTTTGTAAAATCTATGCCTAAATGTTTCAAATGATATGATCAGTGTACTTTTCATTGTCTTGTATATGGGAATTTATATGAAGGAGTTTACAAATACCAACTTTAAAGGTAAACAAGCAAAACAGTTCAAACATTTATAACCTTACAGTCAACATAGTTTATAAAACAAAAAAGATTGTACAAACTTTCTCTCAGACATATTCCTAATACAAATATAACCAAAAATAATATTTGTCTCCACTTTATAAAAAAATGTTTCTACACTTCAAATACTTATATGTAAGGGGGAAAATGTAATTTTCCTAATTACTCAGTTTCTTAATATGTATTTCTTATTGTATGTCTATAATGTGGTATAGAAGATTTAACTTATTGTGAAATATAAAACTAAATATTTTTGTAATGTATCAATAAAGCCTTACTTTTTTGCTTGTCTTATAAACTTACCATAAACATAGATTTATTGACAAAAATCAAATTCATGTTTGCACATTATTCACAAGCTGTAATTTTCTTTTACAGTATGTGTGATTTGTATTATTAAAATACACAATTCAGAAAAAATTTCAACCAAGTCAGTAAAGACTAATTTAGAACATGTAACAGATATAAACACAGTTTTTGTTATAATTTACCGAACCAAAATTGTTAATAATTAGATAGCGATCAAAACATAATGTTTGACTCTTAAGACAATAAAATTTTATCAAAATCATTATAGATTATTATGAAAAATCGGAATTTTGATCTTTGGTAGTTATCTCATATATTTTGAATTGTTAACAAAATTCCACCAGATACCACCAAAATATCCCCACATATAAAATTGGACCATATGTTTATGTTTTATAGCACTACATAGACAACAGATATACATCATAAAAAATAAACAAATAAAGTCATATACTGTAACTTCAAAACGTATATTTCCTTGAAAAGCTCGACATTGATTTTTTGACTAATCCCATAACTTTCTTTATTCTACGTAAATTAAATAAAGTAAAAATTATTTGTCTAAGAATGTATGAACTGACAACAGATTTATTCGTAAAATTCACTTTTTAAGAATCAGAACCTTTAAAACAAAAAATCCACATCTAAAAATTTAATTTTGCCCTTAATCCATCCACTTGAGAAAGTCAAACTAGTACTCCATGAAAATGTTCGTATAATATATGTGTTGACAAATTACTATTAAAAATGTTTAATGAATAATTGTTAAATTTCCTACCTTTAAACTCAATAAAAATTTCTTCAAAATTTGCAGAATTAATGATGATAATTAACAATAATATCAGATCAGAATTCATAATTAACACTGGTGATGTAAATTATAGCGAATATTAAACTACTCAAATATGTAATTATGATCTGCAATAAATTATATATATATATATATATATATATATATATATATATATATATATATATATATATATATATATATATTTGCATGCACAAATGAACTTCAAAATTGTTATTTGCAAAACATGAAGTTCTTTTTACTCATGAATGTTACACCAATTTAAAATGTAGGCACATTACGATCTCCTTCATGGGAATGTCCACCATTATACAAAGTGATTGGCACTTAGTGTCAACAATATATTTGGGTACACACTATATGAAGTGGAAACTCACTCCTGAAAAACGTTTCTCTCAATTTACCTAGGAACTATAACTATTTTACTTTTTTTTTTCAAATGATACCAAAAATAAAAATTAGTTGCAGAAAAGTTTAGGTAATTTAACTTTCAATCGATAAGTCACAATATTTTTGAAAAACAGTGAAAACTTCATAGTTACAAGGCAAATTAAGATAAACATTTTGCATTAATGAGTTTTGACTTCTTATAGTGTGTGTGCTTTGACCCTAAAGCTTGAGATAAAAGGAAAATGTAATTTTGTTTATTACTTGGGTATTTCCCAAATATTTCTTAAGGGAGAAAAGTTAGCATAGAATATTCCTCCCTTATCAATGTTTTGAAAATTAACAAAATACATATTATGAAAAAAAAAATACCGTATTTATATATTTAAGTAGTGTCCTAATCTTAGCTCTGCTTGTGGCATGAATCTAATTTGAATTATATTGAGTTTTAAATAACAACAATCAATATTCATGTTAGTGTCTTGCCAATTATTTATATAACAGAACTTTGTCTTGAAATTTTGAACATTGTTTGCGTCATTAATTTAAATGAAAATTGAATGAAATCGGTAAAGCTATTTAGATAAAATCCTAATTTTGAGTTTTAGTCTTGACACCTAACTGAGTTAACGTAAAAAAAAAAGGAAACAAACCTGGAGATATACCATAAACAAACCAAATATACTAAATTTAATCAAATCAGTCCACTCGCTTTCTTTAAAGCCTACTATGTGCAAGAGTAAACATGTAAATAATATATGTGTGAGAAAATTTAAAACATACCTAATTAATAAACCATATAGACACAGATACCTAATGATAAAAACTTTTATTAAAGTGTTGGTATTAAGTCTTTATATATCCGCTTCATATCTTTATTTAGATAAAAATAAAGTAATTTTAACAGATAAAACCTAATAGAATATTACCTAATATAATGATAACACAATCATTATAATTTGTTTACCTTAAGTTGGGTTACTTAAATAAATTACTTTCTTTTCTTAAATTGCAAAATCATGCAATCAATTAATAAAAAGAAGGAAATACTTGTCATTCTGATAATGCATCATAATATTTTTTTGACTCTTTTTCTTATCTTGGGTAAGAATAGAGTTTTACAAAAGACAGACATAAAATATAACTTAAATAACAGACACTTAATAGTAAACATAAATAAATTTGTTCGAGTATCTGCCTTTAACAACAAGTTTATTGTTTGGATATAACTTCATTATCCATTGCCAGTTATTTTATATATGTTTTATGTTCATCTTTTGATGAAACCATATAAAAAAAGGTTGATTACATGTTGGCTAACAGTTGAAACTAATGGATTAGTGTCATATGATCATATATTAATGAAGCAATTAAATGTAATAGCTGGTTTTGTTTATTCATTTATTTATTATTGATTATAATTCTAGCCGTATGTGATGTTTATTGTTTAGAATAAATAATCTATACAGAATAGTTATGAACAATTTATTTATAAACACTTCAATTCTTACACTTTGTAAAATAAAAATTACATTAACTGCACACATAGTACAACTTCTTCTTGGAGCTTACATTACAGACTCACCTTGTTTACTTCCTACTCCCACTAACTACATTTCTAGTCACAACCATAACATCACCTAATTGTTTACAACTTACAGTTAGTTCGAGGTTTCTTTAACGACTGGAAATCTAAGTTGTGGATCCTGAAGGAATACTGGAAGTGTGAGAACAAAGAAATTGTTCTTTTGCAACTGGGAAGGATTATTTGTAACTCAACTATCATCTAGATTTGCAATTTACAACCTGCTAAATAAGATTGAAAGAACAGAGTTAGTTATTAATGCAGAGAAATATGGTAGACCAATTGCTGTTAGTGGATAATGAACAATTGGATACTAAAGTTTTTTTTAGTACTAAGAAAACACAAGACCTTTGATTGAGCTTGAAATCTGAAGAAGATCTTTACAGAGACTGCAATGTTCTCTTGGCTTTAAGTTGTATCGCTCAAGTTTCATGATATTTTGGTAGACAAACATGCCGTCTTTGTAAAATTGTGTTAAAAGAATAAAGAGAAGAGAATTGGTCTGATGAAGGTATTGTGTTCCGATTAAGCTTGTTTCAAAATAGGTATAAACCGGCACAATTGTGTTAACTATTTATAGGATAACCCTCATGAAACCGCTGAAGTTAGGACTTTCAGCACACACTTGACTCTTATATTAATTGCTATCTCTTGTGTTATTCAAGTTATAACACACTATATTACATATAAATTTACAAAATTAATTCTGCAAATAATGGCACCAACGATGACAAATAGAGAAGTTATTGTCAAAAATGTAATTTCATGGCCGAGTAATTGATACAAGCGTTACGAGTGGAGGCTCCATCACAAATGTATACCTTCGAGACCCGATAATACTGACACGAGCTAAGAGAATGGTAACTTTTTAATACATATACATCTACGAAACTATCTGAGCGGCGTTAAGAAAGTAGTGATAAGCACAATTACGAGATACAGAAAACCTGAATAACAACAAACTGTTTTCAACCAACTTAACCAGATACAATGTGATATCGTCTACAAGATTCAAGAAGCCAAATTTTGTGCATTACATCTAGATCATCTGCTTGTATTACATCGGGCTGGGTAAGGAGCTTGTTGGTTATCACAGGTAAGTGATAAATAAAATGACTACAAATTTGTGTAATAAACTGTGAAATTACAAATTTAATTATTTTTATCAAACAGTCTGACTTGTGCAATTATTTCGAAACGTACATTACTCGAGTAAATACTCCGTTCTACTTCCTAATTGATACAATAATTAATTAGTTATAAATTAGTCTTAAATAAACAATAATTGCGGAATCATTTAACTCGTGAGTTAATTAAAAGTTAAGAGCAAAACAAAATAAATGTTGCAAAAACAGTTTAATTTTATCACACACCCATCTACAAAATCAAATATTAAGCAATCCAAAGTATTCATTTCAACTCGGTAGTTGTAAGCCAAAAAGTGAATATGAAACATTGACATTTGGATTTAGAAAATTAATAATTTCAAAGTGTGTATATTTAAACAAAGCATAAACTTGTGTCTATTGTGTTATTATTCGTCCTAAACTTAAATTTGTATTTTTTGAAATCGAGTTCTTAATGACAGGTTCATTTTAATTTTTTCTTAATTTTACCTAAACCGTAATTATTTTTACTTGCAATTTTGCAAATTAGTTTGGGTTACATTAATCTTGAAATTTCATCAGAATGAAAACGAAATCGGTTCAACAGATTTTGAGAAATTACATCCTCTACAACCTAAGGGCGATTTTTTTTCACCAATATTAATTGTTGTTTTTTTTTTAAACAGAAATTTTTATCCTTAGAGGTCTCGTTTTAACAATTTCAATCAAAAACATACCAATTTTGTAAAAATCGTAATTTTGTGATGACAGTTATCAAAAAATTATGATTAAATAAAAGGGTAAACCGTGTGCCGAAACAACAACCTGTGGTCTGTAGGCAAAGAGGGGAAGATATTTTTAGAAAATCGAAGTCTTTTAAGCGGCCTAGCACCAATATATATAAAGTTTGACGATTTGATTCCATATTTGTCGAATAAACATACATATTCGTAATCAGATTAAGTTCTAGTTTGTAACCCCACACATAATGTTTCCAAAAACAACATTTTTCAACAAGATTTTTTTTCTATTATATTTTTCTTATAGCGGGACATTACAAACTATATAAATGCAAGGTTTGAAATATATAGGATTTATCGTCTTGTCTGTTTAGACTGATAACAACTTACGGATAGACAAACGGACAGACGCGCACGTGTCCTTGGTTTTTCCTACGGAGCTTAAAAATTAATTTTAAGAAAAACTTTGAGAATCGGCTACGTAAAAAAATTACATCAAAAATCCGTCTATTGATTTGTGTTGTACAACACTGTACAGAAGACAGACAAGACATATTCCAAAAACTACTTTTTTGGGCACAGAGGACATAAAAAAATGATTGTTCTAGGGAAAATCGATATTGATTTTTTTGCCCCATTACGTAAATTTTTCTATACTCTTTAGGTGAGAAAAACTAAAGAAAAAATACTGAGGTTTTGAGATTAATTGGTGTAGATAAGATTTTCTGCTTATCAACTTAATTGATATTTTGTAAATTATGTTTTAGATATTCATATTTTTAAAATATAACCTAAAGCTTGCTTCGATTGTGTCTTGAACTCGTCCAGAGGTTAAACCGTAGTAACTTATTTCAATTAAGGGAAGAAGGTTGCTAGAAAAATTAAAAAATACAATTTTGTTATTTGTAAAAAACATTTTCCATTGTCTATTGAATAAAAAGGTATATAACACAATCAATTTAAACATTTTTTAATGTAGTTTTTACAGTTTTTAGAAGTGCATGCAATATAATTTTACTCACCAAGCCTAGCAAGTGCCAAGATAACATCGTCAAACTACTGTATATGCTATTTACACTTTGTGTTTATACATCTTTCAAATTTTTATCTATTTTTTTTAACTTCTTTTTTTTAACCATACCCTGTTCAAAGGCAAATATGTGCTTTACATCAAAACCTGTTTATTTTTTCAGTAGCTGTTTCGTTCTTATAAGTTATTTAGAAATACAATGATCGCTTAGGCATCTTTCTCAAAATTTATAGGTAACCACCACACTAAATCTAATTCAGTAGAAAGTGACAATAGTTGGATGTCTCCACAAAATGATAATAGCTCTATTCTGATTAATAACCAAACCCCATTGCAGAAGAAAGTATCTTTTTTACACCAAACACTGTTTATTTTTTTTGTTACAGCTGTTTGGTTATTTAGTTGTATTTACAAATGTTTGTGTTTGTAAATACGAGGCTGTCAGCGGGTTTTGTATTATTAGAAAGAATTAGTTTACTATACTTTCTTGAGAAATGTCATAATCACTTAGTTACGATTCTGGAAAAAAAAATGCAGGTAACCAGCACACTAAATCTAAATAGGTAGAAAATGACAAAAGTTTGGTGACTCCACAAAATGATGTTAGGGCTATTCCATATAATAACCGAACCTTTCTGAAAAATAAGAAGAAGACCTGTTTACACCAAATACCTGTTTATTTTTTTCTACTGATTGTTTGATTCTTTTGTTGTATTTACCAAAGTTTTGTGTTTATAAATTAATGTGATGCTGTAAGTGGGGTTTGTGCTATTAGATAGAAATATTTTACTATATATTTAAAAATATATACTATACTTTAGTTATCGTTCCAAAGAAAAATTGGAGGTAACCCGAACACTAAATCTAAATCGTTAGAAAGTGACAATAATTTGATGGCTCCACAAAATGTTGTTAGGCCTATTCCTCATTCAATAACACCTCCTTGTTTTTTAAAGAAAAAATTTAGTTATTTGTCTCACAAAAATTTAAATAGCATTGTAAAGAGAATGAAGAGGAGAAAATGAAGAGAAAAGTTGAAGAGTCAGAAGAAGTCTAAAAATAAGATTTGGGACAGGACATTTAAATGTAAAAAATCATGCTTAAAATTGATATTTTACATTAAACGCATTTTCGCCCGAAGCTTGAGTATTTTAATATAAATCATAATAAATAATATTATGAAAACATTGTAGCATAATTATTGTTGTATCTGTAGTATATTTAAAAATTCTATATATTCAAATGCAAAATAATAATAATAATTATTATTAAAAATGTAGGTGAACTAATTTTAGTCAAGTTTCATATATTGGTATATTTTTATCATATCTTGAGATTTGGGGGGGGGAGGGGCAGCTGTCAACACAAAATTCCGATTTTCTCGAAATCCCCTATTACGATTTTGTTCAAGTGTAGCACCCAAATAAAAAGTATTTGTCTACTTCTCTTCAAAAATTATTGTTCTTGATTTATCGGTAATTTTTTTTAAAATAAGCAATGGGTGTAAAAGACATAATATCTATTAGAGGTGTTATATTTCTCAAAATCAGCTATACCGATTTTGTTCACATTTTAGTGATATGTGCAGATTAATAACCCAAACTCGAGTATAATGTTGCAAGTAAACAAATATTACGGTTTAACCGAGTGAAGCTAGATTTTAATTAAATTTGATTTATTCTAACAACGCCCTTATGGCACAATCGAAGTAAGTATACCCCATTTTTAAATATCTAATTTTTTTTTTTCAATAACATCGATCATCGTTCGTTTTCACTTATCCTCTGAAAACTATTAAACTGACATTTTTAGAGAAGGAGATATTTTATACAATGTTTTTGCATCATTTATTATTTTATTTTTACAATAGCCTACATTAAAGTTTACAAGTGACCACTGTAAATACAACAGAAACACCAGTTAGTATTTCGTAAGAAAATAACCTAAAATAAAAACCGATAACGTTGTGCTTTAAAACGTAATTGTATGCGGCGACCTTATGTTTTCATTACGGCTAGTAGAACTGAAGATAGTCATACACTCCAAACTGAACGTAAAACAGAATATAGAGCAAGGCGGGAACTTAACCTACAAACAACAGATAGTGCAGAGTGGGGGGCGGAGAACCTAACCTTCATTTGGCAGTTGTTTATATTTGTTTAACACAAAATATTAAAATGTCTGTATAACAGTTGACATGATTAAGTTAACATGTGGTTCTATTGTATAAATACACGAACTTGTACAGTAATTATCTACAAGAGACGTGAAGGCTATATATTTAGTCTATGATCTTCATTGACTTCAGAAGCATCATGTTTTGGTAAGAATGATTCCATGTATCGTAGGAATATTTTTATTTATTTTAACTGAATAATAACAAAAATAACTAATCCAATATATACAGAAATAATTTAAATACAAAGTTTCGTATAACAACAAAGTTTATACGAAATGACAGTGTTTTTGGAGAATGACGTATTTTCATTTCATTTTCTAACTTAGAGAGAAAGTTATGTGATTTTTTGAGGTCCCCTTACTTAGTCCAAAAACGTGGTTTAGGATATGATGTCTGTCTAGCACCCACAGAGGCTCACTTTAATGAGTATGGACTTCGCAATCCCGAAATATCATAGCTGGATATACACTTTTTATGTGGTCTAGATTAGATCCCTCTATTTTAACTTTCCTATCAGGTCACTCTTGTCCAACTTTTGTTCTGTTCCAGCGATTACGCTATTATAACTATTCGTTGGTTAGGTCTTTATTTTATGCTCTTTTTTATAACGCTATGATGACAGGTAAAAACAAAAAAAAACGTCGGGGGGGGGGGAAATATGTCTGACTGCATATATGGAAATTTAGTATGGGAGCATATATTGGAAATATTTAGAAAAGCTGTTTTATTTGTTTGATAAGTTAAAATTTAGAATTAACTGCCATAAAAAAGAAACACAAAATTACGAGTATTTATAGAATGCTATATTTCATTTTATATATTACATTTTTCTCAAAATAGATTCGAACGATTTTGATCTAATTTGGCTCAAGGTGACATCACTGAGTTATTCGTAAAAACTCCCAAAATTTGTAAATAGAATTGCTATCAAATAATTTATTCCTTATAATTGTTTAAATTTTAGTAAAATATGAAGTTTAATAACCCTAACTCAGGTGTAAAAATAAAAATACTGTATAGAAATAATTATTTAAAAAACAACTTTGACTGCAATCATTAAAAGTTCGATTTCAATCTAATACAACTTAACCTGAGAATGTGTTTCTGCCACAAGCGAAGTAAGTTTAAGCCCTCATTAAAATATATAAATAGTTTTTTTCAAAGATGGCGTCCATCATTTTCTCTTTTTGACTGACAACATTTTTTCACTGAACTGACATTTTTGGTGAAGATTAGTTTTGGTTCATTTTTATCTAGTTTTGAAGATAAGTACCTAAATGAGAAAATTTGTACAATATTTTTACACCTTTTATTTCCTATTGCTGTAGACAACAAAGATATGTAACAAGAATAGCTTAATTTAGTTTAATAACTTTAATTTAATTATAAAATCAAACTAACTCAGTTCGATAAGAAATACGATAATTACAATTTCAAATTACAAATACGTTTTTCTATATTTAAGTCAAACAAATTACAACACAAAGTTACATGCGCAAAACTTTACAATCTAAAACAATAGGGCACAAACTTAAAGTGAAATTTATATGAAATAATAATAAAAGAGTCAAGTGTGGGCAAAAACCACATGACTTAGGCATTTAGGGAGAGTTATTTTTATGAAACCGAAGATTCTTCAGCGGCCAAACATATTAATTTGTTCGTCAAATAAATATACATGTTCGTAATCAGAATAATCTAGTTTTATTTGATACAACACATAATATTTCCAAAAATAAAAAATTTTAAGTTAATAGTTTTTGCCCCTTAACAAGGTATTGTGTTTGCCCCTTAACAAGGTATTCTTTTAACCGCTATATTTTTCCATATGGGACCATAGAAAGAATATTAATGGAAAGTTTGAAATATATAGGATTTATCGTCTTGTCTGCGTAGACTGGTTACGACTTAAAGATATACGCTTGAAATTATAAGGTCCTTGATTTTACCTCCGGACCCTAAAAAAGAGAAATCAATGAAAATGAATTTCATCTTTTAATGGCTATTGCGTTTTTTGTTGTCAAATATCGAACAAAAACTGCTTTTAAAACTAATACTCTACGCATTTCTTATTGTGTGGTTAAATTAAGTTGTATTCGTCATACAAAAAATTAAAATATATGATTTTAAGGCCTTTCCTAAACTTTGTTCACAATATAAACTTCTTATTAAAGTTTTGTGAAGCTTTACACCGATAAAACTGACTCCTTTTACATTATCACACATACGTAGTATAAAGAAAGTTACGTGATAGCTCAAAATTAATCTCGACCTTTCTTGGAAATATATCCACTTTGAATTTCCGTAAGTTCAAAAAAGTGGTTTTTTAAACTATATCTGTGTGTCGTATGTGCAGTGTTCTACAGACCAAATGTGTGGACCGATTTTAATCAAATTTTGTGAGTACATTTTTCCATATCTCGATACTTTTTCATTTTTTTTTAATAACTTAAAATTTGGTTTCATTTGCAGCCTAGGCACTTCAGTCATTCATCTATTTACGGGTTACTGCCATAAAAAAAAACATAAAATTATGATTGTATCAAATTTTTTACATGGCTACAAGAAAGTTAAAGAGGGAGTGTAAACGTATAGAGTTCACAGGGCTGCAAGAAAGTTAAACTGGGACTGTCAACGTGGAAAACTTACAGAGATACGAGAAAGTTGAAGTAGAATTGTCA
This sequence comes from Aphrophora alni, assembly GCA_963513935.1. Taxonomy (NCBI): domain Eukaryota; kingdom Metazoa; phylum Arthropoda; class Insecta; order Hemiptera; family Aphrophoridae; genus Aphrophora; species Aphrophora alni. The sequence continues at coordinate 97,471,788 of OY740769.1, read as the reverse complement.
ACTTGTAAATTTTACAGGGCTATAAGAGAATTAAAGTACAGTAGGACTGTCACGGTGTAAAGTTTATAGGGCTACAAGAATGTTAAAGTGGGACTGACAACGTGTAAAGTTTACAGGGCTACAAGAAAAATATGTTGGGACTGTCAACGTTTAAAGTTTACAGGGGTACAAGAAAGTTAAAGTGGGACTGTTAACGTATAAAGTTCACAGGGCTGCAAGAAAGTTAAACTGGGACTGTTAACGTGTTAGGTTTACAGGGGTACAAGAAAGTTAAAGTGGGACCGTCAACGTGTAAAGTTTCAAAGCTACAAGAAAGTTAAAGTTGACCGTCAACTTGTATAGTTTACAGGGCTACAAGAAAGTGAAAGTGGGACCGTCAACTAATATAGTTTCAAAGCTACAAGAAAGATAAAGTGGGACCGTCAACTTGTAAACTTTACAGGGCTACAAGAAAGTGAAAGTGGGACCGTCAACGTGTAAAGTTTCAAAGCTACAAGAAAGTTAAAGTTGACCGTCAACTTGTATAGTTTACAGGGCTACAAGAAAGTGAAAGTGGGACCGTCAACTAATATAGTTTCAAAGCTACAAGAAAGATAAAGTGGGACCGTCAACTTGTAAACTTTACATGGCTACAAGAAAGTGAAAGTGGGACCGTCAACTTGTAAAGTTTACGTGGCTACAAGAAAGTTAAAGTGGGGCTGTTAACGTGTAAAGTTTACAGAGCTACAAGAAAGTTAAAATTGTATAAAAAAATTAATAAATTATACAAGAAAGTTGCTGTTAGATGGATATGGCTGGTTCAAATTAGACAAATAAATTCAATGGAAAAATTATAATGAAAATGATGATAAAAAATTTGGTTTTAATAAGAGGAAAATCGTATAAATATTCGTCGTGTAAACAAACAAACAATATTGTGTAAACGAAATTTATAATAGACAGTGTCCAGAACAAAGACCCGTTCCGCCAACCTACATTTCATCAACATCGGGAGAGGAGGTTGAAGTATATTTTTGCATTAACTATAAATACTAAAAAAATCAATACGTCCAACTTTTAGAATGTAAATTATGTACATGTTTTTCATTTATTGCTTCGGTTTTGTTGTTGTTTTACCCTTAAATTGATTGCTTTAACGGGTCAAAACTAAACAAATATAATTTTAATAGCAAATTGCTCTGAAACTACGAGAGTTTTTTGTGTTTGTAAAGCTAGAAAAAATTGCATTTACTTTTTTACTTTAAAAATGAACCGCGTTAAAGAAATAACCGGAATTCTTTAGATTTTCAGCTGATAAAAATGTGAATACTTCGTTTTAGATAATTTAATTACTAGTAACAATAACTATTCTTTAAATTTTTTATTTTGAAAAATAACCGATGATGCATTTTGAATGATTAAAATCCAACAAAATATCACGATTTTTGTACGAAACTAGCGTTTCTTGGTAATTACAGTAATTAAAAAAGCAGGTACATTTTAAACATAAATTGTCAAGATACATAATTTATAGAGTATAATGTTATCTACAATTCCTTCTTGTTCACTTTAGTATTACGAAAATTGACAAATATGTTGAATTTTCATTCTTCCCCCCCCCCAAATAATTCATATACAGTGCACTAAAATCAATTTGACCTTGTTATTAAAAACAAATAATCTCTCGCTGTCATCATCGGCTATGGAAAAAGAAAGAAAAGAACATAAAAAAAGATCATTAGCTCTCGAATACTCAAATAGGGTCAGAGTCGGAAAAGAGCAAGAGTTGGTCAAGAGAGACTTGTAAGAAATATAAAGTGAAACCCTCACCCCCAGGAGTCCCCTATAATGAGTACGGGCGTGGCAATACCGAGTACCTTAGCTGGATCTACACTTGCGATATCCCTTTCTATCATCTTTCTTCTTAAGTCTCTCTTGATCAACTCTTGTTCATTTCCCATCCTTACAATTTTAAAGTATCACAAGGTTAGTGATATTTATTTTATGTTCTTTCCTTCCTATTTTCAACAAGGCAATGATGACCGAAAGGTTCTTCGAGTTTAAACAACGAAAGAAATTGAGGGGCTCAAGCTGTATATACACCTTTCTTCGTTGATATCAAATAAATTACATCTACAAAAATAAAACTACCAAAATAGGTGTTAACTGTGCATTTCCAACCAACCCCGTTACCTTTCACTTTTATTTATAGTGGCGGATTACCATAGATTTGGTAGAACCAAACTGTCACGTGGTATTCGAACCAACAACCACAATCAGTAAGACAGTTGGATGTAGTCAGTTTTAAACATCATTTGAATTGTGAAGTCAGTTTGTTAATTTTACCTCTGGAAAAATTAAATTTATCCATAAGTTCGTAGATTCAGGGTCCTAGATATTCGTCACCTAGATATTCACGGTCAAATATTATAATTTTGATATATAATTTATTGATTTTGATTTTTTTTTAGTATTTATAGTTAATGCAAAAATATACTTCAACCTCCTTTCCCGATGTGGATGAAATGCAAGTTGGGGGAACGGGTCTTTGTTCCGGACACACAAAATATATATATATAGTTTTTTGTGTAATTCCAACGTGTAATACATCAAAATCCAATAAACAAAATACCAAAAAAGTTTTGTTTGTTTTGGAACTACACAATGCCATTTCCTAGTGATTTTATTATTTATTTATTTATTTACTATTTTTTTAATGGGGATATTTGTTTACAAGAGTATAATAAAAGTCTATTTTGTCAGAGTTAAAAATGGTTAATTTTCTAGTAGACCTACTTTGCTATAAATGACTTCAAAGTTTGGATCATGTGTTTTGACGCTGGTTATTCGGAACCTGTTAGTTTTGATACTGATAAACTCACTATGAAGCAGATTATCAGTTGATTATTTTTCTCAAATTGGTTCTTTATAAACTAAGTAATATGCAATAATTCAACTCCATATCATTAACCACTATCAAGATTTTTTTAAATACAAAATCGCAGCTAGATAGAAAACAAAACATTTTAGGAAATATGTTTATACAGGGTGGCTGAAAAGAAACCTGCACCCCCCCCCCCTCAACGTTTTTGTTATTTGAGACATTTGAAAGCGGTTTGCGCCAGTCTATTTTGGACGAAGGGGACACTTTTCATGACAAAATAATGTTCAAATTTGGGTCCCAAATTTCAAATATCTCAAATAACAAAAACGTTGAGGTTGGGTTGCAGATTTCTTTTCAGCCATTTTACTTTTTGTCCCGCCATTTTGTTTAGGATAATCGGATTGATATTTCAATTACAGATTCATTCTCGTCTTTTCATTACGAACAAAATGACGTATAACATGTCTATCCCATTTGGAATATTTTGCAGGGTTACCCCTCCACTTTGGGCCCCGGGACTCAAATTTGAAAATTGTTTTGTCATGAAAAGTGTCCCCTACCTCCAAAATAGAATGGCGCAAACCGCTTTCAAATATCTCAAATAACAAAAACGTTGAAGGGGGTAAAGGTTTTTTTTCAGCCACCCTGTATAAACTTTTTCATTGGTATTGATGTGAGAAATATATATTTTTCAAATACTCCATTTCACTTTTTCATTGACAACTACCAAACTGACATTTTTTCCACGAATAGTTTTAATTAGTTTTTATTTGGAGTTGAGGTTCGTAGAGTAAGAAAGTTTGTTCAATATAATTTCAGAAACTCAATCGCTTCATTATAATTAAGTCTATGACTCATTAAAATTACTCGCATTTGCAAAATAATATTTATTCAATTGTTTTGACAGGTTCCAATCAGTTTTTAATTAGCAACTGAAATTGATTCAGCTGTTATTCACAATAATTATTATTGATGACTTTTAGTCTACTTTCTTAACAAAACAACAGCTGTTGTAATCATTTCTAACTCCAGTATTTAACAGGAAACAAACTTTGTTTACTTCTTACAGATTTAAAACAAATCTTTTACCACACAATTGCAAATACATACAAAACATTGTATTGTTTTCATATATGAAAACAATTTGATTGCTGTCATCATGGTATATACCCAGCCCCATTATACAATGTAATTACAAGCCGATCCTCTAAATTTAATGCCGAAATGTTGGTTTCTTGGACATTGTAGGATATTGTATTGGTAGATCAAGAGGTCTCGCGTAATAGAGTAAGTGTGTTGAAAGTTATTAAATAATGTAATTGTATCAACCAAAGAAGCCTATAATTGTAGGCTATACACAAAGAAGCCTCCTCGCTTCGCTCGTGTTGATTATATGGACTTCCTGGATTTCGAAGCTAAATAAATACATTTTATTTGGAGTTAAGGGTACGAAATTACTTTTTTAACAATAACTTCGCAAATTGTCATCATAGAGATGTGGGGTTGGTGTTTGATATGAATCTGCAAATTTTTATCTAATTTACTGTGTTATAAGTTGAATAACACACCAGATATGAACAAAACTGTTTAATATGACTGCCCTGTTTATATTTTCAATTAGATTTTATGAATTTCAATTGGGTTCTATAAGAGCATACTATACCACTCAAGTTACTATCTTATTTTTTGTGGGCGCTATCGTGCTGTCGAAAATAGCTTTTTCGGTTTGCTGAGCAAAGGAGGTGCAAAGATGAGTGAAGAAATGGAGGTCTAAAATTCATATTATTACCCTATATACATAAGGTTATGTTAGGTTGAATAGGTAACGTTAGGTTAGGTTATGTATGACAATTTATTTCTGATAAGCTATATAACTAACTAAAATACAATTGATTGCAGCTTTATGAGTCATAACAGCATTAAAAAAGCTATCAATAATTATTTTGTAAGAGGTATTGCTTGGATATTCAACAACAGTGGACAATGTGAACATCAGTCTTAACCAGTCTTCATTGTGTAAAGGTTTAATAATTCACTTAATTGTTAAGATAACAAATGTTAAAATAATAGTCTATCAAACAATAAAATACAATATTGACTATTTATGTGTGTTATAAAATCCTAAATTTAACAAACAGCACACATAAAAAAAAAACATGCTAAACAGAAATTAAAACTAGAGTAGGCCTATTAAATTAATTAAGAAATTGGTTCTAATTCCAATGTATTTTAAAAGGAACTTATGCGAAATGTCGAGTGCTTAAATTTCGTAAACGAGTAAAAATATTAAAAATTATTCAAGAATAAAAAGTCTTAAAATCCGTTTAAAATTCTACATAAAAATTGTGGGTTTCAATAAGAAGTTTTTTATTTGGTCACCATTTGGTAGAATTTTAAAAATTCAAATACAAATGTGGGTAAAGTTCCTTATTTGAAGTTTTGTGTAAATCTTATAGTTCTAGCTATCCTAATGATAGTACAGTTAGAAAAAAACATCATGTACATTAAATTTGACATAAATCTGCCCGCTCGGGTTGAGGTGTAGAGCACTGAAAAAACAAGACAGATGACATACTGACATAATTCACAAAAGCACTTTTTTGCAGTTCGTGTGATCTCAAAATGGATGTTTTTTAAAACCCATCTTATAACTTCTCTGTTGTACCTATATATAAATAGAAAAATACAATTTCTATATTATCAACAAAGGCATTTATTATTTCTTCGTAGTAAATCATAAATAAAATTAGAAGCATAGTTGCCAAAACACGAACTTCAATCAAATACACATATAATTTCAAAAATACTTACGTATTCATTTATTCTGGCTTGTATTAAATTTTCAAATAAGACCTAAAACAATTGAAAACAAGAATGATAATTGTTTCAACTATAGAGTATGAGGATCATCGTATTATTTTTATAACACTTTAACAAATAAATTAATTATTCGTACGAAAGAAATAACACATATTTAGTGACAAATACAATGATTTACATAGTCAGGTTATATAATATTACAAAGTATGTAAGGCAAACTTTACAGATATGTTGAATAACATTAAATAATAAAAACATAAAAATCAAATAACAAATACCGTAAATAAATAATTCAGGGTGTAAATAAATAATAGTAAATATAAATATAAATAAATAAACAATACAAACAATCAGAAAAATCCAATCCTATTGTAAATGGTTAAAGCTTGAAATAACTTTTTATACAGATTTATATTGAAAAGATTTTAAAAAATACAAAGAATATTCAATGAAATATTAATGCATAAAATAAGATCATATTTTTCAATAATTTTATAACATCTTTAATAATTTTGAAAGTCAGTGTAACTTGGTAAACATAGTTTACTTATTATTTCAAGTTTAAATCAATAATGATTTGAGGGGAGGGGTGCTTGATTGTCTAAAGGCGTAATTTTTTAAAATGCGAAACTGCCTAGCAATTATTAACATATAACTTGAAAAATATTTTTGTATTTCAGAAATTATGTATAATGAAAAGGTTTGTGAACTATATATTTTTTTATTATCACTCATTTTTAATTTAATGTTTTGTGTTTAGGATTATTTTGTCTACAGTGTCATCTATTACTGTAGCAGTATCTGCCAATCAATGCCCTCATGTTTGTCCTGTAAGAGAAAAATCATATCTGCAGAACACTTGCCAGAACAGAAATAATGGAGGTAGTTTCAGTTTTATGAATATTGTTGAAGGCAAATTTGACAACGAATGCACGATTAAGGATCCGATGAACTGCTATAAGCCAGATTTGGTGAGTAGATTTAGTTGTATTATAGATAGAACAGGATATAAATGTGATTACAGTAGGACGTTGATTCCGATCATCAATTAACCGAACCCATCTTTTGAAAAAATGATGGGAAGAACCAATCACATATCACCTTGTAGTATAGTTATAACAGTTTGAATGACTTTTAAATTAATATGTTTAATATTTATTATTAAAGACATTCTAATAATTCAAATTGGTAAAACAATATTACAGTCGTGATATTACAATTTGTCATGCAGAGATTATAAAATAACACTCGTTATGCAATCCACATCACGCACAGTAATTACTGTAGTAGTATTTAACTAACAATAATCAATTTAAAATCAATAACTATTTCAATAAATATGGATCTAACAACCTCATTCAGTGCTGTAGTTTGTCTATTATTTAAGCTTGTCATTTTATAACTTCTCATTTTTTGTTGTTTATTTTCTTTTTGTTTATCAGGTTTATTTTTTATTTGGATTCATATTGAGAATAATTGTGTTTTGTTCCACTGTACTCTACATTTATATAATAAAAATGTAAGTATAGTAGTATATTTGTATTTTAATAATTTATTAGCCTGTTGTTTTTTTTTATGTCTGATGATTTTCCTTATATTGCCTGTATCTGTTGCTTCCAACGAAAGCATTTATCATATGTAAGAAATTTAACAAAACAGCAATGATTATTAATATTGAGCACGAAATAACTCACAAACTCCCTCATGATGATGTGATAGAAACTTTTGCAGGAAAGAAAGTTCGTAGAGTGAAGTTTTAATTAATATATAATTATGAAAAATACTTTTTTGGTAATTTCTATATTGTAGGCCTATACTTCCTTACATTATTATTATTATTTTAAATTACTCAATAAATATTACCCATGGAATAAATTTATGCTGTTTTTTATGATTCGAATTATCGGGGACTATGAAACTGCTCCGATATTTTAGGTACGTTTGAAATGATGAAACTGCCCCGCTCATTAAAGAGGATCAAGAAGGGTCGCCTTGCAAGACCAGAAATGCTGAAATTGCCCCGAGCGCAATTTCGGTAGTGTGTGTTTAAATTTAACCTCAATCAAGCATATGAGCCTGTAAGGTTATGTTAGGTTAGATTAGATTAGGTTAGGTTAGGTCCCGTAGCGTAACATGTAAAATAAAATTTTCAATATTATTTGGGCGCTCGGGGCAATTTCAGTATTTCTAGTCTTGCGATGCGACCCTTTCTAATCCTCTTTAATGAGCGAGGCAGTTTCATCGTTTCAAAAGTAGGCCTACCCCAAAATTTCGCAACAGTTTCACTACGCCCGAATTATCTTCAGTCTCAGTCAGTTTGTATAAGACACGCCGTAATGCATAATTATCCTATAATAATTGTGTTTGCCCTTTATTTACTTTCGAATGCTTATAAATTCACTACTGTAGTTTCGAATGTATTTTAGTATCCATCTTCAGGTGAGTGGTGCAAGGTCATTCCCTCACACAAAGTCATCAAAATATACAGGAAACCAATTTAGAATGGAGTAAATATCACAAAATATAACACACCATCCTATATAACAAAAATTGGTGACCTTAAAGTGGTTTTGTTATTGACATTAACTGCCCCACTTATAGATAAAAATTGTTTAACACTTAGTAATATTTATAATAACTAAATAATGTAAACTAGTTAACTAGTTATCATATCTGTATTTCTACTATTACAAGGATAATTGATTTGAGGACATTCTTCTGTCATTCCTAGTATTGTCGTAACTTCTTTTGTTACGTTTTAAGTGAACTTGATTTTCAAAATTATATGTACTTATAAAGCTTATAAAAATATCTTTTAAAAAATGGAGTTTGTCCGAAATGCATCAGCAAAAGTTAAGAATGCTATTAAATCTTAAGTAAATGGCAAAAGAAGGAATACAAATTAAATAACACAGGATAAATGCTCAACAAAAGACACTAGGTAATTAGTTGTTCAAATTTTTGGTTATTATAATTGACATATTCTTCTTTTTTTATTCTACTGCACTTCCATCAACAAAGTTCTTTGTTACTGATTATCACAGTGCACTGGTCTTTTAATGTCTGGAATCAAACTCGTTTCAAATTTTCAATAGGTTACGAACTGTTGAATCATTAGATGCATTATGTCTTCCTAAAGCCGGACGAAGCTTCCGCACAGTTTCTGTGTAACACCAATGAATACATATACTATAAGAAGCGCAACGCCATGGTATAAAATTCAGTCTAGTTTTATTTGAATCTAGCAAGCTTAGCGCGTCAGCCGCTAGGTAGCGAGAGCGCTACTGTCGTCGGTGTGGCAGGTGCGAGTGAGACAGAAAATGAGATAGAGAAGTAGGACGACTGCGAGGCGGCCAGCCAGAGAGAGAGAGAGATATTGTTTTGTTGAATTTCGGTGTGTGATAGTAATGGCTGGAAATCGTTTTCAAAATCTTCTAAGGTTTCTTCATTATTTAAAATCGTTTGTTCGGAAGTAAGTGTGTTGATTTCTGATGGGTCATCGGGATTTGTTTCTCTCTCGGGGATGCTTGGACATAATTCAATTTCCTAATGCTGTAAAGGAACTGCTAAAGGGTTATTGTGCAATAACCTTTTTCTTGACGAATTTGTAAATGCCGAAATTTTGAAGTGGTTGGAACACAAATATCTGGACCTTAATTGGTTGTCCTGAAGTTCGCAAAATTCGTCTCTTCCACTGTTCAAAATCCATGTTATGCACCTGAAGAGAAATATAAGGTTTCAACTTTAAGGTTTTAAATATGACGCAGCAAACTTGCGTCAATGAATACAGACGTTATAAGGTTTATTAACAATGGTAAGCTGTTTTTAAATAAATTTGAATCGATCAGCTAACCCATGTGAAAGGTGTTTCAGTGTTAAATAAATGCCATAACTAATAATAATAATACAATACTTCATTTAGGCCTATTCATAAAGTGTAATAACAACTATTAATAATAATTAGTATCATAAACTTCTGAGTGTTGTAGTCAATTACCAATTTTTCATTTTTATCGATAACTTTAAAAAATATAAATAAAACTTCCATTGTGTTTGGTGTTAGAAAAGGGAGTTTTGTGTTAATTTGTTGTTACGTTAGTAGTTTTCGAGATATTGTAAGTTAAAAATTTTAACGGGCGTCATCTTGAAAATTTAGGTTTTTTGTTTGTTATGATGTTAAAAATTACATAAAAAATGCTATACATGTTTAAGAAAAAACACAAACAGAACGAAAAACAAAGCGTTTTCCTAATATAGTCTATGTTTATAGAAACGTTTTCCTTAAAAAGCTGCAAGGAACGTACTGACAAAATAATTCAATATAAACTTACACTCTATATAAAGTGGTTTTAAATTTTTAAGAAAAAAATATATATATAGCCTATATTATTATTTTTATGTAATCAAATCTGCTCTTTGATCTCAACTGTTAGTACATAACAGAACCATTTTCGGTCCGTAGGAGAAGATGTATACATTTTGTCTTGTTGTATAAAGGCAAAAACCGCTGCGTTATAAAAGATCATAAAAATAAATACTTCATAGCATTTGACTCTAATAGCGTGACGGTCGAAAGAAAACAAGACTTGGTCAAGAGACCCGATAAGAATAATTAACGAGAGAGATTTAACCAAAGATTACATGAATAAATGTGTATATCCAGCTCGTCATCGGGATTGCCACGCCCGTACTCACTATACAGGGCTAGTCAGGATGGATTCAGGGCTTCAAAATAATTTTAAAACGTTCTATTAAACATGTGTCCGTCATTTTGTGCTTTTGAAAGTGAAATGTATAACTTCGGAAATGGATGAGATATGAGTCTACTATAGTATTCGAATTTTTACATTTTAAAATTGGTAGGTACCTATCTAAAAGTTTTAATGCCGAAAACCGTTAATTTTGCAAAACAATTAAGAGATAAATATTTTGCTCTTTTAACCTCAAATGCAGTTTTTATGTTTATTGTACATTTAAGGATAATGGACTTGTCAATAAAACGATAAATAAATAATTTATTGGTAATTTACTACAACCAATGAATACAGATCTTATTCGCAAACAAAATTAAATCCCTTACCTTTCCTTATCTTTTGTTGGAAATCTGAAGAACGAGAGGTTCTTGTTTGTAGCGGATTTATTGTTGCAATTAATATAAGAACACTTATTACCGTTTTTCGTAGCCATTATGAATAATGGTAGCCTAAATAATAAGTCAAATAATAAGTACACAATATACTTCTATACATAAGTATATTATTTACACTAAATTACTTGTCCTATCCACTAAAGTATTACACTAACACAACGTTATTTACACTAAACACTACATCATTAACACTGCATACTACATTATTTATACAGAAACTTTCAAGTGGTACGGATATGTCGCAATTTATGTAATAGTTCAAATACGCTCACCCTCACACGCTGGCCAGGAGAGAAATTTTCAACCAGCGCTCCTAGCGGCTGCCACGTTCAGCTCGTTTTGGCGGCAACCCAACGAGGCTGACTATTCTCCATAAGCGTTGCGCTTCTTATAGTATATGTATTCATTGGTAACACTCACCATATAATATTTGTAACGTGTTATCACAATTAATATTCATGGTTCCATTGTAAAGGGTTCCATGATAACTAACCTCAAAAAATATTGTTTAATTAACAGAGATATAAGTAAAATGTTGCCATGGCATCAATGCAACGATAGAATCAGCCTTGATATATTTCTTGACGAGAATAGAATGCACCATCAATTTAAGACAGTTTTAAATTTGTACCATTCAATATTTTGAATTTTACAGGTAACATATTAAATATTTTTGCTCCTATAGATGAAAGCTGCTTTTAAAATAATTTTCTTTGTACAATTTTAAATAAAAATCGTCCTTTTTGTAGGAGTGATAATGCCCAAAACTTTGTAAGTTTATTCTATTTATCATAACGTATAAAACTAGGTACTTCCCTAATATTTTAATGAATGAAATCCATTACAGCACGAATCTTGCGTTTGCATTTTCAGTATATTTCAAATTACTATTTTCTGGATTTTAAAAATATTTATTATTCTGTTCAGAAAAATTTGCACAGAGTGCACTTTCATGGATTAAAAATGGAAGCACTAGGCAATAATTCAACATTATTTAACACAATCTAACTATAAAATTATGTAATCTTATAATTAGAGTATGTTTTGCGATGTGTCAATAAAATCTAGCTTATGATGAGTTTGTAGTAGCAAGTATTTTTTCAATTACATCTGTCTGTCGTCTGTTCAGTTTTCTATTATGGAAATGACTTGACTGATTTTTATCAAATTTGATATATAGATATACAGTAAAAACCAAAGGATATAATTTCGATTTTCTCAAACTTAGCTCTAATAATTTTTTTAAAGTTAAGCTACATGTTAAACAAACTTTGAGCAGGGTACTAACAAATAGTATTTTTGTTATTTAGTCAAAAATGCCACTTTGGGAGTAATCGATAAAATTAATAAAGTGAACCATTTAGGAAAATGTTTTCAAAATCAAACCGAATAATTTCAGTTCAAATGGAATGAAATGTGAATGTACTCAAAACGTCTTCTAAACTGCATGAAAAATAAAATTATGCGTTTTAAATTCATTGTAAATTTTCAAAATGAACCCATAGAGTTTTTTTTTAATTTATTTATCCAGCTTCCCTTACATTACAAAGCTTGGCAATGCCAATAATAATATAGGAATTGTCAAGTATAGTTACGATATGGTATTCTGAAAATTATTAACAAACTGTAAATCATATGCCTATATATTTCACAAACTCTTGTTCGATATCCATAAGACCAATTTTAAAATATTCCATCTTCTAAAATTAAGAAACTGGTCCACTTCCACTTTCTGAACAATATCTACCAAACTGACTTTTTTGAGGAGATGGGATCAATACTTTTTGTAAGGTTAGGTTTGATTTAGTTGTATAGTTGTTTAATGTTTATATACTATGGAACATTGTTAACAACACTAATACTTTTATGTATGAAAAAACATTTCAGTTGTTACTAATATATTATAATTGGATGTTCCTTCAACTTGCAGACAACAGACGAAGTGGATTTCATCGTAGTAGGAGCAGGATCTGCTGGAAGTGTGGTAGCAAGTAGATTGAGCGAAGTTCTAAATTGGAGAGTCACTGTCATTGAAGCAGGAGGACCAGCTCCTTTAGGAACTCAAGCACCTGCTATGTACTTCAACTACCCTGGTACAGATATTGATTGGAATTTTCCATTGGAAAAAGAAAAACATTCTTGCCTAGCCAGAGGAGGAGTTTGTCATTGGCCTAGAGGTATGCTCATTATTTATTCACATCAATATTTAGTCACTATAACCCTTTCGACACTTCAACAACAATTAACATTAATCGAAACTAATACATCAGAGTTAAAATAAATCCCAAAGTAGACGTAGGGCATCACAAAGGTACACCACGTGACTAAGTTCATTGATACCTCTAGTCTTTCCTCATGTGATAACTCGTTCTTTATTGTCCTTGTAAGAGGACAGCTATCTTCTCATCTTTAATTTCCTTGAGAATTTCTTTGTAAAACTCTTATAAATATATATCCTAACCACCAGTATTTCCTTTTTTATTCTCCTTTCAATAGGTTTTAATCTACCTTCATTCTATATAGTTCTTTATTTGTTAAAATTTCTGCTCAAAAAATATTTAGCCTAATATCCTTTTAAAATAATGGTAAATGCAGGTTTAAAGCTTGTTGGTAATGTAATTTGAATCTTTCCATGTTTAGCAAGTGTACACAGAATTTGGTTTTTTTAAAATTATTTTATCTTTAAAAACGCAACACCATCAAACGGGTTTGAACCTGTGTAACCTGTGATGGTTCACTAGTACTAACTGCAGTGTGTGCTCTGCCTACTGAGCTGCACTGCATCTCTGATAAAACAGGAAGTGCATTGCTGTTGAAGAGTCTAAGTTGGTTTTTTCTTTGTTGTTGTTGTGAAACTTCATTTAACTACATAACACCCTTAAATAAACTGAGCAAAAACCCCTAGAGGAGGTGCCACTCTTCTCCTTCATGGGGAGCGTGTGAAAACATTTCTTAGTTATTACCCACGAGCAGTATTGTAGTAGAGTTTGTACATGTTGCTTGTTGTTTATTTGGCTGTCCATTACTGTATTTTGTTTCGCTTTGACTTATTTATACAATGCCGGAAACAAAGAAAGTTGTTCTAATAAATTGGACAATTATAAAGTGCTGAAAAGTGTTGAATCCGACCGTGTTTTAGCTGATCGATAAAGCCTACAAACCTCCACTATCTGAGATATCAAGCAGAATTCTGAGTCATTGATTCAGTATATACACAATTTCAGTAAAGAAGGCAGTGGTCATCGTAAAATTATTAAAAAACCAAAGAACAAGGCCATGCTTAGTTGCATTACCTCATACACACATAGCTACATGCACACATACTTCTTGCAGAAAACAGTAGTCAACCATTGTCTGACCCTCTGTTATAACTTGCATATAACGTGAATGAAACAGGCCTATATTAGAAATCGGTACCATCTAAAACATTGGCATTCAAACATGAAAAGCGAGTACAAAAACAACCCCTGAATACAAAACGAGTACGAGGCGGGTTTCTCTTATGGTTTGTGCTAATGTTACTGGAACTCAAAAAATTCCGATGCTAGCAATTGGTAAATCATGAAATCTCACAGTGCTTTAAAAATGAAACCATCCCCTATGTACAAAAATCAGAGAAAGGCATAAATGGACACCAAAGTGTTTGTTGATTGGTATGACAAAACCTTCGTATCGAAAATGAACAAATTTTGCAAAAATGTCAGCAAAGAAAACAGAAAAGTGCCTTTAGTGATATTGCCAGAATACAAAATTGTTGGAACAAGACAATGGTTTATACACTATTGTATTCTTGCTACCTAACATAACGTCCATTATTTAAGCGATAGATCAAAGTATCATTAATTAGATATGTGATTATCACAGTTTTCTTTAATTAAATTTTATTTAAGATTCTTTTACTTTAACTTCTCTCTGCTGAAAATGTTAATATTGAGAAATAGTGTTTCAACTTTTTTATTTAAAAAAAAAAAAACTAATTTGAATTAGGCTCGCAATATGATCATGGGTGCTTGGGATTCAAATGCGTTATGAAAATAAATGATGAAGGACGAAGATATTCTTCAGGAATTATTGGAAGATGACAAAAAATCGAGGATGAAGAGGAAGAATCCGATGCTATGGGACCAGACCCCGGATTATTTCATAACTGTCTTTAAAGCTCTTGAAGTAGCATTTAAATAGTTTGAAAGGAAAAGTGAATCTAACAAAATCCACCTGTTGCAGTCAAGTGAATTCACACTTTATTTGCAACAAAAAGCAAGAACTGTTATGGCAAACAATTTTTTTTTTTTTTTTTTTTTTTCAAGTCTGTATCGTATTTATTTTTGTATCGTAAAGACACAGGTATATAAAAAAAACTTGTTATTTTATTTTTATGTACCATGATTTTACTGTGTACGATGTACCTTATTTTGTAGTATGTGCATTTTTAATAATTGTGTAATTTTACTGTATTGTACGTACAGGTATTTTATTCTTTTTTTGACATGAGTGTTTCTGAATAAAATTAATCTGTGTTTCACTTACAGTGTGAAGATTTTTCTTCTTTTGAACTTCTTGATGTTCCCTTATTCGGACTATCCTTGCTTCCTATTGATCGAGATATGTATTGAGTTTCTATGTATTGACAATTTGTATCTAAATATGTGTTATCTAGTTATGAAAGTCTAATCCCCATAACAACTGATGTACTAATACCATAACAGTGACATTAGGTGATGATGACTGCAATGGTTTAAAACAACGTGACGCTTCTAACAAATAGACCAATGCAATTCCTGAAGCTAAATATTAAAGAGTCTTTACAATAATTGTCTGCAGTTCCACATTCCTATCTTATTATAAATGTTAAGAAGAAAGACACTTCAACTTCAACTAAATTTTGAAGAAAATTCCAGTTTATAATAAATATTAAAAAATCATTACTATTGGTTGTTTTCAACTAAAGTATTATTTCCCTCTCCTATTCATAAATAAATATCACTAGTAATATTTACAATTTATGTTTTCTACAAATGATAGTTTGTATGTTTATGAATACATTTCCACATCAGATTGGAACAATTCCATCCTGATTTACACATCCTTGAGGAATAATAGTAAGAACTAATTAATTTCTTATTTTTTGTTTCAATAACCAGGCAAAGTGATGGGAGGAACAAGTATTCTGCATGGTATGATGTACATGAGAGGAAATCCAAAAGATTATAATGACTATGCAGCAATGGGTAATAGTGGTTGGGACTATAACAGTGTGCTCAAGTATTTTAAAAAATCAGAGGATAATATAGATTTCGATACAATAACAGAGTTCAAAGACTCTCAGGTATGTTCATTTGTAAAGTTTCATAAACACATATTCTTACTAGACTGCATCTAACTCAAATGCTGAATTTGTACTGGTGTTTGACTTTGTAAATTATATGTAGTATAGACAAATTTATATTATGGGTGAAAAAGTATTGGATTTTTCTCTGAAATATTTCTGAGGTTACCCGAGCCTTAAAAAGTAGTTTGTGGAGTGGTGTCTGTCTGTAGTCCATGCAAGTTTCTTCAAACTAAACGAATGGACCCATTTTGATCAAGTTTAGATTCGATTTTGATTTGTTAAGTTGGCAAAGTTTTTGCCACATTCAGACACTTTTTTTCCATATTTTAAATAACTCAAAATTTGGGAGTACGATCCTTAGAAAGTATTTTGATTTTCTCAAAATTGGCTTTAATGATTTGGATCAAATTTTTGTGGTTACTCTTTTGTTTTTATCGAAGAAAACACATTTGGATATCAATGGACGTAGATTTTAAAGTTTTACAAAATTTAATATTGTCTGACGTTGAAAGACAGGTTCCAAGTTTTCTACAAAAACATTATTTAGTTTTTGTTTACTTGAAACTGATCAAATTTCTCCAACAATTTATAAAACCATCCAAAGATGTTCTAAATATTTAATAGGCTAGGCCTATTGTAGGGAAGACTTTGAAGAACTTCAGGACAGCTGGTTCTAGGAGATTGAATCTAGGTAAGCAGTGTTGTGAAGAAATCCTCAGTCCTTTAACACATGTCACATTCAGAGGCAATTTTC
The DNA here is from genome assembly GCA_963513935.1 of Aphrophora alni. Classification (NCBI taxonomy): domain Eukaryota; kingdom Metazoa; phylum Arthropoda; class Insecta; order Hemiptera; family Aphrophoridae; genus Aphrophora; species Aphrophora alni. Next base: position 97,454,873 of record OY740769.1, on the reverse strand, counting down.
CCATACCAATTAAAAACCACAAAAATTATACCACTTTTCAAAAAGGTTGACTGTAAGAATTATGGACCGATTTTCATTCTTTAAAAAAAAATTGAAAAAAGTATTTTTGTGCCAACACTTTTAAATAACTATAACTTTATCTGGAAGAATCAGTATGGGTTTTTTAAGTGTAATACCCATAGATGTAATAATTAAAAATATTGAATTGAAAAAATCGTAACTTTCTTGATCAGAAAGAAAAATGCATTGGCATTTTCATGGACATAAGTAAAGCATTTAATTGTATGATTTGTATGATTGTATGCATTTATTTGCAACATGATTTGGTTTTAAAGAAATTGATAAGATGTTATTCATGGAAAAACAATAACATGTATTAAAACATACCTGGTAAATTCAGTCCACTACATAGAACTTACAGCTACTGATGGAACATGTATAAGTTTAACGTACTTACAAATAACCAAGGTGTATCTCAAAGGTCAATTTTAGGTCCAGTTCCTCTAGAGCATTTTGACAAACTCAATTCAATGCTAAATTTAAGATTTAAAAAATCTTATTTTCTGCAAATAAAAGAGCAAATTGGAATGCAATATATGTCTTTGCAGATAGATATCAACTAATTGAAGTAGAAAGTAGAACATTTCTAGGTTTGAGAATAGACTCGCAATTAAATTAGAATAAACATGTAAAGCTCTGTCTACGAAATTGAATTTTTCAATTTTACGTGTCATATTTTTTTATTATCATATTATTGCACTTCGTCAGTTTTAAGAATGATATAATGTGGTATATTTTACTGTCATGTGCAATATGGTGTTCCTATATAGCGAAATTCAAAAGTATGCAAGTTCAGGCTATCTTTGGTAAGAAGTCTAGAGACTCTTGCTGTCCTCTTTTCAAAAAATTGGATGTTTTAACTTTCCTTCAATTTAAATTTTGCGTGTCATCATGTATTCTAAGTTTCACACAGAAACAGACCATAGTCAAATACATAGGTATGACACAAGAAAAACACAATCGAATTATACCAAAATATAAGCTTGCTCAAACTGCAAAATCACCAGCAATTTATGGACCCATCCTCCACAACTGTCTTCCACATAAAATCAAAATATTAACAGAAGAAAAGTCCTTCATAAAAAAAAATAATACTATATATTTAAGGGGAAACATTTTTTAAAAATTTTATAGAAGAATTCATCGGAAGGTCATCTATTGCGTGTTAAAAAAATGTATTGTATGTGTAAGATATTTTTGTTGTTTGTGTACTTATTGTTTGATATAGTGTAATTTTTAAAGATCTTGAGAAGGCTAATACAATGTACAAAATTGTCTCCTAGCCTGTTAAATAAATAAATCGCTGAAAGGGACAGTAATGTGTAAATGTTTGCAATGGTTTGAGCATGTAATGAGAGTGGAAGAAATCAGAATGACTACAAGATCACTAGAGAGTGGAAAATGGAATAAGACCAATAGAAAGTTCACAAATAAGATGGAAGGTTCAGAAGATATGATCACACTAATCCTAATATAATATAATTTGATATAATCCTAACATTATTTCCAAATTAGTATTTGCAGTTTCTTCTATAATAAACACAATAGAAAATGCATGTGCATTTAAGGAAATGCATTTCATGATTTTTGTTTTATAAAAAGCTAATAAAAGCAAAACCTTTGGCCTGAACTTATTGTACAACTCTCTAAATAGTAAGATGTTACATTTCCATACTTACCTAACATTTTATATTGGTGAAGCATAAGTTTCTTCAATCAATTGTTGCTGTTTATAAGTTTCCATCTAGATTCTTTTATTTATTTTTTATTCTATTTTAGCTTCCTTTTATTTGTATAATATAAGAAAGTTTACTTAAGAATATTTAAAAATTATTACATTTCTGTAACATCAAATAGGATTATTAACATCTCAAGTATTGACTTTAACTAAACCTTCATATGAATGAATTTACTTATAGCTGTTTTCTTATTTGTTATTTGAGGTTATGTATACCATTGTTCAATATATTGACTCGTACAGATATTTGTGTTTGTTTGTGATCCACAGATATTTTGAAAAAGTCCAATCTATAAATTTTGTAATTGTTCTAATTTTAAATCTTGCAGGAATTCCACAGCAAAGGAGGCTTGCTGACAGTCCAGCGGTTCCCTGACCAACCTCAAGTAGTAAAGGATATAATGGAGGGTGCTGAGGAACTAGGTTTTAAGGTTATGGGTGACCTTAATGGAATCAACCAAACAGGGTTCTCTGTAGCTCAGATGACTCAACGAAATGGAGAAAGACTTTCTCTTGCTAAAGCGTTCCTTTATCCAGACACTATATTAAGTCGTCCTAATCTAAACATTATTACAAATGGATTTGTAAGTATATCACATTCAAATATAAAACATTTACTTTATAATATTATAGATGTGTCATGTTCAATGTTTACAAAACAACACTCACATAATGTAGAAATTAAGTAACTTGTTTGTTTTTTTAAACATTATTTATGTTTATCATTCTTCAAACTCAAAGTTTTTTAAACAGAAGGCATCATTGTGATGGGGTTGTTCCTACCGTAAATTGTTAAAATATATTGCAATGCTTGTACACTATTATAACATTATTTTTTTATTTGAACTATAGCTGTTAAAAAAATTCTGTAAATATTATTTACTTATCAACTTTTGTTTCGAACATTTCCATGCGTACTATCAATGGTTTATATTAGAATATGATCACATTAAATTATAACCAATTTTTAATAACAATACTCCCAATTATCAAGAGCATTGAAATGGCATGAATTAAAATTCCTGTAGAGACAACATATTGTATGTGCAACTAATTTTGGTGAACGAAGTACATCTAAATGAATGATGGTTCACTTGGGAGATATTAAGGAACTGATGTGAATTGTATTTAATGATGCTCAACTACAAAACTAGACCAACAGCCAATCGTACAACTTTTGTATCGGAACGTAAAAATAAACTGAGGCAAGAATTTGTTCATAAACATTATAACTATTATTGCAGAAAATACAAATTTTAAATTGTTAATATTACTTATACTTTGTCAAGTTCAGGTTGGCGGGTGAACCCGGGATTACCTGATGCCACCCCTATAATCCCTCGCCGCGTTCGCCTGAACTGTACGCTGCCTAGGCGATGAGTCACCTACTGGTTGTGTTTATACAAAGGTACACTTTCTTAACGGAATAATAATTTAACATCTTTAAAAGTATATTTGAAATCTAATAAAAAAGTTATGAAAAATGATACCAAACTCGACCTAGGTATTAGAACATTTAATACGAACTTTATTAAGAATTGTTTATATTGTGACTGCGACTTTTTATTTAGACAATTTAGAAGGCAAGTTTTAAGCTGTAATGAATATTAAAAAATATGAATGAATAATAAGAAATTGTACCTTTGTAAAATACACAGCCAGTAGGTTACTCATGGCCTACAGCTCAGGCGGACGCGGAGAGGGATTATAGGGGTGGCCCCAGGTAATCCCGGGTTCCTGAACCCGGGTTCACCCGCCAATCTGAACTTGACAAAGTATAATGATATTAATTTATTGTTCAACTGTATTAAGCTACACATGTGGTAATTTCAATAAACAAATGAATGAAACACAACCGACCACAAAAATCACACTCAAGTCCAGTGAGCTTAATGTGTTGCACAAACTGAAAACTAAGATTAAGGTCATTTCAGATGATATTTGGTATTTAAAAGGTCAATGTGTTTCAAATATGTATAAAAATCAATGTTCATACAACAAAACAAAAATTGTGGAATTTTGTGTTTCATTCATTTGTTTATATTAATTTATATACAAACAAGAGAGAAATCACTACTTTAAATTGAAGTACAGTAGTCGAAAACAGAGAATGGTGGTAATAAAATTATGTTTTATAGGAATATATTAGAGTTTTATTCAACATTTTCTGTTGCATAAAATGTATCTGAAATTAAAATTAATTGTAGGAAGTAAGATCATACAAGATTTTCTAGGCATTAACATGGGACACCATATAAGCTAGTTGTGTTTGTTTATCTCTTCAATAGTACCTACCCTTAAAAAAGATATTTAGGATAATTCCCTTATCCACAGTAAAAATAATAATATCTGAACACTAGGGAAATTATTATTATTTTGTTTAGTCCCTGAAATACCTTGTTCTACATTTCAATAACATCATTATCATCATCGTTAATCAATCACGAAAATGCTATATATTTAAGAAAGCAACATAAATTATACAAATGTACACCATTAAGAAAACACATAATATAAGCCCTTCAACATGTGATCAAAAAAACTCATATATGAAAATACCTAAATAAAAATATATTGAAAGTTGTTTTGATTAAAAAAATATTCTGTAAAAGATGGCTAATATAAGATATTATTTTAAGTTACTATCTAACTAATTAGGTTTTTAAATGGTTTGTACTTACAATTGTTGTTTGTTTAAGAATATCTTCTATCAATATTCAACTAATGTAATTTAAGTAAAAATTTCACAAACATAAACAACTAAGAAAATCATCACACTCTAATAAACGAAAGAAACAAAGAAAAAAAGGCACAATAAATGAAACAGAAAAAAGAAACTGTTTAATAAAGTTAGAAACATTACAATACTGTATTTATCATCATCCAAATACTATGTGTAGCTGAATGAGTTTCATAACTGCTACTTTTTTCAGCAAAACATATTTTGTTTTTAGGTTACACGTGTAATATTTGACGATAAGAAAAGGGCAATTGGAGTAGAATATGAGAGAGATGGAACTTTACGGAGGTTGATGGCGAAGAAAGAAGTTATTCTTTCAGCAGGAACTGTTCAATCACCTCAAATTTTATTGCTCTCCGGTGTTGGGCCTATAGAACACCTCACGAAAGTTGGTAAGTTTTGAGAGATTATAATGGTTTACCCAAATTAGGATAACAAGATTAATTTAACTTAAATTTAAATGTTCAATTTAACAATTAGAAGAGATATTCTTTTCTAATTGAATTTTTTTAAAGTTTCAATTCTTCTCAGACCCAAAGTTTTTTCTGTAGACTCAAAAACCTGAAATGATTTTTAAGAGTTGTAAGATTTCTAGAAGTTATAACGAGATTTAAAAATATTTATTCAGTTATTAGTTGATTTTAATAAGAATGAAACTACATTGCGCCTCAATTATTAAGGCAGACAAATATTTCACTGCAGCATTTAAAAGACATACATTTACAAAATAAGCTACAAAAAAACAACAAACAAAAAAATCATAACAACCATAACCAACAACCATAAACCATAACAACCATCATTACAGAACCTCAACTAACTTTTTCTGATTTCAATTTCCCACATTCAAGTAGTAGAAAAGGAAATTTTTGATTGCTCAAAAATTCATTTGATCATTTTTTTATTAATGTCTAATCTATTGAGTAAAAATAGTTATTTGTGCAACTAGTGAGCAAAATGGCTCTTTTTTAAACGAGAGGAAAATGTTCCTTGTAACTGAGAGGAAAATGTTATCGAGTTTAAAAAAGACACTTTGCTCACGAATTGCACATTATACTTTGTCTACAGTTGTTATTTTGGCAATAAAAACAGTTCATACTGGCGGTCGTACTTTTTCCTTGATTTGACAGGAAGGAGATTTAGTACAACGTTGTTAGCTTTTTCCGCTAATTTAGGCGGGGTATTTGACAGGTTTTCATCCTCTGAACTGTTCATATTTTAAAACTAACTACACAAAATATAGCAGTAGTGCTAAACAACACATCACCACTGAGTAGAAGTTCTCACGCCAAAACTGAGGTTATTTATGAATATTACAAATAACTTAGGTGTATTCTTGAGGGAACGGGATTGCCAACTTCAAAACTCGGCAAACGAAAAATACTCTCCGTGTACATACACTGTCAATCATCTACATAAATAATTACTTCCTTTTTCAACTTTAAAACGTTGTTTTGTTGTTTATTTATGTTATTTTACATGTAAGAATTAATCTAACCTACATACGGGACATTTCCTGTATATTATAAATCAATTCAAATAAACTTAACCTAAATTTTGTTTTGTTCAGTTGCCATTCGGAGTGAGCAAAGTAATGTGCAAAGTAGTGGGCAAAGTGAAACTGTTAAGAAATCAGCTGTTTTGCAAAATAATTTAAATGAAAAAAATGCCACTTTATCAACAACTGTAGACAAAAGTTATTTATTTATTATGCCTGTCTTTTGTTCATACAGTGAGCTGCAGTGCATACAGATACTGATTTTATGCAATTTGTTACGTGGCTTTATTTTGAATATATAATGAGGAATTTATGGTTTTTAATATCTCAAAATTGTTGGGTTATCTAAAGAATTGACAAGTTTAAAGCTAACCATTTTAAAAGAGATGTTAAAATAATATCTGTTGATTGGAATAAGTTTTAAACTAAATGTTTAAAATCGTGTATTTGATTTTTAAATATGTTTTTCTCATTGTATTTTGTTGGTTTTTCCTGTTTTATTACGATTTTAAAATCATGTTTACTCACTATTGAAGCCTTTATACAATTTTCAGATATTTATGTAATGATGGTACTGTAGAGTAGCATGCAGATAGGCCTACTCCTGAGTTGATGCAATACCAGTTATATTTTTGAAAACAAACGTTAATAATGAATTTTTGTAGTTGTGTTATTAACTTTTTTGAATGTTGTTATCTACATATACTGTTGAAAACCAGAATTTATTTATAAGATACTCATGAAAATTATAGTCTCTTTTTAATTTTCTACAAACAGCTTAAAAATTTTAAATTAAAAAACTGGACCTGAAATTAGTTGAAAAGTATGTTAAAGAGTATTACATTTTGTATTATAGCAATAAGTGTAATGGTACTATAAACCTCCAAATATGACAAATTACACTTTCACTTCTTTAAATTTTTTGGTTGTTGAGTGTACGAAAAACACAAAAAGTTAGACAGTCTTCTCTGTTACTAACTTTACTATGCACAAATCCGAAGAAGGAAAAAACACGTTCCATCCCAGCTGATCCTCTGCACTTAATTAGTTCTTGAAAGGTGAAAATTTTGCCTTATACTTAAATACATGTGGCATCCACCTAGGTGGGCATCAGCACACACCATAGCAGATTAATTTTGCTCATCAATGTCTCTCCACGAAAATGTGTATACATAAGTTTGACTAGAAGATGAACTAAGAGAAGAAGTCTCATAGCATACATCAATGTAAAGCTTCAATGTGTGGTTTGAATGGTTTTAATGTTGTGTTTTCAGTTCAGAATGCACTAGTGTGGGAGTAGTTGGAGCGTGCAATACAATATGCTGTTCTTGAAGCATTAACTATTTTCTATAAAATATCTATAGCTAAGTTAAACAATTTCATAAAATAGTTAAGCCATTGTAGTTATTCTCAGAAAAACTAGATTGATAAAATTATTTAGACCAGGTCAAACCTCAACTGCTTCTCCAATTAATTGTGTGGTCACCATGTTAAACCATATTTAGAGACAGTGAGATAGTTTTTACAAAACATACAAAAGACACCACCAATTTAAATTAATCTGGAAACTGTACAATAATAAATATACCATGTAATTATTGTAACAAGCTACTTACAGTAAAGTTAAGAGGAGAAAATTCCAATTTATATAATCAAATCCTTACTGATTACATTCCTAAACAGGAATACTAACTAAATTCTTTACAATTACATTTAAAATTGTTTCAAAATTATAGTTTTATTTAAACAATGTTTTTTTAAAACACACTGTTTTATAACAATATTTAAAACTGACAAAAAACAATTTAAAACAAAAATTCATATTAAAAAAAAACTGTTTCTGTGAACACTTGTCACGATCAGTAAGACCATATCAAACAATTTTATTAAAATTTATTCTAATAATTTTATCAAATTTTCCTCGGATATAGGCCCTCGAGATTCCAACCAAATATATATTGGACTTTATCTTGTCAAACATGAAGGTTTTTGAATTAACAGTCAAAACGAAAAAATTAACTAATATGTCAAAATCTGTCCCATTGAATTTGATATTTTTTTAAGTTTTGACTCAAACATTGAACCAATTCACATGTAAAAAAATGACAGTTCTTTACTAAATTTTAAAGTATTTAAATGATCTCAATGGTGATCTAATTTACTAACGAACCATAATTTTAACTTCTTAATTAATAACTTTCAAACCAACATTTTTGAGATTGTGACAAATATTTTTTGATTGTTTAGGATTAGGTTTGAATATGAATATGTGAGACAATTTATGCAATGTATATTTTCAGGTATAACAGTGGTTGCCGATGTCCCAGGAGTTGGGAGATACTTACAAAACCATGTATCTGTCAGCGTGCCTATAGAGTTAACAAAAACTAAAGGATACAATAGATTAACTGTGAGTTCTCTGAATGAATATCTTGCTAAAAGAACAGGACCAATGGCATCAACAGGAATGTCTCAGGTGAGTAATACATAAAAACACTATACTTGAAATCCTGAAACTTTTTTTTCTTTCTTACATTACAATATAAAAATATTTTGATATTTAAAAATCTACATTTAGGTTTTTGTAGATGTATCAATTTTGGAAGTCCCTAAGATCAAAAATATGTTTTTAAATGTGTGTTATATTTGTCCTCAGTGATTTTTCAGTGTTTAGATAATTTTGTTCAAAATTTGTATCTATTTTAAGCTAATAATTATGCATGTTAATTAGAATTGACGTAACTAAAAATATGAAAGTAGTTGGCAAAGTAAATGAAGAGTTTCATTTGTTTCTAATATTAAAATATTACATGTGAAGAAGAATAAAAAAATATACTACAGTAAACACTGTGTTATGTTCTGAAAACTTCATTTAATCAGATAAAACTCTGTACTTTGGTGAAAAATACAGACAAATTTTTCTGACACCTTTAATTAAAGAACTACAGGAAAAACTCCCCATATCACATATATTAGAAATACCATGAATGATAGCTCATGATCCATCGTATACAACAAGTCATAACACCATAACTAACGCGCTTCAAAAACTAAACAATAAAAACAAATTTGTTTTCATTACTTATTTATGTATTAATGGAAACCAAACACACAAATGCAGTGCAGCCACTACTCATATTATAGACAACAAGCATTCGTTGTTTCCCACCAGCCAGCGTCTCAATAACAGTTGGAGGGCGTAGCTACTTACCATTAAATGACTGAAATAAAACTGCCTAGCTATGTTGTATAACAGTACTTGACTTGACAGTCAAAATTCAGTTACTAGCCGACACTTAATAGTGATTGTTAAATATCACCTAATTTTTGACGAAAAACTATGTTATCAAATCCCTTTGATAACAATTATTTTTAATATTAAAATTTGATATATAGTTTTGAAAAGTAGATGTTCCGGGCTGACTGTACTGCACCTGATATGGTGCCACTATATTTGGGCTGTGATAATTGGCTAAAATAAGCAATAACCGGGCTGTGAATGTCAAGGGTTAATACATGCACAGTTAAAAGGTCTATCAGGGTATATACGCAATTGTGATATTTAATAAATTCAAGTAAGAATTGATTTGTATAAAAAAAGAGTAATTTTTAAATTGTTTTATTTTATTTTAAGTAAATCAATTGTTAATGACTGTAATAAATCACAGTAAGAATCATTTTAAAATCTATCTTATTTACAAAAACATTAATTGTAAGTTAAATTTTAATTAATAAAAATATAATTAATTAAAGGTTACCGGATTTGCTCACTTACCTGATGGTAGTACCAACACGGAAGTGCCTAATGTACAGTTCTTCTTTGAAGGGTACAATGCAAATTGTTCCAACTATGGGGGTTATGAGGCTTCTGGTAACCGATTTATACAGTGAGTATTGTAACTTATAAGACAGATAAAATAATAATTTATACAAGGATCATTTTAAAGTAATAACTGTTAAGCTACAAATCACAAAACACTTTATTTGAACACAATTTCAAGTGAATCTACAAATTATACCATTATTTTTAATTTTTCTAGTTATCTCATATATTTCTATAAGAACAAAGTATTTGTTGAAATGTGGCAGACATTTTTTTATCCCTTCATTATAGAAGTCTGTCACCTGTCCTTTTAATCAATTCATGACTGAATTAGTATCTGCTTTTCTCCCAAAAAGTCCTTCAGCTTTGGAACAAAATCAGAAGTATAGGGGGGGGGGGGTCAAGTTTTTCCTTTTCAAATATATCAAGTAACAACAATGTCATAGTACTGTGTGTGGTCGAGGATTGTCAGATGTCATTTGTAATTAGATCATGCCAGTGGTTTTGAATTGCCAGCCTAAACTTCGTCAATAATGTGCAGTACACAACCACATTTATTGTTGCTTAATGAGGTAGGAATTTAACCAAATTTACCTTTTCTGACCCAGATCATTGAGGGGTTTACAATAGCAATATTGACATAATCCAATTGTACAAATTTGCATGATTAATACATATTACACTATATTGCATAAACACCCAGAGTTTTTATACCCTTTAAAACCTAAAAACCTTATCACTAAGCACTGTTTTATTAATTATTTATTTATTTATTTTATTTTTTTATTTGCTCTTCAAGAAGGCTTGAAATTGTTTATTAGTGATAGAGGTTATGTATACGGAATTAATTGTCAATCTGCTGTTTTACATTTATGACAAGGATGCAAACTTATGTATCATACTTCTTATTTATAAAATTTTAACTTTTTTTTAATGATTTAAATATAGGAAAAAATCCAATGAATATGTAGTACAAACATTTTGTTTTATGTCTCTCTGTCTATTTAAAAAAATACATTTTTGATGGAAGTAATTTTACACATCAAGTCAAAAATTTTATATTCAGGTTTAAATTAAGATGGTTTAAATTAAGCTAAAAAATGTAATTTTAGACAACTCAATTTTAAAATTGTGCTGTAAATTTCAAACACTGTTTTACTAAGTATATATATAGAAAGTATATCTTTTAATGATATATTTTAAGTTATCTTTGTTTTTTTTAAGGCAAAAGATAGCAATAAAAAACCCAATTTACTTATGCATCATCCAATAATTACCTTACTTTACATAGGACCTGCTAACTCTGCAGTCATGGTGGTCTGCTCTTTAAAAGCCACTCATTTCTGTCACTCTTAAGTGTCTTCTATCTTCTTACTCACATTAATCTTATTTCTTCCTATATATATATATATATATATATATATATATATATATATATATATATATATATTATATCTTTTAACCATATTTTCTGAAGTCTTCCTTCTCTGGTTTTCTGTGATTAATTTCTTCACTGAATATCTTTCATTCTTCCTACAAGTCCTAACAACCTCAACCACAGTTAATAAACTACTATATTTGATCCTTCATAACAATTTTCAAAAGCTATAATGTTCTTAATTCTCTACACCCTAATCCTCACAAACAAATCCAAAAAATGGTTTGATTATTTTCCAAATTCATATTTTATTCTTACTCTTATTTTATTAAAGTACATATTTCTGTACCATAAATAACAACAGATCTTGATATTGTCTTGTATATTTTTGGGAGCTCTAATGGTGTTTCAGATTGCAGTAACTTTACAAAATAATTACAAGAACTCATACTGTTTGAGTGTTTATATCAATAGTTGTATTTTTTTTTTTTTTTTTTTTTTTTTTCAGAATGGTACCAACTTTGCTAAAACCTAAAAGTAGAGGATATCTGGAATTGAGAAGTTCAAACCCTAAAGATTACCCGTTAATTCGTTCCAACTATCTTACAAACGCTTACGATGTGAATCTTCTAATTCAAGGAATTAGGTAAGTTGCACTGTGTTTACTTAGGCACAAACACAACACATTTTAAAATAAGATTTAACTATTTAGTGATTTACAAAATGTTATGAAACACGTGAATCTAATAAGTAACAAAATTCATATCAGACCAGGATTCTTTTATTTGACCATGACTATTGTTTGAATCCACAAATCTACCAAATGAATTCAATTTCTTATAAAATTTAAAACACTGTTTTTATTTAAGATTGAAAATTATCATGTCTTGTATTACTTCATGGCTTCTTTTCCGCAACTAACAATTAAAGTTTGTATTGTTATGTAGCAAGTATGAAGTCTTTTGATAAGACAGCGACTTTTACATTAATTTTACATTTAATTGAATTAAGTCCAGTCACTTTCCAACTTTATTAAGCGATCTAAGACATTTTTCATAAATGTGTTTAGGTTTGTTCAAAAATTGATGAAAACAAAAGCCATGCAAAGTGTTGGAGCAGAGATTAAATACGACAGGTTGAGAGAAATAGCATCAAAATGTACTTTAATACCTCAAGATACAGATGCCTACTGGGAGTGTATCATCAGGTACACAACAAATCCTGAAAACCATCAAGTTTCTACTTGCCACATGGGACCTTCAACAGATGGTTAGTTGGTAACTAACATTTCTTACTTTGATTCTTTATTATTTAGTTAAGAAAATTAATTTACTTAATATGTATAGTTATCAATACACAAAACAAATAGGTTCCTCAAATGCCCTTTCAGCTGCTTTCAAGTTTGACCCCTCAATTCCTGTTTGACCAGGAGTCTACTCCAGAAGGATCTTATTGCCTCTTGTTAGATCAACCATGACATTAAAACCATCTGAAACCAATCTGGAATTACTAATGCTTTTTAGTACATCTTGTGTATATAGATTAGTATTCATTTACATCTCTTGAATAATTATCTATTTGATGCAAAGGTTTATAGCAGTAATCTTAGCTTGAAATATTGATGGGCAGAAGGATGTTTGATCAACTTTAGGTACTTTATATCTTTGGGCATACACTCCAGCCCCAACTCTAATATTGATTTTAAAGTCATACATATACCATAAATGACCTACTTTATCTATGTTTAGCTATTTACATTTTCACGTTTGATGGTATGAAACAATGATTTTGAAAATTGATATTAAGACTTATCATAAAATTGTTGTTTTTATAAGAATAAATGTTGTTGATTTATGATTCTCCCAACCCGGCAACTTATTATATAACTGGTGTTCTTCAACATACGTTAAATATAGTGAAACCAATTTTATTACTTTCTTATATTTAATCTTTAAAAAGAGAAGTCAAATAATATTAAGTTTTTGATGAACATATTAAAAACACTTTTAAATAAAATTAAAAAAGTTGATGACTATCTCCATGCAGTTTGCTACAGCCTAAACAAGATGATCAAATTTGATATGAAAGTAGATTTTAAACGTTTAAAAAAATTGACGTTTGCCCTCCTTGACCAAAACATAATATTTTAAGTTTCTAATCCTTATTGTTTATTTAGAAGGTAACTTTAAACTGTAATCAAACAAAACGTATGATTGAAAATTAAAATTTCATATTTTCTTAATACAAGAATATAAAAATAAAATAATGAAAATAGGCCCAGAAAAATTCCTAAAATATTTTTTCAAACTTTTTTAAATTTGTATTTAGTAAAGTATTTGATATAGAAAAGAAAAAAACATGTCACACCTTTTTGTTAGTTTTTATTTCAATATTTATAGTACTGTATACCTGTATTAAATTTTTAACAAAACTTCTTTAAGCGATTTTATCTAAATAATTTTTAACACTAATTTTCTTGACAAATTTAAACTATTTTAAAAACCTCTACTATAAAAATACTATTAAATTCTTTTAAATCGGCAATAATTATCCCACATTTTAAATCTGAAGAAAATGAAGTAGCTGTTACATTATATAAGGAACTGGAAAATATTATTACTGAATAGGTAGTGTTTGATAAGGGTAGTCATGATTGATTGAGAATATCTTCGACAAATGGTCTTAGGCCTAGAGTGGGGTACACTAGTACACTGGAGTAGCTAGACTTCCATGACCACATATGCCATATTGGTCAAGGAACGAGTCATATCAGACTTCCGAAGGTGGGTTTGTCAATTTAACCAAACAGAAAAGTGGATGCTCCCTACTTTGGTTTTTCTTTACTCCGGTATCCTAGACCAAAGAAAAACCAAAGTAGGGAGCACTCTTTTTCGTTTCCCACCTATCTATTCTACCTTACAGCCCATCCTGGAGTTTTGAAAACAAAAAAATCATTATGCCTGAGGTACAACGAGGGTACTAAACCTTTGACTTCCTTTAAACAAACTATTTTAAGATTTAATTTATAAAATCAACACAAAAACTTAACTCATGGTACTTTTAATTACTTCTAGCCACCGCAGTTGTTGACGAACGATTAAATGTTTGGGGAGTAACTGGTTTACGAGTCATCGATGCTTCAGTGTTTCCGTATGTACCTTCAGGTAATCTAAATGGTCCTACAACGATGGTTGCAGAGAAAGGTGCAGATATGATAAAAGAAGATCACAACATTTCAACAATTAAAAGATGTACAATAAAAACAGAAAACCTCCGTCTAGCTAAGACAATTTTAACTTCTGGAAGTAATGAAAAACTGCCACAGTTTATAATAACAACATGTTTACCTATATTTTTAATATCATTTTCCTTGATTTCATGTATTTGATAAACTTCCATTTTCTGTCAGCAAGTTATACGAAAGAAGAACAAAAATAAAAACGCAATGATGCTGGGTTTGTTTTATGTTTGGGCTTCAATTACAAGGAGAATGTTTGATCTGGGTTCAAACAACAATGAATTAAGAGGTAAAACATGAGAGGAAGAACAATTTTATTAATAAATAAGAACTATACTGATTTACAAAATAAACATGGGAGAAATTATTGTAACATTTACCTAGAACCAATCTATAATATAGAATACTCAGCATTCAGTTGATAGGCCTATGGTGATATGAATGCAAATTTCTTTTGTTTGTTTTTTTTGGATCCGGTTGAGTGCCGACCTCAGCCTTGCTATTAACATAATATTCATATCCTCTGCTGCACAAAATGATTAGGCGCATGTGTAAAAAATAACAAAGAATTAGAGAGAGGAAAATGTTTTAAATAACCACCAATTTAAAAATTTCTTTACTGTTATTTTTTTATCACAATCATATTTAATAAATATCAACACATTAGCTGTATTAGACCATTGGTATAATGTTAAGCATAAAGCATGGCACTGTTGAACGTGTTCTTACCATAAAACATTTCAGCTAATGTAATTTGCATACCTGGTCTTTTAAAAGTAATTTAAAACTTTAATTGAATATAGTTTATTTGTATTTAACGTAGAATAAAACAAGACTAAATTTTTTAAAACTTAAAGTTAAGCCAAATTCTTATTTGTTAGGGTTATTAAGACAGGTGTTCAAAGTGGCCGCCATTTTCTGCCTGGAGAAGCAGTAGTCCTTTCTTTATGCTATATGTGGCATTTCTAATGTGCTACATTTTGAATAACCGCTTCCTTAATTTCTTAAGATTTCTTCTCTTTTGATTAAAAAACATCTCCCTAGTCTCTTGATGTCTCCAACGGATCTGGTGTATTCAAAATTACTAGTGTAACAAGCTTTTCATACATGACTACATTCCACGTTCTGTCCCTAAAACCATTGAAAGTACGAAACTTTTTTAACCTGGCTAATAAACTCTGTTCTCAAACAAAGTGGTAACAAATAAATATCAATTAAAATAACAGCTGATGTGTTAATAAATCCCAATTACATCTACATACATTAAAGAGTTTTTCTTGGGGATTGGGCAGCATATAATTACAAAGCCATAACTATTTAAGGTTTAACTTACTTTTGAAAGACCTGGTACATTTAGAAACCATCATAATCCAACTAATGATTTTAACTTTTTATAACTTTTTTTATTGTATTGTAGTTTATTGTTTTGAAACAATAAATACAATCTGAGGTATACCATTGAACTTTCTCTTTGGTTTATTTACCATAGTTCTGTAGGACTCCGAATCCAGCATCAGTAACCTCCATGCATTGTTGATTAATGCCACAACTCTGTATTTACTACTTGCGACTGATGACATCAGATGATGAATGTCTGCAAAGGTAGGCACACCTACAACATTAATTGGTGAAGGAGGTGCTTCCTTTATCCTTCCTCCCAGTTCTTTATTTGTTACATGATCTTGCACCATGTCCTTCTTATTACTTGTAGACTGATTTACTACAAGAGCGGTCCCTGTTAAAGCCTCCGGAGAAAATTCTGCTTTCCGTTTTTTAGCTATTCTTTTATTTCTTTTTATAATCCAGTCTGTTTCTCATTCGAGTTCTTCTTCATCAGTTTCATAAGCAGTTATAGCCCCACTAGTGCTCTCCACCCCCTCCTTTGTTTCAATGGACTGCTGCCTTTTACCAAGAGCTTTTTTCAACTCCACATTCTCTTGGGTTAGTCTCCAGAATCCATAGGACCGACCTCCATGTTGGAGGTTGGATTTTCCAGAGTATCTGGTCTGCCACCTGGGGTCATACTTCCGTATGTTTTATCCATCACATAGTCAAATTGATGAGAAGGCGGAATAGAGCTCCGAAAAAAGAAACAAGAGTAGATTAGAGACCCCTAGCCTTTGGAAACCTAACAGCGTCGGGGTTGGAAAAAGGCCTAGTACCCAATATGATGAAGAAAGAGAAGGGATCTCACTCAAGACAAGTTGAAGTGAGATGAGATCCAGCTCGGGAACCCCGGGTTCGCCAAACCCGAACTCACAAGGAGTGAGCCCCTGAGGGTAGTATCAATCATGGGATAATATATTGTCACCTTAAAACTTGATTTTGTGTCAATGAGTCTTTGATCTTCACAAAGCCTATCAAAGTGACTATTCACCTTAGTGACTCTCTTATTCGAAAACTGAGTTGATAATATTCCACATTATGAGCAGATTGTAGCTGACTTTTCAACTAATAAATCAAACGATCCTCAAAGGAAATTTATCTCTAAAAGAGTATTACCCTAAAGGTCATAGGTAGGATTTATATATAGAGATTCCGCTTGTAGTGCTTTAAAGGCAATATTTATATAAATAAAATATTTAATTACCTTTGGTCCGTCTTGTGACTTCGTTGTTGGTTGCTTCTTACATGTTTCGAGGCCGTAACCCCATCATCAGAAAATTACTTTGTTCACTTTGAAGAACTCGTCATTGATTATATATATGCAATATTTATGTTTTTTTTAAATGTTACATGAATTATCAACAGTAAAACAAATCGTAAGGATTCAAGTGCTTTCTTCACACCAATAGTAGATGAGCTGTGGATCCCTCCTTACTCAACCAGCGTTGTGCCAGTATATTCTTGGTTTTTTTGAAATAATTCTCTCACATGCAATTACAGTAATAATAAGGAATAACCTTAAATATTCGGTTGACATGTAATTTGATACAGAATTTTTTACCATAGGACACCATCAAAATCTTTTTGAACAGAAACCCCACTTTTATTCAGTGTCCTCACCCCTGGCAAGCAGGTTGTATTCGACTGGTCACGTTGAGAGTATGGAGGAGGGAAAGGTTCAAAAGAATATGTTGAATGCATGATTCTTTGTGAAGAAACGAGGGTGAGATGAAAAAAGTTCGATGTGAATAACTGAAAAGGTTCAGCCAAGAAAAAGTTTGTGATTGTTGGTTCAGAAGGCCAGAGGTTATCAGCCTGTAGCATCGGGTTGTAAGTCAATTTACAGAAGTGTGAGATGCTACAGCAGTTGTTGACACATGTCATATTTTACTAGTAACCGTAAAAGTTTTCGGAACATCAATATAGTTTGAGTATTTAAATCATTATACACACTAAGAATAATTATGTCAAGTTAAGGGGGGTCACGAGGCAAAAAATGAAAAAATATACAATTTTGAGATTTTGTGTTTTTTTTTTTAAATAATAATTTCTTGCAGTTTAATTTAATGTAAGTTTCATTCAAATCCGATAAGTACTTTTTAAGTTATTAATAATTTTGTGAATGCTTGCATTAGAAATACTTGCTCATTATTAGACACTGCCAGCGCCCACACTATAATAAGATATTGTTATAGTATATTTCTATTTTGTTAGCTCAGATTTAGTTTAGGTTAGGTTAGGGTAGGTTAGGTTATTATGGAGCAGATAAAACCTATTTTTAGAGACCTCACCCAGATTTAATACAAAGGTGTCTACATGGTGGCACACAGAATTCAAGTGAGTCACTCAACAGTGTGATTTGGGCACTCCTACCAAAATCTACATTTGTCCAGAAAAATACTTTGGAACTGGGAGTGTATAAGGCAATAGCTACATACAATGAAGGGATAATTGTGAAATGTAAAATCCTGGAAAAGTTAGGGATGTTTCCTGGAACCCAGTGTATCAAAAGGATGATGTATGCAGACATTCTACGACTGGAAAAAAGCGGAAAAGGCAGTGGACGAAATTTTTAAAAAATGCCACCAGAAGCAAAAATCATGTAAAAGAAAACAGGAGAACATGTATGAGGAAGCAGAAGACCCAGACAACCCAATGTATGGAGCAGGAATGTATTAAAGTAAGATTGTTCAACTTTTTTAACTTGTGTACTGTTTTTACTTCTTTGAATTGATTTTGCTAAAAATATTATTTTTTAAAGCGCAAGGAACATTTTCTCAGGAATTGTTTGAGATAATTGGATGATTTTTTTTTTTTTTGATTTTTTTATCTAGTTAATCTGCACATTTTCAGCAGAGGGATTAAAAAACTGTCTATTACTTTTCTTACAAATTCATTTTATTAACATTTTTTATAAAATTTTTTAACCTTTTTAAAAAAATTACAAATTATTTAGTTTTGCAATTTTTTTTAAATCCTCTGCTTAAAACGTGTAAGTACATGTAGGCTTTTAAGGTAAAAAAAATTTCAAAGCTCTATGACTTATACTTTTAAAGAAAATATACCTTACAGTTATGAAAATTAACATGGTGAAGATAGAACCCAATGACTCCCCTTAACAATGTACAATGACTGACAGAAGATGGCTTGTTGAATTGTTTGGTTCCAAATTATCAACTTTTATTCTAATGACATAAATTTAAGAACCGATTACTAATATTATATAACAAATATTCACTCAATTGATATACCATTAGATCCATAATGAAAGAAAAGAGATGAGTGGAAAAAATAACCTAATTTTAGCTTTAGCAAACCCTTAAATAAAAATTTGTCCGTTTTACAATCAGAGATATATCAAATAAAATCTTAACAAGGATGCAAAGATTTGTATTATGTCAATCAGTCAGTTCTTGAACCTCTGAATTCATATACTTTAATGTCAAGATTGGTCTGGATATAACTGGATGCCCAAAACCAACTGTCAAAAACCGATAAGGTTAGCTTGCTATGGATGCCGGAGCACAAGGGGATTTTGGGAAGCTATAAAACAAATTGGCTTATAAGAAGAAGCCAACTACACTAGGCCTAAACCATTAAGAATATCCAGTACCTATATTTCAATTGATATGAAAACTTGGGAACAATAGAAACTTGCTATATATTTTTTTTCCTAGCAAAAACTATGTAGAAGTTAAGATTGTAAAATATGAATTTATATTTTTTTAAATAATTACGTTTTTTAACATAATTCAATTATTCTTTATATAAGTTTTAATATAACTCAAATTCCTCAATGAATAAAAATTTTCCCATTCCCCTTGAACTTGCCTCTCTTCTCCCATATTATCTTACCTCTAAAAATTGAAGGGTTGACGAAAAATACCTCAGTAATTCAGTAGCTCTATAAATTGAAGTATTTGGATAGAAAATTTCTACAAATCGAAGTTACCTTGATAAATCAAATAGGAAACCAGATAGCTCATTACTTCTAAGCACTTCCATTACATGTAACTCACACCATGCGTCCCGCTATGGTCTAGTTCAGTGATCCTGAATTTGGAAGTTTAAAAGTACGCATTTATTTACTATACTTTTTAATGACTGTCTTTAATAACTGTGTTTCTGTTCTAATAACATTTACATAAAACACAATCGTACGAAGACAAATTGAAAGTTATAGCGGTTAATTTCAGTTTAAAAAAAAAAAAAAATGTGACATTGCAAAGCAGTTCAGCATACCAGCCAGCACTGTTAAGACAATTTTGACAAACAAAGTTAACCATGCTATGAAATCCTAGCTTAACATGAACCTCTATAACTCAAAGATTGTCAAAGCTGCCTTTGATAAGCCAAACTTCAGTATTTCAAAATACTCAATAATTCGAAATTTTACCATTCCCTCTGAGTTTCAAATTTGCAAGGTTCCCCTATATTACAGTAACTATTCTAAACAAATAATCCAATGGTGTTTCACTTACTTCCAGATGAAGCAGTTGTCGATGCAAGATTAAAAGTACGTAGTGTAACTAGTTTACGAGTCATAGATTCATCAATATTTCCTGATGTGCCATCAGGTAACCTAAATGCCCCTGCAGTAATGGTTGGTGAGAAGGGTGCCGACATGATCAAGGAAGACTATGATATTTCAAACTCAGTTTATTCATTATTGTATAAACACCAGAAGTAGTTTACCAAAACTAAGGTATTTAGTTTATTAATGTTATCCTTTAAGTCCTCAAATAAATAGTTATGCATCAGGTGTTATGATTATTAGTTATTTATGATATTCAATGAAAATGTAGCTGATGCAGCCGCCTTCCTGGGAGAGATGGAACCAAATATTGTGAACCATTCATGACTCTCAAAACATGTTTTAAATATTTATACAAGTAAATTACTGTTTCAGCAATCACAATTTTTATTTGATAAGATTATTATTTAATTCTTGTTACATACACCCATTATGGGACATGCAGACTTGATTATATTATAACAGTAACAATCTTGTCTCTTATCGGTTGCTGTCAAAGTGGAGGTCAAAAGAAAAAAAATATAACTAAATCCAAATATGGTGTTAGATTTTCCATTTAATATAAGGAGTAAACAAATGTATCTCGTTTTAGAAAAACCAAGAACGAAGCTGATAGAATTGCCAATTCTCTCAATTCAAGAGAAAATGGAAATAATTTTAAAGAACAAAAAACTTCTAGTAATGGCTGCAAAAAATATGAGATGCATCGTGCTGTCAATGTTAAATGGCGTTGGATGGACGTAACTAAAAGTAAGAAACAAGATATGTATTACGAGTGTAAGAGCTCTGCAAGCAGTTAAGTGTGTGTGATGAGTCAAGTTATTTTCAATGACACTGAATGTAAAGAACATTGAAGAAAATCATCTGTAAGATGACATCAACCACAAAGGGTTTAAGACAGTCGTTAAATCATATTATCATAGTAAAAGTATTAAATGTATTTAAATTATTTATAAATAAGATTGACTAATTATATACTTCTTGAAAACTATGTGATCCTGTAGTAGCAAGCCACAATACCTATACTATCTATTAAAACTAAATTAACAAACTTTTATACTGTGCTGCTTACACTCCGTGAGGATCCCTGAAATCAAATTTTATAAGCTCTTTTTCAACATCCCATATTACATAAACACCTTTGAACAAATTTCAGCTATAGACGAAAAGGTTTTTTTTTAAATCAATGATTTTTGTTGTTTACTTTTCAGTACGACAAAATGTATTGAACACATATCATTGAAAAAGGTGTCTGTGATTGTGAGCTAAAATAATTAAACTTATAGTTGAGGTAAATTATTTAAAATAAACAAATTTTTTAGATTACCAATCAAGTTTCAACAACGCCTCCATTGCTTGGCATTGCTACGACTTGAATGCCTGTGGTAGGAATGTGGCTGCCATTGCTCTATCGCTTCTCCCAACAAACTCGGCCCCATCTATGAGCTAATCCAAAAACATCAGCAATTCCACCCTCTGTATGCATTTACTAAATGTAATTGTTTGCTAATATTTAGATACAGATGTGTGCCGTATGTTGTCACCATGAGTAATGGGTGGGGGTGCTAGGCAATGCCTGATTCGGTGCAGGGGTGGGGCAACATTCCCTCCTGCACCTGTGTCCCCTCACAGTCATTCAAGTGGTAGGCAATAGTTGATCACTGTCCAAGTAAGCTCAATCAAACCAGGAGTAAGTCATTATGACAGCAGTGGTTCTCTCTTAATTAGTCTAGCTCTCTGATTTTCTTAGTATAGGCAATTTTCTTAATTTAACAGAGAATATGTTCATACAGGATGTATTTGGGACAATAAACAGTTCTTGGTGGCTAATAACAAAACTAATCCTTCCAATTCAACAGTCAGGAAACATCTCATTGAGAACTTCTCCTGGGGTGGCACTCCATCTTACTGCAAACTTATTCGCTTCTCTCATTTGTGGGAAAATTTACAGTTCAAGTATATCCCAGTAAGTAAAACATTGAATAGGACATTAATTTGATTACATAGTATTCCACACATTTATCTTTAGAGAATAATGAACATACTGAAAAACTTCATTTGGTTGCTGAATCCTGCCAGATTTCTTACAGTAGTAACAGTTAACCATTTATGTGGAAAATAGTTTCATCACTGAAAAAATTTGGTTGTAACAGTTAACATAACCATGTATGTGGAAAGTTGTTACATCAATGAAATTAATATTTGGTTGTAACAGTTAACATAACCATTTATGTGGAAAGTAGTTTCATCACTGAAAAAATTTGGTTGTAACAGTTAACATAACCATGTATGTGGAAAGTTGTTACATCAATGAAATTAATATTTGGTTATAACAGTTAACATAACCATGTATGTGGAAAGTAGTTTTATCACTGAAAAATTTGGTTGTAACAGTTAACATAACCATTTATGTGGAAAGTTGTTACATCAATGAAATTAATATTTGGTTGTAACAGTTAACATAACCATTTATGTAGGAAGTAGTTTCATCACTGAAAAAATTTGGTTGTAACAGTTAACATAACCAATTATGTGGAAAGTTGTTACATCAATGAAATTAATATTTGGTTGTAACAGTTAACATAACCATGTATATGGAAAGTTGTTACATCAATGAAATATTTGGTTGTAACAGTTAACATAACCATGTATGTGGAAAGTTGTTACATCAATGAAAAATTCGGTTGTAACAGTTAACATAACCATGTATGTGGAAAGTTGTTACATCAATGAAAAATTCGGTTGTAACAGTTAACATAACCATGTATGTGGAAAGTTGTTACATAATGAAGTATTTGGTTGTAACAGTTAACATAACCATGTATGTGGAAAGTAGTTTTATCACTGAAAAATTTGGTTGTAACAGTTAACATAACCATTTATGTGGAAAGTTGTTTCATCACTCCATCACTGAAAATTTTTGGTTAAGTTAATTTTCATATGACCTATTAAATTTAACAAATTCAGTTTAGTGGGATCTGCTTGTTTAATTTTATGTTTAAGCTCGCTTTTATAATCAAACAATTTCAAATGGTTATGAAGCATATTCTGAGTAGAATGTGTCAAATTCATACTACATTGAAAGATTGACTTTTAGGGCTATGCTCCATGTTATTACCTGATATACACATGATCGGCCTGAAGATTTCTTAGTATCCACAATTCTTTTAAACTTATTATACCAATGAATAATGGTCTTGTCTGAAGGTGGATCTTTAGTAGGCTGAAAATTACAATACACTGTAACTACCAATACCATAAAATACATTCAGTAAACACATTGAGATTTCAGTTGCAGTCATCACTACTGTTACTCCCAGTCTATGAACGATGACGTGCTGTGTAATATCATCTGTGCATGCGTGCATCACATCCAACATCATCACAACTACTTAAAACTTGCAATGTTTATAAACAGTTTGTCATTGATATCAAGAATATTGGTTGGTTATTGCTAAGGAGATTAACAGTTA
This sequence comes from Aphrophora alni, assembly GCA_963513935.1. NCBI lineage: Eukaryota > Metazoa > Arthropoda > Insecta > Hemiptera > Aphrophoridae > Aphrophora > Aphrophora alni. The sequence goes on along the minus strand of OY740769.1, from coordinate 97,431,005 downwards.
AAGTTATGGATAACTTTTATGATGGCCCTATAAAATAGGAACATTTTCGATGAATCTAGTACTAAATATACCTTAACAATTTTATTTTTAAACATAATATTTTTAAACATTTGCTCCTCAAATATCATTAAATATTATTTCACTTTTAATCCTTAAAATGATTCATGGTAAATTATTTTGAAAACCATCTGTTCTTTTATTTTTTATTAATATTATTCCAAAACTATACAAAATGCTATATACATACACAAAATATATTACATGCGATTTTTCTTATTTATCCACTGTTCAATAATATATTTGTAATAATTTCGAGCCTCTTTGACAGAAACAGGATCAGCATCATTACTTGATCTTAAATCCAGATGATGTGCAGACTCAGGTAAAAGAATTGCTTCTGTTCCTTCAGATACATTTTTCAACACGCCACCGCCAGACCATGGATCTAACAGTCCATTGCTAAACATACAAACAGTTTTTCATACTATGAAATAATTTAAAAAAATATATTTCAAGTTTGACTTGAGATTTAAATAATGTTAATTATATTTATGGAACAGATTCTGTGTTGATAGGTTGTTTAAATGAAAGCATACCTTATAAATATAGTCACACAAATTTACACTTAGAGGAAGATATAAATGATGCACAAATTCTCATAAATACATAAAACCAAAGCATAAACAGTATTCATCTACATCCTTTCAAAAAACTTATTTGGGAATCCAAGGACCACTATTTAAGTAGGTTAATAACTAAAAATCTGTGAATTTATGCAAACAATTTTTAATAGTACACTGAATACCCCAAACACTATTCTCCACTTGTTAAAAGACCTCTGACAGCCAATGACATGAAACATTGTTTCTAACAATAGAAAATACTAAAGCAATGGTATGAATAAACAATACATTATCCAGTTCCAGTTTTAGACACAGCTCTTATATTTATAAAAATTAATACTATCATCTATTAAAGTATAATTCAAATCTGACAATACTCCTATCCCTAACTCCTTTGATAATTTTTTTAAACTATCACAGATGACAGGGAAAATTAAGCCAATAAAAAACCCAGATCCTGCTAAGAATTATCATTATTGCTAATTAATTATGTTATTGATAGGAATTATCATTGTTGTAAGTTATGTTAATAATAAATTATAAATTTATTGTAAGTCCCTAAGCATTAAGCAGAGGTGTAGAGTATTGTTGCTAAAAAACTCAAAAAGTGTTGCAATAACTGACTGGGAGAGAATATTGGAAAATCAACGCCCATACCAATGGTCATATCTATATAAACCTATGATGACTTACTAATGAGGCCATTCATAGTTGAAGGAATCGGCAGGGTAGCCAGAGGCTCTATTCGGCAACTATCAGAGGGCCAGCTGGACTTATTTAAAGAGATCTCTTTGGGAAACTCTGAAAATGAAAACTTGACTATATCTGTAAGGGTGAATAAACAAATTGTGTATTCTTGTTGAATATTTTACATGTAAAGTTGTAGAATCATTTTTGGTCTTATTGCAACAATATTTAGCTTCCTCTGAATTGCATTGTTTTGGGAACAAATTATAATATATTCACAATATACTAATATGTATCCAACAATGGAATTATGTTATTTTGGCGAGATAAATAATTGTAAGAATTAATAAAGTCTTGTTTCACAAGTACTTTACTGAACCACTGATTGCTATTTTCATTTAATACACCCATTTATAATAGATGATCTGGATTATCTATTTTTAATCTGGAATTAGGATTAGGAAAGCCTAAACCTAACAGATGGTGCATCGGCCTTCCTAAATCTTTCATTTTGTAAAGTAAACAAGAATCCTCCGCTAGTCTAGTAGTTAGCACTCTCGCTTGAATGTTCATGGCGATAACCCAGCATCATGAGCAAAAAATTAAAAAGCTACAATTAGCACCAAAATCTTGTTAGAATGCTAAAAAACAGTGATGGGAATTTCAATGTGCTAAATGTAAAAATCATCTAGTAAGGCTAAGCTGTTCACGGTTGTCACAGAGTTTTTACTAAGGTTTACAGACCTCATAAATTACTAAGAAAACCTCATAAATGTGACAAAAGACCAGGTATAACTTCAAGGTGACAAAGGTATTGTTGGAAATAAAATTAAGTGGTAGTAAAACTTCACACAGGGCATTGTCACCTGAGGAAGAATTTGAAGCAGATAGAGTATCTACAAACTGTGTGATCCATAGGAAGTAACTACATAACACATTATAACAGAACATGAAGCGCCGACCAGAAAGAGAAATCATATCTTTGGTGTATAACCTTAGGCCAGGAATTACTACCGGTCGACTTTTATCGCCTAGTCAAACCACAGAAATTATTTAACTCTGATTCAGGACTAGAATTGTACGATACGTCCAAGAAACCAAAATACTTTGAGATGTAAAAACTCAGCCACTCTCTCCTACTCCCATCAAAAACGTCTAATTCGGTAATAAAAGAGTTCTTACCTGAAGATAATATTACTCGCAGTGCTGATGTGTTTCCCATCGTAAAGTTTAAGTACGGCATCCACTCTGGGACGTACTTTAAACTGTTTGTAACAATCATCCGAGACTTGATTGAAATTCCACTCATAAGGCTCAAACATATCGTTTATCCCATCAGCACACATGGGCATAACCATCTCTGTACAAGACTGTAAGAAAAGAAAATTTGTTAATCATACTTTACTCTTGTAAATATATGTTTTTTAAATTTTTACAAAACTATTATAAAAATATTTATCACCTGAAAGTTCCATACTTGGTCTCCAAGCTTATCAGTACTGGATTCATCAGTATTAAGGCACTTACTCGTTCCTGTATAATTAAAATAAATAGTAACAGCATTGAAAAGAGCTTTGAGCAACTTCTTTCCTTCGAGACTTTCATCGACTAGTTCCTTGCAGACAGCCTACAATCAAAGTTTCAATAAATTAATCCTTTTTAGGTAATAGATATATACATTCTTTCTATTAAACAGGATATAATGGTACATTAAGGATAGAGAGTAAAATACTGGAGCATTTTAAATCAAATTAATTATTAGATGATTTAGTTAATTATGATCTAATATTGAATTTTTAATGTGAGATTGAGATGTGTGATGTGTAAATAAAAGAAAGAAAAAATCTGTGACAGGTCAACTATGTTGTGTGCCTTAGGTCACATTACACAGAAAAAAAATTTATATTAATTTTGGTTGGAACACAGTGTGGTGGTGAAATCGAAATTGTGTAATTATTAAAAATTAATATATATATTATAATCTTTCTTATTTGATATTCAATTTAGCCAGTACGCTGAGGTGCCAAATTTATAATAAAATAATTGATGTCTATATCTCCTTCTCAGAAACAAAAGTTGCCCCACGTTGTGAGCTAAATTATAGTAAAACAAAATTGTTAATACTATAAATGACCGACTGCTTTTTGTTTTATAAAATCAATGTTTAATCACTGTTGCTCAATTATCTATTTATGTACAAAATTTCTCTTTTGAGAATTAGCTTTAAATGGAATTACTTTTACAATTATATATTATCTCCTCTGGTTATAATTAATATACAATTAAAACTGATATCTAAATTTTTTAAGCAAATCTCTTTCTCTCGGGTTAAAGAATCCCTAGCTGTTAAATAGGCAATCACTTAAATCTATACTTAAAACTATATTACAAATTGGATTATTAAAATTAATATCTATTAGGTTGCAAAGTTCAAATGTTCAAAAAAATTTATGTTTAATTGGTTTAATATGAGATTTTATAAAATTCTATTCACTTTTATTTATTCAAAGTTAATTATAATCTTGGATGTATGTAACAAAATTAGCTGGATATTACCTTAATATTGGTGACTGTATTTTAATTACTGTTCATTGGTTGTACTATTGAAAAATAATATTACTCTTGTATGTGTTAGTTATATTACTACAAGGTAATGTAATATTCTCCTTTTATCAAAAATTATATTTTTATTTTATTACTAATATTCTCTAATACCTTATTAAACATCCTTTCAAATAAATTATATTGACAATAATAATACAATAATTAGTCAGCCTCTTAGTACAAATTATTTATTCACTTTCCTTTTTACATTAAATGTTATTTCATTTTAAATGTTTAATTAATTATTGCTTTAACTGTCCTGAATTAAATAAATATAATGTATAACTCTTAATTCCGGGTTTCTGGTACGTGGCTTTATTAAAAAAATTCCTTGGTTTTCTTAATTAGTCCTAATTTATGCAAATTTCAAGATTCTAAATTTATTATTATGCTTATATTATATCTCTAAATGTCTCTATTATTAATTATTTAATTGTTCATTATACTTATAGTTCATGCTTATTTTACTCTCACAGTGATGGTTTCAAGTATTTTCCTTTTAATTTGGCTTGTTCAATTAGTATGGATTCCTTCTAGGCTTTTCTTTTTTCACACATTCAAAGTTCAACTTTACTTTCTGAAATCCTCTTTACAACTGCTACGCATTGTTTTCATATATCGCGGCTAAAATTAGTTCGTCCTTATCCAATCAGAATATTCTATTTTCATCAGCTGTCTTTGCGTATTGATACTAGAGAAATTCTAGCCTCGAGCGCTAGCCACAGTTCCGATATTTCCATACAATTTAATTCACTCAGTGACTACACATATCAAAAGTTCTACTATTTTTCTTTCACTTTTTATTTTATTATTTTTTTATATTTGTCCTTTAGCCTTTCACATTTATTTGTTTATGTCACTTTGTTTATTTTTTAAATCACTTTAATTTATTGGTTGGTTCACTTCTATATTAATCTATCTATATTAATTTATTCTAACCTTACTATTTCTATTTTACATTTAGTTGTTCTTTTGACTCTTTTATGTTTGTACTATGAATTCACCCAAGTTTATTTTCATCCTTACTATATCGTCACAGTAAGTACAATATGTTCACTGTTTCTTTATTCTCTTTTATGAAATTAACAACAACCAGCAAATACATCTTCACTTGGTGGATACAAAATTAGAAGTGCTTAAAAGGACGCCACAAAAAATTCCAAAAAATATGGCGCTCTACTATTAACTCACGGCCATTACTATCATTGTGTTGAATATCCTATGCCCAACAGGCACAATTTTTTTGGGTCACTTACACATTATTTTCCAAAATGTGTTTCACTGTTCTTAACTGTATATTTTACGTATTTTAAACTGTTTATTAACATATCCAACTTCGAATTACTTATTATTGTTTCTTTTAAATTCGGGAATGTCCATTTTAATATCTCATATAGAATGTACTTTAGTCGACGTTATTTCAACTCGATCGCTCTGGCGCTTATTCCTTGTCTACCATTTAGCCTTCCGTGGTCCGTAGTCACAGTTTATTTAATAATTTCAATCACACTTGTTATTGGTTATGTTACAAGTTACAACCTTCTTTTAATATTCTAACACTAATTACTTATTTAAATTATACACAATGCTTTTAAAACAATTCTTAATATTATTTACACTAAACATGATTGACTTTACATCGTAAGAACAATGAAAACGTTCTTACCGCTAACTTTAGGCTTGTGGAAAAAAATTGGTTGTATTATTTATTTGTTTTGAAAATAGGTAAGTTTAGTTTAATTTAGCTTTAACTGGTTATAATATGTGAATTTAATGTTATTTAATTATTATTTTAAAATCCTGAAATACTTAAATTTTCATTTATATGAATTCTTATTCAAATACGAATTTTGAGGTTATATTTACTTTCTAGGCTTTATCCTTGAATCTCATATTTCATTGTTCTTTTAAATCTCAGCCAGGACTCTTTACCTTTGAATTATTATTTATTTACCCTTCAATTGTATTAAAAATGTTACAATATATATATATATATATATATATATATATATATATATATATATAATGATTTTGAATACTAAAATCAAAATAAGGAACAATGAAAATTAAATATTTTTTAAGTTAAATATAGATAAATAAAGTAGCTCTCCTCTGGGTACTATGACACATGGGAAATTCAGGAATAGAGAAAGGGGGCATGATAGATCTATGAAGGTTGTAGTGTTGTTGTCACCCGTATATACAATACAATAAATAATAAAAATTATCATTGTAAAAAAGACGCTTTAACCTCAGAGGAGAGAAGTTTGCTACTTTGTTACAAAATTGTATACCAATTTTATTCCTGATGAATCGTAGAATAAAAACAGTTAAAGTTTAATGTGATAATAATGTACAACAGAAGAAAATCAATAAAAATATTTTTATAAGTAATATAAGAGATTTGGGATTAAAAATTTGAATAACAAGCAGAAAAGTAAATACAGTAGAATTCCAGTAATTCGAGTAATGGTAGTTCGAGATTCTGTTTAATTTAACCCAATGAACCTCCTCCCGCTCAAAAAAAAACTAACGAGAGAATATGATGGAATGTGACTCATGAGATAAGCCTAACTTGCAAAGTGTTGACAAAGTTTAAGATTTTTGCAGTCTTGTAATTCCTTTATAATGTTTATAGGATCAACTTACTTTTACAGGATATGCAGGAAGTGGAGCCAAGAAGTCAGATGGATAAGGATAGTTCACCATGCCCAAGAATCCATAAACATCAATCAACCAATTTTTCAAAACTGTTACATTGTATTCATTCTTCAAAGGACTGCAAAGTTTCCAATTATCAGACATCCACTTCTTCCCTTCCTCTGAAATCAATACAATTAAAATGAAATCTTTAATTAACTCATTTCCAATAGACTCGCAACTAACCAGCTTATCGTAGCGGCCGGTCACTCTAAATAGCACAAAAGCCAGATGTTTAGGCTAAATCACTTCCTTTGCAATCAACACCCAAATTTGAGATAACTAAACATAAATAGCATATTGTAGAAAATTATAGACTTTGATGAAATAATTGGTGTTAAATGTGGCAGACTTATAAATGGAAGTTGTTTTGATAAATCGAATGGGAAACCACCAAACAGCTCAATTATTCGAAGAAGTTCATGTTACAACATATGACTCACATCATGCAACCTGATATTGTCTAATCCAGTCATCCAGTCTGAGTTTGGGGGTTTAAAAGTGCATGTTTATTTATTATACTTTTAAATGACTGTCATTAGTGTTTATCATGTGTTTTAGTTAATGTTTATTTATCGAATAAGGCTTTGTGCAATGATAAAATGTGTGTACAAAACACTATTGTACAAAGACAAACTGAAAGTTATAGAAGCTGTTAAAGCCGGTGTAAAAAGAAATGTGACAAGTGAACCAGTTCGTCATACCAGCGAATACTCTTTCGACAATTTTAAGAAAAAGGAAGATAAGTACAGTATGAAAGCCTTGCATAACCTAAGGCTCTATAAATCGAAGGCTGACAAAGCTATCCATGATAACCCCAACATTGGTATTTCAAAATATTCAATAATTCGACTTTTATTATTCCCCCAGAGATTTGAATTATTAAGGTTCCATTGTAAATATATATATTTACATAGGCATATATATATAGGGTGTGTGAAAAATCTGGAAATTGTTTACAATCTCACAATTTACGAGTCTTATGAGATAGAAATAAATGCAGTTATTCACAGCCATAAAAGAACCACTTTTTGGTTAGTTTGAAATTTTTATCCGCCATCTTGAAATGAACTTGATTTTTTTTAATAAGAAGGTAGTTGTGTGATGCATGATTTTAATGGAAAATTTGAAAGGAAAAAAAATAAAAAAAAAAAAAAAAAAAATGATGGTCAAATCTGTTTTTGAATATGTAAATCCGTTTTTAAGTTACATTCAGTCAAATAAGCAAAAACGCAAAATCATAGGTCAAAATAATCAAAGAAAAATTGCATCACATATTACTATAATTCTTTTACAACTTGAAAAGTTTCCTTTAAAATGTGATTAAATAATACTAATTGTAAATAATGCCCTAAACTTTGTTAATTAACATGATTAAAGCAATGAAGTTGAAAAATGAGCAACCACTGACTGAAATACAAGTTTGCAAGCCAACAAATAATAAAATGATTTAGAACCATTTAGATGTCTAAAATTGCTCACTCCAAGTACGCCCATATATCATAAGTATCCAGTCTTGAAGAGATTAATTTAGTTTAATAATGCAATACCAAATTATAGCCAATGACTAAATATCTATTCACACAATACAATCACTATTTAATAAGAGAGTTGAATTCCATTCGTCTCATTTAAATATGAAATTATGCAATTTGGGGATTGGGCTTCCAAAAAAACCCAAACACCATGACTCCGAACAATTAAACAACCATGGAATCAAATCAAAATTAATACTAGACAGGCACTACACACCATGACTGATTTCGAGAATGGATCGTCACTACCCCGTTTCTGTAATGTGGTCTCCTCAATATAGCTGGAGTCCGGTTAGTTGTTCCCTGTCGTAAAGCCTATCGGACCCAAGTTTCGGTCCTGACCCAAGTGATACAATCACAAATTTATACTACCTTACTAAATGATAATGTCTTGGATAGTTTTTCTGTTCCAGTCCCTTATTCTAGATTAACTTTACATCAACAGTTTCTAGTTGTATAATAATATTCGGAGCCCCAATATTGTATATTAATGTTGCAACTAATACCGTATAGATTTGATCCCTATTTTTTTTTTTATGTGAATTTTTTTGGATGATAATGTAAATATGTAACACCATAATATTTTTATTTTTCTAAGGGCATTTTTAAGGTGGGGTTCATATTATGATTTGGGATAATGAACATTGTTTTATTTGATTTATTTTGATATTTGCTGCACTTCTGTCCTATAAGTGTAGGACTGTGAGAGTGAGTTTAAAATTTAGTAATATGGATGTAAGTATATGGAAACAAGTGTATAAAACTGGGAATTGTCAGGTGTTTTGAATGAATGTGTAAGATTATATTATAGTTACAGTAGAACCCCTCTTAACCGGTCTAGTCGGGACTGACACCCGGGCCGGTTGCCCGTTTGGCCGGTTAATCCGAGGTTCCCGTGAAAAATCGGTTTTCGTTCAAAGAAAGCTTATTTAATCAGGTAGCACTAAGAATTATGCAATTAAGATGTTATTGCAACTCATTTTATTGTACATAAATATATCGTATATATTATGTTATGTATATTATACATCAAACATGAAAAAATTAAACACTACAAAGCATTTTTACAGATTCCCCTCTGTCAAGTCTTTTGACACATTTAACCGCATCTCAAATGAAACCAACACACGCTTCCGAAAACTGAAAAGAAGTGTTATATTTTCCATAATGTATACTAAAATGATTCGTGGAAAAAGCGGCCCATCAAACGTTTTTGTGGGTGTATGTCTGCTATACCGACGGGTGCCAATGCCGCGGTGTTTTTATGGCACCGACAATAGGATACCGCTATCGACAAAATCGTTTGACTTTTGTCGATGATTTGCTTTGGTGCCGCGGTGTTTTTATGCCGCCGACAATGGGATACCGCTATTGACAAAGTTGTTTGATATTGCCACGCTTTGGTGCCGCGGTGTTTTTACGCCACCGACAATGGGATACCGCTATCGACAAAGTCGTTTGATATCGCTGCCGCTTTGGTGTTTCAATTACAATTTATTTTCGGAAACTCTCATCCAACCAGTACACTACAATATAGGCTGGTTAATCCGAGGACCGGTTAATCCGAGGCCGGTTAACAGAGGTTCTACTGTAGTTATTAATAAGAATAAAAAATATCTAAATAATTTTAAATTGATTTAATTTAAACACTTCAGTTGGATTGGAAAATGAAGAAAAATCAAGGTTTTGTAAAAAAAAAAAAAAAAAATTATTTATGAAAGACCATCAGTTAAGTGTTAATCATCTATTTGACGCACTCCACCATTCTCTGGGCAAAGTTTCCATCACTCTCTGTAACATGTCACGAGGTATAAAATAAACATCTTCTTCCTTTAGTTCACCAACAGTATATGGCTTATCTAGATAAACACGGCCTTTAAGATATACCCACAAAAAAAGTCACACAGAATATCTATTGGAGATCACTTTACCTGTCTAATTTCTGCCATAGACTCATTTGAAGTGTGAGTTATAACTCCATCTTGTTAAAACCACACTGCTCTACAAGCTATGCGATGGAAACATAATTCAGGGACAAATAATTCACGAACCATAGCCACATAACGTTCTAAATACATAGTAACACAGTGCTCATTTTCTTGGAAAACATATAACCCTATCATACCAAATTTTGCCACTCCTGTGCAGACTGTTACCTTATTGCTATATAACGGGCATTGTTGTAATTTTTTAGTGTTCTTTTGTGACCACTAATGACAGTTGTTTGTTGACATTTCCATTCAGATGAAAATATGCTTCATCTGACATCAGAATTACGATTCTAGGGTATTCTTCCAACCATTTGTAACATTATACAGCAAAATTCATTTCTTCTCACAAAATCTCAAGGCAACAGCTGTTGCACAATCACGATATTGTAGGCATGGAAGTTTAAAACAAATAAAACTCGGCGCATAAAAGTATTTGACATCCTTAGATTCTGTGTGTATTTTTGTGCAGAACTTTTAGGCCTCTGTTCAAACACATTATGTATGCCTTCTACAGTTTCCGAAGTTTTTATCCTTTTCGCAAAGCCTCCCAGTACTTTTTTAATGTACCCATAACGGTGTTACGGGTAAGAATCTTTCCATGGGGTGAGACGCTGATATGCTAATCAAAATTCTACTGAATGAGGGTTAGATTTGTTGTTGTTAATGAATCTCTCTACGACAAACGCACGATATTGAGGGGTTTGACGCTCCATCATAACTAAAGTTTCACTAGAGGAGGACACTTTGAAAACCAATACCAACCTTCAAGGTCATTCCCATTCCAAGTACTATCTAAACAAAAAACATCAGATTTCACTCACTCACCATGTAAGGATTAATTTCAATAACTTTGTGTAATTCCAATGGTTGATTGTTTTGTGTATTTTATTTAATTTTGTAATGGATAAAACTAAATAACAGCTGTTCATGGACCTACAATGTTTCCTTAAGGAGCTGTAACAATTTGAAACCCTACCATGACTTTATGGACACACTGCATAACATGTTCAATGAAAAAATTAACTCTTTATTGTTATTGTTCAAAACATAAAATATGCTATATTATTTATAACAAATGATTAATTTTTTTTAACCTCCGGAAAACTGGATGTCAACACTGCACAAATGTAACATCCAGAAAACCAGTTGTCAACAATTTGTACATGTTAAGTTCATAAACCCGGAAATTGGCACTCAAATAATTAATACACAACCTCAATCATTCTTATCTTTTCTTGTACAGCTAAACATATAAATATAAGATACATTAATCATATTACAACATATTTCAGACATAATCAAAACAAATACATCAATCATTCATAATGCCTTAATCAATAATAATATTTATAAAAACATTCATCTAATGTTACTAACCCGTGCTTGTTACTTGATTGATTGCTTTCCAAGATTTCCTAATATTCCTTACACATTTTTTTGAAGATATTTTAAAGGCTGATGTAAGAACTCTATTGAATGCACCACAAGGAGTTAAGCCTGTGAACTGCCAGATAGGAGCTGAAGAAGCTATAGACCTAATCATAAAAATAAAACAAGTTTACTTTATTATCTATTAGTACTCATTGTAATAGTACAGTTAAGGACAGGAAGATAAAAATGTTATATTGGCCTAGATTGGGTGAAAGCTGTACAGCGAATCGGACCACTTTTAAGATAAAACATAAGAATAAACTTTAAGAATTACACAAATAATATAAAATTACTACCTCCGAAATGCAACCCCTCAGAACTAAAAATATGGCAACTGTCTCATGAATGGGTCACAAAATCTAGAGACCCCCCCCCCCCCTATAAACCTTAATGTTAGATAAATCATCCTTTACCCCGTTTCCACTCCAAACAGACTTACTTAAAACAAATATAATAAATTAAACAATGAAATAATAAAAATAACAAAAATTATGAAGAAAGATTCATCTGTTGTTAAACACTAAACACAGATCCATCCTCAGCAACCAGATTACAACAATTTAGTCTTCTTTTTATACCCTCTACTGATTAAAAAAGTGAACAGTGTTTACAAATATTTCAGAAATTTAGTGTTTTAATGTGTGTTTTTCTAATTGTGTACTACTTGGTAATACCAAGGACCACTTTCCAAGGTAAGCCTATGTCTCCTACCCATATAAAATCTTAACATAATAGGCTATGTCCCTTATTAAACAGAAACCTCATATTAAACAAATTATTCAAATATAATTAATTTTTCCTAAAGTAAGGTTGTAAGGTTTTATTACTAAATTATAAAGTATACATGAAAAATCTATTTAACCAAATTAGTAAATTAAACTTGACAGACATTTTAGAAAATAAAATAACTTAAGTAATTGTGTTTTTATGATGAGATAAATGTCAAATGTATTTTTTAAGTGATTTAAAGTTGTTAGTTGTGATTAGGTATTAAATATGATACAAATATTTGAAAACAAACAGTGGCAGGTCAGCCATGTTGTGTGTTTATAAATCATATGATGAGACACAAAATACAGTAAAAACTTTAGTAATTTTATTGGTGGATGATTGGGTAAATCTGCAAAATCCTAGAATTATTAAAATTTAAATATATAAATGAAATTATAATAATTTTGAATATTAAAATAAAAATAAGAGATGTTGAAAATTAAATATTTTGTACATTGAATATAGATAAATTTAAGTATAAAAATTATTGTCATAAAAAGGACGCTTAGTCAGTCCAATGTTGACCTCAGATGAGAGAGGATCGCTGCTGAGATAGAAAATTTAGAACTGTAGACTAAAACAATGAAAGTTAAAAAGTGTTGATGCACAAAATGTGCATAACAGAAAATTGATAAAAACAATAACATATATTAACTACTATTCTTAATGTTAATTAACTAATTTCCTGCACATTATTCTTTAAGCACATTAAAGATAAATCTTTTAGTTTTTTTACATTAATTTGGAGCTCTATAAACAAAGGTTATATTTTTATATTTATATATCAAATTTTGGTTTGATTTAAAGAACTTTTTTTTTCACAATACACAAAACTAAAACATATTTCTTTAATTATATAGAAGAGCAAATCCAAAAATGTTAATTATTAGGAAATATCCCTATTACAATAAGTATTTTGTTTGTTAAATAGTTAAATTTGAAAGCCTTGCTATTAATCTTATCTTGAATTCAAATATGAAATAAAATACTCAGATTACTTTACTTAGGTACTCAAAGTTATGAAATTCTAGAAATAATAAAAAAATCACACATTATAAATTATTAGTTCAAAATAAATAAGTACCTCTTTACACAAGATTACAACGTTTAATTTGTATTTTTATTCAATGCTTTACAAAAGATCTGTTACTATTTCTTTTAACATATATAAAAATTAAAAAAATATCTTCATGTAGCTGAGTCTTATTGCTTATTTTATTTTTTGATATATGTTACAAAAATTGTAAGTTGTATTTCTCTCTCTCTCTCTCTCTCTCTCTCTCTCTCTCTCTCTCTCTCTCTCTCTCTCTCTCTCTCTCTCTCTCTCTCTCTCTCTCTCTCTCTCTCTCTCTCCCTCCCTCCCTCCCTCCCCCTCCCCCCTGTAATTAAAAAAATTACAACTGTTCATTTCATTGTCTTGATTAGCCTTTATACACCACTTCCCATCCAAGTTTTAGTTACATTCATTATATTATTTTGATTAATTTATAACTATTGAAAACCATTGTTATTCCCAAGCTTAGCATCCTTTTTAGAAACAATGGTCTTAGCTTCTTCTTATTCAATTGAATTTTGTATCTCATAGGATTTTGTAACACTTTTCACTGTTATTTAATTTTCACAACACAGTCATATCACAACTCACATAATGTTTTTATGTGCTATTTCAACTTAAATTCTTTATTTTATTTTTAAAATTTAAATTTGTAACAAGCTGTATCATCTTTTAAAATATATTGAATTTCCCCCTTCCCTTTTTATATTTCCTTCCTATGCATTTATGTTGTACTGTGGTCCCTCCCCTTTTTTATGAAGTCACAGTTCATTTACTTACTTCTTACTTCTTAGTTCAAGCGTCCAAGGCTGTTCACCTCGATGGCTCGATGTCTCCGGTATACGTTTGCAGCTAAGGCCCAATGCTGAGTTTCTGTGAGGATCTTTCTGAGCATGGGCTCTTCACCGACATTTTCTTTTAGGGTTTGTCTTTCTTCTATATGGTAGGTGCAGTGGATGAGTATGTGCTCCAAAGTCTCATCCTCTCTCTGGCATGTTCCACATGATGCACTGTCAGTTAAACCAAATCTGTGGAGGTAATTGTTCGTAATAATATGCCCCGTCCGAGCCCTAGCCGCAAATGTTGCGATTGCTCTCGGAACCGACTTGTAGATTTTGGGGTCATTTGGTTGTCTCTGAATTTCGAAGTAGACACGGCCGGACGTGCAATTCTGCCATCTCTGTCGCCATTCCGCATTGAGAGACCGATTAGCAGTCTGCTTACAGTGCTGCAGAGAGTAACGTCGTTCTTCACTTGGGCGCATGCTGCATGCCTGGTCAGCTAGAGCGTCTGCCGCCTCGTTACCCGGAACTCCACAATGACTAGGTACCCACTGCAGCGTGATGCTTTTGTTTTTGAGCTGGGTTAGGATGTCGTAGATTTCCGATGTTCTGAAGCTGTAGTGGTTGGACCTGGGGTTTCGAAGGGTCTGCAAAGCTGATCTGGAATCTGTGAGAATGCATATTTTGTTTTCCTCGATCGTCGTGCAGAATTGTGGCCGATTTTACATACCAGCTGGACATCAATTCTATAGTTAAATTATTAGTTATTTATACAAATAACACACTTTTTTAAAGTTATAGTTTAGTTATTGTAGGTAGTACATCACTGAAGATGGCAATATTATCTTTGAAACGTGTTTCAATAAATAAACGTAGAATTTGTGAAAATTTGTGTTCAAATTTTATTCTATTAAATATACCATTTCAAGTCAAATTCAATATTTATTTACAAACCCAGTTAGTGTGCCAGGGTATTTCATTCTCATCCAAGCAGCCAGCATACCTCCGTAAGAGCCACCAAATGCTATGACACGACAGTGTTTATGTTTTATCTTGAGATAAGAAATCAAATCCACATAATCCGACATTGCTTGTAGCGCTGTCAAGTAACCAAAATGTTCTGGATCCTGTGTAGGAAGAAAATTGTCAAATAAATAATGTACTAAAAGTCAAGCACAATAAGACATAAAACATTTTTATTCTGGTAATAGGGAGATGAGACGTCACAGCTTTTTGAGACATATCCTCCTTTTTTAGCACCATCCTCCCAGAAATTAAAAAATGAAATGTCTGGCTTTTACAAAAAAGTATATCATTAATAAAATCAAGGGATGATTAAGATAAGTTCTGAAATCCACCGACTTCTGCAGATATTATTTTGTGTTAAGTTTTGGTGATATTCTTAGAGTGGTTCATTTTTCATTACTATGCCCAGTCATAACTAATGTGTAAATAATATTTTCTAATATCATGCTAGTGTAGCTGTTTTAATTAAAGGTATTATTAAATTGTTTTAAGTGTTTATTATTTGTTAAACATGGATTATATATATTTTAAATTGTTTGTTAATATCTTTTATTTATTTAGTATTCATGATGCTGTGGATAATGGAAAATGCCCTCACTGTGTCTAATAAATATTCCTTTTTTATTGTAATTTTTTATTTGTTATAATTTTTGTCTGATTGGTGATATTTATTCTTATTCTATTGAAATTGTTGTTTGCATTTGTTTTACTCAGTTTAGCTGTATACTTCCAATATTTTAATTATATTTAGTAGCGTAAAATTACTGTTTAGACACTTGTTATACAATTTTTTATCAACAATAAAATTAATAAATTTAATGAAGTATTTAGTCTTGAGCAGATATGTTAAAAATGTGATAATTTATTAAAACGACTGTTGTTAATTTTTTATTATTGATAGTGAAGCTATCTGAAAATATAAAAGTTATATTCTTTTGAACTTGAAGAGTTCCACTAAGTGATTGTTTATTAATTTGCTCGACTTAAGGGCGCCAGGTAGCCTTAGCTTACCAATTTTGAAAAAGAAAAAAAAAATGAGTTTAATCATTTTTTAAAATCTCTGGGGTCGCAAGCTCTTTTTACGGTGTACTTACAGTGATCTTGGTAGTCAGAAATGAAAACACTTGCAGCTGAAATTTTGACATAAACATTTATTAAACATAAAACACATAAACTTCATGTAACAGAAATCAAAAAGAAAAATTTATATAAGATATCTTACATCCTATCAATATTATCATCATTACTTTGATCTTCTAAGAAAAAGAATCTAATCAAATTATATTAATAAATTTAAGTTATTTAGTTGCAACTCTAAAAAATGAAAAGGATTCTACTTTACTTCTTTTGGTAAATTTCTTAATTAGTAAAAATATAATTTTTACTGAAGTTAAAAATTAATTGATTAATAAAAAAAACTTTACTTTATCATATTGTTATACTTTAAGACTCCACAAAACATTGCATCTTATTGATGAAATACATAATTTTACTATATCAAAATATATCTTGAAAGTACAAAAAGAATCTAAATTGTTCAAAATACATACATGTGGTTTAATAATGAAAGTCTAAACGTGTTATACCAAATCACGTTATATTCTTTATTTAAAAAAGCACTATCCCTCGAAGGATGATTCGTCTCCTCCCATGTGACTGCGTGCTAATACTGCAGAGATGCTTGTCCATTGTCAAAAGAATTGTCTTTAGATCATATATCACAAGATTTATTTTGTTGTACCTGTATTAAAACCAATTATTAATGTCTTATGATAGCTTTAATAATTCCATTTTTCTTATAGAAAAGTTCTTTGTCGAGAATTCGAAAATCACGTGGCAGCGATTGCACAACATAACTAAAAATTGCGAGTTCTCACGCTTTTTCATAAAAAGTTTATTTATGGAAAACAATATTGTCTTAGCACTTTTAAAATTGTTAATACACCATGTCTTTTACAGATTTACAACTTCTGAACACATTTTTCATTGTTCGAACAGACACTCGGAGAACTACCATTCGTAGGTCTTAGAGCAACTAGCCCCAAACTATGACTGACATGATTTTAAAAAACATAAAATATTGTCATTAGCACTTCTAAGAATGTTAGTACACCATGTCTTTTACAAAATAATACTTCTAAACACGTTTTCTACCTTTGAACAGAAAACTCGGAGAACCACATAATATAGGTCCTACTACATCAAGCCCCATTTCCAGACTGATATAACCACGAGATTTTTCTCTTTCAAGAGCGAGCTGTTCCGGTTAACCGTTACCAAAGTTCACATACTCCCCACAAAACACAAACAATTTACATATTCTATTTATAAAAAACAAATTATACTAAAATTGACATGATTACATATTTGTTTTTCTTGAAAATCTATTTTTCTTTTATTAATGAAGCTACTAAATAAATTTATGATTTGAACAGCCTGTTTTCGGCGCTAAACCGCGGATTTTAAACCTATTATAAATTATGATTTTTCACATTATCACAAAAAGAATATCATACAGTAAAAAGTATTTCTAATAAGTATACCTATTTTATTATTTTTTTCAATTCCTAAAAGGAATTAAAACATGACATTAACTGAATTAAGTTTTTACCCAAGATTTACTTTTGACCTCCTTTAAAAAAAAAGTTTTCTATTTACAAAATTATATCTGGTCACCCTGTATGAAAGCCAATTTTATGGCTTAAATACTTTTTAAAATTACACAAAATATTCGTTCCTATTTGAAAATGAGTATAATTTGGTATTTAATTTGTAAAATGACACCTTTTTTTAGTTCTATAAAATAATATCTGATAAGTCTTATAAAAAAATTAAATATTGGTTTATTATTAAATTACAACAAAAGAGATGGGTTTGTACTTAATTGGTCTATTCTGTGAGTTGTTACATAACAGAAATTACACACATGCTGTAACAATTTGAAAGTAGACTATATCAAATATTAATTTAGGTTAGGTTACCAAAACTTGGAAGGCATAATTTTGAAAGACAAAGTATAAAAGAGAGAGGGAGTAGTAAAATAAAACTATAATGACTAGATAATCACTGAAATAACACAAGATCTCATAAAAATTACGTTTATGTAATTGATTAAATAAACATAATTTTTGTGAGATCTTGTGTTCAAGTTTTTGTTTTACATAATATTATCAAGTTAGATAATATAATACAAGTCAAGATCAATATTTATTTATAATTATTGTTTAGTATATTCATAATAAGAGAAAAATTAAATAGTATATTCATGTAAGAATCTGAGAAAAATTTAATGCATAAAAAAAACGAGGAAAATAAAATGGTTAAAGTTGAATATTGGCAACAAGAGTTAGACAGTGAGTGTAGAAAAAAGAAGACATGAATCTGTGACAATCAGTAACCTACCATGCCACTTCGTAACCAGGTCGGTTTAGCTTGGATTTTACAGAAAGTATACAGAGTGGGTTTTGAAATGGATGCAGTGATATAATGTTGGCGTAGCCAAACAAATTTAATATTAAGAAAAAAAGAAATAGGTGATAGTTAAAAGTCTATGTTTATAATAGTCAAAAGTAAAAGAAGAATAAATCAATAAATAATTTAAAAGTGCAATGTTAGTTATAATTTTTATAAAAAGCAAATGTTATAAAAGGTAAACCGATGCCAATGAATATACAGGTAATGCTATATATATATATATATATATATATATATATATATATATATATATATATATATATAATGTGTTGCTAAGTGATAACAAACCTTTTTTCAGTTGAAATAAACTTTTGGGAAGAATTAAAAGTTAATTTTTGAACAATTTCAATGTTTTGATTGTTCAATGTTTTGAAGTTTAATTTGTGATAATCGGTATTAAATCAGAGGGAGGGAGGGGGAGGGAGAGAGAGAGAGAGAGAGGGGGGAGAGGGAGAGGGAGAGGGAGGGAGGGAGAGAGAGAGAAAGAGAGGGAGGGAGAGATGTTTAATTGTTGTTAAGGAATAGAATAAATTGTTGATACAGGGAGCTAGATTTCCATAAAATATAATATCAAGGAATGCATATATGTATGACATTCAGATATTTACGTTAAAGATGAGTTATATTGTTAATAAATGAGTATTGTTTAGTTATTGTATTTATATGTAGTTATTTCAGCATTTACTGGATTAAGATAGGCTACAGTAAATTACATGAAGAACTGTTAGCGGATATTTTTTGTTTTTTATAAATTATTTTGTAAATTCGATTTAAAGAGCTGGGCAAACAAACATTTAAAATAGAATGTAAGAATAATTTTACAATTTTTTAAACCTCAGCATGGGGCATTTTCTTTTAAAAATAACACCATTACTAAATATTTCTTTCATAACACCTATTCCTATAAAATCAGCTATCAGTATAGAAATTATTGATGGATTTTAGTGAAACTTTAGAAAAGACGATTCATGACAAAATTAACAACTTGCTACATTTACAGAAAAAAATATTTTAAGCATAACATAAAAACCCCAGATTTTTAAATTCAAGTTGAACTGATGTGATTGCTTTTAATTCGATGTAATTCCAAAAAGAACAGACAGTTTCTTTTGTACTGTTTACATTATACTGAAGTCAAACAGCAGCCAGTGAGCTAAAAAATTATAATGAAACAATTAGAAACAATAATGAATTAAAAATAAATCTTATGTTCATAAGTAGGCCTACTCTGTATAAATTATATGGTAGCAATAAATCTAAATGTGAAGCCATGTCTGAATGTTTATCAAAGTTTAAAGGTAATGTATTAACATAAGTCAAAGGTCAATGATTGTGACACATAAGATATCAGACTGTATCTGTTAATGTAATGTTATTCATAACACTGATTGGAAAATATTAATGTTGAGATTTTATTGTAAATGTCAGTTTTGGGTCCCCATTTCTTCCCAAAATGGCAGTTTGTTTGCAGTGACTTCTCAGATTTTTTTGGTCTCAGTTTGTCCAATTTTTATTTTTAAAATTGGTACTTTTATGTTTTAATAATGCCTAGTTATTCACAAAAAATTTAATTGTTTTAAAGGATTTTGATTAAATTTGTCTCAATTTATTTCCTACAATCACAAATATATTGATAACTATCACGCTAAATGTGTTGTTTTCAGCGTTAACCCTAAAAATGTCTATGGACCTATTTTATAAAAGCCCTATTTCTCAAAATTAACTTTTAACGAAAGAACAAATTTTGGTGAAATATAAAGGATGATAATCTAAACAATTTTGTTAAATCACAAATAATAAAAACATGGCAAAGGCGAACATCTAAATGAACTTTGACAATTATCTACTATGATTAATTATAAATTATGCTCAGAACGTGTTTATAAAATGATGAAGTGAGGGAAGGTTAGGTTATGAATTAATTATATATTGATAATTAATTAATAACAAGTAAAAATATATATTAAAACATACAAGTGAACAATGATAAAAAACATATATTATAAACACACAAGCATGCTTAGGAAATACAGAAGCCATCAGAGAACAATCATTAAACCATATTTAAATTTATTTGTTCATATATTTTTTCCCATCAGATTCTTTGCTTTTAATCTTTAAACAATTATACGAAGCAACCTTGTCAAAACCCTTTGGTAAACTATTAAATGTCTTAAGTAGATATACTTTTCTACAACCTCTTTAGAGATAAATAACGGTGGGAATTAAAATATACTTGCAAAATGCCAAAAACTGCCAGCCATTTAAGGATATCTAGCTCTTTCAATTCTAGGGCCAACAAACATGACAGCGTTCAATTCAACCATATACTAAACAAATTTAATTTTAACAAGAACAACTACATGACCTGCAATGTTGAAGGAGTCAGTGGAGGTTAAATTTAAGAATGTAGAAACGTTCTGCTTTACGAAGTAACAAAATACCTAGAAATGATTGTGTTTTTGGGCATATTTATGAATGAGAAAATTAATTTATAATTTGTAGGTAATTTATGCTTTATTTTTTTTTAACAAAAATAAATGGTTTTTTTTTTTACTTTTGGTAAAAGTATTGTGACAATGTGAAAAGTCAGATTTTAAAATAGACTCATTTAAAAGACGCGGTTAAGCCAAAGAGATAATAAATTCAAATAATAATTTGAATGTAGTAACTTCATTAATAAAAGAAAAATGGATTTTCAAGACAACAGTATGAATAATCATGTTTAATTTTAATGTAATTTAGTTTGTTTGTTTTGTTATGTAAATTATGTGTATTTTTACGGCAGTGCGGTAAAACGTGGGAACAGTAACCGGAAAGAACGCTTTCGGAAGTAGGAATTTGCCTCATGGTAAAGTCAGTCTAAGTCCAGAGCTTGAAGGGACTGGATGTGTTTTGTGGAGTTAGAGTTAACCGCTCAAAATGGACAAGTTGTGTTTTTCAAAGTCGAAGTCTAGTGTTTGGAGAGATAAGATCGTAGAAAGAGTTTCTAGGTTCTATTAGAACAATGTACATTTGATTTTTGTCTCATATAGAGATCGAAAGTGTTTTAAAAAATCTATAAAGAGCGTGTTTCAATGACAATAACGTGGGAACATAAAAGACAATAATTTATGTACGCGAGTTATGAATATTCTCAACAACTGGAGAAAACAACTTCTGAACGAGGGAGAATCCTATACAAGCCGTAGAACTTCAACTTGTATGATATCAGTTTTCCATTCGGACTCAGACAATGTTTTTTATTTAAATCGGCGTTGTGGTATAGACGCTGTATATTATCTGTTTGATTAATAACCTGTATTATGTTTAAATTAATTTTTTGTAAATGTTTATCTATTTAAAGAAAATTTAGTAGATTATTACTAGAAGAGATACTAGTAAAATGAAACTTTTAATTAATGAAAATAGAATCTTTTCATTTTTTCTTTTAGAGCTACAAAGTTACTAAAAAATTTCATAGATAAAATTCCTGTTGCAACAATTTTATTGGTAAAAGCATTTTTAAAGATAAAATTAATTAATTTGAAAGAAAGAAATAAAGGAGATATAAATTCATAATTTGTTATTGAAACTAAAGAGGATAACTAGTATTTGTAATATGATTTTTTTTGTTGTTAATAATAATTTGTAGGATGTTTCTTTGAATGTTTAATAAATGTTTTCTTTGTAACATTTCAGCCAAAGTGTTCTCATTTAAAACCAAAATCCACTGTAAGTACACTGTGAAAAGAACTTACGACCTCAGAGATTTTTTTTCTTTCTTTTAAATATTTAAATTCATTCTTTTTTCAAAATTGGTATGCTAAAGCAAACCTGGCGCCCTATAGTCGAGCAAATTAACAAATTAATAACAATTAAAAGTAACTTCATCTCATTTTTGAATTATTACAAATGTCGCCGCAACTGTGGGCCTTTTTAGTCGAAAGTACAGTGATTTTGGCAATGAGAACTCTTAAAATCAAGGTAAGGACTCTCTAAATAAAATAAGAAAGATTCTTTTTAAAAAAAAATTTTTTTTTGTGTTAAATATAGTAAGGTAAAAATGGAGTCAGAAATTGTAAATGTTAATAATAATGATGAACAGGTAGGGTTAGGAAATCAAAATTCTTTAAATAATATAGAGCCATTGGAATTTACGGGGGATATTTTTGATAATTTACAGAAGGAATCGCAAAGTAATGAGCAAACAAATGAACAATTTGCACAAAATTTTTTAGATCAAGAAATAAGTAGTAATAGTAATAGTAGACGTTCAAGTGTGAACGCGAATAGTAGTTCAGGTTCGGATTTTAATGGGTTTGATAGTGATAGGATTCTAAATAGTAAAGAAAAGTGTGAAGATATGAATAAAAAATTAGTAGAAACACCAGGGGTAGAAATTGTAGAAGAAAATTCAGATAAGGAATTAAGAGCTGAAGAGGTTAGGGTAATTGAGCAGGTTAGTGTAACCGAAGAGGTTAGGGTAGGTAAGAGTGGGGAAAATAATGATCAAAATAAGAAAATGGAGAGTATGTTTGAGCAATTGATGAGTAAATTTGATCAGAAATTTGAACAAAGTAGCTTAGAAACAAAACAGAATAATCTAGAACTTAAACGAGATAATGATAAAAAATTTGAATGTATAAGTAATGATATTAAACAAAGTAGATTAGAAATAAGTAATAAATTTGATCAGAATAAACTAGAAATTAATGAAAAACTAGAGAATTTTAATATTAAACTTGAACAGAATAATGTTAAACTTGATAAAATAAATAATGACCTGAAACTGAGTAAATTAGAGCTAAGACAAGATAATTTAGATTTAAAAGAAGCAATGTGTAAAAAATTTGAAGAAATGAGGGTTGAATTAAAACCAAATTATGTAAAATTTGAACAGAATCTTAAAATGGAAATTAATGTAATGGAAACTAATAATAAAGTAGAAATTGAAATAAGCTATTGTCAGAAAAAAGTAGAATTTGAACAGATTAATAGTGTAGAAGGTGTTTTGATAGAAAATATTAATAATTTGGATAACAATTTAGATCAAACAGTAGCTGAAGTAGAAATTAACAGTTTTAATGAAACAAAAGAGATGTCAGATGATTTAATAATAATTGAAGACAATTGTGTGAATGATTGTGTTCAAGAAATTTCTAAAATAATGAATAATGGGTTAGGTAACAAGGTAAATCTAGAAATAACAAGTAATGTTGAAATTAATATGTCTAGTGGGGTTGGAATAGGTATAAGTAATTTGAAAAACAAAGTAAAAGTAAATAATCTAATAACGAAGGTATCAGCTGTTTATTTTAAAAAACAAGTGGGTCATAAAAATGTAGAGTTTGAAAATTATGTAATGATAAAATTTAAGAGTATCTTTCAAATCCAAGAACAAGAAATTAAAAGTTTTTGTGAGAAATCTAACTTTAAATATAATCTTGAAAGTAAAAATGTAGAAATAGTAAAAGAAGGCTTTGTACTAGTATATAAGAATGGTGGGGTTAGTATTCCTAAGCAAACAGATGTTGAAATTAGGTCAGTAGATTCTAAGATGTTTGAGAGAAGGAGAAATGTAGATATGTCTGTAAGGGAGAAAGAGAAAAGTATTTTGTCAATACTCAGAGACAATAACAAAGTGGGATCTTTTGTTAGGAAAGGGTCTGTTGTGATGACTAGGCTAGACACACTGTCCGTGTGGACAGAGGTATTTAACCCTAGAGATAGTTACAAAAATCAAATCATGTATTTTAAAATCTTTCACCAATTTGGGAACCATCGTAAAAAATATATAATTTATAATTGAGTTGTAATCAATTGAAATTTGGAATGAATAAATAAATGTAAGGACATTTTATAAACACACGGACTTGATTTTTAAAATAATTAATAAAAAGTAGTTAAGATTTTGTTAATAAGTAAGTTTAAGTTTGAAAATAAATAATTAAGAGTTATGAATACTAATAATTTGTGTGTACTGATAAATTTTGTAAGCTAAGACAGAAATATAGAAAATAATTATATGCCAAGCTAGTATGATTAAGAAGAAATAATATTTAGAAACGTTTAGGTATTTGCTAAGTGAAAGATGCAAGATTGTTAGTAAATAACCGAGTGTTGTTTACTCTAAGATAAATATTGATTTTACGTGACATAGATAAGATAGTTAGTTCGAAGCAAGGATTCAGAGTAGTGTTGAAGAAACAATATTCAATATTAAGTAGGTGGATTCAATAAAATATTCAATAATGACGAGAGAAATAGAATCTAGTTGGAGCTAAAAGGTTCACTTCTTATCAGTAGACAGATATATTGCATCATAGCCTACAGCTAGGAGAGATTGTTTATTCCTTAGTCAGGTATAAGTTCTTTGCATCAACATTGAGACGAAATATAGGGTGTTACCAAAATGCTGTCTAGGAAAATAAAAAACCTTTGACGTATAATTCTAATTTAACTTGCGTTTTCGAATAAAATTTACTTAAATAAAGGATAATTGGCTTTAAATAAAGTAAACAAGAACAAAAGTAGATTACTTAAATAACTTTAATAGTATTGAAGGTAAAATTTTTGAGTAAAGAATTTAGAATAAATTTTAAAAAATAAAATTTTCTTTTTGAATTTGAACAATAACATCTAGAAAGGATTACATAAACAGAAAATCGACGATGCTAGTAATAATCTTGGTAAAAATAAACTTTATTTCAACTTCGGATGAAACGATTTTAATGAAATTTTTTATGAATTTTAAAATTTTCTTCGTGTAGATGCATTTAAGGAGTACATGAACATTTTGGGAGGAGGTAGGCGTTTGTGTAGTCAAAATAGAATGTTTTATTCGTAAGAATAAGGCATTCTGAGACTGCATAAGAGGGCGTGTTGTGAAATAGGGATGTGTTTTGGGTTTTATCTTGAATCAAGTAGGGATATTGCATTCAACCACTGCACATTTCAACGTCACAACATGTTACTCTGTGTAAGAGTCTAAAGAGCAATTAGAAGTATGCACGGTATAAAGTAGACGGTTAGAAGAACCTATGTAGGAGAGGTTAGGAAGAAAAATGCATAAATAAGTGTGACATTATTACATGAAAAACTTCATGTAATAATAAATTTTAGACAGATGTTGAAGGTAAATAAATTGTAGGATATATATATAGAAGTGATCAATCTGTATATATTTAAAAATAAATCGGACGTGACAGGAAGGAGAGTTTTTATGGAATAAAGTTAAAGGTTCTATAAAATTGTAAAAATGTTGATTAACTGATTAGAATAGGTAATTAGATGTTAAATTGTAAAACGATAAGTTGTATGTTTGACATTGATAAATATTAAGGATTATTAGATAATATGAGATAAAAAAATTGTTAGTTTTAAGTGATTTGTGGTTTGAAAATATGAAGAATAGTTGATTAAAGTTTGAGAATTTATGTGAGTTTTGCCAAGACAGATAATAATTAAGTTTTTTAAGTTTTTTGATGTTAAAAAAGGAGTAAAGGAGGTTAAGTTTTTGTTTTTTAAAGGAAGGAGTAATAAATAATATAATATGAAGAGATTTTGATGAAATTTATAAATGAAATAAATAATTAACGATTTTTTAATAAATAATGTCTAAATTTAAAGCAATAGATGATAGTGAGAAGTTATTTGATAAAGGTGTCTAAAGATTTTGATGAAATACGGTGTTAGCTGGGAAAACAATGTAAAATTTTATTATTTTTGAAGTTTTTGTATACAAGTAATAGATGATTAAGAAGATATTAATAAGAAGTAGTTTAAATGAGAGATTTTTGAGTTTTATATGAAGATGATGACTTTACAGAATTGTTGAGTAAAGTGGTATTTAAAATGAAGTTGTTCTGTTAAGAAACTTTTATAAAAAGAGTAGTTAGGTTGCATTAATGGTAAATTTTTAGTTTTTAAGAGGTTTTTTGAGTACTGCGATGAAATAAAGGAAATATACGACGATTTTAATGAAATAAAGGAAATATGCGACGATTTTAATGAAACAAGAGGAGATTTAAGGAAGTCTACGAAATACGGCGATTATTATGATTTTTAAAGGAAGCTACGTTGAAGTAAGGAGATTATTTATGAAAGAATATAGGTAAATAATAAGGAGTTTTTTATTATGAAGAATTTGTTTGGGGATTAATGCAACTTAGATTATTAAAATATGAAAGATAAGATGGAAATAATTTTAAGATAGGATACTGAAAGACAATACAATTGTAAAGAGGTAATTTTGAAATAAATAGATGAGTTTTGTAAGTAATTATATTTTTTTGATAATAATGATGTTATATTTTTAAATTTTAGTTGAAGAAAAGAGTTTTTTTTGTAATTATAAAATCAGTAGTTAACATGTTATCCCAGCAAGACAAAGGAGAATTGAGATTTTAAGTAAGAATAAATAGTTATTGGAATTAAACTAAAATGAATAATAATATAAGATGATAATTGAAAAGTTTTTAAAGTAAATTGAAGTAATGTTGAGTAATAAGTAAATAATTTTGTAATGGTGTTAATGATAATGAGAAGTTTTAAATTTTAATTGTATTAAGTTGAAGGAATTATTCAGATGAATATCTAGAGTCAAAGGTAGATTTTCAAAGGATGTAGAAATGTCGTCTTGGCAAAGAGGATGAGACGAGAAAAAGTATATAGACGGCTGTCTGGGAGATAAGCTTTGAGTGACGGGATCCTGTCAACAAAAAAATGTTGATGGAAAGTTTCAGCCAACAAGGTTGGAAAGGAAACTGATGATGGGTTTTATTGTATAAATAGAGATAAGGCTTGGCACTAATTGATTCGTATATATTTTTTCTTTTTATAAATGAGTTATGATGACTCAAACAAATAGAGATAGTAAAATAGGATTATTAATAAATAGATTTTTTAGTTTTTATAAGAAAAGAGAATCTTTCTTAAATTAAGTATACTAGGGATACTTATTTTCTTTCATGAGGTCCTTAGCTTCTGAAATGAAATGTCTTGAACATCCATTAATATTTTTTTTTTTCTTCGATTTGAAATATATATATATAAAAGCTTTGTATTCCAATACCTGTATTGAAATACAAACCTTGTGGGGTTTTGTGACAATGTGAAAAGTCAGATTTTAAAATAGACTCATTTAAAAGACGCGGTTAAGCCAAAGAGATAATAAATTCAAATAATAATTTGAATGTAGTAACTTCATTAATAAAAGAAAAATGGATTTTCAAGACAACAGTATGAATAATCATGTTTAATTTTAATGTAATTTAGTTTGTTTGTTTTGTTATGTAAATTATGTGTATTTTTACGGCAGTGCGGTAAAACGTGGGAACAGTAACCGGAAAGAACGCTTTCGGAAGTAGGAATTTGCCTCATGGTAAAGTCAGTCTAAGTCCAGAGCTTGAAGGGACTGGATGTGTTTTGTGGAGTTAGAGTTAACCGCTCAAAATGGACAAGTTGTGTTTTTCAAAGTCGAAGTCTAGTGTTTGGAGAGATAAGATCGTAGAAAGAGTTTCTAGGTTCTATTAGAACAATGTACATTTGATTTTTGTCTCATATAGAGATCGAAAGTGTTTTAAAAAATCTATAAAGAGCGTGTTTCAATGACAATAACGTGGGAACATAAAAGACAATAATTTATGTACGCGAGTTATGAATATTCTCAACAACTGGAGAAAACAACTTCTGAACGAGGGAGAATCCTATACAAGCCGTAGAACTTCAACTTGTATGATATCAGTTTTCCATTCGGACTCAGACAATGTTTTTTATTTAAATCGGCGTTGTGGTATAGACGCTGTATATTATCTGTTTGATTAATAACCTGTATTATGTTTAAATTAATTTTTTGTAAATGTTTATCTATTTAAAGAAAATTTAGTAGATTATTACTAGAAGAGATACTAGTAAAATGAAACTTTTAATTAATGAAAATAGAATCTTTTCATTTTTTCTTTTAGAGCTACAAAGTTACTAAAAAATTTCATAGATAAAATTCCTGTTGCAACAATTTTATTGGTAAAAGCATTTTTAAAGATAAAATTAATTAATTTGAAAGAAAGAAATAAAGGAGATATAAATTCATAATTTGTTATTGAAACTAAAGAGGATAACTAGTATTTGTAATATGATTTTTTTTGTTGTTAATAATAATTTGTAGGATGTTTCTTTGAATGTTTAATAAATGTTTTCTTTGTAACATTTCAGCCAAAGTGTTCTCATTTAAAACCAAAATCCACTGTAAGTACACTGTGAAAAGAACTTACGACCTCAGAGATTTTTTTTCTTTCTTTTAAATATTTAAATTCATTCTTTTTTCAAAATTGGTATGCTAAAGCAAACCTGGCGCCCTATAGTCGAGCAAATTAACAAATTAATAACAATTAAAAGTAACTTCACCCTCATTTTTGAAATATTACAGTATTTATAAAACGAGGATTTAAAAAATAAATTCAACAATTCGATTGAGGTAATGGTAAATTAAAACACAAAACTAAATATATACAGTATTCTTAAAGTATTGCTTCATTTATACTTCCATACTTCATACGTATTGGAATAAAGTCTCAAAAACAAAAATGCTAAAGTTGAAGAAAAAACAATGATAAAATAGTAATATCCAAATACTTACAGAAAAAGAGTTATTTCCGAAAGGTAAAGATGTCCCGTAGTAACGATGTTCAGCAAAAACAACAAGAGCTTTAAATTGAGGAGCAATCTCCCACATAAAACCCTGAAAATTGTTGAATACATTATTAACTACTTTTCTTAATAAATAATACAGTTTTTCATTCTAAAATATATACACAATATTTTATGTACAACCTAGTATATAATCCAGTCAGATGAAATTGTCATACTATAAATCAATTTCAGTTTGGATGTTCTATACAATTACCAGGAGTCATAATTTGAAAATAACTGTTCCTCTACAGACATTCATACTGATAGATTAGTATAGAAACAGTTTCATATATCTGGTTCTATTCAAGTTAGACAAACTTGCAAACCATCATTCCAAACATCTTGATTTTAGCTATCTACAGGGTGGTTCAAAAGTTTCTTTACTAAATACAGCGAATTCCAAAAAACAACAACATGTTTTCCATTTATTTGAAACATGTAAGCCTACAAAACTTTCTTCAAATAATTTAGTCTATATCCAGATATTAAGTAAATGAGTAAATGTTTATAATGTAGGCTGCCGGGATGCTCAAATACGTTTTTTAATAAGTTTTACAGTTATCATTTGCTCATCTTATTTTATTTCTCGAAATATAAAAATTATTCTTTTAACTCTAAATTCAATGACTGATATTCAAATTTATAATTTAACATTTACTTTTTAAATTCAGAATTTTAAATTTAATTTAAGTTTTAAATTCAGAATTTAATATTTAATAAGTGTGATTGTTTACTCTCGGGTCTCAGATATAGATCTCAAATACATCCTACCTGCAATGAATTGAAAAATACCTTACAATTACAATATCTTTAGTTAAAACTAGTTACAAACTTAGCAATTAACAATGTTCAAATATCTCTGAAATTTCAAATACATAAAATTTATAAGTGTATGATGATTTATATTTATCTATGATGATGCTAATAGAATTTTTAGTTAAATTGTTTGGTATAAATTTCACTTTATCATTTTAAGAATATTGACAATGCCAAATTTAAATCCTTCAACTTTGAAATTCTAGTGAATGTATTGTATATTACCTTTCTTATGATGCAACTGAAATAATTATTACTGTATTGAGTTTACGAATGGCCTGTGCAAGGTAGCTTGACACCCAAGGCGAAATATCTTTAAGCCCACCCCCCCCCCTTATCCCACAATGGTTGACACTTATTTATATACCTATAACTATACAATAGTTAAAATTGATACTAATGAACCTTTTGACTTTAAATGTATATTGTGACCACTTTTATTATAAATTTACAATACAAGATGTGGCCAAGGAGCTCACCATGTATAACATATAATTAATAATTGATATTTATTGAAAAGGAATCCTACATTGTAATTTTCTATAAAGTAATAGGCGGATTCTGAGTTAGCGAGATCCCTAAGAAGTGGGGAAGAGAACAGACACGGAGTGGTTTGGAGTAAGTCCGCCTCGAGTCTACTTCGAGTACTGTATGTTGTATTCTATTGCGTCCCGTTTGTTGGAGCAGCAGTACTCATGGGGCGTTGTGTTAGGAAGCAACTTTCCCCCCAGCCTTTTTGACATAAAACAACATTTTGGTAACTGGTGGACAACAAAGGGGGGGGGGAGAACAAAAATTAATCGTTTCATTTAAACATGTTAATAGTTAGAGATGGTGACATTTTAAAAGTGAAGAATTAATAATAAAATTAATACTAGTGAAATTTACAGTTTTGACATTGTGCCGCTCCCAGCTTTTGGTGCACTAGGCAGTCGAGCTAGCCTATATGATAGTATGAGCCCTGAGTTTACAGTATATATGAAAAGTTTATTTCTCCGATTAGATATAATCATGTGATATTTGAATCAAAGAAATTTGAACATTTTCATTGGACGACAAAACTTTTTTACATAAATAACGAACTTGGAATTAGACATACTAAGATAAAATTCTGAATTTACCTAATAATTTATATACAACATTACAAATTATATTCCTGAATGTTATGAAAATAGTAATACTTAAATTTAAAGAATAAATTAAATAATATTAATGTATATTTTGTGTAATTTAATCACCCAGAGACCCAGTTATTCCAAGATAGAGATAAAATGTTACAATTTTACCTCAAAACATGGCTATAAAAATATACAATGCAAAAACAAAACTCTTTTGATTTGTAATGTTCTTTGTATCATTTAAAATACTTAGAAAACACATATTTTATAAATTTTTGGAACACACTGTATCTACTAAAATATGTTTGAACCACCTTGTAGATAGCTGTTCGAAGTTAATAAATATGTGTTAAAATGATGGGTCACACATTTCTCCAACCAGAGATATGAATCTGTTTCAATACTTTTCTATCACCCTCTATAGTGTGTTTAAAGGAAAAGAGTAGGCTACATTATTACTGTATTATCAACTTAGGCTAATGGTTTGTCCCAAGTATTATAACAGGTGATAAAGCCACCCACAGATGTCACAACCACTAAATAAAAATACAACTGATAAACATATAGCGCTTATTTTATCACTAACCAATTATCCGCCTCTATATTTCATGTCGTAAAAATAATTGTTAAAAGATAATATATATAATTAGTTTTGCTCATAAAATTAAAACAATAAAAATTAAAACAATAACAA
Organism: Aphrophora alni; assembly: GCA_963513935.1. Lineage (NCBI taxonomy): Eukaryota > Metazoa > Arthropoda > Insecta > Hemiptera > Aphrophoridae > Aphrophora > Aphrophora alni. Next base: position 97,399,028 of record OY740769.1, on the reverse strand, counting down.
TAGTGTTCATTTTCTTATATAGATCTATTAAAAATAAGTTATTAAGATTTTATCCAACATTTCATACAGGTATTTATTTTCAAAATATAGAGTGATTCAGACTATGGGTTTCAAATGTATTGTGAATAACCAACTAGAGATATTAAGCTGGTTTAAAATGATAACCCACTAATTTGCATATTATGATTAATTTTTTTTTTTTTTTTTTTTTTTTCAAAATATAAGCCTAGGGTTCCAAAAGGGCAATTTTAAAGGAGTTGGGAGTTTCTTCAAAATTTACTTACTTTAGAACCTTAAAAAGCCTTGTAAGAAAAATATTTTAATAAAAGGCTTTATCCAATATCTTTTACCATTTAAAAAATGAATGGACCTAATGTTTATTTATATACATGGCTAAGTTGAAATAAATAATCAATATTATTAATTTGATTATATCTACATTATAACATTTATGTAGATATTATATGAAATATCTATGTAATATAACTGTAAAGTGTCAAGTTTGTAGTGTTCCATATGTCTGTCAAATTAATTAAAAGTAGTAGCGACCTCTTCGTGGGACATGCTTGATTATAAAAACCCTCACTTTTATAGCAAAACCTGTATCAATCTTTCTATAAACTCAAATTTAGTTGGATTCCACTCTTATTTGGCATGTGAACTAAATTTTACTATTAGTCAAATTTTGGTTTGTTCCAAATTTTTAAATGGCAACAGTTTGGAACAGCATTTTAAAAATTTTGTCGATCCTACATTTGCCTAAAATAGCTAATTTTGGGGAGTTTAGAGATCTGGCATGTGCTCAAAGTCATCAATGATCCACAAAATCAAATATTATTCATGTACTAGCCTATATTGTCGGATATAACCTGTATACAGAGGTTTTTTTCTATGTAACAGTACAATATTTTAGGTGACATTTTTTTAAAACAAACAAAAATTGTTATGGTACTTAACTGTATTTTGTGCAAATAGTGTAATGTCTCCTTCATTGCCAGTATAAAAGAATATTGGTGCATTATTTCCAGGGTCCCAATAAGTATCATTGATTAGATATCTCATCTTATATGTGGCATTGCTTGTAAATGAGAAATGATCAATCTGGAAAAAATAAAATGATATCATTTGCATAAATTTCCATACAAATTTAATTCAAAACTTTTAAGTAAACAAAATTACACATTCTTAGCAAACAAGTTTACTTTTTGTTTTGTGATGGACAAACTAATTTATATTGAAATATTTCTTTAAGGTATCAATTTTCACATATACAATTTGTATTTGGAATGATGTCTCTGTTGTGTGTTGATAAAAAAGACAACACATAACTGCTAAGTTATGGTAAAGTTAGGAAGTATTGTTCATCGATGTTTGTATTTATATTGTTCCATATAGACACAGTGGGCCTATAGAGAAAGTTGTGTGATGTTTTCGAACAAAGTAAATACAAACATCGATTAACAATACTTCTTAATTTTACCATAACTTACCAGTGAATAAAGGGGGTTAGCTTAAAAAGTTGAAGAAATAAACAGAAATGATTTCCTCTTAATTACAAAGTATTTTTATTGGGATACAACTAGGTTAATGAAAAATTATGGCATGACATGTGAAATTTTTAGAAGTGTATAATAATTCATACCATTTTTGTTTTGTTATCGCTTTATTTATAAACTTATGCACATAAAAGAAATGAATTATGCATTTTAAAAATAGACCCAAGTAGCTTATTGAGTAATGTAACAGGGACGGACTAGAGTGTACGTACAAGGTCGGTGTGTTGTACGTGATTTTGTTGTGTTTATATTTATAAAATAAAAATTCATTGTTTCTTGACGCACATTAAACAAATTAATGCAAAATATTTCTTAATTTCTGAATCGGTTGGTAAATAATTTTAAGTTCATTATTTAAAATGATATTTATAGATATGGATAACAATATTTAATCAGTTAGTGTTAACAACACCAGTTTTTTTCTTTTTGTTTTTCCTCCTTACACAGTCCATTTTATTTAGTCTTGGCCTGTTCTCTACAATTTAGATAAAATGTCTATTCATTGCATTTGATGTAGTAAGTATGCCCTCTCTAAAGCCAGTAGGTCTCCATATATTATTGCCCTAAGCTAAACAATTTATTATCATAGGTTTTACTGCTTCTTTAGATATAGGCTAACCCAGGATACACCACAAACTGCTAACAGGTTTTCACACTGGTTTTCCATAGATAGTTTTGTTTCATGAAGCCAGATATTTTTTAATCTGAAGTAAACCCTTAAACACCAGAAATAGTTTGTTTTAAAAGTACGGTAATAGTTTGTTTTGGGTTATAACACGCTTGTCTCTACAGTCTGTATTGTGAAAACAATTTCTATGAGATTTCCAATAAATTTCTCTCTATTAATTTTAACTTTAGTAAGGCCTATAATAAAAGAATCAGTTCAAGTAACTTTATATAGAATTTATTTCAAATAATTAGACTAAGCCTACATTAAAACAAACACTTAGTTGCAGTTTGAAATAGGCTTTCAAAACAATAAAACAAATGTAGGTCTAAATGCCTATTTCATACACCTTTATGATTTCAAACTGTTTTAGTTCTCATACACCAGAGGTATAAAATATCAGTTAGAAGACTATGTAGCCTATCATTTTATAATTATAGATACAGTACTAGTATTAGTTTAAACTTCAATGTAATCTCACTCATGACAATATAATTATATTACTAAGTTCTTATAATATAGGCCTAAGTACATATTACTCACCAACACATCCAGATATTTAGTTTCATATGTATAATCACAGAAAATGGGTTTATTCCAGGAATATAAAGCTAACAAAATAAATAAGGTTAGTTTGCACATGATTGAATTTCAATAAAGCTCAATTCCCTAATTATAACTAGTAAACAATTAATAACGCAGCCATCAACAGTTAAATTATTGTTATAATAGTTCTCAACAATTCAGAACAAGTACACAATCAAATTTAACTGTAACCGCCTTCTGCACTTAAAATTATGAAGATATCCCCTCTACCCAAAACAACAAAATGATAAAAACTATACAGCTTACGCCTTACATCATTCAAGTTAGGTACATATTTAGTATTTACATTCGGTTCAGTCTACTTTTGCATCAGCTCTTTTAAGGGTTTAGTACAACATAGCGCCAAGAAACCAAAATATTTTTGAGAGAAACCTAAATTCTGATAATATATATTGGAAGTTGCATTGGATGGGCTACTTTGATATTTCATATATGTATCCTATGGCCAAATGTAATTTAAATATATTAACAGATGAGATCAAACAAATATTTTTCAAGATCATACATTCTCTAGAACCTGAAATGAACTAATCTAATTTTCATGCTATTTTTACTTTTGCACTGGAAATTCAAAAATTATAACATTTTTATTTTTAAATCCCTAAAAATTCATAAAAACACTAAATAGCCTAACTTCAAAAATTTCTTGTTCACAAAGTATGGTATAGGCTATACTGGTATATATATGGTATAGTTGCAATCCCAAAAGAAAACCACTTGTGAAAATTTAGAAATGAAATACATATATACATGTATGACCATTTTTGATTTCTTTTACTTTGTCATTTTATATGCAGAGAGAAATTATTGTTGTTATGGAACAAAAATCAGTAACTTGAACTTCGTCATATCTGATATTAGAAAAGAACATAATAATTCAAGTTGCTCATAATCAGTTGTGTAATAATTTGATCAAATATATACCTAACTGTTAAAATTTTAAACATAAGATTTGATCTACATTTCCTCAAAATATCAATTCAAGGAATAAAGAGTAAAAAACACACAGAATCTATGAAGCAATTAATTGTAAAAGGCCTTATTTTTTCACATTAGTTTATAAATATATTTTTATAAACATTTTAGGAAATAATTGAAATATATGTGGTATAATAAGAAAAAATGTATTGCAATATATTTTGTGAAACTAGATCATATTATATGAAGAACTTTATTTGTTAAGATGGCATAAAATTAACAATACCTTACAAGCAAAGGTTAATTAATCATTTGTATTAAAATTAGTTTTAACTAATTCATAGTGTTTAAAATATTCTTTAAAAATTAAAAAGGAAAAGTTAAATCTTTTGAAATGACAAATTGGGTACATTTGGATAAAATTTGTGTTTACAAAATACATATACAAAGATATGATTTGATCAAGTGGGAAGCACCATAGATTATTTGTGGTTATTAATTGCTCTTGCCACACCATTGACACTGTCACCATCCATCAAAACTGTCACTAATTCAGATACAGCTTTATCTAAATCCCCTAAAAATATAACTATAAAATTAGGATTTTAAAGTATTTATTTTACATTTAATTAAATATGCAGTATAAAACTTTATTAGTCAAAACAAAAGAAATATTTAATATTTTTTCCAGGAAAGAAGTTCAGAAGGTTGAGTCTACTCTTAAAAAAAACCAATACAAGTAAAACTTGGTAGGTACTTTGTTGCATCTTCTACCTTAAAGTCTAGAGGATAAAAAAAGAGCTTGCTATTGCTCTTTATTTCTGGAGTGTCTAGCCTTGCCTGGTTCTAAGCAATTCCACTGTCTCCAAACCAACCTTGCAGATTACATTGTCACATGTGGTTCATTTCCTCCCTTTGGGTCATCAACCAATGCAATGAGCTTCATCAGTTTTTCTGGGACATCTTTTCCCATTCTTTGTAAGTAGCTAAACCACCGCAGTTGGATTTTTTTTATGGTATCTGCTAAAGGGACATTTCGAATCCTATCTCTTAAAGTTTTTCCTTCTACTTTTCTTTAAATACCTCTTCCCTGGGTTTGTATAGCCAATGAAATGACTTGATTAAAGTGTCCAGGTCTTACTAACATATGTAAGGATTGGTACAGATGTATTCTGAAAACAGTTGTTTTTGTTTCCTTTGCGATTTCATTTTTCCCAATGAACTTCTTGTTTATTTATTGTATGCAGAAGCTATTCTTTGATTTATTTCCGGGTAATCTTTACAACAGCACTAAATGCTTTCCAAAATAAGGTATATGAACTGGTTGACATGTTAAGCAACCTCTCTTGACACTTAAGTTCGTTTTCATGGAGTTCTTGACCTTACAATAGCTTTTTATTTTTCGACATTCATTTTCATTTTTTTTACCGTACTCAATTCTTCTTTCCAGGTGTTTAAATTATAGTGCAGATTTTTCTCAGAGCCAGCTATCAGAACCAAATCATCTGCAAAAGCTATTTCTCTAAAACAGACTGGTATCAATTTTCAGTTTCCTATATTAAAGCACCATGTCATTAATTAATACATCTCATTTGAAACAATAAGCATTTTTTTTTTTTTTTTTTTTTTTTTTTTCATAATTGACTACAATAGCCTACCCAGAAATGTAAGATATTCATTATTATTATTGGTTGTATGACAGGTTTTACATCTTATCATGAAAAGAAGAATTAGAATAAAGTAAATTACAATTACTAATTATTTATTTCAGAAGTTATAAAAAATACCAAGACAAAAAAACAAACACAAAAGATGGCAGGTGGCGTAAGTTCCTCGAGATAAGCTCGGGTGAGAAATAAAGGCAAACCGATTTAAATATTTACAATTTTAATAATAATTAAATATGCTCTGGTAACTAGAGTTAAATAGTTAGTGGGATAATCTCAAGAGTTCTGAGGTCAGCCCCCAATCGCGATTCTGGACAGACTCTTCCATCCTAAGTCTGGGAGCAAGTACATCCCATCTCAAAATGTCCCCCCTCTTTCTTTTCTAAAATTTTTTTTTTTTCTTTTTTTTATTTTTAGGGAGGTATAAATGCATTTACGCAGTCATGACTGCAGCCTTTTCCAATACGTCTTGTTCAGTGTATAAAGGAGCCTTGTTGAACTTTCCTGTTAGACTATGTGAATGTATGTTTAAATGGTATCGAGTTATAATATAATATAAATGTTTACATGTCTTAAATGTTTACATCTTTCTATAAGGTACAGTGTACCTGTCACAAAAATGTTCCTAGCATTCAGAACAAAAACATTACAGAGATTGTAATTGTGTAGAAATGACTGAACATATGAAATAATATAATAATAGAATTAAAACTAATGATAAAAATTGTAATATTTTCTGTGAAAATTTAAAATTTTCTAATTGTGAAATATGATAATAAAAAGGACTCATAAAAATCGAAAAACCGGAATATGTCCTATTATGATTTTAGGACTTGACTAGAAATAAAGATGAAATAATATTTTAACTTTACGATTTTGTGAAATATAAAGAAAGGATGAATTACTGTTTGAGAACTGTGTAAAATGCAATATTTAAAGTCATATTTGTTTTATGCCTAATGAAAATAAGCTGTAATGAGAGAGTGTAAAATGTGTACCCTCAGGAACTCACCTATAGTGAGCACAGGTATTGCAAACCCAAGGGATCCTAGCTGTATCTACACATTTTTTCATGTAGTCTTGCATTACATCCCTCTCTTTTATCTTTCCTATCAGGTCTTTTTTGACCAACTCTTGATCTTTTATAACCTTGCCACTATTGAGTACCTATTGAAGGTCTATGGGTCTTTATTTTATGTTCTTTTCTTCCTTTTTTGTTGGTGATGATGATAAACAGATTTCACACCTTTTAATAACAAGGATTTAAAATGTAGAATGATTTATAAACAAAACCATAAGCCACTTTTATGCCTTCACTTCAGGTATTATTTTTTTCCAGTATAATTTGATTATATTTTTTCTTCTGAAAATGTTTTTCATGTATATTGTGAAGTGTTTGTTTCGTCTTGTCTACAGAATTTCAGACAACTTCTGGAATGAGGCAGAGTGGTGTGTTGATTCCACTACTCTATACAATGCATATGGAAATGATGTAAACAATTGACATCTCCCTCAAGAATATTATTTTATTTGATGTATTGACAAAACAAAAAAAAAAAATAAATAAATCAAATAGTAAAGACCATAATTTCCAGTTGAATGTTCAACTATTTGATAACATACTCGAGTGTTACATTTTCTGTCAACCAGGAACTTCTGCTCCGATGAATAGGTAATTCATCAATATCAGATAATTTTGCGTAAAAACTGTAATTTTTTTAAATGGTTTTAGACTTTTATCATCATTAATATTTAATATGTATTTGTTTAAAAAAAAACATTTAATTTGTATTTCACTGATAATAAAAATTCTATCATTAAAAAAAATATAATGTAAAATGTTTTAAGATATTAAGGAATTTAGTGTTGGAATTTTCAAAATAATTTTACAATTAATTAAAATAGCAAAAATTTATTTTGAAAATAAAAGAATGTCATTAAATATTATACAAATATCACTTACTTTAACCCTAGTAATTGGGATTTTTTCCGGATTAGCTTTAAAACATTTCAATAAAATTGCAAGTTTCTAGCATTTAACCTAAGGGAAAATTAAAAAAAAGAGATCTAATGTGTCCCAGTTTTGAAGAAAGAAATATGGTGACCCTATATTTAAATATGTTTATGTTCGAATTTATAAGTATATGTATCACGGTCTTCCCTGAACTTATGGCACCATTACCTCACTTTTCCTAACTCATTATGCTAAACCCATTTGTTGAATTTAGAAATTTAATCATCAACTGGATTTCACAACTGGCAGGATTATTTATTTTTACACTCATCATAAACCCACTATCAAACAAAGGCAAACAACAATAGACTGGTGACAATATGGTGATTACATGCCTAACAGACCCATTGAAGCTACTGCGCATGTGCTAACAAATCAGTATTGAAAAACGCTCTTTATACCAAATTGGTCCTTACTTTTGAAAAGTACCTCGTATAATAAAAATTTAAGTTTCCCTCAATGTGGATGTACATTGATGCAATTTAAAAAATTCAAAATTTGGGAATAGCTGCCATAAGATCAAAACTCAAAATTTGGATTTTCTGAATATCGTCTCCAACTAGTAAACAATTACAGAACTACAGTCCATTACATCAGTTGAAACATTTCAAAATAATGTTGTTTCAATAAATAATCAATATTCCTTTCAAACACGAGAAGACACGCACGCCACCTACCGGGAAAAATGCACAACGGTAGCGATCTAAACAATTGCCTATAAATTTTAGACTTTCAACCAGATCAAAATTAATTAAAGCCTTTTATCGAAATTTTAGACCTATGTTACCCATATCAAAATTAATCTAAAGAATCCCACCTATCTATAAAAATCAATATTTATAAAAGAACTATAGTAAAAGGAACGACTAAAAGAAATTTATCAACTTACAAGTGGAAACGGAACGGCCTAGAAAGTTATATCAAATTGAAGGTCGCCAGTATTTCGGCGATTATAATAACATTAAAGACGCTGGGACAAAACAAACCTGGCCTATATATGAACCATATATTTCTGAGTATAAAACGTCACCTGAGTTCCTATTTAAAATTAATAATAAAGGTAGATTCTTTCAAATTACGACCGAAAGTCTGAACAAGATGGCGGCTGGAAGAAATACAAAATTGACAAGAGTTCAAAAGGTTAACGCCCACTAAGGCTAGACCGATCCCGAATGGAGAAATGTTAGTGCAGGAATCTTTCACATATACGAAAACAATTATTGTATACAGTTTATTAGAATAGGGTTATGTAGCTTTAAGAGAAGTTATTTAGTCCCATGTAATATTTTAAAATTTTCAATTAATAAATTAGAATCAGTAAATATCAATGTAAACTATTAACAGTTTCTTTTTTATATAAATTAGGGTCATAATACCATTTCATACATTCCCCCCAAAACAACAAGACATAGAAATATGAACTTTTAAAAGAATCTCTTTGTGCATCAATTTGGAAAAAACAATTAAAGAAGGCAATTGTTGAGGGAGCCTAAAACAGTTCAGACGTTATCCTGATTTGCTTCATTTATGAAGAATTTTATTGTGAAAAATTACCAAGAGGAGCATCCAGATTATGTGAAATAGAGGCAGCAACAATTAAATAATATAACAAAAGTGTTTTCTTTGTGTAATCAACCAATTTGAAAGTGCTACTAAATACTGGTGAGACCAATCTTACATCAAGGCATTGTTCAGCCATTTTTTTTTAATCTCATAATTTAAAAACAATTGAAGCCCAAGTGGCAATTGCACAACATTCAAATACAATATTACTATATGTGTGTACTAATTATTGCTAAAGTGATAACTTAAACATTATAGCCCACTATCATGCATTCATTCCTATATCATTAATTTAATATATTTTTTCTTGAAATTTTTTATAAACTTTTATTTTGTATGTAATGTCCCCTTCCTTGAGGAAAGCCGCACCAACCCTTACCCGAGAAAGAGACTCTGTTATTTTTTAATTTATATGTTATTATTGAACTGTTCATTTTACGTCTCAGGATATTCATTTTCTTTTATGTATATCAGGTCTAATAATTAAAGATGTTTCTAAAGAACACTCTATAGAAGAAGACTATTGTAAATATTCAATGAACACAATTTTAAATAAAGAACGAATTGATTGGTTTTTTTTGATCTTGTTCATATATTAAGTGGAAATATTTTACAGTGCTGGATATTTGTAACCACTGCTTATAAAGCTACTTTTTTCTTTAAGCTGAATAATGCCCCCCCCCCCCCCAACACTTACAAGATCTTATCACCTTTTGTATACTTTATGTTTACATGTTGGCTCCAGTTTACTCTTTTACCAAGGATTACACTCAGATATTTGACTTATTCTATTAGCTCTAATTGTGTGTCTTCAAAATTTATAATCACTGAATCTAATTTATTATTCCTTATGAAAGGCACATACTTTTCATAACCTCGTTAGGTTTTTTTTTTTTAACCTCAGGGCAGTTTTTTATTTATTTGTAGTTTGTGTATATATATATATATATATTTCTTTTCAATAAATTTCAATTTCAATATAAAAAAATAAATAAAAAATTATGTTTATTAAAAATAAAAAGTTTGGAAGTTTTACTTTCTTTACCAAGTTAAGGGTTAGACCATCCTTCCAGCACCAATTAAATATTTTTTCAGCTCTGGTAATATGCTAAGGAAATGAATATATATCCAGAGATATTTGGACTAAATTAAAAAGAAGAAAGTTTGATCATTTTCATATATTTGTTATCATAATGGTATCCTTTTCCTACATACAAGTAAATGTATAATATACGGAAAGATGGTTCATGATTTCTTTCTCATAATATTCCAGGGAAAGTTTACCTGCTCTTAGATTCTGTCTAGATGTTCTATGTCTATGACACAATCTTCATGGTGTTACAAAAACAATACAATTAGTAAAAACCTCAACTCTATAATTCATTTTAATTAATTTTGTTTTTGGAACAAACACTTAAAACACATTCTTTTGAGTCAAAGGACAGATCCACAAAGGGAGAAAAGGTAAATTTCCCCTCCCAAATAGTTAGGTGGCAGATGAAAAACGATAAATTGTAATTTAGTAAAATAAATGTATGTGGATCAAGATAAAGGTGGCATACATACAAGATAAAGATTGAGACAAATGGACAAGCATTTGTAATAATATCAGATAAATAAAAATTGTAAAATTGCAGATTGTTAATATGTTATTGTTGATAACATTGGTTGTAAAATATAATTGTGAGATTCCTATAAAAGTCCTGCATGTACTAAGAAATATATATCCCTTAACACACATGCTAAAGATCTTGTGCACCCTGAATAAACAATACCAGCTTCGACAGATTTTTGTTATAATGTGTCTAACAAAGACAGCTGAGGACAACTATGACAGAAATCAGACATGTTGGCTAGACTCTTCTGTGTTATACACAATGATTATACAATTTTAGACTCACAATAAATTAAACGGTTAACCTTAATTAATAAATAGAATTAATATATAAATAAGAATTTAACGCCTTTATTTATTAAATAACCGCCGAAAAATACATGACAGTTAATTTATCATTTTTATATGCCGAAAGTGGACCGACCTCGCGGAGCAGACTGCTCGCCGACAATACTCGAAGCAGACTCGAGGCGGACTGACTCCAAACCACTCTGTCTGTTCTCTTTCCCCTCTTCTTAGTGATCTTGCTAACTCAGCATTCATCTATGACTTTATAGAAAAATTACAAAGGATCGCTTTTTAATAAATATCAATTATTAATTATATATTATACATGGTGAGATCCTTGGCTGAGCCACACAGTAATATGTAGAGTTAAGAATCTGGTGGATAAGTTCTCCTATATCAAATCTTCCAACATATGGGGTGCAACAACAAAACTCCAATTTCCAGTGACAGCCCAAAATCTACAAAACTTTATAATTAGGAATAATTAACAAGGGTACCTTTATCAAGAAGAATAAAAACTCTTTAAAAAGGATAAATGTTTTATTTAACCAAAGCAGTGTTGTTTGATAAGCACAACACTGTTTTATAAATTAAACTTATTCTGTACAATTCTAACAACACGCTGGAAGAAAAATCTTTACATCATTCTCTTGCACTTTAATCAGTTAACATTATATAGTTTTTTATGTTAAACAAAAGGTGAATTTTTTTTTTCACACAAATAAAGCTGAATGAATTGCATTTTTTTAGTTTCATAGATGACATTTAAAAATAATTTTAACCTGAACAAAATAGAAACTGAATAGAACTCACCAAAAAATTAACAAATGATATCTTGATGTTATAATAATCTAGGAAACTAAAAATAGAAAAATCACTCAATTACATAGTTTTTATACTTCTAAATTTTAATAAATGAAATTAAGCAGTAATACATTTTGCTCTGTGTAATACATTTTTTGAGTATTCTGCAGCAAAGTTTAGTCATATTATTTTAAACTTTGACAGTTTTTTAACATGTTTACGGTCAAGGTTATCAAAAAAATTCCAAAAATTATAAATTCAAATTAAATTTGTATAAACAAAATATTGTGCACATAAGTAGTGTTTCACTTATGAATTATAGGAAATGCTAATTCAAAGAGTACAAATTTTAAAAGAATTTCTCTATTTGTTTCCAATATACAATTCCACCTAACTTATATAATACATATCCCTTAATTATTTTACTAACCTAAATTTCAATAATGTTTTTCTATACTTATCAATTATTGCAATATATGAATGTTAAATAAATTACATTCTTGACTTCTCTTAAATTTGACTTATACCTTGAAGGAACAAACACAGATATTCATTTATTATAAAACACTTTTGAGCTAAGTATCATTTTAGGTCACAATAAATTTCGATTTTTAAGATTAGGGAATCAGCTCGAATTATTTACAGCGTTGTGTATATATAACAATGTTATGATATGCAGGGCAGATATGCACAGGTAAGGTACTAGACTACGTTAATCATAGACAACTAGGATTAAAGAAATAATTTAATTCTATGTTTTAAATGCAGCTAATTTTATTATAAATATTTATAATAACCTATAATTGAAAGTTAAAGTTGTTTAAATAAGTTAATGCTTTAGTGGTCATAATTTTTGTCAAAATTTTATAAACAGGCTTGATTTTTAATCACCTATAATTGTAAAATCTTAGTTTCAAAATGGTGCTTATTTACCCCATAGTTTTGGAATAATTTGAATTAAAATACGATAAATTGAGCCAAAATATAGATATTACTTTTGCCACAGTTATGGAATCAAACCCAACTTTGTATAATAAAGGGGATGGAAAGGCACGACATTAGTTGTTCTAGTTTTGGTTAGTGTTTAGAGGATGAATAGTATTGAACCTGTCATTAAAATAATTTGGAACTAGTTAGTTGAGCTCATACTATCATAGTTTACATTTTTTGTGTAACTTTAATCTCAAATTTGTACTCAAATTTAAATACTATATTTGATTTTTACTATTGTTTAGTATAATTGAGATTCTCCGTTTAATTTAGCGATCTCACTTCATGAGTAAGGAGTTCCAATTTTAATCTTCACGAGGACTTAACACTTTTCAACCTATTAATATCTATAGTTTTCCTTAGTATATATTTTTCTCATTACATCAATAAACAGTCTTTTTCTCTATCATTTTAGGAGCCACACATAGTTAATTAAGTGGCTTTTTATATCCTTGAACCACCTCTATCCATTATCTTTCACCCCCTCCCCCCTACCATATGACTAACCATGCCCTAATCTAAGGTTTATGTTAACTAGAGCGGTTTATGTTTGAACGAATGTTTCTAATTGTACCATATAAAGAAGACCTTCAGCACATAAGATTCTTTGTTTTATATGTATAAGCTTATTTTGGTATATAGTTTTATACTTATTATTATTTTGTTTTTATATTTTATAGTAGTAAAGGTTAGCAATTTAGTATAGACCTATAGATATTGCATTTACAAAATATTGACCAACTATTTTTTGTTTCAAAAATCACATTATAAAGAGCTGGTTTTTCCAAACTCTTTATAACTTGTTTTTTATAACTAACTTTATAAGCTAGTTTTTAAAATTTGAATAAAAATTATCATCAATTGTTTTATTTTTTATAATGATAATATAGATAACAACCTTTAATGTCAATAAAAAGAGTTATCTTTTCTGGTTACTTAGTAACAATTCTGGGAAAATCACAAACTTAGGTGAATTGCTCAATGTCGTTTTCATGTGGCACCCAAGGTGATAAACTTTTACGGTGTTGACCTAGCATCAAGAAGTAAATTTGGAAGATACAATTAGGAGCAAACTCTAATTGAGAATGCTAGAACAATGGTAATGGAAATTTTGATGTAGCAGTCCTAGGCTCTTCACAGCTTCTTGTGTCCTGACTTTAGTTTAGTTGAGGTTGTTTTTTTAAACATGAATGGCAAACCAAAAGATTGTGAAAATGTAGAGTAACTAATAGAAGTACAATTACAATGAAGTAATAAGCATTTTGAAAGACTTTTGTACCTACGACTACCAACAATTAATTGTCATGAAAGATGTTGGAAATGGAAAGATTTTTTTGTAATTTTACATAAAAGCAGTGGTATTGTGCACCACCTTAGCAGAGATGTTGAGGTGTATGTTTCTCTGATTAAGGGTTCAAACTTTATGTTTTGGTATACAGGGTTTTCTTAACTCTGTATTTTTTATTATCACATGTGTGTATTATTTTATTCTAATCTGTTTTTTTTAATTTGCAGTTATTATTTTTAATTCGGAGAAACACAATAGGGTCATAGTCAAAGTACCAGAGGTCAACACAGCTTCAACAATACGCCTCCCCTCTCCCAAAAAATCGTCAATTCAACAATACAATCTTCCAAGGTGGCACTGATCATTTGTTGTTTAGGTTTGGGACACTTCCCTACGTGAAATATGCTGATAAATGGAAGACTATTTTTAAAACTTTAGTTAAAGTAAGTGGTATTAGATACCACCTATACAAGATGTCTAAGGTGTATGTTCTCTGAACAAGGGTACAAACCCTGATATACAAATTTATAAAGCTGAAAAATAGTGTACTGGTAAGATGTATGAACTAGAAAAGTAAAATTAACAAAATTATTTTATGTGAAAATAAACGCAAATTGTTGGCAAAGGATTTTATCTGATAAATTATGACATTAGAGAAAGCTCTAGCTTATCATAATAATTTTTTTTAATATATTGCAAAATTTCCTTTTGAATATTACATTTTTTAGTTTTAAGCAAAACTCTTGTGTAGATTGTTAATACATAAACGACCTGTTAAGACTTGCTTAAATAATGATCGCACCAACCTATTATGAAATAAAATTTCCCAAAACCACAATCAACACAAAGACTGTATAGTTATGTTGATTTATTTCTACCTTATGTTATATTTCAATAACACTGCTATCATCTTCAGAGGTAAAATACACCTGTGAAGTTGATAGAAGTGCTATTGAAATGTGCATAATGAAGAATAAACATAATTATAAAATCTTTGTGTTGTTAGTGTTTTATTGTGGTTTTGGGGAATTTTACTTCATTGTATATTCATCACAGTGCTGTAGGTATTCATATGAATCAACCTATTACTTTAACTGCAATTAAAACATATTAACAAAAAAATAAAGCAACGTGACTATGTACGTTTTAACTACATGTTTAGTAATACAATATACAATATTTATTTTTACACTTTCTTCCTACGGATTTACATTTATAAAATTGTAAAAATTGTTTTTACCAAAAGTTATTGTTTACCATATTATTTATAATTAAGTTATTATTATTTGTTGTTTGTTAAGTACCGTACTTAAAAAAGATTTAATTTACAAAACAAAAATTCAAATATAGTATATACATTAATAATTAAATGAAATATAATTTAACCTAAAAATATTTACTTTGCTAGTATAACTTTTTATTAATGATGTATTAATGACTTTTCTTTTAAAATACCGATGGTTTAGTTATTATACTCGATAATATAAATGAAGTACAGTAATAATCAAAGTCATTTTTGATAAGTTAAGATCTTAATGTACATTAATATTAATCTAGTATTCTTACACTGGGTAATTATTTATTAAGTTAGACACCCTCAGTAAATTTTTTCCTAGCAGGGATACCAAAACACAGAGGTAACCTTTCTTTAAAATTTGGATCAGGCGCTTCCCAACTGGACCTCTTCAATGGAGGTGAAGGGGGGAGGGTAGTATATCACTTGTTTGACTGACTTTGTTTTAATACTTGTAATAAAAAAGATTGGTAAAAACACATTTTAAAATATTACGGGTTCAGAAATGGTGACCAAAAACTATCCATATTATGTTTATAAACGATTTTCTTAGTCATATTTGAATATTATGTTAGGCATTATGTGATATTTCTTGATTTGTTAAGCTTGTTAATTTCAATAAATAATAACTTTACTTTTGATGAAATTTAACTACTGGAGAAAAGCTTTAAAAATAAAAATAAAACAAGTTAACGGAATGTTGGGTGGTGATTGCTCATAAAATATGAACATATTTTAAAATGTAGTTTACGACAAGAGCATCATTTTGGTTCGTTATCAATGAAAGTCTTTTTCATTTAATTATCACATTTCTCAAGAAAATAGCTTAAAAATTACTTGGAAATAATATTTATTAACTAATTATTTTTCTAAACATTCTTGCACGTCATATATTTTAGATTTTACCTGCATTCTGTCATTGTTTTAAATAAATACAAGAACTTTGGTTCTCTTTCTAAGTATAATTCAATACATATTTCTGCTAATACAGAAAGAGAAAAGTACTACAACTATCTAATTTTAAAACAATTATAGATCGAAACATTAATCCTTTAGGATATTTAATGAGTCTAATTTAAAGACCTTGTTTGAAGACCACCTCGTGTTAACTTAAGCATTGTAAATTCCTACAAACATTATGCGACCTTCATTTTAAACGTATCATTAAGACGAGAAAAATGGTGTTAAAAAAAATTACTATTATGTCTTAAACCAAAAACGTTTGGAGGATAAAGTTCAAAGACTTTTGTAGGGAACAAAACACTGAAACTCTAATATAAAAGTAATGTCAAAGTTAAAGAATAATCTTTTATTTTCCTACCATTTTGTTCCCCCCACCCCTAATTTGGGAATGGGACATTGTAGTAACTTTTTCTTTATGCAATTTTAAAAAAAAACACTAAATGAGACCTTAAAAAAAGATGCATTAAACAACTCGTGATGTTACTTACATATTTTTGAGTTACCTTTATAAGATGAAATTGACCTCAGTGTTAAAAAGTACAGTAATTGATTCCTTAAACAACACAATGGTTCCTCAAATTACCACAGAATTATTTTGAAAATTGGTTTACTTTATCCCCTTACTATTGTGGATTTTGATATCATATTATAGTAACCTTTTCTTTATGCTATTTCTTTCAACTTAACGAGACCTTAAAATAAATCTTCACACATTTTTGGAGTGCAAAGTTTTTGAGTTGGTCTTAAAATTAAGATTGAATATCACCTTTCCATATAAAAAAATAAAGTATTACATTAATTAATATCCTAAAGTATTTTATAGCATCTATCTTCAATCGTTTTAAAGTAACATGTAGAATTCTGCAGAACTTTTTTCCACTCTGTAAATTATATTGTCTCATATCGAAACCACATTGGTTAAATATCACAAATATTTCAATTTTCTCTTGGTACAAAATGAAAATATTACATAAAATATTTGGGAGAAAATAATTGAAATATATACAATAAAAATTGTGCAACATTATATTTGTGTCACTACATTACGTGAAATAACTTTTAACTGTTAAGTTAGCATAAAAATATTACTGTACAAGCAACGTTTAGTCATTTGTATTAAAATTAACAAAGTTACAACTAATTCATGATGTTTTATGTTTATCTTAAAAATATTCTTTAAAAAATAAAAGGAGTTAAATCACTTGAAGTGACAACTTGGATATGTTTGGATGAAATGTGTGGTTACAAAATTAACAATGATATGGTTTGATCATGTGGGAAGTTCAATAGATCATTTGTGCTTATTGACTGCTTGTATCACTTCCATTGGCTCTGTCATCATCCGTCATAGCTGTCACTAGTTCAGAAACGGCTTTACCTAAATCCCCTAAAAATATAATAAAAGATTAGGTTTTGAAATTATTTCGTATTTTACAAATTAAACATAACATCAGCTGTAAATGTTTATCTGTAAGACTTCAGAAATAAATAAATAAAATCAATTTTATATTTTAAGATTCCAGGAATTCTTAATAATACAAAACCTTCAATATTTCATCACAAAATATTATTTTGAGAAATATGACTCATTAAGCACAAATATTATTGTTATTCTGTATCAAGAATAGACGTAAATGTTATGTATAATTGACTCTCTACACCAATCCCTCTATCAACTGTTACAATTGGCTGTTCTCATGATCATAAAACTCCAGTAAGGCATACAGCAGCATACAGGAAACTAGCTACCCTATAAAGACTGGATTGTTTCTGCACAACCAAGTTAGAAGCCCTGCAGCTGCGAGTTAGGGCTTCTGCCACTGGATATCTCCCTAATGGAAGAGGCCTGTAAATCTGCCCATCGGCTTAAGAGTTCAAACCTCTGGAGGACCGTCATATCTAGAATTGGCCACACCACTATAGCCAAATTATCTCTGGCAAACTCTGTTTAGAGTGATTGTAAGACATTTGGTATGGTACATGAAAGGTTCACCAATAGGACAAAAATCTGCTTTTTGTGTATAAAACTCGTCTCCCAGGACCAGCCATCACTGCAAGTCTTGGAGGTACTACCTTTCATTGGAATAGAGCATGCCTATGACATTAGCAGATGAATTGTCTATAATGCCATTACAAAATGGTCCAGAGAAGATCACTATCATTGATGGTTGGATTACACTGGACAAACATAACTCAGGGACTTGTTATAATTCCAAGTGTTCGACTCACCGGCTGTCTGGTGAGCTTGAGCTGAGAACGTCTTAAATAAATAATTATATTTATTATTGTAAATAGCCATTCAGAAAACCTGTCCTTCAATATTGTATTATTAAGGAAAATGTCCTATCATACACTCTAGAAATGCAGTCAAAACAGTGGGTTTCTCCTGGTAAATATGCTCTAAAGAAGAAAAAAACGGTTTACTAGGATGAAAAGGCCATGTCCACAATTTCTGAGATTAGGATTGCATTATTTTCATCGACTACCAAGAAAATGGAAAACAACTGCAGAATAGTATTATGCTTTTTTGGCATAATTCAAATTCAGCTCTGGACCACACTTGGTGAAGAAACCAATTCTCTTTGGCCAAGATAATATACCTACTCACACATCTACAATTGCCATGACTAAAATTGTTGAAGATGCTACGAACTTCTCCTCCATTCACTCTATTTATTTCTTTAGAAATATGGAGAAATAGCTTGGTGAAAAGAGATTTGCATCGAACAAAACATCTTAACTTAAATAAATGCCTATTTTGCAGAGTTTGATAAATTATATTGTTTGAAATGCTTAAGAAATTAGAAAACCATTGGAACAAAGTATATTAAGCTTAAAGGACACTACATTGAAAATAAATCAAATTTTGATAAGAAAAAAAATCCTTTTATTTTAAATACGCTGTCTTATCACACTACTCTATTATTGGTGTACTGGGAAATGGTATAATCATTTATTAAAATGCTATTGATGGAAAATATTCCATTTTCGACATATTTGTGAAATTTCATTTCAAGAAAGCTAATTTTGGGATGTAAACTCAGGATAGGTGGCCAAACTTTTCACAACAGAATTACATGCTTTTACAAATTAATTGACATGCCTGAACATGATCGATGGTGCTTCTTTCCTAGATTCTTATTTTACTAGATTTGCATCTTTCATCATACCAAAGTATTTCTTGATCTTTAAGTAGGTAACGAAACATTGAGGCCTTATCCAGCCAGAGATACAGTATTTAAAAAATCTCAATACAGGTTTTTATACATTATAATACTTTCTTTAAACTGTATAATGTGAAAATATAAAAAATAAAAAGTAAAACATCACAGATACCGTACTAACCTAAATCCGTCCAGCTGCAGCATGTAAATAAACACAAAATAGTAATTACAATTTTTGTTAAATAACTTTTCTAATGCTATAAGATCTTATGGAAACATGAATTATTTTACTTAGGCTTATAATTTACTATAACTAACTCAAAATAACTTTATATAAATACAATCATAGTTGTATAATTTTTATTGGTGATTTACTTTAAAATAAGTTTATATTTGATAAAATAATATATAATACTATTATTATGTGATTTAAATTATCTGAATAACATATTAAATAAGCAGCTGTAATATACGGTTGTATGTAAAAATATTTCACACTAAAATAAAATATATATACACCAATTATTTACAACTTTTCTTAAAAAACTACTAACGTGATCAAAATATTGTTTGTTGGAAAAGTAAAAAAAATTCAAAATTATTTTTGAGAGGCACCAAAAATAAAACTTATTCTTTACTAAATATCTATCTTTAAAAAATAATAAATTCATCTCACTCATGCTTATGCTTAGATATAAAAAAAAACTTCAGATTTTTGATACTTTATACTACCAGGTTCCTAAATTAACGCTTCATTCATCGCTTGAGGATCTTACATAATTCATGTTTAAATCTAAATATGATTATTATAAATAGAAGTGGATTTTACCCCCTAGACACTTATAAGACTTTTTGTGTTGATAAATATGATTAGTAATAGGTAGAGTAGAAGAAAGCTTGCCATATTTAATAATATATGCTTTCATTCAAGTTAACAATCAGCCTTAGTGAACTACAAAGTTGTTTATATTTAAATAAAATATAAGCATGCTTCATTTGTGTCATAAACTCAGCATACACCATATTTAATTAAAATTGTGTTTTTAATCATAACGATGAAGCTTCATTTTAGTTTTTTAGCAAACTGTTATGAATTATTTTTCTAATTTCACTAAAAATATACTTTTCACTTATGACCTTCAAGAGTAAGAAACTAAAAATTAAACTCCGTGGCCTAACAACCCTTGAGAGCCTAAATCTGCTAAACAGCTTTTTATTCAGGTAATGTGTGGTTAGCATATTGAATTCTCATTGCCGTTGATTTACCATGCTCTTCTAGAGTTCACTTCTAATTATAACTTCCCAATTTTTCTCACAATGCTGAATCAATATTAACATTTTTGATGAAGTGACAACAATAACCAATAACCTTGTGAAGGTACATTTGGGCATAATATGGTAAAGCAGATTTTGAGTAATTATTGTACGTTTTCTTTATAACAAGTACATATCATATTTGAGTTAAAGCAATTTTTTGTACATACATAACGAGAACCAAAAATAACCAGATGGTAAAAAAATCAGTCAAACGGTTTATGAAAAATCACTTCAGACATTTTGATAAAAACACATTTTTTTTTAATTTAAGAAAAACCCAAAAACGTCTTTACGTTATGCCCATTAATGAAAATTAAAGAGTAGATTGCGTATGGAAATAAGTAACAACCGGAGCTTGAAAATGTGGTTTAACCAACTGAGCTATCCTCCTTCCTTTAACCCAACTTCATAAAACTTGACATAATTTTTTTCAATTAAAAACTCTTTGAAAATAAGATTAAAGTGATGTACTTCACAATTTACTTACAAAAAACATTCATAAATATATATTTTTAATATCAAATAATAATAAACTACTTAGTATGGTAAATAATATTTTGCATGCATCTCTTACAACACAATTATATATATATATATAAATGAAAAACCAACAAATAAACAAAAAACCAAAGCTGTATTTTATTTATCAAATATTGATTAATAAAACCGTATTATAACTTTTTTAAATCTGAGCAATAGGGGAACCTGAGATGTACACAATGTCGTAAAATTTGATGTCAGTGCCTTTAAAAATTGTAAAGATATTTTAGATTTCATTAAATTCAATTAGTATTCAATGTTTTGAAGTATGAGATTTTTAGGAGATATGAAGCCGCATCTACATACAATATAACGCAAAATTCATAAATTTTATTAAAAGTTTCAATTATAGTTTCAATCATTAATACGAATTTTCATAAATTCAGAATCAGCTATTTTTAACTTATATGACAAACACCAGCACCAAATTGTTGAGTTATTTGGACCTTTAGATAATCACTTATTACCTTCATCTAATATCCTAGAGCAATTAAATTTGACTGTACTGTTTTTTTAGTAGTATTAGAAAATTTCTCCAAAAATCTATTAAATTTTCCTTTTAGCTTGTATCAGAAATGGAATGTTGCAACTGTAGTGGGACCAAAATTAAATTGTGGATTCTTGAAAAATATATGTCGCCAAATTGTTTGCATCTTCCAATTTGTCACCAACATATTTTTATAGAATCGCTTGGATAAGTTTGGGGAAAAATCAGTATATTAAAAAAAAATGAAGAGAAAGTACTGCTTTAAAATTTATATACAATGATAACCAGATTTATTTTCTACTAAAAAATAAGCATTTTAGCTACAAAAACTGAAGTTAAAGCAACTCAAAATTAGGGAAAATATTAATAATGATAGCCGCATAACCACATAGTTCTTCGTACACTTATCTTATTATATTGATGTAATCAAAAACAGATCTACGACATCAACTAAGATTATATAGAATTTTAAGTGAAAGGATTCACACACACACACACACACATATATATATATATATATATATATATATATATATATATATATATATATATATATATGTTGGTGAAGAGTCAAACAAAAAAGTGACCTTAAAAACACTTCATGGATAGTAATATTTCATAATTTCTGTTGTAAATTTTTGTCTGCTGAAATATGAGGTTTGATAAAATGTGGAAGCGTGCATTATTTGTAAAACCATATTTCATGCTCAAAACCATGCACAAAATATCTTTAAACTCATTAAAAATAATACAGAAATGAATGACAGAACATGCTGTGTGATTGTGTGCCGAACCTGCCATGTGATGTAAGTTGCCAAGATTCTGAGAGGCACTGACGGGGGGTGGTGGGGGTCTATCCAAGCTGCCCCTTCCACTCTCTGCCCACCTCCCTCCTATGTACATAAGCATATATCCTGATACCTCATGCTTCCCTTAAGGCTTCTAATACTACTTTTTAATTCCCCAAAGTTCTAATAATAACATTAATCTACTAACTAATATTACTTTGTTACGTCTAATTTAATTTTAACATTAATTCACACTAATTTTGATTAAAACTCATTTTTACAACACCAAATAATTATGGTTTTAATTATATTTTTCAATGTCCAATGTGGTCATGAAATCCATAATAATAATTGATTTTAATAATAAAATCCTTATTGTTTTCAAAGACTAAGTCAAAGTATAATAAAAATCATCTGATAATTGCCGATTGTGACATCAGTAAACAATAGTATAATCCAGGCTAAGATAGAGAAGTTTCACAATTCATTGGATTTTGTTACATTGGATTAGATTATTGGTGAAATATTGGATTTTAAATTGACAACTTAATATGGAACAAGATGTAAGATATTCAAAGCAAGAGATATAAATCTCATAATTGAAGTTTTTCTTACATAAAATGGCCATGAACATGTGTCTAATTGTATAAAAATTTTAGGTTCACAAGGTTAAATATAAAATTAATAATATGGTCAATCTGCCAATCTGTCAGGTCGAATCATAGAAATGAGATCTGACAACACTGTTCAAACCAAACCCATTATATCAGTTTTGTCGACTAGGGAATAAACCTTCTAGAACCTTCCAAATGATGTCATGGGTAAACAGTTAATCGATAAAAAAAAGTAGGAAATAAAAAAAGAGGGGCTAGGTAAAAGGACTCTCATAAAAAATCCAACCTTCTCCAGACATGGTATGTCTAAGTTAAGACAGATTATCCGGTTGGAATACTGGCAAGTTGATAAATTCAGTGAATGTGTGTTTGGTATACCACATTCTAAGTTACATTATTAACTATATATTTTTACAAATGAATAATTCATTATAGGAACTCTATGTTTATGAATTAAAGTTTTGATATAGAAACATTAATTAAAATAATTAAAGGTATAATCGATATATATTGGCTTTGGGAAAATTTGTGCTAGCGGTTTTGAAAAAAGGGACTTCAACATTTATTTTGATTGGTTAAATTTTATGGCTGTTTTATGAAGATTTATTTTGATTGTGTTTAAATTTTATGACTATTGTATGAACATGTGCTTCAGGTTGTTTGATTATGTTATTTTTATTAGTATCATTTCTGTTCTAAATCTGAAAATAAATGTATACTTTTCAGATATCACAACTGTGTTTTAATTTAAGTAGATTCTTCCAAAGAATTAACCCACCAGGATTAACTTGATTTAAAAAAAGATTACCTGTGGTCAATCACATGTTTGCGTTCTATCTTTGAATTAAGAGTATAAGTACGGAGGTACAAAAATAAATTAAAGTAAAAATAGTAGAAAAAATAATGTCAAATCAGTAAATTTGTTACTGAGTACCGAGAATGATTAGAGGGCACATCAGATACATTCATTTACTAGAGAAAGGAGGGGGGAGAGAGAGTAAAATGGATGATATATATATTTATCAAACAAGAACCTATTACATGTTATCTACTACTAATCGTTATTGTTATTTCAAATAGTGTGATAGAACGCTAAAAATTAAATAAAATTATCTCAATATCTAAATCACAATATATATGTCTCTATATAAGCTTATAACTAGAAAACAAATGGAGAAGATTCAATCTTTAATATCAGTTGACAATGTTGATTACAATAAAATTTTATTCAATAGAGAAATGTTTTACTATTGTTGCATAAGTTCGGTTGGTATGCTTCACGGCTGAGTGTGTTTTGAGTTTGATTCTATTATACTAGTCCAATATTGTTTGTTTATATAGAATGTATGGCATGTTTCATTAGATACAATTAATTTACCTAAGAAGTGAGACGACGGTGAACTATCAGATGTTGATGTGGATAAACCTAACCATAACACCATGGATGAACGTTTTCACTTCATGATTTATATTCTGAAATATTATTTTATCTTGACAAAATAACTTTTAAAAAACTGTGTATTTTTGAATTCATTATAAACTAAATGTTTATTTTATACATAAAAATTTTCTTTTTTATGTAAATATATTCGTACTATATTCTATAAAACTTTTAATTTATTTTTCTGACATTTTGGTTCCACCTCCCTGAGAAAATTGTAATAATTATACAATATTTCATACAATGATGTAAAAATATTCCTCAAAACGTACTGAACAAAATGATGTAGGCTACAACATAATATGCTCACTATGTCTCATTAGTTTTATATAAGTTTTTGACTAAATGCTTGTAATGTATTAGAAAAACACCTCGTCCTACATGGTGAAATAACTGGTCATATTAGAGTTAAATATAATATATCAAATCAACCATACTGATTGGTAAAAACGTCAGAAGAGAATGAGTTGTGAAAGGAAATAATTTAGTTAGTTTAGTTTTAGTTTAGCAGTACAACCTTCAGAAGATGAAAACTATATTACTAAAATGTACATCTGCGTATTTAAGGGAATAAACTAAATAATGATATTGTATTACAATTAATATGTTTGAATTATTATTTTTGTAATTATGGTTAGGGGAATTATTGATTGTAATTATGTGGTACCATATAATTATTTATAATATTGATTATAAATATTGATAAAACTATTTGTGGGAAAATATTTAAATGGTCTGAAAAAATAATTTTCATTTTAAATGTTTTATTATTTAACTTTAACTTTTTGAAGAATTAATTGATTATAAAAAGCTTTTTTTATTTGGTTTTTGGTTTTTCCCTTCTAATTATAATATTATTAATTTATTATATTATTATTTTGTTTATAACAAGGGATCAATGGGATAAAAATTAAAACCATTAAAAAATAATTTCTTTTGACATTTTGAGTGATATACTTATATTGAAACCACACATATTCCATAGACTACATATATTTTCCACACATTTAAAATCACTATTTCTGAATTATACTCATTTTATAAGTATCATTCTTGCTGTTGTAATATCAAAGTTGTTTTTAAACACAATTTGTATAAGTTAGCACATAATTAATATAAAAAGTCCCTTGTTAACACCACTTAAGGTTACTTCACACCAACATAGTTTGTCCATCTTTATGTTTTACATTGATTCATTTATAAATAGAAATAGAGGTGAAAAGTTGGTGTAATATGTTAAGTTTCTCTACTTCAAGAATCTAGGCTCAATTTTTGTTTTTGAGGTTGTATTACTTTGCTGTTTGAATGTTTTAATCTAAAATAATTTTAATAAATTCTCCTAGGTAATAATTCGATAAATATTTTATTCATCATAATATACATTACATTTTATATCAACACATCTGCTAATTGAATGGAAATAGTGATGTGGAAGAAAAATTATGTAACTTTATGAATCTGGTACGAATTACCACATGCTATGATGGTGTGAAAGAATCTTAATTGTAAGCAATGAGTTAGTCATCTACCAACTCCATGAAATGATTTTTAAAATTAATTATAATTTGAAAAATAGATCAGTTTAAAATAAATAAATATATATTTTAAAGGATACAGAAAATGAGTTTTGATACAACTAAAAAACTTGAGATGGCAAGTGATTTTTTAAATAAAAATTTATATTCACAAATTACTTGAGAAAGATTAAAGTAATTTTTACAAGAGATATTCACAATAAATTAATACAAGAAAGCAAATAGACCTGTAATGGTCAGAATGACTGCGACAAATTGGCATAGAGTAGGCTGGTATATGAAGATTGTATTATTTCGTGGAACAGTAATATTAGTAGAATAATAAAGAGGTTAACATTGAAGGCACTGTTCAAGGATTGTGTTACATACACACTAAGACAGTACATTTGGGCAATAGGAGAGAAAGTAGAAAATTGTGCTCTATAAAGATCAAATATTGCAGTTGATGTTGCAGGATCACAAGGCTGAACAGAGCGAAGAATAAGTAGATCAGAAAAATTATGAAGGTACAGAACAACATTACATACATGGTGGATGTTAAATAATTGAGATAGTATGATCATTTGAAGAGCTCTAGAAGATAAGTTGAGAAGTACGCATGAGTAACACTGGAAAGTAGAAAATGAAAAAGGCCAAGTTGGAAGCAGTGCAAGACTGGAAATGACATATATAGTGGGTAAAGTGAAAATTATAGTGTGTAATAGTTTTTAGTCCACTGTAACATTATGCACATTTTGTACACATCATATATTGTAAAGATATTTTTACTAAATGTTATGTGTTGTCAAAATTTGAAAAATACAAATTTTAACTCTTTTTTTTCAAAAGGAACTTGCCCCAAAAAATGTAATTGTTGTATAAAAGTTGAATCCATAATTTTTTGTACAAAATATTTCCACAATGTACACTAAAAACTGGTACATAAACAGTTTTTAGGTCAAAATAAATTAATCTAAATAACAATTTAAATAATCTTAATCTAATTTTTTTAAATTACTTGATTTAATTAAATAAACAAATTTTCCTTCAATCGAAATGTCAATAGATTCTAGTTATTTACTTACCAGAATGGTCGGAATAGTGTCCATTCATTTTAGCCGGAGAATCGGTGGCTAGCTGCGAAGCTGTTACTGATCGGGTCTGTAGTGTGCCAGTTTTAGCTGGTGACCCACTAGCACTTGGCTAAAACAAATTTTTAATAATTATAAACTTATTAATAACAATTTAGGAAATATATTTCGAGTAGAAATGATCCACTACGAAGATGGAAATATACATACTATACAAATATGTTGAAAGAAACTCTAATTTATTATGGATTTACTGAAGGGCTAATAGCATAATGAGTACCCATCACTGTAATTCTAGTTTTTGTGATCCGGATTTTTTACTAATAATATCTTTCAACATTCCTCCCGATTTTGGGTCAACAGCTAAACCATTTAAGCCCCCACACTAAACCTGAACCACTTGCACACAAGACAAAGAAGCTCTTGCAACAACACTAGGAACCTTGTAACACTAGACCAACTGGAGACTTTAAAAAACTACTGTTAATATATTATAAAAAAGACCTATTTACATAATATGAAGGACTGTACCGAAATAATTTGCATAGTTATAAAAGAGTGGGACACAAAATCTCTAAGTTTTAATTAAATAATAGGACATGAGTAAACAGTAGAGATGTGAAAAGTTTGGAAATTAAAAACCATTCAAACAGAACTCTGTATGTTTGTACAAGATATCTTCATAAAATATTTCCTTCATTTTTAACTCTGAACTTACCTCATCCAGAAGTTGTCTCAGCCTTTGTAATTGTGCTTCTAGCTGTCTATTGTGATCCTCAAGGATTTGCATCCGTGCCTCTAATCTTCCTTTATGCTGTCTTAGAAGGCGAGCCTCAGCTGCCATATCATTATCACCAGTTCTCAACTCTTCTGGTGTTGATTCTGGAGTGCTTTTACTGCGTAAACGTTCGTACTCAGCTTGTAATGATGCGTTCTCTTCTTCAAGTTCCCTAAAGATGAATAAATACAATCTAAGATTTCATTTTACAATGATGAAGGTAAAATTTTTATATAACATTTCTATTGTACTCAATGTTTTGAGCATTTAGGAACATACTTAACTATTTTCAGAGTTTTCTCACTGTCCACTCGTCCGTCAAAATCGCTTATAATATAGGACAATATGGATTGACCCCCAATTTATAAATATTTTAAATTATGGTAACGAGGAAAAGGAAGAAGATGGTCACATTTTGGAAGGATATATTATGTTGGGTTACTTGGTATAAAGTATTGGAGATTTCATAACATTAAAAAAAAAAAAATTTTTTGCTAAAATAAACTGGAGGAGACATTTTTACAGGTGTTTGGCTTATGGTAAGATAAGGCAACTTAATAATTTTAAAGAAGATTAGTTACCTAATCATAGCTTCTAGTTCTTCTCTTTGTTCTGCATCGATGGCTACCATTATCTGTACAGGACTGCGAGGCACAGGCACTGCGTCAGATCCATTCAATGATTGACAATATTGTGCGATCAGCTGATGTTCATCCTCACTTAAAAACAAAACGAGAAAGAAGTTTAAATTAAGTTTTAACCATGATTTCCAGTGTATAAACAGTCTGAATATTAAAACACAATAACTGTCAAGCACGAGATGAAGCAAGTTTGTAAGACTCTATACTACACTTTGAAGAGGTATGTTTGGCTTTCAAATTGTAATAAATGTCTGTTTTAATTAAGTTATGGTCTATTTTGACAATTGATTAATCCTGCAAGGAGGTGTAAGAACCTTCATACTTATATTATTTATTGTTCAAAGATGTGTGTAAAATTAATGTTTGAATACTTTTGTTTTATACAAAAACAGAAATTACAGGATCATCATTATGGAACCAAACATCTTTTAGAGAATCTCAAATTAATTAGTCTAAACCTACACACACACACACACATATATATATATATATATATATATATATATATATATATATATATATATATATATATATATATATATATATTAAAACCAGTCTAAGATTTCATTTAATTTGTGTCTTGGAATAGTTCCATCAAGACCAGATAATGGCTGCCTTCTCCCTTTCCCACCCTGCAATGTTGGTATAGGAAGATTTATTCCATTTTCTAATCTCATTGATATTTATTAGTATTCAAAACATATAATATTGTTTTATGTAATGTTTTTGTTATATTGGTTATTAATATTAAGTGCCGAATACATATCAAATTGTCTATATTTTTATTTCAATTTAAAACTACAAAATGTAAACAATTTCATTTCATACAAATACAATTTTTGTAGTTATGACAACATAAATCACTTATTAGTTTAGGATATAGTTAATAACAGTTATGACTGATACATAGTAGGTTACTGTAAACTTGGCAATGCTTGATAAATCCAACTATTTTCACAACTTAAGTTATAGTAACTATAATAACAAAAATAGTAGTTATTACATAATTGTCAAAACATAACCACTTATGGCAATCAATTTTATCTGAATTGGTTTTTTCAGTTTTTATAAAAATGCTCAACTGCTACTGTATTTATTAAGAGCACACATTATCATAAAACCTGAGAAATGTGAATTTCAAATATAAACTAAAAGAAAGCATAATCATAAACATAAATTTTAAAAAAAATTGAATTTTATTATGATCACATATCATCTTCATTTCAAGTTAGTTTAGAATTTTATAAACTTGCATATTTGCAAGACTTAACCCTTAAATTACTAAGCTAAAACATGGTCTACTTCTCATTTAGAGTTAAATTTTTTTTTTTATCTCAATGTTATTTTTTAAATATAGATTCTTAGAGTTAAGTAGATACACACACAAAATACTCAAGTAATTTTGAATTAAAAAAAAAAATACGTTTAAAAAAATTCAAACTAATGTGGCGAGTTGGTTTCACCTTTTCTTTTATTTGTATATAAATTGGTTTTGTTACATATATGAGTCACTAGGCTATCATTGAAAAACAAAAGGCAATAATCTATTGGTTTAGTTTCACAATCAAAAATACTGGGTATACAAGGTCCAAGATTCACATTGCAGATTGGTATTGCATGGCTAGGTCCTGGGCCAGTGTTTGTAACATCATACCATTGATCATCTCTCTAGGCCTAGTCGTTGGCACTGGTGTAGGCCTAGGACAAACATGCTGTTCATTGTCACTTGTAAATTCATTTTCACTGTCACTAACATTGTTTAGAATTATATTTTCGCTCTCCTCTAAGTTTAGGTTATACACATATATGATGCTTGAGTATTTAGCATTCCGGCTACATATAAATCAACATTAGGATCATTAGGATTTGCCATTATTGTTATACAAAAAAATAAATACCAACAATGTAAACTTATATAAAAAAACAAGAACATATACAAAACTAAAACTTCGGAATAAATATTAGTCAGCTCACTGTACAAACAGCTGAGTGAAACAGATTGCATCTATAGGCGTAAGCCACGCTGAGAACACTTGCGATAGTAGATTATTTTGCTTTGGTGACAGAACATAGATCGATAAGACGTCATAGAAATTGTTTATATTTTGTCTAAACATATTCACTGAATATCACTCTGCACTCTATTGGAAGTTTCGTGAACTAAAGTATCATCTAAGCATATCTCTGTATTTTTGCGTTTAAAGGCACTAACCGTGCTAAAATATTGGGTCGTGCCGTGTTTAAAGGCGCTAGCTGCACGTCAAGGGTTAAATTTTACAATATTTTAAACACATAAAACAATATCATATTTTCATTCTCAATCAATTTGCTCCTAATATGTATTTAAAAACTTACGAATCAGGAGTAGAATTTGTGCGAGTTCGTAATTCTACTTCCGCTAAACGTGATGCATACAATTCAAGTCGTGAATGCATGTCTTGAGCTGCAAGAGTTGAATGTTGAGGCGAAGGTGCAGGACTTTCCAAAGCATCCCCTTCTAAGACTGTTTGTACAGGTAAGTAGCCCATGCGTGGGTGCTTCTTAAAATATCTTTTAGACTTGAATTTATTACGCAATGCTCTTGTAAAATCACGTACATCCTCTCCTGAAGTAGTCTGAAACATTATTAACTTCATGAAGTCATATTATATCTAATTTGGTTATATAAGCCTACATAATAATACAGTGGAACCTTGATAACTTGAATTTCGATAGCTCAAATTCCTTGATATCTTGAATTTTTGCCATTCCCTTTAAATTTCCCATGACCCCAATGCTAATTTTTCCTCTATAAGTTGAATATTTTAAAGAAAGATCCATTAAATTAGAAGATTTGATAAGGCAAATTGTATTGGTTTACTGGACGCACTGGTAAACTTCTATAACTTGAAAGTAGACACTTGCAACCTCTAAAAGTCAAAGTTGTGGCCAGCATACCTTTGTAAGTCAAAGTTTAGAGCAGCCGTACTGTGCGAGATGACAAAATTATTTTGTTAAGACGTGAACTTCCCTATTTCCTGGGTCCTTGCATTTTCCCGCATTTGAACTCAGTACAAAAACAGCTCTATTGTTCACCCTGTGTGTACGTATTTGTCTACCGTTCTGTATTTTATTAAAGTGATTGTTAAGTGCTGCAGTAAATTAGTTAGCATTTACTGCTATTACTGTATTTACATAAAATAATGTTAACTATATACAGTAATCTTATATGTAAATGTGCCGACTTTTGATTAAAATAAAGTTAAGAACTGTTGACTAAAACAAAATATTTGTACAGTAGTGTTTTATTTGATTTAATACTTATTACAGGAATAAAAATATAATCAGAGCACTCTGCTGAAGCGAATAAAGGTCAGTCACCTTGGGCCGTCTATAACTCGAATTATGTGTTAACTTGAAATGTTAGTAATTCACTTGAGATAGAATTATCAAGGTTCCACTGTACATATTTTTTTAATGTTTGGGGGGATATTTACAGAGTTTAAACTGGCCGATGTTAACAATTATGTTTTACTTTCTTAAGTGGTATGTGAAAAAACGATGTTGAGTTGTAGACGGATATAATATCTGTTTTGAGATTACCTAGGTCCAAAAAAGATGTTTTTAAAAATTATAACTGTCTTGGTCACATCTGTGCAGTGACTACAACCCAACCTCGTGGACAGATTTGAATCAAATTTGATAAATGGGCATATTTTGGCCATACCTTGCTATTTTGTTAATATGTCGATAACTTTTAATTTAGGAGTGGGTGTCATAAGAAAAAAACACAAAATTATGATTTCATAATAATCGATTTTAACAATCTTGATAATAAAACTATAAAATATACATGTTCTCAAAATTAGTTGTATCAATAATTTCATTCAAGTTTTATTGAAATGTGATATTAATGACTCAAACCTGTACGTAAAATTACAAGTAAAAACATATCATTGTTAAGGAATAATTGGAAAATATAATAATCTAGACCACTGAAATTAAAAATGGTTTAGGTCCATGGTTCATTTTCACTTTTTGACTGACAACTACAGAGCTGACATTTTTGGTGAACATTACTTTTAGTAGGTTTTTATCAGATTTTGGAGAAAGTTTGTGCAATGTTTTAGTACCATTTATTTAATTTGTAGGATTTATACGATAGTTTCTACACCCATTACTAAGTTTGAACTATCTATTATATATTTTTTTCCTTCTTTAATATATATTATGTTTTTATATCACACACAAAATTGAGTAAACTTGTCATTATACAGCTTAATTAAAAGTAGGCCTAATAATTAATTATAAACAGTTTGTGACAATGTGAAAAATCAGAGTTTATCATATGTTTAAAAGTACGCGGTAAAATACATGGAGGGAGAAGCTATTGAAACAATATTTAGTAAACTCATTTTAAAAAAAGAAAAATAGATTTTCAAGACTAGAAAATAAATGACCGTGTTTAATCTTAGTATAATTTATTTAATAAGAAGTGTTTATTAATTTGTGTGAAAAATAAGGGTATGTAAAGTTGTTGTAACAGCAAAGTGGTAACAGCAAAGAAAAAGACGCTTCCGGGAGGAAAATATCTCGTGGTTTTGGTTTCAGTCGAAGTCCAGTATTAGGTGTGGTCAGACGTATTTGGTCGGTAGAGAGACTCAACGGAATATAGTGAAAATGTATAAAAAAACTGTTTTAATCTAAAAGTATATCATCATAGACGAATACTAGTGAATAATGGTTACTCGTGAATAAACTTTTCTAATAAAAAGACAGAGAAACGTGTTTTTGAACAAAGTGATGCAATACTTTGCACGTGTTTGTACAAAATGAACAATAAATTTTAGAAACAGATCATTTTCCGGGTAGTGAGAATTCTGTAGAGATAGACTTTCCATTAAAGACAATAAACTCGCTATGAACTATTGTAAGAAAAACAAATTTTTGAGTGCTGTGCGTGCATACATATAACATGAACTTTCTTGAAAGCCACGATCGCAGTAGACTGCAAGATACGGGACGGTCTGAACTACCTTCGTCGGACAATTTTTTTATAAAAATTGGTGTTGTGGTATAAACACCCTATGTTAACTCTAGACTAATGAATTGTATTATATTTTGATATATGTGTTTTACATGTTTGATTTTTCTTTATCTGCTTAAAAAATATTTTTTAAGAAAAAATAAATTAATAAGATAAAATGAAATTTTCAATTTTAAAAGTGAATCTCTTTCATAGATTTACAAAGTAATTTAAATTCAAAAAGTAATTTCTTGTTGCAACATTTAAAGTAAAGATTTAAATTCATGGAATAAATGAAACAGTCTCCTTCAGAGAATAATTAAAATAAAGTATATTAACTACGATAATATTCATATTTAATTTCATAATATGCTTAAATAATATGTTCTTGTCTACAATATTTTATGTTTAATAAATCTTTATGTTAATATTTCAGTCAAAGTGTTTTCAATACTACCAAATTTCACTGTGTAAGTACACTTTAAAAAGAACTTTCGGCCCCAGAGATAATAAACTTAATAAATTTATTTTTTTTGATAAATAATGACCATTAGGTCTGGCGCCCAATAATTATTAAATAAATACTGTTAAATTCAAATCTCATCAATAAAATTAATAAAGTAAGAACTCTTCACGTTCATATAATTTTTTCCTTTTAAAGTAGCTTCACATTTTCTGTAACTCGTCTTATTTTGAATTACTTCAAGTTAAAGTAAATAAATGTATCAAAAGCTCAAATAAATCATATGACAAAAATCCACAAGATGAAGCGATGCATATTAATGTATTACAACTGCAACTATAGTTCCAATGACACTATCCTCTCAACAGTTATATTAAGAAGGAGAGTCTAAAACTCGAACACAAGATCTCACAAAAATTATGTTTACTTAATCAAATATGTTTCAAGGACAATGTCGTAATTCTTAGTGATACATGAACTACAATAACTAAACTAAAACTTTATTGTTGAAACACGTTTAATTAAGATCTCATAATTTTTGTGAGATCTTGTGTTCGAGTCTATCTAATATTATCTCACAAGTCAAGCTCAATTTTTATTTATAAGAAGGAGAGTGTTTATTTGAAGTAGTTCCACAGCTGCAAACATTGGAACTGGAATCATTCCAAGTGTGTAACTATTAAGGATATTTCTAATTGTAAACCATATGTTCCGGACATTTTCTACACATAGGAATGTAATTGTAAACTTATCTTAACACTTCAAGCAAGAAATAAAAAGAAATTGAACATCTTGATCAATTTCTTTAACATTATAAATGTACTCCATATTAATAATTGCGAGTTATTTAATAAAATATTATTTTAAAATTAAGTATAAAGACATACCGCTGTACAATACTCCTGCATTGGATGTGTTAACTTATGATTTTTAGCTTTACGTCCTGAGAAGAAGCAATTCTGGCACATGTCAAAGTTAAAACATTTCAAGCACCGATATCTGCAAGAAATCAACAATTTTATTTAAAAACTAAAATTGTAATAATATTAAAGACAAAAAATAATTAAATGAAACATAATTTTAAATCAGTATGTCTAGTTTTGATTAAATACATTTAAAAACTACATATTCTACATTAAAAAAAAAAAAAAAAAACTATTTTTCTATTGTGTGGGTGTTGACCTTTGTACATGCATGCTAACTTTCAAGTTTCTTATCTGAATGATTTGGCTAAAATTTCTGCCGAACTGACTGAAACTGACTGATGAAAAAATTAGGATTGAACAAAACTCTAAAACCAAACAAAATATTCTTGACATGACTTAATCTATACTCTACTAACCTGAATCCAACGATTGGGTATTCTTTACAAATATTACATTTAGCTTGATGTTTAGCTGTCTCTGATGCAGAAAATCTGTGCAAGACAGGCAACCAAACCATGCTCTGAGGTTCTTGTTGAAGCCAGTTGAGGAAATGTACAGCCTGTTGAAAAAAAAGAGAAAGAAAATTACAACTTTATAACTCAAGGTCTATAGTTTATTTCATGTATCCTATTTGAATCCTTCCATATCAAATGAATAGAAAAAGCTTTGTGATAGTTTCTATGAAATAAATAATTTTTGTCTTTCAGAAGAAGGTTTAAATTTCCGAGTCAAAGATCAAGGTTTAAAACAAACATACCTTGTTTGCCAGTATAACACAAATCTGTCTAATTCTTAAATCTTATCTTACTCAAAAACCATGCCATGAAATTTGTTAAAACTTGGGTCATTAAGGGGAGGGTACCCTGAAAATTGGTCAAAAACTGCCAAAATATGGAATATTATTTTTTAGTCCCTAATTATTTGTCAGGTCTTTCTGAATCAGAAAAGTATAATTTTTTTGCAAAAATTAATATATTTATATATAATAATAATTTTTGAAATAATGCTAACACGCGAATTTTGGTCAGCTTTTCGTTGTGTTTTTATCAAAACTGTTTTTTTTATAGTAATGTAGATTATAAATTATAGCTTAGATGATTTTTGTATTTTGGTGTTTTTGTTTTGTTGTCTTTGATATTTGCTGCAAACTGTCAGCTGGATGTCAGCAAAAACAGCTGTTTGAATAAGTAACAAACAGTGAAACCTTTGTGTCATCTGTAAATGGTTGTTGTTGTGAGTGAAACCTAACCTTATATGTTTGTTAGTGGTTATAAGTGGTGTTTTGGTTAGGTTAGGTTAGGTTAGGTTCTAAGAGAAGAAGAAAGAAGAATAAATCTAGAAGGCACAAAGTATGGTGCAGGAGACTTTTGAAATGTGTGAGTTGTTGTTGAGGAGCCTACATCGATTATGGCAATGGTTTATACATAGGTAAAGTTATGATTTATGCTTCTAAATAACTAATAAATAAGTATTTTAGACCAAAATAGTTTTTATTTTACCAAAGAAGTTATTTTTTAAGAAAAAACAAATCATATAAATCAGTAAAGTACATATTTTGTTCAAAAATCCATAAAAATGCTTCTCTTTTAGAAAACTCGCGATTCCCGACAGTTGAAATTTTCATGTTTTTAAGAATAAAAAATGCTAAAACTAAGAAAGTATTGCAGATACAACAATGAAACTTTGCATGATTGTTCTAAACATATACAGCTACAAATTTATGTATGGATTTACAAATATCTTTAGTAGTTGGTGAAAAAAAAATTTTAATCGTAACAAAAATTTTTTTAATAATTTTTCAAAATTTAAACTTTTTCAGAAAACTCCACAGAAGAGATATTTTCTTATGAATACATAAAGTTGTAGCCTATATCATATACTTCAAAATAACACTTCAAAAATGTGTCTACAAGCTATAGTTTAGGAGCCTTAGCGTTTACCGTAAACCTTTACAAAATTTTTTAAAAGGGGGGTGGGGGGGAAGGGACGTGAAAATAAGGCCAAAAACCGGTTATATTTCATGAAATAGGTTATATGTACATAAAAAAAAGTAGTAAACAATATATAATAACATAAATAGGATTTTAGAATTTTCAGGGTACCCTCCCCTTAAATAGAAATTGTTTAAACAATTTTTGAAAACCTCATTTTGTATCAAAAAAATACATTT
This sequence comes from Aphrophora alni, assembly GCA_963513935.1. Classification (NCBI taxonomy): domain Eukaryota; kingdom Metazoa; phylum Arthropoda; class Insecta; order Hemiptera; family Aphrophoridae; genus Aphrophora; species Aphrophora alni. The sequence continues at coordinate 97,361,856 of OY740769.1, read as the reverse complement.
CATGATAAAATTTGATATATATTTGTGAACTATTTATGCTAAAGACCATAGGTGATATGGTGGTATTCCATTTTAATAATTAAAACAAACACTATTTAGTATAAATAATCCACAACTTTATTTAAAATTTACTGACCATGGTTTCGCTAGTTACAGCATTGTCAAGGTAGTTCCACATTCATGGACAATGCTTGACAATGCTGTAACTAGCGAAATCATGGTCGGTAAATTTTAAATAAAGTTGTGGTTTATACTAAAAAGTGTTCGTTTTAATTATATATTTACATAAATAAATGATAGGATATTTATGTTTCTGCTTTTCAAACTCTATAAAATGTTAAAAATTTTGGAAAAAAATAATAATAAGATTTTGTTTTAGACCTAGCCATATCTATAAAAAAAAATCAATGGATATATTGTCTCTACTATCTGATCAATGAACCAATTGTCATGTTTTTTTCACTAATATATATTTTTAGGTATAATTGTGCATTGTGAAGTAGATTAAAAACAGTTTTGATTATAAAACCCTCCAAAATAAAAATACATATATATTAAGAGTTTTGCAGCTGCTTGGCATTATTTTATAGTTATATTTATACACACAAAAATACTCAGTATTAAATAGTTTTAACATCCCTATTAATTCATGCATACACATATAAAGTGAATGTTACAAAAATAATTTTTTTAATTACCTCGATTGTAGTTTTATCTTTGCCAGCCTTCTCAAAACAGCTGCGTACAGAAGGTTCAATATTGGAGCCTCCGAAAGCAGCCACTTCTCCTAACTGCCTTGGCACCTGAATGCAATCATGTAAAAGTAATCCGAGCTTACGTTGATCTACTAGGCGGTTTGGATCTGCGATAAGTCTAAATAAGTCTGAAAAAACACAAATAATTTATTGTTAAATCTATAATGATAATTTATTTACTTGATATAAAATGTAGCTTGAATTATTTATAATTTGAAAAAAGGGCAATGGATGTATTTGCACAATTAGACATTTGGAAAATTCACCCACTACAAATATCCAATTTTAGAGATGAGCAAAGTTCAGGATTTTTTAAACAATAATTAAATATTATTAACACTGAAAACGCGTGAATGGCACAAGCCAAGCAAAATTAGCAAATCAACCCTATTAATTTTCTTTTTCAAAAATAACATTATAATTTATGACTGAAAATTACTGAACTGGCTTTTTGATGACAAATAGTTTTGGTTAGTTTTTAATTGGTTTTGGAAGTGAATGAGAAAATTAGTGTAAATTTTTTACATAATTTATTATTTGCTGAATAGATTTTATTTGCCGGACTTTTCATGATATTAAGATTGTATTTAACAATTTATTTAGATTAAGTCTGGAATTTGTCTGTGTTGTCTGATCTCCATCAACAAAATATTATGTTAATTTGTTGGAAAAGGTACAAAAGAGGTTTTTACATGTGTTGTATTAGAAAAATTTGACTTTAATGGCAAACAAATTTGGACTATTAGATACAAGGAAATAATGAGAATTTTTTTAATGAATTCGTTGGCAGTTACACTAGATTTATAACATTTGAGAGGAGTTAGGAATTATATAATAGTTGTTTCTGAAATCCTAAGCCAAATATTGTGGTATTTTCTGGCTTATTGTGGAAGGATTAAAAGACCCTTATTCAGGAGTTTATTATAAAAGGTGCTCATGCATTGTCTTTACTCAACTCATCAGTTGCTCTACATAATATGGTTGCACACATTGTAGACGTTTCCTGGGATTTGCCTTTATTCTGAAAAAATTCACTGTGTGGATTGAAAAAAAACTTTGAATGCAATGAAAGATCTATCTGATTTCTTCTTTGTTTTTTGTTTGTTTTTGTAGTGTAAGTCTAACAGTTTTCTTTCATATACTTTTTTGTTTCTACATTCTTTTGTTTTGTGTTTAAATTTATATAATTTTTCTTCATAGTTGCAGGTATTGATTGTAATCTATGTATTTGGGTAGAATTTAGGTTTAATAGTTATTTCTAAGCTTGTTTCTATAAATGTATGTATGAATGTTTATCTATGTATATATGTATTTCTATAAATCTGTAATTCTTTAAGACTAGGACACAACACTTTTTTTTATATAATAGTGTCCTATTAATTGGGTCTATGACCTGTTGTTAATTAATTGGGGCGGTTTTTGTTACAATTTTATATCATTTATATATAGTATTTACGTATGATATTATGTCATTGTTAAAATAAATATATATTCAATTCAATTGTTCAAAATACACATGGATATCCCTGGATCCAGATTTCAAAATGTACACAATTAACTTTGTTGGATATCTTACGACTTAAAAAGGTTTAGTGTTTTTTGCCAACAAAATAAAACTGTCCCATCTTTAAATTTACAGATTTTTTTTTTCTAACCAACTTGTTCAAATTATTAGAGATGGTTAATTTGTGACAAATTTGAAGTAAATCTTCAAAACTTGCAATTGTTAAATTCACGGAAGTCATGATAGTCTGGGAATTCAAGTTTGCTTTAATGGCAGCTAGAATAGCTATATATATTTTAAAAAATCATAAACTATGAAATTAAGATTTGAACAGCTGGATAATAATCCACGATAATATAAAAAACTAGATTATGAAATAATAATGATAATGTTATTTGGAACAATGTGTACAAGAAATTAATCATCTTCAAACAATCTTAATTAAACTTCTCAATGAAATAAATAGGTTCAACGTACTCAGTTCTAATTTCAATTCAAAATATTGAAGATACTTACACCTATATTTTTCCTCTAGATGTCCTTTGCAAAGTAACACAAGCCCAACTTTAAAAGAAAGGACTCGCACCTGTCCTGTACGTTGACTGAAAAAAATAATAATGTTCATAAAAATGCTTAAGTTAAATAAAGTAGTGATAATTTTACAATGTTACTACTGATATTGCTAGCTTATATAAGCAAATTATATTTATTTATATACTAACATGAAAGACCCAAACATAATATTAATAAAAATCAATTCTAGTATACACATAGTTTCCAAAAATTACATTATGGGTTCTCCAATATATTTTCTCTAATCTGTTTTATTATTAACTGCATGGGTTTAGTGTGTGTTTCTGTATGAAGTTGAAAATGATTAGCAAACCGTACTTAGTGAAGAAAACAGATGAATTGTAAAGATGAAAAAGGTAATGTAAGAAATTAAATGATAAGCTTGTATTGTATCATAGGATAATATAAACGGAATTAAATGGTTATAAACCAACATATTCGTAGAAATGTATAAGTACAATGCTAGATTACAATAAAATTTCGATTATCAGTCACCTATGAAATTGAGGGGGGAGGGGAATAGAACATAGTAAAACTCAATTAATCAGAGGAACAAATCCAACATTGATAGAGGAACTAAAAATATATTATCCTAAACAATAAAGATATTAAACAAGCATCATTAGGTGTCAATTTGATACATTGTATCAAGAAAAGATCTGTACCTTGATACTCTAAACTGATACAATAATCAAAGTATAAGGTCATTACATATCACTAACTACTCGAAACAAGAGCCCATGTGTGGCTTGTATTCAATTGTGCTGAAATCAAAGATGTATGTGTTCTCGACTGATCGGGCCATACATTGCCAAAGTGATACTTAAAACGATACTCTTATTAGGGTACGTTAACTGACAAGAATCATGTGGAAAGAATTTTTGTATCTTGTTTCACAGTTGGCACTGTTGATGTTCCTATCTGATATTGGAGATTATAAAAAATTAAGAACGCGTTTTATAAAATGATTACAATTCTAACTACGATTAAATAGTATTAAAAACTGTAAATAAATTTTCAGAAAGTGTTTATAAAGATGCAGGATACCAAAATGAAATTTAAAAAAGGGGATTTATCTTTATGGTGATAAATTGAGTAAATTAGTGTATATAGTCATAAATAATTATGTATACATGAATATTAAAAATATTATTTATTTCCATATACATATGAATATATGTATATTTTTATCCATAATAGCTGTTCCTGACATGAAAAGTATCAGGTAAATATATCAGGTACCGGACAATATCAGTATCATGTATCAGGTACAAAAATATCTTTATACAATGCGGATCTAAAACATTTAATTTCTGTAGACGTACATGAGCAAATATTTAGGAATTATCAGAAAATATTATTTATAAAAGTGTAAATAATAAAATCTGTATTGTTTATATATTTAGAAGCGAACAACCATACTTTTAGTGCTTAGTCCATTAAATATTCATAGGCTTTTGTCTTTCAACATATTAGGGAGCCACGTCAATTCATTCTTTAACATTAGCGAGTAAAACCGGATTTTATTCAACAATTGACACTACACTATGTCTTTTGTTGGATTCCATCAGAAATCTTATTCAGCCGACAGGTGCAGTTGCAAAGACAAAAGAATACAAGTTGGGAGCATGGGATATTGGAATATCTGTCTTTACATCTTCTATTTTTAGTACAGTCAAGTAAACTAGTGACACAGACAGTCAATGCAAAGATTCAGTTGATCCAAATATGCAAAACGGGTTTCTATTGAATAATTAAAATAATATTATGGTAGAATAATACAGACTGATTAGATAACTACAGAAAGATAGATCAGTATTTATAGTATGTAGCTTATCTATAAATATGCACCATTTGCAACTAAGGTGAAAAACCATAAAGGTTATTCATTGCCTACACTTGTAGATGTAAAAACTACAAACTACATAATATAATACTCTATGTGCTCTATTAAACTTAACCTAAAACTACATAAACATGATAAATATTAACAATACAAGATTTAGTTACCAAATGTAAATTAATATCAAATTTAGCAAAAAGTTAAGAATATATTATTACACTACTGTAAAAAGGTCCTGCAAGATTATACTCTGTTGTAAAGATTCAGACGAGGGAGTTGCAATATCCAATCAAGCAACTCCCGACATCCCACGAATTGAATTTAGTAAGCCAAATATCTTCTGCAAATTAATCATTCCAACAAGTCCAAAAGAATGTATGTATGATGAAACCTTGATAACACAAATGTCTATAGTTCAAATTCCTTGATATCTCAAATTTTTGCCATTACCCTTCAACTTCCCGTAACCCTCAATGCTTATTTTCGCTCTGTAAGTTAAAAGAAAGAACCTCGATAAGAAAAATAGTTTTCGATTTTTCCTGGATGCACTGGTAAACCTCTATAATTCGAAGGTAGGTGCTTGAAAACTTCTATAAGTAAGTTTTAATAAAATCAGCTCTATAACTAGAAGTTTTGGCCAGAGTACCTTTATAAATCAAAGTTTAGAGTAGCCATACTGTGTGAACAAAATTTTCATGATAAGACGTGAACTTCCCCTTTCCCGTATCGTTGCATTTCCCACATTTGGGCTCAGTATAATTATATTGTTCACTCCGTATGTACGTCCTACGTTATCATTAAAGTTTTGTTTTTGATTAAAGCTATTGTTAAGTGGTTTGTGCTGCAGTAAACTAGTTAACTATTTATTGCTATTAATGTATTTACATAAAATAATATTAACTATGTACAGTACTGTACTGTTCTTATTATGTATATATAATAAATTTTAATTAAAATTATATTAAACTATGTTTTTTAAAACAAAATACTTGTACTGTAGTGTTTTCTTTCACTTATTCCTTATTACAGGATTAAAGGAATAAAAATGTAATCAGAACTCATGGCAATTTAAAAAGTCAGTCAACTTGGATCCTCTATAACTCGAAGTCGGTGATTTTCACCCTCGATAACGCAAACCTTGCAATCGTGAATTATTTGATAACTCGAAATGTTAACCCTTTTAGGACCAACCATTTTTCAGGGGGTGTGTAAAAAGTGTAATCTGAATTTCGGCAACAGGTTTTAAAAACTGCACACTATAAGAATAGACTTATTTGGCAAGTTTTTTTTAAAAAGTAACAAAATATTTATTTATAAATGGAATTAAAATTTTTTTTTGAATTGAAGATAAATAAATGGACTCTTTAATAAATGAACATTTTAGCTGAAATAATATATATTTTTATTTTAAAACGCCAAAATTGGGAAAAAATTTTTAATTTCATATTTAAATTTGAAATTCAAATTTTCCTATTTTAAAAACAAACAAAAATTTTACTGTGGGAAACTTGATTTTTATCATTTTTATTATGTTCTATATTAATCCTGAAAATTTCATAAAAAAAAAAAAAAAATTTGTACAGAAACAACAAAAATATAGAAAAAATTAAAACCTAACCTAACCTATACAGCTGATCGCACAGATACGCGCAGAAAATAAACACAGTTTGTTTGTCTATTTTAAAATATTTATTCATATTATGAGTTAATAATGATTATTACATTTATTATAAATGACATTATTTAGTCTTCAAAAATAACAATTTTATTACTTTTACCTATTTAATTACGTTGAAATTAATTTTTTCGCAAATGAAGAAATATCGTCAAATGGTCTTTTACGCATTGAAATAATTTGACGATATTTCGTCAGATGGTCTTTTGCGCATATTTTAAAATTGACGAAATATCGTCAGATGGTCCTAAAAGGGTTAATAATTCCCTTGAGATTCGAGTTATCAAGGTTTCACTATACAGTAAACACTCTCTGATCCGGATCTCTGATATCCGGAAACTCCGACATCCGGCCGTCGTATACCATCGTATAAAAAATAATAATAATACAATTTTCTATACAAAAATAATATTTTCGGGCCGAATAGTAGTGAACGATGTTTTTGAGCTGGGCACTAGGCAGTAGTGCGGTTCTGATTCCAATAATGTCGAAGATAGCGGTAGGGGTGTGCGTAAACAAATCATGACTCATTGCGAAGCTTTTCAAGCACTTGAACAGCTGATAGACTACGTGTAAAACAAGAAGTCTTATTAGACTTAGTCGTATTTTTCTTAATGCTATTTCTTGCATAACCTGATTAATTTTCATTAGCGTGTTGATTATGCCCGAAATGGATCTAATTTTGGTTAAAAAATTGACGATATCACTTACCTATCATAAACATTGAGCAGCCAATTGACAGCTAAGTCGAGACAGAGAGGCACATTGACAAGTGAAGGATTCTCTGCAGCCAACAGTTCATACAGGCTTGCCAACACAGTTACCATGTCTGTGACATCAAGCAGTTTATCATTTTGTGCACGCAGGCCATGACTGTCAAATGATTCAATCGCACGTGATAAACTAAGTAAATCCACTGCAAAAAAATTTTTGTGTTATTAAGGCAAAAACAAAAATAGGACGTTTAAGAGTTATTTAATTTTATGTTATTTTCTCCCTATACAGTGTGTTCCACGAAGATATTCCATGTTTGACTTGTCATGGAACAGTTGTTTTTGGACTAATTTGCTCAATATTTTGAATGTTGTATTTGATCCATAGAATGTTTAAGTAAATATCTTGGATGCAAACAAAATAGTGGCTGTTTAAAATAAAACACAGTTTTTGGATAATAAGATTATCTTTATTTTATTAACTATAATTGTTATTTCATCAAAAATTTTACTAATTTTATAAACACATTATTTATAAAAATTAGATTCAATTAAGATTTCTAATGTGACGAAATAGTCGTTATCAAATTGATATGTGAGTAATTTTACCTAATGTACCGTAATATAAAACACTTAATAAAAACTTACGGCACATTCGCTTCTGTACAGTCCGAAGTTTCATCGCTGTTCTATAAGCAGAAAATCTAACTTCATTGTATTCGGACAAAGAGTTCATTAAATCCATCATCTTCGGATGGTCCCAGTGCGTTGTCTCCAGCTGATGACTGTAAATTAAAATATCATAAAAGAATGTTACTACATTTATAAATAAATAGTATTTAATATTTACTAAACCCTAGAACTGAAAATTATCAACTCATAACATCTAAGGTTTTCTATTATCCACCTTTTAATAATAAAAAGTCATAGATACACCTTTTTATACATTATTTCTATGATTTTGGAAAATTCTGAATAAGAAGAATATATGTGTAACAATACCAAAATAATATATTTTTTTTGGAAAATTCTATTTGATAAGTTCAAATTTTTTGTTCACATATTAAAACAAAATATTTGAGATATAAAAAATGCACATAATGTTACAATGGTGTATTTCTCACAGAGCAGGCAGAAAACCGAGCAAGTGAACAATGGGTTTACTAACTAGACACTGTCCAGCAAAGAGCCTGTTGGTTCTACTTCTACATAACGGAGACGGCAGTACAGCTTTTGTGGAAGTGTGAAGTATTGAATGGGATATACTCAAGTATTTTGAAAGGCCATTTTCTGAAATATTTAGGGGTGCTGATTCTCAAGGTTTTAATGGATTTCTAGGGTCTTAAGGTGTATAGAGAGGACCTGGCAGGACTTATAGCTGAATACTCCACCATAGATCAATTCAAGATCGCAGTGAAGAAAGGTGGTCATAGCTTAAAGATATAAAAGAGAGTAGGGGGAGGGGAGAAATGTAACATTAAACTCAAGATTATTTCTCCATCATAACTTTTATTTAGATTTTTTTTTTTAAAACAACAACACATTTAAAAAAAATGTTGCTATATACATTGATAAATATTTTAAATTATAAATATTTATAAAACATACCCAATAGTATAATCTAACCAATTATATCTTCTACCACAATACAGGGTGAGGCAGACCACCCGTACACAATATATAGTGGGTAAACTAAATGAGGTAAATCCTTTGTAACAAGGAAACCCCCCTATTCTACCCCCAAAGAATTTGGAGAAAATATTTTGAAATCTCCAAAACTCGAAAAGGGTAGCTTTTTGGGGTGGGGTTAGTGTTTGTAAAATTTTCAAACGTAACGGTAAGTTAAGTGATACCTCATTTTAAAGGTATTTGTTCACTGATCATTATAATAAAAACAGTTTTCACTTATCTTGATGCTCTCATGTACAGGGTAGTCCAAAACGTCTAAAATTCAGGGTTTTACAGTTATTTTTATTGCCACCACCTAAAATAATGTATAGGAATACAATTTTTACCAAAGATTAATGAATGGACACCCTTTCCAAAAATATCCTTAAATGTCCCATTACCCCAAAATTTGAACATTTAAAAAATATATAAAATTTTGGAAAATGTAAGAGCTTGAAAGTGAAAAAACTCAAATATCAACGTAGGTTGTGTTGCCCTTCGTTAAAATGATCTTTAAAAAACACAACCTTTTGAATGCAGTTTCGAAACTGTTGAAGATAGAGTCAAAGTTTAAATGCAGAAAATATTTGTTTTTTCTGTTGTTTTGGGGTGTCTGTTGTTATGAAGGATCTACCTCATTTATTTTACCCACTATACATTGTGTACAGGTGGTCTGCCTCACTCTGTATAACTGTTCCAACACTGTCACTGTCAATATCTCTCATAGATATGAATCATTTTTTCTCAAGTAATTTGGAAATATAATTTATTTTGTAAGGATTACTTGTTAACTTTTTAGGTTCTATCAGAAACACAAAAGAAATAGAATTTAGCAATGATATTAGTATATATTGGTAACTGTTGACAAACAAAACAGTTGATTTTTTAAAGTATGACTAGCCTTGGTATACAAAAATGGTGACGTATTATTGATATTTAAAATAAAAATTGAACTCTCAACTATCAATTGACACTAACTCAAAGGAATGGTCAAAAAATGGTGATTTATAACTTTTTGTAAACATTTCAATAAATGTTGTAATTATGAGACTGACATTGAAGTAATTATTAAGGAACATTTAAGTAAGTAGTGATTATGATATAGTTATATTTTCTATGACTAAAAACAAACTAAACTATTTGTCAACAACATATAATAACATATATAACATAATAACATAATTATGTATTTATAATAACATAACTTACTTTATATAGTAAGGCACTCTATTTTGTGTTGTTGCACGCTCCCACGGATGATCGACAGAGGCAGAGAGGAAGCTCTGATTGGGAGGGGCTCCATCTTTACCAAAATCGCGTAATTGTTTATATCTGTCATCTACGGCTACTTGGAGGAGTTTCCACCTAGAAAAATACACAATCATCATATAGAAAATAAATCAAGATGTTATGAAAGTTGGTGTGGTAATATAATTAAATTTATTTATTTTACTTTCTCGGTTTTATAAATATAGTCAAACATATTTTTACTATATTTAGTGATATGAGCTAAATAAAAAAATAAAACAAATGAAACAATTTGACCAAGTCAATTTAAACCTGTAGCTTAATATATTAGTGTTCTACCAAAAGCAGGACTTTCAGATTTGAATCCTTGCCTGGTAATTATTTGTTCCTTTTAGTGAATTTTGTAAGGAAATACAGCAATTAATGAAGAATTAAATAAAGCAATAAAGCTAAAGTTTCAAAATTATTTTAATAATATAAATGAGCACAATTGTTTCGCCTTGCAGCTTCATCGGGCAACTGATGCCCAAGTTGAAACAATTATAGCTCATTTATATTATTAAAATAATTTTGAAACTTTAGCTTTATTGCTTTATTTAATCGTTGAATATGGAGTTTCAACAAGAAATATCTGCTGTTACATTAAATAATAATTAATAAAGATATTTCTCCCCTCCCCAAAAACCTGTCATAGATTTTTGTTCAAATTCATTCACATAAATACCACATATTTGTATGAAAAATAATCCTAGACAAATATTTCTATATGAATATGGCTTCAATGTATCAGTCATAATTTGCAAACAATTTCATTCAAACTTTGTACCATAAGTTCATATTTACAATTGATCAGTCAAGTTGAGTGGTGAAATAAATTGAAAAATCCAATATTTGTTTTTAAAATTATATTAACACAATTTGATAAATAAAACTAAGAAATCATTGAAAGTACACACATTAACTAACTACAAATTATGTTTTTGTAGTGTAGAAATATGTTTTTAAAATTTTGGAAAATGTGCACCCCTCATTTTGTAGTAAATTTTTTGGTTTCTAACTTTTAAAATCAGTTTTCTTATATTTAAAATCGGTTAAAAATAATTCATCATAATATAAACTAAGTTTAGAATAAAATATCATAGTTTTGATCAGTTATGACAACGCACCTCGTGTTGAGATCTTGAATTTTATTAATATTTGATGGAGCAACTATAATATTATTGGAATTAAATAGGGCAGCTTGGTCATTCACATCATCCAGGCATCTCTGCAATGGTGACAGCTTCTCACCAAATTTCTGTAACATTGTAGTAAAGTGTTTTACAAAAATATATACCATGTATGACAATAATTTAATCACAAAACGTAAAGCTACTAAGTCAAATAAATGAATAACTCCATTGCATAAGTCAAATAAATGCAATAAAAGATGAGGTTATATTGCAGTAATTATGTCATCAATGCTACATCTATTATAATATTTATAACTATTGATGATTTATGTTATTCAAACAGACTTAAAAATGTAATCTTATCATAATTTAAAAATATGAATGTGTAATACACTGAAATTGATAAAACATAAATTAGCTACCTAGGACACAATATTTTGAGAAAAAAATGTAGGCCAAAAAATTTGAATAGGGAACATTTTACATAAAACAATTTAAAAAATTGACACCCTTATTCAGAGCAACGATCTCGCCTTTCTAATAGGTGTACTACAATTTATGCAACTCATTGAGACAAAAGCAAACTAATTACTCTCGTGGTTATGGCAATTGAATGTAATGTCGCTCAGTCCCTCAATTTTCAAGAGCTAATAAAAACTTCTTTTTTTTTAATGAAAGAAAGGCGAAAAACTATCATTACTTGAAGATTTTATAAGTACCTGAAGAAACTATGAGCATGGATGTACCAACTTTATAATGAACTTTTTAAATCTTACAGATGTGATTGATAATGTGAGAATAGCAAGTTTTTTAATGATAATATTAATAACTTTTCAATAATACATAATTTTAGACTTCTTTAATGTTGGCAACCGATATATGTTGTATATATTTATATTGTGTTGTTTTCATAGTAACAATTTTAGTATGTAAATAAAAGCATGTGGTGTACAAATAAGCTACTTTTTATTATTGTCTGCCCAAAATATACTATTGTTTATTATCATACTATTGTAATGGCTGACAATCCTGAAATAACTTTTTATCGAGATTTATTTTAAAAAATACAAAAATACGAAGAATATTTATTCAATGGAGTTTTTTTATAAAACAAGATTTTTTTTTTCCATAATGTTATAATAAAACTATTATTTCAAGTTTATATCAATAACGATTTGGAAGGAAGGGCGCAACCAACTTGATTGCCTACTGTTGCAATTTATCTGAATATGGTATTGATTATAATCCATGCACAAACAATTCTTATCAAATTTGGTATGTTTGCATATTTGGCCGTATCATGAGGAATTTTAAAAAAAAAAGTTTATTTTCAATTTGGAGAAAACAAACATTTTAGTAAAACAACAAATTTATATTTTCTCAAAAATAGGTAAAATAATTTTGTTCAAATGTGGTTCTTAAAAACTTGTCAAATTATAGTTTTCCAAAAACTCTAGAGTTTTTGATCAAAAAGTGAAAATGGACAAGGACTCGAGCAAATGTGACTTTAAAATGGGCAAAAATGAGTTACATCAAATTTTGGTAAAATGTGAAGGTTTTACTGAAACAAATGTGAAAAGCTGGATGTAAAAGTAAATTGAATACTAATAATTTTGAAATAGTTTGCTGCAAATTTTGAGATTACAGATGTGTATGAAAGTTATTACAATATTTGAATACATTTTTTTGTTTGTAGTTAAATGAACAGGTTACCTGTAACTCCCCAATCATTTCAGGTACTTGATTTAAGTCCGTTGGGTTGGTCCAAGCATTCTTGATTCCTTCTGCAGATGATAATCTTGAAGCTGCATCATCTACACTCTTCTGGAAGACTCGCATTTTCTGTAGAAATAAAACATTAATAAATTATAATAACAAAAAACATTGCATTCAAATACATGAAATCAACTATAGTTGTAACTTTGGAGTAAATGAAATTTCAAAAACTCACCTCAGGTAATCTAACCTTTCCGATTGATTGTGTTATTCAATGTAAAAATTATAACTATTGTGAACAATGAGGATTGTTGACACATGAGCCCAAGAAATATTCACTGACCCTAGTATCTTTGGAAGTAATTTGGTTATAATTTAGACTCACGATAATATTCTTATATAGGCTACACATCAAGTTACCCAAAAATCCCATTTTTAATGGATGAATTTAAAAAAAAAAACATGCTATTGTAAAACTTCATAGATTTGGCAAATATCCTCCAAAATTGAGTTTTTAGGAGGTAACTCAAAAATATTAAATGGTAACTCTTATCCAATGATATTTAAGTTATCTAGTTTTGTCGGCAAAACCTTATTTGGGATTTTGGTTCAGTGGTATAGGAATGATTGGGGGGACGGGGTTTAATAGAGTTTTGGAAAATATGACATATTGCACCTCATTGAAAAACTCATTTAATGTAGAAAACTCGATTTGTGAGTAATTTCACATTATAAGCTGCAATTTTTATTAGAATCAACTGAATGAAATCAGATTTGCAGTTTAGTTTTCTACACTAAATAACCTTTCCAATGAAGTATAAAGTACAAACTTTAAATTATATTCTAGGGTTCACAATAGTGTTCATTTGATGATTTCCATTATGGAATGAGAGCAACTATAATAGCACAATTTCCAAACCGCTACTAACATAACACTAACAAAACATTTCTGATTATGTCAATTACTCTAGGTGTAAACAACGGTGTTACAGTACATGGATAGTTGTAGTTGTAATTAAGTTTTGCAATTTTGGAAATGTTATATTAATGGAAGCATAACAAAAGCTGACAATAGAAAAGTTAACACTTGTAAACAACTATTTTTTGTTCTGTGTGAATATATCTGTGTAATATCGTTGTTTTATTATACATACCTCAACATAATCTGTAAATGGTCTAAAAACAAAAACTAAGACAACCACACAGTATAAGGAAAAACATTTGGTTGTTTTAGAGCTTTCAAAGGCTGTGGTTACAGTTCTAATGAGCTGATATGATAAGATGTAAAGTTCTTTTTGTGATCATCTTTATAGCAGACCTCAAACCCTTAATATAATACATGTAGACATTTAAGCCAGACAAAATGAGCTATTAAAGGGTCACATTGGACCTAGTTGGGAAAGAACTAACTGTTTCAAATTGCTAAAAATAGGACTAAAAAAAAAAAAAATGCAAATTCAAGAAATACTAGTAAAGCCTAGCTTTAGTTGCTAAAATATTGCTGTCTTCTTCTATTTTTGAGGTTATGTTGTTAATTTTTTAAAAACAATCTCTTTTATTTTATTATTGCAAAAAACATTGTGCTATAGATGTAGAATTTAAATTGCACAAAATGAGCAATACTGTAGGATAATTCCTGCAAATAATATGTTATCCTAAAAAAATCGAATTTTAAAATAGGTCATTTTAAAATTTACCAATCAATTTTTATTATCTGAACTTGTCAAATGATTCATAAGATGATTGAAACCTATACTTCAAATTTGACAAAAACTGGTAGCTATACATTTTTTACTAACAGTAACCAAAACAACTTTTATCAATAACTAAAATATCTATTTTAGAAAGTCTTAACATACAAGTAATGCTTTGTAAGTTATGTCTGCTCATCGTTGCTAGCAAGACTTGCACTGGTGCACTTTGCTGGCATAATATCAGGTTTCAACAGTGTTGACGGAAATTTGGGAAGCCTTGGAGTAGATCAAGTGATAACTACTGAGTCATGACATGACTTCTCGCATATCATAGGGAAGTGTAGTAGGCCTAAGGGGAAATAGTAAAATGATACGTTCGTTGAAGAGGCTTTATCAAGTCATCTGGACTTTCTGCAATTCATTCATATCTGTCTGCGTTCAGGCCTGGAAAGTGAATAATCGATTGATTTAATTAATTTTTTCCAATTTATTGGCGAACTATAGTTTTCTTCCGATTTTGAAATATTCGGCTTCTTAAATCGGTTCCAATGGTTACTCATATCTATTGATCGTTAATTTTGGATGGTAATTTTTAGGGAGATGGCATCATTATGAATAGGCCTACGTTTGAACAAAATTAAACTTGATCAAAATTACAAAGTGAAAGAAAACGCATTAAACACTTTATTAAAGTACAAGACGACGTTTCAATTGTGCAAAATTGTGTTTCCTTTCATATGGTGATTAAAATTTCCACAATGCTTATAATAGTGAATTCATCAAAATTAAAAAATGTAACTTGTGTTTGAGACATATAAATTTGATGAAAATCGGTATCATGTTCGGGCTGTACTCAATTCACTGTCTACAGATAAGAAAAAAATTCAGAAACCATTTTTTTCGATTCGGAGAAAACATAGATGCTCCCTAATAAAATTTTCCCCATCTATGTTTGCCAGAAGGTAAAACATTCCTGTTAGATCTCAGTGACTCAGCCAGAACTAAGATATGGGGAAAATTATAGTTTTAAAGACAAACAACAATTTGAGACTATTTGCTGTCTATAAAGATTGCCTTTAAAAGTTATTATAAATCAAAATAATATAAAGCTAAACATAAAATTATATAAATAATTTCAGATGGGTAATTTAAAATTATGCAAATTAGTAGTGTGAGCTTTTAACTGTAGCCTAATAAAATGATTCAAAATGGTAAGGTTTAAAAACCCAAAACAAATACATCAAATTACAAGTAGAAACAATTAGATGGTTATATTATATTAACGAAAATTTAGTCTTCAAAATTTGTGCTTTGTTTTTTTTTTTTACCTTTCGGTCATCATCGTCTATTTGAGCATTAAAACTGATACTGACAAGTAGGTTACATCCGATCATTGTCACTAGTTTTGTACAGACATTTCGTATCTCACGTGACTGTACAGTTGTAATATTGTCAGAACGTGTTAAATTAATTTCTAAAGAGATTTGTATTTGATTAATAACGTCACGGCTTTTAATGAGTTGCATTTATTTGTTGGATGTGTGAAAAGCCTTAAGGGGCTGTCTTAAGTCTCATTATTCCCCCACACTGCGGTTGTTGCACCATATTTTTTACGATCTTTATGTTTACTAATAAAGGTTATTTGTTCAAGTGCCAGGAAACATCTTATATCCAACAACTTCAATGTTTATTTAGCAATCTATGGTTCCATGCTTGCGGTTCTATTTTAAAACTAGGCTTCGGTTAAAGAATTATTTTCGTTGTAGGGATATCTTAATTCTGCTTGCAATTATACAAAACCTGGCTCAATTTTACAAACAGACCTACTCGTTTATCTTTGTTGATTGTCCTTTACATTTACGTGAACTTAACTAAACGAAATGCCTACTTCATCAAAAATAGCTTAGTAGTCAGTAAACACTCGTTTTAAAAGAAATAGTCCTTACTTTCTTTTACACGAATACGCAAAACCAAAGGTCTGATCAAACAAAAATATCCATTGTCTACGGTTGTTGACAAAGTGGCATTTTGTTCATTTAAATTAGTTTGCAAACAGCTGATTTCTCAACAGTTTCACTTTGCCCACTACTTTGCTCACTCCGAATGGCAACCGGACAAAACGAAATTTAGGTTAAGTTTATTTGAATTGATTTATAATATACAGGAAATGTCCTGTATGTAGGATAGATCAATTCTTACATGTAAAATAACATAAATAAACAACAAAAAGGAAAAATAAAAAGTTGAAAAAGGAAGTAATTATTCATGAAGATGATTGACAGTGTATGTACACGGATAGTATTTTTCGTTTGCGGAGTTTTGAAGTTGGCAATCCCGTTTCCTCAACAATACACCTAAGTTATTTGTAATATTCCTAAATAACCTCAGTTTTGACGTGAGAACTTCTACTCAGTGTTGATGTGTTGTTTAGCATTACTACTATATTTTGTGTAGTTAGTTTTAAAATATGGACAGTTCAGAGGATGAAAACCTGTCAAATACCCCGCCTAAATTAGCGGAAAAAGTTAACAACGTTGTACTAATTGTAGTTCCTGTCAAATCAAGGAAAAAGTACGACCGCCAGTAAGAACTGTTTTTATTCACAAAATAACAACTGTAGACAAAGTATAATGTGCAATTCGTGAGCAAAGTGTCTTTTTTAAACTGGATAAAATTGACGCACTCGGCAAGCCTTGTGCGTCAACATTTTTCTCTCGTTTAAAAAAGTGCCACTTTGCTCACTAGTTGTACAAATAACTATTCTTCACTATTTTTCTACAAAAGCCTGTTCGAGAATTATCTGTAAAACATTAGAAGTTATCGAGAGTTATACTAAATACACTCGAGATAAATTAGCAAAAAATATTTCAAACGGCTACCAATATGACACTTTGGTACCATTTTTTAGATCATTTTTAACTAGATATAGGTGACGGCCAGCTTACATTTTACATTTAACTCAAATTAAACAAAAATTTCTAATATTAGAGCTGTTAATGAATGTTTTGTTCTAATTTTGAGGCTATGTTTTCAACAATAATTAGGGCCTATTATAACATTTTTTTTCGGTTATAACTCTACGTTTTATCCTAGAAAACACATTTTGATATCACTGGATGCAGATTTTAAAGGTGCACAAAATTACCTATTTTGAGACATACAGGTGAAATGGTACATTCGGAAAAAAAAGTATTTGAAAATCAATCTCTATATTGAAGTTCACAAACCTAGCCTATTTTGTTGGTTAACAAACCAGTCTAACGATTGTTAAAACTAAGCCTACATAGAAATTTTATCAAAATAGAGCCTAAATTACGATCTAAAGTTTACTAAAACACACATTCACAATATTAGAAATTCGCAAAGTTGACGTAGGCCTAACGCATGTTCATCTGCATAGATTATAACTTCAATAAATTAGGAAACGCCTTAACTGCAACAGGTTGGTAGGTTGGTGACTGTATGTAGGTTGTAGGTTTATGGAAATATCTTTGAAACAAGTTACATCCTATATTCTTGTCATTCTGTCCGAGAAAGAAAGACATTTACATTAAAATAAGAAACATATAACTGTAGTATTATTCTCCACCAAGGTTCTTGTTTAAGCTATTTTAGTAGGCCCTAGGTATAACATATAAATGTATTATTCGCCAACATTCTCTATAAGGTTCAAGCTATTATATAAGGTTTAAAGCTATTAGATATATTTTTTAAGAACTCCTATTGATTGGAACTGATGATGACGAATTACTCGTTGCGTCCGTCTTGGCTGGAATGTTTTCTTGTGGAAAGTAGTGGTTTTCAATAATTATTAATCGTGAACTTTCAAAAGTGAGAAAATAAGAGTTTAATTCAAAAACTACAGGTAATGTCATGCAATTTTAATTTTGGGAACTGTTGCACTGTGTTAAAAATTAGGTTCAGCCCCCGAAATGTAAAAATCAGTTTAATAAATATTAATTGAAGAATTTTATTTACATAATTAAAAAAGAGGAGTACAAGGCTCAAAATTTAAATTTTAATGTTGATTATTGTACAAATATGAGCTATTTTTACTGTCGCTAATGAAATTGCATAGTCGTTTATATTTAACATATGTTTACCATGGAAACTGTATAAGCCTACTTCTGTTTAAAACAAAGCAGCACACAATTAAACGACTAAAGCAAGTAAATATTGAAAGTCAGAGAATATTAAGCTTCATATTTTAACATAATTTTATAGATCAATCCAATCTGATTTTAAGAAACTATGCCTTTTGTAACAGTGTTGTGGATATTAATCCAGTTTTGTATATGCTTTTCTTAACTTATTATGTGGTTGATACGTGATACGGTCAGCGGAAAATCTGTTGGTTTATCAAGCTCAGTATAGTAATTTAGAATCTAACTTGCACTTTTAATTGCATGTGTAGATTACATTTTTGCGTGCATGCAAGCATAATGTGAAAAACTATAATGTAATCTATCAATGTAAGCGCATAATACGTTTAAATAAAAATGTTATTGATTTTAAGTAATACTGTACTGTACATATTATATATAATAATTAAAATCAGATTTATTTAATCAATTTAGATATAAATACAGTGATACTTTTTTAATGAAGAGTTCTATGACTAAAAAGTAAACACAATATTTTTTTTAAACATGCTTGTTTTAAAAAAAAGTAAAAAATGTAACTAAAAATTAAAAAAAAAAATTTGAAGATAGACTAAATTATTTGGTAATCTGACATTAATGTAGGCCCTACCAGTTTTCTTTCACTTATGAAAAGTATATAAAAGGATTATTTACTTTTACTTTTTATAAGTGAAAGTAAACTGGTAGTAGCCTACATTATTATCAGATAACCTATTAATTTTTTACTTTTTAGTTCAACTTTTTTTTAAACTTTTTAAAGAAAAGCATGTTTAAAAAAATGTATTTTTATAACTTCTAAACCGAAACTTTTGGATAGGGGACCAATACATTTTGTTTGGAATGTTGGGAGGGGTGGGGGTGGGGGGTAAACCTCTCGATCAAAATTGTTGGAGCCTTTATTTTAAAAATCGGTCTTTACAAAGTCTTCTCCATTTTCAACATACGATTTTAAAACGTTACGTCGATTCATCCCAACCTTTAAAATCGACATACCAAAATTTGAGTCAAGAAATCTCAAGAAAATTAAAATACCAATTTTATTTTTAGGCTATAGGCTATGTAAGATTTTTTTCCTTGTTGTTTAAAGGCAAAAAACCTCTCGGTCATCATTGCGTTATAAAAAAAATAAATAATAATAAAATAAAAGAACATAAAATAATAAACCCAAATACTCTAATAGCGTCAGAGTCAGAAAAGAACAAGAGTTGATCAAGAAAGATGAACGAAACGAGAGGGTGAACGAAACTTAAGGTGTAGATCTAGCTATGTTCCCTCGGGAGGCCTGTACTCACTAAAGTGAGCTCCTGAGGGTTGTACAGTAAAAAAGTAACTACAAATTTATATGTTTAACAAGCTCGAAATTTAGAGGGAAGAACATAACTCAAAATTCAGTACCGATTTTTTAAAAAAATAGTTCTATAACATAGGCTCAAAACATGGCACTCGAATTATAGTGAAATATGATTGACATAGTTTTATTTGTGTATTTAGGGGCTAAATATTTGCAGAAAGTTATAAAAATCGTTAAAACCAACCTTGAAAAAAATTTAAATTTTGATTTATAAGAAAATTGCTACGAAATGTGGATAAAATATGCCAACATAGCCTACCAAATTTGATAAAAATCTGTCCCATTCGTTTGGGAAGACAGTCACCATTCAAAAAATTACTTTTTAAACTTAGGGGACCTCAAAACGGATATATCTGGAATCTAGACATCGATTTTTTGGTCCATCATCTACTTTCTATACATTAAGTATTTGTGATAAAGTAGGCTATTTAAATTTGATGTTGTGTAATATCAGCTGATATTAAACATGGTTGCTAAGGCAACGACTGTAAAAAGAAGTTTAAACATTATTTTAATAAACGTGTTTCTTGTTGGCCTAATTTATATCATATGACACATTAAAATCCCTTTTACCCACTTTGGGAGTTGAAATTTTGTATCTTATCAATTATTTGAAAATGTCCTTATTATAAAGATTCCATCAAAAGAAGAATTTTGAAAATCCAATGACTTGGATTTAAAAAATTCATTTCTATCTGTCCGGAAATGGTAGTTTTTAAAACGTCTATTCATTTATATTTTATGGCGTAGATGTGAGACTGTAAAAACACATTAGAAATAGCTGACAGGTCACTTACATCACATTGTAAATTAATCCATTTCACCAGCTGGAGTCTGGAAGATGGCAAAACACAGAACACTACATTTCACAATACTGAACGCACGCACAGAAGTGAGGTTAGGCCTACTTGACCGGTGCGCTACGAGTTACGAGTCGCATGTAGGCACAGATACGCCCACTTTTTACTTGACATGTGTGCGAGCACACTTACACACGTCTTGGTTCCGAATGTCCCTAAGGAACAATGAATAGGGTGAGGTGGCGCACCCTAGCAACGGAAAGAAATCTATGCAACATCTGTTCGGGTTTAAACTGTTTATTGCCCTTACTGTAACTTCCTCATTTAAAAGGAAAGAGGAAACGTTCTAAATAGGATAAAAATAAATTGTGCAAAAAATAAGAACGAAATTGTATATTTTTATTTTCTCAAAATAAACTTTATTTTGATAGAATTTTACTAAAAAAAAAAAAAAAAATTCAAGAAGCGCAAATAAAACTCATTGGTCACCAAAATGTTCGAATATTTCAAATTCGGCGCGAACGATTTTGATCAAAATTTTCACAAAAATTTTAAGCCTAGCAATCTAAACCAATGTCAAAAACCGAAAGTAGAAAACAGTTGGTGAGTAATTTGGAAAACATATCAAAACGAACCAAAGCTTATATACGGTATTTTACAAATTAACCGTAATATTATTTTACTCGTAGTTTGGTTCATAAATCTTATCATTTCACCAAAATTCGATCGAAATTGTTTGCGCTGATTTTGAGATATGAGGAAATTTTTTGACGTGCAGAATGTTCCTTTCTTTTTTATAAATCAATAACTTCCAAACTAAAATTTTTAGAAGATAGTAACTCGTAGGCCCTACGTTTTGTTTAGGTCCTTGAGGATACATTTAATTAAAATTCGATCATTTGTTGGGAGCCGTTTTTGAGTTTGTCGGAATTTTGAGTTTTGCTGGCTACCAACCAATTTTTAGTAAACGAAAAATGGCCGCCCAAAACATGCCGACTTTCATTTCAAAAAAGCTAAATCATTTCTCTCATTTGTTGAACTTATAAATAACTGGTTTGGGCTCATGAAAGTTCTCAAACTAACAATATTTTTTTATGACCTAGGCCTACCATATAAGTTTATAAATATTACAAATAGCCTAAGTCTATGAAAGTAAAATGTGTACTGTGCACTAAATTGAGTGTCTGGTGTGTCTCGCAATTGTTCGTGGTTTTTTCGTGTTGTTTAAAGGTGAAAAACCTCTCGGTCATCATCGCGTTATAAAAAACAAAACAAGAAGAAGATCTCTACTCTAATAGCGCCAGAGTCGAAAACTAGAGTTAGTCAAGAGAGGCCTAATAGCGAAGATGGTGTTTTTTTATTTCTATACAAAATTTTAAGGCTATTTTATTGTTTATTGTTTGATAACACACTCGTTTACGAGTAGTAGGCGCTTAAAGTTTCGAACATTTGGCGTTTGAAGCATTTTAAGGAAGTAATTTTCCATACATCCCATTGTTGAATCAAGATAAAAATATAAGTAGGCTTAGTTTAGCATGTGTAAATATTAATGTAGGACTACAAAATAATAATAACTTGCTAAAATCTAGTGTAAGTTATGTATAGTATAGTGCAGTGAAGAATAAGCTAAGGAATTAAATAGACTTGTAATCCTTTCATTTCCTTATAGGTTTTTAATTATATTTTAGAAATACTTAATTGTTGAAAATGATTTTTTCTCAGGCTATTTAATTTATTAGCTTATTCTAAACTACAGTAGCCTACTACCTAATTTAGCTTACACTAGATTTTAGCAAATTGTTATTTCTTTCACAAATTATTTGTTTTATTTGTAGTCCTACATCCTAGACTATCCTTATATAGATTTTTATCTTGATTCAACAATGGGAAGTATGAAAGTCGGCTCCTGAAAATGCTTCAAAAGTTCGAAACTTTAATAGCCTATTTACATGTAAGGAGTAGGTTTATCAACCAGTAAAATAAGATGTTTTCAAATTCCGTATAGAATTCAAAAAGACCATACAAAATAGGGGTCACCATAAGAAATTAAAACGTTTAGAAATTTGCCAGAATTTTTAAAACAGACTATACTTTATTTCATTGTCATTTCTTCTCAACAGGCGATAAGTTTTGCACCTTTAAACAACAAGAAAACAAATATTTGATTTTAGGGAAGTTAGAGAGTTTGTGCAAATGTACATCATTTGTTTTAAATTGACTAAAACGAAAACACAATTTACGGACGAGATTGATACACAATTATTCATAAACTCAGGTTTCCTTGAGATTGACGGCAAGAACACAATATTTAATACTTTGAATATACAATGTTGTCTACATCAACACATTTTCCTCTTATCTCAAAGCGGTGTTCACTTCACCTGTTCCTTTCCCACGGAGTTTTATCAAATTTTTGTTATCTACGTTTACTTTTACCCCTATCAAGGTCATAAACACTGATAAAATAATCGTTTAAACAATTTTGTTAGTTTATTAATTTTATGAGCGAAGTAAATATACATATGAGGTTATCAGCATTCATAAAAACATCGCTAATTTTCTTAAAACATCATGTTACTTGTGTACAAACATAGTAAGTATTGCGATCAGAAAAAAAATTCACAATGAGATAATTATTACACCTACAATAAAAAGTCTTAAATCAATTAATTATTATAAAAAAACCCGGTAAAACTTGAAAATGATAATTTGGGAAATTTGTATCCACTCTTTAAAAGCACATTCTGATTGTTGTACAGTTTTTGTCGGCATTTTTGAGTCTGTCATCTTAATTTTTACTTTCTGACATACAGAGTGTCCATAAATTCCATTAAACTTTAGGAATTGATTGGATAGTACAAAATATTTATTATTATTTATTTTTTATTTTTTTTGTATACATCACAATTTGGAGGTAACTAAAAAAACACAAAATAACGATTTAGATACAATTTTGTTCAAGTGGAAATAAAACATCCAGTAGAGCCTTTTGGCGTTCGAAAAAATCAGGTTGCAGCAACAAAAACGCAAGCATGGCGTCGTACTTACGCACGCAAGTTACGATTTACCTCACACAAAAGGTGAGCTACATTTGACTGTACTGACACACAAATCTCTATATTACCAACTATCGTATACAATTACATCAGATTAGATTTTAAAATAATTTCAACTTACAAGTCTCCAAAAAAACCAATATAAATAAGAACTGTTGATAGTGCGAAGTTTCTTATATGCTGGTGCCATGATCGGCCGGCCGAACCTCACTTCTCGAAATGAAATAAATACATTGAATTTATTTGCAAACTAAACACAATCTGTGTCTTTAAGTAAACAATGTTTTATAATTGCTGATTAACATTGTTGACAAAAACATTAAGAGCATCGTACATCCAGGATGACATAAAGTATACAAATAATATTAAGATTGTTTGATAATTACAGAAAGCAATCAAACTCTCATTTGGCAATGTCAAGTTCCCATAAGTTATGCTGTTGAAATAGGTTTATATGTAAGATGACTAATTACTACAATGTCTTACTACTATTGAATTTATACCGAATTGTGAATTGTGAATGTTTACCTATAAACTCTGGTTGTTTATATTACATTACAAATTTCTCTATGTTGGTAAAATGATAGTAAGAGCCTTACCTTGTTTTTTTTTAGCTCAGATTAAGTTCTCGAAATGGCTACCATTTACTTCTTGACAGAAATAGATTCTGGACTCAAAAGCTTGTTGTACATTTCGTAACATTTCCGGTGTAATTATTAACGTAAAATTCACAATTCGATTGGTCGCTATGTTGGGTAGGATGAACTTAGAGACCTCTAGTTTGCGCCATTATTCTTATTTTTAAAAGACCTTTAAAATAAGGTATCACTCAATAGGGGTTGCTATTTAAAATTCTTGACTTACCCTCAAACTACCCCATATTGGGAGTAAGGGTTGAAAATTTTGATACTTCAAAAAACTCCTCCTTTGGTTATCTAAACTTTCCCCAAAGCAAATCTGTCTATTTCCATTAATAAAAAAATAATAGGGGGGAGGGGACTTTTGGGACACATGGTATCTAAGTCCCATAGTATACGATAGAATGAGCCTTGAATTGGGTTGAGCAGTTGTAGTTTTTTAAGTTCAGGTTCAAATTGTGTTAATGTGGGAGGGGGGGTTGGAGCGTCCTGTCCTTGAAGAAGTAGGCCGTTAAATGGTGGCATTAGAGCCTCTATTTTTGAACTTCAAACCATACCATGGAGATCTATCTGTTTAATGTGTAAAATCCAATATATATATATATATATATATATATATATATATATATATATATATATATATATATATACACACACACATTAGGCTACTTTGTGAGACATATCTATACATATATTCTAGCCTACTTCTAGATGAGCTAGAAACCGACAGGTAAATTCTAAAAATTAAAATTTGTAACCCCGAAAAAAAACAAATTAGGATATTGCACCAGTATCTACGGATTTGGCAAGATCTAAAAGTTTGTTTCTAGGACTTCCTCGTATCTCCATCGTTATAATCTACCTCAAATAGAGCTAGATTTTTGATTTTAGGTCAATTTTGTACAATTCCAACAATTATTTGATTTTTTGAGATGCTTATAGGACAACTATAATCATCAAGTCTAGCACGCTTAGGGAAGTTGGATGTGGCTGTATGTCTGCTAAATTTTATCATCCTATAAGTACGTCAAAAACTTAAATGTCTTGAAATTAATAAGTTTTAATCTATATTATTAAGTTCAATGTCAACCTTTCACCCCCTATCTGTCCTCACTCCACCAGTTCAAAATGTAGCAGTTCCAGGCATTACGTCTTTACATTTTGATTAACAATTTCTAAGTTTAATGTGAGATGATTGTCTCATAGAATGATTAAATTGTGAGAACAACGTCTAATAACTGAGTGTGAAAAGTTATTCACAAGAACGGGTGGTAGGACTGACTCAAATTGTAGCAGTTCCAGGCGTTATGTCTTTACATTTTGATTAACAATTTCGAAGTTTAATGTGAGATGATTGTCTCATAGAATGATTAAATTGTGAGAACAACGTCTAATAACTGAGAGTGAAAGTTATTCACAAGAACGGGTGGTAGGACTGACTCAAAATGTAGCAGTTCCAGGCATTACGTCTTTACATTTTGATTAACAATTTCTAAGTTTAATGTGAGATGATTGTCTCATAGAATGATTAAATTGTGAGAACAACGTCTAATAACTGAGTGTGAAAAGTTATTCACAAGAACGGGTGGTAGGACTGACTCAAATTGTAGCAGTTCCAGGCGTTATGTCTTTACATTTTGATTAACAATTTCGAAGTTTAATGTGAGATGATTGTCTCATAGAATGATTAAATTGTGAGAACAACGTCTAATAACTGAGAGTGAAAGTTATTCACAAGAACGGGTGGTAGGACTGACTCAAAATGTAGCAGTTCCAGGCGTTATGTCTTTACATTTTGATTAACAATTTCGAAGTTTAATGTGAGATGATTGTCTCATAGAATGATTAAATTGTGAGAACAACGTCTAATAACTGAGAGTGAAAAGTTAGTCACAAGAACGGGTGGCAGGACTGATTAAAAATGTAGCAGTTCCAGGCGTTACGCCTTTACATTTTGATTAACAATTTCGAAGTTTAATGTGAGATGATTGTCTCATAGAATGATTAAATTGTGAGAACAACGTCTAATAACTGAGAGTGAAAAGTTAGTCACAAGAACGGGTGGCAGGACTGATTAAAAATGTAGCAGTTCCAGGCATTACGCCTTTACATTTTGATTAACAATTTCGAAGTTTAATGTGAGATGATTGTCTCATAGAATGATTAAATTGTGAGAACAACGTCTAATAACCGAGAGTGAAAAGTTATTCACAAGAACGGGTGGTAGGACTGATTAAAAATGTAGCAGTTCCAGGCGTTATGTCTTTACATTTTGATTAACAATTTCGAAGTTTAATGTGAGATGATTGTCTCATAGAATGGTTAAATTGTGAGAACAACGTCTAATAACTGAGAGTGAAAAGTTATTCACAAGAACGGGTGGCAGGACTGATTAAAAATGTAGCAGTTCCAGGCATTACGTCTTTACATTTTGATTAACAATTTCGAAGTTTAATGTGAGATGATTGTCTCATGGAATGATTAAATTGTGAGAACAACGTCTAATAACTGAGAGTGAAAAGTTATTCACAAGAACGGGTGGCAGGACTGATTAAAAATGTAGCAGTTCCAGGCATTACGTCTTTACATTTTGATTAACAATTTCGAAGTTTAATGTGAGATGATTGTCTCATAGAATGATTAAATTGTGAGAACAACGTCTAATAACCGAGAGTGAAAAGTTATTCACAAGAACGGGTGGTAGGACTGATTAAAAATGTAGCAGTTCCAGGCGTTACGTCTTTACATTTTGATTAACAATTTCGAAGTTTAATGTGAGATGATTGTCTCATAGAATGATTAAATTGTGAGAACAACGTCTAATAACTGAGAGTGAAAAGTTATTCACAAGAACGGGTGGCAGGACTGATTAAAAATGTAGCAGTTCCAGGCGTTACGTCTTTACATTTTGATTAACAATTTCGAAGTTTAAAGTGAGATGATTGTCTCATAGAATGATTAAATTGTGAGAACAACGTCTAATAACCGAGAGTGAAAAGTTATTCACAAGAACGGGTGGTAGGACTGATTAAAAATGTAGCAGTTCCAGGCGTTATGTCTTTACATTTTGATTAACAATTTCGAAGTTTAATGTGAGATGATTGTCTCATAGAATGATTAAATTGTGAGAACAACGTCTAATAACTGAGAGTGAAAAGTTATTCACAAGAACGGGTGGCAGGACTGATTAAAAATGTAGCAGTTCCAGGCATTACGTCTTTACATTTTGATTAACAATTTCGAAGTTTAATGTGAGATGATTGTCTCATAGAATGATTAAATTGTGAGAACAACGTCTAATAACCGAGAGTGAAAAGTTATTCACAAGAACGGGTGGTAGGACTGATTCAAAATGTAGCAGCAGTTCCAGGCGTTATGTCTTTACATTTTGATTAACAATTTCGAAGTTTAATGTGAGATGATTGTCTCATAGAATGATTAAATTGTGAGAACAACGTCTAATAACTGAGAGTGAAAAGTTATTCACAAGAACGGGTGGTAGGACTGACTCAAAATGTAGCAGTTCCAGGCGTTATGTCTTTACATTTTGATTAACAATTTCGAAGTTTAATGTGAGATGATTGTCTCATAGAATGATTAAATTGTGAGAACAACGTCTAATAACTGAGAGTGAAAAGTTATTCACAAGAACGGGTGGTAGGACTGACTCAAAATGTAGCAGTTCCAGGCGTTATGTCTTTACATTTTGATTAACAATTTCGAAGTTTAATGTGAGATGATTGTCTCATAGAATGATTAAATTGTGAGAACAACGTCTAATAACTGAGAGTGAAAAGTTATTCACAAGAACGGGTGGTAGGACTGACTCAAAATGTAGCAGTTCCAGGCATTACGTCTTTACATTTTGATTAACAATTTCGAAGTTTAATGTGAGATGATTGTCTCATAGAATGATTAAATTGTGAGAACAACGTCTAATAACTGAGAGTGAAAAGTTATTCACAAGAACGGGTGGTAGGACTGACTCAAAATGTAGCAGTTCCAGGCATTACGTCTTTACATTTTGATTAACAATTTCTAAGTTTAATGTGAGATGATTGTCTCATAGAATGATTAAATTGTGAGAACAACGTCTAATAACTGAGAGTGAAAAGTTATTCACAAGAACGGGTGGTAGGACTGATTCAAAATGTAGCAGTTCCAGGCGTTATGTCTTTACATTTTGATTAACAATTTCGAAGTTTAATGTGAGATGATTGTCTCATAGAATGATTAAATTGTGAGAACAACGTCTAATAACTGAGAGTGAAAAGTTATTCACAAGAACGGGTGGCAGGACTGACTCAAAATGTAGCAGTTCCAGGCGTTATGTCTTTACATTTTGATTAACAATTTCGAAGTTTAATGTGAGATGATTGTCTCATAGAATGATTAAATTGTGAGAACAACGTCTAATAACTGAGAGTGAAAAGTTATTCACAAGAACGGGTGGCAGGACTGACTCAAAATGTAGCAGTTCCAGGCGTTATGTCTTTACATTTTGATTAACAATTTCGAAGTTTAATGTGAGATGATTGTCTCATAGAATGATTAAATTGTGAGAACAACGTCTAATAACTGAGAGTGAAAAGTTATTCACAAGAACGGGTGGCAGGACTGACTCAAAATGTAGCAGTTCCAGGCGTTATGTCTTTACATTTTGATTAACAATTTCGAAGTTTAATGTGAGATGATTGTCTCATAGAATGATTAAATTGTGAGAACAACGTCTAATAACTGAGAGTGAAAAGTTATTCACAAGAACGGGTGGCAGGACTGATTAAAAATGTAGCAGTTCCAGGCGTTACGTCTTTACATTTTGATTAACAATTTCGAAGTTTAATGTGAGATGATTGTCTCATAGAATGATTAAATTGTGAGAACAACGTCTAATAACTGAGAGTGAAAAGTTATTCACAAGAACGGGTGGCAGGACTGATTAAAAATGTAGCAGTTCCAGGCGTTACGTCTTTACATTTTGATTAACAATTTCGAAGTTTAATGTGAGATGATTGTCTCATAGAATGATTAAATTGTGAGAACAACGTCTAATAACTGAGAGTGAAAAGTTATTCACAAGAACGGGTGGCAGGACTGATTAAAAATGTAGCAGTTCCAGGCGTTACGTCTTTACATTTTGATTAACAATTTCGAAGTTTACGTTTGTGAAAATCGCCGAGTTTTAATTTTTAGGATCCGTAGGTAAAATCAAGGACTGTTATAATTTCAAGGGCGTGTCTGTCCCTCTGTTTGTAAGTCGTCTAGACCTTGACAAAAACTATAGAGTTTAAAATTGTATTTATTCAAATTAGGAATATGTGTATGTTTACTTGACGAACAAACTAATACGTTGGTGCTAGGGGAATTTTAAAGTATCAGATGTTATCCCCCCCCCCATTTGAACACGGCGTGACCTACAAATCTGAAGAAACATTATTGGAATTTGAACTTAAATTGAATTGCGAAATCGTATATTTTTGTATGAAGAATACAACTTAATTCAACCACACAATGAGAAATGCGTAGCGTATAAGTATGAAAAGCAGTTTTTGTGAGATGTGAGACAAACAATTCAAAAGATGGATTGGATTTTCATTGATTTCTCTTTACCCGTCCGTAGGTAAAACGTAGGATACTTTATAATTTCACGAGAGTGTCTGTCTGTACAATTTAAACTGCTCTTTAAAAAATTTTGACTTTATAAAAATAACTGTCCCTATATATTTACGGAGTAGGCCTATAAGTCGTGTAGGTTTAGTACACGCTTGACCATAATATTGATTTTTTTTAATTTCGCATATATATTGTAACGTTGAGAAGCCCTAAGTAAAAGCTTTGTCCAATTCAAAATGTTTAAACCTTGTCAGTTAGAAATAAATGTCAAACATAAACGTCACTCCAACACATAATAAATTTTGTTAAAGGATTTCTAAGGAAACAATACTTCGAAACTACAAAATTATTGAAAGGGCGAGGGCAGCGTGACAAATTAAATAGGAAGAGTTGAGTTATGTAATGTGACAACATGGGAAATTAGAAAGTTTGTGTACGCCCAAGTTAACAAAAGAAAAAGAGACAAAAAACTAGGCAGAGGTACGTTGAACTCAGCTAAGAAACAAGATTTAACGAACTTTGAAAGACGGTTAGAGTTTGAAAAATCAAATCCAACCAACCAAAAAGAAGCGTCATCCAGAAATAAGCGAAGAAGGGGTAAAACGGGAAAACTCTGCGTAAGAATTCAAAAATCAAAAAAAGCAGAAAAGAACGAGCGTCGCAAGGGAGAGGAACTAGGAACAGGGCGAAGTTCGCCAAATCGTCGTAAAGTTGAAGAAAAGTTTTAAGTCATCGAATTATATTAAAATCATCGTAAAGTTAAAGAAGAGTTTTGATTAATTGACCAAGAATTCAAGCAACAGAGTGAGGTAGTTCAAGCTTCGAGATCGTCAAAGTGCCTATAAATTGGATTAAGTTTCTTGTGATATCTGCCATAAGTTCGAGGGATCATCTCACCTGTAAAACTCCAAGAAGACATCATTCCATGCTACTGAACCACGATAAGTTATCTGATTAGTTATTGTAGTTTTTACTTCAGGTTACCAAAGAAACCACGCCCCACTTTAAATAAAATCTGAGCTAGGCCGAGAGCCATTTAAACTTAAATTTTCAAAGAGCAATCAAAGTAACTTCATTATATAATTGGTAAATTATACCTGGCGCCCAACAAATCAATAAAACAATTGAGATATTAAAATATAAAGACTAAATTAAAATTACAATTAATGATACGATTTTGATGCACCTAATAATAATAATAAAATTGCTATGTTCTAGAATTAAGTATTTCATTGTGTTATAAATGTTTATGTCTAGTTTAAGTTGAATGGATGAGATTTAGTGATAAGATGAATAAATTTGAATACTCATATGTGCATCAATTAATTTGAAGATTTAATTAATTCAACTGTTATATATTGGCACCCAACTTTAGGTGCAAATTGTATTTTAAAGAATAAATAATTTAAATATGATAACGTAGTTGTGTTTTAATCAAAGTAATTAATTAAAAATAAATAATAAAGGTTATAATTGGCGTCCAACTCGTGGTTTAATTAAAATTAAAATTTAGTTCACGTGGTGTAACCTGAAGGTAGCATTATAAGATAAGAGACAGAAAGACTATTAGATATAATTAATTTAATGTTAAGACGTAGTAATAGGATAAAAAATTATAAAAAGATGGCAAATAACCAAATAACAATGGGGTTTGATGAGGAGATTAATAATCAAATGGGGATAGAATCAGAAATGGATAGAGCTATAGGGATTAATAATAGTGAAAGTAATACTAATGAGGGTAATAATTCAGGGGAGAGTGAAAATTTAAAGGTGTATGGGACCCCAACGGTAGGATTAAACGAATTAATCGAAATCCTTAATAAAAAATTTGATGAAAGTAATAAAAATGCGGAAATCCTAAAAACAAGCATCGATAAAAAATTTGAAGAAAGTAGTAAAAATGCGGAAGCCCTTAATAAAAAGAATTTCGAAGAAATTAATAAAAATGCGGAAATTCTAAAAGCAAGCATCGATAAAAAATTCGCAGAACAAAATAAAAAGCTCGAGGAAAATAATAAAAAATTAGAAGAACTTAGTGGCAATGTTAGTCAAAATGCGGAGACAATGGACCGAAAATTTAATGAATTTGCGGAGAGATTCGAGAACAAGCTCGAAGAAATTAAATTAAGATCGGATACCACAGCCGAGACAATTAGGACGGAAATGAATGATAAATTAAATAAAATTGAAGAAAATTTCACCGATAAATTAGGTAATAAGTGCGAAGATTTAAGAGAAGATTTAAAAGAAATTGCAAGTAAAGTCGTGGAAGTAGAAAAGGATGTGCAAGAGAGCATTAAAGAAATCGAAATCACCGTAAACAAAAATTTAACTGAAAATCAAATTAACGTAGACGCTCAGATTGATAAGGTAAAGGAAAGTCAAGCTAGATCTAATAATAAAATTCTAGAAATCGAATCACAATGCCAAGAAAATTCACAAAAAATTAACCAATATCAGAAACAAACGGACGAAATGAAAAATAAAGTGACAGAAGTAGATGAAAGATTAAGTAATTTAAAAACAAGGGATGGTATCATAATAAGGGAACCAGAGATAAGGGATATTAGTTTTACAGGAAAAGAAAGATTCCCAATGCAATTTTTAAGGATCATAAAAGAAGTTAGCGTTAGTTACACACATCAAGGGAACATGTATTGGTTAGATAGATATTTAAAAGATGAAGCATGTGTATGGTGGTTTCTACACCGTAGGGAAGTTAAAAACTTCGAAGATTTTGAAAAAATATTTATGGATAAATATTTTAACGAAATGATACAAGCAAACATCCGAGACAGGTTGGAATTCGGAAAGTTTAAAGGAAAAATTGGGGATGAAGCTATCACATATGTGGAGAACATGATGTTGGAATGTTCAGAGTTAGAACCGCCGATTTTAGAAGCCCAGTTAGTCCAAAAAATCGCTAAGCACTTTCACCCAACTACACTAATTGCTGTTATCACCAGGGGTGTGAAAACAAAGCAGGAATTTGTAAAACTATTGATGGAATTCCGACAGGCAGATGTACGACACATTAATAGTTACGAAGAAAGAAATGGTAATTATAAGGCATCCTATCCACGCGACGAGAGAGAGGGAGAAGTTGTAAACAGGCCTTGGGGACAAATGAATGGGTACAACAGTAGACATTTACCGTTACGTCAGAATAGGGATGTTTACAGAAAACCAGATGTGCGTGCCGACATAAAAAATGGACCAGGGAACCGTTGGGAAGGTCGACAACCTGCAGACAGGGACGGAAGAGGGCAAAAGTGAAAGTTGGAATGGAATGTAGACCTAGCGGATAAGAACAAGGCAACCATAAATACCTTATTCACCGATTTAAAAGATTATTTAGAGGACAATCACGACACAAGCGATATAATTAATGACATTAATAAATGTCCAGAAATTAAGTTAGTTTTTAATGAGTGTGTACAGGTCAGAGCGTTAATCGATACAGGTTGTGAGGTAAATTCGATATCTGAATCTTTCTACAACACAAATAAATTAAATTTAGGAGTTTTTGAAGAATTACCGGTAGCAGGAGTAAAAGTTATTGGAGCATTAGGTCTGCGTTCCAAAAGTGTTAAAAAACAAATTTTCATTAAAGTTAAGTTAGGAACAGAATTAATCGCCGTGCATTTTATAATAGTACCAGAACTAATTCGAGATTGTATACTTGGGTTAGAGTTTTTATCAAGAAATCATGCAATCGTCAATTTTATTAATAATAAGTTAGAAATAGGAAATAAATTAAACTATGGAGTTGGTAGAAAGGAAATTAAATTCGAGGATTCGTCAGAAGTTAATATTGAAAGTTTGAATAATTGCCTACAAATTGAAGAGGATAAATATGAATTTGATATAAACAAAATAAGCAATTTGGAACATGTACCACTTGAGAATAGGCAGCGGTTATACAGCATATTTAATAAATATAAAACAGTTTTCAGCAAAAAACCAGGATTAATTTCAACTTATTACCATAAATTTCAAGTAACTGATAGAACACCATACTGTCAGAGGAGTTGGCCAGTAGCAACTAAGTTTAGAGAAGCCGTTGATGCAGAGATTCAGAGAATGCTAAGTTATGGGATCATCGAGAGAGCAAACAGCGCATACATTAATCCTATAGTACCTGTATGTAAGAAAGATGGGAGCGTAAGGATCTGTTTAGACGCCAGGACTATAAATGCGAGAACCATACCGGATTACGAAGGGATTCGACCAATCCAAGAGTTATTGACAATCGGTAAGAAGATCAGTTGGATGAGTAGTTTAGACCTAACTAGCAGTTTTTGGCAAATCCCGTTGCACGAAGATTGCAAGGATTTCACGGCATTTCTGTACAAAGGATTGTGCTACAGGTACAAAACCGTTCCGTTTGGGTTGAGCACAAGCTTAGCAAGTTTAACGCGAGGTTTGGACTCAATTCTGACGGAAGAAGTTAAAAGGAATTTAATTATGTATGTGGACGACTGTTTATGTATTTCGCAAAACTGGGAAGATCATGTGGACCAATTAGAAAAAATATTAAAGGTATTTCAAGACGCCAACTTAACAGTAAATTTTGAGAAATCTATGTTCTGCAGGAAAGAAATAGATTATCTAGGTTTTGTTATCACCACAGATGGTATCAAACCGCAAGAGCAAAAAATGATGGCAATTCAAAATTTTCCGCGTCCTAAGACACCAAAACAATTAAAAAGCTTTTTAGGATTAACCAATTTCTACCACCGGTTTTCAAAAAATTACGCACAAACAACAGCTCCATTACAAGGACTACTGAAGAAAGGAACAAAATTTAAATGGACAAATAGTATTAACCAGAGTTTTTTAGCTGTAAAGGAGGAATTTATTGAGGCTGTAACGTTAAAGCACCCAAATATGGAAAAGATGTTTTACTTACAGACAGATGCGTCCGATATTGCGTCAGGAGCACAACTGTACCAACTCGATGACCAGAATAACATTGCTGTAGTAGGATTTACAAGCAGAACATTTAAAGGGGCTGAGAGATTTTATAGCACTGCCGAAAAGGAATTGTATAGTGTAGTATTAGGATTAAGGAAATTTAGGAATTATTTATTAGGGAGAAAAATAACCGTTATAACTGACAATAAGGCGATCACTTTCATTAACCAATGCAAACTACTTAACGCTAGAATGACGAGGTGGATCTTATTAATTCAGGAGTATAACATCCAAATTCGACACTGCAAGGGAAAAGAAAATATTGTTGCAGATACATTGAGCAGATTCCCAGAGGATGGAGAATGTTCACAAGAAAATGGGGAGGACCGACTTGTACAAATCCAATTAGTGTTACAGAAGTTTAATCCAGAAGTGGGCGAACAGTTACAAAATATAGAAGTTTTACAGAAGAAGGATACAAAATTTAGGAATATAGTAGGTAAATTAGAAGAAAATGATCCAAAAATTTTAGAATGTTATAAATTGTTTGAAAAAAAATTATTTCGCAAGGAAAGAGGAATGTGGAAATTAATGATTCCAGAAAAATTCATTGAAGTATTAATTAAGGAAATTCATGAAATTTGCGGACATATAGGAATAAGCAAATGTTACCATAATTTTAAGGAAGATTTCACGGGAGACAAAGTCGCTAAAAAGGTCAGGGATATAATAATTAAATGTTTACGATGTCAAAAATGTAAACATGACAACAAAGGTAGAAACGCAGAACTTACGCCTATTATACCAAAAGGTAAGGGTGAACTAGTGTGTGTAGACTATTACGGACCATTGCCTCGGTCAGTCTACGGGTCAAGGTACATCTTAGTAGTGATTGACGCATTTTCTAAATACACAAAATTGTATAAGGTAAAAAACACAACAACCGTAACAACATTAAATCAAATCAGGAAATACATTAAAGAAGTCCAATTACCAAAATACATACTTTCGGATAATGGTACACAATTTACATCCAAAAAATGGACAGAAGGGTTACAAGAACTGGGAATTAGACAAAGAACCGTTGCAATACGAAATCCACAAAGCAACTTGGCGGAGAGAGTAATGCGAAATCTAGGTCAACTTTTCAGGATCCTGTTACCTGACAATCACCAAGAATGGGGAAGGCTACTTGAAACTGTGGAAAGTTTCATGAACGAATCATACCATGATACAATTGAGTCAACACCATTAGAAGTACAATTTAATACACGTCCGACACGAATTTGGAAAAAATATTTAATTAATCCAGGCAACACAGAAACAAACGACATTGACCACGGAGAAATATACTTACGAATTAAAAATAAAAGGGAAAAATTCGCTAAGAAGTTCAATGAACTGCATCCACCAACCGAATATCAGATAAATGATTTAGTACTAGTAAGAGCTTGTATTCCGTCAAGCACAATTGAAAAACGATATCACAAGTTCTGTGAACTATATGAAGGACCATACACCGTAATCTCTAAGATAGGAAAAACTACTTATAAGTTAGCTAGTATTAAAAATAATAAAACTCACATCCGAGGTATATTTAATTGTAGATTATTAAAAAGGTTTCATAATTAATTAGAGAGTTAAGTAAACAAAAATAAATGAATTTAACTGTAAAATAAAATGTAAACAAACACATGTCCTACAGTTGAAGAGGGTCAAGGGAACAATGTTAATTGGGGTTTACAAGAAGGGTTTGTTGACGTGGGATTCTAGACAATGCCATTGTTAAGAAAAAAGGTTGACCGCAGTTTAGGTCATAAAGTCATTTAAAGGGACAGTAATTCTAGTGGGTTTTTAAATGAGAGTAAGAGTAGGTCATAAAGTCATTTAAAGGGACAGTAATTCTAATGGGTTTTTAAATGAGAGTAAGAGTAGGTCATAGTCCATGTTACGATATGTATATGTGTATTATTAAAATAAGTTTAGTGTAAAGGTGTATCAAAAGCAAATTTTATCATTAATTATGCAATTAACATAAAATTTCTTGGGACTTATGTAACGTTGAGAAGCCCTAAGTAAAAGCTTTGTCCAATTCAAAATGTTTAAACCTTGTCAGTTAGAAATAAATGTCAAACATAAACGTCACTCCAACACATAATAAATTTTGTTAAAGGATTTCTAAGGAAACAATACTTCGAAACTACAAAATTATTGAAAGGGCGAGGGCAGCGTGACAAATTAAATAGGAAGAGTTGAGTTATGTAATGTGACAACATGGGAAATTAGAAAGTTTGTGTACGCCCAAGTTAACAAAAGAAAAAGAGACAAAAAACTAGGCAGAGGTACGTTGAACTCAGCTAAGAAACAAGATTTAACGAACTTTGAAAGACGGTTAGAGTTTGAAAAATCAAATCCAACCAACCAAAAAGAAGCGTCATCCAGAAATAAGCGAAGAAGGGGTAAAACGGGAAAACTCTGCGTAAGAATTCAAAAATCAAAAAAAGCAGAAAAGAACGAGCGTCGCAAGGGAGAGGAACTAGGAACAGGGCGAAGTTCGCCAAATCGTCGTAAAGTTGAAGAAAAGTTTTAAGTCATCGAATTATATTAAAATCATCGTAAAGTTAAAGAAGAGTTTTGATTAATTGACCAAGAATTCAAGCAACAGAGTGAGGTAGTTCAAGCTTCGAGATCGTCAAAGTGCCTATAAATTGGATTAAGTTTCTTGTGATATCTGCCATAAGTTCGAGGGATCATCTCACCTGTAAAACTCCAAGAAGACATCATTCCATGCTACTGAACCACGATAAGTTATCTGATTAGTTATTGTAGTTTTTACTTCAGGTTACCAAAGAAACCACGCCCCACTTTAAATAAAATCTGAGCTAGGCCGAGAGCCATTTAAACTTAAATTTTCAAAGAGCAATCAAAGTAACTTCATTATATAATTGGTAAATTATACCTGGCGCCCAACAAATCAATAAAACAATTGAGATATTAAAATATAAAGACTAAATTAAAATTACAATTAATGATACGATTTTGATGCACCTAATAATAATAATAAAATTGCTATGTTCTAGAATTAAGTATTTCATTGTGTTATAAATGTTTATGTCTAGTTTAAGTTGAATGGATGAGATTTAGTGATAAGATGAATAAATTTGAATACTCATATGTGCATCAATTAATTTGAAGATTTAATTAATTCAACTGTTATATATTGGCACCCAACTTTAGGTGCAAATTGTATTTTAAAGAATAAATAATTTAAATATGATAACGTAGTTGTGTTTTAATCAAAGTAATTAATTAAAAATAAATAATAAAGGTTATAATATTATAGAAAAAGGTTTTGTGACAGGCGTTTTACAGAACTGTAGCTCAGGTGAACAGAGTTTGATAAAATTAAGTATGTTGCTAATTTGTAACTGTATCTGTAAAGATTTGTATACGATTCTCAAATGTAGCTTCTATTATAACACTTATATATTGCCATTTCCCCCCGAAAATTCGTTTCGGAAATTATCAATGAAAACTGAAAACCGCTTTAGAGCTGTCTATTTAAGGTCTAGTTTATTAAATTCGGGTCTGTCTATTACAAGTGTGCTTAAACATCAGTCCAGAATAATTTAAAACTGCCGTCATTAAAAAATCGATTTCAATCAATTATTCCTCTCAGGGGCTTACTGATAGTAATACGAGTGTAGCAATCCCGAGGTTTCTAACTAGATCTACATCTTTTTGTATAATCTCAGGTTAGATCCCACTCTTTCATATTTCCTGTCAAGTCTTTACCAACTCTTGTTCTCTTCAAAACCCTAAACTGTAAGGAATCTCTATTTAAGTTTCTTTCTTTTATTATAAAGCGATGATCACCGCCAGTTTTCGCTTTAAAACAAAGAAACAAATCAATCAATTACGAGTTGTAGGACGAGTTTATAGATACGAGCTGTGTAAGTTGACACTGTATTTTAAATGAACAAGAATGTAATTCATTAGTTTCGTGGTTCCAATCTCAAATCACTAAATATGATGAAATGATAACACCATCATATTTTCCTTACTACGAATGTGTAGAAAAAGCATAGATTAACATGGGCAAAGATGACAAACTTGCCGACTTTAATAGAGGCCAGTTTACTGCTTGATAATGGTTCTAATTACAGAGAAGACTGTTCTAATTGACACTGCTCTTTCAAAGGTCAATTATTTCCAAACGTGGAACATGTTAAGATCTTTATTATTAGATCGTGAAAAACTTAAATATGTTAAAAATAACGGCCGTCGTGGTACCAAATTTGTCGCTATATATATGCTACGTTTAGGCGTATTGGGTTGGATAAACACTTTCGTTTGATTGCACTTGACGGAAAGAGACATAATGGAAACTTTTTTTGGGATTTTATGAGTCCTTAAAAGTATGAATAATAAATGGTGCAAAAACATTGCACGAACTTTCCCACTCAACCAAATCCCAAAATCAAACAAAACCAACCAAATAATCTTTATCAAAAATCTGTTTGTTAATGCTTATATTTAGAGGTATTTTTTGTCTTGTAATATATCACAAATCATTTAAAAGAAAGTTAGAGAAAGAGAAAGAGAAAGAGAAAGAGAGAGAGAGAGAGAGAGAGAGGAGAGAGAGAGAGAGAGAGAGAGAGAGAGAGAGAGAGAGAGAGAGAGAGAGGGAGAGGGAGATGGTAGGGAAGTTTGGTAGCCTAATAAAAAAATTAAAAAAGTGTTTTTCAACATGGCGTCCGTCGTCGTCGTCGTTCGTACGTAGCACGATAGCGGCCACAAGAAAATTAAAATAGGGTCTTTAAATTTAATATAGGTGACTATAGTATACTCATATAGAACTCTAATCAAATTCAGACAAATCGAATTATAAATGTAGAAATGGCGGCCATTTTAAACAGTTTTTATTCATATATTGTTTGTTATTCAACATATAACGTACTAAATTAGATAAAAATTTCCAGATATCAAATCTGTATCAATTGATACCAACCCCACCACCCAACGATGACAAATAGCGAAGTTATTGTCAAAAGTGTAATTGTGAAACGAAACCTCCCAAGAAAATGTGATGTTCGTATAGTTCGAGATCCGGAAGGGCGTAGCAAGTGGAGACTATTTAATATATACACATCTAGCCTATGTCAAGAAAGTAATGATATACACAATTATGAGGTTCAGAAAACCTGAATAGCTGTTTTGAACAAATTTAATCAACTGGTGGGAAACCCCTTGATCTACCAATACAATTTAACATTTCGTGCACGGTTAAAGAAACCAACGTTTGGGCTTAAACCTCCTATTGCTGTGTATGATTGGACTGGGTAAATACACTGGTGGAGGCGCATCAACATATTGAGAGTAGTACAACTAGCGGAAGATGTTGATGCTTTGAATGATGTCTGTTGATGAGACTATATACCGGCCGACTATACAGATCAACAATTTAGTGAAAAAAAAATCTTTTATTATCCAAACAATGAACATCTTCGGCAGATGCTAGGGTAAAGGTGTGTAGGGGATGAACGGGTTTCTGAGGAGGGGAACTCCCTACTTACTGTGAATATTGGGCCCTACATTACAGATAGGGAAATTCTTCTTATTATTATTTATATTATTATTTTTACAGAGTGTTCTTAAAATAGGAAGCTGATAGGGGGCATAAAACTGTATTATATAAACATATGTTTTAAAAGGCTTCTTTTTCCGTAAATCCGCCATTTTGCGTTTTTCCAATAACAAGATATAGTATACATAAAAAAAAATTACAGGTATTGATATACAGTTTTGCAGAACAATGCATATCGTTAATTTGAAGTTTTTCCAAAAATGTTACAATTTTTCATTTAACGGTTTCAAAATGGCGGCCGTTTTAAAGTTTTGGTTTCTCTGTAATTTAACTATATACGTAAATAGCCGCCATTTTGAAACCGTTAAATGAAAAAATATAAGATTTTTAGAAAAAAATTATAAATTAATGCTATAAAAATGTTCTGCAAAATTTTGTATTAATATCTGAATTTGGAGTGGAGTTACAAAATACAAAATGGCCGACAGACAGAAAAGGAAAGTTTTAGAATATATGTTTATATAATTTTTCAGTTAAAATTTTTTGTTTGTTTATATGTTTTTTATCACTTCCCGAAGAGAGATTGGTATGCAAAATCACAAGTAAAAATATTAAGTTTGTGATCTTATTGAAATAAACACTTATTTTTTCAAACATTGACTCCATGATACATTTTGTCTTTTTAATTAACAATTAGCGAAAAGACATTTTTGGTGACGATTAGTTTTAGAGTTTTGGTTCTTTATATTTGGTTTTGAAAATGAGCAAGTGGAAAAGGTTGTGCAATGTTTTTGAGCAGTTAATTTTTATCTTATAATACACGTTTTTACATTTTTGGAACCCTAAGGGGCTCACTTTAGTGAGTACGGGCTTGGCAATCCCGAGGGGAGCTGGCTGAATCTAATTTTTTTTAAATGTAGCCTTGGGTTAGATCCGTCTCTTTTATGTTTTCTATCCGGTCTTTCTTCACCAACTCTTGTTCTTTCCCGACCCTGACACAATTAGAGTATTTCAGGACTTGGAGTTTTTATTTT
Source organism: Aphrophora alni (assembly GCA_963513935.1). Classification (NCBI taxonomy): domain Eukaryota; kingdom Metazoa; phylum Arthropoda; class Insecta; order Hemiptera; family Aphrophoridae; genus Aphrophora; species Aphrophora alni. Next base: position 97,320,154 of record OY740769.1, on the reverse strand, counting down.
ATGTTCTTGTTTTCATAGGGTGAACATGACCGAAAGATATTTTGCCTTTAAACAACAAGACAAAATACATGTTTGAGTAAGATTTTCAAGTTAAAGTTACACAAAGTGAACTGTTGTGGAGTCCTATAGGTTGCTTATGAAACTTTATATTCGAAAGTTCATTTTTTGAAATTAAAAATAGGCCATTTTGAAATTTTAAATTAAAAACAAAATTGGGATTTATATGACGTTCTATTTGGGATACAGTTAGCCAGAAAATGGTTTAAAAAAGAACTTCTATCACTAAGAGAATCTTTAACTTCTTAGTTGTGGACTCCAAGGTACAGGCGTTTTCAAAAGAAAGATTGAAAATCTAAAATTTCTAGACATTCTCAAATACATCAATTTAAAACAAACTCTAAAAACGTAGTCGGAGGTCATGACCAGCTCTCATTTTATGATTCCAAATCCAAAATGTGCCTTCAAAGCATCTGCAGTAAACGTTACCTATAATAAACTGGAAGTAATATTTTTAAAATCCGTAAGTTTTGTTTATGACCATAGTGAAGAGTGTCTGGGATATATGTCATGTATATTAGGTAATATGTCAATAGCTGACATGTTTTACGGCAAATATTTCCATTTACTAAAGGAAGTTCTAAACCATGCTAATGGTTAAACGTAAACTAGGGCTTTATATACTCTTCATAGGATATTATAATATATAGCCCCTTCAAAAGGATACTTTTCTATCCGCAATACACTTATGTGAATAAAGTTGCACACCTTTCTGTATTATCAACGATTGATGCATATAAACAAATTTAAAAAATATAAATGATACTATGGGGATCTCCAATGATTAACGCCGACGTCCAAGTTATGAAATGTCCACCGATCCAACCTATTGGAGTAATGATATTGGAGTTTTACACAATATTTTTGCTTTTGTAAAATGCTCGGTTTTCCAAATCATTTTAAACCAGAAAATTCGATCGATAAATTTTAAAATTTATGTTGTAGGTACTTTAATAGCTAGTAGTAAAAATTATTAATATGTACAAAGTCAGAAGAAGTCTCTGCATAGATGAAACGACCATAGTAAACCTCTAAACGTAGAATTTAAAAAAGGTTTAATACATATATTTTATATATAAAAACAATGTTTTAAGATATTTTTTTTTTGTCAAACATTGTACACAATAACTTGTTTTTTGGTTTCTTTTATTTAATTGTTATTCCTTTTGGGTTAAATGTGATTAATAAGAAACTAAAACTTATTGGTTACTAGCTGATTAAAAATTATCAATTAGATAATTATAGTGAAGGAATTGAACATTGAATAACCTTATCTAGAGAATCTGGACTACATATTATGTTACTACTCTGAACATCTTTAGAAAACTTATTTAAATTTTGCAAAGAAAGAAGTTGATACACTGGGTCTTTCCAAAGTATGTTGATAATTTAAATGCTTGTGGATTCCTTTTTTGTTGTCCAATCTCCAAGAAAAACTCTTTATTGTATGCAGATATATTTTGATTTATTAAAGCGTCAGGTGTTATTTTAATTGCTATTTATTTGTTGCCATAGCAACGATTTTTCTCATTGGTGCCTAATATCAAACAGAGCTATCTAGTAGGTGGTAAACTTGTAGTAGTTTACAATTCATTTATTCATTACTTTATAAATTTCATAATGAATATTTTACAAACGCGCATTGCATTGATGCAGTGTTATTATGAATGTGAACAGAATTTATTAGCCGAGTTAAGATAGTTTCATACTCGCAACGGTTTGAGGCACGGACCATGTGGTGTATTAGTAAGTTTGAAACTATCGGCTCCGCTGGAGACATCTAAAGGCAAAGAAGACATTTAATAGTTAGAGATGAAACTGCTATAACAGATTCAAAACGAAGCTGAGATAAATGTAAACACGTTAACAAATGTTGTGTATAGCATAGAGGAATGACTACTCCTTCCCCAAGAAGAGAATGGCGGCCACTTTGATCATCTGTTTAATAACCATTTACCAAGTAAGAACTTAGCTTAATTTTAAGTTAAAAAAAAAATTAAATTTCGTTTAATTCCAAAGGAATTTATTAACATTATTTTATACTATGTTGACAAACAAATAAACCTTAGTCAACTAAAGTTTTAACTTACTTTTGAAAGACCCTGTATTTTCATTTCAGACTTCTCCACGACAAAATCAGTATAAAATGTGGATTATTGTCACCCTTTAAACCTTTAAATATATAATCTCTAACATTCAAACAAATGACCTGATTTCCACTCTTTTCCTCGTGTGGATTAAAAATAAATCTCTTGTTTATATTATTAAAAATAGTTTATTCCTTCAATTTGAACAAATATTTCTTACCCACTTCCTCAATTTTTTAATTTTTATGGAAAAATATAATTAATTGTTGAATTTAGTATTCTTTTTAATGAATTTTACCAATATGAGTACATTTGACCATAAAAACATAATTACCATCACGGGACGGTAGACAGAAGTGAATTGCTATATAACTATATAATTTAAAAATTAATAAAATTTTAAACTTTCAATAAATGTAATAAAAGTATTAATTTTATGTAATCGTTCATTTTACAGTTTGACTAGGTATGGGAGTCTGAGAGAGTTAGTGCAATATTTTTCGTTGATTTTTAATTTGAATATTTATGGGTATGTGAGAAAGTTTGTGGAATTTTTCCATTGATTATTAGTTTGACTATATATGGGAGTATGAGAACTTTAGTGTAATAATTTACATAGATTTTTAGTTTTAATATGTATGTGAGAAAGTTTGTGCAATATTTTTGCATGATTATTAGTTTGATTATGTATGGGAATCTGAGAAAGTTAGTGCAATATTTTTCATAGATTTGTAGTTTTAATATGTATGTGTATGTGGGAAAGTTTGTGCAATATTTTTGCATTGATTATTAGTTTGATTATGTATGGGAGTCTGAGAAAGTTAGTGCAATATTTTTCATAGATTTGTAGTTTTAATATGTATGTATGGGTATGTAAGAAAGTTTGTGCAATATTTAACATACATAGCGCGGACTCATATACCTCATAATATAATATATAGCTCTAGCATCTCATGACGATTTTTGATTACAAGTCAGCTCTTTTTTTCCTATGCAAAATTCTATATCTGAACCTCTGCACAACACGCCTAAAGAAGTTTTCACTTCAAGAAATACCCATCCAGTCTTGTACCAAGTGGCAGGATGGATGGGACAGTTTACATATTTGGCATTTTTAATAATTAATGGAGCATTCAACTTGGATTATTTTGAAGTGTTCAATGTTACATGTTCCTTAGTACTGTGTTTCATATTTTAAAACATTAATTAGGTATCAAAACAATTTTCCTCTCCTTCAACACCTATCCTTATTATTCAGAGATAACGGCATATAAAAAAAGGTAATTTTCAAACTACTGTCTAAAGTACTAATGGATCTGCACAGATAAGAATATGAACTTTAGCACGACTTGCCAGTCAGTTTCTCAACGCATTGTGTAACAGGTCAGTTTCACATTTAAGTTTTTTATAGTTCAATAACCATTATCTCTGTTCCTTTTTGTATATCACAAATTATTTTAAAGTTTATCCGTTTGTCACACCATTTTTTAAATCTCTCCACATTGTGCTAGTATGTTAAGTACTATGGCTGACGAACCCGAATGTGTTTGTCGAAACAGCGCTGTAACAATGCCTATAACTAATGGACTGTGGACAACCAATAAGGTATTTATAGTAATATTACTTACTAACCAGTCCAAAGAGAAACAATAAGTAAAAAATTTTAATTTAGTTCGGATAATGTAATTAGCTATTGGAAAATATTGACGTGAACACTTATAACGCAGCTAATAATAAAACTGTAGATATATTTACAGCCGGCATGAACTTATGATTCATTGCACAGGCCTAATTAGCAGTAAATCAAATCACCAGAATTGTAAGTTATAGAATTCATTTTGACTTAAGAATTTTGTAGTTGGGGTGAATAGCAGTTAATACACAAACAATATTGTTTGTATTAGTGATGTTTGTTTGAGTGAAACTCCCATAGCAGAAAACATGACACTGAATAATAAAGGAAGGTAAACAGCTGATCAGAAAATTTGAGGTACAGTATATACATTGAGTCATATAGAGCAAAGTATTTAAACAGATAATAGTGCTAAAAGGGTAGTTTTTAAACAGTTTGTGAAGGGGATAACATTTTGGATGTAAAAAAAGAAAGTATTTCCATTTGCCGGCATACATCAACAGTTAAAACTGAAGTATCTGGTGTGCAGAAAATCATGAATCTCTCAAGGGTTCATTTAAACTGAGTTCAGGTATGGTAATCCCGAGGTATATAATGTCGATTCACGTTCAGTATGGGAAGTCCTTAACCAATGTAAATTAAATGGGAGTTTCAGCCCAATTAGACCTCATGAAAATATCATCACAATGTACTCTGAAACCATAGTTTCTCTCGATTTTATTTCTCTCTTTTATTATTATTGCAACTACTTATCTTTACTTCAAATAATCTGGATAGTATTTTTTAATTTTTGAAATAGTAAATTAACGAATTTACACAATCCAAAACCAAACTTATACTTTCACAACTGAGAGAGTTTTACTTAATGTAGATTACTGGTTTATATTTTAACCTTAAATGTTTTAAACATACAGCTATTAGGTTTCATTTATAAATTTCTTTTTTTCAGTTCTGTTTAGTTGAAATCATTTTTTTTTCCACAGAGCTTTAAATTTACCGCGTTTTTATTGTAAACTATTTTTAATTGTCCTCTATTATCAAAAAAACATGATAGTTAAAAAACCACAAATATGGATATGGTTTATAATTTAAAATTTTATCATTTTAAAAAGAAGAAAAAAGGTTTTTCTTATCAATACAATCTAACTTTACTAGTATTTGTAATATATTGCAAATACATTTTAAACATTTATATGGATTAACTTTTATTTCTGTTCAAACAAGTTCAAAAAGATCAAAAATTTGAGGATACTTTAATACATTTTATTAAAAATGGCAAAGCTTCCTCTCTAGTCTATTTCTATACCATACTCGTAAAAGTAAAATTATAAGTATTTTGATTTTAAAAATATATTGTAAATTATTACTTGTAATTTTAAAACAATCTTAATAATCTAAAATTTATACTTAAGTAGTTATAATGGGAAAATTATTTTCTAACACCCATTTTGTCCGTCTTGCCCTGAGTGCTACGTTACTGGCTGGGCTGGCACCTTAAATGAATCAGTGTAACACCCTGTTTATACCATAACGGTTACAGGTTGAGTAGTAGTTAGTACGGCTATAATATGACACACTTAAAGGTGACCGTGGGACTGAGAATAGTTGTATTTATACATTTCTTCATGCAATGTTGGATTAGATCCTTGTCTTTCATATTTCCTATCAGGCTTATCTTAACCAACTCTTTTTATCTTCTGACTCTGAAACTAGTATTCAAAGGCTTGGAGTTGTTATTTTATCAATTTTTTTTTAAAGGCGATTATAAATACAAAGATTTTTGCCTTTAATTTGAAAAACAAAAAATCCATGAATTGTTGCTGTATGATGAGATTGGTTGTTGAGTTGGAATGTTGAAAAGGTCCATAAAGACAATATTCTTTTCTTATAGAGAAAGTCATGTAAGGGTTAAAAAATATTGAAATCAAGTTTTTTGTGAATATACCTGTTTTGAAACCCTGAGCTCAAAAAGTTTTTTTTTTTTTTTTTTTTTTTTTTTTTTTTTTTTTTTAATAATATCAGTTTGCATGTGTACAACCCAAATGTATGGACTAATTTTAACCAAATTTGGTATATGGGTATATGGTATAAGACTTGTAAATTTTTTTTTTTGATAATTAAAAATTTGGGGTAGATATCAAAATCAGCACTAACGATTTTGATCAAATTTGGTTCAATATAGCATTTAAAGAAAAATGTATTGGTTGCCATCTCTAAAAAAATGTGGATTTTCATCAGTAAAATATTGAAAATTAGTCACAAAAGTGTTATTTTGACATAATTTCTCAAAATCGACTCTTTGATTTCAATAATTTTTTGTGAAATGTGAAGATTATAGACCTAAACCTGTGTGCAAAATCATAAGTACTAAATATTCCAGTATAGGAATATAGAAAAAAAAGAAAAAGGAAAAAAAAAAAAAAATGAAGCCAACTTGAACAAGCTAAATATTGTAGAAAAACATAGATGAAAATCTAATGATCTTCAAAATAATCAAAAATAGTTTGAGAATAATCAAGAAAGCTATTTTCAAGAGATGATGAATAAAACAGAACATATCCCTAAAATTTCAGCAAAGTATTTCTTAATGTTGAGATGGAATGAGATGTGACTCGATGCCTGCTAACTCGTAAAATAATCATAACCTCACTCTTGCTTTGACAGTGATGGACACTTAACTCTCCTGCCAGCTACCTTATTTACATATACGATAACATGAGAGTTGCATGCACATCTGATAGAGAATATATGGTCTGTTACAAGATTAGTTGTTGTCAATAACAGGTTGAGATATTAGAAAATGTCCTAATAGAAAATAAATCTGATCTCCTTGATAAAGAAATAAGGCAATCAATCATCTAAAATAAATCAATCATCATGTGATAAAAATCAATTTACAAAATTATCTATACCAGGTTTAGAGTCTCTGATTCCCCCAAAAAACTACTGAGTTTTCAGGGTGAAGTCTATCTTTCTATCTGTCAATATAAACCATCCATACACTGAGATATGATTAAAAATTTTTAACAGTTTTGGTATTTAAAATTAATTTACAAATATATTCAGATTTTATTTCATTTGTAGAGAACTTAAAATTACTTTAAGTAGATAAATGTGTAATATTGTAGGAAATTTGAGTTAAAAGAAGACACGTGATTGGATCTAGAAAATGTAGGTCAAAGATTGTGATTGGTTGTTAGCGTATGGGAGTGTTGTAAATTAAACTTAAGAAAGCTGTAAACTTTTAACAAAAGACATCCAAGAAAATAATATTGTATAATAAATAGGTTTAGTATGAATTTATAGTAAATGTTTTAATGGAATATGATATAAATGTGTTAATGAGTATAATTGATAATATTTTGCTGTGTCAGTGAATTGTTAATAAGATGCTTAGTTCTGAAGTGGGTAGGAGCTGGCAGTCTGAAGGAAGTATCTGACGTGGTCAGATGTACTCTGTGTTGAACATCTTATGAACAATGTAGTGTACAAGTTGGGAGAAGGTCTCTGACCTAGACAGACATATTTTTGTGCGATGTTAAAAGAGTTGCAAGGAATGTTTAAAGTGTTAACTTTAAAGTGTAAAGGATGTGTTAGGAAAAGGTTAGAAATCGATGTCTAAGATAGACAGATGTATTTTGATGAGGATTTTTGTGAACAATGCAGTATTAATGCAAAAATGTAAACTCAGTGAGAACAAAGAATGTGACAATTGGTATATGTGTTTGATAATAGGACTATGTGTATAAATATTTTAAATGAACATTCGTGCTTTTATATTAGTAGTAAAAGGACAAAGAATTATTAAAATAAATAAAACTATCGGGCTAGTTAGGAGAGACTATTTTTTCTAGACACAATTTAGAAAAGGGTCGTGTTCCGTGGTTTGAATACTTACTTGATAAGATAGAACATTCTTTAAAATAATGAACATTTCTTTGAATCATTTCTAAGAAAGGACTTTTAGAGAATTATGCATCTGTACGAGCCATGAGGATTGGGAAAACAGCGATGAGAGACTACCTCCGAGTTACGGGACGTCAGAGTTCATCACTACAGATATAATTTTTTTTGTCACAGGTGTTATAGACATCATAAACTATTTACTATATTAAAGATCTGTACTATGTCTAAACTACTTTTTGTATATGTACGTTCGTTTTTAGATTCCTTTTAAGATAAATTCAAGATAATTAATTTTTTCTTTCATTTACATAATTTAGTCTCCTTCAGAGACATGGAACACTATCTATTTTTATGATTAAATATTTTGTTGCAAAATATTTAAAAAACGTAAAATATGAAATTCATAAAGCTTAATTTTGATTTAAAATAAAAGAAGGAATTCAAATAAAAGATTTTTTTTTTATCAGCATTTAACAATAGTATATTAATTATTATTTATGTTTTTTCTTTATGATATTTGTAACATTATTTGTGAGCTATTAAACACTTTATGTACAATTTCAGCAAAACAAGACTTAGAATCTTTCTTGAATCACCTATTGCCAAGTACCTCTTGAAAAGGACTTTTGACCTCGAGATACTATAATTTTAATTCAAAATATTAATTTTTCAAAATTGGTAAGCTGACGCTACCTGGCGCCCATAAAGCTGTGCAATTTTCATAAAATAAACATTTAAGATTATTATATTTAAATCAGTATTATCAAAAGCAGTTCAGTTAGTAAATATACGTCAGTTTAAATTCAGTCATATTTCGACTCTTATATATGATACAAAACATTGCGAAAACTTTTCAGTCACCCATCTTCAAAACCTAATAGAAACCAACCAAAAATATCAGTTCGGTAGTTTGACTGATGTTAACAAGTTAAAACTAACCATATGGTGATCTCTACTTACGGTTTTTAACAACAATATCTCTACTTAATACCTAACCTAACATTGCCTAATCAATAAAAACATGCTTGTTCTTACCCTTTGAGGTCTAAATTCCCTTATCCCCTTTAGACTAAACAACACTCTAGATAATCAACTCTTAATGAGTTATTTGTAATAAATTAATTTGGGAACTTCCTTTCTAATTATAAATGTAACTGCACAGATCACAAATTGAAAATTAGTGGTTAAGGCTATAAACCTATTTGTAACTCTCTCAATTGAACAATGTATAATTACCGCAGTTTGAGGCGAAGACCTATCTGAAAACCTAAACAGATATAATTTTTAAAAAATAACTAAAAATTAACGAAATAATTCAGAGCCTTAGGCTGAGATTCTTACTCTAGTTCTGTGATTAAACTGCGAAGATCACAGTTATCAATGCCGTTGTGATAAGGTGGTCCGACCACAAAGTCTGGAACCAAGATTAGGCCAGTTATTGATTCTAGTCCCAGGAGTGATATGACTTCATCATAATCATGGGCAACATCTTTGGAAAAAAACATTTATATTTTTAAATAAGACCTAAACTTGCAATGCCTAAACAAGTTATCAGTGTAAATCGTATTTGATGATGCTGGTCCACAGTACATTTTTATTTTATTGCCATTTATTCCTGACTTGTTTGTTTACTTGAATATTTGTTTTCTTCTGAATTTGCATATGGGTTTGGGTCATTAATCTACACATTTCACTAAATTTGAATGAAGTTGGTATAGCTGATTTTGAGAAATTAAGTCTTTCATAAGTTTTTTATTGAGTGGCTCGATGGCTCAATGACTGATTCTGAAACTATACGTGAGCATAGTGTTATCATAATTGTTAGAGCGTATTTCGAGATATCCGTAATTTGTGTTTTTTCTTATGTCGACTATATTCAATTTATTATACAAAAAAATGGCTAAAATATTCCCACATAGCAAATTTGATTAAAATTAGGCCAAGCGTTTGGGCTGTACAGCACTGCACAGACGACAATTATTATTAAAAAACCATTTTTTGGATTTGGAACTTGGAAGCATATTTATCCGGTAAAAAATGCTACATCGATTTCTTTTGTTATCATATGGTTTTCTCTATACTACTTATAAATGAAAAAGTAAAAAGAACTATTGTTAATTTTTAAATTCAAAATATCACCTGCTTCACTTGTATAGTTAATGGTTAATGGATTTAAAAAAATCTCGATTCAAACCATTGTGGTTGCTTCTCAATGCTTGACTACTATTCTTTAATGATCAGAGTTTCAACTGTGTCATAATCATGAATACCCATTAAAGCATACTAGGTTCTTACGCTGAGCATTTTAATCACAGTAAGTACATGTTTATAATGTTGTGGATATCTTTCATCTTTAAAAGTTTTTCAGAAAATTATTCAGTCGGCTTTTCTTACAGTAAACAATATCAACTCCTATATCAAGCACGCTAGTGTGGTTTATGTTTCAGTATTGGTTAATTATCAGAGATTGCATTTTAACAAATTGAATAGGGAGAATGATGTGATGTATCTAGCTTGAGAATGATTGATTAGCTTTGAAGATCGGACTAAAAAGAGACAGAAAGAATACTTCTTCTTCCGTTTAAAGGTGAAAAACTACAAACTGGTTCTTGGGCAATGAAAAGTGTCATTGGTCCTTTCTTCACCAGTTTGTCTGCCTTTTCATTTCTTCGTATCTTCTGTAACCTGATACCCACCTCAATTCCACCTGGTTCTGGGTCGATAATTTAACTAAGGATTAATGACAATCCCAAACTAATGAATAAGAAAATTCGTATGAATTTATGGCCTTTATAGCAGCCTGACTACCTGTTGTAACAATGTGTGCTCATTGGCATATCCTATCGCTTCACGAATAAATTATTTTTTGGTATCAATAAGATTGTACCCTAATTTGTACCAATAATGTATTGTTGAACAGTAATGTTTTTCGTTTTATGTAATCTTTAATTTATACAATGCCTATTATATGTTAAAACCAACTATAATTAACTAAAATTCCACCGATATGAAACCAAGAACAAAACTACCAGTTGCCAAAACATTACTTGAATATAATGGAGGAAATTAGCGACCATATAAGTAAAAAATTGTTCATAACCTTCTTCTGTAACAAAGAATTGAATAGTTTTAGTTATTTTAGGTTAGGTTAAGAGTTTTTGATAGTGAGGGCTTATTACATTGTTAAGAAATATTTAAATGATTCTAATATGGATTTTTAAAGTTTTGTGAAAGTATAACTACATTTTAAGTCACAGTTGTTTTGTTGACAACGTCACATATTTCTTATAGAATTTGTTACATCATTAAAAATGTTTTGTGACAGTAAGTGTAAATAAAATATACAATTTTATGTTAGTATGCTAAAATAATTTACTTGCAAAGTTTGATATAATCAAAAATTAACTGAAGAAGTAATTAATTGTTGTTTAGTACGAACATGCTTAAATAATAAACAACTCTCTCACTTCTTAAACCTTTTAAGACAGGCCATTTAGCACAAGTTACTGGTGAAAAACACCAGGCTGTTTTTTATTATTTTACATTGTTCATAAAAAAATTGTTATAACTTTTGTTATATTTAAAATTTTGGTCAACTTTTTCATACATGTTTCACCATATAATTTATAATATTAAAATATAAACCATTAAATTATTTTCAGAAATAAGATTGAGACTTGTTTTATGTAAAATATTGGCTTAATCTTATCAAATTTAAATTAATTCTGGAAACCACTGTTTGGTTCTACTGGTAGTTCTCTCAATTACACAAAGTTGTATTATTTATCAATGTAACCGATATTGTTGTAGCCAATGGTTGACGTGCAGGGAATCTAGAATTCCACCCCATTCTAAATCTAAACCGATATTGTTAGAAATAGTCAAGTGAAATATGTTCAATCATAACTTTGCTAGATTCTCCAAAAATAAATAATTTTGTTTTAGCTATGTATTATATATGTATTATTGTTAGTTTTCCGTTAGATTATGGTAATAAAAATATAAATATTGTATATTTGTATTTTATCATTAGAATGGCTCAGTGATAATCACAGACATTGAATGTTTATGTAACAAAGTCACGGAGGATGGTTTCAATGTTGAATGAATGTCAAATTAGATAATAATTTTATTAGACAGTAATGATATAAAATATTATTTATTATTTTTAATAAATGTATAGGCTTTGGTTTATGATAAACCAAAATAAATATACGTTTTATTTAAAAAAATAACACATCGCCAAAAGAATATCAGTACATCGAGTCCTTGTATTTTTACAAATGCAAACAGGATCACTCTTTAATGATGTTAAATATCAGTTGATGTATAGTTTAAAATGATGACTATTTCAGCTATTGAGCCATTATCAAGTTTACTATTGGATAAGTTTCTCTGTTGTCATGGAACAGTCAACAAAACACCTTCACAAACATTTAAATACAACTATATAAGAAAAATATATTTGTAATACCTAAAAAAGGTTAATTTGAATTAAATATTTACTATAGCGGGAAATCGTATTGAATAGAGGGGAATGTAATGTGAGTCAAAAACATGACTAATGATTCTCAATGTTAAAATAAAGTAAATTTATAATAGAATAGATTTCCAAACACAAATAAATAATAATGTAAATATTTTTAGGAAATTTAGTTATAAGAAGTTTAATAAATTGTGTGTGTAGTAGAATTAGGAGATTTGGACAATTTATGAATTGCATGGTAGTTGAATAAAGACTAGTTGGAACTGGACGAGAAAGATATCCTGAAACCGGATATTGGAAAACCACCATGCGTTTAGCCAGTCTGAGTTTGGGACCTGGTGTGGTCGGACCTATAATAGTTTGTATGGAGGTGTTTTTAGTAAAAAATGTAAAATGTTTTATTTCAGTCTCAGGAGGGAGTTTGTAGGTGAAGGTTGTGTGAAAAGTAATTGTCGGAAGACAATGGTGGAATGATTTGAACTTGTTTAATTCTAAAGAAACTTTAAAACATGTAGTACGAGTGTTAATAGAGTCTTATTTTTGAGTCAAGTCGAGAGCCTAGAACTGAATAGTCGTTTTTTGAAGAGTATGAATAAAAACGTGCCGAGGTTAAAAATGTGATTTTGAGTCCACCTAGAAGTGTTAGAATGATCTATTAATTTGATTAAACGTTCACGCCAAGAGACAATAAACAATTAACGAGTGCGTGATAATATGTTAGACTATTGAACATTTCTCTTTTATAAACATTCGTAAGAAATTGCAAATATGACTTCGCTACGGACACGAGACGGCATCCTAGGACGACAAGGACATTTTATGTTATAGGAAATGTGAATATGTTCTGGTAACTTGTGTTAAATAACACACACATTTATTCTTTTGTAATATAAGAATTTATTATGTTTAGTTTTTTAATTCTATAATATAACTTTGAATTGTAGAAAATAGTAATTTCTTTTTATAAATATGACTAACGGCTGTCTAGTGACACTTTTATCCTTATTCAAGGAAAATAAAGTTTATATGAAAAGAAAAGTAAATGCTTTCAATTGATTTTATATTTGTATAATAGTTTAATTCAATTTTTGTTGCAACATAACGTAAAGATTTAAATACATGGAATAATAAATCAGTTCTCCTTCAGAGACAAATAAATAAAAAGATAAATTCAATTAACTAAAATAATATTCATGTTTATTTTCAGGATATGTCTTTATAATATTATGTTAATGTATAAAAATAATTTGTTTTTAATAAATGTATGTTAAAATTTCAGTCTACTCAAGAGTATTCATTCACTACCAAAAAATTCACTGAAAGTACACGTAGAAAGGACTACACCCTGAGATTAAATTCAATTTAAATTCATAAAAAATAATTAACTTTTCTAAATTGATGTTAACACATCTGGCGCCCTTAGCTGAGCAAACTTCTAATAAAACTCTAATAAAAAATAACATAAGTAATAACTTTAATAAAAACCTTCAGTTTTTATATTATTACAATTATCGCCCAACTCTTGTGGCTTTTTATGTATAAAGTAGTTTTCCCTTGTTGTAAAATTTTCCAATTATTACATATTTAATAAAAATCATGTTCGGTGGGCCCGCTGAACTATTGCTTATTGATTAAAGTGATAACGGGTTTGTCACTGGGAAAGGTAGTGGGGTTAACTCTATTATATTCTGTTTCTGTAATTATGGTGTCATATAATGAGTTCAATTCAAAAAGTACAGAGAAACTTCTCTAATAATAAAGTTGATAATGTCTGAATAGCCAAAACTGCTGTTGTTTTAAACTATACAACAAATAATTGACGATTGACGACTGTAGGTTGTAACAATAGTCGTAATGGTGACAAATAAAATAAAAGTTAAACATCAGTTAGTCAGTATATATCAATATATATATATATATATTATATATATATATATATATATATAGTTTCGGTGTTATAACTATAATTAATTTTGAGTTCATAAAGGAAGAAAATTAAAATAGAAATAATAAAAGGACACCTAAAAGTAATGATGCAGAAAATTTCACATTGAAAAAACATCAAGGAAATTCAAAATTTGATTATACCTACCATTAGTCTAAAACTTAAAATTCAGAATCAAATTGTCCTACAATGTTGTCTTTAAGTTATTAGTCACCATCTTAACAAAAATCCTATTTAGGAATTATTGTTAAAAAATGGAAAATAACCATGTACCCTCATAATTGTGGTACAGTCCCATAAGACCCCAGTCCACACGACCATGCATGAATGCATATCATTGTTTTGCTAATTGTGTTCGCATGCGACTATGAATGGAGTAGTACAGTGAAACCACAGTCGAGTCTACAACCTGGAGGGAGATGGATGCTCAAAACTATATTCCACGTTTTTAGTTTGCAACTTTAATTATTAAAATGTCAAGTTAAATTACCAAGGTTAGTATCAGTATGGGCTATTCCCAGTAGGCAGTTTTACCAGTGTAAACTCTTAACTTTACAGCCCAAAGGCAAAAAATGGTGTTACAATAGGCTTAAGGAGTGTCTAGTGAATATTATAAGTTAATATATAAGTCCCCTTATTGTTAGTTTGTTCCCTGGTGTGCTGGTAGGTTAGACAGTGTTAAGTAATTTTAATAAAATATTGAGAGATCTGTGGGCTTGATTTACCAAACGTGGTGATAAGGTTGGTTCACCCTTTAGATAAAAAAAAGTATCACAGGACATTTAGTACCAAATCATGTTTTTTTGATTTTTTTTTTTTTTGCTCATAAAAGTCCACAAAATAATTTACACTGAAGCGTAAAACTGAGTAATGACTGAATATTTTAAACACAATAAACATACAGTAATATGGACACTATTCCGATCTTAATCTCTTATTCTGTACAATCCATGTTCCATAATAATAATAATAATAATAATTTTTAAGACAAAAAAACTATCGTGATAACCACCAATTTAACAAAAATAAAAGTATAAAATGCTGCTCAACATAAAATCAACAACTTTTTTCTAATTGAGAAGATAAGTTACATAAGAAAGAGAACCCTAGTAACCAAATATTCTAATAGCACCAAGGTCTGAAGAGAACAAAGGTTGGTCAAAAGATTTAAACTACAGCATGGGTACGAACTAGTCATTCATCATTCCAATGAGATGAAACGTTAAATTCGATGCTATTATAAACTATTCCCTCATAGCCTTTTTATTGTTTAAGCTAGTTGCATGTTCCCGTATAATCTCTCACAAATTACTTCTCTGCTACTCAGCTATGGTACTGTTTCTATTTTATTATACTCAAAAGTCTCAGTCTCCAGATTCCACTAAATTATTGAGTACCACTTATTTAAATATACTTTTACAATGTCATTAAAAAAACTTAATGTAGGATAGAAAGAGAAACACGTCACTTTTTCTCAGGATAAACAAAATCAGTGGGGTATCTGCACACAGAGATTTCCAATCAATCTGTGAGTTAAAAAAAACTGACAATATAGACTTTTTTACAATAATTAAAATAAAAAATATAATTTTTTAAACCCACTTTGTAAAAAAAAAAAAAAAAAGAAAAAAAAAAAAAGTACTTAGGACAGACACATCAACACGTATCTCTGTTCAGATTACTGATATTGGCTTAGTACCAGTTATTAAACAGTTAATAAATATCGGTTCAGTAGTTTATAATTGGTTAGGAAAACTGAACGGATAGACAGTATGTCTTTATACATAACAACGACAAAATAATATTACTCATGTATATATATAATTGATTTTACATACAAAATACTTAAAAAGATCTCCATGATATGGGTTGAAGCTCAGAAATTAAACCTTATGGCCTACTTCAGGTAACTTTACCCACATATTCAAGCCTCACATTATAGTGTAATATGGGACTTTTTTTTCTTCTTAATATAAATTCAATGCTCATACTAATAATAATTTATAGACACTACTTACTGCAATTGTATCATCAAGTTTTTTCTGCCATTGGTCGGATCGTTCAATTAATTCATTCCATTTTTCGGATAGCTTGTTTACTTCTCGTCGTATGCACCTAGTCAACTCTCGAGCTTGTTCTTCAGCCGTGCGATAACCTCGAGAATCACCTTCAACTTCTCTGCCAGCTGAAAAATTATTATATTATTAAATTTCAGAAAGGTAAAATCAATTTATTACTGAATAAAATTGTATATCTTTGTTAATTGAAAAAGTTCACCAGATTTTGTTGACTTAAATTTTCAAAGGGTAAGAACTAGTTTTAAATATTACAAAATAATGACAACTAAATTTTCAAGATAAAATTATTGTCGCAAAAACTTAACTCTGATAGTATATATTATTAATTCTGTGATTATGTTCTATACTTGAATATATTATATGTTCTTATTATAAAGCATAAAATCGGAAATGAATGTTAACTATAGAACAACCTATTAGTATAGAAAGTTCCCAAAAAATAGGATTCATCATACTGGAAGTAACGCTGTATTCTTTACATTTTATCAGATTGGACATGATGATTTTAACTACATGGCTAAGAACTTAATGGAAGCATACAAGAAATGGGGGTTAGAAATGAACTTCTAAAAAAATATAATTATGTGTATTGGCAGAGTTCTATGGAGTTCACAGTTATCAAGGGGTCAACAGATAAGTGAATGTCAACAATTTAAATACTTGAACGTAGCATTAAGTTTCAATGGGAATGTGATGTAGATATTTGTCATAGAAACCAACAAGGCTAGAAGGTTATCACTTTGCAGTTCTGGGCAGTTAAATAATTGCAATAATTTACCAAAATTAGACTACAACTTATTTTAACCATTTATTAGATATTTTAAGTCAGATAAAGAAACATAACTTTTTAGATAAATGTTTAAAGTGGTAGCAGCACATGTTATAAGTCGAACAAAATAAGCTTGAATTAGTGAGAATAATAATTGTTCATTTTGCTCTAATTGATTGAGTGGTATTGCCTTGTGGGGAAGGCCTTCTTTATCATAAATTTACTATTTATTTGGCACAAGAAAATAATATGTTAGTTAGGCCTAGATGTTCTTCCTTAAGTTTAAACATTTTGCCTTTTTTGGGATTATATAAGTAGAAATTAGTATATGTTTGTCTAGTTTTCTTCTGTTAAGACAGTCTTGCAGAAATTGACCTGTTTTCAAAACTACTTTGATTGGCTTCTACAGAACAAAATTATATACAGGGGTGGTGAAAAGTCCCGGAACGGGTTAATATTTTTTTAACCGTTACAGATGGAACTATATAACTTGGTACACTGTTACTGGGCATAAAACACTATTTTATCACAATTTCAATGAGCCGCTACCACTTCGAGGGGACGGCCCACAAGGAGTCGTAATAAAATCTTAAATGAGAGTGTGGGTCGAGTTGTACATCAAATTAAAGGTCTATTTAGTAGAATACAATGCCGCAAATCCAACTTCAAAAGATTCACCCTAAACAAAATGGTGGCGTTTTAAAGTTTATGAAAGTTACAATGGCGTTGAGTTGTGTTGAAGTTTAGGCTTCGTAACTGTTGTGCCACAGAGAAAAAATTGTTTTAGTTGTAGAATAACATTTTTTAAACTCTTTAAAATCTAGCTTACAGTGTCAAATGCTCGACAATATTATTTTTTCTCAAAATTTATTTGAACTACAAACAATTTACAATGTTAGTATTTCATATATATTTAAACACATAAGATCGTTAATAAATAAATGTATCTAAAGTGTGTGTATTAGATACATAAGTTACAATAACAGCTGAAAGTTAACAAAACACACAATATGCAAAGGAAGGGAAGGGAACAGTAGGGTGCGGTACAACAACACAACTTTCCTTTCAGGGTAGCTTTAACATACAACCCTTTAGAGAGTTTAGCCTACTTCACTGAATATAACTTTCTTAGTCAAATCGTTATTTTATTGCTCAAAGGAAAGATATTTACTTACAATAATGCTTCTTCTATTGGAAAAATATCTTTAGTTAAACAACTCTTCATCTAATTATTCAAATTTAAAAGTTAAATAAAGTTAATGAAGGGAATTGAAATACAGCAACTTATTTAAAAAAATAAATTAAAATAATGTGTATTTTTATGTTCTTACTCAATAAATAGAGAAAAATTAATGTCGAGATTTTAAAATATAATACATCCATTTTATATTATACTGATCTCAAAAAGATTTTTATTAAAAAAAAGTGTAAATCGAAAAATCACAAAAATATTTAAATTTCAAAAATGCCTCGAATGATTACGATTAATTCTTTCCTAAAGGCACTTTGATCGGTACACCAATAATTGTACTTCTTAAAGGTCCAACAAAAAATATATTGGTTGTTAAGTCTCCAAAAATTAAAAAAAAATAGTTTTATTGTGCTGATCAGTGCCCTATATTATAAACTGGGCAAGTGGCAGGCTTTCACTGAAATCCAGGAGGTATCCCCAAAGTTGGGTTATGGAATAAAGTATAGACCAAGTAGGTAGACAGTGTAAAGGTATGCTAAACAGTCAGAGATAGGTTGCACCAGAATCTAGAAATCGAGTATGTCAAGTTAAATAAACAAAATTTTTTGCTGATTTGCTCTAAAATACAACAATATTTTCCTCTTGTCAACTTTCTAAACTATTTTCCCCACTTGCAGTAGATATTTGAATATTATTATTTATAATTCATTAGTCTTTTTGACAAATAATATTTGTAAAGACCACAAATATTCCTTATTCCCTTTTAAACAAATATCTCCCAAAAGTTAAATTTGAAAATTACCAGTAAAAAAAAGGGGGGGAAATGGAGGTAGGTATATAAAAGGCCTAATTAAAAAAAAAACTACTGACTTCAATCAAATTGTGGTTAAGTAAGAAACAAATACCAGTGTTCCTAATTGCTCATGAAAGAAAGTACTGTTAGGAAGTAATTGTTAAAAAATTCAAGTAAACCTAAACTGTTATTAGTCATTAAAAATGTTATGTTTTAAATTGAACTAAATTTAGAGCTGGTTTAAAACATGATAAAAGCAAGTAATCTATAGGCTCTATTTAAATATAATTTAAATAAAAATAATTTATATAAATTGCAAATAGTATTAAAAAATAAAAATATAAATATAATAGATTGGATTAACGAAAACTTAGCTACTAAAGATGCATTACCAACAACAGTGAAGTTACTAAACATTTTATTAAAGAACATTGGAGTATTGCCTTACTAAGGAAGTAAACAAATATTGATTTAAACATGAACAATAATTATTATACAAAATTATGTGTTTTTAAATGAACTTTATAATTTCACTATAATTGTAAAAGATATTAGGCTAAAATTTTTATTATATATTCTTTGAAAGTAAAAGTACACTTTCAATGGATATTCTGTTTGATCAATGATTCATTTATATCCCTATTTTAATAAAGTTTTATTCAAAATTGATGATCAACAATTTCAAAAATTGACTTGCAAATAGTTGGTAGTTGTCAGAAAATATTTTGATAAAATGTGATCCAAACAAATTATTTAATAAAAAACAGCAATTTTGTAGCAGTTTAATATTTTCGTACAATTTGCACACTCATAATAACCTGCCCATGAATGGAATATTATTCATATTATCCATATAGCCACGGCACATAATTATATTGAAGGAAAAAAATGCTCGTAGTATTTTTTTTTCTAAATTTCTTAAAATTACTTGACTGGTTTATTCAACAAAATATTTCATATTTATTTTCAGGAGATGGCTTTAAAATTTCATTTTAATAATTTATATTTTCTTTTATAGGGATAATTCTATGCCCCCAAACCCCTCATATGACCCCACTCTCTCGAAAAAGTGACCTGTGGCTGCCCTGTTATTTAAAAGATATTTCTGTTTGAAATTTTCCAAAGATGTAACCATAATCTACATGAGATTAAATCCTAGTTATTACAAGGAATAAATTATTATATAAAAGTTATTTTGTAGAAAGTATTAATTTCTCAGTAAATTAAGGTTAGGTTAGGTGATATTGTGTACTACATTCCTTTGAAAGTACACAATATTTACTTTCAAAACTAATTGAAGTTTATTGCTGTTGTGATAAAAAGACCTCAGCTGTTTGATGTGTGCTAGGCAAAGATAACGTGATGAATAATATTTCCTCTGACAAAACCAGATCCCATTTTTAAAATTGCTTGGGAAAAGCAATAATAAACTTTAGAGCCATCTGCAATATGCACCAACATCGTCCATATTTATACAATGTATTTTTCTAAAGAGCAAATAATATTTCATTAAAAAGTTGGTCCCCCTCTTTGCTATGAATATTCAGTTTGGTGTTTGTTTGTACAAAAACATAACTTTCAAAAGCATCATTAAAATAATTTATATTCACAGTTTCAAAAAGTTAAATATAATTTTATATTGTTTTTTTATCTATTTATCTTACCATGTTTACTTGTAAAAAGGCGAGAAGATAATCTCATATATTTCAACATTCATTTACATAATAAAGTTTTATTGTGAAATGATTACAATTTAAATTATAATTGTACCTGATAAAATTGTTTTGGATGTACAGAGTTTTTATGCTAGCCCTAATCATCCTGTGAAAACTACTTCAATAAAAAAAAATTTTTTTTTAAAATAAACTCCAAAAAAGATTTAGGTTATGTAATGATATTCAGTTCATCTTATATTTCCATTTCTGGTGCATATTTTGAAACTTGCTATTTTTTTTTTCTGTTCAGAAAATAAAAAAAAAAATCAGGTAACAAAAACAGTAGGTGTCTGGATGCTAATTACATACAAATACAAAAAACTGAATAGATTTTCTAATTTTGTCACCAATCTTTTACTTTACTGGTATAGTTGAATTCTAGAAAGATGGATGTTTATAAATTAATCTCAAACTAAACTTTTTACTTCTGATTTGGCTCAGTAGTTTGGAGTTTTACACTTTATATTTCATCAAAATTGTGTGAAAATTGGATGAGATAAATTTGAAAACTATCCCTCTTTTAACATTGCCATTGACAATCCCTCCCCCTCCCTACCTATTTCCCAAATGATCAGTTTTAAGGACATGACCAATTTATTTGTTTGGAGCTTTAGAGAGTAAAATAAGGAAAATTTTATTAAAAAATCCTTGGAGTCAATTTTGAGTAAATTAAGTATTTATATTTTTTAATAGAAACTATTTCAAATTTTGTGTTGTGGCAATTATATTTTCCTAATTAGGGGCCAAGAAAACTTTACTCTGTTTCATGTTTAGTTGATAGTGTAATAAATGCAATGACTATGTAAATTAAATTTGAGTTTAAGAGCTACTAGTCATAATGAAACAATATAATTGCAGTACAAAGATATGTTAATTTGTTAACGATTTAAAAATTTGATTTGTTTTAATGTTTAGGTTTTAATATTAGTTTAACAACTCGAAAACAGTAGGTATTTTTCTAGTCTAGTCCTTAGGTTATGGCTTGGAGGTCATTTTTTGAATCTGTAAAATGCATACATCCTTGTCACAAATATTCAGACAGCTTGTCAATGTACTTTCCCTTTTTAATGCTGGATCCCTTGCTCTGGAAAAGGGTAACAACAATGTTACTCCAGTGAACTCCAGCCTAACAGGCAGTGTTATTGTCAAAGAAGTCTCATAAATGCTTACAAAATCATGTCAAAGTACTCCCTTACTACCCAGAAAATAGTGGTTAAATATATTTAAGAAAGGTGGTAGAGAAGGGGAAAATAAGCCAATTGATAGAAGCTTGCACAAAATACAAATGGAGCTGACGGAACTGATTATGTACCAGGAAGTTTCAAGAACAACGATAACATTTGTGGTTAGAGTCATAAAGAGCCATATAGTTATGCAAGAGTAGAATCTTCTAGTAAAGATGGTGTCTGGTATGTGAAGATGAAGATAAAAAGAGCTAAAGGAGATAATTGGTTGGCTTATTGTATATAAGATACTTGTTGGGTCTTGCAGCGTGAATTTATAATGGACATTGGACTGTCAGTATCTACCATGTCCTAAGATGTAAGGTTTTTTCATACATAATATATACAATTTGAATACATGTTTTTAAAACAATATTTTTTTAATGAGTAGTAGCGGTGACTCACTATATTAAATACATACTGTCAAAAGAGAACAAGGACTAATTTTTCCCAAAATAGTTTCTGGGACAACACAGTGGATATACAGATAGACAATTGGTAAGCGTGTTTTTAGAATCAGTAGAAGAAAAAACAGATATATTATAAAATTTCAACATAATTTTTTTCTTCGTCACAATACTTTCTCTCTATTCATAGTCTGTACAATATACAGAATAAAGAAGAATATTATTAGACATTTCTTTATCAATATCACTCTACAATACTATATTACAAAGCGCTCCATGTAAACATGTATGCTTGCAGTACACATTTTTTGTAATTTAATAACTATTCATCAAACTTTAATTCGCTTCTCAACTTTGATAGAGCTTTTATTAAATGCTCGCTTTGACATAATTAAATAAAAAAAGTAGCAGAGCTTTGAGTAAAGAAAAATTAATATAAATAAAATAATTGACATCAGAACAATCCAAAAGAAGAAGCTAATGAGTAAAATACAGTACAAAGCTACATTCGTCAAACAAATACTTTTAGAATTGTAGGGGAATTAAGTGTCGTATATTCACTGATTTCCACATCGCTTATTAACTTTTATTTCAAAAGCATGATTTATACAAGTACGAACAGGATTCTGTAACAGCCCCAATTACAACTGCTTGTAATGAACATGAAATATTCCTAACCAATTGTAAATCATGGCAGAAATGTTGAACTTTAACTCTAGAATTGCTAAATGTCACAATTACGACTTTTTCTCTCTTCTATAACTGGTACTAGCATCACATGAGACACATATGTACATTTACAGGAAGCACATCTGATTTTTGTTTGATGTTCTAGAACTTGTTATCAATCATAGCTTAGAGTTTTATTTTTATTTTGTATGTAAAGTCAAATTTCGACTTAAAAACATACATTAAACTACAGATAAAGTATTATAATATAATCACTCATAAAATTATAAAAGCACTAGAAGAAAGGAAAATACAGCTGGAAGCTGAAGTATGATTTGTCAGAGAAATATGCAAGGATTCTTGGTTCGTACAATTTAAATCGGTGTTTCAGAGGGAGATATGTAGATGAATATTTGTGTTTCTTCTTCTTCTTCTTCTTCTTCTTCTTCTTCTTCTTTAACCTTTCGGCCATCATCATATTTTGTATACGAAAAAAATAACATAAAATAAAGGCCCCTAGTTCTCCAATACCTTAATAGAATGAGGGTAAGAGTATATTACTTGGGGATAAAATAAATATCAGCAGAAATGCCACAGATATTGTTTTGGGACCAATACTGTAACTCCTGTTCATTAGAGATATATCAGCAAGTGAAGATGTAGTAAAGGCTAACATTTCCTGATGGTACTGCCATCGTGTTGATAGAATGGAATGATTAAGGTACAATACAAAAAATACAAATGACTGTGGATAATTTTTCTTTGGACTAAAATATGGAGAATTAAGAGACCAAATCTACCCATTTAAATATACAAATAAAAACCATCTGGAAAAATGTAAAAGCTAAATTCTTTTGAGAGTTTCCAAAATTTACTCTTTCGCTACCTTATAAAATGTGCTTTTTACTTTGTGAAAAAGTACCTTGTCACTTCCAGGAGTACCCTATCACAGTTTGTTGGTGTCATGACAAGAAAATTTGTTTTGTGTTGTTATTATATGTTTCTGTCACGTATTAACTTATTACATTTGTTAAATTCATGGCATTTATTTGTGATTTTTAATTTTTGTAGAATGTTGATTAAATTATAATGTGTCACAAGTTTCTTGTAAACAAAAATTGATTGAAATAAATAAAATACAATAACAATTATAATTAAATAAAAAACAGTACCGTATGGGAGTAGATCAAAGTATCTAGAGATAAAATTAGTACAAAGTGAAGATGAAAAGCACATGTAAAGAAGAATAAATGATCAATAAATATAAGAAAATATATTGATATTGGATAGGAACTGAGTTAAATCACAATAACAAATGATTAATCTACAAACATGTGCTTAGGCTTATCTGGATGTATCAAATGGAATTCAAAGGATTCGTACAGCAAAATAAATGTCAACACTTGCTGCTTGCTCATGAGTTCAGCCATTTTATAAACATAAAGACAGCTAGAAAAAAAAAGTTCTTTTTCGGTTTAAACAAGATTTACATATCCAGCAAAGGATATAAAAGGGAAAGAATATATTTGCTAAATTAAGATCTATTTAGAAAACTCAACAATTCAAGAAGGCAACAAAGCTCAGAATTTTGAAAACCAATGTAATATCTGTACTTTTACATGGATCTCAAAAAATAGAAAGTTACAAGAAGTACTACATGTAAATTACAAGTCTTACAATAACTGTCTGAGGAGAATTTTCGACATACGTTGGTCAGATGCCATTTTGAATAAAGAACGGAAAAAAGATGCGGGCAAGTTAAAATAGCTGAGTTTATCGAAAGAGGAAGTATGGGTGGAATGAACACATCTTTAGCAGAATTTATAATAGTATCAGTCGGCAAACTTTGGAGTGTAATCTGATAGAAGAACCTGAAGTAAAGGAAGGAGAAGATCTGGTAAATCTAAGAAAGACAGTGGAAGGAGAAACAATGATGAAAGCAAAATCTAGGGAGAGTTGAAAATCTGTGGAATCGAGTTCGGTGAAGGTCTATTGTAGCAGCCCTACATATCTTCAAGGGATTAAAAGAAATAGTTCATGTAAGGCAAACAACATTACAATTTATGTGATCACAAATATTGTGTAACATGTATATAAAACATTTAGATGCCTATATACATTTTTAATGGGTTTGTTTTTAAAATGTATCTGAAATGAAAAATAAATAAATAAAGTTTTATTTCAAAATTTAATGTGCACTACAATTCTTAAAAACTGTGAAGAAACTATTCCAGTTTTACACTTTAATTAGTTAATGAATAGAAAAAAAAAATACTCACAAATTAAATGATAATTTTCTAATTTAATTAGACTTTGTATCGCTTTATTAATTATAAGCAGTTAATAAAATAAAATGAAGTAATAGATTACAAACTAAAACCGTATTTGATAATAATTGTTTATCTTCAGTACAGATGCAATTACCTTCAGTATCACTAGTGTCCGAGAGGGGAGGTTCATTGGCTATATATTGTCTTCCACTGAGCAGATTGCTCTCCACAACAGGACGTTTATCCTCAAGCTGTCGTCTAAATGCTCGGTGGTCATCCTGAAACATGAGTCATACAATGAGTATTGGTTCTATGCATATCTATAGTCAGGATTAGACAAAATTATCTCATATTATTATCATGGATTCTAAATGAATTTTTAAGTTGTATGATTTAGCACTGAAAAGTTTTTCACTAAGTGTGACTAAATTGGAACATTTATATTTTTATTTGCTCATATATAAGTAGTATAGACAAAGCTATGTGGTGGATCAAACAATAAATGAAGATTGTTTTTGTGAATGTCTGTTTTGAGGTGAAACTGAGTAGAAAAATGGTGATTTTTAGAATGATCTCCCTCTGCCTGGAGTCTGTCATATGTGTAATGATTTACAGTTCAAACACAAAGACAGATTTTAATCTTATTTGGTCATTATGTATATTTATGAATTACTATAATTTACATATATTTTGGTTATATATCTTGCAATATTTTTTTAATTTTTTTGGTAACTCAAAATTTGGGGTTGGTGCCATAACAAAAAAACACAAAATCTCAATTTTTAAAAACATGGTTCATTTTAACTTTATGACAGCTCTACTGAAGCGAAAGTTTTGTTCACAATTAGATTTTGTTGGTTTTGGGGAATAGGTGAGTGAATATATATATATATATATATATATATATATATGTGTGTGTGTGTGTGTGTGTGTGTGTGTGTATTTTCAAGTAGTGCTAATAAAAATTCATCTGATGGGGAAAAAAGAAAACAAAAAGTGTAGCTTTGTTAAGAACTGAGAACTAGTCAAGATAAAAATGTACATGACTAAGTTTTGTGTGTGAACATTATTTACAGGAGATTAGTACATAACTCGGTTCCCAATAAAAATTAAACTTTTTTTTTTAACATTAGATGCACTACATGAGAATGTTCACAAAATAATGATATATTTACATTTTAAAAAGATGAAATATATTAAATTCTGTTATTTACTAGAACACTCTGTAATTCTGTCACGCTCTGTGAACAGTTGTAGTAAACATTCCACTAAACAATTTCCTACATTAGCTACAAGATAATAAAATACACGCAATACTTTACTATTCAAAGGCTTGTATAATACACAAAATATATGATCATATTTGATTTTGTAATGATATAAGCATAACTGAATTAAGATAATAATAAATTCAAAACACCTGTATCAGAAAATCACGTTTATTAGAATTATGCCAATTTTTTTGTTTTATTGCTCATTATGTTAATTCAATTCAACTTCACCTAATATATCGTAGATACAGTGAGTTTATAGAATAATAAATGGTGTGAAAACATTGCACAAACTTTCTCACTCACTAATCACCAAAAGCAAATAAAAACTAACCCAAACTAATCATCATCAAAAAATGTCAGTTCAGTAGTGTTCAGTCAAACTATGGATTTAAATTAGATCACTTGTTTGGGCTGTAGAGCACTAAATCGGTAAAAGACCCCAGACAGACAGACACCATTCCTAAAACCCATTTTTTGGATTCAGGACACCTTAAAACAGATTTGTCCTCAAAATGACAATATCGATTTTTTTTACCCTTCACATAATTTTCTCTATATTATTTTCTATGTCAGAATGTGAAAACAAGACCCACAATATTGGAAACATTTAAATATAATTTGAAATTAAATTTTAAGTCAAAATACAATTAATTGTTCACAATAATCACTTTATTTGTTAAAGTTTCAATAACCAAGACATCATCTTTAGTTGTTACATGTATAGAACCTTCCTAGTTACTTGTGGTCACAAATGTACTGTACCAAGAAGGTTTGTGAGCATGCAGTGACATATTTAGACTAATTGCACCTCTAGGCAATCAAGTTGGTTGCGCCTCTAATCCCAAATCATTATCGATATAAACTTGATGTAATAGTTAGAGAAAACTATGTTTACTAAGCTACATTCAAAAAGTTTTGGTATAAAATTAGGGAAAACATGATCTTCTTTTACACATTAAAATAATCAAATAATCAACAAAATAATTCTGAATATAAAGTTATTTCAAGCTTTTAACCATTTGCAGTATAATAGGATTGTTCTGATTCTTTGAAATAATCAAAAATAAAATTACGTTTAGCGGTAGAGGGCAGAGAATTATAAAAAGTAGTTTATCTTTACAGTGCATGTTTTTCTTTACATACTGAAAATTGTTTCCACAAAAACAATATATAAAAATGTACAACTAAAGTGTACCGTGTACGTCCATATTCTGTGTATATGTTAAGAGTCCAGGATTGTAATTTATATCCAATAGTTCAAAAACATCACCAAATTTACCTTTTTCTTTTTTAGGCAATTTATTGGAAATAAATGACTTGAAAGATATGAAATGGTGGCCGCTTTAAATATATTTATGGGAATAACGTCTCATCTATAGGTTCTTGATGTCCATCATAGATCATTGGGTACAGCTTCAAAATTTGCATCCTATCCATAACATAAACTATAAAAAATATAAATTATAACGTAACCTAAAAGATGAACAAAATATAAAATCAGTAATAATCATTTAACAGCCAGAATTTAAGTTAGTTGAACAAATTATTACAAAGCTAGATTTTACAATTCATTTAATATATTTATTACAAAGTAATAAATACCAGTAAAGTTTAAAATTTTGTTATTTTTAAACAGTTTTCCAGACAGTACTTCTTGTTCTTATATAGTCTATGATAGCTCTTTTTATGCAGCTTGATAACCTACATATATTGACAAAGTGGTCAGAGAAAGTGTTATAAATATCACTCAATAAAATATTCATTCTATAACCATCGTATCAATTGCATTAACAGTTTTATTAAAATTTTCAAATGACTGAATCACAGTTCGAGTGATTAATCCGTACCTTAGCTATCAAATAGATTGAACAACTTCAAGTTAATGTACATTATTTAATGTAAAGACGGTTTCCCTTCAAAGTAAATAAAACAAGCTTACTTAACAAACTTGGTCGTCTAGTAACACACAGTCAACTCTGAAGTAAACCTCAATTTAATTAAATTTACAATCCTTAAGAAGAAAGTTATCTGTTTGATGGAAATATAAACTTAAATAAAGTTATCATTTTGATACACTTCTGATGCATTTTAACTCGATGAGTTAACTTACTGTCAATTTTCTGGATTATATAATAATATTAGGCTGGTAAATTGTTTAGATACCAAATATTTTGTAGAAAAATTTTATTAATAAGATGAATAAACAGTATTTTATACAAAATCCTGTTCACATACTACGATTATTAAATATATTTGCTGTTATGTGCTTTAATAACAAATATATACAACATATAAAACTGATCAGTAATCTATCAATAAAAAATAATGTAAGCTAGTACAATCACCCTATTAACCAGTAATATAGGGAATGTTTGGTAATCGTTTAAAATTCAACCTGCGTTTTTTGACTTATCATTATGTTTAATAATTTCGGGAAACTGAAAACGAATTTAATCATGTCGTCTGCCCATCCTTGTTATCGTCTATATAAAAACACGATAGCGGTTACAAAAATTAAGATAGGAACATGAAATTTGATATAGGGGACTATAGTGTACCCTTTTGAAATTCAGAAAAATCTAATTGAAAATGTCAAAATGGCGGCCATTTAAAAAAATGTTTTCTTCATATTTTGTGTGATAATCAACATACTAAATTAGATGGAAATATGTATATTACAATTCTGTATGTAATGGTACCAATCCTATATCTGTACAATGACAAATAGTGAAATTATTGTAAAAAATGTAATTTAGAACACTGACCTCTGAAGAAAAAATGATAGTTGTATAGTTACGAGATTCAGGGGGTGAGTCACTAAAACAAGCATAGCTTGTGAAAACTCCGTCACATATGTACAGCTTTGAGGCCTGTTAAAGCCGAGACAATGACATGAGCAAAGTAATGCACAATTTTAATATATACATATCTATGAGGCCTGATAATGCCTAACCGACATTAAGAAAGTAATGATATACATAATTATGAAATTTAGAAAACCCGCGTAACAATGGTTTTAAACAAACTTTTCTCTTGATCTATCAATACAATTAAACATTTCCTACAAGCCCCAAGAAACCACCTTTTAGGCATTACATTTAGAAGATCTGCTTGTATTACATTATATGATAAGGCACTTTGTACATTACTAACTAAATGAGAAAAGAAGTAAAATAAGTAGTTATTAGCATGATTTATTTTCATACTTTTAGAACTACACATGTAGAAAATAGGAACTTATTGTAACAAAGTCAGAATATATAAAAAGAAAGGAACAAATAAACTACAGGTATTGGACTGCACAATATAAACCAGAATTTATATATGATCACTCTAAAGGAAGAAATACCCATGAATGGAGAAGTAGGCACAACCAAGAGTTAGAACAACTGTTTGGGAGGAAGAATCTGGTGAAAAACATTAAGAGCAGCAGATTTAGATGGGTAAGACATATTCAGTAAGGAGTAATGACCAATTCAACATTTTGTTAGTGACTGGATGGCAAAAGTTGAGCAGGCCTTACAAAAAACCGTTGGATGGATGTTGTCACAACAGGCGTATAAAGACGGGCATAAAGTATTATGAATTGGAAGCACGAAATCGTCAAACTGCAATATTGAATGTACACAATACTTATAAAGAGTTCTAGAGGAAAGAAAAGGAAGATGAGCAAAATAGAGGTGGGATCAACATTTTGTTGACATCTTTTTGATTATGGCAGCTCTGTACGTTGGTGCTGTCATATTTTTGGTTGCACTGTGATTTTTTGGTCCAATATTACGGTACATGATTTGTTAATTTTGCAATCTTCCATAATTAAAAAAACTTTAATTAAAAACACGTTTATCTCTCTTTTTTTTAATTATAAAGATTAGTTCTGTTAAATATCTTAATTTATTTACAATAATATAGTTCAAATTTTTTCCTGTAAATATGGTAAAAATTGCTAAGACTTTGAGAATTTAGGTTTTGAACAAAATTTTAAAATTATATATGCGTATATATTATTCTCAAAACCAAAGACTGAAGACATGTTGAAAAATACTTGTTTAGATTAATTAGACATGATAAACAGATGAAAAAAGGAGGTAAATTTTTTTTGTAATTACTAGACTTAGCATATACTTAACCCGGGTAAGTCAAATTCAATCCATCTTTAATTATACTTATTGGTAACAACTGATTTTACAATTTTAAATGTTTTGGAAACAGTTATTAAAATAGTTTGCAATCATTTTTGAAGTTATATTTTAAAGAAATTAAATAAATATAAATATATTTTCAGTTAAATAAATGTATTTCATTAAATGTAACTTCACTGTACATGTAGTTTAGTTGACTGTTCTGTAATTAAATTCTAGGGGCAAGACTGATGCTATTTTATCAATTAATGATGGAAGAGTAATGCGAGGGACAGAATCTGTTCTGTGTTACAGTCTAGCCAATTAACAATGGGCATGGTTAATACATGGGTAGATGGACAGCACCACCTGCTCTTACTCATCTAATTAGTTTCAAGTCAATATCAAAAATAATTGTCATTCAGCTGACTCGATAAAACATGCATTATCTCCTCTCTGATTGGATTCTTATTATTAACTAGCATCTCCCGTCGCGGCTTTGACCGCGAATCATTCAAGTTGTAATCTATACGTTTATTAAATATTATTATATTTATTACGTTTACTCATCAATAACTTAAAGTTACTAAAGTTGAAAAATATCAAAAGGCAAAGTAAACAACAACAAAAATTCGTAATTATTCTAGTTATAGGTAAATTATATTATACTATTTAAGAATTCATATTATAAAATACTAAAGAAAAATTTAATTATTTCACAATTCAAATAAAAAAATTGAACTAAAAATGTACTTATTTAGTATTTAGGACCTCTTTGTAAACTACATTTATTGTCTTACCTTTAGGTGCTAAAATCACTAAATTATTAGAAGAACGGACCCTAGTAGCACCAACGTACAATTGACCATGAGAAAAACAATCTTCCCTTAAATCAACTCCTGCAAATTTTAATGTTTGTCCTTGAGATTTATTAATAGACATAGCAAAGCATATCTTCAGAGGAAATTGAACTCTTACTGGAAAGGGTACTCCGACGGGATTAGTGGTATTCTAGGTATAAAAACAGATTCACCTCGAGCACAACCAGTAAATATTGTAGCTAGCGCAATCTTCTAGTAGGATTGATACTATTTCCAAAAACTTCATAAAGTGCACTATTGCGGTATACTTCAAAGCGATAAGGAAATAATTCTCCAGCTCCTGTTAGTTCGATTAATCCTACATAACTTGGATGCTGAGACATGTTTAGGGCTGGGCTTGTACAATGATGTCTCTTGACGTTTATTTCTATCACTTTCATATGTATAAAGACCGATGATAACGGCCTATATCGAAAGACAAATGATTTTCGTAGTTTCAAGTGACCGATGATCACGGTGAAAAATCGGGCTGGGCTTGTACAATGATGTCTTTTGACGTTTATTTCTATAACTTTGATATGTATAAAGACCGATGATCACGGCCTATATCGAAAAAACAACGATTTTCGTAGTTTCGAGTGACCGATGATCACGGTGAAAAATCGGGCTGGGCTTGTACAATGATGTCTTTTGACGTTTATTTCTATCACTTTCATATGTATAAAGACCGATGATCACGGCCTATATCGAAAAACCAACGATTTTCGTAGGTTCGAATGACCGATGATCACGGTGAAAATCGGGCTGGGCTCGTACAATGATGTCTTTTGACGTTTACACAGCATAGTATATTATACATTTGGTTTAGAATCGAGAAACAACTTGACCTATTCTAAGATAATAAACTTTATTATCAGCCTAGTTGCCTAATAAAATTTGTTTTTCTTTTTGTATTTAATACCCTTTAAAATTAAAATTTCACAAAATCCTTTCTTAGTGAGCGTCTATGACCTCATGCAAATATGCCTTTAAATTTTGGTATCAATATCTTTGTTGGTTTTTGCTCTACGTTGATTCTCTGTCAGTCATTCATTCAATCAGTCAGTCAGGACAAAGCCGTTTATATATATAGTGATAAATAGAGATTGTCAAGGTGCACAAAATGAACTAGTATAAAGAATAACTGTTATTATTATTTTTTAGTAAGAAACACTACTGTAACAAGCTTTCTTGGTAACACTGGCAGTCTTTTAGATTTGTATATGGGTGTCTGTATGTATGTGTGTGTAAAACCTCTAAAGGTTGTAATTTCAATCAGAATTTGTTCAAATTTAGTATAGGACTTGGTTCTATGTTAGACAAGTTTGTTAACAAACAAAAAATCAGTTGGTAAATTTCAAAAGTTGTTTTTGAGAATATATTTCAACCAATAAATCTTAAAATGGCGCTCAAAGAGATCATTTTATGCAGTTATGAAATCTGCCATCCAATGATGCTCAAACGTGGACAAAATAAGAAAGTTTCCATTAACAAATTTTTTTAATTTGTTAATAACATAACCTCAAAAATAGCAAAAATCGATAACTCTATAAGTCCAGATTTTTACAAATAAATTAGGTTTTACAATTTGTTATTAAACATTAGCGACCCACGATTTCAGTGAGTCAGTTTCAATGAAACTATTTCAAACAAATGAGTTCATTTTATTTCAAAATGAGCTGGGATAAGAAGGAACGTATTATTTATTTAAACCTGATATTAAAATCAATAGTTGGTAACAGATTACAACATCAATTATGAGATTAATGAAAATTATCGCCAAATTAATTTACTACAAACCTCACTTAAAAATGATAGACTATTATTTCACTGTTGAAAATTAGTTTCTTTTATTAAATTAGACTGTAAAAAATGAACGTTTTATAAAATTTGGAAATTCTCATTATAGTATATATACTAAATTTATGTGTACATTAGATTATATACAGGGTGGCTGAAAAGAAACCTGCACCCCCTCAACGTTTTTATTATTTGAGATATTTGAAAGCGGTTTGCGCCAGTCTATTTTGGAGGTAGGGGACACTTTTCATGACAAAATAATTTTCAAATTTGGGTCCAAAATAGACTGGCGCAAACCGCTTTCAAATATCTCAAATAACAAAAACTTTGAGGGTGGTGCAGGTTTCTTTTCAGCCACCCTGTATATATAAAACCTAATGTACACATTAATTTAGTACTTTTTTCCTTTCAATTTTTATAGTAAAAAAGTGAATTTTGCTAATTTTTTTTTTTGTAATAAAAAATATGTACTAAATCTGGCATGTTTGTCATCTACTAAATCTCATGATTGATTTTGTAAATATTTAGTCAATAATTAAACACTGCAATGTTGACAACAAATGTTTTGTCTTCATAACTAAGTCATTACCTTTGGTTGTCAGTTGTGTACAAAATAAACAACAGCCTACATTTCTGCACACAACACAAGATTTATTTTAGTTATTTCATCAATTTAATTGATCTAATTTCACATTGGATAAATATAAAACCTCATTTATATTTACCTCGTTAAAATAGTTATAGCCTAATCAGACTTTTAACTAATTCTAAATCTGAATTATAATGTTAAACTACTAATGTTTTCAAGAAAGAAATTACATGTAATAAAATTTACGAGCGTAACTTAATGGACAGTTAAACTAAAACAATTAAGGTCGCAAGATGTAATAATTTCTCATTAGTTGGTTGAGACTTACAAGACCCATTTAATAAAACATATTCAGAGCCACTTTAACATTAGTGAAAAAAGAACATAGCTGGGGGGTAGTTAGTAGAACAATGTAAAGCATGAATTATGGAGCATTATTATCTGAAAATGTCATCTTCCTGCTGTTAGGAGATAATAAGAATCTGTGCAATCAAGTATACACGTAACTTATGATGCGATCAGTCAAAAAAGTTTGATATTGAATAAATAAGCGCATATTTTGTGTTCAAACTCAACAGGAAGTTGAAAATAACTCGCGCCGTACAGCTGTGCTGATGTGTTAATGCACAAATTCGTTTAACGATATTAATCGTCAGATTGTTTGATGACATTAATTTAGGTATTAATATTAATATTTACAGATCAACAAGTTCCTAAAAATGAGCTACTTAAGATAATTTAGGAACTAAAGGCAAATAACATCCTTAAAAAAAAACAGCCACCATTTAGATTTTGTTTTCTTGTTGTTC
The DNA here is from genome assembly GCA_963513935.1 of Aphrophora alni. Classification (NCBI taxonomy): domain Eukaryota; kingdom Metazoa; phylum Arthropoda; class Insecta; order Hemiptera; family Aphrophoridae; genus Aphrophora; species Aphrophora alni. The sequence continues at coordinate 97,285,471 of OY740769.1, read as the reverse complement.
AATGGTGAAAAACCTCTTGACAATCATTGCCTTATAAAAAAAAAGAAAGAAAAGAACATAAAATAAAGAACTCTACATCTCAAATACTCCAATAGTGTTTGGGTCAGAAGAGAAGGAGAATTCGCCAAGAGAGACTTGATAGGAAAGATGAGAAAGATATAACCCAAGATTACATGATAAAAAGGTGTTGATCCAGCTATGTCCCTCAGGATTGATCACTAATACTTACTATCACTAGCTTCTGAGAGGCCATCATAAATAAACTTATTAATCTTTTTTTCTCTCTTTTTTTTTTTAGTAATTGACACATTCAATAAATATTATTGTACAACATATTTAGATTTGTTTGAAATTGAACTAAAACTGTGGTTACTGTAAGGGGATTCCATGATCAATTGGTAGTATCTATTCAATAACTATCCCAATATACGCCTAAAAAAAAAAATCGCACCATCAATATAGAACATTACATAGGTGGAAAATTTGTCACGTAATAACTACACATTTCATTGAAAGATCCAAAGCTAAAAGTAATTTTTCTATTAAAATACAGGTACGGTACATAAGAAAACAGATTATATATATATATATATATATTATATTATATAATTAAATAAAGAGAATGGTCCAACATTTTTATTATGATTAGTGGTAATGAAAGTTTAATTTATTTACACTTTAAATGCACTTTGTAAACTGCCAACCAAATGTGAAATACTGTAAAGAGATTATTACCCCTTTTCTTTTAATTTTAGGTTATGTATGAAAATTTTAGTTTACTAGATAATAATATAGTTTTCTTAATATGTATGGTAGCATGGTAGACATATATTGTATGTCAGTGATGAAGATTTTAAAGCTGCACTAAAACTTTCGTCGAGTTTATTTTCATAACTGATATTCCTAAAAAGCTATTTAAAACCGATCTTTTTGTCATAAAATGTAATTTTTGTCAAAATTGAAGAAAATCTAACAACACAACTAACTGCTAGAGTGGTGGTACAAAACATATACATATATGAACAACTCTCATAGTGTTTTTTAATGATAAATAAAACTAGTTTGACTTGTGAGAAGATATTAATGGTGTGAATAATAACAGTGGACAACTTTTTTTCTTAAAAAACTCGTGGTAAGTTAAATATTTTTCAAATGAAAATACAACTTTATTTAACAAAACTTCCAAATGTTTTGAATTATTATATTTATGAAGATTGTTTGAATGTATTAACTGGTATTATCATATTTTGTTTAAATAAATGCCTAAAATTAGCTGTGTTTTTAGTAACCTACTGGATTAAACAGCACAAGTCTATAGACTGATTTTAAAATTATTTAATAATGATTGGATTATTCTTGATAATTTTCAAATGGTAGATTAGATAATATTTATTCATTCTTATCAAAAATTCTCATCCAAATTGTAACAAACCTTATAAATAATTAATGACAATTATCACAATACTATTCAACATCTGATTACGGTTTTTCAGAGAATGCAAATATTATCATTTCACCTTATTACTGTAAATTTTTAGCATGAAATCACATTCATTTCTTGACAATACTTACATGTTAACAGGTATAACAGTTAATAATCACTCAAATCACTCGTTAAAACCACTGTGATAATTATAATAACTGATAGCAATCATTATAATCACTGGAAAATCACCATGAGGTCCATCATTAGCGACAACTAACAAACTCAAACTAAATCAGAGTTGGTTTAAATCATTTAAACAATAAAGTGATCTCGTTATATGTAATTTATGTTTTAAATGAACGCCTAAAAAATGTAAAATGATTGGGACAAAAAAAACAGCAAACATAATTATGATTACTAAATTTTCTGATACTATGATTGAGAAAGAAATTTTATTTATTTCACACAGATACACCAAGATGTAATGTAATTTAGGTTAAAAAATAAACTTACCATTTGTTTCTGTAATGATGTAGGTTCTCCTCCTATTGGGCCTAAGCCAGTAAGTTCTGTATCTTTTCGGATTACCCATTCGAAAAGTTCCCGCAGAGATAGCAATAAAGCGTTCCAATGTTCAGTATTGCTCTCCAGCCGGTTTCTGGAAAAAAATGAAGTTTCTGTATTATTTACTAGTTTTATAAACACAAAAATATTATTCAAAAGAGAGTTGAATTTTCGTAAAAAAAAAAAAAAAAAAAAAAAAAAAAATATAGCCAATGTTTTATAAAAAAATGTTAAATTTGTTGACTAGTCTACACACGCAAAATAATTTTATTTGTATTCATCAATAATATCCATTTTCATATGAAAAATGAGTTAATGCAGCAACTGTTACTCTAAGACTCAATTTGGAGTGTATGAATATACAGTATAACAATTATTTTAATCCCTAGAAAATATGTTGAAGAAAATTATGTGTATATTTTTCTTTTTTAATATGCTAGCTGTCATAATTTTTATCAGATTTATACATACATTACTTTTAACTATCATTGACAAATTCGTTAACTGGTAAAATTCTTAACACAATTTCAAAATAAAGGTGTTTATTTATTTCTCATTGTTTAACAATAATAAAACTTCAATATTTGTCACTCCTTTCTTCCTGCTGGGAATCTTTATATGTTATCTGCCTAAGAATTACAGGTTTACCAATACCTTATGAAGGTCAGTGAGCAATCTTTTTACATCTATCAGTATTATGCATCGTCAGTAGTATTTAAAACACAATATTTATATAAAAAGAACAGATAACATTTACAACTATTCATTGTAAAAATACTTAACAAATCTGTCCATTTAATTGAGTGAATAGTGTATGCTTACCTGCATGAACTTTTATTAAAACTGACCAAATAAAATTAATAAATAACACTGGACAGGATTTTTAAATGTTTTAAATTACAGGCAAGTAATTTTGTTGGTATGTGTTCTTTTTGTAAATTTAATGCATTTTAAATACTATCAACTATGATAATTATGATTCTGAAATGGTTATAGGAGAAGGAAAACAAAGATTACTGACTGACCATTGTAAAGTATTTAATTTACAATTAATTATTATAACCAAGCAATGAGAAAGGGTTTCACATTCAGATAAATAAGAATATGTTTTCCCTAGCTTCGTCATATCACTGCTGCTTCACATGTTTTGGGTACAGCTGATCTTCAGTTGCAAATCAAAATATTTGATTCACAAACAGGATTTTTATAACGCTGAGTTCTTAGAAACCACTGAACCGATTTTTATGCTCGAAGTATCTATAAAAATATCTAGGGACGTAAAATTGCCGAAATTCTTCTTTAATTTGCTGGATATACACAAAAGGGCAAGAATCACCCTTAAAGTTTAATTTTTCCTGCTTTAAATTGCCAAATATTAATTTGAATATCACTAGTGATGAGTAATATTATCAGATGATTAACATCATAATGTTATTGTTTAATCTATATTATTCTTACTAATTTGTGAGCTCCATTTCGGAAAGAAAGTAAAGAAAATAATATTTATTTTTATATTGAAACATCTTTAATATTATATTAAGTTGTGCACAATGTCAAGATATTCTTACAAAATTAAGTAATACCATTGAAAAAATTGAGCTAGGATTTACACATATAATATGCTGATTTGTATCAATGTTTATAATTATTACCATAGCAACCATTTGGTTAAAATAATAGGCAAAACAGCTGATTGGGTTCATCATCATCATCATCAATAATTCAATTATTCTGATTATTTTAGGCTTAGTCTGGACTAATATGAATAATTTTGGTAATAATTGAAAAAAAGGTTACAAATTAGGTTTAGGTTGGCCTAAAATATGATTTAATTGATTCAATGAAGGAATCAAGCCCAAACTTAGATGTAGCATGATGTGAATCCTATCTGATACGGAAAACCCAAAAAATTAATAACAAAAGAAGTTGTTGACCCTCCAGGTGCTAGCGTCGCGCTCCGAGATATGTTCCGACACTTGTACAGTGCTAACGTCGCGGAGCGCGATATTTACGAAAAATCGATATATCGTCATTACAAATATCGATATCCAGCTTTTTTTACATAGTATGAAAGTAGAATGTTTACTGAACACATTGAATAGTGTGGAACTACCATCTGTGAAAAAATACATACATAATCATCTGTGTTAGTCAGCTGTTGTTGTTGAATAATTTCAGTTAGCGTGTAGTAGTTTGTTGATGTTTTCTATTTGTTTTCTAGTTTGTTTGTGTATGTGTTATTTTCTGCTAATTTCACAGTATCAATTCTAGTTATTTTAACAATGAGTGAACTTACAAATTCCAGTGAAATTAGGGATAGTTCTGATGGTGAACAAATAAGTGATATTGACAAAGAGTTGCATAATTTTACGGATGATATTTCTCATCATATGATGACGGTTATCTTCTCTATATACTTATTAAAAAAAAAATGGTACTATTATTATATGTTTTTGTGTATGGAACTAAATTGTGCACATTTTGTATATTTTGGAATTTTGATTATTCAATTTAGTAAAATTCCATAGTGCCTAAAAGTTTAAAACAAATATATATATATATATTTATTTTATTTTTGTTTTCCAATCATCAGGCTGTTAACAAGTAATGGTAAGTTTGTATATGTTATATTACATTATTCTCCAATTCTTTCTGAAAAAAATGATATATATATATATATAATAAGTGATATTTCAGACATTTGTAGTATTTTAAAAAACATGTCTGTGCGATTCTCTAAAAACCCCTAGCACTGTAAAGTAATATAGTCAGCACCTGGAGGGTTGAAGAACAAAACCAGACTAGATCATTTTCCCTGCTTTAATGAACAAGCCTATCGATTTATAAAACTGAGACTAGATACTGAATTTGAGCAAAATTGTGACTTCTATATAATTTAACTAGCACAATAAATAATAAACGGTAAACTAAATTACTATTATGTGTAATATTAGTAGACATTTGTTTCTCTTGAAATTGCAATAGTTAAAAAGTTTATATTGAAAAATCGACTAATAACACGAACAAAAAACTTATCAAAATTTGGAAAATATTTTTATATTTTTATAACCACTTATACTATAGAATTGTGATCAATAGAAACATCCTTTAAATATGCACTACAGGAAGACAGGTAATTTATTGCTGAGTTAGTTAGAAATATGGAATATTTAATAGGTTACATAATTCATGACTTACTAGAGGCAAATTAAATCCAGCAGAGAAATGTAAAACTTGATAAATACAAAGTATCTAACTGCCTGTATTACTTCGTATATAAACTATATGAAAACTAATAAAAGGTTATTTATTATATGATTTTAAAAAAGGTGAGATATTTATCTTCTTTTTTGTAAACATTAGCCTAATTAAAATAAGGGAATTGATAATACACAGAGAAATGTAACACCATTAACAGGCTCAAACCAGGGTAAACTCTGATGGTAGTCCAAACAGCAGTGAGATAACCACAGGATTTGCCAACTGAACTATAACACTCTCCAAGACAATAACCAATAGCAAATTAAAAATAAACTGTGAAAAAACATTGCTCACACCCATACACCAAAATACTAAGCGAATAAGGGTATTCATCACTCTCACCAAAAAATGACAGTCTGAAAGTTATCTGGAAAAAAAGTCAAAAATTAACCGTGTCTTAGAAATAAAATATCTCAAATCAACAACAGCTACGTCAACCAAATATTGGGGGAAAGTAAAACTTTATGATTATGTCATACCGCACACAAAAAAAAATTACGGTTCCCGAGTGAAAAATAGAAAAATGAATCCAACCTGAGTTGGTAATTTTATTTATGTTTGCGTAGCCTATATAACTTTACAGCTGTCTGCAAACCACAACTCCTTTAATGAAATGTTTATAAACATTTATTCTTAATTTTATAAAATACTAGCCGATTACCCAGCGTTACCCGGGTACTTATTTATCCCAATCTTCTATTAGTAAAGGAAAAACAAAATCTATCTACAGTGTAAAATCGAAGTAACTAAACTTGGGCTTAATGTCATTGGGACTGTCACAAATCAGCTTAGTGACTCTGAAAGCTTATTTACACTAATTTCGATCATTTTGAACATTTTATTTTGACCCCTTCTCATCCCAATGGTGATGGTAGCTGAATTTCAATTTAAATGACATCGAAAGTGTCACTATTCATCTTAACGACCCTGAAAACCATGGATTCGATACTAATATTGGTAATTTTCGATTATTTTTATGTCACCCCTTCCCATCACCACCCCTAGGCGTGTCTTACCATTACGGTAGTTTTTCAAGATTGTAAATGTGATGTGTGTAACAATTAGAAACTCCTAAAACTGTGGATTCAACACTAATCTCAATTATTTTAGATATTTTTTCTTCCTTTCTCATCCATAATGATAAACGACAGCTGAACTTAGACTTAAACGGCATTGAAAGTGTCACTATTTATCTCAGCGAGCCCGAAACTATGGATATGATACAAACATCGGTTGTTTTATATTATTTATACATATCACTCCATTCCGACCCTACTGATAGGGGTGGTAGGGGTGTAGTTTTTTTCCCTTACAGTAGTTTTTTTTCTAGAATGTAATTCATGTAAAACAAGTTTCGTTGAAATTGTTCCAAAGGTTCGAGAGTTATGCGGGAACATACATACTCACATACATACACATATATATATGTAGATAAATTTATATTTGACTATAATACATGCTGGCTTTTATATAGGAACAGGACAACACCACTACACACTGAAGTATTTTAAAAAATCCAATGGTCATAATGATTTTTTGAATCTGTGAATAATTTAGTTGTTCCACCCATATGTACAAAATTAAAAATAACAATGTCAGAAATAAATCTTAGTTCTTCCAAGATTTTTTCTAGACGCTGAAACATAGAACTCCACAACATTCTCTTGTTGTTTTTTCCCAGTAGTTCAACTGTTAAATTAATATCTTAAAAGCTAGAGCAAGAACAAGAAACTACCGGTACAAGAAATTAACTGTTAAACCACAATGCCTAAAAGATTGCTTGCAAGGACTTGAGATTTCACTTCTGAAATCTTATTTTAAAATTTATATATAGGCAACAAAAAATTTGTAAGAAAACTGAAATTTATAAATATATTAGTTATATATTGTTCCTACTCTACTAAAGAATGTTTCTGATAGTAGGCCTATACGATTTTGGTTGGGAAAAGTTTATAAAGACCTAAATTGAGTTTGTTACCTTCAAATTAATTTATTTTATGGATTGAAATGGTAGCTTATATAAACTATGGTAAAATTACAAGAGATATATTAAAGAAAATTATTACTTTAAGAAAATTTTGAGGAAGAACATCATTTAAATTGAGTAATCACAAGAAATTTGCATTCTTCAATTCATGTGTAAATGAGTATTATTATTTTTACGAATTGGAACTGATTAGAATATCTGCACATTTATTTTTAACAATGGTGTAAACATAACCTGAAACTGAATAATGAATAAGAAAACATCTGTTAATAATTAAATAATAACACGGTAAGTTCAACCACAAATATTTATTTTGTTGTGCTAGCTACAATATTTCTGAAGGCAGCTTACAGACTCAGTCTTTGGTCTATTACAGCTGCTTTTGCAATGGAGTACCTAGCAAAACAGAACTTAGGACGACATGGCAAAATACATATTTGTGGAAATACCAAGTGTGTTATTATTTAATTATAATGGAATTCCACCAAGGAACTAAAGTCATAGTTAAGTATGTTAAATAACAGCTGTTAAGTAAAATCATATGTTGGTTCTCTTTGTCGGAGTAAATACTAACTACATAAAACAAACCTTGTTAATTTTGTACAAAGTTTAGTAGATCTTATTTATCTTGTCTTTTTGAAGAAATTATTAGCTTTCATATACTATATATTTTTAAAAAACTATGAAAATATACTTAACCAATTAAATTGCAAAAATATACTAGACACATGAAGTAATCTCTAACGTGTAGAATATTCAATAATTACTCAAAGTTATGTCTTATGGAGAAAACTAAAAATTACAATTAGTTAAAACCTAATATATTCTATATAGGATAATCAAAATGTAGTATTCTTTAAAGAAATTACAACATAATTAAAACAGTATGAAAAAAAAAAAAATACTAGTTTGGACCTACAAAAACAGCCTCTTATACATTAACAATATGCAATATTTCTATAAGGTAATTACAAAAGAAATAAAATAAAATTTGTATTACATCACTGATTCAATCTAACAACAACCACAAATCTCCTATTAGTTTCAATAATGCTTCTATTTGTTTAAACTGAATTTAATAGAAAAGAATTTAATGAATGTAAACTTGACTAGAGGTTCCTGTGGACATGTCAGCACATTCCCTCAGGAACCCAACACCCTCCCACCCCATCTTTCTCTACTACATCAATACTTGACCAAGCCACAACCTAACCTGAATTATTCCCTACACACAGACACGCAACCTTCTATGAAACATTTCTATTCTATAATTTAACTGTGGTTAATATTTAAAATAAATAGATGTACACACATTGCACTAATTTATACACAAAATCGAAAGTATAATTAAATATAAATATTTGTCAACATCTCGTTAAAAATGTAACGTCGGAATTAAAATGAAACATGAAGATCGTCTTAGAAATTCAGTAACTATAAATCGACCAAAGCGATATAAATATTTGTTGAAATGAGAATGCTTACGGTCCATAGAAATTTTTTCAAACAATGAATAAAATAAAATTATATTTCACGAAAAAACTTCACGAACAATATTTACTTTAGACTTTCTCGTATTTGAAAAATGTAATTTTACTTTATATGAGATTTGTTAGATTGGTTTGAATTATAAGTTTACAGTTCATCAATGTTTGGTCAATATATTTACGATATTCAATCCTATAATTCGGCATCGATAGTTCATTTATAATGAAAATCATTAATTTCTATAACAAGAAAGCAACCCACCAAGAAAACATTTCAACACTCAAAAACACATACTTTTGAAGTCTGAAGGACTGGGGTGAAAGAAACGCATGGTCTTTGGCCAGTCTGGAGCTCCAACCAATAAAGGATAATCTAGCGGTACAGGTTTTAAAATTTATGAAAGACATGGAGCTGAACTGGATGAAATAGGTATAATAGAAGTCTTTTAGGGTGAGATGTCAGGGATGTAAAACCTGTTTCCCAGATTAAAATTAATTTTAAAGTCGATGATAACTATAAAAATAAAATCTTAAAAGCCATTCATTTTATAGCCACTTAAATGAGGTCAAAATAACTACTAAGAGTTATTGCATAAAGTTTTCTGCAGTTATAAATTATTATTATTTCAGATTTCAAAGTTTTACTACACATAAATCTAGCTTACATAAATTAATGCAATCATGTCTGTATAATCCAAGTCTAATAAATTTAAAGTTAAAATTTGTCTAACTTTATTTGTAATACTTCTCTCCAATAATAATAATAATAATAATTTTTCTCAAGCTTGCATATGTTCAGGAACACAAACACTCTTTGAGCTTTTACTTGCTTTGGTCACGTAAGCCGTTCAGTTTTGGGCCTTCGTAGATGTTGAAGTGGAAGGTTGCATACACCATAAGGCTAAACAGAACGTTGTGACACTAAATTTTATGGTGTCTAGAAAATATCATGCTTTTATGATCTTACTTCTGGTAACCTTACATATTTTAGACACAAATATGTAAGAGCAAATTTACAAGAAAATATTTTGTAATTTATATAGTTCTATTTCTACTTAAATTAGAATTTTATCTCCTGTTTACATATAAACATTATTAGGTAGTATTGATAATTTAAATTTGTATTTCTACAAATGATAGTATGGTTGTTCATGAACAAATTTCTGCCTATTACATTAGTTTATATTTACATTTCCTTACAAAACTTGTAGGTTTATAGGTGGCTACATGGATCTTTTGGTATAGTGCAACACATCTTAAATAAAAATTTGGTAGTTGGTAGTAGGTAACCCAGAATACTGTTTTGTTAAACATCTACTCACTTTACTTGTGATGGCAACTCTGCCTTAGTAAAATAAATATATATTTCAATAGAGCTTCCACTTGCTTTGCTCGTATCATATACTCATCTCAACCTTACTTTGTAAATGATTAAAATCGAGTTTTAAAGGTGGTAGTTTAGATTTATTTAAATTTGTTTGCTGTCATTTTCTATTAATCCTACCAAATTATGAACCTCCATAATTTTAAAAATATTTATTACCACAATTTTAAGATTATGCTCATTATAAATGCTTTACTAACTCGTCAAATAAAAGAAGATGGATAAATTTCTACAAAAAAAAAAAAAACAAAAAACAAACACTTTGCTGTATTTAATAATGACTTTGTCATCCAAACGTCCTTTTCCTGTTAAAAATTAAACTTTTTATTTTGTTATTTTTTGTTTGATTTCATTTGAAATTGAAGTTTCCACAATATTGCAAGTGAGAGCACTGTTAATTTGGTTTTTTGTCAACAACTTCCAAAGAATATTTTTGATAAGATGAGAAAAACAATACGTTTGGGTTCTTTAGTGACAAAATACAATTTTATCAAAATATTTTTTATGCAATTTAAAATGTAATGTTTTTTTAATCACAAATACTCATTCCACTAAATCTTAAATTACCGTGATTTAAAGTTAAAAATAAATTACTGAGAAAGGGAAATAAATTTAAAAATTGGTTACAAACTAAAATGTGGAAGTAATTTATTTAAATATATCCATTAAATAAACAAAGAGAGAATTGATTAAATATTTCCAATTGTTCCAGATTGAATGAAGAGGATTTATTTAGGGATGAATGTGGGAGAAAGAAGGAAGAGGAAATATCGAGTTGTGTCTGAACCAATGTCATTGATAATTTACAATGAACCGACATCTATCTGACCACAACTTTGCATACAATAGCAAGGCTCAGGTGGTATTGGAAGCCGAGAATCACAACTTTAGTCCTAATTTGCGTTCACTAAGTTAGTCTTAACGAACTTTAAAAAGCTATTTCAGCTAATGGAGACTCGACTATTAAATGAATAACTTTATGAAACTAATCTTGGCTTAGTGGGAAATAAGTTTACTCATTAAAAATTTCTCGTTACAAGGTTACAAGTTGGGTAATTCTGGTTTTAAAGATATTGGATATGGATTGTTTATATTATTAATATAAATTTAATTGTAAATGGTAATATGGCTGATTTTTCAGTTTTGGTTATTCTATGAAATTATTTTACAACTATTTACTTCTTCAATAAATAAATACATTTAACTCTACCAGTTTTTTGCTTTATAATACATAAAAAAGGCCTACAGAAAAAAGTTGAATTAGTAGAATAAATCGATGTAAAGATGTTTGTAGAAATAAGGTTAAGGAATGTGTTAAGGTTCTTTGAGGTCAAAAAAAAAAATCATCGTCTGTACTGCAGTGCTGCATTTTGATAAAATATGGTTTTGGCCATATTTTGGGGCTTTTCATTTTTCATTAAATCAAAATGTAGGGGTTTTTTTATCACCTATAAAAAGTTTGATAGAATTTGTCTAAAATGTAGTCTATAAAGACCCAAACAAAATAAAATGGTTGCCATCTCCACAAAAATCCTGTATCAGAAGTTTCGGTAAAGAAATCAAATCGTTCATTGAAGTGTTTAAAAATAAACTAATTTTTTTCAAAATTGGTCATACAGATTTCATTCAAATTCTCATGAATTATAAAAATGAAAGACCCAAACTAGTGTAGTAAATTAAACAAATTACAGTTCAGGATTAAGTAGTAAAAATGAAAATTAATCTTGAATACGATTATTAAAACTCGATTTAAAAATATGATTACCATCAGGTGCTCACTTTAGTGAGTACTGGATCTACACGAGTTACATCCCTCTCTTTTATCTTTCCTATCCAGTCGGTTATGAACAACTCTTGTTCTTTTCCTATCTGACACTATTAGAATATTCGAGGGCTAGGGTCTGTATTGCATGTTGTTTTCATAAGGCGATGATGACCGAGAGGTTTTCGTCTTTAAGGAAAAAAATCAACAAGAATTATGTCAGTACAAGTTTAATGTGACACAAGCAAAGTAAGGTTAGGCTTTATTTATATACCTTTCAATATGAAGGTATTTTAAAAATTCACAAAACATTGTTAAATGGGAGGGGGATGGGCCACCTTCGATACTACTTTATTTCCTATACAAAATACATAACTAAAAATTCAGTACTTAAAAAAGAATTTTTCTTCCGTTCTCATGTCAATTAGACATTTTTGAAAAGATGAACATTTTTTTTTTTGTTTAATATGTTTGATTTTTCGGATAAGTGATTGAAAGCTAATGCTGTTTTGATACCATTTATTAAAATTATAATACACTTAGCGAAATTGTAAAAGAATAATCCGGAAAGAAGTTATTACACAAGATTTATAAAACAAGAATCCAAAATCTGTTGAAAATTCAATGTATAAATCAAGATGACTACAAGAAGATACGTGTCCAGACTTGTTTCCTAAGGAAATAGTGTATTAGCAAATTGGTATGTACAGATAGGCCTATGTGTGCTCTCTCTGGTGCCATTCTTTAAGCCCAATTTGTGATAGTGCGGCTGGGAGTCCACAGAGAGTAAACTGTTCCAAACTCCCTACAACTAAATAGTATATTTCTTGTCTTACAATACAAGACTTATGGACAGATATATAATTTGAAATAAGAGATGCTAAATGTCCAGTAAAAATAATTACCTTTGTTCATGTACCAATCTTGTATTTAATTCGCTGAGGAATTTCTGTGCCAGTCGAATATATCTTTACTTTAGGGCCAATTTTAATAATTGAAGAGTGAAATTAAACAGTGTTACCTGCGGATTTGCCGAAAATGATTTATTTTCCTTGGAAACACTTATTTTGCAATAAATTTGTCATTTAAATAAAATAGGCTACCTGTTATGGGTAAATAACATGTTTCACAACAAAAATAATTTGAAACGGCTTTTTATAAAAGATCAAATAAGTTATATTTTTTTGTTTGGTTTGAAAATTAAAAAACAGCTGTTTTAAATTATTTTTAGGTTAATTTAAATATTCCATACTTTATTTGTTGTAATTCACGTTTTGTTGCGATTGGTTGTGTACATTTCTCAAAACTAAACAGTTTATATGGCATTGGGTATGGCTTTAATCTCCCTAAATTTACTTACTTAACTAAACATACTGTATAGAGGTTACGTTATTTGTAATTGATTGCTTACATCTCACAAAAGTTAACAGTTTATATGGCTTATTGTTAATGTGTAACAATTGTGTCTGGCTTTAACTCCCAAAAGTTATTTAACTATACATACTGTATAGAGGTTACGTTATTTGTAATTGATTGCTTACATCTCACAAAAGTTAACGGTTTATATGGCTTATTGTTAATGTGTAACAATTGTGTCTGGCTTTTACTCCCAAAAGTTATTTAACTATACATACTGTATAGAGGTTACGTTATTTGTGATTGATTGCTTACATCTAACAAAAGTTAACGGTTTATATGGCTTATTGTTAATGTGTAACAATTGTGTCTGGCTTTAACTCCCAAAAGTTACTTAACTATACATACTGCATAGAGGTTGTGTTATTTGTGATTGATTGCTTACATCTAACAAAAGTTAACGGTTTATATGGCTTATTGTTAATGTGTAACAATTGTGTCTGGCTTTAACTCCCAAAAGTTACTTAACTATACATACTGCATAGAGGTTACGTTATTTGTAATTGATTGCTTACATCTCACAAAAGTTAACGGTTTATATGGCTTATTGTTAATGTGTGATAATTGCGTTGGAGCTTAGATATTCTAAGTTTTACAGTATAAAACAAAATGCCAGTGATAAGAAAAGACCACGTGGATCTATTGAACACTTACTGAGCGACGAGAAAATGCCAATAGCTGTTCATTTGATTTTAACAATCCATATTTTGATGTAGGTGATCTTTCTTATAAATGTAGATATTCCAATGCTTTGATGTTTCATTGTGAGGTTGGCAGAACACCACTGTGTTGTCACGAAGGAGCGTAAAGAGTATCAATTAGTAAAAATGAAAATAGTCTACCTTTTTGTCAGAACATTTTAACTTTAAAACTAAGAAAAAGTATTTTTTAAACAGCTTCACAGAAGGTAACATATATTTTTGAAAATCACTACTAAATTTTGAGTTTCCGGAAAAACAAACGCCTCGAGATAGGCTAAAATACATCACATACTAAATTCGACTACTAGTTACTACAAGGAGTACCGGCTTGGCAATCCCAAGAGATCCTGTTTTGATCTACACCTTTTACCATGTAGTCTTGAGTTAGATCATATTTTTTCATTTATATCAGGCCTTTCTTTTTCCAACCCTGATGCTATTAGAGTATTCAAGGGCTAGGAATCTTCTTTTTTTAAATTTAAGACAATGATGACCGAGAGGTTTTTTGGCTTTAAACAACAATAAAATCAGACTTTAAAAAAAAAATCGGCAGTAGAGCTCTTCACAGACAACAGACAGTCATTACAAGAAACACTTATCAGTAAACTTCAATACAGATATTTCTCTGAGAAACTTGACATCAATTTAATTCCACAGCAAACTTTCCCTATACAACCTATATGTGAGAAATGAAGTATAAAGCACTAACTGTCAGTAAACATTAGTAGACTAGTTATAAATACCTTTGCACATGTGCCAATCCATGCTAATTTGTTTAAGACTTAGAGTAGCCTAAGTGCTTTGTCAATTTTATAATTGTTTTGGAAAGTATTCAAATTTATAAATAGATTCATTCAAAATAATCTTTTTTATTAGTGAACTATTGTGTGGTAATTGTATGGTAAACTACAAACTAAAAACTCGGTCAATTAGCACAAAGGCAACCATTATTTTAATACACTTATTTTTTTTTCATTTTTAAGTATTTACTAAACAAGTTGATCAGTACAGTCTTCGTACTAACCCAGCCCATCAAGCAACATAATACAAGCAGATTCTCTAAATGTAATGGCTAAAAGTTGGTTTCTTGGACTTTGTAGGAAATGTTAAATTATATAGGTATATTAAGGGGTCTAAAACAGTAGTGACAGGTTTTTTGAACCTTGTAATTGTGTATATCACTACTTTCTTGATGCAGCTATGCTTTATGGTTCTTGTAGATGTGTGTATAATAAAAAGTCCCCACTCGTTTTGCTCAAGTCAGTGACTCGGCAATGGTGAGCTTCGAAGCTGTACATATGTGAAGTAGGAGCTTCTCACTATGATCGTGTTGGTAACTCAGCCTTGCCGGATCTTATAACTAAACAAAATCACATTTTCTTGGGAAGTCAGGGTTTGAAGTTACATTTTTGACAATAACTTTGCTATTTGTTATCGTAGAGATGTTGGTTGGTATCATTACATGCAAAATTGAAATCTGCTAATTGTTATCTAATTTAATAACAACTGTTTAAAATGGCCGCCATTTTGACATTTTCAATTAGTATTTTCTAAATTTGAATAGCGTTCTTTATGAGCACACTATAGTCTCGTTTACCAAATTTTATGTTCCTTTTTTATTTTTTGTGGTAGCAGTCGTGCATATGTACAGACAACTGACGGCATGTTGAAAATATTTTTTTCGATTTCCTGAGAGTATGAAATGTGAAAATCAGCCACAGAACGGAGATCAAAATTTTGTTGAGATTATTAAACTTTTCCTATAATTCGTAAAGTGGGTGAGTATAACAATCAAGTTATAGGGGGGGGGGGGTGATATCTAACACTTTAAATTTGGCCTACCTCCAACATATTTGACCATTAAATAAACATACATATTTGTAATCAAAGAACTTGTAGTTTTATTTGATACCCCACACACATTATTAAAAAAAAATCCAACTTGATAGCTTTTCCTCCTTAACTACCCGAAGGTCATTTTTTGTTACCTCTATATTTTTCCTAAATTCGGGACAATACAAATACTGTAATATAAATGCGAAGTTTGAAATATATAGGATGTATCATATTGTCTGTGTAGACTGGTTGCGACTTACAGACACTGTGGCACTTACTGGACAGACACATATAAAATTATAAGGTCCTTGCTTTAATTACAGACCCTAAAAACAGTAGGTAGTCTGAGGAAAAAACCTAAATGAAAAAAACAAACTTTTCGTTTAAAAATAAACAAACATTTCTACAGCATTCCTACTTTTATTTTCTCAAATAGACATAATATTGAAAAAAATATGTGAAGGGTCACAAAATTGATGTCATGTTTTTGCAGATATTTCGTTTCTGTGTCCAGAAAAGTGTTATTTAAACATTTTTCATGATATTTGTCGTATCTGCAGTGCTCTACACTCAAACGAGTAAACTCTGATTTTTAATAAAATTTAGAATGGGACAAATCTCGGTCCATATCTCAGCATTTTTTTAAATATATTTTTTTCATAACTCAAAATTGTAGCTGTCGTAAGAGAAAAAAAATTACAATGTTTTTAAAATCAGTTCTTAATTTCCCCCCCCCCCCACGTGTATCCTCTAACTCAAACCAAATCTAATTGACGCCGAATAGCCGCGAGTTTCCGGTAAAAAACCAAAAAACCGACGAGGTTGTTATAAAATAATGAATTTCTCAAAAAGGCTTTACCGAATTTTGGTGAAATGCGTGGATTAATAGACCCGTGTGCAAAATCACAAGTAAATTATGGTTCAGGAAATTGTAGAAAAACAAATGTTATTGTTGTTGTTGTTTCCAATGGCAGACTGTGTGAGAATAAACCCATGAGTCTCCTGGCATCCCAGTACAATTTAGGAAAATTCTTCGAAATCTGGTGCTCAGTACAGAGCCTGGGGCACCTCAAAAGATGTTCCCTATTCATTGGTTCCCACCTTTGTCGGCGCAACACACAAAGATCGGAGTCCAGGACATGATTTCTCCTCTAGTGGGCCGCCAAACAATCATGACCCGTGCCAAGGCGTAGATATGCAACAGCCTCTTTCCTAGGCTTATTCTTGTTGTGTTGCCATTCGTTCTTTATGCACTTCCACCTCCTCTCACTTCCCAAGGCTCGTGCTTCCTTCAGAAATTCCTCTTGTGTTCCATTGCTGATAATTCTTCTACCTGAATCCAAGTTCAAGGATTTGTACCAATGAAGCAGATTGGATCCCTTCTTAGCAAGGACATCCGCCATCTCATTCCCCATTACTCCTACGTGAGAAGGCACCCACTGGAAATGGATAGTCTTTCACAGTCTTTCCATCTGTCTGATAGCAACTATTGCTTCCCTGACAGATCGAACGAAAGATAACTTGTTTGAGGCTACAGTATGGATGGCTGCCTTTGAGTCTAAACAAATGTATCTCAACAGATGTCAGTAAAAACTCGTCTTAGGGTGAGGACGTGTTTATGGCACAAGGAAAGCAAGTTTAGGTCTTTATTTGTTTTTGCAGGATTTATTTCAATTTATTTATTAACAACTACTGAAACGTCATTTTTGGTGATTCGTTTTTATACGGTTTTGAGGATGGGTTATTGAGAAAGTCTGTGGGATGTTGTGCACCTTCTATTTACACATGAAACCCATTTAAAACATTGCCAATTAAAGTATAGATTTTAGAAGAGCAGTGATATTATTTAGAAACATAATCTCTACTCTTCAAACATTTAGAATAATGAAGGTACAAAGGTCTACTTAGAATTAATTCAACTAGCATTTCATAATCAAAAACAAAAACGACAATGATAATGCTATTAGAAGGAAGAAGATAATAATTTGCAAGAAGTCGAAGAGGGCTCTAGAAAGGCCACAAGCAGAATTAAGCGGCTCAAGGCAAGCGGATTACCAAACCACAATGACCAAGCTCTAGTTTCAGCTAATGAAGGCTCCATTTTGCTTTCCTTTAATCCGCTCTTCATTTTACGTTCAGATTGTTATTGCGACAGCTGAAGAATTATTTTGCTGGGAAGAAAATAAATGTTTATAAGAGTTACTTAACAATTTCTGTCTCTTTTAAATATTTGAGAAAATATCGTTGAAAATTCATAATAATTAAATAAAAATTTAATTTTTATCGTTCTATATAAGGGTTCTTCACTCACCTTAATGTTTTCTGTTTGTTTGTAAATTGATTGCACCTGAAGATTACTATTTAATCGTTGAAACTTCATTTATGTTGAGGTATTTTTTTTTGTTTATATAAACGTATTTCTTATTAAATATTATTTATTCTTTTTTACATACATGTAGTATAGACACATGTTTCATTAAACGCGTTTCTCGTATTGAATCGCAACAAATCTCTCGCCACATGGGTTACTAGTTAGCAGAGTGGAAAGATACTTAAAGGACCATCGGCCCCCTCTCTACCACTTCACCTCATACAAAAATACAATAAAATACACACAAAATTGAAAATATATTACAAAACAACAAACATTCAAATAAAATATTAAATAAAAAAAAAAAAAAATTCACTGTATGAAAACGTTCAAAACAATTAAAAAAATATAAGGGTAGCGTGTGGTTAAAACAGTGAAGAATATAACAAATTTAACTCACCGTGGAATTATTAAAAAGCTGTAGTATTAGAAGATATGAGTATATAAGTGCCAACTGCAGGAGCTTGATATGGATGAAGCTAAAAAGTTCCAGATAGAATAAAATTGAAATACAAGATTTCACAAAATGACTCTTACATAATCAAACGCGTTTCAACGACAAAGTCGCCATCCTCGGTGATACATGAGCTACAATAACTAAACTTACTCTATATTTATATTGTAGCTCATGTATCACTGAGGATGGCGACTTTGTCGTTGAAACGTATTTGATTAAGTAAAGGTAATTTTTGTGAGATCTTGTGTTCGAGTTTTATTCTATCTAATATTACCTCACAAGTCAAGTTCATATTTAAAAAGTTCCAACTTGAACAGAATTATTGTAATTAAAGACACACTAGCTGAATGGATAAAACGGAATCTTTTTGACTAGAAAGTCCTTGGCACAAAACTCTCGTCAGAACAAGTGTGAAGAGCGGAAATAAAGCAAACAATATTTAGCTCGCTTCAAACTTCACGTGTATTGGATAATAACCTGATCTGTGGTAGGTTGTTTTACTACATTTTACGACACTAAAAAATAATCACTCTTTTTCATGCTACTTAAGGGTCAACAATATCTGTGCGAAAACATTGCGCATACTTTCTCACTCACCAACCCGAAAACCGATGAACCAAAACTAATCGTCGCCAAAAATGTCAGTTTGGTAATTGTTAATCAAAAAATGAAATTGAACCATAACAACTGTAAAAAAAAAAAAAAGTAATTATACAAGGTTCTAAACTTTTTTATGGCATAAACACATAATCAGCGTAAATTGTCTTTCATTAAAATCAAGCTTTTTTTGACGACGGTCTACATTCATTTTGTGTTTTTAGAATTATTTCTAAACCGTAATGTATAATTTTACTCGATTTCGCACACAGATTTCTGTCGTTAATCTTTACATCTAACTAAAATTTCGGTAAAATGGTATTATAACTGCTCCGTGACAAATTTTGTTTGGTTTTTTACTGATAATTTAAGAACTAGAATTTGTGAGAAAATAGCGACATATTCTATTTGAGTTTCTAGAGATTACACGGAATCAAAATTTGAACAAAATCATACAAAATATTTCCACGTACAAAATTTAATTAAAATCGGTCCACTGGTTCGAGCTGTAAAGCACCAAAACCACGGTTTTTTACTCTGGGAACCGCAAAACGATGATTTATCGACTTAGATTTTTTTAACTCTCACATATCCTTCACAATACTACGTGTATGCGAGAATTTAATTAAGTGTTTTCCAGTTTATCCAATAACTAATAACAAAGCTCAATTTATACATGTTTGCAATGAGTTAATTTAATTTCACTCCAAGTTACCTTTTACATTACGTTAACTGCTTCTATTAAAATTATAACATTAAGTTATCTAAATCTCAACAACACTAAACTGTCAATGTTTCATTTAGTGGTTAAACCATAACAAGAAGTGTTGCCAACTTAGGCCACAGAATGTGCCCCATGTGTGCGGTCGCGTTATAATCCATTGGATTACTAAGCCAGGCTTCTAATTTATCGACTCCATTTGACTACCTTTCAGATTAACAACTAAACCTTTCTCCGATATTGTATGCAAAGAAATTGTTACTTTCTAGCAGTGTATTCAGATTGCTCATTTGTTAGGTGACATATGGATTTATTTTTTAAAACATTTATTCTTTTAACAATGAAAATAACAGCTGTTAGTCAATATACGAAATATAGAGTAAGTTTGGTAATCGTCAAAAATTTCGACCGATTTTTGACTAATCTTCACGTTTAATGGCCGCCATACGCGTTGTCATCTCTACCGTACGTAAGCACGATAGCAGCCACAAAAATTAATTACAGGAACATGAAATTTGATACAGGGGACTATAGTGTGCCTGTATAGAACCTTATTATAACTATAAAATTTTTAAAATGGCGGTTTATTTAAACATTTCAAACTAATAATAAAACTACTTATTGACACAACTCTATTAGCATTGTAAGACGTCGGTAGCCTTGCTCGGGGGTTAGCCTCGTGCAGGGAGCTGTTCGAATTGACAACTGCCCGCTACTCTTGGTCTCTTATTGGCTATTACTCAACGGATATGATTCGTGGCACATAGTATAGCCATGACAGTGAAGTGTTTAGAAATGGAAACAACAGGAATAGGTCGCGGTGGCTGTGTTGTATACAGCTCAATAGACCGCTGTCCTAACTAACCGCAAGAAACCGCGGTATTTTTTTTGACGCGCGGCATCGTCAACGTGTGTATTGCTCCATTTAAAACAAGCTCGAGCGGTAGAAAACGCGTACCTATGCTGCTCGTGTGAACCGACCCTTATTTCTTCTTATTTTTTCTTAATACTGAATTCATATAATATTGTAAGGAAATTTACTTAGGAACTTTATTTGTTATTTACTTGGCCTATTAGTTTATAACACCAGCCTTCAATTTACAACATATGTAGTAGTGAAAAAAATCTTTAAAATCAAATCGGAAAAAAATTAAAGAACAGTATCAGTAATATTAAGTTTTTAGCTAAATGACATTTTTAGCTTAAATCTAAACTGAGATTGCTCAGTCGGTTAGGTCATCGTTTGCTACCAATGTTATCATCATAAACGTGAATATTACAGGCGTTGTTTTAGTTGGTTAATTCAGTTCCTACCAAGTGCACTAAAGTTGCCAACACCAGAGATGAAAAATTACCACCAAGACCAAGTCTGTCTCTGGAGAGCACTAATCCAGTTTCACTTTCATTAATGCTATTCAAATATTTATAGAAATGTGTGAAGGTTGCTACACCTGCAGTATAATTTACAACGGTGTTGCTTACCCTAGTTCTATAACGATGATTATGTAAAGATTTTTATTAACGTTTATAATGTACAACAAATTTAGTATTTTACTCTGTGATATTTCTTGTGGTACCTCACCACTCACCATGATTCAGATCATTTTGTGAGGATTCGATTGAACAGTTTGGAAATATTTTAATGATCATAATTTAAGTACATTTGCATGCAGCTGACATGCTGAGATGATAGAACGCTAATTTCGTTCCTGTTTTTCTTTCTCTATTTACATTCTCATATATATACAGGGTGTCCCATAAGTATTGACCAAAACTTCACGAGGTTATACTATAGGTAAAAACAAACAATTTTCACCATATAATGTATAGGCCTATCTTGCTTAGTTTTCTGTCTATCTGTCTGTATGTGTTTTTTAGAAAAAAAATTCTATCTTAAAAATGGTTTGAGATATCAAGTTGAAACTTTTTACATTTAATGACCTTATTAGTGTGCATCTTAGATAAAAGTTTCAAAATAATATCATTTACAGAAACAAAATGGCGGTCATTTAAAATGTTCAAATCCTATTAACTTTAAAACAAGTGATGTTACAAAAAAAAGACAAGATGCATAAAATTAGCCCCTTTTAATACAAACATTTTGGTACCTGGTTTATTGATCTAAGATAAGGAGTAACAGAAATAAGTAAGATTTCCCAAGTAAAGGTATGTGTTTTATTCATAATTGCAATGTATTTTCAAAATCAAATCACACACAACATTATAACATCTTACTTATTTCTGTTACTACTTATCTTAGATCAATAAACCAGGTACCAAAATGCTTGTATTAAAAGGGGCTATTTTTTATGTATCTTGTCTTTTTTTTGTAACATCACTCGTTTTAAAGTTATTAGGATTTGAACATTTTAAATGACCGCCATTTTGTTTCTGTAAATGATATTATTTTCAAACTTTTATCTAAGATGCACACTAATAAGGTTAATAAATGTAAAAAGTTTCAACTTGATATCTCAAACCATTTTTAAGATAGAAATTTTTTTCTAAAAAACACATACAGACAGATAGACAGAAAACTAAGCAAGATAGGACTATACATTATATGGTAAAAATTGTTTGTTTTTACCTATAGTATAACCTCGTGAAGTTTTGGTCAATACTTACGGGACACCCTGTATATATATATATATATATATATATATATATATATATATATATATATATATATATATATATATATATTCGTATGCATATAATGAAAAGTATGTCTGTCTATCTAGTGTTTACAGCAAAAACAAATAAACTCAGTCCTAGCCGATTTAAATTTGGCATGTGGGCACAATTTGGCCATATTTCGGGACGCTTTCATTAATTTTTTTCTGATAACAAAAATTTTTTGATAAGACAAAAGCACAAAATATTGATTTTGATCAAAATGTGCCCCTAAGCACTCTAACAAAGGAATGAGGAGTGAGTGCCTACCGATCCAAAATTTGAAGAGGATAATTCAGGTAATTTTAATTTTGGCGGAACGAGGGGCAGGGGTGAAGGCTGGAGGTCGTGCCATGAAGATGTAGAGAAAAAACATTTGTCATAAGAGAAATTCCCAGAAGAGTCGCATTTCCAGTGTAAATAGAACAAATAAAAAACTACTCTAGGAACAATATATAATGTTATATTGTCAGATTTTAGTATTATTATTATTATAACCTAACATATTTTGTTTGTGGTAATTCTCGCAACCACTAATCTAATCTATATTTTGTTTAGCAAAAACTTCGCTTCCTCTCAAGTCTACCGGATGGCCCTCGCTCTTCCAGTAGGGATTTGACTGTGTGGAGAGGGTAATGATAGAGAACAAAGTTTTGAACAACTGACGGATGAGCAGGTAGTTTAAAAGATCAAGGGCGGAGGATACTGAAGTGAAAGTGACCCGAAGAACAAAAGCTGCACAAAGGGAAGAAACGACGAGTCATTGAACATGCTGTAGTTCACTTTGCTTGAATATTTGAGGGGTAGGTTAACGATATTCATAATGATAAAGTAACTTTGAAAAACCTAAAAGTAGAAAATTCTTTTCCGCCGTAAACAAAAACTATGATAGATTATTTCAAACATTAAAATGTTTTATTGTCAATTTATTGTTTTACATTTTTTTTTTAATAATAATAATAATAATAATGATATACTGTGATACAGAACAGTAAATACTTTTTGCAGAAAATTCTTTTCTCTATTGTTACACGGGGTTAAGTACAACTATAATTTTATTTCTAACCTAAAACATAAGATTTTTAGCGTTGTTTTAGATTACCCCTAACATCTCATCCCGACATTATTGCGGATAATCGAGAGTTGACTGTAATAGAAAAGCGCTAATACTCCATATTAAAAATCTCATATAAAACTTCAATTTATTCCAAAGTTCAATTCTGAAATAACATTACAATATGTCAGTGAAGAGACTTTAATATCAATTCGAAAAATAGAATGTTTATTAATAATTTATCAAACGATATTGCTAGTTATATAGAAACATTTTTTTAAATTAAAGGAAGAAGGATGGTAAGGATTCCATCTTTTAAAATATTCAAAGGGAAAATCATTAGCAGATGTATAACACTTCAGATCTAGCATAAACTATGGCATGCGTTTTACAATAGGAAATAAAAGAGGGGGTAGCAATACTCGTGGGAAACGTATAGGAATACTACCTGTGCTAAAAACATCTTACTGTATATAGGAGTGTTCCATTAAAAATAGTAATGGATAATTTAATTTTTAGGAAAATTGAATTAGTGTTTTTAGACAGGATTTAAAAACATTTAGTTAAAGAGAACATTAGTTATGAAGCTGATGGCGTTAGTAGAAGGTAAAAAGGGTAGAGGAGTCCAAGTTGGGAACATTTGCTAGGAGTGATAATTGTCCAGAGATGGATTTTAGTGACACTTTTAGGTAGATTCAACCTTTCCAGCGTTTGTTAGAGGGTTTGTATCCGAGTGTTTTAAAAATATTAGAATGTATATAACCTACTCTTACCTTTTCCCACTGTCCTAAGCTTAAAGTCTTCAGGCTTATTATAACTTAAACCTATTAGAAATTAAACGGACTATATAAAGGTCTACTTGATTAGGTAGGAGGGAAGGGGTTATCTTTTTTAATGGTAATTTTGGGCTCCATGCAAGTGTCACTCCAAGCAAATGTTCTAAATTCATCTGCAAGGAAGGAGCCTTCTTAAAAACATTCGGTTGATGTTACAGTGAAAAGTTCAATAGCTTACAAATCTTAGACTCATTTGGTTAAGCAACGGATTCTGTTTATAAGTTTCAAAATGGTATCTCTGACACGTTCAAAGTATTAATTTTACTGTTTGAAATAGGGACAAAATTCACTTAACTAGTGTTTTGTTAACAGTTTTCAGCTCCTGAGATCTTTTAATACTTTCGATATATTGTCCTTGTAAACGCAACGTGGCTTTTGCTAAACGTTCGACGTGATTACAATATTCAGATACAAGGAAATATAACAACTATTGTACAGTTGAACAAAACACCACACATAGGGAGAACAGAAAGTTCAAGAGTTTTATGTGATTTCGATTCTACAACAGTAGGCAATATTGTGCTGTATCTATGTATGTATATAAATCCTAAAATGCTGTCCATCTTGTATGAAACGCAAACTATTACTCCCATTAGTTGTGAGCTTCAGTGGCTATTATTGACAATTTCTTTTTTGCAAGTGTAAATGACCCTTATAGTAATCTCAAGAAATAAAACAGTATTAATAATAACTTATTTGATATATTTAGAACCCTATAAAACTTTAAATTGATATAAATGAAAACATCAAAACAGTAATATGCGAGGAAATTTTTTGTCACGTAAAAACTTGCTCTGGGACAGTTTTAGAAAACTTCAAATTTCAAGTTTTCATTTTTACGGAAGCTCGTTATATCTCGATCGGACCGAACGCTTAAATTCTACTGTTTCCCTCCATACTTGGATCCGTGTAGTAATTGTTTTAATGTAGGTGATTTAATAGAATATACGAAAAAAGCGACAAGTGAAAAAGTAATAATGGAATGTACGACATTGATTAATTTGGCATATTGAATTTAGATTGATTGATGTATCAATTAATCAATTTAATTTGCACTTGTTTTTAAATTGGACCAATTAAGTGTATCCAACCTAACCTAACTTAATTCTACATAACCTAACCAACATGAACTTTATGGGTAAATGTGATACATTGGATTTAGATTGACTGCTGATTAAATTTAATTTATATCTTGATTTAAATTGGACGCTATATTGAAAGAGGTGAAGTGTATATACAATAACCTAACCTAACCTTACCTATCTTAACCTAACCTACTTCAAAAGTTGGAGTAAACCCACAGAGTCAAGACACGTAATCCCTCTTGTTGTTATTATGTAATCGGTTATTTCAATGGTTCCATTTTTCAGGACATCATTTTAAAACAGAAAATAAAAACACCTAGAAATAAATAGTTTGGAAGGAACCTTATTTCTACCTATTAGTGGACGTCTTCAATCGCAACAGCTGATAAACGTATAAAGCACAGATGAAGTGACAAGAAATTTATTTAAAACAAATTATTGCTTCGTTAATTCAAAAACACATTACAGTAATATTTATGTTTAATTTTTGAGCAAATTAAATAATAAAAACGGTAATTTGTCCAATACTTTTTTTTTTTTCAGTTAACGAAAGAAAATACGTTTATCGTTGTGGTTACGAGGAGGGATATTAAATCCTCAGCTGATGACGACATGTTTATTAATTAAACAGAAAGTTAAGTCAGATTTAATGCAACATAGTCGCGGTGTTTTATGGTTTAAAGTTTTGATAATTTGTAATTTATTGCCAGCTAGTACATGGAGCTGCGGTTCTTGGCAGAGACACTCTTGCCACAATATTTAACTCATGTTCAAGCTTAGGTTTGCAATAATTAACAGTTGGCTAACCTGTTTCTCATACAATTTCCCTCCGTTTATTTACTTAGAAAATTGTAAAAGTTTTGTAGTTAAATTTAATTGAATAATTAAGAAATATAGGTTTACCTGATCACGTGATCATTGTACAGTATTACTCTTTTTTTTTAATGTTAGGCCCGGTCCACACAATTTCAAATTTTACGTGAATATGGAGTTTATTAAGATAAAAATTTACACCAATAACCTAAGGTACAACACCTTGAAGTTTGTAAGGAGAGTTAGGAAACGCTTTAATAAGAGAGCCCTGTATATTAATATAACATATTAATTTCAGGTTTTTACTCCATAAAGAGTTTTATAATTAAAGTGTGTTCAGGCTCTTCGTATTATTTTCTTTCCTATTTACTTACAGCACAGACTATCATTTACTTTTTTATCTATAGGCTGGATGTATACTTTTTTTCATGTAGTCTTCGGTTAGATTTCCTATCTCTTTTATACTTCTCTCCAACAAATTTCCTATCGAGCTCTTTTCACCAAAAATTGTTCCCTCCCGACCATGACACTATTGGACTATTCGAAAGCTTGAAATCTCTATCAGGGCTCTCTTGACTAAATATTTGTTCCCCTCCAACCCTGACAATATTACAGTAATCGAACGCTTGAGGAGTCTTTATTATTGTTCTTTTCCTTTTTTTTTTAAGTGATGATGACCGAAATTTTGGCTCTAAACAAGGTAAACAATTTTTTTAAAGGAAATAATGATGCCAGAAATTTAAAAAAAAAAAACAGTTTAAGGGAACTGCTGGTTCTGCGTGCATGCCATTTATTTTTGTAAAATCAGTATCAGCTGAATTTTCTTAGTTCAGGACACCTGCAACATTCCATACATTGTTTGCAGCTCCTCCCTTGGATCCAAACCTCTAGTTCAACTAACACCAAACATAATCTTACTCCTCCTCTCCTACCGTTCCCAGTCTCCGATGTTTGTAATCTGTAATATTCAGTTATAGTCGAGTCTAATGGAGATGTAGATGATTGCTATCAACCAATCGCAGCAAAGTTAGAACGTGATCGACCTAATTCCATATCTTAAATTGTGTAATGAATCTGCACCACTGAGTGGTGTAGAGTCCATACGTTACAATTACACAAATTTGCATGTGAAAAATATTCTATCAAGACTAGAATTCAAAACCAGGGCTTTACGAAGTTTGGTTGGAAGTATTGGTTTTATACGAAGTAGTGATCGAAATTTCCCAATTGACTCAAATGATGCATTTTGAATTATTTAGATTATTTCTTTCGTAACGATATCGGCCTATTACATTAACAGCTGATCTGATATTTTAGGTTATCGTTCTGATTCTTGAATGTTTTACATTAGCTACCATAGTAATCAACACATTTAGTAGAAGTTGGTTCTTCAAGGTAACCGCTTGGTATTTTATTAAATAAATTAACTTTTTTGGAAATAAAATCAAGTGAGAATGAAATAGAAAACTGGAAATAGGTAAAACATTGTACATAACACGTGTGTAAAAGTTTCTTTACAGCACTCATCTATTACGTGATTAACAGTTGTAAAATAATGTCAACAAGTGACTGTGAAATAATGAGAAACTGTAACTGAATAAATTATGTCTACTCAATATCTAGTTTTATAGGAAAAGTTTTGATTGGGCAAATTACAAATAGTGATATGTGTTTTATCGTGAAAGTTCAAAATCCACATTCAGCTCCTTTTAGTACGTAATGACTTTTTGTCTTTTGCAATTTACTGGTATAGAAAAATAAAACCTAGAATACAAGAAAGCCTTCCCATGTTTCATTCAGGGGCTCACTATAGTGCGTACGATCGTTGCAATCCCTAGATACCCTAGCTGGATGTACACCTTATCAATTTTTTATGTTGTCTTGGTCTCATTTGACCACCTCTGGTACTCTTCCGACGCTGGCGGTATTAGACTATTGAATAGCTAGGGACATTTATTTTATATCCTTATCTTCCTTTATACATACAGTCTGTTAAAAAAGTCCTAGACTGTATGAACTCAAATAGAACCAAACCTTTTTGGGACTGTTAACTAGACCACCTCAATTTTATTTTATTACATTTTGGAAATCCGACCATCTCCCTAAATTGTGGAATTTTGGGAGTACTCAAAAAATTTTAAACAGAAATCAGCATCTTGTAACGTGGCAAATTAAAAACACAAAATTAATGGCGCTCAAGAAATATTTTTTGGATGACCCTAACCAAAATAGCGGTACAAAATGTGTATTTTGTATCAAGTATAGTTCCTTGAGATTTTTTAATTATAACATCGCTAAATATGTTAAATCGAAACATTAAACAGTTTTTAAAATATTCTATAGAATAATCTGAAAAAGCATTAGACGTTGAACTGAATTTTACCTGTCCCCCAAAGTTGTGGTACATTTGGGGCCCGACCAAAATAGTAAAAAACAATATCATGTGACATCAAATTAAAAGGACTAACGGCACCAACAAATTTCACTTTCAACTTCATTAAAAATGTTTATTTCGAAATGTTGATGACATAATCAAAATATTTTATTGGATTTTTACAATACGATAGTTACATTTCGTGTTCAACTCTAGAGGGAATTCATCATTCATCGAAATTAGTAATAATTTTGTCAAAACTTTAAAAAAAAAATACTTTTGATATTTTATAGTCTACTAATAAAAATCTCAAATATATTTTGTGAAACCTTTTTAATTACAGTTGTCTAATTTGAAATGTCACAAGATGCGGTTTCCTATTTGAAAATGTTGAGTACCCCAAAAATTCCCCATTTTATGGAGAGGGGACAAATTTTTAACAATTATAAAAGAAACTTTAGGTGACCCAATTAAGAGTTCCAAAATTGTTTGGGCCTATTTAAGATTATAAAAAATTTAAGGGGGGGACACACTGTTTATATAAAGATAAGAATGTAAAATAAATGTCCTTAGCTTTTCAATATTAACACTCTAGTAGAGTCAGGGTTATGAGAGAACAAGACAATGTAACAAAACTGTTGGATTTGATTTTATATACTAAATAAATTACCCATCCTCATAGTATGCTGTGAAGCTCAGCAATTATATGCTCTAGTGCCGCTATCTAACGGCACACTTCTGGAACTCCAAGGACAGTATGCCGTTCCGACTCCCCCCCCAAATTACCGCATTTTCTACCTACAATCTTATAATATCGTATATTATTGGACTTCATAGATTTAACTTATATTTAAAATCCAAGACTCACCTTATGGCCATGCTTTTCGCTTTCAAATGGTGCCATCTCTGGTTCATCTCATCCAACCTTCTCTGAAGCATAACTGCATCATCCTTGGAAGGCAAACTGCTGAGCAGTTTCCTTCCGCTTCCATTGAGCGCTGTGTACACATCCTTGTGGCCTTCGATTTCTGACTGCAAATCCTGAAACAAGAAAAGTAAATCAATGAATTAAAGGATATGAAGTGTAAGAAAAATTGAACAAATTTTAATTGTTAAGGAGATGCTTTTTGAACCATAGAAAAGTCTTTAGTTTGTCGACTTGCCTCACACTGTTATAATATGAAACCACAAACAAATAATTAAATCCGTATACAGCATTGGCGATTTTTTCTGAAAATAATTTAAGAGCAACAGATAAACATCTATTGTTAATACATTATTAGAAAGATGTTTTACCCAATATTGCATTAGGTACAGGGTGTGAATAAACTGCGTTAAAAATACGCTGTTACTTTTCCTTCTTGTAGTTTAAAGGAAAGAAACCTTTTCGTCATCGTCGCTTTATGAAGAAAAAAGGAAGAAACAAACATAAAAATAAAGAACTCTAATCTTCGGGAAGAGAACAAGAGTTAGTCAAGAGAGACCTAATAGAAAGGTGAAAGCGCGGGATCTAATCCCAAGACTGCATTAAAAAGGTGATAATGTAAGAATGTCAAAAAAAGTTATTTTGGCATCATGTCTGTCTATCTGTCGGTTGTCGTTTATTTTAGTAAAATTTGATATAAAGACGTATTTTGGTTATTATTTCTAAAAATTGGGGATAGCTGCCATAAGAAAAAGTTACAATTTTATGAAAATTTGTTCCAACGTTTTTGATCAAGTTTTTCCCAAGTGAAGCCTCTAAGGATACAAAGAAAACGTATTCGTAGCTATTTATATATAAAAAAAAA
The DNA here is from genome assembly GCA_963513935.1 of Aphrophora alni. Classification (NCBI taxonomy): domain Eukaryota; kingdom Metazoa; phylum Arthropoda; class Insecta; order Hemiptera; family Aphrophoridae; genus Aphrophora; species Aphrophora alni. The sequence continues at coordinate 97,254,876 of OY740769.1, read as the reverse complement.
TACTGGTTTTTAAATTATTGGTAGGAAAACACAATCATTTGACCAAAGAGCTAGGGTCTGTTCAAGAAGAGGACCACCACTCGTAAACAATTTTCTATTGACATAAAACAGACAGAACCTGACCTGAAACGGTGTTGGCATGTATTAAGGACAGTATTTTACCAGGAACAGAAAGAATGTAGAACCAGTAGAGATTTGTTAGATCCCTACTTATGTAAATCATGTGGTTCCGTAATAATATGGTTGAAGATCTGTTTGCACCATCTGGAAGGATACCAATTTATATTGTGCTCCAGAACAATAAAGTGTGTATTCATATATTATGTATAAAGTTGGTTAGGTTAGGAAACCACTGGAAGCCACTGTTTGAGTGGCGGTCCTCTTTTTGAACAGACCTAAGGCCTGTTATAAAAGAGCAATTTTTCAGAACGATTCGTTCAAATTTTAATGAAACATGAAGTGCAAAATTGTAAGTAAAAATGAACGTTGATAGTCGTCATTTCAAGCTAAATTTTAATCAAATACAACATAAGTTGAGGATATGTTTATACCACAATTGAAGTAAGTTTACGTCCTAATTTCAATGTAGATCATATTTTTTTTAAACGGTCTCCCTGTTTCATTTTAACTTTTCGATTGACAACTACCATTACAATTTTCGACAACGATTAATAAATTATTGTTTGGTTTGTGGATGGGTTAGTAAGAATGTTTGTGCAATGTTTTATATAGAAACAACATAAACGTGAGAAATTCAAAATTATACAATACAATACTGTAGATAATTAAACAAGTTGCGATTAGGAAATAAAAAATATATGTACTAGTACAAGATAAAATGGTCAAGCGTGTGTCAAAACATTAGGGTCCGTAGGTATATAGGGACAGCGATTTTTGTAAAGTCGAAGTCTTAAGCGGTCTAATGACAACATAATTTCTTCGTTAAATAAACATCCATATTCATAATCAGAATAACTTCTAGTTTTAATAATATTTCCAAAAATTAAAAAAATTCTACTGATTAATTTTGTCCTTTACTACTCCAAGGTTATGTTTTGTGTTACCGCTATATTTTTTCTATATATGGGACAATAAAAAGAATGTAAATACAAAGTTTGAAATATATAGAATTTGTCGTCTTGTCCGTGTAGACTGATTGCGACTTACAGTCAGATAGGTTCTTTGGTTTTACCTAAAAACTCCAACTAAACACGTGGATGTTGAAGACAACCCGTTATCTATTTTATTAGGCTATAAAGTTAGAACTTTATAGTTTACTAGTCTTGCTTTTTCTCCTTTCAAGTTATAATGTAAACATGCCTCCTAGGCTTCACGAAATAAACCAGTTTTGACCACTCCTCCACCTACGCTTGGAAGTACAATGTGAGCCAAGTACCACATCAAACAACCGCAGATACATTAAACCGGTTAGAGCGTAATTGTAGCGCATAAGGTGGGGTCAGAATAGTTTAAGAAATAAGCAGAGATTTGGATTAAACTGGGTGTGTTTAGAAAATATGTGGCATAATGTTTATCTACTTAATGAAACCATACATATGTATGAGTATATTACACAAAATGTAGGCCTACTGCTGTATTAAAAAAGAAAAACAAATTTATAAATGGAATCTTTATTTATTTATTAGTCTAGGGGTTTTTTTGTGAGTAGAAGGATGAAAATTTTTACCATTCAATGCTAACTTTTATTGAGAATTTATACACATCTGTAATTAAAAACATCTCGCTGGAATTTGTAAACATTTGTAATTAAAAACATCTAGCTTCAATTTATAAATATCTGTAATTAAAAACATCTACGTACAATTTATAAACATCTGTAATTAAAAACATCTAGCTACTATTTATACACATCTGTAATTAAAAACACCTGGCTGGAATTTGTAAACATTTGTAATTAAAAACATGTAGCTTCAATTTATAAATATCTGTAAATACAAACATCTGGCTGGAATTTGTAAACATTTATTTGTAATTAAAAACATCTAGCTTCAATTTATAAATATCTGTACTTACAAACATCTGGCTGGAATTTGTAAACATTTATAGTTAAAAACATCTAGCTTCAATTTATAAATATCTGTAATTAAAAACATATACGTACAATTTATACACATCTGTAATTAAAAACATCTGGCTGGAATTTGTAAACATCTGTAATAATTAAAACATCTGCCAGAAAATTATAAACATCTGTATTACATTTTTTCTAAAGTTAACGGTTTTTAGAGATATTTAACATTAAAAATTTCAAACAGTCACCAATTCAACAATTTATAAGATAAGGTTTATCTGTTGATATACTGATAAAAATGTATATACACTATTTCAAATCTTTGCTACAACTATTTTTCAAAAAATACAAAATGACCGACAGATGGAAAAGAATACGATTACGGATCTTTGTTTGTAGGGCCTTTTTTCTTCATTTTGACTCGTATAAAGTTTTGCACAACATTCTCTGAACACCATGTACATTAGAATGGTTCATATGAAGAAAAGTACACCGATCATCAAATCTTTTTAAATTACACCAATCAAATAATATCAGCTGTTATTGATATAAACAAAATTAATTCAAAGCATACTAAACAAAAGTGTGAATATTTGTTAAAGAAGTAGCCTATTGTTAACGAAACGCCCCATTGCAATCCATTCATGAGGTCTATACAGCGCCACCTACAAGGTCAGAGATATCGCAACACTCTTCCAGAATCATTGTTTGTATTAATTATCTGTATACAGTAACTTGGCGTCTGAACCCTTGGATACCTGCGAGCGGCCCGGACCGTCCCCCCTCGCACCCTTTCTCACCCAGCTGTTTCAGTGATGAGTCACCTACTAGCGTTAACACTGCACTGTTTTACTTTTTTATGGGAGACACAATTTTAAATTTTTTTCAGCATAGTTAAAATGTTTAGGAAAATATAAGCAAATTGATACCAAACACGACACTATTCCGTTTGTAAAAGCCATGTGTTTATTCAATACTTCATTTCTACTTAACTTTGTCAGGAAATTAAATAAAAACAACAATACATGTTAAGCATGTATTATTATCAACTTCAAAACTTGTTTGTACAGTATTATGTATTCTAGCTCTCATAGCAACACCTCTCAAACACTGAATGTGTGCATCTGACAAAAGATGGCTACTGGAAGCGTAAAACTTAGCTAATATGTAAAACTTAAAACATAATAATATATTGCTAAAAACAGCGTTGTTCGTAAAAGTTCGGCAGATCCCAAAGCGGGCATTAACTTCGATCGCTCGAATCGTTGATGGTACTTTTCCCACGTTAAACTCGTCACAAAGCTTTTTTACAGATTCCCCTCTGTCAAGTCTTTTTAACACATTTAACCGCGTCTCAAACGAAACCAACACACGCTTCCGGTTTCGTAACTCGCTCATTTTTATTTACTGTATATACTGTGCGTAGATCATAACCAGTCAAAGAAAACTGAAAAGAAATGTTATATTTTACATAATGTATACTAAATTGATTCGTGGAAAAAAAGCGGCCCGTCAAACGTTTTTTCAGGTGTATGTCTGCTATACCGACAGGTGCCAATGCCGCGGTGTTTTTACGCCGCCGACAATAGGATACCGCTATCGACAAAGTCGTTTGATATCGCCGCCGCTATGGTGTTTCAATTACAATTTATTTTTTGCCCTTATTCCCGATAACCCGGCATTTCACAAACGACACAAACTCGGCACACTTCCAGTCCACATTACGCTGAGTTTGCGGGACTCTACTGTATATAGTGTATTACCAATGACTACATAAATACTATAAGACACGACATAGGATAGGGAAATAGTCTACGCTTTACGGGTGCTGTTCATCACAAGTTTGACTCACAGCTATCAGAAAGCGCTAGCAGCAGGTGCTTGACTGTACGCATCCCACTTGGTTGAGACTGTACAACTGTTGACCTCTCTCTCACAAACCTTCTCACTTACTTCCGTCTTACTAGTTGTTTTACCCGGCTTCGCCCAAAGCTGTGTAGATTGGAGGTTTATTATTATTTCTATAGTCTTGAGCTTGTACATGTTTTTATTTTGATAAGATAATTTTCAATTTGCACATATTATTTAGTATTTATAGGCCTAATGCACATACATGGTTTTGATGCATCCCTCTACATGTATGTATAGTATGCCTTTTTAAAAAAAATAAAAAATCGTTTTCTTACTCTCTGAATACAAAAAATTGGTTTCACGGTTATGTATGTCTGTGTGTGTCAGAAATATCCAGCTTCAGATTCAGATGAAATTTTGTATCTATTCAATTGAAAACCAATATTTAATTGACAATTTCAACCACAATTCCAGACGTTAGTTTATATTTATATTTTAGGGGTTTATGGCCTCCCCCAAAACCCCTAAAAACTGAAAAAATCTAAATTTCTCAAAAACTGTCAATGTTTATGGGTACTTAAAAAATACTACAACATTTTTATAATTTTTTAAAAGATATTTAAAAGTTTAGTAATTTAGTCTAAATAGAAATATAAAAAATATATAAAAATTTTAAAAAAAATCCTTACCCTAAAATTAATTTCAAATATACCACATCATACAAAAAGAAGCAGCGTTATGAACTATAAGCTTGAAAAAAATGGTATAGTAATATATTTTGGGGAAAGAAAGCCATGAACACAAAAATATGTCTTACCGTTAAAAAACTTTTTGATTAACAAAGTTATATAACATAGCAGAATAATTTTTATAATTATTTTCAAGATGTACAAAATTTTAGTAATTCACTTGTGAACACAAATCTGTAAAATTATTTTTCCCGCGACTTTTCTGTATATGTTTTTGTCTGACAAAAATATGTTTTTGTCGCGACTTGTCTATAGTTGGGGCCACGGAATCGGGCGGTTTAGTGATTTTGCGATGGCCTACATTGGTTATAATAATGTGAAAATGCCTACATTGGTTATAATAATAAACTTGAAAAATTGAGCTCAAAATAATTAGGCCTAGTATAATTTTTTTTAAATTACTTCCGTTATCGTATTTCTTAATCTGTTGTGTGTAAAATTATCGTTTGAAAACAAATTAATTTATGATTTGTTAAAAAAGGAAAGGATAGTGGGAAACCCCAATACCATACCCACATCTTACTGTAACAATGTCGTGAGGTGTTAAATTGAAGCTGCTAATGCTTTTCTGTTAACTACTTTTCTTCTATCTGTTTTTAGGTTTTTTTGCTTTATTTCAATGTTGATGTAGTGAAGTAAGGAGTGTTTGGTCAGTGTAAACGTTTATATCTACTTTGTGAGTTGTTTGAAAATTTTAAACATGAGTTGTAAAATTTGTTATGCAAACATGTTTTTGATTGTGAAATCAGTCATAATTGCGTTTTCACCCATTTTATCATTTGCGTTTGAAAAACTAGTGGTACCAGTTAAGGGTTAATGTAATATTACATCCCATTATAAATTCATTGTATGTTGCAAGTATATATAATGGCTAACATAATAGAATATTACGTTTTGAGAATGTAATTTAATTATTTATTACCAACACTTATAAACGTTTATTTTTATCCTGCCAAATTGTTTTATAGCCAGAAACAGATAACGACAAGGCAGCAGTTAGAAAAAAAAAAACTTAGAAAATTGAACACAAATATTCTTACTGCTTAGTCCTATGATGTTATTTCTTGTCATATTTTTATGTAATAATATATTTTATAATTTTGCGATATTTTAGTTCTATGTTGACTTTATAAATTTGTATTTAGTTATTAGTTTCACTTTTTTTCACAAATTTATCAAGCTATTATTAAGGTTTTTATTTTATTATTTTGACTACAAATGAATTTTATCTGTAATATTTATGATTTTTACAATTTAAATAATTTTCTTAGTCCTATGATGTTATTTCTTGTCATATTTTTATGTAAGAATATATTTTAAAATTTTAGTATGTTTTAATTCTACGGTGACTTTATAAATTGTCTTTACTTCCCCCCCCCATAAATTTATCAAGCTTTTCTTAAGGTTGTTATTTTATGTTGTTACGTATGTAAACAAAGTTTTCAAATCTCTTTTGTAAAATATTGTAACAAATATTATTAAAACATTTTTTGTAAACGTTTTCAATAGTATCCAAACAATATTTTATTAATATTTTCGAAACATTAAACAGTATTGCAAAACATTTTCCCATAAACCAAAATCAAATATATTTTTAACTTCTTAAAAAATATTTTCCGGCGTATATTAGAAAAATGTTGAGAAAAGGTTTATAAAATATTTCATTACAATATTTTCAATATATTTCAAAATATTTCTAAAACTATAAACGACCAGTGTTTCCGTAACAATTTTTTTTTTAAGATTTTTAAAATGTATAAGATCACATGGATATTTTACTCATAATTACGATCGTCTTGGGGAAAGTATTATTTTAACGTTTTTGTTCTTTTAACTAGAATAATTGCATGATAGTATGAGTATTTAGAAAATGTTTTCAGCAAAAGCGGATGTTTTTGTGCTGTTAGTAGTGACGAGTCCGGGCGCAGAGAAATGACCAGTGCAGTAGGTTAGATTATTATTTATTTACTTAACGTCGCAACGCAACTGAAACATTGTTTGACCGTAGAGCCACCTAGCGCCAGTCACGTCAACTTCAGATTCTCTAGCAGAGCGACAGCTCCACACCCTAGCGGGTAATGGACAACTCAAGAATAAGCGTAGAATTTTTAACATGGCAATGTCGTGTCTTATAGTATTTATGTAGTCATTGGTATTACTAATCTCTCAGTGATTCTAAGTTTTACATTTATAATATTATTACTATTTCATGTTTTGCATGGTAACATGTAGAAGTGTTTAATGTGACGTTCTGTGTTTACGTGCCGTTAAATGAATAATTAAGACAGTTTTATTTCATCGCCGAACATGCCGCCATCAACAGAAAAACGAACAACTCCTTACAACTCTCAGGCAAGAACAATAATAGCATTGGTTTTGCAGTATTTTGAGAGGGAGCGAGACAATAAAGGACCTTTGATAGATGTAAACAAAGTTTCTGAAAGAGTGGCCATATATGATTATGCAAATTGTGTAAAGAGCTTTCTACTGGCGGCTTTTTGAAACGGAATAGTGTCGTGTTTTGTATCAATTTGCTTATATTTTCCTAAACATTTTAACTATGCTGAAAAAAAAATTAAAATTGTGTCTCCCATAAATAAGTTAAACAGTGCAGTGTTAACGCTAGTAGGTGACTCATCACTGAAACAGCTGGGTGAGGAAGGGAGTGACGGGGGGGGGGGGACGGTTCGGGCAGCTCGCAGGTAGCCAAGGGTCCAGTAACATTTCATGCTTTTTGGTGCGATGCTGCGTTAAGTTGTCAAGGTTATTGACGTTTTTGGTAGTCATGACAACGAACGCGGACTGTTTTGCAGCTCATGTATTTCTTGAATTACAATGCGTATTTTGTATTTGGTAATCATGACAACGAACGCGGACTGTAATGCAGCTCATGTAATTCTTGAATTACAATGCGTATTTTGTATTTGGTAGTCATAACAACGAACGCGGACTGTAATGCAGCTCCTGGATTTCTTGAAGTACAATGCGTATTTTGTACGTATTTGGTAGTCATGACAACGAACGCGGACTGTAATGCAGCTCCTGTATTTCTTGAATTACAATGCGTATTTTTATGAGAGACAGTAACATTTCATGCTTTGAGGTGCGATGCTGCGTCAAGTTGTCAAGGTTATTGACGTGTTTGGTAGCCATGACAACGCAGGTGGACTGTAATGCAGCTCCTGTATTTCTTGAATTACAATGCGTATTTTTATGAGAGACAGTAACATTTCATGCTTTGAGGTGCGATGCTGCGTCAAGTTGTCAAGGTTATTGACGTGTTTGGTAGTCAGGACAACGCAGGTGGACTGTAATGCAGCTCCTGTATTTCTTGAATTACAATGCGTATTTTTATGAGAGACAGTAACATTTCCTGCTTTGTGGTGCGATGCTGCGTTAAGTTGTCAAGGTTATTGACGTGTTTGGTAGCCATGACAACGCACGCGGACTGTAATGTAGCTCATGTATTTCTTGAATTACAATGCGAATTTTGTATTTGGTAGTCATGACAACGAACGCGGACTGTAATGCAGCTCCTGTATTTCTTGAATTACAATGCGTATTTTTATGAGAGACAGTAACATTTCCTGCTTTGTGGTGCGATGCTGCGTTAAGTTGTCAAGGTTATTTACGTGTTTGGTAGCCATGACAACGCACGCGGACTGTAATGTAGCTCATGTATTTCTTGAATTACAATGCGTATTTTTATGAGAGACAGTAACACTTCATGCTTTGTGGTGCGATGCTGCGTTAAGTTGTCAAGGTTATTGACGTGTTTGGTAGCCATGACAACGCACTCGGACTGTAATGCAGCTCCTGTATTTCTTGAATTACAATGCGTATTTTTATGAGAGACAGTAACACTTCATGCTTTGTGGTGCGATGCTGCGTTAAGTTGTCAAGGTTATTGACGTGTTTGGTAGCCATGACAACGCACGCGGACTGTAATGTAGCTCATGTATTTCTTGAATTACAATGCGTATTTTTATGAGAGACAGTAACACTTCATGCTTTGTGGTGCGATGCTGCGTTAAGTTGTCAAGGTTATTGACGTGTTTGGTAGCCATGACAACGCACGCGGACTGTAATGTAGCTCATGTATTTCTTGAATTACAATGCGTATTTTTATGAGAGACAGTAACACTTCATGCTTTGTGGTGCGATGCTGCGTTAAGTTGTCAAGGTTATTGACATCAACATCGGCAGTGTTTAAAAATGTAGGACTTGTAACGTTGTTAATCGAGATTCTAGTCAATATCGATTGTAAAACATCTGCATATCGTCTGTCTGTGCACTGGGCTCTAATATAAACGCGTGAATCTCTATGTTCATTCTCACATATATAAAGTGTAGAGAAATTTGTATGATGGGTAAAATAAATTGATTTGGAGTGTTTCACAGATCCGTTTTCAAGTCTTCGGAATAAAAAACAAAGTGGGTTTTGAAATGAGTTCTAATTTCCTGTCATCCCTGCAATGCTACAGTCATATATGGCTGGACCTACATTGATCAGATTTTATATGAGAGTTAATTAGCCACTTTGAAAAGGTTTGAAAATGCTAAGTTCTTTTATACAACTTAAAATATAAGAGTTACCATTAGACCACAATCATTTTCTTAAAATAGAAACAAATATTTGATTAAATGTAGCTCATATGTAGGCTTAGGGACCCGAACAACGAAATTTCAGAAAAGTTTACTTTTTTAGTGGAGGAAAATTTATGACATGAAGTTATCGCGTACTTTATATTTTTCATAAATACATTTGTAATGTAAGTACGGAACTGAATTTTTGATAGGGGGAAACAGAACATCTTAAAAAAATTGGAAATTACACAGAAATTTACGAAACATATTATATAAAAATAAAACCGTGCACTAATTCCAATTTATGGCCACATCTCGAGATTAATAATTTTTTTTCGATAACACAAAATTATATCGTTGCATAAAAACAAAACTCAAATTACTTTTTTTCTCAAAATCACCTCTACAGATTTTGGTCAACTTTTAATGTAAACGTTAATGACTCAAACACGCGTGCCGAAAAATATTACGGTTCAGGAATAATTTAAAGTAATAATAATAATAAACCTTGGCCACCCTCATTAAAGGCTCGATTGGCAAGATTAGGTCCTTATTTAAATGTATATATTTTTTTTTTCAAATTTGGCGTCGATGGTTCATTTCAATTTTTGAATGACAACTTCCAACAATACATTTGACAGTGAGATTACACAGTGAGAAAGTTTGTGTAATAATTTATTTATTAATTATTTTATTATTATTTATGTTTGTGTCACTTATTTATTTATTATTATTTATGTTTTTTATTAAAACTCTCTTTTCTTGCATAGCTATTTTGAGCAAAATCGGCTGAAAATTACAATATATAGAGTATTTACTAAAACCGTGAATTTTATAACCGTTTAGGACTGTGCAAAATAACTCTACGGCAAAAATTTGAGCATCTTTGAAAATCACAAGTTCAAAACTATAGCATGTAGGCTACGTGTTTAAAGGTACCCAACTCATTTGTCCACCTGTAAATTATGATTTTATATGTTCTGTGGTTGTATTAGTTGATAACTTTACAAGGTAATGAGATGAATAAAAAAAAAAAATGAAAAAACTAATTTCAAGATGGCGGATTCAAAATTGGTGCCAAATTGTAAAAATATAAAACTGGAAGTAAATGTTATCTTATAAACATATAAAAAAAACGAACTTAATGTTCAGCCATTTATAAAGATTTTGTTACATATTCCATACTTTATGAACATTCTGAATATAATATATATATAAATAAGGAAAAAAATAATGTTAAATTACATATATGGATCAGTGCCCATTTCATAGTCTCATATATTGGCGTTTCTAGAAGGCAGATCGTAAGAGCTACAATACATACATTACATATTAGATGTTCGATTATTCAGAATTTTCTCGCAAAAAAACAGTGTTTTCCTATATATTTATTAGGCTTACTATATATACCTGTTCAAAATGAGCTAGATCTCTTAGCAGTATATAATTGAGATAAACAAATCTTGAATCCTCCAAAGATGTAGACCGTAGATGACCATGGCCGCGACCTTGACGATGGCGGCCCGGCCAAGTCTTTCTCCCCACTGAAGTGTTGATGATGCCGGTAGGCTGGCACTTCACTCACTGAATCGTCCTTAATACCATTATCCACACCACTTCACTGCTACGCGATCAATTCCAACTTCACTTTATGTCCACGTAACTCTTCATTCCACATATTGAGACGACACTATGAATAATGGTCGAGAATGAACACATGCATTGGGGAAGAAGTTAACTGCAGACTTGTGAACTATTGAGTATAGAGGAAGTAGTTTTGGTCTACAGTTCACTACTCCATTAACTGTAATCGGTAATTATTCAGAAAAAACTTTAATCACTGTTTATTTTGTAGTTAAAACACTGAAATTTGCCTAACTATACACTTACAATGATGAAAGTTATCTAATTAGGTTATGAAAATTTGTTTCTTTATCGATCTATTTATTGTTAAGGTGCAAAAATTTCAATAACTTCCTAACATACCTATAAAGAAAAGCAAAGCCTAAAAAGGCGCCGTATTAAAGTCGAAACTATATATTGATAAATTTCTAGGGAAGTGTTACGGTTTAAAAAATGTATTAAGCTACTCATGAAAGGGAATTCTCCGCATATGTAAAAAAATATTAATTCTAATGGAAGTTAATAATAATAATAATTTGTATTATTAAGACAAAGTTAGCACCATCGAGCCACTTAACGTCAGGAGACAAAGTACTTAAATAGACCTACTTCACGCATAATATTTACATTAATATGTTTTACAACTATACAGGGTGACTCGTAAGTAATATGCCAATCTTAAGGAAATTATTCTATGGGTCAGGATAGAGAAAAAATTAAGAATATAAATGTTTCTGAAAATGCTAAGTTTAACTAATTATAACTTTGGAAATAGAAAAGATATTAAATACAGATTTAGTAGGATACGTTTTATAAGTGTGACGAAAAAAAAAGACTTTATTTTGTATCTTTTCTAAATGGCGGCCGTTTAAAATATTTAATGTTGATTATCTTGAAAATCATTAACATTACAAAAATTCACAAGAGACCAAAAGTTTCCTTTTTTAATGGCAAATTAAATGTTTTTGTGTTGTTTTTGTAGGTCAAAGGATAACAGAGTTATTGACAAAAAAAAACACGAAACTTAAATTTCTTGGTAGTAGTTTACAATACCCAAGATTGTCATAGAAGCAAAATATTATTGAATTCTCGTACTTTTATAAAAAAAAATTAAAATGGATTTGCTCTGATTGCATAAAAATTCAAATGTGCCCCTTCAAAATTTCAAATTGGCGCTTTTTTTCGTGATAAATATCTCGAAATATTTACAAAAATTAAAAAAAATGTAAATTGTGTTTATTAAACAAATTGCAAACTATAAAATATAGTTTAAAGTAACATTAATAAGTTTAATAAACACAATTTATATTTGTTTTATTTTTGTAAATATTTCAAGATATTTATCACAGAAAAAATAAGTGCCATTTTGAAATAGTTAAGGAGCATATTTGAATATTTTATGCAATTCAGAGCAATGAAATTAAATTTTTTATTAAACAAATCAAAAATATTTTGATCTATCCTGACCCCACAGAATAATTTCCTAAAGATTGGCACCTTACTTACGAGTCATCCTGTATATATTAAGTTAAGGAAATTGGGTAACCCGATTCGCTAAACCAGTTTTAGGTTTAAAATCATAAAAAGACAAATAGTGGATGAAGAGCAATGTAAAGGTCTGTAATCATATATACTGTGAAATTACAAAAGTAATCTCAGCTTAAAACTCTGAAATTTATAAAGACTATATATATATATATATATATATATATATATATATATATATATATATATATATATATATTGTTTTTTGTAATATATTTCTTTTTTTTCACTCTAACCTAGTACTGTGCCAAACCCTGTACAGTACGAGATTTGGCACAGTAGACTACTAGATTAGTTATAGTTTAGTAATTATTGTAGCTCATGCATCACTGAAGATGCCGATTTTGTCGTTGAAACGCGATCGTACTATTTGTCTTCAAGTTTTATTCTATCAAATGTACAAATCTTAATATTTATTTATATTTACGTGTAGTGTAATTTACTTTTCCAAAATGGCCCTAGGCTACTAGGTTATGTTGGTATTTATAACCTTTTTCACGGTCTAGATTTACCACTTGACAACGGAAGTTGATTCATACTCTCGAAATGTCGTATTAGCTTTTATATACGCAAACGACCATTTAAACATTATTATTACTATGAACAATTACTTATTACCAAAAACCAAAATACAAATTTTCGTTTAATAGTTTTAGGTTGTTTGCAAATCTACACATGTCGGTACCAATATCGAGATCGTCAAACAAGGCAATCTACAACAATTAAAAAGATAAATTCTCATCTCTCACATAGTATCAGTCTCGTACACCGCAATGCATCCATTCAACGGCCAGTATGAGTATAAATGATTCGGATATGGTAATTTCAAGGTGTGTCTAAGGGCCGACTCCGACTGTTTGATGCCATAGCTCACATTTACATCCCCCCAGGGGTGCCATTCCTAGAGGGAGACAAGAGTGATGAGACTAATACCTGCTTCCGAGGTCGCAGAGGTAAAGGTGTAGGTGGAGTTCAGAAGTTAAGCTATTTGGAAGCATATTTTACCTTTTATAAAAGATGAATTCCAAATGGTTAATCTAAACTTTTTTGTAGGCCGCAGTTTACAATTTTTACAACCCAACAACTTCCTTATTTAGTTTATTACATACACGTAAAATAGAGAAAGTTATGTGAAGTTTTTGCGGATCCGTTTTGTAGTTTCCTGATTCCAAAAAAAAATTTTAGGGATGACTTCTGTCTGTCTGGCTACTGTGCAGTGTCTATATTTCAAAAGTGTAGAAACATTTAAATCAAATTTGTTTGTGGGCAAACAATCTCAGAAGTTTTTTTTATTATTTCGTCAACTTAAAAATTGCCATGAGGAACCTTTATTAAAAAGGGCACACGGGGATTTCCCGAAATAATGAATAGTTACGTAATAAGGCAAGACATGGCTTACAGCCACGTAAAGCGTTCGACCGTCATTTACTCGTAAATAGTTAAGTAAAATGTACGACATTTGATTGGTATTTTAGTGTTTATCAAAGCAAGTTAGTGTTGTTGATTTAGATCTATGTTGAGACAATAGGTGAGACTGACCATTTGGGCGAACGATTCGACTTCTTAATGACTTATCATTATACCTTAGTATAAATTATAATAAGTCCCGGTTTATATAACCCCCCCTAATATTACAACCCCCCTAACGACAATAACCCCCCATACACCCCAACACATACCTTTGCAATTGGTTTTGAAGATTTTGATCAAATTTTGCAAGTGAAGTTTCTAAGGACAAAAACAAAACATATTGGTTTTCATTTTCCCAAAAGTGTCGGTTATCAGTTAAATAAATTTAAAAAATTTTAAAAAATAAATAAATAAATAAAAAATATTTTAAAATAAAAAAACTCAAACAGTACGAGAGACAAAAAACTAATATTTTCAACCCATTATTTGCATTATTTTAAAATTAAAATTTACAATCATTTTCTAAAGTTTCGATGCAAAGTTTTGAATCACCCTGTATTAAGTTTAATATTATACCTAATACAACTGATAAGCAAGATGTATATATTTGTTCATTTAGTTTCCTCCTCTATCAACACAGATGTTTCTTTGGGATAAGTTTATTGTTAATTCACGGTTATCTCGGACCCGCAAGGAAGTTATTGAACTATCCGGGACAATGGAACTGACCGGACTTCCTAGAGGAACTAAATTGTGGATCTGACTTAGTTTAATCAAGATTTTGTATTTATAAAGACATTAAGCACTTAATTGGCTTTACAAAGGACTGTGTTAACAACTCTACAGCTGATAAGAACTGATATTCATAGTGTATGAAGGGTTTATCTTTAGATCTAAAGTTCAAGTAAATGAACAGTTGCAAAGTTAAAAACGGGTAGGTTAGGTTAGGCGGAGTAAGATTTTTTTGGGTAGGTTAGGTTAGGTTAATACAGGTTTTATAAAAATGGGTTGTCAGATGAATGGGAGACGAGATGGATGGCCGGCAAAGACTCAAACTAGACGAAGAAACTGATTCCATATATTCCTTTTAGCCTGGCAGAAACTATAACGAAATAAATTATTATCTGACCAAAGCACTGACTGGCGTGGGGATTTGAAGCCTTTCTGCACCATTTCGAAATCAGAGACAACCTGAATTGTCTTTATTGTGGAGATTTTGACACGGATGGAACATACAGTGTTTATGTGTTTAAGGTGGCAAGTGGATAGACAGATGACGAGGAAAACTGTAGGCTGCATACCAGATGTGAGAACCCACATACCTGTTATATGAGGACCAAAGAGGATTGGCTCGCTTTTGAACCATTAAATCCACCCTATTGAAAAAAAGGACTTATGCAACTCCTAAGTAGATAAACTTGATAAGTCACGAAAGAAAGAAGAGATAGATACGTCCATCGCGGAAACTACAAGCGGGCGCCCCTGAAGTAATGCTTAAGTTCCGAGTGGGGCGCTGAAGAAATGGAAGTGGGTTTTGATGAGTAAACCGTAGGGAGAGCCGTCTCTTAAGGTCGAGTAATTCCTTCCTCACCTCCTCGGTAAAAATACCTATTCACGGTAGGTTAGGTTAGGTTTGGTTATGTTATTTAAAAACTCGGATTTTAATTCGTTATTCAGTACGAGTAGGAGTCTCGATTTTTACTTTGGTAAGTAACCAAATACTTTTACATTTTTCAATATAGGCTTTACGTAGTATTGAGAAAGTTATGTGATGTGTCAAAGATCCAGTTTTATTGCTGGTTTTCTGGTCCTTTAAATAAAAAAAAAAAGTAGTTTTTGGAACGATGTCTGTCGATCTGTCATGAGCTCAATACAAACAGTGCCCAAACGCGTAGAACGATTTTAATCAAATTTGATATGTAAGAATATTTTAGCTATATCTCGAGACTAAAATGGGTTCTAACGATTTTAATTAAATTTTGCTCCAGTATAGCCTCTAAGTAAGGAGACAAACAAAGCGTATTGGTCATCATCTCTCAATTATTGGTAAAATACAAAACACGATTTCGATGAAATGTTAGTGAAATATGATGAATGACCCAAACCCTTGTGCAAAATCGCAAGTAAAATAAAACTTCGGTTCAAAAATAATTGGGAAAAAAACAAAATGGAGTATCCACCGACGTCATTCAAATCTCGATTTTAATCAAATACGATTGACCATAAAAACGGATTCCTTTTTAAATTTTTTTTATTGACAACTAGCTAACTTATAATTTTGATTGGTTTTAGTTTTGGGAATTGGAAAGTTTGTGCAATTTTTTTGCACCGTTCATTATTTGTGTGTGTGTGTGTGTGTGTGTGTGTGTGTGTGTGTGTGCGCGCGCGCGTGCTCGCGTGTTTCTGTACATATTTACGAATGAGGTAATATTTTTTTATAATTTACACCAATATATCTGTCCCCACAAAATTTGAGTTCCTTTAGGCGTAGAAAACGTGTCTCATTGTAATTAAATTTATAAAATTGTTGACAAATTTCCTCCAGACATAATACTAGGCATCCCAAGTGTTAAACGCCGAGACGAGAACTATGTGGCTAGGTATTCAAGGTAGAAGTATAGAATAGCAAAGAAGGTATGCTAGGCCACAAGCTTTGACCTACCCTTCTCAGCTATGTAATCTACACCATTGTAACACCTACCCGTAACTATTACCTGATCTTTTCATTCTACAGATCATTGAGTCATCCAAGTACTGGTTTTGGTTTTAAGGATTAAATTCGAAACACTATTAAAACTGTATAACATTTTTAACGTGTGTCATATTCGTCATGCTACATTATTTCACGTTGCGTTAAGAGAAATTGACGAAAGAGAGGAATCTAACCCAATACTAAATTAAAAAAACTATGTTAACCCAAAAACGAGGGAAAAGTTCAGCTATAATTAGTAGAGAATAATGGTCACGAAAGCTAGATTTACGCATTGTGTGTTTGACCCCACATCACGTGATGAAAACCCGTTTAGCAGGGAAACGAAATTATTTAAGGCTTTACAGATCTAACCGCCGTCTTGGCGTCAACATACATAAGAACAATGTTAAACGCGTAATCAAATTGAATAATCGGAAAATTAAATCTTTTTATTTTAAAGATTAGAGCAATACAAATGAGATATACTTTAAAAAATTTGGTTTATTTTGAAGGTATTTCGAGTCAAAATTTAGGAAACTTTACCTTTTTTGTATTTTAAATGTTGAAGAGATTAAAAATGTAAAATTACCAACACTTGGAATTTAGTAGGCATCTTTAAAATTATATCTCTAAAGTTTACATCACGAGAGAGTTCATACGATATATATATATATATATATATATATATATATATATATATATTTGTTTACAACTATTGAGTCTAAATATCTGTTGCAAATTCAAATTAATGAAACATCAAGATATATAAAACTTTATAGCGTTAGCAGTAGTGTTGTAGTGGTGTATCCCTACCTATCCAACAATAGCCTACATGTCATGATTCATGCTAGTCAGTTCTGCTATACATCGCACCGTCTGTTCCGCCCGTAAAATTAACAGTTACTCCATTTAAGCAATAAACTGAGGCCAATAACAATAATAAACAATTCACAGTATATTAAACCTATTGTGAATATGATTAATCTGTACATAAGTGTTTCAGAGCAAGGTAATAGTTTGGGCACAATGACGAAATCTATAGCAATCGATTTAATGGACGAACACTTTTCTATACGAGTTTTATAGTTAGTTGATAATGATGTATTGCGCACGTTTAATCGGTTGTTTGCAATAATTTGTTTATATACACGACGTTTCGAGAATATAAATCAACTTCCGTTTTCAAGTGATAATTTTATAACATGAAAAAAGGGAGAAACGGCTAACATAACCTAGTTAAAACTAAAATTAAAAATAGTACCTAAGAAAGGAATTCAGACCTAAAACAGGCGTGAGCAGTGAAAATAATTACCACTAATAACAACGTGATTAGAAAATCACAAGTCGCAGAATTACACTTCACAAGGAACAGCAAACACATTATCAGGTAACTAATTGGTGGTGTGTGGTAGTCGGGAGTGGTGACAACGGTTTATAGGGTGGATAACTCTTTGTCCCATCTTTTCTCTATGAAGGTACATAATTTACTGACGTTTTACGAAGCTGATTTCTTAATTTCTCACAAATAATTAGATAGAAAAAGTTATTGTTATAGTTTTGTAGCTCATGTATCACTGAGGATTGCGACTTTGTCGAAACGCGTTTGATTAAGTAAACGTAATTTTTGTGAGATATTGTGTTCGAGTTTTTTTCTATCTAATATTATGTCACAAGTCTAGCTCAATATTTATTCACAAATAATTAGTTGCCCTATAAAGAAAGCTTAGTGAAGGGGGCGTGTTTTGACTACACCCACCGACATTTTAAAAATACTTTTCAAGAGTTATACTAATTTTAGGGAAGCTGCTATAAAACTAAAACTCAAAATTACAATTTTTTTTCAAAACAACATTTAGCTGTTACTAAATACGTGATTTCTAAAAGTTAACTTAACTGATTTCGTTAATATTAGTGAAAATTGTAGATTATTGAACTAATCAAGCGTACAAAACTGATGTTTGCAATAATGTTTCTCTGTCGTTTCAACCGGTTTTGTTCAAATTTGTTAAGGAGCTTCTATAAATATAAAACTCAAATTAAAAAAAAAATTCAGAAAAAAAATCAATTATTAGAAACGTTTATTCTCAAAATCAGCTTTACCAATTACGACAAAATTTTAATCAAGTGTAACAATTTTTGTACCAAACAGGTGTGCATAATTTAAGTAAACGAAAATAATATAGAGACATTTTTAGGGAAGTTAGGACGTCTATTTTGATTTGTATTTGATTTTATGGGTTTTTAAGAGAGTTAATGCGCGTTTTTAAACAGTTTAATGAATGTGTCAGCAAGAGGTGGAGAGCTTTTGTTTACAAAATAAATGTCTATTTATAAACATGGGATTTAAAAACTGAGAAATCTCGCAGTTATTCACCACATCATTAAAATTAAAAAAAAAAAAAAACACCGTCATGAAATCGAATCTTTGAAATAAAACAGAGTGTTAGAAAATAATCGCTATTCGAAATCCCATTTAAACTAAAAATTGAATATTCGTAATTAACGACAAGTTTGTGTTTTAATACAAGGGTTTATTTTCTTAGTAACGAGTTAACGTTGGGGGGGGGGGGTTGAGTTACACCCTCGGAGTTCTCGCGATGGTGACGGGTTAATATGATTTTGAAGTAATTAGAAAAGCGGGAAGAGATTTTTAACGCTACTTAGTAAACTAATAAGACAGACCTTGCTTCATTGCGGTGGAATTTTTTTGTTCGAATCGTGTTAATTGACAAGTTGAATATGTTTACCCAGCTGTTTACAGCGACAGCTGTTTTAGTTTGGTTACAAAGTTACCTATAATCCTTTACACGTGTAAAGTATGTTACTGTTTTTCATACAAGTTATAAACACTCTATTTTAAACAGAACTGTATGAATGTAATTAAAATATGTACTGAAAAATATGTTTATTTACTCAGTGAAACACTTTCAACTAATTTAATGATATGCTTCTTTTAAAAGAAATTAAATTCAATACAATTTGTTTAAAGTCTGTCATATATTTTCCAACAGAAAAACACAAAATCGAGAAAATAAATGCTAAATTTGTGTTCAGAGTCATGAAAATAGCGATATACATGGTCTTTCAAAAGTAAGTTAAAACTTTAATTACCGGTAACTATATTTTATTTGTTTTTTAACACAGAACAAAATAAAGTAAATTAATTTCTTTTGGATTTAAACAGGATTTAATAAAAAGTTAAAATTAAGCCAAATTCTTATTTGTTAGGGTTATTAGGCCGCTATTCTCTTCCTGGAGATGCAGTAATCTTTCCTCTATGCTATGCGCGGCATTTCTTAACGTATTGACATTTATCTCAGCTACGTTTTGAATAATTTCATATCTTACGATTGTATATCTTCCTGGCCTCTTGATGTCTCCAGCAGACCCGATGGTTTCAATCTTACTAACAAACTTTTTATACGCGACTACACTGCATGTAACGTCTCTCAAATCGATGCCAGTACGAAACTTTCTTAACCCGGCTGAAAAACTGCTTTCACATTCATAATAACACTGAATCAATACGATGCTTGTTTATAAAGGTAAAGTCATGATGGAATAAAAAAATCAATTAATTGTAAACTACAAATTTACCATCCACTAGATTCCTGTGTTTGAAATTAGTTAACAATGACAAAACTCGTTACTATGGCAACACATAAATATGTAGTAATGAAAATAACAGCTGATGTTCCAATAAATCCCAATTATATCATAAAATAAATTTGTAAATTATAAAAATAAAGTCTTTGTATTTGGTTCACTTGTAAATCGTAATATACAAAATGTTTATATCAAATCTGAACTCTATATCTTATCTATTTTTGGAGTTAGAGTGAGTTTTTATTTTTTTAAAAAAAATAATTAAATGGCGGATTGTAACTAAATTAAAGCGAATTCGAAAAAAATACTGAACATATTACATTTATTTGGACATGTAGAATCCGATCTTGTATAGCGCGCTAAAGTTTTTTGTGACACCCTGTATATATGCCAAAAACCATTGCGGTCATATCGCCTCAGCATAATTAATATATTATATATATATATATATATATATATATATATATATATATATATATATATATATATATATAACAAATTAAGTCAAAAACCAAGTAAGATAATATATATTTTGCAAAATTATCAACACAAAATCAGTTAACATTGATAAAATACAATCAACAATAAAGTAACATATTAGAGGGTTGTAAGAATGTTGCAATTACTAAATCATCCTATCACAAACATTCAGGCGATACAAGAAGGAAAACATCCAATCATGAATGGAATTTGATAGGATAATAGTCCTACGAACACCACTCAGAAATACACAATCGATTAATATGCGTTATTTGAGAACTGTATGATCATGTAATAACAGATGTGAAGACGGGTAGTCAAAACTTAAGTTGAAGAAACCGTGTTGAATTTCCCTTCCAACCATATGGAAATATTCTAGTCAACAGTTTTAAAACGGATCGATAGACTATCCCTCAATTTGTACAATCTGCATCAATACAAATATAGAGTTCGGCAAACAAGCGGATATAGAGAAACAGATAAATTCTTATCGTGACGTGTATGCCGAGAATTCTAATAGGTAGTAAAATATTTTACACAATGAAACTTTATTTTTTAACTAATTGGATAACAATAGCTGATCACAAATGGATAATGAGGCATTATGGGGGACAATAGCTCCATATTAATGGGAGGAACTAATTATATGCTAATGAGACCACCTGCATCGTATTGAGCCAACATTGTTTTTGTGTTTAACGTTTTAAACGTACGACATATAAAATTATAGATGTCAAATGTATGTGTACCAAAGCTGTACACACTACTGCAATCTTTAAACTGACGTAATAGGCGAAAATTTGTTCATTAACATTCAAACTATCATTTGTAGAAAAACTAATTTTAAATTGTTAATATTACCTAATTGTAGTATTCATGTATAAACACTGTAAGTAAGAACATAATATTCTCCCTTAGTAAAGTAGTTTTGTAAAACAGTTTCCTTATCTGTAAAGTTCAAGGTCAATATTTCTCTATGTCTTTCACTCTTATCTATATGGCAGACTACTCTATAATCCTCGAAAAAAAAAACGAAAAAATGTCTTGGTAATTGTCTAAAATACCCAAGATTAGTTTAAAACAAAATATTATGGAATTATTAATGATTGTTATTTTTATAACTCTCCAGAAATGCTCCAAAAAAGAGAATGTTTCCTATAATAGTTTCAATCTGGAGACTGGTGTTTCAATACTAATTCAATATTTTATTGTTTTTGTCTATAACTCGATTGTCCTTTGACAAATAGGAAAAATAATAAAAGACTTTTTTTTTCTTAAAAGAAAAAAAGTTTTGTTTCTTGTGATATTTTGTAATGGTTTTCCAGATATTCGAGATTAAACATTTTAAACGTCCGGCATTTTGAAAATGTACACTAGAAAGTCTTGATTTCCTGTTATACTGGTAAAAGGTTGCAAAATGCGTGTACCAAATCTTCATTCAATATCTTATTTACTTTAAAGCTTTTTTTTTCTTCTTTTTTTTGTAAAAACACAAAATGGCAGACAGATGGAAAACGAAGCGTTTCCGAACTTAAGTTTACATTAGCTTCTGAACCACCTCCAAAAATATTGCTGCAATCATTTAATCCACTCTGTATATAAAAGTCAAAGATTTAAAGTATATTTCCCAGAAGAGCACGTATTTTCTAGACACTATAACAACAAGCGAGACATAGTTCTGTTACATTTCTAAAATAATGTTCAGGTAACTCTCTAATTGCTCCCTCAATCGTATAAGAACCCTTCTGTTGCCAATTTTATGCAGTTTAAAGTCTCTACGATGACATCTTCTGTGAGGATTTCTTGGAAGTAGTAAATAAAGCGAGTCCAACTGAACACAATTACGTTCTTTTTTGAAAGCTTTTCCTTTGAAATGTAGATTCCATGTCGTTAACCATTCTGAAAACATTTGCTTCCTTTTGTATTTCCATACAACTGAATAAATATTTAATTCAATTTACATAAACGAGGGCATCAAAACTTACCAAGAAAACGCTACGATTATTTATAAAGAATACGTTTCAAATAATTCGCAGTAGGTTAACTGTTGAGTTTAGAAAATCAAAATGTTAAATGTTTTTAGAAAATGTCGAACGTTTGTTTTTCATTCACAGTTCAGAGAACGTTATTTGTGAATATGTGTCGTTTATTTATTCCGTGCAATGTAATAGAGCCAAAGAAGTGACTAAATCAGGTGTAAGGGTATATTTTGGTAGTGGTTCTAGACTTTTTTTAAAACCTTTTTTTTATTACAACCTCACGTATATTTAGTACAGAGAAGGTTTGTGATTGGACAAAAATCAAAGTCGAGTTTTTAGCAGCGGAAATCCACGTGGAGGTCGCTTTGTAACGGTTCTTATACACAATTTCTTTTTATATAACCCTCACAGGCTCACTTTTGTTTGTCAATTCTGAATACCTTTCTTCATGTAGTCTTGGATTAGTCTCTATTTTATGATTCCTATCTGGTCTTGACCAACTCTAATTCTTTTAATAGAGTATTCGAGGGCTAGAGGTCTTTATTTCATTTTCTCCTCACTTTTATTCATAAAGCGATGTACACCAAGAGGGTTTTCGCCTTTAAACAACAAGGAAATAATTCTTTTCTTAGATGAAATTACACTCTAAACTGTGCTATATGGAAAGAGTTCCATCTGCAGTCTAATAGATGACGTCACGATTTACTTCTTATATTTCGCGGTCTTTCTTTTCTAAATTTTTTAGAGATCTAATACTCATCGTGAAAAAAAAGTGGCGTTCAAAATGAAGTGTGTTTGTTGTCAGTCGTATAGTTCGAACGCATGGAAAGATTAGAATCAAAGTTGGTATGCGAATATTTCGGGAAATTTTTATTTTCTCAAAATTTGTGGGTAGCTGTCATAAAAAAACAACAACATAATATTTCCTTTTTCTCAAATTCTGCTCAAACGATTTTCATAAATTTTTTTGACAAGTATAGTTTCTCAAAGGTAGAGGTGATTTTGAGAAATTACATCTTTGTTCGTAACCATGGCCCCGAGTCTTTTACTGATCACTTATGAATCGGCGTTATTGAAGAGATGACTACCACAATACGTTTTGTCTGGGTCTTTAGAGAGACCAAAATTTGATCAAAATCGTTGGGAATGGCTTTGAGAAAATCGTAATTTTGTGTTTTTTTTCTATTTTATTGCCTGATAAATTTTAAGTTACTATATATATATATATATATATATATATATATATATATATATATATCTAATCCCCAAAGAACGGAAATGCTAGATAAGAATATTTAAAATCAACTTTCCCAAGGATTTTACAAAGATAATACAATATCTGAATATATTATTGTTGATGGATTGAAAGTAAACTTCATTGAAACTTAACGATTAAAGTAAAACTTGTGAAGTTTATACTTCAGTGTTAAAAGCAGATTTGTGACTTCATACTTGTGTAATTATTACACCCAGTGGTAAAGCAAGACCGCAGTAAATCAAGGAGGGGAAAGGGATACAAGAAGAATTATCTTTTCCTCTTTGCTGTGGTAAATCCTAAATTCTACTTTCGACTTAACTTGAACTGGAGACAATTAAATTTATCGTTGAAGTAGATTTTTACCGTCAGTACTTGAATAATAAATGTTTTATCTAAGCCTGTAGATTTCTTACTCATAGAGCTTAGAGAAAGTGTTGTGATATAGTGGTTATTCCACGAATACCACGATATCTCGATAACTTTAAAACTTCTTCAATTTTGATTCAACCAGTGTTTTTAGACAAAATATACGCTGTTAATGATATGTCGCATGACTTACTTCGCATTAAAGTTTATGAAGTTGACCTAAAGTAAAATTCTCAAACACTTATAAAATTGTTTTTACATTTACAATCTGTTGTGTAATATGATATAAAAAGTACAAAAAATAGGAAAGGGGAAGGGACTTAAAAATTCCTTGATCCCAAGAGTGTTAAAAACATAAAGGTAGTGTAGTAATTTATTTTCATTAAGAAAATTAGCTATAAGACTTTCGATATGGGAATTAATTTTGAAAGTACGGGAAAGGGGAGGGAATTTCAGATTTCAATGAGTTGCACGACAGGAATAATTTATCCATCGGTTTAAAGTCGCAACGAACTTGAATTGAAAATCAATTTCCTGCTGCTCCTGTAATATAAAATATGTATTGAAATATTGTTTTCAATAACGAATCGCGCCGAGTGTATGAATATTACCCCTGGGTATTGGTTGTTTATTAAGCATTGCTGGATCAAATGCATTGTAGTTCACTCTCTCTCTCTTCCATTCTCACCTCTCTCTATCTTTATCTGTCTTTAAAATGTTCGTACTTTTGAAAGATACGTCTGAACGTAATTTAAAACGACGTTTATAAATTAATATAGTTTATTAAATCAATATTTAATATCATTAACTTGAGTTATACAAGAATTAGTCAACGCTGTGAAATAGCTAATTAAAATCTACCTACATTCAGAGTTATACTGAAACAAATGTTAAAAACATAACCTAAACATTCGAAAAAATCAGCAATCATGGCTCTCGTAACGAAAATTGGAATTGAATTTAACACCTAAGCTTAAATTTACTATTAACTGAGTATAATATAAACGTTGTGAAATTTCAAAATGGCCGTTCTTTGAATTTTCTTAGTTCTTTCTAATCTACGTCCTGAATAAATAAAGATAGCTAATTTTTTACTGCTTGATAATCTATATGGAAGGTGTCTAGCATAATGTTAAAAGAGAGATAAAAAAATGAATGGATTAACAAAAAACAACAATCATTCACTTTATGGCAGCATAACAACTTCCATACTATCGTTGTAAATGAACTTTGTATACAGAGAGATTGAAACAGGTGTGACCACTTTTTATTCCTTAAGTACAAAAGTTACAAAAAAAATTTTAAAGGTAAGATTGTTTAAGTTAAGACTAGAGTTATTACAACATTTTAAATAACAATCACCATTTTCCCAACGTTTCTTACGGGACCTACTTTTTATGACAATTTTGAATTAAACAATTTATTTTAAAACTTTTTAATTCTTGGATATTTTGCGATTTATTTAACTGTTTAGGAGCTGTAAGCGTTCAAATTTGTAATAAATCAAGGTTTACGTTTTCAGAGGTTCATTTTCCGTACCTAAAAACAGTTAAAGCGAATTTAATATTGAAACGTGGCTAGATTTTAATGTAACCAAGAAGATTAAAACTTTGAAAAACTTTTTTTTACTCTCGTGACAGGACAACATTTTTGAGAAATTAATAATTAACAAAAATAATGTTGGCAATACTCTTTATTCCCTAAAACAGCTGTTATGCAAATTTTACAATGCAAAGCAGTTTTGTAAAATTATTTTGACATTTTAAAAAGAGGCAAATTACCACCGACTTCCTTTCATGAACACCTAATTGTAATTGTAATTGTCTAGAACACCTATTGGCTTACGCCAATTTATAATTATTACTGGATGTATTTTAGACCTTGTGAATAAAATATTATAGCAGAAAAAATGTATTAATAGTGCTTAATAATGAAATTTATCCTTAATTCACAAGGTGTAATATATTTAGTAATAATAAAGAGGTTATGTAAGCCAGTAGATGTTCTAGACAATTACCAGAGAATATTACGATTGTTTTTTACCGATAGCTCTGTTATTTCTTAGCGTGTAGAAAAAAATAAAAACAATAATGTTATTACACCTTTAACCTAAGCTGTAGTTTAAATTTCAGGTGAATTTAACTTTGAAAAATAAGAAAAAAACGTCTCTGGATATAGCTTAAATTTGCGAATTTTTGAAACATTTAAATGTCCGTAGGTCCCAAACGATAAGAGATATAGATAAATACTCAAGAATATAAAAGTCTTGAAATAATATGTTTTATTCAAAAGTGTCAAAAAATAGTGGATACAATAAGAAAATTTAGAGCTGACCACCATATTGGAAAAATGGTGGGTGATATGAAAAATTTGGAAATAGCTCTAGTTTTAACTAATAAATCCTGGGGTTACCTTTCAAAGTTTTTTTGTAACTTTTGTACTTATGGAATAAAACAGCCGTCACTCATGGTGAGGAAAAAAGTGGACATCATTTTTTATTATTACCTCATCAAGGTATTTTGGTGAAACGGGTAGGATTATAACCAAAACAACGTAAAAAAACTACACATTAGAGAAAACTACATTTCTGGATTATTTAAAAAATAAATCCGAAAGAGGTTAGAATTTTAAAATTTAGTCCTAGGTCTAAATCCTAAACTTATATTACAGCGGGTTTGGTATTATTAATAAGGTTCAATCAGATTTGCCGTCATTTATGTGTAGACATTTCGAAAGTATAAACCAACTTCCGTTATCAAGTGATAAATCTAGAGCAAAAAAGTGAAATACACCGACATAGTCTAGTAGCCATGTTGGAAACTAAAACTATATATTTGTTTGAATTATATAAGTGCCAGTAGTTCCTAAACCGTTAGAAATATTAAAAAATACCCAAGAATAAAAAAGTGTTAGAATATCAAACTTAGATACGGTGATATGAGTTGCGATGTTCCATCCTACCCGATCCTGCACCGGACAAAACGTAAAGAGAAGGGAGTAGATGAGTCAGTCATACAACATTTGTCCCTGCTAAGAGATAACGGGTGGAATCGCTGGAATCAATTACAAAATGAAACAGAAGCCTTGTTTGGCAATGGAACATTTGCAATCCATACAAGTTAATTAAGACCAGCTGTAACACTCCTTCAGATGTTGTCATCGATTTGGATTGAACCTCAAATATAGTATATATTTACTATATAATATGTATATGTAGTTTAGAGATAGTTTTGCGATTGTATAGAAGTCAACTTTCAGATTTTGAGAAATTTCTTACACATAATTCGTTTAAGTTATGAGATGGGTCAAAAAGTCGGCGTCGAGACTTTGTGTGGAAATATCTGTTTTGAGGTTCTTTGAGTCTAAAACATCACCCCCTCCCCCTTTGTTGTTTAAAGACAAAAAACTCTCGGTTATCATCGCCTTATCAAGAAAAGAAGATAAAATAAATACCACCTAGCACTCGAATATTCTAATACCGTCCGGGTCAGAAAAGAACAACAGTTTGCCAAGAGATAGGTAAGATGAAAAAGAAGGATCTACCCCAAGACTACAAGCAAAAAGTGTAGATCCAGCTAAGTACCATCGGGATTGCCAAGGCTGTATTTATTAAAGTGAACCCCTGAGGGTACGATTTTAATAAAACGATTGGACTGATTTTAATGAAATTTATAGAATGCGGGATTATTTCATAAATATTTTATTACATTGAAACGTTTTTAATTTTTTTCCCGATTATTCAAAATTTGGAGATATAAGGGTTGTAAGATAACAATTTTAAAACAAAGATTTTTATAAAAGTTTGCTTCAATGTTTGCCTAAGTATCGAAACAAAATGAATTGATTGCCTACTCTCTAAAAAGGCCAGTTCGGGAGCTTATTAAAATGAAAATATCCTTTACAGATCATAGACATATTGGTGAAAAACGAATTGTTTTACTTTTCTGTCATTTAATGGCGAAATAAATCTCAGTCATCATCACTTTATAAAAAAAGGAAGTTAAGAGCATACAATAAAGACCTCAATCTCTCGAATACTCTAATAGCTTCAGGGACGGAAAAGAAAAAGAGTTTGTCAAGATAGAGCTGATAGGAAAGATGTAAGAGAAGGTTCTAATACAAATGTGTACATCCAGTTAGGTTCCCTGGGGATTCCTCGTATGTATAGTAAAGCCGTCTATCTGTGCGCGCAGGCTGGTGGTTGGGTTGAAAGGCGAGAGGGGGTGCGGGGGCTCTTTTCTAAAAACATAGGGTTTTCAGTCGAAACCTTCGTTGCCGGTGATAGATTTATAGACCCTCACTTTCACCGTCCATCTGCTGGGCTACCTGACCCATTTTGTTTTGTTACATCTTAACCCTAGATTACTACTCTTAGTTCATTGTTACGTGATCACTATTCATTCATAAATTTTACTACTTTCTGTAGTAATTGTAATAAGAGTAAGTTTATCATAACACATATATTTAATTCTTGACTAACGTGTTTCGTTTTAATTTATATTGTTGTAGCCACACATGCATTTTTCATATTGGAATCTAATGTTTATTTTAATTGTTAAAACAAAGTCTATTAACATAACTTACATTTATTTATAAATATATTTAATTCTTGACTATATTGTTTTTATATTGTTAGTTTTTAGTGTTGTAAATACTTTATTGTGTAAATAGTGATTTTAGAGTTCAAAGTGTTTGATTTAGCTACTAATTGTATATTATTCACTACAAGGAATGTGATTCTCAGTGAAGACATGACTCTAATTTTGGCATTTTTGGCATTCTACCTAATGAACTTATTGTAAATCATTTTTCTATTTTTATATAAATTAAACACTTATAAATGATGTATATTATAAATATCCGATTAATTTTTCCAATAAAATAATATTTATATTTTTTTTCGATTTTTTTCCAAGAATTATTATTTTTTTAAAACGTACTTGTAGTGGTATTAAAAGACATATATTTACAGTTGAAATATGTAGGAGTTTATTGTTAAAATTTTTTAAAAACACTTAAAAACAATAAAGGATTTAATATAAAAAAATAGTCAACACTAAAGTAAAGTTTAAAAAAAAACAATAAAAATAAAAACAGAAAGTAGTAAAATTTACGAATGAATAGTGATCACGTAACAATGAACTAAGAGTAGTAATCTAGGGTTAATTCTTGACTAACGTGTTACGTTTTAATTTAGGTTGTTGTAGCCACACCTGAATATTTCTTATTTAAATGTATGTTTATTTTAATTGTTAAAAACAAAGTCTATTAACATAACTTACATTTATTTACAAATACATTTAATTCTTGAATAACGTGTGTCGTTTTAATTTAGGTTGTTGTCACACATACAATTTTTTTTGATAGTACATATCCATTTAAATATTTTATAATTATAATTTGTATTTATATTTATCATAATGAAAGACATGCTAATATGATTTGGTACATTTAATATTTCATAATACTGTAAAACATAGTCTGATACATATTTACATTGCCTTTATAAACATCCCTTTTAGTATAACATAATAACACAGCACAAAATTAGTGTCGGGTCGGGCGGAAAGGAGCAAACAATGCCCATAGGCTCTCCATCAGTATGTTTTCTGCCAAGATAGTAGCGAAGGGTTCGCGCGCACAGATAGACGGCTTTACTATACTATGTGTGCGTTCATGAGGGTGACATGAAATGTGAATGGTTTTAGTCTATTCATGGATGTTGTACATTATTACCAAGAGATGAAATTTTTAGATTTTCGTCGATAACTGTTATCTTTAGAGATACAGGAAAACAATTAAAAACTTTTGTTAACAGAAGAAACTCGTTCCTGATATTCGACATTACGCATTTTAAACGTCCACCATTTTGGAAATGTCGAAAATATAGTCTTCGTTTTCTGGTATACTGGTAAAATGTCACATAAATAATACGAGTACCAAATCTTCTTATCTACTTCCAAACATAAGAGTTTTTTTTTTTTTTTTTTTTTTTCTCAAAAATACAAAAAGGCCGACCGGTCGGAAGAAAAATTATATAAACTTTTATCTTATTTTTAGATATAAAATCTCGAGAGATTGTCATGCAGTTTAGAATCATCCTGTATGTAGTTTCCCCCCCCCCCCCGAAAACACTCACAATGATTTCTATCGGAACATCTAATAAAGTCTGGTACAATAGTTAAATATTTTACCTGAAATTCACTATAGAAAAAAAGATCCTAGTTTATTCTCCTACAACTCAACAATCAATCTTTACTATTCTCTTGTTTTTGTTCATGAACTTTAACAAGGTACTCGAAATATAACAATACTAGAATTGTTTTGGTTTAGCGCTGGTTTATTAGAGGCACAAGTTTGAGGGCGAAGTATCAAGTACCCACTCAGACTTTGCCCTTGTCCACCATCATTACTCTTTATCGTAGTAAAAACAATTTGTATTTATATCATAATTTATGAAAGTTTAAATATTTCCAACAAAATAAAATTTACAATTTTTAATTCATACGTTTAAAATTAGATCCGCATTACCAGGCGTATGAAATAATTCATTTTTATAAGTTAATATGCACATTACCAGGCGTATTAAATAATTCATTTTCATAAGTTAATATGCGCATTACCAGGCGTATGAAATTATTCATTTTCATAAGTTAATATGCGCATTACCAGGCGTATGAAATAATTCATTTTTAGTAGTTCATATGCGCATTACCAGGCGTATTAAATCAATCATTTTCATAAGTTAATATGCGCATTACCAGGCGTATTGAAACAGCCATTTTCATAAGTTCATATGCGCATTACCAGGCGTATTAAATCATTCATTTTCATAAGTTAATATGCGCATTACCAGGCGTATTGAAACAGCTATTTTCATAAGTTAATATGCGCATTACCAGGCATATTAAATCATTAATTTTCATAAGTTAAGATGCGCATTACCAGGCGTATTAAATCATTCATTTTCATAAGTTAATATGCGCATTACCAGGCATATTAAATCATTAATTTTCATAAGTTAAGATGCGCATTACCAGGCGTATTAAATCATTCATTTTCATAAGTTAATATGCACATTGCCAGGCGTATTGAAACAGCCATCTTTTCGAAATATGAATTAAACTGATTTAATAGGTGGGAATTTGTTCATAATTTTCCAAACCATCGTTTATAGAAAACTGAAATTTTAAATTGTCAATATTATCAAATTATATTTATACAGGGTGTTCAAAAGTATGGAAACGGCTGGATATCTCAACTTCTGAGAAAGATAGAAAACTGTATGACTTCTCATTTGAAAGATCTTGGTCTGAGCTCTTCAGAAAATAGAAATAATTTCATTTTCATATAAAGGGTGTTCCAAAAATTTCATAAAATGTATATTTTTCTTAAAAATTTCAAATGTAATGGTATCATTATTTTTGCTTATTGAGTGAACAACTAAGAGATACACACAAGAACTTCTTTTTTTTTTTTTTAATTCTGCGTTTTAGAATAACAAAGCTCATAAAATCTGCGTGAGATCTATAATATGTTTTAAAGAATATTTTTAACTTTTTTATAAGGTAATGGTGACCGAGAGATTGTTTGCTTTTAAACAACAACAAAACAAAAAAAGTAATGTTTCCCTCAAGTTTATAGGGGTTAGTAGTAAGTCTGAAATATAATTATTATATCGGCTCCTAGACGACATAGAAAGGCGTTGCAAAGGTCTGGCTATCTAAAGAGTGCTTCAAAACTTAAAATCATACATACAGGGCGTTCCAAAAACTAAAAACATACTTTTCTAAGAAATTAAAATATATGCATATTAATATTTTTCAACATTTATTTCCTTCCTCGTAAGACGGAAATTAGAGTCGAAAATAAGATTTTATAAGTTATTTAGTTTTGAGATATTTTAGGATATGTAAATGCGTGTTGTTTGATAGGCAATTCATGGTACGTGATCATCGGTCTTTATACGTATGCAGTGATAGAAATAAATGTCAAGAGACATCATTGTACAAGCCCAGCCCAAATGTGCTGGAAAGTGTAAACTAATGTGATTTGTTGTTAAAGTAGCTTACTTTGCTAAATCTACTTTGTGACGTTTTTAATTTCAATCAATTCAATTGAGTGCTCTTCCTATATATGCTTAACAGTAGCAATTGGAATATACAATTGCATTTCCCAAAATAATTCGAAAACTAAAACAGTTATAAAATTTCGTTTTCAATCATAATTTACGTCTTGTGGAGGGGAAATTCAATATTGAAAAATATTAATATGTTATATTTAAACATCTTAAAAAAATACTATTGTGGGGGAAAACAGAGTTGAAAGAAAGTGCTGATCGTATCAGTGATTTAAAAAAATCTGATAACAAAAATTCACAAAATTATGGAAAAGAGCGAGAAAAATGGCAGAATTTTCTCTAAAATATTTTTACAGACAAAGCCACATCTGGTTCTGTGAACAAACAAAACACTAAGTATTGGTCAACCGAGAATCCTCACTGGATGAGAGAGTAACATACTCAAGAAGCCTCAAAAAATAAACGCCAGAGCCGGCTTGATCATGTCATTTATTAAGTTACACTTAATATGACTTAAATCTTCTTTGATTATCTCCTATGGCGATATTTAAAATAAAAGTTTACACTGAAAGGACTAAAAACCAAGATGTGTTGAGAAACAGAATATTGCAAGAGATAGGTGCTAAGGAAGCAATATATGCAGCAACAAGTTCCTTTTATAAGTGACTTGGAAACTGATAAATAGTTTTTGGTGGACATTTTAAGCAGGTATAAATGTCGATTTACACGTTTACACTTATAAGTGGTCCTACATCAATCGCATTGTAAGGAGATATTTTATTATTTTGATTTATTAAATTAGTGAAGTGTTATTTGCTATGTGCTAAAAGGTGTAAGCTAATGTAATACGGTATTTGTTGTTATCGCAACTTACATTGTTAAATCTACTTTTTGACGCACTTAATGTTTAATTGATTGTCTTTGCTTTCATACCTTATTGAAACTTTAAGGTTATATTATAAGTGGATTTTTGAAAAAAAAACCTGTTATTTCTTTTGTTAATTACCTATTTATATATCTTTAGGGGTAATGACATTACCATCCGAGAGTCAATATCATTTCCATTTCATTACATACTGAACACTCGCAATTTGAACTTTCAATTAAATTTTTCGAAATATCTCGAAAACTAATATTAAAACAGTCAAAAATGTTATTTTAAACCAAAATTTCCGTTTTGTGGAGGGAAAAATGAATATGAAAAGATATTACCATACTTATATCTAAAAATTCTCGGAAAGAAGATATTTTATAATTTTTTGAACACTATGTATATCAGAATTTTAGTTGTGGAGCAGCCTGCAGATAGACCTGATGTAGGTCTAGAGCTGTCTTTTTCTGGTTTTTCTATTATCTCTCTATAAAAATTATATTCCAGGCTTCCTACTAACACTGTATAAATAAAGTTAGGTAATACAGACAATTATCATACGATTTATGCAAATGATAATTTCTAAACATATTGTAACAATTTATCTATCCATAAGAAAATTGTAGGATTACAAATGGCTGTATAGGTCGGTAGTATCATCGCAACCTTCAACATATTGAGCCCTAAGTAACCAAGTTTATAATACAAAATATTGTAAATAGTTTCATCAATATCTGTCAACGAAGTATCGACCGTGTTCACTGTCAACACAGGAAACTCTAACTATGATGGCTTAATCTGAGTCTAGGGTACACAGAGGATGCTCATTAATCATCCGCCGTCTAAAGAGTCGCCATTCCTCGGTAATCAAAAGTCTTGTCTAAAAGGTAATTTAATCTTCTGCTTTTATAAAATAAATATTCCTGAATGGATCTTAGACGCTGGTAGCGCTGTCATCTTTGTCGTCATGTTTTAGAATAACGGAATTAAAGCGTTAAGAAATTACTTTTGATACGGAATGTACTTGGATGGATAACATTAATAGAAGTTTTAAATCTAAAATGAGTGAATGAGATATGAAATGAGTTCTTTGAATGAATGAATCGTAACATCGTGTTAATTAGCTGGTGGCAATGTATAAAACGATATTTCAAAGTGGAATGAATATTTTATATTTTTGTTGACAAGGTTCTTATTTAAATTATTAATAAATGCAATGTCTTTGCATAAACCCGCACGTACGTACAGAAACAACTAAAAGCCATATATTTTTCTCATAGGAGTATTATAGTGAAAGTATGTAATGGATCAAAAAATAAAAGTCGAGTTTTTGTGGATACATCCGTTTTGAGTTCCCCTGAGTAGTTTTTGTGGATACATCTGTTTTGAGTTCTCCTGAGTAATTTTAGTGAATACATCAGTTTTTAATACCCTTTGAGTTCCCCTGGGTAGTTTTAGTGAATACATAAGTTTTTTATACCCCCGATTATTTTTTGTCTCGTCTGAATTAGAAAAGATAAGAGATGGTGTAGAGAGACAAAAAATTAAAGATGAAAGAGAGGAATATAACCCAAGACTACATTAAAAAAGGTGTAGGTCTAGCAAGAGTCAATTGGGATTGCCACGCCAGTATTCAATATCGTAATCTAGAAAACAGGTTATTTTCATTATAGGTTAGGTTTTGTTTCCTATCTATTTTTTCTTGTCGTTTAAATTATGATAAATTTAATTGAATCATATAATCCAAAACATTTTATAAAATACCGTAGCAAAGCATTGTTATTAAGATAATAAATTATAAATTTAACTACAGTACTTCATAATATTTATTAATTAAAAATATTGATTAAAAAGTTTTATTTTTTCTTTACAATAAAGGGATCTGAGATACGATTGTCGTTTCAAATAAACTGTTAATTCGAAACTTGTTGATACAGCTGGTTGAAAGTTTCTTAAGAAAGGCAGACGGACTAAAATTCCCTGCAATACAACGAGGTCGCTATATAAACAAGACCATTCACAGGAAAGCAAACAAATTCCTTGCGAGGCCAATATAATGAGAAACTGTCAAGGAAATGATTAATTATATTGGAGGTTTAACTTTTATACGACCGGAACTTGTATATTACTTGAGTCTTTATAATTAGGTTTCTAATTATAATACACCAACTTTTAACTTTGAGAATTAAATGGAAACAGCTGTGAAATATCGGTTGGTGTATATATTTTATATAAATTGATGTTTGATGGATGTTCACTTAAAATTTTGAAATAGTAGCTATAGTGAGTTAAATCATGACAAATTCGAAACTTCAGTTTATTGTCTACAGCTTGAGGTCTGATTTTATAATAATACCAAATCAGATCGGTTAGGGCATCAGTACTTTGTATAATGAAACTTTTTTTGTCATGGTAGAAAGATTCTACAGCATTACTTAACTCCGCCTCATCACGTTAGATCGTCACGTCACGCGAGATTGTAACTATCGTCACTCTTCAGTCCCTTCTTTGGCTAACTTTGGCCATCCCACCGTTGTCAAACTATACAGAATGTATCGTAACTATCGTCACTCTTCAGTCCCTTCTTTGGCTAACTTTGGCCATCCCACCGTTGTCAAACTATACAGAATGTATCGTAACTATCCTCACTCTTCAGTCCCCTCTTTGGCTAACTTTGGCCATCCCA
Organism: Aphrophora alni; assembly: GCA_963513935.1. Lineage (NCBI taxonomy): Eukaryota > Metazoa > Arthropoda > Insecta > Hemiptera > Aphrophoridae > Aphrophora > Aphrophora alni. The sequence goes on along the minus strand of OY740769.1, from coordinate 97,219,061 downwards.
CCGTTGTCAATATATACAGAATGTATCGTAACTATCGTCACGCTTCAGTCCCCTCTTTGGCTAACTTTGGCCATCCCACCGTTGTCAAACTATACAGAATGTATCGTAACTATCCTCACTCTTCAGTCCCCTCTTTGGCTAACTTTGGCCATCCCACCGTTGTCAATATATACAGAATGTATCGTAACTATCGTCACGCTTCAGTCCCCTCTTTGGCTAACTTTGGCCATCCCACCGTTGTCAAACTATACAGAATGTATCGTAACTATCCTCACTCTTCAGTCCCCTCTTTGGCTAACTTTGGCCATCCCACCGTTGTCAATATATACAGAATGTATCGTAACTATCGTCACTCTTCAGTCCCCTCTTTGGCTAACTTTGGCCACCCCACCGTTGTCAGTATATACAGAATGTATCGTAACTATCGTCACTCTTCAGTCCCCTCTTTGGCTAACTTTGGCCACCCCACCGTTGTCAGTATATACAGAATGTATCGTAACTATCCTCACTCTTCAGTCCCCTCTTTGGCTAACTTTGGCCATCCCACCGTTGTCAATATATACAGAAGTTATCGTAACTATCGTCACTCTTCAGTCCCCTCTTTGGCTAACTTTGGCCACCCCACCGTTGTCAGTATATACAGAATGTATCGTAACTATCCTCACTCTTCAGTCCCCTCTTCGGCTAACTTTGGCCATCCTACCGTTGTCAAACTATACAGAATGTATCGTAACTATCGTCACTCTTCAGTCCCCTCTTCGGCTAACTTTGGCCATCCCACCGTTGTCAGTATATACAGAATGTATCGTAACTATCGTCACTCTTCAGTCCCCTCTTTGGCTAACTTTGGCCATCCCACCGTTGTCAGTATATACAGAATGTATCGTAACTATCCTCACTCTTCAGTCCCCTCTTCGGCTAACTTTGGCCATCCTACCGTTGTCAAACTATACAGAATGTATCGTAACTATCGTCACTCTTCAGTCCCCTCTTCGGCTAACCTTGGCCATCCCACCGTTGTCAGTATATACAGAATGTATCGTAACTATCGTCACTCTTCAGTCCCCTCTTTGGCTAACTTTTTCCATCCCACCGTTGTCAGTATATACAGGGTGTTTCGTAACTATCCTCACTCTTCAGTCCCCTCTTCGGCTAACTTTGGCCATCCCACCGTTGTCAATATATACAGAATGTATCGTAACTATCGTCACTCTTCAGTCCCCTCTTTGGCCAACTTCGGCCATCCCACCGGTGTCAATATATACAGAATGTATCGTAACTATCGTCACTCTTCAGTCCCCTCTTTGGCTAACTTTGGCCACCCCACCGTTGTCAGTATATACAGAATGTATCGTAACTATCCTCACTCTTCAGTCCCCTCTTCGGCTAACTTTGGCCATCCTACCGTTGTCAAACTATACAGAATGTATCGTAACTATCGTCACTCTTCAGTCCCCTCTTCGGCTAACTTTGGCCATCCCACCGTTGTCAGTATATACAGAATGTATCGTAACTATCGTCACTCTTCAGTCCCCTCTTTGGCTAACTTTGGCCATCCCACCGTTGTCAGTATATACAGAATGTATCGTAACTATCCTCACTCTTCAGTCCCCTCTTCGGCTAACTTTGGCCATCCTACCGTTGTCAAACTATACAGAATGTATCGTAACTATCGTCACTCTTCAGTCCCCTCTTCGGCTAACTTTGGCCATCCCACCGTTGTCAGTATATACAGAATGTATCGTAACTATCGTCACTCTTCAGTCCCCTCTTTGGCTAACTTTTTCCATCCCACCGTTGTCAGTATATACAGGGTGTTTCGTAACTATCCTCACTCTTCAGTCCCCTCTTCGGCTAACTTTGGCCATCCCACCGTTGTCAATATATACAGAATGTATCGTAACTATCGTCACTCTTCAGTCCCCTCTTTGGCCAACTTCGGCCATCCCACCGGTGTCAATATATACAGAATGTATCGTAACTATCGTCACTCTTCAATCCCCTCTTTGGCTAACTTCGGCCATCCCACCGTTGTCAATATATACAGAATGTATCGTAACTATCGTCACTCTTCAGTCCTCTCTTTGGCTAACTTCGGCCATCCCACCGTTGTCAATATATACAGAATGTATCGTAACTATCGTCACTCTTCAGTCCCCTCTTCGGCTAACTTTGGCCATCCCACCGTTGTCAGTATATACAGAATGTATCGTAACTATCGTCACTCTTCAGTCCCCTCTTTGGCTAACTTTTTCCATCCCACCGTTGTCAGTATATACAGGGTGTTTCGTAACTATCCTCACTCTTCAGTCCCCTCTTCGGCTAACTTTGGCCATCCCACCGTTGTCAATATATACAGAATGTATCGTAACTATCGTCACTCTTCAGTCCCCTCTTTGCCAACTTCGGCCATCCCACCGGTGTCAATATATACAGAATGTATCGTAACTATCGTCACTCTTCAGTCCCCTCTTTGGCCAACTTCGGCCATCCCACCGTTGTCAATATATACAGAATGTATCGTAACTATCGTCACTCTTCAGTCCCCTCTTTGGCTAACTTCGGCCATCCCACCGTTGTCAGTATATACAGATTGTTTCGTAACAATAGTCACTCTTCAGTCCCCTCTTCGGCTAACTTCGGCCATCCCACCATTGTCAGTATATAAAGGGTGTTTCGTAACTATCGTCACGCTTCCGCCCCGTCTTCGGCTAACTTCGGCCATCCCACCGTTGTCAATATATACAGATTGTTTCGTAACTATCGTCACTATTCAGTCCCCTTTTCGGCTAACTTCGGCCATTCCACCGTTGTCAGTATATACAGGATGTTTCGTAACTATCGTCACTCTTCAGTCCCCTTTTCGGCTAACTTCGGCCATTCCACTGTTGTCAGTATATACAGATTGTTTCGTAACAATCGTCACTATTCAGTCCCCTTTTCGGCTAACTTCGGCCATTCCACCGTTGTCAGTATATACAGGATGTTTCGTAACTATCGTCACTCTTCAGTCCCCTTTTCGGCTAACTTTGGCCATTCCACCGTTGTCAGTATATACAGATTGTTTCGTAACTATCGCCACTCTTCAGTCCCCTCTTCGGCTAACTTTGGCCATTCCACCGTTGTCAGTATATACAGGGTGTTTCGTAACTATCCTCACTCTTCAATCCTCTCTTCGGCTAATTTTGGCCATCCCACCGTTGTCAGTATATACAGAATGTATCGTAACTATCGTCACTCTTCAGTCCTCTCTTCGGCTAACTTCGGCCATTCCACCGTTGTCAGTATATACAGATTGTTTCGTAACTATCCTCACTCTTCAATCCTCTCTTCGGCTAACTTCGGCCATCCCACCGTTGTCAGTATACACGGGGTGTATCGTAAATATCGTCACTCTTCAGTCCTCTCTTCGGCTAACTTCGGCCATTCCACCGTTGTCAGTATATACAGGGTGTTTCGTAACTATCGCCACTCTTCAGTCCCCTCTTCGGCTAACTTCGGCCATTCCACCGTTGTCAGTATATACAGGATGTTTTGTAACTATCGTCACTCTTTAGCCCCATCTTCGGCTAACTTCGGCCATTTTGTGTTTTTTTGAAAATAATTATTACTTCAAAAATTATTAAAATTGCGATTCAAAATTTTATCTGAATTATCAAAGTAGCGGCGGATTAAAATTTTAAATATTGAATATCTAACACCTTTAAGTTTACAAACAGCAGCCATTTTGAAAAGGTAAAGTTTAATGCTTAGTAAACTGGTAAAATATAGCATAAAAAATGCGAATACTCAATGTCAACTAGAAAACTTAATAATTTTAAATTTTATCATTATTTGTCGGAAAAAAATATATAAATAGTTTATGGGAATATAATTCTTTATTTTTGATGCTCTGAAACACTTCCTAAAGTTAGGATACATATTTTTGAAACATCCTGTATATAAGACATTATACATGGTAAAACTAATTGTGGTATCACTTATTTACAGAGAAATTGTTAATTTAAAACCTGATTATTTGGGTTATTGTATCTATTACCCTACCCTCTGGGGCTCAATTATAGTGAGTACGGGAGTGGGAATCCCAGGGACCATAGCTAGATTAGCTAGTTCTACACCTTTTTCATATATTCTTGGGTTAGAATTCAACTTTTTTATCATGTCTCTCTTAATCAACTCTTGTTCCCTTTCGACCCTGACCTGACGCTGTTAAAAGTACTGTTTTATGATCGAGAGGTTTTTCGACGTTAAAGAAGGAAAACTAAACTATTAAAGTATAAAAAAGGTTAGGTGTTCAAACAATCTTGCAGTTTACTACGGGGCAGTGTAGGCAATCATAAGGCATCAATGTATCATAATTGCATATTTTCCCCTTGTTAATATTCATGAGTTTTTTATCTATTTTTCTTCACAAAGTAGGTAACCTATTAAAAGTCATTTTGACAGTTTCATAGACTAGGTTTTCTCACCAAGTTTCATCCTTCCTAACCTAACCTAACCTAATCTGTTCTTCTTTTTAAAAATAAATTTATAATTTGAGAAATAATTGTAATATCGAGCTAAGAATTTGAATACATTAAAAAAAATAATAATAAATTACCAATATATCAAAAAGCAATATTGCGATACATTTAGTAAATTTCAAAAATGGCGACCGTTTGAAAATAGCTTATATTGAATATCTTGATAACCGTTAGTTTTACAACAAAAATCAGTATATACAGGGTCAGTCATAATGTACGTGCATATTTCAGGAGTGAATTTCAAACACTAAAACAAAGAAAAGAGATCCTATAAACGCATGTCCGAAAGCGTTTCGATTTCTGTGTGTTTAAAAAAAATTGCTATACAAATTTTGTAAGCAGCCTTTTACGAGGATATAATCACAACACCCCTCTCCGAATCTAGCAGAGACTCCTTCATCTTTCCAAATTCATAAAGAGGTTTTTACAACCCCCTCCCTTCCGTCGAAACTAGAAAGAGGATTTTGTTACCCTCTACCCCTCCCCGAAACTTGTAAAGAGACACCTTTCTTCTTCCAAATCCAGAGAAAGGTTTTTGTTATCTCCGTCATTCAAATCCAGAGAGAGTTTACCTAGCCTCTACCTATGAAACGAGAAAAAAGAAACCTCTCTTCTCTATCTCACCCAAAAAGATGTTTTTGCTACTCTTTACCTCTAAAACCAGAGAGTCGGTTTTGTTACCATCTTCTCCCTCCCCGTGCTCACATAGAGGAAGGAAGGGATGCAAAACCTCCCACCCACCAGACCCAAAGAGATATTTTTGTATACCTTCCTTGTAAAACCAAAAAAGGGGTTTTCCCCCCCCCCCTACTTGAACTTAGCGAAAAGGTTTGTTAACCTTCAATCTGCGCGCATAGGAGTTTTGTGTACCCCTCTCTCCCTCCATATCAAGTTAAATAGTTTTATTCCCCCTTCCTCCCTAATAAAATAAACCATAAGAGCCGGTACTTTCAACTCTATATGATAACATAATAACTAGGTTAAAAGTATTAGAAATGAGACCAACTCACACCACTTCTGCGTGAACCCCTTAAGATAATAACGATGGTTTCCGTGCCAGTAGCGTTTTCAACCTGCTAAAACTCGTAAAACTAAAGTGTAACAAAAGTTATGACAGATCGCTTCTAATAAACTATATATTGATATGACGGGAACAGGGAACAGCTGTTCTGAACGGTCCGTTGGCGTTGGCGAACTGTTCCGTGTTCCGTAGCGTCATAAATTCTCTCGTCGTAGAAACGTTGAGATTGCGGTTTGAGAGAGTACAGGTTCCCGTTTCTAACTGGACATAAATTTATTACTTAGCAATACTTTGGTGGATCACGTACAATAAGAAGTATATAGAGGGGAAACTTATATAACGCCTCAGTTGTAATTGAGGAGGAAAAGTATGTTTTAACTACTTTACTTTCAATAACAGGTTTATCACTTATTTTTAAACCTCTAGTATGGGTTTATAATAATCATTCAAATTAATATACAGGGTAGCAGTAAAAAAAAAAAACTACCACCACCTTTTATTTTAAAAAATATTTGATATATTAGAATTCTGTTTGCGTCAATCTCTTTAGGTGAGAGGGGTAACCTAAAAATCAAAGATTTATGTTATTTTAATTGTACAATGTTATTTAGCACAGTACTAGGTTAGTTATTGTAGGTCGTGTATCACTGAAGAAGGCGACTTTGTCATTGAAACGCGTTTGCATAAACGTACTATTTGTGAGAATTTGTGTTCAATTTTATTCTGTTAAATATTAATTTGAAAGAGAATAATTAATTTTAAATTATATTATGTTAAATATATTGGAATTGAACGTTTTAAAATAAATACAAAAAAGTGGATTATTCAGATTCTATAATTACATCAGCGTAACAAACACTCTAACAAATTCTCCAATAAAATTGTAAAACACTAATTTCAACTGTTTATCACATGCAAATCACACAGTAAGCCTTTGTACTGGCGAGTAAACATAAACAGCTGTGAACCCTCAGGTAAAGTTTCGGTCAACTCACCACCTCGCAGATGACAAATCTCACACTAATCAGCGAATGTGCTCAGTCCTCCCCCCACCTTCTAACCCAAACTTTATCGCTTTCAAGTGAACTCGTAGGTGTGGTTGTACTATTAATATTGATACGAGGCTGTCACGAGCCAATGTGTTAAATAATCGAGGGGCGGTGAATTCACAAGTGTACCATTCATCAATCTGTATAATCTCGGGTCTGTTAAATTAAGATGTTCCTGTCCTTAAGATTTCAGAATTCGGAAACTAATTAAGTTAGCAATATACTTTAATGACAATATAGGCCTACTGCACTTTTTTGTTTTTAGAAAGTGGGGTATTTAAGTAAGTATGAATAAAAATAATAAATTAAGGGAATATTTAGAAATATTATTGAGTATAAAAACTGATATTATGTAACGGAGTAATGAAAACTAAAATATATTGGATATCCTATTAACCGAGCCACCGTTTTAATATCAGAAACTACAAAATTTACTACTTTTTATTGACCATTAAAAATATGAAATTTGAATTTAGAAATTCGTCCACCATTTTTTTTAATATTCATGAAACTTTTTAATTTTTCATGAAACTACCATCGACTTTACAATAATCTCGTTTAGTTGTTAAATTCAGTTTTAAATAATTATAAAATGGCGCTTAAACGTAAGCAAAACATTTAATTTTGTAATCTTTTGAGGGACTCTAGCTCCCAAACGGTTGTGATTAACGAAGATTATGTCAAGAATAAAACAGTCTTACAATGTCGTGTGGAATTCAAAAACATCATAAGTACAGACAGTTCTATAAATAATTATAAAGTTGGCAGCCATATTGGAAAATGGCATAGGAATAAAGAAATTTCATAGCCATATTTTTAATGATCACTAAAAAGTAAGTGAAGTCACACATTTAAAGTTTGCTGTGAATTTTGTAGTTTCAGAGATCAAAATGGTGGCCCTGCTAAAATGGACACCTTGTAAAGGCCAGCAGTTGCCAAACTGGTGGTAGTTAGCTAACAGAGCTGGTAGGGTATTTTGTCCCTCAAAACGTGAAGATGATCCTTAACTTTCCCTTTTAATTTATAATTTTTTTTTTTGAAGAACTGTGTTTATTTATATCGTTACTGTTTATAAAACACAACTAAACATGACACATATTAAAACAAACAAAAGTAATCAAATTTGTTACGATGCTACAGACTTTCATATCGTAATACAATCCATGGTGGGGAAAAAACTTTTGTTTTGTTTTAACGTGTGTTGTGTTTTATACAAAGTAACGAAACTTATTAGCTGATGTAAGAAATCTGGTGATGACAATTTGATTGTCGATCAATCCTGGTGGCCTTCAATTGTCATGTTAAAACTAAATAAGCATATATCAATTAAAAAAAAAAACATTATTGTTATTGCGTATTCCTTTTGATTTTGTCCCGAAAACGTAAATTTAATGAGATGTTAAATAAAAATCATAAGTGTAAAATATGTTGGTTGTAGGCTAATTTTGGGTATTGTAGACAATTGCCAAGAAAATATGTTTACAGTTTTTTGACAATAACTCGTTTATCTTTGAAGCTAAAATAAAATTACAAAAAGTATTTTGTTTGGCATTCTTCTTGTCTCTTGTTAATTTTATTATAAAATTTTCGAGATGTTCGACGTTAAAAATTTATAACGAGTGCCATTTTGAAAGATAAAATAAAACAAGATCATGTTTTTGGTTCAGTGAAAAGTAGTTAATTAAAAATATGTATAGCAAATTTGGACTTCCAAACATAAATGTTTTTGTACAAAATAACTAAACTTCTTTCAAACAAATGAATGCTCGTTATGTATTTATTTCAACCCAAGGAACAATCCCCTAAAATATCTGACAAGAGTTACGAAATCTCATATATTATATTGCACAAATTCCATTTCAACCTTTATGACGTGTAGTTCTTCACACATTTTCTAAATGGAAAAGTTGTTCAGATAATGAGGATGGTTGTCGATGACTGATATGGTCGAAACACGTATGAAATTAGGGAGGAGGTTCAAAGGAAATTTAAGATAATTTAAATGTAACATACATTTTTACCAGCTATTGTCGACCAAAATAAAACATATGCTCTGTGGAGGGAGTGCAATGTTTTGCAAGAAAGGTGTTTGGAAATTTTGGAGTATAAATGCTTCTGAAGATGGTATCTATCCGAAACGCGTTAACTAGTTACATGACAAAGTTAAGGGAGGAAGTTACAGTAGAGAAAATCTATATCCAACTGTTTATATAAAGTTTTTTTAAATATGAAACTTGTGTTACTGTTAAAAAACAAATTTATAAAAAATATTTAAAAAATCCTGTGCCCTACATTTTATTTAGATTTAAGAGTTGCAAAACCTACCGTTGAGTACCTACTCGTTTAACAACCTACTAAGTGTTTTTTGTTGTTCAAAAATCATACGTTGGCAAATTATAAATTGCGGTCGTTTGTACGTTTTTTTGGAAGTTTTTAATCTTTGTGTAGATTGTACATTATCATTTAATAGTTGATTTTGTCCCGATTGATCTAAAAACTTTAAATAATTTATTTTTGATGTAGAAAAATAAAAGAATAGAAAACAATAATAAAACATAAATAACTAAATCGTATTAAAATTTTAGAAATGTTTCTTTATTAAAATTCAAACTAAATAGTAATTTTGTCTCCATCAAAAGAAATATTTCTTGTCCGTTTTTTAAAGCTCAATTTCAAATACAACCTTTATGACACATACAAAGAGAGAAAAATAAAGGAATTCTCGGATCCAATTAAGGGTTGTTTTTAAGTTAAGCGAGATACGACTGTCTATTGAAACGTTAGGTTTTTCTACTTTCTCCTTAATTATATTTACATATCAGAGAACGGAGAGAGAGACGACAAAAAAGTAGAAAGGCGATAAAAAGGAACAATTTACATGGGTGCACTTGAGATGTGAAGTGGTGGAACAAAACCTGGAGTCGTGGACGAAAACACCTCGACTGTGTTCAGGTCAAGATAGAATGAAAAAACTATATTATGTTATTCCTTGAAATACGTTGTAAAATAATTAATAATTTATTTTTCTTTATTAATATATTTTTAATGTTTATATACTATATACTAATTTATCTCTGAAATGTTTAAAATTTTGTTTTCATTTAAATAAAGAGTGCAAAATCATTGCACAAACATTCTAACATATCTATTCACAATGGATATAGTAAACATAGAAATTACTTGTCGCCAAAAATCTAATTTCAGTATATGTCTATATACTATGAAAGTAATTGATGGATAGTCGAGATATCGGTAATAAATTATCTAAAAAAACTAGCTGATTGTTAATTTACTAGAGAAAAGAAAATCAAATTATACATTTAAAAAAAATTGAATCGCCTTTACGGATTTTCTCTTTTGATCTGTGTTATGGGGATGAAAATAAAATCTTCCCATTTATAATTTATCAAAAGTGAGAACTGCCAAACACTAACAGTTTTAAAATCGATTTTTTCAGACAGTTTTTTATTACTAGTATATCTCCGATTCTATTGATGTACGAAATATTTTGGAAAATATAGCGGGTTTTTCAAAAGTAAGTTAAAACTTTAAAAAAATGGTTATGATTTCGATATTTATTGTCCAATCCTCGAGAAAACTCTTTATTGCAGGCAGATATAATTGAGATTTATTAAAACATCAGCTGTTATATTCATTGCTATTTAGTTGTTGTCATAGCAACGAGTTTTCTTATTGTTGCCTGATTTCAAACACAGAATCTAGAAGGTGGTAAACTTGTAGTAGTTTTATTCCATCATGACTTTACGTTTACAAACACGCCAATTGATTCAATGTTATTATGAATGTGAACGTAGTTTATCAGCCGGGTTAAGAAAGTTTCGTACTCTCAACAGTTAGCGTGACCGTGCAGTGTAGTCGCGATAAAAAGCTTGTTCTTAAGTTTGTTACCATCGGGTCCGTTGGAGACAACAAGAGGCCAGGAAGATGTACAATCGTAAGATATTAAATAGCTGAGATTTGAAACGTAACTGAGATCAAAGTCAACACGTTAAGAAATGCCACAGAATAAAGGAAAAACTACTGCTTCCACAAGAAGAAAATGGGACACCAGACATTTGGGATACCTGTCTTAACTCAAAAAATTTAGAACTTGGCTTACTTTTAAGTTTAAAAAATAAATAAATCCCGTTTAATTCCAAAAGAATTTATGCTGTTTATATTGTTCTATGTTACAAAATAAATAAACTATAGGCAATTAAAGCTTTAACTTACTTTTGTAAGACACACACTAGACCGAGCATTGTTTATCCTAGAAGTAACGATTAATAACAAATAAGGAATAAAGTAATTACCATAACTTGATAAAACACGTGCCATCATGGTACTCACCCAGTCCTATCATACAATAAAATACAGTCAGATCTTCGAAATGTAACGTCCAGAAATGGACTCATGAGTTTTGAAGGTAAATTCTATTGCTAGGATGGGTTCTGGCGAGTTTCGAAGCTATAGATATGTGAAGGAGTCTCCACTCGCTACGCTCGTGTTGGATCTCGACCAGAAATTATAATATTGACAGTAATTTCGTTTTTGTTGTCGCAAGGAGATGAGGTTGGTACCATTACTTGTAGAATTGAAATCTACATATTTTTATCTTATTTAATGTGTTATAAGATGAACAACACACGAGATATGAATAATTTTTTTAAATAGGCGCCATCTTGACATTTTTAATTAGATTTTCTGAATGTCAATAGGGTTCTATATGAGCACACTATAACAAAATTAATGTTCCTATTTCCAATTTTGTTACCGCTTTTGTGATTAAGTACAGACGGAAATGACGACGGACGGACGTGGTAATTGAGGCTATGAAACGTGAAGAACAGTCAAAAATTGAAGGTCAACTTTTTTTCCTAAACATACTTCGTATATTGGGAAAGAAAAAAAAGCATCGGTTTTTTTTTTTTTTTTTTTTTTTTTTTTTTTAATTTACAAAATTACACTTCTTACGGCATTAAATAACCACCTACGAGAATCATCTCCTAAAATTTTAGCACCCAATTTACCGATACTCTGTATCTAGGAGAAAGTAAAAATCAATAACAATGAAGAACTATAATCACACAGTTCTGATTGTTGTACATTTAACACGTGCTTTGTGTTTGGCAACCGAACTTTTCTTACACAGCTGATTACAAAGTACATGTTGACTATTACAGTACATCACAGTCGGGTTTAAAATCAATGACAGCCTACTTCCCACCGCATAGCACACTCTTTACACGGGAGCCATGCATCATCCATCATGCATCATGCTTCAACTTGTGTTCCATCTATCTTCATTCTATAGGCCTACTCCAGATTTAACGTAGGTCTACAGATTTTATTTTGAGATAAAAATACATCTATTTTTATCTGTTATTAAATCAAATACAGCATGTAGGTGATATGGTAACATAACAGGGGTATTTTTGCAGTTTTGTGTTTGTGCTCTTTTAACGACTTAAATATTATGCGTAAGTACGCATGTAAGTATGCTGGATTAAATTAATTATAAGGTCTTGATTATGCACGACCAAAATAAAGGCGTGAAACTCAGTTCGCACTGTTTTTCAACAAACGGTAGGTCTAATGGTATCAATGAGGGACTTATATCTATGGCGAGGTTATTTATGAACGGATTCTTTTCAAAGTCAGACAGTTTAATCCGCCCATCGCACCAATTGTTCAACACTTTTCCCCAATCGTTTCGATCAATCCATAGATAACACTCCTTAGTTAGGACATGGAAAACCATTCCTGAATCCTTCTCTAAAATTAACCTAAAACCAACATATTTTTGAACTATAGTAATAATGTTAAACATAAAAAAAAAATAAATAAAAAAAATACATTGGGCGAAGAAGTTACAAACTAACAACAGAATTAAAAACTGACAGAGATTTTAATTACTAACATCCTAATTCAAAAATATTTTAGTTTTAGGGTACTTTTGGGTGACAATTACCAAGAAATTCTGTTTTCAGTTTTTGATAATAATTCGATTATCCTTTAAAATACTGAAAAATTGCATAACTTTTTGTTTGTCATTCAAAAAGAAAACGTTTTAGTCTCTTGTAAATTTGTTTAAACATTCACATTAAATTTTAAACAGCTTTCATTTTGAAAACATTGAAACAACGTCTTAGTTTTTCGTAATTTGATAAAAAATATGTTTGCCAAATTTAAATTCGATATCTAATTTATTTACAAAAAATATATTTGTTTTTAAACACAAATTGGTGGACTGATCGAAAATTAATCATTATGGATATATGTTAAAGGAACGATTTTACTTATTTTGGCCAAAGGAACCATTTCCTAAAGTTTTGGAACGTAGTTTGGATACACCCTGTGTATTTCCGTGTTTTAGTTATGTTTAGTGTTTATAATTGTTGGTATATTATTTATAATACATTTCGAGTGTTATAGCATATAGTTTTAGTTACAAATTAGTTTTACATTTCTCATACGATTGTATTTTCTCAAGGATTAATAAAAGGCATTAACATAATTATTTACACAAAGTGATTCACTTGAAGTCAATAATTTCTCCGTGTCATCGAAGGACATTTCATCTGAAGATTAGTAATCACGTGAGGTGATCGCAGTTTATATAACAGAATACACTATCAATTCGTCATATAAAGTTACACGGCATAAAGCAGGAAATATTCCTTTTGTCAAACCTGTCATCCGATATCAGCTGATAGACATCACCGGAATTCCAAGGCATCAGTTGGCTCACTCTGACATCTACCATTGAGGAACATGAATTTAATTTCCGCACCCACGTCTCAGAAACACGTACTGTGGTTAGGTAGTGTTTAACCTTATTTTTTACTCATCCAGAATTCCTATTATTGGGCAAGTTTGTAATTGTCAAAAATTTCGATCTCTGTTTTTTCACGTTTCATGGAAAAGGGAAACAAAAAAGTGATTTTCGTCATGCTGTCCCTCCGTCATTGACGTCTGTAAGTAGGCCTAAGTACGATATCGGTCACATAAAATAAGGAGGACAATAGTGTGTCTATATAGAACTCTATTGAAATTTAGAAACACCCAACTAAAAATGTCAAAATGGCGGTTGTTTAAATTTTGTTTTCATAAATCGTGTATTATCCAACTTAAAACATACTAAATTAGATATTTACAGATATCAATTGTGCATGTAATGATACCAACTCTCTAAGATGACAAATAGTGAAGTTATTGTCAAAAATGTAATGTCGAACCTTGACTGGGAAATTTGATAGCTACGATATTCGGCAGGGCCGAGTCACCAACGAGAGCGTAGCGAGTCGAGACAATGACACCAATAAGTGTAGAGATTTTAATATATACACTACAAGGTCCAGCTAGTGGTTAGTCGATGTCAAAGAAGTAGTGAACAATTGCGAGGTACAGAACCAACTCTCTAAGATGACAAATAGTGAAGTTATTGTCAAAAATGTAATTTCGAACCTTGACTGGGAAATTTGATAGCTACGATATTCGGCAGGGCCGAGTCACCAACGAGAGCGTAGCGAGTCGATACACTGACACCAATAAGTGTAGAGATTTTAATATATACACTACAAGGTCCAGCTAGTGGTTAGTCGATGTCAAAGAAGTAGTGAACAATTGCGAGGTACAGAACCAACTCTCTAAGATGACAAATAGTGAAGTTATTGTCAAAAATGTAATTTCGAACCTTGACTGGGAAATTTGATAGCTACGATATTCGGCAAGGCCGAGTCACCAACGAGAGCGTAGCGAGTCGATACACTGACACCAATAAGTGTAAAGATTTTAATATATACACTATAAAGGTCCAGCTAGTGGTTACTCGATGTCAAAGAAGTAGTGAACAATTGCGAGGTATGAAACTGTGTCTAGCAACTGTTTTAAGGGGAGATGAAGGTTCCATAAGAGACCATGATACATATGTTAATGTTATGTACTTTTTTCTCACGAACTATTCATCCAAATTTTATGATTTTTTTACCTATCGTTTATCAGGTTATAGTAGATTCATTGCTCTACTTTTATACAATTATTACTAAAATTAAAAATGATATGATTTAAAAAAATTTACATTGCAATAAAACTTTTTTATGTACTTTTATTAGTACTATTCAATACTTTGCACTTGAAATTTCAAAAAAAGAAGAGCTGTATAGTCTTATACACTTGCAAAACGTTGTGTGAACATTTCAAGCAAGTAGCTTTATTACTTTTCCGAGTACTATAGATCAACAACAAAGAAAAGAACAAGCCATTGCGTATGCTCTAACTCCCCCCTCCCCATTATTTTTTAACGTTGCTCCGCCGTACTTCTCCACCTATCCTGTCATACATCTCTAATTATTATTGTCTAATATAGATAGTTTCTTCTTTTCTATTCCTCTCATAATGTTTGTTTGTTTGTTGTAAGCCTGTTATGTATACTGCTGCATTGATTGACACTTTTTTTTTTATTGATTTGACACTGATGATTGCATTATTTTTTTATGAATAGTATTGAATTTATCGAAATATATGGAAAAATTATCAGCTGTGGAATCGACACAAACCGCCTCGCGTGTCTTTAGATTAATAACCTAAAAATTAAATAACATTTACATTTTAAAACTCCATTCTATCCACAACTATATTGAAAATCTTGCACGCTCTAAAAACAACAATCGCTTTCAAGTCTAAGAAACTTTATCTAAAAGTTGCCGATATTTAATTACAAAGAAGTATGATGAGGTTGAGTTTCCAGTAGACTGAGATCAGATAATTTTTAGAAACAAAAAGAAATTCCGGCGAAAATATAGTAGGCTCCTTGCAATTTAAGCTTCCTTTGAAATTATATTTAATATATAGAATTGTTCGATTAAAATTGAATGTGTTCACACGTGCCTTAATAGATAATCAAACATTGTGCAAAAAAATCGCATTAACTTTTTTACACCACCATGTATGTAACAATAACAACCTAACAAAAAAGCAGATTTCACCAAAACACGTAAATAATGAAAATGAACAATGAACGGGATTATATGGTAGTTCGGATGTCTCAAAATTAAATCAAGCGATATTGAAAAATTTAAGTAAAATATGGAGTTGTTTTAGAATAAACCAAAGTGATCTGGTTTTAGTTTTGAACGTCATCATCGAAATTCGACTTGAATATCTCTACTTGATTATGAAATATATTAACTTCTATGCATATCCATGATTCATTTCCACTTTTGGAATAATAACTGCTGAACTGAGAGGTGATATATACAGGGTGTCACAAAAAAATTAACGCGCTGTACAGGATCTATATGGCGCATAACTAGAATACTAAAAAAAATATATTTAAGTTGTTGTTTCAAAGCAAAAAACCTCTCATGTCATCATCGCCTTAAAAAAAAAAGCTCTCGAATAAACGAGTTATGGTCGGAAAAGAACAACAGAGACTTTATAGGAAAGATGAAAGGTAGCTATCTACAAGACTGCATAAAGAAGTTATAGATCCAGCTGGGACCCCGGGTGATTGCCAAGCCCACACTCACTATAATGAGCCCGCGAAGGGTTTTAAGTATGAATATTTGGCGAAAGTTTGTGTTTTAGAAACTATACATTTAAAATAACTAGAAATATTAAATAAACTATGCAAAAAAGTTGCACAAACTTTCTCACTTACCCATCCTCGAAACCAAATAAAAACCTAAAAAAATATATATATTCGTCATCAAATATATCAGTTTGGTAGTTGTCAGTCAAAAATGAAAATGAAAAAAGGGCGCTGCCTTTGAAAAATATTTATTTTGAAATAGTCCCTAAACTGGTCCACCATCAATATTGTCAACAGCGTAAATCGAGCTTTTATTAAGACGATTAAGGTTAGTATTGTTTTTAACAATCTTCACATTTCACTAAAATTTGAATGAAATCGGTAGAGTTGATTTTGATAAATTACGTATTTTATAAAAGTCCCCTTGACGAATATTTTGGTAAAACAACTCGAAATATTGCCAAAATATGCCCACATAAACAAATTTTATTAAAATCGGACTGTACTAGACGTCTTTGGACTGTAGAGAACCCATGGACAACAGACATCATTAAAAAAATAAATAAATAAATTTAAATTCGAGGAAGTTGACATAGATATAACAATTCTTAAAGAATTAAAATAGATTTATTCCAACAAGTCTTATTAAGCCACTATACAAAACCCCAATTATTAAGTGAATACATATATACGTTTCACGTTATCACTTCTGGTTCTTCACCACTTACTTTAATGTCCTGTGTACTAGCGTCATCCGACGTTAATCGAAATAAGTTTTGAAATTGAATTTTTGTGCAATTGTTGAGTCAATAAATTATGACTTAGTTTGATTTATAGTGAAGTGTTGTTGCCGGCAGTCGATATCAAACCGCAATCCTGGATTTAGACATTTAGGAAATTGAAGTTGAACGTTTATGACTGTGTATATGTCTCGCGACTTGCCCTCAAAACAGCGCTCCTACTGTCTTTCATGATAACTATTTTTTTACACTAACAATGCTCGTACATATTTTATTAACTTACACGCTGACGTTTTTTTCTCCACTCGCTTCGCTCATGTTGACCCATCTACTAATGAACTAGGAAGCGACGTAGCTCGGTAAACTAATCGAGCGTTTATCATCACGCAGTTTCAAGTCTGGTTTGTATTGATGGGTTTTTCTGTGTTACCTTACTCAGCTGTCTTTATTAGTTTAACAAAGATAAAATAATAACTATTGAACCCTCAGGGGTTTTGTACGGGCTTGGCAATCCCGACTCAACCTAGCTGTATCATGTAGTCTTGGGTTAAATCTATCAATTTTATCTTCCTATCAAGGTGTCTATTGATTAATCTTGTTCTTTTCCAACCTTGATGCTATTAAAATATTCGATGGCTAGGGGTCATTTCATGCTCATTTCCCCCTTTGTTTTAAGGCAATGATGACCTTAAAAAAGAAACAAACAAACCCCTGCGGCCCCCCATCCAAATAACATACTATTACAAATTACGTCAGAATAGATTCTATTCTTTTTTTTAAAAAACGAGGTTAGCATTTTATACACTGCTGATAAGTTGCTATGACAGGTCGCCATTTCCATTTTTATACATTCGTAAATCGATCTATGCCTAAGTATTAGTATACAGGGTGAGTCATTATCAACGTGCAAATTTTATGACCTCAAAATAAAGAATATATTACTTTAAACACACTGTGTCTGTGTTTATGAGTATCTTAAATGTTTTAACGATCTCAGGAGAGTGATAATTATCTGAAGATGGAGTAAATCTCCGAAACGCATCGTAAAAACAAATGGTAGGCGCGACAAAACAAAAGTAAGTCAACTTTAAATAAAATATTGGGTTCAGATTTGGTATATGTATATTTTATGTAAATTTTTTCAATATAAAAAATCAAGACTTTTTTAATTTTCAAAATGGGGGACGTTTACAAAATTTTAACGTCGATATCTTGAAAAAATTGGTTTAAAAAAATAGATACCACATTTATTGTCTTTAATTAACACATAGTTTATGTTTCCTTAAAGGTCAAAGGATAAACTAAGTTAGTGATAACGAAGTTAATTCTTGATTATTTTCTGTAACACCTACAATTTCATGAAACTATTTTTTCTTACTACAGTATTATCGGGTGAATTACATGTTGTACCATATAAATAAAGAAACACTTCTTAAAAGAGTGACGATTCAAAGGGAAAAAATTCACAAAATTCAAAATATTATTGGCGTTAAGTTTTTAGAACAAATTGGCTTAATACAATTATCAAGTTTTATAGAAAACTCTTGGCGATTATTTACACAGCCCCATAATACAATGTAATACAAACAGATCCCTCTAAATGTAATATCTAAAAGCTGTTTTTTAGGATTTGTAAGAAATGTTAAATTGCTTTGTATAAGTTTGTTTGTTTAAACATAGACGTTGCTAACCTATAACGGGCTTCGTGTACGTATTGAAAAGTTTCCACTAGCTTCGCTTGCGTCAGTGTTTCAGCTCTGATTGGTTTCGAAGCTGTATATTTGTAATATCACATTATCCCGGGAGGTCTGGGTTTGAAATTATTTTTTGGGCAATAACTTGGTCATAGTGAAATTTGTGGTATACAGTATTTAAATTGTGTTGATTCTTAGAAACTTATTAAAAACAATATATTATAATTTGTGTGGTACCATGTATGGTATTCGTGACGCTTGCAGAAAATGACACTATGGTAATATTTTATACTATGTTAGGTTTATTAAATATATCTTAATATTATTATTTAGTTTTGTTTTTTGTGTTCTAATGTTTTAAATTGAATTTCGGTGAAAAATGTTTTTAAAAAATATTTATAATACAAAATTGATGAAAAACTAAATATATGACCCTGCGTGAAAATTTCTTAATGTTTTAATATTTCAAAGTCTCAGTTAACAGTGCTTACGTAACGATAAAATGAAAAACAAGTGTTTATACGAGTAAGTAGCCCTAATGACTACTTAAAACATTTCTTTGAGAATTAATGTTGAATGATTCACTCAAGGGATGCTAAGGGCGAATACAGACCTATATGGAGCTAAGCCAAGTCGATATCTGTCAACAAATTGGCAAAGTCCAGGCCTCATGTTAAGGGATGTTTTAGTTGTTTGTTGGGACCATGTTACCAAATTGACTGGGGGTAGTTTGATGTATCCTCTTCAGATAGTCTACAATGAGCAAGGGGATTGTTTTTACTTTCTAATATAAAAGTTGTTACAGTTTTTGTTACAAAAGAAATATACAATATTTTATATTTAATTCCTTAGGGAGTTCTGCGCCAGTAGCGAATTTCTTTACTATAGGGCCGAATTTAATGATTTAGGTGTTAAATTATTATTTGAAGCGAAGACTGGTGGTAGGGGGCGTGACAAAGCTGTATATATAGACGAGTCCTTAACAGACGAATCCAGTAATAAAGTAAATTTCGAAGATGGAGAAACTTCAAAACGCGTTGACAAATATAAATAAGAAATAAAACGCTAGGATTGGCAGAATATTGCAGTCAAACTAATTTAAAATGCAATATCAACAGATATTATTTGTGTTTGAACACAAGGTAAAACAATACTTCAAGCTGAAGTTCAATCGACTTAATAATTTTTTACATTGGAGATTTATACAATTTTTGTTTCATAAACACTTGTATAAAATTAAGTGCTATCGCGATTTTTTTAGGTACTGCTACATTGAGGGTGTTGTCATAATGCTGTTTTAATCTTGTAGAAATATTCTTCTCCAGATTACGTTATTCCGATTAAAAAATAAATACATTTTGATGAGAGTATCCCACGAATTGATATAATTTTTTAACCATTTTGGTTTTTCCAATTACTTATGAACTCTAATTTTCTTTTACGTGGTGGTCGGGACATTGATTTGCGTCATAAATCTTCCAAATTTGATTGGTAACGCTTAAAACAATTATGCAATATCCCACTTTGTAAGTAGCGACCATAGTTTGTAAGTGTGTAGCTATAACTCAGTTGACTCTACTAATAGAAATTTTCAAAGGATGCTTTATTATTCACTGAGATCTAGGCTTTTCCCGTAAATATCACTAAACACATTAGACCAGTGAGTGTACACCTGACACTTGGGGAGCCACGTTTGTTGGAAGACAAATACCACGTAATCAGTGATTTAGTGTTAGTGGAAGGAACACACTAGTTACTTACGGGGACCTAAAGTTTTAATGCAGTTTAAAATACAAGCTCATATAGACATTTTAGTGAGGGTTATAAAGAAGGAATATGAATGCAAAATTTCCAGTTTCAGAAGTCAGAAGTTTAATTAAAAGAATCTGAATAATTCGTATAGAAAAGCATCTTCAAATTCACTGAAATTGAGATGTCAAGTTTTTGAACTTTTGGAAAAAGTCTTTATGGTAAATTTTTGGAAATAATATGTGTCAATGTTTCATTTCTATAATGTTGGGCTTTCAAGAATTTTCATTTTAGAAACGGTTTACTTTTCTGTTTATTTTTCTCATAGAGAAAAATCTATGAGTTAAAAATAGTTTATTTTAAAACAGAACTTATAAATAATAAGTTGATTTTGTATAAATAAATACAGGATGTTCCACGATTAGCGTACCAAACTTTGGAAAATGATTCTGGGCATCAAAATAAATTTAAAAGCTTATGTCCAAAAGAGTTCTTTGAAAACCTGTTTATCGTTGGATTGTCTTTTTTCAAAACCAAGATATAACTCCAGAACGGATTGAGATCTAGATACCAAATTTTCCAAAATGCTTTCTAATATTAGTTTACAGTATACAAAATCTGGTTATTTTTCACTTGACCGTTTCAAAATAGCGTCCATTTAAAGTTTTTGATACCAAATATCTTGAAAACTGTTGATTGTAGAAACTATTTACAACGTATAAAATATTTTGTACTTTCATTGCTGAAGAAGGACAGCCGAGAAATCGGTAAAGAAACTGTTAATAAAAGGGTTAATTATTTTTATAAAGTTTAAGTTAATTAAGCGGTAGTTTAAATTGTACAGACAGACATGCACGTGGGATTATAAGGTTTCTAGGTTTAACCTGCGGACCCTAATAAAAAGAAATCAATGAAAATCCAATCATATTTCAATGTCTATTGAATAGTTTGTCTCACATCTCACAAAAACTGCATTTAAAACGTATACGCTACGCATTTCTCATTGTGTGGTTAAATTATGTCGCATTCGTCATACACAACACTATAGAACTGTGTAGCGTATAATTAATTGTAAAAACAGTTTTTGTGAGATGTGAGACAAACTATTTAATATACATTAAAAGATGATTGGATTTTCATTGATTTTTCTTTAATACGGTCCATAGTTAAAATCAAGAACACTTATAATATCACGCGCATGTCTGTCTGTCTGTAAGTCGCAACCAGTCACACAGACAAGACAATAATATTATATATATTTCAAACTTTGAATTTATAATTCTTTGTATTGTCCCATGTATAGGAAAAATATAGCGGTAACAAAAAAGAAGATTTTGGAGTAGTTTAGGGGCAAAAACAAACCTGTTGAATTTTTATTAACTATTACGTGTAAATATCAAATAAAACTAGAAGTTATTCTAATTATTACGAAATTATACATCATGGTTTTTTATATGACGAATACAACTTAATTTAACCATAAATTAAGTGCGCAGCTTATAAGATTTGTGAGATGAGAGACAAACAACTCACTAGCTATTAAGAGTTGGATTACATTTTCATTGATTTCTCTTTATGAGGATAAGTAGATAAAACTGAGGACTCATATAATTTCACGTGAGTGTCTGTATAATTTAATCTGCCGCTTAAACCACTTCAATTTTATGAAAATAACTATTCCTATATGCATATGGGCCCTACGTTGTGAGGTTTTAGTACACGGTTGACCCTTTTATTTCCTTTTGAGGCCAAATTTTTTTTTTTTAATTTCTAATAAAAACTCTGAACAAAAAAAAAATTACATTAAAGAAATATGGAGTTTTTGTATGACAACCGATGGTCACGGCTTAAATACATATTATGTAAGAAACGTGTTTCACTCTAATCTGTTCTTTGTTAACGATCTGTTACTATTTCCTTTATGTTTTAAGTTAAAGAATGACCTATTATGATTATTAATCGTGGCGAAACTCGTCATCTATGGGAGGATAGGAATGTTATAAAAACTGTACTCAAAATAACTGTCAAGAATTTGATTTGTTTCTATATTTTACAAGTGTGTGGCCTAACTAAAACACTATCTCCCACTAATGAAGACTTGAACTCCGCATTCCACGCCATCTACAGGGATCTCTTTACAATGAGACTGCATTCTTGAAGGAATCCTTCAATCCTTCCACAACATTTGCTTAGAATACAAACACATACTTCATACACTCCTCTGGGAATTCTATTTAATTCTGGAATAGTTGCAGACAGTTTCAATTCGTGTAGGATAAATTACTCGACAAAATTTGATGAGTAGCCTATAAGGGAAGCTACTGATTACAGTTATGTATAAAATGGTATTTTTGTAACGTATAGATGTATACGTTTGTCGACCTCAACATTGGGATAGCAGAACTTACACAAAATTATTTAATATAAGATCACATAGTTATTTCAAAACAAAAATTTCAACAGTAGCCATTTTGAAATCTAGCGACAATTTTTGTTTAATCACACTCAATAATAAAGACCAGATTATCTACTTAATTTGCCTAAAACTCTAACTACTAGAAGCATTATTTATGTTTTTATTCTAATTTTGAGACACTCATGGGTTTAATACTGGTTTAACAATCCCGACATACCCAGCTGGATGTACAGCTTATTCATATAATCTTAGGCTAGATACCTCTCTTTCATCTTTACTATCAGGGTTCTCTTTAACAACTTTCGTACCAACCGTAACGCTATTACAGTATCCTAGGGCTGAGGATCTTCTTTTATCCGCAAATTCTGCATCTGGACCATATCTCGGGTCATTTCCCCATATGTTGCTATCTTTCATAAAATGTCGGTTTGTGATTTATCGGTATAAAACAAAAACGAAAGATGTAAAGATTATTTACTCTAAAAACTGTGCAAAACCGCAAGTAAATAGAGATGACGGTTGATCAAAATTGCAAAAAACAAAAATTAACTATATAAAGGAAAAATATAGCGGTAACAAAAAATTGGAGATATTTGGAAGTTTACGAATATGTACGTTTATTCGACTAAGAAATTAATATGTTAGCACTAGTCCGCTAGGGACTAGTCGGCTATGATATTTACAGTTATTTTTATAAATTCGAAGTCTTTATTCGGCCAATATCGAATAACTGTCCTTATATACCTCCGGACTCAAAGTCGTGTGGTTTTAGCACACGCTTGACCCTTTTAATTTGTTTTAGATATGGTTAGTCCAATATTTGTGCCCTATTTATTTTAAATTTTCATATCGATTGCCTGTAATTATTAGAATACCCGAAATTCTTGGGAAATGAACTCTAGCCCGTTAACATGCTATAAAAACCCCACCTTTACAAAATACAATACAAGCTATAAAATGTTGCCGTTAATAAAAACACTTTGATACTTTTGAGTAATAAAAGCGAAATAACACGGAACAGGATGACCTTTAGTTATTTATTATCAATAATGGTTAGACGAAGTGTTTAGGCGGGACAAGATCCTTGGAACTCTGCCAAGTTCGACAGACCAATATCTGTCACGGAATGGAAACAAATTGACAAAGTTTACAACTTGTGCTTCTATTTTGGAAAACTATTTTGTAGATTAGAGAACTGGACAATAACAGTAAATAAAAGCTCAACTTTGTTAAAATATTTGTTATAATTATGAAAGTATTAATGGTCGAAACCAAGTAATATTTCTACGATTTTGATAATATATAGCCTATTTTAATGAAAGTTTTGTAATTTCAAAAAAAGATGACTGTAGCAAGTTGACTTTACGGTAGTTGATTAAAAATTTTTTTGAGGTTAAGAAAAAATTGCAAAATTCATAATGCACATCAATGAAAACGGTAAGAAGTTTGGGATATAATAAGCGATACATCCGCACTCATCTGATGCTGGAAGTTAATCGTACTTGATTTGGTCTTACTTAGATCTGAAACGAACAATATATTGATTTGGAATTTTTTTCTTAATATTTGAGATTACATCTCAAACCACAGTACCAGGAATCATTTAGTTACCGCCAATTGATTTCATTTTGGTTTTCGCCAATTTGACTTCATTTTAATATTCACTTTTTTTCTTCCATTTTGTTTTCACCAATTTTTCTCAATTCTGGACTTCACCAATTTCCCACCATTTTGTTTTAACCAATTTTCTTCTATTCATGTCTACACCGATTTTCCACTATTATTATTTTCACCAATTTTCTGCCAATTTTGTTCTTCACCTATTTTCCTATATTCTGGTTTTTACAAATTTTTCTCCATTTATTTTTCACCAATTTTCATAATTTTTGTTCACCGATTTTGTTTTGTTTTGGTTTTTACCAAATAAACTCCGTTGTCGTTTCCACTAATTTCATTCATTTTCGGTTTCACGGATCTTAGCCATTTTGTTCTTTACAATTTTATTTTTTATTTTCACCCATTTTCCTCCATTTTGGTTTTCAACAATCTTCATCAATTTCGGTTTTACCTATTTTAACTCACTTTAGTGTTTACCAATTTTTTATCTATTTCGTTTCACCAATATTTCACCCAATTCCCTCTATTTTAGTTTTCTCTAATTTTACTTCAAATTATTATTCATTAATTTTACACTACTTTGATTTTCACCAATTTTCCTTCAATTAGGTTTTCGCCAATTACCCTCCATTTTGCTTTTCAGCAAATTCCCTCCAGTTTCCGTTCATTTTGATTTTCAACGATTTTCCTCCAATTATCTTTTCACCAATTTTCGTACATTTATCCTACAATTTGCTTTTCACCAATTTCCGTATGTTCTACTCAGTTATAACTTTAAGTTACCTGCGATCTGGGAGACTGGTTTGGGTAAAAACCCTTTACGTTTTACCGCAACTGGATCAAAATGGACGTGAAAGACTTTGAAATATTCAAACGTTTAAGAAAAATATATTCTAGAAAAAATATTCGTCCATGTGTCTTTTTTATCAAGAACTCCCAAACCAATAATTTTTGTAAGATAACCTCAGCTAAGTTTTATCTGAGTCCTATTGGAATACATTTTAGTATAATTTTATTAAAATCCTTAAATATTATTGTTTACAGATAATTTGAATTATTTATTCCAGCCTAATCGTAGATAATTTTATAGCTAGGTTTTTTTTAAAAAACTTATCTCAAATTTACCCGCTATAGTGAACCAAATTTGATCAAAATCTGTAACATCCATTATGAGGAAATGCATATTGTAATATATTAATTTGATAAAAACCAAAAAAAACTATATTTTGCATTTCAGTACTGTGTCAGCTACCCTAAGTTTACAAGGTAGCATTTTAAAACTTTATTATATTGTTAGCATAGTCAACCCAAAATAAACCAATTTTAAGAAAAATCAGTGGCCCGCTAGGAGAGCACCAAATTTTATAGAGCACACAAAAAACATTTAATAAAAACAAATTCCTTTAAATTGATATATATGAAAAAGTAAAAACCTAAACACAAATGTAGTGACTAAACAAAGAAAAAGAAGTAAATCATTCTAATTTTCTACTTCATAAATTTTGCAACACTGACATCATCCCTCTAAAACAAGAGATCTCAAACTTTGCTAATACTGATTGAATTGTCTTCTGGGGAAAAGACGCTTCCTGTCAAAGAGATAAAACGAACACACTTAATATTTAAATCTCTGTTTTATTAATTTTCCTTTTCTAATTGAGCGTATAATGAATGATAAATGTCTCTTTTCCATCTCATTTTAATATCACAAGTCTCAATGTACCAGACTCTAGTGACAGTGATGGATGGTTGCCGTAAACACTAAGAGAATAGAAAACCTCTTCACTCAGCACTCGAGCTCTTTATTTCATTACGTGTTTATTTAAATACAACAATGAGAATGTATCTGTCTAAAAACTTTATTAGCAGATGTTGTGTTGTTCATAGTCAAACTTAACTACTACTCGATGATGAACCGGACGTAATCACAGACTTGTGTCAAGGAGTATTTCAGTATTAGGTTTATTACGGTCTTCTTTAGGAGATATACAGCAGCTTTCATGGAAAAGACAGAATACGCTAATATATTATCTAAATTAGTTGCATAGGAAGAGTTATAGATCAACAACAAACTAAAGAACAAGTCTGTACGCATGACTGAACACCTCCACTCTATTTCACTCTATTTTCCTCGCTAACCAGTCGTACTTCTCCCACCTGTCATTTCATTTTCATACTAGAGATCCCTCTCTTTCATCTTTAAGGTTTCTCTTGATCTACTTTTAGTTGCATAGGAAGAGTTATGCAACAACAAACTAAAGAAAAAATCTGTACGCATGACCGAATACTCCCACTCTGTTTTTTTCGCTAATCGATCGTACTTCTCCCACCTAACATTTGATTTTCATACTAAAGATCTTTCTCTTTCATCTTTAAAGTTTCTCTTAACCAACTTTTGTTGTGTTCCGACCCTGAATTTAAGAGTATTCGAGGACTAGGGGAGGGGGCGGGTATTATATGGTTCTGCTTTTGTAAGGCGATGATGACCATGAGGGTTTTCGCCTTTGAAAATAAAAATAAACCAGGTATGTTTTATTGGAGATAAATAATATTATTTTGAATGATTAAATAAAGCAATAAAGCTAAAGTTTCAAAATTATTGTAATAATATAAATGAGATCATAGGGCATGCCGTAAGACGAAACAATTGTAGATCAATTATATTATTAAAGTAATTTTGAAACTTTAGCTTTATTGCTTTATTTAATCCTTGAATATGGAGTTTCAACAAGAAATATCTGTTGTTACATTAAAATATTATTTTGGTTTAATAATAATGTTTTAAATGATTTAGCAAATTAATGTTTAACACTGTGTACTAATTGTACATACAGAGTGTCTGCGAACATATGTCCCTATTGTATAACACAAACTAAGGTACATTGTTGACACAAACCCCATGCTGACTGAACCGATTCAATACGATATGTTTTGATTGATATTGTCAAGTGAACATTGTATTTCTGCGATACAATGCAATATCGATATATCGTTCTCTAATCCGTCTACGATTGTTAACTATTGCCTATCGATGTACACATTAACATAAAGGATCTATCACCGGCATATTGATTTGGCAACCATTTAATGGTACATGACGTCATTATTTTCTACCAGAATATTTTATCCTGTCACATACAAAGCTCAGAGTTGTAAGGTTAAAATTACGTTTGGATTATAAATGATATCCGATGGATGTTTCTAATTTATTTGCTTTTGAAAATGTCAATAATTAGTTTATTTTAATTTTATTAAAATAATATATTAAGTATTTTCTGATGAGAAGAAAATAATTTCCCATTATTCACTGAAAGTTTATTTTTTATAGTTTTAAGGTAAAAACCTCTCGGTTATCATTTTATTAAGAAAGGACGATAACATAAAATAAAACCACTAGCCCTCGAAAACTTTAATAGCGTAAGGGTAGGAATAGAACAGATTTGGTCAAGAAAGACATGATAGGAAAGATGAAAGAGAGGGATTTAACCCAAGACTACATAAAAAAGGTTAAGCAAAGTTAGGCTCCCTCGGGATTGCCAAAGCCGTACTCACTATAATGAGTCTCTAAGGGGTCCATAAACAGTAGACCTAACTTTCCCTTAGGCAAATTTGTGTAAAAAAGAAAAATGTTTTCTCATGTTTTAAATTAAAAGTCCCGAGATAAAGGTAAAATATGTCAACATTCCCATACCTTTGTGCTGTAGAGCACTGCACATAAGATGGACATAATTTATATATATATATATAAAAAAGAAAATTATTAACCTTAAATTTATTTAACACAACCCGGCTTTGGGTTGTACAAGGTACATTGGATATTGTATAAAACGTTGATACTGGGTATGTTCATAGCAACATACATGATTTTACACGGTTTTTTATTATGAGTTCAATGATGAAATCCATTTTTCAATATCCGTTTTAGATTTTAAGTTATTCACGAAAAATCATGGCATATTTTGTATGTTTGAATTATTAAGTTTTATTCAAAACGCATATAAGAGATGAAAGGTGCAAGTTGCACACGACCTGTTAACAATATTATAAGTCATAACAGTTATTAAAATATTGATTGGACAATTAAGATATTTTTAAATTTGGAATTAATTTAGTTTTTATTTCTTTTTCCCCCCAAAATATAGCATTTTTTATAAATCCTTTAACCGATGCTAAACCTGGTTCACCACTGCCCTGGCGAAGTAATGAAAAAGCAACTAGTCAAACTGAATTAACAGGCCAACATATTTAAAATAATAAAACACAAAATTTTATTTTGAAATTCGTTATCTAGGATTATTTCGCAGAATTTGTTAAGCTTGATTGATTAAGACGTCGCTCAACTCAATGAGACAAACCTATTTTGAGATAGGATGATCTGAAAAAAATATAAAATAATCTCAAAATGTAAATAAATAAATATTGAAATTGACTTGTGAGATGGTATACTTGATAGAATAAAACAGAAATTCTCACAATAGTACGTTTATTTATTCAAACGCGTTTCCACGGCAAATTCGTCATCTTCAGTGATGCACGAGCTACAATAACTAAATACTCTCAGATATAGAAAAGTTATGTGAAGGGCAAAACATGTTTGGGTGTCAGTGTGTCGTATAGTTATTGTAGGTCGTAGATAACTGAAGAAGACGACTTTGTCGTTGAAACGTGTTTAAATAAATAAACGTACTATTTGTGATCAAGTTTTATTCTATGAAAACTCAGAATGTTTTAAATAAATTAACAATCTTGAAATTGTCGTCTACAAACGAGCGAAGCGACGTACCACATCGTCCTCCCTTGTCCAAATCCTACTTTTACTTACTTGAAGATTGTACGAAACCTTTATATGAATTCAAGATAATAATTTGAAAGGATTTTGTGCGTGCAAGATCTTATTTCATACTAATTACTTCACAGACAATAATGCCATCGTCATGACAAACGTGGCTGTTATAATTTTGAATATCAGAAATGAGGGACAAGGACGTTTGAATGTCTCGCGGTGGCCTATTCCAGGACAGATCGTACGGCGTGATACATCACAGAATCCTTCTCCTTGAAACTTGCTGACTCCACGGTTCTCCCACTTTACCTTCTACTAATATTATTTCACCTCTTAGCCTACTACGTTTGCATTTTAATGCGAGACACTTTATATGTAGATTGTTATTTCTTGAAAATGACAGATGTAAATAAGTTTTAAAATATTTGTACTCTCTCACCCCAAATAGGAAAACTATCGTAATGGAGAAAAAAATAATTTTGGGATTTTGGATTATATATTCGTTTTGGGTCTCTTTGAACTTACAAAATTATGTTTATGAAAGTAACTGCATAAACGCCAGTAGTGGTTTCTAAGAAAGAGGAGAAATTTCGATTTGGTTCGAGATTATTTTAGCTCTTAATTATAAATAAATATAACTCAAAATTTGGAGATTAAGTCGTATGATATCCCTTGCTATTCATCAAATTTTCCTAAAGTACAGTATACCCTTTTAGATCATAAACAAAATGTTTTGATCATCTAAAAATGGCTCATCACAAGTTTAAAATTTAAAAAATAAAACAAAATAATTATCAATGGAATTATGAAAAAGACTTATTTCTCCAAATTAAAAAACACCATTTCGATTCAGTTTTGGTGAAATATGAAGACTGATATCATAAATCGTTAAGCAAATTAGGGAATGAAAGATAATTACTGTTTGGAATTATTAGTGAAAACGAAAATTCATCTCGACCCAAAAATTGGTTTCATTTAATTTCGAGTAGTTTTTAAGAGTTTGTAAAGAAATCATGGATACGAGTAAAGACTTATTTAAATATAAAAAGTTTGATTGTTGACTAGGGTTGAGTTTTAGATACGAGCGAAGAGAGCTTGTTGTAAACAACTTTCCGTCTTTAGATTATGATACGGCAAAGTTACTAGTCTCTTCCTTGTCTACCGTAGGTTTATTCTGCATTCTTGTTAACCTATCCTGGGAGACTAAACCTGGCTCCTATTAAAAGTGCATGGATTTTGTCACTAATATCTTCATCTACAGGTTGTTGAGAACAAAAATTATTTTAGACTCTGTTGTCTCACAGCGTAGACAAGTCGACAATTTAGCTCTCTATGTAAGAGACCCACTGTCAGTAGATGATTTAAAACTGGGCATGTCCCAGTTATGAGGAAAACCTGTTTTAGATTTGTCCTGTCGAGCTTTATCAAGGATTTGGTTAGTGCAAGCTCGAACTTTTAATGAGGCGCATGTTTAATTCAAGGATAGGTACTTGCCGCCATTTGCGACTTTGTTCTTCTTTGGTCCACTTGTTCACGATTAAACGATAATACCAACTAAGGCAAGAGGAATTTTTCTAGCTCATCGTCGCCTTATAAATAAAGGAAAAAAATAACATAAAATAAAGACGAGCAGCCCTCGAATACTCTCACAACGTTAGGGTCGGAAGAGAACACAAGTTCTAGAGAGTATTTACTAATAGGAAAGATGAAGAGAAGGATCTAACCAAAGACTTCATGAAAAAAGATCTAGATCCAACTACTTTCCCTCAGGAATTCCAGGCCCGTACTCCCCTACAGTCAACCCCTGATGGTTACGTAAGAGCAAAGTTGATGCTTCTTGTTTGACAAGAGTATTTGCCAACACCTTTCTCTTGATAACCTGGTATCCATCTCAGTTGACTCCAAAACACTTTTAAAGACAAAAAGTGTTAGGCATAAGTTAGGTGTAAGATTAAATATGTTAGAATAGTGATTAAGTAAGAGATAGATTTATAGTTGAAGAAGATAAGTACGCCAGGAAATCTAGTTATGTGAATTTGTAGCACATAGTGAGAAATTGTGCAAATGTTGACTAGGCCTGTTGGTTTCTATATCTGATGTGAAAAATACACATTTGGGGACGGGATATTGAAAGGTTTTAAATAAAAAGGGAGCACAAAGAGAAGGGGGTTTTCTGAGGGGGTCAGCCAAGTGGAACGGTGCCGTGGAAACATCGTAAGTAGATTTTGGTGTAGAAACGAAAGGGCTTGTTTCTGGGAAGAAGTGTGGAATGACCCACTACAGGAAAGAACACTGGTGAATTTCGAACTAATATTTGAGATGCCAGGCAGTCTAGAATCAACCAACTCTAGGGAAGGAAAAGGCAAGGAGACCATTTCTCTTTTTATATTTGAGTTTTGTTTTGAGGGTAAAGTCAGGGATTGAAATTAAATGTTTAAATATTCTAAATTGAGGAAAGCAACAGATTCTTTTGGAGATAAAATTGTGATCGATATATTTGGATTTTTGGAATAACCTAAGATCAGCTGTGTCATTTAGTATCTTGATTCCTTAAACTAGATGTAAGTGATAATCTTAGTAATTATGTGTAAAAAGATAAATATTTGATTGTGTTCCAATAAATATATGGATATGGTTCATTTATATAAAAATAATTCTAATTAAATCTACCTCTTGCTTTAGCTAATATTGTCAACTAATTTTGTTATTTCATTTGAATCCAACAACTGCAATTTTTATTCCTAACAAAAGTTATGTTAAGGAAATACGAACTGAGTCTATCACTTTAAGAATAGCTTGATTGTCAGATAAGATTAGGTAACGTTTATCATTGTTACGATTTACCCATCGTATTTTAACGTAAAATAAGACAACAAGGCTTAAATACGATGGAGTATCATCCAAGCCCACCTCTAATTTTGATTTTGGCAGATTCACTGCATATTACATATCCAGATCCTTCATTTATCTGGGACTTAATAAAGTACTAGACGAATTTCAGTTTAAACACGAAATCCAAGCTCCGAGTGAATGACACGAGCGTAGCGAATGATGGATCTATGTAGAGCACTCCGTTCTACCAATTATCAGTAGCATTTGTACATTTACTTGTATATACGATATGTACATAGGTCCCTATTGTATCCTAGAGGTATAATACACACTAAGGTACATTGTTGACACAGACTCCATGCTGACTGATATGTTTTGATTGATATTGTCAAGTGTGCATTGTAATATCGATGTATCGGTCTCTAATCTGTTAACTATGGCCTATCGAGAATGTATTCTAAAACAAAAGTTCTATTGAATGCTGTTACTCGGATATTGATTTGGCAGCCATTTAATTATACATGACGTCATTGTGTTTACACTTGTTTGATTCTACCAGAATCTTTTATCCCGTGCGACAAAATATTAGTATAGAAATATAAAGTTGTATAGTTTGAAAATGCTTGTTTACAAGATAAACCGAACTGATGTTTCTCATTTATTTGTGTTTGAAAATGTCAGTAAATGATTTATTACAAGTTTTAACTTACAGCATTTTTACTGTCCAACATATACGAGTATGATTAAATTTATGTGATGGTAGATAAAATCAATTAGGGTTTTTGTGGAAATATCCGTTTTGAGGTCACACAGACCGAAAAATCAGTTTTTGGAATGATGTCAGTTCGTCTGTAGTCTTTGCGATGTTTTACAGACCAAACGAGTTGACCAATTCTGTTCAAATTGAGTACTTTAAATTAATTTTTTAAATTCACTAATAAAGAAAATTTATTATATTTTTCCTTCTGTATAAGTAGAATAGTAGAATTTATAGAAAAATGAGAACAAGCGTTATTATATTTAGTTTTGTGAATGAGTGAGTGAGAAAGTTGGTGCAATATTTGTCTATCTAATTAAACAAAAACCATTTAACAAATTTTAATTATCCTTATTCAATTCCATACAAACATAAATACATCAAATTTATTTTACTTTACAATACCATCAGACGAACGTAGCCATAACTTATATTTCCCGAAGGTAGGAATAACTAACATATACCGTAGATACGGTACATAACTCATGTTATACATTAGAGAAAATATTTTCCTTACGGTACAATTTAACGTGTCATTGACCCAACACATAAATTTTGTTACACAAGATTTCTTGTGTTTGCAGATTATAATGTACACATGCTAACATACACGTACAAGATTTACGATGTAGCCTAAAGTACACTTTAGAATACAGATAACATAAGGTAAATGAGGTTATTCATTATATCCTTATAATGGCGCCAGTTAAGAAACAGTTAAAGTTATATTTTTACTGTTGTCGTTGTAACAGTATTAATTCAAATAGGAGATAGCAGTTGAGAGTGTAATAAAACGATGAAAAGTTGTTTTATTGTGATAACAGAATTAGAGTAAAAGAGTTTTGTAATTTATACATTTTAAAATAAACAATAAAAACAATATTACAGTAAATGTTTTACACACTCTAAAGAAAACCAACTAAAAATAATGTCGTTTAAAGGCGAAAAACCTCGGTCATCAGAGCCTTATAAAAAACTGGAAAAGAAAAGAAAATAAAGATGACTAGCCTTTCAATATTCTAATAACATCAGAGTTAGAAAATAACAAGAGTTAGTAAAGGGAAACCTGGAAGGAGAGATGAAAGGGGTCTAACTCAAGACTACAAGAAAACCCGTAGATCCAGTTAGGTTCCCTTGGGATTGCCACGCCCGTATTCATATATAGACTGCACGTCCTTGAACGTGTTGTGACTGGCAGGGCTTCTATAGACAGAAGTTCCACGAAGAGGCTCAACAGATCTCTAGAGGTTCACTGTATTGCTACCCACATCACTACTACTGGAGAGAATAATCTACTCTACTGTGCTCTACTAGAGAGTAGGGATTGCCACGCCCGTATTCATATATAGACTGCACGTCCTTGAACGTGTTGTGACTGGCAGGGCTTCTATAGACAGAAGTTCCACGAAGAGGCTCAACAGATCTCTAGAGGTTCACTGTATTGCTACCCACATCACTACTACTCGAGAGAATAATCTACTCTACTGTGCTCTACTAGAGAGTAGGGATTGCCACGCCCGTATTCATATATAGACTGCACGTCCTTGAACGTGTTGTGACTGGCAGGGCTTCTATAGACAGAAGTTCCACGAAGAGGCTCAACAGATCTCTAGAGGTTCACTGTATTGCTACCCACATCACTACTACTCGAGAGAATAATCTACTCTACTGTGCTCTACTAGAGAGTAGGGATTGCCACGCCCGTATTCATATATAGACTGCACGTCCTTGAACGTGTTGTGACTGGCAGGGCTTCTATAGACAGAAGTTCCACGAAGAGGCTCAACAGATCTCTAGAGGTTCACTGTATTGCTACCCACATCACTACTACTGGAGAGAATAATCTACTCTACTGTGCTCTACTAGAGAGTAGGGATTGCCACGCCCGTATTCATATATAGACTGCACGTCCTTGAACGTGTTGTGACTGGCAGGGCTTCTATAGACAGAAGTTCCACGAAGAGGCTCAACAGATCTCTAGAGGTTCACTGTATTGCTACCCACATCACTACTACTGGAGAGAATAATCTACTCTACTGTGCTCTACTAGAGAGTAGGGATTGCCACGCCCGTATTCATATATAGACTGCACGTCCTTGAACGTGTTGTGACTGGCAGGGCTTCTATAGACAGAAGTTCCACGAAGAGGCTCAACAGATCTCTAGAGGTTCACTGTATTGCTACCCACATCACTACTACTCGAGAGAATAATCTACTCTACTGTGCTCTACTAGAGAGTAGGGATTGCCACGCCCGTATTCATATATAGACTGCACGTCCTTGAACGTGTTGTGACTGGCAGGGCTTCTATAGACAGAAGTTCCACGAAGAGGCTCAACAGATCTCTAGAGGTTCACTGTATTGCTACCCACATCACTACTACTGGAGAGAATAATCTACTCTACTGTGCTCTACTAGAGAGTAGGGATTGCCACGCCCGTATTCATATATAGACTGCACGTCCTTGAACGTGTTGTGACTGGCAGGGCTTCTATAGACAGAAGTTCCACGAAGAGGCTCAACAGATCTCTAGAGGTTCACTGTATTGCTACCCACATCACTACTACTCGAGAGAATAATATACTCTACTGTGCTCTACTAGAGAGTAGGGATTGCCACGCCCGTATTCATATATAGACTGCACGTCCTTGAACGTGTTGTGACTGGCAGGGCTTCTATAGACAGAAGTTCCACGAAGAGGCTCAACAGATCTCTAGAGGTTCACTGTATTGCTACCCACATCACTACTACTGGAGAGAATAATCTACTCTACTGTGCTCTACTAGAGAGTAGGGATTGCCACGCCCGTATTCATATATAGACTGCACGTCCTTGAACGTGTTGTGACTGGCAGGGCTTCTATAGACAGAAGTTCCACGAAGAGGCTCAACAGATCTCTAGAGGTTCACTGTATTGCTACCCACATCACTACTACTCGAGAGAATAATCTACTCTACTGTGCTCTACTAGAGAGTAGGGATTGCCACGCCCGTATTCATATATAGACTGCACGTCCTTGAACGTGTTGTGACTGGCAGGGCTTCTATAGACAGAAGTTCCACGAAGAGGCTCAACAGATCTCTAGAGGTTCACTGTATTGCTACCCACATCACTACTACTGGAGAGAATAATCTACTCTACTGTGCTCTACTAGAGAGTAGGGATTGCCACGCCCGTATTCATATATAGACTGCACGTCCTTGAACGTGTTGTGACTGGCAGGGCTTCTATAGACAGAAGTTCCACGAAGAGGCTCAACAGATCTCTAGAGGTTCACTGTATTGCTACCCACATCACTACTACTCGAGAGAATAATATACTCTACTGTGCTCTACTAGAGAGTAGGGATTGCCACGCCCGTATTCATATATAGACTGCACGTCCTTGAACGTGTTGTGACTGGCAGGGCTTCTATAGACAGAAGTTCCACGAAGAGGCTCAACAGATCTCTAGAGGTTCACTGTATTGCTACCCACATCACTACTACTCGAGAGAATAATCTACTCTACTGTGCTCTACTAGAGAGTAGGGATTGCCACGCCCGTATTCATATATAGACTGCACGTCCTTGAACGTGTTGTGACTGGCAGGGCTTCTATAGACAGAAGTTCCACGAAGAGGCTCAACAGATCTCTAGAGGTTCACTGTATTGCTACCCACATCACTACTACTGGAGAGAATAATCTACTCTACTGTGCTCTACTAGAGAGTAGGGATTGCCACGCCCGTATTCATATATAGACTGCACGTCCTTGAACGTGTTGTGACTGGCAGGGCTTCTATAGACAGAAGTTCCACGAAGAGGCTCAACAGATCTCTAGAGGTTCACTGTATTGCTACCCACATCACTACTACTGGAGAGAATAATCTACTCTACTGTGCTCTACTAGAGAGTAGGGATTGCCACGCCCGTATTCATATATAGACTGCACGTCCTTGAACGTGTTGTGACTGGCAGGGCTTCTATAGACAGAAGTTCCACGAAGAGGCTCAACAGATCTCTAGAGGTTCACTGTATTGCTACCCACATCACTACTACTCGAGAGAATAATCTACTCTACTGTGCTCTACTAGAGAGTAGGGATTGCCACGCCCGTATTCATATATAGACTGCACGTCCTTGAACGTGTTGTGACTGGCAGGGCTTCTATAGACAGAAGTTCCACGAAGAGGCTCAACAGATCTCTAGAGGTTCACTGTATTGCTACCCACATCACTACTACTGGAGAGAATAATCTACTCTACTGTGCTCTACTAGAGAGTAGGGATTGCCACGCCCGTATTCATATATAGACTGCACGTCCTTGAACGTGTTGTGACTGGCAGGGCTTCTATAGACAGAAGTTCCACGAAGAGGCTCAACAGATCTCTAGAGGTTCACTGTATTGCTACCCACATCACTACTACTCGAGAGAATAATATACTCTACTGTGCTCTACTAGAGAGTAGGGATTGCCACGCCCGTATTCATATATAGACTGCACGTCCTTGAACGTGTTGTGACTGGCAGGGCTTCTATAGACAGAAGTTCCACGAAGAGGCTCAACAGATCTCTAGAGGTTCACTGTATTGCTACCCACATCACTACTACTGGAGAGAATAATCTACTCTACTGTGCTCTACTAGAGAGTAGGGATTGCCACGCCCGTATTCATATATAGACTGCACGTCCTTGAACGTGTTGTGACTGGCAGGGCTTCTATAGACAGAAGTTCCACGAAGAGGCTCAACAGATCTCTAGAGGTTCACTGTATTGCTACCCACATCACTACTACTCGAGAGAATAATATACTCTACTGTGCTCTACTAGAGAGTAGGGATTGCCACGCCCGTATTCATATATAGACTGCACGTCCTTGAACGTGTTGTGACTGGCAGGGCTTCTATAGACAGAAGTTCCACGAAGAGGCTCAACAGATCTCTAGAGGTTCACTGTATTGCTACCCACATCACTACTACTCGAGAGAATAATATACTCTACTGTGCTCTACTAGAGAGTAGGGATTGCCACGCCCGTATTCATATATAGACTGCACGTCCTTGAACGTGTTGTGACTGGCAGGGCTTCTATAGACAGAAGTTCCACGAAGAGGCTCAACAGATCTCTAGAGGTTCACTGTATTGCTACCCACATCACTACTACTGGAGAGAATAATCTACTCTACTGTGCTCTACTAGAGAGTAGGGATTGCCACGCCCGTATTCATATATAGACTGCACGTCCTTGAACGTGTTGTGACTGGCAGGGCTTCTATAGACAGAAGTTCCACGAAGAGGCTCAACAGATCTCTAGAGGTTCACTGTATTGCTACCCACATCACTACTACTCGAGAGAATAATCTACTCTACTGTGCTCTACTAGAGAGTAGGGATTGCCACGCCCGTATTCATATATAGACTGCACGTCCTTGAACGTGTTGTGACTGGCAGGGCTTCTATAGACAGAAGTTCCACGAAGAGGCTCAACAGATCTCTAGAGGTTCACTGTATTGCTACCCACATCACTACTACTGGAGAGAATAATCTACTCTACTGTGCTCTACTAGAGAGTAGGGATTGCCACGCCCGTATTCATATATAGACTGCACGTCCTTGAACGTGTTGTGACTGGCAGGGCTTCTATAGACAGAAGTTCCACGAAGAGGCTCAACAGATCTCTAGAGGTTCACTGTATTGCTACCCACATCACTACTACTGGAGAGAATAATCTACTCTACTGTGCTCTACTAGAGAGTAGGGATTGCCACGCCCGTATTCATATATAGACTGCACGTCCTTGAACGTGTTGTGACTGGCAGGGCTTCTATAGACAGAAGTTCCACGAAGAGGCTCAACAGATCTCTAGAGGTTCACTGTATTGCTACCCACATCACTACTACTGGAGAGAATAATCTACTCTACTGTGCTCTACTAGAGAGTAGGGATTGCCACGCCCGTATTCATATATAGACTGCACGTCCTTGAACGTGTTGTGACTGGCAGGGCTTCTATAGACAGAAGTTCCACGAAGAGGCTCAACAGATCTCTAGAGGTTCACTGTATTGCTACCCACATCACTACTACTCGAGAGAATAATATACTCTACTGTGCTCTACTAGAGAGTAGGGATTGCCACGCCCGTATTCATATATAGACTGCACGTCCTTGAACGTGTTGTGACTGGCAGGGCTTCTATAGACAGAAGTTCCACGAAGAGGCTCAACAGATCTCTAGAGGTTCACTGTATTGCTACCCACATCACTACTACTGGAGAGAATAATCTACTCTACTGTGCTCTACTAGAGAGTAGGGATTGCCACGCCCGTATTCATATATAGACTGCACGTCCTTGAACGTGTTGTGACTGGCAGGGCTTCTATAGACAGAAGTTCCACGAAGAGGCTCAACAGATCTCTAGAGGTTCACTGTATTGCTACCCACATCACTACTACTGGAGAGAATAATCTACTCTACTGTGCTCTACTAGAGAGTAGGGATTGCCACGCCCGTATTCATATATAGACTGCACGTCCTTGAACGTGTTGTGACTGGCAGGGCTTCTATAGACAGAAGTTCCACGAAGAGGCTCAACAGATCTCTAGAGGTTCACTGTATTGCTACCCACATCACTACTACTCGAGAGAATAATCTACTCTACTGTGCTCTACTAGAGAGTAGGGATTGCCACGCCCGTATTCATATATAGACTGCACGTCCTTGAACGTGTTGTGACTGGCAGGGCTTCTATAGACAGAAGTTCCACGAAGAGGCTCAACAGATCTCTAGAGGTTCACTGTATTGCTACCCACATCACTACTACTGGAGAGAATAATCTACTCTACTGTGCTCTACTAGAGAGTAGGGATTGCCACGCCCGTATTCATATATAGACTGCACGTCCTTGAACGTGTTGTGACTGGCAGGGCTTCTATAGACAGAAGTTCCACGAAGAGGCTCAACAGATCTCTAGAGGTTCACTGTATTGCTACCCACATCACTACTACTCGAGAGAATAATATACTCTACTGTGCTCTACTAGAGAGTAGGGATTGCCACGCCCGTATTCATATATAGACTGCACGTCCTTGAACGTGTTGTGACTGGCAGGGCTTCTATAGACAGAAGTTCCACGAAGAGGCTCAACAGATCTCTAGAGGTTCACTGTATTGCTACCCACATCACTACTACTCGAGAGAATAATCTACTCTACTGTGCTCTACTAGAGAGTAGGGATTGCCACGCCCGTATTCATATATAGACTGCACGTCCTTGAACGTGTTGTGACTGGCAGGGCTTCTATAGACAGAAGTTCCACGAAGAGGCTCAACAGATCTCTAGAGGTTCACTGTATTGCTACCCACATCACTACTACTGGAGAGAATAATCTACTCTACTGTGCTCTACTAGAGAGTAGGGATTGCCACGCCCGTATTCATATATAGACTGCACGTCCTTGAACGTGTTGTGACTGGCAGGGCTTCTATAGACAGAAGTTCCACGAAGAGGCTCAACAGATCTCTAGAGGTTCACTGTATTGCTACCCACATCACTACTACTGGAGAGAATAATCTACTCTACTGTGCTCTACTAGAGAGTAGGGATTGCCACGCCCGTATTCATATATAGACTGCACGTCCTTGAACGTGTTGTGACTGGCAGGGCTTCTATAGACAGAAGTTCCACGAAGAGGCTCAACAGATCTCTAGAGGTTCACTGTATTGCTACCCACATCACTACTACTCGAGAGAATAATCTACTCTACTGTGCTCTACTAGAGAGTAGGGATTGCCACGCCCGTATTCATATATAGACTGCACGTCCTTGAACGTGTTGTGACTGGCAGGGCTTCTATAGACAGAAGTTCCACGAAGAGGCTCAACAGATCTCTAGAGGTTCACTGTATTGCTACCCACATCACTACTACTGGAGAGAATAATCTACTCTACTGTGCTCTACTAGAGAGTAGGGATTGCCACGCCCGTATTCATATATAGACTGCACGTCCTTGAACGTGTTGTGACTGGCAGGGCTTCTATAGACAGAAGTTCCACGAAGAGGCTCAACAGATCTCTAGAGGTTCACTGTATTGCTACCCACATCACTACTACTCGAGAGAATAATATACTCTACTGTGCTCTACTAGAGAGTAGGGATTGCCACGCCCGTATTCATATATAGACTGCACGTCCTTGAACGTGTTGTGACTGGCAGGGCTTCTATAGACAGAAGTTCCACGAAGAGGCTCAACAGATCTCTAGAGGTTCACTGTATTGCTACCCACATCACTACTACTCGAGAGAATAATATACTCTACTGTGCTCTACTAGAGAGTAGGGATTGCCACGCCCGTATTCATATATAGACTGCACGTCCTTGAACGTGTTGTGACTGGCAGGGCTTCTATAGACAGAAGTTCCACGAAGAGGCTCAACAGATCTCTAGAGGTTCACTGTATTGCTACCCACATCACTACTACTGGAGAGAATAATCTACTCTACTGTGCTCTACTAGAGAGTAGGGATTGCCACGCCCGTATTCATATATAGACTGCACGTCCTTGAACGTGTTGTGACTGGCAGGGCTTCTATAGACAGAAGTTCCACGAAGAGGCTCAACAGATCTCTAGAGGTTCACTGTATTGCTACCCACATCACTACTACTCGAGAGAATAATCTACTCTACTGTGCTCTACTAGAGAGTAGGGATTGCCACGCCCGTATTCATATATAGACTGCACGTCCTTGAACGTGTTGTGACTGGCAGGGCTTCTATAGACAGAAGTTCCACGAAGAGGCTCAACAGATCTCTAGAGGTTCACTGTATTGCTACCCACATCACTACTACTGGAGAGAATAATCTACTCTACTGTGCTCTACTAGAGAGTAGGGATTGCCACGCCCGTATTCATATATAGACTGCACGTCCTTGAACGTGTTGTGACTGGCAGGGCTTCTATAGACAGAAGTTCCACGAAGAGGCTCAACAGATCTCTAGAGGTTCACTGTATTGCTACC
Organism: Aphrophora alni; assembly: GCA_963513935.1. Taxonomy (NCBI): domain Eukaryota; kingdom Metazoa; phylum Arthropoda; class Insecta; order Hemiptera; family Aphrophoridae; genus Aphrophora; species Aphrophora alni. Next base: position 97,177,355 of record OY740769.1, on the reverse strand, counting down.
CACATCACTACTACTCGAGAGAATAATATACTCTACTGTGCTCTACTAGAGAGTAGGGATTGCCACGCCCGTATTCATATATAGACTGCACGTCCTTGAACGTGTTGTGACTGGCAGGGCTTCTATAGACAGAAGTTCCACGAAGAGGCTCAACAGATCTCTAGAGGTTCACTGTATTGCTACCCACATCACTACTACTCGAGAGAATAATCTACTCTACTGTGCTCTACTAGAGAGTAGGGATTGCCACGCCCGTATTCATATATAGACTGCACGTCCTTGAACGTGTTGTGACTGGCAGGGCTTCTATAGACAGAAGTTCCACGAAGAGGCTCAACAGATCTCTAGAGGTTCACTGTATTGCTACCCACATCACTACTACTGGAGAGAATAATCTACTCTACTGTGCTCTACTAGAGAGTAGGGATTGCCACGCCCGTATTCATATATAGACTGCACGTCCTTGAACGTGTTGTGACTGGCAGGGCTTCTATAGACAGAAGTTCCACGAAGAGGCTCAACAGATCTCTAGAGGTTCACTGTATTGCTACCCACATCACTACTACTGGAGAGAATAATCTACTCTACTGTGCTCTACTAGAGAGTAGGGATTGCCACGCCCGTATTCATATATAGACTGCACGTCCTTGAACGTGTTGTGACTGGCAGGGCTTCTATAGACAGAAGTTCCACGAAGAGGCTCAACAGATCTCTAGAGGTTCACTGTATTGCTACCCACATCACTACTACTCGAGAGAATAATCTACTCTACTGTGCTCTACTAGAGAGTAGGGATTGCCACGCCCGTATTCATATATAGACTGCACGTCCTTGAACGTGTTGTGACTGGCAGGGCTTCTATAGACAGAAGTTCCACGAAGAGGCTCAACAGATCTCTAGAGGTTCACTGTATTGCTACCCACATCACTACTACTGGAGAGAATAATCTACTCTACTGTGCTCTACTAGAGAGTAGGGATTGCCACGCCCGTATTCATATATAGACTGCACGTCCTTGAACGTGTTGTGACTGGCAGGGCTTCTATAGACAGAAGTTCCACGAAGAGGCTCAACAGATCTCTAGAGGTTCACTGTATTGCTACCCACATCACTACTACTGGAGAGAATAATATACTCTACTGTGCTCTACTAGAGAGTAGGGATTGCCACGCCCGTATTCATATATAGACTGCACGTCCTTGAACGTGTTGTGACTGGCAGGGCTTCTATAGACAGAAGTTCCACGAAGAGGCTCAACAGATCTCTAGAGGTTCACTGTATTGCTACCCACATCACTACTACTGGAGAGAATAATCTACTCTACTGTGCTCTACTAGAGAGTAGGGATTGCCACGCCCGTATTCATATATAGACTGCACGTCCTTGAACGTGTTGTGACTGGCAGGGCTTCTATAGACAGAAGTTCCACGAAGAGGCTCAACAGATCTCTAGAGGTTCACTGTATTGCTACCCACATCACTACTACTCGAGAGAATAATCTACTCTACTGTGCTCTACTAGAGAGTAGGGATTGCCACGCCCGTATTCATATATAGACTGCACGTCCTTGAACGTGTTGTGACTGGCAGGGCTTCTATAGACAGAAGTTCCACGAAGAGGCTCAACAGATCTCTAGAGGTTCACTGTATTGCTACCCACATCACTACTACTCGAGAGAATAATCTACTCTACTGTGCTCTACTAGAGAGTAGGGATTGCCACGCCCGTATTCATATATAGACTGCACGTCCTTGAACGTGTTGTGACTGGCAGGGCTTCTATAGACAGAAGTTCCACGAAGAGGCTCAACAGATCTCTAGAGGACTCACTGTATTGCAACCCACATCACTACTACTCGAGAGAATAATCTACTCTACTGTGCTCTACTAAAGAGTAAAGAGAGAAATCTATTCCAATACTACATGAAAAAAGGTGTAGACTAGGACCTTAGGATTGTCACACCCTACTCACTATAGTGAGCCTCCGAGAGCTACATTTCTTCCTATTTGTCATTTTACAATCTATTTAGCAAGTACGATGGTAAACAAATTTAAAATCAGTTTGTAAATTTTAAAATGGCGCCAGTTTTTAAAGGTTTTCGTAAATAACTTCTTAGTTATATCCATTACAATAGGTCGCAGTAGTAAAATATGTCTAGGTTTAAAATCTGTATATTTACCTCAAAGGATCACTATAGTGAGTGAAGGTTTAGAAATCCAGAGTGTATCTAGTTGGATCTACACTTTTTTCTTCTAATATTAGGTTAAATTCCTCTGTTTAATCTTTCCTATCAGGTCTCTTTTGACCAAATTTTGTTCTTTTCCAACTCTAATGCTGTTAAAGTATTAGAGGGGAAATTAATAAACGACGTTTCGAGGAGTCTAGATCAAATCTCGTCAGCAAGTCAAAAAACTTAAATGACAAAACACGAAAGAGACCAACATCCTAGGACTATCTTGGAAACTAAAACGTGTAAACTAAGAAAGGAAGAAAGGCTAAAACTATCTAAGCCTGAGCATTCAAAATAACAAAGACCATACAAATGAGATCACGAAAAACCACAGAACCGTACAACAAGACAAGAAATGTCAACACCAAATTGAGCACAGTTCGTACATTTGTGTGACTAAAAATCAGGGTTTTAAGTCAAACGAATAGGTCAAAACTGTTTTTTTTTTGGAGTGAACAACCTTTTCTCCTCTCTCTCAAGAGTAAATCGCGTGACCTTGTGTTCATGCCTTGCGGAGAATTGACAGGAAATTCTATTTAAAGTGGAGGAATTTGTCTAAATAGAAGCTATAACGGTTTTGTTTGGTTAATGGGAATGTCTGAAGCTTTATATCACCTAACAGAATTAATTTATATTTTTTCCTTCAGGAGCCAGCTTGAGAGATTATTGCTGGATCTACACATTGCTTCATATAATATTGGGTTGGATCCCTCTCTTTCACCTTTCCTATCCGGTCTCGCTAGACCAACAATTGTTCTTTACCGACCGTAACGCTATTGTTATTCCAGAGTGGAGGGGTCTACACTATATGTTCTTTTCTTCTTTATTTAAAGGGATGATGACCAAAATGTTTTTCACCTTTAATCGATAAGACAAAAAATAAATTAAATCTCCACGTAATGATAAATGTACGATAAAATAAGAGATATATCGCTAATAAACATAATTTTTAATTGTATAACCTCAACTTAGCAGAAGTCAACTGATAGGAGGTTAGTCACGTAGTCCTACTGTGCACGTACCTTGTTTCAATTCTTATTTGGAACCCTCTTTCAAGGAAGGGCTTAAGGTGAAATTTAAAGGACTACGGTACGGTTAAAGTCAACGTGTAATTGTCTACCCTTAAAGTCAAATATCTGATCTTATTTAAATTTAACTGTTGGTTTATCTTTGTAAATCTCCAATTTTGTCAAACGCTTCGTGAATATATTACGCAATTTACGATGGGAACCGAAAATACGGAAGTAGGTATTAGTCGTAATTCATTCATTAATTCTAAGCTGTATTTATTCTGTTACTTTTTACTTCCTGATATGTAAGGGGGAAAAACACCGGTGAGATATCCTCTGAGTCCAAAAAAAATCCTTCGAGGAGAAATTCATTTAAGAGACCTTCTGAGTCCAAAATAGTCCTTAGCCGAAAAATCAATATAACCTAAGATTTAAGAGATCCACTGCGGAAAAATCCATTTAAGAGATCCACTGAGTCCAAAATAGTACCTCGCCGAAAAATCCGTTTAAGAGATCTTCGGCGTCGAAAAAAGTCCTTCGAGAAAAAACCCGTTTAGAGTTCTCCTGAGTTTAAAAAAGTCTTTCGCGGAAAAATCCGTTTAAGCGATCTTATGAGTCCAAAGAAGTCCTTAGCGGAAAAATCCTTTAGACTCTTTAGACAATATCGTGACTCTTTTTCATTTATTCGATAGCTCAAAATTTGGGAGAATCTGCCATAACACAAAAGCACAAAAATACCATTTTTCTCCAAATCTAAAGTAGCACATAAGTAGGCTAATCAACATGTATTGGGTGACATCTCTTCAAAAATTCCGGTTAAAAACACAAAAATCGACCACGAAATTGTTAAAGACACAATTTCTAACAACCGCCTCAACCAATTCGATTCAAATATTGATGTTACACGATGAATAAATGGACCCAAACTATTTAAGGCCATCTAGAGTTAGTCGTTTGATTATTGTAGCTCATGAATCACCGAAGATGACGACAATGTCGTTGAAACACGTTTGATTTAACGATTGTATTTGTGAGAAATTTTGTTTTATTTTAATAGAAAAATAAATATTTTCTTACAAAATGGTTTCCCTCAATGATATAGTTTACATTTGAAAATGCATGTTTACACAGATCCCATATGTTACATGTTAAGTCTTAACAACATTTATTCTTTGAAACATAAACTTGTTTAAGATGTTTATGGTTAACATACATTAGAGGGATTTGAATAAACGAAGAAAATATTTAAAGGAAATACGATTTAAGACATAGAATTATATTGTATATCATGTACAATAAGTGATAAACATTTGTAATATTTTATGACATCAGCAAATATGTTATAATCTCTCATACGATTTACAATGAATGTATTTATCAAAATTAGCAAGCTAAACTATAGTCGTGACTACCTCTGGCATGCGGTTCTATCCAGGGTACATCTAGATACCTCACTGGCTCACTCGTAATGAGTGCGGGTTGGGGAAACCAGAGGAACACTAGCTGAATCTATACCTTAGTCTTGGGTTAGATGCCTCTATTTCATCTTTCCTAACAGGTCTCTCTTGATCAACTCTTCTTCTTTTCCGGCTCTGGTGTTATTAGAGGACTAGGAGTCATTATTTTATTTTCTTATAAGACGATGATGACCGAGATATTTATCGCCTAAAAACAACGAGGAAAAAATGTACCTCTAGTTCTCGGACTTTCATGACAGCGTCATCTTCATGCCTCAATTTACATCTAGCGTCCTTATTTTTTCATTTCGTGGTGTTTATTCCCATATTTTCTTAGGCCACTTCTCCTATTCTTTAGTTTTTATACTATCTATGCAAATTTCCATCTTCTTTCTTATGTGAGCGGTTCCTCACTCTATTCTTCCTTGTTTTCCTGCAACACTATTTTCAGTAGGTCATATATATATAGTGTCAATTTTTAACGTGTTTGTTATATCTGACAGGTCTGCTCCGTATGTGCCGATACTCTCAACAGCGTGATTTTAGGTTATAATTCTATCACTTTATAAATGCTTGTCGTCCACAGTAGACTGTTCAGTTCACAACTTTATGCCTTGTCTCTTAAGATGTATTCGCTACTTCTACACTAATTACTTTTACTCCCGGAGATTTACAAGAAGTTGTCAACTTTTTGACAATTCCGAGGGGCCCTAGCTGGATCTAAACTTTTTTTTCGTGTAGTCTTGGAATAGATATTTTTTTAATTTTTCTTATCTGGCCTATCTTGACCGTTTTTTCGATCCTGACGTTATTATTCGAAGGTTGGGGGGGATCTATATTTTATCCATTGTTTTGTATAAGGTGATGGATGATAACCAAAAGGTTTTTCGCCTTTAAACAACAAGGGGGAAAATGCTCCCAGTGAAAATTATTTTACCGCCCGAAAATAGGTACAGTTTTACCGGGATTTAACACAGTCTTCTTTAAGGAATAATCTATATCGAATCAATGATCACCCAGAATAATCTTGTCATCAGTAAAATGCAGAGTATTTAAATAATAAAATTTTTTTAAATCTTGGAGAATATATACTTTTCTAAAGAGTTCCTTAATTCAAAAAATGGTCACGCGGGTATAAGCTTGAGTTTTTCGCAGTGAGGACCAAAATTCGAGCCCCGGTTAACCCAGTTTTTTCGCTCAGTGATGAAAGTTTCCATCCTTCATTAGACACGTATAAAGTAAAAAAAATAAATTCTGCGCAATGAAATGTTGTTTAAAAGAGTTTGTATTTTTAAATAATCCCAACGTTTCGTAAAAACGACAATACAGTCTATGTTTGTGGAAATTGTGATCTTTAAAGGATTTACTAACAATACACACACAGGCAAAAAAAAAACGTGAATAAGTATTTCCATACATAAAATTGGTGTATTTCATAGTCTCGGATGTCAATGTTAGGATTAGGGAAAGCTAAATAGCTAGATTTATCGTACACTAGAAATTGGTTCGTACTACCAAAGTGGAAACTTGCGGAATTATTTGTCCCTACATGTTTACAGTGCTTATAAAATATCACGCAAGTTGATAAGATTTTACTTCTTAGTTTTAATTTTAGACACATGTATGCCACATCAAGTTTTGTAAAAAAAAAACTCCAATTAATAATTCCTAGAAGTAAGAAATTCATTACAACAATGACTATTTCCAAATACTTCAACTAAGTAGTGTTTTCCCTCCTATTTACATATAAATAAATTTAGAATTGACAATAATTTGAGTTTTCTACAAATGGTAAATCGAATGTTTTTTTCGTTAATTTAACTTTACATTTGGATAAGAAAGCGTTAACGTTTCAAACAACTGCATTAGTTTCTCGTCTTATTGTCTTGGTACTTCTTAATGAACGTTATTTATTAAAAGTAATAATATTCCTTTATGACCTGTGAACATTCGACTGTCGAAGAACAAATGGTAGTAATGGCCGTATCAAACAGATTGCTGGACATATTCATATAGTACTACCTTTGAATATTATTTCCCTTCCGAAATATTAAAGACGTTAAAAGGACGTTCAGTAAAGTTTAGTTGACAAAGGAAGGAATGATATAAATAAAAGGGTTTTCGTGTGATCCTGTGGAACGAGTCTCCATAAAACAATAAGCTGACCTCTCCAGCAATGACCTGACTGTTTTTATGGCACTATTAAGACTAGTAAATTTTATCTGGGTAATAATTTAAAACTCCCCCTATATTAATAATAATAAGTACATTTCACGTCGTATAAGAGCTATAAAGAGTGTTCCAATAATCTGTACGCATGCGTCAGATTCTGTTATTCGTCATATAATGTTTATATTTATGCGTTCTCGCATGTAAAGAAAAACAGAAATGTTTGATAATTAGTCAAACAAATCGATAGACAAAACTCGATGGTTTTTGAAGCCTGCGCACTAGCACCGGAACAAAAAGTAGAACTATGTTACATTCTGCCAATCTTAGCTTGTTTATTATTTATATTTATTGACGCGTTTCGGATTTCCTCCATCTTCGAGACCTACTTTAGTACTGGATTCGTCGTCTGTACTACCTACTTTAGTACTAACTCGTCTATACTGTACAGCTACACCACGCCTCCTACCACCAGGTTCCGCCTCCCGTGTTATTTCCTTTGGTGGATTTACCTAATTTTGGAACATTACAGATTGGTTATAAATCTTTTAGTTAAGAATATTTTCCCCGTTCATCTTAGTTTAAAAACCATTAGAAATAGATGTCTTGTTACATGCCTAGAGAATTACGAGCAAGAACTTGGGACCTTACTTATGACTTTTATTTTATTTTTAGACACATATGTACAACAGACATTTTTTGAAAAAACCTTCAATACATTTTTTAATACCATTTGATTTGTTTCTTTGTGAAACTAACCTACATTTTTAGAACCAATTATTTATTACCAAATTTGGTTACAACTAATGAAAAATTACGACAGCTAGAGTGGAAAATCTGTAAGAATCGAAAAAGTCTTTTATAAAAAAGAACGTAAGATTTTGTGATATTCCTGGCTAAAGAAATTGTTCAATCTATCTTTACACCTAATATTTCTGAAAACTAGAAACGTATGTATGCCTATTTAACACACATGAATTAAATTATAAATGTAAGTTTTAGGAGGTTACTATTGTCATCCTTACTTTAAATAGAAGACGTGCAAAGTGGAAACTTGAATTTATATATATTCATTGTTTTGAGTCTTAGATCTACATATATTATATAATAGAATATTATATTATTACAATACAATGGTCTTCTAGGAAGTACTACATAGACAAGAAGTAGATCATTAATTGTGAGATTGAATTAAAATATTATTGTATAAATTTTTTTTTAATGTTTGGCGTGCACAACAAAAGTACGAAACGAGTGTAATATTAAGTGACGTGTTTAAAGTTAAATGAGTTTTTAAGTGCATATAAAGAACTAGCCTAATGATTCTGCCTGTGACAATGAAATATGTAGCCACGTATAATTAAGGTATAGTAAAACAAAGACTACAATTGACATAAAGTAAATATTGTAGTATAGAGTTTATATTTCATTAAATCAGAAACTGATAACTGGCCGTTACAACTACTTCAGTTTACAGTATTATTTCCCTCCTGTTAATATATAAATATCATTAGGTAATACAGACAATTCACAATTCGTGTTTTTTACAACTGATAGGATGCTTATAAACAAATCGCCCATTACAAGAGTTTATCTCTACGTTTCGACAAGTGGTAAGACTGCATACGACTGTATGAATCAGATTCAACTAATATTATGCACCCTTAACTAGTGGGAAAAGGAATTGCTTTTGTAAAGCTTAATATCGATTTGGACAATATCTGGCAAGGGGAGGACGAAGCGTGGAGGGGAGATGGAAGCGATAAGTCAGAAACTTTGAATAGCTATGTCGATTAAGGACGACGTGAAAGCCGGTTGACCTTCCTGGCCACTACATACCGACACCCACGCGCCATCCAGTAAGGATGTATTAGACAAAAGTTCAATAGCCATTGTTATTTGATGTTTACTGACAAAGAGCCGATGCGATGATGAGAATCACTACAAATCGTTTGATTGAAGCCTTTCAAATTCCTTTCATTAAAGGTAAATCCGGAAATCCGTTGCGACTCTGAAAAGTGTTGAACAATGTCAGTGGAATATTGTGACTGTCCTTCGGTACAATGATATCACGTGATATTGCCTAACATCCAAGTTTACATCCTCAACAAACTCGCTGCGATAAAAAAACAAAACAGTGGAAACTTTATCACTTAGTCTATATCAAAACCAAATAAAAACAAACAAAAAATAAACGTCATCAAAAATGTCATGTAGTGTTACGTAACACTTTTATCACATAGTCCTGGGTGAGATCCTTCTTTTCCTTATGAAGTCTCCCTTGACCATATCTTGTTCTTTTCGGATACCAACACTACTAGAGTATTCGAGGGCTAGGAGTCACTATTTTACGCTCTTTTTAAGGTGGTAATAATCGAGACGTTTTCGAACTAGAAAAAAAGAAAAGTCCGCCATTTTGAACTTTACCGATATTTTGAGAAAAAAATTTAACGCACGACTGTAGCCATTAAAAAATTAACAAATGGTAAAATTAATTCGAAAATTAAAAAAATCTTTAACACAGTTTCAAGATACAACAATAAATATTGAAGTTTTCACTAAAAAAAAAGTTAATTTACAGTATAACCTACAAAGTAAAATAAAATAAATTTTAAAACCTCTAACAATCTACATTTTGATTGAATTAATTTAAATTTGGGTACCGGTACTCAGAATATTTTTAGAAAACCCCATTTTTCTGATGTTTTTATTAGAGGTTGTTTTACCATAAATATTTTGTTTAAACAGACCATTCCAAGTATTGCTTGAGATATTAAAATGTTTGTAGTTTACTTTATAACTTATATTAAAATATTTATGATCAAAAGTTTTCCATTTACTTTTAAAGTTTTATAGATTATTAAAATAGTTTAGCCTTTTATAACTCTCTCAAGATGATATCGTACACGCTCTACAATTGATTTTACATTTGCGATGATGCTTATACTTAATGAGGTATTTGAATCAATTGAAATTTAAAGTGCATTTCACCGAAGTCTATTTATACGAAATTATTTAGAATGAAACAAAAACCAACAGAATAGATTAAATTAGGTTTGCTATAAAATCGTAAATCTTTAGATCCAACTTTATTCACTGAACAAACTGATATAAGGGCACTGCACAAACTTTTTCATATCCGTAAATGAAACCAAATATTAATAAAGCTTAAAATTTACTTATATATATATTTTATTTGTTGTTTAAAGGCAAAAAACCTCTCGATCATCATCAACTAAAAAGGGGGAAAAAAGGTACAAAATGAAGACCCCCCCCCATTTCTAGTCATGGTCGGAACAGAAAAAGATCTGATAGGAGAGAGAGAGAGAGAGAGAGAGAGAGAGAGAGAGAGAGAGAGAGAGAGAGAGAGAGAATTATACGACGTTTCGAGAATATAAATCAACTCTCGTTTTCAAGTAAAAAACCCCAAAACATGAAGTAATAAAACTAGTTTGATTTAATTACAACAAACGTTTTCAGGTTAATTCACAGCAAGGCATGACTACAAGGTAAATTAATGAGAGAAGGAAATAAAAGATTGTTCAACACGCGATAAAACCGTGTTTGACATTTCTTGTATTAGTGCGTAGTTTTGTCAACTTGTGAATTTTCCTTCTTACTTTTGTATAAATTCTTAGTACTTTTGACATCTCAGGACTAGTTTTAGGCCTGGGTTCCTTTCTCAGGTTACTAGTTTAGTTTTCAAAATGATAGGTTTTCCAACTGATAACGAGAGTTCGATATATACTTATTATCATGTAATACGTCGTAAATTAACGTTCATAAATGGTAGAAAATGTTCGAATTAACTATATTAAATGAGTATTCCAACGTTATCCAATTTAAAAAAAAAAACAGAATTAGGGTTAGTTTCCTTATTTACAAATTACAAACAATATTTTGATTTTTTGGGGGTATGGAATTTTGGTTTGAATTACCCATTCCAAATATTTGATCAAATCGGACTTGTTTGGTTATCATCATTATAAAATTGGTTTGGTTATCAAATTTAAGTATAAATATAGCTCAAAAATCCGGATCGATTATGGAGAAATATGGTATATTTGAATATTATGATCATATCTCAAAAAGTTTTATTGTATTTTCAAATTTTGAATAATTTAAAATTTGAGGGTGAAAAATAATTGTTACAACCAAAAAAAAATACAAATCTTGTCAATATCAAAAGTTACTAAAACATCCTTAAGAGTTTAAATAGGACGTATTTTTGGCCTCCATCAGACGAGCCAGAAAAAATTAATTTTTCAAAAAAAAAAAGTTTTTTAGCCACGAAAAAAAATGTTGCTTTTCAAACTTTTAATACTGTTTTATACATTACAGTTCATCCATGTTTCAATTCAGTTGTTTTAGGTGCGTAAATTTGAATTCTTGAAACGCCTTAACTTTGTATTTTCACAAATTTGTTATAGCTACTAAACGGTTAACAAACTCAACCAACAAACGGTTAAATATCAACTAATTTCAAAGAATAAAAATGTCTTAAAATAATGTGTTTTATTCAAAAATTCCCGTAAGAAAATTTAGAGTTGATCGTTATTTTGGAAAAAATGGCACGTGATATGATACCTCTAGTTATAACTAAGATACTCCTGGGTTTATCTTTTAAAGATTTTGTATAACTTTTTTATTTGTCAAGTAAAAACAGCGGCCACATCTGCTTCAATCAACCTGTTATACTGTGACTAAGAGGAAAAACACTCATTAAACTGAAATATTTAAAATAGTCACAATGATTTTATGATATCTAAGACTTAAACTTTGGAGTTTTCTTCAACATTTTCCGTTTTATACACGAGTTGAAAAATTTTAAATAAAATTGTCATAAGTAAAGTTTTACAACACGAAGCACCAAATAGTTTTGTTTAATCACTGTAGCAGATACGTACTTTGATGACATACTATACAGATACTGTACATCACGATTATGTCACATGATCCCTCCTACACTACTCTCGTGCTACACGAGTGCTCGCGTGATCGTCTCCCTTACTACCGGAACGACAGTTAGATGTGTGATTAGGCCTAGGGTATCATTAAGGAAGATCTGATTAAATGCCGACCGGAAATCACATAATCTACCGGAAATGAGGGGAAATCTAGGTAGGTAATTTCATCTTTTTATAACATATATTTGATTTTTTTTAAAATTTCATAATTAGATTTATAATAAAGTTAGGCCTATGACCTAACGGTTTATGAGTATTGTATACTGTGTCCATATTGAGATGGAGATAAATTGTACACATTATTAACGTAAATTATATCATGTGGCGCAAAATGCCGGCAGAACAGTTTATCGGTGGGTCAGCGCATCCATGCCCCGTCGACGTATATCTAGCCGTCAGAACCAGAATTCGCCACTATTTACACCACGATGATGGGGCAACACCGTAACTTTTTGTCCAAACGAAACTTGATCCTGGGAACTCTCATGCATCAATCAAAAGTACTAGCCACTAATTCAACGCGAGGGCTTAATTAGAACGTGTCATTACGAGAAAATAAAATATTTTTAGTCTGACATATTGTTACCATTTAGAGAGTGATGGGGAAAAAATCAACTTCAAGATTTTGAGAATATATTCGTTTGAAGCTCCCTATCTACAAAAATCGTTTTTACCAATAGGCTATGTTTTTCGAGCTGTAAATTAAACTTAAGGATCGATTTTGAAATCTTCAATCTTATTTGGGGGGGGGGGGTCGATTTCCAAACGATTATGATATATATTTCCTAAGTAACGTCTAAGAAGTCCAAAATTGCTACTTCAGGAGTTATTTAAAAAAAATACAAAACGAACAATGTAATTCATCCTAAAAGATCTGATAACTTAAATTTACTAAACTACAACTGTTCAACCTAATTATTGAGATTCACATTGTATGGTTAGGGGACTTTTTCTTAAACACAATTTTAACACATATTTTAAAAATCAGCCAAAACGATAATACTTTGATATTAATATATTATGTATCTCAAGAAACACAAAAAAGAATTATTGTAAATTCATGTAGGTTCTAAATAAGTAAGAACTATCAATTGTCTTTATCATACATGATAACGAATTTTATTTTTCAAGTAGCCAAACAATCAACGGATAGTAGACCATAACTTATGTTCTAAATTCCACTATAATTATAGTTACTCATATATTTAATAATAGTACAATACTGATTTATTTTGTAGGTTATGTATAAAAAAATATAAAAAAATCACGTTATCCCCCGTGGTGAATTAATCTTTTCGTGCCCCTATTATTTAGGTTTCTTATCTTATATTGGTGCATTGCGGGTTGCATACCTTGCCCCATGTCTCATAGGTAGAAATTTCTGCCAATTCGCAAGCTGCGCGAACGTCCAGTAGAACACAGTGTGCTGGGAGCGACAGTAGAGATGAGTTGTAGGCTACTTGTACTGTTTGTGAATTTTTTCTTGGTTTCCTTGTGTCTCTCGAAAATGGTCGGCTAACCTTCTTTTAGACGAGTATGGTGACCCAAAGGAGCCTTTATTAAAAAGGGGACACGCGGATTTCCCGAAATAATGAATAGTTACGCAAATAAAACAAGACATGGCTTACAGCCACGTAAAGCGTTCGACCGCCATTTGCTCGTAAATAGTTAAGTACGACATTAATTTGGTATTTTAGTGTTTATCAAAGCAAGTTAGTGTTGTTGATTTAGACCTATGTTGAGACTGACCATTTGGGCGAACGATTCGGCTTCTTAATGACGTATCATTATACCTTAGTATAAATTATAATAAGTCCCGGTTTATATAATCCCGCTTATATTAATATTATAACTCCCCCTAACGACGATAACCCCCCTACACTATATATCACCTTTCCAATTCTTATCTACTGCAAACATAATGTATTAGCCTATATTTCAAATTTAACTCAAGAAGGAATTCAAAATTTATTAAGAGCACACATTTTACGATTATCTTCAAAACAGGCTATAAGTTAGGCCTGCTAATGTTTTCTCAAAACTGGTTTGAGAAGTTTTAAAGCGGATACATCATCTCAGCTGGTTATTAATGTATTTACAAGTGTTTTAAAAACGTAATTGCATTTTAATAGGGTTTAACTTTTAGCCGATCGTATCTGTTGACAACGGCAGCTTTACAGTATTCCACATTGTGCGACTCACCCACTTCTACTGGGAGGTCATGTTTTTATTATATTCAGCTATAGTGGTTTCTGCATCGTGGTCCACAAAATTCCTTCTATACTGTATAATAAATAAATCAAGTCAGTCGACAAAAATATTATGTTATAAAACTTCGTGTGGGATATATTTTGAATAACATCCAAGTTGAATCTAGGAATAAGTTATTTGTATATTAATTGAAAAAAATAATAAAATTGATATATGCAATCGTAGTACTTACAATGTAAAACTAAAAGATCCTATAACAGTAATTAAAAGTTGGTTTCTTGAGACTAGAAAGAAATGTTAAATTGTATGCAAGATGAAGACGTCCTATCCAGTAAGATTAGTTTGATTCAAACAGTTGTTACACAGGTTTTGTCAGCCTTGTAATTGTATATATCATAACTTGCTTCTAGGCTAGGCCATGACGGGACTCTTAGATCTGTTCGCTTCGCTCATCAATGTGTCTTTATATACAGGGTGATTCAAAAAGGACTTTACAACTTTGAAAATTCATATAAAATTATTCCTTTGTTTTCCAAGAGAGAACCATCAACGGGATAGTGAACCTTGATATGTTGCAACAATTTTTGATACCACAGATCGATGAGGATGACCGAGAACAAAATGTTTACTTCATGCAAAATGGCGCGCCACCACACTATCTGACTGACGTCCGGGATATTTTCAATGACCACTTTCTAGGTCAGAGGATTGGCCGTGCTGCGCCAATTGCATGCCCCACGTTCCCAAAAACCTGACACCGCTAGACTTTTTCTTCTGGGGTTTCATAAGAGATAAGGTGTACGTACCTTCTTTGCCGGCCACTCTACCTGAACTTAGAGCAAGAATTTACGTTGCCGCTGAGTAAATTATACGTGAAATGCTAGTGCGAGTCTGGGAAGAAATCGAGTACCGATGGGATGTCTGCAGGATAACCAACGGAAGCCACATAGAACATCTTTAGTTTAAGGTAAAAAAAACTTGTAGTGTTTTCCTTTAAAACAACACCAAAACCAGCTCTGTACCTTGTTTCATTAAATTTATATGAATTTTCAAAATTGTAAAGTTCATTTTGAAACACCCTGTATAATAATAACTACTTTCTGATCTTACTACTTTTTTCTGAAACTAACCTTCTACAATTCAATTTGATCATCAAATTTGTTGAACATGAGATACTAATATCGAGTGCTGGAATAAGAAATATTTCTAAGTTAATATTTCGTGCTAAAGAAATCGTTTAACTTATCGTAATAACACCAAATTTGTATTCAAAAATGTATAATATATCAAAAAACTTCAAGATAGTAGGGGATACGAACCCGTGGGATCTACAGTTTTTATTGTAGTCTTCAGTTAGATCCCTTTACTTCATCGTATCTCGTCTCGTCTTTGCCAGCTTTTGTTCCCTGACACTATTGAATATTCCAGAACTAGGGATTTATATTTTGTTTTCATCTTCCTTTTTTATAAAAAAAAGGCTATAATGACCGAGAGGTTTTTCAGCTTTAAACAAAGAAACAAAATCGATTAGGCTTACGAACATTCCTATCAAGGAGTGCACACGTACAACATAAATAAAAAATAGATGACGACTCTGAAGAACTAAGGCCGACTAGAAATTTTTTCAATGTGGTTAATATATCATTCCCGTAGCAGTTCTCTAACATTGCCAATAAGAATTTACTAAGAATTGTTATTCCCAATTTTTCCACGATCATTGGTCAAAACCTTAAAGTTTTGAGCACCTACTTAGAACACACACATTAATTTTAATAATAAAAATTGTCTCTCATTCTTAAAGAATAATGTGTTTCGCTGTGTAAAATACTTGTCGGTTCAACTATCGATAAGTAAGTAATGATATAATTTCAATATATTTCTATAATCAATGAGATCGAAAATTTTTAAAATTCTCCAACGAATTAAAAATAATTTTTGCAATAAAATTAATCCCCGTATATCTTAAACTAATATAGATTGTCATTTTGCATCCAATGATACCACTCTATCATCTATAACAGAACAGAAATTATTGCTAAGATAACTATAAATTATTGCAAAAAACATGCTAACCTAACCTAACCTAACCTGTGCACACTACAACAGGGACAACGATGGAGCACTCCGTTTTAGAATGTCTAGAAAATCACGTTCAAAGATATTACTTCTTTTTAATTTTAAAGTTAGACAGAAATATAATAAACGGAAAATTTTAAAGACTCAAATTTTCAGAAAATTAAGAAGATTGACAATTTTCAAATACTTCAGCTTAAAATATTGATTTTCTTCTGTTCACGTACAAAGTGTTCATAAAGTACTGAATATATAAAAAAATATGTAAAACGGCTGAACAATTTTTTATTTTTTTTGTATATGTTTATAAGATAACATTAACTCACAGTTTTGATAGATTAAAATTTTTAGGTACATCTTGGATCTGGCATCTTGAAATTAGGTTTAATTTTTTAAATAGAAATAGGGTCATGTGTCACATATTTTTACATTATTTTTTATTTTGAGTACAATGTTGCAATCCGTTTAGATAAGATACACCCTAACCTAACCTAACCTAACCTACAGGCTAGAGCAACATAATTTCTAAACCAATATTCTTCTTAGATTTTGTTCAAATAACGTTTAATAACATGACCATGTATGAGGAAGCTATATATCTATTTCATTGGCAGCTGTATTATTTACTAACCTACTAAATATACTTCGATGTCATACGATATCACTCGCATTTCCTTACATATAGTAAAACACATTGAAACGCAAATTAGAAAGAAATGATACCTCCCCCCAATCTTGACTTCCCCACTCGCAAAGTGCATAACGCACGTGCTGCATTGTCATACTGCACTTTGTGGGGGAGTTATTCACCCCCCGTCCGCCCCAGTTGCCAGTAATGGCGCGACCTGGCAGACAAGAAAATCTTACAAGCTTGTGATACTAAGTTCTTCTTTAAACAGGATCGATTAAAGAAACGACATAAATATCAATTACGACATCGATAAAAACCAATGAGAGTTCAACAATCACTACAGCTGATTGCTCGTTAATCTCTAAACAGCTGTCATCAGCCGTGTTTTTATTTATTTTTATTCGTTTAACTATGAATTGTCAATCACAATGAGATAAAATGAAAAAGGATGACAGCATTTTCTAATCATGACAAATATTTTGGTTAAAAATATTAAATACGAATTGAGATTAAAAGGAGAGATAGTGCAATTAAGAAGAAGAAGAAAATGACATATAGTCAAATACTGATTAAAGATTTTTCTGTAATTGTGTACCAAAGAACAAGAATTTGAGATATTCATCTTCTACGATATATTCACCTGAATATGCAATTTGGGTTTCGTTTGGTTTCTTATGGGTTATTTATTTGAAACATTTGATAAAAATCGTAAGATCTGTTTTTGACACAAAAGAAATTGCGGCATTACGCTACCCCACCATCAAATTTTATGTTATCACCCTCACGAGCTAAATATAGTGACTACGGACTTGGCAATCCCTAAGTACCAGCTGAATCTACACGTCTTTCATGTATTCATGGGTTAGATCCCTTTCTTCATCTATCCTAACAGGTGTATCTTGTCCAGCTCTTGCTCTTTTTCGACCCTGGCGCTATTAGAGTGTTCCAGGCCTACGGGTTCGTCACTGAGACTCGACGAGACCCTCAGGTGCTCACTTTAGTGAGTACAGACATGGCGATCTCTGAAGGGACCTACCTGGATACACACCTTTTTATGTAATATTGGGTCATATCCCGCTCTTTTCTATGTATCTCTTGAACAACCCTTGTTCTTTTCCGAACAGAAGAGAGTATTCGAGGGCTCGAGGTCTTTATTTTATGTTCTTTTCTTCTTTTTTTTATATAAGGTAAAGGGTGATCAGAGGGTTTTTCGCCTTTAAAAGGAAAAAATGAGACTCAAAGAACAGTTATTTTCGTGAAAAACGCAACATCAATTTTTTACTATCACAATACTCTCTCTCTCCATAAATAGATAAGAAAGTTAAAACAATCCGACTAAAATAATTAGGACTGTTTTGATAATTTAATCTGTCGGTCTAATCATTCTATTTTCAATGAAAAGATTACAGCTTTACACCCTATCATCCTTTCTCTCAGCCAACACGCCAATACTAATGAAAACATTTCTCTCTCTCTCTCTCTCTCTCTCTCTCTCTCTCTCTCACTTCCCCCCTCTTTCTCCTATACATCTCACTCGCACACGCAGACTTAGAAACACGCGTAGAAAGTATACTTTACCTACACCATACTGACTAAAAAAATAAAAAAACAAACTAAAATCAAACATTAAATAAAAGTGAACACTTCGGAAAAACACCAACTGTAAAGATAAAAAAAAAAAAAAAACCACAAGCTCATCGATCTTAATAAACTCACAAACTATCAAAACAAAACCAACTTTTTCACTACTAAACAAACACACTTATAACAACACACAACACGCGCGACCGGCATCCACTTGCAACGCTGCTCACAAAAAAACAAACACTGACAGGCCGGCCGTGAAACAAAACCAGCTGAGTATGTGATAAGGGGAATTCATGAGAAGGAGGGGGGAGGGGAAACTAACAGTAGTCACGCACTTTTATGTGTAAAAGCAAGGCAGGGCCAAGAAGGGGGAGGTACCAATTAGAAAAGGAAAGAGAGTGGAGGACCTCTCTCTTGTAGCGTACTTGCACCCACGTTCTGTCAACAACATGTACTAATGAATATTTCTTGAAACTAACCTAACACAGTAACTGAATATCAAATTAGTCTGACAACAAAATTTACATTTAAAACAATTAGATTTAATTAGTACTAGTACATGGATTACGTAAAAGTATGGTATTAGTTAAGGATAACTAGATATGTGCTAGTTAGTACCCTAAGTTGTTACAATGAGATTTTAATATAGTGTTTTTTCGGTACTAATTATTATAGGGCTACAACTATTATAAATTTCACCAACTAAAGCTACTAGGTATTGATTTTAAGGTATTTTTTTAACATCGTTACAGATTTTACTAATTTAGAGGTTATAATTTTAACACATTATGTTTTTCGTACTAAACAGTTATATTTTAACGAAAATATTAGATTATAGTGTAATAGTTAATAGTTAAAATTAGATTTAATTAGTAACTAGTACACATAAGAAAAATAATTACAATTACGAAACACAAAACGAAATAAACACAACAGTAATTCCAAAATAAATTACTAAAGGCGACAGACAGACAGGCATCAATTAATTCAAAAGCCATTCTTTTGGATTCAAGAGCTTTTAAAACGGATTTATCCGCAAAAAAACTTTTCTTTACCGAGTAATTTCGCCTAATTAAGTGAAGTTAACTCCAGAACGAGTATTTCCTCTGAAATTCGTAATTTTGCAGGAAAAAAGTAAAAATTAACCATAGACCGCCGTCTTTTAGAAAATATTTATAAACGAGTTTGGATCATTAATCTTCATATTTCACTAAAATTTGATCGAAATCGGTAGTGCCAATTTTGAGTAATTACGTTTTAAACTCCATGGCCAAATATTTCTTCTTTTTTTACAGAGAGGTCACAAATAACCAAAATTTGTGGCGAGATGACGACAAATACGCTCTGTTTGGGTCCTGTGAAAAAAAAATTGAATTAAAATAATTAATAATCAGTCATTAATAATCAGTTCAAGAAGAGGACCGCCACTCGTAACAATTTTCTATTGACATAAATAGAACAGACAGAACCTGACCTGACAGAACACTGAAACATTGTTGGTGTATTTTACCAGGAACAGAAAGAATGTGGAACCAGTGGAGATTTATTAAATTCTTGCTTATGTGAATTCATGTGGCGCCTTAGGAACAAGGATAAAGATCTGTTTGACACCATCTGGGAGGATTTGGCTCCAGAACTATAAAGTGTGTATTTGGGGTATATTATGTATAAAGTTGGTTAGGTTAGGCGGACTTAAGCATTGCACATAGCCAGAAATTATTTAAAACATTTTTTTTGGACTTAGGGGGACCTCAAAACCTACATATCAACAAAAAACACGACATCGAATTTCCAACGCATCACATAACTTCCTCTATAATCTGAGAAAGATAAGATGACCTTGGAGACCAAATTGTATTATAAATGATTCGATCAGTAGACTACACATCTCCTCTAATAGTGCAATAGATATGTAAGAACCGTGACCCCATCCTGCGGAAAGTAAGCTTTGCCAAATTTATCTTCTGTCAATTACGCAATGAAAGTATACAGATTATTGTCACAGGACCGTTTGGAGTTGAAAGTATCGGAGAAGAAAATAGGTTTACGCTCCTATTAGACATTTCAATACATATCTACTCATGGGGATTGTATTCACAGCACACTTGAGTTTTGACGGTTGACGAATGACAGTATGCCTTGTCTTCGAATAATGTAGCGTGTCCAAATGCCATCGCCTCCCCAGTCAAGAAAGTCTAAACCAACTGCAGAACGCTATCTGCTTCGTATTGTCACCAGGTTTCAATTCATGTACAACTGTAACTATGTTAGGTTTCTAAAGCCCGGCGAGCGTCAAGGTGACCTGTGATTAAACGATGTATTGGAGTAAGTGCAGCAATACACAATCGACGTAAGTGTCAACGTCAAGTTTGCATTAGTGATGTCCAATTTAGTGACGCCAGTTTCTTACAAACGCGCGGTGACGCTTACGCTCGGCGTCGTGTCAATACGTGAAAACAAATGGAGTAGTCCACAGTACACTCAAGCGTCTGCTTGTAACAGACTGTGCAGGGTGGCGGAGTTCACCGACTTTGTTTGAGTTGTAGAAGAAGTGTTGCAAGTCGTAAAGTGAAGTAGGAGAGCGTCCTATTTTATGGAAATCTTTTCTTGAAGAATATCATGTCCGGAATAAAAAAAACAAACTGCATGGATGGAAATTACCAGTCATGTATCTTAATTAGGAAGAAAATTGAATTTATTATGGTAAATAAAACTCATTATTTATTATTTAAAGTAAATAATATTACATAAAAAATCGAGATTCTTGACTGACGAACACAGTGTGGTTGGTGTTCCGCGTCACTTGAACGCGTGCAACGAGCGTGTACTTCCTCAACGAGCGTCACCTTGACGCGCCGTTAGTTATAATGGGCTCCGAGGCTGCTCCGAAGCTACTCCTGTCACTGCGACCCAAAAGGATTGCGTCGTCATAGTGACGCGTAACGATAATGTGCACCGGGCCTTAGGCATTTATGTCCTCATTATAACTATATTACAGATTGAAACTAGTAATGCAGAACCTCCTACTTAAAATATTGTAGCATGCGTCCTGTGATCTAATCATCAGGTACACAAGACTTTTGGTCCACCCTGTATAATGTCTTAGTTTATAGATGAAATGAAGCATTACAAAACAACCTTTCCATATGCCACGTGTTTATGAAGTGTTAGCATGTTGTGTATTCCCCCCTATCCCCTAAACTGTAATTGGGGGAAAAGCTCAAGACCGGAAAAATGAGCTCCCCCCTCACGATTTTTATTTTAATAGACGACGAATAAATGGCAGTTATTCTACATATAGTGAATAAACTGTCAGCTAACACGCAGACAAGATGAGGAGGGGGGACTACCTTTGTTTGCTGTTAGAGCGCTGGCTGAATTAATGGGTTCAACCATTTCTGAAAAGTAAATGTACAGCCTTTACAATATTTTGAAGAGGCACGGAGGAAAATGTACCAGCCTATTACTAAATTATAATTTAACTAATGTGAGATAGAAATACTAAGGGCTCTTTTTTTAATGAAGATGTGTTCTTAAAAATACACGAACAAGAGAAATTCTTTCTCTCTAACATGCATTCTTACACCCATGTGGGAACATAAATACACACACACACACACACGCACGCACACCACACACAAAATGTGAATATTACCAACGAATGTTCTTTTGAAAATAATAACTATTTTAACAAACTTTAGGTAAGACGTAGAACTATGAAATGTGTGAAAGACCGAAATCTCCCAAATTTTAACCCAAAATAGTAAATACATGCACGTCCTCAAAATAAATACTTGTTAACACTAAATGCTAAAACTAGTGAAAATCATAATTGCCTGAGTTTCCAAATTGACCTATTCTATACGACTACCGATTTTTGTACAGTATCGAGATGAGTTTCAAAGATAACTAGCTACTAGAACTAGAAGCAAGATTCGCAAAACTCACATAGGAGCTATGTGATTTAGTTCTGAGATTACTTTTACTGAGATATTCCGTCACGCTTTCATTTCGCGAGTTAGAAAAATAAGTTGTGGTACACAGTTTGTAGACGTGCTTTGTTGACAGTAGAATTCCATTAAAGCGAACTTGAATACACAACACTCGACTTGCCTGCTAAGCGTGTAGTATGAATGCAGTCTGCAGGGGCTACAGGTCGATATTGACTTGACAGAAACGGTGTAATGAAATATCAGAAATAGTGTTATTTTGAAGGTACAAATAATTGCATCTGATCAATATGGCTGCCAATGAGATGAACATACCGCTTCCTCGTACGTGGCCACATTAAGAATCCTACATGGCAAATGTGAATACACCTATTCTATAATTAATTGGAAGTGACACTGGATTACATTTTTAGGTTACGTTTAAAGTGTTGTTTTTATACAGTGAAAAATTACAGTAATAGATTTCCCTTGGTGTTTAAAGGTTAAATACCTCTCGCTCATAATCGCCTATTAAAAAAACAACATGAAATGAAACCCTCTAGCCTTCAAAGACTTTAATCGCACCAGAATCGGAAAAGAACCAGAGTTGGTCAAGAGAGACTGCCTAGGAAGATGAATGAGAGGGATCTAACCAAAGACATGGATCCAGCTGGGTACCCTCGGAACTAATGTGAGCACCTGAAGGTATACAGTAATGGAAGAAATCAATATAAGATTAACTTGTTTACACAAAATGTCTATCAGTGATTCCTCAGAACCATCTTGACAGGTTTTGTTAAAATTGTTTCGTATTATTATTGTTTTGTAATTTATGGAGTTAATTTTTTTTAAATTCCCAAAAAATTTATATTTTAAAATCGGTACCAACGATTGATATAAATTAATGAAATCTACATTTAAGGGTCTAAACCAAATATTTTAGTTGCCATCTCCACATAAATCACACTTTAATAGTTATCTACAAACAAAGAACAAAAACTGCAGAATATAAAGCTTTTAAAAAAGACTAATTGTCTACCGATTTTGCTAAAGTTAAAATAAAACATGACCTAACTACAAAATAGCAAGTAAACATTTTTCGGAAGGCGAGTACTTATAAAATAAAATGATTTTACTGTTGTCATTACAAATCTATTTCAATCAATTATCATGTAGAAAATTTAAAAAACAATTTAATGTCATTTTAGTATGGTTTTATTACTATGACACATTTTTTTGGACTTCCTGTATTGGTTACCAGAGTTTTGACACTCTCTGTATATACAAAACGTGTAGAACTTTAAAACGCCTTTTGTTTTATCTTGTTTATATCTTAATTTATTACAAGTTATTAGACATTTTCCTTGTTTAACAATCAAAATTGGGGAGGAGGGTTAATTTACGATCAGATTTTTTTTTCAGTCAATTTAAAATTGGAAAAAATTGTGATCGTCAGAATAGTATATACACCTTCTGATTTTTCTGAAAGTACGTATAGAAATTTACGCACAATTCCTTTAAATAACAATGGACACAGGCTAGCTTGCGTGTACCTAGATTGGTATCAGGTACAAAACTGCACACATTATAATAATTGGCAAGGTGACACGCAAAGCAAAAACATGCATTGCAACATGTTAGATCTGCAAATTAAGATAGGTTCTAATTTACATGAACAAGTAGTGAGAAGCTTCAGGAATTCGACACCGTTTTATTTCCTCAATTGAGGATGTGCAATATCAGTACGAAACTGGTGAAAGCAATCGCCTGCAATTTTCCTAGTTGATAAATTGATGTAACGGGAATTTGTTTATAAACTGTATTTTGTCGAAACTAAAATTTTTAATTGTCAATATCATTAATAAACTTTATAAACGAACAGTAGGAAACAGGTTACTTTAAGCTGAAGTAGTTGAAAACGGTCAATAATTGTATTAAATAAACGATTTTTACAAATAATACTTTGGAATTTTCTTTCAAATTTGCTATTACTTGCAATCTAGAATCAAAAGTTAGGTTACTAGAATTGTGGTGATCTCTGCTTCCAACCGTGATGAATTACGGGTTTTGGAAGCAATATCTCCATTTAATACTTAACCTAACATAGACATAATAAAGAAAAACGCGTTTACTCTCACCCTTTGAGATCTAAATTCCCTTAGACCAAACACCACTCTAGGGAACTAGATTTTAATAAAATTAATTGGGGACTTCCTTCCTGAATTTAACTCAACCATTTTAACAATATATAATTACTGTAGTTCGAGAATCTTGAAAACATCGTTACCCCCAAACTTAACCCGACATTATAATTTGGAAAAGTTCACTAAAAATAAATTACATAATTCAGATCACAAAGCTGAGTCCTGTCGACTACTTTTCGTACCCCCCTCCTTCTCCTGTATTTCTCTCTGACCTACCAGCTACACACGGAAGCACAGCGGTTAAAACTCCAAAGAGCTTGCTCATATACATGGTAGATTGCTACCCTAGCTCTGCGGCTAAATTAATAAGAGACCATCAATGCCGTTCAGATCACAGAGGCTGGAACCAAGACATGACCTCAGTTGATGATTCCAGTTCCGAGCGACGTGACTTTGCCACAAAATTAAGATCCAAATACTTGAGCACGAGAACTGTCTCCATGGAGCGTCACATTTTTCTGTTTTTTTAATTCTTTTTGAAGTTACTACTAATATTTCAATATAAATCATTCATTAAGATTGTCTTTGGTGCCTTTTCTATAGATATTTTTGAATTTTAATAATTTTTTGATGGAAAAACCAAAACCAATTTTCGGATATGGCAAACGAATTGTTTAGATCCTAAGGAGCTACATAGGATCGAAATGATTAAAGCTAAATTATAATAAAATACAAACTATGTGTTTTGACCGTAATTTAAAAATTTCGAAGGCACTTTTCAAACACACCCAAAAATATTATACTTGACAATGGTGTGGTCTGGAGCGACACCGGACACGTATGAGTAAAAAAATACACTTTATAAAATGTCTGCCGATACAACTAAAATATATCGTCGTACAAAACTTAATTAAAAAACACCATTCCAAATTTTTTTATAGACATTTATAAAATAATTATTGTTAAGAAAAGCAGGGAAAATTTAAATGACTTTATTTCCGTGGACAATATATTTTGTTTACGTATTTCAAGAGGAAAAATATGGTCAAAATCGTGGAATCAATTTTCAGAAAATCGAAATTTTGAGTATTTTAAGCTAGCAAATTTTTTAGTTACATAAATAAAATGAAAGAACTGATCCTCAAACCATAAATAAAACACAATTAACTAGATTTAAAGAGCATTTGACGCATATTAAATTTAACAGGACTGAAAAATCTAACTTTCACACTGTAGTAATGTTAGTTTGAATAAAGAAATTAAGAACAACAAATTGTTGGATAACTTCAAAAGTATTTTTATTGTTGAATCTTAAAATGATTTGTTGTTGAATACTGAGAAGAGGCTAATCCAAAGTTTCCGTTAGTTTGTTAAAACCAAGTTACAGCACACATTAGGCCTATTTTAAACTCTAATTTTGACTTGTATTTTCTTAATACATATCAGTTCTTTTCCTTTATGTTTTATATTTTCTCATATATATAAAATTGGACAGGTTAGGTTTGGTTGTAAGTACAAATTGTAATCCAATCTTAATTTAGGATACTTATTGTTGAACAATTAGTTACAGAATCCCTTTACAATTCAAACTACAAAAGACTTACTCCGCAGTTTGATCTTGAAGTCCAGATATCAGACTAGATGCTTTCACAAAGGGGGAACAAATTTCACGTCATTCGCAGAAATGCAGAGATTTTGCTGCAATTGAGAATAATCTGTATTACCAATGAGATGATGATTTATTGTACCAAAAATATATTTATTTATATTTCCACGGATATCCATAGCGTAGATAAATTTTGAATTCTATGTGGAGGTTTTATGGAAATATACGATCCTGGGTCCATAAATTGTGGTAACACAAAAACATTATATCAGTCATGTGACTTTTTTATCAGCTACAGCCTAAAGGTGTGGTTTGATCAAATTTGGAGAGTGGGACATATTTTGGTAATACTTCGTATTTCCTTTTACTTACCCAGTATACGAAGTATGGAGGTTTAGTATTAGCAAAACACTTCGAACTCCGTTTTTTTACTAATCTTCACATTTTAGCCTCGAGAAAAGGAAAAAGTGATGTTCAACACGCCGTACGTCCATTGTTTTGCCGTCTTTATTTAAGCACAATAGCGGCCACAAAGATATGAACATTAAATTTGGTACAGGGGACTATCTATAGAGCCCTATTGAAATTCATTAATATCTAATGGAAAATGTTAAATTGGCGGACATTTTAAACACTTTATTGTTCAATCTCGTGTGTTATTCAAATTAGAACATACTAAATTAGATAGAAATTTGCACATTTTAAATCTGCATGTAGTGGTATCAACATCACCTCTCTACGATGACAAATAACGAAGTCATTGTCTAAAATGTAAATTCGAACCTTGAATACTCAAGAAAAGTGATTCACGTATAGTTACAAGATACGGTCGATTCACCGATATGAGCGAGCGTAGTGAGTGGAGACACTGATACGAGCGAAGCGAGTGAAAACATTTAATATATACACATCTTGTACCGAACGTCAAGAAAGAAGTTCAGAAATGCGGTGTAAAAACCGTTTTATACAAACTTAACCTGCTGGATAAGACTTCTTGATCTACACATACAACTTAACATTTCCTTCGAAGTTCAACTTTGGGTGTTACATTTAGAGGATCTGCTTGTATTATATTGTATGATAGGACTGAGTAAATACCATGATGGTTCTATCAATTTCTTTATTGAGCTATGGAATTAAGCTCAGTCTGGTTGGTTCAAAATACAGGGTCTTCCAAAAGTAAGTTAAAACTTTAATTAAGTAACTTAACCCAACACCATTCCTTACGGATAACAAATAGCGGAATTTATTGTCAAAAATGTAATTTCGACCTCTAAACTTCCAAGACAATATGATATTTGTATAGTTACGAGTTCCAGGGTCAAATCACCAACACGACCGTAGCGAGTGGAGGGTCCTTGTCATGTGTATAGTTTCGAGGCCCGATGGACTGTTTCAAAGAGATTCTAGTTGACGGTAAGAAAGTAAAGATATACACAATTCGAGGTTCAGAAAACCTTTTCACAAGTAGCCTCAGACTAGGATTGTGTCCGGTGTAAGGGGCGTGTCCTCCCTTCTACTTGCTTCCCTAGCCTGATATGACCGTACAACCCATTCTAAGAAAACTAGATACACAAACTACTGCTTAGCTATATTTAATTCCTAAAGTTACAACTTCATGACAGACTTTTGTAAATGTTTTATTCTTATTTACACCGATAAAAAAAACCGAAAGGAGGGTACTTGTTTACACAGAAGCATTTGAGGTCTATATTTTTTTATTGGGGTTGTATCGCTGAAAGTAAAAGCAATAAAGTGTGGGAGCCTCTCTTTTCCTCTCTACTCCAGACACATTCCTACCATAAGGATGCTGTAAAACAGTTTTAAACAAACTTACCCTACTGGATAAAATTCCTTGATTTACAATTTATAATTTCCTACAAGGCCCAAGAAACCAATTTTTGAGCATTAAATTAGAACATCTTTTTGCATTGCATTATATAATGGGGGTGGTTAAGTACCATAAATGCGTACATCAACTAATTTTTTTAATGATGTCTTCCCTATCTATCTGTATTCCGCTCTATGAGCTACAACCATAGTATTTTGGTCAAATGGGAGATATTTTGGTAGATTTCTTACGTGATTATTAAATAAATATAATTTTGTTTCTCTTTTATATAAAAAAAAAAAAAGTTTAAAGGGACAATTCGATATTGTTTTTAAAGTAAGTAAATTAAATTATCTCTAGTTTAAAAGTTTATGAAGTGTGGTGTTACATAATGTAATATTTTGGTTTTATGATTAACCACTTTTCAATTTGTTTCGAGTTACGTTCCGCATGGAAAACTAAAGGGCGTCGAGAAGAAGGGAGGGGGGAAGGATACTTTGCTAAACAGTTTTGTAAAGGAGTGAATTCTTAATGCACTAATGGAATATAAGATAGAGAGATGAGATATTAATGCGTACAACCACTTGTACGTTCAGCTTCAATGTAATCGCTAGTTGTAATGGTTTTATACATCAGCAGGTTTTCTTCTGGACGTTTTACAATTTGTAACTGCTAATATACGAGAAATTGTTTCTCTTTACTTTCATATGAAATTAAATTTAAGAAATATTAGCTCCTTACTTGTGGAGAGTAGAATGGAGTATGGGATCGAGTATTGGGGAGATAACAAACCCCCTTTAATTTTGTTATTGCTTAACAGCACTTTGTAAATATTTTGTGGTGTAACGGGACGTATTTTGATTTGTAGCAGAATGAGAGCGGGAGGGGGTTAATAAACTGGAAATGAGTTTTATCGTTTATTTAAATGGCCGTCATTTTAAAAGGGATTATTGAAACAGGTTGATTTTTTTTTCAAACTAGGTCCTTATATTTATGAGTACCGTGCAATATGTCAACTCGATCGGTTCAGCCGCTTTAGAGATATGAATTATTAACTAAATAAAACAAAATGGAGGATATCTCGTAAGAGAAACGTTTTCGGATATATGTATAATAGGAACTTTTTTGTTTATTTTGACCCATGTAACCACCCAGTGAATTAACTCCGCTCATTACAGGAACACCCTGTATAGACTGGTTGTTACTGCAGCGGAGGTTCGCCTTTGGAGTAACCTACATATATTTTAATTCTTTATGATGTTTTATGATACTTTTATTTGTTATTATAGATTTTTTGTTTATTTGATAATTATTCATCATTGTTTAAATGTTATAAATTTCCATTTGTTTCTAAACACACACACACACACACACACACACACACACACACACACACACACACACACACACACACACACACACACACACACACACACACACACACACACACACACACAAAATGTTAAAAATTCCCAAGGACGGTTAATTATTTTTTAAAGTTTAAAAGTAAGCAAGCTCAATTTTAAAACTGGGTTTTGGTGTAAAACACCTCTTATTTTAGAATGAGATAAATTTAATCCCACCCCAAAATTCTAAACCCCATCTAGAAATATCTAAATTTAAATATCCTATTTAATAGAAAATAAATGTGCACGAGGCTAGATATTTTTTTATTATTCCCTTCCTTAATATTTACGGAACATCCCTTGTGCATTCCCACAAATCAGCCCTCGCAGACCCAGCGCGCAGCGGGTGGTTCTGTCCCCTTGCATTACATTACTAAGGGATGCAGACACCCCTCAGTGATTGAATTCACACTCACGTAAAAGAAAGAGTGTCCCGGTGAGTTTGCAAATTACGTAGATCTCCAACTACTGTTTGTATTAGATACTATCTTTGTTGGTACACGTTACTTATTAAAATTGTTCCGTGACAGAACCTTAAAACAATTTTAAGAAAAACTATTTATATTTATCCAGAGAAGAAATGTTTTAAATATAAATACTAACACTTCAAAATTGTTAAAGGTAAACCTTATGTAAATGCTATATTTCTCAAGAAAACAAGTACATTGCTTGTATAAGTCCCGCTTAGGTTAAGTTGTCAAAAAAGTCCCGGGTAGGTTAAGTAACTCTTAAACGTTAAAAAGTAGAAAGCTCAAAATTTTATAATTGGTTTTAGGTGTAAATACACATTTTGGCATTATCAGCTGGTTTTTGGTGTAAAACATCATAATTTGGAATTGTGAGCTATTTTTTGGTGGAAAACATCATATTTTGGAATTATGAGCTGGTTTTTAGTAGAAAAAAATATTACATTTTGAAATTATGAGGTAAATTCTATCCTACTCCAAAATTGGGTAAGACGTATCGTGTAATACCTCAATTTAAAAGCCTTATTTAATAGAAACTAACTGCCCAAACTAGAGGTCGCTATTTTACTGCAATGCAAAATGTTGATCTGTCAAATGTTCAAAGTTGGTTTAAGATTTAGGCTCTGAAAAATAAATATTAAGTTTAAATTAAAATATTAGGTTAAAGCTGGTCAAACTTTAATAAAATAACAGTTAAATGTTGGGTATTATAATTTTGTCTCATTACTACTTATAAAGTAAATTGGATGTTATGGAATATTTGACCAGACGCCATATTTGATTGAAGTAAGATAGTTTGTGGGCATTTTTTTGTATTAAACAATACCTTAAATTTATGTATTTCTAGATGGGGCTTAACAAATTTTTGTGGTGGAATTGACTTTACCTTATAATGCCAAAATATGGTGTTTTTACGCCAAAAACTTTTCTAAAATTTGAGCTTTCTACTTTTAAAATTTAAAAGTTACTTAAGAGTTCCGGGGCTTTTAACCACCTTATATTCAAGTAATGTACTTATTTTCTTTAAGAAATAAAACAAATACACAAGGTTTTCCTTTAATAATTTTGAAATCTTAGTATTTCTATTTGAAACATATTGAGAACAGTGAAAATTTATTTACTGGACAAATATAAATAGTTTGTCTTGAAATTGGTTTAAATATTTGTCAATTTTAATAAAATTTTAATAACTAATGTGTAGCAGCAATGACAATATCTAATAATACAAACAGTAGATGAAGATCTATGTAATTTGCAAACTCACCGGGACACTCTTTCTTTTATATGAGTGTGAATTTAATCACTGAGGGTTATCTGAATCCCTCAGTGATCTAATGCAAGGGGGGCAGAACCACCCGCTGGGGGTAACTTACGAGAGCTGATTTGTGTGAAAGCAAAAGGGATATTTCTAAGTTTGTGCAAACTAAAGAAGTGACTGTTAAAACATCAGAAGTGCACTGATGGTAGTAATAAAGTTATTAATTTCTAAGCTTCAAAACATACCATGGAGATGGATTATATACAGGATGTCCAGAAATTAACCGACCAAACTTCAGGAACTGATTGGGTACGACAAAATATGCATCCAATACCATTAGTTATAATCTATAAATAAACCTATTATCACTAAAAAAAACAGAATGTCAACTATATAACATATAAATTACACGGAAATAAATTATAGTTGCAACTGTAATCAAATTTGACATATATGCTTTAACATTTATGAGGAAGCATAATATCTATTTTTTTAACAACATAGAAATGCACGAGATGAGTTGACACGTATAGAGAACGTATTCTAGACAACTACGATAGATGGCAGAACGCAGACGAATCAATAAAACACATTACTATGGAAGTGGGCATAGAGTGTGTACAAGAGGTGGTAAAAGCGATGCATTGAAATTATTTTTCCCTTATTGTTTTACCAAAGTCGCAGATTTGTTTGATGTAGAAGATTGGAGGGTGATCACAGATCCATACGCAACACTTTTGTTTCCACACACAATCAGTACAAAATATTCTACTATTTGTCGAGATATATTACAATTTTTAAATTTATTTGTACTTTTGTGTTTATATAAAAACCAAAATATCTCTGAACAGTTGATGGTACTTACCCAGCCCCAATCGTACAATGTAATTACAAGCAGACCCTTTAAATGTTATGTCTAAAACTTGGTTTCTCAGGCCTTGTAAGAAATTTTAAATTGTAGTGGTTTTATCCAATAGGATAAATTTTCTGAATACAGTTGTTACACGGGGTTTTCTTTATAGACGTAGGCTACTTGTACTAATAATTAATAATAATAATCGCTCGCTACGCTCAAATATATCGACACAAATATATTCATACAAATATATTAGAACATACATTCATACCAGTCTTCCACCTTTGTCTTTTTAAAGTTGAATGCATCCTTTCATGATAGGCGATTGTCTTTATCGAATCGACAGGAAATCTCGATATTATTTGTCTGCACAATTGTCGATATCATGCACGAAGAAGCCGACAATGTCTGAGGGAACAGCTGTTGCAACAATTGTGAAATGCTACAGATGTAAATAAGGAATTTATAAAGCTTACCAGCTGTTCCTAGAACAATTTACTAAACATATATATGCGCTTTCAATTTAATAAAACGCTTGTACATAAAAAATAAAAGTAATTATAATTTAATATATTTAGCTTTTCTACTAAATATATAATAATATATTGTTCAAATGGGGGGGGGGGATCTTTTCAGTTTTTTGTATGAATTTATCAGTTTTAAATTCCTTAAAAAAAAAGTTTTTTACAGAATCTTTTAGACAATTTTATTGCTTTTGAAATTGTTATTCTTTTAAATACTCGTAGGAAAATTACGCAACCAAAAAATTAGGGGTAACTACAATAAGATATAAACAACATTTGTATTTATACGAAACGATTAAAATAAAATGTTGTGCAAATAAAGGGTTAGTTCAAATGCCGGTCCCGGAATTTATATTGGACCAAAATTTAATTAAAATAGTAAGGAGATTTTGAGAATTACCTTTCATAAAAGCTTACAATGAAAGTTTCGACAATTTTTGGACCTATATATATTAGGTTGGATGACAATTATTATGTTTGGTGTGGGGCACCAACATGTGACAAAACATTTAAAGCTAAATTCTAATTAGTGTGTTTTTATCCAACGTGTGTAGCTATAAACGACGGATTTTCGATTTGTTTTTGTTCGATCAATTCCGAACCGACATTCTGTAGAAGTCACGAGCAATACGTTTTGTTTGGAAACAGAGTGAGTATATTTAATTGAGGATTTTGCGTATTAAGAAAAACATTCACTACTACATTTTTTCGTTATAACTAGAAGCTAAAAAAACTGAACAAAATCTGTCAAAATGTTTTTGAAAAATCAATAAGAACGGAATTACATATATAATGATTAAAGCTCAAGAGAAAAATCCACAAAAATCTCAACATCATTGAAAAGGAGCGAGAAAGTTTAAAATTAAAATAAATTTACATTTTGTTACATAAAATGAGGTTAGTTTTATCCAATTATAAGACCGCCTTCCTAGGAAACTATTTACGTATGTAAAACTGTCCTAACTAAGGTTGTTGGTATATTACCATGTAAAATGAAACAAAAGCTCTATAAGAGTCCATCTTGCATGAAATAAGAGCAATTCTCTACTGAAAGTGGAATAAATATAATTCGAGATGCAGGCCGGAAATGCAGCAATGCAATGCGGTGCTTCATCAGGTGTTATTAAATGAAAAAAGTAAAAAAATTGTCACGTTTAAAGGTTTACTAGTGATGACGAGTTAAATAATTATCCGATTTTGAATTCTTTTGAAAAAGAAAACAAAAATATTTTAACTTACAATATCGGTTTAAGTAGTTGTTACATTAAATTAAGTATAAACATTTTAGAAGTGAAACTTCTTACGGCCACGTATATAAAAATTCTATAGTGTAACGTAATGCTGTATCGTCACGTCACGAGCGATCCATAACGGTCGTTAATATTCGGTCTCGGCTTCGGCTGATTTCGCCCATCCCACGTACTTGGTTTGTCAGTAGTTACTATAACGCAATTACTTCTTTCCTACAGCTTCAAGAAAGAAAATTTAATCTTTTCTTATTTCTATAGAAAGAGAATTTTTGTGTGTATGTAAAACTAAAGTCTGTTGCTAACATCTCGTGAAGAGCCAATAAATCTGCATAGACGGCTTTTCAATCGGGTCAGGCGTGGTTAGCATATCGAAATTCCCGTCGTTGTTGTTCTCAATTAGAGTCCGCTACCATTTATAGCTTCTTAATTTGACCACGATGCTGGGTCGACACTCTAATTGTTTGAGCTCCTACGGCGATTGTACTTGAGGTTTTTCACTCTTGAAGTAAGAGCGTTAACCACTAGACTAACTATTTAAGTGTCCTATTTTATCTCTTAAATATGTATGTAACCGTTTTGTAATGCAAATTGTATGTACAATATATATATATATATATATATATATATATATGTTTTTTAAAATAGAAGTTATAACATTATATTTTGTAATATTTTTTACAACATAATAATCTTCCTATACAGAGTGAAACAAAGAAACGCTCATCTCTTCTTATTTTTTTAAATATCTGAATTATATTTGTGGCAATCTCTTTAGATGAAAGGGGCAATCTAAAAAAGCAAAGTTTTTGAGTATTTTAATTGTGGTGGCTAGAGAATGGGGGGGGGGGGGGGTTAGCTAAAAAAATTCAAATAGCAATTATAGACTAGTGATGCCTTATTTTAAACGTGTCAGTGTGAAAAGAAAAATAACAAAGAAAATTAAATTCTGACTACCCAAAACAAAATGGCGGCCATAAGAGTTGTTTTATTTATGAAGATGACGGAAGCTAGTACGGAAGATCGACTCAGAAGGCAAAACAATCGATTTTTCTAAATGTTGGTACACTACTTCAAATACATTGCTTGTTTTGTGGGCTTCTTTTAAATCACCACCTAACCTAACCTAACCTGCTTGAAAGCATGTTTAAACAAAGACTGTATAACTATAACAGGGAGAACAATTTGAACATTTAATACGATATAAAAATACAATAATGTCATATAAGGGGATGTAACGTACCAACCTAGCTCCGAAGTAAAATAACTCTAATGGCTAATATTTTGTTTGGGGGGGGGGGGGTCAGAATTTAATTTTCTTTGTCATTTTTGTAGTCTTACAGAGACGTTAAAAATGAAGTATTACAAACCGATGAGTGGAATTTTAAATTGCTGAACAACTCCCCTTCCCAGTTCATAATTAAAATAATCCAAACCTCTATTTTTTTAGGTTACACCTTTCACCTAAAGAGATCGATGGAAAGAGAACTCAAATATTTAAAAATATTAAAAGATGTGGTAGTTTATTTTCAGCCATCCTGTATTATTAAATACACAACACCAATAAACCTACGAAACTCCAAAGTTTCCCACACGAGATCCTGACGGTCAATTTTCCCACTATATATGAACGAGTAGGCTACATATAGTGAAAGAAATATTTTATTTAATTTTTAATTAACTCTGGTTGGAAATGAATCAATTCCCCGGTCATTCATCAAACGTCCATGCAATAGTTAGAATGGTTATAATATAAGCAATAAGTTATCTGGACAGCTTTGAGTTACCTGGACACATGATAAATCATCTGGAGCTTAATTCGTTTATAATGTCCAATCTCCACTCACCTGAAAATATACAAATCTATTAGTATTTATCTAGTATTCGTAAAGTAGTACAATGATACAAATACTCGACACTGTATGTGATATGCTTACATGATTTGAAGCTAAATTTGTTTAGTATGTTTTGTGCATCAGCTAGATCTCTATCTTTGTATTATTTTCTTATGAATATTTACAATCTATCCTATTACTGGACAATAAGTAAAATGTTGTATATTATATATAAGATATTATGTTACGAGTAACATTTATTTATGAGAGTAAACAGTAAAGTATAAAAAACAAAAAACATATTTAGTACATTTCTAGTTGTTACCAAAGTGAATAATAATGTTGAAGAAGTTGCTTCACAAACATGACTTTCGTCTTCAATATTTCCAAAGTTGCTATCATTTGGAATTACTTCACTTGTTGTAGTCGAATTATTTAACAACTTCTTGTAACATTTATTTTATTCAGTAGAAAAAATTGTTATATTTAACTTTTAAGATTTTTTTCCCTTCTTTTAATGTTAAATTGGTGAACTTTCATCATGGAGAAAAAAAATGCAATCGCCGTTGAAGAGTGAAAAACGGAGATTTGTTTATCTGTTTCACTCCTTACCATTAAAAGAACTGGTTTCTAAAATGAAGTTACGAAAAATATAGTATCTACTGCTTTATGTACGCCGTGAGTTGCTTTCCGTTTTTGGAAGAGCATACCAGTCTGGTACATGAAGAGTGTCTAACTAGTCAATATGAGTTATTATAGGCTCCAAATGGTTCTAGAGAAGTACTATTAATTAAAAGACCGCCATTTTAAAATTTAAGATCCATTTTAACGAATAGTAATCCTTAGCTTAATAGTTAAATTACGAGTATTTGACTAAAATTCCAGAGTTAAATTTAATTTTGATCTAGCTTTGAGGTTGTTTTTAAAAATTTCGTTTTTAGTGTTAAAACTGTTATAAATCACAATCTGGACAAAATGGTCGCAGGATGCAAAGTATATAACCTTAAAAAAGTTTTGAAATTTTGCAAAACAATATTGACCAATTTTTCTAGTAATATTAGTCGTAAAAAAAACTAATAATAAATTTCAAAATTGGGACCTCTAGAGATTTTAGAACATGTTATTGGGCAGGATCGGTGGCCATTTCATTTCCACGAGAGAGACAGTAATATCTAAAACTACTTTACTAGAAAATCGTAAGACATTTGAATACATTCCAGCAGCAATATGTTCCTACACGTGTCTCAAACTTCCAAGGATGCAACATTGCTTTACAACCTAAGTGTACCATTCCCTAGATCCATAATACTTAAATATTTATTCCGCACTACTTACTCTAAGAAGCATTCTATAATTTAAGTAGAATTCTTTAAGCTAATGGAATATAAATTCTGTTTAAGAAGTTTTTAGTAACCGATATCTTAACAGCGACACTGGAGCTCAGCAATATGCAAATGTGAGAACGGCTATACAATCATACAATTTGCTTAACGTAATTGGATCTCGTTTGTATAAGAGGTTCATTACAGAGTTTAAGTTTAGAGTAAAAATTTATAATCAGTTTATTTTGAAGTTAAGGATTAAATGTGATGTTATTAAAGCAAATTTTAACTCTTAGTATTTTAGTTTGTTCCAAAAATATAAATTTGTTTTATCAGGTAGTATTTATAATAGCACGACTTAATATTTTTTTGAGAAGTTAAACTAAATGACAAGACATTCTCCTGTGTGTTCTGTAATAAATTAATAAGAATTATTATATTTTTTTTAAATTTATTTGTTTCTTTGTAGGCCTACATATTACAAATAATTAAAGAAATGGAAAAAAAAACACTGCCTTAAAATAGAATTAAGAAAAACATTTACGTAAAAAGAAAAATACTTAGAAATTAAACCAAAACTCTCTGTTAAATAAAAACAAAATAAAACCCCGGGACCAAAAAAATTTGTAAACATCTCCCCTAATCCCCGCCCCTTATTTATTGAATTCATGGTCAAAAACGTGGAATTGAAAAATTAAATATACATGCAAAACAATAAAATGTATCTATTAAATAATAGGAACTATTAGTATTTAAAATAATAAGAATATAAACAAAGATAGTACTTGAGACAACTCCCAAGAGACACACACACAACACCTGGTATCAAAAAAGTCCCGGAATTGTTAAATAGATTTTAAACCTTGAATAACATAAAAGCTGATGGTTTAGAAATATATTTTTGTTTAAATAAACTATCTTTTGGCGTTAAAATATAAATTTACCCTCACCGTGAAATAAGGTTTTGGGGAGCAACTCGAACAATTTTAGAATGTAAAGCCCCATCGAGTAACACTTCATTTAAAAAAATCTTATTTAATAGAAAACTATGCAAACTAGAGGTTACTATTTTACATCAATTCAAAATGGCGATCTGTTAAATATTAAAATTTGGTATTAAAATTTAAGTTCTGAAAAAATAAATTCAAATCAGATTTTAGGGTAACGCAACTTCCTGGTCAAAATTGAACAAAATAACAGTAATGTTTTTGTTATTTTAATTTTGTCTCATTATTATATTCCTTATAAGAGAAATTGGAGTTTTTTCAATATTTAAACTGCCGCTATTTTCGATTGGAGTAAAATAGATACCTCTAGTGTGAGATGTTTATTCTATAAACATAGTTTTAAATTGAGGTATAAGGCTTATACTATGAGGTTTACATAAATAAATATCTAAATACTAAACTAAAACACAAAGTAACTATAAGGCTTTACATTTCAAAATCTTGAGATGCCCCATAAATCGCATTTTAGGGTGGGATTAAATTTACCTGATAACACCAAAAATATTTCTAAAATACAAGCTTTCTACCTTTTACAGTTTAAAAATTACTTAAACATATCGAGATTTTTTTTACACCTCATATTGACCCACACATTCACGCACACATATACATACACTCGTGTACACATACATACATTCATATTTCTATTTATTTAAACTTCACAACAAAATAATTAAATGATAATTCAAACCTACATGTTGATATAAAATAAAAATATCACAAAAACACTTTTTTTTTTTTTTCAAAATAAAACAGCAAATTTTCTTAACTAATAAAAATAAGTTAATTTTTTTAATATTTGTAAGATGTGCTTAGACAGCCTTGTCTTAGAAATTTTAATATACTCTGGAAAGTTATTTTCGAAGCACAAACAAATAAAATTTCATGAAACAAGTTTTATATAGTTTAGGAACTGTATATTGCATACCACGCCTAAGTTCATTATGTCAGGGTTGTAGGTTTTAAAACTTAATATTAGTTTATATCCCTCTGAGAATGAGTCATGTTATCCTAATGTAAATAACTCATGATGGAATGAAAAAAAATCAATTAATTAATTATTGTAAGCTACTACAAGTTTACCACCTACAAGATTTCTATGTTTGAAATTATTCAACAATGAGAAAACTCGTTGCTATGACAACAAATAAATAGCAATGACACTAACAGCTGATGTTTTAATAAATCACAACAAGTGTATTAAACTTTCTAACGTTAATTGTATTAGTGTTTATTTTTGTAATTGTATTTAGTATTTTTAGTTCTTTTATTTTCTATTTCGTCTATTCTTTAACGTACAATCACCACTTTCAAGATTCAATAAGCAAAAAATCAGTGTCGTATGCACTTTTGTATTACCAACTTATTTTAGAGATACATGGCAAAAAAATTTAAATGAACACCATTTTGAAAATTAAATTCTAGACCTTTCTAGATTTAGAAAAGAAAGTTAAAATTTTATATGGTTGTGATTTCGTTATTAGTAATCCAATCCCCGAGAAAAACTCTATTGAATGTAGATATAATTGGGATTTAACATCAGCTGTTATTTTCATTTCTGTTTATGTGTTGCTATAGCAACGAGTGTTCTCATTGTTAACTAATTTCAAACACAGGAACCTAGTCGGTGTTTACAATTAATTGATTTTTTATTTTTTTATTCCATCATGACTTTTATCTTTACAAAGATCCGTCACATTGATTCAGTGTTTATATGAATGAGAACGCAGTTTATCAGCCGGGTGTAGAAAGTTTAGTACTGGCAACGATTTGGGGGATGGACCATTTCAGTGTAGTTTCGTATAAAATAAGCTTATAAGTTTGAAACCACCGGATCTGTTGGAGACATCAAGAGACCAGGAAGACCTTCAATCGTAAGAGAAGGTCTGTTGAAGAACTAAAAGAACCAATTGTAGCTGAGATAAATGTCAACACGTTAAGAAATACCGCGTATAGCTTAGAGGAAAGACTACTGCTTCTCCAGGAAGAGAATGACGGTCACTTTGAAGGTCTTAATAACCCTAACAAATAAGAATTTGGATTAATTTTAAGTTTTTTAATTAAATCCCGTTTAATTACAAAGGTTCTTATGTACTTTATTTTGTTCTAGTAAAAGGGGGGAAAAAATAATCTAGTCAAAGTAAAGTTTTAACTTACTTTTGAAAGACCCGGTATTTTAAGGTTTTGTGGAACACTGAAAACTAATAGTATAAAAGATTTTGAAAAAATTCGTAACGATATATTAATTCGTTCTGGAATTATATTTTGTTTTTGGAAAACGATGCAGTTTTGGACGTTTATTTATAGAAATTATTTCTTTAATTTGATCCCTAAGTTTAGCACAAAATTTACTAGACATCCAGTTAATTCCAGAATAGATTTATTTTTTTTTGTAGTGGAGAAGGCTACTATGGCTTTGACCCCCCCCCCCCCAAGTATTATGTTAAAGTTATTACAAAATTAATTTAATGAATTCAGATAAAATGAATTGGTTTACAACCCATCAAGTTTAGTTTAAGTGCATTTTAAAATTAAGACTGGAGTAGGCTACACACATAAAATATACATCTTACTGCAGGTTTATGTGTGATGTGTCGGGGGTTTTATCACTTCACTGCAGGCGTTAATCCTCCTCCCCCCATTCACACACCTGCTGTCAAAGTTTCCCTCAGTTCATTAATCCATTTATTTATACGAAAACAAACATACAGTTCTAACTTACAGTGCACTTGTCCCAGAGAAAATTATTGCGCCATAAGAGAGATTAATTTTCTTATTTCGGATTTATCTTTAACATCACACAAGTTTGGAAGTTTAGTTTGTTTAAATAACTCATTAGGTGTATTAAAAACATTTTGTGTTTCGCTTCACTTTAGACTGAAATAAACGTTGGAAATATATTGAACTAACTTTCTTACAAACCTATTTAGAAAACCATAGTCAAAAATAATTCGCCACTCGTAAGTAAAATTGAACTTTGGACATAGTTAGTATTGTAAAAAATATAGGTATTTGAACACAACTAAAATTTGCTTTGCTTGTACCACTAAATCATCCTAGGCTAAAATTGTATTGGTTGAATTCGATTTTTTAATAACGTTCATTTTCGTAATTTATATAATAATTAACCATTATAATTTTTTTTAAAATTTTAGTACACAGGGTTCGTCAATTAATTTGCCCATTTCATGAAAAATTTAACAAAATCGGTAGAGACGTATTTTGAGAATTTGCGTCTTTTAAAAGTTCCATTCGGATTTTTTGAGTTTTTTTACCAATAAATAACAAAAGACGCGACCAAGTATTTTTAGTATAGGCTACAGTTTAGACAAATTTAGTTAGTCATGATCGTTAGACACATGATTTTGAGAAAATCTAAAATTTATAATTTTTTTAAGGCAATTTTAATTTATGAACAATATGAAAACTCTTGAGATATGGTCACTTATGCCCACAAAATAAATCTATTAAAATTCGTCCACTTGTATGGGTTGTACAAACATTAGACAGAAATAATTCCCAAAACTACTTTTTCAGGTTTAGAGGATCCAAAACGGATACATCACTATCACACAACTTTCTGTGTACTACGTACATGTGACTTTAGCGTGAGACGTGACAACAATACAAAATAGTTGCGAAAATATACATCGACTTAAATAAAGTCTGAAATGCTATCTGTATTAGTTAAAAAATGAACCTTTACCTGCAACACTGTCGGCTGTAGGGGATGTGACGTTTTAAATTTACAACAACCTGAATCGCGCACCGTGTAACAAGGGTATTTAACATGAATTTAGTTCTTCATAACGCATCGTGTAGCATTGCCGCGGATCAGCTGAGAGAACGACCTATCTATTGTCCGACTAAGTCATAGAACTTGTGTGTTGTTCTGCCATATTATATTATTTAATTCTTTTTAGTGAGTTTTATCTCATGGAAAAATGGGAGGCTAAAATTCAGGAATTGGCGTTCGCGATATTCTCGGGAAGGCCCAGAGACTTGTCGGACCTCAATAATTATGTATATTTAAATGTATGGTTTCCGTTGTATGAAGATAGTTTAATAATTAGTTGTAACTTCTCTAAATTATTTCATTAAGAGCTGTTTAACTAGATCTGGTGTTTTGGCCAGACAGATAAAAGTGATAAAAACGACCTTAATGGTTAGAGTATGGGTAATCATATTTCCTTAGAAAAGATTATCTTTGGTTGAGGCGTACTTCTGGTTTTCAAGTTCTGAATTTTCCCTCCACAACCGTAAATTACTGCTTGGCGCGTAGCCTAATTCTTCGGAAACGTAAACAATCCGACTATTGCTTTTATGGTAACAGCTGTTTTAACGGTTACTCGTACTTACAATGGAGAGTATCGGTTGTTTTTATAGATGCTTTACAATCGTTAATTACTTCGTATAAACGAAGCAACAGCTGATGACCTCGACCTCAGCAGATATTTTTAGGTCCTACGACTAAAAAGAACAACCTGATACAATCTCATACATAAAATCTCAATGCATGTATTGAAAACAGCTGTTTTTGAAGCAGTATGACGAAAAATAAAATGTGACCTTTTTTTAGATTTTAGACCGTGTAGTAATTGTTTTGAGCAGCAGATAATTTATTAAGAAAACCTTCCTCTCCCTCCTAAATAAAATATATTAGGCTACAAAAAATCTTGTAAGTACATATAGTTTCGCCTAATTAAAAACTATTTCTAAATTTCGTAATAATAGGCAATTACTTTTAAACCGTAGTAATGTTAAACCAGCGTAGACTATTTTAATGGAAGAAAAACGGATATTTCCTACCAATCATTACAATAAATTCTAAACATATTTTATATGCAAATGATTAAGATTAACAAAACTGTTCAGCTTCACCAGTTTTATCTTTGAACATGTAAAGTATACAGGTGTAAGGGAAGGGGATAATGGATACGACATTGTAGGGATGCTTTGGACGTTAAAATCCATCTTTGTACAAAACAATATCTTTCCAGTGATATGCAACTCGGAGAAGCACTTGAATACTACCGTATCAAGCTGTGAAAGCTGTAATGAGAAAAAGTTGTTAAAGGTAGGAAAGCCTTATCGATCATACAACCTCCCTTTCCTCCGTAACTTTACAACCTCGACTGGAAGATGTTCGTTAAAAACATGGCACTAACTTTCTCACACACAAATTTACAAAAGTAAATTACTAAACAAACAAAACTATTCAACGCCTAAAATGATCACTTTGATAGATGTCAGTTAAAAAGTTTAAACTAAACTTCGAAGTTGTTTATTTTAGAAATTATTTTAAACAGTACTTGTATTTTGATTTTGTACGTTTGTGTTATCAAAAACACATATAATTATTAATATTAATAACTAAGTAAATAAAATTAATTAATATATAATTAAATAGTTGTACACAACTTGTGTTTATATCCGTCATTTGACTGTGACGATTTCACAGTGACATAATATTAAGGATCTGATGATGGAATTACGGCTCCGAAACAAGTATAATAAAACTAAAAAGTCACGTGACGGAAATAAACGCAGGAAATATTCAATTATTTAATAATTATGTGACGAATATTGTCAACATGCAAATCAAATTATAGTTACACCTATTTAAAGTGCAAATTATTTTAATAATAACAGAAATTAGAATGTTCATTCATAAAAGCTACAGAGTTTAGAAGAACAATATATGTTGGGTAACAGGATCAAATTGATTCACGAAGCGGTCTGTAAATCATACTATTTTCTTGTCGAAATGTAAAGATAAACTGATGTAATAGGTGGGAATTTGTTTATAAATATTTATACTAACATTTGTATAAAAAGTATCCATAGATTGCAAACCATCGATATTCCCATCGTAAAATAAACAAACATCCTACATATTGATTTGGGTATTTAACTGACAGACTTACATTATTTATCGTACTTATTGCAGTCTCTCTCTCTCTCTCTCTCTCTCTCTCTCTCTCTCTCTCTCTCTCTCTCTCTCTCTCTCTCTCTCTCTCTCTCTCTCTCTCTCTCTCTCTCTCTCTCTCACCAATAAGTCTTATATATATATATCTCTGTCCTTATGAGTTATGATTTGAAGTGACAGGTGTGTAGTTCTTATTATGATGTCCTTATTATTTAGTACTTATAATACTAGTTTTACTCTCTGAGTTGATTCTTGGATAAATGAAATATTAGCACGAAAAAGTGGCCATTGACCGCTAATTTAGAAAGTAGAAAACAGTAGCAAAAATTAAATTTCTGATAAGAATTGCAGAGAAAACAAGAAATAAAAAGGAAAATAAAAGAAGAAGATGCTAATAGAACAGCTGAATGAAGAATTCTCTGAAATGTTTTGAATGAAAAAGACAGCTGAGAATATTAGTATAGGACGACACGCACTTCTAGGAAAGAAGCAATAACAAAACATAATGTCGTGAGAAGAATAGAATGAAAAAGTAGAAGACTCTGAATATACCGTGGATCTTGATTTTCGAGGCCTCCCGCTCCTGGTATAATGAAAGGAAAATGTTTTGAACTCACTAGAAACCAAAACCAAAAACACTAGGTACCGGTACAAGACCCAATACCGTTACTACTTCATATAACGAGGTAAAACATCAAGACGAGATTTTCCTTTCCTTATTTAATCCTTAATTTTCAATAAACTGAATATAATTTATACTCTAAACTTAAACTCTGTAATGAACCTCTTATACAAACGAGATCCAATTACGTTAAGCAAATTGTATGATTGTATAGCCGTTCTCACATTTGCATAGCGCTGAGCTCTAGTGTCGCTGTTAAGATATCGGTTACTAAAAACTTTCTTAAATAGAATTTATATTCCATTAGCTTAAAGAATTCTACTTAAATTATAGAATGCTTCTTAGAGTAAGTAGTGCGGAATAAATATTTAAGTATTATGGATCGAGGGAATGGTACACAAGTTGTATA
Organism: Aphrophora alni; assembly: GCA_963513935.1. NCBI lineage: Eukaryota > Metazoa > Arthropoda > Insecta > Hemiptera > Aphrophoridae > Aphrophora > Aphrophora alni. Next base: position 97,132,628 of record OY740769.1, on the reverse strand, counting down.
GTAATGTCGTATCCTTGGTCCTTGAAAGGAAGCAGGAAGTTGAGTGAATGTGTTAAGTGCATAATATATAATTCAAGTATATTAGCGATTTCTAATATTGCTCACATGTGAAATGTCTATTGATGTTTTCAAAAAATATATAAATATATATATATATATATATATATATATATATATATATATATAAATGTTATTAAACACTCTAAAGCTTCTAATTTTCGGCCGATTTTTATGAATTGGTTATGTAGGTTGAGTTATTAAGATTTGTTATTTAGAAAAATAATATTAACTGTATAACAACATTCCACATACTTTCTAACTCAATTTTCAGAGTCAGGAAGATTTACTCGTACCTTACTTCACCTAATCTAATTTAACCTATACTAACCTAACCTAACTTAACGTCACCTAACCTAACCTAACTAACCTAACATCCTATCCTAACCTAACCTAACATAACGACACCTAACCTATCCTAACCTAACCTAACCTAACCTAACGATACCTAATCTACCCTAACCTAACCTCGCCTAATCTATCCCAACATAACGTCAAATTTACGCACGTAGTGAACACGACCAGATGTTTAGTCACCCTGGAAGACCTCAAGATTATCTTTTATCAGTTCATATTAACATTTCGATAAGAAAGAGGTAAGATTGCAGACGGCATCGACGATCATTTCCTCAATCTTAAAAATATAAACAGAGAGATATATGCAATAAATTAGACACATTTACGCAGGTAGGAGCTGTCACAGATATTATAGAGAACGGAATACACAAAACTGAATATGAATTTAGTCACAAAATGTGTATATTTAAGGGTACGTATTACCAGGAAGAAACTGATCTATGCGGCCGTCTGCAGATCTTACTTTTTATCTATAAAGAGAAAGACCAACAGTCTCATAGTCTCCGTCTGGTGATGCACATCCTTCAAGAACCAGACATTCTTGACCACAGATTATTTTAACAACATTTAAGTTAATATGATAACATAATGTAACACCTTACATCAAGAACAACAGAAACGTATGCACTTGTATAGAATATGGGAACACTCTTTATAGCTATTTTTCAGCACGAAATGTAAATCTTGTTATTTATATAGGGAGTTTTTTTTTTAAATTTACTAGTCTTAATAGTGCCATAAAAGACTCAGGTCATTGCTGGAGAGGTCAGATTATTGTTTTATGGGGACTCGTTCCCCAGGATCACACGAAAACGCTTTTATTTATATCATTCCTTCCTTTGTCAACTAAACTTTACTGAACGTCCTTTTAACGTCTTTATTATTCGGAAAGGATTCTGGACAAGAAACGACTATATAAATAAGTCCTGCAATCTGTTCCGGTACGGCCATTACCACCACGTGTTCTCCGAGGGTTGAAAAGTTCACAGGTGGTCGAAACTGAATCTTATTAAAATTCTTTTTTACGTTTTATGAAGTATGGATTCAGTTTGATAATCGCCAAACTGTCCGACCTCCGGTTTTGACTGATCTTCACGTATTTCAAGACAAGCCGTCCGTCCTTCGTCGTTGTCGTTGTACGTAAGCACGATAGCGCGTACAAAAAGTTAAAATAGGAACATGTAATTTCGTATAGGGAACTATAGTGTGTTCATATAGATGTCTAATGAAATACAGAAATGTTTTATTGAAAACGTCGAAATGGCGGCCATTAAACAGATATTTGTATATATCTCGTGTTAAGATAAGATTTATAGAAAAATTCAAATGGAGTACTCTACCTACTTCTTCCTCTGTAATAAAGTTTTGTATTTGAATTTTTTAAATTTACCACCATTTTCCAATATAGCTAAAAAAGTAGGTAAAGTCCTCCATTTAAATTTTTCATAAATCTTATAGTTTCAGATATTCAAATGGCGGTTCAACTAAAAAAAAAAAAAAAAAAAAAAAAACACCCCGTGTATTAAATAAGAAAATTGAACTTCTCCAGTGCAATAAATTTTATGTTGTTTTAGTTTCTCTTTGTTTCAAGGCCATCGGTCATCATCGGTCATCATCGCCTTATAAAAAAAAGAAAGAAAAACATAAAATAAAGTCCCCTTAGCCCTCAAATAAATAACTTAATAAGTGCAGGTTCGGAAAAGATGTTGGTCAAGAGACTCTTGATAGGGAAGATGAAATAGAGGGTTCTAACCAAGGAAACATGTAAAAGGTGTACATCCAGCTATGGGCCTCGGGATTGTCAAAACTTCCTTGAGTTTCATAACAGCAGGAATACTATTTTTTTTATAATTGATATTTTACAAACAGTTAAACAATTTATTCACAGAAATATCATCTAAAACCCGATGTAACTTTAATACTAATTTATTACAGTAAAATAGAAACAGTAGTCAGAACATTGACGCTTCCTATTGATCACAGAACCACCAGTATGTGTAAGAAAGTTTGTGCAATGTTTATTTAAACGTGTCTGTCAGTCGAAATCGGGAGAGAGTTCTATATAGTTTTCATTTCCATATTGCTTTTAAGTCATGCTTGGGTGGCACTTGTAAGCAGAGAGTGCTGTGTTGTGTATTTCATCCCCTTCATTTAGAGGTAAATCTAGACCTCACAGTGAGGGAAGTTCCTGTTGTGGATATCAATCACACGTGACAAGATGCCACCTCTACCTTCCGATAAATGGATCCACGTGTCAACGGAGAAAAACACTTTTGTGTTGAAACAATAGAGTTACCTCGACGTGTTGTATCTAGCATCGATATCAGACTCACTGTATATTTATCTTTATGTACAGGGTGTGTCATTATGGCAGAGAAGGGTTTTTCTTATTATTTAAAGGTGAACAATCATCATCGCCTCTTTCTCGAAAACGCCTCCGTATGTCGTTTCCCCACTTTTTTTCTTCTTTTTTTTTTTTAAATTATAATTATTTAAATGGTTGGAATATGTTTATATTTTATGAACCAATTCTGCTTGTAACCATTTACCAGTACACTAAAAACCAAGTCGTTATTTTGTATCATTTCAAAATGGCGTCTATTTAATGTTGAATATCTTGAAAACTGTTGGTTTTAGAAACAATTATTCTATTTTTAATGATAAATATGACTATATCATTAATTTGGTTATTGATTAAATGATAACAAAATTATTGTTAATAGATGTAAATCTTGGTAATTTACTAAAACAACCAGAAGTTGATTATACCAGTAAATATTAGGTGAATTTTGTTATACCCTATCAATAAGGGAACCGTTTGTAATAAGGTGAATATTCTGACAATAAAATAATCACAATTCAAAAACATCCCTTGGTAATTGTTTTAAAACAAAATTGTTCTAATGACCTTGAAATATACTTTTTAAATTATGAGATTTTCTTATACTGTTCACCCTTTATTCATAAGGTGTAACAAAATTCACCCAATAATAAGGTATAACTGGTATCAAGAAAATATGTTTATTGTAGTCAATTACCAAAAATATTTCTTTAGTGAATAATTTGGTTATCCTTTGACTATTAATTAAAATAACGACTTCGTCATGTTCATAATTAAAATTTCAATAAAATTTGTATCTTGTATTGTTTTCAAGATATTATGCATTAAAAGTTTTAAATGGATGCCATTTTAAAAAATTACAAAATAGTCTTGGTTTTTGTATACTGGTAAAACGGTAAATTCATAATGTTTACACACAATCTGGTCTCCTTTGTTTCCAAAATTATATATCTTTAGAAGAGACCAAATGAGGAAAAACTATGTGTTTTCCAAAATATGTTTATGGGAACTTTTTTTAATATTAGTGTCTAAACCACATTTGAAATTTTGCACGCTCATAATGGCTGCTCACGCAACTCTCCCAAACATAAAATGGTGTTTCAAAGCTCTCCTTACAAACTTCGGATTATTGTTCTTTGGATAAAAAGAAGCAAAAAACTTAAAGCAACTCAGGGTCTATCTTGTTCCGTTTTCCGTCCGTATATGTTTTTTTACTAAAAAAATTGTTTTTAAAAACGGCATTACAGAAATTGAACCAAATTTGGATGCATTGTGGCTATTGATGACTTCTGTTTGTATGGTAAGTTTCATTATTGTAACCCACCTCGTTTTAAAATGGCGATCATTCCAATTTTTAAATTGATATAACTTTTTTTAGTAAATAATTTAAAAAATTGGATGTATAATAAACGAGATGTGGAATTTCTGTCCAGCCGTGGATGACCATGTTCTAGTTCTCTTCAGAATAGGCAAAATATAATAACAATGGAATAAATAAATGATTTTTTTTTGTATAAATTTTAATTTTATTCACATGTCTGTTAACAGTAAAGTTTTATTAAGTGAAAAATTTAAATGGTTGAAGATATAGACCAATTTATGTGCTTTAAATAAACTTTCTTTAAACAAATAACCTTTCAAAAATATCATTAGTATATAACAAAATTGAAAAAATCGATCAGTCTATTTTAGGCCAATTACCAAAATGGAGTTCAGTGCCAACAAGGTAGTTGGTGAACGAATTTATAAATAAAGGAATAAATAACCTTGTGTTCCTTCTATAAAAAGTTGTGTGGTAACCTTGTAGTCACGTCTTGCGGTGAATTAACCAGAAAAAAATCAACCTTACTTTGGAGTAATTTAAAAAAAATTCAATATGTTTGTCGTGTTTTAGATTTTAATTGTTAACGAGAGTTAATTTACATGATCGAATCGTTTTCTCAGTTTTATATACACAAATGATTGCAAATGCCTTCTTTCCATTTGTACTAGATTTGGCCTAATGGATGGATTCTAGTTAAATTTGTTATTTAGAACAAACATTTAAGAGAAGAGCTAAGGAAGGAGACAAGAGGACGAGAGACTGGGAAAGAAAGATTCAGAGAATAATATATAACACAGTAATTGGAGAATAAGGATAAATGAAGAGATAGTATCTCTTTACAAAGACGTAGATTTGATAACGGATGTTAAAAGGAGAGATTAGAATGGATGGTGACAAGGAAAGGATGGAAGATGGCAGAACCGAGAAAAAGTTTGCAAACTATCTACTGAAAGGGGAATAAAAGCGAGATAAAGAAAAATGAGACAGAATCAATATGGCGACCAAGACTCTCCTAAAGAGTGGGAATGAGAGTTTATATAATTTTCGAACAGGTGTGTTATAATTAAAATACCTGCAATAAATAGAAATACAAAATTCAAATTTTGTCAATAGGTTCTAAAGATTATAATTAAATTTTGGTGAAATGTAACTTCTTAGATCAAAACAGAACTATCTCTCCGAAAATTCAAAATCGGAAATTATCGGTTGAAATGTGTTATCTCCGCCCTAAGAGGTCGATTGTCTGGTAAGAAGTCACCAATGTGACGATTTGTAAGTGAAAGAAAACTATCAATTACGGGTATGAAAAATGACAAGCGAATTGTTAATCGTGCATTCAGTTTCTGACTATTAGTTTGGGAAAAATCCTTCAAATTTCACCAACATTTTAACCGAAGTTAAGAAATAGCTGAATATTGGATTTATTGTATATACCGTACAATTTTAAATTTTAAACTGATGTTATTTTGTATTTCAGAATCATTATTTAGTCTTATTTTTATAAAAACGCATTATTATTTGAAAAAAATAAAATAAAAATCATGTAAACACATTGTAAAAGTTCGCGATTTATTTATAAATTCGTAGTGATTTAATCAAATGAACGGCCCAAAATATTGTACAAACTATCTCACTTATCCCCAACACTAAATAAACACGAAGAAAAATTAAATGTCACCAAAAATTTCATTTCAAGATAGTTTGTAAAAAAATTAGCATGTATGTGATTAAAAAATATATTAATAAGAATCTGAACTTGCTATGTTTGTGCCAAAAAACTTCAACATATTTGATTATTATTTTTACTTGTGATTTTGCGCACGTATTTGGGTCATTAATTTTCATATTTTTTAAAAAAATTTACAAATTAGCAAAGTAAATTTTGAGAAATAAGAAATTGTATAATAGTCCCACGATTGACTTTTGTTTTTTTAACAATAACACTTGGGTTCCTTAGAGGATACCCAAGCAAGATTTGAATAAAACCATTAAAGCCAAATTTAAGAAAATCATAATTATGTGTTTTTTTCATAAGACCTAAATTTAAAATTATGAAAAAAAAAAAAAAAAAAAAAATGGAAAAATGTCCCCAGTATAAATCACGTAAATAACTATGTTTATTATTTTTGCACTATTCATTTTTAATCCGACTTGATCATCTGTTTCTTTACCACAGTTTTTCGTTGGTATATGTGCACATAACTCAGTTCAGATATCTTTCACGTCTCGCATGCTTAGTACAGGATTAATTTGACATTCGTATTAAACCTTAGTGTTAAGACAGCATTTCGTAAACACTTTAGAGTCACACATTTTGTAAACCGAAAGTCTTTCTCCTTTTTGAGTTCTGATGCTAAAGTCACAATCTGTTTTTATCTATTATGTCCAGGTAGCTCAATTTCTCCACAACATCCAATAAACACGGTCTGGGTATAGAGTGCGATGACGAACCTGTTTTGTTTTATTGGTATTTATTTTCCACTGCCTTTTTGCTTCCTGTATTAATGGTCGTAGCTTCTGAATTGAATCCTGCTAAGTGTCAGAAAGTATACATAATCGGATCTTCAAATCTACTTAGAAGCTTTTATACTATTTTTGTTTTGGTGTGTTTATATTTATTTGTTGTGTGTATGATAAAGCGGCACGTAAACAAATTATTCTTCACCTCGGTGGGGTCTTCTGGGTTTGTCCACAGCTTGATTACAGTGTCTCTTTCCTCAGAAATCTCACAACCATAACATATAAATGTTAAGAGATAAAATAAAAAATAAACAAACACACATATTTATAACAATTGGTTTTTTATCAGATTACACGATTTTCCAAAAATATAATGGTCATTGACCTCAACATTTACCAGACTGTACTTAACGCGTGTTTACTTGAAAACTTTCCCGCAGATTGTAGACCTACAAGGTGTAAAGTTATTTAAGAAACTCCATTGAAAAGCTATCAATCAGGAACGAGACGGAAGTCTGTGTCGAATAGAAACATTAATAGCTGACGCTAGAGTCGCTATATAAACCAAATTTATAGCTATATTTTAAAGCTATACCTTTTTAATAGCTTAAATAAATGAATAAATTACAGATTATAATCAATTTAAAATTTCTCAATTACAAAATTATAAAAATGATTTTGCCCTTCGGGTGGTAACTATAGTGAGCAGGATATCCCAAGAACCTCTATCTGGATTTGCACAATATTTTCATGTAGTCTTCGGTTATACTTTTCTCTTTCACATTTCTTAAACACGTTTCTTTTAACCATTTTTGTTCTCTTACGAACCTGATGCTATTAGTGACATTAAGAGAGGGCTAAAGGACTTTATTTTATGATCTGTTCTTACTTTTCAGACGTTGATAATGAACGAGAAGCTTCCGTCTTTTAAACAACAACAAAAGAGAGGATTTTGAAAGAATAGAAATTTGTTTAAAAATAACGTAATCACTAACTTTCTCACACCCTTAATTTAACAAAATATAAACATGTTGTGCACTGAGACGAGTAACTTTTTGAAAAAAACTCAATCATCAAAAGAAAACAAACACAATTTTCCACAATAAACACTTAATTATACGATAAAATACAAAATAAATACACTCTATTTTGTATTGAATTGTGTAAATAAAGTGTTTTCTTTGGTGATAAATATGTTATATAAAATATCCTTAAGATTTAGCGTTATTATCGAATATCTCAAACTTTAAAGCGGGAAATTGTAAGCAGTAGAATAAAGTGAGCAGAATATTATAACTTTCCACATAATGTGTGCAGACCATGATAATTGGAAGGAAGGTCTCTCTGAGCCCTAGAGGGTACTGAAGTAGATTAAGGGATAGGTAGCCAAACTTTTATAAAATCTGTGTTAACTAGGCTTGGTTCTGGTAGTTGAGTGGAACCTAATGTTTTGTTTTGCCTTATAGTACAAAGAGCTGACCGGAATTTGGTTGGTCACTATGTTGCGCAGACCATGCTACTTAAACAGGGAGTTGGCAACATTCATACGTAGTGTGAGTGCCTCTCTCGTATTAATTTTGGTTTAATACTTTATTCAAAATCACATCATGGCTCTTTAATTGTTATGGCGTTCGGAGTTTGACTGAAGGTCCAGTTCCCAAATCGGACGAGTATATTTCTTAGTATAAACTAGACGAGATAAGAATGGGCAACGCTTAACTTCAGCTCTGTTCCTGATTAGTTATTGTGTTGTATGGGGGATATTATAGATTAGCTATAATTCGGTAATGTACTATTAATATAGGTTATTCCATTCAAAGCTGGGTACTTTATGGTGAACGGGTAGACATGGGGTGAGCGATTTTATACTCGAAATAGGCATGGGTTTAATGCAGGATCGTCATCCAAAATGTAGAGTGTAGGCTACGTACTGTTAACGTTGCAAATAGGTGGCAAAACTTTACCCGGTAGCAGACACTGGAAAGCGAGCGGGTATGTCTACTTAACTGAACAGAAAAGTTAATCCTCACCTATTTGTTATATGTCTTGTTGTTTAACGGGAAAAAACATATCGCTTCATCATCGCGATATAAAGGAAGAAAAAAGTTAAAACAAAGACCCATAGTCCTCCAATACTCTCGTTAAGATCGGAAGGACACAAGAGTTGGTCAAGAAAGACGTGACAGGAAAGATGAAAGAAAAGTATCTAACTCAAGACTACATGAAAAAGGTGTGTGGTTCTATGTTCTGGAATAAGACCAAACTTTTCTCATATTACCTTCTTATCCTTTCCGTCTGTCCTGGAGGTTTGAATAGAATCATTTCATTGAAACTAACATCTGATTTTGAACACGGTTTTGAGTTATTAGTCTTCATATATCACTAAAAATTTGAACTAAATCTGTAGAGACTTAAGAAATTAAGTATACCCTATGACCAATGTTTATATTTTTTTACCGATAACTCGCGATCAGACATTTTTAGAGAGATAGCTAACAATATGTTTTATTTGGGTCCTTAGATATTACACTTGAGTAAAATTTATCAAAATCATTTGAGCCGATTTTGAATCTTTTCTGAGGTATGACCAAAACAACACATTCTGAAATTGATTAACATTAGCCCACGCGTTTTTTAACGATAGACAGAGTTTTTGACCCATCACATATCTTTCTCTTTATAACCTATAAAAGTAAGAAGTTTCTTTTTATGTACTATAGATGTGAAAAATTAAAAAAAACAAAATCTGCTTGACAATCACACTACCCCCTTCACAATCATAAAGCACATCTATAATTATTGAATTACACTGTCTCATCCTTTTCTTTGTAATCAACGCACAACATCACTGCATCTTTGAAAGGCATGTCAGTTTTGACTGGAATTTTTATGAAATTGTATATCAGCCAGTGAAATGTTGGGTAGAAGGAAGGTTTATGTAGTGGAAAATATATAATGTATAACATAGAGTGTGAATTTAACTACATTTCTGAGTGCATGTTCATTATTTAATTCGGCTTAAAATTAGTTCTATCTCACCATGTGCCTTGATCCCAACTGAACTCACAAAAGAGTTTACAAAATACTTATATGTAACGATTTCTCAGAAACCTATTGACAGTTTTTTTAAGCGAAGGATGAATTTAGGAACGCGACAGCGTTCTGCTCTTCAAACAGATTATTATCAGAATAATAAAAATAGATTATGTGGACAGTTTATTATAAAATTTCACTCAAATGTACTCTGTAAAGTCCTTAACAATACGTATTGGTTGTTAAGTCTACAAAATATCTGTTAAAATTCCAATGCAAGTACTAAACCCATTTCGATAAACTGCGAATCCTGTTACAGTTGAGTAGTAGAAACGAGTATTTTGAAGGAAGGCTCAATTTAGGAACGCGGCAACGTTCTGCTCTACTTAGTATCAAGTATGTATAAATAAATGTATTAGTGTGTTTGCATATTTGTACAAGTAAGAATGTCCACCGTTTATTTAAATACAATTTTTTAAATCTGGATTTGTTTTCCTCTAACAAATTATAGATCTTTGGCGCCCTGTTTCACGTGTCCAATACTGTACCATGTCACAATACTGTATTGGGAATACAGACAGGGGATGAAGAGGGAGAGGGTAGGCGATTGATTACACCCTCTTTGTCAAAAGTCACCCCATAACTATAACTTTTATATTTATAACCATGAAATATTGTCCCCAGGCGGACAAAAAATATGTGTAAAGGTAGGTGGGGAATTAATTTATAAGCATAGAGGTCTCAGAAATACAGAAGTTAAAATAAAAATGTGAATAAAAAATTGTCATAGGTGAATAGTGCACAACTGCTCTTTCTTATAAATTTATAAACAATACTAAGCAAACAATATTGTTCATCGTCATATAAGAAGTTATACTTTAAAAAATATAAAAAAGCCAGGTATGTAAATTAGGTAAAATATACAGAATTTTTTAAAAATACGAAGGTTTATGACCCAATCACCCAAGACGCATGTGAAAGGAAAACAGGGTTCTCAAATAAAATCAAAACAAAAAATACAAAACTAATTCCCCTCTCTCTCAAGAATTAAGAGCGTGACCTTGTGCTCACGCCTTGAGGAGAATTAACCGGAAATCTTATTTTCGTTTTGTGTTTAGTTGTTATGCTAAGTAACCCACAAATTTCAAGTATATACAAAATAACGTTTTGAGTTAATATAGATAAACAGGAAAATTACAATCGCTATCATTCAATTTGTATAGCCTTTAAAAAATAAAATAAAATAAAGATTCCTAGCCCTCGAATAATCTATCAGTTGCAGAGCCGAAATAAAACAAGAATTGTTTCAAGAGATATCTGATAGGAAATATTTATTGGGTCTGTTCAAGAAGAGGATCTCCACTCAAACATTGGCACCCAAGTTTCCTAACCTAAGCAACTTTATACATAATATAAATACACAGTTTATTGTTCTGGAGCCCAATATAAATTGACGACCATCCAGATGATGTCAAACAGATCTTTATCCTTGTTGCTACGGCGCCACATGAAATCGCATAAGTAAGAATCTAACAAATCTCTATTGGTTCCACATTCTTTCTGTTCCTGGTAAAATACTAAACCCTAACAACGTTTCAGCTGTTCTGTCAAGTCATATTCTGTATGTTGTGTTTTTATGCCAATAGAAAATTCTTTACGAGTGGATGTCCTCTTCTCTGAACAGAATCGAAAGTTCAGAGAGAGAGAGAGAGAGAGAGAGAGAGAGAGAGAGAGAGAGAGAGAGAGAGAGAGAGAGAGAGAGAGAGAGAGAGAGAGAGAGAGAGTGTGTGTGAGAGAGAGAGAGAGAGAGACCAGCTAAGTTCCCTCAAGGTTACCATATTCACTATACTGAGCCCTTGAGGTTCCGCTATCATTATGCAAATCCGATTGAACGTGTTTCTTGGTGAATATTTCACAGTATCATATTTTGGTGTTGCGATAATAATAGTCAGAAAAGATTATTGCTCTATGGAAATTTTATTAAAAACATGTCTGAGATGAAGCGAATTGCAAAATATTTTAAAAGTTTTAAATAGGCCTAATGAGTTATTTAAACAAACTAAACTTTCCACACTTGTGTGTCTCAGGATAAATCTGAAAATTAATCTCTCTTATGGCGTAATAACTTTCTTAAGTGACAATTGCACTGTATGTTTGTTTTCGTATAAATAAATGGATTAATGAACTGAGGGAAACTTTGACAGCAGGTGTGATGGGGGGGGGGGGAGTAACGCCTGCAGTGAAGTGATAAAACCCCCGACACAACACACATAAACCTGCAGTAAGATGTATATTTTATATGTGTAGCCCTATCCCAGTCTTAATTTTAAAATGTTTTTAAACTAAACTTGAGGTTTATAAACCAATTCAATTTAACTGAATTTATAATTGAATTTATTTATACTATAACAAACACTACAATATCGTGATTATGTTTCCTCTTCACGGGGTCTTAATAATCTCAATTTTGCTTTAAGAAAATTAATCTGTTGGGGTTGAATCAAATATTTCAGATTCTTTAATGAACCCTTCCAAATACGCTGTCAACTTCTAGTTGGGTCATATAAATAGAATTGTGTTGGAACCTTTTCATTTTTGACAATCGTAAATAAAATTGTAAATAATCTATTCCAAACTAAAAAATTTAAATAAAACATTAGAGTAAGAGGTGGCAATCCCAGGTTACCTTGCTGGATCTACACCTTTTTTTATGCAGTCTTGGATTATACCTCTCTTTTCATATTTCCTATCAGGTCACTCTTATTCTTTTTTGACCTTGACGCTGAAAGAGGGTTAAGAGTTTTTATTTTATGTTCCGTTATTCATTTTTTTTTATAATGCTGATATCCGAGGGGTTTCCCCCCCTTTAAAATAGGAAAACAATATTAAATCCATTAATTTTTTTAGGTCAAAATTAATTAATGTACTATCTCTTTAAATACAATTATTTTTTTCCTAGTTTTCAAAATTAATAGTGATTTTAAAAATCAAATTTAGTATGTCAAATACCAGGACTTTCACGAGTGTCAAAGTATATAAGGGTTGACAAGAAGAGCTAAAAAATAATTGATTATCGACGTAAAAAAGCACATAAGAATAATAACTTCTCTAATGCTAAAATAATATGAATCGCAGCACGCCACGGCGACCCCGATGTGTAAAGATAAAAGCGTTTATTTTGAAACTTTATATTCTGTCTGAGATAGCAGGTAGTTACAGGCTTTCCTATGTAAACGCGTTGAGTGACCTAGAAAATACAAAATCAGTAGGAAGGAAACGTGTAGTGGGTAAAACGGATTCATTCATGTATCACTATCCGTAAACAATTTTCTTGTTCGAATTGTAAATGAGCTACTTATATTTATTTTATTATAAAATGGTAGAAATTCTGGTTATTTAAATCCCTAAGTAAGTTTCCCAAAGTCAAAATAGTTTTTCAGGAGCTTTTCCTCTCCTAAAAACGGTAGAGCCATTTCAACAAAATCCTATGATAAGTTTTTAAGATAAAATGTATCGATATATATATATACACACACGGGTAATTAGCAGACTCTTCACCGATTAATTTATTTGTTGTTGTCATGTCCATTGTAGTGCACGATATGTCTTTAAAACCGTCATGGACCGCGGCAGCAAATTTGGGAAGTTATCAGCAGAAGAGGAATTCTTTGGGTACTCATTAAAGTGAGCATCAACTGAGGGAAGATGTCATGCTTCTTTGGCCATTTAGTCTGCACAATCGTTATCCTTAATGTTTACGAGATCCATTGAAAAGAATTAGTTATTGAACTAAAGAGCCAATTCATCTCGTAAGTGATGTTGTTATTTCCATTTTGTATTTTATTTTCGTAGGTGTTCGTATTAAATAATCTACAAGTAGTTCTTGTTTTACACTACAAGACGTTTAACGTAGGAGATTTTTACGAGATGAAAATAATAAAAAAATATTAGTTCGTCTAAATACCACTGTAAGCGAAGCCCAAGTAGTGACAAGTAAATGCTGTCATGTCGATTAGAAAAAAACAAACTTGCTCGATATAAATCTGCTCAGGATTCGCCAACCCATGCGTGAGGAAAGCCTAGAAATTCGATCCTTAATGCAATGTCGTCCACGATACCATCAACTATGACATTCCACAGGGTAAAAAAGAGGATTTATTTCAAGTGACTTTAACCGCACCAGACGAGGCTCTTGTTTCACTTCAATTTAGCTTGTCAACTACTGTGCATTTCTATCAGGACTAAGTTTAATTGATTAAGTGGTTACACAAAACTTTATAGGTTAAAAGCAACAAGTTCATGACGAAATGTCAAGTCATTACTATAATTGAATTTCAAGTTTCAGAAAACAATGCATCTTCAGTATATTCATTGGAATTCATGAAGTTTATTTGGTTAAATGAAATAAAATAAAGTGGTACTGAGTTGAAACCTTGTAAGAAGGTAATGAGGGAAAACAGAGGCGACAACTCAGGAGCGTTGCGTTATAAACTATTTTACAATTTCTTACGTCATATTATACTTGTCATACAGTCAAACTATCAAAGTGCGAATATTTTCTATGCGGAAAGGTGATTTATCAACTTCGATCTTTGACCTAGGTAGATTTGTGGTGTAACTTCTATTGATATATAGGTTAATGTAGACTCTTAATAAATTAAAGGACAGATATCTTAAAATAATGTTGGAAGAGATAATTCAAAGATTTGTTAATGGTTGGGAGCAGTTGTGTAACAGCTGTGGTTTGGGAATTTTAAAATAGAGATTTTAAAGAGCATCAAACATATTTTGCAAGACATATATCAAGACAGCTATCTTCAAGGGCTCATTTAACTTGGCAATCTCAGGGGACCTAGCTAAATCTACATTTTTACATGTACTTAAAAAAGATTAGGCCTACATGTTTTTCATTTTCTCTTTCATCTTTCCTATCAGGTCTCTCTTCACCAACTCTTGTTCTATTCTGATCCAGACGTTATTCCAACCAAATCATACAATGTAATAGAAGCAGATTTGCTAAATTAATGCCAAACGTTGGTTTCTTGGGCCTCTTGTCGGTGTTTCGGCCCTAGCGGGACTCGAAGCTGTACTTCTGTAAAGGAGCCTCTTCTCGCTACGCTCGTGTCGGTATCTCGGCCCTGCCGGATCTCATAATTATATGGATATCACATTTTCTTGGGAGGTTAGGGTCGAAATTAAATTTTTGACAATAACTTCACAATCTGTCATCGTAGAGATGTAGGGTTGCCACTATTCCGCACAAAATTGCAATATTTTAATTTGTATCTAATTTAGTGTTATAAGTTGGACAATACATGAGATATGAACAAAAACTGTTTTTGAAATTATCAACTTGTTTTACTGTATGAATTACAATAAGGTTCTATATGAGTTCCCTATAACAAATTTTATATTTCTCTCTTAATTTTTGCTGCAACTATTTTGTGTTTTCATACAGACGATGACGACAAAGATAAGAACAATGACGAAGGACGGACGGCATGATGAAAATAACGTTATTTAAAGATGAAAATCTGAGAGTGGTAAATGCGAGCATAGCGAGTGGAAGGGCCATTAAGAAATATGACAACATTTTGCCTATATCAACTATAAAAACTCAATTTTTTTTAAAGAACACGTGTTCGGATTCGTGGAAACTTGTAAGTTTGAATTGGTAAGTGTGCTACTATCCACTTTAAAAATATTAGCATGCAGTTCACAGTATTTCATTGATTGCAAAATGTTTAACGTACGTTTTTTATAAATGCACGATATAAGGCGTGTGGAAGACTGTTTAAGGAAGGGAGGCAATTCCTTTTCAATGTTGTCGGGCAGTATCCAGGAATATTGCAACATTGATTTTTTTTTACACAACACTTTCTCTCTAATTTATACAGTGGGGAATAAAATGGAGAGAGAGATTAAAAATATGACAGTGTTGAGAAAGATTAATCCAGTTTTTAATAATTAATGAAAAAGTTTGAATATTGTTTTTAAATTTGCAGCTTTTGGAATATTACGTGAGAAGGGAAAACATTGTTACAATCTAGTAATGTGTTTTTTCCATTCTCAATTCATAACTTCTATTACTACATTGGATTGTTAATATAATTTTACATAGTTTAATCTGTGTATTTATCATTATTTGTGTATGTAAAAACTAATACAGGATTTTAAGACAGTATGGATCAACTTTATCAAATGAAAATATTTAGAACATGTGAAATATGTAGGATTCAATGACTACTATAGGCCTAATTGGAATAAATTGGAAATAAAAACAAAACGTAAGAAGAACTCGGGGCTAAAACTAGGCTTGATAGTTCAAAATAAGTAACACTATGTACAAAGTTTGAATGATAATAGTCTTTTTTAGGTTATTTTGACAGCTTAGGGTAGTTATAGTCCTGAATTACTTTGTTAGGTTATTAGTCTTAATTTAGTTTTGAACATAGCCCTAGAATTTTAAACTATGTTATTCATTTTCGTGGTTTAAATTTATTGTTCCACTTGATAACAAAGGTTGATGTGTACTTACAAAACGTCGTGTATTAACTTATATATATGGTAAATGTCCGAATAAACTATATCTATATTCTCATTTTATATTAATCGTATGCAAAACATCATTTTATTTTGTGTGTATACAAATTAGTAAATAGTAAAATTCTTCACTGAAACACAAAATTGAAGTAAACAATAAAAAAAAAAATTATATTAGTAAATAGTAAAATTCATCACTGAAACACAAAATTGAATTAAACAATACAAAAAAAATTGTATTAGTAAATAGTAAAATTCATCCTGAAACACAAAATTGAACTAAACAATACAAAAAAATTGTATTAGTAAATAGTAAAATTCATCACTGAAACACAAAATTGAAGTAAACAATACAAAAAAATTGTATAAATTGTCTAACATAAAATACACACACCTAAAAAAAAATGTATTCATTGGTTCATATTCTCAAAAATGAACTCAGTATCCGACAAAAAGTGAAAACAAGCCGTCTTATTAAGTAAAATCAGCGTAAGATATATCAAATTTTTGTTAAAAGTATAGTTAGAGTAGTTAGAGAGGATTTGCTATTTTGAAATTAATTGTGAACCATATTTTCTATTACGTAGGTCTTGTCACCTAGGTTCGGGTTATAAAACTTCACTGTTAACCAAAATTTAATCGAAATATCTTTGTAGAAATTATATATATATTTTGTAAGAAGACTTAGTCATTTCAAATTTTTTATGATATATTTTAAATTGATATAGTTTGGGGGATGATGCCTAATTCGTTTTGTTCAAATCTTGAAAAGCAAAATTTGATCTTAGATCATCTTAAAAAACAAATATTAGTTCTTATGTTTTTTAGTTCCCCCTTCCTCATTTTGTTATAAAAAATATGGAAAAAAGATCAATTATGGTAAATTAAATTTATTGTGATCTTATGGTAGATACTCCCAGATTTTGGGTTATCAAAACCACGAAGAAAAACAACGCCTGGAGATGCAGATAAAATACGCCAAATACAAAATTTAATCAAAATCAGTCCATACGTTTGTGCTGTAGAACACTGCAACAACGACATATCATAAACAAGAAACGGACAATGCAAAATCACTTTTTAGATTTAGAACAATTTAGAGAAAACCACGAAAAACTCTAAATCCATTTTCCACCCGTCAGATAACTTTCTCTAAACTACGTATGTAAGAGAGAGAGAGTAAAAAGTAATGGGAAAGGATTTGCAGTGTTATTGTAGCAAACCAATGGACAGAAACGAAATCTAAGAACTGTTCCAGCAGAATATTTCCAGTGCCAATCTATATAACAGAATACAGTTGCAGAGGCGAGTCCATAATGTCCTGCTGATTGACATATTAGTTCCACAACAGTAAGTTTTCCTGCTTTTTCAGGGACAGTAATAAGGACTCTATTGTTGTCAACATTGTTGATACAAATCAATAAAAAATTGGTGAAGTATCAACAGAAATCGAGTATATTTTGTTTTTTATTGAAAATATGTTCTCAGAAGATAGGAGAGTTTTTATTTAAGCATTCAGTGATAAGTCTACTTTTGTTTATACAGAGTGTACTAAAAGTAACTTTATTAGGTCATTATATTTTTCCACTAAACAAGACTGGAAAAAAATTAATAAATTAAACCTAATAGCTGTATGTTTGAAAAACGTATAATGTTAAATTACGTATAACAAGTAATCTACATTAAGTAAACATGTCTTAGTTGTTAAAGTATAAGTTTGGCTTTTGTGCTGAAAAAGAAAAGATTAATTAATTAAATATTTTAAAAAAATCAGGATCATTTGAAGTAAATATTAATAGTTGCAATATTAATAAAAACCCAGAAGAACAGAGAAATACAATCTGGTGAAATTATGGTTTAGAACACGACGTAAAGATATTTTCATAATGGCTAGTAGCGCTGAAACTCCCATTTGATTTACATTGCTTAGGGACTTTCAGTACTGAAAGGTGAACCGACAGTAGGATCGAATTGACGACTAGAATGAAGCAAATGAAGGATCCATTCAGGAGGCTACAATCATAAATGTAAAACTGATGTAACAGGCGGAAGTTTGTTCATAAACATCAATTGTAGAAAACACAAATTGAGAATATTACCTAACGATATTGATAAATGAACTGTATAGAAAACACTACCTTCAATTAAAATAGTTGAAAACAACCATCGTAAATACTTTCTATAATCAAGAATTATACATTGGAGTTTTCTTAAAAATCTGCTGTTGCTTATAAATGACTAAAATTAAAAATAAGATTGTTAGAAGGAAGATATTATGTACTTGCAAGCTATTAACACTATAATATATAGTGACACGTCGATCAGCTGTTTATGAGAATAGTGTTTTCCCCTTTGTTGTTTAACCGTAACCTAACCCAAGCCTACACGAAAAATGTGTAGATCCAGTTAAGCTCCCTAGGGATTGCAACGCCCATATTCATTATATTAAACCCCTGAGGACGCCGGTAAGTGGAAAGGAGAACCATTTTCACTTGATTGGAAATTGTATTTCAAATAGATGGATTAAAATGACAGTCAATACGTCAAAATATAATATTTGTATCTAAAAATATATCGTAACATTTGGTCTAAAATCCATACATGAAAATGTGTGGGGATTTAGAGGAAGGGGTCCACAATTTATTTAACATAACCTTTTATAAAGCGGGAACGTTCCCCTTCCCCCAATCTAACCCATTGATCTTACGGATGGGCAATAAATATGTGACTGCTCAATCTTCTTCAACAAAAAAGAAGTATGTTGTCGATCCTGTCCCTGAAAGATTTATATAGCTTTTCCTCCAGATTTATTAAAGGAGCCCCGAGAATAGCGACTCGAATAAAGGCTTTAAGTTGTTAATTTAATCGCAACATATTTTTGGCGGGAACAGTCTTGTGCGCGGTAATGTTGAAGCACAACAGAGATTACGCATATTAAAATATTTAGTAATATAGTTGTAATTTTATTTTTGAGTTTAAACAATGAAGAGTACATTAAATTTAGACATCTTGAAGAGAAAATAATAGTTAAAAAATAGTGCAAAAAATGTCGCACACGCATACACAAAATGAAATAATAGTAGAATTCAGCGTCATCTCGACATTAATTCTGGTAAAACAGTTAATTCAATCAAAAATCGAAGCTAAGTCTTTCCTGTATATATTAGTTTTGAGATCTGGTGAGTTCAAAAAATGTCTTTGGATTCATTTATGTCTCGTCCTATGCCCTACAACCAACGATACATTTTTATTACATTTTATCATGGGGTATATTTTAGTTGTGTCTAGGCATTTGAAAAATGTGTTTTGTAATTTTCTTGAATTGGATGTTTTAATTATGTGGAAGTCAAAACATTTTTCAAAAGGAAAAACACATTGTTTTAATCCACAAATAAGTTATGAGCTTCTAGGTGATGTAACTCTTCATTTACAAATGACAAATTTAATTTAAAATACAAAGGACGTTTAGCAATTACACAAGTTGGGGGAACAAGAAGTATTTTTATTTAAACAAATTTAGTTTGACTTTGTACAAGCAGTAGTATAATAATTTCCTTTGTTGAATACTGAAGTATTTGGTTAGGTTAGGTTAGGGTAGAAATTTGAGGTACCTACTGCAAGAAGAAACTACCAAAAAGTTTCATTATTTTTCATAATCGGCCCTATTTTAAATTTGGCACGATTTCAGGTATTTTTTTACAAAAAAAAAATAAATAAATGTTGGTTTAGGAGTTAGGGGGGAAAAAAAGCGTTGAGGCGTTACAGAAAATTGAATTCTTAAATTCGATTCTAGCTTCGAATTTAATTTTAAACTATGTGTGAAGTTACATAAACCAAAACATATAAATAAATTACGGTACCGCTTTTGGGATTATTTTAGTTTTTTCACAAAATAATTTTAATTTTCTCTTACATACAGTTTGGATCATAAACCAGAAAAGAACATAAAATAAAGTCCCCCTTAGCCCTCAAATACTCGACATCATCGGGGTCAGAAGATATCAAGTGTTGGTCAAGTGAGATCTGACAGGAAGATAAAATAGAGAAATTTAACCAGGATTACATGAAAAAAATATTAAAAGTGATTATCAAGCTAGGTTCCCTCGGGATTGCCAAGTTCGTACTCACTATAAGTCAGACTTTGATGGAGATAATTTTCACATATTTGACACTTACAGTTTTGCATCGAAAAATTTTGTGTACTTGAATCCTAGAGTAATTTTTAATAAATAAATAAAGTTCAATAATGTATTTCAGAAATTACAAATCTAATGTTTTTAAATAGGTAATTGCAGTACGTGGAATTTATTTCGGTTCCAGGTTAATGTTTTCAAAGTCATGTACGTTAACTTTAGATCAATGCATCTCTAGCAATACAAGACGCCTAATTTAAATACAGACGATTAAAATTATCCAAACATAAAACTTCTTGTTAGGAAGGCAAAGAACGGCGGGAAAAACAACAAAATGGAAGACTTGAGAGAAGAGTGATGTGAAATCAAGCCCTATCAATCATAAAGTTTTACTCACGCCAAGTTTCAAAAATATTTAGCCCTGTAATATTAGAAGGGATGGACGGCGTAATATAAAGCTATTGCAATATATCTTGTTCCTATACTTTGCATTACAGGTAGTTTATCCTTGACATTCAACAGGAAGGGAATGTCTAAAATACAAACAATATAGAATAAAGTATCTGTGAAATTGAAATGGAAAATATGAAAGACTTCGAAAGTGTGAAAAGTCCTGTCCCTCTACAAACCTTTTGAGTGGTTTAAAAATGCATATATGCAGAATGTAAAGTTTTTTGTCTCTTGTAAACATTTTGTTGTTTCCAGATATTCGACTTTAAATATTTTAAGCGTTTTTAAAATGTACAAAATAAAGTTTTAATTTCAGGTCTGGTGTGGTACCATAATATACCAAAACCTTCACTCAATAACTTATCTACTTCCAGAAATGTTTTTGTGTTGAAAAAACACAAAATTCCCAGCAAACGGAAAACGGAGCATTTCCGGACATTAGATTATACAAATTTTGTTTCTTATTTTTACCTCTAGAATAAGCTCTAGTAATATACCGTGCAAGTTTGAATCACCCTGCTTGAACACAAAATTTCACATAAAGAACGCGTTTCAACGACAAGTCTGTATAAATACGGTGTATGGCACAGTACTAAGTTAGTTATAGTTCAGTTATTGTAACTCACTCATCATTGAAAATGGCGAATTTGTCGTTGAAACGCGTTTGATTAAATAAACGTACTATTTCTGAAAATTTGTGTTCAAGTTTTATTTCATCCTGCATATGTTGTTAAACTTTAGTAGATGCTCAATTAGTCCCAATTTTAAAATTTGGTATTTAGGCTCCGGTTATCGAAACCGTTAGTTAACACAAAAAAAGTAGAAATAAGAAGATAAAATTCAAAATTTACAACTCAAATTTTTTAATATATTATTTATCTACTAGATATATAATTTCCCACCTCATTTTGTTCATTTTTTAAATCAATATCCAATGACATACCAACTTGTTTTCTACGATAGCAAAGAAGGAGTTGTAAATATAAAATGAAATCGTTGCGAACCTTAAAATTAGATGAAAAAACAATATAAATAACTATAACCAAATTAAAGCACACATTAGGCTCTTTGACTTGTATTTTCTCTTATATATAATAATAACTAACATATACCTATAAGTCGTCTCAATGTCACATTTAGTTTAGTATTGGTTTATATCGTTCTGAGGATGGTAGCTATGTTGTCGAAATGTTCATAAGGGTTTATTAACGATTGTGTTGGTGTTTTATTTGTGGTTTGGAGATTACTTCTTTTAAATTAAAAAAGGGTTTATTTTTACAAAAATACCTGTAGGACTATTTATATTGTCTTTACATTTGTTCTCATTTTTTGTACAAAATTAGCTCATAATTATCTAATAAAATCTCTGTAACTCAAATTTGCTCAAAAGTAATGACTAAAACCCCAAAACAAATTGAACAACAAAACGCAACATATTTGAATCGATAATTAGCACTAATAAAGCGCAAACTCGTTGAAGATGATACGAAAACTTACTTTAAAAAATCGATTATACCGACATAAGTAAAACGACCAATAACGCAAACCAGTGTGGCTAAAAGTTAACACGAAATATGACCGCCTTCCAACAATAACGAGGGAATCCTAGAACAAGTTTACGAGACGAGCGGAGCGAATTAAGGTATTATTAAGGAACATAACACTCCCCCCCCCCAATAAGTATGAAATAAACAACTACAAAGGTAGTATCAAGTGATAAGACGAGTTTAATAAGTAGATTAAAAATTTAGGAACGGAGCACCATCCCATCTAACAAATATCAAAATAACAAACATAACTATTTTTAGTTTATATGCAAATGTTAAGAGAGATTGAGCTATTTTATTTTAAATACAAGATTCCAATATGGCACCTGAAAGGGGATCAAATATAATTCTATGAGGCATGCACCAGATTAATAGAAATATATTCCATTTACATCAATGCAAGTAGTTTCATTAAATAAAATTAACTGATGAAATCTGATATATTTCAAGAGCCACTCGATGTACGGTAATAGATTAAGTACGTAGCATTGTACAACAAAACGAAGCGAGCGAATATAATAAAGTAATTGTAATTGAACAACAAAGTACAGTGACTTACTTCTGTTACATGTTCCCTGTTGTCTGGTTTTGTATGATGTATAAAGTACTACAAAAATCAATGTTTTAACATGAATTGAATATTAAAGTATTTGTAACACGATTATGTCTACTTGAAACAGTTCCTACAGAAATAAGTCTTATCATTTAATTACATTTAATTTTAAATAAAAGAAAATCGAAATGCAGCATTAAAAGATTGAATTTTAGTTAAGCATCAATATATTTATATTAACATATAATTTCATTGCAATAATCCTAACTCATGAGACAAAAACGATTTTGTGTTATTTATTGTCAAATTATGTTGAGGACAGCTAATAAGTTGCAGTTCCAATTTGTTGAAAAATTAATGCAGATAGTCAAAACTCTAAGAGGAGACGAAAACAGTTAATTATTGGTTTCCAGTTTTGACGGTATTAAATACCACAAAAGCTTATAAACTAATTACATCTTCTTTACGTAGAAGCTTACGGAGGTAAGGTAATTTACAGTTCCTAACTTTATAGCGCAATACACTAAGGTTAATATCTTGTCAACACATATTGGAATTCTGGGCTTTCTATTATACTGTAGTTGGATTATTACACATACGCGAGATATCAGTTTTAGCTTTTGTTTCTGTACAATAGGGGATGAGAAGTGTTATACAACCCCCTCCTAGCGGGGTGTGACGTGTATTGGTGTCTTATATTAACTGATTCATATTTACGGAAGAAACCAATTGTAAAATTCAGAATTTAAGCTGTTTAAAAACGAGAGATAATGGGGAATTATGTCTTCTTTATTTTATTAACAAACTGGTGATGTTTTAAAATACGGATAGGTTTGGATTGACGTTTTCTCTCTCCGTACTTGGCGTGAAGGAGCTATTTTTTCCGGTTTTGTGTTGACGTTATTCCTAATGCGAAGTATCCTTGATCCCTTCAGTATATACGTACGTCTTTCTTTACCCACCAGGATACTGCATCGTAATTTTTCTCTTTGGTTTACTTTCCTGTGTGCGAGCTAAATGACCAGCCTCTTAGTTATCATTGAACTATCGATTCAACGAGACAAAATGTTTACTATTTTTTTAAGAATGAAGAGGCTGGTTGGTTTAATCGTTGGAGCTTTAGCTTGGTGTGTGAGATGTTCCAGGTGCAAGACCCTTGGAGTGTTTACCGAGTTTACGGTGTTGCCCTAGTAACGAGGGTAACAAATAATGCAGTACGTTTGTTAACGAATTCCGGTTGCGAAACTAGAACTGTAGTGAAGGCTACTTTATATGTTGATCACACACTACCCGATTGAAACATCGCTTAAGATATTCATGGGCTGTTAAGCTCATTGATTCTTATTTAGGATAAATCAGACGAGATGTCAGTTTCTATTACTGGATAAAAGATAACTGATTAATAATAGATAAATAATTTTAATCAAGTCTTACGATATCGAGAAACTGTTCATGGAATTTTTGTAGTCAGGGCAAAAAACGGGGAAAACAGCATTTACTTTGATCCAGAGTGAAACTACACGAAATGACTTTTGTCATAGCTCATTTTATTCGTTAGAGTGTCTAGATCAAAGATGTAAACAGTTTTTTTTTGCGGAAACTTAATAATTTGTTTATTTATTAAATATAAATAATAAGAATTATGTCTGATTAAACGTAATATAAAATAAGGGACTGGGTTCATTAATCGATTCGCACAATTTCGGTATCAGTATCGGAACGAGCGAACCAGAGAACTTAAAAAATGGCATTCAAATCGAAGAATGACACGAATTCACCAAAATAATTCCTTATTTCATTTAATTTTAATTTGTCATTACCTGCATCTTATATTATTTTTTCGTGTGCGCCCTCTAGGATGCGCACTTTTTGGACATCAGAATTGGAAAGAGCGACCCCAAAACATGGAAAATGACTTTAAAATAATAAAAATATATATCGATTAATGAACCTCGTCTCTTATTTCATATTACGTTTACTCAGACATAATTATTATTGTTTATATTTAATAAATAAACAAATTATTAAGTTTCCGCAAAAAAAACCATTTACATCTTTGATCTAACGAATAAAATGAGCTATGACACAAGTCATTTCGTGTAGTTTCACTCTGGATCAGAATAAATCCCGTTTTTTGCTCTGACTATTGATGAAATTATAAATGATAAATTATTTTTTAATAGTGTACACATTATAAAAATAGCTGAAATATAAAACTTTAATGCGGTAGAAGGGGAAAGAATTTCCGGACTATACAACAAAATGGAGGACTTCAGACAAGAATGTTGTGAAATCATGATCTATCAAACATAACCTGTAAGCGTTAGCCAACACAGGTTTCCAAAAAAAGTTGGTAGATAATGTGAGGCAATCATACTCTTGTGCCCTTCAGATGTAGTTTAGGTTTCAACGGAACAGATTATTTTCAAAATATAATTTAAACTGCCAGATCTTTGAAGTTATCAAATTATGATTTCTTTAAATAAATTGTTAAGTAAAAAATGTTTTGTAAATATTTTTAGGTGCTAAAAACTAAATCAAAATTCGAATTACGGTTTAATTTTTTTTATTTTTCAAGTCAACAAGTTCACCCACCGACTCTATTAAAATCAAATTTACTAAATATAAAACAGAATAAATGAAACTCCAGTTTGGGACTCTACCGTAAACTCTTATAATGCATTCAGAAATCAAGTACTTCCATTTTGTATTTTTAATTCGAAGGATTCATTAAATAAATCAACTAACTACTCACAGATTCACCAAAGTTCACAGATTATTCTCAAACAGAGGTTAAGTGGATGCAAATCTATGAAACTATTCTACAGTGAACTGTACTTCACAGAAAGCATAGAGTTTCACTTGACTGGAGTATTTTCTGATAAATACTTGACAAAGTTGAGGTTAATCTGAATATTTCTTTAATTTTAACATTCATTTATGGAAAGAGACGGTAGAGTGCGATTTATTTCAAATCAACATTACAGTTGAATTATTTTATTTGGTTTTTAACAATGTTGATGGACGGTGAATTCATTACAGACAACAATGAATAATTCCGATAACACTGATGAAGAAGAAAGTTTATATTTAGGAAAATTAATTAATAAAAGTTTGCTTTAACATAAGTGCTACCTCCTCCACCCCCTCTTCTTTTTGTCTGTATGACTTATTAAATATTTAAATATCTGAAGGAAGGATTAATGTTTGGATTAAATTTTGGTAAAACGTGAAATGTGTGACATAAACCAATGTGCCAGGTTACCACCTAGCCAAGAGGTTAGGCTTGCTAAATGCGTTCTTCAGTGGTGTAACGGACATATAAATTCCTGTCGCCTTTGTTCTACAATTCTAAACCAAAATTCGGTATTAATTTTAGCTTTCCATTTTAGTTAACTATGTTGGGTTAACACCGTAATATTTTATGCCCAATGAGATTGAACCCTGAACACTCAAGACGTAAGACTATTAACCATTACACCAATCTGGAGCACAATGAATTTAAAAATAAAATTAAAGTTCTATTGGATTAATAAACCTTCACATTTCTCCAAAATTTCAAAATGTTTTCGTCGATTGTAAAATGTTCGACTTACTAAAGCTCCAGATTGAGAATCTACCCTAACGTGAACATTTATAATGCATTCTGAAATCAAATACTTCCATTTTGTATTTTTTAATCGAAAGATTCATTAAATAAATCAACTAACTACTCACAGACTCTCACCAAAGGTCATAGATTATTCTCCAATAGAGGTTAAGTGGAAGCAAATCTATGAAACTATTCTACAATGAACTTTGCTTCACAGGAAGGATTGAGTTTGACTTGACTGGACTATTTACTGATAAATACTTAACAATGCAAAGGGGTCAGAATATTTGTTTAATTGTAACAGTAATTTATGTAAAGAGGCGATAAAATCAACGCTACAATTAGATGAATAATTTATTGGTTATTTAACGGCGTTGGTGAACGGAAACTATTCACGATAAGCTACAATAAATAAGTTTGATAAACAGGGTGGTCAAGAAGAAAGTACATTTTGGAGATGAAAATAAACACAAATTTCCTATTAACACATGTTCTAAAACCATTTGTATTCCTTCTTTCTTTTTGTTTGTAATCAAATTAAATATATTAAGATTGGATTCAGATACAAATCCCAAATTTTGCATTGATAATTTTATCGTTTATATATTATAATTATAAACATAACAATTTCAACATGGCGGTTATTTAACAGTTTATTTGTGGTATTTACGAAAACTATTAATGTATATCTCAACTTAAGAAAATGAAATTTGGTATAATGTGTTTTATGACAGAAAAAAAGGTGATATAAAATTGCAATTTATGAGTGTTTTTTGAGATATCTAAATAATAGAAATATTAAAAATAATATTGCAAACAATACATATAATTTTATAAGTTGAAATGAAACCAGTTACAGTTAATATTGATTTTAAACGTAGGAGGGAAACTATATAACAACATGAATCTTAGAAGTGGCTGCAATTATATTTATGACTATGCATTGAAATGCGATGATCTGTAGAATACATCCAAACATTGCAGCAGATTAATACAAATATATTTCATTGACATAAGTTCCGAGTGTAGCTTCATTAACTAATGAAATTTTATACATTTCAAAATCCAATCGATGTATATTGATGAACTAAGTACGTAGTATTGTTTGTACAACATAGCGAAGCGAATGAATATGAAAGAAACCAATTGAACGACTAAGTACATTGACCTACTTTTGTCTCATTGTTTTATTTAGATGTTCTTGTTTTCTAGGTTTAATAAAATGTGAGAACGTTTAATGTTAACACTTTGTTAGATAATTAAGTTGAAATCTTTTAAAACTAAATGTAAAATTAATATTTCTTTAAACTATTTATTATAAGATAGTGATAACGTCTTAAACATTGAATACAATTCATGCAAAGATCCGTAGGAAAACCCGCCAAGCAGACAACACTCTACTCAGGCTAAAAGTTATTCGTTCACAAGTCAAAATGGAATATGGTTGTCGTCTTAGAAGGTCGATATCTTGAAATCGACAAAGATATTCTGTTCAAATTTTGGATAAATGTGAAGGTTCACAAACCTCTAATTTTATTTTATATACAGTCGAACTCTCTGCTCTCCAAACTGGTGTAGTGGTTAATATTTTTGCTTCCAAAGGGTTCAGGGTTCAATCGAATATTTCATTTGGTTAACCTTACCATCGTGAGATGAAAATAGGAAGCTAAAATTAGTAGCAAATTCTGGTTAAGAACAATGGCGACGGGAATTTAGATGTATTCGACTGAAGAGCTGTCTAGCAAAGCCTAACCTCTTAACGTGCTGTTGGGTTATAGTTTGGCAAAATGGCTTAGTTCATACATTTCCTCATTTCACCAAAATTTAATGCAAACATTAAACATATCTTCCGATATTTAAAAATAAAATAAACCATACAGACAGAAAAGAAGACGATTCTTTTAACACTTATAAAAAAAGATTGATTTCAATGTAGTTTTACGAAGTAGTTGATATAATAACTTAAAATCGCAGTAAACAAAGTCAGTTAGAAGTACGTTACTGGTAAGCGACTGAGGATCGCTCAGTTGGTAAAGTTTGACGGGTATAGGGGCCGATTCGAGTCGTATATTTTTCACTTGAAATAATTATTTAATTATTCATTGTTGTCTGTAATGAATTCACCATCCATCAACATTGTTAAAAACCAAATAAAATAATTCAACTCTAGTGTTGATTTGATAAATCGCACTCTACCGTCTCTTTCCATAAATGAATGTTAAAATTAAAGAAATATTCTGATGAACCTCAACTTTGTCCAGTATTTATCAGAAAATACTTAAGTCAAGTGAAAATCTTATGGGTCAAACTCAATGCTTCCTGTTCATTGTAGAATAGTTCGTAGATTTGCATCCACTTAACCTCTGTTGGAGAATAATCTGTAAACTTTGTCAATCTATGAGTAGTTAATTGATTTATTTAATGAACCTGCGAATTAAAATACAATATAGCGGTACTTGATTTCAGAATTCATTATCAGTTCATCTTGTTACAGCAGATTCCCCAATTGGAGTTTTATTTATTCTTTTATGTAACTAATAAAGTTGATTTTAATTGAATTGGGGAACGAAAGCGTTGATTATAAAATAATTGAAGGAAAAATCGGTGTTGTTTACGATTAAGTATCCAAAAACACTGTGTGGTAAGAGATGTTTTTAATTTTATTTAAAAACAGAAATTTTTAAGGCTAAACTATACCTGTAGAGCTTCACAATAAACATACCAACATTTTTGAAATTTATTGTGGGTGAAACCTTATGATTTATAAGGGTTCTGAATTTTGTTTACATCCAGGACGTTCATTTCCTTCCAGCCATGACAAAGTTCCTTATTTTAAAATTTATTTAGGGTGTTTCTGTAATGCGCGGATTTAATTCAAGGGTGGTTATATGAGTCAAAATAAAGAAATAGTTCCTATAAAAATATGTCTGGAAACGTTACTCTTACCAGATAACCGCTATTTTATTTTGTTAAAAAAAAAAATGTATCTCTCTAGAACGGCTTAACCGATCGAGTTAAAATTTTGACGCATCTCATCAATGTAAACACCTAGTTTAAAAAATAATCAACTTGTTCAGAATAACCAGTTCCAAAATGGCGGCCATTAAAAAATTTATGGTCACCATTTTGAATGGATTATTCAAACAAGTTAGATTCGCAAGATGATATTGTGTTTCCTTCGTAGTAATCAATCAATTAATATACAAGATCTTCACTAATATGCAAAACACCCATAGGAAGGAGTTGTATAACACTTCTTCACCCCCCCTCCCCATTGAAGAGAAACAAAATCTAAAACTGATAACTCGTGCATGTACAATAATCCAACTGTAATAGAAAGCTCAGAATTCCAATATGTGTTGACAAGATATTAACCTTCTTTTCTCTGTTTGAAGTTATTTGTTAATGATGGAAGTTCAATTTTATTATTATACATTTTTCGGACATTTGCCATCATTTGTGTGTTAATAATTCAAAACACACAATTATTTGATGTTGTTTTGAATTATTAACACACAAATGATGGCAAATGTTCGAAAAATGTATAGCCTAATAATAAAATATTAACCTTAATGTATTGAGCTATAAAGTTAGGAACTGTAAATTGCCTTACCACTGTAAGCATCTACGTAAAGAAGACGTAATTACGTTTGTAAACTTTCGGTATTTAATACTGTCGAAACTGGAAACAATAACCAATTCATTTCGTCTCCTTTTATATCTTTGACTATCTCCATCAATTTTGCTACATATTGAGTACATTACAATTGTAATTGGAGCTATTCAACTGTCATCTTTCTTGTTATTTGAAATAACAAGGCGTTCAAATTATAAATGTTATACTCTATTTGTAGAATAGAACATATTTTACAAATTCTAACTGCAGTGTTTTAGCTGTCCTCATAACATAATTTGATATAAAATAATACAAAACTCTTTTTGTGGAAACTATTAAATGGGTTATTGCAATTGAAATTTATTTAAATATAAATATATTGATAATAATTGTGTAATTAAAATTAATTTTGTCGTTGTTGTATTTTGTTAATGTTTTTTAATTAAAAATTATATACAAACAAATTAGGAGTATATTTCAAAATTTAATTGTATTTACTTCTGATTTACTTGAAATAATTGTTCATATTATAATTCTAGAATGAAACATAATTAGTTCCAAAAGTGATCAATAAAAAGTATTCACGTTCCAAAGACTTCCACATTATTATTTAACAATTCATTTTAAAACATTGATTGTTCTTGTAATTTATAAAACATAAAAAAGAAGATCAAAACAACAGCAAACAATGAGACGAATATGGGTCAACGTACTTAGTCGTTCAATTACAGTTACTTTATCATATTCACTGCGCTTTGTTGTACAAACAATGCTACGTACTTAATTAATTATTATAAATCGAGTGGCTCTTGAAATATATCAGATTTCATTAGTTAACATTTTAATGAAACAAAACTCATAAGAACTTGAATGCATGTATATTTCTATTAATATTAGTGGTTCAGGCAATAAATTAATTTCATTAAAAATATTGTTTACATTCAATTAGGTCATTTTGCTTATGTATATTCGTATTACCCACATGATAGTCCACGCTTTATAGTTAGAGTGAATATTGAATTTTTAATTATTATTTTAAATTGCCTCGTATTACAACCCACTAGAATTCAAGAATAATATGTGATGTAAATCAACTAAATTACACGCTGTTAATTGATTGTAACGAATGTTTTTCGAACAGGTAGTAGTTCTCCAGTCCTTTTCCAACAAGTATTGCTTTCCCCCCTCTCTCTACTCTAAGATACTTCTCTGATAGCTTATGGAAGATTTGCTGTGTTTTGTTTTTTGTTTTTGTGCTTTCAAGAGGAAGAAATTAGTTGTTATCAATGCTTTAATAAAAACGCATTGAACTAAAATGATCATCAACACAAAAGCTACAACGTTCTTCTCCCAACTGAAATTCTAAGGTAAAAGAAAAGATACCTCAAGTCCCTACTCTAGTAGCATTAGTTAGGGTTGGACGAGGACAGGGATTAGTCAAAAGAAAATGGGCAGCAAAGAAGAAAATATTCTTATCATAAAAAAGGAAGAAAATATCATAAAATACCCTCTGGTATTCAAATAACGTTAGGATTGGAAGAAAACAAGAGTTGGTCAAGAGAGACATGATAGGAAAGATGAAAGAGAGGTATCTAACCCAAGACTACATAAAAAAGGTGTATATCCAGCCAGGTCCTTTGGGATTACCACATCCGGACTTGATATAAATGAGCCCTTGAAGGAAGGTGTAAGATAAACGATCTAATCCAAGATTAGATGAAGAAAAGTGTAGATTCTGCTAAAATACTTAGGGATTGTCAGACCCGTACCCACTGTAGGTAAGCTCTTGAAAAGCAGATGTACCCTAAGGATTTGATAGAGAATGAAGGCTCGATTTAGGAACGCGAGTCTTTTCCTCCAAAAAATATTAAAGTATAATGTTTCTGTATATATATATAAACATGGAAAAGTCGTGCATTGTTTGTCAGTAATTATTTCTACGAATTTCAAGTTTTTATTCCATACGTACAGTTTGTATGTGAAGATTATAAAAACACCACTGAAACATAATTTCAAATCAGTTATTTATTGGTTTTCATTATATTGGTATTATACTTAAGCTTATTAACGTAATCTCGTGTCTTTAAATTAATATCCCTTATGTAGACTTACAGAGGTAAGATAATTTACAGTTCCTAACTTTATAGCTCAATACACTAAGGTTAATATCTTGTCAACACATATTGGAATTCTGGGCTTTCTATTACAGTTGGATTATTGTACATGCGCGAGTTATCAGTTTTAGCTTTTGTTTCTCTTCAAGGGAGGATGATAAGTGTTATACAACCTCCTCCTAACAGGCCGTGTTGGATATTAATGAAGATCTTGTATTAATTGATTCATAACTACGGAGAAAATAAAATATCTCCTTGAGAATCTAAGGTCTTATAAGACAGGAAATATTGGGGGAATATACCGTCATTATTTTGTTGTTAATCAGACGTTATTTCAAAGTACGTTGTAAAGAAATTGAGATGGAAAATAAATTATAATTTAAAGGGAACGAATATTATTGTGTCTGTATGTTTTAAAACTATTAGAATTTAATTAATATATTGCGAATCTTGGAAACAATTTACAATTTGTTTAAAAACAGTAAAATACAATGCAAGTCCAAACAAAACGACGTATCAACGAATTAATCAGAACACAGAAAACAAAATTACTAAGGTTGTTCAGAAAAAAAAATTTCTGACAAGATGAAGCGAGAATAAAACAGTCATGGGATGAAGATCGTTGTTGGACATCGTTTTGTTGAAGAGGAAATTAATGTACACGTATTTTAGTATAGTGACAGAGAGGACAAACAGAGTTTTTAGATAGGAAATTCGGAGGGCAGAGTTTCAGCCGATGTACATCCACACCGAATGTTTTTTTGAAGAAGAAGGCTATGGTTGGGTAATTAAGACTTAACTCAGTGGAAATGAGTATCTTAATAGTGGGGACACTGATATTCTCGCAACTTGGAGGGGAATAGAACAAGTAAGCACATTAGTTGGAAAATATTGACTACAAAACGATACCACAAAAGCTAATTATATCGGAGGCTATGTGCAGGAGATTACTTGCAACATCGGCTCATAAAGAGCGTCAAGTTTCAACAAGAAGGATGCAAGGACAGATTATGGACTGGATACAAGTAAAGGAAAGGATAGAGATCAGATAGTCTGTGGACAGGGGACGGATCTCGTAAGAGAGAAGACCTATCTTGGGGTATGTGAAGCGTGACTGAAACATCAAGTCATAGAGTATTCCTATTTGGTGAAACGTTTTTGCACCAGTGGAATCGGTATTTAAGAATATGGTCATACTGAATCTGGTGAAGTTCGTGAATAGGTCTGTAAGGGCGGTCATGTTAGTTCCTTAACATGACCCATTATGATGTTGCTGTTCAACTTTTACCTATTATATGTAATATTAATAATAATAATAGTTTTTTCATTAACTATCAAGTGACAACAAAGTTATCGATAAATAATTCCCTGAAACTGATTTCAAGATTCAGGTTTACATCTTTTGGATACTACTATAAAACTAGAAATATATAAATTAAAAAAAAAATCACCAACATATTATGAAACGTTGTGTTGGAAAGAATGGCAGGAATACAGAACAAAATGGAGGACTTGAGAGAAGAGTGATGTGAAATCAAGCCCTATCAATCATAAGGTTCTACCCACACCAGGTTTCAAAATATTTAGCCTTGTAATATTAGAAGAGATGGACGGCGTAATATAATATATCATTTATTTCTGTACTTGGCCCTAAAAATTCTTATTCACAATTTTATTTCAAGCAACTGAAAGTAGAGTATTAATAAAATGTTAAAAAAATTAAATTATTATTTTTTATTAAATATTCATTAACGGTGATATTCTCTTGGGGATTGTGGTTACATGAATTATAAATATTATAGAAATCGGCTTTACATTCAGTGCTATGTTAAATTCTTGCGTGTAGCGGCAGCTTCTGAGCGAAAAGCAGAGTAGTGGAGTGCCCGGAACAGTTCGATTAGACTCGATATCATAATTTGTTTATAAATTATGATGTGAGTTTTCTAAATTATTGTCAAGCTAAGTTTCAGTTAAGGACGTTGACGGGATTATTAGGAAGGCCTATTGATATTCACGATAGCGGGAGTTATTTTTACGTTTCGAGAGGTGCGTCGTAATGGGTTATGAACCTAAACCATCTTTAATACATTCACGTTGTGTGCATTACTTTTTAAATTAAATATGTCCTCCAAATTAGTTTATATAATTAACTCATTAAGGTCTAGTTACCTGGTGTGGTGATTGGACAGAGATGTAAGTAATCTATAACCTCAAAGGGCAACCACGTTTTCCTTGATTAAGTCTATCTTACCCCCTAGATTTAAGTAGTGATATTTCACCCAACAACCGAAAATCACCCAAATACTGAATTTTTCTACATTTTACTGTATCATACTTGCTCCTGCACACTCAGAATCCTGCGGTAAACTCACATTTCCAAATATTTCTAATTTGTTGACTTCTGTTGCAGTCAAGGTCTACCATTCTATCCCATTTAAGTGAATAGACAAGACCAACGCAGCGTCAGATTTTAATATCAATTTTCAAATCATGGGTTTAAAAATAATTCGACACCCTGCTAAGGTATTCCTGGATTTTTCAATTCGGCTTCTTATTTCCTGTGATTAATTCCACTGGTCATCGATGAGTGCTTCTAGTGTTAGCGCTCATCCCATTAAAACTCAACATTGCCTACATTATTCACCCATTACTACATTCCACAATTAATTGTAACAACTGTAAAATCAGTGGATTTCTCTTGGTGAACGTACTCTGAAGAAAACATTGGCTATATAGTTCATGATAACAAAATTCTAATATTCGAATGAGATAATCTATACAATGCACAATACAACCAAATTATACCCTTTAAATACCCAAATTTGTTATACAATAGGCCAATGTGAAATCTTATAAGCGTGTCACAAATGGAAATAACTGCGACCTCCAGTCAATGAACATATAAATTAAAAAACATAACGGTGGACAAGCTACCCGGAGAAAAATCACTAATAAAGTTACAGTTATAGATAAACTTTGTTACAACTTATAAAATATGAAAAGAATTAAAATAGAATTAATGCAATGAATTTTTGTAAACTTTGAAACAACCCGAGAAGAATTATGAAGTCAGATTTATGGAACCCTCCTTAATACCTCCAGGAGTAATGGAGCTATTTATTACGGGTTACAACCTGTACTTATACAATTAATAAATATCGTTTTATACTTTATTATAGTCAAGTGGAAGTTTAAATATCACAGTAAAACATAACTCTTTTTGTTGGAAATAAAAAAAATTAAATTTTCGATTAAAATTGTAACGAATTTCTCTAAACAATCCAAGAAGAATTATAGTTTAACATTTATAAGTAGTGTAGAGAAATTAATAAGGGAGGGTGAAAATAGATGTTGAATTCCATTATATCCATTTTGAGATAATTTGGGTACAAAATAATGGTTTTGGAAAAACAAAAAGTACGTTTCTCTTGTGTATGCCATAACTAGTGGACCGATTTAGACCAAATTTGGAAGCCTACATAGGCGTATTTTGGTTTCATCTCGATGTGGTTTCTTCTCATTTCTCCGAAAACTCAAAATGTTGAGTTACTTGTTACGTGACTAAAACTTAAAACACCATTTTTTTTTCAAAATCGGCAGTACCAATTTTTATGAAATTCCATTATATAGCCTGTAAGTATAAAGACAAAACGGGGCAAATGATTTTGATGAAATGTGTAGATTTTCAGTTCTTCGAGTAATCTCGGTACGTTTTTTAATTTGTTCTGAATCCAACATGGAGGTTGGATAGTTACAAAAACTTTTGTAAAACCAATTAAAAATATTCGAACCACTGGCTAGAACCACTCGTAGGAAGTGTTTGCCAATTGGGATGCTGCCATGAAGTTAAGACAAATTATTTAATTATTATTCAGTTAAGTAGGGCTACAGTGTTGTTGGATATTGGAGACAACAGTTTGGAGATGTTATGTAATTCATGGGTGAGATTAGGTTATTGGTGCGTTGTATCAGGAAGAAACTGATGCAGGCGTCTGCAATCGTATCACTATCTTATTAAAATGTAAAGATAAACTGATGATTACATTTAAGGCGGGAATTTGCTAATAAAAAATCCAAACTGTCATTTCTAGAAAAAAAGTTAAATAATATTATACTCGTATATTGAGAGGAAGAATATAATGTATATTGCTTTAAGGTGAATTAGAATAAAACGGCCAAACATCGTAATGGTTTCCGATATCTTCGACTTAAATTTGAGTATTTTTAATTTGTAGTTTTATTTAAAATTAAAAGTATGTTTGCCAAAAGGAAAGTGCTTGTAAGGCATTGTAACATAGAGGACACACCGTTCCTTGTTGTAGCATGTATTCTTAAAACATAAGGAAGGAAAAAGGAAGCGTAATTCATTATTCTCTAGTAAGAGAGAACATAACAACTGTAATTAAGTTCAAATTTAGTTGATCACGGTTACAAAAATCATTTAATATTTTGATCAAAATAGGCAAAAAATATGTTTTTCCCTCGGAGATTTGAAACGGAATCTGCATTTAAATTTTATGTTCTCACTTTTTAATGTTTTAAGACAAGGCTACAATATTTTTACTTAAAAAAATTAATTATCTTTTTTTACCACACTAAAAACAAATGCTCAATAAATCGAAAAATAATTGTTATCCAATCTGTACCGTCTTTACAATTCAAACAATTAGTCCGATTTTTAAAGCGATTTTAAATCTCAACCTTTGCCAGTTTAGATTTGATAATCTAATTTCAATTTTTGTTTTGTAAAAATACAATAAAACCTGAAAATTTGAAGTCTCTAGTTTTCTTACTTACATGGAGAAAAATTTCAGAAAATATTACTTGTTTTTCTATTTTGAGAAAACTCGGTAGTTCCATAAATATTGAAACCCGGAAGAAATATTTGGCAGTGACAAATAATAAAGGCTGATAGTTTAATTTACAGCGATATTAACCAATACATTCCGTTTTTGAAATTTTGCTGATACTGCTTGCCCATGTCACCAAAGGTCAACTTAACAGTTCACCTTCCCCTCACTCTCCCTAGCTGGCGGTACCTCGAGACCAAAAAAAAGTTCGTCGAAATAACGACTCGTCTAAAAGACATCTTAACGTTTCCTAAAAACTATGTTCGTAAAAATGTATTTTTACTTTGTTTTTAAAGAACGGATAATATAGTAGTTTTCTCTGTATTTTTATTGCTAGACAAAATTTCAATTAAAATTTTTTCATTATTTAGATTAACACTCACCCACAGGAATCAGATCTTTATCTCGTCTTACCTAAACAGAAAAACATATTCTGTTAATTTTAACTAGTTTTATATACACAATACAAAAATTATAATCAGATTTAATTTAACATATTATAATAATATTAATAAATATAATTAATTTCAGATTTACTTTGTAAATGTGTCACATAACGTATTGGAATAATGTTTAATTAGGGGTTGAGAAGGAATATATAAAAATTCGTTAACAGACATTAAAACTATGATATGAGTTCCAGCATATTTAAATACTGGATGACTACTATTTAAACATTAACATTAAATATTATCCTATATAATATTGGCGGTAAGAAAATATATAGAAAGGTTAGGCTGTAGAGTAATAAGTATTACAAAATGTAATATGAGAAAAATGTTATATTATAATTCCTGTTAAAAAATTATTTTAATAATATATATATATATATATATATATAAAATAAAAAATTAAAAAAAAAAAATAAATAAAAAAAATAAAATTTAAAAAATACAAACATGCATGAGAGATAAATGAAGATACGTTTGAAAAATTCGTCAGAAAAGAATTGTTATAATTAAATTATCTTTTTGCAAGTGTAAGAAACATTTAATATTTTTAAACACGCTCACAATTTCTCCCATAACGGGCAGATGTATTTCGATGAATGGCCAAAATTAGCCGAAGCGGAACTGAAGAGTGCCGACAGTTACAATTTCCCGTAACGTGACGATCTCGCGTGACGAAACGATCCGGCGTGACGAGGCTGTAGAATATTTTCACCGTGACATAAGATGTTTTACTTCACCATAACCGACCATGATTTGGTATTGATATAAAAACCGATTTCAAGCTGTAGAAAATGTAAAAAAAAACCCTAATGAAATGGCTATTTTTATAAAATTTTCAGATAATGTTTTAAATAGCGAATAGCTTAAACACTGACTCGATTAAAATAACTAAAATTAAATTTATTAAAAGGTTTTCCCTTTCCAATTTTATCGTCTTGGAGATCACTTGAAATGAACAACTCATGTGGAAACTTCAATTACCAAATGAAAAAAAAATCTAAATTTTCCTTAAATAAAAAGACGCCGTTTGAAAGACTTGTTCAGTTGTAGTTCAGAGTAGAAAAGGTTTGTTTACATAATGTGACTGGGGATGATTACAACATCCTTGAACAAATAAAGTATTTATTGTGGACAATTGCCTTTCCTTGCTCATGTAGTTCATGTTTTGTAAAAAAAATTGTTAAATAACAACATGTAATAAAACATGTTTGAACACTGAGAGATTTTAATGCTGCGCAAAATTAACTATTGCCATTGTGAGATATTTTTTCTATTTTTAAAATTTTAAAATTGGCTTCCACATTGAATATTAATTGTCGATATTTTTGTTAAACAAACATGATCAAAATACAACCAAAATTGACCTTTCACTTTGTCAACAATCAAACTTTTAACAATTTCAAAATTACTATTAAAATTTGCTTGTATAAAACATTTCTTCCAGTTGAGTTCAATGTAGAACAATTTTAGTAAGAAAAAAATAACAATTTGTAATGTTCCATTACATCATTCAAAAACACGTCCTTCATACCTCAACTGTTCGATTTTCTAAAGTGAAAAGGATTTGATGTCGTTGACAGCAACAGGAATGCGAGAAGCAGATAAAAACTGTTTTGAAAGGGATTCAGACTGGAAGAACCCTTGACGTACGGAATATATTGAAAGAGGTTTAAGAAATAATAACAATTGTGGTTTAGAAAAATATTTGTATTACGTAGAGGATAAAAGATTTGTAGATGAGCTGACACTGAGTAAAAGTAAAATATTTCTTAAACAAACGATTTTGTCAAGTTTCTTTTAAATATTTCTACCAGAAGCTGAAATTCATTTAATATTTTTTGAATCAATATACTGTATTCATATACATTTGATTTTTTTTAGGAAATTTCCTAACCATTACTTGTAGCTGCTGTAAGTTTGTAATTCGGTTACTATTAGTCACATTATCTAAACTAAAAATGACCTATTAGAAATAGAAACCAGGCGATGCACGTCATCATGGTACCAGCTCCATCATTCCATGTAACATACGAAGATCCTCTAAATTAAATGTAATTCCCGTATTGATAGCTTAACGTGGTGTTATCCAATAGGATTAGTTGGTTTTAACACTTTGTGTCACAGTGTCGAAGTGATAGCGGACCTCGAAAGTGTACCTTACAAGACGGAGTATCCACTTGCTACGCTTGTGTCGGTGACTTAGCCCTGCCGGTTCTCATAACTTAACGAATATCACATTTTCCTGGGAATTCAGTACACTAAATTACATATTTGACAATAACTTCGTTATTTCTCATCGTAGCGTTACATGCAGTATTAAAATATCCAAATTTTTAACTAATTTAGTGTATCAGAAGTTAAATATCATACGATACATGCACCAAAATCTGATATGATAGAACACCAATTTGTTTTGGTGTTTTTTTTTTACACTCTATATTTAAATAGAGAAAACATATTTATATAGTAAATGACTTGACATCTGTACATTATATCCAGATGGTTAAACTGCATACAATTGTTTATTATAGCATCATATTTGTTCGCTTGGTTTTGTATTTGTTAGTATTTGGTTTTATTAGAGTAGCATTTAGTTTTATGTTAGGTTAGTACATGGTTTTGTGTTTGGTTAGTATTTGGTTTGAGATAGGTTAGTATTTGTTTTGTATTAGGTTTATTTGGATATGAGTATGCTTAGTATTTGGTTTTATATTTGGTTAGTATATGGTTTTGTGTTTGGTTAGTAATTAGTTTCTGGTTTGGTTAGGATATTGTTTTGTGTTTGATTAATATTTGGTTTTGTGTTTGGTTAGTATTTACTTTTGTGTTCAGTTAGTATTTA
Organism: Aphrophora alni; assembly: GCA_963513935.1. Lineage (NCBI taxonomy): Eukaryota > Metazoa > Arthropoda > Insecta > Hemiptera > Aphrophoridae > Aphrophora > Aphrophora alni. Next base: position 97,092,364 of record OY740769.1, on the reverse strand, counting down.
ATTTTGTTTTTGGTTAGTATTTGGCTTTGTGGATAGTTATGTGAGAAAGTTTGTGCAATCCTTTTCAACTAAGCTTTCTTTAATCGTGGAAAAGACGTTTGCATAACAAGGGATGGAGATTTTAAATCTACAGAAAATTTCCTATTACAGTATATAAGCAGGGTCTACAGGTGAAGAGTTATTGACATTCAAATCTTTATCACTATTTTGAAACTGATTCTGTTTCGGCGGATTATAAAAACTAATGTCGGCAATCATGAGGCAGATTAGAATAACTCGAATTTAACAGGCCTATTATAAATTCTCTAATAAAGAAATAAAAAATCTTAAGATAATTAAGTAATCATTTTATTTTGTTCATTTTATTGGTAGTTCCATGAATTTAAGAGCCCTATCCAATCTAGTAGCAGTTACGTTTTATAGGCGTAATTAGAAGTTTTATTAAGCCAACTGTTCCATGCACTCAAGAACCGTACTAAACCCAACGTCCAACAGTATACGTTAACTTCAGGTATATAATTACTTGGAAATCAATTTATCCTTTCATTTGTACAGCGATTTTGTTGTTTAAGAGCGAAAACCTTCCAGTCATCATCGTGAAATAAATACCCCCTAGCTCTCGAATACTGTAATAGTGTCAAGGTCGGAACTGCACGAGAGTTGGTCAAAATATGAAAGAGAGAGATCTAATCCAAGATTACATGAACAAAAAAGGTAGTCTATATTCAATATACCTGAGAGTGATTTGGATGCGACAAGCATTATAAAATGTAGTTCTTAATAAAACATCAATAACAAGTGAAATTAATGTTCATTACTGTAATTGGTCCGTCAGCTTTCCTTCTTTGACACGACGCCCGTATCGGTTATAATTCAGTCACGGTCAAGTGGTCAAGTGGAAATTGCGGTACGGACCAATTTCCTGGTCAAATCCGTTCTCTTCTCGAATGGACTCAATCGTTCTATATGTGTATACAGTTTGATCACTAGTTATAACCTCATCAACTTGTTTCCAACTTTTTCAAATTCGTTTGAATTCAAACAGAGGAAAATTCTTTGCAAATGTCGATCTCAAATATGAATAAGTATGACAAAAAGTGTGTGTCGTTTGAAGAGGAATTGATAGCGGCATTAGCTGACGGTATGTAAAATATGAAAAGGATGTGGTGCGCCAGAGAAGGGAGTGTTGAGTATAATGTATGGGGTGGGGGTAGGTAATGTTGACACATTACTTTAGCAGTAGACTAATGTATGACACGACATCCGTCAGCACAGCAAGCACGGACAAGGTTCTACCACCACCCATATACATCTTCCTTTCATATACATGTCGTCAAAGTGCAGTAACTTGTAGATCAACAAACACGAGATCAAATACTGTGCTATGCAATGTCTTATAGACAGCATTAATCTTTTAGTTGGATAGAAAAAAAACTAGAACACTAAAACTAGAAGTTCCTACAAAAATTACGTTTACTTAATCAAACGCGTTTCAACGACAAAAGTCGCCATCCTCGGTGATACATGAGCTACAATAACTAAACTATAACTAACTGTGTATACTAACCATTTAGCTCATGTATGTGTTGTTTTCTATCTAATATTATCTCACACGTCAAGCTCAATATTTATTTATATTGTTTTAGTTGTAAATTTAATAAAAACTACGTAATAAATATAACAATATAAATTTTTTAAATATAATCACCTATTGATATCTTTATAACGCCGTAATTGAAAACTATGTTTCAGCAATATTAGTTTAAAATATAAAACTCTAACTTAAAATATTATATTTTGTATAATTGCAAAATATTTTGCAAAATGTAAAAGACAAAAAAATTTAAATAAACCTTAAAAAAGCATAGAAATTTGTTTTAGGAATATTTTTCTCCACATTAATAATTCATTTTTTTACTCCAGCGAAACATTTGAAAAACAATTGTGAATAAAATTATCTGAAAATTACCTATTACTTAAAGTTATTTATGTTTCTTCGTTCAAAATAATCATGTATGAGGAACCACGTGTATTTCATTATTAATTTTAATGTTATATATAGATAAACATAACATTCTAACATGAATTTACAAATCCGTTCTCAATTTATATGATGACACCTTAATCTCAGAGATGAAGATTAGTGTCATGATGCCAGAGTTTTAACAATTGAAGCTCCCTCCCCTCATCTTCAAAGCTTCTTCATTTTGGATTTAAAACACAAATCGTGGCCGGGAGTTTATAACAAAGACAAAATAACAATGAAGGTTGGAGAGACTGAGAGAGGGAGCAACTTGTATGAATGTGATAATGACGTAGCAACTTTGAAATGAAACTCTGGACGCTTTTGTTTTTGATTTAGTCGATATAGAGTTTTTAGTAAATACTGGGACACAGTATTTTATGAGTTTCACTTATTTCAGTGTCGTCTTGTTTTAATGAAGTTCTTGATCTTAAGGCTCTGCTCCACCTCCGCCATATTGGATTCATCTCACATAAGAATAATGCTACACTCGATAAGTTGTACTCATCTCAATTTTCATCTCAGAATTATCGTTAAAAGATCGTTATAAAGATCACGTGAACGCAGAGGTTTCCTTTTTTTAATTTTTTTTTTAAATTGGGATATAATCATTAGTGGTTGAATGAATGGAGTGGACATTTGTAAATCGATTTTCAATTTTGCTATTTTTTGTGCGTCAGTGAATGATATTTTGAAAAATTTGAAATGGAAAACACTCAGTGATTTATTGTCTATTACAATAAATAATGTCTAACTTAAATAGTAGGGCTGATACAACGAATTAAATGAAAAAACGTACCCATGCGTACAAGGCTGCTCTCGCAAGGTTTGAAAGAGAACTACTCAGACGCGGAGGAATATAGCTTTTAGCACTAATAAGGCTTTCTTATTTTTGAAAGTGTACCTTACAAGACGGAGTATCCACTTGCTACGCTTGTGTCGGTGACTTAGCCCTGCCGGTTCTCATAACTTAACGAATATCACATTTTCCTGGGAATTCAGTACACTAAATTACATATTTGACAATAACTTCGTTATTTCTCATCGTAGCGTTACATGCAGTATTAAAATATCCAAATTTTTAACTAATTTAGTGTATCAGAAGTTAAATATCATACGATACATGCACCAAAATCTGATATGATAGAACACCAATTTGTTTTGGTGTTTTTTTTTTACACTCTATATTTAAATAGAGAAAACATATTTATATAGTAAATGACTTGACATCTGTACATTATATCCAGATGGTTAAACTGCATACAATTGTTTATTATAGCATCATATTTGTTCGCTTGGTTTTGTATTTGTTAGTATTTGGTTTTATTAGAGTAGCATTTAGTTTTATGTTAGGTTAGTACATGGTTTTGTGTTTGGTTAGTATTTGGTTTGAGATAGGTTAGTATTTGTTTTGTATTAGGTTTATTTGGATATGAGTATGCTTAGTATTTGGTTTTATATTTGGTTAGTATATGGTTTTGTGTTTGGTTAGTAATTAGTTTCTGGTTTGGTTAGGATATTGTTTTGTGTTTGATTAATATTTGGTTTTGTGTTTGGTTAGTATTTACTTTTGTGTTCAGTTAGTATTTAATTTTGTTTTTGGTTAGTATTTGGCTTTGTGGATAGTTATGTGAGAAAGTTTGTGCAATCCTTTTCAACTAAGCTTTCTTTAATCGTGGAAAAGACGTTTGCATAACAAGGGATGGAGATTTTAAATCTACAGAAAATTTCCTATTACAGTATATAAGCAGGGTCTACAGGTGAAGAGTTATTGACATTCAAATCTTTATCACTATTTTGAAACTGATTCTGTTTCGGCGGATTATAAAAACTAATGTCGGCAATCATGAGGCAGATTAGAATAACTCGAATTTAACAGGCCTATTATAAATTCTCTAATAAAGAAATAAAAAATCTTAAGATAATTAAGTAATCATTTTATTTTGTTCATTTTATTGGTAGTTCCATGAATTTAAGAGCCCTATCCAATCTAGTAGCAGTTACGTTTTATAGGCGTAATTAGAAGTTTTATTAAGCCAACTGTTCCATGCACTCAAGAACCGTACTAAACCCAACGTCCAACAGTATACGTTAACTTCAGGTATATAATTACTTGGAAATCAATTTATCCTTTCATTTGTACAGCGATTTTGTTGTTTAAGAGCGAAAACCTTCCAGTCATCATCGTGAAATAAATACCCCCTAGCTCTCGAATACTGTAATAGTGTCAAGGTCGGAACTGCACGAGAGTTGGTCAAAATATGAAAGAGAGAGATCTAATCCAAGATTACATGAACAAAAAAGGTAGTCTATATTCAATATACCTGAGAGTGATTTGGATGCGACAAGCATTATAAAATGTAGTTCTTAATAAAACATCAATAACAAGTGAAATTAATGTTCATTACTGTAATTGGTCCGTCAGCTTTCCTTCTTTGACACGACGCCCGTATCGGTTATAATTCAGTCACGGTCAAGTGGTCAAGTGGAAATTGCGGTACGGACCAATTTCCTGGTCAAATCCGTTCTCTTCTCGAATGGACTCAATCGTTCTATATGTGTATACAGTTTGATCACTAGTTATAACCTCATCAACTTGTTTCCAACTTTTTCAAATTCGTTTGAATTCAAACAGAGGAAAATTCTTTGCAAATGTCGATCTCAAATATGAATAAGTATGACAAAAAGTGTGTGTCGTTTGAAGAGGAATTGATAGCGGCATTAGCTGACGGTATGTAAAATATGAAAAGGATGTGGTGCGCCAGAGAAGGGAGTGTTGAGTATAATGTATGGGGTGGGGGTAGGTAATGTTGACACATTACTTTAGCAGTAGACTAATGTATGACACGACATCCGTCAGCACAGCAAGCACGGACAAGGTTCTACCACCACCCATATACATCTTCCTTTCATATACATGTCGTCAAAGTGCAGTAACTTGTAGATCAACAAACACGAGATCAAATACTGTGCTATGCAATGTCTTATAGACAGCATTAATCTTTTAGTTGGATAGAAAAAAAACTAGAACACTAAAACTAGAAGTTCCTACAAAAATTACGTTTACTTAATCAAACGCGTTTCAACGACAAAAGTCGCCATCCTCGGTGATACATGAGCTACAATAACTAAACTATAACTAACTGTGTATACTAACCATTTAGCTCATGTATGTGTTGTTTTCTATCTAATATTATCTCACACGTCAAGCTCAATATTTATTTATATTGTTTTAGTTGTAAATTTAATAAAAACTACGTAATAAATATAACAATATAAATTTTTTAAATATAATCACCTATTGATATCTTTATAACGCCGTAATTGAAAACTATGTTTCAGCAATATTAGTTTAAAATATAAAACTCTAACTTAAAATATTATATTTTGTATAATTGCAAAATATTTTGCAAAATGTAAAAGACAAAAAAATTTAAATAAACCTTAAAAAAGCATAGAAATTTGTTTTAGGAATATTTTTCTCCACATTAATAATTCATTTTTTTACTCCAGCGAAACATTTGAAAAACAATTGTGAATAAAATTATCTGAAAATTACCTATTACTTAAAGTTATTTATGTTTCTTCGTTCAAAATAATCATGTATGAGGAACCACGTGTATTTCATTATTAATTTTAATGTTATATATAGATAAACATAACATTCTAACATGAATTTACAAATCCGTTCTCAATTTATATGATGACACCTTAATCTCAGAGATGAAGATTAGTGTCATGATGCCAGAGTTTTAACAATTGAAGCTCCCTCCCCTCATCTTCAAAGCTTCTTCATTTTGGATTTAAAACACAAATCGTGGCCGGGAGTTTATAACAAAGACAAAATAACAATGAAGGTTGGAGAGACTGAGAGAGGGAGCAACTTGTATGAATGTGATAATGACGTAGCAACTTTGAAATGAAACTCTGGACGCTTTTGTTTTTGATTTAGTCGATATAGAGTTTTTAGTAAATACTGGGACACAGTATTTTATGAGTTTCACTTATTTCAGTGTCGTCTTGTTTTAATGAAGTTCTTGATCTTAAGGCTCTGCTCCACCTCCGCCATATTGGATTCATCTCACATAAGAATAATGCTACACTCGATAAGTTGTACTCATCTCAATTTTCATCTCAGAATTATCGTTAAAAGATCGTTATAAAGATCACGTGAACGCAGAGGTTTCCTTTTTTTAATTTTTTTTTTAAATTGGGATATAATCATTAGTGGTTGAATGAATGGAGTGGACATTTGTAAATCGATTTTCAATTTTGCTATTTTTTGTGCGTCAGTGAATGATATTTTGAAAAATTTGAAATGGAAAACACTCAGTGATTTATTGTCTATTACAATAAATAATGTCTAACTTAAATAGTAGGGCTGATACAACGAATTAAATGAAAAAACGTACCCATGCGTACAAGGCTGCTCTCGCAAGGTTTGAAAGAGAACTACTCAGACGCGGAGGAATATAGCTTTTAGCACTAATAAGGCTTTCTTATTTTTGTAATGTTTCATAATATTACTAAAACTAACAACACGTTAATTCTTAAAATATTTCGTAGTATTTTACATAATGCCAAATATAATCATTAATGTAAACTATTTTTGCTAAATATTTATAATTCATTTGTTTCTTTACATTATTACTCACATTAATCAAAATTACTATCAAATTCGACATTGCAATTATTAAATCATTTCATTGTGTGACGAATAATATTTATTAATATTTAATAGGATATTCCATTTATTCCTGCAGAGCCTTAAGGAGAGTATTGTTGTACCGGATGGAAAATCCTAATTTCATAATAAAACACTTCAAAAAGAAGACGTTTCAGCAACCACGTCGTCATCCCCAATATACAAACTTCACTTTTTTATCATGCATACTGGAAAATCTAACATAGACAAAGGAAATCCGGTTCTCCCAAGTGAGAAATTCTTACTCAGTACAAACCACCTTCCTGTTAGTAAAGCTATCGCGCAGGACAAGGATTCAGAAATGGTTTTCTATCTGCCAAACTGATTTACCTCCACGAACGTCTCGCTAAATAAATGGGGAAAAAGCAGAACGTCATGTACCCGCGCGAAGAGCTAAGTAAAGACTTCAAGTCTAGAAAAAGTAAAACCTTGCGACATTACATGCAGGAGGTTTGGAGGATGTGATATGGAAGATGAAGGTCAGAAATTGCCTAACAAAAATACCTTGTTATGATGTTACCGAGTTGATTACACCACATACCTTGTTTTAATCCCTACTCGATACTGAAATAAACATGTAAAATTGAGACTGAATGAAACTACGTCCTGTGCTGATTGTAACTGAGGATGACTACTTAGGCGTTGAAACACGTTTTGTTGAAGTTGTTCTTGTTATGAAACAATTCATATTTTACCTAAATTTTACACACATTTTGTTGAATATATTTTTATGAATTTAGCAACTGTATGCTATTAAAGCTTACATGGAAATTGTGATATAATATTTTACTGTTTAATTTACTTTTGAGAGAGGTAGACAAATAATTAAATATTTTGCTTTGGTGAAAGTTATAGCTTACTTCCTTCTAAGGTGTGTTATTTTTTGTTAATTTATTAAAGAATTTTTTGAATGTTTAAGGAATTTAATAATCTTGATATTTTAATAAAAAGTCAAATTCCTCTAAATGGTGTCAGTACTATCATCTTATTATTTAGTCATGTAGTTTAGATATTTATGCATTGTTTGAGGATGGAAATAAATAAATATCCTTTAATAAAAACGTACACTATCAAAGAAACTGAAAACATAAATTGAAAAAAGTCAACCGCTTTACAGGATACAGAAAAAAAACATTAAGGACAATAAATTAAAATAAATTTGTACTGGCTTGAACAAAGTTGAATAAAAATAGTTGTGAGTCATTGTTAAATAACATTTTCGTACGTTTCAGATTTTAATAACATTTAAATTTAAGAATATAAAATATTCTATTTAGCTTTAATTAGTTAAAGGACGTTCAAAGTGAACATTAATCTCACTGGGTACACATGGTAAGGGCTAAAACGTGTGCATAAACAATGTGGACCGTAAATACAATTAAAAAAAAGCTAAATGAATTACCTGGAGAGACAATTATTGGACAAAATAGCATCAGAATTTCTGAATCTTTCAACCGCGCTTATAAACCTTTTTAAAAAATACAATAACACGTGTTTGACGCAAACCTAAAAGGCACTTTACCAAGCTTAGATATTCATTGATTTGAGCAACACTGAAAAGTTCCCAACACTTGCCTATATCGTTCTTTAAGTACATCGTAAAGTGCACCGTATTGCCGGCTTTATGAGCGGCAATATTGGATTTTGTCAAAACTCAGTTTATAGTCTTCAAGTTTCAACAAATTGTGATTCATAGTAATTCATAAACGAGTTTTTGACGCGAGACTAAGTCTTGGAGTTGGAGCACTAAAAAGTTGAGTACTTAGAGGAAAGTTGATTTTCAATAAATACAAAATCAAGACAGAGGTGAAGTTTAAGAAGAACTGGTGTCGAGAGTTTAAATTTTTTATTTTCGATTAAGCTACGAACACTAGTAATGAAATAATGTTAAGGTATCAAAATACGAGGAGATACTAGATTCCATTAAAAAACTTAACTCGTATCCACCTGTATCATAGCTGGGTATGAAAGCCATCCCACGTTCAAGGGTAAAAAACGTGGTCGTTACAAACGTCATTTTTAATTTTAATGAAATACTGATCGGATATTTTAAAATTCTCAATTATTTTTATCGAGACTAACGAAATTGTATAGTTTTTCATTTAATGTTTGTTAAAAATGTTCAATAATTATTATCTTACAACTCCCATTTAAACAAATGTTAATCTCTATTTATGTAATAGACTGGGGGGGGGGGTTTGTGAGAAGAACCCCTCCTCTAGTTTTTAATCGATTTTGCCTATTAAAGTGTCGTTGGGTAGGTCTCAAACTGAAGTTATTTCCGCCCAAATTGCAAAAAGATGGAACATAATTGAGGAAAAATAGAAGTGATTTTATTTTATCATTAACCTCACACTAATTTTTATTAAGGAATTTATAAATATATGTCTTTATATTAATAATTTGTTTTTATAAAAAAAAAACGCGGTTTAAACTACACCAGTCAAATAATATCAGCTGTTATAGATATAAACAAAAATAATTTATACTAAACTAAAAAAAAAATGTGGTTATATGTTAATGAAGTGTTGTTTTTGTGCTGTGATACATTTTTAATCCAGAAAAAAATTATTTATTTCTCAAAAATGTTGCCATTTTTTAGTCCTGCAACGTTAATAATAATAAAAAAACTGTTGCTTTTCAAGCTTTTAATATTTTTTAAACATTAAAATCTATCAACGTTCAATTTTAAATTCGACCCTATACACAAGAATAAAAGTGTTAAAATAACCTGTTTTATCAATAACATAAAATAGGGATTCCTATAAGAAAATTTACAGCTAACCGCCATATTGGAATAATGACAGGTAATATGAAAAATTTGGTAATACCTCTAGTTTTAACTCCGAAAATTCTGAGGTTGGCTTTTTAATTTGTGTTTTTGTAAATTTTGTACTTATAGAATACAACAGCTGTCATGCATGTTTCAATCACCCTGTGTAGGTCGAGTTATAAAAATAGATGCCAAATTATTCTTGAAGATAAGACCGGTTTATCTTCAATGTCTTGAATGTGGGGTTACCATGAGGGGTGGATAGGACAAACGTTCTGCACATTCGTAAATTAAATTAAATTGTTCAACAGGTATCGTCTAAATATTTCCGACACAACAAAACTTTCCTTAAGATCAAGAACTTCATTAAAACAAGACGACACTGAAATGAGTTAAACTCATAAAATACTGTATCCTCAGTATTTACTAAAAACTCTATATCGACTAAATCAAAAACAAAAGCGTCCAGAGTTTCATTTCAAAGTTGCTACGTCATTATCACATTCATACAAGTTGCTCCCTCTCTCAGTCTCTCCAACCTTCATTGTTATTTTGTCTTTGTTATAAACTCCCGGCCACGATTTGTGTTTTAAATCCAAAATGAAGAAGCTTTGAAGAAGAGGGGAGGGAGCTTCAATTGTTCAAACTCTGTCATCGTGACACTAATCTTCATCTCTGAGATTAAGGTGTCGTCATATAAATTGAGAACGGATTTGGAAAAAATTAGAATTAGCTCTTTTCTTGAATATTGTGTTTTCGTTTTAATTAAAGTATTTTGTTTAAAAATAATTACCAGTAGTATAGAAGGAAGAAAGTAATTTATAGTTAAAATTAATTAATTGGATTACGATTCAATTAGTTATGAATTTCCATTTTTATTTTTCACTCTTTGTATAGAATTGTACTCTTAGGGGTTCACTATGGGCTGTGACGTGCTTGTAAGTTGCGGTTCGGCTTGTCAGAGCAATCTTGGTTGCGGTCGGCAACCGTTTTCACCGCGTTCAGGACGGCACCGAGATGGCAGTGCAGATCATGGGCTGCTAAGCCTGTGACGTTAGGGAGATGAAGGGAGTAGGAGGACAATGTCCAGCATCTCGAAAGGGCTGGTGCAGATTCTCTGCGATTTATTTATTTCAGTCGAGTTTTCCCAAATAAAATGTCGGAGACACATTCAGTAAATGGGGTTTCCAAGATTCCCGGAAGCGCCGGTAAACCGTGTCGGGTCACAGTCCAGCACACGCATGGGTGTTCAGGACGCATATCAAAAGATAATGTAAAATACCCATGTTGCAAAGTATTTTAACAGATTTCGATAATTTTATGAAATAAGAAAATTAATTTCCTCCAAAAATATGTTAAATAAAATTACGATTTCAAAACAAGACAAACAAAACTTAAATTAAAGTTGTTTTGACAGCCATCCTAAAAAAAATCGAATTATTACGAAAATCACTTCTGAAAAATAGAGTCTTAATTTAGATGTAAAGAAATATGTGGATACTAAAATATATTGAGGAAAATATTGGAAAAATTGAAATCAATAATTAAGGAAAAACTCTAATTTTCGCAACCAGAAAACACCTCAACATGAAGACGTTTCAACAACTAAGTAGTCATCATTAGTTGCCAATCACCACATAAACATAATTACTAATGTAGGTTAGAGAAGACCCTTATAGAGAACGGTGGCTCATAGAAGACATTACGCGGTTTATTAAACCGGAGACTGATACGAAACACATTGAACGGCTAGGTTAGGTTAGGTTGGGTTACTTACCCAGCACCATCATACACTGTAACACAAATTGATCCTCTGAATATAATACCCAAAAGCTGATTCCTTGAGCCTTGTAGGAAATATTAAATTGTTTTGCCTGATCAAGAAGTTGTTTTATTTAAATCGGTTGTTACACAGGTTTTCTGAACCTCGTAGATATTTCCACTCGTTTCGCTCGAGTCAGTGTTTCGACCCTTACGGCCATAGCAACCGTAAATATATGACGGAGTCTACTCGCTACGCTCGTGTCGACGACTCCGTCCTGCCGAATCTCGTAATTATACGAATATCACATTTGTTTGGGACGTGAGCGTTTGAATCTGCATTTAAGAAATAGAATCAATATAGTAGAGAAGTAGGGTTGTCACCATTAAATTATAATTTGAAAACTTCCAATTTTAATGTTATTTAGTTGAATAATACACGATACGAAAAAAACAACTGTTTAAATGGCTGCCATTTTGAAATTTTTAATTCAAATATATTTAGTTTTTTCCCTATATCAAATTTCATGCACCTATCTTAATTTTAATGATCGCTATATTGCTTACATAGAGGTGACAACGACGACAGATGGTAGGTTACTACGTCCATGAAACATACTTTCAGTTAAAAACGGAAGTCGACTCCAAACTTACCCTATAATTCGTATACGGTATAAGTAAAACGACTATCAAAACAAATATGTTTAGGCTCATATGAAAAATTATGTTTTTAAAATATATAAGCAAGTTTTATATATATATATATATATATATATATATATATTACTTTAACTAGTACCATCCGAACATAACCTCATATTCGGAATTATTTCTAAATGTAGGCTTATGAAAACCATAATATTTAGGACTAAGAACAGCGCTACCTACTTGAGAAACACAGAACCACACTTAGCATTGGAAACGTTCAGTGACCGTGTCCAGATAAGAGTAGGTAACACCACTTGACGGCTCATTTAGACAACACTTAAGCATTTAGGTCGAGAGAATACCTTCTTTGCTAGACCAGCTTTCAACTCACTCGAGAAAACAAAAGGAATAGGATTAAGTGCAGTGGCTGAATTAAAACGTTCAATCCCCTCCAAAACAGTCAAGCAATCTCTTCACTAATGATGTACTAACAGTGAATTCAATTATCAATAGATGGGTTTAGTTATTAAATTTATGTTATCAAATAAAAATAAATAGAGAAATTAATTATAATTAAGTATAAAAGGAATAAACAAATCCTGTTAATTCTACAGAAGGAGCTTTACCTTCTAAGAAAATATTTTCCTGTTCCAAGAAGTTACATTGCCGACTAAATTAATAGCAATTGTGATCAGAAAATGAAATATTGCCAAAAATGAAAGTACATGATTGTGAAGTAAAGGAAAAACATACTATAGAGCCTTAAGACTGGCTTATATTTAATTGATCTACGTACTAACGCCCAAAAACCGTCGCTTTGTTAATACAATTGTTTTTAAATATCAATGCCGCAGTTTCAGTATAATATATCATTATCAGGTGAATATAAAATATGAGACTGTCTTAACAATTATACCAAGTGCCCTAAAAGTCCTACCCTCTCTATTATTATTTTTATTACCGGAAATAGACAGATTTGCTTTGGGGAAAGTTTAGATAAAGTTTAGAGTTTTTTTGTAGTATCGAAATTTTCAATCCTTAACTTTACCCCAAAAATGGGGTAGTTTGGGGGTAAGTCAAGATTTTTAAATAGCAACCACTATTGAGTGATACCTCATTTTAAAGGCCTTTTAAAAATAAGAATAATGGCGCAAACTAGAGGTCTCTAAGTTCATCCTACCCAACATAGTTACCAATCGAATTGTGAATGTTAACCTACAAACTCCGGTTGTTTTTATTAAATTACAAACTGCTCTATGTTGGTAAAATGATAGTAAGACCCTTACCTTGTTTTTTTAGCTAAGATTAAGATCTCGAAATGGCTACCATTTACTTCTTGGCAGAAATAGATTCTGGACTCAAAAGGATGTTGTACATTTCGTAACATTTCCGGTGTAATTATTAACGCAAATTTACCATCACAAAATTCTCCTCCAAAACACGGGAGAGTAAAACTGTTTTCTTTAATTCAAGAAAAAGGTTTAATCAATGTAAGCGGGTTTTATTTTTGTAACAATTAATATTTTTCTAAACTCAAATTGTCTTGAAACGATTTAAAAACAGTCCCGATGATCTATTTAAAACTTCAAAGGAACTGAAACCCAGTATCATCCATTAAATACTGTTATCACATTTACAAATAGATAATACACATTAAAATAAATCTGTTGTGGAAGCTTTTAGGTTAGGTTAACATGTTTGGAGGGGGAAGGGGGCGTTGTTAGTGATAACGATTTTACATATTGCGACCCATACAGGCACCAATATAAAGAGAAGTCGGAGGTTACCTGAGAGATGGAGACAACACATTATTGAAGTTATTACTGTCTTAATGAAAATGAAACTAATGTCTTGTGAATAATGGTATCAAGATTCCCCATGTAAACAATATAAATAGTATATAAATTTCCCTTCGGCACTTAATGTTCCTTTCAACAAACTATAAAATCATGTTTCACAATTTAAATGTTATTGAAAATGTTAAATGTTGAATTTGTATTTTGTAAAATTATATACAATTTAGATTTTTAAATGATAAAAATTTACCAAAATATGAATTTTTTTAAATTAAAAAGAAATTTCGCTTAGACACATGTCCTCTTTGACAAATTCAAAAGATCCGTTCTACAACAAACCACAATCCAATAAAGTCATAGGCTATTTAATAATTTAAATTATGAAAATATTCACGTTATTAAAAATGTCAAGGCGTTGAATTTATATTTGGTAAAATTAAATACAATTTAAATTTTTTGAAGTTCAAAAATATTACCAATATATATATATATATATATATATATATATATATATATATATATATATATATATATATATATATATATTTAATGTAAGGAAATTTCGCTTCCAAACCGCATTTTTAATAAATTCAAAAGTTCCGTTCCACAAACCATACCTTATTCATAATTCTGGAATATGCACGCTTTTTAAAAAAGACCAAAAAATAAATTTTTATAAAACTGAAAAATTAATATTTTTTCGTATTTTCAACAGTTTTTGTACAATTTTTTCAATTGTACCCTTTTAAGAACTAAATCAAAACTTATTAGTTTCAATCTTTTAAAAATTTAAAAAAATGGCAGTAAAGGGTAAAAAAAACATAAATCTTCAATAAAGTTTAATTTCTCAAAATCGACTGTATTGATTTCGTTCAAATAATATATATATATATATATATATATATATATATATATATATGAAGATTATTGAAGCAAACCCGTGTCAAAATCGCAAGTAAAAAAAATATTACGGTTCTGGAAAAATTGGTAAAAAACAAAAATTGAATATGTTTATAGCAAAAAAATAAAGCAAGTTTAGACCCTTATTTAAATATTTATTTCAAACCTGCATTTTAAAATTTTTACTTTATGATTGACAAATAAAGAACGTTTTGGTTCGTTTTATAATGTTTAGAGAATGTGTGTTAGAAAAACAACCCCGTACCGTTAATTCTTGAATTACACTCCCCACCTTGATGATTCATCGTGTTACAACAAAACCCTGGCCGCTTTATTTACAGTCATCCATCCGTAGCGAGGAATCATGATTTACTCAATAGAATATTAACTGAGTTACGTCACAGGCTCAAATCAATTCATTTAACTGTCGATACGATGCAATAAAGCTTGAAGTTTACAATAACACCGGACTGGCTGGGGGCGTCGCCTGGATAACATTACCCCACTGCTTGTTACAATAACACCGGACTGGCTGGGGGCGTCGCCTGGATAACATTACCTCACTGCTTGTTACAATAACACCGGACTGGCTGGGGGCGTCGCCTGAATAACATTACCCCACTGCTTGTTACAATAACCCGCGTCATTCTCTAACAGTTTGAATGAAAAACGTTTTTGTTTTATGTTAAATTTATTCGATAAATTTGAATAAACGAAATTAGAGTTAGGCTATATATTTCCCTTCTGTATGTATTTATATTATCTGCACTTTGCCTGTCAGTTCCGTAGGAATGGAACGTTGAAAGATTCCGTTTACATTACGGTTTAGAAAACAAAAGGTATAACCAATTATATCTGGTGTTCCACAAGTCATTGTATTCCACACAAAAAATATTAGTTATTTTTATATTTACATTACAGGGTGGATAAAAATATAGGATAAGTTTGGGATTGACCTCCGTTTGTGATCTTCCAGTTTCTTGCCCTCAGAAAGCTGAATAAATTTTTGATTTGCAATCCGTCCGTCGTCGTTGTAGTCTGTACGTAAGCACGATAGCGGAAGTTTGATATTAGTGTTGAAATAGAAAAATTTTAAATGTAAAATAACGTTTATTGTTCAACTTATAGCACACTATATTAGATAAAATTTCAAATTTCTATTCTAAATGTAATGGTTGCAATCCCACATCTCTACGATGACAAATTGTGAAGTTATTGTCAAAAATGTAATTTCGTAAAGTTACAAAATACGAAAGGAAATAGTGACTGAAATGAGCATAGCGAGTGGAGGCTTCTTCACATACGTAGGCCTATATCTTCTAGGCTCGTCGGGGCCGAGAGAATTACACGATTACTGTGTTTAGAAAACCTGTGTAACAACTGTTAAATCAAATTTACTCTACTGGATCAGACCCCTACTGGGTTAGTATCATGATGACGCCCATAAACCTATTTACAAATATACCTTTGTAACATTCGATGTGCCAGTAGTACGATAGTTAGAAATTGTTAAGTTGGTAGTGCTGTGTTATTTCGTTATCAATTCTGTAATAGTAAGATTATGTTTAATTTTTGTGAGTAAGTTTGTGAATTTTGTAGCATATTGACTAGATATGAAAGAGTGTTTGTGTTAATTGATGTTACTAAACAATGACAAGATAATTTTTGAAATTCAGTGCCATCGAGGAGGAATAATTTTGATTCAAAAAATTGAAGATCAAGGTGGATGAGTAATCAATACTTAAATTTCACTCTTATCGTGTTCATTTGTCACTTTTAAATATTTTGTTTTGTGTTTTTAAAACGCATTTCCCTAAATTCTGACCCCCTTGAACGGTTGAACTTTCTTAAACACACAGTGAGAGCAGCGTGCTCTGAGAATTTATGGAGCCAGAAGAAGCACAGGTGGTTTCAACCCCCCCAATCTCAATTGATTTGTAGCAATATAGGATTTATTTGTTACATATATTTCTCAACAAAACAAACCTTAATAACTTTCAATGTAATAAGATAACAATATTTATATCTACAGGTTAAAAGTTACTATTGAAATGAAATACGTCAAGTGTTTGTTATTTTTTTTAAAATGTGTTTTAAGATTCATCCTAAAGTAAAGAACAAAAACAAGTTGATGGGAGACCCAATGGTATTTACCCAGCCCACCATACAATGTAATACAAGGCGATCCTTTGATTGTAAGTTGGTGTCTTGGGACTTGTAGAATATATTAAATTGTACTGTATTTGCCTTACCTCCATACCGTAGTTTGTTTAAAACAGTTGTTACACAGGATTTCTGTACCTCATAATTGTGTTCCTGACGTCAGTTAGGTCCTAACGACCCATGTATATGTTTATATATTAAACCAACTCCACTCGCTTTGCTCGTGTCAGTGTCTCTACCTTGAAGACCTTACATTTTTGAGATTTACACGGAGAAAGGTAATGGTGTGAATCATTTCTAAATTACAGGCCATTTCAAAATTATTATTTTTTTTTTTTAAAGATAAACTCTTAGCTTTTTTAAATCAGATTCAGATCCTACTGGGAAAACTAATGAGTTCGATCAGAATGTTTTTATCCGACGTATAATTTTACTCCACTGAGGAAAAAAGATGGGCGGGGCGTTAGGAAATAAATTAATTACACCTCTCCCCTTCTAAATCGTACAACTTGAGTTCTAAACATTTTTTCATCATATGTTTAATTTTCAAATTTTTGTGCAAATGTTAGATGTCCGTCTAAAGTAAGTATACCATTGACACAAAATTACAAGTATTAAGAAAATCACATTTGAAGATTAATTTTTACAACCTAACCAATGAACGTTTTCCGTACAATTCAATCCGAGTCAACCCCATCCAATGTCCCTTCTTCCACTATACCACAAGTTGGAAAGAACAACTCACAGAAAAAACTTAGTGTACAGGGAAGGATTTGAAACCCACGATCATGGTGCTTCTCTCGAAGCAAAGCGACGACTTAAACCGCATGGCTACGAGAACATTCCGGAAAAGTTATTTTTTCACTAAATATATGTGGAGATTTTATTGAGAAAATATTTATTGAGTTGTGTCTTTCACAATACATTTAGACTGACGACATGGATCGTAATACAGATCACAGAAATATATTAAAATGTTTACTAATTATATGAGTTTGTTAAAACTAAATTATACTTATATATTTTGGTGTGCTGAATATATTTTTATACATTGGATTGTTTCAAAACTGGCTTCTATATTTTTTAAATTTTCGATCACTGTATTACCTTAAAGAATTTCGTTAAACTAACCTCGATATATTTGTTTTACTGGGTACTGAAATGATTTATTTATTATTATTTATATAGTGTTCTAGCATTTTCTTCATGAAAAACACAATGCACATTGCATAAGTTGCAGCCAAAATATTTGCAGCTTGTATTTTTAATTTAAAAGACTTTATAAGCAAGAACGTAGTAAGTAATTACTGTACGGGGGGGGGGGGGTTGAGACACGTTGAAAGCCTCAGAAACAATCGATACGCCCCCTCTCTCGCTCTCGTGCAACAATCTTCAAAGGTCTATTTGTACACTGTGACCTCTGAGGGTAAAGAGTGTCTGCTATTTAGTTTTTGTAATCTTCCTCTCCAGTATTATTAAAACCGTCTAGTTAGCAAGTTGTACTAGATATGTATTTAAGAGTTTTGTATATTAACAAACAAGCTATGGAAAAGCAGACACTTCTTTCTGTAAAACGTTCATTGACCTTCATTTTGACACAATTTTTGGTTCACTGCAAATTCTGGTTTCAAAGTTCTTAGACAATTATGTATTATTGATATAGCTTAGTTAAATATTTATCATAATTTGTGTAGATACAAGTTATTACAAGACTTTCGAGAAGATAAATCAACTTCCGTTATCAAGTGATAAATTTGAAACGCGTGCATGATGGAAAATGATACTAATCTAAGAAAGAAACCCAGGGCTCAAGCTAGGTCTGATCAGTCAAAACAACTACTTTTAAATAGACATTTAAAAAACGACATGTTAAAAAAGAACCTACATTGGTCTACTAATTAAATAGGGGTTAAATGACAACGATGTGGTTACCAAACCTGTTACGATCGAATTCTCATGTTCTAGTTTTATCGCTTAGATAAATAACAGAGGTGGATTCATGTCGAAATGTATATTATATGGAAGAAACTTAGAAATTGTAAAAATAATGCCTTTACAATTTAAAATAGTTGTGGTAGAACTTTAATTAAATTTGTTACGTAAACGAGTTTTAACCATTCTTTCAAAATAAGAAATAAATGATTGGAAAATTTCAAAATGTCGGTTATGAAACAGTAATTATTGGTTTCATTCTATCTTGGTTCGCGAGGACTACATTACCTCTTTATTATAGATTGGTAAAAAACTAAAACCTATACTCCAGCGCTCAAAAGATCGTAAAAAGTATTAGCTGGATTTTGATAGAATCCGGAGGTTACTCCATACAATTTAACATTTCCTATTAGTTTCAAGGGACCAAATTTTTGGCATTACATTTAAAGGATCTGTTTGTATTACATTGTGGCTGGGTAAGTACTATAATGCCTCCCATCAACTTGTTTAATCTATTTAATTATAATTCAAACAGATTTTATTAAACTGTATTTAATATTGTAAATTTAATTTCAGTAGTTATACATCCACACGTACTAAAAACAAGAAACCCACCCCTTCTCATACAGCTGTTCAGATGTAAAGTTTGTAGCCATAGTTAGAATAATCTATCTCATTATAATTACAAACAGATTTTATTAAACTGTATTTAATATTGTAAATTTAATTTCAGTAGGTATACATCCACACGTACTAAAAACAAGAAACCCACCCCTCCTCTTACAGCTGTTCAGATGTAAAGTTTGTAGCCATAGTTAGAATAATCTACCTCATTATAATTACAAACAGATTTTATTAAACTGTATTTAATATTGTAAATTTAATTTCAGTAGGTATACATCCACACGTACTAAAAACAAGAAACCCACCCCTCCTCTTACAGCTGTTCAGATGTAAAGTTTGTAGCCATAGTTAGAATAATCTACCTCATTATAATTACAAACAGATTTTATTAAACTGTATTTAATATTGTAAATTTAATTTCAGTAGGTATACATCCACACGTACTAAAAACAAGAAACCCACCCCTCCTCATACAGCTGTTCAGATGTAAAGTTTGTAGCCATAGTTAGAATAATCTACCTCATTATAATTACAAACAGATTTTATTAAACTGTATTTAATATTGTAAATTTAATTTCAGTAGGTATACATCCACACGTACTAAAAACAAGAAACCCACCCCTCCTCTTACAGCTGTTCAGATGTAAAGTTTGTAGCCATAGTTAGAATAATCTACCTCATTATAATTACAAACAGATTTTATTAAACTGTATTTAATATTGTAAATTTAATTTCAGTAGGTATACATCCACACGTACTAAAAACAAGAAACCCACCCCTCCTCATACAGCTGTTCAGATGTAAAGTTTGTAACCACAGTTAGGATAATCGACAAGATTCCGCAACTACTGCCAAGTTCATGCTACATTGCATTTTGGATTTATTTGCTTTGAAGGAATTAAATGATTGGAAGGCTATGTTCTACCTAAGTGGTGTTTAAAATAATTACTGAATGAATTTAAAACACAAGACACACGACCGAATCATAACGTCAAATTTACTGTAATTAAGAGTTCAATAATTTTCAAATCATGGAATCCATAATGCAGAACCAAGTTAGTAATACCCAAGTTTAATAATAGGATTAGTAAAACTTAGTCTAGTCGGAAATACAAAACCATTTTAATTTGAAAAGAGTTAAAATCAGATTAAGCCTAAATGTCTAAAATATATAAATGGATACTTATTGCAGCAGTTCGTATGTTGGTAAAAGACAATTTGTCAAATATTTTAGAGGTCGATTTATAATGATTTGAAATGAGTCTATATACAGGATGTTTAATAATGTGCGGAGACAATTTAGAGGGTCAAACTAATTAAATAATTAAGGGTCAAAATATAAAAAAAATCCTATAAACACATGTCCGGATGCTTTATCTACCATGTATCCGCCATTTTATTTCTTTTACTAAATAATTATATCTCTAGAGCGTCTCAAGCGATTAAGTTGTAATTTTGTACTGTACTAATAAATGTAAATTACGTAGTTTGAGCAAATCAATTTGATCCAAGAAATCAACTATTCAAATTTATAAATGACGGCAATTTTTAAATAAATTATTGGAACAAGTTGATTATTTTTTCAAACTAGTATTTCATATTGGTAAGTACGGTGAAAAAATCAACTCAATCGGTTAAGCATTTTAGAGATACAAATTCTATAGTGAAAAAAAAAAAAAAAAAAAAAATGGCGGATAGCAGGTAAAAGAAGCGTTTCCGGACATATGTCTATAGGAACGTTTTACTTTATTTTGAATTATCTCCTCCCATTACAGAAACAGCCTGTATAGAATACCTGAAAAAATAAACTCGACTAGTCGTTTTGTCCCACATTAACAATAAGCCATATAAAGAGTTAACTTTTGCGAGATAAAAAATTCAGACCCAACTGTCACAAATTAACAATCAGGTACAACAACCGTAAAATTTTGCGATACGTAAGCAATAAATCACAAATAAAATGTGATTTAGAACTCTGACCTACCCAAAAAATGTGCAATTCGTATAGTTACGAGATGGCAAGACTGCGTTTATCGATTCGAGCGTAGCGAGTGGAGGGTCTATCAATGTACTTCGATGCCTGCCAAGGCCGATACACTGACACGTTCGAAGTGAGTGTGGAGATTTTTCAATATATACACATTTACAAAGTTCAGAAAACCTGTGTAGCAACTGTTTTAAACAAATTTACCCTACTGGATAATACTCTTGATCTACCAATACAATTTAACATCTCCTACAAAGGCTTGAGTAATTAAATTTCGGTTATTATATTTTGAGGATCTGCTTGTTTTAATTTTTTCAATAAAAAACTATGAACTTTTTCACACAACGAATTTGTTTTCAGTTTAAAATAGGAGTAAGAACCTTTTCACAGCAAACTGATTTTCCTTACGAAAATAAATGTAAAACTGAACGTGCCCAAACACGTTAAACCCAAAAAGGGGATGAAATATTCTTGTGGTCATTTTAAAAGTGTTTCAAAGTAGGGTTAAGATAAATGTGTCGCTATGAGAAGATATCAATCTATACAGACTTGCACGGATAGAAAGGGTGTAAATCTTTACAGTCTACCCTTAATATTTAATCCTGTTTTATTGATCACAAGCTCAGGATTCTTTACTCTCACTTTTAAGGGATGAAGAGGGTAGGAGGGGTGTGTATAATGACAAGATGCAAATGTCAGTGTGTCAACACATCGGCCTCAGACGGTGACAATTTCTCCCCTTTTAATATTCAAAGAATAACATTATTTTTTTATACGATAATTTCTTTTATAACATATCCATTCAAGCTGTGGCTCCCTCATGGTAACACTGACACGTAATAACATGAATTGTCCACTGATCCTACTCAATAGAATAGATTGTACGCGCGTGTATTGTGTTTGTAGGTTTTAGTAACACTTTAGTGGTCCTAATTGTAGTCCGATAGTGCTCAAATTCGTTAACTAGAAATTGGTTGGTAATGGAGGATAATTTTCAAAAACCTAGTTTTTTAGGGTAGTTATGTTTACGTTACAAAATCAGATTTGTGGTACTTTTAACTCCAAAAAAGGTGGTTTTCGTAATTTCGTCCATTTTATCTACACCTCAAAATGTGGGTGTTGAAGTCATAAGTGTTGAAAAACTATGACTTTTTCAGAAACAGGTGTAATGATTTTGATGAAATTTTGTTCAGGTGTAATGGTCAACATCTTATTATTTTTTTTAGTGAACTTGTGAAAATGAATGACCTAAAAACTTGTGCAAAACCGGAAGTAAAAAAATATATATATTACGGTTCATCATAACAGCCAAAAAACCAAAATTGTAGCTTAATCGCTGTCATACAAAACCTCAATTTTAATGAAATACGCTCAGGATGTGTTAATAGATGTTTAATAGTTGCAGAGTTAGCAATGGTGACTCTCTTAAAAACATCCTGTATATAAAGAGCAAAAGGTAAAACTACAATATATTTAAATCTGAGTATAAATGTTTTGTTCACGTGATCCTTCCTCTCCCGAGATATGAAGCTCCAAGGACGAACCTTAGGATATATAAAGTGAACATCTTATGGAAGCATAACAGAAAGGCTATTTGTAACGGTCGCCATTATTCAGGCAAATCCATGTGACATTGACAAAGTGACCCCCCCCTTCATGCTTTAGATATCAACTGGAAATAGCAATCTCTCTATTCATAAGGCAATTCCAACTTTAAAAAGAACTGCTCTTTGCTATTATCCAGTCCTGGATGAAGGTATTTCAATTTAACTTGGAACATTTAATTGTACTGCGTTTAGATAGTTATCTTTAGGGGGATGTAATATTTACATCTCATACTACAAAGTGATCCAGGATTAGCTTTGTCATTTTATTTTAATATTAAAGATTTATTTGGCACACAAATTACATAAAACTGTATCATATCTATAGAAAACTGTGGGAATTCAAAACAGCTGATAATTAATGTCATTGTTGCGTTTGCTATGGTGATATGTGTTATTTGCTTACTTGCAATCTTGTGTAAGACTTTACCATTTCTGTTAACATTTATTTGGTTCAAATATTAAACTTATTTAAGGTAAACGTTGGAAGTGTCCTCCATTTACATTCATTCTCCAATCGTCATATTGTCTTGAGAAGGGTGTTGAAGTTAATATTATTGATTTATCGAGTTATGTTGTCTGGGAGATGTATAAATGTTCTTAGATGATCTGCATAATTCTGTTCTTTAAGAAATCTCAAAAATAAAGAAACAGGAGAACTGAGTTCGGGCGATATGGATCCTTTGAAATAATGCGTTCTCCAAAAACCCTTATTAAGATATCAATTTTTAAGCACCGTATGAGTGGCAAGTTGCATCATCATGGTGGAGCTTTGTGTCAGCTTAATGTCAACATGTTGTTCTACAAATCATGAAGTTCCGTCCATAAACCTTACTGTTATTGTTTTATATAAAAGAAAATCGGTCAAACAATCCTCATGGCAGACGTCACGCATTAAACAACAATCTTGTCGAGATGCTGTGAACACATGTCGGTTTCGGTCATCCAGAATCTGGAATTTGAGAATACACAACATATCCAGCAAAATGGAACGAAGCCTCATCCATGTAGAATCTCTGGATTTAAGTTTTGATGAACATGATATCATTGAATATACTAAAGTCTTTCTGTTTATCTGGCTCTTACTGTTGTTGCGTCTAATAAACTTTGTACGGTTGGAAATACATTTTCTTCGCAGTTCTTTTATCGTGTTCTATAAGATTTGGCACTCTCTTCTCTAGAAATGTCTGTGCAAAACGTAACAGATGATTTAGAATATCATCAATAACCTTTTGGTGGACCCCGTGTTTTTTCTTTCACTGAGGTATCTAGATGTTTCCAGTTTCCGTGTAATTGATAAAACTTGGTATTTGGCTTACTTGGAACGTTCCGTATAACAAACTCATTCCAACAACTCCAGTTGGTTTATACAATAAAAAACGATGTTCGAGAATATGCTGCATGCTTGCCAACTTACCACCAGTACAAAGATAAGTAAACAAATACATAACGCATATCACCATAACAACCGCAACAATGACATATTTTGCCAGCTATTTTTTAATCTCCGTTTAATGTAAATTAAAATGGTAACAGTCTTCCTGGATATCCCTATACTATTAAACGAGCAATTCTTGTATATATTTATATTTTATCTTGAAAACGGGTTTAAACATTTTGTTGAAATTGGGTAAATTACAGTTTAACGATGCTAGGTCTAAATTGTTGTCGCCGCTATCGTGCTTGTTTCCCGAGACCACGAAACGTGAAGACCAGTCACAACACGGAGGTCGAATTGTTTTTGTTGCGATTATCAAACTTACCTAATACTCGGTATACTGAGTGAGTACGTATTGTTGTCAGCTATTGTACACAAATTACTCGAACATTTGTGTACATAAAATATAATACACGTTATGACGTCAGTAAAATCTGGACCGTGAAAAACGATTCACAGCTCAGTAGCCTAGAACATAAAATTATCGAACAATCCTATCAACCAAACCAGTGAAGAAGTAAGGCCGTTCACAGTTAGTTCCGTTAATAAAAACTGAATTTAAAATTAAAAATGCAAATTATTCTACTTTAACTGAGACAGAAATTTGTTCGGTTCAATATCCACGAAGAGCAGTAAGGTCACCACTACGTTAGCACATAACCCCTGATTAGTTACTTGGTCAGTGAAGGCTTTCGTGTGTGGTTTTTTCTAGTTGTTTTAAAAGTAAAAACTTCTAGGTCATTACCGCCTTATAAAGAAGAAGCCTCTTTAGAGCAGAATACTCTACAAGTGTTGGTCAAGAGAGATCAGAGAGAGAGAGAGAGAGAGAGAGAGAGAGAGAGAGAGAGAGAGAGAGAGAGAGAGAGAGATATCATATACAAGACCTTATGAAAAAAATCTATTCTAGTCTCTAGAGATTGTCACATGTCACATGTCATCATGGTGTTATCTACTCTTTTTGCTGTGATTGGTGTTTTTTTAATCACGTTTGTACTTAGTATTAGTTATTTTGAATGCTTAGGTTTAGTGTTAAGCTCTGGATTGCTTGCTTAGATCGTTTTTGGCCACTAGACTATGTTGGAATTTTTTGCACATTTCATATTCTAGATTTATCACTTGATAATGGGAGTTGATTTATATTCTCGTAACGACGCGTGTTATTGTTAATAAACACAAATGTGTGAGTAAACTCCATCTATAAAATGAACAATCCATCATTATCCAATAAATTTTAAAATTACAACGTAATGTTGTATTTTGGAACATAGTATAAGGGACCATAATTTCGTCAGGCCCTGTGGATAGTTGTAGTATAGAGGTTTTCTAACGTGGGATTAAAATTCAGATAGTAAAATATACGATATTTCCAAAATTTGTCTAAAACCAAGAGCAATGTACATTTCATGGTCACATGAACATTGCTGTTAATAGCAATATATTATGAAATGTGTATAAAAATATATATCAAATATGGCAGTTAATAACACATTTGCTTTTATATGTGTCATTACAGAGTACATAAATCATAATTATAATAATAAAAACATTCCTTACTGTCCAATAAAATCCTGCAATTTCGTTCTTCACTGACAGAAAGTCATATTATCATGACAATGATATATTATATAACTGTAACTTTCTAAATAGGAAATGAAAACTTTTAACAGGAAGTAATCTAACTATAAATATGTTATATTTTGTTGATGTTTACATTAGTTTTGGATTCAAAAAAAGTTATATTTATTTTAAAATTGTAATCATTAAAGTTCAAAAGGCCAGTGTTTCGGGATATAAAGTGAGAGAAAAGAAGTACAGGACTCCACAAAAATATCTCCAGATATTTAAAAGTTTTAAAACTGACATCATAATTACAACCAAAATTATTTTATAATTAAAAATAACAACATTCACCTCTTTTAATTGCTTTGTTGAAAATCATATCTTCCACGTGCCGATATCCATTTTCTATACAAGTATTCGCCCAGAAATATCGCATCACCTAACATGATCATTTCTAATGGTATCACAGAGATTTTTTCAGGAACAGGACTAGTGCCATCGTATAACGGAACGAGTGCCATCCTATAACGGAGCGAGTGCCATTACTTTATTAATTACACCTGTCAAATCTCTACTTGAAGAGCAAGTGTCATCGTCATTTAAATTACACGTGTCAAATCTCCACTTGAAGAGGGGAGTGCCATATAGAATTTTTTGACAATAGTAGCAAAATAAGTATGGTAGGGTGTCTTGTGATGATTATAGCTTTAGAAGATTAAGAGTTCCTGTGACCGGAGGTGATTCAAACCACAAAATGAAAAGTAGTACAGTAATAGCTTAAGTTAGG
Organism: Aphrophora alni; assembly: GCA_963513935.1. Classification (NCBI taxonomy): domain Eukaryota; kingdom Metazoa; phylum Arthropoda; class Insecta; order Hemiptera; family Aphrophoridae; genus Aphrophora; species Aphrophora alni. The sequence goes on along the minus strand of OY740769.1, from coordinate 97,065,663 downwards.
TTGGGTTACGTTATACGTTACATTAATTATTGCGATTCAGTAATAGTTTAAATAATACTTTCTAGTTTAAATGAATGGAGTCAACAAGACTAGGCTAAACCCCGCGACTATTCTACGAATCCCGTGCCTTCCCGCTTATTATTAATGGCTTTCCTCCATCTCCTCAAGGCCTTACCTAACAGTAAAGGAAGTTAGTGTAAAGGTTAGTGCAAATCACACCCCAATCCCTCCAGCAACAGCGCAGCAGACAGTGACCCGTTCACAAATTGAACACACGATAATAATTAGGATCATTATTCCTTAATAATTAAGAAACCAGTTTCTCAGATCTTTGTTAAAACTTTTCCTTCTGAAATTCAAGATTCGTTTTAATTAACACAACAGAAATGAGAAGAAAATAAATCGGAAAGTCCACTTGTTTTGACCAGTTAGTCTAGTTTTAATTAACGCAAAACAAAATGAATACCAACATCCCAAGTCCATAATTAAAACTAAACAGAGAATATGACCTGCTTCAGCTACACCTGAAGACATATCTAAAGCTAAGATCAGTGCACTGAAGAATTCATTATATTTTTCTGGTTTCAAGCAGACAAGTTTTACTCATTAATTATGTTTAAGAAAGTAAACTGGTGAGACTGTCAAGAAGGCCAAACTTGGACTAAACAATAATCTTCATTGTTTCCCCACATTATTGTGCTTCAAATTTTATTTTATTCAAATTTTCAAGTTTTACTGTTCATTGTAATTGCTAAAAACTATTGTAAAGTTCCTTTATTCTATTACTTTTATTATTAATAAGACTTAACAGTATTCACTCAATAGTAATAATAAGGTATAAAAAACGTGTGGGTCTTGCAGTCAATCAAGAAGAAATTATATAGAGATTATATAGAGTTATTTACGAAGAAAATTTCAGAACATGCTCTTCTGGTAAAAATATAGAAACAAAGCGCTTATAACTAAAGAAAACTATTAGTTTAATTCTATCCGTCATTTTATTTTTTTATAAAACCAATTATATTTATGGAAATAGTTAAGATATTGAGTTCAGATTTGGCACAGGAATTTATAATACTGTTCACAAGTGTAGCAAAAACCAACACTTTATTTTGAGTATTTTCAAAATGGCGGCAGTTATTGAATGTAAAATATCTCGGAAACCGTTAATTTTATATTTAGGTAAACGAATAATCGAGTAATCGACCAAAAGAATAAATTTTATTTAATTCTTGATGAGGGTAAAATTATATATCCCTAGTATTAAAGTGGTTTTTAGCTTGGTTTAATATTTTCAAAATTTCTGAATATTTACTCTAATATTCTTTACTCATCAGAATTGGACAAAGTTAGATTTTAGTTTAATCTTTTGTGTTTTAGACAATTACCAATAAATTACAATTACCTTTTTGTCGTTAAAAGAAAAAAATATATGTTGTTTACGATTTTCGAAATATTCAACGTTAAATATTTCAATGTCGCCATTTTGAAAATATACAAAATAAACTCTTTGTTTTTAGTACAGTTGTAAACCGTAACATAAATGCGATTATCAAATTTGAAATAAGTAACTTATTTAATATATCCGAAGTTATAAATTTGTTTCGTAAAAACAAATGGCGGATAGACGAGAAAAAATCGTTTTCGGTTCTATGTTTTTATCAAATATTTTTATTCATTTTTACCAGTAGAACCCATTCTAAAAGTTTGTGAGAAAACTTCAGGAGAAACAAAATAAAATTTAAAGTTCCTATGCCCGAAAACGTTTGATTCTAGGCTTTTAGATACAGATGACTAAATAAATACAAAGTAATGGTTTTACACAATAATTATCAAGAGTTATTCTTGAATTCTTAGAATCTTTATCTCCAAAATTTCACCATAATACAACTTCATTCGTAAAGTGCAAGTAAATTCACCCCACAAAACTGGTTTTACAAACTTAAGGATATTGTAGTAGTAAATTAGCAAAAAATACTTATATATACTATAACATACCGAAATAGAAAGCTCCAAAGGTCAGTACCCGGCAGGCCATAAATCGTCAAGACATGAAAGGATTGACGGACATAAAAAAATGTTTCAACAGGGAAACAACGCACCCAAACCGTCACACAAGATCCATCAAAATTAAGCTTTTAATACCGAAACAAATTGTAACAAGCCAATCAGAGCAAGTGAATCAGTTCAGAAATAACGTCCAAAAATTAAAACTAACCAATGGAAGAAGAGCATCATGACGCTGTTTTAAAAAGAGGAGAACTTATAAATAAGGGTAAAAGGCAGGACACGTGGTTCTTTTAGGTATTTTGGTTCCGACGTCGTATTAGAAGGTTGTTCCGGGGAAGTGTTTCTCCTGATCGAAAGAGTTAAGTGTTTGTGAAGGACTTTGCCTATCCTATTCGTCGTTTTTCTTTTTTAATAGAACTGTTAAGTTTATAAAAGTCAATAAAAAGTTATCCGTCGTTTTAAAAAACTAAAAGAATCATCGTATTAAAGTATAAGAAGTCTTTGTGGTCGTTAAGTGAGATAAGTGTGAAGTTTAAGGAGTCATCGTCGTATTAAAGTTAAATCAGTGAGAAGAAGTAACGTCGTAAGAATTAAAAGCATCATCGTCGCAAGAGTGAGTGCAGAAAGGTGTAACCCGCGATTGGGATCATCTACGGGAGAGGCAAACCATCCAACCATCACGCAATCTTCGAGAGAACCACGGAACGAGAACAACCCAAAAACTGGAAAGGAATACGTCAATTGATAAGTAGAACTTAAAGGACAATACATTTTATAAATTACCACCAAATTTTTTTTTTTTTTTTGTAATAATAAAATAAATTATAGCCACCTAAGAACCAACGAACCCCAATAGAGATTTAAATTAAATTCAAGTAAATAACCTTCAGTTAGCCGGAGCAAATATTTTATAAAGCTAATTAAAATTAGAGTCAAAATTAAATACAAATTAAATTGATGCATTCTTAAATTCCTTGTTTTAGACTAAGTTGTTTAGGATAAGAATTTATAGTGAAGATGTACCTAGTTTAAGCCGTAGTATAAAATTGTAGAATAAGATATTAATCAGTAATATTTTGAGCATCAAGGTAAAAATTATGTTTTAAATGATTAAAAATTTATATTTAAAAGAGTTAATTATTCAATATGTTTAATTAAAATTGAGTTATAATCCCACATGTTTTGAGTGTTATTATTTTAATCAATTGTCAAATAACTAACGAACTAATAACCAAATGAATCATAATAATATTAATAAATAGTAAAAAGAAATATAGGAGAGTTTTCCTATATTTAAGCGACCAACGTGTAGCAAATAACTAAAAAAAAAAAAAAGGAGAACGTCTTAAACGTTATAATACATACATACGACGACCATGATTCAATTTCACTTTTTTTATTGACAACTATTCAACTGACAATTTTGGTGACGATTAGTTTTGGTTCGTTTTATTTGGTTTTGGGGATAGATGAGTGAGAAAGTTTGTGCAATAAACATTCTTAACTACTATTTTAAAAATGAATATAAAATTTGAATTTTAGTATACTAATAAACGTCACTACATAAATACTGAATATATTTATTATTTCCAAAGTTTTATTATATTTGTTTAAAAACAAAATTTTAGGTTGTGTTGCGGGAATGTTTTTCAATATTATGATACACTGAAACTATTCCTAAAATATGACCACCTGTACATAACATAAATTTTCGTCTTATAACGTGCAACTCCGTAGCCAAGAACAAGTAAAGAAGAATCGATGCCCTTAACTACTTCTCTATTTCCCATCCCAAGACTGCTATTATTCCTATTTTCTAACGATACTTGTCAAATTCCTGACACTGATTCATTCTCTACTGATTGACTATTTATTCCTTCAGACTCCGAGCAATCTATTCATCTCAGAAGGAAGTCAGTGATGCATATACGTAAAGGACGCCTATATATATCACACTGAGTGCTTTCATATATTTTCTAGTCAATATCATTTACACACAACTCTCGATTCTCTAGCTCTGATTGAATGTTATCGATTGTTAACAAATGTTCAGTGATCTTCTTTTTTAACTCGATGTTATTGCGAGAGCTGCAATATATATTCGCTCGATTCACGGGGTAAATTTGTTTTATGATCTTATATAACGCTTGAAAACTATCAAAAATATAATTGAAATTATATATTTTTCACAGCAGAACAAGTTATTTGTTCCAACATAGTACCCAATAATATACAGATACTAAAATTCCAATAAAGAAAACATGTCAATATTGTGTTGGTTTCAATGATAAACTCGTCATCTTTAGTTGCAATTAACACAAACATTATTGGAAAACATAACTACAGAAGATTAGAAAACCTTAAAGAGACCGATAACACATTGAAAAGGTGATTATAATAAAATATTGTAAGATTGTATGAATATTGGGCAGTACGTTATAACCCCCTCCTTCCCAAATAGATTAGGCAAGAAGCTTATAGAGAACAGTGGAATATTAAAAGGGGAAGTATTATGAAATACTGTACGATATTGTTGTTATTACTAATAGGTATGGCGTTACCCTTCCTTCAAAATATTAAAAATTTATCCATTTTCAAATTTTATAGATTTATTTTTCGTTTGCGATAAAAAACACTTCAAATCTATACGTTAATTGTTAAAATTTCTCAGAAACTGCTGAAACAATATCAACGGAACCTGGCACACATATTCCTTTAATGAATGTTACAAATTAGTAGGTAATAAAAAGCTATTTTTATTTCTTTTAAATGATAATTTTTTTATTTATTTACCAATATACGAAATTTGGTAATCGTAAAAAAATTCGACCTCCGTTTTTGACTCGTTTTCTTCATTTCGTTGTATGAAGAAATAAAGAAGTAAATTTTCGACATGCCGTCCTATCTTCGTTGTTGAAGTCTCTACGGTAAGTACAATAGTGCCCAAAAAATCAAGACAATAACTTGAAATTAAATGTAGGGGATTATAGTGTGCGCATGTAGAAACCTATTGGAAATTCAGAAATATTAAATTAAAAATACATAAATGGCGGTTTTTAAACAATTTTTTTAAAAATATTGTCTCATATCTCGTCTGTTATTTCACTTATATCACAATAAATTAGATAAAATTGTAACTACAGCTAAATTTACAAAATAATTTTAGTAATAAATAAAACATACTTATTGGACATAGACATAGTCTATGTGGCAGAACATAGACCGAACATCCATCGTTCCCAATTCATAACACTAGATTTATGTGCTCATACTATTTATAAACCTGCGATACAAATAACACCAGCAAATAAAACTTCGTTGATTGAAATTATGAAAACTCGGCAATAACTCAAAATTATTAACTGTATCGAATACCGATAAATTGTAGAACTGAGAGGTAAACAACAATTTATTTTGTTTATAGTTCAATGGACGAAATTTAATTAAAAATTACAAGCTGTTGTCAATTTAGAAAGCGCAATATAGCGGGGAGAGAGTAACTAAAGGTTAGTGCAATATCTATCAATGGATGGTGATTGTTTAAGAATGATACTTGGTAGGATAATAATGTACTCCATTCACCTTCCAGTAGAGTAGAGGAATGCCCATTTTAGATCTAACATTCCTCCCGATGAGGATAAAAAATGTGTAACTAACAAACATGAATCCGACTTTAAGGGGAAAATTATAACTGGATAACTAGCATGATTAAAATCACTAAACAATGTTTAAAAGCTGAAAAACCTTTTTGATACCTAACCCAACCCTTTCTTCTTAGATGGGCGTCAGATATAGCTTCTACATTTATTTTATTTTTTATTTTTTCTAACGCAAGTGATTGTTTTGTATCTTCCTCTGCACAATGTATTATTTTCAGTTTATTCGTTTCGAAAATTGTCTTTTCTTTTATAATTATTGTTATTATTTGTAAACTTTGATGTATATTTAAATTATATTTGTGTTTTTTGGGGTTAGGTGGAAGAGAGGGCTTGGTAGTCCTTACCACGCTTTTAATAAAGACAGTATTATTATTATTATAACAACTAAGGTTCTGATATTTTATCTATTTTTATTGAATCCAATATATATATATATATATATATATATATATATATATATATATATATATATATATACAGGATGCTCAAAAGCCCTTTACAAAGAGAGATATTGGAAAACGATTGTATCCATAAATATATATACATATATTTCTTTGACAATATGGTTTACCTCGCTTCGTTGTCTATCTGTCATGTGTTTGTTTTTTAATAATTAATACCTCAAGAACCATATGAGCTACAGCATTCTGATTTTAAAGACATTTTTCATTTACTAATCCCTAATAATTGTGTAATTTTTTTTTCCTACAGTTACCTAACAATGTACATGTCCTCTCACTGATTTGAGAAAGCAAAGTGGCCAATTCGCTCATCAGTGAGACAATGTTAACATTGTCTCACTCTAATTACTTTGTCTCACTCCAGATTTGCAACGTGAAGGCACGAAATAGTGAGCGCGTAACATGCAGACAAGGTCGTATGCGCGCGAAATACGTTGGCAGCACTGGCTGTAAATCAGCTGGTCAGCTGTTGTAGGTACTGTTGTATTTGTCACAACACTTCCGGTCACGGCAGAAGCCAACATTTCATTGATTTGCCATTTGTAAACATTGAAGGTGGTTTTGCTGTCGCAAAATGGACGTTAATGACGATTTTAGTAATAATAGTTCACCAGAAGAATCTTGTACTCCAGAAGAATTAAAAAATGTGGCGAGGAATGTGTCTCTAAATCTTCTTCCAGAGAAATCAAAACATAAATATGAAAAAAGGTATGAATTGTTTACTTCCTGGTGTGAAAGTAAGAATGTAAAAAGCCCAACGGAAAATGTACTTTTAGCATATTTTGCTGAAAATTCAAAGATTAATAAATCTTCTACTCTTTGGGGCGTTTATTCAATGCTTAAATCCACAATTCAAATCAAACATAACATTAACATTGGCAGTTACAAAAAACTTATAGCTTTCTTGAAAAAAACGTCTGTAAGGTATGAACCTAAAAAATCAAAGATTTTGTCTAAAGATGAGGTTGAAACATTTCTTAAGACTGCTCCCGATGACATTTATTTAATGAAGAAAGTAGTTTTAATATTTGGGATAGCTGGTGCCTGTAGATGTGATGAGTTGACCAAATTGCAAGTAATCAACATAGAAGACAAAGGCAGCCTGTTGATTGTTAAAATACCAGACACAAAAACTAACAAAAGCCGCACGTTCATTGTTACTAATGACGATGGAAACGGCATAGATTATTTGGATATTATTAGAAAATACATGAAATTAAGACCTCCAGGCTTATCCACTGGTCGATTGTTTTTAAAGTACTGCAAAGGTGTTTGTATTAAACAAAACATTGGTCTTAATACCATTGCCAAGGTACGAAAAGACATAGCTACATTTTTGAAATTGCCTGATCCTAATGTACACAGGCCACTGTTTTCGACGTACTTCAGCTACACTTTTAGTTGAGGCTGGAGGTGACATTTTGCAATTGAAGCGGCATGGGGGTTGGAAAAGTTCAACCGTTGCGGAGGGATATATTGAAGATTCTATTAGCGGAAAAGTAGTAACTGGCCAGTTGATTTTAGGCCAGTCGTCGACACAAGCGACAGAATCAGTTGTTCATTCAAGCAACAAGTTCCAAGAATCTTCCTCTTCAGGGATTGTGATAAGTAATTGTGAGAACTGTACATTTAACATTAATGTTACAAACCAAAAGTAACTTTTTTTTTAACTGTTTGCTTGTGTTATTTGTCTTTCTATAAGTAATTCTTTGGTTAACAATTCTTTAGGGTGTTTGTGTTCATTTTTAAGGAGATTATTTTTTGTTTTATAATTTTGTTTCTGATTTATTAATGTTACTTTCACATTAAATGTCATATTAAAAGTTCACTTCTGTGTAAAAATATGTTACGTTTCTTTACCAATTTATTTGTTTTATGGTAACTGTAGGAAAAATATAATGTGCAACTCGAGTGCAAAGTGCAATTGCCTCACTCGAGAAACCATTCCTCACTCGCCTACGGCTCGTGAGTAAGGATTTCTCTCGAGTGAGGCAAATGCTCACTTTGCTCACTAGTTGCACAAATAACTATAATGTTATTACTTCAATTACTTCAAAATAGGGAATGTTTCCAAAATTCAAAACATTTTGGTCATATGCACAGATTTATAGTTTTGAAACGTTAGACAATTTGAAATGATTGACACCATTGAAAAAATTACACAATGAGGCATTAATAACTGAAAAATTCTTGCAACATCAGAAAGCTGTATCATATGGTTCTTGAGATATTAATTATTATGTAAAAAAATCAAACAAATAGACAGACGAACAACGAAGAAGTTTTTCGTCTGTTTTAAAGTACAGAACCATTTACAAATTTTCTGCAAAGAGTATTTGATCACCCTGTATTTACAATCAATTTGTATAAAACTTGTGCGACTCATCTATAAAAATTCTAATCTACTTCCATGAGTTGGAAACTTGAAATTTGGCAAACGTAGCTTTTAAATATAACGCCTGTAACCTACGGGGAAATTCCAAAAGTTAAATATTTTTAATTTTTAACCCCGAAAAAAATATTTAATCCCAGATTTTTATAAACCCACCGGAGTGAAGACAGTTAAAAATCTATACAATAATGACTTGTTATTTTTAGCAGTTATCATGTGATGCTGTGCTACAGAGAGAGAGGTTATTTTCCACGGAAAATTCGCAAATATGCATTTTGTAGAAATGATAACGAATATTTTTTCCTTAGAGTATGGTTTTATGTATAAATATATGAAAAAGTCAGCGCAATGTTTGTGCAACAAGCAGGCGAGTCTCAGGTAGGATTTATTAATGAAAGGATTTGCCTGCAGCTGTTTTTCCGTTCCAGTACAAGTAGAGTTGTAATCTTGACATCACAATGTCCTTCTTTTGTTTTGTAAGATTGGGGGCGGCTTGATGTACACTCCTTTATAGTTACGCAACAGAATTCTGCAGAATTAAAAAAAAAAGTAATTCATATACAACTTGTCCTAATATAAAAAACAATTTAAAGTCTATAAACGAATCGTAAAATTCAAATGTAAATATGCAGTTGATGTGTTGATACGACGAACTGCCCCCCCCCCCGTTTTTCTGAAACACTTGTTGTTCAAACTTAATCTTAGCATGAATATACGAAGATCGCCAGTTACAATAAATATATGATTTTTTTTTTACTTTGTTGTTTAAAGGTGAAATACCATTCGGTTATCATCGTCTTATAAAAAAAGAGAAGAAAATTACTATAAAAGAAGACCCCAGGCATTCAAATAATTTTAAAAAGCGCCAGGGTCTGAAAACAAGAGTTTGTCAGAGCGACCTGATAGAAAAGATGAAATAGAGGGATCCAAACCAATATTAGAAGAAAAAAGGTGTAGATACAGGTAAGATCTCTCGGGATTGCCAGACTGGTACTCACTACTTGTGAACCTCCGAGTGTACTAAATATATGATTAATTCCTTGATAAGAAGGAACAATCGAAACGGCAACTATTTCTTCATTCATTTATCATTATCTTGGACGTTACAACTCTCGTCGGGTCCTGTCCTGGCTCTCCTTTGTAGATACCACTCCCTTCCGCAGCTCACTCCATACCATTTTGTCATCTAGGTTGAGGTGTTTTACAAGATCTGAAGAGCCTATCATTACGTGAGCTACACATTGAAGGAGCAACATTTAAAACTTTTGAATTATCACGTCTGCAGTGATGTGTAGATTTCTTCCTTGTATCTCTTTCTCCACGCCTTTCCCTCGTCTACTGGCCCATTATATTGGAGTTAATATTTTTCTCTTCAATGCTCACAGTTTCAGTTCTCTGCTTTCACTTATATATATATATATATATATATATATATCATCAGGTAAGTACGAGCAATACCGAGGGAACCTAGCTAGATCGACACCTTTTTCTATGCATTCTTGGGTTAGATCGCTCTCTTTCATCTTTGTTCTCTTCCAACACTGACGATATTTAAAGTATTCTAGGACTAGGGGTCTTCATTTTAAGCTTTTCTCTCCCTTTTTATATACCCAAGTATGCGACGTAAAGAATAATTTTGGTTTCTTCAAAAATTTAGTCCTCCATTTTTTTTATTGATCTTTACGTTTCATGGCCTCAGGAAACCGAAAAAGGTCATTTTCGACATGCCGTCCGTCCGTCATCGTTATCGTCTGTACGTAAGCATAATAGCGACCAATAAAGATAGGAACATGAAATTTTGTACAGAGGACTATAAAGTACTCATATAGAAGAACCCTGTTGAAATTTAAGAAAATGAATTATTGATAATGATAAAATGGTTTTAAAGCCATTCTACGAATATTGCCCCTCAGGACAATCCTTGCAATCCCGAGGGAACTTAGCTGTATCTACATTTTTTGCTTAGTTTAGAGCTAGATCCTCTCTCGTCTGTCCTATCAAGTTTCTCTGACGATATAGAATATTCGAAGGTTGAGGGTCTTTATTTTATACTAGTTATTATTAGTTTTTTTTTCTTCTTATTATAGGGTGATAATGGACGAAAGTTTTTTCATCTTTAAACAATAAGGAAAAATATGAATATTAAAACAGAATTTACATGTTAAACTAAAATTCCATTTACTAGTACTATTACTGGGGATTTTATATTATAATTGAGATGTTATGTTTTTAGTAACAACGCTATCTGCTTTCAGATTTTAAATCTGCATAAAAAAATGCGATTGTGCAACCTCGAACGACGCTCGGGTGTAAAACGATCTTTAAACAAATTTATTAAAATAGGCCGCCATTTTGAAATTCACTAACCATTTTTTTTATTACCGAATTTTCTTCGATATTTTGTAACACTAAACCTATATAAAAAATTAGAACAAAACTGAAGTTTTAATGAAACTTTTTATGTGAGAAAACATTAGTGATAAATTGTTCTAATGGGTAGGATCGGTGAACATTTCATATCAGAAGATGTCGATGTTTCCAACTTTGTAATGTCTAGACATTTTTTATATATGAGATTCGCTAATACAAATCCTACTATAATGTTTGACGGCGTTTCAACAGTAGAGATAATACAGTTAAGTCAAGCCAAGGTTGGACAGTTTTATTTAATATTGTTTTATTTGCCTCTTTTCGTTTTACTAAACTTGCTGAGATAAGGCACGCTTCTCATTATATATTCACCAACCTTAAAAAAAATGCAGTTTTGATAAAAACTGACGCTGTTTATCCTTTTATTTGTCTAACTGATAAAAATAGTTCATTGCAAAAAATTAAGGTGACGTTGAAATTTCATGTATTACATATTGTGAGAAAAATCCACGAAATTCATCACAACAAATTTAGGAACACAAGATTTCACTACAACAAATAACTACTTTTTTAAATTATTATACATTTTTCGGACATTTGCCATCATTTGTGTGTTAAAAATCAAAACACGACGTTTCGGGAATAAAAATCAATTACGGGAATCAATCACTTGATAATGGGAATTGATTCTTATTCCCGAAACGTCGTGTTTTGATTTTTAACACAAAAATGATGGCAAATGTCCGAAAAAAACGTCGTGTTTTGATTTTTAACACACAAATGATGGCAAATGTCCGAAAAATGTATAATAATAAAACTGAACTTCAAACAGAGAAAAAATAACTACTAAGTTGGAATAAGTTTGGTAATTATATTAAATCCTCGGGTCATCATTAATAACTCGGTTTCGTAAAAAAAACCATTTGAGGAAGTTTGTGTAAGAAAGTTTTTTGCTGCAGGGTTATCATTTAAAAGAGGTAAAATATGATAGGCGACCGAATTACAATAATATGTATTATGATGGTAATCTTGGTCAACCTAACCTCAATTGAATGAATTTATTCTGTGTTTTTCCTTATTTTTTAAAGGCAAAAAACCTATCAGTCATTGCACAAATTGAAGATACAAAAGTAAGGCTGAAATTTAATAATTTATATCTCCACAAGGATATTTCACTAGATCAAGATTTAAGCTTTAAAAGAGGGGACAATAGAGTGTTCCCCCCCCAATAAACCGTTAGATCACAAACGGAGGTTAGCATACAACTCCTGAACAGTGTAGGATTTCACGTCAACCCGTTTTCCCCCTTGTTTAAAGGGAAAAACTTTTCAGTCATTGTACAAATTGAAAATACAAATAAATACCTCTACATTAAGTAAGGCTGGAATTTGTTCGGTTAAATCTCCACAAAGACTTTTCACTAGATCACGTTTTAAACTTTAAAAGAGGGGACAAATGATCCCCCTCAATAAACCGTTAGATCACTACTGCGTTGGCACACAAACCCTAATTAGTTAATTGATCAGTTCTGATTTTCGTGTCAACACGGTGTTTTCCTGTTGTTTAAAGGTAAAAACGTCTCAGACATTATACAAATTTGAAATACAAATCCCTCTATTTTAAGTAAGGAATGAAATTTGATTGGTTAAATTTCCATAAGGTGTTTTCACGAGATCACGTTTTGAAACTTTTAAAAGAGGGGACAAATGATCCCCTCAATAAACCAGTACATCACCATTCCGTGGGGCACATAACCCCAGATTAGTTAATCGACCAGCTTAGGGTCTCGTATTAACAGGTTTTTTCTTCTTTGCTGTTTAATACATAAAGTCTCTCACTTATTATAAACAAACAAAAAATTAAATAAAGACCACTAGCCTTTCAATACTCTAAGTGATAGGTTCGAAAGAGAACGAAAGGTGTTCAAAAGAGACCTGATAGGAAATATTAAAGAGAGGCATTTAATACAAAAAGTTTTGAAAGAATGTGTAGATCCAGCTAAGATCACTCGTGATGCCACGATCCTATTTACTATAGTAGGCAGGAGCTGCTACTACCGATCAGGAGAGTGTTTATTCTAATAAATGATTTGTTAAAAAAATATTGTAAAAATGAGTTGTTATTGTAACGAAGGTTGTGTTGGATTAAACAGCTGACTTTTAACTTTGTCTTGAATTAGTGTATTTGAAAGTTTGTTAATTATAACTTATAACTATTGGAAAATATCTACCATCATCACGAATAGTACGAGATGAAATTATATGTGCAAATAAAATAATAACCGGTCAATAGTTTTCGAGATAAATCGTTAGTTACATTTCGATTTCAACCCTTCAGATAAGGGAGCTTCACTCCAATTAGAGACATATAAATACTAACTATTGTAACTCCCTCATGGAAAGGCTGATATTTTGTGAAATGGATATCTTACTACTTCAGAAATTACCGACATCCATCTGTCAATCCTGTCAGAACATCGGACATATTGTATTTGATTTCATTTTACCTTCAGGACATTCAATAATCATACTGCCTTTAGAATTAGGAATGTAAAGAAAATCAAAAGAAGACAATAGAAGGTTCGAATATCAAATCTACCGTGCAAAAAGATCGTACAACCTTTCCCAATCACCCATCAACAAATTGAAGAAAAAATAACCAAAATTATTATAGTCACCAAAAATATCAGTTCGGTAGTTGTCAATCAAAAAAATTGAATATATTTAAAACGAGCCTAGACTTTATTAATTAGCTCAGCATGTAGGAAACATAGCTGTGTCCAAACAAGACCTTAAATATCCAGAAGAATATACTGGAAATAGATTTAGAAGATCATCAGCATCAATGTTGGTAGGAGGGGATTTACTGACCCTTGAAATACATGCAATGTGGCGATCTTCTACAACAGCAGATATGTAGAAGATTGTGTGCGCCGCAAGAGAAAAGTTTTACGAAAATTATTCAATAATGAATCTGTCACAAGTAAAAGGTGAAGTCAATAATAAAAAAAAATATATTGAGCCTAGGGAGATTTTTGAAGCAATTTAATTTTACAATCTGAAAAACATCTTTCCGTCCACCAAAATTCATTGGTTTAAACGTCCAAAACAATACAAATTGAACGAAAGTTTGCTTCCATAAAATGATATAATGAGTTAAAAGTATGATAAGTAAAGTACGTAACTCGCAACAATCCTGCGAGAACTATCACGCTCTCATGGACTGACCTTGTAACCCAGTGTATATTTACTTGTGTAATATTTTTTGATTAATCTTCACATTTCACTAAATTTGAACGAAATCGGTGTAGTCAATTTTGAGAAATTACATATTTTATATCAAACCCAAGATCGAATATTTGGTTTTTTACCAACAACAGCGACTGAAACGGTTTTGTTTTAGTAGACAAGAGCTAAACTTGAGCACAATTTTATAAAAAAATATTCAAGCCTATTTGTAAATATGTTGTTTTTTACAAATGGCATCCTCAAATTTGTACTTATGAAAAAAGTCCTGAAATATGGCCAAAATATGACATAAACACCCACACATAACAAATTTGTTTAAATTCCGTCCTCGCGTTTGCACTGCATCATTCTTAAAAAAACACTTTTTTCAACTCAGTAGCTCTCTGAAAGGATATACCATCAAAAAATCGATTTTGTGACCATGTGTCTTTCATTCTGTTTCTTTCATCTGCAAAAGTTAAACTCGTTCGAAAAATTTCATTTTTTAATTAGAAAAAACTTCAAAAACCACCTCTCTTCACAGGCAAACAGTACACAAATAGTGGATATTTTTTATCCAACCAAGAAATGAGGTGACAATACGTTTATAATGAGAGATTAACAGATTAATTTGAGTAGTGGGTGCATGAGTGATCGTAGATTAAATGCAGGGAAGCGAGAAATCGTGTTGATTGCCAGGCGACGTGAGAGCCTATCGGCGTGGAAGTTCCAACTTATACCCGTTTAATAGCCTTTAAATCTACATAATGTCATTAAGTGAAATAATATGTATTGTGGGAGCAGTGATATTGTAACAGGCGTTGATAGTTGGTGTAAGTATTGCGAGACTACGAAATGTGCACTGATCCAATCCACACAAGTAATTGATTATCAAATTTTGGCTCACTATTAATAAACACTGTAGAATTCGTAATTGTGGTCGGATTTTGTTTTTTCTTATTGTTTAACTCTTATACGCTATTATGGTACTTACCAAAATAATATAATACAAGCAGTTGCTTTCTTGGGTCTTGTAGGAAAAATTAAATTGTAGACCATTTGTAGATCAAGAAGTATTTAACAAGTAGGGTAAATTTGTTTGATACTGTTGTTACACATGTTTTCTGAAACTCGTAATTGTGTATTGCTATTTTCTTAAGTCGGTTAGGCCTTAATGAACATTGGAAAAGGACGTTTACTATAAAAATTGATTAAAAAATCAAAATATTTTATTTTATCCAGCTTTGTGGACTCCATGAACGGTGCAACAAAAAATATTGGAAGAATTTTCCAATTCACCTATCCACGAAACCCAATAAAAACGAAGCAAAATTAATCATCACCAAAATTGTCAATCAAAAAGTAAAATAAACCACTTTCGCAGTTTTTGAAAAATATTTATATATATGGCTTGGCCATAAACACGTGTTCGGCGTAAAGTCAATGTTGAGTTTTCCCCAAAAATTATAAAAAACGATAGATTTAATATTGAGAATTTATTTATTTATTTTTTTTTGTATATATAAACGAAATCGATAGAGCTGATTTTGAAAATAGTTATGATTTTTGCAAAGATGGCGACCGATATGTTTTTTTCGGGTTTTATACTTGAACAAAATTTCGTGAAAATCGTTAGATCTGATTTTGAGAAAAATTGCATTTTGTGTTTTGTATAAACGAAATCGGTAGAGCCGATTTTGAGAACTTTCGTATTTAAAAACAAACCCAGGATTGATTTTCTTTTGTTTTTTTACCGATAACTTATGATTTTGAAAAGATGGCGACCAATATGTTTTGTTAGGGTTCTACAATTGAACGAAATTTGACGAATATCGTTAGATGTGATTTTGAGAAAAAATGTAATTTCGAGTTTTTTTTTATAATCCCAGTAACCTCCGAATTTTGAGTAAAGTATTAAAAAAATTTAAAAAAATAAAATAATGTGTAGAGTTTTGATCATAAAATATTCACTACTAATTTGATTAAATCCGGTTTACCGTCTGTGCCACAGTATTTATGACAGACATCATTCGGAAAAAAAACTTTTTTTATCTCAAAACAGATATATCTGCAAAACTCTACATATTTGTTTTGACCCAACACACAACTTTATACTACTTATACGTAGGAAAGTTAATTTATAACCTCAAAAATAAAAATAAAATCTATAAAAACAGAAAGCAACTTGTCACACAGTTCTGCAACCATGTATCGTGTTTTTGCACTTTCAGAAAGATAAAAACTAAAACATTCGCTGTGACTTTTATCTCATTTATTAATTTACATATTTTCTAATTCGTGTTATAAAACAAAATAGTGTCACCTGTCGCAGAACGCGTCGCCTAATTGCGTTCATTCTGGCGACTGATTTCCCATCGGTACCATATCATACAATGTGTAGTAGATTCTTTCATCAATCTTTCATCATTTATACTAATCGTAAATAAAGCTTACAATATCATACAGTAAGGGGATTATACATAGTCGTCAAAATGTACTTTGACGTTCTATCTTTGGGAATATTCAATTGTAACACATGTATTGTAAATTGTAGTAGATTCTCACGAAAACAAAATTTTGTTGAATTTATATCCAGCAAAATATTCTTCCTAACTATGATTACTAAATCGCTGTATTCTTTTCATCGCAGTGAAGTACATTCAGTTTGGTAATTTATCGTAATATTTAAATAAATTTTGACGAAATCGTAAAAGATGGTTTTGAGATATGTTGAAACGACAAATACACAAATAAATTTTACATCAATTTAATATACAGGGTGTCCAGAACTTACTTAACCAAACTTCAGGAACTGATTGGGTAGGACAACATATAAAAGAAATCCCACATAACATGAAGCCCCATCTTGCTTAGATTTCCGTTTATCCCCCAAAAAAGAGTTATAACTTTGAAAATAGGATATTGAGTTCAGATTTGGTATACGCATTTTTTATACACGTGTACCAAAAACAAAGAATTTATTTTGTATATTTTCAAAATGGCCTCTGTTTAAAATTTTTAACTTTGTATTTTTACCGAAACTTGAAGGAAAATCGAGGTTAGAAAACGTAATTTCTTGATAATTGTCTACAAAATCCAACAGTACGTATGTGTGTTTGTCATCAAGTTATGATTTGTTAAAAACTCATCAACCGATTTTGCTGAAAAGGCACCTATATAGCGGAATGTTTTAGGACTCTTATAAATTGTGTAAAATTATAGTTACTCAAACTATGGGTGTATTCTATAAAGTTGTTTTTTAAGTTGGTTTAAATGAGTTTAATTATATTTTGGCCCAATAAAAAGCCTAAATTCTCAAATAAAACGTATATATCCATTACTTAGTCGCTTTCACTAAGTTTTTATTATTATTATTATTTTTTTTTATATATTTTTTTTTAATTGGGTCAACTGACTTTTACAGTATTTAAATTTAATAAATATAAATTTTATACGAAAACTAATGGGAAAAATCGTTTGTAAAATAAAATAAAGTTCTTGGTTAACTGACAGAAAACCAAATAAATATTGATAACCCCCATTAAAAATCTGATTTCATAGGATGCAATATTTGTGCACATGATTTTTTGATGTCGAGGTTTCTATAAAGTTTTCAATGGCGGTGATCAAGATTCATTTACACATCCTAGCACAGCTTTATGTGCTGTTTGGTACAATAGAACTTTTGTATTGGAAAATGATTTGAGCATGCACTCTTTATATTTTATCATTATATGATTGAATTCGTAGCCTACAATCGATTTGGCAAATACGAACTATTGTGATCTAAGGGGTTACACTTCCGAAGTTAAAGTGTATTATTAAAATGGTATTTTAATCAAAATTGGTTGAAATTATTAATAGTAGCTAATAAAATGTTTTTTTTTTGTTTGTGACAATTCTTCCCTTCATTTCTCTTGCCTTATCTACCCATTTTAAAATCACATGACCGTATGTTTCAAATAAAATTTTGACTAAACACTTGCATACTCTAGTGGCAATAATGGAAAGAAACGAACAACTAAGTGAACACACTTGATCGATATTTATTTCATTTTCCATTTATTACAATTTATCAGTTTTACCAATTACCACAGACTATTGTTTTATACCCGCGTTCAAGTTACTTGACTATAATTGTTTTCACACTTCAAGTACACCTTACTTCAGAGATCTGAAGGAGGGGTCAAGAATGTTGAAAAGTAATTGGTAAAATTGTGAAACTACAGGAGGAAGCGAACAAAAGACCAACACACATGTACAGATTTCTCTTGACAGCGATGTGTACAGATAGAGGGGGTGTAGACAATATTCTATTGAAATATAATGCAATGTTTCTGTCACTTGACATTCTGAAAATGGCAGAAAAGTTAGACTGACGTCAGTAACAATATAATAGAGACAAGGAAACAAACAAACATGTAACTGTCAAAATTATATAACTACAGTATGTGGAAATGTATATGTACAACAAGAAATGTGTTTAACAATTTTCAGTTTAAAACACAGTATTCTTTCGTAATAAATACTCGTCGGATGTTACTTATGCAAAATGAGACTTACAATGTGTTACCGTGGCAAAGAACGGAACAATGGCGTGGTTTCCAATCTTACTGAGAACACGAGATTTCTTTGTGCAAAGAGCGACGGGTTATCCAAGCTTGTTGCATAGAGGTGGGAAGACTCGATTAGAAGAAATGGTGGTTTCTTTAGGTGGAAGTGACGAGTGAGAACTAAAGTTGGAAGCACGGGAACGTCTAATTTTGGTAACTTTTTATTGTAAATGCCCCAAGTATTTCGTATGCTTTTATTTTAGAAATTGTGTTAAAAATACTCATCCGTTTAACAAATATGATAAAAAGAATTAAATTGTACTTATACAGGGTAGCTGAAAATAAACTTGCACACCTTTTAACTCGTGTTATTAATAAGGATAGCAAAACTTAGGTTTGGGGAAAAAGTCTTTGGAATGAGGGGTTGTTTCTCTTAGAAAACACGTACTTTGGACATCAAGAGGTGCGAGAAGAGGGGGGGGGGGGTAAGTCAAAGATTTAAAATTGGATATATGGACAAAATATATCATTTTAAAGTGCCCGATAAGTTAAAACAAATTACATGAATAAATGTTTTGAACTGCAGTAGTTACAAATGGTTTAGTTAACGTGCATGTATTACGACAACAAAAAAGAAAATTGCATGTAACCTAACCTTAACATTTTCATTTGAGAATCTTCTTCTACAAGAAATGCTATATATCGAAGTCCTACTTTGGGTTTTTGGTAGTTCAGATGGTGGGGGTAACTCACAAAATTGTAGATAGAATTTACGGTCACGTGATACTTCATTTTAAAGGTCTTTGCTGAGATAGACAAATGACATAAATATATTTTTTTAATGATCACTTAAAACTAAAACAACAGCCAAATACGTGATTTTTTTCAGGTTAACATAACCAAATTTGCAGTTATGATGCTAACATTTTACGCGCATAAATTAAACTCTGAAACAGTATTAAACACACAATCTTTCAACAAAATTGGCAAATCGGTTTATGAAATATCACTGTGGACAAATAGAACGTTTTGGGTTTAAGAGTACCTAAATCGTGGACTAAGAAGATTTCAACATCAATTTCATCCCATCAAAATAACTTCTCAACAAAATGAGAAACGAAACAAATAAATACAATTCAGATTGATTGAAACACTAAATACATTCCATTTGTTATAGATGGATGGGAAAACTGTACGAAATAGATTGGCAGAAACAATTACCACGGTAAACAGTTTCTCTGAGATGTTAAGGAAAGACGTGTGGACGGATTGCCCTTAGGAGAATATCAAAGCTTGGCGAGGAATGAGTTGTTGTTTGTAAATTGAAAACAACATATCAGACATACAATATATCATTTAATTAATTAATTATTTTATTATAGTTATTATTTTTCTTGTTGTTTTAACGCGAAAAAACCGCTCTCGGTCATCATTGCTGTAGATATATATATAAGACAATATAAGTTCAGGGGAGTTGTCATTTGACTTTTTCAATATATCAAATATTAAAATGAACTTATATTTCAAGTGAAATGGACTTATAGCAATCATCCTGTATTTATGTAGGTCTATATATATATATATACCAATAAAATAATAACTATAAACAACATTAATAACATAACATAAATAATATAATAGAAAAGTTAAAAGACAACTTAACCATCAAACACCAAGTACTACTGTATACTCAGTAGCAAGTATACAAGGTTAAGCGAAGTTATCGTATATACATTATCCCGGGTTTTTGCTGACATCAGAAGTAATTTGTCTTGGAAAGCGCTTCACTACAGCTATTCACAGAGCGTGTCAAAATTTTACTTCTTTATACAGAATGTTCAGAAAATCAAGGAATGTTAAAACAATGATATGTTTACAATTAATTGAAGGAAAAAAAATTCCGGATCACTCTGTAAGTGTAACCGTAATACAGTTTTTTTTAAACCCTTTATTTACCTTCAAGTTATTAAATTTTGTTTATTAAAAGTGAAGTGAGTATACAACATTATACTCAAATTATTAATATGGGGTTTAATGGACCATTAGACATCATTTGTGTGTATTAAAACGTACACACGACGTTTCGAAAGATAAATCAACTCTCGTTGGTCAGGCCTAGTTTTAGACTCGTAACTTAGGTTATAGATTTCCTTTTAGTTTACAACATGACCCTAGGCTACTAGATTACAAAGGTGTTTTTTGTTTATGCTCTAATTTTAAACACTTGATAACAAGAGTTGATTTATACTCTCGAAACTTTGTGTATATGTTTATATACACACAAATGATGAACAAATTCCGATTAAACCAAATATGGACAATCCATCAAATAACTTTAAAAAACAAGAAAGTAGACTATATTCAAATGTCACATCCTAAAATCTTAAAGCAAGTATAAATATTAAGAGTTGGAACAATAGAAAGTTTGGATAATTGGAGATAATTATGGGATTTGAGGAATATAAGCACAATTTGAACTGAACTTTCAAAAACACAAAATAATATGTGTCTAAATCAGATGAATGTTATAGGTTTTCAAAAATATTAACTTATCGAAAGTTGTATAACTTCTCCTCCTATTCAATAAAAATATTTTTATAAAAAACTTCCTGGTCCTTATTTGTTAGGTATTTGTATTCCTTTAGGCACCTATCCAGGACACAAACTTTAAACTATTGAGTCATTCCAACAAAATATCTGCAGAGTTAGCAGTCATCTTGGATTCAATAACCATAAGAAAAATGTTAACATGTGAACAAACTACTAGAATAATAATGAACGGGGAAATCAAACGTGATATGTTATTGTAAACGTTTTAGGTATACGAAAGTGGGGTAATTTTCGATGTTACTTGTATAAGGAGTATAGATTAACTTTGATAATCATAAAACATTTCAATCTCTGTTGTTTGACAGATTTTCATGAATTCAGGAAACAGAGAAAGTAATTTTGGAGATGACGCCCGTCCATCATGCTTGGGATCGTTTAACGCCCAGAAAAATAAGTTAGGATGATGAAATTTGGCATAGGGGACTATAGTGTGTTGATATATAACCCAATTGTAATTCAGAAAAAATTGAATTGAAAATGTCTTAATGGCGTTACTAAATAATTTTTTGTTCATATTTCGTGGGTTATTCAATTTATAACACACTAAATTATATATAAATATTCAAATTTCAATCTTGCATCCTTCCTCTCTACAAAGACAAAATGGTGATGATACTTTCAAATGTAAAACCCTGTCTACAAAGAAAATGTAATATTCATATAGTTACAAGTTCCAGAGGGGCCGAATCACCGACACGAGCGAAGCGAGAGGCGACTTTCAATATATACACATCTACGAGGTCAGTTAGGGCATAGCTGACGTCAAAACACGTTGATCTATAAATAGGCAACAATTTAACTTTTCCTAAAAGGCCCAAGCGACCAACTTGTAGGCATTACATTTAGAGGATCTGCTTGTATTACATTGTATGATGGGGCTGAGTAAGAATCATAAATGTGCCTATCAAATTGTTTACAAGGCGATGATAACAATCTTTTTGTTTTTAAATAATAAGAAATAAACAACATCTCACTAAAATTGCGAATTCTACAGCGTTTGCTATTTATTACGAATGAGTCAAAAAAAGTTATATACTGAATTAAAACCTGTGTAACAACTGTTTAACAAACTAACCCGTGGATAAGACCTCTTGATCTACCAACAAAATTTAACTTTCCTACAAAGCCAAAGAAACAAATTTTTGGGGCATTACATTTAGTGGATCTGCTTACATTGCATTGTTTGATGAGGACTGAGCAAATACCACGATGGCGCTCGTCAACTTGTTTATTTAAGACACATATATACAATGACAAATTTTAAAAAATCCAATATATATATATAATCAGAAAATCATTACGAGTGGCTTCCTCAAACTACTTTAGCTTCAAAACGGTGTGTCTTTTAATAATTATAAATAAAATATTTTTAGGTAATATTGAGAATTTAAAATTTGTGTTTTCCACAAACGATAGTGCGGATATTTAACAATAAATTCCTGACTCTCACACTAGTATATATTTTACATTTTGATAAGAAAGTGTAAGATTGCAGACGGCCGCATAGATCCGAAAATACGTTCCTATGGTCTCAAAATGAAGAGGGGCATTGAAAACGCAATAGAAAAGTTTTCGTATCTAATACTTAACTATTTATTTGCAAGGTAAAATAAAATAAAAAAAGACTAAACAGCGTCCCTCAGCTCGGTCTCAAATGAGCGCAGCGAGCTTTCATGGCCGGGTTGACAATGCTCGAGGGTTGGGACAATGGGCAGGATACTAATTGTCCATGCTGGATAAACCTGTGTCGTATTAGTCCCGATCAATTTGTCTCTAAAGTTTAATAGCTAGGCTACTTCTAGTTAACTGCTACATAGGTAGAGTAGGTGTGTTATGCGACTATTTGAGGGTGGTTTTGGTCGCTGAGATTTTTTTTTACATACAGTAATCATATTAAAAAATTCTGGTTTTAAAGTTATAGGATAGTGAATGATCATATCACTGATAATTTATTGGAACATCATCACTTGTGTATATAAAACCCTATACATGACGTTTCGAGAGTAAAATCAACTCCAGTTTCAAGTGTTAAACCTAGGGCATAAAATCGAAAAACACCACCATATTTTGTAAACGAGGAAACTAAAACTAAATATATAGGCCTAACTTAAAACAAAAAATTGAAGCCTAAAAGTAGGTCTGAAAACGAGAGTTGATTTATACTCTCGAAAAGTCGTATGTACGTTTTTATACACACAAATGATCAATTAAACCATATTAATAATTTGAATATAGTCTTGTATACTCGTTTCGCTTTTTATATAGTTGAGTAATGTATGATCATGTTTCTACTTGGTATTGGTGTTATCTTGTGTAATTTATTTTATTTTTTTACGCTTAGTTATTCTGACATCTAATTGATTTTTAACCAATAACGTCCAAAGCACATTTCGGAAGATGGTGACCAAAAGTTTTGTTTAAATCCACGGAAGCTCTATTTTATAAAAAAAAATGGATGAAAATCAGTTTAGAGAAAAATTCATTTTTGGTTATACTGCATGTTCTTAGAAAGTTTGAGTTATTACAAAAAACATCCCCAGATATGACTTAAATAATCCAACTTACTAAAATGAACAAAATCTGTTTACTTGTAGCAAACTGAACAAGGTGACTGTAAAATCTACATTTATACCGTAAAATGGTTACCGGAACTACTTGCATCATGAGTGCCTAAACTCATTTCCTCCGTAACAAGTCCACTGTTGTGTAATTTTACAAAATACTCGGCAAGTTTTGTCATATAAAACAAACCACTTTGTGAAATGAATGTTAGAAACAGGATTTTCTGCTCTTTAATTTTGTATTCGATAAGTTTGGCAATAGTATTAAGTGTCTAAAAAGATAAAAAATTATTTAACATTGAAAACAATACTACAAATGTATTATACTTTTCTTTTATACAGGTTTTTTGTTTACAAAAAAAAAACACTGAAACTAATAAAGGTCAACAAATGATACACTATTTAATCCACCAAAACACATAACCTAAAGATTAGGCAACTTTCATAACAGTTATTGGAGGGGGGGATATTTTTGTCTGAATATACTATTATAGTTATGTTCAGCTTAACACAACCTTGTATTAACATTTCTTCTTTTTCATTTTTTTTTTAAACCACCGGTCATTTAAAGTGAACCCTCCCTCCTCCTTTCATAGGTCGGAAAGAACTAAATTTTACAGGAAAATAACTTTCGAACCCACGATATTGATCAGAGAAACTATTAGGCTATCGAAGTACTTAGGAATAATAACTTGATTTAAAACATTTAACTAGTAAAACTTGCCATTCCACCCCTTACATATATTTTTCATTAGTTGTAAGTAGTTACATAATTTGTTCTTAGGACCCTACTTCTGTTTGAGATGAGATCTGTATGGTGTGTAGAAGACCATGAGGAATACACTATAGTAAAATAAAAATAATGTGATTCACACAAGTAAAAATGAAAATCATAATACAAAATATTTATAAATATTAAAATTTCTACATTTATTTTACATGTAGTTTTATTATATTTTCTAAAATATACAGTGGAAATTATCACTTAAGATATAAATAAGTAGATAGATTTAATGAGAAACGCCATTTAAAAATCACTGAACAGGGTTCATGATCGTCACCTCTCAAATCGATGCCAAGACTTTGGTAGATTAATGCGGTCTTGATGGTTTGAGCCCAAACAATTTTGTTTTGCTAATATTTTGATATTTGTCTGTTTGGATGTATTTGTCCACAATTTATTATATTTCAGAAACAGTTAGACAGTTTTTATATAAAATAAGAGTTGTTAGATTCCTATTAATCCTCATCATACTTTCATAATTCCAATTTTATATGGCATTGGTGCTTTTTGACTCAAAATCTATTACGTTATATTTAATAGTCAGTTTACACAAAAAAGACTCCGCTGTTTTCTGTCACAATATTAGTCTAGTCTTAGGTAAGAAAAAAATTTAAGCACGTGTATATGCAGACGTCAAAGTAAAGTGAGGATGAGGGGGGGGAGAGAGATTTCCATAGAATTCTGAAGCAATGCCTTTGTCATTTAAGCTTGTGTAAATGACACTAAGAAAAAAAAACATAAGGGCATGACTTGTATTTGACAAGGGTTGACGTCAGCCAGTTGTAGCATGTTGAACAAAACCGCATATTAAGCACACACAAGTAAAGGATTAACAGTAAATGTAGGATTATAAGATTTTACGAGAGGGGGTGCAACACAGATAGCAGGTTTGTTACTTGCAGAGGCGCTGTTGTCGCGCAATTCTGTAATGTTGTGTTTAATTATTTTAAGAGTGGTTTGTAATAACTAAAAATTGTGTGTTTTGAGAAACGTTCAAAAGTGTCATTTCTCTTAAATTTAAAGTTCATTTCTGTTTGTTTAAAGTTTGCAGGTTATCCATGGAGAAAAAAATTAAACATTTGATAAATTCGGTTGTATATGAGAACATTTCTAAAATCTTAAAAATTATCGACTGCCAGAAAATTAGATCTAAATAAATTTTTCATTGATGATGCAATCGACTGCATTAAAATTTTTCATGTCTGAGGAAGCGGTATGTTCATCTCATTGGCAGCCATATTGATCAGATGCAATTTTTTGTAGCTTCAAAATAACAATATTTTTGATATTTCATTACACAAGTTCTGTCAAGTCAATATCGACCTGTAGCCCCTGCAGACTGCATTCATACTACACGCTTAGCAGGCAAGTCGAGTGTTGTGTATTCAAGTTCGCCTTAATAGAATTCTACTGTCAACAAAGCACGCCTACAAACTGTGTACCACAACTTATTTTTCTAACTTTCGAAATGAAAGCGTGACGGAATTTAGGAAAAATAATCTCGGAACGCTACTGCATAGCTCTGATGGGAATTCCGTTATTGTAGAAACACCGGTAGTTGTCTAGAATAGATCAATTTGAAATTCAGCCAATTTATCGTGATGCAGCACTAAATTTTATAAATCTTGATCACCCTGTACCATTATCTGACGAATATTTGTTTAAAAAATTTCATACATACACGGTTCAATTTAAAATTTGGGAGTTCTGGACCGAAAATTCAAGTTCGGTTATTATTATTGTTGAAATTTTGGTGTGATATTATTAGATTATAATTACGATTCACATTTTTTAAATGAAATTTAATGTATTTTCAGTTATATTATGCAATATAGTGGGAATAAAAACTATTTAAATCTACAGGAATTTTGATACTATTTTTATACTTAATTTAGAAATCTTAATACTTAATTTGAACAAAAATACGGAGATTTTTAAAACCCGTCAAAACCTGTTCTAAAAAAATCGCCAAGCAGCTAATAAGCTGACGCGAGTTTGTCAATTTATGTTATGTGTAACGACTTCAGTAGTGATTAATCAGCTGATAAATGCTACGCGTTAAAACAGCGGTAAGGTCCACAGGATCACGTGACGGAGAGAATCAGATGTTTATAACCAATTTATTTATTGAAATCAGTGAATCCACAACCTTCATGAAGGTTTTTGATAATTTATCAATATAAAAACACAAAGTTGGGGTTTTCAAGTAACATGTACCAATATTTATTTTCAATTTTCTTTTAAATTTAGATACATGTTGGTACAGGACAAATTTTAATTGTACAGTTCTGAAATAAACGGCGTGTTAACAAAAGTATTTAAGAAATATATAGGAGCTGCTGTACAATGTTGATGACCTTACATTGTAGGTTGGCGCAGAAACGATTTCATTCACGTCAAAAACCAGAATCTATAATTTTAATTTTTCACTTCATTCTATAAATCCGCAACTTTTCCACATGTTTTATCATAATATGCTGTTATTGCCGAAGGAAAACTGATATCGAAAAACGGGTTGCAGCATTGGTTTTACAATCAACAGACAGTAAATATATAATGCCTCTAATGACTTCTAGCTAGGTAATTTCAAGCTGCCAAAAATTTAAAATGCATCAATAAAGCTACTCTGCTCTAACAAACATATACTAAATGTAAAGTATACATTTTAAGCTCTTCTCTAAATATAGAATACGTTCCGGACTTACTTTACACCCTTGGTATACTTTCCATAGGAAATATATTAATAAAGCTCAACATACTATGTGTCATTGTTTTAAACAAGAAATATGTCGACAGGATGATTTCCCAGCTGTTTTCAGGAAAAGGATTTACTGATGTAATTATACCCTGATCCTGGTAGACTGGACTGATAACGCAGCGGACTTACCCAGGGGAGGACATGGCTTTGTAAGGCTTCAAAGGACTAACATCCAACATCTCCTTCTCTAACTGAACAAATGTAATAAAAAAAACATTTCATTAGTTTCATTATTGATTAAGTTACTTCACGTATTTTGGAAAGTATAAATTTGTATGACCTATTTAAGAAAATATATTTAAAATAGAGGAAAAAAGAAAGTTACGAACATTGTAAACCTAACGGAATGCCTAGAACTTCCTCACAACGTTAATTAGGGAATTGAAAATTAACTAAATTACAAATAATATCAAAACTGACTTAAAATCAACGGACAAATTAGTTTTACTAAACCAATTGCCCTTTTACGG
Source organism: Aphrophora alni (assembly GCA_963513935.1). Lineage (NCBI taxonomy): Eukaryota > Metazoa > Arthropoda > Insecta > Hemiptera > Aphrophoridae > Aphrophora > Aphrophora alni. Next base: position 97,037,808 of record OY740769.1, on the reverse strand, counting down.
GGCAGTGTAGGCAATTATGATACTGTACATTAATTTGAATTGAATAAACATATAAACGTGATTTAACTAAATTCTTCCAATCTGGCTTCTCCAACTAACCGCTCTGCCAACTGGTAATCCAAGTTCAAATATCTCAAAATCGACGCAAGCAATTTCAGTGAAATTGTAGACGTAAAACCTAAATCTTTACAAATTACAGGAATATTACGTTTCATGAATATTTTGTAATAAACCTAAACGTACACGAAGGGGGTCACGGTTCATTGTTACTATTTTAATAAATAATTCTTCAACCGGAACTTCGGGGAGAGATGAATACTTTTTGAGTCTTCAGAAGTTAAATTATAGGATAATTTAATCAAAAATTGTAAGAGACAAATGAAAAAAAAAATGCGATTTTGTGTTTTATGCTAGCTACTAAACTTTGAGTTATTAGAAAAATGAAAACGCTCCTAAAATATGGATACGTATTAAAAAAAAGAAGAAAAAAAGGGGGGAAAAAGAAAAAAAAAAGGTCTACCAAATTGCGTTGTATAGGCGATAATCAATAGCAACTTTTTAGGGCACAGGATATTTTACACCCAATCACGATGTTACTTAGGGTAAGTATGGTATTGGTTAAAAATTTCACCTCCGTTTTTAGACTGATCTTCATGCTTCATAGGGTCACAAAAATTAAGACTGAAACATTAAATTTGGTACAGAAGACTATAATGAGTTCATATAAATCCTATTGAAATTCAGAAAAATCAAGTTAAAAATTTTAAAACGGTGGCTATTTTAAACAGTTGTTTTTTCATGTCTTGTTAATTTGCAGATTTCAATTCAGCATGTAATAGTATCAACCTCATCATTGTAAAAATGTAATTTCGAACCCTGATCTAGCAATAAAGTGTGATATTTGTATAGTTACGAGATCCAAGTTACCTAGCGAGTGGAGGCTCTTTGAGGCCGAAATACCAACACGAGAAAATATACACATATAGCTTACGTCACAAAAGTAGGTATATACAAAATTTCAAGGTACAAACAACCTGTGTAACAACTGTTTTAAACAAAACTCCTACTGGATAAGACATCTTGATCTACGAATATTTCCTACAAGGCCCAAGAGACACACTTAGAAGATCTGATTTTCTCACATTGTATGAAGGGTAAGTAGTATGATGGCGCACTGTGAAGGAAAAACAAACCATCATAACCTACATACAATAAATTATTTTAAACTTCTGAGTTGAAGTGTTCTTGTAACTCATCCAATTATTACATTTATATTACGTTCAGACTTGATATTATTGGATAAGTTTATAACACATAAAAACAAGATGTATAATTGAAAACCTAGTTTCTTTCAGAACTATATAAAACAAACTGTTCACAAACAGAGCGTAAACTTTCACACATATCTCCACGCACACACAGCCAAAACATTTATGATACTTACCCAGCCCCATCATACAGTGTAATACAAGCAAATCCTATAAATTTAATGTCCAAAAGTAGGTTTCTTGGCTCAGTTTGAAATGTTCAATTGTATTGGTAGATCAAGGTGTCTTACCTGGTAGAGTGACTGTTTAAAACAGTGGTTTTCTGTACCTTGTAGATGTGTATATATTGAAAAGTCTTCTGACGCTTCGCTCGTGTTAGTATTACATCTCAGGTAAGCATCGAAGGTGTGCCTATAGGAAGGAGCTTCCACTCGCTACGCTCGTGCGGGTACAGTCCTGCCGGATCTTGTAAATATATAAAAACCACACTTTCTTTCGATGTCAAGGTTCAAAATTACATTATTCACAATAACTTCGTTATTTTTCGTTGTAGGGTTGGTACCATTACATGCAAAATTTAATAGTGTTTTATATAAGTTGAATAACACACGAGATATGAACAAAAAGTTGTTTAAAATGGTCGCCATTTTGACATTTTTTTTTCAACTTCAATAGGGTTCTATCTGAGCACACTATATTTAAATTTTTGTGGCCGCTATTGTACTAACGAACAGGCGACGATGACTAATGGACAGGATGTCGAAAATAACTTTTTGAAGTGAAAACTTCTATTGGCGCGTTGGGTATTTTTTGGGATGGACTTTTTCAATAGAAATCGCGTCACGCACAGTAGCGTAATGCAACCTTAATATATAGACAACGGATACGCGCACCCCATACGTATTAAAACTAAAAATCTACGAAAAATATTGCACTAACTTTCTCACATACCCGTACGTATTAAAACGAAAAATCTACGAAAAATATTGCACTAACTTTCTCAAAATTCACATACATAGTTAAACTAAAATCAATGCAAAAAAATGGCACAAACTTTCTCACATACCCATATATATATTAAAACTAAAAATTTAATATTGCACTAACTTTCTCAAACTCATATACATAGTCAAACTAAAATCAATGCAAAAATGTTGCACAAACTTTCTCACATACCCATATATATTAAAACAAAAATCTACGAAAAATATTGCACTAACTTTCTCAAAATTCGCATACATAGTTAAACTAGTATAAATGAAAAAATATCGCACAAACTTTCTCACATACCCATATATATCAAAACTAAAAATCTACGAAAAATATAGCACTAACTTTCTCAAACTCATATACATAGTCAAACTAAAATCAATGCAAAAATATTGCACAAACTTTCTCACATACCTATAAATATTAAAACATACCTATAATATGATTAAAAATCATAAGTATGTAAGCGTTACATACTGTTCAAACAAGTTTTCACTTCTAACGTGTGGTCTTAAGCACACCCAAATATATTTTTTTTTAGTTTCCTGAGATCTTGGAACGTGTAAAACTCAGTTAAAAAACGGAGGTCGACATTTTTGAAGATTTCCAAACTTACCCTATACTTCGTATACAGGGTAGGTATATATTTTTAAATATGCTTTTCACGTAAACTGGAAGCAACAACAAAAACACGACGGAAGTAAATGTTTTTGTTTATTTTTTTTAGTTATAAACGATAATTTCCTTTTTTTATTGTGTTATATTTATTGGCACAATTAGGTTTACTTATGCAGAAAGGGTGCAGTAAACATTGGGACTATAATTCCAATTATAGTCACCTTACACATTTGTACAGCTCTATTACTCTTAAAATGACCGGTCAGCTAGGAAACTCTGCAAACCTTTTTAAACCCAACAATAGATTTTACCTTTTCCAAATATTGTGACATTTTGTTGTTTAACACTTTAAACCAGATTAGTGCAGCCGGGTCTTTCAAAAGTAAATTAGAACTAAATAGTTGTGGTTTCGTTATTTGTTGTCCAATCCCCGAGAAAACTCTTTATCGTGTGCAGACATAATTGGGATTTATTAAAACATCAGCTGTTATAATCATTGTTATTTATTTGTTGCCATAGTAACGAGTTTTCTCATTGTTGACTAATTTCAAACACAGGAATCTAGTAGGTGGTAAACTTTCAGTAGTATAAAATTAATTGATTGATTTTTTTATTCCATCATGACTTTACCTTTACAAACACGCTCACATTGATTCAGTATTATTATGAACGTGAATGCAGTTTATCAGCCGGGTTAAGAAAGTTTTGTACTCGGTTTGAAACAACCGGGTCAGAAGGAGACTCAAGAGGCTAGGAAGACCTTCAAACGTAGGAACTGAAAGAAACAATTATTCAAAACGTAGATGCGATAAATAATGTGAACACGTTGGGAAATTCCGCGCATAGCTTAGAGAAAAGACTACTGCTTCTACAGGAAGATAATGGGTAGCTACTTCGAACACCTGTCTTAATAACCCTAACAAGATGAGAATAGAAATATCATGCCAGTGAATGAACAACGCTACTGGAATATGGTTGAAACATTTTTATTGCTTTACCTTAATAATGTGAATATTAAGTAATTATGGTTCCAACAGAATACGACACCTAACACGATACTATTATAGCCTTGTTGAGGAATAAATTTCCGACCCGAGTCCTTTCACGCAACTGTTACCAGAACTGGCCTGCAAGATCATGTGACCAAACACCCTGTAAGTTCTTACTTTGGAGGTATTTAAAATCACAAGTTTATCAAAATAATCGCCGAACAAAACCACAACTAAAGGAAGAGATTTGCCCAACTCGAGGAGAACAGCTGTTTGAAGGTTATAACTAATTTCAATGATCAAGTTAGTCATATATACAGCTTCAATATAAAGAGCAAGTCATGGAGGACATATGCCAGATGTAATTTTTCATACGTCATGTTTTAATATGTAATGGCAACATTTATCCTTTGTATTGATGTTGAAATATGTTACACTTTCTAAATGAAACCCTTAAAAACCGCCGTTCTTTATTGAATCACTCTAGTTAAATCCAAGTTTGAATAAATCGACTCTTTGGGTTTTAGTCTCTTGTAAAATACTTAACTATTTTTAACAACTTTTTTTTTTAATGTCAAGATACCTACATTAATAATCCACTTTGTAGAACAATGCACAGTATAGACAGAATCATATCATCCGTTATTGAGAAAATTCGTTAGAATATATCCACGGTGGACGGACAGACATCATTTCGAAAATAGTAAATATTTAACATAAAAGCCCTTGAAGACTAGACATCGCAATGTTTCAGCCGGATATTGCGTGGTCAGTACATTAGTTTCCGTCAGAGTAATTCTAACCTTCGCAACCAGATTTCACTGCAAATCGTAGCTCTATTCCATGATGATGGGTCAACACCATAACTTTCTGAGCCCAAAGCTATTTAATATACAACTTCTAGCACATGAAGCGAGGATACTAGCCACTAGACCAACAAGGGGCATCGAAATGTCTTCATAAACTTTAAGAAACATCGAAAATCCAGTATTGAAAATTTCAAATCATCACAGTACTCTCCTTGCTTCGTTGTAACAGTAAATAAAATAGTTGCTGATATAAAGTTACAATATGTTGCTTGACATTTTAAATGTATCGGTTAATAATAAAGTACTATATCGATATTAACTGGCATTTAACATCGATATAATGCTTCTATCTGTGAAAGTTTACTGTTACAAAATTTATTCGATGAAAATAATTGAAAACTATACACGGTGGACATAGCTTGAGCACATGGGGTACTAATAGCCTAGATACCTGATGTTGTGGTGCCGGCTACGACGACCCGATTGTTATCTACCCCATGTCAGCAACCCCTCTGCATCCGCACCCCTTCCCCCCCCTCTAATTAACACTGGCACGCCATTCACCGATAATGTGAATCCCTTCTATAAAACAGTGACACAGTAAAGAACATTATTTGAAAATCTATTTGAACCCGTCTGGTCCATGGAATACAGCTTGTATCTATTGTAGAAGATAAAATCATTTTGAATATATTTCACCTTCTCACAAAATATAAAGAGAAGAAAACGGATAAGTTGGACTTGAGAGAAGACGTATATCTTCTAAAAATAATGATTCACAAACGCATTTCAACAACAATGCCGGGTTACATCCAGTTTTTCATCTTTTCTATCCTGTCTATCTTGACCAAATATTGTTCTTTTCCGAACCTGACTATACTAGGGCTATGGCACCTTATTTTTTTATGTTCTTTTTTATTGATAACCGTGAGGTTTTTCGCCATTAAACAAGAAGGAAAGAAATTATTGAGGGTCCACCACAAATATTTCGTATGTGCCATTAATTTTGTCTTTGTACGCTCTGTATTTAATTGGACATGTCACAAGATGCTAATTCCCCATTTGAAAATGTTGAGTATCTCCAAAATTTTAATTTTACGGAGAGGGGGAATTCAATACTACAATTAAAATAAACTTTAGGTGACTTAGTTAACTATCCCAAAAGGGTTTGGATCTATTTAAGTTCATACAAAAATTAATGTGGGGCGAATGACTTTATTAATACACTGTACAAAAGTCATTAGGTAATATATACAAATTAAAATTTATGTTTTCTATACATAATAGTTTGGATCTTAACGAAAAAACCCCCCGCCTATTATATCATTTTATTATTGTATTTATGAGACGCCTGTATGAATCAGATTTGTCCTGGTACTGTACACCTTAAAACCCACAAAAACATTTTACCCAAGGAAAATAAAAACCTGAGGAATCTATAAAAATCATGTGAAATAACAATTTTTTTAATCAACATAAATATATTAAAAAAAAAAAAAAAAAATCTTATACCAGAGATTTTTTGTTCTTACCTACTACTGTTTAAAGTAGTATTTTCCCTCATTGCAATAAGAAAGCGGAAAGACTACATTTGAATCATTTTGTTCTGGTATTGCGTACCATTACATAACACACTCTGTACGTCCTAAACAAAGTATACTCCTACAAAAAATACACGACTTTTCGATAGTAAAGTCGTGATAAATCAACTTCCATTATCGAGTGATAAATTTAAAGTATGAAAAATGATGACAAATTAAACCACATTAATTATTTGAACACTCCAACATTATAAAATAAGTTCATCCCATTTAACAAGTGAAGTTTATCAATTACTGAAATTATTTTTATTCAATTATTTTCGGTTGAAACTTGATGGAATAAACGATAAACTTAGTAAATGTGTAAAGTTAGATTAAAACTACTTAAAGTTTTTAAACAAAACGGGAAATAAATAAACAATGTCCTTCGATTTTATTGTTAGAACCACTTTTAACTTTTTCTACGTTATGGGTTTGTAAGATTTAGTGGGGGAGTTAGGTCTTTTAGCGATAAATTATGTATAATTTAAAAGCAGGGCTCATTTTTTGTTTGTTTAATTAAAGCTGTAGAAAGTTGGTAAATTAGGACTTTCAGAGCCAAAAGTAGATAAAATGACCGGTGTAAATACTCTGCACAAACTTTCTCCCTCGCTTAAAGTTAAAGTTAAAGTCTGAACAAGTAATATTTAAGTCATGTTTCAATAAAATCAAGCTGTCAATGACGGTGGTTTGAGTTCATTTGTCAATTATTCCTGAAACATATTTTTGTAATTGAATTTGTTGTTGCGATTTTGCATACAGGTTTGAGTCATTAATCACTCAAATTTAAACGAAATTGGTAGAACAGTTTACGATAAATTGAGTATTGTACCATTTTTTGTTTTCTACAAATAACTCACGAACAGAAATTTTCGTGGCAACCAATACGTTTTGCTTGGGTCTTTAGAGGTTATGCTTCCAAAATTTGATCAAAATCGATATTTGTTCATGTTGAGAATGTTTACTTGTTAAACTTTTTTATGGCAACTACGTTATACAAAAAAAATTAAAAAGTCCCGAGATATGACCAAAAAGCACGTATTGCACGTACGAAAAACGACAGATAGGCATTATTTAAAAAACAACTATTATGTTTGGACGCATGGGCCCCCAAAACAGATATATTATTTAACCCACCTCTCAACTTTTCTTAGACTATAATATATGGAATGTCACACTAAGAGGTCGCTATTTTTGAATTAATATTCCTGGAACACTCTACAAACTTGACACTTTAGAGTTTTGTTATGTATGTGTATATATATATATATATATATATATATATATATATATATATATATATGTAAAAACGTACCTTAGAGTTTCTTTTTTTTTATTGCCAATGAAAACAAAATGGAGGAATAACAAAAAGAACATTAATCTTCTGGATAGAACCACTACCTCTCGCAATGCAATTCAATCATTACCATTGATTAAATAAAAGAAAATTGATAAACAGACAAACCCGAATGACTAGTTTGGAATCCAAACAACATGGCAATATAACAAATCCGTGCTTCACATTCGCTTATCTACAATCAGGCATTCATTTAATTCATACAAAGTTACGCTGAACTTAGAATCTTTACAAGACTACGCTCCCTTGGGCAGTTTGCTTCAACAAGGATCCAAACCTACCTTTGGTAGTTAGGGACCTAATTATTTCAGCCAATCCAATCCTAGACAGTAAGCTACCAATCAAAACATAGCAAACAGAAACGCTGTAATAATATTTCAAGAAATCCCAATGGAAACTGCTGAATAACATATCATTGTGTCAGAGACAACTGGGGTTTGGAAACATTTCTTACATCTAAAAAAAACCTTGTAAAGATACGTTTCGTGGGAAACTTTGACCGGCCGCCATTTTGGGTTGGTTCAACAAAATTACTTTTTCGACCATTTTTCTCTATTCAACAAACTTTTTGAAATGATATATCACATGATCACCCTTGTTATCATTAATGATATTTATGTGCCTCACAAGAAAAGTGTACAAATGTTATTAAGAAGTAAATTGTATACCTAAACTAACATGCCTAAAAGATTAGATTTTTTATTCCAATTAAAACAAAATAGAGGGGGAGTGTGGTACTTGACTGTAGGAGTGAGTGCCAGCAGACCCAAAATTTGAAGAGGGTGATCCAGAGAATTTCCCACTGGTAAAAAGTCATTACCAATAAGTGAGGACACAAGGTATTAGCAGAATAGTCGTATTGCCTGTCTAAATAGAAACGCAAGCTGGGAAAATATGGATTAGTATTATGCCAGATTTTATTATTATTACTATGTATACAGAGTATCCTGAAAAAAGCGAATCACAAAAGGTAATTATTCATTTTTGGATTACATACATCAAAAACAAAAAATCTCAAACATATGACGAATTCCGCTTGATTATCCGTCCATCCGCCATTTTGTTATTTTACAAAAAACATAACTCCTGAAACAGACAAGATATTGAGTTCAGATTTGATATAATCATTTTATATGTTATGTTTTACAATTGTACTAAACACAAAGACTTATTTTTTATAATTTTTAAAATGGTGGGAATTAGAATATTTTTTTAAGTTAACGGTTTTGAAGATATTTAAAGTTTTAAGCGGCAGCAATTTTGAAAATTATAAAAATCAAATATCTGTGCTTAGTACACTTGTGAAAGGTAACATACAAAATACTTATACCAAATCTGAACTCAATATCTTAAGTAATTCTGGAGTTATAATGATTTTTTTGTAAAAGAACAAAATGACTGTCTATTTTACCAAAAACTCCGTTTCCTCTCGAGTCTTTGCTTTTGACTACCGGCTGGCACTCACTCCTCAAGTGGAGATTTGACACATTTGATGTCATCAAAAGGACACTGGCTATCGCTCCGTTTCCTGTGGGACTTAATGATCACAATGTATACAGGTGATTCTGTAAACACCCCAAATGTAGTAATTTTAGTTCGATTTTTATTTTAAAATGGCGGCCGATTTTGATACAAAAAATGAACATTTTACCCGTAACTAGGCAATACATCCCACAATATCTTAATTTGTATTACTAAAAACTGCACTCACTGATACCCTAATGTGTTTTTTTAATTAGAAAAATCAACCTCATATTTTCTTGTTTTTAAAGTCAAAAACGCCTCGGTCATCATCGCTTAAAAAAGGAAGGAAAAAACATAAAATAAAAGACAACTAACCCTGGAGTGCTCTAATAGTTTTAGGGTTGGAAAAGAACAAGAGTTGGTCAAAACCTGATGGAAAAGATGAAAGAGATGGATTTAACCTAAGACTACATTAAAAAAGAGGGTAGATCCAGCTTGTACCCTCGGGATTGCCACCCCCCCATATTCATTACAATAACCTACGAGGGTATAGCATAGTTCAAACATAAATCGTTAACTTATTGAAAAATGGTCGTACAATTTTAAAACGGCAGTTGTTCGTAGGGTTTGTTTACCCATACTACATTAGCCTATTGTATTTAGCTTGGCGTTACCAAGAACGAGGACGACAAACGTGTGGACACACCAAAAAACCGGACAAAATTATTGCACAAACGTTCTCATTCGCCCATCCGTAAAACAAAACAAAACCAACAAATCTATTCATCACCAAAAATATAAAAATTTGATTAAGATGTGATTAAAATTTGATGATAGCTTGTATTCAGTGATAACTGATTATGAAGGGGCTTATAGAACAACATCAGGCCACAACGGGGCAAAATGATTAAAACAAATGCAAATCCCGAGGACTGTTCGCAATCTATGCAAATATTCCATGTTTTCAGTTAACACGGATTACTTCGGCTTATAAACAGAAATTAGCGTAATCTGAAAACAGCTCATTTCAGTAATTGTATTCGAAAGTAAATCAAAGTTAGTTGAAGCATCAAATTATTTGCACGAATTACAGAAAAGTTAATGGGCGCCATTATAATATTTACCCAACCCTTTAACGTAAATCAACTACAACCGGTTTAAATAATATTGTAATTGAAGTCGACTTTGCACTGCCGGGTCTCAGGTATATAGTATGAGCCTACATTCGCTTCGCTCGTTCGATAGGTAGGCTCTGAAGGGACTCGAAACCATTCAGATAAAGTTTTGAAACTAATTTTGTGTTAATAAATTAGTTTTTCTCCCGCTGTCTTAAAGGGGTTTGAAGCAGTTTACTTGTAAACTGGTTGAGATGATAACGGGTCTCGTAGATTGTCTTCTCTTGCGACGTTCGCGCCAATATTACACAATCTTGTTGTTCCTCGTCGTTTATAGAATGAAGAGAAATAATTCAATACAAATGAAGTCAACATTTTAAACATATTTTTATCAGTTTAAAACTAACCTGCAATTGATTTTAAATGAAGTGTAATTAATGAGATGTTTAATTGGTTGCTATGACAACGGGGGACACATTCAGTTTATTTCATTTCTTTACAAGATAAAATAATACATTTTCACATAGCCATTGTTTTAAATGCAAAAAACTTAAATGCGTGCTTATCACCGCAACTACGCGAGAATTATGCGTGAACAATGAGGAAACGAACATTAATTCGTATAAACGAGCAATAAGGATGCCAGCCGATGAATTAGACCAATGAATGAACGCTTTAAACCAATTTACCAACAGTGCTTACATTAAAAATTGATATATAACATAAAATATTGCTAGATTTCTAGCAACCCTAATTAATTATAAACGTCTGTGATTCCGTCTAGACGACGACGCAACGAAAATTCTCTATTAACGTACTGCGTTTTCAATATTTGCTGTGCAGTGCGCATGCGTTAATAAAAAAAAAACAGCTGTCGGAATTTAAAAACCGCACGACTAATTACATGTAATGCCTTGCTTTTTTTAATGTATAGCTACTGTGATTATATCTTGTAATAGTTCACTCAGTATGTACTCGGCTTTAATCTGCTACGAAGGATTTCAACATACTGGTAGTACTGTACTGGTAAATGTTTAAATAATAACATTGGTGCTGGAAATACAACTAAGCTATTTGCAAATACTCCAGTTCTAAAATTAAAAAGCAATTGGCGTATTGTGAACTTACCGCCGCCGCTTGGAATGTGCTTACCTGTGAACACACAAAACAAAACATCAACAATATGGAAAATCACATTACAACACAACAAAAGTATTTGGAGTGCTAAATAAACAAGGGTTCGTTATTTTTGGCCACAATTTTTCTTTGTACTTTACAACTCTCAGAATAGACGTTTGGACAATGGTTCTTTAGAATAAACATTAAGCCATTTGCGTTATTTAAGTTTCCGACTTGTAGAAAACATTGTGATGGTACCGTTAGCTCTTAATCCTTAGGAATACTTTAAGATTTTTTAAAAAGGTTTATCAATCTGTGGTATTTATACTAGACACTATCTCAAGAACTGAGGAATCGATGTTTAAACATTTTATGCACGTTAGATGTTCCACAGAGTAATTAAATTTTAATGATATAGTTTATTCAAACATTGGCATCATTAGTCTATAAAAATAATAGAAGTTTCGAGAGTATGAATCAACTTTCGTTTTCAAGTGATAAAACTTTGTACACGAAACTTAAGTCTAGAAGCCTATGGGAAATTAAAACTAGTAACTTAAAGTCAAAAAACATGAAGGATTTATGATATTCGGGGAAATCAGGAGACTGAAAACATTTTCCTTTTGTTTCAATGACATCCAGAGAATATATAGGATTTGAAAGAAGAAAATCGGTAGACTGAACTTACGATATTTTTTTTAAAAGACCATAGAACAAACAACACATCTAAGGTAGCATTATTTATAGAAGGGGAAGAAGTGGAGTGTGTATAGGCATTTTGATACTGGGAGTTGTTCAGTTGTAGAGAAATGGATGAAGAAATTATTAAGAAAAAGTCAAAGAGGGCATTTCTTAATTCAGCTATGCTTAAGGCAAAATCTTAGTCTATTCAAGACAAAATCTGTCCTGTACGGCTGATAGACCAGGAGGGAGTTAAACAGAACCAGCAAAACAACTCAAGTCTTCGTAAAGTCTTTGAGATTTACATGGACGATTATTTGTTTGTTTTTTGGCGTTTTAAGGACTATTTAAACCAGCCCTGGTACCGCGACCGTTGGTCCAACTAAAGCCTCATCATTCTAGCTTAACAGATCTGTTAAACTTACGAGTTTGAGTCATCGCTAACTAGCTCGTACAATGATAGTTCCACAGGAATTTGGATACCAAAAACCTCGCGCCTCTTATTAGTCAGAGGCTCACAATTAATAATTATGTGGTCTCCTCAACCTTCCCGCACAGTCTACACACAGTTTCATCCTTTGCAAGTGCACTCTCAGACCACAGTGCTCCGTAATTTGTTTGAGTTGTCCCCTACCTCGGGACATTATTGTCGTTTCAGGACTACCTGAAGGGATGTCACTAAGTAACGATTTACTAGGGGAGTGCCCCTTAAGGCATAATCATCTTTGGTGGCGTTTTGCATGAACCCACCTGTTTATGACCATCTTAACCAATTATATTAAGGATAAGATAGCTGCTAGTAATTTCAACAGCTGTACAAAGCATCAATCGGAAAATTAATTTAAAATAAAAGAGAAGAAGCGGAAATGGAATCCTCAAGGATAGTGAAAGAAAGGAGAACGAGGATAACAATAGTTCCGGATAAAGAGTTACGCATAAGCTTTAAAAATAACTAAAACCATTACATATGTCCAAATTCTATTACATCAGGAAAACAAGTGTCTGTAGAACTACACAATGTACACTATCATGAAGAATTTTAAACAACCAAGTTGACATGAAGGCATCCACTGGTCAACTGACAAAGGGAGGGGTGTAGGTTAACAAACTGGCAGTAACCCAGTGATTTTTACGTGGTAAACGTCATTTAGTTACGTACTTAAATACATTATGCCAGTGAAATTGAAGTTATACTTATGAGAAAATTAAAGTACAATTTAAGTCTTACATGAAAACAGGAAATTTGATTAATGGGGGGGGGGTCTGCACATCAAGATTTGAGTTTTCATGTTTACAAATTAGAGCAGTTGCACAAAAACTCAATCATGCAGAACCTAAAAACCCTTGTGAACAATCGTAATTAAAAAAAAATCACAATTCAAGAATATTTGACAAAAAACTAAAATGAAAATTGACAGTCGTCATTAGAAACTCGATGTTAATGAATAATTTGTTTAAGGGTAAACAAAATCAACATCTTTTTTTTATAGTGAAAATATTATGTAAGCACATATTTGATTTTAATTTTTTGATTGACAATTAAAGAACAGACATTTTGTGATGATTGGTTTTTATTTGGCTTTGGGGAAGAGCGCAGCAAGAAAGTTTGTGCATTGTTTTTGTTCTTTATATTATATTTATTTGAATTAGATACTTATTTAAACAAACTGCGCTTATTTTATTTTAAATCACAGTAAAATAACACTAAAACCTTAATCTCTTTGAAACTACTAATGTTTAGAGTTTAAGGAATTGCATAAAAGAAATAAAATGCCAGTGGTATAAAAGAAACAGCCTGGAGTACATTAAGGCAGTCTATAAAGCTATAGAGGGAAAAAGATTAAAACAGCATTGCAGTCAATGATTGTATCGATGAGGCAATTAAACAGTCAATAAATTCCCTGTTTTATCTGAATTAAATGCCCCCCCCCCCATATAGAGGGCGGTGGGAGTACGGTCTACAATTCCGTTGCTTTAAAATTGCTCTAATAATAAATACTGAAGTATCTAGCAAATAGTTTCATGAAAAGCCCAAAACTTAACATTTATGTCAAACTCGTACTTAGCTTTTTAAAATCGTATATACGATCCTTGTATATTTTAATAAATACAGAGATATTAAATTTCAATGTGGCTACTGCCTAGCAAAGTGGCAACAATATTTACAGACCGAGAAGTTACTGTACACTGGAATAAAGACCACACACGGGAAAAGTAATTAATAGCCTAGTTAAATGATTACTAGGTAGTTTGCTCCTTGCGATGAGATTTAACATTCTTTTATACGGCAATAGTAAATATAATGCTTCACTCATAAATGTTAATACACTCTGGAACTGCCTAAACTGAAACTAAGGAACCTGTTCTCTACCACTGATGGGCCTCGGTGGCTGGTGACTAACCCCAGTAGTGTAAACAGTCTAACTACTGTTTATATGTTATAATCTAATTGACGTTAATACAGTTACATGCAAGGTATAACAAGTTTGAGAAAACCCATGGGAATGAAACACTGTAAATGGTATGTTTTATATTTTTGTAACTGTATGAAATTCGGATTGATTATAGTTCAAGTATTTCAGCGTGTTGAGATGGCTGGAGTTTTGCCAAATGGTATAAATCTTAAATTTGGAATCCCTCAGAATCTAACCTTGGTCTTGTATTATTTTTATTATAGCCTATATAAATAATTTATAGTCATCTGTAAATATTGAGAGTCTTTTCATACGACACAAAGTTTTCCTTTTTTGTTTAAACCTTATCTCAACTTGAGCAAAAAGGTTTTGTACAGGTTAACGCAGTAAGAGAATATTTTTATTAGATAAATTTTTTAATAAATTTCAGTAAACACCTATTAGATGGATTTTGAGAAGAGATTTCATCAAAGAAATATTCTTGGGTGGTGTCATCCAGGAAGAAGTTATTTTGGATCTATAGACAGTAGTTTGTCGTGGACAGATCAAACAGATTATGCATGTCATAAAATTACTTCAAGGTTTTATTTACTCAGAAATTTGGCGAAATACTGTAACATCAATATGATTAAATTGGTATAGTAAGGTGCAATAAATCCCCATTTAAATTGGGGTGGGACCGGGTGTCTCACGAACAGGTCAATTTGGTAGTTGTGTTAAATCAGTTTATGTGTGATATCTAACCTAGAAACAATGAATTTTTCAATTGAACAAAACGTGAAATGTTGTTCTTGGGTTATTGCTTTTGAAAATGAATATAAAGTGATAAGGTGTTTTCAAAGAACCTACCCAAATGTGGTTCCTCCACCAAGAAAATCAATTCATAAATGGAAAAGCATGCTACTAGAATCTGGATAAGTTTCAAAGAGATACCGAAGATTTTCTAACACAGAAAAAGAAGAACTTGCATGTGCTATTTTACTGAAATCTCCAAACAGGCCTAATTCACTTAGAATAGTTGCATCCGTTGCTGGGATACCTAAGTCGTCGTTCAAAGGTATGCCAAGAAAACCATATAGATTTTAATATAACACATTTAATTCACGGACTGCTGGAAGATGACCCAGACGGACGAGTGGAGTTTTGTTAGAACGTAACTGAAAAGCTTGAAAAAGATCCCGAGTGGTATGAAAGAATTGTATTCTCAGATGAAGCTACTTTTTACTGAACAGGATCTGTAAACAGACATAATTGTAATTATTACAATACAGAAAATCCACATATCTCACACGAAGATGGCTTTGAATCAGAGAGTGTAACTGATTGGGCTGCCGTCGCTAAGGATGTTGTTTTATTGTATGACATCCCATTAGACGATGATTGGAGACAGCTACGAATAAATATTAACTGGTCACATAAATTCCTCTTCTTACTCAGCCTAGGTAAGGGAGTTATCTAACAGTATGGAGCTCCTTCATTGGTCAAAGCAGTTTTAGATCGAGATCTTCCCAACCGTTGGATAGGTCGTGGCAGCAACTTCATGGACAGATCCAAGATCCCCAAACTTGACTGTTTGGGATTTTTTCCTTTGGGGCTTTTTGAAAGAAAAGGTTTATTCTCACCTTATAACAACACATGATGAATTAATGAGGCTGACTAAAGAGGAATTACTGTTGATATCTCGGTAATTTTTCATTAACGCTTATGACTCTTTTTTGTTTCGTTGCTATCAGTGCATAACTATTGATAAAATCAAATTGATAAAGGTCATATTTAGATAATCAATAATTTACTACTGTTATTTTTCTTTATTAATTTTACACAATTTCATGTTATCTGTAAATCAACAATTTGCAGTGGTTATGAAAATAAAATCATTTTTGTGAAAACGTACCAATATTTTGTCATTCGCTATTTCGTTTTGATTCACCATCAAAAAATGTAATTCGAGTGTACTTTTTTTACATATCTATGTAACAAAACTATAAAGTGGCAAGTTTGTAGAGTGTTAGTGTTTCATATACCAGGTATAATAATTCAAAAATAGCGACCTCTTCGTGGGCCACCCTGTATATTTAAGTGAAGCTATTATTACATTTGTATGTGTCAAAAAGTAAAATAAATTAAGTTACTGAATATCAAAAGTAGAGAACGAGCAAAAAATCTATTGTTTAGATGACGAGTAATTCCTACAACACGACTCCATGCATAGCTTGCAATCACAATGCTGACTAATGCAAGAATCATGTAGCCCACCTGACCTGGAGTTCACACTTGTTTCCAAAGTCTGTAGTATAATAGACAATGACAAACGTATGCGACATCTGGTGTGAAGAAAGGATATTTGTAACAGAAGTCCTCGTTTTTCAATTTTAACTTCATTGATTGCTCTCTGCCGAAGTAATTGCTATTTTTAATCGAAGCAGAAAAATGAAAAGATAAAAAGATTTGTTGGTATTTTATATGTTACAGAAGGATATTTAATTTCAAAATTTAAATAAAATGTGCAATAAGATGACACAAGGTAGGATAGAAAGATTTCCCACATCAGCAAGTTATTTAAAAAATTAATTCTCTTGTTGTTTGAAGGTGGAAAATTTTCCCTCTTGGTCATCATCGCCTTATAAAAATAATAATAATAATAAAAATGAAAAAAGGTCATAAAATAAAAACCTATAGACCTCTAATACTCAATTAGCGTCAGAGTCGAAAGGGATAAAGTGTTGCTTAAGAGAGACCTGATAGGAAAGTTGAAAGAGAAGGTTTAATAATAATAAGTTCATTTTACAAAAAGAGGGGAACAACACAATTTTTTTTTTAAATTTAATATTTAATAAAGCAGTTTATACTAAAACTTAAAAACTACAATTTGCTGGTTACTAACACATTAATAATTAATTATATCGAAGCTTTTGTAAAGGAACACATTAAATTGACTTTGGACCTGTAGGTCGTTTTGAAAAATAGGTAACCCTTTAGCCAAGCAAGACTGTTTTAGATGTACCTTACACAATTTTACATGAATTTATTTCTAGAACTTGTAACTTAAAATTTTTAAAGTTAAGCTTAAAACCTTATATACTGAGTGTCCCACATGGAAACGAAGAAACTTACAAGATGTATTCTACTAGCGAAAATAAAGAACAAAAGTCCTAAAATGCTTAATTGTATCTCTAGCCGCAACTTTATGTTTTTATCAAAAAAATTCATATCTTTTGAACAAATGATACAGAGTTAAAAATATTTTGCATACTACTTAGTGGTATAATTTTTGAGGGAAATTATCAACCAATTTCCATTAAAAATGTTTAATTTAGAATATCTCGAAAACAAAGAATGTACAAGATAGAAAAGGTTTCCCCTTTTGACGACAAATAAAATGTTTACAAAATTTGTTCTGTACATTAAAGAATATTCGAGTTATTCCAAAAAAACTGAAAACCTTTTGGTAGTTGTTTACAAAACCAAAGCCTAAAATAATATCAATCTATTCAGAATTAAATAAAACATTGAAGAAATTGCAGAAAATTTTCGTTCTTGGTGAAAAATTATGCTTCATAAATATCTCATTAACAATAAAGTTCATAAACGGCAAATACGAAATAAACTGGTTCAAAATGGCGGCCAATAAAAAAAATCTTTATATCCAAGTTACCTTTAGATAATTTAAAAAATTTACTTCATCAGTACCACAAAAACACATATTCCATTTGAAGTAAACATACTATTTTAATTATTTTTTTTTTTACAAAATTAAGTAAACAGTAAACAGTCATACATTACTTTGTACAATGTGTGTGTAAATTCCACATTCCTTCAATATCACATGTAAAAACACATTTACTGACTCTGGTGTAAGACCTAACATTGTATGGTACAAGGTAAGAGATGAAATAACTTACCATCTATCCCGAGGGACCACTTCTACCAGGAAGAACAAAGAGCTCTTTAAACGGTTTATTATTAATTAATGGGAAGTACAACAGACGTGTACAGCTTGGTGAGATCGCATTACTATGTAAATAATAAACTGAAAATAATTTGTTCTTCGGTCATGTTGTTGTCAATTTGGTAAACAATCAATCAATTCTTTGTTTTATAGTGTGTCCCACGAAGGTATAAACAACCACCAAGTACAATATGCCTCTACCAAATTGTAAGATTTGTTTCCTACATTTTGGAAACATAACCAAGAGCGTCAACTAATTTTTACTCTGATATCTGCAATAGAAATAAAATGGCGGCTGTTGATAGAAACGCGGTTTAAACGACAGCGCTTGCCGCCGGAGAACAAGATAACATAAAAACTCTAAATGTTTAAATAGCTGGTTATTTTAAAACAAACAGATGTTTCTTTCATTTCAGATCATTGCATTGTTGACAACTTTTATTGTTTTCTCTTAGGCAACAATCATAACCTAGGTTGTTCTAGCTTTTTGCTATGTTGTTTATGATAGAGCACAAGGTTTTGTGCTATGCTTGGTGTATTGCTTTTAATAATGACAAAGAAACACACATAATATTTCAAGCTACGTATCCTATGATTGAACCTCCCTCAGTTATGCCCATCGCAAAGTGGAAGAAGCTCTTCCTTACAACTGGTAGTGTACAGAAAAAGTATCGCCGGCAGCCACCTGACATAGAAGTGGCCGAAAATGTGTGTGCTGATATTCTCTTAGTAAACCCACATCGATTCGAAAAGTATCCTTAATCACTGGTGTGCCTAAGTCTACAGTACATCGAATAATCATGAAACATGGTGTGAAGTTTTATAAACCTCAAAGAGTACGCAGGATTCTTGAAGACGACCCAGACAGAAGAATGGAGTTTTTTCCAAAGTGATTGAAAATTACGAGACTGACAATGAGTGGCATCTTCGTTTGGTGTTTTCAGACAAATATAGATTTTTCGTATTGGTTTAGTAAGTAAGTAAACACAATGTTAACTACTACAATACTACAAATCCTCATAATGCAGAAGAAAGGAAACTTAGGTCCAAGGGCATTAGAGTTTGGGCAGTACTGTCGGTTAATGGAGTTCTTTCCTACGACATTTCTGAGAGGACAATGACTGTGCCTAGGTATCATGAAGTGTTAAGCACTCTCATTATTTCGCATTTAACCGTCGAAGAAATGCAGACTTGCATATTTCAGCAGGATGGAACCACTCCACACTATGCTCAAGGAGTGAAAAACCTACTAAACACTTAGTAAACTGGTCGTTGGATTGGACTAGCCCTCTAGATCACCGGACTTAACACTTTGTGACTATTTTCTGTGGAGGTGTACTCCCAAGACATAGAAAAACGATGACGATTTAACAAGGCTAATCAAAGCAGAAATGCTTAACATCCCTAAAGAATTCTTCAGGTATGCCTTTGAGGCCTTTGCTCATCGATGCTACCAGTGCGTAGCAGTAGACTTGTTTCAATTTAATGATTTTGTTTGTTAAGAATCATGTTTTATCATTAAAAGAAATTTTCTTATTTGTTATATTGTGGTATTTAAATTAAAAAGTTATTAAATTCTATAAAAGAATAAAAAGTTATTTTATTGCTTGCTATCGTTTAAACCATAAATCGCTGCCAACAGCAGCCATTTTATTTCTATTGCAAATATCAGCGTAAATATTTGTTGGTACACTTTTGGATATGTTTTCAATATGTATGAAACAAATCTTACAATTTGGTTGATGCAAATGCACTTGGTGGTTGTTTAAAAATGTAAATATGATCGTAGGTGTATTTATTTAAAGGCGTGTAACAGAAAAATGAAAAAGAGAAGTGAAGCCGACTTAAACATTATATTTGAAACTAAAAGACGTTCTTTGCTTTCGTTTTGAACTATAATGTGAACGTAACCTCAAAAAGAAACATAAAGTCGACTTAAACTTTGTATTTGAAACTAACATACACTGTACAAGTTTTTTACTATCGTTTTGAACTATAAAACGAACATAACCTCAAAAAAATAAAACTACAACGGCTGATCAGTTAAAATACATATGTTGAATTAATACAGAGTACACACTGTATAAAATCTACGTACAATCTAGAGAATAAAACGAACAAAAACTCGGAATAATTTAACCTAAAACTTTTTGATAGTCCTGAGAACTCTAAAGGATGTGGATATTTAACCTCCTGAATGAGTTTTCCGAAGTTGAATCGAGCTAAATCATTTTATCGCTTCTGAAAACAGTGATTTCGCCATCCTCTTTTATTAGTATTTTATTTATCAGAACTTCCAAATAAATGTATTTTACACGTGGGGCGTGACAATTCTGAAGGACACTAGTTTACAAAAAAGGATTGGTATTTACAAACATAACTATTTATAACATATACTCAAATTGTTCCCCCTGGATTATCTTGGAAAGCTAATAAAAATATCATTGCAACCATTAAACAGGCCTTTACAAACAAAGTTATTGGTGCCTAGACAGTAATTAGTTTCTCTCAAGGCTGATGTTTAGAAAAATTTCAATTAGCCATAGATTTTATATCTCTAGTTTTCGCAGTTCGTCTTTTATCAAAACTTTAAAAAAGAAGTGTCACTCATTGGGCTTTACTTAAGAATCTTTAGCTGCCCACAAAATCTCCATTTTTGGGGCATAAGTAAAGTTACCCTATACTTAAAAAGGTATTTTTTTTAAACCTAAAAATGAGTCCTAAGTTTGGTTTTAATAGCTTCACCTGATAAAATGTACAAATAAACAAGAATTGCTCCTTTAGTATCAATGATACAACAGCGACGACGAATGGTGTTTGCAGAAGAGTAACTAACAACACAAATAAGACGAACCATCTCCGTCCCATTAAACAACTTCATTGCACAGAGAATAGTTTTGTACCAAAGTTATACGTAAAGTTAAAACCACTAGTGATGAAATAGTTTAGTTCATAAAGCCACAGCACTAGAGAGAGATAGACAGTCAAAATGTCGACACGGTTTCAATTACTATCCTGATGACAGCAGTACGGAGAACATGTCGCTCTAGTGTTGCGGTTAGGAATTCAAGATACGATTTGACATCTCATCCTGGATAACTTTTGAAAACAATATACAGGTAAAATTTCATCTTAGACTCAGATTGAAGTGAGTACAGTACAGATAAAAATATTAGAAGCGGTGTAAGGAATGTAGAGAATGTAAAAATGTCAGTGTGGCGACTTTTTAACTTCCTGTGAAATCAACGAGTCCCCAATTTTCCGAAGAGTCGATATTTAAGGAATAAAATGAAAAACTAAAATATTTGATTTTCTTGGTTATCTTCTAAATTATGAATTTTACGAAAAAAAAGTTACAAACTAAGTATAAAGTGTATATGAAATAACTAATATATGACATTTCGTGAGTATAAATCAATTCTCGTTATCAAGTGTGAAACTACGGCACAAAAGAAAAAAACAACACAGCCTAGGGCCATGTTGGAAACTAAAACTAAATCTATAATATAAGATAACGTATTTGGTCCGAAAATCATAAATTTAATTGGAAAGAGGCAAAAATAATACTTTGGGGAATTACTTGTATAAACGAAAACTAATTGAAGTTTTATTTATAAAGCTATCTGACAGTCCTATCACCATTTTAGAAATAAGGCCGTTAGGAAAAATGAATTAAAAATTGCAGATAGAAATTCTTCTACTTTAAAATAAGGCTGAAAGATTTTGCTGTTTAACCCACAAAGAGGAATCATGACGCGATCGAGAAGGGACAAAATGTTATTTATCCCAATAACAGGACAACTTTCTCTTGACTCCATCCCTTTAATCAGTTGCTTGCCGTTCTTCGTGTAGTGTAGGCCTGAGTGTTGTTGTATTTAGTCTTAGCTTAAACTGCTCAGGTCTAGCTTGAGTTCAATTCTTAGATTATAGATTTAGTTTTAATTTCCAAACACAAGCCCTAATGGTACTAAGCTATGTTGGTAATTTCCTTTTTTATGTTCTAGTTGTACACTGATAACAAGACTTGATTTATACTCTCGACATAGTTTTTAATTACACAAATGTCCTATTTAAACAATATTACTAATATGAATAATTAATCATTATCAAATAACTTTAAAACAAGAATAACTATAAATATGACGCAATTCCTATAATTTGTATT
Organism: Aphrophora alni; assembly: GCA_963513935.1. Lineage (NCBI taxonomy): Eukaryota > Metazoa > Arthropoda > Insecta > Hemiptera > Aphrophoridae > Aphrophora > Aphrophora alni. Next base: position 97,015,290 of record OY740769.1, on the reverse strand, counting down.
TATTACTTATGTCAATTAAATTAAAATTGCGTTTTAAAGTCGGGGACAGTTAACACCCATTCCCAGTGTAACGTGCGCAATTTTCAAGCGTTTTTAATCTTTTCTTTAAATTAACGTACTTTACAGGATTTTAAAAATACATATTCCCATTATAATATTATGAAACGTGTTGTAATTTTAATTCAGATAAAACAATTTACAATTTTATTGTAAGATTTGCGTGTAAAAAATAGGGACTTTTAAACTATATTTTATAATTATAATGCTATAAAACGAGTAAAAACAAAATGGAAGTAATTTTATAATAGTTAAAAGTTGACATAGTTTTTTCGTAAACATCATTTTTTTAAATAATCAAAACTCTTTCTCTTTGCACTCTTTTCGGCCTCTTCACTTAAAAAGTCACTCTTCGGAAATCTCTGGGTTTAACGATTTCTTTTAAAGGAAAATTTTAAAGCAACTTTCCTTAGTTCTTTTTTTACTAATGTGAGAGTTAATTTGCATTATTATGTTCCGTGGTTCCATAAGAACTTGTCCGCGACCTTGTCAGCTTTCTAGCGTTTAAATTTGATGCGCTCTTCTGCATGAATTGTTTGACATGCGTTATTATATCTTTGATGTTTTATTTTGTTTAGGTTAAATTTCTAGTCAGGTTAATTAATTTATTGAAGTTTCACATTTTAAATTGTGTTACATCTTTTTAATTATACTCGTTAAATTTGTTTGTATTGTATTAATAACTATTTACTTTGTGTCAATCACTAGTTTTTGTTGTATTTACATTAATTAATTATTGGAATTATTTGTATTAAATTGTTTTGTGTTTTGTTTCGAATCTATTGACTAACTGTTGAACAGTATTTTTTTTGATTAATTTATTATATTGTTTGCATAACAATTAAAAAATGACTATAGTTATAAAATTGTATTTTGAAATGAAATGAACGCATTCGGGTGTGTTTTAACGTTGTAGCACAATTTAAAAAACAGTAATCCGTGATTCTAAATGCTAATTATAGAGTTTATCCTGGAGTAAGAAAGAAAAACAATTTATAAAAACATAAATAACTACGATAATAATTAACTTATCCTCTCTGTTGTTTAAAGGCGAAAAACCTCTCAATCATTATCGCGTTGTAAGACACCTAACCCTCGATACACTACTACCGTCAGGGTTGGAAGAAAATAAAAGTTTGTCTAGAGACACCTGATAAGAAAAAATGAAAGAGAGGGATCTAATCCAAGATTACATGAAAAAAGTGTAGAACCAGCTATAGGATTCCTCGAGGTGTATCACGCCGGTACTCATTATAGTGAACCCCTGAGCGTAAAAAGGAAAAAAAAAAGAAAATTAACAGTCATAATAATTGTCTAGGATAACTATAATAATTAAGCGACTATTACTACAGAAATATGAGGTTATATTTTGTTGTTAATTAACTTTTGATCGTAGAAATTACGTTTGGGATTCACTAGATGCAGATTTGAAAGCTGCTTAAAATGAGCTACTGTTTGACTTTACAGAACTCAAGAAAAAATTAAAATATAAAATTTACTCCCATTTTCAAATATCCCGATTGATTTTTTTCTGGTAAGAAACTAGTTGAACGAATCGTAAAAGTACCTGGCACACCATTTATGATGCATTTCCGATATGAAAAGTTAATAATAATTTTTTTAAGTTTTGGAATAAGATTTTTTAAAACTGCAACACAAATCACAAAGATAAAGTATTATTATTAAATAATACTATTGAATTTATAACTAAGTATTTGAGACTCAATATTTGAGAACAAAATTGTAACTCGGTGTGTTCAAATTCACAATACGTTAGTTTGGGCAGAGACGGAGCTTGCAATACGCCAAGCTATCCTTGAAGTTACCAGAAATGGACTGTTGGAAGGCGAACACTAGTGATTCTAATTATAAGCTTCAAATCATATGAGAGAAGGCTAATCTATTTTTATCCAAAATCAATTATTATAAAACAATAATTAATTACATTAACTTTAGTATGTTATTAACGGTAAGGTTAATATGCAATATTTCGCAAGAATGCTCCGACAAGGAGCGCAATGTACGAATCTTACCAGCCGAAAGTTCTGTATTTTTAATAATACTTTGAACGCCGCGCCGTTGTCTTCTAAATTAAGAAGAAAAAACAAAATTTTTATCCATACGAGAAAAATGATATACAATTTAAATATTCCACAGTAAACAGCCTGTCACACTTCAATCAGCCTGTACAACCGATCGTTAAAATTCCCAAATAACAGTCGTAAATAATCTCTTAATATAATTTTGGTACAGTTTTATTTATAGATTATTCAAAACAGTATCACTTAAAACGTTTGCGGAGTGGTGGAGGGGGGGGACGTATGTTCCAAGAAGATCGATGCAAACCAGTGTTATATTTGCGTTATTGCGTCGCTTAATATAAGATTATTCAAATTAAGGTTACAATACTTTGCATACATATTAGAAAATAAGTCAGCCGGTGGCAAGTCACTCATTGAATTAAAGCAGCTGATACGCTTACAAGATTGGACGCGAATTTTGTTTAGTAAAGCCACTTGTTTGTCGATTTTAATCTTAGTATTAATAATACAGATCAACGAACTGCACAACATCAGCAGTTCAACTTAATTTGAGAATAGATAGTTAGAATTTATCGAAAAAGTGTTTCTAACAACATTTATCTTTAAACTGGTATTAATTTTGAGGTTGTAAGAACGAATAAAACAGATACTTTAGAATAAAGGATAGGCCTTACTATACTCCGTTTCGCTTTAAGTTGGCAGTGTAAAAAATTACTGATCTTGTAAAGCATGTGGATCTTTCAACGATACTAGCCATAATGAAAAAGTAGATTCGCTGCACAAATTTACATTCGTACGTAAAAGGTCAATGGATTGTTGTTTTATATTATTTATTAGTATTCATCTTTGTATATCTATTGTGTTGTTGGGCGATATTTTAGAATTATGTTTATTAGTCGTGAGAGACCATGATTTCATTAATATACAATGGTAATTAAATGTGAAAATGGGGTGTATGATTTTTTACTTTCTCACATATACGTTGATAAGAGAAAGTTTTGTGTTGGGTAAAATATCAATATTATGTTTTTAAGTCTAAAAAATATGGTTTTGGAAAGATATCTCTCTATAGCTTGTGCATTAATATGTCGAAGAACTTTTTAATTATTATTATTTTTTAGACCCCGTAGGCGAAAACAAGGACCCTTCTAATTTCATGCGCGTGTCTGTCCGTCTCTCTGTCTGTAAGCCACAACCAGTCTACTCAGACGAGACGATAAATCCTATATATTTTAATCTTTGTCTTTATATTCTTTGTATTATCCCACATATAGGAAAAATATATCGGTAATAAAAAAAACACCTTGAAGTATTAAGGGGCAAAAACTATAAAGTTAGTTTGGGTGTTATCTGTGGGGTATCAAAAAAGAATAGAAATTATCCTGATTATGAATATGTATGTTTATTTTACGAAAAAAATAATATGTTAACACTAGGCCGCTTAAAAGGGTTCAATTTAATTTTTTTGAGAGCTTAAAATTTGTGGGTCGCTATCATAAGAAATAAACACAAAGTACGATTTTCTAAATATTTACTGCAACGATTTTGATCAAATTTGGCTCAAATGGAGCTTTTAAGGAACCATGAATCTAAAAATGTGGGTTCATGTTTTATCGGTAAAAAAAAACTGTTATATAATACTTAATTTCTAAAACTACCAATTTCGTTCAATTTTGTTTAATGTAAAGATTAATAACTAAAACTCGTGTGAAAATCAAAAGTAAAAACCATTATAGCTCAGGAATAATTGGCAAAAAAATAATAAATAAAAATGAACCTTGGTCCGCCGTTATTAAAAGCATGAGTTACACGGATGACGTATTTATGACGAGAGCGAAGCAAGTTTAGGGTGTTTTTTAAAATATATTTGGAAGACATCGTCCATGGATTATTTTCACCTTTTTATTGACAACTACCAAACTGGCATTTTGGTGACGACTAGTGTTTGATGGTTTGTATTTGATTTTAGGAATGAGTGAGAAAGTTTGTGTAATGTTTTAGCATCATTTATTTTAAATTTTGATCTTATACTTTTACAATTTTGTTTTTTTAAAATATCGGGTTTTTCAAAATTATGTTTACAACTTTATATTATTGTGATTTGTTATTATTTGTTGACCAATCCCGGAGAAAAGAATCTTTATTGTATGCATATATAATTGGGATTTATTAAAACATCAGCTGTTATTTTCATTGCTATAGCAACGAGTTTTCTCATTGTTGAATAATTTCAAACACAGGAATCTAGTAGGTGGTAAACTTGTAGTAGTTTACAATTAATTAATTAATTGATTATTATTTTTTTATTCCATTATTCTATTATGACTTCTTACAAACTCTCATGGCATTGATTCAGTGTTATTATGAATGTGAACGCAGTTTATCAGCCGGGTTAAGAAAGTTTCGTACTCGCAACGGTTTGAGGCACGGACCGTGCAGTGTAGTCGCGTATAAAACCTTGTTAGTAAGTTTGAAACCACCGGGTCTGTTGGAGACATCAAGAGGCCAGGAAGTGTTCCAATCTTAAGAGATGAAGAATTGAAAGAAGCAATTCAATACAGATGTGAGAAAATACACGATAAGAAACGTGGAGCATAGCATAAAAGTTTGATGCTTCTCTTTTCCAGCAAGATAATGGCGGCCACTTAGAGGCCTGTCTTTAATAATCCTAACCAGTAAGAATTTAGCTTATTCTTTATTATTGTTTGTTATGTCAAAAACTAATACTCCGTAGTCAATTAAAGTTTTAACTTACTTTTGAAAGATACGGTATATATTTTATTAATGATGCAGATTTTAAAACAGGATTACTGAGCTACTATAAAAGTAACTACTGTAAACTGAGCAACTACACCATGTAGAAGAAATATTTACCTTCGACAAACTATTTTTCGTTACATTTAAAAATCTATTTTATTTGTTTAAAGTTAACGAGCACGTTCTATCCTTTTGTAAAATCGAACCTATATACCAAACAATAACCAAACCAATAATAATAGGAGCAATCAAACCAAAATTGCAATTCCTAACCTACCCCAAAGTATAATAACCTAATCTATCCTAACCTAACCGATATACCAAATTGGAGCAATCGAATCAAAATTGAAACTTCTAGCTTATACACAAATAGTAATTTCTATACAGTTCTTTGAATTTCTACAAATCAATAAGATATTCGATGTCAGCCGGTGTATAGCAGTCAGTGATTAAAAATAAACAAGGAGCAACTATCGGGGGGAAAAACCCTGAAAACCTCCTCAGTTTAATTTGAGACGTCAGATGTGGATGGTTTCAAATAGATTAGTTCTATTGTGTGGTTTGATTATATTGCCTTTTTATTGAATAAACATTGCCCAAATATTGGATAATCCTTCCCAAATCCACAAGAACAAACATGCATGATACTAGAAAATAAACTTTTATAGTTCCACGCCCTACGTTGCGTTTTCAATTACGCCTCTTTTTGTGTTCTACCACCAGACCATTGTAATCTGCATATGGTTTATGTACATTGGTTTCAATATCGGATCAAATTTAAGCCAATTCGATATTGTTTGACAAAGATAATACGTTTGTTAGGGACCATGTATACTTGAGAGAAAACAAATATATTTATATGTTGTTATATCTGATTTTTGAGAAATATATCTGTAGGCCCTACTCTCTTATTTATTATACTTTCAACCTATTATTATTATATTACTACAAAAACTACATGTGCATACTCTTAAATACAATTTTTTAAACCGTCTGGTAATATAATGAGGGTGGTGTACAAATATATAGTATAGCCGTTGTAATAGAATATTTGATGGTTGGGGGTTTTTGTTTTACACTTTTTAATAAGGTGATGATTAAGCTACTCTTCTTAATTTAGTCTTGTGTTAGATCCTTCGCTTTCATCTATCAGATCTCTATTGACCAACACTTGTTCTACTCCGACCCTGACTGTATTAAAGTATTCGAGAACCAAGGGTTTTTATTTTTGGCTCTTTTTTTCCTTTTTAATAAGGTGATGATGACCGAGAGGTTTTTTGCCTTCATTTACACCTTTATTCATCTAGTCTTGGGTTAGATCATCTTTCCCCTCAGATCCCTCTTGGCCAACTCTTCTTCTTTTCCAACCCGACACTATTAGAGTACTCGAGGGCTAGTAGTCTTTATTTTGTACTCTTTTGTTACCTTTTTTATGAGACGATGATGACCGAGAAGTTTTTTTGCCTATATCTATGTTATTTTTTCTTCTAGTCTTGGATAAGATCTCTCTTTTCCATATTTCTTATCAGGTCTCTTTTGACCAAGTCTTGTTCTATATCGACCCTGACAGTTTAAGAGTATCGAGAGCTAGAAGTATTTAAGCTCTTTTGTTCAGTTTTTTACAAGGCAATGATGAAATAGAGGTGGTTTGCTTTTTTAAACAACAAGGAAGAAGCAATGAATTATTATTTATGCTTGGGATTAGTTTATCTTCTGAGCAAAACAATTTTAGGCTCTATTTAAATACAGCATATATTTTTTAAATGTCAATCTTAATCTACGATGGCTTCTACAATTCGTTTCCACTTTTTGAATGACAAATACTGAATTGAGATTATTTTTGCAATTAATAGTTCTGTTTTACAGGGTTTTTTTAGATGAGCGTGCGTGAAAGTTCGTGCAATATTTTTTGGTATGTTTTTTTTTACATTTGGTATTAAATTAAAACAACTTCACGCTTTAAGAAAAATATGTAAATTATAACGATAGAAACTCCAACACCCACTGAAATGCATTATAGTTTGTTAATTATTTTTTTAATTTTCCAGCTCCAGAGCTGTAAATAATTTAACCCTTCCACCCTTACATCTCACAGCCTCCTAACTCGACGACCGGATATCATCATCTCAGTTTATCTGACGGGAACTTCTGTCTGCAGAGGAGTTCGAGTTCATTAAGAATACAAAATTAGCATTTTTAATTTCTACCAACTGATGACAGTATTAAATCTAAGGAAATAAAGTCTGCGAGAAACATAATAATATACAGAGTGCGAGAAAAGTACAAAATGTTTTGACTGTATCACATATGAAAATACGGTTACTGAGGTCTGAGGTACTTCCACAGCTTGACTATTATTACTCGATTAAGATATACTGACGATTTGAATCTCACACAAAAATATCTTATCCTTATATACAGAGTGTGTACTAAAACATGTCCTATATTTAGTCTCGTAATACTCGTATCATTTTGAGTGGTACATAAGAATGAGTTCAGATTTGTTGTCCGAATTTTGTTACCTTTCATTAACAAAACCAAAACTTTATTTTAAACATTACAAAATATGCATTATAAATTAGAATTTCATACAAATTTGCTACCGTATAGATGTGTCTAATATTAAAAGCAATGTTTCCAGAAGTAAGATCTGCTTGCAAAGCAATTTTCAAAGTATTGTAACATGTGGGCCAAATCTTTCTACCGTTTTATTCTTAAGGTAGAGTGCATCAAACCGCCATATTGGATCACAACGTCCATAAACACAATTTTAAAACTGTGAGCAGATTAATTGAAAATAAATGCTAAATAATTATAATCATAAATAATAAAATGATGATAAATGCTTGGAAAATAACGTGCATAATGTCATTTTAAAGATTTTAATCTGGTTTATCTAGTTTAAATTTTAATTCGCTGAAGAATTAGTAAAAACTAAAAGTAGTAAATCTGTAAAAAGTAGTTCCAATTCGAATTTAATTCCCTTTCAAAAGAGGTAATTTTCAATAGTAAAGTATGACAAAAAATCTGTTTTATGTGAATTTGTATGTAGTGAGAGCATTACGTCGCTAGGGAGAATTCATGCAAGAGCGATAAAGTTTTGGTTTACTCCTGCAAAACCTTAAAACTAACCATACAAAACGATAACAAAACTGTTTTTATTATCATATTTTCCATCTAAAAATACACTATAACAACATATTTTTTGGTACATTTTTGTCTAAAAATGGAGTTCTTAAATTTTACAGGGGCGGCGTAGCTCATTTGGTTTAGTCCCATCTTTATCTCCCCGTAATTCGGACGAGTGATCCGATAATAATTATGCAAGTTTGATCCCGACGCATTTATCTGTAATTTTATACCAATTCCCATTTTCTATAATTATCATGAAATCAAATATACAATGAAAATATTGCATGAACTTTCTCACTACTAAACCAAATAAAAACTAATCGTTATCAAAAATGTGAGGTTAGGTTAGTCGGTTCCAAGGTTCCATGGTGCGCACCTGACATTTTAACGTTCAGTTTAAATTTCTTGTTATTCAATTTTACATGTGTAATTTTAGTGTGTTAGTGTTTTAATTTTAAAATGATAACGACCTCCTGGGGGCGATTGTCTGAAGGTGGAATAAATTCCGAAACGAGTCAAATATATATATATATATATATATATATATATATATATATATATAAGTAAGTCACACACGCTAAGAACAAAATATAATTATTTGTACTATTGTAAATTGGATAATTTACCGCAATGAGTTAAAAAAAGTTAGGTTAGGTTTGGAACTGTTAGGATAGGTTAGGTTAGGATAAGATAGGTTAAATTTTTACACAAGTTTATTTACATTTTACACAGTTACATTTTAAAATTCTATAAATATAATTTTTATTTTTTTTTATGCTGGTTGTTTCAAACAGGGTTTTGATAGTTTCTTAAGGTCCCAGTTGTAAAACGAACGGATTACGCAGGAAATATTCGCGTCCTGTCATGTCAGCGAATCAGTTTGTGGGGGTATTTTAATCCCTTTAAACGTTAGTTCAAACACAGTCAGTTTTTCTCTCTCTCTCAGTGCATCAAACAATATTAATAAACACCAGTATAATATAAATATTTCTCTTCATGCTCTTTTATCTTCACGTTTTTAATATCTAACTTTGTGATTAATGATCCCACTATACAACTATCATAATATATAGCACAAGGTGAACATGGGTTGGCACTTGGTGAATGGGGGATTTTATCTCTTGTAATCAATGAATAATATATTACAGGTGAAAATATATATTGTGATTTTAAATTTTCAAAAATCAAAATCAACTTTTAAAACCTATAAAAATTAATTTAAAATATATCCGTGTTTCAAAAGATGTTAGCCTAACATTTATGGAATTTATTTTAATGAATGCTCACAAGCGTTATTTACAAAGTTTGTTACGATTGCTATGTTACAAAGTTATTTAGTATAGTGCAATATTTTATTTCAAACTACTGATTTAAAAAATCAGCTGTAGAAATATAAACAAAATAAATTAGGACTGCTAACTGAAATGATTAATTTTCTATAACTTATTTCCATATAAATGTTAACACCTTTTGAAGCACCCTGTGTATGGAATTAATAATATACATATTTATGTAGTAAAACAAGTAAGGGTACAAAATAGGCACTATTTAAGGTTAAGGGTAAATAAAAAAACTAATGATAATGGTAGCGTAAAAAATATGGATTTATATACTTCTAAGTCACAAATATGTAATACGTTATAAAACGTATACATTTTAAAAATTTGTCTAAAATGAGCACCTTAGTAAACATTTATAGAAAGTTCATTTTTTACGAGAGAAAAATACGTAATTTCCTATAATTTTTTTTTAATAAGCCAACATGATATAAAATATAATTATATTGATTTTTTAAATTTAATATACATAAATTCTGATATACTGCGCACTTATTTATAACAATAAGCTCAATTTTAAAAATTGTATAAAAAATTATCACCCCAATTTTTTTTTAATATCTAAATTTCTTATTTTGCGATCTTATAAGGTCCAGAAATTTTGTTCGAAAAACGATAAGTTCAGCTTATCAAAAATAATCCCATATTTTAAAAATGTAAATTACTCCTCACAAAGATCAACAAATTGCTATTGCAGACAGAAAGATGTCGTTTTAAATCAGTTGAGAAAGAAAAGTTTAACACGAGAGATACAGGTACACACAGGCAGACAGAAAAGTAATTTCAAAAAAAACGCAGTAAAAATTGATTATTCGTTTTAAATTAAATAAAAATTATTTCCACGTATTTTGTGCAATCTTTGCACAGTTATATTTGTGAAATCATTTTCTAGTACGTGCGTTATAATTGACCTTTATAAAAAGGGTACAAAGTAGGGGTTAATTCGTTTTTGATACATTTCCATAAGCTTCTTTAAATTAAAAAAGTTTTCTAAACGGCAATTATGAAGTTTAGAAACAAAAGAACCTCGCGCGCGTTTCCTATCGATACGATAATAAATAAATAGTTTTCATGGAAACTTTGAAACCGTTTTGGGAGTTGTGATGATTAATTCAAAATACATTGTACAAAATTGTACAAATTTGCTCATTTCCATACACAAAACCAAATACCTACTAAATTAAATTTTAAATGAAAAAGCTGGTATGAGATTAAAATCGATTTTCTTAAAATTTAGTCCAACGATTTTGATAAAACCGTGATAAAATGTAGGGTCTAAAGGTTGGAACAAAACGTACTCCGCAAAAATTTCGGGAGTTGACAATTAAAAAGAGGAAATGAACCCGGAATTGTTGTAAATATTTGAATGAGACTTAAATCATCTTAAACAATTTTTTATAAAATTTTGGTGAAACTTGAGAATTTTAACTCAACTAAGTAAAAGAAAATTAGATCGAGTAACTCTTAAGAAAACAAAACAAAACGAAACCGAGAGATGAATTTATTTCTTAATTTTCCAAATAAATTCCACAATTTCAACATAAATTTGTTGAAATTGCTTGAGACCAAAACGACGACTCTTAGGGTTTCCCCCTCTTTTTAACGATAATTCAAAGGAGGAATTTTTTCGTAGATGGTAACCAACAAGTATATTTCGGTTTTTTAAGCGCATTTTAGCCAAATTTCGTCAAAATAAGGACGTGGAAATCAACTCAACCAATAAGAAGAAAATGCAATTACTCTGATTCGGAAAAAGTGCTGGATAAGCAAAATGCTCTAGATTTTCAAAAATAGTATTAATTTTACTCGAAACTACGGTAATATATATTTTTTAAACTGAACATGTATACGAGTATAATCCAGTATGTCAGTGTCATAAATAGGTTCGAAAAAAACCCATGTCAAAATTGCTGCTATTAATAGCGTTTTTGTCTGCTATAACAGATTTTATTCTAACTGCGTATGAGTTTCATTAAAATCTCACATGCGGTTGTCACGTTAAATGTCAACACAATTTAGGTTATTATTAAAAACTAGTGATTGGGTTTTTATTTGGGTTATTGCATGAAATTTCATCAAAATTATTTTGTAAAGTTCATCGTTAATTATTGTCGCTCACTGTCCAGGTTGTGAAGATTTCACCGAAATCACTCGTACGGTTATCACAATCAAACTAAAATTTATTTTGACCACTTGTAACAAATAATAAAATTCATTTAAGGGAGTACAGATAATTTCTGAAAAATATCCAATTTTTGTGTTTGGAGTTGAAATAATAGAATCTTCTCTTTAACAAAACAATAATTGTTTTTATTTATATTATCACAGATTTATTATTATGTATGTTTTACAATTTTAATTTCAAATTTTCTCGGAATCGTACTTTTTTTAGTGGTATTTTTACATTTTTACAGGATCTGAAAATGATAAAACCTTTCTTTTTCCCCTTTTTTTTTCGAAGGATGTATGTTTATAAATATTTTAAAACAAGGAAAAGTCACTATTGTTAAAAACTATTGTATTAAAACTATTGTCATAAACACTATATAGTACTTTTTCAAAAAACAATTAAAAATTATAAAAAAAAGATTGTGACAATATATATATATATATATATATATATATATATATATATATATATATAAACAAAAACAACTCTATATTTATTATATTTTTAGAAAAGTGCATTTTAGTTAATATGATAATAGATAGGGAAATGTAACGTCCTTAAGTTAGTCGAGTATGAGGAAGCACTATTTCCATTTTATTGACGATTTTATTTCATATTACAACAACTTATTTCACAATTCAAACACACACAAACGTGATGAATTATTTATAATAACTACAATCACAAAAACTAACTTTGTTCGACTTTACAGACTCTCTGTACCATACATCTAACAACGACTAAAGAATTGTTAACTTTGTTCCAAATATTAATTCCTTCTAACTAACCTAATAAGCTTACAACAGTTAATAATTTAAAAAAACAAAGGCACTGTTATTTAAATCTCCTCTTTTCCTCTAGATTTATCAAGGACAGTTAATTTTACAGAAAAACAAAATATTCCGAGAAATATTAACAGAAATAAATTTTAAGCAGTTAAATTAATTTCTGTTAGTGTACATGTAAAGAATACCGAGTCAATGAAATCGACAGAACGTGAAGGCAACACGGACAAAATTTCACCGCGAATTTCACAGTCATATCTCTCGGTACACAATATTAATTGTTCTTCAAGATCAAAGTGAAATTTTACTTCGCGCTTTACAGACTTAAAACAATAAAACGTTTTAAAAATATTACATTACACAAGACGAAATGAAAAGGTGTTAGAAAACATCCAGGTTGTATTACGAGTGATGATCTCACGGAAATATTCCGACAGAATACAGTGATAAACTTTATTTTAAACTATTAATTAAACAGAACTACGAAACACATAAACGTGGTAATGCGCTTTCTGTAACGTAAATATTTACCTTGGCAAATTTTTCTTGCGTATCCAATATTTCAAACAAGAGTGCCAGTCTATCATCCGACATAACAAAGCCATTTCGAGGTTGTTGAAGAAGAATCTGTAACGCCTGCGCTGCAGTCTTTGAAGGATTATTATAGAAAGGATGGGTACATCCTACAAAGAATGGTGAACCACCACAACTCACCGGTCGGAAAGGTTGTCCATGGAAAGTAGGGCTGGGTCTAGGTGTAGCTACTCTTAATTGGTTTTGAGTGGATGCAGGCAAAGACATACGTCGATTCGGTAATGAATTCGTCATGACTAGCTGTGCTGAAGTGACGGGTGATTTCAACAGCTGGTAGTCACTAGCCGATGACGGTAAGGAACGATAACCTGAGTCCGAAGGGCTGAGAGCTGAGCTCGAAGATGGTGCGGTGTAAGCTGTCGTCGCTATACTATGAGGACGACGATTAGCCATCGACGATGGCCAAGCACTGCCTGAACTTTGAACTTGATAAGCAGAACTGACGTTGGATGAAAGACGTCTTAAGGATGGATCGTATTCGACGGAAGTAGACGCGATACTGTGAGGACGTCGTGCAGGTTGTAACACACTATTTGCCGGAGGATTCCAGGAATGTTGCGTTGATGTCTGTATTACTGGGGTTGAGACTATTTGAGGCTGATGACTAGGCGTTTGCCAGGCCGTAGAAGAACCGAGACCGGCTGGTACAGTAGAAGAGTTAACAAGACCGTATGGACGGTTCGGATTTGGCTGTAAACGAGAACCAACCGTTGAAGAACTAGATATCGGAGCAGGTGGGGTATAAAATGGGAATGTAGAGATAATATTATTATAATCCGAAGCACTGGATGGAGCGGAATGGTGAATAGGTCTCGCTGGTACAGCACTCGTACGGGGTGATTCAGTATTATAATAACCGTTTCTATCGGACGGCTCCGGAGGCCTTCGTAGTACAATATTCTCGGGCGGAATCCAAATATCAGTAGACGGTGTAGATGCCGTTTTTCTAGATTGGAAATTATTTTCATAAGACAGTGATGCCGTCGGAAGACTAGTAGGGCGTGCAGGAGACGATGTACGACAAATTTCAGAAGATAAAGACGCGGGTCTTCGTCTCGACACATCGTTAGAAATATCAACAGTTCCAGGAAAGTCGTTCCGTCTGTAATTATCCATCGGAATTGTATTTGTAGGTTGCGAAGGTGATGGATATTTCTGCGTAAGATTAAAAGCCGATTGTGATTTTGGGAAATTTTTGATTTCCGTCTCATCCGCCAATGCGTTAGTCCTACGTCGAATAATATCCTGCAATTGAGTAAGTCCTTCGCAGGATCCTGTCCAGGATTCAAATCCACCATCATCAAGATCCGAAGGACTGACCGGCGTTGCAGCCACGCTGTGTGGTTTACGAAAAGATAATTTTTTCGATAATATAGACACGCTCGAACCACCATTAGGGATGTTCGATTTGGAAGAACTATCTTGAATTTCATTCTGTTTATCGACACGATTTCGATTGTTGTTCAAGTGACGATCGTTCAAACTCAATCGTCCGCTAACGTTCCTGTAAAACGGACTTTGCCGAATTAATTGTAAAGTGCTTGGCTTATCTTTCTTTGTTTTATTCAACTTCACTTCTTGTTCTCCCATTGGGACACTTCACACTTCGCACAACTACACGCACATTTAGTTCGGATACGTCACTTAAAAAAAATCTACAAAATTTAACACAATAAACTTTTAACAATTTACTAACACTATTAAAACTTTACAATTTTGATTATATTTAATATTGCTAATCACTATATATTTTAATATTATAACATTTGATATTTTTTTTACAACGGAAACTCTTTATATATATTTGAAAAATAGGAATAACACTAAAAATAACGTCAGATAAAAAATAAACATTCCAAATTGTACAGCGTAGTTGGTGACGTAATAAATAAAACTTTCGGGTAAAGCGTGTTAAACATTGTTCGGTTTGGAATGTGAGCAGTTCAAGATGCCGGAACGAACTGATTCACGTGGGGCGCCTGGCATCGCGAAGGCAGCTTGTGCGCGGACTCCGGTGATAAAGCAACGCTTTAGTTTAGATCAAACTCCAACCTTATGTTTCACATCAAAGAGTGTTGTACATGGTTTAAAGATTACAGCAATTCCTTTGAGAATTTAAAACTAAACAATTCAAATATCTTTCATAGAGTTAGAGTTAGTATACCGACAACTCTATTTGTTACGGAGGTATTTCGCTTTCTGTATAAACAAAATCAAATTCCATCACAAGATTGTTGCTGCTTCCTACAATACCGCTTTCATTTATTATGAAATATTAAAATGAAAAAAACTTAATCGGGAAATGTTTATAATTATTGATATTTAAAATGTATACTTTAGTGATTACTTACTGCTCTTCATGTTTCCAGAGCAGGTATTGATTAACATTGTTTGGTGCTTTTAGTCTGTCTTTGTGACAAAATTATAAGTGTATTATAGTTTAGACTAGAAAACTGCACATAAAATATTACTTTCAAACTTTAAATGTAAAAAAAAGGTATTGGAGAAAAAATTTAAATAGAAAACACTATAATGGAAATACAATTTTAAGTGGTCCCTTTTGAATTTTCTTGAGACTCCACCCCCCAATGTTTGTTAGTAAAAAACGCCTGTTTTATGTTTTTAAGCCGTGATTTATAGACATTGTTTTACTGATATTTAAAATTTACTTTTGTCACAAGATAAAAAACACGATTTATTTTTAAAACAGCAACTATGATTTTTTATCAAATAATGCTCAAATGTAAATCTCCTCCCCACAGTTTTCAAAGTTCTAAACAAAACTTATTTTTCGCCATGTCTGAACAAAATGCCAGATCGGTAGTTATTGATACAGGATGTTACAAAATTGTATTTCCAAACTGCAGGATGTGGTTTCCCTCAACAAAACTGAGAAAACGTCTCCTACATACATATATCCGGAATATCAAAGTTTCTCAGATATCCGCCATTTTTTCCTTCAAAAAATATTTTTTATTTCCTGAACGGTTTAAATTGAAACTTGGGATGGTATCTAATAACGTAAATAACTTTTTTGAAAAAAAAAGGAAAAAAATCTAATCCAATAAGCTATTTAAATGGCAGCTGCTGTATATACAGGATATTTCGGAATTCTTGTCAGATATTTTAGGTGATTGTTGTATATATAACCCTATATATATATATATATATATATATATATATATATATATATATATATATATATATAGGGTTGAAGTAAGCATAGAAGGAGCATTTAATAGAACGAGCTTAGTTGTCTGTATGTCCGATAATTTGTACTTTGTACAAAAAAAATATACTTTTGAAAATAAATTAGATATAGGCTAAAGTCCTAATTTGGTACATATTTTTTTATGTGATCTTTTATCAATATACCAAACACCACAATATTTCGAAAACTGTAAACGTTATAAATAATTTAGAAGGGACAAAAACTTTCCTTTTTGAATGAAAAAAAAAGAAAAGGTTTTTGAAATTTAATGTAGCTTGAAGGATAACCGAATTATTATCAAAAGACTGAAAACATAATTTTATTGGCAATTGTTTCCAATACCCAAATTTAGCCTAAATCCAAAATATTTTTGAATGTGATGTTTTTAATAGTAATAATAAAATTCATTAATTAGTTTACCATGTTTTATTGTCAAAATTGCTCTTTCTATCATTCACCTTTTAGTTTGCTTGCATTGTGAGTTACAATTAATAATCATTTTTTTCTTGAATTAAAACAAAGCAATAGATTTCATTATCACTATTGAAAACCATGATAATTCAAAAACAATTGGTTTCAGATTAATTTTATGTATTGTAGACCATAGGCAAGAAAAAGGTTTCAAGTTTTTTTGACAATAACTCAATTATTATTCAAACTACAGTAAAATATCTAAAATAATTTTCTTTGTCATTCAAAAGGTAAACTTTTTGTCTCTTGTAATTTATTTATAAAATTAACGGTTTTCGAGATATGCGACATTAAAAATGTTAAACTGCCGCCATTTTGAAAAATACAAAACAATCCTGTAGTTTTTGGTACATTGATAAATTTTCACATAAAAAATATGTATACCAAATTTAGACTTGATATTTAATTTATTTTTAAAAAATATACGTTATTTGGACAAAGCATAAAATGGCGAACACAGAGAATTAAGTTTGTTTCAAACAAATGAATGCTCGTTTTGTGTTTACTTCAACCACAGGAACTAACCCCTAAAATATCCGTCAAGAGTTGTGAAACAACCAATATATATATTTCACATTAGTGAGGGTTCGTTTGGTTTTTTTTTTTTTAATTTACTCGTGAAACTCAATTTTTATTACCGGAGGTTCGGCTAACTTATTTTGAATCATAAACCTCTATTTCAAGACAATATGATCAAACCTTGACTGATATTAATACATCAACCTTCTAGATTTGTATCAACAGCTTCATTTCACTTTTAGTTAGTTAACTCCTCTATTCGTTAAAATTCATTTCCTCAGATTTGTTAAAATTAGATTATATACTTGAGGAGTCGATTTTGAGTTTAAAATCTCTTAACCAAAATGTTGAAGTTATCTAAAAAAATGTATAAATCGGGGTAACGGCGGACGGCAAGCAGATATCTTTTAAAAACATAAACTTTTCATAGATTGGAGCTCTTAAGAAAATTTAGGGTCAAAACATTTGTCTATACTATGAAGATGTGACAATGTAAAACAATAACCTACTAAAGGGATGTTTTAGTTTGCATAATATTAAATTAAGATATGCTTAATATAAACTATCTCGGGCAAAGGCTTTTGTAACCCGACAATATCGGAAATATTCCAACAAGAGTCGACTCAAGTGCCCGGAAGTCATAAGATAGAAGAGATATGCGTTTATTTTTACATCCCTCTACAGGCAAGCGCACTTGAGGTCTTATCCTTTAGCCAGTCTTAAAATACATCTACTAAAAAAATTGTAGATAGTTTAAAAATGAGTGATAACAGCGTTTATTAAAAAAATGATAACAAATAAAGTTAGATACAGTAGTAGAGAAACCTCACAATGATTAAGAACACGGTGCAAATAAACGGTTCAAAAACTGTGTACAAACGTCGGTAGTTGTTAGGAAAAAATTAAAAGTCGACCTAGAATTCCTTCTTAGATTTTCTTTATAAAAATATTTATACAGGTTGATCATTTCATCTTTGGCAGCATTGATATCTCGTAACCTATTGACATGTTGAAAAACTTTAAATGGGAAACCTTCAGTACTTTTTCATGGTAGTAAAAATTCGATTTGCAAACTTAAAAAATGTCCGCTATTAAATAATATGGAGGTAAAATATAAATTTCTTATGGAACTGCCTTTGTCTGATTCTACACAAAATTACAAGATTTTTTTATTCTTTGTAATTGTTTGATAAACGTGTAGGTGTTATAGGTGCTTAGAGTTTACAAAAATTGACAAGTGGTATATTTCGACGAGCGATTTTTTGTATTCCTTATTGTTTAATCAAGTTAAAAATTTAATCATGAATTGTATAACAAGTGCACCAACGCAGGACTAAACGTAAAATAAATATATATTTTTTTTATTTTCATTGTTATAAACAATACGTTACGAATATTTCCTGAATTACGGAATGTAACAAGAATGTCAAAGAAGGAACGCCAAGGAAATTTGATTAAGGACAGAAAATATAACAATAATTATAATTATTGTACTCTACTATATTTTATCATTTCTACGTCACAAATTTAAGTATGTGCATAACTAATACAAAAAATGTTTTTCATTGTCGGGGATGTTTTTCGAACGTATTTACAGTACTAACATTTTATGTTTTAGAACAAAAATAATGAGAATTCTGTACATTCCCATTGGAATTCATACCAACGAGTTTTACTACTTTTTATTTTGGTAATGAGCCAAATTTACTATGCGACCCTGTTTTGTATAAAATGCAGTTTGATTAACAAAGTAACATTCGCAGTTGAATATTTTTAAAATCCCCACAACAAAGCTGTGTTTGGTGTACGCTTCGCCACTATCCCGGTTGGTTTCGATCGGGTTGTGGTTTTAAACCTCCGAAGGGATCGTAGAGTTGACAGTGGAAAACATGATTTGCTGCAAAATAGTCTTTACTGGCAAAATTAAACTGTTTTACGCAACTTTTTAATACAAAACAAAAGAAAAAGTAAAATTTATTAGTCAATAAATATGTTTAAAATTACGATTTTATAAAAAAAATTAAAATGTATTTAACAAAAATTATAAAAGTTGGGTCTTTTATAATAGATGACGAGAGATAGACAAAAACTACCGATTTCGACTGTCCTAATAATTTTATACAATTTTTCTGAGTGACAAATATCCATCTACTACAGCAAAGTCAAACTTTCTCTACGGATCGCATATGTTTGTTGACAACTATATTCATACTCATATGATTTATTTAAAGAAGTCCTGCACATAGGAAGCCACAAAGGTAAGATAACTTGCCATCACAATGACGTCATAGTAACGAGCTACGAGTTAACGATACGACAGGGACACGGTATATATCTCAGATGAAATTATTTATTTATATGTATACTCCAATAGCAGTAAATAGTTTAAGTGATCATCCATCTTGCTCTGTCAGGAAATCAGGGAGACTGTTGCAAACATATAGGGTCTGTAAAGGTGATAATAAACAGGGTGGGGTGGGGGAAATCAGGTAATTTTAGTTTGACTTTTAACAGCTACAAGTAAAAACTTTGTACATTTTGAAAGATATTAGTAAAAAGAGGGTTGTTGCATTCTTCTAATACTAGTACATCGAGTTATCTCATCTCGGTGTTCGGCGATGGAAATTGGTGGATGGTCTCGGAAAATGCTTTCCTTCATCATTCCCCAAACACAGGCGTCAGATGACGAGAGTTTTGGGTAATGCGGTGGGTATGAAAAATATGTTCTTTGGTAAACAAGGTCGCCAAACGTTTCTTGAAGTAAAGAAAATGTCTAATGGCGTGTGACCATTGGGAATCAAAATGCAGGTTCCTATCATGATAAAACCTCGTGGGATATCTTATAAATGGTTAAATGATATTTATCTTTAACGTACCTGCTTCCCGTTATCGTTTTCAACGAATTAGGGACCTAATATACCCCCTCGCTGATAGAGCACACTAAACGGTTACGCGCTCACTATGTTGTGGCTTCTCTACGACCATATCAAAACGTTGAAATCCAAGAAACCGTCTGCTTGTTGATGAAACCGTTTCAATAGAACATAACTTTAATCTGAAAACTATACATAGGATAGGAACTCATGGTTTTCGTATTCCACTGTTAATATTTAGGCGTAATAAACAACTCTGGCTTGTTTGCTTCTATCGTTTTTACAGGTTAAATTCTACAGTCAAATCTTCGTATAGACTTAGGTTAGATCCTTTCCTTTCATTTTTCCAATCGGATTTCGCTTGACCAACTTTTGTTCTTACTTTTTGTTTAACGACGGCGAGGTGTTTCGATTCTAAACAACAAAAAACAAATCGATGACTGGACATCTGTTTGACGATCGAGATCGTAGTCAATGTCTGGTGACATTTCCACATTTACGATTAATTCTATTCCTATGATTACAGCTTTAATTTCCGCCTTGCTGTCAGACCAAACTATGATACACCTCTTGCGTTCGGAATAAGGATAGTTTTAGTTATAAATAAAGTCTAAGTTTTTTTTAAGAAGTCAGAAAGATAACAATTATTATGACAGACTTGGAAAACTGACGAAATTCCTTACCTTGCAAGAAAGACAGACGTCATTGATGCTACAATGATATATAAACCCTAGGGGGGGAGGAAACGTGTTCAGTCGGTCAAGATTTATTAAGTGTCGGTGCTGCAGGAGTTCTTGAAGATAGCCAGACGGAAATGGCAAGTAAGAGCTTCGTAGGAGTATTGAGACTTCAGACGAGCGTCCACAAGAATTGCAAACAGAGTGAGCAAACTTCGTGTATTAAGAAACTTGTAATTATTTCAAAGTCAGATAATTAAACTATAACGTAGAATCAGATCTGTGAGTTACAACAATTAGCCATTAATGGTAATAATAAGAATATTGTATCATTGTAGATAGGATATTATTATTCTTGTTAATTAAGTACTGAACCATTTGATTATATTGAGAATAAAGAACACAAGCAGTTCAATGAAACGAATACTAGACTCTTACTAGCCACAGTTGGGCACATTTCTGTATAGCTCATATTTTTGCCTGAAATATTGTTCCATGGTTGTCTAAGGTGAGGCTGATTTCCCCACACTTACTACTTGATCAATACGAGTTGTCATAATTTTATCTATCTCTTCCATGTCTTCCTCTTTTAGAGATAAGTTTAACTTATGTGACCCTCCTTACCATAAAATAGTGTACATAGTTTCCCCGTCCATTATTTCCTTCAATCCTAACGATTTATTTCTAATATCGATAATCGAAACGTTAATTTTACAGATTTCCAATAAAAAGATGTTCAATTAATAAACGCAAATGACAACCAGTTATCGGTTAAACACAATGACAGTTCAACTCTGACAAAACCTACTTATATGTTTTATCAATAACAGGAATTGACCTTTTGCACGAGTTGGCAACCATGGTTGGACATCAACTGTGATTGGTTGCCTAGCAATTATATAGCAATTACCTTACTAATCAGTACAGTAATAACTGCCCTCTAGCACCTCCTGCTAACACTCTTTATCCAGTTTATTCGGTAATTGATATTCATTATATTGAATCATATTTGATGTAATTTTTAATTTGTCAGCATTACAGAGAAAGTATTGTAATGGGACGAAAAATTGAATCTAAGAGAGTTTTGGACTTCCTATTAATTCAGAAAATGTTAATTTTCTTCTAATAATTATAATGTTAATTTCTGTGTGTGCCTAAACAATGGTAATTTATTATTCCAAATGTAATTAAATGACCTGTTTGAGTAGTGTATCGGGTTGTAGCCTTTATTTATGGATGCAACTATTTGTGTTGGTGTTTCCAAAACCACAAGTCAGCACCTGTCTTGGCACCTGCAAGTTGATGTGCAACATCATTGTACATACCCAGCACTGTAATGATACTCTAAATGTAACGCCAGAAAGTTGGTTTCCTGAGCCTTAATTTGTATTGATAGATCAGAGGGGTTTTCTGGTCTCGTAGATGTGATATATCAACAAGTCATCGTGTCAGTGTCTCGACCATGAAGGAGCCTCCATTCGTTACGGTAGTGTCGGTGACACGGTCTTTGTAACTATTTTCTTACAAGACCAGAATTAGAAATTATGTTTTTGACAATAAAAGAGAACTAAATTAATTGCAACTTCGATTTCGGTAGTAATACAAACAGAACGCCAATTAGCGACAGATAGAGCTAATATAAAACTCGTGTAAGGCCAAGACAAGATGTAACTGTTGAAAATATCGCCATTTTGAAACTTAGGTAATTTGTTAGTAACATTCATAATCAAATAATAACAAAAACATAGCTTATCTGAGAAAAATAAGTAAAAATCATGTAAATTCCAACAGTTAAAGCTACTACTGTTATTTTTTCTCAAAATTTGTGTTTGTTTAAATTTGATTTTAGAAATAGACCTAACTCTCTTGTTTTTGTCGTAGGATTATATATTATGTAGATTTTAAAACAAAATGTACTATTCTGTTGCCCCAAACCAGAGTAAAAAAATTACCTTAAAAGAAACTTTCTTTTTTTTTTTAAGTTTTTTAATCGGCTCAATTAAAAACTATATTGATCGATTTTTCTAGATAAAACTTGTCCGATGATTTATATAACTGAGGCTACAGCATAAAAAATATAAAATTGCGGCCCTTAGAGTCATATACATATAGAAATATATTTATAGCGAGACAAAATTAGCGGCACACTTTTTTAAGTGATCCCGTTATCTAGAACTTGGCTAATAATAATATCATGAGGAAAACACAATACATTGAGGTTAAAATACTCCATATTTCAATCATTCTACAATGCACACGTAACACAAAACGTCCCGTCTGTGGCAATTGAAATAAATCAGCTTCTGATGGAACTCATCGTCTCTTATCAATGGTTGCATTCCTGTTGCAAAATGAATCATGTCAACTCGATAACTTTGTGACGTCATTATTTTTAGCTTCCACTAGACTGATAATAATTCGGTATCGATAATGTTATATACAATAAGTAATTTTAGAAAACCGATAAAGTATTTTGAGTCCATAATTAGATATTTCTCTAATGTGAGTCATGAAAATAGTAAAATACTGATTCATCCAACGTTGCCAAAGTAGCATCAATAACACAAACACACCAGTAAAAGTGTATTATAACCTAAAGATTTATATTGTCATAACTAGAAATACTCTACTTGTATGAAAATTAAATAGTAATTATGAATTGAACCAAAATATAGACTATATCGATGTATATTTAATTTTAATATCATAAAATTACATCGCAAATAAAAGAAAAATTCAATGACAATTAGAATTGTTAGCTTCGCAAAATAATATATTTCTTCACTAGGAGCAAAGTGTTTGTTTTCAGTACGCAATCGTTTTTTAAGACCGAGGCGAAGCCGAACTTGGAAATACGATTAAGCGCCGAAAATACCCGTTTGTTACGTGTGATGAACAACGTTTTAATAAAATAAAAGTAACCAAACAAAACTATAACCAATTTTAGGATAGTTTTTATTTATTGTAATAACAACATAATACCATACAAGTATTATAAAATTTATCTAAATATGAAAGTTGATATTAATAGTGCAATTAGTATTGTCAGTAGTATTTATATTTTTTGTTTGACGAGGACTTTTGAAGAACAAAATGTTTTTATTTATATTTTTTGGTTTTTTAATATTTTGAGTTTTAGGCTCGACGTCAAAAATCTCACTAGTTTCAGGCTAAACTAGTACAACGTCGTCATTTGCAATGTTTACATTTCTGTCATTTTACCACTTGAAAAACCTTTCAGCTTCGTATATACCTTTAGATTTACTTGGTAAAACTCTCCCATTACTAATTTAAAAATATTATCAGGAATTCCCATTTCACTATCTTGCATTGTACATATTTGTTTTCATCAAGCCCACAAACATGACTTAGTCTATGAAACAATAACAAAGTTTGAGGTTAAGTTAGGCTGATGTTTTTGGTACGCTATTATAAAGTAACGGAAACGTCGACATTACGGAGCAATTTCAGGAGCAAAAACATCTGTTTTTGTGCAGTATGATAAAAACTGCTTTTTTAAAACTTATCTGCAACACATTTCTCATTATTGAACGGATAAGCAAACACATCTGTTTTTGTGCAGTATGATAAAAACTGCTTTTTTAAAACTTATATGCAACACATTTCTCATTATTGAACGGATAAGCAAACACATCTGTTTTTGTGCAGTATGATAAAAACTGATTTTTTAAAACTTATATGCAACACATTTCTCATTATTGAACGGATAAGCAAACACATCTGTTTTTGTGCAGTATGATAAAAACTGCTTTTTTAAAACTTATATGCAACACATTTCTCATTATTGAACGGATAAGCAAACACATCTGTTTTTGTGCAGTATGATAAAAACTGATTTTTTAAAACTTATATGCAACACATTTCTCATTATTGAACGGATAAGCAAACACATCTGTTTTTGTGCAGTATGATAAAAACTGATTTTTTAAAACTTATATGCAACACATTTCTCATTATTGAACGGATAAGCAAACACATCTGTTTTTGTGCAGTATGATAAAAACTGCTTTTTTAAAACTTATATGCAACACATTTCTCATTATTGAACGGATAAGCAAACACATCTGTTTTTGTGCAGTATGATAAAAACTGATTTTTTAAAACTTATATGCAACACATTTCTCATTATTGAACGGATAAGCAAACACATCTGTTTTTGTGCAGTATGATAAAAACTGCTTTTTTAAAACTTATATGCAACACATTTCTCATTATTGAACGGATAAGCAAACACATCTGTTTTTGGGCAGTATGATAAAAACTGCTTTTTTAAAACTTATATGCAACCCATTTCTCATTATTGAACGGATAAGCAAAAACATCTGTTTTTGTGCAGTATGATAAAAACTGGTTTTTTAAAACTTATATGCATCACATTTCTCATCATTGAACGGATAAAGTAGGTTGTAGTCATCATACAAAAAACTATACTATATGATTCTACACTGTAATTTAAATAAAATACAAATAAATAAACCGTATTGAGAACTGATACAAACTTCCCCAAATTTCTATTTTCAGATGTTTTGAATAAATCAAGTAGATTAGAGAGTTAAAGATCATCCTACACTAACAGGGACAATCTGGCAACAATGCAGAGTGGGAGGGGGAGAGTTAACGCAGCCACTAGTTGGTCTTCACGGGACTATTTTCAAGAGTTTACTACCAGTATGAAACTAAACAGTAATATTAGTTTAATTCCATAATACACTTTTTTTATATAACGATATACAAATTTTAGTTGCTTATCAAAATTGTTGAAGATTATTTCGGAAATAACTTTTATTAATTCTTCAAGTGAAAGTCAAGCTTCTCTTCTTGTCGGTGTGATCAAGTCGCAAACGCAAACGCCAAAAAAGTGTGTAGCCTACACATAGACGCTGCGTCAGTTACTTAGTTACAAAAATGGGGTCGACGATTTCTGATTGTTCTGGTCTCCTACATGGAAACTCCGGCATTCGAGACTATGAATTGTCCACCGATCCTACAAAGAGGAGGAATTTGATTTATTTTTGATTCACTGTATAAATATAGTGTGTTTTTAAAGAGCCTTCCCTCCACCTTATCTTTTGTATGAACTTAAAAAGAAACAAACTTTTTTGTTCAGGTAACCTAAAGTTGGTCTACGATTGTATGAAATTTTACGACTTATATTTTCAAACAGGAACCCCCATCTTGTGCCATGTCAAATTAAAGGGCATTAAAAGGGGAAAAAATTAATGGCGCTCACGAAATATATTTTTGGACGACCATAACCAAAATGGCGGCGCAAAATGTATTTGATATTTTAAAATTATAAACTCGCCAAACATGCAAGAACATAATAAGAACACTAAAGAGTTTTTTAATTGTTTGTTAGACTAATGTGAGAGAAGCATTCGACGTGAACTGAATTTAACCTTTCCCCCAAAGGTGTGGTACTTTTGGGAACATTCCCAATACAAAAAAAGAATCAAGTCATCTAACATATCAAATTTAATTGCTTTTTAAGGAAAAAATAATCGGACCTTCAAATTTCACTTTTAATTTGATTTTAATTGTTATTTCAAAACGTGTACATGACATTGTATCGTATTTCTAAAGTGCGTTTGAACACTTAATCTAAATAATCACAACACATCAACAGTAAATACGAAATGTAACTTTCATACTAAATATAAAAATACAATAAAATTGTTTGAAAATGTCATCTACATTTTGAAATAATATTTGTAATAACGTTAAAAGTCAAATTTGCTGAACCCATTAGGTTTGCCTTAAAAAGCAATTAAATATGATATATCATATGATGTGGTTATTTCTTTGAATTTTGAGTGTGCCCAAAAGTACCATAAATTTGGGGGACAGGTAAAATTAAGTTCAACGTCAAATGCTTCTCTCAAACTGGTTCATGTTCTTATTTCACATATTTAGCGATTTTATAATTAAAAAGTCTCAAATACATTTTGTCACACCATTTTGGTTAGGCTGGTCATCAAATAAATATTTAGTTAGCGCCATTAATTTTATCTTTTTATGCCATTTAATTTGACTTGTCACAAGACGCGGGTTCCATTTGAACATTTTGAGTACCCCCAAAATTCCAAACTTTATGACCTAGTTAACAGTCCCTAAAAGATTTTCCTTTTTTTAAGTTCATACAAAAGTTAAGGTATGGAGGAGGACTTTACTAACTACTCTATATCAACCATAAACTTGAAGTCACGTCAGGCCGATGAGCTAGAATGTGAGATGAGTGACAAGTAACATGTTACTTGCTACTTGCGACTGATCTCTGTAGATATTTATTGTTTTAAAATACTTAAAACTTAACAAAAAAAAAAAAAAATAGAAAATCATACACTATTAATTAAAATGTTAAATAGAAATGATTTAAAATAAAAAATAGTAAAATATAATTTTATATAAGGTTTGGATTAAATTAATATCTATATTTTACTAACTAGGGCTACTGTAAAAAGTTAATTCTACTGGCTGCAGGAATGAAACATGAGTTTATTATGGGACCATTATCTGCATTCCTTTTTTTTGTTATTATTTGCTATTGATAAGAAAATACTTTCATAGATATTCAATATTTTTTTACAGGTCACGTTTTTAACGTTATAAATAAATTATAACAGTTATAGTTTACTTAGTGTAGATCGTGCATGGCGACTTTGTCGTTGAAACGCGTTTGAATAAACGTACTTTTAGTGAGAATTTACTAAAAGTTTAATTTGATCAACTATTTTAACGTTTTAAATTCTACTTCATAATTGATGTCTAGTATTTGGTGTATCTGTAATTGTTGTTAGATAAATTATCAAACAATATTGAGAATTTTGCCACAGCTATAATTGAAAACTGCACCATATCTCTCACAGTTGATGTTTAAATATTTCTTACTTGCAGCTGTTAATTGCTAGTAGAGTAGGAAGTGGAATTGAATAAAAAGTAAAGTAGAATGAGGAACATCCATTAAACAATTACCTGAGAGCAATTAGGTCAAACAATGACAGCAGAGGTAAGGGTAATTAGGGGTTGTTGGGTGGTTGCACCCTTACAGTTCACTTAAAGATTTAAACAACGTTCAGGACAATAGTGGGAGTTTCAAGTATCATTATACAACTTTGGTTGTAATTAGCATGGAATCGTGATGAAAGTTGTAGAGAGCTATTAGATGCTAAGTCCCATGCAGCGGTATGCTATCATCTACATAATTAGTTTGAGTACAATCCTAGTGTTGTCTTAGTAGTTAGATTTGTTGACGCGTTTCGGAGGTCCTCCATCTTCAAGACCTACTGGATTCGTCTGGAAACACATGGGCTGCATTCATTTTTACTGGGAAAGAAACACACAAAATGAATATATTTTTTAGGAAATACAACGTGAAAACACGAACAATAGCATAAAGAATAGATTAAATAAGAATATGGAAGAAAGTGAAACGTATGGATCAAATGGAGTCTACGAAATAAAATTAAGTGCAAGGCAACATACAGGCCAAAAAGGACAAAAGTTAAAAACAAGATTTAAGGAACGTATTAGGTCGTACAAATACGAAAACGGAACTTCAAATTACGCTACTCATTTACTAAAAGAGGGCCACATCTCCTATGAAATGAAAGATTCTATGAGGTTATACAACAAAGGAAGACCTCTAAATATAATGAATTTTTTTAAACTTAAGATAAACTGAGAATATTATTAACGAGCAAATTTATAAACAATCAGAAGTAATGTTCAAGCCTAAAAAATTGCTAAAGAAATAGAAATGCTTTAGTAAATCAGCCAAAGCAAATAACACGGGAGGCGGAGCCTGGTGGTAGGGGGGGGGATAGCTAAACTGTAATACAGACGAGTCCTTAACGTAAAAGTAGGTCTCGAAGATGGAGAAAATCCGAAACGCGTAGACAAATATAAATAATAAGACATTGCTAGGGTTAGTTTAATCGGACATGCTTTAAAAAATGCAAAAAATTATAATAATATAATATAAGGAATTTTATAATAATTGAGGTTGAATTGGTGAATATTAATTGAAAAAGAAAAAAATAATTATTATATAGATTAGGTGTGTAGTTTGATTTGTTAAACAATGATATGATTGTATTCACACTGATAAAGACATTTATGTGAAACATCAGTTTATGAGTCACCTAAGTCCAAAATAGTGGTTTCTGGAATGTTTAACAGACAACAGTCTGTTGTAGTGTAGTTCTTTAAGTTGATGCCCCTTTAAGTTCGATAACCTTAAAAAATATATGTTTTTCTCAAAATTAGTTCTAACGATTTTGATAAAATTTGGATAAGAGTACTCTCTAAGATCAAAAAAAATATAATGTATTAATTACTATATCTCCAAAATTACCTGTTCTTGACGAATTAGATTTTAAAAAAGTTATAAAATACGCCCTTTCTCAAAATCGACTCAACCTATTTCGATCAAAGTTATGACACAAAAAAGCAAGTAAAAATATTTTACGTTTTCAGGAATAATTGACAAAAATATGAACTTTGACCTCGGTAAGTAAAAGCCCGACGTTAATGAATTAGGTTTTATGCTGAGGACATGTTTATCGTGCAGGTGAAGCAAGTTCAGTTCTTATTTAAATATATACAAAATTTACAAAGACGGGATCCATTACATTCTAACTGACAACGGCCGAAGTGACATTTATTTAACGAATATCTTTGGTTGGTTTTTATTTGGTTTTTAACCACCAATCACCGAGAGATAACGTTTTAATAAATCGCTACAAGTATCCAGTGTATAAAATTGTGTTACTGCAAAATATAAACAGTTAAGTAAATATACTGTATTATAAAAAGAAATATCAGGGTGTCATTAGAGATTGTTATTTAGTCTACAACGATGGTAGAGATTGATTTCTCGTTCCTTCTCTTCACCGACGTCTTTTCTTGTCTTGATACAAGTAATTTTACATTTCCACGAGAAAGCATGAAATCGCTTGGGAAACTGTTCATCATATTTTTTGTTTGTTCAAAGCGAGCTGTATATCCACGAAAGTATGGTACAGTTAGTCTCATGTAACTACAATTGTTGTATAATGTCTATTTCTTTGAACAACTGATTTAAAATCAAACATACTTGTTGATTGTTATATTAATGAACTTATAGTTTAAAAAAAGTCGTAAGATAATGTGAGACTTAATGTGGGTTGAACAGTTAGTTTTGTGAGTTCAAGTTCAGAATGCGCTAGTGTGGGAAGAATCGAAGCATCTAAAAAGTGGCCCGTTGGAAAAATGGCAGCAGTCTCTAATATCTGAGCTTCAAATCATACCATGGAGATGTACGTTACAATCTATTTAGTATGTAATGGTTAGCCGTAAACTTTTCTGGTAAGGAGCTTTTTCTATATAATCCCAAAACTAAATTTCATGTTCCTATCTTATTTTTTGTGGCCGCTATCGTGCTTACTTAGAGCTACAGACAACAACGAAGACTCACAAAAAGAAGAAAAAAATTCTTAAGACATTGAAACGTGAAGATCACTCAAAAACCGATCTTGGAATTTTTTACAAATACCAAATTTACCCTATACTTCGTATACTGGCTAAGTAATAATATTAAAAATTTTAACAAAAATTATTGACCTTTTGTTATTCGTTGAAAATGATTTCTAATAATAATAATAATAATATCGGTTATTTATTTATAAACAACTCAAAATCGATTTTTTGATCACAAATTAATTCTAAACTGTAAGAAAGAAAATGAATCAAGCTACGAATTAATTACAAGGAATTTAATCATTGAATAAACTATAGAGGAATGGAGTAGTTGAAGTTAGAAATACCTAACATCGATAGGGTGATATTGAACTCTACCAACCCCCTCCTACCCTTAACCGGATTATTGGTGTAAAGGGAATCCCCATTGCACCACTGAATTATTTGTTTGTTTGATAGTACAGTGTGTGTTGGGGAAATACCATTGTAGGCTATGCTAATATTAAATTTAATTCTTTGGTTTACCTTTAAACGTTACAAAATCAATAGACAGTTTCAAATTATTTTATTTTATTACAGATACGTATGGAAAGTATTGTGATTACATACATACTGTTTATATTAATATTATTGAGGACTTATATGACTCTGAAGATGTGTCCATTTAAAGTTTAAAGGGACTTCTATCACATTTATCCATTTTGACGTACTCCATTACTTTTGTTAATTTTGAGGGACTCTGATCATATATCCATTTTTAGAGATATGAGCCATTATCCATTTTGAGAGACTCTGATCATTTATCGCTTTGGAGGGACTCTGATCATTTATTTATTATGAGGGACTCTGACTCTTTGTCCATTTTGAGGGACTCTGATCATTTATTTATTATGAGGGACTCTGACTCTTTGTCCATTTTGAGGGACTCTGATCATTTATTTATTATGAGGGACACTGACTCTTTGTCCATTTTGAGGGACTCTGATCATTTATTTATTATGAGGGACTCTGACTCTTTGTCCATTTTGAGGGACTCTGATCATTTATTTATTATGAGGGACTCTGATTCTTTGTCCATTTTGAGGGACTCTGATCATTTATTTATTATGAGGGACTCTGACTCTTTGTCCATTTTGAGGGACTCTGATCATTTATTTATTATGAGGGACTCTGACTCTTTGTCCATTTTGAGGGACTCTGATCATTTATCGTTGTGAAGGGACTCTGATCATTTATTTATTTTGAGGAACTCTGAATCCTTATCCATTTTGAAAGACTCTGATCATTTATCGTTGTGAAGGGACTCTGATCATTTATTTATTATGAGGGACTCTGACTCTTTGTCCATTTTGAGGGACTCTGATCATTTATTTATTATGAGGGACTCTGACTCTTTGTCCATTTTGAGGGACTCTGATCATTTATTTATTATGAGGGACTCTGACTCTTTGTCCATTTTGAGGGACTCTGATCATTTATTTATTATGAGGGACTCTGATTCTTTGTCCATTTTGAGGGACTCTGATAATTTATTTATTATGAGGGACTCTGACTCTTTGTCCATTTTGAGGGACTCTGATCATTTATTTATTATGAGGGACTCTGACTCTTTGTCCATTTTGAGGGACTCTGATCATTTATCGTTGTGAAGGGACTCTGATCATTTATTTATTTTGAGGAACTCTGAATCCTTATCCATTTTGAAAGACTCTGATCATTTATCGTTGTGAAGGGACTCTGATCATTTATTTATTATGAGGGACTCTGACTCTTTGTCCATTTTGAGGGACTCTGATCATTTATTTATTATGAGGGACTCTGACTCTTTGTCCATTTTGAGGGACTCTGATCATTTATCGTTGTGAAGGGACTCTGATCATTTATTTATTTTGAGGAACTCTGACTCTATCCATTTTGAAAGACTCTGATCATTTATCGTTGTGAAGGGACTCTGATCATTTATTTATTTTGAGGAACTCTGAATCCTTATCCATTTTGAAAGACTCTGATCATTTATCGTTTTGGAGGGACTCTGATAATTTATTTATATTGAGGGACACTGATCCTTTATCCATTTTGAGAAACTCTAATAATTTATCCATTTCAAACGGTTTTATGTTCATATCTTGTCTGTTCTTCAACTTATAACACTTTCTGGATCGCCCACGTATTATAAATAAATATTATATTACATGGATTGCTCGTTGTGCGAATCTGTTTTAAAATCTTCTTCTATTTACACGGATCCCTTTTTAACTATTGTTTATATGTGTAGGCTATTGTTTATGTCTTCTTGTTAGTATTTTTAATGTTTTTGTTAACTAGAAGACCTCAAGCGAGCAATCATATAATGTATCCTGATGATGGGATTGTATTTCCGAAACGCGTCGTGAAATATTTTATATCAAAGTCACGCACAGACTATCCAGGTACGGTAATATAAATTCATTGAATATTTTTTTCCCTTAGAACTTCTCACATATAATGAAAACAGCTTGGTACCACAAACCACGGTGTTAGTCAAAAATGTTTTAAACAGAAACGTACAATTTTGTTTAAACTAAATAAAAACCAAATTAGGCAGTCGCTCCCGTGTAAGTAAAAGGGTGTTATTTTCCATTTAATAAAGAAGTGTCAAGGGTTTAACAAAGACAGACTCTTGCCTACAGTTCAAGGGGTTACATTCATTAATATACAGGGTCTATAATTAGAGAAGACGAGTGCGTCCTTCACATTGTGGAGGACTTGATAATCAATAATACTGTTTGTTAACACAATTCTAATACTGTACACGAATTGTAACTATTATGTGTAAGAAGTGTTCATCAAGCAGAGTAGTTTTGGTATACAGGATGATCATTTTATCCTGACCATTATTTCTATCTCGCAAAGTATTGATCAGCTATGATAAATTTAAAATCTTCCCTATAGTCATAGAATTTCAAAGCTCGTATTACAAAATTTTAAAATAGGCGACATTTTCTAATAAGGCAGATAACTTTAAAATTTCTTATAAATATTTTTGAGTTTTAAATGAAATTTTAAGACTTTTTCATTTTTGAGTATTTTTGATAAACCCGCTCATTTGAGAGTTAAACTTGCTTGAACTTTCGAAAATTGAAGTTTGCTACATTTTATGGATTTTTATTACTTCTCTTTGTCACATCAAGTTAAAAATTTTAAATTGTTAAAAGTAAACTCTTGAAACTAAAAACGCCTTTAACTCCTAAGCGTGTAGGTTTATTAAAAAATAGCCTACTCAAGAATAAACCAGTGCTCAAATTTGCTGTAAAATCCGAATACATCTAAAAATAAGGGTTACCGTAAGAAATTTCAAAATTATTTTTAAATATTGTAAAACGGATTTTTAAATTACAGGGAAGAGTAACGAAGTCCCCCCATTTAAAGTTTTTCATCACATCAATAATTTACAAGATACCAAAAATGCCCCGATGAAATGATCACCCTGTTTACATATGTGTTAATAAACCGCTTTTGAGGTCACGATTTTTCTCAAATTTGTATGTGAGTTTAGTTTAACCAACAGCTGGATAAGGTTATCAAAAGCAAAATCAATTATTCTAGTTTTAAAATTATTGGATTGTTATGTTATTACGACGGATTGTTCATAATATTCAAACATTTTGTCATAGTTTGTGTAAATAAAAACAATTAGGTGAGTGTAGAAATAAGGCCATTATGTCTTCCGTTATTATACAAAATTAAAATGTTTTAATTTTAAATAAGGCTGAAATTATTCCGGTTAAATCTCCACAAGGAGTGGTTACAAGTTCAAAAGCTAACTCTTGAGAGACGGGACAAAAAGTGTTCATTCCGATAAAATCGTTTGATAACTACGTCGTTGGCACACAACGTAACCTAGACTTAGCCCCGAGTTCCTTTAAGCAACTTGTTTTACTTTTAGAAATATGAAAAAAATAACATAACCTCCTACGTTGGCTTTTAAATTTCTCATGTCTAGATTTATCACTTGATAACGACAGTTGATTCATACTCTCAAAACGTCGTGTATTCCCTTTGGCCAAAAACGTCGTCGGAACATTGGCACATTCAGGGGAAATTGTCCCTTTCGGGATGTCTCCTCCTTCTGAGGGGATACTCCCTTTCGGGACAATGGTCCCTTTCAGGAGGCAAGCCCCTTACGGGGAATGGTCCCTTTCAGGACGTTAGCCTCTTACGGGACAATGGTCCCTTTCAGGACGTTAGCCTCTTACGGGACAATGGTCCCTTTCAGGACGCTAGCCCCTTTCAGGACGCTAGCCCCATACGGGACAATGGTCCCTTTCAGGACGCTAGCCCCTTTCAGGACGCTAGCCCCATACGGGACAATGGTCCCTTTCAGGACGCTAGCCCCTTACGGGACAATGGTCCCTTTCAGAACGATAGCCCCTTACGGGGCAATGCTCCTTTTCGGGACGAAACCCCCTTCCTGGGCAATTATCCCTTCAAGACGACAAACCCTTTGGGTAATTTTCGAAATCCCTTCGGTGTCGTTGTCATTTGTACGTAAGTACGATAACAGCGACAACAATTAATATAGGAAAATGAAATTTAGTACAGGGGACTATAGTGTGTTCTTTGAAAATAACAAAATAGGAACCATATTAAACGTTTGTTGGTTTAATATCATATCTCCACTAAAGTGGATTTTGGCACCATTGAAAATGGTTATCTTAAAATGGATCTTATCGTGTAATTGTAACGAGATGTAATAGATCGGTTTTTAGTTTTTCTCGTTGTTTAAAAGAAAAAAAACCTTCTTGATCAGCATCGCCTTAAAGAATAAGAAGAAAAAGAGCATAAAATAAAGACCCCTAGTCCTCGAATACTCTAACATTGTCAGGTCGGAAAATAAATAGAGTCGGTCAAGAGAAGCATGATAAGAAAAACGAGAGGGATCTAACCCAAGACTACATGAAAAGCACTTTGAGCCAGCTAGGTTCCCTCGGGATTGAAAAACCCGTACTCACTAAGAATCCGGGAAAGTATGAACAGATCAAATATCTCTTAATTGAGACACTAGTGAGAACTATCCTGTTATTAGATTGAAGCAATTAAAATCATTGTAGGAGTTTCGATCTGTTTTGAGTCTAGGTTTGCTCTTTCAACAAGTATTGTTCCTAGAAATATTAAAGACAGATATTTATAGTTTAACATTTATAGAAAGGATGTTCAGGTCTAAAGAAGTTGCAAAGTAAATTAATTTGGATTTACACTTGCTGTTTATAATGTTCATTTTTGTAAGAATAATAAATACATTAGAAAAATAAATTTATATTTTACACACAACTAGTTGGCCTACGTAGCACACTCAAGATATCTAACTCTACAAACAGTTGACAGTCTAAATTCATAGCTCTATTTTATGTGGCAAGTAACCTTACATTTTTTTTTCTTTTGAATATATTTTACTGTAAGTAAATGATCAAAAACTTAACATCTCTAAACAAATTTTTTAGGTAAATTTTAAACTTACGTAGGAATCTAACAAAACTCTACTGGTTCCACATTCTTTCTGTTCCTGGTAAAATACTGTCCTTAATACATGCCAACAAGGTTTCAGTGAACCTGACCTGACAGTACACTGAAACCTTGTTGGCCTGTATTAAGGACAGTATTTTACCAGGAACAGAAAGAATGTGGAACCAGTAGAGTTTTGTTAGATTCCTACGTAAGTTTAAAATTTAAAATACAATTACACGTATCCGAATTATTCAATAGATGGTAAAAAACAGTCCGGAAAAAATCCGGAGTAGTTTTAAATTTTGACTAGGTCAGCAAGTAACTAACCCAGACAGACTGACAATTTATAATTTACAGACCATTCATTAGATAACGCAAATAATTGCATATTTTACGCAAATCGCAATTAACATTAATTTAAAATGTAATTAATACAGATATGTTTATGTAGTCCTCACTTCTAAGCTATGATAACAAACTATATAAAATGTTCAATACTAGGCCTAACGTTTATGAAAATCGGAAAAGGAGTTGGTAGGGGAGAAAACGGTTTAACCAATCTAACTTGTTAATAATCTAGTAAAAGATTTTACAAAAATAATAACGTACTTAAAAATTTCATACAAATCAAACACTTTGACATGTTAACTTCATTATATATTTACGCTCATGTAAGCACTATCATTGGTAGCTATCCAATAACCCTATATACTTAACTAAGTCTACTTTAAAAACAACAACGAAGAATTAAAATCTATAATTCCACACAAACAGCAATGTAGGCCTACTTACTTCAAATTACTGCAATTCAGAACACCAAACCAAGATGTAACTTTATGAACACTAAACAATAAATAAATATAACACAATACACTTTGAACACATAAATACACACACTTCACGCCTAAAATAAACATTCCGCTAGTTAACATAGGCTACACTAATAAACGCACAAATAAAACATAACCTAACATTTCAACACACGTTTCCGACTGCATATCGTTGTAAACTAGATAAGTAAAACACTGAGTGAGTTGTTCCTGACCTTGATTAGAAGAGATAAGAAATTGTATTGGCATTGGTAAGGTAAACAAGGTAGTCATGACGTCATCATTATATGATATCACAATGATTATTGTCATTATAGTAAACTAATATCTAAAAATAAACTGCGTGGAAGCTTGCAACAACTATTTCTCATACATACAATTATAAAACAAAACTCTAATAATACTTGTACCTTACAAAGGTAATAAATATAATTTTTTATTTATTAGGCATATTTCACCATTATTGGTCAAACCAACGACTCTTATAAATTACACGCGCGTGTCTGTCTGTCTGTAAGTCGCAACCAGTCTACACAGATAAGATGATAAAATCCTGTATATTTCAAACTTTGCATTTATATTCTTCGTATTGTCCCAAATTTAAACAAAATATAAAGATAGTACAAAAATATTGGTGTAGTTAGGTGTTAAAACTATCGAGTTCAAAACTTTTGGGAAAATATTGTGTGTGGGGTATCAAATAAAACTAGAAGTTATTCTGATTACAAATATGTATGTTTATTTGACGAAATAATTAATTAATATGTTGACACTAGGCCAAATGTAAAGTGTCAGATATCATGTCCCTCCCCCCGCCTAATTTGAGTACGGCTTGACCAATTAGTGTAAAATTATATGAATTTGAATTTAAATTAGACTGTGAAATCATATTATATTATAGTTTTTTTTTCTCTGAGGAATACAACTTAATTTCAGCAGACAATGAGAAGTGCGTAACGTATAAATTTTAAAAGCAGTTTTTGCGTGATGTTTGGCAAACAATTCAATAGCCATTAAAAGATAAATTGCGATTTCATTTGATATCTGTTTATTAGTGTCTATAGATAAAACCAAAACCAAGGAACCTTATAATTTCACACGCGTGTCTGTATGTAAATTTTGAAATGTCGCTTTTAAAACTTCAATTTTATAAAAATAACTTTCTTATATAGGCCTACTTAAGTCGTGTGGTTTTAGCACACGCTTGATCCATTCATTTCTAATGGGAGAAAAGTGTATACAGAAATATCCTTCCTTCCTGTCAACTTTATATTGGAATATTCTTTCAAGATGGCTTAGATAAAGGTTTTTATAAATTATTCTTGAATCGTTATTTCGTTTTGCGGTTTTCCCACCGATTTGGGTGAACAATCTTTCTTTAGTAAAATACGTTTCACTAAAATTTGATTGAAAGTATGTAAATTTGGCATAAAAACTAAAACAGCCTATTTTTAGAGAGAGAACTCGTCCAAAGAGAAACCTATAACTAACAGCTCCTACACTTTTTGGGGAGACGGCGACAGCTGATTGTGTTTGGGTCCTTAGAGGCTATATTTAAACCAAATTCCATTAAAAGCGTTAGATCTGATAACAGGTACCCGTACATTTTGTATTATCTCTTCGAGACAGCTAAAATATCCCTACTTACAACATAGTAAATAATTCGTTTAAACTCTAGAATACTCTACAAACGACATATATACACAATTTCCAAGTACTTGGGGGGGGGGGGGTAGATCAAGGAACTTCAAAATGGATGTCCTGCGTTCTCAAATTAAACCTCCAATTATTTCGGCAACTCTGATCTTACAAGTTCGTGTTTAAAACGAGACTTTGTTTGACATAAACACACCCTACGAATAATTTGATTCAAATTAAATATTTATTACAAGGTTCAAGGTGCATTTTCATATTTTGCCAAGTTTTATATATTTATTTCATTATTAAATAGAAATTAAATATGGACCATTTAAAAGAAAATACAAGTAGAATTTTTTTTGAAACGTAAAATAATTAAAAGTGTGCATTATTTGAATGAAAACTGAAATTAACAATGAAATAAAATAGTGATTCCTAAAGGACAATCTGTGTGGGAATTCCCATCACTTAGAATATGTGGCAAATTAAAGAAAAGATAAAGCCTATATCCGGTAACAAATATTATTTATAAACTTAAAATAAATAATAATATATTTGTTCTACTTACGGCTGCTCATCCAAAATTGTATCAATGCATTACGGCCGTTTCGACTATTTATTCAGCCATGGTCACATGCGTTATTTTCGGTACTATATATATACCTCGTCAACATTGTTATAAACTCATTTAAAACATTTGTAGTGTAATAAATGTTTATCTAATACGTACTAATTCAACAATGTTGACGAGGTATATAAAAATATATGCTATATATAGTACCGAAAATAACGCATGTGACCATGGCTGAATAAATAGTCGAAACGGCCGTAATGCATTGAAACAATTTTGGATGAGCAGACGTAAGTAGAACAAATATATTATTATTTAAAAGCTCTCCAGTAAGGTGAAGAATATTAAAATTAAAATAAATTAATTACAACATAATTTAACAAAATATAAATTTTTGTCTTCTTTTCTAAATTACTTCAGTTAAAATTACTTCCAAATTGAAATTTTCTTTTATCTTCAATTTAGCACATTGGTTTTCGATAATTTACTTTATATTTTAGAAAATTTATCGCAATATAGCCGAGGGAACTTAGGTGCATCAACACATTGGGTTAGTCATATCCCTCTTGACCAACTCTGTTCTTTTCTGACCTCCATGCTATTAGAGAATACGATGGCAAGAGGTGTTTTTTTAATATTCTTTTCTCTTTATAAAGCAAAAGACATCTTCTCTCGCTTTTTTTTTTTTTTTTTTTAATTTTTTTTTATAAGGCGGGAAATTATTCGCCTTTAAACAAAAAAAAAGGTAGGGAGAATTAACGCTCAGGCATGAAAATTTCCCTCGTTAATCTTACGTGCATAAAGTATGGATATTATGGAATATAAAAAAACAAAATTAAAATACCGTCACGTACTGAAAATAAACAAATGTACGATTCTTAAGTTAGATAATATATAATGAAAGGGAGTGTCACATTGACCAGTTATGAAAACAACCGGCGTTCTGTAGTACAGGCCTGAGTTGGTGATTTACGACTTGAAGGGAGGGATACAGAAGAATAGACATTTATTAAAACAACAAGGTCTCAATTGATGAAACTGTAATGTTCACAGCTGGTAGCCCAAATAAAACTTGTCTCATCATGGGTTCGGTATGGACTCTAATTAATTAAAAACTGGATTCACTGTATTTATTGGTAATATGTGTTGCTAGTGACAGCCATATATAATTTGTAAATTCTGTCAGAACTCACTAATAGTGAGTAATGGAGTGGCTAACAGGTGGAACTTAGCTAGATGTAGTCTTAGGTTAGAAACCAACTTTGTTCTCTTGACCTTGACGCTATTAGAGTATATACTCTTTTCAAATTTATGAGGCCCTTATTATAATTTTCCTCACATGTCTGTCCGTCCGTCTCTAAGTCGCAAACAACCTACACCGCCAAGACGATGAATCTTACATATTTCAAACGTTGTATTTATATTCGTTGTATTGTCCCACATAAAGGCAAAATATAGAGGTAAAAAAATGATCTTAGAGTAGTTAAGGTGCAAAAACTATCGAGGTGAAAAGTTTCTGTGTTGGAAATATTATGTGGGGTTCCATATAAAACTAGAAGTTATTCATATTACGTATAGGTGTGTTTATTGATGAAGAAATTTATACGATGGCGCTAAACCGCTTAAAAGGGTTCGACTTTATAAAAATAACTGTTACTGTGTGCCTTTAAGTCGTGTGATTTTAGTACACGTTTGACTATTTTATTTTGTATAAGGCAATGATTGAAAAGTTTCTCGTCTTTAAGTAACAAGGAAAAAATACATCAGTAAATAAATTTGTAAAATATTTCCATTTAATTGCTTAGATACTACTCACCTATGGGTGAGGGTTTAGAGCGTGGGTTGACACGGCCAAGAACCTCTAATCTAAGTTCTAAGCCCAGATTACCCGAGTGATTTTATTTTCGGATATATTAGTTGCTCATTTTCATTAGTCTTGTGGGTATAAAAGTTAAGGAAATAAAGAATTGTCATTGGATTGTCCATAAAAATAATAATATAAGATTTCAAAATATAAATTTCTAATAATTTTCTTTATGTTTCTTGTTTTTTAAAAGATAAAAACATCTTGGTCATCCTCGATTTTTAAAAAAAGAAGAAAAGAGTATAAAATAGAGACAAGACTTGGAATGCTCACAGCGTCAGAGCCGGAAAAGACCAAGAATTGGTCAAAAGAGACCAGATAGGAAAATGAAAGAGAGAGATCTAAACCAAACCTAGATGAATAAAGGTGTAAATGTAGGCAAAAACCCTCTCAGTCATCGTCGCCTTGTAAAAAAAAGGAAAAAGAGCATTAAATAAAGACTTCGAATACTCTATAGCATCACGGTCTGAAG
Source organism: Aphrophora alni (assembly GCA_963513935.1). NCBI lineage: Eukaryota > Metazoa > Arthropoda > Insecta > Hemiptera > Aphrophoridae > Aphrophora > Aphrophora alni. Next base: position 96,974,329 of record OY740769.1, on the reverse strand, counting down.
AGAACGAGAGTTGGTAGGAAAGATGAAACAGATACGTCGTACAAGTGTGCTCCTGAGAAGGATACATGAAGAAAACTAATTACTACATCTGTGCTATTTATTAACAACGATATATTTCCTTAGATATAAATATATAAAATGAATAAGCGATATAAATACATTATCTGTGAAAAGGGGTCATGGGGAAATTGATTTACAGCGTCATGAATCTTTGCTACGGAGAAATAACGTTAAAACAATCCTGCAAATTTATCGCTTATTCTTGGATATTCCTTGTTTTATTCGAATAAAGATGGATTCGAGGAATTTCTTCACATAAAGAAGGAATTAAAACAAAAGTAATTATGTTTATTGAGATACAAAGATATTAAACATCCGGTTTCTTCTTTTAAAGGTCCTCTGACTAAAGTTGCAGATTAAAGGTAATAATTTTGCTTCTCGCAGTAGGATTGATTATATTATTGGAGGAGTGTTTCTTATTGATCTGAAATTTAAAATACTTATGCATCCATTTTGGCCATAAAAAATCTTGTATAAAAACGGCTAGGCCAGGACTAAATAATATAATCGATAGTGATACTGGCATTTTGATAGGACAACGACGAGAAAGAAATCGCTTCCTAGCACACCATATGGTAGATACTGGTGTTTCTAAAAACGTAAGTCGAATTATCTCTGTTATTAATTAAATTACGTATATAACTAGATTTCAAATGAATTCGAAGTTACAGGTTTTTAAAAAGCGGTGAGTGTGGCAATCCCAAGTATCCGAGATGGATCTACACCTTCCTTCATCTTGGGTTAAATCCCTCTCTTTCAGGTTCTTGGAGAAATTTCGTTCTCTTCCGATCCTGATGCTATTAGAGTATTCTAGAGCTAGGGATCTCTATTTTATACTTTTTTCTTCTTTTAAAGGCGTTAATGACTGCAAGGTTTATCGCCTTAAACCACAAAAGAATAACAAAATCAGTGATTTTAAACTGATTATTAACTTACCTTACACTTTGTCAGGTAATAGATAAACGATCAGATTTTCTATAAATACCAATAATTTATATTATATATATGGATTGATTGAAATAGAGCTACGAAAATTTATCAATGAAACAGAGTACACCTATTTATTTTTATCAAAAATGTGTAAATAAATTTATAAAAATAATTTTAATCGCTTTGGCCCCAGATAGATAACAAAATTAATATGTAAGAATTAGTTTTTTTTTCAAATTACTTGGGATTCAATGGCTTTTCATATACAGAAGTTTTTAAAGGCAGAATTAAAAAAAAAAAAGTAAATTTAACATTCCAATTGCAATTTTGAACAAAAAATATGAAATAGCTGTTAAAACCTACAAATATATATAACTTATATCCTTAATGGAATCGACCAACACCCGTGACTATCAAATGTTCACTAACCCTACACATAGCAGTAATTTGACACCATTTTTGTCTGCTCTGTATATGTTGAGATATCAAAATTATAGTACGAGTTTTTAAATTTAGTTTGCAAACACGATTTACAATCGGACAATTTCGTTAACCAGAAACATTGATTTGTAATTAAAAATATTTCATTTTCTGCAGATTATAAATTCCATTCCACAAACGAGACTATTAGCGTCATAACCTCAAAATTAGATAAATCAGTTGCAACAGGTACATCATCAGTAGGAATTTTAGTCACTTCGTTAGTTTTACTATTTGTTGAGGAATATCTTATCTGTTACACTTCACGCTAAAAAGAAAAGGAAAAAGAAAAGGAATTATTTGCTTGTTTAGATGGCTGGGATTGATTTCACTCAACCGTCGCAGAAAGATAATTCCCATGAAACTAGAGGAACGTCAGCACAGTTTCCATTGGTAAGATGTAGAGACTGCCCAGTTTACAATACAGAGGACATTACAGGCCTCATCTCAGACATCGCGTCGAGGAAGCATTTTGACTTCTACGAACTACACTGCCATAAATCAAAATATTGCCGAAGTGGCTTTGGTTCCACACCCGTTGTTTCGGCAACAAATGAATGAATTATTTATTTTTAACTGTATTTTATTATGTGAGTTAGTGTTTTATTATTCATTAAATATGAGTTATTATTTTTAATCGTTCTTGTAAATCCAAAGTGGTGACACAAACTATTAATAGAACAACTAAAAATAAATAATATCTAACATGATATGCACTTGAAAAACAAAACACCACTGACAGGAAAAATAAAAAAGTTAGCCTAAATGGTATATTGTAATTGCTACAATTGAACATAGAACATTTGTCCCCACATTGGTGGGCTTCGATAACTGGTAAGCAAATACGTTAGAAACGTACACAATCCGACTATTGTTATATTTTAAATCGATGTATGCAAGTTACAAGAAAGTTATAACAGTATAATAGTTATGAAAAATAATAATGTAAACGAATATTTTCTAACTTCAAGAAACTCGACGTGTTGCCTTGTAATTCTTAAAAATTTAACACTAAAAAATCGCGAGTGGCATTAAAAAATAATTGACAATGTATAAACGTCTCGTAGGAAACTTTCATAAAAAGGTTGAAATTTAATTTTTAATTTTTGTAAAAGTGCTCGTTATGTCTCGTACACAGAATTCTATTTAATACTTCGGAGCATGCGCTTTAATCGTAACCGGAGCAGTTTATATTAAAACAGAGCGCCTAGCCCTCGAATCCTCCTAATATCGGAAGAGAACAAAAGTTACCTGATAGGAAAGATGAAAGAGAGGGATCTAAACAGATGTAGATTCAGCATAGAGCCATAGGGATTGCCAAGATTATACTCACTATAAATTACCAACTTGAGGGTTAAAATTAAATATAAATAATTATACAATTTATTTTCTAAACCGTATTGTAAACGGAATCTTCCAACGTTCCATTCCTACGGAACTGACAGGCAAAGTGCAGATAATATAAATACATACAGAAGGGAAATATATAGCCTAACTCTAATTTCATTTATCGAATAAATTTAAAATAAAACAAAAACGTTTTTCATTCAAACTGTTAGAGAATAACGCGGGTTATTGTAACAAGCAGTGGGGTAATGTTATCCAGGCGACGCCCCCAGCCAGTCCGGTGTTATTGTAAAATTCAAGCTTTATTGCATCGTATCGACAGTTAAATGAATTGATTTGAACCTGTGACGTAACTCAGTTAATATTCTATTGAGTAAATCATGATTCCTCGCTACGGATGGATGACTGTAAATAAAGCGGCCAGGGTTTTGTTGTAACACGATGAATCATCAAGATGGGGAGTGTAATTCAAGAATTAACGGTACGGCCATTTCTAGTATGAAAACGATAATGATAGTGCTAAATATGGGTTCACAGTTTTAATAATCAATAAAGGTAAACAAACAAAATTTGATTACCTCCGTGCTCACTTTCTCACTTTTTTACTTTTCACTTTCTCACATTTTCACATTTTTACATCTTCACCTTTTCAAATTCCAATATTTTCACTTTTTCACTTTAATTAACACGATTAAATATATAAATAACAATTTTTGGTAGAGGTTTTGGGTTAATTGCGCCACAAGATTTTTTTTTCAAATAGTGAAAACGTCGAGAGCCACCATATCGAAATTTTCGCAGAATAATATTTACCTAAATACTTTTCAATTAAAAAGTAAAAAATATTAAGTAACACATTTACTGTTGTATAAAATACGTAGTATAGAATAAGTAATCACAAAATAATAAGAAATCCGTTTCTCTTACTTTGCTATTGGAAAGTAACTAACAAAAAAAATCACCTCTGAAATCCAAGCAATTATTTTTTGCTTAAAACAAAACCGCGGTAGAAACTCTGGAAACAAAATCCTTACTTAGTTACTTAAGAAGCTTATGCGGTCCGCAAGAATCCTATGAAATAACCGTATTATTTTAACTTACTGTAATAATTTTAAACAACTCCTATAAAATAATCTCTGCACGCTGCAACACAGTGGTGATATTAGGTAAGCCTATTTACACATTGAAGGGGAATGTCATTTGTGATGTAGAATAAACTAACTGAAAAATCAATCGTGACTAACGAATGATGCGATCGTGTCTTTTCTTTAACTTAACAATTACTTTTTCATGAATTGTATGAAACTATTTGGGTTTAAAGTTTGGCAGTTCCAAGATCCGAATGTTTATAACTTCCTTATTTTTTATCTTAGAACGTTGGAGTTGATATTATTTCAGTTCCGCATATCTTTGATAACGTCAAAACGTAAACAAAATTAACCCCGATCATTTACGTAAAAATTGGTAAATTGGGGTAACACCCAGCGAGCTAACCAGCAAGGATTAACCAATTCTCCGAGAGGGAAGGAATAAAACTCTGAGGCCAACTTCTCTAACCCTAATCATCCTCTCCCCAACAATTTCATGACAAAAGGCCGAGATTACTCTGTTCGCAAGAAGAGTCGTAGAGACTTCGTCATCCCCGCCCTAGGACAGTGACCGCACCGAATCCTTCATCCGCTCAGTGTATCACGCCCCGGCGTTGGGACATACGCGACCACTAACCTCCCTTGCAACGCCCCCCGAACTTCATATTACGTATCACTCTAGTTAGTCTACCATCATTTGCCGTAGGGCCAATCCTCCACACCAGAACAAAGCCGGGCCTGGTCCACTCTACGTTTCTCGGAGTAGACTTTCCCAACCCTTACACCCCAGCCTACGTCATCTTAAGATAATTAAAAATATTTTTGTTCAATAAAAACTATGGTTTCAATCGGCTGCCATTTTGAAACTATTTCAGACTTTCATTGGTAAAAGAACTCAATTAGGTTCCTGTGCAATTTATCTGAACAAAATAAGATAAAAATTATAACAGATGAAGTGTCAAAATATTTAGTTTTGTCTAAACCAATAAAAACTAATTTTAGAGCTAACGATGGGTACGTATTTGACGTTCCCGAATCTTCCTGAATGGGTTAATTTTTACTCATTTTACTTTCACACATTTAACTAGTAAAAAATAATAATGGAGCAAAAGAAATCAAAGCTAAAATGTTTATTTAAGTATTATTTTTTGAAACCCGAGTACAAACAATAGTTTTACATATATTTGGCACGTAAGTATATTTTGGGCATATATAGGGGCGTTATTTTTTTGATAACTCAAATTTTGAGGGTAGTTATCATAAGAAAACATTTTTTTTTTTCACACAATGTTCAAGTTTAGCCATTAAGAATCCAAACAAAACATATCGGTTGTTATCTATTCAAAAATTCCTGTTTGTAAAAAAATCCTGCTGGAGTTTTTAATAAAAGATGTAATTTCTCAAAATCGGCGAAACTGATTCCATTAATATTTTAGTGAAATATGAAGCTTAATTCACGAAACTCGTATGCAAAAAATTGCAAGTAAAAAAAAAATTACGGTTCAAGAATATTTTGCAAAAACCAAAACTTAACCTTAAACGCTGCCATTGAAAACTCGATTATGCTGAAGTTTAAAACCTTATTAAATACATAAAATATTTTATAAAATGCCCGTGTTTCAAACTCCGAACTAACATTTTTGGTGATGTATAGTTTTGATTCGGTTTAGTGAGAAAGTTAGTGCGATGTTTTGAACAATTTATTTAAATTAAAAAATTAGCATCGATTTACCGACAACGAGTAAACAGAGTCATGTGTTTTTAGTGTTTCACATTAATTTGGTGTCTCAATTTTTAGTTTTAAATACAAGAGGCGTTTTCTTCTTATCATAGAAGATTCTACTGTATTTAAATGCACAATAGAATTTACATATTAAGTGAAGATGGTTGCAGTTACAGTCTGTGGAAATACGATAATAAGTTAAATTACAAAAATGGAGCCCAAAGTATCACACTCTTAGATGTTCTCGGAAACCCATTGCTTTGATACTTGTTAGAAATTAGTACCTTTTTCGCTGTTAATATATTGTGACAAATCAAAATAAATGAGGACAAACACTGAACAATTTTATCATTCTTTATCAATTTTTTTTTTGTTTTAGCATTCTCAACTAGAGTTTGTTATCAATAATAGATTCTCAATTTTGTAAGACAATGCTGGATCAACGCCATACATTTTTTGAACTCTCAAGGGAAGCGAGAATAACAACTACTATACCAGTACGTGTTCTTAAACCATAAACAAAACTTGATCGATATGCTTTCAGCAGAACTTAAGATATTTATGAGTGCGCGTATATCAATAAACGCTCACTATAATGAGTACAGGCCTGGCAATCCCGAGGGAACCTAACTGCGTCTACACCTTTTATCATCTAATCTTGGGTTAGATCCCTCTGTTTCATCTTTCCAGTCAGATCTTGGCAAACTCTTGTTATCCTCTGACCATGATACTATTTGAGTATTCAAGGGCTAGACTTTTTTATTTCATACTCTTTTCTTAATTTTATTATTTTCAAAATTTTTTTAAATTTATTTATTGATAACCAAGAGGTTTTTTGCCTTTAAACAACGAGAAAAAAAGTTTATTTTTACAAACAGGCCGCAATTACAAGGAAACTACAGTACCAGTACTTTATGTTAAACAGGGTTCGAGATATTTAAATGAAATAGACACAGCAACCATAGAGTATTATGAACACGTATCGATTTTAGCAGAAATCGATTTAAATAACAATTGACACAAATATTCAAATTGTAAACATAAAATTATAAATGTAATACTTATCATATTATAACAATAGGTTGAAACGAAAAAAAAACTGACAAGATTCGAATAAGATATTTAAATTCCAATTACACTCGAGGAAGCCTAGATGGATCTACACCTTTTTTATGGAGTCTTGGGTTAGATCCCTCTCTTTCATCTTTCCTATCCTGTCTCTCTTGACCAACCCTTGTTATCTTACAATCCTGATACTATTATATCTGAGGGCTAGGGGGCAAGGCGATGATGACAGAGAGGCTTTTAGACTTTAAACAACAAGGGGATATTATTGACCTCTATGTTGTAATTATTTCATATTTCCCAGCCATTAAGCGACTAGTGTTATTGTTAGGAAGGGAGTGTTAAACGTTTTATTGAGACCCGCTGTGAACATGCCGGCTTGATGAAATGACCCCATTGTGCAATTGCTTTTTTTGCTTCTGCTGTGAAACAAAACACATTTCTTTTCATTTTTGTGTCCCACTAACTGCTTTTTGTGAAAATTGAGTCTTCGCGTACTGGGAAGCGTTCATCAACTGCTTGTATAAACTTAATTTATTTTCTGGTCTATTTGCAAAAACTGTGTGACCTATATTCCATTCTACATTTATAAAATTCCTATATCTTTCATTGAAACTCGATACCTGAGACAATGAAATATCCAATGGTAACACTAATAAATAAAATACTAGTATATGAAGTATAGGGTATATTTGGTAATCGTTAAAAGTTCGACCTTCATATTTTGATTGATATTGAAGTTTCATGGTCTCGGGAAACCAAAAATGTGATTTTCGATGTGCCGTCGTCCTTCTTTATAATCGTTTGTATTTAAACATGATATAGGCCACAAAAATTAAGATAAAAACATGAGATTGGTATGGGGAACTATTGTGAGCTTATGTAGAACCATATTGAAATTCAGAATTTAAAATGTCAAAATGGTGGCCATTTTGAACTGTTTTTGTTAATATCTCGAGTGTTATTCAAATCATAACACACTAATTAGATACGAATTTGCCGATTTCAGTTTCGCACTTAATGGTATTAATCCCCCATCTCTACGATGACAAATAGCGAAGTTATTGTTAAAAATGTAATTTCAAACCCTAACCCTAACTTCCCACAAAAATATTATATTCCTATAGATCTGTCAGGGCCGATTAGGGTAACTAAACACAAGTGAATTTTGTAGATTTTCCATATTTAAATACATCATAACTTTTCTAAAGAGACACAATTTGTCTAATGACTAGCGATTTCACTTGGTATGTGTGAAAGGTTCAATCAAAAAAGGAGCTCAAAAAGTTACAGTGTTGAGCTGGCTTTAATTCTGGAGACGAAAGTATGAATTATGGTGAAGGGAACTCGTTGAACAGACCAACGAGTTCTTAAATTAAAAGCCATCAAACAGACCTAGGGATGTTGAACCGCAGGAATTCATATTTAATGGAGCACAAACTTTCTTACTCATATCCACAAAAAAACATTATTATGTATTACATATTGTTATTTTCTATACAACAATTAAGCTTGTAATAACCACTTGTTTCTCGCCAACTATAAAGTGTTCAAATTTAAAACGAAATTTCTTTAGCATTTGGCAAGGTAGAACACTGCCACGTTCCTAGAAATGCAATCTGCTCGCTTAAATGCGAAAAACTGTTTGGTTGACAATCGATTTAGAATGAGGCAATGTTCCCTCTATGTAATGTTAAGACTTTATAAATAATATTTTTGGTTTGTTTCGAGTAATAAAAATTGTAAAATGATTGTGCAATATTTGTGTACCGTAGTGAAATTGATAAATATTTTGTACTCTTGTATGTGGTACAGCAGTTTAATGTATTAGGGATATATTCAACTAAACCTTTTAATAAAAATAATCTAATTATTGTCACCTCTCACATGGAAGTGTCAACAGAGGATAGTAAGGGAAATGTCCCCCACAATGGAGTAATTTCACAGTGTTTTAGGCTCACAACACTCAAGAGGTCGCAACTATATTCAGATTTTGAACAATTGTTACTATTTCTTAGCCAGTAGGTTATAAGAAGTATAGGGTAATAAGAAGTAGGGGTAATAAGAAGTATGGGGTAAGTTTGGTAAATGTCAAAATATCTACTTCCGTTTTTTATGACTGATCACGTTTATAAACTAAGGAAACAGAAAAGTGATTTTTGACATGCCGGCCATCCATCGTCGGAGTCTGACGTAAGCAATATAGCAACCACAAAAATGAAGATAAGGACATGATATTTGGTGTAGAACAATAGTTTGCTCACACAGAACCTTATTGAAATTCAGAATATAAAATGTCAAAATGGCGGCCATTTTAAACAGTTTTTTTCCATATCCCATGTTTTATTCAACTTATTACAATCGTCAAAACTAGATTTTAATTGTGCATGCAATGGTACTTAACCTAACCTAACCTGTCTCCTCTATGATGACAAATAGAGTTGTTGTCCAAAATGTAATTTCTAAACCTGAACTTCAAGAAAAAGCGATATGGTCATTGAGGGGCTTTAATAGCCACACGAATATCACATTTTCATTGGAGGTTACAGTTCGAAATTACATTTTGGAAGATAACTGCTATTTGTTACCGTAGAGGGGAGAGGTTAGGTTAGGTTAAGTACCATTCTATGCAGAATTGAAATTCGCAAATTTGTATCTAATTTAGTATGTTATAAGTTGAACAACATGCGAGATATGAACGGAAAACAGTTTAAAATGCTCACCATTTTGATATTTCCAATTCTATTTTACTGAATTTCAATAACGTTCTATATGAGCACACTATAGTCTCACTAAGTTTCGCGTTCTCATATTAATTTTTTGCGGACCCTATCGTGCTTACATACAACTACAATGGACAGACAGCATGTCAAAACTGAATTTTTCTATTTCATGAGGTCATGAAACGTGAAAAAAACAGAGGATAAAATTTTTGATGATTAACAAACTTACTGGCTAACTAAAAATCAAGAATAAAGTATTTCCTGTTACTCAAAGGAGAGGAGATAAAGGAGCAAAGGAGAGACTCTGACGTGAGGAAAGTTTTTGTTTAAATAATTTGTTTGACTGTGAAATTATTCAAAGACATAAGGGACGCGTTTGACATGCAGAAGCAAAGGTCTTTAAATTGTAGGCTTCCATAGTACTGAACCTCCTTCATTTGTCCTTTGTTCAACCTTGTATAAATAATTATCATGTCATTAAAACAGAATAAATAAACCAAAACATATTTCTGTTTGCATTATACGTTAGTTAGAAAGGAAGGAAGTACTTTTAAAACTAAATATAGGTGAGGGCTTTTAAGTAAATGGATATTAACTTCAAGCAAATCCTAAATCTATCTTGGATAGGAATTCCATCAAAATAATTTTAAATACGAATTTAGTACACCATCAGTGTACGAAGTATAGGATCAGTTTGGTAAACCCAAACAATTTGGAATTCGACGGCAGCGAGTGGAGACTCCTTTACTAGTGTAAAACATCGACACCCTCCAGGACTGAGACACCGACACAAGGGTAACGAGTGGAGACTCCTTTACTAGTGTACAACATCGACACCCTCCAGGACTGAGACACCGACACAAGGGTAACGAGTGGAGACTCCTTTACTAGTGTAAAACATCGACACCCTCCAGGACTGAGACACCGACACAAGGGTAACGAGTGGAGACTCCTTTACTAGTGTAAAACATTGACTCCCTCCAGGACTGAGACACCGACACAAGGGTAACGAGTGGAGACTCCTTTACTAGTGTAAAACATCGACACCCTCCAGGACTGAGACACCGACACAAGGGTAACGAGTGGAGACTCCTTTACTAGTGTAAAACATTGACTCCCTCCAGGACTGAGACATCGACACAAGGGTAACGAGTGGAGACTCCTTTACTAGTGTAAAACATCGACTCCCTCCAGGACTGAGACACCGACACAAGGGTAACGAGTGGAGACTCCTTTACTAGTGTAAAACATTGACACCCTCCAGGACTGAGACACCGACACAAGGGTAACGAGTGGAGACTCCTTTACTAGTGTACAACATCGACACCCTCCAGGACTGAGACACCGACACAAGGGTAACGAGTGGAGACTCCTTTACAAGTGTAAAACATCGACACCCTCCAGGACTGAGACACCGACACAAGGGTAACGAGTGGAGACTCCTTTACTAGTGTAAAGCATCGACACCCTCCAGGACTGAGACACCGACACAAGGGTAACGAGTGGAGACTCCTTTACTAGTGTAAAACATTGACTCCCTCCAGGACTGAGACACCGACACAAGGGTAACGAGTGGAGACTCCTTTACTAGTGTAAAACATCGACACCCTCCAGGACTGAGACACCGACACAAGGGTAGCGAGTGGAGACTCCTTTACTAGTGTAAAACATCGACTCCCTCCAGGACTGAGACACCGACACAAGGGTAACGAGTGGAGACTCCTTTACTAGTGTAAAACATTGACTCCCTCCAGGACTGAGACACCGACACAAGGGTAACGAGTGGAGACTCCTTTACTAGTGTAAAACATCGACACCCTCCAGGACTGAGACACCGACACAAGGGTAGCGAGTGGAGACTCCTTTACTAGTGTAAAACATTGACTCCCTCCAGGACTGAGACACCGACACAAGGGTAACGAGTGGAGACTCCTTTACTAGTGTAAAACATTGACTCCCTCCAGGACTGAGACACCGACACAAGGGTAACGAGTGGAGACTCCTTTACTAGTGTAAAACATCGACACCCTCCAGGACTGAGACACCGACACAAGGGTAGCGAGTGGAGACTCCTTTACTAGTGTAAAACATTGACTCCCTCCAGGACTGAGACACCGACACAAGGGTAACGAGTGGAGACTCCTTTACTAGTGTAAAACATCGACTCCCTCCAGGACTGAGACACCGACACAAGGGTAACGAGTGGAGAATCCTTTACTAGTGTAAAACATCGACACCCTCCAGGACTGAGACACCGACACAAGGGTAACGAGTGGAGACTCCTTTACTAGTGTAAAACATCGACACCCTCCAGGACTGAGACACCGACACAAGGGTAACGAGTGGAGACTCCTTTACTAGTGTAAAACATTGACTCCCTCCAGGACTGAGACACCGACACAAGGGTAACGAGTGGAGACTCCTTTACTAGTGTAAAACATCGACACCCTCCAGGACTGAGACACCGACACAAGGGTAACGAGTGGAGACTCCTTTACTAGTGTAAAACATTGACTCCCTCCAGGACTGAGACATCGACACAAGGGTAACGAGTGGAGACTCCTTTACTAGTGTAAAACATCGACTCCCTCCAGGACTGAGACACCGACACAAGGGTAACGAGTGGAGACTCCTTTACTAGTGTAAAACATTGACACCCTCCAGGACTGAGACACCGACACAAGGGTAACGAGTGGAGACTCCTTTACTAGTGTACAACATCGACACCCTCCAGGACTGAGACACCGACACAAGGGTAACGAGTGGAGACTCCTTTACAAGTGTAAAACATCGACACCCTCCAGGACTGAGACACCGACACAAGGGTAACGAGTGGAGACTCCTTTACTAGTGTAAAGCATCGACACCCTCCAGGACTGAGACACCGACACAAGGGTAACGAGTGGAGACTCCTTTACTAGTGTAAAACATTGACTCCCTCCAGGACTGAGACACCGACACAAGGGTAACGAGTGGAGACTCCTTTACTAGTGTAAAACATTGACTCCCTCCAGGACTGAGACACCGACACAAGGGTAACGAGTGGAGACTCCTTTACTAGTGTACAACATCGACACCCTCCAGGACTGAGACACCGACACAAGGGTAACGAGTGGAGACTCCTTTACTAGTGTAAAGCATCGACACCCTCCAGGACTGAGACACCGACACAAGGGTAACGAGTGGAGACTCCTTTACTAGTGTAAAACATTGACTCCCTCCAGGACTGAGACACCGACACAAGGGTAACGAGTGGAGACTCCTTTACTAGTGTAAAACATCGACACCCTCCAGGACTGAGACACCGACACAAGGGTAACGAGTGGAGACTCCTTTACTAGTGTAAAACATTGACTCCCTCCAGGACTGAGACACCGACACAAGGGTAACGAGTGGAGACTCCTTTACTAGTGTAAAACATCGACACCCTCCAGGACTGAGACACCGACACAAGGGTAACGAGTGGAGACTCCTTTACTAGTGTAAAACATTGACTCCCTCCAGGACTGAGACACCGACACAAGGGTAACGAGTGGAGACTCCTTTACTAGTGTAAAACATCGACACCCTCCAGGACTGAGACACCGACACGAGGGTAGCGAGTGAAGACTCCTTTACTAGTGTACAACATCGACGCCTTCCAGGATTGAGCACTGACACAAGCAAAGCAAGTGGAGACTTTTTAACATATATAGTATTTAAAAGTTTTCAGAATTCAGGAGCTTATTCCTAACATCAAAACGAATGTCTATATAAACATATTTCCTAAAATGCTTAGTTTTCTATCTAGCCACCATTTTGTGTTTTAAAAAAAAAATCATATCTTTTTAATGTTAAATGATATGTAGTTGAAATAATGCATGACACTTTATAATAAAGACCCAATTTGAGAAAAATAATCAACTGATTTCCTTTAATCATTTCAAAATGTCGCCTTTTTAAACTTTTTAACGTCAAATATCTAGAAATCCATTAATTTTACAAAATATTTTCTTTTTTTAAAGACAAATAAAATTTTTCTAGGACAACTGAGCTATCGACAAAAACTGAAAACATTGGTAATTGGCTAAAACAACCAATATTAGTCTACATTTTGAAGAAATACATTTTTGGTGTTTAACTGTATAACCCCTTTGAATATACAGAATTTATAACAGCAATTCAAAACCCAGTTGGTTGCATTAGAAAACATTAATTTACCTGTCATATTATTTTCAACATACTAACTTATTTATGAGAATGTACAAACGATATCAGTGTGAATATGCGGCGAAGCGTGTAGTTTTAAATGTAAATAAAATAATCTCTAATGAAATACTTGTGTATTGTAACTCAGTGTGGGAGGGGGAGGGGGTAGGAATCGATACTGTGTCAACATTTAGTCGAGTGTAAAGCTTTCCTGTACATTTCCAGTCTAGTATTATATTTATATTTAATACAGTTCACTAATTAGCATTAGTGAATGCTCCATTAATTGCAGCTGTTAATAATAATACTGGTATACATTAATAAGCTGAGGAAATTAATGTTTGTAAAGGGTTTGACTAGATTCAAATATTGATTTTTTATAAATTGTGTTAGTTTGTTAGAGTCTGTAGGTAAAACCAAGGGGCACTATAACTTAACGCGAGTGTCTGTAAGTCATAATTAGTCTACACAGACATAACGATACATCCTATACAATTAAAACTTTGCATTTATATTCTTTGTATTGTCCCACATATAGGAAAATATAGCGATAAACAAAACATTCCCTTGGGCTAGTAAAGGGGTAAAAATAATCGAGTTAAATATGTTTAAAAAAATATTATGTATGTTGTATCAAATAAAACTAGAAGTTATTCTGATTACGAATATGTGTGTTTTATTGAAGGAAAAATGAATATGTTGCCGCTATGGCAAACTTAAAGTGTCAGATATCATGTCCCCCCCCTTCTATTTGAACATGGCGTGACCTACAAATTAACAAACAATAATTTGGATTTGAAATTAAATTCCAGTGCAAAATCATATATAATAGCTTTTTTTTGATGACGAATACAACTATTTAACCAAAATAATGAGAAGTAGGCCTACTTAGTGTATAAAGTTTCGAAAGCAGTTTTTGAGAGATGTGAGACAAACAATTCAATAGCCATTAATAGATGGATTGTGTTTTCATTAATAAATTTTATTAGGGTCCATAAGTAAAACCAAGGACCCTTATAATTTCACGCATGTGTTTCTACAATTTAAATTGCTGCTTAAAGGATAACTGTCCCTAAAGTTGCCTACTGAGCCAAAGTTGTTTGGTGTAAATGTAACACAATTTGTTTAGCGGTTGACTAATCAGTGCTCTCACTTCACAAGTGAGAAGTTCCGAGTTCAATCCCCCTGGGAGCTCAGACAAAAGTGATAGTGTAGAGTTGAAATTTTTGTTGAAGGATCCAGTTTGAGTCAACCTATTCATGACCACCTTTCACAGCATTTCGTTAAATCACACTTACATTTCAAATTTGATCAAAATAATCGTAACCTCAAGAGCGTTTACCTACACGTATTTATACAGGATGATATTTTATCATGGTTACTACTGATCTCATAAACAATTGATATTATGAAAAACTTCAAATGAGGGACCTCTGTTAATTTTCATAGAATTTAAAATTAGTTTTGAAAAATTGCATTTCTGATTCACACCAAATTTTAAAACTTTTTATCCTTTCTTTAGTATTTTTTGATAAACTCACTAGTTTAGGAGTTTGCAAAAGTTGGAAGTTTATTGCATTTCTAAGAGGTAATTTTTGTACTTCCCATTGTTGAAAATTTAATTATGGAAAGTCTAGGTAGCATATACCAGTGAAATAATAAAATTAAAATAACTAAATTCTGGAACAGATAAAAACAATCTCAAATCTACTGTAATTATAATCAGGATTTTATCTGTTCCAAAAACTAGTTATTTTAATTTTAGTCCTGTATTGGTATTCACACTTCCTAGACAATTGCCGATTAAATTAATTGTAAACAAAATGCAACAATGCGAATATCGTCTCCAAAAAAATGCACCAAACTTAATTTTTGAAAGGTCAAACATTAATGAAGGTCCTTCATAATATCAATAGTTTACAAGATACCTATATTACACACTATAAAATTATCACCCTGTATATTGGTCGGCAGGAATGAGTGGACAAACTGACACCAGATATTGACAGATTCTGAGAAGTTGATTGCTTTATGAATAGATAAATCTAAAGTAAAAGGTATTGATTTTTCTGGCTCTGGAATATCAGTCTGTTGAGGAAATGGATCTCATCCGCTGAATAGGTAGGCATCAGTTTTTCAAACCAATTATGCAGTGTACAAGTCTGATGCTTGTGATTTTTTCAAGTAAGAGCACAATATTTTATTCAGATAGGCAGTATTTGTGGACTTTGAGGTCGCCTAGGGTGACATCTATGTTAATCACCCTCAGGGGTAGTACAGACTTGGCAATCCCGATACACCTTTTTTCATGCAGTCTTGGATTAGATCCTCTTTTATATTCCCTATTCAGTCTCTCTTTACCAAGTTTTGTTGTTTTCCGACAATGATGGTATTAGATTATTCTAGGTCTTTATTTTATCATCTTTTCTGCTTTTTTCGTAAGGCAATAATGACCGAGAGGTTTTTCGCCTTTAAACAACAAAGGAGAAAATCTATGTTAATTGGTAAGTGCATAGTTTCATTAAATTAGCTCAGATTAAAGAACTCAAACTGATCTGGATGCTGGATTCTGGAAAAGCAGATGACTTGCCCTGCTCCACTCTTTTTAAGGGTGAACCTTAATGGGAAATTCGAGAGAAACAGATAGGATAATGGTTAGGAACAGATCCAAGAAGAATCATTTGGGTAAGTGGAGAGAGACAATAATGGTCAAAAACATCTGATGAAGAGAGACTGATAGAAGGCCTGTGATTCTCTTTATAACTAATTATAATAACTGATCAAATAACACTGTCAACCTAACCAGTACACCAGGGAACAAGCATTGATAATTAATTTATAAATATTTATAATAATTCACTGCACATACCTGCATTTACTTCTACAGATTAGGCTTATGAGCCGTTACACCATAGATGTAGGGAATTACTACAATCAAATATAAGGGTTAATTGGCCTCCTTCAAAATTGCCTCTAGCCTCTTGTAAATTACCCTGAATTTTTAATATTTGACTTGCAAAACTAAAAAGGACGAATGCTATTTATATTACGTCCATGCTGTTCACTGTTCTAGCATCAATTCTTTTGTACGTCTGGGTTTCCATGACTGACTTTGCTTCTCAAACATCAATCACTTTTGTGTATGTCTGTGAATCCACGGTGAGCCCCGGCGGCAACCAAGGTTCTACGGAATAAAAATTGCAACTAAGAAGACAACCATGATGATCCCAGGTTGCAACCAAGGCGACCGTTCCTCCTAACGCATGAAAAATAGACCTCAATGCAATCTATGTGAATGGAGGAAATGGCTGAGAATTTTGTTACTTCTCTTTCTTCTGTGAAGGGAACTCCAAATTAAGATATGAAGTCTTAGGTGCAGATACATTAGAACAGATAGGCTTGGTTAAGTGTAATGTTCTCAGGATGAAGTGGTGGGTAGAAAAAGTCCATGAATATGTGGACGTAATTTCCGCTTCATTATAGAATAGAACTAGAGCTTCGCCCACATGAAAGTCGAGCTGATTGCAATTAAAACATATAAGTATAAATGACCTATATTTTGTAATTTGGAGTTTTCTTTAGAGTTCAAGAAAATTTTATGGAAATCGTAACCACCGATTTTGAGATATACAAACTTTTACGACAACGGTTATTTTAGAGAGCTACTAATATATTAAGGGCTTAGTTTAGGTCATATTTGAATCTATATTCTAGAGACCACTTTATCTAAATTGTTACGATAAATTTTATAAAATCAGAATTGTGGTTTTTTTTTGGTCTATTTTTATTATCATTTTACTTATAAAACACTCAACTACATTCACTTTTCAAAGTAAACTCCTTTTTAATTGTTGGATAATCCAATCAAACAGAAGTATATTTTTATTTATTTATTCTTTTTTAATGACAACCCACATTGTAAGATGATAATTATTTTAAAGGTTAAACAAAGGACACCAGATGACCTTTAACTTCTGACTTACCCTACAGTTTAAAGACCTTCTTTGTTGGATGTCCCTTTTGTCTTTGAATAATTTCACAAGCAAACAAATTATTTAAATAAAACTTTCCTCACTTAAAAGTGCTTTCTTCTTCTTTATCTCCTCTCCTTTTGGAAATATTTCTCTTTTTTGTTCTTTTAAATTATTAAATGAATCAGAATGATGTTATTTGTTTTCAAGTTAATTAAAATTATTCGGGCGCTCACCTCTAGTGAATATGAGTTTGGGAATCCCAAGGTAATCCAGCTGGATCTACACCGTTTTCCATGTAATCTTGGGTTATATCCCCATCTTTCATCAAGACAAGTTATTCCTGACCAATTCTTGTTCTTTTCGAACCATACCACTAGAGTATTTGAAGACTAGGGCTCCTTCATTTTATTATTCATTTCTTAATTTTTTTTATAAGGTGATGATAGTTGAGAGGTTTTTGCCTTTAAACAATAAGGAAAATATCTTTCTTTTTTTCTGACATCAATGAGTGTTTCTTGTGTCCACTCGTTTACCAACATCGACATATTAAAATTTTGCGATAGCCACTAGCTCAAAATAAGGTATTGTGAATGATTTCAAGTAGTGGCCAATTTGAAATTTCAAAACAGTTTTTCATTCATATTCATGAAATAATAAAACCTAGTATCATTCAAATCAAATATAATAATGTATATATTTTTAATAAATGATGCATACAATTTTCTCATTTTGGAAAACTGCTCAGGAACACAAAATGACTTTCTTTAGATAGGCTACGTTAAAGGCTTGGTCCAGCTGAGCGCTATTGTTTTCCTAAATTAAGACTATACAGTCGTTTTCTCAATGTCTGTCTTTGCAAACCTCGTGTTTATTAAAGTTTAGGCTGACAAGAGCAAAGTGAGTAAAAGTTTAAAAGGAATGCATTGGCGTTCCGCCCAGCCAAGAGCTAAACAAATTAAAAATTTAAATTATCAAATATACGTGGCCAATACGACCTTGGGGTGAGTTTCAATTTAGGATTCATATACCAATATTAAAACACCTAAAAATGTGGTTTTACGTATTTGAGCGAGATCTTTTGTGCAGTATTAAATATAATTTAATGTGTTTAACATCGCTAGGGTCTAGTTCTTCTAGACACCTTTTCAGTTGGATAAAAAGTAAGTCTAGTCGCTCTGCTGTAATTCTAACCTTAGCAACCAACATTTACTATTAATTTTGCACTCAACCTTGTTGTTACCACCGTGACTTTTTGAGCCCTCACGGGTATTGAACATAAGTCATATACACAGAGAGGTGGGTTAAATAAAGTTTGATCATTTAAATAGGATCAACTACAAAGTTTACTAGAACCGAGGGAAGTGAATGCAGAAATTAATAAGAAAAACAATATCTTTCAGACTATTCATGTACGAAACAATTTTCAATTTAAACGTAGACAATTGAGAGTAACTGATAATAATAGATAGTGAGTAGAGCTAGATTGTGGATTGCCGCTTTGTTTACCTGTTCCAAATTGTAAATATTTATTTGTTCTTTTATTTCCTAATTCTGTGTATTTATTTACGCCAGAGAAATTTTGTGGAATGCTAACGAATGTGTAATATGAAATTCTATCTATTTTGATCTCCGCACACGGAAATATAAAAACCATTGATTATGAAATTTCTCCACTATTTTATCAGAATACCTAGGAGTTCAGTGTGTCATATTTCATCTTCTAGTACGTCCATATGTTATTTTCACTTTTTCATAGAAAACCCGTACATTTTTGAGAACTGGTGAAAAATACTTCTTTCTGGTCTTTAGGGTAGAGTCTATTTCGTTTCATGACATTTTGAAACTAGCACAAAATTTTAAGTTATATATTAACTTACAGATATATCTAAAATATGCCAACACCAAATCTGTATAAAATTGGTACAAACGTTTGTGCTAAGAAGCGACATAATTTCAAAAAACAACTTTTACTGAACGCAGGATGTTTGTCCATGGATATTTTAAAGAAATACTTGCAGAAGTTCATTTTGGTGAGTACAGGCCTAGCTATCCCGAGGGACTTAGCTGGATTTATATTTTTTTCCATTAATAATAATCAACTGATTTCCTTTAATCATTTCAAAATGTCGCCTTTTTAAACTTTTTAACGTCAAATATCTAGAAATCCATTAATTTTACAAAATATTTTCTTTTTTTAAAGACAAATAAAATTATTTTTCTAGCTTAAAGGACAACTGAGCTATCGACAAAAACTGAAAACATTGGTAATTGGCTAAAACAACCAATATTAGTCTACATTTTGAAGAAATACATTTTTGGTGTTTAACTGTATAACCCCTTTGAATATACAGAATTTATAACAGCAATTCAAAACCCAGTTGGTTGCATTAGAAAACATTAATTTACCTGTCATATTATTTTCAACATACTAACTTATTTATGAGAATGTACAAACGATATCAGTGTGAATATGCGGCGAAGCGTGTAGTTTTAAATGTAAATAAAATAATCTCTAATGAAATACTTGTGTATTGTAACTCAGTGTGGGAGGGGGAGGGGGTAGGAATCGATACTGTGTCAACATTTAGTCGAGTGTAAAGCTTTCCTGTACATTTCCAGTCTAGTATTATATTTATATTTAATACAGTTCACTAATTAGCATTAGTGAATGCTCCATTAATTGCAGCTGTTAATAATAATACTGGTATACATTAATAAGCTGAGGAAATTAATGTTTGTAAAGGGTTTGACTAGATTCAAATATTGATTTTTTATAAATTGTGTTAGTTTGTTAGAGTCTGTAGGTAAAACCAAGGGGCACTATAACTTAACGCGAGTGTCTGTAAGTCATAATTAGTCTACACAGACATAACAATACATCCTATACAATTAAAACTTTGCATTTATATTCTTTGTATTGTCCCACATATAGGAAAATATAGCGATAAACAAAACTTCCCTTGGGCTAGTAAAGGGGTAAAAATAATCGAGTTAAATATGTTTAAAAAAATATTATGTATGTTGTATCAAATAAAACTAGAAGTTATTCTGATTACGAATATGTGTGTTTTATTGAAGGAAAAATGAATATGTTGCCGCTATGGCAAACTTAAAGTGTCAGATATCATGTCCCCCCCCTTCTATTTGAACATGGCGTGACCTACAAATTAACAAACAATAATTTGGATTTGAAATTAAATTCCAGTGCAAAATCATATATAATAGCTTTTTTTTGATGACGAATACAACTATTTAACCAAAATAATGAGAAGTAGGCCTACTTAGTGTATAAAGTTTCGAAAGCAGTTTTTGAGAGATGTGAGACAAACAATTCAATAGCCATTAATAGATGGATTGTGTTTTCATTAATAAATTTTATTAGGGTCCATAAGTAAAACCAAGGACCCTTATAATTTCACGCATGTGTTTCTACAATTTAAATTGCTGCTTAAAGGATAACTGTCCCTAAAGTTGCCTACTGAGCCAAAGTTGTTTGGTGTAAATGTAACACAATTTGTTTAGCGGTTGACTAATCAGTGCTCTCACTTCACAAGTGAGAAGTTCCGAGTTCAATCCCCCTGGGAGCTCAGACAAAAGTGATAGTGTAGAGTTGAAATTTTTGTTGAAGGATCCAGTTTGAGTCAACCTATTCATGACCACCTTTCACAGCATTTCGTTAAATCACACTTACATTTCAAATTTGATCAAAATAATCGTAACCTCAAGAGCGTTTACCTACACGTATTTATACAGGATGATATTTTATCATGGTTACTACTGATCTCATAAACAATTGATATTATGAAAAACTTCAAATGAGGGACCTCTGTTAATTTTCATAGAATTTAAAATTAGTTTTGAAAAATTGCATTTCTGATTCACACCAAATTTTAAAACTTTTTATCCTTTCTTTAGTATTTTTTGATAAACTCACTAGTTTACTGATAATAATAGATAGTGAGTAGAGCTAGATTGTGGATTGCCGCTTTGTTTACCTGTTCCAAATTGTAAATATTTATTTGTTCTTTTATTTCCTAATTCTGTGTATTTATTTACGCCAGAGAAATTTTGTGGAATGCTAACGAATGTGTAATATGAAATTCTATCTATTTTGATCTCCGCACACGGAAATATAAAAACCATTGATTATGAAATTTCTCCACTATTTTATCAGAATACCTAGGAGTTCAGTGTGTCATATTTCATCTTCTAGTACGTCCATATGTTATTTTCACTTTTTCATAGAAAACCCGTACATTTTTGAGAACTGGTGAAAAATACTTCTTTCTGGTCTTTAGGGTAGAGTCTATTTCGTTTCATGACATTTTGAAACTAGCACAAAATTTTAAGTTATATATTAACTTACAGATATATCTAAAATATGCCAACACCAAATCTGTATAAAATTGGTACAAACGTTTGTGCTAAGAAGCGACATAATTTCAAAAAACAACTTTTACTGAACGCAGGATGTTTGTCCATGGATATTTTAAAGAAATACTTGCAGAAGTTCATTTTGGTGAGTACAGGCCTAGCTATCCCGAGGGACTTAGCTGGATTTATATTTTTTTCGAAGTTGTCTTGGGTTAGGTCGGGCTCTGTCATCTTTCTTATCAGGCATCTCTTGACGAACTCTTGTTCTTGTTCGCTCTGACATTATTCAAGGACTACAGGTTTTTCATGCTATTTTCTTCTTTTTTTGTAAGGCATTAATGACCACCAGATTTTTCACCTCTAAACAAGAACAACAATCAATGAAAGCAAGAAAGTTAAACTAAAATAGTTAATTGCCGAAGAAAGTGGAAAAAGTTATATTTTAACCTAACGCAGGAATGTAAAAACATATTTCCTCTACTACTGAATAGACAATTTGTGTTTATCTATCCTTTAAGACATGAAGGATAACATCCTGTTACATAACATGTGTTCCAGACCTCTAGGGCATACATTGACATGTCCCAGTCGTACTATCCATAGTGGCATTGTTCATAGGAAATTATACACGATAATACCTACTGTGTACCAGAACTGACCAGCCGTGATGGAGTGTACTATATAAGTTAATTCCTATATCTTGGGCACTATTGGTATAGCGTAAACTATTAATCTGAAGGAAAACTTTAAATGGGGGACCGTTGTTACTTTTTCAACTTAAAAATCTGTTTTACAAACTCTGAAAAATGGCCACAATTTTCCAATATGGTTGTCAACTGTATAATATCTAATTGGGACCCCTATTTTTAATAATTATTTCAGATTCTGTATGAAATGTTATAACTTTTTTATTCTTGGTTTATTGTTTGATAATCCTACTTGTTAGGAGTAATAAGCACTTAAAGTTTCGAATATTTCAAGTATTTCAGGAGGCAAAGATTCATAGTTCCCATTGTTGAATCAAGATATAAATATAAGTAGCAATAGTCTAGAACAAAGATCGCCAAACATAGTAGGTCAAAGGGAAATTTTAGATAGATCACAGTCACACTATAAAAAAGAGCTTACTTTGTAATGTAAGTGTATCAGTTGGAAAGAAAGGGACCGTTGAACGTCATTTCAAAACTGCACACTCAGCTATAGAAAAAGATTTTTTACCGAATTTCATGTTAAAGAAATAAAAGGTAATGCAGTTAAAATATCAACTAAATGCTCAACAATCTACTTTTGTAAAGACATTAGACAAGAATAAAACAGCAACTGAGGCATCATTTCGAGTTTTCAAAATTATCGCTCAAAAAAGGATACGAAGATGGTGAGTTTATCAAAGCTGTATTTTTTAGAAGCTGCAAATATATTATTTGACAATTTCAAAAGAAATCTGAGAATAGATCACTATCAAATCTGTACAGCATTCTGCAAATAGAGTAATGAGTACTATGTAATGAGTTGAATCTATGAGTTCTAATGTAATTCACAACTTAAACTGATTTTTATTGCTGCCATTATTTTTTCCTTAAACAGTTGGCTGTTTTGATGATTTTAAAATAACAGAAGAGCTGGTAAAAGTTTTACTAATTACAGTACATACTGCGGGATAGGACATATTTTTAGCATTTAAATAGCTTATGGATTTTGAATATATTCTTGTAAAGAAGATGGTGGGCTTAGCAACCGATGGAGCTCCTGCGATGGTAGGTGGGGAGATGGAATCCATTGCCTTGTGTCTTAAAGACAAGAGCGTTCCAAAATTTCTGTCTTACCATTGTATAATACAACAACAGTCACTATGTGGAAAGTTCTTAAGTATAAACAATGTAATGAAAACAGTTGTAAAAGTAGTAAAGTTAGAGCACATGCAGTTTATAGACATTTGTTCAGGGTACTGACTGAAGAGCTGAAGAGTTAGAATACGAGTATGGTGATCTATTGCTTCATACAGAAGTAAATATCCTTAACTTGCAGCTTCAAGGTAAGGATAATAATATTGGTGGAACAATTTTTAAGATATGGTTTCATTCTCAAAAAATTGGAGCTGTGGGAAAAATCTCATCCTGAATGAATACAAGGACTTTACCTGTACGAAGCAAATCCTTGAGAAACAAAACCCTTCACAGCCTCCTTACTACAACAAAGAATACATAACAATTCTTTCAGATTTGAAAAGGTCAATTCAATCATGTTTTCAAGACTTCAAAAACATTTCAACTGTAGCTCAGTTTGTCAAATTTCCTTTTACAAATATTGATGTTGAAGAATCTTCCACTTGTGTCATGCAACATTTTGAAGAAGACAATGCTCTGCAGTGGAGATGGAAGTGATTGACTTTCAAAATGCTTTCATTAAAATCACTCGCTTGAAGCTCTGAAAATATTTGCCATCATATTTTGGTTCAGGTTGATCTACGATTGAAAGCAATGTTCTGCTCTACGTATCTGTGTGATGTTTCTTTTTCTAATATGAAGTTTATAAAAAATAATAAACAGATTGACTAATGAACATTTGGGCAACTGCATACGAATGGCAGATGACCTACTCACCCAACATTAAAAAAATATATATGATGAAAAAGAGTACCATCCTTCTCATTAAACTTAATTAGTCAGATGAAAAAATTGTTCTTCAGTTCTTACTGAATTCTTTACAATGTTAAATCTAAATAGTTTTATTCAATTGGATTCAATATTTACTACAACTGTATGTTTATAACTAATAATATGTTTATACATATGTGATTTAGAAAAAAACAATTTTATTTTAGTCCTGATTTCTTTTGGTGGCTCACAGTAGATTTATGAACAGAAAGGTTGCTCAGTGGCTTCAAAGCTTGGCGACCACTGGTCTAGGATGTGTAAAATACTAATGTAGGACTACAAATAAAACAAATAATTTTATAGGCTATTTAATTTCTTACTTAGGTTATTCTACACTATTACCTTACTTAGCTTACTAATCTAGCACGTTTTTATTTGTTGCACAAATTATTTGTGTTATTTGATGTCCTGCAATAGGATTTCAAAATCCTAGACTATGCCTATTTATATTTTTATCTTGGTTCAACAATGTAGAGTATGGAATATCACCTCTTGAAAATGATACAAATGATAAATGTTAAAAACTTTAAGCGCTTATTATTCCTAAACGAGTAGGTTTATCAAAGATAACTAAGAGTCTGAAATATAACCTCTTGGATGGGGGGGGGGGCTCCTTAACTAGTAGGTAGGTACTAAAAGGAAGTACTAGTAAGAACCACTGTACTAGAGAATTTCTATAGAAAAAAAAATGAACTATACACTATACAAACAGCTCTTATAATATTATACTTTGGTATGAAGTCTTTCTTGAGACTATTTCAGTATTTGAGAGCAAGGTGTCTATTTTATGCTCTTTTTTCCATTATTTTTGAGACAATGTTGAGATTTTCAATACCCTGAATTTACCCCACTTGTCACTATTTTGCAAAAGTGCTTAATTAACAAAGAAAACTGTTTTGTAAACATGATTTTGTTTAGTAGGCCATTTTTAAATGACAGTTTGTAATATTAAATTGACATTACTAATTTGTCACTCACTATTCGGGTTAGCAGTACTGTTTCCTTTTTTTAATGAACTTTCAAATGATGTACAACACAACATATTTTTATAAAATTCCATTAGAACCTCCTCTCCCCCAAAAAATGTTTATTTCACTGTGGGCCACAAGCTCCAACAGGGCTTTATCTGTAAAGGATTACAGTGTTAATATTGTGCTCTAAGTCAACTGTCTTCTTTGTACTCAAATTCCTTTTTAAAAAAATAGGAGTATACGGTTAATTAAAATACTTCTTGGTTGTTATTTTAGAGAGGATCAACGTAGTACCTTAACTATGGGTTTTTTTACTCCCTTATTCACTTCAAAATTTTAATCCAACAAAAAAAAAAAAAAAAAATTTAGTATGGCATATCATATTTAGTACTATAAAATTTACAAAAATCATATTTTTAATATTCACCCAATCATAAGTTATAGGGGTTCGGACAGGACTTTTAAAAAGGTGTTATTTTTTGAGTCTTGAAGAAATAATGATTAAATTTTTTTTTTCATGGTGGAGACAGCAATTGTTTATTTTCTATCAAAAATTTGATCTGAGAGTACACACACGAATTTGTTTGTATGTTTTGACTTGACCTATCAGGGGCTCATTGATAGTGAGCTTTGCCATCCCGAGAGGACCTAGCTGGATTTATACCTTTTTTCATGAAGGTTAGATTGCTTTTTCATCTTTCCTATTAGGTCATACTTGACCAACTCTTGTTCTTTTCCGACCATGATACTAGTAGAGTATTCAAAAGCTAAGTGTTTTTACTTTATGTTTTTTCCTACCTTTTTATATATAAAGTGACTATTGAGAAGGTTTTCGCTTATAAACAATAACAAAAAGGAAGGATTTTCAATTATGCAATTATGATATTTTTCAATTCTTTTAATTGTCTTATTTATGAAATATTTCAGTTAACTGTATATATAAAATAAAATAAAACCCTAGCCTTATTGATTACCATTAGGAAGAGGTAACTAGGCCACAGAATAGGACAAAATAGCGCATGGACCTTGGAGGCATTGCACAAATTATATATCATTTAATTAGGTTTTCGTTTACAGAAACAGAGGGGAAATGTCACAACATAAATTTCGCTTTAACAAAATGGAATATATAGAATACGGTTGTACATGAAAGGATTTAATAACTATTGCCTGGCCATTTTGACAAATAATAAGCTAGTGAACTACTAGTCAGTTTAAAAACATTTTACATGTTCAAGTCTGATTTCAATACCATTTCAATACCAAGTCTGATTGCAGGTAATTTTTTTTAGAATGTAGCGATATCAAGCAGTGAGTTTAAATACAATTTTATGGGTGCCATAATGGTATTTGACATAAGATAACAAGTCAATTCGGGCTACTCTTAACCCTAGAACACTACTCATTCATAAAAATTACGACCCACCCTTTGTAAAATTCGGAGAACTCGTAGACAAAAGACGGACATGCTCTGTCTTTTTGTTTACCTTCCTGCCATTGTGAATAGAGGCCACGGTCTCTTCGGCTAAGTTCAAAGTTGAACCGTTATTACCGTACTCAAGCTCGCGTCGTATATTTTACGAAAGAATAGTGTTTGCGAAAGTTTTAACTATTAAGTATTTGAATCTTTTTTTTGTAAATTATTGTTTTTATATTGTTAGTTTTTAGTGTTGTAAATAGTTTATTGTGTAAATAGTGATTTTAGAGTTCAAAGTGTTTGATTTAGCTACTAAGTGTATATTAATCACTGCAAGGAATGTGATTCTCAGTGAAGACAGGACTCTAATTTTGGCATTTTTGGCATTCTACCTAATGAACTTTTTGTAAATCATTTTTTCTCTTTTTATATAAATTAAACACTTATAAATGATGTATTTTATGAATATCCGATTAATTTTTCCAATAAAATAATATTTATATTTTTTTCAGATTAATTTTTTTTTAAATGTACTAGTAGTGGTGGTAAAAGACATTTTTTTACAGTTAAAATATGTATGAGTTCATTGTTAAATATTTTTTAATACACTTAAAAACAATAAAGGATTTAATATAAAAAATAGTCAACACTAAAGTAAAGTTTAAAAAATAATAATAAAAATAAAAACATAATGTAGTAAAATTTACGAATGAATAGTGATCACGTAACAATGAACTAAGAGTAGTAATCTAGGGTTAAATATGTTGTAGTTTTGATTTTTTTTTAAACTTACTTTTATTCATTAATGCTACACCCGGCTTGTGATAGTAGCTTTTTGAGCTCGCTGAACATGATTTGGCCTAACTGCAAGTAGCTGGTGAATCGAGTATCATAATAATGTACATCGTTATTTAGAGTAGAATGGCACTTAAAAAAATTTGGATCCATATTAGAAAATGGTAACCATATTTTAGAGTTTGAGTTTTCCTATTTAAAGTTTTTCATCAGATGAATAGTTTATGATATATCGATATAACCCTGTAGGCTATATTATGAGGTCAACAAAAATGGTTTAAATTATAACAATTTATAGGACTGGTAGATATTTCATAGTCTCATTCATGGTATTTCCATGATTGCTAGAATTTCATTATTGGACATTTGAAAACTATTTTAAACACTGTTATAATTAAATATTTTAAACTATTTCAAATGGCCATTACATTTAAATATTTTTAACTATTTCAAACTCGATGTATGGGATAAACTTTTCACTCTGATGTTGATCTTACGGTAAGATACTGTACTTATGGTCAGTGTTATGCTGTACTAGCTCTGAAATTCCCCCAAAAATTATTTTAATGTGTTCAAAAAAGTAGGTAATTTTTTTAGAATATTTCACGAATTTAAAAAACAAAGTTACAAAGACAAATAACAAACAAAAGTGGGGAGGAATTTAAACTATTAAAATTTAATTTAATTTTTAGTCCTGCTAATATTTAACAAAATAGTCACAATTTAATAATTAATTTTTAAAAGTAATATTAAATTGAAGAATAGCTAAAGACAAGAATGAAATATTACTGCTGCAGTTAGCTTTGAAGCAAGATAGCAGCACAGATCAATACAACGGTTACTGTGCCATCTCTCTCCCAACATGGGAAGCTTTTCAACACAGTGAATATAGATATGAAACAGTACAATTGTACTTTTCAAATAATTTTATTTTTGTTCTTTTTAAAAATCTGTTTCTTATTCATATAACTTCTAGCTTTATGAACCAGGAGACAGTTTACATAATATGAATATATAGTCAGATAATGCTAATTATTGTTATTTATAACAAAATTTAATTGATTTAAAAAAAACCAATAGTACATAATTATTGATTGAAATCAGCATATATTTTTTGTAGGCCTTTTTTTAAATCTTACTTTTAGATATTATGAGTATATGTATGGATGCATGTGTATAGCAGTATGGTCATTTATGTATTCCCTAAGAAAATCATATTTATAGAAAATTACCATACAAACAAGTACCGTATAATACACGTCGACATAAGTTTTTACCAAATCTTAAACTCATACAAATTGCAAAAACAATTTTTGTCTCATTTATAAATCATTGCCTCTTTGAGACTTCTATATACAATATAAAGAAAGTATAGATATTACAGCTGACATCATGAAAAATTCAGAAGCAAAAGCATGACAACAATGTAACAACTGATTACTCTAAGCTCAGAATTAGAATTTACAACTCTGCTGAAGTAAAAACGTTGAGCAACTGATCTCACGGTTTGTAATACTAAAGCTGATTAAATTACTAGAGACATAAAATTTTGTTTTAAAAATAGAAGAGTATACATTCAACTTTACTACATCCAAAATAATGTCTTTGGACAACACTTGTAAAATAAAGGGTGCAAAATAATTTAAACAAAACAATTCACTTTTATCTTTCCAAAAAACAACAATAACACTATAAAAACATGAGAAAAATTCTATAAAACATTATGTAAAAAACAAATATTATTTGTGTTTAGCACAATAGCACCTTACAGCTAAGGCTGAGACAGCTGATTAGCAAAGAAACACTAGATTTCACAATTTATTTCAAACTAATGAAATGCACTAGGTTCAGGCAGACCTTTAGTAATGACAAAAATAGCTTTTCTAGATATTCTGTGTATTTTAGTTTCTTGAAATAGTCCCGAAGGAAGCGTGTAGAGATCATTAATTGACAAGACTAGTACCATATTGTCAGCGCCCAGCAACCCGCAAATAGAGTGGGTAAAATGAAGCAAACGATGCATAGCAACCACATTGAGAGGTTAAATCAAAAATTGATGTCAAGTTTTTCACAGAAATATTAATTTTAATACCTTATTATTGTTTCTTAATTAAAAAAAAAAATGTTTCTAGTATGTTTGTTGTATGTTGCATACAAGTGAGCAGAGCAGAGTTGGACATCTGCGAAGAATGGAAGAAGATATCAACGGGTAAGAGAAATGAGGGAAGATCTTGAACAATATGGTGAATCAGATTAGTGTATAGGTGAAGAGTGTTGGAGTATCTAGTTGATAGAGACAAGTGTAGAAGATTTCTTACGCAGGCCTTGGACTGCGCTTGGACTGAGCTGTAGTGCCGAGGATGATATGCACTATTTATAAATAAATTTCAAATTAGAATAATTTATTTGATAAATTACAACTCTTTTGGAAACAGCTTTAGACTTCTGTTGTCTGGATTGTTTTATTCGGTGGTGGAGTTTATGAGTCATAATTTTAATTGATTCCTCCTAAAAAGAAGATGATCTCCATTTTGTATGCCTTGGTTTAAAATTTTTATGTCTGTTGTTTGTTTTAATTAATAGCATTTGTTGTATTGTTTTAAATATTTAATTACAAGATATGAACAGTGTTTCTGAAATGTATGGTTTTTTAATCAGTTTGAAATTTTGTTATAGTGTCTACTGTGTTGTTTTGTGTTTGTTTGTTATATCTTATGCTTGTTGTTTGTTTTAATTAATAGCATATGTTGTATTATTTTTAATAATTAATTAAAATATATTAACAGTGTTTCTGAAATGTATGGGGGTTTTTAATCGTTATTTAATCAGTTTGAAATTTTGTTATAGTGTCTACTGTGTTGTTTTGTGTTTGTTTGTTGTAACTTAACTAATTTTACATTATCTCACTCATACAGTTGTGATTTTGTTTGAGGCGGAAAAAATAGAATGTTTTTATAATGGAGGCGAATCAATCCTTAAAAGATAAAATAGATATTTTAACTTATACACATACACTGCTAAATTGATAAACATTTTATAATTTATATTATGAATGTTTTATATATATGATAATTATGTATTTGTTGCTTTCCATTTTCTGTTATTGTATGTTTCAACTTAAACTTGGTTATTTATAGCACACATATTAGGTCTTACAGAACAATAAAGAAATGAAAAAAATGTATATATATATATATATATATATATATATATATGTTTGTTGTCTGTATAAACAAAATTGGTAGAACGGTTTAAATCAATTTTACATGTAAGCATGATATTTTGACATATCTCCACTTTAGATTAAAGCAATTTTGTGTTAATAATTCAGAATTTGAGAGTACCTGCTAAATCAACCCTAACAAATTTAGCTAAATGAAACTATAACGTAGTGGTTAGGCATTTTACCAAAAATATCCCTATGAGAGTTTTCTGATATATGTGAACAAAAAAAAAATTAACCTAGAAAATATTTTTAGAATGTCATTTATCTCAAAATTGACTATATTTATTTTAATCAAATCTGAAGGTTTAAAACATGAACCAAATGTTCTAAAACAAAAGAAAAGAAGATCACGATTTGAGCATAAATTGGAAAACATCAAATTAACCTCGATGTCATTTCAATAAAACTAAAATATTACAACCATAAAGTAATTATAATATCTGTGTTTAAAAGGTAACAAACGTGCAATAGTTAGATACTTAAATTTTAATGGTTTATAAAGGGACAATGGGAATATCTGAGCAGACTACAGGCAGCAGAAAAAAAATGTTGCAACAAGGGATAGAATAAAGAATGAACACCTTCAGGATATATTCAAGGTTGACTCGCTGAAATATAGAATTAAGAGGAAACATTTGTAACAGTTAACATATAACGAGGATGGAAGAAATAAAATGCCCAAGAGAACAACTGGAGAAAGAGAAGAAGACTTATGGGAATGCCATGGACAAGTTGGAAGTTTCAAATTTAGGATATACAAATCAAGGGAATAGACTCAAGAAGGAGGATCAGGTGTGAAGAGATTATCATGAATGGAAGAGGTTGTGCTGGATGACCCACTGAAGCAGAAATGACAAAAGATGATTATAATGATAGAGAATATATCTCTAATAACAACAAAAACAAAAACATATGTTAATTAGGCAAGGATGTATGTATGTGTATATGTTTACTATGCACATCCAAGTCTGATAGATTTCAGCAATGATTAATTACCACAAGAGGGAGCTAACACTGTAAAAAGTGTTTACCTCTCTACTATGAGGTTATGTTTCTGATTCTTAAATATAATTATATCCATTACTATAGCAACCAACTTAGCAATTGAATAAACTGTTAATTAAACGGTAAAAAAAAAATCTTAAAAAACCAATGTATCTTTATCTAATAATAAATTAAACAGTCATTATATAACATAGGATATATTGGACAATGGATTTGGTAGAGTACAAAAGACAAAAATATGAACAAAACTGTTATTTCACTTTGTGCTAAAAATAACATAAACTAAGGACATTTTCTACTTAATTTAACATTACAATGTTTTAGCGAATATTCCATCTGTACTTTGTAGAAATGCAAGGCCAATTTAAACCATACAAACAGAAAGATACTTAATTTGTAAATGAAAATACCGCAAAAGGTGATTCTATTAAAATGTTTCCTCTGAAAATATTAGGATGCTGGTTTTAATCCTTAATCCTCAGAGTAGAAAGGATTAGAGCTTTGCTTGCTTTTGTAATTTCAAATAAATCCTTTCAAACAAAACATCGGATGAACTGAATTTACTTCTCTTACTTACCATTTATAATCATTTGTTTTTTTTAAATTTCATAATTTATCTTTCTTATATATATATATCAGAATAGAGAGTGTACTGTGAAAGTAAAAGAAAATAAGTTTATGACAACTATATTTGTAATTTGATAGAGATGTTATACAATGATTAAATAGAGTTACTGAATCTTGCAATCTTTCTTATTGTTAAATTTGATGGTGGCAATACTGCTCTGTTAGGGCACATAGCTAATGTATACAGGGTGTTTCAGAACTCTTTTCGGATATATTAGGGGATTGTTCCCGGGATTGAAGTAAACACAGAACACAGAACAATCATTTATTTGTTTGAAACAAAATAGGTTGTCTCTCTGTCTCCCATTTTGTGTTTCATACAAAAAAACATCAAATTTTTGGAAATAAGTTAGATATTAGGTCCAAATTTGGTATAATTATTTGTATATAACCTTTTATCAATGTACCAAAAGTCATGACCTTGTTTTGTATTTTTTCAAAATGGCTGTGGTTTAATATTTTTAATTTCAATATCAAAAACTATTTATCCGATCATCGTGATTTTTTTACATAAAACTTGACAGTTGGCAACATGCCGGTCATGACCAAGACAGATTTATAATTTTTTAATTGTGTCAAAAGTTCTGATTAACCAAACATTTGAATAATTTAAGCCCAAAGAAACTTACAAATTCAATAACAGTTTATTCATTAGAATAACCATAAAACCAATTGGAGGTTAGATTAACAAAATATATTCATGAAAGATTATCATCATAATTATACTATTTGCTCTTGTCACATTC
The DNA here is from genome assembly GCA_963513935.1 of Aphrophora alni. NCBI lineage: Eukaryota > Metazoa > Arthropoda > Insecta > Hemiptera > Aphrophoridae > Aphrophora > Aphrophora alni. The sequence goes on along the minus strand of OY740769.1, from coordinate 96,940,936 downwards.
AGGTCTATTGTTATGGATGATACAACTGTAGGGAAAAATTTGTCATGAAGAAACTAGATTACTCAAACTGTTTGAATGTTAATCTATACTTTATTCTGAAAATTAAGACACTATTTCGTACAGGTGTTTATGTTTTGTTTAACATTATTTGTTCTATCTATATTAACTAAGTATTTTGCTCCTCTTCATTTTATTTTATTTGATGATGTGCCGATTAGTTAATTTCTATCATACAGATGTATGGTTGATATTATTATTAGCACAATTACAATCTACAAATTTGTATCATATTTAGATAAGGTCTAAAACATTACAAATAGTTAATATGTACAATGGGCAAGTTGAGTTAATTTTGTTTTAAACTCACTTAAAGTTTCATTTTAGGAATTTGCCAATTATGTGAACTATGATTTCATTTATCCGTATCTGATTTGGTATAGTGATTTTGGCAATTAAATGTCACATTTCTATAAATTTTTTTTGAATGGCTTTTATCATGTTTTCAACTGTTCAGTGTTAGCTAAATAAATGCAATGTATAGACAATATAAAATTGAAACAGACAGAGAAAAGGACTGAAAACAAATGATAGAGAGATTATCACGTTAGCTGCCGAGGCCTAATACGATACTCTTGCCTGGAGTGCCACAATTACCAAATTATTGTTCCATTATTATTTTTACATCTACCTATGTAAAATAATATAAGGCAATAGTATTTACTAATTTCATTTACATTTATGCATATATAGTTTCGAGACCGATCGGACCGAAATGCAATTTTTCGGCTTTAATTTTAATTGTAGTATAACGCTTAGGTACGGTCGGACCAAGGCAATTTTCATGTAAAAAAAAAAAAAAAATCTAAACAGGCTATTTCATTTCTTTATGATGGCAACACTCACTATTTTATTTGTCTAATACTTATTTTATAAATACATATTTTCATTTTACAACTGTATTCTGTGTGAATTTTTCATTACTAAACCAAAATGTTTTTGTAAAATTTTTAATTGGTCCGATCGTGCCGACAAAAAAGTGAAAATATCCGCCAAATTTATTATTATATTGAGTAACCATGGTAACGGTTATTAAAGCATACAATGTACTACGTCTAACATACCTCTTTACACAATCCAGAGAATACCAGAATTGGCCGATAGATTGCTGCACTATCCAACTGCAAGCCACAAAACAAAACATTACATCAGTGACTTTATCGGTCCGATGATGCTGAAACGCTGCATGTACATTCACCTTAGTTTCGGTCCGCTCAGACCGATATGGCAGCTAACGTGTTAAGAAACTCAATAAGATCCATATTCTTCGACTGAATTCAGAGACATTTTAAATACAAATATTACATCCATTAAAAGTGAATGAATAGCGTTGTAACGCTAAGTTTCCACCACTCTCATTCCAAGAAAAGAATCTTCTTTATTAATAGATATTACCTAGGCTAATTTTCATGATTATTTTTGTATACTGTAGCAACTATACCGGGGGAAACCAAATTTAATTATCAATTATTAATTACAGTTTACAATTTTGGAATATTTAGAAGAATTGTGAATATTCCCTATGAATTGAATTACCCAATGAAGATGACATCAATGTCCTGCAGAAACTGTCATCCATTGACAAAGAAAAAGATTTGAAACAAAGATTGAGAGGTAATTATTATTGTTACATTTAAGTTTTTTCCAGATAAAAAATAATGCACATTTGGAAAGTTTGGACAGCTCTTCTCTTTCTGGTTACTTGAAATGAGCAACATGTGTGGAAACTTCAATCAACAACTTCACAACTTTCCACAACAAATATTTTATTTTGAATAAGATCATGTTTCATCGACTAAGTCATCATCTTTAGTTGTTACATGTATGATATAACAATCACACGCCAAGAAAGCTTGCCAAGATGAAAGTGTCAAGAAAGTTGGTGTTTATGTAACAACTGAAGATGATGACTATAGCCACTGACTCTTTGTATTGTTGCAAATAACTAACTCCAGTCCCACCTGACCAATTTTAATTTGTATTATAGTGGGATTTTTCTATTTGGTTTCATAGGTCCATGGGTAGGCTGTCTCATCTACAACATAAAATAGATGTACTGTATTGTGAATGAAAATGTATATAAACCGACTGCAATTCATCCCATATTACTTAAGCTCCTTTACAAAATCGATGAGGATCTTGGGATCAGCACTATTAAAGATCTCAGGCTCTTCCAAGTAAAAAAAACTCCAATGTATGCCTTGTCTGTTTCATAGGAGCATAATCAACATATGTCTCTAATGTAATATTGACATGTAGGAGATATCTTGAAATTTGTGGGAAAGATTCATGAAGATGTTCAAAGCAAAACACTGGTTTTCTTGTTTTTTTTCAATAACTTTTTCTTTCAACTCATCCGTAACGAGTGATGGCCTTCCACTCCGGTCTTTTTCGTACACACTACTTCTTCCATGATTAAACATTATGCACCATTTCCTCACTGAAAACTCATTCATTGGATAATCACGATACACATGCGTGTATGCCTAAAAATTTCAATAGGCCAAAAACATTTTGTGCATACAGAAATGAATCACACTAGACATTTCATATTTGGTGGGATTTTTGATTGGCACCAACATTTTGAAAGGTTACAGAATAAACAGGCGTGACCACACAACTACAAAACTAGGCTCACACTGAGGCGGGGGAAGGAGCTAACTGGAACACATCCAATTGTGACGGTGAGGGACTGACGCTTAAAGTGATGCACAATCATTCTTTACTTTCCGAATATACAACCCTTGTATATACAAATCATGGTTGCATCATGCCAATTGAATTCTATACTACCATGACAAAACTTTCTTATCCAATTAGGAAAGTCACCCAACTCACACCAGCGGTAAATTTTATGCTCTTTTCTTCCTTTTTTATCTATAAATGACAAAGACAACAACATACAGGAGTTTTCACTGCTTATCAGGCTACATTTTATGCTACTTTTGTTAGTTATAAATCAAAATAATTATGGTTCACAGTCATATATATATGTATATATATGTGACTGTGAACCATAATTATTTTGATTTATAACTGTAGCAAAAGTAGCATAAAATGTAGCCTGATAAGCAGTGAAAACTCCTGTATGTTGTTGTCTTTGTCATTTATAGATAAAAAAGGAAGAAAAGAGCATAAAATTAAGACTCCTACTCTTATAATACTCTAATAGCATTAGAATCAGAAAATAACAAGGTTTAGTCAAGAGAGACCTGATTGGAAAGAGAGAGAGAGAGAGAGCTAACTCAAAATTACAACAAGAAAAAGTGTAGATCCCATTAGGCTCCTTGGGATTGCCATGCCTGTTCACACTATAAACCTTAATAGGGAAATATAATGGAAATAATGAGACGATTATTCAATTCCACAAAACAGCTTTAATTGCGACATATGATTCGTCGTTAGGAATTTTCAAGCAACTAAATTGAAAACAAAACAAGACTTCAATTTAGTTGCTTGAAAATGCCTAACGGCGAAACATATGTCGCAATTAAAGCTGTTTTGTGGAATTGAATAATCGTCTCATTATTTCCATTATCATGGAATTCCATCATGTACCGACTGTTGTAACATTAAATTATAGGGAAATATAAGAGTAATTTCATTACAATATAAGTTGTTGTTTTAAAAACTTTGTTTAATCTTTAGATCCAAATACATTAATTTCTTGTATACTAAGGATAACAGAAAATTAAGAGTGTTCCATCTGATAGACAGCTGAATCTTTATGTAGAAAATGTGCATTTGTTATTGTAAAAGGCTGTAAGATATATTATTTAAAAATTTTAATGATGTTAACATTGTAATGGTATATTTAATTTTCTGAAAATATTATTACATCAAACTATATTGTTTACAACCAAGTTTTTAATTTTTTTTTATTATTACATAATTTATTTGTAATAAAGTTAAATTACATAATTTATTATAATTATAATGAAAAGTACTGGGAATTAGAATGGTGAAATAATAAAATTGAATAGTCTCTTCATCAAACAAATTTACATGTTGTCAAAATGACTTGTTTCAACAATTGAGAATCTCAAAAAAAGTCTATTAAAAAATAAACTATTTTAATGACCCATAACAAAATCTGTTCTATATACAAAGTATAATGTTAGCACAGGGTCTGAGCAGAAGATGATTGTAAAAGCTCTCAGGTCTTTCCTGTGGTCTTATAAAACACTTAGAAAGGATATGCTGGGGAACCTCTGTGTAGACTTTTTGGGCTAGAGAATTAAACCGCTAACATATAATCTGTGATTGTGTTGCTCTAACTGGTAGGAAGTTATAATTTTTTGGAGTCCAATTTCCTGCCATCCTATGATGACCGAGTTAGTTGTTTAATGAATGTCATTGGGAGGACTAATCTATTAACTTAGATTCTTTAGGGGCTTAGATGCACAGTAGGCTGTAACAACAGCTGAGATGCTATCCTAACCCCATTTTATTTAACCAAGACACACAAGAAAGTAAAAACTGTAATAATTTAAATAGAAAATCAAATTATTGTAATCATAATAATAAGTGAATATATTTACAATATTTAAAATTTACTACTGGTAGTACTAAAGTTTAAATTAAAATTGTAACTAAAGCTTGATTATTAACAGTTATGTTTTTATTAATACTTAAACAGATACTTTACCATTGCAATGTAAATCAACTTAATATAACAATACACAAGAGAACTCTTAATGAAGCTGTAAATTATAAACTTTAAGAGAGATGTACATTGTGCAGTTAGAATATTATATAAACTTGAGTTGTAGAATAATTAACAAAACAAGTTTTAGTAGCCTACTGCAAGAACGTGATAGTTTAAAACAAAACACTCCTGCAAAGCATAGGGCAGCATGATAACAAGAAAATGTTCAAAGTGTTGACTGATATTTATAGTTTATGACCCAAGAAATCTGGACAAGTTATTTTTGACATGCTATCTGTTTACCATTGTCATATATAAGACTGTCAGTAGTAATAAAAATGTGGAAGTATTGTGTGCCTATACAGAGAAATGTGTCTATTGAAATTTTAAAACATATATATTACAACAGTTGATGTTAAAACAGTTTTTTGTTGTTGTCTTTTGAGTAATTCAACTTCCCCCTCCCTCCACTAGCAGGTCAATTGAGCTTATCTCTATATCAGTAACAATTATTCCAGACTTCGAAAAAAGGAAAAGTAAACAGTTGATACACTATACGTACAATAAACTAAAAAATTTGTTATAAGCAAAACAATTTGCTGCAAGTGTGACCGTCTCCACTTCTTTTGACCAGCTGGAAGCTCCGGCTGGCTGGAGACTGCGTACACTTTAGCCGAATCTTGTCAGGATGGCCAAGGAGTCGGGTTAGGACGCTAATGAACGCACGCAACACAAGTTAAATTAAACGTTCTCTTATATTTGAGCGCCGAATTAAAAGATTACAGAAATTATTATTATTTTATAAAAAAGATATAACGGCTAGATAAAGCCAATAGTGGCCGAAAAACATACTGTTTAATTTAGCTAGCACGTGGCCGAAAATGGACTGACCTCGTCCCGTAGCGGTCTTCCTTCTCGCGGCTCTCGGAACAGACTTTCACTCGGCTCGCTGATTCAAGCCCTCCACTCCTCGTGTCTCCCCCCTTCTACGTAATCTTGCACTGCTCAACAAAATCGCAAGTGCCAATTCATATTTTATTATTTTGAATTCCATTACATCCTAATTTATACTTATTATAGTTTTGGTTTGGTGGGCTCCTCGGTTGGGCCACACAAGAATACTGGGAGAATATCAATATGAATTCTGTCCAAGGATACGCACCACTAATCAATTATTCATTGTTATATAGATAATAGAAAAGTGTTATGAACATGATACAGACCTCCATATTTTACTTGTGGACTTGGTAAACTTTTGAAAGTCTGCAAAGGGCAAAAGTCTAGCAGACTACGCAGGCTATGAAAATACCAATTAAACTAATAAAATTGACAAAAGTAGTGACGAGACTTACAAAAGCATAAATTAAACATGAAAGTAAACTAAATGGATCATTTAAATTTAATAAGGGAGTTGAACAAGATTATCAGCCATGCTCTTCATTATGTCTGAAAGATGTAGATCAGCTGGGAGCGATATTAACAATCCAAATATTTTTTTACGCAGATGATATATGATAATTTACAAAACATAATAATTATTTCCAAAACAATCAAGGAAGGAGACAAAGACAGCCCCAATTTATCTGTAACTCTTATGATCTCTGACAGCCAACTTGGAAAGCATAAAATTCCTACGCATTAATAGATAGTAGCAAAGAAAGGGACAGCAAATAAGAAGACCATCGGAATTTGAATACTTAAGAGCAATATTTTTACAAACTAAACAATGATAGTTTAAAACCACACCAATTATATGCTTAATTTAAACTTACCTTAAGTTGTTTGGAGAACTGTCGCATTGCAGCGTCATCCCTTCTCATCGCTGTCCTATCAGCTTCTCCCTCGACACACTCCATCGATGACTCTGCCTCCGATAGCCAAGCCAAGAACTTATCCAATGATCTGTCAAAGTTGTGCAGCGAATTCAAGGCAGAATTGAGCAGTTTGCCACGAAGTATAATACTGTAATAAAGTAAATCCAAAAAATAACTATATGTACGAAAGGTATAGTATACTGGCATAACACAATAATATATATATATATATATATATATATATATATATATATATATATATATATGGAAAAGTAGATACCTTTTACTTGGTATGATGAAATAATTCCAGGTTTTTTAATAGAATATTTCTAATAAGTTAATCTGAAATAATTGTCACAAGAACAAGTATTAAAATAACAAATGTTAAAAAATAAATGAGAGGAACATCAGATGAGAAGAAGCACGTGTTTAAGTGCTGGAAATAAGTCTAATTTTGATGTTATTTTAAGAGCCAAATTAAACAAAGGTTGTCAGTAAATGTTTAATAATGATATTATGTTCTGCAGACTTAGTTTCTCTGTCTACTATTTTCAAAATATATTCATTAAGCGAAAAGAATATTCTTAATTATTTTATAGATGTTTTAAATAGTATGTTCTTTGAATGTTCACGAAAAATAAAACTAATTACATCTAGTAATGCACACTTATACTTTGAAAACAAGTTTTGCAATGGATAGTTATATCGCATAAACTACTTATTCATTAATAAATGCTCGTCTTTTAGAAAAGAAAATATTTTTCTTTTAAATAATGTTTAATTTCAAATGAAATTGACACAACATGAATTGGTTGTAAGCAAAAAAGGAATGTCCATTCAAGAGTGAACAGTAAAACAACTTTTGACTTCGTTAAAGAAATAGCTATTAAACGTACAGCATCATCATCACTACTTGAGTTTCATAAATAAGATAAGACATTTGATTAAGGTAATAAAGGAAGAACCTGGTTCTCCATTACATATTTTTACTACTAAAAACAAAACGAAAGTACACATTGTGAAATATGTGCTTGGTGGTTTCCCAAGCTTGTCATGGAAACCACCCGTTTTACAAGTTTTCTTTATCTGTATACAATGGATTTCATATTAGCTGTGTAAAATACATACGTTTTATTCTCTTTGCTATTAGTATTTTAGGTCTAACAGGCATGGAAGCTGTATACTGTATAACCATTACAGGAATCTAACTTTATGAACATCAAATTTTCATTGAAGGTTTAAAAACATACATGAGCAAAAACGAGTTAACCACAGATAATTTCCAGTGATATCCTAATTTACATGGCTGTTACCACATGTATATACAAATGACACCTACAGAAAGACAGTATGTTTGCACTTTATTAGATTCCTTATTCCATGAAGCGTGAAGATCAGTTAAAAGATCCGGGGTAAATTTCTTTGTTAATATTTTATTTACTCTTCACATATATTAGGTATATAAAAAGGACAACTCTTATAAGGATTTAAGTAAATTTTTCATACCGTTGGTTTTCAATAATCGTCATGGTTCAGTTGTCAAAGGCAGCTCATGTGCACATTTAACCCTATCACCACCCCTTATCTCCTCTCTGAGTTCTGTCCTCAAGACAAAGCTGCTCTTTGAAATGATATTTTGTATATTAATATGTTAAAAGTACTATAAAAGTTCTGTGTTTTGTTGCAATCTAGTCTAGTGTTGAATATCGGAATTAGAAAAGATAAAGAATTAATTACCAAAGACTATAGTCATTGTAGAAGCAACAGTTCAAATATAATTAAAATAGAAGTTTGGGTACGTCAGAACTGATGACAGGCCTATGTATTAAATTCTTCCCCTCACATGAGGTGAGATGCCAGTTTCTAATGTAAGAAGGAAAAACTGTAGAAACTAGCCACTTAGGCAGTGTAGAACAGTAATATTAAAACTGTGTTTAATTCAAACAAATTAAAGACAATAGTATGCATACTTAAACCTAATTAAAATAATAAAGCAATTAATTATCAATAAACTGAAGTATAAAGTATAGAAAATTGCCATGCTACTTTATGCTACATATATATATATATATATATATATATATATATATATATATATAGCATAAAGGTAGGTAGTATACAATAGTAGATGACAGGAGTTTAATTAGACACCAGAGGCTATCAAGTGCTGCTATCTACAGCATTAATATGTAAGCTTGTCTTGAGCAAATTGCATTTCCAAATTACATGCTTGCTTTATCATCATATAGTATCTTTGTTTATTCTATTCAATAATGGTCTCTGGAACCATTCTGTTTGGCATGAAGCATTAAATGAACTGAAATTATTGTTTGTTTTGTAGGATTTTATAAAATGTAAGAATTGACGTGATAAAAATATTAACTATGCTTTCATCTCATTTAAAAAAATTGTATTTTTGAACTGAACTTTCACTCTTTCACTTCATAAACACAAGGAAAGTATTCTGTTGGAGGGATATAAACAATTCAAATTTTTGCTGATATATCGATTTTCCTTCACCAGTAAAAAGTGTATTTTTTTAATCATTATAATTTTTTAGCACAGACGTAACTAAAAATCTGGAAGATGTCAGACATATGAAATTAAACACAAAAGTTGTACTAAAAAAAAAAAAAAAAAAAAAATTGTATAACAACAGAAGTTACCATAAAACAAAAACGCATAAATTCTCATTGTATTCAATGATTTTGATTGCTTTATTTATTTATCAAGACGAGTGAGAGGGTCCGGGTTCAACTCCTGCGAGGGTTTAAATATTTATGGAGTTAAGCCAGCTTTGTGGGGGAATTTGGAAGATACAATAATAGCGAACTCTGATTAAGAAGGCTATCCACACATTACCCGTCTAAAAAAAAGCTATTTAGGAGGTTCTATGAGTCAATAATTCAATCCTATGAGTAAATGAAAATTACAGTTATTGTAAAAAAATAGAAAGACAAAAATGCATTGCCATAGTTTAAAAAACAATGTATTTAGAAAATGTAGTCATACTGAAATATTTAATTTTGTGTTTGACGAGCCCAGTAAGCGTGAGAAAATATTTGTATGTGGAATGTATATTATGGACAATATATTAACAGCTATCTCAAGAAGGTTGAACGGTTCATACAAGTTTTTAGATAATTTCATTTTTTCTTGTTGTTAAAAGGCAAAACCTCTCAATCATCAACCCTTAATAAAAAAAAGAAAGAAAAAAAAACATAAAATAAAGACCCCTAGCCCTTGAATACTCTAATATTGTCAGAGTAGAAAGAAAACGAGAGTTGGTCAAGAGAGACCTGATAGGAAAGATGAGAGATCGAAGACTATATGGAAAAAGGTGTAGATCCAGCGAGGGTCCCTGAAGATAACCACACCCTTATAAGTGAATCCCTTTGAGTGAAATTATTTATTGAAGGATAAGCAAGATGAAAGTGTTAATAAAATGCCACGAAAGGTACGAAGTTGTTCCCAAGGTATAAATAGAAACGGTTAATGGCCTAAATAATGATCTAATGATAAATCTACACGAGGAATAGATCTCAGGAACTCACTATAGTGAGTACGGACATCGTAACGTTAAAATACCCTAGCTAGGTTTACACCTTTTTTCATGTAGTCATGAAAAAATTCCTCTCTTTCATCTTTCTTCACTATTATATCTTGAATAATTTTACATCTGAAATTTGAGTTTCAGCAATTTCATTTAACTGAAATAAGTTGATACTGAAAAAACCTCTAAGTAACAATTTTGAATAAAATCAACCAAACCATTTCTAAAAAATAATTTTGCATGAAGAACAAACATTTTGCAATAACACTTTTTACAAAAATCCAAAATGAATGTATAATAAAACTTCATTATACTGTAATATAAATTTTTCTCTCATCACTATATTTTCTCTTAATAAAATGGAAAAAAAATAAACATGAATTTCTTGGTAAATTAATTTTCTAATATCAATTTAACATAATAAGTTCAGTTCTTTTATAAAGCTTTACACAGAAAAATTATATTTTTATACAAAATTGCATAAATTAAGTTTCATAATAATACTACAGAGACCAAAAATACAATTAAATTACAAATTGTATTGTACATCCGCATTTATACAAATGTAGCAAAAGGTTAAATCTCAAGAGTCTGTATTGTTTGTTTGCATCCAGTGTTAATGTAATAATACAACAGGGAACATGTAAGCAAGCTATTATAACAAATGTAACGCAAGCCTCACCAAACATTTCCAACTTGCTTTGTACTTTGATATACAAACATTTTAATTATCTTGCACACATGCCTTCATAATATCATTTGGTCATCATGTTGAATAAAACCGCCTTTGACAAATTAACACTTTAAAAGTTAATTCAATTATGTTTTCTGGTTTATTAACAATGGAATTGATACAATTAAGGTTAAATAGTTTTTTTAAAGTTTAGTGATTTGGGAAATTATATTATAAATAGCGTGATTTAAAATCATTTACAATTTGTAATATAACACTAAGTTGTTATATAATTTCAGTCATTTAGAAAAAAAAATACATTGTATTGGTTTGATTGAGGAATACCATTTCACTCATTGAGCTCACCTTCTATTTAGCATATTAAAACTAATTTTAAAAATTTGTGAAATTTGAGGTAATTGTCAAATTGAAATGTAGCACTTTAAAAATCATATATTATAAATATCATTTAAATTGGTATTTTAAAAGAGTAAAAATATTTAATATATGTGAAAAATTTTAAGGACTCGATTATCTATGAAATAATTATTACTCTAGAGCAACCAGATTTGCTTTTATTCAACTAACTATGATGTCACTTATCACCAGCAATCCTTCTAGGTTATCTTAAGTAACTTACAAACATGTTTCAGACATTACGTCCATCGTTAGGTGTTAAAACTTATTAAAATTTTAACAAAAAAGCACAAAACATAATGTTACTCACAAACATTCAAAATATAGACATGATTTGGTTCCAATGTGTTTTAATACCCGATGATGGACAATAAATGTTCGAAACATGTGACTTATATAAGTGATTGAAGACATTTAAGAGGATTGGTGGTGTTGACATCATAGTTATCTACTTAAGTAAAATAATACTAATTCAAACTTAATTTTTAAATATTTATATATTAATTTTCGAAAGCAATTTATCGTTTTTAATGAGAAGCAACAGTTGAACCTATACACATTTTAATCAGACCTATCATTTTGAATATTGTTATGTTATATGGTCATGGCCAGGAATAATATAATTTATTTTCATTTATGTTGAATACATTATTCAAAAGCTTGATGTAACAATATGAATACATGGATAGAAAGTAGTAGATGAGTGTTACCATAGTGATCAGTACAAAAAAATAACAGCTGATTAGCATAATAAACAAAAACATAAATTTAGGTTAGGATAACATACAATAACTAACATGATGGTTTTTGTGTGTTACGAAAACAAACAATGTTGTCTATGAATAGAATATTGCATAAATATGGTATACAATGTTTCACAATCTTCCTAACACATTAATATGATGTAAAAATAACGATAAAGAAATTCAGTGATTGTTCCTTTACCCCAGATATGTTTTCTTTTAAATGTTTTGAAAATCCTATTTAAAATATATGAAGGGAAAACAATTCAAATAATTGATACACAGGGTGATTCAGAACACAATGATTTATATTTATGATTTATAATAATTATATTCTTAAAAAACTGGAGAGTGGCTAAATAATTTGTTATTAGCTCAATATAGCTTTAATAGCTCAATATGATGCAGAAATAAAAAAAAATAGTACAAGTATTTATATATATTAAAAGAGAGAGAAAGTAAACTCCCATGTACAGTTTTACTTTTGTTCAGTCCAATGTCTCTTACTATAAAGACGACTCAATACCTATATTTCCACTATGAAAAATAGCTGAAATATGCAAATCAATCATATGAATAGAGCTACATTCCTTTTGTACATTGATATTTGTAGTGAATGTAGAAGATGTAATAATATTCACCTGTCACAAACAAACACAATAAACATTACCTGGAATTGAGGTTATTGTATCGTTGATGAATTTGTTCCGTCATTTTCTTTATTCGACTCGTGTCATCGTCTTGATATACAGCAATCAGTTTTTGTGTTAGTTGATTGAACAGCTCTATCTGGTGTTTATATTGATGTAACTCTGCGTGGTAGGCCTGAAAAATTATCAACTTTTAATAATCATATTTAGATTAAAATGTTCAAATAATACGAAATAAACACTTCTCAAACGTTTTCAAAGACCCAAAAACTAAACCAAATAAAACTTTTTTAAAGCCTTTGCCCTGAAAATAGGTTACCGAGTTTTCTGTCAAAAAATGAAAATGATGCTGTCTTAGAAGGTTGAATATTTAAATAAATTGGGCAAAAACATTGCATAAAATTTCTCACACACTCATCCTCAAAAATGTCATTTCGGTAGTTGTTACTCAAAAAGTGAAAATGAAACATGGACCATGTTTGGCAAAATATTTATATATTTACATAGGATCTAAACTTATTTCACTTGTGGCATAAACATATCCTCAATATAAATTATTTGATTAAAATCGAGCTTTTAACAGAGATAATCAAAGTTAATTTCTTTTTTCCAATTATTCCTGAACCATAATATTTTTCGACTTGTAATTTTGCAGACATGTTTGGGTGGGTAATTTTCACATTTCACTAAAGTTTGAATGAAATCAGCAATCAATTTTGAGAAATTACGTCTTTTATAACAGCCTCATGTCTAATTTTTTGATTACTCACAAAACAACATTTTTGGAAAGATGCCAATCAATATGTTTTATTTGGCTCCTTAAAGAAAATCATTGGAGCTGTTTCAAGAAAATTTAGTTATCATAAATAACAAAGTTTCCGAGATACGGCCCACATACAAAATATTAGGAAAATCTGTCCACAAGTTTGAGCTGTAGGGAGGGCACTGCACTCAAGACAGACATCATTTCAAAAACCACTTCTTTCAACTCAGAGACCTCAAAATAGATATATCTGCAAAAACTTGACATTGATTATTTTGATCCATCACACGGCTTTCTCTAAAACTGTGTATATGTGAGAAAGTCAAAATGAACAAACCAATTCCATTCAAATTTGTTTAAATATAAAGGTTTATATCTCAAAACAACATGTCAATCTGCACATAAAATCAAATAAATATCTGGTAGTAATTTGAAAAATACCAAAATGAATATAACGGCATTCAAAATGTTGTCACATTATTCACATAACCCTTCTGATGAAGAACCAAAAGTTCATGTACAGCTTATTTTTATTATATACAGTAGATTCTCATAAATCCTGACTATTGTGGCGGACGGCCGGTCCAGATTCCGAAAAATCTGGATTTCCCGGAGACGGATATAAGTCAGCCGCGAGGCCGATACGAACGGTGATAAGCCGCACATGCAATCTCTACCGGCCCATGCCGATACCCAACGACATTCTTGACATATTGTAAACTTAAATATAAATAAAACTTGACACATAGCTGATATATTGGGATTTTAGAACTCAAATCTCAAAAATGATATTCGTGAATTAATTTGTTAGTTGACCTCAATCTTGATATTAATGTGTGCGGATTGCCAAACTGCACAAAACGAGTTCTTACAAATTACCGTAGAATTTACAGGTAAGAAAAATTTCTGTAAAACCGTTTCAAACAACCATCATTTTAGTAAACTTGCATTTCTGGTAAACTACTCAACAAGTAGTACAGCCAGCCTATGTTCCAAATTTGGCTGAAATTCAATGAAGTTATTGCTACTAGAAGGATCACTTGAAAAGACATAAATAATAAAAAAAAGTAGATATCAACAAATTTGAACCACAACTAGGAAAACTTTTAAGAGAAAAACATAAAAAGGATTACAGATGACATTCTATTTGATAATGGCAGTTCCCAATCTGCTATAATGCTCAGAATATTGTGTGTCACAAGAAGAGAACATAATATTAGAAATAAAAATTTTTCAACAGGAATCCAAATTATAGATCAGTAAATAAAAATGGACAGATATAGATGGAAAGATTTTGTGGTGAGAATGCCAGTAGAGAGAATTTTCAAACAAATATTAAATTATTACTTTCTCGTAAGTGTGGGACGAACGAGGAAAGATTGAAGCCAGAATAGGCAATTTGTACAAATTTATGCTTTGCAAATTTACGCAAATTTAAGAATAGGCACATTTATGCTTTGCAAATTTTGTTTGTTAATGATAACTCTCTTAAGTTTAATAGTAAACTTTATATAATTCAAATTAAAACATACCAAGTTTGATCAAATTTGCAGATTTGAACTCACATAATGTACTGTATACGGTACTAATCTGACTAATCTTTCCTTTCATTTTCATTTCCTTGAATATTTGATCTACTTCTTTGATCAAAAAACCTTCTTGCCAATAGTCTATTATAATTTCAAAAAGAAATTTTGATATTCACATAGTTATGATCCTTTAGTCATTAACATGAGTGGAAAGTTTTCACATGTACAGCTTCATGTCTTAAACTTCAACATAAACCAAAGGAGTTGAAGCTGTCATAACATATCTAGAGCTACAATGCCTGTCATGACAGTTTCTGTTAAGAGAGTACTGATGTATACAATTAAGAAAATCAATAAACTTGAGTTGAGAAATGAAAGGATATTGAGAGGAAGATGGTCAAAGTAAGTCAATCACACATAGTACAGGAAAGGCAGTTAAAATGGTTTAGGCATGTACAATGCATGAATGAATCAAGAAAGAAAAAGCAGATTTGTGGAAGAAACTACACTGAGAGACTGACTTAAGTAAGAATACATGTGAGTACTGGGTAGAGGTTAGGGCAGAAACCAGGAAAACAATGGTGGACAATAATTAGGATTTGTAGTAATGAGACAGCAGTGGAGATGATGGTTGGCAAGAGGTTACCCTGCATAGGGGGCTGAAGAATAATAAACCAGAGTAAGATTTATTTGAATGACAGAAGTGGTTAAGTAACATGATGGCCCATCAACTTATTTGATATTATATTGTCACTCTAGTAATGAGACAGCAGTGGAGATGATGGTTGGCAAGAGGTTACCCTGCATAGGGGGCTGAAGAATAATAAACCAGAGTAAGATTTATTTGAATGACAGAAGTGGTTAAGTAACATGATGGCCCATCAACTTATTTGATATTATATTGTCACTCTAGTAATGAGACAGCAGTGGAGATGATGGTTGGCAAGAGGTTACTCTGCATAGGGGGCTGAAGAAGAATAAACCAGAGTAAGATTTATTTGAATGACAGAAGTGGTTAAGTAACATGATGGCCCATCAACTTATTTGATATTATATTGTCACTCTAGTAATGAGACAGCAGTGGAGATGATGGTTGGCAAGAGGTTACTCTGCATAGGGGGCTGAAGAAGAATAAACCAGAGTAAGATTTATTTGAATGACAGAAGTGGTTAAGTAACATGATGGCCCATCAACTTATTTGATATTATATTGTCACTCTAGTAATGAGACAGCAGTGGAGATGATGGTTGGCAAGAGGTTACTCTGCATAGGGGGCTGAAGAAGAATAAACCAGAGTAAGATTTATTTGAATGACAGAAGTGGTTAAGTAACATGATGGCCCATCAACTTATTTGATATTATATTGTCACTCTAGTAATGAGACAGCAGTGGAGATGATGGTTGGCAAGAGGTTACCCTGCATAGGGGGCTGAAGAAGAATAAACCAGAGTAAGATTTATTTGAATGACAGAAGTGGTTAAGTAACATGATGGCCCATCAACTTATTTGATATTATATTGTCACTCTAGTAATGAGACAGCAGTGGAGATGATGGTTGGCAAGAGGTTACCCTGCATAGGGGGCTGAAGAAGAATAAACCAGAGTAAGATTTATTTGAATGACAGAAGTGGTTAAGTAACATGATGGCCCATCAACTTATTTGATATTATATTGTCACTCTAGTAATGAGACAGCAGTGGAGATGATGGTTGGCAAGAGGTTACCCTGCATAGGGGGCTGAAGAATAATAAACCAGAGTAAGATTTATTTGAATGACAGAAGTGGTTAAGTAACATGATGGCCCATCAACTTATTTGATATTATATTGTCACTCTAGTAATGAGACAGCAGTGGAGATGATGGTTGGCAAGAGGTTACCCTGCATAGGGGGCTGAAGAAGAATAAACCAGAGTAAGATTTATTTGAATGACAGAAGTGGTTAAGTAACATGATGGCCCATCAACTTATTTGATATTATATTGTCACTCTAGTAATGAGACAGCAGTGGAGATGATGGTTGGCAAGAGGTTACCCTGCATAGGGGGCTGAAGAATAATAAACCAGAGTAAGATTTATTTGAATGACAGAAGTGGTTAAGTAACATGATGGCCCATCAACTTATTTGATATTATATTGTCACTCTAGTAATGAGACAGCAGTGGAGATGATGGTTGGCAAGAGGTTACCCTGCATAGGGGGCTGAAGAATAATAAACCAGAGTAAGATTTATTTGAATGACAGAAGTGGTTAAGTAACATGATGGCCCATCAACTTATTTGATATTATATTGTCACTCTAGTAATGAGACAGCAGTGGAGATGATGGTTGGCAAGAGGTTACCCTGCATAGGGGGCTGAAGAAGAATAAACCAGAGTAAGATTTATTTGAATGACAGAAGTGGTTAAGTAACATGATGGCCCATCAACTTATTTGATATTATATTGTCACTCTAGTAATGAGACAGCAGTGGAGATGATGGTTGGCAAGAGGTTACCCTGCATAGGGGGCTGAAGAATAATAAACCAGAGTAAGATTTATTTGAATGACAGAAGTGGTTAAGTAACATGATGGCCCATCAACTTATTTGATATTATATTGTCACTCTAGTAATGAGACAGCAGTGGAGATGATGGTTGGCAAGAGGTTACCCTGCATAGGGGGCTGAAGAATAATAAACCAGAGTAAGATTTATTTGAATGACAGAAGTGGTTAAGTAACATGATGGCCCATCAACTTATTTGATATTATATTGTCACTCTAGTAATGAGACAGCAGTGGAGATGATGGTTGGCAAGAGGTTACCCTGCATAGGGGGCTGAAGAAGAATAAACCAGAGTAAGATTTATTTGAATGACAGAAGTGGTTAAGTAACATGATGGCCCATCAACTTATTTGATATTATATTGTCACTCTAGTAATGAGACAGCAGTGGAGATGATGGTTGGCAAGAGGTTACCCTGCATAGGGGGCTGAAGAATAATAAACCAGAGTAAGATTTATTTGAATGACAGAAGTGGTTAAGTAACATGATGGCCCATCAACTTATTTGATATTATATTGTCACTCTAGTAATGAGACAGCAGTGGAGATGATGGTTGGCAAGAGGTTACCCTGCATAGGGGGCTGAAGAATAATAAACCAGAGTAAGATTTATTTGAATGACAGAAGTGGTTAAGTAACATGATGGCCCATCAACTTATTTGATATTATATTGTCACTCTAGTAATGAGACAGCAGTGGAGATGATGGTTGGCAAGAGGTTACCCTGCATAGGGGGCTGAAGAAGAATAAACCAGAGTAAGATTTATTTGAATGACAGAAGTGGTTAAGTAACATGATGGCCCATCAACTTATTTGATATTATATTGTCACTCTAGTAATGAGACAGCAGTGGAGATGATGGTTGGCAAGAGGTTACCCTGCATAGGGGGCTGAAGAAGAATAAACCAGAGTAAGATTTATTTGAATGACAGAAGTGGTTAAGTAACATGATGGCCCATCAACTTATTTGATATTATATTGTCACTCTAGTGATGAGACAGCAGTGGAGATGATGGTTGGCAAGAGGTTACCCTGCATAGGGGGCTGAAGAATAATAAACCAGAGTAAGATTTATTTGAATGACAGAAGTGGTTAAGTAACATGATGGCCCATCAACTTATTTGATATTATATTGTCACTCTAGTGATGAGACAGCAGTGGAGATGATGGTTGGCAAGAGGTTACCCTGCATAGGGGGCTGAAGAATAATAAACCAGAGTAAGATTTATTTGAATGACAGAAGTGGTTAAGTAACATGATGGCCCATCAACTTATTTGATATTATATTGTCACTCTAGTAATGAGACAGCAGTGGAGATGATGGTTGGCAAGAGGTTACTCTGCATAGGGGGCTGAAGAAGAATAAACCAGAGTAAGATTTATTTGAATGACAGAAGTGGTTAAGTAACATGATGGCCCATCAACTTATTTGATATTATATTGTCACTCTAGTAATGAGACAGCAGTGGAGATGATGGTTGGCAAGAGGTTACTCTGCATAGGGGGCTGAAGAAGAATAAACCAGAGTAAGATTTATTTGAATGACAGAAGTGGTTAAGTAACATGATGGCCCATCAACTTATTTGATATTATATTGTCACTCTAGTAATGAGACAGCAGTGGAGATGATGGTTGGCAAGAGGTTACTCTGCATAGGGGGCTGAAGAAGAATAAACCAGAGTAAGATTTATTTGAATGACAGAAGTGGTTAAGTAACATGATGGCCCATCAACTTATTTGATATTATATTGTCACTCTAGTAATGAGACAGCAGTGGAGATGATGGTTGGCAAGAGGTTACCCTGCATAGGGGGCTGAAGAAGAATAAACCAGAGTAAGATTTATTTGAATGACAGAAGTGGTTAAGTAACATGATGGCCCATCAACTTATTTGATATTATATTGTCACTCTAGTAATGAGACAGCAGTGGAGATGATGGTTGGCAAGAGGTTACCCTGCATAGGGGGCTGAAGAAGAATAAACCAGAGTAAGATTTATTTGAATGACAGAAGTGGTTAAGTAACATGATGGCCCATCAACTTATTTGATATTATATTGTCACTCTAGTAATGAGACAGCAGTGGAGATGATGGTTGGCAAGAGGTTACCCTGCATAGGGGGCTGAAGAAGAATAAACCAGAGTAAGATTTATTTGAATGACAGAAGTGGTTAAGTAACATGATGGCCCATCAACTTATTTGATATTATATTGTCACTCTAGTAATGAGACAGCAGTGGAGATGATGGTTGGCAAGAGGTTACCCTGCATAGGGGGCTGAAGAAGAATAAACCAGAGTAAGATTTATTTGAATGACAGAAGTGGTTAAGTAACATGATGGCCCATCAACTTATTTGATATTATATTGTCACTCTAGTAATGAGACAGCAGTGGAGATGATGGTTGGCAAGAGGTTACCCTGCATAGGGGGCTGAAGAAGAATAAACCAGAGTAAGATTTATTTGAATGACAGAAGTGGTTAAGTAACATGATGGCCCATCAACTTATTTGATATTATATTGTCACTCTAGTAATGAGACAGCAGTGGAGATGATGGTTGGCAAGAGGTTACCCTGCATAGGGGGCTGAAGAAGAATAAACCAGAGTAAGATTTATTTGAATGACAGAAGTGGTTAAGTAACATGATGGCCCATCAACTTATTTGATATTATATTGTCACTCTAGTAATGAGACAGCAGTGGAGATGATGGTTGGCAAGAGGTTACCCTGCATAGGGGGCTGAAGAAGAATAAACCAGAGTAAGATTTATTTGAATGACAGAAGTGGTTAAGTAACATGATGGCCCATCAACTTATTTGATATTATATTGTCACTCTAGTAATGAGACAGCAGTGGAGATGATGGTTGGCAAGAGGTTACCCTGCATAGGGGGCTGAAGAAGAATAAACCAGAGTAAGATTTATTTGAATGACAGAAGTGGTTAAGTAACATGATGGCCCATCAACTTATTTGATATTATATTGTCACTCTAGTAATGAGACAGCAGTGGAGATGATGGTTGGCAAGAGGTTACCCTGCATAGGGGGCTGAAGAAGAATAAACCAGAGTAAGATTTATTTGAATGACAGAAGTGGTTAAGTAACATGATGGCCCATCAACTTATTTGATATTATATTGTCACTCTAGTAATGAGACAGCAGTGGAGATGATGGTTGGCAAGAGGTTACCCTGCATAGGGGGCTGAAGAAGAATAAACCAGAGTAAGATTTATTTGAATGACAGAAGTGGTTAAGTAACATGATGGCCCATCAACTTATTTGATATTATATTGTCACTCTAGTAATGAGACAGCAGTGGAGATGATGGTTGGCAAGAGGTTACCCTGCATAGGGGGCTGAAGAAGAATAAACCAGAGTAAGATTTATTTGAATGACAGAAGTGGTTAAGTAACATGATGGCCCATCAACTTATTTGATATTATATTGTCACTCTAGTGATGAGACAGCAGTGGAGATGATGGTTGGCAAGAGGTTACCCTGCATAGGGGGCTGAAGAAGAATAAACCAGAGTAAGATTTATTTGAATGACAGAAGTGGTTAAGTAACATGATGGCCCATCAACTTATTTGATATTATATTGTCACTCTAGTAATGAGACAGCAGTGGAGATGATGGTTGGCAAGAGGTTACCCTGCATAGGGGGCTGAAGAAGAATAAACCAGAGTAAGATTTATTTGAATGACAGAAGTGGTTAAGTAACATGATGGCCCATCAACTTATTTGATATTATATTGTCACTCTAGTGATGAGACAGCAGTGGAGATGATGGTTGGCAAGAGGTTACCCTGCATAGGGGGCTGAAGAAGAATAAACCAGAGTAAGATTTATTTGAATGACAGAAGTGGTTAAGTAACATGATGGCCCATCAACTTATTTGATATTATATTGTCACTCTAGTGATGAGACAGCAGTGGAGATGATGGTTGGCAAGAGGTTACTCTGCATAGGGGACTGAAGAAGAATAAACCAGAGTAAGATTTATTTGAATGACAGAAGTGGTTAAGTAACATGATGGCCCATCAACTTATTTGATATTATATTGTCACTCTAGTGATGAGACAGCAGTGGAGATGATGGTTGGCAAGAGGTTACTCTGCATAGGGGACTGAAGAAGAATAAACCAGAGTAAGATTTATTTGAATGACAGAAGTGGTTAAGTAACATGATGGCCCATCAACTTATTTGATATTATATTGTCACTCTAGTGATGAGGGAGACAGAAAATCAAAGCACTGAGAGAAAATTCTTGGAATGTTTCCAATCACACGGAACTATTGACAAAATGAAAAGAGTGGCATTTCAACAATCTACACTGCAAGACAAGTTAGATAAATGCATCTTAGGATTTATTGCTTATAGTCATTTAATCTTTTCATAAAACAATAATAATAAAATTCAATCCCCACATCCACGGAGAAAACAAATTTTCTATTACAATAAAAAATGAAATATCATAGTGAAGTGTCTGGATTTATAATCACAAAGATTGAAAGACAATCTGTATATTTCTGTAGAAGATAATGCAGAAACAAATATAACCTATAAAAACTGCATTCGACAAAAGTACTTACAAATGTTTTGTAAAATAAAATTAGAAGTAAATGAGAAATGGTGTTTTAAGACTTTTTGAAAATTGAACAAATCACCATTTAGAAAATTGAATTTGAAAGAGATCTTTTATGAGACACAACTTCTTAACACGTTTGGAGAAAATTAGAAGCTAAAGAGGACGTAAAACTTGTCAGACAATATATACATACCTACATTTTGAATTAATGATATTTTCCGAGTTTTAAGACCAGGATCGAACATAGTTATTTATTGACTTTATGAACAACACTTTTGAAAATTTCAATTACAAAATCAAAGAAAAAACAACTTTCTAGAACAAACACTCTACCTGTGAAGGACGATATTTCAAGGACTAAGTCATCATCCTCAAGTGATGTATTATGTACAAAACCTACAACGTCAAGTTTTTCATGTCAGTACTAAGAAGGTTTGTATACATGTAACAACTAAAGATGATGCGTTTGTCATTGAAACAATGTCTTGAACAAGTAGTGTTTGTTGAGCAGAGTTGTGTTTTTCTTCATTTGGTCAAATACTTGGTTTACTTATTTTCTGTTTTAGGAGAGATCACAAAAATGTATTTTCACAAAGATTTATACATGTTACTAATGCAAGTATGGTAACATAGAATTTGTATGTATATAATATCTATTATTACTTTGTATTGCTTTGGACTGTTTCAGTAACATACTATAAATAGCTTGATTAGATTGTATTCAGTTCGTTATGTAGATATCAGTACTGTGTTGTTTTGCCGAGCACAGTCGGCTTTGTAAGTGCTTCATAAATACATAACACATGACAAAAACATTGATCGCTGAAATTACAACTCTACTGGTCGCAAGATAGGAATAACCATAATGTGGTCACAGACAATTCTTAATTTCATTGTTGAAGAGATTTACACAGATTAATTCAAAGGGATCATTGCTTGTGTCATGTGTTTATGTATTTATGAGTCAGTGCTTAGCCTGGCAAAGCAGACTGTGCTCGGCGAAACAGAGCTGTATGTTTACATAACCGATTGAAGTCAACCTAATCAAGGTATAGTATCAAGGTATAGTATATATAATATCACTTGTTTTTTAAGTCCTTAAATAATCAGGTAAAAAAATATTAATAAATATTTATTTTCACAGAAATTCAAACATGACAATTTTTTTTAAATGTAGAAGTTAGTTAGTACTAATGTCTAGGTCCTCTCAGAGTTTGAAAGAAGTTCATTGGCTCGTTTAAGAAGGAAGAAATAACTAGTTTAGGATGTGCAGTACCATGAAGAAATTGAACCTTGGAGCTGTCTCCAATCGTGCAACTTTCATATTAAAATCTAAAGATGAACCAACGTATCTAGTATTGTGTGTAAAGTATTTTGTATTGAAAAATTACAAACAAAAACTTAAAACTTACCATATTCATTCAGAAAGCAGTTTACTTATTAGAAGGATACCTTCAATTGTAAATAGTTTATACAGTCTTTGTAGGTTTATTTGTATTGTGTTCTTTTCATTATACTGCATATGAATGACAACTCAAATCTTTACTGAAACATTGTTGCTATTTGTATAACAAATAAGGGTAAATATATTATTTTGTAATGGTGGGCATTTGTTCATAAACATTTATAAACAACACAACTTTTAAATTACTAATAATATTCAAGGATAAAATAAAGCAAAAGCTTAAAGATTCAAATTATTTTAATAATATAAATGAGCTACAATTGTTTCGCCTAGCGGCATCATCGGGCAACTGTATTACCATAGTGTATTATCAGTTGCCCGATGATGCCGCAAGGCGAAACAATTATTGTAGCTCATTTATATTATTAAAATATTTTGAAACATTAAGATTTTGCTTTATTTTATCCTTGAATATGGAGTTTCAACAAGAATTATCTGCTATTACATTAAAAAAAAAAAAATTATAATAATATAATATTTACAGGAAGTAAATTTATTACTTTAAACTGAAGTAAGTGACAACAACAAAATCATCGCAATGTTTTATGCATTCTACAAATTACATTGCTGTTTTCTTAAAATGTAAATATTTCACCTTGTAAAATATAAGTGGGAGTAGAGAAAACGAAATGTTACAACTCAATACTTTTTAAAATTTGAAATATTTTCTATACAATATTATTAGCAAAGGAAAGGACGATCCAGATTTTCCATCAAAACTTTATACATTTGTACTGATGAAAACCGATTAGAGCGATTGCTGAAGCCTCAATTGATATTGTTCATTCAAAATGTGGGTTATTTGTAGCTCAGACAGTATTGTTTTAGGAGAAAGAAAAGAGATGTATCTAACCCAAGACTATATGAAAAATGTGTTGATCCAGCCAGTTTCTCTTGGTATCCAAGCCCGTACTCACTAGAGTGAACCCCTCAAGATTAATTTTGTGAATTTATCCATTTCGGTATACCTAAGATCAAGGTTTTTTTTATAGAAAATATCCTTATATTATTTTTTTGTAGAAAATACAATCTTATATTAATTTATAAAATATCTGTTTGCCAGATATACAATTTTTCAACTCGAATTGTATTTAGCTGCCACAAGAAAAATAAACATTCATTTTTTTCAAAATTAGCTCTTAAATTTGCTCCAATGTACTCGGTTAGTTCAAGACAAAATGTTTTTGTTGCCATTTCATAAAAAATGCATGTTCAGGAAGTTATTCATAAAAAAATTTAAAATTTGAATGAATATAAATATAATAAATAACCCAGTACAATAAACTGAAAAGAAACTTACAGTTCAAGAATATCTAATTGACTAAAATCGAAAAGGAATGACTGTTATCATTAAAAAACATTTTACTCAACTACAAAGTATTTTTAGGACATGTTTTCGAAGCAAGTAAATGCTCTATTTTAAAAATAACTCTATGACTAAAACTAAACTATATGATCAACTAAGAGAACAATTAGGCCAAATGGCTGATGTGGGCATATATTCTATTTAGGAACTTAATGGATGTTCTGCCCGGCCAATTACCCAGTTTCAAACGCCAGTAAATGACCAAGTTCCCTACACAAGTAAAGTGAGGGGACTGGGGAGGTATAACTTAGCGATCAAGTAGCTAAACCAAATAGATACACAAATATTTCTTTATTTTTGTGGACATTTGCACAAATAAGATAGTTTCCAAAATGTTTCTGCCCTATTTATTTAAATAAAGTGATTTATTTGATTAAATTGTTTAGAAGATTTACATTTATATTTAGTAATAAATTTAAACTTTAACCACTTGGTATTCATTATATTATTTAATGCTCAATAGCATCACTTCCTTTGACAAAGTACAGTAATGTTTTAAAATTTTTTTAATTTTTTTTTTTATTTATTTATTTTTTTTTTAGTTTCTTTATAACATTAAAGCAGATTCATATGAAGATACACGTAATAATCTGATCAAATTTTATTTTAATGAATAATATTTAATGTACATAAAGCCGTTGTCATTTAGGAGGTTTTTTATTCTATTTTTAGCTGTTTAGAATAAAAAACCTAAAAATAGGTTTTATTTGTCATTTGATAACACCATTATCAAATGACAAACACTAATAATTATCAACAGTGAACACTAATATTCATTAGCTTGAACACTATACGAAGGCTAATGGATATATTGGAGTAGTACCTAATTTACAACCTAACCTAAACTGGATAGTTTATTAAATGATAAACTAAATTTTATATGAAAATATTTATAAAATATCCTAGATATTATAGAAAACAATATCGAAAACTAATAAGATCCAACCAGTGAAGCCATTAACAAGGCATTAGGAAAATCATAAATTTTGTTTGTTTTGGATTGTCCTGAGTTTACAATATCACTCAAGTTCTTACTTATATGGTATTAAGACATTTCAAACTGAGCCTACTCCTTTACATCATACAAATAACCTTACACTCACTGAGTCATAAACAGATTAACTCCGATGACAACCGGAGAGACACAAACAATACTATGTTTAATTTCATTTATTTCTAAATTATACAATTAAAATAATATTCACAGTTAAATTTAACAAAATATGAATTTTTCGTTCAGCTAAGATTAATATTTATTTTGTTTCCATTATAGCCTTAGCGAAATACTATGTTTAATTAATTAATTTTTGATCATACATTTTTTTTTTCTTTGTCGAAAGTAGTTCTGTCGTTTATGTTACTACAGCTGTTTCACCTCAACTGAGGCATCTTCAGGCATAGTTGGAACACTTTAAATACACACACTACACTTTACATACATTACAATTATAAAATTTATTGTGGTACTAAAATGATGCATGTCAAAGATTACTATCATGTTATTTTGCTTGTGGGTTAAGGTTAGTGAGTCTATTAACAGTATTGGAAGTGAGCCTTAACCTACAAGCAAAATAGTATAATAATCTTTGACTTGTACCATTTTAGTACCACAATAAATGTTTTAATTGTAATGTATGTAAAGTGTAGTGTGTGTATTTAAAGTGTTCAAACTATGCCTGAAGATGCCTCAGTTGAGGTGAAACAGCTGTAGTAACATAAACGACAGAACTACTTTTGACAAAGAAAAAAAACAAGGTTTGTTTAAAAATTAATTAATAAAAATAATATATCTTAAATTTGCTTATTGCTTAAAATATTCAAAATCCACTTTACACATTCACTTACTATACAAATTAATTTGTATCCCTTTTACATTACAATACTCCTTTCTCTTTCATATATCAATGACTATGGAGCTGTTCACCAGAGGACAACATAACACCAATTATGAGTATCTTGGAGCCACCCCCCATTTACTGAGAAGTGTTTTGGTGTTTCATTAAAGGATACTTACTTATTTGGTATCTCAGGTGAGTGGCCTTCAAGAATGAAATAATGTGGCTGGAGTGGAGTGTAGTGTTGTGATAGAGCTTATTTATTTGCTTATTTATTTCGTGATATATTTGTATATTTATTAATTTAATTTGCTTAATTTGTTTGTTTTTGTTGTTATCTTGTCGTAGTTATTGTTACTGTATTGTTAATACTTATTTTGTTTTACTAAAATGTTATTATACTACTTTAAAATTGGTTGTGCCATTTGTATACACAAAATAAAAACAATTTTAAACACATTTTTTATTACTCTATTCTCACAAGTTCAATGCTGCTCATTTGTAATTGGTTGTCAACTTCATACTGTAGAGTCAACTATTCACACATTCACCTTAGTGTGTTGACATGAGTTTCTAACTTAGGCGACAAAGTCTAATCAAAGCCACTTTACAATGTCTAAATCAAATAATTAAATGTTGTTTACAAATTATATCCTAACAATATTCAATTAATAGTATGGATTTATAAAATATTCTCGTAACTGCTCTAGAGAATGCATTTTCTATTCAATTTATTATCACAAGGAACAGTTAGGTACATAATAAAAATCAGATAGTATGTTTATAAATAGCTTCGTGTTTAAATATCTTTTAAACTGTAAGTTTTAAAACAGTAGTTCATTGTGGGTAGCTTTCAAATCTGCATCCAGTGTTACCATAGTTAAAAATAAAATACTTAATAATACATTTTTAACATCAAAATATTAAAAAAAAAAAAAAATTAAAAAAAAAAAATGTCTATTATGCACCTAAAAAACCATATGGGCTAACCTAAAATGTACAAAACATATAATCTGTTTGTAATACAAAAAAAAACTCTTAAAGAATAAAAAAAAAATTAATACACTTTAAATTAAAAAAATGAAAATAAGTTGTGTACCCTTACAGTTCAGGTTCAGTACAGTTTGTGTGCTGAACAACTGAGGCAATCTCATGGTGACGCTGTCTTATATTTGAATTGCACAAATAAAATGGTTTTGGTAGAAAATGTGGTTTTATTCATTTGGTGATTGTAGTTTTCACAAGTGTAGCCCATTAACTGGGTAAGTTGTGAGGCGACAGCAATCTACTTTTTCATTATGGTTAGTAGTACTGAAAGTCCAATTTAATTTACACAATCATTAAATTTCATTGTAGTGATTTTTAATCCACCACCTATTATTTCCATCTGGAAAAATCCCTAGAGGAATAAGTTGTTTTGTGGATTTACCATCCATGAACAGAGCCTGTATGAGTGTGAAAAGCAGTGTGCCATTGTGTTTTCATGGTTGTCCCCCAAAATGGTCGACTAACCTTGTTTTACACCTCTAGTGGCACCAAATTATCTTTGTTAAATAGCGCACACACAAGCGAAGTTGGACTTAATTACATGACAAGGCCAAAGCATGGCTTGCTAACCATGTAATGTGTTCGACCGCCCTTTGCTCCTAAATTATTAAGTGTAATGTGTAATGGTGTAATTTTTATTTTATATTATTGTTTATCCAAGCTGGTTAGTGTTGTTAATTAGATTGATGTTGTGACAATAGCTGAGAGTGACCATTCAACCTATTGTAACATGTTTAACCGTACTATGAGCACGCTTCTATGTTTGTTAAGTCCTTCGTAAATTAATAATCCTTATAATAAGTTCCCCTTATGATCACCTCCTCATAAGTCACCATACAAATTTAGTTACATAGTTCCGTTAGAACATAATTTATTATTTTAATATGTTGTGAGAATAATGAGTAACGAAAACTAGTGAGAATTAATAAAATAAGTACTTAACTTCTAAGAGGATTAAATATGAAATAACTGAAGTAAGCTTTCATATTAAGCATACCTTCTGATCTCTAAGTTGAACTTCAAGAACATCAGCTGTATCTCCGACCAATCCCATTTTCTCTCTTCGTGCTTGCATTCGTGACAACCAAGCTTCTACTTCTTGTCTCTTAGCTTCGTATCGTTCACTGTCGCTGAGCATAGCATCTAATTGTGTTTTACGTTGCATCACCTTTGAATTTGTTTCCTCCCAGTGCTCCCGTAGTTTGGTAACTATAATCAAAAGAGTAAATTATAAAAGTATAACATTTTGGAAATTATCTAATTTCATTACAGAACTTATTTCACAAAGTTTTAATGGAAAAGTTTAAGAAACAAATGGAGTACAAAAATTGTACCAAATTTCTAATACACCAATATACAAAACCAAAGAAAATATTTACACTTTCCAAGAAAATTCAATCAAAACACATTATAAAGTATTGTTTATCGCAAAATAACCCAAGCTTCTTTGATAGCATTTTTGTAGAATGTGATAATGTATGATCTAAGCAAAATACATGATACAACCAAATTGCATAAACGTTTTCATTCACCCATTCATAAAACAAAATAGAAATCAATCAGTTATTCGTCACCAAAAATGTTAGTTCTGTAATTGTCAATTAAAGTTAATAGTTAAATTAAATCATGAATGCCGTCATTGAACAAAAATTATATATTTAAATAGATCCTAAATAAACATCCTTGGCGTAAATCATATTGAATTAGAATGGTGATCAAAGTGATCTTTTGTGTTTTACTAATTATTTGTGAACCATAATATTTTTTAATTGCAAGGTTGGCACACTAATCTTCACATTTCACTAAACTTTTAACGAAATCTGTAGATTTGGAAAAATAAGGTCTTTTTAAACCAGCCCCTTGTTATTATTATTATTATTTACTGATAACCCAAACACTGGGATTTTTGGAGAGATAGTGACCAATACGTTTCCATAGAGGTTGCACTTGGACAAAATTTTATCTAAATAGTTTCTGCTGATTTTAAGAAAATTGTAATTTTGTGTTTTCCTTCTCATCTACTACTAAAGTTTGAATTATACAAAAAATAATAAAAAATCATGCAATATGGCCAAAATATACCTAGATACCAAATTTGAAACAAATGGATCCATGTATTTAGAGTGTAAAGCACTGAACAAACAACAATCTTAAGCACTTGATTGGACTTGAAGAGGCTTCCAAACTGATATAATCTCAACACCTTACATCTATTTATTAACCCATCACATAACTTTCTTTATACTAAGTGTATATGAAAAAGTAATATGATCAAAATCTGTGTACACATAGGGACTACAGTTCAATGCATAGAAGATCAACATCATTTTAAAACCAATTTTATTTTAAAATTAGTAACTCCCAAAACACATACACATCCAAATAATATCAACGTCAATTGTATTGCACATCACAATTACATTCTATACATTGATATATTGAGAAAGTAAATATCAATTTAATACAAACACAGTACAAGAGGAAGAAATGTAGTTATGAAGAGATATTTCAATATGACATAAAACCTTTTAGAGGGATACTACACAAACAATATTCTGGAAACAAGAAAGCTTGGATGACGCAATAAATGTGTTGCTACACCATTCTTGACAACTTCCCTTCTCCTCCATTATTGACTTCAAACTAGGTTATGTTCTTATTGCTTTTCAAAACCGCAAACGTACTAAAAATGATATTGAATTCTTTGGATGAAAAATAAAATATACTGAATACATTATGATGAAGGCTGGAAACAAATCAAAAATATTTACATTATTAGAATAAAATAATTCTGTTACATATTGACTTAAAATGATATTTTTTTTTAAATCTAGGACTTCAACAGCGTTCTGCTTTTGTAGGTTATTGTGGGTTGTTTATAGAAACAAATAATGTTCCTATGACAAGTAGCGTATTGTTTTTTTTTTTTTTTTTTTTTTTTTTCGTCAGCAGTAATATGACCTTTTTCTTACTAACCTTTTGGTATCCCTAAAAAGGGATTACATTGGAGATAAAAACAAAATAAGTTAAGAAAAACAAAAATTGATGTGAAAATGACAAAGAGTACAAATTATATGGTAAGTTGAGTAATAGTGAAAAATGTTAACCTCTGTTTTTTGACTGATTTTTCCGTGGCTTCAGGAAACCATAAAAGTGATTTTCAACATGCCGTACATCTGTCATTATCATATATCTGTTCGAAGGCACGATATTGGCCACAAAAAAATAAGATCGGAACATGAAATTTGGTATAGGAGACTATAATGTGCTCATACAAATAGGGTAATCGATTTTACCCAATTGAATTCAGAAAAATCGAATTGCAAATATCTAAGTGGTGGTAATTTTAAACAGTGTTTTATTAATATCTCATGTGTTTTTAAAATTATAAGACACTAAATTAGATAAACATTTGCAGATTTCAATTCTGCATGTAGAGTGGTTCCAACTTAACCTCTCTATGATGACAAATAGCAAAGTTACTACCAAAAATGTAATTTCAAACCATGATGCCGAAGAAAATGTAATATTCATATAGTTACGAAGGCCATGAGCAGAGCAAGTGGAGGCCCCTTCACATGTTACACTATAACGAAAACCCTGGCACGAGCAAAGCGAGTTGAGACTTTTTAATACTAGACATTTACAAGGCTTGTTAGTGTCTATTCAACGTCAAGAAAGTAGTTATATACACAATTACGAGGTTCAGAAAACCTGTGTAACAACTGTTTTAAACAAACTGGATAAGAACCCTTGTGATCTACCAATGCAATTTTAACATTTTCTACAAGGCCCAAGAGAGAAACTTTGAACCATTATACTTAGAAGATCTGCTAGTATTATACTGTGTTATGGGACTGAGTAAGTACCAAGATGATGCCATCAACTTGTTTTGACAGTGATAGCTCTATAGACTAATGAACTTCTTTAAATGTTCTATGATAAATATTGTCTCATTTTCTTTTTAATAGATATTTGTAATTAGAGCTATTTTAAAGAAAGATAAGCAGCGTACAAACATTCCAAGAACTTTCGCATGCACGGCTTCAAAATCCAAAAACGTCTTCTGAAAAATGTTATGTAATAGTAATAGATGTTGTTTGATTACTGAGTTTCCCCCACCCCCCTTTGTATGTAATTAGTACAGAATTATCT
This sequence comes from Aphrophora alni, assembly GCA_963513935.1. Lineage (NCBI taxonomy): Eukaryota > Metazoa > Arthropoda > Insecta > Hemiptera > Aphrophoridae > Aphrophora > Aphrophora alni. Next base: position 96,909,094 of record OY740769.1, on the reverse strand, counting down.
ATCAACTTTTTATGAAATTAAAGATAAATATATATATTGGAAGATATTTAGAGTCAATTTGCTCCTACCATAAACTCACCCTAAACAAACATCATTTGAAATTATTTTTTCAAAAATTCTTTTCCCTATTATGTTTAACTGTAAAATGTGTTTACTTACAGTTTGTCACACAATTCTTGTTTATTAAAATTCATATTTTAACAAATCAGTAGAATCCAGCATGAGACATTAGATCTTATATAACAGGTAACTTATGTTGATAAATTTATTTTACCGAAATCTCCCGAACCAGAATATTTGAGACTGTACTTTCGTTTGAGTCCTTAGATACTAAATTTGATCAAAATCGTTAGTTTAGGTGTTAGATATGATGATGATAGTTCAGATGATAGACATGATTACAAAATCATTTGTTTTAGTTCGGTGGATTTCAAAACAGATATTTTTCGATAAAAAAAAGTAAACATTAATAATTTTACCTACCACAAGCTTTATACTATGTACTTGTAAGAAAGTAAGAAAAGTCGAAAAAACTAAATTTAAACAAAATTTCCAACAACTATTTATAAAGTTGTTATACATGGTGAGAACTTAAAGAAAATGTAATCATAACTTTTACACATATTAAAAAGTTATATGAGGTCAAATTTTCTTCAATAAACTTGGAAACAAATATGTTCCTATAAGTTTTGTATAGAAACTTTTTCTTGTTTAGTCTCTACGAGATAAACTGAAATCTCATCGAAAACTGTTTTGTGGTCGAAATCTTCTTGCCAGTGTATTTCAGGAAAATTTCAATATATGAAAGTTATGAAAATAAATATTAAACCATTTCCTCGGCTGACTACATATCTCTATGAATTTTTGACCAGATTCTGTGGTATGACACAAACTAATGTCGTTTCTTTTGTATAAAAACCATGTCATCAAGTAGCAAGGGACAGAGGAAAGAATTTGAAATTGAATAATTATTTTTCCTAATTTAAAAAAAAATAACCGTGGTGAATATTTCTTACTGCAAAACACTTCCTGGTGTAATATGTATTATAAATAAAAGATTAATAACTATCTAGAAATATTTATTACAGTAAAAAATGTATTTAAAAATGGCGATCGTTTTTTGTAATGGGATAACAAGAAGTGACTCTGATAAAGGCTCGTGCATAAGTAGTCTTTTTTTAAAGAAGACTGATGTGATCTGGTGAATTAGACAAAAAAAGAACCACCGGAGAAAATTTCTCTAACGAAATTTTGTATTTGGTCTTATTGTATTTATGCACAATTTTGAGTCAAGAACTGAAAATTTGGAATATTGTTAAAATAAAAATGATCATATTCAATCACAGTTATACAAAAATAGCAATAATTGCATCTTAATATATAATAAAAAACAAAACAAAAACTCAATTGAAAACCATGTGCATTAATTAATGAATTCAAAATTTTGTTAAAGTTGTGCATATTCAATAATTGCGGAAAACAGCTGAAACCAATCTAAACCACTGTAACAATAGTGTGTTTAGAAGCAACATACATGTCTTGTAAAACTTTGCAAGAAGCAACACACACACACTTAGCAACATTAAAAAAATAGGAAAATCATTTCTCCTTTAATATAAGGCTATCTTTTAGGAATAATTTAGTTATTTCCTTATTTATTCATACTTCAGACGAATACCTATATTAGTAAATTTGTGGATGTGGTTTCTTTTCCTTCAATTGCACACCAGTAACTGACTGCTCTACCAAGGATGAGCAGGTCCTATTCCAGTTCTGAACATTTAGACACTCAATTTCAACTTCTAGAGATCGCCACTCATGCTATGTCTTCACCACCCTCTATGTCTTTATTTAGGTCTCATTCCATCTGGTGATCCTATGTACAAAATCTTGACTGTTCTACTACCATTCTTAGAATATGGGCGAACCTCTTGGTCATTGCATCCTAATGAAGAGGACTTGGATATTCATGAACCACAAAAAATTTCATATTTTTACTTCGGGACCATATTCTATTTTCACAAGATGGCTCTTTTAATTGTCCGTGGTATTTTTCTGTCAAACCTATCTAAAAGATTTGTTGCCCACTTATTAGTTCCAGGTCAATGATATGACTGGTCTAATAAGAGTTTTACAAATTCTGAACTTGATGAGTAGCTTATTAATCTACATATCAAATGTTGAGCTTGACTTATGAGAAAAACTATACAGTATAACAAACACACAGAACACAATTCTCGTAAAAAAAAATACGCCTAAGTATCAGACGCGTTTTAACGACAAGGTCGTCCTTTTCAGTGATACACCAGCTACACCAACCAAACCACAACTCCAAAAGTTGTGGTGGGGTTGTGGTTTGGTTGGTGTAGCTGGTGTATCACTGAAGAGGACGACCTTGTCGTTGAAACTCGTCTGATACTTAGGCGTATTTTTTTATGAGAATTGTGTTCTGTGTGTTTGTTATACTGTATTAATCTACACATTATTATTTTGTCCAAAATATGCTGTATTCCTGACTGATATTCTTTCCCTTACTTCCGTTAAATGTAGAGCTAGTGACTGCTCCAAAACAGTAATTTCCACTAAAATGATTACTATACGTACCTTGTTAGTTTATAGCTCTCAAAATGCCCTTTTTGTCGGAGCTCCACCGACTCCATTGTCAAGTAGAACACAAACATTTACACGGACTTATTGTTCAAAAAGTTAAGTTAAAAAAAACACAAAACACACAACGAACTAACAGTTTAAAAACAGTAACTTGAGGTTGGCCATCTAATATATCCCGACTGCATGTGATCTAACCTACCTCACCTGGCAGTCTTTATGTTTACCTATCTTGATCCTTTTTGTTGAGTTGAATAGTACATTGGAACCGTATTTTATTTGTCATTTAATACATTGTCATGATTGTTTTTGAAGGGATTATATAGCTGCATTTCCTCAAGAGTTTTTATGCAGCGAAGTTCTAAAACAGATAGACCAACAAAAAGGGGGCATTTTGAGAGCTGTAGATGAACAAGGGAACGTAGAATAGTCACTTCATCAATATCACAGTTCTGAAGGCATTATCCAAAAACAATAACAAATATAATTGTCATAGAGCCTTAAAAAAACTGACAAAAATCATTCAAGCTAATTATTAAATATATAAAATAAACAGGAATAAACAAATTGCACTCACTTTTCACACATCTGTAAAAAAAAAATTTAAATTAATAAATAAAAAAATAAAATAATAAAAATTTTTCCCTATCTCTCCAGAAATGCTTACATATTTTGGTCATATCTCTAGTATTTTCCCACTTTTGATTATTTTAAGTATTTAGTAAATCCTGCACTAACAGCAAACAAAATATATCCTCTTTCTTAAAATGTACTTTAAAGATTTGGATTAAATTTTATCCAAAAAGACTCCATCGTAAGTTGTTGTTTAACATTTTGTGAAAATACAAAACTGGAAATGAAAATCAATCAGAAACACCATCTTAGAAGTGAATATCTTAAAATCGACTGAAGCTTTATGAATCAAACTTTCATTATTATGCCTTAATTCATGATTTTTATTAATATATGGTTTGACACATTCATTTGTGTGATAAAGCTTCTTAATCATTTTGTTTTATTTTAAAATGCCTTCTTAAACTGATCCAAAGTCTGTTATATTGTTATTACAAATATCCTTTCAACTGGTACTTTTTTGTAGATGGCACCTAATAAGTTTGTGTCCCTGGAGGATAGATTTGTACAAAAGTTTATCATGAAACAAATTTTGAGAAAAACGATATTTTATGTTTTATTCTTACTGCAGGACCAACAAATTTTAATTTATCAAAAATACACCAAGAGATATGACCAGATATAAACCCACATATTTGATAAAAATCTGTCCGTTTGGGTTGTTGCACAGAAGATGGATATATTTCCAAAAACAAGTTTTATACTCAGGAAACCTGAAAATTGATAATTTCGCGAAATACTAAACTTTTTGTCCATATAAATAACTCTCTACTCTAGGTGAGAGAAACTAAAAAAAAAATAATAACAAAAATAAATAAGATAAAATAAAATAAATAAATTTAACATAGTCCACATTTATATATAAAAACTTTGAAACCATGTTTTAAGAAAATAAGTGCAAATAACCAAATATATACATCTGTGCAGTATGAAAGAATCTATACAAAATCAAACCCAAAGAATAGATTTATTTTCAAAAATAAACTTTCAGCCACCTTCTACAAAACGGATATTTAACAGAACCCCATGCAAGATATCACACCCAAACCAAAAAACTTTGTTTGGGTTACCTTTCAGACAATCGCGGAGGTGGTACAAAGAAATTCTCTCTCCTGAAATTTCAAATAACAACATTTCAGTTCTTCATCTTTTAAATTCTATACACAAACTTAAAACGTAACAATTAAACTCAAAATATTGGAATTATTTTTAAATCACAAAATAACGGATTTAAATTACTGATTAAAGAAAATTTGTAAAAAAATAAGATATAATGTAAGACAAATTAATTATTAACACTACAATTTCCATAACAAAACACATCAACCTGATTATGCCTGCATAAACTTTGTGTCACCGACTTAAAAGTGGCTAGGCCAATGAGTGATGTAGGTAGCAGTAGTGAATCAATATAGCCACTCCTCCAAGGACAATATGGACAACGAAATACAGTTTTGTGAGGTTAAACATTCTACTTTTCACTGTAAAACTCATTGGCCTAGCTTCTTTTTATGCAGTGGTCCAAAGTTTATGAATGAATACCGACTTGGTCATTTAAATATCGTATTTTTGGAAAATCGTCTTTCTTTTTCTCATTCTCCTTGACACACAGCAGCTACTGCGCATGCGCCGAACTGCGATCGCAGAGCTACCACGGCAAGAAATACAAACGGAACTTACTTTCTGGACCCCACAATGCTTAAGTTTAAGAATTATTCCACATGGTCGAATTTTCACCGATTTTATATTTCATACTACGATATTACTTTTCATGTAAAATTCATTTTTTTGAAATAAACATTCCGGTAGTAAAGGAAATTGAATTTAATCACATTAATGGAGTAGCTAGCGGGTTGTTATCAATCATTATAGAACTCAAAGCTTGAGATGTCATAACACAAGTTGGTAACATCCATTAATCAAGACTTTCCAGATAACAAGTTCAATGTACATTGGATTAGTTAGTCTGTTCTGTTTTAATCAACTTAAAGTAATTAGTTATCTCTAGTCCCTCACCTCACTAATCTCTTTCTTTGGCTTCCTTCTACCTTTTTAATTAAAAATTAATCAGTTCTTATAATTTTACTCACAGTTAGAAACTGACTTGTTAACGAATTTCCTTTCGAAATGAAGCTGCTTTACGTGCCACACAAGACGTATTTATTTTATTTCATTGTTTTCCACGATTTTCTTTAAATTTTGGACATGTTTACTAAAAAACAAAATAATTTCAAATTGGCGGGCGTTATAAAAAAATTATTTTTTGTAATATTTTTTCGCTCCACAAGTTATACTATGTCCATTCTGTATATGTAAATTAGAGTCGCTTTAGTTGTGGAAGTGAGCGGACTTATCTTTACACTAATTTTGAAGAGTTTAATTTTACCTGGCCAAAATTATACCTTTTCTAAAAACATTAGACTCCCTACTTTTGCAAGCTATAAGATATAAGCAGAGATTTTGTATAATGAATAAGACATCTAATTGTTTATTGTTTGTGATTTGTTGTTAATATTATATCATAAATGAAAGAAGGAATTGTTAAATGATGCTATTTCCTGTTGTTTCCAAATGAGGTACATGTTTTTACTCCGAAACAGGAGTAATAGTTCTTCACAACGCAGCTAAAGCGATTCGACTGTATAAAGATAGCCATGTTTGTAACATTCGAATTAAAATCACTACTACTACAAAATGTACGTTTTCATATCATAATTATAAAATTGAAAAGAGTCTGAATAATCTATTAGTAGGACAAATTTTAATCTGACAAAAACGTAATAATAATAAATTTACTATATTTATTAATTTGATAAAGACTTCCGTTTGAAACAGTTTTTGGAAGTTTCTTTTCATTATGGATTCTACACTAATACATTTTGTGCAGTCTCGTCACCTGCATTATTTGATACCATGGAGAAGGTCACTAAACAAAAGCGAGATCCTTACAACTTTGAAAAAAGTACAAAAAAGTAGATTCTATATAGAAATTACGATTCTCAAATATCGATTTTTTTTATTCCTATTATTTACAAATTAGGATTGGATATATGATTTTCCATATAAATTTATACAATGATCACCCTAGCTGTCTATTTTCTCCTATTTCGCATTTTGATACATCCTGTTTTGCCCATATTTTACAAAGCCTTCGTTGGTAAAGTAATTCGAAGTTTCAAAAAGGCGGCTAATTAAATTCCCCCTTAGCTCTTCAACAAATTAAACTTCAAGGTGTGTCAAAATGTGTAGATTGCGATTCTGAATCTAATTCTATCAGTTTTCTTTCCATTTTTTCTACGAGAAGATAGTATTAAGTTAGATACAAAACTTAAACTCCGAACACACAAATTTAAAATATAAATAATAGATTTATAAAACACATAAAAGAAATACTAGTTAGTAAATACTAAAGAATGTTAAGGGGTTGAGTTTTCACTTTGGTCAACCACCGTTTCGTTAAGGAAATTCAATGACCCAACTCCTTCACTAATGTGCAGAGATTATTAATTACGTACGGTATTTCATTAATATTAATAATATATCTGTGATTGACATAACTCAAAATGATGTGTACAGATTTTCCAAGAACATAATAATTAGTTATTGGAAATGTTAATAATTATGCCGGTTTATTTACAAAACAAAGAGTACATGTGATCATAGCCTGTGGTAGAGACGTAATATATTGGATTTATGGAGAACTGAATAAGGATTGTATTTCATGACTAGGACCTTTGATACAAGCTCAAGTTTAACTGCCGAAGCCGGAAAATGAGTGAGGATCAAAAATGTTCTTGTGGTCCAAGTGATGAACTATATTTTTTCGTTATACTGCAAATAATATAAGAAAACAATTTTTAAAAAATAAAATTTTATAACCTATTTATCTTCAAATCGATGGTTACAGCTGTTTTAGCGGTTCTTTACAATCGAGAGTATCGGTTGTTTTATAGATGCTTTACAATCGTTATTAATTCGTATAAACGAAGTAACAGTTGATGACCTCGACTTCAGCTGATGTTTTTAGGTCCTGGACTAAAAAGAACAACTTTAGTATCTCAATGCATGTATTGAAAACAGTTGTTTTTGACGCAGTAGGACGAAAAAAATATTATTACTGGTCAGAGAATACACGAGATATCAAAATTAAAAAAAAACATTCTCCTTACAGTTCATTTTTTTTACTTAACTTTAGAACGTTTCCTGATTCATGTTGTAAAAAGACTTAATTATAACATTATTGCAGTCAGTTAACAAAAAACATTAATATAAAAACTATGTGTTTATCATTTAAAGAGGCAAAAGTTAACAGTTTTTGAGACATTCAGTACGTAAACTTTTAAACAGTAACCAATTTTTCAGTTATTTAAAAAAAAAATATAACTGTCAACAGAAACTTACAAACAGTATAAGTATCATTGTAAAGTTTGAATCAATATTTCAGCACCAACATAAAACTTCCCTTAGTGTAAATTAAATAGCCAAAATTAAAACAATTTTTACTTTTCTCACGTATAGAAAAAGTTATCTGACGGGACAAAAAACCGGTGTCAAAACATTTCGAGAAACATCAATTTCGAAGTCCTCCGAATCAAAAGTGGTTCTGGGAAAAGTTTGACTACACCTCGACTGAATTTGTACATATTATAAATACATTTACCCCCGTAAATTATAGTTGTACAGTACTTATTGTATCACTCTGTATATGTTTTCATGTACAGTACAACCAAACAAAATAATATCTACGACTTGTAGTTTGTTAAGCCTCCTTTACTATGGTAACAGATTGCTAAAAGATTCGCTTACTTCATTTTGCATTCAACATGGCTGTTTCTACACTATAACCATAGGATAGAACTCACAGCCATTAGTCTGAAGCAGTTAACTCAACACCACATGCAGGATCTAGTCTTTTATGTTCACTTAAATACACATTTTATATGAGATATTACGTAAGGGAATAGAATTACTTTCCCGTGAAATGCTCAATGTGGGAGTTATATTTCCAATGAAAAGTTTAATCAAACGTGTATTTAGGAGAAAATATTTTATATCTTTCGGTTGCAGAATGGTGCACAAACATTCTCACACAGCAATTCATAATAGAAATACTAAACAAAGAAAATTATCCTCGAGGGAAATGCCAGTTAGATAGATAGGGAGAAATCATTTTTGGTCAAAACTTACCACCTCTATTACTTAAAAGACAGAAAGATATGTATAATCTGTTTTCGGGATAGTTATTCACCTTTAAGGTGAACCTTAGAGTATTTATAAAATCGAAAAAACACCCCACCACCCAATCTCAAAAATGTGTAATGGACACATACGAGTTGTGATACCTCAAATTAAACTCTTTTAAAAACCACGAAGTTATGTTGTAAGAAAATTAAAATCAGTCAATCCATTCGTTCGCTACGCTCAAAAATGTTATTTTATATTTTATAATTTTATAAATATAAGTTATCGAACTATGAAAATACTATTTATTACAAAGTTCAATATTTAAGATTGGACAAAGTCAACAGCAATGAATGGACAAGTTTTATCGTTTTCATGACAGTAAAACTGGAACAAAGAGAAATTAGGCTAGGTAAATCTACAATAACGTTTTAGTGTTACTTTTCTTTGATTTTTGAGAATATCTTTTTATTTAGAAAATCTTCCAATTCTAACAAAACTCAAATATTATTTCTTGTACCCTATCTTTTATTAAGAGTATCAGAAATGTACAGCAATTCTATATTTGCGTGAAAACTTTATTGCAATTAGTTAATGATAAGAAGTCAGTTTCCCTTAGTGCCATTAACTAAGTTATTTTCATAGTGCCATGACCTATTTTTATAAAATTCTATAAAAAACTTACAAAATAACATTTTTGAGCGTAGCAAACTAATGCATTGGTTGATTGTTATTTACTTACAACAGAAATTCGTGGTTTTTAAAGAGCTTTAATTTGAGGTATCACAAGCCATATTGAGTTCATTACTTTTTTGAGATCAAGGTTGGGTGAGGGGGGTTTTTCTACTTTGTAAACAGGTATTCTAAGGTTACCAATAAAGGTGAATAACTGTCCTGAAACAGATTATGCAAATCTCTTTCCGTCTTTTAAATAATAGAGATGGTAAGTTATCTCTATGGTTTAATACAGATGGTAAAAATAACTCTGCATATACCAATACATACAAATATTTTTGTCTTCTTTCATTTTTTGAAATATTATCTCAAAACCTTTAGAAAAATTCTACTTCATGCAAATTCAGAAATGGTAATTAACCAGCAAATTTGGTAGTAAACAACTTTCAAAATGGCTGTATTTAAAACCATTTCTCGTAAATCTTGATATTAAAAAATACATATATTTCCACATCTGAAAGAGCAAGAATAATACTTTTCATGTAAAAGTATACAATATAAAATTTGTAGGACATTTAAATACACAATAAACGTAATATAGTTGTTTAACAATTCTTTTCTTATGAGATATTCATGTATTGTTTCCGTCCAATTGAAAATTAGCTTTTCACAGCGTATTCGCAAACTTTGTTTTGCTGTTTGTACGCGCGAGTGTACTTTTTAAGCGCAAACAAGACCAAAACACCTTGATACAACAATAATGTTGTACTATTTTTAAATCAAATCTCTCTGGAATCGGAAAACGCGATTAAGCGGTACTATACAGACATTGTATTCATTGCTAAAAGGAAGTAAACATTTACCAGTTCACTAAGCGCTTCCAAACATGACCCATTAATTGCAAACACAAATCACATATCGCGCCACCATAATTTACATTACCATAAGATAAATAGCTTTAGTTATGTTTACAAAATGTGGACGGGTTGTAAATTATACGTTTTTGTTTATTTATTGTTACATTTTGAATAAATCAAATATAAACATGATTGGAAATATAAAATATACACGGTGTGACTGCTCTAGCAATCGCTTGAATGAGATTTTCATTAATTGTTGTACAAAATACTTTTCCTAAACAGCTTCCCCTGTTATTTAGACAACAAATTGGGTTTTAATATTTTAAAATGGTGCAGTTAGTTTTACTTTCTTACTGACCTTGAAAGGATCCAAAATATAAATAAATATTGAGCTTGACTTGCGAGATAACATTAGATAGAATAAAACTCGAACACAAGATCTCACAAAAATTACGTTTACTTAATCAAACGCGTTTCAACGACAAAGCCGCCATCCTTTGTGATACACGATTTACAATAACTGAACTATAACTCATTATAAGTTATGGTTTAGTTATTGTAGCTCATGTGTCACTGAGGATGGCGACTTTGTCGTTGAAACGCGTTTGATTAAGTAAACGTAATTTTTGTGAGATCTTGTGTTCGGGTTTTATTTTATCTGATGAAAAATAGATAATATTCATAGTTGCAACTCAAAAATTAGAGGCTCTAGGGCTGCTTTTAACGGTCTACTTATGGTAACTGCAAGAATAAGATGCCGTATTACATGCTACAACACAAGCACATTCTGAACTGAATCCACAAAACTACAACTGTTCGACCCACATATAAATACTCCATCGCCTTACGTATAAATCCTCCATCGAATGATTTTCAATATATGTTTTATACTTGAGAAATTATTTCAAAAAATCTTTTGAGCCCTGAATTGAAAACACGAATTTGTGAAACAAATCATAATTTATACTTTTAAGAAGATATATTCGTGATTTTTATTCGTCATTTTGTTTCATAAATGTATTATTAGAATATAAATTTAGGAATTACTATATAAATATATTGTTTACTTGTAAACAAGAAATACTTAAAACAATTCATTTCCGCGAATGAAACAAAATTTTTACTAATTGACGACGTTTAAATTTTGTTCCTTAAGCAGCCTAAACGGTAAGCAGTCTAAACACCACAATATTTGAAAACCTCTCACAGTTGTTTACAATACGTTTTGGAAAAACATTTTAGTTTAATTGAAGTAGATTTTTAATCTTGCTACTGAATAACATTAACAAAATTAGGTGTGCTGGTAGATCAGTATTTTACGGTGTCATATTAACAAAGAGGGTATTTCTATGCAATTTAATTCTCTTCAATCTGTGATTGGGGGAAGGGCACACTTGGAACAAACAGTCGTTTACATGAGTGGAAGTAGTCAAGGGTGGGTTGGCATTCAATTGTGTAGAAAACAGTTTACAAACTTTATTTTTGTTAATAAACCACAGATTGAAAGTGTAGTGACTTTATTATCATACCTAAAATAAACCACTTAAGTAACTTTTACAATTTAAGATTAGGTATTATATTATACCAAAGAATTATACAATTTTTATTAAACAAGAAAATTACAGTTTCATACTTTTTATGTTTTTTACTTGAATTTAATTTGGATTTCATTAAAATTTGACATGCCATTTTTTATTATTCGTTAATGTTACTACAAAATAAAGATTGGAAAATTCTAAAATGGCGGCCGATTGAATTTTTTTCCTTTCTAATCTGTATATCCTATATTAGCAACTGTTGTGCAGCCTGATAATCTCAATAATCTGCATAAATTCTCGTTACATATTATTATTTAGTGTGTCGACAACTCAGGGGTTTATTAAGATACAGGAAAATTTAAAGAATGATATAAAAAATTGATTTCTAAATAATCTTGGTTTTAATGTTTCAGATTTTTTATCGATAACTCTGCTATCGTTTAAGCTACAGAGAGAATAAAAAACGTATTTTATTTTATCGTTAAAAAAGGAAAATATTTCGCCTTACAAAGTTTAAACAGCCGCTATTTTGCATTGAGTTAACGAAATCGGTTCATTATTTTCTCAAATCGGGTCTTTATAACACTAAGAAGCACGCGTAATTTGAACTCAATTTCGTTTCATAGATGTGAATTTAACAAAGAAATCTATGCATTTTAGGAAATATGTTAAGATCAACTTTTTCATTGTTTTGGTGTGAGGAATAAGCTCTTAAATTTTGGAACGATATTTGAAAACATCATGTATTTTGATAACTTTCAAAATTAGAGAAAAAAACTAATGTAATAGTGGTCAATTATTATGAAACTTATAGCCTACCAAATAAATGATTTTATTCTTCGCAATAAAAGGTTCAACACGAGATGGAGGGGAGTGGGGGGGGGAGGGGTGAAAGGATTTGCCACTCCAAAAAGCAATATCCTTTGCATAAAAACAATGAAAACACTGTGTTTTTAGTGAGTTTATAATTTACAAATTCTATTTATTACTATTTATAAATATCATATAAAAATCGCCACAAGAAATCATGAAATGGTGACCGATCCTTACCACTAAAGTAATTTGTTTCACAGTATATTTTGTGTGTTTTGTTAATAAATCGGGCTAAAACTTCAAGTTAATGCAAAACGGCGGCTAATTTATTAACTTAAAAATTATTTTGATAGAAATTTTAATAATAAAAATGAGAAAGTTAATTAAAAAAAAACAAAAAAAAACAACAAATAAAACATCAGCTCTAATAACTCTAGTATTTAACATTTTAGTCAAGTTTAAAATATAAATTAAATTTTACTTCTAAATATGAATGAAAAAACATGGTTACACAATTTCAAAATGGCCACCATTTGAAAAAGTTTTTATTAGTTATGTTTTTATCTAGAACGTACACAGTTTTCAATAACTAATTTTGTATATATTAAATCCAAAGGACGAGATCAACAAAAGAGCAGACAAACAAAACTCCATTTCCATCCTGAGGCTGCCTATTGAGTGTTAACAATTAACCAAGGTAGTCTCATAATTTCGTCACATTTTGTAAACATAATAAAAGTTATATGCAATAGCAGACAACAGGGACACACACTGGTTCGTGTTCAGTTAAAGTTGCACAGGTGAAAGTTGTCCAATTAATTGCTTTACACTCTGATAACAACCCACTGGGCAGTTTGCCACCCCTAAACAAGGGGTTGTGATAATCTATTCAAGCCAGTTGTTGCTCGTTTCCTACTTCAGCAACTCGGATTAAAGAGTGCAATCTTGCGAGAGAAACTTTTAAATGGGTAAACTTTCAAATTGAGACAACAAGGGGCAAAACTTTCCACCGCCATTTTTCATTCAGTACAACGAATGGGTAGAGTAATAAAGGTGATTCAAGTTTCTTACATATCCGTATACAAAACCAAATAACAATTACGCTCAAAAGGAGGTTCAAATTGACTTAAGCGAATTTTGATAAAATTTGGTGAAAAATAGATTCTAAGAGCGTAATCACAACGTATTGCTCGTCTTCTTCTCAAAAGAACAAATTGGGGGATATAGCTTAAAAATTTAAAAAATAACTAGATATAATTTGGAGAGGGAGGAAAAACGAGCACGCTGACCATTGGGGTTCGTGTCAATATTATTGAAAACTATAAATTTGTATACTAAAATTTGATGGACAACGTATTCACTAATATTGAGATATACCAACTTTTATTTGCCATGGTTTATTTTCCGTTTTAAATCTATAACTCGTGAACCGGAATTTTTGCGACGATCACGTGCTAATATTTTTGTTTGGGTCCTTGGAACAAAATTTCAACAAAATTGTTAATCCCGATTTTGAGAAAAATCACAATTTTGAGTTTTAGTCCTATAACAGCTATCTTCAAATTTGTACCCATAAGTGCAGGAAAAAATTTGTTAAAAATTGGAAAACGAACCATATGTAATTTGGAGGAGGAATAAAAACTAATATTATCCTCTTCTAAATGTTTAAAGGAAAAACCCTCATCATCAATTTATAAAAAAAAGGAAGAAAACACATAAAATAAAGACGCCCTAGTTCTCGAACACTCTAATAGCGTCATGGTCGCTACTATAATCTCGTAAAATTTTTACAACGGCTTCCGGATATTTTCCATTTTTAAGTAAAAATTACCGAACTGGCATTTTTGGGACAATTACGGCCAATATGTTTTGTTTGAACCTTTGAGGCTTCATTTTAAGAAAATTACATAAAAATCGTTTAGGAAAAATCAGAATTTTGAATTCTAGTCCAATAAAAATTACCTGGATATTTTAATATGCCAAAAAACAAATATTATCAATATCGGTAATCTCATTTTAGCCATAGCGGACTGTACACATCAAAGACAGATTTTATTTTTTCTGATCTTTGGAAACCTTAAAACATTTATTTTCATCGAAAAACTCACCAATGATTTATTTCTTGTCTCGTTACATACATTTCTCTATACTAGATATATTTCAGAAAATATTAACTGCAAAAGCTAAACTGAATTGATCGGGTGAAATGACCTGTATCTTAATATAATTAAAACGTCAAGTTTCGCAAAATGATATATATATATATATATATATATATATATATATATATATAAGTCTTAGATAAGAAGTTACTGGGGAAAAACTGTTTATTTTGAAGTATAGATTCTGTGTTTTAGTACCAATCATAAATAGTAAAACGTGCTAAATTTAGCTAAGTTCCTGTGTACAGTAGTTAAATTGCCTTTAAGGTTAATCGGCGGCTATTTCTATAACCCAATTGCATAACTTGCCCCTGACGTTTATAGTGATACAAATTTGGAAACTTGTATTATTTTAATTTTAATTTTAATTTTAATCAAAGTGTTCTCTCTTAGGCGACTAGCTTGAAAATTTAGTATAACACTTGATACAAACGTAATTAAAGAAGGAAGCAAAATGTATAAACATATATTTAATTACAACATCATTGACAAGCACCAATATTATACATAATCAAAATGCATTCATCGCTTATCTTAAAATATGTATTCTCTTGTTGTATAATAACAAACAAAAAACTTTTCAATCATTATCGGTTTATGAAATTAAAGGAAGAAAATAATAAAATTTTTTTTTAAACCCTAGCCAGAGGAATACTCTCATAATGTCAGGGTCGAAAACGAACAAAAGGGACCTAATAGTAAAGATGAAAGAGACGGATTTAACACAACACTATATGAAAAAGGTAAACCGTCCCAGGTAGGGTATCTCGGAATTACCAAATCCATACTCACTATCGGTGAGTTCCTGAGAGTTCTGTCTTAAAACAAATGAACCATAGATGCAGTTTTTTTTATAAATCTCAACTGAAATTTCAGCTACTAGATTTTATTGTTGAATTTTTTCATCAACTTTTGAGATACACTAGAAAACACGTTAGGTATTATTTGAATCAGATCTGCATAAAATTAGCTACTTACTCAATAGCTGTGATGAAAGGATTATAAATATAAGGAAATGGTAGTTTAACACTACTATAGTCATCAATATATTGTGTAGTCTGTGTAACATTGACTTGAATGAGTCAACTGAAAGGAAAATGCTGACAAAGTGGGTATTACAATGGAAACTTGGGCGTGGTATCAGCATTGCTCTTCATACCTCGCTCGCATTTAAGTGTGGACGTTATAACACCTACAGTTGAAAACTTATTTTTGAAGAACCTTCCCTCCTTTTTTTTTAAATCAGCCACTATTTTGAAATTTAATTACAAAATTTTCCGGTTAGTGAATATATCCAACAATTCGTAAAACCGAGCTTACATAATAAATTTGTGAATCAAAATTATTTTTTATATATATCTTTGCGCTTCCAGAAGCACACAAACTCAGTCTGCTGTTGTCGGGAAAGGCTTAGTTTTATTTGTTCATTGAATACATGTTAATTTATATTAGTGTTGAATGGCGTTTTTATGTATATTTATATGTTATTTTAATTAAATGTATGTGATATTTCAACATTAAAAAAAAAAAAAAAATTATAAGTAAATTGTAATTATGACATGTCACATGTTTCATGGAACAATGGCGGGGTGATTAATACATAAAAAGTACATAAACATAAAAAAAAATATTTAAATCTAACAATGAGTAACCTTTCCATCAAACAATAAATGGCTTGGAATCAATTGCAACATCATTGATTGCCTGCCAATCAAGCCTAGACGTATCGAGTACTTCTATGTAATTGTTTTCCAGACATGCAATCAATGTCTCTTGCGAACATTGAATCTAACATCAGTTTTTATACGTCCTCTATACCAGAGTTTCTCAAAGTGGGGTCCGCGGACCCCTGGGGGTCCGCGAGCTTGTATCAGGGGGTCCGCGGTGCTAGCCTGCTAAAAAGTAGAAAATAAGTTAAATTCAACCACAACATGTAGCTGGAGTAGATAAATAGCATAGATATATAACTACAATTAATTAGTTAGTTGGCAGTGAGGACAGTTTGTAGCAGTGACTTTCACTCTTTCAGTTGACACACTGTAGGGAGTGTAGGGACTGTACAGATTGAGCGCTGAGAGGGAAGGGGGATGCACATTACGCATGCGCGTCTTGGCAACCAAACAAAACATCGACAGTGCTTCTTAACCTCAAAAATACTCTCGCATATTGTCACTCTATGTTTCTTTGACTCGTTGCTGTGGTAAATACATTGCAGTGTAGTGTTGCGAAGGTTTTTTTCTTTAGTACATTAGTTCCGTTTATGTATTACATTGTGTTTAGTGAAAACGTCAAGTAATCAGTAATGGATCGTTGGTTAAAAACAGGCACAGTTAAACGTACGAATGAAGAGGCAATGCCTGACGGGAGCCCTCCTGACCTTGCTACTCCGTCGTGTTCAAAATCCAGTGCCAGTGTAAGCAAAGCTAAAAAGCGCAAGTATTGTGATGAATATTTAAATTTTGGATTTGTTCAGGCTGGTACAGACGGTGAACAAAAACCGCAATGTGTAGTGTGCTTTGAAATTCTGTCTAATGAATCTATGAAACCTGCTAAGCTGCGTAGGCATTTAGAAACAAAGCACTACGAGTTGTTGGGTAAGTCTATAGAATTCTTTAAAATAGAAAGCAATAAGTTGAAAAAATCCAAAACTCAAATTGAACAAATTGCAACAGGCACTGCAAATGAAAAAGCGACCATGGCATCATATGCCGTTTCCTTGTTGATTGCTAAATCGAGAAAGCCTTTTAACATCGGAGAAGAGCTAATTATGCCTGCTGCCAAAACTATGTGCAGCATAATGATGGGTGATTCTGCGGCCAAAGAAATGGGTTCGATTTCTTTATCCAATGACTCAGTTAAAAGAAGGATCGATGATATGTCAGATAACGTGCATTTTCAATTAGTTACACGTTTGAAAACCACCAAAATGTATGCGTTACAATTAGACGAGAGTACAGATTTAACTGACAAATCTCACTTGTTAGCTTTTGTTCGTTACGAATACGAAAAACGTGTCTTTGAAGACCTGTTGTTTTGTAAAGAGGTTCTTCATAACAACTCAAATGATGTGTTCGAAGCCCTTGATTATTTTGTTAAGGAACATGAACTAGATTGGAATAAGTGTGTCGGATTGGCTACTGACGGAGCTGGAGCAATGGCTGGTTATAAAACGGGATTGATGGCTCGAGTGATGCGAGTTGCTCCAAATGTCAAATGGACTCACTGCTCAATACATCGGGAGGCACTAGCAGTAAAAAAAATGTCACTAGAATTGAAAACTGTATTTGATGAACTTATTAAAATTGTTAACTACATAAAGTCACGACCCTTGAACTCGCGCTTTTTTACCTTGCTTTGTCAGGAAATGGGAAGTGACCACGAACAGCTGTTTTTACACACAGAGGTGCGCTGGCTTTCTCGAGGAAACGTTCTCACGCGTTTTTTCGAACTTGCTGATGAAGTGAGATTATTTTTCTTGGAAACAAAACATGAAAAATTTATTCTACGAGAAAAGCTTAATGACTTCTCTTGGCTCTGCAAAATTGCGTATTTGGCTGATATATTTACCCATTTGAATGCTTTAAACTTGAAGCTACAAGGAGCTGATATCAATGTATTCCTTGTAGAAGAAAAAATCGAAGCAATGATTGAAAAGCTGAAACTGTGGGCAGGTCGAGTTGCAAAAAAGTCCTACACTGCCTTGCCTGTTTTACAACATTTTCTAACGACATCTGAAGAAAGTCTTCCCTCTGAAGTCCAAGACATAAGTGTTGAACACATGATAGATTTGTCAAATGCATTGAGAAAGTACTTCCCTGAACCAGATACCAATAATGACTGGATGAGATACCCATTTAAAAAAGAGATATTGCTAGTCTTTCAAGCCTCTCTGAAGGTAAGCAAGATGAATTAGTAGAGTTATCTTGCAGTGGGACTTGGGAAGTTATCTACAAAGAAGAAAATGATTTATGTCATTTTTGGTTTCTTGTCCAGTCTGAATTCAAAGATTTAGCTAACGAAGCACTCAAACATCTTGTCCCTTTTTGTACAACTTATTTGTGTGAGCAAACATTTTCTACACTTTGTAACATAAAAAGTGTTAAAAGAAATCGACTTAAGAATATTGAACCAGCATTGAGGTTGAAGATTTCAACAATTCTCCCCAACACCTTGGATATTATCAAATCGAAGAAACAACTTCATTCGTCCCATTGATTTATCTGTGAAAACTCAAGAGACGATGACACAATGATTTGTGAAAGGAGACTTGATAAATATTATTTAAAAATATTATAGATAACTATGTTCATAAGTTACTAGCCTATGTTTTACTTTCTTACTTTTTGTGTAATTAAACACGTTTGAGCATTTCCGTTTTGTCATTTAAAATCCTAATACGTCTTTGTTGTACAACTCATATGAAGAATGATATCAGCACTTAAACGAGGCTAACAATGTTTTGTTCACAAACACCAATAAGTTCGTTCTTACTAGTAAACCTTTAATAACATTTGTAAGAACATTTGGAATTTGATAACATTTATTCCTAGGTATTGATTTTTAAATTAATTTTGACTAACACAGCCCAAAATAATAGTGTTAAGTAATGAAATAGACAGTAGTTCTAAAACATATATAGAAAACTGAATAAATATATAGAATTCTTGGTAAGTACATATTAGGAAATAAGATTGAAATGTATCATATAAATTGGGGGGGGGGGTCCGCAAAGTTGGCAAGTTTTCAGGTGGGGGTCCGTGGTGGCCTGGACTTTGAGAACCTCTGCTCTATACATTCGATTTTGTGTCTTCGGAATTGTTAAACAATTAACGACTTTTGATGTCAGTAACGCGCTCCATCATGTTGTAAGAGGGAACTCCCTCAGACACGAGGAGCACAGAAGGACGGGGTGCTAAGAATCATGTGCGCCTAAGGCACCGTGTCTGAAACAGGGATCTTCGAGATTGATCTCCTAAAATACAAAAGGAGAAAGACAGGCGGGAAAATATCAAGCTGGGAGGGAAGCGAGAATTCCAACGATGAATCGATGCAGAGCGATGACTAGAAATGAAAAAAAAAAAAAAAAAAAAAAAAAAGGAGTAGGACTGCTAGGCTCATTAGAAACGTGGGCAACTAACATGGCAGAAGGCAAAGCAAAGTCATAGCTTAGGAAACATTTATATATATTTTACATTCGTGTATTCTAAATAGTCATACGGCTAATCTATATAAGGGTACTTTAATTAGTCTCCAAAACTCATTTATCACGATATCTTGTAACAGGCGCAAGTTTCTGGATTCTCTACCGTGTTTTTTGTTTATCGGTGTTAAACAATCCACCTACCGATTTATGACGATCAGAATCAGTATGCCAAATTAGGTTATAAGTTCATCTTTTTTATAAAATGTTAACAAATTATTTTTGTTTATTATTAGTTGAGTAACACATTACTTTTGGGATATCCCGAACCCCATTCTTTAAGAGATGGTGAACACATGTTTTTTCTTATTTTACGAGTGGTATTCTTAAATTTGTAGAAATTAAACAAATGAAAGTACATTTAAAAATATGTACATATACGAAATTGAACAAAATTGTTTGTGATTACTTGATCATTCAAAAATGTCTCATAGAATCTCAAAACTATATTTCCATGAAAAAGTTATGATCAATTTTATTACTCCGTCACAAATATTTATAAATAAAGCCTGACTTGTGAGATGGTATGCTTGCTTGATAGAATAAAAGAAATTCTCGTAAATAATATGGTTACTTAATCAAACGCGTTTCAACGACAAAGTCACCATCTTCAGTGATTGTCTAGCTACAATAACTAAACCATAACGTATAGTAGTTCGTGCACCACTAAAGATGACGACTTTGTCGTTGAAACGCGTTTGAATAAATAAACGTACTATTTGTGTTCAAGTTTTATTATATCACAAATCTTCAAACTACGTATATATATGAAACACTAAGATAATAAATTTTCAAAAATCTTTCTTAGGATAGAATTATTTCAGCCTGACTAAAGCAGTTTATTACATTTTTCAAAGAAAAGGCTGAAAGGGGGATAGAGTAAGTGTGATTAGATATAGAGCAATTTGTTAAAATGTTACACCCTTCCAAGACAACCCCCCAGCCTTGGCACGACAGAGAACGTTCAATGTCTCGGCAAAGTATCAAAAGCATGTAAATGAACTGAAAGAACGGAATACAAATGGGAAAGGGATATTAAACTCTGTTACAATCAATAGAGTGAGAGAGCGAGCGTGGGTCGTACATTATCGTTGATTACAATAATACACAATAAGCTCAAACTATTTCAGAAAATAAAAGTATACCTGAGATTAATTTTTTAATGAATTTGCCTGAGATTAATTTTATAATGAATTTGTGACTGCTTACATAATTTGTACTAAATCATAACTAGAAAGTTTTGAAATCAGAGATTTAAGAATCATCTTGATAAGTATTTTTCCTTTCATAGGGTATAGTATTGTTTGTACACTATACAGAGTGACACAAAACTCAGTACCTATTTAAAAACCAGAAGCAGTGATTAGAATTGTTTGTAGTTTTATAGTTTTCCCGCTCTTTATTTTCACCTTTTAAAATTTATGGAATCATGAAAATATTCCCGTGAAGACTAGCTGGTGGTTTCTTTGCCTCCCCCATTCCCGCCCTGCATTGCTGCCACATCAATGTAAGATGTACGATATTATCGATATTTACTATATTCCAAACAACTATTATCCTATTTATTATTTAATCTCTAAACTACAATTGCAATTATTCTTACATTTGACGTCTACATAAATGCTAAGTTTGACTTGTGATTTTTGAAATAAAAATTAAACGAGAACACAATTTCTTCCAAATAATAATTTATTAATTTAATCACATTTCAACGAAAATGTTTGATATTTCAGTGCTTTACAATTCAGAAAGTTGTAAGTTAGGTTAAGGCCACGCCCTCTTTCCGTATCCTGTATAAATACGGGGCGTGGGGCATATCACGTTATGATTATTG
Organism: Aphrophora alni; assembly: GCA_963513935.1. Taxonomy (NCBI): domain Eukaryota; kingdom Metazoa; phylum Arthropoda; class Insecta; order Hemiptera; family Aphrophoridae; genus Aphrophora; species Aphrophora alni. Next base: position 96,887,591 of record OY740769.1, on the reverse strand, counting down.
TAGCTCAAGCATCGATGACGACAGTAAAAACGTGTTTGAGTTAATAACAAGTTTTATTTTAACATATATTTAAGGTTAATATCCTAAAGAGAGTAAGCATATTTGTGTTTGAGCATTTCTGATATAAAACATGTAAGTTTGTGCTAGTTCTGAGTAATCTATATTGTTATTTTAAATCAAATTGCAGTGCAGAATCGTATATTATAGTTTTGTTTATGACAAATTATCAACAAAAATTGCAAGATTTTACCGTGAAGTAGATATACAACAATGGGACTCTCTCATTCTTTGTGGGAACCATGGCGGACTGACAGACTAGCACAGTCGCATAGGTATGACGTCATCATAAAACCTCGTTCCCCAAGGTTACCCAAACATATTACAATCAACAAAAGTCAGCAATCTTTGTTAGTTTTGTAGCTAACGTTAAAAAGAAATACGGTCCGGAGATACAAGAATTACACTGTATATCCGCACAATGAGAAATGAAAATTTTAAACAGTTTTTGTAAGACGAGAAATCAACAATTCAATAGCCTACATAAACTTGGATTTAGTTCCCTTTATTCCTGATATAATACCAAGATAGTGAAATAACATAGATATCAAAATAATCTATATTTGATTTTTAATCAAATGGTAACTTATTTAATTTTCTTACAAATTTTAAATTATGACAAAATAAATAAATAACTAGTTTTGGATGCAATTAATAAAGTGTTACGATTTCAACATTGATGAATTAGTATGGATCTGTCGTAGTGACTTTGAAGTTATAGAGTATATTGACACCAATACAACAGATGTTCGAACGCTTATGGTGGCGCCCATTTCTCCTTCTAAACCGATGATTCACGAAGTGATATTTTTGGAGAGAGAAAGAAGTTATTAAATTTTGTTTGGATAGTTGTAGATCATACTTTTAAGCAAAATTTTATCGAAATCGTTAGACATGGTTTTTACAAAATGGATCTTTTAATCTTATAACGGATTCCTTTGATATTTTGAACATCATTGGTCTTTGTGTAACGTTAGAGTACCTTTTATTTTGTATGTACAGTATTATATTAAAAGATAAGGATAACAAGTTAATGAGCGCCATCATGGACTTTCTCAGTCCCATCATACAATGTACTAAGCAGATCCTCTAAATGTATCATCACAAAGTTGGTTTTTGGGTCTTGTAAGGAATATCAAATGGTATTTGTAGATCAACGAATCATATCCAGTAGGGTAAATTTGATTAAAACAGATGTTTCTCAGATTTCCTGGACCTCATAATTATATACAGTAGCCTTAAACTAGGATTGTGTCTGGTGTAAGGGGCGTGTCCTACCTTCTACTTGGTTTCCTAGCCTGACTTGACGGTACAACCCATTCCAAGAAAACTAGGTACACAAATTACTGCTTAGCTACATTTAATTCCTAAAGTTGCAACTTCGTGATAGACTTTTGTAAACGTTTTATTTTTATTTACACCGATAAAAGAAACGAAAGTAGAATACGCGTTCACACAGACGCATTTGAGGTCTATATTTTTTTTATTGTAGTTGCACCGCTGAAAGTAAACGCAACAAACGAAGTGTGGGGGCCCTCTTTTCCTCTCCACCTCAGACACATTCTTACCTTGAGGATACTGTATATATCACTACTTTCTTGGCGTCGGGTAAACTCTAGTCTCCACTTGCTAAGCTCGTATCAGTGTTACGTCCCTGGCGGGCCTCAAAGCTGAACATATGCGAGGAAGCCTTCGTAACTACACAAATATCACCTTTTCATAAGAGATCAGAGTTTGAAATTACATTTTTGACAATAACTTCGCTATTATTTGTCGAAGTAGAGATGGTACCATTACATGCAGAATTGAAATCTGCAAATTTTTCACTAATTTAATGTGGTATCAGTTGAATAACACACAAGATATGAATTTTAATATCCGTCATTTTGAATTTGATTGTTCTGAATTTCATTCAGTGTTCTATGCAAGCACACTATAGTCCCTGTACCGAATTTTATGTTCATATATTATTTTTTGTGGCCGCTGTCGTGCTTACGTACAGACGACAACGGCGAGGGACGGACAGCGTGACGACTACAAACACATTCTTTGGTTTCCTGAGGACATTAACCGTGAAGGTCAGTCAAAAAACTAAGGGTGCAATATTCTACAACTTATCAAACTTACCCTACACTTGGTACACTCTGTAGGTATACATGATATACTTTATTTGGGAAGCCACACAAAACATTTTCGAGTTCATATTTGACCATATATATGTTTCTTCGACACAAACATCTTTCACGTTATTAAGGTATGATAGGCAGTTTTAATGGTCTATAAAATACAGGAATATTTTATATTCCTGTCTCTTGAAACATGACATTTAGAAGGCTTATTATACGCATTCTTCCTGCCTCCTCACTCTCAGTTATGATTTAGGATTCAATTTTCCACAAGCCGTTTTAAAGGAGAAATTATTATTACGAACCTTGCAATAAAATGTATAATGAATTCAATGACTGGACAATATGTGAAGGAGTCTTGGTGGTAATCAAATGTAATTGATTTTGAATTTGCAAAGAATAATTAAAAAATTTAATAAAGTTAGACGTGCTAATGAAAAGTACTTGTTGTGAGAGCATTGAATAATTATTGATGTAAATAAAGCGATTTTTATGAATTAAAAATAATATTTTTAATTAATCATCGTATAAACAAACTAATGAAACACAACTTTCAACAAAAAATCACTTTTATACAACACAAATACAAGCCCACGTTGTGTTTTATTCATTTGTTTATTGAAACTTCTACGAGTGTAGCTCATTACCGTTGATTATTCTTTGTATGTTGTATGGATTTAACTGTTGGCTGTTCAAGTGTTTAGTGTTTTAACTTTACGATTGAAAACTTCTGGGCTCAAACATTTACGGTGTTGAGCCAGCATCGTGAAACTATTGAGAGCGACCTCTAGTTGAGAATAACTGTGCCAGGAATTTCTATGTGGTAATCAAAAATTACCCGAGTGAATGTAAGACATTTATAGTTGTTTAATGTAAGGTAATCTATGACAAAGGTATTGAAATAATAAATTTATTTTTTAAATGCATTTAGAGTACAAAGTTAACTTTTAAATTAAAAATTCAAAGTAAAAGAATTGAAATTACTAAGTAAACAACCAACATTGAAAATCCTAATAATATATATATATATTGGAAACTACAGCGTGTTTATCAAACAAATATACTTAAATAACTATTATTAGGGTTCAAATTCAAAACAAACATTTAGGCTGTTTTAGATAAAAACAAATGCAGATGCAATAGAAATAGATATCACGCTAACTCACACAAAATGTGGATGAAATTGTGAATAATACTAAATGTAAATTTCTTTTCCTTAATTTACAGATTATAACGTTTAAAAATTCAGATTCTTAGCGATAGGTGATGTATTTATTGTCCCATATGATTAACTGGTGGTACCTTTAAATGATGAATTTTAATCTTAAAAAATCAAGTTACAGTGGGCTATTTTATGATCCGAATGCGAAGAAAAAATTCAATGGAAGCCATTTTGAATATGATTTAAGGATTTTCAAAATCATTTGTTCCCAAACCCACAATTAAAGTGTGCTAGTGTTTTATTTGTGGTTTGGAGATTATTTCTTTCATATCGTTATTAATCACAAGGCTCATTGGATATTGTATATAATTGACTATAGAAAAATACAAGTTTCAATAAAATTTGTCCTTATGTTTAGGTTTATGTGACAAGGAAACAAACCTTAAACAAAATCTACACTCAAAAGCATATAATTTGCTCAGAATTTTTTTTTTTTTTTTTTTTTTAATTGGAACAAAAAAACGATATTTTACATAACAACAAGCTTCTTAATTTATTAAAAAATGAGAAAGAAAAATGAAAAAAACTTACATTTTAAAAGCCAACATATGATTACGTTAATTGGCCCTTCCACTAGATTGATTCTGTAGCAAACATTACGTGTTCTGATCGCATGTTTGACCTGCAGAGATTTACCAAATAGGATGAACTAGAGTGATCATTAGAGTGCATACTTCGACCCTTATTAACTTGACCTGATCCAAGAGGAAATGCTTCGAGTTAAACATTTCAATTGATAATTATAGGTTTACATCAATTAATTGTTGTACTTCTATAAGATAGTGAAGGGTTCAACATCACTGGATTATAAAGATTCACATTTCACCAAAAATGTTAGATACTACATTTTAGCAAAGTTTGATGAAAATCGTTTCAGAAAATTTTGAGTTTTGGATTACGATGGGTAGCTCCAAAATTTGAATTTTTATAATATTTCTGTTAGGACTATCACAATTAATTATGTCGAGTTAAATTTTCAACCTTTACTATTATTTTCATCTTTTTATTACAAGTTGAACCATTTCGGATTACATAAAAACTACTTATTGTACTTATTAGTACACTATTTTTAAAATGGAGGTAATAAACTTCAAAAACAATTAATTAGTAATAATATAAATTACAAGGCTAGGAATAACTGAAAATTGTACTTAACAAATCCTCAGTGGTTCACATATACAGTGGCAAACCCAAGGCTAGCTGGATCAGCACTTTTTGTATCTAGTCCTTAGTTAGATCCCTCTCTTTCATTTTTCCTAACCCTCCCCTAATAGAATAATAAAGAGATAGGCGAGGGGGTCTTTATTTTATATCCTTTTGTATAAGGCGATGGTGACCGAGAAAAAAAATATGATTCAACAAAATTTGAGGCGTAAAAATTAAGAAAATTTACGCTAGAGATATAGCGTACATCTATCGGCATACCGTAATGGTCAAATAACTCTACTACTTGTTTGGACTGAAGAGTACTCTACAAACGACAGAATGACCAGGATTATTCTAAAAATACACACGTATTTATCTCAGTAGTCCTCAAAAAGAATGTATTTGGAAAAACTAATCATTGATGTTTGATCCATCACATATGTTTCTCTACGTACGTGTGACAAAGTTTTGGTGTAATAAGAAATAAATGACAATAGGAAATCCGAGTATTGTCTTTATTGATCATGTCCTGAGGAAAGATTAGAAGTAAAGGGCAATAATCTGACGCAGGATGAGGGATGCTGTATAAATCCTGTTTAAGGACATGACTTGCATCTCAAACACAACTTAGCTTACCACAGATTGTCAGAGTGAATTATGGCTCTTTTAGAAAGGGATGAACTGAACTTCTTACAGTTGGAAATGTATTTCAATACTACCATACAGAATAGGTTGTATTAAGCTGGAATCATTTCAGTAAATATGAAATGAGCGGTTAATTTTGATAAAATGATTTTAATTTGATGTATTTTATATTTTCACACAGTAGAGAAAATATGTTTTAAAAGATTTCATCAAAAATTATATAATGGTTCTTGAGATATAACGCGTTCATATCCAGCTTTATGAACATAGTCGTAAGAAGTCTTATCAATTTATTGAGAAGAATTTATTGCATCTATATACAAATCAAAGTTCGAGTTAATCTCAAATATTTACGGGTGGGGAGGGGAGGATTATTAAGACCAAAACTTCGAATTTTATTTTTTTGTAAATTGAGTCTTTACCAACTCTTGTTGTGACCGTAAAGCTATGGTAGGTTTTAAGTTTCTTACCGTATATAATCAAATTTTAAGTTACGGCGATTAATTATTACATGTGCCAAAAACTTACGTACCGATAAAAAATAAAATCGGTCTCCAGTTTCTGAAAAATCACTGCTGACGTCACGTAGATAGATATTTTAAAACTTTCTTTCCCATTTTATATATATATATATATATATATATATATATATATATATATATATATATATATATATATATATATATATATATATATATATATAGTAAAAAATGAAATATGTATTAATGCATTTTGTTTTAAACTGTTCTACTTTGACAATTATTGTGTAAATATTATAATATAAATAATACGACAATCATGTTTATTTTGTTTACTATTATTTCCACCTAACATATTACCATGGTATTGAAGGGAATAATTTCTCCCTCTACTTTATTAAAATTGTTATTTTTTTAATCCTAAAATATATTCTGTTTATATAACTTGATGGAAAACCAATAAAATAGAGTCAGTAAATATTGACACAAAATGGATTCTCTTCTGCCATATGTATACTTCACTGTGTATGTAAACACATTTACATAGATAATTGAGTTTTTCTATGTATTTAATTTGTCGAAGATCTGTGTTTATATAATTTTATTTTGAAGTAATACAATGTGAAAATGGTTTCAAAAGGGAAAAAAACTATAATTTAAATAGTTCCACAGTGATTTGTCATGTCTACGATATCTTACTACGCCTCGAGTGATATAACCTGCGTTCTAATCTACAAAACTGATTTATAATATCATAACTGGCAACATATAAATAAACATAAAGTTTAAACATAAATAAAAACAGCCTCGAAGAGTATAGAACGGCTAGACAATCTAGGATAATGTATTTCCTTAACTTTCTATTTCCTTTCAGCCACGGGTTAATAACTTTATCTGAGACATGTGACCACCACACTCGCCACGGAAATTCAATTCAAATGTAACAACCCATTTAGTTTCAATGGACCAAATTACGCACGCACTTTGCTTGCTGTTACCAATCACGAGTCACCTGTAGTAAGTACGGGCGTGGCAATCTCCAGAGATCTAGCTGGATGTACAACCTTCATCGTGTAGTCTTAGATTTAATAATATCTCTTGACCAACTCTTGTTCTTTCCCGACTCTAACGCTACCAGAGTACACGAAGGCTAGGGGTCTTCATTTTATGTACTTTTCTTCATATATATATATATATATATATATATATATATATATATATATATATAGGCTATATGGCGATGATGACCGAGAAGTTTTTTGTCTTTGAAGAACAAGGGAAAGTGCTTTGGCATTGCCATGTTACTGCCAACGCCCAAATTCAAGCGTGCTTCTCACTTAATATCCCACATTGGTGGCAAACATTTAATACCTAGTCTTAAAAACTTAAAGATTTGTTTGTTTGAAGTGATATTTTATACTAGTTATTAATAAATTTCTTTTTAACTATTTGTGTAACCAATATAAATAATTTTGTTAAATAACTTTTCATTTTATATTTGCTGAAAGGTTTCCAACTCCCAAAAGTTTCAACTCCAAAAACGGTAATTTTGAGGAGATGACGATCTATACGACTTTTTGTGGGGGGTGTCTTAGAGCCTAAATTTGAGCAAAATTTCATCAAAATTATTGGAGTCAAATTTTAGGTTTCTATCTTAATAAATCCACCTCCCCCCCCAACCTTAAATTTTGAGCTTGACTGGTATTTGATTTTGTTTATAATATGTACGAGAAAATTTGTGGAATAACTGGTAATCACTGTTTATAAAGTTGGGTATGAACGTCAAGAAACTTTTTTATTTATAACACATTTCCTTACTAATCAAATTATGAAATACACCAATTTACAATCATTTTGACAAAATTAGTCCCACATTTTATATTTACTGAAAAGTTTTCAACTTATTTTCTGTATTAGCATTGAAATGTATTCCCAACTCCGTGAAGTTCAGTCATCCCTCTCAGAAAGAACGATAATTCACGCAGACAATCTGTGGTAAGCTGAGTTACGTTTGGGAAGCAAGTCAGGTCCTTGAACAGGATTTATACAGCATCCCTCATCCTGCGACAGATTATTTCCCTTTCCTTCTATCTAATCTTTCCTCAACATATGATCAATAAAGACAATACTTGGATTTGATATTGTCATCACTTTCCCATTTCAGCAAAACTTTGTCACACATGCGTATATAATGGGTCAAAAAACCATTGTTGAGATTTCCAATGAAATGAGATAAAAATAATTTTATTGCATTGATAGTAGTTTGTCGTCACTACAGTGAGTACCGGCTTAGAAATCCCGAGGGTGCCTAACTGGATCTTTCTTGACCAAATCTTGTTTTTTCCTACCCTAACGCTATTAGAGTATTCGAGGACTAGGGGATTTTATTTTATGTCATTTCTTCTTTTTTATAAATCCGTTGGCGACCGAGTTGTTTTTTCCTTCTAAACAACGAGAGAAAAAAAATAATCCGTTCACTTCACTGCAAACGGATCGTAAATTTTGATGAAACATGTTGACTATAGCTAAAGACTTTTCTTCATTTTGGCAATAACTGGAGTCTGAAAGTAACTGTATAGGCTAAGATCAAAACTAAAAAATAATATTTTTCAAATTACGTCTTTAACGATTTTGATGAAATTTTCCTTAAATGTACAGTCTAAAGATCCAAACAAATGTTTGATGTAATCTCTACAAATTTCCGTCAGAAAGTTGTCAGTTAAAAAGTGAAAAGGGGCGTCAAAAATGCTCGAAATTCTAAACATCGGTTGGCTATCAGCAAAATGAGAGTTTTATAATAATTAATGTGTGCTTATTTGTATTACCAAGTTTTTAATATAGAAATTATAGCTATTGGCATCTTCATCATGGAAACGTAAACATTCGGGAATATTAAACGTTCAATGATCCCATCCCGACGAGGACAATTTGGTAATATTTACTACACATGCATAGTAGTAAACATTCTAGTGGACCCAATTAGGGTTAGATTTTGCTGAAATTTGTCAACTAGGCACTGCCAATAAAATGTTGAATTATTTCATACAAAAAGTTAATTTGTTATTATTAAAAGGCAAAAAACTTTTTAAAAAAGGGGGTAAACATAAAGTCTCCTAGCCATCGAATACTACAATAACTTTAGGGTCGGAAAATAAGAGTTGGTTAAAAGAGACCTGAAAGAAAAGAAAGATCTAAGCCTATATATTAAATATATTTAAATGTAGAACCAGCTAGGTCCTACAGGATCGCCAACCCTTACTCACTAAAGAAAGCCCCCGAGAGCGTTGAACGTTTCGCGACAAATATTATAAAAATATATGTTTTTAATAATAATAAATACAAATATATAATAACAACAAAGTATCTTATTATGACGAATTTTTTAGTTTGTAAGCAGGGTTTTACATAGTTATAGATTACGCTTTTAAATTTGTACACTACTTATTGAAGCACCCTTTACATTTCTCACACAAGTCCCAAGACGACAGTAAAGCCAATGCAGTATAATGTATGGACATGGTACTACATATTAAAATAAACCCTACAAAAATATAAAAAGTTAGATAAAACCATGTTTACCTGGAAAGGAGAGTGAATTGACGGTCATAACCATAAGGTTGTTGTTACAATAACGGCGAAAAATACAGTTAATGTTTTGTGAACCAGTTTTTACACTTGTATTATGTTATTCATAAAGCTTTGACGTTGGAAATGTTACGGGTAGAATTTTTAGTACTGACAGGATTAAATTGTAACACTATTATGCGAATAAGGACAATTTGGCGAAATGAGAAAATGTTTGGCATTAAAACTAGTACAAATTTAGTAAACACAGTTCTGGGAAAATTGCAATCAATACGTGTCCAATTAGCAACAATTGTCCATATCTCTATCAAAATGATAAGTACTCCTACAGATTTATAAAAATTTGTATCTTTGTGCGACAGGTATCTAACAAAATCAATACTAACGTGCTCAAATAACAAATTTAATTCAAATCTGTCCACTTGCAAGGACTGTACGTCATTGGAAACATACATCATTAAGACAAATCTTTTGCTCACTGTATTGGCTGTTTGTCTTTTTCTGTCTCTTTGGGGCAATCAAATTACTTATAAGGTATTATTAACCACTGTATTGGCTGTTTGTCTTTTTCTGTATCTTTGGGGCAATCAAATTACTTATAAGGTATTATTAACCACTGTATTGGCTGTTTGTCTTTTTCTGTCTCTTTGGGGCAATCAAATTACTTATAAGGTATTATTAACCACTATATTGGCTGTTTGTCTTTTTCTGTATCTTTGGGGCAATCAAATTACTTATAAGGTATTATTAACCACTGTATTGGCTGTTTGTCTTTTTCTGTATCTTTGGGGCAATCAAATTACTTATAAGGTATTATTAACCACTGTATTGGCTGTTTGTCTTTTTCTGTTTCTTTGGGGCAATCAAATTACTTATAAGGTATTAACCACTGTATTGGCCGTTTGTCATTTTCTGTCTCTTTGGGGCAATCAAATTACTTATAAGGTATTAACCACTGTATTGGCTGTTTTTTTTTCTGTCTCTTTGGGGCAATCAAAGTGTACCATCGATAAATAATTCCAGTCCACTAAATGCTTAGCAGTCACACTTTGAATGAGTAATTTACATTTCCCAAATTATCTAAAAACTAAAGAATATTTTACTAAAAAAAATAACATTTCTTTTTCAACAACAACCGACTTGTAGAGAGGAAAATTAAAACTGAAAAATATTAATACGCCTATATTTAAAACTTTATAGAAATTTGTTGTTGTTAATTTTTGGATTACTGTATATTTGAATTTTAGGTTCGGAGGACACTGTAATACGCCCTAGACCAAAGTTTGCCAATATCGTTATTTCTGTCATTTAGGAGCTGATAAAAAATTATGATCCAGATTTCCAGTACATTACATGCTTAACAATCGCATTTTCAATGTACAATTACATTATTTTTTAAACTATCTCAAAAACTAAAAGTTAACCAATTTTATTTCTAACTAAAATTTCCGTCTTGTGGATGGGAAAATAAATGTGGATAAAAAAATGCTATGCTTACATTTTAAAAATCTCAGGAAAAACACATTTTATAATTTTTTGAACTCTCTATATTAGAATTTTAGTTTTGTAGCATTTTGCAGATATTCCTGAATTAAAGGAGCTAGGCTTACAACGCCGTTTCCCCCGCCTTGCTATGTCATCCAAGTGTCGATATAAAAACTATATTCCAGACTTTCTACTAACGTACATGAAAAAGTAATGTCCTCGACTTTTTACACTCATTTTTTGTTTAACGCCTTTACTGAGTAGTTAATACACAGAAAAACACAACGCCATCAAACGAGCATTGACACTCCGAACTGCAACGATATAAGTATTGGATTTACCAATTAATTGAGTTAAACTGTTCCCCCACACCTTCTTGACTTTATTAACTTTATAAACGTAACACGAGTCGGTTTTTCAGTAGTTATGTAAAACATCGAACAAACCAACAAAGTCGACCGAGTGCACGCTTACCGTTTAACTGCATTGTAAACCAGCTTTAAAGAGTGCTCTCTAGCCAGCCAGTCTGTCTTTGTATCTTATCCTTTAAAGGTAATTTCGCATAGATCGTGACAGTGTATGTCACGTCAATCTATAGCATTATTAAGTCAATGGTAATAACTATAAATTTATCATTCATTCATAGGAGCTAAATATAGTATTTTATAAAACATCAAAATAAAAACTCTTTAACACGCATTCTCACACTCCTACTCAAAAGTAAATACCAATGAAGCTCAAAATCAAGAGGGAAGCTACGACAAGTCCAAAAATCAAATTAAAACGTGGCAAAGTAAAACGGCACTAGAAGGAGAGAAACGATGAGTGTATACTCTAGTTTTAAAATAAGCCTCGAACGATGCTAGAGCAACGACTAGGAATCTTTATAAAGAATGCGAAGAGGCAGGAGATGCCATGCAACGCATGCTAAGTGTAGGGAGACTTGAATGCCATGCTGTATACAAAGTAGGCAGTTTTTGGGCGGGGTCGTCGTACACACTGTAGTTGTCTTTACATGTTTTTGGTTACGTATATCGAAAAATAGTTGAAACATATAATCTTATGCAAATTGTAAAACACAAAAGGTGTTAAAAAAGTAATTACGTAACTTTTAAACTTTAAAAGATAAAAGCTAAAATTTTAGAAATATTTTTCTCGTAAAAACATCATGTTTTGTCATTATAAGGTAAATTGAATCCCACCCTAAAGTTGGCAACTCAACATTTTTCAAATGTAAAGCCCATCGAGTAATAGCTTCGCCAATGTAAAGCTCTAGTTTAATAGAAAATAACAACTCAAACTAGAGGTCGCTATATTACAACAATACAAAATGGCAATCCTGTCAAATATTTAAAAAATCAAATTTAAATAATCTACTCTAAAGGAAGGGGACAAAATTATAATAGCAAAAAAATTACTGTTATTTTATTCAAGGTTAACCAGGAAGTTGAAACTCAGGGCTTTATATTTGAAAATTTTGAAATACCCCAATAAACTCAATTTAGGGGAGAGGTTTAATTTATCTTATAATGCCAAAATATGGTGTTTTCTAACATTTTCTTTCTACCTTTTTAAGTTTAGAAGTTACTTAAACTTTTTCAGAGCAAAAATTTAATAGTAAAATACCAAATTTGAATATTTGACCAGTTGCAATTTTGAATTGAAGTAAAATAGCGACCTCTAGTTTGTGCACACTATATATATATATATATAGACAACATATATAAAATAATATTAATAATAGAATATAAAGTTTCCATGAAAATGACAACCACTTTATACAAACGCTAAAGGACTAGCAACATGTTGCAACCCCATGAAGTTATACTTCCCGTTAAACAAAGAGGGATTGAGTGTCAAGTTAGGAAAGTTTTGAAGGAAACTAGGAGAACTTGATTTCAAAGTTTGTGTAGGACTTCCACTGCTCGTAGTTTGTATCTTTACCACAAGATAAAAAGACAACTCAGCAACTGCCGAATGGACGCAAATTATATTTCTGAACGTTTGACGACGTCGATTTATGTATCAACATTTGTAAATATGCACAAAATTATATGCTTAGTCTAATTTAAAAAGTAAACGAAAATCTGTTTCAAGAGGTTGAAATTTGATATTTAACAGTTAGTTTTTAGTAACAAATCCGATAAAGGAATAAATAATAAAACGTATAGTCCAATTAATGAATTTCTTAACAATAATACATTTTTTTTTTAAATTTGAAAATTCTATATATTTACTTTTGAATCATTTTCTGAAGAAATTTACACCTTTCCCATTATCATGAAAGTCAAAATTTGAACAAACCATACGAAAGAAATAATCCCCAAACCACAAATAAAACACTAACACAATTAACTTTAGGAAGTTTAATAAACCCTGTTGTACATTTCAGTAACATAGCTACTATCCTCAGAGGGATATAAACCAATAGTAAACTAAATGTGACAGTGAGATGACTGAAATGTTTGAATGAAATTAACAATGTGCACAACTCAATCAAATTTAATCATGAAAGAGAGATTGGTAAAATAGCTTGGCACTTTTAGATATTTGGCTATTAAGAAAAATTATAATATTGATTTTGATTATAATTTTACCAAAAAGAATGTCTTAAAGTTATAATTGAAAGAAGGACGGTGTACTAGTCCAGCTTGGGTTTAAAACAGAAATACAGAGTTTTAATTAAGGCCCTAATCCAGAAGGATTTCCATACTCGCTTGCAAGAACACATAATGTGGAATTATATATACAGCTTATAACTGAGGATATGACAAATACAAAATATTAAAATTTATTGTAGACTAATGAACGTATATTGAATTTAGAATCTCGATTTATAATGACGAATGTTAAAAATCGAAATATAAATGTTTGACAAGCAGTAGATATCGTTATGTAGACTGTATTGAAATCGACATAACTAAGCCTAATATGAACTTCCATTGTAAGAGTAGATTTGTGAAATTCATTATTAAATAGTCCCGAGATGCGTAGTTAGTGGCTTCTTTACATTTTCCAATTCCACAATGCAATATTGTGCCACATTGTCATCGTTAACGTGGCATTCTATAATCTCCTTCAAATTCCTTTCTATTTATTAAAAACATCTGATTTTGTATAATAAATAAATTATGTGAGAATGTTTGTGCAAGCTCTTCACTACGGATTATTTATTTGGGTTTTATAATAAATTGTAGTGTGGAATTGTATAATATAGTTTTTTTTACGACGAATACAACCTAATATATATACAATGAATACGGATCTAGTGGGTGAAATGTCAAAATTATTTAAAATGTCAAAATTTATATGGATCAATTTAAAATGTCAAAATATTGGTTTAAGCATAATTTTTCTATCGTATTTCGTACAACGCCCTGCGATAGTTTATTTTGTGTACTTTTCAATCCCCATCTAATATTTTCTGTTCTTACTACTATAAAAGTAAATGATTTATTAATAAAAACAAAATTGTTAAAACATAACCTAAAATTTTTGTAAGTAACAAACATAGCCTTACATTTAAAGTTATTTGATAATGGTGTATTGTTCATATTATTAATATGGTTTATTGAAACCATACAAATGAAATTGCCATCATTTGTGTATAGAAAATGTAATACACGACGTTTCGAGTGTATACATCAACACCCGTTTTCATTTCTTATGTTCCAACTTTATCACTTGATAACAGGTGATGATTTATACTCTCGAAACGTCGTGTATTAGTTTTTATATACACAAATGATGGTAAAAGTTTAATTAAACCAAAATATTAACTGCATTAGTTGTAGGATTTTAAAAATCAAACTAAAAGTATAAAATATAACTACTATTGCAGATTTTATTATTTTAAGGTTATGTTTCTAACAATTATATTTCTTGGGATATTATATTATTTTGTACCGTGTTAAATATATTTGGGAAAATGTAGAGAGAGATAGTAAAAAACAAAGTTATCCTCGAAAACAATTTTTGAAAGAGCATCAATTTTCAAATTTACTAACAGATTTTTATGTTTAAGTCAATAATTATGCCAACTTATTCTTTTATGGTGGTCTATCTCAGTGTCAGCTTTTCCATAAGGAAGATTACAAAATCTAGAAATATTAAAACATAATATTAAAGGCAAACATAGGCAATCGCAATATTTACGGCAGGGTATAAAAGGAAAGATTGGTGGCGAGGTCTGGGTTCATGTTGTACAGCTGTAAATCTAAAACTGCCTGCGACGGGTGATAAAACTCGGTGATGGCGTTGCTACTAGATAACATGCCTACGCGCAGAAAGCAACCTCCAGTAATAAAACAAAAAAATTATCATATTTATCATTCTTTAGAGTAATCAGGATCAAACATCTGCGTTAAATACAGCTTTAAAAATTTAATACATTAGCCAAATATGATTCTAGTAAAGTAGTTTTAATACTATAATAGCGATTTCCACTGGGGGGAAATGAGCTATTAATTTCCATAGGAAAAATGTGCTATTACTTTTAATAGAAAAATTAACTACTCGTTTCCATAGGAAAAATGAGCTACTGACTTGTATAGAATAAATGTGCTATTACCTTTCTTAGGGAAAATAAGCTATTCGTTTCCATAGGGGAAATGAACTATTAATTTCCATAGGAAATATATGCTATTACCTTTCTTAGGGAAAATGAGCTATTCGTTTACACAGGGGAAAATAAACTGTTAATTTCCATAGGAAATATGTGTTATTACTTTCAATAGAAAAAAATAACTTCTCGTTTCCGTAGGAAAGATAACATTAATATCCATATGAATGATATTTTTTGAATAGTCAAGATATATTCACTAAAAGAACGTTGTCAGTTACTGTTTCCACTTTGTTTTCCTTGCACCATTCAGAGAATTCTATTTCATAGCTGTGTCTAGACTTATCAGACAGTAAATGTAACGATATTTCAATAGCGTGTCTTCTTCAAGTTCCATGTTATTATACTCCTCATCAAAATGGATCTTGAATAGTATTATAAGTGTTGAGATTAGTTTGTTATAAACAGCTGTTATCCTAAGAAACAGCTGATTTCATTACGTGCTGGTAACTTCTGTAATCACCTGTTTTTCGGACTAAATGTATGTATTTAAAGTTGTTGAAGTAGTATAATGTAAAAACATTACGATTCAACAATAATAATAGGCAAACCATGGCTGTTGTCATTAAAAGCTTGATTTAATCAAATACGCCATACGCTGAGGATGTGTGAAACATGTTTATCCCTCTATTTAGTTTCGGATCATTTTTATTTAGTTTTGGGGACTGAAGAGTGGAAAATTTTATACACGCATCGATTATTGTTATTTTTGTAGATTTCACGTTCAGAACGTATAGGAAAGTCAAAACCAATGTTTTTCAAAAGTGAGTTCGAGTGCTACTACACAGAGTAAAAATATCAACTCTGTTGTTAAGCGAGTTTCCCTAAACAATCCTGCTGGCAAAATGGAGACGTAATGTTCAATTGCAAAATCTTCTATCGTTCATAAAAAATAAAAAAAAAACAGATTTTTATGTTTGTAGGCTAAATGTAATTTATTTTTGTATTTTTAAATTACTTTTAAGAATCACTAATAAAAATAATACACACAGTCATAAGTTAAAATCTATCGAAATTGGAGACTTTTCATATTTAATGATTTGAAAAAAAAATTATATATTTTAAAATTATTACATTATAATCGTTAATTATAAATTATAAAATTACAAATTAATTATAAAGCTTCCTTAATCGTTCGATGGTATAAAAAAAAAATACAATTTTAAACATCAAGTATTAAGTAGAAACAAAACAACCGACGGCATAGCACACATTGTCGTGTTGGTAGTGTCTGATGTTTTTGATCTGACTAATAGTACAACGACTCTCCATCATAGTCGTACTGCATTCTAAACGTGAAATAGACAATAGGAGTGGTGTTTTATAAGTTTACAGGTGCTGTAATATTATTTACTGTTACATCTTTTAGCCAGTAGCGTACTAGGTAGTACATTGGGTAGTAGGTATACAGTAGGTATCGGTCACATTTGGTTTATAAGAACAAATTAGACCCTTAGGGGATTATTTAAAGTGAGTACGGGTGTGGAAACCCCGGGGGATCTGCGCCTTTTTTTATGTAGTTGTTGATCACTTTTTCATAGTTTACATCACGTCTCTATTGACCAACTCTTGTTGACTTCCGGCTATGACGCTTGAATAATATTCAAGGCTTTATATTTCACTTCCTCCTTTTTCATAAGGTGGAGAAGATACAGTTTTTCATCTTACATATAAAAAAAGACTTTGTAAAATATCTAGTTTCAGTGTTAAGCTGTCCACTTTGCGCAGCTAAGCCGTGAATAGATCGATAAACAGGTTATGATTATCACTGAACTACAAATACAAACTAAAGGAATTCGTATCCTACCACTGCATGCTGAGTTTAATTAACATTGAGGTTATGTCTGGACTATTGTTGAAAACCCATCAGACATTCAGCACAGCTATTTATATATAGCTGATTGATCGTCTGATTGATCAAACGATGCAATACACTCAGATCTCTGATGAAACGCCCATAAGTTGGATTCTTGGGTCTTGTACTGGTCTTATGCACAAGGTTGTTTGTTTAAAATGATTGTTATACACATTTCTTAAAAATGATAATTGTGTCTATCACTTCTTTGACGTCACTTAGGGCCTAACGGAACTTGTAGATATGTATATATTAAAAACTCTCCACTCCTGTCAGTTTCTGGCGGGATACAGGTGTACAGTCTACACTCTCCACCGTATCGGTTCTAGTAACTACATGAATATCACAATTTCTACGGAGATAAGATTCTTGAAACTACATTTTTTACAATAACTTCATTATTTGTCATCGTAGAGAGGTGGGGATGGTATCATTACATGTAGTACTGAAAACTAGAAATTTGTATCTAATTTAGTGTATTAAAAGTTAAAAAAACAAGAGATATGAACAAAAAACTATTTAAAAAAGCTGTCATTTTCACATTTTTAATTTGATTTTTCTAAATTTCAACAGAGTTCTACATGAGCACACTATAGTCCCCTGTACCAAATTTTATGTTCCTATCTTAAATTATGTGGTCGCTACAGTTCTTAGATATAAACGACAATGACAACGGACGGACGGCATGTTTAAACTCTCTATTTAAGTTTCCAGACGTAATGAAACGCGAAGATGAGGTTAAAATTTGTACCAAACTACTCCGTATACTGCATACGTATGACTTAAATAATTCAGTTTCATTATGGCCGCGAAGAAGACGTTGTTTAAAGGTAAAACCGAATCAATATGCTACAATTACTTCGGGAGTTTAAACCTCCGTGAAGCACGAGCAACTCCCCCGTCAGCAATAAATGGAGTTCCCCAACAATTAATTAAACTTTGTAATTGCTTTAATTAAAGAAGAAGAAAATATTGCTGTTCATACGTGTCTTGCTGTTTGGTCGTAGCTAAGGACGAAGTCATTGGTTCGATAGGGGTTTGCTTAACTTAAGTAATTTTACTGTCATATGTGATGGGTCAAAATTGGTTTCGGTATTATCGTGAATATAATATAGTATATTGTTTCGTCAGCATGTTAAACTGGTAGCCAGCAAAAATGACATTCTGTAAATGTCAATTAAAAAGTAAAGTATGAGTCATAGGCGCCGTTTTTGAAAATATATTTATAAGGACCTAAACGTAAACTTACGACTTTCTGAAAATCAACAACGGTTATGATCCAATTTTCCTCAAGTGTACCCTCTAAGGACCCAAACAAAACTTATTGACCACCATCCCTACAAAAATACCGGTTCGTCAGTTATCAGAAAAACAAAACAAAAAATCGGTTACGGGTTGTTATAAAAAACGTAATTTCTCTAAATCTGCTTAAACGATTTTGATCCAATTTTGTTCAAATATATACACTGAACCCAAACAAAACTTATTGGCCACCATCTCTACATGAAGCTGTTACAAAAGACGTAATTTCAAGTAATAAAAAGCTTCCGTTTAATGTCACCAAAACAAAATATGAAATTTTGTTTTAATATAAAAATTGTCGATATTTAAAAACGATAATGTTTTTCTCTGAGCAATAAAATCACACTTGTATACCAAATTTTAGAACTCTAAGACTCTTTGTCTAGGTGGCTAAATATCTCATGTACGGACAAACTCTAAAAAGAAAAAGTATTTCTAGTCTACAATATATCTGTGGTAGAACAGAATCCTTAAACAGAATTTAATTATTATTGAGTTGCTTTGATAAACCTAGTATTAAAAGGGAAATGTAAATCAAGTATTTACTATTCCAGGAAATAGGGCACTCTGCAATTCATAACTATTAATTAATTCAATGTAAACAGTTCACTTATACACAACTAACATCATAAGTAAATTTAACAAATAACAGAGACAATGAGGAAATATATGATTCCAGGAATGGAAGAAAAACAAATAAGTTGGAGAGATAATTTTAATAATAGTTTAGTTATTGTAGCTCATGTATCACTGAGGATGGCGACTTTGTCGTTTAAACGCGTTTGATAAAATAAACATAATTTTTGTGAGAACTTGTGATAAAGTTTTATTCTATCTAATGTTATCTCATAAATAAAGCTCAATATTTATTTATCTAATATACCAATATTATAAATTTATAATAAATCATTTCAAAACCCCCACAAAGTGCCCTTGTGACCGTTGGTTAGGTCACATTATCACGTTCTATATATACTATTGTTCCTCATACCCTAAACTATCCAATAAGACCACCCCCATCTATGTAGGGTGAGTGGATACGTAGGAGTTCTTTAGCGAACATATTTGGCTCTGCAGATTATGGAGTAGGGCCTATTATGGTTTAAAAAAAATTCGAAGTAGAGTTTTTCGATGGTATAACCGCTTTGAAGGTCTCTGACTTTATTGCACTGCTGTGTGTCATATGTTTGCTTAAAGGTGTAGAGTGTATTAAGTTATCGTAGGCGATATTGTTATCTGGAAACTTATTGATTCTATGAAAAAATCTTTGTTATTTTTTCCAATTAAAAAACCCATTTTCCAAACTTTGAAAATTGCAGTCATTTTTCAATATGGGTGCTAACTATATAATTCTTTATGCATATATTTTTAATGATGTTTTCGGATTTAGTAGCGAATTTTAAAACATTTTCATTCTAAGTTTTATGGGGGAAAACTTAGATTATTTATAGGGAATGGACTAATCTCCAAGTTTCATGACCCCAAGAAACAGAAAAAATTGATTTCAATATTCCGCGGCCGATTTAAAATATTTCCATTTTAACGACAGATTTTAACAGATAACTCCCAAATAGAAATTTTTGGGATGGTGTACATTAAATATGTTTAGTTTATGAGATCCTATATTTTATAAAAATATTATCAAAATAATTTTTGAATTTATTTTGAGTTTAATTCTGCAATTACTATAAAATTTGATGCTTGCACTATATTTGGGTTTGTGTATAGGTGTATAAAAAATGTACAGTGTTTATAAAATACGTCGATTTATTATAGAAAAATGTGTCAAATCTCAAGAGAAAATTAGAGTTCTAAATCCACAGATTTAGTACGTAAATTTAGGTCATAATAATTCTCTTTTTTTTTCAAGTTTAATCAAAATCATTTGACCCCGTTTTGAAATAATCAAATTTTATTATTCATCCAAAAATTTAACGGCGTTGGTGAATTTGTTCGACTGTCTCAGTAAATCTTGAACTTGTTTAAGCGGTGTGTATGGAAATATTTGTGTCATATTATTAAATAAATAGAAGAAAAATATAACATATACGTATATTAACTCAAGTTTATATCTATAATCAAAGTTGAAAAGATCAAAGAAATTCCCATTTTCAAATAACAAGTTTTTCTTCAGAATCCAACAAACATATTTTCAAAGAGATTATATTGAATGGAGCTGTATAAATTGGATTAATCAATAACCTCGGACACAAAGCTTGGTTCGTTCTCACGCTCTTATCTCTGTTTGACATAGATTATCACAGCTTACATGAGACTCTGCTTGTCCTAGCTAATAGAGGATAAGCTTTTCAATTACTGACAGAATGTAGGAGTGAAAGATTAAACAGTGGCTTCTTAAATAATATTACGACTCGGAGTTAATTAATTAATTACATTTTTCTTGAGCAGTATAGTTTAAAAGCAATTCTGTAATCTAATAAAAAGTTAAAATAATTTGATTATGGAATAAAGTTAATAAAATGTTTTTAGGAATAGTTTCTTTTTCATTAAGAGTTCACAATTAAGGTACATATTTTAGACTTATATACTGTATGTACTGAATAATATAGATTATGCTCTGAAAAAACAGCCAAACATATTTGTTCAAAAAATCATAAATTCAATTAAGAAGTGTCAAGATAAACTGGGCCTGATAAATAAAGCTAATTGACAAACCTATCAGGTGAATCTGTAAATATTCCTCAAGGTCACACTATAGTGAGTACGGGCTTTGCAGTCTCGAGAGAACTTGGTACATTTACATTTTTTTTTTAAAGTAACCTTGAGTTAGATCCCTCTCTTTCATCTTTCCCATCAGTTCTCTCATGAACAACTCTTGTTCTCTTCAAGACTTTATTAGAGTATTCGAGGGTTAGGAATCTTTCGTGGTCTTTTCTTCTTCTTTTTATAAGGCGATGATGACCGAGAGATTTTTGCCTTTAAAAAACAAGTGGGAAAATATAGAAATAAGACGTATGGTTTTTTTAAATATAAACTGAATTACAAATTGATAATAACAAATCTTTTAGTTTGAATAAGTCCTAAAATTTTCCGGTTAATTCACTGCCAGACGTGACTACAAGCTATGTTGTTATTTATTCGAAAGTTATGTGCTAGCCACATTAACTATTTAATTAATATTTATTTCTTGCATGAACGCAGAAATTGAAATTTCATCCGAAATTTCAAGAATTAACTTTAAATGAAACAATAATTACATGTAATCAAACTAAAAGAAATACACTACTGTTACCTATTAAAAATATGTCTGTTTAGTTTGCATTAGTAATCTATTATTTACATAGATTATTCCTTCGTTTGCCATCAATTGAGTATATAAAAATTAATACACAAAGTTTTGTGAATATAAATCATCTCACGTTATTAGTGAAATACCTAGAACATGGAAAACATAAAAAGGAGATTATCCTAGGACTGTGTTGGAAACTAAAACAAAAACTAGTAACAAAAGAAAAAAAAAGTAGGGCTAAAACTGAGCGGGTAAACTGCACGCTAACACAAGAAATGATCAACACCAAGTTGAAGATAGATTATACACTGAACAACTAACAAAACAGTTGTTACATAACGGTTTTATTGGAGTGAACAATGGTCCCTCTACAGTTAAGCGATTGTAGCTACATCTCGTGGGGAATTAACCGGAAAGATTAAGACATACCTAAAGTAGATAAATTTTAAATTATCAATTTGTAATTTAGTTATTATTGATAGAAGCAACAGAGTGGTCTTATTTCTATATTTTTTCTCTCTTATTATTTAAATCTCTAGGTCATCATCGCCTTATAAAAAAAAATGAATAATAGAACTTAAAAGATGCTTAGCCCTTGAATACTTTAATAGCGTCAGGGTATGAAGAGTAGATGAGTTGTTCAGGAGAGATCTAATAGGAAAGCTGAGAGATTAATAATAAATTAAAAAAATATCAGTCTGTTCATTTAAAGTGAAAGGTAATATAACAGAAGGATGTTAATGAAGATCTATAGTTTGTTTACAGCTGTGTTAAAACACCAATTAAACCATAATTTGCGCTATAAGCCTCATATACACTAAACGTACAATTGATAATTAAAAATACCTTGACTACAGATAAGTCCTAAATCTTTCCGGTTAATTTACCACAAGTCGTGACAACAAGGTCAAGCGATTGAAGTGGAAATATTGTTATATATAGGCATACATACAAAATTTGATCTAAATCGTTTCGCCAATTTGAATAGCTCACAGCACAGGCTACGGACATGAATCCAAATTCAAAAGTTTATGGGTCCAGAGAATTTAAAAAGGATAAATCTATGAAACACCCAATATCGATTTTTCTGCACTTTCATAAAACTTTTACTATAGTACGTACTATATCGAGAAAACGATATGAACCTTATGTCTTCCATGTTGATGTTGAGCTTAGTGAAGATCCTGAAACCCGACCACACCCTATTATCTAGCTTTAGGGATGTGTTTTCTTGTTTTTTACGTTTCTATGAGAAAATAAAAATGTTTATTTAATTAAATCTACGTAAACCGCACGTAATATAAAAACAGCAGACATTCAGATTGGGAGCAAATAAAGGAAGGGTTGACGTTCTTAATATTCAGTACAACCGATGGGACACATTTCATCAAAGGACACACAAGTCCTTTACTAACACGGTCACTGAACAGAACATATTGTACACGTAGAACTACTTCTGTTATAACCTGAAGGGGTTCTCAGTAAAGTCTACGCTTGACAGTCGATATTCTAAATTGCGACAGATTTACTCTACCTATCAGAAATATTCTGCTAATATAGTTGAAAAATTTGGGGCTATATTTAACACGATAATTAAAAGGGCCAAGCGTGTGCTAATAGGATTCGTCTTAGGGTTAGTAAGCAAATAAAGACATTTTTATAATTCTTTTAAGCGGCAGTTTAAATTGTAAAGACTGACAAACACGCGGATGAAATTAAAAGGGTCCTTAATTTTACCAACAGACACTAATAGAGATAAATCAATGACAATCCAAATCCATCTTTTATTGGGTATTGAATTGTTTGTCTCACATCTCACAAAAAAATACTTTTAAAACTTAGACGCTACTTATTTCTCATTGTGCTCGTTATACAAAAAACTTTTATATATGATTTCGCAATTAAATTTAAATTTAAATCCAAATAATTGTTTTCAGATTTGTAGGTCACGCTGTGTTCACCTTAGAGGGGGGGGGCATGATTAATGACACTTTAAATTTGATCTAGCCCCAACATATTAATTGTTTTGTCAAATAAACATACATATTCGAAAGCAGAATAAATTCTAGTTTTATTTGATACCACACACATAATATTTTCAAAAACTAATTTTGCAACTTAACTACCACAAGGACGTTTTCTTGTCACCGCTATATTTTTCCTATATGTGGGAACATACAAAGAATATAAATGCAAAGTTTGTAAATACGAGGATTTAGGATTTATCGTCTTGTCTGTGTAGACAGGTTGCAACTCAGAGACATACAGACTGGAAGACACTCGCATGAAATTATAAGAGTACAGTACTTGGTTCTAATTAATGGACTTAAATTATGAATAATTAATACAACATAATTTTAACACACGATGAAAAACGAGTAGCCCATAAATTCCAATAGTAGTTTTTGTAAGATATGAGACAAACAATTTAATAGAAATTAAAAGATTGATTGAATATCCATTAGGATATCTCTTTATTACGATCCGTAGGTAAAACTAAGGACTCTTTAGCGTATCTGTAAGGTTTCACTAGCGTATCCGTTTTTTCTGAATAATTTAAAATGCCCCTTAAAAAATATCGAGTTTTAAAAATAACTGTACCTATATGCCTACGGACCCCAAATCGTGTGGTTTTATCACAAGCTTGACCCTTTCATCGTTTTGATATTATACTCCCAAATTCTTTAATTAAAGCTATTAAATAATACGTGCACAATTAGAAGTCAAAAAAATCTAGACACCCTATGTGAACAAATTTACTTCAATGATTTCTGAGGAAACATTGCTGACGTACAAGTAAACATAGATTTAAGTTGTCCAGTTCTATGGAATACTACCAACATTTTCACAGTTTCTAGATAATTAATTAGCAAAGTGTCACAAACGGACATATATTATAATACTGAGAATAATTTTAAGAGGTTTAAAACTATGAAATCCATTAAAAATTCAATATAGAAATATTACTACTACTAATTGTTACCACGTGTTTAGAATCTATAAACACCTTATGTGAAACAAATTTTCTTAGAACCATTATCAAGCTATCTCAAAGTTTCAAGAAAGTTGGTAAATCAAGATTAACTTAGTTCGACGTAATAGAGGTTAATTAGTTTAGTCAAATAAGCTTTAAAACTTGTACTGCAGCGAACAAGTTAGTTGGAAAATAAGAAACACTATGATACATCTTCCATGAAATGAACATAATGCTACCTCATTACATGACAAATAAAATGAGTTTGTGCTACGATTGGAAATAATTGAGGTATACAAATTATATTGTTTTATTTATTTACTTATTTATTTTTCATATATAAAACTCCCTTTTCCATTAAAATAAACAATGCAGAAACGTTGCGATACATTGTCACATTGGATAATTCATCATCGTACTTACCCACCCCATCATTCAATGCAAATCAAAAGTTGGTCTCTTGGGCCTTGAAAGAAATGATAAATTGTGTTGGTAGATGGAAGGATCTTACCCAGTAGGATACATTCTACAGGTTTTCTCGTAATTGTGTATATCTCTTTCATGACATCGGTTAGGCTCTGAAGAGCCTCGTAGATGTGTAGCCTATATATTAAACATTCTCCACTCGCTTCGCTCGTGTCAGTACCTTTCCTCTGCCGTACCACGAAGGTGTAGGCTACATATTGTACAGTCACAACGCCCATGTTGGGTATTGTAACTTTACGTTCTTGGGTCAGAGTTCAAAATTTCATCATAGAGAGGTGGTGTTGGTACCTTTACATGTAAAATTGAATTCTGTAAATTTAGTCTGTAATAAGTAGAATAACACAAAATATATTAACAAGAAACTGTATAAAATGGCCGTCATTTTCACATTATCAATACGATTTTTTTTAACTTCAACAGAATTCTATATGAGTAAACCATAGTCCTTAACACCAAATTTCATGTTCTTATCTTAACATGGGCAACGACAAGTGATGATAAGTCAAAAAAGGAGGTAGACATCTTTAACAATTACCAAACTTATCATATTCTTCGTGTGCAAAGAAACAACCAATTGAGTTACTCAATTCATTCTACAATAACACTTTGTTACCTTTTACAACTCGATTAACTGAAGCTGTGTCAATATTTCCTTCCTTTAAAAAAAGAAACAAAAAAATTAACTAAAACTAATATTAAATAAATTATCGTTCTAATTGGGTTAAAGCTTTGACTCTACTCTCATATTGTAAAACATTTGACCCATTATTGACTCTACGTCCATTGTATTCCAATTCAGACAGCTTCGCCTGGACAGTGACAGTTGTATGATGGGTGAAATTACAGTTTTTCCTGTAGCACGATTAAGTATTGCATATTTTATAAAGTAGAGATTAGCTAGGAAATATCCATGTTAATATTTGTTATCGACATTTGTTGTTGCACGTTTATAAAACTATGTAGTGCAAAATTTAAATTTCGAATTGAAAATTCATCTGCGCGTTTTAAAATTAGACGGCTTACAGCTGATTCCTGTCATATCTAATTAAAAGTCAAGATACTAAATAAATTAAACAGTCTCGTAAAAATAGGAAATAACCCGGAGGTGAACCGACCGCACAATCACACACTCACTAATAAATAAATCGACGCTCGAATATTTGTTATAAACAATAAAATTGTTTGTTTGGAAAATGGTGGAAAAAAATTGCACACATTTTATCGCTCGCTATTAAACCAAATAAAAACAAAAAATTAATCGTCACTTAAAGATATCAGTTTGGTAATTGTAAATAAAGAAGTGAAAATGATCCAAAGACGTAGTTTTTGGGAAAAATTTTTTTAATAAGGGACAAAAATATTGCTTTATATCATAACAAAGTATATTGTATTTGCCAAATCTAATTTATATCACGTTTAGTTTGGTATTTGGTTAATACCTATCTGAGGATGGTAGCTGTGTTACCGAAATGTACACGAGGGTTTATTAAACTTTCTACGTTAATTGTGTTAGTAATTTATGTTTGTTTGGGATTAATTCTTTCATAAATTCCATAAAGTTAAATTACAAAATTATTAGAAAACTTAAGACTTTGAAACATCGCCGTATCGCAGGGAAAATTATGAACTCTAATAAATGTGTTCAAGGGGATGAACAAAATGAAATCAACCTTTGGAACTAAGGGTTCCACGTAAATCTGTTAAAATTAGCTATGCATAGTTTATGCCTCCCTGAATCTCTTATCTAATTCTAAGAAGAAATAAACATACTTGAAAAGTTGTTTTTTTTTTTTTACGGTAAACCAATTTCAAGAGGTTCAAACTTTTTTCATAAGTAAGTTAATTTGCGAAGTTTTACAACGAATGGCGGGGGAGGGGGCAAAGTTAGTAATTTTTTTTTTCGCTCGTAGCAAGAATCTTAGACACTCTGAACACGTGTTGTTGTAGTTATCAGTTGAACATATGTTCAGTTTAACACTTGGATTGACGGTGAATTCTAGTCGTTTTATTTTTCAACATTTCCTTTCACTTAATCAGAATACAAAGCATAGGATAAGTTTGGTATTCGTCAACAATTTTGACCTCTGTTTTTTGAATGATCTTCAAGTTTCATGACTTTAGAAAAAAAGAAGAAGCGATTTTCGTCATGCCGTCGGTCCGTCCGTTGTCTCGTCTGCACGTAAGCACGATAGCGGCTACAAATATAGAATCATACTGACATGTAGAAAAATCTAATTTAAAATGGCTGTTATATCCTGTGTTGTTCAACTTATAACACAACTAAATTAGATACAAATTTGGAGCTTTCAATTATACATTTAAGGTTATCAACTCCACAATTTATACTACGATAAATAGCGAAGTTTTTTTTCTTTTTAATGTAGTTTCGAGCAATGATTGATGCTCGTATAGTTACGAGATCCGGTTGGATGTTGACTCCAGACTCCGTTATGTAATAGTACTTGTTTATTGACCTATGTTATGCACAAATAATGTATTTTTGTCTACAAGATAGAATAAATTAAATGAATGAACGTCTTTCTTGCCTCTTGATGTCTCTAACGGATCCGGTGGAGTCTAACTTACAAGCTTTTTATACGCGACTACACTGCACCGGTCCCTCAAACCGTTGCGAGTACGAAACTTTCTTAACCCGGCTGATAAACTTCGTTCATATTCATAATAACACTTAATCAATGCTATACGTGTTTGTAAAGGTAAAGTCATGATGGAATAAAAATAAATAAATAAATTGTAAACCACTACAGCGAAAACATTAAACAATGAAAGCAGACCTGTTGGACCTTACGATATAGCGTCCCTTATTGGAAAGGCGTAACTCCGATGTACCACAGGAGTAAACGCTGTGAATGGATTCTGGGTCACGGGTATTTACCCCCCAGAAAGGAATATATTTCAAGACCATGAATTCATTGTTGGAGAGGAGGAAGTACAAAATGAAAATCAAGTTGATAACCCTGATGACCAACCTGATAACACTCCAACGGTTGAAGCCAATACTCATCCAACCACATTGACTTTTTCTGTGTCACCAAAAGACATTCACTCCGTCCCAGAAAAAAAGAAAATATCAAATTGTGGACGAAAGCCCTACGTCGCAAACATCGTCACTAGTTCTCCTTATAAAAGAGAGCTAGAAGATTTCCTGACAAAAAAGGAAGCTGCTGCCAGTCCTCGAGAGGCTCAACACCAAGTTTCAATATAAATTTGACGTTTGATGAGCCCCAGCCTTCTTGTTCTGGACTTCAAGCTTTCGCTTCAGAACAAGCAACCACGTATGACTTAACCCAGCATGTTCTACCTACTAGATTCTGTGTTTGAAATTAGTCAACAATTAAAAATCTCGTTGCTATGACAACAATTAAATAGCAATGGAAACAAAAGTTGATGTTTTAATAAACCCCAATTATTTATATCTGCATACGATAAAGAGTTTTTATCGGGGATTGGAATAAATCACAATCATTAAAATTTTTAACTTGTGTTTTTTTACTGTTTTTTTCTCGGGTTCTAAAAAACAGAACTTTTTTTTTTTTTTTTTTTTTTAGACCTGAATGATGGAAAATAAATATTTTTATAATTAATATTAAAAAAAATAGATTAAATTTAAAAAGCTAGTGTTAAAAAATATGCTGAAAGAAACATATGCAGAAAATAGGATAAGTAACGTCCTTAAGTACTACAGATCTGTTTATATTAACCTTTTTCAGTTTCACAATTACATCTAAGCTTGTATAAGAAATAACATAACTATTAAGGATTAGAGAAGATGATTTCATCCAAATCTTATCTTTCTTGTAGTTCACACCCTGATAAGTAGGCGTACATACGAGCGTTGAACTCCTAAAGGGGTGCTCAAACAGGCTTTCCATTTCCTTCCCCTAGATTTATTGTAAGCCCAAGGCTGACAACTACAAATTTCCTAACAATTGTGATTTCTTGTTCTAATCAATAGAGATAAATATCTTTATATAAAATTGTGATTATATTAATAAACCGTTATGTAACCAATATAAACATACATTTTAACCAAATTTGTAATTTAAATGGTAAAATATTGGCATATTTGTTCACGAGTTTTCAAAATTTATAGACATTCAAAGTTAGGAGGGGCAAGACTGTAGAAATACAATATTAGGATGTGGAGTGCTATCTACTCTTTAACCTAGACGAAGCAATTGATTATATATCCCATTTTCACTCATTTATTCTTTGACCAGTCTAATCTGATAGTATATTTTATTTTATGAATTTTTGTTTTAAACCAGGGATATATTAAAAACTACCTTGGCAAAAAGTTGTCACGAAGGTAAAATATTAATCCCTTAAACAAACATTAAGAAAGTAGGAGAAAAATTTCGTTATTGAATTTTTTATTTATAATTAATACTTTTTTTTTTAATACTTAAAATATACAATTTATTATACCCAAGAATTAAAATTGTACAGTTTAGTCATAGACTCAAAACTGATTAAATGTTGCTCAATTCGTTTAAGGGATAAGAATGTTGGCAAAATATTTATTAATATTAATTAAATGATTTCTTCTTTTAACATATATCAAGGTAGTTATATTCACTAGACGTAACAGAAAATAAAGAATTTAAAAAATAAATAAAAGACACTAAATATATTAAAATGTTATTGTTTGAAAAAAAAAAATAGATACTCTATTTAAAATATAATACAGTTATACATAATTTATTTATATATAATTTATTATATTATAATTAGGTAAAGTATTATAACTTTAAAAGAAGAATATACAATAAATACCACTAGTCCTTGAACACTGTAATAGTGTCCGGATCGGAAAGGAACGGAATATATCGTCAAGAGAGACATGAGAGGTAAGGTGAAATAAAGAAATATAACCCTAGACAAATAAAAAATAATGTAGATCCAGCCTAGATCCCTCGGATAACCTAAAAATAATTTAAAATAGCTGTTATAAATTCTCAAACAAAACAAAAAAATAAAACGTGTTTGAGATTTTATAAAATATATTTCAAATTATTTTTGCCGTGAAACATGTTATTTACCTATAACAAGTATGTTATTAACATAATAATTGTTTCCACCTTAAGTGTATAATAATTTTCGACAAATCTGCAGGTACCACTTGTTTAATTTGACACCTCAATATTTAAAATTGACCCTATAGTAAAGAAATAGGGGACTGACGCAGAAATTCCTTAGGGAATTAATTATAAGAAACTGTGATATTGTTTTATATTGCTATAGTTAGTAAAAAATAAATTAGGAATAGAAATAAAGCAAAGTATTGAATTTGCCTAGACTAAGAAGCCGTGCTTTATTTAAAAACCTGTTTAATATTAACTTGTAATTAATTATACAATTTTGATCTGTACTTAAAGGATTTAATAAAACCTGATATTTGATTTGAGAGTTTAAAATTTATACACAGTGTTTCACGAAGAAATGGAACAACTGACAGGATGTATTTTACTTGTAAAAATAGAGAAAACGTTCATATAAGCATTGATCCGAAAACACTCAGTTTCCTTTGTATTCGGCATTTTATTTATAAGAAAAACATACCTTTGGAAATAGATAAGATATTGAGTTCATATTTTGTACACGAATTTTCTACGGTTTACAAATATAGCAAAAATAAAGAGATTAATTTGTATATTTTGAAAATGACGGCCGTTTAAAACACGCAAGTTCGAAAAAGTTTCAAAAACGTCTTGTAATTATCTTCTTTATTATTATTATTTTCCCAAGTACTAAAGAGATTTGGAGTTTGGTTGGGTTTTTTTAATTTTTGAATATTCAGTCTATAATGAAGATTAATTTGATAAGGTCTAAAAAAAAAATATTTTTTTTAATTGGAGATAAAACTCGAAACTGTTTCGTTTAAAAGGCTAATCTTGGTTGTTTTCGACAATTACCAGGAATTTTCCTTTTTTGATATCATTTAAAAAATATTTTTACTATAAGAATTAAATATTTTTTAGGAAATTTATATTTTTATTATGTTTCAATTTTTATAAATTACGAAATATTGATGTGTATTGAAGCACCGAATTTGAATTTAACTACAGTTTATTCCTATCTGGCGGAAAATATACATTATAATTTTGTATTTAAATGCTATATTATGAAAAAAAAAAATTATCGACCAATTTTTGTGAAACGTATAAAACGGATGTTTTGAAAGTTTCCTAGTTTATAACTGTAAAGTGATGTTATAGCTAGGGCAACAATTATTAAAGAGATGTGATATAAAATACTAAACTATATTCCCCAAATTACACAATACTCTATTCAAACATTGGTGGAAAAATAACATAATTGATATTTTTTTATAAACTGTAAATCCATTCAAAATGTTCCAACTAGAAACATGTTTGATTCGTATAATTAGTTACATTGTGAGAACTA
Organism: Aphrophora alni; assembly: GCA_963513935.1. Lineage (NCBI taxonomy): Eukaryota > Metazoa > Arthropoda > Insecta > Hemiptera > Aphrophoridae > Aphrophora > Aphrophora alni. The sequence goes on along the minus strand of OY740769.1, from coordinate 96,855,929 downwards.
TTCAAATAGCCAACAATTATAAAACTTTATAATTTCTTCATTACTTCAGTTTTTTTTTCAAATGAAACAGAATGATTTTATTTCGTTTATGATGACGGCTGATGTTTCAATTAATTCACTTTTTCAAGTTCTATAATAGAGAATTTTGTATGAACATTACAAACTGTTCATGACACATACACATAATTTAATCTGATTTAAAATCAAAGAAATACATGTAAATAGTTGTTCAAATTATGTCTACTACATAAAATAGAGTAGTCAAATTCGCAGTTAAAAATTATAAAAATATTATGAATTTCAACAAAATATTGACTTAGAAAATTTCTTTTTTTTTTACCTACTAAAATTTCGATGTTTATTAAAATAGGACGTAAAATTTGTGCTGTGTTAATGGTTTTCGAGATATTAAACACGTTAAACGTCGGCCATTTTGAAACTTTACAAAATAAAATCTCATTCTCTAGTATACAGGTAAAATGTTACACAAGGAAAACCAAATCTTCACTCAATATTTTATGTACTTCTAAATATATAATACTTAGAAGTACATAAAATGGCCGACAGATGGAAAACAAAGCGTTTTCCTTAGTTTTTCGTCTAAAATCAGCTGCCGAAGTGTTGTAAAATTTTCAATCACGCTGTATAGACTACACGGCAAGGACAAAATTTGGAAGTGGATTTAAAACATCAAAATAGGTGTAAAACTATTCAACTTATGATCGACAATTGTTCATTTAAATTTTGGTTTAAAAGTCTGTTATTTTAAACGATTAACTGAATTTGTTTTTCAATTAAATAAATTTATATATAATTTTTGAGAAATTAAAAAAAAAAAAACTTCCATTATCCTTGTGTATTTCAACGATACCATCGTGTATGAATACTATGTGTCCCAAAAGTCTCACCCCCGCGTATTATTATTTTTTATTAACAGAAACAAACAGATTTGCTTTGGGGAAAGTTTAGATAACCAAAGGAGGAGTTTTTTGAAGTATCAACATTTTCAACCCTTACCCCAAAATTGGGTAGTTTGGGGGTAAGTCAAGAATTTTAAATAACAACCCCTATTGAGTGATACCTCATTTTAACGGTCTTTTAAAAATAAGAATAATGACGCAAACTAGAGGTCTCTAAGTTCATCCTACCCAACATAGCGACCAATCGAATTGTGAATGTTAACCTACAAACTCCGGTTGTTTTTATTACATTACAAATTGCTCTATGTTGGTAAAAACCTTACCTTGTTTTTTTAGCTCAGATTAAGTTCTCGAAATGGCTACCATTTACTTCTTGGCAGAAATACATTCTGGACTCAAAAGCTTGTTGTACATTTCGTAACATTTCCGGTGTAATTATTAACGTATAATTCACAATTCGATTGGGGGTAAGGGTTGAAAATTTTGATACTTCAAAAAACTCCCCCTTTGGTTATCTAAACTTTCCCCAAAGCAAATCTGTCTATTTCAATTAATAAAAAAAATATAGGGGGGCTTTTGGGACACATGGTATATTTATAACATATTATAAATTAATAAAGAAGGCTCATTTTTAATATTTGGTCACAAATATAACATTTAATAATCGCTTTGATTACAGAATCAGTAAATTTCAAACTGGCACCAGTTTTTATAGCTTCTCCTGCTGAATAGTAGCAGACTGTGTGGAGTTTAAATCGAAAGATACTTTGAATATTGTTTACGATATAACGAGTTATTTAAAAAAAAATAGAAATGTTAAAATTCTGAACTGTTAACAACATAACTTTATATAAAACAAGATGAAAGGCGCCATCATGGAACTTACCCAGCACCATCATACAATGAGATACTGTAAATATAACGCCCAAAAGTTGATTTCAGGAAATCTTAGATTGTATTGGTAGATCAAAGGAGAGTAAGTTTATTTAAAACCGTTATTGCACAGTCTCTATCTACTCTCTGACGTTGGCTAGGCCTTAAAGATCTGTATATATTAAAAAGACATCACTCACTTCGCTCTTGTCAAAGTCTCGGTCCTTGTACACCTCGAAGCTGTACACACACTACTCTCGATTCGATGACTGTCCCGCAGGTTCTCGTAACTATACTAAATCATAATTTATTTCAAGTTAGAGTATGATATTACACTTTTGACAATAACTACGGTGAGTCATCGTAAATATATTAGATTGGTAGCACTGCTTTATATGCAGAATTGAAATCTGCAAATTTGTATCTACTATAATGTGTTATAAGTTGAATGGCACACGAGAAATGAACAAAAGCTATTTTAACAAACCGCCATTTTAACTTTTTAAATAAGTTTGTATTTCAATAGCGTTCTAAATGAGCATACTATAATGCTCCGCTGTACTAGATATTATGTTCCAATCTTAAGTTTTGTGGCCACTTTCGTGCTTACGTACAGACGATAACGACGACGGACGGACGGACGTCATGTCGAAAATAACTTTCTACAGTTTAATGAGATCATGAAACGTAAATACAGAGGTTAAAATTGTTGACGATTACCAAACTTACCCTATACCTCGTATACTGGGTAAATTAAAAGACAAATAACATTTGTTTTTACTGAACACAACTCTCCAACAAGTGTCTCCGGTAATAATACATAACAAACTATTATTATTATAATCATATTATCTGTTATATATATCTTAAACGATGGGTCACTAAATGGGATAGGGGTTGTTTCCAAAATAACTTCTGCAACAGTTGTCGGGGAAGGGGGGAAGGGATGATTTATGGGTGGAGTCAGTCGTTACACACAAACGGGTCTAAATGTTTGGAATAATGTTTAAATGGAGTCGAATATTATTCAAAATAGTTAGAGGCAAGGCAAATATATCACAAAAGTTAATATGTACAGAACTCTAAAGTTTAAATTATAAGCTAGTCCTATCCAATATGCTTTATGGCAATTTGTTTTTAAGGTTGGACAGCTGTTGGCAACCATCTTGTATAATTTTTAAATTATCTATAAAAAAAACAAAAACGTATAAGTAGCCATCGTGTGACTTTCTAATTATATAATTAAATAAAAGTGAACAAACCTTCTCATTCACGCAATTACAAGTAAATAGTAACGAATCAATACTATTCTTTGTCGAAAATGTCAGTAAAAGTTATCAACTTTTTAATGTCCCCTTGTACTATATTTAATATAATTATCTAAATTTTTGCGACCGTTATCCGGCACACGTACAGACGACAATAACAATTACGATGGACGGACGACATCGAAACTCTGTTTTTTTGTTGTTTTTTTTACGATTATCAAATTTACCCTATACTTTGTATTTTACTCAGTAAATTAAATCATGAAAATTCGCGTCGTACCATCAGCATTTTGACACCAACAATGAATACCACAAATTCGTGTTTGTAAGTTAATTTTCACTCTGTCTAAAACACTGCACACTTTGAGATAGAAAGTAATAATATAAAATAAAAACCAAGTTATCTTCTTAAGAAATAAAAACCCGTCTCTTATAAAGTTGACAAATGTGAAATGACTTTAATTTCATTCTTTGCCGAAGCTGACTCCGCGTCCCAGAGGTGGAACTAATGACTAGGATCGAATCTCTCCTGCTTCCTTATAATCTGTCTCACATGTCAAAGCCCGCCATTTTATGTTAGGGACTTTTTATATTGTGGTACATCAAGGGATGAAAATATCTTTATATATAACAGTGATATATTGGTTACTATAGTAATCTGTCGTACGAGATATTATCCCGACTTAAATAGAAAGGACATTTGTAATCCGATATTATTAGCCACGAAAATCTTGACAATATAGGAATATCTTGCTGTACTAACATTCATATTTATGATATCGTGTTTTATTTTAAATACAAACAGTAGCAATTAAAGCACTGTCAGCTACCATCGTCAAATGTAAACTAATTCACTAGTAAAGTCTTGAAAACCTTATCACCCAAAACACCAACAATCAAGAAACTTTTAATTGGGTACCGCGATAGAGGAGTAATGAGGACAACGAAAAGGTTGAAAGTTTTAGGCAGGATTTACAACTATACTATGCGCCACAAATCCGATGAGTAACAGCCATTAAGAGAGCAAGAGTAGAGCGTGGTTGTCCATTCGAACACGAGGTTAACCCCCGAATCTGGCTACCGAAGCGACGTCTTGCAATTCTACTAGAGTTACGTGCTCTTTACAACTGTGAACCAAAGTAAATGCAGTATTGATGATTTTTCTGAGCGGCTTAAATTAATGTAACTGCAGAAAAAATGTCACAGTACGAAGGGCTAAGTTGGTAAACCAGCACGGTCCCTATTGTTTTCTTCAAGGTCAGACTGTTTACTGGCTCCACCTTTAACGGACTTGACTCGGTAGTATAAAACCTTGCGGTTCGCCTTAAGAGCAATTCACATTGAGATCCCTAGCTCTCGACCATTCATAAAGCTTTAGGGTCAGATAAGAACATAATTGGTCAAGAGATATTATAAAATATCTGTTGTTTATTCACATGTTTAACGTATTTGTTTCATGTACATTGGCCTACGAGGGAGTAAGTAACACACGGAGAACGGTTTCTAATCTGTGTAACTTTTGATGGTTCACTAATCCTAATTGTGGTGAGATAAGAACGTGCTCTGCAAACTGAGCCATTAAGCTTCCCTAATGATGATAGAATTTCTACCGTCTAAATTAATGGTATCTTACTTTAAGAGAACAATATGCAAAATTAAGACTCTATTAAAAGGACACTGTGGTCTAAAGATGCATTACACAGGCTAGGGTAAGGCTATGCAGGATAAACAATGATACAGCTGTGCAATAATCTTTGACTGTGTAGCTCTGTGTACCGGCAAGAGGTGATCTCGTCCACGAAGACCATTAGAACTCGTTAATGGTAAACATTTTCAAAGTTATTAATCTCAGTTTCTAATCTAAATACGAACATACGAGCATATGTACTCCATTGCCCAAAAGTGACTGTAATTGGAACTTACAGATAACACAAACACAAGGTTAATATTTGAAATACAGCTTTACTATTTTATTTTTTATAAACGCAACGTAGCCTAAAATAACATTAATAATATGTGCATGTCGCCAAGCTGAAATATATGAGCTATTACAGGCTCGTATAGGACTTTGGTAATGAGGCATAACCGCAAATCGATTAAAATCACTGCCGAATTGAAATTTTTGAAAAATTATTCTACTAACAATCACATTCTAGTCGAACCGAGTTTACTTATTCAATTTGGTTAGTAATAAACATTTTAAAGTAATTTTTTTAATAACTTTTATTTTTTAAATTAAGTACGTTTGGAAATCATAAGCTGTTCAAAACACCTCAATAACTATCGACTCTTATTTATAAATATACCGACTCGATCACCAACATTATTAATTTATAAAAAGTTTAATCAATTACTCAAATATTCCAAGATTCTTGACAGAATACAATGATAATCTAATAATAATTATCTATGCAAATATTCAACGGGAAATAATTCAAATATTGTGATAAATAATTTAAATTCAATATTGTATTTGTATGTATGTAGTATAAATCGAATATTGTAAAAGTATATCAACAAAAAGTAAATCACTCTAACGCCCATTGAAACACCGACACGCGTTACTATGAAATGTTCACCAATAATTTGGCACCATTACTAACTCACTATGTGTCACAAATCTCATCCGATATTGCTTAAATTTCTTATTTTAGTTTAGTTTTACAAAATATTGAAGGAGTTCGCTAAACAAAAAACAATCTATAAATATTAGCGAAATATTTTCTTTTAATTATTTGTTTTAAGAATTTTTTTTTCTCAATAGTACATCGTGTAAGGTTCCACAGTACCTCAATTAATTGGTGGACTATAAAATCTTCATTCAATAATGTCATAACTTACAAGACAAGTGTGTTATAGATAAATAAACGATATTTTTATTAAATATAACCTCAAATTTGTAAAAAAAAATATATTGTTAAAAACACAACCTATTTTAACGTTATAAAATGTAACCGTATAACGTATTTAATAAATGATCTCATTTCAAAATACACAACCTATTTTCAACGTTGTGAAATGCAACCTTATAACATATGTATTAAATGTTTAAATGGTCGGATTTTACGAAATATACTCATTATATACGAAAAGTTCATACTCATTAAAGTGAACCCCAGAGACTTAACTAGGAAATTAATCAGCCTAGAGTACCATACAACTAGCAATCTATACATTAATTCAGAGGTTAAGTTCAGCAACACAAGCGATTTAAACAATTAATTCGCTACTATTGTCAGCGTACCATCAAGCACGCCCGCGTATTAAATATTAAATTACATTATTTTGACCGTCCTGTGCTATTAAACTCAAAGCAAATGTTGTTCGATTAATCGAGAAACCATTCGATAATTCAAATTCAATACTGAATAATATAAAATAAATCAAATACTTATAAAATTAAACATCAAAGTCAATCACTTTAAAATACAAAACTTCATTATATTTTTATTGCCCAGATTAGATAAATAACGGTTAGTAGATTTAAAAAATTAATTTCCTTTATTTGACATTGACCTTGTAAATATCTCTTCCAACGAAGCTAATTTGAGAAGAAATCCCGAGCATTGTGTACAGACTGAGGCAGAATTCATCAGACAAATGGAGCGAAAATCACAGAGAGAGAAGCAAACGCTGTTGGTGTCACATTCCAGACTCTAATTAAAAAAAGTGGTTAATTATTTTAAAGTCAGGACTTGAAAGAGCTGAGTGTTCTTTTAAAAAACAAAAGTTAAACAATGAATGTTTTATAAAGTGTGTTTTAGTAAACATAAATAATTCAAATAGTAATTCAGAATAAAGTATCGAATTTATTCGGAAAATGTAAATATCTTTTATCTGCAGATTGACACATTTATAACTCATAAATTACCTAAAATTTAATTGATTCTCCACTTACTAGATGGCTACCCTAGTTCGATTTATATTTTTGACAGATAAAAACTTGTATGGACCTGGTTAGAGTTAACATTTCATGCGGCGTTACCTTCACCTATCGTAACCCGTCCAAGTTAATGCAACGGCCAACAAATACATGTAAAACACTTTAGAACTGTGTGAAAGTTATGTTAATAGAGAAATGCAACTGAAGTACAAAACAGTGAATCAATTATGTCTAAATAGGAACATCTGTAAACTGTGTAAATGTTAGCTAGCTAGAACGTGTGAATAGGGAAGAAATGCACAAAGAATAGCAGATCTTAGACCAGACAACATAGTTTCAAAACTAAATTAATATTTGGGCTCAACAAACCCAAAACGACAATTCTCACAAAAAATTTAATTTGACCCATCATATAACTTTATACATGTATAAAGTAAAAGAGGTTACAAACGTATTGGCAAAAGGGATTGGATAGAGTAAAGCAATAAATCTGAAAGGAGAGGAAGGGGTAGGAAGGAGAAATAGACAACTCGATTGGGTCGGCTTCCTGCGTGTAATGCCAACTTCTCAACAAATACTACACAATAGTGTCCTTTAGCTAATATTCAAAGCAATTTAATGTCGGTTTAGAATCGATTTCAGTTTGTAGGTTAGGAAAGTAAAGTATAGGGTATTACTAAAGATTTAATCCATGTTAAATTTAGGTGTTTTTGGATTTTGGTTTTGGTTTTTGAATTTTACAATTTGTTTAAAAACTGAAACTTGTTGCACTGGTCGCGATTATCTAGGTACACTACACAAGGATTTATATTTTATAAAAAAAGGACTTATGACGACTAAACTTTAAATTCATTTTAGACTGTAACAATTAAAATTAATTATTTCAACGAAGCAACAGTGAGAGAGACAGAGAAAGCTTGACCTTGAACTTTACAAATAACAGTTTAACGATTAAAGTAATTTGTTTTACAAAGCAGGATATTAGGTTTTATTTACTTTTTTTTTACTTTTGCTATATTTGTACAAGAACGGAACAACCAAACCAGCAAATTAAAATTTTCTTGGAATTGTCTTATAAATTTTAACCTAATTTTGCACACATTAAGGACACAAACCAAACGTATTGGTCGCCATCTTATGTTGATTCAGGACTGAGTGATAAAAACTTTAAAACAAAGTTTATGTAGGTGTTATTAGTCTTATTTTTTTTTAAATTGCTCAAATTTTGGTGTAAATTAAAAAGGGACAATCTGCCAAATCGTTAAACAAATTTCAGTACATGAACAATTGACAAAAAAAAAATATATATATATATATATATATATATATATATATATATATATATAACATAAATGAACGTTTATCGCCGTTAATTTCAATTCAACTTACTCATAAATGAAATTTTGACACAAACAAAACTCTATATACGTTTTGTAAAAGAAATTTAACAAAAAGTTAAGAACAAAATTATCTCCCCAACCAAATTGCATTTTGTTTTTACTAAAAACTCATTTGCAAATTTATTAACACTTACATTGGGATTACCTTTCTATTAATGAAATTAATGAGTTCATTTTGTCCCGGTGAATTTATTTCATTATTTTTTGGTCTAAATATTGGAATCTCCTATGACTGCTGGAATACTGATAATTCTGAACCAAGTGTAGTTACAATGTCCGTGAAGTACTACAGTAGATTTTTTTAACTCTGAAGTGTCAATCTGATATATAAGATGTTTAAATCTTTGGATATATTCCGTTCTTGTTTATATTCAAATCTCCAACGCCAATCTATATTAAAAGCTTTGCGCCACGTCAAGGAATCATATTTTTCATTTTTGAATATTATATTATTATGTCATAATACGAGCTAACCTTCGGGTTCGTTGTAAAAAATGTAATATGTTATAAAGAAACATTTTATACATATTTTGAAAAAGTTAGTGGCTTATTTTTTCACCGTATATTTTTTAATAAAAGAGAAAATGCTTTCATTTTACTATCGAAAGTATACAAATGTTAAAAGTAGTGAAACACTTGGAAACAAACAACCCGTAATAAAGGCAACAGTAAGCAACTGCATCCATTTTCTAATGATGTTTTTATACGTAATAAAAATGGTCAAGGTTGTTTTAGTAAAAACTCTAAATTTATTATTTCGATCCAACCACGAAAGTTTTAAAGTATCAAAACAAAAATTGTCTGATATAAAACTAACATAAAAAAAGATCAAATCGGTGTACCCGTTTGTGTTTTAGGACACAGACGACAGAAATCATTCCTAAATCAGGATTCAGGAAACCTCTAAGCGGTCTAACGATTTATGTTAATGTTAGAACTAAATTAAATCGTTAAATTTCATTTTTAATCCAAGTTCCTTGTATTGTTGCCAGAGCATAAATAATAATTGCGATCAGATACAAGAATATAAAGACTGAGACATGAATGAGGTCAAAAGGACGTGAGAAAATGTTGTCGGCGGGGACCAATTGACGGTCAGTTGCTGATGAAAGAAGAATCTTCGCGGTAATCACCGGAAGGGCAACTGAGGGAAATCAAAATCAAAATAAGACGAACAAGTCAACACTGCAGTGAAGCCCTTGGATTTGAGGACTACGGAATCTGGCACGTTTGAGCTTCGAGAATAAATTAGGTAAACATTATGTGTACTCTGTACAGTCTGTACTGAGGAAAGATTAGATTGTGAACCCTGTTGCAACTTTGTTTTCGCTCTAGGTTAGGTACACTATATTAGTCTACAAAGTTTAGCCACTGGTAATATTAGAAACTTTATTATAATATTGTGAGAGTATTAAAAGCATACCTCAGAGCTTTATTGTATCCACAAACCTCAATATAAATGCCAATTAGCGTAACAATGAATAATTCCGTGAAAAGGTAAATCTAGATTTATTAATTTCTGTCGAACCATTACACAACTGTCTATATATTGTAATATATGTGAAATCTCTACTCCCGCCTTGGTTGGCTAGTGCTTCTGTTATATTTACTAGAGGTTTTGGGTCAAAATCCATGAGGAATTAAAATGTTTCGATTTTGATGATGAGCAAAAGTGGATAAATACTAGCGAATTCTGGTACCGAAAACTAAAACTACTCTGATGGGAACTCTTTGTGGTCAATCTACTAGCAGATCTAGACCCTTTACGATTGAGCCGCAGGATAAATATATGACAAAGAAAAAATATACACCTCTTTTCTAAAAAATAAAAAAGATTTAACTTTTGTTAATATATTAGTTTGAGATAAGGAAAAGAAAACTGGTTTTTTTTTTACAAAATGTACATTCGTCTTGCAAACAGTTTAATCAAATTTTGTTCCACATTAGTTTTTTGACTCCTACTTATACAGTTAAAATATAATAATTTACATTTTTTTTTTTGTTTTAAGAAAGTTAAAATATAACTCCTGCAAAATATCGATTTTCAACTTCATTATAGAAACCTCATTGATTACATCATTACTTACGTCGCATGTAAGTATATATATATATATATATATATACGATGTACCTACAAAGGCATTGATAATATGTTGCTTAAAGCAGATCTGGAGAACATGTAAGGAATTTAAATCCTTCAAGGCTTCTAACATGGCTTTGTAGTTGGATTATCCAACCAAGGCTTGAACCATGCATTTCATACTCATTCTAACACAATTAATTATAACATAATCACTATAATATCGTGCCTTCGTCTTTGTTACACTTGTGAAACACGTGTCATTGGGTGTTTAAAGAATGGTTTGACAATGACCCTTGTGAGGTCGAAACTACGGTAACCAAACAACGACTACCAGATCGCCAGTAATTAGTTAAACTTATTTTATGATTTTTCAAGGGTAAAAAAAATCGTTAAATAATAAATCTGACATTTAACCGAGAGTGAAGATCATGATGACCGGCTTTTCAGTGATAAAATCTGTGGTTAGCCAATCGAATACTCTTCGCAGTAATTTTAACTAACACAACCATAATTATTCACTGTCAACTGTAGCTAATTAAGTTTACTTCGGAACACCGTAACTTTTTAAGCCCAAAGGGATGAAAGCAGGAACCTCTCTTACACGACTCTGTATCTACGTCTCCAGACTGTGATTCTAAAGTGTTCCACTATGATGTCACACAATGTGTTCATTCTAAATGTAAAGTAAACTTTACCGATTGTCTCAATTCAGTGGTTTCGTAGATGTGTACGTCCATCATTCCCTTACAGAAAACAAGGATGCTTACATTTGATTATGTTGTAAGCCAAGCTATTGAGCTTCCTCCACGAAATTCTCATCGAAGCTATTTTAGGGAGAACGGTTAATCTGCATGCGGATTCTCTGCGAGTTTCATTCTAGTACACTAAGAGCGTTGTCTATTCATATACATTTTCGATTTTTTAAATTTCTATTTCGATGTTTTCCTGCCCTGTATGTAAATTCAGTTTGGCGTAGACATCTGTTCAAGAAAAACTGCAGAATATTGTTCGTACCCTTCCGCGTCTCATATTCGTAGTTGAAGACAAATTTGACATTAGTATTAAACAGATGTACACCCTAGAGTTCAAAATCTTGTAAGCATTCCCAAAGCTTATCTGGCTTTTTATAACTCTGATGCTGACGTCACTATCCTGTTCCACCGTTTTTGTCTGTGGTACCCAGGTAGCTAAATGCCTCCACTACTTTAATGGACTTGGCATACAAATATATTGGGGAAATGTGTTGGGTGCTACCAATAGGAATACGTAGCTCATTTGTTTTATTTCCAGCCCCTACTTTTTCGCGTCCTCTGTTAATCGTTGTAACTTCTGAATTGAATCTTGTAGCGTGTGAGAATATAGGCAGATGTCGACATAATCAGATCTTTAAACCTATTTCTAAGCTTTCACAATAGTCCCCTAGGAGAGTTGTTCACATTCCGTAATATACAATCAACAAGGGAAAATATAACAGTTTAAATGATTTAAGAACGATTCAGTCGAATCGAAACAACGGACGTCGAAAAATGAACACGTCGATAATCAAATCAAAATAATACAACCAAAAGTAGTTTTATGATTAACCTGTAATATCTATATATATGTGCCTGCAATTTTAACATATATTTGTTAGAATTCGGATATACTTAACAAAGAAAACCGTGAATTATCATATTTAGATGTTGTAGGCACTTTTGGCTTTTTGTTATTTTTACCATATTTGTTTTGGTGTTTATATTTTCGATTATTAATTCAATGAAAATAGGTTCAGTGGGTTTTCTAAATAAAAGGAACTAATTACGCAGAAAATAGACAGTATTATTATGTTTTAGTAGGTTAGTACTTCATTAGTAAATATGTTAATTTATGGTACTTATGACGGCGTAACTTTTAACAGACATTTTATGAAAATCATCTCACAGAATCCATCAAACTAATGAAAACAGAATAATTTAGTTCAAACTGAAGCAAATGTGGGTTATTTGTGACTTTTGAGGTTTATTTTAAATTTCTGTAACACAAGTTCCGCGAAAATGGTTCAGATGATTTCAAAATTTAAGAAATCTCGAGAAAGGATAATTTAAAAATAATTAGGCTATTCATAAATTTTGCAGATTCTTTGAGAGTTTTAGAATTGTAAGAAATATTTAAAGTGGCATATCGTTTATCACAAACTTCATGAAATAGTTAACGGAGCTATAAAATATGTAGAATCGTTATTAGGCTATATTTTATTGACTTATAAATACGATACTCTTATCGCAGTCCATAGTGGATAAATCACACGTTTTTCTTGTTGTTTAAAGGTGAAAAACTTTTCGGCCTTCGTCGCCATAAAAAAGAAGGAAACTAACATAAAATAAATACTCCTAGCCTTTAATATTATGATAAAATTCGCAAGTCGGAAAATAACAAGAGTTGATCAAGAGAGACAGATTTAACCCAAGACTACATACAAAAGTGTAGATTCAAGGCAGAAGACGGATCAAGTAATAAGGGTCTTGTGGTGCTATCCACACCTGTCCCACAGCCGCTTTATAGGTGGTAACTCGATGTGCCTTATATAATTTGTTGTAAACAGGGTTTTCGACTTGTATTTGTAATTGTTAAAACAATCAACGAATAATTACAATAGAACTGCACCCATTAGTTTGTTACCCACGAAGGACATAGGAATTTTGTGTCCTTCAAATTAATGGGCGCAGTTCTACTGAAATCCTTATTCCCATTGTTTTGACAATTCCAATATTTGATAGGAAATTAAAAGAACTAAAAAATTCTCGACGTTTCTTATAAAAATTTATAGTTTATGAGTTATTTCGATTTCAAAAAAATTAAGCAGACGGCATTTTGAAACAGGTTATTGGGTGTTATTTTTTTTCAAAATAGTTCTTTATTTTATTAGGTACGATGCGAAATTTAAATTTAATCCGTCAAACCGTTCTGGAGATAAACATATTTTTTTGGAAAAAAAAAACAAAATGGTTGATATCTGGGAACCGAGGCAATTCTGGATATATGTTTTCTAAAGTTTTACTTAGCTTTGATATTGGAAACCACCTCCTGAGTTTAGAAACACAATTTTGCAACACTACAAGTGTCGTAGTGGAGAAGGGCCTTAAACTTAATTTGATACGCCATAATTTACAAATTGCTTCCAAAGAAAGCTCGAAAGTTCTACGCTCAATGCTATGACTTGTAACTCAGCCCAGATTGTAGTTTACATCACAATGTTATGTTCAAAGAACTAGTTCGTTTTTCAATAAGTGCAATAAACATATTTTCTGTGCAACCCGTAACAACTCTTTGTGATCGTAAGACACAAGTAACGTTAGTGATTTTCTAGGAATCATAGTGTGTAGTTTTGGAATTAATTTGCAATATTGGTAATGTATTTTACGTATTTTGTAATTTTTCAAACGTGAAATCAAAGCTAGCTTTGGCCACAACGGTTTCCTCGTTTACAGTAGATGGTTATTAATGAAATATAGCTTTCAACTTCTTAGTATTTATTGCGTCTGTACGTTATTAAAAGGTCAATATTTATGTACTTATGCGGAGGAGGGGTGTGTAACATACATATCTTCATGTTACAATTTAATACTATTTTTCAATTTGGATCACACAGCTATATTAACCAATCTTAAAATATAAACAGATGTTAAGATGGAATTAAAAGATTATTACACAAAGGTATAATGTAAACACACTAGTACTACAGTAGTCACTCACCCATCGAAGCTTAACACAATCAGCTTACCTGCAACAAAGCATACCAACATTACAAAGTGAAATTTTCAGTAAAGCGTTGTCTAAAGCTATCTTAACAAACTCCTATTCCATGTAGCTGGTATAACAATGGCGGTATGCGATAAGGGATTTTAAATGCATTTGGCAGTAATCTGATTTGTTTACGTTTTTATTCTATGAGAAAGAATTGGTATTGAATGTTTTGTGGATCCGGTTACGTTCCCCAGAGTCCACAACAATTATATTACACAATTTCAGTCTCCATGATATTGATATTGCAGAATACGTTTGACTGTTCAGAATTGGCACGTAGAAATGTTAAGCGCACACATAATTTGTTGGTGTCTGTGACTAAAATTGTAAAACCCGATTTACTAAAAATCAACTCCAATGATTTTCGAAAAAAATAACTAAAATATAGCTTCTAAGGTCCCAAAAATACTGTTTCACAAGGTAAAGACAAAAATACAAAAACGAAAACTGTTTTATGGACCTGTTGTAAAAGGTGAAATGCCACAAATTACTACGTCCCATCGTTAGTAAAAATTGAGTAATCTCTAAATTAAATTTTAGCACTGTCAGGGAAGGATTCGTTCAGCGAGTGTACCATTGAAGGACTTCAGTTTGAACACTTAATACACATTAAACCAACAATAAATTACAGTTCAACATCAAACGTTTCTCTCAGTAATCCAATAATATTGCGTGAGCGTCATTAATTTTCTCTTTTTGCGCCCTATAATTAGACATGACACAAGATACTGGTTCCCAATTGAATATTTTAGGGAGAGGATTCAAATGCAGGATCATAAAAGATATTCCAGGTTGCCTAGTTAACACAGTCCAAAACTGTTTGGTTCTATTTTTATTAACACACTATATATGCCCAGACTAAAATTCCTTCTAGATCTTTACGAAATGCACATCTAAACACCTCAAGTTCATTCAACTTCTGCGTCGAATAAGCGCTGACATTTACAGATAAAGTGTTATCTCGTCTTGCTATTCAGATTACGTCTTCTCACTATATTAGTATATTATGATATTTCAATGGGCAGACGGGCACGTTGTAATCCATAGTGTGCAGTGAGAGGTACTTTATTGCTTTAAATGAAAAACTTTAGAGCATAAACCTAATCCAACCATGTTAATTTTCAGTGTTGACGTATGGTAAGGTTGATTGAGCTATCACTTGATATTGTCGTCTGAAAACCATCTGCTTAGCCACATTGATTCTCCCATTTTGAACACAACGAATCATAAATCATTTCACCAATGTCACAGTTGGGATAAACGATCTGAATCACATGTATGAGTATTTTCCCCAACAACTCTCAGATTTTCTTCATCCCAAAGTTTCAGCGAATCGGAAACCTATTGAGCAGTACCCTCATCAGAAGACAAAATTCAAAAACCTGAGGAAACAGCTAACGGGACAACAGCTGGTGGCTTATATTTCGTAAACGGGACAACAGCTGTTGGCTTATATAACTTCGTAAACGGGACAACAGCTGATGGCTTATACATCGTAAACGAGACAACAGCTGATAGCTTATACTTCGTAAACGGGACAACAGCTGATGGCTTATACTTTGTAAACGAGACAACAGCTGATGGCTTATACTTCGTAAACGAGACAACAGCTGATGGCTTATATTTCGTAAACGAGACAACAGCTGATGGCTTATATTTCGTAAACGGGACAACAGCTGATGGCTTATACTTCGTAAACGAGACAACAGCTGATAGCTTATACTTTGTAAACGACACAACAGCTGATGGCTTATATTTCGTAAACGAGACAACAGCTGATGGCTTATACTTCGTAAACGGGACAACAGCTGATGGCTTATACTTCGTAAACGGGACAACAGCTGATGGCTTATATTTCGTAAACGAGACAACAGCTGATGGCTTATATTTCGTAAACGAGACAACAGCTGATAGCTTATACTTCGTAAACGGGACAACAGCTGATGGCTTATACTTCGTAAACGGGACAACAGCTGATGGCTTATATTTCGTAAACGAGACAACAGCTGATGGCTTATATTTCGTAAACGAGACAACAGCTGATAGCTTATACTTCGTAAACGGGACAACAGCTGATGGCTTATACTTCGTAAACGGGACAACAGCTGATGGCTTATATTTCGTAAACGAGACAACAGCTGATAGCTTATACTTCGTAAACGGGACAACAGCTGATGGCTTATACTTCGTAAACGGGACAACAGCTGATGGCTTATATTTCGTAAACGAGACAACAGCTGATAGCTTATACTTCGTAAACGGGACAACAGCTGATGGCTTATATTTCGTAAACGAGACAACAGCTGATAGCTTATACTTTGTAAACGACACAACAGCTGATGGCTTATATTTCGTAAACGAGACAACGGCTGATGGCTTATACTTCGTAAACGAGACAACAGCTGATGGCTTATATTCCATAAACGGGAAACAGCTGATGGCTTATATTTCGTAAATGTGGAGCGTCCAGTAACATCTTAATCAATTCAACTTGTTCGACTCACCATCATCTTATTTTACTGTTTCTATAGAATTTGGTGCTCCACAATAAAATTAGCCTCCAATCTTTTATGTCTATAACACGTAACCTCCATCCTATGATTCTTCTTCTATTCTACAGAACATCTGGTCTTAAGACATTCTTTCCACATGTCCAAACATCACAAATCTTACCATCTATACTTTCAATTAACTCATTCAACGATCTATTGAATTTATTTATCATCCTCTTTTACGGGTCCATACACCTTCTTTAGTAAGCGTCGCTCAGCTATTTAATCTGATACGTTCAGAATCAAAGTCTTAGGACCAATCTTTCGTTTATTTTGAGTTTCATATTTCATGTAATAATCAAAACCCACCAAAAAACACACAAATTTAAAATTCGGAAAACACAAATTGTAATTATTTTGTTTTATATTCAGCAATTGTATTAGGTTATATATTGATGTGCTATCGTCAATGTAAAACATTATTAACACTTACTACAATTTAATGGTATTGAAATAAAGTCTATATACCTACAAAGCTTCATTTAACTATAATATAAAAAATATTAAATTTAGTTTTACAAACAAAATGCTTTTGATAAGCATGTGAAGCATTATTCAAACATATATTTTACAATATACTAACATTAATATCTTTCATATACGAGTACATTCTGTATCACTATGAACATTCATACAATTTATTGATTACACCGGAATTACTCTGGTAAATGTAAAGAATAGCCGACATACCATTGACTTATCAATTCCAGTGAGATATAAATGTCTAAAGTTTTTAATACACCGTACTTCAAAGAGTATGAAAATCTAGCAACCTGTATAGAAACTTGTGTTGCTAATCCATCAAGCAAGCTTCTTAACCATTATATCTATTCAACAAACTTTACCTTAAAGTAAGGACGATGTATGATACTGTAAGTGTTATTTGTTTAGACTGTAATGCAACATGTTGGGTTACTTTGGTGTAATTAATATACATGTTGCAGCTATTGCAATAATAAATTTCAAGAAACGTGATAGTAAGGTTAAAGAGATAAACTTTTTGAAGGATTGGAACAAAGATTCTTTGGGGCTGACCTATTGTGCATACAAGTATCGCAAATCCGAGGAGTCGAATTACTTGTTCCGTGTGAAAAGGTTCCATTTAATTCAATGTTAAAAACTGTTTCACGATCCGCATCTGCATCCGCTCTGTTTCAAAGTTAGTTATCGATTCTCTCTTATGATAATACCGACACATGATTATGAAATGATCACAGATCCTATTGCACTAATTTAGCAACATTTTTAAGACACTGAATAATGTCTGTGTGTATTAGTGAGCTCTGTAGATATCACAATTTTAAACTCATTTTAGTCAAATTTGATTTTATTAATCGTTGGACAAGTTTCGAGAATCATTTATAGATAAATAATTTTATGTCGATTTTACATAAGAAAGTCTCGTTATTGTGACATGTTTCATTGATATCGTTCCTTGTTGTTTATAGGGGAAACACCTCTCTGTCATCATCGTCTTAAGTAATGAAGATATTTAAAGATCTCAAGCCCTCGATTACTCCAATAGCGCCGCGGTCTGAAGATTATTGGTTCAGAAAGACCTGATATGAAATGTGAGAGAGGGATCTAACAGTAACAAAATTGATTTTTCAAGACAAGTTTATCGATTTTGATAAAGTTTCCACAAATAACAAAACATTCAACATCGATCTGTCTCCAAAGTTAACAAACCAAAACCATTGATAGAACTGTTGTAAAAAGTACAATGTTGTTGAGCTAAAATATTAAGGTATAAAACCAAATTTAAATATTTGACAGCTCCCCATATTTAATTGGAGTAAAATAGTAACCTCTAGTTTGGGCAGTTATTTTCTATTAAATAAGACTTTTAAATTACTTGATGGGGCTTTAGATTTGAATGTTTTGAGTTGCCTCCAAAAAATCCCATTTTTGAGTGGGATTAGGATATAATTTATTTTATAACGCCAAATTGTGGTGTTTACACAAAAAACTGTTTGTAAATTTGAGCGTTCTACCATTTTAGTTTTAAAAGTTCCCGGAAATTTTTTTATACTTGGTATCTCGATAAATAGTCGTAAAAATAGAACTTTACTTGAAGAAAACCCAGGATTTAAAAAACAAACACTTTTTAAATTAAATGTATTGTTTTAAAGTTATACACGTTATCGTTGTAATTTTTTATTTAATAATGATTAAATAATTTAATTTTTGACGTTTAAACAGCTGGTAAACTCAAATATTACGAACGAACCTTCATTGTTTTACGCTTTAATTGAATGATAATCAATTAAGCTAATTTTTGAAATAATCCGGTATTTGAAAGAGCTACTATGGTTCATTTTCTCTATGATTTGGGGCCGCATCAATTCAAAATTTTAATAAAACGTTGGAATCATTATTTAAGAAAATACAATTTTGTATTTATACAATCAATATCGGTTGACTAATTTGGACCGATTTACTTAATTTATAAACAAAAATTGTTAGTTTCAGGAGACCTGGAAATGAATATTTCAACAAAAAAGTCAAAGGAAAATTGCCAAGCCATGCAGTAATTCGAAAATATTTTAAAACTGTACACGATAAATTATTTATAAAAGGTCAGAGGTCAAATATATTCGACATTTGAGCAGCACATTTTGCATAGAGACCTAAACAGCCACTTGTTGTTCTAACATTGACCGAGAACAAAGAATAAAAAGACCTCTCCACGCTGAGTGTGCAAAGTGCTTTTAAAGGTGTTTCGTATAATATCTGCAACACCCGCTACTTTCGTACAAATGAATGTTTATAGCGGAAAATAATTAAAGTAAAGTAATTTAGGGTTTATTTTACAAATATTTAATTTGACGCGTTCACATAGGCGATAAAATAAATACGAATATTCATTTCTCGTCAAAAGTTTCATTCTTTTAATTAAAATTATATATATATATATATATATATATATATATATATATATATATATATATATATATATATATATATATGAGTGTTTAGTGTTTGTGTTAGTATATGTTGTATACTTCTCTGTCAATTTCAACTAATGATGCTGCATTGATCAGCGAAACAGCTGTATTGAGAAACACAAAACTGAATTGGAAATACCGACATAAAGTATTTATATACATATATAACAAATTTATGGGCGCCATGATGGTATTTATCCAGCACCATTTTACAATGTAATAGCAGCAGAACCTCTAAATATAATGCCCAAAAGTTGATTCTTTAGGCCTTGTACGAAATGTTACATTGTATTGGTCCAGTAGGGTATATTTGTTCTAAACAGTTGTTACACAGGTTTTCTTAACTTCGTAATATCAATACTTTCTTGACATCGTTTAGACCCTTGGGCTATCTCAGATGTGTATATATTAAAAAGATTTATACTCGCTTCGCTTCCTACTGGGCCTCGAAGCTGTACGAATGTGAAGAGCATCCACTCGATTCGCTCGTGTTGATAACTCTCCTCTCCAAAGATTTCAAATCTATACGAATATCACATTTTCTTGAGATTTCAGGGTATAATTGTGACAATTAATTCCCTATTTCTAGAGAATGTGGAATTTATATCATTACAAGGAGAATTAAAATCTGCAAATTTTCAACTAATTTAGTGTTTTATAAGTTGAACAAGACCAGAGATGTAGACACAGAGCTGTTATTTTTACATTTTCAATTCGATATTTCTGAGTTTCAATAGAGTTCTATTTATTATTATTATAACTACTTGTCGTTTAAAGACATAAATCCTGTCTGTCATCACCACACTAAAGTCCCTACTAAATTACATATTCCTATCATACAGACGGCATGTTTCCAGAAGGCGTGAAAAGTGACGATTAACCAATCAAAAGTGGAGGTTGACATTTTTAGTAATTATCAAACTTATCCTAAAGGATACTGGTTAGTAAAATAAATCTTTTAAAAACAATGAAATAACTAATTGTAATAACAGGCCAACAGTCAGGGTTTCTTGAGAATGATCCCGTTGACAAAATGAAAAACACAAACTTTGCTTTTAAAACATGCTTTTAAAATTATTATATATTTACTTTTTAACTACACGTTCTTTACAGTATTACCATCTTCAGACCACACAGTCTGAATAAACAATTAAATAAACAAATCTCTCTAATTAAGGTAGTTTTTACAGACTTCTGCGAAACCGTATTTACTTCGTTAACTAACTCTTGTCTTTGTGAAAAATGTAAAATACATTTATAAAAATAAACACTGAACAATGTTTAATTAATTCAACTCGACATAAATTCAGAAAAAACAAACGGCGATTTACACATTTACAAAGTTTCTGTCACAACACAAAAGCAACTTGGACCAGTTAAGGTTCATCCCGGTATTTCTCAAATAAGTCACGAGTTGTAATTTACAGTTTGGCAGATTGATTTATGTTAAACACATTTACCAAAATTTAATCTAAATTGTTTGAGACGATCTTGAGATATTTATTTAACAAATAATGATCGAATCGTCATTTTTAGGTAAAATCACCCCAAAACAAAACACGTATAAACATACACACAATAACAACAACAAAAATAAATAAAGAAATAATAAGGAAGTTTGAAAATCATATTTCATATCTTAAATATATCCAAGTAACTTGATAATTCCCCGAATATTGTGTATATTAATACTATCTGACCTTCTTTTTGAAAACTAATACCTCAATACAGAGATGTCCGCCTTTACAGTTGTCATCGGGGCTTCATTTCCTCACTTAAACGTGCACAGAAAACTTACATTCTTCATACACATAAATTAAATTGATTTTAATTGTGCAACATTTGTACAGATGTAAATTCTCAATTCACAGATAAGACTAGAATTTAAAAAAAAAAATGGATAAAAACTTACCAGGATAGTAATGCTGAGGATACGAAACGTGTCCTTGATCTCTCCTCCCACTAGGACCTTGACCATCCTTGTAGTAAGACATTTCGACTTTTATTCTTTTTATTTACAATTTTGTCAGTTTTATTACCATTAAGTTCATACACTATATTATTTATACACAGAACTTTTTTCTATACTTAAGGTAGCTTTACAAATAAATAAACAATGTTTATATTTATACAAAACACGTGCTTCAACATATTTTAAATAACAGATTTTCAAATGTCTATTAACAATGGCTTTGACACACCCAAAGCAAAAAGGGTAAGTTCTAAGTATAACTCAAATTAAAATTATACTCAACTCAAATAAACTGTCCAACGGACTTTTAACACACACAACAAAAAAACAAAAATATTAGACCCTTTCTTCTCCCAAAAATAGCCATCTTGGTTTTTATGTAGGGTCTATCATATTAAAAATACAAATACAAATTTTAATATTAAAGTATAGAAGGCCATAAAAGTAATTTTTTGAATGATGTATGGTATGTCGTTCATACTTAAGTAAAAAACCAATCCTGATGAAATTGTGCAGATTATGGTTATATTTTGGTCTCATATAATAGCATATTTGGTTTAATAGCAGAAAATTCGGCCGCTCAATCCAACTACTGTACTCTACAATATTGAAAAAAAAATCATACTATATCTACTATTTATATGATTTAGCTCTCATCATACCTCCGACTTTCTGGGTAGATGGGGGAACCGACCTGATCAATGTGGAGGAAGAGGATGTTCGCTATGTCGTCTCACTATTAGCAATTACTTTAGTATTGGTTTATATCCCTCAGAGGATGTTACCGAAATGTTCATAAGGGTTTATTAAACTTGCTAACGTTAATTATGTTAGTGCTTTATTTATTGTTTTGCGATTACTTCTTTCATATCGTTATTGAGTTTGAATATATCTTCTAAGAAGTTCATATTTAGTATACTTCTGTGTTGTTTGAACATTAATAATTGATTGATAATTTTGTCTCAATCAATAATTTCCAGAGAACTAACTGAATTTCAGCCTATTGGGCGAGTCTGTACAACGCAGACATAATTGACTTTTGAATGAGAACTATTGAAATGATATGAACAATGCTGATTCGTCACACACCGGTGAGCATGCATTTATCAGCCGTGACACTGCATATGCAGTTCAAAATTAAATGTGCAGTTTCCGATCTAACTTGATTACGTTAATACAGTCGTTCAGAAACCGACTCGACGTGCAGTTTTACATGATCATCTCCTTTATCGATCTCTGTGTTTAATATTAAATAAAAATATTTCAAGCTGCACAAAATGACTCATTGAAGTATTATTACAAACTAATAAAAACGAAAAATAAATTAGGACACCTTAAGCGACCAAAATTTACAATCTACAGCAAGGCAATGTAGATTAAATTTCATCAGATTTCGTTTAGATATTTTACAATTTACACAGGAACCATAAATTATTTTAAAATTATATTTAAAGCTGTGGTTTGAGTCGTAAACTTTCACATTTCACTAAAATTTGATCGAAATCCTTAGCGTCGGTTTTGTATTTTGGGGTTTTAAGAGTGTTTGAATCTATCATTATCACGGTTTGACCGATAATCTCGGAATCCGTATTTTTAAGAGTTACCAGACATTACATTTTGTTTGAAGCTTAAAGGGCTAAATTAAAACAAAATAATAAAATTCGTTAGAAGAGTATTTGATAATATATCTAAAATTGTTGTTTTTGTCTTACACTACTTGAAACTATGAGTTATCGAAACCACAATTCTTCAGAAATTACCAAAAATTCACATTTAATTAAAATTCAAAACCAGTTCAAGTTTTACGGCATAAAAGCATCGGTTTACAAAATAGTGGATAAACAAATGATAGGTACAACACGCACCAATATATGACAACAATGGTGCATATATAAGTGGATGTAAGTATTATTATGTATAAGTATGATGGCTAGGATGATTAAATACTGAGTGTCTGTGTGTATAAGGGTGTATGTTTCTTTTTGCTTTGACTTGAAAAAAATATTATTAAACTATCATTTTGAATTTGTTTTCACTGATTATAGATAGATTATTTTAAAATAAATAATTATACAGTTTGACTTTGTGCTCTTCTCTTTTTTTCAAATAAAGGAGGATCCAAAACAGGCTGTGTTTTAGTTGAACAGACTGTTCAGGCGTAGTTTTAGGCTTGAGTTCATTTCTTAGGTTATAAATTTAGATTTGGTTACCAACATGGCCCTAGCCAGTTTTTCTCATTTATTCTCTTGGTTTAACACTTGATGACGAAAGTTGATTTATACTCCCAAAACGTCGTGTGTATTATTTTGTATATACGTAAATGATTTAAAACATTCCATTATTAGTACCGACAATCCATCATTATCAAACAACTTTAAACTCAGAATTTCATGGAGGATCACAATCATTACACATAAAAATCCTTGGTTGTAACGTCATATAGAATGCTTATAAATCCAAAGTAAATTCACAAACAATAAAATAAAGTTACAAATGTTTATAAACAATTTATGTTAAACATATTATTTTTAACGTTTTTTGGAATTACAGATCGTAAGTAGAATTAAGTTATTTTCTACATTTAGTTACATCGTAAAGTTATATTTACTTCAGTCTCGTTAAATCGTTTACATTATCATTCAAATGTTTAACAAGGGAAATAATTTAACAAATTCTAAACTTCTCCATTCCAGTATATACAGTTTTAGACAATGGAAACTTAAAATCGATGGCGATCCAATCATGTGCTCCTGAGGATAATTGCTGATAGAAACACTAGTTCACTCTAATAAATGCTATGCACGCTTCAAATATGTAGGGGTTGGTAATAATGAGCAATTAAGTAAAAGATTGTTACTTTAGTTTGATGACTAAGTGGAACGAGATTTTGTTAATTTGTTTGTCCTGGTTTTAAAGTTATTGATAAAGACGGATTGTTCGTATTATTAATATGTTTTAAGCAGCCATTTGTGCATAGAAAATTAATACGTTTCGAGAGTATAAATCAACTTTCGTTATCCAGTGTAAAACTAGAACATAAAAGAGAAAAACACCAATATAGGTTAGGAACATGTTTTTATTACATGAAACGCTCTACGGTAAAGCTGGACTCTACACTAAGGTCAAACTTATTCATAACTATGTCCAGCAATGTCCATCTAAATCTAAGCAAAACCTAAATACAAACTTGATGAGATAAAACCACAACACACATTCCTACACTACACAAGGGACGGCAAGCAATTGATTGTAAGGAATAACAGAAAATATTCCTAACTATTTATAGGGGAAACAACAATCCCCCTCCCCACCTCTTTCGAAGTATAATCTTCAATCGCGTCTAATAGTTAACTGATGAGTTTAAGGAATCAAAAACTATTTTTCGTCATTTCTCTAAAAATGTTAGTTTTCACATTATTTGTAAAACCAGTGAAAATTAACCTAATCATTTTACTTGCGAATATTCCCTCTCTGCCCCTATAGATATGGATGTTTTCAATATAAATTTTCTTATTTTGTGCTTCAAGTAAGTTGGAAGAATGCTTTAAGCGTTGTTTTCACTTCAAGCGTTTTCCTTGTATACTTTACTTTAAAAGCGGGAATATAATTGTTATGTGCATAGTTTATCCTGTGGGAACTAGCCAGGTGTAGTTTGGAATACATTTCATATTATATGCAAATTCGTAAGCAAGAATTATATTTACAGTAATGTGTTTTATGGCTGTCTACTTTGTTACGTTTACTTAGCATATTATGAAAAAAAAATCTATTTTACTGATTGTTGTGGATATATTTTGGTTAAGGTCCCATTAGTATAAGAATGTGGGTTTACCAAGGTAATCTGTTTGTGTCTACAATGATCTTGCCAAAAAGATTTATCGTTAAAATACGACGTACGTCCAGAAAGTAAGATCCGTTTGTTGATAAAAAAAAACTATTACAGATACAGTAAAACTAATTATTGCAAAAACTATAAACCTTAAAATATATTTCTACATAGCTCCCACAATTTTGTAGGCTATTGTAATAGCGCGACACAAGTTTTTGTATCCCTTCTTCATAAAACGTTGTTGCCTGTGTTGTCACGCGATAACAAGTTCTTTGAAGTTTTGACCATCAGGGAACGATTTCAGATACAAAAAGAGATGGAAGTCACAAGTGGCGATGTCAGGGCTGTATGGAGGGCGGTTAAACATGTATCGGTTAGTACCTCCAAAAAATTTCCAGTCAATATTTATCAGTAATATACTGTATTAAAATTAACCACAGACCCTTTTGTAGAAGCTGTATAATGTATATTTTAGAGTCTAATATTATACAATGTCTAATAAAATATATAAATTAAATAAAAAATGTACTTTAAGAGCAAACAATATGAAATTTTAAACAATGCCTAGTTGCCTAGTAAGGAACATTGTTAATTTCCTTGGTAACAAAAATCATAATCAGACTTAATTATGGCCACAATTGTACGATCTTATCAACTACACAGTAGTTCTAAACTAAACCAGTAATAGTTCATAATAACTATGGCTATCATTTGAATTAAACCGAAGAAACTGTTGAAATTATTACTGGAGGTAGCAAAACCTAAATACAAACTTGATGAGACAAGACCACAACACACATCCCTACAATACACAAGGGACGACAAGCAATTGATTGTAAGGAATAACAGATAATATTCCTAACTGTTTATAGGGTAAACAACAATCCCCCTCCCCACCTCTTTCAAAGTATAATCTTCGATCGCGTCTAATAGTTAACTGGTGAGTTTAAGGAATCAAAAACTATTTTTCGTCATTTCTCTAAAAATGTTAGTTTTCACATTATTTGTAAAACCAGTGAAAATTAACCTAATCATTTTACTTGCGAATATTCCCTCTCTGCCCCTATAGATATGGATGTTTTAAATATAAATTTTGTTATTTTGTGCTTCAAGTAAGCTGGAAGAATGCTTTAAGCGTTGTTTTCACTTCAAGCATTTTCCTTGTATACTTTACTTTAAAAGCGGGAATATAATTGTTATGTGCATAGTTTATCCTGTGGGAACTAGCCAGGTGTAGTTTGGAATACTTTTCATATTACTGTATGTGCAAATTCGTAAGCAAGAATTATATTTACAGTAATGTGTTTTATGGCTGTCTACTTTGTTACGTTTACTTAGCATATTATGAAAAAGTGTTCTCATGCCGTGATGGGTGTATTGTGAACATTAGTGGCAAATTTATTTCTAAAAATTTTACTCAGGCTTCTAACGTAGACGTTATAGAAAATACAATAAACAAACTAAAGTGAACCAATATCATTGGACATAACAAAATACACTATTTCGTTTTTTCTTTAGACCAATGGAATGTTAAGTGTTTATACTGCAAAAAAGCTACTAGGGTTATAACCGGTTTAAGAAATAGTCGTGTAAAAATCCACTTAGGGAATATGGAATTTTAACATTTTCAAGTGTCTATGTATATACTTGAAGTTGTTCTCCATTTCAAGTCTAAGTGGGACTAACACAAAGTCGTGTACAGTTACAACACCAGAAATACTTGTAATTATCCTATTAAACAGCACATATTGAGTTTATATGATACACAAGGAGGTGTTTCATATATTAAACTTAGAAGAAAAAAATTAAATTAACTTAATTATAAAATCTTACTGTTGTCTGAAGCGTTTTAGTCCAGTGGATTAGTTTTTTTATTTTTTTTTGCGAGATTTTTTTTTTAAAGGTTTTTTTAAATATTTTACATACAAACCAGATAAGATGGTTTGGACAGAAAAATGGATGACAAGGGAACTGTACGAAATAAGAAGTATGGGTTGGCGATACAAAGGGATGTCGAGAACGATTTGTGAAGACAATGTGGGAGGCTTCCTGAAGGACAGAGGCATAGGCTGGAACACTTGCTCTCCAGAAGTAACTGGCGATTTCTTTGTGCATTCTTAACAACCCGGAGTATATGAGGACACTTCTAAGTAAGTACCACCTCAAACACCTGTACTAGAAAGGGAAAATACCTGTACTTGAAAAGGCGGTTAGTCTGTAGCGACGCTGAACTTCACAGCGAAATGCTAAATGTTTAGAGGAATTGGAAGATTTTCCTGGTCAGGAATATACGATTAGGCACCATAACAATGAACTTGAAGAATTAATGTATACTGAAGACATAGTAAGGTTCATAAAGTAGAGGAGGTTAGGGCGACTAGGACGTGTAATCTGTATGCACAACAATAGGAGAGTGATGGGTAGTCAAATACTGGCAAGAGTGTCTGTAGGATGTTGAGGAGGAACTGAGGCGGATCGGAGAGAGTAGGAACGGACTGTGTTGGAAGCCAACCCTCGAAGGGTAGGCTAAGAGTATGGGAGTAGAAATATATGTTACTCATCTATGTGAATATAACAGATAATCAATAGTAAACGCATTGGTTATAACTAGTGTTTGCACAAAACGTTTTCAATACCATCTCCTCTCCGTCTGGTTGCGCCACCTCCACCAATCCTTCCAATCACTTCACTCGTACAGCCAGACAGAGCAAAGACAGGAACTGGGATAGACGGAGAGAATCACACCTAACGTGTGAATTTAAACGAAAACTAAAATATCATTTTGTGAGGTCATGATTGGGATTTAAATGATAGTCTCAGATCACAGTTATGCTTGAGAACAGCTGAAATAACTATAATAGCAAAGAACATCACTATTAATACCCACAACATTATACACAGCATTGTAAAGTGGATATTATAAATAATAAATGAACGTGTTTTCTCCGTTTTCCAACGTGTGTTAGATATGTGTAAACAATTTTGTTCACGAAAAATACACTTTAAAAATCAAATATGTCAAAAGTTGTTATCTTAATGTTTTGAAAGCATGCTGTATATAAACTGTAGCAAAGTTTAAAAAGCTCCCTTGTAAAGTTTTACACAAGAAAGTTTCTTTACGATCTAGCTCATACAACGTTTTCTAGAAACTGAGGTTAGGGTGAAAACATAGATTAATGTCTTGAGTACATTGAGAGTTGGGAGGGAAATCTGTTCCTGTCAACTTAAGATCTACTTGTTTTACAACCAACTTTACTGTAAGGAATAACGTACATGGTGGATCAGAACTCTATCACCATAAGGATATAGATAATAATTAATAGGATCAAACGCTAAATTAAAGTACAAAAAAGGGTTGGACCTAACAATCAGTTATAAATCTGTAATTTGTAAAATACTAAAATAAACTCAGACCGCAGAGAGGTTGGTTTTTTTCAAAATTACTTACAAAATGTTTCCAATTTCACAAAAGTTTGATCTAAATATTTGCCGAAATGGAATTAAATATGTTCATTTGCAACCTTATAGGCTACATTTGAATATAATTTTGTTAAAATCTGTGGAGCAGATAGAAGAAAAATCTTCTGGCAGTTTTCCTTTAAATTTTGATGCTCAATTGATATGTATTTAGTTCTGTGTATGAGTGTGATGAGAAAATGTGTGTAATATTGTTCACGCTTTATATCTCGCCTTAGTTTTCATTATCGGCCTGTAGCCTAGGTTGATATGTTATCATATATACAGGGTGTCCCGTAACTCTCTGGACATATGTATATAGCGTTATTGCTTGGGTCAAGACAAACACATTTCACCATAGGAACATGGGTCTGCGGTGCCTAGTGTTCCGTCTATCTGTCTGTATGTGTTTTTTTACAAAACAATTCCTTACTCCTAAACGGTTTGAGGTACAACGTTGAGATTTTGCACAAATGTTTATCTTATTAAGACCTATCTTCGTTTAAAATTATACTAAAATATCGTCAACCGTTTCAAGATGGCGGCCATCTAAAATCTTTGATGCCAAATTCCACGAAAACCGTTGACTTTACAAAAAAATTGCAAGAAATGAAAAAGTTGGTAAATTTTATGTAGTTTTCAATAATACATTATTTGTTAAGATCGGATAAAAAACAACAGAGAAATTAGCTCTTTTCGTAAAGCATGACCACTTTTCTCCGTTTAAACAATGCTAATACTCCTTTTACACTGTCTAAATAATCTATTGCTAAGTAACATTAATTTTTGTATGTTTTACCTAACACAAACAAAATTTTGAAGTTAATGAAAGAATTATTATTACAAATGAAAAATCAACACATTTTTGACAATTGAATAATTAACGAATGTCAAAATGTTTTAATACTTTCAAAAAACATTCTAAACACGTTCAGTTAAATTATGAAGTTACAACTGAAATGACGAATATTATCACATCCTACTATTTGTCTGCACAAATATTCTCTCTTCATTTAAACGAACAATTTGATGTACAACACTTCTATCGAAAACAGAATTTTCATGGAAATAACTCAATTAACGGTGATACGTTTTTTTCTCCAATAAATTAACACGTATTTGTTATTTTTAAAATACATTTTACAAAACAAAATCAAACTGCTCTAAAAACATTAGCCATTCACCTTTGAATACAGGCTGTTTTGGGTCTGTTTTAAATGATTAGCAACGGACAATAAATTCATACTTAAATGGGAACCTGAATGTGTTGGTATCGAGGTACCTTACGAGGCTTGCAAACGCAAGTGTTTCGGTCCAGAACGTTTCTGAGAGCTGCCGAAACGCCATCCATCTAAGTAAAGTGTGGATTGTTCATCAAGAGACATTCATTCTGTTCTCCAAGTTGAAAATAAAAACATTCTCTTTATTTTAATAGACAATACTTTCAGTGGACAATAGGTTTGTTAGTTGGACAATGGCTAATGTTATACCTTTTAAAAACAATTGGTAAAATAAATGGGGAAGAAACTCAGTACACTCGGAGTCTTCAGTGGTTTCATTCAGGAGCCTGAGCAGAATTTAGGAGGAATTTAAAGTAAGGTTATATATATTGTACGTATTTCATATTTAGAATACCTCTTGGTTAAGGATATTCTGTTTTCAACTTTGGGTTATTGGGTTGGAATGAGCTGAAACACTAAAGCACACGATGAAGCTAAAGACAACTACAAATATGCTGTCATCCATTCAACGTGCAATGCCACCTGACTTTGAATCCGTGGCTAAATATAGTCTCTTTCAATAGTGGGTAGAAGAATGGTTAGGTACAGATACAAAACAAAACTGAGATGACATCATATATCCTTGGAAGTATTCTAAGAGGAGATGGTAGTGTCCTGTATTCGTATAAAATATACGTTAATTCATGCTTTTATAATGAAACTTGACAAGTGCAACAATAGCGGGAAGTATAAATAGATCTGTAGTGAGTGTACACAATATTATACATGACAAATAGGAAGAACATTCGGGAAAAAACAACCATAATACATACGGATCCACATTTTCTGAAGACCTGATCGATAAACACCACACCTATAAAAGCATAGTCCACATGGAAATTAGGCATAAAATAACGAAAGGAAGAATTGGAGGAGTGTTAATTTTAGTAACACAACAAGGATAATGCAAACGAAATATTAAACAATAAATTTCAACCGTTTATATAATTTAACAAACCATTACAACCAACTAAGCTCAACAACAATAAAAAATCCAGAATTAGACATCTAGATAAGACGTTTGATTACCATCTATTGGAACAGATCGGTTAAGCATGTGGCCACATAACTTTCTTATAATTATATTCTAAAGATGCGTACAAGTGTACTAAATTACAATTTTATATCGGTATACTGTTTACGTTAAATGTATTATTGTAATTTTGTCTGTTAGGATCTACATACATTAATTAGTCTTAGCATTAATCGAAATCTAGTGGTAGGGGGTGTTTTAGATGCTAAAGTAGGTTTCGAAGATGGAGGAACTCCGAAACACGCAAACAATTATAAATAAAAAGGCAATGCTAGGATTGGCAGAAGATTGAATTAAACTATTTTAGTGTTAAGTGTCGGCCTGGAGATACCGTCTATGTAACATGAGGCACTAACTAATAAGGTGTGCATAAATTATATATATACCGGTAACCATTTATTTAAAATATTTTTACACATATTGTAAAACAAAGTCAATAACACACATATATATATATATATATCAATTACTTTAATAACACAACGCAATTACTCAAAGTCAGTTTCTGGGTTCAAATAAAGGTTAAATGTAATTTATTACAACGAACGGCATTAGTTACACAGGAAGACATAAAGAATGTAGGATAGATTGGACTATATATTTATTTAAACATGATTGATTCAACCCAAAGAGAAGAAAGACGCTTTGCTTTACAATTTCAATTTAATGGTTGAAATCGTTAGCATTTCAAAAGACTTAATGTGTTTTCAATTGCTTTATTTTAAATCGGATTTAATGATGCTTCGTCAATTTCCTCTTATTTAAAATTAGTTTTAGTAAGACTAAATCTCTGCTTATCTTCAGATAAAGAATTCTGTTAATATAATATATAATTGATTAGATTTTAAGGTTAAAAAGCTTCATAAAATAATAAATACTAAAGTCAAACATTTTTTTTATTACTGTTCAGACCGAAGGTTCTTGGTGGAATTCCATGTTTAAAGAAAAAATAATAAAAAACAATTTTTATTTTGTAACTTCCACTTTTTAAGCTACCTAACAGGTTAGGTTAGGTTAGGCTGTATTACAGACTCGTCAATGTCTTAACAGGCGAAACCATTGGTCGACTAGACTAATAGAAAGTGGAAGATACAAAATAAAATATTGTGTTTTATTATTATTATTATTTTTTAATTTAATAATATTTGTTACAAAAATTATTTTAAAGTTTGATAAGATTGCGGTTAAACCAAGTAATTTCCTAAGATGATTACTCAGGGGTCAATCATAGTGAGTTAGGGATTGGCAAACCCAAGGAATCCTAGCTGGATCTCCATCTTTCTTTAAATCCTCTTACATCTCTCCCATGAAGTGTCTCTTGTCGAATTCTTGTTTTCTTCTGACCCTGAAGCTATTAGAGTGTCTTTATTTTATAATTCAATAATGAGCAAGAGGTTCCTTGCCATTAAAAAAAAATAATAAACCAACTTGAGTTGGTTGGAAGACCTGTGCTGTGACCGGGTGCGTGAGAGATCCCGAATTTATTTGTATGAATGTGGAAAAAGTTAAGGTGTTAAACTATCATAGTGAGGATAATTATGGTTGGGAAAGCTAGAATTACGGCGACAGAAACTACATGTACTGGCTTTACATAACTAGCAATAAACATGTATTTTTATATGTTTTATTACATTACATAGAATCACAATGTGGGTAGGCCCTACTGTTTAGCACTCTACAACACATAACAATATTAATATATCAAGTAGTAATTAAATGAATGAAAAACAAATACTATACACGTGAACAAAACACAATTCACAGATAGAAATTGAAAAAAGTTAAACGTTGTATGTAATGCTTCCTTAAGAAAATATTTAAAACACCAGTAGCAAACATATGCTCACAAACCAAAATATTGATTGAAATCTGTCCACTCGTTTGTGCTGTAGAACACTGCACGTACGACAGACAGACATAATTCCAAAAATACCTATTTTGGACTCGAGGATCTCTCAACATAGGCCTGTATATCCTTAAATAACTCGACATCAATTTTATGACCAATCACAAAAACTTTCTCTATACAACGTATATGTGACAAAGTATGAATAATACACATTTTGTCTTCAACCCAAGAAGACAAAATTCCTTATACTTATACTCGTATGGCAATGGTATAATTTCCCTAAACCCAAATATATATTTAAGGAATTATAAACTATTTTCCCTCAGAACTAAGTATCTATTCCCTCCTAACCTACCCAAACCTAACCTACTTAAAATTACTCTAATGGCAAATGTATAATTTCCTTAACTCAACTATTTATTTAACGAATTATTAACTTATTTATTACAGAACTAAATATCATTTCCTTCGTAACCTGACTAAAACTATACTTAATACATTTTAACCGTATGTTATTTCACTTTATAAAACCACAAGGGATAAGCAAGGTACCACTTATCTGGACGTGTTCTACCTGGAGCTCACAAATACTCAGCCATTGTTCTCGTAGTGATATTGTTGACAAAAGCCTTTCCCTTCTGCACATATTGATCCATCACGAAAGACAAGTTAATATTTTAAATACAACAGAAGAAATGATATATTAACGTATAACCAAGGGTATTTAAAGGTATAGTTTTGGTTGGTTATTATCATTTATAATACTTGTACGCTTGATCAATGCTATAAACGAATTTACAAAAGGGAACAAATTATTGGATTTATTGTTTAATTTATTTCTTCAAATACTAAAATGTTTTTATTTCGAAATTTAGTAATTAAGGATAAGTTTGGTCAAATAATTCGACTTTATTGACTGATCTTCATGTTTAATGGCTTTAGGAAACCGAAAAAGTGATTTATCGAAGTTGTCGTCTATACTTAAGCATGATAGCTGTCACAAAAAAAAGTTAGGAACATTAAATTTGATGTAGAGAATCGATTTGATAATGACCAAGAGCTAGATTTATTTGAGATTTTTAAATTAATTACTTCGCAACTGTAGTTTAGTTTTACTTGTAATTTGGTTTATTGATTAAGATTTTAAGTTTTTATATATCTCTAACGTTCAAT
Organism: Aphrophora alni; assembly: GCA_963513935.1. Taxonomy (NCBI): domain Eukaryota; kingdom Metazoa; phylum Arthropoda; class Insecta; order Hemiptera; family Aphrophoridae; genus Aphrophora; species Aphrophora alni. The sequence goes on along the minus strand of OY740769.1, from coordinate 96,821,627 downwards.
CAAAATTTATTTTAACAGTGAAACTGATTTCGATCAATTAGTCCATTTATAATGGCCCCATAGAATGTTTGGCTATGAATATATTTTATTTGAGACATAAGAAGTGCCACAAAAGGTACATTTAAGCAAAACTGTAGGGGAGGAGCAGTTTAGCTGCGTCAAGAGTGTTAGCATCCCTCTTCGGTTCCCAGTAACCACTCACATAACACACGCAATACATAAACTATATTCCTTATAGTCAAGTACATACATTCCACCTATATTATACAGTTATTTACACTTAACTTAGGGTTCTCATCGCAGGGGGGTGCAAGCTATTGAGAGGAGTTTAGCGTCCCTCGCGGAGCTTGAGCTATACGGGGGTGAAACAATTAACATAAAACCGAACATACAACACACAAATGCAACACACACACACGCGCACGCACGCACGCACGCACGCACGCACGCACGCACACACACACAAACACAATCACGTACACAAACACATACAACACGCACGCAACACACACAAACACATACAACATACACAATATACACAAACACATACAAAATACAACACACATACAACACACAAATACTTTATACATATGCTAGAAGCTGTTACTCTGGGATTCTTGATCAGGAGTTGTCTTTCGTGCATTATTTTTGATAAGATTTAAAAAATGTTTGTATATTGTATTTTATAGTAACTAAATTCTGTAGTGTCAATTTTAAAAAGAAAACCACTATGGTATTAAGTTTAGTGGTTGGCTTAATTTCGTTAGTTTTTTTTTTATTTTCTAAGACGTTGACGACTGCAATGGTTTATAACATAAAAAAAAAAAAAAAAAAAAATTATTGTTTTACCTAAAATTAAGTAAATGGAGTTTTCAAGATTGGAGTTCAAACTACCCCACATTTAAAGTTACGGCGATTATATTTTAGATACATGGATGGCACTTAAACAAATCAATTTTGAACAAAATCTGTGTAACGGTTTTTGAGAATTGCTGATGGACATTCAGACAGACACACATTTAATACAGAACACAGGGACCAAAAAGACTGATTTTTTCCTTCTTTATATTAAGGATGTAAAATTGATTGGAATTTTTATTTTGAAATATTTAACATTCATGTCCTATGCTCATAAATTACTAGACAGTAATAGGTCATTTAAACTAAAGCAATATTACACTAGTTACACACTATCCATACATTATACGCGCTTCACATAATGTTGGCATTTAATTTCCATAAGCAATATTACGGGTGACAAAACACCACCCCATCCGAATGGGGTGTAATCAGTATTAATATCTATCGAGTGTCCCTTTGTATGCCAGAAGTTAATGGAAACCGGAATATACAGACATAGAAACCTATTTAGTTAGGTTAGGTTGGGTTAGCAAATCATGATAAAAAATCTGCATCTAGACACGTTATAATATAGTTAGCAGATATGTACACGAAACGAAATATTAAACAAGACAGGGAAATGTAATTATTGAAGAAGGGAATTTTCAAATTGTATATTGGGTAGAAGTCTGTGCGACGTCACAAGATGAGGAAATCTTCACACAAAATCTGCACGCTAAATAGGTTACAATATAGTTAACAGATATGTATAGGAAACGAAATATTAAACAAGACAGGGAAATGTAATTATTGAAGAAGGGAATTTTCAAATTGTATATTGGGTAGAAGTCTGTGCGACGTCACAAGATGAGGAAATCTTCACACAAAATCTGCACACTAAATAGGTTACAATATAGTTAGCAGATATGTATAGGAAACGAAATATTAAACAAGACAGGGAAATGTAATTGAAGAAGGGAATTTTCAAATTGTATATTGGGTAGAAGTCTGTGCGACGTCACAAGATGAGGAAATCTTCACACAAAATCTGCACGCTAAATAGGTTACAATATAGTTAACAGATATGTATAGGAAACGAAATATTAAACAAGACAGGGAAATGTAATTATTGAAGAAGGGAATTTTCAAATTGTATATTGGGTAGAAGTCTGTGCGACGTCACAAGATGAGGAAATCTTCACACAAAATCTGCACACTAAATAGGTTACAATATAGTTAGCAGATATGTATAGGAAACGAAATATTAAACAAGACAGGGAAATGTAATTATTGAAGAAGGGAATTTTCAAATTGTATATTGGGTAGAAGTCTGTGCGACGTCACAAGATGAGGAAATCTTCACACAAAATCTGCACACTAAATAGGTTACAATATAGTTAGCAGATATGTATAGGAAACGAAATATTAAACAAGACAGGGAAATGTAATTATTGAAGAAGGGAATTTTCAAATTGTATATTGGGTAGAAGTCTGTGCGACGTCACAAGATGAGGAAATCTTCACACAAAATCTGCACACTAAATAGGTTACAATATAGTTAGCAGATATGTATAGGAAACGAAATATTAAACAAAACAGGGAAATGTAATTATTGAAGAAGGGAATTTTCAAATTGTATATTGGGTAGAAGTCTGTGCGACGTCACAATATGAGGAAATTTTCACACAAAATCTGCACACTAAATAGGTTACAATATAGTTAGCAGATATGTATAGGAAACGAAATATTAAACAAGACAGGGAAATGTAATTATTGAAGAAGGGAATTTTCAAATTGTATATTGGGTAGAAGTCTGTGCGACGTCACAAGATGAGGAAATCTTCACACAAAATCTGCACACTAAATAGGTTACAATATAGTTAGCAGATATGTATAGGAAACGAAATATTAAACAAGACAGGGAAATGTAATTATTGAAGAAGGGAATTTTCCAATTGTATATTGGGTAGAAGCCTGTGCGACGTCACAAGATGAGGAAATCTTCACACAAAATCTGCACGCTAAATAGGTTACAATATAGTTAGCAGATATGTATAGGAAACGAAATATTAAACAAGACAGGGAAATGTAATTATTGAAGAAGGGAATTTTCAAATTGTATATTGGGTAGAAGTCTGTGCGACGTCACAAGATGAGGAAATCTTCACACAAAATCTGCACACTAAATAGGTTACAATATAGTTAGCAGATATGTATAGGAAACGAAATATTAAACAAGACAGGGAAATGTAATTATTGAAGAAGGGAATTTTCAAATTGTATATTGGGTAGAAGTCTATGCGACGTCACAAGATGAGGAAATCTTCACACAAAATCTGCACACTAAATAGGTTACAATATAGTTAGCAGATATGTATAGGAAATGAAATATTAAACAAGACAGGGAAATGTAATTATTGAAGAAGGGAATTTTCAAATTGTATATTGGGTAGAAGCCTGTGCGACGTCACAAGATGAGGAAATCTTCACACAAAATCTGCACACTAAATAGGTTACAATATAGTTAGCAGATATGTAAGGGAAACGAAATATTAAACAAAACAGGGAAATGTAATTGAAGAAGGGAATTTTCAAATTGTATATTGGGTAGAAGCCTGTGCTACGTCACAAGATGAGGAAATCTTCACACAAAATCTGCACACTAAATAGGTTACAATATAGTTAGCAGATATGTATAGGAAACGAAATATTAAACAAAACAGGGAAATGTAATTATTGAAGAAGGGAATTTTCAAATTGTATATTGGGTAGAAGCCTGTGCTACGTCACAAGATGAGGAAATCTTCACACAAAATCTGCACACTAAATAGGTTACAATATAGTTAGCAGATATGTATAGGAAATGAAATATTAAACAAGACAGGGAAATGTAATTATTGAAGAAGGGAATTTTCAAATTGTATATTGGGTAGAAGCCTGTGCGACGTCACTAGATGAGGAAATCTTCACACAAAATCTGCACACTAAATAGGTTACAATATAGTTAGCAGATATGTAAGGGAAACGAAATATTAAACAAAACAGGGAAATGTAATTGAAGAAGGGAATTTTCAAATTGTATATTGGGTAGAAGCCTGTGCTACGTCACAAGATGAGGAAATCTTCACACAAAATCTGCACACTAAATAGGTTACAATATAGTTAGCAGATATGTATAGGAAACGAAATATTAAACAAGACAGGGAAATGTAATTATTGAAGAAGGGAATTTTCAAATTGTATATTGGGTAGAAGTCTGTGCGACGTCACAAGATGAGGAAATCTTCACACAAAATCTGCACACTAAATAGGTTACAATATAGTTAGCAGATATGTATAGGAAACGAAATATTAAACAAGACAGGGAAATGTAATTATTGAAGAAGGGAATTTTCCAATTGTATATTGGGTAGAAGCCTGTGCGACGTCACAAGATGAGGAAATCTTCACACAAAATCTGCACGCTAAATAGGTTACAATATAGTTAGCAGATATGTATAGGAAACGAAATATTAAACAAGACAGGGAAATGTAATTATTGAAGAAGGGAATTTTCAAATTGTATATTGGGTAGAAGTCTGTGCGACGTCACAAGATGAGGAAATCTTCACACAAAATCTGCACACTAAATAGGTTACAATATAGTTAGCAGATATGTATAGGAAACGAAATATTAAACAAGACAGGGAAATGTAATTATTGAAGAAGGGAATTTTCAAATTGTATATTGGGTAGAAGTCTGTGCGACGTCACAAGATGAGGAAATCTTCACACAAAATCTGCACACTAAATAGGTTACAATATAGTTAGCAGATATGTATAGGAAACGAAATATTAAACAAGACAGGGAAATGTAATTATTGAAGAAGGGAATTTTCAAATTGTATATTGGGTAGAAGTCTATGCGACGTCACAAGATGAGGAAATCTTCACACAAAATCTGCACACTAAATAGGTTACAATATAGTTAGCAGATATGTATAGGAAATGAAATATTAAACAAGACAGGGAAATGTAATTATTGAAGAAGGGAATTTTCAAATTGTATATTGGGTAGAAGCCTGTGCGACGTCACAAGATGAGGAAATCTTCACACAAAATCTGCACACTAAATAGGTTACAATATAGTTAGCAGATATGTAAGGGAAACGAAATATTAAACAAAACAGGGAAATGTAATTATTGAAGAAGGGAATTTTCAAATTGTATATTGGGTAGAAGCCTGTGCTACGTCACAAGATGAGGAAATCTTCACACAAAATCTGCACACTAAATAGGTTACAATATAGTTAGCAGATATGTAAGGGAAACGAAATATTAAACAAAACAGGGAAATGTAATTATTGAAGAAGGGAATTTTCAAATTGTATATTGGGTAGAAGCCTGTGCTACGTCACAAGATGAGGAAATCTTCACACAAAATCTGCACACTAAATAGGTTACAATATAGTTAGCAGATATGTATAGGAAACGAAATATTAAACAAAACAGGGAAATGTAATTGAAGAAGGGAATTTTCAAATTGTATATTGGGTAGAAGCCTGTGCTACGTCACAAGATGAGGAAATCTTCACACAAAATCTGCACACTAAATAGGTTACAATATAGTTAGCAGATATGTAAGGGAAACGAAATATTAAACAAAACAGGGAAATGTAATTGAAGAAGGGAATTTTCAAATTGTATATTGGGTAGAAGTCTGTGCGACGTCACAAGATGAGAAAATGTTCACACAAAATCTGCACGCTAAATAGGTTACAATATAGTTAGCAGATATGTAAGGGAAAAGAAATATTAAACAAAACAGGGAAATGTAATTATTGAAGAAGGGAATTTTCAAATTGTTTATTGGGCAGAAGTCTGTGCGACGTCACAAGATGAGGAAATCTTCACACAAAATCTGCACACTAAATAGGTTACAATATAGTTAGCAGATATGTAAGGGAAAAGAAATATTAAACAAAACAGGGAAATGTAATTGAAGAAGGGAATTTTCAAATTGTATATTGGGTAGAAGCCTGTGCTACGTCACAAGATGAGGAAATCTTCACACAAAATCTGCACACTAAATAGGTTACAATATAGTTAGCAGATATGTAAGGGAAACGAAATATTAAACAAAACAGGGAAATGTAATTGAAGAAGGGAATTTTCAAATTGTATATTGGGTAGAAGTCTGTGCGACGTCACAAGATGAGAAAATGTTCACACAAAATCTGCACGCTAAATAGGTTACAATATAGTTAGCAGATATGTAAGGGAAAAGAAATATTAAACAAAACAGGGAAATGTAATTATTGAAGAAGGGAATTTTCAAATTGTTTATTGGGCAGAAGTCTGTGCGACGTCACAAGATGAGGAAATCTTCACACAAAATCTGCACGCTAAATAGGTTACAATATAGTTAGCAGATATGTATAGGAAACGAAATATTAAACAAGACAGGGAAATGTAATTATTGAAGAAGGGAATTTTCAAATTGTTTATTGGGCAGAAGTCTGTGCGACGTCACAAGATGAGAAAATGTTCACACAAAATCTGCACGCTAAATAGGTTACAATATAGTTAGCAGATATGTATAGGAAACGAAATATTAAACAAGACAGGGAAATGTAATTATTGAAGAAGGGAATTTTCAAATTGTTTATTGGGTAGAAGTCTGTGCGACGTCACAAGATGAGGAAATCTTCACACAAAATCTGCACACTAAATAGGTTACAATATAGTTAGCAGATATGTATAGGAAACGAAATATTAAACAAGACAGGGAAATGTAATTATTGAAGAAGGGAATTTTCAAATTGTATATTGGGTAGAAGTCTGTGCGACGTCACAAGATGAGGTAATCTTCACACAAAATCTGCACACTAAATAGGTTACAATATAGTTAGCAGATATGTAAGGGAAAAGAAATATTAAACAAAACAGGGAAATGTAATTGAAGAAGGGAATTTTCAAATTGTATATTGGGTAGAAGTCTGTGCGACGTCACAAGATGAGGAAATCTTCACACAAAATCTGCACACTAAATAGGTTACAATATAGTTAGCAGATATGCATAGGAAACGAAATATTAAACAAAACAGGGAAATGTAATTGAAGAAGGGAATTTTCAAATTGTATATTGGGTAGAAGTCTGTGCTACGTCACAAGATGAGGAAATCTTCACACAAAATCTGCACGCTAAATAGGTTACAATATAGTTAGCAGATATGTATAGGAAACGAAATATTAAACAAGACAGGGAAATGTAACTGAAGAAGGGAATTTTCAAATTGTATATTGGGTAGAAGTCTGTGCTACGTCACAAGATGAGGAAATCTTCACACAAAATCTGCACACTAAATAGGTTACAATATAGTTAGCAGATATGCATAGGAAACGAAATATTAAACAAAACAGGGAAATGTAATTGAAGAAGGGAATTTTCAAATTGTATATTGGGTAGAAGTCTGTGCTACGTCACAAGATGAGGAAATCTTCACACAAAATCTGCACGCTAAATAGGTTACAATATAGTTAGCAGATATGTATAGGAAACGAAATATTAAACAAGACAGGGAAATGTAATTGAAGAAGGGAATTTTCAAATTGTATATTGGGTAGAAGTCTGTGCTACGTCACAAGATGAGGAAATCTTCACACAAAATCTGCACACTAAATAGGTTACAATATAGTTAGCAGATATGCATAGGAAACGAAATATTAAACAAGACAGGGAAATGTAATTGAAGAAGGGAATTTTCAAATTGTATATTGGGTAGAAGTCTGTGCGACGTCACAAGATGAGAAAATGTTCACACAAAATCTGCACGCTAAATAGGTTACAATATAGTTAGCAGATATGTATAGGAAACGAAATATTAAACAAGACAGGGAAATGTAATTATTGAAGAAGGGAATTTTCAAATTGTTTATTGGGTAGAAGTCTGTGCGACGTCACAAGATGAGGAAATCTTCACACAAAATCTGCACACTAAATAGGTTACAATATAGTTAGCAGATATGTAAGGGAAAAGAAATATTAAACAAAACAGGGAAATGTAATTGAAGAAGGGAATTTTCAAATTGTTTATTGGGTAGAAGTCTGTGCGACGTCACAAGATGAGGAAATCTTCACACAAAATCTGCACACTAAATAGGTTACAATATAGTTAGCAGATATGCATAGGAAACGAAATATTAAACAAGACAGGGAAATGTAATTATTGAAGAAGGGAATTTTCAAATTGTATATTGGGTAGAAGCCTGTGCGACGTCACAAGATGAGGAAATCTTCACACAAAATCTGCACACTAAATAGGTTACAATATAGTTAGCAGATATGCATAGGAAACGAAATATTAAACAAGACAGGGAAATGTAATTATTGAAGAAGGGAATTTTCAAATTGTTTATTGGGTAGAAGTCTGTGCTACGTCACAAGATGAGGAAATCTTCACACAAAATCTGCACACTAAATAGGTTACAATATAGTTAGCAGATATGCATAGGAAACGAAATATTAAACAAAACAGGGAAATGTAATTGAAGAAGGGAATTTTCAAATTGTATATTGGGTAGAAGTCTGTGCGACGTCACAAGATGAGGAAATCTTCACACAAAATCTGCACGCTAAATAGGTTACAATATAGTTAGCAGATATGTACACGAAACGAAATATTAAACAAGACAGGGAAATGTAACTGAATGAGGAAATTTTCAGGTTGTATTTTTTGTAGACATTAGTGTACTTCATAGTTATTGAAAAATGTTTATAAAAATTTCCCAACTTTGATGGAAAAATAAAAAATTGTACGAATTACGTGGGATTTTCAACACCCACAACCACACAAAAAAAAATTGCTTTTAGGTTAGTTTTTTTTTTAATTTTGGGCAAACAATGTTTCTCCAGCAACAACAAAATGTAAAATTTGTTTAGTCCACTACAGACTTACATCGTAATACCAGGCCAATGAAAAAGTATTTGTTTGTTTTAAACATATGTTGTGTTTCGTGTTGTGTTGTATTTTATAGCTAGTGGCGAAGATTATTAGCTGGTAGAAGAAACTGATAATGACAATTTGAGTGTCGAAACCGATAATTTTAAGTTGAAAATAGGATTGGAGGCAGACTTAACAAAAGGTAATAATAGATTATATATATATATATATATATATATATATATATATATATATATATATATATATATATATCTTTAAGTTAGGCTAAATCATTTGGGTTATAAAATCATCAAGGAGGGACTAGGGAGTGGGGGTAATCACAAATATGTTGACATTTACAAAAATTTTCGTTTAAATGTAGAATTTTACTTTATCAAATTGTACATAAAAGGGAAAAAAATGATGTGACGTGATAGGGAGGAAGGGGGTTAATCAATGTTGGAATTTCGTGGATAGAGATTATCTGTTTCAGATTCCAGCGAGTAAAAATAAGAAAATAGTTGTTATGTTCAACAACAACTCCCGAGAAACGGTTTTAACAATTTTGTACGAACAGTATTATTCTAGATTTATTATTATTATTTTGTAGTTATTGTTTAAAGCTCGGTCTACACAGCCTTATAAAAAAAGAAGAAGACAATTGTATAAAATAAAGACTTCTAGCCCTCGAATACTCTAATAGCGTCAGGATTTGAAGAGAACAAAAGTTAGTCAAGAGAGACTTGATAGGAAAGATGGAATAAAGGGATCAATCTCAATGTTAGATCCAGCTAGGGTCCCTCGAAGTTGCCACACCCGTATTAAGAACTCATGAGGGTTATTCCAGACATTTTAATTAATATGGTGACTACTATTATTTTTATTTACTATTAAGTGTAGTGGATGAATGTATTGCAATGTTCTTGCACTGTTTATATTTTGTTGGTTTCGTTTTACGTTTTACGATTTATTTAAATAATAGTTCCATCAGTACTCCTTTTGTTTGATAGATTGTGTTTATTTATAACTTGATGTATTTATTTATACACCTACATTTTGTTTGCATTTGTAAATACACACAAACGTAGGCTATTAGGAGTCAACTGATAAACAAAATGGCGTATTAGTTCCTCTTTAATATGTATTTTATCTTAATTGCAATATGACGGGAGCTGAATCTAGAGCTGGAAAAAAGAAAAACGTTTATAAACATAGGTTTTGGAACGCTTCGTTTTCCGTCTGTCAGGAAATTTGTCTTACAAATTTTAAAAAAATCAGTTGCAAATAGATAAGATATTGAATGAAGATTTGGTATACACGATATTTACGTTTTCATATACAAGAAAAAACTAAATTTTATATTGTACATTTTCAAAATGGTGGACGTTTAAATATTTTATATCGAATATGTCGGGGGAAAAACCATAAATTAAGAAATATTTAAAAGAAACAAAACTTTCAATCTTAGAACAAAAAACCAACACAAATTTAAATTATTCTCTACTTCAAAGGATAACCGAATTATCGACAAAAAAATATTAAAACACTAATCGCCATTTTGAAATTTAAAAAAAAGAACATTTTGTATATATTATATTGGAATGGTTTATAAAATTAATATTAATTATTATCATAATGCCGTAATATTTTGGTTTAGGCTAATCTTGGATGTTGAAAACAATTATCAATAAATTAATTTTTTAGTGTTTTTGTCGAAAACATCGTTTCCTTTGGACTGCAGAAAATATTTTGAAACATTTCTTTTTCGATTAGATTAGATTTTTGTAATATTAATGATTTGCTCGATATGCAAATTTAAAAATATAAATTTTGAAAATGTACAATATAATATTGGTTTTCTGCTATACTGATAAATTGTTAGAAAACTAATTCGTAAACTAAATCTTCATTGAATATCTTCTTATCTACTTGGAAACATATAAACTTTTATGCAAGAGCACAAAATGGCCGACACGAGAAGCGTTTACGGACCTATGTTTACATAAAATATTTCTTATTTTTAGCTCTTAAATCAGCTCCAGAATTTTGAATCGCCCTGTTTATTAGCTAACTAATTATACCAAGAACACCACTCTAAACATATCAACTAGTTATTTATCACGATATTTTAACAATTAAATTACGAGGTACATAGAATCCAGCTCTCGAAAGTTTACGATATTCTATTATTACATAAAACCTGTTCTTGAAGAGTATTAAATTAGATGTACTTGAAGATTTATTTACTCAGTTCTGAGTTTATTTATAAAACTTTTAAACTCATTATGAAGAGTTAAAGCATGTGTTAGGACTAATACCTAATGGTTAGGGATCCAATTATATAAGAAATAAATCTTTCTTCCTTTATATTGAAAGGAATTTTGTATAATAATTCAGGAGGCTTAGAAAAATAACAGGTTTTTCATGAAGACCAGCTGTCCTAATGTTTTTTTTTTTTAATTATAGGTTTTTTTTCGTAGATTACGATAAAAATAATGCGCACATATTTCTGCTCCGCGTTATATCTTGGCTTCTTTATGGCCGATTTTTATCTTATTGATGTAATTTTATTGGTAAAACTTAGACGAAACTTAAAACTTAGACATTTTGAGGGACTGGAGAACGTTTTTGGCCAAAATGAACCTAAATTATTGGCTATTTTAGTTCAAATTTAGTTTTTAGAAAAAGTCGTTTATTTTGACCAAATTAGTGCTATTTTACACAGGGATAATATTTTTGACCCCTCTCTGCGGGAAAATCTTCTATTTGTATATCATTTTAAGGCGCAACTATAAAAATGCAATGTTAGCAAGATTTGATATATATATTTAGATCCAAAGTTAGCGTAATTTTCGAAATTGATAAACGTTACGTATTTTTCGAGCAACTTTTTTCAGACAATCAGAAATCTTGCCGATATATCACAAACTTTTAATAATAATAATAAATAAATGCATTTATTAAATATAAAAAATTTATAATACATTACTTTTCATTACTGTTGAGACCGATGGTTCTTGATGGAATTCCATGTTTAAAGATAATAAAACACAATTTTTTATTTTGTACTATCCACTTTTTATTAGTCTAGCCGACCAATGGTTTCGCCTGCTAAGGCATTGACGAGGCTGTATTACAGACTGAAGAAAAGAAAACTGAATTACAGACTGAAGAAAACTGTATTACAGACTGAAGAAAAGAAAAGAGGTTTTCTTTTCTTCAGTCTGTAATACAGCCTCGTCAATGCCTTAGCAGGCGAAACCATTGGTCGGCTAGACTAATAAAAAGTGGATAGTACAAAATAAAAAATTGTGTTTTATTATCTTTAATACATTACTGTGCACAAACTAAAATAATTATAAATTATTGATATATCTTGTCAACATATCAAAATATTTTCTAGAAACATAGACGAAAATTTTTCATCTTGCGAATTTGAATTTGGTTGAGTAGAAGCCGAGAAATTGACAGTACCAATTTTTTAAAGTTTTCTTCGAAAAATCACGTTTACTGAATATTTTTCGGCTGATACTTGACTATTATTTACGTTATAGGTCTCATTTGATTGGAAAATTAAAGACAAACATTTTTTAATGTATAACTTTTTTAGCTTAAAAATAATTAAAGCGTAAGGAAAGACATTTTTTTTTTACATAAACGTTTCCGTATACACGATGTTTCAGTAGTAAACATACATACTTGGTGAACTGATTCTAAAAATAAATGTAAAAAAAAAACACGTGAACATGCTTCGTTTTCCATCTGTTGGCCATTTTGTCATTTTTCGAAAAATATTGATAACTTTACAAATTATGAAGATTTCGAGTTTAAATTCAGTATAAGCATTGTTTACGTTGCATTTCACCAGAATAATAAAAACGAAAACTTGTATGTTAATTTTCGAAATGGCGACTGTTTAAAATGTTTAATGTTAAGTTTCACAAACATCGTTCGTTTTACGAAAAACACAAAAGAAACAAAATGTTTCCCTCCTTTAACGACAAACAAAATGATTATTTATACTTTTCTGTAGATCGAAAGATAACCGAGTTATCGACAAAAACTAAAAACTTAATTTCTTGATAACTGTCTACAACACGCAATTTAGACCAAAGTATTTTTGAATTTGATCATTTTTGCCTTTGGAAACCACAATTTTTTTTTAGGTTTGACGTGAAGAAACCTTATTTAACACTTTATAGAAATTATGTTGTCTCTTGTACATAAACAGCTGCCATTTTGAATATAAATTTAAATAATAAAGTTTTGTTTCTTGGTATACTGGTCAAAAATAACAATAAAAATGTGTATACCAAATTTATACTCAAAATCTTAATAATCTACAGTTAACAATATTTTTGGAAGAAACACAAATTAACACATAGAATACGAAACCTTTCTGGACCTATGTTTATATGAATTTTTTTGTTATATTTAGAACTCTAGAATCAGTTCAGAAAGTATACCTACCCTAACTATACTTAACCTAACCTAACGTCTCCTCCTGAAACACCTTGTGTATTTTTTATAGGATACAAGTTATTATAGACGCGTTACCAAATATACATGAAATTTGTATTTATAATTATTTTATTTTAAAAGATATTTAAACATATCCTAAGCTTGTTTCGCTTCATTGCAAACTCGCACTAACCTCAAAAAATTTGACCGAAACCGAGTTTTAAATGGCGAAAAAAAACTTATTTCTTTTGAAAAATTTTGCCAATTATTTCAGAATTTTTTTAAAGTATTTTGAACAATTGTTGACATCATAAAATTTCACAGTTAACTAAAATTGCTTGGCAATTTGTAGAAAGAGGTTTTTTGGAACTTCTTTTATAACAGATTCGTGGCCGATTTTTTGGTTGTTTTGACGTCAACTGAAGAATCGACATTTTGGTTAGATGATGACAAATACCTACTATGTTAATCATGACATCCCTCTAGAGCGTGTACCAACAGGCAACAGGACTCTACAAAGTTTTAATGACAAAGTTCAAAGTAAAATTTAGTTGTTGTTATATTTGTATTTACTTGCAATTTGTAGAAATCAGTACAGTTTCTTCCAAAAATTAAGCTTTATGTAACAGCACTTAATTTATTTATTTTATTATTCAAAGGGTATAGCATATTTTGAGAAAGTATTTTATAACAACTCATAAATTTGTATTATATTTTCCAACCGATAGCTCTGAAAATCTTCGTTTGGTTTTAGATTGTCGTCCATCTGACCATAACTTTTTTATATTCCTTGTATCCGCACTTGGAAAAACATTTCGTAAACACGGGCGTAGAAATCAAATTTCAATAAAATCGGAAATGATATGTGATAGGTAGAACATTAAATAAGTGATTAACATATCTATAACTACCCAATTAATATAAAATATGGAAATTGCATCCATGGTTTTATCATGTCTTCATTAAAAACTCCAATAGTATAAATTTGCCAAATAAAAATAATGCCTCTTCTAAAGGATTGTACAAGTTCCGTCATAAAAACACTTGAACTTGCGGGTAATTGTGTAAGGGACGCTAACAAGCCACCTGTATACTCCTTTACAAGAGGACTTGTACAACTTTTAAATACAATCCAGACAGTGCACAGCATCCCAACACAATCTGATCAAAGCATCCTTATCTTGAGGAAGTCTACTTAAAACTTTTAATAGGGTCAAATCAAATTAATAAAGTTAAAACCCTTGGCAATCGTTAAGACTTTAAAACCCTTGGTTATGTTATTACCCACTTTCTAAGAGAGACATCATTTTCATTAAAATTCTGGTAATCTAAAACTATGAAATGTAAAGCGATCCTATTACATACGAGTAATTTGGTACCAATGTTTGTTCAGTGTGTATTTACGATTACATTTATTTACAATTTTCTTTTAAAAATATCACTAATGGTACATTTTGATGGGAACATTGATCATGAATCCAGAACACAATATGACTAATTTAGATTTACAATGTGGAAAAAATATATGGAAATGGATTTACATATACAGTGTGGAAAAAATTATATGGATTTTATACAATGTGGGAAAAAATACAGTATATATATATATATATATATATATATATATATATATACTGCAATATGTAAATCCCTATCCATATTATATATATATATATAAAATATGGATAGGGATTTACATATACATTGTGAGAAAAAATATTTGGAAACTGATATATATATATATATATATATATATATATTTTTTTTCCTAGTTTTGAGATTACATTAAAAATTGTTTTCTGTTTTAGTAATAAGTGTCTGACATCAGGCAGACATTATTCTGCATATTTTGTAATATATTGAATATTACAGAAAAGTAATATATTGTGTGTACGACGTTCGAATGAAAATCCTCATACAATTCACGAGTGGAAGTAGGTTGTCCAAAATTTAACAAACAAATTGTTGGTTTCCACAATAGATAATGAATTAATCACTCTATTTAGTAATAAAATAAAAAGTCCAAAAATATAGCAATAACTTTCTAACACATCTATCCATAAAAACAAATATAAAAATAATATATAATTCATTACTATTCCCAAAAATTTCTCTCTTTCTTATGGGAGAAATGATACAATAGTATAGTCCCCCCCCCCCAGCCATCAACTGACAGTTAAAATACTACTCTGTATCTCTCAGTTATAAAACAAAATTTTAATATTAATATGGTCAACAGGACAATTGTTTTTAATTTATCGTCACTAAACTCAAAAAAAGTGTTATTTTTAAGATGACTGCCGTCGCACTAGATTATACACATTTTTGGGGATATAAACTAAGTTTTGATTTGGGAATTGGTTTAGAAGAAGTGTGTGTTAGAAAGTTAGTGTAATTATTTTGGATCGTTGAATATATAACGGCACATCATCTATACGTGGATGCATTAATCAGTTATGCAATGAGGTCGACTATATTGATTTATGGCTTCTCATATTTTTATGAAATATTGGTATTATCAAAGACACTCACGTACTTGAGGGAGTCTTACGTCTCCGTGCCCTTACATCTCAAGGCGCCCTTATTAACATGTAAGCCTCTACACATTCTTCTTTCTGAACTTGGTTAAGTTCAAGTCAGGCGAAGCAATATTTGATTATTTAATGTGATTTTTATTTTATTTTCTTCATTGTAAGGCGTTATTTTTTGTTGGGGTTAAACTAATTTAATACCGGGATTAGCCTACCTAACGTAGGTTTAACTAGTGAAAACGTATGCTCCTCCCAAACCCTTTCAGCTCCAAGTTTCTACCCTAGACCAATAACCACTCCATATAACCAGATCTTAATGAGTGAATAAACTATAAAAGGATAGAATTACGTTTAATTTCTAAAAGTAACTTCACTCAACTCAAAATGAAAATGGGTGGTCGAGGCTATAGGCCTATTAATAACTATACCTAACATAACATAATCTAACATAAATTATTACATATATATTTTCGCAGTGCGATACATTATCGGAATTCCTGAGATGTCGGGAACCCCATTGCCTAAAAACCTAACCAGACAAAATAATTTAGAAAAATCTGTTGAATCAATAGACTTAAATTGGGGGACTCGGCACATATTCAGTCTCCTGTTTCAAGCACCACACTCTTCTCCGAAACCATATCTCCTAAATCATAGTCTTTTATGTGTCTGCATCTGCTCCACTGCCAACTAAATTCGCAAGATATCGGCAATCGGGTTGATGAATCTCAAGGTGCGACCGAAGAGTCAACCTCTATGAATCGTGGTGACTGTTTCTCTTGATCAATTTTGTTTTGTTTTCTAATCCATAACTCCAATGGCGACCAATATTTGTTTAGAGGTCGTTAGAGGTAGATTTTAGTAATATATATATATATATATATATATATATATATATATTGCAACTTTCCAGATATGAGTAAAACATTCTCACATGACAAATTTCATCAAAATCAGTTTATCAATTTGGATTGTACAACATTGCACGGAGAGACACCATTCCTAAAACTAGTTTTTTTACTTAAGTGACCTGAAAACGTATATTTCCCGAGGGGAAAAAGAATACATTTTTTCGAGCCATCAAATAATACATTTTCACTTTCCTTCGATCACCTTGGAGATTTTGAACAAAATATTATCATTCCATTGTTAATCCACCCCCACATCGAAGACAAACACCTAACTGACGTGAGAACAGAATATATTATTGTAAACGATCTAAATGTCATTGTAGAGGCTCAAAACTGCGAGAATAATCAAAAAGTGATATTCAAATTTTAACACAAGCACTTCGTAAATGTAAAATAAAGTAACAAATCAATAATAGCTAGTATTGCGCAGACCACAACATCAAAATAAAGTAATAATAAATGTAAACCCGCAATTTAGAAAAAACATATTGTAACTAACACTGGAGAATGGCATGACGTAATTAGCCTGGGCACGGTTAGGTTACTGTAATTCAAATTTGGCACCACCAAAGTGACAATGTTTGAAACCGATTACTGGTGTGAGATAAAAATTTAAAAAATGTTAACATTGACAGAATGTTATTAAGTTTATATTATTAATTAGATATTTACTTTGCATGTATTTTAAATGAATTTTATTGTTATATAATGCGATGATGACATATTGATATTTCGCTTTTAAACAACAATTTAAAAAGATTTATTGTGTGCAATTTGGTTCGTTCATATGTGTGCTATGTCGGAGGAGGGTCCATTAAAATAAACGGCAGTTGAATTAAGTGGAAGTCGACTTATAGATGTGTATTCCACTTATGGGAAAAGATGTATTATTTCCAACCCAACAGTGTATACACTTTTTAATTAAGCGGTTGACGGTGGTTCAATAGTTTCACAATTAATTTTGACGTCCATGCAAGGAAGGCGATGTGTATGATAATGTTTCGTGCACATTTTCTATTTATGAAGTTGGAATTACACACCGTTTATAAAACTACAACCTTTCACAGCTTTACAGGTCTATAGTTTTAAATCTTGAGGTAAATTTCGAAAATACTGCAGTAGATTATTTAAATCTATCCACGCGCATCAAGTTTCAACTGCTTTTTGACAGGTCATTGTAAGCTGTCAGTAGAATGATTAATACTGATTGCAAACAGTTGCAAGGGATTGGATTTTGTCACCCATTGCTTATGGAAATTAAAATCTATTTGAAATACGATAAGTGTAAAAGTTTTTCGATTGGGAAAAAAACATGTGATTGTCAATCCATTTTAGGATTGTGCATCGCGCATTTTTTTAATGTCTATCCGTAAGTATTGATTTTAACTGAAGAATTGTTAATTTTATAACACTAAAATATTTTGAAATAGAAATGTTACTTTGGTAGTTGTCAATCAAAAGGTGAAAATCAATCATGGAAGTAACACCCGGCGGCTTACCTTCCTCTCTCCGACAAGTCACAGCCCCAACCTCCCCAATACCACATGAATTTCCGTTTATCCTCATACCACCATTCGCCGGAAAACCTATCCACTTCACCAGGCACGCTGTAATATACAGTGTGTCCCTGAACACTCTCGACACAGGTATATAGCATCATTTCTTGGGTCAAAACAAACACATGGGTCTTCCGTGCCTATTTGTCCGTCTGTCTATCGGCGGTTTGTGTTTATTACTTTATTGTTCATATTTTAAAAAGTACAGAAATAAATTCAATCACACTTGAGTCAACTGTTTTTGGTAATAGGATCTAATATCCCAAAAGTTATGGTGTAATTATGTCTCACAATTTAAAAATGGCGGCCGTTTTTTTGCAATTTCCAAAATTTAAAAACGTTATGTTTTTTATAAAAGATACTAAAAAAAGTATTCTTGAAGATTTTTAAAAAAATGCTGTTTTTTGAGATATTAAAAATATTCAATGAGAATTAAAATTTGCAATTGTTTACCTAGTTTAGTGTGTTTTAAGTTGAATAACGCGCGATATATTAAATAAAAAGTCTTTAAAATGGTCGCCATTTTGTATTTTTTCTGATTTTCAATAGAGTTCTATAATGAGCACACTATATTCTATACCATATTTCATGTTCCTATCTTAATATTTGTGTACTGACGACAACAATGTTGAAACTTGATTATCAGTCAAAAAACGGAAGTACGAATATTTTACAATTACTATACTTCGTATATTGAGTGAAGAAAGGCGCTATTAACAGGATTTGATATTTAAAATACTGTTTTCTCTTCTTTACTACCAAGTCGAACTGTTTGCAAAAAACAATTGAATTCAATTCAAGAAGAAAACATATTTTATTTCTTTTAACATTTCCTTAATAAAAAGGAAATATAAAATGTTATTCTTTTGTACATTACATAATGCGATGCACTAAACCTTTTTGTCGTCTTTTCCGCCTTTAATACCTTTGTGTTTCTCTTTGTTTATTTTGTTAACTTTTGCCCTTTCACTTCCAACAAAATTCTTTACTTTAAAAGTGAATGTTTGTTTCTATTAGAAAAACACTCCACCTTTCTGTCAATTCACAAAAACCCATTTGGAGAAGTTTCCTTTCCTTTACAAATTGTTATTGTTGAAGAAAAGTGAACATATTTTTAGGTTTTATTTTTAGAAATGACAAAATAACCTCCGAATAAATACGATTACTACAACATGAGCATTGCACAACGAGTATACAAATGATACAGGGTGATTGAAATAGATTATATTATGAGATAAGTACAAAAGTTACGAAAACCTAAAAGGTAGCCTAATCCCAGGATTTTTTGAGTTAAAATTAGAAGTGTTACCAAATTTGTCATATCACCCATCATTTTTTAAATATAGCGGTAAGATCTAAATTTCATTTGGGAACACCTATTTTGTACGACGAATTTCGATTACACAGATTATTTTAAGAAAGTTTTATTCTTGGGTATTTTTCCATATCTCTAACCATTTAACTGTAAGTTCTCA
The DNA here is from genome assembly GCA_963513935.1 of Aphrophora alni. Classification (NCBI taxonomy): domain Eukaryota; kingdom Metazoa; phylum Arthropoda; class Insecta; order Hemiptera; family Aphrophoridae; genus Aphrophora; species Aphrophora alni. The sequence continues at coordinate 96,801,931 of OY740769.1, read as the reverse complement.
AAGTTTTAAAAACAATGTTTAAAGGCGTTTTCAGAGGTTCATTTTCCGTATCTAAAACAGTTGACTCGAAATTAAATCATGGATAGACTGTAATGTATAAAAAATATTACAAGTTTGAAAACAACATTTTGTTGTTGTTTTTAACTCACGTGGCAGGACTGGAAAATGACAACGTTTTTGAGAGTTAATAATTATTTTTCTGGTTAAAAATAATGTTGGCAATACAATTTATAAATATCAGGTACTCTTTATTTTCTAAAACAACTGTTATTCAAATTTGACAATGCAAAGCAGTTTCGAAAAATTGCGATAACATTTTTAAAAGAGGCGATTTTTCTGGCATTTGTGTAGAACACCAACTGGCTTACACCAGTTTGTAAATGTTACTGAATGTATTAGACCTTGTAAATAAAATATTATAGCCGAAACAAATGTATTAACAATAATTTGTTAATAATACAATTTGTTCTTATTTCACAAAGTGTAATAAATTTAGTAATAAAAAAGAGCTGGTGTAAGTTATAGGATGCTCTACAAAATTGCCAACGATAACTCTGTTATTCGTCATACTAGAGAACAAATAACAGTAGTGTTATTACACCTTTTACCTTAGCTCTACTTTAAATTTCATCTAAATTTGACTTTAAAAAATAAGAAAAAAATCGTATTTGGAAATACTATGAATTTTTGAAACGTTTAAGTGTATATGAATCAGTTTGTGATATTGAAAAAATGCCTGATAATATGAAAAAAATAATAATAATAATAAAATAAAAAATGGTAATACCTCTGGTTTTAACTAAAAAATCCAGGGATTACCTTTTAAAGTATTTTGTAACTTTTGTACTTATTAAATAAAATAGCGGTCATATCTGTTTCAATCACTCTGTATACTTCTCATTGCCGTAGATTTGTATTTTTTTTTCTAAATTTAAAGGCGAAACAAAATTTAAATACCACATTTTAATGTATGGGAAAATTTTATTTTCTCGGTCAAATTTTATTTAAGAAAAAAAAAAAAAAAAAAAAAAAAAAACTGTATTGGAAATGTTGTGGATATACCTATAAACCTCAGGGTCCCCTAAAGGTATGTTAAAATTAAAATTAAATTTAAACATAATTTCTACAATAATCAAACTATAATTAATGAATAATTATTGCAGCTCATGCATCAATGAAGATGACGATATTATCGTTCAAACACGTTTGAGTTAATATCATAAGAGAAATTATGTTCTTTTAATTTTATATCACGTCATAAGTCAAGTTCAATATGGAAATAAATTACCTCAATTCCACAGTTTTTCTTTTACGTTAAAAATAGCCAAATGTTTCTCAAAAATATAAATAACTAATATAAATTGAACCCCACCAACACATTTTGCAATAAAATAAACTTTTATTATAGGTACGCTGACGACACCATCTGCACTTTTACAGGCACTAAAAGACAAATTGAAAGCTTCAAAAACTAGTTAAATAAAATACACACCTGTTTTAAGTTCACCAGAGAAATAGAAAATAAAAAAAAGGATTTATTTTGTTTAACAATAAATGATTCTATTTCAAAACATACAAAAATCTCTACAATCCAAACGTCATCCTATCATCCATGTAATACAAAAACAGTAGCTTAGAATGGTTTTATGTACAATGTTTTTGTAATGGGCGGAGATAATTCAAAGGATGGTTATATTGGTCTCCTTGGGACATCCTGTATATTGACGCACATCAAGTGTAAGAAATATTAATGTTTGATGATGCCTGAATGAAGAGTCGAAACTATCGTGACAGGACTGAGCTGCGGAAGTAAAGTAATTTATTTAACAAAGCAACACGATCATTATTCATTATTTATTTATAAATGTCTTATGGCCAAAATTTGATTTTTGTTTTTTTTTAAATCGGCTTATAAGGATCCAACGATGTTTAGTTGTACCTCTAAAGAACCCCCAAAAAAACGTATTGTTCCACATCTCCCGGTAAATATACGGATTCAAAAGTGACCGGTAAAAATCGCCTAATTATTTGTCAAAATCAACATTTACAATTTTGTTCAATAATAAGTTCGAATAACTCAAACCAGATTGTCAAATCGTGAATTGAGTTATCCGTGAGGAGAACTTCACTCAAAACTGCAAATTTTTTTTCATCCAAATAATGTTCAGTAATGGATAATGATTCTATTTTAAAATTTGAAATTGTAAATATACACGTTTTGAGCAACAAAATATTTTTGGGAAGTTGTTTTCTCAATATTGGACTTAAATATTTTGCTCAATTGTAACCCAAAAGAAAATTCAAGTTTTTTTACAATCAAATCTAAAGAAAAAGAAAAAAAAATTAATAATAACAACATCACTAATCTATATATTGCCTAATGGGAGATAGGCTCGTTAAAAAGGTGTTCCATTTTACCAACAATTTGCAAAATTAAAAAATAAATAGCCTACCTATTTATAATCTTAAATTGATTGTAAGCTTGCTTCGCATGTGTCATAGATTCCTTCAAAACTTAAAGCGTACTTGATTGAAAACGTTTTTAATGACGACCGTTAAACGTCGATTTTTTGCCTTTTATTACCAAATATTCATGAAAAGTAATTTTCGGTTACTTACGATTTTAATACACTGGTAATTTCATCAAAATTTGAGTCAATCTTAAGAAATTAGGCATGTTATAACAACTTAAAGGATGATTCTTTAGTTTTTAGAGATAACTCCAAAATTATAATTTTGGGGGAAGATGGGGAAAAAAACTAGATTTCTCTAACATTGGAATCTTCTTTGGGGTTACCTAACAACTGTCTAAGGTTATTTTGTTTTTAAATTCAATTTTGAAATTAAAATTGACTCCAAACCTTTACTAAGGGCTGGATCAAAAGGCAAACTCACATATTTAAATTAACTTTTTTTCCGATTGGAGAGTAGCGGACATAACCTAACCTAAACTATTGTTTTACCACTAGGTGTTAGACTGTAGCAAAATTTTATCGAAATCGTGCGAGCCAATTTTGAGAACGTAATTTAAAGTTTTTAGTTTTATAGCGAATACTCTCAAATTTTTGTACTGATAAAAACATTTTTTAACGTCATAAGAAATGATTATAATATATCCATGTAAAAAAAATCATTAAAATTTGACTTCTCTGTTTGGACTCTTTTTGGACAGATATTCCAAAAACCTCCGACTACTAAAAAAACTAGCATTCAATTATTTTTCTAAATACGTAACATGCCAGAGAGTAAAAGTAATGACGTAAATGGTTTATTTTGTTCTGTGAAAAATCTTTATAACATAGGTTCATTCACTGAAATCCTATATAAATATAATTTCTTTAATCTCTGGACCACTGAGCTAAATCCTTCGGAGTAAATTAAACGATTCCGATGCACAACAAACGCAGAGATAAATCTAAATAGTCAACTAAACCATTTTGTATTGACTTCGGTGAAACCGCACTTCGAAATGAGTTTAAAAAACATTTGGTCGCCGGCAGTCTAGCTCCAGTAAATATTCACACAATAAAGCCCTGGTTACTTGTTGCAGTCTAGTTTTTACACTAATTGAAATAATATTTCACGTTGCGGAAAATCGTAAATCACTGTTGTTTTTAATTTTAGCTTGAGATTAAAATTTGTGTTTTAAGTTGAGATTGGAGTATGTTTTGTGTCCTTGGTTTTACGTGGATAAATTAACCAAACTTTGTACAATTGATGCTACGCGGGTTTTCTGCAATATTAATTTAAAACTAATTAATTGTTATTAATTATTGAAAACAACCTCAATTTTTTTAAATCATCGGTATTTTTACTATTTTAGTCGTGTTTAGAATGAAAACACACTAAAAGTTTTATTATTTATGTAGTAAGATTAAATAAATGGAAATACAATTTTTAAATATTTGACACGGTAACGAGTAGTTTCTCCCAATCTCGGACCTCATTAGTTATAGTTCATTTTGTACACCTGTATTGATACCAAGCTCAAGTTCGTCAGCGGAAAATATATTCTCGTCCGATCATGTCAGCTGTCGAGTATCTCAATTTTATAATTTGTTTTCTAAATCCATAATACAAAATTTGTAGTTACATTCAAGTATAGTCTGTCACATAATAAATAGACCAGTCCTACATACGAATGCTAATAAATCTTTTAAGGGAGATTTACAATCTTTTAGCGGCGAACATATCTCGGCACCTCAAGCATTCTCGCAACCGAATATTTACACAGTTTTAATGGAATAAATTGAGTTTTTTTTTAAGACCTTATGGTCCATTAAGGGACCTACTAATCTACAACAACGAGGTAATTTGCAACTACTCTAAAAGCTTTTGAAATTGATGTTGAAGACACGCTGTTCAAGTGAAAAGCTGTATTACTTTAATGTCATTAGCAAAATTATTAACAGACATTCTATTTACAGCGACCTCTATGGGCCACAGATCCTACGCAATAATATACTTTAGCTTTCGTATTTACAGAGTGTTATAAAAGTAAGGAAATGGTTTGATTACTATTATGGAAGTACCTTTTATCTAACAAACTAACAAAAGGATTGTAAAAAAATTGTCAAATTTATATATTTTTGATTACGAGAGTTCATAAATAAACAAGATTAAGTATTACATTTTTAACACGTTTTGCAAATATGAAACCGTTTATAGGAGTCGTTCTAGGGGGGTGTCTTCGCAGTTAAACTAAATCTAAAACATACAAGAGAATAAAAGGATCAAGTGTCTGTTATAAACACAACTTAGATTTGACTTGACATATAAGGACAGTTATTTTCATAAAGTCGATGTCTTTTAAGCAGCCATACACCAATATACAGGCGAAACTCGTTAATCCGCACGCACGGTAACGAACACCGCGCTACTCCGAACGGCCTTCAGTTGCCATTTCTTAGAATTCCCATGTCACAACAACAGAAACGTAAACAAAGTAAAGGATGTAGTTGAGATGAGACGCTAGTTAGGTCATTTCACTATTGGTACTATACCAGATCCTCACCCTTCGTCAACTGCGTGATGACGCGTTTCGTAAGTCGATCAAAAAAGCAGGTCAGAAAACGATTAAAGACTTTTAATTGTAAAGTTATTTATTGTATTACAAAGTTATTTATTGTATTGTACAACTTTATTATGTACTGTAGTGTAGTTTTTAAATTTATTGTACAGTAATAAAATTTGTTTTAAATTATTTCTGGCGTTTTTTTTGCATTTCCTCAGTAATCCGAACTTTTTGATAGTCCGAACGCCTCGAGCAAACAAATATTTGGAATTATTATTACGAGTTTCGCCTGTATTAATTAATATTTCGTCAAATAAACATATATTCATAATCGGAATAACTTCTAGTTTTACGTAATATTTCCAAAATTTTTTTTTTCAAATTCGATAGTTTTCCCCCTTAACTACACACCAAGGTTATTTTATTTTTCTTATTGCTACATTTTTTTTCTGCATGTTGGACATTACAAAGAATATAAATGCAAAGTTTGAAATATTAGGATTTATCGTCTTGTCTTTTTTAGGGGATGGGACTTATAGACGCGCGAGTGCAATTGTAAAGGTCCTTGGTTTTACCAACACACCCTAATAAAGAGAAATCAATGAAAATTCAATCCTCTTTTAATAGCTATTTAATTGTTTGTCTCGCATCTCGCAAAAACTGCTTTTAAAACTTATACGTGCATTTATCATTGCGTGGTTAAATTAAGTTGTATTCGTCATACAAAAACCTATAATATATGATTTCACACTGCAATTTAATTTACCGGATACAAAAGATTTACTCTTGATGTTATTTATAAAAATGTACGGTTTTTGAGTTATTTTCATTATATATTTTTTAATGGCCTCTATTTTGACATGGTATTTCAAACTAGGTATTTACATTGATGAGAACTCTGCAAAATTTCAACTCAATCGGTTAGGCATGGCCTAGAAATATAAATTATTTAGTAAAAAAACACAATGGCGGATAGCTCGTACAATATGCGTTTCCAGACAGGCGTTTACAGGGTCTTTTTTTCTTTATTATGACACATATAATCACCCCCTGAATTATCTACATGCAGAAATACTCTGTATATGATTGTTCATATAGTTTACATTAGAAGCTTAGTTTCTTTCTAGGGCTGAAAATACTAATAATCTATCGACAACTTTTCTGAATCTTCTAAATTAAAAAAAAAAAAAAAAAAAAAAAAAAAAAAAAAAAAAAAAAAAAAAATACCTACAACAAAATCATCTTAAAATGTGACATATGGAATCAAGTAACACATTACAGACTGCATTTGAAATCTTTGGCTTTACGTTCAATGAGTGCATTCGTTTAAAGCTAGCTAAATTGAACTGTATATATAAGTGGTTCAATTTGACCGAATGTAGTGCAATTCTTCAACGTTTTGTTGTAATTCGTTCAATAATTATAAAAACTGTTTGCATACTTCTCTACTATTCTGTATTTAAAACTGTTAGTAGGCCTAAACCATTGGGGGGGGGGGGCACATATCATTATAAAACTAGGATTTATGAACTGATGGATATCCTAACAAGAAAAGTCATTACAAAATGGTTATTTTAATAGGTCGCCGGCACTGACATTTTGTTTGTATCACTGTTTTAAAATGTGCATCCTGAATAATTCTGAGCACAACCGTGTTCCTTGAAACAATGTTTCAAAAGGTAAGAAAACATGGAGAACTTCCAGGATTTCCAGAAAGCTAAATGGCAAGGTTTGCTGTAAAGAACGAGGTTAATTGAGAGAAGCCGCTTGGATGTGAGTGTCCATTAGTTAGAAAACTTCTAATGAAGGTCGCGACGAGATTCATAATATGGTGCGAATGTAACTACACTTATATTATCATCCTTTCCAAGGTTAATGTTGATAATAGGCGAGGGGAGAGTGACGTGATCAAGGTGTAAGAGTTGGACGGTAGTTGGAGGGTTGTTGTGAAGTTGTGGAATCAGAAGCCAGTTGAAATGAAAAGTTAATTAATTAGTCTATCAATACAACAAACTGTACCAGATAATCAAGCGTCGACTGTAACATGAATAAACATCTAGGGTGACCAATGAATAATTCTGAACACATCCCCAATTTTGTGTGTTTACTACTTTATGACTAAACTTCATGTTTTTCTCTGCCTTTAAACGGTTATATCTAAAATTTAACAAAAGATAGCCATGTAAAATCTTTTGCACTAGGGGATTATTACTAGTGCAATGATTACTTCAAAACACACGATTTAATTCGAGATGTTTATTAAGGATTTTCTAAAATTTAATTCGTAGAAAAAAGTCTACCTACATTAAAAAAAAATCGGTTATTCAATTTTATTTTTTGAATAAATTCCACAATAGACAAAAGCGGTTTTAACACCACTAAAAACCCGAAATCAAAATCTGCAAGTTATCAAAAAGATTTAACGTTATTTGTTTTTAAAACCGCAAATTACTTACGTATTATACTTGATTGAAATCGAATTCTTAAGGGGAGATGGTTACCAAAGCATTTGATCAAAATCTGTAGCGCCGATTCTTGAGTAAATGAAAATTATGTTAGTTTCACTACCATAAAATATGAGTTACTGTGATTATCATTCACGTACAGAATTTGGAATTCAAATCACCCTACATACGAAAAATCGGTGAAACAACTCACTTCAAATATACGTACAAACCTTTATTATAAAACAAAGTATTTACACTAAAAGGAACTCAAAATAGGTGGATAATCACATCATCGAGAAAATCACTCCAAGTATTGAAAATTTGTATTAGTTTTTCAAATAGATTTTCGTTTAATTTCCATAAGCAATGACACGGGTGACAAAACTCTATCCCTTGCAAGTGTTACAGTTTGCAATCAGTATTAATCATTCGATTGACAGCTTCCAATGACCTGTCAAAAGCCAGTCACAACTGAGCAAGGGTAGGTTGAAATTGCTTTCTGGAGTATTTTGGAAAATTATTTAAACCTTAAAACTACAATTATAAGCCTATATAAGATTACTTTTAGTAAAAAAAATTCTTTTTGGAATTCAGTTGCAGATAATATCCACCGAATATCAAAATGAATTTGCTTTAACAGTCAAAATACTCTAATTATAAAAAGTGATGATAAAGTTAGTAATAATAGTTATATAAAGAGTACATTGGATGTTGTAATGACCAATATTGCCGTGACATACAACAATGTCTATAGACAAAAACGTAATAGTAAATAACTTTACAGCTACTGTACACTTGAGCATAACTTTAAAAGAAGTATTTAGGTTAAATGCTAACGACGTCAACTGAGAAACGAACCTTTATTTATACTACCGGTGGCCGTCAGTGGTTGGTAACTGTATTTTTGGAAGCGAAAATAATCCGAATATTGTAGTTATTTTTCTCTAATTGACATTATTAATGCATATGATATCTTAGTAACTATATGAAACTGGCATAAGTTTTAATTCATGTGAATGAATACATCAGAAAAGTAGTTGAGAATTTTTTTTTAATCATCCAATTTTTGGAATTGTAAATAATCCGACTATAGTTGTATTTTACTCTCAATCGACATTACCGTAAATTATATTTTAGTAAATCAATGAAACTCGCATAAGTTTTGATTCATGTTGAGGAAAACATCATAAAGGTAGTTGAGAAATTATTATTTTTATTAGTTAGGTAAAATCTCCACAATTTTAGAAAAATGGTTCAAATTTTATTTTTCATTTTAGGTTTATTGTGAAAGACTGTTTGTTATGTTTTCTTACTTTGAAGCAACCGCGTTAAAGGATTTAACAGTTACGAGAAGCCGCCATATTGAAATGAATACGTACAATGGTTGATAATCTTCGACCGTAACTGTGTAAACGTTAACATCATTAATGTGGTAGTTTCAAAATAAATTTGTAAACGTAAACCTAACATAAACAAAACGTGATTTAACTGATCAGATTTTTGTTTATTTCAAGAAGAATACAAGTGCAACACAAAAACCCAAACGTAAAGCCTGCGTTTAACCCACACTTCCTAATCCTGATCCTGCTTCCTGCCATTAAGTAATCAGAAGGACGAGACCGGAAGTTGATGTACCGGAACAAAGAGAACCTTCCCAACAAAGCAGTTCCTCTCTTCAGCGACCACAACTTAGCCTGAATTTAATAATTTTAAGCCAACATTAATTTATAAACAACATATTAATAATAGATAAAGCAAGCGATATATTAAATTTATATACGGATGTAGTTGGCAACGCCATTTGTGGCTAAAATTTAAAGATCAAACTGTAGGTGTCACGTAACATGGTTCAGTAATTATTTCATCATGTTTACATAAAAAAACAAGTTTATAGGAAATGTTGTAACTAATATTTAGTTTATTAACAGCGAAACATAATGATAAGGTGATGTTAGAAAATCAATAGTACCGAATTGTCAGTTTATTAGTAAGTAATATAGAATTTTATCTATTAATTTATTCAGATCTCTGTCATGGAAACAAAGACAGATTATGAAATGTCTACGTATCCTATCATTAGTAATAATTTGCCACTATTTTTGACGGATTGTAAAAACATATACATTTTATTAAACACTATAGAAGGCACAATTTTCATCCGATTATGTTCAAATTTGGTATACAGGCTTCGTTTTACAAACTATTAGATAATTTAGTAACCAGAAAAATAGACAGATAAATTTCAAAATGGTGGCCTATTTTTAAATTTTATAAAACACTTGTGTTTGAGGATAACCACCCGAGCGTCAATTAATGGCTATTTTGTGTAGCTATTAAATACAAAATGTCGATACAAGTTAAGAGAGATGTAAGTTTAAAAAACAAGTAAGGGTGATTGATATAAGTGTGCCAGCTGTTTTACTTGGAAATTATGTTATATATTAAGTAAAATCAAATGGAAACTCCCCTGAAATGTTTATGTTGTCTTGCTTGGGTGATTTTTAAATTTCGAATTCAACAATTCTCCAATATGGCGGTTAAATTTAAAACGTCTTTAAAATGTTTTATGATATATTCTACAAATAATTTTAAGATTTGTTGAATCTTCTGTATTTTTTGGTACATCCAACTGTTTATGAGTTACAGAGGTCCATTTTCTGTACTTAAAACAGTTGAACGAAGATTAATATTGGAACGTTGATAAAGTTTAATCAATAAAAACAACTGAAAATTTTAAAATCAACAAATCACGTAACAAGTAGCGATATTAAGTGTACAATTAATTTTCACGATTGAAGTTTTATACTAGTTATTTTCAATCTTTCAAAAAATAGTTTCAAAAATGATGGTTTTACAAAATAATACTTATATTAAAAATCAACAGTTGGTACACTTATTATCAATCACCGTGTATGATTGTCCAAACAAACTACAGTATGATGGGTTTTTTACAGATATGTAAATTTTGAGTCCCATGAGTTAAAAAAAAAGGTTGTCAGGAGTGATTGACTAGATATTGTAACATGGATCACTCCTTAGTTCTGTTTTATCTCTGTGGTAATACAAATCTTTAAAAAAATCTCATTGGATTATAAAAATAGTAACAAATTACATTATAAATTTAAAATTGTAAAATATTTGTAAGGGAAAAGTTGGACCTAGTTTTTTAGGATCCGTAGGTAAAACCAATGACCGTTATAATTTCACTAGGGTGTCTGTCCGTTTGTCTTACTGTAAGTCATAACCCGTCTACACTGACATGACGGAAAATCCTATATATTTCATACTTTGCATTTATATTCTTTGTATTGTCCCACATATTGGAAAAATATAGCGGTAACAATAACATAATTTAGGTAGTTAAAAGGCGAAAACTCTCAATATGAAAGAAAAAAAAATTAATATCATGTGTGAAGAATCAAATAAAACTAGAAATTATTCTCAATATGTATGTTGGTTTGACGAAAAAATTAATATGTTGGCGCTAAGCCATATAAGTGTCAGAACCCTCCCCCCCCCCTCTGTCTTGAACAAACAGGGTGTGACCTAAAAATCTGAAAAAAATTATTTGGATTTGACATTAAATTACAGTACGAAATCATACATTATAGTTTTTTGTATGACGAAGACAACTTAATTCAACCACACAATGAGAAATGCGTAACGTATAAGTTTTAAAAGCTGTTTTTGAGAGATGTGAGAAACAATTCAATAGTCATTAAAATTTGGATTACATTTTCATTAATTTCTCTTTATTAGAGTTGGTAGGTATAGCCAAGGACCCCTATAATGTCATACACGTATTTATCTGTCAACACAATTAAAACTGCCATTTAAAAGACTAACAATAAAAATAACTGTTCCTATAGGCCTACAGACCCAAGTCGTGTAGTTTATCACACGTTTGGCCATGTGAGAGCCTAGTAGTACCAACTTTTTTCTTATAACAAGAATCTGTTTTTTTTTTTTTTTTTTTTTTTTTTTTTAAATAAGTTATAATGACTTATAATAAAATTCTGCATAATAAGGTCGCCGTATTTTATGAGTTGAACACGATAAGATAATGACTGTGTATTTCCGGCACAATGAAACACAATTCCTGAGCAAAAAGTTTTTTTTAGAAACTATAAAAAATAACGGCGCCACGTGCACCTAAATGTGCCGCAACTAACGTCAGAAATAAACCAGTTTATGCACAAATTGAACTGTACTAAAATAAACTGCGACTTTTGTTGACACCTTATTAAACATAATTGTCTAATTTAAGATTAACCTTCTAAACAAACATTACGATTGAGTAAATGAAGGGGGTTATAAACCTTCAGAGTATGCAAAAAAAAGATATAAGGAATAAATCGTACGTAAAGTTTCTCATTCGTGTATGGTGGTACGCTACACTTGGTACAGTGACACTGTTCCTTTATTCGCTATACTTGTGTATAGTCATAACGACCCACGCACTTCTTCAAGCTGAAATAGAAATGTTTGTAATACTTAGATAGTGAAAAAATCTATGACATACCTAAATACAACCACCACCCCCTTCCTATATCTTCAACTCCGCCATTATTTGTTATTGTTAAAGAGTTCCGCTAGCGTATTTCATGACTCAATGAAATCTAGTTCTTTAGTACCAACGCGACTGTCCACGTGAATTTTGTTAATTACTCTCAAGCTGTAAAACTACGCGGTGATCATCGTTTAAAATAAAAATGCGACAGGATTTAAGACAGACACTGCTAATCCTCCATATTCTAATAGCGTCTGCGACAGAAGAGATCAAGAATGGTCGAAGAAGACCTGAGAGAAAAGGCAAGACTACATTAATAAAAGTGTAGATTTAGTCAGAGTACCTCGGGATTGCTAAGCCTATACTTACTTAACTGAGCTTCGGAGTTGTAGGTTAATAATATACATACTTCACCGAAATTTAATGTTTTGAATAAACTAGAGTATTTATTTTAAGGTCTAATTTAAATAAGGCGATTATTTGTTTTTTATCGATAACTTTTAAAACGACATGTTTTTCGAAATAGATTTGATTTAAGATCTTAAGGAATACATTTTTAGCGAAACCCGACAATTGCTACCATTAGATCGTGTACCAGCACTTATATTGGTGTCAAATGGATCAGATCAGTGAACAATTCATCGTAGCGGGTATTAGAGTTTTAATTACAGAATATCCGATTATGGAGTTTCATACAAACATTACAAAATATAGAATTTTTTAGACATTCACTAACAACAAACAACAACAAATCTAATTTAAATTTATAACTGATACAAAATTTAAGGAAAGAGAGAGAGAGAGAGAGAGAGAGAGAGAGAGAGAGAGAGAGAGAGAGAGAGAGAGAGAGAGAGAGAGAGAGAGAGAGAGAGAGAGAGAGAGAGAGAGAGAGAGAGAGAGAGAGAGAGAGAGAGAGAGTGAAAGAGAATGCTGGGGAAATAGAAGAGTCGAAATAACGCAATCAGCTCATTAACGTGATATCTTTCTCTCTCTACATTTGTAGTATCCGTGTTTGCAATGAGATCAAAGCGATTGTACAATAAACAGCTTAGAGCTATAAATAATAAACTAGCACTGAATAGGAATATATGGTTTGAAGGATATTATCACTCGCTTTGCAAGGAAGGAGATATTTCTACAAATATACAATTCACTGAAGATAAATAAGAAAGAAGAAGAATAAAGAAACAAATCGTCACTTTTTATAAATACAATAAAAACAACAAAACATAGTAATCTTTAGATATACATAAGATATGAGGGACATAAAAAAACTTAAAAACCTGTTTTGGATTTTACAGCAACTAAAAAAAAAAAAAAAAAAAAAAAAAAAATTAAAAAAACCTACAGGGCTTTAAAATAAGAAATATAAGTACATAGTAATTAGAGAAAGAATGTCATTATATAATTTTTAAAAAGGTGGAATCTATTTAGAATATAAAGGAAAAACAATAAAATCTAAAATTCACAAATTTCCGCAAATTAATTATTACAGAGTACAATGATATTAATTCATATTCTCTTCTAACCTAAAAATAAAAATAATAATAATACAAACAAGTCCAATAACAAACAAACAAAATTCACTCACATCAACTATCACTCTAAACAAACACACTACATCATATAGAGAAAACAAATCAGGTTTTTAGTTCTAAAATTATTTTGTTTTAAGTTTTTCAAGAACACAGGAATCATTTTAAATAGTTTTGGTGCATGATACAGATAAGATCTCACAAAAGCTTCTTTGAAACGTCAAGGCAAATCTTTATTAAGTTTATACCGCAGTCTTTCACGGTATAACTCCTAAGCTAAATTATTTTTAGGTTATTAACTTTAAATATATATATATATATATATATATATATATATATATATATATATATATATATATATCAAAGGAAGAATTTTTAGGCAATGTATTTATAAACAATGGTACAGAATGCACATTTTTAGGCAATCTCAACATACATCTTACGAGATGTTTCTGTTTGAAACACTACAGGCCTAATATTATCAAAGTAAATGCCATCCAACATTCAATTCCTTACAGAATTTTGGATTATACTAATGCACGATATTTTACTCGTCCAAAGATAGTAAATTTCTTAATAAATTGAAACTAGGAAGACTTGAAAATAACTTCAAAGTTTCAATTTATCAACATGCATTTTCCAGTCTAATCTTTTATCAATAATTAAACCTAAATACATAATGCACCTCGCCCCTTCAAATATGAATTTAAAATGACCTATTTAAAGATGGAATTTTAAAAATATAACATAAACCTACATCATAATAAACTATCAGAGTATGACGACATTACAGTACCGTATCTTTAACTGTGATGATAAGAGCACTAAACAATCGATCTTGGCTCTGAATGGTGTGCTGAAACCCTGGTAGGAAGTAAACTTGAGATAAAGACATACCTAAAGCACAGATTCTTCCCCAACTGACGAAAAAAATCATTAGATTCGACTAAATAAAAACAAAGTAAGGGATTCTACGTGAATCAATGGAGAGACATCAGAAGAGTTAATCACGTTGAAAGGTGTCATCATGGTACTTACCCAGCCAATCGTACAATGTAATACAAGCAGATCCTCTAATAGTAATGGCTCAAAAGTTGTATTTGGACATCGTAGGATATGTTAAATTGTATTGATAGATCACGCAGCCATACCCAGTTTTCACACAGGTTTTCTGAACATCATAACTTTGTATTTTTAACGTCAGTTAGGCCACGAAGATGTGTATATACTAAAAAGTTTCCACTCGCTTTGACCGTGTTAATGTCTCGGCCGTAGAGAGATGGGGTTGGTAGCATTATATGTAGAATTTAAATCTGCAAATTTTTATCTAGTTTTAATGCGCAACACACGCCATATAGCAAAAAACCCTATTAGAAATTACCGCCATTTTGACTTTGATTTTTCTTCATTTCAATACGGCACACTAACCAAATTTCATATTCCGTATCTTAATTTGTGTGGCCACTACTGTGCGTACGTTCAGAAAACAAGGGACGGACGGTTTTAGAAGGTCATGAAATGTGATCATCAGTTATACTGGGCGAGTGAAAAGGCACGATAACTAAAATGCCCAATTAATTAACCATTCGTCATCAGAAAATCAGAAATAGGGGGGTTTTAAATTTGTTTTCACTGAGAAGAACTTACGGCGGGAAATCCAGTGAATTACCAAGGGAAACTCATAGGGTTTGGTAGAACAAAATGTCCGTCGGTTGGGCTCCTGCGGGATGGACACGGACGACCACAAAGTTTCAGACAGAAAATCTTCAGGGATATTCGTCTATAGGTTTTGTAAGGTGCTTAAAAATAATCTGATAGGAATTCCAGTAGGGTCATATATAAATAAATTCCATAATAGACATGTTTTAATTGTCGCAGTGGAAAAGGGGTATGTGTAGCCTTGCGTTGCCAAAGGAAAAGACCTACTATATAAATTGGAAAGCATCCCAATTCAAGATAAATTGTATTTTATTTTATTGAAAAGTTTCGTAGGTTCAGATTTTCGTATAACTTCTCTCCTACTCCACCATTAATCTCTATTCAAACTTTGTATATCGAAGTTACTCTAACTTTGCTATAGGATGGACGTTGATTTAACGACCTTAAAAGCCTATTAATGGAAACAACTCTATTGCCAGTCTGATGGCATTGTTATTACACTTCTATTATCTACACGTGCATTACAATGTTAACTTTCCTGCAGAAAAGCGTATTACAATGTAAGTTCATTGGAAAGTAATCAATCTCAACACACATTAAAGTTCATTTAAATATTAAATGATTAATTGATTCTTGCAAAAACAAAATAACCCACCTGGTAGTTGATATGAGAGGTTACGAAATGTTTTGTTCGTGTAAGCGTGTGTTTACCGACCTCGATCTTTGTATTAATGAACATAGGTCATCAATTTACGCAACTTTGTTATTATATTCTGACGTAAATCGTTAAAAACCGTCTCACATCTAAAAAAAAACTGCTTTTACTCTACGCATTTCTCATTGAATTAAGATGTATTCGCTGTACAGAAAACTATAATATATGATTTCGCATTAGATTTCATTTTAAATCCAAATTATTTGTTTTCAGATTTATAGGTCACGCCGTGTTAGTGGGGGGGGGGTGGAGGACATGATAACTGACACTTTAAATTTGCCCTAGCGTCAACTATTTAAATCTTTTCGTCAAATAAACGTACGTAATAATATCGTAATCAGGATAACTTCTAATTTTATTTAATACCTCGCACATATTTCCCCCCCCACTATCCCAAGGTCATATGTTATATATACCGCTATATTTTTCCTACGTGTGAGACAATACAAATAATATAAATGCCGAGTTTGAAATATACTATAGGATATATCGTCTTGCCTGTGTAGTCTGATTGCGATTTACATACAGACAAACGGGTCCGTGAAATTATCAGGGTCCTTGGTTATACCTAAGGACCCTAAAAACGAAAACGAATTTGTCTGCCGTCATTTAAATCTGATTTCTAAAAATACAGCAGAGATGAGTTTATCCCACGTTTTAAGTAAGTTTAGGCTTTATTTTATGTATATATATATATATATATATATATATATGTGTGTGTGTGTGTGTGTGTGTGTGTGTGTGTGTGTGTGTGTGTGTGTGTGTGTGTGTGTGTGTGTGTGTGTGTGTGTGTGTGTGTGTGTGTGTGTGTGTGTGTGTGTGTGTGTGTGTGTGTGTGTGTGTGTGTGTGTGTGTGTGTGTGTGTGTGTGTGTGTGTGTGTGTGTGTGTGTGTGTGTGTGTGTGTGTGTAGTGACAATCGCCAAACTGACATTTTTGGTTGTTTTGTTTTGTGGATGTGATGAGAAAATGTGTACGGTTTTTTGAAGTTTATTAGGTTTGTTTTTAAGAGCACAATTTAAGGGAAGAAAGTCTTTATTAACTATGTCAGTTTTGGCTGGAGGAACCATTCAGTGTCCCACCGAGGGTTGTACAGTACAATTTACTATATCACATCAGAGGTGATTCCTTGTTACAACCACTCTAGTGTAAAGATTCTTAGCTATAAAATGCTACGACTCACTTAATGGCTTGTAAATATCTTGACCCTGGGGAATCTTGTGTATAACAGAACTAAGGACTGACACTTTATTCATTATTCAGACAGTGGCAATCCTCTTGTTGATTCCTTTGTAAAACAAAACAATAAGCGAACCATCTATTAGGGTGCTTTTATCTTCTTTATAGTTTATAATAAGAGGTACTACGATCAATCGAAAGTTGTTAAAAATATTCCTGTTTAGATTAGCCTATATTCGTTTTGGGTTTACCTGAGTGAACAATATATATTGAGCTTGACTTGTGGTGTTTAAATAGTCCCCACTCGCTTCGCTCTTTTCAGTGTCTTAGGCCTCGTGGATGTTGAAACTATACATATGTTAGGGAGCCTCCATTCGCTAACCTCTTTTCGGTTGCTAGGCTCTACCAGATCTCGTAACTATATGAAATCGCAGATCCATTTGATTTCAGAGTTCTAAATTATATTTTAAACAAAAACTACGTATTAGAGAGGTGAGGTTGATACCATTATAATATACACATTTAGGGTATTATCTCAACACACGAGATATAAACATTTTTAAATAGCTGCCATTTTGACATTTGTAATTAGATTTTTCTGTATTTCAATAGGTGCACACTATAGTCCTCTCTACCTAATATCATGTCCCTATCTTTATATTTGTGGCCGCTATCGTGCTTACGTACAGACGACAGACGGACGGGATGTGGCAAACTTTCTGTTCAGTTTTCTGAGGCTATGAAACGCGACGATCAGTTAAAAAAAAGGATACCAAACTTAATCTATACTTCATATATTGGGTAAGTAAAATTGAACATAATTTTTCACAAATTATACGTTTATTAATTGAAATGCGTTTCATCGACAATGACGTCATTCAGTGGTGCAATATCTTTAAATATCAAACTATAACAGTTAGTATAAACTAGTAAAAAAAGAGATTTTTAAAATTTTAATTTAATTATATAAAATATATTTGTTACACATAAAAATTTGGGGTTTCAACTATTATGGGGGAATTCATATTGTGAGTACAATTTCAATTAATTTGGGTTCAAGTGTAGAATCACAAAATAATTATTTGTTACCATTTAACTAAAAGTTCCGATTTAAGATTAATCAGTAAAAGGTAGTCTAAAAGGATGCGATAAAAGGCTGAATTTCACGAAAGCAATTCCACAGATTTTTATAAAATTTTTATTAATTCATTAATCAAATTTGAGTTACAAAAATTTCGGTACGATAGATAATTGCATAAAAACATTAAAAAAACCTTCATAGCCATAGTTCATAGCCAAGAAAACTATATTTCTCGTATATTTATGAATATTTATGGAATCCTCGAATTAGTAAGAATATGTCCACTTAAATAAATTTAATACAAATCATTACAATCATTGCAAAGGCGACGGACAGACATCATTCCAAATCCTATTGTAATCGAGGACTTGAAAACGAATATTTCTGGGGAAAATCTATATCAATCGGTATACGCGAGGAAGTGTTACTCAAGACTGCCTCGACACTGTCTCAAAATTGAAACAATAAGAACATCTACCCTTTTAATACGTAATATCACTTTACGAACATATTTAGTTTCGAATGTAATTAAACTCTCATTGGACGAAAGCCTCCCGTTGAATGCTATCCTCCCGAAGCACAGTAATTACTCCAGAAGGCTAAAATTGTGTTTTAATTAGAGAAGGCTAGTTTAGTGCAGACAACTGTATTGTTAATGTAAGATTTTCCTCTTGTCTTTGTTTTGTTTGATAGAACTTCTATTTAACAAACTATAAGTTAATCTAAAGTAATGTGCTAGAAATCATTTAACTTCTCTTTGTTTGTGGATTTATATGAAAACTCTTTTCAGTTTATCGTCAAAATTTAATACCTTAATCTTTGAAATCATTATTTAGTTTTTGGTTTTCTAATATAGATATTAAAATCTTCTTCAAGGAAACGCTGGAAGGATAGACCATGAAATGACCACTGATCCAGTCATTGAAAAAATATTGCACAATTTTTGGTTCAATGTAAACATAAGTGTGTAAGTAAAAGCTCGCAAGATGAAATGATCGTATCAAATTTGGTTCATAAACAAAGTTTTAGAAATCATTTATTACGTTCCTTAACAACAATAATCAGTCAGTAAATTTGGTGGGTAACCTTTAAATTTCAATAAATAGTTTTTCGGTAATAACTTTCTCTTGATCCTACAACAGTCCTTAACTTATTTTGTTCACCTTTAAAATTTGTAGCTAATATTATTTCCAAACGTATTTTATACTATGGCTCCAAATGACATAACGATGTGGAATTATGCTCTGAAGATCCAAGGAAAAACCTCAGGCGCATTCAAAGCAAGAAATGAGCTAAAAACAACGGCTCATTGTTTTTGTTTAACATGAACCTAGAGATAGCGGTGAGGAAGTCTGGCATTGGGAGTTAATAATACAATCTTCAACACAAATCCATACAATTGTTGGCATTTTTGAACGTTGATAGGATTATGTGGCAAACTGGTGAAATTGCTAAAACTATGGGATCAAGAAACAACCAGAAAAAAACACATGGTGACGATATTTTGAGAAAATATCATGGTAATATTTAATACCCAAGCTAGAAGATACAGATATGGGTCACAGTTTTAAAATGGTGGAGAAATTAACATATTTAGGTTAGACGAAATTAGAAGAAGACGGGTCTTGAATAACAAAGATTTACACCTACAAAAAAAAAGCAAAAACAAAACCTTTCAAGTTTCTTACCAGGAACAGAAATTTTTTACGTTATATCACCTTAATATTGCCGATACTTCACAAGGCTCTGAATCATGGATTTAAAGAAAAAATATAAGAATTCAATAAATAATGTCTTTGAATGAAAATTTCTCCGATAGATATTAGATCTTGTGAACTAGGCTAATGGGATTTGTAGGAAAAGATGAACTGAATGGTCTTTTCCGACACATTAGGTTGACTAAGGTTTAAATATAAGCTTCTTAATGAGCAACAACCTTGTCGTTTTCAACTCGACTAAAAAACAGTCGAAGTATATTTGTTTGACTAAGGTTTTAATATCAGTTTCTTAACGAGCAACAACCTTGTCGTTTTCAACTCGATTAAAAAACAGTCGAAGTATATTTGTTTGACTTAGGTTTTAATATAAGCTTCTTAACGAGCAACAACCTTGTCGTTTTCAACTCGATTAAAAAACAGTCAAAGTATATTTGTTTGACTTAGGTTTTAATATAAGCTTCTTAACGAGCAACAATTTTGTCGTTTTCAACTCGACTAAAAAAACAGTCTAAGTATATTTGTTTGACTAAGGTTTTAATATAAGCTTCTTAACGAGCAACAACCTTGTCGTTTTCAACTCGACTAAAAAACAGTCTAAGTATATTTGTTTGACTAAGGTTTTAATATAAGCTTCTTAACGAGCAACAATCTTGTCGTTTTCAAGTCGACTAAAAAAACAGTCTAAGTATATTTGTTTGACTAAGGTTTTAATATCAGTTTCTTAACGAGCAACAACCTTGTCGTTTTCAACTCGATTAAAAAACAGTCGAAGTATATTTGTTTGACTTAGGTTTTAATATAAGCTTCTTAACGAGCAACAACCTTGTCGTTTTCAACTCGACTAAAAAACAGTCTAAGTATATTTGTTTGACTTAGGTTTTAATATAAGCTTCTTAACGAGCAACAACCTTGTCGTTTTCAAATCGACTAAAAAACAGTCTAAGTATATTTTGACTAAGGTTTTAATATAAGCTTCTTAACGAGCAACAATCTTGTCGTTTTCAAGTCGACTAAAAAAACAGTCGATGTATATTTGTGCGAGTTAGGTTTTAATGAACCTAAAAGTAACAAATTCAAGCAACAGTGAAATCTAACCAATTGAAAATTCAAAGATTCTCTGTATAACTTGAGATAGTGAGAGCGAGGCAAAGGATACATAAGTAAACAGAGCGTCGCAATGCGTGACGTCATGACCACATCACAGGATCATCCTCATCGCTACATCAAGAGAGCAATGTTTATCCTGTCAATTATTCATTTGGAGCACAGGAATACTTGGCGTACAGTTGTGGTGGAATAATACGACAATTTTGTTTGTTGTAAATTGCGCCTAAATCTCAAGATCCATAATATGAACTACTAAAATATTAGCTTAATGTACGACATAGAAAAGAAGAAACTATAGATAAATCGATGTTAAAGGTCATAATTTTGTTTATATTCTAAGAACGAATTTTCTAGGTTTGGCTGGAGTTTAGGTTGAATAATGTATAAATTAGACTGGTTAGGTAAGGTTAGGTGTGCCATCAGTTTGTGTTCACAGCCTACCTTATGAATGAATAACCAGAAAACTAGCTGATCAATATTAACTAACTAGTTCTGTCACTGGCCAGAAAATGTCACAACACACACACACACACTAAGCCAGGTTTTATGAGAGTTAAGCTATCCCTTAATTAATTTAAGCTAATTCAGTTGCTTTGGGATAAGAGATTCTGGGAGTAGAACTCGATTACAACTTAAACAAGCATGTCAAAATCACTGTTTACGACAACTGCCAAGTTTGGGTCATGGCACCTACGTATCTAAAAACTTCCAAGGATTCAATAATTTTATTACGGTACTTCTAGTTTAGCCTTTTCCGAATGGAGCGCTCTAGATGCAGAGATTTCGTCTACTTTCTTAGAAAGTAATTGCAGAGGTGATGTCGATTAAATTATAACAAAATATGGAGAATATTAATCCAAACCAATGTCTAAATATTGTAAAATTTGAATAACGCCCCTAACTAAATCTCTATAATTGCATTCTGCAAAGTTGTGTTCCACTAATTTTAATTTTCTGTACACACAAGACACAACACCAATTCTCTCAAGTCACGTGATGCAATCTCTTGCACTTCCGCCTGTTCAGTTTAGCCTAATGGCCTTCCCTCACCTCACTTCTCCTTGTCTAACCTGTATTCCACTTACTCGTTTACATTTATAATGTATCCATCACTTAATTATCCCTCCAACTAAAACCTTAATTGTATAGGTTAACTTAATGTTTCGTTAAAATGAAAATATCATTAAATGTTTATCAGATTTAGTATAGAGATTGATATAAGAAGGTGCCAATAAAATGCTATAAATGTAGCCAGAACCAAACGAAAGATTGTCCCAATAAAATGTCATTAGTGAATCGAAGCAGGGGGGGGGGGGTCGTCAGGTAAATTGTTTAGTAAACCTATACCAATTACGTCTCATAAGACATGTACAGTTTTATAAATACATATACATAACTGCGCAAACTAGAGGTGGCGATTGGTCAAAAATTTGTTTTATACTTTAACATTTTAGCTCTGAGTTTAAACTAAAATTTAAGGTTAATACAACTTTCTGGTCAAAGTTGAATAAAATAATAGGATAAGTTCGCTATCATAATGTTATTTCCTTAGAGTAGACTCTGAAGTAAATTGGATTTTTTGTAAATATTTGACAGGCCACCATTTTGGATATTGGTTAACATAACGACCTCTAGTTCCGACAGTTACTTTCCATTAAACAAGACCTTTAAAATGAGCTATTACTCAATATAATAAGGTCATTTTATTGTAGATGGAGGTTTATATTTAAATATTTTGAGTTGCCCCACAAAACCCATTTTGGCGTGGGATTGAATCTATCATATAATTCCAAAATATGGTGTTTTTACAAAAAAACAAAATTCTATAATTTGAGCTTTCTACCTTTAAAGGTTAAGTTAGTTAACCAACCTGGGACTTGATTGAACAGAAGAGAAAACACTACTTCAAGATGATATAATTGAATACAGCCATCGTCATCATGGCTTCATTATTTTTTTACAAATTATAAATTACGGTTTTGTTAAAATTATTCTGTTGTATTTACGTGTCTAAAATTGAAAGTAATATTACCAAACGTGAAATTTAAAGTGTTTGCAAGAGATACAACAAAGAACGAACAACCGCATCCCTGTGGTATTATCTACTCTTAAACTGCAAACAAAACCCACCTTCTATACATTAGCTGGCCTCTTCTAATTAAAACCCAATTTTAGTCTTCCTGGTCGAGTAAGTTATGCGTCTAGGGAAAAACAGTCGACCTGTCGCTTAAAGAGAATTTAATTTAAACGAAATGTGCCTATAAACTGATATTGCTATCATAATCATTTATCAATATTACGGGGAAGTTGTTTTAATGTGTAATACAGTACTAGAAAGAACACTAAAAATGTTATTACTAGGAAATTTAAAATTGTGTAATTTCTTTAATTTCTCACTCTATATAGAAGGAAGATTTTATGATGGGGGGGAGGAGGTTGTAATGAAATTTAAATGAAGATATTAGTTTTGGATCTTTCTATCTCCATAAACATTATTGAACAGATGACATAAAAAAACATAAACAAGGTGTTTAAAAAATGGTTCTAACAATTATTATATATTTTTTAAATGTACTTATTAAAGTTGAAAGTGTAAAGTTTTTAAAAAACCGGTTTCAGAGTTATAGATTAAAAATCAAACATTTTAAAGGTTTTCAAAATAAATAATCTTTTAAAATTAGTGTTATTGGAAGTACCTAATATGTTTTTACAATGTACATTTGATACGAACATGGAATGTCCTTCAGTACATCGTGTCAGTTTAGGATTGATGTCAAATAATTTCTATTGACATAAATTAACAAAATCTTGGCACTAACAATTAAGTCGATATCTTCGAATTGAAGATCCAATTAAATATAACAAACTACAAGCTTCAATAAGGCCGAAATACGAGTTTCATCTCGTTAGTCTTACATCCCTGACAAATACTAACATCAATTCTAAACATTTTTTTCTCAAACGATTCCAAAAAGTATTAATTGATATCTGCTAAAAAAAAAAAAAAAAAGTTGTCAACACTAAAGTAGCGATATCAGGTTTTATTGAGCAAGACCATAGGTAGGTCGTTATCTCAAAATCGGCTAAAACGATCTTTATCAATTAATTATTGGTAAAAATTATTTGGATAAAGACGCAAACCCCAAGTAAAATATAAAAATTGTAAACAATTTCAATTAATAAAAGTTTAGCACATAGGGTTATTTTAGAGCTGATATGAGAAGACTTAATTTAATCTTAAAACGTGGAGTTCATTCCGTAAGATTGACATACAAAATTACAAATTACTCAAAACAAACTTTAATGTTTTGATATAAATAGACTTAAATGGATTCTGCAGGGATGTCCATTGAACGTAGTAGTATTGTGTTTTCACCAACTGCTCTAGTGATTCATATGGTAGTAGTGAAATTTCACAGTGAAAAAGTAAATTAGGTTTACGACCGATTTTTGCTGATATAAAGGCTCATAGCCCAAACCAGTGAGACAATTATACAGAACAGATAATTGGAGTTAGTGATAAATTTTAAAACTGGCATATTCTCAATTGTAATGTTTCCCACTTCAATGAACAAGTATTTAACCCATCCTGTCCTCAGGTGGTCCTCATGGTCCTCATGCAGTCCCCCTTTCTTGCATTCCATCCCCCACTTTCTCAGTATAGATGTTGTTACTTAAGTTGGATTTTGTAAATTTTATATCATAATTGTCCGAAGAAGCTTAATGTCGAAACAGCTGTCACAATATATTGTTGAATTGTGTAATTTACATGTAAGTAATTATTTATTTATAATTTGAAACACTAAAATGAACTTTGACAACCGTACATAAAATCAAATTAACGATTAAATATTAAGTGTAAAGAGATTAGTTTCCAACATATCACACTAATTTTACGGAAATGTTAATACAGTTTGTATGTTAACATTAACGTACTTAATTAAAGCGTCAACTACAATACCAGTAAGGTCACACATCCAATCCCATTACAAAGTTATGTCTAGTAATGAGCTGTATAGATCGTAAAATCAGAGAGTCTAACTCTAAACAGATGTGATGGACAAAGTTAGAGGTATTCCATAGAATGGCTTAAACTCTGTAAACTAAGTTCATATCTCACTTCTCTCATTTCATAAGTTCTTAAGATACTGACGTGTATGTTATTAGAGATAGTTTTCAGAAATTGTATTAAAATTTGAAAACCAACTACAATTAAAAATAAATTGTGCATAACATTTATACTAACTTTCCCAAAGAAAATCTGACAAAATATATTAAGCAAAACCGGTTTTTTGAGAGATGGTGACTAGGACTTCTTGGGTCCTTATAGATTAGGCCTACATATAACATTACCAAAATCGTTAGATCCGATTTTGAAAAAAATACATTTTTTGGATTTTTCTAATGGCAGCTAATTTTTAATTATAGAAAAGAAAAAGAAGCTTTTATAGGTACACACGTATACACATTTACCTACAGTTATTTTTTTTCTCGCTCCAATGCCCGTATGGAAGTTTATTTTGGTATGTAGAAATAACACATTGGATATAATACAAATCGTTTTAACTGAGAAAGTTATTGCTTTCAAATTATTTGTTATTTGACAGCAACACACCACATACATTATAAATGATTTTAACTAAAAAAAGTTACCGCTTAGTTTTTTGATACATGGCAGCAACACATCGCATAGATTAAAAATGATTTTAACTAAGAAAGCATTGCTTACTTTATTTTGGCACATGATTTATCATTACACAACAATTTCTTATTTCCGTTTCATTTTTTCGTTCCTCTCAATTCGATTTCACTGCACCACAAAAATTGCCGTACTGAGCGCAAAGAAGTATTCACTTTAAAAAAGTCACGGATATTCACACGTTTGGGCTGCAAAGAACTCCATAAAAAAAAGGAATAATCTTGAGCAGACCAAAATGTAACCACATACCGAAATGATAAAAAACGGGTCCACTCGTTTCGACTTTAGATTTTATACACACAAGATTAACATTTTTTTGAACCAGGGGATTCCATATATCGGAGAAAAAAATCAACTACGTCAAAAAGTAAAAAATGAATTTTCGGATCGTAGCTTTACGCATTTATTAAAAGTTTACCTGTGTTCACATCTTAGAATAAACCATGAAGAGACCAATTATTAACTGTCAGAAAGCTCGTTTTACTGAAATCATTGTGTAGTTAGATTGCATAGTCAGCGCCTATTCGTGTACTCAAATTGCATATTTTGCCCCTTTGGTTACCCTGGAAATTACACCAATTAGCAAAGACAAAGTATATAATATTATGAACTAGGAAAACTTTCGATCTGGCGTTATAAAATTTTTTACTACAAGCTATTCATAGAGCGTGACGAAATTGAGGTTCCTTATACAGATTGTTTCGAAAACACGAAATGCAAACATAAGCATATCGTTTGAAAATTCAGAGATCCTACAAATAAATTGCATTAAAAAAAAAAAAAAATCATCATTAATAGAAATCAATAATAATGAATTATAAATGTTAATTATTTTTAATTATTGTTATTTTAATATCTTTATATTTAAAATTCTTTAGTTGAAAATCAATTTTAGAAACCTTCTTTAATTACTCTGATTGTATGACATTGAGACCATGTAATCAAGTTTTCGAGAGTTGTTTATATAGGATGTGACTAAACCTCATATCAATGTATAGGACATTCATTAAATGTTATTCACCTTCATAGGTGCAAGTCAAACTACAACAGAAATAGAAGGTTAACTGAATGAGAATGACTTCATTAATAATTGTTAATGAAACCGGAATAATCAAGCGTAGTAGAATGTATGTAATAACATTGCATTGCACTAACTTTCTCTCCTCACGGCTATATACAAAACCGAATCCAAAGGAAAAAATAAGCAACGATTCAGTCTCTCAAGAAATACCAGTTCGGGAATTCTCAGTTAAATAAATAAAGTAAACCTGGGACGTTATTTGAAAATGTAGGTTATCACTCAAAACCGGCTCAAACTATTTCTATTAGATTTATGACTTAAAACAATGTACTCATAAAAACATGCAAAACAAATTACAGTATAAGACGATGTAAAAAAAAAAAAAATAGAATTAAATAAAGCCACGACGATGATCAGAGTTCAGTTTGGATGTTCTAATTCAAGACTCGTATTTCCATTTCCATTCAGTTTATCTCAATGATTTAGGAAATTTTTCTACATCAGGAAATTTTTTTCTAAATCACTTGAGTCGAATTATGTTTTTCAACGATAACCTTTGAGAAATATTTCTACCAATGCGTTCAATTTGGATACGAGATAAATAATTTTTACATTAATACATTTGAAAAAATCTTATTTAAAACATTATAGTCCATGTCAAACAATCTAAATTATTTATTTAAAAACAAGACTCCCCCAATTATTTTGAGTTCCTCATTTTTCAAGAATTTTTAATTTGTTCATACTTATAACTAAACATGTCAATTATTTTGATATTGATCATTTTCGGTAGAATTGTACATTTATTTTGCTTGCAGTTTGTACAAAAAACATATCGCACCAAATTTGTCTATAATCGGCCTATCAGTACACTTGTTAACCCTAAAACTGGCATGTTTGGTCATTTTTTAACACTTTAAAAAAAATCACAAAAAATAGTAATATTTTCCAAAGCCCAAATTGTTACATATCATTTTTCTAGGAAAGGTTTACAGAATTAATTTAGGAAATAAAATATGTACGGTAAAAAAAAGTGTGATCTCCAAAAAAAGTGCCCATGACCACCATATAATATTTTTTTCCCCCAAGATATACAAGTTTTCGAATTTATGTTTGAATAAATATCGTTAAAAAATTAAATCAATTAAGAAAAGTTACATTTGGAAAATAAATTCGTATGAAAAAAGTGAAATGTAGATGAAACGTTAAGCTTATTTTGAAAAAAAAAAAAAGTATCAACAATAGCAATATTATTCAAAACACAACTTTTTATATACCATTTTTGTTAGAAAGATACATACAATTCATCTCTGAAATAAAAAAGAATTTCGAAGTAAAAATTGGGGAATTAGTATGTCAGGAATAAAAAAATGTGCACTAACTACAGAAAAAAAATCACACAAAAGTAATATAAAACTTTTTCGATGTAGTTGTGAATAAAAGTTAATAACAAATTTAGTCAATTTCAAAAACTTTTATTACAAAAAAAATAAAAATAAAATAACAAATAAAGTAAAACTAGCTCAAAAGTTAGCATCATTGCATTTCTAGGCTAAGCCTATAACAAAAACACTGAAAATAATATCTTTCACTCGAATAATAATAACGTTAAACAACTAACATATTACGAATTGTCTAAACAAAAGACAATACGAGTATATAAATAATTATAAAAACCAGATATCAACTCAAAAAACTAATTTACAACGACACTGTTATGGAATAGAAATGATCAAGTGGTAGATTAAGTGAAGAAGATTTCCGTCTAGGAAGCGTAACTTTAAAGGTACAGTATGAACAAAATATTTTCCCCACTGATATATTTGATGTACCAATAGAAAACTCTAATCTTCTCCTTTCTAATGACATGAAGATCCTCAAAAAAATATAAATATTACTAATCGATATTTGATAGAGTGCCTTTATCGTAAATGGCACGGAAGGTAATCGATTTGCTCATGATATTTTAAAATGTCTGTATCGCACTAACTATGAGAGCGACAATAATTTGGAAGGCGCCATTCGAAAGAGAAAGAAAAATACTATACAATAAAGTAGCTTTCGAGTAGTTTGATAAGAATGTGGACTTGTGTCAAACAGATATATATAATTACGTCATATATATGACGTAATTTTTGTGTTCTGTCGTGTTCTTTTTGAACGTTTTATTAAGTTATTTTAATTACGATTTACGAACTTTTAGTTATGGAAATTTGTAAGTACAGACTTTTAGCTTTAGGCTACAAGATTATTGCAATAGGGCAATTTTTAGTGGGTAAAATGTTGATATGTAAATAAAAGAAGATTTTACTTTGTACATATCCAGTTCTAGGGTTTTAAAACGAGATACAGTCGTCCTGCAAAAACCAATTATTTTAAAGGATCTTAAATAGAATTTTTCCGACAAAATCGATGTTTTAGATTTAAAAGTAAATAGCGTAATATTCTATCAGACACTGACAATGTCGTCTCTTATAGCTGTAAACACCTATTAAATCAGAGATCATATAACTTGTATGTAGAAAGGATTCAGTTAAACGTTTACTATTAGACTAAGTTGGATATGGAAGTTCTTTAGAAAGCGATGAATAGCTTGATTTCTCAATTGAGCTGGCTAGTTTCCTCTAATTAAAATAAGTAGAGCTTTGCACAATGGTGAGTCCAAGTTTGAGAGAAAGGAACATTATAAGCTTCTTTGACGATATATGGCCATTTAAAAGGTATTACATGATTTAACATCTAGGGAAATGTAAAGTTACGTTTCAAAAGTTAATTTAACATCATCAAGTGTTAAAAATTAGTAGAAAATATTACTTCTTAGTATTTTTTCTTGTTATTTGTAGGGAGTAAACCTCTCAATCTCGATCAGGAAGGATGATTATAAAATCTTCATATCCCATAAATATTGAAATTTGCACGCATAGTACGTTTTGGATCGAACTGAGAAAAAAACGCGTTTAAACAAAATGATTGTCCTTCAACATTCATTTCACAAATCTCTTAAAATTTAATCACATTTTTTTAATGTTATTGACAAAAATATATTTGTTTAACTTGAAACATGTCAATTGCTTCAACTTTTTTAATATCAAATGTTTAGAAATCCCAATAAATTATTTTATACAGCTTGAAAATCTGTATTCAACAATATCCAATGTGTTTTCTTAGTATAAAAATTAAGAAAGTTATTCCTAAAAATTCAAACACACTAAGGAATTCAGTACATAGAGTAAAGGTATTGTAATCCCAAGGGTGTCTAGCTGGATCTACATCCTTTCTTGTAGTCTTGGATTGGATCCCTTTCTTTCATTTTCCTTATCAAGTCTCTCTTCATCACATTTTGTTCTTTCGAGGGTAACGCGTCTTTATTTTGAGGTTTTTCGCCTTTACAATACAAGAACAAATGTAAACTTTCTATCATAACCTTAAATTTTTAAGGAAAAAATCAGTAATAATCTTTCTAGTATTCAATTTATAGCATAATTTGACAAGTATATATATATATATATATATATATATATATATATATATATTTACAATTAAATACAGGACTTTATTTTATAATAACAGTGACCATGTGATACGGTTTTTTCAACTTTATTCCTATCAGTAAATGCTACTCATGACCACAATACACTGTTTAGCTCGTTGACCTACAGACATCGATACTAAGATTGAGGTCGTCATTATAAGAAATTAATGTCATATAACGTCAAAGTATATATCGTATGCCAAGTTTTTTTAAACAATTTCTAAGTATACAAATTTGTATAATGTTTGTAGATATTTTATTTTGATATGAGATTAAAAGCAACGATGTTTTTGTTGACTATATAAGGGATGCAACAAGTAACCACAACAAAAAGGGTGGAACGCAACTAACAAGAAGAGAAGGATAATTTATTGTGGTTATGCGTGGGATTAGAACTACAAATGGTGTTTTAATGAAAGCCCTTACTAACTCTGTTAATGTTTTTTTTATCACTCTGTACCGAAAGTAGATACTTTTACAAAAAACAATTGAAAGCAGCTGATTGCAGATCAATTTTACAACTGCACCGAAAATCAGCAAGTGCACTGAAAGTTTTCTGGACTCTAGTTACGGTTTTTAACACTGTCTGCGCTAGTGTTCATTCTCTTCAGTTCTAAGTTAGTAAAACAGCTGATTCCGCTTTTAATCATCGTTCCCATAACAATGTAAAAAAATACTAACTGCTGAATTAAAGTTTAATATGGACTAATATTATTTAGAATGATTTTATTTTTGAATAGAGATATTTAAAAAAACAATATTATGGAATCGCCCGTTGGATTATTAAAAAAAGCTGCAGATGTAACAGACAATTTACTTCTAGGAATATAGTGGCAGATATGAAGATGAACATAACAAGTTTGGTGATTAGTGTAAGAAACAAAATATCAGATTAAACCAAGTAAATGACGAAGTGATGTTAATATATCTATCAGAAAATTATAAACAAATGAAACCGCCTACTTTGTGGAGTTATATTAATTTTGCATGATGAAAAGTATCGCTCATAACTTTGTCCCAAAAGTGTCTTTCCGGTGCAAGACTAAATTATTCGGCTTCACCTCCCACGTGAAAATTCGCCATGCACCGGAAAAAGGCTACTTTCGGTACTAGTCATGAAATATACCATTATGTTGCACAGATGGAGAACACAAGTTGATATTTAGCACACGAATTTGAGTTCATTAGAATAGTTGTAATCTTAAAAACTTAAAAATAGTACACATATCTGTAAGGAGTACATAATTACCACGATATGAATACATGTACCGTACTATAATATATTATATTCTTGATAGATACATTTACCAAAAAGGTTTCTCTGACAATACGTTTCGTTGTCCATCTGTCTGTCTCTCTGGTTTTACTAAATAATTAATACTTCAAGAACGATATGAGCTAAAATTTTATGATTTCACAGGCATTTTGCAGTTATAAATTCCTAATTGTGTAATTATTTTCGATGTTATTATTTTAAAATGGCAAACGTTCCAACAATTCAAAACATAAAAAAATTGTACATTTGCCAAAACATTTTTTTGAATTTTGGTTAAATAAGAATGTTGTAGAAATTCTTCTCTTATTTTGTACAGTTTAAAAGTCGTTTTGTTAATTGGATGCAGATTGTAAACTATTGTACGGCATTGTAGAACATGTGGAAAGTTATCTTCGAAAAATAAATTTTTGAATTTATAAAATAGTCTGTCATTTTAAAAAGTAAAAAACCTGTTTTGTAGTTAACGAACATTTCCTAAACATTCGTTAACACGAGTCAAATAACCAAATTAAGTAAAATAGATTAAACTTAGAACCAGTATGGTGTTAATAATCCTTATACTAAATATTTTTTGTTTATTTATTTAATAATAATATTATCTTTTTTTATTAATCGTTTATCGTCCTTACTTTAACATTAGACTAATGTAGACGAAAGCGAAAATGAGACTATTCAACCGGATTAGAATTTGTTTAACCTTCAATTGTTCACTAGTCCGAACTGCGGCGAGAAAAACGCGTGCTCTGTCAACTGAACAACTCCGTTCCCGAATTCTGCTCGTCTGTAACATTTTGTCTTAAAAACGAATGATTAAAAAACATTCCAGTTAAAATTAAATGGAACTAAATTACCCCCACAAATAGGATCAGTTCACAGTTAATGCACTTGTGTTTCGTTATTTCTACTTCGAGTGAGAACAAAATTAATCAACACCCCGAGTATTACCTTCCTTAAAAAAGTTTCATTTAGCGTTAAAACAAACACACACACGCGTGCACGATTATTTCTCTGTTATTTAGTTGGTTAAAAAGAGACGTGTGTTTTGTGATCGATGCGAAAATGAGTTAGAAAGAGAGGGTAGATTTATTTACTCAGTCCCTGTAAAGGTGAAGTAAACATAAAAGCATAGACCTGCCGTCCATCAACACCGCACTACAAGATGTTTACTTACGTTGAAATCCAATAATGTGGACTAAAGATACGTTCAAGTATAGATTGATTGGACAATAGCCAAGGACGCATTCGCACAACAAAATATTACTTTAACAGAAATAAATGTGTAACCAACAATCGACTTAGGAATTAACTTATGCGTCCAATAAAATAGTATTTAGAATTATACCCTACGAAGATTCGCGAGCTCTTATTTCAGTGCTTACAATCCAAACGAGATAGTAGGGTTGATCAAATTTGACGTATTTGTTTCGGAGGTAAAACCAAGGACCATTATAATTTCACGCGAGTATCCGTTTGTCTAACTTTAAGTCGCAACCAGTCTACACTGACAAGACAATAAATCCTATATATTTCAAACTTTGCATTTATATTCTATGTATATGCCACATGAAGAAAAATATAGCCGTAACAAAAAAGTGACCATGAGGTAGTTAAAAGGCAAAAACTATCAGGTTGAACATATTAAAAAAACATATATATATATATATATATATATATATATATATATATATATATATATATATGGGCTATCAAAAAAAACTAAAAGTTATTTTTTTAAAGAATACGTACGTTTATTTGACGAAGAAATTAATATCTGTGGCGCAAGGCCGCTTAAAAGTATTTGACTTTATAAAAATAACTATCGCTATATGCCTAGGGACTTTAAGTCGTGTGGTTTGACTCTTTTATTTAAATATAAATTTATGGGTAGGTCAAAAATTGGCACTAAGAACCCAAACAAAACCAATAGCTCCAACTTCAATAAATTGCCAGTTTTGTAAGTTATATCTCAAAATATTAAACTTAATAATGACACTTAAAAGATGGAAATTTTCAAAACAGACCATAGTAATATTTCTCTTTTAATGTGAAATTTTATGACGCTAACCAATGTACCCGGAAAGAAACGACAAATTATGGTTAACGCATTAATTAATTAATTTTAAAAAAGAGTCATTCCCTCGCAGTTTTTGTATCTACTTTTAGCACACTGGTTTAGATTATTATTTATATACTTTAATAAAATTTTGAATATTGTATATTTTATAGAATCGCTCGAAAAAAGTTTGTCTTTAAACCATTAATATTCGCATTAACATTATTCCAGAGAAGGCAAACAATATATTTTTTCAAAAAACTAAAAAAAGAAAAAGAAAAAAAAGAATTATTTTTAACTCCAAATAATTGTTTGTGGGGGGGGGTTCGATTTTGATCAATTCGTGGTTACACCAGTTTAGAGTAGGTACTAATGAACCCAAACAAAGTGTGTATTTAAAAAAAAATTCTTTTTCATATATCAGAAACAGTTGAACCAATTTTAGTAAAATTATTACGTAGAGATTATTTTCTCGGTTTATAAATAATTTATTGTGGACGTAAAATTTTACTGGCGTAACTAAACAAATAAATACAAAATTATAACGAATTTGCATAAAATTGTTACTCACAATATTAATAATTTTCGGTTATACACGAAAATATCCAAATCAATTTGTTCACCCACAAATTATTATCGAGTAAAAACTAATTTTTAATTTAACTTAGTAGTACAATTTTAACTTTTTTTAAAACTTTTTGGGAAAGAATTTAATACATATGCTCTGTAAAAAAATAAACATTTTAAAACGAAAAATTTATCATTAGCTATTAACATATATATATAAAATAATAAATTAATAGATTAAAATAATATAAAAACTTTCAAAATAAATTGAAAATGAATAGACTTTATAATTGTTTTATTTAATAAAAAAACGTACGTCGAAACGAATTTTACTTAAACTAAATCATAAACACATAAAACTAACACTTTCACAAGACAATACCCCAGAGTACGCTAACGTATGTCAAACAGACCACCTGTTTCCGTAGAGAAGACGACGCGCACTAAGTCCAACACAGACTGAGCGTCGCGACGCTCTGCCTCTACTTTGCCGCGCACGCACCGACCCCAAGCAAACCTTGTCACGGTCTATTTACAATTTTTAATAGGGCCAATTGAGTTTTTATAAAAGCTCTAAGACCCTTGTCATCCATTAGAAACGATTTGATTATTCAATGCCGTCGCTCATTTCAAACAACTTTAAAAGCGTCTTTTAAATATTTTAACTCTTAAGAAGATGTTTATCATGCCGTCTTCACTTCTCTCATATTTACAAGAGTTTATTAGATGAGAAAATATTGTAAACGAAATAGAGTTTTGTAATAAATTTAAATATTGTTTATGTTAACTTACGCCGATAAACTAGTTTTTTTCTTACAAACACATAAATTAGGAATGCAACTATAGCAATTAACTATAAAATAACATTAGAAATATCTTGACCAAAATGTGGAAAAAAACCATAATCTCCAGAACAGGATTTCAGGATCCGTTTACATTCATAAAAAAACTTGTTTAAAATAACAACTAGAAACAGGATTATATATTACGAATAAAATCATATAATAAACTGTGTTTAGATGGGTTTTGTACACAGGGTGTTTCACTAAGAGACAGAAAGAATATCAGGACAAGTTCTACCGGTGAAAATATTGAAAAAAGTTCATATGAACTTAGGTCCTTCCGGAAACGCTTCGTTTTTCGTTAGTCTGCTATTTTCTGTTTAAAAACAAATAATCATAACTTTTCAAATTAGTAATATTATGAGTTTAAATTTGGTATTCGCATTGTGTATACTATTATGTTATCAGTATACAAAGATATAAAGTTTTACTATGTAAATATTCTAAATTGCGATCGATGAATTTTTTTCAAGTTAGATATCTTTGAAACCGTAAATTTTATGATACAAATATTTATAGTTTTTAATGACAATCAATTTTTTTTTTAACTTTTCTGTACCTTGAAAAATAATTAAGTTATCGTAAAACCTCAAACGAAAAAAATTGACAATTGTCAAGAACACACAAAACATTATGATAAGCCTACTAGTTAATTATATTAACAAAGTATCAATAACTCGTACTAAAAAGTAATATGTTTTATCATAACATATACAACATGTTATTTCCGAGATAAATGACTTTAAAAAATTTAAACGGTCGCCATTTTGAATATTTACATAGTAAAGATTTGAATCTTGGTATAATGATAAAACATAGTATAAACAATTAGTATACCTGATTTAAACTCATAATCTTTCTAATTTTCGTTATATTTTTTAAACACAAAATTGCCGACAGACAAAAAACGGAGCGTTTCTGGGGACCTATGTTCATAATAATATGAACTTTTTTTCATAATTTTCACCGGTAGAACTCGTCCGCTAATTCTTTCTGTCTCTTAGTGAAACACTCTGTATACAAAGCGTGACAAAACTTTATTAACAATTACAGAATGTGGCAAAAACATACAAAGTATGATTTTTGCAACTTTTTTAAAAATTTCAACGTGCAAGTTTGAAATTAAAAAAAAAAAAAAACAAATATC
Source organism: Aphrophora alni (assembly GCA_963513935.1). NCBI lineage: Eukaryota > Metazoa > Arthropoda > Insecta > Hemiptera > Aphrophoridae > Aphrophora > Aphrophora alni. The sequence goes on along the minus strand of OY740769.1, from coordinate 96,765,831 downwards.
TACCTGTTTCTTTCTGAGTTTAATACGAATTATATAAATATTCACTGCTAGTCCATCACACATATTTGTTTAGTTTCCTACTGGTTTGGATCACTTGATATAATTAAATTATATGTAATTACCTTCAGTTATCCTGTCTTTCGTCAATGCCCTGACTGCAGTTTCAACCTCACAGGACTAATTTTAAATAGTTTTAATTGGAAACGTTTTTATTCACATTACAATGATATACGACACATAAAACGAACATATCAGATTAAACAATATTCCACTGGGGTGATTGTCAAAGTGAGTCTTTGTGGATATTGCAGCGTACGCAATGTTCCTGTTATTTGTAGTGTATTTATGTGTAATGTGAATAAAAACGAATCAAGTTAAAAAAAGCTTTTGTGAAGGTGAAATTGCAGTTGGGGCACCGACGAAAAAAAAGAATCAGCTAATTTCATTTTATTATACTATATTCAATGGCGTCAGAAGAGAGACCTGATGAGAAAATGAAAGAGATGAATCTAACCCAACCCAAGACTACATAAAAAAAAAAAAAAATGTAGATTCAGCTAGGTTACTTTGGGATTGCCAAGCCCGTAAAAGTACAAAACAAAAAACTGATTATTGATCGTGTTTAACCTTTCGTATATAAAAATCATATTTGTGCTAAATTTAAAAAAAACCCTGACGAAATGTATTTGACCCATAGCAGTAACATATGAATCTGAACGCGCACTAAAATGTATTCTAGAGTACATGATCGGTGCTCATTTTATGGTCACGGATACAAACTTTGTCACAAAGGTAACTGTGATGCAATATTTCAGTAAATTCTCTAAACACAGAAAATAAATTCCATTAAACATTCCAACTAGTGATTTAATATCAGAACTGATCCATTTCCAACAAAATTGATTGCATCTTATAATTCTTTGATGGGAAACCCACATCAAACACGTCCACTATAAACATTGACTCATGCAGGACATTATTGAAGTGTATGGTAAAGTTTGTCTACATAATCACTCTATTCGATTTACATTTTAATTTAAATTGAGCCCAGTCATATGGTGTTTGAAGTTCTATCTAGAATTTATTTTGTACATATCTTTAACAGGTTATTACAATTTTAATTGTAAAAAATCTATATCAGTTTTTTTCTTGTTGTTTAAAGGCGAAAAACCTTTCGGTCATCATAGCAGGATATATAAAACAATAAAGTCCCATACCCCTAATACTCTTAAGCTCGGTTTTCACTACGCGTACAAGCTTCGTGCAACCTTCGTGCTCTTTTGTGTTCATTCTTAGAGATGAATCGAAACGAAGAAGACGTTGTCATTGCTTGTGGAGTTTACTTAGTCTTGGAAGAGGAACGTAGGAAAAAGCGTGTAAAGAGATATTGGATCCACAATTTGTTTAGAGCCAGGGACGAGGAAGGAGAATTCAATACAATTTTTAGTAGACTCAAAGAAGATCCAGAAAAATTCAAATCTTATTTCCGAATAGTGTCAGGGTTGGAAAGGACAAAAGTTTGTTACGAGAGACTGGATAGGAAAGATGAAAAGAGAGGCATCTAACTCAAGACTACTGGTGTAGATTCAGATAGGTCCCCTCGGAATTGCCAAGCGCGTACTCATTAAAGTGAGCCTCTGAGGGTAAACAGATCAGTTCTTATCAGCCCGCTAAACATGCAAAAAATCAATTTTTCAGATACATCGAGAAATATTGGCTTTAGAACATTTGTTTAAATATTAATAGAAATATCTCTACACTAAATTGTGCAAAACATTGAGTTCGTCAGTTGTCTGTCCAAAAAGTGAAAAATACTTAAGGATGGGACGCCCTCTTTTATCATGTAAACAAAATATTTTAAACAATACTTCATATAAATCCTAAAGTTGCTTCATTCATGTCATAAACCTGTTTAAAGCGAAATCATATTTAATGAAATAAAGTTAAAATGCCGGTGGTAGGAATTCGTTTTTTGGAAGTTATTCCTAAGCGGTAATTTTCTATTACAATTTTGGACTAATTTAGATCATTAATTTTCACATTTCACAAAATCGTTATTTTATAACAGCTTTGTGAGGATATCTTTATAACTTTTATTTGTTGAGTGTTTTTTCCCATAACTAACAAACAGGTATTTTTGGTACAATAAAACAAACACGTTTTGTTTTTGTCCTAATAGGGTGTATTTCAGAAACAAATATATAAAAATCGTAACAAACGATTTAGAAAAAAAAGTAATTTTGTCTTGTTTTCTTATCACAACTACCCCCATTTTATTTACAAATTCAAAAGCATAAACTTCTCTAGTAACGAAATATAAGAAAATTTGATTTAAATCAATTCAACATATTTAAGTCTGTATAAATAGAAACGTCATTAGTTTGATAACTGACAAAAACACAATTTTGGAGCAGTTACGACCAAAACGTTTACTTTGGGTCCTTAGATAAATTTGATAATAATCGTTAAACCCGATTTTGAGAAAATTGTATTTTTTTATTTAATGGAAGATACAACTAGATTTTGAGTTTTCGAAAAAAAAAAATGTCTCGAAACAAGGCCAAAATATAGCTAATCTAAATAAAATAAATACACGTATTTGGATTGTAGAGATTTACACATACGATAAACATTCAAAAAACCACTTTTTTGGTTCCAGGAGACTTCGGAACGGATATATCACAATGATACCTGTTAATTGATGTTGTTACATCGACACGAATTTTGTTTTGTTTTTTTAAACCATGCACCACAGTGTGTTTGGCACTTAGTATAAAAAAAATTTGCGGGTAAAAATACACACTATATAATGTAAAAACGCACTTTTGAAATTTTTTCTCTCAATTTTCCTTGAAACTAAACATTGTTTACTGTTTTGATAAATATGGTGACTTATCGGCGACAAGTTATATTTTCTCAACTTTCCAGCCACCGATTGTTACTTTTGGTGTACAATTTTAAGTAAAATACGACCATTTTAATTTTGAAAAGTATTTAATGTTAGTGTATTTATTTAGTTTGAAACAAACAAAACGGGTATTTTTAGAAAAACCCTACATGTTTAAAACATTGTAACGATATCATGATATCAATTAAACTAAACTAAATAAAATCATCAATCATGAAATCTAAAAATAAATTAATTAAAATATAACTTGAATAAAATAATAAATATGGAACCATGTTAAGAAACAAATGAAGAGAAAACGGCAGATGCCGCCTGTAATAAAATTTGTACGTGGTAGGCTACAATAGCACTAAGATTTCAAGAACCTTGAAGCCAACACGTGTGTACACAACGGAATTCTTAGGGTAGCAGAGTTTTTACTATAAAAAAAAGAGAAATCAAGGGAAAGCAGCATCATAACGGTATTTTAGAAAAACGCAAGTAGAAAGTAGGTCGGCCAATCGGAGACGCTCCAAACTTAAAAAACACAACGGCAGAATTCAAAAACAACCAGTAGGAATTGCGAAAGTTCGTAAGCAGAGAAAGTTGGTAGAAATCGACAAATCAGCGGACAGGGCGCGAAAACCAGTGTTTTAGAGAAGGAACATTAGAAAATAGTTTGTTAAAGGAGTCTTACCAGAGTCGCCACGACGGAAGGTCGCGGACACAGCTAGAGTACGCTGTGTACAAAAGAATAGTTAGTTTTTTATAGCGAGTAAGGGACAAGATATTGTCTCTTGATATTGAAAGGTTTTTGATAAGTTGAAAGTAAAGTAGAATTGAAGTAAAGGAAGTTTGAATTAGAATAGGAAGTTAGATTTGGAGTTTGTGGAGTTATTAATAAAAAGACAGATTTGAAAAAGGAGTTTAAATTCACCAGAGGTAAAAGAGACCAATCATCGTAGAACAGGCGCTGTAATTTTGGAACGACTACAAGGAAGGAGAGACAGATTTGGGACGACTTCGAGGAAGGAGAGGCCTATTTTGGAACGGCATCTGGGAAGGAGAGACAACGTTAAATACCAACGAAAAGTGTTTAAGCAGTGTGGTGTTTGTGTTTTTTTTTTGTTTAATAAAAAGATAAATTAAAGTCAGGTGGAGTGTAAAGTGCTAACTGACCGAGCAAGAAGGACCAGCAGATTTGATAAGTACAAAACCAATTAATTGTTAATTATTAAAATCACTTAGAATTGATTTCACTTTCGATTGAGCCATTCAAAAAAAACCAAGACCCGAGATTAAGATTTTGTTGTTTTTTTAAATTAATTGTAAAGAACTGAGCTAGCCGAGAATAAATAAAAAGATGATCAATGTTAATGATAATTTAAAGTATTAAATAAATTTGTAAAGAAATATAATAAACTAAAAAGAACTGATAATTTGAAGATTTTAACAAGAGTTAAAACAAAGTAAATTTTGTAATTTTAAAATTGTATATGATAAATAAATTATTCTTAAGGAATGAATGGAGAGTAAATGGTTTTTCTAGATAAGTAAGTATAACTTTCATATATATGTTTATTGCTATAGTAATTTTGTTCTTTTAAAAATTAAAAGAAAGAGATTGTTTTATCCAGGTAAACGGTGTTGTTTATGAGTAATAATCATAAGTTGTTCCTTTTTAGTAGTGTTGCAAATAATTAAGTAAATCTAACATCTTAAATATTAGATTGACACGACATCGTGTGACTTTTAAATTAGAGTAATCAAAAATATAATTATATAACATCTAAAATGTTATAACATGTTCGATTGTTGTTTGGCGTAAACAATTGTCAAAATATGTCAAAAACACCTTTTAATAAACACTGTACTTGTAATAAGTTTTCATTTAGCCACCTAAACCACCACCTTTATCTCTAGCTGTTGTCATAGATTCTAAGTTTCATGTGTATCACCCCAAACAGGTTTTTTTTATAAACCTCGGGTCAGACTTTATTAGTCTTAAGTTTGTAAAGTTTTGTAATCTGAACATGTATATGTATATAGTGACTAATAAAGATATTTCATTCATTTCATTTGATATAATACACTAAATCCAAACACAATTACTTAACATATGTTTTGTAATTAACTGTTTAAATACGGAACTTAACAGACCACTGTCCTTAAGATAAGGAAATTAGTAGAGACAATTTAGAATTTGAGAGGGCGTATTATTTTTAATTTTTTACTGAAAAACATCAAGAAAATTGTAAAATATTCATATTTGTAGTATTCTTATCATCCACTTCATCCCTTTACCTTATCAGTTGTCATAGAATCCAGCTTACCAAATTCAAGGTATACTGTATATGTTTTACAAAATGAAACATTTCAATCACGAAAGTCTATCTACACTATAGAGAAATCAAACTGTTGCTTAATTTTATTAACAAATTAGTCAAGTACAGTAAAAGGTACCATGTAATTCATAACGCAAGAGTATGCGGAGATACACTTGGTTTACAGTTTGTAATGGCAACGTGTTTGTTGCTCAGAGGGAGTATCAAGATCCGATACGCAGAGATAACTAGTCCGCGAATGCTGCTCAGAGGGATTATCAAGATCCGATACGCAGAGATAACTAGTCCGCGAATGCTGCTCAGAGGGAGTATCAAGATCCGATACGCAGAGATAACTAGTCCGCGAATGCTGCTCAGAGGGATTATCAAGATCCGATACGCAGAGATAACTAGTCCGCGAATGCTGCTCAGAGGAAGTATCAAGATCCGATACGCAGAGATAACTAGTCCGCGAATGCTGCTCAGAGGGATTATCAAGATTCGATACGCAGAGATAACTAGTCCGCGAATGCTGCTCAGAGGGAGTATCAAGATCCGATACGCAGAGATAACTAGTCCGCGAATGCTGCTCAGAGGGATTATCAAGATTCGATACGCAGAGATAACTAGTCCGCGAATGCTGCTCAGAGGGAGTATGAAGATCCGATACGCAGAGAAAACTAGTCTGCGAATGCTGCTCAAAGGGAGTATCAAGATCCGATACGCAGAGATAACTAGTCCGCGAATGCTGCTCAAAGGGAGTATCAAGATCCGATACGCAGAGATAACTAGTCCGCGAATGCTGCTCAGAGGGAGTATCAAGATCCGATACGCAGAGATCACTAGTCTGATAATGTTTTCAAGATTACACTAACGTCTAGTGAAGAGTAGCGCAGTACAAAGGCAGCCTAGGGTCATGCTATCAATGATGTCGCTATGGAGGAATACGTTCTAGATACTGTTCAGAACAATTCAGTAGTAGACAAGTTGCTAGTGAGGGGGTGCGTCACAAATGAAGGTTTTGGACGTTTTACATAAAACGAATTTCATTTAAAAGAATAAACTGAAGTGTGATACATCAAATAAAGCTTATTAAAAATAAAACTTTTTAATACAATTTGATAATTGTTATCCCTAACAACAATCCGACAGTAGTGTTTTGAATATTTAAAGCTTTTTTCTGAAAACAAATTTTGTTCGTTTCAAAATAAATAAACACATTACATTTTTACTTTTCTAAATGAAAATGGTTGTATTTTACTCAAAATTTTATACGATTTAAAATATATATATATCAAAAGTATCAAAAAAGTTGAGAAAATTGAACTTTTAGTTGGGTAAGTCACGACATAAAAAAAATAATAATAAAAAAATAAATAAATAAAAAAAAACAAAAAAAAACAGTAAAATAATCATAGTTCCAAGGCAAATTGAGTTGTGTTAAACATGTTTCAAGAAATTTATTTAACTTTATAATTACGCTCATCGTGCTAAACATATTCCTGCGGTCAATCATGTACATAACTTTGATTATATTCTACAAAATGTGGTTTTAACTTTGATACCACAAGTGTCAACATTTACCTTTGTCACATTTCGTTGCAAGAGAAATAGATAACCCGTATGGGACAACATTAATTTTAAAATTAACTAATATATTCAATAGTTACAGACACACATAAACACTTTAAGAAAATATTCGCCGTGCAGTTGGTAAGATGACTTTTTTTTCTCGAGATTTGGTGTAAATTTCCCATCTCGGTTGGCCTTCATATTATTCAGGAATTGTAGAATTAAATACATTGAATGGATAGAAAAACTCTTTGGCTAAACTACTGACTGGTAAATTTCAATAAAGCGGCCATTTTAACTACATAACTATGCAGTGTTCATAAAGTATGGAATATATAAAAAATGTTAAAAACTGCTGAACTTAAAAAGTTTATTTTTTGTATATGTTTTTTAAGATAACATTTACTTCCAGTTTGGATAGTTTTCAATTTCGGCAGAAATCCTTGATCCGCCATCTTGAAACTAGGTTTAATTTCTTGGGACATCGAGTTCGAAATAACATTTCTGGCAATAACTACACTATTTGTCACCTCAAAGATGTGGGGTTGATACTATTATATGCAGAAATAAATTATGCAAAGTTGTATCTAATTTAATCTGCAAGTTGAATAGCACACGAGAGAACACAAATCGGTTTAAAATAAATACCATTTAGACATTTCCCTTGAATTTCAATATAAGCACCCATATAGTCTACAGCAAATTTCATGCTCCTTGTATCCGCAATTATCCTTACGTACAGACTACGACGACGACGGACGGGATGTGGAAAATCATTTTTCAGTTCCTGAGGCCATGAAATGCAAGATCAGTTGAAATTATGGTGATGTTCGAAAATTAATTACCTCTATTTTTTTCAGTAATTACACTACTACAACAGGATATTGATTTTTAGGTTATGATAAAATATATTAAAAAATAATTCTCTAAATACGATAATAGAAAACGGAAATACAAATCATTGGTTTTAATTTCTCAAATTTGACACAAGAGTTTATAACAGTATAACAACAGCTGACTTTAAAAAATATATATTTACAATGGGCCCATATAGAAATTTACATAATTAGTATTCATTTGATACGAACCTATTATTGAGACAACTTGCAAAAGCTATAAACGCTCATGCAGGATCTCGAGAAGATATTACGAGCGAGTCTAGCTGGATATACACTTTGAAGTCTTGGTTTAGATAACTATCTTCTATCTCTTCTCTCTTGACTAACTCTTTTTTTCTTCCGATTATGACGCTATTAAGGTATTCAAGGACTAGGAGGTTTTATGTTCACGTCTTCCTTTCAGGCGATCGAGACTCTTTTGCCTTTAAGCAACAAAGTTAAAAATAAAATCTGTCCTAAAACCGTAACTATTTTGACACTTTCCGATTTTTCTAGTTTTATTCAATGAGACGTAAAAACGTCCTGCATACTCGTCCTCAACGATTGCTCAGAATACTTATGACTATATTTTTCCAAATTTGTTTTTATAGACTATTATCATTGCACATAAAATTAAATGACATATCTCAAAATTTATAATTAACTTCAGCATGAAAAAAAAATTGTTTTTTTTTAAACTGTTTGAATGATTTTGATATTATTTTACAGAGTCTTTAAAGTCTCAAACAAAACGATTTGGTTTCTATCTCCCTAAGTAACACAGGTTCTGTAGTTATTCATAATATTCAACAATCTATGTACCTGTTATAAAAGGCGTGCTAAATGTCTATTCTACTGATTTCAATGAAATTTGTATAAAACCGTAAGGAACTAACACGCAAACAAACTAAAATGAAAATTACCGTTGTCCATAGTCTAATTGCAATGAATTGAAAAGTGGAATTGACATGAAGGAGTCTATATTTTAGTAGGAACTTGGTAGCGTTCCGCCTTAAAGCAATTCGATTTAAACATCGATTAAAACCAGTGGCCGCGCTATCAAATATAAAACTAAATAAATATATTATTCTGTTTTTTAAACATGTGTCCTAGTTGAGAAGTTATGTACATTAATAAACAGATCAGGTCTTGTGAGATTACGTGGCACAAATGTAACGTAAACAATTCCTTTGCAATTGATAGATTGGAATTGAGAAATTTATGATATTCCAACAAAAGCTTTGAATTTCCAATACCAATTAAAAGTACCCCCTGCAAAGATCACGCACGGTTATACGGTTGAAAAATCCATAACACGGGGTCAATGGGGGTGGGGGGATGGTGAATTGTCACAAGCTGGAAGCGATAAAATTCAAAGTGAAATATAACTGCATTTATTCTTGTTTTCAGAATATTTCGTAGCCTGTAAATATTAAAAATACACTTCCACAAAAACAAAGAATTTAAATATATGCTGGGGAAGTTTGATAGTATTTTAAAGATTATTTCTCTGTTTCATCAATATCGGAAGTAATACTTGTGAAAAAAAAGAATGTTCAGCTTATATAATTTACATGTCGTTAATAGGTTTATATAAAACATTTGTTATATTTGAATGGAGACATACATTCTAGGTAATATTTATAAAGTTATATTATATTTTTGATATTATTTCACTTAAGAGTTTAAAATTTTAATCCCCGTAATATGTATTAAATTCATACAGAGTGACAAGAAAAAGGTGGACTATTCATTTTCGGTTTTATGCAACAAATAGAATAAAAAATATCAAATAATATAGAGGATGTTCCTGAAATATTTTGACAATGCGCGAGAAATTGTTTTACTAGATGCAGATAATACTGGGATTTTTTTTAATATAAGAGGTTAATTTTTTATTTTTTTTTCCCATTGCAACGAAATTTTTCATTGCTGAGTAATTTCCTACATAGGAATCTATTAAGTGGTAAACTTGTAGAAGTTTACATTAAATTAATTAACATTTTATTCCATCATGATTTTACCTTTAAACACACATCGCATCGATTCAGTGTTATTATGAATGTGAACGCAGTATATCAGCTTTGTTAAGAAAGTTCCGTACTGGCAACGGTTTGAGGGACGGACCGTGGAGTGTAGTCGCGTATAAAAACCTTGTTTTTTCGTTGGAGTCGTTAAGAGTCCAGGAAGACCTTCAATCGTAAGAGTTGAAGAACTGAAAGAAGCAATTATTCAAAACGTAGCTGAGATAAATTTCAACACGTTAAGAAATGCAGGAAGAGAATAGCCGTCACTTCGAACACCGGTCTTAATAACCCCTAACATGTAATACTTTGATTTCATTTAAGTTTTTTTATTCAATCCCGTTTATTTCTAAAGAATTCTGTCCCTTATTTTTCTATATGTAAAAAAACACAAATAAACTATAGTCAATTAAAGTTTTGACCTACTTTTGAAAGACCCAGTCCATTAGACATAAAAATTATTTAAATGATATGTATTATGGCAGTCAAGGTTTCTCTTCTTTCTACAGAAATTTTATTATGTATTATTTGTTTTTATAAAATAATATTTTATGTTAACGTGATATATTTATTAGTTTGAAATAAATTATGTGACAAAGACTAACATAAAACAAAAACTACATGAGTGTTATCTTTGATAATAAACCTAGGTTTAAAAAAAAAAGTTATATCATTAATAAATAGAGTATTTTGCGAGAGCAGCGAACATGGGGATAGACACAGCTATATAAAACTAAACATTAGACATTATTAGTAAGTTCTACTTACAATCATCGATTATTTAGAAGTAATGAACCAATAGTGATGAAGTTTACCTGAAAAGTAAAAGAAAAACAGAATTAACACAAATTTTAACTCATTTATAATTCAACAGAAAAGTAAAATATTTTACGAGAATTGAAGCAAAAACAAAACTGTTTTTATCTTATACGCTGAATAGTTTCAATTAAATTTCGGTGCACTTAAATAAATTGAATAAAACTTGTGGAAAATTCATATTTAATGAAAAACTCTCGATTTCCTCAACAATATGTTTTTAACTAATAAGTCGTCATCTTCAATGGGAATCAACAAACTAAGGTAGATTTTTTAAAATTCATTTTAAGTTAAACAGGATAAAAGGTCCCTCCCGTCACAAAAAAATTTATATTGTGGTGATAGCAATTAAGGATGACTACTTCGTCGCTGAAAAGTTATCTTTGGAAACACTGACGAACATGGAGTATTAATTAATTAATTAGAGATTAAACATCTTGTTTACAAAGATCGATTATTCATATTATATGAGAAATGGTCCAAAAGTAGTGTATCAGTTTTTATATAAACAAATGTCCGAATAAGCCTAGATGTCTCTAAGTTTAAAATAATAATGTTTATTACCTCTTATTACTAATAATATAATTTTCAACATTAATTTTCTCAGAAACAGCTGGACCGATTTTTTTTGGATAAAGGTTAAGTTTTCATATAATTTTGGTTCAGAATAATTCATACAAAAAAATGTTTAGCTAAAAATTGGGAGCTACTTTATCTGTTTATCGCTTTGATCGAAAATCTTCTAAAGCAAGAGTTCAATCTTGAAAAAGATCTACACCTTGGTTTTCTGTTTACTTTTATTGTTGCTGCTTAAAAGGGAAAAACCTCTCGGTCATCATTGCCTTATATATAAAAAAAGATGATTGAAGAAAGACCCCCCTCCCCCTCCCTAGTCATCGAATACTCTAAATAATATCAGTGTAGGAAAAGAAGAAGAGTTGATCAAGACATAGCTTATAGGAAATATGAAATAGAAGGATCTATCTCAAGACAACACGAAGAAAGTTAAAGATCCAGTTAGGATACCACGGGATCTCAAAGCCCGTATTTTATTCTAACCCAGAGTGTTAGAGTTGGTAAAGAGACAACTGATGGAAACCATGAAAGAAATGGTGTAGATTCCCTCGGACTTGCTACACCCGAGATGAGCCCCTGAGGGTGAATACAATGTTAGCTAAGGCCTAATTTTCGTCGTGGAAGAAAAATGGAAGTTCGAAAACACACCACAATTATGAACTGTTTATGAACGCGGCAGGGTTAAAACTCCCAAGTACTATATAACTATCAATTTAAACACGAATTTGTAAGGCCCACAAAAGTCAACTTATCCAAGAGAGTGGATGTTCTTTTTACTATCTAAAAAAAAGTACTGATTGGTACATTTTCATTGCTGTAATTGTATTTATGGTTGAGATAGTTTGTGTAATATTTGCACACCATTTATTTATCGAACTAAAATGGTCCCGTTACTATTGAGGAAACACGCGATTGTATCATTTAGAATTTAATACAACTAGATTCAAACTTGTACATGAAACTAAATCGAATAACTTTGGTAAAATAATAGTACTTTATCAATGCTATAATTGATAATTATTTCTTATTACGCGTCAACAAATGAGGTTATGTTATCAGAACACGCGAATGGTAGAGTTGATGATGTAAATAGCGTACTTTCAAACTTGGATGTTGATTATTATTTATTACCAAAATAGAGTAAAAAAAAAATAAAAAATGGTGTGTTACATAAATCAGCTGTTTTTAAATCTTGTTTATAATAACAACAATCCTGAAGTATAAAATCCCTATAGAACACAAACAAGATAAGATAGCTTTTCAGTCGGAATATGTGTTAACACATAGAGTTAGTTTAGTTGTAAACCGTTGAAATTAGGAATCGCTACCAATGGTATCCCACGTTGCTGAGTTAACATCGTAACATTTAGAACTCCGGCTGACATCTCTGAAATACCAGAGTGCCATTAGATTAATCTATAAACAACTGTAATATCTTGTAGCAGATCATTGAAAACTAAAGTTCCATTAAACATATATAAAAAAGTTTCGTTTTGTGGCTGCGTTTTGTTTTTTATTTAAAATTGTAAGTTGATCTGTTAAATTAGACAAATTGTAATGGCATTTGCAAAAACTGTATTTGATAAGGCAGACTTATATTGTACGTGGCTTAAATATCTTGCTCCTGAAATATATATAGTACCATGTCCTAACCTTTAAATTAAAGCTGAAAATAAAGTATGGAAATTTGTATTTCTTTTAATTTGATAATTTAATGAATAGGTTGATATCGAGTCCGAATTGGACTTTGATATCCATAATTATTTCAAATAACCATTTCAAAATGGCAATATCTTGTTTGTGCAATATTTACTCTTGTAACGACAAATAAATAGAATTATTTATAAATTTATTATAGGTAAAGGATAATCAAAACACCGGGACAAAAATTCATGTTACTTGAATAAAGTAATTAATAATTGATTTAAGTGCATTGTTCTGTTATTACTACAAGTAACTTAATGTTTACTAACGTGTTTCGAAAAAATACTATTATCAAAGCTATTTAGTTACGTCTCCGTCCCTCCGAGGAGTCGTCTTATATAATCGACGCAACCCTCCCGTTTCCTATACCTGGAGTCTCTTATTAACCAATGACAGAATAGGGCGGAGCGTAACGTGGGTTATACAGGGTGTTTCTGTAATGCGCGGAGATAATTCAAAGCGTGGTTATATGGGTGAAAATAAAGAAAAACGTTCCTATAAACATATGTCCGGAACGCTTATTTTACGTTTAAGTTTTCTTTCCCTCAACTGCGGTCATCAATATTTCTCTTGCAAGGTTTTTGAGGGAAACATACCAGCAGAGAAAGATACGTTCCAGAGTCTCTTGTCTTCTGCAAATAGTTTAGTCTTTTAGATGGAAACTGTGAAGATATCGGCCATTACAGTAAATGTGGCCGTTCCTCTATGTAGATACCGGTATAATGTAGAGTCTAGGTACTCTGTTGAATTCCTATCATTTCTCAGAACTGTTCTCCAACGTTCAAGGCATTTTTGTGAGATGGAGTTAACTCCGATTTTAGGGTTACGACCCTGTATGTTAGGCAAAATTACTGTTGCTAGTTTGGACGGAATTCTTAGTTAATTAGTCGATCAAAACAGAATTTGTGCTAGAGTCGTCGCAATAGCAAGAAACTGCATGGATGATTGTGCGTTGAAGATGGATGAATGGGTTTTTACTAAACACTTGCCTTTACAAAGTGGTTAACTTTATTTATTGCGTAACCATGGCAACCACTTCAATTTTTTCATGGGAATTTTCTGTGTGTTTATAATAATTATTCTGCCAACTTTTTTATGTGGCTCTGACCATCAGACACAAAAATATGACCATATAAAACCATATCATTATTTCACATGTATTTAAAATTGCCATTTCGTATTATGTTTAATTATAATTTTTTTAAGTGTAAACTCATTTACGGATTATTTTATTTACGTGTCGTAATTTCTAGATTCTAATAACGTCCAAATAATTTAAAGACATCTGGCAGAAGATTGCTCTGCTACTGGATTACATTTCCTCATGATGTTACACTGAACTGACAGGAAAGATTGATCACATAGTTATCATATTTAATAACCAGTTGCAAGATACATGACTGTATTCGTTACCGTACGTCCGTTCCTGGAAAAATCTATTTTCACACGACATAAATAATGTTCCTTCCCTCGATACAGGTAGGGAAAGCGAAAAATTCGATTACAATTTATTCCAAGAGTTGTTTAACCGATGAACAACATTATTTATTAAATTCAATTCCAGTCGTAAATCTCAAATGAACGATTTAATAAAAAGTAGCGGAAACGAATGGGTTGAAGAATGTAGGTTCATGTATTATTCTGTTTAGTCGGGGAGTAATGCACTCCAACCCGATGTTTATTTAATAGGGTTGCTGTGCTCACCTCGTACCCAGAGTCAAGCATTACTTTATTACTTGCAAACTGCTTCAATGAACTGATTTAAAACGAATGTATTCTCATCTAGTCTCATTACGTTATGGATTATGCAAGTATTACTCAATTAATGTAAATTGTTTTACAATATTTCAAAGCAACAATTTATATGGGTTATCTATGTGAAGTTAATTGAAATTGTTTAGTTACAAATCGGATGTATTACAATCGCCAAATATTTGAACACATTTTGCTAACCAATTAAGTTTTGTAATGACTATTTACGTATCGGATTGTATATAGAATAAACCAACTAAATTATAAAAAATCATATTCGTTTGTTTAAGCGGACATTTGTCATTATGTTTTAATATAAAATGTACTTACAAGACGTTTTGAGAGTATGTAGTATGTATCAACATCCATCATCATTTGATAAACATAGAACAAGATAAATGTGAAAAACTCTAACATAACCTAGTAGCCAAGGTTTTTAAAATTTCTTGACGTTTAAAAATCTCTTGGTCATAATCACCTTATAAAAAAAACCAAGAACAGAGCATAAAATAGCGTCAGGGTCGGAAGAGAACAAAAGTTGGTCAAATAAACACCTGATACGAGAGATAGAAAAAAGGGATGGAACCTAAAGTTACAATTATAAAGGTGTACATACAGTTGGGGTTCATCGGGATTGCCTCGCTCGTACTAATTATGAGCCCCGAGGATGTAATCAAAAGAAAGGCCAACTAATTAAAACCTGAGCAGTATAAACAAAAACCTAAGCGTAGATACAAACTAATCAGAAAATTCACACTTCATACGGAATAACAAACACTAAGTTGACACAAGAATTGACACTACTGAACTAACTAATCAGGAGTTGTATGCCAGCGGTGTGGTTACTTTACGGTATCTATGATGACGTTGTTCACATTTCTCATGTTCTAGATTTATCACTTGATAACGAAAGTTGATACATATTCTAGAAACTCCGAAATGTTCTATTTCGCCACATCAATAGTATTAACAAACCGGCATTATCCAATAGCTTGAAAACTAGAATGATACATCAATATGTTTTCTTTCCTAAGCGTATATTTTTGTTTCGAAATTGTGAAGCAAATTCACAAGCATTCTCGATTGCTCATTAAAAAGATTTCAACATCGGGGAGGTGTTTCTATATAAAAAATATACACACTGTTCAACAGTCAAAATACATAGAGAGAAAATGCAACCATTGATACTATAGTGATTAATATATCAAAAATGAACACAATTAAATAAATACAACACAAATTTAAGTGAGGTGAATGAACTGAAATAATTTGGGTTTCGATACTAATGCACAAAGATAATTCAGGGGGTGGTTAAATAGATCAAATAAAGAAAAACGTTCCTAGAAACGCTTTTTTACCAGTTATTCGCTATTTAGTTTTCTTTACTAAATAATTTATATCTCTAGAATGGTATAACAAAATGAGTTGAAATTTTGGACGGCCCCATTCATCATTGTAAATACCTAGTTTGAGAAAAATTATGAACTTGTAGAAATAATCCGTTTCAAAATGGCGGGAAATGACAAATTTTAATTTAAAATAACTAAAAAACCGTACATTTTTGGTAAAAAACGTCAAGACTAAGTTTTTGTAGCTGGTTTAATTTTCCTGTATAATGGTATAACTTTGAAAACTATGGAACATAGGGCAACAGTCAAACAGCGTCCATTAGTGTGCATTGCTGAGCGGTAGGATGTATCTTATGACCATTACTAAATACCGTATATAAACTGAAGAAGAATCAGCTGATTGTTATGCATTGTTGTGAATTTAACGAAATTATAATAAAATTAACTTCAAAGATTTGTTGTTGTTTGAACGACAGATATGTTGAAATGCATCAAACTAATGGAAGCTGTTTTACTGTTTATAACCTTTGTTCGATAGGAAATTAAACTGACTACAAAAATCTTCTCTTGACAATTTTTATAATATTTCACTCTTTTTGTAATTTTTAATGGCTCACATTTTGAAACGGAGTATTGGAACAAGTGTATTATTTGTTTTTTAACTAGGGTCTTTACATTGATGAGTATAGTGCAAAATTTCGACTCAACCGATAAGGCGTAAAATAGATTAGGTGTCCTAGGCGTAAAAATTATGCCTATTTATTATATAAACATTATGTTTATAGGAACATTTTTCTTTATTTCCACCCATATAACAACTCCTTGAATTATCTCCACGCATTACAGAAACACCCTGTGTAGACGTACTAGAGCCATCAATAAAACAAGATTGATATCAATTACAATTATATGAACATCTAATTTCAGCTTATTATCAAGTAAAATCTAAAGTTATGTTAGTATTTTTACTCAAAACGAATGCTCAGAATTTCTTGTTAAGAATTTATGTTTCAAAAAAACAATAAAACTGTAGTGGTTTAACGAAAGTTGATAGCACTTTCGTAGGACTAAAGTAACTATTTAAAACATTATGTTCCGGCTTTATTTTCTGGTGGAATAGATACAAATAAGAAATATATTTAAAAATCACTGCTCGCAACTGTTAGGTGGAAAAAATTAATTGTGCAATTAAACATGACTAATGTTAACAAATTCTTAATAAAGCACGTTGACAGGAGTACGCAATCAAGCAAGGCTTATGTTGAGGATCAACTGATAATTGATTATTCGGCTGCTGAAATCTTCTCTCCGTGTAAAGCCACCAACAGCGGCGGAATCGTGATGCCCATCATTTCTACTTTGTAAGGATAAAACCAATTTGGTAAGGAAATAATGTGTTCGCGTAAAATATTTCAAATTTGGTTTTCGACCCATTTCCAAGGTCTTATTACATGTTTAGATAATCTGAAATCTGCCCAACTCGGGTTAAACCAATGGAAAATTAGTTAGTGTTTTTAAGTGTTTTTTGGGTATAAATTAGGTTTTCTAAGATATGTTCCTCTTGTTACAACACAATCCAGAAATTATTATCAAATCAAAATGTTACAGTAATCAGTAAAGGAAAGAAAACACAATACAAATTAAATACAAAACGAAGGTTTAATGACTAGGATTAACTGTCAGTAGCGTTTTTGTGAATGTAGCAACTGAGATAACAAATAAAGAATTTTTTGTGGAAAATAGTGTTTTCATTACCAGTTGATGTTAAAGTATTATGCGTTGCTTGTTATTACTAAATATTATAAATTATATACGTACATATAATTCATTACTTTAAGTAATATGTTTTCATTATACAATTAATGGAACAAACAGATTAATTACTAAAAGTGTATCAGAAAATTCCGTTGATTGTTCTGCACGTATTCAAGCAGCTTAATTAAATTAAGGTACTATAAGCATAAATAGAGCAGGTGTAATAAGAATGAGGTTTTTTACTTACAATAGGGGTAATAAATTACATTTTCTAAATGCAAACCTATAATTATTGTTAATGAATCGAATAAAAAATATTATTTCAAAGAAATTAGTTATTAGTTTAAATCTTTGAGGGGATAAAAGCTGTCAACGTTGTTTTAAAAGTATGAAATTGTCTAATAGAAAAGACGATATTAACCTGTAATAGCTTGATAATTCATGTAAGTGGTAAACTTAGATAGTTACAAAATTGAATGATTAAATGTTATTTAATGAACTTTTACATCAAAAATTAAAGACAATAATTATAGGTTTATATATTTTTATTTTACTTTTATATTAGAAAGTTTTTTTTGCTTTAGGGCTGTAATTTTGGATTTATATTTTATAAAATTACTCTATTCGCGTTTTATATTAGTTGGTATATTGTATACAACTGAGGATGAGAACTTTTAACCGTCGAAATGTCAAGAAAATTATTAAATATCTTGTTCAAATTGAGTGAATCTAAAAACTGTAAAATTTAATCGTTTGAGAGTTTCAATCTAACAAGTGATTTAACATTGTAAACATTTATTGAAAAATTTCCTATAATTTATTTCAAATTGGATTTAGTAATACTACAACTAGGTTTTATATGCGAATTTCAATTTTCTGTGACGATCAACTAGAATTTAAAAAATATACTTATTTAATTTAATAGATTGGGAGTTTTTTGTGGGTGAGAACACCTCCTTGAGTTTTTAACTAATTTCTACATTTGAATTATCATTAAATAGGTTTCAGCTTAAAGTCCCCCCCCCCACAATTTCAAATAGAAAGAACTTAAGAGAGGGGAAGTAGAAGGGATCAAAGTTTTTACAACTAACCTCAAGCTATATTTTATTCAGGAATTTATAAACATCTGTAATTAAAACATCTCTGACAATTTACAAAAAATTGCTAATTAAAATATCTGTAATTAAAATTTTAGATTTATATTACGAATTTGAACTTATAAAAAAAACATACATTTTAAACAAGACCAATCAAATAATAACAGCTGTTAATGATATAAACACAAATTGTTTAAAGCATATTAAATAAAAGTGTGATTTGTTAAAGAAGTGTTGTGATTTGGTTTCAAAGTTTTCAAATTACGTTTTTTAAAGTTTGTTAATAGATTTCGCAATTTATTCTATGAAGTTCTCTTAAGTTTATTGAACTGTTTGTCATTGTACTTTTAATAGCAACAATGCCTCCGAATTGGAGGGAACAGAAACTTATATCGAAGGCGTGTTTATCACTGTAACTACATGAGAATTACGCGGGACTTGAAGAAAAACGTATAACTTCAAATCTATTTCCAACAGTGGCTTAAATGAAAAGCATTTATATATTATGAAACAACATCGATATCCAGCTACGAGTACTCCAATATTATATTAAATACAATTCAGAAAATGTTGATATGTGTACAATTTTTCCTTGATAAAGAGTACTTCTGGGACACACTGTATTAGTTTTAATTGGTTTCATATTCCAATCTATAACGTTACTCCCCATGGAAGCAAATTGTGCAATCATTGCTATCCCCATAATATTATAGATGACAGAATATCATAGGTGTTCCCAAAGGCCAACCTAATGCAATTTAGCACTCAATCATAGATCATTTAATTTTAATATCTTTTTATATCTCTCTCAAATTATTAGAATTATAGTTTAATTATTGCTGTATAAATAATTAATCTCTAAATTTAATTAAATCAATTTGTTTAAATTTAAAATACTTAAATAAATAAAAGAAACTGAGATCTATCTAATAAGTTGCTTGCTGACTATTTTGATAATTTTATCTACATCGAAAAATAAATGATTATTTTTGAAATCACTACTGTCAAACAAGTATTTAGATAGTTTAAAAATATACTGTACTCTTCAACAGGATCTGTCCTTATTCTTTTTTCTCACCTTCTTAAAAAGTAACCCTATTATTATTGTTGCATATTCTAATAGGTATTTTAAGACACATAAAAAGTCTTTTTTTATATTTTTAATTTATCTTTAATAACAATCGAGTTATGGCGCTTTAAAATTCGATATTTTGTAAAGAAAATATTAAACGTTCTCTGCCAAGATGTATTGAAAACTACGTATCCGATACAGAGTGTTTCAAAACGCAAAAAGTAAGCCTATATATTTCTTAATTATAGTACACCAATTATCAGAATATAAATTATACTTGCATATCAATTGAAAATCTAGTACTTAACTTAATAAAGCGTAATAAAAGTGTAATTTTAATTAAAAATTATGAATCAGATACAGGTCGTTCTAAAAAACAAATAATCAACCAAATTATTTCAAAATTATAGTACACAAAGTATGAAAATATCAAATTTAGTAATATATCAATTGAAAGTCTAGGACATAAATTAATAAAGTGTAATTTTATATACAGGATGTTCCAAATGATAAGGAAATGTGATTTTGTACAGAATTTCCAAACAGAACTGTATTATTGTATTTACTTATTCTGGTTGGTAATTTCAACTCACTTCTTCTGTTTAGCTTCATCTTATATTCCCTATCTAAAGCATTTCTTGAAATATTAAGCAGTTTCTATGTTTTTTACATACACTGTATTGTTATTTACTAGCGATGATGAGGGTATGTTTTATACAATACAGATATTTAGACGTAAAAGTAATTTTGTGTGTGTGATGTTTAACTGAAAAAATATTATTTACTAACTAAATATTATTTTAGTCCATCCACATATATTAGATTGTGTTTTACCAAAATTATAGATATTATAAAATACATAAAAAACTACACTACATAATTTGTGGGAAAGTATTTGTTTTCATTATGTATAAAACTTTATCTGGTTTACCCCATAAAACACGCAGCAAAGCAAACACCGCTATAGGCTATCATTGCTACATAAAATGAATCTCCATCCAAACTTTTCCATTTTCTTGATTAAAATATAAAAACGAAGTTAACACAGATCATATTTTACTCACATAATTCCTGTACATTTACCATGTAAATCATTCTGGAAATAATGTATTATTTTAAACTAAACATTTTGATTTATTAAAAAAAATTGAAAAATATTTTGGGATTGGATATAAATATACCAATATAATTATTATAAAATTTGATCTAACTCCTTTGAGCACGAGCACAGTGAATTCAGCTGTACGCTTTTCATAAACAAATTAGTCACTGATTTTTTGAGAGAGAGAGAGAGAGAGAGAGAGAGAGAGAGAGAGAGAGAGAGAGAGAGAGAGAGAGAGAGAGAGAGAGAGAGAGAGAGAGAGAGAGAGAGAGAGAGAGAGAGAGAGAGAGAGAGAGAAATAAAACTTGAGCCAGCTCCAAGAATGTACGCACTTCATGCTAGAATTAATCACATGGAGAAGTTTTACTTTTATAATCCTTCTCATTTTAACTGTCTAGCCAATCATCTATACTTATTTAATAGGTTAAGGGGGTTTTGTGAGTAGAACCCGTCCTATTGTTTTTAATCGATTTTGAAGTTTGAGATTTCATTGGATAGGGTTCAGCCTGAATTAGTTGCCGCTCAAATTTCAAAAATATGGAACATATAGTAAGGGAGGGATGGGTAGGTAGAAAAGATGAAAATTTTAACCATTAACCTCGAGTTAATTTTTAATAAGGAATTTATAAACATCTGTAATTAAAACAACCAGTTTTTTTATGAAGAATTTTTTCTTTCAAAAGATCACACGTTTAAAACTACATAAATCAAATAACATCAGCTGTTATTGATATAAACAAATATAAATTAAAGCAAAATAAACACTTTTAAAAGTTTGTTAATAGATTTGCAAAGTTGATTTTCCATAAGTTTTTTAAGTTATTGAACTTTCTCATTGTACTTTTAATAGTAACAATGCCTCCAAATTAAAGAGAACAGAAACGTATACCGAAGGCGTGTTTATCACCGCAAGTACATGAGAATTATCCGTTGACTTAACAATGAGGAAACTAACATTGATTTGTATAAACGAACACTAAGGATGCCAGTTGAAGTTATACCATTTATAATTGGACCAACGAATGAACTTTTCAAATCAATTTACAACAGTGTTTAAACTTAAAATATCTCCTTCGGGATTGGCAAGCCCGTACTTATTATATTTATCCCATGATTCGTTATTTGTTGTCCAATCCCCGAGATAAACTCTTTATTGTATGCAGATATAATGGGGACTTATTAAAACATCAGCTGTTATTTTCAATGCTATTTATTTGTTGCCATAGCAACTAGTTTTCTCATTGTTGACTAATTTTATACAGAGGAATCTAGTAGCTGGTAAACTTGTAGCAGTTTACAATTATTTAAATTATTTAAACAAATTTGACGATTACAAATAAAACGTTTACTGTCCCAACGACCTGGAACACCAGCCACAGAACCTCACCGGTGACGGGGGTAAAGATTCGTTTCCCTAATATGTCAATCAGCATTTCAGGATTTACATATATCGATATAATATGTCCTACCACTGTGATCTCAACGATAAGAAAATGCTGATGTTTTGTTCAAGTGTACAGTAGTTGTATTATTTAATGTTACTTCTTATCGTAGTATTGTATCTTAAGTCTTGTGGTGGGCAGTAACCACATTCAGTAGAACGATACTGAATGTGGAGGGAAGGTCTATTGTTATTATTATAGCAGCAGTTCGTAATTACTTACCAGTCGAGGACCAACAAGAGGCTCTTTGAGATCTTTCCCCTCTCTCCTATACCACCTTCCCACTCCGTATTAAAAATTCATTTTAAAAAACCTACAAAACAGGAAATTGGCCGATTAAATTTAAGTCAACAAGTTGTACCGCCTCTGATTCACTAAGATAAGAAAGTTTACAATAACATAGTTTCCATTTCAAACCTGCAATAAGTGAATTCAAGATCCAGCATTATACAACAAAGTTTAAATTAATTAATTATTTTCGTTTTTATAAATACGTTTATTATTTTTCATGCTGTTTAAATTTGATTTTTTTAAATCTCAGGGGTTGTCGCAGACCTCCTAGGAATAACTCGCCGACCAGCTGTTGGTAACCAATGGCTTAGAGAACCCACTAGTATAAAACTTTCCAATTTATAGGCAAAGAAAGAATTCTGAGTGGCAAAAATATTATAATGTGATTTTTATAGCTATTTCATTGGCACAAGTTAAGGTAAAAAAAGTTGTTGTTTTTGTTTTACAAAATGTCAGCTTTGTCAGACGTATAGTCATAAAGCAGTAAATTTCTAAAATACTGCGGAAAGTAATTTAAACCTGACTACACTCTGACTGCCTTTGAATAATTAATATTGACTGCCAACGATTTAGAATATTTTAATACATAGCTAGCTCGTATTAACCACTACTGATCATAGAACATCTAGTCTTGTCCAATACGTTAAAGTAATTTTATGTTGTAAACAACTAAAAAGAAAATGAAATGAAAAACCATCAATAACTTGAGTTATAACGTTGAATAATTCAATCCAATGCACAAATTATCTTCGTGAACATGTCGTAAACTCACGAGTTCCATTTATTCCGCTTGTATTAAATTCCATACAATTTATATACAAAAACAATAAAACAAGGAACAATGTTGCACATAAAATAGACGGATAGGTTGTGAATGCACTTGCAATGTGTTGTATTAATTGCTGTGTCTGTCTTTTTAATGTCCAAGCCCGGCAAGGTGTTTTACAACATTCATTTCAACAGGTTCATTTTAAATTTCAACTGTTTTTATTTGATAACTCTTCAATTTGCGAACGCTGAATTGTATATTTTTAAAAGAAGTCCTGCTGCACTGAAAATATTTTGTTTTACTTTGACAGTACAGTAATATTGACATCTGTGAACGTTTATTTACTGAGTCGATAGTTGTAATAAAGAATTGAAAAACATAAATATACTAGTTTTTATAAAATGTACCACTCTTTAAAACAAAGATATGAGTAACTTTACTTGTGAAAATCAAATTATCCAGTATTTTTCAACAATAAAAAATGTAGAAAACTTTTTTTTTTAATTAACCACCAGGAATCGATTTTAAATTTTGTTACGAATATTTAAAGAAAACAAAATCGAATAAAACTTTTACAATCTGACTAATGTGTCTCAAGTATTATTAATTTCGCTAACGGTTGTTTATAATTGTAAAATCTCTCAGTCATCAACGTTTTATAAAATAAAGACCCCTAGCTCTTGAATAGTCTAACAACGCCACAGGTCGTAAGGGAACAAGCGTAAGTTTGCCAACTATGGATCGTAAAGGCCTTTAAAAAGACAATTATTTATAAAAAATGACGCGTAGTAAATATAATATTAAATGTAAAAATAACAAAACATACTTTCTTTTTTTAAATCTAAAGGTGAAAAACCTCTCGGTCATCATCGCATTATGAAAAAAGAAAAAAATAATATAAAGAATCCAACTCTCGAATAATAGCGTCAGGTCTAGAAAAGAACAAAAGATACAGATCTAAGCCAAACCAGGTAGCTCCACTCAGGATTTTCAAGTCTGTACTTACTAAAATGAGCCTCTGAGAGTAACAAACACAATTGATCATTAACCTTCTGCGAGTTACAATTAGTGAAACATCAATACGAACAATTTAATTGGCGTAACATTAAAGTTCCAATTCACTGACTGACACCGGCCACATTTCATAATAATCCAATATTAAAAACAAAACAATTTTAATTGTAACTGACATCCTGAACGTACAATAATTCGATTGTAATCTGATCTATAAAATAATTGTGGAAAAATAGAGTAAATAAAAGCAAACGATTGTATTTCAAAGCAGTAAATAAACACTAATGGAATATTGGTAGTCATAATTAAAACCATTTTGAGATTAATTAAAAATTTAGCGTGTTAACTGATACGAAATTAATTTATTCTGCAGTTTTATTGGTTGTTATAAAAGTCTGGTAATAGTCAAAAATTTGACCTCTGTTTTTTTTTACTGATCTTTACATTTCATGACCTCAGGAACCTGAGTAATGAACTTCGACGTCGTCCGTCCTTCGTTGTTGTCAACTGTACATAAATGTGATAGCGGTCATTAAAAAAAAACATAATTTGGCACAAGAAACTATATTGTGCTCATCTAAAACCATATTGAAATTCATAGAAATCGAATTAAAAATATTAAAAAGGCGGCTATTTTAAACAATTTATTTTTCATATCTAGTGTGTCATTTGACTTATAACACTAATTAGATACAAATATGCAGATTTCAATTCAATGTCATGCAGTGACTCAGTTCACTGTCAGTAGGGTTTGCGTGGATGAAGCAGCTGAGGTTGATGACATAGTCGTTGAAACGTCGTCTTGTATTTGTGTTTCACAATTAAAGTATTTTTAGTTGACAATTTTGTTTTCATACATTTGTTTATTGAAGTTTCAACATGTGCAGCTCATTACAGTTGATTAAAAATGGCACTCAAGCCGATTGAGCTGAATATGTTTAGACAAAATGAAAACAAAGGTTAAGTTCATTTCAGATGATATTTTGTATTTGTAAGTTCAATGTGTTTCCAAAGTTTATAAAGATCAATGTTTCTATAACAAATCAGATTACTTCACAGATTGTACTGAACGCTAAACAAATTAAATCTTTATATTCAAGATAAATTGGAGTTCAGGACTAACGAGTTACATTTAAAAATAGTCAGAGATGCGATTGCAGTATTAACCATAAGAATGATTTGAAGAGAAGAAATACAGTCAACTGGTGTATGTACAGTACCCTCAGACTAGGAGTATGTCAGGTGTAATGAGCGTGTCCTCCCTTCTTTCTCGTTTCCTTAACCTGACTTGACGGTACAACCCACTCCAAGAAAACTAGGTACATAATTACTGCTTAGCTTCATTTAATTCTTAAAAGTTTAATTTTGTAAACGTTTTATTCTTATTTACACCGATAAAATAAACGAAAGTAGGGTAGGCGTTTACACAGAAGTATTTGAAGTCTATATTTTTTTGGGGGGTTGTACCACTGAAAGTAAACGCAACAAACGAAGTGTGGGGCCCCCTCTTTTCCTCTCTACCCCAGACCCATTCCTACCCTGAGGAATGAAACGTCCTCTTGTAATAGTGTTGCTCAAATAAAGTGACTTTTTAGGTTTTCATTCATTTGGTTATTGGGAGTATATTTTGTTTAAATTATTTATTAATAACTTTAAAAACTTACTTTTACAAAGACTTCAAGAAGTTGTAAAATTTACAGTTGTTTCATAGCAGGTTTTTACAAATTATCTGATCAAAGCTATACTGTTTTTCTTAAGTACGTAGAACAAGAGAAAATTATTCGATGGGTCAAAAATCAACACCCATTTGGCAAACTTTGTCGTGCAAATATTTCAACATCGTTAAAACCCATTTTGATTTTCAATTTTATGACAACTTCCCTCTAAATTTTGAAATTGATTTGTATTTTGTTTCGTGAGAGAACATTTCTTCACCGTTCATTTGATATAATTTTATCAAACGCAGTATGCAATTTGTTTCTACAATGGGTTGAACAAGTTTATACGTGAAAAATATCCGAAACAGGAATATATTTAATTGCTATTAAGTTAATTAGTTATTCGTAAAGCAAAGAGGCCAATTAGTCGTAGAGTAGGTGTATATATAATTACACAATTATGTAAAATGTTTACGACAGAGTTGGGTAAGGTACACACGATAGCTAAATTCAACTTATTAATAAATTAATTAAATCAGAATTCACCATTAGAAAAGTTGTCAAAAAATCAATAAAATTATTTTGAAATGTTTAATTATTACCGGCTACTTTTCATTAACAGGTAACGAATGGTTCTAATAAAAACCTTTTGGCTGAAAGATTTTCTATCAGAAAGTATTGACTTCAAGGCTAGAGGGAGGGAGGGTAAATTGTATTATATTGTTAGTCTTTCATAGCTCACATCACATCACACATAGCATAGCATCGAATTGCCCTTTCTTGTAGGCTCAATCGATACCAAGAAAATCTCAAGACTGCTAAATTCCAGACAGCACGCACTACTACAACGCATGCGCATTAACAGACACGCCCGCCACTGTTGACTTCCTTCCCATGTGACCAGACGAGTAAACGTGTCTTTGGTTTACTTTATTAACTCAACTAAATACACATGTTAAACGTTGTGATCAAGATAAATATTATACAGTATTAATTTTTCTATACACGTATACATAATACATCTTACTATTGCTAGGAAAAATTACTTTGTGTAGTCGGCGCCTTTTCGTGTACTCAAATTGCATATATTTCCCCTTAAAACTGTCTTAAATATAGAAATTGAGAGATTAATTTGAAATTATTAAAAACAGGATACAAAGTGGTGTTCTACAAATATTGTTTATAAAATCGGAAAATGCAAAACAAATTTATAAATCTATATAATAAGAAGTGCTCACACATCGCATTAACTTTCTTACATATCCATAAACAGAGCTGAAGGATAAAAAAAAAAAAACTGAGTTGATTTAGACAAATTAAGAAACACAGAAAAAAAATACAGTTCTTATGACGGTTACATTTTTCAACAATAACTCCAAAAATGACATTTTTAGAAAGCTGACATCCAAATCCGTAGACGCGCTTTGTAGAGACTTGTACATACAAACACATTCCAAAAAGCAATTTTTCGGACATCAGGGATCCTTCAAACGGATATTTACACGAAAATTTTGAAATTAATTTTTTTACCAACCACATAACAACGTATATTTAAGAAAGTAAAAACTATAGAAAATATTTTTAAATGACAACAGTTTTAAACTTTGTTTCTTCTTCAATAAGCCCATTTAATAAACGTTTTTTCTCCAAACTTAATGGTACAAATTTGAAAATTGAAAGATACAAAGTTTATTTCGACCCCAAATCATTTAAAATTTTAAGGATAGATTTCATCACCACTTAGTGATAAAATTGAGTAGTTCAATTTTTTATGTTTGTCATTCAAAGGCGAAAGACGTCTTATAAATTTTAAGAGAAAAGAAGATGTATAATGGAAAGAAGATGAAATAAAGATTCCTAGCCCTCGAATACTTTAATAGCGTTAGGGCAGAAGAGAACGATAGTTGAGAGCGATCTGACAGGAAATAGTTCTAACTAAAGACTTTACAAAACCAAGTTTAGATATAGCTGGAGGTTACACGGAATTGCAAAAACCGTACTCACTACGTAAGTATGTGAGTGTATAACTTGAAAATCAAATTTACCGAGCATTTTTTGACAAAATTTTAATTAAAAATGAAGAACAAGTATTACAATTTACATTATGGTTTTTAACAGAAATCTACTTTGTAAACAGATAATTTTTAACTAATGTATGGGGATTTTACATTGTCAAAATGTTACCAGGGGACTTAAATTTAATAAAGGCGGAACTAAAATGGTAACGATGTTTGAAAAGAAAAATAAAAAAAAAAGACAAAGACAAGTTTAATAATTAACAAGGCTCAAGTTTATTGAAAACAGAAAGAAATTTCGACGGTTCAGACTTTGTCATTTACAACAAAAGACATCCTGACACAAATCATCAGTAAAAAAAAAAAAAAAACTTATGATTAACAAGATCATAAATTGTAAAAGTTATAAGCCCTTAATTGTAACATATAATAATTTAGATAAAAAAAATTAATCAACAGATTCTAAACATTTATCCCCCCCTTTTAGTTTATATATATATGTTTATAGTTACAAAAATTTAACAATAAAAAAAGACAATGAGCACAGCTTAATAATTCACAGAATTATAATTAATCAAAAAAAAGATTATACGCCCTTAAAGTAAAAGTATGATAATTTAAAAAAAAAAAATTAATCAAGATTTTCAAAAAAAAAAAAAAAAAAAAACTTATCCCACCCCTTTTAGTTTAGTTTATAAGATGATAGTTTCCTTTTAAACAGTAACAGAAATTAACAAAATATAAAAGAGCTTGATATTTTAAGTTCAAGAAAGATCATATCTATAGTTAACATGTTTATCACTAAACTAAAGTAACATAATATAATTGGTTTGAAAATTTCTTAAAAAAAAGAAACTGTATTGGCCAATAAATTTATATTTAAATAAAAAAAAAAGGAAAATTAATTTAGAATTTTGAAATTTTGTTAATTGACGTCAATTATTTTAATTTAGAAACTAACCTCTTGGAGGTTGTTAGGACCGAAAATTGCATGCAGGCTCCACCCAATAAATTGTTATATAATTTATAAATAATTACAAAAGTCTACATCTAGAAAATAGTTTGAAGGAACACATATTTGCGGAAGTAAATTTAGGCACATAAATCATATGAGTTAGTTAAAGTTCAGTAAAGTCAGCTGTAAAAAAAAGGACATCACTTTTATGCACTTGAAAATCTGAAGTTATGTGATGCAAAAACGTGTTTTGCCAACAGGACGAAACTTGCTAGGATGATTCGCTGGTTTGCGCAATATGAGACAAGAATTTCTCTATTTCTCCTACCAGCATATTGGCTGTGGCAAACAAAAAACACGTTTCTTTTAGCGTCTGTGCAAGATCAGACATGTTGTAGCATTAATGTTCTTTATTGAAGAAAATATCTGGTTATTTGTCAAAATTAAAGTAAATTAATTGCATCACAGAAATTCGTTAAGATAGTAATTAAAAGCTTCTTAGATGATTATAAATTTATTTATATATATAGTTTTGTTTTAAAAGAAAGCTTGTATAAGACTTGTAAGATTCTTCAAAAGTCTATAAAACGAAATTTTCTGATTTAGAAGAAATTTCTCTAATTGTTTTATATTTGACATGTTCAATAGGATATTCTGATCATTTAATGTTCAACATTAGTCTGCACTTATTTCACAAAATTGTTCAAAACTTAAAATGTGCCTTTACAAGGTTTTGTAAATGATGTTTTAAGAAAAGAAAATTTTTATAATCATTTAGTTTCAAAAGAAAATAGAATATTAAATAAAACATGAAATACATATTTTAAAGAATACATGATAATTAACAAATTATTTTAAAATTTAACAAAATATATAATATGACAAAATCTGTAAGGTTGAAGTACCTGGTTAATCCTGTCGCAGTTCACGTGAGCATGTACCGAGAAAAATGATGGTAATTTAACATTTTTGAACTAGGTTATTTAAACTAAAACGCACGAACTGTAAATTAACATGATGTTGTATGAGACTTGTAAGGTTAGAGAGAAAAAAAAAACTTTTGTTAGATGAGTGATGCAGAATGTAGACCATGTTGTTATCACATCTAGACTGTGGACGGGTAGTAGGGAAGCTAGCTTGACCGGCGAATGGACTTTGTGTTCGGTATCAGGCGATGCTTGGTTTTGGAGCGGGCCGCCAGGTGCCAGCATCTGTCAAGGGACGGAAATTGGACGTGGAAGAGTGTTAATGAAGTTATATTGCGGATGTGCTTTTTGAATTTAAATGCTACAGCTCTCCCCCCCCGAAAGACGGAGTTAGTGTAGAAAAGAAAGGGGGCCAGAAGGGCCTCCAAAAGGATTCTAAGGAAAGGGGCCAGAAGGGCCTCCTACAAAATTTTGAAATCAGGGCACCTGATAGAAACAACGCTTCATAATGCTTTAATAATCACCACTCTAGGGTGTAGCCTCCTTCGGCACTTACTTATTAAATTTTGAAATTTCTATAGCGTCTCAGCTCTTCCCACCTATCATTGGGTCAAGCCCCCGACAGAAAGAGCTGAAGGGTGACGCAAAGGTCGACATTGCTGTGCATGAACTGACTTGGTACTCTAAGGTACGTGGGGAAAGGGGGTGGAGTGGCACCTCGGGAAGCCAAGAGGAGGTGACCACTCCGGGGACCAGGGGAGGGAATGTGCATGGCACATGGCATTGCAGGAAAGGTCGGACTCAGACGGGGGGGAGTATCCTCTGAGCCGACCTTAACATTAAATTATAAAAATAAATAAAAATAAATGAAAAACTCCTGAAGCCAATTAGGTCAGATCATGCTCAGCGTCGTTATTTTTTAAATTCCTCTTCTCCCATACGAAGAGAAATTTAAACTATTCACGGCTCTTAACAATTTCCGTGAGAAAAAAGAATTTTGAAGGGTCTAAACAAATAATCCATTTGAAAAATAAACAAAGAAGCAGTATGAAACGTTGGGGAGTCAAAAAATTTTCTGCTGCGCAAAGCAGGGCTTGTAGTTGACTTAAGGTCTTATATGTGTATCATGTGCCCCAAAAAAAAGGAATTTAATTTAATCAAAAAAAAATGTGTAAAAAAAAAATTTCATCAAAATATGTTAAGTGATTATTAAAAGGTGTAAAAGAAGTGTAGCAAAAAAAAGGTGTGGCAAAAGAGACAATATAAAAAGGTGACCCACAATGTGAGAAAACCCAACTCCGGTTTTCTCAACCCTAACAAAAAAACTAAATTAGGAAACAAACATGTTGACCTGCTAATAAAAAAGACAAACAACCGAATAATTTAAAGAATAGACAAACAGGCCAACCATGTTGTCCTACAAAAACTGGGCCCCTGTAATTTGGAAAAGAAAAAAAAATTTCGCACACAATGATATATTATTAAAAGGTGTTCAACATTTCAATTTACTATCAAACAAATGCCACCATCTGCATCAACCAGTCCACCGCCATGATGATAAAATTAAAAAAAAAATTAAATAAAAATAATTTTCCTTCAAGATGACAAAAACAAAAAAAAATTCAAAAGCAAGCTCCGTGTTCTTTAACGGGTCCACTAATCGCAGCAAATCCACTGCCATCTTAACCGTTGCTGATAATTATTAAAAAAAAATAAACCAAGTAATTTAAATAAAAAAATTTCTTTTAAGATGATGCCAAAAAAAAAAAAAAAAAATTAAAGAGCCAGAGAAAGACTCAAGTATTATATGTAGTGTAGATGTTGTGTATATGTGTGTGTGTAAGTATGAATCAATACAGACAACGAAAGAAAACTCGAGAAAATTTTTGAAGGA
The DNA here is from genome assembly GCA_963513935.1 of Aphrophora alni. Classification (NCBI taxonomy): domain Eukaryota; kingdom Metazoa; phylum Arthropoda; class Insecta; order Hemiptera; family Aphrophoridae; genus Aphrophora; species Aphrophora alni. Next base: position 96,733,959 of record OY740769.1, on the reverse strand, counting down.
GTTTTTGAAATTTTTTTTGTTTTTTTTTGTTTTTTAACTATTTTTTGGATTTTATTATTTATTTAAAATTTTTTTTGGATTCCCGAATGACCCCGCTGTCTGGATCAAATTCAGTGAATGAGTCGTGTGCAGTGTATGTAAATATATATATATATATATATATATATAAAAAAAAAAAAATTTAAGCAGACAAAATAATAATAAAAAAAAAAAATTTATCGAAATTGGTTTAGAAGTTTTTGTGTAAGTGTTTATAAAATAAATAAATAATAAAAAAGAGACTATAGATTTATAGAGATTTAAATATTTAAACTAAATAAAAAAATTTCATCAGCAACAGTTGTGCAGTATTTGAAAAAGCTGCAAAACATAAAAATGAGCCTTGTTTAACAAAGAAAATTTTGAATTTAAATTTAGATAGTTCCAATGCAAAATTTTGAAAATTAACTAGGGTTCCAGAATTTAAAATTAACCACGCTCTGCTACCAAAAACATGTTACCAGGGGACTTAAATTTAATAAAGGCGGAACTAAAATGGTAACGATGTTTGAAAAGAAAAATAAAAAAAAAAGACAAAGACAAGTTTAATAATTAACAAGGCTCAAGTTTATTGAAAACAGAAAGAAATTTCGACGGTTCAGACTTTGTCATTTACAACAAAAGACATCCTGACACAAATCATCAGTAAAAAAAAAAAAAAAACTTATGATTAACAAGATCATAAATTGTAAAAGTTATAAGCCCTTAATTGTAACATATAATAATTTAGATAAAAAAAATTAATCAACAGATTCTAAACATTTATCCCCCCCTTTTAGTTTATATATATATGTTTATAGTTACAAAAATTTAACAATAAAAAAAGACAATGAGCACAGCTTAATAATTCACAGAATTATAATTAATCAAAAAAAAGATTATACGCCCTTAAAGTAAAAGTATGATAATTTAAAAAAAAAAAATTAATCAAGATTTTCAAAAAAAAAAAAAAAAAAAAACTTATCCCACCCCTTTTAGTTTAGTTTATAAGATGATAGTTTCCTTTTAAACAGTAACAGAAATTAACAAAATATAAAAGAGCTTGATATTTTAAGTTCAAGAAAGATCATATCTATAGTTAACATGTTTATCACTAAACTAAAGTAACATAATATAATTGGTTTGAAAATTTCTTAAAAAAAAGAAACTGTATTGGCCAATAAATTTATATTTAAATAAAAAAAAAAGGAAAATTAATTTAGAATTTTGAAATTTTGTTAATTGACGTCAATTATTTTAATTTAGAAACTAACCTCTTGGAGGTTGTTAGGACCGAAAATTGCATGCAGGCTCCACCCAATAAATTGTTATATAATTTATAAATAATTACAAAAGTCTACATCTAGAAAATAGTTTGAAGGAACACATATTTGCGGAAGTAAATTTAGGCACATAAATCATATGAGTTAGTTAAAGTTCAGTAAAGTCAGCTGTAAAAAAAGGACATCACTTTTATGCACTTGAAAATCTGAAGTTATGTGATGCAAAAACGTGTTTTGCCAACAGGACGAAACTTGCTAGGATGATTCGCTGGTTTGCGCAATATGAGACAAGAATTTCTCTATTTCTCCTACCAGCATATTGGCTGTGGCAAACAAAAAACACGTTTCTTTTAGCGTCTGTGCAAGATCAGACATGTTGTAGCATTAATGTTCTTTATTGAAGAAAATATCTGGTTATTTGTCAAAATTAAAGTAAATTAATTGCATCACAGAAATTCGTTAAGATAGTAATTAAAAGCTTCTTAGATGATTATAAATTTATTTATATATATAGTTTTGTTTTAAAAGAAAGCTTGTATAAGACTTGTAAGATTCTTCAAAAGTCTATAAAACGAAATTTTCTGATTTAGAAGAAATTTCTCTAATTGTTTTATATTTGACATGTTCAATAGGATATTCTGATCATTTAATGTTCAACATTAGTCTGCACTTATTTCACAAAATTGTTCAAAACTTAAAATGTGCCTTTACAAGGTTTTGTAAATGATGTTTTAAGAAAAGAAAATTTTTATAATCATTTAGTTTCAAAAGAAAATAGAATATTAAATAAAACATGAAATACATATTTTAAAGAATACATGATAATTAACAAATTATTTTAAAATTTAACAAAATATATAATATGACAAAATCTGTAAGGTTGAAGTACCTGGTTAATCCTGTCGCAGTTCACGTGAGCTTGTACCGAGAAAAATGATGGTAATTTAACATTTTTGAACTAGGTTATTTAAACTAAAACGCACGAACTGTAAATTAACATGATGTTGTATGAGACTTGTAAGGTTAGAGAGAAAAAAAAAACTTTTGTTAGATGAGTGATGCAGAATGTAGACCATGTTGTTATCACATCTAGACTGTGGACGGGTAGTAGGGAAGCTAGCTTGACCGGCGAATGGACTTTGTGTTCGGTATCAGGCGATGCTTGGTTTTGGAGCGGGCCGCCAGGTGCCAGCATCTGTCAAGGGACGGAAATTGGACGTGGAAGAGTGTTAATGAAGTTATATTGCGGATGTGCTTTTTGAATTTAAATGCTACAAAAAGAAACCGTCTACTTTAAAAACAGATATTTTTAAACTAATGTATGGATTTTACATTGTCAAAAGAAACCGTCTACTTTAAAAACAGATAATTTTAAACTAATGTATGGATTTTACATTGTCAAAAGAAACCGTCTACTTTAAAAACAGATATTTTTTAACTAATGTATGGATTTTACATTGTCAAAAGAAACCGTCTACTTTAAAAACAGATATTTTTTAACTAATGTATGGATTTTACATTGTCAAAAGAAACCGTCTACTTTAAAAACAGATATTTTTTAACTAATGTATGGATTTTACATTGTCAAAAGAAACAGTCTACTTTAAAAACGGATATTTTTAAACTAATGTATGGATTTTACATTGTCAAAAGAAACCGTCTACTTTAAAAACAGATATTTTTTAACTAATGTATGGATTTTACATTGTCAAAAGAAACCGTCTACTTTAAAAACAGATATTTTTTAACTAATGTATGGATTTTACATTGTCAAAAGAAACCGTCTACTTTAAAAACAGATATTTTTTAACTAATGTATGGATTTTACATTGTCAAAAGAAACAGTCTACTTTAAAAACAGATATTTTTAAACTAATGTATGGATTTTACATTGTCAAAAGAAACCGTCTACTTTAAAAACAGATATTTTTAAACTAATGTATGGATTTTACATTGTCAAAAGAAACCGTCTACTTTAAAAACGGATATTTTTTAACTAATGTATGGATTTTACATTGTCAAAAGAAACCGTCTACTTTAAAAAGAGATATTTTTTAACTAATGTATGGATTTTACATTGTCAAAAGAAACCGTCTACTTTAAAAACAGATATTTTTAAACTAATGTATGGATTTGACATTGTCAAAAGAAACCGTCTACTTTAAAAACAGATATTTTTAAACTAATGTATGGATTTTACATTGTCAAAAGAAACCGTCTACTTTAAAAACAGATATTTTTTAACTAATGTATGGATTTTACATTGTCAAAAGAAACCGTCTACTTTAAAAACGGATATTTTTTAACTAATGTATGGATTTTACATTGTCAAAAGAAACCGTCTACTTTAAAAACAGATATGTTTTAACTAATGTATGGATTTTACATTGTCAAAAGAAACCGTCTACTTTAAAAACAGATATTTTTAAACTAATGTATGGATTTTACATTGTCAAAAGAAACCGTCTACTTTAAAAACAGATATTGTTTATCTAATGTATATGGATTTTACATTGTCAAAAGAAACCGTCTACTTTAAAAACAGATATTTTTAAACTAAGGTATGGATTTTACATTGTCAAAAGAAACCGTCTACTTTAAAAACAGATATTTTTAAACTAATGTATGGATTTTACATTGTCAAAAGAAACCGTCTACTTTAAAAACTAATATTTTTTAACTAATGTATGGATTTTACATTGTCAAAAGAAACCGTCTACTTTAAAAACAGATATTTTTTAAGCTACTGTATGGATTTTACATTGTCAAAAGAAACCGTCTACTTTAAAAACGGATATTTTTTAACTAATGTATGGATTTTACATTGTCAAAAGAAACCGTCTACTTTAAAAACAGATATTTTTTAACTAATGTATGGATTTTACATTGTCAAAAGAAACCGTCTACTTTAAAAACAGATATTTTTAAACTAATGTATGGATTTTACATTGTCAAATGAAACCGTCTACTTTAAAAACTAATATTTTTTAACTAATGTATGGATTTTACATTGTCAAAAGAAACCGTCTACTTTAAAAACAGATATTTTTAAGCTACTGTATGGATTTTACATTGTCAAAAGAAACCGTCTACTTTAAAAACGGATATTTTTTAACTAATGTATGGATTTTAAATTGTCAAAAGAAACCGTCTACTTTAAAAACGGATATTTTTTAACTAATGTATGGATTTTACATTGTCAAAAGAAACCGTCTACTTTAAAAACGGATATTTTTTAACTAATGTATGGATTTTAAATTGTCAAAAGAAACCGTCTACTTTAAAAACGGATATTTTTTAACTAATGTATGGATTTTACATTGTCAAAAGAAACCGTCTACTTTAAAAACGGATATTTTTTAAGCTACTGTATGGATTTTGCATTGTCAAAAGAAACCGTCTACTTTAAAAACAGATATTTTTAAGCTACTGTATGGATTTTACATTGTCAAAAGAAACCGTCTACTTTAAAAACGGATATTTTTTAACTAATGTATGGATTTTAAATTGTCAAAAGAAACCGTCTACTTTAAAAACGGATATTTTTTAACTAATGTATGGATTTTACATTGTCAAAAGAAACCGTCTACTTTAAAAACGGATATTTTTTAACTAATGTATGGATTTTAAATTGTCAAAAGAAACCGTCTACTTTAAAAACGGATATTTTTTAACTAATGTATGGATTTTACATTGTCAAAAGAAACCGTCTACTTTAAAAACGGATATTTTTTAAGCTACTGTATGGATTTTACATTGTCAAAAGAAACCGTCTACTTTAAAAACAGATATTTTTAAGCTACTGTATGGATTTTACATTGTCAAAAGAAACCGTCTACTTTAAAAACGGATATTTTTTAACTAATGTATGGATTTTAAATTGTCAAAAGAAACCGTCTACTTTAAAAACGGATATTTTTTAACTAATATATGGATTTTACATTGTCAAAAGAAACCGTCTACTTTAAAAACGGATATTTTTTAACTAATGTATGGATTTTACATTGTCAAAAGAAACCGTCTACTTTAAAAACAGATATTTTTTAACTAATGTATGGATTTTACATTGTCAAAAGAAACCGTCTACTTTAAAAACAGATATTTTTAAACTAATGTATGGATTTTACATTGTCAAAAGAAACCGTCTACTTTAAAAACTAATATTTTTTAACTAATGTATGGATTTTACATTGTCAAAAGAAACCGTCTACTTTAAAAACAGATATTTTTAAGCTACTGTATGGATTTTACATTGTCAAAAGAAACCGTCTACTTTAAAAACGGATATTTTTTAACTAATGTATGGATTTTAAATTGTCAAAAGAAACCGTCTACTTTAAAAACGGATATTTTTTAACTAATGTATGGATTTTACATTGTCAAAAGAAACCGTCTACTTTAAAAACGGATATTTTTTAACTAATGTATGGATTTTAAATTGTCAAAAGAAACCGTCTACTTTAAAAACGGATATTTTTTAACTAATGTATGGATTTTACATTGTCAAAAGAAACCGTCTACTTTAAAAACGGATATTTTTTAAGCTACTGTATGGATTTTACATTGTCAAAAGAAACCGTCTACTTTAAAAACAGATATTTTTAAGCTACTGTATGGATTTTACATTGTCAAAAGAAACCGTCTACTTTAAAAACGGATATTTTTTAACTAATGTATGGATTTTAAATTGTCAAAAGAAACCGTCTACTTTAAAAACGGATATTTTTTAACTAATGTATGGATTTTACATTGTCAAAAGAAACCGTCTACTTTAAAAACGGATATTTTTTAACTAATGTATGGATTTTAAATTGTCAAAAGAAACCGTCTACTTTAAAAACGGATATTTTTTAACTAATGTATGGATTTTACATTGTCAAAAGAAACCGTCTACTTTAAAAACGGATATTTTTTAAGCTACTGTATGGATTTTACATTGTCAAAAGAAACCGTCTACTTTAAAAACAGATATTTTTAAGCTACTGTATGGATTTTACATTGTCAAAAGAAACCGTCTACTTTAAAAACGGATATTTTTTAACTAATGTATGGATTTTAAATTGTCAAAAGAAACCGTCTACTTTAAAAACGGATATTTTTTAACTAATGTATGGATTTTACATTGTCAAAAGAAACCGTCTACTTTAAAAACGGATATTTTTTAACTAATGTATGGATTTTAAATTGTCAAAAGAAACCGTCTACTTTAAAAACGGATATTTTTTAACTAATGTATGGATTTTACATTGTCAAAAGAAACCGTCTACTTTAAAAACAGATATTTTTTAACTAATGTATGGATTTTACATTGTCTAAAGAAACCGTCTACTTTAAAAACGGATATTTTTTAACTAATGTATGGATTTTAAATTGTCAAAAGAAACCGTCTACTTTAAAAACGGATATTTTTTAACTAATGTATGGATTTTACATTGTCAAAAGAAACCGTCTACTTTAAAAACGGATATTTTTTAACTAATGTATGGATTTTAAATTGTCAAAAGAAACCGTCTACTTTAAAAACGGATATTTTTTAACTAATGTATGGATTTTACATTGTCAAAAGAAACCGTCTACTTTAAAAACGGATATTTTTTAACTAATGTATGGATTTTAAATTGTCAAAAGAAACCGTCTACTTTAAAAACGGATATTTTTTAACTAATGTATGGATTTTAAATTGTCAAAAGAAACCGTCTACTTTAAAAACGGATATTTTTTAACTAATGTATGGATTTTACATTGTCAAAAGAAACCGTCTCGTCATAGTTACTTTATCCTAGAATAACAGCGATGTTTTGAGTTATACTCCTGAACGGTGGATTTAATATCATTACTGATGAGAGAAAGTTATGCTAATCTATTTATGTTATTTATCCATGGAGCTCGACGCCTATGCTCTGTTATTTATACAACTTGGAAGTTGTCTCAGTAGACAAGTTTTCACCGCGTTGGAGATACAAAGTTTTCTTGTGAAAGCAATTATGGACGACTTCCAACAGTACGCAGCTGCTATACTCTCTTTAAATAATGGCGCTGGAATTATATTTCTCTGTGTAAAGTTTTAATTACTTAATTTGTACGTTCGTTTCTACCCTCGTATGTGTCATCATTGATTTTAATTCAAATATTCCGTTCTTAATACAGATCAATTTTTTTTTAAACCAACGTTGTCGGTAGAGGTATTAGTTTTGGATATCCCAATTATTTTTCAACACGTAAATACATTATTGTAATGAAGGTAAATATCTTTATTGAAGTTTTTCGAGATACATTCATTTTGGGTATCCTTATGAAAAGTTTATATTACATAATTTCTAAGTTTGTATATACGTCCTCAATGATTTGTTATAAATTGTTTGACACATTTTGTTAAATTTGTTTTTCTACTAACAATGGACATTTATTACGCACACTATATTCCTGCCGTCTACATCACTGCAATCCTTCCGATCTAACTTTACTAACTCAACCAAAATCATCTTACCATTCTACAGACATTCTGAGTTTTAAATGCATATACACTAACTGCCGATATGATAGAAAGTAACTAAAAATGATATTGTTAATAATCATACTTAGACAACACTTTACTAATACTGGAAAATTAGCAGATGTGTTTTAGTTTGGAATAAACATGTATCCTGTTGGCTGCGGGCTTCGATTCCTAATTGTAACGCTCGCTAGGGGCAAAAATATAGCGAGTCCTTTTTAAAATATAATCGTTGTAACTCAAAACGTAATGGTTCTTCCCAAAACAAAAAAGAAAATTAAAATTTCTTAGATATATTCCATAGAGTCTTAAAGAAAACTTCTGATCGTTACCTCTTGCACTAACTTCGTTACTCCAAGTAAGAAATTAAAAACCATTCTTCGTAATTCTCCTAAAAATTCGGTTCTGAAGATATTCAACTACTAGTAAAAATGAACCATGAACACAGACTTAAAAGATCCTATATTTCAAAACTACGCTAAGTATCAAAGGAAAAGTAAAATAAACGTTAAGATACCCTCTAAATGGGGGGGAGGATACACTGTTATAGAATTAATTTATTAAATAATTAATTGATAGACCGGAAAGGAAAAATATGATAAAATCAATAGAATACGAACACTCGCTCTACACCAGCGGGCACAAACAGTAATACAAATTGAAAACTTAATATAACGGAATCGAACAATGTGACTTTTTTCCTACTTTTTACAACTTTCAGCACAATACTGTTGCTAAAATTCTGATTTGAATAATAAACTTATAGACTTATAGAAAGGGGGGGAAAATTAAAGTCTTAGAAATAACTTTGTTAAAAACTTCAACCAATAAGCCAATCTCTGATCCTCATTAAAAAGTTTGCATTTATTAAGAAAGACTATTGAATAAAAATAAAGGCATATGTCACGCTTTCTGAAAAATTATTTAATATGACATGTTGGAGAATTACTGGTGAAAGGTTGTAACGTTAAGTAAGCATCAAACGACATCTCCTAACTAATTATAACTACTTTATATATTTTACATTTTGTAATGTAAATGTGTAAAGATCACCAAGATGCAAACAAAGTATATGTATTTCCCACAAGAAATAGTTAATAAAAAGACGACATTTCACTACAGCCTATGTGCTAAACAATTTATTTCATTGTCTATATTGTGACGCCAATGGAATGGTGACGTGGCAATATTACTTTTCTGTTATTTTTATAAAGCAATGTCTCGTATAGTCCAGTGTCACAATTTATTCTTTACACGTAATAACTTAAGATGATGATGATTTTTAATTGATTCGTTATGTTGTTTAAATTAAAGTATTTGAAATGTAAAATTTAGTATTTTAAATTTTACTATTGAAATTTTACTATTCTAACTCATTCCATTAAAATTTATAGATGAATTTAGAATCAAAAGATTCGAATCCATTTTGAGGAATTAGACTTCATTTAATTTTATAATTTTTCGACTTTATTTTTAAAGAAAACATATATTACAAGAATAGTTAAATGTACATTACTTCAAAAATTGACTTGTCTGAAGAAAATTACACTCCATTTTACATTTAATTGCCACTGTGTATTTAACAAAGTGATGTTCAGCAATATTAAGCGTTTAAAAAACATTGTACTAAAACATCCCCTAAAAACCAAAACAGGAATGTTTGTTGAAAAGAAAAAACAACAAAAAACAAACAATAATAATTAAAAATGAAATGAAACAAATTGTGATGTTCCTCGTACAAAATGGTGAACTTACTTACTCATTATGGTTTTGTGATTAGGTATAGCCTATAGACTCGGTTTTAAACGGTTCATTAACAACAACAACAAAAAAAAAGAAATTTCAAAATGGCTTCTAACTTTCAAACATAAAAACTATTTTGGGAGATTTTTTTACCTTGAAGTCGCGCAATGCTTCTAAAAATCCATCTGAGTGCCTTTAAAATAGGCTCCAACTATACAATTAGTGTGAATAAGAGAGTCGTTAAAACATGATTTAAAAAATAGAAAAAAACTGCAAAACTACCTTAATTAGATTTTAGGCAAATGTAGGATAAAAACTAAGTAGTATAATTAATCGAACATAAGTTTCAAAATGGCGGCTTTTTAAAACGTTTCTTGATAATTCTTTCTTACCTACACGTACCTAAGAGCCCGTTTAAGTTCATTTTGTACAAGAATAGATCTGTATAAATCAGTCAAATTTGAAGATAGCAAACCAGCACACACACAAAACAAATAGAAAATCAATTCTCGTCGTCAGCTGTTTATATGATGAGCACACAAATCAGCTGTTACACCAAAATAAATACCCAAATCCAAAATAATAACCACCTTGTTTTAAAGTTTGTTTAATACGGAAGATTATGTTCCTTATTTAACTTTTGTTTTCAAACCCTCCTTTAACTAAGCAGAACATTTAATTGCCTATTCCATATTCATTGATTTACATTGCCGTTTAATGGCCTGGTAAACACTTTTCTTTCTGCCAATAAGAAAGAATTATTCATCTTCCAAGAAAAGTATTTTTACTTTAAATCTGTTTGAACAAACTGAAAAAAGGTTGGTCTTTTATAGAGTAGGATTTATTATGTAAGCTGCTTATTTTAAATACCCAGAACTGAATTCTCTAAGAAAATACTTTTAAAATAAGAATCACAATTGTTTTCTTTGACAATGGGTATCAGACAGGCTCACAAATCCAGGTGAATAGCTTGGTTTGCTCAAGAAACACTTTCATTTTTAAAATTATAATTTTTTGATAATACTGGGTAATGAATTGAATATCTGTGGACTGACTCATCAACGTCCAGACCAAACCCTTGAACCTGCTCAGAGTATATCACTTCCTCCACAAAGAAGATAATTTTGCTAAATTTGACCCCCGAGTAGGTTAAAAAGGATAAAATTAGTTTTCCCGGATTATTCAATATCTCTTAGGCCCTATGAGGTACTGACGTAGTTTTGACTTACCATACAAATAATCCCATGTTATCAAATAAATGAAACATAATTTTCCATATTTACAGGTTACTTGTGCAACACAAATACAACAGGACGTCTTCAGAAGTCGCATAAATGTAAACCCTTCTGACAATGAACTATCAATCTAACTATGTTCATGAAAAATACATTTGCTTCAAAATACCAGGTGTCAAATCCCGAAACGGTTAAGTAAGTTTAAAAGGTAGGAAGTTTAAATTTTAGACATTTTTTGTGTGTATAAAACAGCACATTTTTTAATTACAAGGTAAATATACTCCAACCCCAAAATAAGGTTTTTGAGCAGGGGGGGGGGACAATTGAAAATTTCTAAATATGAAGCCCCATCGAGTAATACTTCAATTTAAAAGTCTTATAGAAACTAACTGCTTGTCTAATATTCAAATTTGCTATTACACTATAATAGTTGAAAATAAAGATTCCAAGTTTAAAAAATCCAAATTAAATGTTTAATTAATAATTTCGTCATACTGTCATTCTTAAAGTACATTCTGTAGTAAAATATATTTTAGAAATATTTGACAGGCCGTCATTTTCGTTTGGCGTAAGATAGTGACCTCTAGATTGCGCGGTTATTTTCTATGAAACAAGACCTATGAATTGTGGTATTATCTAAATATGATACCAAATTATTACAAGACAAATATTGTATATTATTACAAATTCACCAATAATATAAATGTTGTTTCAAGAGATAAGACCTGTATCTATCAATAAAAACTCGTAGTCTACGTAACTAACCGTACATTTTCCAATATTATTACCATCTTTGTGTAAGATTTAAAAAATCAAAGTAAACAATGAAAATCTCATTTCACACTTCCTCTTAGAAAGTTGATAAAAGCAAAGAATATTGTGACGATGGTGTGGAAGGAAACTTCACGAAGCCAATTTAAAAATTCCTGTTTGTCTAGTGGAAAATCCAAAGCTCCCCCGGGACTAACACGGAAAGTTTTACAATTATAGCGATGCTTTCTACGAGTGTCTAAGAGGGGGGGGGTTGTTTGGATTAGCAGTTTGAATATATCGTTTAGATTTAGATGAAACAATAAAAATATCTAAAGCATTTATTAAGTTATTGTTAGACCAAACTCAACTAATCAAAAAACGTAATGGTAATTCTGCCTGTTAGATTGCTATTCATTTCTCTTGCTGGAGGGATGGGGGTTGCGTAAAAATACTTTTCTTTTTTCATAAAGAGGAGTAAGTCAAATTAAATAAAGAGAGGATGTTCAGAAATAAATTTGTACTGCAAAAACCTATGTACAAACTGTTTTAAACCAAAAGGACTCCTTGATCTACCAATACAATTTAACATTTCTTACGAAGCATAAGAGTCCAACTTTTGGGCTTTACATTGAGATGATCTATTTATGTAAGTACTATGACGGCGCCCATCAACTTTTAGCTTTAGAGAATAAATTATTTTATTGTTGTAAACCATCACGTGACATTTTTGGATATTTTAAGGAAGATATTACTTTTATCCTACCATCAGATGAATATCGAATCACTCAATGAGGTTGTTAAACATTCAAATAAATGACATAAAACATACATTTATTTTTCTAAACATACGATTTTTTTATATGCGGACGCTGTAGCTACCGGATGGGAACACGTCACTAACAAAAGAGGTCACCTCACGGATTTAAAAGATAAGATACTTCATTCTATTCAATTGCAAAAACAATAATTCTTTATTTGAAAAGAATTTTATCGTAAATCGATTGTCGTATTACGGCGTAAAGAAGCTGCGAAATGGCCAATAAAACTAGAGCTGCATCATGACTGTTTATTCGGTTGCTTATAAAACGATAATATTAAATGTTCCACCAAAATCAGCCGACTGAATGCGGGTTAATTGTTGATTTAATTTAGATTTTATACAGAGCTACCTGGAAAAGCGAATAACTGGACACGTGTGAGTAGATTTTTGAAAGAAGCATGACTTATCATTTTATTTCGATTGAAGAATACAACTGTTAATTTTCTTTTTAGTTTTATTTATTTCTTACTTGTTTTTCTTTTAAACATTTTTTTCATGTAGTCTTGGGTCAGATACCTTTAACATCTTTCTTGTCTGGTCTCTCTTAACCAATTCGTGTTCTTTTCTGTTCCTAACGCTATTAGAATATTTAGGGGCTAGAGGCCTATAATGTATCTTCCTTTAAGGCAAAGACAGGAAGGTTTTAGCCGTCAAGAAAAAACATTCCGACCTAAATATGCTATCAAAGTATCGAGGGCTATACTGCTATACTATGCGCAATAGCCAAACAAACTTCCAGGCAAACATCAATCCCAAAAGTGTTTAAAGTTATTGCCGCAACGATACCGAATAATAAAAACAAACTTACCATGAATATAACAGAATATTCGTCTTGGTTACGCTTTATCCCGACATATGTCGGTATGTAAAATGAAATTCTGTTGTAACGAATTCAACTTGAGCGTCATCTGGTAGTAGAACCCTTCACAGCTTTCATGTATGTTAACAGTTGATATCGAATTCAAAGCACGACCAGTATAGATTATATCGATTACTTTAATGGTCTTAATAAATACTAAACCGCCTGTTCAGATTTTCGGCACGCAGGTCTCCAAACTAAAGACACGCCCTCTTTGGAAATTGCATGTTTAGAAGCATAAAACTATTCATTACTGAGCTGCGAATGGGAGTAACCAAATGGATAAGAAAGTGGTTCTCTTTTGAATGTAAATTTGGAAACACTTTATCAATGATATAACGGAAACAAAACAACATAACGAGGACATTAATAAGATGTAGATAAAGGAAATTCCAAGCGATATATCGTCGAGACAAAACTGAATTTGGGTTTTCAAAAATCGGCCCAACAGAATACTAAATTTACTTTGAAATTACAAAATACAAAACATTTTTGAATGGTGCTAATATTTCGATTTAAAGTTGTCGATTGCGCTCGACTTTTTCACCCTTTGCATTATCATTAGAATGGTGGATGCATGGCTTGTTATCCTCGTGCAACTTTTGTCATGCATTATCTCAAGAACAGGTAGTTTGATAAAACTGTGTGGTGGGTGTCTCATGGAATAAATGGTTTGTGTATAGTAAGAGAAAAATCAGATGAGGTTGAACGATAGAAAATGTTGGTGTGAAAGTAGGCGTGAACGACGGAATGATTTCCTTTTGTTAAATGCGCTTAACTGGTTGGTGTTCAAAATAAGAGTCGCCCAAAATTGTAGAAAAATTGATAAATTCAAATTATAGTTCAATATTTATTTCCAAATCTTGCAATTTGGCACGGAATTTGTATATAATAAGTTGATGACATTTAGGTTAACTATTCCTGAAGTTTTGGTGTTCTAAATAGGTGTTGTTCCCAAAACTAATATTTTGATATGATACTCTAAATATATCAGTTTTAGATGAGCGAAATACGAATTAGTCATCGGTTTGTACGTACTTTGAACACCGTGTACTTAATTTATAATATTTAAGTTACTTAAAGACGTTGAGTTTGAATTTAATCATAGTTGTAGAGATAAGTAATTGTAAAATCACGTTAAAGCCACTTTAACCATATGATCTTGATACTCTCAAAGCATAACAATTAAGATAATATAGGCATAAGCCAACATTAATTACTTGTATCATAAAATGACAATTTTCTCGTGAATTTTAAACAGATTGTGTAGATTTATGTTTTCATAAAACCCTATATCTCTTCAAATAGACAATAAACAGACAAGCGGTGTAAACGAAAGATTATATTCGTTGCTTTAAAAGACGTTTCAATGACTACATCTTCTGTTGTTACACAAACCTTCTTGGCAATGCTTCTCATTTTTGTGTATACATAACAACTAAGAATGACTTTATAACTGAAACGCCATCTTGAAAATTAAATTGTTGTTTTAAAAATTACGAGGAAAAAATACTTAAAAAAAACTTATTCAATTATTTAAGTAAAAAATACTCACTAAATAAAATACAGACAAAAGCAAATGGACTAGATTCACGTACAATGATAATCTAATATATAAAATAACAATAACAAATAATACTCGAGTGAAATTTTTTTTTAAATATTAAAGTTACATGAATACAAAAAAAGTAGAATATAGTACCAATTACGATGTTGGTAGAAAACTTTAAAATAGAGATAGTGATTAACTATAGTCATTTGTAGAATGTATGAAAAATTCAAATTACACTCTTCATTTAATGGAACAAAAACATACAAGATTCGATGAATGTATTGTGAGAGGAAAACTAAACATTCTATATAAAAAATGAATAAAGAAGTAAACACGCAATTTCAAAATTTAATGTAAACAATCATATTCTTACAATAACGGGTTGTGCAGAGGGTGGGGTCTAGAACACACTAGAAGCAATCATGGGTGTATATCAAGCGGAAAATGTAGGTGAAGCGGAAACCAGAAAAGTATATAAGTTAAAGTTCAGCGAAAATAAAACAGTATTACCACTTTTCATGAAAAAGACGAGTCACCAATAACAATGCTTTGAAATGACAACATTATTCAGAATTATACAAAGGGTGTTTAAATATAAACAGGAAATTTAATACTCTGTACTGATAACGTGTGAAAGTTTGGTTATACATGGGTATATGAGTTATCACTGCAGATATGAACTAGTCAGGTGCATGATAGTTGTTCTTACTGTCTTTTGTCAATCGTAATCAACATGTCCAGGCAAAGGATTCACAGTAGTGTAGCGTTATGTTAATTATTAAATATTTAACTACTAGTGTATATGAAAGTGAAAGTCATTAAGAGAGGACTAGGAGAGAGTTTACTCGGATCACACAGTTGTAGTCCACAAACTTAAGTCGACATATAACTTGAGTTAAAGTTACTTCAGCTGTAATCTACAGTAGCCAGTTATGTCTAGGAAGAAACATGTGGAGCAGCAGGACATGTTTGGGAGAACCAGACACATTTACAGAAATATTAAGGAGGTGAATTCGAGATCTGGGAGATGTAGCAAAGAAGGAGCAATCGAGAGTTCCCAATAAAGGTACTTTGACAGCAATGCTAGAATAAGAAGAAGCCCAAGGACTAATCAGTTGGATAAGAAAACAATTTAAAGAAAATTGGTGTTAGCAGATGGAAAGAGAAAACTAGATGGACTAAACTGTTAAGGAGTCTAAGGTTTTTAAAAGGTATTAGTGATACGGGATAAGGTAAGGTAGTGTTAAGAGTTTAAACAATTAGTAAATAAGTCTTAAATTTAGGTTTAGGTGGGAACACTGCCTTTTACAACCTAACATACTAAAAGAACGTAGAAGTGACATGTTACTAACTACTGCAGCGACATGAAAAGGATGAAGGAGGGTTTTAAGGAACAATTGTATCCTGTAATGGATTATATCACTCCAGAATCAAAAGTAGCCAACAAATTCAGATACGCAATGAAAGGTACCAATATCAACAGGATAAATAATTTTATAATTTATTTTCTTATCTCGACATTCTCAAAAACAAAAGAATATATCACTATTGAGTAGTATGATACAATTTTAAAAGATAAAGTTGTCACCAATTCCGTCCAAGAAGAGAGTTACTCACTACTACTTTGACTATAAGATCGCTAAAAATATTCAATCATGATGTGATACTCAATTTACTATAAATCTTTGGAGAAAACTCACCACACCGTTCAAATCTTTTGAAGAATAAATAAGACTGAATATCTCGGGTACCGTAGATTTGGGTTAATATAAACAAGATTTCTTTTCTGCTGGGATCAATGAACTTCATGAATGCTAAAATTATATTTCAGTGACAAAAACTGTGTTAAGAAAATAAAAACCCATTTTGTAAATAAAGTTTAGTTCAGATATTCCGGATTGTGCAAGTACACCCCTCGTAGAACCTGCAACAACGACGTCTAAGACAATTAATAAAAGACACAAGATCGTCATCTTATGAAGGGTAATAAAGAAAGACGCTATTGTCATTTTGATGTCAACAATCACAGTAAATACAAGATGACTAACAGTAACCTTAGAATGACTTATAACATCTACAAAAGCCACAGGATTGTGAAGTAATTAACAACTTGTCTCTAAGGAACTGTTACCTTGCTCGTGTTTTGACGAGATGACTTTACTTTAAATTACTTGCAACTATAATACTTCATTCTATCAGACAACTTCGCAGAAACTTTTAAGAATTTAAAAAGAACATTATACATCCTAGAGTAAACTGGAACTCCAGTACATCCAATAAATATTTATTTACGAATTTTATGTCTAAATGAAATCAATTTAATCAGTTTGAAATTTTAAATAATGAAAAGTATAATAAACCGTGTACAATCATGACAATGATTTTCTCGCATTTTTATGCATAAAAATCAAAACTTAATAATGAAATCAAAAATATCCATAATAATCTAATAAATCAAGGTAACCATTTTAGATTGAATCGGCTGAAGCGATATTGTTTAACTTTTTTTTAAATAAATTTTGAAGTAAAATTAAAGATAACAAATTCTACAATAAATATGAGACGCTTTATGCGTACAACACTTAAATTATATTATGTGAACGTCAGAAGTGTGAGGTAGATTCTATAATATTAATGCCCGACAGATGGCTCAGTGACCCGAGGAAGGAATATACGGATTCTAAGAATAATTCACTCCGCTATTGTCAATACGTACACAACAGCGTCTGCAGGTAAGTCGGCGCCGCGACGGTGATCAATAATGACGTGCGGAGCGCCAATTTCAACTATTGCGAACAGAAACACGCTTTCAACTTGGGTTAATTCCGTGTGTCTGACTGGACTGTCTTTTAGAAAGTATTTAAGGCTGATGAAATTAGAAATGATCAGTTCTTGACTTTCCAATCATTTAATTAAAAAACGAGGGTGAAAAAACACTGAATTATCTTTATTATATACGCATAAAAAATACTATTCGTCACCAAATATGATAGTTCGGTATATAGATTTTCTCAAAATCTGCTACAATGATTTTAATCAAATTTTGTTTTTGTGTAACCTTTAAGGGTTCAAATAAAAATACAAATTAGTCACCATCTCTTCATAAATGATCGTGAAATGGTGATAAAATTTTTTTTTTAAATCATCGGCTAATAAAAGAGGTACTTAATCAAAATCGGTTTAACCGTTTTCGCTCAAATTTTAGTTAAATTAATTACCTAAACTCGTGTGTAACATAGCTAGTAAAAAGTATATTATGATTCAGGAATTAGTGACAAAAAATGAACCTTGACGGCAGTCATTAAAATTTCAATTTTAATAAAGTACAATTTACACTGAGGATGACGCAAACAAAGCAAGTTTAGACTTTATTTAGATATATAACTTTTTTCAAACGGTGTCTGGTTCATTTCACTTTTTGAGTGACAATTGTAGTGACAAATCGTTTTGTTTGGTTTTGGGGATGGGCTGAGTGAGAAAATTTGTACAATGTTTTTACACTATTTATTTACTATACATTTGGTACGATGTTTCTTATGAGATTTGACATTAAAAATTAAATAAAAGGAAACAAGCTTGAAAGGTTTAAACTAAGTGTAATTGTGTTGAATTACCTATATTCAATACTAGAAATCATTAATCTCAAATGAGTCCTGATTTATAATGAAAACAATTATAAGCAAGTTAGTAAAGGTTTATTAAGGCTTTATAAATACTGTAAAACTTTTGTGGGGAAAAAACCGGTTTCATAAATTACAACCTATTATAAATACTCGTAAATACAGGGTGATCTTCTACAGGGTGATTAAAGATATAATTTATTGCTTACAGTAAATAGAGATGTTTATTTTAAAATATTAATTTAGTTTTGTTAAGTTGTTAGTTTTGTTTACAACAAATTCATTTAATTTCAATTCAGGTAGACAGGACACGAAGCATTTCCCAGATAATTTTCTATGAAACTTTGTCTTCTCTTTAATTATTCCTCTTTCCTACTGAATGACACTGTATAAAATAAGTTACATATTTTATTTGACACACGGACAGAACGTCGACGTTTATATTAACTAATTACTAACAGCTTATACACTCACTTTGAAGATATTTAAAACCCTTTTGAAAAAACTTTACAATGAAAGTCGAGTTGTTTCATTCTATACGACAGACCTCGGACTAATGAGTATTTAGAATTCAAAAGGGACAAAACATAATTAAATAAACACGATCTAAGTGGAGGGGAGCTCACAATAGAACTCGGTTTCAACCTCTTCAATGTCTGCTTAAATAATTTACTATAAAGTATCAGAAGCCACAGAGGAGATAAGTTCAGTTTTGTAAAATATGGTGTTTTTTTTCTTTATTTAGTAGCGTTTAACTTATTCTATACATAAAAACAAAAATTGTATATATATATCTTTAATCGATAGTAGGTGTTTCTTGCGTTTTAGTTATCAACAGCTGTTTCGACAGGGGAATTTTTCCTGGTGGGTGGCGAAAGAGCTGTTGCTATTTCAATAAACAAGAAACACATCCTATTAATTGAAAGTATTTATATAATTAATATCAGCGCGTCATAAGACAAAACAACTTGCTACGGTCCATTATGGTAATTACCCAGCTTCCACAATACTATATAATAGAAGCAGTCTAAATGTAATGTTTAAACTTTGTTTTCTTCGATGTTAAAATATTGAGGTATTGTATTTGTAGATCCAGGAGACTTGCCCTCCTGTAGAGTGGTTGTTACGCAGGTTTTCTGAACCTCGTAAATCACTACAATATTGTCATCGACTAGACTTCGCTTCGCAAGTGACAGTAACTGTACACATGTGATGCATCCTTCACACGCTACGTTCTGATAGGCGACTCGGATCTAGTCACCTATCAAATATTCTAACTATCAAATATTCTATTGATACGAATATCAAATATTCTTCGGTTAGAAATTACATTTTTGACAATAACTTCGCTATATGTCATCGTAGACAAGTGTGGTTGATACTATTTGGATGGTAAATTGAAATCTCCATATTTGTGTCAAATTAGTGTTTTTAAGTTGAATAATACACGAGTAAAGAACAAAGAGCTGTTTAAAATGGCCACCATTTGACATTTTCTATTAGATTTTTCTGAATTTATAGGGTTCTATATGAGTGTACTATAGTCCCCTGTACTAAATTTTATGTTTCTACCTTCATTTTTGAAGCTGCTGTGGTGTTTACGTACAGTGACATGTCGAAAATAACTTTTCCTGTTTTCTGAGACCATGAAACTTGAAGATTAGTCAAAAAACAGAAGTCGAAATTTTTGTTTGATTACCAAACTTCAATACACGTCATACGTAAAAAGATCTGCTATCGAATAAAAGTATTTATATAAATATTATCCGCTAGTTATAAAATACCATTAAAAAAAAAATGGAATTATGAATAAGAAATGTTGAATTTTTTGTAGATACATTTTGAATTCTCGAGTTAAATTTTTTGTTTACTCTACAAAATGTCTGCCTGAAAGTCCTTTACGAAACCGATTGAAAAATATTGCCCGTTTGAAAGTTGTGAAGTGATTTAAATAATTCTTTCAAATATAAATAAGGTTTTAATTCTGTATTAATATGTTTCAGCTCCTAACGTTTCAAATTCTGTCACTGACAAAACATATGTTGTAGTTGAATATTTTTTTAATTCATAAAATAAGTCGAAAAACGAATTTCCTATTTTGATCACCAATTTAGTTATAACTAATCCGACAGACTAGGCGAAAGATGTAAGCAATTTGAAGGGAATCCAGAGTAAAGTATTTAGGACTGACCCAGATTGAGCAAATAAACAATATTCCGCTTAAATCGAAATGATTGTTTATCTGAACAGGCGCTTTGCAGATTAAAATTGGATTATCAAACCGCTTATTGCTCTGTGGTTATATTGTGCGGTTGTGAGGCCTCAAGTTACTTAAGGAGTGAACCAAATAACAGTTATAACCAACCTAGCCAGCTTACAGTGGCTTCCTTGTATCAAGATCACTGGAGGTTTCACAAATACCTCTTACTACCAGGTTGCCTCTGGACATTTTTATTATGGTAGAAACACGCAAATCTGCTTATAGACTAAATGTTGCGGGTCACTGGAGGAACCGGTCAAAGCACCATTACTAGGTCAACTCTAGTTGGCTCTATGCTGAATATGATCTGAGATTTCATGGGTGCAGAGTACGTCTTTACGAGGAGTTTTTCGGTAATTTTTGGTTCTCGTTATGAGCGAAAGTATAACTCAGATTTAAATCGAAGCAGCCTTGTCTGGTACACGGATGCCTCTGTTATCGAGGGAATGTCTGGGTATGGAGTATACAGTGTATCACCTAAAAACTACTCTCAGTATAGGTCTAAGAAGTTAGGTATTATCAACGCTGGCAGGGTTACTCTGGACAAACCCTCGGTACAAATCTTGTCAGCTATCGTTCAGCTCACCAACTGGTTAGTGAAGTTGAGTAGGGATCCTATTAAACAAGTTAAGACACTACTCCCTGGACACGGCCACTTCAGGAATCATCAATAAACATTCCGGATCATCAATAGTGATTCCGTTGGTAAGCTAAGTAAACAGTCTGAAGAGAGTTCAAAATATATCATCGTAGAATGTGAAAGGCTCAAGGCTAAGAAAAGGGGGAATTACAACCGGGTGATGATTCTGATCGGACGAAAACTCCTAAGCCTCATTGAAGGCATAGACATTGGCTCGTCTTGCTAGTAGGTCCTTGGGGTTTAGTTTAAGTTGACGTACAAGGATCATTGGGTTCTCATACAACAAATATTTCATCTACATGGGGATAAAAACAGCACAAAATCGGATCATCTGTTCTTGAATTATAAACTTAGAGACAGAGCGAGAGACACTGCAGACATATGTAGAGAGAATAGACCCAGATTGGGTACTCTAAAAATAGCTGGAAAGGATTTGTGACTCCATAAACTTCAATCGCACGTTAAAGTAAATTACGATTCAATAATAGAAATAGACGCCATTTTGAAACGGTTACTTATAGACTTTTTTTCTTCTAGTAAGTTAAAAAATATTATCTAAACATGAACATCAAAATATTAGCTAGACATCTAAATCCATTCCATACATATACATTTCTATAGAAAATACATACACAGAGAGATAGACACCAAACGAAGCATTTCTTATCGTTCTTTGGAACGTTATTTAATTAGATCACTTGATCTGTATCACAAAATATAATTTTCGAGTAATTTTTAAAATTAAAATACATATTCCTGATTTAAAGTATTGTTTTAACTGTTGCAGAGATAGTAATGGTAGCACATCCTGTATAGCATAATAAAGTAAAACAAACAATCCATAATACAAGTACTTAACTCTTGAGTAAGGGGGAATTGAACGTTTTGAGTCAAACACCAATTAAACAGCAAACACGACTGAAGTACTTAACTTCTTAATGTAATGATTAACAGCTTCATTAGAGATGTTTAGTTGGTACAATGGCACTTGGTCTAGTATTTGCTTTACAGAATATAACAAAACGATTCAAGAAGTAATTCAGCCATTTTTTTTATAATTGGTGATAACTTTAAAAATATACAAAGATTTTGAGTCAACATTTGGTATTCACATTACGGTCTGTTTTACAAACATTAAGAAACATTATTTTATAAGAAATTTTCAAAATGACAGAGGTTAATATTTTTAATGATATATACCGGGAGTCCCTCGTAGAGGTCGCTATTTATGAATTAATATGCCGGACATATGGAACACTCTACAAACTTGACACTTTAGTTATGTTACATAGATATGTAAAAAAAGTACCCTTAAATTCATTTTTTAATGATAAATTAAAACAAAATACCGGAAAACAAAAGGAACATTAATCTATTGGATAGAACCACTTTCTGCCACAATGTAATACAATTAAAAGTGTACTGCCATCTGTTGAATCTCGATCAGTTGTGTTTTGTTAACAAAACAATGATATAATTTGGTAGTTGTGTTCAATCAGTTTATGTGTGATATCTAACCTCAAAACAATGAATTTTTTTAATTAATAAAAAGATAAATATTCTTTTAGTGCGATTGCTTTTGAAATTGAATATCCCGAAAGATATTTTCAAAGAACCTATCCAAATGTCGTTCCTCCATCAAGACAATCAATTCATAAATAGAAAACTATGCTACTAGACACTGGATCCGTTTCAAAGAAATAACATTGATTTTCGAACACAGAAAATAAAGAGCTTTCATGAACTTTACTGAAATCTCCAAACAGGACAAATTCACTTAGAAAAGTTTCATCCGATACTGACCCCAAATATTAATAGTTATGCAAATAAAATCATTTCGGCGAAAACGTACAATTATTTTGTTATTCCACCATTTTGTTTTGATTGACCATACAAAATGAAACTGGAGGGTACTTTCTTTACATATCAATGTAACATAACTATAAAGTGTCAGGTTTGTACAGTAGTTCCATATGTCAGGCATATGAATTCAAAAATAGCTACCTCTTCTTCCTGAGACACGCCGTCTATCTAAAAACATTAACTTTACAAAAATTTCAAAATGTCGCCATTTTGAAAATTAATAGGATAAATTTCTGTTTCTTGGTATATTAGTAAAACTAAATTTCGACTCAACATCTTACCTTGAAACACTTCACGAAGCACATATTTTTGAAAACCCTGTAAGATCCGCGGACATTTCATGATCTCTAGTATCGGCTTAATGAGAGAGATCGAAATAGAAAAGATAAGAAATCCGCTAATATGAAGTAAATCAAACTTTCTGTTGGAATCTAATTTTACATTTATCAGTAAATACTAAAATCATTTCAGAAGGTTTCATTCATAAAATACTAAGAATACACAGAATCCGCTAACCTACACAGATAATTCAGTAGCAATTAAGAAAGTGTTGATACAAGGTGTCTAATAAGGTTCAAGCAGGAAAACCACTGAAATGATGAACAATTTGCGTTCTGAAAGTTTATCAAAGAAACACGTGTCTCGGCACTAAGCCAACACTGAGGAAGGGCGGCACGAAGTAAGGTTATCCCCCGTCTTTGTTTGTTAACGAGAATCCACAGTTTCAAGTTTTATTCAAAGATAATGCACAAGATATCCATTACACAAATCTGACTATCGTAAATCCTAAATCTTAAAAACACTCTATCTTTACGTGTTTCTGAATAGATTACTAGTAAAATGTGATTGTTATAGATATATTTATAGTGCATGAGTTATATTCTTTGCAGTTACACACATCATTTCCATAATAATGTATTGATAATCACAGGATTTCTATTTCGACGCATGACCAACACCAAGTCTTTATCTGCCACTACACAAAGGGGATTAATTGTGGAATGTAATAATAACTAGAAATTCTCACTAGACTCTGTTACTTGAAAGCGCTTTTAAGTACATTGAATTTTCCTAGAGTAAACCAACTAAATCCGACACAGGTTTTCTTCCTTTTCCGATCTTACCAGATATTTCATAGAAGCCCTACGAAGTCTTAGGTCAGCACCCCTACGAGCCAGTCAGAAATATATTACGATCTAAGGGTGGTAACACGTCAACCTATTCATCACATTAACAGTCTCAAATCATCGTAGCTTTAAAGGTGAATGACTCCAAGGCTTGGGATATTGATCAGGAAGATCCAAAATAATTATATACTTTATATCCCGTTCATAAACTCCACCCTAACTACTCTATCCACCTGGGAGCCGTTCATATACCCTACGTGAACCGCTGCATGTACTTTAGAAATGTTTCCACTCGTATCGGTCCTCCAAAAATTACCCCCCCCCCCATAAAGCGTTTAAAATTAAGTGTCTTCATATTAGTACTTCTATTATAAAATTCAAATTTGAAAAAGTTTCCAAGACAAATTGTTTTTCTCTCTTAATGAACCAAGTGTGAATTTATGTATTAAAAATTCCTACACTGGCCAGACAAATATGCGTTGATCTGCTATTTAGAAAACATTTGAAAAGAATATCATCTATATCCGAAAGCCGATATTGAGAAAATAGAGATTATATATTTTTATAGCATCAATAAACAATTAATCATACGTTTTTAAAATTTAAATTTTTTTACGTCTCCACATTTTACTAAATTTAACCAAATAAAAAAGCTGATTAATACTAAACTATTTGTGTGAGGGACCCAAGCTGGACCTAGGTCTACAACTTTCTTCATGGAGTGTTGGGATAGATCCATACCATCTTTCCTATCGGGTTTTACTTGACCAACTCTTGTTCTCTTCCTACCTTGACACTATTAAAGTAAGCAAGGGGTAAATGTTATTTTCTTTCTTTTTTATAAGGGGAAAATGAGCGAGAGGTTTTTCACCTTTAAATAACAATGGGGGGGAATATGAACCGTAGGCAGTAAGGGTTATAGAGAAACATCATTCCAAAAACACTCTATGGGATACAGAGATCTCAAAACAGATATGAGCAGGAAAAACTCTGAAACGACTAATTAATCCAACAAATAACTTTCTCTTGACACAGTCACACAAGCAAAGAACTTTTTCGTTATAACTTTATAGAAACTACAATAAATGGTATGTTTTGTCACTTCAAAAATCTAATTTCATTAAAAGTACTACAGTTGGAAGTAGAAATAAAATAATAAAAATCGTAGCTAATTGCAAGATTTTTTTTTTGGCGCTGAAACAAAAATAATTGTGTTAGCTGAGGTAATTGAAATCTGTCACGAGATGAGACACTTTAAAAAGATCAATGATAAAAGTGGAAAGGAAGAAGTAATCTTTTAAAAAGACGTTGACTTCAACTTTGGTAGAGAGCTGAGATTGTTGCAATTAAATGTAGAATTTTTTATCTAATTTGGTGTCTTGTTAAATTAAATAACACAAGAGGTGTAAACCAAAAACTGTTGGACATTTTGACATTTTCAGTACGATTATTCTGAATTTCAATAGGGTTCTATATGAACACACAAGGCACCATATACCAAGTTCTATATTCCTATCTTAATTGTTATGCTAATTATCATTCTTACATAGAGACGACAACGACATCGACAGACAGACAGACGGATAATCGATTTTTCGGTCTCCTGAGGTCAGTAAAAATGTTCATCAGCACTTTTTACAATTACCAAACTTATACTATACCTCGTATACTGGTAAAACAGGTGATTTTCAAAATGGCGACAGTTTTAAATAGTCTTTTTTCGGTAGTTCCATTTAGGTTCTACTTATGCTATCTATAACTGTGCGTTTTTAGTAGTTTGAATATATAATTCAAGCCTAAGTGTGATTACGTTCAATACAAGGACATTCACAGTTAAAACAGCAGAAATGCTTGTTATAATCGTTCTAAACAGCACAGAACATGTTCATATATGATAAACTTCCTACACAATTAACACAATTAGGTGTTTCATTTATTAATAAACTTCCCAATTAAATTAAAAATTAACTTAATTATAAAATCATTAAAAACAGCCTGTTTAAAATCTTTAAAAACTGTTATGCAGCATGGTTTGGCTCCTTTTCTTTACACGGTTCGTTTATTTTATATAATTTATTTTATTAAATTTCAATGTTGCCTATTAAATTACTTTTGTTACATTTATGGTTTGTTTAGTTGTGCCGGTTGTTTAATTTAGTTCTTTATAAAATTATTAATTCATTTAAATATTTACATTAATACATTATAACGAAATAGAGGGCTCCCAAAAGGTCAGTGCTCGGCAGGCCATAAATTGTAAAGAGTTGAAAGGGTTGACAGCTAGAAAAACTATTCTAACATTAGTCACAGATCTCAAGAAGTCAAATAAACCATTCCAAAAGTCAATGCCTTCAACCGAAAATGTTTGAAATGGACCAATGAAATAAATTGCGTCACTCTCGAAATAACGTACAAGATTTAAAATAAGCCAATGAAGGATGAGGATCGGAAGAAAGCATTTGAAATTAGAACTTATATATAGGGGTGGAAGAGAGGCGCACGAGGTTCATTCTTTTTTATTGTTACTGATTGAAGGAGGGAGTTCTGGAGCAAGTGTTTCTTTAGTATAAAAGAAGATCGATTGTGAAAGATTTAGCCGAGATCAAACGTCAAAATAAAATAGTATCTGCGTCGTTTTTTTTTTTTTTTTTTTGTATAAGTATTAATAACTAAAACTTAGTTATTCTAGCTTCTGAATCACTAAAGATGGTGACTTCGTCGTAGAAACGCGTTTGAACAAATAAACGTAATATTTGTGAGATTTTCTATAAAGTATACAATCACACAATTCAAGCTCAATATTTATCTGTTTATTGATTGGTTTTGTTTTGTTTTTTAATGTCATGCACTGTTCCATTAAATTGTACATTTGTTGACTAGTTATACGGTCGAAAGAATAATAAAGAAATAAAATGAAATACAAGTTCAAAAGGAACACCAAAATAAATTTTTATTCCACAATGTCAACATTATCACCATTATAATAAATAAAAATAGTTTCCGTTCCGTTCCTTAGAGATAAGTATATATCTCTTGAATACTGTGTGCCACAAAAAGCAAGTCGTTAAAAGTTACAAGAAATAAGCAACACTCTTCATCCAGGGTCGATGATCTTTATATAAAAAAATCGTCCGCTTATCATACAAGGCTCAAGTCTAAACTTAAGCTTCATAATACTTACAGCAGGGGATTAAGTTTTATCCTTCAAGTGGGGTAAAAGTTTAGGGATAAAATCAGAAGAGGAAAGAAAAGAATATTTTAAAAGTTGAGTTCCAAATACGGACATGGTCAATGTGTTTTTAACAACTAAACTTGGGGAAACATTTATTGTGTAATCTTTACACGACATTTGTATTACAGGGATACGAGCTTAGGTTCAATAGAATTTCTTTTCCGTATGGGAAGTCGTTCTCAAGTGTTTGAGCTACACTGAGCTGAAACAGTGTTTTTTTGGAATGTCTGTTCTTGTTGTTTGTACAGTACTCTAACAGCCCACACGAGAGAACCGATTTTTATTAAACTAGAAATACATGCATACATTATCTATAACTATTTTTTCGATAACTTTAAATATTTATCTTGTTTAGTTACAAAATTGGCTGAAAATTTTCATCAAATTGTGCTAAAATATAACATTTAAACCCCCACATAAAACTTATTGGTTGCCATTTCTTCAACAATAGTTTAAAAAAATGAACATTCGTAAATCATTAAAGTACCTCAAAATAGGCACAAGCGATTTCGATAAAATTTTGGTTCAACGGGATTGTTTACAACAAAAAACACAAATTAAAGAATATTACGGTTTGCAACTTGGAAAATATCAAACTAAATCTTAACCGCTTTCGAGATATATTTTTTTTCTGTATATTTAGGGTGGGGGGAGGGTGTTTTCTCACACTTCTCGGTAAAAGAAAAACGACAAATTTAAAGCTATAAACTTCTCGGTCATCATCGCCTTATAAAAAAGACGAAAATAAAATAAAATAAAGACGCTTAGCCCTCGAATACACCAATAGCGTCAAAGCTCGGATAAATATAAGAATAGGTAACAAGAAGCATGATAGGAATCTGAACGAGAGATATATAACCCAATATTTCATGAAAAAGGTGTATATCCAGTTTTAGGTAACTCCGAATTTTCAAGCCTATACTCACTATAGGGGGAAACGGAGCTAGGGCCAGCGCCTTTTTAATGACACCTGTCAAATCTCCAACTGGAGGAGCGAAGCCCAACCTGTAGGCAGAAGCCGACACTCGAGAGGAAGTAAAGTTTTTGGTTGATTAGTGGTTGCAAGATCACCACAAACAGGTTAGTTTAGGTTAGATTATATATAAAGGTTAGCTAAAGACATATAATAACATCAGACAACATATAACACTAATATATTTACTCTCACCAGCTTGGGCTTCTTTTTGTTCCATTACGACAGGAAATACGACTATTCTGGGAATTCCTTGCTTCCTATCTCTACCGGCCCTCGCTCCGTCAAACGCAAAATCACATGGATTTTCCTCGTCGAATTTTGGGTCGCTGACCCTTGCTCCTATATTCTCACCCATGATGGGATTTAGTAAACAAAATGAAAAAAAAAAAATAAAAAAAATAAAAAAATTGATCAAAGTTCATTTTAGTTTACCAAGTTACTAATGGACCATAATTTATTTTGAGTTTTCGTTTATAAAAATTAGTGTAAGTTACTTTAGGTTTAAACCACATTTTCTCAAACTCGCTTCTACATATTTTGGGATAGTAGAACGTTTACGACTGCTCTACTGATTCACCGTCTCTTTATAACAGATAGTTACATAATATGTTAATAAACCAATACATTTGTTGATGCCATTAGAGAGGGCATTGAGTCACATTTTTATAAAAAGCGTAGAAAGAAAAAAACTGAGTTTAGGTGTTATTGTAGCGGTTCCCAAATATCTTCATTTTGTTATGATGTATAGTGTATAGGTGTGTAAAAAAATAAATAAATAACTTTTTGGTTTTGTTTGATAAAAAAGGTCCGCCATTATTAAAATGTTCAAAATAAAGACTTGGTTTTCTGACAAACTGGTAAAAGGTTAAATACATAATGTGTATACCAATATAGGACTTAATACCTTATCTACATATAAGATAAGATTTTGTTAATTTTCATTACTGTTGCAACCTAAGGTTCTTGGCGGAATTCCATGTTTAAAAATAATAAAACACAATTTTTTATTTTGTAACTTCCGCTTTTTATTAGTCTAGCCTACCAATGGTTTCGCCTCACGAAATGCAAAGGCATTGACGAGGCTGTATTACAGAAAGAAGAAAAATGAGAAACCGAGAACCTTAAAAACAATGCCTTAGCAGGCGAACCATTGGTCAGCTAGACTAATAAAAAGTGGAAGTTACAAAATAAAAAAAAGTGTTTTATTATTTTAAGATTTTGTTTGTAAAAAGACAACATGTCTGACAGACGGTAAACGAAGCGTATCTTAACTATAAACTCTTCTCTTATATTTAGCTTTAGAACCAGTATCCGAAATATTGCCATGCTATTTTAATCACCCTGTACATTACTACACGTATGTCCAAATATCTCGTTTGTCTGACTCCAAACTTGAAGTACATTTTCTTAATAAAGTAATATAAACTCTGCCTACCAAAGTACATTTCAACCGGAGCTTTCGTTATAAAACAAAGATAGCAGTCTTGATTAACGTTAAAAGACAATGATGGATTAAATTAGATCTCAAAATGCGAGAAAGAGGTTATCTTTGTAGACAAGAGTGATGGCAAAATAAAGTTAATGCCGAGCTTAAATCATACCATTTAAATCATCTCCGAACGGGGGTTCTCCAGGGATATGATATCCTTCACAAAGTATTACGATATTTCCATAGGAAAGTTGAGCTAGTAGGACAGCCCTTATAGTAATACACAACCTTAAGTATGGAATGTGTATCAATACTAATACTAAAACAACTTTTGACGGCTTCAATAATTATAATACAGAGTATAAATCAATATGGAACACTACTTTTACAAATTTAAACTTGCATATGTTTTTTTGGATTAGAGGTGCTTTCACTTTTTCTGTTTTCAATTTGGCAACCATTCTGAATTCGCCATCTTGAAATTGACTTTAAAATTTAAAATAGTAAACGGGATAAGTGATTGAACTGAACTAAATTTTCCATTCTTTAAACATTGTCACTTTCCTTACATCTCCCAATTTTCTCAAAAATATGTCCAAAATTTGACCCAAAGACTTACATGTTAAATAAGAAAGAATTAACAGTAATTGCTTAACATAAAATATTTATATACTAATTTCGAGCGAAACTGGTGTAAAATTCGTTATAGTTAATGAAACACTATAATTTCCACAACAATATATCACAATATAAAGATGCAGTTTCATTGACCAAGTCATCTTCGGTTGTTGTCACTAGTCCTGTGGAATTGCCGTGAGAGAGAGAGAGAGAGAGAGAGAGAGAGAGAGAGAGAGAGAGAGAGAGAGAGAGAGAGAGAGATGTATGGATGAGG
This sequence comes from Aphrophora alni, assembly GCA_963513935.1. Lineage (NCBI taxonomy): Eukaryota > Metazoa > Arthropoda > Insecta > Hemiptera > Aphrophoridae > Aphrophora > Aphrophora alni. The sequence goes on along the minus strand of OY740769.1, from coordinate 96,703,164 downwards.
GTAGTGATTACACGAGCAGCATCACTACCTTTCATGAGACCAGAGCCTGCTTGAGCCATTGCCTATAGTGAAATTACAAAAGATCCAGAGTGAAACTTTGTCGTTGCCGACAGAAAAACTCAAGATAAATATTCGCCAAACGACTTGTTTCGCCAGCTGGTTGGTAAGTTTTAGTCGAGGACATCTTTGGTAATGTTAGGAATTACATATTAGGATTAGAAAATATGGAAATAATGAGATGATTATTTAATTTCCATTATCATGGAATTCCATCATGTACCGACTGTTGTAACATTAAATTATATTGGGATTAGGTTAGATAAATGAGTTTTATTCTATGTTTCAGAACAACTAACGGAGTGTAAACAATACTTGCGACAAGTTATTGAGGGAACTACAAGGTTGCAACAATCAAACGCGTCACACATTGCTGGAAGCCATATATTTAGCCAACGTTGGGAGAAGATCAAGGTCAGACATTATCGACTGTCAGTTGTCCGACGGCCGGAGTTGCCGGGAGTGCAGACTCAGCAAGGCGTTATCAACTATCAATTATTGTCAACGGTCAAAGTTGCCGAGAGGAATCAATCAGCATCTTGATTCTGCAAGAGAATACTTCAGGAAAACCAGATCCTTTTGACGTCGTAATAATTTTTTAAATTATTATTTTTCGTACAAATACAAAATGGCCGACAGATGAATAATGAAGCTTTTTCGGACAATATGTCTATAGGGACTTTTCTATATATTGGTATCATAAAACCCTTCACGAAGTTAGGACACAAATTTTTGAATAAGCTGTATATACAGTCCAACATAAATATTATATTAAACTAAATATTCGTGATCTAGATAAAATAAATATTACACATTTTGTAATCGCTGAATTTCAGTAAATTCCCTCAAAGATTAAATGAAATAATCTGCTGTAAAAAAAAAATGTCATCATAAAATAAACAGTAAACAATAAGGTTGCTTCAATTCGTTGGAAGAGTAACCAAACTGACTATTGTTTATATTTTCCTCTAATTCTCATTGATGCGTACATAAATTATTTGAAGTTATATTGTATTCAGAGAAAAACACAAGAAACAAAATATGTATATTTGTACGTAGTACATTGCCAGTTGTCACATGTATTTTGTTTATTTTCCTATTGTTTGAAATTGTTAAAATACAAATTACTGTATATTTTGTTTTTGTTTTTGTTTTTTGCATGTTTTATTTTCAAGAGTCCATTTTTGACCATATAGGAAAATAGGGTGGCTTCAAAATAAGCCTAAATGAGAATTTTATTTGTACAGAGATTTTTGTTTTGCGTTTGAAAAATTTTTGTTTTTAACAGAAAGTTCCGATTCAATTGATTATTTTTCTTGTTTTTACATGATTGCTAGTGGTTTAACCCAGCTTCGCCAGGGAGTTCTTACTTATGTTATTCACGAATAAACGTTGAATATGATCTTGATTTCAAAATATTCGCAAACCCATGTTCTAGCACCTAATTGAGGAATCATACGCAAGACCCGAAAAATTATACTAATGAGTTAAATAAAGTATTTTTACAAAGTAGAAATTTACTCAGTTAACTGTACCTTTTTTCAAGATGATCCGGGGCTATAGGATTGTGTGGTAGTTAGAATATAAGGAAATAAACCTCAAAATATAAGAAGTAAAAGCTTTTCATTGAAAACATTCTATCTATATATAATACTTGTTTATAAACAACATTTTTCATTTTGTTATCTGGGGTATATATATATATATATATATAATTTTTTTTCGGATGCCCTATAATAATCTTTTATCTTCCAATGGATGCCCTAAGAAACAAAACGGAAACCATCTTCACGGATGGGCTATGGAGGACTATCACACCATATACTCCCTTTGATTGTACCGGGATTCGTCTTTGAGTTTTACCGGCACACACATTCCAGACTTCCTTTTATTAATAATTTTATTTTCTGTTGTACTCTGTTTTTGTAAAGTGTAAAAATAAAATTAATAATAATACATTTTATAATTCTGTTATAATATGAAACAGGAAGTGGTTACATATAAATGAAACTAAAAAAGGAAGAAATTATAAGAAGTTTAAAAAAAAATTGTATGACGTAAAATCTTTGAATAGGAAAAGTTTATATTTCATTGGAGGGTTTTTATTATACCCCATTATACATAATACAATTATTACAATTGCTAGCCAAAGCACGTGTGTACACGATTTTCAATTGTGAACGTTTTTAATTACAGCAATTTTTAAACGAAAACTTAATTTTTTTTAACTTGTAATTACAAGTTGTCTAGTTAGAAAGATCCTTCAAAATACTACAACGGTTGGACCCCGATTAAGATTCGTAACAATATAGTCTAATTAAAAACAGGACCTTTCATTCCACCTATAAAAATAATACACGTAATTCCAAAGGATAAAAAAGTAACGACTAATTTTAAAACGAAAATAATTATAATTTCTCTCCCTCGTGAATAACTTCATTAGTAATAAATATGGAAGCTTTGTGTGGTAACAGGTGAAGGAAATTGTACACCAGGATATTAATCTTAAGGATAATAGAACAGAAATGTAATTCAAAAATTACCTTTGCGGCTATATTTTTCAGTAGAAATAAATAATTGAGAATGTTAGTCCAAATATTTGATCAGAGTGACATTAGATTAGGTAGATTTATCAAAATAAAATAAAAAGAATGTTACCCAAATCCTTTTGAGTTTTTCAAATGTATTTCTTATAGAAGAAATGTTGTAGGAATGAGAAATGAAAATATTAGCAGCTTCGTAGACAAAAAAAAGCTAAGAAAAAATAATAGTTTGATAATTGGTAAGGCAGAATGCTACCAGCCCGTAGGTTCTCGTGGTTGTTCAGCACTACCATTTACCATTTCTTTCTATCGGCGTACATTGTAGTTGATTAACTGACCTGACAGGACAAGGTTCAAATTGTGTTTGTAAGTAAAACCAATGACCCTTATAATTTCACGCGCTTGTCTGTAAGTCGCAACCAATCTACACAGACAAAAAGATATATCATCTATATTTCAAACATTGGACTACATGCATTGTATTATTCAGGACAGATTATGAGGTAACAAAAAAGGATCATGGGGTAGTTATGGGGGGAACAACTAACGAGTTGTAAACATTGTTTCATATAATATTATGTGTGGAGAATAATATAAAATTACAAATTATTCTGATTACCAATATGTATGTTTATTTCACACAAAATTAATATGCTGGGCGCTAGAAAAAAGTTAAAGCCTCAGATATCATGTTCCTCTTAAATTAAACACTACGTGATCTACTTATGTGAAAAAAATAGATTTTTTAATTAAATTGCAATGCAAAATCTTTTTTGTATGACGAATACAACTTAATTTGACCGCGCAATGAAAAATACGTAGCGTATAAGTTTTAAAAGCTTTTTTTTTTAAGTTCGAGACAAACAATTCAATAGCCATTAAAATATAGATTTCTCTTTATTAGAGTCCGTAGGTAAAACCAAGGATCCCTATAATTTCATGCGCGTCTATTTGTAAGTCGTAACCAGTCTACATAAATATGATAAATCCTATTACTTCAAACTTTGCCTATATATTCTTTGAATTTTTCCACATATAGGAAAAATATAGCGGCAACAAAAAAAAAAAAAAAAAAAAAAAGATCTTGGGGTACTTAGGGTCAACAACTATCGAGTTGGAAAATATTATTTACACTTATTTTTTGTGTGGAGTATCAAAGTATATGTTATTCTGATTACAAATATGTTTGTTTATTTGATGAAGAAATTAATATATTGGCGGTAGACCGCTAAAGACACTTTGATTTTATACAAATAACTGTCTCTATATAACTACGGACTCTATATATTAAAAACCGATACACACAGAATAACGATTTTTATCTTGTGGTTTAAAGGCGAAAAACCTTGCGGTCATTATTGCCTTAAAAATAAAAGGAGAAAAAAAGCATAACAAAAAGGCCTTTAACTCTTGAATGTTCAACATGTTCAGGGACTGAAGAGAATAAGAGTTATCAATAGAGACCACATGGAAAAAAAGGGAGACCCGGGACAAGATGAAGATGGGTGGAGACTCAGCTGTAATAAGGAAAGAGGAACGGTTCTGAAGGAGAAGTGGTCAGGTTATAAAGTTGGGATGATAATGGCTTTCAAAGAAGGTGAAGACGGAGGATCTTCATAATAAGAGAAAGAGGAGAGTTGGCAGACAAAGGACAAGTTACCTAGGGATAGAAACACGCGAAATATCTATAAGTGAGTCCCTGAAGGGCAGAAAAATAGTACAATAATATTCTCACACAAGACAAAATTAAAAAAAAATTAAAGTAGGGAACTGGCTGCAATGATTTTGATAAAATGTAACTAAAATATATGCCCAAGAAGCAATAACAAGTGGTATTTATTGTTATTCCCTACTTCGAGAGTTATCTGTTAAAAAGGAAAAATTTGGAAAACAGCACATTGATTTTGGTGAAATTTTGGTAAAATGTGAACACGTAAAACTCAAATCGACTAAATAATATACAGTTCTTGAGTGATTTAAAAAAATAACAAACAAAAAAACAAAATCTAAATAAGTAAAACGTATCGATTTATTGACATTTATACAACATTTTGTACAATTTTAAGAGTGATCGTAAGAAATTAAAAGAGTAGAATGAATTAGAACATCAATCATACGAACAACCTATGATGACAAAATGGTTATAAACGTGTCAATACTAAAGAGACTTCAATATGTTCTTGGTGTGATGTAAACAGGACTGGTCTCTGGAACACGTGACTCGGGGCGATCACGTCGATCGTGTTACATCAAAGTGTTCGACACATGTGATCATTCTTTTTTTTATCAACTTAATAAATATTATCATTCAACTAAAAAGTGATCAGTAATTGAGAGAGTGACTTTTGACGCCTCTGTTGATAACCTCGATTTAAATAAATAAACAACTTAGATAAAAAATATACTTTTACAGACATTTTTATTTATGATAAATATATTTGATTAATTGCCCGATTAACAGACGTTTGACCTAGAAGTTATTATTAACGCGCAAATGTTGGTAATTATTAAAAAAATCTAAAATGTGTTTATTAATTAGCTAATTACGATCACCCTTACGAATATGTCAATCAAACAAACACCACCAATCTACTAACTAAAGTGACACTAATTTTAGCTTACTATACATTTATAAATGGATTTTGGTGAACTTTCAACGTAGGCTTGGTTTCGTTAGTTACAAATATCGATCAGTAAATATTAAATGAGAGGTCTTTTTTTTAATTAACCAAACCTAACCTAACCTTCACACTTACGTCGTGGAATTTCGACAGTAGCTCATTTACTGTAGCTTTAAAAACTGCATCTAATATTGCTCAAATATGTTTTAAAGACACTAAATAAAACAGTTTTAACTAATATCAAATTTATATTACATAACCTTAAAATTTTAACAACACAATAAGCAATAAACCACAGCATGTTATATGATTTTTAAGCATATTTCTCAAGTAAGCTTGATGTGGTTTGTTGTGGAGGTGGTTGGGTATTACGAGCAGGGAGGGCAGGAGAGGTTTTTGATTCGAAATTGTGGTAAATTTATGGTTCAGTTTTTGTTATCGCCGGGTACCGGGTTTCGGACTTTTGAAGGCCCGGATCGGGATGCAGTGCAGGGGATACCGCTGTAGATCCGGTGTATATTTGGGCGATGTGTAGTTGGTTTTATATATATATATATATATATATATATATATCCCCCGATTTAAAGCGGGTAAAATTACACATTTAGGGAAGATTACCTTGTTCATTTTTTAAATAAATCCTTCAACAGTTTCTCTTCTGCAGTTGAGCTTAGCGATTATAGTAGCTATATATCACATAAAACGCCCCTTCATTACGAGGTAAAGGATACAATTTTATGGATCAAACTTCTTCGTGGTGGATAGGTCGATGAGGTCTTGATAGGTGGATGAGTCAGGGCTTGCAAGTTCACCTGACTCGTCCCCTTTGGATTCTATTTGAGACTACTTTAAAAAACAACGTTTATAAAACTAGTCAAATGACATTAATGAGTTGAAACCACAGAAATTGTGCTACAAAATGTGAAAAAAGTTCTTGACATGCTACAAGATGTGATAAAAACAGCCTAGCTCATTATTAAAGTGGATAAGGGTAACGGTTAAAGCATTTACTGTATCTTCCATGAAATGAGTAATTTTGACCGCCATAAATCTGGGAAGGGGGATTTTAAAATATACTTAAATATATTTATGCTCTACGTTAGGAAAAGTCAAAATATTTATATGGTTCCATGAAATAAAGTCATTTCCATTAGGTACCACGTCCATAAGATAAAGCCAGAAAAAAATACATTTTATGATTTTGGGTCACCCTGTATATGGTACCTAATCTTTGGCTCACTCCGTAGATAAAGGATCTCGATTCCTACAAAACTAAACCTGTTAAATCTCTACCTAAATTAGAAACAAAAATACTAGTATTTTTTTTTTGAATACTCTAGATGTACCGCACAAGCCTATAAAGGCATAAAATTACCCCAAGGTGCAGGATTAGTTGACATTTCAAGGGCCTCTGGTGTCATTTTCAGTCGTAAGATATCTAAAATTCCTATCTTCATTAATAACCCGAATTAAAGTTCTCAAAAATATTTAATTTAATTATTAAAAGCGTTTTAACGACAACGTCGCCATACATGGTTTAAGTTATGATTTATTAGGTGTAATGAATGTGTCTTTAAGGATGAAGATATAGTCTTTGAAACGTGTTTGATAAAGGTTGATTTGTGTACGATTTATTAGTGTTATCAAATACAGATTAACACAACTCTATTCCTACTCAAAGAACTACTATAGTTTAAATTAATTAAAATATATACACAATATATTTTAATTAAACATTTAATAAACAAAGATAAGGATAAACCATATAGTATTACTATCACACTCTCAATAAACCAGCACCTAAAACAAAGCTTCTAAAACATTAAGAAATTTAGAGAATATTCATTTCCTCCCAAAGAGAATCTAATATTAATTCTATAAAACTGAAACAACAAAAACATCTCTGTAAGGACGCTTAGCAACCTGCAAGAAAGCAAGGTATTTCATTAGGTCGTGGAAGTTAGTCTTAATTAATTAAACCGGAACTCTGAATTGCTTTTTGATAAAACTTTGAAGAGGATTTCATTAACTTTAAAGTTAAAACGGGTTTAAATAAATTGTTGAAAATACAAAATAATATTTGCAGAAACGTATAAACTTTGTGTAAAAAAAAAGAAAAGTTATTGGATTATTTTTATTCGGACATTTGCCAACATTTGTGTATATAAAAACTAATACACAACATTTCGAGAGTATACATTAACTCTCGTTATCAAGTGATAAATATAGACCTGACCTTTAAAATTTTAGATATGATAAAATAAATTTGAGGTTAAATTAAATTTTGAGGGTAATACAATATTACTAGTCTTCAAAGTTGAATAAAATAACAGTAAAGTTTTTGCTATTATAATTTTGTCTCATTATTTTCCTTATAATTCTTAAGTAAATTGGACGGTTTTTAATATTTGAAAAGACGCCATTTTGGATAGGTGTAAGATAGTGACCTTTAGTTTGCGCGATTATTTTCCAGTATACAAGACCTTTAAATTGAAGTAATTACTCGATGGGGGTTTACAATTGAAAATTTTGAGTTGACCACCAAAACCTCCAATTTTTGGGCGGCATTTAATTTACATTATAATGACAAAATATGGTGATTTACACTAAAAACTGTTTTTAAAATTTGAGCTTTCTACCACTAAAGTTTCAAAGTAACTTGATCGTCCCGGGACTTTTTTCACACATGGACACACGTGGACTTTGAACCCATTTTTTAAATTTTCAGTTGAAACCAAAAATACAATTTTATACTACCTCTATTTGTGGAAAAGTAAAAACAGTCTTATATGGACACATGTTCAACCCTTAGGGATGAAAGAGCAGTTAGTTACATTAAGGGTTGTTTGCTTATATAACATCCCACGTCGTTTTAACAAATATACATTATTTCCTACATTTTTATCCATCGACGTACAGACATAATCCAAACTAGAACTCTCGTTAGTTATACATTTGTGTAAACCTAAAATCAACATCACGGTTCCTCTGTTACAAATAAAATTACGTACGTCTCATAAAAACTTCATTAACCTATCCTTATCGAAAAAACGTCTCAATAATAACGTCCTTAAGGCAAGGCGAGAGAGGCATGGTAGGCCGTACTCTGTTCTCTGAGGGGTGAGGGCGATTTCATCCCCTTGCCTGCCCTGCCGGGATGAACCCTCTACAGATCAATACCACTACACACCTAGCCAAATTTGAAAATATTTCTTCAGACCCACAACAAAAACTTGTACAAAATCTGCGCTATATTTGAAACAATATAATAAATAGATTTAATTCTGTGTAAATATGTTTTTTAGTATTTAATTATTTATACGACGCCCTACCTATACATTTTTACGTAGTTCAGATAAAGTTGTGTGATGGCTCAAATAAACAAAGATGAGTTTTCTTCAAATTAATCCGTGTTGCGATACCGTCTTTAAAAAAGTCACTTTTGGAAAATGTATTTGTTTAGCGCCTGTCGTATGTGTTCTACAGCCCACACTTGTTTACATATTTTAAACACATTTGGAATGTAGGCATATTTTAGCAATATTTTGGGATGTGTTTTTCATTTATTGATAACTGCAAATTTGTAAAAGACCATCACAAGAAAGAAAAAAAAACATAAAGTTATGATTTTCTCACAATCAGATCAAAGGATTTTGATAAAATTTTGCTCACACATATACATTTTAAGGAGCTAAACAAAACGTTTTTCATTCTCACAATATCTGTAATTATCGGTAAAAAGTTGAAATGAACTATGCTCGTCTTTTAATGACGTTTAAAATGCCAAGCCGCGTTTAATGTAAAGTGGACATGGATGGACCGTCGTCAAGTTCATGTATAGGCCTACAACAAACCAAATAACAGTATAGGGAATGGAGGGGATAAATCGAGCCCTCTTCATTCATGCTTTACAACTAGTACTGTATAAAAGGACAGGTGGGAGAATTACGGCAAGGTACTGGGAAATAATGGTGTGGGAATTTAATCATGCGCAATAGGTTTGTTCTTTTGCTTGTTGTATATCATAAATTATTCAATAACTTTTTGTTTCTAGTGCATTAGTTTAGGTCGATAACCGTTGAGACAATCGATCTTCTAGACGGCACGGCTTCCATAGTTAATGTTTATTTGTTGACAATTAACTTCTAAACTAATGGTTTTTGGTGTATGTGATAGCAACTAATAATGATTACTATCACAGTATTCAGTCTCTATACTACTCTTGTGCAAGTTATTGTACTTTAATTTTTGTAACAATTTTAATTTCTCTTCCTTCAAAACAATTAATTGAACCACAGTTTTACAATTGCGAATCCTTAGTTACACAGACAATGTATTTCACCCCATCCCCCATCTTAAACTACCCTGTATCTTCAGTACAGCCCCTAGCGCAACCATGACAACCGACCCAATACACCCCGTAGGCAGAAAAATGAGTTTTCATCAAAACATCACGGGTTGACACTTTGATTAAAACATAGAATTGTTTTACACCGCTGTTGTTCGTTGCGATTATAATGAAACGCGCCTTCAGGCGAAATTTCATTCCAATCCTAGTTCTCGGGAACAATCGAACACCTACCTTAATAAGGCAAGTTAATATATTCAACGATGATTTTTTTTTTTTCAAATTGTAACACAAAAAAGTTCTTTAATAATGACTTTCGTCTGTGCAGTGTTCTACGGCCAAATTCAAATCAAATTTGGTAGGTCGCTATAACTCAAGACTTCATTCATTTTTTTTAGATCTCTCCAATTTGGATCAATTTTCCATAAATAAAAAAATTCTATTTTTCACAAAATCTTCTTCAATAATTTAAATCAAATTTGTCTCAAGTGTAGCTGCTAAGACCTTTTCGATCGCCACCTTTTCAAAAATGAGGGTTCAGGAGTTAACGATAAACAAACAAAAACATCGGTCATGGGGCTATTAGCCTATAAAATATGTAATTTTACAAAATCGGTTTACGATTTCATTTAAATTGTAGTAAAATGTTTACATAAACTACCCAAACTACTGTATCGTGCATAATTAACGTTATGAAATGTACAAAATATCCAAAAACGTAGGCCTACACTTACCTTCGTCGCCGTCATTTAAACTTTACTTAAATTTATAATATTTACACTCACACAAGTGAAGCAAATCTAGCTATTTAACGTCACAATTTAACCAAAACATAGGGTCTACATTTTGGAATACGATATACTGCGTCCGACCCTGACTCTACTAGAGTAGTCGAGGGTTATGGGTCTTTATTTTATGTTCTATTTTTCATAATGCGATGATGACCGATAGGTTTTCGCCTTTAAAGAACAAGAAAAATAAATATTTATAAGCTATAGTATTTAGCAGTACAAATATGATTCTATATAAACAATCTCTCAGTCTCTTTAAAGTTCCATTTAGTAAGTTCTTTTGAACAATGAAAAATCAGATTAAGCAGATAAGAGTAACATCATTAAGTTCGAAAGTGATAACGGAAGTAGTATAAAAGTGTGTTGTCGCACTTCACCCTATCCCGGTGACAAACACTCCTTTAAAATCCTTTCTCGTACATGCTCCCTTGACAATAAGAAAAGGTGAAAAACACAAAGCTCTTAAAACTTGTTTCGTAATAAACTAGGGGGAGAGGGGAGGGAGAGAGAGGGGAGGGGAGGGAGAAGGTCAGTACCTTCACTCATGAAGCTTCACCAATAAAGATTGAGAAATACTTTATTAAATAAACAGTACATTAAGTTTATCACATACTCAAACAAAACCGAAGCTTAATTAATAATGTCACTGTCTCCGCAAAAGTAACAGGTTCGAAATTTATTGATAAAAAAACCGTGAAATATTTCAAATTCAGTCCAAATATTGAATATCGAAATGTGGTAAAATGTTAAAAGTTTAAAACCAAAACAATATGATAACTACTCAAACCAGCTCGAGTTTATCTCGCTTATTTATATATTACTATTATCCCAAAGACTTATACTGAGTAGCATAATGTAGCAATCCCGAGGTACCCATACAGTCTTTAATGTCTCTTTTATCTTCCCCATGAGGTCTCTCTTGACTAACTATTGTTCTCTTCTAACCCTGACGCTATTACAATTTTCGAGGACTAGAAATAAGTCTTCAAATGACGATGAAGGAGATGTTTTTCGACTTTAAATAGTAAGAAAATAATAAATACAGTACTGGAAAAGAAAGCAGTTGTTAAACATTATAATAAAATGAAGTCTATTACTGTTATCCAGATTAGGTGTAACTAGTTATTTGCAAATTGCCACCGATAGAGAAAATGTCTCTGTTCCTATAGTCCTTCCCCCTTTCAAAACGGAGTACAGATGTCAAGTTCATGTCTAATGACTAATCAACGTTCGCCATAGTCCTCGTATTCTGACTGGTCCATGATCGTACAAAATGGACGTTTATTCATATCTCAAGCCCACGACGCTTTTTCAGTTAATTTGCTTCCATTTTTTCAAACAATGACAACGTATATATATACAACATACAGTGTACACTGTACAGTGTACATATATACAACATCATTGTGTGGATGTCGTGAACTCTGTACTAACAATTTTTGAAAGTGTCTGAATTTAGATTTTCTTCAACCAGACTACAGCGTTTAATGCGGTCGTATCTGAAAGCTTGGTAAAAGAAGTCTAAGCACAACTTCTGACTCAATGAAGATAAAAAACCTCAAACATATCACTAGTCATTATAGACAAAATAATAATTGCTTTAATTATATTACCTACTGTCAAATAGAGTGGTTCTACGGTTAATTTCTTAATTTCTCCTTTTTTTGTTACTTTTAAGTTAATTACGTTAAATCTCTCTGGAGCCACGGAAGTTATCTACGACGGATGAGCCCCAAGTAACCAGAATGTCATGAGGAGGATGTGTAGCGCTCGGGAACTGTTACAAGACTCCATCAAGACCAACGCAAGGAATTTTCTCTAAGTTACAGAGGTTAACAATCCTAGAGAAGAGTATAGACTGAATAGCAAGACATCAGCCAAACAAACGGGAGGTTGGTGAATATGGTTGTGTAGAGTTAAGCGAACAAAAAACTCATCCTTACTTGGTTTCAGCTTTGTTGACAAAGTTTTCAAATGAAGCGTATTGCATTGTTTTATTGCAATGTCTTGTATATAGATTACACCTATTACTAAAACAATAACACAAGTCATTCAGTAGATTGATACACAATTTTATTGTTTATTTATGATATAAAAATAAACATTACTCACATTCCTTCAAATTTAATATTCTCTACTCTCTACACCCCTCCCCCTTTTACCCCATGGGGCCTTAACGTAAAACGGTAGCCTTTCTTTACTGAATTATATATGTATTTGACCGGACTTACTCTCAAACTTTAACTAGGATCCTTACGAAACCCCTGAAGTCTTCACATGTTACCTAGCCACCAGCAAACATCACTGTCACAAGTTTGTACTAGCATAAACCTGTCTCATCACCTACCTAGCAACTCCATTAATTCTAGATAATATCTCACTAAGAAGTGTCCAGTTCACTGTAAATCTTGCCTACTCAGTGAGAAATACTTAATTGCCATAAATGAAACATTTCCAAACTTCTGATACGAAATCCAATCTCTATGATTTTCTCTACTGACAAATAATCAACAAATAGGATGACTTAAAATTTTCTCCCTATTGAAATCTTTTAATAATACTTCATTTATTCATATGTAACCTTCACTCTCGATTTAGTCTTTTGTCACAGTTAGGCAACTAAAATCTGTGACCTAACATCTGTGAGAGACTAACATGACTAACATCTGTGAGCGATGTCCCCCCCCCCACATCTCCAAGATTACCCAGAGATAAGACTCATTAGGAATTGCCCTCTTCAGCAAAAGTCAGAACATAGAACCATAAAGACTCCACATATTATACATGATAGAAAATGTAAAGATACTTGAGTAAACACTTCATTTAAGACGAATATACAACCCATGAAATACTTCTTGCTAAATAGTAAAACTATATAAAAATCAAGATCGTAATATGCTGACAGAGATTCAATAACAACCACTCAACCGATTTTTCTCCAAATCAGTTAACTCACATAACCTGCGTCTCTATCAAGATTTGTGACGAGATCATCTATGGTAGTGAACATTATGTTTAGCAATTAAGTGTCACCATACACCAAGCTATGTAAACAGTGAAATGTTTGTAGAATTTACCTTTGCCGTGGAGTTGTTGCCTGTTGGAATCTGCTTTCAGGTTCTCAGCCGTGTGCACCAATTCGTCAAGCTGAGGCTTTTTTTGTTCCAGCTCCCGCAATACGTTCTGAAATATTAAAGATATATGAGAAACATATAAAGAAAGAAAAAAACTTGAAAGGAGAAGAGTGAAAATTGTGGACAAACGTAAATTTTAATTGGGCAGTACCGTTTTCTGCACATTAAAATTTTTAAACTTAAAAAACTAAAAAGTGTATTTGGATGTTTTGTTATTTAGGAAGCACATTTACTCCCCCCTCCCCCCAAGACACCTCAACCGAAAAGACGTTCTATCTACTTCCATTTTCTAATCTAAGTACCAGGTAACATAGTTCTAAATTCTTCATAAAGCACAGAACTTTCTTCGTTAGATCAATATTCTCTTTTGCTGCAGTACGTCACGGTTCACTAGTACGCTCGTGCAGTGTCCGAGTATTTGCCACAAAGCCTGCGTTCCAAACAATCATGGCTTGTACTCATGGTGTTACATGGTTCCTGAATGGTCCGTATCCTGTGACAAAGCTTCAAGACTTTGTACAGCGTGTTCGGATGTTATTATGTATTATTATTACCTTTTTAATTTCAGTAGAACAATTAGGACACTCGAATTAATTGTTCAACTCGAAATTAGGTAATTAATCTAAAAATTAATTATTAATATTACAACCTGGATGTTATAGACACATTATGTTTAAGTAAGTATGAATGTTACAATGAGTCGGAACATACTCTGAAAATGTTTTATGGTCTGTTCATAAATTAAAACGAAAAGTTATAAAGTTTTCAATTTTTACTGTCACCTTATGCAACACACGTTTGTATTTTTCGTCAACCTGGTGATGATACTTTTTCACTGCATGACAAGCAACGAATAGCAGAATTGATTTTGGGAGTAAACAAATGTATTTAAACAAAACATGTTGAAAGTAAATTTTATTACCATTCATTAAAAACAATTATCATTTTTTTATGAAAAACTTTGTATTTTATACAATAATCTGTATTTTTTACTTCTGCGTCAAAGATATTTCATATTAAGACATTTAATAAAGCTTTTATTTTTTATAAAACTGCCTGTAAAGAGTATACGGTTTTTCTCTGACGTCTTATTAAATTTAATAGAAAATTAGAGACCAAACCATAACAGTAGAACAATAACTCTTGTGTTTTCATCCATCATTTGCAAGATCTTGCATTTGGCAGACTTGCTTTTCATTTTACACAAATAGCATCGACAAATTTTGAAAAATACTCCAATTTTCAATTTATATGAAAAACAAATCATTACGACGATTGAAAGTTTTGACAACTTCAGTGTTTTCCTTCCTATTCATCTATAAATATAATATTGACGATTTAAAATATGTGTTTCTACATATCATAGTTTGAATGTTTATAAACAAACTAAGGTACCCGTTGCTCAAAATCAAGCAATATTTTGTAATATATATTTACTGTTGTAAATTTATTTTAAGTTTTATTGAAATAAAATTAATTACAAATAATAACTTCGACTGGCATCCTTAGTCCCCTGCTCATTTATAAGAATCAACGTTCTATTTCTCATTTTCCACGCATAATTTCATGAAGTTGCGGTGATAAACACGTTTTCGGTATAGGTTTCTGTTTCCTCTAATTGAAGGCATTGTTACTATTAAAAGTACAATGAGAAACACTTTGAAAAAAAAAATGCAAAATCTATTATTAACAAACTTAAAAAAAACTCATTTTAAAATATTCTATAAACTAGTAAAAACGAACTAGTAAATACAATAGTTTGTCAAAAAATAAATAATCATAACACAAATGTATATACAATTTTGTTTTTAGTTTGCTTTAAATTGATTTTTTTATATCATTAACTGCTGGTATTATTTGACGAGTGTAGTTTAAAACGTGTGTTTTTTTGTAAGAACAAATTTACACATAAACCGATGTTTAAGTTTATATGAACAAATTCTTATAATATCCGATGTTTTTAATTACAGGTATTCATAAATTCCTGAAAAAAATTAGCATGAGGTTAATGGTAAAAAATGTTCAACCCTTCTACTTTCCCTCCCTTATGTTTAATCTTTTTGGATATTGGGCGGAAACCACTTCAACCTGAGCCCTTTCAAACGACACTTTAACCGTAGAAATTTGTTTTAATCTGTAGAAGTTCTACTCACAGAAAACCCCCTAGCCTAATAAATAAGTATAGATTTCCATCTATTATTAGAGTTTATCTTAGTATTGGATAAAAAGTGATGAGATTGAAGACAGTGTGTGGTTATAGTTTTGGCCTGGTTACCGAGACTGATGTAAACACAGCCAGCTTGATAACCCGAGGGATCGTCTTGTTCACATAGTATCAACTACATACTGGAGCTGAGGTGTGAAGTTCTATTACAATCGGTTTTCAACTGACATGTTTGCACGTGTCAGACTGATTGACAATCCCATTGAATAGTATTTATGTTTGGTGGATTTATATTGGAAGTAGACTGATATATTAAAGATGGATGATAGTGTAAACTGTTATCCAGTTTAAATTTTTTTTAAATCTGGCAATAATTATCACCAACATAATAATTACATTATTCTCGATGTATAGGTGCAGCGAATCTACGTTCCATTTTCACAAACAATAAAATGTTCGTGTGTTGTTATTGTTTTTGCGAGCTAAATTCTGAAGATGTAACATAGACTCAGAAACTCGTAACGCAATGTTACAAGTATGTCACACGAGGCGGAGTGAGTATAAACTTGTGGTAAATATTTGTTTCAATTAGACTATTGTCTCTTATTATAGTAAAAGGTAATTTGTGCATAAAAGCTTACCATTTTCTATCTTTAGAATTGCAAACCACGGGAACCCTGACAAGAAGTGAAAGGTCTCTCGTATCAACAGCTAGTATTTTGAAATTGGAGATTATCAGTGACAAGGTTAGGAAGAGTTTTCAAAAATGATTCCTTTCGTTTTCCGGGTACTGGATAACTTAAGTACTTGGGAAACGTAGATAAGCTACAGCGAGAACTTATATAATAAAAGAAATCAGAGCAAGTTTGGCGACAGAAAATAGGTGCTAAGCTGCTTCGCAAGCTAGCTTTAGATAAAATAAAACATGTCAATAGAGCTTAAATTATCCATATATAAAAGTAGACTAAAACGTACTTGGCTCCAAAATATAGATTTTGACAACGAAAGAAGAAAATCGAATTAGTATATGGGAGCGAAAAATACTTAAAAAAATATTTGGAACAATAAAAAAGGATGTGCGGAGAATAAGAACAAATACAAAAATTAAGGCACTACCCCGCTATATGGTCAATGTTGGAAGATCCATAGTCTTCTAACACATTTAAATGTTAGATGAGGAGAAAGTACTTGAATTTCACATAGGAAGAGGATAGCTGAATCATGTTGAGAAGGATCTGAGGAGGCTGGGAGCGAGAGAGAGGTAATCGGTTGTTGTAGAAGCTACTGCTACAGCACCACTGGGTAATATTATATACCTTCTCTTCTTTCATCTATGAGACATAAATGTATGTTGAGGTTCTCATCTTTTCCTTGGTCGACTTAAATCTCTTCGCCCTATCGGTTAATAAGTTTTATTTTTATGTGTTAAGCCCGAAACATTCTATTTACATGATCATTCCAGTTCCATCTGGCTACCTGCATTTATGATTTATGCTAAATATGCACCTTTAATCTTATCATTTCTAAAAAATAATCTACCCTAAACAAGCCATTAGCCTTTAGCTCTCCGAAATACCATCTCCGTGGCTTCAATCTTATTCCTTCGGCATTATTTCCGTATCTCAAAATTCACGACCATAAATTAGTGTAGGCCTACCTACTGACGTCATAGTTTGGTGTAACTTTAACTGAGTTTCTTTACTTTTATGGAGGTTAAACTTTACTTTTTTTACGTCGTACAGAAAAAATATCTTTTGTTTTCTCTTTAGTTTTAAATTTAAAAGATTTTATTTCTTGTTAATGTTACAGTAATATGATCTGTAATGAGGTGACTTATGCGTTCCCTAAGTATAGGACTACTAAGATATTAACTTACAGTTATCTGCAATCTTATGAATCTTTAAAACGGAATGTAAATTAACAAAACTTCATTGCACGTAAATCTATCACACTAAGCTAACAAAAACTGTTTTTTTCCTAGTAAAATTGGTCCGACGATAAACGCTTCAAAAACAAATTAATTGGATTTTTTTAGGGGGTACTTTTTTGTTATGTCGAATTATGTGATAAAACGTACTCTTTAGACAAAATGTATTTTCCTTCATAATAATGCCAGGTTAGTTGCATCAACTAAACCTACATTAACAACAATATCAAGTTTCAACAAAGTCTATTCAATGGTTCTTGAGCGTTGTAAAAATGTAGGTGGAGACAAACAAGGAACAGAAACTGTTTAATTAGTATTAAAATTGTTTTAAAGAATTTTTTTAACTAGGCAAAAATAACAAAAAAATCAACAATAAACCTTTCCACGAGGATGATAAAAATAAATACGATTTTTGTATTAGAAATTCACTAAAAATCATTGGAACTTAAATCTTTAATTAAAGTATACGTAAACTATAAACTTCAAATAAAATCATCTCTAGATATCCCACAGGCTCTATTTAAACCAGAGGTTTAATTTCTACATTTCTATTCAAATTTGTATGAAATGGATGCGTGGAGGACTTCTGAGCGCATGTGTTACACTTTAATAGGCAAAGCATGGAGGGTGAACAGCCCCTGATGGAGAAGGGAGGTCGTGGAATTACCCCCCTGTCTAACGACTATACCTGTTATATTAAGGGATCCTTAGAGTGTATTTAAACATTTGCCTGCTGTGCTTGAAGATGTTGAGATTATCAACTAGCTATAAATACATCTGCTTCTAACTCGTAGCCATATATACTACCTCAAATAATAAGGAACATAGAAAATTAATAAAATGTTATTTCACTAGTGTCGTAAAACCAAAATATAATAAGATGAAGATGGCGATCAACGTTCATTTGCAGTTTTTGAAATTATTCCTTAATGGTAATTATCATTTATTTGCAAATGTTCACACTGATTTGGATCATTAAACTTCACACTTCAACATAATTTGAATAAAATTGGTGGAGTAGATTTTGAGATATAACTTCTTTTACAACGTCGAATTTTTTGATAATGACAAAATGGGGAATATGTCCCGAGATATGGCCACAATATAACTACATGTCAAGTTTCATTAAAATCTGTCCACTTGTTTAGGCTGTACAGCACTCCACAGACGATATAGACAGACGGACATCAATCCTAAAATGACTTTATGAACTCAGAAAACCACCAAACTTAACATCCTCCCTATAAATATGATAATAAAAACAATAACACTGTAATATATAGTAAAATTAAAACAGGTTTTAATATCATTTTGAAATACGGGAGTGTCCCACGAAGATTTTTTGAATTAATAAGTAGAACATTTTGGGACACTCTACAAACTTGATACTTTACAGTTATGTTACATAGATATGTAAAAAAGTACCCTCTAGTTTAATTTTTTTATGGTTAATCAAAACAAAATGTCGGAATAACAAAATAATGTCCCTTTTCACCAAAATTATTTTAATACAAATTACAAATATATAACATTACAAATTTGTTGAAAAATATCAGTAATAAACTATTAATGATCCAAACATGATCCAAACCAAATATCCAAAACCATAAATTTGACCTTTATTGATGTCCAATGATAGCAACGAAACAAAAAGAGTCATAAGAGTCATCAACTCCTCTTCAATCAGCCTCATTAAATCATCATCTGTTGCCATAACGTGAGAATAAAATTTTACTTTCAAAAAACCTCGTAGGACAAAATCGCATAGTCAAGCCTAGGGATCTTGGAGATCAGTCCATGCAGTTGCTACCACCACCTATCCAACGGTTGGGAAAATCTCGTACTAAAACTGCTTTGGCCATATTAGCATAATGAAGAGGAGCTTCATCCTGTTGGAAAAGACTTCCCTCATCTTCGGCTGAGTAAGATGAGGAACTATGTGATGTTATTCAGTAGCGGATGGAATTTTTCTAATGCCTGTTTGGAGATTTTAGTAAAGTAACACATGCAATCTCTTCATTATGTGTCTTAGAAAATCTATATTATTTCTTTGAAACCGAGCCAGTTTCTAGTAGCACAGTTTTCCATTTATGAATATATTTTCTTGATGGAGGAAACACATTTGGGTAGGTTCTTTGAAAACACCTTATCACTTCAATTGTTTTTTTTCAAAAGCAAGAACAACAGTTCTTAAATGAAAAATTCATTGTTTCGAGGTTAGATATCACACATAAACTTATTGAACACAACTACCAAATTGTTTATTGTTGTGTGTTAACAAAACAACAGCTGATCGAGATTCAAAAGATGGCAATGCACATTTTAATTGCATTGCATTGTGGGAGAAAGTGGTTCTATCCAGAAGATAATATCTTTTTGATTAGATTGACCATAATAAATGAAACTAGAGGGTATATAATCTATATAACATAACTGTAAAGTATCAAGTTTGTAGAGTGTTGCGGTATATTAATTTAAAAATAAGTGTTCTCTTCGTAGGACACTCATTCTATAGTATATAATGAGAAAATCACAATTAGCCAAGTTCTTCAGCCGAAACAACATATTTGAAAATTTCAAAATGGCAACCATTTTAAAAACTTTCTAAGGAATACCTTTTAACCCGTAGATCATATAATAGGCCTATAGGCCACCGAATATTTCCCGCCATCAAAATAAAACTTACCAAAACAAAATAACAAACTTAAAAACTTAAAACTTATAAATTACAAAGATTACTTCTAAAATCTGCTGAAGTTTATGTTACAGTAACCGTACATTGAACTCCATCATGTTCCTGTCTCGACCTAAATGACGTACTTGCCTCTCAATAGTGCTCCAAAGTTAGTGTAACCTAATTTTCTCAACTATTGTCTACTAAAATATCCCCGTAAGCGTTGCATTCCATTTAAACTTGTTAAACTAGAAGCGACCACTACAGTTGAAAGTTCTATGTCCTCGGGGTAGTAGCTATTCTATTATTTAAAAAATGCTCTAACTGAGTGCTTAATTATCCACTTAAATTTCATAATCCCTCAATTATTACATTCAGTACACTTTTTTAAAATAAATAAAAACTAATATACAATTTTCAAACGTAATATTTAATTTAAAATGGCATCATTTTATCACAAAGTAAAATCTCCGATGATTTGCAATATCTTGGATAATAAACGTTACAACATTTTTAATAAGTTTAAACATTAGCGCAAATAATAAATTTAAAAGTTAATACTAAAACTGGCGTCTACAGAAAAGGATTTCCTAGGACGATTTACACGGTGTTCAAGGCTGGACGGAGTGAGATATGAGATAGAATTCCAAAATTATATAAATCACTATGTACGTAATTGACTTGTTGGTATAGACTTGTTCGAGGAAGAAACTGGGGATTGTTGCCAGTGGGAAAAAAAAGAAGAAGGGAAAGATCGCTAATATGGATGAGGAAAAACAATGAAGGGGAATGGAGGATGAAAAATGAGAAGCTAGTGAAATAAGTGAAAGTGTAATAAAGAAGATTCGGAGAAAAAATGTCCGAGTATGGAAAACCTGTTTATATGACAAAAAGTAAGGCGTCAAAGTTTGGGAGATGATTCTGCATTCCAAATAATAAAAAGGGTTCAAAAATGTTCAGTGTTCAGACTATCTTGTTTTTCTTTTTTCACTAACAATATATTTCATCTTTTCATCGCCTTAAAAAAAGGAAGAAAAGTACACAAAATAAAGACTCTGGAACAGAATCAGGGTCGGTAAAGGGCAAGACTTGGTCAAGAGAGACTTGATAAATAAGGTGAAAAAGAGGAATCTAACCCAAGACTTCATAAAAGAAGAAGTAGATCCAGCTAGGTCCTTGGGTATTTGAAAACCCGAAATCATTAAGATGAACCCCTGAGTGTCACACAATAGCACGACGCATTGAGATATCGAAACTTTGCACAATACTATTCTTTCCCAGTGATACACAAAATCTTACAATTTTTCATTTAACCGTTTCTAAATGCCGTTTAAAATGTTAATGATAAATATTTTGTATATCGTTCACATTACAAAGTAATTAAAAGGCACAAAATATTATGATAGCCGGAATATTGCTATCTAAAATGTTTTTAAAAATAGTAATTCTTGCTTACTAGAAAACACAAGGGCTGTTCGTGATCTTCCAGCACTTTAAAAAGTTGACTGCGAGCATTGGATGGCCAAGAAAAGCTCTGAACTATCGAGAATTATGTTTTGTAACGATATTTCAACGTAGCCTACAATCAAAGTAAATATCACCTTGCTTAACATTAAAGCGTTAATAGTAAAATCAATGTTTTCAAGATATTTGGCATACAAATGTTAAGTGAAATATTATAAGATTTTGTGGTTCACTGGAAACGGTATATAAATTCGATTTGGAGTTATAAATAATACGTGTTTTATTCCTCATGTCTTTTCAAAAATACAAAAACGCAAATTACATAATGACTTTACTTGGATTATAATTTACTTTTGAAGAAAATGTTTAAAAAGACAGAATAAAAACGATGTTTTTGGATATTTGTTTTTTGGAGTTTTTTTTCTTCTTTTATTTTTATATATCACCTCTCAATGTTGTTACATTTATTGTGAAACACCTTGTACATTGTTATAGGATAATTAATTATTCTAATTATTTCTATTTCCTTTATGAAAACCCCTACACGGAAGACAATGATGTATATTGAGTGTGACTACAGTCGGTACTCGGTGAAATTCCATAATAAGGCAAAACAAAAATGAAAAAGCACTTATAATTTCACAAAAAAACAATTTATTGCTACAGCTGTTTCGCCGTTAGGCATCGTCAGACAACTGAAAGTGGTTCCTTAAAGTTCCAACTGAAAAATTTTAAAATCCTTAAAGTTGTCTGACGATGCCTAACGGCGAAACAGCTGTAGCAATAAATTGTTTTTTTGTGAAATTATAAGTGCTTTTTCATTTTTGTTTTGTCTTACAATGATGTATGTTCCATTGGACTCATTTGGCAACTCTTTTTGCTCACTGTATGTGTGAGCGCTCGCGCGCGCGTGTGTGTGTGTGTTACTAAACGTGATAACGCTTGTAATGTTTGTTCATTTCTGTATTTGTTTAAGTATGTGTGTTTTTTGTTTTTTCCTAAGCATGGTTTTTATGAAATATTGTTTTCTACCCAAAAAAAAAAATAGGTTCGTAAATTGCTAAATTGCGTATCATTTTAACAATTTAAATATTTTTATTTGGGTTTAATATAACA
The DNA here is from genome assembly GCA_963513935.1 of Aphrophora alni. NCBI lineage: Eukaryota > Metazoa > Arthropoda > Insecta > Hemiptera > Aphrophoridae > Aphrophora > Aphrophora alni. Next base: position 96,680,325 of record OY740769.1, on the reverse strand, counting down.
CTTTAGAAAGGATTTAAAAAAAATCAATAAAAAAGAGATTTATTCTTAAAAAACACAATTCCTAAGAAAAAATACTTCAAATTTAGAAGAAAAACCGCTTAATTAACAGTCTGAAATTTAATTTTATTTCTCTTAAATTTAATTATGTTTAACTATTCAAAGTTTTTACAAGAAAACATACTTAGAAATTTTCAAAACACAAACATTTCTCGTTAGTTTCCTTCTGATATAGGTTCTACATATGTCTTTAGTTGCACTTTTTGTACAGATTAATGATTTTCACATATTACAATTGATTAATAAAACAATAAAAATGATAATAATAAAAATACATAAAATTCTCGTCTTATCGTCCCACCGAATGTTATTTGTATAAACAGTATTTTTTTATTTTAAAATCGTTTACGCGTGATACAATTTTTTTAATTTAATAAAAACAAAAAAACGCTAAAAAAAAATTAAAAAAGACGATAATATTTTTCATTGCTTTTAAAAGTATAATTGAATTATTACAATCTTGTAACAAATCCAATTAAGATTTGGATTCGCACAAAGAGGTAAACTTTTCCTTTTATAATGTTTTTATGGCAGAGAAAATAGCATCGATATAATAAAAGGAAAAGAAAATGAAAATCTAGAGAAGAATTATCTATTAGACGTGAAAGTTGAAATGTATTTCTTTAGATCAAAATATAATGTCTTTGTTTGATTTGTTCAGAATAAAATCAATCAACGGAAGGAATTGTTTGATGAAATCCGTCAATTTGGAAGCTGACTCACAGAATTAACTAAATGATCAAACAAATACAAAATAAACGTAAATGTATCTATGTTGGAATTCAGAAAGCATAAAACAGCTTCTGGAAAAAATGAGAATTTGGGATAATGATATGTAGGGAAACTAAAAAATCTAAAGAAACCGTGCAAAAACGTACCGAGTACGGGTTGGTGGATCTACACCTTTCCTCATTTACTTTTGGGTTAGAACACTTTTTTCTTCCTTTTTGTTATAAACAACAAGAAACGTTTATTGAAAATCAAAATTTAAACCATACAAAACTCCTTATAAAAAATGTCAGTTGATTAGCTGTCAGTAACAAAATGAAAACCAACATGAACGGGAACAAGAGATTTCATAGAATATGTTTAATAATATTTATATGCAGTATAATCCTTAATAGTGGTACTATTATTGAATTATTCGAAATATTTCGCACTAGTTTATGTCACTAAAATTTGAATGAAATCCGTACAGCCGATTTTGAGGAATAACATCTTTTAAAACATCTCCATGGCCAATTTTGGAGTTACGTTTTAGTCAAATTAATCAAAATAGAGCCGATTTTGAGGAAACGATAACTTGAGGTACCCGCAAATTTTTTGTTATCAAAATATCCAACTAGGCTATACTAAATTTGATTAATATCTATACACGTATTTAGGTTGTATAAGGGTGAGACTTCATTCCCAAAAGTAAAGAGAAAGCGGGTAATGTCCAAAAAAAATGTTTTAAGAATAATCTCTGTCTGCCTGTCGTATGTACAGTGCTTTACATCTCACACAAGTGGCGGATTTCAATCAAATTTACTATGCGGGTATATTTTAACCATATTCCGAAGAAAATTTTTTTTGTTCTCATTTTTTGATAAATAAAAATTTGGGAGTAGTTGCTCTAGGGAAAAAGAAACACATTAAATTGCTCAAGTATAATATCTAATCGCTACCTTTCCAAAAAAGCCAATTTTTGAGTTGTTACAAAACCAAACAAAAATTATTGTTATAGGGTGTTATAAAATACCGAATTCCACAAAATCTGTTTTAATGATTTCATTCTAATTTTAGTGAAATGTGATAATTAATGTCCCACACACGTGTGCAAAATCGCAAGTAAAACATTTTTGAATCTCACGTATTATTAGCCAAAAACAAATATATATATATATAAACTAACATTATACCACGGAGTATTTGTTATCGCACGAAGGAAGCAAGTTTTCCAAGACGGTTCATTTTGAACTCACTTTATTGGGGATGATTAATTTTGATTCCTTATTTGGTTTGGGAATATGCGAGTTAGAAAATTTGTGCGATGTTTTAATTAAGTAATCACTCAACACAAGTTTGGACGTCACTGGATGCAAATTTTAAACTTATACTTTTTAATATCTCGTTTAAATGCTGACATCGTATTGTTATTTTAATTTCTATCTCAGTTATTCCTCAATAAGACCAAGATATTCTTCACTCATTACATGTTCTCTATATGAAATAACTTCTGAAAATGTAAAAGAGTGTTTAAAATAAAGTGAATTTTTAAACTACACCACAAAGGTTTACGAAAGCTCAAATTTTAACCTCTTCTCCCCTTACAAAGAGGTGAAATAAATATTTGCACTCAAGTTCTTCCAGAAGAGTAAATAGGAAAGTTTCAAAGTTTTGTTTCATTCTTTTTGGCATTTTATCGTTGCTTTAAATCCAAAGAATGCCGGAATCCGACCATTGGAATAAAAATTACAACAAAGAACAATTCAAAAGGTTCTCAAATATTTTAATCCGTAACTTGTTCGTTTGTCCATACAAATTAAGAACCGTACATACTTTAGAAACAATTAAGCTACTTAAAAATCTTTTTTAGTGGACCAATGAACATATTTCTAAAATACGCGGAAAGTACTTAGACAGTTATGTGATGGGTCTAAATATAGAAGTGGTTATACTTTTTAGATTGTAATTTTTCAGTGGAAAAAAAGTGATCTGAGTAGGGAAAACATTATTTGTTCCTAAGAAGGAAGGTATATAGTAGACGTTAAAAAAAACTCCGAAAATTACAAGTTACCTTACAGTAAACATTTACCCGATTTTGATTTGAATTTGACATAAAATTACAATATTATACAGTTTAAAATATAATAATAACAATTCTTATCTACACTTGCCTTTTCATTCTCATAGTGCGTGGGCCTACAAGACATTGTGGTGTCCGGTCAATTGCGGACAACAGGGACTACTGCTACCTGACAAGGGTTTTACAGGTACAACAGGTACAAACAGAATTCCCGTTCAAAGCAGCGTTGTGACTATCAATTGATTGTAAGAACGAAACACATGGTTTCTAAACAGTATAATGTAATAGAGATTTGTAATGAGATTACATTTGTTAAACGTTGTTATTCTCGCGCGAAGGAGCTGGTAAGCGGGAAACGAGCCGAGGTAGGCTCGCTTTCTCCCCACTATGAGTCACAGGAAACTGCCATATATTTTAAGATTATTCACACAGTGCAACAAGCCAGGCCCGTAGACCCTATATAAAGGGCTGAGCCATTTCGCCAGTCCGCGAGGTTCCGAGGTCAAGTGGGCCGTGACGTCACCACTTTTGGAGTTTAAATTCCAGTTATAAGGAAATTAGATGAGTTTTGGAAGATAGAAGAATTATAGGAAATCGACCGAGTTTTTGGCAACATAGACAGGTTTTGCAAGTCAAAGATATGTATATTTTTGTATATTTATGTATATAGAAGTATACTTTTTGTATATTTTCGAGTTTAAATTCCATAAAATGAAATTTTGGACTATAGAAAAATCATAGAAAATCGTCAGTCCACAGCCTGTGTAAAGTGTGATGGAAATCAGTCTTAAAAACCTGTGTATATCAAAGCTGTTGTTGTATTAGTCACATTACTTCTTTATTTTTCCAGAAGATAGTGTCCGCAGAAATAGATAACTTACTTAGATTTGCTGGTAGGCACTTTACAATGATCAAGTAACCAAACCAAGCAACACGGAGAAAACAAACACATCACACCGAACATCAAACCATTTCAGTTAAACTCACATAACTACATTTAGTATCCTCACTTAGAAATATACTTAACACACGATCATACTTATTGAAGTACAATGAACGCGGTTAATAACTGCAATAAAAATCATAACCTAAAAATATGAACGTGAGTTGTCGGTAAACTAATTCGAATGGCGTTGTGAAACATTGCTTGCTTGTAGTTCAAGATATAAGATATAGATAAGGTATTGACCAGATAAAACGCACAAGACAAAATAATAAACATTGTAAACTAATGAATACAGGTGTCCTTTAAAAGTATAATATACGGAAAATTTATATTGCAAAGAAAATATATTTACCTACACTTTTAAGAAAACAAAGAAAACAAAGTTGAAATAAATGATGTAGAACATTACAATTACTTTTTAAACTAAAGTAAAATCGTTGGAAACTATCTGTAAATAGTTGGGCCTATTAAATTACTAATATTTCAATCATTATATAGGAATAATTTGGACGGAAGTCAGGGTTCATTTACTTTTTTTTTTTAATGTATTTACAAAACGTAATTTTCTTTTACTTCACCAAACTTTGATCGATTTCACTCGGATATTTAACTTTTGAAGACAACGTCCGTGGTCAGTTTTTAATATTTATAGTTGACTACCTAAAATAATTAGAAATTTAGTTAATGGAGTTTAATTAAATTTTAGAAAAATCATTTTATAAATAGAGAAATTCTAAATAGTCTGATTCCTAAACCACTCATAAGTCCACGAGATATCCACTCACTATCCCATCCATCCATAATAAGATGGGATTATCCATTTGACTTATATGGCACAATTTTTTGCTTATATCGCAATTTATAATCCAAATTTCGTAAGTAGGCAATTGTTCATTTTAAGCAGTTTTGAAACCTCCATCCCCAGGTCAAGATAACATAACCTCAAAAATAGCCAAAATCCGTAATAACAGCTGTTTTTATCGGAATATTTGTTAAATTCTAGCGTAAAAAGTAAGTAAATTCGTTGAATATAACTGAAAAAAAATGTTTGCATAATTTCAAAAGTGCAGCCAGTTGAAACAATTTTTTTGGTGCATAAAAGTAAGTCTGTAATTGGAACTTGTGCAACAGCGAGCTGTATATATCAATGCCAAGGTCGAGTTCGGCATAGAGAGAATATACTAAATAAATTCATGTACCAGTTTCTTTATGAGATTTGTATAAACGTACTAATTACGAATTGTTTATTTTTTGTTGCAACATTCGCTTCGATGTTTCGTCTTTCCTTCAAGTTAAAACCCGATAAAAGGACAAAAGAGAATAAAACAAAGCGGTGGAACGTTCCTATTTGCTTTCTGGAGTAACTTTGAGAGTGCAAATATTTACCCCCTCTCTTTGTAAGTAGAGAATAGGGTGGGACTATATACCATCGTTGTGGGAACTTTAAAAGTTCTTTATTTATATTGAAATTACTTCGGATAAAACTTTTGTAAACTTGTTGTTTTTAAGGAAATAATTTGAAGGATAACAAACTTCCTATGAATTGTTTAAATGGAGGAATGTCTGTATTTAGGACGAGGACGTCCAATTTGTGACAATGTCACTTCGCACGGGCGCAACTGTTGAGCTGTACTTGCCTTCAGCACGCTTTGCTTTACGGCGGGGAACAGCTGACCGGAACTAGCTGTTAAGTAGATCACGCTAGAAAAGGAGCAGAGTAGTGCCTGCGCTTTTCGATGTGTGTTAGAGGCTCTCGTATTAATTTTAGTTATATTACATCATAATGACATTTTAAATGTTTTCGACACACTACATATATTGAAATTTCCTCTAGGGGGCGTGGTAACCCCGAGATATCGTAGCTTAATCAACTTTTAGTCTTTGATTACTCTCTTGACCAAATTTTGTTCTCTTCTGACTCTGACGTTTAGAGTATTCGAGGGCTAGAGGTCTTTACTTTACTTTCTCTTCTTATTTTTCCATAAAACGATTATGAATGACAGGTTTTCTGCCTTTAAATGACAAGAAAAACTGGATTGAACTTTGCGGGCTAAATTTTTATAACATTTGTATGACGTTTGCTTACCATTTGTGACAGCAATGTTACAATAAACGCTAGCCTATGTCTACAATTTGGCAACGATAACGTTTTACCCCATTTTGAGGTTCTAAACAGTCACTTCACTTCTGCCCTTGCACCAATGGGTAACCAGCTTTTTGAAAAGATTAATTTAATTTATAATAGATTAACAAATCAAAGCTAATTACTAATTAAACATCCATACAACACAATAACTGATTGAGACATGGGCTGAACTTAAGTTATTCACAAATTGTCAGTTAAAATGATCAATTTACGCGTCAGTGTTGGGGATTGGGCCTCCTAAATAATGTAGAACATCATGACCCCCGATTAATTAAACAGCCTTGGAGAAATTTGTATATTAAATAGTTAAACCAAAAATTAAAACATGACTGCTCTATAGAACACGACCGTCTGGCTGTTAGGAAGAATATCTACTCGTAATTTCCCCTACACAATCAGCTGTTGCCTGCTAAAGACAGTCTGTAGGTGGCTAACTCAACGCAGTAACAATTTGTTCAAATTTAGTACAGAGGTTCCCGTTATTATTTTACAAATTCTTTAACCTTCATATAAATTGCAATCTTTTAAAAAATATTAAATTAGCATAAATACGTGTCTATTAAAAATAATTTCCGCAAATTTCATAAAAATTCAAATCTTTTTGTTGAGATATCAATTAAGAAACGAAAACTTCAATTTTTTATTTGTTTGTATTTTTAGGTTATGTAACACACTTGTATTGATCTATATTACCTAGTTTTTTAAAGGGATGTACAGGGAAGAAATAGCAATTTGCTTACCTCCGATCCGACCTGGAGATGTTTAAGAATACATCAAAGAAAGACGCCTTTTCTATGTAAAAGTAAAAACCGAAATGGCTTCCGCTCGTGGTCTATAGTACTACGATTCCTAGAATAAGTTGAAAGAATAATGTTTCTTATTATTTTCAATTTCCTGTAATATCGCTCCCCTTGTGAACAGTAAGAACTCTTGTAAATCAAAATATACTTCACAACTGAGGTTAAAGTTGAGTGGGAAGAAAAACAATTCCACTTCAACTGTAAAAAAAACATTATTTAAATAGAAACGAAATCTAAAACTAACGCAATCTAATCAATAACTTGGGTGAGACGAAGTGGGCGAGACGTGTCGATAGGAATTGCCAGACATACAAATGAACACAACCTTGTAATTTGTCTATTGAAGTAAATTATCGCAGCGACACTAAGGGTAATTGGAGGGGTGTGGTCAGGCATTCCCACCCCGCACCCCCTTTTCTTTCACTGGCCAAGTACCTTGTTTTTGCGTCTCTTGAAACTTGTGAAAATTATTTGACAATTAAATCCGACCCAGATGAAACCGCCTCGGGTTTTACATTTGTCACGGAGAACATCTTATTAACACTTTATAAAAGAGATTTGGGAAGATTGTCTCAAATAATCGATCCAAATATATTGCACCAGCTTTCCCCCACATTTTATTATTAAAAAAAAAAAAAAAAATAGTTGTCTACCCCATAAATGCCTTTACAGTAATTTTAGATGAGAGAAAAAAAAGTTATAGACATTTTTACGTTTTACCAAAATGTGATTAAAATAAATTATTTTATAATATTACTTTGAATCAATCGTGAGACGTCGTTGTTTGCGTGGATGTACGACGCGTTTCGAAACATATGTTTCATCATCAGGTGCGTAAAAGCGAAGCCACACGACGGGAACTATTAGATATAATTTTTCTTACATTTAACTTGGTACAATAAAATAAACTTGTACAAAAAATAAGTTTTTTATCACGGAATTCCCTCCGTATTTCTTACGGTACTTCAGTTTCCTCCTTATTTAAAAAGAGCCTAAGTCCTCTTCTTTGATCTCATAAACTAGTCCACAGCATGAATCGTATTTAAAAAAAAAAATTCCTAAAATTAATTTGTTTTTACTTGCAATGTGGCACTTTAGGTTAGGTTAGGTGAGATGAGGTGTCGAGAAGTAAGAGTAAGGATGTAGTTAAAGGAGTGGAAAGAAGTTGAGATCAAACAAAGTGGCAGCGTTTGAAGTGTTGTCATGGTTCATCCTTAGAAGAGGTTTCCACATAAGATCCTGGGTAACCCGTTGATACCACTTGCTCTTAAGCAATAGTATAGGATTATAGGCTGCCGTGAGTCTACTACCGGGATGTGCATAAAGCATTCTCAACGGCTCTTCGGAATAAAGAAAAGGTTAAGTTAGGTTATGTCATTAATCTTCATATTTCACAAAAATTTAAACTAAATCGGTATAGAGGACTTTTTAAAAATTAGAGAAGTATTACAGCTCCGTGGAAATTAGTTTTCCACAACTCTCGAACCGGAAATTAGTGGGGGGAGGCGATCGTTACAGTTTTGTTTGTGTCTTTAGAGTTCACATTCTAATACACTTGATTAAAATCTTAGACCAAATTTTGAAAAAAATAAACTTTGCCTTATAACAAGTTTTACCCTACAATTTTGAGTTATCGACTAAATGAAAAGAAAATCTCGAGATATATCCAAAAATGACCACATATCAAACTATATCAAAATAGGTACAAACATTTGGGCTGAACGAACATAATTTTAAAAGTATTTTTTGTTTGTAATTTCATACAGGTGTTTAATGCGTTTGAAGTTTTAAGTACATCGGACGTTTTAACCCAGGTCAAAATTTTAAAATGCCTAAATTACAACCACAAGTCAGTAAAACAGTTAGTTACTTTGCGATTTCAATCCTTGCTGAGAAAACTACGTTCTAACTAAATTGTATTACAAAATTTTATCAAATACTGCAATACCAGTCAAGTTCGATATTTAGCTATTTATAATGTTTAGTCATGTGTGAAACAAAACAAACAACAGACTATATTTGTTAAGCACTTAATATTGGACTTGGAGAGAGCAGAGCACGTGGTGAGGGAGAGGGGAGTACGGAGAGCATAAGGGCGTGTATATTAAATGTCAAAGAGAAATCGATTCAGTCAAACACAAGAATCGTAATCGATTGATAAATCGCTCTGATTCATATCTGTCTAATTTATATTGAATGTGTCAAAAGCATTCTAGATAAGTCAGTTTAGATAAAAAATATTAGTCTGTACCAAGAAATATTACTTTTTCTTGTCCGAACATAATAGGCTATATACAAATTAAACCAAACAAAAATTTCGTGGCAATTCGATCTTCATTTCCACTATTTATATGATAATCGAAACGGATATTTTGGGGAAATAGCAACCACTCCCCAACTCTGGGGATACAGTAGCCTCAGACTAGGATTGTGTCTGGTGTAAGGGGCGTGTCCTCCCTTCTACTTGTTTCCCTAGCCTGACTTGACGGTACAATCCATTCCAAGAAAACTAGGTACACAAATTACTGCTTAGCTACATTTAATTCATAAAGTTACAACTTCGTGATAGACTTTTGTAAACGTTTTATTCTTATTTACACCGATAAAAGAAACGAAAGTAGAGTACGCTTTTACACAAAAGTATTTGAGGTCTATATTTTTTTATTGGGGTTGTACCACTAAAAGTAAACGCAACAAACAAAATGTGGGGGCCGCTCTCTTCCTCTCCACCCCAGACCCATTCCTACCTTGAGGATACTGTAGTTCGCATTCTTAGAGGCTTGGTAGGCCTATCTGTGCAAAATTTAAACAAAATTGTTACAACTTATTTACTCAAAAATATTTTTTTGTGTTTCGAACTTATATGACATAATTCTAATTTTTGATAAAACTAAAATATGCCCACCAACACATTAGATTAAAATAAGACAAATGACCGTTTATGAAATATCAACTGCATATACAAAAAAAAAAAAAAAAAAAAAAAAAAAAAAAAAAAAAAAAAAAATTACTGTGTTCAAAATCCAAATTACTCCTTAAGTAGTCAGAATAAGTAAATAAGTTTCTATGAACATTGTCCTAAAATGCTTAGTTCCGCCTGTCCAAAATTTTGTGTTTTTTACAAAAAAAAAACAATTGTATTTTCGAAATAAATTAGATATTGATTCCAAATTTGATATACATACTTCACATGTGACCTTTTATCAATGTACAAAAAACCAAGATTTTGTTTTGAATGTTTTCAAAATGGCGCCCGTTTAAAATTAGTTATAAAGTAAATGTTTAAGATACATTCAATAATAACAATTTCAAAAGGTCGCTATTTTGAAAACATGCAAAACAATGTTATAGTTTTTGGTATGTTAATAAAAGATGTGGTGAAATCCCTTAACCACATCCCTGTTATTTCCCAGCGATACTTCTATTCTAACAGCTTTACTAACGGGTTGCCTCAAAAGTAAATTGCAGGGGAATTGTTTTCCATCAAATCAGTTTACCCCCTCCCTCGGTGATGAAAATCCTCATCACGCATCAAGGTTAGAAAACGAGTCGTGCAACAGCCGCAAGAGAGACCGATGAGTTCAAGGAAGTAAATGTCTTCTTCTTTACAGGATAACCGATTTTCAGGTAGCCCCCAAATTGTTCACCCACCAAATAATGGCTGATTAGAACCTTTGGGGATGGATCAGACAACTGTTTCAAACAAATTTAGCCTACAGTATTACTACTAGTTAACACCCATTCATCTAGCAATACAATTAAACATTTTATATAAAACTAACTTTTGAGTAATACATTTAGAGGATCTGCTTGTATTACATTGCACAATGGGGCTGGATAAGTACCATGATGGCACTCATCAACTTGTCATTTTATCTTTACATGTATAGGTTCTACCTGAGCAGACACTACAGTACCTAGAGATTGTCATTGTACTAATATTAATATTAAAGTCTAAAAGAGTATATACATACAAGTAAACATACCCCATACCCAAAACTAAACACTAATCAAACAAAAATTATAGTTGATATTTTCGATAAATACTAATTAAACAAATTAAAACTCGTCATACTAGTTCTCTGTCAAAACGTTAAAATAAAGATTGTCAATTTATTTTCTTGGATTGTCAAGAACGTCCAACAAAGTTCTCGAGTATACTAAGGTTAATTTGAATAGTTTACTATTTTTCCTAGAATAATAATTTCCTTAAGTGCTGTTTGTCTTGTCAGTATCTTAATTAGTTACTTTTCAAAAAATAAATCTTAATAGGTTGACCCTAATTTGATATATTCACGAACCGGTTTCTTTTTGTCCTCCTAGTTTTCTTTAGTAGCTACATTAGATCATAATTTGGTGAACAATTTCTGTTTTAGTCAAATAGATGATACCAAAAGTGTTAAATTGTCAAAATATAGTGGGAAAAATTCTTAGAGATATAATGAAAATATACCCATATATACCACATTTGAAAAAAAATTATCTGTTTCTTATTTAGAGTATTGAGTAAACGTCAAACAAACAAACATAAATTCATAAAACACTTTTTGGATCAGGGAAACTTCACATGTCTCTATACAACGTAGGCTATAAGTGGGAAAGTAAAATTTCCAAAGTAAGTTATTACAAATCTATCAAATAAAATCGATAATTACAAACTAAACTTTCATTAATGTTTCGATAATATGAAATAGTTAATAATCTAATAACTAACCTATTCATTATAGAATATTTCAAAACTCTAAAATAACCACTACAGATATACGCTGTTTTATCTGATAACAGAAATCAATATCATCCCATCCCTAACCTAACCTAACCTAACCTAACTAAATACATTTGGGCTTACACTATAGCGGTGCTGGAGTGTATGTGTAGGTTGTATCATCCCGCACTTTGCCACTTCACCCTCGGCGAGCCACTACAAGGCACTACGAGGCCTCCCGCCACGCACGCGACCCTTCACGCAAGCGCAATCCATCCCATTCAACCATGTTTACTATTTGCTTACTTTAGAGGGGAAAAGGAAATCATTAATGGTTTTCGCGGAGTATTGGAAAGTGTAGTTCTGACAAAACAACTATTTTTAAATATTTTAAAATTTAAAAAAATAGCTAATAAAAAGCGTTAATGAGAGTTCAGTTGAGCAGCGAGTCTTATTATTACGGAATTACGACACCTTTTTTGATTCATTGTAAACCGTTTGTAATTCTTTTTTTTTTGTGTACAAATAAGATGATTACCTCAACAGTTATGAATCGATATATTCTTGATAAATGATTTTACAAAGAGATGAACATAACAACAACAAAAAACACTAGACACGAGAGAGAGAGAGATGTGACGAAATATAATAATACAATTCAATATACAAAATGTTTCAAAAACATGTTATACGAATATAAAGTTCAATCGTTTAAGTTGGTTGCCCTGCTTAATTTTATTTACGTTTATACATCTGATTTCAGTAATTAGTTGCAATAGTGTGAAATAAGACATTATTGATTTAAATTATAACAATCATTATAAACTTTTTAAATAACGCTTGTGAGAATTCATTAAAATGATTGTATCAACAAAAATAGTAAAGCTTCGACAATGTTTGAACGAATCACTCTACAAAAGACTTGGACAACTATTGTTTAAATTTATCTAACTTTTTGTATACATCCAATCTCGTAAACTCAAAAAGCCCCCCCCCCCCCAGAGAATGTGAGGTCATACTTTACAAAAGTAAACCTATAGTTTTCTATATCAGAATTCCGTAGAAAGTCTTATTGTTACTAAACCACTAAACCCTTTAGGGAATACAAGCTATCACAATTTGTTGAAATTATATAATTTCAAGTTTTAAAACCAAAACTATTGTAGCCTAATCAAAATATTTAAAACAATAAAATAGTTCTAAAACTATTATATAAAACAGATGAAATTGTTTGATCTTTTTGAGAGGTCAGAAACAAACGACGAGCTCTAATATTTATATTATTCAACACCCTACAGGTCGCAATTTTAAACCACTCAACAAGCTAGTTAACCAGAAAAAAAACAATACATTTTTAAAAGGTATAAATTTTCGTTTACAAAACTTGTTTTGGGGGGATAATTTTTTACCTTTAAGCCCTTATAACGTCTCCATAATGGTTCATTTATAGTGAATACTGGTCCAGCAAACCCGAGATATCCAGATGGATCGATCATTTTTCATCTCGTCTTTGATTAGATCCCTCTCTTGGCCGACATTTCTTCTCTTCCAACCAAGAACTTGAGTATTCGAGGAGCTATGGTGTCCCTATTTTACGCCCTTTTCTTCTTCATTTTTTTGCCAATGATGTCCAAAAGGTTTTTCGTCTTTAAAAAACAAGGGGGAATATACAACGGATCACGCGTTAACAATAAAGTCCAAACGTGTTTTCAACAATAAAACAATAAAATATCACTCAACAACAAAATAATCAAAATCATAATGACATACTAGTAGTCAAAACAATATATATTCTTAATAGGTATTATCAACATGTACAGATTTAACTCGTTTTAGTAACTTATGACTCAAAACAAAAACCTAACTTAAATTAATTATTATTGTTATTAAAATAACGGTTCAAACAGTATCATTTTAGTATCGATACCGCACGATAACTTGTCAGGTCTGACGATCATTTTTCTATTATTTCATGAAATATAACAACTGTTCGACGACTTCATGTGAGGGAAGATACACTCGTCTGAATATCTTCACAGAAATTCTAAACTATGGTAGCGAATTAATTATTCACTGAATCACAAGACGAATAAACCTGTATTTATTACTAATAAATACATAGTCTATGTCTATTCTAATTTTGTGGTTTAATAGAAACACTAAAGTGCTGTTTCGACGTATACAACCGGTTTCATCAGGTGTAAACGTGTCGATTCATACTTTAACACTAACAATGAAAATAACGCGCAATACACAGTACTAAGCTTAGTGTTCGGTAGTTAGTATTTAAGTTTGCAAAGCCAAGTCTACACCTGATGAAGACGAATGTTTACGGCGAAACAAAGCAGAAGTGTTTTCTAAAGTAATTACAAAAACAAGTTATTTATAACTGATTATCCTGCAATTTGTAGCAAGAAAATTTACAAAATAAATGTATTTATTAAAAATTATTTTAAATCAGTGAACTGAAGAACTCAACAAAAACGTACTGACACCATCAAACACCTACGCTTTTAAGGAATTGTGAAAAAAGGACGAGTGTTAGCCGTAATCCTCTTCCATTACCAAGTTGGGGGGAGGATACTAAAAGTCGATTTCTGCACGGAAGCTTAAAAAGGTTGAGAAAAAGTTGTCCATGTTCATTGAAAATGATAAATGAATAAACTATCATGGTAGAGTTATAGAAATGTGGTGTTAGACATATAGAAAGCAAATAAGTGAAAGTGTAGATGAATATATAGATAATCTAGATTTATCGTGTAACAGCTGAGACGGTGATACGGTGGGATGCAAATTTAGTTTGTCCTTTAACTTTAGACAAAAGATGTGAAGATCAAAAATAAATGCCGAGTTTGTGAATGTATTGTTTTAGAGCATTGGTCCGAAAACATGGTTTCTGCTTACATCCTGTCCAGTTGAAGTAACAGTCTTGACAAATGTGGCCGCGTGTAAGATAACAACTTTATAGTTTTGTGAATAATGTGTTGTGTGTTATAATTAAGCACCTGATGATGGGATTTATCCTGAAACAGCTGTAGTGTAGTAATTAAAAAAATAATAATAACAGTTACACTAATGATGTGACACGAAGTAAGCTTAAAGTTACGATTAGTGAATAATGAAAATTTTATCAGATATAGAAAAAGTAGTCATAGCCTAATTAGAACGAGTTTATGTAGAAGTTTCTATATCCAATAGTTATAGCATACAAAATCTTAAAATAGTGGGTAAACCAAATAATTTATATTTTTTTAGGGAGATAGCTTATATAGAGGAGGGACAATATAGAGGTATATATCTGTTTTAATTGTCGATATATTTACGTTCAAAGAAGATGATTTTCGGAATTTTCAATTTCAAATATTGTTATATTAAAAACTAAAAAAGATACAGAAACTTTTGCATAGTCTCAATAGTTGTTATTTTTATTTATCTATAAGAGCTGTAAGTTTCATATATTTAGTATATTTTTGTGATTTTAGTAAAAGAAATAATCATATTTAAAGAGGTTTTGAGAGGTAGCTCTTATAGAGAAATAAAAATAAAAACTTTTCATTTTATTATATGTTATATATTTCATGGTTTCACGGGACAAAGCTGAAAAAAACATATTTTACCAATTATTTTTTATAAACATTTACGGATTTTTTTAAAGTGCCTAATTGAAGGCTCTCTCTGTAGATAGAGGAGATCGATTTATACAAAATGTCTTTGTTTATTAACTCTATCTAAAATAAAACCAGAAATATTAAACCGTTTTCATGATTTTCCAACACCCTGTATACAAAGATATTGGACCAAAAATGGTGGTAAGAAAGAGAAAAAAATCGTTCAAAAAAGTTCAATAAATCACTATGTTAGCAAACTAAT
Source organism: Aphrophora alni (assembly GCA_963513935.1). Lineage (NCBI taxonomy): Eukaryota > Metazoa > Arthropoda > Insecta > Hemiptera > Aphrophoridae > Aphrophora > Aphrophora alni. The sequence goes on along the minus strand of OY740769.1, from coordinate 96,665,013 downwards.
AAAACTTGAAACAAAACCATCAAAACAGAAATTATAAAACTAAAACTACTATATCAACAATAATTAAATTAGTTGACAACAATGTCTGGTATATAAGCGTAAAAAACCAATAATCAATACAACGAACTCTTACTACAACCCGTTGTTTATTTTTAAACCCGCCCAAAGGGATTTCAAATTAAATAGTATTACACTTTGAAAACAATCAGGAATTAAATGAAAAATTCCTTTTCCTCATTGTTAACAAAAAGATTTACAACTCGGTGTAGGGTACTTAAAATGCTTTTATTACAAAATACCACCTTTTGAGAAACACGCCCTTAAATACAAGTGGTGCTATCTTGTGAAACTCTTTCCAAGTTAAGTTGTGCGTGAATGCCGCTAGGTAGCAGACGAGTGATGGCGTAAGGGAAGAAAACACGTGGGCAGTGGTTGTTGATAAGATTATCGACTGCATGCGGGCTTTTTACTCATTCCTACGCTTGGGTTGCCACTGTCGGCAGTTAAGATAATCAAATTTTTAAGTTAGTTAAAAACTATCTGTCCAACTAAACGAAGACAGTTTAAAAAAAAGATCTAAATTAGAGTCCGTTTACATTTTTAGTAAAAAAATTAAGCAATTAGTAGTCTACTAGAGTTTTGATTTAAGATGACTAGTTCTAATTAACTCTAAAAATTTTGCACAAACTTTCTTAAAAACTCATTCCAAATTGAAATATTAACCAAAACTAAAATATTAATAACCAAAAATTTGAGTTTGGTAGTTATCAGTTAAAATGTATAATTAAAACGATGGACGCCGTTGTTAGAGAAATATTTACACATTTAAAATAAAGCATAAATTGGCATAGCTTCTGATAAAATAAACTTAAACTTCAATCAAGCTTTTAATGACAGTGGCGATGGCTCATTTTAATTATTTTTTGTTATGCTAATTCCTGAACCGAAATTTTCTTCCGAATTTGCATAATGAGTAATCTTTAGATTTTACCAAAATTTCAATACAATAGGTATAGCCGATTATGAGAAATGACGTATTTTACAACAGCTCTATGGCCGACTGTTTTCGTTTTATTACCAGTAGCTGATGAAAAGGAATTTTTGGAGCGATGGCGACCAATATGTTTTGTTAGGGTCCTTAAAGGATTTTAGAATGTTTATCAAAATTAACACAGCCGATTTTCAGATAATCGGAATTTATTATTTTAATTTATGACAAAGTTCCTAAATTTTGAGTGTTCGAAAATATGAAAGAAAGAAAAAACAGAGATTTGTCAAATTTTTCCGAGCATGCAGTTGGGTCATTGGTAAAAATTTCTTGTTTTATAAATTCGCTCTTTCATGAGGTTTATTTAATGATTGTGAACGAAATATATAGAAAGTATTCAAAAGCTTTTCGATTCATTAAAATTTGCCAATATAATATTTCCAATTAAGTGTAAATGAATATTTTGGAATTAAAAATAAATTTAAACCTAATTTAAATTCGAATTTAACAATTTAACGACAGAAGTATACCCGAGAAATCTTGTTTTGATTTTATTTTCTAATGGAAATGAAAAAAAATCAAGAAATTGAGCGCCAATTATTTGTTTATTTACAATGAATAGCGGGTTTTTCAGAGTTACAAACTGTTTTTTATTCAAACTTTGTACTCTACGTCCAGGTCACTGAAATCACTTCAACTCGGAGACATTTCGATTCTTCCTCTTGGTCTCAAATTAGTTCTAAAACGAGACGGTATCAAATTTTGATTTCGATATAAACGTGGTAACAAATATCCTACATCTAAAACTAAAGAAACATAACAGGTCCCCTTTCTAATTGTTATGTATACAGAGTGTTTCTAAAACTTTAGGACTTTATTCCTCACAGCAAAACCAATGAAAAAGTTTATCTAAACATATTTCATAAAATGTTTAGTTTTCTATCTAGCCGTTCCTAGAGAAACTAACATGGAAACAATGTATATGTTGATATATCTTACCTTTTGTTTGTCAAGCACCTGGTGGATGTCATCCACATCTCCCACAACCACAGCCTGTTGTCGCAACATCTCCTCTTCTAGAGTCAACCAATCGCGGATCTGCACAGAAACACAATCAGTGCCAGTAAACAAAATAAGATGTGCATAGACTATTATAGACGGGAAACCACCATAATTAAAAAGAAAAGATAGGTAGTTATAGGGATATGTTTAATTTTAGAAAAATGTAAGCAATGGCCAATTTTGATTCAATTTACAATTAGTAAAAATTGAAAAAAATATTATTTCCGCTTTCCCATATATAAATAGTTTTAGGTTATATATAAATATGCTATCGATCAATCCTTAGTTTCACAATAATTGTTTAATTTATCACATGACGCGTTTCGACTCTTTACACTCATTATCAAATGTCACAATGAATAAATTAATCCCTATACACTGTCCATAAAACAAATACGAGTGACACACGTGGTCAATGACTTGTCGCAACACCAAGACATTACTTAGGTAATGTTGAAAGTTAAAATATTCAATTTGGTGTCTTTAAAATAATACATTGGGTGTTTAACCACCTCTGACATTAGTTTCAATAGAGTGGAAAGGTTGAAAACTGCTACATCGATCAGTTTCGTAAGGTATGGGGACCTCACACATGCCTTTAGACCTGTCTGCTATTGTGCCACATCGAAATACAATAATTATACAATTGTAAGGACTGAGTAATTCATCTTATAACTTGATGAAATTTCATACAAATTTGCAGATGCGAATTCTGCATATACTGTCAATATTAATTTGATTTTCTTTTATACGATTTGTTGCCATCTTTCAAGTTATTAAATTATATTTCAGAAAAATTTCACCGAAATACTAGACAATTTTTGAGAAATTATACTCTTTAAAAACTGTTTTACATAGTGTATATAAGAGTTCATTGTTGTTAATCCTATAAATGATTGTTGAAGAGAAGGCGACTCAAAAGTTATGTTTGTAGAATTTAAAGACTATATTTAACGTAAAATGTGTTGAAAAAAGTTAAAGCTGTTTTACATTTTATAGCACGTACCCTCGTACTTTGGGTATCATATAATAATCGTTGACGCATTGTCTGATTAATTAAAAACAATTTTGAATTGATCTAACTGAAAGAAAACATTTATGCAAGTTTTTTTGTTTTTTCTTCTTTTCTAAAAAACAATTATTTTCTACTTAATTTTTCTGAATTCCATATAAAATTTATTTAATTTGTCCTTGTGCATAACGTTAAATGTTAAAGTTTTTTTTTTTCTCTGACGAGGTCGTTTTCAGTTCATTAAAACACAACAATGAAAACATAGTATATAAAAACACTTTCACTTCATTTATTATTTTCCGTGTACAGAAGACTATAGATTGATGTTGAGAACAGGCATCCATTCAAGGAAAGGAGGATATATCGCCTACTCAGTACTGAAAAGAAACTACCAGCCCTTCCTATTATTTTTAATATTTGAGATAATCTCTTTATCGCGAAAGGGGCAACCTAAAAAAGCATAGATTATGGTTATGATAATTGTAGGTGGCTAGGGGATGGGTTTGCTTATACATTTCTAATGGCAACCAAGACGAAACCTAGTAAGGAAGATCGACTCAAAATGCGACAATATTTTTGTCTAAATGTTAGTTCATTGCTTCAGACACAAGACCTCCTTGTTTTGGGAGGAATATCATAAATCACCACCTAACCTAACCGAACCAAACTTTTGAAAACATGTTTGACAAAAAACTGTACAACTGGATGGAGATTGAGGGAGAACTAATTGAATATTTAATATAAGAAAAGAACCCGTTTATGTTATACAAGGGGGTGTACGGTACCAATCTAGCTTTCTAAATAGAATAACTCTTTTGGCCGCCATTTTGTTTTGGGTGGTCAGAATTTAATTTTACTTCTCATTTTTCCTATCTCACAGAAACATTTAAAATGAGATATCACGAGCTTATATACGTGAAATTTTTTATAAAGGATTGAAAGAAATAATCCCCAAACCATAAGTAAAACACTAACACAATTAACGATAGAAAGTTTAATAAACCCTTATGTACATCTCGGTAACATAGTTACCATTCTCAGAGGGATATAAAGCTTTTTTAAGGTTGTCCTCACGCCTAAAGAGATTGACGCTAACATAATTCCAAAATTTGAAATATTAAAAATAATAATAATAATAATAATAATAAGAGTGGTAGTTTCATTTCAGCCACCCTGTGTAATTAATAAATTGAAGTAACGACTTAACTTTTAGATAGAGGTTATTTTATATAATTCTAAATATCAAAAACATTATACGGGAAGACTTTGGAAGGATAGGGTATAACAAGTTTATTACGGGGGGGATGTGTCAGAAGGCTAGGTGTGGCCAGATTACAATATTATTAGAAGGTAAAAACACTTGTATGAGCGGTTAAAACACTACCACAAGAGAACCTCGTTGGACTAAGTCAAAGCTACTTGAATGTAAAAGCAAACAGGCAAATCCTATTATCTTTAAGCAGTATAGGTGATGGAACTGTTTGTACAAGTATAAAGCTCTTTACTTTAAGTAAACTGTTTTCTGTTTGTATTCTTTCCTTTGATCAAGTCTCTTTCTGTGCAAAATATGTTTAATAAATAATGCAATACGCGACAGACAGGTTATGTAGTTGTAATAGTAAGGTAAGCATAGTTGTACTCTAAATGAGAAAAATAGTGTCAAAAAACTTTGGGAAGTTTAAAATGCCTCTTTTTTTTACAGTTCTCCGAAGAGGGAAGGAATGAACGGGTTAAAAAAATAAAGTTTTAGCGATTAAAATATGAATTTAACCAAAACTGCCTATTCATTTCCTTAAGAAGATTATAAAATTTCCTACATTTTTATTATTTACAGCATTTAATGGGCTTTAAAAGTGTCGAATAAATTACTCCCATGTCTCGAGTACGGCCTTTAATATGTTAATAACTAGACAGTCATAAGTTATATAGAAAAATCAAAAAATAAGTATTTCAAATCACATTTTGAGCCCTTCACTTTTTTCTAAACTATGAGAAAAATTTACAACGTTACGATTATAAAGGAAACAAAAAAACTATGCTTAGAACCAAAAATAGAAAATCGATTAATTCACAAATAACATTACTATTAGCCCAAATAACCATTGAAGATTAAGTTTTAATTATTATTCAATACAAATATGTATGCTTTTTTAAATTAAAATTCAATAAAAAACTTCTTCTAAAAAATCAGTATTTCTAAAAAAAAAAATACATTTACAAAATATATTTACTTAGGCGTCCAAAATGCAAACTCATTTCTCAATGTGTTAGTGTAAATGTTAAAAATTCCAAATTATACATTGGATGTAAACGATTATATCTTTGTATATTTGTAGAAATGTTCATAAATCGGTATTTTCATAAACAATTATATAGGGTGTCTTTTATTGGTATATCGTAAATTATTAATCTGATGATAAAAGTTAAATGAGTGACCTTTGTTACTTCAAATAACTTGAAAATATGTTTTGCAAACTTTGAATATTGCCGACAACATTTAAATTGTTTAATTTAAATTGTTTATTTTATATGGTGTTTTCGAATTGTGTACAAAATTTTAAGACTTTTGTATTCTGGTTATTGTTTGATAAACCTACTCGTTTAGGATTAATAGGCCGTTACAATTTCTATTTTAAGGAATTTTCAGGAGGAGATGGTCCAAACCTCCCATTGTTGAATCAAGATAAAAATGTAAGTGGGCATAGTTTAGCATGTGTGGATACTAATGTACAACTTAAAAAACATTATAAAAATAGGGGTCTCTATTATATATTAAAATGGTGACACCCATATTGGAAAATGGCGGTCATTTTTCAGAGTTTTCAAAACAGATTTTTAAGTTACATAAAAAAGCAACAACTGTCTCCCATTTAAAGTTATTCATCAGATTAATAGTTTACGATATATTAATAGTGCCTAAAATAGAAGAATCCCCCTGTATAGTAAAGGGTGATTGCGTCATAAATTTAATAGTTTTATATTTTCACATATTAAACCAACATCTTAGTTAAATATGTTAGTCAAAAAACTACTGACACCACAACAAAATTCCTTCTCTTAAAATTGTGTTTTAATTAACACGTAATATTTTTAAATAATTTAATTTTGAATGCAGAAAAGTTCCTTTTGTAAAACAAAAACAAAGGGAACACACAGAAACAATTAAGTTAGAAAGTCTCGGCTAATGTGCTCGGCCTCAGGGCATGGCTTGAAGTTGAGAAATTTCATTTGTCCCAGGTTTCGAGTTGCCTTTTGCCTTGAAGCAAATTTAATATTAAATATAATACTTAGACAATGTGTTTAGTTTTGTTTTTCAATTATGTAGAAAGGAAAGTATTATGATGGTGGCAATTTCATATCACGTGGTTGGGATTTTAAAGTTTTTAACATTTTTTATTATTTTTATTTCAAAATAATATTTGGATGTTCATAAACATTTTGATTATTATGTATTTACTATAAAGAGAGTTAAACTCTTTAAAAAAAGTTGAGTTATCAGTGAAAAATCTATTTAAAAGTAATTTCGTCACAGAAGGTGTTTTTGAAATGATGATTTTGATCAAATGTTATATGTAGATATAGTTTGTAAACTCAAAGCATTCGATAACTATAACTGTCAAAGAACAAAACTACAAAGTCTGATTTTTAATATCAGCGTTTCTATCACAGGCTCGCTGGGAAGGCTATCCCGAGGGGGCCAAGCTGGATGTACACTTGTTTCATGTAGTCTTGAGTAAGATCCCAGTCTTGTTATTAGGTCTCTCTTGGCTAACTCTTTCAACACTGATGCTATAAAGTAGGGATCTTTATTTCCCGTCCAATTCCTTCTTTATGGCTAAAAGATTTATCGCCTCAAGGAGAAAAGTAAAATCAGCTTAATTAATTGTGATTAAAAAAATATGTTATGCGGATTCAGGAGATATTGGTCGAAAAGGGAAAATTAAGGGTTTTTTTTCCTTTTCGGTTTTTTCCATTCGTAAAGTTAACATTTCCACATTTCACCAAAATTTGATGGAGATCACGTTCGTCCATTTTGAGATATTACAAATTTTACAACATGGTTCTTTGTTTTTTTTAACCGGTGATTCTGAAACGTTATTATTTTAAGAAAAGGCTACCAGTACGTTTTGGTTATGCCCTTACTGGCATTGCTATACCAAAATTAGACCAAATTTGTTAGAACTAATTTCTGAACATAGGTATTTTTAATCCACTCCCTCCCCTTCAACCCTGAGATCTTAAGCTTGGCTGATATTGGTTTTGTGTATGGCTGTATAAGAAAGTTTATACACAGTTATTGTCATCATCTCAAGGACAAATAATGTGATTACCTCAATTTTCTTTAAATATGAAGCATTTTTGTACATTATTGTTTAAAGGCAAAAACCTCTCGGTCATCATCGCCTATAAAAAAGGAAGAAAATAGCATACAAGATTTCAAGCCTTCGAATACGCTAATAGCGTCAGGACTCATAAAAAAACAAAAGTTGGTCAAGAAAGATCTGAAAGGAAAGCTGAGAGGAGAATCTAATACAAATCTAGCTAGGTATCTTGGATTATTGCTAGGTTATTGTCTCTTGCTAGACTTTGAAACACTGAACCCATTTATTTTAGTATCCATGAACTAATTAAATACTACAAAGTATCTTACATTATGTCTGTCACAAGACCTCTTTTATAATTTTGTTTTTAAATGACGCCTTTAGTTCAGCTAAAAAGAGATGAATTACATTAAAATAAATAACATAAAATTACAATATAACACGTTGACTAAACACACTAAGTTTGTAGGTGCGCAACAATTGACAGTTGCCGTTCTGTAGTCACATGGTGCGCACTTATAGCTTTACTGTGTTCAATAAATGTATTTTAGTTCTTATATTATTTATTTAAATCTCTCTTTTTCACCTTTCTTACTAGGTCTCTCCTGACCAACTCTTATTCTTTTCCAACCCTGACACTATTATAGAGTATTCAAAAGCTAGAGGTCTTTCTTATTTTTTTTCATTTTTTTACAAGGTGATGATGACCAAAAGGTTTGTCGCTGTTAAAACAACAAAGAAAAATACTCCTCTAGATTTCCAGTTAAGGACCTCTGGCACTGCGGTCTATAGCAATAACAGTTACTTCAATGGGGAATAGCCAAGAGCTTTATATATCTGTAAGTAGTGCCTACTCCTGCCTAAACTTCATTATCCAACTTTGAGCCTTCTGTATACAGTACGATTTGGAGTTCCTCTATATTCTGGCTCTTTATCGTTCCACACTTGACTGTCCAAAGATAAATTACATCAATTATTTATACGAAACGTGTTCCAAACAAATTTGATACCTGTTACGCTAAAATATCTGAAATGGAAATAGCAGAAGCGATACAATTTTCCCTTTGAGATGGAAATTAATATGTGCAAATATATAAAGCACAGGGACATGCAGACTGATTAGAGAAGAAAGAAAGTCCTTTCCAGTCATAGATGGAACACTGGGTTTTAATACCGACGACAGAATACAAAGCTTTATCTATGCACAGACGGAAACTTATTCTCAGTATTACCTTCAGACTACATTTATATGTAACAATCCAACTTTACGTTTTGTCAACATTTATTATTTATAATTCTATATGTTCCACCCTCTCAAGTTTTTTAATCTATGAAATTCAAAAAAAAAATAATAATAAATTTTAAATGTTGATTTTGTGTTTATTTGTATTTTGAAATAAATACCCATGTTACAATATTATGAATTATACGTTTATACAGTTAAATATTAAAAACCAAAATTAAAAAATCCGTTTTTTTTTCCCCAATTTGGCCACATTTCTATGAAGTTCTATAATTCACATTACATAAATTCATTGAATCAGGTGTATGAATAGTTTAAAATATTTCAGATTAAAATCAAACTTAAAACATTTAAGGCTATCTTTGGGTTCCACTATTGAATTTGATGAAACTAGACAACTCTTATTTTGGTTGCTATGGTAACTAATTTGTATATGCGCTCTCGAAATTTATGAAGAACTGAAATACAATCTTTTTTAAAAGAGAAAAAAAAATTTTTTGCCTTTAAACAACAAGGCAAACCAAGGGAAACGATTAATAAATATAAAATTCTTACCTAGATATTATACTTATATTACACATAGTTACACACCAAATCAAATTAAGGTTAATCTACAACTGTTGATTTTAATTTGAGTCCTACGCAGGTAGCAGTTAGAAATTTATAATTGTCAGGTTACTAGTAACAACGTAATTTTAATAATTTCTCAGCCGATGATGACAGAAAAATTGATTTACATACACAATAGAAATAATTACTTCTATACAATATTAAAGATTGACTGTAGAAATTAATGAAACGTTTTTCCTATAATAACAATGAATTTGGTCATTAGGAATTAAATATTCACACCACATCACTTAGCCCTAACATATAAACCAACCGACAACGATATTATTTAATGTCTTAATTTAACATGTAGGTGTAGGCTACTTTGAAATTATATTTTCCTCAGAAAGACTTCTTAGAAATAAGATATTTGATTTAAATTGAACTTATTCGAAGTCATAATTTAGGCAGCAGAGCACCGATAATAGTTGGGAAATAATGTAAAAACTTAGGAAACTGCTGAGTCACTAAACGTAATATACTAGATGATATATAAGCAAAGGGGGTCAGTGAATTGGTGAGTAGACCAAGCTAAAACCAGAAGCTGCCTGAGTGAAGAGAGACCATCTTCTTAATTCCTTCTCTTGTAAGGCGTCGCCAGGAATTCCATCTGCATAAGGGAAGGCATCTGGAAGGATCACGACATACTTCCAGTGGGTTCAACTGATATCGTTGAGCAAGCTCTAGTTACGGTAATTTGTTCTCTTTATTTAAATAAAGTTCATAAAATAGGACTGACTTAATTTGATTTGTTTCTCAACAATGTCCTTGCTTTGAAGTTATTACAGTTGCATATGTTTAGAAATGTTATTAGAAATATTGTAAGTCTTTGTAATGGTAAATGTTGTTTGATTGTATTATACGAGATGCATACATATAAAGATATACTACATGTAATAATCAATATATTACATATATAATGAATATAGACTCATAAGTACAATTGAACCACCACCAATCTTTAATTATTTAATACGCATGCAGCACGGCCTCTTAAAGTCATCATATTTCATAACAGCCTCTATTCACTATAGATCTACAACAAACAAAAGATCAACCCTGTGCGTAGGATCGAGTTTCCCTCACCCCATTACTTACCAATACCCTGCTGTACTTCTCCCACCTGTTATTTCAAGTTTTACTTGTTAAGCGAAGTGGATGGGCGATTTCTTCCACTTCGTCCTCCATTTTCATTACATTTGTAAAATTTTTTATTTGTTGTGGTTGACCTATAGTGTCGGTGCCACATAATAAAGGGAATATGCATATCATTAAGAGATCAGAGTTCTAAATTACAATTTTGGTAATAGCTTGGTTATTTTTAATAGTAGAGACTGAGGATTTGGTCCCATCACATAATTAAAATAGCTTAGTCTAATTAAGTGTGTTATAATTGAAAGACTCAATAGATATGGACAAAAACAGTTTAAAACTGTCTAAAAATAGGTCAGTTTTAGAAAACATCATGCGTAGTCATCTTATCAAATCTCTTTAATTCTAGTATTGTAACCAAATTCATTACAAACTGTAGTTTCTTAAACCCAAGATGATGGATCAACATCGTAAATTGTTCAACTTTCACTGGTTGAACCCTGATAGTGCTAAAAACCAGAGCATTCTAGCCAATAAATTAAATAAGTTTCTACACCATACCAAATTGTCTTGGGTGGTCACTAATCGTACTGAGAGATAGGCGAAATAACAAAAGGGCGATTTAAGATATAAGATAGGCGATTTGCCTAGGCCATGAAAAGTAAAGATCACTAAAACAAACGATGAAATTGTTTGACATACATAGGATATTTTATTTACATACAATACTATACATTCAAATATTACAAACAACATTTTCAAATTCTTTAAATTGTAATCCACAGTACTAATATATCTTAAAATTTCATTGGAATTTATATAATATATAGATACTAACGAAGTGTAATATAGAAATTCTATCGCGTTATCTCCAGAATCAGCTCGCGAATATTACAGTGAAATTTTGAATCACCCTATAACTAGATTTAATAGTTTTGAAATCGTCGTGGAAACAGAAATAGACCTCATCCACGCGCATATATATCATTTTCACAATCAGTAAATCAAATCGTGAGCTTTAGGAAACACATTTCTCTAGAAAGCCAGAGAGAAAATTATTCCGCAAGATCGCACTCAATCGCTAACGTACATGACAACATTCCATAGATAGTAGAAGAGGGTAAATGCAATGCTTGAACTTCATTCGTGAAATCTACAAACTCCTGGTAAAACTCGAGTAAATGAGAAATGCGTGAGAAAAGATAATAAAGCACAATAACGGAAATTACACTCTTAGGTACAAAGTGCTGTAGAAGAGGTCAAAACCCTTGATATCATCTGGCTTTTACTGGAAATGTTTCTATGAGTATTCTCACGAAACTGCCTACTCAAATAAAAGAAGTAGATAAATGTCCACAACAATTCATTAACTAGTTTTAGTTGTTTACAAACATAAAACAAATCTTTAAAAATGTAATATATCATTGTTACATGATATGGAACTGTTAAATACATTGAAAATGGCACTGGGTAAAATGTTGATGGTTTATATTATGAAGGCATTGAGCTTGGGGCGTGGACTAACTACGTTACTGCTGCTATATGAGTGAGGCTGTGGCTTAGCCTTTATACATCAGTTGCAAACAGCTTGTGTATCTGGAAACAACTGAAAGTAATTTACAAAATGAAGAATAAATTTTGATGTTCATTCATTTTATAATTTATTTCGTATATCTCAAAAAATACGATTCCACAAAATGTGTTCACTATTTTGGCAAAGTTAAAATTGACTACGTCGAAATTTGTTCCTAAATTAAGTTACGACAAAATTTGTTTGAGCGTAAATTGGAACATGTATGTTTATCTAAGTTGGTGCATTACAGCGTCCATTTATTCAACAATTACGTATAAAAAACGTTAAATTTGTTAATAAAAAGTCTGAAAAAAATCGGGCTAATTAATGCAGGACTAGAAAAAATATATAATAATAATAAACAATTTAGCCATCTAAATCTGAGGTTGACAATCTTATGCCTGTAACATACGACCAGACACGGTATGTTTCAATTTTGTTAGAAAACTGCAATACGAAAAGTACAATGTTCGTTTAATAAACTTAAAAGTGTACCATGACTTATGCTATTATAGACATACAACAAACAAAAGAAAGTAAAAATGGAAGGGAAGAAACCTGTCCCCCACCACATTTGACAAGTAGAGCTGTAAGAATAGACACTTAGAAGTACAGCGGGGAAAGAATGGGGTGGGGGTATTACGTTATACGCATAAGCTAGTTCTTCAGTTTGTTGCCGATCTATATAAGTTATAGTCGCACCTAAACAATTCTGTTTCTAAATTATAGTTTTAATAGTAAAAAAAAAAAAAATTGGAATGCTGAAGTTAATTAGATCTGTATGTTACAAATATAATGAACATACCATGACTCTTCTATAGCAACGCAGCAAGGAAGTAAACAAAAAGACAATCTAAAGTGGCTTAAAGAAGAAACAAGTTCATCTCGTCTAAAGTGTAGCAAAGTTTAGAAGATTTAATCAAACCTAACGTACTCCACAGTGGTATAAAATCTTTTACGCAGACTATGGAAATACACCTTCTATACTACAAAATGTGCAAAACAGGTTCGTAGATTATTGTTACTCCGTTATATTTTACTGATTAAAGTTTACTGCTTTAACAGGGTTTATAAACTTTGCTGGCAGTCTAACGAACACTGTATTATAGTTGTTTAACTTATCTGACAATAATTTAAGTTAATGAATTCAGCTAATGAACAAACTAAAATAACATGTGATTAAATATTGCAATATCTTTCCCAGACATCGAATAAACAAATATATTCATTACTATGTTCCACAATAATAGTTGTAAAAATTGAAAATGTACAATGATTGTCGTTTTAGAAAATCTGAAAAGCAACTACATCAAATAAAAGTTGAAGAAACGTGAAAGTTTATGTCCTAAATCTATGTATCAAACCGCACATTACAGTACAGGGATAAATTTGACGAATTCCAATGTACTCCACGACGTACATGGTTCCATTTTAAATACATAGATTATTGACTACAGATTATAGATTATAAGACTACATTATGTCTTTAGAATCTACATTTTTATTCGAGCTAGACTAGGTCCTATTTTATTCAACAATTTGGTTTACTGCATGGTTTCAAGGCAAGGACACAGGTGATTCGATTTGTTCGGAAGTATTAAATATAACGTGGAACCGAGATATAACAAACATTCGTACAAAAACTCTTTGTTATTTAAAACCTCTTCGAATATCTTAGTTACAGAAATATCAAATCCATTAGGCCTATTATTTACGTAAAACTTACATGATTTTGTTCTGCGAGATTTCCTTCTAACTTAATAAAACTATCAAGTAAATTGTATATAAGTATCGTTGTACAATATAAACAGTAATCAGATCGTGTACGTGTCTCTAGACACCCGAGACCCCCCGGTGGTGGGGGTAGAGTTCAGTTAATGCAGTCACGGTAGGCAGCCAAGTTGGGTTTACATAATACTGATTAATTATATGTATTAAAAACTTTCAAGGATATAACTATTGTTAACCTATAGTTAATAATAAGAAGGAGAACCACTAGTTAACGAGAACGAGGACAATCACTATTTAACAAGAAGAAGGAGAACCTCTAATTAACGAGAAGAGAGAGAACCACTTGTATAACGAAATGAAGGAGAACTACTACTAAATGAAAAAGAAGATGCAAAAGTTAACACAAAGAAGGAGAATCACTATTTAACAAGAAGAAGCGTAATCATTACTTAATAGCAAGAATGAGAAGATTAGTTAACGTTAAGGAGAACCAATAGTTAACGAGAAGAAGGACAATCACTACTTAACAAGAAGAAGGAGAACCTCTAGTTAACGAGGAGAAAGAGAACCACTAGTAAATGAGATGAAGGAGAACTACTACAAAACGAAAAAGGAGAACCGAAAGTTAACACGAAGAAGGAGAATCACTATTTAACAAGAAGAAGGTGAACCACTAATTAATAGCAAGATTGAGAAGATTAGTTAACAAAAAGGAGAACCACTTACTTGATAAGAAAGATAATCACTTATTAACAAGAAGAAGGAGAACCTCCAGTTACCTAGAAGGAGAACTACTACTAAACGAAAAAGAGAACCAAAAGTTAACAAGAAGAAGGATAATCATTAATTAACAAAAAAGAGAACCACTAGTTAAAAAGAAGAAGGAGAACCATTAATTAACAGAATGAAGGAGAATCACGAATAAATTATTAACATGAAGAGAGAATAACTAGTGAAGAAGAAGAAAGAGGATAACTAGTTTACTCACAATTATTTGAATTTTAAATGTTGGTCAGCTCATCTTATTTCCGTTAATGTCGGTCTCCACCACTTCGTCTATATTAAACTTTTTTTTAAATTTAATTAACCACAATACCTCACCTAAGAGAGGAAAGTGGCTTTAAAAAAATAGTTAAATTTCGTTTTACACCAACCGCCAAATTTTAAGTATTGTTTTTAAATATCTGGAGATAAAAAAGAGTATATTCCATAAATAATTAAACTCAGTTTAGGCTATTGACAAGAGTAAATAACTAACAACAGAAATCAGATATTGAATTTAAAATCCTTTTTTAAGAGTTTAAACTTAAGACAGATAAATCGGCAATAATATCTTAAGTATACATTTGTCTCTAAAACTAATATTTAAACAAATACACAGAGTTACACAAAACTAGATAAATGGTACTTTTTTATATAAAAAGGGTACATACTTCGTGTCTAGTGTTAAATAGCTTTACATGCAAGGCGTGTACACAACTGGACTTGGGACGTGACATATTTATTCTAAACTGATGGAAGGCGTGGAGACAGCTAATGTGAATGAATCAGGTCGTGTTTCACTATAGACTGACGGTGTCATTTGCCTGAGCTTGAATGCAGCATTTTGAACAAGAGTGTAAAATCATGCCATCCGTATCTATAATCTTGGAATATCTCAGACATGACATGTAAGTAACTGCCTGTCAACTCAACTGCTGGTGACAGGCAATTTGATTAAATTGTGACAGGAAATGATCAACTTGAATACTACAAGAGACTCAAAAGTTCAAAACACAAATGTTTTCTTTCACCGTATTTGAGTATTTCATTATTGAGAAGTTTCGGGCGGTGGAATAGTTTTTAGGTTGTTTGGGGGTTATTTTGATGGGTGTGTGTTTAAGAGCTGGAGTCGTTTATTTTTTATTTTTATCTCCATCACTACGTTATTTATTATTGTTATTACTATTTATTTATTCCTTTTGTTATCGTTTTCTCCAGAGACTCAAATGTAAATTTATTTAGTTTTTATAATTCATTCTGTATGTTTAGTGATTATTTGTATTTCATTTGATTTATGTATTTTTGTATGGCAACAACGTAATAAAAAAACTGATGCAAAAACATTCCCGTTCCACTAAGGACGATCGGTAGAAATTGTGTAATATATAACGACCAATCATGCACCACACCTATAAAGTATAGTTCATGGTAATATTAATTTTGTATTAAGGTCGACTAAGTTTATATTAAATATTAGAAAAGCTCACGGGATGTAAAATGAATTTATTAAACATTTACATACATTGGAGCTACTATCTTGGCACAATAAGACATAGTTCGATTGTATAATATATTCGGCAAGCAATTCATACATTGATACATGACGCGAATTTCTTCTGCGTTTTATTTATGCGCTCCTTTACCAACGACGTTGGCATTACGAAAAGAAATAAACAGTTGTACACAATAAGCTATAGGCTTAAGCAGGTCCTTCATAGAAGGAATTGCCGATAAACGCATAAATTACAATTTTACGACCTTAATCAGTAATATTCTACAAAAAGTAAAACCTAGTTCTTATACTAAATTTGACTACAATTCCATTAATTTTCCAACTATTATTAACGTTTTTTGTTTTGAACAATTTTGTTTTTTACTCAAAAGTTATTTATTACAGAATTACACAATGTAGATTATGAGCTATAGTTAGATAGTATTTATAGATTAAGTTAACGCCCATCCTTAAAACAGTTTTCTTTTTCATGAAAATAATCAGAAACTTTTTGCTACATTTTGGGTTAAAAAACTTATGAAATGGTTGTTCAAATTTGAACATAATTAGACCAAAATTGCGATCTCTACGCAAATTATTCTAACACACATAATGCAATACAAGTGAGTCAAGTAACGCCAAACAATTTCAACGCATAGTGGACAATTGTGAACATTTTATAATTCACAATTAATTCAATTAGAGAGATCGCAACTAAAATAACTTATTTATACCCACATAAACGTTCAGTTAACACCGTGATTGTATGCAACCCGCATTATTTGTTTGTGTTGTGAATTAGTATCTACCCATTGCAGGGACGCTTTGAAGTTACTGACCTAAATTAAACTTCTGTACAGTATATATACAATAACTCCCAACGCAGATATTTAATAGAAGAGATACGTTCACTTAAAGTAAATATTTGCATGTATAACTTAACGTGAATATAAAGGTGTTTTCATTCAGAACCTTCCGTTTATAATCCGCAGGGCATTTCTGTTTACCTAGAAAAGCTTTATATGTAGATTTCAGTATTAAAATACAAATTTACATGTACGTGCAGAGACATTCAGCCTTTGTAACTTGTTTCTTTCAATCTTTGTAATTTAATTTAATCTCTGTATAATTATTTTAATAAATGTAAACAAATTGGTTTAATACCATTGTTCTAGATAAAATAAGTAAGTAAACAGCAAAACTACTTTTTATTTAATAATATTCGTTTTAATAAAAGTAATAAACGTTGCAAAAACATTGCTCAAACCGTCTTTCATTATGATCCTCTTAGGGATTCACACATAGTGAGGCTGAAGTGATGGACCCGAGGATGCTTTAATCTTTCTTACGAGGTCACTATTGTTCTCTTTCCACTCTGTTGCTATTTGAGTATTCCAGAGCCAAGGCTCTTCATTTTGTACTCTTTTTCTTAAGGCGATGACGATAGAGAGGTTTTTAATTTTTAAACAACAACATAAAATCCATACACATTAGAATCAGTTACAACTCAAATTTAGATTATTGTTAGAGCGTTTCGCTGCAGAGGATTCTTAACACGAGCTTCGATAGTACACCAACTTGGATCTTCTGTCCTCTTAGTTTATATTTGGATAAATTCACGTTCATATCAAAACACGTCTTATCTTACCAGTTAATTAAAATAGAATTTTTAATGACAGTGGTTAATGTTAATTTTGTTTTTACAATTTCTTTGGAACCGTATTTTGAATTTGATTAAAATTTGGTAAACTGGTTTAAGTTATTATCTTCACAGTTCATCAGATTCAACAAATCGTTTTAAGGGACATAAATTAAATTAAACTGTCGCAACAGATTTATTTAATAGAATTTTTCTTCCTCCTCTCCTAAATTCCAAGGTACAATATTATGTTACATAAAAGTAAATAGTTACACTTGAAAAAAGAGTCATAGGATTTCTATGAAATCTCTTCTAATGGGTGACAAAACGAGGATTTTTTTTTTTTTTTTTTTTTTTTTTTTTAATAGAGTGTCTAAAACGGATAATCTCAAAGCTGATCGTTGATCAGAACAACTTTTCTGATTTATACAGATTGAGAGAGTAAAAAACATTGTCCTACAGACGCGGTGTTTGATCTTGGAAAATCAAGTTGATTTAAAAGAGATTTATTTCAGAAAGCTGTAACCTTTTATCCTTGAATATCAGAGAAATAGTAATAATTTCAGTTTACGTGAACTCATTCAAACTATAATATTTTTCACGGAATGTGCTTTGGTGCTGATTTAAATAAAACATGGCACAAAATATTAAACAAACAAAAATCATTCGTCCTCAACTATTCAATATTTTCTGCCAAGAAGAGAAAATGGCCACTGTCTCCAAGATGATGTTGACAAATATGAAAGCACTTGATTATGACGTGAGACTATCTTTAGATTACTTGTACCAGGGCGATGGAAAGAATACTAAAGATGATGGAATGAAAGGAGAAATTGTTGACAGACTAGGAGTATAGTGAGGCTCCCGACGAGGTTGAAGGAAAGGTACTCTAAGGTTGAACAGAAAATGGTCATTTGTTCGTTAAGAAGGCCCTGATCAGACATGTCAACGTAACAGGTGAGAGGGTAATAAGGTCAACGTTACGAAATTTGCGAGAAAATCATGTAGTTTATTTGAAAGTTTTAGTTTTCAACTCATCTGGTGAAAGAGTTTGGAGCTGTGGAACACTTAAGGACCTATTTTTTAGGATGGACATTCAGGATTTGTTGTGTAACTGATATTTTAGGATCTACGAAGGATAGACATCCTGGATTTGTCGTGCCTCTCTAGATAGTTTTGGAAAGAGGTAAACGCTCTTTACAATGTTGCCAGAAAACATCTATGGCAGACTATCGGCGTTTTAAAAATAAATATTATCTAGCACAAAATATATAACAATAAAAAATATGTTCACCTATCGTTATTAAAATAATTTATTATGATAAAACTTCCTTTTTCAATAACAATGAGAAAATTAAAAGTATGGATAAAAACGAAAACACCGCATATAAGTGTATTTCCGAGTCAGTAGAAATACAAATTATTTATTGAGACTCATTTAAATCAGAATAGTTTAGAAGTCAAGATGTCTCTTCTGGTCACAGATGGAATATTGGTTTTTAATATTGCAATGTCTATACAAACTCGAGCTATGGAAAGAGAAACCACCCATGCAGATCAAACAGATGAATAAAATGTTCTATTTAAGTATCCATTTCATATTTTTATTTAATTAATAGCTCTTTAAATCTTCACGTATGACATAATTTTATGTATGCTTGGTTAAAGATTTATTTGCGATATATATAAAACGTAATTAGCATTATAAAAGGGATAAAATGATAATTCAGTCTAACGAATATCGAATCTACATATAAAACTTGATACATCGTCATAAGTTGAGAATTTAATTTGCTTTTTTACTTACCCAGTATAGTTTGGTAATTGTCCACAATTTTCGTCTTCTGTTTTTTTATTGATATTCACGATTCATGGCCTCAGGAAACCAAAACGTTATTTTCAACATTTGGAAATTATAACAATTTGGAGCTAAATGTTAGGATTTATCAAAAATACTCAACAATAAAAAATGTCTTTAAAATGTGATGATATATCAAAAACACCACACGGGTTTCTGTTAGGAATTTTAAAGTTAGCCGCCATATTACAAAAATGGCGGTCATTGGAATTACTTGAAAAAACATCTAAAGTCCTCCATTTAAAGTTTGTCATAGGATTAATTGTTTACGGGATACCCAACAGTGTTCACAATAAAAAGGTCATCTTGTATACAAAGCTACAAAACTTCTTCCGAGGGTAGGATCGGTTAACATTTCATAGCCTCGGGTGTTGATGATTTCACGAGAGAACTCACAATAATCAAAATTTCTATAGTAAAGATTTGTTTGAAGCAGCTTCAAATCCTTTTATAAAGCACTGGAGAATTACACACAGATTTATCACTCACTACCTGTCAATGAAAAGATGAGATGACTATTCTATAGACACAAATACGGCGATCTTGAATTATTAACGAAAATACTGCAAGCAAATATTATCTTCAGTCTATAGTGAAACATGTCCATCAGTTTAGAATAAATATGTCACGCCCTCACGGCCAGTTGTGAACACGCCTTGCATGTAAAGTTATTTAATACCAAACACGAATTAAAATAGGCCATTTTGTTTGAAGTAGGATTTTACAATCGTAGTAAAATGTCATGGCAAATAAAAAATAAAAATAAATTGCAGATATTTATTTTTAGAATCCCCCCAGAGCTTGAAAATTTATCTTCTGAACTTTATAATTTTTGAGGAACAGAAACTAATTCGCATTTGAGAATTTGTAATGTTAAAATTCTGGCTGTTATTATCTACATGTAAAAATAAAGAAAAAAATCATATAAACAAAGACTCGAAAGCGTTTAGTTTCTATCTACCATTTTTTTTTTTTTTTTTTTTTTTTTTTTTATCAGAAACCTTATAACTTTGGAAATAAATAAGATAGTGGGTTCTAATTTGGCCCACGCATTACTTATCTTTAGTTTTATAAGTTCAGGGAAAAACAAGATCATTATTATGTTTTATTTTCAAAATGGTGACCGCTCAAGATATTTAACGTCAAATATCTCAAAAACTGTTAACTGTACAAAAATTTACAAAAGACAAAAGTTTTTTTTATGACGAACAAAATAAAGTTTTTTTTTCTGTAGCTTAAAAAAACCGCGTTATCAACTTGAATTAAATTTCATACAAATTATTTGTTCGTTGGAACCCTTATTGTGAGTTTTAAGAACTGCAGTATCAGTACTTTAGTAATTCCTGTTACACCGATAATAAATTAGCCTAAACTGATTAATGATTTTATCCGTTCATAGAGTTGTAGACAATTACCAAGATAATATGTTTTTAGTTTTTTTTTTAATACTGTAACTCAGTCATGTTTTAAGGGACAGAAATAATAACAACACCATTTTTTGTCATTAAAAAACTATAATATCTTATCTGTTGACAATTTTGTATAGTTAATGGTTTTCCAGATATTTTCCGCTAAACATCTTTCTTTGTAGCGCACCGTAAAAATTAACGTACATATAGTGTGTACCAAATTTGAATGCAATAATTTATCTATTTCATATTTAATTGTGTTTACAAAAAAATGGCGGATAGACTGGAAACAGGGTTTTCGGGCCTATGTTTATAAGAAATGTTTTAAAATATTTTTATATGTAGAATAAGCTCTTAACGTCTCTGCATATCTTTGTAAAACACCCTGTGTTGGTAAACGTTCTGCAAGGTTCGATTTTGCTCAAATTCGGTGTTTAAGATCGGTTTTACAAACAAACAATAACTAGTAAGTACAAAATATATATAACCGATTTAAAAAGAAGAATTTTAGATTGTTATTAACCCTTAAGTAGTAAAACTTTTTTGCAAAACAAATGATGTCCATACATGTTTTCTGTTATAACAAAAATAGAGTGTTATTACAACAAAAATATTAAAAAGATAACCTCAAATTTTTTTTTTAAGTTCTAATCAATTTTAGCATATGTGTTGTTTTTACTACGCATAGTTAAATATATTGATAAAGTGATTGTAAAACAGAGATAGTCAAATTATTTGTGTATATTTCCTACTTATCTAAGACTTCATAGCTCATTTTGTGAATCTAATGAGATGAATAGCTAATATTTTGATTTTGTAAATACAAC
Source organism: Aphrophora alni (assembly GCA_963513935.1). Lineage (NCBI taxonomy): Eukaryota > Metazoa > Arthropoda > Insecta > Hemiptera > Aphrophoridae > Aphrophora > Aphrophora alni. The sequence continues at coordinate 96,643,394 of OY740769.1, read as the reverse complement.
CAATGTCATACTCCTGAGGCACACTAGGGAATATTGAAATATCAACGGGGTTGTGTAAGCAACATGTGTACACCAGTGCATGCTTTGCCTAACCTACGCCTTAAGTTTGTAGTACAAATATAATTCAAAAGAAGAAATACCGTTTGAGTGTGTATAATTTACGTTCACTAACTTCTAAACATGGTACAAGCTGACCTTTGTAAGCATTATATTTTCACCTCGCACCAACTGTTAAAGTTCTCGTGCTATATTGAGGAAGAGGTAGAGTTACACGGAGAGGCTGAACAAATACAAGTATAAAGTATTTATGATGACAACTTTTTCTTGTTTGGCTACAAAACTTTCTTTCATTATCGCTTAATAAAAAAAGGGGGGAAATATAAAATAAAAATCCCTATATAAATAAGTATCCCTAGTCCTCGAATACTCTAATAGCGTCAGGATTACAAAAAAAAGATGAAAGAGAGCAATCTAACCCAAGACGACATAAAAAAGGTGTAGATTTAGCTAAGGTCCCTCCATGATGGTATGTGCAAGGGAAAAAAATCGATTGTGTAATTATTGTGGATAATTCCATTATGGAATCACCGATTTAAAAAAGTGTTTTTTTACAACGTCTATATTTTGTTGCCAGAGTTTTGGGATGTAGCTTAAAAGCTTTGATTGATTATGTTTAATATGTTTTTCTCTAACTCAAAAATTTGGAATTGCTATTGCACGATCAAAACTCAAATTGACAGGATCGATTTTTATTAAGTAATCTAAACTGTAGCAGGCTAAAGAACGGAAAAAATCGGTCAAAAAGGAATATGAAACCTAAAGGATTTAGACGAAAGTTAAGGTTAATTTGTCCCAAATAAACCCTGATTGGTTTTTTTTTTTTTTTTTTTTTTTTCTTTATTTTTACTGCAACTAGTTCTAAGAACTAACAATCAGCTTAAATCTAACAACATAACATGTAATTCTGACAACATAACATGTAATATTTAGTCCAGGTTAACCCATCGGCGCTCCTAGTATGTTGATCTATGATGTCAGCTCAAAAGGCTTAGTCCTCTTGAGTCTTCTATGAAGTTCATCGTTGTTGAGAAGCTTGCACGCCTCCTCATTAATGTGAATTTTTAGCCGTCTTTCATGGCTTTGAGCACATTTTTTAATTTCTTCAGCAACAGTGGTCACTTTTAAATCCCTATGTAGATCGCAATTACGAACATACCATGGTGCATTAGCTATCATTCTCAAAGTTCTATTTTGGAATCTCTGAATAATTTGCCTATTAGCATTTCTAGCACATCCCCATAGCTGTATGCCATAAGTCCATATGGGTTTCAGCACTTGTTTATATAGCTTTAGCTTGTTGTGCAGGGATAACGTGGACTTTCTGCCCAACAGCCAATACATCTTTCTCAACCTGATGTTCAGTTCATTGTATTTCTTTTTAACATGCTCTTTCCACCGAAGCTTGGCATCCAGAGTCATGCCTAGGTATTTCGCTGAGTTAGAGTGTGGGATCACAGTACCATTGACGATAATATAAATATGATTATGTATCTTTTTATTTGTATAATTAACGTGGACTGACTTAGATTCATTAAGTTTTATGCACCATGTTTGGGCCCAACTGTTTATATAATCTATTTCTTCTTGCAGTTTTCCAGTTGACTGCTCAATTGTATCGCCTACAGATAGCACAGCAGTGTCATCAGCAAACGTAGCAATATAAGTATCTGGGAGTCTTGGCGTAGGAATATCTCTGGTATACAGGAGATACAGTAATGGTCCCAAAACATTACCCTGCGGAACACCTGCCTACCCTGATTGGTGACAGTTAAATTTAGTTTTTTTTAAAAATAACTTACGAATTAAATTTTCTTTTCCACTAATTTTCGTCCATTAATTTCAGTTACTGACATTTTTACCTTTTAAGACGTCGTCAAATCTTCATTTCAAGTTTATTTTTAGTTAACTTAGACTTTAGTTTTCTGTACGAGAAAGAATCACGTACGTGAACAGTTTATTTTAACTAGCTTAAGGCAAACCTGTTTAACGCAAACATCAACGTTACACATTATGACACAGCTTCCAGCATGCATTCCCTCTACGTCATATGAGGCATGATGATGTTGACAGCGGCAAGGTCGTGTATTTTATGTCAGCTGTGCGTTGTGGTTATAATGATTTTAAGCCATTTTTTAAATATAAATAAAAAAGTACAAATTGTGCACGAACATACACTACATCAAGAAGTATCTGGTTTTAAGTTACTATTAAAAAGTGACCCGATAACATAACTACACACGATCGGACATCGTACAATTATCGCTTGAGAAAATATATATATAAACCAGATTTGACTGCAAGTGCGAATGTTGTGGTTAGGTTAAGTTGCACTATAAATAATGATGTTCACCATAAACTTATTGCGACAACTATTACACTTCTCTACTATTATTTTCATGGTTAGAGAAGAGGGGAATTCGCAGTTTAGGTACTCTTCGCCTCAACAGAGCTCCTGGGGTAAAGATTCCAACTGAAGCAGAGCTTACGAAAAAGAAACGTGGGTTTTCCGATGAATCTGTAGGAAATCTGAATGGTACCGATTTTTCGGTGGTAGTAAGGAAGGATAACAAAAATGTCACAACATTTTTATCAACATTTGTGGGACAAAATTCGAAGATTCGGATCCAAAGAAATAGTAAGAAGGAAAAGAAGTAGAGTGCCCAAAAGTTACTGAAATTTACAATCAACACATGGGTGGTGTTGATTTACTTAACTCCATTATTGGACGGTATAAAAACAAGATGTGGACCAAGAAGCGGTATTTTAGATTGTTTTATCATTTCATTGGCGTCATGGTTGTGAATGCATGGTTGTTATCCAAACGTATATATATATATATATATATATATATATATATATATATATATATATATATATATATATATATATTAATAATCTAACAACGGTCGTTTAAAAACAAATTATTTACACAAAAACAGAAATTATCTTTTAACTTTAGCATGTATTAAAACTATTATATTTCATCACATTTTATTGATATAGAGAAAATATTTCCCCCTACTATAATTACATCAACAAAATGTCAGTATCAACGAGCAGTTTAAATCCGAAATAGTGAATTTTAGAGAAAAAAAAATGCCATTATGTCGTATAAAAGGAACTATAATAAAAATGGTTACAATAATTATCTGAAGTCATGAAATCTTATTGCTATAAAAAATGTGGAACATAGATTGAATCTGTATTAGTAAATGGAGCCTCAAAGTATTCATATACCTAAATAATAAAAAAGTAAATGCATAGTACAATTGTAAAAAACAACCCTTGTAATCATTTATTCTAGTTTCTTTCTATCAATGTATGGTGAGCTCATGTAATTTAAATTCCTGATGTTAATAAAATTATAGTATTTAAAAGAGGAATTTTTACGAGATCAAATGGAACTATTATTTTTGAAGGTCATATATTATACCTATATCTGTAGTAGGAGGAAATTCTTCTGTGTGAAAATTCTCAAAGAAGGAATAAAGAAAAATACTTTTGATAACATAAATATAATTACAACTCACTACTTTTTTCGTGTTATATTGGTGAAAATATTTTTTATTTATTTTATTATTATTATTATTATTATTATTATTATTATTATTATTTTAAGTAGCTATACTGTAAAATGATTGTGTTTTAGTTCAGTAGGAATATGTAGTTTTAAATAAAGTTTTATGTTTATTTACCCTCATCCAATGAAATCGAACCCTTACTAATTGAGCTATTCTCCATGATAAATCTTTCCTAAAAATTCTATCCTAAAGTCCACCTAATTCCTTAGGAGATAGTGCTCACGTTTAAGGAAAACTCTTAATCTCAGATATACCAAAGTGTTCCTGTATAACTACGTGGGTCATTTTTTAGGTAAGAACCGTTTTTAAGTGGAGTAACAGCAATTTTATTTATGAACATAAATTGTATCAAAAACTTAAGTATGGACATATTTTTAATTTTCAACATAGTCACCAAGAATGTCTAAGCATTTGTTATGTCGTGGCAATAGCTTCTGGATCCCCTCATCATAGAACTCCGCCAGTACGGGATCCTGAGGTATATACTGGGGAGAGTGGTAGGGATCGAGGACCAATCGTCTGGCAGACAGGGACAATTACACAACAATGGTGCCGAGGGGTTTAAATACATCAATATTTTGTTTTGGAGAATGTTTAATTCACCCAAATTTTATCTCAATTTCGAGATAACATTTCCGACGGCTCACATCGATTATTTAGCAATCTTTTCAAGTCGTCTCGAATCGACTTTTTTGGGGGAGTTGGCGATCATTTTTTCGATCTTTACATTTATTAAAAAAAACGAGATTTGCTATTTCGTCTTGTGTCAGATTCCCCTTTAAATTAAAAGCTTACTGCTATGTAGTTTCGAGTGCGGCCGATAGAAAGTGTCTACAACGTTAATTTTTTTAATTCGAATTATTTTTCTTCTTAAAAAATCCTTAAGAGCATGAAACCTGTTGAATCTAAACTGCTATTATATTTTAACCTTGAATATTACATTGAAGCACGTGGAATTCAGTCAAATTCCAGACGTATATTTTCCTTTATACGAGTGTGATATTGTGGGCCTCCACAGACATGTAAAGGTATTTCATTTGGGGTTTACCAACGTGACTGGCACCTGATTACATGAACCCAGAGAAATGTGATTGGATTTGTAATGCAACTGAATACAAAACAGTTCTTAAAAGTATCACATTTCTGATTTTTAGGTATTACAACAACCACTAGATTTCTAAATCATTTAACTATTACATGTAAGAGTTGACTAAATTGTTACGATTTACTATTCTTTTTTTTAAACAAATAAGTTAAATAGAGAAACCTTTAGGTATTCTGAATATATTTGATCATTAGCAGTCATTTAAATGACTTACAGAGAAGGATTTATATTTACATTATCAGAAAAGAATCACTTAAAAATATATACGTACGAAAAACCACTTAACGAACCTCCTCCTTCCCATTCTTAATAATTTAGTTTTATAGTTTTGAGGTTATATGGTGTAAAACAAAAATACATATTATTATTTATCGTAGAAAATAAAACTGGATATCATAGTTACAGATTTTAAGTAAAACAAAATAGTGATTTCAAAACGTTACGGTGTTGTCACATCACCGTGAGTAATAGTGGAAAACTACGATTAGTAGCGAATCCTGGTAACATACACCTAGAATTATATTGACGGGAACTCGATGTGCTGACACCACATCATCCGAAGAAATGCAAGACGGAATGATTCCTTTAAAAATTGAGAAATTATATCATTTAAAATTTATTTAAAACGACCGCTATTTTGTTAATTTATCAACATATTTTATTGGAAAAAATGCGTACAAAATTAGCCTTCTAGAGTACGTGTCGGACACATGCATGAATCTATATTTGAATGATGGTTTTGGAGTTTAGGGGGATAAAAAACTTGATTCCGAGCTTAAATTATGTTCGGAAGAGCTAAAAATATTAAAATATTTATTTATATGGGTATTTGTGTATAAATGTGTCTATACTGAGGTTTGTATTTGTTGTGTAGATTCTACATTTATTATCGTTCTATGCTGTTTTCATAATGTTCTCTTCAATTCGGTTTTTATTTTTTATTTACAATTATTAATATTTACTCTGGTTTTTCATAAATTTCTCTTTCTTTTTATCGTTATTATTATTGTGTATTTTATTTTACTTGTATTTTCCTTTTCTTGTATATTTGCGTGTGTATATATAAGTGTATTTCTATGATATTTTTATATTCATTTCTATTTTTTATGTTTGTGTGTGATTTATGTGGGGGGATAGGTCTAACCAGTTCCGTTTATGATTAACAAGAATAGATTATATTAATTTTGTATACCTAATTAGGGCGTTGCATATGTAACCTTAGGGTGATGGCATTGGCCTTGGAGGCGTGGTCTAACTGTTTCCTCTCGTCCCAGTCCAGGTAGGGGTTGTGTATGTAGCAACTGAGGATGATACAATTGTGTTTGTTTTTCACACATAGATTGGATTTGTTGAAAAGTGTTTTCATTCATTTTATGTATTTAAAACAGATGAACATTTCGAGTTTGAAGATACATGTTTTGCACAATCGTTGGACAAGTTAAAAATATTTTAGGATGACAAGAATTCAGATTCAAAAGACAAAAATATTTAAAGTAGACTTGTTTAAAAAAACAAACGTATTTTCATTAATTTTACCAATAACCCATCAACACGATTTTTACTTTTTGATGTCAATTAGTATTTGAAATACTTACAGCGACAAAATTTGAACATTGAGAATTTTTTGTTTCTTTTTACTACAAGGAAGCACATAAGGATATCTAACAGCTTCTCTTATCTTGAAATCTTGATGTTACGGAAAAGTTATCCAATTACGAACTTCATCAAAAGTTTGGAAGGCATTACATTCTTACAAAACCAGATTTAGTGGTTTTGTCCTCTTCAAACACCGAATTTCATCAACGTTGATGAAAAGCTGTCTTCCCTCAATGATATTGTGTTTATAAAGTCGCAGTTAATCCCTTGTGGACAGACTCTTGTGCTTCTAGGATAGACCCTCAGGGGCTTACTTTAGTGAGTACACGCTTGGTAACCCAGAGGTACTCTTATTCAATCACGTAGTCTTGGGTTAGATTCATTTCTTTTAGTTTTTCCTATAAAGTCGCTCTTGACCAACTCTTGTTCTCTTCCGACCCTGACGCTATTAAATATTTATTGAGCTCTAGGGATATTAATTTTTATTTTCTTCAATTTTTTATATGACGGTAATGAATCAGAGGTTTTTTCGTCTTTAAACAAAAAGAAGAAATCAAACAAAGAAAAAGTTCAAGGAGAGTATTTTTCTCCAGGTCTCGGCAAATATTTCTCATGCACCAGTTCGTTTTGACGATTCATCTTAATAGATGATTTTGAATCTGTTTCAGTTATTTCTATATAATACTTTGTACAACCCCAAAATTGCATTACGTATTTTCGAAAATTTTTATCTACTTGCTTGTGTATAAATTATGTTACCTCAGAGGTACTACTCACAATTCAATACATTTTACGAAATTTAATATTTATTTCTACCTCCTTTAGCTTCACAGTCATAAATACTTCGCTGCGTTAGCATAACATGTTATATTTGAATTTATTATCAGAGGTTTTGTTTTAACATTTTTATTTGTAAAGTTGATTTGCTCCCATTTATTTTTATTCTCTATTTTAATTCCTTATCAACAGTCGTCTGAAATTTTGTTATTGCAACCCCTATGCATTTATTCACAAACAAGATGGATGTTGTACAAGAAATACATAACTGGTCTCAGAACACTACCTTGTGGCACTCCTCCTTTTATTTCTTCTATATTTAACTATTCACCTTCTAATCTCACTCGCGATCAGAATCTGTTCATTGAAAAATGTAATTAAAAGAGAAAGTCCATTTTGAGAAAATCCACATTGATGTTTTCTAATGGCAGGAGCGTCTAAATTATGTAGATATACATTTTGAGCAAAACAATTTTCAAAAAATCGCTACTGACGAGCATACAGTTAAAACGCATTTTTTTTATGTTGTATCAACACAGGATAATTCTAAATGAATACCCATAGAAATCTCAACATCTTTTTTGTAATAATCAGAGTACTTTATATATTTAAATTAAAACGTAAAATCTGAATTCCACCATATTTAGTGCGTAATTAACAATAAGCTATAGGATCGTAAAACAACATTACCATAAACATTAACGGATCACAGAGTGGTATCATTGGATCAACATATCGGCCTATTAGAAGTAGGGTTAATGCATCCATTATCATCAATGACAATATTAATGGTTAGTTGGACAAAGTGTAGTTAAGTTTAACACTATGTTCAACTACTTAACCGCCAATTAATATGATCGAATTGCACCAACTCTAGTTAGTCTTTAATATTATGTATGACGTTTTGTCGAACTAAACGCGTTTAATTATGTAGGCTTAATAGCAGACCACATAAATCAATCGTTTTATTTCCAATTATAAATTGAGATTCAAAAGGACAATAGAGCTTTTATAGTTAGCTGTTAGAGGGACAATATGGTTTAAATATAAATAATAAAACAATGCTAAGATTGGCAGAAGATTGTACTCAAACTGAAATATCTTCGTCTATATTATTCAAATAAAATTACAGTAACGAATAAAGGATTCAATTTTTATCAAACGAATCATTATAAAAAGAAAACAATTCACTTCAGTTTCAATCAAATCAGAGAGCGAACTGCTTCCGCTTGTTAAATAATTTAAAACGAATGCAGATACTTGTTGATTACCGTACTACATTTCAAGCCCAGCCTAGAAAGTTATTCTCCTGGTGTATGGTAATTTCCGTTTTAGGCCTCATTTCTAAACCGGATATTACATCCGCACCCAAACTACTGACCGGTTGCCATAGTTATACTGCAACTATACACTAACAAGTAAAATTAGATTTATGTGTCGTTCTAACAGCAAATTCTAATACAGGTAGTACATTCAAGAAATTATGTAATTAATTAGTACCATGTAATTAATTGGTACAAAAATGTAGTAGTACCAACCCTATTTCTCTACGATAACAAATAGCGAAGTTATTGTCGAAAATGTGATTTCGAACATTGACCTCCCAATAAAATGTGATATTTGTATAGTAACGACATCCAGCAGTGCTGAATCACCGACATGAGCGTAGCGAGTCAATTATCCACTACATATATATACAGCTTCTATTCTATTCTTCCAAGCCCATAAGGATCGAGAGACACCTACAGGAGCGAATGAAACTTTTTAACATATACAAATATACAAGGCCGGTCAGGACCTAGCCGGCGTCAAGGAAGTAGTGATATACACAGTCACGAGGTTCAGAAAACCTGGGTGACAACTGTTTTAAACAGACTTACCCTACGGGGTAGAACCCTTTAATTTTACCAAAACAATGACCAAGAACCTAATCTTTGAGTATCTGCTTGTATTACATTGTTTGATGTGGTTGGGTAACTACTATGATGACCCTCTTAAACTTGAGTCAGATTATATTGGAGTACTATAACTATTTCATTAGAAACTTCGAAAGACTTTACCTCGAGGCAAAATTCTACATTTAACTTTTAACTAAGCTTACAAATTACAACCAAACCTAGATTCGAATGAAAAACTCATTTTATTTGCACGATTTTTACTCTGGATTCAATCCAATTGTGGGCTCCAAATGTTACGGTGTTGCCCCATCATCGTGCAATATGAGAGCTTCGATTGGTAAAAATTAGTTTGTAAAAACTAGAATTACGGGACGGGACGTCGATCTGCTGACCACACATTGCTCGAATGAAAACCATCTAGCAGTTTAATAAAACAACTCAATTATATTTAGCTTAAGAAAACATTTAACAAGTTAAAAAATAAAAACGACATCTAAAAAGTAATCACTGATTATAATGTAAGTCATTCAAAAATATGTCAGGATAAGGTGGAAAATAATTGTACAGAGAAAATGCTGAATCAAAATTTAATTTAATTTTTGTAACATTAAAGTATGTCATTTTATGTTTCAGCATTTCTACCTTTTAATTTAATTGTCTGTTTTATTATAATTGTCTGTCAGTAAGTTTAGTTGACAGGCTTGGCATCTGAGCCCCCACCCTTACCCCCTTGCATTTGAATAGTTATTATTTTTCTCGTTATTAAAAAAAAACAGCAAATTTCGCATTTGACGAAGCAGCAAAACGTTTAGTATTTGTTAGATTGTCTTACAATCCACTTATTTTTATTTTTGAGAATTAAATGTATATCTTAAATCGTATTTTCGTAATTAAATATAGAATTTATATCTAAAAGAAGAAATCTGATAATTGATATTGTGAGGCATTAGTATGTGTGTCGAACTGTTTTAGTTTAGTGGGTTCATATCAGAATGCGCTACTGTGGTAATTGAAGCATCTAATATGACATACTGTCCTTGAAGTTACCAGAAGTTGGTCGATGGATGGCAGGATTAGAGTCTCTAGATTCTGAACTTCAAACCATAACATGGATATGCCTTATCTATTTTGTATGTAAAATGAGATATAAATGGTATAGAATAGTACCTAAACGTTTTTCTACGACAAATAATAAAATCAGTGGGCTAATTTCCACCTAAGAGCGAACTGTATATTATAGTGAACTGTATATTATATATAAGCTACTAGATAAGTTTTATTACTTAGTTGTAGTATAAATAATAATTTTAAAAAATAATAATAAAAAACTAAGAGCACAAAACTGATAAAAATTTTAAAAATATATATTCTATAATACTTTTCTATCAGACGGAGTTGTGGTTTTCTATTCTTTTAATGTAATTATTCATTAGCACACATTAGGCTATCGTATTTACTGCATACATGTCGAGAATTCCTCAGGGCATCATAGTGAGTACCGACATGCCAATCCCGAGTTATGTAAGCTGGATTCTAGTCTTGAGTTAAATCTCACTCTTTCATCTTTTCTATTAGGTCTCTTTGAATCAATTCGTGTTCCCTTCCTCCAAACATGACGCTATCAGAGTATTGCAGAGCAAAGAGCTTTTTTTTAAAGTCCTGACGAAAACTTTTTTGCCTTTAAACAACAAGGAACAAAGAAAATTATAGAGAAAAATATAATTAAAATGAAATAGAGAACAAATTGAATGTTTTATAAAATATCAAAATAATAGTTATTGAAAACTAAATTTCGATATTTTCTTTCTTTTCATGACCTACATGAACTTTTCATATCTCGTTTTGTGTCTTTGGTGATGTACTTATTACCAATGGTACTGCCAATCCTCGATTCGTTGTTTTCGATATTGTTCGTTAGCTGAATAATCGAACAATACGATAAACAACAAAATGCCCGATTGAGTTTTATGAATTATAAGTTTTTTTATCAGCCAGCCATTGTTTTGTGTAAAGTTGATTTATATTACTGTATATACTCCTTTTGGGTGATTGTTTATTTCGATATTATTTTGCAGTGTATATATTTAGTGTATTTGTGTTGTAAATTTAAGGCACAAATTGTGTTGAAGTAGTAAAATTACAAATGTCAAGATAACAAAAATGTCTGGACGATTACGTCGCCCAATTATGTACTATTTTGTAAGAAATCGTTTAATATTACGAGAATGTAGATGTTTTTAGTTGTAATTGTCTAGCTTTTGTAAAGAAACGAAATGTACGTAATCTTAGTGGAAGTTGTCTTATACCGAAGTATGATTTCTTAATTTTTTAATATATTTTCTGCTTTTCTAGCGTTCAGAAACAAAAATGTATTTTTTCTCGCATATATACGTAATATAGACACAGTTCTGTGATATTTCAAAATATCAACCTTGAGTTTTTGCGAGTACATTCGTTTTGAGGCACTCGTCCAATAAAAATAATATAGCATGTGGGCATATTTTGGCCATATTTCGGAACTTTTTTCCAGCCTTTTAATAACTCCAAATTATAGAGTAGCTGCCATAAAAAAAAATAATAATAATAATAAAAAGAAGATTTTATCACAATCAATTCCATTGATTATGAATATATTTTCGTCAAGAACCCAAATAAAGGTCGCTATTTCTCCAAAAACGCCAGTACGTGAGTCATTGATTAAAAAATGATAACAAATCAGCCACGGTGCTGTTATAAAAGGCATAATTTCTTAAAATCAGCGTAACCGATTTCGTTGAAATATTAACAAAATATACAAATTAATTATAAAAACCTATCTATCATTATAGTGTCAGTTGTATGTCGGCTATTTAAGGTTATCTTTTGTTTGTATTTAATCATCTAAAGACTGACTGTAAAAATCAATTCCCAATAAACATAGATACTGCCAAGTAGATGTAGAAACTAAGTAGAAGAGGGTGTAGAAGCTAGAAGCTAGGAAAGCATGTTAACTTGATACTAAAACCTGTAATGTAATAATTGGACGCCTAAGGCTATTTGCAAAAAATAAAATAAAAATTGTATTTTAAATGAGTTATTGTATAAAGTGAACACAGAACATCGAATTTTAATATTCTATATTTTGTTTTGTTTTACGTAAGATAAAAACTGACAAACAAGTAGTTTCAATGACGGCATTTTAGGACATTTCAAACTGTTTACATACTGTTTATTTTTAATGTGCCCCTCACCTACAGAATTGTTTCGTTTTCCCGCTACATACGTACTGTTTATTTTAATGTGTCCTTTACCTAAAAAATTGTTTAGTTTTTTTGCTGTATATATACCCTTTATTTTTAATGTCCCCTTACCTCCCAAATTATTTACTTTTTTTGCTGTAACACCCTGTACATATACTTTATTATTTAATGACCCCTCTAAATTTATAAATTTAAAACGTTCTAGAGACTGAATACGTCATCTCAAACTTTCAAACACACTACCTATCTACTATGTAATTGAAACATAATAAAATCAGAAAATATTCCGAGATTACAACCCTTACTTCCGGATTAAAGGATGTTGATAGTAAAACACAGATTAAATAATAAAACTGACTGTTGGACGTCAAAGTAAATCCTATAAAATATATATGTGTAGTAAAACCGAGCAATATCACTTGCTGTATATTAAGTGCACATAAATATGTGTTATGTGAATTGAATCTATGAAATTGTCACATAAAGATAATAAAGTTATAAAAGTAATCTGGACACATTGGCCAGACATTTGAACTTAATATCCTGTGCAATAGCGAGGGGTGAAGAGGAAATTAGCTGTAGAACTTTCAGGAGTATAATTTCCTAGTTGGGATGTAAAATGTAAAGATGTACACTTTATAGGTTAGTTGTAACGACTTTGTTGAGCAAGACGTTACAGAGGACAACATCACATATGGTAACGCAACAGTGCACAAATATTGCACAAACTTCCTCACTAAACCATTCCAAAAAAAAAACTAACTAAAGCTTTATCGTCAAGAAACACAGCAGTTTCATGAGTTGTCAACCAAAAGTGAAAATGTACCATGACCACTGTCTTTAAGAAAATACCTAAACAGGGTGTCCCGAAAGAGGTAGATTGGCTATTCATTTTCGGATTATATACATCATTAACGATCAAAAAAATACCAAATAACAGAGTTCACTGTCAGTAGGGTTTGTAAGCATGTAGCAGCTTAGGATGATCATTTAGTCACTGAAACGTCATTTCGTATTTGTGTTCCAAAAATAAAGTGATTTTTGTGTGGAAAATTGTATTTTAATTTATTTGGACAAATAACATATAGTCGAATTCCGCTACATTATTATATCTATCCGCCATTTTGTTCTTTTACAAAAAGAGAACAAAATTATAACTCCAGAAATAGATAATTGATTTCAAATTTGATATAAGCATTTTGTATATTACGTTTTACAAGTCTACCACACACAAAGACTTTATTTTATTAATTTTCAAAATGGCGGCCGTTTAAAATTTGTTACAGCTAACGGTTTTGGAGATATTCGACATTAAACGTCTTAATTGGTGTCCATTTTAAAAATTATACAAATAAAATTGTTGTGTTTGTTACGAAATTATAACATACAACAAACATGCATTTGTAAAACGTAACATACAAAATCTATATACCAAATCTGAACTGCTGAATCACGAATTCTTCTCATTTTTTAAAGCACTGTCAGTCTTATCATTTTGTTTCACCATTTCCGCCTTTCATTACAACATTAAAGATATTCTTGAGGCGACAGTTAGAATCGAACCATTAAGAAGGCCATACTACATTGCACAATGTAAGCAATGTCAGCTGCACGGACATACACAGAGATTCTGTAACAGAGAGGCAAGGTGCGTAAAGTGTGCCGGAAAACACTTAACTCAAGAATGCACAAAAAATAGAGAAACAAAACCAAAGTGTGCTAACTGCCATGAAGAACATCCTGCCAATTATAGAGGGTGTTTGGTTGCTAAAACTTTTCAAGAGAGGAGAAACAGGCTAAATCGGGAGAAGACTGATGAAATCCATAAGCATAAGCCAGTTAAAATATTTGCAGAGGTTAAAAAAGTAAATAAGGATATGTCTTATGCACAAAGTGTTTTGGGTTCTAAAGAACCGTCAAAACCCCAAGTAAATGAAAACACTACTGACGAATTACTGTTGAAGTTAATATCTAAGCTAGATAACCAGGAGAAGATACTATTATCTTTCTCTGAAAGACTAAGCAAGCTTGAAAATAGTAAAAAACCGGTGGCAACACATGCCTCAAAGAAGAAAAGTGGTAAATAACGAATTACGAATTGCACTCTGGAATGCTAATGGAATAATTCAAAAGAAAGTAGAACTGATGGCATTCCTGGACCTACAAAAAATCGATATTTGTCTTATCTCAGAGACTCACTTAACAACCCAGACTTGTATTCAAATGGGAAAATATAATTTTTATCATAGTACACATCCCGCAAATGCCGCTAGAGGAGGTAGCGGAATTATAATTAAAAAAGGTATTTGTCATAGTGAGGATTTTAAAATAGAAACAGAGGAAAATCAAGTCACGGCGATAACAGTGGACACTAGAAGAGGAAAAAAAAAATTGAGGCAATTTACTGTCCGCCAAAACTTAACCAAAAAAAGGACAACTATCTTGAAGTCTTAAAACAATTAGGTGATAAATTTCTAATAGGTGGAGATTTTAATGCCAAAAATACAGCGTGGGGCTCCAGGCTAACAACAACCAAAGGAAAAGAGCTACACAAGGTAGCTGTAGAGTTGGGGTGTAGTTACCAATCCTCAGGCAAACCAACATATTGGCCTACCGATCTGAGGAAGATCCCAGATTTATTGGACTTCTTTATATGTAGGAAAATATCACACAACTATATAGTAGTTGAAGAAAACTTTGACCTGGAGTCGGACCATTCTCCAGTAATTCTAACTCTCAGTGAGAATGTCATTAAGGTCGAAAGAAATCCCATATTGTGTAACAGGAAGACAAACTGGGAGGGTTTCCAGGAGTCATTGAATAATCGTATTAATTTAGGAGTCCCGATCAAGACCAGAGAACAGTTAGAACAAGAAACTGAGAAGTTTGTAGAGGATATACAACAAGCAGCCTGGGATAATACTCCTGAAGTCAGAAAACTGATGGATGGTATCAACTATCCCAAGGAAATCAAGGAAATAGTTGAAATTAAAAGAAAGTTAAGGAAAAGATGGCAACAAACACGCTCGCCTGAAGATAAAAATAGGTTAAACAATGTTACCCAGAGGTTAAGAAGAGAAATCTTAGTTTTTAAAAATAAGTCTTTTAATAGCTATCTAAGCAACTTAACACCTACTATGGATACAGACTATTCGCTCTGGAGAGCCATTAAGAAAGTGAAACGGCCTTATCGGCATAGCCCTCCGATTAGATCCTTAGGTGGAAATTGGGCTAAGGATAAACAAGAAAAAGCAGATGCATTTGCAACACATTTGGAAAAAGTGTTTCAACCAAACATAAACTATCAATTTCAGCAAGGTGATAAAATTGATATGAATATATCCGATTATAATATATCCCAGAAAGACAGTGATGAAATTAATATTGAGCCGGTAACTACAAGGGAATTGTCGAAGGAAATTAAATTTAATACAAACCCAAAAAAGGCCCCTGGCTATGATCTGATAACTGGAGAAGTACTAAAACAACTATCGAAAAAGGCGATTTTAAAGCTTACACACATCATTAATGCAGCATTCCGGTTGAGGCATGTGCCGGATGTCTGGAAGATGGCGGAGGTAATCATGATTCCAAAGCCAGGCAAACCACTTAATGAACCTGCATCTTATAGGCCAATTTCACTCCTTCCAATTGTTTCGAAGGTGTTTGAAAAACTATTGTTGAGAAGGCTAAACCCTATCATTGAGGAAAATAATCTAATACCTGCCCACCAGTTTGGGTTTAGAAAAAAGCATTCCACAATTGACCAAGTGCACAGAATAACCAACATTATTGAAAATGCATATGAAGGAAAGAAAGTTTGCTCTGCCATTTTTCTGGACGTGGCCCAGGCTTTTGATAGAGTCTGGCACGAAGGACTAATTTATAAGCTGAAAAACATTTTACCAAAGCCATACTTTGAAATTTTACAATCCTATATCAACGGTAGAATGTTTTGGGTAAGACAAGAAGGAACATATTCCAGTATGAGAGAAATTAAAGCAGGAGTGCCCCAAGGCAGTGTCTTGGGTCCGGTTCTATACCTTCTATTTACAGCTGACATCCCGGAATCGGAATGTGCCACAATTGCCACCTTTGCCGATGATACGGCTATACTAGCTATTGGCAATAGCAGTGAAGAAACAGCCACAAAACTCCAGCTAACGTGTGATAATCTAGTTAACTGGATTAATAAGTGGAAAATCAAAATTAACGAAGGAAAATCGGTGCATGCTAACTTTGCCTGCAAAAAGAATAATTATGTACCAATTTCAATCAGCAATACAATCATTCCTTTCAACAATACGGCAAAGTACCTCGGGATGAACTTAGATGCGAAGCTTCGGTGGGCCGAACATATAAAAAAGAAAAGAAAGGAGCTTGATGCTAAATATAAGAAAAAGTACTGGCTGTTGGGAAGGAAATCGCAGCTGTCAGTCCACAATAAACTATTATTGTACACGCAGATCCTTAAGCCGGTGTGGTCCTATGGGATACAACTGTGGGGATGTGCAGCAAAAACTCATATTAACAAAATACAAGTCTTCCAGAATAGGGTTCTGAGGAATATTGTTGATGCCCCATGGTATTATCGGAATGATGACCTACATAGAGATTTGAAAGTCTTAACTGTTAAAGAAGAAATCAAGAGATTGGCAGCAAAGCACAGGGACAGAATTAATTCTCATGTAAACGCGGAGGTTCTGAAGCTTCTGGATGACATGTGCCCAGAGAGAAGACTGAACAGGAAACTTCCCTTTGATCTACCTTAACAGATTAATTGTAGTGTTGTAGCGCATATGTAATGTTAGAAAATGGGGTGACTCCATTGGGAGATCCCCAGCACAAATCGACAGTTATTAGATACATATTGTAAGTTAGTCGCCTAGCGACTAGTAACAATCTTAATAAATAAATTAAAAAAAAAAAAAAAAAAAAAAATTCCGCCTGTTTTAATATAATTGTCTGTTAGTTTAGATGGCAAAGTTGACGGCTAAATCCATCTCTGTTCCCCCTCCTGTCCAATCTCGGAATTTTAATACACATTATATTGTTTTAACACAGAAAAAACTTTACAATTGCTTACAACACATTTTGACTACACAGGGTGATTCAAAATTGGTCAGTAATAATTCAGGAGCTGATTGTAAAGCTAGAAATAGGAAAACAATATATAAACAAAGGTCCGTAAACGATTCGTTTTAAGTTGATAATTTTGTGTTTTTATAAATAAGATTATATCTTATGAGGCAGATATAGATATTTACTGAAGATTTAGTATACACATTACTTATCTAACGTTTTACTAGTATACCAGAAATCCAAGATTTTGTTTTGTTAATTTTCAAAATGGCGGACGTTTAAAATAATGTCGATTAATTCGAAAACCATTAATACAAAAAAATGTTTACAAGACGTGTTAATCGAAATTTTAAATTAAATTTGTAGAAATTTAAATTAAGATTTATAAGTTAATATGTAATATTACAAACTTATGTGGAAAAAATTATAACATATTTAAATTAGTATTAAAACTGTTAAGGGAATTTTTTTCATTTTTAGTACCTTTCTGGGGAATGGATTATAACATTTTTATTAACAACTATCATTACTCTCTAATAATTTGGTTTATGTTAATTTTGGGTGTTGTAGACAAACACAAAGAAATTATATTTTTAATTTTTCGTCGATAACTCGGTTGTCCATTAACCTACAGTAAAAAAAAGCAATTTAGTTTTTGTAAAAAAAGGAAAAATATTTCTGGTCTTGTAATATTTTGTAATGTTTTTTTCGAGATATCTGACATGAAACATTTCAAACTGTACAAAATAAAGTTTTGGTTTTCTGGTATTCTGGTGGGTTACATAAATAATGCGTATAACAAGTCTTCACTCAATATCTTATCTACTTCCAAAGTTTTGTTATTTTTAAAACACAAAATGGCCGACAGACGGAAAACGAAGCATTCTGGATCTTTTCTTATTTTCATCTCTAGAATCAGCACCCAAATTATTGACGTCCAATTTTTAATAACCCTGTATGAAACTCAAATATCAAAGCATATTGAACAGGTTGTTTAAGTAACTGAGCTTTGGAAAGTCCACTTTTCCACTACATGACAACATACAAAAGGATTTAAATATATTCGATAAATAACTGTCTGGAGAAAGCTAATTGGCGAGCGATTGTTTGTTCGGCAGCTAAAAGCCTCGATGATTTGTGAAGCTTAATTTTTTTTTAAATGTTGCTATTTTGAAATAGATAATAATATTTTTCTTCTAGAGATTTGTAAAAAAAAAATTATTTTAATAGAACCACCAATCAACAACAATTTCTGAAGTCTGCAAGCGGCGTCGTGGGATGAAAAAATGCCAACTATCAACCGAGGAGAGAGACCGAAGTTGGCTGACGACTAGGATGAATTTGATAATTGAATATCGTCATATAACAACAAGGACGGGAAAAAACAATCATTTTGACATTGAGATCCACTAGTGAATACGTGCATGGCAATCTCAAAGTATCCTACACCTTTCGTCAACTAGTCTTGAGGTTCCTCTCTTTCATCTATCCTATTTTTTCTCTCTTCATTATCTCTTGTTCTCTTCGCACCTTGACGGTATTAGAGTATTCCATGTCTAAGGGTCTCATTTGATCATTTTTTTATAGAGGGTATTCGAGGCCTAAGGGTCTCTATTTGATCATCTTTTATTTTCATGGAGAGTATTGGAGGACTAAGGGTATCTATTTGATCATCTTTGTTTATGGAGATTATTCGAGGACTAAATGTCTGTATTTGATCATATTGTTTTTTTCGTGGAAAGTATTTGAGGAATAAGGATCTCTATTTGATCATGTTTTTTTTATGGAGAGTATTCGAGGACTAAAGGACTCCATTTGATCGTCTTTTTTTCGTGGAGAGTATTCGAGGACTAAGGGTTTCTATTTGATCATCTTTTTTTCGTGGAGAGTATTCGAGGACTAAGGGCCTCTATTTGATCATCTTTTTTTCGTGGAGAGTATTCGAGGACTAAGGGTTTCTATTTGATCATCTTTTTTTCGTGGAGAGTATTCGAGGACTAAGGGTTTCTATTTGATCTCTTTTTTTCGTGGAGAGTATTCGAGGACTAAGGGTTTCTATTTGATCATCTTTTTTTCGTGGAGAGTATTCGAGGATTAAGGGTCTCTATTTGATAGTCTTTTTTTGCATGGATATAATGGTCACAAAGTTTTTCACCTTTAAAACACAATAACTTTGAGAGATCCAAGTTGTAAAACTTCATTATAAAACTGGAAAATAGTTTAGGTTCCCTAATTTTATCCCACGCTAAATATTTAACGATTTCTTCTACGCATTTGGAAATTAATTCTAACAATGTTTATTTTTTTCTATCTTCTCTAAATCATATATTTTGTTATTTTTGAAAGATTCAAGTAACAAATTGCAACCTAGTTCTAACCCACCAGTAACAACTTAACACTTAACTGTCCACAAATGTTGGAAGGAGTCCAACGAGGAAAACATCTTCATCAGCAATCTAACTTTTGTCTACTCCAACCTTTGAACTTGCAAGATATTTTTAGTGAAATGTCTATAAAAAGAACTATTACATCAAACATCACGGTACCACTACCAATCCTCATGTAAAATAACTTATGAGAGGTTTTGAAACTTTCATATACATAATATATTTATTAGATTTTGTTGACATTTGGCAAACAGAAATTCGCATTATCTTATACAAATTGCAAGTCCTTCATTAAACTGTTATAGAACTAACAACAGTAAGTCCTTCATTAAAACTGTTATAGAACTAACAATTGCAAGTCCTTCATTAAAACTGTTATAGAACTAACAACAATAAGTCATTCATTAAAACTATTATGGAAATAACAATAGCAAGCCCTTCATTAAAACTGTTATAGAACTAACAATTGCAAGTCCTTCATTAAAACTGTTATAGAACTAACAACAGTAAGTCCTTCATTAAAACTGTTATAGAACTAACAACAGTAAGTCCTTCATTAAAACTATTATGGAACTAGCAATAGCAAGCCCTTCAATAAAACTGTTATAGAACTAACAACAGTAAGTCCTTCATTAAAACTGTTATAGAACTAACAATTGCAAGTCCTTCATTAAAACTGTTATAGAACTAACAACAATAAGTCCTTCATTAAAACTATTATGGAACTAACAATAGCAAGCCCTTCATTAAAACTGTTATAGAACTAACAACAGTAAGTCCTTCATTAAAACTGTTATAGAACTAACAATTGCAAGTCCTTCATTAAAACTGTTATAGAACTAACAACAGTAAGTCCTTCATTAAAACTATTATGGAACTAGCAATAGCAAGCCCTTCAATAAAACTGTTATAGAACTAACAACAGTAAGTCCTTCATTAAAACTGTTATAGAACTAACAATTGCAAGTCCTTCATTAAAACTGTTATAGAACTAACAACAATAAGTCCTTCATTAAAACTATTATGGAACTAACAATAGCAAGCCCTTCATTAAAACTGTTATAGAACTAACAACAGTAAGTCCTTCATTAAAACTATTATGGAACTAACAATAGCAAGCCCTTCAATAAAACTGTTATAGAACTAACAACAGTAAGTCCTTCATTAAAACTGTTATAGAACTAACAATTGCAAGTCCTTCATTAAAACTGTTATAGAACTAACAACAGTAAGTCCTTCATTAAAACTATTATGGAACTAACAATAGCAAGCCCTTCAATAAAACTGTTATAGAACTAACAACAGTAAGTCCTTCATTAAAACTGTTATAGAACTAACAATTGCAAGTCCTTCATTAAAACTGTTATAGAACTAACAACAATAAGTCCTTCATTAAAACTATTATGGAACTAACAATAGCAAGCCCTTCATTAAAACTTTTATGGAACTAACAATAGCAAGTCCTTCATTAAAACTGTTATGGAACTAACAATAACTACAAATGGCAAATCTTGAAATTTAATAACATCAAACAAATGTTTTAGTTAATAGCCACAGTAAAAAAAAGTAAAATTTCAACAATGACTTCAGTTTCATAAATATTCGAATTGTTACCTAATTACCGTCAAAGGAAAACATTGTTCACCCTGTCATATTCAGAGAGAGAGAAATAATAACAACTCTAAAAGATATAAAAACAGAATTAATCTATAGACCTGCTCAGGAATAAATGCCTTTGTTATTTAAACAGTTCTCAACAACTCTTCAAGTTAAATTAAAAATTAATAAGGTGAAAGTAAGGCTGAATAAGGAACATTCCAAAACCAGTAGGGGATTCCCAAAAGTTGGCAATTTGTCTGGTAGAATAAACTGGTAAGAGTTATGATGATGTAAAATAAACGGTGCCAACTATTGAACAAACTGTCACACTTGCGATTTTGCACACGGAGTTGAGTAGTTATTAATCGTCAATTTCACTAAAATTTGAACGGAAACGGTAGAAACGATTTTAAGGAATTACGTTAGTTATACCATGTCCATGGGAATTACTAAGAGTTTTTTTAAAAATAAATAACTCACAGACCGACATTATTGGAGAGAAGCCTAGCAGTACGTGTTGTTTAGGTTCTTAGAGGCTACACTTGGAAAAATTTTATAAAAAATATTTAAGTCGATTTTAAGAAAATCTTAATTTTGTTATGTTTCATTTGTTTTTATCCAGCTACTTCCAATTAATGAAAAACCAACCCGAGATATTGAAAAGATATGCACACATTTAATTAAAATCTATGCACGTTTAAGTGATACAGAACACTTTATAAAATGATAGACGCCAGATAGACTACATTTTTGGCTCTGGATATCAAAGGGGATAGCCTATATTCGCAAAAAAAACCATCACATAACTTTCTCTAAACTCTATTTATACGAGAAAGTAAATAGAAATTTGACTTACTAACTTACTGCTTAATTTAAAGTAGAGTATCAATGTAAAGTTGGAAAATGTATACAGCAATGTATTAAACTACAGATTAACTCATTCAAATTTAAGTCCTTGTTACTTTAGTTAGGGAGATAATAGAGTAATTTTATCCTGCCATTGCTCTTGTCTTAACGAGACCTTTAAAATGAGATGTTACAAGTTGTGTGTTGCATTTACGGAAGTTGCTTCAAAATGGGAGGATATTTGTAAAAACCTAACAAAAAGGTAGAATAACTACAGTATTATGAAGGTATTGAGTGTCCATCTATAACCATTAAAAAATAAGTCCAAGGTTGCCGAACTTATTTCCCATTCTGTGTAGTAACTACCATCATAGAATACAACTGGGTTCAGTTATACCTCAAAAAACTGCACAAATCCAACCGTTATTATTATTTAAACTGCACAGTAATGGACAGTTTTAGATCTACACACAAATTAGTACAATCACCAGCACTCTACCAATTTACAAAGCAGTGATTGTACTAATATTGGAAGGCCTATCGATAGTATAAATACAATCAAAACGCAGTGAAACGTAAACAAAGTATCTGTTAGCGACACAATTGATAAAGTATAAAATATACAAAGTGAATATTTCACGTTGACATTGAGTGAACATCTTTCTGTACAGCAACTGTCAGACAAAAACATTATCTGTGCGGAGTATCGATCTTGCAAGAAGGGCGGGCTCGAGCGTTGACATTAAGTTTGACATTAAATACAGCAAGAGGCAGGAGATTTGATAATACATTGTTATAATTAAAAAAGCTTGATTAGATTAATTTATTGTAAGGCTTAGTGGAAAACATTTGAGAAGGACGCTGATCAAGAAAAGAATGAAGAGACAATTTCATCACTCGTAGAATGATGCGGTTACTCGGTATAACGGTGCGCTTGTGCTATTGATAGATGAACTCATCACAGAGGTTCATTTTTAAATCGAAATTTGCTTACTGTTTGGTAAGACTGAACAACCTGTAAAGTGCCTACACAATACAACTTTCAGTCTGGTCAGCCCTTCGACATAGTTCTAGGAATCACAACCAGAATCGGCTACTAATCACAATTTCCTATTTTCCCATTTGGACACTGTGTCAATACTGTACGTGTTTGGCTCTTCAGTGAGGTTGAACCCGGAATCTCTCAAACATAAACCGAGAGTTCTAGCCAAACACAAATGATAACTCTAAAGTACTTGACTGTGAACACTACCGCGATTCCTTAGTAATAATAAACTTGTGGCCGATTAATGTAAGACGATTTAAAATCGGATGACGTGGTCAGCATGTCGAGTTCCTTTCGTCTCATTTTAACAACATATATGATTATAGTTTAGCTGTCTAATTAGAAACTACAAAACAAAACAATAATAAATTTATTTGAACAATTTATTGTAAATGACCGTGGACAAACAGACATTTTCTAACAAAATTGTGGGGCTCAGCAGGAAATGGAACGGATAAATCAAAATGGATTTCTTTAAGTAAGTCAACACAATACTTTTTTTCATTTTTATAGAATGAAAAAAAAATGATAGTAGGAAAAGAGCATACATAATTCGTTGCATGTTTTTAACATTACCAAGTTGTCGTTATATATATATATATATATATATATATATATATATATATATATATATATATATATTACAAAACGCAAGAAAATAATTTGATGGGCGCCACTATCATGGTACTCACTCAGCCCGTTCATACAATGTAATAGAAGCGAATCCTCTAAATGTAATGTTCAAAAGTAGGTTTCCTGGGCCTTTAGGGATTGTTAATTTTTATTGAAAGATCAAGGGGTCTTATCCAGTAGGGTAAGTTTGCTTTACTTAAACTCACTTCACTCGTGTTATTGTCTCACCCTTCGAAATTGTACAAATGCGAATGCGGCTCCACTCGCTAAGCTTCCCTTAGTGCCGCAGCCCTCGTAACAATACGTATATTACATTTTCTCGCGAGTTCAGGGTTCTAAAACAGATTTTTGACAATAACTTCCATATTTGTCGTCGTAGTGGGGTGGGGTTGGTATCATTGCTTGCAGAATTAGAATCTAGAAATTTTTATCTAATTAGTGTGTTAAAGGTTAAATAACATATGAGATATGAATAAAAAACTGTTTAAAATGACCGCCAAGTTCATATTTCCAATTTGTTTTTTTTTTTAATTTCAATAGTGTTCTATATGAGCCCCCCTCCCCCCTACCAAATTTCATGTTCCAATCTTAATATCTGTGACCAGTATCGCGCTTACGTACAAACAATAAATTTTTTCGGTTTACTGAAACATAAAGATCGGTCTAAAAAAGTAGGTCATTTTTTTTTTGTCTTTCCAAACTTTCCCTATACTCCGCAAAAAGGAAAAAAATAATCAATAGAAACTACATTTAGATCTTGAAATACAAGGTAATAGCTCGTATTCAAGACTTATTTTGGTTTCTGAAAAAGACAAGACAGAAAGTTGCATCGTTCTTTATGTTTGTTACTTTATCCCAAGTCGTTAGTTTACAGACTTTTAAGTTTTAAAATAAACTACAACTAAACTCATGAAAATAAAGTTGTGTGTCGTCTGCAATAATGTCCCGCATTAGAAGAAAACTTATGTTATACACACAGCGGGAGCAAATGAAACTTTGTTTTTAACCATCAGTGTTTCAGAAACCGCATTGTTTATTTCAAATGATTTTCAATTTGATGATGCAATATAAATAACAATTAAAATACAAACAATTCACATTGTTTGTAAGTTAATATTTACGTTGATTGATTTTGAGTAAAGAAAATAATTACAAAATATGCATACATCATTACTATTGTTTTTATTCTAGTTCATTTGACGCGTTTCGGAGCTGTACGTCATCATCAAAAGTAAATTGGTTACTTTCAATAGGCAAAAACACACTATACAAAGAAAAAGCGTTGTGGCTTCCGTATATTTTTTTTATCAAGAAGTGTCGGTATTTCAAAAAAAAATAATTACATTTACCAGGATTTCCAAATAGCAATATTTTGTTCCCGTTTTTCAGATTTTGTTAAAATAAATCAAAGGAAGCGTCATCTAACAATTTGACCAAAACTGCTGTATTATACATAAGATACTTTGAGCGTCATATTTGTGAGCAGGCACGTCATGTCTTTGAGTCGCGCACTAATGTTTTGAAAAATCGAAAAAACCCTATACGGTACATAATACTTTGGTATATTTCAGTTTCACAACGTCTGGTGGACGCGTCTCCCCATAACACACAATAGAGTGGAAACGCCAAACGGTCCAGATAAATTAATACACATGTCTCATTAAATGTTCGGGAATTTAAATTATAAAAACTTCAAGGAAAACCAATTAATGGCTTATAAAATATAGTTTACTTGCATTATAATATAAATTTCCAAAACTAACAGAAATTAAGTTCATGGTTACTACTTACAACTTTACTACAAGTTTACCACCTACTAGATTCTGTGTTTGAAATTAGTCAACAATAAGAAAACTCGTTGCTATGGCAACAAATAAATAACAATGAAAATAACAGCTGATGTTTGAATAAACCCCAATTATATCTGCATACAATAAAGAGTTTTTCTCGGGGATTGGACAACAAATAACGAAACTATAATCATTTACAGTTTTAACTTACTTTTAAAAGACCCGATAGGGCCTATATTTGTATAAAATTATACACAACTGTTAAAAATGGCCGTACTTTTAAAATTTATCATAGATTTTGTTCTGAGTTTTTTTTAGGTTTCAATAAGGGCGTTACGAATTTCCTACTTTCAATGCTGTGCTTACAACAATGAGGATTAAAGACAACAGTACGTGATTTAAAATAAATCGCTCCATTATTATTACTTACCCAGTATACGAGGGTGAGTTTGGTAATCGTCAAAAATGTCAACATCTTGTGTGCTCCATGATCTTCACGTTTCATGGCCTACAATAACAGAGTGTGTTCACAAAGAACGCTATTGAAATTCACAAATATTTAATTGAAAATGTCAAATCGCGGACATTTTACACAGTTTTTTCTTCATATCGCACGTGTTACTAAACTTATACGCATTAAATTGGATAAAAATTCCAGATTTAAATTGCATGTAATGGTACCAGTCCCACCTCTCTACGACGACAACTAGGGAAATTATTGTTAAAATAAAATTTCGTTCCTTGTGATTTCCCAAGAAAATATGATATTCGTATTACTCAAGGTCACTTCACAGGTGTACAGCGTCTAGGCCGATGGGGCCGAGACACTCACATGAGCGAAGCGATCCTTGATCTACCAATACAATTAAACTGTTCGGCGTTACATTTAGAGATTTACATTGTTTGATTGGACTGGGTAAGTACCACGATGGCGGCCATCAGCATAAATTCTCTGTCTACACACTGGGGAAATTATACATCATTAAAAGCTAAATAGTGGCCATAGAAACTACTCTATCCCGCTGTTAACAAAAGAGAACTAATACATCGTTGATTTCAGTAATACAATAATTCATTCCCAGTTTATAAGCCGATTACAGTAACATTCACCTCCATTTTGGTTCACAGCTTATATAAGGAAGCCATTCGTGTTGAAAATGAACCGATCCACGTAAATATTTACTAAAATAATTTTAACTGTTAAAACATTTTCCTTCTACATTCTGTTAAACCTCAAACAGGGTTTGAGTGACTTGATCTCTACCTCATCGACTGAAGTTTAAACTTCACTGAACAAGCTGTAAGGTTGAGATTTATGAGTTGACTGAAAACCAACCTTCTCTCAACTTCAAATATAACCTTACTGCGTAGCTGTCAACTGGTTTAGGGTGAACATGTCTCACAGCTCGGTTATGTATTAAGGCGAATCCGATCCATGCAGGTGTCTATAATGTTAACATTTCCTTTCTGAACAGTAAAGAGAAACTGGTATAGGGATTTCTTCTTCAACATCCAAACTATTATTTATAGGAAACGTAAATTATTTTTTATTCTCAATATTTATTATGAACAGGACTACAACGATTATTACCTTCGGGGGCTTACTTTGCTGAGTACGGGATTGGTTTAGTTTAGCTGGATCTACACAACGTTTATGTAGTCTTAGATTAGATCCCTCTCTTTCATTTTTTATTAGGTCTTTAATTAGCAACTATTGTTCTTTTCCGACCATAACATTAATTCGAGGGCTTGTGGACTTTAGTTCTACCTATTTTATATCAGGCGATGATGCTCGAGAGGTTATTTGATTTTAAACAAAATACTATAGTATTTTATTCCGGTATCATACAGTCCTTTAGTATCATAAAAGGATCATAACGGTCCTCTAGTATCATATAAATTAATGATACTAAAGGACCGAACAATATTGTGTTAAAAAATAATAATAATTCAGTTCGTTAGTTATCGCTTAAAAAGAGAACATGAACCCTGTCATAAAAGCTGTAATATATCAATATTCACTCAACAGTTTTGATCAAACTCACGTGAAATATACTACAGTCAGGATTCATTTTGTTTTTTCAATATTATTCATGATCGTATTCTTTTTTTACTTACAGTATGGTATCTCGTTTTGGGTTATACAGCTTCCCATTTTACAAGAATTGTATTGAAATCATTTGAGTCCATTTTGAGATACTTAGTATTTTGATATACTCGATATTTTGAGATAATTAATATTTTGAGATATTTAATATACAGTATTGACATACTCAAGTTTAAATGATACATAGCTGTTTGTTTCATTTCTGCGTTTTAACCGATAATTCGCAAACCAGGATGTTTGTAAAATCTCTAAAAAAATAATAAAGACAGATGCTAAATTTCAAGTTATGATGAGGAAAAGAATAATACTTCTGAGATAAGACCACATTTAAAATGTTATCATAAGTGTCTACTCATTTGGGTTATACGGTACCATTCCAGAGACGACATACAGAGAGATCGAGTTCATTTAGAAAACTTTTTTGCACTTAGGTGGCTTCAAAACTTCCACGAAAAGTCAAAGTAAACATTTTAACCATAAAATTATTTTCTCAATTACTAGGGATATGTGAGTAAGTGAAGAAATACACCCAGGTGCTCATTATACAGGTTTGCAATTCCGGGGATATCTATCTGGAACTACACATTTTTAGAATCCGTACGTAAAACCAAGGACAATTATAATTTCACACACGTGTCTATCTATACATACAACTAGTCTACACCCACAAGCCGATAAATCCTATTTATTTTAAAGTTTGCATTTATATTCTTTATATTTGTCAGAAATATAGGAAAAATACAGGGGCAACAAAAAACAATATAACCTTGGGAGTTTTGTTGGTAAATATTATGTATGGGGTACCAAATAAAACTAGAAGTTATTGTGATTACGAATATGTATGTTTATTTGACGAAAAATTAATATGTTGGAGCTATACCAAATTTAAAGTGTTAGATATCATGTTCGCTGCTCTCTAACTTGAACAAGGTGTAACCAACAAATCTTCAAATTTCTATTTAAAATTAAATTGAAGTCCAAAATTATATATTATAGTTTCTTGTATGACGAGTACAACTTAATTTAACCACACAATTAGAAAAGCTTAGCGTATAAGTTTTAAAAGCAGTTTTGTGAGTTGTGAGACAACCTATTCAATATCAGTTAAAGGATTGCATTTTCATTTATTTCTCTTCATAAGGGTACATAGGTAAAACTAAGGATTTCACGCCCTTGTCTGTCTGTCTGTACAATTTAAACTGCCGCTTAAAAAACGTCGACTTTATAAAAACCACTCTTCCTTTATGTCTACGGACACTAAATAGTGCTATTTTGGGCCACGATTGACTCTTTATTTCATCTATTCTAGAGTTAGATCTCCTATTTCATTTTTCCTATCAAGTCTCTCTTGATAAACTCTCAATTTCTCCGACTCTGAGGGTAATTTAAGAGCAATAGAATTTATGTTCTTTCGTCTCCTTTTTGTAAAGATGAACGAGAGGTTTTTCATCTTTAAACTATAACAAAAAATCTGTTCAGCCAAAATACATACAAAAATTCTATAACAGACCGACCTTCAGTTGAAAAGTTATATAGCATCACAATAAGATAGTGTATTGTGACAGAAGCACAATATCCGGGACAGATAATCAATTTGACTTGAGACTTGGGTATCCATTGTCTTTAGAGTAATAGGTTTACGGTAGTCTGTATCAATATCTCTTCAATCTGTGGAATTGGGTCGAAGCTGTATTGGTGTACAAACATTGCGCAAACTTTCTCAATCGTACATATACTGTATAGAGAAACACACGGAACGCTGACTCGTTCCAAATATAAGTGCCCAGTCCGTTCGTTCCGGGCGACAATTAAAACTAATCAACGTTGTCAAATTTAATTTTAATTTTAAAATATCTCACAACTCAAGCTCAATCTTTATATATAGCCTTTTAAATCAGATACGCGTGGGCAGATTTTAACCAAATTTTGTATTGGGATTATTTTCGTCGTATCTCGTCTATCACTTGCTCAATAATACTCCTGTGTCCTGGTAATCAATGAAAAGTCATTTGAGTTTGTGACACAGAATAATGGCGGCTCATTGTACTAGCTCTGATAGACGACTTTTCATCGGTTGTGGTCAGCACATCGAGTTCCCATGTTTCAAGTTTTAGTGACCAGGAATCCCAACTTGTGCCGCCTCAAGACAGAGACTTGTTTTACAATCTCATGGTGATCGTGAGCGAAGCTGAAACCTCTCGACAGCTCTAACCACTAAAGCAACAGAGGTTTAATCAATAATAAATCATAATTTGTATTTAAAAAAATTGGTTAATGTTTATTTGAAATTAATGGAAGATGATGATTTACTTAAATCATTTAAAATGACGAATTTAACCATCTCCATGGTTTGAAGTTCTGAAATTAGAGACTAGTGCTGCCTTCTAACAGCTCACTTCAGGCAACTTCAAGGATAACATGCCGTAAAGCGTACTTCGACGCCTCCCACACTAGCGCATTCTCAACCTGAACCGACAAAACTAAAAAAGTTCAACCCACATATTGAGTTTCATAATATCGTATGCAATATGGGACTTATATTAGATATAAATTCGATTTTGTAATTTATTCAACTTCGCTTAATATAATCCTCATATTCCAAAATTCCAGACTAATTGTTCAAATAAAGTTCTTTTCTTCAAAATCTACTCAACAAACTTCTATAGAAAAATTTACTAACTATGACGATGCCAATTGGGATTTATGTAAAAAAAAAAAAAAAAAAAAAAAAAAAAAAAAAAAAAAAAAAAAAATTACAGTTTCTCGTTTACTTTAAAATTCCAACGTAATAATTTAAAATTGTGGACAATTTAAACAATGTTTTATTCATAACTTAAACTTACAACATGCAAACTTATATCACAATTTGTAGATTTAAGTTCTGCATCCACCTGTCTACGATGAAAAATAAGTTATAATCAAATTTAAAACTCCTCTAAATTACAAAGGATTATTTAAGTATTTACAGAATCGATACACGCAAGACATCGAGTGGATGTCATCAGGAACCGAGTCGCTATCATGACAGTTGTATTATTTGATTCAGTAAACCTATGTACGGATTTATTGCATTACAAGGCTGAGTAAGTACTATAATGACGACCATCAACTTGCAGACATAACCAGCCGTAAATGTTTGATATGTGTTATTTCATTTTGCACAAAGCAAGGATGATAGAAGACTTTAATATACAAACTTGATATCCTGCATAGAATTGGACCTAACTGGGAGGAGAGCAGGGCGGTACCATTTCACCCTACAAGTATTTATGTGCACATATTAACAAAACAATTCCAACCGCTTAGACGATTTCCATAACAATAGAAATGTTTTTGACCCAACATGTCCGCGTTTTAGATCCTCCGTAACAAAAACTCTTGCGTTTTATCAGTTAAAACGTTGAATATATTTCACTTCAACAACAGAGGTTAACCGTAACTTAAATATAAGTACAGACACGTCCAAAAACATACACGTACATCAACCTGGCCAAGGAGAAAATCGGCTATAAAGGAAAATTTACGCCGTTTTTACAGTCACTGTACATAAATTGTGGAATAAGGCAAAAACAAAACGATAAAAAGGGTCTGAGTTTTATAAGAAGTGGATTTAGTATTTTTAGGAGTAAATCTTAAAGATTAGCTTTTTTCTTATTATTTAAAGGCAACAACCACACAGTGATCATCTCCTGATAAACAAAATGAAGAGAAGAACATTTAAATCAAAAGTCCTACTCCCCAAATATTCTAATCGCGTCAGGTTAGGAAGGGAACAAGAGGGATCTGATAGGAATAATGAAAGAGAGAGTTTAATCCAAGACTACACGACAAAAAGGTGTACATCCAGTTGGGCTCTCTCGGAATTGCCAAGCCCGCACTCACTAAAGGTAATTATTCTAATAATTATATCTGCTAGGATCTACATAATTAGGCTACTTTGAGTACAATCTTCTGCCCATGACTTATTATTTATATAGCAGTGAATTCGTCCGTTAGGACTCGTCTATATATATACAGCTTTGCCACACCCCTTACCACCAAGCACCGCCTTCCGTATTAATTACTTTTGTAGATTTACTAACTTATTGATTAGTTATAAATTTGCTCGTTAATAATATTTTCTCCGTTCAACTTTTTAGTTTAAAAATGTCCATATTTTCCATTATATTTAGACGTCTTCCTTTGTTTTATAACCACATAGAAGACCACGTATAAAACCTTTGTTTCATTTCATAAGGAATATGGGGCTCTTTTAGTAAATGAGTAGCGTAACTTGAACCTCCGTTTTCGTATTTGTACGACCTACAATGTTCCCTACATCTTCTTTTTAACTTTGGTCCTTTTTGGCCTCTTTGTTGCGTTGCACTTAGTATTTATTTAGTAGATCCGATTTTTATCACACGTTTCACTTTCTTCTATATTCTTAATTAATCTATTCTATATAATATTGAATGTTGTTCGTATTAAGTACCGCTTTCACATTGTATTTCCTAAAACACTGTTTCTTTCCCAGTAACCTTGTTTTAACTCAATATTGTATTAAATAAGGAATAAGTGAAATTCAGGAATTACTGAAAAATAAATATATTGTAATTAACACAAATTTCATGGGAACATGTTCAGTATGGATCAACAGAATTAATAAAACCTTTCTGGTTATTCCATACTTCTTTCGACATTTTAAAACTGTTCGGTACATTACACGTTAGGGCCGCAATTAAATCACACAAAAGAGGAAAATGTTTACAGAGATACATTTCAGGGATAAATAATAAAAGATACATTTTAAAACCACTGAATACAAAATTAATCCCGAAGGACTTCAAGGATGATAAAGAAATATGATTTCGTTTTGTTCCTTTTTAATTTTTCACAGAAACATAGTGTAGAGGAAGTTATGTCATACTTAAAAATATTGTTGCGTATTTCTTTGCGAATACTTCCGTTTTGAGGTTAGATGATCCTGGACTGAGGTTTAGAGTCGTATGTGCAGTGCTACACATCCCAAACGTGTGGATTGGTTTTAATAAAATTTGGTATGTGGGCTTTTTTGGGCTATATCACGAGACCTTTTCATTTTTGTTATAACTCAAAATTTTGGGGGTAGTTGTCGAAAGAAAAAAAACATAAAATCTAAGGACTAGAGAAATATTCGTCGATTTACAATAAGTTGACATTAAATTATTTTTGGTATAGCCTATAGAGGATGTTTCTGTAATGAGTGGAGATAATTCAGGAGGTGGTTATACGGGTCAGAATTAAGAAAATAGTTTCTATGAACGAAGCATTCTGAAACACTTCTTTTACCGGATCTCAGTCATTTGTTTTTTACTAAATAATTTATATCTCTAGGTCAACTAAACCGATTGATTTTAATTTTGCACTGCACTCATCATTGTAAAAAAGCATTAGTTTGAAAAAATAATGACTTTATTGCAATAATCGGTATCCATTACAAAATGGTGCCATTAAAATTCATTTAATGAAAATAACTCAAAAACCGTAAATTTTTATAGAAAACGGCAAGAGTAAAATTTTGTAGCATATGTAATTTAATATCAAATGGTATAACTGTCAAAACTAAGGCACAAAGGGTAACAGTAAAACATCGTCCATTAGTTTGATGCATTTCAACATATCTGCCGTTCAAAATCTTTGATGCTAAATTTATTATAATTTCGTTAAATTCACAACAATGCATAACAATCAGCTGATTCTTCTTGAGTTTTTATATGGTAAAATTAGTAATGGTCATATGATTACAGCCTATCAGTCTCAGCAATGCACACTAATGGACGCTGTTTTACTGTTACCCAATGTTCCATAGTTTTGACAGTTATACTATTATATAGAGGATTTTAAACCTGCTGTAACAATTTACTCTTGACGTTTTTTATAAAAATTTACAGTTCTAGAAATATTTCTATTTAATTTTTTTAAATGGACGCCATTATGAAACGTATTATTAGAACAAGGTGATTATATATATTTTTTAAAACTACTTCTTTACATTGATGAGTTCCGTGCAAAATTAGTATTCAATTTGTTTAACCGTTCTAGAGATATATATGTAAATCGTAATTATTTGGTAAAATAATAATAATAATAAATAAATAAATGGTGGATCGCTGGTAAAAGAAGCGTTTCCGGACATATTATGTTCATAGGAACTGTTTTCTTTATTTAGAGCCATACAATCACCCCTTGAATTATCTCCGTACATTACACAAACACCCTGTCAGTATATAAGTAAACTACATAGAAGATATTATTATCCAGTTTTACATAAATATGTTATCTATTGTTTTCGAATTGTTAGATAACGATTGGTAAATTCTAAACAGAGGCCGATTATCAAATTAAAAAAAAAAAAAAAAAAAAATCTGGAATAAATTATCACATCAAAAATGGCAGAACAGACAAACAAGGTAGAAATTTGCTCCACGAAACTCAAAACATCTAAAAAACAACAATTTAGCAGTATCACAGTACTGTTCTTACCATGTAGTTGTAATTTAAAAGATAACCTAACTCAAACACAAAAGATTACGGTTTAAAGATCCACTTTCCCTAAAACCAATAATAGTCCGTCACTCTGAAAGCCTGGATTTGGAATGTTTCAAATAAAGCTTTGTGTTTTGATCTTACCAAAGCCCCCGACGGGTCAAAAACATTTATATTGGTAAAAGCTTAAAGGATGAAATAGTTTTTTTTTTTTTTTTTTTATAAAATAGATATAAATCGAAAGCGAAAATATAGTGAAGAATTTACCATCTACACGCTCCCTTGCAAAATTAAAAACATTAAATTTTAAACTGAGTAATAACGTAAAGTGCCCAAGTTAAAACCTCTACCACAAAAATATCACATAACCTAATGATTCAACAGTCCTGTAGATGATTTCTCCCTTTAACAAGAAAAACAATGTTTTCAATATTAAATTATTAATAATGGCTTTCATAATATGCTAACGTTTTATTAAATTACGTAATTGTGAAGTTGACTGTAAAACAGGTAATTTAGGAGTGCAGTGAGAATGGGGTTGGCGTGTGAATCACGCAGATGTCTCCCTTAATATGTATACTGTACATACAGTTAAACAAACACGTGTTCTGGGAGTCATTAGCACTCCTAACTTTGCCATGATGGTGCCTACAATTGTAAAAAATTCCATAAATAGAATTCGCAGAAAAATAGAGTATATTAAATTTTTTAAGTGTTATTTTTGTTTCACAATTAATTGTGAAGTAACAGATGACAAGGGATTTTGACATTTCATTTTTAAATTTATGTACCTAGAAAGTTGGGAAATGGTGTTTATCAATAAATAGAAAAAATAAACATACTACAAAATTTCAGAGAAAGGAAAATACAACCATCAAAACCTGTTACCATAATGACGATATTACCAATGTTAAATTAAATACTATATGATTTTCTGATAAGCTGTTATACATTTATTGAAATAATGTCGCCAAATGAACACTCAAAATATCTGTGTCGTTTTATTATCATTTTAAATGAATTACAAAATGTAAATTCTCATTATCATCCTACATTTCTGATGACAATTGATACGGAGAAAGAGTTGAAAAGCAGAGGCTTTATTTTAAATTACTATTAAAAAATTTAAAAAACTGGTGATTACAAATTTTAAATGTGTTCCCGAACACAATCTATAGACTACTGTTAAACAATTTGTTCCGTTTCTTTAATTAGGGAATACAATGAAATGAGAATCTGTTTTCACCAGGATATCTGCCACAGTTTAAAACGATAGACTTGTTTTAACTCATAAATTACTGATGCGTTCACTTTAAAAAGTTTAATGTTCTTTTTTTTTTAATTGGACCTGCAACACAATCGAGTTCCGCATTAAAAAAAATAAAAATAGAGTTTCATCAACAATGATCCTTTGTATTCGTTTATTGTTGTTTAAATGTTAAAACACGACCACTCGGTCAAGATCGCCTTTTAAAAAGAATAAAAAACCATAAAATAAAGACCTTTAGCCCTCGAATATTATAATAGCGTTAGTGTTGAAATAGAACAAGTGTTGGTTTAGGAATAAGGAAGAAATGAAAGAGAGGAATATAATCCAAGACTACATAAAAAAATGTGTAGATCCAGCTAGGTCCTTTCGGGATTGCCAAGAATGTACTCACTAAAGTGAGCCCCTGAGGGTATTTGGTACCTATACTTCACAATTTTGAATTTTTAAGATATTGTGAAAATCTGGACTATTTCTAAGCATATGTAATGGTGTCTTACTATCATCAATGTACTGAAATCGTATGGTTTTGTTGTCACTTTGAAAATCTAAAAAAAAAAAATATATGTTAATTTTAGTTAAAAATATTTTTCCTAAATGAAGCCCAATTGCTTCCGAACAAATATATACGAGGGAAAGTCAAAAAGTAAAGGGAAATTTTGATTTTCCTCCGAATCAATGTATGGCAGAACTGATTGTTTTGCCATAACTCATAAATTCTATCATTGAAAGTATTGTTTCATTATTAGCTATTTGTTATTGTGTTTAAAAGACTGTGTGAAATGAGTTCTCCTTTGTCTGATTGCGCCAAGGAATAAATGCGAGCAGTGATACGTTTCCTCAATTCAGAAGGTGTGAAACCAGCAGAGATTATGTGTCGAATGGAGCAGCAATATGGAGAGAGTTTTTTAAGTGGAAGCAAATCTACGAATGGATTGATCGCTTTAAAAGTGGTAGGATTTTTCTGATGAATAACGGCTTGGTAGGCCTTCCACTTCAAAGACTAATGACAATATTGAAGCGGTTAAACAAATGATTCTAGATAATCGAGAAATTAAAGTTGATGAAATTGCAAGTGAGTTAAATGTAATTCATGGCTCAACATATTCAATCATCCACGATTCTTTAAACTTTCGAAAAGTATGTGCTCGCTGGTTTCCACGTCAATTAATTGACCAGCATACACAAAAACAATCGTTAGAAAAATTCCCTGGAACATTTGGAACGTTATGAAGAAGAATGAGACTCATTCCTTAAGCGAATAATAAACCGTTGATGAA
The DNA here is from genome assembly GCA_963513935.1 of Aphrophora alni. NCBI lineage: Eukaryota > Metazoa > Arthropoda > Insecta > Hemiptera > Aphrophoridae > Aphrophora > Aphrophora alni. Next base: position 96,606,598 of record OY740769.1, on the reverse strand, counting down.
ACATAAGTCTATCATTTGAACCAGACAAAGTTTGGTGTGTTAACATCCTTCATATCCCACAGCAAAAAGTTCAAAACTCGGATGTCTGCAGGAAAGGTTATGATGTCGATATTCTAGGGCATATAAGCTTGGTTTTCAGCTGTTGGACCACCAAGCATTGTTATTAATATTGCTTAATTTGACATTTGCCATCATTTGTGTAGGCCTATCTATAAAACTAAAAATATAAACCATATCCTCTCTCAGTTTGACTAGCTTGGTCTGCTCAACCAAGCTACCAAGTCAGCTGTTTCCTACTATGGACAGTCTGGAGTTCGGCAAAAATGGACACTTCTCAAGTAGATGGTGGTATACTCAGTGACGCACCATCACACGTCTTTCTTGACAAACTGTTGTTCTCCCGACCTAGACGGTATTAGAATATTCGAGTGTAAAAGGTCTTTATTTTATGCTCTTTGATTCTTTTTTTAATTAGAAAAAATAAATAAAGAAAAGATCATTTTAAGGTAATTCTATATACTGTGTCTTGTTTCTCGGCTAATATCTTGGGAATACTGAGTAGGTCTGGTCAGAGTTTATGACATATTTAGTTTATGACACATACAGTTTATGATACATATATTTTATGACATCTAGTTTATGTCTTGGCAGAGTAGACAACTCCCGTATTCAATACTGATCTTTTTTCTGTTGCTTACTTTACACTACTCAAAATAATTATATTTAGAAACACCAAATATGTAAATCTAAGTTTAAGCACATGTGTATTCGTAAATACATATTGAGCTTTATTTGTGAGATTGTCACTTCATACAATACTTGATACTTATATTAATTAAAACGTTTTTCAACGACTTAGTCGTCATCTTCAGCGATGTTTTTTAGTAAAACATAGTAAACGTGTTTTTTATAAATTAACGTACTATTTGTAAGAATTTGTGTTCAAATTTTATTCTATTATGTGTGTTCATTTTTGATACAAAAATTTAATCAAAAACATTACAGGTTGATGTACCCAAAGCATTGAAAGTCCAAAAATCAATCTACGGGAACACGAAAGAAAATATGAACTCAGTGCATCAAATCTACATTTTTCTATTTTTAACTTTTGTGCGTCAACTGATATTTATCACTCATCTCACAAGCGACAATGTTTATCATAATCATAACCATTCAGATTGGTTCTTAAATAAAAAGCAATAATACAATATTACTAATAAATATGTTAACCGGCAATTATAATGGTGTTTTGCAATTGATACATTAACGGCAATCGAATTTTTGAACATAGTTTGGTTGCCATCTGACTGATTTTTCTTATCAAAAACTGATCTCATAGGAAAAAGATGTCGAATACAACTTAATTTAACCACACTGTAGCGTATGAGTTTTGAGATGCAAGAAAAAATATTCAATAGCCATTAAAAGATGGATTGCATTTTCATTAATATCTCTTTATTAGGGTACGTAGGTAAATCCAAGGACCCATATAATTCCATCAGTTTGTCTGTCTGTTTAAAGTCGCAACCAGTCTATACAGACAAGAAGATATATCCTATATATTTCAATATTTGCGTTTATATTCTTTGTGATGTCCTACATATAGGAAAAATATAGCGATAACACAAGAATGACTTTGCCGTATTAAAGTACAAAAACTTTTTTTTAAAGTTCGATTTGAAAAAAAAATTGGAAATATGTGTGGGGCATTAAATAAAACTATAAATTATTCTGGTTACAAATATGTATGTTAATTTGACGAAAATATTAGTATGTTGACGCTAGGCCGTTTAAAAAAACTTCGACTTTTACTAACAACTGTCCCTATACGCCTGCGAACCCTAAGTCGTGTTATTTACCACAAGCTTGACCCTTTTATTTCCATTTTTGCATATACATATTAAGTTACGTAATGGGTCAAAAAATCGATATAAACTAATTTGTAGATAAAAGCTATTTAAAATTTAAAATTTGGGAATAGCTTGCCATATTTTCTCAAAACCTGCTTTAAAGATTTTGATAAAATTTTGGCAATTGTAGTCTCCAAGGAGCCAAACAAAACTTATTAGTCCCTATCTGTGCAAAATGTCTGATTGTTAGTTATTTTCGTCTCTATAGATTTTGTTCAAATGTTAGTTTCATGCGAACATTAACCACCTAAACAGGAGTAACAAATCGTAAGTAAATATATATTACGATTCAGAAATTACTGGCAAAAACATAAATGTACTATGACCACGTCATCAATGCTCGCTTTAATCAAATAAGATTAACGGTGAGGACGCGTTAACACAAACGAAGCAAGTTTAGGTTCTATTTAAATATGTTTTTCAAACACAGGGTTCGAAGTTCATTTTCACTGATAAATACCAAACTGACGTTTTAGGTGACGATTAGTTTGTATTTGACTTTTGAGGATGAGCGAGGGAGTCCTTATGCGGGCTTGGCAATCCCGAGATCTAAGCTGGATATATACATTTTTTTTTCACGTAGCCTTGGGTTAGATCTCTCTCTCTCTCTTTCATCTTTCTTATAAAGTCTCTTTTGACCAGATCTTGTTCTATTTCGACCCTTACCCTATAAGAGTATTGGAAGATAAGGAGTCTTTATTTTTTTCATCTTTCCTACTTTTATTTTTACAAGATCATGACAACCGAGAGGTTTTTCGGCTGTAAACAACAAGAAAGGCAATCATTGCCAAAGTCGAAGATGTCGTACAACCACAAATCACTGATGTAAATATGCACCAAATCACGTTAACCTCTGCGTCATCTTCATTTTACTTTCCCATCAAGTAATTACATTACAATGACCTGAATGCAAGCAGTAAGAACAATACAATTGAATTGCAAAAGATCAACTCGAGTCAGTTTCAAGGCATTGATTTAAAATAAATCAAATGACTTTATTACATCCCAAAAGTTCCCTCTTCCATAAACAATTTAACATATTGCAATGTAGAAGGTAAGCAAATGTTATTTTGAATTGTAAAATTACCACAAGTCAGAGCTTTAGTTATGTCTGTGCTTGACGTTAAGATATTGATAATTATTTCTGTAGGGTTACATTTTAGAGTGGGATGTTCTTCGAATTACTGTGTGGGGTTGTTTATAAATAGGTGTTGTTATTAGTAACCATTCTGTGAACTAGTCTCGACTCTGCTATATCTCGTAACTGTACAACACATTTAAGGGTTAGATATTCCATTTTTCAAAATAACCTCTCTATTTGTCTTGGCAGATATGTGGTGTTCACCATTACATGTAGAATTGAAATCTTCATATTTATACTAAATTTAGTGTATATAACATACGAAATGTGAACAAAAATGTGTTTAAAATACCGCCATTTTGAAATTTTCAACTCAATTTTTCTAAATTTCAATAGAGTTCAATATGAGCACACTATAGTCACCATAGCCTCATAGCCACTATGAGGCTATGAAATATGAATACTAGTTACGAAACAATCTATTTTTAGAATTACCAATCATTGGATCAAGGACATCTGACTGTGAGGACACCCTTCAGACACTACAACGGCGAAGTAGGAGCCGTGGACACCGCCTTCTTTCCTTCGAAATCAGTGTTCTTAGTCGACACACAAGCCGCTATACACGATGTCTCAAGCAACTAACAAAATGACTTGCAGTGGATTATTGAATGCAAAAAAAAATCTGTACAGCTTGGTAAACCACGGTTGGACCATGAAATTCCAATAGTTATCCAGCCATGTCAACATCAAGGGTAACGAAGGAACCGATACACTGGCCAATATATGTCTATCCATCGTCCTTGAAGTCATCCAAAATCCATATAAGCTAAGCACTCGAGAAATTGAATACACGACGCCTCTCTGGGAGAGCCACGTCACTGATGGTCCTATCGATCCCAACCTCCCTCGTGCTGTCTACGTGACGTCTACTAACTTGCCTCACACATACACCGTAAAGTGAGATCTATGCGGTCACGAGACGGCCCTGCTCAGCCTTGGATCACTACTGTCCGTCTCTACTGGTTACAGCGTCACCTAATGGCTCAAAAACTAAGAGTGAGCGTTGACTAGTAAGTAAGTGTAAATCAAAATTTCCTTAAATATGAAGATTATAACAGAATTTATTGCATAATCAAAAAGAAAAGAAAATTACGTTTTGAGTAAACAAATTTATATCAATCAACTCTCAAGTTGGTAAACTCAAGTGGTTTACTTAGGTGAAGCAAGTGGGCGTGTTATAAAGGAAGAAGATGGATTTAAACAACTGCATGACAAAGTTTTTTCACCAGAGATCTGTGATACTGTGTTACTATTTTGAGTGAACCGTAAAAGTTTACGACTCAAATCAATGTAACAACCCTCGGTAAAGAAAATTACGTTTTGAAAGTAAATTGAAAAATACAAAAAAGATTCATAAACTTCACTTTTATTTTAGCTTTAACTAACGACGGAAAAGTGTATATACTCGTACTTTTATTATTGCCGACACAGTTATAAGGACACCATCATGGTACGTACCCAGCTCCTTCATACAATGTAATACAAGCAGATCCTTTAAATGTAAAGCCTTAAAGTTGTTAACCCTTGGGGTTTGTAGGATATGTTAAATTGTATTGGTAGATCAAGAGGTCTTATCCAGTGAGGCAAGTATTATTTAATACAGTTGTTACGCGCGTTTTCATAACCTCATAATTTTGTATATGACCACTTTCTTGACGAGGCTAGGCCGGAACGGGATTTAGAAATATTTTTTTAAAATTCCGCTCGTTTCGTTCGTGTCAGTATCTCGACTCTAGTGTACCTCGAAGTCGAACATATGTTAAGAAGCCTCCACTCGTAACGTTCGTGTCGCTCACTCGGCCCTGACTGTTCTCTTAACTATACGAATATTTTCTTGGGAGGTAAGGTGTACATAATTATATGTTTGTCATCGTAGAGAGTTCGGTTGGTACCATTGCATGCGTAATTAACATCTGACAATTTGTATCTAATTCTCTTTTCAATAACACGAGATATGAACAAAAAAGTTTAAAATGGCTGCCAATTTGATACTCTAAATAGATTTTTCTGGATTTCAATAGGGTTTTATATGAGCACACCAAATTATACGACGATAAAATGCTGGTGACTAATACAGAAGGTTCTTTGCCGCCATTGATCAACCCATTAGCTTCGGACGCGGTTGTCAGTACAAGATAAGGCTCCGTAATGAGGTTCTAATGGCTGATTTCATTCCTTTATACGCAACGTTTAACCCCTCCCCTCCATCTCCTATCGTGTCAATGTAACTATGCTTGAAATCGTTACATTGGCGTAAAACCATATTTCAAGATTTTATCAGCGAATTTAAACTATAGAAATAGTTATGACGACGAAACTTAGGGAATCGCTAACACTAGGAAATGTCTACTGATCCTAATGCAGAATGGGAAACTTCTTTTGGTTTATCTTATAAATAAAATCGTGGTAAAACTTTGTTTTCATATCAAAATGGCGTATCAAATAATGTTTTAATTGACAATACAGGTCATCTAAATATTCTAAAAGTTTCAATAAGCTAGTGTTATGCAATACTAAAATATATTTAGTTATATATATATATATATATATTCTAGTATTTACGTTTATCAGAGAGAAGATTGGCGTGAGAAGAATATTTGGGTAACATTTCTGGGAGAAAAGTACGGAAATAATTACTTAGCCAGTGTATGAAGTATAGGGCAAATTTGGTAAACGCAAAAAATGCTTACTTCCATTTTTTTGACTGATATTCACATTACATGGGAACGGGAATATTAAGTCGTTTTCGTCATGCATACATATATTCTCGTCTGTACGTAGACGCAATAGAGGCCACAAAAATTAAGACAGGGACATGAAATCTGTATAATCGAATTATAAATGTCAAATCTACGGTCATTTTAAGTATTTTTTGTTGTTCATTACTGATAATTAGATAAAAATTTGCGTGTTTCAATTCTGCACGTAATGGTATCGAACCCAATCTTTCTAACCTGACCTTCCCAAGAAATGTGATATTAGTACTATTACGAGATCTGGCAAGGTTAAGTCACCGACTTGGCCAAGACACTGACACTAGAGCAGCGAGAGGTAACATTTTATTATATACACTTCTACGAGGCCCACTACGGCCTAACTAACGTCAAGATAATACTAAAATACACAATTACGACATTGAACAACCATTATAACAACTTTAAAAAAAGAAAATTTATCCTACTTGGTAAGACATCTTGCTCTATAAATATAATTTAACATTTCCTACAAGGCCCAAGAAATCAATTTCTGGACGTTACATTTAGAGGATCTGCTTATATTGCATTGTTTGATAGGGCTGGGTAAGTACCATGATGATGCCCATCAACTTGTTTAAAGAAAGACAGAGGCTGCAAAAACTCAACGATTTCTATAATATAATATTTTAATAATCAATTCTATAATATTTACAGGAAATTAAAGTTTTTTCTTTAGAACAGAGATCTTATACAGGTGCGTCATTAGCACAATTTAAACAAGGGGGTGCCATGTTATCCTGTAACAGACGGCAGAAAATTCAACGTAATGCGTTTTGTTTAATTCTCGGAAGAAGAAAAACATTGTAAACTCTTTGTGTAAATGTTTAACTTTAGGCGAAATTAGAAAAGGATATTTTAGAGGCAGAGCCCTGGGAAAATAACAAATAAGAAATAAACTTGAAAAATATTTAATTTGGTAAAATAACTGCGGGAAATATTGAAGAAAAAGAACATAGATATAAAAAAAAAAATCATTTTTAATAATGAAGAGATTTTTTTTTGTTAAAGTTGCCAACCTGTCAGACGACTTCTGTGTTATGCCATATGTGTGTAGATGTCATTAATAAAGTGTCATTATTTATTTTTTTTTTATTTTATTTAATTATATTCTATTTTTCTTTTAATTCTGTTGGTTTTCTGACAAACACTATTTATTATTATAATGTATTAATGTGTATTTGTAAACAAATTACAAAATATAATATTTTATATTTCAAATTATAGTTTAAAAATTATTAACAGAAGAATTATAAAAATAGTTTCATTTACGAATAGATCGTAAGCGTAAAAAATACTTGGTAAGTTTCAAAATGGTGATGATTTTTAAATAATTATTTTTCTAGGGTAACGCATCATCTAGAAAGTGCCGTAGTTTTTGGGGCAATCAAAAATTGTTAAAACACTACCTAAAACTTAGAAGAATCAATATTAATTTCAGAAATCGGAAAAATGTAGTTTTTTAGTTAAAGTTGAACACTTAAGTTAAGTTTTACTATTCTTTAAATAAAGTTGTTATTAATAAAAATATAAAAATGGTTTCACGATTTCTAAATAAATGCTTTTTGGCAGTTGTAACATACCCGAAGCTGACTTGGCAATCCCGCTGGTACCAAACTGGATTCACACCTTTTTTTCATATAGTCTTGAGTTAGATCTATCCTATCAGGTCTTTTTACCACCTAATGTTGTTGTTTTTCTGAAGCTACTATCAAATTTTTTATTATAGATCTCTTAAATTGTGCATTCTTACAAGCGAAAGAAAAATAATGTAATAAATGTAGTTACATTAGAATTTTTCTGAATCTTTTGTTGTTTAAATTTAGGATTTTACCAGTATAGGAGATAAAACAAATTTCTATTGGAGCTATTATTGTCATCCGTGATGTCCTGAATATAACTGGAATTTTTCAAATCTTTATTTTGATTATATACTGAGTTATTAATTTTTATCCTGATATGCAACTCATTCCACTGGTAACATTATTAATAAAATGGTATTTACATACACATAATCAGTATGATATCAATAGTATAAATATTTTTGACAAAGATTTTTGAAATAACTTATTACTAGCACGTACAGATTAACGAAATTACAACGATTATATTCGTGAAAAAAACATAACAAGAAGGTCATAAATAATAAAGTTAAGAATGTTCCACACAAAGATAAAAACTGTGTAAATATTATACATGCAGATTCCAATTTGTTACAATAATGTGATTAATCTCTGCAAAAGGAAATTTTGTAACTCCAAGACACTTGAGCTGGTAAAATCCTAAAGTTCAACAACAGCAAAAAGACTCAGAAAAACTGCGTTTTTTTAAAACATATTACACCAAAAAAATGTATAAATGTAATACTTGTAATTGTGTAGGAAGAAACAACTAATGTAACCGTGTACAACATGTATTACATTATTTTTTTCTTCGCATGTAACGATCAAAATCAGAAATCTGTAATATAAAAAAAATTCGATAGCAAATATTCAAATGCTAGGGGTCATTATTATATTATATTTTATTCCTTTTCTATAAAACGATAATGACCAAAAGATTTTTCGCCTTTTAAAAAAAGAACTAAAACTCATACTTATTCAAATTGAAAAATGAATAATGATATTTTAGTGTTTTAAAAAGAAGTGTTAATTAAAAAGAAAAAGAATAAACACTACACAAAATTTTTATACACACACACACATAAAAAAAAATCAATAATTGGGGGGGGGCTTCATTCCAATCTAGACTGCCAATTTATCATTTTATTCAAAAGTAGTCTTTAAGGACGCAAACAAATCCTACTGGTGGTTATCTAACCTAAAATAGAGATTGTAAAATACCACTTAAAAAGTGAAAATGAACCATGGACACCGACGTAAAGGTAGGAATATGTCAAAAACCGTGAAAGCGATTTCGATGTGAAATTTAAAATTTATCCTTAAATATTGTGCTAAAACTCAAGTAATAGGTAATATGGAGTAAAATAAAACGAACCAGACTTTGGTGAGGATACATGTGGATCTTTTAGAAAAATTACAGTACCTTTTTAAGTGAATGTAAGTAGAGGGTTGAGGAAAAGGTAGAAAGAGAGGGAACGCGAAGAAAGAATGGAGTTTTGCGGAAAAATCAATAGACAAAGCTACCTAACCCAGTATCCTTTCGACTATCATAAATCACTTTACCTCAACGTATATCTTTATTTCAGTGATTCAGTCTTGCCAACAAAACACTTATTCAAAAAGTTTTAAGAAAGACGTTTCATATCCTACCGTAAACAAAACTACACTAAATGCAATTAAATATGCTGAGTATAAATAAAAATATTCGACAAGAAGAAAACAATGTCAAGTGTTTTCTTGATATATCAGTTTTAGTTATGTTTCTCGTCTGTAGAGTGTTACAGCCTAAAGAGTTACCTATTTTGAAGAAAAATGGTTTTTAAATTTTGTTTAGACCATACAACCAAAATTGAAAGTTCTGATTTTCACCGTCTTTAATGATTTTTTATAAAATGTTTGATAGAGAGGTTTGGACATAAACAAAACGCACTGTCTTTATCCGGTTTTTGCCTTTAAACAACAAGTAAAATTAAATGTACAAAAATCTATTCTACAGGTTTAAATTTTGGTGAAATCTGTAGATTAATTATACAAACTAGTGTCCAAAATCGGAAGTTAAAAAAATTACACAAAACCAATTTACGGCTGGAGTTTTAATTAAGGGGGGGGGGAAAGTACTTTTTTCTCAAAATGTGAGAATAATTGCCTTCATTAATAATGTTTTAACCATATATTTCCTATAGCAGATACATAGGTGAAAATCAACGTTTTATGAGATAAAAAAAAAAGTATTTTCAAAATATTTATATATTAAAAAAACCTAAGCTTGATTCATAAAATCTCTCTTTTAATCAAACACGATTTAAGATTGCCCAAGTAACAAAGAAATTGATTTGTTACCGCCCAAGTGAAGCAAAACAGGCTTTATTTAAATACAGAAATATTTTTCAACAAAAAATTTCACAAAACCTTGATAAGGAGGATGCTTATATACTAAATTATATATCAAAAAATATACATTGTCAAAAGTTACGCCCTCCCCCCTCAGGAATATGTAGTATAGATTTTAGGAGAATTTTTGATGGAAGGGTAAAAAAATACAATGATTTTACACGGTTTATTTTGTAAGTTATTTGATACTAGGTAGAGAAACGCTTTCGAGTTCCTAAACTCATGCCGATTGTTAAGCACGTGACATTATTTCACTCGCTTCGGTCGTACCTGGAACTCGTCTCTAGCTGTTAATATTTAAATGGACCTTCCACTCACTTCGCTCGTGTCATAAACTCATAATGATCCAATTCAGTAATTGATTGACATCGAAATTTTAATAAGAATAAATATTTTTATTTAATAAAATAAAGCGTATTTACATTTTTTGTAAATATTCATTTAGTTAATTTGGCACGCTCGTTTGAAGTAATACACTACAATTTTATGGAAATGGTAGAGTCAATTTTGAGAAATTTATACATTTTATAAGTAATTAGATAAACGGGTTTCTCGTTTAACCATATCTCCAGGATATTTATTGAGGTGTGTGGATCAACAAAATTTCATTTGGGACGTACATAAGAGTGTGATCAAAATCGTTATAGACGTCTATTTTTTGTAAGTATACTAGTAAGTAAAAGTGTAGATTCCATTTTGTTATTAGTATAGATACTAAATCTATTTCAAATAATACTTACACTTATTCATTCATATAAATCGCAGCAAATTACAAAATAAAGTTGTTTTTACACAAACCTGCCTTGATTACAAGTTTCTTATCAACGCACTTTAGGGGAAACGTGAGGGACCTGCTGACACAGCATCCAGCACAACTCCCGGTGCCAAAACATTAACTGATTAAATCACGCCAAATATACTTGTTTTTATACAGGAACGTTTGTAATTGCTGTTATATCTGAGATAGTAGCACGTGTAGATACAAAGAACAAATATCTTTTCTGTATTAAGTTTTATAAAGTTAAGATAAAAAATAAATTAACTAACAGAATAAAAAATAAATATTTTCATATTAAAACTCATTTTTGACTATTCGTATCCAAGTCACAGATTTTAATCTAAGTTATTTAATACATACTCCGTCTTGTGACTTATTTTGTAACATATGTTACGGGTTTTAGACTCGCTTCTGAGAGGTCGTTAAAATTAAATAAAACACTACCAAAACGTACACATCAAATACAATAATATTGAAATGCGCGAGAGGCGTACACCAGCGGTTCAATATCGTATTAATTACCTCTTTAGAAACGGTATTCAAATTAATATTTTGCTCAACTTGAGCCCTTACGTATGTATTGAGCATTGGTGCGTAAAGCCAAAGGTCTGGTTTCAATTCCTAGTCTAGGTTAGGTTAAATATATAGGATATGTCGGTTTCCGCTTATAAAAAGTAAATTCACTTAACGTAATTAATAATCCGACCTATAATGTAAGACTCACCGTCCACAATATTCTGTTTGGTCGTTTTTATACGACGGCCGTTTCGGCTATTCAGCCATTATCAAGTTTATTATTGGAGAAGCACCTCCGTTGTCATGGATCACTCAAAAAACAACATAGTTACACATTAACACAAACACAAACACTGATTTGGAAGGAATATTTATTAAATTAAATTAAAACGCGACTCATGAGTCGACACGATAGTTAGATGTCCCGGTATTCCTTCCAAATCAGTGAATATGTTTGTGTTAATGTGTAACTATGTTGTTTTTTGAGTGTTCCATGGCAACGGAGGTGCTTCTCCAATAATAAACTTGATAATGGCTGAATAGCCGAAACGGCCGTCGCATCAAACGACCAAACAGAATATTGTGGACGGTGGTCTTACATTTATTTATTATTTAATATATCAATATTCGGAATGTCGAATAACAAATAAATATAAGATTTTTAAAGTATTAACGCTTGAGTTAAATATTTCAAGTTAAAATTTGTATAATTATATTAAAACATTTATCGCAATTAGAGATCAGAGTTATTGATTTAAATGCAAACTATAAACGCATAATTACGCATATTTATGCAAATGCAAACACAATCACGGGGACACGAGGGTAATAATTGCAAAACTAAACACATAGTACATGCATGTAATTAGGTGTTATTTATATTTTCTGGTTAGATTAATTTGACGTATGTTTACATTATTTCTCAAAATAAATTGATAGAACGTCTACACAGTGTCAGCTAGTCTAGTTTAATTTTCTTGGAACAGATTATTTAGCAAGCAATTTGCAAAGTTGAGCAGGTCTTCGCTTCGAAGTGTGCTCTTGAGAACTATTTACAATATACAAATGAATTATTTTATCCTCTTAAACAGCTGTTTTCAATACATGCATTGAGATGCTAAAGTTGTTCTTTTTAGTCGTAGGACCTAAAAACATCAGCTGAGTCGAGGTCATCAGCTGTTACTTCGTTTATACGAATTAATTAACTATTGTAAAGCATCTTTAAAAACAGTTCATACTCTTGATTGTAAATAACCGTTAAACAGCTGTTACCATCGATTTGAAGGTAAATAGGCTGTTTGGTATTCATATGGCCCCTGCATAAACCCTATAGGCTACACACTTGACGAGGCGGCGTGCGCATTTTTCTGATTCATGCGATAATAGAGCAGGTTTGCTCAGATGCTGTTTTGCAATAGTCGAGTGTGCGCGTTACAAAAAAAACCGCTTATATATATTTTTTACGCTTTAACCTTCAATTCACCACTCTATTTTAAAAAGGACACTGGAATATTTGTGTTTGTGATCTTTTACTTCCAGCTCTGCATACCAGTCCTGGCCAGGAATCATCCTAACATCATACCTCAAGGTAAGATCAACATTCACTTAATTATTTCAGTGTCTGTTATTTAATTAATATCATAATAAAGGTCCTCCGGAAATAACAAATAAAACATTACACAGATTTACACCCCTTTTGTTCAGCGCTGCCAGAGGCGTTAAAATTACGTTACAGTTTTTGGTCCTCCGGGCCGGATCTATATCAGTTTTGGGTATTACGTTATAGGAGTGTAATCTGTGTAATCATCATTTAAACAAAATAATTTTTTTTTGTTTTAAACGCTAACACACAGTAGCCTAAATCAGTCATATTGGCCTAAGCTTCACAAATTAATATAGCCTACTATCCGAATTCTCAGTTAATTATTAAAGTAAAATTGAATTACTCAAACAACCTAATTTCGTGTCAGACTTAAATTAAGCTCTGCAAGTTCTAAATAAAATTGCATTCGATTTAGACATTTTTATAAAACGGTGGCAGCCATTTTGTTTCGCCATTTTGTTACGCTATAGCCTATCCACATTTGGATCGCAATACTGGACAGAAAACAGAAAGTCTATATCATTGTTGTTCAAGCACAGCTGTCCAGCCAACTTATCTGTATTTACTTAGGTCTTGTTTATTAACTAAGACATGTATAACAAAATCTACTTAGCCTAATCTAACAGATAAACAATCTAACGAAATCAACAAAATGCGATTCTGCATGCTATTAAAAGTAACGTTCTGAATGCAATAATTTTATTTTTGACATTTAATTAAATCACTGCAGTTGCAATAATAGTAATTGTCTATCCACGTTAATTATAATTACATTCAATTAATTTCCGCTATTATTTTTATACATAACAAGAATACTCGCTAATTGGAAATTCATCGGCCATTTTGAAACTGACTGTATGCAATCATGCGATTTTCGGCATTTTCACGACAATCAACACTAATTAAAGCGCAGTTTGAGAAAATTTATGAAGCAGTTCACACGCTTAGTGAGGCTGAAACTGAGCCGTTAACGACTGTTGGCGAATACAAACTCGTAGAATATTCGGAGGTTGTCGCAAAGAAGATTCTCGAGTTCGATGGTTATATAGCGCGCGTTGTCGAAGATGAAAACACGACAGAAGATCAGTTGCAAAAGGTTCTCGCCGCTCAAGACGCAATAACTGACCTGTCGATTAATATTAAATCAATAATTAAAGTGTTGATACCACATAAACTTGCTAGCACTACTGTACATTCTCCCACAGCTCCGCATGATATTGACATTGCAAAACAATCATCAATTCGCTTACCACGCCTTTCATTACCTACATTTGATGGTAATCTGTCGCTTTGGACTACTTTCTATCACATGTTTAATTCTACTATAAATGAAAATGAGTCAATTTCCGCCGTGGAGAAATTCACATATTTGGTTTCAGTTTTATCTGGTGAACCATTAAAAATTGTTAAGGGTCTGCCTTTAAATGCTACTAATTATCGCATTGTGTGGGATACTCTGTGTGACAGGTACCAAAACACACGACGCCTGGTCAATTTTCATATATCAAACATACTTGACATGCCACCTATTGTTTCACCTTCTGTTTACAATATTAGACAGATGTTAGACACTTTTACCGAAAATGCTCAGGCACTAAAAGTACTAAAGTTTGATATTTCTAATGAGTTGGGTCTCTTGACCATCCTATTCAGGAAACTGGATCAGGAATCCCGTAAACGATTTGAAGACCAACGATCAACAGACCGTAAGGTGCCCACAATTGGGGAATTGTTTACTTTTTTGAAACGCGAGTGTACTCGTCTAGATGATGCTACTATCGCTACTGCCGTTGACAACAAATCTACTTGTCCGAAATTGACGCATACCAAAGTTAACGTTCCCGTAAAACCTAAAATCACACCTCAGGTTTACCAAACTACTGTACACCAACGCAGCTGTAATTTTTGTCAGAAAAATGATCATAATATTTACAAATGTGAAACTTTTCACAATCTATCGCCTAACAAACGATTTGATTTTATAAAATCGCAACGCTTTTGTGTTAATTGTTTAAGTCACATGCATACTGTATCACGCTGTAAATCACAAAGTGTGTGCAAGTTATGCAGCGCTAAGCACCATACCTTGTTGCACATTAAAATACAACAGGAGTCGCCTGCGTCACAATCATGACTAAAAGGCCCGCAAAAATCGCATCGCTTCACTGGACACGATCACTCGCAAAAGATAACCAGCCTATCCACTAGGCCTAACCTTGCTATTCGCTCTAACGGATTAATTACTATTTTAGGGACCACTAAATTAGTACTTAATCCAAATTCTAGTAAATCATGCATAGCTACGGCTATTTTGGACTCAGGGAGTCAAACCTCCCTCATAACCACGCAGTGTGCTTTGGACTTAGGCCTGAAAATTCAACCTACAGTTTTAAGCCTACAGGGAATCTCCAATGTTTCCACACGCATTAAAGGATTTGTTAAATTAACTTTAGGCTCTTTGGACGGACGTGTTTTGGAAGGTACACATAACATCATTGTCCTAGACCATATAGCCTCCGAACTACCGCAATGGACGCCATCTTGTGAAATTCAAAACAAGCTTAGACATATTCAACTAGCCGATCCGAAATTTAATTGTCCTAAAAAAATTGAAATGTTGATCGGTGCTGACATTTATGGCCAGATCATAACAGGTCATAAAATTAATTTAGGCGAACATCTGCCTACTGCCATCGATACTGTGTTCGGTTATGTTCTTGTCGGTCCAGTTCGTACTAATTTCGTCGTTAAAAATTCTATTTCTTTGTTTGTTTGTGACACCACACGCTTAAATCATGTTTTGCAGCAATTTTGGTCACTTGAGGAACCACCAGTGGTAAATCAAAACACCAAAGATGAGTTAGATTGTGAATCATCGTACATAAACAATATGAGCCGTCTCTCGGACGGTCGCTATGAAGTGGCTCTGCCATTTATTGATAAGAACATTCTTCTTGGTAACTCTTTTGACCAGGCTAAACGTCGTTTTCTAAATTTGGAAAATTCTTTCAGCAAAAATTCAAATTTGAAAATCGCTTATTCTGCTTTCATGTGTGACTATCTTTCTTCCGGTCATATGCAGCTGTATACGGAACCTGATCTTCCGCCTAATCACTATTTCTTACCACATCATGGGGTAACTAAAGAATCGAGTTCAACTACTAAACTCAGAGTTGTATTTGACGCAAGTGCAAAAACCAGCAACGGAATGTCTCTAAACGATACGCTATATTGTGGTGCAAAGCTACAAGCAAACATATGCGATGTTATTTTCCATTTTCGCCGCTACAATATCGTATTCTCTTGTGATATACGCCAGATGTATAGGCAAATAAAACTTGCTTCCGCTGATCAAAATTACCAATTAATTTTGTGGCGTGATAATAAATCGCAGCCTATTTCAACTTATAAATTAACTACAGTTACATATGGGGTGAAATCTGCTCCATTTCTCGCCATACGCACTTTAAATCAACTCGCAGACGACCATGGTCATGAATTTCCGCTAGCCGCTAATGTTCTTAAAACCAACATTTATGTTGATGACATTGTCACCGGGTCACATGATGTCGCTTCAGCTTTAAACCTACAATCACAATTGATTCAACTGCTCTCCAAAGGTCAATTCGAACTTAGGAAATGGACCTCAAACGCTACAGAGCTATTAAACGCTGTTCCTGAAGATCATCGTGAAACCCCGCTATACTTTAAATCTGACGATCAACCTTTAGTGTCAATCTTAGGTTTAAAATGGACACCATCTACTGATATGTTTTCCTACACAATTAAGGAAGTCGAACCTATTTACACTAAACGCGCAATTCTCTCAGTCATTGCTCATCTTTATGACCCATGTGGTTGGTTAGCGCCAATAATGTTTCACGCCAAAAGTATCATCCAAGTACTATGGACTCTTGGTCTTGATTGGGATGACCCATTGCCCGATCATATGGTTAATACGTGGCAAACGTTTGTTGAGGACATGCCTACCTTGAGAGACATACGAATTCCACGCTATGCACGACTTCACGACGCTAAAACAATACAACTTCTTGGCTTTGGAGACGCCTCTGAACAAGGTTATGCTGCTGTTATTTATGTACGCACGACTGATAAGGACAATAATATACATATAACGCTGTTATTCGCTAAGTCCAAGGTTGCACCGCTCAAGCGTATATCGCTTCCTCGTCTGGAACTATGCGCTGCTCATTTACTCGCCAACCTCATGGCACACGCTGTTTCGCTTATCACTCCGCATTATCAAATAGAGCAAATCCGCTGTTACTCTGACTCATCCGTCGCTCTCGCCTGGATTAAAAGTCCATCATACAAGCTAAAGGTTTATATTGCCAACAGGGTCACTCAAATTCAGGAGTGGGTGGTTCAACAAACTCCTGAACATTGGTTCCATGTTGACTCATGTCACAATCCTGCTGATTGTGCCACGCGTCCCATTTCTTGTTCGTCTCTCGTGACTCACCCCTTGTGGTGGTCAGGTCCGCCGTGGATTTCGCTTCCGGTCCATGAATGGCCTAATACACCTGCGCAGGTGTTGGACATTCTGCCCGAAACCCGCACAAATCCGCTTCACGTAGGCATCGCTTCTACCAGTCACGAATGGGACCTCTTGTCTACATTTTCCAATTGGACTACGCTCAATCGCATTGTCGCCTACGTTCAACGCTTCGCTCACAATTGCAGGAATAAATCCAAACAGTCTGGTTTCCTTACAATCGCAGAATCGAACACTGCTGAGGAAGCTATTATCAAGATTGTCCAACGCACCGCATTTCAGGCTGACATCCAGTTTCTGAACTCTCGCCGACCCTGCTCCATCGCACTACAAAGACTGAACCCTTTTCTGGACAGCAAGGGACTTCTAAGAGTTGGAGGACGCCTCACTCAGTCCCCTCTAAATTACACCTCCAGGCACCCTCTTCTGCTGCCTAAGAAACATCACGTCACCACAGCCATAATAAATGCCTATCACAAACGCTATTTGCACTCAGGACCGCAGTTACTCCAGTCACTTCTGACGCAAAAGTTTTGGATCCTCTCAGCGCGAAGTATCATCAGATCTTGCGTATTCCGATGCATCGTTTGCTTCAGGACAAGACCAACGCACGACCTTCCGTTGATGGGCAATCTGCCAGGCTCACGAGTGACGCCTGCCAAGCCGTTCACTACTACGGGAGTTGACTACGCAGGTCCGTTCTTTGTCAAGATCCATTCGCTACGCAGCGCTAAGATCGTCAAGGTCTACTTGTGCATCTTCGTCTGCTTCGCTACTAAAGCTGTTCACATAGAAATTGCAATGGACTTAACAACGTCCGAATACATCGCAGCTCTCACCAGATTCATTTCACGCAGAGGTCCTTGCACTAACCTCTATTCTGACCGCGGCACCAACTTCGTAGGCGCCGCTGCAAAAATAAACGCTATATACGCCGAATTCAAGAAGCAACCACAGTTTGCCGAATCGCTCTCGCATTTCCCTAGCGAAAATTGCATCGCATTTCATTTTATACCCCCCGCAGCACCGCACCAAGGTGGTCTCTGGGAAAACGCCGTTAAGAGCACCAAACATCACTTAACTCGTATGCTTGGTGAACAACGTATACAGCTCATGGACTTCCTAACGCTAACCACCCGTGTGGAGGCCATGCTCAACTCTAGGCCGTTGACACCGCTGTCCAACGACCCTAACGACCTTTCGGCACTTACTCCAGGACACTTCCTAGTTGGTCAACCTCTGGTCTCGCTACCTGAAGAGGACGTCACTGCCATGCCAGAAAACCGCCTAAAACATTGGCAACAATCGCAACGCTTCTTCCAGCTACTATGGCAACGCTGGAGATTAGAGTATCTCCACACACTTCAGCAACGCACGAAATGGACAAAACCAACGCGCAACCTCGCTATAGGAGACATGGTCGTGGTGCACGACCACCTGTCTCGGCCGCTTACATGGCCTCTCGCCCGTATAACACAGCTACATCCAGGACAGGATGGCGCGGTCCGTGTGGTCACACTGCGCACCTCCACCGGTACCCTTTCGCGGCCGGTCACTAAGGTGTTCAAACTGCCCATCGACTACCCACCTTCCTCTTCTAACCCTCAATAACCCGACGCGGTTCCGCTCCTTGCGTCCGCCCTCGCTCTTTCTCACCTTCTTCCTTCCACTTCTATGATTATTTCGAAACAACGTTTCAACGCGGCCGGTATGTTTGGTATTCATATGGCCCCTGCATAAACCCTATAGGCTACACACTTGACGAGGCGGCGTGCGCATTTTTCTGATTCATGCGATAATAGAGCAGGTTTGCTCAGATGCTGTTTTGCAATAGTCGAGTGTGCGCGTTACAAAAAAAACCGCTTATATATATTTTTTACGCTTTAACCTTCAATTCACCACTCTATTTTAAAAAGGACACTGGAATATTTGTGTTTGTGATCTTTTACTTCCAGCTCTGCATACCAGTCCTGGCCAGGAATCATCCTAACATCATACCTCAAGGTAAGATCAACATTCACTTAATTATTTCAGTGTCTGTTATTTAATTAATATCATAATAAAGGTCCTCCGGAAATAACAAATAAAACATTACACAGATTTACACCCCTTTTGTTCAGCGCTGCCAGAGGCGTTAAAATTACGTTACATAGGCTATAACGTTGTAGTTTTTGTGAAATTGTTTTCTTATATTGTTTGCAGTATAACGAAAAATATAGTTCATCACTAGGACCAAAAGAAGCTTTTAGATCTTCGCTCATTTTTCGTTAAACTTGAGCTTCTATTGAAAAGCTTTTATTTTGGTCCTAGTAATGAAATATACTATTGTTTTCTCAAAAATATCTCTTTAGGAACTATCATTCAAAATGAGAAAATGGTTTTTGAACAGTTCTTAGAAGGTCGAATATGTCAAAATAGATAAAATCAACATCACTGATATGTTGGTGGAATGTGAAGGCTTCGAACATAAACAAATGTGCCAATTTTTAGAATAGCAAGGGTTCAATTTTTTTTCCAAAATTACTCAATAAATGTAATTTTGTTTTACATGCAGTACGGTAGCCATTTTTGTTTTAGAGTATAAACGTTAAAATATCACCAAAACTTAATCACAATCTACTGAGGTAATTTTGAGGTATTCGAATTTTCAAAATTTTATCAATGGTTCAATATCACACCGAGACCTTGTAGTTACGTCTTGCGATGAATTAATCGGAAAATTTTCAACAGTACTTAAAGCGTTTTACCAATAATTAACCAACCGTCATTTTCAAATAATGTGGGAAGGTTACTAATAAGTTTTGTTTTGATTGCTAAGGCCGAATCGTCATAGCTTATTGTAACAGTAAAAGGTCACACAGGTCCGAGTCCAGTTCATAAAGTTGTATTTTCTGTGTTTTACTTACTGAAACGTCTTCATTAGCGTAAATATGCCAAGAAGATAAAAATAAGAAATTGATATTTTTTCCTTACGTCAAGATATCCTCAATGTTTGACTTAATTAAAAAATAACTTCCAGATCTCACTAGAATATACCAACTTAGCAAATTTGTACAAAATCGGTCTAACAGTTTAGGCTGTAAAGCACTACACAGAAAAGAGACAAACAAACATCATTTAACAAAATAAATTGATGTGCGTCATTATAGTACATACCCAACCCCGGCATACAATGTAATACATGCAGATCCTCAAATGTTCGTTTCTTGAGCCTTGAAGGAAATGTTACATTTAATTGGTAGATCAAGTGGTCTCATCCAGGCTTCTACTCGCTATGCTCGTGTCCATGACTCCATGGCTATGCAGGATCTCGTAATTATACGAATATCACATTTTTTGGGAACGTCACTATAGGTTTTACGTGAGCACACTATAGTCCCTTGTACCAAATTACATGTTCCTATATTTATTTTTGTGGTCGATATAGTGCTGAATTTTAAAAGTTCCACGCATTTTTGCTCTAAAATGCCCTAACAACGTACGAGATTATATCAGAATACAAAGCAATGTGAATGAAATGTAATGACCGCAGTTAAGTAGCTATAAAACTTGCTTCGCTCGCAAAGCAGTTCAACAAGACTCAATAAACTGTTTAACGCCGAGTTCTGAATCAAATAAACTTCTTTTAAACTGTTCTCTTAGAGGGAAGAAATGCAAATGTACAAGAATTGTTGTTATTTGAAAACCTCGGCTGCAACATTCAATGTAATACAGTAGTTATAAATTTCAATATACTGTCTGAGAGGTTTAGAATGCCAAAGGAATACGAGTTTTGATAACAGAAAATAGTTCCAACACAAAACCTTTTGTAACTTTTAGTACATATTAATTTATTTTAAACAATTAAGTACTTAAAACTTATGTGTGTTTAATAATCAATGAAGAATAATCTTCACGACTCTACTCTATTGTGACCGGTGAGAGGATAGTTACGAACTTTTTAGGGTACGCTACAGTTCCAGAAAGTTCAACCAACAAATTTCCGAAACCAACACTTTATTACGAACATGTCAACGTGTTTGAAGATAATGACGTCATTGAAACGTTGCTAATAAAAGATACGTTATTAAAAAAACAAGGACTAGGACCCATCAAATTACTCGAGAGCTATGGTCAACTAATCAAATAGGGGTTTATGACAACGGAAATGGTACCTAACTGTTTAAATATTGCGTGCGTAGATTTCTCGTGTTATCTTTCACTTAGTAAGGTTTAACGGAACTCTATTTACCTCCCAAGTGGACCAGTAAGAGTTTTGCACGACAGAGAGAAGACGTTTGGAAAGTGTGGTACTTCAGAATAAGGAACCCTTTTTTAACATGACAGCATTGTAGAGATGTCTGTATACAAAAATAAATGACAATTGAGATATTGTTTCATTGAGCGCGGTGAAGGCTTCATTCAGGTTGATGTTCCTGAAAGTCTGAGCGAATCCCTCACCTGCGCGCACATTGACAGCATCAACGTCAATGTAAACGAAGTCCTCTGGAATATCTAGCCGATGTGGTGTCAGGTCAAAGTGACCAACGGGTTTAATCTCGGAGTACATCTGAAGACATTAAGAGGGAATATCCTTGGTTTTACAGTTCACTTAGCTAGCATTGTGTTGAAGGCACTAGTCGTAAAGGGAAGTTGAGTTATAAACCTGCCATAGGAACTTACTACAACTAATCTGATTAAATATATCGTCAAACAATTCATAGAACCAACCCTTACGCATAAAATTAAGGTAAAATTGAATCAACATTGTGGAGGCTAATTACATATACCCGTACAGTTCATGTTAACTTAAACTGTCATAATAAATAAATAGATTAAATATACAGCAAGATTCGTAGATTATAATCTTTACATGAGAAATTCTATATTAGTTAAATTAGACTACAGGATGTAAACACGCCACCAAGTCTAAGGATGAAGTTCAGTCATATGTCACTTTATTATTGTTAACAAAACAGCTTGATTATTATTTAAAATCTATCAGTATTTTGTCTTACCTGAAGAATGGACTTGTCGAAACTGGCAAGTAGACTGAGCCTGGGAGGAGTGGTCGAACTGCCGGGAGAGCCGCTGGGGGTCTGGACTTCGACCGAGCGTACATTGCGTGCTGCCCTGCTCACATTGTAAAGACCTGAAACAAACATACACAAATAAAACTAATATTGCACACAATTTATCCCTTACACAGACATAGATTATAATCAAAATATTGACCGCCATTTTTCCAAATAATGACAGTTCCAGTTCTATTCTTAACTTCTCTGTCGTCTTACAATAAAGACTTCTAACCCTCAAATACTCCAATAGCTTCAGTATCGGAAAGAACTCTTGTTGGTCAAGACAGAGAAAGAAACGGATCTAACCCAAGGTGTGGCAATTCAGCTAGGTTTTATTGGGATTGCCAAACTCGTACGCAATGAAGTGAGGCCCTGAGAGAAGATCCAGTTAGAAATTTGTCAGTAAAAAAAAAGGGGAGAAAGGATATTTGATTTTCAAGGAAACGACCATTACAAATTACAATGTATTTTTGGTGGAATCGCGACAAATATGTTTCGTTTAATGGCAGTTACACTTCCATATGTCTCTTGTATATTCGGCTAATATATACCGAAGGCTAATCTTGATGATGATCGGTATATCGATTCAGACACTCATCATTCCAAAGTCTTGAAAACTTACATTTCCATTTACCCCATCACAATCTTACGAAAACAAAAAGTTTTAGAAAATATCTCACAATCTGGTCCTGCCTACACACACAATCATCTCAAAATAGAAAATGGTGAAACAATATACTTTAGTTTATAATATTATTCTTAAATTACACTCAAATATTTAAAATTTTTAATCAATGTCCATTACAAAACTAGAAAGCATCCAACTAACGCCGACATGTATGTAACCCGCAATACACATCAGCGTAGTAACCTAGTGTCTATAGTTTGCAGGCGCTTCGGAGTTTTTAACTTAAACTACGTATATTTGCAACTAAATGTATAGATATGGTGTTTATAAATTACGGGATTAACATTATCCCGTTTTTTATCATACCGAGCATAGAGAAAGAAGTAAAAAATATGTTTTACGTATAAATACGTTTTGAGGTCAATTGAGACAAAATTAGTATCTCTATCAGATTTTATATAAACGAGGGGCAATCGAAAAATAAGTTTTATATTTTTGTATTGCTCTTTGTTAAAGGTACATTTTGATTACAGGTTTTGGTAACATTGTTTAAACTTCTGTAAAAAATTTAATATGATGACATTGTTGACAAATACGAGTGATAATGTCTCGTCTCTTGGAAGTTGCATTACAATTGGAAATCTGTGTCGTTACTCATTTCTATTAGCTCAAAAGTGTACTCCTACTGAAACTCATCTGCAGTTAGGTGAAGTTAATGGTGAAAAAAATGTTTCTCGCCAGACCATTTGAAAATGATGAGAGTGGTTTGCAAATGGCAGCAGTGAAATTGATTATGAGTGTAGGCCCTTGCATCGATGTAGGCATATCCATCGACTTCAGTCACGGATGGCAATGTTCTCTGATTGGACGAAATTCCAACTGAGATGAATATCTCTCATGGAAGTGTGCACTGTATCATCTCTGAGCAGTAGTTTTGAAAGAAGCTCTTGTCAAACAGCGATTCGGAAATGAAGAAGTGAAAATGTAGCAAGAGAATGGTTGTTAGAAGTTGAAAACATTTTTTAATGAAGGAGATGAAAAACTTATATATAAACAAAAAATTCCATATATCAAAATCAACGGAACCAAATGTGGAATTTATTACCCTTTTCCATAAGTGTGGACAATTACTGCTTGTTAGTGATTTATAAATTAGGTATTTTAGCTACTCACAAATTGTAATTTTCCTTTAGTCAAGATTTAGCAGCTGGTTTGGGCAATAATTGTTTTGATTTCATTACAATGTAATGGAAATCGGTTGCGCCCCTTATTTAACAGAAAACTAACAAACAAGTATTTTTTGTTAAAAAATGGTAACTGTAAATTTCTTCCTGTCTTTTTCATCGTGTAAGGAAAATCGTTGTTTTATCTTATTGCAGGATAACCCACATATTTTTTGGGAGAAAGTTTGTACAATTTTATTTTGTACCGATGAAAGACTCGACATTTTTGAAGAATACTGAAATCATTTTCATTGTTTTCGATTTTGGTTTGAGGATACAATAGTACACCATTTATTTCAATATACACTTACGTGAAATATAGTGTAATGGATAGATTCAATAAACATTAATAGTGAAATCATTCTGAGATTTTCAATCACTCAATGCAATGAACGTTGACGATTGTGAAATGTGTATGAAAATTTCTCAGACAAAATACTAAACAAATTATATAAAAGATCCTTTTATACGATAAATAAAATATTAAGTCCCCATTCCTGCAAGATGGGAATGAGAAACAGTTTTTCTCTTCTGAGATTTAAAGATCTTATTTTGATTTCCAAGAAAATGTAGAATAATGATATCTTTTAAAATAGGGAATATAATTTATAAAAGCAAGAGAGAAGAGTTTTATTCTTGTATTAACGAAGCTCATAACAGATTCATTACGTTATAAATCTGTATTTTACAACATCATTTACTGAGAAATGAAGGATGAAGGATAACTGTAAAACAAGAGGGTTATTTGTATAATGTTAAGGAATTATGTTATGTAACAATTTAATTCCCCCCTTCCTTCTCAGATTATTCCAAATTTTGCAAATAAAAACGTTTATTTAAGACAATAACTTTGAAGACATTTGAAAATTTTGAGGGTCTCCTGCAATTTATTTAAATTTGAAATAAAATGACCTCATGTTACACGTAAATTAGGATATCCTATTTATACTAAAAATGATGGTTCAAACGAAACTCAAAACAGTTTCATTCATTGGTTTCTATTTTCGAAGTTACATAGGTTACGGCTCTAAAGACTTACAAACAAGAATTAACAAAAATTGTTTTGCTCTTATTAAAATCACAGTTTTGTATTTTAGGGGGTGTATATCATTCGTTTTTAAATTCTTTGTATCTAGTCATTTTTCCTTTGTATTTGAAATGTTTATAATAGACCCATACACCAATATAAAGTAGGTGTAGGCCCCAAATACTTAGAGGATAGGACAAAACTAATCTATTGGAGGCTCCTTTAAGACTTACAAGCAACAATGTAGTACATGAAATCTGAAATGGCCGCTTTTACAAAAATTTTCGGCCATAATTTTTTATTTACATCACATTTAACGAGTAAAAAATTGTAGCTCACCAGCTAAAATTTAACTGAAATTCTGCTTCCTAGAGCTATTTAAGCTGATATGTTTTTAAAATTTTAATAATACCTGTAAATATCTGTAAAAAAATCATAAATAATGCATATTCCAATTATTGTAAATCATATTTACTTCCAAAGATAGTTTTGTAAAGCACAAAATGACCGATAGACAGAAAACAAAGCGTTCCCAAACCTCTGTTTACATAAACTTTTTTTCTTATTTTTACCTCTAAAATCAGCTCCCGAAATTTTGACATTCAATTTGAATCATCCTATATATAAAAAACAAATAAACTGTTGGACAAGTATCAAGCTACGTTATTTAATGACATCTAAAGTTTCAAATATCCGTATAAAAGTAATTTAGTTCTAGCTTTATTAAAAAGGTTTATAAAGCAGACATTTCTCAGTCTTGCTCTGAGGAAACTGGGTAGAAACATCCCTTACATATGTGTCAAGTCTTACTTAAAGCTTGGAGCCGCTATTTATTTGCACTTAACTAACTTCTCTTTAAACCCTTAGCATAGCTCACACCATGTAATACCGCCCTAGAGGTTGTCGGACTGGTCTCGAGAGAAAACCCTTCTAACCCCCCTCCTGTGTTTAACCCCTTTATTAGTCTTACACGCAGTCGACGTCTGATTGATTTCATACGTAGGCCTACATCTTGTTGTTATTCATGGACGTTTCATTTTCCAACGAGATTTCAAAACGACGAAACAAGTATTGCGATGTTGCGATGTTGCGATGTAGTATTTTTAATAACTGAACGTTTTGTGTACGATTTTCGTCAAATTTTATCCCAAGAGCATAATCTTTTAATGGAGAAAAATAGTTTAGTTTCATTTGAGGTTGCAAAATGAGTGATGTGGTGTGTGGTTAGTCACTCATCATATCGAAAAGAGTTTGTTGAGAGGAACATGTAGTAAATAATTATGTTTTTACTAAATAGTTGGGATTAAAATACAAACTGATCCAGATATTTTTTGAACCAATTTTGATGATATCACATTTACATGTTATGGAGCGCGGAGTTGAAGTTCAACATCTGTGTGTTGTATCTAGCTCCCCATTAAAATCAAAAGTAACTTAAATTCTGAAGAAACAAAATGAAGAGTTTACGATGGAAGGTAATCTTATGGTGGAAATGGTGAACTATGGCTAAGCCCATCTCAGGCACCACATGTTTGACTTAATTATATTTTTTAGGTTTATAATTCAAATTTGACAACGATGTACTTGGTTTCCGCATAACCGCAAAAAAAATCCAAATACAAGGCGGCAGGGAGGGGGGTTGAATGACTGATTTATATAATTTTTAATACATATTTATATTCTCTAGAATCCTTCTAAGGTCAAATTTGTATCATTAATAATTTATTACTGTTATTTTTCTTTACCTTTCTTTATTAAGTTTTATACATTTTCATGTTATATAACTTACAAATCAATAATTTTCAATGGTTATGCAAATAAAATCATTTTGGTGAATACGTACAATTATTTTGTTATTCCCCCATTTTTTTATTGACCATAAAAAATGAAAACTATGTTATTATGTAAAGTGTCAACTTATAGAGTGTTACACATGTCCGGGATATTAATACAAATATACGGATGGGGGGGAACACAACGTATATTAAATAATATACAAATATATTTATTAAGTAGAAAATTTGGCAAGAATGGTTTTAGTTTAATTTAAAACAGAAAATAATCAACAAACCGGCATCAAACCAGATATAGTCAGAATAAAAGGATTTTAAATTTAACACCTACATGAGCAAACTGTAAGTCATCGATGCTTTTGTAAACATGTAAATCTACTTTCATGCCATCATTAAATTATCAATTCTGTTCAAAAGAAGTTAACATACAGAACTTGAGTTTATAATGAGGTAAGGAACACCTTAGATGTTGATAAGGAAGAAAATCCTTGAAGACACGATAAAAAGAAATGTACGGAGGATTTTATATCTTCAGAAAGGATTGTCAATTTAAATCTTTTGCGCAATGCACAGCGACAAATACAACACAAAATAAACAAATGCATTACATTAATTAGGAAAGTTAAACTAATTTTCAATTTGAGAAAACGAATTACTTAAATTAAATCGTTTTAATTAATTTATTTAAAAAGTTTTCGACTTTCAAACGATAGAATGAAACAGGGGCTCAATTATGATTAAATTTAATGTTTTATATACTAAAAGGTGAACACAAATAGGTACATTACAACTTCAAAATTGTTTTAACTGTATGGAAAAATCGGGTGCCCTCTCTAGGTGCAACCTATTTTGCGGGTTACCATTAGTTGCAATAACTTCAAACGAAAAACACTCAGGAACTCACTATAGGGAGTACAGGCATGGCAATCCCCTCCCTTCTAATGTATTTCTTCTAAATGAAAACATTTTGTGAAATTTGGAGAGGAAAGATGGTTACAAATAAAAAAAAATGGATTTTATAGTGTAAAACTAGAGAAATAGAAATTCTTTTTTGTCGCCATTTTTCTCTACTCAACAATACACATAATGGTGGTAAGTGTTTCTTAGGCCTCCCCCCCCCCTCATTGTAAGATATTGGGTTGATTGCACAGCTCAAGTAGTAGGTAAAAGAGATTAATATAAAAAAGGCAATCTAAACTCAAAATAAGATCTTCAAAGTTTGGATTTAAATTTTTTTAAATTATTAACAACAACAGAAGATAGAAGCTGTGAATTTTTCATCAGAGTGTATAATTACTAAAAAAGATGAGAAAGTCTTTGCATTGGTAGGATAGGTAGGCATTTCATAGTCTTTCCACAAGGAAAATCAGTAGTAATTTATGTGTTAAAATTCATTATTAATCGTTTCAGAATACTTGAGTGAAATAATCAGATCAGTTCATTCACCTGTCACAAGTAAAACAACAATCTATCAAGTTACAAGTTTCGTGTATCACAAAATCGCATCTTCTTAACGCCTTAGCATAACCCCTTGAGTTTACAAATATCTTATATCAATAAATCAAAACAACTTTGGACGAGAAAAGTTTATGATAATCTATTATAAGACGTAACTTTTGTAGAAATCGCTGAAGCAAGCAGAAGGGGAAACGTTGGTGATTCAAATAAAATAACGCGCTATTGTCAACACCCGCACTGGGATATGAAACTTTACCCAATGAGGGTGAAATAAGTAGGCCTATACCTAGATTTTATGTAGTCTTCGTAAGCGTTGGAAACAATTCTAATAATAGTTATACAGCGTCAAAATTGTATTAAATAATGTCACACTAAATTTAAAAGGTAATAACGGTTTATATAAATTGTGTTTATTAAGGTAATTTTTTATTGAATTATAAAATACTACTTCATAACAAAATTATAATGTTTATCCGAAACTATTTTCCTCGTTTTAAGGAACAATAGTAGTTTTAGAACAATAGTGTTCACTGAAATTCAGGCTTAAATTTATATACAAAAGTGTCGCAAATAATGCGCAAAGTATTAGAAATTTATAGATGAATGATGTTATTTTGAATAAGGAATAACACAAATTTGAGAAAAAAAACTGTACTATCCACCAAGGAAACAATGTGTCCCGACTTTTAAAGATTTTTTCCTTCTTGTTCAATGCGAAAAACCTCTCGGTCATCTGCACTTTAGGGGGGGGAAAGAAGATCAAATAAACACCCCTAGCTCTCTAATAGCGTCAGGGTAGGAAAAGAACTAGAGTGACGAGAGAAAGTTTATAGGGAAGATGAAAGAGAATAAAATAAGAGAATAAAATAAACTAATAACAAAAGACCTCTAGCCCCCGAATAGTTTCAGGGTCGGAAAAGAACTAGAGCTGTTGAAGGAGAGTTTATAAGGAAGAAGAAAAGAACAAAAAATATATAAGACCTCTAGCCCTCGAATAGTGTCAGGGATAAGCCAAAACTACAAAAGGATGCTTCGGGATTGCAAAGCCAGTGCCCACTATAAATGAGCTCCTGAAGGTACAGTTTCAATATACGAAAATTCGATATTTAAGCACGTTTAAAATTGACAATTGTTTAATGGCTTTTTATCACATTTTCACTTATTTTTCTATCGAAATGATTTCCATCGAGTTCTTTAACATAGGAATACAAAATTTATAGAAATGTCTTTATCACAAACAAATTTGGAACAAGAAAATAATAATAAATGACATATTATTTTAGATTATCAACTTTTTTAATAGTAATTAAGAGTAATAATAATTTTTATTAATAAGCTAATTTTAATAAAATTTATATATTTTTTTAAAATCGTTAAGTTTGAAATTGACATTGGTTCCCAAATTCCCAAGTAAATTTAAAATCTAATGCCTAAAAACGAAAAGTATTTTTGAAAAAATGTATAATGAACCATACACCAACCGTGGCTAGTCCCTAAGGTCAGCAAATGAGCAGAAGAAGTCATTCTCTTCCCCCTCCCCCACAACGTTTTGAAGTCTTCCTGTTTATTATATGACTTAAAAACAATGAATTATTCAACAAGTTATTTAGTAATAAAATTAGTGAATAATTAAATTTACTCCCTAAAATTCTTAATTTTCAAAATGAACGAAGATGCGGTCGTAGATGATTTAATGGCCTTAAAAAAAAGTAAAATTACAATTTGTCATGGAAAAATGAAACTAAAAATTGTCCTAAACTAGATCAATTATTTAAACATTATCTACGTAAATACACCCTTACACATCAATACAAAGTTGCGCGCATAATGATGCAAACAATTTTCATAGCATTACAGCTACACTATTCTCTAGGGTATTCACCCTAAATGGGCTTCATTAATTATCTCGCCCTAATTACGAAATTGCTAAGTACATAATTCACAAATCATATTTATTGATAATCAATTAGTCTACTTAATAAAAAATGTATTTGTAAAAAGTATTTTTCTTTTATATGCAGGTTAGAACAATCGTTCCACAACAAGTTGGTTTGGTTCGACCTTTCATCAATTTTTCATTATAACTTTTTGATCGTCAGGTTTTGATCAGGTCGGTGGTGCTACTTTTGATTAAACTAGTTTCAGCTTATTTTTAAGACGAGATCAAGATTAAACAAACATGTTGATACGTCTATGGACAGACAACAATCGTCACAGTAAACACATCTTCTTAATGAATGACATTTGAAATGAATTCACAAGAATCCTGAAGACTGTTTTTCATCTTAATCATACTTTATAAATACAGATAGTAGTCCCTCTGCAGTTATATTTTTACCTCTAGTTGTTTATGCGCTCAGACATCACTGCGCATGTCACTTGTTGGTCCTCTCTGCTGTTTGTCAGTTTAAAGAGTTATAATGTTCACATTCACTTTGTCTATATGTTGATCATTAAAGAAGGTATGTTTACAAGTTGGAGATCATAAAGTATTCATTGTATCTAAAACATTAGATGAGGAACCTTCAATACCTTTTCATTGAATTTAAAAACAAACCCGTATGCAAATTTTTAAAAGGGTTGCCATTTTTTCCAATATGGCAGCTAACTTTAAAATTGCTTCAGAAGACCCATATTTTGTAAGATGTTGTTTGATAATAAAACAAATTTAAGACTTTTTTTATTTTTGATATTTGTTGATACCCACGCGCTTTTAAATTTTTAGGAATTTAAAAGCGTTTTTAATTTTTTTTTTTTTTAATTTGAAGTTTGATGTATTTTTGGGAAGCGGTTTTACGTACTTTCCATTGTTGCACTAAGTTGAAAATTGAATTAAACAAAGAAGCTAAGAAGTGTAAACACCAATGCAGGACTAAAAATAAAAATAACTAATTTGTGGAATTAAAAAAAAAAAAACTGCCATACAATTACAGTACATTTGAGCTAGTTTTTATCTGTTCCATAAATTATTATTTTAATTTCAGCCCTGTATTGGTATTTACACTCCATACACTATTTTTAATTAAATGTTGAACTTGATACGGAAAATCGTCTACCAAAAATACACCAATCTTCAAATTTTCGAAAGTTCTAGCGCCTGTTACTCCTAAACGAGTGGGTTTATGAAGAAATACTTAAAATTCTGTGTAAAATCCAAAAACATACAAAATATGATTTTCCTCAAGGAATTTTAAAATTAACCGCCATATTGGAAAATATTTTGCGGCGACTTTTCAAAATCTGGATTAAATATTTTAAATTCCCACAAAAAAAAAAAAATTATAAAATAATCACCCTGTATACTATGTACGTATGAGCGAAAGTAAAAATATAAATAAACTGTTAATCAAAATAATACTAAAGTCCTGTAAAATACTTTGAGTAAGAATAACAAACTGTGACGTAAGTAGACAGATATTTAGTGGATTATGTGATGAAGTAACATAACCGGGGGAATGGGAAGTCCTTGTATTATTCATAAAGCACGGGAGACTGCTCCCTGAAATTAATTATAGAGATTAGACCAGGAGTCACAGCTCTTCTGTCAACAGACTGAGAAGCAGTCTTTAAAAATGTGTCAATACTGTGATCGCTTAAGTGATCCTTATTGGAGTTTATAGGAGCAGCATACTTCGCAACAAAACTAATTAAATTATAAAGGGATAAGCAATAATACGGGTTTATGAAAGTGGGCGTATATATAACTGCCAATGGATTAGTAACTCTCACTCATTGTTGGAAGCGTAAACAAGCCGACTACTGTTTGTAGTTTACTATAATAAATTAATATATAAGTTACGTGTATGTTATATCAAATTGTAAAGGAAACCACAAGAAGTGTAAATATTAATGTTATAAATATTTGTATAAACTTATAAAACACGAAAAGGTTTTTTATCCATTGGATGGTTTTAGAAAGCAGCTTAAATTTTATTCCTTGTTCGGAACACTTGGGTCTATTCCTTGGAACCGTTCCGACATTTTAAAGTGTAAAGGAAAAGAACAGTACAGTGTTCCTATATTTC
Organism: Aphrophora alni; assembly: GCA_963513935.1. Classification (NCBI taxonomy): domain Eukaryota; kingdom Metazoa; phylum Arthropoda; class Insecta; order Hemiptera; family Aphrophoridae; genus Aphrophora; species Aphrophora alni. Next base: position 96,574,154 of record OY740769.1, on the reverse strand, counting down.
TTAATGTTTAGTAATAGTGGTTGCCCAGAATACAAAAATATAGATGAAACGATAAACGATAGTTAAAATAGGACTTCGCTAAACTTGTCAACTAAAAACATGAGGATAATAATAATAAATAAAATAAGAATACACAAAAAACCTAATGCTCAAAGAAATATGTGGCATCCGACACCGGTATATTTACACCGAACGGAACAAGGCACGATGATGAACCGTGGAACAAAAGTATCTAATGAAAATAAACAATGTTTAAAGTAGTACGGAATGATCTTCTGGACACGAGACGGAGTGAGATCAAGCCTGGCGACAATTACCAATGACGTAATTCGATAGATAAAGACAAGATAAGGCCAAACAGTGGATGAAAGAAGTTTTATAAACAAGTGTTGAAGTGGAGATGCTGGAGAGAAGGTATGGACACAGAAAACAACGGACAGCAACAGCAACAAGGTACAGAAGGAATCATCAAAAACCAAACAACGCCTACATAGAAACCGTTCTTCGCTACGTTGAGGGAAGAGGGTAGATTAAGCCCGTAGATGCAATCCTGCCTGGAAATGACGAAGGTTTTAGTCGATAGTCCACAGGAATCCCTCGGGGACGAATGCGTAAAATACATTTCACCAAAACCTGTATTAAAATGGAATATAACCCGTACTAATAGGGAATAAAGACGACGAAACCTGATTCCATTACAGCTGTGTACCTGCTGTTATACCTAAGTCGTTCGTTGTAGTATTGTTTGCAAATCGCCAAACTGTACAAAACGAGGTAAATATAACGAACACATTTAACAAATTTTTGATATTTTTCATTGATAACATCCATACGCTATTCTGAATTTGTATATATTCCAAGTTATGTTGACAGTTCATTCTTAGCCTGAGACCCAGATTCCTTTTATTTCGATTACTAGCTTTATTTTTTGTTTCAAAAATCCCCCCTTTTCTATGTTGGCGCTTTTCACTTTTTTATGTTCTATTTTTATCACTTGAAAACGGGAGTTGATTTATAATCTCGAAACGTCGTGTTTCGACGTTGTATACAAAAATGACGAAAAATATCCGATTTAAACTATATCAATAATACTGATCAGTTTATTGTTGTTGTGAATTCACTAATTTGCATCCATTTTGACTAACATAACCAGATCACCAGTTGAAAAAAGATTTACAATTAGTCATCCTCCTCCCTGCTAAATCTCTCTTGGTTATTATCACCTATATTCTAGCGCCACAAGCATAAATGAGAAAAGAGTATCTAAAAACAGCAATTTTGAAATTTTGCATTCATTTTCCCATTCATATCCGCCAAATTTTAAATAAGATTACGGCTTCTAGAGCCAAGTATAGATGCTTTAGTAATGAACAAGTTTTAGTAAATTCTGTTTTTGATCGTAGGAAACATGTTTTGGAATTGTTTAATTCAGATTGTAAATCTGTATAAAATGAAACATTACTAGACCTCAAATGTACAAAGATTTTAATTTTTTTAAACCAAATTTAAAAATCTATATTTATTGTATAAATCAAATATTCAGTCCAACAATTCATCATATTAAGTATATATATATATATTATAAGCAAAATTATACTAAAATTGTAAACTGTTAGACATATTTTCCTCATAAAGGTAGTTTAGGTTAGGTTAAGTTAGGTTGAACATTTCTTATTAAAACGTTTCCATTACAGAGTTAATTTGTATAGGTAGTGGAAACAAGTTATTCTGCCAACTACAATTATCTTCCTCTTTACAGTTTTAAAATGAGGATAAAAAATTGCCTCTAGAAAGTGAGCACTTATTTTGAAGTGGAAAGAGGTCCTGCAAGAGATTAAGTCATTAGTGAATACAGAAGTGCATCTCAGACTGAGAGTACTCCAGGGTGTATAAAGATCAACAATTATACGATGACTCTTTAGTAGTATCTGGCAAGGAGTAATTCTTTAATTAGCAACTAAAAAAAAAAAGGATTATTAGATGAAATACAATTTGTTATATCGGAAAAGTGAATGTGTTATAATGAAAAAACGATGTTAGGGGTATTTCATAGTTGTGGATTACACTAGTGGTGTATTTTAGCTTAGTCTGAAATCCGTCGGGATTGAATACTTAAAAAAATATAATGAGGTGTAGTTATTTTTGAGCTCTGATCACTTTTGTTTTTAGAGCCTTGACTCCTCGGTCTAGTATTAGGCTTGAGTTCTTAGATTTATGTTTAGTTACTAACATGGCCCTATGCTACTAGGTTATGTTAGTATTTTCTTTGTTATCCTCTAGGTTAACACTTAATAACGAGAGTTGATTTATACTATCGAAAGGTTGTGTATTACTTTTTATATACACAAATGATGGCAAATATCGGAATAAACCATTAACAATATAGTTTACAAATATTTTCTATTAGAAAAAGAGAAGACAAAATAATTCCTTAACTCAAAATCAGCTCAATGTTTCTGTCTAGTGGTTATGTGATCAATATCGTTGGAAGAGTAAATAATCCGACAACATTTTGTATTTAACTCTAATTCATTAATGCATACCACAAGTTACATGAAAGCTATATCTAGTAGTAAATGACAGAGGAATCAAACATTTATGTAAATAATAATAATTAGATTGATATTTTTGTAATCTTGTGAAAAACTGAAAAAAACGTTTTAATTCATACAACATAAAAAACATTAAAAAAATATGGGAAGGAAGTTTGTATGTAAGTATAGATTGCTTACTTCGTATGGAACTGTATTTATGATCTTATTAACCTTTTTTTTATATGGCGATGATGATTGGAAGGTTTTCCGCCTTTATAAAACAAGATAAAAATATTTTTATAAAGTGAAAGATAATATATACAAATCTCACTATATTAATACCTAAAAAAATCACATCGTTTGACGACAATAGTGGAACTGTTTACTTCTTTTATTGTTACACTACAACTGTTTCAGGATAAATCATATGAAACGAAGTAAGTTTAAAGAAGTGGTTCCCTTAGACAGAAATTTCATAATGATCTTATATTAAATTTTAAAGTCGGGAGTAACTAGAGGAAAAAATAACTCAAATAAACTATGACAACTTGTCAACAAGAAAGTATATTTTTATTGAATACATATCTGAGTCACAAGTTCTATCCCGTTGAACTTTTAATAAGACCAACCGTTTAGTCTTCAAATCTTGAAAAGTTCTAATTGGTAAAGGCTTTGATATATTTAATTTTATACTTTAATATTTCGTAATTAAAAACTTGACAATTGTTAGAGCACTGTCGACTAACTACTGTAACAAGATTAATCCACGAGGGGCAGATCTTGAGCTCGGCGCTCTGTTTCTTTGACATCCTTAATTCCTTAGGACAAAGAAGAAACGAAATTAAAACATTTCTATAAAAAGCAGTGTTTTTAAATTTTAAAATATAAATTCTACACTATCGAACAGTATCTAGACGTTTTAGGATTTACAATATGGAGGCACTAACTTACTGAGGTATCCCTCATGGAAACGCCCTCACCCTGAGCCATGAAATGTCCACCGAACCTAACAATTAGACTAATTGCCGCCATTTTTAATTCACTGCCTATAATACTTAAGAAACATAAAACATATATACAGAGTGGTTTTAAAGTCTCTTCCCCCTTTATTTATTTACAAATTTTACATCAGATTGTTTTTAACCAATACTATTATAAATGTAAAAATTGACTTAGTGAATCACTAAGTCCAAAATGAAAGAGACAAAAATCTTAACGGAAAGGTGGTCATGAAATATATCGTATTTTTTACATCGTATTTTTAAAACAGTGTTTCAAAACTGAAAAAGATTTTACAATTTTCGAGATATCCTAACCTAACCTAAACATACTAATATCTCAAAAACCCTAAAAACTTTTTCACTTTTGATTCAAATGCAGTTCTTAGAGAACAAAAAGTATTCTACGTGTTAAAGATATGTCGCATGACGACCATCTCTGGCAACTTTCAAGTCGACTCGTAAATCTTATATAAAATGATAAAACTTTTTTTCAGTTTTGATTCAACCTGCGTTTTAGAAAAATATCAAATCAATATGAGCACTCCCCTCTGATCGGCAAACAACAAGCGATAGTAGATCTCCGCTCAGGTAAGCCGATCATACCAGTATAGCAATGAAAACGTAGATTCCGTATTTCCTTTGCGAAAACAATGTTCTTAACGTAACCTCAGAAGAAAAAAGGAGTCAGAAGAGGATTTCTCAGTGGTAACAAAACTGGACCATTCCTTCCGATCTAACAACCAGAAAATTTGTCATTGATACTGCAATGGGATGGCGCTGACAATATTATCTTGCTGAAAAATGACACGTTCATCTTTCTCTTTGTATCTCATCAATTTGTGAGGTTAACACAAAACTCGAGCACGTGCAATTAATTTCCTCAGCGAAAATAAACGGAACCACGACTCAATCACAAAATACGTTTACCATTTGGTAGCTGATCTTCTCACATTCTACAGTAATGGCAGTTAAGACAGAAAGTTGCTTCATCACAGTAAATGCAGCGATGAGTTGGATTTTGTAGGCATCCAATTTCAACAATTAATCAAATACGTTATGAACAGCTGTTTTATAAACGTCAAGTTCCAAACTGCGTGGAAAGATAGACTTTTCAGAGCAACGTCTCGTAACTGTTTCGAACCCTCCACATCATCAACCGATGGACGTGGTCAGCTTGGGGATTCTTGATCTCCACATTACCAGTTTCTTTAAACTATAATATTCTTGTCTATAGATCTTAAAATACATAGAGCTATCTGTTGTACAGTCATCTTTACTAAAAGCGACTACTGCAGAACTACGAATACCGCGCAACACAATAGACTCACTGTAAAGACGAAAAACAAAACCCCCAATGTTATAACAGTTTGTCATTGAAATACAGTTGTTTATTGTTCATTCCATTCACAATTGAAAACATAGACCCCGTTTTTGTTGACACTATGTATCAATACATTACATCTTGTATTATATTTCAAAACTCCTAAATATGTCCTTTGATAGAAAAATAGAATAATTCTTTTCTGAACCTAAATATTTAGTATTTTCATGTCTTAATTATAAAATGAAAACTCCATTTTGTAAATAGTATAGATACTAAATCTATTTCAAATAATACTTACATTTATTCATTCATATAAATCGCAGCAAATTACAAAATAAAGTTGTTTTTACACAAACCTGCCTTGATTACAAGTTTCTTATCAACGCACTATAGGGGAAACGTGGGGACCTGCTGACACTGCATCCAGCACAACTCCCGGTGCCAAAACATTAACTGATAAAATCACGCCAAATATACTTGTTTTTATACAGGAACGTTTGTAATTGCTGTTATATCTGAGATAGTAACGCGTATGCGGACACAAAATGTGAATAAAAAGTACAATTATCTTTTCTGTTATAAGTTTTGCAAACTTAGAACGGACGAATTTAATAATTAATTTGCCTCAATAGGCATACAGTAATATCTATTGATTTGTTTAATCGGACATTTGCCATAACTTGTGTACTTAAAAACTAATACAAGACGTTTCGAGAGTATAAATCAACTCTCGTTATCAAGTTGAAACAATAATATGAGCACAATCCATCATTATCAAATAACTTTAAAAAAAGAAAAAAATGTAGATTCTATTTTTGTATTTGTGTTATATATATATATATATATATATATATATATATATATATATATATAACCATGGAAAAAATAATATTTCAAATTTTTATATATATTAATTTGAAATACTATTTTACTTATGCTTTAAGGGCAAAAAGACTTTGGGTGACGAACGCTTAATAAAAAAAGGGAGAAAATAAATTAAAATAAAGACGTCTGATAGGTAAGATGAAAGAGAGCGATCAAATATAAAATTCGCAATTTTTATCCATGTAGGCTGATAGAAAACCATAGACAAGTTCGTTATACAAAAAAGTTGGTCGGTAAATTTTAAAATGGCGTTAGTTTTTCAACTTTCAAAAAAACCTTTTGAGGATAGTTTATCACCCATACTTTGAAAAATATCTCATTTTATGTATAAAAATCTGCATCTAATAATGCTGAACATGTTTCAAAATATAAAAAGTTGTTACGTCAATTAAATTTTGGAAAATTATTACTTCCACGGTAGAAAAATCAGTTTAATTGAAATTGTAGTTAAATAAAACACAAACTTCATTTACTATTTGGATTTGACTGACAATATTTTCGTTTCTTCGGTAGCACCATACCTTTGATTCACCTAAACCTCTAACACCTCATTTTGTAAAACCGGCGAAGTGTTTTAACTGCATTAATACCAAACTCAAAGTCGCTAAACGGCGCGTCATGTCAAAGTATTAACTGCAATTAATTTAAACTGAATAAGACAATATTTGTATTATAAAGTTATAAGACCTATATTTATTGTGGTAGAAAGTCATGTGATTGGATAGAAGAATGTTGATGTGTATAAAATGGACTATAGTTTTATTTTTCGGTGATCTACGGATACAATGTAATTAGAAAACAAAATATTAGTGGAAGACATTTTAAATAAGTGAACGGTTAATCGTGGTAATATTGCGGAGTTTCATCAATATTCTTTTAGTAGTTTCAGAACAAAGACGTGGACTTAAAACCAGCATACGATGCAATAAAACGAAATGTATGCAAGAGTTAAGATACAATTAAATAATGAAATTCAGAATTATCTGCCGCAACCTATTTCTGTTACAGCAGAGTGTTAAGATAAAGAATCCTACGTTACCCTACACTTTAACACTGCTTTGAAAATTAATAAATTCAATTGGCGACAATTAAAAACAAGCTTGTACAAGTAATGGTGAACGCTGATGACATAGCGGTGATTATTAGGAATAGAAAGTGACTACAAATAGCTGTTAGTGGTGGGTGGTTTTACTTTCAGTGGAATCAACAAGGGATCCATATAAACACCTCAGAAAGTCATATAAATAACAGAGTTTCGGCAGGCAATAGATGTTATTACACTAGAAAATAAACATATTTCAAGGACAGTCAAGGAAGACATCTACAACACAATCCTGTAGTACGTTTTGGATGTGTAAACAATGATGAGTAGTTGAAAAATAAATCTAAATATCTGTGAGCATAGTGTTACGAAGAATTCATGGACCAGTGATGGAAGAAATTGAGTGTAGACTAGAAACCACATGGCGCTAAGGAATTCATACAATGAGACAGATTTGGTAGGAAACATAAAGACTAAAAAACTGAAGTGACTTTGAGATGTCCAGAGGATGGGTGACAATAGTGATTTATTTGTTGAACATCTTAGAAGACCGAGGTACAGATTGATAGATAATGAGAAAAGCGATCTCGTAGCGGTGGAAAGAGCGAACTACAGGCATGCATGATTAGGCACTTTTCTAGGGAACATAAGCCCCATGTGGTAAATAGGTAAATATTTAACAGCAAAATGAAACACTAACACTCGGATCAAATGTTTACTTTTAAACTGCAATTTTCACAGATACCATTTTCTTTAAAAATCAGAATCGATTACTTTTTCTTTTTACAAAGATCCTCTATTTTTAACGAGAAAGAAATTACAAAATGCTTATAAAGAAATATTTTATAAATATTATTCTATTCCTGAACTAATCGAGTACTGGCTTGGCAATTCCGAGGTACCTAGCTGAATCTTCACCTTGTTTTATGTAGTCGTAGTCTTGATTTAGATACCTCTCTTTCACCTTTCTTGTCAGATTTATTTTAACCAAAACTTGCTCTTCCCCGACCCTGACGTTATTAGAGTATTCGAAGGATCGTGGTCTTTATATGTTATGCTCTTTTCTTCCTTTATTAGAAGGCGAAGATGACCGAGAGGTTTTTTGCCTTAAATTAACAACACAATACCAAATTGATAATTAAAGTATTACTCAATCAAATTTAATCAAGTTGTTTAGTATTATTTATATTACTTTATAACCAATTTATTAATGTCTGTCGATGTATGAAGGAATTTATATTAAATTGTTAATAAGGTTTGGTATTTCAATCCATTTTCATCTTTTATTTAAACCTGCACAAAAGGCAAGCACTCGCGCGTTCCCTATAAATAATTTGAGACGGTGCTGATATAAATTAAACCTTAATTGTGTTTTTAAAATTTCATTAACGACTCCTTAAGTTTTCCCTCGAGCATAAATATGAATAATGAAGCTAATTCCGAGGAGTAAGGTTATGAATTTATGGATCCAGGCAGGTTCTGCGTTATCAATTAAGGGAAACTTTTAAATTGAGAAAATCTTTAAGAGTCTATTGACGAAGAGACTGATCTTATTAAATGTCCGATTCTAAACTAGAAACTTTTCCAATTTCTATTGTTAAGCTCTTGGTGGAGACTGAAGTTGGGAGGAGGAGAGGGGTGTCAGAGTATTCCAAGTTAGGTGTTGGTTTGACCGACTTCAGTACTTCGCCTCCGAGTGAAATGAATGGGTTTATTTATAACTTCCCCAAGTCTTTTGTTTAATTTCTGTAGAGTTATGTTCAATGAAGTTCTTTTGTTTGCAAGTTTCCGTTGTTTCGGGATATTACCAAATATTAAATATTTTTATTATTGTGTAACATTCAATGACATTTCGATGTTTTATCTATTCCGTACACAAACATTGCACAAACTTTACCTCATAATTACACCCTTAATTAAACTATTTAAGGTCACAATTTACAACTGGAAATCGATTTATTGACCCATCGCATAAGTTTCCCTATACTACTTATTTGTGTGAAGGTAAAACATCGAATCTGATTTGTAAAGCAATTGTTACTGAGCAAATTATTATAATAAAACAAAGTGGGTGTTTGTGGTTCATTTTCTTCGAAAACTACTCGAAAATATAACTAGCTAGATGTATTATTGTGGTCAGTATCAAATTAATTATATATAAAATATATAACATTTTACTCTAGTGAATATTAAAATGACCTCATCAAGCCCATTCCATACATATTGATAATTCTGAAACCAATTTTAACACGAAATTTAAATAAGCTCTATACCCCAATTTTTGTCTGATCCAATTCAAATGTGGAATGTAAGCTTCAACATGGTCATGAAGAAGCACTAAATCCAATTTATTGACAGTTATATTTTAGTATTTTTCAATAATCTATACTAATAATGGACTAAAATCATCAAATATAGTACACATATGGAAGTTGGATGTGCCAGTATGAAGTCCCAAATTTGATGATTTTAGTTGTCCTATAAATATTCAAAGATTAAATCACTTGTGAAAAAATAAAAAAAATTACCTAAAATTAAAAAGATTATGTAAGGTTAAGCCAAGGAGAAACGAAAAAGTCAGAAACAAACTTGTAAATCTCGCCAAATCAGTTTCTTTAAAATTTTGTCCAACATTTTGAATTTTTTCGGAATTCAAAATTAAAATTTTTAACTTTTTGGAATTTTCCGTCGGTTACAGGCTAAAATCGATAATTTTGAAAAAAAATTGAATTTCTGGCTCATCTGGAAGTAGGTTAGATACTGCATATCATTTCCATCTTCAAACCCTGATTATAAGTACAGTTAAGGCTTTTTTTAAAGTAAAAATAGATGTACGATGAAAATTAAAGATATGAACATCACATGCACACCTAATTTATAAATGTATACATGAAATATCTTATTTCAAAACCAAAAATAAAAATCACATATATAAATATATGTTTCAAGGAAAAGAATGTAGACGATAAATTTGCAGTTTAAACCCGTGATAAATGTGCAACTCGTCAAAATGCAAATCTTTGCGGTTTACGACACACACGGGGCGACTGAATTAATTCCATAGCTTTCTTTCCTATAGTCGTAAATCTTATAATTAGAGTCACATTCATCTTTATATACTCCTATGAGATAAATAAAGAATAGAGGAAATCTCGCTAAATCTTTACAGAACCATTTATATTTTCCATTGTTTAAAGGGGAAAAATCTCTCGGTCATCGTCTTAAAAAAAAATGAAGGAAAGAACATAAAATAAAGACCTAGCCTACGAATACTCAAATAACGTCAGGATCAGAAGATAACAAGAATTGATCAAGAGGGATCTAACCCAAGACTAAATGAAAACTATGTAGATTCAGTCAAGTCCCCTCCGGATTATCAAAACCGTACTCACTATAGTGAACGTCTGACAGATTGCAGCTGCTAACAACAGAGTTAAGGTGATGTACGAACAGCGACACCGTGGCCACTGCTGAAGACTTGTGGGTTCAAGGATACAAGTAGAGACATTCATCATCCCCCAAGGAAAAACAAATTAAAATCCGGCGGACCCTGTGTTCACTCTTTCGTTCATATGCTGACTGTCAGTGACTGGCGCTCTCTATGGAATAGAATGCATTCGTATGAAGACAACCCAGTCGAAGGTCACCTTCCTCGGTAAATTTATCATGGGGAAAATACAGAGGAATAGTTTTCGAAAATACAACTTATATACGAATAGATAGGCAGACAAACAGACTTAGTTCTGAAAATGGCGAAAATATATTTTCGAGACCCATCGAAAGCCCAATCACATTATCTGCTTCGTAATTGGATAACAAAACACGTCATGAAAATTCTATACTTTTAAAAGGACAATATGACACGTAATTTTTGGTTGTAACAAAAACATAATTCTAGCAAACTTTTATCTGGGGTTAAACAGATACAATTAAACAACGAAATAGCTCTGAAATCTAAGTAATAAATAACCAATGTTATTTAAACGAACAAATAAAAGTCAAAACGATAAATTTAACAGCAATAGAAATACAATGATTTATCGAAACGAATTACGCTCAAAGCTCTCTATAATAGATTGCGCTAAATCATAACCATAATATCAACGTTTCCACTTTAATAGTTTCAATTATATTTATCTTTAAAGTTTTGTTTCGCTTTTCAATAGCAATTTCTCTGGAAACGAGGAAAGTTCAGTGTAAAAATCTCATATCATAACGCATATCGTACGGAACGGCTGATTATGTACTGCATAAATAATCCTAGATAAAAGAAAATGAACCGATTAGAGTAAATAACAAAGGAGAGGCGGTATAATGTGTTAAGGGTGGGGGTTAACAAGTTGCACGATGGGTTAAACAAAAACTCTGACCTGATGGTAATTTCAGATTAGCCACCTTCTCTGCTTATCTATTTTAATATTGTAGGACTTTTAGAATCTCTCTTGCATTTTAATTCAATTTTTACGTTCTCACTTACTTATTGGTAGGCTAGAGGAAGTTTTGTGATCAAGCTTCATCATAGTACTTACCTAGCCCCATTATACAAGGAGATCTTCTACATGTAAAGCCCAAAGGTTGGTTTCTTGGGCGTTGTAGGAAATGTTAATTTTTATTTTATCTTTGTTATGATTGTTTAAAAAACAATTGTATACAAACAAATTTCTTGAAGTCAACTATGCCCTAGCGTGTCTCGTAGATTTGTATATTCGGTATGTCCCAAAACAAACTACTGAAATCCTAGCAGCTGTGGTGAATTTTTAGATCAGCTGATTCCATTGTTGAATTGTTGCTACGTCACTGCTTAATATTACAAACGTAGTTTGAGGTTAGTTTACGCAATAATAAGTCTTACAATAAAAAAAAACAATTTTTACTGTAGAACATTATTTCCGTTTATACGGTCCAAGTTTAGTACTAATTGTAATTTATTTTCAAAAAACTGTGTCACAAGGATTCGCCAAGTAATGCTGTATGTCGTTGAAAAGTTCAGTCCTACGGGTAGTGTTTTGGCACAGCGGAAAGTGTGTAATGGCTGAACACCGTGAATAAAAATTAAAACCACGCAGACTTCTTCAGCGAGTCTTACAGTCTCCGAAAAGCAGCCTTCGCCAGATAATCTTTGAGAATAAATATCAGTGGTACATCTTCGAGAAGAATGTTTAATAATCTTGGTGGATTTACGTATACAATTTAAATTGGTCAACTTTTATATGATAGGGAGAAACAAGCCACAAATGTTTATATGGTCTCAATGTTGGCAATGGAATACGAAAATCCTGAGTTTCTATAGAATGGTATAGTTTCCAGATGAAAGTCATGTTCATTAAACGGTTTCATCAACAAGGAGACAGCGCGTTTTCTTGGATTTCAACGTCCTGATGTGGTCGTAGAAAAGCCACAATATAGTGAGCGAATAACTGTTTGGTGTACTACATCAGCGAGGGCGTATTAGTTCCTTATTTCGTTGATTAGGATAAAGTGAATGCTGTGTTGCTGTAAACTAGGTACGTTAGGAGAGATAATCAATCAACAATTTACACGAGATCTCACGAGGTTTTGTCGTGCTAGAAACCTGGATTTTAGTTCCCAATGGCGCCACCAACCACACGACATTAGAAACTCTTGCATTGCTTCAAGAAACGTTTGGCGTCCCCCTTGTTTCCAAAGGGTAGATTTTCCCCACTCACCGCAATCCCTTGATCTCTCGCCTATGTTTGGGGAATGGTGAAGGATAGCTTTTTTCGAGACGATCCACCAACTACCCGAATTAGAGAAAGGATAACTAGAAGAATACAACAACCTCTTTTCACCCAATACGTTTCAAAATCTCCAAAAACGCTATGAATGTTACCTTAAACTTCATGGGGGGGGGGGGCGTGTAGAACATGTGCTTGGAAAGTCTTTGTCCACTTTCACTGTTAAACGTTTTAAAGATATAATTTCGGTACTGTTTGTTTTGACTCATCTGTATAAAAAGTCTCCAATAGGTTTGGTCGTGTCAGTGTCTTGGCTCTAGCAGACCTCAAAGCTGTTTAATGTCAAGTACTTCCAATGCTTGTGTCGGTGATCCGACCCTACCGGATATTGTAACTTGTAAGGTTCGAAATTTTAATTTTGATATTTGTCATCTTTTGAGAAAAATCATAAACTTTTTATTTTTGTTTTTTTTACGTCAGCTCCCCAAATTTTGAGTTATTGAAAAAATTAAAACAATGTCCCAAGACATAGCCAAAATATACTCCCTTATCAAATTCAATTAAAAACTAGTTTATGTTTTGGATTTCCAAAAAAAGGTATTATTGGGCTCGAGGACTTCAAAACAGATATTTTTGTGAAAAACTCATTTAACGATTTTTTACCCTCACCTAACTTTTTCTATACAGTTTTTCTATACATTTCCCTGACCGAAATGATTTTCCTCCTTAAAACTCCAAAAAAAAATTCCATAACGGCGGCAGTTAAAAACGGTATTTCCCTATTTCCTTCTTCTAGGACCTACTCAATAGCAGGGTAGAGATCGGTAAACTAGCGATACACAAACAATACTAAAAGAAATTTGCGTATTAAATCAACGACATACCAAGTGAAACTCCTACTTAATTCGCATCCCACATTTCTCACTATTTGTATAAAGGGTACTTAACAATACCGTACCTCTTCATATAGAAGCAATTACATTTCTATTTCCTGTTATCGTAATTACAGATTTTTTTTCAAAACGTGGCTCATTAGTTTAATTGCAATTTTGCACAGCAGAGGCAAAGATTGATTGCAAACCCCCCGTCACACATACACGGGCTAAGAGTCGGTAGGCCTATTATTCAGTAAAACAAAGCATTGCCAACCCTACTCTTTCTGAGGACAGAACACGACCCCTTCGCCATATTAATCAAAAGCATGCAGGTTGATTCGGGCACTTTTAGGTTGCGCTAAATTGCGCAAGTAATTCTCTTTAGAACTTTTAAATTAACTTTAGTAGATGAGGATTTTCCAAAACAAAATATTAGTTTTTTAAAGCTTTTCGGTGAAACAAAAAAATTTGTTAAATGAAAAATTATCTTTTCATTTTAGGCGTATCTAATATATAATTCATAATAAACTGTGGAAAATTGTTGTATAGATATCTTTTACGCCCAGCTATAAATCCAAACAAACAAAAATTGTTGCACTTCCCAAAAACATTCCTCATTGATAGATGGTAGAAGAAAACACTGTATTAAAGAAATTTCCCACGTGTATAAAGTTGGTATCTTACAGAAGACCTTCTTTTTGATGTTATAAAAAATGTTATCTAAAATAAACTATAGAAAAATATACAGAGTAAATGGTGGACAATATGCCCAAAAAATCTGAACGATAGTACACTCCATTTACAACAAATCTTATCGCGTTTCGTTTCGGTGATAAAAATTTCCCTCCCATTTTGTAAGAAAAATTTGACATTTCAAATAAAAATTTTATTTTTCACCTAGCAACTAAAGTGATTCAATTTACAAAAACTACATAACGTTTCCTATGGGGCAGATAATTTATAAAAAATTTAATATTTTTTAAAAATATTATAATTAACGACTGTTGAGTGTCAATTAGAGAGCCTAAATATAAAATAACTTCATATTTAATCACGACTTTTGACTTTCTGGACGCAATAATTCTATGAACGAAAAAGTAAATGAACAATTCGTTTATGCCGTAGGAAAGCTTGTGAAAAACGGGTGTTTTTGTGAAATTTGAACACCTATAGGTACAGTCGTTTGTTTTAATACAAATTTGAATTTTAACAAAGATTTCGAAACATTCACGTTTTTAATGTTTGAGGGCTTCTAATAATGCATATTCTTAGTTTAAAAAAACAATTTTGGTTCTGCCAGATACGAAAATTAATGAAATGGAATCATTTTACTTCCTAGATGGAAAATAAAGGGAATTATAGAACTTTTAACTCAAATGTGACGTTTTTCTGAGAGAAAAAAAAGGAAATATTTATATATAGGAAAAGAAGCGAGATAGGGTGACGTTTATTGTTCTCACTTTTATTGCAAATGAAGTGCACTATTAGCCTGTTTTCTTGACACACTGTTCACCATTCACCCTGTAAACTGAAATAGAACTTCAGCTTGATGAGCTTCTGTCATTAACTCAACCTAACCGTAAACCATGTTTCAAAACGAGGCTGTCAAAGTTCATTTTCATTTTTTTATTAATTAATTCCATTTTTTAGGTCATTAACATTTTCACCAAAATTCCCTAAAGACGGTTTGGAAAAATCAAGCATTTTAGATTTATAATTGGCGACCAATCAGTTACATTTAGACCAATGGAGTTAAGCATAATGTTCAAGTATCGTATTAAGGCAGATCCCCCCTCAAATTGAAGAGTACGAAAACATTATCCAACAAAGAGGTTCGAAGTGTAGCCAATCTAACAAATTTGTCTAAATCGATTTAGTCGTTTGCACTACACAAATAAAACACAGATACATTTCAAAAACGTGAACTCTTTTTATAATTTAACTTTACAGAAAATACAATTTCTTCTACAATAAACACATTTGTTTCTCTTCTAATCAAATACAGAACTTTATTATATTAAGAATATATTTCATTTTTTAAATTCCTGGCGATGTTTTCTGTTCTACAAATGTCACAACCCCAAAAAATTCGTCTTCATAAAAAATCAGAAATATGTAAAACAACAAAGAACCTGACTGAAATTGCAGCACCAGCAAGATATTTTCTGTATTATATAATTGTATCCAATACTCAGTGATAATGTGGTAATCACAACTATTAATGTTGATTTGAAGGCAATCAGCAGTTAAATATCTTACAAATCATAGGCGATATTTGTAAAAAGGTTAAAAATGTTATCAATTAAAACTGCACTCATTTTCAAATTAACATTTTGCGTTTGACGTTATTGCTGTTTAATTTATTTCGCTACGCTCCGAGTCATTACTTGATACAAACATCATTTTACAGAAAGCAATTTATAAACGTTTTCAAAGACAAAGATTATGTCCCTAATATCTACTTGAAATGCTGTCGTCTGTGTGAAAGCACATTTGAATCGGTTACATTTTGAGATCAAATTAATAGTCTAGTAGGCTGTAAATAAATGAGAGATGGTTTGAAGAGCATAGTAATTTTAAGGGGCTTAAAACTTGACCATTTTTCAAAACATGTAATTGAGGGTAAATTGTTATAAATTCAAAAACCATGACAGTTGTGGAATGATGTAAAAGAGAAAAATAAAGTGCAGAATTGAGAACAGGTAGACATCACGTGGTGTGAAACATGTTGAAAGAAGAGGAGAGAGTTATTGGGTAAACCTTTTTCTGGAGTCCCACATTAAGCTTAGAAAAAGTCCCTTTTAGATTTCACACATTTATCCCAACGTCTCTTCCAATTTTCAAAACTATGTCTAACTTTAAAATAACCTCCCGAATGTGTTCTCAGGAATTGCATACATGATCTGGAATGTCTTCTCATTTAAAAGTTTAATTTTAAGAAAAGCCAGAAATACTATGTGGCCAGATCTGGCAGTACGGGGAAGCAGAGGGTGATTTCAAGTATTGCTAAAAAGATGTCATGAACGGGCACAGCAAAGTTTTGAAGAAGATGTCAGTCATTACTTTATATGTGTTTTCACATGTTCCCAACCAATATCCTTCTTCGAAATCTATGAAACGGTTGTCTCTCGAATCGCCCCATTATCTTTTAATTATCTCACTTTTTGCCTCCTATTTTTGTAGAAACACTCATTTAAAGTGACGAGTACCTTCCAGAACGTGATTTGGTTTGAAATACATTGGAAGTATATTTTAACACAAATATATCTGGGTTTCACTCACTATCAGAATAGCCGCTCAGGGGTTCATTATAATGAGTACGACTTGACAATCCCTAGGACACCTAACTGGATCTTCACTTTTTCATGTACTCTTGAGTTAGAACCCTTTCTTTAATTACTAATATTGAGTATCTCTTGGCCAATTCTTGTTCTTTACTGATCCTGGCGTTATTAGAGTATTCGAGGACTAGGAGTCTTATTTTATATTCTTTTCTTCCTTTTCATACCAGGCGATGAAAAGGTTTGTCGCATTTAAACAACATATCATAAATTCATCCGCGTAATTTTGCGCGCTCAGTTGTTTAAATTTTAGGCAAAGTTTGGTGCAGATCATACAGTACAGATATACATAGTCTAATAGGTTAATAGCTTCACACATGCGCGGAAAGGATCCTTTTGATTGTCGACCAAATTACATGCTAGCCGCGCAAACTGTTCTGCAATTCGAAATGGCTTGATACTTTTCTGTACTAAAATTCCACCATGATTCATTTTCGCACATTGTCTGATTTTGGAAGATGAAGTCCAATATGTTTTATTTAGGTAATTAAGTCATATATTTTAAGACATACAAATAAGACGTTGATTTGAAGAAGTTCAAATGCATAATCTAAACAGAATATTGGACTCTGGAAAACATTTGATTTCAGAGTGTAACAGTAATACTTTACTGTAACGAATGTCGTGCCCTGATCTATACCAACGTACCGAGTGGAGGGGGATTATTTGACAAACACGACTGTACAAAGTTCAACTACGTGCGGGTACTCGAACTGCAATGTGACTAGAGTGTGGAGTGTATCTATTGAGAGAAGACAAGTGGTCCTCTAGTCTTCACAAAAGGACGAAGCGTGTGGTGAACGTGCGTTCCGCAGCTGGTTATTTCCAACATTTGTTCATACTGTAAATTACTAGATGGGATTTTACAACAAGAACTTAACTAGATGTTTAAACAAAATGTAACACTGTTAATATTAAATATATATTATTGAATGTATTTTGTGGTAGTTTTGTAAAACAGGTTATACATACAAACATAAAACAGAGGGCATTTTAAACCGTCTAAAACGTGGGTTTGCTGCGGGGAGACAGCGAGGCAATTGACGGTTTGACTGCTACTGGCTAACCTCGTATTTTTAAAGTTGTTTCTGGAGGTTTCACTTCATTACTCAACAGGTATAACGACATTGAAGAAACAAAACACACAAATAGATTAATAAAATAATGTCTTAATAATAATGCAAATAAAGATGTAAAATATAAACACATATTGTTTACCCAGTATACGAAGTATAAGGTAATTGTCAAAAATGTTTATCTTTGTTTTTTAACTATATTCGCGTTTCATGGCCGCAGGGAACCAAAATTATGTACGTACGTCGTCGTTGTCGTCTGTACGTGGACATGATAGCGCCCACGAAAATAAAAAAAGGATAATGAAATTTTTGCATAGAGGTCTATAGTGTGCTCATGTATAACCCTATTGAATCTCAAAATTATAAAAAATGTAGACTACATTTCAAACGATATTTTATTCTTATCTCCGTTTGTTTTTCAATTTATAAGACACTAAATTAGACATAAATTTGTAGATTTCAATTATATATTTATAATGGACTACGATGACCATATACCAAACTACGATGACATTAGCCTAGTTATAGTCAAAAAAGTAATGTCGAATTCTGATCTCCCAAGAAAATGTGATATTCGTATAGTTACGAGATTTAGGGCCGTCATCGACACGAGCGTAGCGAGTGAAGACTTCAGATGTATACAACTTCGAGACCCTTGATCTGTACAATTTAACATTTCCTAGAAGACTTTTGAAATACACTTAGGCATTACCTTTAGAGGAGTTGCTATTATATATTATCTGATGGGGCTGGGTAAGTACCATGATACACTTAATCGACTTGTTTAAATGCTTATTGTTAAACAAAATATTTATACAACATATTATCCAGTGATGAGTTTACTTGGACTCATCACTCAATAGTGATTTCCGATTTTAAAATAGCATGAATAGGGTGTATCTATCAGCAAATACTGCTGATTGGGGTGTAGAGACCAGGATATCAAAACATTAAATGATTTTCCTTACCTTTCTTCCAGTTTACCGTGTACAGAAAACCGTATAATGTAACCGTAACAAAATGACGTTAATTTAAAATTTTCGTACCAAATACTTGAAAACCGTTAATTTTACCCATTGTAAAATGCTAAGTTAATTGATACATTTATTTTTAGTTTATGTTAGACGATAGCGAAAATATTTGGGAAGAAATTATCAATTGGTAACTTAATACGAGATTTTTTTTGAACATTCAGCACACAGTGAATTTAATAACTATTTTAATAGTTGACTTCTACATTTCAGAAGTCCAAGCATACTTTTATCAATTTATTTTTAGCAATATCTCGACTTATCCTTCAATATATTATAAACATAAAAACATCAACTCGTTCAGTATTAACATTTATACATATTTTGTATTTAGTAAATATTTTGTGAAAATCAAATGTTTTCTATATATCGAATATTTTAAGTAAATGTCACAAAATAGTACAGTGAATTGTGGTAGACAACAAACTAATATTATAAAACATTTTCTCAAATTTCTGTATCAAAAATCAGAATACATACTGAGTTATACACCGTTACAAAAAAAAAGTCACATAGATACAAAACGAAATATTTAAAAAAAACTTTTTTTTCATTATTTTGATGTTCAAAATTACGTCATACCAAAAAGTTAAAAATAATGATTTTTTTTTTTTAATGAACAGGGTAAAAATATTGCTAATATATTGTTTATAAAAAGGTTTACTTTTAATTTAGTATTAATTTCGTTAAGTAAGTTAATGCACACCATGCATTGTAAATAAATCACAAATTTGTTAGAACAAATTATTGTAACATACATTATTAACCTATTTAAACCCATCGTTTTGGTTTAATACGAGGATATTTTATTGTGATAGGATTTAAATAGAATTGTAAATATAATTTAATTTAAGTATATTACATAATTAGTTTACAATGAATATAAAATAAACAATCCCACTTGCACATTCAACATTTTAATTACAACCTAAAACAATATCAATTCATTTAAATAGGTATTTTTAAATTTAAAATTAGTCTACTTTTGTTTGAACACAGACTAATTTATTTGTCGTATAATAAACGTAGTTATAAACCATTGTAAACCGCATGAATGCGAGGATTTTAACTGCCAGAGTGTAAAGTTTTTAATTCTACAAAACAAAACCTCAATGTTTGAATTTAATAAGGGAATGTAAACTGGAGGAAGTCACTTGATCGAGTTGATCAGAAAATGTTTCAATAAAATTGTTTCATTTTTATTCTAAGAGACTTTATCTTATTTAGGCAGCGTGAAATTTATTTAATCGTTTTTTTTTCCTTTTTCCGGCTACACCCACTTGATTTTGAACGCAGATTATCCCTTGTAAATTTAAGGAAAATGACAGAGAATATTAAATTTCGATCCTCCAAAACAAAATGGTGGCAAAAATTATTATTTTATATACGAAGCTAGATTGCTTCTGTACACCACCCTGTATAACATTAATGTATTTTTAGCTCATATTAAATGTTCCATCCATGTACCTCCATCCAGTAGTACAGACGTTGTTCAAACAAGTTCTCATAAGTTTGGTTAGGGTAAGTTAGGCCATGATTTATAAGATTCCCCACAAAGCAAAAAGATCTTGTATTTGAAGCAGTGAATCAACATTTTTAAAAATATTCTCGTGTTCTACGTCAATGTTTGTACAATTCTGGTTTCGTAAATAAAATAACTCTTTTAGCCGCCATTTTGATTTGGGTGGACGAAGTTAATTTTCTTTGTGTCACACGGACTTTTAAAATGAGGTATCACAAGTCTATACATGTATTTTGAAATTTTTGAGCAACCCCTCCCCCACACAGTTAAAATAACTTTGCTTTTTTATGTTGCTCCTCCACCGAAAGAGATTGCCACAAAAATTCAAATGTCTCAAATATTTAAAAAATATATATATAGTTTGGTAGTTTCTTTTCAGCCACCTTGTATATTTATATATCTTTATTTTTGGTATTCTGTAGCTCCTCATAATTTTTTTAATTTTCGACAAGCTTGGCGAAAATTGGATTTCATAAAGTTTTCGTTTAAATTCGTTTCAAGTTTTAAAATGGTTGCCTTTGAAAAACCCACCTAACTACGTTTTCATTTTATAATGTTGATTCCACCAAATAAGCGACAAAAATATATCCTAATGAAGTTTAAGTTTTATTTTTTAAGAAAATAAGATAAAAATAAAAACAGTGTATTTGTCTAATTCATTTAAATTATATTGCTTTTTACAACTCTAATCTTTACAGAAATATTCCAAAAGATCCCAAATTCTGAGACATAATAATAAAATTTTTGTTTTAGTTTTTCATATTTTATCACTTCTTTGTAAGTCACCTTTAGTCTTTTTTTATTTCTTAAAGGTCACGTAACTGAGTTTTATCAATTTATTACGGAAACATAATTACTTTCTGAAATAATTGTTACTATAAAAAAAGTAAGTAATGTATTTAGTACTTACTTCTTGTGTACATTCAAGTCCCAACGTCAATTTTTTGGACAATGAAATAATTTGCATAAAGTAGCGTCGTCAAAGGCTTGTTAAAGTATAAAGTACACACTATTCCAGATATTACAGAAAACGTAAGATTTGTTGTGTCGTATGAACACGGGTCTCATTTCTCGTGACTTTCATAATATATCAATAAAAACAGCAAAAAATCTGAAGAAAACGACAGTAATGCGCGCCCCCTCCCCATTTTTCATTCATAAACTAAATTGTTAAAAAATATAAACGTTAAAATTGAATGTTAGGCTGTTTTATTTTGTGTTTTGCTACAATTAAGACTTTATTTCATTTTTAAGAACAATGTAAATTTTAACTTGAATGCCTAGAAATCGCCAACAAATAACCCGGTACATTAGGTAAGAACTGGATGGAAAGTTCCTGGCAATTGGGACACTAATTTTCAAAAATGGCATCCCACTAAAATAGGTCTTATTTATTTTTTTGAGAGTTTAAAATCAAAAACTAGAATATCGTGTTTGGTCCTAAACATTTAAAAACCATCCCAGAAAGAAATTTAGGAAATCAGCTCAGCTGTACATCCGGGCGTCAGTAATTACTTGAATTATCTTATTAACTCTTAACCTTCGATCTAAAAATGTTAGTTTGTTTTTCAAAATGTTTCATATCTATACTTAAAAATTGAAAAGGGGGAAAAACATGTTGGAATTAAAAATCCCCTATCTATAAAAATTTTCGTTTTTCTTTAAATATAAAACTCGTTATTCTCACATCTACTAATTAAGTTCTAACTTTGTAGATTGTTAATTTCGATTAAAAATATACCCTCATCATTAATTCTTAACTAACACTACTGTATGTAATTACTGGTTGTATTAATTTACTTTGTTGATCTCTACGAAACTCAAAACACTGATGGAATTAAATTCGACAGCTACTTAAATAAACTAAACATCTTCGTACAATTAACTTTAACATATCAATGTTTTAACAAAATCTTCTACAAGCTTGTAACAATGTATTCCTTGTTTATATTATTCCTGGGATAAATACGTTTTAGGGATAATAGCGAGGGAAATTTACAACCGAAAACAAATTAAACGTGGAAGCTGTAGTCGCCTTCATAGAATTTATTACCACTTTTAGTAAATTGGAGTTGAACTAGATGTCTGTATAAAGCAAATAGGCTACATATATATAAGACAGCTGTCGACTGAATTCCATTCCTTGTCTCGTGCAGGGTTTCATACATTTATTACTGGACAGAATGTCGACACAGAACAGCCTGAATAAATAAAACTATACATAATATTTGTTCTAGTAAAAACTAAACGAAAAAATACTCCTCATGGAGTTGATTGAACTTTATTTTTGCTCATTTGCAACCAAGCAACGAAAAATTGGCTTATATATTATGTTATATAGAATAAGTAAAACCATTTCAATGGGTGCCATTTTGAAATTCTCTGAGCATTTACATTCAGTGTCCACAATTAGATAAACCTATAGACCAACCATAAACAAAACAATAGTACGACAAAAAGAGTGGAAGAAACCTGCCTCTACGATATTTAACAAACAGAACTCTATGAAAGGAAACGGTGAGAGAAGTATGGCGGAGTAAAGCTAAAGCTGGGTCATCCCATTGGCTTATTCCTTAATAGCATATTTTGTAATTTGACTAAAATTCCTTTTTTTATTTTAATGTAGCGTTTATAAACGGGTGTTTTTAGTTACAACTTTTGTTAATTATCATTTAAATTTTGTTTAGAAACCACTTGCTACAGATTTTAAAGCTACATAAATACCGCTATTACGATAAACAAGTTAAAATTTTCAATTAAAAACACAAATTTATATGTTCTTTAGGTTGTCGAACTGGAACGATTCATTCGATCCTACATAAAAATTTGAGCAAAGACGGAAAAAAACAAAGATTACCTTTAAAGAATTCAAAGTGATTTTATAGGAAATTTATTGAACGAGAATAGCAGTACAGACATTTTGAAATGAAGAAACCAATGTTACAATATTTAGGGAATATTGTAACAGTAGTAGAACAATAAAAATCTTAACTAATTTCTGTTCAGTAAATGAGTTGTCCTCCCTCCACCGTTTGGCAATGTGTCAGACAGATGTAAAAAATTAACAACAGGTAAAATTTTAATGTAGTTTATTACTGTTATTATTAAAATTTTCTAATAGTTTAAAAAATACTTTTAATTTAAGGCAATACAATAACAATTTTATTAACAAATTTCTTCAAACTTAGAACGACACTATTTTGAAGGGTCGATATGGATTCATTTTTCCGTAGTTCTCTGACTTTTAAATTGAGGTGTAAAAGAGTATTGCCCCTTCTCTATCTTCATAAAAAAACGGCAAATTTTCGAAAACCTGATAACAAGGTAACTTACCCATGGGCGCAATTTTTAAAACTCAAAATATTAAAGTCTGAACAGCAACATCTATCAAATTGTGCTAAAATGTACGACATTGACTAAAACCAATTATTTGTCAAGCTGGGTCCACTTCAAAATTATTACTGAATGTCAATGTTCTTATACGTATGATTTGGTATATCCATTTCAATAATAGCCATTTATGTTTCACAAAAATTTAATAGAAATAGGTTCAACCGATTTTGAGAAGATGAACCTTTTAATAATACATTTTCAGTAATAAACGATAACTCCAGGACTGATTTTTTTGTTTGTTCTATTTGTTTTTAAATATCAGAACAATTTAAAATATCTATAAACTGAAAACGCTGGAAATTTGTTTTATGTATACACAATAACTTACAAATATATACAGGACACCCTTGTATGTACAAAGAAGAGGCTAAACTTGATAGGTTGGGAGGGTAGCAAATAGAATTGTGACTTGCATACAAAACAGTTGCGTTCTACATTAGTATTCACCACGCATCCTAATATTGGTACTTTTCTGAAACGGTTTCGCCCTAATCTGTAGTCATTCTCAAAACTTATACACTTAATCTAGCCGTAGTGGAAACACATGTGACATAAACATTACGAGTTCATTTTAACTTTTTTATATACGTTAAACTTACGTGGAAATGTTGCCAAGTCGATAACATCTAGTTACGGTTTAAACTGACACGATCGTTTACCGACCTAGACCTTAGTATGGAGGTAAATATATTAACAAGGTGTACAAATAAACTTGTGAAAAGAGATATTAAAAATAAGTACTGCTAAATTGATTCAAACGGCCGCCATTTTGAAACTTTCATACCTTGTTCGTAACAATAATATTTAACAAATAGATAAATCTAGTTTAAGTGTTAAATTATTATTTACTCTGCCTTTGTATCAGATTTTTCAAATTCTCACAAAAACACATCATGTGGTTTGGTTTTAACATATATACAGGGTGTTTCACAATCAGTCTACCAAACTTTCGAAGATTCCTCCTGATAACAGAATCAAAGGTTCCAATAAACATGGCTCAAAAACGCTTCGGTTTTTGCCTATCTGTTTGTATTTAAAAACTAGGTATAACTCCAAAGCAAACTGAAGTAACGATACCAAATTTTACGCTTAACAATTTCAAAATGCCGTTCATTTAAAATATTTAACACCAAATCTCGAAACCCGTTTACTTTAAAAACATTTACAAAATACCAAATATTTAACCCTTTTAATGCTTAACATTTTTATTATTATTATTATTTTAATGTTAAATAGCTGAGATAACGATAAATATTTATTCTTACAATTCTTCTTATAAATGTAAAAAGTTGAAATCAGGTAGTGGCAGTGTTCAGTAGTTGGCTATTAGCTAGGGTAGAGTTGCTGGTAGAACGGCGCGCTAGAGCGGCTAGAGAGTCTGTGTGATAGTGAACGTTGATTAGCCGACAGAGTCCATAGCTCGCCGGACAAACTGTAAGTGTTGGAAAATCAATAAAAGTTTCCTTTTTTTCTTTTGTTTTATACCAATATCACTTCCCAAAATTTGGCCTACTGTGAAATACTCCGGTGTAATAAAAAATAAAATTCTAAATAAATCGTTCTAATACGTGACGTTTAATATCAAAACAAAAGTATTTTAGAACATCTATTATGTTTTCACGCAGAAGTGAATATTTTAGATAAAAGTCCGATAAAAAAAAACGATAAAGCCGCAACGGATACAAGTTAAATGTCAAGGAACTGAAAGCAATGGAAACATATGGTCGCTACAAAACCACAAGTACGAGACGAGTAATTTGTTAGGTCGGTCCTCCATTTCAAGAGCACAGACTGTTCACTTATTCATGGGTAGGAACTAGCCGTGTCCTTTCAGCTTACATTGCTCACGTTTTAGTGGTGACAGCCACCCCAGTTCACACGTTGTAACGTACCTTATCGAGGAAAGAGAAATATAAAATCAAATACAAATAATAATTGAAAATCATAACGACGTTTATATTTAATTCCAGAACTTTTAATGTTACAGCTGAGGAAGAAAATCGGAATATTTCACAGCTAATAAATGAAAACATCACAAACAAAAAATATGTAGAGAAGAATATGTAAAGTAAATTAGGTTTCTTGTCAAAGTAAAAATATTTCTGACATTAATATGAACCATTGTTGATGACATTTTTAAACTAACTTTATATACAGATCATTCCAAACTTTTAATATTTAAATTTAAAAGTTAAAAATCAATTAGGGTGAAGGCTCCATCTATTGTGGAAGAAGAACCGACTAGTACTTATCACAAATTCTACTCAAGCATCGTATAAAGACCCTGAGGGTTATGTGAACTTATCGAATTTATTGAACCGCCGTTAAGCAAACTTGTCTCACTCATTCAAAATGTGTTCTACCAATTCCTTCATACTGGAGCGGAACCTGGACAGGTAACCTGTTTGACCAACCCAATATCTTACTGGCCAGTGACAAGTCAAGAAACTTATCGTTTATTTTCTAAATCATTTCTAACCAATGATAATTTTTTCCTCTTGTTTGAAAGTAAAAACCACTCAACCATCATCGGGTAAGGCTCAGAACAAGAACTCTTGTTGTAATGGCGTCAGGGTCAGAAAAGAACAAGAGTTAGTCAAGAGAGAGATCTGACAGGAAAGATGGAAGAGAGGGATTTTCCTCCGGATATTAAAACCGGAGATTAAAACACCCTTAACGGATTCTCTAGCTGAGCTCAGAGCAAGAATTTACGCCCCATATGAAGAAGTTACGCCCGTTACACTTCTTCATATGCTGTTGGGGGTTTGGCAGGAAATCGACTTCAGATAGGATGTCTTTAAAATTACCAATGAATGATCCGTTGAACCGAAGTAACTATAAGGTATAAAACTTCATGTACTTTACTATAAAATGACACCAAAGCTAGCTTTATAAGTAGGCTGAATAAATTTATATGAATTTACAAAGCTGTAACGTCCTTTTTAAATAGAAGACAAGTAAAATAACCAATAAATATATGTAATATTGTTCTATTAGTTTATCTGAAAGCTGTCTGATTATTATATTATAAAGATCCATACATTTTCGCCCTAACAACGTACGAGATTATATCAGAATACAACGCAATTTGAATGAAATGTAATGACCGCAGCTAAGTAGATATAAAACTTGCTTCGCTCGCAAAGCAGTCCAACAAGACTCAATAAACTGTTTAACGCCGAGCTCTTAATCAAATAAACTTCTTTTAAACTGTTCTCTTAGAGGAAAGAAATACAAATGTATAAGAATAGTTGTTATTTAAAACCCTCGGCTGCAACATTCAATAAAATAACTATAAATTTCAATATATTAAAGGTTGCTTGAGATTATTACATGTTTATAAGGAAACATCGATCCGGAAACGCCTCGTTTTCCATCTGTCCGTTTTGTGTTTTTACAAGAAAATACATTTTATCTTTGGAAGTAAATAATATATTGAGTGAAGATGTAATATATGCGATATTTATGTAACCTTCTACCAATATACAAGAAAACGAAAACTTTATTTTGTACATTTTCAAAATGGCGGATGTATACAATCTTTAATATCGAATATATAGACAACCAATATCATTAAAAAATAATTAAAACAGACAAAATTTGTTCCTCACTTAGGGGAAAACAACGCTTAGTTCTTCTTTTTCTGTATGTTAATGTCTTCAACAATCAAGATTAAACAATATATTATTAAATTATGTTAATTGTTATTAATAATTCTTTAATCTTTAGTCCAGAAATTTGCCAAAAATGAAAATGTTTTACTTAAAAGTTTCAAAAATGACGACTGGTGTTTAATACTAATTTAAATATATCAAAATAGCATGTTATTTGTTTCACATAAGTTGGTAACTGTACGTATTAACAAATACAAATTTCCAACTAAATTTGTAAACAATTAAATTCTGATAAAAGATTTAATTGGTTATAGACACAAAATTTATAATTTGTATTGTTAACTGCCAATTTAAAGCTGATTGGTGAATATACACAAATATTTCGTGTAGTCTGTTTAATGAGATCCGTAAGGGCGTGGTATTCCTGCAATAGTGTAGGTGCCACATTGGTGCCCATTCAATGAAACTCTAACATCAATATGTTGCTTTGTAAGAGAGATGTTTATTACGCAACACTAAGACCTTACAAAGGATCTCCGAGCATTAATCACCTTTGTACTCCTAAATCAGCTGTTCCCAAGAGACCAGATTAGATCTATTCTCTTAGGTAGAATTGATACAATACAATACAAGGTTTTCCTGGTAAGAACCGAATACAAGTTTTACAAGAAACCAACATTAAATACAATATTGAATTGGGTTAGAATTTACAAACGACTTACTATTTTAGCCTGAGCACCAGCTTGGTCCTGTGGCGCGCTTTTGTTTGGTGAGCTTTCAATCTTCTGATTCAATCTTCATGGAGTCAAACAGTTACGGTGTTGACACTACAAGTGTGGTAAAAGGGGAGTTATAAATGATAGCGTATTCTGATAGAGAATATTAGAATTACAGTGATGGAAACTCGATGCACTGATCACGCAATACTGAAGACCCGTCCAACAGGTATAGACTCTGCACGGAAGGTTACCCAACAAGATTAAAATTTGTTCCGAGTTTTCCTTTATTTTAAGGCCAAAAACCTCATCGCCTTAAAGATAAGAAAAGAACTTAAAATAATGCCTCGTAGCTTTTGAATGATCTTAAAGTCAAGGTCGGAAGAAAGTAAGAGTTGTTCAAAAGATACCTGAAGTAAAGTTGAAAGATCAAACACAAGATGAAGGAAGAATGGTGTGAATCAAGTTAGGTACTTCATCTTTACTCACTAAAAATGAGACACTGAAGGCAGATTAATTTTAGTGTTGGTGTGTGTGGTTTTGCTATTTACATTTCTTGTTATTTTACGTTTGTTCCAGACTATCAAGGCCATTCATATAATTGGTTTTGGAAAAGCTTTCAAAACGGTTCTTAGAGATGACTACGTGAATGTTTTATCAGGACTATTTACCAGGTGACTTTCTAGATAACCAATGCACGATTTATTTCTCTATTATTTCACATTGCCAATGGAACCAAATTAACTGTCTAACTTAATTCACAGATAGACCTGTTACTTAGAGACTTTAATGTAAAATGTGACTACGATTCCTTTGTTTTGTTTGCCTTATACTCATACTACAGTTTATTAGGTTTTCGCTACAGTCATTGTCATTTACCTTGAATGACTACACGATTTTCTCTCTCCTATCCGGTGTCTCATAAGCATTTTACTACCCTTGACGTTCAGAGAAGTCTTGAATGGGTTTGGGTAAAGTAAATTCCTGGAGATAAATAAAAACAGGGAAACATTGCCATAAACGTGAGAAATAAAAGTATCTCAAATAGAACCATCAGTCTAAGCGGTTTTGTTTTAATGTAACCTATTAGTGAGGGGAATTTTCTATCCAATTTCTTTTGAAAATGTTATATTTCAGACGTCTTCCTTAGAGTCGGGACCAGAAATATTCAAGAATTCTGATATTGATTGCACAACACGTTATGAGTGTATGGATGGTAAATTAGATTTAACCGTACATTTAATATCAATGATTTCACACTTCAGTTAAATACACTCCTAACTATTAATTTATATATATATATATATATATATATATATATATATATTTATATATATATATATATATTGATTTCCATTATTATAGTTTTTATTCATCTTAAAAAATGAAGCATCTCAACTGTAAAGAAGAAAAGCGGTTACAAAATTGTTTAATCTTTTACGTTAAAAAACCCTTACACATGTTATAATGTGTTCAAAGCTGTTGTGAGCAATAAAGAAGCCAAACTGCCTGTGATATCAGTTATAGCGTGTTGAATGATATAAACACCAAGGCGGCCGTCTTGTTGACACGCTTCGCTCGGATAATAACACGAAATCACGCTAACATGAAAACACTGTGTTCGCTCCTTTCGTCTTGCATGTTCAATCTGCGCAGATAGTTTATTCAAAAGTAGGTAATCGATCATGTAGTAAAAAATAATGTGAATAAATTTGTAACGACGGGTTCATTATTTAAATGTCTCTGAATAACAGTTAGTTTATTGAAAACATTAGACATTTAAACTTAGAGGAAATCATTAAAGGTAGGGCACGAAGTGAAGAAAGAGTTACCCCCTACTCCGACTTTTACTATTTAGGGCAAAAATAATACAATGGGTGACAATTTTGATTTTAGTAAGTGGTATATTTTCAAAAACTACAAACTAAACGGCGCAGGAGTGCAGAATACAATAGTGGTGTCAAACTTAACAATTCCAAGAACTTTCAAATGATTTTTAGTAAGTGGTATATTTTCAAAAACTACAAACTAAACGGCGCAGGAGCGAAGAATACAACAGTGGTGTCAAACTTAACAACTCCAAGAACTTTCAAATGATTTCTAGTAAGTGGTATATTTTCAAAAACTACAAAATGAACGGCGCAGGAGCGAAGAATACAACAGTGGTGTCAAACTTAACAACTCCAAGAACTTTCAAATGATTTCTAGTAAGTGGTATATTTTCAAAAACTACAAACAAAACGGCGCAGGAGCGAAGAATACAACAGTGGTGTGGGTATTCCACATTATACTCACGCTTCAACCACAAGTCTAGTTGCTTTACGTGTATTATACTTCAAATGTTGGAATACTTAAATTTTCATAACAACTTGCGAACAATCAATAAATGCTCCAAATGAATCTCAATTCGTATTCTAATAGGATCACTTGTGACAGGGGAAATAATACTCGCCTGTAACAATCTTTAGAGAATACTATTACGTTATTTGGCTAACGTCAGTGGGGAAATGGCGAGTGCAGTTAAAATAGTTACAATTTGTATGCGGCGTAGGTGATGTACACTAGGAATTATTAATGATGACCGCAGTCCCAAGTGTGTTTGGGAAGAATTATGTCCGATTCCTCTACATGACTTTTGAAAAGTTTAATACAGAAGAAATTGCATCTTTGGGAAATAGTATTCATCATACTAATACTTTTATAAATAAAGTTACATAAATTAAATTAAATTCCTAGAATGTATATAAAATGCAATAACAAAAATAATTAAATAACAAATACAAACCAATCAGACCATTAATATTCAAATTTCAATAAAAAATTATCGAAAATGGTGGAGCTGATTTTGAGAAATTACATAACAGCTTTGAAGATCTTGTTGTTGTTTTCTACAGATAACCCATGAACTGGAATTTTTAGCAGATGGCGACCAATACGTTTTGTATTGATCCTTTGTAGACTCCCTTTAGCAAAATTTGATTAAAATCTACACAGTTTATTTTGAGAAAATCATAATTTTGTGTTTTTTTTTCTAATGGAAGCTACCACCAAATTTTGAGTTATCAAAAAAAATTTTAAAAACATCACGAGATGGCCAACATTTCCCAACATACTAAATTTGATTAAAATAGGTTTACGCGTTTGGGGTTTAAAACAATACACATATGACAAAAGACAGTAATATAAAACTCGACATCGATTTTTGACCCACCACATAACTTTCTGTCTACTTCGCACATGAGAACGACAATAACCTAAAAACACATAAAATGAAAATGTAAAAATGAATAAAATTTAAAAAATGAAAAGCACAATTGTCTGTTCTGGAGTGTTAAGCGAAACTTTTTAATATAACTTTAATACGGGAATCTTACCAACAAGTTATTTTAAACAGAGAAATAGCATTCATAATCGAAGTTAGTTGTTGCTAGTTTCAATTGTGTATGAACCATAAGCAGCTCAAACTGTAGAGACAACAGAATAGCATTTATTTTGTGGTAACTTAATCCAAAACCTCTGTCCATATTTTTCATACAAAAACAACAAAATGTAATGGATACGTAAAACTTTTTTAGTGTGGAGGAGATTATTAAATAGTTAAAGTAAAACAACTTTAAAATATCCAACATGTGGCTGATACGCCGGGTGACAAAAATGAAATTTTGTTGTTGTGTGTTTCTATCAGCCCGTTTTCCGATCTTTAACTTGGTATTTTTTATATTACCCGACTAAAAATCCTACAGGTCACGGTCCTTCAGCGCTGTTATCCCTGATAGGCTCGCTATACTGAGTACGGGCTTAACAATCCCACGGGACCTTTTATTACGTCATTTTGGGTAAAATCCCTCTCTTTCGTCTTTCCTATCAGGGCTCTCTTGAACAACTCTTTTCTCTTTATGAAAATATTAGAATATTCGAGAAGTCTTTATTTTATTCCTTCTTGTTTTTATCAGGTGATAATACAAGCCGTTATAAGGTAAACAAAGGGGAAAAAACTATTCAAATAAAAGGGTTGTAAGTTTTGGAGTTAAGGGTTAATAAATAATATCCATCGTAAATGGTATTTAGTTAAAACAATACCCAATTAATGTTATTTTCAACTATAAATTATCAAAAACTTAATGTAATATAACTAAATATAAGAATAAATTAAGTTACAAATAAAAACACCATTTGGGCCTTTTTTAAAAAAGACTCATTGAATATTTTGGTTAAATTGTGATCAATGGGTAGCTGTTGACGGACATCACTTTGAATAGCCCAATAATAAGTTTTGTTTTTATTTATTCCCCTCCCCAGTGTAACTTATTATTGTAGCAAATACAATGACATTCGTAATACCTAGTGGTTATTATTATTTTTTTAAATTTGTTTTGCAAAACATAATCGCCTTTGTACGTATTACTTAGTTCTTTAGGGACTAACTATAAAATTTCACATTGGTTGACGTTAAATTTTATTTAAGTCCCAAATAACCTTTTAAAAATAGCAACATATTTGCGGAACACTCCACTGTATAAAATGCAAGATCTAGTGAATCCCAACCAAAAGAATTGGAGGTGACGTATTTGGGAAAGAATCATACATATAATAAACCTAACTTAACCTATTTTTTATTTTATCTAAAGAGTAATAAATATAATAAACCTAACCTAACCATAACCATTTTTATATTATCTAAAGAGTCATAAATATAATAAACCTTACCTAACCATAACCATTTTTTATATTGTTAAAGAGTCATATATATAATAAACCTTACCTAACCGATTTTTTTATATTGTGTAAAGAGTTATAAATCTAATAAAATAATAACTTCGGTTGAAAGATGAATAAATAATATACAGCATCCACGAGGCCCGCTAGGACCTAGATAGTGGTGATACTCGAGGCTCAGATAGTCTGTGTAACTGTTACGCTACTGTATAAAGGCCTTTTATCTACCAATACACCTACAATTCCAAAGAAATTAATTGTTGAACATTACATTTAGAGGATCTGACTGTATAATCGGGGTGGGTAAGTACCATGATGGCGCCCAACAACTTGATGTAAATTCTGACTTTGGAATTGTCTACAAAAACTTAGTTTTTAAAAGTCATTTAGTATTATTTATTTATCTAAATGAAGACAAGTGTCATAATTTTCCTCCTTTCTCAATTTGTATTTTTTGTTTGGAAAGTTTTCTTTCTTTCTCAAGTACGATAATTGTGACAAATCAGAAGTAAGGGGAGAAGATATTTATACCAAACTTTCTTTACAAAATCGCTTTAAAAAAATTAAATCATTCTTACTAACGTTCTCTCAAAATGATTATAGAGGTATCACATGTTTCACTGTGGAAAGGACTCCGGGTCACTGGTTTTAATCAATTGATTAAACACTTGTTGTTGATCCGTCAATTGATTCAATTGTGGTGTTGGAACATTCCGCGGTTTCAGATGTCAAGTGCATCCATCTTCAGGTGAAAACGTGTTTCGCGAGGGGTCGGCAAAACATTAAATTAATTGTTTAAAAACATAACGCAACACAAACACGAAATAGATTTTGTGATTGGTACCGGTACTAAGACAGACTGACGATAAGTTATGTGTATTAAAAATTACGTTTTCAACTGAAGATGGATGCACTTGATATCCGAAACCGCGGGAGTGTTTAAACACCATAATTATCGTTTGACAGACCAACAGGTATGTGTTAACTTATTGATAGTCTATCATATGTTGTGTCAATGCTCTTGTTATTTTCACACATATTAGTAGTAGACTATGGGGGAAGGTTCGTAATTGTTCAAAAAAATCTTGCAAATGCCTGTCAGTCGTATGTGCGGTGTTTTGATCTCTCAAACATGAGAACCGATTTTTATGATATTTGATAAGTTATCCTATAATGACTATATCTCGAGGTTTTTTTCCGATCTTTTGTTTATTTAGATAACTGTTACATATAATAAAAACTCTTAACAATTTTGACGTCTGCTCAAGACAAGGACCGCCACTCGTAAAGAATTGTCTATTGACATAAATAGAACAGACAGAACCTGACCTGACAGAACAGCTGAAACGTTGTTGACGTGTATTAAGGACAGTATTTTACCAGAAACAGAAAGAATGTGGAACCAGTAGAGATTTGTTAGATTCCTACTTATGTGAATTCATGTGGCGTCGTAGGAACAAGGATGAAGATCTGTTTGACACCATCTGGAAGGATATCAATTTATATTGGGCTCCAGAACAATAAAGTGTGTATTCATATATTATGTACTAGCTGTACCCGGCCACGCGTTGCTGTGGCTCATCTGGTTAAATGGAAAATAAATAAAAGACATAAAAAAAATAAATAACTAACTATATTAAAGAAAATTTTATTTCCAAAAAAAATTAAAAATTGTATCTATTACTTATTTTTATGTCATAATAATAATAATAAAAATATATATAATATATCAATTGGTTTTGTATTTATATCCATACTAATATTATAAAGACTTAAAATTTATTTCTTTGTTGTATGTAGGGGGTTAATCTCTGGAACTACTGAACCAATTGAAACATTTTTTTAAATAAAAAAACTACACAATCCCAGAGTAACATAGAGTAGGATTCATTTTGATAAAAACATTTTTTATATTCCATAGGCTATTTGTAAATTTATTTTAAATCGTAAAGAATCGTTGGGCATTAAACCCAGCGTCTAGCAGCTGTAGTATCAATAAATAAACAACATTATGAAAAACTAAAAAATTATTATTGAAAGATGAAATTTATAAATATCAATAGAAACGTACTATGCCAAAGATGTGCACAACAACATAAATTATATGTGTATGTTGCCATTAAGGTAGGTAAAATAAATTAAATATAATTTTAGGTTAGGCCTAGAAAGATGAACCAATACATATTTCTTGAATGTACCTATTTGCATTCATTACCATAGCAGCCAATTTAATAAAATAACTGATGAAACAGTTGATTCGGATGTCCAGCTAGTACAAATAATATTTTTAAGTTAGGCCTAGATTGAACCAACACATGTTTCAACACACACAAACCAATAAAAGCTTGCGTTAAGATATTTAAAATTAAGAAAACAATATGTTACAATCTAATTTTAAAAAAAGACATATTAGAATTTAATAGTAGGCCAGTTTATATATGGTAAATGATATATTTTATAAATTGAAAATTGCCTCTTTTATTTATAACAATACAAAATCTCTGTCCTAATTAATATTCCCGAGAAAATAACATTGTGTACAATAACCTGTTTTAAAAAAAGTTATTATTTATATATATACAATTTCTATTCATATCGGCGAAGAAAGTCCCGCGATATTCTTCTCCAATCACAAATTTCTGTGGGCGTGTATTTTATAACTAACGTCTTGCTTCTAATGGTCGCCATCTTAATTCCAGATTTTCGTTCATATTTCAACAGATTATGTCTTTGTTATTAAATATTTATATGAACTCAGGTGATGTTTTATATTTAGAAATATCTACTTCGTATTTCTGTATATCTCATTTTGTCTCTAGGTCTTCTGTATTTTTATAATCGGCGAAAGATCGGAGTTATATTTCAAATCGGTTATTTTCCAAGTTGACCTTTCACGTCTAGATAAAAACAAATTATTTAAGTTTTCTTGTCTTTAACTGTGTGTTGTTATTTTTTATGGATTAATCAAATTCTTAGGCGCAATTTTAATATAGGTTTTGATTTGTTTTAGATTGACAATTTTCTGGATTAGTTATAATTGGGTCGGAAAGTATTAGATTTAGAATTTGTTTTGATTCGAGTCTTATCTTTTTGCCGCTAGGCGCGTGTATGTTGACGTTTAAAATTAAATGAATGAAATTGACATTTTTTTCTTTTTGTATTTAATACCCTTTAAAATTAAAATTTCGCAAAATCCTTTCTTAGTGAGCGTCTATGACCTCATACAAATATGCCTTTAAATTTTGGTATCAATATCTTTGTTGGTTTTTGCTCTACGTTGATTCTCTGTCAGTCATTCAGTCAGTCAGTCAGGACAAAGCCGTTTATATATGTAGTGATAAAGTTGGTTCTGTTAGGTTAGATTAGATTAGGTTAGGTTAGGAAACCTTGTGGATACCAGTTTTTGAGTGGCGCTCGGTCCTCTTCTTAAACAGACCCTAATTTTGATCAAATTTTCTAGTGTATAAAAAAAATTACTGAAGCACCATTTCAAAACCGGTGTTCGTGATTTTGATCAAATTCTGATAAAATGTAAATACCAATATTATAGTGAAAAACCACAAGCAAACGAAAATTACATTTAATGAGCGTTTAAAAAAAAATACCGAAAAGAACCATGACTGCAGTTCAATAGTTTTTGATAAGGTTAATGAACATGGTCGAAAAAACCAATGTTGAAATTGGGACGAAAATTTCAAAAGTTAAAGAAAGTTTCCACCTTCAGCCCCTGAAAACATTTCTTCTGAAAAAAGAAAAAGGAAGTGTAGAAATGTATTAATTGCTTATACTTTTATTACTAATACTTAAATAAGGTTCACTATATAAAAGTGGTGAATAAATTGTAAACTTCTATTTTTGTTTTCCTAATATGTTACATAAGTGTTCTAGAGATCGTGATCAGTGCACCTTTCATCGTCTATTGTTTAGGTTTTGTCATAAGAACGAACGCAATAGATAGAATATCAATAATGAATTTATCTGAACATAAATAATTTAAAATGTCTGCTTGATAGATAGATTGATAATGGGCTTTATAGTACGATGCGAAGACAGGTCCGCCACATCTCCTCTTACACTGTGTGTGAAAGAGAGTGAGAGAGAGAGACGTGTTTACAACCATGATTAATCCGTTAATTTCAGAAACTTAAAAAAAACCTAATTAACTAAGCTCTTTTATAAACTACTAAAAATGATTCCAAAAGAAGTTTAAACATGACAAGATACGTGCACGCAGAAGTTAGCTAGTTTCTGAAATTATTTATGATTCCTAGACAAAAAAAATAACAAAAACCAAATTAAAATTACATCTACTGAAAGTATTATTTTGGGGTTATGCTGTAGAAACATAAGTTTTAAGTCGTCTTACTATGTAGGGTAGATAATAAATCCAATTATTTAAAACATTTTAAATTTAACAACGGTTGTTGTATCAAAGCGATTGTAAAAACGTATATTTACCTCAAATTTGAAGACAATCTGATGAAAAATAACTCTCTAAAAACCTTATAATTGAATAAAGCTTACGAACTTGAATATATCGATTTTTGAACTCAAAAGGATGCAAAATGTTACCCTGCAAATAGACTGATTAGTGGGTTTAGGTTTTTAGGTCAATTTTAGGTTTCTTATGTGAAATATTTTTGAAAATCTTTCTTAGTGCACCTCTACAGTATAAGAAAAATCACTAAGCTTCCTAGGCTTTGTTGTACTTGAGATACGAGTCAGTGACTGAGTGAGGTATATACTTCGTAAACTGATTCTAGAGCTAATATAAGAACTAAATCTAATATAAATTAGGTCCGGAAACGCCTAGTTTTACGTCTCTCGGACATTTTGTGTTTTTTTCCCCGAAAAATAATGATAAAATTGGAAATTATTAAGATTTCCAGTATAAATTTGGTATATAGACATTTTTTATTCTACTTTTTACCAGTACTAGCAAGAACCGAAACTTTATTACGTAAATTTTCAAAATCGTGACTGTTTAAAATGTTTAAATTTTTTTTTTTTTTTTTTTTTTTTTTTTTTTTTTTTTTTTTAATCGTTCGTTTTACGAAAAATGTATAAGACACACAATATTTTCCTCTTTTGACGACAAACAAAATGGTTTTTACAATTATTCTGTAGGTCAAAGGGCCACCGACTTATCGACAAAAACTGAAAACGTTATTTCTAATTGTCTACAATACCCAAAATTATCCTAAAACCAAAATAATTTGTTAATTTTATCTTTGGAAGCCTATATATATATATATATATATATATATATATATATATATATATATATTTTTTTTTTTGCGTGAAATAACAACAGGAAATCTTAATAATATCTAAAATTAGTATTTTTCGAAAAGAAAAAAAAAATAACAAAAATGGCCGACTAACGGAAACGGAAACATTTTCGGACCTATCTTCAAAAGACGGTTTTTGTTATATTTAGCTTTAGAATCAGTCACCACTTGTAACACCCTGTATATATATATATTTACAAATAGATTTACAAACTTAAGTAGGTTATCTTGATTTTTGAACTCAAAATAATCAAAAGCGAAAATAAAGCTTAAGAAAACATAAGAGAAAGTCATGTTTTCATTCTTGGATAACAGCCAAGATTGTTATAGATTTTTTTAATACCTAAATGTTAGCTATTTAATGTGAGATATTGTGAGATCGCAATTGCGTTCAATTTTTCTGCAAACGTGATATGTGTACTCAGTTTAACACTGGAGTAGTTGTGTAGAACAAAAACTTAAACACAAGATCTCACAAAAACTACGTTTATTCAATCAAACGTGTTTCGACGACAAGTCGCCATCCTCAGTGATACATGAGTGATACAATAACAAAACTATAACTATAACTTTGTCGTTGAAACGCGTTTGATTGAACAAACGTAGTTTTTGTGAGATCTTGTGTTTAAGTTTTTGTTCTACATAATATTATCTCACAAGTCAAGCTCAATATTTATTTACTGGACTAGTTCGTTAACCAGAAAAATTGGTTAGTATATTTAAAATAGTTGCTGTAAAATTTCAAATTTCTTTTTCTGAAGGTAGTTTCAAACCCGAGTGTTATATAACGTTGAACCATACCTGATTTTAAAATTTACGAATCTGCAAACCTGTTTTCTACGATATAAAATAACAAAATTAGGCCAAGTACTAAAAAATAATAAAATTAAAAATAGAACATAACCTCAAAATTAGAAAAACAATAATGGTTACGTCTAGTAATCGAAGTTTTGGACAAATTCAATAAATAAGTTGAATATTTAAATATTCCTTAAATGATAAAAATTAGAAAATTTCAAAATGGCTGTCCTTTGATATAATTTTCCGGTTGTTTCTAGGTTCTATATTTGTTTATTAACTAATTTTGTATAACTTAATAACCTACATTAAAATCATTACTGAGACATGTAATCACGCGAATAAAGGAAAAACACCAAAAATTCGCGTCCAATCAGCGTATCAGCATGCTGAGTATTTGAAATTACCATACTATGATTAGCCAATGATAAGCAACACATTGTGGAACCTATCAAGCCTACAAGCAACAGAGTATAAATATGACAAAAGAAAGGTTATGTTTCACGTCATAAGCCTAGTGTTTTGTTTACAACGAAATGTTTCAACACGTGTTTTCATTGATACCAACTTGCACTATTCAAACTATCACTAGCATATTTTTATCTCCATTCATTCAAAAACCTCATAAAACGTATGTTAACAGGAATTCGCGTTTAAATATTCCAACCTTAAATTAAACACGATAAGGCGTAAATATCTAATCAAAGAAAATATTAATCAAACGAAAAAAACTGCAGAATCATACTTTTTTTGCAAAACATGTGACTAAAATTCCACTACTTTTGACAACAAATTACAACATTTCTACTTACGAAATAAAACTTTTGACGAGAAACTCAACACTAAAAACCAATCACCACTATGTCGAACTATTTGTTTGATTTGAAAAATAAAGAATCGAATCCGAATGTATCCAAAGGAGCACTAGTGTCACACGGGACGGGAGTTGACTGGACTGGGGGTACCCCATCGATCAGTCTTGCGCCAGTGTTCGGTTATACTCGAGACTGCTCGGCTCCCAACCCCGTCAAGACACGCCCCATCAACACTTACTCCCGTATTATCTATATACATACACGTGAAACTCTCTGTTTTACAAGGGGAAAAAATGTCTTCCCCTAAATTATGTTTTTATGTTTATTGCAAGTGTTTCGTCTAATTTACAACCACTCAAGATATTTACTGGTGTCAAAATTTTGTCACGGACAGAATAAATACCAATCTAACAAAATACATTCATCGTGAAACTGAGCCGTGAACTCCGCCTTAAATGGTTGAATTAAGGATCTACAAATACAGACCGGCATTATCTATGTACCCGTATGCAATCTTATCTGATATCTGATGATGGCAGGAACACCAATGATTATATGATTTATAAAAAAATAAATAAAAAAAACACCTATTTTTAATTTGCAATAATGTATTACCAAATGAAACAGGACTAAGCAAAAATAGTTGCCAACAGTTACCCGTCGTAATATTTTCTGACATCTACGTCTTATATATAAAAAAAGGAGATTACCCGGGATTATACCCTAAAATAGTTACTCTAATAGCGTCAGGGCTGGAGGATAATAATAGTTGGTCACTAGCGACCTGATAGGAAATATGAAAGAGAAGGATTTAATCGAAGACAACAAAACAAATGGTGTAGATCCAGCTAGGACCTCGGGATTGCCACTCCCGTACTCACTATACGTGAGTCTCTGAGAATATTACTAGTGGTGCTTCTAAAACCAGAAGTAAGTATTTCCATCTAATTTAGAACTTTATAGTGAATAGATACTTGACAATCCTAAAGAATACTAGCTATATCTACACTTTTTCATGTAGTAATGGATTAGATCTCTCTCATCTTTCTAATCAGATATATCGTGATCAAATCTTGTTATCTAACTATCCTGTCGCTATTACAGTATTCAAGAGCTAGGGATCTTATGTCATTTTCTTCCATTTTTAAAAGACGATGATGACCGGGTTTTTTTGCGTTTAAACAACAATGAAAATAATCGATCAAATTTTCTATAATGTGATATGACCCATCCGATTTGCTAAACCGGAACAAAAATTATTAAATACAGTATTATTATAGATTGGCGTTTTATTCCAAATTTGTTGACAATGCGTCTAAAATTA
Organism: Aphrophora alni; assembly: GCA_963513935.1. Taxonomy (NCBI): domain Eukaryota; kingdom Metazoa; phylum Arthropoda; class Insecta; order Hemiptera; family Aphrophoridae; genus Aphrophora; species Aphrophora alni. The sequence goes on along the minus strand of OY740769.1, from coordinate 96,533,160 downwards.
AAAGTAAGATAGAAGTAATACGTTTTCTTTAAATTGAGTCGTAAATATTTCCATCGAATATGGCACTCAGGGCTTATATAGAGGGTATGGACTTGGCAATCCCGAGGGAACCTAGCTGGATCTACACCTTTTTCACGTAGTCTTTGTTTAGATTTCTTTCTTTCATCTTTCCTATCAGATTTTTCTTGACCAACGCTTGTTATCTTCGGACCCTAACGCTATTAGAGTATTCGAGGTCTAGGGGTATTTATTTTATGTTGTTTCCTTCCTTTCTTTAAAGCGATAATAACCGAGAGGTTTTTTGTCTTTGAACAACAGGACAAAAAAAACTAAATCATTACGACGATTATCTATTATGAGCTACTCCAGCAGGAACATGAAATTTGGTATAGGGGACCAATATAGTGTGTTCCCTAATGAAATCCTAAAGAATTGAAAATGTCAAAATGGTGGCCATTTTAGATAGTTTTTATTTTAAATAACTCGTGTGTTATACAACTTACAACACACTAAATTAGATAAAAATATTCAGATTTCAATTCTGCATGTAATCCTTCCTCTCTACGATAGGAAATAACGAAGTTAATGTAATTTAGAACCCTCACCTCTCAAGAAAAGAAGATATTTGTGTAGTAACGACTCCAGGGAAGTGACCGACACACGGTTTCTTTACACAACGCCCGCTAAAGTAAGACAGAACCTTGATCTAACAATACAACTTAACGTTTCTTACAAGGCCCAAGAAACCAACATTTAGGCATAATATTCAGAGTATTTCCTTGTGTCACATTGTATGAGAGGGCTGGGTAAGTAGCATGATGTTCAATCACTCTGTTTTAAAACGAGATTGCACATAAATAATCAACCATAACAATCATCAATATCTGTAGAATGGAAGTCGCCGGTAAAATAGGAGACAGAACAGCTTGCATTTGAAATATATAGACGCTACAAAACAACAATAGAAACATTTAAAGTATAGTTCAATGCACAAATAAACGACAGACAAAATACTTTTTTAGATTCAGGTGACTTATATTTCCCTTCATGATACGTTTATTCCGTATATGTGAGAGAGTAATAACACAAATAACAACCCTACTTCTACAATAATTTAGGTTATTTATTAAAATGCCATAAACTTTTTTTTTTGCTTTCGTTTATAGTCATTCAGGCAATAAAAAACCTTAATTTAACACTCTGTCAACCATCGTGGGAACGTCATCAATTCATAAATGAAAATGCCCCACCCCTAAGAGGAGCTGAATTGGGGGAAAACTTTAGGTAAAGCAGCTTCAATCAATTTATGGATTGATGAATGGATCACTGGAACTACGTTAATTGTCTGTCAAGAAAAATACAGCCAGAGTTGAAATATGTTTTCATAATAATTTAGATGTAATCAATTATGATATAATGTGAGAAAAACAATGGAAAAAGTCATTAAAAGGCAAAAATTTATCTTAACTTCTAGAAATGTTTCGGGGAATTAAAATAAAGAGAAAAGTCAATATAAAAAAATATCGGAAAACGCTTTGTTATTCATTATCGTCCCTTTTGTGTTTTTCCCTTCGAAATATAACGGTAACTTTAGAAATTATTGAGATTTCGGGTCGAAATGTAGTAATACACATTTTTACCAGTATACCAAGAATGAAAACTTAACCTGAAAACTTTTCAAAATGGCGGCAATTTTGTACAAAGTTAATTCTTTTAAAGATAGGCAATATTATAAATTTCATACGGCCGCTATTTTGAGAATTATAAAATATATATTTCATTCTTAGATTACCGGTGAATCGTAGCATATACCATATTTCAACTCGATATATGAATAATTTTCTAAGATATCATTATTTTTCGAAGAACCACAAAATGGCTGACAGATGAACAATGAAATATATTTGGACGTATGTTTATGCAGGCTCAACTACAGTATAATTTGGGGGAGGGGGGCGCAAATATAAATTTCACTGGCGTGTCTGTAAGTCTCGACCAGTCTGCAAGACAAGACAATAAATGCTATATGTTGTAAACTGTGCATTTATATTCTTCGTATTGTCCCACAGTTAGGAAAAATAAAGCGGTAACAAAAAACGACTAGGGTGTTAGTTTTAAGGCGCAAAAACGATCGTATTGAAAATTTTTAATTTTGGAAATATCTCGTATGAAGTATTAATTAAAACTATAAATTATTCTGAATACGAATATGTATATTTATTTGAGGAAGAAATAATATGTTGGCGCTAGGTCGCTTAATAGAGTTATAGTTTAAAAAAATAACTATCCAGACCCTAAATCCCTAAGTCGTGTGGTTTTAGCACATTTATTAAAATTATGTATTTCATAATTTAAAACAATAATAAAAAAGTTTAAATATATATGTGAGTTTTAAGTTATCAACACACAATAAACCACAGTACATTTGTACAATGTGAAAATTCACTTACCGCGGGTGGATAAAACAACAAACAGTAAAATACAAATTTTTTAACAGCTGGCTCGGTCTATATCCCCTGGGAGATGCAAGAGGTTTAGAAACTCTATGAAATCAAAACAAATGTCTGTACTCGCATCTACCAAGTAAGCGAATTTCCTATAGTCACGAGCGGAAACAAGCTGTGCTAATTGTTAAAAAATTAAAAATCGTATAATTTTACTTTCAAAAATATAATAATGGGTAAATGCATTGATGTTGTCCAAACGATTTTAGTGCCAAATATTGTCAATTCGTCTTCCAAGTAGTGGTTTTCCATTAATTCGACACTCCTTTGCAACTCCTTTATGGCTATTTATCTTTCACAATTCATTATTTACTTAACAATCATCGAAATTGAGCACTTTTTCACATTTTCAATCTAATAGCCATATTGATCGTGGGGGCACATAAGCACTTCCTTAAGTTCTACAGGTTGGTATTACTACGCTTCTATGATTTACAATTCATGAAGGATTGTATATATATTTATCTTATCAGATCTAGTAAAATAATTACAGGTCAAGTAAAGTAATAACATCCCTTAACTTTTAGTTCGTTATTAGGCCTAGGTCTGGTTAGGTAACCATATATATAGTTAAAATTGATGAAATATTTGTCAAAATAACCTCAAAATGTCATAAAATAGTCATTTTAAATCGCTGTTTTCGGACAGAAATAATTATTTGTGAATGATAAAAAGTGACATGCATAAAGAAGTATCGAAATGATGGAGAAAAAAATGCTTGGACGATATTTTGCACTAACATCGCTTGGACAACATTAATACATATTTACTTAATAAAGAAATCCAAACTATTGGGATCACGAATATGAATTGAATTAGTCTTTTATCAAATACATTTAAAATTTAAAATACAATAGTGCTAACCAACCGTACCTTAGAGCAATGCTCAAAAATGCTCAAAAGGCTGAAATACTGCGTTGGCAAGTACATGTACAACTTTTGATTTATAAACTAATATTAGTAAACAATAACAGACAATATAACATTTATTCATTAAAAAAATAATAATTTTCAAATGTTAATTTTATAAGGAAAAGGGGGATAATAATTTGTAGTTATAAAAAATGCAATAAATCCTTTAATAAAATAATACACTTCCTAAAAATATATGACCTTGTACTCACTTCTAGCGGGAATTAACCGGAACATTCTCAGACTTACTAAAAAACAATAATTTTTTAATTTAGTTTGTATTAATGAAAGTCATTCGTCAAAAACGAAAAAAGAATAATGTTAAAACAAAATTAAACACTTTAAGAAATATTGCCTTTAAAATAAAAAAGACTCATGTCAAACACAACATAAGGATCAAAACCTACCCCCTTCTGTTTGAAATGTTTCTACTGGCACTGAAGATGGGAGGGAACAGTACATTTTAAAACAAAGGGAAGTCTATATTCAGTCAGCATTGTCACCCAAATGTAATTTGGTTTCGTGTTCCCAAGGTGACCAGCTCCGGGCCAAGTTTGACATAAAATAAGCTTACATTTTGTCCCACCAGCAATGAAATACTGCCGCAAGCAGGACATAAAATAAACGAAGAACTGGGAAAAGGAATATCAAAGTTTACACAAAAGGCAAGTAATTTAAGGGTTTGCCACGTGGAAATTCTCATTATTTGTTTCATCAAAACAAGTATTCAAAGTTAAATATAATTGTTAATGAATATCCATGTATTATATTATAAACTTTGCATAAACTTTCCCACTTGTTTATCCCCAAATGAAAACGAACCAAATCTAATTGTCACCAAAAATATAAGTTAGGTAGCTGACAATCAAAAGGTAAAATTAACTATGTGTATGAAGATTTAAAAAATGGATTAAACTTGCTTCGTTTGTCAAAAACACGTCTTGTATTTCATTAAAATCTAACGTTAGGGAGTTAGTTATAGTTAGAATTTGTACGTGCATCACTGAAGATAACGACTTCATTGTTGAAACGCGTTTGAATAAATAAACGTACTATTTGTGCGAATTTGTGTTCAAGTTTTATTCTATATAGTGTACCATCTCACAAGTCAGGCTCAATATCTGTTTATACGAAGTGATGTCACGGTTTAAGTGGTGGTTATATGGCTCACAATAAAGAAAAATGTTCCTATAAACGTACGCTATATGCGGAAACTATCAGTAACTTTGTGTTTTTTTGAAAAAATATAATATAGCTTTTTAAATTATTAAGATTTCTATTATATACAGAATGTTCCAAAAATTAACAAAATGTAGTTTTTTGACGGATTTTCAAATAGATTAATTTGTTTTCACTTATTCTGATTCTTCTCAATGTTTAGTTGTTACCATTTCTTTAAAATTGACTAAGCTACATCGCTTAATTTTTTTTTACATTCATAATTTGGGGGTGGTTGCAATAAATTACGATGTACTTAAAGAATGAACCATTGAGCTAAATTTAAAATACTGTAACCGATACTTAGAGTTACAAATTAATTTTGAAAACCAACTTGAAATGAACAGGATATAGGGCGTCCCTTTAAAATCATATCCTGCCCAACATCCGTCGTTGGTATTAATTTGGAAGTAGGCTTATTGATATTACCTTTCTCCAACTATTTACTGAATATCAGTTTAACGTTTTTCCACTATCGAATCCTACTAGATATTTTTGTACTTATTAAATAGATAGAGTACGGTAATTTTTCTAATTAATTACAATTATATGAAATCAATATAATATCTCTCTATAAATCAAATACATCCCCCTGTCTGTCTATCTGTTTATAACTCAAGAACCACTGATCGAATTTACATGTAGTTATTTCCCAAGTGTAGACGCAACATCTGAGGAGATTTTAAACTAAATTTGATCAAAATTGGTTCAATAACTCCCAATTACCAACAATAAAATTGTTCAGTCTGTTGTAGTGTGTCGTACAAAATTTCGAATTTCTGGCATATTTTAAGATATTTTATTAAACATTTTCACTGGCAACCTATTTTTAAATCAGTAGGCTACAGTAGTTTTCGAGTGAGAACCATTTTTTTTTTTGATGATATAAAGTCCACAACAAAAACATCTCCAACGATTTTAATCAAATTTTGCACAAGTACAGCCTCTAATGACCCAGACAAAACGTATTGATGGGAATCTTTACCAAAACGCCGGTATGTTGGTCATCGATAAAAATAACCAAAAATACGGTTCAAATTATTTCGTTCACCATTTAGTCATATGTGGAGATTAATAACTCGAGTGCGAAATTTTAAAAAAATACGTTTTAGGAATATTGGCAACACAAAAATGAAAAGTGACCGTGATCATTAAAAGTTAGATTTAATCAAATACGCTGAGGACGTAGCACAAGGAAGGCAAGTTTAAACCCTTATTTAATTTTTTTTCTCAAGACAGTGTTCATGGTCTCCTTTTTATTTGAAAACTACGGAAATGATATTTTTGATGACGATTTGTTTTTATTGCTTTTTATTAGTTTTTAGGGATCTCTGAGTGAGAAAGTTTGTGCAATGTTTTTGTTACATGAGCCTATAATAGTACATTTTGTGCAAGTTTTGCATATTAATTCCAATTTGTTATCGAGCTAAAAAAAACACATTTTCGTGTCGTATGAAATCGGCATATCAATCCGTCATAGAAAACATATTTTAAGATTTTTTAGATCCCGATTTCACCAAACCATAGTGGTCTTAATAGACGATACCTAAAGATGCCAGCTTTAAAAGCAGCAGACATGAAAGCTTACCTGGGAGTTGGTAAAGTGTACTTTACCATACTCCAGAAGAAAGATCCCTAAGGATAATAGAGTGGAGTTGTCACCAAACTTTAACTATGCTTTCAACCCAAAACCAGATAAAACTCAGCTGGATACCGGGTCACAGCGGCTACGAAGGCAACGAAAAAGGCGGAACCCGTATGCGGTACAAATAAAGCCATAGCAAAAGAGAGTCTAAAACAATGGCTCAACTTAGAATCTATAGAGCAATGGAGAAAATACTCCACGGGAAAACCATACGGAACACTGGTCCAACCAGATCTGAAACTCTCCAAGTTCATTACTTTACAAATTAAACTAAATCAGAGAAAAGGATTAAACTTCGTATCATGCCATGGCGTTCTCTAGAAGCATTTTAACACCATGAGATTATTCAAATGAAACCTGAAATGAAGACTATGCAACAAGCACTTAGAAATTGTTGAACATATACTTCTAAAGTGCGAAGAGATAGACAACTGATCTTTGGCCTAGATGTGACCTTTAAAGCAACAACTAACCTGGCTTGGAAAATCCTATCCTTAACCAAAGGCATAGAAATAAGGTTGCCAGGAAGAAGAAGTACACAAAAAGTCTTTCAGGGTGAAAACCTGCTTCCTCTTAATAACACCAATAGATTCCGATTTTAATGCTGTACTCAACAAGATATATATTGTAAGATATATGTAATATTTGTTATATGCAGCGCCAAACATTCTTACATTATGAAATTTACCAACCAAATTTGAGGTTCAATACGTTGTCCAAAATATAACAAACTGTATTTTTTTGAAGAACCGGCATTTTATATCTTACTTTAGGTCCCTCGGGATTGCCATCCCGTACTCACTATAGTGAGACACTGAGGGTTTATAATGTGAGAAATATGAAGAAATCTTGACACATGCGGTGAAGACACACAAATATATGGATTGAACGAAAAGTCATAACATGATATGCAATCATTATCAGAATTCTTGAATAATCTGGTCCCAACTTTTTAATGAAGACGTCTGAAGTATAACATTTCCAAAAGAAATTTGATACCAAACATTAGGTTACAATAAAACAAAACTGCTAAGACTGATGGTTATATTTGAGAGACTTTTATTTCCCTGTTTTTATTTATCTCAAGGAATTTACGTTACCCAAACCCATTCAAGACTTCTCTCTATGTCAAGGGTAGTAAAATGCTTATGATTTACGTTTCCACCAAACCAGAGAAGGGCTGTAAACTTCACATCCACTGCATGCTCTTCTTATAACACTTTTGGGTTACCTCCCAGTATACAAAGTATAAACTTCGGTAACCCCAAACACTTTCGACCTCCTTTGTTTGACTTATTCCAGGTTTCATGACCTCAGATGATTTTTGAAATGACGCACGTCATCGTTTGTACGTAGACACGATATCATCCAGAAAAATTAAGATAAGATAGGAATATTTGGTATAAGGGACCACGTAGAACCCTATTGAAATATAGAAAAATGACACCAATTTTAAACAGTTTTTAAAAATATCTCGTTATAAATTTATAACGCATTAAATTAGATACAAATTTGCAAGATTTTAATTCTGTAAATAATACCAATAGTTTACATGAAGACTCGATGGGGCTTTACTTCTCTAAGATGTAAAACCTCGTCCAATCTGGATGTAAATTCATTTAAAAATCTAGTGTGTTCAATAAAAACAATAGCGTAAACTAGAAATCGCAAATGGCGACCGGAAAAAAAATCATATTTGGTATTGTACTTTAAAATGTAAGTTATGACAAAATAAAGTTTGAGTTTAATTTAAAATTTAAGATTAATGCAATTTCCCGGTCAAACTTGAATAGAATAACAGTACAGTTTTCACTATTATAATTTTGTCTCCTTCCTTAGAGTAGACTCTGAAGTAAGTTGGATTTTTATATATTAGACAGGCTGCCTTTTGGTACTATAGTAAGACAGCGACCTCTAGTTTGCGCACTAACTTCAATTAAACAAGACCCTTAAAATAAATTATTATTCAATGCAGCTGTACGTGCGAATTTTGAGTTGCTCCTTCTCACAAACCATTTTGGGGTGTGATAGAATTTACCAATAATGTCAAATAAATAAACACGTCCTAAAGGTAAATCGTATTTGTGTAAAATCAAGTTTTTAATGACGACCATGAAGGTTTATTTCGTGTTTTTGCTAATTATTTATTCATGGACTTTTTTATAGTTACAATTTTGACAATATTTTGGGTCATTACATTTTGAATGTTATCTTGAAAACCAATTTAATGAAATTAAGCATTTTATAACAGTCACATTGGAGACTTTTGGGGTTTTTTATATATTAATAGCTTACGAATCGGCATTTTTGGAACGATGGCGATAATTTCGTTTCGTTTTGATCTTAGAGACCACACTTCAGCAAAACATATAACCCGATTTTGATAGAATTTAATCTTGTGTTTTTACCAAATAACCTCAATCTTTAAGTTAAGAATAAAAACGTCCGGAGATATCGACAAAATATGGCCACAGATTATTAAAATCGGTCCAACAATCCACTTCACATACGACAGACGATACATATACGCCATCGCATAAACTGACTCTATAATACATACAAAGAAAGTAAAACCAGCTTCATTAATATCCGAAATTATTTTAACATTAGAAATCAACTAAATACTATTCACTTGGCTGCCATATTTATTCTCATCTCCTTTAAAGTAAGATTATTTTTGGAATAGTATCAGTCGGAAAATAGAGCTGTAAAATTTAACTAATCATACCAAAATCACGTGTTAATTTATTCACAGTATTGTACATGCATGCCATACAATACATCTGTCCTCAGCAAACTGTTTGTTTACACGCAATCAAGATATCTTACTTCGGAGTTCCTACACGTGTTCGATGTTCAACCCTTTTCATTGACCCTTAGTGGAATTATTACATTTAGCGATTATAATATATGTTTTAGTTAATCTTTGAAATGATATTGTCTGTTAAAATTAGACTTAAACAAACAAAATTATAATCTGGCTTTGAGAGATAAATAAGTCTTTGATCGCTTTCCCGACTCACGGGGTGGCGTTGAAAGGGGGTGAAAACAATTTTTTCGTAAATAACTATACTCTGAGATATTCTGTGATCATAAATGAATACGTTAAAGGGCGTGCACATTTTGATTAGACTATTATTATTCAAGATTATGGAGTTAAATAAAATATTATAATCTCAAAATAAACACAAGTTGTTTTCTTAAATTTAATTTTGGAAAACTCATTCAATTTATTTATCTTTGGCCAATGGTTGGTAATTAAACGGTAAAAAGTCAGAATTGGTCGTTTTCAGATTTTTAAATGTATTTAAAAATAAACCGTATACAAACATGCCTATCTTTCCCAAATTTTGTGGTGATTGTGTATATCACTATTTGTTGACGTCGGTGAGGCATGTCGCTTCAACATCGTAGTACCATTAAAAGTGGGACTGAAATCTGAAAATGTCTACCTTGTTTAGCAAAAAACTTTTTAAACTCGTCGCCATTTGTTGACATGTTGATATTTTTAATTCGATTTATCTTATTTTTAGTAGTATTCTATTTATTTAAAAATGACTATTCGGTCATTATCGCCTTACAAAAATAACGAAGCGTAGCCTATAAAATAAAGTCCCCCTAACTCTCAGATGCTCGAAGAGCGTGAGAGTAGGAAGAGAACAAGAGTTGGTCAATAGAAAAGATAAAATTAAAGACTACGAGATAACATAATTATGTAGTGTATATCATTCGGGATTGCCAAGCCCGTAGTCACACTATAGTCTCCTATCTTTATTTTTGTGGTCGCTATCGTGCTTGTTTACGAATAAACGACAGGTGATTCCTTAGGTCTGTCAAAAATTGGAGGCTGGCATTTTTTGCGATTACCAAACTTACCATATACTCCTTGTCCTGGATATTAAACATGAATATCCATACGAAGACGACGTTTCAACTACAAAGTTGTCCTCTTTAGTTGACATTAGTTTGTCACTATCTGTTTCAGAGTTTAAGATTGCAACTCAACTTAGTCATTGAAACGCGCTTTCTGTTGTGTTTCTTGTCGTATAAATTAACTGTCACTAATTATTGATTAAGAATTGTCCACAAGTTGTATCAATATAATTAAGTGATTACTACAGATATGTTTAACGACGTCCCTTTTGAAACTTGTGAGCGGATTTTCTGGTTAACCAACTTACAGAGATCATTATTTCTTATTAGGATTGAAGAAAACAGGAAATTTATTTGAGGAATAGAATGATGCAATAATTGTCATATACAGCAAATGTACGCTACACGCAAGTTCAACTTTTTGTAACTCGCTAACATTTATTTTTACACTTTCACATATACCCAGTTATATCGGTTTTGTGATCCCCCTGAGTCCAAGAAGTCGTTTCTGTAATGATGTCTGTCTGTCGTGCTTTACAGCTCAAATCCGTAAACAATTTTAATCATTTTTAAAGTATCTGTTATAAGACCAAAGAAACATAAAATTACAATTTTCTAATAACTTTTGCTCTTGCGTAGATTCTAAGAACGAACATTGTTTGGTCACTATGTCTTTATAAATGCTGGTTCGTAAGCTGGAAAAAAAGGCTATAGGATGTTATAAAATAAGTAATTTCTCAAAATCAACTCTACCGATTTCGTTCAGATTATAGAGAAATGTGAATATTAATTACTCAAACCCGTGAACAAAATTCCAAGTCAAATATATATATATATATATATATATATATATATATATATATATATATCGATTGACAGCTGTCATGAAAAGATGGATTTTAATAAAATGTTATTTACACTGAGCTCTTATGACAGAAATGAAGCAAATTTAGGCTCTTATTTATACATGGTTTTGGAAAATATTGTTTACAAACGTCAGGAGGTGGTTTCCCACACCAAAATTATGTAAAAGATCTCGTAAACATATGTCCGGAATTGTCTAGTTACCCTGATATCCGACATTTTGTTTTTTCACAAAATATTTGTTATCTTCACAACTGTTTGACGGATTAAATTGAATCATGGTAAGGTAGTATAATATAAAGAACTATTTTGAAAAAAAATAACCAATATAATTCCAAAACCTGTTTCAAAATGGTGGTTGCTTATTTTTAAAATTTAAATAACTCATAAACGGGACAGTTTTGTGAACAATTTAAACGGGTTATTAGGTTAGGTTGTTTTTTTTTCAAATAGTTAGGTACCTTATTAGGTACCATTCCGAGATTTCATCCGTCAACTGTTCTGGCGATAAAAAATATTTTGTGTTCAAGGCAAAATGGCAGATATCTGTGAAATTAAGCAATTCTGAACTTATGTTTTTGGAATGTTTTCTTAATTTTGATGTGGGAAACTATCTCGTGAAGTTTGGAAACACAATTTTGCCATACCCTGTATATATAAATATTCACTGAGGAAGGAGTTTTTGTGCATCATTTATTTATTTCTATATCTCTTTTGAAAATGCTAGCTCACATCGTAAAACGTATCACGAGGAAAAAAAGTGGAAACTTCATCTGATCCCAAAGATATAGGCTATAGTAGCATTTTTAGCACGTAATGTACTTATTTATGCTGAAAACCAAATTACTTGCACGTTGTCGAATTTTCTAATGGGATACTTCAATCTTTACAATTTATATAGTAATAAAACCACATTTATATTAAAAGTTGAGGTTGACTTTGAGAAAAATTAAACAGGATAACAAACAAACAGAACACAATTCTCACAAAAAATACGCCTAAGTATCAGACGCGTTTCAACGACAAGGTCGTCCTCTTCAGTTATACACGAGCTACACTAATCAAACTATAACACGTCTGATACTTAGGCGTATTTTTTGTGAGAATTGTGTTCTGTTTGTTTGTTATCCTGTGTAATAAAACCACGTTTCAATGATTTGCTTTGCTACTTATTATATTTCTATAAAAACACTACCAATTCAAATATTTAATTATATTTCTCCAAAACTTTAATAAAATTATTGTTCATCATTTCTTTATGATATTGTTCAAAATAAACAAGAGTGGGTATTTTAGTTTTCCCCTCACATAACTTGATGGCAGCCTGCTTTACACTGATAAGCGTCCTGACGACATTTGCCCCATCGTATAAAGACCCTTTCACTGCTGATATATTTAACTGCACCAACTTTTTACTGCTTTACACTTGTTTTTGTTAACAGAAGCGGCAAAATTAAGATATTTTAACGGCTAATGCATTTAGAAGTGAAAACCAATATCATTGTACTTTTTATATGTTTTCGTAAAATATGATTCCTGAGTATCGTCTTTTAAAATGGTTTTTAAATACTTTGTCTCAAATTCTGCTATTCTACTTTCTCAAATATTCGTAGTATACCAGAAAGGTCTATGAGACAAAATTCAATATCAGTACAAGATCCATCTGAGCCCAAAACTTCTATTTTGTCTATCCCATAGGTAATTCTTTGCATCACAACGATTAAACAGATTTTGGTTAGTCTATGTAGACGTATTTTGACCATATCTCGCCATTTTAAAAATTTTATATTTAACCTAAAACTTGAAGATAGTTGTTTTAAGAACAAAACTCAAAATTACAATTGTATAAAAATTTAAGTTGACGTATTTTTTCAAAATCGGATGCAACGATTTCGTTCAAATTGTTTTAAAAATTGAATATTACTTAACCAAGCCATTGTCCCCAAAATGCAAGAATACTGTTTAACAATTTTCAAAAACTAAAACCCATCATGGGCTCACTTGTAGTGAATACAGGGTGTGGCAATCTTGAGTACCCCTAGCTGGAGTTACATCTAGTATTACGTTAGATCCTTCTCTGCCATCTTTCCTATCAGGTTTTTCTCGACCAACTGTTGATTTCTTCTGACCCTGACGTTATGAGACTGCTCAAGGGCTAAAATTTCTATTTTATGATCATGTTTTTAAGGGGATTATGACCAAGCTTGTTTTACGCCTTGAAACACCACACAAAATTTCTCATAAGAAACACATAAACTAATAAAAGAAATTCGAATCGGTGAAGGTTTTTGTCGAAGATGGATGGACGTTGAATGAGACTTTGAAGTTTGCTGAAGAAGAAATAGTTTAAACGCAGTGAGTTCCACAATTTTGGAATAAGAATCGGGGAAGGATTTATTGAAGATGGTTCTACGGTGAATGGGAATTTGAAGGTTCGCGGAAGAAGAAATCGTTTGTAGCCCATGTTCTGGGCATTAAACGGAAATATAGGAAGGTAGGTTACATTTCACCTTCCATTAAGTTGGATATATTAAAAAGAATGGACGCGTGGTTTACCAGGGATTTAACTTAACTAGAAACGTGCTCAACTAAAGGTTAAACATGTTCCATCACGCAGAGGTCCCTCTCACCATCTAACTAAATAACAGTAACCAGTAAACATTAATACAAGATAAACCATTTAAATGTTATACTTAATAATATAGCAGTAAAATGGCGGTCGAAGGGGTTACATGATTAGCAAGTCCTGCTTGGGCATATTCTTGTAATTAAGTCATATGACGCTAAATTCGGATGACATAAGTGAAGGCATTTCGGGGTCACTTTATCAGTCTTAGGAAGGCTTTGCCCCCTATTTTGTGAGAAACCGCGATAACAAAGAAACCACGTAAACGCTGAAAACTACTGGTCTCTTTGGTACATCCGCAAAACAGCCTATTCATTTAGTATTTCTCCAGACGAATATAAAGGGCGCGAAAAATAAGATAAATCGAATTAAAAATGTCAACATGTCAACAAATGGCGACTAGTTTAAAAAGTTTTTGCTAAACAAGGTAGACATTTTCAGATTTCAGTCCCACATTTAATGGTACTACGATGTTGAAGCGACATGCCTCACCGACGTCAACAAATAGTGATACACTATTACAAGGTTCATAAAAACTATGATAATAAAACTAATACAAGACCAAAGAAACCAACTTCTGAGGATCTGCATTACATTGTATGATAGCAGGATAAGTGACGTGATGGCGCACATCAAATTGTTTAATTTTTATTTTATTCTCTAAATCATCATCAAAAACACACAAATATTTATAAAGAAGTATATGATTATTTTTTATTTATTATTTTTAAATAGAACTTTAAATACAGTGCAGTTGTCTATTACATGAATGTTTGGAGGTGGTAAGGACATATTTTTAGTTTATGTTAACTTTAGAGAAACTTGGCTCAGGGTAGATGGGAAACGAAAGGGGTGTAAATATTTGACTGCGCCCTAGTTTGTCGCTCTGTTGAACTGACTCGTTTAAACGTTTCTAGACAACTATATATTGCAGTACTGCAGTCTTTACTGCACTCTGAGTTTTATGTTAGTATTTAGTTTGTAGAGTTAAATAACTTGGAATTTTTTTTTTTATTTTTAATCATTTTTATGTTTTTATGTACGTCAAATATACAGGGTTAAGCGAAAGACAGGAATCATAGAACGATGTTTAACACGGCGTTGAAAACACAGTGTGGGAAGAAAATGCGTTCACAGAAACAGGCTGTCTAAAATTAACATATTTTTATGTTTTTAAAAAAATTTTAAACATAAGTTTTATTATTTTTTAATTATCAACATTATATTCAGTTTTATTTTTTAATGAAAATCAATTCGAAAATGAAAAATCCATGTATCTTACACGAAGAGGGTTTGAAATCAAAGGGTAACGCTGTTTGGGCTGCCGTCACTAAGGATGGTATTTTATCGTGTAAGCTATCCCATCAGACAATGACTGGAGACAGATACGCAACAATATTAACTGATCACGTAGTTCCTCATCTTACTCAGCCGGATATGAGGGATGTTTTTTTCATGCTAATAGGGCTAAAGCAGTTTTACACCGTTACAGCACTTTCATGGACTGGCCTCCAAGATCCCCAGACTTGACGGTTTGCAAATTTTTCTTATGAGGCTTTTTGAAAGAAAAAGTTTATTCTCACCGTGTAGCAACAAAACGTGAATTAATGAGGCTGATTGAAAGAGGAATTATTACTGTTGATACCTAGGTAATTTTTCAAAACTTTTTTGTTTCGTTCCTATCACTGCATCAATTGGAATAAAGGTTACATTTGGATCTTTAATAATTTATTACTGTTATTTTTCTATACTTTTCTTTATTCATTTGTACATATTTTCATGTTATCTGTAAATCATAAATTTGTAAAGGTTATGCATATAAAATCATGTTTGTGTAAACATACCTTTATTTTGTTATTCCGCCATTTTGTTTTGATTGACCATAAAAAAATTAAACTCGAGGGTACTTTATTACATATCTATGTGACATAACTGTAAAGGGTTAGGTTTGTAGAATGATCCATATACGCGGCATAATAATTCAGAAATAGAGACTTCTTCATGGGACACTCTGTATTTCAGTATATTTTTTAAAAAATTCATTCAAAATACAAAATTTGATTTAACAAATGAATCAATTGTTATTGTAATCACCTCTTTAAAATATAACATCTGATAAAATGAATAACCCAATGGTTTTCTGTAATAATTTTGGTTCTTGTACTTTTCTTAAGATTTAAAAAACGAAATATTAAGTATTTTTTCTTTCCATTTTCTCGTAATTCAAATAAGTTTAAATATAAATTAAAAACAACTAAATATCATTACAAAATTTTAAAATGGCGTCCATCAACGATTTAACAAAATTATATTTGAAATCAAAATTTGTATTTGTCATTTGAAAAAGCAAGAACAAAAATACTTGTTAAAATAATATTTTTTTTAGAAAATCAAATAAAACAAATGCTGTACCTTCAATTATCCATTACATTTTTTACAGAATTTACCTGTATCTGCTCAAAACAATCTGCTTAAAAGCAGGTAGACATTATTTATCAGGAAAACGGGGTCAGAATACAGTATATTAAAAAAATCCAACTGCAGACACTCGCCGCTGGTGCAAGAAACAATTCACTCTAGGTTTCCTTATTGCAGCCTGCAACAATTGACTGGTGATATATACAGACATTGTGGTTCTGTCACTTGCAAATCTGCTTGAATAAGTAATTCCAAGTGATTACACCGTCTCTAACCTTAATTCCAAATATATTTTACTCTCTCTCTCTCTCTCTCTCTCTCTCTCTCTCTCTCTCTCTCTCTCTCTCCTTCTCTCTCTCTCTCTCCCTCTCTCCCTCCCTCCCTCCCTCCCTCCCCCCTTAAATGGATACCCCTTAATACCATTTAACATTTCCTAAAAGGTCTAAGAAACCAACTTTTGTGAATTACATTTAAAGACTCTACTAATATGCCATTGTATGATGGGGCTGGGTAAGTACATGATGACATCCATTTATTTTTGTGGAAATATTTGGAACAACGTTTCTATATTGAAATTCATAAATTTCCATTCAGTGCTATTGTGACATGTAATGGTTAGTGGCCGTAAAATAATAATAGAGGCAATCTGATGCTTACAATTAGTATGGTAATTTGAGAATTTGAATTATTCAATTATAATTAGAAAATGGAGGACAGAAGGGAGAGATGTAAAATATCCCATTTCACTCCACAAAACTGTGGCTAGGTCTATTAGAATATATAGATATCTCATCAATTCTAACACAATTAAACGAGACCCTTCTGTTTGTAGTGTTGTTTAGCGATAGTTTCTGATTTAAAATCAAAACAAAATTGTTACGCCCTTAGCCGTAAAAACGCGACGCAACTAAATAGCAATTCATAATTCCCCTAACCTGAGCCTTCGGTTGGTCTACTGGTTAGCACGAGTGAGAGATTCCAAAGTCGAACTTTGTACGGCTTAAAACTTTACGGTGTTGACCCAGCTTCGTGAGGTCAAATTAGGAAGCTACGATTAGTAGCGAACTCTGGTTGAGAAATCTACAACAACGGCGACGGGAATCTATACTTTACCCGACTGAAAAGAGCGACTAGGCTCTTCACGGACTCCCCCAACCAAATTTAAACTAACAATAACTAAAAGAATAATTAATAAATGACTATTCAATTTATTCCCTTAAATAACCAAATCTACAATTCAATAACAAGGTTATCACTATCAAAGTGTTCCATTGCTAAACTAGAACTAACATGTAAATCTATTATAACATAAATAGTGGCCTCCCATTGTATCAGTTACCAAATTCATGATTATTTTCTTTTAGGGTTAAGATATTTACTTTATCAATAGTTAGTGAAGTATAGCCATTAAGACCATAAAACAAACAAGTAGGGAAGCGCCATCGTGGTACGTACCCATCCCGTACAATGTAATTCAAGCAAAACCTCTAATTGTAATATCCAAAAGTTGGCAACCTAGGCCTTGTAAGAAACGTTGATTTCTATTGTTATATCAAAGGTTTTATCCAGTAAAGGTAAGTTTGTTTCAAATCATTGTTTACTAATCTCTTAGTCGGCTAGACACCTAGCGGGCTTCATAGATGTGTATATATTAATAAATAAGTCTCCACACTCGCTCCGCTTGTATCGGTGTCAAGGCCCTAGCGGTACATATGTGAAGAAACCACCACTCGCTATACTCATGTCGGCAACTTCACAAATATCACATTTTCTTGGGACATCAGAGTTCAAATTAAATTTCCGACAATAACTTCGCTATTTGTCGTCGCTAAGACGTAGGGTTAACATAATTACACGTAGAATTTAAATCCTCAAATTTGTATATTATACTGTAATAAAAAAATGAACAAAAAACTGGTTTAAACGGCAAAGAATGACCTTCCTAGTCAGCTATGTTACCGGTGTTGTCCTAGTGGCCACTGTGTTCCCTCTGAAGTGAGTGATGTTGTGAGGGTGTCTTTCACAATATTTGGACCTATTGTCCGTCGAGTACAATAAGCCGGGCATTCTATGATTTAGCTAAGCAACCAACCAATCAGAGAGACTGAAATAGAAATACATTAAAAGATATCTGTAACGGTTAACGTCAACGTATGGACAAGCAAATAACAACATAATTCTGAAAACAGTTTTATTTAATTCAGAAGACTCCATTAACAGAATTGATATTTCCGAAGAAAAAAATGTACTTTTATATTTAACACATCTTTTCCTGTATATGAGAAAGTTATGTCGTAATAAAAAGTTGATCAGATAGTAGTAATGTAATATAGATAAAGATACGTCATCCTGATGATATCCGACACGATACCGTAATGAGTAGGCAACCAATGCGTAAGGGTTGAATCGTAGTCGGATAGGAATTTGTTATATTTAATTAAAACATGAATTAATCCTATGCTAATGAAGTGTATTCATATCATGTCGTCTAATTATAGAATATGAATACAGCATTTTCATGCAAAATAATTATTTACATCTCTGTGAGCTAGTAATTAAATACAAAGCGTATTAAATTTAATTAAATATATTTTAATATAGGGTAATTTATATAGAAATAAAATCATTTCTATTATAAAAACAAAGTCACCTTGAACAAAAGGAGAACAAATAAAACAAACAAAACTGATAGAAATTAAAAGTCAAGTTTAAACTATAATACAAAATGATATTGGCAAAAAAAATCTTATAGCGCCTGCTAACGACCGATACGCCGCAATACAGTAATGTTACTATAGTTACGCGTAATTCCGGCGTTACAAGGAAAACTAATATAATTGTTATTAGTGGTTCTTTCCTGTTAAATTTGAATATTTATGAATTAAACCACAATAATACAAAGGTCAAGGTTTATTTTTATTTTTTCTAACAACTGTTTTTAACACTTAGGTTTGAGTTGAAAATTTTCAAATTGAATTAAATTTTGTTCAAAAAAGATGGGATAACTTTGAAGATACTGAATACAATGTTCCAATAAAAACTAAATATTTAAATTCCACAAGTACTGTACACTAACAAATCGACGTCTCAACGACTAACTCATCGTCTGCAGCTTTAACTCGTGCAAAACGTTTAACACACAAAGGTGAGTTTCTTTTCTTTTGGTCATCAATGCCTAGATAAGAAAAGGGCGTAAAATAGAATGAAATAGACACTTCTATTCCTCGAACACTCTAAAAGTGTCGAGATCTGAAGAAAAGAAGAGTTGGAAAGCTGAAAAATATGGAGCTAACCCAAGACTACTTAAAAATAGGTGTAGATCAAACTAAGATACATCGTGATTGCCTCACAACGGGAGGCCTAGAGGGGACAAATTACTAATTATAACGTTCAGCAGAAATATCCAACGACCACAATTCTATCAGTTTTGAGAAATTTTAAATTGATTTATTTTGGTCTTTTAACAGGCACTATTTTGAGAGTTCATAAAATGTAAAAGGAGTTACGAAATCTGAATTAATGTGTAGATTACAACTCGGTGGACAACAACGGTCCCATTGAACCCACTTTAAGGAAGTTAAAAATAATATTTAAAAAAAAATAAAATTCCGCCATTCCCTATATACAGTGATAGTTTTATCTCTGCCACCATTGGATCCCGTGAATTATTGATCTGTCGAAAACTGTAAATGGGGAACCAATATGGCGGCCTTCTTTAAAACTTCTTATGGAACTCTCTATATTACAAAAAAAATTATTATTTGTAAAAGTTTGAAGTTTACAAATATTTATTTGTGATTCATTTTTGGTAGGCGATTTTTCTTATTTTCCGTCGTTGAATCAAATAAAAGTTTAATCAAAAATAGTATAGAAATTGTAAACACCAACGAAGGACTAAACGTATAATAAATATTTTGTTGAACACATAAAAATTAACTAAATCAGAAATTAAATAGACAAAAAAAATCATACTCGTATGGTATGAAAACTTGATCAGCCATTATTAGCCCTGCATTGTTGAGTACACAACAGATAGTTTCCTAAGCTTTAATGAAATCTATGTGGAAGTGTGCGGTTGGTTCATTACATGTAGAAATGAAACCTACAAATCGGTATCTTTTTTAGTGTTATAGAACATCATAAGGCCGCCATTTTTGACGTTTTCAATTTGGTTTTTACTGAATTTCAATAGGATTTTGTAGGAGTATACTTTTGAGGCCGGCATCGTGCTTACGTACAATGACAACAACGACAGAAGGACGGCATAAGGAAAATAACTTTATCGGTTTCCTGAGTTATTCGTGGAATTGATATTTTTTATAAACTTAATTTCACCACTTGAAAAAATGACAAATAAAAAAGCAATACACTTTGAAATAAACACAGATAAATTAAATAAACAAACATGCAGTACAATTGTCCAATTCTAAAATTTGCATAACGCTATGGATGTGCGAACGGGAATGGAACTAAATTAATTAAACTGTAAAAAGACAACTACTTTAATTGAAATTGTTTAGATTTAAAATGATAGCGACTTCATCGTTCTATCAACAGGGATATGAAGCCACAAAACTAAACATAATTTGCAAAAGTGTTTTGTGAATGGGAGACGAAGTTCTCAGCTGAATGGAAAATCTGTTGCGCTCCTGTTGGAAGAGTTCCAAACAATCTCCATGATTTAGGGGAATATCTCTCTCTCTGTCTCTCTCATACTCAATTAAATTAAGAGAATTTGTTTGGTAACATTTCATACTATCGGAAGAATGATATCATCTTGTTCATTTGATTTCTATTTACTGTTTCATCATGCTAAAGTATTTGTTACAATAATTACTAAATACAATGAATTTTTGATGTAACGATCTAACACTATCTTCTCCGGATGGATCATGAAATTTATAACGATATTTTCTCAAATGAGTCTAATGAATTGATAAAATGTATATACAAAATGATTTATATATCTATAATAAAGCCAATAAAAACCAAATATGATGCAAACAGAAACTTTTTAGATCTTATTTGATTCTTAAGGCTTAAAATAAAAGAAATAAAAAATGGAGATAAAAATTATCAGACTTCAAAAATGATATATGGTTTTTGTAAATAACTCTGTTTATCTTTCAAGCTACAGAGTGAGTTTAAAAACACAAACTAGCCGACAGTCGGGGAAACGAAGCGTTTCTAGACCTTTGTTTATATGGTCTTTTAATCATCCTGTATATAAATAAATACCTCTGGTCATATGAAACAAATAGAATTTTGTTGAAATCTCCTCTATCTATTATACTTTCATGACTCATATTTACAGTCGGGTAATGTGTGTTTAACACAATCAAATTCCCGTCGCTGTTGTTCCAGCTTTCTCAACCAGAGTTCTTTACTAATTGTAGCTTCTCACAAGAAGGGTGATCTCTCATAAGGAGAACGTCTTCTTACAGTGAAGGAGTCTTCTTACAGGAAGGCGTCTTCTACAGTGAGGGCAACCTCTCAGAGGGAGGGGGTTCTCATACAGTGATGGCATCATCTCACAGTGAAGGCATACTCTCACAGTGAGGGTGTCCTCTCACAGGGAGGGGGGTCTCTCACAGTGAGGACATCATCTTACAGTGAAGGCATACTCTCACAGTGAGGGTGTCCTCTCACAGGGAGGGGGGTCTCTCACAGTGAAGGCATCCTCTCACAGGGAGGGGGTTCTCATACAGTGATGGCATCATCTCACAGTGAAGGCATACTCTCACAGTGAGGGTGTCCTCTCACAGGGAGGGGGGTCTCTCACAGTGAAGGCATCCTCTCACAGGGAGGGGGTTCTCATACAGTGATGGCATCATCTCACAGTGAAGGCATACTCTCACAGTGAGGGTGTCCTCTCACAGGGAGGGGGGTCTCTCACAGTGAGGACATCATCTTACAGTGAAGGCATACTCTCACAGTGAGGGTGTCCTCTCACAGGGAGGGGGGTCTCTCACAGTGAAGGCATCCTCTCACAGGGAGGGGGTTCTCATACAGTGATGGCATCATCTCACAGTGAAGGCATACTCTCACAGTGAGGGTGTCCTCTCACAGGGAGGGGGGTCTCTCACAGTGAAGGCATCCTCTCACAGGGAGGGGGGTCTCTCACAGTGAGGACATCATCTTACAGTGAAGGCATACTCTCACAGTGAGGGTGTCCTCTCACAGGGAGGGGGGTCTCTCACAGTGAAGGCATCCTCTCACAGGGAGGGGGTTCTCATACAGTGATGGCATCATCTCACAGTGAAGGCATACTCTCACAGTGATGGTGTCCTCTCACAGGGAGGGGGGTCTCTCACAGTGAAGGCATCCTCTCACAGGGAGGGGGGTCTCTCACAGTGAAGGCATCCTCTCACAGGGAGGGGGGTCTCATACAGTGAGGGCATCATCTCACAGTGAAGGCATACTCTCACAGTGAGGGTGTCCTCTCACAGGGAGGGGGGTCTCTCACAGTGAAGGCATCCTCTCACAGGGAGGGGGTTCTCATACAGTGATGGCATCATCTCACAGTGAAGGCATACTCTCACAGTGAGGGTGTCCTCTCACAGGGAGGGGGGTCTCTCACAGTGAAGGCATCCTCTCACAGGGAGGGGGTTCTCATACAGTGATGGCATCATCTCACAGTGAAGGCATACTCTCACAGTGAGGGTGTCCTCTCACAGGGAGGGGGGTCTCTCACAGTGAGGACATCATCTTACAGTGAAGGCATCCTCTCACAGTGAAGGCATACTCTCACAGTGAAGGCATCCTCTCACAGGGAGGGTGTTCTCTCACAGTGAAGGCATCCTCTCACAGTGAAGGCATACTCTCACAGGGAGGGTGTTCTCTCACAGTGAGGACATCATCTTACAGTGAAGGCATCCTCTCACAGGGAGGGGGGTCTCATACAGTGAGGGCGTTCTCTCACAAGGAGGGCGTCCTCTTACGAACATAAATATTATAATGAGCACAACCTTCCTGTAAGTAGTAATAGAGACCAGCAAACTTTAATTTTTTAATGGTAAATAAAAAATGTTGAGCAATATTAATTCTAAAACTTTTATTAATCTCTAGATAGTGATTTTTTTTTAACACATGACACAATGATGGATCATCTACGATTAATCAAGCGCAGCGGTTTTTTTCAATCTACTTACGTCACTAACAATTTTAGAAAAGCTAATATTCATACAAGTTTCTTATTTAAAATATTGTTTTTCTATAATATACTTGCTCATTCAGAAGTTCAAATAAGATTTAAATAAACTGTGTAAAAACATTGCATAAACTTTCTCACTCGCCCATCCCCAAATAGAAATAAAAACCAACAAAACGGCAGTTTGGTAGTTGTCAATAAACAAGTGAAAATTAACCATGGATGACATACTTCGAAGGGAAACCTGCATAACTAATTTCGTTCAAAATCGCAGATTTCGTTCAATATATAACACAAGGATAACAAACACACATAGTGATTTTTTTTTTTTTTTTTTTGGGCTCTATTGGTATACATGTATAATATTGGTACTATAATTTTCTGTGGTTATTGTTTTATTCCTGTAATGTATTAAATCAGGGATTGTATATAATGTATAGGCATTATATAAATTGCCTAAAGTTGGCAGGCAAAGAATGAAATCAAGCAAAATATTTCATATTTTGTCCAGGGTTCTATAAATTGCCCGCAGACAGAGTTTGGAATACAGGGTTTTCCATGGATTTTAGATTAGGTTGTGTTGGGTTAGGTTTATTTACTTGTGTAAATATTTAGCACATACACGACCTATTTCTCCATTATTTTTTATATTCTAAATAAATAATTATCCGATCGATATGTTCTTTAATACTTTACCTGAAGAGCAGTAGACATTTTACAAAGTGACTAATTATCTAACAAAATTACTTTGTTTTATATTTTGCCAAAAATGTGTACCCGTTATAGAGAATCCCTGAATTTTATACATTGCCGTTAACATATACACTACCTAGATTATGCTAATTAAATAGCCTATTTAACTTGATACAACAATGAGAAATAAGGAAAATCGTTTCCCAAAACTCCAATTAATTTTAAATTTTGGAACATTAAAGCGCCTTCAACTCCTAAACTAGTGGATTTATCAAAAAATACCCAAGAATAAAAAGCCTTAAAATGCGGTATCAAATCCGAAAACACCATAAAAATATTTTAAAATGGCTGCCATTTTTCAAAGCTTGTTAAACGGGAGTTGTAAAAATTATCAAGGATCACCCTTTTAAAGTTTTTCATAGGTTGAATAATTCACGATAAAATGATCACCCTGTATATGTACAGCATTTCTCGTGAATCATCAACTAGTATAAAGAACATTATTAATTTATCTTTTCAAAAGTCTATTAAGACAAAAAATATATTATACTAAATCTGATATACAAATGTGTACTACTTACAAGCAGAAAACAATCACAGTGTTAATTCAGCTTACCTGTAAAGAAATTAAAATAATTATTAAAAAAGTTGTAAATTAACAAAAACTAAAGGTACATAAACGAAGAATATTATAAAAGTTAAATATTTGTACAAAGGATGTATTTATACAGATAATTATAATTCATAGTTCAATATGTACGTACGACGTAATAAAAGTAAAAATAATCCTAAACGTTAATAAAACACTGGACAGATTTTTATGAATCTTGTTTATATTGTCACATATTTGTATTACATATATAGAAAGTATTGCGATTGGAGAAATTTTTGTGAGTATACCAAAACCGACCATGAAAGCTGTTGATTTCTTTTTTTCCCAAAATTCCCATAACTGTAATATTAATTGCAATTTTTTTAAATAAACACAGTTTAATCCGACATTTGTGTATATAAAACTAATATACGACGTTTCGTGAGTATAAATCAACTCTCGTTTGTACGCTCGAACAGTTTTTTTAAAATTGAATCTAAAAACACACTAAATTAGATACAAATTGACAGACTTCAATTCTCCATGTAATGGTACCAACTACACCTTTCTAACGATGATAAACGGCGAAGTTTTGTCAAAAATAAAATTTCGACTTCGAAAGAAAATGTGATTCTCGTATTTGGAGACCCGTACAGGCGTATCCGACTTCAAGAAAGAAGTGATATACACAACTAGGAGGTTCATAAAAATTCACCACACTCCTTGATCTACCAATATAATTTAATATTTCCTAAAGTGCCCAAGGAATCAGCTTTCATTTAGAGGATCAGTTTGTATTACACTGTGGCTGGGTAAGTATCATAATGTTAAATGTCGGCCGTTTCAAACGGATTTTTCGGTAGTACAGTTTTATCGTCTCGTCCTATCAGCATATCAATTAATTTGCGAAACGAACCGTTGTCCTTTTGATAGCAAGCGTGACAGGATTTGACCGAATTAAATTTCCAAGAACAAACAACCGCTTTCATTGATGATGTCTCAAGGCAGTGTATGTGATACGAGTCATTAATACGAGTTGTATGTTCCGTTGTAGAGAGATATCGACTAAGCACTCGAATTGGCCTTGATTAGGCGGGTTTAATGTTTGAATTGAAAGCAATTATACAGGTGTGCTACTTGTGGAATACTAAATATCCCTACGCGTAACGCATACATTGCGGCTCGCGGCCTTTACCTAGTTACGATTTGGTTTGGCGGATTTGAAATCGATTCGTAAAGGTATGAGGAAGAGAACAAAATACGGATTTATAAATGTTTGTGGTTTTGCTTGTTTTAGATCCTTCTATAGCAAAACTACGTCTCGTAAGAAAATAAAAATTAAATTTCCTTAAACTTTGGTAATAATAAATTTCAAAATAATAAAAATACAAAACTTTCCATATCAGGAGTTATCGGTTAAAAAGAAAAGAAGAAAATAATACAAAAATATAGAATTGACGACGTCATAAAAATAGAATTTTAAAATCGGGTCAAGGGGATGAAATGTACATAGATTTTGTCCATAGCCCTGTAGTCGATTGCAATGTAATGGAAAATCACAGTTCGCCGATAACTTCGGAAAACAAAACGTTCTTTCCCAGTTGAAAATACTACCTTTTAAGATGTAATGTGACGTTGTTTAGTTGATAAGTATAACTATATAAACAAAACATGATCCACCATTGAAAACATCAAAATTTTATGTGTCGCAAATAATTTACACATTAATATACACTTTTGGCAGTATTTTAAAAAAGGCAAATTTCCGTCCATGTTTCAAGAACAGTGATTGTTACAAGTGTGCCAGCTGTTTTAGTTAAAAGTTTTTTTTTTTTTTTATACAGTATTTATTTATTTTTATTTTAAAGGTTGAATGGCAACTCCCCTAAACTTGTTGTGTTATATTTATATTTGGGAGTTTTTTTAAATTTTGACACCATCAGCCATTTTACCAAAATGGCGGTCAACTTTAAAATTTCCCATATAAATTCATATTTTGTATGATAGTTTCAATTAATACGATCGCATATCCGGTATGCCTACAGTACAGCTCTAGACAGTAGGGCATACCGGATATGCGATCGTTTTAATGTGTGATGTAATGTATGTATTTATTTTAGATGCATGTGAAACTATGTGATTAAGTGTTAAGTGCTCATGACAACGGAGTGACTCCTCCTGAAAACTTGATAATGGCAGAATAGCCGAAACGGCCGTCGTTTAAATAACGCTACTCTTGACTATTGGTGACGGTAAGTTTCCTATTACAGTATATTCATTTATAACAATAGTCGGTATGGCAAAAAACATAAATTGTATATTTTTTAGTCTCAACATGACGAAAATTTTATCAAAAGTCCTCATGGGTACACTTTTCTTACACCTGGTGACAATACTGTTTAATAAGTGTACAGAAGGAATGAGTTTCAAGAATTCCACGAGCAGCAAACTTCATCCAGTTCTTGTAGACAATCTTAATAACAACTTATATTTTACATGTGTTACGTACTGTTATTGCGTTATCAATAAACAGTTGTTTTCTACCAAACATCTGTTATCAATCGAGCAGAGTGATTATTGATATCAAGTACAGTCAAAACATAATTATTCTGTTTCTAACGTCGCATATTATTGAATGATAATATTCACATTATATGACCTAAGTTTTTCAAGATAGATTTATTTATTTATAATTTGGTGTAATTAAAATTAAATAAAAAATAAAAATAACAGTTTACAGAGTAAATAGTCGTTATGTGAATGGAAGCACATAGCCTCGTGGAGATTGTTATAAATCTACCGGGAGCTTCGTTATGATATCTCCACAAAGTTAATTATTACAAGACGATATGAAACTTCCCATAGTATCTACTTATATCTACCATTGTTTTCCCTTGTTTCTAGGTTTCCTTACTGTTTAAAAGCATAAAACCATTTAGTCATCATCACCTTATAAAAAAAAGGGGAAAAGAACATTAAATATCTCTAGCACTCGAATACTCTAGTATAGTCAGGTTCGGAAGAGAACAATTCAAAAGAGACCTGATGGGTAGATCAAAGAGAGGGGTCTAACCCACGACTACATCAAAAAATGTAAAGATCCAGCTAGGTCCCAAGGGATATCCAAACCCGTATTCATTAAATTGAGCCCCTGAGGGTACCCTCCCTCATTCTGACCTAACCTCCTCTATTCGGTGCCTAAGTCGGACTGTTGGTTCAGTTCTTTTACTTTCATTTCCATAAATCAGCTTTTCATTTCTTGACCCAAAATGTCTACGACCACTTCATTACATTTCCAATCAATCTCTTCTCGTTTTACCTACAACTCTTCTCAATAATTTCATTTCTGGTTTTCCCCCAAGTGAACGTCCAGAAGTAGACGTTTAATTTGAAATTACCCACCGTTTTTACTATCTCATGCTGCGGCATTCTTTCGCCCGTGCATTGTTGCGTCGACTTTGAAGTTTTCCGTAGCCTTGAAGTGTTCCGTAGCCTCGCCTATGAAGTCGCTCGTGCACTTTACCGTCGCCTCCACAGTGTTGCGTCGGGCGTCGCCTGTTCTGTATTCCTTAATATATGCAGTGTTCTATCGCCTCTAGATTATTTCGTCGCTTCGCCTGTCCAGGGTTATATTGGACCGAAACTACGATCTTAAGAGCGTCTACACCATATAGTATTACATAGGGGAAAAAATGCCAAATTATTATACAACCGATCGATGGATATTTAATGGTCTCAGGTTCAGGTATTTCATGGCGCTCATTTAAAGTACGCACGGGCGTTGGCAATCCCGAGAGACGTAACTGTATATACACCTTTTCCCATCTAGTTTTAGTTTAGATACTTCTTTTTCATCTTGCTATCAGATCTCTCTTGACCAAATCTTATTCTCTTCCGAGCCTGACGCTATTAGAGTATTCTATGAATTTATTTTATGGTGAAGATGACAGAGAGATTTTCACCTTTAAAAACAAGAAATCAAACACGATGAGGAAGGTCGCAATAATACAAGTTCGTTGATACGAACATCCTTATTTATAAATAACTGATTATATCAACATCTATTTCCAAAGCAAAAGAGATACAAATAGTATTCACAGGAAGTTAGTCGGTAATTACAGGTATAAAAAACAAAACAAAACTGATTTGGAAACGAGTACTTATTAATTCGCTATAAAGTGAACGTCGAGTCCTTGGCCTTGTAAATACTTCCTAGTCGAAATCATCTTCATCTTGCCTAATAATTTAATTTATATCCTCACTGAAAGTAATATCTGAGATTATTCCTGTCAGCCATGATGATTCGCTATTCCACGTTCAATTACATTCGCGACCGGCTGTAATGTAAATTAGTCTTAATAACACCATGCACATATCTAACAATTTGTGTTTATTTCAGCGAGAATTTGTAACAACTATTCCTTAATGCTGCAGAGAAAACAAGATGGAACAGAGAAATAAATTAGACAGTTTGAGGTAAATCCACTAATTGACAGCCAAGATTTTTGTTATTATAATTTTAACCCCTGCAGTCATCATCGCCAAAAGAAAAAGAAAAAAACCAAATAAAATATAGACCCATAGTGGACGAAGACTTTAATAGCGTCAAGGTAGGAAGAAAACGAGAGTCCAAATTAAAATGGGGTGGACAGAAGGTTAATAAAATGACAGAAGAATCCTGAGACAAGTATTGGAATCAAAACCATTTCGTAAAAAAAAAAAGCAAACAGATGGAAGGTGCAGTGAAGCGTGAAAAGAAAAGATAAATAAACGATGTAAAAATATTGCACCAACTTTCTCTCACAAAAGACAAACAGACCTCCTCCTCCCCCCCCCCAATTTATATATGAATTACCTACTCGTGAAGGAAAAAAATTAGCCTATATTTTTCTAGAATTTTGTCCCTGCATTTGTTTTTGGTTATGGTCAAGATTTGGCCACGTAATTAATTTGATCAAAAGCTATTTGGATGTGGACGGGGGAAATATACATAATTCCAGAACCTTGAGGCTCCGGAGACTTCAAAACGGATATTTTCGTGAAAAACTTGACAATTGTTTTTTACCAATCAAATAATTTTCTCTTCACTTCGTAAAATAATAAGAAAAAGAAAAAGAAATTAAAAGATTACAAAGGACCGGGAATGTTTTCCAAGAAACGGCCCCACTATTAGCAAGAAGAGATTTTATGAAACGTGATTATGGAACGATATCTGTCTTTACGATAAAACCCTGAACTAATTTAGAATGTGGGTATATTTTGGTAGTTTCTTTAGGATTTTTAATACTTTTGGGTTATAACTAAAATCTAGAAGTGCTATAGCGAGACCAAAACACAAAAATTTCATTTTCAAAAAATAACATATAACCATTCTGATCAAATGCAAAACCATATTTCAATATCGACTGAAACAATGTTGATGAAACGTAAAAATTTAAGATCAAAACTAATTTAATTTTTAGGTTAGATTTTCGTGAAGTCTAATTAACCCTAAAATATAAGAATCAAATTTCAAAAATAGCCAAAACAAAGACTATTGTCGAATTCTCATGAGGTCAAGGTTTAACTTAAATTTAATATAAAAAGATTATTTTAAAAATAAATTAACTAATTTAATCTTTACCGAGGTCAAGGTCATGTTGGAGGTCAAAAGTACGAAACAATGATGGATTTTTTGATATTTATGTATAAAAAACAAGGAAGATCTAGCAGAGACGCCATTGATTTTATGCTAATAAAAGTAGTTAGATGGCGAAGAATTTTCTAACAATGACTTCATTGAATTTTAAAAGAAACAGTTTAAACCATTTTGATGAATTTGAATACGTAATTATGCACGAAAATGTAATTTACGAAGAATTTAGGGAGTATCAGAGTAACAAAATAGCTTTATGTACAAGTACAATACCTTTACTGTTTAAGCAGTTTTAGGTTTGAGATCTATTTTTAAAATATAAATTTAGTTTTAGCTTACTAGGTCTTAGGATACAACGCTTAGTTGATTTTTTTTGATTTTTTTATAACGAGAGTTGATTATACTCTCGTAACGTCGTGTATTAGTTTTTATATACACAAATGATTGCAACAGTCCGATTAAAGCACAAATAAAATCACCCATTTTAAAATGGCAGTACAAGTTATATATGTTACTACAAACTTTGAATTTCGGGTTCTTCCATGTTTATATAAAAAATACAAAATCGGTACGAAATAACTTAATTTCAAAACAATAAAAGTCCCATAGCCTTGACATTAAACAAAACGGTAAATGTACAAGTCGGCGATGTAATTCATTGCGTGTGTTGCAGCCTAACATCGGCAAATCTAACCTTACATAGCCTAATGAAACTTGATAACAACCACGTCCGACTTTACGTGAAGGACAAACCACTCCACTTAATCTAGACTATTTGTAAATAACAACATTAGTAATCTACTAAATATTAGATAACATCATTTTATTAACGTTTAAATCCTTTAGCGTCTTCGTGGAACAGGCATCTACAAAGTCCTCAATCTACGATTATCTGGGGGGAGGATCTCAGGCTCAGTCCAGCCGTCCGCATCCAATTCCCTTTCAACAGTCCTTCACAGTGTTATTTTTGACCTTCTTTCCTACTCCTTTGGTAACAATACTATCTTGTAACCGATCCAACACTATGGGGTATTTGCTGCTCCTTCGTGGTCATCCAGAGGACTTCATTGCAAATTTGTTTCGGCCACCACAATCCCGTGAAGTTTCGTAGAAATTTATTTATAAGGTTTGCAGTTTGCACGTAATCTTAGAGATAACTTTCCAAGTTTGACAGTCGATTCAAAACAGATATATCCATAGAACCAGACATCATTTTTTTGACCCATCACATAATTTTCTCGTAATATGTAAGAAAATAAACAAAAATCATTCAAACATAACCTAAATATTACAATAATATCAACAATAGAAATGGAGATGGTTAGTTTTTTAGTCAAGCTTAACAAGTAAACTGGATAATTATTAATTGAATATGAATTTAGATCAAAATAATGCTCACAAAAATTGAAAATGCCGGCTATTTGTAGTAGTTTTGAGGTAATATTTATCTAGGTTTTACAAAACTTATGTCTCACTAAAATCTCAAGGTCAAAAACGGAAATACAAAACAAAATAGATTTATTTCATGTCATGCTCAATATATTTACTCAAGGTCAAGCCGGCAAAAAAATGGATATACAAAACAAAAATCGTGGCCTCTGAGATCACAATATCACATTAATGTCATGTTTTGAATTGACTACATTTTGTAAAATGTGTGGTTTATTTTATTTAACACTACTATAGCAATGGGTATAGACCGCCTTTCCCTATTTTTCCTCAGCTATAATGATTTTTCGGTAGCATTCGTCTTACAGCCATAAACTGTAACAAAATGATGCAAAAACATTCCACAAACCAAATAAAAACGAAACAGAACTAATCGTCACCAAAAACCGCTATCGATGGACCAACACCTTTTTTAATCTACACTTGGTTTAGACCCCTTTCTTTAATCTTTCCTATTAGGTTACTAATGACCAACTCTTGTTTTCTTCAGAAAGAACTATTTATTAGAAATTATTTTCTTCCCTTTTCTATAAGGCGATGAAGACACAGAAATTTTCTCCTTTTTAGCAACAAGGAAAACAAAAGCAAAAATCGTAACGTCTATGCATGCATGCATCATCTCCAGGCATATATAAAGTTATAATTTTGGAAATAGATAGTTAAATTAACATAGATTCACAGAACACACGCACTACTAACAGCAACAGCACAAACCGTACACAATACCTGATACACAAACTTCTGTAGCTAACGTAAAAAAAATGTACAATTCAAAAACTTTAATTGTTGATCAGCTGTTATTACTGTATTGTCAACTTTTACTTAAAATTTATATGAAAAATGTAGTAATTGTTTTAACTTTATTAGACAATTATTATGTATTAACTTTACTTATTTACTTTTTTGGTGTTGTAGACAAAATTACCAAGAAATTAAATTTCTATTTTTGTCGATAACTCGGTTATTTTTTGAACTACAAAAAAAAATAAAACAAACATTCAAGTAAGAAAATATTTTGTCTTGTGTAGATTTGGTTTTTAAGATATCAGAAGTTAATGATTCTTAAAACATCGGCTATTTGGAAAATATTTTAAATATTTTTTTTCCCTTTTTGGTGTACATTTAAACTGTTACATTGCGAATACATACACAAAATATACAATATATACATTTCCAAAGTTTTAACGGTTTTTATAAAAAACAAAATGAAGCTATCCGGATATGTATTGTATGAACTTTTTCTTTGTTTTATTTCTTGTAGAATGACCTCTGAGAATGCAGGAAGAACTTAATGAAACACCCTGTATAAACTGTTTACACATATTTTTTACCTGTGGTTTTTACTTGTTTGCATGGCCGAGCGTAAACTTTTAATAACTGGAAAATGATATTTACACAAAGACGAAAATTTGTTTTAAATCACAAAAATCAGACGAAATATTTTGCCTTTTTTGATATTATCCAGCTAACTTTCCTCGACTGTAAGACATTTAGGGTGATATAATGATTTTGCACAATTTATATATCCATGTACTTTAAAGGAATTGTTTCAAAAATATGCTCAATTTTTTTCATACAGCTCAATATCGCTTGTCGTTTTCACGAGAATAAAATAAAGTCCACAAAAAATAACATTCGAGGAGGGAAATAAATTCCATTTCTAAGAGTCTGTTGTCATATCCAATCCAGTTTCAATGTATGGATGTAAATAACCCTAGGCGTTGTACGTTGTATGAAGGGATATTTCAACCCCTATCTAGTATTTTAATTATAGTAATGCATTTCGTTAATAAACATTCAATCATTCTGGAATACTTTTTATTACATTATTGTTACATTACGTAACACAATCAAATAATTCCATTTGGAGTGGTTTAATTATATAACGGTTGATTTATTGTCCTAATTTTATTGTATATCAATCAAGTTTTTATTTATTTAATGTATTAGTCATGTGCTTGGGTTATTATGGTCAATAATATCTGATAAGTTATATTATATTGGAGGCAAACAAATTTTTAAATAGAAATGAGATTTATAAAAATAAATATATTTAGTTTATATATATATATATATTACTATGTGGAAAGATCTTTTAATAAAAAATCTTTGAATTTAACCATTACAAACAGCGAGAGAAAGAGTTCGAACAGTATTTCAAATAGTTCAAAATTTCTTAACAAACCAGTATTTGAAATAATTCAAAAATGTTTAACAAATGAAATGAATATGCAAAAAGATGCATAAAATTTTCACACATGAACGTACAAAACTAAATACCAATAAACCTTAAATTTTACAACAAATTTAAAATTCTTTATTTTACCTATATTCGTAATATAAGGTAGGTTAGGTTGATCGGGTCGACCTCCGTTTTTGACTACTCTTCACGTTAGACCTTGGGGAATAAAAATCCATCCTTGTCGTCTGTACGTAAGCACAATAGCGGCCACGAAAATAAAGAAGAAAATGAAATTTGGTGTAGAGAACTAGCAGTGAATTATATTCATGTAGCAACCTACTGAAAATCAGAAAAATCGAATTTAAAATGTCAAAATAGCAGCCATTTGTATATGAGAGATAATAAATCTGTAAAAACGGTATCCTCAGTTAGGATAATATTGTTTTTAAGGTCCACTCTGTGCATATATCATCGGATAAGCAGCTTTGCAGTTTTGTTGAAATTTAACTTTTCTTATATGGATGGCGAAGTTAGATAATGTAAATTAAAACGTAAAACACCTTGTGAGAATTATAAAATATAGTAAATTGTGCGGTGCACAGAAACATACAAAATATAATGGTCAAGATTGAGCTAAAACCACACGACTTAGAGTCCCTTTAGTATATATGAATAGTTCTGTTATTTTATAAAGTCGAAGTCTTTTAAGCAGCAGTTTAAATTGTACACAGAGTCGCGTGTGAAATTATAGGGATCCTTGGTTTTACATACGGACCAAAGGAAAATCAATTAACATCTTACAAAAACTGCATTTAAAACTTATAGCTACGCATTTCTATAAATTTAGCTGTGCTGTTAAATAAAGTTGTATTCGTCATACAAAAAAAAACTATAATATAGGATTCGTCACTGCAATTTAATTTCATATCTATGTCAATTTTCAGATTTGTAGGTCACGCCGTGTTCAAAAGAGAGAGAGAGAGGGCATGATATCTACACTTTAAATTAATATAAGCACTGATACCGTCAACATATTAATTTTTTCGTCAAATAAACATACATATTCGTAATCAGAAAAACCTCTAGTTTTATGTGATATCCCATAAATATTTCCAAAATATTTCATCTCGATACTGTTTGGCCCTAACTACACCAAGGTCATTTTTTGTTATCGTTATATTTTTTTCTATATGTGGAGAAATACAAAGAATATAATTGCAAAGCTTGAAATATATAGGATTTATCGTCTTGTCAGTGTAGACTGGTTGCGATTTACAGACAAACATACAGGACACGAGTGTGAAATTACACGGGTCTTTGGTTTACCTACGGACTCTAAAAAAGTCAAAATCTAAGTACATGTCGTAAAACCTTACGCTGCCAATATACTAAAATTTTGACTTTCTAATCAAATCCTTCAGATATTACATTTTTAAGGAAACCGATTTTATGATTACTATTTATTGGATATATAGTTTTGTAACATCGATGAATCTGTAACACTAATAGTAACCCTCTCATACTCTGAATTCTCTTGATTCAATGAAAACAAGGAACAAATCACTCTTCTTCCTCACAGTATACTTTCTCTCAATTAAGACATTCATGCACACCTCCACATCGGGAGACGCACAGAAGGACAAGGTTTATGGCTTCAAGACCAATCTGAAACGCTTACTGCAACACTAATCGAATCATCAAGTTCAACCTTCACCTGTAAATGCTTTTATAATGGACGCTTCAAATTTAAAAGTCGCCACGCAGCTGATACACTGCCAATTACTGCGTTTTGTCTTTTTAGTGACAACATAAAAAATCATTTATTTTCTTTGTTGTTTAAAGCTGAAAAAAAAATCATTTATTTTCTTTGTTGTTTAAAGCTGAAAAACCTTTCAGTTATAATCGCATTAAAAAAATAATAATAATAATAGAGAGAACACAAAATAAAGACCCCTAGCCCGTTTTAACAAATTTTGGTTCTGTGTATATGAAAGTTCATTATTTATTTTCTATGACAGGAGGGTTTTATTATCTACTTTACTTCCACTAACTACCAGGTAGAACTAAAGTGAGTGATAACACTAAGTTATAAATTTACATAAATTCAACTATAATACATTCAAAGAATTACATCATATCCTTGCGTTACCTCTGCAATTAGATAAAATTACGTCAGACAAGTAAATTATAGTTTACCATCTATTTTGTTTGATTGATGACCATAAATTATCAAGATGTCCAGTAATGTTTTTAAGTGTTAAAGATTCATACTACGATTGAAATTGTACAAAAAACTGTGCCACCCAGAAGGTTTCCTAACCTAACCTAATTCATACAAAATATATGAATACAACATTATTGTTCTGGAACCGAATATAAATTGATGTCCTTCCAGAAGGTGTCAAACAGATCTTCATTGTTTCTACGACGCCACATGAATTCACATAAGTACGAATCTAACAAATCTCTACTGGTTCTACATTCTTTCTGTTCCTGGTAAAATACTGTCCTTAATACACGCCAACAACGTTCTGTCAGATCAGGTACTGTCTGTTCTATTTATGGCAATAGAAAATTGTTTACGAGTGGCGGTCCTCTTCTTGAAATGTTTCGATATGACTGAAAACGAGCTAAGGTTGTAAACGTATAATGGAAGAAAATACACAATTTTTAAAGACAAGCACTTTATTTGTAATGAAAGACGTTTCAATCTTTAGTCGTCATCGAAACGTCGTCTTGGTGCAAATAAAACTAGTCTTGAACATTAATTCTAATTTAGTGATTGAAGTTTCTAAATGTGTTATCCTTATCAAGTGTATGAAGTTTGATTGAATTTGCTCACTTATGGTTTAGGTAAGCACATTTTGGTTATATCTCCAAACTCTTTTCTCCCTTCCTCCTTAAGTTACAAAGGTAACTATTGTCAAATAATATCAAAGGATTTTTTTTATCTAAATTGTATTCACCGACATTAAAAGCCATATTAGACTAATTTATGAAATAAAGTTTGTAAGAATGTTCCATTAAGCTTACACGTCGCATTAATTGAGATGGAATCATTTTGAACACAAAAATCAACAACTTTTTTTTTTTTTAACTATTGTAACTTAAAATAATAAATGTAACTATAATAAAAACAATACTATGTGACTATTGAAACACCCTGTATACCACTGCTATGGAATTTTACTTTCACCGATGTTGTGTCACTATTAATAAATACTTTTACAAAACTTACAAAAACCAAAGTGTTCAACTAATGTGTTTATACATTAACATCCTTGCCTGGAGTACTTGGTCGCATACAGTCTGATTTTAAAGTTGATTTCTCCCTTTTTTTCCCCCACATTTTATATCAAATTGTTTTTTAACCAATACCATCCATTATAAAGGTAAAAACACCATCTTATTGACTGAGGAAAGGCGATAACACTTAAACCAGAAGAGTTAAATGACTTCAAAAATCTATGAAAGATAGAAAACTAAATCATACAAATGTTTACCCTATTTTTAATAACCAAAGGAAAATTCAAATTTCTAGAAAAAAATCACTTTATTATGCAACACAAATACAAGACGACGTTGCAATGATTTAAGTCATCTTCAGCTGCTACATGCACACAAACCCTGTTTACAGTGTTAGCAGTGAAGGTTTGTGTTCATGTAGCAGCTGAGGATAACTTAGTCGGGGAAACGTTGTCTTGTATTTGTGTTGCAAAAAAAGTGATTTTTTGTACAAATTTGTATTTTCATTCATTTGGTTATTGACGATTTCACAAGTGTAGCTCATTACAGTTGATGCTCTATTTTTGTTTCTCATACAAACTATACCGTAGCATCTGAGGTTTATTGAGCCTTCCCCTCAAAATAAAGCTTTTAGGGGGCACTCAAACATTTTAAATATAGAAATCTATCGAGCGATATCTCGTTCAATTTTATTTTTTTTTATTAAGAAAAAATTCCACAAACTAATAGTGATTATCTTGATCCACAACAAAATGTAGGGAAGTCAAATTTCCAAAAAAAGGTAAACTTTAGATTTTGTTCTATAAAAATAATATAAAGAAAGATAAAATCACGGAAATTAATATTTAACATTAATGTGTGCCAAAAATATGTGACACAGGTTTTACCTTTTAAATGTAATGTAATATGTTAATTGCATGTTGGATGACCTTCTAGAAGTTAAATACTTCCCTTAAGTACGTACATTATTCTGTACAGAAGTTACAAAGATTACATAATAAGGAAATACCTTTCATTTGAATATTGTAAACAGTATCCTCTATTTCTAGGAAATCTTACTGAAATAAAATGTAAAGAAATCACTGCATATTTTGCATTTAATTTTTTAGAGTAAATAATTGAAAATAAGAACTGGATACGACCGCCATTTTATAAAAGAGCAAAATCACGAATACATGTTAGTGCAGGGGTTTTTTACTAAAGAAGACATTAAAAACAATATTTGACTCCTCTAAATTTAAATTATTAGGGGAGAGGTGAATAATCTCTAATGTCATATAAAAATTTTCATTTTATTTTTTATTTCCTAGATTTAAGAGTTATTTACCCAATCAGGAACTTTTGGACACCCCGTACGTAATTAACCGTTGTATGAATCAACCATTTCCATTATTAATTTATTTGATGAAGTATACGGTTGGTCCAATTAAATCTGACAATTTAAAAAATAAAATAACTTTATATCAAATAACACTTCATTACAATAGCCAAAATATGTACAAAGTTCTGAATCATGTACATGTATCATTCTTTATTCAAAGTAACTGTTGCGATTTCAAAAAAAAAGGCCCAATATTTCCAAAACGTGGAACTCCACACCATACAGAACTTTGTTACTAGCAGAGGCCGTTGATGGATTTCCCTCGGATTCTCTCTTGACCAGTAATGACAATTTTGAGTGTTTACATTATCAGATAGTTCAAAATGAGCTTCATCAGACATTATTAAACATTGAAAAAAATAAGACGAATTCACGTTATGCAGAATTGGGTTGCAACTGCTAACTTGTAGAGATAAACATTCAAATCAAGATGTAAAATTCGTTTTCAACTTGTCATTGAAACTCCTCAAGCGGCAGATTGTGTCCTGGTTGATCGGTTTGGGCTCTGCAGTACAGATACGCTCACACTGTCTGGAGTACGTACAGATCTAGGCTTACTAGTTGGTTTCATTTTTAATGCAGATCCATTATTTCTGAATTTGTCCACCTTCCTTTGCAATAGTATTATTCCGACAAGGAACAGCGCCATGACGAGGAACATGGAAATTGTTAAGAAATAACCGTTGCGAAACAGTTACAGACTCTTTTTTTTTTCTTCATGATATCAGTTGTGCTCTTAATTGTTGCAACTATCAACAGTCTAAACAAAATAACAGCCGAGCAACAGCTGTTTAAAAAATGTCAGGTTATATAAGACCAAACATTACTTACCAATTTAATAATGGGAAGAAGGGTGAATTTATCTCATGTCAAGAATAAATTTTGACACTAGAAAATAATTGTAAGACTTGTTATTTTATCTTGTTTAGTTTAAAAGTAATTTAACTGTACCAGACTTTTTAGACACCCAGTACATGAATAATTCTAGCAGGAAACGAGAGGTTTGTTTATAAATCGTAATTATGTGAGGTAAGTTATTTAAGGAAGAGCCAGACATTTACCTACCACTGTTCTTCCCACATCAATATTATTGTTCTTAGTACAATTGAAATACTAAGATCGTAAT
This sequence comes from Aphrophora alni, assembly GCA_963513935.1. Lineage (NCBI taxonomy): Eukaryota > Metazoa > Arthropoda > Insecta > Hemiptera > Aphrophoridae > Aphrophora > Aphrophora alni. Next base: position 96,493,646 of record OY740769.1, on the reverse strand, counting down.
TCCGTACGAATGTACAAACACGGCAACGTTCCGTCCTGTCCAAATAAATGTGGGTCGATGACACAATACACTAATGCTCTAGTGTCACTCGTTTTCCTTCCCGCCTTTGGCTAGTACATTAATTTTCAAAACTGATTCCTCTAAAAAGTAAGCTCCATTGATAGACAAAAGCAAAACAAAGATCAATAAAATAAGCGTGGAAATGGCAACAATAAGATTCCTCCTTCCTCTAGGTCTTACAGTAGAACGGGTTTTAACCTAGAATATAAACTACAGTATGTACAAATGTATGAACAAAAGTATGACAAAAGCAAAACAAAGATCAATAAAATAAGCGTGCAAATGGCAACAATAGGATTCTTCCTTCCTCTAGGTCTTAGTAGAACGGGTTTTAACTTAGAATATAAACTACAGTATGTACAAATGTATGAACAAAAGTATGACAAAAGCAAAACAAAGATCAATAAAATAAGCGTGCAAATCGGAACAATAGGATTTTTCCTTCCTCTAGGTCTTACAGTAGAACGGGTTTTAACTTAGAATATAAACTACAGTATGTACAAATGTATGAACAAAAGTATGACAAAAGCAAAACAAAGATCAATAAAATAAGCGTGCAAATCGCAACAATAGGATTTTTCATTCCTCTAGGTCTTACAGTAGAACGGGTTTTAACAACTTAGAATATAAACTACAGTATGTACAAATGTATGAACAAAAGTATGACAAAAGCAAAACAAAGATCAATAAAATAAGCGTGCAAATCGCAACAATAGGATTTTTCCTTCCTCTAGGTCTTACAGTAGAACGGGTTTTAACAACTTAGAATATAAACTACAGTATGTACAAATGTATGAACAAAATTATGACAAAAGCAAAACAAAGATCAATAAAATAAGCGTGGAAATGGCAACAATAGGATTCCTCCTTCCTTTAGGTCTTACAGTAGAACGGGTTTTAACTTAGAATATAAGCTACAGTATGTACAAATGTATGAACAAAAGTATGATAAAAACAAAACAAAGATCAATAAAATAAGCGTGGAAATGGCAACAATAGGATTCCTCCTTCCTTTAGGTCTTACAGTAGAACGGGTTTTAACTTAGAATATAAGCTACAGTATGTACAAATGTATGAACAAAAGTATGACAAAAACAAAACAAAGATCAATAAAATAAGCGTGGAAATGGCAACAATAGGATTCCTCCTTCCTTTAGGTCTTACAGTAGAACGGGTTTTAACTTAGAATATAAGCTACAGTATGTACAAATGTATGAACAAAAGTATGACAAAAGCAAAACAAAGATCAATAAAATAAGCGTGGAAATGGCAACAATAGGATTCCTCCTTCCTTTAGGTCTTACAGTAGAACGGGTTTTAACTTAGAATATAAGCTACAGTATGTACAAATGTATGAACAAAAGTATGACAAAAGCAAAACAAATATCAATAAAATAAGCGTGGAAATGGCAACAATAGGATTCCTCCTTCCTTTAGGTCTTACAGTAGAACGGGTTTTAACTTAGAATATAAACTACAGTATGTACAAATGTATGAACAAAAGTATGACAAAAACAAAACAAAGATCAATAAAATAAGCGTGGAAATGGCAACAATAGGATCCCTCCTTCCTTTAGGTCTTACAGTAGAACGGGTTTTAACTTAGAATATAAGCTACAGTATGTACAAATATATGAACAGTAATTTTCAATCTCGACCATTTTCTGTAGAGGCTGGTCTCCTCGTACTTTGATGACTCGAATTTAATCATTTATTACTTGATTACAGTTTCTCTCTATTTCCATCTTATTAAAAAAATTAATCAAAATACACAAATCACTTCGGTGGTTTTTTTTTTGTTTTTTTTTTTTTTATTTGTAGTTTGTAATAAAAGTTTGAAATTCCAACATTATTAAGTAACTTTGGATAAATCCTGAAAAGAATGATACCAAACACATTTACAGTTTGATTCCAAACTACGTTTCAAAACATCATGTTACAGTTCCTTGGGTCAAAATAAGTGTAAAGTTCCTTTGACCATATCTCTTAAAATGCTTAGTTTTCAGTCTGTCCACCATTTCGTATTTTTACAAAAAACTTGAAACTAATGGAAATTTCAAATTTTGTACACATATTTTTCATGTGACCTTTTATCAATGTACAAAAAAACCAGGACAGGACTTTATTTTGCATTTCTTCAAAATGGTGGCTGTTTAAAAATTTTAATGTTGAATATATCAAAAACATTAACTTTAAAAGAAAATCATGCAAAATTAATAACCTGGTTTTTGGTACATTGATAAAAAGGTTACATGAAAAATATGTATACCAATTTTTGACTCGGTATCTAATTTATTTCCGAAAATGTTTTTTTTCTTAAATAACACAAAATGGCGGATAGACGAAAAACATTTTAAGACATATCTATATAGGAACGTTTTGACTTATTTTGAGCCAAGAAACCATATCTTTAAGTTTTGGATCATAGTTTGGAAACACCCTGTATATACCGGTACCTAAGAAGGTCAAAAATAATAAATACTTGTAAAAGGTTAAATATTGAGGATTTGAAGTAGCATATGGTTAGAATCATGACAGTGAATATAAGTTGAACAGATTTAGTCACAAATGAGGAACAATCACTAGACATCTAGAAAATAAAATTCGCAAAGAAACAATAACTTCTCCCATCTTGATATTGGATTCCTACACGGCACTAGAGAAGTCGGTTTCCTTAGAAGAGTGAAGGACTGCACAAGACAATGACAGGATAAGGAATGATACTATCAGGTAAAAGCTTCAAATATTACAGTGGGAATGAAAGAATTGATGAATATAGCAGAAGATGGGGAGATCATGTTGACAGAATAGCCAATAATAGAATGTCCATTACAATATAGAATGTTTAGGACTAAGGAGGACCAGATATCCTAGGCGGAGATGGGTAACAAGACGTCTACTACTTGTTATATGCTTCTTTTTTTTTTTTAGTGCAAAGTGGAATTTGGCAAGATAAAAATTTTTCCACACTTATTAAATCAATAGACATTATCTTAAAGCTTCATGGTGAGGTCCAATCAACTCTATCACTCTCTTGATTGTTCCCAGCCAGTAGATTAACCTATTGTTCAGATTATCTCAAATAATGTTTTTAATTAAACAAAATCATCGTGTCAGTTCAAATCAACGGAAGGACGTACTTATGTTAATTTTTATAATTTTATTTATTGTAAAGATAAGTATACAATACAATGAGATATCAATCTTAAATAGAACAGATTTCAGTATCTTTAATCATACAAAATGTAGATACTATTGTTTTCAAGGAGTAGGGGATATGCATTATGAAGAAACGTTGAATCAAACATTGTTTTCTTCAAGATTAACTATGATAATTACATATAAACATAATAGCCTTTTAATTGCGGTTTATTATTTAATTGGGGTTCCAATTACACGTATATTTCACTGAAATTACCGAGTATGAAATAAACAAAATGTCATGAAGGAGCCCGGTTTTACACCCAATATACAAAGAATAAGTTTAATAATCACAAAAAATTTCGACATCCATTTTTTACTAACTTCAGAAAATCGTAAAAATGATTTTGGAAACGCCGTCCGTAATAGAGCTTACAAAAATTAAAATATTTAATTTTTGCCCTTTATTTATTTATCTTTAGGTTATAATAATGTAAAAAAACTTACAGAAACCATCAAAACTCATCTTTCTTAGTTTTTGGAAACTACATCAAAACAGTGTTATGTCATGCGAGAGTACTTTTACCTCTTTAAAAATATTTCCGATTTTCTAAAATATTGGTAAAAATATAAATCTAAAAAAAAATCATTATTATTTAAAAAAAAAAAAAAAAAATTTCACTATCTGAAATACCTATATAAAAATAATTGTTAAAGAAACTTCTACAATTCTAGATTTAAAGGAAAATAAATAAACACTAAATACAGTGGTCCAACGCATTTCCTAAGAGATGCATTCATTTCCACTCTAAATCCTTGAGAAACAATTCAAATATTAAAGGGGGAAAAAAACATTTACTAATCTAAGAAATACTCGCTGTATCCAATTCTCTACTTTTCTCACAGATATTAAAGGGCCTTACGCAATGATTACATTGTTTATGATAAAACAGTCAAGTGTCATTATCATAATATTTGTAGATAAACTCTTCAATGGAACAAAACAGGTTTAACATTTGACCGAGAGAGGTTTTCCCTTGGAACAGTCTGTACACTTCAGTCTGCTGTTAGAACACGATGAAGTTAGACAGTGGAGTGACTACATCAGTGCACACGACGTCAGGTGCATTCCGCCAGTATGTTGTCGCTTGCTCAGGTAAATAAACATTACTGTAAATCTTTACGTTATAGTTAAGAATAGCATCGTATAAAATCATTACAATTATTATTATTATTTTTTATAGATTTCGCAGATTTTGATTTTAAAGTCTTTTCATCTACAGTATTTGTGGTTCTCATAAACAACTGAAACAATTTCAGTAGAACTTTGGCACTTTGTGTTTAGAGTCCCGAAACTTTAAAAAAAAGTTAGGTTAGGTTACAAATTTCTCAAAATGAACTACCTTTTTGAATACTGCCCTATTTCTTAAACCCAAAAAGTCATTATTTTTAAATGTAAACCTATATTTTTATATTTGATTATTTTAATCATGATACTGTATAAAAATATAAAACATATAATTAAATTATGTTTTTATTTGCAAATTATTTTTTACCCATAGATCTTACACTCTATGTAAAATTATTTTCACTGACTTTTATAGGTCAACAATTTGATCTGGAATCATATACACAACATCAGGGCTCTGAAATACTTTCACTAAGGAAACTAAAATGATATTGTAATTCTAAAATTCCTATGGTCTAATATACAATTTTCTAAACTACGAAATTCTACTCTGGGGTAATTCATCAGTTCTGAATTTGCAAAATTGCCCTGCGATGAAGTTGTAAAGTTTATAGCAGGATTATATAGATACCAATCTTATAAAAAATGTTTTAAAGAATTTACGCTTACGTAATATATTAAAAATGTCTGAACATAAAAAGTTCGTTTTGTTATATAACAGAACGTTTACTTCCAGTTTTGATAGTTTTAAATTTTGGCAGCCATTTTGTATCCGCTATCTCAAAATTAGGTTTAATTTTTAAAATAAGAATAGGGTTATGTCATACATTTTTTATTTTTTATTCTGAGTTCAATTGTAGAATCCTTTTTTTATATCACGTTTCCTTAGAAATATATCAACTAATACAACTTCAGGACATTAAAAACCATAAACTCATTTCTCCACCTGTATATTATGGTTGTGAATATTCTATAGTTGTATGTCTTGATAACTTTACAAGGAAATAAGATAAAAAACAGATTCCACCATTGAACTCAGAATAAAAAACATGTGTTACATGATCTTATTCCAATTTTAAAAATTAAACTTAATTTCAATATAGCGGATCCCAATTTGGCAGCCAAAAATTTAAAACTATCAAATCTGCAAGTAAATGTTGTCTTATAAACGTATACTAAATCGAAATTTTTATGTTCAGCCGATTTAATGATTTTTTTATATATATTCCATACTTTATGAACACACTATACACTGGAATTTTATTTATTTATTTTTCAAATTTAAGTGTGATCATGTGCAGACACAGTTATAATAGCAAGGGCGCTTAGAATTATCGTGCTAATCAGCACAGGTTAAGTTTATACGGTAAACTTTCTCAAGCGGGCGTAATTTTTATAAATAAACATCCTAATTGAATAATTAATTTGAAAAATTGCTACTCTTTTCGAAACAGCCTTAGACAACTTCTGGTGCAGGAGTTGACCCACAATTTTAATTGATTCTCCTTAAAAAAAAGATGATCCTTACGTTTAAATATTTTATGTCCTTTGTTTGTTATATTTTTTGAAATTTGTTATATCGTTTTAAATATTTACTTGTTAAATGTAGCTATTTTATTTTATTAAAAGATATAATCAGCGTTTTTGAAATGTATAACTTCTGTTTTGTTATAGCGTCTATTGTGTTATTTTGTGTTTGTTTGTGGTGTCTTAATTAATTTTACGATGATAAGAAATACATATTATGTGTTTTTGTGTGCAGCGGAAAAATTAAAATGTCTTTATAATGGAGGCAAAATCGTTTAGAAGATATTTGAACTTATAAACTGCTAAACTGTATTTAATTTTTTTTTTTTTTTAATTGTGAATGTTTTTATATTTATGATAGTTATGTATTTATTGCTTTTCATCGTCTGTTATGTCTATTGTTGTTCATCTCAACTTAAAACTTGATTATTTATTATTAGATAACTATTTCATACGGAACAATAAAATTAATGAAATGATACTCCTAGTTTCCACCTACAATAAATATTGAAACTATAGAAAGACAAATTTCAATCGTGCAACCTACAAATTAAACCATAATAAGTTGTAACAAAATTAGTGAAATTAATTATTGTTCTTCTTTTCACTCGTTTAGCTGGACTGCGCACAAGTTCTGCGCATTCGTTTTGAGTTGTTGTTGTATAATGCTGACAAACCTTTTGATCATCATAAAATTATAAAAATAGGATTATGAACACCATCATAGTACTTACCGATCCTCATAATAAAATCTATTAATTTCCAAAAATTGGTTACTCGTTAGAAATGTTCAATTGTAGACGTCTTAACCAGTAGGATAAGTTTGTTTAAACTAATTGTGTACTTTCTTGACGTTGGCCTCACGACTCTAGTAGCTGTGTTCACTCGCTTCGCTCAAGTCAGTGACTCTGCTTTGTCGGATTCAGTAATTATACGAATGTCACTTTTTCTTGGTGAGGACAGGAATTACGTTATGTTTTTTTGGCAATAACTTCGTTATTATATTTTGACATTAAAAAGTTGTGAGTTGGTGCATGCAGAATTGAAATCTGCAAATGTTTATCTAATTAATTGTTATAAATTCACACAGAATATGATCAAAAAATGGGTGTCATTTTGACATTTTACTTCGATTTTTCTAAATTAAAAAAGGGTTCTATTGTTTATGGTTTCCTACAACGTAAGACGTCTACACATAGTTTTTACAAAGTCTATGAATGTAGGATTATTATTTGTAACATTCATTTTTATACCTTGTGGTGTAGGTTTGTCAATTTAGTTATTAGATCATAACCCGTTTCTATTTATAGAATTTAACTTCATAATATGTACAACAACCTTGGTAATTTTATTAGGTATTGTATAGTTAGTAATCAGGTTTCTATAATATAAATTATATGGGAATTAGGCAGGCCTACATGAGTTTGCATATTTCAATATATTTATAATGTATGCGATAGTGTTTCGACGTTTACTAACATTTCATTAAACTTGACATTTTATACTAGGACTTTTAACAAATTTATTGGGTTTACAAATTTTTAATAATGGCTATTTTAAAACAAATTTTGGTAAATAGTACCGCAATAAGATACAAAACGCCAGATTATGATTAATGTCTTGAAAATTCGTATAAAATAATTATCGTATAATTATTGTTTTATCATATAGCCACCATTGAAAACTTACAAGTCCGAGTCGCCAATACGAGCGTAGCGAGTGGAGGTTTTTTCACATATATACAGCTTCGAGGCCCGCTACTACCGAGACAATAAAACGAGGGAATACTTTTAAATATATACAAATGTACAATAATATTTCAAGTGAAAAATATACGACCTAGACTGGGAATCGTACCCAGGACCTTTGGCTTTACGCGCCAATGCTCTACCAACTGAGCTATCCTAGTCGCTTCCGAGCACATGGCGTAAATTTCTCACTTGACTTTACGTTTAATTGCTGCAATTTTGAGTTTCCAAATTAATTACCTCGCATATGCGACATTGAAATTAATTTTTACTCATTTTACCCTTACGCGTGTAATTATTGATTTTTTATTTATTTGATTTTTCCGCTTATACGATTTTACTAGCAAGTATTGAATATACAATAATATTTCAAGTGAAAAATATACGACCTAGACTGGGAATCGAATCCAGTGGGTTCGTATATTTTTCACTTGAAATATTATTGTATATTCAATACTTGCTAGTAAAAACGTTTAAGCGGAAAAATCAAATAATTAAAAAATCAATATACAAATGTACGAGGCTTGTTTAGGCCTAGCTCACATACATTATTACGAGGTTCAGAAACCTGTGTAACAACAGTTTGAAATAATTTATTCGACTGGATAAGATCCCTTTACCTTTTGGGCATTACATTTAGAGGATCTGTTTGTATTACATAGCATAATGTGGCTAGGTAAGTACCATGATGGCGCCCATCATGTTGTTACTTCGTATTTTAAAACACAAATTTTAAACAGATAACAATATACTAGAAATTACCAAAACATAACCTCAATATGTATATTATTACAACCATCAGCTGGAACTGAATCAGCTGTTCAAATATATTATTTAAATAAATTTTAAACACGATCAACTACAGCGCGGCTTATCAAGAATGTACACATTAAAGAGGCTTTTGAATTTATCATTTAAAAAATGTAAATTATTTATTTATTTAGATAGATAATAACACTTATCGATTAATTTTTATTTTTCCACGTTGGGGCAGCATTTCTCAAAATCCATTGCGCCAATTTCCATGATTCTATTACTTTACCAGTATACGAGGTATAGGGTAAGTTTGGTAATAGCAAAAATTATTGGTAATAATCCTCCGTTGGACTGATATTATTTTCAACAAGCTGTCATTGTCGTCTGTACTATAGGAACCACAAAAATTAACATAGGAACATGAAATTTTGTATAGATAACTATAGAGTGCTCAAATAGAATCCTATATAAATTGAGAAAATCAAATTTAAACTATAAAAATGGCGGCCATGTTAAACATTTTTTTGCTTTTAAAAATAAACATACTCTGTGTGCTATTTTGTGTTCAAGTTTTATTCTATCAAACACACCACCTCACATATCAAACTCGATATTTAATTAAGTTGTCTCTAAAAATGTAAAATTTACCGAATTAAATCCTTACCAAATTTGAATTGTAAATAAAAAACAACGAATGCACCTGTCAAAAGTTGTATGATGGCATCTCTCAAATTAATGATTTAAAAAAACTAATCTGCTATGATAAGATTATTGGCTAATCTGAGGTACTTATATACTAATACAATCATTAAACTTTACGATACTTGAACTGGCTTTACCGGCCACGCCCTAATATCGGAACGTGTAAATTATTGCAGTTATCAGCAAATATATATATTGCACAAACTGTCGCACTCGTAAGAGAATATATTAGGTAGAGTGGAATGCTACGGCGTTCCTAAATACTACAGAAATAAAAAGGCAGAAAGACGTAGAACTCCGAGTTACACTATTTCGAAAATCGTAACCAATCATTTTAGATTTTTTAATTACCTGTTTATGCTGCTGTCCAACAATCTTTTAAATTCCTTGCTTCTTTTCTTATTTAAATACACAGCACGTTTCAACTTATCTTCAGTTGTTTTGAATCACAGAATGTCAATAAATTAACGCGCACGTTGCTGACACATTTATAACTTACTTTTAAACGGGTGACCCACGTGTTCGATGAACTTGTTTCAAAACATCTGAAGATAAAGTAGTCGCAACGCGTCCTTTTATTGAAATAAGAAAATAAGATAATTAAAAATGATTGATCCGGTAAAACTACACTTATAAATTATTTCAATTTGACACGTCAAGTTAGCAGCCGCAATTTTTTTTTAAACAAATACAATTTACTATTCGTAATAATTAGAAAAAGATCGCTACGATGGGTTGTTTTCAACCTACTGGTTGTAGCATTTCTCTTTCTATTCATATATTCGTTATTGGTAAAGACCAAAAACAATATTTCACGGTTAGGCCTATAAAAAGCATATTTTAAAAAAAAATCGACTATATAGATTTTTGTGAACACAATCGAATATTTCAAAAAAAGAAAATTACAAATCAGGAATTTGTATTACAAAAATGAATATGACCGTGACAACGACTCAATCTCAATTAAAAACAATTATCGTTTAATTTACAATTAAACCCAAGTTAACTTTAGTTCTATTTAAATATGTGAATGGTTAACAATGTGTCAAAAAAAAATCTGGATCTCACTATGTTTTCGAGATATAAAATTTTCCGACTTTTTTAGGATAAACGTGACTTTTCAGTTAAAAATTCTATTTTCTCAATTTATGTTTCAAATATCAAATAAAGTGACGTAATTTCCAAAAGCTACATTAAATTTCCTATAAGATAGAGCCAAAGTTTTTTTTTTTTTTTTTTTTTTTAACTGAGACTAGACATTATTTACAATCCCTCAAAAATTAAAAACTTCAATGTTTTGGAATCTCTGTTAAAATACAAATTTGTTTTACAAAAAAACGACCACACCTATAGATGTTAAAATTTCACAAAAACTGCTGCGTTTCACAAACTTTCCAACGGTATAAAAAAATCGCTTATTTACTTCTCCTTTAATAGTTGCATCCTGAATTTTAAATGCCCTGATAATGGTATTTTATATTTAGGTTCTGTAATTGACACTTAACAGTGGTCAATTATAATATTTGTAACAATTATTTGTTTTATAAATTGATACTCAACAATGAAAGTAATAACTCCCTACAGAAGAAAGAAAATATCAGAATTAACCATTATCAAGGTTGGAGATTTGGTCAAATAATAAGATAAGCGAGCAGACATAGCAATAATGTGTAAATTTAGAATTGCGTTTACATGCTTATTTCCATGAACGAAAGAGTAAATTAAAGATTCACTTATAACCTTTGAAAACTCAAGAAAAAGCGGCATTTTGTGAACTTTTAGTACCTATAGGTGTTTGTTTGTCAAATAAATTTTAATTTTAACAAAGATTATAAAACATTCAATTTCCTCATGTTTGGGGGTGGTAAATAATGCATATTCTGTTTCAAAAAATGATATTGATTCTGTCCCATGGGAAATAATATGTAGATTTTGGAAACAGAGTGAATTTACTTGATAGGTGAAAAATAAGGCGAGAAAATAGAATTTTTAAATAAAAAGTTACGATTTTTCTAAAAAGTGGGAAATTTTTATACCTCGGAAACGAAGCGAAACAGGGTGGGGGTTAACTATGATCAATTTTGTTGCTAATAAAATGTATTATCACCCGGATTGTTTTGGCACAGTGTTCACCATTTACTCTGTATATTTCAAAATATTAAATATATAAAAATTTTTTAAACCACGAATAATTTGGACTCTAATTCAAATTTGTTTCTCATAAGAAATAAAAAAACTCAATAAACAAAAATTGATTTTCTTTGTCCAGTATTTTCCACCATTTATTAAATTTTTACTCAAAATTATAGCAGCTTTATTAATTTTTACACTCTAGACTTGTTTCTTACAACGAATAAAGAAATAATTAAATTTATATTTTCTAATATTTACTTTCCTTGTAGTATAAAGACGAAAAACCTCCTGGTCAACATCGCCTCATAAAAAAAGAAGAAGAAGAAAAGAGCATAAAATAAAGACTCCTAGCTTTCGAATACTAGTTTCGAGATTACCAAGCTTACTATGGTGAACCCCTGAGAATTTTAGTATATTACTATTGTTGTTATTTACAAATCTATTAAATGATATGATGATTGTTATCATAAATAATTGTTTAAATATATATAATACATCAATTATATTTAATTATGTTTGATTAAATTTTCTGATGTTACAACACACGTAATCAATTGCACTGCCACTAATATATTTTCCGCTTAGTTTAAAGTCAAGGCCATAAAGAACTTATACAATTGCAAAATAACTTATCAATTCTTTTGCAACCAGTCCATATTATATATTCATGTATTGTCCACTGCGCTGGAGATGTATTCTTTTAATTGTATAATCCAAACTTTCAAAAATATCTTTAAGCTTTTCGTTACAGACGGATTTAAGACAAATTGAAATGTTTTTAAACTTCATGTAGGCCTTAGGTACAGAAAACTTGAAGCCTTCACTTTATAAAATTTAACCCAATAATTGTAATTTGAGAATGCTTGATTAATAAACCCAATATAAAATTTTTTTAGACATTAAAAAAAAATTATTATGTGAAAATTACAAAGAAAAAAAATCAATTTATGAATATTTATATTTTATTCGTACAGAACTAAAAGTATTATTGATTTTAGACCTGTTTCAACGTATTTCATTATACCGCGTGTTAAATAAATCCCGAGACGGCTTAATATATTTTAACCATTACAGGTAGATAATTCTATGTACACTCGACCTATGCTTACTCCTTGGGACCGTTCTACTAGAAAGGTAGCGGTCCACTGAATAAGACGTACTAAAATACGTTTTTGTGTCCATTAACAATGTACAGAGCTTTGTAGCTCTATCTGTAATGGTTAAAAAAATTATTAAGCCATCCCGGGACTTATTTAACACGCTGTATAATTACAAAGGCGAATAATTTAATTGGGTTTTCGATGCTTCTCGAGTTTTAGAATTTGGCATAGTAAACATTTACACTATTTTCGGAACGATGAATAAATGTCTATTTATTTGTCAGTTTACCTGTCTGTCCATCTTTCTATAAGATATATATTCCCAAAATTATTAACCCTGAATTTATCCGATAAAAACAAATATGACTTCCGCTGGGAGGTGGAGGGTATCTTCTTGTGCAAGCGTGAATTCTTTTTGTTCGCAGAGAGCGTCAATCAATGGTAGTGCTGTAAACGGAACCCTGTGAATGTCTACTCTACTGTAATGACTACGATCAAGTGGTCGCTGGTAATCCCGAGAAACCTTAGAAGGATCTTCACAATGTTTCATCTAATCTTAGGTTAAATTCTTCTCTTTCATTAGTCGTATCAGGTATATTTTTCTTTTTTTTTTTTTTTTTTAAACACCTGACATGATGGGGAACATCAATTTCAAGCTTTAATAAAATGTGAAACTCGAAATATTTAAATTAATTAATTTCATACTAAATTGTTTTGTTTCAGCGTCTATCTCGGTGATGATCGCTGGTTGCTGGTTAGGATGGCCTTCACCAGCAAACCAGCGTCTCCTTCACAACGAAACCAGTATCGTCGTCAATCAAGAACAAATCTCCTGGATAGTATCCTTACTAGATCTCGGCAACGTGGTCAGTCCTATCCCTGCAGGAATCATCATGGACATATTCGGACGTAAAGCGATCCTCGTATTCTCAGCTTTCCTATACATGGCCACTTGGATACTCACGTATCTTGCGGAATCACCGACGTTGCTCTACATCGCCAGATTCTGCGCCGGTTTAGGTAAAGGCATCTCGTTCACTGTGGTACCCATGTACGTCGGAGAGATAGCCAGTGTTAATATCCGCGGTGCTTTGAGTACAATGTTCACCGGATTGTTATGGGCGGGTACAATGTTTGAGTTCGCTCTAGGACCTTACGTTTCATTTAGAATGATGGCTATTCTATCCGGAATCATACCGATTGTATTTTTCTTTTCCTATATTTGGATGCCAGATTCTCCTTATTATTTGTTGATGCGAGGACGAGACGAAGAAGCGTTAAAATCTCTCAAATGGTTACGAAACTCTGATGGTCAAAGTAGTTCGGAAGATCCTAAAGCGTACTGTGCAGAAAATGAGTTAAAAGAAATGAAAGAAATGATCTTGGAAGAAATGAAAAGTAAAGGTAAATTCACTGATCTAATAGCGAATCCAGGAAACAGAAGAGCAACATTAATCGTCCTTGTAGAATCTGCATTCCAACGTCTCTGCGGGATCAGCAGTCTACTAGCTTACTCTTCTATAACGTTGCCCAACGTAACGTATTGGTTCATCGGACCGAGTGAAGTAGTCTTCCTGTTCGGTGCTATCCTCACAATATCCAACTATATCGCAACACCGTTGGTCGATAGTTGGGGACGACGTCCACTTCTTCTGTTCTCCGGAGGAGGCTGCGGTGTACTCACAGGTATCAGCGCTGTCTTCTACTACTTCCACTATAACACTAACGTTGACCTCACCTCATTCTACTGGGTGCCGTATTTATGTTTATGTTTGTTCGGTGTAACACATTCAGTCGGTATCGGTGTCCTACCTTCGACTCTCGCATCGGAACTATTCCCAGCTAATGTTAAAAGTATAGCATCCGCTGCCTCCACAATCATGTTCGCTGTATCCTCTTTCTTGGTAAACAAAATGTACGCTACAATCACTCTACATTTCGGCGTATTCGCTATGTTTGCTTTCTTTTCTGTCAGTGGACTCCTTTGTGCTCTATTCACATATTTCTTTGTCTTCGAAACTAAAGGAAAATCATTTGCAGAGATTCAACATTACTTACACGCCGTGAAATAGAAACAAATAATGCGTAATGTTTGTTTTGTGTTAAAGTGACTGTGATAGAAAAACAACGAATGAAATTCAGTATTAACAAATAGCTCAAGTGTAGTTATAACACATCCCTAATGTACATAATATTGCATATCTTAAACTGGATTTTAAAATAAATGTAAATATGCACGTAAATTATTGTATTATATTAAATTAACATTTTTTTAAATAATTATTTATATTTAATTTCCTAAGCGTTATTCCTGTTTCAAATAAGTGTAATATAGCACAATATACGTTAAAAATAAAAAAGCAAACCGTTAAAAAATAGCATTTAAAATAAATGAATAGAAATGCGACCAGTATCTGAAGTGTTACCTAATGATCAATATAACATAAACTTAAAATTACTGAAATACAGTTTTATATGTTTTTTTAAAGCAAATAATTCTATATATGAATACAATATTGTACAAACTTTCTCTCATTCACACAATAAAATAATCACAAAGAAATACATGACTGCTGGGATTAAATCTGTTATTTCGTATCCTTTAAAATGGAAAAAAAAAATCTAGATACCAATCTCAAACAAACAGTTTGACAGAAATCATTGATGGATATAAAGGCAGGCATTTTGTTAAAAACACTTTTTTTATTCGGTAGAACATAAAATGAATATATTCACGAAAGTCTCATCATCGATCCCCCACCCCACTTCAGACAATTTCTATCTATATAAAAAAGAAAATATAGCTAGAGCTAGAAAATATAAAACCTCGATCAGAACATCAAAATAAGAAAACCCCAGGATCGTAATGACAACGGTTCTCTGCATAAGAAATTCGTAGTCCCCTCTCTATCTTAAGTAGGAACGTATTTTACTATCCAAACCAAGACATCTTGAGTGTGTTAGACGCTAAGGGTAACGAAAACTTCAGGGGAACCTTGCAGTAAAAACAAGGAATAAAAAGTCTATTAGTGAGAGAATCTTTCAACAGAATTTATTATTGAAAACTGCAGTCATCCTCGTAACAAACACTTCACCGCATACAATGTGTAAAAACATTGCACAAACTTTCTCACCCGCAAATCGAAATGTTAGTTTCACAATTCGTCATAAAAATTCAGGTCCGGTCAGTTAAGTGAACACCAACGTGACGCCATCTTAAGATTTTTATAATATGTATAAAGGTCTAATACATTGCTTTACTTGTGTCCTAAATTCGTCTTAAGTATAAATATTATAAGATGAAATCAAGTTTATAAAAAGACAGTAAAGGTTTAGTTTTCGTCTTTTGAAAAATACTCCTTTAACGATTATTATTTTCGATATTGAAAAATGATTTGAACCATTCACGTTTCACCGAAATGTAAACAAAATTGCCAGAGTTTGTTTTTTAACGAGTCTTTTACAACAGCTCCAGTCCAATTATTGATTATTTCTTTCCCATAACTCAGGGAATGTCATTTTTGGGATAGCAACCAATACGTTTTGTTTTTAAGTACTTGGACTACTTTTTACCAAAATTTTATCAAAATCATTTTTTAACTTTTGAGTAATCGAAAATTGGAAAAAAAGAGTTCCAATTGGTCCACTCGTCTGTGCTACAGAGTACCGCACAAACACAGATGGCACGCCCCAGGCATACAACACAAACGAGAAACTTTTATTGACTCCGTGGATTCAAAATAGAAATTTCCGTAAAAAATTCAGCACCGGTTTTTTTTACCCCATCACATAACTACGTATATTTGAGAAAGAAAACAAATCTGTAATCATTGCTCTAGAAGCAGAAATTCTATTTTCATTTTTGATGACATTTGGCTCGTAAAATGGGATATTTGGATATGATTGTAAGTCAAAACAAGTGCAAAATTTTAAATTGTAGATTATTTTAAATGAGGTTTTTAGTAGTTTATTTTACCTACGAGTCTTACATTAACCTACAAGTGTTCGGTTTTTTTGTTTTTTTTCATCCAGGTTTTCTGTATACAGCGTGATTGAAACAGGCGTTACTGTTATTTTATTTGATAAGTACAAACAAACTTTTTAAACCCTAAAACTTTTTTAACCATAAACTTTGTTTTAGGTTAAAACTAGTGGTATTCTCAATTTATTTATATAATCTGCCATTTTTCCAATATGGCTGTCAGCTCTAAATTTTCTAATGGGAACTCCTATTTTTATAGCGGTATCTCTAATCCGTTTAGGAACTTTTAAGCTCTCAAAGATGTGAAAATACAAGTTTTAAGGTGTTTTCAAGGTACATTTTCCCTAACTAAGAGAGTTGAATCGAATTTAATTTGAAGCATGGATAAACTGTAATGTATAAAAAAATATTAAAAGTTTGAACAGCTAAATTTACCACAACCTACAGAACAAATAAAAAAACAGTAGTGTTATTACACCCTTTACCCTAGCTCTAGTTTAAATTTCACATTAAATTTAATTTGAAAAATAAGAAAAATCATCTCTGGATTTTACCTACAATTATTTTTTTAAAATAGAACTGACCGCCATACTGCAAAATTGACGGGTGATATGAAATATTTTGCAACATTTCTAGTTGTAACTGAAAAAAAATCCTGGTGTTATCTTTGTAGTTATACAACAAAACAACATTTCACACCTGTTTCAGTCGCTCTGTAGGATTTAAACAAACAGAATACATTTAATAATGTACTTAACACTAAGTGACTTGTCAAATCTTGACAAGACCTCAGATAATATCAAGGCCGACCTCCGTATAAACACAACCTATTCAATCTAATTGTTTAACGACATTTTTATATTAGATTTATAACAGAATTAAGTTACTTAATAGAAGGGTTTACTTAAATTACAAAAGTGACACCTAACTGATTTGGTGACATGATTTCGTCTAATGATATTTATGAAAATCTGACGCTATCAATTTTTTTCCACCATGTTGTTTAAAAACAAAAAAAAAACCTGTCGATCCTTATCACCCTTTGCTGTAGGAAAAAATAAAGACTCCTTAGCTCTCTAGTAATCTAATAGTGCCAGGGTAGGAAAAGAACAGGAGTTCATTAAGACCTGATAGAAAATATAAAAGATAGAGATCTAATCCAGATTATATTAAGAAAAATGTAGATCCAGCTAGGTGCCTCGGGATTTACAAGCTCGTACTCACTATATTGAGCCCCTGAGTGTAGCAAGCTTTGTATGCAGGTCGTCAAACTAAACAAAAAAGTTGTTTATCTTGGAAAGAGAAAGAAACGAAAATGTAATTCTAAAAATTGAAGATTTTTATTTAAATAATATTACTTGTATTCATTTGAAAAGAGCAATACAGTACTTGTGAAAACTTCAATTACTGAATTGTTTAAACAAATCATTGTTTAAATAAGAATCACTTTATTTAAAAGAAGATAACGCGTGAAAAATTTTAGTACGTATAACTACTGAAGATGGTGATTTTATGGTCGAAACGTCGTTTTATTTCATATAAATTATTTATTGTGGAAAACTATAAGATTTCTTTCCTTTTTTTATATTAAAACAATAGAGGAAATTAACTTACGCCTCAAAAATTTAAAGGAATATGACGAGATATTAGATAGTTTTTTTTAATTATTTGTTATTTACTGGTCTAGTTAAATTTAATTCCTTTTAGTTTTGTGCTCATCATAATCCTTTTTTTCTTCTTCGTGGCGTAAGTTTCAGACATTGTCAAATCAGATTCTAGTATTTTAGTCTTACATTAATATATGCACGTTATATTAACATATAACACTTACTTGTTATACAACATAATTGCGTATACATTTTAAAATTGTTGAAGGTCGTGCTGCACTATAGTACACAAGTCTTACAATTTAACAATATCCATGATTGTTAGTGTTTTGAGAAAATCGAAATTTTGTATTTTTGTTCTATGGTAGATTTAAACAAAATTTTTAGTCATAAAAAAAACACTTGAGATATGGTTCAAATAACCCACATACAAAATTTGATAAAAACTTAACTCACAAGGGCTCTATGCAACGAAAAGTCAAAACTAAAGATAGACAGCATTTCAAAAATTAGTTTTTTAGAATCGGGGATATATCCGCGAAAAACTCAATTTTTCGACCAATCACTAGGTACTGCAATATGCCAGCAAGTAAAAATGGGTATCTCTTATTTAAAAAATAGACGGTGATACATCTAATTTAATATCATTAATATACCTATTCCTGAACAAATAAATACGATGAGGAATGTATTTAAAATTATTCTACTGTTAACGTTATGGCGTAATCAATTATCGGTTTCCACAATATAATAACAATATGAAAGAACTCTTGTTGTGTCACATCGGTGTTAACATCCAAGGCTAGAATGCCGTTATCATCTGAAAGTAAATTCCCTATCCTTCAATCAATGGCAATGATTTTAAGTATCACGATTTCTATACGTTTTATAAGAAGAATTTTGGTTTCGATTCCACATTAATTGATAAAACCTATTAAAGTTCATGCAATTTTAAATCACAATAAGGTATTTTTCGTTTCAAACCTTTCTGAAAAACGTAAAACTGATGTTTGTCTGGAACTGGATGTCAACATATTAACATCTGCGAATGACTCAAAAGTTAAACGGCTTAAAAGATTTTAATGATTAATATTTTTTCTATGTGGTCTATGAAGATTCATTTTTGTATCTGGACACTAAAAATAGTATTTTTGAAGAAAACATCTACAAAAACTGAATGGGTTTATTTCGAATTTTGAAAAAATGTCTTTTATGATTTTTTTTTCGAGTGTATCATTAATTTACGAATTACAGTTTCTTAGGTAATTTTTTACACTTATAAGTTTTTCGATAATTAGTTCTATATAACGAAACTGAGTTTTTGATTGGAACTTTTTTCTTAGGAAATTAATATTCTATTCTTGTGGTGATTTAAATACCATTAAAATTGAAAACTAAGGCCGGAATGAATTTTTGAGCTGTTAAATCCGATTTATTTTCCACCATAATTAAATTTTTTTAATGGATCCAGTATATTTCAACTTTTTTCCATTAGAACCCAAGTTGGTAAAACTTAACTAACCCATGTTTGTTTGAAAGCTAAATACAATTTTTAACTTTGTCAGTTCTACAGTAATTCTTACATTTGTACCACGTTAACATGGATTTTAAGGAATATTATCGTAAATTATGTTACATGCACAACAACAAAAGACTGATAGTAAGAAATGTTAAAATTAGAACAATTTATATGTTTAAAACTAATTTTAAAACATACGTTTTCATAACAAAATGTTATTTCTTTATTTTGCATTATATATTATTAGTTTTGTTTATATTTCTAAAAAACTAAATTAGTAACATTAATATAAGTAATAAATCTGATCACAAGTAACGTTATCACGTTATTAATTTAAAAGTGTATCAAATGTTCATAATATTGTTATGAAATCATTTAATTTCTATGCAGCCCGATCTAGTAACATATAAACTCTCATTTTCCTATATACAGTAATATGAATTGAATTGTTTAGACACGAGTTTCATATTCACTGACAAATGGGAGAATTTCTATAGGCTAATTATGATGGAATCTGATCAATAGAACACAGTTTATGTAACTAATTAGTTCCGTACAAAAACATAATTTATTGTAATCATTTTTTTTTTTAATATCTGAAAACACAAATATTTTAAAAGTTTGTGTTTATTAAATAAATGTTTATAAGATTTAAACTTTCTTCTTTTTTATGCGATGATGAGGTTTATCGCCTTTAAACAACAAGGAGTAAAACTTTTAGATTGGTCAAATTCTTATTATTAAAAATACAAATATATAATTTTGGGGATAATATATGGAAGTCTAAAATGTATAAATATTAGTCAAATTTGAACTCAAAACCTTGAAAACATACATTTTACAATTTCCATTAAACATTTTTTTTTTAAATGTTAAAAAAGTGTGGGCACGAATTTCCCTCATTTTCGTCTATCCGCAATTTTGTTCTTTTACATAAAAAACAAAACTCCAGAAATAGATAATGTAATGAGTTCAAATTTGATATAAGCATTTTGTAAGTTACTTTTCACAAATGCACCAAACACAAACACTTTATAATATTCAAAACGGCGGCCGTTTAAAACTTTTAACGTCGAATATGCTTAAAAGTAAACTTTAAAAAATTGTATACGCCCGCCATTTGGAAAATTATAAAAAAAGTCTTTATATTGGTACACTTATAATACGTAACATACAAAATTCGTATATCAAATCCGAACTCTTTCAATATCTTATCTAATGAAATGGCGGATTAGACGGATAATGAGGCAGAATTCGACTATATTTTATTTGAATTTGTTTTGTTTTTTTTTTGTATATAATCTGAAAACCAATAGCCAGTTCACCTTTTTAGGGACACTGTGTATTCTACAAATGATCACCATTAAGATCTCTAAAACTAAAAGGGATACAACAAACTTACAATGGGGAACGTTTTCTACTTTCATATGGAATTAAAAAACATGTTATTCAAGATTTCAAAAGCAGCCGCCATTTTCCAATATGCCTGTCTACATATTTTTAATAGTAACAATAATGTTTTACAATGATTTTAGATAGAAAATGTAATTTTAAACCTTACCGTTTATAAAATCTACGGTCTATGAAAGATTGATTTTTGTACAGGGTGGTTTTAAATATTTTTTATTATATTAGATTTGGGGTAAAAATATAATTTCTTGCAAAAAATAAGTGCGACTATTTGAATGTATAGCAGTGTATTTTATTAAATCACTACCTTTACATAGCCGCCGCCAAGGCAGATGTAGCGCCATCGTTGACGCGCATTGCCAGTACGGTGGAGGCTTTATTTCGTTCTCGACATAGCTTCACTCTCTCATAAAAGATTTTAGGGCCACCACTGGATTTCTATTGAGACGCCCTTTCCAACCATATACGATTTCAGTATTTCGACTTGGCAATAAGACGACAAAGTGTTGAAATATATGTTTATTGCACTTCTAGGTCTTCCATTCAAACAACTGTATTGGGCTACATCAAGATCTGAATACGGCAAAGTAAAAGTAAATACCTTATATATAATTCAGCAAAGCCTAAATATGTCCGCTAAGGAACTCCTCCGCGCCCATTCAACCTACAGAGATGGGAAAGCTTAGGTTCTGAGGATCAATAGTGTATATAGAACGTGATTTTGTGCACTAAACCAAGGTCACAACGGCACTTTTATGGTGTTTTTAAAATAGTTTTGACGACATCTTTACTAATGCTTATTTCTGGAGTCCAACCGGGTCAATTTTCACACGGCTTGTTTTAAATGTAAGAACATTTTTCCATTATCTGCGAAACATTATAAATGGTCATTTTTATATTTTAAAACCATGTTTTTTTTTTAACGCACATCCTCTTGTCACCAGACACAAATACCCCAGCCCTCGAATACCGTAAGGCTCGTAAGAGAACAAGAGTTGATCAAAAGAAACCACATAGGAAAGACGAAGGAGAGGTATTTAACCCAAGACTATGTGATAAAAGTTCACACCTGTCTGCCATTTTGTAGGAAATTATATTTTTACCACAAATGAAAGAAGAAAAAATGAAAACCACCCTCTAAAATTCGACAATAATAGATTTCCAATCTTTCATAGGCCGTAGATTCCAAAGGTTAAGTTTAGTTTCAAAAATATATTTTCTACCCCTATAGATATTGGAAAAAGGTAGTACCAGATAAGATCGATGGATCAACGCAATATACATTTCAATTTGTTCAACATAAAACCCTTCACATTTTAACTTCTTCAATAAGCATGAGAGCGTGGTATTCTGCGCAGAATGTCACAACTATCGCAACAAAAAGTGTATAAACCTAGATTCTTTGTTATAAGTAGGTCAATACAGATCTTGTTTTGTGTTAATAACCAATTAAAAACAATCTTCATCGAGTTGTAATGGGATACTGTTATAGCTTTGTGCTATAAATAATTCAAAAGGATATTGAGCCGTACATGTTACTATATTATTGATATGAAATCACTATTTTGTATTTTTGCTCAGATCCACTTGAGCTAAAGAGGGATTCAAATATTTCGAGAACTGATTCTAGAGCTAAAAATAAAATATCTCAGCAAGTAGATAATATATTGAGTGAAGATTTGATAAACGCATTATTTACATAACCTTTTACCAGTAAACCAGAAAATCAATACATTATTTGTACACTTTCAAAATGGCGGAATATGGCATATCTGAAAGTGTACATTATTTCAGATATGTATGTACATTATTTAAATTTAAAATGATGAATATGGCATATAAAAATTTTCACAATGTTTATAAGAAAAGAAATATTTTCCATTCTCAGATAAACAATTTTTTTTTTTAAACCGAGATTTCGTCAAAAACTAAAAACAGAATTACTTGGTAATTGTCCACAACAACCAAGATTAATCCAAACCTAAATGTTGTGGAATTATGATAATTAATTGTTAATAATAATAATATTACATCCATTGCATAGAAAGGTATCAAAAATTAAAAAATTTCCCTTAACAGTTTCAAAATGGCGACTGTATTTTAATACAAATTAAAATATTTAAAAAAAATTTCCAATTCGATTATAAATATACATATTAAGAAATAAATTTAAATTTCTACAAATTTAGTTTGAAATTTTTATTTGTTATTATGTAATTTTACAAACCTGATAAAAACAAAAATATTTTAATTAATATTAAAACACCAATCGTTATTTTCAAACTGTAAGAGAGAAATGGCTCTCTTGACCAACTCTTGTTCTCTTACGACCCTGAAACTATTAAAAGAATATTCGAAGTGGTATTTTATGTTTTTTTTTTCTTCTCTTTTTTATAACATGATGATGACAGAGAGGTTTTCCACGTTTAAACATCAAAAACAAAATATAGAACAATGCGTTTCCATTTCCTCATACAACCTCACTTCAACGAATACACACTTATTCTATTATAAATTATCAGTATAACTATATAATATTTGTATGTTAACACTTACTTGTAGAGACAAATGCACCATATTCACTTACCTAAAACAAAACAAAAACAAAATCATAGTTATTTGCCTGGCATTTTGTATCAATACACTACTGAAATCGCATCGTTATGTCATTAAATACAATGCAATTAATCGCTAATTATATATTTTTTTAATTTTTGGGTAAAAAAAAATTTTTTTTAAGCACATGATTTTTTTCACGTATTTCATATATTGAAATCTAATCTTCAAACAAATACCTCAGAGTTATTATTTGGGGGAAAAAAGGCTAAAATTCCTATTTTCGATTACCATGTTGAGATCTTTATTCAAGAAACAGTGTCCTGTTAGGAAAGCAATCACTACTCTAAAGTCATTTCTGTTTAACCCGATAAATGAATGCTCTCTCTCTCTCTCTCTCTCTCTCTCTCTCTCTCTCTCTCTCTCTCTCTCTCTCTCTCTCTCTCTCTCTCTCTCTCTCTCTCTCTCTCTCTCTCTCTCTCTCTCCCCCCTCCCCCCCTTAACTAGAGACAAGGTATTAGCCTACTTTATAAAAACCACCACCCCCTTCCCAGAAACAAAAAAATTTGATATTTCGATAGATAGTTAGTCTTAACTGGTCTAGCAGCTAATCCACTCTTTTCGTGTGCAGGAGGTTCACTGTTCGATCCTCGTGGTTGCTCAAAAATTGACTGTGTTAACCCAGTATCGTGAGCACAAAAGAGGAGCTACAATACCTTGTACAGTAATTCGCTTTTACATTAATTTTAAGAAAAAGTGATGATTGAGCCATAATTTATTATTGTGCGTGTTTAAAGTTTATAGCCCAGTTTTGTAATTTCATAACTTCAAACGTCAACTACTTACTCAAAATAGAGTCAACCTTTTGAATTCGGATTTGCAGCATTTATTATTTTTTTAATAGACCTTTAATAATCACACATTACCAACAATCTACGTGTGAAGCAACAATCAGTAAGCCCAAGGATGTATTATTTGTTTCTTGTTTAGGTAGTTAATTGGCTCATAGTTTATAACGCAAAATCATATTTTCTACTATAAATTTCACTAATACACCGAATGCAATTCACAACCACGTAACAATCCTTCAACCTTGCACGCCTATTATAAGAGCACAATAAAGCTGGCAACAACACAGCCAAGTTAAGTTCTTTCATGTAAAGATGAAAGAAAACTTCGTATGAAGAAGATGAAAATACAGGTGGATACAGGATATGATTTGACTAAACAATGATCCATTCTACTCTTTGTATGAGACATAGAAGGGGAGTATGTTTTTCTTAAGAAGACAATTTTTATCAACAATTCAAAACAGTAGGTAAAAATAACAATAGATAAGATTGAGCATAAGAAATTATAGCTACACCTGAGGTATTATAAATAACTAATAATTTGTCACTATTTTTGAGTCAATTTTTTTGGAGGAGAATGGACGTTTTAGACTTTGCAATTCAATCTAATTTCATTCGCTTCTATAAACCATCCAGAAAGTTCGTTAACTAGTAAAGTGGTTTACAAATTTCAAAATAACGGACAATTAAAAATATTTTTTTAATGGAATAGATTTTCGTACAAAGTTTAATGACAGCTCCTTTTGTTAATCATTAAAATCTGTATCCAATTATACTCAACCAAATATTCTACTCTAACGAAATAGATTAAACTAAAAACAAAAGTGTTAAAAACATAACCTCAATTTAATAAAAATTCATAATAATAGTTTGAGTGAACAGATTAAATGATTGTTCAAGAGAGCACTGTGGTTAAAATAACAATATAATATGTTGATAATAGAAATCTTTGCCCTTAAATTGCAAGAAACCTCAATAAAAACTAGTATTTATTTTTGTACTGGGTTATTATTATAATTCACAGGGTAAATTATTATTACCGTTAGAGCGAAAAATGTTTTTAAATCGCTGACATAATGTTATTGTATCACAGTAAACCTGTATAAATTATTGAAACAAAAACCTATTGTTGAACTCATAAAAATAACGCAAACGTAATAAAGCTACTTATTTAAGTAACTCTATTAGCATTGCAAAACGTCGATAGCCTCGCTCGGGGGTTAGCCTCGTACAGGGAGCAGTTCCGCGCGTTCCTCTTGGTCTCCTATTAAACAAAGAACATGATTCGCGGCGCATATTATAGCGTATAATCTATTAGAAAATATTGGAACATCTCTTACAGTGTTTGATTTTATATTGACTGTCACATAATAGCTCTACCATAAAGGTTTACCATGATTCGATAAGTCGTAATCTGAGGACGTACATAACATTAATTTAAAGTAACTTGAGACGAAATAAAAACAGTAAATTGAAACCCAAATTTAAAATACGCAGTAAATAATTGGTTGTATATGATGCCAATCGGTTTAAAAAATTTTTTTTATTTCTAATATTGAGGTTATGTAATGAACAATGATTTCTTTTAGTGTTAATATTTTAATTTTATTTTATAGCAGGAGACACACATCGTTGAAAGCAAACCTTAAAGAACCCATTGTGGATCGTTGTACAATAAATTATTAAACAAAATTTTAATTTGAAAAAGACGGTTATTTTGAAATTTGTTTAAATTCAGTTTACAAGACAAACACACAACTAACCTAATAACATTCCAAAAAACCTTTCTTTTTTTATCAGAAAGAAAAATAAATCACTGAGAAACTCGCGTGATTTTTTAAAACTAATTTTACTAAAATTCCTTTTCGATATTTACAATTAACTAATAAATCACATTTGTAAATGTAATAACAATTTAATTTAATTTAATGATTTCGATTTATTATTCAATGTGAAGTTGTGAATACACAATCAAATGGGATCATTAAACATCTCTTTTATTGCGATTTTTATCTACATAACCTATTATTAAAATAAAGAAAACAAATTTGATAACAAAAGTTTATAAATATTCACCGTAGTGTAGAATCTTAACCATAAAAACTTATCAATTTGTGACAATGGGTTTCCCCTGCATACATAATGACAAAGGTTACATTTAAAATAAAAACAAAAGTATCTTAATTAATTTTGGTTTTATTAACAGTAACATAGGGTTTAGTCAAATCTTCAAAACTGTGACAGAGCTATACCTAGGCCTACAGTTATATACAGAGTGTCCCACGAAGAAACGGAGAAACTTTCAGGATGTATTCTACTGGTGAAAATAGAGAAAAAAGTTCATATGAACATAATATGTTCTAAAATGCTTAGTTGTCTATCTAGATCTAGATCTTTAATCATAGGCTATCTTTTAAACGACATAAGATACAGAGTTCAAATTTTTGATTCTATTTAGTGCTATACAAACCCATGTTGAGAAAAATTACCAGCTGAAATTCTTTACTCATTTCAAAACGACGGCCATTAAAAATGTTTAACATGAATATGTCAAAAACCGTTAATTTTACAAAAATGTACAAGACGTTTTCTGTTTATAGAAAAATTAAATGTAATTTTGAAACACGATTTTTTAAAGTGTGTATTAAAGTTTTATAGATTTTTAATAAATCAATATATTCAGAATTAAATAAAAAATTGCAGATCTCACGGAAAATTTCGGTTTTAGGCTAGTGTTGAATATTTGTATACAACTACAAAGAATTTATAACTCCAGTTTTCTGTCGATAAGTCGATTACCCTTTGACGAACTACGGAAAAAGTAAAAAAAAAGTCCTTTTATTTGTTGTTTAAAGAGGAAATCTCTTATACATTTTGTGTAAAATTAACAGTTTTCGAGATATTCAATATCAAAATTTCTAAATGGCCGCCCAATTTGAAACGAGTAAACGAAATTGGTTGATAATTTTTCTCAAATTGGGTTCTTAAAACACCAAGTAGCATGTAATACTTTAACTCTGTATCATTTGCCGTTCAAAACATACGTTTTTTTTTTGTTGTAAACACAAAATGGTGGCTAGATAGAACACTAATCATTCTGGTAAATACATTTCAAAATTTTCAGATATATTTCACAATCTATAAAACTTTATAATAAATTGCATACATCTTATTTTCTTTTTTCTCTTCTTTTAGCCTAACATATGCAATACGAAATTTCAATTTTTCCCAAGGAGAGGTTAGTTGTGTTATATATGACGACTCTTTTGAGGGACAAAGTAGTGCTTAAATAGATTTTTTAAATGGAATTTAACCAAAAAGCATAACAAGTAATTGAGTAAATGTTAGGAATCTTAAAAGAATGTGCTCAAATTAATTCTATACAACCCAGCAGAAATATAGATTATTATACAAATAAATACGATGACTCTTTTGAGGAACAAAGTAGGCCTAGTACGTAAATAGCTTTATTTAAATAACATTTAACCGAAAAGCGTAACCAGAAGTTGATAAAAAGTTAGGAATGGTAGAAAAATGTACTTAAATTAATTATGTGCAACCTACCACAGTATAGATTATCATAATAATAATAATCATTACTGTCTAAGCAAAAACGAAAAATTTCTGTTTTTACATATTTTTCAAGATAGAAGTAGCTATGAACATGTCAGACTGTTTACTGTAAAATGAAATTAACTTACATTTTTTAATGTAAAAACAACGAAACTGAAAATAAAATTTGATGTAAAATTGTATTTTGTTATTGTTTCTGGTAAGGACAGTTTTAGATGGGTTATTGGAAAAGCGCCAATAAACTCCATAGATTGCTGTTACTATAAAGACTGGTTGCATATTTCAATATTCTGAAGGGGATCTTTATTGAATTTTAACCTAGCTGAAAAACAAACGTATTATACTGGAGTACAAAACAAAGAGCAGTTTTGTATAATGACAAAAATATGTTTAATTTTATAACAAGAAACACTCATAATCCGTATTAAAAACTTGAAACATCATTTTAGGTAAAACACTAAGCTGTTACCGGTTTCTTGGATGTGTAGAAATGTTGGAATGCTACCGGTTATTTTTAGTTTCACACCTTCCTATAAACAAGTTCATGTGCATCATCATGGTACTTACCCACCGCTATCGTACAAGTATAATATGTTATGTGGGTAGGTTTGTTTTAAAATAATATTATATTGGTTTTCTGAATCTCTTAATTGTTATTTCATGACGTCGACTAGACAGATAAACAGGCTTCACAGATGTGTATATCTTAAAAAGTCTCTCTTCATTTTCTTCGTATCAGAGTGGGCCTCGAAGCTTTACATAAGTGAAGAAGTCTCCACTCGCTACGCTAACTATATCAACAAAAAACTGTTCAAAAAGGCTGCCATTTTGACATATTCAATTATCCTGAATTTCAATAGGGCTCTACATGAGCACATTACAATCCCCTACACCAAATTTCATGGTCTTATCTTAATTTTTGTGGCCGCTATCGTGCTCGGAACTATTCGAGTCTAATCGGGTTACTGCGACGACTCGATCCATTCGTCTCTCCAACTGGCAACGAAACGCATAACTGAATATTTAAAATACAGCTGTTTTTAATTTACATATCTTCTTTGTAGATTTAGCATTTTTGTTACAGTTTCATAAATTAATTTATTAAGCGTTATTTTAATTAAAAAATTATCAGAACACGGTTCAACATAAACTGGATTTCTGGGGGTTTAAAGATTATTACATCCAAGAATCGAAAAAAATAAACGATTTTCAATTTATCGGATAGAAAAATGTAAATATAGTTCTGAAAGGCTACCACAATACCTTAGAACCAATAAGTAGCAGTGTAACAATGTTTCACCAGATGATTATCTGATCACATACGTAAAATTACTGTCAGATTATGTTTACATAATTCCTCGCAAGGAATGTGTAAAACATCTGCGCAATGCCAACTAGTAAGTGTTTACTTTCGTAACTTGTATTAATATTCTTTTAATCATTAATCAAATTGAATTACAAAAATTAATGCAGTAACGAGAAGCATAAATCATATAAGTGAAACCATCCACGATAAGTCAAAAAGTAATAATCAGAAAAATGTATAAATAAATTTCTTTTAACAATATGTATAAATTTAGCATACCCGTTGACTAAACAAATAAGTGCACGCGCTCGGTCCAACTTGTCTGGCACTGTTTATGACAAACAACATGCATACACAAGTCCGTTTATATTGGCATCTTCTAAACCTCTAAACACATGTTGGGTTAAGGTAAGGTTAAGGTACGTGATGAAACTATACTTGATTTGTCACTTGCTCTGAAAGCAGCCAAAGGAGTGGTCATGTATCTTCGGCACCACTTTATTATGGGTATCTAAAGATATCATCACCTATAGTGAACACTGGCCAGACAAAATCTAAGCGGACCTAGCTGGATAAACACATTTTTCATATAGTATCTTCTCTTTTTATTTTGCCTATAAGGTCTCTTGAAAAATTATTGTTCATTTTCAACCCTAAAGCTATTAGAGTAATCAATAACTAGAGGTCTTTATTTTATGTTACTACTTTTATAAAGCTATGATGACCGAGAGATTCAAAAAACAGGGGGGCCATTTACATAATGGTCACTTACAATTATTTGCTTTCACATTCTAACAGTAGTTGTGTTATTGGTAATAATTATTGATGAGGAGTTATTCCTGGCTTTGATTACCACATTGTCAGACGATGGGAGGGGAACATTTTGAACACTTTCTTTGATCACAGGTACTTAAAAATTGGTGTTTACTTGTAATACTTAATAATTTACATTGTTCAAGAGTTTTAAAATTCAAACAGCTATAACTACTGAATGAATCCACCTTTTGAAGTCCGGTTTGCGGCATTGTACTCTGCTAAGTGAGACCTTTAATTTGATACCAAACTCGACCTATGCTGCTATTTAAGAATTTTGTCTGACTCCTTGTGGACCGTCCCCCAAAAGGGTCATCCGGTCGGTAATTGGGTATATGTGTGCGTTACTATCACCAGTAAGCACGTGTGAACTTTGGTATTTTTTTCTATTGTGGTTTAAAAATTAAAAAAGAGGTTCCAGACTTAATTGTCACCCTGTATAGTCTTGGCTTAGATTGCTTTCTTTCACCAAACTTGTTTTTTTCCCTAACAATGATGATATTAGAATAATCGAGAGTTAGGGGTCTTTATTTTATGACTTTTTAAAAGGCGATGATGACACAGGTTTTTCGCCATAAAGCACCAAGAAAAAAATCAAAACATGACATTTTATGCCATAACTATCATTACGGCCTCGCTAGGGTTCACAACACACAGGTCATCCTGTGGTACAAGAACAAATAATTTTGTCACTTCTTGCTCGTGAGATTCATTCAGAATGGTGGGTTTCAGTGTGGAGTGTGTGAAGAGGTTATGTTAAGCGAAGAGAGATCAAAAAGAAAATTTGTAAGTTTTTGAACTTTCATCTAAAGGAGTTTCAATATATATTACGTTTTTCATTTAAAAAATTCTATCATTTCCTTCCTTTTTAAAGAGTATTAACGACAGCATACATTTCTGATATGTATTCTTAAATTTTTACTTTCGACAATTTTTAAAGTTGGTAACAATTTATCTACATACGGAAGAATTACATTAACGTTAGGAGTGGAATACAGTCCTGAGGATACTCCAGCTTCAGAGTGTGCACAGGAAGCAAAATATATGGCTTGTTCCATAAACTTGACGACAATCAAGGTTCATTTTCTTTTTTACCCAATTATCCTGAAACCGTAATTATCGATTTCACACTGATGTGAACACTAATCTTTACATTTCTCCATAAGTTGAACAAAACCTATACAGTCGATTTTGAGAAATTAAGAATTTTATAACAGCTATGCGGCCGTTTTTAGTTTTTCCCCGATTCTCCCGAACTAGTCTCTTTGGGAAAATGGAAACCCATACATTTTATTTGCTTCCTAAAAGACTATATTGTGGATAAATTTGACCAAAATAGTTTGTATGGAAGCTACGCCGAAATTTTTAATTATAGAAAGAAGAAAACCCAAATAAGACATTTGATTTCAATCAGTCCACTATTTCATGCTCCAGAGAACTGCTCAGATCATAGCCAATATATTATTATTTTTAACTACTTCTTGGGGCTGAAAGGAAACTGATATTTCCGTGACAAATTAGACATAGATGTTTTGACCCATTACATAACTTTTTACATCCTATGTGCAAATGAGAAAGTAAACCGAAAGTAACTGAACCTGCTCCAATGTAAACATGTGTGCTTCATGCTAGTGTATGCCCTGCTACAATAACAACTCCAATGAACAGGCACCTTAAATTATATGGGGAGTTTCATCACTACTAGCCAAAATAAAAACAATGGGTTTTCGCATAAAGTATTTTTCCCTAAAATACATACAGATGTGTTTATTTGCAATATTTTTACTTTCTTACAAATACGTAGTATAGAAAAAGTTATACGATGTGACAACAAATGGTTTTCAGTATTCTGGAGTACACAACGTATTATGGTATTTCGTCTGGCCGCTGTCGATACAGTGTTCTACACCCCAAACACGTGGTTTTAATTGAATTTGTGGCATTTTTTAACCATTATCTCGGGTTGTTTTTTATCTCACAATTTAGGAAACTACCTTAAGAAAAAGCACAAAATTACGATTTTCTCAAAATCGACTATAACAATTTTGATCAAATTTTAGTGAAATGTGGAGGTTAATGCCCAAACTAGTATTCAAAATCGCAATAAAAACCAATTAAGGTTTAAGATTAATTTTAAAAAAAAAAATGAAGCTCGACCACCGTCGCTAAACACTCGATTTAAATCAAATGCATTTAAACTGATGACGCGTTTATGGCACAAGAGAAGAAAGTTTAGGCCCTATTTAAACATATTAATATATTATCAAAACCAATGTTTATAATTCATTTTCACTTTTGACTTGACAAGTACCGAAATGACAATTTGGTTCACGATTATTTTGAGTTGGTTGTTTTTGGTTTTAGAGTGGGGAAGATTGTTCACTGTTAATTTTCCTTTCACAATATATACAGTTTTATTAGTTTTGTTTACTTAAGATAATGTTTTTTAGTCGTGTAATAACGCAGCTTTACCGCATTAAAAACACACTGCCAAACTAAACTTGAAACAGAGTATATCAATGACGACTTTAAACATCAGAATTACTTGCTACAAGGCAGAACCACATAAGGAAACGGACATAATCGGCTCTATTACAATAACTGGTCCTCATGACCATTTGGCAGTAAAGTTAATAAAAAATAAAATTAATTAAGGATGATCTCACAAATAAAAACAGGAAGAGAAAGCCCTCCATATAGTCACGTTTAGATCAAGGTCGATTGGATGAAGTTCACGACTCGTCCCTCATCCTTCTGTTCCCTTTTCCTGGTCCATACATTACTTTGAGAACAAAACATGATACATCGTCACAGCTGACATGTATCTGTCAGTTGTCAGAAGCATATGAGCTTTGTACTGGATATCTGGTTTAATATGGCTGACATATTTTATGTGGAAATCTAGTCGTGTTATAGAGAAAATTAGTTCAAAAATGTCAGACTAATGTACATTAATGTTAGTAATGTATTTGTATTACGTTAACAAAAATTACGTGATAGTTTATAGTCTCTTATAAAATCTATTACTGTTAGTCGATTTTATAAAAAATTCTTTTGTTTAAAGGCAAAAACCCTCTCGGTCATCATCGCCTTTTAAAAAAGGGATAAAATGAAATAAAGGACACTAGCCATCGAACAGTGTCTGAATAGTAAGAGATATAACTCACGACTATATGATGTCCTCGGTATTGCCACACCTGTGGATTACTTTCTTACATATAGAGAAAGCTTTGAATTATATCTTTTATATTTAGTGTGACAACAGTCGGTTCTGGTGATATTCCTTGATAAGGTAAACAAATAATACTCCCTAGTAAATTTCACAAAATACAAATATATTTGTAACAGCTGTTTCGCAGTTAAGCATCATCAGACACCTAAAAACTAAAATTTGCAAAACAACTTAAACCAACATCAATGTTAAGAGTGTGGAGAAGAATAGAAAGGGAAGGGACCTGCTTTGGAGTACATGAGGAGATCAAGAAACTGACAGGTCTATTGAATACAGGGGATGGGTCATGTACCTGTTCATTTATGTTAGAAGGATGGTCATTGATGTTGGATCAAGTTATTTTGTAAATTTTAGTTCATAGTTGTCTGATGATGCTTAACTGCGAAACAGCTGTTACAAATATATTCCTCTTTTGTGAAATTTACTAGTGAGTATTATTTGTATACTTTATATGAGATTATGTATTATTTTAATACATTTAATAAATTAAAACTTATTCGCCATAAGGGCACAAGATCAGTGCTGCGATAAAAACGTTACAGCGAAGTTTCCATAGAACTGGAATTTGGGGGGAAATAGTACAGTCCAAACAGTCTACGTTGGACGAAGGTCTGACAAGTAAAATATACTAGACAAGCGAATTTAATTAAAGTTTATTATTAATGTAATATAGTAAAGAAATCGGTAGAAGGTAGGTTGACTTAACAGTTTAATAAAACTTTTTTTTTAATTTTATTATTATTTAACTATGAACACATTAGCCTCTCATTTTAAAATTTCGAGAATCACTTACCAAAAGTATAAACTATTTATAGGATTTTATTTTTTTTATTTTTCCAAAATGGACTTTTTGTGAAAATCAAAATTTTGAATTGAGTCTAAAAACACTTTGTATAACAAAGTATGTTGTGTTGTATACCACAAGAAAGAGCATTTAAAACTGAGTAAAATGACACCACTCCCACCTTTCTAGCTCAATTAGAAGAAAAACTACGGTAAATTCAAAATATATCCGTTACGTTTTTAGCGCGGATTTTGGGATATTTTAGTAGACCTAATTTTGAAACTGTTTGAAAAAAATGCATTTTCAATCTCTAAGGACAACCTTCGTACCAAATTTCATCAAATTCTGAGGTGGTCAGGTTTATACCCTGTGTTGATTTGATAGGAAAGGACCCTACGTTCTAAAATTCAACTTAAGCCTTTACTTTATTATATAACTGAAAAGTAAACCAACATGAAGATACTAACAACTATAAGAAGTCTACAAAAATTGATTTTTTTTCCCTCTAAATAATAGCAATTTCTTTAATTATAAATTCGTACTTAAGGAGCTGTATTTATCTAAATCGGCAATGCCCCTACGAACCAAAATATGTTCTCAAACATTTTCTAGAACACTTTGTACATGTTTCTTTAAACACTCAATTCTAATTACAATCCTTTCAAAAAGTTTCTGCTGGCTGATTATGAGAGAAATTTGTATTTTTTAGGATGCTGCATAGATTTTGTAAATTTTACGGCAATCACTTGTTTATAAACACTCACTTTATTTTTTTAAAGTGGTGCTTAGGAGACAATAATTAAAAAAATATAGTATTTAAGATTTACAAACTGATGAAAAAAATACACAATTTTAATTCCGCATTCTAAAAATAAAAAAAAAACAAACCAAAATACAATTACAACTCTTTTAAATAATAATTTTTCGATAACACCAACACTGAATCAATGCAATCAAGGTTGTAGTTCCCACCCTCAACATATAAACTGACAACGAATCCCGTATATGCAGTAGAGTCGTGACGGTGTGTGCGCGATAATTGAAAGTGAAGTGAAATGACTATAAGATCTCTTAAAATAGAACCAAGGCTTGTCTGGGTGGCCACTGCGAAGGGAACACTGTGCTACGCCACTTCGGTCGGACATAACTCTTACCCTCTGTGTCTTACAATGTCCAATGCCAAGGTAAGTAAACTAGCTCCTTGAAATTAGTCAAACTATCAATATCAATCAATTGCCATCTGTTACATCTGCGCATCGACAGTCGTGTCAATGTAGGATATTTTAAAACACGCTGTCCAATGTTTTTAGTAGTAGTTACTAGTTGAGATATAAACTATATAACTTTTGTGAAATATACATTTTATAAAACAAATTAAATTCAAATAATTTTAATTGGAGATTGAGACTTGCAAAATTTAAATAGAAATTAAATTTCTTTTCTGGGAACAATTATATTGTACAATTATTTTAGACTTATTCTAATAAAATATATATTATAAAAGCTTTTGTGATATTTATTTAGTTAAAACATAAATTGAAAGGCCTAACTTTTCAATTGAAGATTTGGAATTGTGACTTATTCAATTGATAAATAAATGTAATAGCTTTTGTTGGACTGATTAAATTGAAATATAAGTTGTATAATTTGTGATATATATAATAACTAAAATATAAATGGAATAGCCTAACTTTTCAATTGAAGATTAGAAATTGTGACTTATTCAATTGATAAATAAATTAATTAGCTTTTGTTGGACTGATTAAATCGAAATATACGTTCTATATTTTGTAATATATATTAACTAAAATATAAATTGAATAGCCTAATTTTTCAATGAAGATTGTGACTTATTCAATTGAAAAATAAATTAAATATATTTTTTGGGACTTAATAAATTTATACATAAATAAGATAACCTTTATGGCTTTTTAATTGAAATAAAATATTACAATTTTCGTGAGAATCATCGAAGTAGAAATTCTGTTATTTTTTTCATACTTAAACTAATGACATATAAAATGAAAAGCTTTCATGATAATAATTCAATTGAAATACAAATATTATAACAATTATGAGGCTTATTTAATGAAAATACAATCATGTCACTTTTGTCAGAATTTTCCAAAAGAAATACAATTTAAGAACATTTAGTAAAACTTTTAAAAGTGAAATATAATTTTTTGGAAGGTTTCGTAATATTTATCAATAGAAATTTAATTTGTTATAAATCAAATAAAATATAAGACTTTTGTGAAATTTATTTAATAACATAACCTAAAAAACGTTCCTCAATATAAATCATATTGCATTAAATAAAAACATGTTATCAAATAATTCAATACTAATATATTTACTAATTAATTATAATTTCAAATAAAACAAAACTTTATAAAAATATAAATGCGTTATGATCGAATTTAAATCTTTACAGTAAACAAATTAAAAATCAAACAAATTCAAATTTATAAATGGAGCATAATTTACCTTACTATCCAAGGTACTTTATTGTTTGTCACATGCATGATTACAAGCTATCCTAAATCAACTTAATATAATATTGTGGTGTGTTATGTAAAACAATATGTTTAGATTACTATGTATGTACGGGGAGTATTGTTTTTATATATACAGGGTGTTTCCGAACGTCCTCTTTACAAACGTCGGAGTATTGTTCCTTGGGTAAAAAGAAGCCATAAATTTAATACAACCAAGGGCCTATCTCGTATTGTTATTCGTCTGTCGGTCCGTATGTGATTTTTACTAAACAATTTGTTTTTAAAAACAGGCACTATCAAATTGACCCAAATTTGGGTTCTAGTTGCTAGTGTTAGTTTCAGTAAGTATGTTAGGTTTTATTATTGTAATCCAACTCGTATCAAAATGGTGGCTATTCAAAAAATAATAACTCTAAAACTAGCCATTTAAAACAAAAATATACAAGAGACATTTTAAAATAAATTTTCTAAAAATCCAAAGTTGTTTTTTTTTTTTTTTTTAAATTGGGTAAAAAATGAACAATATTTGAAATATCTAGTCCAGCCCTGCATGGCTACATCCTTGTCATCTTCAGAATAGGATAATGGACAACGTGGAATAAATAAACAGAAGTCGTTTTTTAAGGTATAAATTGTAATTGTAGTTATATTCACATTTGTGTATTAACAGTAACTGTTTATTAACTAAAATTCTAATACTTTTTGCAAAAAACATTTGTTAGTTTAATAACAAATAAATAAATAAATAAATAGTTATTTATTGATAGTAAGAATTCAACAAATCAGCTATTATATTATTATTGTAATAATAAATCTGCAGTTAATGTATCAACAAAGAAATCAGCTGTTTTTGCAGTCCAACAATCAACAGTTTGAAAGTTACTCTTTACAGGACAAGAATATGTTCATGCACGGGCGGACAAGAAATTCCAAATATCGTTAATTTTTCACCCGATCTCAAAAACAAAAGCAACTATAAATTTGTTATAAAATTAACTAAGAAAGTTATTCGCGTAAATGTTTTGTTTAATGGCTTGTTTTAGAGTTATTTCAATTTAAAAGCTTTGAATGGCCGCCATATCGAAATAAGCTTAGTTATGATAATGAAACTTAACATACAATCAGAAACTAACAATCGCAACAATACACTCATATTTGAGTAAATTCTGTAGGGTCGTTTTTTAAAACTATTTTTTTTTTTTTAGTAAAAAACACACACAGACAAAACGAAACTAAATAGACCCTGGTTGCACTAAATTTTTGGTTTCTTTTTACACAAGGAACAATACCCGGAAAGAAGTCCCCCTATCGTCTGTTGTAGGCTATGTGCACTGTTCAACCTCCCAAACACGTGGAACGATTATAATCAAAGTGAGTTATCGGTAAAAAGGCAAAAATTGGCTACAGAGCTGTCATAAAATATATAATTTCTCAACATCGACTCTTCTGATATCTATTATTCAATTTTAGTCAAATGTGAAGATTAATGACCCAAACTCGTGTAAAAAATCCCAAGCAAAAAAATATTACGGTTCAGGAATAATTTGCATAACCAAAAATTAAATACAATTGGCAAAGATTGAACGCTAAGGATGTGTTATAACTGAAATAAGTTTAGGCCCTTACTTATACATTTTTTTTCTTCAAAAATGACGTCCATTGTTTATTTTCCAATTTTTGATTAACAACTAATGAACGGACATTTTTTGTAACAATTAATTAAAGGTTAGATAGTTCGTGCAGAGTTGCACCATTTGGGGCTTACGATAATTATCGTATCAATTTTTGAAATTCATGAGAAAGTGTTCTCGTTGTCCTCGTCTCTAAATATGTCTTTTTAAAATTTGCTTTAACCATTAACAACACATCTGAAAGCTAATTCCAACCCGAACAATAAAATTTTAACAATAGGATTTAATAGGAAAACGTAATAACTATTATTAGTTTTAAAATTGTCAACTAACTAGAAGTGTTTATGTAAATATACACAAAAAACAATAAATTTTAAAATATAATAAATTGTGCAACACGTTGTAAAATCAAAACATATTATTTATTATAAAGGAAGCAATTGATTAATTAGATAATTGGCAACACATGCTGTAGTGTCCAAACATGTATATTTATGTACAGGATGTTTCTGAACTCTATTTACAAACTTTGGGGTAAAGTTCCTTGAGTAAAAAGAATTAAAAAACTGAAGACTACGAGGAGTCTATCTGGGCTCTTTCTCCGTATGTATTTTTTGCAAAAAAAGTTTTAAAAAACAGTTCTACAGAATTAAACTAAATTTAGATACAATATTGCTACTAATAGTTTCAGTTTGTATGTCAAGTTTCATTATTTTAACGCAGTTTCAAAATGGTGACCATTTGAAACTTTTATATTAAAATAACTATAAAACTAGTCAGTTTACAAAAAATTACATGAAATTGCCAGAATATTTACTAAAAAAGTTTTTAGTAAATATTCTGGCAAATCCAAAGTTGTTTTTATTTTTAAATTTAGGTTAAAAATAAACGATATTTTGGAATTTCTTTCCGGTCCTATCTTGTTGTCATGTAAAGTGTTTATTTCAAATTGTTGATTGTTGTACTGCAAAAAACATTGTTGATAAAATAATACTTAATTTATTAAATTTCTATTATCAATAAGTAACTACATCAATTATTCTCATACTTATTTAAATTTATAATTTTATTTACAACTACTAAAATTTCCAGTTAATAATAAAATTGTTAATAGATACATGTAAATAAACCACTATTTCAAAGTTACACTTGTAAAACAATTTCATGTATTCATTACATTGTTGTTCCATTCTGAAGAGGACAAGAACGAGCCCATGTCAAAATTAATATTGTAAATGTTCTGTAGTTGTATTAGTTGATAACTTTCCAAAAAAAATGAGATATAAAAGAAAGGATTCTTCCATTGAACCCAGAATAAATAAAACAATGTAAAAACATGTGTTACATAAGCAATTGAACAACGCCCCCTAGTTCAATGTCATACAATACAGACTATGAAATATAGTTTTAACAATGCTTTTACCAGTTGAATATTATAGGGCAACTTCAAATACAAAATTTCTTACCACAAATAAATACTTTCAACAGTCTCACTAACGCTGTATGAACGAACTTTGGAGAGTTTAGCCATGGGTACTGAATTTTCAATGATTATTAGATAACGTACCTTTACAGCCTTTTATCAGTTCCTTTGTTTTGGATATCGGATAACTTCGTGCGAGACGAGTCTCCTGACCGTACCGATCTGTCAAACATTAAAAATGTTAATTGTTGTGTCGTGTGTGCAGATATGTGTTAACGAAATTCATGTGAAGGATTATATTTTAAGGATCTGAAGATGACCTTGAAGTAAAGGTTGAACTAGTTATACGACATCCAAAACAAAGGAACTGAAAAAGACTGTCATATATGTATCCTAATAATCATTAACCGTAACAGTTCAGTTGAAAAAAAAAACTTAATCACCTGTAAACAAATGGGTGAACAAACGATATTAAAGAAATTGAAATAGAACAACTAAATTTATCCACCCACACTCACATTCATCTAAGCCCACATCTCAAACCACTCAAACTACCAAAACAACCACAAAACCAACACCTCAATGCCTTCTTAAAACTGAGTACGACAGTGATGCTTTTAATACTTTCGGGTAACGAGTTACAAAGCCTTCAAACTGTAATTTTCACGGTGTTCATTTCATGCCACTTCAATCAAAAAACAATCTCAATTATTGACATTTTTTAATGTTTCTATACAACTAAGGTTGGCTTTGCAATAAGGAAACAACTCTACAAGGAAACGAAATAATAAAACCTGTATTTTTATTATGTCATACTTTAATGATAATTGTTACCTTTAATGTACTGTTAAATACGAGGCCTGAAGGGTCGAGTTACTGACACGATTAAAGCTAGTCGAAATTGCATTTAAATATTTTAGACGTATGGACGTCACCGACAAGAGCTAAGCGAGTGGAGGCCGAGGAGAGCCCTCCCTTCACAGTAGAGAGTAAATATTAAAATCTATAAACCGACTGTATAAATACTAGACCTAACCTAACCAAACTGTTTAAACAGATAACCTTCAGCGAAAATATCTGTAGTAATGGCAATACATAGATTTTACTAATAATGTAATATGATTGCAATAATTAATGTGGAATTTTAAAATGAGCTGGTTTGAAATGTTTTTTTTTTCAGTAAAT
The DNA here is from genome assembly GCA_963513935.1 of Aphrophora alni. Lineage (NCBI taxonomy): Eukaryota > Metazoa > Arthropoda > Insecta > Hemiptera > Aphrophoridae > Aphrophora > Aphrophora alni. The sequence goes on along the minus strand of OY740769.1, from coordinate 96,452,920 downwards.
CTTACTTTAATTAGGACTTAACGAAGTGTTAAATAGTTTAACTAGATCTCCTTATACTAACGCCAAAGCTGAGTCGTCAACAAAGACATTACGATAATTTGTTTACACACTATTATGAAACCAAACTATAAATAAGAATTATATTAGTGACATTTTGCTAAAACTGTCTCTAAGATTCATGAGAAATAAAACCCCAAAAATGTTTACTAAATGTTTTTACTAAATTTTGTTGCAACAGTAGTTACAATGAGTGGAATATAAAACAAATCCCAAGTGTTATTTTGAAGTTACAAAGGAGATAACAGTACAAATCAATAAAGTTTGATAAAACAACCTAGGTCAACATCCTTGAATAAATTCAATCACATACCAGTCTCTGATAATGAATCTAGTTGTCCATATAAATATAGAAGTTCGTTGTTTGGTAAGCTTGGAGACTAGAGTGGGGGGAAGGGTTAGTGTAAGATGTAGGCGGAAAACCACCGGATTGTTCGCTTCTTCTATAGAGTGTGACTAGCCCGAGGAACCCTAACCGGACCTTTCTTCATGTAATCTTGGTTTAGATCCCTCTCTTTCATCTTTACCATCAGGTCTATCTCGGTAAACACCTAACCAACACTAGTAAAGTATTCGAGGGCAAGGAGTCTCAATTTTATGCTCTTTCCTCATATGAGGTCATAGTGACAGAGAGGTTTTCATATTTAAACAACAGGGGAAATAAAACTCTACATAGTGGGCCCGTTTATAACTGTGGTAATATAATCTGTAATTTGCACAATAATCCGCTTACATTTCAGTCTCATATGTTACTGATCATTGGTTTCGTTATAACAAAAACTATTATTATTAACCATCATATGATAGTTTAATTGAATTTCAAAACACAAACATTGTAGCTGAGAAAATGGTTCTGGTTGGGTTAGTAAAGCTGCGTCTGAAGCAATGCTCTTTAAACAGTAGTGATCCAGACTAACCGGACCCCAGTTGGAAGAGCCGGGTTCAATCCCTTCAGAGGCTAAAGAATATAGTCTGGTTATTGTAAAATATATCAGGGCGCAATGGAAAGAGTCTACGTGTGGCATTTTGATCATCAAAAATAGATGTAAAACATCAGCAGAGTTATAGAGTGCTGAGTACACTAACAAGTAATTTGACCTATAGACAGGTCGTACTAGATGGAGGCCTTGGGTTCGATATATCAATTGAAATAAATTTCAATGACAATTTTATTACAGTAGATTACATCAACAACTTTCTTCGATTATCTTCTTTATATACTTAAACAAGTTTCATCAATCAAAATATAATTATAAATACAAGATTTCCCGCCATTTTCGATGGAACTTTGAATTGAATACATGTAATATTGTGTTCAGGCTCAAAAATGCCGAATTGGTAATGCAGCAGACACAGTAATTGTACGTACCATTAAGTATAAAGGGTTTAATCACTCTATACGCTTGTGGAAAACTTCAACTAATGGAAGAAACACACAAACATCCACAAGAAATATTTTGTTTTCATTAAAACCACGTTTCAAAAACTAAGTCATATCTTCAGTTGTTTATACAACCTTCAGATACACGAGCTTTTTGTAACTGAACTATAAAGGCTAGGTCAAAGCCTCGTGTAGAGGTAAAGCAATTAAAGCGACGCCCTCAAGTTCAATCCCATACAATTCAAAAAATGAAATATAGTTTCAGCAATCTCTTCAATTGTTTAGATACACAAGCTTTTTTTCCGTTACAACTGAACTATAAAGGCTAGGTCAAAGCCTGGTGTAAAGGTAAAGCAATTAGGCGACACCCTCAAGTTCAATCCCATACAATACAAATATTAAAATATAGATTCAGCAATGTCTTCAGTTGTTTATAGGTACACAAGCTATTTGCCACTGAACTATAAACGCTAGGCCAAATCCTCGTGGAAGGTAAAGCAATTAGCCTAAACAACGCCTCCTAGTTCAATGCCATACAATACAGACTATGAAATATAGTTTTAATCATGCTTTTACCAGTTGAATATTATAGGGCAACTTCAAATACAAAATTTCTTACCACAAATAAATACTTTCAACAGTCTCACTAACGCTGTATGCACGAACTTTGGAGAGTTTAGCCATGGGTACTGAATTTTCAATGATTATTAGATAACGTACCTTACAGTCTTTTATCAGTTCCTTTGTTTTGGATATCGGATAACTTCGTGCGAGACGAGTCTCCTGACAGTACCGATCTGTCAAACATTTAAAATGTTAATTGTTGTGTCGTGTGTGCAGATATGTATTAACGAAATTCATGTGAAGGAATATATTTTAAAGATCTGAAGATGACCTTGAAGTAAAGGTTGAACTAGTTATCCGACATCCAAAACAAAGGAAGTGAAAAAGACTGTAATATATGTAACCTCATAATCATTAACCTTAACAGTTTAGTTGAAAAAAAATTAATTACCTGTAAACAAATGGGTGAACATGGCTTAGTCATTAAAACGCTTTCTTGACTTAAGCCATTATTATTTTTATAGTCCAGATAAGAAAGTGACAATAAATAGATGGAAATAATTGAATTTGGAAGTGACGTTATAAGGGCCGATTTCTAATATCTTTGGTTATTTAACAGCTTAAATCTGTTCTCTCAAAATCGGGACTTAACTAACATGCTAAAATGTGAAACAATGTTCCAAGTTTTTACACACCGATAAAATTATATAATTATCCCAAAAGTTGATTTCAATTAAACAAATTATTTTAAACTGTTCAATTATAAATGCTTTCCCCTCTTCAAGAGCCACCTGTTAGTCCCGATAGATTCTAACTGGATCTACACATATTTCATGGAGTATTGAGTTAGATCCCTCCCTTTCATCTTTCCTATGAGGTGCATCATAGTTTAGTAGTGCGATGATAACAGTGTTTTTCTGGTATCGAAGACACAAAGCGATATTTTCCCGAAAGATGATATTTTAGGATAAGATTAAGGAAACCCATTATTACACGAGTTGCAGGAGGAAACCACTACAGATATTATTATAACGTTTTACTACTTTATCCCGGTCTGTTAACAGTAAACAAAAGTGCGCTATTAAATGTCAAGAAAAAGTTCCAGTAAACCAGACATAGAATATTAATTTAAACACTCAACGTGGATCGCATTTTAGTCTCTACTGCGCATCTATTTATAATTATGCATACAAGTGATACGCTTTTATGATAAGACGCGAATTGCTTTTGCTGTGTACTTTCTGAGATAAGATGTATAGAGAAAGTTTTGTAATGGGTCAAAAAACCGAACTTTTAAATCGGGTTTTGCGGAAATATGCACTGTCAAAAGAAAAAACAACACAAAATACGATTTTCATAAAATTGGTTATAACGATTTTGATCAAACTTTGACCAAGTGTAACCTTTAAGAACCTATACATAACTTATCCAATTTTTCCAAAAAATGAAACTAATGATTTTGTTAAAGTTTTAATTAAATGTGAAGATTAATGACAACAACTTGATTAATAATATTCCATTATTTTTTGACCCAAATCTAAATGACAAAAACTGTGGAAAAGGGGGGGGGGGTTATCTAGCTACTTAGTATAAGTTGGATAACTATTATGACATAATAATGAGTTGGATAATAACTTGGAAACTTCCAAAATTGTTTGTCCACATACACAAGTTTCATCAAAATTAATAATTATTTTTGGGTCTGTTAGAGGACCCAGAAGGTACCCTGTGGCACCTAACCTAACCAATTTGATACATAATATATAAATAAGCTATAAATATTTTTGTTCTGGAGCCCAATATAAATTGGTGACCTTCCAGATAGTGTCAAACTGATCTTCATCCTTGTTTCTACAACGCCGCGTGAATTGACATAAGAAGGATAATCTAACAAATCTCTACTGGTTTCACATTCTTGGCAGTCCTCTTCTTGTACAGACCCTTATTTTTTATAATATGTAAATTTATTTTGGGTTTAAATGATATAGATATGTAAAACTGGTATAAAATTCATATTCACTGTCTTAAAAACCCAGATATTATTAGTTTTATAAAAATGGTTCAATATAATTGTATCCACAATTTAGATGTTATTTAGATTTTTAAGCTACAGTATAATAGAGAAACAAAACGTGGACCAATATTCTATTAGTTCTACAAATTTGGTTCCAACTTCTAGTTTACCAGGATCCAATCTTTCAACTGAAAACGTAACTTGGAAGAAACTGTATAATTTTGAAGTTATTTTATATTTTGGGGGAGTACGTAAGCCAAATATATAAAACTAGTACAATTTTTAAGTGTGCGACTCAAAAATAGAATATTTACCAAAAACGGACAAAAGTTAAAATCTATGTAAAACAATAACTATCCTAGACCAAACTGAAAAATGACTACTATTTTTAGAACTTTATGAATAAGAGAAGCTAAATACATAAAACTGCTAAAATTTTGTATTCTGAGTCTATAAAAACCATGGATATCCAAACTCGGACAACAATTTTGGCGTCAGCCTTTATTTTATTCAAAACCGTTTTAACAATGATTATCAAAATCCAATATTTCCGTTCAACAATTACCCTAGATCAAACTGAAAAATTCTGACTATTTTGAAAATTTTGAAAGCAAAATATAAAACACCTGAAATTTTGAATTCTGTGTGTAAAAAACATGGACGTACATCCTACCGTAAATTTGCATTAACAATTTGGCTTCAACTATTACTTACTTACCAGTTTAACAATTTTGATCAAAATTTAATCATTCTGCACAAACACTACTCTACACTAAACCTATAAATGTTGTGCTCATTTTAAAATTTTATTAACGCCTAAAAAACATGAATAAATAACACCAAACGCTGATCAAAATTAAAATCGGTCAAGAAATTTGCCATCGACTTCTATTTTATCTTCCTAACGTACATTAACGATTTTAGTTAAATTTACTCCTTCCGTTTAACACATACCTCACGTCGTAATTTTATGAAAAATCCAACAAAATAAATTGTTAGTCACATGTTCATGAGATAATGATACCTCATCAAACACATAAAAAACAAAATAAAATTACAGTGAAAATTCCATGTACATTGTTTGCTTTATATCAAGAGAGACACGAGCCGTGTAATTGAATTACAGTGTTTAAATAAAATTACAAACCACATGCTCTCTGTAGTCTCTGATTCCCTCTAACTAGAATTAGATTATCACTATAAACAAACTTACTCTATTCATGATTCTCTCTTATTTATTTTCTTCTTTGAGGTTATGTCCGTCAACATGTGCACCTATTTCCTTCTTTATTATGCTGGATGATGTCTGAAAGCTTGCTTCATGAGGTAGGTTAAAGTTCATTTGGGTTTGTTCAAATCATTACTCAATCTTAACATTTTCTTTCTTACTTGAAATTTTCCAAACGGATTTGAACTAAATGTCGCCTTTTATAGCAGGCGAAGACGTTCTGTTTGGGCTTTTAAAGGCCTCGAGTGGATTTTGAGAAAATCATAATTTTGTGTTTTAAATTTTAAATTGTTGAAAAACATCCCTATTGTAAGTTCGACGTTCACCTTTCCGTACAGGAAATCCATGAGCTATGTAAATTATTAAATTGGAGTTTCAGAACTACTAACCATCATGAAAATATCATCAAAACGCGCTCGATTGTATTTCTCTGGTTAATATTGCGATTACTCCTGTTTACTTCAAACGATCCGGATATTTTTTTTAACATTAAATGAATTAATATTAATTAATCCTTTTAATTATATTTACACAAACTAAAGCCAAATTTATACTTTCCCAAAGAAGAGAGTTTTACTCTCTGTAGATTACTTGTTTATAATTTAACATTACATGTTTCAAACATACAACTATTACCTTTAATTTATAAATTTCCTTTTCCATGCGGAGAAAATTCACGTGGCTTTAAATTTAGCGCGTCCACTGTTACACTGAAAAATCCCATGTTTATTTTGTAAACTGTTTTGAATTCTTTATACACTCCAATTTATAATTCGTCAAAAATAGAAAATCATTACGATGAATGTCTGTGTCCAACAACTCCAGCTTAAAGTAGTTTTCCCTCCTCTTCATATACAGGGATGTCCAGAAGTTGTTCGACCAAACTTTAGGAACTGATTGGATATGACAAAATATATACAAGAAATTCCATTTAACATATAATCTTATCTTGATTAGTTTTCCCTCCATCCGCCATTACATTTTTTAATAAAATAAGTATAACTTTGAAAATAGATAAGATATTAAGTTCAGATATTCTACGCATGTTTTACGTAACGTTCTACGCGTGGATAATTATGATTTGGATAATTATGAAAAATTATTTCTTAATGACGTCAATTTATCTGTACATTTCATAAAAAAAGTGAAGATTCTAAATCATTTTCTTCCTGGTATTGTGTACCCTATATTCTAGATTACTTATATTGCAACATTTCATTATATTGTAAACAATGCAGAAGCTGTCACAATCGATGTTTATGTAGATAAATCTCAACAATTGATTCTTTCTTAGTAAGAAATCACGTTAATAGTTCGAAGGTCATAACAGTCGAAGCAATATTCCACTGTTGATAACAGTTTCTAGGAAAACAATAGCTTGATAATATCAATATTTTATCATGAAAAATCCATTTAAAAGTATATACTGCAGATTATATTAATTAGGTTACACAGTTATCTATATATATGAAGTGTTCATTGTTAGATGATATTTTTCCATGACAAAACTGCCAACATCATGTTGCTATTCAACAAAGAAAACTCTAAATTTAAATAGTATTTTAAGAAGACAGGAGTGTAATAGATATTTGATAAAAATTGATTATTTATATTATCGGAACAGTTTATTCGGACATTTGACTTATTTTTTGTTTATTATAACGAATACATGACTTTTTGAAAATACGGATCAACCACTGTTATCAGGTGATAAACGTCGAGAGAAAAAATCAAGCCTAGTACTATAAACTATAGATATTAAAGGCCAGGAAGACGAATTGCAAGACATACAAGATTGGAGGTTGATTGAGGAGTGCGACGCGTTCCTATGAAGTCAGACCGGTTCATCGAGGTTGGGATCTGGTTGCGGTTAACTGCGATCACCGACCGGATTACGAACAGCACGGAATTCAGAAGGCAGAGATGGAAAGCTTGTGATGTCGAGAGAAGCCGGGGAGAATAGTAGTGTCCAACAGCTCACCACGACGGGAGTCAGGTCCTCTCAATCTTTGAGTTTGATTTATTTTAGTAAAGCTTTCTAAATTATATTATCAGGCATAAATTAAGGTCATTGGCGTTCCCGAAATTCTCGTGAAGAAAGGTTAAACATCTCGGGGAGCGGTAAATATATTTATTTAGTCAGATGTGTCAACTGACCACCTAGTCCACTATACTGGGTGTTGTGTGCAGTTATTTTTATAATTAGAACGTTAACTCCTCATTAAAGCTGGTTATCCAAGAGTGGCGTTGGGTAAGGGAAATAAGACCTCGTTGGTTATGCGCGACTACGTTTCTCTTAGCTAACCAATAACGTAACCACGTGTATCTAATTAGTTTATTTCTCCCTAAGCAACCTTATCACGTTGCAATGGTAGCAAGCGCGTTTCAGTTGGAGCTGAAGAAAAAGTAGAGGAGATAGAACTGTTTTAACCTTCGATTTAGGAACGTGATTTCTCACTAAGAAAAATCTATTTATCCATCTATGCTCTTAAAACAGCTCATAGCAAAGCAACGAATCTAAATGATTAAACGAGTACCGATCAAGTCTCCAAAATACATAAATATTTATATAAACATATTATATTACCCACTCACGCGCAATGTTTGTCCAATTTCTTCAATTTTTGTTAAAATATAGCTATATATATGTATATTTATTACAAAATCTTAGACATGTTCAACTGGAAATTTTCAAATTTGTGACGGTCCAAATGTTTTTTTATGGGAATAGTTTATGAATGTGAAAAAAAAAAAAAAAAAAAGGAACAATCTATTTAGTAGCGGAAATTTAATCACATTTTTAAGGTAACGTTTTACAATTTATTTAATATATTTCTTTTCCAATAGATAAATAATTAAAAGTTTCAAAATGACTTCCATTTCAAACAGTTTTTTTGTAAATTTTTTCTCAGCTGTACCCTACATTCACTTAAATTAACCAGCACGTACAAATGATGCACGTATACTCATTAACCGTAATTCGCGTCATATCACGCGAGCGTCTCACCTGCGCGGCGAGTATTCAATTTAAGTTACTTTAATATTAAACAACTTACATACGAAATAACTTAGCTGATCCAACTTCACAAACACACTTTGAATTCATTTAAAATACTGAATACTATACGGTCACCTCCTATAAACTTCATTAATCCAAGAACCACTTTTTGGTGAAAATCCCATCAAATGGTAAACGTTACATAATTGAACACTGTTAACAATTCTGGACAGTGGTCTAATGGAAGACTCAAGCGCTCTATCACCGCTCTAGTTGAAAAACAGTTCTCAATTGTTCCAATGTATAATTAATTACACTTCACAGAAGTTGTGTAAAAGCCGATGTGTACAGATGATCAATTTACCTTTCAGTTCTTGTCAAAACCTGCTGTTATTTAACTGGACACTGATTTATCGCAAAGCTCATATTTAAAACTTTGAAAACCGCACGGTAAAGAACAATCCGTCACATAACTTTCAATTTGTTTTTGTCATTAGGGTATTTAAAATATAGAAATTGTATCTACAACGACACCTGAGGTCATAAAACGGGCACTGATCATACTCACGGGACTAATTTTACACACATTTTGACAAACTGTAATATTTTCCTTGTTTGTCGTCATCGTTTTTAAAGAAAAGATCATGAAATACAAACCCATACTCATCGAACATTCTAACAGCGTCAGGGACGTAAAATAACAAGAGAGACCCGATAAGAAAAAGAAAGAGAGTGATCTAACCCAAGACTAGATGGAAAACGTGTGGAATCTCTCGGGATTGTCAGGTTCGTACTCACTATAGTGAGGCCCTGAGGTCTTACCGTAATTTATGTACAGAGTGGGTCATTTAAATTGAGACAAGTGAATATTTCTAAACAGCAAACTTTGACGAAAGTTATTTGGTACGAAGGGGTTTACTAATTCTTTATGTGGTCTCAATCCTTCATGTGTTTTCAAGGTCATATGAAAGTTTATTCAGTTTGTTTCAAAATATAAATCAATACAGTGCCTTCATTTACATTCTTATCCTAAACTACTCAATGAGAAACTTTTTATCTGAAATATTTTGTTTAAATCCTACCTTAATTTTTCAAGATATTTAATAAAATAGTTGGAAAAGTCCTGACTTTTACGAATTTGTTCCTCAAAAGACAACAAGTATAGAAAAATCTTCACCATGCTAAAATTTTGTTATTAGGTTTTTATGATTTTCAGCCATTGTCCATCTGTATTATTTTTGTCAAGTATTATCTCAAGAACCGTGAAACACATTCTATAAATGACTAACGGAACTCTTGTCAAAAATCAATTTTACGGATTCCTTATGAAGATCAGATCTAAAGAGATGATAGATTTTTGTTTTATTTACTATAGGAGTTCTACGGCAAGTTGTGGAGAAAAGCGAATACAATTGTCGTTGTATTTACGGACAACTGACTTTAGTGTAACCTTGAAATATATAGTTTCCTATAAACTATATCGATTACTTGATAAAAACTCGTTTTGTAACAATCCTTCTGAACACGTGCTGCATTAAATCTGAACGCAATCAGTGAATCGAAAAGAAAATAATTCGACAGCGACGTTTGGGGATAGCGATTCAAAAATTAAAAACAGAACTGACGTATTTACCTGATCTGTGGAGACTTAGTTGAGTACTCCTTAAAAATTATTAGTCGGTACTATTGTTATAAGTTATTTGAACGGAATTAATATTCGCAGACATAACCATAAGTTTTTCAACCCCTATTCTCCCTCCTCCCTTTCAAATATGTGACCGAATTAAAGATCCATAAATTTCTTCAATGACGACATAAGTTTTCAATAAAATCAACAAGTATCGATTTGTACTATAACAGATCTGGGATGAACTATGGCCATGCAATGTGACGCGCAATACACAGGGAATCGTTTGCCATGGTAGGGGAAGAGCACGTGGTTCTTCACGACATTTCCTGTTGTACCAAACAACTGAACTATTAATATACACAACGTGACACGCAGTACACACCAAGTCGTTTGCCATGGTAGGGGAAGAGCACGTAGTTCTTCACGACATTTCCTGTTGTACCAAACAACTGAACTATTAATATACACAACGTGACACGCAGTACACACCAAGTCGTTTGCCATGGTAGGGGAAGCGCTGGTTCTTCACATTTACTGCTACACCATACCTGTTGTAATATTAGTATAAAAACATTCACTTTTTTTTATAATCTAATAACCTAATAATAAATTGGATTTTCTAGTATTACTATTTTCAAATTACTCCTATATTTCAGCTAAATTTTAAAAAATACAAGATATGTTGTAAATCCTAGTGAAATAAAAATCACAGGCCGTTTACACGACTTATTGTAGGGAATGTTTGTAGCATCTTCCCTCGCCAATACTCCGACCTCACTCCCAACTTACAATGAAACACTTCCCCAACAATGCTAGATCCTAATGTTCTTCAATCCTATTGGTTGTAATTATACGAAGTTTTAGCAGTTCAAAATGGAAATAATTTCTTACAAAGATGTTCTCAATGTTGTCACTTTATTGTTATATTGCACTAACTTTCTTTTAATAACAAAAAATAAAATATTTTTTTCTAAAATAATCGTAGTTGGAAGCAAATAATAGTATATTTCATCACTAAGACCAAAAGAGAAACTTTTCAATACAAGCTCAACTTTAATGAGAAATGAATTCATACGGAAAATGAGCTTGAGGATCGAAAAGCTTCTTTTGGTCCAAGTGATGAACTATATTTTTCGTTATACTGCAAATAATATAAGAAAATAATTTCACAAAAACTAAAATGTTATAACCTATTTACCTTCAAATCTATGGTAACAGCTGTTTACAATCGAAAGTACTGTATCGGCTGTTTTTATAGATGCTTTACAATCGTTAATTAATTATTATAAACGAATTAACAGCTGATGTCCTCGACCTCAGCTGTGTTTTTAGGTCCTAGATGTGAAAACAACAACTTTAGCATCTCAATATATGTATTAACAACAGCTGTTTTTGAAGCAGTATGACGAAAAACAATTAATAAACAAAGGAAATTCGAAATTATTCACCAATTTAAGGGATTGTTCATAATAATACTCAAAGGCAATTATGAAAAATACTTGTTAATTAGAGACAGCAATACGGTATAACCTGTTGAAGAGATACGTATCTAAGTACAATATAACCGCTTTTGACTACACCTTCGGAAAAATTTTATTTTTGTAATTTATTGATCTAGGCAAGGAACGAGCCATTTCTACCCTCTTTTTAAACTTTTTACCATTACGGCATTTATTTATTTACAAGGTTTTAAGAATATTTTATATAAGAAGGGGCGACACAAAGAGGCTATAAAATGCGTACAACTGAATATTAAATGACATATCCAGATCATACAACGAAACATTTAAAAGGGTTTATGTTATCTGCATCAATTTGTATAAAAGTTTGACAGAAGAAATCTCTTCTTGCAGATGTGTCCCCAAGTCAAAAGTGCGTGTGTGCCTGTTATCTGTGCAGTGCTCTCACATCCCAAACCCTTAGACCAATTTTAATCAAATTGGGCATGTGGTCTTATTTTGAGAATATTTCGGGACTTTTTTGTTTGTTCGTAACTTAAAGTTTAGGGGTAGCTGTAATTAGAAAACATACAAAATAATTTTAATTCTAAAAAGCGCCTCAACAATTTATATAGAATTTTACACAAGTGTAGTCTCTAGAAACCCCAAAAAAGCATATTGGTTAACATCTCTCCAAAAATACCAGTTCTAGAAAATTGCTTGATACAAAACTTTTTTTTTTTTTTTTTTTTTTTTTCAAATCAGCTGTACCTATTTCGTTCACATTTTATTGAAATATGAAGGTTTATGACCCAAATTCGCAAATCAGAAAATACAGAAAACACTATGTTCAGGAATAAATATCAAAAACTTCACCTTACCTGCCGTTATTAAACCTCAATTTTATTCAAATACGATTTATACGTTGATGGTACAAGCCAAAGTTTAAGCGTAATTTATTTTATTTTATTTTTTCTAAATGACACCATCATTATCACTTTTAAACTGAGAACTACAGAACTGACATTATTGTTGGTTTTATTTGCTTTTGGATATGAGTGAGTGAGAGAGTTTGTTCAGTGTCTTTGCACCATTACTTACTTTACTTATATTGTTTATATCATATTCTGAGTTTCGTTTTAGAAACAATTTTGTTTTTGACGTTTATGTTTTAAGTAAATGTTAGTAGAATTCAAATAAAATGAAACTCAAGTTATTCGTTTATTTAATTCTCTGTTTGTTCGTTGAATATATATTCTATTCCCAGTTCCATTGAGACAATTTTCTAGTCTTTTGAAGTTAATCTGTGTCATTTACAATGCCGTTTCTTTGAAACATACACAATTGAAATTATCTATTAAAAATTTTATTCAAATAGAGTTTACAGTTCACATGAATAAATATTGAGCTTGACTTGTGAGATAATATTAGATAAAAATAAAACTGCTATAGTTATAGTAGCTCATGTATCACTGAGGAGGGCCACTTTGTCGTTGAAACGCGTTTGATTAAGTAAACATAATTTTGTGAGACCTTGTGTTCGTGTTTTTTTTTTTCCCATTTCACATTTGCGGAAGCTTAGGAAAATATATATAAAATTAAGCAAAACAAAGTATTATAGGAAGTACTTGTCCTCAACTTTAATCTTTAGGTTGTCATAAAAAAAAAAAAGGAAACTTTTTATCTCTTGTGAATTTCTTGTAAAGTTATTTGTTTTCAAGACATTCAATATTAAATATTTTAACTGTCGCCATTTTGAAAATATAAAAATAAAGTCCTAATTTTCTGTACGCTTATAAAACGTAACACACAAACTGCGTTTACCTAATCAGAACTCAATATATTTTCTATTTCCAACATTACATTTTTTTTTTACAAAAACATAGTGGCGGATATCTGTAAATGTTCAGAAAAATCTTCATTCTTCATTTTTTTTTTATATTCTCACAGAATCATTTCCTAAAGTTGGCAGCTTATTTTACGGGACACTTTGTACAGAAAGTAAGAATTTAAATTAATTAAAAGCCCTAAAACTAAATAAACCATACCTTTCTACAAATTATGCTAGCTAGCGAAATTGACTAAATTATTTATACGTTTTGCTCATTTTAATTTGACAATATGAAATGTTCCGTGGTGTAAGACACAATTCGTTTATTTATACAACTATAGCTGGGTCAAATATATGAAGCCCAGTAAGAGATAAATTTCAAAAAGTTGGATATATGAACATATACAAATTACATGTCGATTTCCTTTGTGACGTTCTGACACGAGTGATGATAGAGTTTTATAAAAACTTCAGCCCTAAAGATATCGTTTCACGTAGACCAGCTCTCTTCCACAAAGCCTGCAACTTTAGTGTTCAGTTCTAATTCCTCCCCTGACAATATTCTCAAATGTTAATCAGATCAAAGTGGATTTATAAACTTCTTAGGTTAGAGGGTTGGAGTGGAGGGGGGTTAACTTCTTTTTAAAAATTAAAACTTCCATTGTTTTAAAAGTTTCTAAAACTATATTTATCATATATTTTTTAATGGTAGCTGATAAATGAAATGATTTTAAAGTCCATACTATTGATTATATAAATGTTATATTGGTATCTTATTTTCATCTAATATTTATGTTTACATTTGCAATTATTTATTTACATCAAGTTGTCAACGTGTTAGCTGTCGCACTTTCACAGATTTTATTAAATTTGATGTAGATTTGCATTTAGGAAGAGTTCGGAAAATCTCATTAAAAAAAAAAAAAAAAAAAAAGCAATAAACTTCAAAAAGGCCACAGTTACGAAAATAACTTACCACAAGTGTGTATCTTAAAATTCAATTATATGCAAATTTGTTTTCGACAAAATTGGTATTGCTAAACACTAATTTTTGCTTGTCTAACTACATAAGGAAACTTTTTTTTTTAAATCACTAAAATTCAAAAATTGTATAATCCTTTTCTGCTTTAACTTTTTAAGAATTTTTGATATAAACTATTTAAAAAAATTTCATTCAATACTTTTACACATCTTTTTCACTCCTAATAAGATCTACATAACCTTCATTTGATGTAATTAAACATTATTTGTATTTTACAACTTTTTGAGAGATGACTAGAATAAATAATCATACATATAAATATAAAGCAGAGACTAAATATGTTCCCTAAAGAATTCCGCGTCCATTCAACCAAAAGAAAATGGGGATGGTCTCATTGGAAAGCTTAGGTATAATAGTAATATAGCATAATATAGAACGTGATAATGTGATCTAACCAACGGTCCAAGGTCACTTTGCGGCGTTTTAAATGATTTTTTGCAACTACCCTATTTTTGAAATTTTACCCTGGCGATTTTCATGCGATTTGTTTTAAAAGAAAGAAGATTTTGCCATTATCTGCAAACAAAAAATATGAAATGTATTGAATAGGCCTATTTAAAAAAAAAATTCCAAATCACACCACAGTCTCTATTATAACATTTTTTGATATATTGGAGCTAATCAGCTGTTTTAAGTATGCATTGTTATATTGGTTGCTATGGTAACTTAATTTTTATGTAAAATCGCAATTTAAGTTTAAAAATATTTCAAAAATTGTTTCACATTGATCTATGTTAGGGCTAACCTACTTTTGTACTGAATTATAAAAGTAATGGATCTAATAAGCTGTTTTAAATATGCATTGTTATACTGGTTGCTACGGTAATTTAATTTGAAAGTTTAAAACCCTTTCACTTAGGCCTAACCTAATCTTTGTTCGGTACAAAACTCTTCCACGCCCACTCAACTTACAGAGATGGGCTCATTTGACAGCTAAAGGTATGAGTATGAATACTATTTATATACTCATATATATAGAAAATGACTGTGCGACCTAAACCACAGTCACAAAGGCACTTTTGAGGGATATTTGGCGACAACCTTATTAATAAGTTGCCGATTTTTATGCCGTTTGTTTTAAATGAAATAAAATTTAATATACCTCTCTAATTTATACCATAGTTTTTATTGCTACAGTTATTAGTTTTGGAACGTTATTTTATTCTGTTTGATATTTAATTAATTCATTTTGTTTTTATTACAGTCACTGGAAAAAACCATTACATTTGATAAGCTAAGTTGTAATATTCAATTTATACTAACAACCTATAAAAATATTTAGTTTTTTTTTTTTTTAACACGAATTTCAAAAAGTCTTGGAAGGGTTAAGACAATGTAATAGCTGACCTCGGGAAGCTTTTATTTTGCAACAGGAATATACATGAACTGTGCAAAAACATTGCACAAACTTTCCTACTCACCCATTATCAAACCAAAGAAGAAAAGAACCAAAACTAATCATCACAGAAATGTAAGTGAAAATGATCCACAAACGATGTCTTCATAAAATTTAAATAGGGTCTAAAGTTGCTTCGCTTCTACCTAAACATCTTTAGCGTAATCATATTACATTAAAATCGATCTTTTAATTACCACGATTAAAGTTCATTTTGTGTTTTGACAATTATCTCAGAACCGTCATATTTTGAGTTTCCATTTTACACAACCGCTTTCAACGTTCAAATTCCATTAAAATTTACACGAATCGATAGAACCAATTTTGAGAAATTAAGTCTATTGTTGACGATTTGTTTTTATTTTACGGATAACACACGGACCAACGTTTTGTTTAAGTCTTTAGAAGCTATACTTCATCAAATCTGTTATCAATTGGGAGTCTGTAACAACCCTCAGGGGCTCAACATAGTGAGTACGAGATAGGCAATCAACACCTTTTTTCCATGTAGTCTTGAGTTGGAAACATATCTTTCATCTATCGTATTTAGGCTCTTTTGACTGACTCTTGTTCTCTTCCGACCCTGGTTCTATTACAATATTCAAGGGCAGAGGTCTTTAATTTGATCTTGTCTTCTTTTTTTATCAGGTAATGATGAACGAGAAATTTTCGCCTTTAAAAAACAACGGGAAAATGATTATAAAGGAAACCGGACATTATTATAAAGATTTAATTCTAATAACGAACAGCTGTAAAGTTCCTTTACAAATTTTAAATGAAGTCGGCAATCTTTTAAAAGCGGAAACAAAGAATGTTAGAAACTGCTTTACAAAATCCAGACATAAAAACGCAAATTTTCCATTAAAATATGTTGTTCCCCGCAAACACAGGCCGTAACTGTAAACATCAACGTGTTTATGAGGGCAATTGGCGAGAAGATCGTAGTGAAGCTATTACAGTAAACAGTGTTAAAAAAAGCATTTAAAAATATAACCAAAACATGCTGTTTGCTCATTTAACCATAAGCATTTATTGGGATTCGTTCAACTACGATGGGCGTTGCTATGGCAACCATCTGTTATATAGGATGGCTATCCAGTGCATTTTATCTACCGGGTGTTTATAAAGTTCTTCATCAAAATGAAAATAGAAACATTGTGGTAGGTCTCTATGTAATGGTCAAATGGAACTAAATTTTGCTTACGTTGAAAGAATAAACCATAAGGAAGTAAAGGTCGAAATATTCCAACTGCGTTTTTCAATTTTTGCTACTACTTTCTTCAACGATATTCGACGAATAAACCAACTACAAATGTTAAGCTTAATTAAAATATCGATTTCTAGAGCTATTACTTCAAAATTTTAACATAAACTTGAATACAAATTTCACAAATAAAACATTTATTAACGCGTTTCAACGACAATCTCGCCATCTTCAGTTATATGAGCTACAATAATCAAACTAAAATGACTACATCTCACAAGTCGAGCTCTATAATTATGTATAGAAGTACTACTGAAGATTTTGTAATTTTAAGAACGTTAAAACTTGTGTTTATCAGTAATAACACCTTTATTTTGTTTAAACCATTTTGAAATGATGAAAGAATTATTGATGAAAAATGAGACAATGAAAAAACTGTTTTTAGATATATGAAAATCGGCCCTCCATTTCGAAATTTACCTATCGATGTTTCTGGTTAACGAACTTTTATAATGGTCTATAAAAAACTAGCCTACAAAAACAAATTTGAGCAAAATCGGGTAGAAATTACACATCGATGATTTAAATTGTCACAAAACTTTTCCTATACAATGTAATAATAATAATAATACAGAAACAAAACAGTAGAAAAACGGAATTTCCATTCGAATCCGCTTTAATAATTACAATAAATCATGTACCACGTTTTATCTCAAACTAGATAGTAGATATATATAGTTTTACGAAATACAGTATCCTATACACCCCTCCTGCAATAAATTGTACACTTTAAGACCACCTTAGGCTCTTCTATCCCTCTGGCTGGGGTTTAGTTTAATATTTAATGGATAATGATATCATAAACTCTGATAACGATCTCATCCAAGAAGTGCAAACTTTAGTTTCATAAACACAAGCAATACCTTCATGATTGAAATTTGTCTCTTGTTTAATGAAGTTATTTTTTAATGTAACTGTCTTAGATAACAGTTGGTTATATTAAATTAACAGGGAGAAATAAGTTAAGTCTTTGGTATTATTATTAATAGTTTACTTGAGAAATTCTAAAATTAAGTTGTTGCGACTCCTTTCGCCGAAATACCCGTGACCATTTCCACCGATCTTATCCATTAAGACTTTGGTTTTTATTGTTGTTTAAACCCTCAGTCATCCATTGACTTCAAGCATCGGAACAGAACAAGAGTTGATCAAGACAGACCTGATAGAAAAGATGATAATCCAAGGATAGATGAAAAAAGGCGTAGATCCAGCAAGGAACCGTCAGGATTTTATGCACTATAAATGAGCCCCCAAGAGGACCTAGAGTAATTATTAAGTATGATTTGTTTCTCACAATACCATTGAAAACGAATAACTTCCATATACAGAATTATTGATATAGGTGTGCCAGCTGTTTTACTTGGAAATAATTTGATATATTAAAAAAGTTAAATGGCAACTACTCTGAAGTTATTATGTTCTCTTATTTGGGTTTTTTTTTTTTTTTTTTTTAAATTTTGATACCATCAGCCATTTTTCCAATATAGCGGCCAACTTTAAAATTTCTTGTAGACACACCTATTTTTATTTTAGATTTTAAAGATAATTTTAAGACTTTTTAATCTTGCACATTTTTTTTTATACATACAACTGTTTTGGAACTAGAGAGGCTCAAAGTAGTGAAAACAAAATTTTAGTCGTTTTCAAAGGTCCATTTTATGTACTTAAAACAGTTGAACCGAGAATAAAATTGTAACGTAGATAAATATGCTGTAATAAAAACTATTATAAATTTGAAAACAAAACAAATTGTCTTACTAAACGTGGTAGGACTAATATAGTAATTTCCTGTTTTTCAAAAAATATAATTTTTCACATAACCATTTTCACAATGGTGGGTTTAATTTTGAACACATAATTATATTTGAATGTTTTATTTTCCGTATTACTTTAATCTCATCAAAACTACAGTGTTGGAATTCTTTCTTAATTAATTTCTTAAGGATTATTTTATCCACTGAGTCCATATGTTTTGGATTTCCCTAATAATCATAAATAAATCGTCCCCCAATAACATTATACATTTTTGTAGCGTAAATACAAAAATTGATGATTCAAAGTATGGCATTACTTTGTCAGTCTGCAATAAATTATTGTGCCTATTCTAAAAGAAGTGTGTAAATTTATAATAGTTTTTATTACACTACACTCTATCTACGTTCCAATTTTAATCATTGTTCAACTGTTTTAAGTACAGAAAATTAACATTAAAAACGTCTAAAAACATTGGTATGAGCTGTTTGATGGGTGAAATCTTGTTTTTCCCTCATCTGAACCTCAGTTGGATGTATAAAAGAAACACAAGAATAAAAAAGTCTAAAAATTATATTTACAATATAAAACCATCATAAAAAGGGATATTTTTATACCAAAATTTGAAGTTGGTCGCCATATTGGAAAAATCCCATCGAAATTTAAAAAACCCCAAATAAGCCAATATAAAAAGTTCAGAGAGGTTTCCATTTGATTTTTTTAAACATATTAAACACTTTCGAAGTAAAACATCTGACACACTTGTATCAATCACCCTGTGCATAAATGAAACGCTGAAGATATCGTTTAATTCTTCAAAAGTTGGTATGTAGGTTTGATTTTAGATGAACAATTACGTTGGCACACAGAAACAGTTTTAAATGGTAACAGCTTGTCAAATTGAAAAAGTATAATTTAAAGGTTCGCACGAAGTTGTACAACTATTCACAATAGTTTTAAAATCTGCATAAAATGTAAGAAACACATTACGTGAGTTATTCTTTAAAAATTAAAACTATTAAAAACATAACCTTAAAAATAGAAAATAACTGTATATTAAATATTCTCGTAGTTTAGTTTAAATTGAAATTTCAAGTAAACTAGGTTTTACTATTTCGTATATTGTTTGAAAAATGCTAACTAAATGTTGGCGGTATAAAAGGGTTCGATTTTATCTAATAAGCCTGTAATATGTAATATTGTGGCAGCTAGCGAAATTCACAAAATTGGCAAGGTTGAGATTGTAAACGAGAAGAAACACAAAAACAGCAAACGAAAAATAGCATCAGATGGTGGCTTTGTAATAATCCTTCATTTATTAACCCCGAAGTTGTTAGTAGATCACCAAGTTACTCAAACATTAGACTCTAAATATCTATATAAGTAACAGCCGACCATTTCCATTGACCTCCATTTTGAAAATATACCAGTATTTTTTAAGGACTATTACAATTCTAACCTAATCTTTTATGCGTCCAAATACATTATTATGTATCCTATGATCCAATCAAGCCGGCACGATCCATGTTGGATAAGTAAATACCCTAAAAAAAGTCACCACAAATTCTCTAATGTATTTTACCATTTATCAATACTATATAAATATATATATATATATATATATATATATATATTAAAACGTTTCTACTCGCTTCGCTAGAGTCAGTATCTTGGCTTCGGCGGGCCTCGAAGCTGTACATATATGAAGAAGCCTCCACTCGCTACTAACTATACGACTATCACAACTTCTTAGGAGATCAGAGTTAGAAATTACATTATGTAAGATAACTTCACTATTTGTTATCGTAATGCAGGTAACATTGATATTTGCAAATTTGTATCTAATTTAATTTGTTATAAATTAAATAACACTCTAGATATGAACAAAAATAATTATAAAGTCACTAAACTTTCAAAACATTGTTTTAAATGTTTAATTTTTTGTCTCAGATATTTTTAACAAAATAACTGAAGTAATTAAGTGTATGACGAGCCTTAACATATTTCTTAAAGGTGTCAGAGATTGATTGCTATTTTATAAGAATGTGGAAGATTTATTGTACATCCAATATATTTAAAGGAATGCTACAATACAGATGTAAATTGTGTAATAATCACAGATTTTATTTTTGCAGTGTTTTTTATTGTTTTATGTATTTAATAATTTTTTATTACTATTCCGTTTATTATAAATACTCTTTGCAAATGGTACAGTGATATTCCATTTTTTTCAAATTTTGATAATTAATTATGTTTGAGCACGTTTTGTTGAAGCACAGTTAAATCCGAAAGAAGGAGGTTAAATTCATGTTTGCCACCGAAAAAATCTATTGTGTAATTTTTTTGTTGTAGGCCTACCGGAACCCCTAAATGGAGAGTAAGCCTTAGTGGCCCTATTTTTTCTCCATAATTCTAGTAAAATTTATTTTTAAAGTGAAATTGTATGATTTTTTTTTCTTCTCTTTTTTTCTTTTATGTATATGTTGTTATAAATTTTGCATGTATGTTAATTTTATGTATTTTTTAAGTGTAGCATAATTGATAATGACTTCAGTTGGTGTATTTATTTTAGTTTAATTTTTATTTATATCAAAATTATCATATAATTTTGAGAGACGTAATATATATATATATATATATATATATATATATATATATATATATATATATATATATATATATATATAATAAAACCGTTTAAAATCCGCCATTTGGACATTTTCAATTCGATTGTTTTTTAATTTCATTAGGGTTCTATGAGCACACTTAAGTTCTCTGTATCAAATTTCATTTTATTTTCAAAATTTGTGGCCTCTGTTGTACAAACGACAAAGACTACGGACGGACGGCATGTCGAGAATCACTTGGTTTAATAAAAATGAAGATCAGTCAAAAAAGGGATATCGAAATTTTTGGCGATAACCAAATGCACCCCATACTCGTATATTGTCAAGGTAAAACTATAAAATAGCAAACAATAGCTCGTGTAAGATAGCTTAGACACATTTATTAGGTTTTATTATCACTCGTAAATTATTTGAAAAACTGTAGCAAAATTTCAAAATCATCGCTGTTTCAAAGGTTTTTACTGTAGTTCTTTTTAATCTAAAATCTAAATGAGCTCATTATATACCAGGTTTATTAAAACTATTACTTTTCTAACCTTCTCCTTAAACAAAACAAGCCGGCAAGATCCAAGTTCGGATAATTACAACCTGACTTAGAATGGCGGCACGAATACCGCTCGATTCTATTACCATTTATCACTAAGGAAGTGTTTGTCGATGTGATATTTTCTAGAACCTTTACGTCATAAAATAATGTTTATTGACTTCCAAGGCTGTTCATTGAAATGTCAGTCTTCCTTAAGAAAGCTAATTTTACTTTTTCGAGAGAGAGAGAGAGAGAGAGAGAGAGAGAGAGAGAGAGAGAGAGAGAGAGAGAGAGAGAGAGAGAGAGAGAGAGAGAGAGAGAGAGAGAGAGAGAGAGAGAGAGAGAGAGAGAGAGAGAGAGAGAGAGAGAGAGAGAGAGAGAGAGAGAGAGAGAGGCGGGATGCTAAGGGAGGGAGACCATGTTGATATTTGAGTACTTTTGTCGTCTGTCTGTCCACAGTGATTACTGGGAAACCGTTTGGATAATTTTGTTCAAAATTTATACTTAAAGGAATCGTAATAATAAGTTTGCATATAGGCTAATAAAATTATGGTATTGTCTAACCATATTTCAAGAATGTATAGCAAAATCAGTTTATACAAATCATAGTATTAAAATTATGAAATGCCTTAACAAACTTTTAAAATTATAAAACTATACAGGGTGTTCCTGTATTGTGCGGAGATAATTCAAGGGTGGTTATATGGGTCAAAATAAAGAAGAAAAAGATACTATTAACATAATATGTCTCCGAAAACGCTTCGTTTAGTAGCTATCCACCTCTTTTTTTCTTTTTTTTACTAAATAATTTATAACATAAGAGCAGATTAACCGATCGAGTTGACCTGTTCCACGGTAATCATAAATATAAGGACCTAGTTTGAAAAAATTATGAACTTGTTCCAATTATCCGTTTTAAAATGACGGCCATTTTAATACTTGAAAATAAAATAACACATTTCAAGTTAATTTCATTAAAAATTTTAAATTGCAGCCATTTAAAAACAGATTATTGGAACAAGTTGAGTATTTTTTTTTTTTGAACTAGGTCTTTACTTTGTCTCAACATCAATATTTTAAAACTTACTTTTATAGCTTTTCTACGTATAAATAATTCCATGTGAGAAGTCAAAAAGTTATAATGATGTCCCAGGATCGTGGGGAGAGTTAGGAGCTAACGAATTCTGGTTGCGAAAACCAGAATCACGGCAACAGGACATCAATAGTCTGAAAAACTGTGTCTAATCGTTGTAATATGCTCCAACGAAATTATTATTAGATTAAGATTAGGAGTTCCACTATCCACCAATGTTTACAATTTTATTAAAAAACTTCATTTCTCTCATAAACTTCACTCGTTAATGTTTTATTTTTCAGTTTCAAATATTTTGCCAAATACATCTTTCTCGAGCGTAAATCTCAAAAGAAATACGATAAAGTTATAAAAGATAAAAACAAAATAGGAAAACCGAGCTCAAAGAGAAATAAGTTTCTTTTCACAGTTTACTTAAGTTGTCCCACTCTAAACTAATCCCGGTGGAGGGTGAAGGAGGGAGAGATATGTCTTTTCACTGTGACAACATAGAACCCTGCTATTATATTACTGGTTTGATTAAATTATACCAACATTATTAATGACATCATACTTGGCTGACTTGAGTCATTAAAAGAATTGTACAACTGCGCATTCAGAATCGTTTTTGTTTCTATTCGTGAATCGATTATCCTACGGTGATAAAATCTATATTAAACGTATTAATTCCGTTAATACTGCTACAGATTGCTTCAGTTTCCATTCACATACTAATAACTGTTTAATTTATGTACTGTTGTAAAAAACTGATGGAATGGTTTCTAGGTTTGAAAAGGCTACAATGAATTTTTGAATAGAATAGTTTTTTTCTTTTTTTTTAACTTCGTAAATTAACTTTTTTTTTCAATTTTTAAATCGTCTTCACTTTTTTATTAATTTTTCGGATTAATTTTTCGTAATTATTATAATAATATCTGCTATGATCTACATAATTAGTTTTAGTACAATCTTCTGCCAAACCAAAGATTGTCTTATTATATTTGCGACGCGTTTCGGATTTGTCCCATCTTCGAGACAATCCACCAAAGTAAATAACACAGGAGGCGGAGCCTGGTGGTAGGGGGAGTGGCTAAGTTGTCCTTAACGGACGAATCCAGTACTAAAGTAGATCAGAGGCGGAGGAACTCCAAAACGCGTCGATAAATATAAATAATAAGACAATCCTAAGATTGGCAGAAGATTGTACTCAATTTACTTACTGGATACTTTAAAAATGGAGAAAAAAATATTACGTTTATTCTACGTACATATTGCTTTCTATTTTTGTTGAAAAAATATTAATGGAATTTGTATATTTACAGCAATCATCTAAATTTTTCAATATAAGACTATATGCAATGTTTTTCAGAATCGGTGTGCCAAACGTTGGGAGGTGATTCTGAGAAGATAATAGATTATCTTTCTGCCTGTCTTAAAATTAAAATATAACTGTGGAAGGAATTTTACCAAATTTTGCAGAATACTTTTTGTTTTTCAGTGTACCACAAATCTGATAATTTTTCACTTAACCGTATGGTACAATCATAAAAATCTAGCCCTTTCTCAATGTGTCTTAATAATTGGAATTTGAAAATTCAAAACTTAAAAAATCTTAGTGTTTAGGTAGACTCTGGTTTTTTTATGTACATTTATTTACCCCCTTCAAGGAGGAACTGTAGACACAAACGATAAATGTCACCATATGATGCACCATTTTTAAGGTTATGATCAGTAAAGAAAAATGGGAAAAAGTAATTTCCTTGAACCGAAACAACATAGCTTCCGGTCTAATTTTAAAAGAATTCATAATTCATTTCTTTTAAAGTGATCGAAGAGCATCGGAATTTTCAGTTTTGATCTTATGGTAGTTTCGTCATAAATTTTTATCTTAATTTTTATTTAATTTTGTGTTTGGATGTGTGAAAAAGTTTAATATTTTTAAATCATAGGAAATATTATAATTTGTTTTAAAATTTATAGACAGCTTTGGTAATATTTGATTTTATCGCAAATAAAAGTATTTTTTTAGTTTCATTTATTAGAGGTTTAGTAAAGCTCCTACCAAGATTACGTCACTCTACAGTGACACTAATCTAAGCAGCAGTGTTGCCAATTTTTGTGTTGAAATGTAAAAATAAACTGAAGTAAAAATCGGATTTTTAATTAAAGCAAAACAAACCAAAAATAGACAGAACTTTTTTAAAGTTTGTATTTAATTTTTATAGACTTTATTTACATCAATATATTCAGAATTAAATACAAAATTACAGAACTCGCAGAAAATGTTCATTCAAGGCCAATCTTAAATATTGTAGACAACTAGAGAGAAATTATTTTTTTCAGGTTTTGTCGATAAGTCGATTATCCTTTGACGTAAAGAAAAATATTGCAAACATTTTATTTGTCGTCGTTAAAAGAGGAAACTTTTTGTCTGTTGTACATTTTTTAAATTGACGGTTTTCAAGATATTCTATGTTAAACATTTTAAATGGCTGCCATTTTAAAATGACTAAAGGAAGTTGATAACTTTTCTCAAATTGCGTCTTCATGGCGTTAAGTAGCATGCAAAATTTTAACTCTATCATTTGCTGTTCTAAAGATGTGATTTTTGTTTTTGTTCAAACACAAAATGGCTGCTAGATAGACAGCTAACCATTTTGGGGCACTGTTCATAAGAAATTTTTCTTAATATTCACCAGTAGAATACTCTACCTTTATTAACAGGAAATAAAAACCTACTTTAAGCTAAAATTGTTGAACATATCCAATCTCGTTGTAATGATTTTCTGATTTCTACAAACCATAAAATTGGAATTATCTTCATAATTCCTCTTTACATACATGTGTTTAAAATTAAATACAGGGCTGTCAAAACTAATATCCTTAAGTGCTTAAACGGTCTTATTGTAACACTTAAAATAAGGACAAAAACTAAATTAAATTTTAAATTTTACCCCGGTCCAGCCCAATTATAAAATTATCAGTGTTTAAAAACACGACTTTTAAATTCACTACAAAAATACAGCACAAACTATCTTACTTCGTTTCTATTTGAGTACTTGTCAATCAAAAAGTGAATATTAATCATTCTACACAGTCTTTGAAGAAATATTTATATGTTTAAATAACTTTGTGCTGTAACCACGTCCTCAGCCTAAATGATAATAAAATCTAGTTTTCTGGTGGCAATCATGATTCACTAATATTCAAGTTTTCTAAAAGTCCTAAAGCGTAATTATATGCACACGTACTTCAGTCATTCATATTCATATTTTGCTAAAATTTGAATGAAATTGTTAAAGCCGATTTTAAGACCATCACCTTACCGACACACCCATCGCCTTTTTACTGATAACTCACAAACTGGTATTTTTGGACAGATGGCGACCAATATGCCTTGTTTGGATCCAATTTAAAAAAAAATCGTAATTTAATTATTTCTCTTAGAGTTACGAGAAATGACCAAAATATGCTGACAGCCAAGTTCAGGCTTTTAGGTTGTAGAGCACTCACTGCACATACGACAGGACATAATTCCAATCACCAGTTTAAGGACGACAAAACGAACATAACCACACAAAACTCGACATCGAAGTTATTGACGTAACTTTCTCTCGTTTGTGAAAAAGTCACATTAACAAGATAAGAAATTTCTTTTAAATAAAACAACACAAATCAATTCATTGTCTTACCACATGCTTCAAGTACATTAACACGCCTAGGCGTCAAGACATCCTTGAAAATGATTTATCGTGTTTTTTTTTACCAAAAAAAATTAAAATATGTCGACCTATCCATAACTACAAAAAAGATTCTATAACCTTTCTGATACTACAATCACAACATGAGTCGGCCGAGAGGTTAACTTATCGAGATAAACAAGTTATTTTGACTTCGGTTATTCTGCACAACAAGTTTTTATCCAATAGTAAATTTAATGTTATTTGTTTAGTTAGTGCTAAGGTGTTTATTGTTTCTATGTTAGTTTATATTTCTTAGAAGTTCAGTCTGGTTAGAACGCGGGAAAATCAAAATGACAGTTCCATTAACTGTTTGCTTTAGGCCCTACTCTGTTTTGGTTAATAATTTCATTTTGTAAATAAGTCAATATAGTTCAAATATATAATATCTCTATACATTAATAAACAAAAATGTGTCAAGTTATGGTGTGACGTTTATATGAAGCTCAATATACCAGGCTCATTTTTACCACGTTTTTATTAGTTCGGTTTCCGTCATATCTGTCTGTCTGTCAAGGTGGAATTTTTCAATCGAGTTAAACCTAACTTCCCGATAAGCTAGAGACCTGAAATTTTGAACATAGGTCAGAATTGGATGACAATACAATATTCAATTGGTTTCTTGTCTCTACATTTCTTTAAACAATAGTTGTTTAAACAAATAAAAATTGGATAATGAGATGCTTTTCGTATATTGAGTCTCATCAATAAATACAAAACCGATTGAAATCGTTCACCCGGACATAAGACTAAAAAACTGAAAATAATAAATCAAATATATATATATATATATATATATATATATATATATATATATATAAACATAGCACGTTTTTAAAACGGACTAAAAAGTATAATATAATTTTTCATGAGCCTGGCTATAGATATATTTGGAATACTTGGTGAGAAAGTGTGGGCCGCAGGTAATCTATGATAGTTAAGGAGGAGTAAATAAATTAAATTACAGTGAATCTTGTTTCCGTTTCACTGAAATTAGCTGTGAATTCATCCGGATTATCTATTTGTATTATTTGCTGGCTGCGGCCCACTTTTTTCTCTCCAAGTATTCCAACTATATCCATAGCCACTAACAATCCTACCTCAAAATTGTATAAGCGCCATGAAAAATTATTTTATACTTTTTTAGTCCGTTTTAAAAACGTGGTATGTTAAAAAAAAAAAAAAAATTTTTATTTGTTTTATTTTTAATTATTTACATATGTTTTTGGTGTCATTCTTTTTTCAGAATTTATCCAACGTTAATCTAATACTGTTGGAATTTAAAATCTTTATTGCGTTTTAAAATTATAAACTAAAAATATCACCCAACTCGTAGTTATTTTTCACTTCATTGACATTATTAATACTAGACCAGGCTTATTTTTATTCGTTTATACAGTATAGTTCCAAAACTTCAGGCTATGGTTACTTGAATCGAAATAAGTAAAATGCTCCTATTAGTTTTTCGTCTGTCCCCAATTTTGTGTTTTTTAATAAAAAAACATTATATATTTGGAAATAAATTAGATACCGATTCAAAATTTACTATACATATTCTGTAAGAGACCTTTTATCAACGTACGAAAAGCTAAGACTTTGTTTAAATGTTTTAAAAATGGCAGCCGTTTAAATTGTTTTGTAATGTTTATGGTTTTTGTTATATACGACATAATAATGTTAAACGGCCGCCATTTTGAAAATGTGCAAAACAAACTCCTGGTCATGTGGAAAATATGTATACTAAATTTCTACTCGATATCTAATGTATTTTCAAAAATATAATGTTTTTTTTATACACAAACTAAGCATTTTAAAACATATTTTCCAAAGAATTTTTATATTTTATTTTAACCCAAGGGACCGTATCCTGAAGTTTTGAAACATCCTGTATATATGTTTGATGTCAATCTTTTCAGACTTTATCCAAATTTATGTAATACTGTTGGAAACAAATTTTTATTACAAACTATAAATTAAAATTACCACCAATCCTTAGTATATTGTGATTTATGTTTTTTATTAAATAATATGAAAATGGAGAGCTCTAATCAAACATTAAATCATCAAGTATCGAGTCACATAGTACGAGAAGGACCGGCTTACCGCGCCGGAACTCGGGGGTAACAAAACAAAAACTATAATAATTTGAGTAATAATAAAATATACAGAAATAAAATATATAAAAGTAAAGGAAAATAAAGTAAAACAAATACAAATAAATCAGGTACCATAAGTTAACTTTCTATACAACTTAACAAAACAAATACTAACATATCACACACGCTTTCAATACAGGGCAACAGACTCTATTACTTCTGGGAGTGAATTCCACAAGCGATAAGCGGACACATTCTTGTGTTCTTGTGGGAGGAAGACGCAAACATTCTTGTCAAGTAAGCAGGGTACTCCAATAAGTAGGCGCCAGAATGTAGCATAACAATACAATGCAAAAATAACATAAAAAGTCTCATGTTCATACCATTAATTTCCCATCTCCCAAATATAGCACAGGTTGAATTGAGCAAATATAATATTCTTAACCCACAACCAAACGAGTTGCCATTTAATTGATCTATTTTTCTGCTAACCTGACAAATATAAAGAAGGGAAAGCTTTGTCACTCAAATTACTGTGCAAACAGCTGATACGGTGACATGAGAGAAGGCAAATTTCTTTTATTGTTTTTTTTTTATTTCCGCTCGATTGCAAACCTCGACCTTGGGATTAATACAATATGATAAAACTACTCAATACAAGGTCGTACAAGAAAAAACTACTGAAAAACTATTAAAATTGTCAATATTTTATATTTTGTAGACCCTTATAAATAAACATTACTTAGATATTAAAATTCCTGCTACACCAGTTATTATAACTAATTTAGAAGTAAAATTTTCAACAATTTTGTTTTTTAGAGATTTTTCTATTGTATACAAACCATTTAAGTACAATGGCTGTCGATTTTGAAGCTGCATAAAATGAGACATTGTGGGATATAGAGAAGGATCTTACAAAAAAGCATTGACACAATTTTACCGACCAATATGGAGTGTTATAGCACTTTAAGAGCAAACAAATTGTCTAGGGAACTCTTGTTTTTCACAGTTAAATAATTCCTACACATTTTTAAGATCAACAAGCATTATCCAACATTTCATATTTATCTACTAGTCCTTCTTCTTTGTTACCATATTTTGCCATAGTTTCGGTCGATTGACCATCATCAGAAATGTATAAAACACATTAAAATCACAAAATCTACAGTTTACATTACTCTACCAAGAAATAGTGTTCAACTTTATAAAAACACAAACAAGTCACACGTACATATTAGTTACTAGACAAAAGAACTTTTCGATTTAATTTCCCACTAATCCGTCGGCTAAAATTATTCAATTTAAAATAACAAACAAATCCAACACTCGTAAACTCCACAAGATTTAACTAAAATTCAACCAAAAAGTCAACTACATTTTAGCTACAATCACCGATTTGTTGTTTCTAATCAAATTTTAAGGTATGTCCTAATTTTATTTTAATCATACAAAACAGTATAGAACACAGATTGTTGAACATTTTCAATATGCTTGCAATTGTGGTACATTGAAAGTTAAAACGTTGAAAGTTATGGTAGAAATTTTTTTTCTTAAATAATAAATAGTTCGCCATTTTGAAATTCCCTAACATAATTTTTTGCTTATATTTTGTATCGCCATTTAGTTAGGCTCATCCAAAAAATATTTTGAAAGCGCCATTAATTTTGTCTTTTTATGGCCTTTAATTTGACATATCACAAGATGCAAGTTTCATTTGAATATTTTTATTATTTCCAAAATTCCACATTTCAAGGAGAGGGGAAAATTCCAAACTATCCTCAAAGAAACTTCAGGTGTACACATTGAGCCAAAAATGGTCCCTAAATACTCCTGAGTAGGATCCTGTTGTCTGCGTTTCCATAAGAATAAATACTTTAAAAAAAAAATTATTTAATTTTGTTAATAAACTATAGATAATAGAACTACAGAATTTATCATATTTAACCCCCCCCCCCCCCCTCGCGTTTAAGTTAATTTTAACCAACTTTTCGTTACCTTCCGACCAGGGACGAAAATTCCGTTTAAAAATAACTTACAATAATTATTAGAGTGACAAATTGTAATCATAAAGAAATTTCCTTGTGTTTATGAAACTAAAGTTTGCACTTATGGGCTGAGATCGTTATCAGAGTTTATGATATCATTATCCATTAAATATTAAACTAAACCCCAGCCAGAGGGATAGAAGAGCCTAAGGTGGTCTTAAAGTGTACAATTTATTGCAGGAGGGGTGTATAGGATACTATCTGTGTTTGTAAATCTATCCCTGGTGGAATATTATAGAACTAGAAAACTTTTACAGTGTGTTTATCTTATAAGTGGAACAGGGGAAATGCAAAATTAATTTAATAATGAACTAGGAAGTGTTTCTTTATGACAAAATCTTGGAACGCAATTTTCGAAGCGGAATAGAATAAAACTAAGGACATTCTGTATTTGTACTGTTTTAGAGAAAAGCCTTATGTACATTTTTTTTATTTATCACATATAGGGAATATTTTATGGCAGTTTAAAAAATCGGTAACTACTTTTTGCCTGCTCCTGCTCAAATTTTGTTATTTAGGCTCGGTTTTTACTGACCGTGATTTAATGATAATGTCGTCATTTTAATTTGATTATTATAACTCATGTATCACTGAAGATGGCGAAATACTCGTTGAAACATGACTGAGTTAATAATTTTTCTATTTGATAAATTGTGTTCAAGTTTATATTTGAAGTATTATTATGAAAAAAGCTAGGTATGTAATTGGTCGTGATTTTCAAAAAAGGAAGCAAATTTTTTATATTTAGGAAGAAAAATACGGTTGATTTTTTACGGAAACTATTTACAGGTCTGCAACCGAAGGCCTAACTGAGCTCAACAAGCCCAAACGTGAAGAACTATTTTGATCGAATTTAATATCTGACCATATCTGGAGACATTTTTTTCCCAGTTGATTCAAATAAAAATTCCCAGTAAACTCAAAATATTGCGGGAGCTACCACGAAGGTAAAACAATGCCGGTACAAAAATCATCCATCGATTTATAAAGAAAGTAATTTCTTACAACATTGGGGGGGGGGGGGTGTTAAACTGAATGATTCCTATTTTAAAAAACAACTTGGAAACGTTTAAGTAAACGTTCTTTAAATCAATTGATAAATAAATAACTGAAAATTTAATTAGAAATCCGAGAAAAAGTCAATGACAATTTTTTTTCCAGGAGATAGATATGGTAATAAGTCTAAAGTTGGTTAACAAAAAGAGAATATATGAATTATACACTTGATGTTTTTTTAGTCTACTAAGAAGAAGTAATGAATTGATTTTGAGTAAATTTATTAACAACCACTTCTTTGAAATAAGAGGTAATTAAACTTTATCAAATAGGTAAAATTTTGAAAAAATATACGGTAAAAAAACTACAACGGGAATTTATCCAAATGTATTATTTGTTACGATTAATTTACAACTTTGTTAAAATTGTATACAAACTTAGCTGCTACGAAACAAATTAAAAAAAGCTGACCATTAAACCGAAATTTCTTATTAAAATAGTGAAAAAAAACATTCCTGCATAAATTTCACTCGCACCTTATTGATCAAATTTAAAATGTTTCTATAAATTTCAAAAGGAAAAATTTTGTCAACATCATTTGGTTTACAGACATAAACTGAAATATATCTTTGATGTGAAAATTGAAACTTTAAAATTCACAAAATTAAAACACTTTTTCAAAAACGTGTATAGATTCTGTAATTTCTCGTTTAAAATTGCAACAAATCGTATATAGAACACGCTATTGAAGTCTTGTATGAATCTTCTTGTCCTACTTATAAAATGAACACACTCTATATAAAATAGACGATGATAATTCGATGGCCTTTTTATACATAACATGATGTATTGTAAGAACAATTGCTGTGTTCTTGTAAGGAATCTTTGAATTATTGCTCTAATGTATGGAGCATGTAAAGCTGAAAATAAATGTACTTACATAACATGTTGCTAAAGTAGGTGTACAAGACTTCAGGCTTACCTGAAAAAAATAATAAATTAATAATTAAAACGTATGTACTTATACAATTTTTTTTTTTGAAACACATCACACAAATAAGCGACACTTGTACTTAACATCTATCAAAACAAATATAAAAAACATGTTTATATTTATCTGCATTTAATGAAAGCCTATTTCAATAAAATCGTATTGTATTTATTTCAGGGTGGTATCATGTAAAATATTTGCAAAGATTGACGGTTTATAAGGATACACAAGTTGGTTATTCATTTACTTTTTTTTTCGATTTTTTTGCCAGTTTTGACAAGGTAATTTCATTGTACGATTAATTAAATAATATTTGTGAAGTAGGATAAATAAGTTAGTCTGTTGGGGGGGGGGGGGAATTAAACTGAATGATTTCTGTTATATACTGTTGACACATTTAGGTAAAAGTTCTTAGAGTGCCAATTGATTTTTAAAAATTGAAATATAATCAAAAAATTAGGAGAAAATAAATGCCAAACATTTCTTCGCTAGATAATAGGTATTTAAATAATGAAGATGATTAATAAGCCATATATATTACGAAAAATAAGTATAAATCGATCGCTACTTCTAATAACTTTATGAATTTTTAGAAATATATTTGAATATTCTAGGGGTAAAAACTAAAATCCTAAACTTAGGAAATCCGATTGGTTCGAATCACCTTCGTTGGTTACATCAGGAATGAGATGGAGATCCGATTGTCCTGTAGCACTTTAGCCATAATGACCATAATGATACGTGAAGGATATATTATCATCCTAATGGATTATTTTGTTTCCAAGGTTCGATTGTGAAAATAATATATCAATAAAAATCGTTTTGTAGTTAAACCTCTAGGATGGGATGAGGCAGGGAGCTACTGGAAGAAAAACTGGTATTATCCCAGAGCAAAGCACAACCCAAGTAGTGACGTCCATTTACCGTTTGGTTAACTCTACATACTGTCTTCAGGAGTTTTGTGATGACGGCTACCAACAGTTTACCATACCTTTCACAGAAGTCAGGCCACCCAATCAGTACTGTACTCTAGGATGGGACGGGACAGGAAGCTACTCGAAGAGAAACTGGTATTATCCCAGAGCAAAGCACAACCCAAGTAGTGACGTCCATTTACCGTTTGGTTAACTCTACATACTGTCTTCAGGAGTTTTGTGATGACGGCTACCAACAGTTTACCATACCTTTCACAGAAGTCAGGCCACCCAATCAGTACTGTACTCTAGGATGGGACGGGACAGGAAGCTACTCGAAGAGAAACTGGTATTATCCCAGAGCAAAGCACAACCCAAGTAGTGACGTCCATTTACCGTTTGGTTAACTCTACATACTGTCTTCAGGAGTTTTGTGATGACGGCTACCAACAGTTTACCATACCTTTCACAGAAGTCAGGCCACCCAATCAGTACTGTACTCTAGAATGGGACGGGACAGGAAGCTACTCGAAGAGAAAGTGGTATTATCCCAGAGCAAAGCACAACCCAAGTAGTGACGTCCATTTACCGTTTGGTTAACTCTACATACTGTCTTCAGGAGTTTTGTGATGACGGCTACCAACAGTTTACCATACCTTTCACAGAAGTCAGGCCACCCAATCAGTACTGTACTCCAGGATGGGACGGGACAGGAAGCTACTCGAAGAGAAACTGGTATTATCCCAGAGCAAAGCACAACCCAAGTAGTGATGTCCATTTACCGTTTGGTTAACTCTACATACTGTCTTCAGGAGTTTTGTGATGACGGCTACCAACAGTTTACCATACCTTTCACAGAAGTCAGGCCACCCAATCAGTACTGTACTCTAGGATGGGACGGGACAGGAAACTACTCGAAGAGAAACTGGTATTATCCCAGAGCAAAGCACAACCCAAGTAGTGATGTCCATTTACCGTTTGGTTAACTCTACATACTGTCTTCAGGAGTTTTGTGATGACGGCTACCAACAGTTTACCATACCTTTCACAGAAGTCAGGCCACCCAATCAGTACTGTACTCTAGGATGGGACGGGACAGGAAGCTACTCGAAGAGAAACTGGTATTATCCCAGAGCAAAGCACAACCCAAGTAGTGATGTCCATTTACCGTTTGGTTAACTCTACATACTGTCTTCAGGAGTTTTGTGATGACGGCTACCAACAGTTTACCATACCTTTCACAGAAGTCAGGCCACCCAATCAGTACTGTACTCTAGGATGGGACGGGACAGGAAGCTACTCGAAGAGAAACTGGTATTATCCCAGAGCAAAGCACAACCCAAGTAGTGATGTCCATTTACCGTTTGGTTAACTCTACATACTGTCTTCAGGAGTTTTGTGATGACGGCTACCAACAGTTTACCATACCTTTCACAGAAGTCAGGCCACCCAATCAGTACTGTACTCTAGGATGGGACGGGACAGGAAGCTACTCGAAGCGAAACTGGTATTATCCCAGAGCAAAGCACAACCCAAGTAGTGATGTCCATTTACCGTTTGGTTAACTCTACATACTGTCTTCAGGAGTTTTGTGATGACGGCTACCAACAGTTTACCATACCTTTCACAGAAGTCAGGCCACCCAATCAGTACTGTACTCTAGGATGGGACGGGACAGGAAGCTACTCGAAGCGAAACTGGTATTATCCCAGAGCAAAGCACAACCCAAGTAGTGATGTCCATTTACCGTTTGGTTAACTCTACATACTGTCTTCAGGAGTTTTGTGATGACGGCTACCAACAGTTTACCATACCTTTCACAGAAGTCAGGCCACCCAATCAGTACTGTACTCTAGGATGGGACGGGACAGGAAGCTACTCGAAGAGAAACTGGTATTATCCCAGAGCAAAGCACAACCCAAGTAGTGATGTCCATTTACCGTTTGGTTAACTCTACATACTGTCTTCAGGAGTTTTGTGATGACGGCTACCAACAGTTTACCATACCTTTCACAGAAGTCAGGCCACCCAATCAGTACTGTACTCCAGGATGGGACGGGACAGGAAGCTACTCGAAGAGAAACTGGTATTATCCCAGAGCAAAGCACAACCCAAGTAGTGACGTCCATTTACCGTTTGATTAACTCTACATACTGTCTTCAGGAGTTTTGTGATGACGGCTACCAACAGTTTACCATACCTTTCACAGAAGTCAGGCCACCCAATCAGTACTGTACTCCAGGATGGGACGGGACAGGAAGCTACTCGAAGAGAAACTGGTATTATCCCAGAGCAAAGCACAACCCAAGTAGTGATGTCCATTTACCGTTTGGTTAACTCTACATACTGTCTTCAGGAGTTTTGTGATGACGGCTACCAACAGTTTACCATACCTTTCACAGAAGTCAGGCCACCCAATCAGTACTGTACTCTAGGATGGGACGGGACAGGAAGCTACTCGAAGAGAAACTGGTATTATCCCAGAGCAAAGCACAACCCAAGTAGTGATGTCCAATTACCGTTTGATTAACTCTACATACTGTCTTCAGGAGTTTTGTGATGACGGCTACCAACAGTTTACCATACCTTTCACAGAAGTCAAGCCACCCAATCAGTACTGTACTCTAGGATGGGACGGGACAGGAAGCTACTCGAAGAGAAACTGGTATTATCCCAGAGCAAAGCACAACCCAAGTAGTGATGTCCAATTACCGTTTGGTTAACTCTACATACTGTCTTCAGGAGTTTTGTGATGACGGCTACCAACAGTTTACCATACCTTTCACAGAAGTCAAGCCACCCAATCAGTACTGTACTCTAGGATGGGACGGGACAGGAAGCTACTCGAAGAGAAACTGGTATTATCCCAGAGCAAAGCACAACCCAAGTAGTGATGTCCAATTACCGTTTGGTTAACTCTACATACTGTCTTCAGGAGTTTTGTGATGACGGCTACCAACAGTTTACCATACCTTTCACAGAAGTCAAGCCACCCAATCAGTACTGTACTCTAGGATGGGACGGGACAGGAAGCTACTCGAAGAGAAACTGGTATTATCCCAGAGCAAAGCACAACCCAAGTAGTGATGTCCAATTACCGTTTGATTAACTCTACATACTGTCTTCAGGAGTTTTGTGATGACGGCTACCAACAGTTTACCATACCTTTCACAGAAGTCAAGCCACCCAATCAGTACTGTACTCTAGGATGGGACGGGACAGGAAGCTACTCGAAGAGAAACTGGTATTATCCCAGAGCAAAGCACAACCCAAGTAGTGATGTCCATTTACCGTTTGGTTAACTCTACATACTGTCTTCAGGAGTTTTGTGATGACGGCTACCAACAGTTTACCATACCTTTCACAGAAGTCAAGCCACCCAATCAGTACTGTACTCTAGGATGGGACGGGACAGGAAGCTACTCGAAGAGAAACTGGTATTATCCCAGAGCAAAGCACAACCCAAGTAGTGATGTCCATTTACCGTTTGGTTAACTCTACATACTGTCTTCAGGAGTTTTGTGATGACGGCTACCAACAGTTTACCATACCTTTCACAGAAGTCAGGCCACCCAATCAGTACTGTACTCTAGGATGGGACGGGACAGGAAGCTACTCGAAGAGAAACTGGTATTATCCCAGAGCAAAGCACAACCCAAGTAGTGATGTCCATTTACCGTTTGGTTAACTCTACATACTGTCTTCAGGAGTTTTGTGATGACGGCTACCAACAGTTTACCATACCTTTCACAGAAGTCAGGCTATCCAATCATTACTGTACTCCAGGATGGGACGGGACAGGAAGCTACTGGAAGAGAAACTGGTATTATCCCAGAGCAAAGCACAACCCAAGTAGTGATGTCCATTTACCGTTTGGTTAACTCTACATACTGTCTTCAGGAGTTTTGTGATGACGGCTACCAACAGTTTACCATACCTTTCACAGAAGTCAGGCCACCCAATCAGTACTGTACTCTAGGATGGGACGGGACAGGAAGCTACTCGAAGAGAAACTGGTATTATCCCAGAGCAAAGCACAACCCAAGTAGTGATGTCCATTTACCGTTTGGTTAACTCTACATACTGTCTTCAGGAGTTTTGTGATGACGGCTACCAACAGTTTACCATACCTTTCACAGAAGTCAAGCCACCCAATCAGTACTGTACTCTAGGATGGGACGGGACAGGAAGCTACTCGAAGAGAAACTGGTATTATCCCAGAGCAAAGCACAACCCAAGTAGTGATGTCCAATTACCGTTTGATTAACTCTACATACTGTCTTCAGGAGTTTTGTGATGACGGCTACCAACAGTTTACCATACCTTTCACAGAAGTCAAGCCACCCAATCAGTACTGTACTCTAGGATGGGACGGGACAGGAAGCTACTCGAAGAGAAACTGGTATTATCCCAGAGCAAAGCACAACCCAAGTAGTGATGTCCATTTACCGTTTGGTTAACTCTACATACTGTCTTCAGGAGTTTTGTGATGACGGCTACCAACAGTTTACCATACCTTTCACAGAAGTCAAGCCACCCAATCAGTACTGTACTCTAGGATGGGACGGGACAGGAAGCTACTCGAAGAGAAACTGGTATTATCCCAGAGCAAAGCACAACCCAAGTAGTGATGTCCATTTACCGTTTGGTTAACTCTACATACTGTCTTCAGGAGTTTTGTGATGACGGCTACCAACAGTTTACCATACCTTTCACAGAAGTCAGGCCACCCAATCAGTACTGTACTCTAGGATGGGACGGGACAGGAAGCTACTCGAAGAGAAACTGGTATTATCCCAGAGCAAAGCACAACCCAAGTAGTGATGTCCATTTACCGTTTGGTTAACTCTACATACTGTCTTCAGGAGTTTTGTGATGACGGCTACCAACAGTTTACCATACCTTTCACAGAAGTCAGGCTACCCAATCAGTACTGTACTCTAGGATGGGACGGGACAGGAAGCTACTCGAAGCGAAACTGGTATTATCCCAGAGCAAAGCACAACCCAAGTAGTGACGTCCATTTACCGTTTGGTTAACTCTACATACTGTCTTCAGGAGTTTTGTGATGACGGCTACCAACAGTTTACCATACCTTTCACAGAAGACAGGCTACCCAATCAGTACTGTACTCTAGGACTTAATCGGATATACCCTCAAGATCTTAGGAAAGGTCCAGGGAGATATCCATGGACAAATTTGAATAACCAAAGAAAAAACTACCTGGATTTATGGTAAATATTTAAATTGATCAAAATCGGTTTGGGTTTTACTAACAACAAACACACATACCAAAATATGTTTCTACGGTTAAGGAAATATTAAAATACACATAGTAAAAACTCAAAATATATTTGCTGACCACTCTAATAATTACGCAAATATGAATCAGTACAAAAATACGGACCTGTCAAAAAGTATTAAAAGCAAAGAACATAAATACCAAACTACATCAGTGGGCCAACAACTGAACATTGTCTTCAATGTTGGGGTAGTACTTCATAATATTAGAATTTCTTTACGGCCGCACGTCTACACCAAACTTTGGATCTCCGCCAACGCAAAAAATAGCTTACAATAAAGAACACGTGGTTTGATTCTGCTAACGCGTCTTGGTAGTAGCGTAACGTAACGTAACGTAAAATCTATCTATAACTGAGTTAGGCTAACTCTTGAGTGACGGTCAAGAGTCTGGATGTTTTCTAACGATAGATCAGATTTGAAATGTTAAACAAGACTACCTCGTTACACAATGATCTAGAATTATTGAGTGTATTGACACCGGTAAATTAACTGTTGACACAAATACATCCCATTGGACAGCAGTTAAGGGGATATTTTTCTCAAAAACAGTTGATCTTCTGAACGGTAAAATTTAAATTTCTAAAATGTCAAAAGTAAATGAGATAAGTTTTAAAGTTGAATAGCCGACATTTTAAATCTAAAATCTGTTGTTGATTAAAATTTTAATCGAGCTGTTTATTCCGTACAACTTTCAATCAAATTTGGAAAAAATATTGGAAAAATGTTCAAAGAGTTATAAAATGATGTTTTAATGAATTATTGGTTAAATATTAATTAATTTAATCAATTAATCTTAATTTCTCTTAGATTTTCATAATATAGAACAGATAATGTAAACATTTTCAAATTTTAGAAGGTCCAAGTTTCTATACATAACGAAATAAATTATATTTTTATTGGATTTTGTTCAAATTTAAATTCAAAAATAAATTAAAATTTCAAGGTTTTTTAACTATTCAATCCAAATAGTGTATCACATCTATTTTTATTATGAATTTCATAAAAATCAGACAATTTATAAGAATTTTACTTTTTCTATTTTACACTAATATTTGAAATGAACAAGGAAAAAAACCCCAAACCGAAATGTACATAAGGTAATATAAACGCATTATACAGTTTTGTGCAGTTGTGTTATTTTGTGGTTTGGGGTTTTTTTTCCTCGTTCCTATATAATCACCACAGTGCTCTAATGATTTATTTAATATTTGAAGGTTAATAGTTCTGTAAACTGAATGTACATGCCTATTTTCATTTAAAATGGCATAAAAATCGGACTAACAGAATAGAATCTTGAAAATCGAAAATTTTTAATATTTTAAGAAATCGATTATGTTATTATGTTAACAGTAAATACAAACTAGTGATTAAGCTATTAATAATTTCGTGATATTTGAAGGTACAGTATTAAGAAAATCACAAAGTTTAATTACACCCATTTGAACATAAATATCGATTCAAAATGACTGTTCAGGTTAACAACTCCTTCCTTCAAACTGTCGTAACATTTATAACTTTATAATCTGAAAACAATCAGCCAGTTCACATTTGCAGTGTGAACACTTGAAAATTCCATGCAGATATCTAAAATAATAGTTTTTTTAATAGATCTAGTTGAAATATTAACACATTCAATGAAGTCAACATTTTAAAATTATAATAGTGTCAAACCTCAATTTAAAAGAATACAATTTTAAAAAATAAAATTTTCAACCCGGGACTTGCTGTGAAAAAATATTATGTCACAGTTACGAGGCCCACAAGTTCGTTTTCACCAAAACTAAATTATTACGTGTTCACCTTACGAAGGTAATGACGATTACGAATTAGTCCAAGTAAGAGTTGATTTACTAATTAAAATAGGACTCATTAAAGACCAGGATCATCCATTAACCTATTGTGTACGTTTAGTACTTTCAAATAGCATCAACAAATAAAACAGTAATATTTACTCTTTTTTTTGAAATTTCGTTTTTTAAGTTTCTATGACGCGTTGCTTCATCCCCTCTTTGTAGGTCGTCAATTCATTAACACACACGACGAACGTAAACACAAAAACACTAAACAACAAAATACAATATATATCTGCAGTGCACAATAAGGTCAAGGCCAATTCCATCATTTTCTAATAAATAGTCGCTATTTTATTAGTTTTAATAGTCACAAAGATCGAAAACTGTTTTAACAGCATTATGGACTATGGACACGTTTTTAAAACTATAGATTGTTGACACAACAAGAAAAAACATGTATACTCGAATGCAGTTGATTAAAACATGTGATAGGACTAAAATTCTTTTCAGACTTTACAGCCCTAAAACAGAATCTGTCATCCCCGATTTATAGGATCAAATTTTTAAAATGTATGATAGGCTGCCATTTTTGAAAATTGTCGACATTTTTGTATGCTTACCCAAATTTCCCAACGATTCTTAAAACTGAGCTCATATTTACAAATTTTAGATAAACTTGGACAAAAATTAAGTAACAAACGAACATAAAATGCCATAAATTTGAGCTACATTTATCTAACAGAAAGAAACAGAAGTATTTTATTTTGGTGTCAGCGTTTCCAAAAGGGAGATTAAAATATGTAGAATTTATATATTAAAATTCCCTAATAAGTTTTTTAAACAAATATCTAAAATTAATATATTAAAATTACCTAGCAATTTTTTTAAAATAAAATACGTAGATTTATACATTAAAATTCCCTAATAAGTTTTTTTTAAACAAAATACCTAAAATTAATATATTAAAATTCCTTAGTAACTTTATTTAATAAAATACCTAAAACATTAATATATTAAAATTTCCTAGTAATTTTTTTTAAAAATAATATACGTAGAATTTATACTTTAAAATTCCCTAGTAACATTTTAAACAAAATTCCTAAAATTAATAATATTAAAATTACCTAGCAACTTTTTTTAATAAAATACGTAGAATTTATACATTAAAATTCCCCAATAAGTTTTTTTAAACAAAATACCTAAAATTAATATATTAAAATTTCCTAGTAACTTTTTTAAACAAAATACCTAAAATGTATATTATAAAATTACCTAGCAACGTTTTTTAATAAAATACATTTAATTTATATATTAAAATTCCCTAGTAACTTTTTAAAACAAAATACCTAAAATTTATATTATAAAATTCCTTGGTAATATTTTTCAACACAACAACCCACATTCTCTGCTTAAGTTTCTTTTCCCTTTTCACCAGCTTTATACCGTCTCCCACACATCGTAACAATCTTGCTTTTTCCATATATTGATTTTATATGAAATAAATAATTAAAATTAAATAAATGTATTTACGCTAACACATAACATTAATTAATTATTAATATTTTATTTAATTGACTAAATTATAACTCATAAAACTGGTAAATAAACTAATCACGGACTTGACGTTTCCCGACGTCAAAAGAGGTAAAAACTGAAAGGGACAAAGTTAATGACCTAAGTAACCCGAATTATGAAAGACGCAACAATGATCGACCAATCAAGAACGCGTTAAGTGGAACTTTTTTTGGCATTGATTCAGATCACCTTGGGTTGCAGCTGGCGTTATCTTGATAGTGACCAACTGGTGAGAGCGGAGAGCTTGTCAGTGTTCATCAGCCGGCCGCCATGAAGGGTCCAACAACAGCCATCGCTTCCTCGACGAAAACTCCCGGGGTTTTACGGCAATATGTAGCCGCCTGCTCAGGTACTTAATATATATTTTAAAATAAGTGAAATATTTTACAACGAAAACAACAATTTCTTATAAACTATAAATCCAAAATCAACGGTACAAATTTGTGAATTTTGTGCGATGAAAGTGGACCACAATATACAAGTGTATTAAAAAATAAGTTGATAAAATGATGAATGCATTCAATTTCGGCGTATGATTTTGGAGAGAAAAAAACTATTAATGAATGAAAAAAAATCATTGAGAATTTTTTTAACATTTATATAATTAACCTTAAGTGTTACAACTAAAAACGAAATAAAAACAAACAAATAGAAATAAGTTATAAGGGTATAAATAACAGGAATCAAGTAATATTATAAACCAACTAAAGTGAAACTTTAAAAAAATGCAGTTAATTAAATTAATTTATGTAAACTATTAAGTTTTTGAGTTATTCTTTTATTTATTTTTTATTTTATTTATATGAGTTTTAACTATTATTTTGAGTTTCAAATTCTTTTGAAAAGCAATAGGAAATTATTAAAAATTTTGGGAATTTTTTAAACATTTGAAAAATCCTAGCTACATACAGCGGGGATAAGGAAAAAATATCAGGAACAAAAACCTGTGTAATTTTAAATATTTATTATTCAGTTTGTTACCCCTTTTGTGTATTAGTTTTAAATACTGCACTTCGGTTTAATGGCAGAATTATTTTTTACTACGTGCAAATTTCACTAAAAATGTTTGAGTTACACAAGTCTATTTTTTTGCGATAATATTTGAAACTCTATTATTATAGTATTACCTGATAAGATTGAGTCAACTGTTAATTAGGGGTACTTTAAAAGATTTATTGTATTGCCAATAATTAAATTCATTCTCTCAAAAACTATAAAATGTTTAAATATAAAACACTATGAAAGTTCTAAAATTGAGTTCACAAAACAATATTGGTGAAACAGGTGGTTCGAAATGTAATTGAATAATTGAAGGTCATTACAAAGGCAGGACTAGAAGTGTTATTCATCAATGATTCATCAATGATACAACTTGTGTGGTTATTGCTGTTGTCAGCCATGTTGTTAGTAATACTGTCACATTTGAACAAATTCATTATACTAAATCAATTATATCATAAAGTATTGATATATTTTTATCATATAGATATAAAGGTATGAGCTAGATTAAAACAAAATATTAGTTTTTTTGTTGAAATATTACTTGTTTGTTTTCCGATTCAAAGAAACTGGAATGTTGCAGTGTTAGATAATTTTTGTAGTTGGACATAACTTGAGCTTATCTTGAATTTACAATTTTAAATTTTACCTAAAAAGTAGCAATATCGAATTTAATTACTAGTACTTGCACTGAAACAACACCCTTAAGAACAGAAACCAAACTTACTGTCTTTCTAAATAATAAAAAAAAAAAATAAATTTAAAAAATGGCGGTTGACATAGAAATCAGTCGACCTTCAAGAACAAAATACATTTTCCACAAACACTTTTTTATTTTTAAATGTTAGCAATACTATAGATAATATTTATGAATATTTATGAAAATCCATAGTTTAAACTCATATGCAAAACGTATTGTAATCCATATATGTATTTTATTATCTTGGATTCTGTAATATTTTCTTTTCTCTCTTTCTTCAGTAAACGTAATTTCAATCCTATTTATAAACATGCAGATAAAAAGATCACAGAAACAAAAATGAAATATTAAAAATAATGAAGAAAGACTTTTAATTATAAAACAGGGCTAATATATATATATATATATATA
This sequence comes from Aphrophora alni, assembly GCA_963513935.1. NCBI lineage: Eukaryota > Metazoa > Arthropoda > Insecta > Hemiptera > Aphrophoridae > Aphrophora > Aphrophora alni. The sequence continues at coordinate 96,408,535 of OY740769.1, read as the reverse complement.
AATGCTATGAAATATTCTAAAAATAAATTTCCTATTTGGTAAAAAAATCACATATAAGACATACTAAATGAAATTTTTTTTCTAAGATCACAGGAATGTACCTGTTAACGATAAAACCAGATAAACAGTAAAGACTGAAAATAAGTTTGATTCAGAAACATAGTCCCGGGCACACGTTCTAACAGATTTTTTGAACTTACTTATTTTTTAGATCTGGGGTTAGAACAAGGGAAACAATGTTTATTTATTACTGGATTTTGATGAAATTCAAAATTAAATATGTTATTACACACGGTTTACAGTAGTGTTGAAATATTTGTTACATTTTAGGATTCTCATACTCTAATCGAGATAAAATTTGTATTTATTATGCCTTTTTGTTTAAATCATTTGAAACGAGTCTGGCCATATAGTTTATTTAAACTATTTGTCCTTTAATGTGAGCTTTTGATGTAGAAAATATTTTTGTATTTGTTTCCAGTTAGGAATACGAATAAAAATACAAGTTTAAGCCTTTATTTTAAAAGGTTCTAAATTTAGTCATGGATAATTTATTAATTCATAGATATTAGTTAACTTTAAAAGTCAAAATGTCGACGGGTATCAACAAGTAGGAAAGCTATAAATATGCAAACTGGGGGACAATCTTTTTTTCTATCAAGTAAATTAGAACCTAATAGCATCTTTTTAAAAATTGTGAGTTTAATAAATATCTCAACAGTAATGCAAACCGTATTTATTTGAATTCTTTATTTATTTTTGGGTAGAGTCCTACTATGGATAAAAAAAACAATGAAAACCCTTTTAGGATGTGTGTAGTCGGCTCGCTAAAACTCAATATAGTTTATTTCGTTTTAATATTCCTGTATAGCTGTACTTGATCGGTTTTTTACCCCTATAGCTAACGGAGGTTTGTTGACATAAATGATCCTACCTCGAGCTATTAACTATTTTTAATAATTCCATAATTTTAAATGTTTATTTTAAGAGAGAAAAAGACGATTTGTTATTCAAAATCTTCTCTAACTATTTGTCTCAAATAAAGCCCCTACGGGTCGAAACAAAACTTGTCATTTCAGAAGAGTTGTAATAAAACATAATTTTAAAAACTGATTCAACCCATTTCGATAATATTTTGGCTAAATGTATTTTGTAAGACTTTTAGACTAAACCAATCTACCAAATCTTAAGGTTCAAATATATTAAATGAAACTGACCTTGACAGTTGCTATTAAAAAAATCATTTTACTAAAATAAAATTGACGAAACGAATTTTTGACAAAAGCTAAGAAAGTTTAAGTTCTATTTAAATAATGTTAAAACAACTTTATGACCAATACCGAACTAAAATGTTATTATTATTTTTTTGTATGTATGGGATGAAAGTGCAACATTACCTAATTAAAACATTTTATGTTGCAGCTTCATTGACGGTGATGATCACAGGATGTTGGCTAGGATGGCCATCGCCTGCGATCAAACGTCTCATAAGAAATGAAACCGACATATCGGTTACACACGAGCAGATATCCTGGATTGTTGCGTTGATGGACCTTGGCAATATCGTCAGTCCTATACCAGCGGGATTTCTCATGGACATCATCGGTCGTAAAGGTATACTACTAATATCCGGTGTACTGTTTTTCTTCACATGGCTAATGGCCGGCTTAGCAGAATCGCCTACACTCTTGTACCTAGCCCGCTTCGTTGCTGGGTTTGGGAAAGGTATCGGTTTTACTGTCGCACCTATGTATCTCGGAGAGATAGCTAGTGTACCCATACGTGGAGCACTCAGCACAATGTTTGCCGGGTTACTATGGTCGGGAACGATGTTCGAATTTGGAATCGGACCTTACGTTTCGTTCCGTATGTTAATCATTCTATCTGGAATCATTCCTGTTGTGTTTCTTATATCCTTCTTATTCATGCCAGAATCACCTTACTATCTTCTGATGAAAGGGAAAAACGAGGAAGCCAGAAAATCACTGAAATGGCTTCGAGGTGCACCGGATCTTCTACCCGGTGATGATATGGACGTAGATCCGACAGAACTAGAGTTAAAAGAAATGAAAACAAACGTACAAGAAGAGATGAAAAACAGAGGAGGTTTTTACGATTTACTGTCTACACCTGGTAACAGACAGGCAACTATGATAGTAATGGTGATCTCTGCATTCCAACGTCTCTGCGGTATAAGTCCACTGTTAGCATATTCTTCTACAACATTACCAGAAACTAACGGCATAATCGGTCCTAGCCAAATCATCGTGGTGTTCGGTATTGTACTGACAATATCCAATTTCATCGCAACACCTCTAGTCGACAAGTTGGGCAGAAAACCTCTTCTGATATTCTCAGGTGCCGGTTGTGGTATATCCACCGGAATCAGTGCTATCTTTTATTACTTCTATCACAGAACATCCTACGACACTTCCGGTTTTATCTGGGTGCCTTACGCTTGTATTTGTCTTTTCGGTTTAAGTCATTCGGTCGGAATCGGTGTTATCCCTCATACTCTGTTAGCAGAACTTTTCCCAACCAACGTCAAATGTTACGCTGCATCTATTGCGTCCATCGTATTCGCACTCGCTTCATTCGTAATCAACAAACTCTTCACCACCATTTCTATCAACTTCGGTGTGTACACAGTCTTCGCTTTCTTCTCGTTTAACGGTTTACTTTGTGTTTTATTCACGCAGTTTTTCATCTTCGAAACTAAAGGAAAATCTTTTGCTGAAATCCAAAGATATCTGAATCCGAAGAACTGAACGAGCGAATGAAATCTAGTCGAGATGCAAGTCTGAATATCACGTTTAAGTGGTCGAGTCGTCGAGGTTTCTGTAATAAATCAGGAAGATTACCACTTCATTTATTTATAAACAATTTATAAATAAATTGTCGCCAAAGAATTGTACAAGTTTTAATTCAAATTTAATAAAATTATTTATTACCAAACAATAGAATACCAAATCAATGTTCGACCATCGAACCTTTTCACTCCTAGACGGATCCAAGACGATACAGAAAAATCAGATTCTAGATTTAAAGATTGTTAAAATATTTAAACTAAATTCAGTTTCCAAATATAAAAGTTAGGTTTACGATATATTTTGTTAAGTTTTGTTTAGGGTTTTCATCGTTGTAATAAAAACAACGATTTTAAAAGTTTTATTTTTATTAAATGTTTTGTACAGTTTAGATATTTTATTTGTATTCAGTGTGATTTGTTTTACCGGTAATTGTTTTTGTGTCAAAATGAAACAACAAAATTTCATATTTATTGTCAATATGCATTTAAATATCCATCGAACATATGTTGTACAAAATATCTGCAGACATTATATCGGTTATAAATACAGTGATTCTTTATTTTTTTTTTAAATAAATAATTGTACACATTTAAGTAAATTTGTCGTAAATGTATTTTTGCAATAAAATGTAATTTTTTCAGGCCTGAGGAGTTGTCTAATTATTAGATATAGAACAATTTGACTGTTTAGATCACGTACTGTATGTGTTTGTATATATTTAAATTATGTATATAATGTAAACACGTTGGTCAAAAATAAATGTTGTACAACAGAACAGAGTTTTAATATAAATTTCCTCTATGTGCATATATATATATATATATATATATATATATATATATATAAATTTAGTTATAATAATTCTAACAAATGTTATAAAAGAAGAAACAAAACAGAAAATCAGTGGGAAATGTAACAAAGTCATATTAGTATTTAATAAACAGTTTTAAAAACTTCAATTACATTTTGTTAAAATAGATATATGGCATAATTATATTTAAATAAAGTCTTTCAATTAAAAACTCTTTTGATGTATTTAAAATAAATTTACATTCCTTTAAAACTAAATACATTATTTAACAGAGAAAGATTTAATTGAATCTGTTTTTATTGCTAATTTAAAAAATGTAATTACTTTTTAAAACCAACTTATCATGTAATATAACAATTTATGAACACGTGAGTACCAATAATAATTACATAAAAACTAAATCAAAAAACAATTTTAATCAAACTTCAACCTTTGGTTGTGATGGCGAAGTGTAGATTGTTAAAGGTTACTTTCTGCCAACATTGCAAACGAAAATAATTGAGAAGGAAGAACAAATTGAATAATAATTAACTGTATCCAACAAGGAAGAAAAACAATATCGGAAATTAATTATGGTAAACACAGTTGATTAAACAAATTTTAAAACAATTTAGGAGACGTTAAAATTCCCTCTAAACAACTAAAATAACATTTAAGATTTTAATTTTTTTTTTTGTCAGAAAGTAAAAATGTATCAATTATTTGTGCAGATTCGTTATTTTCAATTGATTGTTTAAGTTTTATAAAAAAAGCTTAAAGACAATAAAACATCCGATTTTTGAGAAAAACATATCGGAGCAAAACAATTGCTCAAAATTTAAAAAAAAATTGCCGTCCTGTGGTATAATTCAAACAAAAACCACAGAAACAATTTCAATGAAATATAAAATATATTTCCATAATATATAGCACAAATATTTAAAAAATTAAAACTTGTTTAAAATTGTGAATATTTAAAAATTTATTTTTAAAATAACTTTTTATCGATATTTCTTTTAATGACCTAGTAATTTTATGCAGTTCTAAATGATTTAACAATAACAAGTTGCCATCTGCAACAGCAAATATGGGTGTGAGGTCAAAAAAAAAAGCGAAAAACGTTTAAATCTCCTAATACAGTATAATTACTATAGTTTTGGGAATGGGAATAGAGGTGTTCACAAAGGTCAAGAATACAACCTGAAAACATCACTGATCTTTTCTTTCTTGAATTTCGTTAGATTAGAAATAAAATTCACAAAATATCAAAATAAGTCACAAATTATAAAAATCTTCACCATATTAATGGAGATAGTCTAATGTTTTTAGAAAGATACAATTTTGACCAGTTAAAACAAAAACCCTTAAAAAATAGTGACAAGGTAAGTTCGAGTCCCCAGCATATATAAATCAGCTCTACCGTAGTACAATTGTGATTCAAAGATAGGAAGCACTATTCAATTTCATTGGAATCTATTTTTGTTTCAATAGTTTGATAAATGTTCCACTTTGAATTTTTCAACGATTCTAGCTTAAAACCATTTCAAAAACATTTAAAGTGAGAACAATAACTGGTGATAAAATAGAGTTCATTTTAATGTTATACGATTTGCTTCGCGTAATCAAATCAATATCAAAAGTCCAAAGATATATAAATAATTTCTTACGTTGTTCAGAGAAACGTATTAAATACAGAAGCAAACAACAAATTTTATCTTTTAAAAAATAATAATAAGTTCTTTTTCCTTCCATGGAAGAGGGGAAAAGGTTTTTGTATTCATTCTTATCAAACAGCTCTGTCATTTATTAGATCATTTATTATTGCTGTACAATATTTGTAGCAATGGTAGAGGATCAAAGAGATCAATGAAAGGTCAATATCGCCATCCACAACAATGATAGAGAAGTGAGATAAACGTCTTTTTAAAACTCTACTAATTCATTACAGTGTATTTCAGAAACAATAAAATTGAAACGTAAAGTATTTCGAAAGTTTAAAAATAGTACTTTTTTATTTTTGAAAATTCTAAAATAAAAATGTTTACCATTTAACAAATTCTTATTAATTTTTAATATTTAAAAAAACTGAAATAGTAATTTTTACTATTTAAAAAATTCAGAAATAGTAATTTTAGAATTTAAAAAATACATAAATACGAATTTGTACTTTTTTGAATACACGTAATAAAACGGAAGTTACGTTAACGGTAACAAAAATCGAAATCATTTTGAAATATCAGTTCTGAAGTCTCCATAATTTTAAAAAAGTTGATTTTAGTTCAAATAGATGTTTAAGCTGTGAACTTCAGCCCAAAAAATTGATGAATTTTTAAATAAATTTGGTACGAAGACATATTTGGTTTTTTTAAAGTTTTTCGATAGTTACAAATTTTAAGATTGATGAAAACTCAAAATTACGATTTTCTCAAAATCTGCTTTAAAGATTTGGATTAATTATTTTTTATAAACGTGTATCCTTTACAAACAAAACCAATTTGGACACAAATTCTCAAAAAATACAGATTCAGAACTTAATTTTAAAATCCGACAATTCGAAAATGACCTAATTTCCAAACAATCGAAACTGTCAATTTCGTTTAAATGTTAGGACCCAAATCACAGAATGGATATTTTAATTCTTTAAAAAGTTATCTATTCTGGAACGTTGAGCACAAGCAGGTGACAAATTATCCCGGAAACTAGTTTTTTAAACTTTAAAACGCACCTTCATTTTGAAATTTCCTGTACAATATTTCTGGTTGATGAATACTTCATAACATATACAGTATTGTACTAGAGGTCAACCACTTGTTTACAGATTATTGTGTTGTGGGCCACCATTGTTATCTCTAATCGTTCAAGGTACAACAAACGTTTTGCCTTGAACACGCCTTACTTTTTGGTTATAAATAAAATCAAAGAAACGTTCATCTTCATTTCTAAATGCCGGATGGAAAATTGTTTTTAATAGTAACCTATATTCTAATTATAATGTTTTGTAGACTAAATAAATACGAATTCAAAATTTGGGCTTCAGATCTAAATCCGTTAAGTAAATATGAGTATTTTTACAAAATACACAAAAGATCACAAGACGTACCAGCTGACACATGTTCTTTGCAACATTTGGTTTAGTTAAACTATAGGAATCGTTCTGTGTTATCGTAAACATAGGTTACCAGTTAACAACATTTCTTTATCCGCCATTTAGAAATGAAAATTAATTTCTGTAGTTTGTTTAACATAAACTTATTTCTAACGAACAACGTAAATATAATAATCCACATCTGTATCTTTTGCGACAACAGAGGCCCTCTTAAAAAAAAAAAACCTTTGTATATATGAAATTTTTGTAAAAGTTGCCAAATAACCATTTTATTTTATGGTCTCCAAAATGAAATGGAGAAATCTTACCTGAAATATTCATCAATGCAGACAATCTTATTCACAGGGTGATCGTTTTATTTTGGGCACTATTAATCTGATGAAATACTTTAAATGGGGAACCGTTGTTACTTTTTCATTCAACAATAAAATCTGTTTTACAAACTCTGAAAAATGACTGCCATTTTCCAATATGGCTGCTTACTAGTTAATTTCTTAAGTTTTATGATATTTTCGAATTCTGTACAAAATTTTAAGATTACTTTAATTTGACATTTGATAGTAATAGGCGCTTAAAGTTTCGAACATTTGACGTTTGAAGCATTTTCAGGAGGCGTTTATCCATACTTGTCATTGTTGAATCAATATAAAAGTGTAAGTAGACATAGTCAAGGATGTGAAAATACTAATGTAGGACTACAAATAAAAACCTGCTAGAATCTAGTGTAAGCTAAGTAAGCTAGTAGTGTAGAATAAGCTACATAAAGAATTAATTAGCCTATAAAATTATTTGTTTTACATATAGTCCTACATTAGTATTTTTAACTTGATTCAAAAATGAGAAGTATGAAAAATTGCTTCTCCTGAAAATGCTTCAAACGTCAAATGTTCGAAACTTTAAGCGTCCATTACTCCTAAACGAGTAGGTTTATCAAAGAATAACTAAGAATAAAAAAGTATCAAAATTGTATGCGGAATCTAAAATATGGGTTTCCCTAAAGAAAAGAAAAAGTTGGCAGCCATATTGAAAAAACTGTGTCAATTATTCAGTTTACAAACCAGATTTTTAAGTTATATAAAAAAGTAACAAACGTCTCAACAGTATCAATAGTACCCACGATAATAGAACCTCCCCCCCCCACAGTCATCATCATTTCGAACCAAACAAAAAGTAGAAGAAAGACACGTACTAACTATAAGTGACAATACTTTGCTACCTAATGAAAGTAGATGAAATAATCAATCGACGTCATAATGTTCTAGTTTCGATGAATTGTAAATTAGTCTCCTTCAAAATTTGCTGTTACATATATGCGTCATGACTAAAGTATAATCTCAAGTGTTTGCACGATATTGTGCGCCACAAGTTTTGTCCTGTGATAGTGTTCAAGTTTTTCTGGAACATCCGTATATGGTGCGGATTTCAATCAATATATTTTCAAAAATATACATTAAAAAAAAGATGTAAACAGTAACAAACTATTTGATTCATTTTCCGTATTTTATTCACGTTTCATATTTTTAAAGTATACTTTTGATAATTATATTAATTCAAAACTCCCATGACTAAATGGACACTCTGTACTTCCATTTTTATGGGCTTTAGTTATGTATAACGGCGTTGGAGAAAGTTAGTGCACCGCGCGTGTATGGATATTACTATGTTCTACTCCATGTCAAAAAATTCAAAATTATTTTGTTTAAAAAAAGCTTTACTAAAAAAATAAAATAGTTGTAGAATAGTGTTGAGAAAGATTTCTGTATTGTAGACGGGCAACCAAGTACGAGATTGACACTTTGGGATATAGCTAATACAACACCTTAAAGGTCGTTCTGGATGTGTATTCATTGAAAGTATACACTCGCTTCGCTCTTGCCGGGCCTCGAAGCTGTACATATCTGAAAAAGTTTTCACTCGCTACGCATGAGGTGGAACGTTTCAAATTTACATTTTTGACAATAACTTCGATTATTCTTATCGTAGATAGTTGCGTTTGGTACAATTACACGAAGCAATGAAATTCAGTGTGTTTTTATAAGTTGAATAATGGTGGGCGCCATTTAAACATTTTCAATAGGATTCTATACGAGCATGCAATAGACCTGTAAACCAATATTCATGTACGTGTTCTCGTACAGATTATGACTAAAATCAATTTTTTGTTATCCTGAGATCATGGAAACGTGGAGATGTCAAAAAACGAAAGGTAAAACTGTTGACGATTTCCAAACTGAGTAAATAATAAAAATGTATCCAGTCACAGTATTTGGGTCAATTAAAGCAACCAAGACTAAAATACATAATCGCAGTTCTTTCAATGAAACATAAATCAATGAACTCATTTTATTTTACTGACCTCTACCAAAGTCAAATCAGAAGCCTCAACTGATAGCCTCCAAACCAATACAGAGTTATGATAAACTTGAAGGCTGTACTCTTTCAACAACACTTTGTAACTAATTTATAACTTTATATATCAATATTAGATTATCAGAAATTAAAAACAAATAAAAGTCCAAAGAAATGTAACTAGTTGATAGATACGTAAATGCCTTTATTTGAAAACCACTTAACCCACTTAACCCCCACATAAAAATACAATGAAAATGTACATAAAATAATAATATTAAATACAAAAAACTCCAGCTGGTTAACTGATTCTTAAATCCTTAAAACAAAAGAATTAAATTATATTATAGTTTATTTTCTATTTAGACCATTACTTAAACAACTTGGTAAGGGCCCTATATTATAATTATTTTAAGTCTCAGTTGGATTTTTATTTTACATAGAGAGTGACACGTAACTTGCAAGTATAAGGTCACACGTAACAAATAAAATGTTTTATCAAACCGAACCATTATAATTACTAGCTTCATTTTGGATCGTCGTACATACAGCCCGCTTAAAAAATAAATCTAGATCCTAATACGATGAAATTTCTAATAGTTTATAAAATATAAATATATGAGAAAAATTACCTAATAAAAAAAAGCCATTAATTGGTCAGAACTTAAATTGAAACTGTGTTTCTGTTTGTAATTAAAGGGAAAAATCTACTTAGGCAATCCCAAAATTGTATGTAAGAAAGAGTTTTATTGAAGTTATGCTTACAGACAGAAAGAGAGACTACCAGAATAGCAATTTTAAGATGAAATTTCTAAAAATATCAACAATTTTCAATTCCATTATACGTGATCAATACATAAGGATTTCCAGTACCAGAGCAAAATTACATTTAAATACCTTTTTTAAGGTTTGATGTGATTAGTTAAAAAAATGAGGTTTGTAGTTATGGCATTAAAGCAATAAAAGTGTATAATAATGTATTGTGTGAGATAAGCATATGAAAATGGAGAAGCCCTGATAAAGTATCAAATCATCAAGTATATAGTGATGAAAGTATGAGGAGAACCGGCCTACCAGGGCGGAACTCAGTGGTTTGGGTGCCAGATAAAGAATAATAAACTAAGACAAATAAATTCCAATAACATATACAAATACGTTTACTGATTAGACGCGTTTCAACACAGTCGCCATCTTCAATCAACTTTGAACTACAATTAACAGATTAGTTATAATAATAACTGTACAAAGAAAATATCAGAGATAGATCTGAAGATGGTAGCGTGTTGCTGAAACAAACAAAATGTCCTACAGACGCCGGATAATAAATTTGTTAATAAATTATTTAAAGTTACGTGACGAGGGTTGCGAAAGGTCGGCGATTTTCCCAATTTGACAATTTCCCACGTCCACGATCAAGCCTATAGGACAAGTTGAGATACATAGATACGATTGGTTTAGACGACCACCCAACAAAAACAGAGCTGTTTATTATTTTAAATTGCTTGACAGACACGCTGATCATCTCAACTGACGTCAGCAACACACGCTCTGACATTCCAGACTAAAATATCCTTCCAATTTTCTATCTAAGGATATTTAAGCTTCCGGATTAAGGTATGTAAATGTGTTATAATTTTTACATAACTGAAAAAGTTTTAATTGTTTTTAATTTAATGTTTGTTTTTTTTTTTAATAAGGAAAAAAATCCGAAACAAATATTTACACTTACACAGATAACTTCATGAGTATGGTTATCAAAAAACTTTACAGGAAGAAAACAGCCAACTACAGTAGCATAAAAATTGATTCCAGTAACTAATTCCTCAAACACTTGTTTTACAAGCTAAACTCAAAATGATTAAATGTTGACCCCCCCCCTCCCCCCATCAAGTGATATATCATTTAAAGTAAGTAACATACTGATAAAACCATAACAAACCGGAAGTAACTTTGTTACTCCAATCAAAAATGGCACCCAATAGAATTAAAAAATTAGACCTATCCTCCATTTTACCATTCCCAGTATAAAGGAGTACAGTGTAAGTTAGGTAATTGTGAAAAATGTTAACCTCCAATTTATTGACCGATCTTCACGTTTGACGGTTCTCAGGACAGAAAAAAAGTTATTTTCGACTTTTAATGTCGTTGTATGTACGTAAGTACGATAGCGGCCACAAAAATAAAGTTAGGAACAATAAATTTGGTTATATAGAAACCTATTGATATTCCAAAAAAATGAATTTAAAATGTCAAAATGGCGGCTATATTAAACAGTTTCTTCTATTTCTTGTATTATTCAACTTATAACAACTAAATTAAATACAAATTTGTAGATTTAAATTTGGATGCAATGATGCCTCTTCATCTCTTTCCGATGACAAATAGCGAAGTTATGGTTAAAATATAAATAGAACTGATTTCTTAAGAAAATATTATGTTCAGTTACCACAAGGCCGAGTCACCAACATAAGCGTGGCGAGTGGAGGCTCCTTCAAGGCCAAACACTGACACGAGCATAGCGAGTGAAGCGAGTGGAGTTTTTAATATATACACATCTACGAGGCACGCAAGAGCCTAGTCGACGTCAAGAAAGTAATGATATACACAATTACGAGATTCAGAAAAGCTGTTTTAAACAAACTTACACTGCAACATTTGAAGATTACATTTACAGGAACTGCTTCTATTATTTTGTATCATGGGACTGGGTAAATACCATAAAGGTACCCATCGACTTGGTTAAACAATATAGGAATACATGAATATACACATTAAAGGATTTGACCGACTAATGGAGACATCAGAAGAGTTCAAAGTTTTAAATGCCTTAAAGATAAGAAAGTACATAGGTAAAAAAGAAAGAATCAGAAAGATGGAACAGGCTTCAGAATATGTCAGAAAACCTACAGATCTAAATCATTTTCATATCAAGCGAAATACAGACATTACAGTACGGTAGTAAACCACAATGTCTATACGCAGCAGAAACTAATAGTAAGAACCTAGAGAAAAAAGAGTAAAATTTCTTGAAATAATTTTAGGACCCAAGAAGACAGCTATAGGTGAATTAATTAGCGTATCATTTAAGATCGAATCAAAAATTGCATGAAAAGTCTGAAAAGATAACAACTACTATATAAAAAAAGACTAATATTTTATCGACACCTGAAGATGATGGGCAGGGAGAGAATGGCGAAGAAGATCCTTTGTTACCAAGAAGGCAAGAAGACACAAGTTTCACGGATAAAGGAAGTTTGTCGGAACGTACAACAGATTGGATATCGGCAGAAGAGATTGGCAACAATGATGGTTCAGAAGGAATATCGCGGAGGCGAAGGATATTTTCCGATGAAAAAAAAAATCAGAAGAAGCCAGAGAATGAAAGATCACCGAGACAGAAAGAAAAATGAAATTGTGAAAGAAGTCCATACAAGGCTGTGTCAACAAACTAAACAAAAAATATACGTTTTACAAGCAAAATTCTATTGAAGCTTGTTGATCATTTGGGGACTCGAGGAAAGTTCATTAAGTGCAGAAACCCGTACTGAAGTTTGTCAAATCCTGTTTATTTAGTTGAAAATATTTAAAATTAGCCACTACTTTTCACCACTCACTAACAGGGTTTACATTCTAACTTAAATGAGTTTACCCATGATCTCTCAACATTGTTATTTATTCCATGAGTGAGCAACCCTAGCAGTTGGAACAGACTACACTGTAAATGATTTTATTTTATTTAATTGCGTTCTTTGTAATCAAAAGCTTCAAACTGAAATCATTATTTTCAATAACTTTCGACATATTGAGACCCATCACAATTTGTATAGAAATTCACAATTTTGAATCCTAGATCAATTTGTAATTACGTTTATCTATCTGACATTTTTTTGGTGCATTGTGGTTGTCTTGAGAATGTTTGGCAAGAAAGCAAGTGTGCCTCAACATTGGAAGATTGCTGAAGTAACTGTTATTGAAATCAGGAAAGCCACTTGAACTAACATCATATCTACCAATATCATTATTGCCGATCATGTCCATCATGTTTTTCAATTTTTCTTTTAAATAGCCTTGAACCGACTTTCAAGATAGAAAATTTATCACATTACATGGGTTTGCCTTTAGAGGTGAATTCTACAATGGATGATTTTATTGTATCAAGAATAATTATTAGCAAAGGCTTTTAGAGGAGAAGAAGTTCAGCTGTCTTCTCTGAAAACGCACAACCTATTGATTAAGTATGTCATGAAGGCCTAGAATATAAACTACACAGAAACTTATGATAAAATCTTATATTCCAGAGATATTTTCGAGCCTGTCATGGTAGTATTCATGTTAAAAAAGCATAACTAATAGTGTTCACAAGATTGTCCTTGGTCATGTGCTTTGCTAATTCTGTATTAGAGATATGATGAAAATGCATTTGCGGAAAACACCTTTCTACCTCCCGTTGAAGAATGCATTGGAAATTCTACAACTAAATTGCCCAATTTTATAAACAAATTACTAGATTTGAGGACAAAGTTTTAGAAATCTAAACTTAATTAAATAAAACCAACTCGTAAATTTTAGTATAAGAAAATAGTTTCCATGCGAAATATTTCCAAACTACCTTAGACGAGAAAATAAAGAAATAGTATGTCAAGATAAAAAAGGAAAAACTTATTATAAAGTACAGAAAACTGCATAAACGTAATTCTGAGCTTACAATGTATAATAGATATATATACAAACAGATATTAAATCCGTCTGGACGTACTGCATCCAATTGTGGTACTTTACAAAGAAATATAATTAAAAAATTTTAAAATAAAGTATTTCAAAAAAACGCCCTGTGGTAAATGCTTAATGATTTCAATTGTGACTTCCACATTAACTTGGTGACAAAATCTATTTTAACATAACAAAACATGACAATTCTGAAATGGTGACAGTACTTGAGATCTACACGAACTGCTTCACTAAACGCTAAGGATATAATATTTATCCAACTCTTGTGATGTTTGCCAAGATGGGCAATCATCCGTCGATCATGTTGGGGACGAGGGGCCATTTAATATCTCAAGAACTATTCAAAAGAACAAAGACTAGTGCTTGTTTGATTTGAGGTAGGTGGCCCACGGAATTATATATTTTAATACAAATCACGAGGCGCAAAATAAAAACAGGGATAGAATCAAAGTCATTTTAGGAATTACCAATAAAAAGGCAAAATAAACTGCGATCAGGGTTCATTTTTGTACGTCCAAAGTACAAACAAAATTTTCTTTTATTTGAGGTTTGGCACATACATATTGTTCATAAATCTTCTTATTGTACCAAAATTGGATGGCAATCTTATTGCACCAAAATTTGATGGAAATCTTATTGTACCGAAATTTGATGGAAATCTTATTGTACCAAAATTTGATGGAAATCTTATTGTACCAAAATTGGATGGTAATCTTATTGCACCAAAATTTGATGGAAATCTTATTGTACCAAAATTTGATGGAAATTTTATTGCACCAAAATTTGATGGAAATCTTATTGTACCAAAATTTGATGGAAATCTTACTGTACCAAAATTTGATGGAAATCTTATTGTACCAAAATTTGATCGAAACAAGACAATGCCAAATTTAAGATAGAATATCTTCTAAGACAACGTCCATTTTAAGTTCTTATGGGTAACATTTATCAAAAATCGTTTAGTAAATTTTCAGTTTTGGTCTTAAAAATCAGTTGTGGAAATCTGACAAAACGACCTTCCCAATTGTCTAAGCTAAGAAAAACAATAAATACTTGTAGTTAAGTCTAGAAATATAACAGTCTCCGATGAATACATCTGTTAGTTTTGGCACTGTTACAAAAAATACACGCCTACAGTTCTTCATTTGAATTTTTTTCTTCCTTAAAAATATATAATAAAAAGTATATTGACTTTACTGTTTCGCTTTATGCTTTAAAGCAGAGTGGTGGTTTAAATTATCATAGATGTATCAGTTTTACCGAATTAGTCAACAATGATTTCTCAAATACAGTTTAACAGATTTTGATGAAAATTGAAAGTAGTTGTACAACGAAATATGAGTGATATTTACAACACCAGTGCTCCAAAAGTGGGGAAGGGTGACTTGAGGGATTGTTTTTTGGTTCGGATGATAAACATTTTTAATGTCAACAATGTAAAAACAAAACTATTACTGAAAAGATAAATCAATTGTAGTTTGTCGTATTCACCATGTTCGATTCATTATTTTTTTTGCAAAAACTGTAACTACAAGAAAATTTTCTTGTAAATTGTTTATTGTAAAAAGAAAACCAATCTTATTTTTCGTTAATAATTCATTATACATACAGTATTACATTTTAAATATTTAAAATTTGTTTTTATAAATTAATGTTTTGATTAAACGAATCATATTAACATGACTAATACAAAGACAAACTTTTTTACTTAATATGATTCATCAAAAAGCATAAGATATATCAAACGGAAATTATGTTATATTTAGCCAGTTTACCTTCACAAAATAAATGAAACAATTTTATTTATTTATGTTGTAAAAAACTGCGATTTTTAAATTTTACTTTTAAATAAAACGGCTCAACAATTAGTGATAACATTACCCTGTTTGTGGGAGGTTTTACATAATTTTAGTATCAAAATATGTTAAACTAAACCGTCTTATATATATATATATATATTTTTTTTTAATATTGAAGATAAACTGAGAAAATAATTTTCCATGATTTTGAATTTTCTTTACAAAGAATAAAAATAAGGGATATTTTTTACAACATCTAAAAAGATTTATTCCAACAAAAAAAATTGATTGTTTTACAAATTCCATGTAAACATTTTTTTTTTTTCATTATCTATACTCTATAGTAATAACAAAGCGGGAGCCCCGATGGAGGCCAGGTCAAGTCCCCCTCGCACGCACGCACGCTCACACTCTGCGCGCAAGGGATTTGGACCGTTCTTCCTTCCAACCCTATGAGTCACCTAGTGTACTTCAGTCTATGGAACATTCATGTTGTTATACTTAAATTTATTTTAAAAATTAATTATGTATACAGATTCTACATAACATTTCATGAAAAATGATACCAAACATAGTATGAATATTTACTCTAGTAGACCTTAGATCACAATACAATGATAGTTAACAAAGTACTGTACTGGCTAATATCAGAGATTGTTGATAAACTTTAACCTTAATTTTTGTTTACTAATTTTAATTTATACTGTTCATTTTGTCTTTCAAAATAGCGTAACACGTCCTTATAACCTCCTCTGTAGTCTGAAACATTTATTTTATGTAGTCTGGTTTTAGCCATGAATTATGTGAATATTATTTGTAAATTAAACTAATAAATATAATTTGAGTGTATATATTATTTAAATAATATATGAGTATATTTGAATAATAAATTACAATGCGATTACATTACAAATTTGAGTATTTATAAACGTGAAAAGTTTGTGGATTGATATATTATTGGATTACGTGGAATGTGAAATATGATCCCTAACAAGATACAACTTATAGTAAATATACGTAGTTTGGTATCATTGTTCTTGTTATTATCTATAGAGTTCAAAAAATACTAAACAAATCAAAAGAAAATTACAATTAAACAAAATTATATTTTGATTGGTCAAGTATAGTAGGGGACTTAACGAAGCGGAAATGCGGCCGATCCTAAACCCCTGCGCTTGTGTGTGTGCGGTCTACGTACTGATGGGACCATTTGTCTGTGCGCGCTACCTGGCCTCCATCGGCACTCCCGTTTTGCTAGTACTGTACTATAATTGTAGACAGATTGGTGTTATATAATAAAAAGAAAGAAATGCCTAGTAAAACTTAAGGATTGATTTCATGAAGATGTATCGATATAATTTTTAACATAATTTATTAATTTCTTTTTTAATCTTATATACTCCTTGTGCGACTCACTCACTCATCTATAGAAATTGTAATATACTTCCAGATAAGCTGGAAACTTAAATTTTGGCAAATTTAAAGCTTTATAGCCTATAATCGACGTGGAAGAGAAAATTCCAAAAAGTAATTTTTTTTTATTTTTAAACCTGAAAAGAATTAAAATTGAACGTAACTTTAAAGACGATGTAGAACTTCTATTGTAGCTAAACGCTACAAGACCTTCCAAGAGACGGCTGGCACTAGCAGATTTGGATTTAGCGAGCTCTAAAATTTTGTTTCTATGAATTTCTCCTATTTCCAACAGTTATTCCTTAGACAAAACTAGATTTTTAATTTAAAATATATTTTGTACGTTTTCCAAAAATTATATATTTTCTGATACAGTTATAGAACAACTAGAATCATCAAAATTGGCACTCTTATGGTGGTTGGATGTGCCAGTATTCCTGCCAAATTTGATGATTCTAGATCTGCTATAAGTGTGCCATAAAATTTTAATAATGTGTGAAAATTATTAGGTTTTTATCTATAACTTTAACCTTATGACTCTGTGAAAACTCCCCGGTTAATCAAAACCCACAGGGAGTTTGGGGCAACGAGCGGAGCGAGTACGCCTTCACGAATGTTTGGAATTGTTGAGTTGAAATTTGTTACGGGCGGTGGGTATAAAGTGTACGAGGTATTATGCGCCACTACAATAAGAACAAAACACAAAATGGTTATTTTTCTCAAGAACCAATATAACGATTTTGATCAAACTTCGTTCAAATGTATATTTTATTTCAACCACAGTATTAAAAAGTTACTATTACAGTCAAAACCCTCTAATAAGGCAGTTATGTGTAAACAAGTGAAAAAGAGAACATTAGTAGTTCTTACAGTTCGCGATTGCAGGAAGCATAGACAATCCGACTACTGTTTTACTGATTTACTTTACTTCATCGATGCAAATACAGGATCGATGAAAAAAATACCAATCTTTTTTATTTTTTTTTATATTTGAGATATATGAATTCTGTTTGCGGCAATCTCTATAGGTGAGATTATCTCAACTTAAAAAAGCAAAGGTTTATGTTATTTTGGGAGAAAAAATGAAAAAATTTCAGTTTTGATTTTACGACAGATACCCATAAAATTAAAATGTTAGGTAATGACAAAAAACGAGTCGAATGACCAAAGTACAAAATTATATCAAATTCCGTGACCTAGTTTGGACTGTAGAGCACTACAAAAACAACATACGGACATAAAAAACAAACAAACAACACATGTTTAGACTCAAAACAGATATTTTAACAAAAAAACCTCGAAACGATATTTACGACCCATCATATAACTTTCTCTATACTACCTCTTGAGAATGTAAAAGCACAGACAAGTCGAAATCTCTTTCTATCACAATCAGTAGACATATGATAAAGCTAATAACTAGGCTACAACAACAAATACACATAACATGGTATTGTATAAGTAAATCTTCCCATTGGAAAGTTGCGCGTAAAATAGTGCGTCTCTAGGCTTGTTGTAAATAAACACACAACGATGAACAATTGGCAGTTATTACTTTTAATTAATGTATATATTTCCGATCAAAGGTCAAGCTCTGATAGAAAGGCTATGATGGATAGCCTCTGCCAACAGATAGGTTCACTTCTTCAACACAGAGTTTACAAATCATAATTATTGTTTATTAAATACGAAAACTTATGTGTTAAATAACTCAAAGTACGATGATTTAAAGCCAATAACTTAGGGAGTGTGTGGAAAATATGTGTTAAAACTTCGGGAAGTAATTTATGACGTCAAAAAGTAAAATGTTCTTATAAACAAATGTTCGGAACACTTCGTTTTCTATCTGCCGGCTATTTTATGTTGTTTTTTTTTTTTTCGAAAATAATAACTTTAGAAATTATAAATATTTATAATCGAAATATGGTATACACATTTTTTGTATGCTGCGTTTTACCAGTATACCAGGAATCAAAATTTTATTATACGTTTTAAAAATGACGGTTTACAATTTAATTTTCTATTAAACTTAAAGATTTTAGAGATATTAAATAATAATAATTTTAACAATTTATGAGATAAAGTTTTAATTGTTGGAAAAATGTTAAAATGTTGGCATAAGAAATTTTACAAATTTCCACTCGAAATCTTGGTAATAATTATTTTGCGAAAGAAGAAAAGAAAAGGGAAAAAAACATAAAATGGTTCGACAATCGAATAGCAAAGCGTTTTCAGACATAAATCAACTTTCTTTTTTTAACATTGTGATTACTTAAAACACTTATAGATATTAAGACACATTTTATTTAAACACCCTGTATACAGAGTGGTTGATAAAAGTGTGTCAGCTGTTTTAATTGGTAAGTGTTTGATATATTTAAAAAAGTTAAATACCAACCACCCCCCTGAACTATTTATGTTGTCTTTTTGGGGGGGGTTTAAAATTTTGATACCATAAACCATCTTCCATTTAGCAGCCAACTTTCCGAATTTTCATGATGGTTTTATATTTTAAACACAGTTTCAAGACTTTTTATTCTTGTACATTTTTTAACACATCAAATTGTTTATAATAGTAAAAACAAGCTTTTAAGCGTTTTCAGAGGTCACTTTTTTGTATTTAAAACAGTTCAACAAGATTAAAATTGGAACGTAGAGATAATGTAATAAAAACAACTCAAATTTTTAAATTAAAAATTGAAACTGAAAAAAATAAATGTAGTTACTCACGTGGCCGGTGATGTTATTTAGTGAACAATTAATTAATAGTAATTTGCAGTTTAATACTAAGCAAGATGACATCTTTACTTTTATTGTACCTCATAGCTTAGCAGAGATATCGGTTATAACTTTTTTAAATTCTTGATAATTTACTAGAACACACAAGAGTCTACTTTTTAAAACCCTTGATTTTCAAATTTCTAAGTAGTTTTATCACATTAAAATCTACATTCGAAATTAAATCTCCGTTCAAGTGTTTTAAATACATAAAATAGACCTCTGACTCGCCTAAAATTTTGTTTTCCAATACTTTGACCCTCTCTAACTCCTAAACTGTTGTACTTTGGATGTACTGTACTGTAACAAAACATACAAAATCATTTTAAAAAGTCTTAAAATTAGGCATAGAATCTAAAACCACCATACAAAATACAAATAGATATTTTCTCGTATATAAGAAATGTTTTAAGTTGGCCGCCATATTGGAAAAATGGGTGATGGTATCAAAATTTTAAAATCACCAAATGACAACATAAAAACTTCAGGGGAGTTGCCATTTGACTTTTTTTAACATATAAAATACTTTCTAAGTAAAACAACTGGCACACTTATATCAATTATTCTGTGTTTATAAAAATTCGCCGGTTTACGGAACTTTCCTCAGTGTTATTATTGGTATACGAGAAAATTAAGTCTTTACAAACTATTTGTGAAATGTTTTAATTTTTTATGGATGTGGGTTTGAAACAAAAATTTTAAATAGAGCTTCCAGTTTGCTAATGTAGTTTCATTCAGCACCTTGCATTTTGATGAGAAGTCAAAAATTCGTTTCTCCCAATAAATTTGTTTTCATTATCAATTTGAATAATGAGTTAACCCTCATAGTCATTATTTGAAAAAGTTATCTTATCACAAACACACAAAAGAAACAGACCCCTACATTCTCCAATATATTTACAAAATAGATATGTTATTATCTTCAAAGTTCATAATAACACACACACACACACACACACACATATATATATATAGGTAGTATAGGGATAGTCATGTGGTTAAATATGTTAAAGACAGCATCCACTGTTCATTTCCACTTATTGATTGACTATTGCCTACGTCATATTGTTGGATGGTTGAGTCAGAAAGTTAGTGCAATAATGTTGTTCCGTTTATTTCAATAGCATATATGAATTCATTACTCAGAAAAATCGCACAATCAAAAGTTGATTAGCACATTTTCGAAGTCGTATCGCCCCTCTCTCTATTTTCACCAAATTCAATAGAAACATTGAATTGAACAAAAAGTTTGAAAAACGACATCTAACAATATTCTAAAGATTTGAGATCATTTACTTGAGTTAAAACCAACTGTGATTGTTTAAAACTTTTCTATAATAAACAATTCAAATAAGCCCACGAAGGACAAGCCTGCGCCATCTATTAACCACACAGAGAACAACTAGTACCAACTACCAATCCTAGATAGCGTTGTAATGAACTATTGGTTCATTAATAAACCAAACCTATGTTATCGTTGATAAACAAGAGTTTAAATAATCTTTGTAGGCATAGGCCTACAACTTCTCCAAGGCTTTCGGTAAAGAAATGAGTCAAAAAACATAATTACATTACCTAATTATAGATAAATAAGAACTTTCTTCAGTTATAAGAATAATAAAACTAAACTATAGTGTTATCGAAATTGCAACTATAAATATTGTATTATCCCGCAGGGATTGTTAAAATTTCAGAAATGATTGACAGCACAACTTAGTGGCCATCTTGGTACATACCCAGCCTTTCTATAAATAGTAAATCGTACATATATTTACTAAATCTCGTTTTTACGTGTCGATGACGCCATTCTGGTGTTGAGTGTATGGTGACCCCCCCCTCCACAAAGGGCTTATTGTGCTTCCAAATGGAAATAGAGCACTCGTATATAAATGATGACTTGACCGACGGTTATCAATTCGAAAAGTTACTTTATTTTTTGCAAGTAGAGGGATATTTTAATCAGGCCTAACAATCCAAAAATTCTACTTCTTCGTTCATTGTGTTTATGCAATGTTTGTTGTATTGGTGTGTTCACTCGATTGCACAATATGTCCTTAATATTTTGAAATAAACATAACAAAGATGCAAAATATAAATGGTTACAGGCTCGTTCATAAAAATACCAAAAAAAGGTTTCAAACAGACGCCATCATGAAAATTTGTGTTTCTTTTATAAAATATATTCAACACAGGAATATCAAGATTTCATGATAAGTTAAATAAAATTCACCTACAATTTCGATTACTATATAAAAATAAAACAAAATTAATATAAATTGTATTTATTAAACAAATTGCAACATACAATAAAGTTTAGAAATGTCATTAATTTGTTTAATAAATAAAATTTGTGTTTATTTTATAAATAATTCAACACAAGAATATCGAGATTTCATGATATTCAAGTTAAATAAAATTCACCGAATTTTGAGAAAATGAAAATATTGTGTTTTGAACGTGTACTCCAAATATTGAGTTTTTTATATATAACTAAATCAATAATAAATGCTTTAAGCTATATGAAAACATATCCATATAAACAAATTTCAACAAAATTAGTCCTCCAATCTCTGCAGTGCATTAAATAAAAAAGATCATTATAAAATAAACACTCTTTGGACTTAGTGGGGTTAGGACGTATAGAAGTCCCTTTAGAGAGTAAACTCGGTCTTACGGGTGTTTATTTTAATATATTATAACCTTTGAAAAATATATCTTATTGTTATTAACATATTAACAACGTTTATAAAACTTAGAGATCAAAGTTTTTTTAAGTAAAAACGGTTACTGTTCGGCAAGTTTTATTTTACTGTGATATCAAATTCGACAAAGATAAACATAACATTAATAAATTGATTATAAATAGTGTAAAAACACTACACAAACTTTCTAGCTTCCTAACCCCTAAGCCAAATAAAAACAAAAAATATCAGTTCCATAATTTGTCATTCAAAGAATGAAAATAAACCAAGGGTCCTTTAAGGTTTGAGAAAAACGTAATTTTAGCAACTACCCTCGAATTGTATGTATTGAAACAAACATTGTGCTATAGAGCACTGGGGTCTGTTCAAGAAAAGGACCGTCACTAGAAAACCAATTTTCTATTAACATAAATAGAACAGACAGAACCTGACTTGACAGAACAGCTGAAACGTTGTTGGCGTGTATTAAGGACAGCTTTTTACAAGGAACAGAAAGAATGTGAAACCAGTAGAGATTTGTTAGATTCCTACTTATGAGAATGCATGTGGCGTCGTAGGAACAAGGATGAAGATCTGTTTCATACCATTTGGAAGGATATCAATTTATATTGGGTTCAAGTGTAGGAAGTTGGTTAGGTTAGGTCACCTTCTGGGCGCCACTGTGTCAGTGGTGGTCCTCTTCTTGAACAGACCCGGGTACTGCAGAGACGACAGACAGACATAGTTTCAAAATAAACATGAAAACATACTTCCGCAATAAAACTCGACATTTTCCACCCATCACATAATTTTCTTAATTAACATCGTTAAACTGCTACCTAATTTGTCAAGTGTTCATCCTAAACTGACAGTACAATTATTATAAAAGAAAACATTCATTTCAATGACTATCATTATATGAAAAGAATGTATTCATAGTGTTGGAAAGAAAGAGTTTAATCAATTAAATCCGTAACATATAAAGAAAGACGTTCAACGCTTAATTGACACTAATTGATCTATTGTTTCAGTCACGAATACTTCCCTATTGTAGAAAAAATATTGGAATAGTTTTAAAGTTTTAATATAATATTGAAACTTGAAAACTATTCCAATATTTTTCCTTTCAATAGAGCACCGTCACTCGTAAACAATTTTATATTGACATAAATAGAACATATTAAATGTAACAGCAGATATTTCTTGTTTCAAAATTATTTTAATAATTGAACTACCATTGTTTCGCCTTGCGGCACAATCGGACCATGGGATATTTTTCGCTTTTAGGTTGACAACTACAGAAAAAAACATTTTTGGTGACGATAATTTTGGTTCGTTTTATTTTGGGTTTTGGTGAGTGGGAAAGTTTGTGCAGTGTTTTTGCATAGTTTATTTTAGAAGGCGATGTTAAACGAGATGTTTTTCGCATTTAAACACGAAGAATAAATAATTACGTATTATAATCTGTATTGCCCCTTCATTATTAGAGGTTTGTTTCTTTTCCATCACTGTCTTAAAAATATTTGTATTCTGAATTTTTGTAGGCGGAACTGCACAAAATAATGAATTACAAAAAATAATCCTTTTTTTCTTCATCTCTGTAGGCATATACTGGCTGTCCTGAGCTCTCTAAGGACATAAATACGCAACTCTCTAAATTGAAGAACCCGCAAAACAACATCCTTCGTCCTTGGTCCTATTGTGTCCTTAATTAAACCACTAACCGTTTTAACAATAACAACTACTCCCTGGTCGAGAACCCAATAATCCTAGCTTTGAATTGTATTATCACATATCAATGTAAATTAATTGTTTTCTTTAATTTTAACGACGTCGTTTGTATTTTAATCAGCTGTTTAGGTTTAAACGTGACGTCACCAGTTCACAATATACATTAAGTTAAAAAGTACAGTTCACATTACAGCACCTCTTGATTACGTCAGTTTCAAACTTAAGATGATAATAAATTCCGGATGTATAAATTTAAATTTATAGTTTCCGTTTACAATAAAAACGAGATTAAAATATTGACCAATAAATAATCGGCGTGCAACTGATACGATAATTGGTATTTCTTTTGAAGTTTTTTGCATATCCGCTCGTAAACACAAGGCGAGAGGAGCGGCGTAGGTTAGTATATGTTTTGTTATTGTTATCATCTCCTTATAAACAAGGTGGGGAACAAAAACTAAAGATTCCCAGCCATGGAATACTAGTGTCATGGTCGGAAAAGAAGAAGGCATGATAGAAAAGATTAAAGAGAGGAATCTAACTCAAGACTACGTGAACCTATGTAGAACCAGGTACGTTCCTTCAGGATTACCAAGCCTGTACTCGAGTCCGCTTATCTTTCTAAAGTTAGAACGTAAAATAAATCAAACTCCATTTCCTTTTGTACAATAATATTCGATATTGCACTACCTTCAACGTTTATTTCACCTAATTTTTTACTTCCGTAATATACATAGTATGAGCTAAATATGTTAATCACAAAAAAAAATCAAACTATGTTTTTTCACATTTCATGACCTCATCACCATTTCCCGTCTGTCGCCAGTACATAAGCACCGTAGCGGCAGCTACAATTAAGATAGGAACATAAAATTTTGTACAGAAGACTGTAGTGTGTCCAAACAGAACTCTATTTAAATTCAGAAAAACCTATTTATAAATATCAAAATGGAGGCCATTTTAAACAGCTTTTGTTCATATCTTGGGTGTTATCAAACAAACTCATAGATACAAAATTGGATGAAAGTTTGCAGATTTCAAATCTCCATGCAATGGTAAGAACCCCACCTCTCTACGATGACAAATAGCGACATTATTGACAAAAATGTACTTTCCAACCCTGACCTCAGAAGAAAATGTGATATTCTTATAGGCCTACTGTAGTTCACGAGCATAGCGAGTGGAAACTAATACATCTAAGAGGTTCACTAGGGCCTCGTAATATACACAATTACAAGGTGGAAAATCCTGCATAACAACTGTTTTAAACAAACTTACCTTACACTACGTACTGGGCAATACAATTAAACATATCCTACATGACCCAAGAGATCAACTTCTGAGCATTACATTGTATGGTTGGGCTGGGTAAGTACCATATAAACGTCACCAGAGATGGGGAGGAGGGGGAGAGAGAAAGAGAGAGGAGCGAGCTTAAAATAGGCTTCGAATACTCTAATAACGCCATAATTGGAAGAGAGAGACCTGAAGGGAAAGATAAAAAAGAGGTATCTAATATAAAATTATATAAAACTAATTGAGGATAATTTATACAAGTACAACATTTATAAACTTTCTTATAACTATAATTTTAATTTATTGTTTGACTTACGCAGTAGCTTCAACTCTTACCTGGAAAAAAAGAAAAAGACAAAATTAAAATACAGTCGAAACTACAAAAAGTTATATATTATATTTCACCATGATTTAAACTACTAAAATAGATTCACATTTCTTTAGGGCAACTACGAGTAGCTGATTATTACATGCATCCTAACCTAATATATATATTTTTATTTTTGTTATAATTTTTTGCGTCTTTAAATTTGTTTCAATTACCGCGATTAGAATATTTAAAAAATAACCTGAACTGAAAACGTTTTTGATGTGGCTAGTAGGGCGGAAACCCTATTGGTATAACATTGGCAATGCGACACCAGTTTCAACTAAAATGTGTACAGACAGTAGTGGGGATGGAGTGGGAAATCGTTTCCTCGATTCCAGAAACTTTTACGCAATATAAGTTCTGACTATTCGGGTGTAGGCTACCTGACGGACCTGAGGTAAGTAGATCACATTGTGTAATACTTCTTTGAAGACGAAGAGAACAAAACCTTCTCTCACGCACGCAAACAGACAAGTTGCCTAATTAGTGACTCACCCACTGCAAACTTCTCTGACAAATTTCTTAAGTCACTATCAGTTGTAGCAATGAAAATGCTTTCATAGCTATTTAGTAACTTATTAGACATCACGCTCTTAACCATTTTCACATTTTGTATTCTCAAAATTCATGGATCGTTTGAAGTATGTGCTCGACCACACAAGATTTCTCTGGCCTATTGTACTTAGTATGAGCTACATGTTCTTTATGGTGTCCTGTAAATCGCGCTCAGCACAGTCTTTACCTGGAGTATTTTTGGCTAAAGCGGAAGTCCTTCGACGATTGAAGAGATTTACAAGGTTCAAGACATTCCTTCTGCCGCCACAAATATGTCTACTTCAAAATGTTCAAAACGTTCCACCATATCTAACATATGTGAAAAATATAAAACCCCTAAGTAAATGATTCGATGTTTTTCATGAACATTTTTGAGTGCCCAGGTTTGCTGCTACGGGATATTTATATAGAAGTTAAACAACTAAACTGATTCCCATCACACTTTATTCAGGCTGTGGACTGGCTAAAGGACAAAAGTAATCTTTCGACATTTAGGTTAGGTCAGGTTAGGTTAGGTTAGGTTTGGGTTGGTAGAAGGAATTCCCAAAGCATTGTTCAGGTGTTATACTCTGGGGTAGGCTGTGATCGAAGGGCCAAACATTGGAAAGCAAAACTACGCCCCAGTGAGGGAGGTGTGACTCATGTGGCAGGTATGTCTCGACAGGTAGACGATTTCTAGACCGGGCGCGATTTGCACACATTCCTCAGTGGGCGCTATTTACGTACAACCGTTATTTATTATAGGGGTTGGAATAGTTACATTCCAAGAAACGTGATATTCGTATAGTTACGAGATCCGGCAGGGCTTAGCAAGGGTTCAACTTCGAGGGCAGAGACACTCATACAAGAGAATAGAGTGGAAATACACATCTAGCCGATGTCAAAAATAGTGATATAGTTATATACACAATTACGAAGTTCAGAAAACTGTTTTAATGAAACTGGATAAGACCTCTTGATCTACCAATACAATTTAAAGCCCACAGACAAAGAAGGGGTTCACATTTAGAGGATCTCTCATTAT
This sequence comes from Aphrophora alni, assembly GCA_963513935.1. Lineage (NCBI taxonomy): Eukaryota > Metazoa > Arthropoda > Insecta > Hemiptera > Aphrophoridae > Aphrophora > Aphrophora alni. The sequence continues at coordinate 96,381,105 of OY740769.1, read as the reverse complement.
TAAATTGTACGGTGAGGCTGGGTAAGTAGCATGATGGCGCCCATCAACTTGTTACTTTCTTGTAATACAAAATTAAAAAATATTACATTCTTCATTATGGGGATAAAAACAGTTCCGAAATATTAAATTTGTCGATTTAGGCTATATTCTATAAACATTCAAAATGGCAACTGTAACGTACAATTTAAATCAAAAATATGAACGATTTTAATAACGCTTATATTTGACATGATTTTTGTGATATACTACTTTTGTAACTGGTTTAGTTTAGGACAATTTTAATTTTAAAATAGCGTGCATTTAAAATTTAAATATTACGAAACTCAAATACCCTTTTTAGGGGTAAGAAGTTGGATACTTTGTTTTTCATGAATTTACCTCTGAGACCAAATTAAAATTGTAAAATAACAGCACATTAACGGTTTTAGTTTTATTTTGTACGAAATAGTATTGAGTTGTAAATCAGCTGATATGACAAGTTCTTAAATTAACCTCCAAACATGTGACATGTGAAAAGTCACCAGTTCTAAAGATTAGGAAGCAGTTGATAATTGATGTAGTCTTATTTTATACCACACTAATTCAGTGTTTCTTTGTAACATGGTGGAATTTATTGTCGTATTAGTATACCAAGTATAAGGATAAGTTTGGTAATCTTTCAAGTTTCGTGACTTCAGGAAATCAAAAATCTGATTTGTAGGTAACTAGGATAGCGGTAACAAACATTGAGCACGAAATTCTGTATCGAGGACTATAGTGTGCTCTTGTAGACATTTATTGTGATTCAGAAAAATAAAATCGAAATGGCGGCTATTTAAAACAGTTTATTTCTCTTGTACATATAACACACTAAATTAGATAAAAATGTAATGGTACCAACCCCCACCTCTTTACGATGATACATAACGAAATTATTGTTAAAAATATAATATCGGATCCTGTTCTCTCCCATAGTTATGAGATCCGGCAGGACTTAGTTGAAGTCTAGAAAGCAGTGATACAATAACGAGGTTCATAAAAACTTTGTGTCAAAAACAACTGGAGTAGACTTCTTGTTCAATCAAAATAATTAACAATTCCTACAAGACCCAAGAAACCATTACAGGATCTGCTGTATTACGCTGTATGATAGGGTTGGGTAAGTACCATGATGGAGCCCATAAACTTGTCAAATACAAACCTACCGATAGATGGGGGGGAGGAACGATTTTACATGTCTTTATATAATGTTTCGATCACCACCCTGCACATTTTGCTGGATAGAACTTCACTCGTATCCTTCAGTAGGCCTACCGTAGAATCTTTACGAAGGTGATTAACTCTTAAAACCAGAATCATTCAATTCCATTTTAGAAAATCATCTACGGGATATAAACTGTCAAGATTTATGGTGTATATTTTATGACGTGTCTAACAGCTGTTTTATGAGTTTTAATTCCCAGTAGGTAAACATGTTTAAGCGTTCACTTTGATAGTCCTATTGGAATGTAGATTTAACCTTATGTGTAAACAAACACGTGGAAGCACCAATTAAACTGTCAATATATTATAACAAGTCTCCAAAGCCACCCACCCTCACTTACAATTTCCAAGAAGAAATACAAAAAACCTGTTTTTAAGGGAACTTTATAGAACTTGAAGAAGCTAATTTTTGACATATAAACATTTTTCCTCTAATGTTTTCTCTGTCTTGTAGTATCAAGATAATAATAATAAGAGGAAAAGGAATAACAGATAGAGAAAAATTAAGCAAACGTGAGGTAGTTGTGTTGTCCCTATTTAAAATGATGAAAGATTGAATTGCAAAATAGGAAAGACTTTGTTACGTAGCCTATACAAGCGTCTTGAAAACGGTGGATGGCTATTTTTTTCGGATTATTTATGTTACCGGCACTGTATAAAATCCAGCCATTCTATACATTCCCTAAGTATTTTTGGGAAAGTATGGAATATAGTAATTTAGTTAGTAATTCTAGTCATTGTAAAATTCCTTCAATTTTTCACGCAAAGTATTAAAATGAACAGATTTGCTCGGAAAATTATGTGTTTACAATATGAAAAATATGAAATGGAGAAAATAGGATGCGTGTGTGCTAAAAAATTACTGAACTAAATGAACCCAATCTAAGCTAACCTAACCAGAAAGCCATGGAAAACCATGACAAGAGACAAAATATTTGTTAACATTTTTTTCTGTATGTCAAAAGGTAACCGAGTTATCGACAAAACACTAAAACACAATTTCTTTCTAATTGTATACAACATCCAAAATTAACCCAATACCAAAAAATTGTTGAATTATGATAATTTTAATCCATGGAAAACAAAAAGTTATACTATTATTATTTATTAAGCTAATAAATTGACAGAATTACTTTTCTTGTAGCGTTAATAATAATAATGGAGATATGACCAATAACACACACTGTGTGATACAAATCACAGTTAGGTTAGCGGTATAAAAATATAGATGATTGAACATTAATCAATATTCTTTTGGTTGTGATGACTCACAGAAAAATGAAAAATATTTTGTCTCTTGTAAGTTGTTTTTAAAAGTTAACGATTTTCGAGATATTCGACGTTAGAAATTTTAAACGGCCGCCATTTTGAAAATTATAAAAATAGTATCTTTGTTTAGTAGACTTATAAACACCGTAACATATAAAATGCTTATACCATAATAGATAATATGCCTATATATAATAGAAATACAATAGTATCATTCAATTTATTTATCACATTTATTAGAAGTGACAAATGATCTGTTGTGCAGTTATAAGGTCAATCAATGCAGTCTATATAATATATAGTGCAGGCTGTTAACTGTAATGGACATTAATTAAAATGTCGGCTTTTGTCACCAACTGCGCTCATCATTATTAATTTAATTATAGTAGAGTAATTAGTTTAGTTACACTTAATTACTTTAGAGGGGACATCCATTAAAACACGTTTGTAGATAGTTGAAACTCTGCTAATCAACGAAGGTTTGGGTTTAATTTACTGTGGTGTTTATTTTTCGGTAGCGTTGCTTTTAGTATTAATTTGACAAATTCTCTAACGAAATAGTTTCATTCTCTCACTTTTGGTTCTTTCTTTTTGCGAGATTCCTCTCTGGACTATATTTTTCCGTCGTTAAGATCCTTCACTGGTGATACGTGCGGAACCAATCCTGATCTTCTATTTCCATCTCTCCTGTTCCTGCTTTGTTCAGATAGTTTTCTTTACTTCTTTGATGGGCCTTGATCAAAGTACAGTATTAGGTACACAAATTACTGCTTAGCTATATTTAATTCCTAACGTTACAACTTCGTGATAGACTTTTGTAAACGTTTTATTCTTATTTACACCGATAAAAGAAAGGAAAATAGAGTACGCGTTACACAGAAGCATTTGAAGTCTATATTTTTTTATTGGGGTTGTACAGCCGAAAGTAAACGCATCAAACAAAGTGTGGGGGTCCCTCTTTTCCTCTCCTACCTTGAGGATGCTGTAGTGTTCAAGAGTTCATCATTAACTTGACCATCAAAAAGTGATAGTTGAAACCTAGGTAATATCTTCCCATTTAATTAGCCGTTGAATATTTTATTCTTCAATTTATTTATTTTTCTTCTTTATTTGAATTTTTAATTGATTTATTTGTACAGCAACATATTATATGGATTATCAGTATCATGTCATGTTAGGATTTTCGATTGAGTATAGTTTTTGTTATAATGAACATGTTATGTTTATTTTTAGAAGTGGTTTTAAGATATATTGTTATCTGTTAATTTTATTTTTTTTTTGTTTTTGACTATGGATTATTAATATCATTTAGTCATGTTAGGATTTTCGATTTACTATTTTTTTCTCTTCTTATAATCTACACGTTATGTTTTGTATTTCAAGTAGTTTTAAGATACTCTATATTGTTATCTGTAAATTTTAATTTTTTGGTTTCTATGGATTATTAATAATCATGTGACGCTTTTCGATTCACTGTTTTTTTATTTATTTATTTTATTTTTTTTTAAATAATCTACATATTATGTTTTGTATTTCAAGTAGTTTAATATATAGGCCTATCCTTATCTAAAAATTTTAATTTTTAATTGATTTTTTGGTTTTTAACTATGGATTAGGATTACACGCTTTACGATACACTATATTTTTTGTTATAACATACATATTACGTTTTATATTTGAAGATATATTGTTATCTGTAAGTCTGATTGAGTCGGGTGCCTTCCGCCGAACGGCAAGTGGTCTGAAGGTCACATCTTCAGTTAACAAGCGTTAGACGGGTTTGGCAGGTCTAGGGAGTCTAATACCTATCTTTTACTTGGACAGTATAAAAATACATTTTGCAATAAGGAGAGTCCAGTAGATGAAACAAGTCTTGTCCACTTCCTGCCCAGACGTTATTAGAGTATTCGATGGTAGTGGATATTCTTTTCCGTAAGGCGATGATGAGAAAATTGTTTTTGCCTTTAAACAAAATAAACCACTCATTGTTTACCGTAAAGCATGACAATAATGTGACAGATATCAGGACAAGTAGTCGGGTAGACTATATGTTAAATGTGCTGAACTAATCTGAAATCATCAAAAAATGGATATCTAAATTTAAGCGCCATCACTATACGTTAATCTGTTGTTGTTTATACGTAAATGAAAAGTATACATATACGAGCTAAGTCCAGAAAGTAAGTTCCGTTTGTATTTCTGGATCGCAGTTCGGCGCATGCGCGGTAGTTGTTTTGAGTCAAGGAGAAAGAGGTGTTTGTTGTTTACGTCTTGTAGTTATGGTTTGGAATGGCAGAGTTGTTGAAAATCCCGCCTCTTATGAGATTAGATTTGTAATTCGTTTTCTGAAAGTGGAGAACACTAAACCAGTCAACATACATCGACAGATCTGCCAGCGTTACGGAGAAAATGCGATGAATGTTTCAATGGGAAGGAGATGGGTCCGACAGTTCAATGAAGGACGTGATCAAGTGCACGATGTTGGCGTCCATCTTTGGTTAGTGATTAATTGGTCGGTACAGCACAAGAAAAGATTAAGGAAAACCGTAAGTTTACAATTTCTGATCTTTCTACGGAATATCCGCAAATTCCAAAGATCACTTCTTCAAGAAATGGTTTCTGTAAAACTGCTTTTTCTAAAGCTTTGTGATCGTTGGGTGCCAAAAACTCTTGCAGAACAATACAAAATGTAGCGTCAGGGCAGTGCACTTGACTTGTTGACAAGTTATGACAAAGACGGTGATGACTTTCCCAGTGACTGGAGATGAGATTTGGGTCGCTTATGAAACCTCTGAATCAAAACGACAATCTATCACACACTTCGTCACCAGTAAACACTAAAGCCAACCAAATCTTGACAACTCGGAAAATCATGCGCAACGTGTTTTGAAACAGACACGTCATTCAACAGGTGAAACAATCAATGCAAAACTTTACTGCGGGACGCTTAGGTAGCTGCATCGCGCAATATAGAATAAGTACCGAGGAATAGTGACAAACGTTATTGTTTTGATTCATGACAACGCACGTCCTCACACTACGAACGTGACACGACGACTCTTACAAGACTTTAGCTGGGACCCGTTTGATCACAACTTTTACCGCGCTATGAGAAGTGCCTACAAAATGTTGGAAGCTGTGTAGAAATATAGTTTAAGGTTTGTAGATTTTCTTGCAATAAATAGTTTTTTTCTGTATATGTACCAGTTTTGTTTTTATTAACAAACGGAACTTACTTTCTGGACTTATCTCGTATATCTGACAAAATTATACGCTTTCTAAATGTATTTGAAAACATTACGATTTAAGCTAAATAATTAAAATTCTAAACCAAAACGCTGAAAGAATAAAAATCCTACTTCAATTTTTATAAACCAAATAGTAGAGTTATAAAACAGTAAAATGAATTTCGGGTCTAATGTTCATTTCACAAAACAATTAGCACAACTAAAACATTTCACCTCAATCTATTATTATCCGTTACTAAAACGACTAGTAAAATCCGGTGCGTGGAAATTCCAAAATTGAAGTAAGTGTACGTTGTGTTTCTAGGGGAATTCCTGGAATAGTTGTAGCGGTGAGGCACCCTGAAGGCATCCTTCTTGACAAGTTGTATACCCTCATTCTCACATTCCTTTGTGGGGTCGTGTAGGAGTTGTCACAATACACTGTAATCCCAAACAGAAGGAAAGTTTCCATAGTTGTTTTACTTTGAAAGCTTTATGATGGGTGAAGAATATTATCCTCAGTTTTACTTACCCAATATAGAGGAAGTTGGGATTATATTCTCTTTTCGACTGATCTTCACGTTTCATGGTCTCAAGAAACAGGAAAAAATTATTTACAACATCCTGTCCGTCCGTCGTCGTTGTCGTCTGTACGTAATCAAGGAGTGTCCACAAAAATAAAATAGTAATATTATAAATTTTGTACAAGGGAGATTAGCGTACTTAATCCCTATTGAAATTCAGAAAAATGGAATGGAAAATGTCAAAATGGTGATAATTTTAAACAGTTTTTGTTTATATCTCCTGTGTTATTCATCTTATAACACATTAAATTATATACAAATTTGGAAATTTCAATTCTGAATGTAATGTTAGCATCCTAATCTCTTTTCGATGACAAATAACGAAGTTTTTGTTAAAAATATAGTTTGTAAATCTGACCTAACAAGAAAATGTGATACAGTATTTGTATAGTTACAAGATCCAGCAGGGCGTGGCAAGTGGAGGGTTCAACTTCGAGAGCCGAGACACTCACACAAGCGAAGCGAGTGGAGACTGTTTAATATATGTATATGTTACCGGCAATGTATAAAATCTAGGCATTCTATAGATTGCCTAAGCATTTTTTTAAAGTAATTTTGATAGATCTTTACACACTTTGTAAAATGCGGTTCTTTACCCTAAATATTAAATGAATAGATTTGCTCAGAAAATTATTAGTGTGTGTCTGAAAGCCATGAAAACCCCGGTATTGTATAAACTCTGCCTCAAGTCCAGCGGGCATTCTATATGTATGAAATATGCTTGATTTCATACTTAGGCAATTTATATAATGTCTAGAGAGACTGTATTCAATGCCTGATTTACCACAATGCCGGTAATATATAGTGTCCACATCTAAGAGGCTCGTTAGGGTGTGGCCGACGTGACGTCAATATTGTAGAGATATACACAATTACGAGGTTCAGAAATCCCGAGTGACAACCCCTTGATCTACCAATACAATTTAACATTTCTTACAAGGCTCGTGAAATCAAATTTGGATAAGTACTATGATGGCGCCCATCACCTTAATCTATGTTAGTTTTAAAGTCTTACGAGTTTAAAAAAAAGTATGTGTTTAATAAATAATATCTGTCTACTCTCCGTACAGTGTGTTTCTGTCAAAACGAGGGAACCGATTTTGATCAAATTTGGCATATTTCGGACGCGTTTATTCCAGAAGAAATTAAAACATGAAGACATTTGCCATAAAACCAGAACGCAAAATTTCGTTTCGTTATAAAAAATCGACTCCAACTGTTTCCCTAAAATTTCAGCCAATTTATTCAAACAAAACGTACTGGTTTCGTTCTTCTGAAAATGCTCGCTCTAACGTTAACAGAACATGAATAATGGGCCAAAATATCTAATAATTGGTTCATAAGGTATCCATAAATTATTTGTGAAATGTGAAGATTTATCATTCAAACTTAACACAAAATTGCATAGCTGCCGTAAGAATACAAAAAATCAAATTATGATTTTCTCAAAATCTGCTCTAACTATTTTGATATTTTTGATTTCAAGTGAAGCCTCTAAGTACCCTAGAACATACTGATAGTCAACTCTACAATAATTCAGGTTCGTAAGTTATCGATGGAAAACAATAAGCCATGAGGTTGTTATTTTAGGTTTGGTCACACTGATGTCAATGAGAAAGTTTCTGCAAAGTTAAGTAATCGAATTTTTCAAACGATCCATAAACCGTGCTAAATTGAACAGAATATAGAACCATAAAAAAATTTAACAATACAGTACATAACAAATGGCGCCAAATTACTTCTATAGGTAGCCTAAATTAATTAGTGATGTGCGAGTTCGAATTAAAATACTCGGTGACTCCGAGTATTAAAATCCTCGGAACGTTCCGATTATTAAAATCCTCGGATTCGGAATAAAATAATCGTAACTAGGAACAAGGAGACAATACAACATTCGTTAGTAATTCGCTGATTGGTAAAGCTGAGTTGCGCAAAATCATTCTGGACAGATACTCGAATTCGAAATAATAATGCGAATATTGAAATCATTTGAAAGCGATTAATTCGATTATCCATTTCACCCAAATATCAACATCGCTAAAATTAATTGCACGTTTTAGAGTCTCTACTATCACTATTACGATGAAAGAAATTACACAAACAACAAAATATCCCATTATAAATCGCTAAGGTATATTTACAACTGAAAGATGTTGAATGCAGCATTAATCTGATTACATTTCCAACTGCATTTCCGTTTCCGTAAACCGGCTTAGGTTTCTCCTTCTCCCCTTCGGAGTACTCCAGACAATACATGGAGGGGAGAGGGGGGATATTACGTGATGTCATAGAAACCGAACTTGAACGGTGAAAAAACGTAACCAAGCCAGTACAACACAACAGCGCATGCGTTGGATATCGGCTTGTTCATGCTGGCTAAAGGATAATCAAGTTTGTTACTATACCTCTCGACTTGTGCTTTACGATTATGTAAAAGTTTAAGTGTTTTAGGTTATTTTGTTTCAAACTGAAATATTGACAATGGAAGGTAGTTCTTCAGGTGTGGCTAGGCAATATCTCGCCGCCACTACTGGTAATTTGTTAATTAAATATTTTATTTGTTTAACTAGAACATAGAACGTTTTATTGATGTTTCTAAGTAATTGTAAAGTATACTACATAACCTAAATTTATAATCTAGACTACATGTGCTTTTATTAGGGTGTGAAATAATATTGGTAGTTGTTTAGAATACTTATACTGTACTACATAACCTAAATTTATAATCTAGACTACATGTGCTTTTGTTAGGGTGTGAAATAACACGGGTAGTTGTTTAGAATAATCAAAGTAAAAGCATGGTCAGCCAATTAGCGGTTTTTTTGCATTTTCTAACAAAAATTTGTTTCACAGATTGTATATATTTACTATTTAGGCGTAATGTTTGAGTTATTTAAATTTTGTCTGTAATTATGTTAATTTGCATCGTAGAAAGTTGAAGTTGATATCATTACGTTTAGAATCACTATCTGCACATTTTGACATAGATAAATTTGTGCAAAACTAAATTTTTTAATTCTATTTTTAAACTATTTTGAACGATTTTGCTTGTAAAAACGTGTCCAAGCAAATTCTAAAAACAAATTTGAACGAAATATAAAAAAACAGGTATTTTTAAAGATTTCAAAACCATTTAAAACGTGTTCTAGAGATCAAGAGCTGTCTGTGGACATTCCATAAGCCTTACTTGTTTATAAAAAATAGCTTTAAGTTATCGTTCAAACAAAAGCAAACCAATACTTAAAACCACCATATTTTTTTAATGAATAATGGAAAATGCAATGTTAAAACTTTTCAATAACAGTAGTCAAGCTATATTTTTTTAAAATTATTCTCCTTAACTGAGTTTCTTATTTAGAGATACATGGAAAGCCTTAAGTAAAAATTAACAATTCCCTATTATTTTAATTACTAAATATATTCTTTTGATATCTTTAAAACAGCCCTTCCCTAATCAAATAATAAATAAGAACTTCATTTTATCCTACGACCTACATGAACACAAGATAACTAAGATAAGACCTGTATAAAAAAAATAGATAAGGTAGTAGAAATTACTGAATTCTCAATATTAAATATTTAAATATGTATCCCATGCTTGAGATTTTAGTAGGAGGTCTCGTGAGGCTTTTTGTTTAGTTATGACAAACATCCAAAACTTTAGGAGCATTAATTGTAGTAAATTAAAAAAGTAATTATTTTTTAGTGTTAACTCGGATCATCATACCACCTACAGTAACACTTAATAGTAGAGGTGTTTGTTTGTTAAAAGTGTGTTTAAAAATATATTGTGACGTTTTCAAGATATTCTGGATCGAATATATTAAATGGAGGCTATTTTCAAATATTTATAAAATTATTTTTATCACATTTAAAAATTATCCAAGCATGTATATAAAGCTCTTAGAAACACGTTTTGTAGAAAATGTACAAATTGAAACACACGTCAAAAACGAAGATTTTTTTATACATATTTCATGAGAAAACCTTTTTAATATTTATGCTAAAGGTCAGTTTTTTATAAAGTTTTTCAAGCGGCAGTTTAAATTGTACAGACAGGAACGTGAAATTATAAGGGTCTTTGGTTTTACCTACGGACTCTAATAAAGAGGGTTTTCTTAAAACTCAGTACAGTTACTGATGGCCTCACCCTAAATATCTGTGACATACTGTCCCATGGGAAATGAATGCTTCAACTCCGGTCTCAGACTGTATACCCCAGCACCAATTCCTTCTTTAGTTTGGTAACCATGGTTGATTTTTAACAGCAATAAAAATGTGGAGGAGAGAGAGAGAGAGAGAGAGAGAGAGAGAGAGAGAGAGAGAGAGAGAGAGAGAGAGAGAGAGAGAGAGAGAGAGAGAGAGAGAGAGAGAGAGAGAGCTAGATTCGTTTTTATACCTATCGGTAACCGAATTCATATTATAGCTAACTGAAAATCTGAAAGTAGTTCACTAAAGAAAATACACAAAATTACGATTTTCTTAAAATCGGGTCTAATAATTTTAATGAAATTCAGCTCAAGTGTAGCCTCTAGAACCCAGACAAAACGCGCTGACCGACATCTTTCAAAAATCTCAGTTGATAAGCTATCATTAATTTCATACTGATATATAAAATCGAGCAGGAGAGTAATATAAAAGGCGCAATTTCTCAAAACCTCCTATACCGATTTAGTTCTAATTTAGTAAAATATGAAGAAGAATGTCCCAAACTCGCAAGCCAGCGAGTTAACAATAATATTAGGAATAACAAAAACAAACCTTAATTGCTGTCATTTAAAAGCTAGATTTTAATTAAATAGTATTTACGCGTAAACACACAAACAAGTTTATTTAAATATATACAAAATTTCAAAGGCCAGGTTGATGTTTCATTTTCAGTTTCTAACACACTGCTACCGAACTGAAGTTTTGATGACAAATAGTTTTAGTTGGTTTTGTTTTTGTTCTGGGGAGGGTGGCAGTTATTAGAAATTTAGTACAGATTACTTTCCTACAATGGAGCATTCACAACGAATAACTGATAGAAAATCTCGTAATATTTTTCGTAAAATAATTAGCATAATATTGTAAAAAATAAAATCCTAAGTTGAAGGTTATTATTTACGTATAATTTTCTATTGACCTTGAAGGCTTATCTGGTTAAATAAATATTGATTTTCCTTGTCAACTAATATACATAACGTAAAATACATATGTATAAGGTAGAAAATTAGTTCTATCACAATACTCGTAATGATTGAGGCGTTCACCAGACAAGCTTCGCTTCAACAAGTTGTATAAATTCGACACAAAAATGTCTGCGGCTCATTTTCTGTGTCCTCTTCTACTTTCCAATTAGGTAATAAGGAAAATTATTGCAATGGTGCTAAAATTTAGATAATTTTTTCCCGTAAATACTCTTTTCAGAAGTGTGAATTGCTCGTCTCTGGTATTATTTGTCATGTATTATCTAAATAGTAAAGCGTCTACTAAAACCACACGACTTAGGCATATAGGGCCAGTTATTTTTACCAAGTCGAAATCTTTTAAGCGGCAGACTGACAATCGCCTGAAAATGATGCTTGATTTAACTACGGACCCTAATAAAGAGAAATCAATGAAAATACAATCCATCTTTTAATAGCTATTGAATACGAGCTCGTATTTGTCTCACATCTCATATGTTTTTAAAACTTATACGCAATACATTTCTCATTGTGTAGTTAAATTAAACTCTATTCGTCATAAAAATAAAATAAAATTTTAATATATAATTATATATATTTCAAATTTGTAGGTCACTCCGTGTTTACACAAGATATCTCACACTTAAAATTTGGCCTGGCGCCAACTTATTAATTTTTTCATCAAATAAACATACATATTCCTAATCAGAATAACTTCTAGTTTTTTATTTGATACCTTTTACATTAAAAAAAAAATAATAATAAATAAATAAAAAAAATTAAAAAAAACCAGTTCTTCAACTTAATAGTTTTTGTCCCTTAACTAATCCAAGTTCATTTTTTGTTACCGGTATATTTTTCCTATATACGAGACAATGCAAAGTTTGAAATATACAGGATTTATCGGTTTGTCTGTATAAACTGGTTGCGACTTACATACACGCGCGTGGAATTATAAGTGTTCTTGGTTTTATCTATGAATCCTAAAAAGTATTATGTGTCATAGTTGCTTCTGGAATTATTACATTCTGGTCAAAATCACTTAAAGATTGTTGGCCTTAGACATATGTAATTACTGTTCAATTTTGATTAAACTCGTGTTTAGAATTTTAGAAATTTGAATTTTGAATTTGAAATCGGTACTTAGGCCTACCAAACGCTTTAACCTAAAATTAATCAAATTTTAATTTACCCTATATTTATGTTTTTTAAGAGATGAATTTTAGATATTTTTAAAGTAATGGAACATCACATATGCTGGCCATATCAATTACTTTCATTTTTATTTTATTTTTTAACCATTTCAAGCATAGTTGTTTGTCTATGCATGACTGTTGAAGTTGCTTCCAATCGGCGACGGATTGCCTAAGTATTGTATCATGACCATCCAATCTGATTTGAGATTTGTGTAAGATGCATTTTTACCAACATTTACTAACCAATAACTGATTTCTTAACTCAAAGTCGCCAAGCATAGAAACAAGTTTTGAAAGTTCACTCACGAAAATACAAGTCTGTAGTAGACCAGACAGTGGACAGGTAGTATCCATAAGTCAGTGGATTTTTAAACTAACCAAAACCGGTTTCCACTTTACCTAGGTGCAGCAGACAGGTAAAATCATTTCCAAATCGATACGGAATTCGTTACATAACTGTTGATTGAATTTAACAAATTTACAGCTTTGATTTTGTCAATATTTGATTTTGTTTAACTTTTTGCTTATTTTGTACAAATTTGTGGAGCATTTTAAAAATATCAATAAGCAATAACCACCTCCCCTCCACTCCAGACTAAAATACTGCACGTGTTACGCTATATACGAAGTATATTACCTGTAAATTAGGTAATTGTCACCAATTTTAAAAGGTAATTTTTAGCGTCCGTCCGTCGTCGTTTGTACTAAAGCACGATAGCGGCCACAAAAATTAAGATAGGGAACATGAAATTTGGTATAGAGGATAATAATGTATACCCTAATTAAAATCAGAAAAATCTAATTTAAAATGTAAAAATGGCGGCCATTTTAAACTTTTTTTGTTCATATCCCGTGCGTTATTCAACTTGTAACACATTAAATTCGATAGTAATAACTCGACCTCTCTACGATACAAATAGCGCAATCAGAAATGAATTTCTAACACTGAACTCTCGATAGAATGTTATATTCGTATCTGGCAAGGTCGAGTCGGCAACACGAGCGTAGGGAGTGAAAACTCATTCAGGTATACAATTTCGAGTCCCGCGAGAGCCGATTCAATAACACAAGCGAAGCGAGTGCGTATTTTTTAATATATACAAAATACAACAACTGATATACTGTTCTTTTTTAGTTTTTTCCAAAATTAATCTTTGTTGAAACATTTCGTATACTATTTTTGAGGATGGTGACCAATAAATATAATTTGGAGCCTTAAGAGACGCAATTCAGAAAAAAAAGCTGATATCATTCGTAGACACTTTTTAGTAAAAAGAAATTTTGTTGTTTTTTCTTACGAAAAACATTCAATTAAGTAAATTATATTTTACATGTACAATTAAAAAAGCCCCAAAAAGCCACACTTAGATCAAAATCTTGAGAAATAACTCCTAACAAACATTACTACAGAGAGATATTTTGTAAAACACTTTATTTTGGCGTAAAAATGACCAAAAACTTTTACAGTATAACATACATACATTTCCCCCCACATCAATTCCTACTCTCTATATAATGAGAAGTGATTCATGAGGACCTACCCCCCCACCCTACGGAGCTACCTTAGCAACGAGATGAAATAAAATTGTAGCAATTTGTAACAGGAATCAAAGCCCACAGTTTTTATCCTCTACAAAAGATCGTACACTTTCGTCAAGATAACGCACAAAATTTGAATATATTTGTTTGAGATTGGCACAGGCTCGAATCCAGTTGCTGGCATTTTTTAAATTTTAATTTTATTCTTTCTTCCGTCTTCATCAGTGCAGGCGTTAACAAAACAAACAATAATTTGTTTGAATTTTATGGATGATGCTAAATTTAAACTCTTAACTAAATGTGAAAATCTTGTCTTCAGATAGGATTTAAAGAAACACATCAATAATCACATATTCTGTGTTACTCGAACCCTCGGGGTTTCACTTTATTTGGTACGGGTTTGGCAATCCCGAGGTACCTATCTGGATCTCTTTCATCCTCCCTATCAGGTTTTATTCTTCTTTTCCGACTCTGACACTATTAGAGTATTCGAGGACTAGGGGTCTTTATTTGTATGCTCATTCTTTATAAAGCGATGATGGCCGTTCGGTTCTTTAAACAACAAGAAACAATCACTACTTGGACTCTAACAACAAACTTCTATCGAATTGTATTTGCTTAACTAAATGTTGATACTTTTCCATTTGTAAAGATTACTAAATACTTTTAGACAACAGAGTTATGTTCCAACACAAACATAAACTATCTATATATAACAACAAAGCAACAAACAGATTGTCCAAGCTTGCATGGATGGGGTCGGTCTGCTTCTAGTCTCGCATTCCTTAATCTATTAACCACTTAAGATTAATTATTGACCTTAATTTTATTCACTTAACTGTATGGTCGACAAACTTAGAATACAAGCTAACAAACATTTTAAATATATGTGAAGATGGCTGTCGTGTTTCTAAATTTAATAAACCCTTCACTCGTTTCAGAAAGCCATGGCTCGGGCTGTCAATTTTATTTCTTCAGTTTTAAATCAAAACTCTGCTAAGGGGGAACGTATCCCGTTCCTAAATACAGGAAAATCTTTCTTGATAAATCAAGAAGTTGATTTAACTTCAATAAAAGCTCCGTTTGTTTTTCGGTGTCATGGATACGAACTTTTGGGGACAAATCGAGTATGTAGTATACAAATAGATGTGAAAGAAGAGCGTAAAAACGAATTAGGATAACAAAATGCAGTAGATTTGTAACATACATACTTATCATATGATTACCACTCACTTTTCATTACGAATTTGTTTCTAGAATAGTGTACATAATAAATAAAGCAGAAATATTGTACAAAGGTTCCTCCTACTTGCAAATCCCCAATGCTAATTAAAAACAAATAAAATGTAATTTCAGGAGTTATCATACAAAAACTGAAATCGTCTTTGAAACTATTTGATTAAAGTGGAGTTTTTAACGACGAACGTCAAGATTCATTTTGTTTTGATCACACCTTACTTAGTCAACTCGGAGTAAAGTTTCGTCAATATACAGATTGATTCAAAATTTCACAGCAATAATTTCGTGAGCTGATCTTAGAGCTAAAAATAAAACAAAAAATGTATGTAAAGAAAGGTCCAGAAACGCGTCGCTTACCGTTTATCGGCTATTTTGTGTTTTTACAAAACAACATTATATCTTTGTAAATAGATAGATATTGAGTGAAGATTTGGTAAACGCAATGTTTTGTAACTACAACTGAAAACCAAGACTTTATATAGTACATTTTCAAAATGGTGGACTTTAATATGCTTAATGTAGAATATCTCAAAAACTAACCGAGATATCGACAAGAAACAAGAAAATATTAAAATTAGTATTTATCAATCGCCATTTTGAAAATCTTAAGAGAAAGGTTTTCATTTTTGTACATTTCTGGACAATTAATTATAACATTATTATTAACAATTATCGTAATTCCGTAATATATTTCTTTAGGGTAATTATAGGTGTTGTAGACAATTACCAAGAATTTGTGTTCTTTAGTTTTTTGTCGAAAACTTTGTTACACTTTGACCTACAGAAAAATTAAAAAAAGATTTTTGAGACAAATTGTTTTAAACATCTGCCATTTTTAATAATTTACCAATTAAAATCTTGATTTTCTGGTTACATAAATAATCTGTATAACAAGTTTTCACTTAATATCTTACTCGTTTCCAAATACAGTATATTACGCCTATATGATTTTGGCCTATACACCAAAATGGCCGAAATATTGAAAATGAAGCTTTACCGGACCTATGTTTATATAAACTTTTCTTCTTATTATTTAGCTCTGGATCAGTTCCCGAAATATTTTCGTGCAATTTTGAATCGCCCTGTATAATCACAAATGATGACAAATTACTTCAATGCCAGGATCGGTAAAAGTGAAATAACTAAAATGACTAAAAGCTAGCACACGTTAAAGCCACACCTAAAAACTTGCTCTCCTTGTCTAACGCGTGGATAACATTAAAAATCTGTTGACGTCAAACAAGCAATGTGCCAAATACCCGCCACTCTCCACTCTCCAGTTCTGTGATAAAAACCTCTCCAGAAATCAACATGTAGTCTATCTGGTGCATACATGCCAAATTTATTTCCGGCGATACTACTAATAGAACGGTCTTGATCCTAAATATAGACGATATAGATATTAAAATAATTAGGATGTAATGTAATGGAATTTTGGTAGATAAAAATAATGGTTTGCATAATAATTTGTGTGATGTGAGGTACAATATAAAATTAATGCTACTAGCTTGTCACTCACTGATCAGGTTTGAGGCTCTGATTTATACGTTAAATTTAATTTCGTAGGAGGTCCAAATATGATATCCTTTTTTATATTTTCCCCCAGAGCGTTTTTTTCTGAATTCAAAATTGGAACACCTAGTACTGTATATATATGGGTAGGATTGGTTGACATTTCATAGTCTCGAGTATCATGAAGATATCGTAAATACTAAAACTTTACTTACTTAGAGTAAGTTTGGTAATTACACTTATTAATCTTCGCGTTTTGTGGCGTCAGAAAATAAAAAATCGCTTCGACACGCTGTCCATCCGTCGTCGTTGTTCACTCTACGCCTCGACAGCGGCCATTAAAATAAAAATAGGAACATGAAATTTGTTATAGGGGACTCCAATTTGATATTTGGGGAGTATGCTCATATAAAACACTATTGAAATACAGAAAAATCTAATAGAAAAAGTTAAATTAGCGGCCATTTTAAACAAGCATAGACACTAATACGTATACACATCTATGAGCCTTAGATGACGATAACCAGAGAAAATTACAGAAAACTTATATAACAACTGTTTCAAACCAACTTACCCAACTGGATACGACCCCTTTATCTACCAACACAACACAACATAACATTTCCCACAAGGTATAAGAAATCAACTTTTGAGCGTTACATTTAGAGGATCTGCTTGTATTAAATTGTATGATTGGGCTGGGTAAGTACCATGATAACGCCTATGAACTTGAGCTATTGACTGATTGATAAATCAAAATAAAAATAAACATTTAAAGTTACAATTATGCTCATCCAGAAATTAAAGTTCTTTCTAAAATAAACTCAACGGAAATGTAAAGTAAAATTAAAAAAACATTACTTGTCATGAAACTGAAAAAGTAGTGCTCGTCAATTAATTATACAATATTCCTCAATGGCGTCAAAACCTGCTGGATGTTTTCCCCCTTAAATCTAAAAACAACTCATCAACAACTGACACGACAGTTGATTGAGTGTTGCTGTATTTCCATATTTATTAAACCACGTGACATCTTGTGACAGATTAATTGAGAACACAAAACATAGATCACAATTAAAGTCAAACTGAAACTAGTTACACTTCCGTTTTTATCAATTAAATTTAAACTGGAAGGATTAATTGAAAATAATAATTAAAACAATTATGAGAAATTACATATTAAACTGTTGTGTCACTTACAACCCCCAATCCTTTCAGGTTGACTTCAACCACGACACATGTTTCGGACAACTATCGTCCATCATCAGGTGTTGAGACACATTAAAAGTTTAACAAAAACACAAAACATAATGTTACTTACGCACATTAAAATTACAAGCTTTGGTATAGCATGGTACCAAATTATGTCGATATGTTTGTTTTTAACTTTTAATATGTCTTAACATCTGACGATGTACGATAAATGTCAGAAACACATGTATAAGTGATTGAAGGCAAATTAGAAGTATAGCTTGTCGTAAGTGGCATCATATTTGTACATATCCGGTTGCTCTAGAGTTATAATTATAATATATTACTGTTTAGCTACTCTGGGCCTTTCCAGTGAAAATACTTGAACACTCTAACAGTAGGCCTAATACGATATTGTTTTGTTTTTGTTTAAAGGCAAAAAACCTATCAGTCATCATTGCCTTATAAACAAAAAATTCTTTAATAGCGGGTCAGAGTCGGTAGAGAACAAGAATTGGTCAAGAGAGACCTGATAGGAAATATGAAAGAATTAAACCTAAACCAAAAACTTCAAGCACAAAGATGTAAACCAAAACAACCAGGGTCCCTCTGGATTGTCAACCCCGTACTCACTAAAGTGAGATCCTGAGGGAAGTGTCCACCTAGAATGAATGATAAGGAACAACTGACAACGTTATTTTTATGCCTTTCGAAAGAAATAAAATTACAGAATTTAACAGAAAAAAGGAGCCTTTGGATATATGATTCAACGGAGAGTCGTGATGGAGGGGGGGGGTCGCAATTCAGAGAAATCTGTATTTTTAGTTTAAAAATGTGATATTAAAATTACATTTCATAGATAGGCTTAATTTGGAAAATATTCAGTTTCATAAAAATCAGGCAATAATAACAATGATTACACATTTTGAATAGTCTCCAATATTCATCTCCCTCCCTCCATAGTGATTTTGACCGACACAATTTTAGGTTAATCTTTCCCTTAGGGGTTCACTCATAGTGAAGACGGGTGTGGTACCCCGAGAGATCCTAGCTGGATCTACACCTTCCTTCATCTAATCTTTGCAAATTTATATTTGTGTAGAGTATTATCAAACTATATAAACTTAAATTTATAAATACTAATTCATGAGATTCGTTCATGTTTAAAACAGGAACGTAGCCTGTAAACTTCATATAACCTCAAAAAGGTTGAAAATTTCAATTATAAACTAAACAAACTGATTTCTTTAATAGGCCTACAATAATTAAAAAGTCTATTTTAGATGAGAAAGCTTTAGTTGAGAATAGCCACTTTTATATTTTGATTCGGCCTAGGTCGTAACTACAAAATTATTTTCATGAAAATGGTACTAACTCAGATTTATAAAAGTAACTATTAATGTTCAACCTTAAATGAGGAATAAGGATACTGAAAATACAAATCCACAATCAACAAATAACCAAGACGATTAGTTACTTGGGAATTGAGAACATAAAAAGACTCAATGCATGCAGTAAACATGGAATTCTCGTAACTAAATAAAAAAACACACACAAAGGCTGTCTACATGTCCTGTTGTACACAGGAATCAACATTAGCACGATTTATGCTATTGATAAATGTCAAATATTGTAAAAATAACCTCAAAATTGACGCGTAGAAAATAGTTTGACTACATTACTACTACTACTACATTACTACTACAGCACTATGACTAATCTCATTTAATTGCTGGAAGGTTGGAGTTGCGCAGAAAGTTTCATATTAAAAAATAAGAGATTTTAGAGGCAGTGGTAGATGTGAAATGTACGACAAATCCTATCTATCTATACTATTATATAAAAATATAATGGTGTCTGTGTGTGTGTTACTCAATCACGTAAAAACTACTGGACCCATTGAGCTGAAATTGTACATGGACATTCTTAGGGTCCCTGGTTAACCCATATTTTTATTTAGAAATATTCTTTAAATAAATTTCTATTTTTATTTAGAAATTCCATCAGTGCACCGCCCTTTGGTCTTGAACACTCCCTTAACAATCAATTATCTATACTCCATTCCCGTACGAAAGACCGGATACTCTGCTAGTTTGTTATACGTTTTGTATTAGTGTGATGAACTCAAAAATAGCCATCTTATTGTTAAGAAAACAGAAACATAATGCACTAAGGTCAATCAGTCATAGTCTTACATCTTGAAATTAAAATACGTTCCGAATATAACAAATACAGTATATATAAATAATAGTAAACATATTTATTTTTATGAGACATAGTTTTCAATTGCGGATTTACTTTCGTAATTTTAATCTCTTACTATACTTTAATCCCTTAGTATAGAAAATGTTTAGTGATATTTAAACAAATTAATGCTGCACAAACAGTGCATTAACTTTCTCAGACACAAAAACAGAATCAACAAATATTTTTCATTACTATTTCCCTCAAAAATATTACCTCAAGATGTATTCAAATAGTGTATTTAAAACATACATTAAAAATAAATGTATTCTTAACTACTTTCAAAAAATACAAAAACACCAATTATATGTTAACACACATATTACAAAATACATCGTCCTAAATTAATTGTGGAATAAACTAAAAATTGAGCTAAACTATTAATTTTGGTCAAAATGACAAATCGAACTACAGAACACGACAGATTCAAGTAATTTACAAAGATTTATTTTGATATTTTCAAATTTATTCAAGAACTTTTATTTTTTTTACTTGATATTTGCCAAACTCGTCCCCCCCCCCTTCTCAATTGTTTAAAGACGAAAAACCTCTCGGTCATACTCTCGGTCATACTCAACTTATAAAAAAAGCTGTGGAAGAGAACAATAGTTGATAAATAGATATCTCACAGTAAAGTTGAAAGAGAGGGATCTATCCGAAGAAAAGTGTAGATCCAGCTAGGTTGCTCGGGATTGCTACACTATTAGAAGCTCCAGAGGGGAAAACCCTAGCCCTCTTATAGCGTCAGAGTCGGAACTAAACACAAAGAGACCCGATGGGAAAGATAAGCTAACCTAACCTAACCTAGACCACAATACACCAAAATATGTGTTGCCAATTTTGAGATATAAGGTATTGTTTTTACAGCTTCAAACAGCCTTTAGCGCTTTTACCATCATGTTTTTTTAATATTAAAATTTCATTTGAGCTAAATTTGAACACTCTAATTTTCTTGAATGTTTTAATTCTTTATGACAGCGTAGCTATAAATACACAACTCCAATAGAGTCTAAAGATTAACATCAACAGAAATAACAAACGTTATTGTTTGGCCGTTGCTCTACTCTCATTGGCCTACATCAGCATCAATTGACTTATGCATGGCACATTCTGTTTCTGAGAACTGCATGCTTATCTATCACTCAGTATGATTATACTATACATATCAAATAACTTCGATTCTGATGATGGCGTACTAACTTCATCATGTTATTGGGTTTGAGACGTACTCTTTCCTTTTTAACACTGATCTATTAATTTTTACTCCTCGAGCATTCTGTATAGAGTGGAACATTACTAGGTTTATTGTATTCATAACTAAAGATAGCGACATTGTAGTTGAAACACGTTTCATACAATAAATGTAATATTTATGTCAAAGTGTGTCAAAGTTTTATTTTAATATCAAAAACTAGTACTGACTTTCAAGGGCTCACTTTAGTGTCTACGGGCTTGGCAAACCCGAGGGGAACTAGCTGGATCTACATTAGTTTTGAGTTAGATCCATTTATTAAGCGTCTCAAAAATTCATAATATATTTTTTAATTATGTCAGTAAATTTTCTTTTTATATTTTGTTTATTTACGTTTTTGAGGAATACGGGGATAGACTACCGAGTGCTCCAAATCCAGAAACAAAGTTACATTGAAATTGGACTGAAATTACAAATGTTTCTACGAATTTGAAGCACTTTTACATACCTACTCTTACTTCAATTTTTTACCCAAATTTAACCATTTCGTAGAATACCTACCCCACATAAAAGTTTAAAATTCACAGCACCTGTTCATATTGGTGAACGTAAAACCGCCAGAAGACGGGTGATATAAATATGTTCGGATTTAAAAGTAAACAACCAGACGTTTAAGGACGTGAATACTGTTAAGTGTTAAGGATTGAGTAAAAACAGTCAAAAAATTTCATAAATAGCCCACAAAAAATAAAAATGATATAAGCACCAGAAGCGGAACAAAATATGTGCATATAATAGTTTGAGTTCATGTTAATAGCTGTTGAGTTAGATTACAATTCAAAATTCCTAAAAAATGGCAATAATGTCGTTCACAAAATTTTGTAATGACGCAAATAAAATAAATTGGTCGATATACCCCAGATATTCGCCCCCCCTCTCTCTCTCTCTCTCTCTCTCTCTCTCTCTCTCTCTCTCTCTCTCTCTCTCTCTCTCTCTCTCTCTATTTTTTTCAGTCATAAGTCGATAGGGGAAATCCTTTTGCTTCCCTTAATTAAGGGATAGTTTACAAAATCTAAAGCATGCACCATAAAGACCAGAAGCGGAACAAAAGATTTTTCATGTCATAGTTTGTCATGTCATTGGACATATTTCAAGTATCCAAATACATTACAAAGCAATTAATTAAACAACATCTTACATTGATGTTGTTTCCAATGAATAACGATTACAAATTTAATTTAACTGCAAATCCAACAGACAACTTAACAATAATTATATATTTAACACTTCATAAACAAAGTTCAAGTAATGAAATAATCTGAATAAGTATTTGAAACTGGTGATAAGGACTTTTTCTCTTCTTTTTTTCTTTCTCTAAAATTAAATACCATATCATATGCGTTTTAAAAATCGATAATACAATTTTACTGCGCATGTCTGGAAGTATTTAAAAATTAAATAAACTGTACAAAACACATTGCCCAAACTTTCTTACTTATCCCTAATAAAAACAAAACAAAACTAATCATCAACAAAAATGTCATTTTGTCAATTAAAAACTAAAAATTAACCACGAAAAATTATTATTTAATACGTAAATAAACCTAAACTTGTTTCACTTATGGCGTCCTCAACATAAAACATATTTCAATATTTCCGACATTATGAACCGTGGTACACTTTAAATTAAACATTTTTAACGCAGGGTTGAGTCATTAATCTTTATAGTATTTTATTACACCCACGCAAATTGTTTTATTTGTTAACGGAAATCTCAAGAAACGTAATTTTCGGAGAGATGGCAACCAATACATTTTGTTTGGATTTTAGATTAAAATTGAGGTAAATTTAATCAAAATCTTTAGAGCCGAATTTGAAAAATAGTATTTTGTTTTCTACCCAAACTAACGAGTTCAATGGTGAAATCCTTTATATATATAACGAAGTTATCAATTAATACAACTACAGAACATTAAAATCTTAGTTTTCAGATGTACAAATGAGATGAATATCTCCTTTTAAACATGTACATGTTGTAGTTTAGAACTTGTGATTTTCAAAGATGCTCAAATTGTTACCCTAGAGCTATTTGACACAATCTTAAACAATATAAAATTCACCACTACTTTAGAAATTGTCTGATCAGTAAAAGAGTTAATTTCTAAACGTATTCTATTTTGTAGTTCTTTTAGGTTTTCTGGTTGGTAAAATTCATTTTATTTTTTAAATATACAGATAGGAAGTAATCAAGAGGAACAAAGTCCGGAAAAACTACGCCATGTACGTTTTCAAAGACCCAAATCATTTGTCCACCTGTAAATTCTGGTTTTAAATGTTCTGTAAGTTGTGTTAATTATGTTTTCAAGAAAATGAGATGATAGAACAGATTCCACCATTGAAATCAGAATAGAAAACAATGCAAAAACATGAGTCACACGACCCTATTCATATTTATAAAATTTACCCAAATTTCTAAATGGCGGATCAAAGATGTCCGCCAAAATTAGAAGTAAAGGTTGTCTTATAAACACACTAAAACGATCGTTTTATATAAAGTTCTGAGGTAGGAGATCGGTGCTCATTTGATGTTTCAGAGTTCCAAATTTACAATAAAGGCAAACTGCTAATGTTTTATCTGCTACGTGAATGATCCAACAAAATTATTTAAATAATGATAAGATGGTTAGTATGAAGAGGTAAACACTTATCAGTCATAGCTTTATCTCAAGCACTCAGCTTTGGCCTTTCTGAACAGTCTATGTTCACAACCTATTAGACACTTGTTAAGTTAAAATTTATACATTATTATCGAAGTATTTATTTACAATAAACGTTGCATACGCTTTGTCACACAACTGCTAGTAAACGATAAATCTAGTTCCAAATTAGAGAATGTTGCTTTGCAAAATTAAGATTTTCTCGCTTTTGAAATGTTTTTATTAAACTGTAGACTCTAACAGTGTTCCCCAACACGATTGCAATCAAATATGTATTCAATGTAAAAATTTGGGACCCAAATCAATGTCTCAAAATGCAAGTAAACAAAATAATAAATAACAAAATACATATCACTGCTGTTATTTAATATTAACTAACGGAAGTGAAAAATATTTGTAAAAAGTTTCAAATCGGTCTAGGCTAGGGTGTTTAATCTATCCCTGCCGTCAATAAGTTGATACACATAATAGTCACGAATTATACTGGTTGCTATGGTAACAAAATTTGAATTGATATTTTCTTTGTTGTTTAATTTTAAGTGATTGTTCCGGAACAATCAATTTATTCTTTTTCGAGGGAGGGAGGGAGGGAGAGAGGGAGGGGTTTAAGACAAGTACAGTATACATTATTAATATGATAAGCAACATTTTCCCCGAGTAGCAACGATTTTCATCTATTATTTCCGAAAGCACATTATTATTATTATTTACTTGACTCATTCTTGAAAGGTTCTGGAGTTTTCGCTCTTTACCGTTTTTCATTTGTCGTATCAAACAATATGTGTTTGTCTTTTATATACGAACCTTCCCAAGGACACCCGCAGCTGACGGGGAGGTATCTACTCTTAGGTACTCCACTGCTACAGATGGTGTCTGTAGTGGGACTCCCCATCCATACTATTACTTGTACTGTCCTATATAATGAGGATGAAAAAATTTTCCCCTGTTCCTTTATGCATATCCTTTATTACCAATAATAACCATTACATCTCGCATTGACGCGTGAATCATTCAGACGAATAACTAACATTTTGACATTGGTTTCATTAAAATCTGTCTTATATAAAACAAAAGACAGATCCTGAGATATAAAAACAAAACAATTATTGTTCCCTATATTTGCTAAGCTTGCCTTGTACAACACCCCCCCCCCCCATAGCATGTCCAGGAACGATAACTACAAGAAAATTTTGTTTTTAATTTGTGAATTACTAAAGTGAATTAAAAGTGACTAAAATAAAAAGTGACCGTTGCTATAGATTTATTATTTTGTTGTTATTATTAAAATAAGTCAAGTAGGATCCACTGCTTGGGAAAAATCAACTTAAATTTTAAATATATAATATGTTTTATAATTCAGACATTTAAACCGTTTAAAGAAATAGGGTACATGTATTTCATCAAAATAATATCTAATCTCATACAAAGTATCGTCCACTAACGGACTACGTGTCCAAAGTATTTGATTTGACTTTAACCATTCTCTCTCTGTTTCAGCTGCTCTATCAGTATTCATCGCTGGATGCTGGTTAGGATGGCCTTCCCCGGCAGTCAAAATGATCATGAACCACGAAGCACATCTCTCCGTGGAACCAAACGAGATCTCCTGGGTAGTTTCCTTAATGGATTTTGGCAACGTTCTGAGTCCAATTCCTTCAGGATACATGTCGGATTATTTCGGCAGGAAGTTAACATTGATTTCAACAGCATTCCTATACATAATCACTTGGCTGTTGGCGATATTCGGACCATCAGCGCCGTACCTGTACGCAGCACGTATCGGTGCCGGTATAGGTAAAGGTTTCGCCTTCACCGTGGTACCGATGTATCTCGGTGAAATCGCCGGCGTACAAGTGCGTGGCGCCATAAGTACGATCTTCACAGGACTATTATACTCCGGTATATTGTTTGAATACTGCGTCGGACCTTTCGTATCCTACAACATGCTCAATATAATATCCGGTGTTATTCCTATTATATTTTTCGTAACGTTTATCTTAATGCCGGAATCACCGTATTTCCTGCTGATGAAAGGACGTCAAAAAGAAGCGAGGAAATCTTTAGCTTGGTTTCGAAGTGCACAACTCGGTGACGTAACATGCAACGAAGAACTCGAAGAAATGTCGAAAAGTGTTAAGAAAGAAATGGAAGAGAAAGGTTCGTTTAAAGATTTAATAGCGACTCCAGGAAACCGTAAAGCGATGGGTATCGTCATGTTACTATCAAGTTTTCAAAGGTTAGGCGGGATCTCTCCACTCCTTGCCTATACCGTAGTAACCTTACCGAAAACTGGCGGATTTTTTAGACCGGATTTTTACATGATTATATTCGGTATAGCAATGGTAGTAGGTAACTTTGCAGGTATACCTTTAATAGATAGAGTCGGACGTAAACCACTACTGATGGTATCGTGTATAGGATGTGCCATTATGACTGGAATTACTGGAGTGTTTTACTGGTTCGAAGAAAGACAAGATGTATCGACGCTAAACTGGGTTCCTTATCTTTGTTTCGTACTATATGGAATTACTTATTCAATCGGTATCGGTGTGATACCTTCTACTTTCGTTGCTGAACTTTTCCCAACGAATGTTAAAAGCTACGCTTCTGCGATCGCTGCTATATTCTTCGCGATAGCATCTTTTGCTATCAACAGAATGTACCTGGTGGTGAAGAATAGTTGGGGCGTCTATTACAATTTCGGTTTGTTCACGTTCAGCAGTATTGTGTCAGCTGTGTTTACGTATTTCGTTGTGTTTGAAACGAAAGGCAAATCATTTGCAGAAATACAGAAAAGACTGAATAAAGGACACTCGAAAAGAGACGAACAAATTGCTCTAAATGGATAGTCTTACATTTTAAGTGTTAGGTTAGTTAGGTGATTAAGACTTCAAATGATGCAAGCTTGTAAGTAGTAAAAATAGAGGTTGTGATTATACGGGATCGGTTGTGACTACAAAACCATTCCAACACTTGGTCTTCAAATAGTTTTAATTGTGTGTAAAATAACTATAAATAAATTTAATGTGAAGTGAACAATCTATCAAAAGTAAATTACTAAAAATAAACTGGACGTTAGCAATTGAAAAATATGAACAATTTTAATATTTTGATCTAATCAATATCTTATGATTTAATTATCGTGTCCAAGAAACATGTTTAATGAAAACAAAACTTACAAATTGAGATATCAGTTCGTTATTAGGATGAAATAGTGCACTTTGGTTGTGATTTCCACAGTCGAAATTTAAGGGTTAGAAGACAAATTTTGTTTTTCAAATTCAAAAAGATTGAAGTAACACCTCATTTTCAAAATCTTTTTTTAAGCGTAATCAATGATATGTAGATAATTATTAGACCAATCACTGTTATAGTATTTTAATACAATTATAGCAACAGCTATCAGAAATATTTCAACGAAAATAGAAAAGATCGATTTAAACAGTAATTGTTTAATAAAGTTTCTATCAGAGTAACCATGATAAGGTATTTTCAAAATATCCTGATTGTGCCTAAAATGAGGTGTCACTACTATTCTCTTTTTAAATTACAAAACAAATTTGTCTCACCACTTTTTTTAGGGGGTCTCAATCAAAACGTGCACAAAATGCGTGTATTTAATGAAATAATATACATTATTTTAAAATCACTTCTAATTTTTTTTTTATTACAGCATGTTTCTGGAACATACAGTATAAGTGTATTAGTTAGTGTATTTTAATGATTTTAAAGATGCTTTTCTGAAATATAGCCGACATCTATCGGCCCAAATTACTTAATCAAATGTTATGTTCACAAAGTCTCCTTACAACAATTGTGTTCTAAATAATATGAAGACATAATCATTTTTAGATAAATTGAAAGAGAATTCATTACTTAAGTGTTTTTAAAGTACATGTTATCCCTTGGTTTCTAAGTATTACGCTAGTCATCCACCCCATTAAGTGAGGTCGAAGATTCCTTGAAGAGCCTATCTGCTTAATTGAAGTAACGTATCTGGATATTGGTGTTGTTAGTTTCGGTGCAATACTTATATTCAGTTACATCCACTAAACCCCAGAACTACGAGTTAGTTACTGTAAGATCAGATAATAGTGGAGGTCAAAAAACCTTATTTCACCAAAAACATTCTATCAGTAACCGAGGTAGTGATATTAATTATTTCCTTTTTTCGAGTGATCGATTGATGAACCTAGTATGGTTAGATAATATCACAGCAATTTCGTTTCATATTTAATTTGTTTTTTAATCTTATAAGTGTTATACCTTGTTTTCGAAGTTTGATTCCACTCTTCTAAACTTTGAAGCTTCTGTGTTGTCTTTTGTTTTCGAAGTATGATTACACTTTTATAAATTTCAAACTTTAATGATGTCACTTGTTTTCAAGCATGTTGTTTCTCTATTCTAAACTTTCAAGCTTTTATGTGTTCCTTATTTTCAAATCATGATTCTACATTGCTAAACTTTGAAGTTTTTTGTCCACCTTTATTTTTGAAGCATGATTCCCCTCTTCCTTAATGTTTAATGTCTTTATGTTAAATGTTTTTGAAGCTTTAATGTTGTCCCTTCTTTTAGAAGGCTGATTCTACTCATCTAAACTCTGAAGCTTTAATATTATCCCTTGTTTTAAAAGCATGATTTCACTCTTCTAAAGTTTGAATCTTCAATGCTGTCCTTAGTTTTAAAAGCATGATTTCACTTTGAAGCTAAATTTATTGAACAAAGTTTTTCAGTATTTCCCTTAATGAACCACAAGCTGTTTTGATTTTCTATCCAAACACAAACTATCGTGTGATGCTGAGGAATCTTATAAAAGTGTGTGGATTGTTTAAGCTCCATAAACAAAATATTTCACGGATATCTCCGATTTGAGGTCTTCCGAGACTAAAAAAAGTGTTCTCTTGTAATTATGTCCGTCCGTCCTGTACAGCTCAAACACATGGATTTTAATCAAATATGGTTTGTAAGCAAAAGAAATTACGAGTTACTCATAATCGGCTATAACTATTTTGAACAAATTTTGAAACACTATAAAGACTCAAACTAAACTTATTAGTCGCCATCTCGCCAAAAAATACAGTTCGTGATTCATCGACAAAAAACAACAATAGAACGGCCATTGAATTGTTAAAACAAACATCATTTCTCAAAATCGGCTTTTTCCATTTCATTTAAATTGTAAGGAAATGTGAAGATTAATGGCACCTGTGAAAAACCGTAAATTAAAATTATAATGGTTCAAGAATAATCTGCAACAAACAAAAATTAAAGTTGACAGCCATCAATAGTAGCACAATTTTAATTTAATACAATTTACACTGGGTCCTATTTAAGTATTTTTGATTTTTTTTCAAAAAAACGGCCCCCACAGTTCATTTTTGCTCTTTAACAGACAACTACCGAACACTTGGTTTTCTTTGGTTTTGGGGATAAGTAAAAAAGTGTATACAATATTTTTGCATCATTTTGATCCTTATGGAATGTTGAAAGGAAAAAAAACTAACTTTCACGCTGATAACTGTAAGATTAGTTCTGCTTCCTGTAAGCCAATTTCCTTGGGTTTGTCACAACTTATCAGAAGAGTCGAAGATTTTTTTCCCGCTTCCATCTTAATTGGTACTTCGAACATTTAGAAGAAGCAGAATCAAGCTTAGAAAACTCAAGAAACAACTCTTTGAATATTTACTGTAATAACGAATTCAGTTTTAATTATTGACAAAAAAGAGTTATACCATCATATTATTTGGAACACTGAGAGAGATCAAAAGAATGTACCTCACCTGTATGTGATATTTATGATAAACCCAACAAATCTAAGGTCCAAAGATATTATTATATGTAAGATGCTATGTATAGTATTTATTCTGCCTTCATGTAATCCCCCAACAAAATAATATAAGACTGTTACATAGAGACTGTTGCAAATATATTTTTTTGAACATTTTGCATGATTCACAGTTAGTCGTACTCAAAATGAATTGTTAGTATGTATCATAAATTATTCAATAAAAAGTAATTACTAAATATCTATTGTAATATTATTTATAACAATATGTGACTAAACAGAGTATTTCGGAAGCTGATTCTAGAGCTAAAAATAAGAACACAGGTTTATATAAACATAATTAATGATAACTTTTCAAAAAAGTTATAAGTTTGAATTTGCTATTGTTTATTCTATTTTTAATCAGTATACCAAGATATAAAACTTTACTAATGTAAATATTCAAAATTGTGACTGTTTATAATTTTTAAAGTTAAATATTTGGGAAACCGTAAATTTTACGAATATTTTAAAAGAGACAAAATATTTATATTTTTTAATGACAAATAAAATGGGTTTATAAACAAATTTCTGAAAAATGACCAAGTTATCGTCAAAAAACCTAAAACGAAAAATTTTTTTGTAAGAAAATACAAAAATTATGATAGACCTACTAGTTATTTCTTATTATAGAGTGTCAATAACAATATTTCTTATCATAACATACTCAAAAATGAGACTTTAACTTGTTTAAGACTTTTAAATTATAAAAACCGAGTTATCGACAAAACACTTAGCGAGTTACAAAGGTCCTAGAACCTACATCTTTCGTAATTTATTTTTGTAATTAAACTTGTAAAAATTTCATTTCAAGAAAATTTATGGCAAGGTGGGACAACTGTTTTAAACAAACTGACCCTTTAATCTATTAATACAATTTAAGATTTCCTACAAAATCCAAGAAACCAACTTTTGGGCGTTACATTTAGAGGATCTGCTGGTATGAAATTCTATCTTGGAGCAGGGTAAGTTCCATGATGCCAAGATTTTTACTTTAATAGAACATTTGAAATTTTTATTAACAAATATTAAAGTCATACGCTCCTACTGAGACGAGCATGTATTACTTAACTCTAGTTTTGTTAAGAAATAGGAGCATTCATTTTTTTTTGAGGTTATTTTTATAATTGTACTTAACAGGTGAAGTATATTATTTAATCGCATTTTGGATTTATTTTCAAACGTGTATAAGTATAATTTAAACCAAATTGTAAATTTTTTTGTGTCCGTTTTGGGTCGCTATAAGTCTATATGGCTTCAATATTACCCATTATAAAATCACATAGTGTCTAGAGCACACATTAAGAAAGGTATAGCATAAAAACGAATTGAGAAAAAAATACAAAAATATGTGGGGAAAAAATAATTTAGTGGTGACCGCCATATTGAGAAAATGGCGGGTGATATGAAAAATTTGGTAATACCTCTAGTTTAAAAAAACCCCTTTGAGGTTATCTTTTAAAGTTCTTTTGTACTTATCGAATAAAACAGCGGTCACACCTGTTTTAATCACTCTGTATAAAGAGATTATCTATCTGATAATATATAACGCTATTTATTAATGGTAGTATAAAGAATCTAACTAATTTGCAGCTCAATATTCACCTCTGTGTTCATCTAACAATACTATCTCAGAAGTTTTCAGTTTGTTTCTATACATTATCTCCAATCTTTGAACCCTCAACTTTGAGCTTTACATTAATAACAACTTATCACACATTATTTCTGTTACCTAAATTTCTAAGAAGTTGATGATCTTTGTTAACACTTTATATGTATCTGTGTATAAATATAATTTCTTTACTCCATTTGTTTTTGCAGTTCTTTTAACCTGTACTGCCCTTCATTTGGGGGTTTGAGTATTACCTACGCCATTAAAAGTATATTGGTTACACACAGTGATTGGCACTTAGTGTCAACAATGTTTTAGTTAAAAGTACAAACTATATGAAGTAGAAACTCTCGCTTGAAAACGTTCTCTCAATTTGGCGTGGTACTAAAGATTTTACGGTTTTTCAAAAATATCGTGACTTATCGACGAAAAGTTCAATTTTCCTGCCACATATTGTTACTTTTGGTATTATTTTCTGAAAGCACATAAAATTTCAGTATAATACAACCATTTCATTAAAACAAATAACAAACTTAGTGTATTTATTTAGTTTGGACAAGATATTTTTGAAAGTAAAATATTTGTTTTCGGGGAAAAAAACAACATATATATTCAAAACACTATTGTGAATTGTTATTAGACATAACAATTGTCAAGTTGTATAAAAAACTTGCCCTTGTAATAAGCTTTAATTTTAGTTTATACATTTAAATACTAAGAGAAAACCAGTTTTAAATCCCAAAAAAAGGTTGTTATAATATGTTGCTTAATTACCTGTTTTTAACACGGAATTTAACAGACCACTACACTTAGGATAGGTAAAAAATAGACAATTTAAAATTTAAGAGGCCATGTTATATTTTATTTATTTACTGAAGAGCGTCAAGAAAATTGCAAAATATTCATATTACTTATCATTCACTTCACACCCTTCTCTTAGTACCCGCTTCTCTGGATTACGCAAGACTTCTACTCAAAACTTATTTAATACGGTTTTCTCTTACAATTTAAAAGAATAAACTGAATTATCTTACATCAAATGAAAGCTTATTTACAAGTGAAAGTTTCCAATACAATCTGACAATAATTGTTATGTCTAACAAAAATCCGACAACAGTATTTTTAATATTTCTCCGAAAACAAATATTTTGTTTGTTTTAAACTAAATAAATACACTAAGATTATTACTTTTCAAAATAAAAAATGGTTGTATTTTACGTTTCAACGGTTTTTGCGTTTTCAGAAAATAATAACAAAACTAACCATTTGTGGCAGGAAAGTTGGGAAGATTGAACTTTTCGTCCATAAGTCACGATATTTTTAAAAACGTTAAAAAATTCATAGTTACAATGCAAATTACGAGGAATTTTTTTTTTTCAAAACTGAGTTTCTTCTTCGTATAAAGTATACTCCATGTTTGACAATAAGTACCAATCATCCTGTATATTGAAGATATTACTTTAAAAGTTAACCTATAATTAGCAATATTACATGTTAGTTATTTTCATTGACAATATTTAAATGGCGGCCATTTTAAAGCGGTTTATTGGAACAAGTTGATTTTTTTTTCAAACTAGCTTTTTTTACATTGATGACTATCGTGCAAAATTTCAACTCTATCGGTTGACCCGTTCTAGAGATATAAATTATTTAGTAAAAACAAAAAATGGCGTACAGTCGATAAAAGAAGAGTTTCCGGAATTATGTTTATAGGATTTTTGTTCTATTTTGACCCATATAACCACCCCCTGAATTATCTCCGCGCATTACATAAACACCCTGTATGAAAGATGTTTTAAACAACTAGTAATTGCACTAAATTTGTTTGTAATCCTTTACTGTTTAATTAAATAATATTTAACCTTCATAAACTACAATAAAATAATAAATAAGCATAATGCTAAATAATAGGTAGTACTCGGCTACGCCTCGTACGAAAAAAAGGAGACTTTCCATCTTCGTATCGTAATATACGTAATTATGGAATTCCTATCACTGGATTAATTACAGATGACAATCAAAGCAACCAGTATTGATTATTATTGTAAACAAGGTAAATTGAGAGAAAATTTCTTCAAGAGTGAGTTAGTGTGTACTTCTAACTCGTATAGTGTGTAGACTACTTTTACCCAAAAAATCACACTTTCTTCGTTCTGTGGTGATATTCACAATAAGGGAAACAAGAATTCCCCACACCAAAAAAAAAAAACTATGACTGTAATAAACACACTGTTTTTTTTTTTTGTTTTTGTGGTTGGTAGTATTCTGGTTTTCCTTATTATATACATAATCTTGAAGTGTAAAGTAAATCACACAAGAAAACAAAGATAAGTTTGTATGTTGCTCTTATCGCGATATTTACAGCAGTTTAAAATTAACTGACCGATCATATCTACGTTGTAATGTACAAACAATAAGAACTGTATTGAAAAGTAAGGCAAAATTATTGTACCTAAACTACAGGGCTTGGATAGAGGGAACCATTTTTAATTTAATTTATTTTTTATTAATTTTTTTTTTTTTATGTAACCAACTATACAGTCTTTTTTCTGTATTTCTAGAGAATGCGTTTTTAAGGAAATATTTCAATAGAAAGGATTCCCTGGATTCGCCTGGGGGCATGGTGGTTTAGTGGGGTTTTAATAAGGGACTTTTATTATAAATAGTAATAATATTTGTTGTTATGTCTATTATTCTAGGACGGGATGTTCTCGAAGAGATTTATTGAATTACTATGACGTACATATGGAATACTCTTTATAGTTGTTACTTAAATATGAAAAGAAAAAAGAAAAAAAGTACCATCGAGTTTCTTTTCTTTTTTTTTTTTGGTCAATCAAAACAAAATGGCGGAATAACAAGATAATGATACGTTTTCACCAAAATGGTTTTATTTGCATAACCATTACAAATTGTTGATTTGCAGATAACATGAAAGTGTTGAAAACTTAATAAAGAAAAAAGTTATTAATAATCGAAATTTGACCTTTATTCGAATTGATATCCATCAATAACTATGCACTGACAGCAACGAAACCAAATATCATAAGCGCTTTTGAAAAATTGCCGAGGTATCAACAGTAATAATTCGTCTTCAATCTGCCTCATTAATTCATCTTCTGTTGCTGTAGAGTGAGAATAAACTTTTTCTTTCAAAAAGCCCCATAGGAAAACCAAGTCTGGGGATCTCGGAGGCCAGCTCAACGGTTGGGAAGATCTCGATCTAAACCTCCTTTGACC
The DNA here is from genome assembly GCA_963513935.1 of Aphrophora alni. Taxonomy (NCBI): domain Eukaryota; kingdom Metazoa; phylum Arthropoda; class Insecta; order Hemiptera; family Aphrophoridae; genus Aphrophora; species Aphrophora alni. The sequence continues at coordinate 96,346,109 of OY740769.1, read as the reverse complement.
ACATTAGCATAATGAGAGGGAGCTCCATCCCGTTGGTAAAAACATCCCTCATCTCCGGCTGAGTAAGATGAGAAATTATGTGATCAGTTAATATTGATGCGTATCTCTGTCTCTAGTTAATGTCTGATGATATAACACCATCCTTGGTAACGGCAACCCAAACAGTTATATCCTTTGATTTCAAGCCCTCTTCGTGTGAGGTATGTGTGTTATAATAATTTATGTGGTTTCCCAGTAGCGGATGCAACTTTTCTAAGTGAATTAGGTCTGTTTGGAGATTTCAGTAAAGTAGCACATACAAGCTCTTCCTTTCCTGTGTTAGAAAATGTATGATATGTCTTTGACACGGATCCCGTTTCTAATAGCATAGTTTTCCATTTATGAATTGACTTTCTTGGCGGAGGAACCTCTTTGAATATGTTCTTTGAAAACACCTTATCGCTTCCTATTCATTTTCAAAACTAATAACCCCCGAACAATATTTCATTTTTTGTTCAAATGAAACATTCATGGTTTCGAGGTTAGATGGCACACATAAACTGATTGAACACAACTACCAAATTGTTTCATTGTTGTGTGTTAACAAAACAACAGCTGATCGAGATTCAACAGATGACAACGCACATTTTAATTGTAGTGCATTGTGGGAGGAAGTGATTCTATCCAGAAGATTAATGTAATTGTTACTCCGCCATTTTGTTTTGATTGACCATAAAAATATGAAACTTTTTACATATCTATGTAAAGTGTCAAGTTTGAAGTGTGTTCCATATCTCCAGCATATTAATTCTTTGTAAGACACCCATTATAACTTATCTATCTGTGTTATTTGTAAATGTATCCCAGTCAAGTGTGGTTAAATTATTGGGGTTTTCCTATAAAATTTAAATAATTGATAAACCTGTGAAGTAGAAATTTATTAAAGGGAATGCTGCTTAATTTGTATTATTTTTTGTACTATAAAAATGAAGTATTACAAATTGATAAATCATTAAAGCAGGGATTGGAGTTGAGCGGATGTGCATCTTTTCAAATTAATCATAATATAATATATTTACCAATCAACAGACGGTGTACATGACCATTGTCTCAATATGTAGGCTATGTTAAATAGTCTTGTATATAGCCTACTTGAACTTAAAATAAACCATTATGTTATAATATATTATATTATATATATATATATTATATTATTATATATAATATATTATTTAATTCGCTAAGGAATTGCAGCGACCGTTGCGTTTTATCACAATAGGACCGATTTTAATTATTGATGAGTGAAATTAAACAGTGTTACCTGCATATTGGCCGAACATTATCCATGGAAACACTAAAGCCCCGTTTCCATTACAACAAAACTCTCTGCGACATGTCGCGGCACATGTGCCCGGCACAAGTTGCAGAATGGAAACGGTCTGGCACAAGTCGCGGCACAAGTGCCCGGGACAAAAATGTCGCAGCCGACCGCGCGACAAAACATGTGCCCGCGACTTGTGCCCGGAGAATGGAAACGGCCTGCGACTTGTGCCCGGGACTTGCGCATGCGCAGACCACTGTTTACATCCTCCTGACAGCAAAATCTAACCTCTCTGTCTCAGATTCCAACGTGTGTTTCGCGTGGATCAGTGTGTGTTTTGTTTTGTGTAGTTCTTCCCCGTTTATTTGTACGTAATGGAGTGGACCAAATGCCGTACTATCAAACTGATCGAACTGTTTGAACAGGAGTCTGTTTTGTGGAATGTTCGAAGTGCACATCACAAAAACTCAAACAGCCGTGTTGATGCCCTGCAACGAATTGCAGAAGCAGTAGGCTCAAAAAGTGATGAAATAGAAAAGAAACTTCATAATATTCGTTCGCAGTATCTCAGGGAAAAAACGAAGATTGAGAAAAGCAAGAAGAGTGGGGCAGGTGCCAGTGACGTCTACGTGCCTAAGTGGTGTTACTACTCACTGTTAAGCTTTCTGAGCAACTCGACTCAGAATCTACCACACACGAGTTCACTGAATTTAAATTTGGTAAGTACAATATTGAATATATGTTGTTGATTTTTGTTTAATTCTTTTGATTTTAATTATTTCAACATCAAAATAAAAAAAATTATTGCGGAAAGTATATCGTCGGTGTTCTGTAAAAGGGGCGAATCCTCCAATTCACAACTTTTCAGGAGAGCAATTGTAGTACTTTACCTATCAAAATAAATTATTTTGGCATACAATATCCAAAATATGTTTGTTTTTAAAAACTTTGAACATATGTCTAACACTCACAACACCTCAATAGAAGCTAACCAATCTAATTAACACACTAAAAACTATTTAATTTTGCTATTTAATCTAAACATGGTAGCTGTTGATAGGTTAGCCCTGGGTAGGTTAGATTTAGCTGTTGATAGGTAAATCTAACCTACCCAGGCCTAACCTATCAACAGCTAAATCTAACCCCCCCAGGCCTAAGCTATCAACAGCTACCATGTTTAGGATAGGATATGTTTAGGATATGTTTAGGATAGTTTAGGATATGGTTTAAAACCGAAATCGAGTACAATACAACAATGCTGGCATACTTTTTTATTATGCATGTTTTATAATATCATATCATTAAGCAATATAATACTAGTATAATATTACTTTTGGTCAATGAAAGGGCACACCAGTTAAATAAATGGTGTCTTGCCAAAATATGATCAATATTTTACAGTATTTATGAAAGGTATAAAACCATGCTTATTTTCTATAGTAACAAAATGATTAGTTTAACCCGTTTTGGGTGCTACTGGAGAAAAGGATTAAATTAAAAGGCCAATAAAACACTTTGCCGTCCTAAGCATATCGTTGCTGCCATGGCAATGGCCGACTGTGAAAAAAGTTTGCCAGTTCTTGACGAACAAATACACCGGGATTTTCCCCTTTATTTTTGCACCATCGAAGTCCGGGCAGTTCCTGTCCTTCATTCCTCCAAGTGCCGTTGATGGTATTTCCATTGCTGTCTTCAGAGTCAAAAGCCTGGGCGGAGCTGTAGATATTAGCCGACGAATTTTTTCTTAAAAAATTGTGCAAATAAGCACAGCTCAGTGTCACCCATTTAGCTGATTCTGGTTGAAGTAGGATGGGTTTTCTAAGTACTCGAAAAACGCTACTCATTATCCCGAAAACATTTTCAATTACCCTCCTTGCTCTTGAATGCCTATAGTTAAAGGCTCTTTCAATGGTGCCCTTTACATGTCTTCCCACAAACGGTTTCATCAATCTTTCTGATAGAGCAAACGCATCGTCGGCAGCTATCACATACGGAATTTCCACGCTTCTTCCTGGTAAACACCGTCCATTAGGAATGTTCAGTTTGTTTTGATACAGCGCAGCATATAATTCTGTGTCCAAAAAAACACCGGCATCACATTCACGGCCTTGAACGCCTACGTCAACATATAAAAAGTTGTAGTTTGCGTCACATAGTGCCATTAAAACAATGCTAAAAGTTCCTTTATAATTGTAATACAGGCTACCACTATTGGCTGGAGCTTGAAGCACAACATGCTTTCCATCGAGGGCTCCTATACAATTTGGGTAGTTCTATTTTGAGTAAAACCCTTCGGCCACATCATTCCACTCTTCTCCGTTATTTGGTACCTGAAAATAATTAATAAAGTACAGAAAAACTTTATATAATCGTGTACTGCACAATGTACAAAATATACTACTTGGTTCAAACAATGTAGCTAATTATTTTGTTCTTTTTTAGACCCAAGATGACTTAACCCAAGAACGAGATGAGATTGACCCTGATGATCCACCCGAAGATAACGACGGGGCTGATAAGGCTACTAGATCAGAACCTGCGATTGAAGAAGTCGAAAGATCTGCGCAACAGGAATCCCAAGAGCCACCAAACAGAAAAAGAACAATCTCAAACAAAGGAAGTACGCCACCATCGAAAATGGGTGCTTTGGAAAAGAAAATCAATCACGCATATGAAGTGCTGACAACAACTATGACTAAAAATAAGGATGACGACGAATGGTTTGGAGAATATGTAGGAGAATCATTGAAAAAGTTCCAAGATAGGAAAACAAAAGCTTGGATACGTCATAGTATTTCCAATATCTTGTACCAAGCTGAATGTGGGGGAGCAGGAGGACACATGTTTCCTCCATGGAACAATAGCCAGAACACATTTTTCCGTGCACAACTGCCGCAACCATTTCCTGGATACAACCAACATAACTCTGCTAGTAGTTCTTCATCTAGTCCATACCCTTCCCCTCAAGCAAACAACCAGCAACCACAGCTGTCTCCTTTACAACCAGTACAACCTGAAGTACAACTTAACCAAACCCCAGTACAAGATTATGAGCTCATGCAAAATTCTTTCTACTAATAGGATACCATCAAACATAAGAAGTTTTTTATATGTACACCATTGTCACTAATTTTCAATTTACTATTAACATCTTATTTAATATTAACAGTTACATAATTAATTACACAATTGGATATTATATATAGGTATTATTTGATGAAATAAACTATTTTATGGAATGAATTTAAACATATTTACCTGAATGTAGTCTTTTAATGATGCAACGATAGCCTTGCACACTACGGGTACAAATCTTGAAATTGACGCTTTTGAGATCCGGTGTAGGTACATGATTGAACTGTAGCTATCCCCTGTTGCCAAGTATCGAAGGGTGGCAGCCAACATTTCTCCCGGAGATATTGGAAGTCGACATGACCTACTTTTGTTAATCTCAGGACCAATCAGATTTAATAAAAACTCAAAATCTGCTGCCGTCATTCGAACAAAATTGTCAAACCCGCTTTGAAGACGTAAGTCTCTCATAAGGGAATTGTAGGCCCCTTCTGATTCACGTCTCGCTAAAAAACTTCTGATCCACCACCTTGGACGTTTACGCCTTTTTTTCTTGAGTTCACAGTATGCACCCGCGATAACCACAAAGGCGGAGGCAGCTACGACCTTTTCCATGTTTGTACCAACACAATAAACGCACCTGCTCAGCAAAGTGTCGAACAGGGACTGAGTATTTTTTTCCCCCCAACATCTGTCTCAAGGAAATGGAAACAGTAAAACAAAACCGTGCGACATGTGCCGGGGACATGTGCCTGGCACAAGTCCCCGCGACTTGTAGGAATGGAAACGTACCTTTATTATGTAATGAATTTCACTTTGAATAACACCCTTGTTATATGTAACTAACATGTATCGCAACAAAAATAATTTGAAACAAGTATTATAAATTCTCAAATACGTTTTAATTTGTTGTTTTATTTGAGAATGTATAACAGCTGTTTTAAATTATTTTTAGGTGAACTTATATCTTACTTATTTTGTTTGTAGGGATTGACGTTGTGTTGTGATTGATTCTTTAGAACATGGAGTTTTTGACAAATAATTTGTAATCTGACTTTTGGGTTACAGGTTCTTTCTTCCATTATTTTACACTAAATTTGTTCGAATAACTGTCGTTCCAATTCTCCTTTTTTACATTTTATATAATAATAGCAAAAGGAGAATTGCAACGAGAGTAGAATGTATACATAATTTATCTGAAATTCAAGAAGAGAAAGAATTTATAAAATACAAACTTTTTACAAATATTATAACAAAAATTTGTTTAGCGTTTCTGCCTAAACAATCACTACCTACGTTGATAAACTTTAACACAAAAATGTATTTAAGATGAATCTCCAAATGATACATCATAGCCTCAGTTAAACAAACAAGTGTTGTAAGCCTATCAGTGATAGAGTCCGTCAACACAGCAGCTCAGTGTCAATGAGACCTGATAAGTCTCCCACATTCTAATTTGTCTGATAATGAATGTTAAACACTTTCAACAGACTTAACTGTTACCAAGATTCTTTCTTTTACTTACAATCTGTCCACTTTGAATAATGCTCTATAAAACATACAGGGTAAATCAAAAATCTAATGCAATATTTCGGAAGGTGATTCTAGAGCTAGAAATAGGAAAACTTTTTTAATAAAAATTGTTTATCGGACATTTTGTTTTTTTTATAAAAAAAAAAATCTTTGGAAGTAGGTAAGATATTGAGTAAAGATTGCTAACCTTTTACTAACATACCATAACAGAGACTTTATTTTGTACATTTTAAAAATAGTGGACGTTTAAAATGTTTGGAATATATAAATTAACAATACAAAATGTGTACAAGAAACATAAGATTTTCCTCTTTTAACGTAAATCAAAATATTTTTCTTTATTATGTCTGTGGGTTAAAGTTGTGAAATTAAAATGTATTATTTTAGATACAGTTTGAAAGTTGACATATACTTCATTAACATATTAACATGATTACGATATACTAGGTGTCCATTATAACCGGGCCACCATTTCTAAGAAGACTTCACTTACTTTTTAGTGACCATAAGAAATTTGAAATTCAAAATTCGTCCAAAATTTTCCAATATGGGGGCTAACTTTATAATTACTTATACAATTCCCTATATTTTATAGTGTTTTCTTATTTTACAAAACATTTTAAGATTTTTTACTCTTGACATAATTTTCGTATAGTCGACCGTTTAAGAGTTAAAAAATATTTAATGATTTGCTTATTATGTTTAAGCAACATTTTACAATTAAATAGCATTATTGCGAAATCGCCAATTAGTCAAACAATGTGTGTTTGTAAAGTCACGAGAATAAAAAAAATCAATCAATTGTAAACTACTACAAGTTTACCACCTACTAGATTCCTGTGTTTGACATTAGTCAACAATGAGAAAACTCGTTGCTATGGCAACAAATAAATATCAATGAAAATAACAGTTGTTTTAATAAATCCGGATTATATCTGCATATATTATAATAAAGAGTTCATCTAGTGTATTGGACAACAAATAACGAAACCACAACCATTTCATGTTTTAATTTACTTTTTAAAGGCCCAGTATATCTTTGTGTTAACCTTCTTTAATCTATATTTAAATACAAATGTCCTATCGTTTCAAAACTGACCATTTAAAGTCTTGCTAAAATAACTGATGAAGTAATTACCAACTATAGTTATTCACCTGTAATCGTTGAGTCACAAGGAACGTGACTCAGATTATGGGAATTGAAAAACTCCCAAAGCGCCTCTCTGGATGTCAGGACGCCTACACGCTCTCATACATCCAGATACGTTTTCATGAACTATAGTCATTATTTGTCATTTTAAGTTCTATTTCCATACTACGTTACCATTTTACTGTAACAATTAACCATATTTTACATTTTGACTTTACTGTAAATTTTCCTAATCATAATGTAAATAGGCAGTGATAATGATATTCCTATTAGCCCAGATATCAGGTAATTATGTTGTGCATCGTCACAAGCAAATAATGATCTAATCATGTATTTTAAGGACTTATCTAATACAGATTTGTTTTCCTTGTTGTTGGTTAAGGGCGAAAAACCTCTAGATCATTATCCCCTTATTAAAATAAAGACCCCCTAGCCCTCGAATACTCCAATAGTGTCAGAGTTAGAAGGGAACAAAAGTGGGTCAAGAGCGATCTTGTAGGAAAGATGAAAGAGAAATATTTCAGTCTAAAGTTAGGTTATTCAAAAGTAGCGTTTTTAAAGTATATGATCCTCTTCCTCCTAGAACCTCTTCTAAACTATCTCATCCTCCACAAATGATGCTACCAAATACAAATTAGCCGCTTGATTTCCCCTTTTCTTACTGCCGATTCATTTAACTTGGAATAAACTCTAGATCTTTTGTAGAACCTGGATAACTTTACAATGTTTGTCATTCAGGCGCAAATCCAATCGGCCAATCTTCAACTAATTTTGAAGCTGTTTGAAGCTATTTTTTTTTTGCTGTTTTACATAGAAATATAAACAAAAATCACTTTTTTTAGTTTTAAAAAAAATTGTTTTATTACGTTATACTTAAAGTTATATTTCAGGGGCCAAATTGATTTTTACTTTTATTTGATAATAGTATGTCATCTACAATAGGTAAAGATAGTGAGTACGGGTTAAGCGGGTGCGAGATCTTCACCTATCAGGTCTCCCTTGACACTATTACAGTACACAACAGCTGGCGGTCTTTATTTAAACTTTTCTTCTTATTTTTTTATAACGCGATGCTAACTGAGAAGTTTTTCGTCTTTAAAATAAAACCAAAACTTTAAAAACCACAATATTGGAAAAAAGTGGTGGGCGACCTCGTTTCTGATCAGCGGTGTAAACAACTATTTGTGTTTTCTGATCAGCGGTGTAAACAACTATTTGTGTTTTCTGATCAGCGGTGTAAACAACTATTTGTGTTTTCTGATCAGCGGTGTAAACAACTATTTGTGTTTTCTGATCAGCGGTGTAAACAACTATTTGTGTTTTCTGATCAGCGGTGTAAACAACTATTTGTGTTTTCTGATCAGCGGTGTAAACAACTATTTGTGTTTTCTGATCAGCGGTGTAAACAACTATTTGTGTTTTCTGATCAGCGGTGTAAACAACTATTTGTGTTTTCTGATCAGCGGTGTAAACAACTATTTGTGTTTTCTGATCAGCGGTGTAAACAACTATTTGTGTTTTCTGATCAGCGGTGTAAACAACTATTTGTGTTTTCTGATCAGCGGTGTAAACAACTATTTGTGTTTTCTGATCAGCGGTGTAAACAATTAACCATATTTTACATTTTGACTTTACTGTAAATTTTCCTAATCATAATGTAAATAGGCAGTGATAATGATATTCCTATTAGCCCAGATATCAGGTAATTATGTTGTGCATCGTCACAAGCAAATAATGATCTAATCATGTATTTTAAGGACTTATCTAATACAGATTTGTTTTCCTTGTTGTTGGTTAAGGGCGAAAAACCTCTAGATCATTATCCCCTTATTAAAATAAAGACCCCCTAGCCCTCGAATACTCCAATAGTGTCAGAGTTAGAAGGGAACAAAAGTGGGTCAAGAGCGATCTTGTAGGAAAGATGAAAGAGAAATATTTCAGTCTAAAGTTAGGTTATTCAAAAGTAGCGTTTTTAAAGTATATGATCCTCTTCCTCCTAGAACCTCTTCTAAACTATCTCATCCTCCACAAATGATGCTACCAAATACAAATTAGCCGCTTGATTTCCCCTTTTCTTACTGCCGATTCATTTAACTTGGAATAAACTCTAGATCTTTTGTAGAACCTGGATAACTTTACAATGTTTGTCATTCAGGCGCAAATCCAATCGGCCAATCTTCAACTAATTTTGAAGCTGTTTGAAGCTATTTTTTTTTTGCTGTTTTACATAGAAATATAAACAAAAATCACTTTTTTTAGTTTTAAAAAAAATTGTTTTATTACGTTATACTTAAAGTTATATTTCAGGGGCCAAATTGATTTTTACTTTTATTTGATAATAGTATGTCATCTACAATAGGTAAAGATAGTGAGTACGGGTTAAGCGGGTGCGAGATCTTCACCTATCAGGTCTCCCTTGACACTATTACAGTACACAACAGCTGGCGGTCTTTATTTAAACTTTTCTTCTTATTTTTTTATAACGCGATGCTAACTGAGAAGTTTTTCGTCTTTAAAATAAAACCAAAACTTTAAAAACCACAATATTGGAAAAAAGTGGTGGGCGACCTCGTTTCTGATCAGCGGTGTAAACAACTATTTGTGTTTTCTGATCAGCGGTGTAAACAACTATTTGTGTTTTCTGATCAGCGGTGTAAACAACTATTTGTGTTTTCTGATCAGCGGTGTAAACAACTATTTGTGTTTTCTGATCAGCGGTGTAAACAACTATTTGTGTTTTCTGATCAGCGGTGTAAACAACTATTTGTGTTTTCTGATCAGCGGTGTAAACAACTATTTGTGTTTTCTGATCAGCGGTGTAAACAACTATTTGTGTTTTCTGATCAGCGGTGTAAACAACTATTTGTGTTTTCTGATCAGCGGTGTAAACAACTATTTGTGTTTTCTGATCAGCGGTGTAAACAACTATTTGTGTTTTCTGATCAGCGGTGTAAACAACTATTTGTGTTTTCTGATCAGCGGTGTAAACAACTATTTGTGTTTTCTGATCAGCGGTGTAAACAACTATTTGTGTTTTCTGATCAGCGGTGTAAACAACTATTTGTGTTTTCTGATCAGCGGTGTAAACAACTATTTGTGTTTTCTGATCAGCGGTGTAAACAACTATTTGTGTTTTCTGATCAGCGGTGTAAACAACTATTTGTGTTTTCTGATCAGCGGTGTAAACAACTATTTGTGTTTTCTGATCAGCGGTGTAAACAACTATTTGTGTTTTCTGATCAGCGGTGTAAACAACTATTTGTGTTTTCTGATCAGCGGTGTAAACAACTATTTGTGTTTACCTGTTCCGGGAAAACATAAAAACAGGCAAAGATTTTAAATTAATACATTTTTTAAATAAAATATATACAAAAATAAGTAACTGACGGACTTGAATTCTTTTAATTTTTGGTTTTACAACAACGATTTACTTGAGTTCCCCATAACGTATTTTTTAAATAGCCTACCTAGTTTTAGGCGAAACTCCAAACAATCTAAAGTCAGATGAAGTAAATAACATAAATGCCAATTTTTATTGCTAATACAAGTTGGCAAATTTGGCTTTACTGTGGTTTCCTTGTCATCAATTCATTTCATGATAATTTATTTATTTGATAATGTTTATTTATTATTCCATCAGGAAATCTCCGCTTTAATATAAAAATGTTTATAAGAATCAACTTTTACATGTTGATCGGGATCGGTTGATATTCCATACTTCCAGCGTTACTATGGGAGAGATAGCAATAGTAGTTGCAATATTATAGTAAACATTTGTTTAAAATAGTTAATTACGCATCTTACATTCCCCTCAAGGGTTCACTTTAGTAAGTACGGGCTTGACAATCCCGAGGGAACCTAGCTGGATCTACATCTATTTATACGGAGTTTTCATATTTCTTACAAGGTCTCTCTTGACAATCTCGTGTTCTCTTCCGATCGATAAAGTTATTAGAGTATTGCTACGGGGGGGGGGAGGTAATCTTTATTTTATGTTGCATTCTCCTATTATTATAGTCAGCATCGAGATCCGTTGCTGTAATTCTAGTTTTCCTAACCAGGTTTCGCTACTCATAATAGTTCGCTATACCTCACGATGCTGGGTAAACACCGTAACTTTATATCAGAATTAGAGTGTTCAATCACCATATTTAACTGTTAACATGGACTATTTGTAGTTTTCCTAACCAGGTTTCACTACTCATAATAGTTCGCTATACCTCACGATGCTGGGTAAACACCGTAACTTTATACCAGAATTAGAGTGTTCAATCACCATATTTAACTGTTAATATGGATTATTTGTAGTTTTTATACATAATGAAAAGCCAGAAACCGAGCTACTACAAAGGTAATATCTCATGCTTGTATACACACACTGTATACTTGTGCCTTTATAAGACATCGAGGCCAGAGTCCGAGCTACTAGAAAGATAATAGTATTACATTATAACATTGGGTTTTGGAGCGTTTACTAATAGCATGGTCAATGAAAGGAAACAGCTACAAAATGTATAGTAAAAAGAACAATAATAATTTTAAATTGCCATGGAAATAAAACTTATTGTTTAAAACAGTTGTTATACCTCACAATCCTCGTAGATGTGTATACATTAAAAAAAACCCCAGCTTTGCCACGTGTCGGTGTCTCGCCCCTGCCGGACCCAACTATATGAATAACGCATCTTCTTTGAAAATCAGCGTTCATATTACTTGTTTTACAATAACTTCGCTATTTGTCTTAGTAGAGACGTGGGGTTGGTACCATTGCACGCAGAATATAAATCTGCATATTTGTATCTACTTAATGTGTTATAAGTTGAATAACACACGGGATATGACCAAAAAAACTGTTGTTTTCTGAATTTAAATAGGGTTCTATATGAGTGTATATTTAATATACACACGGTGTTTCAAAATGAATAGTGGGGTTGTTTTAATACCTTATAATTTGTATTACACTACAATTACAGCTATAAATGATACATCAAATGAAACAGCAACTCAAACAGTTTTGTTTGTTAGCACCAGTATGTTTTCGCTGCCATCCGTTAGAAAGCGCTAGTGGCAAAGATGGCGACTAGTGAACAGAAAGCTTTTTGTGTTTTACAGTTTGCACAGACGGAATCTGTAGTTACTGTGCAACGTGCGTTCCGTATTAAGTTCGGATGTGATCTTCCAGGTGATAATAACATCCGTAGATGGTATCATCGGTTTGAAGATAGCGGTTGCCTTTGTAAGGGGAAGAGTACGGGACGACCAAGAGTTAGTGAAGAGAGCGTTGAGCGAGTGCGAGAGTCGTTGACGCGTAGCCCACGAACAAGGCTTCACTGGCACAACGAAGTACGCGATTGGTTAAACGTTAAGGCCTTTTCACACCGGTGTACTGAACGTCCTGGACGTTTGGTACGTTTTTGTCAAAATAAATCGCTACCAATGCTATCAAATGAGACCGTTCACACCGCGCGTCCAGAACGTTCCGAACGTCCCGGACGTCCGCGACGGTTTTCGGAGGATCGCTCGGCGAGTGATTTTCCACAAACGTCCAGCCCGTCCACGGCCTAGCGCATCCGCAATGAACACTTCAGAACCACGTGCTCCTATCATATGATTTTTCTTACCTTAAACAAATAGCGAGTCTCTCTTTGCTAGTAATTGCCTCTCTATAGTTAGTGTCGGTTTTTCTGATATCATCATCGATAATTGACAATACTTCTTCAAACTGATCGGGAGTTGATCTAAAATAAGTTCTGAACCTATCTTCATCCAGCTCCAGATCATGCATCAAGTGATGGTATTCTCCAAACCTCTTCCAGGTTTTTATTTATGACGAATTTACTTCTTTTTGTTAACGAATATAATAATATTAAGTCGTCATTACTATCACTACTCGACTCGTTCATCCACGGAACAGAAAACCCGGTCTCACACCAAGGAACTGGCGGAAAAGACATCTTCGCACAGGTAACAACTACACTGAGTGAGAGGTGGCACTTGACTGATCCTCATGAGCGAATAAGTGGACGTTTGGTACGTTGCTGGGCGGTGTGAAAGGGGAGCGTACCGGACGTCCCAAACGTCCAGGACATTCAGTACGCCGGTGTGAAAAGGCCTTTACTGTACCCGACCGCTGGATTTTACGCAAAGGGCCCAACGACAGAGTTTGTTTCGCATGGCCTCCACGGTCACCCAATGGCCTTGCGATTTCTACCTTTGGTGGTTCATAAAGGATCGTGTGTATGTGCCTCCACTACCAACTGACCTTCCCAAATTAAGAAACAGGATTGAAGCAGCTGTTACAACAATTATTACTCAAGAAACACTAATGAAAGCTTGGGAAGAACTCGCATATCGTCTTGACGTGTGCCGTGTGACAAATGGTGCTCACATTGAACACTTGTAGGCTTTTCTGTAAAACTCTTGATGAGTTGCTTTTTAATTTGATGAGTCATTTATAGCGGTAAGTTTAATGTAATAAAAGTTATAAAGCGTTAAAACCCCGCTATTCATTTTGAAACACCCGGTACATCAAATTTTATATTCCTATTTTAATTTTTCCCTATCTTACTCACATAAAGACAACGTCGACGAACGGATGAGATGTCGTAATTTTTTTCCCCCGTTTTCTAAGACCGTGAAACTGGAGAATCTTTTTTTTACGATTACCAAACAGTTACCAAACAGTTCATAATCGTATACTGGGAAAGTTAAATAACTACATCCATCTTAAAACAGACCCAAGTTACAGTCATCGAGCCTGTGAAGTGTCTATATCTTCACAAATAACATTTACATAAAATAATTTGTTATTCAAACACTGAACTGAGTTTGTATGCAGCTGTGCAACTCCTAATCACACATATCTCTGTCTTTGTTACTCCTTCCCCTCCCGCATGTGCGTGCGTAGGTGTGTGTGTGGAAACATCAATATGCAATATTGTATATATATATAGAAGTATGAGAACAATATAGCAGTTTCTATTTCAAGTACAGTCAACTTATATCCGCAATCATATTTTTACGAGAAAAATTATAACAATAATAGTCTAGGAATGTTACATTTGTGTAAACTTCAAACACAAGAAAGTGTTTTTCCTTTGTTGTTTAAAAGGTGAAATCCCAATCGGTCATCATCGCCTTATAAATAAAATACTAAATTAATGATAATAATAAATCCTAGATATTTGTAATTGGTTTTATTGTGACCAAAATGAACAATGTTTTTAAACACCTGTCAGATGATCAGATCTTACAAATAGATTAGACAAAGAGAGTAGAGAAGGTAACTTAGATGATATCTGTACAAGCAGAACAGAAATGAATCATAGAACTGATCACTTCACGTAGAATCTTTTCTTAAATATTGTGAGATTCAACATTGAGAAGTTCGTTCTAAAACGTACTTTTCAAAATAGAAAAGAAAACTTTGATACATTATTTCAAAAATAAACACTGCAAAAACATTGCACAGACTTCCTAATTCCCCCATCCCCTATAATTAAACCTAACCTAACCAAATCTAACTGCCAGTCTTAACATAATTACATCATATTTAGATCTCTTAAAGCAAACCAGCTTTAATGAGTACTCTTCGGCCAGCCAGCGCTAAAAGTAATATATAAAAATAATAACTATACTTTATATTGATACAATATTTATAAACTTTGATGAAAAATTAATTTTAATTAATTGTTTGACTTACGTTAGCAGCTTCAACTCTTACCTGAAAAAATAAAAATAAATTAAAACACAATAAAAACTCGAAACAATTTTATATTATATTTCACTCCAACTTAAAACCCTAAAATATAGTCCTAGGCGGACTGCACATCAGAACGATCATTGAGAAGCGCGACTTTTATCTTAAGATAATTTTGCTGTACACCAAAGCGATACGACATGATGTTGACTGGGCACATCAGTACATCAAGTGTAGTTATGAACTCTTTGAGTAAGATAACATTTTGAATTAGAAAACCAGGAGAAACAAGGGAGGTTGTATTCTGTGAATTAGTCTAATTTAATGAATGTGCGACACAGTTCCGCAGTAATTAATTGCAAGAGAACTATCTCCACGCAAAAATAAATTTAAAGAATTTTATAAGAGGGATTTTGGAAGTTTCCATTCCTTATTGAAACTCGTGACACGTTCCCTTCATAATTCCATAAGCAGAAGTATTTTTCAACACTATTGATAAAAGAAACGAAGGAACTTAAATTTTCACCGCTGATTCTACCTCTAGAGTTTAGACATTGCCACTTTGAGTTATCGGTCGATACGAGAAGTATGTCGCTTATAAATATATCTTACGATAGGTGTCGTCATCGTACTGGTGTACACCTGTTTACCCATTACAACACGATTTGAACGCGCACTATAGATACTTATCGTATACGCTAATTATCGCTTGTCGCTTACGATCTGGATCTAATGTACAGTCGACCTTAAGAATTGCCAACTGGCTACACCCTAACCTAATAAGTGATTTTATGTTACCATAACTATAATCATTGTATTTGTACGAAAACAATTTACCAATGGTAATTATAAACACAAACTAGACATATTAATCTCCATTTATTTTTTAAACATTACGCAAAACAAAATCATATATTTTGAAATAAATAATAAATCTCAAGGAGATTAGAGAATGTAACAATGACAACATGACAATACTGCCAGGGCGGGAAGGGGACGGGAGTGTATAGTCGCCAGATGTCAGTTGACACGGTATAGTCTGTTAATCGTTTCGAGTACGGGCATGGCAATCCCGAGAGATCCTACCTGGAGCTACAACTATTTCTATATAGTCTTAGGTTGGAGCTTTCTCTCTTTCATCTTTGCTGTACGATTCTCGTGATCAACTCTTCCTTTCCGACTTCGGTATTAGAGTATTCGAGGGCTAAGGTTCTTACTTTCTGTTTCCTGTTTTTATAAGGAGATGATGGCCGAGAGGTTTTACGCCTTTAAAAACAAGAATATTTTTAAATATATAAATATGTTATAAAAAAGAAAAACTCAATAAGTTGATTTATCAACTTCCTTGCTATAAACCTTTCATTGTTTAAAGGTGAAAAATCTCTTTGTCATCATTACCTTTTAAAAAAAAGGAAAACCAGCATATAAAACAAATATTTGTAGCGTTTCCTCTAGTACTCTAATAGCGTTAATGTCGAAAAAAACACGAGTTGGTAAAGAAAAACCGGATAGGACATGTAAAAGAGAGGGATCTAACCCAAGAGTACATAAAAAATGTGTAGATCCAGCTATAATCCCTCGGGATTGTTACGCTCGTAATAACTATACGAGAGAAGTGAAGGTATCTCATAATACACCACACGAAAATTCAATACAGAATGTACACTTTTTCTTTCAGGATATTTTGGGGGAGTTAACTAGGATCATTTTGGTTGGTGAATGAGTGTGAGACAGTTGGAGCAATTTTTTTTTTTTTTTTTTTTTTGTAGCTAGGTTTGTGTTGTGTTTAAAGACAGTGAAAAGAGGTAAAAGGCTTTTACCTAATTTAATATTTGTAACAAAATAATATTTGGGGAGAATCACAGTCTACACCATATTTAGTAGTTTTTACAAAATATTTTTTCCTAGGCGAAAAATTAACCATCCAGCAGCAATAATATATTTTTCAAGGTAATATGAGCAAATTGTTTACTAATGTGTATTTTTTAACAGAGTTTAAACGACTTTTTTTTCTCAAAAGTTGTAGATAAATTTTCATTAGGGACCCCTCTTAATTAACAAATAATTGGAATAATCTACCCCAAAAAGTATTAAATATCAAAATAAAAACCCATTAATATTCCGAACACAACAAATAATGCACAAAAGAAAGATTATCCTGGGCTATAAAAAAATGAATAGCATTCTAGAAACTCCTCAAGAAACGTAATGTAAATCCATGTATTACAAACATGTAAAAAATATATTTTACTCTTTAACAGCTTAATTTCTAATGTAATCTTTTGACTTTGAACAGTGTAATAATCTTGCTATATGCAAAATTCTTTTATTGAAAACATATCTGACAATTAGCGAAATTAATCATCAGAAAAAAAAGTAATTTATCAACTTACATGTCAAAAATAATTGTCTATACATTCTAACAACAAATCACTTAAGAATCCCACGACAGGGCTTGGTTTCATATAATTTACTAAAGACAGACCAGTATGGGCGCATGCTGCAGTTTGGTACATTGATCTAACATAACAAAATTACCTCCTGACACAAATAAACTTAAATTATAGTAGAACTGGCTTAGTAATTAAGACTGTATGAATAGTGCACGATAAATGAAATCCAATAAATTAACAATGATTGTGGTTCTTATAAGCAACTGCTAATTAGACATGACAGCTTTTTTTTTAAATATATTTTAAAATATTTGTTATATAATGTGATAAGATAAACACTACTATATTTTCTAACTTATAGAAGAGGAGAGACATTTTCAGAGGAAATAATTTTTGGTTTGTATAACTTAGTGTCCTGAATATTTACTATATACGTTTTTCAATACAGAAATATTCAAAGACATTGCGTCTAGCAAGATGTAAAGATAAAAGAAATACGCATGCGCTGTATTCTGCTGACCAAATATAGTCCATGCAAGGAAACGCGAATATTTTTACCACAATTTAGAAGATTCTTAATTTAGCGGGTCATTCTAAATATCCGCCTAGAAACGTCCGTTCCCCCTATCCCCACATTCTTTTTTTTAAATTGTATTAATTATTCGTAATGCTAATTCCTTTTACATGAGAGTGTTCAAAATATGATGTTTTCAGTTTCAACATAGTGATAAGAAGTGATAACGTCACCGGCACAGTTACGTTACAGTCTAAACAATGGAAGTAGCCATTCTTCCTGCTTCCCGCTAGGCTGCCATACTCATAGTCATAATCTGGATCTGTTCAAGAAGAGGACCTCCACTCAAACAGTGGTACCCAAAAAGTTACCTAACCTAACCAAGTGTGAATACAAACTTTATTGTTCTGGAGCCCAATATAATTTTACGTTCTACCAGATGGTGTCAAAGAGATCTCCAATCTTGTTCCTACGGGGCACATAAGCAGGAATCTAACAAATCTCTACTGGTTCCACATTCTTTCTGTTCCTGGTAAAATACTGTCCTTATTACAAGCCAAGAACGTTTCGGCTGTTCTATCAGGTTCTGTCAATAGAAAATTGTTTACGAATGGCGGTACTCTTCTTGAACCAAGTGCTCTACAGCCCTATTTTTGTTTGATTGTTTCGAACTTACAATTCGAGAGAGCTGCCAAAATTATGATTTTCTCAAACCTTAAAGTACCCGACCAATACGTATTGGTCGCCATCTCTTTAAAATGCCGGTTGGTAAGTTAAAAAATCACTATGAGGCTGTTATAAAAGATTGATCAAAATCGGATTACCGATTTAGTTCACATGTTAGTGAAATATGAAGATTAATGACACAAAGCCATGTCCAAAATATAAATTAATGTCCTTCCAGATGGTGATAACAGATCTTCATCCTTGTTCCTACGGCGTCACATGAATTCACAAAAGTAGGAATCTAACAAAACTCTACTGTTTCCACATTCTTTTTGTTCCTGGTAAAATACTGTCCTTAATACACCCATTTGCTTATTCCAGCTGATAAGCGAATAATCTATCAACTAGGAAATATGCTACCATCTAAACTCCCCTGTTTTTAAGATGTATTATTTTTGACAAGATTCAAGAAGGAAAGGATCAACGATGTTCTCCGAGGCCGTAGTAGGGGGTTGTTGACGCTACCTTCCAAGGCACATTGATTCTACGGACACAGTACGAGGGGTAGCTCAGTTGTGTGCTATTCGACTAGTGAACAGATAAACCTTAGGTCGGTCCAAGCCCAATTGCATTTACAGCCACGTCTTAAAGTACAGGCATAAAAACGACATTAAGTATACAAAAAAGCTATTGTCCAATAACGTAAAGCATAGAACAGTTCTCTACTAGTCGTATTGCAAACATCGATTGATTATAAGCAGTTCAACATAAATGATTTGAAAGCGGCGTTATCGGGTGTGTGGTGGGTTGGAGGGGAAGGTCATAATTCCTTCCTCTACATGACGTGATAATAAGTTGTCACGAACCCCTCTCCTCGTCTATGATTCGACTGATAAATCACATGCAGTGACAATATTTCCTCAGGGTCATTTCTATACAAGGAAAAACTCTAATTAGAATGTGTTATCGTAGAGCGATTGCAAAACTCGATCAAAGCCAACAATAATGGAATTATGATTATTGTAAAAGGAATTGTATAACTGTTACCAAGCAAACCGCAGATCGATATTTCTAAAAACGAAAAACATTTGACAGAATACAATAGTGTAATAATTTTAATTAAGTAGCTTGTGTGTTTCTTTTTTCACCGAATCTTGATTACATAAAAAAAAGTATAGCATTCGGGGATATTAAAAAAGTTGTAAAAGAGCTCAAAATCCCTGTGATGCAATTTTCTTCATTTTTAAAGTGAAAAGTGACATTTTAAATGAAATTTAAAAAATAAAAGAGTTAAGCTGTGCTAAAACTACACGGCTAAAGGTCAACTGAAAGTATATTAAGCTGCTTAGCGACAATATATTAATTTCCTTGTAATATAAACATACATATTCGTAATCAGAATAACTTCTAGTTTTATTTGATACCTCACACATAATAATTCCAAAAATAAATTTTTCAACTCGATAGTTTTTGCCCCTTAAACTACCTCAAGCTATTTTTTTTTGTTAGCGCTATAATGTGGCACAATACAAAGAATATAAATAAAAAATTTGAAATATATAGGCCTACGATTTATCGTCGTATCTGTGTAGACTTGTTGCAACTTACAGACAGACAGACATGTGCGTAAAATTATAAAAGTCCTTTATTTTATCCTCAGACCCTAAAAAAAAAATCAACTAAACAACAACGTCCAAAAGCGTGATTTTTCTAATCATCCATAAATCAAAATTTATACCAAATTAATGTATTAATTTATATACAAATTGTAACTGTAGGGCACGCTCACACACCCACAGTCACACCCACCTACCATACACACGCGCCCCACCCACTTATTGCCGTTGATAACTTCTTCAATTTGTGCAGCGCAATACGAGGCGTATGGGAAGAGAATGGTTGGAATTCACCGACTCTCTGCCCTGCAAGTGACCTGTGCATTCCGCACAGTAACCAATGATGCAGTGTGCGTCGATTCAGAGAACCCGCCTATTGACATTCTGGCTAAGGAACAACAGAGGCTTATCGACGTAAGATTCAAAACATCGGAACTTCTAAGTTAAGAGTTGTGAGGCTTAGCAGGACCGATGGAACCAGAAGAGAAGTCTTCTATAATCTATTGAGATGTGGGTAGAAAGGCGACGTGGAGTCAGTTTCTCTCAGGACATGGATTCTTTGAGGTTATAACAGACTGCTTTACCTGTCACAGAATACCTGAAGACGTGGAACATGTTCTTTGATTGTCCATACATCTATCATGAAAGGCACAAACTTCGGAAGGTTCTTGAAAAGATCCTGAGAACATTATTGCTCATTTACTAGCTTCACTTAATAATGCTACTAGTTCATCTGCAGCATTGATTAGAAAGAAGAAATCGAAATAACAAAGGATATGAAGAAGAGTTCCCTTCTTTTGTAGAAATGCCTAGAGGCAGTTTCGGGGGACGATAGAAAAGACCTTTGAGGAAAGAAATATGCTCTGTCGCTCGTCAATATCTTTAGAAGATTCGCACCAAAACTTGAAAAAATATATATATATATAAAAATCAAGAAAATCCCATAATTTCAACGATTTAAGAAATGACTATCTTAAAACAACCTTGGCCTGAGATGGTGGGAAAATTGTGGAAGTAAACATGTAAAAATGAGTAAAATCGACTTGTCTTGCTACAAAGATGGCGTCCGCTCTATAAATCAGAAGTTTCCACATTTTGCCTTTAGCAAATTAACTGCGAAATTTTCTCAACTGTTTATAACGCTGAATGCGTTCAATTTAAGAACATCTGCAAGGCAGTTGTAGTAACTTTGAAGAGGAAGCTCGAATTTATAATTTCTGTACAAACGGGATATTTTCTGCAATGTTTGCGTCATTTTATCCTTTCTCTTGCATACAACAAACTGATAGAGTCTGTGTAAATGTTAGCAATAATAAAAACTAACTAGAATATTCCAACCAGAAGCAACAACAAAACAAACTCGTTTCGGAAGCAAATAAACTCACTTTTATTAAGAAATTAATTATTTAGAAAAATGCTAGATATGACGATTTTTATATTACTGGAATATTATATTCACGCTTTCAAGTTTTCAACTTACGAAAACAAAAACGTTTTACTAAACTTTTCGTTTCCGATCTACCTAAGACAAAATCCACACAGGAAGTTCGAAGACATATACCAATACATGTCTTTGTAACCAGTGCTCAACGGTTCAACCGATTTTCACTAAACCGGTTATGAATTTGAGCACTACAAAGCCAAATTTTAATTTTTTTTTCCGAAAAAGTAACAGCACTCAAATAAAATGTTTAAAAAGAAAGCCTGTTACAGCTTCACATCCGACTTTTTCTCGTTGCTTATCGTCTCCTTGTAAAATAACGTTAAAATAAATCCCTAGCCCTCAAATACTCTAATAGCGCGACGGTAAGAAAAGAACAAAGTTGGTAATCCTCCCCCTCCAGTGCTGTAGTGTAGGCGGTGTGCATATAGGCTGTACTGTCAGTTGGTTTTTTACACTGTTGTTGAAAGAAGTTAATGTTATGAGTCAGTGTTTCACTTTTTGTTCAACTGTGTTTTCGCCATGTCTCTATCGAAACAACGAGTGTACAGAACATTTACTTTAACAAAAAAGTCACCGCTATCCGTGCGTTAAAAAAATCGCAAATAGCGAAAGATTTTGGAATACCGCCGAATATGTTATCTATTCATTTAAAACATGAGGAAAAAATTATGAATAGTGCGTTAAACAAAAGTGGAAAGGTCCGAAAAAGAGGAAGAGGACTGGAAAATCCTGATGATGACGAAAGCATATAATACGACTGTTTTTTTAATAATTTTTATAAATGATATAAACAAAAAATCCTAGTTGTGAAAGTGGATCACTTGTTCGCACTGAAGCCGAGAAATTGACCGTATTTAAAAAAAAATGTAATTGTAAATATTGTACTGTAGGCTATTTAATAATGATGATTACATGTGTTAGATTGGAAATAAATTTATACCGTAATAAAATTATATTTTGTTAAGTTTTAATACCTGAACAGCTAACTTTTCTAACTCGTATTATTGAATAATTCTAATTTATTTTTGGTCCCTTAAGCTTCGAACTAAACACTGTAACATTTTCTCTTTTTTATATTCTAGTTTTATCACTTTATAACAACACTCAGGAAACCTAATGTATTAATATATTTGATGACAAATGTCAGAATACATTATGACAAAATATAAACAAACCATTATTATGCAATGATTTTAAACAGAGAACAAAACTACAGATTCAAAAGATATGGGTTAAAAAATGAAAATGAAAATGAACGCAGATACATCCTGAACAACTGGAATATCTGAAAATCTATGACCGAGATTTTGATCAAAATTTAGTTAAAAATTTAAGGTTTTTTAAATCAAATCTATGTGCCAAGCTGTAAGTAAATCTAAATTTCGGATCGCGAGAGAAAACACCAAAAATGAATTCTGACCATTTTTATATTTTTTTCAAATTACTTGGGAAATGCAATTTTCTTGCAGTTTGTCAAATCTGTAGGTTAAATAAAAGGAAGAATAGATGAAAGAGAGGGATATATCCCAAGACTACATAGATTCAGTTAGATTCCCTCGTGATTACTACTCCCTAATAACACTCAGGGCTTTATAATAATTAATAATACGATTAGAATATGCAACCCGCAACCCCACCCACTTTCTTGCACAGCAAAAATTAAAATTAAATTAGATGACGAAATTATAGCTAAGTATTCATAAGATATACGTAAGTCAAGAAATATCTTAATGAGTTAGGTCAAAGTTCTTGCTGTTTTAAATGATTTAGTCTAAGGAAAATTTATGGTTTTATTTTGCTGTATTTTAAATTTATTGTAAATTCCACAGATAAAAACAAGGCGTGGCTAGGCTGAGTCACGGGCATGTAGATGCATTAAAACTAAAAAAGGGTGCGATTTTAAAGTAACTCGTGTCGCGTTTTGGATAATTTTACAACTATTTTTTGAAATTATAAGGTACCGTACATTTAAAATGGTGTTTTTCGGGGACAACTCAAAATTTTCAAATGTAAAGCCCCATCTAGTAATACATTAATATAAAGGTCTTGTAATAGAAATTAACCGCGCAAACTAGAGATCGGTTCTACTCCAATCAAAAATGGCGACCTGGCAAATATTTAAAATTTACTACTATTTTTAATTTAAACCCAAGTTTTAATTTAAACTCGAAATTTATTTTTTCTGAGCTAAGTTTTTAAAGTACCAAATTTGAATAAAGAAATTTGAAAATAAAAACCGGTCGCCTTTTCGAATTGGATTAAAATTTTGACGACTAGTTTGTTGCGCAGTTATGATGTATTACTTTTGTCTTTTATTTGACTAGCCTACCAAGTTCTATCTCAGCAGTGGTGTCTTACCCCCTGAGACTCGTTTATAGTTAAAACTCAACACAACGGCGGGAACTGGAGCCACAAAGGGGCAGATGATAGTAGGGGAGAAGGGATCAAGTAAATTCCAAGTATAAAAACCGGTCAAGATGGCCGTCTCCATCACAAAGTTATGCAACGCTTTTAATATGAGTTGTCTGATAAACTCTAGTTTGTTTTAACATATTGGTGTGAATGTATTAAGGTAGTGATGCTTCAATAATTTTATTTAAAACACATCTCAAGGTTACTTTCCCTCCCCCTATTTCCAATTTCTTTTAGGAGGTTCAATATTTTAATACAGACTATACGTATCAAGACTAATAGTGGGAAAATTTCAATTTTAAAATACTCGATCCAGTCTACACAATTTGTATCTTGTTTGGGTGGGATAAGACAAACAGTTTCATTCCGTAGTCCACGAAGCCTCCAGAACACAATGTTTTTGTAATTAACCTTATAAAATACTTTATTGTTTCTTTTTAATATCTCGATAACTAATGGGCTGATTTCAATGAAACCGGTGGCCAAATGTTTGTTATAAACTTTAGAATACGACTGATCGAGTTGCGTTTCGATCCGATTTTAATTATTCTTTATAAAAAGCTTCAAAATATCTGCATTTATAAAGAAATTGCTCTATTGCAAATAATTTATAAGAATAATTTCTTGTATAAAATAATACTGCTTGTACCGTGTACAAACAACCCCTCAAATTTCTAACTTTTCAAAATTGCAATCAACGCCTAAAATTTGAGGTTTCCTAAAAGAACGTTAGATAAAAATTATTCTAAAGGAACTAAAATTTTAGATTTTTAAATGTAGATAGAAAACAAACACAAAATTAATGGACAATTAAAAAATATATATTAATTATAATTTTCGAACCCTCAGGGGCTCACAATAGTGAGTACTGGGTTGAAAACCCGAGGGTTCCAGCTGGATCTACACCTTTTTCCATGTAGTCTTGGGTTAGATTCCTTTCTTTCATGTCTCTCTTGTCCATCTAGTGGTTTTTTTCGACCCTAACACTATTAGAGTATTTGAGGGCTAGGGGTCGTTATTTTATGTTATTTTCTTCCTTTTTTTATAAGGGTTGTTGACCGAGAGGTTTTTTACTTTAAACTAAATGTATAATTTTCGAGACGAAATCAAACTGCATAAAACACAAGTGATCTAGTGGCTTTCGCCATAGGTACTGGATTCAATCCCCAAGGGAGTTAAAAAATGTATCAGTGTTGACCCAACGTTGTGAAAAGTGGGGAACTACAATTAGTCGCGAATCCTGTTAACGAAAGCTAGAATCACGGTGACGGGAACTCGATGAGTTGACTACCCATAACCCGATGAAAAGCATTAACAGGATTAGAGCTGCACTAATGATTTTTTTATATTTTAGCGAAGAAAACATAACAAAAGGTTGTGAGAAATACATCATTCATTTATAAAGAATAAAGACGTGGGAGGCCTGCTATTAAGTGAAGGGTAAACTTCCCAAGGCCAGAAACTATAATTGTGTGAAAGGGAGTCTGATAAAAAGATTTGTGGTCCAAAATGAGACTGAATGTAAATGGAGAAACATCGGAAAATGCTATAGTTGAAGAGACACTATCTGTTGACAACATACAACAGTGAAAATCAAACACATCATCCGCATCAGTTCTAAGTTCGGGAAAGTTACAGTTCAATCTGGCAGTAACACCTCCGTAAAATGATAGATTGAGACATCATTGGTTTTGCTCCTACGGAATAGAGCTAAAGCAAGCGATAGGTGTTCAGCGTATGTGCAGACCCTGAAATATTTAAGGATAATGGTTCCAAGATTATTATGGGCTACGTAAGATCTTTAGGGAAGATCTGGGTAATATATACATCCTTGAAATTAGAAGTTTCCTGAAGGTTTAATATATATGATTTTTTTTTTATTACTGTAATAGATAACCAACAAAATTAAACTTACTATATTTTGGCTCCAGCTATATAGTACTCTACCATACCCGCAGCTGGACAAGTAAGACCTTATAATGTGGCCACAAACAATTTTATTATTTATGTACGACGAGTAATACTCCGATTTTATATGTGTTAGTGTTGTGTTGTGTTTACGTGTTTATGTGTTAGTGCGGGCCTGACGAAGCCGACAGTGTTCGGCGAAACAGCGCTGTAGCCAAACTATTATACGGACTGAGGACAACCTCTAAGGTAATTAACTATATTAATTGTTGTAAACCTAAATTATTGTAGTATTAGTACAAGCCATATCTATCTCTATTGTTTGGTGAAATATGTATTGTTTTCTTGGAAAATTATTATATATATATATATATATATATATATATATATATATATATATATATAATCTAAATTGGATCAATTTTAGGGCATAGTGAAAATGTATAACACCTACATTTTCACATCACCTTATGACATTAAAGGTAAAAAAAAAATATGTAGCTATATATAACCTACTAAATTACCAACAATGCCAATGTGAAGACACGAATTAGGAACGCAGCAGCGTTCTGTTCTTCTTAGTATTAAATTTGTTATCGTATCTATGACAAACTGTACAATGATTGTGCACTGTTTACGACTCTATGAACACTAAATAAAACACTATCTAATCCGGATTTGTTTTTAATAAGGGTCATAATTTAAATCCATTGCAAACAGATTATGATGTTGGGTTATGATAAAGTTTATTATGAAGAGGTTTAGAGTAGCCTACAAGTCAGTTGTGTCAAGAGTGCTACTGAGATGACAGCTTCTGTAGGTGTTCTACGTCAATACGTAGCAGGAACTACTGGTAGGACTCTTCATTTATGTTTACATTTAGTGTTACAGTATTTTGTATTGACAGAGTT
Source organism: Aphrophora alni (assembly GCA_963513935.1). NCBI lineage: Eukaryota > Metazoa > Arthropoda > Insecta > Hemiptera > Aphrophoridae > Aphrophora > Aphrophora alni. The sequence goes on along the minus strand of OY740769.1, from coordinate 96,319,491 downwards.
AGATGGTTAACAAATTCGTGTTTTCATAGAAATATCTATTTTTAAGATCATCCGGGTTGAAGGGAGTGTTTTTTGACATCTGTTTAGTGTGATATAGCCTATCCCAAAATTGTGGACTGATACAAACTTCAATGTTCTCCAAATTAGCTGGAAAAACGAATTGGTCGCCACTTCTCAAAATATTGCACAGTTTCTAAAATCTCAATATATTCGAAGAATTAAAAATATGGTGGTTAAAGAAAAAATTGAACTCTTGATTTTTTCTTGTAGTCTAAAGACAAAAAACCTTTCGGTCATCATCACTTGCGAATACTCTAATAGCGTTAGTGTCGGAAGAGAACAAGAGTTGGTCAAGAGAGACCTGGTAGTAAATATGAAAGGGAGGGATTTAACCCAAGGCTAGAAGGATCCAGCTGGGTTATATATATATAAAATATAAGTAGGAGTTACAGTATAAATAAACTAATAAAATAGATCAGTCACACAATGGGGCGTTGTACTGTAGTCACCAATCTAATGATTAGATGTCTGTAGCAGCCGAGCTACCGACAAGAGCGAAGCGAATATCAACGTAAATACGGTCCTCTCTGAATATATACGAATTTGAAAAGATACGAGCTATAAATTTGGTTTTGAAAATGTTTTTAAAGAATTTTCCCGTTTATTGTTTAAAGACGATAAAATCTCTCGGTCATCGTCACCTTATAAAAAAATAGGGGGGGGGGGGGACAGTAGACCACGAATAGCGTCAGGGTCGGAAAAGAACAACAGTAGGTCAAGAAAGAGCTTATAGGTAAAATGAAAGAGAGGGACTACATCGAAGTGCTGATACATCTAGGTTTCCTTCGCACTCCAAAGCCCGTACTCGCTATAAATAAGGATGAGGGAATAAAAATAGCCCATACAAATTGTATTGAAGAATGATAAAATGCACTTTACTTACCGTTTCATATATAAAAAAAAAAAAAACTAAATAAATCCAAAAAGACGTGAAATCCAGCTATTTTTTTTGTTTAAAAGTTATTAAAAAAACATGACGCAACCAAACCAGAACCTAATGAAATGTTCACCGATCCTTATCTCACAGAACAAAAATTGAGGGTCTATTCGTTCAAGGTTTTATTTTTACAAATAGATTGAATCACCTACAAGAATACTAAATGAGTATACTGAGCACGTTTCCGCATTCTGGTTGAGAGAAATCATCAGAGTTCATAGTAATCTCAGTTGAAACACTCGAAAGTCGATGTGTTTAACCATTATAGAATTTCTATCAAACGGATGTATTATTTTCAACCGATTTTTATATAATTTCAGTTTTGACGGTTGAATTTTGGTTGCTGATTTTTACAACATTTTTGTCTTAACGTTTGTATTTTAAACTTAAAATCTACCAATTATGAGTTTTGTAATTATTACTTACACTTACTGTAATGTGTGATAATAAAATCAAAAATTCTACGATTTTAACTATATCGTTTAATGTAGTTAAGAACAGCTTTTAATATTTTGTATATTTGATTTAAATCAAAAAATGTCGTAAAACGGGAGATTCCATGATATTTTGATAATATAAAAAATGAGCCACGAGTGAAATATCAACTAACAAAATTGCATTGCCATTCACCAAGATAGTATAAAGAAAACGTGTTTTTAAATACACTAGCAAACTCACGTCCACGAAGATTATTGGATGAATAGTAATTAAAATGCAAGTAAGAAAGCTGATATGGTAGAGTGCTCACATCACGGTCATTATCGTCTAAATAAATGAATAAAAAGACATAAAATACCTTCGAATAATCTGGTATCGTCAGACATGATAGGAGTCTAATCCAAGACTAGATTAACCAAAGTGTAAATCCAGCTAGAGACTTCGGGATTGCGTATCCTTGAGGGGAAAAACTAACGTCGAACACGAGGCCTGAAACCACAGCCTTGAGATCGAGTTTCGTACTCTACCGACTGAGCCATCCGGGTAATGAAGAATAATCTAAGAATAACGCTTCTGTCCTGTGGCAATAGTGACCACTTTAGTAAACCTTTCACAACTTACTGAATATTGTAATATACAGAGTGTCCTACTAAGAAACGTAGGAAGTTTCAGGACGTATTCTACTGGTGAAAATAAAGAAAAAAGTTCATATGAACAAATGCCCTAAAATGGTTATTTATCTATCAAGCCACCATTTTGTGTTTTGAACAAAAACATCATATTTTTTGAACGGCAAATGATACAGAGTGAACTTTTGCATGATATTTATTTTGCTATAAAGATACAATTTGAGAAAAATTACGAACTGATTTTCTTTACTGATTTCAAAATGGCGGCCATATAACCTCAAATACCTTGAAAACCGTTCATTTTACAAAAAAAGTACAAAAGTTTCCTCTTTTACCAACAATTTTTTTTAAAGTTGATGCACGTTAAAGGGTAATCGAGTTATCACAAAAACTGGAATTTCTTGGTAGTTTTCTACAATATCCAAGATTAGACTAGAACGTAAATTTTCTGTAATTTATTTAATTCTGAATATATTGTTGTAAAGTCTATAAAATTTAATACACATTTTTAAAAATCGTTTTTTCTTTTTTATTAAAGTATAAAACAGACCAAAAATGAGCAGAAAAACGTTTTATTTTGTCCTTAACGTTAATAACCATAGATTAAATGAATGCAAAATTTCAACTCTGTATCACAAGATATTAATATTTTGTACAAAACACAAAATTGCGGTTAGATGAACAATTAACCATGTTAGAGCATATCTTCATTTGAACTTATTTATTTTCACCAGTAAACGTCCTGAAAGTTTCTCCGTAGGGCACCCTGTATAATAAATATAAAAGTATTAAAACAACAAGGAAAATATTTAATTTATTTTGCAGCCGATTCGTCATTATACAGCCGCAAATACAAAACCAAAAATGTTTTCCTTTCGCTTCTTCAGAGTAAAATTTTTCACAATTATTTACCATAATTTTAAAGCAAACCATTCTGAAATAAAGAAGAAAAATGTTCTAAGGCGCTAAATTATTTTATTGTCCTTAAAGACCGCATGTTAAAAATCAGTTTTTCGGATTTTTTAAAAACCACACTCCAATCTACTTATATGAGTTGACAATGTATAACACGAGATATATTAAAAGTAGGCGTGACGTTGATACTGAACCCATGCTGAGAAGTTGATAACCTCCGTTATCACTTCAAAACTAAAATTTTCAACATGCGCAGACACCATGGGACGCAAATTTATGTTTCACATTAATTGTTTTGTCAATCTCCGAGAGACCCCGGGAAGCTAAAGAAACAAAAGAGTTTGTATAAACATGTCCTAAAACGCTTACTTTTCCTTCTGTATAGCCTATCAAAAACTTGAGAAAGAATATTGAAACAAATTTTAGAATTTTTTATACCATATATTTATAGCTTTTAAAAATCTTCTCTTAACGGTTTCAAAATGGTTTAAAGTTAAATTACAAAATTTTTAAATGGCCCCCACCCAGGGGCTCACTTTAGAGGGCTGAAAATCCAGAAGGATTCTAGCCGGAACTAGACGTTTTTCATAAAGTCTAGGGTTAAATCCTTTTTCATTTTTACTATCAGGTCTCTCTTGACCAACTCTTGTTCTCTTTCGACTCTGACGCTATTGAATATTCGAGGGATAAGGATTTTTATTATATGCTCTATTTTCGGCGATAACGATAGAGAGGTTTTTGTTTTTAAACAACAAAAAATAATTAAAACATCTCCATTTTAAAACCGTTAGGTGAAAAATTATAATTTTTTTTTTAACTACAAATTGGTATAAAATATGATGCAGTATTTTGGTTTTGATTCGTTTTGGAGTAGGCCTACTTGTTATTGAAAAAGCACAAAATGAAGGACAAACTGGATAGGAAGGGTTTTAGGAGATATTTACACTTGTTTGTTTCATTTGATCTCCTCTATGCAATGCCGAAGTTTGTAAAAAAAAAGTATAAACACCATCATTTGTGAATATAAAAAGTAATATATGACGTTTCGAGAGTATAAATCAACTCTCGTTATCAAGGTTTAAACCTGGAGCATAAAAAAATAATAAAATCACCAACATAGCCTAATCACCTCTGACCATGTTGGAAACTAAAACTAAATCTATAACCTAAGAAAAGAACTCAAACCAAAAACTAGACTAAATACAAACGTGATATGATAAAACCACCACACACAGGCCTACACTACACAAAGGACGGTAAGCAACCCTATATTTGGAGATCGCTAGTCTGTACAAAATGAACTCTTATAAAACATACAGATCCTAGATAAAAGGAAACTACCAAAAACTGATTAAAAACTACCAACATTAAAATTTTCCCATTATATCTTAATTAAATAATATCAAAGGAATAGTTAAATCTAGCTTAAATGCTAAATATGACTAAAATAAGGATCGCTGAAGATTTTTTTTTCCTTTAGTTGTTGTTTTACCAACATATTTTCTTTTTTTAATAACTATCTTATTTTTATTCACACAAAAACTCCGAACATGGATGAAGATTTTAAAGCTGCATAATAATCTTTCATGGAATGTTCTAGAACCTCTTAAAAACTTATCGAGTCATCATCCCTTGTAAAACAAAAAATGAGAAAATAAGATAAAATAAAGACCCCTAGTCCTCGAATGCACCATTAGCGTTAGGGTCTGAAGAGAACAAGAGATCAAGAGAGACCTGAGGAAAGATGAAAGAAAGGGATCTAGCCAAAGACTACATAAAAAAAAGGTGTAAATCTAGCTTGAATACCGCGGGATTGTCACTCTAGTGAGCCTTTGATGGCAACTAAAATATGTGGAATTTGTTTAAAAATTGCAATAAACAAATAATTATATCAATTTTTTTAAATACGTTTTTAGCCAAAAAATTGATTCCAGTGGTCGCTGGAAATTGAGTTTTTGAGGTCGCTGATTTTAAATTTGTGGTCAAGAATAATAAGTTATAAAAAAATACTCAATGACATGGCAATACAATACATGTCTACATTATAATTTAAAATTTATTTATTTGAATACATGTCTTGATAGAATAAAACTTGAACACAAATTTTCACAAAAAGTACATTTATTTATCGAAACGCGTTTCAATAACAAAGTCGCCATCTTCAGTATTGCACGAGCTACAATAACTAAATATTGTAACCACAATAACAGTTATAGTTTAGTTATTGTAGCTCGTGTATTACTGAAGATGGCAACTTTTTCGTTGAAACACGTTTCGATAATTAAACGTACTATTTGTGAGAATCTGTATTCAAGTTTTATTCTATCAAATAAACCACCTCACAAGTCATTCGATATTTATTTATTTATTAATAAATGTCACTAAACAAAATTATAAAAAATCTTTTTGCATCTACAGAATTAATATTTTACACCCAAAAACTTCGTGCCTACCAATTTCCCCCCAAATTATAAAATATTTAAATAATTTTATTAACACATCTTGCTAGACAGTAATAATTTAAAATCCTTCGAAGTACAGTATTTTTATTCTCAAGTTAAAAATCTTAATAATTAACGAGTTACAGAATTTTTAAGTTTCGATCGTTATTGAAACTGTCGTTAGGTATTTAAGATTTTTGATTAAAATTCAGTGACCAACAAAAATCCTTAAAAACCGTTTTCGTAGCTAAATTCTCATTTTCAAGAATTTTTTCCAACAAACAACACAGTATCTCACTAGTTTAACTTTAATCTAAGTTCAATTACAAACTAAATGAGCCTCGATTCAACAAAATCTAAACCAATTTTAAGTATTTCAAGGTGAGAAGCCTCGTTTTGTACTAAATATATATTTATGGTGAGTCAGAGAGGTTGAATATTTATCCTGAAATTAGATTCTGGCACGCTTAATAGTCCTGCATATAGGTATGACTGAAATTACAATAGAAATATTAGAAAATTCCATAATGTAGGAATTTAAAAAATGCCAAAAAATACAAATTTAAACTATTTTGAATTTAGTAACTAAAAATGAAAGATTCAATTTTAAAACATATTTTCCTGTCAATTTTCCACAACTTTTTTAAAGTATCCTTAATACTTACAAAACGATAAAAATATATTTACAGTATATATGAAAATAAATTGCTATTTCGAATTATCCAACAGTTTTCTTTTTGTAAAGACAAGACTTCTGAAATGGGATCAAATAGTACACGCCTACTGTAAGAATAATAGCAGACAGCACTGTTTCTAATCTTATTTATTTATTATTATTGAACTTATTACCACAGCATGATGTCATACTAATGACTCTACATTCTTGTAATACTTGATCAATGAGCGTAAGAAATATTTAAATACAAAATTAAGCAGCCATAAAAATCAAGACAAAGACTTGAAATGGGGAACTAGTGCACCCATTTAGACATCTAACAACATCAATGAAAAAATCCAGTATAGCGACAATTTTAAATTGGAAAAACAATATTATTTCAATTATATACATCAGACTTTTAACTTTTTTAAATTCTATTTTTTACGCGTTTCGATAATTATATTCCATCTTCAGATATATCTCTCGTAAGACGGTTATTACTACGCACACAAAACTAAATATTTTAAACTGTTTTTGTTTCATATAGTTTGTATAATTGAACCTACAAATCAGCTCAAAATTTCCAGGTTTTAATTCCGCACCAACCGTCTAATTTTCTAAAAATCATCTAAAATTCTAATTTCATAACCACACCGATGAAGACAATTTTTGTTAGAAGGTCCATCATGGTAATTTTAGAAAGCTCAAGAAATCCAAAAATGTAGTTCAAATGTAGTTCTCGAACTTCAAAATTTTTACTCCAGTCTTGAACCTCGAAATATCCAAAATTTTTACTTCAATTTAATGTTACAACAGTCGGTACATGATGGAATTCCATGATAATGGAAATAATGAAATTTTGTGGAATTGAATAATTGTTTAATTATTTCCATTTTTAATTCAATCTTGAATCTAAAAAAAATCAAAAATCTTACTTCAATCTCAAACCGAAAAGAATCTAAAAATTTAACTTCAATCTCGATCGACAAAATATCACAAAATGCTTACTTCAATCTTAAACCTACAAAAATCTAAAAATTTTACTTCAATCTCAAATCTAAAAAATATCCAAAATTTTTAGTTCAAGCTCGAATCTCAAAATATCTAAAAAAATTACTTAAATCTCGAACCGAAAAGAAATTTAAAAAAATTACTTCTATCTCGAACAACAACTCAAAATCAAAAAAAAATTTACTTGAAGCTTGAATCTCAAAATATTTAAAACATGTATTTCAATATCGAACCTAAAAGAAATAAAAAATTGTACTTTTATCTCGAACAAAAACAAAAAATGCTAAAATTTTAGTTCAAGCTCGAATCTCAAAATTGTATTTCAATCTCGAACCTGAAAAAATATAAAATTTTACGTCTATCTCGAACCACAAAAAAATTCAAAAATTTTAGTTCAAAGTCGAATTTGAAAAAATCCACAAATTTTAGTTCTAACTTGATTTTCAATAAATCCGTAAATTAGAGTTCTGGCTCAATCTTCTACAAATCCAAAAATTTCGTTTAAACTCAAACCTCAACAAATCATTAAAAGTTCAAATTCAAATGTCGACAAATCTAAAGATCTTTCTTTCGTAAGCAAACTCAAAGAAAGAGGTTAATAGAAGTTGAAGAGCAAAGGCTGCTCAGTCAGTGATAAGCCTCTTATCTTATCAACTTATGGTTACAATACCCACCGGGAGGGAATATTTGGATGGATTACCCGAGATTATGAGTGTCTATTGTAATGAATTTAATTTTGTAATACTGTACATATAGTACATTCATATACATCTTAGAAAAACATATACCTATTGGACAGCCTACACTTACCGATTGCACCAACTAGCCTATATATATCTTAAGGTTAGCCTATATATAGAGTGTTCCAGTTTTAGTTTCTCACATGTACGTAGTAAAGAAAGCTGTTATTGTCGAATCAAAAAATTGATGTCGGGTTTTTGTAAGGAGGTGTATCCCCTTTGAGATACCATGAGTGCTAATAAAAACTAACCAATGTCAAGTTTGTAGTTGTCAATTGAAACAATTCAAAATGTTTCTATAAAACTAATAGAGAATGACATTTAGCGTAGACTAGATGTAATGCTTGACTATTACCAAATTGGCCTAGATACGATCAGAAAACTATAAATTAAAACAACTTTCCGACGTTTAAAGACAAGTTTACCCATATCAAAATTACATAAAATTAAATAATGAACCTAAGAAATTCCTCAAACCAATACCACTCGACCTTAAAAGAGAAATATCTAATTTTAAAAATACACATTGAGAGTTTTACCAGACGTCGATAGGCGAGATGCTGCGAAACTAATACGATTATAAGAAAGGGAAAAAATAGCAAGAGAAGGTAACATCGCTAATAAATTTAATAGAATCTGCTGCATCCAAAAGACATTGCTGAAAATATATAGGGTATACGAGTAATTTAAGATAATGAAAAAACCAAACCAATTCCCAAATAAATATGGAAGATATACTCAAGATTTTAAAGGCTCGATTAAAAGACACACCCACTTATGAAACTAGCGCTATGGGTTAGAGGAATAAGCTTTAACCTGTAAAACCTAAAATCGACAGTGTATATTTTAAGAAATATGTAAATTAGATACTGTATTAAGATTACCATACTAAAGAAGTTATTTGTTCGTTATTAATATAACTCAATATGTTTGGAATTTTAAAATTATATTATTCAAAATTAAATAGTTAGATCTTAATGAAAATAATAATAATAATAATAATAATAATAATAAATTTTCATTTGCATACACAGACCACCACCATTAATAAGAAAACACAGTGATATAGTGAAAAGTGATATAGAAAGGCTTTGGAATTTGATTCTTGAAGAATTGTTGTTTGATTTTCTGCGGACCAGATCATGTAAAAAATAAAATCACCAAGAAGATATAATACGAACTAAACAGTGCGACATTGAATAATTAAAAGTAGCCCTATCAATTAGTGACGATCCCTTGAAGAATATCAAAAGAAGGAATTCTACAAAATTAGTGAGACATAACCAAATAAGACAATTATAGACCCATAGTTATTTTTAATATTTTATACCATAAAAACTTTCTATCAAAGAGACAAAAGAAACTATACTAAAGTGATAAGACTTGATTTATTTTGAACTTAAATAACATTTAATTAACTCTTTTCCTTTAATTAACCCTTTTTTTCATTTCATTTATTCTTTATTCATTTAAGTTTTTTTTTAGCTATATGTATTTGACTTAATTTCAATCAATTAACGATCTCAATTTATGTTTGTGTTAATAATAGAGTTTGGAAAAAATCCGGCACCAAACCCGAACCCGAGATTAAGAGTGCTCTTAGAAATATATTTATTATTAGCTAATGTATGTGTGTGATAACGAATAGACTCCTATGAAAACTTCTTTTTTTTCCCTTTTTTTGTAGTCATTTATGTGTTATTTTTGTTTTATTATTAAGATAGTGGAAAACTAAAAAACAATTTTACTACAATTGAATATAGAGATATAAGTCAAAGAAAATTATTTCATTAATTCAAATTTGATTCATTGTAAGATTTGCTATATAATATTAATAACAGTTTAATTTATTGTAAAATGACACTCCAACTTGAGACTATTTATTTGTAATAAAAATATAAAAGTTAAAGTTGAACATTTCAATTTATTGTAAATTTGGCACCTCAACTTAAGGCTATTTAATGTTAGTCAAAACTAAAACATTATCAAGTTATTGTAAATTGGCACACTCCAACATAAAGTAATATTTTATCAAGTAATTGTACAACCAAAAAGTGAAAATGAATTGTGGAACCCATCTCAGAAAAAAACTAGTACATAGCCTAATTAAATAGAGTATGAACTAGTTTCGTTTGTATTATTAAAATAAGTTATTTTATTTTTGTCAATTTGCTCTTGGGTTTAGATCGTTAAACGAAATCGGTAGAGGCAATTACGTATTTTATAACAGCTTCATTCCTGATTTTTTGTGTTTTACCGGTAACTCACTAGCCAGCTTTTTTGGCGACCAATACGTTTTGTTTTAGTCCTTAGAAGCTACACTTCAGATTTTGAGAAAACATTTTAGTTTTTTCTTATAGCATCTATTCCAAATTTTGATTTATAAAAAAATGAAAAATCGGGAGATACGGTCAAAATATGTCCACAGACCAAATTTTATTAAAATCTGTTCATATTTTGGCTTTAGAGTCGACAAGCATAATTTATTACAAAACCACTATTTTAAAACTCAGAGGTCCTTAAAACCCAAGAAAACTCAACATTGATTTTTTGATAACTTTCTCTATACTACATATATCTCAGAAAGTAAAATTAAACATAAAAATACTATTCAATGCATTTTTAGCGACAAATTACATTGCACCTAGGAAGCAATAATAAAGTAGAAAATTTAAGTCAAAGACTTGAACTTGGAAATAGAGTTATTAACCCTGACATAAATACAGTATCAACATTTCCCAATATATTATTTAGTTTCTATATCAGGTCTATTAATTTGATACCATATCAGATGTAAGCTTATCAGATAGTCAGCCTTACTGACTGGCTTCTTCTTCCGCCTTGTAAACAAATCTAATACCGATATGGGGTAGACCCCCACCCTCCACAGACTAAGTATTTGATAACATTTTTGACTCATTTTAAACATTTATGTAATTAAACGTTCTAGAGTTAGCCATTTTATTTAAATTTGATATCTCCCAAATTCCTGTGTCCAGTTCATTAATTACAAAAATTTAGTGATAAATTTAAAACGAACGATTTTCAAAAGTTAAAATTTTATCAGATTGTAAGTCAGCAAACACTCATTTTGAGCAAATTATAATAATTTTCATAAATCGACTTCTGTTTTTTCAATTACAGTATTATTAAATTTCCGTTGGACAAAGAATCCGTAAAAGTTAAGACATAATTTCAAGTTAGAATTGATACCCTTATAAGCCTATACAGAACACTATTAATTTTTTAAAATTATAACAGAATATTCCCACTTTAAACAAGTTTTTCAACAGCTCTTGTTCCCCACTGCATGATATCGATCACAAAAAATAAGACCAAATTTCAAGTTTAAATTGGTACCCTTATAAGCCTATATAGAACACTATTAAATTTTTTAAATTATAACAAAATATTCCCACTTTAAACAGGTTTTTTCAACAGCCTTTGTACCCCACTGCATGACATCAATCACAAAAATTAAGACATAATTCAAGTTCGAATTGGTACCATTAAAAAGCCAATATAGAACACTATTAATTTTTTTAAATTACGTATAATGAAATATTCCAACTTTAAACAGATACTACGTCGATTTTTTCCTAGCAAATTACTACAAAACAATAAATTAAATCGAAATTCGTATATTTTAATTCTGCATATTATGGTATCAATCCTAACTCTCTAAGATAAAATTAACAAAGTATTTGTCAAAATTATAATTTCAAATCTTGAACTCTATACTTATTATCAGATTTGTTAGAACCCACAAATCACTTACACTATAATGAAAAGAGTGGTTGCTTTTCCTAAATTTACAGCTAGATCCTAGTACGATAACACCTGTTTCTTAGTATGAGTGTTGGAAAACGTTGAGAACAAATTATATTCACAGTACACATAGGAGTTAAAAACATCAGCCTCTTTCGGAAATATCACACCATAACATCATTTATCTTTTTCTTCTTGAATTTAGTTCAAAATAATACAATATTAACAAAATAAAACAAAGAGTCTTACATAGGAAACAAATCTCTGCCTAAAGCTGGCTGAAGTAATGTGAAAGTAAAGAGACATATTATTATGTATTTAGAAAGGCTATGATTTTAGGCAATTAAACTACCCCTTTCACCCCTAAATAAATTGGAAGTTAAGTTCAGGCCACTCACGTTTCTAAAGTACTATATTATAGAGTAGAATTGTTTTAACTGTACGAGTAAGGAACAATACTGAGAACAACATACTGAAGCTCAGAGAGTACATGGGAGTCGAAAACATCTGCCTCATCCGGAAATATCATTACTAACCCTTTTCTTATTGAATTTGGTTTGAAATAACATTTACAAAATATCACAAACCTGATGTAGGGAGTCTTATTTTTTTTATTAAAAGCAGTTAAAATAAAATTTCCTCCCTCCCAAAATGGGAAGATAAGTTTGCATCACTCGCACCACCGACTACAATGAACCTGTGACAAAAAATCCTTGTAAATTTTAAATCCTTTGTAAAAATCCTGAGATTCAGTAAACTTATGTAAAGGTTGGTTTGTACGATTGGACTTGGAAGTACCACGATGGTGTCTATCAACTTCTGCAATATTATGAGATTAAAAGATATATATATATAAACAATTATTCAACTTCAAAATAACTCATTAAGTTTCTAAAATATATATAGTAAGACAATATTGAAAAAAATAGGGAGGAAAATTTGTCTTAAAAAAGAAGTGACTTCAACTTCATTGCACCCAGATGTCGGGTTAATATTAAATATTAAACCTGACTGACACCAAGCTGGGATTTCAAAGTCTAAGTTGATTGCTTTTCATGAATAGCAAATGTTGTTGCATCAGTATTCAAAAACTAGGAGCAAATGTTATGTAGATTCAGTCAATTAAAACCATCAAAGATGGAATGTGATATTTTGTAACATGGAAACTGAATATTAAAAGTATTAAAAGTGTAATATAGTTTCGTAAAACTTTAAAACAATTGAGTAGGGATGCATAACACCGATAAGCTGAAAAAAATAATAACAGTTAGACTTTTGGCATGTACTGTTAATTTTAAATCAGATAAATTAGTAACTTGTTAGTACATTTTTTTTTTTTTTTTTTTTTTTTGTTATATTGATTTATATGAAATTTGATTTCATAATAGATTATTAAATGGTGTATTTTATTAGGTATTACTATGATTGTTTAGCTGTGGAACTGTTTGTATCTAAATTAGTAATTATATATATATATATATATATATATATATATATATATATATATATATATATATATAATTTTCTTCATGCAGTCACAGTAATGCCGCAAAATATTAAATCAATTAAATACGTAAGACCATACTTTTAAGATTAGAGATGTGTACTGAACCAGTTGTCACTTACTGGATAAAGATGACTAATATTCCACAAATAAATTTAAAAATTATAATGTATTTTCTGGAATAAACTAAAAATTATATAATATTAAGGGGTAAGTAAATGAACGGATTTATTTATAGGTAATTTTAAAGACTAAAAAAGTTATATGGAAGTGCATCTTATATAGAATAATATTCTTACTAGATCCTTTTATCCCCAGGATTACTTATAACTATGAAGTAAGGTTATATCAACTGATGTAATCTTGCAAACCAAAGTATTACTGTTATTGTTATACACGACTTTTCACATCCCCATGATGACATTTGAGAATTACTGTAAGTGGACTTTGCGGATGAGTTATTTCCTTAACAACAATTTCCTGGATTTTAGAATGTCCTTACATACATCAAGACAGATATTATTAATCATGTCAAAACATTTTCATATATCACAGGAATTTGAAATATACAACCAAGATTTAATTATATTAATTTTGAGGAAAATTCTTCAGAAGATTTAAGGGGTGGTTAATAAAAGACGTAGCAGAATAAATTACAAAATAGATGTGAAATATATAAAAGTTCAAAGACATTTTAGGCTAAGACATGTTTTCCAAATGGGCAGCAATAGAGGAGCTAAGAAAATAATGAAGTAGAAACTGGTGGGTAAAAGAAACAAGGGAAAGCTTAGAAAATGGTAGATGGGCGACGTTGAGAAGGATTGTTAGAAATTAAAAGAGAATGGGTGGCAACAGAACAAAATGGAGAACAGTTATCGAGAAGGCCAAAACTAAGAATTTCAGCCTTCACGTTATTTTTTGTTTCTACATCTTCTTTATCAAAAAGATCTGGTAAATAAATTAATATTATTACTACTTAAAATTATACTGTGTGGGATGGCTCAATTGGTTAAGACACACAAATAAGATAACACATTTTACATTTATAAACTGTCAAAAAGTTGTGCAGATTCAAACCCAGTTATTGGGTGTTTCTGTAAGATATACTATTCTCCGCCTTCATTAGTTTAACAATCATAACGTAAAGACATTAATTAATAATAAGTATGATGGTAGTCCCCAGAAAATACTCAGAAAAAAATGAAATGTCAAAATACTATACAGGTTACAAATATAACAAATCTAATTGCATTGAGTACAATTCCTAGCTTTGTCCTAATATTTTTTTTTTAGTTGATATGTTTCAGAGTAATTCTCAAAACTTCCCTTATACTGGACTTGTCCACAAGCATCATAATACTTGTATGACCCCTTATTATGACTAACCCCTATCCTATAATTGGGTCTTGTCCATACATGGTTTTTACATGAGTTATCAGTTATAATTTTTTATTTTCTTTGAAGAGTTTTATATTTGTAAACATTACACCTACTTTGTTATTTATTTGCTTATTTACACAGTTTTGTCTACAAAGTTTAACTTAAGAGTGTGCAGTACCAGGACAAATCTGACCCAAATAGTTGTCCACAATCTTATCAAAATGTAAAGATTTATACTGTAATTTTGTAGTAATTAAAAAAAAAATTGTTTTTTGTAAGATGTGTGATTTCAGTCTGTCTTTTTTATTCATAAGGCCTAATATATTCTGTAAGTTTTTATTTTTTATCCATTTTGAATTATACATGGTGCATTAAACCCATCCAACATTTTACTTCACCAATACAATTTTCATTGTAATTGTATATTCTTCAATATGATTTATTCTTAAAACTATTGTTAGTGTTCATACTATACAGGAAGTTTAAATAATGGAAGTTAAACTGAAAAAATATTATAACGAAACTCAGATGTTCATGATGATAGAAGTTCTAAAAGAAATATATCTTATAATTAATTTGTAACAAAACTATTCATTACAATGTTCTGTTCCAGCTGCAATCTCCGTGTTTATCGCCGGATGTTGGTTAGGATGGCCATCTCCAGCAGTCAAGATGATAACTACAGGCCAAACACATATCCACATAGATGCTGATCAGATTTCCTGGGTTGTGTCTCTCATGGATTTTGGCAATGTTCTCAGCCCTATCCCATCAGGCTACATGTCTAATTATTTTGGAAGAAAAAACACTATAATATCAACAGCATTCCTTTATCTTCTTACATGGTTTCTGACAATATTTGGTCCTTCAGCACCGTACCTTTATGCAGCACGTATTGGAGCAGGTATTGGTAAAGGTATAGCATTCACAGTTGTACCAATGTTTCTCGGTGAAATTGCTGGAGTTAAAGTACGAGGAGCAATCAGTACAATTTTTACAGGACTTTTATACGGTGGTACTATGTTTGAGTACGGCTTGGGTCCTTTTGTTTCTTATCAAACACTTAATATCGCCTCGGGGATTGTCCCTTTAATATTCTTCGGTACATTTTTCAGAATGCCAGAATCACCATATTTTCTACTGATGAAAAATAAATATAAAGAAGCACGTAAATCTTTGTGTTGGTATCGTAAAACTCATTTTGATGATGAAGTTTCTATCCAAGAACTAGAAGAAATGAAATCAACCGTACAAAAAGAAATGGAAGAAAAGGGCAGTTTTAAAGACCTAATTAAAACTCCTGGTAATCGTAAAGCATTACTCATTGTTATGTTTTTATCCAGTTTCCAAAGACTAGGCGGTGTTTCTCCACTTTTGGCATATACTGTTGTCACACTACCTGCTACTGGTGGATACTTTGGACCAGATATTTACATGCTGATATTTGGAAGCACTCTTGTTATAGGTAACTTCATAGGAACTCCATTAATAGATAGACTTGGAAGAAAACCATTGTTACTTATATCGTGTGCAGGTTGTGCAACAATGACTGGTATTAGTGGTGTTTTCTACTGGCTTGCAAGAGAAGAAGATATGTCATCATACAACTGGGTACCGTATGTTTGTTTTGTTACTTACGCCATTACATATTCATTAGGTATAGGTGTTATACCTTCGACATTTGTCGGTGAATTGTTCCCAACTAACGTGAAGAGTTATGCTTCTTCAATTGGTGCAATCTTCTTTGCCATTGCATCATTTGCTATTAATAAGATATATTTAGGTGTTAAACAATCATGGGGTGTCCATTATATGTTTGCTTTGTTTACACTGTGCAGCACAATCAGTGTTGTGTTTACTATAATTGTTGTGTTTGAAACAAAAGGGAAATCATTCAATGAAATACAAAGGGAACTGAATACTACAAAACAAGAAAAACTGGCTCTATCTGGATAGTGATACGAGTTTGGTTAATGACTGTATTGATGTTGATGTTTATTTCACAGGTACTACTTACCAACATTATTAAATTGTTGCATAATTTAAAAAAAGTAATTATTCATTTTCACCTGATAATAAAATAAAATAAAACTATACTCTGTGGTGCAATAGCCGTGAAGAGCCTAGGCTTGTTAAACAGTTTGTTAGACATGTGTGGTTAGCTCACAGAAATGTCTGTCGCTGTTATTCTAGTCTTCGCAAACAGAGTTTGCTTCAGATCGGTTATAACTTCCCAATTTTTTTTTCACAAAGCTGGTTCATCTCCGTATGTTTAAGCCCCCACAGGAATTGAACTTGGAATCTCTCACTCCTGAAGTGATAACACTAACCACTAGATCAGCCAAAGGTTCTGATAATTAAAATATTTCTAAAAAGTACAAATCAATAAAAAAAATACTTCAATTTAAAGTATTTTCTCTAGATAAAACAAATAATAAAAGTGAGCCAGAACAAGGTTTTCAGTTTTATGGATAGCTGTACACATAGAATCATAACAATTTAATTCCTTACAATATGAATTATTCCATTATTTATGTCTGTATACCTATGTTGTTCACCCTGTTATAGTGTATGTTTAACTATATTTATTATTATTACTTTTTAGAAAGAGGAGGTGGGTAATCTTGCTCCATTATTTGGTATGTACTGTTATATATAATTGTATGACCACGAATGTAACAATGTAAAAAAATTAGAGCTTAACAACTTAAATATATGATAAATATTATAAGTTTTGTTCTATCTACATTTATTGTTAATCTTGTACTGTTGTAAATATAGGCATAGTGTTAAAGAGTTTACTACATACATATTTCCAAGTTTATTAAAATCGACATATAAATCAAAATGGTAAATTAATTAACCTGTGTCCACACCATAACGCCATTATGTTGTAAATAAATAAAAATGTAATAATTGTCAACACAATGAAAGTTTATTGTTTTACAAGTTTTACTAATGATCTAAACATATTTATTTATATTTTGTATAATTTTGTATTATTGTAAATAAAACAAATTTTTTATAACAATGTGAAATTTTTTATAAAAAAACCTTTGCTCCTATAATACAAACAAATACGTCATATTGGAAAGTGGTGGTTAAATTTTTAAATTCAAATACACCATTTTATTACAGACGAAAATGTAAGTAAGGTTCCCCATTTTAAGTTTTAGACATCCTAATGGTGGTCCAGTTAAAAAAGAAATCCTGTATATCCATGTACGACATACAGTTAATTTACAATATTTTAGCAGTAACATCCAAATTGACATTTTAAGGAAAGAATAGGTTTTGTTTGAGAAAGTCTGTGATAGAACGTAAATATTGATGTGATTTAAAGTACTAGACACAGAAATAGAAAATGTAGCAAGTGTTCAAGTGTGGTTCTGTAATAATCTAATCTACTAAACTGAGTAATTGCTTCAATAAATCAGTAAATAATACATTTATTGAGATATGATTAAAAAAACTTGAAAGATGCAACATTTGTGCACACAGTGTAATGAAATAATGATAATTATCAGTTTTTAATCAAACCTCAACTAAATTTCTCTTATCTTTTATTCCCTATATGAATGGAATTGAGCTAGCTCTATGTTTCACCTTTTTATTCCCCCCCCCCCCTTTCTTTTCTTGCTTTACTGTGTGTTCCATCTCAGTTTTATGTGATCGTCCTCAGCTGGTTTTTCTTCCTAAGCTTTTCTTGTGATTCTTCTTTCTGCCATTCTATTAAACTCCACATACTATTTTAATTATTCTGTCTAGGCCCTCAATTATGAAATCCAGCTCATATTTTATTCTGTACATTCCTGTTTTGATTGCCACTTTCTATCTTAGTAATATTTACCCATGCAACACATTTTCCTTAATATCTTGGAGATTTATTAGGTTAAAATTTCATTCTCACAAACTATAAAGAATAAAAAAAATTCTTCTAAGTAGTTCATTTAAAGTTCAAAAATTATATTTTACCATAAAATTGAAAAATCAAAATGAATCTAACGCCAGACTTTTTAGTCCAAGTAAAAGTAGCAATTCAAACCCGGTGAATGTTAACCAATTTCAAAGTTTTTTTTAAATCTTTTCATCTTGGAGCATATATCAAAGTTAAAAATATGACAAGTTTGTATTCCCCTTCTATTTTTTAAAAATAAAAACTTTTATAAAATATATGTCTTTTAAGCAGTTTTATCAAATAATTTTTAAAGAAATACAGTACTTTTATCATTGAAATAGGTTAAAGTGGATTCAAAATAACATATTATTAATTGTTGTTTCATTCGTAAAAACATTGATAACATTGTTTAAAAACAAAGATAAGACACACGGAGCATACACACTAGGCTGTTTTCTTGTATATGATATAGATATGTAACTGTATTGTATTCAAGGAACCTTATTTTTTTAACCTGTAGTTTCGCATTGATTTAGGTCATAAATTTGCACATTTCATTAAAATTAATCGTTATCTCTTCGGGTAATTTTGAAATATTTTTACTATCTAACTCCATGAAAGCAACATGAGTTACATGTTCGTTAACTAAAATTCTTTACCAAATGAAAAACCAAAACTAGATTTTCCACAATAAATCACTAAACACTTTATTTAAGACGACTTTTGGTACTATGTGATCATAGTCAGTTGTTCACAGAGAATGAAATATTGTTTTGTTATAAATCAAGTGTTTGATGTTGAAAAATACACTTTCTTTCATTTGGTGATTAAAATTTACATAAGTGTTAATAATTTAAAAGAGACTTTTTTACACTGGTACCACCAAATTGATTTCGATGTATATTTTGAACAAAATTAGACAAACAGTTTTTGAAAAATCATTAAGATGAACGTATATGCATTTTTAAAATAAAGACAACAATTGACAACAAAGAAACCTTAAAAGGATACATGCACTAAAATCTCAATTGATTTGCTTTCTATCACAATACTTTCAATATAAAATTAGGAAGTAAAGGATTTCACAATAGACTGCAGGGACATCTGCAGCATTGTGGCCGAGAGCAAACCATTGTGGGGATGTAATAACATTCTATTATATCTAAATGAAATTCTCAGAGTAAATGTTTAACACTTGTATTACAACACACAATAGCATTCTATGTAACCATGTTACATGTTTGACAATTAAAACACCTGCAGGTTAACTCCTCGGTTGCATAATTTAACTAAATAATTTAGATTATGACCACATCAAACAAATCTATTTATATTCAATGAACAGTATAGATTTAATTTTATTACAATGTATGTTTTGTAACATACTAACATTTTAATCAACATTTTTATACACAACAGATGTTCACAGCAAAAATAAAAATAAAATAATAATAACAGAGACAACCAAGAAGGCAGTATTAACTCAAAATTGGCTTTCACGTTTATTTGTTCAATGTAAAGCACAAAAATAACCGCAATGACGGCAACAATTATTTTAAATTCAATGTCATACAAACAATATTTGAAAAATTAAACTTAAATCCTATTCATCGGTCATTGTATTTACATAAGCGTAGGGGCTACAAAATTAAAACTAAGACTTGTAAATTTATATGATTGATACCCAAACAGAAACTGAGAACAATCCAGCAAAATACAACAAATTGATGGATAATTTAACTGTTGTTTTGTTGTTGATATATATATTGAGTAGATCTACTTAAACACTCTAAATTAGATACAAAACTGTAGCGTTTAAGTTTACACGTAAAAAATAAAAACAAGTTAATGCCAAATCTACCAACCTTCAAAAGATAAATTTATATTAATATATTTTTGTAATCAATTCAAGGTCGAATTACAAAGAGATTTGAGGTCAAATGCCAAGACAAGAAAACCGATGTTTTGCTAGTAATACACATAAAATAAAATCACTGTACCTTGAAATTTGGAAGTATCTGACCCTCTAAAAAAAAGCAAATAAATTTATTTAAAAATAATAATGAAAATTACAATAAAAAATTTTACAATCTACCCAAGTGAAAATAATAAAATTCTGAAATGTAAAAATTTATAACAAATCAAAATGTTGAGCTGATTAAATTTAGGTCAAACACCATAATCACAACTACAGAAAGCCAAATAAAGAATATCGGTTAAACTGAAAGCAGATAAATTACAGGCACGTGATGTTATTTTCCAAACAAGTGAGGCAGAACCTTTGCCTGTGATTTTTGTGTGGCATTTTTAATTTAACTGATTCACAAACCAACAATGGAGGAGTTTTTATTAATATGAAACAAGTGATCCCTAAACCACGAATAAAACACTAACACAATAAACGCATTGATTTACTGAAATATCCATAAGAGTTTATTAAACTTTCTAACATTAATTGTGTTAGTGTTTTACGAGTATTTGTGCTTGGGGAATCACTTCTTTCATATTGTTAGTAACCAACAGGTTCATTGGATGTTGTATGAGTCTTTATTAAAATGAGGAAGAATATAATGAATTGTACAGTCTAAATGCCAATTTTAAGTAAATTCCAACTAAAATTGAAACTATTTTAAGCTAATATTAATATAGTTTTTGGCAAATTCCCATAGATAAAATTAACCAATTTAAAAATATTTTTACTCGTAGTGGTGTAATATTTTCAAATATAGTTTTAAAATATAAACTGTATAAAAATATACAGATTGTAATTCTGCACCTAATTAGCTTATATCAACCACAACTTTCCACAATAGCTAAAATTGAAATATTGGAGTTTGATTTCCTAAATTTTAAACTTAAATAGTGAAATTTATATAATTCACAAAACAAATACCTTATAAAAACTAAACGATGTTACAAAACATATTAATATCACAATCACATTATGATAAATGGCAGACATTTAAGTTTCAGTTTTTAAATGGCTGACTATACAACTACCACACAACCAATTCTTCCTACTAAAAAGAAGTTCAGTTTAAGTTACATTCAGTGAGACACAACTGTGTGCCAAGTCAATTTTATTTCTAATTTTTAAATTAAGCAGTTACAAATTTATTTAGGATTAATTCTATTATTTTTTTATTATTAAAAAACAAATCTTGATAATATTGGATACACATTTTAAAGGTGCACTATTTATTGTAGAGCCTTTAGGTGAAAAGTTTAGTCAGAAAAACTATTTAAAACAGCCTATTTTTTAAATTGACTAATTAACAAGGTAATGACATAAAAAGATGATACGCCTTTTACAAAGTCCGTGGTATAAAAAAGTAGCCTTTATAAAACTTTAAACATGCCTTTCACAAAAGTATGCGGGTTTATAAAAAGATATACATGACTTTACTAAAAAGTATAAATGCTTTTGACAAAGTCTACAACTTTATAAAAAGGTAGACATGCTTTTGACAACGTTCTTGCCTTTGACAAATTAGAAGAAAATCAAATGATAAGGAGCAGTTACAACATGTTTATGTACGAACCAATTTTCTTAAGTAATCTAAAAATTCTCCCCCCCCCCCCCCAATGATAGTTATTTTAATATTTTTAGCAAAGACATCATAAATCGTGTTAACAGTTTTTGATAAATAAGTGGTGACATACTACAATATTTTAAGGAATACTCGGGGAGACCAAAAATTGCAAATATTTAGGAAAATCTCAACATCAATTTTTCGCTCATAAAAATATTCCCTCTCCATATATGAGAGTAAAAGCCGTGGAATTTCATTGCCAAATCGTTTTAAAGAAATTTATAAACAACAAGATAACACAAGACTAAACGTATTATAGGTGTCAGGTAAATATCAGGTGATTTTACCAAAATGGTAATATTAACAAAAAAGTTATGCACCTTGGTTAGAAATAATAAACGTATTAGAAGAATGTAAACTTCTTGATAAAAGCCATAACCTCAAATTACACAAATTTATAAACAAGACAAATTGATGTGCCTGCCAACCCACATGGATTAAGATACTAATTTTAGCTTATAATATACACATATTACTTTTGTTAGTGCTGTAATGGTTTTATCAATAAACACAGCCATGTATAAATTTCAATTAAAAGTCTGTCTGTATCAGTCTAAACAATTAAACTTTTGTACATGTCAGTTTGAGTTGCCTGGTCTGTATATAATAAAGTATTCATAATAATAATTAAGAGCAGTTTTAAAGGAAACAATATAATTAAAGTTTATAAATTACGTAAATATCAAAAT
This sequence comes from Aphrophora alni, assembly GCA_963513935.1. Lineage (NCBI taxonomy): Eukaryota > Metazoa > Arthropoda > Insecta > Hemiptera > Aphrophoridae > Aphrophora > Aphrophora alni. The sequence goes on along the minus strand of OY740769.1, from coordinate 96,296,830 downwards.
AATCCAGAAGGCGGCCAAATTTTACTTGTGGGCTAGAACAATGGTTTGGATAAAATATTCCTGCCTGAATTTAAAATGTTCACATTTAGATCAAACTGGATTTTTTTTAATATGGTGAACAACATGTTTTTTGGGACATTAGAATCAAGAAAATAGAAATTTTGTTTTAGTATTATGAAAGATACCTTCAAATTTAGAACTATCAAACAAATATTTTGTTTAATGCCTAGCGATATGGCAAACATATACCAATACAACAAATTTGATTGTAATTGATCCATATTTTTGGTTTGTAATGGACTGGACAGACGACAGATAGATGCAGATGACAGATAGACGTCATTTCAAAAACTATTTTTGTGGATATAGACGACTTCAAACGGATATTTCTGGGGATTAGACATAGGTTATGTTTGTAAACGTTCAAAACAATACATACATCCTATATCCCCAAGCCAAAATAATTTAAACAAACACTATCTAACAGGGAAAAGATGGCTAAAGTGTTTCGGGAATGCAAGGGAGTTTTGCTGACTGAATTTATGGAGCCACGCACAACAATAGCAGATATTCATTGAGAAACTCTGAAAAAGCTTTGAAAGTCAATTAAATACAAGCAATGGGGATTATTCAGACAGGGAGTTGTTCTTCTGGATGCCAATGTTCGCCCCCATACTGCAGACCATGTGGGTATTTTGTTTTATCAATTCAAGTAAGACATGTTTTACCACCAAACATACCTTCTCTGATTTGACACCAGGTTATTACCACCTCTATGCAAAGATGAAAGCCTGGCTTCCTTTTTAACATTGTGAAACAAATGAAGAGGTGATGAATGAAGATAATTTCTGGCTGAGTTCTTTGGAGACTGAGTTCTTTAGAGGCAGAGTTCTTTGACAAAGGAATATAAAAGCTGGTGCCAATGTACGATAAGTGTCTAAATGTAGATTATGAAGATGATTTAAAAATAATGTAGATATGTATGCAAATTGTATCTATAATAAAAGTTGGTATTTAATTTCATAATAATTGGTATTTATTTATTTTATTTCGGAAGTTAACTTCTTAACAGCCTCATATAAGGTGGTAGACTCCATAAATATATCACATCACTTGATCAATAAAATACATTCAAAAAATTATTATTTTTATAATTAATTAATGCCCTGCCCACATGATGTATTTAAAAATATGAATCTATGAAATTTAAAATGCCAGGTTGTTTTCAACTTAGAAATCCCTTCCCGACCGATTTAAAACAAAGACAAAAAAAATACTCTACAAAAACTTATAAAATTTGTTAAATCTTAGCAACAAAACATTTATCAGAAGAAACATCAAACTTGACAATTCAGGTTTGTGTATCTAGGTAAAAAAAAGTGTGATACAAAGTTTTACTTCAAAATTGGTTTTTAACATTTCAAAAATAGAACACTGTTTTTATTATACTCTGAAAGTATACAACTGGTTAACATAAACTGATATTAGTACATTTCTTTTATATCCTCTGTTCTGGCCTTCATCTCGATATTAACATGTACAGATCACTACCCAGACAAAAATAATCTATGAAAAACAAACGAAACTACCAGACAAAGTTTTATACGTTCGCGATATTGAAATTTTCTGAAATTCAAGGAAATTTCACCTTTACGAGCATTTACAGTATTAATTGCTCTTCCTTGTTTTACTAACTTAAATGTTTTTATGAACTACTTTTTTTTTTTTTTTTAACTCCCTCAATTTACTGATTTTATTTTCTCAAAGAAACAAATAAGATCTTTGAAATTTGTATATATTGAGAACATACTAAGAAAACAACCATTGGATGGAATAAATCCTAAGATTAGACGTTATGAAATTATAAAAGTTAGAAATATACTGTAACATTCAACTTTGGTAATTTTAAAATGAGGAAGTACTGTAATTATTTCAGAAGCTCATTTTAGTGAGTATGGACTTTGCAATCCTGAGGAAATCAAGCTGGATCTACACATTTTCCCACTTATTCTTGGGTTATTCCCTTTATTTCATCTACCATATCAGATCTTCCTTGACCATTTCTAGTTTTCTTTTGACCTTGATGCCATTAGAGTATTCAAGGGCTAGATGTCTTTATTTTTTCAGATAAAAAAGGGGGAATCTAGATCACTTGCGTATGAAAACTAACTTTTTTGCTGTGTTATAGCTAGATTTTATCACAGTATTTCCGCATAATACCACACCAAAGTTGGATTTTTACAACATTTCAATCTTTTAATCATGTTAAAACATTTACTCTTAACAGTAAGTGTCATTTCACCCAATGACCATTTCTTTACACACAAAAAAGTTCATGGAATAATCCTAAAATAAATAGAATGCAATTTTTAATATTTATTTCAGCAACACAATTTGTTAATTTTAAGAAAATTATGAATTTTAAAACATGTGTAGTTATTAAACTTGTTACTAAACTAATTTTATAAATTTAAACTCTCCATTACATGTCAAAACTCAAAATATTTATTTGATATTCTTACAACCCAATCATTTGTTGCTTCCTACATCCCAGTTGTTAGACCTCTGCTGCAAATTTTATAAATATCACATTTCCATAGAATGAAGCCCACAAGGAGTGATTGCATAATGTTGTTATCTGAGATAACATTCAAACTTTAGGATTGTTTTGTTTTAAACCTCAACCATTGAATGAATGAATCTCATTCAGATGTGTATTAGATTACAAAGCTCAACAAATACTAAGCTTAAAATGGAAACGTCTTTAAGAAACTTTTAAGCTTCAGTATGGTAATTAAACCAATTGAACCGTTTAAACAGCTTTTACTGAAACTAAACTCTTCCTATGTTAGTTTGAATTAATTCTACTTAGAATTTATATTTCCAACCAGTATAAAGTGAAACTTTAGGATACATGGTATTAGCAGATAACTGACCCATGAAGCAGTCAGTTTTATCACTTTTGTTATCGAAACCTAAAGTTTAACTGAGGGGTATTTGTTCATAAATATTGAAACTATAACATGTAGACAACACAAATTATAATTGTTAATATTATTTAATGAGATTTATATATAAACAGTAGGGGGAAACTACTTTAATCTGAAATGGTTGAAAACCAACAATGATTGCACTAATTTTATGTTCTCTATATATTTTTTAATTAACATTTTCTTCAAAATTTTCATTTTTAAAACATAAATCTACAATTTAAAAAAGATTTTGATTTATAAATTGACCTAAAGTACTTAGTATAACTTCATGTTAAATGAAAAGCAATCAAAATATTTTGTAAATTGTACAATTTTATTGAGTCTCACCCACAATGGTGTCGCCAGTTAAGGCAGCTTAACATTACAAAATATTATGTTTTAGTTTAATTTGTTTAAAGATTTTATGTGGTTGAAGACAATTTTCTTGGCACTGTAACACCAAGTGCCACATCGTTTTGCTGGCAAAGGATAATAGATTTTGAAAATGTGTGTTTTTTACACTCAACACACACACACACAGCTGAAAAATTTATGATGGGAGATGATATTCGTTGAGTAATTTTTGACAAAATCACTTTTAGGCTAGTGATGAAAATAGGAGGTGGGTGTAAAATGATTATCTGAAGAATGGGTGGTTTAATTGACTACAAATTTTTCACTTTAGTGCAGAGTAGGTGTGTCATGGGTTGGTTATAGTTTGGTCAATATTGTTTCTATAGGAGAGATGAAAATAGGAATATTTTTACTCAAGAAACCTCAAAACTAATATATATATATATCTTTTAACTCACCATCAATTATTAGACTCATTACCAACTTATCTAAAGTTAAACAGCAATACAAGCTTTTCCACAAATTTAAATAAGCACTTAAGATTGTATTTTGTTTCAAATATCTTGAGATTCTTTTAAAATCTACAAATTTATGTTGGGTAAAATCACTAAAAGTTGTATTTAAAAATGTATTATATGCTTCAATTATACCAATAACAATTTTTTTCTCCATAATTTGTAGATTAAATTTAATAAAATATTTAAACATGCTACTCAAAATGCAAGATTTAGTATAAAATCGTTATCATTCATTAAAGAAAGAACTGTTGAGTTTTGACACCACTTTATTTTGCAAAAATATAACGCAATGTGTTCAACTAACAATCTCTCAACTGCCTTTCCTTTGCCAAGCCAATTTTTACATCATTATGTAACAAGATACCATTGTGTTGAAATCCCATAACAGTAACAACTTCCCTGAACAGTCTATGTGTTGAAAAATTGAAGAGAAATGGACGAAATTAACTTCATTTCACATGCAGCTGTATAAGAATAATTGGTAAAAAAAATAATAATAGACCTATACTGCTATTATTAAAAGTTTGATTAATCAAATATGACCTTCACTGAGGACATATTCATGGTGCAAGCAAAGCTAGTTTAGTTTCTTTAAAACAAGAACGTACATGATTAATTTTCATTTTCCGATTGACAAGTAGTCTACCAAAATGACATTTTGGTGAGTTAAATTTTGGGGAATGGTAAGTGAGAAAGAATAAGTAATGTTTTTGAACCTTTTATTAAATTTGAAAACTAGAAAAATTATAATCTTATAAATAAAACAAAAAATAATAGAACAATTTATCATTAGATTACAGAAGCAATGGAACCTGGTTGGGAAATCACTGTCATCTGTTAGATACTTAAAAACAATTTGATTGAGATATATCACAAATACAACTTCTACATATAAATTGCCACATAAAACAATAGCAATATTTTTAAAAGTAAAATTGTTTATGTCAGTGTCAGTTGACCACAACAATGAAAAATTATATCTTTTCAGAATCTACAACAAGCAAGTCAAATAGTTTTACGATAAATAAAAGATAAGTGTTGAATTTACAAATTTTATCCTTTATAATTACACACGCATACTGAAAGCCAGAATGTTTGTAAAATAAACGAGAAATGATCATTAAAATGAAGTAATAATGCTGAGTAAGTGCAATAAAGCAACTCCAAATGTAAGTTAAGTTTCCTTTGAATCACCTTTTATTCTGTAAAAGGTTGTTAAAGAGCTTTTTGTATATTAAAGTCCTGTTGCCTAGCAACGTGGAACTGTCACAGCTGCGGCTCAGTTGTTACAAATTTAATGATGCTATAGAAATGTAATAATTATACAAGTTTGCTTCTTCTCTATATTTTATGGATATGAACATTTATTAAATGTAGGGTCATGAACGAAATGAAAAGAATTCAAACAACAAACATATTATTTTCGTATTTAGTTAAGTATTTAAGCGAATTATTATCTATAATAATAAAAAGTATTTGTTAGTTATTGGTTAGAAATAGAGCAGCCAAAAACAAATATATGTCTTTAGAAAAAATGTATAACTTTAGAAAAATATATGTCCACCTTTTCACGTATGTCCATGTTTCCTATCTGGCTTTCAGATTGATTGATAGCAAACAACTTTGTACACTTATAATATTACGCTGGCTGAATCTTTTTCATTGGAATTTTATAATAATTTTACTCCCACCTCAACTTTAAAATAATTCATTTAGTTTGTATCAAACAATTCAACATTCGAAAGTTATGACACTGTGCATAATTATCAAAATGAATAAACAAATTAGTTTGATTAGAGTAATAAACGAAAGTCCTTGATTCATAGTATCATCAAATATACAATACATTTTCAATTTTCTCAAATTTTAAAAGCAATATAAAGAAAGAAGTACTAGAACATTTTACAAAATGTTATTCGACCTCTATTTTGAAAGAATGAAAGGTGGATTATAATGTTTCTACTTACGTCATTGCTATCTTTGTTTTACATCCTTAGGCCTTTATTCAATAAAATTAATTCATCTTGATTAAATTCGTTATTACTCCAATTATGCCACAAGTCAGGCTTAATATTTATTTATAAACTGTAACTGTTTATAATCATGAGTGTAGCTTATGCATCACTGAAGATGGCAACATTGTTATTGAAATGTGTTTGATGTAATAAATATATTTGTAATTGTGTTCAAGGTAAAAAAAAATCTTTTAAACGCATCACAAGTCAAGCACAATATATATTTTGTTACATCTAAGAACATTTTAGATGGGGATTTTTCATATTACAATTTAGGTGTATCAATGTTGTTTTATTTTACACTTCTAGACTGTAAGTGTGGGATTGTGCGTGTACATATGTGTGAGTTTAATATTAGGGATTGTGACTGCTTACAACTGGAAGTTATCTGAATGGTTTGATCTCAATGATAGGACTATTGTACAGTAAAGCCATCTATCTGTGCGCGCGAACCCTTCGCTACTACCTTGGCAGAAAACATACTGATGGAGAGCCTATGGGCATTGTTTGCTCCTTTCCGCCCGACCCGACACTAATTTTGTGCTGTGTTATTATGCCATACTAAAAGGGATGTTTATAAAGGCAATGTAAATATGTATCAGACTATGTTTTACAGTATTATGAAATAATAAATGTACCAAATCATATTAGCAAGTCTTTCATTATGATAAATATAAATACAAATTATAATTATAAAATATTTAAATGGATATGTACTATCAAAAAAAAATGTATGTGTGACAACAACCTAAATTAAAACGACACACGTTATTCAAGAATTAAATGTATATTTTGTAAATAAATGTAAGTTATATTAATAGACTTTGTTTTTAACAATTAAAATAAACATACATTTAAATAAGAAATATTCAGGTGTGGCTACAACAACCTAAATTAAAACGTAACACGTTAGTCAAGAATTAACCCTAGATTACTACTCTTAGTTCATTGTGATCTACTACTCTTACGTGATCACTATTCATTCGTAAATTTGACTACTTTCTGTTTTTATTTTTATTGTTTTTTTTAACTTTACTTTAGTGTTGACTATTTTTTTATATTAAATCCTTTATTGTTTTTAAGTGTTTTTAAAAAATTTTAACAATAAACTCCTACATATTTTAACTGTAAATATATGTCTTTTAATACCACTACAAGTACGTTTTAAAAAAATTATAATTCTTGGAAAAAAATCGAAAAAAAATATAAATATTATTTTATTGGAAAAATTAATCGGATATTTATAAAATACATCATTTATAAGTGTTTAATTTATATAAAAATAGAAAAATGATTTACAATAAGTTCATTAGGTAGAATGCCAAAAATGCCAAAATTAGAGTCATGTCTTCACTGAGAATCACATTCCTTGCAGTGAATAATATACACTTAGTAGCTAAATCAAACACTTTGAACTCTAAAATCACGGGCCCTGGCAATTGGAATCGTTGTAGCTTTATTGTCAGCTTCTTGTTTCATAAATGTGTAAACATTTGAAATTATTTCTCTACTTTGACTATTAACTACACGACCTTTTAACTTAGACTGTATTTCATTTTCCATTGTACATAAATGACGATGAAAACTAAAAAATATACACTTACTTAAACTATATATATATATATATATATATATATATATATATATATATATATATATATTTAAAAAAATAATAAAAATAAAAACAGAATGTAGTAAAATTTATGAATGAATAGTGATCACGTAACAATGAACTAAGAGTAGTAATCTAGGGTTAAGATGTAACAAAACAAAATGGGTCAGGTAGCCCAGCAGATGGACGGTGAAAGTGAGGGTCTATAAATCTATCACCGGCAACGAAGGTTTCGACTGAAAACCCTATGTTTTTAGAAAAGAGCCCCCGCACCCCCTCTCGCCTTTCAACCCAACCACCAGCCTGCGCGCACAGATAGACGGCTTTACTATACTATAGGTAGTTCCTAATAAGAATCACATATAACTGGATTGTAAGTTTAATAGTTAATATTTTGTTTAAATAGTAAAGGTGGTTCGTTTTCTTCTATATTTTTATGTATTTATAATTTTATTTTTAGTAAATTTTATTTTATTAAAAAAATATATTAATTAATTTTATAATTTGTTAATGGAGCAGGCCTCCCTGACTGAATTTCTTCAATTTTGTATTTTTCTTTGGAGGAAATTCCCAAAGAACATAACCTAAAAGATTCCTATTTATTTCCACCCAAAGTTATATATTTGTATTTGTATTGTACGATTTTGTGGTGGAATACAAATTTATTATTATTATTTTATTATGTCTCTAACATACTAGCATAAGAACAAATATAAAAAGGTAAGAAACACTGATAAATATTTCAATATATTACTTTTTTTTTAATAGTGTAAAAATATAAAGTTTTATATATAAAGTATATATTTAGTAGTATTTCTAATCTATTACCTTTTTTACACATTTATTATTATGTTTATTAAATCAACAGTAATACTTTGGCACTTCAAGATATAAAGATGTTAGCATAAGAATATGTGTACACTTTAGCTGTACAAAGTAAGTGCAGAGTTGGATATGAAACGGGAACATGTTGCTGTCAAATTTGCCTTGGCCATCATTACAAGCTACAAGTTGGCTATCATAGTTAAAATGATACAAAATGTACCTTATACTTACTTTGACTGTGTCTCAATGTATCAGATTGACTTAATGACATAATAATTCTAAATCAAAATTTATAGAAAAAAAAATTAGTTATTATAAACCTAGTAGCTGTAATTTTATTAAAATTTGTCATATGAACTAATATTCATTAATAGGTATTTCAAAATGGTACCCATTCAAAACAGTTTCATTTCTATTCATAACTCCTTCATGAGTCTATAACAGCTTAATTCGAGCAGCTTCATAATTTCATATGCAAACTAGCAAATCCACAAAAGTAAAAAACAAATTTACAATCAATCATCTTACCATACCAATTCAATAATTATTGTCCTTAAATTGTGAAGAATAAAACTATATACAAAGTTGGATTAAGAATGAGGATATACAAGAGGATTTAAATATATTTAGCTTAAATGAAAGAATAAAGGAGTATAAAATAAAATGGAAGAAACACAAAAAAGGATGGATGAAGGAAGGTTGCATTTGAAGGCTATCAAGTATAAGTGCACTGGACGAAGAAATTTAGGTCAACCGAAAAAAAACAATATGTCCTTCAACAAGTAAAAATGTCTACTACATGAAGTGTAGAAGAAGAAGAATTACGATATAACCTAAAATATAGTTGTTTTTTTTAAAATTATATATTTGCAATACCATGGTATTAAAACTTGTGATAAAGTCCTTTTTTGAAAACAAAATCCACTGACTACAATCAATATACTGAACAACCCAATTGAGAACTTTAAATTAAATTGACGATAAAATACTGTTGATAAATGTATAATCCAATATCACCATAGCACTATAAAGTTGCCCTGATAAAAAAACACTTGATGAAAATTGTTGTAAGCTATAAATTGAGTTTAAGAGCTCGCACATAAAAGTGGCCGTGTATTCAATATCCACGGCCGTCAATTCCACTTGATATATGACAGGATTTGACACAAAGGATATTGAAATGGGTAACTTGTCATCATATGCAGATTTATCAATATTGTACCTTCTCAAGGATAGTTAGTAGTTGTATATCAGTGTGATTTATTGTTTAATATTATATAATCTAATTCAAATGTTTTTTAAAAAATATTGAAATTTAATAACATTCAAATTTCAATTTAAAAATAATATAAGTCATAGAATTGTCATAAAATAAATGGTAGTATTTTTATATGAATGTAATAAGAAATCAGATATAAGATTCTTTCTAGATAGAAAGAAGGGTGTAATTAAAAAATGACAGGTGCAGGAATTTTAATTTTGGTTAAACATAAACTTAATGGACAAAATCATGTCCAGGTTCCCCAAAAAGCAATAACTTTAATAAAAATTTGTGCATAGTGAAAATAAACTATCAATACGCATATCCAAATATCAACCAAGGTCGATATTTGGGAGTAACTGCAATAAAACCAAAACTTAAATTTGAGAAAATAAAATTTTCTCTTTTTTAGCTATGTAGCTAGCCTCAAATTCTGAGGTATCAAAAAAATGAAAAAAACTCTGGAGATTAGAGGAAAATTTATCTACTTAATAAAAATTATAAAAATATGTCCAAGTATTTAGATTGGAACTCAGACAGAGATAGTAGTTAAAAAAACTGTTGTTTTTATTCAAATCGGAGACCCTCAAAATGGATAAACTGATTTCTTATACAGCGCGATCGTAAAGCCTCTCCGCAGTGCTAGAGAATTGAAAGTTATTCATCTTACACATCCATTCCCAATCAAAAAAATTTCTCTTTAGTAGTCTATAAATTCAAATGATAAAATGTTAACAGATATCAATTCAAATTTAATTATTAGATAATTAGTGATTTAAATCTCAATTACATTATTACAAAAAGTGTAAAAATTATCCTCGTTCGTTTTTAATACATTCTTTTCAATAAATGAGCAAAATTACTTATTAAAGTATCTTGTGTTATGGGAAGCAGTGAATGCGGTTATTGCTATTTTGAGGTCTTCAATAGTGACAGTTTTCTTATAAAACTCCTTTTGTTGGTCCCCAAAAGTAATAATCAGATGGTATGAAAGTATAACGTTTCCCTTTTGGGGAGCGTTGTGGTCATAGACGCAATGAAATTATCCGGTCTCCACAAAATTATTCAAGAAACACCATTGATGATCGACCAGTTGTGCCACCTTGTTGAAACCCATTAATGACCTCATTTTCAAAACTGGGCTATGAATGGGAATAGTTCATAGCAGTATCGTTCTGAATTATTTATTTTTTTAAATGGACTAAAAATTAAATTTCTTGTTATTACTATCCCAACGCCAATTTTAAATTCATGTAGTAGTAGTGACCTATGGAACTATGGAGTCGGTATTAGTCGACCATAACTGTGTATTTTGCAGGTTTATGTGACCTGAAAAGTAAAACCAAGTTTCATCGGTGAAATATTTTCATCCAACACTTCAATTCACTTATCCTGTGTGAATTTCTTAAATCATTCAAAATACCTCTCTCTCATCCGGTAATCAGTTGGTTTTAGTTGTTGTACAACTGTTACTTTATAGGGGTATATATTGAGTTTTCTTTTAAGATCTTTTTGTTATGATCGTAACCTCCTGTCTTAACTTGCTCAATGATGTAGACTAGACGGACTACTCAACATCTTATCTGAATTATCCATAAATTTTTCATCAGTTAGAACACCGAGTCGTTCAAACATATCTGTGTCAGCCACTGAATCCGGAACACAAAAATTTGTATTGTTATGTGGAACGGAATTGGGAAATTTTTCAGAGAATTTTTATTCAGCACCTTTGGTAAACTTATCACTGAGCTAAAACACGTTCTATGAGAAATGTTCTTTCTTCAATTGTTAACATTATAACAGAAGTAAGTTACACATTATCTCATGCACAGATTGACTATGACATTGTACAAATCTCAAAAAACTGTGGAAAAGGGAGTGGAAATGACCAACAGTTATCCCGTCGATAGCAATAGCATTGCAATGCACTGCATAGAGACTTTATGATCTCACAAAATTAAAAATTTTCATGTTTTCTTATGTGAGACTAAATAACTGATAAAATTAAATTCACCAACCCAAAATATAGAGCTTCATTAACAATCTGTTCATAATTGATAACTGTGTAATTCTGAACTATTTTAATCACCAATTCGGCAATCTAGTTCATTTGGTATTTTCCAACGTACATTTTCCAAGTTTAGCACATTCTTTTCAGTAAAACAACTCCATATTTCACCAAAATGAATTAATAAAGCTATTAAATTTGACTTCCACATTTAAATCGATAACACAAAACCCACATTTTATGGGAGATGGCACCAATATATTTTGTATACGCCTTTAGAGAGCTTCCTTTTAACATAAGTTGATTAAATATAATCATTAAAGTCGATTTTAATAAAATTAAAATTTTGTATTTTGGTTTTAAAGCCAAGAACCTGTAATATTTTAAGTTAATAAAAAATGAATGAAAAACAATTTCTAAAGATATGATTGACTGCAATTCAGAAAACAAAATGGACAACAAATGACAAATGACAGATAGATATCATCCATCATAAAAACTACTTCCGGAATTCTCAAAATGAATTTCTGTAAAATATCAAAGACTATTTTGCATACACAATACTTCATAGTATAAACCCACCCGAGAAAGTAAAATTGATATTTTTTTTAATGCGGCGACCTCATAATTTCTACTAAAATTGAAATCTTACAATTATCATAGAAAGATTACAAAAAATTATCACAAAAGTATAGTATTTGCAGTGATTTATTAAATAATGGGGAAAAGGTATATCTGTGATAGTATTACAAAACTAAAAATGTAAACCTTATTTAAAATGGTTGCACACTTTAAAAAAGTTAGCTATTTAAGCAAATGCTTCCCCCCCCCCCCAGATCTAAATGAAAGTATGTTCACTCACCCCTTTCTTCAAGTCATAAAACACGAACTGTTAGCAGCAGACCTCCCCTAACACCTAACCCATACCACCCTCAACCCTTCACAAAATTGGGTTGGGGCCAAGCAGAATGAGATTATTTTCCAATCCACAACCCTAAATTAGACAATGAAAGATACTGATTTGTCAATAAATCCTTGTCTGGTACTTTATACATTCATTTTGGGACAATCTCAGTAGCAGACAATTACTTTCCACATTATAACAAGATGGGGGGTGGAGTAGATCGCGTCCTCGTCGTGCCCCCTGGACGCAGTATATGTGCTATTCATGCTCGAACTGTGACTAAACGATCTACTTTTTCGCCAGTAAGACAGCCCGGATGATCATAAAGCGAAAAAGAAGGCCATTGCAGCCTCCAACCGGCCTTTCTGAAGGCCAGGACAAAGCCCATCCTACACATCTCAAGATGATGTTTTGGAATGCGGGTGGATTAACTCATGACAAGTTTACTGAACTGAAAAACTATATTTTATCACATGACATTGATATTTTTGGCATCGTTGAAGCAGGAGCGGCAACAGACAATATGGAATTTTATCAGATTCCAGGCTATCAAATCTACACACTTCAACGATCACGCCAAGTCGCTTCTGGAATAATAGTAGCTGCGAAAGCATCAATCCCGGTCAATTTCCGAAAGTGCCATGTACCTAGCACATTGGACAAATTAGAGGCGGTACAACTTAGCCTTCACAATGACAACAAGCAGAAACGCGTTTTTATCATGTACAATCCGCCAAGAAATAAACCGAACTTGACATGGTTAGAATCGCTATGGCGCAAGGGTGATATTCTATACGGGGACATTAATGCCCCTTCTAAGACCTGGGGTTACCAATCCACAACGGAAATTGGAACTATCTTCGAAGGTTTTATAAATTCTAACCCAGTCGAATATATTGAGAATGCCAACTGTGAACCAACTTTTCTATCATATGCCGGTCACACGGGTCATCCAGATGTAATCATGGCACATTCGGAAATAGCTCCACACGTCCTCCATACAGTGGAACATCCTCCCGGAGGTTTCGGACACAAGCTGATGTTAGCGCTGCTACGGGACAGCAATGGCAGGTCCCTGGGAAATGGTAGAGCTAGGTGGAACACCCGAAAAGCTAAATGGGACCAGTACAGTAGAGCCACCAACGCACTGTTGACACAAGACATCATAACGGATAATGTTGACAAGACTTACTCTAAGTTAATAAGTTTAATCATGAAATGCGCCCATCAATTCATCCCTAGAGGTTGTGTTAAAAATTATAAACCTTTCTGGAACGAAAACCTCCAAAACATGAAAATCGCCCGAGATAATGCTAGATCCATGCTGGAAAGATCAAATACTGCTGAAAACAGGATCAATCTAAAACAAAAATCTGCGATCATCAAAAGAGAAATAATCCATACAAAGCGCCATGCATATCGTAGGTTTTTGGAAAAGTTAGACTTTCGAAAGCACGGAGTTGAAGCTCACAGGGTACTATCAAGGATGAGTAAACCTAGGGATGAAAAGAGCAACCCAGTAACAGTTGGCAACAAAACATACTGTACGGAGCAACAAATAGCCGACGTCTTCTGCAAACACTACTCGAAAGTAGGAAACTTTAAACCTAAGAGCAAACAAGGTAAAGAACTGCTAAAATCTTCATGCCTAAGAGAAGAAGACAGTACGCTATTCTACAGTGATATTCATAGGTCGGAACTTGAAAAGGCCATTGCCAGCATAAAGCTTGGAAAAGCGGCGGGGCCCGACGGAATAATTCCGGAAATGATTACACACCTCGGTAGTGATGCCAAATTGGCTGTATTAAAATTCATTAATCTTGTTTGGAAGACCCACATTCCTGCGGACTGGCGGAAAGCAGAAGTTGTGCCAATATTAAAAAAAGGGAAATCTGCCGATAGACCAGAACACTTCAGGCCAATATCGCTCACAAGCATATTCTCCAAGATGTATGAACGTATTGTGCTCAATAGATTAATGCTCTTCCTCGAGGATTACCGCGTGCTCTCTGATAAGCAAGCCGGTTTTCAAAGGCATCGAAATACCACAGAACAAGTAGCCAGACTATCGCAACACATAAAGGATGGTTTCCACAGAAGACAAAGCACTCTAGCAGCGTTTGTTGACTTTAAGACTGCATTCGACAGGGTGTGGAGGCAGAGGTTAATAATGAAGCTCAGAAGTGCTGGAATAAGCGGAAACTTGTTGGAAACAATCAAGTCTTTCTTAGCTCAAAGATTCATCCGTGTAAGATATAAAGGTGCCGTTTCAAAATACAAGCAAACTAGGCAGGGTCTTCAACAAGGTGCAGTTCTTAGTCCTATGCTTTTCAATTTATTTATAGACGACGTAATAGCCGAACTAGAAAGCTCTCCAGGTATCAACACCCTCCTGTATGCGGACGATCTCGCCATTTGGGCAACAAGTAGCAGTATTGTGGCACTGGAGGAATACATGAACAATGCATTACTAAAGCTTGAATGTTGGGCTGCGTCAAATGAAATGGTGATCAATACGGCTAAGACAGAATACCAACTATTCTCACTGTCAACAAAGCAGCACGACGTGAATCTACTTTTTAATGGTCAGCAATTGACCCGCACTAGCGGCATAACATACCTTGGTGTAATACTTGACAATAAGCTAAGTTGGGCGAAACACATCGATAAGCAAGTTAACCAAGCCACAAAACGATTATCCCTCCTCAAGCGACTTGCAGGAAAGAAATGGGGGGCATCCCAAGACATGTTAGCGCTCGCCTACAAATCTTACGTCCGCCCCGTGATGGACTACGCTTCTGAAATTACCATTACTGCCACCAATACTTCACTAAGGAAATTGGACGTCGTTCAAAACCATGCCTTGCGCATAATTACAGGTGGACCGAAATCTACCCCTATTACTGCAATGGAGCTTCAAACAGAAATCGAACCCGTACATATCAGAAGAGAAAGCCTTGCGTTGGCAATGTTTGAAAGACTTCAGAGAGTTCATGTCCCATTCTGGAAAAATTACCAGCCTGCTACGGGAAGACTCAAGACACAGTGCGACTTCATCTCACGGTGCACAGACATCCTACATAAATTCAGCGCTATCGATAATAGGCAGACACTCCCCACCTTACTGGACCTGAACATCAAAAACATCGCGGTGCCTAGATTAAATTTAATCAGACCAGTTAGCAAAACGCTGACCTCAACAGTGGAACTCAAAGTAACTGCACTGGAAACTATTGCTGAATGGTACCCTGCAGGCGAATGGTTGCATATCTATACCGACGGTTCAGCAACTAACGCAAGAAGCAACGCCGGTGCCGGCGTATACTGCAAGCTCTTCCAAATCGCAGCCCCCGTTGGAAAAATGGCTACCAATTTTGATGGGGAAGTTAATGCTATACTCTTAGCCGTGCAGCGGATAGCGAGGTTACAGATAATGAAAGTGGTGTTGTTCATCGACTCGCAGGCGGCAATAACATCTATCTGCAGTTATGAAATGACGGATAATCAGGAAGTTCTGAGTTGCAGACGAACTATTGACAAATGTATAGGAAGTGGATCTACGCTCGTGCTCCAGTGGATCCCTGGTCATGTTGATGTAAACGGCAACGAAGAAGCGGATAAGTTGGCAAGATCAGGTGCAAGAAAGGAACAACCGGACAAGCCCACTACGTTGCACGACGCAAAAAGACACATAAAAAATTACCTGCGAGCAAGATGCATTACGACACAAAAAGTATCGGCTGAAGGCAAAAAATGGGAAAGTCTAACGGAAAAGAGCGGAAGGCCACCAATCAACTTGCCACGCCTACAACAAGTTGCTAATTTCCGACTATTAACGGGTCATGATTATCTACAAAAACACCTCCACCGGATAGGGGTCACCAGCGACCCTTACTGTCCCTTATGTAACAATAGGCAGGAAATGGACTGCGAGCACCTGAAATTATGTCCAGCTCTTGCGGAAAAGAGGGATTCTCCCGACTATGACCTGTACTGGGCTGCGAGGAAACTAATGGCGGAAGCCTAATGTTTGGCGTAATTAAAAAAAAAAAAAAAAAACATTATAACAAGATGATAGGCCATCATGAAACTTACACAACTCTATCATGAAAACCAACACTTACACAGGTTTACTGAATCTCCTATCTAATTTTACAAATTGTTTCACTTCTATAGGATCTCTCAGCCTTGGCAGGCTTTGTAAATATTAAAATTTCTTCATACATGATTTGAATTTACAATTTTAGCAATAACGTAATTATTTTTTATTATAGATTATAAATTTATTATAGGGTTCATTAAATACAGTATTAAAATTTGCAAATTTTAATTTGCTTTAGTATCCTTTTAAGATGAATTACTTAAATTATACAGAAAAATTATTAAAATCTCTACTTCGGTATCTATTTTGCTGAGATAAACCACTTTTTCTTATTCTTCCTTCCTGTCTATCCTGGAAGTTTGAGTACAAAAAGCCGATTATGGCTGAGGTGTACCCACCCCACACAACATATTTCTAGAAGATGACAGAACGATACACTAATTCCATGTTTTGAATAAATCTAGACATGCACAAAAAAACATTTCTTACCTCTAGAATGTGATGCCATCTTAGAAGGTGTGGTGAGTGTTTTGATAGCTTCAGCTGCAGCGGCTGCTGTTGTGTGCACTTTCTGAGGAGTGCTTTCTTTGACTGGTTCTTGAACAGGTATTGTTGGTTGGTCATCGTCACCTCGATTTTTTAAATATTGCCAATCTTCCATTAATTTATTCACTTTCTCCTGAAATTAAAACAAAATTCAACAATTAAATATATATAAAGATTGAAAAGAACTTGAATTGTCGAGGGTATTATTTATCAATTTTACTTCTATTTTTTTGAAGTCTTTATAAGACTAAAGAAAACAGAACACTCAGTAATACATAAAAGAATGCAACACCATCAACCCGGCTCAAACCTATGTAACTTTTGATGGTTCACTACTCCATTGCAGCGAGATTACTGTATGCCTAAATCAACTGTGTTATGTATGGCATTCTAATTACTAATTAAAATGGTAAACTTGAGCATAAATTGTGTTATAATTTGTTCTAAATAGTCTTTGCTGTGCATGGTCACATTGTTGTTGAATTTTAATAATACAATATTATTACTAATTTTATCTCTAGAAAACTTACATTTTTATATATATATATATATATATATATATATATATATACATGCTAGCAATCACAATTTTTGTCCATTTTTAATATGGGTCAATGTTTTTTTTTTAAACCCAAATAGTTTCAAATGCATTGTGTTTTCGCTTTGAATAACATACAATTATTTTATTTAAATCACCTCACCGCTATTGCTGAAATTGATATTATTTACAACACTAAATAACACGTTTTCATTCAGATAAAATTGACAATCAAATCTTAAATGAATTATTCACTACAAACATCGAATAGTTGGAAGTGAAACACATCACGATCGCTGAGTAGTCTGACTGCTACAATTAGTGCCTTCTGACTAAAGGGTTAACCTTGTTATATTTATTTGCTTGGTTATATAGATTTCAAAGCCTCATTAGTCTTATGAGCAAAGAGTATTGATCTTAAACATTAAAAAACAAAATAATAATAATAAATACAAGAAATGAATATTACAATTGAACAGTTTAAAAATAGAGTTGGAAATATTACAATATTAATTTTAACAAAGCATTATTCTTGTCTTCTTAAATGATATTTGCAATGAGGTATAACATAACTTATTATCCTTAAATTCAGAAAGAATATGCACGCAGAGTTTGCAAACATTCTAATAAATCGTAGATATAGGATGTTGGCAGAGGAGACATTGAGCCATCGTAGAGTTGTCTCTGGAAGCTCATTGTAAGGAAGTAAATATCTTGAAATTCCATTTGACCCCCTCTTTCCACCAATCTTCAACATTGTTTTGTAGACAAAGACTACATTGTTACTGATCATTCTCCAATAGATCTGGCTACTTTGTAATCGACTCATTTCTAGTTTTTAAGTAATATATAGCTAAATTTCAAATCTCCATTAACACATTGAGTGCGGCTGGGACGCCGGCGGGGCGGGCCTGCCGTGCGTGCCCTACTGCCGCGACGCTGGCGGGGCAGACAGAAGCATTGTTTTCCATTGCTCAGTGTGGCCTAGCCATTTGTGATAGAAGGGTCGAGTTTGCCCGCATTTTAAGGTTATCCCTTGTGTTTGTTTACAACTTGCTTCGTTTGTGGATCGGAGGCTCGGCGTTCGTTTGTGGTGACTGATACCTTTACGTCGCGCTTACAGAGAATCGCGGCTGGTGACGAGTGTGTTTTATTGATATTTATTTTGTGTTTTTTAGTTATTTTACTTTCAATATCCCTTGTGTTTGTTTACGACTTCATCGTTTGTGTATCGTGGGCTCAGCGTTCGTTTGTGGTGACCGATACCTTTACATCGCGCTTACAGGGTTCGCGATCGGTGACGAGTGTTTTATTGATATTTATTTTGTGTTTTTTAGTTATTTTACTTTCAATATCCCTTGTGTTTGTTTACGACTTCCTTCGTTTGTGGATCTTGGGCTCGTCGTTCGTTTGTGGTGACCGATACCTTTACGTCGTGGCCAAGACATCGGTGATGGGCAATGGTGGACGTGGTATGATGCGGCCAGGACGCCGGCGGGGCATGACTTCAAAGTCCTGGATTTGAAGGAAGTCGAGCTGGAATTGAGTTTTAAACCCTAAAACTGAACTTCTACATTAGAAAGTTAAGGTTTGGTGATAAAAAAATTTTTTAGTATTATCCAACCCTAATGGTCATTTTTACAGCAGTGAATGTGTTAAAGATATGCTATTATAGATATGGAATTCCAATTTACATGGTTTTTCTCTATTTGTTATTCTTTTTCTAACGTTTCACATTTTTGTGTTTATCATTTTCAAAGTCTAAATCAAAGTATAGTAGAAATTGTCTGATAATTTCCGACTGTAACATCAGTAACCATTAGGTGATCCCGGTTGCGATCGAGAAATGTCAGCGATTCATCTGCTGTTCCACAGGCTTTTCAGCTAAATACTGGGTTTTGGATTGACTAGTTAATACGAAAAAAGATGTGAGAAATTCAAAATGAAATATATTAATTACATAATAGATTATTTCTATATAAAATGGTCAGGAACATTTGTATAATTATAAGAAAATTTTATGTTTAGGAGCTTAAATGATAAAACTAATAATATGGTCCATCGGACAACCCTGTTAGTTTGAATCATAAAAAAGAGATATGACAACACTATTATTCAGACCAAACACATTATATTTTTCTGTCGACTAAAGTAAACAGCTTTTAGGAGATTTAAAATACAAACGACATCATACTGAGACAGCATTGATAGAAAAAGTAGGAAAGTCGCGTCTTGAAGAGAGTCAAGGCAAAAAACACTTCTCAAGAAAAATCCAACCGGTGCTGTCTTTCTGAGTTAAGGCAGATTATTGCATGGTCAAAAGTCAATTATTTTGAATCCTGAGGATAATAACACAAGTTATTATTCTAAAAGAATATCTAAGTGCAGTAATAAAATTAAAATAACCTCAAACTCAGACCATTAAATTCTATTAAAAGTTGTAAATTCAGTGAATGTGTGTTTGGTATTGCACACACATAAATTTACAATTAACTATATTCTTCCAAATGAAAAAATTATTAGAAGAATTATTAAATTCAAGTTTCAATTTAGAGACAATAAATAAAAGAATTTCAGAAATTTTTTAGAGATATTGACTTTTGGGAAACTGTGTAGCTATTCAAAAATAAAAAGGGAGTACATTTCATGAAATTTTGGGATTAATTGTTGAACATTTTGATTTGAATAAATGTTCGAACTATTTTATGAACATTTTAATTTGATTAAATTTTAAGATTATTTGATGAACATTTTGATTTAATTTAATTTTATGAACATGTGTGTTTCAGGTTGGATTAATGTTGTTAATATTAAGTTGTTGTTTTTCTTTTTAATTTGATAATAAATGTATGCATTTCAGATATCACAACTGTGTTTTAATTTAAGTACATTCTTTCCAAGAATTTACGTTTCAGGATTTAACTTCATTTTTAAAAAGAGTACATGTGGTCAATCATGTGTTGGTGGGTTATATATGGTTTATAGTTCGAGTATGGATGTACAATAGTTAAGTAGAGTAAATAATCTTTTAAATTGAATAAGTTTTGCAACCAGAGAGGGTAGGAAGATTACATGTTTTAATGATATACCACGACATTACCATTTAAAATTTGTTGCCTCCCTAAACCCCAATTTATGGGGTAGAAAAAATGATCCCATATGATGAAACTTATCTGCTTTAAACTTAAAAAAATTCCTTATAGTCCATTTAACGTTTTAAAACCTAGAGAGGGTCTTTTAGGTATAAATATAATACAGTATAACAAACAAACAGAACACAACTCTCAAAAAAAATACGCCTAAGTATCTGACGTGTTTCAATGACAAGGTCGTCCTCTTCAGTGATACATGAGCTACACCAATCAAACTATAACTCCTTATAGTGTGAGTTATATATAGTTTGTTTGGTGTAGCTTGTGTATCACCAATGACTACGTAAATACTATAAGACACGACATAGGATAGGGAAATAGTCTACGCTTTACGTGTGCTGTTCATCACAAGTTTGACACACAGCTATCAGAAAGCACTAGCAGCAGGTGCTTGACTGTACGCATCCCACTTGGTTGAGACTGTACAACTGTTGACACAGCATAGTCAGTGTTGTCAGTTCGTGCGCTGAGATAAGCGATTCTCGACCTTCCCTCGCATCTCTGGTCCCATATGTGGCATCAGTGCGCAACTGAAACATTGTTTGACCGTAGAGCCACCTAGCGCCAGTCACATCAACTTCAGATTCTCTAGCAAAGAGCGACAGCTCCACACCCTAGCGGGTATTGGTCAACTCAAGAATAAGCGTAGAATATTTAACATGGCCATGTCGTGTCTTATAGTATTTATGTAGTCATTGGTATCACTGAAGAGGACGACCTTGTCGTTTAAACACGTCTTATACTTAGGCATATTTTTTGTGAGAATTGTGTTCTGTTTGTTTGTTATACTGTATGATTTTTCTCATAAGTCAAGCTCAACATTTAATATATAAATATAATGTTGAGTGATTACTATACAAAATGTAAAAAAGAATAAAATCAATATGGTAAGTCAAAAATGTTAAAGTCCTATTTGATTATATGTTTTAAAAAGCATTCTGCTGACTGGCCATCTGGCATTGAAAATTCCTGTAAATGCTGTTAGAAGCAAATAAATAAATAATTAATTAATTAACTCCTACATTAATGGAAAGGAAATAAAACATAATTTTAACCTTAATAAACAATAAACACCCAATTCATTAGAAATCCTGAAACATCCTTGGCAGTTTCTTAAGCCTGAGACGTTCAATGGAGCAGAAAAGATTAATCCTTTTATTATAATCCACATTAAAACCAAGCTTCAAGTCAAGTTAGAGCTTAAACACAAACTTTTCATTATTTCTAAAGATAATTAATTTTCTTTACCGTAGTTTCTGATATTTATTGAACCAATAATCATAATTTTAATAATTAAAAGACTCAATAAAGCTAACTTATAACTTTATATTAAATACTGAAAATTTTGTATCATTCATTTTTAATTTACTACAATATTTTGTTATTGCAGCCTTGATGGAAATCAACATAGAAAATTCTACTATGTCAAACTTTGTAAGAATTTTTTTTTAAATTTGTGTTACATACATAAAATTGATATTTAAAAAATTCTAAAGTTGTTGCAAAATTAGAAAAAGTGCAAGTAATTCTTCATTTTAACACATGTAACTAACAGTTGATATTGTAACTGATTATTTTATAACAGGTGTACAGCTGGTAATTGCAATAAATATAAGATCATTTAATTTCAGGCAGAGATGCAACTTAGATAGCGGTTTTATTATTCAACCAACAAACCATTCTATCATTATTTTAGCAAAAGCTAAAATTCTAGCATTAAAGTTTCATAATTGGAAGCAAACATTATTTGACAAACGGCCATACTATTACTTTCGCTAACATCAAGTAATCTGAAATGTTTAGTATAATTCTGAGCCCCTGGTAATTCTACCTTTTGTGCAAGGGGTTTTAGGTTCCCCTTGGAGGCTTAAACAAAGAAAGTTCCTGTATTAATCCAGCATAGTAAGGAATAATGGGGAGCTACGTTTAGTTGCAAAACCTAGTTACCAAAACTAGAATCATGGTGGCAGGAACTCAATGTGTTGACCACATATTGCCCAATGAAAAGCTGTTTAGTAGGCTTAGGTCCACAAAGAGTTGTTGAGCTACGGATTTTATTTTACTTTTAGTATAACTCTTTTAAATGTGAATAAACAAAGAAATATTTTACTTACATTGATAATTTATTCTTAAAAGTAAGTTAATTTAATGTTAATACAAAACATTAGTTTAGGACAATAAACTACTGTCTATTGATACTGTTTATGATTCTAACCTCGAGTGTTTGTTTTTGGTAAATAAATTATCATGATTTTGATTAAAACTAACTCAACTATTTCAACTGTTTGGTAATGTTTTAAAAGAACATTATACAATTTGCAGTAACATTATATTTCCTATTCAATTTATTTAGTACATTAGGTAACATCATCTTCTAAAAGTATGAACAATCTTCTTTTGAACGTTAATTAAAAGTAGGTTCATTTTGTAGGGCTATTGGAAGCACAGATTGGATATATATTTGGAAAATATTAAGATACACAAGATAGACACCAAAAAGATGGAACAAAAAAAGAAAATAATATTATAAGAAAAGGATCACAAAAGTGTAGATGAATTCAATGGCTAGGAAGCAAGATCACCATCAAAGGTAAGCTACAAAAGGAGCTAAGACAAATGATGCAGAAGAGTGAAATGTTTTACAACATGGCGAAGAATATAATGTGGCGATAAAACATAGAAAAGAGTTAAAACAATGATGTATAGAGTGTACTAACAAAGAAATTTAAATTTTGGATTAGAGACATAGATGTGAATAAAGAAAAATCTAAGCAGATTGTAAGCAACAGATGAGATTTTTTTAGACGAATAACAAAATGTTACAACAATGGATAAAATAATCAATTAGAACCTTTGGGGACAGGCTCAAAGTTTAAATACTGAAAGAAACCAAATGTCCAAGGAGCACTGTGGTGATATTTCACAATAAGGAAAACAAGGATTCCTCAAACCACAAAATCAAGAAACAAAACTATGAGTGTAATAATCCAGCAAGTTAATTTTATTACCCTTATGTACATTTCAATAACATAATGATCATCCTTAGAAGTTTACTTCCGATAAATCAGTTACTGAGGTAAGACATGTCTCTTTGTGATTGGGCGGTTAAGAGTAGAAGTACTACTTGGCACTTAATTTTAGGTTTATGTTTAGTTTAGCAATAATCTTCTGAGAATGGTGTCTTTGTCATTGAAATGTACATAAGGATAATATAATAAACATACTAGATTTATTACAGTCTAAGTTTTGTTTCTTGTTTTTCTGGTTTGGGGAATCCTTGTATTTCATATTGCTGAAACAAACGTTAAATCAAGAGGAAACATTTGCAATGATTGGGATAAGTAATGAGAATGGGGTAAATAAGAATACCTAAATGACTAGAGAACATGGAAAAAGGATAAAGACCCATGGGAAGACCATGAACAAGATGGAAGGATCGATTTTGGAAGGATATGGATACTAAGGAAGTATACCAGAGACTAATGGAGGAGGAGCAGTTGTAGAGAGATTGGTGGAAATGGAAGAGTTTTTGCCAGATGACCCATTGAAGTGGAAATATCAAAAGATGACAATTAAAGTTTTATTTTTATTTTTATTTTTATAATGAAACAAAATTATTAGAACAGATTTTTTGTCATACTTAATTGAGAGAAATGTATTCAAACTATATTGCCAATTAAAATTTGTCAATCAATAGAGTTACACCAACACAAGTGAAACTAATAAAGAAGTCAGAAAGATAACGATTATTGTGACTGACCTAGAAAACTGATGAAATTGCTTATCTTGCAAACAAAGCAGATGTCATTGATGCTACAATGAGATATATAAACCATGGGGTGGGAGAAAAATTGGTCAATGGGCCAGGATTGATCCAGGAAGGGTGCTGCGGGAATTCTTGCAGATAGCCCAACAGACTTGGCGAGTAAGAGCTTCCTGGGAGAATAATTCTTGAAGATAGCCAGACGGACTTGGCAAGTAAGAGCTTCCTAGGAGTATTGAGCCTTTGGATGAGCATCCACAAGAATCCAAGTGGGGTGACCAAACTTTGTGTATTAAGAAACTTGTAATTATTTCAGAGTCAGATAATTAAACTATAGCGTAGAATCAGATCTGAGTCACAACAATTAATTAGAGTCATTATGAATTAATAGTAATACAGTAATAAGAATATTGTAGCATTGTAATAAGATAGGATATGATTATTCTTGTTAATAATTATTAATAAAGGTTAATTAGAGTACTGAACGATTAGATTATATTGAAAATAAAGAATCCAGGCAGTTAAAAGAAACCAATTAATTCTAACAGTAGCTTAAATTTAAATATGTAAATCTATGAAGCATATTAGAGCTAAGCCACTGACATGAGCTTAGCAAGTGGAGACCATATTTATTTCAAGATGAACGTCTCTTGAAATATTATCAACATAGAAATATATGCAAATTTTCTGCAACAGTCCTCTAGTTATCTATGAATTATGCATTTCAATATGAATATACCGAGCATAAATTGCTTTATAGTAATTCATCTCATGTCTGGTGAACACAGCGAGGCATAATTAAACATATCCAAATAATTAGGCCATACTAATGTTTAATAGTAAATTGGCACTAAATTAAACTAAAACGAACAACTTTAATTCTGTGTCAACACAAACTTACTCTCAATTCCACTGATACTGGTTGTTTGGCTGCTTGACATTCTTTTTCAAGATTTGTAAAATTTTCTCTTACATCCTTAACTTCTGTTTCACGATCAAATACACAAGTCTGCAACAAAATAATATTTTCTACATATATATTGCATACCTTTAAATACATCAAAGTATTTTAAATTTTTTAAGCTCTTAATTTATTTATTCCTTTTAACATTTCTGTTTTACCAAAGGGCTTGTTTGGTCACGTAAGATACAAATATGTAACACTATATATGTAAATCAAACACAACAAAATCAATTAATAGTTGTACTTAATTCAATAATAACAATTTGTTAATAAATAAAACAATATACCATAGCAAGAAATAAGTTTCTTATCTTTATAAAAGTCTTGTATATGATAATTTTTTTTTAAATCTTCATTTCTGTAATATTGTATTTAGAAACAAGTATAATTAATTAAAATTTGCATACATATATTTTTATAAAATTTATGTGACAGTCAATTACATCAATTTTAGTGGATTTTTATGCTCCTCTGTAAACCACATTAAGGGCTGAAGATCATTTCTCAAGGGAAGTTCCTAGTCCATTGTTGCAAAATAATGGATTAAAGAATTTTTAAATTATATTGTGGTAGACCATGGATTAGTGAATATTTAATTTCGGTACTAACATGCGTCAACTAATCTTTTTTTTTTTTTTTCTTCTTTTTTTTCAGGTATCTCTTACCATTATACCTACTGCGGTTTCAGGTGATTGGCTACTAATATGAGCAATCATCTAAAACTATAATAAGAATAAAGTATGAGATTCTTGAAAAAAAAGATTAATTGACGTAAATTAGTACCGAAATTAACCTAACCTAATCTTACAGATCATCTTAAGTGGAGGTGTGTGTAAAATATATTTTATATGTACACAGATTAGGGAGTTTTGTTTTAGTAGGACATCTTATAATTAATGTAGCAAGTTATGTTTGTACAAACTCCATGCTTACTACTGTTAAATTAGGTCCTGGAAGTTTTGTTTGAACAAAACCTCTTGCTTACTAAGGTACTGTTAAATTAGATTCCTGCAGTTTTGTTTAGACAAAACCCCTTGCTTACTATTGTTACATCAGGTTCTGGAAGTTTTGTTTGGACAAACACCTTGCTTACTACTGTTACATTACATCTGAAAGTTTTGATTGAGTAGCTCCTTCCGTATTGCAGCAATAAAAACTTTTGGTTTATTGTTTGGACAGGTCTCTTTGCCTACTGGTGTCATAATAAATTTGTTTGGGCAAGTATTTTCATATTGTAGTAAAAAAGAAAGAGTTTGCTCTCGAAGTCACTGTAATAAAAATCTCTCAGCAATTTTCTAAAGCATCATTGCAAGAGTGCTAGAAAAGTTGTGACAAAGACATTTAAGCATAAAGTGTAAATCATTTACTGTGTAAAAGAGATGAAACTAGTAAAAAAAACAAACTTAGAAATAAATGTTCTAGGTTGTAAGGAAATCACCTTACAGCAAGACCCGAAGTGTAAGAATACTGAATGTTTGCATCAAGTTTCATTCAAAATTGTTAAGATTTACTCGAGTCACTGTGACATAAGTTTAGTTAGCAAAAAACATTAACCATTATGTTATCAATGACTCACTTAGCATTGAATACTTACCATTATGTTATCAATGACTCTCGTCCTATCGATAGGAGGTAATTCTTTACTGATATTGATACGAGTTTTTGTTTCCATAACCCAGGATGTGACTGCATCTAACTGTGCTGTTAGTTTCTTCAACGAGCTGAGTTTACTTAAGATGAATTCTCTGTGTTCACCTAAACTTGTCAAAGCCTACAAACAAAACAAATAAATAAATACCACGTAGATAGTATCAGTCACCAATAGTAATAAGATATTAATAAACAGTATATAAAAACCCTTAGTCTAATTCAAAATCAGTGATTTAAAATATTAAGTTTTATCAAAATCAGATAATAAAAAGTTTGGAAATAGTTTGGATGATCGGGTTATGAATTTTAATTTTAGACCTATTTTAAAATTTATTTTTAGACCTTTAAAGTGATATTTTTTAAAATATCGGAATTACTTTTTCATAAGGTGAAGTCAACTTATGAGAGAAATGGAGCCATTCGCTCTAGATGCTTGTGTGCAACAATAACAAGTGATATTTTTACTCCACACTATATTCTGTCCAAAATCTAAGTGATACAAAACCAAACTAAACTTAAAAAGTTTGAGTCATTTGAAATTCAGATAAAGTGTGACAAACATTTCTACCCTCAATTCTTAAAAAACCTAATAATTCCATTTGCATTATAGTACCATACATTCTTTAGATAATGTGTGACAATAATGGAAATGACAATGTTAGATATAGAGGCTGGAAATATTAAGAAACAATGAAAATGTGTAATCGAAAAAAATCACACAAGACCTAATGATTCCTATGGATTTTTTTATATGTCAGAATATAGGGAAAATACAACTTCACCAGGTGCCAACCTCCCTCTTTACAGTTCTCCTTAGAAAATAAAACCACTTTTAAATATCTTAAAATATATGCAAAAGTGATGAATTCTTTGACAAATTAGACTTGCCAAGACGAAATTTAAGATGACTTGCTAAACACACATTCCTCAAAAATTATTAGTTTAACGTTCGAGATTTATTTCTAAAAATATAAAACAATTCATGACCAAATAAATGAATCCTATTTATATTATATATTATTATCCTTTTTATGTTTTGAAGGCATTGTTTGAAATACACTGACTGTGTAAATTAAATGGGAGTTTCAACACTACTAGTCATAATGAAAAAGTAGTGTTGCTATGTAATCATTTAAAGAGTTAATTTGTCTATCAGAATATATACAATTTTATATATTTTGTATTCTAGTGTGTATATTTTAGCTGTTGTTTTAGTACAACGTTTTTCACATATGTAACACCACAACCGCACTGAATGGAATACACACAGCCAAATAAACATGAAATGTGAATAGAAATAGTTATTAAAACAGATGATGACTTGACGTTGATGTTACTGGGTGATGTGCACATACTAATATTACAAATAGTACATAAAACAGTGCATACTTTTTCCACAGCTGAAGTGAGTTTTTGTGAATCTGGATACTTCAACGCTTCCAGTTCCTGTTTCTTGACATTTAGTTCTTCTTCTTTTGTCTGTAATATATTAAAACAGAAGGTTAAATATGAAAGAATTAAGTTAATCAATCAGAAATTATAAGATAGCTTAGAAAGTAATACAAAACCAAGGCAATACCATTCCACTAACTTTCTCACACAACACTCTATAAAATCAAAAATGGTATTCATCATCTCCTTTCCATTAAATACTACTGATACTGATTTCAGTAAATTCTTCTGTCATTCATATCATTGTCTTTCCTTCCACTGGTGTGTTTCGGATGAACTACGTTTTGAAGCTGTTTATGTACTAGAAATGGTAAATGTACTCAAATCAATGACATACATCATAACAGAAATGTATGTCTTATAGATAAAAATCTTCCCTTAACAACTTCTAATAAAATGTTTATTCCACACTACACTTTCCTTTATAAGTGATTAAAAGGAAGTTTTGAATGAGCCGATCCAGGTTCATTTTTGATTTAAAGCAGTTAATTCTAAACCATACTGTTCTTTTATTTTGCAATTTAATACACTAGTTAAGGTCATTACTTTTTAAAAATTCATCAAAATCAGTAGAGCTAATTCTGAGAAATTAGGTCTTTTATAACAGCTCTTCTGTGGAATTTTTTTTTTGTTTACCGATAACTATTGCACCAGCATTTTTTGGTGTGACAATCAATGCATTTTGTTGGGTCCTTAGAAGCCCAAAATTTGAAAATCATTAAGATTATTTTTTTGAGAAAATCATAATTTTAACATTTGGTCTACCCTCAAATTCTAAGTTATAAATTTAAATTCCTTAGATTATGACCAAAATAGTCCACATATACTAAATTTGACAAAAATCAGTCATTTTGGTTTGTAAATTACAAATATGACATACATCATTCCCCAAAACCATCTTTGGACTCACCAGGCCTCAAAATGAATATATCCACATAAAAAGCAAAACATCAAACATAACCCATTACATAACTTTTTCTAAACTAGGTATATGTGCACAGTAAAAGGATAAATATCCTAAAACATAGTTTTGCATTTAAAAATAGTATTTGTCTCAGAGTATATTTCTTACCTTTGTTCTCAAACCCCAACAATTTGTTCACATTTTCAGGACCAAATTAGATTTTTTTAACTACTACAAATGTGGAAAATACATAATTTTAATTTGTACTTTTTGGAGCAAACAATTTTTATAATTTCAGTTTTAAGTTAATTTTAAAATATTTCTAATTTAATTTAAACTTGTATATTATAACAACAACAGAAAATCAAAATTTCAACCCATATCTGAAAAGTTTTAAACATTGGTTAAAGATTTAAATTAAATATGATGGAACATAAGCAATTGAAAACTTTAATTGTAATAAACAGTTTGTAATCCGTAAAACATTTTTCAGATATGCTTTTGACTTGCATTTTTAAATAATTTTACCAAAAAGAGGAAAAATACTGGAATTTTTTTCCAAAATAACAAATTCTCATGATGCTGATTTGAAACATCAGTTTTTATTTATTTTTTTAATACAAATCCAAAATGGAAAGAAATGTCTAGCTAGAAAAGGAAAATGATTTGTATGACAAAACAAACACAGATTCACTCTCAAGATATTTATAAAACGTGGCAGAGTCTGTCTGAATTAAACTTGAACTTATGAACCTCAGACGATTGTTTGTAAGCAGGAGAGCAAGACATGGGTCATGTATATTTATACATCATAAAGTCAGTTATTTCCAGACGTGCAACCCTCCTGCGATGCAATGCTCCAGTTCCAGTAGACTACATTCCAAGTAATGGCCTTCCTTACTGCACTAATCCATAAAATGCTCCTTCATATAAACTATAGTGTTTTTTATTGCTCTTTCTTTCCTTTTTACTATGATAAAATAAATATTTAATTTAAGTAAATAAATAATTAACGAAAGTAGTATATTATTTATCTTTCAGTTTTTAAAATTAATTGTTTATGCGATTTAGAATAAGTTTTTGATGGTTAAAAAAGTTAGAAGGATTATTTTTAGAAAAATATCCATTTGAAGTCTTTGAATTTAATCAAATGTTTTTTGGAACAATATCCACCTGTTCTATAGATTGTGAAATGTGCTACATCCAAAATGCATTTACCAATTCTGATATAACAACAGACATTTATTATTTTCACTTTCGTAAAATCCAAGTTTAGGATACCTGTCAAACACCAAAATCCACAATTTTTCACAAATTGACTCTAATGATCAAATTGTAGCTCCAACAGACTCAACTAAATGTACTAGTCAACATCTCCCCATATATGCCGTTTGGGAGTTATTGGTAAAAAAGAAAAATGAACATTGTGTTATTTTTCTTAAAACGTAGAAAATCTTAAAATTGATACAATTTTGGTGAAAAGTAAAGGTTTGAGGATTTCAATTTATTTGATTCTAAGACAGCAGCAACCTTATTTAATTTCATATTTGACATATAATTCCAGAACTGACATTTTTTTGGAAGATCGTAATAAATAATTAGTGTATAGTTAATATTTAGATTAATGTATGAATTATGTAATATTTAGGCATATGTATTCAAATAATAACACATGATAAGGGTTTTGTTGATCTAGGTTACAAATCTGTTTTGTTTTTGTCTGAACTATAAATTTTTGACTAAAGTTTAACTTGGACACTAGGCATGTGGGATGAAAGTGTAGTTTTACAAGGCAGACTAATTTAAAATAAAAATCTTTAAAATAAAATTCAAATATTTTAAATAAAATAGTAAACATATATTTTTTTATAAACTTAATGTATTTCAAGTATTTTGACTTAGAATATTTAACACCCTCACTATGTATTAGTAGTAGTAGTAAGAACTGTAAATTGTGGTTTTAGAGGAAGGGTTGTGTCTAATTCCTAAACACTGTTATTTCAAATTATTTGAACAAAAATTTATGAAAATAACTGTGAAACATAACAGGAATCCCCCTCCTCTCTCCAAAAATACTCTTAATAGAATTATAAACCCTAGTCAGATTAAAAACTTAATTTAGATTTACACAGTGATTCAAATGGAAGTGGTAATATTGTGTATAAATGTTTGAATTTTCAAAATAAACAATAGGTTCTAAAGAAAGAATGTCTAGAAATGGTTCAATTAATGCATGTCTGTCAATTTCTATTTTATTTAAAAATACAATTTCTACAGAATGGATGTAGATATTGAGTCAAATTGTAGTATATACAGATTGGAATTATGTTGGTTAACATGTCTACACAAAATTGGAATTTTTCACAATACAATTTGTTTGTTATATGCAATTTTTGATAGCAAATATCTGAAACTTCATTCATAAAATGAAAGGAAACAAATTTTGCACAATAAACACTTTAAAGAGACAAATTTGTTTGCCCTTTTAAATGCTACATAATATGGAGCTATCTTTTGACCCTAAGTAAAAGAATTACCAAGATATTAATAAAAGTTATTTGTGGTAATTGACTAGAACACACAAAAGTTTTCCTACAGACTCCAAGGTTTCAGAAACCTCTACAAAACAAATAATCACTTAAACACAGACTCTGATTTTCAAAATCTTACAAATCTGGAGTAATGAGAAATCTCTATTGTCTCTGTTACATAGAAATAACTTCTAGGAGTAGAATAGAACAAAGAATGTTCACAGGTTCATTGCTATAAATTTGAGAAATTTGGGAAAATAATGATTATTAGATCGTTCAAAAGAATCTACTATTTATAGTATTATCTTAAAATTCTTAAGCTCTGAATTAATTGAAAAAAGAAGAAATTTAGAATTTGCTTAATGAGAAACGTATTTTTATTTTTTATATTTTGTGAGAAATAAGTAAACTAAAATTACACCATAAACAGTAAACGAAAATATTATTTACATTCAAATTCATGACAAATGTTTGTTGAAACATACATAATAACATTTAATTTAGGTCATTTTATATTAAAATGTCTAGTCCAACCAATCGGGTTAACGGCCATGTCCTACGATGTGACTTTTTACACTTTTCCTAATACTGCACAATTTACCATAAGATTTAAAATAACCAAGATTTTGAAGAAAATAAATTAATATAGTATCAAATATTTCATAATATAAATGTAATTTTTGAACAAGTCAACTTCTCAGTACAATTTCATCGACTTTACAAAGTATATCGTAATGACAAAAAAAGGAGATGTCTATTATTTGACTGATTTTCACATTTCATGGTTTAAATAATCTGAACAACTGATTACTATCTACCCATTTTATAAAAAAAACTATTATTTTTTATTAAATCCCACAAATAACTTCATAATGATGGCCATTTAAAAAGTCAACATATCGTTTGAGGACCATACCATTAAAGCACAATAAATTTTATTTAATTCTGCAGACATTAATTACACATAATCGTACTAACCCTAACTTTTTAGGATGACAAAATAAGAAAGCTATTAACTAAAATAGTAATTCCAAACTCAAAATTTGTATACCTATGAACTCAGTAAGTGGAAATTTTTTTTAAATGTATTATGCTTTCGAGTCTATAGGAATGAAACATTGACATGATCAAAGTGTGTGGAAGGTATTTCCTTCTATGAGGCCTATCAGAGCAATGTTACCATAATGAGAATTAAAAAATCTACAATTATAAAATATAGACATGTATATGGTTTGAGAGAGACGATAGAGCTGATTGAGTACCAAGATTATGCCTTTCAATTTCTTTAAAGATTCAAAAGATTACTTTAAACATATTTATTAATTTGTAGAAATGTATCAACTACTTACTTTAACAGAGCTAAGCGACACAGACAGAGCAGTATCATCTGAAGGATTTATGGTGCTCGCTAGAAGGGGCTTCACCTGGTCCAGAACACGTTGAATTGTCTGCATTTGAGTTGTTGCTGAAGCTTCCTTCTTCAGCATTGTTCTGAAAACATAAATAAAAGATTAAAGTTTGATATAAACTTGCTGAACTAAAATTTAATAAATATTTACACATCTTCATTACATTATGAATTGAGTCATAAATACAAGTTCTCAATTTGTTTACATTTGATGAAAATAGTGGTCTGTTCCACGAATCCTACATAATAATGTAGTGTTACAAAATTACTTTGTTGTGTTTTTAAAATACACCCTTCTTTTGCTCTACTTGGATCAATTACATAGCCATAACGGCCAACATAATTTATCAGAATTAATTATGCTCCACTCAATTTCCTCATTTTGATAACTTGGCCCAAACTTGCATACTAGTGGAATATAATTTTGAAGTGGTTGGACAAGACATCTTTTGAAGTGGTTGGACAATTTTTTTTCTTTTTTGTTTAAGGAGTTAAGACAAGTGTACAGTTTTATTCTGTAGAGCAGGAAATGTATTGAGCACAGTATATTAATTAAAATTTCAAAAATATCTCAGAATCTAATAGATGTATTTGTTGAAATCGTTGTGAATTGTATGACCGTTAGAATACATTTTTATATAAATGAGTAAAAACAACATCTCAAATTTCCGATCAAAATGTTGAACTTAACTTTTTTAAATATGCCATATTAATACAACTTATTCTATCTGGGCTCAAATATTAGATAACTTTATGAACTTTCAGATGGTAAACTCTTTCCTTGTGTTAAAGAGATTTTGGTTTTAATCCCCAGGTGTTTTAAAATGATTCAGTGTTGATGCAGCATTGTAGGGAACTACAATTAGTAGTGATTCCTGTTTATGAAAGCTAGAACTACGGTGACAGGAACTCGATGGCATGATCACACATAACCTGATAAAACCTGTAGACCTACAACGGACTGGTGTCCTTATTATTATTTTTTATTTTTTAACAAAACCAAAAGTAAGGTCAAGACTGTCATTTTTACATGTCAAATTTGAGTTTTCATACTGTGAGTGCTGAAGCCGCATAGTAGTTATGCTGAACTTGTGTTATCTGAACGTAATCAAAACAACAGAAAATATAAACACACAAGATTAAAAGTTTTATAATTAAATCTCTTGACAACAAACTGATAATGTCTGTTTTACACCATAGTCGTCTGATAAAATATTTGACTCCTACATTTGATAATATGGGTCCATTGATTAGCATGGTAATTCACTAATTCCATCGTTATCTAATTTGTCAAACTTTCCAGCTTTACATTTGAACTTTCATTATCACTAAAATCACTACTATTTTAATAATTCAAGATCAATTTCATTCAAGAGGACAAAGATTGATTCAGTCCAATCATAATAGACAACTAAAGAGAAAAAAACTGTTAAAAATAAATAAATATTGAGCTTGATTTGTGAGATATAAAATTTTGTGAGATCTTGTGTTCGAGTTTTTTTTTCAATCTGTTAAAAATAAAATAACCTAATTTTTAAGCAAATAAATACATAACTGCCTGCCAGTAGCAATTATCAACTAATAGTTGTTAAATTTGCTACACTTTAGTAGAATACAGAAATGTAAAGTTGTTTGGAGGTGTTCAGACGAGAGAGGATTAAAGGACTTTATGAAATCACTATAACATGAAGAACAATCAAAAACAGTTGATTTATATTTCAACATATTCTATACTATTTATGCCAAGAAACCAAATGCAAAATGACTTTAAATTTATATATAGATTTTATTAAAGTTGCGTAAAAGTTTTTACGAACATTCACACAAAGTAATGAGATTGAATGTTTTGGTGAATAAAAGAGCAAGTCAAGCGTTGGCTTATGTTGAATCTCACCCAAAACTACTAATTACGAAGCAGCATGCTTGAAATACATCTACATGGGTAGAAACAGAAACTCAAACATCTGGCATGGATTCCTAAGAATAGCCTATACGTTTACTTCTTTACTTCGAAAGTCACCAAAGAGAATTCCCTTTTTATTGCACTCAGTGAAAACTATTAACCACTGTTACAAAAATACTGATCCTTAAAATTATAATAATATTCTTAATTTCTACTAGGACTTATATAATTAATTTGAGTACGTTCTTCTGGCATTCATAGCTTTGTCTTAATGTCTGCATTACGGGTGAATTCTGTATCAAAATAGAAAAAGTAAATAATAGGTTTTGAAAATGAAGTTCATCCGAAACATCTCAGCAGAAGTTAAGGTAATGCTAGGAAAGCAGAACAATGTAGTTAAGTGAATACTGATACTTCTTTTTATTATATCCTTGTCAATGAATTGTTATATATTATTTTAATGTACGGTACGACTAACAAAATCTATTCCATGAGTGACTTAAGTTCTCACGTTCTTGGGGTTAGGGAGCATACTCCTAAATTCCTATTCTTTTTATTTCAGACATTCTAAAACAAATCCGTAAAAGTAACTACTACAGGTGTCATGTTAATCAGTATTATTGTTATAAATCTATGCTCAAACAACTAAACAAAATTTTACCAATCTTTTCATTTAGTAGTCTAACTGTGGACTATAAAGACGGTTTTTAAAAATTTGACTTTTTGTGCTAAAATTTTATGTAGGAGTTTTTGCATAACTTTTCATTATTGGGCTATTGTTTCTATATCATTGTTTTTAAATATATGTTCAGTAGAACCCTGACCCAAACCACAAATAAAACAGTAGCACAATAATTATCATTAGAAAGTACAACCCTTAGGTACATTTCAATAACATAGCTACCATCCTCAGAGGAATATAAACTAAGTATAACAGATTTCATAATGTAGGAATGAATAATGTTAGTTTGATTAAAGAAATTAAGAACATCAAATTGTGGATACCTTTGAAAGTATTTTCATTGTTAAAGCTGAAAAAGATTTGTTGTTGAATTCTGATAAGAGGCCAATTCCCAAACCCTCGTTATTTCTTTGTTAAAACGAAGTTAAAACACACATTAGGCCTTTTTCAACTCTTGAATTTTGACTTGTATTTTCTTAATACATATGGCAGTTGTATTTCTTTTGTTTTAATATTAGTTACATTAGAGAGTTTCATAGCTTTTAAAATTCTTAAGTAGTTGGATTGAGCTGCAAGTTCCCCCTCCTACTTTCTAGGTAGGCGGGGAAACCAGTCTGTCCAATAAGGAGAGGGAAGGGCGCTATGTACACTTGACCCTTTATAGTCATCTCAATATTACACTTAGTTTAGGATTGGTTTATATCCCTCTGAAGATGGCAGCTAAATTACTGAAATGTACATAAGGGTTTATTAAACTTTCTAAAGTTAATTAAATGTTCTATTTGTGATTTGGAGATTACTTCTTTCAAATTGTTATTAACCACAAGGCTCATTGGATGTTGTATGTTCTTCATGTTTGATACATACTCATGTTATCTGAATAGTATTACATATTACTCATATGTAAATCTTTTTTGCTTAAAAATATATTTCATACTTGTCTAAGTTAAACTAAATTGTAAAATGACAGCACCAGTAATTCTCAAATTTACACACCGTTTTGAATTTTTTGAAAATTGTATGGTTAAATTTTACAAAACGGCTGTAATAAAAAATAAAAAACTACGAAAATTAACTGCAACACCATCACTATTTTAGTTGATTCATACATAATCATTATGTTAGTTTGAAAGACTCAAATACAAGAACATAAAATGCAATTACATCATAACAAGAAATTTCTCGACATTATTAAAACAATCTTTTGGCACAGATGGCCTGGTGGTAAAAAAGAATACTAATTAAAATTCAAGGATGCCATGACAATAATAAGAAGTGCAACATTGCATACATTAAAAGTTGGAACAAAGCAATAAATCCCACATGGCAAGTGAATGACTAACAGCATGTAGGGTTCTTAACCAATGAATGACATTCATCCAACGCTTTGAACAACAGGAAACAATTTTTTTTTCCTTTCATTAAGTCAAAACAATAATAGTAAACTTTCTTTCTTGTATGTAACTCCAGAAACACAAAAATCTGTTTTAAGCTGTTAGAATCTTTCTGAGGTGAAACACTTGAGTTCTTAAAACAAGCCTTCATTTTATTCATTTCAGATACTCAGACTTGTTCAAATTTATGTAGAACAATCTTTAATAATTGGCAAAATGGGTTCAACATTTTTTGAAAGATGGTGATCATTACATTTTGATAAATTATGTAAGTACATTTGAGTGAATCTGATGAAATGTGTTGAAGCTAATTTTGACCAGATCCAATTTGTATATATTTTTCTTATGACAAGTACACGAAATCAAGAATTATAGCAATTATACTTTAAATGTACAATTAGGAATGAAAAAATCGGCAGATATAAAAAGATATCTGTAAAAAATATACCTAAAAATGACAAAAATTAAGTCCAAAATAGTGTATGTATTGTTTTCATATAATTTATATTATATAATATTAAAAAGTATCTTTTTCATTTAGAATAAGTAAATAAAAAATATAAAAATTGTTTAATTATAACTTAATATGAAAATATAAATAATTGTGTTTCTAACGTTTCACATTCGAGACAATTTTATGTTGAACATAACCTTAAAACATCTTCATATGCTTACAAGGAACTATTTTTCACAATTATTTACATTTTTTAAATGAAAAAAAACAAACCTATTTTCCATACATATTCATCTATATACGTACTTATTATTTCAGTAAATCTAAGAAATTAAATACTGTAAATTCGATTGCCAAGAAACCCAACTGCACTTAATTTTATTCTTTGCAGAACATTTCACAGACTAAGGAATTGTAAACAAGCAAAGAGCACACTACAACACAAGAATACAGCAGTCTGACTAAGTTTTGGCTGAGACCCAATATGCCACCCCCTCTACTCTAGTCTGCTCAGCTGTTTTAAGCAAAGGAATTGTTTGGTGTCTTGCTGACAACACCTGTCACTGTCAACTTGGGCCATCTGGTTGACTCCAAGTTCCAGATCTATCCTCTATATGTAAACAAAGTTCATAGCACAGTATCTTGAAGGAAGTTGGAGAAACAACATCAGATTGAGTGTGTTATGAAATTTGAAACGTTCAAATTTGTAAGTATTAGTTTTTATGGAAAAGAATGTACAAAAGTAATTTTTAATAATTTTTGGAGGAATAAATAACCAAAATTGTCATGCTGTTTAATAAATTTACCAAATAAAAGAAAATCAGTATCTACAACTTTTGATTTAATATATATTTGATTTGCAAGAATAGTATAGTAATATATTATATAGTCTGGTTTTAAAGTTATCTATAATGATGGATTGTTCAATGTCTAGTTTTTGGCTTAGAGTTATTTTCTTAGGTTATAGATTTAGTTTAATTTCCGAATAGCTCTAGGCTATGTTGGTGTTTTTCTCTTTATTGTTCTATTTTTAACAATTGATTTATACTTTCAAATTTTGTTTATTAACTTTTATATACACAAATGTCCTATTAAACCATATTAATAATATATTTATAAAGTTTCTACAAAAACAATAAAAAAATTTATTGTTAACAAACGTAATTGTAACCACATAACTTAAAAATTTAGGAAAACAAGTGTATCTGGAATTTTTAATATAGAAATATCTAGCCAGACTTCGGTAAAATTTAGGTTATGTTTTAAATATTTTTACTCTAAATTTAACATGATGTTAAATATCATACGAAGTTTCATTAAAATCCATCTATAATTTTTATTTTTTATAGCTAATTAATTGTTTAAAATAAGCATATATTATAATCTCTAACAACTCAGTGAATATACAAATTAATTTTGATCTCATCTAATGTTCTTTGTAATTTAATAATAAACCAATTGGTTCATAACTAATATTTTCTTAGGATCTATAGAAATAGATATTTAAAATTTTTTTTTTAATAGGAACCATTTTACAATGTATATTGTTAATCTCAAATTCCGATCAACAAATAGACATACACTTTTCGTGTAACTTCTTAATATCCCTAAGAAACGAGGAATAATAAATATATTAAGTAATAATAAAATTAATAATGATTCGAATTTGCCCCTAACCACAATCCCTTAGTAAGGGCATTTAGTGGAAATAATTAATAAAGAACAATTAATCAGATAATTGTGTTTTATTTTAAAGTTTCTAGTGATTGTGGTTAGGGGCAAATTCAAATCATTATTGTGAATTTCACCACAGTGCTCAACAAGATTGTATTATAATAATAAAATTGCCTTCACAAAACTAAAATTGTTTCATGTCATATTTTACTCGACTATATGAACATATTTGAAAATTCATACATGTTAGAAAAGGTGAGTGTATTTGGAAATTTCATGTGGTTGTTTATTATAAAGGGAAACAAAATACTTTTCTTTCTATAAATTGAAAATAATAATTTCTACTAAATGTAGCACGATTACAAATGCCCTCATTCCTCAATTATCAAAATAGTTAGCTTTGGTCAGTAAAATAAGATAAAAATAATTTGTTAAATAATAGATTCAATTTTATACAGACTTCTAATATGTTCAAAACACAACGTAGCTATTGAGGTGTTAGTGGAAATAGTT
Source organism: Aphrophora alni (assembly GCA_963513935.1). NCBI lineage: Eukaryota > Metazoa > Arthropoda > Insecta > Hemiptera > Aphrophoridae > Aphrophora > Aphrophora alni. The sequence goes on along the minus strand of OY740769.1, from coordinate 96,256,731 downwards.
ATAAAAATAATAAGTTTCCTTACCTTTCTTTCAAGTTGTTCACTTGCGATAAAAGTTGTTGCCATCGTTGTTTTAATCCTTCAACTCGTTCCACAACTTCTGACGCCTCCTTCTCATCACATCGATGAGCAATGTCATCACCAACCATACTGATATTGCTCATCATTCTAAAATGAAATTTAAAAACCTAGTATTAGATGTAAATACTTTGACCTCATTACTTGAGTTTATTTACAATTTAATAAATAGATTTTTTTTTACTAAGAAACAAAGAAACTGATTTTGTACATCAAAAGTATTGTTTGATTGTAATCAAAGATTAAATTATATTTTCAAATCCACTGATTTTCTTCCTATTGTTTTAACTCACTAGTAAATCCATCACAGATAAGGGAGTTGATATTTACCAAATATAAATATCTAAATGAAATGAACAACTGTTTCAATTTCTAACATGTAGAATAAAACTATTGGAATACATCCATGTACAGATTTTCAAGTGGTTGTTACAAATAGCTGTTTGTCTGTTAACACTGATTTTTTTGGAATCAGTTTGATCTATTTTGTTTAAAATTATTATGTGGCGAGTTTATCGCCTAATTATGCTTATAAAATATATTCACTATACTTTAAAATTGAAAGAACCTGCCACAATTTTGCAGATTCCAACAGCTAGAAAATTACATAAAAAAAATACTAAAAACCATATGTAACAATTACCTCGTCTTCATAGTGATTTGTTTTTCTAATTCCATTATTTTATGTGAAGATCCTTGCATAGCATCAGCCTCTGCAGAAGTCAACCAATCAGCAAAGCGTTGACAATCCTGACGGAGTTTTTCCCATTCTTCATTACATTTCAACCATCGACTGGAACAGGATAAATTTTATTATATATTTGTATTTGTTTTTAAATAATACATTCCTTTGAAAGGTATATTTTATATATATTTAAATACCAGAAATTTTTTAAATAAAATGTGAAATAATCATGGGGACCAACATTTTTTGTCATAGAAAAACATATTTAATACATAAGAAAATAAACACTCCATCAAAATACTGCAGTCACACTTGCCTAAAAGATTAAATTATGATTTTCAACATATTTCCCATCTGTTGTTACAATTGTCATCTGCAGGTAATAATAACATCTATAAGAATTAAGAGAGAGATTTGGATTTTAGTAATATGGATTACTTTGAAGGTTCACAAGATCAAACTGCAGAAAACTAGATACACACCCAACCGATTAAGTTATGTTACTCCCCTATATAAATATATAAAAACGAATTAGAGTGACAAATATTTTAGGAATCAGAAGAAAGAAATTTTTAAAAACTTCTACCTCAAGTCTCATGCTTAAATCCCGGAGTTAATAATATATACTACATAATCATTTCCTTACTTGTGACGATCAGTGAATCCACGATTGAGCTGTGACCATTCCTCTCTCAACTTATCTACTACTCTTCTCACTTGATCTGATTGTTCTTTCCTTGCTTTCCGTATCACGTTTTCTCTTTCATTTTCAACTCTATCTACAGAAGGTTTTAACTTGGTCACTGCTTCCTTAATATCCTTTAACATATCTTCTTGTTGACTAAAGTTATTAAAATCTTTTCCAGAAAGTGTTGGCCCATTCAATTGTCTCGCAGTGGCAGAAACTGCTTCTCTCACTTTATTCACTTGAGTTACCAACTCCCCAGCTCCTTCATCGCTCTCCTGAATCAAAAATTGTTTAATTTAGTATCTCTTATGTTAAAAAAAATAATGAAAACATTAGTTTAATAAAAGTTTTTTTAAACTGTAAATCTGGTCTACGGTAAACACACCAGATGTTTTGTTTTATGATCAACCTGCCAAATTTGGGAATATGATACTTCTGTTAAAATGCCCAATAAACATTTGCTCTAAACTCTTTCCGTATGATTAATATAATCTTCCGTTCAAAAATATACAATTAAAATGTATTCTTATAAAGAACATATGGCATAAATAATTAAATACATTTGGAACTCCTTCTTACATTTAAATTAAAACCAGGACTTTTATCTTCAAATATTTCTAACTTCAATAGTATCACAATAAAAGCATTTTTTCCTAATTCAAAACTCTATATTATAGTATTTTGCAGGGTGCACAATAACCAACACACTAGTCATTTTTTGAATCTATACACCAAAAGGAACAAAAAATGTTCAGATATTTTCTAATAATTCCTCTTTTTAGCCGATGTCGCCATTTAAAAAATATATAACTTTGGAAATAGATATATTTGGTATACATACTTTAAATGTTATGTTAGACAAATTTCCTAAAAACAAAAACTTTATTTTGCATATCTTCAAAATAGCGGCCATTTGAAATTTTTAAAGTTGAATATCCCAAACTGTTAATTTTACAAAGAATTGCCAAATAAAAAACAAATTCTCTTTTAGAGACAAACAATATGTTTTGTTCTTTTCAATTTTTTTAACGTCAGATAACAGAGTGATTGATAAAAAAATTAAAACATTATATTTTGGTAATTGTTATATTGTTATAAGACAATAAAACCAGACTCAATTTTATTGTAATTTTAAATAAATGTAGTTTCAATGTTTACCTAACATTTAAAAAAATTTAAAATGGTAGTTGTAAAAGGACATATTTGTAAGCAGTTTAAAGTGAATCAACAAATGAAAGGAAATTTTTCCACAATAAATACTTAATTTGCTTCAATTACTTCATCATCCTTAATTTATTGTTACATGTACACATTCTTGGCACAGAAGTATAGACAGATGAATTACTCTTGGACCAGTATAAACAGCTTCATTTTTTTAAATGGTCATTTTGTTTCCTTATTTTTAGAAATGATTGTTAAATTTTCATCTTACTTAATCTTTGATACATCTGGTGAAAATTTCTTAACTAAATTTTTCCTTAAAATATGTTTTATACTAGTAACTAGATATTTTGTAATGTTTTAAAGAACCTTACATAAAATATAGTTAAGCCAAACAACTTTGATAATGCAAACTAACTGCGTTGTTTCAATTTTTTTTTTGTAACCAGACACCAACAGCGCATGGACATAATCTAATCAGTAAACAGCTGATTATTTTGTTTAGTTTTAATTTTTAACCGTCAAACGATCATTCCTTAGCTTGGACTCTCCAACATTAGCAGCCTACCATGCTTTTGAATATCATCAAACCAGTTAAATCTGATATAAGGACCCAATACAGAAACTTTCTTGTACATTCTACTCCAGTAGTCATGAGTATGAAGACACTTGAAATTGTCATCTAAACCTACATCGTTAAAATAAATTTGAAACTTATTCCTTGGTACCAAAAACATTATTTCAAATACTTTAATAAACTTTTGATAATATTAGTTTTTATAACTATTAGTTATAACATTAGTTTCATTATTAATTGAGTGAAAATGTTATACATATAACTAGATAATGAACGTACTGCGATATCTGTAGGTCAATAAACAAATTTTTCATTTTACAGTTTTTTTATTAATTTATATTGCAACTAAAATAAATAAAAACAACAAAATTAAAAATCTCTAAACTCAAAAAAGTATACAGATTGTGCATCCACTTTTTTTTTTATTTCAATGGAGTTTTAAATTTCTTTTAAGCATTTTATAATTAAGATTTAATTGTAATCTAATTCTAAGCTAAGAAACCACTAAATTTCTGTTTCGGTTGCTAGTGTCAAAATTCCATAAAAATAAATAAATAAAATTTAAAAAATATTTAATCACATATACTGAATTATTAAGATGTCGGAATAGACAAAAATTTCAGAATACTTGTATAAAAATTCTACACACCGAGTTTTTATCTTAAGCTTATTAAACTCTAAAATAAATATTGTTGTATTTCACTTGTCAAAGCTAAACCTGTGAAGAGTTATTTTCATTCTCTGGAATCGTCAACTTTTATTTCATTTGTTTAAAACCTAAGCATATGGTTGTACAATGGGCCTAGACTATTTACAATTTGGTAAGTGAAAATAAAAATTCTTATCCTTTATTTAGCGACTGTGAAAAACTTAATTCTATCAGAAGAAATTGTAAAATAAAATTTCAAATTAGATTCTTCATTTAATACAAAATTAGTGCAAAAGTGTTTAATTATGATTTGGGATACAAATATAAATTTTAATTGGCTTATAAAAATAATAAAAAACTTGTATGGTATAAAACTCACCGTTTTCTTAGTAGCATTTTTGCCAGGTTGTGCTACTTTACTATGAATTGTCTGCCATGTTGAAACCACACTATCGACTGAAATATGTTTAACCTGTTGTATCTGCAACTCTGCAGAGATTTCTTTTATTCTTTCAATATCTTTCTGGTGTTTCACTAAATCTTTTGCAACTTCCTATAAAATAACAGCACATTTTACAATTTGGACACTTTAATATGTCAATATCAAAAAATAAAATATAAGTTGAATAAATAATAATATATTGTTTTCACAATGTTATTCCTGACTAATGATATACTTTGTGTAATGTAGATATTTTTTTAATAAAGTCAATAACTGTGAGAAATATTGGTGTCTGTTTATTTTAGACTTATAGAAATCGGTGTAGAAATAAGACTTCCCTTATCCCTAGAACTGGGAGTCATTTTTCTCTATGGTGGTAGCCTATTTTTACGCATTTATCACTTTGTTTATACATTTATGTAAAACATTATTGTAAAACTAAAAAATATATATTATTGATATTTGAACTTTTTATCAAGTAATTTTTTCAAATAATCACCACTATTGCTATATTCACCACATCCAAAATCCAAAATACACAAAAGAAAAATTTTTATGTAGTTTTCAAAAGTGTATACAGTAGTTTAAGAATAAAATTTGTAAACAATAAATATAGAAATCTTTTCACATAATACATAGTAACAAAAATTGTACTCAATTTGAGAAATCACCATCTGGTTTATTTCAGCTTGTAAGATTAGTGAAGTCAATATACATATATAGAAGTATAAAATGAACAGATTAATAGCTTTCCACCAGTACCAACATCATTACAATCAAGAAATTATGGTTTAAAGATTAATTTTTCTATGCTATTCCTTAACTGTTATTTTTCCGATACAGCAACAGCTGCCAGTTCTAGAGTCAATTTAGAATGAATTAAAAATTGAAAATATATATTCTTTAAGCAAGGCTGAAACTTTGCTGGTTAATTCTCCACAAAGAGTGATCATAAGGTCATGCATTAACTCTTGAGAGAGGAGATAAACCATTGTATACCCCGAGAAAACCTTAGGTAACAATATCATTGGCATACATCCCCAGTTTGTTTAGTGAACCCATGTACAATCAAGGATTAATTATTATTTGTCATTCCTTGTGTTAGTATTTTGACTTTTCTTTTCTTTCTGATCACATTTGTATATTAACTGTTTTGACCACTCAGACGTAGCTTTAGGCCTGTAATCGTTTGATTTCAAGTTTTAGTTTCCAACAAACACTAGACTATGTTAACTACTTTCATATATTCATGTTTATAGCTTGATAACATGAATTGGTCCAATATTCTCGAAACATGATGTGTTCATTTTTATTCACAAATGATGTTAAATGACTGATAATATAAAGAATCTATCACTATGCAATAACTTTGAATCCATATTAGAAGACCTCGACAAAGTAGGCTGTTACACTTAAAAAAAACAGTAGACTTAGAATGTTCAGTATTATTTGTAATTTATATATATATAATCGAACAAACTATAAATTTTAACATTAATAGGTTAATTTTAAATGTATTACGATTATGACTGAACATTTAACCATTTTGTTTTATTTATGTTAAAATTACTGCGGATTTCGGTATTAAATTTGGTTTTGACAAGATATTGCCAAACGGTGCTTTTATTATTGAAAGCAATTTATTTACTTAAACAAAAATGTAAAAGAAAGAAAACTCACCTCAATTTGCTTCCCATCATTCTTGTCATCATCCACTTTATGACCAGCGTCTCGTAACCATTTGTTGAGACTTTTAATCAACAGATTGTACTCATTCAAAATCTGTTCTGCTTGTTGTGCTTGAACTTTCCTTACCTACACAACAAGATGAAAAACAAAATTATTATTTTACTCTACATTTCTAAAAATCTACAACTTACGAAAACAATGACAAAGTATTTGAAATGTTGGATCTATTCTGATTTATTTTTAAAAAAGAAGAAATTAAAGAAACTATAATTTGCTGTTACTATTAAAACTAATGTAACTTTTACAGGTAACAAATTTTTGAGATTTGTCATTTGAGAATTTTTTTTTTTTCTTTTTCAATTAGGCAAATAGTAAGTAATATATAAAAGGTCAAGCATGTGCTAATACCACACGACTTAGGGACCACTAGCATATAGGGACAGTTATTTTTATAAAATCAAAGTCTTTTAAGCAACCTAACGTCAACATATTAATTTCTTCACCAAATAAACATACATATTTATAATCAGAATAACTTTTCATTTTATATGATAACCCATACATAATACTTCCAAATATAAAATTTTTCAAGTTTATAGTTTTTGCTCTTTGACTACCCCCAAGGTCTTTTTTTGTTTTTTGTTACTGCTAGATTTTTCTAATACGTGGAACAATACAACGAATTGTGGTAATGTGAAAAATCATAATTTATAATAGGTTTAAAATCCGCGGTTTAGCGCCGGAAACAGGCTGTTCAAATCATAAATTTATTTTAGTAACTTCATTAATAAAAGAAAAATAGATTTTCAAGAAAACAAAATATGTAATCATGTCAATTTTAGTATAATTTGTTTTTTATAAATAGAATATGTAAATTGTTTGTGTCTTGTGGGGAGTGTGTGAAATTAGCAAACAGCGCCGGAAGGAAGGCAGCAAAATGTAGGATTTTGCCTCATGGCAACAGACAGTCAGAGTCCAGCGTTAAAGGTGGTTAGGTCAGTCATCAATTGGGGCTTGTTGCTCTAGGACCTACGAGAGGTAGTTCTCCAAAGTTCTGTTAGAACAATAGAAAAGTGTCAGGAAGTTTTAAATCTGTAAAAGACATGGTGTATTAACAATTTTAAAAGTGCTAAGACAATATTGTTTTCCATAAATAAACTTTTTTTATGAAAAAGCGTGAGAACTCGCAATTTTTAGTTATGTTGTGCAATCATTGCCACGTGATTTTCGAATTCTCGACAAAGAACTTTCTATAAGAAAAATGGAACTATTAAAGTTATCATAAGACATTAATAATTGGTTTTTATACAGGTACAACAAAATAAAAATAAATCTTGTGATATATGAACTAAAGACAATTCGTTTGACAATGGACAAGCATCTCTGCAGTATTAGCACGCAGTCACATGGGAGGAGACGAATCATCCTTCGAGGGAAAGTGCTTTTTAAATAAAGAATATAACGTGATTTGGTATAACACGTTTAGACTTTCATTATTAAACCATATGTATGTATTTTGAACAATTTAGACTTTTTTTTTTGTACTTTCAAGATATATTTTTGATATTGTAAAATTATGTATTTCATCAATAAGATGCAATGTTTTTTTTTGTTGTGGAGTCTTAAAGTATAACAAAATGATAAAATAAAGTTTTTTTTTATAATTAATCAATTAATTTTTAATTTCAGTAAAAATTATATTTTTTCTAATTAAGAAATTTACCAAAAGAAAATAAAAAGTAGAATCCTTTTCATTTTTTAGAGTTGCAACTAAATAATACTAATTTATTAATATAATTTGACTAAATTCTTTTTCTTTGGAAATTAAAGTAATAATAATAATAATTGATAGGATGTAAGATATCTTATATGAATTTTTCTTTCTATTTCTGTTACATAAATTTAATGTGTTTTATGTTTAATAAATTTTTATGTAATATTTCAGAGACAAGTGTTTTCATTTCTGAAACCAAAATCACTGTAGTACACCGTAAAAAGAGCTTGCGACCCTAGAGATTTTATAAATAATTAAATTCATTTTTTTTCTTTTTCAAAATTGGTAAGCTAAGGCTACCTGGCGCCCATAAAAAGCTTGGCATAATTTTATAAATAATAATAAAACTTAAAATCATTTTTATATATTTTTTTAATAAAAATAAGTACTCTTAAAGTACGACAAGTACAGTATTTTTTAAATTATTACAGAATATAAATGGAATGTTTGAAATATATACGACTTATCCTCTCGTCTGCATAGAATAGTTGTGATTTATAGACAGACAGCCAAGCACGTCAAATTATAAAGGTCCTTGGTTTTACATGTGGACCCTAATAAAGAGAAATCAATGAAAATGCAATCCTTCTTTTAATGGGTATATTGTTTGTCTCACATCTCACAAAAACTGTTTTAAAAGTAATATGCTATGCATTTCTCGTTAAATATTTAAATTAACTTTATTCATCATACAAAAAACTATAATATATGATTTCGCACTGCAATTTAATTACAAATCTAATTTTTTTTGTAGCTCATGCTGTGTTCAATTTTCAAGGAGGAGGGGATGATATTTGGCATTTTAAATTTGGCCTAGTGCTAACATATTAATTTTTTCGTCAAATAAACATACATATTCATAATCAGAATAACTTCTATTTTTATTTGATACTCCACACATAATAATTATTTCCAAAGTTTGAAATACATAAGATTTACCATCTTGTCTGTGTTGACGAATTGAAACTTATGTACAGCCATGCGTATAAAATTATAAGGGTCCTTGGTTATACCTACGGACCCTAATATTAAACAATTATCCCATCAGCATTATTTGATACCAGGTCCCAATACTAATAAGTAAGCCAAATAAATGGTTGATTACAAATCAATAACAATTAAATACAACATTCAAAACACCACTATCAAACACTATTACCTCTGTTTCTGACATAACTTGACTCCATTTTGCTCTGAGTTTATCCTGAGCTGTTCTTCGTAACAAATCTGCTCGCTCTGGTTGTGTTGTATGTACAGTTAAAACTAAACCATCTCCTCGACTGATTAATGTAGCTGCATCAGGGGCTAAACAACTCAATTCTCTTTCCAAAACCTGTTACACAAAACACAATGTGTTTTGAAATACTCAACCTTTCAAGAACTGAAGAAATAATTACAGAGAGATTACGAATATCTAACTTTGCCCTGTGGTATAATTTAGTTTTGTTTCTAAAATTGTGTTATTAAATGGATATTTATGTCAGTTAATTTTCATAATATATATAAATTTTTATTTTTTTATTTTTAATACTACTACAATGTCCTTTACAACAACAAACTAGACTCCAGACTATGTAATAATATCCATCAATCAAAAATCAGTAGAATGATTTTAATTTATATTTAAAACTTTATATATCTACAAGATCACAATTTATGTCCATCTTTAACCAAGTTTGATACAAACGTAAAGTGTGTTTTCATAGCTGGTATGACCTCATTAGCAAATAAAATCAGAAGTTTAGTGTTTAGCTGATTTTTACAGAGTTTTGATGGCAATCAATTTTTATCAGATTTAGTAATTACATTTAATTTCACAAGTGTCTATAATATATAGTTCATAAACAATAAAGTAAATGGACAATATATTTGATAGCTGATTTTTTTTCTTCTAAGTTTATTCAATTTTGTCAAATGTATGTAATTAAATTAATACTAACATTCCTCAATGGCTTATAAACAGCATTAGATGTGTCTTTTAAAGTTATTTTATTTATGTACATACGTCTTCCAACATTCACTAAAATACATTTGCAAGTCAGAGTGCATAGAATTTTTTCACATTATATTGATTTACCTCCAAACGTTTTCCAGGATCCGATTTGCTATTGACCCCACGCACAGTAGCTAACATAATATCCATCCTCTCTAACATTTCTTGTGCTGCTTCTTCAAATTCTTTAATATCTTTATCCAAAGGCAAGCTCAGTTCACTCTGTGTTTCAGACCTGATTTTATTAACTAGATCCTCTGTTGGTTTCATTACAGATTTCATCGCTTCTGTCTTTCGCTTACCAACAGAGGTTAGTTTTTCAGGTGCAATATCTACTTCCTACAATTATAAAAAGCAAAAATTTCACACTGTGGTTAGTAAATAAGCAATAACAAACAAAACAAAACTATTACTACTAAAAAAAAAAAAAAAAAAAATACAGAAAAAAAGGGAGAAATAAAATGAAATTAGGAGGAAAATTTATTTTTTAAAACAACAATTCATTAAATAAAAAACAATAAAATTTAAAGTTAACCGCTAAATCAGTTTGCCGACCATCAGATGCATCTTCCATTTTATATATATATATATATATATATATATATGTAATGGATAATGTACTAGGCTATGAGATAGTTAGAGTCTATTTGGTGGCATCTAATGTATAAATACATTATGGAAATACTCAATGTATCAGTTGCACTGTATTGTTATAATTTTATTTATAATGCAAGTTTAAATTAGTTATAAGAGTACATTCCAGTACTATAGTCCAGTATGTGTTTATAAATTCCATACATATTAATGTGACATACTAAGGCCATAATGTCACATTGATAGTGATGTATCAACCTCCACAACACAACCAAATCGTTTATGTTTTTTATTTCAAAAGGCTTACGCCAAATTAAAAAAAAATTTTTTAGGAAGTGAGTTTTCCCCTCTATGCTATGCACCTTAACCTAAAAGGCTTTTGGTGTACTTCCATGTTCTAATACGCCAGCTATATCCTTCGTAAGGCACAGAATTTGCTTCACAAGGTTATCTGCATTTTCTGGAGTAACAGACATACTAAAAATCAGTAGTCTCTTTTGGTGATATTAGTACTGAAAAACTGTTAATTTACCTTGTCAGTTGCTGTATATTCTAAATCTTTTATATTTATGACAAAAAAAGAAGAATTGTGAGACGGTTTAGGTTTCTAATTTTTAAAAATTATATATACAGGATGTCCAGTAATTACAGGATCAAACTTCACCAGGTGATTTTTCAAGTCAAAATATACAAGAAATTTCTAATAAAGCATAGTCCTATCTCGTTTAGTTTTCCGTCTATTTGTCTGTTTGTGTTTTTTAATAAAATATTTTTATCTTCGAAGTCGATAAAGGTATAAACTTAAAAATTTACATACCTGCTAGGATAACAAAGACCAATATTAAAAAAAAGTTTTAAATAATTATCACTTCCGGTTTCAAAATGGTGGCCATAAGGGTTTTGAGTTATTAAGCTTAGAAAACTTAGTATGGCCGCCATTTTGAAACGGGAAGGAATAATTATTTAAAACATTTTTTTAAATATTGGTCTTTGTTATACTAACAGGTATGTAAAGTTTTAAGTTCACACCTTTATCAACTTCGAAGATGTTTTAGTAAAAAACACAAACAGACAGACAGACGGAAAACTAAGCAAGATAGGACTATGCTTTATTAGAAATTTCTTGTATATTTTGACTTGAAAAATCACCTGGTAAAGTTTTATCCTGTAATTACTGGACACCCTGTATTATATATATATATATATATATATATATATATATATATATATATATATATATATCTTAGATTCACTTTATTCCCAAAGAGGAAAAATCAAAGAAATTTATCAACTATTTCAGAGCAAAATAAAACGTCACAAATGTTATTCCAATGTAAATCAAACTGTTAGATATAATGCTCTAACTGTAATAGATTTTTATTTTAATAAGTCTAGCTTTTGATAAAAAAGGAGGTTAGAAATATTTTGTAATTTTAATAAGTTAGAAAAAATTTGGGTTGAATTATAGAAGCATTATTCACACAACATGAACAAGCAAAGTTAGGGTAGAACATGCTTTATTCAAACATATTCAAAGTTAGTTACATGAATGCTTTCACAATTATTTTAACTTTTAAAGCCAGCAATTACAATTATGCACACAAATTCATAACATGTTAAAGGTCAACATTTAGTGCTGATTCTATAATAATTATACAACAAATTTAGTATTTGATAAAAATGTTAATAAACCTTCAGCTTTATACAAGAACTAGTAAATTGCTTTGATGAGCGAAATAATTGATGTGGTAAAGCTTGTGACTTTCCAGTAATTTGAAATAAACTCTATGAACATAAATATTATAAATTTCATATAATAATTATTTTAAATACAGCATTTAGAGGATCCAGAACTGAATTAATTTAAAAAAGATGTTAAATTAAAAATTAAATGATAATATATGATCAACTCATGAAAAATTATAACAGATATAAGAAAATTTGTATGGGCTATTTAAAAACAAAACAAAACCTAGAGACATGTTAACAAAAATATTTGATGTGACAGAAGTTTGATGGAGTAATGACTACATGGAAGGAATATTTAAAGAACTATTAGAAGGAATGAACAGAAGTGGACAACATTGGAAATCTGAATCAGAAACAATAGCAGAGGATGGAGAGATGGCAATAGGAGACTTTTGGAAATCGTGGAAATAACTAGGAGTGGATTGAGTCATGATAAAAACAGAATTACTGAAAGAATTTTAGAAAAACATACACAACATAAATAAAAAAAAGGCAAGGATAGGAGAGATATGCTGTGACTGGTTCCAGAGAGAAAGGGGAGTAAAACAAAGAAGTGTTTTATCACCTTTCCTCTTTAATATAATAATGGATGATGTCATGGGATGGGAGGAAATAAGAAGGTATCTAAGCGAGAACTTATCATATGAGTAAGGGGATTTGGGAGAGTATGAATTGGATATAAATTTGGAAAAGTAGGTGGAATAGAAACAAAGAACCAAAAGTAAAGTGACACTGGGATGAAAGGATCTCATGATTGTAGACGGGTTTAATTAATTACCTAGGAAGTAAGATTACCATCAATGGTAAGATACAAGAGAAGATAGTACAAAGGACATGGAAGAGTTGCCAGTGACAACTTAGTGAAGGATAAAATATAGGGGATCCGAGCCAAAACAATGATGTGTAAAAGTATACAATCAACCAATTTTAACATATGAGCCAGATATCTGGATGTGGATGAAGATAGATCTACTCTCAGGTGACAGATAAAGATTTTGTACAGAAATAAAAAAATTTAAATGAAGAATGAAGGCTCAAAGGTTGAATCGCTTAAAGAGACAATTAAGAGAAAATATTTATAATGGTTTGAGCATGTCATGAAGATGGAGAAACTCAGAATACCTATGAGCATTAGAGAGAATAGAAAAGGGGAGGCCAAGATGGATGGTTCAAGTTCAGGAGGAAATGTAGGGTAAGAGAATAAACTGGAAACTGAAGGAGGAGGAGCAGGTGTAGAGAAATCTTTGGGAATGAAAGAAGTTATGTCAGACTACCCACTGAGGCGGAAACATCAAAAGATGACGACAATGAATATACGATCCAAATTCAATCCATTAACACAAATTTTCTAATTTAAAACCTTTTTTTAACCTCTGTCCCTTATGTTATTTCCACCAAAACATAATAATGTGTGAGACAACTACTCTGCACTACACTAGAAAATTTAGAGTCATTCTGAAATCCCATACTTTAGATAATTTATGTTTGATATTTTAGACACTTAACCCTTTCATGATTTTTACTACACAATTAATCAATTAGATGGAGCACCCACCACACATCAAACTGTATTCAATTTATCACCTGTTCTTGAGATAATCTATGAAAAACACAAGTCAGATATAATTCCATAAATAGGGGCTCAAAACAAAGGACTATTTTAGTATGATCATCACAACACACAATAATGTGAACGCACAGTAATTCGAATCATGCAGTAGTTTGAACAATGATCTGACAAGCACCTCCCTTTTCACATCATCCTTAATCGGTTTGATATTATGATACGATATTATGAGTTGTCATGTTAAAAATAAAATTAAAATTTTTGTTTAAGTAAACTGTAATATTGCTACTTGTTCCTTAAATTGTTTCACTATACGCAGTATAGTATTCCTATCTTATAAAATATAACACTTTAATAAACATTCTAAAAGGTTAGTTCTGTTCTATACCCGGAAGTAAAATTGTATTTGAATACAATAATTTTTCCCACTAAAAGTTAAAGTTATTATTTTACTCTGATAAATTAAACCGGTTGAACAAATATTTAATTAATGTGACTCTACTGTAATGAAAAGTATAACATAATACATATATTAAAGTCCATTAAACATAAAAATTAATTCAACAATACGGTTAATTTAGGAATGATGGTTAATTTCACAAAATTGTTACTGTAAGTAAAAGCTTGAAAGCAAATTCTGTTGTACGGATTGGCAGATATGAATATTGTATAAATGAAATGTACAGTAGTTGCTTATAATCAGTATATTAGTTAACGATAATTCAAAGCTGTTATACTGGTTTAACATAATTAAATATATTGAAATTTTTGAGTAAATGTTCAAAACATTATTATGCATACTACTGTTTTATCATCAAGTTCTAAGCTCTTGACATCTAAAAGCTATGACAAACTACTGTACACTAAGGTATCTTTTCAAATGAGCAAGATAGTCATTTTAATATTTTAAACTGTTTATAACCATTTTGAATTTCTATTGTTCAGTAAATATTTTACTGTACATTACATGTACACTCTTTGTTTACTCTTAAAATATTTTGTGATTGAAAATTAGCGAATCACAAAGACTGCACATAAAAAGCACGGCTTAAATTGTGATACCTCAAATATTAATGAGTGAAGTTGGAACTAAACATTTAATTACTTTTAATATCATTAATATAATGGATTTTCCAATCATTACATAATACAAAAACACAAAAAATAAAGTTAAAAATATTACGAAAGTACATTGAAAACTTATTTTATTAAACACAACTAAAGAAAAATATGATAATTTATTAACTCTAAGTTTGTTGCAGTTCAACAGAGAGATGACCTTCTGCACAAACAGACTAATTTAGTGGTTTCATTATTTAGAATGGGAATATTGGACTTCTCAAGAGACCATAGAAATTTGGTTGAAGCATCAGAAATTAATTTCAAAAAATGATGCAGTATATAGTCCAGAAATTCAATTTGAATATACATGTCTCTTATGTTGTTTTTTAAAACAGAGGAGTAGGGAAGGAGAGTGAGTCTTCCAGACCAATTCCTATCTACACTTTTCTACCTATCATTCTGTGAGTTTGGAGTTCTTGAGTTTGTAATGTATATAATTAATTTTGTGTTGTACTTTAAACTAGTACATAACACACAGCCTAATAAGCTGCTTGTTTAAAGTGAAGCAGAGTTATAACCTATTGTTTTTCACTTGTGTGTTTACAATGTTGGTTGACAATTTGAAAATTTAACAAGACTATGGACACTTACAGTACAACAGATCCTTTTAGAAGACAATCAAAGGTTTTACAGTGTTACCTTTAAAATTAGTTTTAAGAAAATATTTATAAACATTTTGGGAATAAACACGAGTTACTGTAAACAATTTCTCAGATGACTTCCAATCAATACTATATCTTTAGTAGTCGAAATCAACAGAAGGTTAAAAACCATCCAAACATCATCCAAATATGATGGTGTTGGAGAAATGATTTGTTTTTAAAGTTGTAACTCTAACAAAATTGTATTACTTCACCTTTAATCATAAGCTCCCTACTGCCTTCACAATAATACTTTGGAGTAAACTAGCTCTAACAAAGTGCAACAAATAGTTGGTTCAAAGTGATAATTTATAAGAAATAACAGTCTCTAAGCTACAACTAATAGAATTACTGACTTTATAGATTCAAAGCAACAAATAAGAAAGACAACAATCAGGATAAAGTTCAGTTTTCACACTTTTATTTTAATAAAATCTTACTTAACATACAAATAAACTAAATTATATCAGACCCACCTTAAAACCATTTACATGTTCTTCATTGTGTTGATTTTGAAGGAACGAATGATGCACCTCGTCATCAGAGCTTGAGGAATCTTCTTGTGGTTCCAAACGGCCTTCGTCTTCAGAGAACACCACTATATCATCTGTCTCTTTGTCGCTGCCATAAAAACTATCGTTATCTTCTATCGCAGGAACAGTTAAAGTTGCAGTTTCGATTGGTTTTGTAAAACTTCCAATGATTTGATAAGTCTTTGACACCTCTACTTCTTTTCTTAATGTTACTTCCTTTGTATTGGCAGGTCGTTCTTCTTTATCCTTTATGTTATCTATGCTTATATCTTTCCAAGCTGTTACGGTTGTTTGTTCCATTCTATTAACTCTATCAGTCATCTGAAGGCAAAGTGGTGTTACAATGCTTTCAGGAATAACACATGGAGTTGGAGGTGGAGTTGGAGTATCATCTGTACTTTGAAACTCAGTAAAAGAAAGTCTCGGCATAGATGACACTTTTAATGAAACTCCTGCAGCATTGAGTAAGGCCCGAACCTGATTTTCTTTATTGTTATCAGCTTCTTTTTCTTCTTCTTTGCTGATTTCAACTACCCTTTCTTTACGCAATGCTTCATCAGAAGCCAGTTTTTGCCGCTTTGCTAATATTTCTCCAGGACCCATGTGCAATTTCTTTTGCTTTTGTGAATAATCTGATCTTCGGACTGTGGTCGGAGATGGATTTTTATCTTCAGGATCTGTATCAGGAGCAGATTCGTCAGGTTCAGTTTCCGTGTCTTCCATTATTTCAACAATTTCTACAGTTTGTGGTTCAATATGATCTGATTTCTGAGAAACAATAACATGCTCGGTCGGCTCAACTGATGAGACAGTAGATTTTATTATCTCTCCAGCTTTCACTTCAACTACTTGACAAAGGTTTTCATTATTTTTAGGAACTACATAATCACTTTTCGGTACTACTACAGATCGAGAAACTTGAGAAAATAATGCACTGTCTTTGGCAAGATGAAACGTATCGTTTTCGTAACAATCGTCTTCCATTTCTTCAATTATTACATTATTTTCCTCCCTTACATCAACATTCTCATAAACACTTCCACGTTTCTCTGCATTTTCAACCACCATCATCTCATGTACTGGATTTTCCATGGTATTCTTAACATGATTGATGTTAGCAACTTCTATTTTTGTTACAAATACTTTAGTAGTAGTTGTGTTTGTTAATATAGATTTAATGTAAGTTTCTCCTTCAACGATTCTATTTTCAGTATGTGAACTTCGTTTCCCTTCTTGTCTTACATCTTCCTCTTTAACATCTTCAAAAGCCGGATTCAAGTAACCAACATATTCGCTACCTTTACTAACACCGACATTTGTTTCAGCAACTTCAGTTACAGATATAAAAGGAACATCTTTTTTGTCAACTCGCGGTTCTGAATATTCGCTTGGTTCTTTGATTCTTACAGTCTTTGTAGATTTGCTTGATTTAAGAATTGATTTGGTAGTCTTGTTTAAACCCTGAAAAATATAATGATCATACTTCCAACTGTGCTGATGATTTAAGTGTGTGTAAGCCACATAATGTTTTATTATAAGGTAATCAACATTCTACCCCATTCCATATTCTTCAAGCTTTCAGCCAATACCCGCAAGGAGGACTTTCCATCACCAAAGCAAGCATACTGTTTAATACTTCCACCTTTCCAATACAGGTTCTTGAAGGAATTATTGTTAGTGTTACCAGAAAGTCAAGAACATTTTAAAATGTTAAAAATGTGCAAGAAATAAAAATAATAATGCATTGATTCATTTAATCTTGAAATGTAATCAGTTAGTTAATTTATCAAGACAAATATTAAATAATTAGGGTGTTATTTGTGAGTTCAACTTCTTTTATTTTATTTTTAACGCAAGTGTACAAATTTGTGTTGATTACATTGGTACTGTATACATCTTCAAAACATGCACAAACATATTCTCTAATTGAAATAATGCTGTAGAAAACACCACTAACTAGTTTCAGATAGTTTAAAGAGCTTCTAAATATGAAAATTCACTTATAATTCAAAATAAATAATATTCCATTATCTCTCTGATTGTCTATTATTTTGCTATCTGAACATTTAATAAAATGTTAACATCTCAGAGGCTTATTTATAGTGAATACAGGTATCAGGCAATCCGGAAGTAGCCTAACTGACTACCTCTTTCTTCATCTCATCTCGGGTTAGATCCCTCTCTTTCATCTTTCCTATCAGGTCTCTCTTGACCAACTCTTGTTCTATTCTGACCCTGATGCTATTAGAGTATTTAAGAGTCTCACTCTTCTTCTAGTGTATCTTCTCAATTTGTAATATGAACATATAATATGAACAGTGAAAGTAAGGTTAATTTGACTATGATGCATTCTATCGGATCAGCAGTATGCATCAGTGAAGTTATAATTTTTATGTTATCGTTGTTTGGTTTTTGGTTCAATTTTTTTCTTCTTTTAAATTAACAAACATTTTATGCTCTTGTTAAGGTGATGACCAAAATTGTTTTTCGTCATTAAATAAAACAAAAAAATTTAATAAAAAATTGTTAAAAATAATATTTTTTAACCTGTTTTTGTTTATAATAATTATTGTATGTAGAAGAAATGTTTTAAATACTTAGAAAAAGAAAATATGTAATTACTTTAAAAAACTACTAGCTTTTTCTCATTACATCATCAGTGTGGAACTTTGAACATATTAACCAACTATTATATTATGTTTTCTTTGATATAAATATGTTTCAAATTACTAAAATTTTACCTCACCGTACATTTAAACCTTACTGGGCAATGTTACATTTAAATGATGAATATAGGCTAATTAGCTTCTTATATTGGTCATTATTTTTAAATACCGTAATAATATATAGCTTGGTTATATATATATATATATATATATATATATATATATATATATACCACATTTAATTATTGAATTTGTAATAGCTGATCATCAGGTTCAGCATTGGAGTAGTATTGCCAACATAATTGCAATAGAAATCTAAATTATTGTACTGAATTTTACATTCACCTCAGCTGTTCATATCCATTTTTTTTTTTACAGAAAAAATATAGCCTCTATCCATCGTGAAGTAATAAGCTTTTCATTGGTGAATGAATTTTTCAAATCGATTGAATAGTTACTCAATTTATCTCTAACAAACTCACAAATGTTGTAAATAATATTAGTACAGATAAATGATACTTTATATCCCACATATAAATTTTGATTTCATTACTGCTGACTTAAAATTAGAAAAAGCAAATATAGTAATAGTTTGTAGACAACAATATTTATTCTATCGGTAAGAATTAAAGACAATGGGTAATCAAAAAAAATCTATCAACAACGGAGTGAAACTAATTTGGTCTCCATATTTCTCGAATTTAGAATCCTACATTAGTTCTGAATCCTGAAATATTGTGTTGATAGTTACCGTTATACTCTTCCAACAAAAGTAATTTATATGGTACATCACTATTTATATTTCTTTCCTACCATAAATCTTTTTGTTAGTAAATTGTTTAAATATTCTATTTTATACTTCCATTATTTATAATTTTGATCAAACTTTATTGAATACCAACAAAAACATTTTATCTAGATTGTACTTTTCATTTTGTATATTAACAACATAACAACAATTAAAAACACAACAATTTATGCCCACACATTTCTTACACTTCCCTGTCATTAAGATATAAAACAATACATACATTATTTAAAATGACAGAATACATTGTCATTATACATTATATGAAAACAAAAATGCAAGTGTGAAAACTGTAACATTCACCAAAGCAAACCCCGACATCCAGCCAGTGAAAAGTGAAACAAGCAACTAACTAAATGTGCACTTTGCTAAACTAACATTCAATAAGAACAATAAACACATATTATGGCTGAAAAACATGAAGCAAGTAATTTTAGCAATTATTTTTTAATTAAAACATAACAAACAGAAGAACCAAGTAAAAAACCATACAAAGAAAATGGATTTTATTAAAGTTAACAAGATGTAGATTATGTAATATAATTTAAAAATTAATCCAATTCATAAAATAATGTTAGTTTGATGAAATTAATAATAAGGAATTACTAAAACTATTCTTATGCTCACAAAAATTTAGATTATTTATTTATTTTTTAAATTAAATAACAAAAAAGTAAATTAAAATCAAGAGAAATACAATTGTAACACCAAATTAGGATGAATTTATTCTGTATGGAAAACTACAATAAAAAAACATCTAACTAGGAATGAATGATAAAATTGGGATCATTAAAATATATATCCAAGTTTCGAAACTGTACTTTAAAACTACATTTACACATTTTAATACATAATTAACTTTTTAATTTGCATTATGTTTTTTCCGTATGGATATATTTTTAATAGCAATATATCTTTAACTTACATCACTTCGTTTTAACAGTAGTCCTACATGTATTGCATAGTAATCCAAGCTAGCTTAGTTTGATATTAAACCTATTATGTATATTATATTATTTTTTAAAACACATTAATATAAAATTATACAGGCACACACTACACTTAAAAAATGTATACATATTATTTATCTGTTGTTAATCAAGGTGGAATCTCAGTTCATATCTAATTATTCTCCCGATCGGATGTTAAAACTTCACAGACAAATAATATGTATACATTTTTTAAGTGTTGTGTGTTCACGTATAACTTTATGTTAATCTTTAAAAAATAATATAATATACGTAAAATGTTTAATATCAAATGATGCTAACATAGATCACTACCCTGAAGATGCTGACACATTGAAGCAGCGAAACATGTAGAATTACTACTAAAAAAGTTTGGAGTGATGTAAGTTATAGATATATTGCTATTAAATATATAATAATTATGATAATGAAACAAAAATAAATACATGTGTCATAAATTCATGACATGATCAATAAAATTGTATACATAATTTGTTTACAAATTCGGTCTGTTTGATGAAATAACATTAGAAAGGAGGGAAGGAAATGAAACTTGCATTGTTACTTATGTTGTATTAATTTTAATACTGGTTAGATTTTTTAAAAAACAGAGGTAAACTTTTAAAGGTTCTATATCATGAATGGTACTGCTTAATGAATTTTACCCACAGCAGAGTTCCTAAAATCCTGGGAGGAAGTTAACCTGAGAGTTGAGAGAAGGAGAATGGAGAGAAGACTTCTCTAGAGCACAAATTTTAGTTGCTCATTTCCCCAACTGTTACCCCAACTCGTGAATAAATTATGCTTGGATTGGTTAGAATGTCCAGAATTAAGGATTCAATATGAATAGTGGAGGATAATCAAATCAGAAAACTGTGATTCCACATCAGCTCTAAGTTCTGAGATGTTAAAGCAATTTCAAAGTATTTCAATGAACAAGCAGGCCTTACGGCAGGAAATAGTTCTGCTAACTGAACACTAACCAGTAAGATACATCTAGAGATAATAGAGTTGATTGAAAGAGATGCCCTTTGTTTTGCTCCTACAAAATTAGTTATTTATTTCTTCTCAGTGAGTGTGAAGGTATTTTCTAGACAGAGAATCAGTATACATGGAAACACCTTTGAACTGAAGTTTATGGTTGCTGAGACTGCTGAGCACAGCATCCTAATAGGTTGGCTAAGGAGTTTACGTGGATCTAGGAGGAATTCTAGGGACACATATGCGTATAATCTATAATGGTTTAATTTTGGGTCACAGTGGATAAAAGCTACCCTTGCAACTCTTGGGGAGACAAAAAATGATGGAGTAGTATGATTTGAACTCCTTTCCAATATTTACATTTATACATTTATCTAGCATTATAAATATAGTCTTGTATGTTCTACTCTTAGGCAAACCTTCGTCTCTCGTTTACCAACTTTGGCTTTGGTCTAACTTCATACTTTGCTCATTTGTAGATACCATATTTCAAAATTCATGCCCTTCAATCTTTTAAAATTTTGAGTTGAAAAATTTAACACCAATGTTAAATTAAAATTTGGCACTTTAAAAAATATATTTTTTATAATTGTTACTAATATCATCCTAAAAATGTTGAAGATATGTTGATAAATCGAAAGACTTGGATATATAATTCATTGATTCTTATCATATAATTTAAATCATTTGAAATTTAAATCAAATAAAACTATATTAAAAACCAACATACCTGTAACTGACTGTGCATACTGAGCAACTTATCCCGGGTTCGTTCCCATTTACGCACAGAATCACTTACTCGATCTTTGAGTACTTCCAGATAAACTGGATCACACAAAGATGAAAATATTCTGTAATTGCCTTTGATTATGTCTTTTTTTTCACCCCATTTCTCACATTCTTCCATCGTTTCCTGCAAATAATAAAGATGTTCATTACAAAATTGTTCTATTAAAAGACGTAGACAAAAACATTCAACTCTTATTTGCTAAATATAGTGTACATAAAATAACATGGAATGCTCCTTTATTAAGAAAAACTCCTATTTTGTATTAGAAGTCTATTTGACTTGACTATTACGGTTTTAAAATGTTCAATAAATATTTTAAAATGTTAATATTAATCACATTAATTAAATAATAATTTAAAGCTTTGTTTAACAAAACAGGAAGGCAATCCAATTTTATAAAACCAACATTTTCAGACTGAGTTTGAAAAAGTTGCAAATTTCAGGCTAAAATGATCTGAATAGAATTAAACGATGCAAAAAAGTTCTGTCCTACATGTATCTGATAATTGGTTGAAAATTTGTTTTCAATAATAGAGGTAAAGTTCATTTTAGTTTTTTTGGAAGTTATTTGAAAACACATTATTTTCTTTTACTTGAAATTTAACACACTAACTTGTATTGCTCATCTTCACATTTTCACCAAAATTATATGAATACACTGATTTTTAGAAACCATCATATAACAGCTCCATAAAACTGGCAAAACCAACATTTTAAGGTAGACGGTGGCCATTATGTTTTGTTTTGAATTTTGGATAGTACATTTGAGTAACATTTTACAAAAGATTTTACACAATTTTAAGACAATTCAATATCTGTTTTATTTTTAAGGCAGTGTTAGTAATTAGGATTCTTCTTTTTTTTACACCATCACCTGTAAGTATACTACAAAACAGTTAAATTACTCTGAATATTTTATATCCAACATATTGTTTTGCTTTTACTGTTTCGGTTGAGTCAGTTTTCAAGTCTGACATTTTGAAAAAACTTGGATAAGTTCTTTTTTTATAAATATGAAATTAAATTTGGCTAATTTCAAACTCTGAACATACTACTAAAAATACTAAAGTGCATGTACAATTTATTTAAAATCAAATGAATGGTACATAAAAATTACAAAACGTTGGACACACCTTTACAAACTCTATTTCTGCTTGAATATCCCTGTCAAACCTCGGAGTAGCATCCACTTGCTCCAACTCTATATCTACAGATTCAGCCCATGCTGACAGAGCAGGAATGTCTGTTTGCAATGTGCGGGATAATTCCAGAGCATTTTCAAGACCAGTTTTAGATTCTGTAATTTGCATTCCCAACTGTAACAAAATAAAACAAATACTATTAATTTTGAGGTTATGTGGTTTATAGTTGGATATTTTAACAATAACTCTCTTATTTTTCTCTTGTACAAAAACAAAATCTAAGTATCAGTGGTTGCACATTTTAAAACTACACACAGTGAGTTACTACAACCCATTATAGGATCAATGGACAAGAAGATATTTTTTTAACACTTTAGAAATACTGCCATTTTTACCTTTTTTTGTCCAATTTTGTTTACCAACAAACTTGTCAAACAGTCATAAAGTCATGTTTATGATAATTAACAAATAGAAGAAATTCAGATAACAAATACACCTTCTAGAGCATGTACACAAAAATAACACATGTTTTTTTATTCAAGAGAGTCCAAAACTAAATAAAACTTGATCCTGATCTTCTGTCGCACAACAATAGCAAATTATATACTCCTTTCCATTTTAGTGTTAATAAATATAAGAAGCATGTTCGGAAGATAAGTACTGTACCATTTTCAAATATGGTAGCCAGAGTGCTTTGGTTGTCTTAGTGCATATACGTACCGAGTTCCTTCATATATTATGTAACTACTAAATGTTGTTGACAGTTTGTTTGATAACATTAAAATATTTAAAATAATTGAAAGACGAGTAGACTGTGAACTAACAATTGTTATCTGTTCCTTGAACACAAGAAATGTGAAACCAACAAATATTCTTTGCCTGATTAGTTTACGATAAAAATACAATGACTAAGAGAATGGTGAGAAAATGACTTGGACAGTTTACAAAAGGAACAAAACATGTATCATGAGAAACAGGGTGTGTAGCCATCTTCATTAATAATGATTTCATGCAGCTCATAAATGAAAAACTTCCTGATAACAAATGATTTATAATTTTGACACTTGTAAATTTCCACATGAACTGATCTTATATGAAATTGTGTCACATCATTTAAATTATCATAAGTTATGATCATGCTGAGTATCAAAAATGGTTACAGTGGAGCCCAAAAAAAAATTGCATTGTTCACACTTTTCTCTTGTGATATAAAGATGAAAATAATATTTAAAGCCATATCATCTCGATGTGTGTCATATTTGGACAGTAGACACCAGACTTTGAAAATGCGGGAATTCGAGCAAATAATTTCTACCCTGAAAATGATGTGCACTGTTTTTGGAACTGTAAGAGAGTTATGCTTGTTGATCATATTGTGTTGCTTCATGACAATACTTAGCAATACATTGCTGTTCAAACCCAAGAGTGCATCACGTCAATTGGATGAATACAAATGGATCATCCCTCCTTACAGACTAGACCTAGCACCAACTTTCATTTGTTCCTATATTTGAAGCAGTTTCTTGCTGTACAGCGCTATGATGATATCAAAGATCTGTGTAGAATTGCCTGTCTACAGAGATGGCATATTTTTATGAAGAGAGTATACAAAATTTGATTCCACGCTATGAAAAATGTCTTAATATTATTGAACAAAATTATAAGGAAATTTAATTTATGTAAGACCATTCTTTATTAATAAAGTTGTTTAACAATAGATTGACATTATTTTTAACAGCAGGACAGTACTTAATTTCCAAACACCATCTTGTACCTAAGTACATTAAATATTATTTGAAATAAATACCTATTAATAAGAATACAATAAAAATAATAAATTTGGAATAAAAATTTCAAGAGATCTGATCATAAATTCAATACCTTATTATAGAGTTCTTTTAGGGTATCCAAACGTCCTGTATACATTTGTGGTATGCTTTTTTCATCCACCAATTTACGTCCAGTCTTAATTACACTTTCTACTTCTCCTTTGATTTCACTCAATGTCTGGTAAAAACGCTAGAAAAAATAAAAATTAGTAAGTTTAATTTGTCATAGAATCAATTGTTATGGCTAGTAAAAGATATGTTTTCAATTACTAAAAATATCTGTGAATAGGAGTAATGTGTTTTGAACGTTTTAGTTTATTTGTAAGACCTAAGGTCTCAAGAGAGTTATTACCACAAAGATACCACAGCAGAACGATTGGATGATCTACATTATAATGCCTATGAACTCACTTAAGATCTTACTTCTAACAGCTTTTTCAGATTCATATATGCAATAGCAAATTTTGACGAAACTTACAAGTATAATAAATCATTATAACAATTAATTGTTTTCAATTATTTCAGTTTAAAGTATTGTTTTTCCCTCATTTTCATATATAAATATCATTATGTAATAGTGACAATTTAAAATTTGTGTTATCTACAATTGAAAGTTTGGATGTTTATAAATTCCCATCTACTACATTTCAATATGAAAGTGGCTGATGAAATGGCTGATTACTATTTTCCTAGTACTGGGAACGCTTAAGATCATCAACAATCATTTATATAAATGTCAACAAAAACATTCAAATCTTTCCTGCAAATCAAAATTTGGTCTTAAATTTGTAATATACCATGTCGGCGCATAATATATAACTCAACTGCAGATATTTATAAATGTAAATAGTTCCAACTTAACTTTAATATTTTTCTTTTATATATATTTATAAAAAAAGTTATTTCAGTGTTTTAAAAATTCCCAAACCAACGTTTTTGGGAGAATTGTTACTGTCCCCAGTTGATTAAGGTTGGTTATATTGAATTATATTTCTGATAACCTTACTAAAATTAAAATAATCTTATAGTGTAACAACTCATGATGGGCTTATGACTGCTAGACAGACATCCAGTCAGATGGTGTGTGGTCCTCTACCTTGCTGATCGTAATGTGGATCAACCCTTTACTGAGATTGAACCCAGGACTTTTCACTCATCAAAAGCGAATGCTAGCCACGAACCAAAAGTCCAAAGTCTCAAAATTTGTACAATATTCCTTGAATTCTCATTTGAGTATATGAGGGTAAAAATTCATTTTCCAGTTAAAACAATAAGTATAATATAGCAATATGAATATATTTTAATTAAGAGCAGTGAAGGTTTTATAAAATTATATGTTAAAGGGACACTTATGATCAGACTTTTTTACTTTCTAAGGAAAATTTTAGATTATTACAAAATTTCAATATCATATTATTTTCAATGGTTCACATTGTTTAGAGCTCCTAGGAACACATTTAGACAAAGTTTAGAATAACATTTGTCTTTGGTAGTTTTGTCACAGATTTTCTTAAGAAAGAATTGTAAGTAAACTTTGATGTATAAGGTATAGATAGGATGAGTATCCCGTGCAAATATTACATTTTAAACCAAACATGTTGTAATACCCAGAGGTTAGATTGATTACTGTACTGATTTACAGCTAATGTCTCAATTTCAACCTATAGGTTAACACAGTCAGATTGTGATGAGTTAATAATGATATTTTCACCTACACAATTACACATAATTAGGCCATAAACTAAAATCAAAAACTTGATTGAACACAGCACATGATCACGAGGCCAATCTTAGGACTAAAATTAAATATTAAATTTTTTCTCATAAATTCATGAGAGCGCATAATAATATAGTTTGGTCAGGTTCGCCGGACCACTCTAAATTATAATTAGCCACTCATTAAAAACAATAAACACAATTACAAACTAAACGACTTAAGCTACACAGCTCACCTACTCTTGACGAGTTCTTGTTCCACAGTCTATGGTCATGCACATTACCTCAAAAAGCGAGATATAATTTATAAACTTCTACGCGTGTAGGTGAATTGCAATACACGAGTGAAACTTAAAAAGCTAAACTCTATTTAGGAAACCACCACTTAATAAAAAAGTTTGATATTTGTGTACATTTCCGGAATTAATGGGGGAGAGGGAGGGGAGAGAATTTGAGAATTCAGTACTTCAAAGATTAGGGTTAAAATAAGATAAAAGGGACAAATTATTGTTGCACATTACCTCAATAAAGGTTACTCTGAATCAACTAAAATTTATCAGTTTGGTACGAGATAAATGACTGAAAGAATAAGAGTAGATTTTGATGAAAAACACTTAAGGGATGTAGAAAAGAATAAATATAGAGGTTACAGCAAAATTTAGAAACATTTTAATTTATGCTCCAATTGTTGTAAAACTCAAAACAACACTGAGACTGAGTTTAAATTTAACATCAATGTTAATATTGCTGCCTCCACTCCCCAATTTATCCTTAAATTGACAATAATTTTAATTTTTTTAAAATTTATTAACAGATTTTGATATTTTTTGAAGGCGTTGAATCTGAATTTATCATTCCTCTTTTTACATACAATAAACAGTAATCTGTTAACCACATCAACTAATAATCTACTTTACCATGCAATGTTTTAGTTGTCCTTGAATCCCCTCAGGATCATCTGATGCAAGTTCTAACAAACATGTTGCTTCCTCAATTCCTCTAAGCTCTCGTAAGGCTCTACACAATCGTGGTTCTAAATTGCTAGGGGATCTAAATCTTTCAAATTTCTCAGCAATGTCAGTGAAGCGATCCTAAAAACACAAATATATTTGCAATTCTTCATTTTTCCCCCCTTTTATTACAGCACTCTTTACTGACGGCTTTCTCAGGTATAAAAGACTCAAACTTAAATTGGTCACATATATTAAATTTACATATTGACACAAACACACAACTTTGAAGACTGTGTAAAACAGACTTGTATAAACTTCAAAGTTTGTGTAAATATGTAAATTTATTATATATGTGATCATTTAAATTTGAGTGTGTTTTACGCCTGAGAAAGCTGCCAGAGAGCCATGGAACGGTGCTGTAGTAATAATCAAAGCAAAAATCAAGAATTGCAAAAACTTTCAACATATCAAAGTTAATTATAATGTAGGTATGCAGTTCGAGAAAGGCAAACAAACGATATAATTTTATTTAGTGTTTTCAACTAAAACTTTTAAAATGCTATTACAACCGACAAGGATAATTTCCAATTATTTATCATCTCTTTGCAAATAATATACAAATTTTCTTTCTTAAAAATATTTTAATTGATTTTTTAACATTATTTAAGATGGTGAAATTAAATATTTAAAAAAATAGATGTGCAATTGTTTCATTTTGTTGGTTTTAACAGACATGGTAAAACTTAATGCTAATATCAAATTTCATAAATATTGGACAAAATAATCAGTGCAAAAATATTGTACAGACCTTTCTCACAAAAACCAAATATCATTTGTTATTAATACTCAGTCCTAACTTTTAAATAAAAAGATCAAGCGTGATAGTTCGATCAAACCACATAGTTCGTCCTTCGACCGACCCTAATAAAGAAATCAATAAAAATAAAAATGCAAAAATTCAATATTTTATTGAGTAGGTATTGAATTTGTTTGTCTTATATCTCACAAAAACAGGTTTTAAAACTTATAGTAAGCTTTTCTCAATGTGTGGTTAAATTAAGTTATATTTCATATATATGATTTCCCACTGCAATTTAATTTCAAATTTAAATATTTTTTTCAGATTTGTAAGTAAAACCGTGTTCAAGTTTTGACCAAGCATCAACATATTACATTTTGTCGAATAAACATATATATTCATAATCAGAATAACTTTTGATTTTATTTGATACCCCACACATATTTTAAAAAAAAATTGTCAACTCTAGTTTATCACTCCAAAATAATTTATTTTGTTTACTGCTATATTTTTCCTATATGTGAAACAATACAAAGAATATAAATGCAAAGTTGAAAAAATATAGGATTTATCGGCTTGTCTTTGTAGACCGGTTGCAACTTGGACAGGTATGCATAAGAAATTATAAGGGTCCTTGGTGTTACCTACTGACCCTAAAGATGTCTCTAAACTTGAGAAACAAAACAAAAATTTAATTTTGGTCATTACTGGATCAAACCTTACGCATTTCTTATAGGAAAAGGGTTTGTTTAGAAATCACTATCACACCTTGTGAAATTTTGTTAATATTTTGACAAATATTTATATAGGTTAGCTTCGATATGATAACTCATCCTAAGTGTAAATCATATTTCAAATCAAGTTTTTAATGATAGGGTTCATTTTCAATTTTTTGCCAATAATTCTTAAAATATAATGTTCCTTTACTTGGAATTTTACTCACTGATTTGCTTCACTAGTCTTCACATTATTGAATCCGTTGAACAGAATTTGAGAAAATCATAATTTCAAGTTTTCGCCTTATGATAGCTACTTGCAAAAGTTTGAGATTACAATAATAGTTTGTTTGATTTTTCTATTTAATGAACAAATCCAAGGTATTGTAAAAATAACCCTTTGTATCAAATTACATTAAAACTGTACAACTTGTTTGAAAATTATTGTTTGAATGGGGAATACATGCAAATATTTATATGAAAGTGAACCAAATCTTTCAATCAAATCTTGTTCTTGGAGTTAGAATCAATGTATATTTCACGCTCCTAGCTTTAAGTTACCGAGTTATAAAGAACAAATCTTTGTAATAATTATATTAAAAAGGGGATAAACTTATCATTCCAGCTACTTTTCAGATTTATCTTGCTTCATTTTATAAAAAAGCTTTTTATTAATGCAAAGTAACTTTAATGAGTATTTTATTTTGCAATTACTTTTTTAATTTGGAGCAATTATATATGTTTTAAGTTCATTTTCAGTATCCAAGTCACTTTTATAGAAGATATAAGCAATGTAGTAAAATATTACCTTTTGGTGTGACTTATTTTGTCTTAGATGTGTTTCAGCATCAGAACCCATCTTCAGTAGTCCATTCATTAGAGGGCATGCAATAATCGTGCGCACAAACTTTGATTCATTTAAACTTTTTTATGTCTTGTGATATTCATGTTTGTTTTAATGTTTTAACACCTCTAACGAGTGAAATACTGAAGATGTGGTTCCGATCCTGAAACGCATCAAAGACTAAAGGAGTAACATGTTGGAACCAAAAGGTAATATTTTATTATATTGCTATATATAACAGTCTATAATTATATATGTGGTTAAAAATATTAATTTTATGTGCATTGATATAAAAACATTACTACACATAATAATATAGATAACTTACAGTATATGAACAATCTAAGGAGACATACTAAATACAAAGCATAGATCTATAATCCAAAATTTATTTTTATCACTTCATAAATAATGTTGGTAACCACATAAATATGATATGTTTTACTTAGCTGACAAATCCACATGTATAATTTTCTAAAGTCAAATTTTATAGGCAACAAGTTTAAAATAGTGATAAGACTGGTGTGTCTATATGTAAACAAGGCCAAAACATCCACACCAACTGCAATAAAACAATGAAGGTCTTTTTGGATCTGTTATGGTTTTTTATACTTAAGACGACTTCTTAACCTGTTGATGAGTGCGGCCGATCCTGAACGTCCCAAATAGCCACCAGCTGGTTAGTAAGTATTTACAAGAAAATTGTTGTCAAGGAGTAAGAAAAAAAATTTGAAAATAGTTGTTTTATTGGTTACAAATGTATAATAATAATATCATATTGAGTTAAAAACTTGTAAGAATAAAAATTTATTCTTACTTCCTCATCATCGGAATGCAAAATTTCACTTTCACGTTCGGCAAGCTGGTCGCCTTCACTGATATCATAATATAAACAATGTCTTATATCGTCACTCCTATCAAGTAAGTCTCTATCCATTTTAGAAAACAATAATACACTAAATCACAACTGAACAAATGAGCTTATTTGGTGACCGTCACGTAAACGCTGTGTACAGTACTAGAAGTCAAGTCACACTGCCTGGGTTTCAATCGTGCCAAATCACTTATACTAGACAAGGAACATAGGCACAGGTGTGTGTAGGGGGGAAACAACCGCGGAGAAGACGATGCCACCGCCTACATTTACGCGCCAATCAATACGCATGGTGAATTCTCCTGAAACCACGCCCCCTGGAGTTGTCCTGCCTAAAACGTTCCGGAACGTCCATACTCATTTACGCAAACAGCACAGAGGACGTTCAAGAACGGCCGCACTCGTTAATCGGTATTTTCCTGTACTCTTCAACAGGTTAAGGATAACAAAATTAAATCAATGGAAACTTATCTAAGGTGTGCATACAATGATATTTGGACAACTGCAGTAAAACTGATATTTTTCTATGATTAAGGAAGGGTTGATTGATGTGGTGTTCTATACAGGTTTTGTCAGCTCTTTGAAGTGGTGGTTAAGTTCTTGGAAATACTTGGTATTAGGACTACTCTGGAAGGAAAAACAGAGTAGTGTACTACAGAGGAGCAAGTTCCAAGTCCGAAGGTAAGGAATAAACTGAGAAAGTATTTATAACCACTTGAGCAGGTCCATCCACTTGAGGGAGTATACTACAGTTTTCAAGTTACAGGTCTAAGCAATTTTATATAACACGAGCATGAGGTCATTAAACACAGACCAAAGCGAATAAGTGAGATGGTAATTTAGTCAGGCTGCCTAGAAAGTCTAGTGTCGGTTAGGGTTGGAACCTTGCTAGGGGATGAATACAAACATATTAGCAGGAACGAAAAAGATGAATCTGATATAGACTCCAAGTTTGTTGGAGTGAAGGGGAACAAGAAAACGGATAGATTTGTTGAAGTGGATATCAAAAATTCAAACACTTGATATCAGAAGAGACCTTTCAGTATGTTGATTCTATTATAAGCCACGTGTAGCAGACTACTTCTGGGTTCGTAAAGACTATAAACACAATACAAGATTGATGAATGGGTCTGAGGGGGGTAGGGGAGGGCATACATCAGGGTGAATAGAAGATATCTTAGTATGGTTAGTTTAAATAGCACTGTTCCTTGACCAGCCAACTCAAGTATCAGAGCCAGTATGAAAGTTCAGTCATTGAAATATACAACCAATACATAATGTACATTTTATAATGAAAATTAAGGTATTTCAATTGGTACCATAGATTTAATCTGCATTTAATCCTAAAAACATTTCAATCAAAATAATGTCACTGCATGTTAAATATTAAACAAGTACTTCACCATTAAACAGACTGTACAACTTGTTGCATACATGCAAAAACATGCAAACACAAAAACAAAGTGTTAAGAATCACAAAACAGGCAGACATAAAATAGAAATAGATTGAGAGAGTAGAGCCAATGCTTTGCGGTATATAATAAAAACATAATACAGTTTTAAAAAATGTATATTCTTTCTAAAACTAAATTTGAAAAAAATTTATATTCAATTTGTTGTCCTCCATTTTCATTTATACATTTAAAAAAATCAAATACTAAATTCTGATTATATATAAGTATAAATAAATTACTGAAATTTCTTTAATATTATATACAAAAATAAATTGTAAAACATAAAAATCAATTACCATTGCACACTTTAAAAGTTACAATATAATGTACAACAATCAAATTTCTTTAAACAATTTCAAATAACAAACTATAATCCCACCTGTAAAAGAACCATTTGTTCATGCAATCTTGCTGCTGCCTCATGTTTACCGGCCTCTTTGTAGCTGAGTACTTGAGCTTCCATTTCTTGTAACGTGCGAGCCTGTGTCTCAAATTCTTCGACTAACCTCTGTTCACATAATCTTACAATCAACTACTGCAAGTCTTTTTAAGTTATTAAACAATTTTTTTATTTTGTTCATTAATTTGTTTACAATACTTATTTTTTAGTCAGAAATATTTAGACAAGATTGAGAGACATTCTGTACTAATTTTGATATTATAACAACAGGTAAAACGATTATTTGTAAAGTTATAAATTCAGAATTTTAATCTGAATTAAATGTAGTTATTATTTTTGTTGACAATTATATTTCAAAACAACTATACATAATATTGTAAAAATAATTTATATTAAGTTATTTTATGAACTATAAATACAAAATTGTATACATTTCAATAGCAAAGTAATATACCATGTTTTGGATTGTAAAATGGTAAAGAAACTTGAATTATCAAAATAATTAACTATGGAAGAATTTTCGTTACTTACATAATTGTGGACAAAACCTGATATGACAGTAAGTGTAATACAAGAAATATTGGTTTGGTAATTTTGAAATTTGGATTTTCACTAAATAGTTACAAAGTCTTGTTCAGTGATTAAAAAATTCTAGGAACACTCATTTCATTAAAATCTATATTATAAACAAAATGTTGAACTTTACAGCCGCCAATTTAAATTTAAATTTTTGAAAATTTAAAGTTTAGCTGTTCTAGAATATTTATATCACAACTGTACTAAATTTTCATATTTGTTACATTTAATGAATGTTAACTATGTAAAATGTATACTTTCTGTTTAAATTAATGATTTCAAAAATTGCATGTAAAAAACTACACCACAGAAAGAATTAGTATGAAATTCGATTCAGTCATTTAGTCTGTAGAAATGACCGCAGACATACTAACGTCTGAACACACCAAGTTACAGAATCATTTATATTAAAATGGTTTTCAACTAAAGAAATACCAAATTTCATTTCAAAATTTTAAGTCTACAATCATCAAAAACTCTCTGAATATGTGAAGATAAGATACATGTGTTATTATTTGTTGCTGATAAATTTATTGTTAAACTCAATTTAATTTATACAGTTGTCACTTTGTAAATCGAAGAAATGAAATAATTTCAACATGAAATATTTCATACTTTAAGTGTATTTCCGTGTAATGGGTTTCGGGTCATCTCAAAAATCTTAAATAATAAATCATTTAAAAAGAAATAATGAGTAGAAAAAAACTGAAAGTGGTATGTTCCTTATCTAAAACAATAACTGATAGAAATTTAAAGTAAAAATGTGGAACTTCTATTTTTACTTCAGCTTTAAAGGAGTTCGATTACAAAAGAAAGCACTTAAAATTTGAAATAGAGTACAATAATCACTAATATTTATCTTTGTTGGCAAAACTCTGTTGGAGTTAATGGTCTAGTTAGGGCATATTTCCCAATATGAGGATTAGGAAAAAATTGATTTAAAAAAATAGAAAGTAGAAAATAAGGAAATATTTGTTATAACAGAAATAAAATGAAAAAAATCTGATTAGCAGAAGCATTAAGGATGTAACTCTTCCTTTACCATTTATTTTTTAACTCAATCTGAATGCGAGATATGAGAGCTAGATGTTGCTGTGAAGTTTTAAGGTGTATTGTACTTTCTGTAAAGCAAGATTGACACACTCTTTTCTCCATGCAAAGCTGCCCACATCTTTGTCCGTCAGTGTGTTAAAAAACAGACCATTGCATTTTGTAGTGAAGTGATTATACGTGAGTGTGTGAGACCTGTCTGATGACTGTTAATTATTATCCATCAAAACTATACACGCCTAAGCCTTTAGTTTATTTTTAGTATTTTTATACACATAAGGTACACATAAATGGTATTATTTTTGTTTATTCACTGTGATTTTTTTTTAAATGAAAATATCCACATCTAAATATTTAATTAATAATATGTAATCTATGTGAGGTAGGTAAAATTGCTCTATGCCAAAAATTAGATATTTTAGTCCTATAAAGTTTCCCAAAAGTGTAGTTTTTATTCGCTCATTCAAAATTTACGATAGAGGAGGATGTAGGCTCTTAGTACACATTATTCTTATCAATTACGGTTGCACCCCAAATAAATATGGTAATGAAAAACCATACAATCACCTATTAAAACTCATTTAAGAAAAGTATGAGAACATTTTCATTCAAATTCTATTACAATTTCTGCCAGAAAAGAGACATAAAAATTAAAACTAAACATAATTTTTAATTTTATTGGATAGATTCCTAATATTAATAAATTTACACTCTCAATGTGTAATAAATTTAAATTTATACCTTTTAAAAATCAATATGAAAAATTTGGTTTCTTTTTTTTAAATTGTTATTTGAGATGTATTCTGAACAAGTGAGATTCTACGATTTTAATGTTTAAAAATAATTAAATTTTTTAATAAAACAAGGAAAGAACATTTTATGTTAACAGTAACAATACACAACAATTGATAAAAAAACAAGATGGACACAAGATTAATCATAAAATATCAACTTCATGCAAATGTGTAACCCCAAAGAAACTGAGAAGAAAGAACAATATCAAATGTAAAGAATGACAGATTGAGAAGACAAAATAGAAACCAAAGAGTATTAAAATGAAAAATAGTTCATACAAGTTGTTTTGTTGTACATGTAAGAAGGTCATTGTGATGTCTGTGATTTGCCCTCTTTTACAAAAACAAAATTAAATTTCATAAAATATGACTATGATTTATAGTTTTAAAATAATTTTATATTGAAAACTGGTGTTCTAAATGGAAAATAAAGACAAAAGAAGTAAATCTAAACTTAATATCCATACTAAAATATTTATGTACAAATTATTAAATAAAAGTAAAATTGATTTGGCAAAATTATTCAAGATAAAGGTTAAAAATATAATATTCTAGAAAGTATGCTTAAGGAAATCAAACACTTTATAGATGGCCACTAATTATTATATTTTAAATTAAACTATTTTACCTTATGGGAATCAAATGTTAGTCTTTATTATATGTGTAGCGACAACTGTTATCTCAACACCATAGACCTCGTCAGGCTGAGCACACTTAACATGTAATATTGAAAAACGCATTATACATCCCAATCAAACACAACAAAGACACATACACAATATAGATACATGTACGGATATACACAAATTTTATTTTATGACCTTTTTTTTAAACTTCCTTGATTACAAAATCTTAACTTGGTGTTAATATATACAGATCTCCAAACTACATAAAATGAGTTATACCAAGAACTGTTTTGTATGAAATTGTGTCACATCGTTTAAATTATCAGAAGTTATGCTCATGTAGTGTGTCAAAAATGCAATCCGCGGAGCAAAAACAAGGGATCTGCCACATTTCACACACGATGAAGATGATGATTTTTTTGCCACATTGTCACAAAACATATGTGTCTCACATTTTACCAGAATCAAAACAAAACTCTATGGAGTGGAGAAACACCAGATCTCTGACAAAGCAGATATTCAAGCAAACAATTCTATCTGGAAGATCATGTGCACTGTTTTTAAAACAGTAAGGGAGTTATTATCGATTTCGTATAGTAAGATCTTAAAAAAATTTTTTGATGTCTTTTATAATCAGAAATACCTCTTATTTAAACTAATTCAGGACTTAATGATGGAGTGGAGTTTAAGAGATCAGTGAAATCGAGATTTCAACAAAAAGTTTTATAAAATGTTTATTTCCCAAGCATAATTCAGACTTTTGATAATGAAATTTTAAAATAGATACCTTAATTTCTTGTATACTTTTAAATATACTTTTTAAACATTTATTAATGAAAAACATTTTCTGTCAAGATGGAAATCAATAAAATAATTTATTATGATTTATTGGTACCTGTTTAAAAAAAAGTAAAAATAATAATAATTTAAAATCTCAAAGAGTAAAACATAACCAAAATTATCTCTTTT
This sequence comes from Aphrophora alni, assembly GCA_963513935.1. NCBI lineage: Eukaryota > Metazoa > Arthropoda > Insecta > Hemiptera > Aphrophoridae > Aphrophora > Aphrophora alni. The sequence goes on along the minus strand of OY740769.1, from coordinate 96,219,835 downwards.
TTCAATTTACTAAATTTAACTTAAATAATTTCCAATCAACTTTTCTTTTAAAAAAATCTATTTGTATACACTATATAACCTTAATATAAATATAACACTAAAAAGCTCAATTTGAACGTTCACCTGGACATCATCGGGCAAATCATCGGCTGTCAGGTCGTTGTCAATACGTGCAGTTAGTTGAGCGTCAACATCGTTAAGCCATTCCTGGAACTCTACGATATGGCTTTCGGATTGCTGTGCTTCTGCCACTGACACCTCAAGCAAAATCGTTCGATCCCTAGCCTACACAAGCCAGACATTGCAACGGAAAGAAGAAGAAGAAGCATATCCGCAATCAATCAAGTTAACATTCCGCCACTAAATATAAGACTAACAAAGCTAACAGCAAGTCAGATATTGTTGGTTCATGCGCCATCTTTAAAATAATTGAAATGTGAAAAATCTTGAATAAAACGGAAAAGATAAATACGTAGCAACTATTATCGGCATTGGGTAAGTGTTAACAACATGCAAAAACTAATGCTCGAATTAAAAGTTTAAAATATGAGTGTTTATGAGATTAGAAGGAGGATAAACAGTGTGACAATGTGAAAAGTCAGATTTTAATATAGACTCATTTGAAAGACGCGGTTAAGCCAAAGAGATAAGAGATTCAAATAACAATTTAAATTTAGTAACGTCATTTATAAAAGAAAAATGGATTTTCAAGACAAAAGTATAAATAACCATGTTCAATTTTAATATAATTTAGTTTAATTGTTTTGTTATGTAAAATATGTGTATTTTTACGGCAGTGCGGTAAAACGTGAGAACAGTAACCGGAAGGAACGCCTTTCGGAAGTAAGAATTTGCCTCATGGTAAAGTCAGTCTAAGTCCAGAGCTTGGAGGGACTAGATGTGTTTCTAAAAAGTCTGAGTCCAGCGTTAGGAGTGACAGGTTGTTTCTAAAAAAGTCTAGATCAGAGCTTGGTGGAGAATGGTTGTGTTTTTTGAGAGTCTAGTAGAGACTAATTTAGCAGAAAATGGATAGGAAGTGATAATGGACGCTTCTAATGACAATGTAAACGTGTTTGAAAGTAATAGACTTACTGTATTCTAAGTGACAAACAATATTTATGAGAAAATTAGTATAAAGTATTTAATTAGACGGTGAATATAAAAAAAAAAGAAACTTAATGAACACTCGAATTTATAAGATTTCAAAGAATAAGAGACTGTGTACTGTAAATGAGTGTCTTAAACGGATCGTTTAGCACGTGGCAAAAAACTTTGTATCGAAGTGAACATTCTTTTATTAATGATGAATGTTATGATTGTCGTACAAAAAATAACATTCCTAGAGTGCTGGGTGAATATTCGAAACATGAACTTTTCAGGAAACAACGCTTGCTGTAATCTACAAGTCTCAGGACATCTGGAATTAATATCTTTGGACAATTTGAGTGCAAATGGGTGTTCTGGTATAAACACCATATGTTAAATTAGGACTAAGTATTTATATTATGTTTTGATATATTTTGCTATACATGTTTAAATTTTTTAATCTGTTTCATAAATATTTTAAAAGGAAATAAATTGATAGATAAAATAATAAAATTTTAATAATTGAAGTAAATCTCCATCTGAGATCTTTATAATGATTTAAATTTCAACAAAAAGTAAATTCCTGTTGCAACAATTTTATTGGTAAAAGCATTTTTAAAGATAAAATTAATTAATTTGAAAGAAAGAAATAAAGGAAATATAAATTCATAATTTGTTATTGAAATTAAAAAGGATAACTAGTATTTATAATATGATTTTTTGTTGTTAATAATAATTTGTAGGATGTTTCTTTAATAGTTTAATAAATCTTTATGTTAACATTTCAGAGACAAGTGTTTTCATTAAATACCAAATATCACTGTAAGTACACTGTGAAAAGAACTTACGACCCCAGATAATTTTTCTTTCTTTTAAATATTTAAATTCATTCTTTTTTCAAAATTGGTATGCTAAAGCAAACCTGGCGCCCTATAGACGAGCAAATTAACAAATGAATAACAATTAAAAGTAACTTCATCCTCTTTTTAGAATTATTACAAATGGCGCCCAACGTGGGGCTTTTTAGTCGAAATAAACAGTGATTTTGGTAATGAGAATTCTTGAAATCAAGGTAAGGACTCTCTTTATAATAATAAGAAAGATTCTTTTTTAAAATTTTTTGTGTTAAATATAGTAAGATAAAAATGGAGTCAGAAATTGTAAATGTAAATAATAGTGATGAACAGGTAGGGTTAGGAAATCAAAATTCTTTAAATAATATAGAGCCATTGGAATTTACAGGGGATATTTTTGATAATTTAGAGAAGGAATCGCAAAGTAATGAGCAAACAAATGAACAATTTGCACAAAATTTTTTAGATCAAGAAATAGGTAGTAGTAATAATAGTAGACGTTCAAGTGTGAACGTAAATAGTAGTTCAGGTTCGGATTTTAATGGATTTGATAGTGATAGGATTCTAAATAGTAAACAACAGTGTGAAGATATAAATAAAAAAATAGTAGAAACACCAGGGGTAGAAACTGTAAAGGAAAATTCAGATAAGGATTTAAGAGCTGAAGAGGTTAGGATGGATGAGAGTGTGAAAAATAATGATCAAGATTTAGAGATTAAAAGTATGTTAAAAGTAATGATGGAAAAAATGGAACAAAATAGTTTAAGGTTTGAACAAAATAGCTTAGAAACAAAACAAAATAATGTAGTTTTACACAATAAAATTGATCAAGGTAGTCTAGAATTAAGACGAGATAATGATAAGAAGTTTGAATGTATAAATAATAGGTTTGATCAAAACAATTTGGAATTAAAAGAAATAAGTAATAAATTTGATCAGAATAAGCTAGAAATTAATAAAAAACTAGAGAATTTTAATATTAAACTTGAACAGAATAATGTCAAACTTGATAAGATAGATAATGACCTGAAACAGAGTAAATTAGAACTAAGACAAGCTAATTTAAATTTAAAAGAAGCAATGTGTAAAAAATTTGAAGAAATGAGGGTTGAATTAAAACCAAATTATGTAAAATTTGAACAGAATCTTAAAATGGAAATTAATGTAATGGAAACTAATAATAAAGTAGAATTTGAATTAAGCTATTGTGAGAAAAAAGTAGAATTTGAACAGATTAATAGTGTAGAAGGTGTTTTGGTAGAAAATATTAATAATTTAGATAACAATTTAAATCAAGCAATAGCTGAAATTGAAATTAACAGTTTTAATGAGATAAATAACATGTCAAATGATTTGATAATAATAGAAGACGATTGTGTGAATGATTGTGTTCAAGAAATTTCTAAAATAATGAATAATGGGTTAGGTAACAAGGTATATCCAGAAACAGCAAATAACGTTGAAATTAATATGTCTAGTGGGGTTGGAATAGGTATAAGTAATTTGAAAAACAAAGTAAAAGTAAATAATCTAATAACGAAGGTATCAGCTGTTTATTTTAAAAAACAAGTGGGTCATAAGAAGGTAGAGTTTGAAAATTGTGTAATGATAAAATTTAAGAGTATCTTTCAAACCCAAGAACAAGAAATTAAAAGTTTTTGTGAGAAATCTAACTTTAAATATAATCTTGAAAGTAAAAATGTAGAAATAGTAAAAGAAGGTTTTGTACTAGTGTATAAGAATGGTGGGGTTAGAATTCCTGAACGAACAGATGTTGAAATTAGGTCATTAGATTCTAGGATGTTTGAGAGAAGAAGGGGTGATGGTATGCATGAGAGGGAGAAAGAGAAAGGTATTTTGTCAACACTCCGAGACAATAACAAAGGGAGATCTTTTGTTAAGAAAGGGTCTGTTGTGATGACTGGGCAAGACAAACTGTCCGTGTGGACAGAAGTATTTAACATCAAAGATGTGTTAAAAAATTCAATCATGTATTTTAAAATCTTTCACCAATCTGGGAACCATCGAAAAAAAATGTATGATTTATAATTGAGTCATAATAAATTGAAATTTGGAATGAATAAATAAATGTAAGGACATTTTATAAACACACGGACTTGATTTTTAAAATAATTAATAAAAAGTAGTTAAGATTTTGTTAATAAGTAAGTTTAAGTTTGATAATAAATGATTAAGAGTTATGAATATTAATAATTTGTGTGTACTAATGAATTTTGTAAGCTAAGACAAAAATATAGAAAATAATTATTAGCCAAGCGTAAAATATTAAGAGTTTAGTTTTAGAAAACGTTTAGGTATTTGTAAAGTAAAGACGCTGGATTATAGCAGTAAACAACTTTATATGTTTATTAAGATCTTAATATTTAGAAAACGTGACGAAAACAGATTAGCTAGATGAGAGGATCATTGGAGCTGCAAGGTTGTTAGTGAATAACCGAGCGTTGTTTATACTAAGATAAATATTGACTTTACGTGTTAAGATAAAGCAGATTAATTCGAGGCAAAGATCCCGTGTAGTGTTGAGGAAAGGATATGCAATATTAAGTAGGTGGATTCAATATTAAATATTCAATAAAATGTGACGAGAGAGTTGAAATTCATTTGCAGATCGTATTGGAACCAAAAGGGTTTCATGTCTTATCAGTAGACAGATAAGGATTGTCTCATATCGAGGGGACTTGTTTATGCTTAAACCAGGCCTAGAATTCCTTTGCATGACATTAAGACGAGATACAGCGTGTGACAGAATTATCGTTCTGAAAATGAAAAACTTTTGACGTATAATCGGGAATTAACTTGCGTTTTCAAATAAAAATTACTTAAATAAAGGATAATTGGCTTTAAATAAAGTAAATAAGAATAAAAGTAGATTACTTAAATAACTTTAATAGAATTAAAAGTAAATTTCTAAGTAAAAAACTTAGAATAAGTTTTAAAAATAAAATTTTCTTTTTGAATTTGAATAATAACATCTAGAAAGGATCACATAAACAGAAAATCGACGATGCTAATAATAAGATTGGTAAAATAAACATTATTTCAACTTCGGATGAAACAATTTTAATGAAATTTTTTATGAATTTTAAAATTTTCTTCGAGTAGATGCATTTAAGGAGTACATGAACATTTGGGTGGATGGCTGAGCGTTTATGTAGTAATAATAGAATGTTTTATTCGCAAGAATAAGGCATTCTGGGACTACATGGAGAGCGTGTTGTGGAATAGGGATGTGTTTTGGGCTTTATCTTGAATTTAGTAGGGATATTGCATTCAACCACTGCACATTTCAACGTCACAACATGTTGCTTTGTGTAAGAGTCCAAAGAGCAATTTGAAGTATGCACGGTATAAAGTAGATGGTCAGAAGGACTGTAGTGGGGTAAGTAGGAGGTCAAATGCATAAAATAAACAAAAAATTCATAAAAAAAAAAAATAATAAATAAAAAAGGTATAAGAATAAAAAACAAAATAGAACATGGAACGAGGGTGGTTTTATTAATCGACGTTCGACAGGGTTTTATCATAAGCATAGAGGAGTATAATTCAATTACTGTTACTATGATGAACCCCGGTCGAGTTTTGAAAAATAAAATAAAAAAAAAAAAAAAAAAAAAAAAAAAAAAAAAATTTGTCATACGACTTATGTAAATGAAATATAGTTAAAAACTTTGACAATTTTGAGAAGTTTAAAGAACAAAGAGTTCTTATTTTGTATTAAGAAATACAGAAATTTAGTAGAAGAAGTTTAAGAGAGAACATAGAGTTCTTGATTATATTATAAAAATATAAAGTTTGGTAGGCGAACTGTCTTTCGAGGCAGGATGTAGCTATGTTCGAGAAGTGATATGATCAAGGCCTAAGATATCATTTCTGGAAGGTAGTGATTTCGAGTTAATTGGAAAACTTATCAAAAAATCCAACGTAGTTGTTTAGAGTTCTGTCACATGTAATTTTGGGCAAAAAACATAAACAATGACTTATGTTTGTAAGTGTCATAAACTTTCATAGATATAGAAAAAGTTTTTTTTTGAGTCTGCTCTAATAGGTAAAAACAGATGTTGAGGGAAGTCGTCAAGGGACAGTAAGACAATGCTTACATGGTGAAAGGAGGGGGTTTGTTTAGGAAACAAAGCCTAGAAATAAATCGGACGTGACAGGAAGGAGAGTTTTTTTTTATGAAATGAAACGAAGAGTTTATAAAATTGTAAAAATGTTAATTAGCTGATTAGAATAGATAATTAGATGTAAAATTGTAAAACGATAAGTTGTATGTTTGACATTGATAAATATTAAGGATTATAAGATAAAATGATAAAAAAATTGTTAGTTTTAAGTGATTTATGATTTGAGAATGTGAAGAATAGTTGTGTGAAGTTTGAGAATTTATGTGAGTTTTGCCAAGATAGATAATAATAAAGTTTTTAAGTTTTTTTTTGATGTTAAATGATGAGTAAAGGAGGTTAAGTTTTTGTTTTTTAAAGGAAGGAGTAATAAATTAATAATAAGTAGAGAGATTTTAATGAATTTGATAGAAAGGATAAATAAGTAGTGTTTTTTAAATAAATAATAATGGAATTTGAAATAATAAATGATGTTAAGCAGTTATTTGATAAAGGTGTCTAAAGATTTTGATGAAATACGGTGTTAGCTGGGAAAGCAATGATAATTTTTTATTTTTTATAAGTTTTTTGTATTTAAGTGATTGATGACAAGGGAGATTTTAATGAAGTAATTTAAATGAAAGAATTTTTGAGTTTTTATATGAAGATGATGACTTTACAGAATTGTTGAGTAAAGTGGTATTTAAAATGAAGTTGTTCTGTTAATAAACTTTTATAAAGAAGGTAGTTAAGTTGCATTGATGGTTAATTTTTTAGTTTTTAAGAGGTTTTTTGAGTACTGCGATGAAATAAAGGAAATATACGACGATTTTAATGAAATAAAGGAAATATGCGACGATTTTTAATGAGATAAAGGGAGATTTGAGGAATTCTGCGAATAAACGACGGTTATCATGATTTTTTAAAGGAAGCTACGTTGAGATAAAGGGATAAATGAATGATAAAGAGGTTTTTTGGGGATTAATGCAACTTGAATTATTAAAATATGAAAGATAAGATGGAAATAATTTTAAGACAGGATACTGAAAGATGAAACAATTGTAAAGAGGTAATTTTGAAATAAATAGATGAGTTTTGTAAGTAATTTTATTTTTTTTTTGATAATAATGATGTTATATTTTGAATTTTAGTTGAAGAAAAGAGTTTTTTGTAATTGTAAAATCAGTAGCTAACATGTTATCCCAGCAAGATACAGGAGAATTGAGATTTTAAGTAAGAATAAATAGTTATTGGATTTAAACTAAAATAAATAATAATATAAAGTCTGAATTGAAAAGTTTTAAAGTGAATTGAAGTAATGTTGAGTAATAAGTAAATAATTTTCGTAAAAAATGTTAATTGAAAATGAGAGGTTTTAAATTTAAATTGTGTTAAGTTAAAAAATGATTTAGATGAATAGTGTGAGATGGATGTAGATTTTCAAAGGATGTAGAAATGTCGTCTTGGCAAAGAGGATGAGACGTAGAAAAAGTATATAGACGGCTGTCTGGGAGATAAGCTTTGAGTGACGGGATCCTGTCAACAAAAAATGTTGATGGAAAGTTTCAGCCAACGAGGTTGAAAAGGAAAATGATGATGGGTTTTATTGGATAAATAGAGATAAGACTTAGCACTAATTGATTCGTATTATATTTTTTTACATGAGTTATGATGACTCAGACAAGTTGAGATAGTAAAATAGGATTTTTAATAAATAGATTTTTTAATTTTTTATGTAAAAAGAGAATCTTTCTTAAATTAAGTATACTAGGGATACTTATTTTCTTTCATGAGGTCCTTAGCTTCTGAAATGAAATGTCTTGAACATCCATTAATATTTTTTTCGATTTGAAATATATATATATAAAAGCTTTGTATTCCAATACCTGTATTGAAATACAAACCTTGTGGGGTTTTGTGACAATGTGAAAAGTCAGATTTTAATATAGACTCATTTGAAAGACGCGGTTAAGCCAAAGAGATAAGAGATTCAAATAACAATTTAAATTTAGTAACGTCATTTATAAAAGAAAAATGGATTTTCAAGACAAAAGTATAAATAACCATGTTCAATTTTAATATAATTTAGTTTAATTGTTTTGTTATGTAAAATATGTGTATTTTTACGGCAGTGCGGTAAAACGTGAGAACAGTAACCGGAAGGAACGCCTTTCGGAAGTAAGAATTTGCCTCATGGTAAAGTCAGTCTAAGTCCAGAGCTTGGAGGGACTAGATGTGTTTCTAAAAAGTCTGAGTCCAGCGTTAGGAGTGACAGGTTGTTTCTAAAAAAGTCTAGATCAGAGCTTGGTGGAGAATGGTTGTGTTTTTTGAGAGTCTAGTAGAGACTAATTTAGCAGAAAATGGATAGGAAGTGATAATGGACGCTTCTAATGACAATGTAAACGTGTTTGAAAGTAATAGACTTACTGTATTCTAAGTGACAAACAATATTTATGAGAAAATTAGTATAAAGTATTTAATTAGACGGTGAATATAAAAAAAAAAGAAACTTAATGAACACTCGAATTTATAAGATTTCAAAGAATAAGAGACTGTGTACTGTAAATGAGTGTCTTAAACGGATCGTTTAGCACGTGGCAAAAAACTTTGTATCGAAGTGAACATTCTTTTATTAATGATGAATGTTATGATTGTCGTACAAAAAATAACATTCCTAGAGTGCTGGGTGAATATTCGAAACATGAACTTTTCAGGAAACAACGCTTGCTGTAATCTACAAGTCTCAGGACATCTGGAATTAATATCTTTGGACAATTTGAGTGCAAATGGGTGTTCTGGTATAAACACCATATGTTAAATTAGGACTAAGTATTTATATTATGTTTTGATATATTTTGCTATACATGTTTAAATTTTTTAATCTGTTTCATAAATATTTTAAAAGGAAATAAATTGATAGATAAAATAATAAAATTTTAATAATTGAAGTAAATCTCCATCTGAGATCTTTATAATGATTTAAATTTCAACAAAAAGTAAATTCCTGTTGCAACAATTTTATTGGTAAAAGCATTTTTAAAGATAAAATTAATTAATTTGAAAGAAAGAAATAAAGGAAATATAAATTCATAATTTGTTATTGAAATTAAAAAGGATAACTAGTATTTATAATATGATTTTTTGTTGTTAATAATAATTTGTAGGATGTTTCTTTAATAGTTTAATAAATCTTTATGTTAACATTTCAGAGACAAGTGTTTTCATTAAATACCAAATATCACTGTAAGTACACTGTGAAAAGAACTTACGACCCCAGATAATTTTTCTTTCTTTTAAATATTTAAATTCATTCTTTTTTCAAAATTGGTATGCTAAAGCAAACCTGGCGCCCTATAGACGAGCAAATTAACAAATGAATAACAATTAAAAGTAACTTCATCCTCTTTTTAGAATTATTACAACAGATTATTTTGATTCTTATATAAATTACTAACAAAACGTTAACTTTTTTACATTATGTGTTAGTGTTTAACAAAAATACGGCCAAAACTATTTTATTTTGTATAATATAAAAAAAACCTACGTTTCTAAGAATAAAAAGAAGGAAAACTTTAAGAACACAAATAAACAAATATATATTGAAATGAAAAAGGAAAAAGAGAATAAGGAAAGTCATTGTAGACGTGATTTTAAAAAGTAAGATTTTATTTTTTACAAACACAAAGCTATGTTTAAAAAAACAAAAAATCAAACATTAAATTAAACAAGGAAGATATTTTTTCTTATTATTTTCATTAAAGTATTAAAATTAAAGCTAATGAAGACTTTAATACAGATTATCCTGCAAGTAATTAGGAAAAAATAAACAAACAGAAGAAGGTCACAAGAAAAATATTTAGAAAATCATACCTAACTACACTAGATTGATCTCTGGACATCATTGGTTGACAATGATTTGAAAAAAAAAATAAGAAAAGAACATAACTCTACGAAAGCCGGAACATCTTTTTGTTGAGAAAAGAGGAGGGTGAATGACTGCTTTTTGAGTCTGGCAAGGTCAATGACATTAACTAGATAGTCCCAGCGAATGGCAAGAAATACTCTAGTTGGCAGGATTCCTTGTCTATGCTACCATCAAATCATAACCATATGGAGAAAGGTAAAGGAGAATGCTTGGTACTTTAAAAAATGGGCTATCTGGGCTAAAGTGTAGAAAGCTGGGCTGAAAAATCATTGTTCCTCCAAGTCTGGGAGTTGGTCCATTGGGCAACAATCCATTTTTGTAAAAACTAATTGTTATGAACAAATTCTATAAAGGAGCAGAGGAGCTAAGAAAATATTGGAGTGAAAACCGGTGAGTAGAAAGAACACAGGAACACCTGATAAAGTAGGGGATGAATGATGTTGAGAGGAATTTAAAATTTAAAAACCCAAAATTCATGCCAGGTTGTGAAGCCATGGAAGAAAAAGTATAGACAACATTAAATTTAAATAATTTCCTAACAAGTTCGGACCCAAGTTTCTTGACACTCAAGTTTTCTGTATACACTAGTGTTGTATGTTAAATTTTCAAGATGATCACGAGATATTTAAACTTATTTAGGACATACTGGAACTATGGAAAATCTATTTCAAATGAGCACCATTTTGAAATTGTCTAGCCATTTCTTCTATTAATAATAATTATATTCAACGAATAGTAAAACGAAACTTGCCAAATTTAATCAAAATCCAAGTAAAACTTTAGATACTAGAGCAATTATTATGAATTTTGAAGTTGTGGTGTTAAATTATGCAATGTTTGATAATAAATCTCTGATTTATTACTCATAGAAATACATTTAGACATCATTTGAAGGAGATTTTATAAAGCTGCATAAAATGAGAATTTTTAGTTTTTTAAATGCAAACCCTCTCAGTTATTATAACCTTTAAAAAAGGATAAAAGAGCATAAAATAGACCTCTAGACTTCGAATACTCTAACAGTATCAGAATCAGAAGAAAACAAGAAGTAGTGAAGAGATAGCTAACAATCACTGTAAAAGTCTGAAGTATGATCAATGAGAAAGAAATGGTAACAAATTATACATATGGCTGAGATCAGTGGTTATTTCATAATCTGCTGTTGGCGTTTACATGAGTGGCATTAAAATAGATAGAATTTCTATATTACAAATTAACTTATACAGAAAATAATAATAATTACTATTATTATTTAGGTCAATAGATAAAATCCATTAAAAAAAATTTTTTTTTTTATTAAATTTGTTCATGTTGTTTAAAAGTGAAAACCTATCAGTCATCATCATTAAGAAAAGAACATAAAATAAAAGACCCTAGTCCTCGAATACTCTAATAGCATCAAGTCCTCTTGAAAATAACAAGAGAGAGACCTGATAGAAGAGATAAGAGAGGGATCTAATCCAAGAGTACATGAAAAAAAGGTGTAGATCCAGCTGGAGGCTCCTTAGAATTGCCAAGAAAATTCTAAAAATTAGGAATGTTTTTATAAATATCTTTGTTAATTAGCATCAAAATAAACTAAGTAGAAAATTACTGAAACATTTTCATTTTACTCTAAGATAACTGAAACAACGAATAATACAAAAAAAAAAAAAAAAAAAAAAAAATTAAATAAGTACGAACAGAGGGTTAACATTAATTCAGTTGTAACATATGAAACCCAAATTTTGTAGTTTATCCTATAAAATGTTACCTATAATTTTTTTTTATAGCAATTTCATATCATGAATTTATGTTAAATTATAATTTTGAAATTCCGTGTTATGTGTTAATATTTAATATTACGCAACATGCCCCAACAATATCCAGTTTAACATGCTTGTCAGAAATTCATTATTAATATAAAGTTAAAGCATGACAAAGCTCCATGCATTTCTACAATACACTAATAATATAATACTAACTAAACTATGGTTAAATGTATTAGTATTTGGTAGTACAATCACAAAGTATGAGAATTGCTTTGAATTCAGACATTGCTAAATAGTAAAACTTTTTTGTGTAACATAAGAATTAGGAAGGAAATGATGTATATGTTTATAAGAAAATTTTAATTGGTGATATTAATAATGTAACTTAATTAATGAATTCAGAGATCAAATCTACAAATGGCCAAAACAACAGGAGAAGCAACTATAAGGCAAAGCATATTTCAGCAAACAGATCATATTACAGTAGAACCTCTGTTAACCGGTCTCGGATTAACCGGACCTCGGATTAACCGGCCTATATCGTAGTGTACTGGTTAGATGAGAGTTTCCGAAAATAAATTGTAATTGAAACACCAAAGCGGCGGCGATATCAAACGACTTTGTCGATAGCGGTATCCCATTGTCGGCGGCATAAAAACACCGCGGCGAGTCAAACGATTTTGTCGATAGCGATATCCTATTGTCGGCGGCATAAAAACACCGCGGCATTGGCACCCGTCGGTATAGCAGACATACACCCACAAAAACGTTTGATGGGCCGCTTTTTTTCCACGAATCATTTTAGTATGCATTATGGAAAATATAACATTTCTTTTCAGTTTTCGGAAGCGTGTGTTGGTTTCGTTTGAGACGGGGTTAAATGTGTCAAAAAACGTGACAGAGGGGAATCTGTAAAAAAGCTTTGTAGTGTTTAATTTTTTCATGTTTGATGTATAATATACATAACATAATATATACGATACATTTATGTACAATAAATTGAGTTGCAATAACATATTAATTGCATAATTCATAGTGCTACCTGATTAAATAAGCTTTCTTTGAACGAAAACCGATTTTTCACGGGAACCTCGGATTAACCGGCCAAACGGGCAACCGGCCCGGGTTTCAGTCCCGACTAGACCGGTTAAGAGTGGTTCTACTGTATATTAAATAATGATCTGTTATTTATAATCAGATAAGTAAGAACATGACATAAGCAAAACTATAGTAAAAATGGGAGGTATTTTTGAAATTTCAATTTTAAAAGGCAAACACTAATATCTGTAGTAATAAAACCAAACCACAAGAGTAATACATTTTTATTCTTGTGATATGAAAGAGGGAATTAAAAATTAAAATTAGGTTAAAGCATCTACTTATTATTTCCCTGCAAACTTCAGTTATTCATGATTATAATGATTTCTGAACTGTTATATTATTATAAACTAGATTACATACCTTAGGCTATCGACAATTCTAAATTAGTGTAGGTGACTACCAGTTACGGACGTCCTCATCTTTCATTGTCAAGTCATAACGTGTAAACATAATAAAAGTAAAAAGACACATGTAAGTCATGACACAATCACATTCTGACTTGACAATGGATAGTGAGAACCTCGGAAACTGGTAATCACCTACACTAATTTAGAACTGTTGGCGGCTTAAGGTATTTAACCTAGTTCATAATTCAGTAAAATTACCTAATTTAGATTTATCAAGAAAGTAATTAAGATTTCTGATTTGCTTTACTGTGTTGGTTTGATTATTATAAATATATTGTTTCTTATGCTCTCAGTTCTATTTATTTCAACTTATTTTGTTTAAAAAATGACAATTGTTTAACTTCCACACTTCTGGCATTGTTAAACTATTTTGTATTTGCACTTGTTTGTATTACGTATACATGAACAAAAAACTTCACATACTAACACAGTCACAAAATCAGTAGTATTGAAACCAATGAAAAATTCTGTGCTATTTAGTTTATGTTCAAGTTCTGCAATACAAATAATCTATCAGTTATAAATTGAACAAGGGCACATGTGTGCTAAATGTGCAGGGTTAGGGTAAAATTTGTAACACTGTGACTGTGATTTTAATTTATAAATTGACATGGATTTTAATGCATATCAATATGTAAGGAAATTGTTCAACAACGCCTAAAGTAATTAAGACAAAACAATCATCACCTTCTAAACAAATACGACTATGAGCAATAGATACAAGATATTATAAAGGAGTGAAATTCAAAAATTACTGACTCAGCTATAAACAGAGAATTTAATAAAAAGTTAATGCCAAATTTTTATTTAGTATCAACAAATACGGAAATAAAAAAATTAATAAAGAAAAATGTATTTTTTTAAATTTCTAAACTACTTATTAAAAATAACACCCATCTTGAAATGGTATATTGAAATTATAACAAAATCATTATAATTCTTTTATTTATAGAACAAAATGTTTATCCAAAATTTTAAGGTTTGAATTATTGTGTCCATATACCTACAGGCAGGCACATATATTGTAAAAACCACTTTCTTTGAGTCAAGTGACCTGAAAACATGGAAAAATGTTGCTGAAACTAATTACCCCGCAGGGTAAGAAAATTAAATTTAGGATAGAAATTTGAAGCTAAAAATAAAAATGTTTAGTTTACCAAAACATAATCTAAAATTATGATAATGTCAACTACTTTCAATAGAAATTTTGTTTCCAGGCTTTGCCCTTTTCTTAATGTCCTTCGTTAACTTGTTTCAGAGTAACTTAAAATTTTTTTAAATAAGTTTGTAGTGTTTCCATTTACACAGGAGTTGGCATATATGTCACGCTCCCATCTTTCCAACCTTTGACACTAGTCTGCAATTAGTTGTCAATTATTATTCTTTAACAACTTAAGATTTTGGAATGTTATATCTATCTGTATATTAATTTTAAAGAAATATAATGTAATATCAGCAATGAACTCTAGTAATAATTAAGAATTTGATTAAATAATAATACTGAAGTATGTAGTTTATCTAAAAAATGTGGGGACCTATAGGATAACTTGGTCATAAATTTAAGAAATGATTCACATTAAATTTAAGAACACATTAGACCTTATAAATATTGAAAAAAAGATACAAATTGTGCAACACATTTACAAGATAAACATGTTTTAAAATAAATGAAATATTCAATGATGTTGCTACAATGTTATAACAATAGAAAAGGTTGAGATTTGTAATGGGACATAACAATGGAAATATTTAAGCTAAAATTAGGTGAAAAAATTATAATAGATACACAAATTATTAATCTGTCCGATATAGTGTTCCAAAATTAATAATAAATTGAATAGCTAACTGTGGAAATCAATCAAAGCAGAGCATGGGCCAATCAGGAGAGAGTGCAGAAGTTTTGGTTTTGTGTATGGTCCGGTGTAAAAGTAAAAATAATATTTATTTAATGATATTTTTGTAAACATTCCATTGTTATTTAAAAGGAGGAACATGTGCAAAGGAGATCCATAATGCACCTTAATTGGATATGTTGTTGTTATAGGGGGGGGGGAGATTACACTGCGAACTTGAGATATTGAGTCCTATTTCTACTCAACTGGAGAATTTCCATTTTTAGAAACCCCTACTCCTTTAGGAATTGCAGCGCATGAAAGGGTCATTAATTTGAAATGACCCCAGACTTTTAGCCCTTTTTAACATCATTGCTTCATATTTGACTAAATAGATGGTCTGGGATCTCCTCCCTTTTGGCAGAATTTGTTAAGTTTTATCATTCTCTATTAAGATTGTGTCCTATCGATTTTGTATTATGGAGTTTCATTAAATAGAGTGTATGTTCCACCTTTATCTTCCGATTTCTTTGAGCTAAGAAATTGGTAATTTACAATAACCACAGCTCAAGATTGGTAAGAAATGACTTCAGGTGGGATCTCTGGCATTCAAAAATGGTTAGCACATCAAACCAAAATGACTGTTTAAGGGAAAATTTATGTGTGTTTTTAAAATGACACTTCCATCGATTATATAAGTTATCTGATTATATTTTTACATGCTTATAAAGTCGTAAAATCTTTTTTGCAACACTCTGTATATATATATGTTATGCCTCAATAGATCCATTTTTTATGTTACATTAAAACCCCAAAAATAACAGGTACATGTATTAATGTAAGGATTATACGAATTTACCCAAAATCTTAATTAGTAATAAACCAAACAAAACCAATTATATTAATCGTCAGACTCATTTTAAAGCACCACCATAGTCAACGGACCATTGTTAAATTAAACTAAACAAAATATTAATAACAAACTAAACTTCTACAAGAAAAATTACTACTCTGCCAATGTTCCTAAAAAAGTACCCCTGCTCCTTCGCTACCATCTAATACCTCTACCATTATACTATAAAGCCAGCTTATATCTCATGAGATATGATTGTAACTACCAATTCTAAAATAAAATAACCATATCCATAAAACCTACCTGTCGTAAATTAACTAAAGTTAAATTTTGTATTTTAGTAAGGTTGATTTTTAAATTATTTGAGAAATTTTTAAATAATAGGCAATATCACAGGTTGTTTAGTAAAGAAATGAAATGAAAAGTTAGAGATTCATGCAGTGTTAAACACTTCTAAGTATGAGTGTGGAAAGTTATTCCATACTTTTTTTTAATATTTTGAGTTAGGAATTAGAAATACAACTTTGACGACTAATTCAATTTAATGTTTTGCTTTGGAAACTTGTTAAATATTGGAAATATTCCTATGTTGATAAACTTGCTATTGGTGGAAACTTTGTCCACCATGATAAAAAATCAATTTAATTTTTTTCTGAAAAATAAAATATGTTAAATATTTGTCTTACAACTTTATTTTTAAAATAATATATCTATACACAGATTGTGTGAATAAACTCCTTTCTATTAATTTTATTATAAAAAAAAGTAATTTGACTCTAAGAACCAAATTTGACTAAAATTCCACTAATACTAAAGCTAATAGTTATGTTCCTAATTTTGTGATTATGCTATTTGTATCGTACAAACAAATCTGAATATCACTAGATGCAGATTTTAAAACAACACAATTACATATTTATTTTAGGACCTATAGATGAAAAGTTAAAAACTGCATTTGAAACTGATTGATTTTATGGACAACAAAACTTGTTATCATAATTGTAAAAAGATGTAATTGTGACAAATTAGAAGAAAATCAAATAAATATGCACCATCAATAACAATATGAAATTGAGTGAAATATATTTTTAGTCTAGGAAGGAAACAAAATGAAAAAATAACTTATTTGTACACTTGAATCTCGCTACAACGTGAGAAAACCTATTTCCATTTTTAAACCACTATATTAATTGCATTAAAAAAAAAAGTAAAAATGTATGTTTAAAATACAATATTGTTAAATTATAACATGAAAAATTAATTATTTTTGTGATAGCAGTATTTTTCAGAGATGAACAAATTTATATATAAATATTTCATTTGTAAAAAAAGTCAAGAACAGAATAAAGAAAAATCATAGCATATAAATCTATATTTTATAAAAGTATAAAATGCTTTTTAATGGCAGCAGCATAAATTTAAAATGGTTTCAGAAGCATAAATTCACAAAAACTTTAGAGCATCATGAAATAATCATGCAAATATTATTATTTACATGTTATTATTATTATTTTTTTTAAATAATATATAGTTTGCCGTTAATAACAAACATGACAAAATTTTAAAAACATAATTTCAGACTGAAATTACATTGTAAGAACTGAAAATGTCATGCAATAAGAAAATTCTCAGTACTGCCAACATTGATAATATAAAATATTGTTACAAATACCTGTTGACTTAGCTGACTCCATCTTTGAGTGATAGCTTCAACGTCAGCCTGTACTGTTTGGGGCATTATGTGATCATCGACTAACTTCTTCCCTAAATCTTGGATTCTTGCTAGTCTTGCTTCTGGATGATTCCGGATATAATTCTCTAAATCCTAAAAAAACAACCCACATATTTCAGTTAAATATTTCAAACATAAATATCATCAGATATTCTAATGCATGTGGTTACAATAATGCTTGGCTTGACACACTAACATGACACAATTACTTTTTGTGTTTTTTGTATCAGCTGTGAGCCTCAATTTGAATGTTTTGCTTAGTCTTGATAATGAATCCATGCGGATCCCAAAGTTCCATTATGAAATATTTTAGCATCATGTAAGAACTGAATAGAGCCCCCCGGTTGGTCCAGTGACTCGTACTCTGGCTTCACGAGTGAGAAGTTCCCGTTCAATCTGTGTGGGAGCTAAAAGTTTACAGAGTTATCCAAGCATTGTGAAGAAAATTTGAGCTCCTACAATTGATAGGGAACTCTAGTTGAGGAGGCTGTAACAACGGCGAAAGAAATTTTGATGTGTTTACCCAAAATTACCCAACTAAAAAGGTGTCTAACAGGCCTAAGCTCTTTACAGGTTGTTGAATCATAAAGTTTAGTTTTATTTCAGTATGAACTATAGAACTATATAATATAGAAATAACCTTTTTATTAGGAATAATTATTATATTTAATGAATAGTCAAACCTATCCTACAAGATCAAATAAAGACACAAAAAAATTTTCTTGTGTTGTAGAGCTCTGCGATTTGTTTTCTTACTGACCACATTTTTCGCCTATCCCATGTTCTAAGTTTATCACTTGATAAGGAGAGTTGATTCATACCCTTGAAATGTTGTTTATTAGTTTCTATGCACACATTTTTTCAATAAACTATTAATATGTTTAAAATTCAATAACATAAAAAAATTACTTTGAAAAACTAGATTCATCAGCTTAAACCTGGCTGGATATTATACTTCAACGTTTTCAACCAATATCTACACATTTAAGACCAATGGATCACTGATATTAAATACTGCTTAGAGAAAAGATGGGCGCATCACAGCTTGGAACCTACTTGAGAAGGGTCCATTTTTGCCTAACATAAACTGTTCATAACAGGAAACAGCTGATTGGGTAGCTTGTTTGAGCAGACCACACTATTCAAACTATGAGTTAGCATTGGTCCCATGCAGACAGGACCCTGTTAAATAATTGGGGTCATGGCTATTAGGGTATTTCCAGAGGGTCAATTGCCAAATCGGATGCATTAATTTATTATCTAAATCAAGACGTGTTTTAAAATGGATTATGTCCAAAATCAGCTTTTTTCTTAATTGATCTAAGTTTTATGTGAGTGTTTAAACAATAATTAGCTTTAATTTCATAATGAATGTTAATTAAATTAATCTCTTCAAAGCTGGCTATCCAATGGTGCATGGCCAAACGTGGCGTGAGTGTCATCAAGCAATTGTATCGCCCCCAAAATGTTCACCATCGGCTAGGGCCTAATGTAACATTGCTTTCTCAAATGGTTAGTAATCAACCCATAGAATAATGTCCTATTTAGATATAGGATACAGTTTATTAATTCTTATTTAAACTACAAAGTCGCTGGTGCTCTTTAAGATCAGCTGATAGTAAATTGTTAACCTAAAATATTAAAATTATAACTAAACCATCCATTAAAGTAATCAGTAGCAAATACTCACATCCAACTCTTCAGAAATTTCTTCAGCATCTGCTGCAGACTTTGGTGATTTACGTAAACGTTTCTCCAACTTATCTAACCAATCCATTTCTTGTGCTACCAGAGCTGAAAATATAGCATTAAAACACTTTTATTTAGTTCCTTCTTTAGCTTACATCAATTTTAACATAACATAAATTGTATCAAGATATAAAATGATGCAAAAAATAACTTTATTGCATACTCGCATGGTATCAAGGTGCTTAGAGAAAAACACAACATAAAACAGAATGGCAATGTATTGGCCTGACATGATATACACTGAGAGCAAGGTGACAACTTCAAACCGTATAGTCATTGAGGATGAGGTTATATGCAACTTCTGTGATTTTTATGTGTTCCAAAATCTTAAATCCTTCTCTGCTGGCCGGCGGTTCTACAAAGAAAACAAGGTCAAACAAGCCATTAACATGAGGTTTGAATCGTAGACAGCATCTTTCAATAGTGAAGGAACATAATACCTGGTGCCCTGCTATTCCTCAAGAAATGAAAAAACAATGTCGAAAAGTTGTTTTTTTTCTTTTATAGCCCATCATAACTTATTTTCTAGACACTCATATATATATTTATGCCTGCAATATATTACTTTAAATTATTACTTATAATCATCATAATATAGAATATTGTTATTAATATACAATTTGTATCTAAGGTACCGTCTAATAGTCTAATGTCTCATATTCATCACGTCAGCCATTTTGGTTATTCAGCCACTTTTGCATCTCGTTTTAGACTGGGGAACTACTGGAGATAATTTCAATGTATGCTATATTTATGTTTTCATGTGTAAAAATCTGTTTTTTTTTTCAAATGTGTAACTGTTGTAATACGTGATGAAAGATAATAAGTATCCAAAATAAATACTTGAAAATGACTGAATAGGCCAAAACGGTCGTCGTGATGAACATGACTAATATAAACAGTAAGTTAGATACAAATTGTAAATATTAGTTTAAATTTAAAGCACAAAAGATGGATTAAATTTAATACTAAAATACAAATTAACAAAAGTAGATAACAATTTAATTACAAATCTAAAATAAGATACTAAAATTTGTATCAACAGAGAAATTAATTAAAAAATAAATTTACCTCTAAACTCTCCGTATTGGTTTGAAGCCTCTTGTAAAATTTTGTGTTTGTCATATACAGCAGTCGTGGCTTGAGACCATCTTGTATTCAATGTTGTCAGTTTGTTCCCCAAGTCTACAATACTCTCTCCTTGACCCATTCCAAGTAGTTCATTACCTAAAAGAAATTTACTATTATAAGTATAGGTACTTGAATTATTTGCAACAACATTCTTAAGGTACATTAAAACATGTTATTAATTTTAAGATATAAAAAAATAATTGATGTTAAAAAATTCTTATACTGTAAGAAGATTAGTGGGACAATATACCGGAAACAAGACAGTATATTATAATACTGTACGGCCATTTTGATATTTTAATTTAGCTTTAAGTTCAGTAGTAACAAAGTTAAGTATTACAAAACAAAGGAAAATTGTGTTTCATAAAAATGAGTATAACAAAAAGTTTGAATTTCAATTTATTTTAAATTTTAAAATCAGTTTTCATACTTAGTTTGTTTATAAATAATAAATGTGAAATACACAAAACTTTCCAAATAGTTATATTCACACTTGATAAAAACACAAGTGTTTTTTATTAGTTCTTACAAACCACTCATTCTTCAGATAATGAATCACTTTATAAATCTCAAACTATTAATACCCACAACCTTTATGTGATTTGATCAGAAATCTAATAATTCCTTAAGAGTCTCACTCAACAAGAAATTTGAAAATTTCCAGTCATTCAGATAAAACAACACTCCAACTGGCTTTCGTGGGTGGTCCTATGCAAACGCTGTCAGAGATTCTCTGATAGCATTGTTCAACGAAAAGGGAAAGCTGGCAGAGATCCTGAAAAACAAGATCAACTGGGCACTAGCTGCAGCGGCATACCACAGACATCGCGTCATTTGAGTTACTAGACACTAGATCAAGAAGTATATAACTAAACAACACAGTTGGATGGATCAACACAGATATATTCAAAAATGAATTAAATGTATTCCTTTGTGTTAAAAATGTTAAGAAAAGTAAAATAGATAACTACACACATAGGTATTGTTTTTTTTTTTTTTTAAATCAGTTATCACTTTCAACGTTATTTTAATACCTTGGAAATAATGACTTACCCAATTGATTAATACTGTGGAATGTTTCGGTTTTCACATCAATGCTGTCTTTAACACCTTGAAACCTGGCTTTGAACTGGAAAAGTTCCGCAGACGAAGGTATATCAAAAGATTCAGGCAATTTGTTTTCTTCTAATTCAGTTAACCACTCATTAATTTCCTTCATTTCTAATAAAACCTGTTACGTAAAACAGAACACAAGGTAAAATGTATAGTATAAATTAGTATGATAAGTGGTATTACAATGTTAAATATTAAACAATTATAATTATTGTTAATTCTGATTGTTAACACAATTTGTAATTTTTTTAAAATTGTGGTTAACACTTCAATAGTGCAGAGTCAAATTCAGATTAATAATTTTAATGTTGGTAAGTTATGAAAGATATTATTGACCTCACCTTTTCAATTTGTATATTGTTTTTATTGTAGATAGGAGCTTGCAATAATTTTGTGGTGCTTTCAATTAATTATTCAAAACAATATTTTTGTTAGCAACACGTTTATTCATTTATAACTTCGTTTTACACTTTAGAAAGCAACAAAATTATTGACAAATCAAGTGCAACGAATTACCAAAATGTTTCCTACTATTCACTTCTACCTTTCTGAGTTATATATTAACCCAAATTTAATTGGCATACACCTAGCATACACCAAGTAGACAAATCGTAACTACCACATTTACCCACACCCTATATGTAAATCCAACCTTTATACGATTTTGTTTAAAATGAAATTATTTCATGAATCAGCAACCCCACACATCAGACTAGTCAATTGGATAATTTATTTCCAAAATAATAATTTTCAAAAATGTCACAGACATCATTCTAAAAATGGTCTTATTGCATTGTATTCAAAACACCAACAACCACTGAATTTTTAGCATCACCATAATACTTTCCTTATTTCATAATTTATATAATAATTATCTACTTACCCGTTTCAATTTCAACAAACAATCTTTCAGCTTTGCATTGTGTGTTATTGCTTTTTCATTGATTACACTCTTCCATTTGTTTACTAAATCTGTGACTTGTGTTCTAAGTTCATCAGCAAACTTTGGTTCAGCCCCAGACTTGAGCATACTTTTTGCTGTCTGTTCAACTTTACGCAAATTGGGCTCCATTGTTGTCACATCATCCAGTAAAGCCTAAAGTCAAAATGAATGAGAAAAGTTTACAACTAAAGTCCAAGTGACTAAAAACCATATTTAAAAAATATAAAATGATAAATAGATTTCATTTCATCCAAGTATCAATAACCAAGACAGGGTTTAATTTTGGCTCTAGACATTTAAACCATTGATGTAATTATTATCTGCATTCCAAATACTATGCAAAAACTGAGTGTCTTCAAAATTAGTAGCCTACATAATGAAAACAGTTAATATAAATGAAATTGGGATATATTAGCTGATTTTTCCTGATTTTCAACTGTAGCAATCTCAATTTTTGTCACATTATCACTAAATTATTTTTAAACACTTGGGTTAATTAAAATTTTTTTAAGAATGATTTAGGCTCTGGCAAAGTAAATGAAAGGTTTAGAACTTTGAATAGACGCCATGCAACATTACAATGTAGAAAAGCAATAGAATAGGAAGGAAAAGATAGTTGACACATCATAAGTCCATTTTAAAGCCAGTGGTGATATATGGAAGTGAGAGATGAGTGATAACTAAGAGAAGTAAGAAAAGATTGGGAATATGAAAGAGGAAAAGAACTATGAAAAATATTTGGGCATGTAAAAGAGTGAGATATATGGAAATCGCAGATAAACAACAAGACTATGAAACTTTTGAAAGAGCCAAATTTATTAACAAAGATACAAATGTTAAGGTTGAAATTGGTTGGACCAGTACAACGAATGGAATAGGGAAGACCAAGGTGATGTCCTACAGTCGGGGTTCTCAAACAGTGGATCGCGACCCCAAAATCAGTTATTGCTGTAGTTTTTTATTTAAAAAAAGAATATACATACAAGCTTTTAATACACATACAAGTTTTTTTGTATTCTATTAATGAGAAACATGAGCTTGTTTGGATTTTACCAATTTTTTAATGTCTAGAATGAGTTTTGTAACACAAAACAATGTCATTTTCCAGTTTCAAACTATTTCTTGATTTTGTTTTTAAATTCACCATCATGGAGAATCCTTGGTCACAGTTGTAAGATGAATAAAATGGCATCAAAGTTTTAAAACACTGTTATGGACAGTTCTGGGTATTCCTTTTTAATACCTATTCAAAATTTGTCGATACAAGCATTGTTAAAAGTTAGTTTTGCTGACTGATCACTTGAAATCTCTATCAGTTGATTATGAAGACGAGCACTTAGCTCAACTTTTGTTACGGTTTGCTCACTGAACGGATTGACTACCCACAAAACCCCACTCATATCTTTAACTGGAATGTAATATGTCAATTGTTCAATCAAAGCTTAGAGATGAGATGATACTAGTAAGGAGAGAGATGAAGTGTCAAGGGATTTGGCACCAATTCTCGACACAAACTCTATAAACTCTTCAGTAAGTGTAAAATTTTCAAAATCTTCTTTCTTAACTCTTGCATTCCAAACACTAAGTTTTTTTTACAAATAATGCATTTACCCTGTCGAGCATACAGAACATTTTTGTCTGGTCGTTGTAGGGATAATTTCAAAATATTAAAGTGAGAGATGTCAGCTAAATAAGCAAGCATTACTAACCACTTTTCATCACTGAAAAAAGTGAAAAGTTCGGGTTTACTATCAACCAAAAATATCAACATTTCTGACTTTAATTCAAACAGCCTTTTTAACACATTACCACGGGATAGCCACCATACTTCAGTGTGAAATAGAAGATGTTTATGCAAGGCTCCTACCTCTTCACACAAGTTCTCAGCAACCTACTCTGCAGCGGGCGACTTTTGATGTAGTTCACTATCTTGACAGCTTCATTTAAAACTTGTCGTAATTCATTTGGAAATTTCTTAGCAGCCAAAGCTTGCATAGTAAAAAGCAGTGGACCCAGCTTGTATTCGGTATAAACGATTTCAACCTGACAATCATGCCACTCTTCTTTCCCATAAGGGCCATTGCCCATCACTACAGATTGAAACACTTTCTTCCAATCAATTTCGAAAGGTTCAGTTGCTTCAATGAGCACCTTATAAAATATTTCACCTGTTGTATTATAGGGCAGGGGCTTACAAAAGAATATGTTTTCATGAATAGAATCACCGCAATCATACCGTATGTAGCACAAAAACTGAGCACAGTTGGCAACATCTGTTGACTCATCCAACTGAATTGCAAAAAAAGTACTGTCTTTTATTTGCTTCTTTAGCTGATTCTGAACATCTTCAACCATGTCAGATATAGTATTGATATTCGTCTTGATATAGTATCATTTGATAATGGGATTTTTTTAGTTTTTCAGCATCTTGAGGACTGATTATATTTGCAATCATATCAATTGTGGCGGGAAGGATTAATTCCTCAGTTATTGTATGAGGTTTCCCTTTTTAGCAATCTTGAGCGCTACGTCGCATGAATCTTTAAGATCATTTTTACTAACATTAGCAAGATCTGTAATTTTTACCTGTTGACTTCGAAGGGATAACAGTTTTCTTTGGAAAAATTCCACTGGTTTGTCTATTAAAGCAAAATTTTTAGTTTCAAGATGGCGTTTCATTTTTTAAGGGTTCATGCTTTCGGCTGACAACACTTCACTACATACCACACATTGAGGTTTGTTTGCTAGTTCAGTAAAACCAAATTTTATGTATGACTGATCATATTTCCGGCACTTTGTTTTCACACACTCACAAGGCATCACTACTTGAAGACATTCTTTTCAAAAACTTATCCATTGTTATTTTTTCTAATTGTATTTGCTTTCAATACTACTCACAAAGTACACACGTGTTCGACTCAAGAAGCCAGACTGTTGTCTGCCGGCTGGCAGAGAGTGCGCACGCAGACAGCTGAGAGGGCGGGAGTCTTGAGTCATTGCTTGTTTCTTGTTCGTACTGCGTGCAACGCTAGGTTAAACTTAAACTTAAAGGAACGTGAGGTTAACAACTATCATAAAACTTCTTCAAGTGTATAAAATCAGTGAAGTCTTCTACTGTCTCTTATTATAAAATAATTCAAGTGACAAAAATTATCGTTTATTTTACTAGTTATTAGTGTTCTTTGTGGATAAAACTCAGCCATTAGTGTAGTTTTTTAATTATTGTTTTAGAGATAAAACTTGGGGGGGGGGTTGCCAAAATACTCAATATATACATACCGTTGCAAGCTGACGAGAAGTGTAGTGAAAGGAATGTGCAAGCTATTTGGCTATCGCTTGCCTGGTCAAATACTACTAACTGTCATAAATTCGAGTCACAATAGTGCTCGGTACTTGGCTAAATTCCATGCAGAACTTCTCTCATAGGATTCGTCATTTTAAAGGGTAAACAATTTTGAAAGTTTACTGCTTCTGTTAGTTTTACCAATTAATAAGTCTCCTGTAATATTCTGTTCTCACACAAATTGGTTTGTTTTCGACAAAGCTAAGTGAATTGAATTTAGATCGCATATGTGCAGCGGCAGATGCAAAACATTACATCCATTTTCCTCAAAAATCTGATCCACTTTTAACACTTTTTCCCTAGGCTTATGTTTGTTCTATTAGTTCAGTCTTACTCATGTCCGGTTGAAAGGGGATGTTATTTTTCAATATACTGTCCATCATTTTAGCTATTGGTGAGTACTTATTTGACGGCTTACTTTCTTATATATAATTGTAAAGAGCATTATGAATACTATTAGAGAATGGTTATTTTAATTTAGAATATATTTTTCCTTCACCCATTTTTCTAAGTTTTTCGAATCTGTTTCCCCTTTTGACAAGGAGTTTACAATTTTTTGGTACACAATTTGTTAGATTCTATTCAAATGGTTGAGATAGTTTATAATGACAACCCTGGATAATATTTTATCAGTAAATTAGATAGACTCTAGTGATGCATTATTTGCCCACTTCTTGCTTCTTCATCACATTTTTAATAACACACCTAACTAATTCTAAACTAATATTTAAAAACAAGAACCTGATCACAATAAAACAAACAGAACGCATATTATGTCTCACTGTTTAGTCAAATTTCACTATTCAATCTACAGCAGTAGACTGAGATTAACTAAAGAGTAGATAAGCACAACCAATTCTGTTATTTTCTTCAAAATAGGCAATATTTTAAGTGTACTAAGTGTACCTACTACAAATATTACCATGGCAAAATATTATAACCAGAGAGATTCATAAACGAAAGCAGAAAATGGTAATGTAGATATGAGTTGCATGAAGAATTTTTTTGGAATGCTGCTATCATACTAATGTGAGTTATCACTATAAAAACGCCTCTTCTCTTTTCCACACTCTTCTGCAACTTCACTACCGTCTTCGCCAGGTTGGATCAGTAAGGTAGGCATACAAATATTAAATTATACTAGAAAAGACAGTTTTAGAAAATAATAATATAAAAATAAAACCGAATTTACAAGTTTTTGCTGTAAATATTGTTAGTTCTAATACAACCTCATAGTTTTATTAATCTTCAAAATATAAGAGAGAATGTATTTTTAATTCAGATTCAAATAAAACTATGGAAATTGGTGTCATTTTATGGCAACATATTTTGAGTTTTATTCTTCAATATTCACCTTATATTTTATCTCTGTATTAGACTTACATTTGACTGAACCAGTTGTGCTTGAAGAGTGTCCACATCACCAACAGATAAATTGTTCTCATTAAGAAAAGCTTCAACTTGTTGTAGCCAAGAATTTAGGTTAGTCATCTCAGCCGCTAGTTGTTGAAGGGAAGTAATATCTAAACCATAAGGTAAAGTTTGTATCAATAGAATGGTAATCTTTTAAGGATATATTATAACATTTTCACCAATCTTATCCCTATTCTTACTTGGAGATTTATAAAGAAATGTACTCAAACTCAAAAGGGATGACATCCTTTTTTAAATTTTATTTTACATGATGTGTTATTTAACTTTGTAAAGGGAATTTTTGAAACAAATTATTCATAAAATTATCATTTAAGATAGGTTATATTCATGCCCTATCTTGTTAAAGTGCCAGCTGAATGCAAGGTGGCTAAAAGTAAACTTGCACCCTCCTTTAACTTTGTTATTAATTAAGATAGCTATTTAGACAGCTGCAGTAATCTTCTTTGTAGTGAGAGGCTCCGAGTTCTATCTGTTCTGTTCATATTGATTAATATTTGACTTCAAGAGCTGGAAGGGCAGGGAGCAAATAAATATTTCAAATAGGATATATGGTCATGTGATTCAGCATTTTAAAGGGCTTATACAAATGAGACAATACAAATGACAAAGTATTTTTTTGAAGCAAAAAAAAGTGGCATTAAACGATTTTTTAGAGTTTGACTTTAATTTTAAATAGATGAAATACTAATGAAGTTTTGTGTAACTTCATAAAACTGAAAAGCTCTTCAATTAAAATATATTTTTTAAATTATTTGCTTTCTGGTTAAAAAAAAGTATTTTTAAAAACAATCAACTCTGTTAAGCCTTAATAATAACTATGAACATTTTAATTTAAAATATAAAACAAATACTCTCTACAATCTTGCCAGACATGCATTGTATAATCTTATTGTAATTTTAATACTTATGAATTTTTTATATAAAATATAATTACTTATGAAACCTAACCTAACGTTTCATAGACACTAATCATTATTTATGTTCCCAATTATAACGATTATGAGAATGTTATAATGATGTTCAAATCGAAAAACTCTGAATTAACCATTTTGGTTTTTTTCTATTCATTTTAAGAGATTATCAAAATCAAGATGAAAATTCGTTTGTGAAATATTATTACTTTTATTTTCTTCTACTTTGTTACAGTACCTTTTTGAAGTTTTGTACGACGCTCCTCCAAAATAACTGGAATATCACTCCAGCGAGAATTAAGATCTTGAAGTTCTTCATGCAACCTTTCATTTGGTGTTCTCTGAAGGAGGTCTTGACCTGACATGTTCACATAATCAAATCTACTACTTTGTTCTGATATTTTGTTTTCCAATTCCTGTAGAAAATTCAAATAAAAAGTAATGAACTGTCCTAACTATAATTAAATTAATTTTAGTAATATTTTTGTGAGAAAAATAATTCTGAAGAAAATACACCAAAAATGGAATAGATGGAAAAATAATATCAGATGCCTCTAGAAGACATAAACATAGCTTGTGGTTGACAGAAGTGACAATGATAATAATTTTGTTCATAAATGAAGGGAAAGACTAAATGGTAATTTTATTATTATTATAATAGTAATTATAAATAATTTGAAAGACTACATACAATTATTACATTAAAATGTTGCAGATTTTTAACATAAATATTGCAAGTCATTGCGATCTCTCACACAGAAATTCTAACATTCGACACTATAAAACAAAAATGAAATCGACACTAACATTCGACATTTTCTAAGTCTAGACAATTTTTGGTACACGTCTCGTGGTGCAACCTTGGACTGTTGAAACACAGTGGCAAAAAAGTGTATACCACCTAAAATGTAAAGGACTATGAAAATATACACAGGATCGTCAGGACATTCCAGAATAATATCTATGGTCCACATGAGATTGTACATTGGAAATGATCTCTGACCATATGAAGGTGCAGTATTTCTTTTCCAAACCATTTACAGTGATCATATCTGATAGTAAGCAATGACTAGAGTGTGGGAAGTTTTTACTCCTCATGCATGAAGCTGAAGTGGTTCACAGACAACACTAAAAAAAACTAATGACAGAAGTTCCTTCTTGTCAAGAACCTACTTGAACACATAATATTCATTTTTTTAATGTTTAACAAATGAACAAGTTCAGAAAAAATACCAAGAGATTCATGTCCTATCATATCTGTATTATTTAGCCACATGCTGAATATAAATTTTGTTTTATATATATATATATTTTTAATATTTACATTTTTGAGATGATTGATAATATTAACAAGTATGGACATCAAAATAGAAGAATATCTCTTTAACTTAATTTAGATTGTTCATGTTTATAAAACCTTTACATTTTACTTTAACCAAAATATTATGCTGATTAAATTTAAAATTTGTATATTCTTTTTCTCAAATACAAACTAATATTCCATAGAAGCAATATACTAGATTACCTTGAATTTACACAATTGTTCTTCCATGGAAGGAAGATAGTTAAGAACTGCATGCTCTGATAAAAGTAAACCTTCGACTTCGTTGATCCATATCATTAAACCCGCTTTGGCCTCAGTATACTTGGCATTAGCAGTCTTTTCTGAACTGAGCTCTGTTTGTAAAACCAGTAACCTACGAGCATTTCAAAGAAATTGTAATTAATTGAGACAAACATTCCAAAAACCTTGTACTTGTATTGTATACACATGTGCTTCCACAAACATACAATGAAAACAAAAAATATATTATAGTTATTATAAAATACTTTACAGTTGTGTTTGTGGAGTTGTCATACGTAAATGGCAATATAATTAAAATAATAATGAATTTATAAATAATGTGATAAGTTTCTTTATATACAAATTCAACAGTACTTCATGGAAGTCTTATTAGAATAGTTATTTGAACAACCTATTATTAGAGGTTGATTGATAATTCCCCTAATTATAATTTTAGGAACATTAAATTTTTGTATAAGAGAAAAACTTCTTGGTCATCATTGCCTTCAGAAAAAGAAGATATAATAGAGACCTCTAATCCTCCAATATTCTAAAAGCATCAAGATCAGAAGAGAACAAGAGTTGGTCAAGAGAGACCTGATATAAAAATGAATAGAGAGGGATATATCCCATTTCTATATGAAGAAAGGTGTAGATCCAGCTAGGCTACCTTGGGGTTGCCATACCCGTACTCACTATAAATGAGCCCCTTAGGAGAGGTATAAAAATTAAAGCACAATAATTGCAATAAAAACTATTTGATATATTCCTTTAAATACCCTGCTGTACATTTCAATAACATAGTTATCATCAGGGACGTATCTATGGGTTGCCAAAAAAGGCCTCATCAAAGGCCATGAAATGGACTTGAGGAAAATATTTAGATTTTTCAGACGTGAATGTTTTTACTACATCAATGCAGTTTGTCAATCAAAGAAAAGTTTATATGAAGTACAATATATAGGCCTACACTACTATTATCCTGTAAAAGTCTGTCAGAAGATCCATTAATTTATTCAAAACACTACCGCTGTTTCAGATGAATCAAGCATCCATCATTAGTTGTGATATCACTCATAGAAGTCGTCAAACATCTGGTGTAAGTGATATCACACGTGATGATGGATGCTTGAGGTATCTGAAACAGCGGTGGTATTTCTTACAGAATAAATGAACATAGTGATAGACTTTTACAGATAATTATTAACCTTTAATTAGAATCAGTGATCCAGGGACCT
The DNA here is from genome assembly GCA_963513935.1 of Aphrophora alni. Lineage (NCBI taxonomy): Eukaryota > Metazoa > Arthropoda > Insecta > Hemiptera > Aphrophoridae > Aphrophora > Aphrophora alni. The sequence goes on along the minus strand of OY740769.1, from coordinate 96,188,747 downwards.
TTCCACAATGAAATATTATTATCTTTCCAGAACCTTAACTGGATTCAGACAATTTGAAACAATACAAATTGAAGTTTTAAATGTTGTATATTTTAATTCAAAAAATTTACCATTTATTTGTCTCTCGTACTTTCACAAAGTCTCTTGCCTCGATTAAGTAGAAGTTTTATTAGCAAAACAAGGCCTATATTTTAAAATAAAAAGTGTATACATAATTCAATTGAATATTCATTAATGTTTTAGAAAAACACTTAGCTGCTTAATTTCTTATTTTTATAATATTGCTAAGCTATATAAGTGTCATTGAACAACATTATTTATTTATTTATTAGCCACATTACAGCACACAAATACAGGAAAAATTTCCATGCCAAGTAGAGAGTCATAATATTCATTCTAGTCTAGAGTAAATCATACATTCAAACACCTCAACTTTTAACAAATAACGATTTTTAGCTTACTCTAATCATAAACTGGTTATATTCATCAATAGAATAAAAAGAGTTTTCCTCCAGAAGAGAAAGAAGAGCCCTTCTAAAATTCTAAAAAAATTTGGACAGGTTATTGTCCTAATAAAATTTGATAGTTTATTATACAATTTAATACCACTATAATAAGTAAAGATCTCAAACATGGATATTCTATGAGGAGGGTAGTTAAGTAACCCCTCACCCTGTGTAGAATATCTGTGATCACATTGTAGACTTGTAAATTTTGTAAAATTTATTTTAACTAAATATAGAATGCCGTGTAAATATATACATGGTAAAGGCAAAATTTTATGTTTTTGGAAGATTGGTTTACACAATTCATAATGATTTAGTTTGAAGATAGTCCTGATAATTTTTTTCTATATACTAAAGACCTGCTTACGATATGCTGAAAAATACCCCCAATAATAATTCCATTCGTTAATTGTGAATATGTGTAGTCATAGTACACCATTATAGTAGAACTTATGTCACTCGCTTTTCTAAAATCAGATCCATAGTATGCTGCCGTCATTTTAGTGTATTTTCCACTGTAATTCCAAAAAAATTAACAATGCTTGTGGGTTTTTTGATACTATAAAGATAACTTTCATCATTTAAGACATTGTTTTTGTAATTGGTGTAATAAAAGGAGTCTCCACCGTCTATACTTGTGTCAGCCCTGGTAGATCCTGTAACTATATAAATATCAGATTTTTAAGAAGGTCAGTTTTTAAGATCACATTTTTAGAGAGGTCAGTGTTTAAATTACATTTTTGACAATAACTTCGCTATTGGTAGATGTAGAGAGGTTGAGTTAAATACCCTTACATGGAGAAATTGAATATTGATACATTTTTATCCAATTAGGTGTGTTTTAATTTGAATAACACAAGAGATACGAACAAAAAACTGTCTAAATAATAGCAATTTTGACATTTTCTATTAGATTTTGTTGAAATTCAATAGGGTTTCATATGAGCACACTATAGTCCCGTATACTACATTTCATGTTTCTATCTGAATTTTTTTGGCTGCTTATGTGTTTATGTATAAACAATAATGACAATGAAAATGGATGGACGCCATGTAAAAAATTTTTTGTTTTGTATCCTGAAACTATGAAACGTGAAGATGAGTTAAAGGTCAACATTTATAGGAACCATCAAACCCACCCTATATTTCATATATTAGATAACAAAATCAAAGGCTCAACTGCAACAGTTTCAATTTGTTTTATTTCAATTTAATAATGAACTATACTTTTCTTTTACCTTCACTTTGGCGGCACACTGGTTTGGTTTAATTATCTTCTTGTTTCACCATAATTTGTGGAAATTTTGAGAAATTAAACATTTTACAAGAATTCTACATACTTTTACTGCATGCTTTTTACTGATAACTCCTAAACTGATAATTTTTTGGGACATGAGAACCAATCTTTTTTGTTTGAGCCCTTATGGTGTAAATTTGAGCAAAATTGTTTATGATTGTTTTAGAGAAAATAAATATTATGTATTATTGCTATGGCAGGCCCCTCATGTTTTAGATGCACAATTAGGATCCAAAAAACTCATAGTTTAAACAAAATCTATCAAATAGTTCTCTCTATATATATAGAGAGAAAAAAATCTTTTAGAATTGTGTAGGATAACAAAAAATTAAAGAAACTTTCTTTACAGATAATGGCAACACCCACTTGTACAATTTAAGGTAAAGGTATTAAAGAAGGAGTAAAACCTTACTTGTCCAGTGAAGTTTTCCAGTTAACCAGCAATGCTGCTACTTGGTCTTGTATCAGAGTGGCTTCAGGACATGCTGAAAGTTCTTGAACACGCCGCTGAAGTTTCACTATTCTCTCTTCATGAGATTTCATAGATTTTACTTTTACCTAAACATAATGAATTATATATTTATATCTTTAAATCTATAAATATTATGAAGAAATAAAATAGTATACTAAATTATAAATTTTGAATTATTCGGAACATTCAATCTTGAGATTTTATAAAATCATTTTACATTCTCACTCTACTTTTAACACCAAACTCACTGATCCAAAAAGTAACCATTCTATGAGATATACATCTCACCTCAATCTTGAAAATGTTAGCCCCATCCTTACAAAAATTGTGTTTTCCTAGGTGCTTAAAATTCTGGTGCACCATTAGAATCCATTTTTTCACAACCCGAGAGCATTAAAACTTCGATTAACATTGTAGAATAACACTAAACCACATTTTGTAAGCCCCTGTTGTTCTAATGACTTGAGTTCTCGCTTTATTTGTAAACGTTTCTGGATTCAATCCTCTGAGGACATCAATAGTTTGGTGTTAATCCAGCATCGTGAGAAAAATGGGAATGTATGATCAATAGCGAATCCTGGTCACAAAAATTAGAATTATAGTGATGAGAACTCGATATGCTGACCAAACATCACCCGATGAAAACCTGTGTAGTAGGCTTAAGCTCTATATACTACATACTGTAACACATATAATATAACATAATTAAAAACAGTAATAAACTTGTTTGTCAACAATAATAACAGTTCGGTAAAGATATGGCCACGGAGTCATTTTGCCATTATGGCTTTCCTTCCAGCAGATTGAGATTAAAAATAAAAAGGTAGCTTATTGTTATCACTGTTCATCCGTTTTTAAAGGTTAAGGTCTTCACTAATGTTTTAGTAATCTGATTGAAGGAAAGCTGTACGAAGAACATCACTACATGACCACATCTTTACCAAACTTTGAACAATTGACTAGTATTTAATTGTATTAAATTGTGTGTTATATGTAGTATACTAACTAAATGTTTAAGTTTTAAGTGATATAATCTGCACCTGGTGAACTTGATTTTCTACAGCGAAATGGCGACTTTTTAAAACTATGAAATTAGAATTGCATTGATTTTAAAAACAAGGTATTTAGTACTTATATAATTATCCTGCAATTCATGGTAGCAAGCTAACTTACATATTGTGTGTTTCTTGAATGACTTACCCTGCATGTATCCAAGTGATGTGCATCTGTTGATGCATACCACTTACTATATCCTTCTAACAGCATCTCTAAATTAGTCAATTCTTTAGCAAGATTGGACCTTTCCTTTATTGCTTGAAGTTGTTGTACGGTTTGTTGTAATGCACTTCCTACTGTATTATATTCTGCCAAAACTTGTTTCAGTTTCTCTTCTTCACTCTCTGGTGTATCACCATCTAAAACAATTTTAATAAATATAAAATAAATAGTCTACAATCATTCCACAAATATTTACCCATCTATATACTTAAGTCCTAAATAGGAAAAAAAAAGTGTAGATACTTGGTAGGGAAGAAAGTTGTGTTCACAGAATTTAAGGAGACAATATTCTGTGTTTCCCCTTTTGATCTGTAACCACAAATTTGAATTAAGGCCAATACTGTACAATTTATGTTAATAAAAGCCTAAAAACAAATCTAACCACCAACTACCAATGTTGAATCCAATGAGTAAAAGGGATTCTGCAAAATAAGTGGATTTTACTACAAAAACATGATTTTAATTTCAGGAAGATTAAAAATAGATACATCTACGAATATTTCAAAATCTTCTTTCTCTATCACACTACTATATAGTAGTAGGAGGGGAGGGAGGGAGAGAGAGAGAGAGAGAGAGAGAGAGAGAGAGAGAGAGAGAGAGAGAGAGAGAGAGAGAGAGAGAGAGAGATTACTAAATGATGCAAAAATATTGCACTAGCTTTCTCACTCATACATAAGCTACAAAAAAAGTCTTTAATAATAACTAATAAAGAGTCGAAACCTGTCAAGTGAACAAAGAAATAGCAACAAGGATTGATTGACAGCATCACTTGGAGGTAATTAACACTTATGATACTTGGTTACCATGATCATAAATATCATGGATAAAAACCACTCGGTGCAATGCAGTAAACTTGGCCACGACCAAAGAGGACTGAAGAATAAGATTTGGGAGGTATTAAGACAGATGGGTTGAATCCCTAATGTCACCACAAGAAACAAACAAAATATGATCATAAATTGAACCTTCGCCTTTTATTATATTAGCAACCATGATCTCCAAGTGATTATACCATGATTAGCCTTATAGATCTCCAAGTTTTTCATATTTAAACTGAAATTTGTTTAGTACTTGGTAATAAGGAATGCTGTCATGTTCCTTAATACAATCAGTAGATATAAACAGACCGACAATTTTAAACAACACATAAATAACCCAAAATTGATACACAGTATTCATGAAAATCTTCCATTGATGTCTTCCCAATTATAATACCTTCTATCTAAATAGTGTGAGAAAGTAAAAAATCAAAAATATTAAAGTAAAATAAGATAGTTAAATATAACCTCCAATGAAGCTGACATAGTGCTTCTCATGCCAAGTGTGCATGTAAAATTTAAATTACAACTACAATAACATTTATTACTTTATCTAATTTTAGCTTATGTTGTATAAAATTTATGGTGCAGTAATGACTCCTATATTTATTGATTGTAGAATGATAATCTGTATATAAATAAACAATGTATATAAATGAATAAAAAGTTATCTTTTTTTAAAACAACTTATAAATGGTAGCTGTATTGGTGTGCCAACTAAAGAATAAGTTAACAAACATGGTTCTTAATGTTGAATCTTTATTTAAACACAGCAAGCCCTAATTAAGAATCCTCTCTTAATTCTGTAATTTTTATTTAACTTTATTCTTATCATTTTTACATTACACTTGTAGAATAATGAGGATAAAAAACTATCATAACCAATAGAATATATAGGGAATTAACCAAGACTCAATACTTCAATCAGAACAATTTCAATTCAACGAATACTCATCTTGGACCTTTCAACTATTAAGGTCCCCATTAAAAAATCAGTTTTACATAAATAAATAAATTATGACAATACCTGTAATAATATCTTGGACACACCGTTGGCCTAGCTTTTCCAAAGTATCCAATTGAGGTCTCCTATCTTCCCATTCAGTCTTCATCTCCTCCAATAACGGCAGATCATGCTCGTCCGTGTGCTCATCAACCAGCTGTTTTGTATTTTTTATCCAAGAACTAAGATCTGTCATAAGTGCTTCCATTTCTACTTGACTAGAATCAACTCTCCTTCTTTTCCAACTTCCGTGACCCTATAAAAAAATGTAACCATGTATAAATGGTGCAAAATTGACTTCTTCCCTCGTACATATGGAAAAAAAAATCTAAACTAATTTAGTAATATGATATTATATGTAGTCGAGTGACTTACTGCTCCTTACTAGACTTGTGTTATAAATTCATTTAAAGCATTTTATAACAGCTGCATCCCTCTCTCAAAGTTTTTAAATTTTTTATAGATAGTTTCCAAACTAACTTTTACAGTAAATTGTAAATTGCATAATCAATACTTTCCACATTGTAATATTTATATTTTAATTTCAATCTTGCTTCTGGTAAAGAATACAAATCTAAGAGTATTTTATAAACCAAAAATGCCTCCGCTTATCTGGATGCTCCCAACTAATACTGACTGAGATAAAATTCTCCCTGTCGAGATATTAATCCACCCGAATACTTACTTCCGTGACAGAGGTTGGTGATGTCTTCACTTCCCACGCGGTTGTGCTAGTTACGCCAGGAGAACTGTCACCAATACGTGGAGTCAAACTGATCTCAAAACCTGAACTTGATATCTGTACAAAAAATATATGCATGCCAACTTAATAAACACATTATAGAACTACTTTAAATTATGAATTTAAAGATATAATTATCTCTTAAGAAACAGAATGTTTGTTTATATAAAACAAAATGAGTTTGAAATAAATTTATCTTACATTTTGGTGAATTGGTAAATGTTCTATCTAAAAGTTAACAGAATTCGTATAAATACTGAAAATGAAAAAATATTGTAAAAATATTTTAAAATATTAATTCAAGGTTTAATATAGGTAAGAGAATAAATAAATGTACTTACTCGTTGTGCTTGAACATCCATTATTAAAAGTAAAGCATCCCAACGATCTTGTAATTCCTCTATCCTTTCTAAATCTCTGCCTCCTCCAGATGAAGATATTTTCAAGCTCAACTCCTGTGCACTTTCTTGCAATATGAGCAACCTTTTCTGTTGAGCATCCATCTGTTGTCTCAAAATCTGCGAAGTCAAGAAACAACCAAAATTAAATAAATGTTAAAACAAATGAAAAGTAAGCTATTTTCTGATATTTATATATTTTTCTTTTTTTTCCAATAAAGTAACAAGTGAAACTGTCCATAAAATGACAATTTATTTAAAATACTTGTTAATAATTCCAATATAAAGTCGTAACAAGGTATTGGGAGAGAAATTACGGCGGAAAGAAAAAATCATAAGAGAGCAAGCATACAGGAGTGGTATAACAAACTTTTCTCCAAATTTCTAGCATCATATGAGTACTGTTATTTATATGTTGTCACACAACTTTAGGTTATGTAAGCATGTGACCTTTCAAATTGATACAAACTAAAACTTTAAAAAGAATCTAGGATAGGTTAGGAAAAGATTTAGGCTCAACTTTAAATTTAAAATGAATCAGTTTTGTAGTAAATGTAAATATGAAATGTTCAAAAGACTTTAAATAGACATTAAAAATTAAAATGTAAAAGATTACCTTCAAAGAAAAACTTTAAATAAAAAAATGGTTGAATCCAGTAAAAGTGTTATTGAATATTCAAAAACAAATAGTTTGTGAGAATCATAGAATATAACAAAAGCATAGAAGCTTTTATTATAGGTGTGATAACCTAAAAAGTTCTTTCTGTAACTTAGTGCAATGCCCAGTGAGTAGCTCAACATAGAAATTCCATGAGAAAAAGAATCTTTAACTTTATGTTAGTTAAGTTAGTTTTTCTACTTAGATACTATTTAATCCTGAACAAAAATGCTCCACTTGTTTGAAAACATATACCTGGTTTGAATTATTGTGTAATACAATATATTTATAACAATTATTGTCAAAATTGCATCACTTGTTTGCTAACTTCAATTTTTTTTAATTTGGCACCGATTACCTTAACAACTTCTAAAAGTGAAATCCAATGTTTACATTAAAAAAAAAAAAAAATTATATTATAAATTTCACGAAAACACACAAAAAAATTAATAATTTTGAGGTTATATTTTGGAAACTAGGGCAACTTCTTGATCCTACTTAACAAAATGTAGACAATGTCATCAAATATTGTATTTAGTAAACAAATTGTGGACTAAATGTTTTTGTTTAAATTTTGATCCCATAATTTTCTATAAGTCAATTGAATTAAATAGATTGAAAAGTCATTCAATGTATAATTAAGGACAATCATTCAGACAGATTTGATTCCAATTTGTAAAAACATTATTTTCAAATAAAGCATTTGAAATGACTTGCCTGGAGTTGTTTTATTCTATCCAAAATGACTCCCATCTCAGTGGCAGGCTCTGCTTCCATTTTCTTCAATGTAGTTTCCTTGGAAGCTAACCAGCTCTGAAACCAAAGTACTTGGTCAGACACTCTTGTCGTTTTTGATACGAGGTCTTGTAAAAGAGTCCACCTTTCTTCAGTCCATTGATAAATATGTTCCCATCTCTCGCCCAAAGCATTCAGTTGATCTTCCATTTGAGAATAAGCTGAAACCAATGTGATTACTATGTTATAAGTGACAGCAAAATTGTTTATTCAATATTAATAAAACTTAAATAGAAATTGTATATGTTATTTGAAATTGTTACAATGTAAAAAATTAATAAAATTATTAAATAAACTTAACACAAAAATATTAACACAAGTAATAATAATAATAAATCTGACTCATCAGCCCATGAAGGCCTGTTAGTTTTTTTTAATAGGATAATGTGTAGTCAGAACATAAGAGTTAAAGTAATTCTAACCTTCGCTATCAATCATAACTCCCCACGAGGCTCACAATGACAAGTCAATAATGTCATTTTTTTACTCTCACTGGGATTGAACCTCTCACACAATAAGCAAGAACACTAGCTAGAGACTAGACCAACTGGGGTTCACTAACATCTATAATCATACAACTTGATATACATAATATTTAATGATATCATAAATTCTTGAAAATGGATCTTCACAGACGGCAGTCAAGAAACAAAAATTATAATTTTGAGTACCTTTGACTCAAAAACAGTTGTTTTTAAAACATCTATATATCTGCTTACATTCATCTTGAGCACAACTCAAACTTCAGTAAAGCATTATCTATAGATTACAGAGATATTTGCATATAATTTAAACTGAGGAAATCTAACTAAGAGTTAAAACAGATATTTTAAAACCAGATCTTTTATTTTTATTAGATGTTTACACTAAACAATTATCTTCTTGCACAAAGTACCTGCCATATATATATATATATATATATATATATATATATATATATATATATATATATATATATATATATATAAATATTAACTTCCACCAAATTGATTCTAATAATTGTGATAACTTTGGTCAAACGGCCTTCCACATCCCAAATAAGTAGTTATAAATCACAAAATGTAGAGCCAAGAAAAATCAATAAAAAAACTGAAAAAGAATTATTGGCTGTTTTTAAATGTTGATTTTGATAACGTCAAACATGTGAACAAAATTCATCCCGAGTTATTGAAGTAAAAATCTCCAAAAAAAAACATATTTCGTAGCCCACCAAGCAGACACCACATTGCCCGGGCAAACCAACTCAAATCTCCTGTAAACGCCTCATGACAAATACATATGTAAAGCTCTGTTAAGACTGCGCTTCTAGTGAAGCTGACAAACACTAAGCACCCATGTATATCCTATGGTGAAATAAAATACAATTTAAAGTTCTCAAAAGTGTTCCATCTCCATTTTGACACGAGCCATGCGTTACAGTGTAGTTAATAGCACGATATGCGAACAAAGAGTAGCAGGTAGAGTTCCGGTATTTAGTAGCAAGTAGAGTCATAAGCGAGAAGCCTGTAGAGATTTGTAGTGTATGAGTTATGTAGACGATAAACCAGCAGAGTCCTGTTTTGTGTCTTTGTTTTATGTATATCTTTTGGCCCTAAAGACATGAATGAAGATATACAATATATTATATAATTTATAAGGACTGCAAACTAGTTTGAAGCAGAGTTGTGTTTAAGGAATATTGGGACCCTGACTTGTAGTAGAAAGTCCCATGGAGAATATCAAAAAGGTATGCATCAATGTAGTTTTTATTTACACCGCTAAATGGACTGGAGTATTTGTGTGTTCTTGCTTGGTAGCAGTTTCTCAGGACATGTGGTTGGTTTATCCTGAGCATGGTCGTATCTACTTGGTAGGCCTAGAGATGTGATTTAAGGGGAACGTAGTTGGGTGGGCCTAATTCCCAAATAACATCTTCTCCGGTTTATCTAATGTATGTTCAAAAGGTCTGGACATCGTTCAGCCAAAATCATTAAATGAGATTGTGGAGTTGAATCCCAAATATTCTTTTCTTTTTTTGGCTTGAACGGTTTCAATATTCACTAGACTGAGATATAACTTAGGGATGGATGCATGAAGTTTTTCAAAAGTATATGCACATAAATATGCTAATACGTAACAATAATTGAGAAAAATCCTTCACTGTCGGAAAGTAGCTTGTAGAGTTTGTCACTGGGTATCATCTCAATTTACCTTCACTGCCAGAAGGTAATTTGATATGATGGTGGTAAAAGAAGAGAAGACACTTGTGTCTTGGTTTCAATATCTTCCTCTTTCCCCAATACCAACCAGAAGTGTTGACAGCGAGTGTGACCTGTACAGTATGGTGTAGCGAAGTTTGGATGATGATTAGGGAGCAGAGGTCTCTGCGAGAAATTAATTTTTTTAGTGAGTTTGTGGTGAAAACTTGAGCAGAAAAGAGTCTGAGAACAGTGAGAGAACTGAGACAACTCATTTTCCGAAGGGATTTCTCCCTTATTATTTGTTTTGACCTGGGAGCCATAAATGAAGATGATACGAGTAACAAGAGGGGTATTTTGAAGATCTGGTCCACAATAAGATGTATCAGAGAAAGTGTATCCCAAACCAAAAAGCCAAGAATTCGCTTGTGTTTAAGAGAGATTGGGAGCTTTGCTCGCAAAACATTATGTCGGGGACTGTTGTATAGATATGTATAAAAATTCATTTTTAAGATCAGAGAATTTATTCAAAAGACTACAAATGTAATTGTTTTCTTGATAAAAAAACATTTAAAATGACAAATTAAATCAAAACTTACCATTATCAGAAGCGTTATCATCGACAACTACAACAAGATTGCACACTGCATCCACAATTTTCTGTTGATTCTGTAAATCTTGTTGCAGCTCTTTATGTGTTTCTAATTGACTTTTTAACGCTGCCAAATCAGGTCCTACATCAGACATGTGTGAAATACGATCTTCTGTAGCTGTTAGCCATTCCCTGAGTGAATCTAACTGCTTCTGTTGTTGACCCATTAAGACATTGTGTATACTAAAAAAGAACAAAACATGGAAATCAAAAATATTAAAATAAATGGAAAATACCAACATGGAGAATCTTTTTAAAACAAAATTGAAATAATATTATTTCCCTTAAAATATAAAGAAGTAAAGGTAAAATAAAGAATTCAGTTTCATAATAGTTTGTAAATTTCTTTTGGTGTTTTTACATTTAATTATGTCATCCTTGACTTTGATATGAATTGCACAAAATAATTTATTATTTGCTTGTTGTAGGTCCTAAAAGGAAATACTGTAACACCATTACAACAGCCAAAACATTGAAATTTTTCAATGAGTCCACAGTTTGGAATTTGAAAAAATCACAGTTTAACTTAGATCTGAATTTGATAGCCTACATGAGCCTATAATAGCTCATGTGTGCAGATTGGATATCAGCATACATTAATACTCAAATTTAAATTAACAAAAAACACCAAAATAAATGTACAACCTGATCATCACCGTCAGCATATACTGCAAGCAGACTATTATTTCATTAAAACTTATAATTATGCCTACAAAAAATACTTTTCAATAAAACTATTAGTTGCTTACCTGGCTTGCTTTTCCATGGCCTTTATCCTTAAAGCCTCCCATCGTGAATTCAATAACCTCATTTGTACTCTAACCTCATCTTCTTCATCTCTAGATAAGCCTCCGTCAGACAACATACGGGCTCCTTCTTCCAACACTGCTCCTACGCCTTCTTGATGACCAGATAATTCTAAAAGGAAGCCCTGTATATACAAAATTTAACTAATTAATTATATTCCATTTTAGGTTAAGGAAAAATGAATTCAATTACCCTATATGAATCTATATAAAATTTGCCTTGTCTTTAACAGTATTTTACTTACACATATATTTCACTTAATTTTTTTTAGTGTTCGTTGTGTATGGTTATAATCGCATTTAAACTTTATTAATATACTTTAAAAGTGTAATAACAAAATAATGCACAATATATTAGTCAATTGTTTTTAAATAAACAATACAACAAATAAAATTAGTTAATTTAATACAATAATGCAAATACTCATCATGTAAAACTATATCACCAAATACACCATAAAAACATAACAAATTTAAAAATTCTAATTAGATTTTTTACTTAAATAGAAGTTATGCGGTAAAGAGTTATTTTATTTTTATAGAAAGTACAAACAACTTTTTGTAAAGGATTTAAAAAAATTGTTGTTAGCTTTTTCATAGAAATTTCGGTTTAGAGGACAACTTCAGTCCAATAATGATGTCTGTCTATTGCCACACCTCAATAAGTGCCACAACTCAAACGGATAGACTGAGTTTTACGAAATTTGATATGTGTGTATATTTTGACCATATCTCCAAAAAATTTATTTTGTTTTTATTACTTAAAATTTGAAGATCAAAATTGACTCTAATGATTTTCATAAAGTTTTACTACGATATAAATCTTAGGGACTTGAAACAAAAATATTTAACATAAATTACCTTAATTCCACAGCTCACAGTTGTCTGTTTTGTTTTAGTTCATTTGCCTATCATTTTCCTTTATACATTATCAAACATTTATCTTTCTTGTACTTAATGCATGTCAGTATATATAACATTCACAAAACAACACTAATACACACAACTAGATTACTTTACGTTCACAAATATTCAAATAAAACAGATATGTGTACTCGGTCATGGTAAAGTATAACTGAATTAATCATTTTGAAAAGCCTCCAAAACCTGTTATATATTTATATAATTTTGTAGGTCACTGTACTTTTGGTCAAACAACCTAACCTCAAGCCACTCCAGATCTTATTTTTGTCTCATTAAAACCACCGGTTTTGGAGAGTTCCTCTCTCCATTATCAAGTCACATAAATACACATATAAAACACTAAACATGTTTTAAGTTTACATAAATAGCCACGGAAAACTGTGTTGTCATAATAGAGTTGATAAAATTAAAATACATTTACACTTTAAAATAATTACACACACATTTAATCGAAGATAAATGTTAGCTCTTTATAAAAACTTAAAATATGTTTATGTTTCATGTGTGTTTTTATGTGACTTGATAATGGAGAAAGGAATTCTCTGAAACTGGTAGTGCAATGAGATAAAAATAAGAGTTGTGATGCCTTAAAGTATGTTAACCTAAAAAAATACATAAATATATAAAACTGAAGATAAAGGGAATGATAGCCTAAATCTCAGATTTAAAGGTTTCAATATGAATTATATTATCAAAAATTGTGTTTGACTGGAAATTGGTTTTTCCGTTTAAATATTTTATATGAAAATATTTTATTCACCATCTTCCTAGATATCTATCAAAATATGAAAATGAACCATGGACACTGTCCTTAAAAGTTTTAATAATTCAAAAACAAAAATAAAAACCTCAGTGAAATGTGTATGGCGAAAAACTAATGTGGTAATCTGTCTGTAAAAGAAAATTACAGTTTGTGAGTAAAAGAATTTTTTTTAAACACAATTACTGTTTATTTGTAGTATCCATTATCATTTCTTCATTGATAACATCTGATTTAAAATTTGCAAAAATATACTAATCAATATTATATTTTATGAAGATTTAGTTTTGTGTTTGGATGTATCAGACTATTACTATAATGTGTATTTTGTTAATTCGTATAAAACTCTTTATTTTCATGATTATCCTACTTAAAGGCACTAAATTAAATATATATTATTATTATTATTATTATTATTACTTCTAGCCGAATATACCATGAAGTTTTTGAAATACTCTTTGGACTTTCCTTCCCTTTTAAAAACCTATTTAGACTGTAAGAAGACTCAAAATAAAATCTTCCTAACCTAGTAGGAAAGACCACTGATCACTGATAAGCAGATAGCATTGCATATGATAAACAGTTGTCTATTAGGAGACTTTCAAGTTCATATGTCAAAGTCAGAATTTAGTAATAAAATCTGGTATTCTTCAATGTTAATCATAAAAAGCCTGGTCTACTATGGTTAAATCCAATTCAATTTCTGCTCACTCTTGCTGATATCTGTGAAGAACTATTTTCTTAAATTTTAATGTAAGTAAACATTCATGTGTTTTGCAAAAAGCTTAGCAATTTTTTAATTAAATTTTTATTAACCTCCTTAAAAAGAATATTTTAATGTATTATTCACTTTTTTCCACCATAAAAATTGAAAATGAGTAATGAAATATATAAATAGATGACGTAAAGTCATTAATTAATTCAATAAAGAGACATTACACGTGCTGTGATTGATTTTCCCTTTTCCAGGTAGTCGATGAAGATTATGAAATGTGAATCCCAGAAAATTGTAGCCATGACATTTCTAGCTGATGGAATCATTTTTGATATTTTTTGGAGCACATTCGGCAGGATAAATCCACTCTTTCATTCCTGGAGTATAGTAATGAATCCATGTTTCAACGGTTACAAATATTTAAAAACTCACTTGGTTTACGCTTGTAACATGTCTAAATAAAGCTAATTACTTTTTTCCATTGAAGAAAACAAACATAAACTTATTCATTTTCGATCGTTATCAAAATCTATTAGACAGATCTTCTTGAAACATTGGCGATTTGAGAGCCAATGTCACTGACTTATCAAACACCCTTCGTATTAACTCGTATTAGTTATGTCTTATATTTTATATAAATAATACATTTATTATCCAATGTCATAATATGTGTGTCATTTCTCGATGACACAAATGATGTATCACTCAAGACTATTAATCCAAATGTTTAAAAATATATAACTCTTATAATTTATTCTATTTATGTACAGTTAATATTTAAAACTAGAGATAAATTTGGTGGTGCAGAGATAGTTCCACGAGATACTCACACAGTCAAGATATCAAACATTATTTTGATTACTTGCAAATTGTTTCAAACAAATATAACTCTGTTACCTCATGTGAATGGAACTGTTCTTTAACAGTCTCCAGATCAGTATCAGCTGGTAAGTCATCGTGATTCAATTTATCTTCTGCTTCTAACAACCATGTCAATACTTCTTCCATTGCTACTTGATAACCCCCTAACTCTACAGAGATGTTGGTAGCTAAGCTGACTGGACGAGAAGGTCTTGCATTCGGGTCTCCACTCAATTCATACTGAAATTGTACAAAGTATTAATATAAAAGCAACATTACATAGATTAAAAATGAACAGTAAAAAATATAATTGGGAACTACAACTATCATACACATTTTCATCGTCTATTTCGAAGATTTTAAACAGACCATCTCCAAAACAAAGTTGTACCTTATTATGAAGGACTTGTAAAAATCAAACAAACAAGAACTGGAGTAAGGATCCAAAGTAAAATGACTCTATAAATAAAAGAAAAACAGCAACAAACCCAACTTGTTGACCCAACTTTCCAATCTTGTGAAGGGAAGAGAGCTATGAGTAACAACAACATCCAGGGAGAGGAGGGAGGGATTTATGGAAGAACATTGTTATATTTTGCTTATGTGAATGATATCTGTTTACGGCCAGAAGCTTTGAAGGTTGAAAGAAATGTTTTTGCAGTTGTAGAAATGATAAAGAATAATAGTTTAGTAGTCAACAGAAACAAGACTAAATACATATAGTACAGAAGGAATTTCTATGCTAAGAAATCTAAAATATCATGACCTATTTACCCACATTTTCAATTATAGAGTTTTATTGTGAGTGAACTCTTAAGGTTATTAAAAATACAAAAAAGACTTTACAGAGGATTGTTTAAAATCTTGCAAATGTGTTTTCAAGGCATTGAGTATACTCACACTTTCCTGTATGTATCTTTCAAACAATATGTTATCCTAAATTTTAATTTACCCCAACATTAAATAAAGATATACATAATTATAACACCAGGGATAGAAGTGAACTGCGGTTTAAGCAAAACAGACTTGTCAAATCTAAAAATGTGTAATCATAAGTAGAAGTTTTGCTGATTAACAAATTTCCAATACACCTTAAAAATATTCAAAACCAGAAGGCCTTTAAGAGGAATCTTTAAGTTGTCAGTATCCTATTACTTAGTGGGAGAGTTTCGCACCCACATGAAGTGAATGGGGTGTGTGGTCACCATATTTTTCTTAGAGTGGCTGTAGCTGCAATAGTGAGATGCTCTCGCTTTATTCATACGCTTAAATTTAATTTTGCATATTGTATTTTCCTATTATTGTTCTGGTATGTAATTGTTTATTATTGATTTTATTGGTTGTTTATAATGTTTAATTGTTCATATGTTTTTAGTAACCTATAGAATTCTTTAAAAAAATGTTAAAATTATAATATGTATATGATGCACGCTGTACAATTTTAAATGATTGTTCACAGTAACAAGGAAGATAAGTAAATAAATGTGGTTAATTCAAGGAAAGTGCATACATTCATAAATATAGATGTACTTGAAGGCAATAATTATACTTTTAAAGATCTTGGATCTGTAGTATCAAGCAATAAGTGTTGATGTAGAAATAAAGGAATATAACAGCAATCAACAGATGTTATTTTTCATTCCCATAGCTATTAAGATCATTTTTTTAATTTTAAACAACAACAAAAATTGATCTTAATTAGCTATAAGAATGAAAAGTCAGTGTCTAGCACAACAAAGCTAACCATATATATATCAAACCGTAATAAGACCAATTGTGACCTATAGAGTGAAGACAATGATCAGGAGATAACAATGAGGAATAAAAGAAGATAAGAGTTTAAGAAAAATATTTGGGCCTACCTTCAATAACAGTAGATAGAATGAAACTTGAACATATGATCTCACAAAAATTATGTTTACTTAATCAAAAGTTATAATTTAGTTATAGTTGCTCATGTATCACTGAGGATGACGACTTTGTCGTTGAAACACGTTTGATTAGGTAAATGTAATTTTTGTGAGATCTTGTGTTTGAGTTTTATTCTATCTAATATTATCTCACAAGTCAAGCTCAATATTGATTTATTCAATAACAGTGTATATGGTAGCGATTAAAAACATAGAATTAGAAGAGTTGTATGGACAGCCAGGGTTGATCAAATAAGTCACAGAAATATGACTAAGGTAGTTAGACTATGCAGAGTGAATGGAGAAAGGTGATACTGTCATGAAAATTTACATTGGCAGACCAGAAAGTAGAAAAAAAGTTGGATGACTCTGGAAGTGATGACTTGAGAACATGCTGAAAGTCCTTAGAGTAAAAGGAGGAGTCAGAAGATGGAGAAGGATCGTTGAAGACAGAGGTGAATGGAGAAAACTCTTGGAAGAGGCCAAGACCCAATCAGGGTTAAATGCCAGAAGGTCAGATGAGATCATACATAGTTTGGTCTAAGTGTGGCAATCGAAAAATATTTTATCTTCCAAGTTTAATTGTTTACATCTTGGTGATTACAATCTTTTTAATTTTTTAATGTGATACTAAGTTATGAGGAATCAATATGCACAGGCTCATTTCATCATTACTCACCCATAACACATTTCCTATTTGATGATGTAACTAAATATTATTTTTCTGCACAGTATCTAAGTAAAATAAAAAGATTCTGAATTCATCAAAATAAAAGGACTTTTTAGGAGTAACTTAAGGGGAGGGGAACAAGGATATCCTTATATTTAAAAAGGGGGAAAACAAGTTTTGTATTTTTTGGAGCCCCTGTATATGAAACTTGAGTTTTGACACACCCTGAAGATGGTCCCAATCAAGGGCTTTCCAATTATGTGTCTTCACCTTCCTACAACAACTAGAAGCTGAGATATTGGAATGTATGCGAGACTTTTGCTCAACCTGTATACAAAGTATTTAGATATACATTTAATAAGTTAATAAAACATTAAAGACATACTTCAGGCATCCACAGGTTTTCAATATTTAAAATAGGCTTCTACATTAATTACTGACATTTCAACCATATTTCAATGGTCTTTTTCGAGGTTTTCTTAAGGAGTCCGATACAAAAACTATAAACACTAAAACAAGACTAACACAGTCCATTGAAGAATTGTAAATGTCAGCAATTTAACATCAAAAAACGACACAATGTGTTGCCTAAAAATGTAATTTTAATAAAAACATTATTCTAGTTGTATTGAAATGAAAATGTTCATATTAACCTAAAATGGATTGAAACACTTAAATAACATAAAACATCTAGTTTTACCTCAGGCAATGGTGAAGCAAGAGAGCTTGTATCAGAATGTAAGAAGTCCAAACTTGTAACTTCAACAGTTGAATGAGGTAATGATTGAAACAAACACATGACATACATCATCACAGATTTCTTGTCTGGCACTGAAGTGTTCACATCTAAACAAACAAATATATTTATTAAGTATTTAATGTTAATTGTAGATCATCTAGTCTGAGTATTTTGACTTTGGTATTAGATGTGAAACATCACCAAGCTACTCAAAAAAAGTTATTATGGGCAAATGTAGGATTTACAGGAAATAAGAAACTTCCAGAATATTATTTCAAATGGTCGGAGAAAGCAAAAAGTATCAATGTTATTATTTAGTAATGTATACTCGTGTTTGTAGTAGAGGACATTAAAAGAAGTCCTCGCTGAATCTCTACAACATAAGTGTAGTTTTGCATGCAATGATTAATTATAGAGTGATGTAAAACATATTATATTGAGGATGAAGTTTTCCGTCCCTGTATCAGTACAGTACAGAGTACCAAGTGTGCCAGTGATCAACATAAGTTCATCTTAGCCTTCTATACATTCTCACATCATTTAATAGTTTTAGTTTACAGGCAACAAAATTTATTAATAATAGATTTACTAAATTCAAGTGATGGTAAAATTAATTGTAAAACTCTTTGCTAATAATTATAATATAACTTGTAAGTAGCTATCAATATGTCAAGTCTACTTATGTCCTATTATTCCTTCAAGAGAACTTAGGGCAGAAACAAAAGATCTCAACCTCATGCCCTAACCTAACCTAACTTCTGACCACATTTTCATAAGTTGCCACCAATACACATTATATAAATAAATAAAATATGAACATTAGACAGAATATAATTTAATGTAAATGCAATAAGTGGGATATGATAGTAGCATATGTTTTAAAAATCAAGACACAAATTTAAAAACACAAAAATTAATCAAATACAGGAATCATTTATCCATGTGAATCCCATACCAACAGACATTTAATAAATAATCATAAATAAATTATGAAAACCAACATAAAAACAAACGTCATATTTCACTACAAGAACCATTTATAAACCGGTTCTCATAAGACTGTATTTAAAAACTAGTAAAATGTTCTGAATACATCAATAATTTCATCTCACCTTCAGGATCAAGTAGTTTTTCAATACCAAATTGTTCTTGAGCAATGCGGAAAGCATGTTCCAATCTTGCATTTGGATGACGTCTCGTCACATTAGAAAATTCAAATAATTCTGGTCTAAAATGGTGAAGAAGAGCATTGAAGGCCAAACCGTCTGACCAGGAGGTAGTGAAATTGCGAACATCTACACCAGGGTAATTCTGAAATAAAATATATTTATACTTGACATGTACAACTACTAGGTCCCTTAAAACAATTCTGAAAAATCAGAAGCAGTATTTCTTTCCATGAAATTATTTCACAAATTATTTTCTCATTATAATTTAATTTATGCATGCTTATAATACCGTACTAGTATCATTATTTTTAAGGTGCTAAGCCTTTTAGTAAATAATTTTACAATTATTAAACTTTCAATATTCAAAATTAGATTGAATAACCAAATTTTGATTCTACATATACTTAAACCAACTCAAAATACAAATATAAAATACTTATAAAAACTTACAAATATAAAAAAGATAAAATAAAAATTATACAAACTTCCTCTTACTGCAGCTCAAAAACATCTCTGGTAGTTTTAAGTTTTGTAGAACACTAAAGTGGGGCACCATAGCATACTCTTTCTATGCTCATATATCAGTCAATTGGCACTTGTGTATATCACAGTTATATTATTTCAACTTACTTCAACAACACAGAACATATGTAGCTATAGATATTTAAATAAACTGCCTAACTCATAATAATTGACTGAAATTGAGTGTTTTAAGATGGAGATCACTGTTTTTGTTGTTGTTTTTTTCACAATAAATTTCAACTTTCTTTTATTTATGATTTGACATAGCAAACTCATGTCAGAACACAATTTTATTGTAATCTTGAAATTGTTACAGACCTAATAACATTTTGAATTAGCCCTTAAAACATTTTCATATCCTTTTATATACTAACAATTGTGAATGGTGACCAATAGTCACCATGTTATGTTTGAGATATTAGACGTACTTTTGAGAAAATTTGATAAATCGTGAGAGCTGATTTCGAGTAGATTTAATTTGTTTGTTTAATTTTTAATGAAAATCCCCCCCTGCTCAAATTGTTTAGTTATGCAATCATATTACATGTACATAATAATTTAGAGTAAATAAAATACTTAAATACTAGTTTTGAACAAATGAGTCGCTTTTTCCTCTCAGAAGTTACAGTGTATGGATGGACTTAAAGACAAAAAATTTCAGGAGACCCAAAACAGACAAACATATGGAAATCTAAACACCAATTTTTTTCTTCTTAACCACAATAGTTTCTATAAGGGTTGCCACATATCTTGTGGGATGAATCGACGCTACTACCAATTCGGAAAACATGACTGTTCCAATACCGAGCCGAGTTGTTTGAAGAATTTATATAAAATCTCATATTAATGTTACAAAAACTAGCTTTTGATTCACATGTTACTGTCAGTTATGGGTTGACTGAGAACAAGAGGAAGGATTCGTGACTACCCGATCATACGATTGCAAGGTTTTATAAAAGTTAAACATTATGTAAGCAAAAAAAATAATAATAAATTTTAAGAATCCCATAAGCTATATATTTATCTGAGTTACATGTTATAAAAGTGTCACTGCCTTAAAGCTATTAGGGTTTTTATGTACAATTGAAATGATGAATCTTGTGAAATTTATGTTTACATCTTAATTTGCAATATATTTTCAATTATGATATAGAACAAAAGTGAATATGGTATAACTTTAGTTTATATAAGAGTGTGCAACCGCACTTGTTTTACACAACCCTGAATATATATTTTTCCATATTTTATCAGTTAAATTTTTTGTCAGAATTTTTCTACAGAAACACCCATTGCTTGGCACTTTTTCATTGGGACTAGGAAATTATTTCCATTCCACTATCTGGCTTCTTCTTCAAAAAACTTTAATATGTTACACACATGTAATACTTGACCGAGGTGATCGGCAAGGCTTATACATTAATTTGTATATACTGGAAAGAGTAGATGTTAAAGAGGGTTGAGCGGAGTGCTTCAGCTTAGGTCACAGGCCAATAAAACTGACATTATTCTGAGAAGAGATATTTATTTAACTATTGACACAAACAGTATCAGTGGCTAGACATTCTAACATATTCCAAATTACCTGAAGGGTATTATGTGTACTTTAAACAATTAATTGATCATTAAATGTGTCCATCATCAAACATTATTCCATTAATTACAAACAACTTTTAAACAACATTATATTATCATATTTAAACAAGAACTAATAATAAACATTTTAGTTAAATTTCAAATTATTCAATATTTGAGCAAGAACCAATTCAGAAACCATTTGCTTGACTAAGTACCATTTCTCTAATATTTATTCGATATTCAATTCTCTACTTACAGAATACGTAGGACAGTCTCATCCCTAAAGATGTGAGTGAGCAACTCGGATTAAAACAGCAGACTAACTAACTAACTTCACCTTCCGAAACCTGTCTTTTTGGAAGTCTCGTGGTAGTTTGAACTCGGTGAGTGATCAGTTCACGCGAAACACAATTACCCCGTTTGACAGAGTGAAGCTTGCCATTAGGCTCCGCTCCCACTCGATTGACATGGACCACTATTCGTTCCGAATGCGGCGGTTTACTTTGAAGGATTATTTTATTTTCGGTTATGTTTATGCACGCCCCAAATTGTCTAAGAGCGTCTATACCCAAAATACCATCATATTTCAACTCCATATCGGCTATTCTAAACTCAAAAGAGAAACTTTCATCCCCTACAACAAAATTCACGTTTTGTTTCCCTATTATGCTTAGCGCATTTCCCGTTATACCTGCTGCCTCAACGTCAGGTTTTCCTATTGTTCCGCTACTCACGCCCCTTTTTAGAATGGAAATGGTACTACCGCTATCGACGAGTAATACCCTATTATTATTTTCGATTTCTACGCTTATAACTAGGTCCTGGCTCAGTGTACCACAGTCACACTTCACCCGAGGGATCACATATTTATTTAATTCCACCCTTCGCCTTGGTCTACCGTTGGAGCGTTGTTGTCGGTCGACCGTCTCTCGTTTGGGGACGTTTCAGCCCTTGTGCGCCGTGGTGTCCAACACGAGCTTGCAAAATGCCCCTTTTTGTGGCAATTATAGCATTCCACGTCACTGTTCTGAAACCTAACCCTGTGTGTCGCCCGTCGATCCACTAGGCCTCGACCACGCCCAACACCTCTCAAGATACCTCTCATGGAGTTTCTGGATTCAAACCGTCCGGTTTCCTGTGCGGGTCTTTCTTGACTACGCTCCGAACCTCTCTCACGTCGGGGTGCCCTACATTCACGACTATAATGCCCCGGTTTTTGGCAATTAAAGCATGTTACCTGGGTTGCAAAGACTGTTGGTCGTGCCCCAGCAACTTGTGCATCCCTTTCAGCATTGCAGACGGCAATTGCTATGTTTAATGCCTCCGGAAGAGTTTTAGGCATCCCAAAACGACATTGTTGACCTTGCGCACCCATGAGGCCAGAGACAAAAGCTGCAAGGAGACGCCGTTCCCCTTCCTCGTTTATAACTCGTTGTTCTGTGGGGTCGTTACTCTTCCTAATAGTTAAAGCACAAAGTTTCCGACATCTGTCCGCGAAAGATTCAGGACTTTCCCCTTTTTTCTGGCGCGCTGTTTGTAAATTAGTGTAGTGATACTGATCACAACTCTTGTCTTTGAACCGTTCAATGAAGGCATCCTTTACCTGCTGGTAAGTCACACCCTCCCAATTTAATTCCGGATTATTCCCGAAAAACAAAGCAGCTGGTCCTTTAACTTTTAGAGACACTATATTGATTTTGTCACTGTCGCTCCATCCCCCCATCAAAGCTGCTTGATCAATTCGACGGAAAAACTCATGTACGGTGATACCCTGCAACTCCCCACGATATTCCGTTACAAACGTCGCTGTCCCTAAATCTTTCGTCCGCCCTAACTCTACCACAGCTAATCTCGCCCGCAGAGCTTCCAGCTCAGCCATTAATTGTTCTGTTGCCGACATGCTGTCCGCAAATTAAACCGATTCTATTCAGACAGAAATTCTATCTCAATTTTTATAATTTTTACTCGCCTAACGTTTGCCTCGTCCGTGTAATTAGATCGTCCGTTTACTTGTCTCTCAACGATTCTTTGAATTAAATTCTTTAACAAGCTTGTAGTGCCCTCTATTAAAATATCTGCGTTCCTAATGGGTAAATAGTACACGTTCGGCCCACTCATTTATACTGCCGCTAACAATTTTGCAAAGGACAAAACCCAAAACATATATAATACAACGCCCAGCGCTAGCATTAACAATACTGTCAATACATAATGACACATTTTTTTCTTTTTTTTTTTTTTTTAACACCATTCAATATCGTCTATGTCTATGAATTCTACAACTAAATATGCTATATCTTTCCTTGCGGATAAATATACCAACTCTCCTAACTTATTAGCCAGGTAAAACTGTATCCACCCGTCTATTGACAATTGAGTCTCCCTACAACTACCGTTAATAACAGATCCTGTAAACAACTGTCTAGACTTGAATGAATAAGTTACTTCCTCGTTACCCCAAATTTTCTTCCTATATTCGTAGACTTTAAAAATTTTGTCTGCGCTCTCTTCTTTAGTTAAGTAATCTATCACATATCTTTCTCGTGCCCACAGAGGTGGTAATGATTCATTCATTTATTTCCCTAAGTGCCTTAGGCACGTCATAAATAAGTTCTTTGACCTCTGAAATCGTACCCTTCTGAATTTGAGAGTTTTTCAGAACCTCGCTTCGGTCACTGGTATATTCGTAATACGCTGTCACTACCGCGTTCCGCGTTCCTACCCTTAAATATAAATTTTGCTCAAATTGCGCGTTGTGAGTGGCTCCTGGTGTAGTACCAAACGGTCTATTCGCAGCCTTGTCCATGAACTGGACTTCACGCTCACGATCTCGTTTCTTCCTCGGTAGAAAATTATAATTCCCTATTTTTACAAGAAAATTTTAATTTTATATTTTAGAAAACCAATTTCTACAAATCTATAAACTCACCGATTGACGCTAACTTAAAGACTCGCACAACCAAAACCAATTCGTTACCTGGTCTGATACAGATCCCCTCTAAACAATGCCATTCCCTGAAGTTATCCCCCATATAGAACCAGATTTACACTATATATATTCTCTTAAACTAGTTTATAAGCTCTGACCCATGCTTACTACACTTTTCACTCAACCAATTTCCAAAAATTTCAAAAATCTTTACCGCTGCCACCAAATGTAATACTTGACCGAGGTGATCGGCAAGGCTTATACATTAATTTGTATATACTGGAAAGAGTAGATGTTAAAGAGGGTTGAGCGGAGTGCTTCAGCTTAGGTCACAGGCCAATAAAACTGACATTATTCTGAGAAGAGATATTTATTTAACTATTGACACAAACAGTATCAGTGGCTAGACATTCTAACATATTCCAAATTACCTGAAGGGTATTATGTGTACTTTAAACAATTAATTGATCATTAAATGTGTCCATCATCAAACATTATTCCATTAATTACAAACAACTTTTAAACAACATTATATTATCATATTTAAACAAGAACTAATAATAAACATTTTAGTTAAATTTCAAATTATTCAATATTTGAGCAAGAACCAATTCAGAAACCATTTGCTTGACTAAGTACCATTTCTCTAATATTTAATCGATATTCAATTCTCTACTTACAGAATACGTAGGACAGTCTCATCCCTAAAGATGTGAGTGAGCAACTCGGAGTAAAACAGCAGACTAACTAACTAACTATTGATTCTGTTCTCATCTAGTTTTTATAGAGAGAGAGGCACCGCCCCAGTTACTAAGGCTAGGCCTTATTTGGGTGACGTATTAATACCGCATCTTCCGATATATATCTGTTGCCAAGGGACATGACTTAGCTAGATTACATGTATTTCCTCATGGCTCATGCTTTGTAGGCCAAGATTAACCCTAGGCACGTGTGCACCATGACAGCATGACACATCACACCTGCCACCGAACTCTCTTCAGCAACTTTAAATGTTTAATCAATATGTTTTAAATTTAGAAATGCCCGGCATTACACACAATTTCTCTAGACTGGCCATGCAATTTCTTGTACTGAACCTTATAAAGAATTGGAGGCATTTCCAATTACAGAAGCGCACATAAACAATACTATCTTATACTAAGGAATGACAGAAAAGATTACCAATCAGTCAGAATACTAAAGCTCGACTATATACCTCAACCCAGTATACACCTTGAGCATAGAAAACCACACGAGTTCATTAGTTTAGTACTAGGAAAACCAATGTTTTCAGAAAACTACCCGCACTCCTCACTGCACCATATGCAGCACTTGCCCAACCATCAGTCAATATCTGTGGCGAAACTTATAGTGAGAAAGAAAAATAATTTTAAAGACACAATTTAATTTCAGATCTTGCACTCATAAATTTTAAAACTACTATATAATATCCAAGTAATGAATTTTTGTTAGCAAATGAAATAGACTAATACTAATTTGAAAATACAAAATAAATCAGATTTACAATCTTTTTAAAATAAAGTGTCAAGTCTAACTTGGAACTTCTGTAAAAAAGGTTATTTATCCAATTGGATAGTTGAATCATAAGCAAAAGATTTTTTTTTAATATCCCAACTTATAAGAATGTATACTTCAATATGACTAACCTGAGTATTTTGCCGACACCATGCAAGCAATGTTTTTTCCAAATTTGTCTGCTGAAGCTCTGACATAAGATCTTTCAAATGGTAGTGTACCTAGAATGAAAACATATTTTAATATAAACATAATATATAGATATCTTATTCTATTAAACGAGCAAGGAATTGTATGTATGTACCTATTTCCAGTCATTTTATCTCAAAAACGACTCTAAAGATTTTCTCCATATTTTGTATATAAAGGGTTTTCAACATCAGGAATCCAATGAACTTTGTCAAAATTTCGAGAAAAATCATTTTCTATGAGTATTCACGATTCGAAAAATACACAGTAAAAATACACAGCATTTCATGATAACAGTATTTGCAATCAGCTGGCAGCAGGAATTAAATAATCTCAAATAAGTTAATATGTAACTTGTATTTAAACTAATTATTTAGATGCAGAGAAGTTATTTGTAGTGTGTTTATGTAAATAATAACGTTTTTAATAATATCTCTTTATCATATCCAAAATTATATCATTATTGAATAAATAATTCACTGGCTGATTATTCTGTTCAAATACCAAAATATAATTTGGCCTATTATAAAGTAAACCAACACTCAAAAACAAACTCGTTGCCTTGACAACGGATTCACCGCCCAATAAGAATGGACGACTCAAAACAATGCAGTTGTAACCGGTAAGCTTAAAATACCGTAACGTTTTATTGTGGGACTTCTGAGAGAAACGGTGAAGGAGCTAGATGTCTTTTTTTGTGGGAGGAAAAAGTGTCATATCGACCGAAGTTGAATCTAGAACTACACAGGTAACGAAACTAAACATAGCGAATGTTACCAGCAGAAAATAATGGTCAAATACATGGTTATACACGAAACGTTGTTTGGACGGAAGTATTAAATAACGGATATAATAATATCGAACCTGTTTTGTACCAAGACGAAGATTTTCCCCTTGAAAATTTGGAAGCCATTGATTCAGCATTAGAAAATTTTCACATTATTTTTTAGTATTAAAAAAAACAACAACTTATGTTTCATATGTTTTATTATTTGTATTTTAAGATTTAGATTTTATAAAAGAAAAATTTTAATAATGAATCAGTTATTTTAAAAACAATTATTTTGAATAATTTTATACATATTCATATTTATTTTATATGTATCTTATTAATAAATAATACCTATTCTGTACAAATTTTTTGTAAATTTATTTAGCGAGTATACCTATTCCAACATCCTTTTCAATAGAATTGATCAATACATTATAAAAAAAATAAATTCTACAAAAAAGTTTTAAAATATATTTAAAAAAATTTCATAATGGGAGATAATTATTGTACTTATAACAAAACCAAATAACTAATAACATGCCCACATTTTTGTAGATGAGACATTAACCCGATCGGAGATCGACTTTCCTGGTACTAAACATAAATACAGTGAAAGCAATATACTTCAACAAAACTTCTTACAATACTAAAATGAAATAAAAATACTGAAGCAAATTCCATGTAAAATTTTAAATATTATCATAGCACCACATTAGTAATAAAAAATAAAATAACTAACTTAAGAAAGGAACCCAGGGCTAAAGTTGAGCCTGAGCAGATAATTCTTCTTTCTTCTTGTTATTTAAAGGCAAAAAACCTCTCAATTATTAAACCTTATTAAAAAATAGAAAGAATAAAATTAAAACCCCTATTCCTCAAATAGCATCAAGGTCAGAAGAGAACAAGTGTTGGTCAAGAAAGACCTGATAGGAAAAATGAAAAAGAGGGATGATCTTACCCAAGACTACATAAAAAAGGGGTAAATCCAGTAAGGTTCCCTTGGGTTTGCCAAGCCTGTACCCACTATTGTGAGCTCCTGAGGGCCTGAGTGGTTAAAATAATTAAGACTATATACTGCAAAAATAATAAAAAAATATCAGGAATAACCACAAGTCAACAGTTATACACTAACACAAGAAATGGTAAAAAAAAAGCAAGTTGAACTAAGATCATACACAAGAAAATTAACAAAAAGTGGTTTATTGCCCAACAGGGTAGATAGGCTGCCTATTTGTTTTATTGAGGTGAACCACCTATTATCAAGCCTTTCAATTAATTAATCAGAAAATTTCAGCCTTAATTAAAGTAGAAAAATTCTTTATTTCAATTGTTAACTTAGTTTCTTTTTTTATTGGAAGCTATAAAAGCCTACATTAGTAAAGCTGATAGGATTTTCATTAGCCTTATATATGAATCTTCAATTATTTTTTGTTTATATATAAGTTTCTACTTAAATAATTTTTATCTACCACATACGATACTAGGACCTTTTCATCTTTCTTACATTCCAGGTTTATCTATTTGATAAAAATAGTTAAATTATACTCTCGAAACATTGTGTAAGCAGATCTATTCATTTTTATATATACAAATTATGTAAAGTCCAAATAAACTATGTGACGCATTCCAAGGTTGGTATTACAACCATGGCTCATAGAAGGTGACATTACAGTTCGATGTAATGAATCTTCAGTCACACCTTAAGATTCATCAACCAGATTGCCAATAACTCAGCAATTGACACAAGTGGATCACCTGCCGACACAGAAAACCCTATGATATAGGAGATAGGCTTTCTTGAAGTAATCTGTATGCAGACAGCTCGACTGAACTATTTTCGAATTCCTCAAATTTATTTAGTTTAATTAATTCACTGTTTTTTTTTCCTAAATTATTATGTCATGCTAGGTTTTAGGTAATGACGTTCCAGAGATGATGTGAAGGCCAAATAATGTGTCACATCGAGAAAATATATATATATTTAAATGGGCAAGTTAGTAACAGCCCTATATCCTCGATCACCCATATTTCAATTTTAATTGTGTGTAGTTACTTTTAATAATTAAATGTAAGTCCTCCTTTTTAATTTATTATAAATAACTCATTAGGAGCTGGTTATCTGGAGTGTTGTTTGGTCAGCTGGAAAATAAGTGAATTTAAGACATCTTTAGGGAATGGGCAAGCACATTTTCTTACAGAATCCCTATCATAGGTTAGCATGACCCTTTTCCAATATTTAATTAATTAATTACGCCCACAACCAATCATTGCAAATAAAACAGTCCATCATTATCCAATAACTTTTAAAACCAGAATACATCTTATAAAAATTAGCCGCACCTAAACATCTATTCAGAACATACTAAATAAAAGTTTTTCTTACCTGCCAATGTAAAATAATGCTCCATACAAGTCCTAGAATAAGTTTAGGGTTGCCATCTACTATGTCATTACTGCTAATATTTACAAGTTTTACCTAAAAACAAAAATTGTATTAAAATATTTCGATTTAGCTAATTAGGAATAAACAGTTCAAAATAACTTTATGTAAATTATAGTAAATTTAAGAGAAGATGTGAAGAAATCAATTAAGTATTTACTTAAAAGTCGAAAGTGATTTTTTTTTTTACTTACTATATTAGCCTAGTAAGGTAACCTCATAAAAAATTGAAGACTTTTTTTTTTTAATAAACCCCTTTATAATGTTGTAAATGTTATTTTCAATATTCTGTAAATGTAAACATAACAGTGGCAACAAAATTAAGATAGTACTTTATAATTTGGTATAGAGAACTCATGTGTAGATTGAAATTTGATGCAATTTAAAAAAATTTAAATAGCGAAAAGTATTTCTATGAATTTTGAGTAACAACCACCACACTGTGGCAATGGAAAATAATAAAATTATCTCCAAACAATAATTTCGAATTTCAACTTCCACTGAAAATTTTAAATTATCATAGTTACAAGGTCTGCAAAGGCTCATGGCATTGAAGAATATAGAAACCTATGGGTCTGTATATAACATGACACATACTAATAGGATATAAAATTGTTGCACCTGTTGTTGGACTTTTCTGAATTTCATGCCCTTATTCCAATTTTTATGACCATTATGGATAGATGGACAACATAAGAAACATAATTTCTTCATTAGGACATAAGTTGCAAAGTAAACAGAGGTTAAATTTATTCACAATTATTATACTTATCCTATACTATCCAATCTTAAACAAAATGCATATTTTAGAAGCAATAACACACAAACTTTAATTAGGGGTAAAGTAATAAATGTTGTATTTAGAAAGTCCATTATTGATCAGAAGTAGAGATTAGAAATGTAGAAGAAGGTGAGTTGGCCACTTGCAAAGAATGCCAGACGAGAGAATAGTGAAGAAAATATTCCATGAGAAGCCAGGGATAAGAATCAGAAGAAATGGAAGAAGTGGTTAACTGATCAGGAAGAAGACATCAGAAAGATAGGACTTTGGAAGTGGAGGAAACAAAAAACATTTTGTCTTCATCGCCTTATAAAAAGGAAAATAAAAGACCATAGAGACTCCTAGTCCAGGAATAGTTTAATAACACCTAGGTTGGAAGAGAATGAGAGTTAGTCAAGAGAGACCTGATAACAAAGACGAAAGGATCCAGCTACAATCCCTCTGGATTGACTAGTCCATTATACTCATTATAGTGAGCCCTTTAGGGTCTGGCCAGGAGGGAAGTTGTTCAGGAGATAAAGATCTGCTCATAGGCGCACAGGATATATATATGTATTGAAGATCACAACAAACATTTAAAAAGTTGATTTGAAAGGAAAATTATTTGAACCTTATGCAAATGTAGCAGACACACCTCAAATATTTATTTATTATTATTATCCCCTCCTTCCTTTAAATGAATGTTTTCATTAGAGTATTTAAGTTTACATACTAAAACAATACACAAAGAAATTTATTTTAAATTTTACAATAATCAAACCAGTTTATATGGATGTTTGTTTAACTTTGAATCTAAGAAAGTTTTCAAACGACAGGATGCATATATTTTTTTCATGCATCATAATTTAAAAAAGTAACTTTCAAAAGTTTCTCCCTATAATCATCTTCTGGGTAAAGTTACAGAAAACTCATATAAGGTCACATTCCTTGTGTTAAAAATTTGTTGCTTTACGTGCTGCTTCTTTACAATGGAAAAGACAAAACTTTTTATTTCAACCATGTTTATTATACAGCCTGTACGTGTGATACTTTAAACATTTCCTCCAAAATATGCAATACAACAGCAGAGACATTTAACGACAATATTAATGACACTTATCAACTTTAATAATGTGTATAAAGAATAAATTAATTGTTTAAAAGATAATTTACACACACATTGTCTTAAATAACAGTAATTTTCAATATTTCTCAGTGAATTTTCATAAGAAAAACACATTTTTATTGATATATTCTTTTAAAGCAAAACTAATTATTCGTAAAAAACAAAGACAAATACACAAAAATGAACTAACAAACAGTATTGTCCATACCATCAAAAAATATTTGTCTTATGTAAACAGAACTATAAATGTATGAGTTAGTGACTTTAAAATAAAAAGTAAGAGTATTAAAGTTTAACGAAATGACAAATGATAATATATTAAATTATGAGAAAATCAGTGAGAATAACATTTTAACTTGTGGGACAACCTTACATATTAATTTAATAGAGAGGTATATTTCAGTCTCTAACAAGATTTTCCTTAATCTATTGTATGTAATTCTGGTATCGACTTATATTTTTATTTGATAAACTAGTTATTGGTTTCCATTCTTATTTGATAAGCCAGTTATTAACTTCCGTTTTTATTTGATAAACCAAATGTCCTCCCAATAAGAGGAGTAGAACTGACAAAGGGTGGTTATTAAATTATCTGGAGTATATCTTCCTTCCATTAATAATATATCTTTTAAAAATATATGTATGTATACATATATATATATATATATATATATATATATGTAGCTTTTAAAAATAAGAGTTTTGTTCACAGACATAAAACTGCTGATACCCAAGTCATAAAGGGTGATAATAGGGCAATATTAAGTCAACTTTTTTGAAATTCCTTGTTTTGTCCTAATAATTTCTTAAAGTATATTTTAAGCAATTTTTTTGAGCAACACAATTTTCTACACACTTCATATTTAATGTGTAATTTATTTACACTTTATACAAAATGTTTAGTGTGATTGTTATTGATGTTAAAAAATCTTCACTGTATATTTTATAGACTGTTTGACAAATCAGTAGACATTGGAATTAAAGTGAATTCATTTTTCTACAGTCTCTTTTTAACTCAATACTCTTTGGCCAACGGTTTTTGTAACTTCTTTAAGCCTTTCAAACAACAGGATTTCTTCGACGCTATAAAATAGGCAAATTTATCAGCAATTACCTCCTCGTTCAGGAGGAAATCTAATTCCACTAAGCCATTTGTTCATGTTTGTAAAGAGAAAGAAGTCACAAAGGACCAAATCTGTAGAATAACATGGATGAGGGAGCAGTTTGTAACACAATTCAATAATACTGACCATGGTAATTGGAGATGTTTGAGTTGGTGCATTGTATGTGGAAGAAAACTTTTTTTTCCCACCAAGTAGGATCACTTTTTCATTAATTCACCACAAAATTGATGCAATAAAGAGGCATAGGGTAATACTTCCCTGTGATAGTTATTCCCATTTTTAGATAGTCAATAACATGCAAATCTGAAAATTGTGGCCATGATCTTTCTGGTTAAGGAACTATTTTGATCTTCTTTGGAGCACATTCGCCGGGAGAAATCCTATTTTCTAATTGTTTTTTTTTCATTTTGTAAAGTGTAGTAAATGTATCCATGTTTCATCAATGGTTACATAATGTCTCACACACTCTGAAATATGCTTGAATATGTCTAAACACTCCTTTGAAATGATCATGCTATTCTGTTTTTGGACAACTACAAGCAGATGTGACACCCATTGAACAAAATATCATTGATTTTATTGAGCATCTCTTCAGTTGTGACTTCATTCGAACATCCTGGATGTTCCACACAATTCGTGCTAGTATGACTACAATTAAATTCAGTGAACCACTTGCGAACTATTACATGTGACAAAGCAGAGTCCCCATAATACTATTTTAATGTTTTCTTAGTTTCCTTATTGATTTTTTCACACAAAAAGAAGTCTTTACCAGCAGAAGAAACTCACTTTCTTTCCATTGCAACAAAGAAAAACAAACTTATATGCTTTGAAATGTTGTCCAAAATTTTCTATTAGACATAGGCCTATCTACTTTAAATTTTGTGTGTATAAGATGACAAATGTCAAAGATAAAATGAAACATGCAATTTGAATCTATCAAACTCTCTTATCAAACTGCCACCTCTTATCAAACAGCCCTTGTATGTTTTAAAATAATTACCTAAACTATCATTTATACAGGCTATTAAATATCACTCATAAACATACCTTAAATAAAGAGACCGATATTTATTTCATCGAAATATAGCAGATTTTGAGAAATTATAGTCCTTTTAACAGCTCCTTCTCAAATAGCTTTATCACATGTGGTGATATGACTTTTTATGTTTTTAACGATAGTTTCATTTTACTTACAGTAACTCTGAGATATTTAAAACTTTGCCTCTGTTCTAGACTATCGCTTTCATGCTGTTTTCCCTATCATTATTTTTGTTACATTTACAATGATGTTCAGTCACTACTACAAAGCTTCTCTGCACAAACATTTAAATTCTAAGTTTTCCAATCTCTTTATGATTAACTTTTTTAGTAAGAGTGGAGTTCATAAAAAGGTTAAAATGGCTATTAAAAGTGTTCTCATATGAAACAACAGTCATGAATCAAAGGTACTTAGTGATAGCTATTACAGTCAACAAAACGATGTTGAAATGATGTTTCTTTGTAGGATAGAAAATAACAATAGCACGGATTGAATTATAAATAAGGCTTTATGTGAAACCGATTAAAGAAATAATAGAAAGCACTCAACTAAGATGGTTAGGGCATGTATGTCAAATCGGAGAAGAGTAGTTTCTGAAAAAGGCTTGATTTCCCAGATTGAACGGCCAAAAGTTCTTGAGGAAGGGCCAAAAGAACTTGAAGTGGATGATGTAAACTTGAAAATAAAGAAAAACGATATGAGGGTTAGAATATTGAGAGAAGATATAAAATAGAGACCTCTTTGTATGTAACATGTCTACATTGCAGAGTAAAAGATAAAAGATAAATAAGTAGGTAATTAAACAACTCTACAGATTTTGTTTCAACTGTATATCAATAACTCTTCAACTATCATTGATGATCAATATTTTATTGTAGTGGAAATTTTTATTACCAATTATGAACATATATAATTTGTGTATTTTTCTTATGCCTGAAACCACCTAATTTTTAGTTATGATTTTTGAAATTTAGTTGTATAATTAGAAATTAAATTATGAACCAAATTAGTGAAATGATATCTGAGAAATAATGGACAATGCAAAGAAGAAAAACCATCACTTTTTGGGCTCGGTGAAATCTAAAATGGACATATCTATAAACATCTTTCCAATCATTAAATGTTCTGTCCATAGTAATATAGAAAATTAAAAAGTGCAAACATATATACACACACAAGAATGTACAAGTAAGCTATTACTCACATTATTTTGATCCAATACTTGGAGAGCATGGTTAACATTGTTTAGGTGATGTAGTCGCATCCGCCCTTTCTCTCTTTTCTGTAAATAGTAAGGAATAGATATGAGACATAAATGAAATGATTATTCAGGATTTTTTTAATGCAAATCTTCTACTCTAAACAAAATTGTAATGTAATATAAATATAGACTTAAGAACTTTTTAAGTAAATAAATTATGCAACTTTAAATATGATATAAATTATAATAATTAATTTGTTTCATTTAAGCTAACGATATAAAAATCTGTATTTGAAATTAGATTTTACATTTACACTTAGGTATTCATTTTTGTAATTATGCATGAAGGAGTTATAATCTAGGACACATCTTGATAATTTTACCTAAGTGTTTTCTAGTTTAGGAAATTTTAGAAAATAACATATGAGTAGTAGTTTAAATTTAAGTGTACCGATACATATAATAAAAAATTTACTTTAACTTAGTAAAGCTATAAAGTTAGTATTGATTATACAGTGTGTTAGTAAAGTCTTTCCCCCACCTTAACTTTTGTATGAACTTATACAGAGCCAATCCTTTTTGGGGCTGTTAACTAAGTTATTTCAATCCTAGTTTCTTTTATGATAATTTGGAATATTCCACCTACCCCTAAAGAAGGAAATTTTGGGGATACTCAAAATTTTCAAATGGGAACTCGCATCTTGTGATATGACAACTTAAAGGGCATAAAAAGACAAAATAATGGTCCTAACGAAATATTTTTGGATGGGCCTAACCAAAATGGGCGTCACAAAATGTATTTGAGACTTTTTAATTATAAAATCACTAAATATGTGAAATCAGAACACTAATCTATTTTTAAAATGTTCATTAGACCAATCTAAGCGAAACATTTAATGTTGAACTGAATTTTACTCCCCCCCCCCCAATAGTGCTGTACTTTTGGGCACATTCAAAATACAAAAAAAGAACGACCTATTGTGATATATCAAATTTAATTGCTTGTTAAGGCAAAACTAATGGGACTAACTAATTTCACACATATAACTTCATTAAAAATATTATTTGAAATGTGGATTTCATTTTTTTTTTAAATTGCATTGAAAATGACAAACATATATAGGCAAAATTCAAACAAAACTCATAGCGATTCAATATTTCAGGAACTGATTTTAGAACTATATATATATATATATACATAGGTCCAGAAACACTTCGAATTCCGTCTGTGAGCAAATTTTATTTTGTATATTTACAAAAAAGTAATCAAATAATTTTGGAAATATATGAGAAGATTTATGATAATTGTTAATAATATTACAAGATTAGTATTATAATACTATAAATTAGTATTAAAACAACAGTCGCCATTTTGAAACTGTTAAGAGAAAACATTTTCATTTTTGGTACATTTCTACACAATCAATCATATTATTATTATTAACAATTATCATAATTCCATAATATTTTGGTTGAGGCTAATCTTGGGTGTTAGAAATTATATTTTTAGTTTTGTCAATAACTCTTGACCTACAGAAAAAAACAATAATGAACTTTTTTTCCGTTAAGAGAAAAATCTTCAGTCTCTTGTAAATATTTTGAAATGTAATGGTTTTTGAGATATTCAATTTTAAAAATTTTAAATGTCCCTCATTTTAAAAATACAGATAAAAAGTCTTGGTTTTCTAATAAACTGGTAAAAAATTAATTTTGTTAAATATGTTTAATTAATTTAGAACTTTTAGCTCTAGAATCAGCTTCCGAAATATTGCCGTGGACTTTTGAATCACCCTGTAGACATCTATAAACTTTGGATATATATATTTGCGGAAATAAATCTGACTCAACAATTGACTTACCTACGCCATTTAATTAAGTGAGAACTTAGTAAAAGTAATCAACACGAGCTACTCAAAATGGCGGTAAAAAGCTTAAAAATATACAATTAACAATT
The DNA here is from genome assembly GCA_963513935.1 of Aphrophora alni. Lineage (NCBI taxonomy): Eukaryota > Metazoa > Arthropoda > Insecta > Hemiptera > Aphrophoridae > Aphrophora > Aphrophora alni. The sequence continues at coordinate 96,152,227 of OY740769.1, read as the reverse complement.
TATTTTTTGTTTGATCAATTTAGAAATTTGGTAGTAGGCTATTTTGTAAATTAGTTTAAATTGAATCAATTGAAATATCTCCCCACTCTATGAAGACAACCATTTTGCGAGATATGCGCACAAAAAAAAACTGGAATATGTTGATGTGTTTGTTGATTTCTAAGAATGAATAATATACTAGGTGGCAATCTTGTTGCTTTGATGAAGATGTCGTGGCGGTAGTGGAACAGATGATCATTGGTCCACAAACAAGCAAGGAAGGAATCGGAATGAAATGCAAAGACCGACTGTTTTTTCTCCCATTTTATTAGGTCATGTTTTCCAAATTTACAGTGGGAGGCTAAGTTGGGTGAAATGGCGTTCTCGAGATTCTCTGGAAGGTCTGTGAGACAGTCGGACCTATACGTTACAGCCTTGATCATCTATATTACCGTTAGTGTGTGTATGTATGTGTGTGCATTTATAACTAGAGAATAAGTATTTGAAAATAATTAATTATAATTAACTCATTAAGAGCTGGTTACCGTACCTAGAGTGGTGTTTGGTCAGACGGGGATAAGGAATTTAACCCCCTCACATGGTATGGGCGAGCACGTTTACCTTCGTTAAGCCAAATACCATAACCCCGGTATTAAATGATAATTTTCCCACCAAACCATAAATCACCGCAGTGCCCACACCAGGCACATGAGTTTCAACTGTTGACGGTACCCCTATAGATATAAATATATAAATATGCTTCGTCTGTGAAGAATATGACTTCCAAAATATCACCCTCGTCACGGCTAAGAAACTCTAAAAACCAGTATACTACTATTTTGGAAGTGAGTAGACTTAGGCTTCTTTTAAAAAGTACAGGCCGTGTCATGTGAGATATCCACCTGCTGGGTTGATCTCCTAATAGACTTCTTCGTATATTGGTAAATGCGATCTGAGATATCCAACAATTTGGATAGAAACAATTTGAACTCAAGGAATCTTGAAACGTATATTTCCTCAAATAATATTTCAAATAATAATATTCTCTACACTTGTATGTGCAAGATATTTTCTGTTGCCATGCTTGTCTTCTTAGTTGGTGACTACATCAGATCTTATATTGCAGTTATGACATAATCACGTTTGGTTCTTGAAGGATAAAAGAAAAATGAACTAATCGGTGACAAAGTAATAAAGAAATCAGAATGTCACCCATACAAATGACATCAGTCTTAGATAAAACAAATTTGCAAAGTCATTATACGAGACATTTCGTGATAAAAGTATACAAAAGTCTTAATTTTGTGTTTTGTCTTTAACAATTATTTAATTATATTTATAATTAGATTTTATATATTATATGCCATATTGTATAAGACAGTTGTAATCATTATATATATATATAACTTTTGGATGCAGGGAAACCCAAAACAGATGAAAATCTCAATCTTAAAAAAAAGGAATTTACATACACCAAACACACATTACCTGACTGAAAAGCTGTCAGACCTAGACTCTTGACGGATTTTTGTAGTGAGGAATTTACTTTAATTTTTTTAAGGTAACTTTACATGCTTTAAAGACTTCTTGGAATTAAGTACACACAACTCTTAGAGTCATATCTACTTACATATTGTTTTCCTGTGAGTATTTCTAACAACGCAAGCAGCCGAGTACCATCCTGAATATCCACGAAGAGATCAATTATTGGAGAACAATTACACTGAAATCAAAATATACAAAATTTAAATTTAAAAATATAGAAGCATAATAGTTTGTTAGAAAATTAAATACAAAATTATCAATAATAGAAGGGAGAAGGGAAGAAACAAATATTTCATTACAACTTTAAATAACCGACTTAAAAACAATAATAAACACTACAAGGTAGAAATGTTTTTGGAACTTCACATCAATTGCTATCGCGATAATTCTAGCCATTGTAATAAAAATTCTAGAAACAAAATAATATGACGAAGTCTGCAATGATCTCTAACCATATGAAGGTGCAGTATTACCTTCTCAACGCTACTGACAAAGGTAATACTCGGTCACATGGAATGAGTAGAAGGAATGAAGCCCTTACTATAGTTTATAAAACTATGGAAGACGGCTGCTACTAGGCAAAACCCTCTCTCACGCACGCACGCACACTCACAGACGTCCTGTCCCAGATAAGCTGCCTAATTATTGACTCAGCCAATGCAAAGTCTTTTGATACAGACAATTTTCTTAAGGCTTCTTGATTATTGTTATTGAATGTGAATATTCGTAAAATTTGATTGAAAACGACTCGAAACAAGACATTGTTAAACATAAGAAAAAAATAATGTGAATAAAAGAAAAATAGAATAGTAAAGAATGTTGAAATATATTTGTCAAGCTATTTATAAAACTGTATTGAATAATTACATAAACGACGAAAATGTTACCTAAAATGTCTAAACTTAAAATATATACTTAAAAAACATAATTATGTAGAAACACTAAAAAATCAAAGTACTAAAAACTACACTCTGGCTCCTTTTTTTGAACTAAAGCCTCGTACGAAGTAGCGATTCAGTCGATACAGTGTCAGAAATAAAACAACATTATGACATATTAAAAGAACATCAAAAATACAAAATATTGGTATGATTTAGAAAAACAACGTACAGATATTAACTTATTACAAATAAACGTAATCCTTTACTCTGTACAAATTAAATTTCATTGCGCCATGGAGTTATAAATTAGAAAAAACACACATAACTTATATGTGGAAGCGTTAATATAACAGCAAACATATCTGTAATTAGGTACTAGATTGAAAAAACTGGTCTATGTACTAGTATTAAGTGCAAAGAAAATGGTGTTCTATTATAAGTTAAGTTATTTTTGAAAATTTTACTTGACAATAACAAAAGAAACACTTTTTTGACAAAAATAAATATGTGGTAGCGTATATGAAAATTTTACAAGGTCTAGAAAGTACACCTAAAAGAAGAAATACGCGAGATTTTAATTTTGTGGCAAAATAAATTGTTTTCAATAGCAAAAAATACTTCTAGAATATTTTCACACTTTTGTGAGTTAACACTTACTACAGTTACTACAGAGGAGCATTACTACTACAGTATAACTAATAAGGTGACAACAGCAGTGTAATCATCACTTTAGAAGGCAAGTAAAGGACAGAGATTGAATTGATGCTTAGTATCATTTTTCTTAAAATTATCATTTTTAAAAACAATACAAAATAAATTATCTTTAAGTTGCAAGGTAAAAAATGGATTTTCCAATAAGGTGAGCTCAGTAGGTGAATCAAACCGGCCGTCGAAGTTTTGTGTGAGTGAAACCGGTGCGTGTTTCTTCAAACACGTGTGAACCCCTAGAACACCGGTTTTGTCTTACAAATTAAATAGAATTAACTGAAGTGTCTTATATCAAATGAAAGCTTATTACAAAAGCAAGTTTTTTTATACAATTTAACAATTGTTATGTCTAACAGCAATCAGATATGTGTTTTGAATATTCAGGTTTTTTTCCCGAAAACATCTATTTTATTTATTGTATACTGAACAAATAATAATATTTTTACTTTTTATACTAACATTTATCGTATTTTACTAAAAATTGTATATATTTTCAGAAAATACCAAAAGTAACAACTGGTGGCAGGGGAGTTCAGAAAATCGACTTTAGGTCGATGAATCAAGATGTTTTTGAAAACAGTAAAATATGAGAAAGAATGAGTTTCTACTTCGTATAGTGGCACTTTTACCCAAACACGTGCTAATCACTGTACATATATGATAGACTCTCAAATCTTGTTCAGGACATTCATGAACCCACTTCACGTCGAGTCAGTCTAACCTAACTAATTTTCCCCTAAAAAAGTGTAATTAACCTATGAAAAGACCCCGTTTTGTCAGAAACTCTTCTTTCTGGTACTGTAATACTTCTTCATACTAAGTTAACATTAACAACAAACAAAACTGGAACAAATACGACACAAATAATTGACAACAGAAATGATAAACTAATGATTACATAATGAGGAACATGAGGAAAAGTTTGATAATGTTTGTTAGTTCAGGTACTACTGTTACGGAGTTGATTAGCCTACTGATAAGCATTCATGCACTGTGTAACAACACATGAACACTACTACCCAATCTCCAAACATTACATTGCCGTGTGCTTCTTATCCGAGTTTGATTTCAGTTCGCCGACTTTCTTCAGTCGTGATAGCGGGCGTGCTGTGAAGTAAAGAGAGAGATAATTCCTTTATCTATGTTACTATGTGAAGTTTGATCTCTATGTAAAATTAATCTCACCCCGCTTAAATACTGAAAGTTATTTGTGTATAAAATGATGTGTTTAGTGGATTGCTAATTACAATGTCTATTTCCGTAAATTATTTACTAAAACATGAAGTTAATTATAACATTTGGCCCCAAATATTGATTATCGTCTTACTGTAGGCCTAAATAAGTCTTACCGTCTTCAATATATCTATTTTTCGTTCAACTACGACAGTTTCGGCTATTCAACCATTCTCAAGTAAAGGAAGGATTTATTCCTTTGTCTGATTGGGAAAGCACAGGTCGACCATCACTGTTAACAGTGGAAGATCTGGACGATGTGAAAGAACGTTAGAATCGCTCACCATATAAGAGCAAATCACTTATAAAGTTATCTTCACAGGCTGGATTTTCACTATCTATCGCTTTTAGGGCTACTAAAAAATTAAAACTGCGTGCTTACCGCCTCGGTGACGTTCATGAACTGAAAGTAGTTGACCACGGTAAACGTCTACAGTATTGTCGTTGGATGCGTTCTCCTCTTAATGACAAGGGTATTGAAATGTTGGATCTTGTTTTGTTTTTTTAAGTGACGTGGCATGGTTTCACTTGGATGGTTACATTAACAACCAAAACTGCAGAATATGGAGCGCTGAAAATCCTCACGCGATTCACGAACGACCACTACATGCACGTAAAATTGGTGTTTGGTATGGGATCTCCCGACGTCGTGTTATAGGGTCTTTATTTTTTAACAAATCTGTAGATGGCGTGGTTTAACGTAACTTACCTGAACAATTTATATCATTGTTGGATTTACACGAACGATATTAATGGTTTAGCAGGATAACGCAACTTGTCATACTTCTAAGGAAACGCTGGATATGTTTTAAGATTTTTTTTGCCATCGTGTGATATTAAAAGGATTGTGGCCTCCAAAATCCCCATATCCTACTCCTGCAGACTTTTTCCTTTGGGGTATTTAAAAAGATTTTTCAATACAATTCTCATACACTTGATGAATTTAAGTATAACATTGAAAGTGAGATTTCAAACATTATTGAGAAACACTACGAAAAGTGGCTCCAAATGTTATGAAACGTGTTCGAACCTGCATTGCAAAAGAAGAAAGTCATTTGAACATTTATTAAAGGTAATTTGATAATTGTATAATTTTATATGTTATATTAATTTTTAAAAGTAATAAATTCACGTCATCAAAATAATAGGGTTGCGTCTGTTTTGAAACACCTGTATCTTAAGTTCACATTTTACATAGGTTGTTAGTACTTGGTCCCAAATTTTAATTAATCCTTGGTAACAATTGATGACGCCTTTGTTATTCGTACGTACTCTGTATTATCTACAGAATGAACAGTGGTGGTATACAGTCTGAAATATTTACATTAATTATTCATAATGTACTTAACAAGTCAATAACACAACGTTTACAATGAATGTTACCGCCTATAGCAATGCCGTGGGCCGAGTCTTGCCTACAATCCTACATTACACCTTAATGACGCATTACTTAATTTATCTACAAACATAGGTCTGCCGAAAACAATAAGACATTGCAGCTAATTTTGATTTTGATTTTCATTTAAGTTAAACAAAGTGACAACGCGTTTAAAGTATCAGAATACAAGCATAACTGAATTACATCAATAAAGTTGAATTTTATGACATTTGTGTTTATGACCATTCGATTTTTTTTCGTTGTTCATTAAAGCCGAAACATCTATCGGTCGAAAAAGGGGAAACAACGTAAAATAATGACTCTTAGCCCGCGAATACTCTAATATCGTCAGGGTCGGAATTGAACAAGAGTTGGTCAAAAGAAACGTGACAGAAAAGATGAAAGAGAGGAATCTAACCCAAGACTACGTGAGGGACACCAAATGTACAAATGTACTGGTAAAGTGTTAGGTTAGTGTGTTTTGAGTTATGGAAGTGAAATAAGAAAATGAATTAATTCAAAAGGGAAAATATTTGCTGTGGAGATGATTATTTGATAGCGTGAAAATTTCAGAAAGGAATACATAACGAATCAAGAAATTAGATATATTATGAATGTTCAAAAGTTGTAAATCCAGCTAGGGATCCCGGGATTACCACGCCAGTGTTACCGACTTCACACTTTATGTTTAAAAGATGGAAATGTCTGGAAATTCCGAACAATTTTATCAACGCTGCTCTAACGAAGTTGAATGGCTTTACTAGTAGGGTAAGTGTTAAAGATTTTAAACAATCATTATGCTTCATTGCAGATTCATCTGAAATGGTTAATGAACTATTCGTTTAAGAATAAATTTTACAAATCTAAATGTCCAGAAGATTAATGTTATTTTTGTTATCCAAAAACCGCTCAGAGTATTTAAAAACAGATATATGCGCAAAAAACTAGACACCGAGGGAACCTAGCTGGATCTACATCTTTTTTCATGTAGTCTTTAGTTAGATCCCCATTTTTCATCTTTCCCATCGGATCTCTCTTGAGCAACTCTTGTCTTTTCCGACCCTGACGCTATTAGAGTATTCGAGAGTTCGCGGTCTTAATTTTACACTCTTCTTTATTCACGGCGATAATAACAGAGAGGTTTTTCGCCTCTGAATAACTTTGGTGGATGTCTTGTCAGCGTGACGCTAAATGAAAATAATGTCTAGGGCGAGCGTTGGCGTATGTATTGTTTAAAAGGGAAAAACTTCTCGGATATCATCACATTACAAAAACAAAAAATGAAGAATACAACATGAAAAGACCGCTAATCCACGAATACTCTAATAGCGATGGAAGGAAACATGACATACCTGATACGAAGGATGAAAGAGAGGTTTCTAACCTAAGACTACATAAAAACATTGTAAATCCAACTAGAATCCATCGGGATTGCCACGCACGTACTCATTAAAGAGCTCCTGAGGGGAAACGTTGACTAATAAGTAACGTGTTCACTCACTACAGAATAACTGATATTTCTTACAAAAACCTATTGCCAATTTTAAAACTGCAGTGCAATCGAGATGGAATATTTTTGGTTTAATTTTAAAATCATAGAACAATATCAGACAGAAGAAAAACTGTAATGACAGAAGAAAACAAGTAAATATTATCTATTGGTTTGGTACAAAGCCTATCTCAATCAATCAGGAGATTATTTACAGAGGATGAAATTCTACATTTCATTGTATTGTGGGATCATGGAAGAAAGAGGTCATCCTTTGGACTAATTGGTCAATATTTGAAATGGAACTGTTGCTGGTGATAATTATTTAGAAATGTTACGCAACTATGTCATTAATAGGCTTCAATTACTGTATGGTGGAGTGCAATTTTAATGAAATATTCTTCCAACATGGTGGGAATTTACCGAATTTATTGACACAATCTCCGAAATATCCTCGATATGTTTCATAGACAGAGTAATTGAGATAAGATTAGACAGCTGCTACCTGGCTGGGATGGAGGAAGGGTCGCCTCATCCGTTGTCTCCGCCTAGTGGTCAGTGTTCTGAGGTTCACATCTTCAGTTGACAAGGATCAGTAGGGTTTGACAGTTCTAGAGGTTAACCGTTGAGCGGCACATTTTTCTGCTTCATTCTTTCACGCCCTTTACTCTTATACATGTTGCTAACTGACTCTGCCTAAAGGTTTATTACGTTTGTCGGTGGTACATCGGCCATCATTCTCAGGTTTATGATAGTATTACACCTTAATACACGACAAAACATGTTCCAATAAAACTTTTCAGAAAAGCAAACAATATCTGTCTTAAACTTTGAATGAATGTTATTTTTTTAAATCTTCAAAAGTAAATTTTAGAAACTAAAATAAGGTGACAAACATGTCAATTTCCAACCTAACCTATCTTACTATGGGCTATCTTAAAAATGTCTTTCAGCAGAAAAAATATGATGCTCAGCGGAAAGCCCCTAGACATGCCAAATCCTTCCGACCCTTGTTAACTGAAGATGAGACCCTCAGGCCACTGGCCGCTCGGCGGAAGACACTCTACTCATAAACACAGGGGATTACACCCGACCCTTGGCGGCCAGCGTGATTCACCCTACTAAACTCATCTTATTAAAAAAATATATTTTTTTTACTGTTCAATTTAAAAAAACAATTTTTTTTTTTTATTATGAACAAATTTTTAAGAAAAAGTATATCAAACAAGAACTAATTTCAAACAATCGTTGTTTTTTACTTGCCTACTAAGGAGATGATTACACTGCTGTTTTCAGCCTCATAAACTGTAGTATTAGTCATAGTCCAAACTCAAGTCCACATTATGTCCCATTCCTGAGTCATACATCCAAATGTGAATGGAAGAATAGAAAAGACATTACTTATTAAAGAATAAATAGTACGAAATTATATATAGACATCTTATTTCCAATGGACTAGTCTCAATGGAAAATCAGTTACTATATTTGTAAATTAGTGTGTATTTTCCTTCGTAATGTGTAGTCTAACATATCGTTCTTGGTTTTTTAAGTGTTAATTTCTTAAAGGATTTCATAGTTATAATAATTAATCCATCCAAAAATCATCAAGTGCTACATCCGCAAGCAAGGACTATGGTAGCTTCAGCAATTGAGCAATTGAGGACTTTTATTTGTTGCAATGTTTCAGCATCAATATATTTGTATGTATATATTTTTATTTAGGATATGTCAGATAACATTTTCATCGTTTTTGTAATTATTCAACACGGTTTTATAAATCATGACAGAAACATTTGAACGTTCTTTCTTTACTATTTTACTTTTCTGTTATTCACATTATTTCCCCTTCATGTTTTACATTTGGCTTATTTGAAGTCGTTTTCAATCAGATTTTATGAACATTCACATTGTAGGAATTACAAATAATGTCTTTGTATCAAAAGAGTTTGCAGTTGGTAAGCCAATAATTAAACAGCGTGTCTGGGGCAGAACGTTTGCGAGTGTGCGCCCGTGAGAGAAAGCCATCTTCCTCCGTTTGACAAACTATAAATCACTTAATCTCACTTAATAGTCTCATATAGAGAGGGAGATGAGACTATTTGGGGGGGGGGAATACGTAGAATACAATCGTAAAACAAAGTTATTAGAAGTTGAAGTTGAAGTTAATTTAAAAAATGCTTTAACAATGTGTGACTGCACTGATTACAGAGAGAGAATAATTTGAATACTTAAATAAGGACTTGTACTGGATAGTCAGAAATAAAAATGTGTATAAGAAATGTGTGAAACTTATGAGACACCTGCTATACAGGGTGGTTCACGAAGTTTTACCTGCGCTTTCTGAGCTCTTTCTACAGGACAAAAGAAAGAAAAATCTTCGTATAAACATATGTCCTAAAACGCTTTGGTAACAAGTTACGATTAGCAAAAAACTAATCATGCGATAAATTCAGTCTTGTTGAAAGAGTAGTTTCTGAACTGTTTCTCCTGTAGTTTATGAGAAAATTGGGGTAAAACACAAATGCAAACGGAAAATATTATTTTTCATTTTACATAAAACACCAGTGTACGAAAAAATGACAAAAGTGAAACTGAAATAATTTTTGGTAGAAAATAACGGCGAATAGAAGTAAACATAACTAAAATAATAATAAAATCAAAATTAAAAAGTAGATGTGAAGGAAGAGATCCACAACAGTATTTAATGCTATTCATTACAGAGAACATTTGAAAGTTGTAAAAAAATTCTGACATTTTAATTACGTGGGAAATTTCTATTCCAAATTTGTCAACATTTAAAGAATGCTATGTGTTTAGAGTATTAATCTGACTGTGGTTTGTGAAATGATTTACTGTACAACTACGAAAAGGAAAGTTTACATTACCTTGACTAGTTGAGAGTTTATCCATTTAGTAAAAGTTTTCTTTTGCACATCCTCCCTCTCATCTGAAACATACACAACATCCATTATTATTATAACTTGACTTAGTATTATTATAAACAAAAAATAAAGAATTTTACTTCGAAACAAAATAACACTATCAGTAAATAATTCAGCGTCTTAAGTACGGAAAGAATTTTTACTTCCAGGTTACATAAATGTAGATGAAAGGAATCTTAATTTTGTAGAAATGCTACAATTTTTACCAATTTAAATAAATTTCCCTCCCCCTCTCCAAACAGTGCGTAGATAAGTTCGCATCACTGGAACAGCTATATTGTAATCAAATTTCCACACCTCAATTTGTTAAATAAAATCGTAATACAACAACGAATAGATATTAAATTCCCCTTATATAGAACCAATAACGGCTACAAAAGAGCAAACAGACAATAACAGCTTTGAATTAGAGAAATAAGGTGAAGCTATAAGAATGTATACAATACAATAGGTACTCGGCAAGCAACTGACGTCATAGTGCATGGTATTGTCTAACTACTATCAACAGAACTACGAATGCAATTATAAGCACATGTAGGACTTAAACTGTTTCAAATTGAAGAAGTAACGCTGCTACCAACTGCGACTTGATGCAGTGATTATGGGGGAAATGGTGAACTTTCGGGAAGCCTATCTTAGCCACAACAGGTCAGCGGATCTCTCGACTCTATAAAATAATATGTTATCATCTTTAACCCTGCCCACACCAGGGAAATAGCTTTGATGATTAATTTAGAAGCATTATCAATAATGGGACTTTTATCAAATTTACTACATATACATGAAGTTTATTTCTAACGGACATTTAGACCTTTGCACCGTAACGGCGTAGAACTATGGAATTGCTACAACTGGAGTTAATACTGGTTAACCGGCCAACGGGAAATCATCCAGAATGCAAAAATTTCGTCCCGATATTGTAATTATTATAAACCCGAACTAAAAATGTGGAACGTAGTTATTGCACATCCATCTTCCTCCAGGTCGTAGACGGGACTCCCCGAACGCCTGTGTTACAACATGGACTGGGTATGGTACGGACTAATTTCAGCCTTCGTGCGTGTCCGTGTACCTTCGTATGTCGGGTGATAACGTTCCATTAGATTAATGTGATTGCGTTACATAAAATCGAAAAATAAACAACACCCTAATGATTGAAATTCTAGGGAAAATGCATAAAACCTATGAAGGGAAAGCTTGGGTGTCACTGATAGCATTACAAGTTCTTTACACAAAAGAAAAGTAGACCTGATGGGAGTAAACTAACTGCAGAAGGATCTAGATCCAACTAAGTTCCACTTATATAGAATAAAGACTCTCTGTGTAAACTTTGTAGATTAAACAAAGAATACGTTGGCCACCTAATCTTTGCCTTTATAGTTCTTACTGGTAAGAATCTAAAGCTGTTTGGAATCTACTGGTAACCTTCGGTAATCTAGGAATTTATTTGTACTGTAGGTTATATACAGTCTTTGCAACATCCATCTCTTCTAATCTAATTTAAAAGCTAACTTACGTACCCAATTTTACCAAAATTTAATTCAAGCTACTGGAGCAAATATGTTGATTGTGAATTAAATTATATTTTAAGTACAACTCTCTTATTTTGTGTAGACTTAGGTAAATGTGTGCGACTTGTTTATATTTTTATTTCATTTATAAATAAGCTTATTCTCTTAAAAAAATAATAATAAATCATAAAATATATATATACTTTTTAAGGAAAATTACTTACATATTCTTTTCTTTTGAAGTTAGTGGAAAAAACGACCCGATGGTCCTTCACTTCGCCTCTATTTATTATTATTATTTATTTATAATTCCCTCTTTATTTGCATCACTGGATTTTAAAGCTGGTCAGAATGATATATTGAAAAGTCTTTCCTGAGAAAAAAGTTTACTTAGTACGCGTCTACAGACCTATACCAAACCATGTTAAAAAAAATTCATAGGTCTAGGCTTCTTGGATCCGGAGATTTCGTGATCAGTTAGTGTGTTTTGACTTATATATCGGACTCAAACCTGTATAAATCTTTATCGGTTCAGGGTTCATTATGTAGAGTAGAAAAGTTATTGATGTAACAATATCTTCTTTCGCGATATAAAACGATTCGAGATTGTTCGTATGAAATTGACCTAATGGACGGTTTGCAACAATCTAAAACGCGGTCTAATAAACCCTGTTAAACATCTACAAAAACATGCAAGAATGTAATTTAATTCTCATTTGGTCTCGTGGCTACGGTTATTTTCCAGGTTCAATTTCTATGGTAAAACAAAAAGTTGGAGATATGGATACTTACGATCGCTAGCGAATTCTGAATATGAAAAGTACAACTACGATGACGAGAACTTGATGTGCTACGAAAAAGTCAGATCTAGGAGGCGTAAGCCCTTCATGGACTGTTACGCAACAGGTTAACAGGCTAGGGCTACAAAGCCTTGAAAAATAGCGACAATTTATGTTAAGGAATAGTCTACTTATGACATAAGCGGAACCATTTCCGGCCGATTACACTAAAACTCAAGGGCAGCAGTAAACATGACTATTGTTTTATTATATTTCAGTAGTGTATTAGGGAATTTCATACATAGACATTCTAGGTATTACGTTCTCCCACGTTCAGGGGTTTAATTTGTGAGTACCGGCTTGGCAATCGCAAGATACTTAGCTGGACAGTTTTTATGTAGTCTTGAGTTAGATTCCTCTCATTACTTTTCTAACATATCTATTTTGAACCACTCTTATTGACTTTCGACTCAGGTATTATTAGAACATTCGAGTGCTAAGGATCTTTAATTTTATGCTCTTCTCTTTTTTATATAAGGCAATGATGACCGAGAGGTTTTTTGCATTTAAACAACAAGAAGAAATTACGTTCTCCATAGAAATTGCGACAACCAAGATTATGAAATGTTCACTGCTCCAATCTGTAATAGTAATTAGGTATATTGTTCATTGTATATTGTAGAACAAATCTATTTATACTGATGACAATAATGCGAAAGTAAAGATTGTGTAATCCATTAGTGGTAATTTAACCCTGCTCCAGTCATCAAATCACTATCTAAACTAAATACATTAACAAGTGTAGCGTGTAACACACATTGACTTGAGTCAACTGAAAGTAAAATGCTGGCAGAGTGGGTAGTAGTAGTGTTACCATGGAAACGGAGGCGTGATATCACTAGTGAGGGATGTCTTCCCCGCACTACACTTCACTCCATGTTGACATGTCATCTCTCCACAGTATAAAGTGAAGTTAGAACCTTAAACATTTTTAAACAGTATAAAAGTATGTAAACAAATAATGACATTTATTACCAGCTGTTTTGAAACTTCGCTATATTTTTGTATACAATGGCGTTTTATTCAATTTGTGTGTTTAAAAATGTATAATTTTAATTTAAAATAATTAAGTTTTGCTGTACAACTCTCCATCACTGTTTACAAAGCGCAGATGCTCGCGTGGGCGGCAATGCACAGCACGTTTCTCTCTGATGATGACTAAATTATAGGGTTTGACGAAGGAGTGCACAATTAGTGCGCGCAAGCTGAGGAATGATGTCATTCAATCTGTGGGCCAAGGTTAACCTTACCACTTGTTTACTGCTGCTATTCTGTGAGAATATCTCCTTGTTAGCGACTAGCAGTCAAGACCACAATGAATTCAACATTTTTACTTTCACACAAATAATATAATTAAAGCGTGTTATTTTCGAAAAAAGTTAATAATACAGAAAAAATATAAGTTGATGTGCGCTATTACCCAGCCCGATCACGCAAGGAAATCCTCTAAATGTAATGCCCAAAAGTAAGTTAAAGAAATGTTAAATTGTATTGGTTGATCAAGGGATATGTTTAAAACCGTTGTTAGAAACGTCGTAATTACGTATATAATTATTCTTGACGTCTTATCGTTGCATATTTCATGTATAGCCTGCCGGATCTCGTAACTACGTGTTCATGGTAAACAAAAGTTCGAAATTATATTTATAATAAACTTCTATAAGTGGGGTTCGTACATATGCAGAATTTGAAATATGAAATTTTGTATCTAACTTACTGTGTTATAAGTTGAATAATGCACGAGATATGACCAAAAACTCTTTTTAAACGGCCGCCATTTTGGTATTTTTTAATTCGATTTTTCTGAATTTCAGTATTGTTCTATATGAGCAGACTATAGTCCCCAGTACCACGTTTCATCATCCTATCTTACATTTTATGGGCGCTATCGTGCTTACGTACAGACGACGACGGAAGGACGGCGGCGTGTCGAAAACCACTTTAAAGTTTTTAAGGTTTCTAGAGGTCGTGAAACGTGAAGATCAGTCAAAAAAACCGAGGCCGAACTATTTTGTGATTATCAAACTTGCCCAGTTTATGTAAGTAAAAACTTCCTCTATTATGAGGAGGGTAAACAGTTCTGCGTGGATATCCAAGAACTTGACTTTTCTTACACAGTTTGGGTTTAAAATGGTGATTCTTTCTTTTATTCAAACACATGCCTAAGTCGAAGAGACTACTAAAGGAACGCTACAATGTCCAGGTTTTGTTGAGGGATAAACCGAGTACGTGCTATAGGTACGAAATGAAGAATTTCCACAGTCTCCACCATGTGAAGGGATGAGGTGGAATGGGGGAAAGTTTTATGGATTTGCCCACCTTTAGGTTTATCTGAACGATAACTAAATAAACTGAGGTAAAATCTGAATTCAATAAAAGTTTTATAAATGTTTTTAACGGAAGTTTATATATGTTAATAACAATATGAAAGCAGTAATTCTCATCATTAGTTAATATCCCTCTTAGGATGTTACAGAAACGTACATAAAGTTTTATTGAACTTTCTAACGTTAATTGTTCTTAGTATTTTATTTGTGGTTTGGGGATTTCTTCTTTCATATCGTTATTACCATAAGGCTCATTGGATGTTGCACAAATTTACTAACATCCAAATTATTTGGTTACACTAAGAATATATCAGGTCACATAGCTAGTAACCACATTATTATCTGCTACTGGTAAATGTTAGATTAGGTTTAGTGAGGGTGCATTAGGGAGATAAAGGAGGGTTACAAATAGGGTTGTAAGAAAGAAGGGGAGATTTGTGTTAAAGGAACGTCTGACCGAATCGAACCTATGTATTCGCCGAGCTAACCAACAATTATTTAATACCAGACAAGAAAGTTGTTTATGTAGAAAATTTCAAAATGTTTTTAACTAATATTATTGATCAGGTTTATTAAATTAATGTAATTTTCTGGTACCAAACAACTACAGCAATCTGTCCTATGCATCTCTACGGAATTTTATTTCATCACCTCCATTTCGACGTCGAAATAGGGTTAACCTCCACAGGTGTATTTGTTTAAGCCATCCATTTGTCTCCTTCTCTCATCATATGACTAAACCATTTCAAACTTTTATTTTCTATCACAGTCCCCTCAATATTTTCGTATATCTACTTTCTTGATTCGTTGTGTATTTCAGTCTGGAAATTCCTACACTCTGAAACAATTCATCTCCACGGCGAATGTTTTCCCCTTGAAATGTTCATTCATATTCATATTTCTCTTTTGAAACTCAACAAACACTTTAACAGTACATTTATTGGTATCCCTCTTGTAGTCTTGGGTTAAATCCCTCTCTTTCATCTTTTCTGTCAGTTCTCTCTTGATCAATTCTTGTTCTTTTCTGTTCATGGCGCTATTTTCTTCCATTTTTTGACAGAGAGATTTTTCGCTTTAAATGTCAAGCAATAATCCAAATCTGCTTACGCTGAATTGTAAAATGATAAAATTTTCTTGCTCTGATCATGCTTTCCATATTATGGATTTGCCAAATAGTACACGACGTTTCGAGAGTACGAATCAACCTAAATTATCAAGTGATAAACCTAAAACATGAGAAAAGTTAAAAACACCAACATAACTTAATCGTTTAAGGCCAAATCTAAATGTATTTAAGTTTCCATCATGACCCTAAGTTATTAAACTATGTTAACTCTTTTCACATTTCACTTGACAACGGTAGTTGATTAATTTTTATACACTTGTCAACTTAAACTATATAAACAGTGCATCAATATCAAATAACTTTAAAACCAGAATGCTTTTCGTGATCATAAAAGTTTTTAATAATGTTAAATAACATACAAATTTGGTATTTTATTATTTTTATTTATTTCGATAAACTTATATATAATATATATTAGGCCTTATATATATATATATATATATATATATATATATATATATAATAACCACAGACTCCTCGCCTGACTGTGGGGACAAGTTCAATCAGACAGCAAAATACAACAATGTATCATAATAACAATACAATTAGCAATAATAATACTATCAAAAGCAATTAATAAAGCAGTAATAAATACATATGCACATACCTAGCTGTTGTCATTAATCACAAAAAGAGCGAGAAAGGGAGTAAAAATTTTTAATAAAAAATGAGAATTTCAAACATTAACCAAACATGTAAACTTAAGACAAATTTAGGCCAATTTAAATAATTTTAGACGCCTTCAGAATATCCAAAAAATATCCAACAATAAAGATAATGGAAAAGGTAAAGGATGTAAACCTAAGTGACTCCACAGCTTTGTCTCAGATTCAAACAACACTCGCCAACTTTTCGTTTGAAAACGACGCCACTGCCACTTTCCTCCTTTATCATGTCTGTAGGTACATTGTGATAAAGCATATGTGAAATATAAAAGGAATTGTGAATTAATCTAAGTTTAAAATATGCCATCTTTGTTTAGTTTCTGTAGTGTAATGAGGTTGGAGTTCTGTAGTGATTTGATTATTTTATTTCGGTCGTAGATGAATATATTACCAAAGTTGTTTACGATATATTAAATGATATTAAACGTGTAGGGTATCGCGGCTTTAGGGTGGAAGAGAAAAGGCCGCCCCACGATTTTGGATCCCAATGAAATATCTGCAAAATGTCCGAGTCAATAGTGATTTCTCAGGAACTGTTTCAAATAGATGACCTCATAACTATATTGTCCTGTTCAATAGCGGCTACACCACCTACGAGTATTGTACCGCTCTCCACTCGCAAAAGGTTAGCGAGATCCACGGTCGGGTCGACCAGTGACAGACGCGACTCAGCTAATACAGTACGCACTTTATACAAACATTACTTTCATATTTATAAGTGTCATTAAATTGTTTGTAACTTTCCGCTGACAAATAAATCCAAACACTCTCTACCTACCAACTATTTGACGTAATTTATATCTACTGCAAAACCAATTTATCAGAAAATGATGTAGAAAAATCTAAAATTTCTACTGTATAAAAATACTGTTGCTGAAATCTGAAGATTTTTTTATGTGACACTGCTAAAATTACTCACTAATGCATTGAATTTGATAAAATTGCTTGAACTATTTCTTGAATATTTAATACAACTACTTCAGTAAGTTAAGATTGTTACAATAACATTTTATCTAGAACTTTACTTTCATTTAAAAAATGAAGAAGAATCACTAAAGAACGGAGATACTAAAATTGCTTTCTTTTAAACATAGCAATAAAGTATGCCATATGGATAATAAAATAGTAAATTTTACAGCTACACAACAAGAGCTGGCGTATATAAAACCATTCTTAGAAGAAAGCGGGAGAATAAAATTGGTGATTTCGTCGTTAATTGTTTAAATATATATATATATATATATATATATATATATATATATATCGTCACATGCTTGTGGAAAACTTTGAATAAACTCTGCTTGAGAAGCAACTTATTGTAAGCTATTTGAACGGATACAAGTCGTGTTTGGTATCATTTTACATCAGAATTTAATACAAACTCTTTATATTACTTTACATTAAATCTGTTTTATTGTATATCTCTAAAAATAAGCAACCTATTTACTCCAATTACGCCATTAGGAATTCGGTTAAAATTGGTATTAATACTACACGATTACCAAATAAAATATCGAAATTAACTGCACATTATGTTGCACAGATACTGTACCACAGTGTACAAGGAATCGCTTTATATTGGCTCATACGTGAATCACTTGACGCAATGGCAATAAGATTAAATTTTTGGCAAAAACTATTTTTAGTTTGATTAGTAATTCGATTGTGAATAAGTGTATGAGAAAGTCTGTGGAATATTTTTGATTATTATTTTACTGATATTTTGGGAAGATGGTGACCATCCTTAGAGGATAAAAATTAGTAGAACCATTTAACTGAAAAAAAATTTTTTTTGTTTTTTTTACAGCAGGGATATTCCCCAAACCTCAACATCGATCCCCTTTTCGTGGATCCCATCAAAATCATGTTCTTCTATATAAAAAGTAAAACGGTAAAAGAAAGTGTTCACAATAAATACGTAAACATCGTTAACGTGTATCAATATGAAACTGCAAATCAGTTAAACCTCAGCAGGAATCTTTAAGTACATGCAAATCCTTGAACAGCTGACTAATAGTGTACCACGTGACACAAAATGTCTTATCAGCCTATGACGTAATCAGTCAGATCAAACAAAGTTGCAGAACTTATATTTACTTTCAAAGACTCTATTCTAATCGATTTGTGTTGTTAAATGCAACAATAACAGCTGATTTTACTTTCACACAATTGTTACAGTTATGTAAAAAAAAAACAATGTTTAGTTTTTCGCGTATATGAGACTATAAAAAGTCAAAAGTAACTTTTGAAATAATGCCTTTTCTGGTTTTTAAATTTATTATTGATATACTTATGTGACGGATATTTATTCTATATAAAAACTAATACACAACGTTTCAAGAGTCAACTTTGGTTATCAAGTGAAACGCCCAGAACAAAACAAAAAAGTTTAACCCCGAGTTATTTTCTTCTGTAACTAGTTTTAATTTAAAGGGCATACTTATAGCATTGAATTTATAACTGACAAGAAGTCCTATAGCAAACGAAAACATGTGAGTTGAACATTTGTAGTTTTGTGGGTTTAGGTTCAGAATGCGCTAGTGTGGGATGAATATGTAATAAAGCATGCTGCCTTCGAAGTTCCCAATTAGATGGCAGGACTTAATCCTATAATTTCTGAGTTTGTAAGGAATTAAGCTAGTATTAAGGATTAGGTTATATAGTTTTGAATTATTAAAAATGTAAAAATGGTGGGTATTTTAAACAGTGTTTTGTTCATATCTCGTGAGTTAAACAACTTATAAAACACTAAATTAAATACAAATATGCAGATTGTAGTGGTACCAAACCAACATCTCTACGACGACAAATCGAGAAGTTATTATAAAAATATATAATTTCGAATCCTGAGCTCTCACTAAAATGTTATTTTTATATAGTTACGCGATCCGGCAGGGCGGAGTAAATGGGGGCTTAGATACAAGCGAAGCGAGTGGAGACAGTTAATATATACATAATTACGAAGCCCGTTATAGCCTAGACTGCATCAAGAAAATAGTGATAGGCCCTATTACAAGGTTCAGAAAACCTGAGTAACAACTGTGTTAAACAACTTTACTCTACTCAATACCAAGAACATTACATTGTATGATGGGCTCAGCAAGTTGTTTTTAAAGAAGAATTAATAGTTTCAAAAAGTGTAAAAATCTAACATTGTTTGGTTTACCACTAAAAGATTCCAACCCCTACCATTGGAGAGTGTGTAATTAGCCTCTGGACACTCTAAGTGTTTTCCATTATGCTGACAAGTATTAAGAAGGCAATTCCCTACTCTGCGATATGTATTGTTTTTCAGCTATTAGTAGTAAATGACTGAATCCATTACTCTCGTGTACAGAGTAGTTTGAACGTTACGTGCAACAATAGAAATATACAGGGTGAGTCATAATAACCGTGTAATATTTCAAGAAAGAGTTCTGGCCGATAAAATTCTTATAAACATATGCTCCAAAACGCTTCCTTCTATAATTCTGTTTGTAATTTATAATTTGGAAATAAATTAGAGAGATTTAGTACTCATTTTATATGTGTATTCTTTTTAAAATATATCAAAAATCAAGACTTTATATTGTCGATTTTCACGGTTAATTTAACAAAACCCTACAATAAATTGTAAACTGTAACTAAAGCAATTCAAAATTTGACGATTTGAAATGTTCAAGTAAAATATTGGTGGTTTTAGAAACAATGTACAAGAGATAAAGTTTGTTTTCTTCTAAACGTTGATGTAATATCTTTAAAACTTGTAGGATAATCGAAATATATGTAATAATCGAAAAATATATTCTTGGTAATAATGTCTCGAACAAGGCTTTAATATTTTGTATGAAATTTATACGAGTATTGGTTTATACCACCTGAGGATGGTAGCTATGTTACCGAAAGGGTTTATTAAACTTTCTAACATTAATTGTGTTAGTGTTTTGGGGATTACTTCTTTCATATTGCTATTACCCTAAGGGTCATTGGATATTGTATCTATAGAATGTCAAGACAAAGTATGAAATATGCTGGATTTAATACTTTGTCTGCCAACTTTTGGCGACTTTAATGCCAAAACATTGTATGCAATGGCTAATTTAACTCATTGCCGGTAACATATATAAATAATGAATAAATACCAGCAGGCCTCAAGGCGAGAAAATTGAAATTACTTTATGATTTGTTTATTTATGTTGAAAATTCCAAACCGTTGAGAGCGTGGGAAACTAGCGTGTTCTAGACAATTACCAAGAATTAGTTATCTTTTATGTAACAAAAACAAAGATAAATTACCGTTAATACTCTGCAAAACCTACCTCCATCTTGAATTACATGTCCTTACACGTGAACACGTGATTCGAATAAAAAAGAAAAATTATATACGACATGTCATTTTGGAGGTTAGGGAGATGCAAAATTTGGTGATTTTTTAATTTTTTTATTGTGATAACAGATCTTGAAAATCTTAAAATTATAAAAAATACCATCACATCGGAATTTCGTTATCTATAAAACGATAGTCTATTACTTTCAACAAGTTTAGGTAACGTTTGGCTAAAAAATCTCGTTGATAGGCAAAGAATGTAGACGCGGAGGTTTGCAAGTTAGGTGAGAGAGTTCACGCTAGTAAGATGGAATTTTTGTTTACTTTAACACGAGTTAAAAAAGAGCAACATATTTTATTTTAAACTTCATGTAAAACTTTTGTTTTTCGAACTATTACCCTCCAAAATCTGAAATCTACGTCATTTTAAAACAGTTTTTCATCAAAGTCGCCACCCATTGTAAAGTTTATTGAAAAAACTGTACAAATTGAATTAATAATTATTAATAGTTTAATAATTTGTTTGGACAGCAATGCACTCTAGTGTTTACATCAATAACTATCAGATCAAAACAAAAGGAGGGTAATTTAAAATCTATTGGAAGATTACAAACAAGATTATCTTAATGTTAATTTTGACCCATCCTGTATAATTGTTTGTACGGGTGTTAACCATCATGATACAAATCCGTGTGGAAAATTTCAACTCCATATCAACTTCAGTTCTTTAGAAATTGCATTTTTAAATAAAAAACAAACAAATAAACATCATAGGAAACCTTTCCAAGGGCGAGTTATTTGGAACATTTTGTTTATTTAAATCTAATAAACATCGCCCAATAGTTGCTACATCTCACGAAATCATTCTGTATATATAAGGCACAGTGCACACGTTGTAGAATGTTTACATACCGAATCAATGTACAATAAAAATTGTGCATACAGTAATCGGGAAACAAAGAACCTACAACAACCGAAAAACAAATGTTGTTTTAATAATCTAAACTTAACTGAATGAAATTAATGAATGATAAACAAAAATTAAATTAAAAAAACCATCTTTTTACAATTCATTACACTTGGTCTAGGCCTAATTAAGGGGTTAATATAAATATAAGTAAAAATAATTAAAATTAGCAATGGAATAAGCAAGACGACAAAAAAAATGGAAATAAGAAATAAAAAATAATTGGAAGTTGGACGACTTGTAAATTGAGAACTGTACAAGAATATTACTGTATATTAACGGCTTATTTTGGTTGGTATAAGAATCGATCAAATTGAAAAATTATACAAAACCTTCAAACTGTGGAATACGTGGCCTTCATTATGGTTCACTTGTCTCCAACAAGAATAAAGATCGTGTCAAGAAAATATTTTTAAAACAAACACATCACCTATACAATCCTACTTCTAAAGTAGGCCAATATTTAGAATATTGTTTTAGTTATATCAAGCCTTTCTAAAGTAAGTTGTAACTTTAAATGGTTTTAGTTTCGTTATTTGTTGCCCAATCCCCGAGAAAAACTCAATATTGTATGCAGATATAATGGAATTTATTAAAACATCAGCTGTTATTTTCATTTGTTGCCATAGCAACGAGTTTTCTTATTGTTGACTAATTTCAAACACAGTAATCTAGTACGTGGTAAACGTTCAGTAGTTTACAATTAATTAATTGATTTTTTGTTTATTCCATCATGACTTTACCTTGACAAACACGCATCGCATTGATTCAGAGTTATGAATGTGAACGGAGTATATCAGCCGGATATATCAAATAAGACCTTTAAAAGTCTTTTGGAGCAGAGGTATAACTTGGTCTCAACACGTGTAGATTGCTGCAGCTCGGACTTGCAATAGTCAGATAGTCTAGATCGACCCCATTATTGAGAGTTCTCCAACAACATTTGTTGCCATAGCAACGAGTTTTCTCATTGTTGACTAATTTCAAACACAGTAATCTAGTACGTGGTAAACGTTCAGTAGTTTACACATAATTGATTTTTTGTTTATTCCATCATGACTTTACCTTGACAAACACGCATCGCATTGATTCAGAGTTATGAATGTGAACGGAGTATATCAGCCGGATATATCAAATAAGACCTTTAGAAATCTTTTGGGGCAGAGGTATAACTTGGTCTCAACACGTGTAAATTGCTGCAGCTCGAACTTGCAACAGTCAGATTGTCTAGATCTGGGGTGTCCAACTTACAAAGCCTCAAGGGCCAAAATTAAACATTGAAAGTGGTTGCGGGTCATATATAGGGTTTCCAGACTAATTCAATTTTTTTTTCTTTTAATTTTTCTATTAATTTTTAATTCTATTAATATTAATTTCTTAATTAAATTACAAATCAGCATATTTGGTATAAGTATATTTATATTACATTATAAAATCTCATTCAAAAGGAGGACGTTTCAAAGTAGTTTTCTGATTGTTTTTTATCTAATAAGCTCTCGCGGGCCGCACAAAACGTTTCCGCGGGCCGCCAGTTGGACAACCCTGGTCTAGATCGACCCCATTATTGAGAGTTCTCCACCAACTCTCACAATCCTTAGCAACAATAGTTTCAGATGCCCAAAAGTCTAGCTTCGCTACGCCCACTACCCTTCATCTTTCTTCAGCCTTCCTCTTTTGGTATCAGGGTTCTTTTAGAAATATCACACTCAATACATAACCCGCCCATCGCAGTCTTACTAGTCGAATGTACTTAACAACATCAGACACCCTACTCACCCGTGCGAGGTTGCGTTTGTGATGTATATTAAAGCAATTCTCTCAATCAAAGACGAGTAGCTTTTGCTCCATCGACCTGTAAATGGGTTCATGTTTCAATTCCATAAATGATAACAAATCATATTAATACTTTGTATAGATCTGCGCTTCAGAAACCTATAACTCCAACTATACTACCCCAACAAACCACTGATTACCTCATTTTCCATCGTTATTACTAATCCCAGATATTTGAAAACACTAAATTTTTCAAACTAGTTTTACCCAAAGAAGATGCCTCCATATCGTTCATCTTTCATCGTATATTTTGTCCTTAATTTATTCACCGGACGATCAGTTTTTCTCACTGCCAAGTCAGAAAAGATAAACGTCTCAGTGATATCTGAAGTGATCTACCAATGATGCATAGGCCCTAGATTTTGGTAGGGCGGAATTTGTATGATTTTATATAATATACAGTGCCCCTCATTTGGAAATGTCTAATGGTATTTTCCACTAAGTACACAAGGGATAAAGTTCCCTGCTTTATCCCTCGAATACTCTTCAATTCGTCAGTCCTCCATTTGGTCTCCTCGTGTCATAATCTCGTTCTAAACGATCAAAATTGAAATTATAATGACAGAAACCTCATTTTAGATTTTTGTCTATTAC
Organism: Aphrophora alni; assembly: GCA_963513935.1. Taxonomy (NCBI): domain Eukaryota; kingdom Metazoa; phylum Arthropoda; class Insecta; order Hemiptera; family Aphrophoridae; genus Aphrophora; species Aphrophora alni. Next base: position 96,127,904 of record OY740769.1, on the reverse strand, counting down.
TACTGGACATTTTCTCATAGATTTCTATTATTTGTGCTAGAATCTACATAATTAGTTTCACTACAATCTTCTCCCAATCCTAGTATTGATTATTATTTATAGTTGTTGACGCGTTTCTACTTAGGTACTGGATTTGTCCTCTACATATATACAGCGTTGCCACGCACCCTACCACCAGGCTCCTCCCGTTTTATTTATACTTGCAATATGGCAAACTGTTTTGAATTATTAATCGTCTTAATTCACAAGAATTTCATCGAAATCCTAACCTGTACCTTTAAAGAAATGGTGAAAAACAAGTTTAATTTAAGATCTAAATTAAAAGCTTCTTATACGAGTTATTTTCTGAAATAATACATACGAGACAGACATTTTCTGTAATATTTGTACACAAATTCTCTACATTAGTTTTTCTTATTTCTAAATTACTATTTGTAGTAAACAATCAAATTAAATCTATATAAACAGACTGTGGAATCAAATACATTAAGTCTTGTCATTTGAACTCAATCCTAACCGAAGATAGATATCAAAATATAAACCAGTAACCAAAACCATGTGATGCGGATTCGACCCACTGAACTGAAACTGGAAGGCATCTGGTTGATTGGGCAACTCGATATTTGGGCCACAACGGGTTTTGTTGGAAGATCGCATATCATCTCGGTTTGTTATAGTCAGTTTGGTTAAGATTATTTGAACTGTTTTTTAGAGAATTTGTAATATCCATCAATCTTATTCACAGGTTTAACATTTTTGGCTCTATATATTTATATGTTTGTCCCACGTTTATAAAACGCAATTTTATTCCGTATTTGCTCAAAATTTCAGCCTAAAAACATCTTGAGCAGCAAATAAAAATTATTTAAGTTAGCTTGTTGTTTTTTAAATTTATACAACTTTTTAATATATTTTTAATAACTTTTTCTTTAAAATTTGGACTATTTCTGAAGTTTCATTAGGATATAATAAAAGAACAATAATGTCCGTCTATATGACTTTTTTAATAATAAAGTAGTTACTTACTTTATAATCATATGACGCGTTTCGGAACTCGTTCCATCTTCAGAATATCGCTCTGCTGAGGTCGTTAAAACATTAAAATAAATTATTACACAACATATACACGTACACGCGCACATTAACACAGACAATATCAACGCGTGTGCGTGCACACCATCGAATACGTTTAATATACTCTGAAGATGGAACGAGTTCCGAAACGCGTCATATGATTATAAAGTAAGTAACTACTTTATTATTAAAAAAGTCACATAGACGGACATTATTGTTCTTTTATTATATAAAAAAAGAGTGACTTGGATACAAACACAATGAGTTTTTCATTAGGATGATTTTCATTTTTTTTAAATATCATAACATTTAGGTTATATAGTTCCATCAAAAATTCAAAGTTCTCTAGAAAAAAATAACATAAACTGACTCTAATTAAGAGCAACTATTTGTAGAGTTCCACAAAACTGACTTTTATGAATTGTATGAAACTTAATAATTTATAGTTTCTTTAAAAATATGAAATCAGTACGTATTACTATATTTAAACACATTAAGTTTTAAAATATCAAGTTTTGACTTTGTGAGATTTATATTTACTCTAAAAACTCTACAAATAAAAAATTAACAAGTCATTATATAGAGGAAAATCATTACGGTTATCAACGCCTTAGAAAAGTATAAATACAAATAAGACAAAAAACTGATATAGAGTCCCAACATCACCAGAATCGATTTTGGTGGTACAACAAACACCTCCTACAAACACCTCTCATAAATACACAGTTTTGAAATCTTTGGTAAAATAGAAATTCGTTTGACAAACAAACGACAGTACCTATAGGTGTTCAAATTTCACAAAAACTACCGCTTTTCACAAGCCTTCCTACGGTATAAACGAATTGTTAATTAACTTTCTCGTTGATAAGAATTATTGCGTCCAGAAAGTCAAAAGTCGTGATTAAATATGAAGTTATTTTATATTTAAGTTCTCTAATTGACACTCAACAGTGATCAATTATAATATTTGTACAGTTAATTGTTTATAAAGTGATACTCAGCAATGAAAGTAGGTTGGTAATAACTTTCTACAAAAGAAAGAAAATGTCAGAATTAACCATTATACTAATCTGGTCAAACAAGCAAGCAAGTATAGGACTGAAATGTAAATACAGTATTGGATTTACATGTTTATTATTCCAAACAACTAATATCTAGGAAACGAAGCGAGATAGGAAGGAGTTTACTATGGTAACATATGAAGTGTACTATCCCCTATATTTTATGACAGATTGTTCACCAATCACCTTGTATATAGTCAAAACTATCTGCCAGGTTCCTTCTGAAAAGTAAAATAATTCTAAAATCTAAAAACAATCTTAACAAAAATCAATACGTCGTTAAAAAATTCTTTGAGAATTCATCATATTTTACTATTAAAATAACAAAATTTTACTATTAATATAACAGCCGAAAATTTACCAAACACCCCATTTTAAATACATAGTACATACTGTTTACTATACAAGTTATTTGTACTTTTTTGTAATTTGTAATTTTTTTTCCCCAAAAAAACATAACATTCGTTTTGATATTGTTATTAATTTTTAGGTTAAGTTGACACCAGTGTTCTAAACACGTGTCAAACAATCATGTGAGTGTTTCATTGGTGTTAATCAGTTGTTTTTAATTTCAGTGCATCATATGGACATTATTTTCACGTAATGTATAGAAAGTATTCTGAAGACAAATCAAAATTGACTATACACAGAGTGCTTCAAAAAGATTTTAATAAATAATTTCCAAATTCCAACAGTATTTAAATACACATAATATATCAACAATGTCTTACAACTGTTTACAAATCAGCTGCAGAACCAAATATAAAATAAAGTAGGGCAGCCAACTAAAATGATTAAGTAATTAATTTTCCATATAACTTTATATCAATATATTGTTTTTAAAACGAATGAAGACGGCTGCTACCTGGCGAAACCCTCTCTCACGCACGCACACTCACAGACGTTCTGTCCTAGACAAGCTGTCTAATGACTCACTCACTGCAAGCTCTTTTCATATAAAGTCAACTTTTTTTTTTAAGGCTTCTTAATTAATTGTTAAGTAAAACCTAAAATATTCATAAAATTTGATTGAAAACGACTCCAAACCATTGTTAAAACATTAGGGAGAAATAATGTGAATAAAAGAAAAGTAGAATAGTAAAGAAAGAATCTTTTAATATTTGTCATATGATTGATAAAATCGTATTGCATAATTACATAAACGACGAAAATGATATCTGACATGTCGTGACTTTATATATATATATATATATATATATATATATATATATACAGTATATAACATTATTATGTACAAACATTCCAAAAAAGCAAGCACTAAAAACTACACCCGGCTTGTTTTTTGTAACTGAAACCTCGTGCGAAGTAGCGATTCAGTCAGAAAAAACATCAACATAATCCCCTATTAGCATTGTGACATATTAAAAGAACATAAGTAACATAAAATATTGGTATGATTTAGAAAAACAATGGACAGATTCAACTGAATACAAATAAACGTAATCCTTTAAACTACACAAAAATCAAGCTACAGTATATAGGCAACATAATAATTATAATCTTTTTAGACTAATAGACCTAACAGTCAAACAAATAAATGGTAGTCTACAATAAATTTAACTAAATTCCGTTTCGCCGTGAAGTTTTAAATTAGAAAAAAAAAACACATGTTATCCAAAGAAAAATTCCATAGTCGTCAAGAATTTGGAGTATCTAAAAATCGGTTAAAACGTTTTCGATCAAATTTTGATCAATCCAAATCAATGTGACAAACTGAGTAAAAAAAATAAATTCGTAAATAAAATTGAAAATTCCACTTTCTTACTTTTTTTAAAATTAAATTATAATTAATTTTTTTACACGTTTAGCACATTATACTCATACAATTTTTACATTTTACTTATCGAAACCACTTGCCCCTAATTTGAGATATCTGAAATTTGTATGACTTTCTATACAGTTAATTTTCCCCGACGTTATTTCCATGACTAATAGGAATTACGCAGAAGCCTGGTTGTTGGCGGGTTTTCTAATCCCCCGTCTTCATTAGTCTAACGAACATCAAATAAAATCATTGATAAAAAATCGTTTAAACAGTTCTTGTCACCTTTGAACTCATTAGCGTTATTAATCGATATTTCGCCCTCAGAGGGTCACTATATTGAGTAAGGGCGTGGCAATCCCGAGCTACATGTTTTTTTGTAGTCTTACGTTAAATAAATCACATTCATCATTGGATTCTTGGAGGTTACATTTCAACAAAAAAAAATTTTAAACTATTCAGATAAAATAGAAAATGTTGAGTTCGTCTTTACCCACAAATATAAACTTTGGTTGATATTTGCATGTAAGGAATGTGTATTGTTTACGCACAATCAATTTACTTTAAATAGTACGGAATGCACAACAGGTTTTATTACGAAAAATGATAACGTCAAACTATAGTACAAAACTGACAGGGCTTAAATGAGCTCATAAATCATTAGATAATAGCATACTGCACGAAAAAGCAGCCCAGCTGGATATGTCGAGCACCTTACACTTGAATACATTATGCTAATAAGTCCTTGTACAGTCAGCCTATATTTCATTTGCATACAGGACAGAGTGTACATGGATTTTCCAAAATAACACTAATGGAGCTCTTCAAGATCAAAGTTTATAAGTCATGATGATGAAACGACGTTATAGTTGTACGGCTTTGTGGTTTTATGACCGGTCAAACTTGAAATATGATCGGCAACATCACTTTCAATTAATTACTTTAAAAAGATGTTAAATTTTAACTCGCTGTTTTAAGTTGTTTCTCCTGATAAAGAGTAAAATATCTTATAGGGTGGTTTGGAATTTGGGGTTGATTTGAACATTATAATTATATTCCAATGAAAAATAATATGTATGTAAATATTGTGGATCGCAGAGATCGATTTTGATATCGGTTTATCCTACCAGTCTTCCACTAGGTCAGGGTGTCTGTATCAGTTGCTACACCTGGATATAGAGGCGGGGTTTCGCTTTATTTAACCCCTATGATCCAGTTTAATCTCATATAATAGTCTAAACACTTTAAAATGGAGTTACCTACCTCTCCCGATTTTTATATACTATGTCGACACAACAATAATAATACCAGTGTTGTGTCTATTAGTGTATAAGAAAAGAAGGAACCCTTCGGTTACCGGGTATTTCAAAAGTAAGTTAAAACTTTAAATTATTATAATTTTCATAATATAATACATAAATTTCTTTGGAACTAAACGTGATTTATTTTTAAAAAACTAAAAATTAAACCAAATTCTTCCTTGTTAGGGATATTAAGATAGGTGTTTCGAGTGACCGAAATTCTCTTCCTGGAGAAGCAGTAGTCTTTCCTCGATGGTATGCTTGCCATTTCTTTAACTATTCAGTGTTATTTGACAAAACATTTTTTTTCATTTGAGACTTTATCAATTGCAATTTCATCTCTCACTATTGAAGGTCTTCCTGGCCTCTTGATATTTTCAACGGTCCCGGTTATATACGACTACACTGGAAGGTCCTTCAGACTGTTGCCAGTACAAAACTTTCTTAACCCGGCTGATAAACTCATTTCACATTCATAATAACGCTGAATCAATACAATGTGGGTTTTTTTAAAGGTAAAGTCATGATCGATTAAAGAAACATATTTAATTAATTATAAACTACTACAAGTTTACCACCTACTAGATTCCTGTCATTGAAATTAGTCAACAAGAGAAAACTCGTTGCTATGGCAACAAATGAAAATAACAGCTGATGTTTTAATAAATTCCATTATATCTGCATACAATACTGAGTGTTTCTAGGGGATTGGACAATAAATAATGAAACTAAAACCATTTAAAGTTACAACTTACTATAGAAAGGCTTGATATAACTAAAACAATATTCTAAATAAGTAGGATTGTATAGGTGATGTGTTTATTCTTGTTGGAGACAAGTGAACCATAATGAAGTAAAAATAAGTTAATGAAGTAAATATAAAAGGGATTTTGAATTTGCTGCAACGCACATTGTAATCCAAAATAACCCGAAAGTTTGAAAAGAAAATATTAAGTATTCTTGATAAAGTTTTTTAAAACGCCAATAATCTTGACCAACTCTTGTTCTTTACCGATACTGACGCTATTCAAATATTTGAGAGTTAGAGATGTTTTTGTTTATTTTGTTTTTATAAGGCGATGATGACCGAAGGATTTTTCGCCTTCAAGCAAGAAGAAACAATATATTTGGGAGCATACCGGGTGATTCACGAAGATATGCAGAAACTTCGGGAGTTCATTCTACATGTAAAAGTAAATAAAAAAAGTTATATAAACATAGGTCCGGAAATGCTTAGTTAGCGAGTTACGGCTAGCGGAAGATTTCGCCCACAATTTTGTACCCTAGGTTAAATAAGGGCCTCCTGGAATTCTGGGATGGTAAATTAAAAGGCAAATTCAATTGTTTCTTATGGTTTTCACCTGACAAATTGAATAAAACAGGTCCCAAAACTGTAAATTAAGTACTTTTTGGGAAGGGGGAAAGAAAAAAAACTGTAAAATTCAAAAATTGGAGTCAAAACCACATTTTTTTTTTACATTTGGCCAACAATAACTTTGTTATTTTACCAATAAATAGATCAAATTTTACAATAAAAATTGTAGAAAATTTAATTCTGAACAAGGCTGTGCAAATAAGGTATACAAATTAATTTTTATTTAAAACGGTGAAAAGTAAAATCAAACAGAAAAACCTTAATCTAAACCTATTCAATAAAATTACAGTAAATTCTCAAAAGTGTCTTCATCAACTTCAATGAATTTTTCTGCTCGTTTAAGGATTGCTCTTGTTGATTTTCGTAGTTAAAAAAGTTCCTTTATATCAAATTTAGTATAGATTGGTAATCTGTAAATATCAATATTAAAACATCAAAGGATATTCGAGTCCTATCAGTATAACAACTGCATGGCGAGAATAATTCACGTAATCTGCTTATGTCCTCTAGATGACAGTTTGGTCTGAAAAAGCGTTGTGTAACACATTTAATTAGAACCGAGTTATTGTACAATTTCAGGGAATGCGTGAAGTCACTCGTTCTGTTCATCTCATTTGATTAATTCCTGGAAGATAACTTAATTCAAAGGTCAAATGAAGAATGGATCTTTTATATCCTGCTTATCAACAGTATTTTGGCCATAAAAAATCAATTTAATCAACTTGAATTCCAATTCGAAATGTCGTCTTCAATCAATGACTTTCAACCCTATTCTGGGGGGGGGGGAGTTGCGTTGTCCTTCTTGATAATGTCAAGTTATTCATTCCCTATTTCCTTAAAGATAAAATGTTAGCTATAAATCTCTCTCACAGCAGATTTTTACAATAAGGCTTGAAATCTATACTATTTCTTAACATTTACAGCGGATTTTTAAATGACCTCTTAACTCATTTTCTTTATTCCAACACACTTCAACAATTTTCTCACATTTAAAGAAAACAATTTTCGAATTTGAGAAATATAGAAACAAGCACTTAAATAGCTAATAAATTTGTTCGAACATTAAGTTATTGTAATTATATTCCACATTACAATGTGGTCAAGATAAATATTCAATTTACGGTTACCAAATACTTTTTTAATTATTACCCAAAATATCCATTGAGAAAAGGAATTGTTTATTGAAGTAATACATTCTAGGTGCAAAGGCAGAATAAAATTTGAAATATATAGATCATTTAGCTCCGAGTATGACGCTAAATCTAAGCAAATACTATGTTTCATTCTGAATCTGAAAAACATCCACTTCTTAATACATTCCATAACCTTAAAAATATATATAAAGTTTAAAACTAATAATACAAAGGTGAAGTTAGAATAATGGTCTCTGTATTTTGCCAATTGTTTCAGAACCGTAATAAATTGTGTTTATTTACGATTTTATACTCGGGCTTTGATCATTTTACTAAAATTTGAACAAAATCGGTGGAGTCAAATAAGAGAAATTTAGTATTTTATAACTGTTAGATGACAGATTTTTAGATAATTCATGAACTGTGTATTTTGTAGATGTGGGGATAAATAAGTTTTGTTTGGACCCTTAGAAGCACCTACACTTGAGTAAAATTTGATCAAAGTCGTTATAAAATATTTTGAGAAACATTATAGTTTTATGTTTGATTCACAGCTACTCCGAAAAACATAAAAATTATATTATAATTTACAATAAAAATTATAGAGTTATAAAAGAAGTGTAAGGGGGAAAAAAAAGCAAAAAAACGAATATTCCGAGATATGACCAAATTTGAGTATTTTATTCAAATATGATTAAAATCAGTCCACGCGTTTGGACTGTAGATGACAGACGGACACATGCCCAAGACCACTTTTTTACCTCAAAACGAGATTTAAATTGATAAAAAAGTAAAGGGTGGTATTAAAAATTAATTTTCGTCATACTGCTTCAAAAAAAAAGCTGTTTTCAATACATACATTGAGATGCTAAAAGTTGTTCTTTTTAGTCCTAGGACCTAAAAAAATCAGCTGAGGTGGAGGTCATCAGCTGTTAATTCGTTTATACGAAATGATTAACGATTGTAAAGAATCTATAAAAACAACCGATACTCTCGATTGTAAATAACCTATAAAACAGCTGTTACCATCGATTTTAGTTCATTGTTGTATTTTTGATATGAGTCCGGAAAATGTCGGTAAATACAATTAATGAGATGGAAAGTAATTCTTAGTTACCACTAACACAAACTAAACAACTGTAATAGCTGAAAACTTGTGTAACTTGTGCAAACCTTTGAAGATAAATAGGTTATAACTTTTTTTTTGAAATTGTTTTCTTATAATATAGTATTCTTAATATATAATATAATTGTTTCGCAGTATAACGAAAAATATAGTTCATCACTTGGACCAAAAGAAGCTTTTCTCGGCTCCGCCTTACCCGTTAAACTTGAGCTTGAATCGAAAAGCTTTACTTTTGGTCCTAGTGATGAAATATACTATTAGTGATGCCTTGCTTCTCTGTTGAATTACGCACCCTATAGTATTTTGAATAGAAAGAAATCAACTTTGAGACAATAACTGTGTTTTTACTATTACTTGCACGCTGGTTTAGTTAAAACATTTCACTAAAATTTGAACAAAATCGGTAAAGCTGATTTTGAGACACAACGTATATTTTGTTTTTGATGTTTAAAATTTTTTACCGATAACTTACGAACCGGTATTTTATTTTTAGAAATACGTTTTGTTTGGGTCCTTAGAGGCTACACTTGTATCTACCTCTTGAGTTATCAAAACAATTTTAAAACAGCCCCGATATATGACCAAATTATTCCACCACATTTGATTAAAATCGCTATACAGATTTAGGCTGTATTTATACGCATTTTTCCTAAAATATGTTTAAACTCAGGAGACATATCCGCAAAAACACTAAAACGATTTTTTGCATATATTTCTCTATACTACTTATATGTAAACAAATAAAATATATTATTAAGATCCATTAATTTATTAAAAGAAACTCTACACAACAAAACAAAATTTCTAAAAATATCAGTAAATGTAATAAAACCCTACTTCCTAACTGTAACACGGTAATACGAGAAGTTGATGTCCCGACAAAATAAACAACAAAGTTTGATGTTCTGTGTGGCATTAATTACAAAGTACATCAAACTATCTAATTACGAAAATTATACTGCAGAAACGTTAGGAAGCTGCGTTAGGAAGAAACGTTAGATGGACTACGAATTTACGCATTTTAACGTTAACTGACTTTTGGTAATCGTCCTAATTTTCAACCTTTTTGACTGATCTTCACGTTTCACGATAGCGGCTACAAAAATTAATATACAAACGTGATTTGATATAAGGGACTATGGGTGTGCACATAAACCTATTGTAAATATCAATATGGCGGTCACTTTGTTCATATCCCATTTGTTATTCAACGTTACCATACCAAGTTATAAAGCAACTTGCAGATTTTAATTCTGCATCTAATGGTATCAACGACGCCAAATAGCAAAGTAATGTTGCCCTCCCAAGTAAATGTGGTACAAGTTAAGAGATCCGACAAAAGGGTAGCGAGTGGAGGGCCTAACCGACATCAACAAAGTAATGATATATACAATTGGGAGTTTCAGAAAACCTTTGTAACAGCTACTGGATAAGACCCATTGATCTACCAATACAATTTAACATTTACTACAAGACCCAAAACATCAACTTTTGGGCATTACATTTACAGAATCTTCTTGTATTACATTGTATGGAGTGAGTGAAAAGATGGCGACCGATTGGTAAGTAAAAAAGAGCATAAATAGAGCTAATACAGTAAACATCGGAAGAGAACAGTTAGTAGAGAGAGATGGAAGAGGGGAATCTAACCCAAGACTACATGAAGAAAGGTATAGATCCAAGTCCAATCCAAGGCCCTGAGGTAACTCATTAACGTCCTTTTTAAACAGTATTAATATCAACAAATTATTTAATAGGGACCTTTGATAATTTTTCTATAATTTCAAAAAACGTGGGCAAAACTTAATGATAAAATACCGCTTCATAACTAGCAAAAATTAGACTTGTTTTTAATGTAATTCATTAATGTTAAAAAAAAAAATGTATAATGAACTGTTCCGATTTGATATTCTATTTTAAAATGCATTGGAAACGAGTTTATTGTAACCATTTTATCGGTAAAAAATTAGTTTAATTATATGGTAGTTGACTATACCACTAGAAGTTTACAACACCTGTTATGTTTTATTACTTTTGAGTTAATATACGTTTCCCTTTGGATAAAATTTGACATATATAAACTTTTGGGTTTTCTACTCAATTACCAAAACTCATTTTTTGGAGTTATTTATCGATGCTTTATTTTCCTCCACCAACAATAAAAATTAATTTCTTTTGACTTTCGTTAAAAGTTAATAGGTCATCTATTATGAAGTTATAAATTTGTTTAGGAAAAAAGCACAAACATACATACCGAGAGAAAATAGAGATTTTTTGACATACGAGGGGCAGTCAAAATGTAAATTGCACTCGCCAAAAAAAATGAAAAGTTGTAAATATTTAAAATTAATTTATTCTCAAACTACAAATAAATCTTTACTATTCTATATAAACGCCATATCGATTCAGACATTTATCACAGCGGGTGACAAGTTTTTCAACTCCTTCATTGAAAAAATTGCTTTCAACTTCTGACAACCATTTTCTTACACTTCATTATTTCCGAATCACTGGTTGGCAAGAGTTTGGCATGAACTCAGTACACACTACACCTTGATTCTCAATAGTGACCATCACTTTCCCTGCTCATGGAACCTATCAAAACTTTTTGTGGTGGATGATTCTCCGTTCGGGTAAAATTCGTTTTGTTTCAAGAGTGAAATGATGGACCCAGCTTCATTGTCTTAATTGTCATAACGAAGCAAGAACTGCAGAGCCAATTGAGAACGCTTCTCTTTGTGTTCTACAATGAGTGAGATAGGCACCCAGCGAGCCCACACTTCTCGAAACTACAGATGCTCAGAGATGATATTACGCACACTTCCATGAGAGATATTCATCTCAGTTGGGATTTCGTCCTCCGTCATACTTCTGTTTGCAAGAATCAATTGTCGAACATTGCCATCCGTGACCGAAATCGATGCCTTCCTTGCCTAGACTCAATTTCATTGCGGCTATTTTACAACAACCCACACCATAGCCTGGCGAGAAAAAAAGCTTTTTCACCGTAAACTTCACTGCCGATGAATTTCAATAAGAATACAACTGTAGACCATAGAAAACAAGTAACAGCACGGGTTTCCAATTTGGATACAACTTCCAGATGACGCGACGTTATTACTCGTATTTGTCAACAATGGGATCATAAACATTTTACAGAAGTTTAAACAATGTAATCAAAACTTTAACAAGCATCAATACAAACGTATGCAACTTACTTTTTGACCGCCTCTCGTATGTTATTAAGAACTTTGTTTGTCATTTACTTTTCACATATAGAGACAGTTATGTGATGGATCAAAAAATTATGTTTTTGCGGATATATCCGTTTTGTGATACCCAAAGTCCAAAAAAAGAAGTTTTTAAATGTTGTGGTCTGTGCAGTACTCTACAGCCCAACCGCACAGATCAAACTTGGTTTGTGGGCGTACTTTTGTCATAACTTGCGAGACTTTTTTTCATTTGTTAAAACAAAATTTGAGTATTAAAAGAATCAGAAAATTACTATTTTCCCAGAATTGGATCTAACGGTTTTAGATAGAATAAAACACCTGAGAAAGTTTGTGCAATGTATTTCACCGTTTATTATATTATAAATAACCCACTGTTACATTCCCTCCGTGTATATCAGAAACACCCTGTATACAGTGACTAATGAAGCAAAGAACGGTGCCAATTATTTCCTTTGAGAATAAGAAACGATCAATTTCATAATCTCAGATGTGTGGGTTTCCAAGAGAGAAACCGGAAATAACTGGATTACCTGTGCGAGAAATTCATCAAACAATTTTGAACAGTTCAACAAACAGTATGTTGGATGACGGTAGACTTGTAGAGCTCACTATTGGAATTGTAAATACTCCACAGTTAAAAGACGCCAAGTAATCGTACATAATTGGTTCGGTTTAGCATAAAGATAATTGAATATGCAAGGAATGAATGGTTGACCCACGGCACAAGAGAGCGAACAAGGAATTACATAACATGTTGTAAAGACCCTGAGGTGACATAATCAAGCTTTCTTAGTTCTTCCACTATGTTTGTGTCTGTTACCTCATGTTGCAACCACATTACCTAGTTCAATCCTTTATAGGCATTTCATGTTCTCCAGGTAAAATTAATTATAATCTACTTTACTGTATTTGTAGTAAAGAACAATTACAAATTAATATACTGTGTACAAACATTGCACAAACTTTCCCACTCAACCATACAAAAAAAGCAAATAAAAACGAACCAAAAATGTCAGATCGGTAGCTGTTCATCAAAAAGTAAAATAATAAATAACGAACTTTATAATAACCCCACGACCTATTTTTGTACGTTTTTTCCGATAACTCAAGAAGTTGTATTTTTGGAAGGATGGCGACCAATGTGTTTTGTGTTGGCCCTTAGAAGCTACACTTGAGCAAAATTTGATCAAAATCGTTATAACCAATTTTAAGAAAACAATAATTTTGTCTTTCTTATTGTAGATACCGTCAAATTTTGAGATAGGCCAAAATATGCACACAGACATCAAATTGATCCAGTTCACCCGTTTAGGCTGTAGACACTGGACTATGGTAGATGCCACATGTCTCTCGTATATGCATGTATTTGGCAATTTTTGGCCACATCTTAGGTTAGCTGATTATAAGAAGAAAAAAGAGAAAAATACAATTTTCTCAAAATCAGCTCAAACGATTTTGCTTATATGTAACCTCCAAGGATCCAAACCAAACGTATTGGTCCCCATCACTCTAAAAAATGCCAATTCGTGAGTTATCAGTAAAAAGACTAATTAAAAAGTCGGCTATGGGGCTGTTATAAAATATGTAATTTCTTAAAATCTGTAGGTTTCTCGCCTTAAAACAACATGGAAAAAATAGTAATTGTTTAGCCTACTCATAAATTCGTGTATGTTGATAGTATAAAAGAGTACGATATTTTTTAATAATCAACATAAATTTGTAAGTAATAATCAATTTTTACCTATGAAAATCCTTGTATATAATAATAGTACAATTATTTTAAATAGTTTGTATAAAGAAAATGATTGCCTGTGAGTGACTGGATTGTAATAATAAATATTATCAGTCACTTTTGTGGCAAGAAGACATAAGGATATCTTATCTATTCAAATATGCATATCCGTTAGATTAATTATTAACAAATATTACACTATCTTGTAGGACTAATCTATACTTATAAAGCTGTAGGGAGGATCTATTTTAATGAGAATTTATAACATCAAAGTTTCCACTCGGAACAAGGTCTTATCATTGAGCTTTTTTTCGATATCTCAATTATTAGAAGTTGAGTTTTGACAATAAAACTTTTCCTATGTATTTTTTCCATAAGGAAATGGTCATCGGTAAAGGTCAATATTTGTTCGTTGTAATCATAGCATCTACTGGACCGATTTCTATGAAACTTTGCAAGCTTAGTAGTATTTTTGTGGAAGGTTTTAGACTTTGTGTTTCATATTGATATCTTCATTTTGTTTAATCCAAATTATTCCTGTACAAGAATATTTGTTTACTTGTTTACTGCACACAGGTTAGGGTTATTAATCTTCATATTTTACTACAATATTGTCAAAATCGTAGAAGTCAATTTTGGAGAAAAAAAAAAGAAAAGAAAAAAGTAATCCGTTGTTGTTTCTAGCCCCAAATTTGTTGATTTCATAGCAGCAGTCCACATACCAATTAGATTAAAAACTGTCCACGCGTTTGTGCTGTGGAACTCTGCACGTACGACAGACAGACATCATTCCCAATAACATTTTTTTTAGACTCAGGGGATCTCAAACTGGATATATCCAGAAAAACCTCCATCTTCACTTACTCTGTTTGCTAATAATAACCAAAAAGTCTACAGATAGTTTTTAATTTTGAGAGTTATTTTGTTTTCGAACAGGTAAAAATAAAATTTTCTCTTTCTTATCTTATCTTCAGTTTATAATGACCGGCTTGTCGTAGATTCTAAATTTGGACTCTTTATCAGTTGCCGTGTAACCCTTGGAGTCTCATGAATTCCTGCTCTTTATTATAGCCTTATCGCACTGTTAATCAATTGACGGCATTTGCGATTCATTAGTTTCGTGGTCGGACACATCGTACAATTATATTTGTCTTGTTTTCTGCTATGGTGTATCAACATCTCCTTACATGAAATGACTCGGACCGTCGGGATATTTCAAGCAGGAATGCGGTGTTGTTGCTTTCAACACCAGTTGGACCGTTGTTAGCAGAATGTGGAGACATTCAGGGGACTGCCACTCATGACCGCTACAAGTGCGGCGTCAGCCTACCATTACTGTGCCCATGTTGGATATCCAGATACGAGATACACATAACGTCACTGTTCATCCTGAACCGCACGAAGGAGTCTACATGAAGCTGGCCTTCATTTTAGAAGGCTGATTAGAGCCCCAGCTTTGTGTCGTTAAAATAGCGTTGCGAGATTTACATGGGTCGAAGAGCATTTGGATTGGTCTTACAAAGATTAGTCTAATATTCTTTTCACAGATGAATCTCGCTTTGGATTTCACCCAAACAGTAGTCGAGTAAAAGTGTGTAGGCGATTTGGGAACTGATAAAGGCTCAGAACAACTCAAGCGGTTCACCCACAGATACGGTACCATTTTGGTGTGGGTTAGCATCAGCCTCGGTAGAAGAATAGACCTCATTTTCCCAGACGGGTTCGTAAATGGTCAATGTACCGAGAAGAAACCATCGTCGAACCTGTGGTCTGTCCTTATGCTTGTACGATGATTCCTCCGCCTTTTGCACGACAATGCCACACACACTGCGGGTCCGGCTGTCGACTGACTTGATGGGAAGAAGGCTTGAAATTTGCCTCTGGCTAGCACAGCCTCTAGACCTAACTACCATCGAACATGTGCAGGACATACTTCAAAAAGTGTCACTCTTGATATTGGACGTGTCCAAAATTAAAAGAGCTCCTCCAAAAGCATTGACAATCTCTCATGCAACATCATCCAGAGCATGCTGAGAAGGATACATGTAGTCATAACTCTCTACTGAGGTACATTTTACTGTTCAATTTTTTTAAATTTAATGAATCAAAAAACTTTGCCAAAATAGTTTTTTTCTGTAAAAATAAACAGACAGAAATAACTGTATTGTCTTTTATAAACTGTAATTTTTATTTGCTTATCAAATTACTTTAATTGAATGTCTACTTAAATGTCTGGATGGGAAATAATTTGGGTCAGTCGCACAGAACTTTAATTTTTATTGTAATATCCCTAAACTTTTTGAATGAGAATATACCTAAAAACGTAAATTTTAGACGAATTTTAAGTACGAACGCTGTCAACAATAATATTTTGTTTACACTTTTCGCCTTAAGTTAATAAAAATTATCGTGTGGGCTGAGTTTTACAATACACATCTCAAACACTGACAAGAGATTCCCGCGTTACAAACACCGCTCCCCAAGTCGCTAGGGAACGTGTTATCTGACCTTGAAATTCCTTCGGATTAGATAAAATATTCAACTGCCCCGACATGTCGTTTCTATACTTTAAATTCATACTAGTTGGTCAGCCGAGGACTACATTGCTTATCGCTTTGAATGTAAGATGTTCAATTAAACCATGTCTATGAGGTTTTTATAACTCAAGTTTTAGTCAAGTTTTTTTGTAGATATGAAATTAGCAATGTTATCATTATGTCAACTCACGAAATGTAGATAACAAATTATGTGGGCACCAAAGTTCAAAGACGTTTACTGTAATTACGACTGTCTAATCACTTCGTTTCTAATCCAGTGGTAAAAATTTTGGGTTAAAGGAATTGTAACATTTAATAACAGATTTTCATATCGTTGTTAAAATAAAAAATAACAAATATGCAATCGGTATGCAGCTGATGTGATATGCATGAATTTATTTCAGTGTTTGATGTATATCCGCTCTTACTACCGACATCTATTTCGAGATAAATACATACTAATGTCCAGTTACACTAAATCAGCTCTCCTCATGCTTTGGTGAGTACGGGTGTGACAATCCCTCCTAGCTGGATCTACACCATTCTAGTCTTGGATTAGAGCCCTCCCTGTTTAGTGTTTTTATTCACAACACCCTGTATATATTCAACTCAAGTTACTGCGTTGTTATAAACTCGTCCTAAACGTAAATTTTATTCGATCGAATCGATTTTATAATGACGACAGTCAAGATTCATTATTATTTGACAATTATTTCTGAACGATAATTAATTTCCAATTTTCACCAAAATTTCAATGAAATTGGCAGTGCTGATTTTGAGAAATCACGTCTTGTATTCACGTGAGTCCCTAAGGGATTAGCTTTTATAGACACAAATGATGGAAAATCTCCGAATAAATAATTCTTAATATCTAGCCTTTGTGATACAATTGTTTCAAAACAAAATTGAAATACTAGAACTGTCGTTATCAATAAAATTCTTAAAGACATATTTTTTTCCTCAACTCATCCAAAACAATATAAATTTTGTTTTCAGTAAAACTCTTATAAGCAAACAGGTTCAAGTCTATTAGCGAAAGAACGCTTAATTAACCACAGTCTCTGAGGGCTAAAGTGACACAACTCTGGCCGGATAATTACTTACAAATTACAAATAATTTGACACGGTTCAATGAATCGTTAGTCCTTGCAAACCAGTTATGTGAGTGACTAGAACAACATGCAATGCTACAAACACCCACTTAGCTACAACTTACATTCACTATGACATTTCCAATGAATGTTATATATATTGGTGACGTCATTCAATGTCAAAATAAGTGAGACATTCATGTTTTTATCCCTTAAAAACAAATCGTTGTGTTTGGTAGTGTGGAATACTAGTGGGATTCAAAATTCTGGTTTATTTTAATGACCCTCACAATTTATCATGTTTGTCATTATTTCTTTAGTATGTGTAAAATTTATATATAAAAAGGACAAGGCAGACAAACCAGGATGTTGGAGAAAAACCAAAAGTCTTCTTTATTTTACTTCAGTACAAAAATTATTATTATTATTTTTTTTTTTAACATTTAAAACAAACCGAAATATAAAATGTTTTTCATTTCTATTTTCTTGTATTTATTATTTTATAAATAAATAAATAAAATTAATAATTTAAATTGTACTACTTGGTGTTTATTTTTCTTTAAAAATGAAAATGTAATAGTTACAAGTTCAAATTAAAATTGTAGATAATAAAGTTCAAGTGTGTGCTAAAACCATATTCAGTGTGTGCTAAAGTGTACGCATATAAGGGCAGTTATTTTATAAAGTCGAAGTACGATATACCCTACATATTCGTAATCAGAATAACTTGTTTTATTTGATATTCCTCACATAATATTTCCAAAAATTAAATTTTTCAATTCGATAGTTTTTGCCCCTTAGCAACCCAAGGTCATTTTTGTTTGTTACCTCTATATTTTTCCTATATGTGGGACAGTACAAAAAATATAAAACCAAAGAGTATACAGGATTTATCGTCTTGTCTGTGTAGACTAGTTGCGACTTACAGATAGATAGATAGACGTTGGAATGAAATTTTACGAATCCTTGGTTTTTCAGATTGGTAGGTCACGCCGTGTTCAATTTAGAGAGGGTAATACAACATCTGACATTTTAAATTTGGCCTAGTTCTAACATATTAATTTTTCGTCAAATAAACACAAATATTACCAATCAGAATAACTTCTAGTTTTATTTGATACCTCACAGATAATATTTAAAAACTTTTTTTTTCAACTCGATAATTTCCCCCTTACTTCCCCCAAGGTCATTTTTTGTTACCGCTATATTTTTCCTATGTGTGGGATAATACAGAGAATATAAACGCATAGTTTGAGACATATAGGATTTATCGTCTTGTCTGTAAAACTGGTTGCGAATTACAGAAAGTCACGCGCGTGAAATTCTAGAGGTCGTTGATTTTACCTACGGACCCCATAAAAAAACTCCAGATGGATAATTAAATCGTGAGAAATACATTTTCCGATTTCTGAAACAACATTGCATCAAACAAAATGATTCTCGTACGTACAAAGTCAACGTACTTGTCATCTTCAATTATGGGTCGACCTTGAAATTCTAAATACTGTTAAAGGTATATCACGATAATTTGTTAGAAACTAGTCTGTCTCACATGAAAGAGTTTGCTATAAAGCACCGTATATATATTAAGTATATATATATATATATATATTTTCGATATTTTAAATGTCTTCTACAATCTTTGAAGTGGAGAAACACCCAGAGGATATCGCTACAATATTGCACTGAAATTCCTGTTATTTTTATAAATCGCAATGGAACGTGAAGTAGAGCGTTTATGAGAGTGTAAGAGATCTGTAATTCAATCCCCGTGATGACAATAAAATTACGGTGCTGACCCGGTATCGTGAGGTAAGTCATTATGGATCTATGGTTGTTAACAAATTCCTGTCACTACAATTACGGCGACAGTAACGCGACATTACTTAGCACTTAGCTTTAACATGAAGATTATAGATTGTTCCAAAATCTGGATATCTACAATCAACAATTTGTAAAAGTGGAGTAGTATAAAATACCACTAACAATACCGTGAAAATTAGCTTGTCGAAACAATTTTGTATCCTTATAAATTAGAGAAAATATAGCAGACCTTTCACTTGCACTAGTAATTCTGAAGGACTCCCAGATGTGCAATTCGTTGTAAATTGCATAATTTATTTAATTATCCTTTTTATTCCGATTTCTCTTCTACGAAACAAAATTACTGTGATTCTCTGCCACTGCATTGAATTGTACAGTAGTAGAATGACAGAAGTGTAATACACAAATACAATAATAGAAATACCAATAATATTAGGCGATTTTTTTTTTATTATAGGAAAACCGGTTGGATAGTTTTATACAATACCCAAATTGAAAAATCAGCTAATTATAAATATAGTGAAGTAAACTAAACTTATTATCTTAGAAATACAGGCCCGGGAATTCAGATTATTTTTTATATCTCGTTTGGAAAGAAGACAATGATACACTTCGTAGTGCATGAAATATCGAACATATTGTTTATAACAAGTTTATTATCTCGAAAACTAATGAGGAGATTTAAATGAAACCAGTATCAAAATGTTCATTATGAATACGTATGAATAATTGCATGGTGTGTGTAATCTAATTTGTATTTATTTATTTCAGTTTGATACAGCCTTCTATAGATTAAACTCATTTTCTATGTAACTCATGAAGCGTTGCACAACTTCATTTTTCTTCTGTTTCAGAAATCTTTCATCTGTCTGGCTCATACCTCCTTAATTATCGGAAAATATCCTTTTTGATTTTTGAGGTTTATCTATCATCCCAGATAAACTCAAATTTTAAGTTATCAAAAAATGGGATAAATCAGAGATGTAGCCAAATTTTGTTAAATTTGTCTACCACCTTGGGGTATAGAGTGAACAAAAAACACTTTTTGAAGTCAGATATAACCTCAAAACTTCATCAAAATGGCAGCTACACCCAAATTTTAAGTTTTAAAAAACTGTTAAAAACTCGAGATACAGCTAAATTTGATTAACAGGTCTACGTGTTTGGACTTTAGAGTACGACAGACAAAACTCAAAAAAAAAATATCTTTTTTGAAATCAGATAACCTTGATCAAAATCGCTGCTACACTCAAATTTTAAGTTATCAAAAAGTGGAGGGAAATACCAGTTATAGCCAAATTGTCTAAAATCGGTCTAGAAGTTTGCGTTTTAAAGTGAATTGCACATTCGACAAACAGATTTTAATAAAAAGAAAAAGAAGAGAGGGAAAAAACACTTTCGAAATCACATAACCTCAAAACGGATATACCCACAAAAACACATATATCAACAAATGTAAAACGGACATATCAACATCGATTTTTTGATTCTTCATATAATTTTCTTTATAACACACATCTGAGAAAGTAAAAATATACCGTTGACTATATAGGCCTACATAAAACAATATTAAAGATGTGTACCTTAGTATTCTTTTTTTTTTATTTTGCACTCCTCTCAACTTTCTTTTCCACGAAACGAATCTCTTGGAATGTTATGACAATGATTCTGTACCTAGAAAGCCGTTGTTAAATCAAATTGTTCTAGTTAGACGGTCATGCAAGACTGCACTATTGGTTATGGTTGATAGAAGTTCAGACAGAACAACCTACCGCCTATACTGTCACAGTAGTTCTATTCTAAAACTTTGTATTAATATCTCCTCAAAATAGATCAGTAGTTTTGGGAACTAATAAATAAATTCTAGATAATGGGATCTTCCCTCATAATCCACCGATCCTACTCTAAGAGGTAGCCTAATTCGTCTCTAATTTTGGCTCAATGTAAAATTTTACATTTTCCTTGTTGTTATATATTCTCGATCATCATTGTCTTATAAAAATATAAAATAAAATAAAGATCCTTAGCCCTCGAATACTCTAATAACGTCAGGGTCAGAACAGAGCAACCGTTGGACAAGAGAGTCCTGATAAGAAAGATGAAAGAGAGGTATCTAACCCAAGACTACGTGATAAAAAGGTGTAGATTCAGCTACTGTCACACAGGATTACCACGCCTGTACTCACTACAGGTACAGAGACCTCCTGAGGGTATAGGGTATATACAGATGTTTTTGAAATGAATAGAACTTGGCGTGTGGAAAGAGTCCTGTGGTGAAGGTCATTCAAATCTGCATGCCACTGTGGAGTGTTGAGCATCACGTGTTCATTTACAATACGTTTGTAAAAAGTGGTGAGTCCGTGATTGAAACTCAACGAAGATTCAGGCGTCATTTTCATATTGGGCGCCGTGGGGTAATTCGCAATACCATACTGAGGTGGGTGGATGCATTTAAGTTCAAGAGATCAGTGATGAAAAGAAAACCACTCCTCTCTTTTCCAAAGGTACAGAACTGGGGTCGTAATCAAACATAGCTCTCGCTTCCTCGTGGGTTACATCGGAGACCGTTACACAGCCCAAAAGTAACTGTTTGGTCTGCTGCAGGAGATGGAAATCCTGTAACCGTTAATTCCATTAGATACGTAAATATGGTCAACACTCTTGAACCGGAATTTCAAAGACGAGACATCAACAGGTAAAATGTATGGTTCCAGCAAAACCCACCCATACATACAGCCAGAATATGGTTGCAACTTCAATGGTTGGAGTTCGAGAGTTGAAATTAACACCAATATATCTACTTAAGAAAGTGGTAAGACCTTAATTTAATACAAATATGTCTACAAAAAAGGGGGAAAACATAAAATTAATAATGAAACCTAAATTAAAAAATTTAAAGACTTTAAATTAACAAAAACATTTAAATTAACAAAAAGAAGAAAGAGCGTAAATTAACACAATTATATCTGTACAAAAAGTGGAGAGATTAAATTTAAAAAAATAAGTTTATTAACAAAAAGTAGAAAGACCTTAAATTAATATAAATATATCTATTGAAAAAGTGTAAAAACTATAAATTAATTAACTTAAATATGAATATTAACAAAAAGTGGAATAACATTAAACGAACACAAATATGTCTATTGACGAAAAGTGGAAAGACCTTAAATTAACACACATAAGTACATTAATAGTGGGAAAACAAAAAATGAAAATCTCGTAAATAAACATAAATATTCTATTTACATGAAGTCAAAAACCATAACGTAAGAAATACGTAAATTAATATTAAGTATAAAATAAATCTTATAATTACAAATAAATAACGAATAGACAAAAATATATTACTTAATCAAATATAAAAATACCTTAAATTAACACAAATTCATATTAAATTCAATTATTAAAATTGTAAACCAATAATAGAAATACTGTAGATCTAAATCACATTAAATCCCATATCATGTTTAATTCTAATAAGTCCGCTTTAAGCAGAGTTGTAGCGTCGCGTCCTAACCTAAAACGCTAACGGAAATAGCAACCGGTGAGTGACCTTGAACTGTCCGTCTGTCCCTGTATTGCTATATTAGGAAAGTAGTAACAATGCAGTCATACTCGGTAACCCTTACCTGTTGTTGCTTTGCCGCTCTGACCAAGTCAAGACTGCTTTATACGGAATAAAACAAGATGTTCAACAGCAATAACTCGTCGTGTTTTATGAAGTTTATTATTATGAGTATTCTTGTTAATCTTGACCGACCAAAAGTTAAAATATAGCAGAGTTGAAGAACACATGTTTTAAACACAAAAATTCCAAATTAGTCTTCTAATCCTTACGGTCAGTTTCGGCGGGAAATCACTAATGGTGTGCCTCAGAGAAGTGTACTGGGACCGTTACTATTTCTGATAATAATTCGTAAATATTGTTGTCAGTTTTCTACCTCTTCTATGATCTTAGAATTAAGGAATCACGACTAGATAGGTAGTTAGAATAGATAGAATAGTTCTGGTATTGTGCACCCTTTGACTAATCAAAAACTAAAATTAACTACACAATAAAACCAATTTAAAAATAACTAAATCCTAAACCTTCAAATTATTATAATGGATTTTTGGTGGAACATCGTCTAACCGCAAGGTTTTAAAACGGTGGGTCGCGGACCATTGTTAAAGGGTCGCAGAGCACATTAAAAAAAAAGTAATATTACTAGAAGTAATAGATTGCCAACAGCCCGTCATTGAGAAGGTAGAAGGGCTGTGACGTCGACAACAGGGAAGAGGAAAATATCTGGCAACTAAACAGGGCGGCAGTCGAGTTCTGACAACTTATGCAGTTGAACTTTTCTAAATTATTGTCAGCAGGCTAAGTTTTTCTGACATTCTCGGTAAGGCCCATAAAATATATAAGACCGCGATAATTACATATATGTAAATAGGCGAGTTCCAAATAGCCCTACAACCTTTGACAACCTATATACTACAATTAGAGTTACATTACAGTTACTATTATAATTAGAATGAAATTCCTCAAATTAATTTATTAAAATGGGGTTTAGTAATTTAAATATTTTATTTTTTTATTATTTGTTTTTTGCTTTGTTCTGTAATAAGTAACATAAAGAAAAGGGTTTTCCTTCATTTTTTCATTCCCCGTAAAACAAACCATTTTAACCCCAGATAATTAGAGATAAGGTAATGAGGCGCTTGCAGGGGAGCCACTAAGTCTAAATCAATAATTAATAATTTGACTCTTGATTTTAAGTCCTTAATTAAAATTTAGGAACAGAAGAGGTGGTTAATTAAAACAAATTAATTTTTCCTCCGGCTACTTCAAGAATCCAAAAATATTAGGAAGTTATTTTATTTACCGCCAATAACAAAAATTCTATTCATACTTGATTTTAAAAAACTCGAACACAAAATCTCACAAAAATTACGTTTGCTTAATCAAACGTGTTTCAACGACAAAGTCGCCATTATTCGTGAATAACAAAACTATTAATTATATTATAAGTTATAGTTTTGTTTTGTAACTCATGAATCACTGAGGATGGCGACTTTGTCGTTGAAACGCGTTTAATTAAGTAAACGTAATTTTTGTGACATCTTGTGTTCGGGGGTTTTTTAAAAATCTAATATTATCTCACAAGTCAAGCTCAATATTTATTTATAGGCATACTTGGTATTATCAATCTTTCTGTTATTGGGTAGAGGAGCCTTCAATACTTTTACTGCCATAAAAAATACGTGAGTGGAGAATACTGAAGTGGACAAACACCGCTCTAGCGATGTCATTTTTCCTCCAGTTTTCACCGAAGTTAATATAAAGTAGTCAAAATAAACCTTGTAAAAACTTCCCAACTCGTCCATCCCCAAAACCTATCCAAAATTATGCATTACCAAAGTATTAGTTCCGTATTATCAAGATACGGAACCTTTGTAAAAATATTTATATATTTGGCACTTGTGTACTATACGTACCTTTTTTTGTAAGTTCAAAATTCGAAAAATCCTTTTGCGAATATTTTTAGGTTCTGTCATCTGTCTACACCCATAGCAAACAATAATAAAATAACTGCGACTTTCATTCGTCCTATTCCAAACCTTTCAAGTTCACCCAATCATCTGGTCTAAACCGTGCCACTACGAGATCAGTGCTACTGCAACACTCTTACGAGAATCATTGTTTGTATTTAATAGCGGTTTGTGTTATTATTTTGACAATTTATGAACTGATGTTGGTTTGAAACAAAACTATTTCATAAGTCTATTCGACTTTTTGGTAAAAAAAACAAAATGTAGATCAGATTTGTGGTAGCAAGAATCACCACAACCAAAAAAGGGGGTTCGTATAATAAACAAGTACCATTTAAATAAGAGCCTAAACTTTCTTCGCTTGTGCCATAAACACATCCTTAGCGCAAATCCTTAGCGTATTTTATTAAAATTGAACTTTTAATGGCGGCAGTCAAGGCTCTTTTTTGCCAATAATTGTTCAAATAATTTCCTCTTTTCGTTACGACATTGCAAACAGATTTGTGTCAATAAGTTAAACGATACGTAGAGGCGATATTGAGAGATGGAGTATTTTATAAAGCCTCACCAACGATTTTGTTATTTTTACAGTTAACTTGTGAACCATCATTATGGAGAGTGAAAATACATTTTGTTTGGCTCTTTAGAGGTTACTACTTGAGTAAAAGTTGATCAAAATCGTTAGAGCCGATTTTGAGAAAAGTTTTTTTTTTAAATTAGGCCTACAGCTTGCTC
Source organism: Aphrophora alni (assembly GCA_963513935.1). Taxonomy (NCBI): domain Eukaryota; kingdom Metazoa; phylum Arthropoda; class Insecta; order Hemiptera; family Aphrophoridae; genus Aphrophora; species Aphrophora alni. The sequence goes on along the minus strand of OY740769.1, from coordinate 96,102,364 downwards.
AATTTGAGTTACCGAAAAAATGTAATTTTAATAAGTCCCGAGGTACAGTGAAAATATACAAACACAAATAAATTTGAATAAAATCATCAGATACCTTTGGGCTGTAGATCACTGCAACAGCGACAGACAGACATATATCGACTCGACATCGAATTTTGGACCCATCAGATAATTTTGCTTTTACAATTTTGCAGTACTACAAATATATGGTACAACCTTACGTCAAGAAAATTATAATTTTCTGAAGAAACCATTTAAACACAAAAGCAAATCACGAGTTTTGAGATATACTTCTAGAATTTCTTCTTTTAAAGACTTTTTTACAAATTTTAAAAATATTAAAACCGGTATGGTACTCCACTTGTCTCTTATTAATAGTAACATGATATGAGTTCGAACTGATTCTATAAAGAGTGATTGATACAACCGTGCCATCTAAAAGTATTTGATGTATTATAAAATCAAATGGCAACTCCCCTGAACTTTTTATATTGTTTAATTTGGGGATTTTAATATACCATCAGTCATTCTTTCCAATATGGCGACCAACTTTAAAATTTCTTAAACAATATTATTTTATGTATTTTATGATTGTTTTAGATTTTCAACATGTAATTTTAAGACTTTTTTATTCGTGTGTATTTTTAAAAAATCCACTGTTTAAAAGTTGCATGAAAAAATACACAAGAATAAAAACAATTATAATTAAGTAAAAAAAGTAATTCTATAAAAAATTGTATAGTCAATATTGGAAAATTGACTGATGGTATGAGAATATAAAAACCCCAAAGACAATATACAAAGTTCAGGGGAGTTGCTATTAAACTTTTTTTAATACATCAAATACTTTCCATGTAAAACAGTTTATCAATCGCTCTGTATCAGCACGAATCGATTCCAAGTCGACCACGCGTGTCAACTCATCGATTTGATATTATGAAATCGATCACTGAATCAGACCATACTCATAAACTCAAACTATCTAATCACATTCAAATCTAATACACAGCGTGTTGTTTATGAAGAAACAGAAAGAATTTCAAGACGAGTTTTACTGGTGAAAATAATGAAAAATGTTTTCCGTCTGTCAGCCATTTTGTGTTAAATTAATGATAACTTTTGAAATTAGAAAGATTATGAGTTTAAATTTGGTATGCGCATTGTTTATGCTATTTTGTATTAATATACCAAGATCCAAAGTTTACTTCATAAATATTCAAAATGACAACCGTTGACATTTTTTAAAGTCAAATATCTCGGAAACTCTACATTTTTTTAAGAGACAAAATATTTATAATGAAAACATTTTTTTAATGACAAACTTTTTTTATTTTTATTTGTACCCTGAAAATAATTAACTTATCGTTGCAAACGAAAAAAATTGGTAATTGTCAAGAACACACAAAACATTGCGATAATCTTACTAGTTATTTCTTATTGCACAGTATCAATAACTCCTGCTAAAAAGCAATATTTTTGTATCATAACATACTCAAAAAGTAGACTTTAATTTGTTTTAAACTTCAAAATATAGAGTTTAGTGTGTTTCAAAAAAAGTTAATACATAAGTTTTCTGAACCCCGTAATGACCTTATAGTTGTTTATTACTAAATTACTTACGTCTTAGCAATCTTGTGTTTAGTATTTATTAATATTTCATACAGCTGTTTCGGTATAACATATACCATCATCAGATGAAATAACACGTTTACACAACACACTGATACACATTTCCATGTACGTTTATTTTGTTACATTACATTATATTTATTTATTTTTGTGAAATGTGTATCAGTGTGTTGTGTAAACGTGTTGTTTCATCTGATGATGGTAAGTTATACCGAAACAGCTGTTATGAAATATTAATAAATACTAAACACAAGATTACTAAGACGTAAGTAATTTAGTAATAAATTTGTTGTAAAGCATTCATAAGGCATTATGGTTCATTTATACTTATAGTTGTGTATATATTAAAAACTCTTCACTCGCTTTGCTCGTGTCTGTGTCTCCACTCTAGCGCTATGACTCAAAGCTATACGTATGTGAAGGAGCCTCCACTCGCTGCGCTCGTATCAATGGATCGGCTCAGCTGAATCTCGTAACCAGACAAGAGGTCAGAGTTATTTACATCGCAACATGTCATCGTTAGTGAGATATCCAATTACTTATCTAATTTAGCGTGTTATCAGTTGAAGAAAAAAACTGTTTATTTATGGCCACCATTTTTACATTTTTAATTCGTTTTTTTCTAAATTTTCATTCGCTACGTGTACTGGATAAGACGCCATGATCCACTAATACTCAACATTTCCTACAAGGCTCAAGAAACCAACTTTTGGACATTAGCCTACATTTAAAGGATCCGCTTGTATTATTTTGTATGGTAGGGTTGGGTAAGTACCAGGATGAAGCCCTTGTTTTGCGTAATTTTAAAATGTCTCTAAAAAAACCTATTTAAGCTAACCATTGTGTTACAAATTGTCGATTTCACATTCAGAATGCAGTACGGAAAGTCCATAAGCAATGTATTTCAAATGAGAGTTTGAGTGCTAGTAAAAATATCAACTGTGCTATTAAGCGGAACTGTGCATCCACTGTCCTGTTGGCCGAATGCAAGCGTTACGTTCGATTTCAAAATCTTGTATCGTTCATAAAAACCCTTTTTGTGTTTGTAAATATGTTTATTTTTAAATTACTTTTAGGAATAACTAATAAAAAATAATACTCACACTTAAAAGTTAAATGCATCGAAATCGGAGACTTTTCATATTTAATGTTTTTAAAAAAGTTATTAATTTTTTTTTTAATTTTAACATCATATTGTCAAATTTTTTTCTATTTTTATATACAAATAACAAAACGAAAACATTTGTCTAACAGACATTAAAAAAATATTTAAAAATCCATAAAATATTAGCAATAGCTATTGCAACTTTGGAAACTAATCTATTTAATTAAAAGTTTACTTACAGTATTGGATAATTTAATTAGTTAAAATCAAGATGTTATTATAGATTAATTTGTTTTTCACTTCAAAAATATTTCACTTTGACCATAACCTTACTTCAAAAACAACACTAATTATTTTCCCCTTCCCATTATGAATCAAAACCCTTGTTATTATATAAGCCTAATGCACAGGGTAAATTCCTTACCTATAACATTTCAACCATACACAATGAAACCACAGGCTTCCTTAATCGTTCGATGGTATAAAGAAGAAATACAATTTTAAAATCAAGTATGGCATATATCAGATAGAAACAAAACAACTGACGGCATGGCACACATTGTCGTGTCAGTAGTGTCTGATGTTTTTGGTCTGACTAATAGTACAAGGACTCTCGATATAAGAGTCGTACTGCATTCTGAACGTGAAATAGACAATAGTATAGAGAAACAATCATTAATACGATATCATACCCATCTGAGGTCCCTCGTGAGTCCAAAAATTGGTTTCTGAAATGATGTCTGTCCGTCTGGTGTCTGTGTAACATTAAATATTAATAACTTGTTATCACATTAATTTGTACAGTCTTGACTTCTGTAAACTAACAAATTAACACATTCCCGATCGGCTCGTTTTATCTGCTTTACGATGATATTTAGGATTTATTTAGTAGCACATTATCATAATTTTATTACTTCAGATTAGGCCTATATGATTAACGCTAAAAAAATATTTTACATATTAGAAATGCACAGATATAAATTTATATTTTAAATGCAAACGAAACTATTTTTCATTTTTCCAAAATGGTCTTAAAGAAGGATATCAACTGCGTGCCGAGAAATAATAATAAAAAACTGTCTTTATTGAACATACAGAAAACACATAATTGAAAAGAAAAACTATAGTTAGACAATACTGACCGTCTAACGGGGTTGTCATTAAACAAAACAGTAACCCTCGGGGGCTCATTTTAGTGAGTACAGGATTGACCATCTCAAGGGAACTTAGATGGATTCACACATTGTTTCATGTAGTCTTCAGTTAACATCCCTCTCTTTCATCTTTCCTATCCGGTCTCTCTTGACCAAATCTTATTCTTTTCAGAACCTGACGCTATTAGAGGGCTTTATTTACTGTATTTTTTTTTTTTAAACAAGAAAAGAAAACCAATAAATATTAATACAAATATCTTGTTAAGTAGAAAATTAACTTAAAAAATGGGAAAATTGAATAAATTAAAACAATGGCCCACACATCCATGCAGAATTTACTCCAGTTATTTTCATTTTAAAATACATTTTTTAAATACTTTAACCTAATTTACTTTATTAGAGGCTACACTTTAATTAAATTAATAACGTCTTCTCTTTCTTCCTATTACACAATGTTGAAATACTTACGAATATTTGTCCAGATAGCTTAACTCATGTTATTAATATAAATTTTTCTTTAATCATTATTAAACACAGTTCCTTGTATAATAAACATTTTCTTATTATTGTTTAACATTCCCTTATACTTAGTGCATTCAATCACTTTTAAAATGTATTTTCGTTCTACTTTTACAAAAACATAATACGACAGAAAACTAAAATAAAAGAGAAAAAATGAAAATTCATCTAAAGAAAATAATTATGCAAAACAAAAATATTTATTACAAATTAAATCAGAACTCCTTGGTAAAAAACAAAATATACAAACTCAAAACAAAAATCAGAGTATAAAAAAAAAAAAAAAAAACAGGTACCTCATTTACATCTTAACTGGCCTGTTTTGAGGCTACTCTCCCCTAACTTTCCCCCTCTTATTTATTGAATGAAAGTTAAAAATGAGGTATTGAAAGGTAATTATACTCGTGTTCGTAATTTCAATTAATAGGAAAATAACAAAATACAGAAAACTGTGAATAATATATGCATACATACATACATACACTCATACACACACACACTCTCTCTCTCTCTCTCTCTCTCTCTCTCACACACACACACACACACACACACACACACACACACACACACACAATAATGTTAAAAATTGATTCACAAATATTGTGATATAATTGTAATTAATGAATTAGGCACTATACAAAATTGTATATTGATGTAAAATAATATTATAATTCTTATATTAGGCCTACATGAATATTAGTTTAGTAATATTGTATTAGTTTTATAAGTTACTTAGAATAACGTAGGGTATTTGATGACACCTTACTAATTAAAATAGTTATAGGCCACGCCCCTCCTCTCAGATTTTGTATAAATACGAAGCTTGGAACAGTACTAGCTTATAGTTTGATTAATGTACCTCATGCGTGACTGAAGATAACGATATTGGTGTTGAAACGCGTTTGATAGGCCTGTGATAAATTGAGTTGATTTTTTTTTAACACATACAAATTTTCTAATATTTAACCTTTCAAACAAAATAATAAATTTAAATTCACAGCCTTCCAGTGCAAATAAAAACAAAAGCATTTCCCCGCCAAATACAACTGAAAATTTCCCTAACCAATAAAAATTAAGATTCTCTATTTTACGTTCAAAATCTCGTCAACTTTCTTTTAAATAAATACACCAAAATCGAACTACAGACACAAATCCTTTCACATTATGAAAGTAAATCCCAAAATTTATTTATGTAAAATATTAGGTTATCAATCTGATGATAAGTGGCACACATATTTAAATAAAAACTATCTGCCAAGTATATTTACACCAAATTTAGATATTCTATACGAGTTCATCTAATACAGATTTTACCACACCAAAAAACTCCTGACAATCTAACATTCTTTGTAAAACTTAATAGGTTACGGAACAAAGTAACGTTGTTCTACAGCTAGGCAGTACTTTTATCGGTAGATAAAATACACTTTACAGATACAGTTATCACAATGAGGTCATACGTTGTATGTCTTACATCAGACAGCTGACAGACTCCTCGCTGAAATGACCAGACTAAATTCTATAGCAGGATAACTGTATCTTAGGAAACAATGCATAACGGCGGCGCTGCCATTAACGCAACTTATTTTTGCATATTACTTAGCTAAGTAGCCTACACAGTACTGGTTTATGTAGTAAACATTGTTTGTTTCAGCTACGAACTGCTTGATATTAGTAATAATAAATGTCGTTGTATCTTCTTATATAGAGGCGGAAACATCTCGCTCATACAACAAATTAGAAACAACCAAAAAATTAAAACAACTAGCTCTCGAATACAACAGTGTCAGGTTGAAACAAACAAGAGTTGGTCAAGAGAGACCTGATAAGAAAGATAATAGAGCGGGTTATAACCCAAGACTGTATGTTGAAAAGTTTAGATCCAGCTGGGTGTGCCTTAGGATGACAATACATGTAATATTTTAGAGTAAGGGTCGCAAAAGAACAAGAGATGGTCAAGAGAGAACTGATAAGAAAGATAAAACAGCGGGATATAACTCAGGACTGTATGTTGAAAAGTTTAGATCCAGCTAGGTGTGCCTTAGGATGACAATACATGTAATATTTTAGAGTAAGGGTCGCAAAAGAACAAGAGATGGTCAAGAGAGAACTGATAAGAAAGATAAAACAGCGGAATATAACTCAGGACTGTATGTTGAAGAGTTTAGATCCAGCTAGGTGTGCCTTAGGATGACAATACATGTAATATTTTAGAGTAAGGGTCGCAAAAGAACAAGAGATGGTCAAGAGAGAACTGATAAGAAAGATAAAACAGCGGGATATAACTCAGGACTGTATGTTGAAGAGTTTAGATCCAGCTAGGTGTGCCTTAGGATGACAATACATGTAATATTTTAGAGTAAGGGTCGCAAAAGAACAAGAGATGGTCAAGAGAGAACTGATAAGAAAGATAAAACAGCGGGATATAACTCAGGACTGTATGTTGAAGAGTTTAGATCCAGCTAGGTGTGCCTTAGGATGACAATACATGTAATATTTTAGAGTAAGGGTCGCAAAAGAACAAGAGATGGTCAAGAGAGAACTGATAAGAAAGATAAAACAGCGGGATATAACTCAGGACTGTATGTTGAAAAGTTTAGATCCAGCTAGGTGTGCCTTAGGATGACAATACATGTAATATTTTAGAGTAAGGGTCGCAAAAGAACAAGAGATGGTCAAGAGAGACCTGATAAGAAAGATAAAACAGCGGGATATAACCCAAGACTATATGAAGAAAAATCTAGATTCAGCTATGTGCCTTAGGATCACCACACCTGTACTCTTTCTTTTAGAATCAGGGTTGCAAAAGAACATAAGTTAGTCAATAGAGAACTGATAGGGAAGATAAAACAGCGGGATATAACCCAAGACTATTATGAAGAAAAGTGTAGATCCAACTAGGTTTTTAATTTTCATATTTCACTAAAATTTAAACGAAATCCGATTTAGAGAAACTATGTTTTTATAACAGATCATTTGACAATTTTTTAATTTTTTTACCGACAACTCCCGAACTGTAAATTTTGGGACGATGGTTGCTTGTTTGGTAAAGCTTGTTTGAACCTGCAAACCCTTTTGTTTATTATTGAATCGTTTTGGCAAAATCTAAGTTTTGATAAAATCGGAATTTTGGTTTGACAGTTGCACAAACACACCGATATTATTTAAACATGATTTTGAAACGTTAAATTGTATTTTATCTTGAAAACTCAACATCAATTTTAACTGTCTTTATACAATGTATTTATGAGAAGTAAAAACTACGGAAAACATATTTGTATTAAGAGTATTGTAAGTTTTAAAACAACATTTCGCATATTATTGTTCTGTTGCAATTTAACATTGAACATACGGCCTTAGATGTTAGTTAAATCTAACACACGTGCAAATAAGGTTATATGACAACTCAACAGTTATTGAAAGCTACTGGTTTTATGTAAACAATTATTGCACAGTGTTCATTACGAGACTATAAACAAATGAAGCTTATATTGATGAGGATGCATCATGTATATTTCATTGACACGTGTATTTTACTTTCACAATATTTATACTATAGATAAAGTATTAGGATAAAAAAGAGATAAATATATCAGTTTAATAAAAAAATGAGATACCGTACATGTCTTTTTGGAGGAATGTCTGCAATGATTTCTTTGAAAAGATATCTGCAATTGCCAATAAGACAAATATACGATTTATAAAGAGGGGGGGTCTCATAGTGAGTACGAGAATGGCAATCCCGAGGACTTGAGCTGAACCTACTGAATGTAGTCTTGCTTTATATCCCTCTCTTTCAACTATCAGGTCTCTCTTGACCAACACTTGTTCTTTTCCAATCCTGACGCTATTAGAGTATTCGAGGGCTGGGGGAGGGGGTCTTTATTTTATGTTTTTTCTTCCTTTTTTTATAATGCAATGGTTTTCGACTTTAAACTACAACAAAATAAGACTAGCGATTTTGATCACGTTTTGCTCAAAATACCTGTTTTGCACCCTTCTCCTCAGAACAAAACAAATTTTTCCCCCAAAATGTCTGTATTACGTTGTTTTATCAGAAACTGTTTTGACAATTTGATTCTATATTAATATCTAGACTACCATTTATCTTTCTCTTTCTTTATCCATCCTTGTAATTATTCGCACATATAATATTCCCCCAAACTAAATATTTGCGAAAAGACTACCTGCAAACCTTCTGCAATCTTTCACTCAAAATCTATTACAACGAATGTGATCAAATTATGCTCAAATGTATTAGTCAAGTTCCTAATTAAAACACATGGATTATCCACGAAAACGTTGATTTGAGAATTATTGGGCTTAATGAAAATAACACAAAACTATAAAATGTGTAATTTCACAAAATCAGTTCTACAGATTTCGTTAAAATTTTAAAAAATTATAGCACATAAGTGTAACAATTTTTCAGATTTACCTTCTTTCTCAAACGACTTTTGAGACATTATTCTGTACCATAATAACCACAGTGTTTTTATTTAACAGGAAAAATGTCAATTGGTTTTCATAACGAAACACGCCGTCATGTTGTATGTAGGTTAGCCTCAATATCGTCCCCCAGATGATACCTCGCATTCCACTGGAATCTTTATTGTTCCACATGTCCGAGATTTCCCCCAAAAAATAAACAATAGAACAAAGAATAAATGACGCAATGCGTAAAGGAGAAATTAGACTGTAGAAAGCTACCAAGCAAGCAGTATTGTGTTCCTAGGTCAATTTTAAAGGATTACTGTCGAAACACCAGAAGAACTTATTTCTTGGTTCACAGGAAAGGAAAACTATGTTAAATCCTCAATTAGAAGGTCAATTATCTTACCACATTATTGTTTATGGGTTTAATTAAATTTTCCCTCTTTCCCATTCTCATCTGAAAGGCCCAGGAGGTAAAAAAAAACGGCTCTATTATTTTATTCGCTGGTAACAAAAGTTATTATTTAGAACGTCAAGACACGATTCAGCAGCCAAAATCAAAAGATTCACAATGAATAGCATTAGGGTTCTTCAATATCGACAAAACCAGTATCATCAACATATAAAGTCTAATTTTAATCTCTTAAAGGGTAAAACTCTCTGAAATCTCTTTCTTCTGCAGAAAGAGATATACATGTAGCCTAAGTGTAGTTGGATGTATGAACGCTACAGGAATTTTGGTACCTAGAAAGGTAATTTTCCTCGTAAAAATATGAAGCGAGAATTAACTGATGGTACTCCACCAAGTGCATTCAATATTTCATTAACTCTGTAAAATGATACTGTTGTATCATTAGCCACGCCAAATGATACTGTTGTATTGGTCCTTGATTGCCATTACTCCCATTCCAAACCTTCAACTGACTGATTTAGGCAAAGATTTCGGTGTCTGTATAATGTCTCTGCCTCCACACTGCACACGCAAAATGCAACCTCTGGATCATGCGTTTATGAGTCCGATAAGTTGAACTACATTCAAAAAATTGAGAATTGGCTACAAACATCTGATGATCTTGGAATAGTGATAACCCATTACCAAGTGGCAGATATCTCGGACAGTAGGCCTACACTGTAACACTCCTGAAGAAGGACCACAAGAGTACCAAAATTACGTTTCGTCCTCAGACATCACTTCTGTACCTAAACACAGGAAACAACTGCTCATGTGACGAAATCCCATTTCAAAACCAATCTTGAAAAGAAGTCTGCTCCCCAATTTAAACTTTCCTGTTTGAACAAGGTAGAGCTACAAATACCATGTAATGAAACAAAGTTAGATAGCAAAACTCACGAGTTCATCATCAAAAGAAGACGAATGTCTTGAACTTGTAAGGATAGACGATGGAGACAGTGAGTGCAGTACACTAAACAATAAGAAATACCATCAAATTGTCCTTGTCTAGTAGACAGCTGGGAACAAATAAGCTCATCTGTTTACAACTGGTTTGTTTGTGGAAGACTGACTTAGTACGTAAACAGAATAACTGATTTTTAATTGTTGTTAGACGGAGTGGACGAGCCCCAGATAGTCTAATGATTAGCGCTCTTGTTTCACAAGTGTTCATGGTTCAATTCCCGTGGGGGAGAACTGAAATTCTGTCAGGCAGGCTTAGCCTCTTACATGGATTTACTTTATAGTGTTTTAGACTTATGAAACGATATTAGGACAAGCTCTCTTCAGAATCAATTAGATACATTCTTTTATAAACAAATTATACAAACTTTATAATCAAATATGTAACACAAAATGAGATATGTGCAATTTTAGTAATAAAAAATGGATTAACAAAAAAGAAGACAATAATCGGGCCCTTTCGTATAATGTTCGTGCTCATCTGCTCCAAACTGACAAGACACCCAATCCCTGTTTCCGTTAGAACAAGCAGAGCAGGAAGTAACGGATCTACGTGTTGTCAAAATTTTAATAGCGTTACCAATGACTACATAAATACTATAAGACACGACATGGCCATGTTAAATATTCTACTCTTATTCTTGAGTTAACCAATACCCGCTAGGTGGCGTTGATGTGACCAATCTGAAGTTGATGTGACTGGTGCTAGGTGGCTCTACGGTCAAACAATGTTTCAGGCGGGTAAGAGAAAACGCACTGATGCCACATATGGGACCAGAGATGCGAGGGAAGGTCGAGAATCGCTTATCTCAGCACACGAACTGACAACACTGACTATGCTGACGGAAGTAAGTGAGAAGGTTTGTGAGAGAGAGGTCAACAGTTGTACAGTCTCAACCAAGTGGGATGCGTACAGTCAAGCACCTGCTGCTAGCGCTTTCTGATAGCTGTGTGTCAAACTTGTGACGCACAGCACCCGTAAAGCGTAGACTATTTCCCTATCCTATGTCGTGTCTTATAGTATTTATGTAGTCATTGGCGTTACAAAGAACAAGATGTTTGTGCCGGCGCAATGCTTACATCGTCTTAGACGGCGTCATGAATACAGCTTTGTGGTTTGAAGTTCAAATATACATTACATAGATCTCCCCAAGTGTATGTGGTGTGGTCTGATTAGGTTTAGTAGTATAGATTGCGGTTACAGGCCTTCAATAAAGTTAGTATGTTTTTTCAGACGGTATAATTTCCCTCATGCACGTAGTATATAAAGTTATATGGGGAGAAAATATTAATGGAAATATACATTTTAAGCTCCGGAGTCCAAAAGAATAGTTTTATATATAATACCTACCGTCTGTACAGCTCGGTCGATTTTAATATCTGGGAATATAAAATACAATCATCAAATAAATGAAAATACAATTTCCGACAATAAACACTTTATTTGTTAAAGGCGACGTTTCCAATACTCAGTCATCATCTTTAGTTGTTAGATGTAGACAAACCATCTTGGTACAGGAAACAACACGCGGCGAAGTATAGGTTAAGTTTGGTAATTTCGACCTATGTTTTTTGACAGTTCACATTTCATGGCCTCAGAAATGTTCGACATGCCGTCCCTCCGTCGTCGACTGAACGTAAACACGACAACGGGACATTAAATTTGCTACTGCAGACTATTTCATTGTCAGTGTTTTGTTTATATCTCGTGTGTTATTCAACTTATAACACACTAAATATGAAGATTTCAATTCTGCAAGTAATGGTACAAATAGCATAGCGAGCCCCGACTTCTAAAGAACATGAATATTTGTACAGTTACGAGAGTCAGCAGTTTCGAGGCCCTGATATTAAACTATTGGAATAACCTGCTTGGTAAGGCTTCTTCATCTATCATCCCCCAACTCTTGGATATAATATTTAAAGAATCTCCTTCTATTACATAGGGCTGGATAAGTAGCATAATAGCGCACATTAACTTGTTTTGGTTTATGTACGTGTAGGCTAACAACTGAAGATGATGACTTGAAACGTCGTCTAGAATAAATAGTATTTATTGTGAAAAATTGTGTTTTTGGTGAGTGAAGTTTCATCATAAGTGTTTGAGTGAGTTATTATTTTTCTAACGTGTCACAGGCCTATTGTAGCGTTTTTACTTGTTTAGATGGCAAAACTGTTGTAAAAATTTCTCATACAAATTTCATATGGGAAAAAGACTGAAATCCAATACGTTATTTTACGGTATAATCTGACATATGCCATTATTTGTGTATATTAAAACAATACACGACGTTTCGGAGTATAAATCAACTCTCGTTATCAAGTCTAAAACGTAGAACATAAAGGAAAAAACACCAACATAGCCTAGGGTCATATTGGAAACTAAAACTATAACCTAAGAAAATAACTCAAGCCTAAAACTAGCCCTGAGTTAATTAATGCTAAACTAAGATGTTCGCTTTAAACTAGAAAAAAAAATAGACTGACACCATTCCCGAAACCACTATTTAAGACTCAGAGGACGAACTTGACACCAATTTTTTAACCCATAACCTAACTTTCTCTGTAAGTTAAAAAGTAAACTGGGTTTCAAGCAAATTTTTGAACGAAACTATTTTAAACACAACTCGAACATTTTCTAAAAATTAGGTTAGGTTTGGAATGTCAACTTTAAACAATCGTTCCATGACTGTATCGAATAAAAGCTCTCTTAATTTTATACAATACTTATCTATAAGTCAAAACACATGTACAATAATAACTTGCAGACCGCTTGTTTATCGAAATAAATAATCTGATGGCGTAGGCAGGAAGGAAGCACGGACGCTGAACACAAGCAATCTTCTTTTTAACATTTTGTCACAGTGTACACAAACAGTTTATACATCCACACCTGTTGTAGCTTGGGGTCGCTGAACTGCAAGGGTCATCGCTCTTTTATCATTGTCTCTCATTTATATGCGAAATCTTATCTGGTCTAAAGTCTCAGAGGTCGGTACAATCACTGTCTCCTACTCTGTTTGCCGTCAGTTTATATAGTAAACGGAATGTCATGGACCTCAGTTCATACTGGCAACTATGTAAATATGTTGTGTCGGGGAATGAAAAGATTCACTTCGAGATCGGAAATGCCAATGTGGCGACGCAGCAGACTCAGTAAAGCCGGATGGAATGTTTGGGTTGCAGATTCTAAGCGTGAGGTATAAGAATAGCGAATAGTGTGGGAAACACTTTGCCTATAATTACACTAAAAATATACTTTAAAAAAGAAAATTGAAGAGTGTAAAAAAACTATGGGGAGATGATTTATTTCCTTTTCGGATATTGATGAGTCCCGGGTTCTCTGAACAGTCACTTTTTTAAGGAGAGGGAATGAAGGGTTAAAAAAACGTTTCTGACCACAAGGATCATAAATTCCTTACATTTTAGTACTTTACTCGTTAATTTTGGGGTCTGCTCACGAAGAGGACCGCCCCTCGTAAACAATTTTCTATTGACATAAATAGAACAGACAGAACCTGACCTGACAGAACAGCTGAAACGTTGTTAGGAACAGAAAGAATGTGGAACCAGTAGAGATTTGTTAGATTTCTACTTATGTGAGTTCATGTGGCTCCGTAGGAACAGGGATAAAGAACTGTTTGACACCATCTGGAAGGACATTAATGTGTATTTGGTTCTAGAACAATAAAGTGTGTATTCATATATTATGTATAAAGTTGGTTAGGTTTGGTTGGGTTAGGAAACCTTCTGGGTACCGCTTCTTCTGGGTACTGTTCCTCTTCTTGAACACACCGCTGATTTTTAGTATTTTACTAGTTTTGATACAATTAAACATGGACCGTGTTTATTTTATTTTTAAGGAGAACAGTCTCTCAATCATGATAGCCATAAAAAAAGATAAAATAAAAACACCTCCCCCCCACTCCTCGAAATACTCAAATAGTATCATGGTCAAACAATAATAATAGCTGAATGGAAAAATAAAAGAGAGGGATTTAACTGAAAAAGGTGATAAAAACTAAACATCAAATTATTGACCCAAACCACAATTTTCACTATTACCCTAACTCGTATACGTAAGAGAGAGAAATGGTAAAAAAAACAGTATCAATTCAAAATATAATTATATTTATGTCTATGTCTGATGGTTGGAATTAATCATAATCTGAAGTAATAAAATTATGATAATGTTACTCAATAATTCCTAATATCCTCGTAAAGCAGATAAAAGCTATTTTACAGAAGTCCATACTGTACAAAGTAATGTAATAAAACGCTATAATAAAGTTATCCGTTAATTTGGGATGCTCGGATGAGTCATCCTAGGCAGGGAGAGCTTGACATTACAACAGGTTTGTCTCTCTAACCCCAAGTAAATTAAGTTATCCTAGGCTCTATAGAATTCTTTAACACATACAACTAAAATTTCATTAAAACTGATTTTAATAAAATCGGCATTTTATGTTTTGGTCGTATGGCTGCAACTCCCAAATTTTGAGTTACATACAAAAAGCTACGAGTATTTCAAAATTTGATCAAAATTGGTTCACTCGTTTCTGCACAATACTACAGACAATAGACGGACAACATTCCAAGAACTGCGTTTTAGACGTCAGGAGCCTTCAAAAGACTAACTTTTTGCAAAAAAATAAACATCAAATTATTGACACAACCTATAGGCAAAGTAATACAATTATGATAATATGTATGCAACTCAATAGTTCCTATCCTCGTAAAGCAGATAAAATGAACCAATTTGGATCGCGTTTTAAATATCATTTAATAGAAGTCCAGACTGTAAATATTTTCTTCTTCCTCTTATAAGCGAAAAACATTACGGTCATCAAAGCCTTAGAAAAAAAAAGGAATATAAATACAAACAAAATTAAGACCAAAAAACTACCAAACACCAAGTAAGATGACAAAATGATATAAATTTTGTAAAATTAACAACACAAACTCAGATAACAGTATAAAATACAATAAAGTAAAGTATTACAAGGTATTGCAACTACTAAATCAGAAAAGTTATTCCTTGATTTGAGATGAGTCAACATAGCTCGCTAGGCAAGGAGGGCTTGACATTACAACAGGTGTGTCTGTCTAACCCCACTTTTTTTCTTTTCATAAAGTAATTTAGGTATCCTAGGCTCTATGGAATTCTTTAACACTTGGGGGAGGGGGAGGGGACGTTTTAAATATAGCGTCTGTGTTTGGCCACATGTTAACTGATGGCGTATGAAAAGATAAATTGTTTAAACACAGATTAAACACTTATAATTGTTTTGGTTTTTTGACTAGGCCTATACGTAGTATAAAGAAAGTTATATGATGGGTTAAAAAACTATGTCAAGTTGTTTTGAGTCATAAGCTATAAAAAGTGATTTGGAAATAAAGTCTCCCAAACGATTTTAATCAAATTTGGTATGTTGGCAAATATTGGCAATATTTCAACACTTTTTCCCCCATTTCTCGATAACTAACAATTTGGGAATAGATACCATAAAAAAAAAAAAAAACATAAAATGATTATTTTTTGAAATCGGTTCTAATGATTTTGATCAAATTTTGTACAACTGTACGCTCTAAAATGATGTCTATAAATATAGCTTTTGTGTCAATTTGAGGTTATGTAACAACTCACAAAATAGACTATAGAATCAACTCATGTTTTTAACGTTATAATTCAAATTTTATCATGGTTGTTAATCACACAAAAAGAATATTTTTCTAAAGTTTCACTAAAATCCATCAATAATTTCTACACCCATGACTAGTTGTTTAAAATCGGCATATGTATACTTTGAGGTCATGTACCGACTCACAGTAGCCCATATGTTTTCCTTGTTGTTTTAAAGGCGAAAAACATTTCAGTCATCACAGGCTTATAACAAAAAAGAAGAAAAGAACATTAAATAAAGCCCTCGAATACTCTAATAGGACCAGCGTCTTAAGAGAACAAGAGTTGGTCAAGAGAGATCTGCTAGGAAAGATGAAAGGGAGGTATCTAAAGTATAGATCCAAACCAGTACTCACTATGAATGAGCTACTAAGGGTAACTTACAGAATAGACCAATCAACTGTTGTTTTAAGGTTATATTTCAAATGTTATCATGTTTGTTACTCATCACAAGAATCATCTTATTTTTAAAGTTTCATTAAAACCCATGAATAATGTCTACACTTAAGATTAGTTGTTTAAAATCGGCATATTATGTAAATTTGAGTTGAGGTTACGTAACAGTTTACTGAATTACTTACTAATCAACTTCAATCCATCCTATGAACCGATTATGAAAAAAGTGTTTCACATCTTATTTTAGTTTACACCATGGAGCAACAGCCCATGAAGAGCCTAGGCCTACAAGACGGCTTTTCAATCGGATAATGCGTGGTTATCACATCAATTCCCGTCGTCGTTGTTCAACCTTTCACAACCAGAGTTCGCTAATAATTGTACTTCCTAATTAACCTCACGAAGCTGGGCTCTGTACAACACGAGGATTCAACTCGGACCCTCTAGCATCAGCCCTTACTTTACTCTACTTCTGCTACACTCAAAATGGTTACAGTTTTAACAGATAGTCGTGAATTAGTTCTCATTTGTGGAACCTGTAGACTAAATAGGTCACAATAGTTTATCGTGTGTAGCAACATCAAGATACCTAGATTCGTTTTTATCGTACAAAATAAGATAAACCGCATAACCTCAAATTAAAAAAAAAATAAAATCAGTGGCCTATTAAATAGATCAAGTACCGGTAACTGTAATTAAAGTTGGGTTAGCAATTTTTTAAATGTCCGTTTGAAATTTTAAAATTGTGTTATCTGATATAAAAACAAAATAACAAATAACAAAACGTATACATATTAGAATTAAAAGAAATCAAAACTTCAGATAGTTTACATGTGATGAAGTGAATTTATGTGTGTCCCTTAAACATTGCTTGTTTGCGACGTCCATTGTTTGACTTCAATAAAAACAAAATAGGAGAGTTTGGTCTAGTTAAACTTAACTGCAATTAACAAAATATTTAATAAAACTTGTAAGGCTTGTAATACAATAGTCTACATTCGCACGCATTGGCGTAATACCCAACTATATATATATATATATATATATATATATATATATATATATATATATATATATATAAGTTATATATATATACGCTATATAATTTGCTTATTGTATCAATATAAGATTCAATACATTTGATTAATAAATGCTAAATTTTCAAGTACAGTATCTAAATAGAAACAACCTATCATTCTTCGTTAATTAAAGACAATTAGACATCTTTTTAGTAGACTCTAACCCTGAGGGAACCTTTTTCGTGTAGTGTTGAGTGAAATCCCTCTCTTTCAACTTTCCCATCAGGTCTATCTTGACAGACTCTCGTTTTCATCCGACCACCCTGACACTATTAGGGTATTCGTGGGTTGTTGTCTTTATTTTATCTTCTATTCTTCTTTTTGACCGAGAGGTTTTTTAACTTTAAGCAACAACGAACAAGTATATTGGTTTAACACAAAGTTAGACCATTACGTAAATGTAGAAAGGTCTGAAGATTTGTGTCTAGCCAGCGTGAACCTTTACGGTTTTTGACCACACGCCTGTCTCATTTAATATGTAATAGTGGATGTTAATAACCTAGCAACTATTATTTGGCGTCTAGGCAGGTCATGTTGTTTTAAATACCTACTAGAAAATACTACCGTATCGTAAAATGATCCTATTTTTTAAAAAATTGGCAATAAAATTAAGCTAAAAAAATTTTCGCCATCAAGATTAAATGGGAACAGATCACGTTTGCTAGAAGCAAGTACATTACCCTAAAGTTATTAACTTTTTTGTTTATAACTCGTTGATTTGTAAAAGCTTGTTTTTTATGACGTATTATCATTTAATTTAAACATTTTTTTGCGATTTCAGCTTCCAGGACAAATTCTAATTATTTATAGAGAAATGGAAAATATTTTAAAACTGGTATTTTTTAATTTTTTGTATGCAAAAACGAGGCCATTTTGCCCATACAATTTGAAAAAAATTATAGAGAATATTTTATTTTTTTTAAAAACAAAATTATAGGTTACATTGAAAATGTATTCCTATCATTCTGCCATACTTCTGAACTCATACTGAAGTGCAGCTAATGATTTTTTTGTGTGCTCTACAAACAAGTATTATTCATATTTTCTCCCAAATAGATATTAAAAAAAACTGGTTGTATGTAAAATTATTAAAAATCATCCTTATTCATATTTTTCATGACTTAATAATATAAATTTAATTTTACTTAAACAGGAATTATAATGTTAATTAATAACAAGCCTTGAAGAATAAGAATTGGTCAAAACCAACGAATTTTAAAAATATTAGTAGCTAAGTACTTGATTTGTAACCGGCATATCCAGGATAATTTGCTCATCTAATTGAAATTACACTACTAAATTGAAAAATATCAAAATAGCAAACATAATACTGGTACTAATATTTGTTTTGTTTAACAAATTTTACAAAAACTCATATTTCCTACATATTTTTGACAGTATATGAGTTTAAATTTTCTAATAGTTTTTACCATTGGTAAACCTACGAATGCTAATAAAAATTTTACAAAAAAATAATTAAACCCAGAAAATGTTGAACAAGATAAAAAAATAAGCTATGCTTTAAATGTGAGAGTAAAGTTGTATGCAATTTATTTTAATTTTTGTGCACTAAACTGATAATTTTCTGCAATGAATACACAATTCACTGAACACGTGAATAGTTCCAAGCATAGGCCTAGTGTAACAGTGTTAGGCCTAAACAGACACAATCTTATGTTGCTGGGTCACTAATTCCTATCACGTTTATTACACAATTATTTATAAGCCGCAATAAGGTATGTCGCAATGAATACTACAGCATTAAAATTATTACTTGAATAATGTTAGACAGATAAGTCTATGAACTTTGATAAAAGCACAAGCGTCACCTGCCACTTCCATATTCAACAGGTGTGCCTTGACTTTTGACCGCTGGTTTATTTTTATGCAAACGTAGATTATACAGTTTGGCCTATTTAAAAGCAACATTGTATTTAAAAAAGAAATAATCTAAGGTAATTAAAATATTAAACACATTCCTATTAAACTAGAATTCTCTGTTTTCATGCTTACTTGAATAATGTGTTCGTAACATAACCTAACTTTTTTCGAAAATTTGTACAACGATTCACGGGCAAGTAAAGTATTGTTCATGTTTTTAGTTTGAACCGTTCTAGATTGTGCCGCAAGACTTACCTATATACGCTATCTCCATGTTTTCATGAGAATGTTCCTATTGAGTAAAAAGTGGATTAAGAAATGGCAACAAGTCTGTGAAAGGTGAAGCTGTAGGTTGACGGCCTAAGCCGAAAACAATCACGTTAACACAACACACACAACCACTTTAACACAACACCATATTGTCTTTTTATTTAAAGAACTAAACACACTTTACAAAAAGTAGGGACACACGAAACACGCACAAAATACAACGAACTTTACACGGATAAATACAAAACCGAACTAATTATAAAACGCACTCGATCTTATTCGTCTCCGTCCCGACGACAATGTTACCAACATAACAATACTAAAATGTCTACACTCTACAGTTATGAAGCTGGTAGTAGTGGGGAGGGGGAATACGAGTTCAAGTTGCTTTGCCTTCAAGGAAGAGTTGTTAGTTGTTACTTTATTCAATTCCAAAGTTTTGTTCGTTTCTTCGTTTCCTTTATTTAACATATAAAAAGTTTGAAATTATCTCTATAAAAGTCCCAACGATTTACGGAGAGATAAATTTACATGTTCAGGTACCAGGCACGTTTCATTCTCTTGGCTTTTCCAACAATGAATTGCGATCTTCCTAAAGTAAGTCGGCACTAAGCTACGAATTGACCACCGATCCTACCAATATGAGTCATTTTTGTATCTTTTTATACATGTATATGTGTGTTTAATGTTAATAATGGAACAATTAGCTCTGTTTTCATATGAATAAATTAAAAGTGAGCTTATTAAAGGAAAAACCAAAAAACATTTCAAATACCCACTATTTTGAAACGTTAAGATATACCCACTCTTTGTTTTGGTAAAAAAAATAATAAAACCTAGCTTACATGCTAAATTTGATTAAAAGTCCTGATAATAGAGCTATATCTAATTTTTTCACTACTATTGAGGTTATGTTCTTAAAATAAGTTTGTTTTTGTTATTTTTGTACCGAAGAAAATTCTTTTGGGGATAATTGTATACAGATTTTAAACTTGCATACGATTTGTAATTCCGGAACTAATTGTGGGCGTTATTCTCGAAAATGTCGTTGTTTAACGTTAGATTGTTCTGGATAACGAATTTGTTAAAACCGAGCCTAAGTAGGCTGCCTAATTTGAACGAAATGGGATACGTTTCGCGACTTTTAACAATTCCATAATCTTATAAATATATACAAACAAACGTCTTACACCCCCACCCCCATTATTGATATAGAAATAATCTCTTTTAACTAATATTAAATACTAGCCTTAGTGCTACATTTCCAATTGCTGCTATTTTATATTTTTATTTGAGGTTATGTGAATGAATAACTGGGTTTGTATAATAACTCTCATACAATTTATCACGGAAATGTGAACGGATGCAGATACTCAAATAATAGGGACCCAGAGTAGTTCCGATAATCGATTTGTTTGGATTATCAATCAAACAAAAAATATTAAACAAACATAAGTACAGTAATATTTTTAATACATGTAGAATACAATAAAACAAAATAAACTATTTCGACAATAACAAACTTGAATGTAAATTTTAAGACTATAAAAAACATAGATTAAATTTAAAGTTATAAAATGAAATGCGTGAATAATATATATTTCCAGTACAGAATAAGACATTTTGATCAATATTTATGTAAAAAGTCACTAAAATTCAGCCGAACTGCCACAACAATTACCGTACGTGCTATGAATAACAGTGTCTAAAGAATATTATTTTATTACCAATTTTTAAAATGATAATACTTTTTAATACAAATTTGAACGTACGAACCTGTTATTGTTAAAAGTTATTTTACCGGTTCTAATGGGACTGCATGTAGAGATTCTTTCTTTCTAAATATTTTTTGTTCGGATAATTGACGTTTCGGTTAACTGACGTTCGGATAATCGACACCCAATTGTTTTTGGGACATTACAACCCATGTGAAAGTAACCTTTCAAAAACTATTTTTGAGTTTAGGAATTGACCGCCATTTTGAAATTTATCAACCCATTTTAATGGTTAAAGCTAACAATGACAAGTAGAAATTCCCAGAATGGCAGGCTATTTTGCTCATTTTTAATCTTTTTTTTTAACCCAACTTGTTATGTATAATTTTTCTCTGAACAGTTCATAGAATTCATCACTAAAGAACAAAAAGTTTGGAAGTACAATTTTGGAGTTAGTATGTCAGGAATGAAAAATATTACTGTAATCAAAGCCAAGATATCAAAAAAGTGCCTATATACAAAACAGAGTGTACCTTTGAAGATGATAGCAGAGGTATCGAAATGTACATAAGGTAATATAAACGCATTATACAGTTTTGTGTAGTTGTGTTATTTTGTAGTTTGAGGTTTTCCCTTGTTCAACAACAAGATTTGTTAAAAAAAAAATCCAAATTTACAAAAATTTTGGAATTCATTTGTGAATAAAAATTGGTAATATATATATATATATATATATATATATATATATAATATTCGAAAAATCAATTTAAAAAAAGTGACAATAGGTAAAAATTTGGCTTATTTTGAAAATTTACCAAAAGTAGTATTATTATGCAAAACCCAACTTCTTATCCATCACTTTTCTCAGAAGGGGGACAAAATTCATCTATATAATGACAAAAATTTTTGGAAGTAAAAATGATAGAGTTGGTATGTCAGGAATCTAAAAATGTGCAATCACCGAAGCAAATATGTAAAAACTGTAAATATATACCATACAAAATAGTTTCTAATTTTTTCAAGATATACAAAACTATTGTAATCCTATCTACATAATGTTAATATTAGTTTGTTTTTTCAGAAACAGTTAAAGATAACTTATTGCAGTTTTTTTTATTGAATTAATTAGTGTTTAGGCATAACTGGAAATAAAACTGTAGTCCTAACATAGTTTTAAATAGTTCAAACATTTTAAATGGATTAGTGTTTTGAAGTTATCAAAGTGGTTTATATTTCAGTCTATAGAAAACGTTTTCCTGAACAATTAAAAAAAACCATTGATTGACATAGGCTATCTTTTTCCACTCCTGAGAAAAAGATACATAAATTCTGAAAAACTAAATTTTTGGAAGAGAAAAAAATAAGCAAATAATGTTGGCTAAAACTATTTAATAATGTCCTTTTTACCTTTCATTTCGAGCATATGAGAGGTTATCCCCTTCCTCCTTCCCACATTCATGTTCAATTTTCCTTTTTAGTTTATGTTTTTATTGTCTTCTTTTCTTTTGAAGCTCATCTTGACACTTCCCGGTTATCGCGAATCCATCAAAACTTACTGTCCTCTCTCGTAGGCCTCTCATTGGATGTTGCTAACTGGAAATAGCGAAATACTCAGCCCAAACTGCAGCTTGCATGTCTTTGGCAGAAGACGAGTTTCTCAATATAGCAAGTTTGTAGTATTCTTGTATCTGCAGGATTGTGGAAATCGTTGGTCGGTTTTTCACCCAAACTTTACTTCCATCTGATATCACAGTTTTTGTTTTGTTTGAAAACTTTTAGTCAGGACTCCATTCCTTTCTGAATGTGCCCCACACATGTAAAACTTCTTCTTATTGTATGTATAAAGTTAGACAATAAACATGAAGCGCATTGTACCCTACGCTCTGTTTGGCCCTAAAAGTTTAAAAATAGTTCTAAAAATATAATTTTTTTACTTTCGATTACCGTAGACACATAGACAATACAGCATGTTAAATATAAGGTTTCGGGCTATAATGTAGAATAAAGAACCGAAATTCTATAGCCCCCCCACATTTTAGGAAAGAGACCCCAAAAGGCAAAAAACTTCTCGGACATCATCGCCTTATAAAAGAAGAAGAAAATAAAAACCCTAGCCTTTGAATATTCTAATAGCGCTAGAGTCGGAAACGAACAAGAGTTGGTCAAGTTGGGAGAGAGAAGGATCTAACACAAGACTACATAAAGAGTCAGCTGATTTCTCGGTTTTGCCACACTTGTACTCACTAAGTGAGACCCTGGGGGGGGGGAGAGAGTATAAAGAACTTGATAAAAGAAACCAAAACAGAGATCATGATTCCTTGCCAATTATTCCTGAGCGTAATATTTATAAACTTGTGATTTTATTTTGAAGTTTTGTATAATTAATCGAAACATTTCACTAAAATTCCAACAAAATCTATTGAAATGTGCTCGTAGCCGATTTTGAGAAAATCGTAATTTTGTGTTTTTTCTTATGACAGCTACATATTTTGAGTTATTTATAAAAATGAAAAGAACCTCCCTATAATATATGACCAAAAAATTGGATAATAGTTCCACGTGTTTGGGTTGTACAAATTTACCAGAAAAAAGAAATAAATGATTTTGTAATAATTTTTTTACTGGCCTGCTAAAGCTCATTTCACACAGCCAACAATACCATTAATTACTATCTACGACAATACATACAGGAATTATAACCAACAAAGAATATTATACCTAAATCATAACCTACAAAATTGAAAACAAAAGTCTGTATTATTTATAATTATTGTATTGCAATTTGGCTTCATAATATGGTTACATATGAGGAAGCACATGTCCATTTCATTGGCAAATATATTATAGTTAATAACTATTTAAGAACAGCCCAACCCAACAAGATAAAAAAGAAACTACATCACAGTTTAAATAGTGAGGTAGGTATTCCCAAGTTCCTATTCAACTTAGCTTACGACTGCTGATGTCACGTCACTGGAATCGTGGTCACGTGGTACGATATTACACAATGCCAGCTGTTCTAGTTGCAACACTAAATATCCCTGCAATAAATTTCTCTTCTGTTCACCAACTACTTGTTGCTTTTAGAGTCTGGTGCCTGTATTCAACAGATATTTCTTAGGAAAATATTGGACAACTTCAGAGATTTTGTTTAATTTTTATGTGATTGGTAAAAAAAAAAAAAAAATCTTAATTTTTGCGTAAACATTAGTTTAAAACGCTAAAATCGGCCCGTTAATAAAAAACGTAATTTCTCCACATCGGCTCTACTGATTTCGTTGAAATTTTAGTGAAATATGAAGATTAATGACCCCAATCCGTACACAAAATTGCAAGTAAAATCATATTACGATTCAGGAATAACAGGCTAAAGCCAAAAACAAACCTTGACCGCCGTCAATAAAATCTTGATTTTGTTCAAATACTACTTACACTTGTAATGTAAAGAGTAATAAACCAAATGGCAAGTAAAATTAAATATGTTCGGGAATAATTGACAGAAATCCAAATTATCCTTGACCGCCGTCAATTCAAAATCGAATTCATCAAAATACTAGTTTATGTCAAAAGTGAAGGAATCTTGAGCTATATTAAAAAATATAGCGTGGTTTTAAAGTCCCTTCCCCTCCCCCCCATTTTTTACACATTTTATATCAAATTGTTTTACCACTTATGTAAGTTAAAAACACTAATTTTCAAAGGGTTTGGCAATGTTAATGCGAAAGTGGTCACATTATTAACTAATCGTTGAACTTCGTCTTTTATTGTTAGAAACAGTCATTAAATTCAAAATAAAAAAAGTTTTATCGTTTTCGAGATATCAATAAATTTAAAGTTTAGTAGTTGACTTAAAAATTGTGATGAGAAGGTCGTCATGCCACATATCGTTTAACAATGGTTTTTCTTCTGAAAACAGTGGTTGAATCAAAACTGAATAAAAAGTTTTATGTCGCTATCGTCCGTCCGTAGGTGAAGCACGATAACGGCTAATCTATTTAATAGATTCGAGACAACATTTACTTCCAGTTTTGATCATTATAATCTCAGATCCCCCATGACGAAATTAGGTTCAAGTTTTTAAATAGGAATAGGGTCATGTAACACATGTTTTTACATTGTTTTAAACTGAATTTAATGGTGAAATCTGTTTTTTTTTAAATCTTTTTATTTTTTAAGTTATCAACTACAAAACATTTAAAACCATAATTTACAGGTGGACAAATGAGTTAGGTATTCGTTAAACATAATGGTGTACTTCTGAACTTATGATTTTCAAAGATGCTCAAATTCTTGCCCTAGAGCTATTTACCACTGTCTTACACGGTTATAGAATTCACCAATTACTTTAGAAATTGTCTGATCAGTAATATCAATAATTTCAGTTCGTATCATATTTTGTAGTTCATTTAGCTTTTCTGATTGGTTGAAATAATAAATTTTATCTGTATCTCTAGTGTTGTTAACTGTAAGACATAATCCCTAAAATTGCATTGTTGTATGTTTATTTACAAACAAAACATTCTGTATAAGTTACATAAAAGCAGAACCTTGTCCGAAAAGTAATAATACAAGTGCAACAAGCTGAAATGTTTTCAAATTATTGTTACAATGAAAGATGAGCCACTTAAGATTCTCTTATACAAAACTTGAAGTGCCTATCAACTCAGGGGCTCCATGACATGACAATCAAGTGGGATCCTAGCTGGAGCTATAGCCTACTTTTCTTCTTGGGTTATATCCTTAACTTTTATCTTCCCATCAGGTCACTCTTGTTCTCTTACGACCCTGACTCTAAATATTCGAGGCTCGGGGATCTTTATTTTATACTATTTTCTTCTTCTTATTTTTTTTTTTAACTACTAGCTGATGGCCCCAGTTTTAAAAATATAATTTTTTTAGCACAACCCTAATGGTGGTGCTATGGAAATAAATTATGCCCAAATACAGCAACACACCAATTTTGTTAAAAATCGACCGATAAAATAACAAAGATATCATACTTGTTTTAGGGGTAAAAACACCTTCGGAGTATATTTTCAAAATCCTTTCTTAGTACTCGTCTACAGACCTACCCCCAAACCATTTAAAAAAAATCAGAGGTCTTGTTTCTTAGAATCCCTCTCTAATTCACCCGCCCCCCGTTTTACCCACTCCAAAAGATGTATCATAACTATTAACATAATTAATATAAGCTCAACGCAGAAATAAGATTAATAAAATTAAGGTAATTTCAAAGAAGAAGGGTGTCTATAGCGAAAAAGCGATAAGCTTTGCATCTTAGTTGGGGAAAACATGGGGTGTGGAGATTAATTTGTAGAACAAATTAATTGTAACGTCAAGGGTAAGAAGGACCTAAAGTGGTGGTTTCTCTCATGTAAATGACCTAATGGGATTGTATGGGTTTCATTTAAGGGTATGAAAACTCTGAGTAAGGAGGGGAATGGAGCAAGTGCCATCGCCTTTTTAATGATACCCCCTGTCAAATCTCCACTTGAGGAGCGAGTGCCATGTAGAACTTCTTTACAAATTAAGTATGGTAGAGTGTCTTGTGAAGATTATAGTTTTAGAAGATCTTCGTTCCTGTGAAATGAAGGTTCGCCAAACCACTAAAATGGAAAGCAGTACAGTAATAGGTTAGGTGAGGTTATATTATATGTCATTTTAAGTTTTGTTAATTTTTGCGATAAAGGAATCGTTTACATAATACTTTCTATTTTAAATGAATAAAATCAACAAACATAGGCTAAATCACGCGAATATTCGGAGAATTTCTCCCTCCCCTCTTATGAGGCTTTTCTCCACCTCCACAAGGCTCTGCCTGCCCTCTCTCATCGATGCACTAGCTCCGCCAAACACAAAAAAAGTAGGATCGGGTGGTACTCACTCCTACACTGAGAGTGAGGAATGTTATGTTAGGTTATGTCATATATTTAATTTGTTGTTGCGATAAAGGAATCGTTTACATAATACTTTCTATTTTAAATGAATAAAATCAACAAACATAGGCTAAACCACGCGAATATTCTGAGAATCTCTCCCTCCCCTCTATGAGGCTGTTCTCCACCTCCACAAGGCCCTGCCTGCCCTCTCTCATCGATGCACTAGCTCCGCCAAACACAAAAAAAGTAGGATCGGGTGGCACTCACTCCTACACTGTTACACTTACTCCTACATTTGTTAGGTTATGTCATATATTTAATTTGTTGTTGCGATAAAGGAATCGTTTACATAATACTTTCTATTTAAAATGAATAAAATCAACAAACATAGGCTAAACCATGCGAATATTTTGAGAATTTCTCCCTCCCCTCTTATGAGGCTTTTCTCCACCTCCACAAGGCTCTGCCTGCACCCTCCCACCGATCCGCCAAACACAAAATTCCTGAATTACCGTTGTCAAATTTTCGGTTGGATGGCACTCGCTCCTACACTGAGAGGAAGAAGAGCTAGGATAATAACTGTAAATTTGACTTAACTCCCACTAAAATTCCGATTAATAGACTTATTATTTTTGTTGAATGTTTATAATTTTAAAGTTACGTTCTTGTGATTAGTCTCGACCTCAGTTTTTTAACTGAACTTTAAATTTTATAACCACAGGGAACCAAAAAAGTGATTTTCGTCGACATGCGTCCGTCCGTCGTCGTTGTCGTCTGTAGGTAAGCACGATAGCTGCCATAGAAATTAAAATAAGAGCATGGCAATTTAGTGTGCTCACAAAGGACATTTTAAAACAGTTTTTAGTTCATATCTCGTGTGCTCTTCAAAGTAAACTAAAATTTGTACATTTCAATTTTACATGTAATCGTGTCATGCACTACCATAAGCGAATTTAGTTTATATAGATACGTGTCTAAGAGGACAGTTAGGGCCTAGCCGACGACAAGAAAGCAGTGATATCATAGAAGAAGGAATTAGAACAAGAAAGTCACAGCCCATGTTAAACAGCGTGATACAAAATATCCTTAGTTTGGCTACTGGACAACAGAAAGCGCTAGTAACATCGGGACAAAAAGGCTTGGCTACTGTACCACAAGCCCTGTTGGCTACTAACGCTTTCTGTCGTCCAGTAGCCAAACTAAGGATATTTTGCATCACGCTAGAGCCTATACCTGTGACTTTCTTAATCTAATTCCTTCTTTTATGGTGATATACAATTACAAGTTTCAGTAAACCTGTCTAATAACTCTTTTAAACAGGTTTACCCTACTTAATAAGATCCCTTCTGTCCAGAATTCACATTTTCTGCAAGGCCCAAAAGACCAATTATAGTACATTTAGAAGATCTGCTTGTACAGATGGAGCGCAAACAGGGGAGTGTGCAAGTTTCCTACTCCGGCACCCACTAGTCTGGTGAACATTTCCCCTATCGCGGCGGTGTACAGTCAGTCGCTACACACGTTTCTCTGCCGCAACCGTAGCATAGCGTGGCTAGACAGCAACTGACTACTTTTTAGTGCTGACTGTACTGAAGACTCACAGCCGAGTAGGAGAGGTTAAGTCCTTAGAGTGCATGCTCAATTGACGCTTCACGCTGCCTGGCGCAGTCTTACATGTAAGATGGGGTAAGATGTACGTACCATTTTGACGTCCATCAACTAGCTTTTTATTGTAAAGAAACATTTTTGTATCATTGGGTGGTATTTTAAAGCTGTATGAAATGAGCTATTAAATTAATTACAGGGAAAAAATATTTTTGAGAAACATAGTCTTTAATCATGAAATTGGCGCCATTTTGAAAAATAAACTAATCCATTCTGGGTGAACAAACTTGGCACACGATTTGTTCTAAGCATACAAACAGAATTAGAACGGACATCTACAGCATTTACAGTGAACCAAAAATTGTAACAAAAAGTACTCCTAAGAGTAGGATCGGTGGACATTTCATAAACTCGAATGTTGTCGTTTCCGTGATCACAATAGCAACAATTTCTATATTGGAAATAGATTCATTGACGAAGGAAGTTCCCATTGACTTTGGCAACTCATCGCTCTCTAGTCTATTATCCTGATGTCATAATATTTTGACTGGAAATCCGCCATTTGTCAGTAATGTCAGTCATTGTGAAGGACCTCTCACAGAGCTCAATTATAACGAGATACTGAGGTTGTAGACGGAATTAACTCTTTCCTGGCCCAACTCCAAACACAGAAACAGTTTAATTTTATGCATAATATTCTATAGCTGTAGTTTGTTAAGAAATACAAATGTTTTACTACGTGTCATGATGTGTGTTTATATGTTAAAGGGTGTCAGTTAAGTAGTTTTGTAAACGTCAAAAACAGGAAAAACAATCGATTTGTTAAAATTACATATTTAATTGACCTTACGTTTTTGTTTTTTGTTATCAACTCCTCAAAACTACTAAACTTTTTGGCTCAAATTTAACTTCAAGAACGCAAAAAATCGCTCATACAGCTCTTATAAAATATGTAACATCTCAAAATCGGCTCTTACAGATTTTGTTCAAATTTTATGTGAAAATTAATTACCCAAACAACTTTCTTGTATATTTTGTCCTTATCAATCAGTTACTGAAATTTGGTCGAATAATTTCTGGACACTCTCTATATTGTTTAAAAAAATTTTTTAAACAAATATACACTGATAGAGAAGGAAAACTGAGCGATTTTAGACAGAGCTGACAGCTGTCCAGAATCGATTACCGAAGTGTGGCACGGTAGTTACTGGACATTCTGTATACAAGCCGTATACTGTTAAAAGATAATAATAATGTCAGTAACGACAACTTATGACCCTAATTCAATTTAACAGTACAAAGTCCAAGATGTTTGTATTTGACAGTTGGCCATTCTGGTGGATTGTTTACAATAAACCTAAGCCGACTCGGGTTTATTTATTTAACTACACTTGGTTATAAATGATCCTATATATATATATATATTTTAAACAAATATACATTGATAGAGACGGAAAACTGAGCGATTTTAGACAGAGCTGACAGCTGTCCAGAATCGATTACCTAAGTGTGGCACGGTAGTTACTGGACATTCTGTATACAAGCCGTATACTGTTAAAAGATAATAATAATGTCAGTAACGACAACTTATGACCCTAATTCAATTTAACAGTACAAAGTCCAAGATGTTTGTATTTGACAGTTGGCCATTCTGGTGGATTGTTTACAATAAACCTAAGCCGACTCGGGTTTATTTATTTAACTACACTTGGTTATAAATGATCCTATATATATATATATATTTTAAACAAATATACATTGATAGAGACGGAAAACTGAGCGATTTTAGACAGAGCTGACAGCTGTCCAGAATCGATTACCTAAGTGTGGCACGGTAGTTACTGGACATTCTGTATACAAGCCGTATACTGTTAAAAGATAATAATAATGTCAGTAACGACAACTTATGACCCTAATTCAATTTAACAGTACAAAGTCCAAGATGTTTGTATTTGACAGTTGGCCATTCTGGTGGATTGTTTACAATAAACCTAAGCCGACTCGGGTTTATTTATTTAACTACACTTGGTTATAAATGATCCTATATATATATATATTTTAAACAAATATACATTGATAGAGACGGAAAACTGAGCGATTTTAGACAGAGCTGACAGCTGTCCAGAATCGATTACCGAAGTGTGGCACGGTAGTTACTGGACATTCTGTATACAAGCCGTATACTGTTAAAAGATAATAATAATGTCAGTAACGACAACTTATGACCCTAATTCAATTTAACAGTACAAAGTCCAAGATGTTTGTATTTGACAGTTGGCCATTCTGGTGGATTGTTTACAATAAACCTAAGCCGACTCGGGTTTATTTATTTAACTACACTTGGTTATAAATGATCCTATATATATATATATTTTAAACAAATATACATTGATAGAGACGGAAAACTGAGCGATTTTAGACAGAGCTGACAGCTGTCCAGAATCGATTACCGAAGTGTGGCACGGTAGTTACTGGACATTCTGTATACAAGCCGTATACTGTTAAAAGATAATAATAATGTCAGTAACGACAACTTATGACCCTAATTCAATTTAACAGTACAAAGTCCAAGATGTTTGTATTTGACAGTTGGCCATTCTGGTGGATTGTTTACAATAAACCTAAGCCGACTCGGGTTTATTTATTTAACTACACTTGGTTATAAATGATCCTATATATATATATATATTTTAAACAAATATACATTGATAGAGACGGAAAACTGAGCGATTTTAGACAGAGCTGACAGCTGTCCAGAATCGATTACCTAAGTGTGGCACGGTAGTTACTGGACATTCTGTATACAAGCCGTATACTGTTAAAAGATAATAATAATGTCAGTAACGACAACTTATGACCCTAATTCAATTTAACAGTACAAAGTCCAAGATGTTTGTATTTGACAGTTGGCCATTCTGGTGGATTGTTTACAATAAACCTAAGCCGACTCGGGTTTATTTATTTAACTACACTTGGTTATAAATGATCCTATATATATATATATATTTTAAACAAATATACATTGATAGAGACGGAAAACTGAGCGATTTTAGACAGAGCTGACAGCTGTCCAGAATCGATTACCTAAGTGTGGCACGGTAGTTACTGGACATTCTGTATACAAGCCGTATACTGTTAAAAGATAATAATAATGTCAGTAACGACAACTTATGACCCTAATTCAATTTAACAGTACAAAGTCCAAGATGTTTGTATTTGACAGTTGGCCAGCCTGGTGGATTGTTTACAATAAACTTAAGCCGACTCTCGTTTATTTATTTAACTACACTTGGTTATAAATGATCCAGTAAAAAAGGGTTCTTTTTGTACTTAATAGATCTCTCCAATAAATAAACAAGTTGATGGGCCATTATTGTACTTACCCAGCCCCATAATACAAGCAGATTCTTTAAATGAAATTACGTCCAAATGTTGGTTTCGTGCCTTATAGTAAATGTTAAAATTGTATTGGTAGATAAAGGAGTGTTATCCAGTAGTGTAAGTTTGTTTAAAATTGTTGTTACACTGGTTTTCTGAACTTTGTAACTGTGTATATCACTTTCTTGAAGTTGTATTTAATAAAAGTTTCCACTCACTTCGCTCGTGTCAGTGTTTCGACTCTCGCGGACTTCGATGATGAAATATGTGAAGGAGCCTCCACTCGCTTCGCTTGACAACTCAGCTCTGTAATCTCGTAAATATATATATATATATCTTTGGGATGTCATGCTTCGAAATTGCATTTTTGACAATAACTTCGCTATTTGTGATTGTAGAAATGTGGGTTTGGTAACATTACATGCAGAATTGAAATATGCAAATTTTTAACTAATTTAATGTGTATAACACACGAGATATAAACAAGAAACTATTTAAAATGACCGCCATTTGGCATTTTCAATTTGATTTTTCTGATTTTCAATAGGCTTTCTATATGAGCCCACTTTAGTCACCAATACCAAATTTCATGTTCCTATCTCAATTAAAAAAAGCTCGTAGAAATTCTTTACCATAAATAAACTGGTAAGTACTGTAATAAAATGAGAAATAAACAATGTAACTAGTTGTTCTTCTTATTGGGCGTTAATCGAAGATTTCTTTGCATCAACGCGAATCGTCGTGTTGGCACATGATGGAAATTGGGCTGATTATGAGACATTTAATTGTTGCATTGATTTTACACATTCCAACTCCTTCCACATTAGCACATTCTGAATGTCCACACATAACACTTATAGGATCTGTGTGCTGTGGGAACTTCTTCTCAGATATAAATTCAATTGTTTTTGTCAGATAAGACACTTTTAGACATTAAAACAAATGTTTTAATTGAATTTGATAACATAGATATTGTGTGTAATTTGTATTAAAAGGTTTATATAAACTCAGCCCTATTAAATAAATCATGTAGTTATTTATTTTGGTATATTATGTTCCTATTTTGTACCACTTACAGGTATTTCGAAGTCAAGATTTTTTTTTTAACCAATTACTCTCAATCCGTAAATTAGACCTTTTATGACGAGTCTATTATTTGGGAGGGGGGATTGTAATTAATATGTTTTGTTTGAGATCTAAGCGGGAAAATCAAATTTGTGTCTTTCTTATAACAAGTATAAAAGTTTCCAAGAAGTCATTATGAAAAAATATATCTTAACGTGCAAGTTGGGTACTCTCTCAAAAAGTTCTGGAAATATTGGAACAAAAAACTGTCTACGAAAATATTATAAGAAACGTAATTTTTCAAAATTGTAATTCAAAAACCACATTTCCAAAAAAGACCAATAATTAAGACGTTTAATTAGGTCTACTAAAGAGAAACACAAGGGAAGCACGAGGGAAACAAGCAGAGGCTCGATTTGAACGACTACGATATTCCCTAGAGCAGAGTACACAACTATAACTAGAAGTTTCAATTAGGAACGCGGCAGCGTTCCGCCAAGACAAATACTAAAATATATTTCGATTTAAATATGAACTGAAACCCAAAATAGCATACGCAACTCAGGCTCTACGAAGAATCAAAACAAACAGAAATTTGTAAGAGAAAGTTTGTGCAACATTTGTGCATTAGTTTACAGTATTACAGTAGAATCATGTTTATAGCTGCAGTAAAACAGTGACCACGTACAGAGTTGAATGGAATTTAATCTGTGCCAGAAATACGTGGTGTATGCATGTATCGAAACAACCGAGTAATGTGGGTTGCATACCACAAATATTTGTAGGATTACGTTCATATTTTCTATGATTTAATAAAACCTATCATACGAGTGTCGGATAATTTCACTATCTGGGGAATTCC
This sequence comes from Aphrophora alni, assembly GCA_963513935.1. Lineage (NCBI taxonomy): Eukaryota > Metazoa > Arthropoda > Insecta > Hemiptera > Aphrophoridae > Aphrophora > Aphrophora alni. Next base: position 96,068,296 of record OY740769.1, on the reverse strand, counting down.
TATTTGTGAGATCTGACTTTCGTAATCAAACGTTTTGATAATATGAAATGTGCATCGATCGATCCTGATATCTGAAACACTAAGGGTTATACAGGGTGTATATTAAATTTATTCAAATTGTTCTTTGCAATTTGCATTAAGAACGCTTTCCTGTAAAATGTTCCTGTAAACTTGTCAAAATTCTTCAGCCATGTTGTTTCTAAACAACTTTATAAAATTGTAAATATATGAATGAGTCCAAATTAAATATACACATTATTTATACAATTTATTTGTACATTTCTAAAATGGAGGCCAATGTCGAATACCGAAAAAACTAATAATTTTTCATTAAAAAAATATTACAAGATTTAAACAAAATGATGTTGTTATTGTGTCTTTAGATGAAAGGATATAAGAGTTATTGATAACAAAATTAAAAGAACATATTGTTTGGTAATTAATTATCCACAACACCCACACGTTTATATCATATTATTTTATTATTAACTGTAATAAAACGATAACCAATATAAGTGGTATTATGAACGAGTGGGTATTGTAATCGATTGACAATAAAATAAACATTTCTTTATTTATCGATAACACTGTTATCCTATCTAGAGAAGAAAAAAATTAAATGACCTTGTGTTTGGCATTAAAAGAGAACAAGTAAAGTTTTTGTAATGTAAATTTTAGCAAAGCGGGAGCACCGATGGAGGCCAGTTCAAGTCCCCTCGCACGCACGCACCCTCACACTGATGTGAGGGATTTGTACCGTCCTTCCTTCCAACTCTATGAGTCACCTAGTGTACTTTAGTGTACTTAAGTCTATCGAACATTAATTTTGTTATACTTAATTTTATTTAAAAATTAATTATGTATACAGATTCTACATAACATTTCATGAAAAATGATACCAAACATAGTATGAATATTTACTCTAGTAGACCTTGGATCACAATACAATGATAGTTAACAAAGTACTGGCTAATATCGGAGATTGTTGATATACTTTAACCTTAATTTTTGTTTACTAATTTTAATTTATACTGTTCATTTTGTCTTTCACAATAGCGTCCTTATAACCTCCTCTATAGTCTGAAACATTTATTTTTTGACAGACTGGTTTTAGTAATGTATTATTATAAACTATGTGAATATTATTTGTAAATTATACTTGTAAATATAATTTGAGTGAATATATTATTTAAATAATATTTGAATAATAAATTATAATGCGATTACATTACAAGTTTGAGTTTTTATAAACCTGAAAAGTTTGTGGATTGCTATATTATTGGATTACATGGAATGTGAAATATGATACCAAACAAGGTACAATTTATAGTAAATATACGTTGTTTGGTATCATTTTTCTTGTAATCTATAGAGTTCAAAAAATACTAAACAAATCAAAAGAAAATTACAAATAAACAAAATTATATTTTGATTGGTCAAGTACAGTAGGGGACTTAACGGAGCGGAAATGCAGCCGATCCTAAAACCCCTGCGCTTGGTTGTGTGCGGTATACGTGGCTACCTGGCCTCCATCGGCACTCCCGTTTTGCTAGTACTATAAACATCTCACCTATTTCCAAAGAAAGTTTTCTTAGACAAACAAAACAACAGTCAGTTAAGTTTTTTGTTGTTTTTGAAAAGCTAAAAACCTGTCCGTCATTCATACCTTGTATAAAAAGGATAAAACACAAAGTAAAATAAACCCCTAGCTCTTGAATACTCTATTAGCGCCAGGGTCAGAAGAGAACAAGAGTTCGTCAAGAGAGACCTAACACAAGACAACATGTATAGAAGTGTAGATCCAGCTAAGTCTCTGAGGATTTCCATGCCTGTACTAAGAAAGCTCCTAAAGGCGACAGACAGAAAAAGAAGTTTTTTAGGGTCCATAGGTAATTTCACACGCGTGTCTGTCCTATCTAAGACGCAACCAATCTACACAGAAAATACAATAAATCCTATATATTAAAAACTTTACAAAGCATACTCTTTGTATTGTTCCACAAATAGGAAAATATAGGGGGGGGGGGGAAATGAGATTGAGGTAGTTGAGGGGCAAAAACTGTCGAGTTGGAAAAATAATTGAAATATTATGTGTGGGGTATCAAATAAAACTAGATTTATTTTTATTACAAATATTTATGTTTATTTAAAAAAAAAAAAGTTGGCATTAGACCAAATTTAAACTGTCAAATATCATATCCCCCATCCTAACACGGCGTAACCTACAAATCTGAAAAACATTTATTTGGATTTATTAAATTACCGTATGAAAAACATATATTACAGGTTTTTGTATGACGAATATAACTTAATTTAACCACACAATGAGGAATCCGAAGCGAAGTTTTAAAAACATTTTTTGCGAGATGTGAGACAAACAATTCCAATAGTCATTAAAAGATGGATTGCATTTTCATTGATTTCTCTATATTAGGGTCCGTAGGTAAAACCAAGGACCCTTATAATGTCATTCTCGTTTTTGTCTGTCTGTCTGTCTGTAGAATTTAAATCGCCCCTTAAATAACTTTGACTTTATAAAATAACTGTCCCTATAGACCAACAGACACTAAATCGTCTGCTTTTATCACACACTAAACCCTTTTATTTAAACATATATGTTAACGTAACTTTATTTGTTGTAGTGATTAAAGGAACAAGCTAAAAGTGTTGGACATAATTTAATATAAACTCTGTGTAAATAAACTTGAGAGTGTTCGAATTTATCTGCACGTCAATTTTAGATTAAGTTGTTTTGTTTTAATTCTTAATTGCATATACATTTCTATTTGTTTTAGTGTAATCATATAATACAAAACTCATAGTCAATTATAATTATAAACTAAGTACAATTTACAAGTGTTTAGGATAAATTAGTTAAAAGCAATTGATAATGATACCTCTTTAAATACTTTAGTACAGGTTGAGTACAAATCCTAATTTTCCTTTCTGAGTTTACAGAGTAATGCAAACAAATTTCCCCTTAGAGCTTTCCATTTAGGTTCTCAAAGAGGAAAGTGCAGCTCTTCAACCCTTATCATTCAGTTTAAATAAGTCAATTTTGATTTAAGTGTATTGTTTATAGAGAAAAGTAATAAGGTCAAAGTAAAATTAACACACGATGGCAAAACAGAAGCAAACAAGATAGGCGTCATCATGGTACTAACCCAGCGCCATCATACCATATAATCCTTTAAATGTAATGCCCCCAAAATGGTTTCCTAAGTTAAATTGTAGTGGTAGATCAAAAGGTCTACAATAAGGTGAAGTTAGTTTTAAATAGTTGTTGGACGGGTTTTCTAAAACTCGTAGATGTGTAAACTAGCTTCGTTCTTTCTCGCTAGGTGGGTCACAAAACTGTACATATGCGATGAACCCTATACTCGCTGCCCTCGAGAGCCTGGATCTCGTAACTATACGAATATCATATTCTCTTGAAAAATCGTTGTTCGAAATATTTATTAACAATAACTTCGATATTTATCGTAGTAGAGATGTGGGGTTGTTACCACTACATACGGAATTGAAATCCGCTAATTTTATCTAATTTGGTATTTTAAAAGTTGAATAACACACGAGATATGAACACAAAAACTGTTTTAAATATCCGCTATTTTAGTATTTTTAATTCCATTTGTCTGAATTACTATAATAAGGTACTAGCCTATATGAGCACACTACAATCCTCTATACCAAATTTCATTTTCTTATCCTAATTTTTGTGGCAGCTATCGTGCTTACGGCGACAACGATAACGCACGGACGGCATTGTGGAAGCTATCGTGCTTACGGCGGCAACGACGACGCCCGGACGGCATTGTGGCAGCTATCGTGCTTACGGCGACAATGACGACGCACGGACGGCATTGGAGCAGCTATCGTGCTTACGGCGACAACGACGACGCCCGGACGGCATTGTGGCAGCTATCGTGCTTACGGCGACAACGACGACGCACGGACGGCAGTGTGGCAGCTATCGTACTTACGGCAACAACGACGACGCACGGACGGCATTGGAGCAGCTATCGTGCTTACGGCAACAATGACGACGCACGGACGGCAGTGTGGCAGCTATCGTACTTACGGCAACAACGACGACGCACGGACGGCATTGGAGCAGCTATCGTGCTTACGGCGACAACGACGACGCACGGACGGCAGTGTGGCAGCTATCGTACTTACGGCAACAACGACGACGCACGGACGGCATTGGAGCAGCTATCGTGCTTACGGCAACAATGACGACGCACGGACGGCATTGTGGCAGCTATCGTGCTTACGGCGACAACGATGACGCACGGACGGCTGTCGAAAATCACTTTTTTGGTTTCCTGATGTCAGGAAACGTGAAGATCAGTCAATAACGGACGTCTAAATATTTTACAACTATGAAATTTACCCTAGACGTACTCCGTACAATGGGTAAATAAAAGGAAGGAAATAAAGAGTGTTAACACTCAACGTCGGAAGTGAACAAACGTTGGTCAAGAGAGATTTATTAAGAAAGATGAAAGAGAGATATCTAACCTAAGGTTATATGAAAAAGTGTAAATATAGCTAGAATCACTCACTATAGTGGACTCCTGAAGAGAATTTAGCACTGGAGAGAACAAGGGTTAGTGAAGGGAGATTTGTTAGGAAAGATGAAAAAGAGGTATCTAACCCAAGGTTATATGAAAAAGTGTAAATATAGCTAGAATCACTCACTATAGTGGACTCCTGAAGAGAATTTAGCACTGGAGAGAACAAGGGTTAGTGAAGGGAGATTTGTTAGGAAAGATGAAAAAGTGGGACCCTAAACCAAGGCAATGTGAAAAAGTCTAGATACAGGTAGGGTCACTCCTAGACTGGTAAATCCATACTCACTACAGTGGGCACCTGAAGAGAAAAAAAACTGTTTGATATAAAACCGAAAAGAGTCAACTTAGCCTAGGAATAAGTATTGGTATTGATGTATCAACAAATAACTAATGATAATCATTCATTTTCAGGAATAATATTGGTTATATCGAGTAAAAACAACACCATAGATATTGAATCAAAATATTTAGCCAAACTTTTAAAACTGAGTTTAACGATTGAACTTTGAGGGTTCATAAAAACCTGCCTTTTTTATTAAAAAAGTAAAATTGTAATTGGAGTATCATTTCAAATTTTAGGTCTTTTACGCTCTATTTAGGAGCTAAAACTGAACAAATTTGAAATAACTTTTAGTGGTTTTTAATTTACATAAATTAGTTTCAATATTTTTTGTAATATTAAACAAAAATTACTAATGTGATTTTTTATTAAAATAATAAAATGTAGATATTACGATATTTGGTTTCCGAGATATTTATATTTTCCCGTTGGGTCCAATTATTAATTATCTCCTTGATCCAGAGGTGCTAATCAAGGGCTGAAACCCCGTTTGATTTTTGCTTCATTATTTCCCGTTCAGAGACAATGTAAGGACGTAATAAAAAACAAATTTATAAGCTGTATTTTGTAAACAAGTACAGTAGCTCCCTCAGTTGTACCTCATCACTGTGTGATCACGCTCGCATACCAAGCAAAGTGTGAACATCAAAAGCACAGGTTGCTCTATAGTACGTTGATAGAAGTCAAAATGAAAACATTGTAATTATACTTTTTTAATTACCACTAAACTTCACCACCTTAATTTATACACAGAGAATGTTCATAAGGTGCCCCATTCATTGTTTTCCTCGCTATTTAAAAGCACGGATCAATGTTCACTACATTTTAAATAGTACATTTTAAGGTATTCTAAAATTTTTGATCCCATTTTGGATTTACTTGAAAATTTTGAAAGGAAGGCAATATCATTTAACATAGATAATAATTTAGTTTGAACACAATATTCTGGCAATACTAGATTGTCTTATTAATTATATTTGTCGACGTGTTTCGGAATTCCTCCATCTTCGAGACCTACTTTATAATAAAGGAGATCTGATATTAGAGGAAATAAATCAAATCTACGAAAATATAAAATTTACAATGGAAAAAGAACAAATCAGAATAATAACTTTTTTTTTAGATTTAAAAACAACAACTAGAAAACGACTTGAATTTGGAATTTTTAGAAAAAAAACTACACCGTTAATATAAACTATTTATGCTAGAGACCGTAGGTACTTGGTGGTATTCCATTATAATAAATAAAACACTTTTATTTTTTAGTATAACTTGCCGACGATGGTTTCGCTAATTACAACATTGTCAAGGTATTTTACAAGAATAAGGAAAAAGGTACAGCACACATTACAAACAATAGCTGGGTAATCCCCATTGTAACCTAAATTGGAATGTAGAGAGTGGGGGGGGCAAATTACTATGACCTGGCTAAAGGTTTGAGGAGTGGGGAGTTATTTAATTCTAATTGTTCATTTAAAACTAACACATTTTTATCCTTAACTATTCTATTAATTTCTAATAATGATTGTAGAAGATTTAATTTTTTAGATTTATGAGATATATGCAAAATATCAAACGTTATGTTAGAATGAAAATCTGGAACATTATGTGTTTTTAAGTGATTAGCAAAACTAGATTCATAATGACCTAGCCTCCAGGTGCTATCATGTTCCCCTAATCTAATTTTAAAATTTTTCCCAGTTTGATCAATATATGTAGTATTACAAATTTTACATTATAATTAATGTACCGACATACGTTTTTTTTCTGAGGTAAATAAAACTTACTGCCGGGAAGTGCTGTACCCTAGAGTTCAAGTCCAAAAACAGCGTCAGGTGATTCTTGCCGTAGGCTTTCTAACGGTGCCTGCAGGCGATAACAGATAGTTCGGAACCGAGTTTTGTCGTGATGACATAGCCTCGAAAAGTTTTCTAAACAATTATGTTTTTGCATTAACTGTCATCATGTAGATTGTACTATCTTTGTTATTAAAAAAAAAGAGAAAAGTTTAATACAGAAGCTTCACTAAAATGTGGGTAGTACCTTTTTTCTAAATTTATAAAAAAAACATCATCTTCATTCATCATGCCTCGACTTCAAACGTTTTTTGACAACTCTTGAACCAGGTAAAAGAAAGTTACTGTTTTATTTTACTGACTTAACTATGTTAAAATATGTACTGTATTCATAAATGTAAAAATTTAAATCTGCTTTTAATTATAACTAAACTTTAGCTTGTCAGTAAATTATAAGAGTATATATATTCAAACAGTCTTTTTTAAAACAAATAGCAATTCATTTTATTTCTAGTTATTATAAAGTGAAATCATCAATTGACGTATTTAACATATATAACATTTTATTTTCAAAGAAATAGCAGTTTCAGAGCTTAGTTACAGAGAAATATATTACTTATAAACCTAGAACAGAAGTATTTAAATTTGTAAAAGGTCTCTGTTCATTTACTAATTCCAACCTGTATATTTCTCAGCTTATGCTGGTTCAAGCTGGAATTACAAGCTACAATTTCAAGCTGTAACTTCAAGTTCAACTCAAGTCCAGACATTTTATCTGAAGGACATTTCAGCATTGTTCGCAATGTAAAAGTGAAAAACAAAAAAACCAAAGAACTTGAATTTATGCATTTTCATTAATTGAGGACTTGTTGTGAAATTTGTTTAAGTAATGCTTTAGGTTTTTCAAGAATAATAACTATATATTTTTTTAAATGCAAAAACTAAAGTAAAATTTTCTTGGAAGGGATAATCCAGCAATTTCGGACCTCACAACCCCAAAGGGGTTAATTTTTCTAAATTATAAAGTATTGACGTCAATTACTAGTGAAATTTTCTAACATATTTTTTTTATATAATAAACCTTTTTTTTTATAGTTGGCCAACTCAGAGAATATACATGTAATTAATTAATTTTTTCTTAATTTTCTAATAAGTTAGTCTTAGAATCATTTTTGTAACTTAAGTACTATTAACAAATTGTCACCATTATCTTTGTTCACCAAAATATTTTGTAATTTAAAACATATGGGGGGGGGGATTTGTTTAACGTTATGTAAATTTTGTTTTATGGGCGTATCAACTTAACACATGTATGGTTATATGTATATATATATATAAGTATGCATAAATAATCAATTGTTTCATTACAAATTGTTCTTTTTTATTTTAAAAAAGGAAACTAATGTTATATGTTAATCTGTTTTTCTGTAAATGGTTAACTCAGATACTGTTAGATTTAAAAGAGGCCAAGGTCACCGAGCGAACTAAATAACTAAATTTCTTCACTTGACATGTCCATTCCTTTGGTTCCAATACGCTCCTTCGTTCTTGTTAAAAATTTCCCCTTTGAATGGTATATTAATAAACCCCACATTTGACCTTTTTTTGGTAATTTTTCTTTACTATTAATTAACACTTTACCTAACTTATTATAAACATAAAACGCTGGTTAGGCCTACAACATGTTTAATAATGGCGTAACTAGCGAAACCATGGTTGGCAAGTTTCAATAAATTTGTGGTTATACTAAAAAATAAAAGTGTTTTATTTATTGCCCTTAATATAATCAATGCCGAATCAAACCACCCAATGTAATAAAAAATGGTGTCTTGTCGATATATGATTAATAGATTACATATTTTACCTATATAAAAGACAGCAGACCACTTTAGTAGAAAAAAGTGCAGCTAAGCGGAAACTCCTTGGACCTGCCAAACCCTTCTGACCTTTGTTAACTGAAGATGCGACCTTTAGACCACTGGCTGTTCGGCGGAAGACATCCAACTATGTCAAATTAGACACAAAGTTTCAAATTTCAATTCTGCATGTAATGATACCAACCCCTAAAAAATTAATAAAGTTTTTGTTCAAAAATTTAATTTTGAACTTTCAAAGAATGTGGTGTTCGTATAGTTAAAGATCCGGCAAGACAGAGTCACCGACACGAAGGTAGGGAGTGGAAGCAAGAGCCTAGGCGATGTCAAGAAACCCTTGATCTATCAAACTATTTAACATTTCCTACAAGTCCCACGAAACCAACTATTGGTAAGTACCATGATGACACCCGTCAACTTATGTTTGTAGTTATTTAAACATAAAACTGAATGCTAAAGTAAATCATACCCCAGTATGAATTGTAAATTTAAAACTCACATTATTTGTCGAGCTACTAGTCGTTTCAAGTCTTGGTGGATTTATGTGTATTATAGTTTACATGATAAAGTTCTGAATTCCTAGAAACTTTGGGCAACCGCCAAGCACGTTCAGACACGCGTATACGTTTACACTCGTTATGATGTAGGTACTTATATTTTCACGGATCCAGCATGAATTATACAGGGTGAATCAAAAATATGTAGCCTAACTTTAGAAAATTATTGGACCTCCACAACATAAACTGTATGAGAACATTGCACTAACTTTTAAATTTACCCATATCCAAAACTAATTGTCACCAAAAAAGTTAAAATGAACTGTTTCGAGGTCTTTGAATAAATTTATATATTTAAATTAGAAGCTAAAACCTGTTTGCTTGTGCCATAAACACGGCCTCAGCGTAATTAATGTTGATTAAAATCAAGCTTATAATGGCGGCAGTTAAGGTTCATTTTTGTTTTATTGTAAACCCTAAACTTTAATATTGTTCCACCTGCGATTTTGTACAAGAGTCCTTCATATTTCACTAAAATTTCAAGGAAATCTATAGAAACAATATTGAGAAATGTCGTATTTTATATCAGCGCCATGGTCGATTTTTCGGTTTACTGTCAGTCAATACCTTACGAACCGACATTTATGGAGATATTGCGTTGAATCCGTTTTGTTTTGGCCCTTAGAGGTTATACTTGGTCGAATCGATGTTAAATACAAACATTGTCCATTAATTATAGTAAAAAGCTATGCTATGTGAACAGGTGGATAGGGACGTCTGAAATACGCGTGCAGCAACTCTTGCGTTAAAAAAACCATTTTAAACTGATAAATAATAATGCAGAAATTTGAGCACACTTTACATTGAAAGAATAATCTAAAAACAAGAGATTTTGTTTTATTTCAATGTGAATTTGTTGTGATTTAATGTCAATAATTTTCCTTTGGCGACTGCACTTTGCAACCAAAATAGATGAAAAATGTCCAGTTAAAAGAATCCATTAATTCTATGAAAAGAATTGCTATCTCTTGAACTGACGTAAATCAAGGAAATTAGAAAAATGAGAAATGCTGTGAATTAACTCTGAGAAAAGACAGGATGTCACATCTTGCAAGTTGCCCCCTCCTCCTCCCCGTTTTTATATATGTTACTGCATTCAAATAGAAATACGTGAAAGAAAACACACCAAAAAATTTTTTTAATGGCAGTCGTTTAAAATCTTACCTCATATGACATATATTTTCAGATTAAAATTTTGATTCTACTATCTCTAAAAGACCACATAAAATATATATTGAAGAAAACTTACACAATTTTCCCAATTAAGAAACAATAAATGCAGATTACAAGATATTAATTGTTCCAGTGGTTTTGTATCAATCATAAAACGTGGGTTTGAGCGGAAGATGTGAATATTCAAATATTAAGACCGGCCAGGTGTGTGGAGAAACGGACTTGACAATAATTCAAAAGTTTAGAATGGTGGGGGTTAGAAGTATCATGTTGTAAGGAAGGACCTTTCAACCTTGTAAAACAACCGAAATGACAAAAGTAAAGTATAAAGACCAAAGCAGAGATGGCAAGATTGTGTCGAGCGACATGCAAAGGCTGGAATAGATAATTGGATGGCGGTTACAATAGAGAGCGTTGGTGAAATCCCCTTCTCAGTTCAGGTACCAAAGACCCAATCAGTGATGTAGGGCCCTCAATGACGATTTATCAAGTTATTTACCGTCGATTGGATGAGATTGAAATAAGAGTTTAAAGGGTTAAAGAGTCCATGACATTGGTCTATTATGCAACCAAACCTCTTAATTCTAGTTCAGTAGATTAGTCCCTCTTTACGAACTTTAGTAGTCCAGCGAAGTTGACCAGGAGTTTGTAAACCAAACAACCTATGCCTCTTACTGGCATAATTGTAAATTATGTGGCCTGCAGTTTTCCGTAACAATAGTTAATTAGTAATAATAATTATGGTCATAATAAATTCAGATTTTACTTACAAGCCAAGAAGACTTCACAAAGAGTAAACATTTCTTGACTTACCTGAAAACATAAAACATACAGAAATTAAATAGACATCACGACCAGGATACGTTATATTAAGAGTTTAATACAAAAGGTGTTTTGTTAAAATACAACTTCGAGATCTCAACATTTATAAAAGTACTGAGTTTTGTAAACCCGTATTAAATGCACTGTCGTCAAGCGGTTTGAGATTTTAACTGTATAATATGCATATGATTAATTTAGAGAATTTAGGAGTTTGTTTCTACAGATTTTAAAATGTAAACAAACAACACAATTTCCACAAGCGATAGGTTATGACAGTGGATGATTTCCTATAAACAACCGTGACTAGAAGATGACTTAGTGATCGAAACGTCCTTCAATTACCGATAAAGTACTGTGTTTTCTTTCATTTATTCTTTGAAGTGTCATTTCAAAAGAAAGTAAAATTATTCAGTGAATTCATGTGTTAAGCAGGTTCACGCAGAGATAGATTCATATTTTGTGTAGATTTTCTCTCTTCTTTTTACAGAATTTTGAATATATTAGAATTTCCAACTATTTCTTATGTGAACGCCAACATTCGAGACTATGTAATGTCAACTCATCCTAACATACTTTTTGTTAATAATTTTTTATGGATACTTAAAAAACAAAATTAATAATACAAATTCGTTTTAAACATTAAAACCACAATAAATACAATTGTAAAGTAGAGAAAAAAATTAGAATAAATGGAGTTATAAATTTGTTGAAGTATACAAAGCAGCGACTAGACGAGCATGACAACTACTGTAGTATATTTATGCATCGATTTCCCCTCACAGACAGGATAATAGTTTATAAATAGCTGAGATTGTATCGCTTCCTTTTATCCTGGATTCTGTCCTATATTCAATTATCCTTCCTGGTGTTGATACATTGCAAATCAAGTTTTGTAAGGTTAAAAAACTGATAAGTAGTATGATGTCCCTCATTCATGATTAGAACTGAAATTATGTAGGTGTACATAATCTATTTGTTAATATTTTGTAATTTTACATATTATAATATTTTACCGAAAGGCACACCGACAAATAAACGTTCGCGTTTTTTTCATATTAATCTTTATTATTTTAAAATTACAACGACCAAAAAATACAACAGGTGCTTGGGCAACTTTTTATTTTCACAAATAGAATGTACTGTAATTGTAAGTACCAAATTAGGACATATACAAAGTTCTAATTAATGTAAAATACAAATTTTATTATTAGATATAAGATTACTTCAGTAGTATCGTATATCAACATCAAACTGTTAATGTGGCTGAACGAAGTGTAGCTCAGAAGATTAGGGTGTCCGGTGACCTACATTGATGATGACCCACCTTACTGGGCTTAACTTTATAAAATTATAATTTATTTTATTTAATATTTGAAAATAAAATATATAATATATTTTTATTCTGCACATATTTACAAGAAAAATGACACAAAACAACGAATAATTTACTGAGTTATAGCCCAAAATCAACAATTTTTGTTACAAAATGAATGACTGTATGATGATGTTTATAAATATATATATATATATATATATATATATGTATATATATATTACATTTTCAATATTATTTGGGAATTTTTGCTGTTTTTAACATTATTCTCTGTAAGACTGTTGATTACATGAGCAAATGGTAAATTTACAAAAAAAAAATTTAAATGCCAATATTACCGTTTTAATACATATTTATTCATACACAGCTTATGTAATTTATTAATAAATAATAATAAATTATTTACATTGTAAACAATGTAAATAATAAAGTACAAATAATGTTATACTACTATTATTATATTGTGCTTCTTTGTTTCATTGAAATCAAAAAGTACATAAGATATAAGATAGTGTTGTGTGTTGTGTAGTGTTGTGTGATGACTTATTAGTCATCATACTGTCATTCATTATGTTACAAACTTTGTTGATTTTAGACTCTGTTAAAGTAAATTATACATTGTTTGGTCTCATTTTTCTTGCAATGAAGTGTAGAATAAGAAATACTGTATAGATATTATTATAAATATCAAATAAGGTAAATGAATGTTTGATCAAGTGAAGCTCAGTAGGTAACTCATGCGGGTGGGCCACGGCAGGTACCGGCTAGTCCTAATACTCTGCGCGAATGTATGTAATGGCGCGTGCGTTAGAGTGAGGCGACCATTCGTTCAGTCCCATCCCCCGTTTAATAATAGTATAGATACACTAATAAGGCCTTCTTTGTTTTTCAAGTCATAGAAATAAATTCAAGTAAAAATCGGGAAGGCAAATTCCAAAATAGCCTTGTTGGCTGGCTAAAGGGTTACCTGATTTTGCAGAAAAACACCCACAGGACAAAGTCAACGATTTTTTTTTCCTTTTACAAAAGCTTCTATAAAATTATTATGTGTTAGTAGAGCCAGCAAGTTGTAATTTTAAGTTTTACTATAAACAGCATTTTTTAAATATTTATAGTAAGAAGGAATGTTTAATGTTTATATTTTGTGTTTTTTCTGCAAAACAAACTTATTATTATTGAAATTCAGAAAATATCCAATTGGAAATGTCAAAATGTCTGTAATTTTAAACAGCTTTCATTCATATACCGTGTGTCGTTCAACTTACAACACACTAAATTAGATTAAAATTTACAAATTTCAATTCTGTAAGTAATAGCACCCACACGACATCTCAATCAATAACAAATATAGAAATCATTGTCAAAATGTAATTTCTAAAACTGACTTCCCAATAAAATAAGATATTTGTAGTCTATAGTTACGAGATCCAGTAGAGCTTGGTCGCCGACACGACCGTTGCGAGTGGATGTTCCGCAATATAATATGTGCATTGAGGCCCGCTAGGGCGGAGACACTCACATGAACTTAGCGAATAGAAACTTTAATATAAGTGTATACACATCAAAGATAGGTTTTAAACAAACTTACTCTGCTAGTTCAAACCCTTTGAAGAGCCACAAAACCGACTTTAGGCATTACGATTAGAGTATTTGTTTGTATTAGCCAACATTGTAATATGGGCTGGGTTAGTACCATGATGTTGACCTTATTCTAGTTTTAAACATTACAACGACCCGTAAATATAATTCTGTATGGTAAAGTTTGCTTCGTACATTGAACAGAGCGACTTTCTGCTAGGGTGTTGACATAAATCCATAACATATTAAACTATGAAAAGCAGATTATTTCAAAATTACAGCAAAATGTTAAGCCGTGTCGCCGTTTTAAAATTGATCAATAAACTGCGTTCTAAATTTAATACATTTCTTACTCTAGACGGCCATGGTTCATTTACACATTTTACCTAACAAGTATGAAGCAGACATTTTTGTTGCCGAATAGTTTCTATTTAATTTAAAAATGATCGAGTGACATATATTGTGCACCGTTTATACTACTACGTCGTTCCTAATACATCTTCTTAACCAAAGGAACTATCTCTGACGACGAAACACTTGTCTTTAAAATATAGAATGACGGGTTAGGAAATAAACAACGCCATCCCTAGGGAGTTGAATAGAGAACGGCCAATTTGTCCATCCCTATTGACTCCCTACATATTAAAAACCCTCCCTCTCTTTATGTGCAATATAAGAACCTTCTGGAGATTAATTCGGAAAAGGGAGAATATCATGAGATATTATATTCCACCCGGTATTATATAGATGAAAAAGTTTAAAAGTTGTATTTACAGAGTCAACCAAAGTGGTGTACATCCTTAACTCTGCCAGTTGGTCTGGTAGCAAGAGATTTTGGGCTCGATCCTTGTGGTGCTTAAAAAGTTTTAGTGTTGACCCAGCATCGTGGAGTAAGTGGGGAACTACGATTAGCAGCGAATTGTAGGTAGAATTATGGCGACAGAAACTCGATGTGCTGATTACACATAACCCATGAACCTACTTTGCGATGTTTAGCTAATTTATTTTTTAAACATTTGTTTGATACAAAAATTCTTGTTCCACCTTATTATAATAATTCTGAAAATATGGCCTAATCATGCCCGCATACCAAGTTTGATTACCATAGGTCCACTATTTTGGGCACATACACAAACCGACATAATTCCAAAAACCACTTTTTTGAACTCAGAAGAGCTCAAAACGAATATAACCACAAAAACCTCGAGATTCATTTTCTGTAGATGATTTTTTAGTTATTAAAACAATTTATGGAAAATACATAGAAAAATATATAATATGTGTATGCCTTCAGACCCTCACCTTTAGCGAGTGTTTGTCGATCTTTCAATTATTACTATTTATACTTTATATTCATTAAATTTTAAACCGCTGAATCCAATCAAAGTTCTGTACTCTAATATGTCTTTAAAACTCTAAAATTTTGAAAAAATAACGTGCAAATCAGATACGTTTTCAGAAGTCTGGGCTTCTGCTGATTGTATTTCCGTACTTTTTGTCCTGAACTATTTCCCCTCCAAAATCTTATTATTACATTTTCCATAATAGCCATTCTACTAATATATAACTGACCTTATACTTACAAATTGTCAAATAAATAATGCCCTTTCTTACATTTCTAAAAAAATAATATATTTAGGTTCCCATCACGCAATCACGTCATGGCTACAGAGATCAATGGAACTATTCCTATTCAACACGTGAACAAAGACTTGTCATGCTTCAACGGTTGTAGGTAGGTTTTGTCAGTCCTTTCTTATTTGGTAAATTTAAAATATCTTCATGTAAACTGTAACATTCAAAACCACGAAATCTCCACCGACCTTAGAAAAATTTAGTACATTATTATTATTACAACTTATCACTTAGTTAATAATATTTCAACTTACTTGTACAATATACCGATTAAGTCCCTGTTATCAGATAACTTTAACTTATCAGTAAATCCAACCGACAAGAGACCTACAACGCTGTTTATCCTGCCAGTAACTGACAGTAATTTATCAGGCAGTTTTACACTAATTTGCAGGTTGGTACAAAGTTGAAATATTCATATTTATAAAAACTAACTATACTGGGAAATGCAGAATATTTAGTTTTATCGTTACGTTAGTTGAATACTGTTTAGCTGAGGGTCTTTTGGTTATCGGAGCTTGTAATAGTAGTTTGTTCAAGTCCCTAAGGTAAACGAGAAAATTGTTCGTTTGACAGATTAACTAGTAACACTTACTGTGCAAGAAAGAAAGTGGTCGAAAATAAAAACACGCGGAAAGAAAAAGATGTCAAGTGAGAAGAAATGATTTAGATAGCCAGGATATATCAACAAATTTAAATCTCTTAAAAACGAAAAAGGATTACGCTTTAGCAAATAATTCCAAATGAAAAACCTTCTTCCTAAACCGATTGAGTAATAAACTGAGCTTCATTAGTCATAATCACCATTAATAATATCAAAGAAAATTGTTATAAATAAATTAGTATAGATTCAGTTGGGTATAATTGTCACAGTAGCCATACCTTAGAATTTTCAGAACGCCATTATTTACAGCAGAAAGGCTCTCTTCCCGATCTATATCGTACAAGAAGTAGTAATGACGGCCAAGGTAACATCAGTATCTATGAGGCGTATTTATTTAAGTAATGTCCGTTTTAAATGACGCCATAACCATCAATTTATTATAGTCACAAACCTTTTGGTTTCGCCATTGTTTTAGTCCGGTTAAGAAAAAGAAACCAGCGCGTTTGGGGGGGGGGGCATTTTTTTAATATTCCAATTTGTTTTTGACATTCTAAGGATGAAATTTAGTATGGGAGCCATTTTTGTAATTTTGCCGTTTGGCCGCCATATTAAAAAATAGCGGCCAGTCTTCGCGAAATGAGAAAATAGAAAAATCTTCCCAACTACTTGGACAATTTTAATGGTTAAGATACCTTTGGATAGATATTTAATCGCTCTATACGTTTAACAATGTGACTGGTTCCAATCTAAAAGAAAAACAGAAAAAGAACTTTTTTAAATGTTTTATTATGAAAGTATATTTTTGGTGTAATATCACTGATTATCAAATACAGTAATGTCCATTAGTATAATGTCCTCATAGAATAGACAGCGTCAGTAAGAATGTTTTGAAAGCTACATCATTAATTTTATGTTCGAGGACTGTTGTTTTGAGTCAACGTTTGTGTCTATCAACTTCAGTAAAATGTATCTCCTTCATTCTGATAAAGCTGCAAACCTGTTTAGACTGCAATCAAGTCTTTCTGCAACTTTTAATCATTATTTTTATTCTCTTCAATATGTATTCCTATCGTAGGCTCGTATTTGTTACATTTACTTCTTATTGTTTTCAGTTAACACTACTCGAGGACCTCCTAACCTAACCTTAATCATATACCAGCTCTCCTAGCCCACCTCCTTCAATGTCCTGTACTCGTTAAAACCACTAGTGGGTAATAAACTCACTATATTTTATCCCATAATGTTTGACTTCTGCGCAGTAAGAGCTTCAAATTTCAAAATAATTATTTTTAAAACAGTGAAAATGTCTTTTTGTGTAGGCTATAGTAAAAATCAATTTTTCAAACCATAATAAAAATATTAGTATTAATTTGTTCCGAGAGTTTCATTTTAATTGCAGTATCATTTAATTAGGCCAATCATTGTTCCCAATTCCAATGGGATCTTAAATAGTGCGTAATATAAAGGAAGAAATTAACATATCCGTTCTAGTATACTGATGAAAGTCCGTTTTAAAAATGACAAAAATTGATTTCAGGTAGCCTAGTATTATCTACTTATAACATAAGCACCACAAGCTTCAGACAGATTTATCTGTGAATTTCAACAGCATTATGATGTTTTGTTAACAAAAACCTAATCACAGAACTAACTTCAAAATTAACAACTAAGATTACAACAATGAGCTGGTTAATAAACGAAGACTCTACACATGTAAAGTTTCCTTATTCAGTGCCACTCATTAGTTATAACAAAACGAGCCTTAGTTAAAAAATGCGTCTCGTTCAACAAACATATCCACTTCACCTGCTCGTGTACTGCAACTTATCTTGTCTCAATGTTGTAGATTTTCCCTTTAACTAAAGAATTGAAAAGACACGGTCCACATCGACTTCTTTCAAAAATTAGATTCCAGTTTACTTATTTTTTTAATAGTATATTGAAAAGTTTGAAATCATCCAAAACCAAATTCAATTGTCAGATTACGTAGGGGTTTTTGTAAGACAAGAAATGTGTGCAAAGAAAGATAAGTTTGTGTTGTTAACCAATTACTACAAACATCACGTGACGCAGTAGGGTGCGGTGAAAGAACGTTATCAATTAGTCAACTATCTCATTGGAAGAATTGATGATCATTGACTTTCGTCTGTGTTAGGGTCTATTCCCTAAAAAATATAGGGGTCTCTAAGATAATCATCCTTGACTAGTTCAAAATTTGTAAATGAATGAAAATAATTTAGGGTGTTTCTAAAAGATGTAAATGGTCGTTCTATGGCTTTTACGGATAAAAATAAGTAGTTTGTAGATACACGCTGAATAAATGAACTATGGTGATCTTGAAATATAGACCTAAAACTAAAACGTATTTTTGAAAAAGTCTTATATATTACAATGATTGTAATTTTATTTGAATTAACCCAAAGTCAATTTTAATAACTTTTGAAAGATTACGAAACAATTGTAGCTTCTGAGTTTTAACAGTAGGATTTCATTTTGGTGAAGAGTTGAAAAAATAAAGTTTTAAGACAATTTTACGATGACGATTTTTTTTAGCAAGCTGTTTAGTAAAAAGGAATCTGAAAGCTATTAACATTTTTAGAGTAATTTTAATTAAAATTCTGTGTGACTAACAGACTAGCACAGGGAGGGGGTAAATGACGTCATCACCAAGGTAATTTACACTGCACTTCTGAGGGTAAAGCCACCAATCTCCATTTTCACTAAAGGGCGCGCTTGTTTACTAGGCCACAAATCTTCGTTTTGTATGGGTTGATTTCTGCCCCAAATTTCTAGTTCTTCGATATATGTACCATTTTAATTAATAGCAATTTATCTAATAGCTGTTTCCAAGGCAACATTTAACAGTATAACAAGGCAACATCTGCATAGTTTATAAACAAGAGCCAAAACTGAGTGTTTATTCTATAGAAAATTATTTGTTTTTGATTACTATCGGATTGACTGTCATTTAAATACAACAGCGAATGTTTTCAGACTGTATAAAATCAATTATCCTATTTTAAAAGTTAACCTAACTGCGCAAATGTATTTATTCAACAATAATGGATGGCTATAATTGATTTATGTAATTAGCGTTAATCAAATGTTAAATTGATTAACTAGGATGTTTCCTGACAATCTCCTGCTAATTAAGCTACGGATTGGCATATAGAAGCCAGGGCTTAAGATATTCATAATAAACAACCTGTGATTTGTATTTAATACAATAATAACCGTCACTAATGTATTTCTATCTCTCTTACGGTAACGCCGAGACCCGAGACTATGAAATGTTCACCGATCCTACCAAGGGGAGTAATTCAAACAATTTTCGGTTCAATACGTGTGTCAGTAAACGCTTCAGAGGTCGAAATTTTAGTCCAATTGGTAATTTTTTAAGTTTGCTCGATTTATAAATATTTGGTGCAGTTAAATATTCATGTAGAAGACAAGTTACCATGTATAATGTCATACAAATATTCTTATTTTTCAAAGGGAATTTTTAAGGGTTTTTCTCATGGTATGATTTTGAAGAATCCATGTTGTTTATTTGATTTATTTTTATATTCGCTGCGCTTGTGGTCTGTAAGTGTGGGACTGTACCAGTTTAAAATAGGAAAATTTTGGATGTGAGTGTATGGAACTGAGATCTGGATGGTTTGATTGGAATGAATGTATAATATTGTATTATAGTTAGTTCAATGCAAAATTTGAAATATATAGGTTTTATAATCTTGTCTGTAAAGACTGGTTGCGACTTACAGACACGTGCGTGAAATTATAACCGTCCAAGGATTTAACTACGGACCCTAAAAAGAAAGAAAATTTGATGTACGACCACTAAAGAAGCCCACTTCGCTTCATAACGAGGTAAAAGTATCTATAGAAGTTATGATTCTTTTCAGACTTTTCATTTATCTCCTCTGCAGTAAAATCTTTTACGGTAGGGCAACCTCACTTTCACTTATTTCCCATAATCCTCTATAATACCGCACTACCCCTCAATAAGCTTCGGCCTGCTTTTGAAAAAAATATATATAACGTAATCCTGATTTATAGATCCCTCCCTTCACCAACAGTCAATAGCGACACCTTATCAGATGTGTGTTGTGTGCGAACAAAAAATATGTTTACCTTTTATCAATGTAGACGCACACACATCATATACAGGGTGGTCAATTAAAGATGGTCAGTGTTAAGTTCTCTAAGACTATAAGAGTTACAAAAACTTTAAATTGGAAACCTTCCCTACTTTTTGTAGGAGTTAAAAATAACTCACGAACCGGTATTTTTTGGAGAAATGGCGACCAATAAGTTACGTTTCGTTTGGATTCTTAGAGGCTACGCTTGAGCAAAATTTTACCAAAATAGTTTTAACCGAACTTGAGAAAATCATAGTTTTGTGTATTTTTTTCTCCTACTTACTCCGAAATTTTGAGTTATCAAAATAGTGGGAAAAGGTCGAATATAAAATTTATTTAGAAACAGTTAAATGTTCCCTTGTTTTTATATTATACAGAGACAGTATTGTGAGAAGGGAAAAACCAATTTTGAGACAATAACATTGTGTCCCTTCCCTCTCTGAAAACAATAGTCTAAGTGTTCGTACTGCATTCCCAATAACAGAATTTTTGTGATTTCCCATCTTAGAAACAGTTTCTACTCCGTTTATTTATAATTTATCGTTTTTTTTAAAGAGAACATTACTTAACATAAGGTAAAAACCACACAATTTTGCAGAAATGTATATTATGATTGCGTTGGGTTTGGAGGCGTGGCCTAATTGCTTTCTTATCTGTGTGAAGCATTGGTCTTGCCTCAATGTCGTGAAGGCTTGTGTGCATGTAAACAACTGAGGATGATGACTTAGTTATCGAAACGTCGTCTTGTAGAAATAAAATATTTATAGTAAAAAAATTGCGTTTTCTTTCATTTCTTGGTTGACGCGTCGCTCACTATAGTGACTGAAATGTAACGAATCTTTTTTGGATTTACAACCACAATTTAAAAAAAAAAATCCATTTTATTTGTCATAAAATGGTGTTCTCAATTAAAATTAGTCAGAGAAATGAGTTTTTTAAACTAATAATCAAAAAACTAATGAAATGAATGTTGCTGATTCATGGTTTACATTACACACTTGAAACTGTGTTTAGTTTGACTTCTTATAGCCATTCGTAGGTATAGCATGAATATATAATAAGGAAATAAATAAAAAATAAGAAAGTAAACAAAGTACAAAGTACAACGAAATCTACAAAATTCCGTTTATTTCATATCTCAAACAAAATTAGAAAGAGAAATATTAATCCTCTCTGATATTTTTGAACATTCAAAAAAAATATATTTTAGCACATACTGAGTATAGTATCTAATTTTTGGTTCACGCTGTGAATAGAGGATCTTGATCCCTATAAACTTTCAATACTAGATTGTCTTATAAATTATATTTATTGACTCGTTTCGGAATTCCTCCATCTTCGAGACCTACTTTAGTACTGGATTCATGTGTTAAGGACTCATATTTACTGCTTAGCCACATTATACCACCAGGCTCCGCCCACCTTGTTATTTGTTTTGGTAGATTTATTAACTTATTTCTTTTTCTTTATTATTCTAGGTTTTGGAACATTACTTCATAATATAGATAATAATTTAGTTTGAGTACAATCTTCTACCAATCCTAGAGTGTTTTATTAATTATATTTGTCGACGCGTTTCGGAGTTTCTCCGCCTTCTAGACCTACTTTAGTACTTTAATAGTAAATAATAAAACAATGGCAGTATATTGTACTCAAACTGAAAATCTTCAGAGTTGATTTTCAGAAATTCGTATTTCTGTGTTTTGGTGTTGTAGCTATTAAACCAAATTTTAAATTAATCAATTATATTTTGTGCGAAATTAGAAGCCAAAAATCTGTACACATATTTTGAACAATCGGCTCAACAGTTTAAGTGACAACAAACTAGCACATTTTATAAAAAAAATTAATTATTCCAAAACTTACAAACTAGACTGTTTTTTGAATAATTTAAAAATTTACTAGTAAGGACTGAGTGTAGTCACTCGTAATTTAGGAACGCGGCAGTGTTTATTTGTTCCAAGTAATCAAGTACAAACTATTAGTTTATTTCAGTTCATATTGACAAAGTTTTGGTTGTGGAATACATCTGAGTTTGACGTTAGGCCTTCAACTCAGACCAGAGCCAAAGTTGGAGTGGTTATGAAACTCAAGTAGTCTATTTAAGTTGGTTTTAGTGCCGCGCTGTTGCCGAAGGAAAAACAATTAAAATAAACGTTTATTTTAAATGCGACAGTTACAGAACAATTCTTTCCAGGCAAACACAACATCAAAGAATAACTTGACTATCTCTCATCTCTGCACCTTGTTTTATAAAATTGTTTTGATCCATTGTATATTAATAGCCTACAATAAGTGAATTTATAGAAATGAAGCTGTAATTGTTCTTTAAATATTTCAAACGAAAATAACTCTTTTCAAGTTTTTTTTTCATTTAAAATTTGTAATTGACCACCATTTTGAAACAGATTATTGGAACCAGTTGAGAATTTTTTGATTTTTTTGACACTAGTTCTTTACATTGATGATTACCTTGCAAAATTTCAACTCAATCGATTAAGCCGTTCTAGAGATATAAATTATTTAGTAAAAAAAAAAAAAAAAAAAAAAAAAAAAGGCGGATGGCTGACGGAAAAGAAGCGTCCTGTGCATTATCTCGGTGCATTACTGAAACACCTTGTGTATATAACCACCTAACCTAACCTATTCGCGATGATTCTTGCTAAATCTAGAATTATTTTACTCCAAATGAAAGGGATTCGATTAAAAAGAGAGAAAATCGTGTGGTTGAACTTCTGAAAAAGGTCCCTAATATTTTGTTTTACTTTGTTTCTAAAAATACGGTATTGTCCCATAAGGTTTCAATTTTTGGAATTTTCTTACCCTTTATACGAAATATGTGGAAGTTTGGTTATCGTAAAAAAACATCCTCCGTTTTTTGAATGATTTCGGGAAACAAAAAAAAAGAAGATTTTTGACATGCCGTCCCCTCTGTCGTCGTTGTACTTCCTACGTAAACACGAGAAAGTCCTCGATAATTAGGATAGGAAGAATTTGTTATAGAGGACAATTTGCTATTCTCATATAGAAGAACTCTATTCAAATTCAGAGAAAGTGAATTAAAATTGACAAAATGGTGGTAATTTAAAAGCTGTTTTTCGTTCATATCTCGTCTGTCACAACACATAAATTAGATAAAAATTTGCAAATTTCAATTCTGCATGCAATGGTACCAACCTCACAGCTCTACGATGACAAATAGTGAAGTGATTGTGAAAAATGTAATTTCGAACTCTAAACTCTCAGAAAATTCTTATAGTTATGACACCAACAAGAGCTTAGCGAGGTAGACTCTGCCATATATGTATAGCTTCCGACTCGAGACACTGACACGAGCGAAGCGTGTGACAATTTGTAATATACAGTATATGTCTACGAGAGACCCGAACATTTCCTACACGGTCCAAGAAACCAACTTTTGGGCATTACATTTAGAGGTTATGTATCACATTGTAAGATGGGGCTGGCATCAACTTATTTTTACTGTGTTTGAGTCTACTTTATTAGGTTTCCATACCTAGCTTTGGTTTCTCACATAGGTCTAGTTTTATATTTTGTAAATTTCAGTTTTTATCACTTGTTAACCAAAGTGGACTGATACTCTCGAAACGCAGTGTATTATGATTGCAAATATTTCATCAACGCTATGAACAATCCTTAATTGCCCAATAACTTAAAAAGTAAATAATGATGTAATTTTCTGGATTATTAAAGCTCTCTTTACTTTGTGTGGTAGTAGATTATCGTCTGTAATAATACAATTCTAAGATAAAGTTGTTCAAAGGAACGCACGCGAAGACATCATGAGTGTTGTTTTCTTCACGTGTAAATCAGAACTGGGGTGTTAATCTCATAACGGCAGAAACCACACAAAATCACTTTGGTGTTGAATTCAATACAAAGAGAAGGAACTGCAATACTCTGTGAATTGCTAAGATAATACTATTGTGAGAATTGAAAAGATATTCTATGTCAGCATATTCAGTTTATACAACAAAGAAAAAAAGCTTTACGTAATGGAAACAATTTATTTCTCTTTCAAATTACGAAGAAAAGTATATCTAGATAAATACCTTATATTAGTAGTCAGAGCAATTCTTGTTATTGTATATCACTACAGCTGTTTCGCCGATCACAGTCGGCTTCGTCAGGTGCAGGACACTTAAATAAAACACATAAACACGACACTGAACATATACGACACTAAAAACATTGTTTTAAAATATTCGGAGGCTAGCTCTTCGTTAAATTTTACACTAAAAATGTCCGTGTGTGGCCACATCATTATTCGTTCGTTTCCGGACGGATACTGAAAATAAGACTGATGATAGTTAACTGCCGTGGAAGTCCATTTGTTTATTCAGAGATAAGATTATATCGTAGATCGGTAATTCGTAAGACAATCTTTTACGATTTGGCTGTTTTCAATTATTTCAGCTTATAATGTTTTTCCTCTTGTTCATTATATAAATATCATTGGATAATACTGACAATTTAAAATTTGTGTTTTCTACAAATGATACATTAAATGTTAAGCTTGACTTGTGAAAAAAATTATACAGTATAACAAACACACAGAACACAATACTCACAAAAAATACGCCTAAGTATCAGACGCGTTTCAACGACAAGGTCGTCCTCTTCAGTGATACACGAGCTACACCAATCAAACTATAACTGATATAGTTATAGTTATAGTTTGATTGGTGTAGCTCGTGTATCACTGAAGAGGACGACCTTGTCGTTGAAACGCGTCTGATACTTAGGCGTATTTTTTGTGAGGATTGTGTTCTGTGTGTTTGTTATTCTGTAAAAATGATAGTTTATTAAATTCCTGTTTTTAATTATATTTCGATAAGAAATTGGTAAGATACCAGACTACGCGGATCATTTCGCTCCTAATATTGCCCCTCACTAAACAGTACAGGTTTTAAGTTGTTTTTTTTCCCCTCTCCTTTTTTTACAATTTTAGAATAAGAATAGTTGTAGGGTACTTACACAACCCTATCATATAATAACCAGATCCTCTAAATGTAATGCCCGAAAGTTGGTCTTGTAGGAAATGATTATATTCAAGGGTCCTTATCCAGTAGGGTAAGTTTGTTTAAAACCGATGATAACCCGGTTTTTTGAACTTTATAATTAATTGTGTGTAGCCGCTACTTTCTTAACATCGGCTGGATGTCAATATATTAAACAATTTCCCTGTCAGTATCTCGCCCTGACGGGCCTAGTAGCTAAACACATTTGAAGAAGCCTCCACTCGCTAAACACGTGTCTGTGACTCGTCTCTGTCAGGTCTCGTAACTAAACAAATATCACATTCTCTTTGGAGGTTAGGTTTAGAAATAACCATTTTGACAGTAATTTTGCTATTTGTCTTCGTAGAGATTTGAGGTTTTACCATTACATGCGGAATTGAAAACTGCAAATTTTTAAATTATTTAACGTGTTACAAGTTAAATATCAAACGAGATGTACACAAAAAACTGTTAAAACTGTCCGCCATTTTAAGATTTGCAATTCGATTTTTCTGAATTTCAATAGGGTTCTATATGAACTCTCTATAGTCCTGTATATGGACCTATCTTAATAGGTACGCCCACGGACAATTTGTTGGCAACGAAGCAACGACGACGGACGGAAGGCTTAATTTTCAAAAAGCGTTCTACTGCTTACGACATTGCTTACATGTGGAATTTCAGATTTAACATCAAATTAAGAAATATCAATAATCACGGAAGATAACTTTTAAAAAACAAAATGGATAATAACTTTGTCGCAATACACACACCCGTTTCTGAAAGTTTAATGTACTTTAAAAATAACGTTTTAATTTAATTACACTCTGAAAATAATTGACAGTTTAATTCTAGCGACAGGCTGATAAACGTCCGTGATTTACTGATATCTTTGTCCAAAATAATAAACTTGAACGCAGAAAACAAAGATGGTGGCAATATCCGGTTCCTCCAAAGCAGGATATTGCTTTAAACATAATTAGAGATCTGTTTTTTTTAGGAAGGGAACGGTTGATTGCTTTATGGCTAGGCTTCGTAAATGTTAAGATAAGCTTTAGTTCATAACCAACAGCATTGTGAAATGAAATGAAAGGGAAATATGCTTCATTAAATGTTTATTTAGTCAATGGTATTTTCGTACAAAAATTTCAGAAACACATTTCTCTTCTAAACAGAAAATTTATTGTGATTAGAAGAAAAAAAGATTTGAGATTTTGATGGATATATTTTGTTTACAATTATAAGACAAGTTGTTGATCCATCATGCTACTTACCCGGTTCTATCGTACAATCTAATAGATGAAATTTTTCTAAAATATAACACCCAAAAGTGAGTTTTTTAGGCCTGGTAAGAAATGCTAAATTGTATTGGTAGACCCAGGAGTCTTGCCTAGTATGTAAACAGTTGTGACACAGGTTTGCTGAGTCTAGTAATTGTTTCTACACTACTTTATTGACGTCGAGATATACCATAATGATCCTTGTAGATTTGTATATGTTAATATTCTCCATTCGCCTCGCTCGTGTCAATGTCTCGACCACGAAGCTGTACATATTATTTAACGAGCCTTTACTCTCTATGAATTTAATATCCAAGAAGAAATCCCATAGTATACCATAATGTGAGCTTCAATATACAGTTGTAGTTTGTTGGGTTTAAACTCTGGTATTATCCCCTCAATTCACGCGGCTATCATGAGTTGCCTAGCCAGCGACCCGCTGGCGTTTATCAAATACTAAGGGGAAACTATACCCCCCCTTCTTTCCGACAAGTAGGTGTGCGCAGCGCAGGCTTACAGTGGACACACTTAGTGTGCGCTCTTGAAACGGGACAATCGATTTAGTTGTGAGTTCATCTCAATTCAACATGTGGTTTACATCGGAGTAATGACCACTTAGTCGAATTTGGGAAATGGGTCGGAAAACCCCTAGTGAATTCCCGGACGCGCATCCCATAATTATGTAAATAATAATTAATTTCGACAGAAAAACCAACGCGATGATCAGTTAGGCCGAGTGATTTAAACTTGTGCAAACCATTTTATTTCATGAAATTTGAAGGTCACGTAAGTTTTAATTTAATAGTTACAAATTTAGGGAATCGTCCAAAAATGGTTGGTCAAGTGGGACGAATCGATGGTATATGAATAAGTTCGAGCGGGTCGAAAAATGGTAGAATCAATGGTCCTTGGCTCAATTAATTCGCCATGTGCCCCGAGGGAGCATTGTTGCTTTTAAACGAGCACCAAATCGACGAAGTTGGTTACTATCCACGGACCTCTGGGTTATGGGCCCTGCACACTTCATACACTATACAGATTGTGTTGGAGGAGTCTAATCTTACTGTCCTTGAAGTAGGCTGTTAGATGGCAGGACTAGAGACTCTATTTTTATAGCTTTATCCCATACTATGGAGATGGGCAATATATTTAGTATATAAAATCAATCTGCGAACTAATGTAGGGACGTTGCAGTGTTCTTCTATACTAAATATGAAAGTAATTTGTTTATGTGTTTCTGAACAAATGTAGCAGTCAGAAAGTTAGTGGAATAATTAGACTTAGTTGTTTCTTCTTTTATTAAATAAACTTTTTGCACACTGAATTCAATCAACGCCAATTCAGTGGTTTTTCGACGGCATAAGAGAAAATTAAACATTGCTATTTTATCATTGACTCCACGATTTTCATTACATTTAGCTAAAATGCACCACAATTTTTCGTCATTCTAGGCTGCACTTTAAAGAAATTGATGAACACTTTTCCTAATTTTCAGATTCTTGAATTTTTAAACTCTGACGGTTCATTTTTAATTGATTTCTCTTTAAAAAAAAATTTAAGTTGGCAAACAATACTTTTTTATATACATTTATATAGTTTTTCTAAATGTTTAAAGCTGAATTAGAAGGGGGGGATGACTTTTTTTACAGCAATTATCTTCAAAATTTTGAGTTATATAAAAAACAAAATTAATATAATGCTTTAAGATATGCCTAAAATATTCCAAGTTTGATATTAATACACTATTATATTGTAAATTGTAGAACACCGATTAAAGACACAAATTCCAAAAATCTTCTTTCTTTTGGCTCAGGGGATCTCTAAAAATGACACACTTTTCTGACAAAGTAATTTTTGACCATTTCTCAATTAAGTAAATTTATCAAGGTGTTTCAGGACTTTATAGACATCCCAAACTAATAAATAACCGACGATAATTATAATAATTATAAAATGTGAATCCATATAATCCATAGAGGACAATTTTTATAATTCAGTAAGGAATTATCATGTAGTATTATAAACAACATTATAATCCCGTAAAGCCTTTGGTTTTGATATAAAACCCTTTTGTCATGTCATTTTAGCAACAAATATACCCTGTGGGTTAAATAATTAATTATGCGGTTTATGTTACAAAATTATACCAGCGGAAAATAACAAGTGTTTTGTTATTTAAAGTGTACTTTATTAATGCGCCATAATATAATGTATTGTAACAAATATTGGGATGCAAAAGTACATCTGCCAAGTAACGATGTAAAGCTACTACATCTACCGTAATAAAGACAAATCAGATTTTTAATTTGTTATCAATTATATGTAGACAGATTTGGGATGAGTTAAAAAAATAACGTCGGAAAGTATTAGTTTAAAGTCTTCTGAGCCCAAATAATTTTTTAAAATATTATATTTGTCTGTCGTCTGTGTAGTGTCTACAGATCAAAAACGAGTGGACCGATTTTGATAAAATTTAGAATGCATACACATTTTGGCCATAACTTGAAATTTAAAAATATATTTATGAAAAATTAAATTTGAGGATAGTTTCCACAAGAGCTAATTTATAATATATGCTTCTTTTGGTCAAATCTCGAAAAATAAAAAAATAAATTGTAAATAAAAATTGGGTATAGGTTCCACAAAAACATATCACAAAATTTATATTTTCTCAAATAACGCTGTGGACACAAATATTAATTATTGGTTGTCATTTCTCTAGGAGCAATAAAAACCACCCAAAAATCACACACGGAACTGTTATAAAGGTTTGATTTCTCTAAATCTACTCCTCCGATTTTGTTCAAATTAAAATAAAAATAAGTGACCCAAACCAGTATGTAAACGTAAGTGAAACAAATCTACCTTTCAGTAATAACTTGCAAAAAACTAAAATGAACCTAGACCGTAAACAGATTTCATTGAAATGTCTTCTTTGCTCTGGATGAGTTTAACAATGCAAGTAATTAAAAAGTTTTACACGTTTACGTAAAGTTGATAAGGGCAATTTTTAATAACAACTCAACTATTATATGCCAGAAAACAAAAACACTCGTCAACGAAAGAAAGTATTGGGAATATCTGTCCTGAAGCCAAATAACCATATATTATCATAATGTTGTGCGTGAATTAAAGGCAAAAACAAATATTATTGTCAAATAAAGTGCAGATAGGATGTGAAATTAAGAAGAGAATGGGTAAGAAATACGAATATACGAAGAATATGGTAGCGAAACAAACTATTCTGACTAGTGTAAGAATAGAGTGAAATGGTATGGATATTGGATAAGTGTCGTAGTGAGATGTCAACGAGGGATGAAGTGGAGTGAGGGGAACACGTACCCCCACTTACGATACCACGCCTCCGTTTTCATGATAATACTTCTACTGCCCACTCTGCCAGCATTTTCACCTCAGTTGACCCAATAAAGCCAAGTGTGCACGCCACTCAAGTATTTAGGTTAGCAGATAGTGAAGTGATGACTGGGGTGTAAACTACTACCAGTAGATCACACATTCCTTACGCTCACATTATTGTCATCTCACCACAATACTACAGAGTACAGAACAGGAGGAAAGGACACTATAGATTGTAATGGGCTAGGAACTAGAGGTATGAGAGACAGGGTAAGATGGTGGCAAGGTGATCAAGTTTCTGAGAAATTTTCAATTGGAACCAAAAGATACAGTGGACAGAGAAGGAAGAATAAATCGATTAAACGAAGACTTGTTTTGGATTTTCAGAACGTTACCCGTAGG
Source organism: Aphrophora alni (assembly GCA_963513935.1). Taxonomy (NCBI): domain Eukaryota; kingdom Metazoa; phylum Arthropoda; class Insecta; order Hemiptera; family Aphrophoridae; genus Aphrophora; species Aphrophora alni. Next base: position 96,037,805 of record OY740769.1, on the reverse strand, counting down.
GGCTCACTATAGTGAGTACGGGCGTAGCAATCCCGAGGGGCCATCGTTGGATCTACACCTTTTTTTCATGTAGCCGTAGGTTACATCCCTCTCTTTCACAATTCCTTGACACTATTAGAGTATTAGAAGGCTAGAGATCATTATTTTATGTTCTCTTCTTCTTCTTTTTTTTTAAAGGGAATGTGACCAAGAGGATTTTTTCCTTTAAACAAGGGAAAAACATGTTGGGAAAGTTTATCAATTTGCTTCTGTTTCATTATATTTTTGTAATATTTATTTCCTAATTATATCAATTGTTTGTTTGGTAGAGATATGCCTCAGCATTGGGAAAATTTTTATACTGATAAATTTTCTTATCAGTAATTAATCAAATTGTAAATAAATCTATTATAAGCATAATTCGACCTCTCTCACAGTCTCATCAATAACTTTATCCTTGTAAATAGTTTAAAAATAACAAATAACGGCTTATATTTTAATTTATAATGATTAATTAACTAAAAACCAATTCTAAATTAATATTTCATAAGCAGTAGACGACACTTGCACTGATGCATGAGATATCACATGACAGACACAAAGCGAGCGCTTTGAAATATGTCCAGACATATCAATGTAATGGATTTGAGATAAACCTCAGTAGTTATAAAACAATTAGGGTACATAGTTGCATTTTATTGTCCGTTTTATAAAATGTGAATTAATTCATTGACTCGTCTCATATATACAAAGCGATGGGAAAGTCTGAAATCATTTAATTTAAGAAAAACTTTTTTGTTTCATAACCTGATAATTTGAGTCTATTAGTATACACTCCCAAAAATTAATTGGTCGACTATTTAGAAACCGCCATTCAAATAGGAAAAAGGATAATATCATGTTAAAGAGATAAAAAACTACGTGCGGTTTGGTAATAATGTAATGGTAACACATCGAAATTCCCGTCGCTGTTGTTCAAGCATTCTCTACCAGAGTTCGCTACTAATTGTAGCTTCCAAATTTTCTCACGATGCTGGGTCGAAACTATATATAGTTAAACCCCCAAAGGGGATTGAACTAGAAACGTCTCATTAAGCAATTTAGAACAACCCTAAAGAGATAAAGCTTAATTTACAGTACTTTTTAAAAATTGTCTTGCTTTAGTAGAAAAGGTCTTTTATGTCATAGCAGGTTGACAGTGTATGTTGAAAGGTGCTCAAAATACGTTATACAAATTATAAAATGTAATGACATTTGGTCAGCACATCGAGTTTCCTTATAATTCTTACTTTCGTGACCATGATTCCCCATCATGCGAGGTTAACACAGAAACGTTTTTAAACCTTCATGACGATCAACCACAGAACCTCTTGCATACAAGACAAATTTGAACAAAACTGGTAAAGTCAATTTTGAAAATTAAGTATTTTAAACCCCATTGCGACTTTGTATTTTTTTTACCGATAACTCACGAACCGGTGTTTTTGGAGAGGTGGCGACCTATTTATGTTGTGCTTTGGTCCATAGAGGCTACAATTGAGCTTAAGGGGGGGGGGGTCGGCCCGGATTTTGGTCAAAAATTATAATTTTTTTTATAATTGATTTTTATACTACATTTAATTAGCTTTAAAAATATGTTTTATTTTTAAATTTCTGTCAAGTATTTCAAAAGTTATGGAATATTTTCTGAACGCATGTAGTCCCAATTTGCGTTTCAGGTCACCTCCGAAGAGGCTATTCATTTGTTATAGTACTGTTTGTGTGGTTTGCTTTATACCTGGATAAAGTATTTAGAGCTGTTTTGTTGGCAGGACTGCTATAATGCTACTCAGCTGTCTGTAAAGCTTGTTTGTTTATTATTGTTATTGTTTGTGTTATTATTATTATTATTTATTGGAACTAGACTGCGAAAACTAAAAAATAAAATGGGTAAGACAAATTTGCCAGACGGCAGAACAATTGGTGGCCGGGGGCGACTGACTAATGTCATGATTGATGAGATTCAAACCTACTATGGCCTAGCCATAATTAGGAACACTGAAAGCCTAACAAAAATGAAACAAGCTGTGTGGGCAACATATTTCCACTTGTTGTCATCCAATGAATATCCATCACATGGTGCGTGTCCTAAAGGTACCGACTCCTGGTGCAAATACCAGATATCCATTGCTGAAGGGAAACCTTATGACCATAAGGCCCATACTCACCTCCCTGGATCTATCATGACTGCAATCAAGCCAATATTTAGAGACTTATCTAACAAACAACTCCTTAGGAAATGCCTTCATGGAGGGACACAGAATCCCAGCGAATCCCTCAATAGCGTTATATGGTCGCGTATACCCAAAACCACCTTTGTAATGAGAAATACCTTGGAACTTGGAGTCTATGAGGCTGTGGCAACTTTTAACATAGTGATATAGTGAAGTGTCATGTGTTGGAAAAGTTTGGTATAAATCCTGGGTCAAGATGTGTGCAAGAAATGAAGCGACAAGATCTACGTCAGATAGAACAAGCTGAAAAGGCTCAACAAGAAATCGAGAAAAGATGCCGGAAGAAACTTTCCATTGCAAAGAAAAGCCTAGATGATGGATTTGAAGATCTTGAGGACCCTGACAACCCCTCTTATGGTGCAGGAATGTATTAGAATTAGGTCTAATATGTTTTTCAGTATTATTTTTATGTTTAAATGCTTTTCCCCGAAAATATTGTTTTTGTACACAAAGGTACATTTATCTCAAAAACTATAAAAGATATCTCTATACTTTTTTTAAAATTTTGTTTATTACGTCTTGCTACACATTTTACATTGACAACTTCCTTATAATTAAATTCTATCAATTTTAAAATATTTATGTTTTAGTAAATTTTATTTTAAAAAAAAGGTGTTTATTAAAAAAATTGTAAAAAATTACTCGATTGATATTTTTTAAAGTTATCAATCAAAATTACTTATTAGTATACACACTCTTCAATAACATCAAAGTTAGATCCCTATCTGTTATAACTTTTGAGAAAATGTACCTTAATTAGAGGAAATTAACATAGGCTAGATAGGCCCGGCCGACCCCCCTCAATTTTATAAAAATTGTTACAGCTAATTTAAAAGAAAGCGTTATTTTGTTATTCTTTCCTTTAATTATGGGAACTACTTCCAAATTTTGAGTTATCAAAAAGTCACTGGATTTGACCAAAATATGACTACATATTAAATTTGATTAAATTCGGTACAAATTTAATTAAATTTCTTACGGTACCGCTGGTTTGTAACAAATTTCAAGACATGGTAAAAAATAAATTCAAATTACGGTCGCATCATTTTAATTTCCTATATTTTCATTTTAGACAGTTCTATACACCTACCACAAAACCAGTTTTTTCTTAATAAGAAAATTTATTTAACTGGGAAATAAAGTTAAATTAAACTGCAGGGCTACACCACCAAATATAATATTAGAAAGATTCAAATCGAAACAGTGGGTACCGTCTGTGAAGGAATACGGTGGGCCCAGGTGGCAACCGAGGTGACTGTCCCTCTAAAAGTCACATATCATTACATTAAAAAAATTAAAACAAAATAATATTTAACTCATGTTTGATATTTTCAAACTCTAAAATTTAGAAAAAACAAAGTTAATGAATTCTTATTACTTCACCTCAAATTCAATCCGATATTTAACACTTCTAACATAACGTTTACTAAAAACTTCACCTATATTTTCTATTATTCCGTTTGTATAAATACAGGGTGATTCAAAAATTCTCGGTAATATATCGGAACTGATTTTAGAGATTAAAATAAGAAAAGAGTTTACATAAATAGGTCTGGAAACACTTCTTTTCCCGTCTGTCGACCATTTTGTGTTTTTACAAACAAACACGATACGGTATCTATGGAAATAGATAAGATATATTTTGAATCACCCTGTATAAAGGGTATATTTTGTTTTCACACTAAGTAAAAATTTTACTAAATTCTTTATTTGAACTGAAATTACTTTTTGTTCGTGGCTGTCACTTATTTGAAACAAGACATCACGTTAAAGGCAGGCGAGTTTCGAGACTTGGTCAGAACTAATCTAAGGTAAGTGAAGCTGTTTTGTTATACGATGTTCATGACAGATTAGGGCGGGACATGCAACGTTTTCTATCGTGTCAAACAAGTTGGATGTTTCTTACTTGCTTTAAGCTTTTTTATTTTTTTATTTAAAGACTTTATTTTTTGACTAACGAACATATTCAATGAAACTTTTACTTATTTGAAAATTCGACTGACCGATTAAAAATCTGGTTACTGCAGACATTATTAATGACGTTTTATGGTTTCAAAAAGTGGTTTTACGTTGCGGTCTGTACGTCAACACGATAGCAACCACAAAAATACATAACTACAAATCAGTACTTTTGGAAATTTGGTACATGGAATAGAATTTGGTATACTTGTATACCCTATTGAATAAAATCGAACTGAAAATTTTAAATGGCGTCCATTTTAAATAGTTTAAAAATATTTATTTGTTCATATCTCGTTTGTTATTCGCTAAATTAGATAAAAATTTGGAGATATAAATTCTGCATGCAATATTAGTACCTGTAGGTAGAAATACATTTTTTGATTCTTTGGTTATCAAATGGTATAACTTTATTTTCGATGTAAACGATATTTTTTAGCTGCAACAAGAAATTGTTTCCCCTGATTTTGTCATCATCAGGTTTTCTGTAATGCCGAGGAAATTTAAAGAAGTATTCGCGTCAATACATTTCTTCCAAACGATTGTAACTCATAGAAACTTTAAAGGATGTTCATTGATTTCTTTTGAACTAGTCAAGGATAAAGGTCTTATTTGTCCCGAGAAACCCCCCATGTTGTAGAGGGAATGGACCCTAAACGCAGCAATGAAGTAGATGTATATGGAAGGCAGTCATCAATTCTTCCTACAGCTGCTGTTCCAATGAGATAGTTGACTAATTGATAACGTTCTTTCACCGCACCCTACTGCGTTACGTGATGTTTGTAGTAATTGATTAAGAACACAAACTTATCTTTCTTTGCACACATTTGCTGTCTTATAAAAGCCTGTCATTGTTTGGTAATTTCAGAAAATTATTGGATCTTTTGAGGATTCCCAATATTTTTTTCGAGACTGTAACAGCAATCCGGATGATTGAAAATACTTGATGATGGCTTTTTTAAGACGAAAAATATCTCTGTCTTCATCGCCTTATAAAAAAGAAAGAAAAGAATATAAAATAAAGACTCCTAGCCCTCAATACTCTAATAGCGTCAGGATCGGAAAAGAACAAGAATTGGTCAAAAGAGACCTGATAAGAAAGATGAAAAGACGGACCTAATCTAAGACTACATATGAAAGTGTGTAGATCCAACTATGGTCTCTCGCCCGTACTCACTACACTGAGCACCTGAGGGTTGGTGGCTTTGAAATAATGTATACTGAGGTTGAGGTAGGCTCTCTCAGTTTCATTAAAAATAATTTTCCACATTGCCCTTGTGTGGTTCTCGTTTGGTTATTTTAACTTTAGTTTTGTATGAACAAGTTGCTGGAATGTGGGTGCAAAGTTTCTTGTACAACGATTTAAACCAGACCGATAACAGAAATTTTTTTTGTTTAGAAGTACTTTTTTATAGCTTATTTATCATTCTAACGGTCTTCACTTTTTCACCTGGTTTTCAAGAAAAACACCGACTTTCAAAACAGTCAAGCTTTAAAAAAAATATCGGAGAAGATTTTGATAGAACGATCAAATGTAATTAACATCATAGGTTTATTTTCAAACGAAGAAGAATGTTGAATGGATTCCTTAATGTTTTAAAGAAAAATGTAAAAATGTGTTCATCAATTTCTTTAAAGTGCAGCCTAGAATGACGAAAAATTGTGGTGCATTTTAGCTAAATGTAATGAAAATCGTGGAGTCAATGATAAAATAGCAATGTTTAATTTTTTTTTATGCCATCGAAAAACCACTGAATTGGTGTTGATTTACATTTTAATGTTTTAAAATTTTACGGTAACGTGTACACATGAGCTGTATGTTTTGACTTTAATTGAATAAGCTTGATAATTAAAATAAATATTACGTAGATCATAAAGACACTTTTTTTTCTTTTGTGTACATTCATTAAAATTTAAATACATATTTACACAAATAAGGTAAAAATAGTAATTATAATTACCTTTACAAATAATATTTAACTTAAAGATAATCGATAAAAAAGGGAAAAAAATAATTGGCCCATGAGGGGATCGAACCCGCGACCTTCGCGTTATTAGCACGACGCTCTAACCAACTGAGCTAATGGGCCATTGGTTGACAGTGAAGCACTGTTTATTCTTATCTTGTCATTTACAGCAGATATAAAAGATTCCAAGTGTTACAACAAAAACACATGATAGTAATTTAGTATTTAGTTTATGTTCATTGTAAATGCTAAAAACGCTTTCTAGTAATTTTACATAAGTGATTTTTAGAGACAAAAATTTAGTATCTCATATTCTCACATATTTCCCAGTTTGTAAATGAGAACAAAAATTGTAAAATTCATAACTTTTCGTTTCAAATCTACCTAAACCAATTACACAAAATAAATCCATAATCTGTAGATGTCCCTAAATGTAACAACTCTACTGTTTTCCAATCTCAAATCCGAGCAATCTTGGCTTGCACAAACCTAGGATTAGCTAGGCGATACTCTGATCCTATCCAGAGTATTAAGCGTATACTAAATAATCCTATCAGAGTGTCAGGTTTTCTCAAAACTGGCTATTTGTATGCTAACCGAGACTTTAGACCAATATCTGGCAACTATTTTTAGTTCTATTAGAAAATAGCCCAAATTATTAATTTTTAGTTGAACAACCGACTTGTTATGACGATACACATGTTACGCCTGTTAATGTCAGCGTATACTATTTCCTAAACACACACTTTGAGAGTGTTGCATACACTAACATTTACAGGAAATTCTAATTACACAACAAGAACACTGTTTAAAATCAAAAACAAATAAATCGTTTGTAGGCTAGATCAAATCATATATTTATCAATAAATACCGAACTATTATTCCAAATTCTTGAATCACACTTCTTTTCTGTTTTCAATCATAACTATTAATCATTAATGTATGCTTGCAAACTAATAAAGGTAATACAAAACAACTCACCATAGCAACAGCAACAATGTAATCTAAAGTCAGCTGTTTTTAATATCTCTGAGTTTATAGATTTATTACAGTTATATGTATTGTGTGTGCTTAATAAATATTTAAAGTGATATTAAAATAGTAAAGGTTTTGGTGGATCACTCTGTACTATATAATTAACCAAGAAATACGTCACTGTAAAGATAACAAATTCTTAACTCATTACATCATTTTATTGAAACAAACTTTCTTACAATTTTTATTGTTTTGTGTTTGTATTTTGGTGGACGGTGAGATATTTTTCAGATTCTAAATTTAAAGGACCTGCTTCAATTTTAAGGTTTAAATATTTTCCAATCTTGTTTGGAACAGCGATGCTGAGTAAAACATTAAAAATATGAGGGAAAAAAATTTTAAAAAAGGTTTGTTGTCATTAAAAACGAAGATTTATCTCTTGTACATTTTTTGTAAAGTTAAGGATTTTGAGATATTTGAGGTTAAAGATTTTAAACGGACGCCATTTTAAAAATAATACAAAATAAAGTCTTTGTTTTTAGTTTACTTATAGAAGTTAACATAAATAATGCGCGTACAAAATTTGAACTCAATATCTTATCTATTTCCACAGTTTAATGATTTTGTTTTTTGTAATTTTGTAAAAAAAAAAAAAAAATGGTGGATAGACAGGGTACTAAACGTTTTAATACCTATGTTTATATGAATTTTCTTCATTTATTTTTACATGTATAATGAGATCCCAAAGTCTCTACATATCTTTGTGAATCACCCTGTATGTAGGGAAGAGGATCTATACCTTCTTTCACCTAGTATTGTGTTAGATTCCTCTCTCTCATCTTTACTATCAGGTCTATCTTGACCAAAGTTTTTTTTCGATACTGACGCTATTAGATGGTCTTTATTTTATGTCCCCCCCTTTATAAAGCGACTATGGTCAAGGTTTTCGCTTTTAAACAAGGAATAAAAATAGGATTACTATTTTTGTTTTGTAGGCGGATTATATCAGAATTTTATTGTTTCCTTTATTATATAGCCGACTATGCAAACACAGATCATGACACGTAGTAAAACATTTGTATTTCTTAACAAACTACAGCTATAGAATATTATGCATAAAATTAAACTGTTTCTGTGTTTGGAGTTGGGCCAGGAAAGAGTTAATTCCGTCGACAACCTCAGTATCTCGTTATAATTGAGCTCTGTGAGAGGTCCTTCACAATGACTGACATTACTGACAAATGGCGGATTTCCAGTCAAAATATTATGACATCAGGATAATAGACTAGAGAATGATGAGTTGTCAAAGTCCTGCGTCAAATGTCTTGCTGTAGTGTGCGAATTTATAGATAGATATTCTGCTTAGCTCATTCATAGACTTATATCCTGGTTATGGCTTTCTCCTGCCTTCAGAGACTATGAAATGTTTACCGATCTTTACACGAAATATTTCGGGAGGCGATTCTAGAGCTAAGAAGAAAAAAACAAATTTTATATAAACATCGGTTAGGAAACGCTTTGTTTACCATCTGTCGGCCATTTTGTGTTTTAACATAAAACATTTTACCTTTGGAAGTAGATAAGATTGGTCAAGATTTGGCTTTTGCATTATTTGAGTAATCTTTTACCAGTATACCAGAAAACCAAACTTTTATTTTTTACATTATCTAATTGAGAGACAAAATATTTTCCACTTTTAACGGAAATCAAAACGATTTATTTATTTTTCTGTGGGTCAAAGGATAACCGAATTATCGCGCAAATTCTGTAAAATATTGAAATTATTATTAAAATACCAATCGCCATTTTGAAAATGTTTTAATTTTTAGGAAATTTCTAGATCGTAATATTATTATTAACCATTATCATACTTCCATATTTTGGTTTAGGGTAATTGCGTATTGAAAAAAAAATACTATGAAATTTTGACCAATAGTTACATTTTTCGTTATATTTTTAATTTTCGTTAAAATAGTAAATATTTTGTTTTTGTAGTGTTAATGGTTATGAAGATTGGTTTTGTACTATATATATCGTTTACTAAATCTCCCTCAATAGCTTATCAACTTCAAAAAACATACTATTATCAAGAAATGACATTTAATTTTAATCACTCTGTATATATATAGTGTTTCTTGATGTTCTCCCAGCGCTCTTAGAACTCGTTTCTGCCATTTTGTTTTTTATAGAAAAAATGTTATAACTTTGGAAATAGATAAGCTATTGAGGTTCAGATTTTGTATAGGCATTTGTAATGTAACAGTGTACATGTGCACCAAAAGCAAAGACAACAAAATATTTTCAAAATGGCGGCCATTTAACCTTTTTAACGTCACATTTCACGAAAACCGTTAATTTTACCAAAAATTACAAGAGACAAAACTTTTTTTTTTCTGTACTTCAAAGGCAACCGAGTTATCGACAAAAAACTAAAAATTTAATTTCTTGATAAGTATCTATAACACCCAAGAATATAATAAAACCAAAACTTTTTATATTCTCAAAATGTTTTATTTTTATTCAATTCTTGGGTGTGAAATAACGTGAACGACGAATAGTAAATGAAATTTACTAACCAATAATAATCAAGTTCTTTACTTTCTACTTTATTTATATTTGCAACGATCAGGTTTCACCTGTTACAAGACCTAAAGGTTGAATGTTTCGCCGAACGGCCGCTCTGAGTCATCGTCTCAAGACCACCCTAAAGTAATACAGTACCACTAGCCAGCTTTGATAAATACTAATACAAAATACAAATTATACCATTGCATATTATGCTTACAGTAGTAATTTAGGAGCAAATAGCGGTCGAACGTGTTAAGTGGTTGGTAGCCATGGTTTGGCATATACACGTAATTAAATCATTATTTCGGCAATTCGAGTGTGCCATTTTTAATGAAGGTATCTCGGGGTCATTAGACACTTCAAGGTCGTAGTTAGCCGACCATTTTTGGGTGAACAACGAAAATCACAGAAACAATAAACACGTTTGGTATCTCCTGTTTCTCTTAGCACACTGCTATTCAGTGTCGAACAGGCTCTACTCATGCATGGTAGGTTTACAAAACAGACCTTTTGCGTTAGGCATTTTAACAGACGGAAATAAGGGGCAGTGAATTAGAAATCTACGCATATTAAATTCTCAAAGTATTATTGACTTCGTAAATATAATATAAATTATTACTTATATATTTTTATAAGTGCATTAATTAAAATTAGATTAAAATAACAGTAATCCGATCATTTTTTGTTTCTAAAGAAATGGGACAACAGCCCTCTAAGCTAACCAGTATTTATAAAAAAATTTAGTAAGTCATAATTTCAAGGTTTATATAGATATATTATAGACATAGACGGGTACAGAATTTACTATCTCTATAATCTATGCAATATTCATATTGTGTTTACGAGCACGATTTGTCGAATTGTACAGGTTTCCCCTGCACATTTAAAGTCGGCAGTCTTTCCGACTTATGGGTATGGCGGGTTGCAGAACTTTACTTTCGAGTCAAACTATTCAACTAAAGATGGACAAGAAACGGACGCGTCGGTGAAGCAGTGTATTAGTTGGACTCTACGAGTGTACTATGTTATTCTGGTATTCTTAATATTGTAACTAGTTTATCTCAAAGATTAAATTCATTTTGAATGTGTCTAATGATCCTGAAGGGTTTTTAATGTGGTTGCTCGTGATTTTTCAATAATCGGTGGTCTAAAATGGCCTAAGAAGTCCGTGTAACCATTAGACCACGTTTCCCACTTTATTATAATAATATTCATTTATGTTAATTTCATCAAAAGCTGGCTGGTGTTTTGGAAGTGTGGAAATATGATCCCCTCCTTACATTTTCTAGGTTTAATATTAAGCTAAGCAAACCTTGTCTTAGTTGTGGAATTTATTAAAATTTTGAAGGAGGAACGTTAACAGAACTACTAGTATATTAATACGACAAAAAATAAAAACCAAAACTCAGATTAAATATAACTACTAGTTGCTGGAATTTTAAATCCCTAAATAACAACGGACTGTCTTAACCATGATGATGTTGTTTATAAATTAAAACCCACACTTCATGTTTTCCCTCCTATTCATTATGCACACCCTTCTTCTTCTAATCCCTTTGAAATTATCTTAATTGTATTAATCTTAATTTATCTTACTGCAAGAGGTAATCTTTATATTAATTCCCTAGTTAATAAGATACACCTTTCATTTTAATCTCCATAGTAACGCATAAGAAAGAGGGAAAAGGAATACATACCCCACAAAAATGTTGAACATCTGTGGTTGGAAAATCATAAAATCGGAAAGAAAAAAAATCTGAAAAAATTATTATACAGGGTGTCCCAGGAGAAAACCGACTTCACAGGTGTGTGTATTCCTTGGACTAGAAACATTTCGTGATCTGTTTGTCGGTTATTTTGTTGTTGAAAAATAATGATAACTTTATTAATATTTTGAGTCGAAATTTGGTATACACATTTTGCATGCTACGTTTTATCTGTATACAATGAATGAAATTTATATCTTAAAAATTGTCAAAATGGCGGCCATCTGTATAGTATATTGTCAAAAATAGCCTATCTGTAAAACTTTAACTTTACAAAAAATGTAAATCGCTGCCATTTTGAAAATTTATAAGATAAAATTTCTATACTTTGTATACTGGTAACAAGTAGCATACAAAATGTATACACCAAATTTCGACTTGAAATATTTATAATTTTTTGTTATCATTATTTTTAGAAAGAAAAAAAAACACAAAATTACTGACAAATGAAGCGCTTTTGAGCCTTTGTTTATATGAACTTTTTTCATTATTTTGGTCAAAGGAATACAACTTTGAAGAATGTCGGTTTCACACTCTGTATAAACGAAAAATAATTAAAACTTCATATATAAAGTTAACAGATAATCCTCATCCAAAATCATAATAAAGCCGTTATTTGTTTTCAAAATAAAAAAGTATAATTGAAAATAAAAATAGCTCTACTTTCAGTAAGATGGACATTCTTCCGGTTAATTCACTGTAATTTATTCTTGCAGAATACTCGCCAAACATTTACAGTAATCGTAAAAAACTTCAATATTCTTCTTTTTTTCAAGTTAGAGCAGGGTAGGACATAATATCTGACACTTTTAATTTGGCAGAGCGCAACATATAAATTTTATCGTCCAATGAACTTACATAATCTTAATCAGAATAAAATTTATAGTTTTATTTGATAACCCACACTCGATTTTTTTAACTCGATAGTTTTTGCTCTTAACTACCCCAAGTTTATTATTTTTTTACCGTTATATTTTTCCTATATGTAGGACAATACAAAGAATATAAAACCAAAGCATATGCAGGATTTATTGTCTTGTCTGTGTAGATTGGTTGCGACTTACAGATGGATAGACGGATAGACGCGTGAAATTATAAAGGTCCTTGGTTTTAACTACAGACCCTAAAAATATATAGAATTAAAAAACACGTTAAAAAGAATTAAAACAGTTAAAGTAAAATAATAACCATACAAAACCAATATTACATACAAAGTTTTATAAAAACATTCCACAAGGATTTAGTCATTAGACATGTTAATCCTGAAACTGAAAGATCTGAAGGATATTTTGAAATCAGTAAAATAAAAATTTTATCCCAGAAACGAAAATAAAGCTTCTATTTTTCAGATTACTGACAAAGTAACTACAAAGGTTTTTTTTTCTTCTTTTTTTCTTTTTTTTTTTTTTTCAAACAAAATAATACCAAAGACAGAAAGCAAACTGAGCTTCACTATTTAACATATAATTAAATTATTGTTTTTAGAAGTAATTTTTAATTAATTTTTTTTTGCAACGAAATAAAAGAGAAGTATGCATGAAGGATTATAATTATGTTTAGGGGAGACGAAAGGAAGGGTCTGAAGAACTGATTCAATTACAGACTTGCGTAACGTTTTAAAATCTTATTATTGTTGATGATTACAATTTTTAATCGAAAATTAACATTTATTTAAATACGTCATCAGAGTTATTGAGGTTTAAAAAATACGGGTTTAAAGGTTTAAAGATAATTTCAAGATCAAATTTGTTTTTTAAATAGAAAAATCCATAATTTGTTTAAAAATTGTGTCCGAAATAAATTAAAAGCAACGTAAACTTAGTAAAATATTAAAGTTTTTAATGTGACCTTGAGTGAGTTTACTTCAGATAATGACTAACACAATATACCTTTGAAATAAACCACGGTTTCTATAATCTGTGTTTGGCCAGCTTTAGTTTGCAAATTTTGTTATTTTAACTGCTAAAAGCTTAAGTGATTTAAACTCGAATAAAAAACCGGTAAATAATAATTATTATTATAGTTAATAAAAAGCCGCTTTACTTACAATGAGACAATGAGATTTCACACAGGGTAAACATTTCTTGACTTACCTGAAAACATAAAACACATAAACATTCAATTAATATCAGGATAACAGTTTATAATAAAATAGAATAATAATGTGTAAAATAAAAGATCCGTTCAGTGCAAGAATTTACTGATTTGGGTATATTGGCATCAGTAGTATAATTAATATTCCAAAAACTTTCTTAAATATATATGGGTAGTATATATTCAGAGGGTATATATGGGTATTTCTTAAATATTCAGAGGGTAGTTACATGGGTCAAAATAAAGAAAAGAGTTCCTATAGACATATGTTGAAACGTTTCTTTTACCAGCTATCCGCCATTTTGTTTTGTTTATAAAATAATTTATATCTCTAGACCAACTTAACCAATTGAGTTGAAATTTTGCACGGTACTCGTAAATACAAGTAGCTAGTTTGAAAAAAAATAATGAACTTGTTGCAATAATCTGTTTCACAATTACGGCCATTCAAAAGGAAAATAACTCATTTCAAGTTATTTTCATTTATAGTTTTGAAATAACCTCCATTTTGAAACAGATTATTGGAACAAGCTAATAATTTTTTTCAAACTAGGTATTTATATTGATGACCACCGTGCAAAATTTCAACTCAATCGGTTGAGTCGTTCTATAGATATAAATTAATTAGTACAAAAAATGGCGGATAGCTAAGCGTTTCCGGACGCTTATAAGTTAGGTTTATAGGTATTTTTTTCTTTATTTTGACCCAATATAATCACCCCTGAATTATCTCCGCGCACTACAGAAACACCCTGTATTGCACTTATCAAAAAATTTATATTAAGTAAGTTATTTAAGCTAGTTGGCATTATAAGAATTTACAAAAATCAGTCCACAACTTCAGGAGTTTATTCCTCATGTCAAAACCAATGAAAACGTTTAAACATATTTAATAAAATGGGTTGGTTTTCTATCTACCCGGCAATTTTGTCTTTTAAACAAAACAAAATCATATCTTTTTAACGGTAAATGACATGTAGCTAAAATTGTGTATGCTACTTAGTGTTACAAAGATTCAATTAAAAAAAGAAACTAAGCGATTTCCTTTACTCATTTCAAAATGGCGGCTATTTTACGTCGAATATTTTGAAAAATCATTGTAATTTGTCTTTACAAGAGACAAAAAAATTGTTTTCAACTGTATTTTGAATTTAAAATTCAACAGCCTGAAAAATGTGTCTTAATTCTTTATTTATTTCAATAGGGGTAAATAAATAGTATAATTTCAACAGAACCTGATAAGTTCATGCAGCCTGATCTAAAAGTCAAAACTCGTTTTTGAGGGGTGGAATACTATCAACAGATGTTGTTACCCACCCCCTTCTAGCTCCTATATTGTACCACCCTCTCTCTCTCTCCAATAGATGGCTTCTAACCCTCTGTGTATGTATGTGGATTCCAATAATACACTGTGATTCACCAAATATCATCCTATTCAATTCAATATTTCTAAAGGAAAGCCTTAAAATAGATTTCCAGCAATTATAAAACTTTAATCTAATATCATAAACGCAATTAAACAATGCATATTAATATTGTTTGTAAAGCTGTTGGTTATAAATCAAAAACACAAACATCTAACACAAGTAGTAGATCCTCTAAATGTAACGGATAATAGTTGCTTTCTTGTGCCTTGTGTCTTACGCAAGTTTGTTTAGTAAGTTGTTACAACAGGTTTTCTGAGCTTTGTAATTGTGTATATCACTACTTTCTTGTGCCTTGTGTCTTACGTAAGTTTGTTTAGTAAGTTGTTACAACAGGTTTTCTGAGCTTTGTAATTGTGTATATCACTACTTTCTTGTGCCTTGTGTCTTACGCAAGTTTGTTTAGTAAGTTGTTACAACAGGTTTTCTGAGCTTTGTAATTGTGTATATCACTACTTTCTTGTGCCTTGTGTCTTACGTAAGTTTGTTTAGTAAGTTGTTACAACAGGTTTTCTGAGCTTTGTAATTGTGTATATCACTACTTTCTTGTGCCTTGTGTCTTACGCAAGTTTGTTTACTAAGTTGTTACAACAGGTTTTCTGAGCTTTGTAATTGTGTATATCACTACTTTCTTGTGCCTTGTGTCTTACGTAAGTTTGTTTAGTAAGTTGTTACAACAGGTTTTCTGAGCTTTGTAATTGTGTATATCACTACTTTCTTGTGCCTTGTGTCTTACGTAAGTTTGTTTAGTAAGTTGTTACAACAGGTTTTCTGAGCTTTGTAATTGTGTATATCACTACTTTCTTGTGCCTTGTGTCTTACGCAAGTTTGTTTACTAAGTTGTTACAACAGGTTTTCTGAGCTTTGTAATTGTGTATATCACTACTTTCTTGTGCCTTGTGTCTTACGTAAGTTTGTTTAGTAAGTTGTTACAACAGGTTTTCTGAGCTTTGTAATTGTGTATATCACTACTTTCTTGTGCCTTGTGTCTTACGTAAGTTTGTTTACTAAGTTGTTACAACAGGTTTTCTGAGCTTTGTAATTGTGTATATCACTACTTTCTTGTGCCTTGTGTCTTACGTAAGTTTGTTTAGTAAGTTGTTACAACAGGTTTTCTGAGCTTTGTAATTGTGTATATCACTACTTTCTTGTGCCTTGTGTCTTACGCAAGTTTGTTTACTAAGTTGTTACAACAGGTTTTCTGAGCTTTGTAATTGTGTATATCACTACTTTCTTGTGCCTTGTGTCTTACGTAAGTTTGTTTAGTAAGTTGTTACAACAGGTTTTCTGAGCTTTGTAATTGTGTATATCACTACTTTCTTGTGCCTTGTGTCTTACGTAAGTTTGTTTAGTAAGTTGTTACAACAGGTTTTCTGAGCTTTGTAATTGTGTATATCACTACTTTCTTGTGCCTTGTGTCTTACGTAAGTTTGTTTAGTAAGTTGTTACAACAGGTTTTCTGAGCTTTGTAATTGTGTATATCACTACTTTCTTGTGCCTTGTGTCTTAAGTAAGTTTGTTTACTAAGTTGTTACAACAGGTTTTCTGAGCTTTGTAATTGTGTATATCACTACTTTCTTGTGCCTTGTGTCTTACGTAAGTTTGTTTAGTAAGTTGTTACAACAGGTTTTCTGAGCTTTGTAATTGTGTATATCACTACTTTCTTGTGCCTTGTGTCTTACGCAAGTTTGTTTAGTAAGTTGTTACAACAGGTTTTCTGAGCTTTGTAATTGTGTATATCACTACTTTCTTGTGCCTTGTGTCTTACGTAAGTTTGTTTAGTAAGTTGTTACAACAGGTTTTCTGAGCTTTGTAATTGTGTATATCACTACTTTCTTGTGCCTTGTGTCTTACGTAAGTTTGTTTAGTAAGTTGTTACAACAGGTTTTCTGAGCTTTGTAATTGTGTATATCACTACTTTCTTGTGCCTTGTGTCTTACGTAAGTTTGTTTAGTAAGTTGTTACAACAGGTTTTCTGAGCTTTGTAATTGTGTATATTACTACTTTCTTGTGCCTTGTGTCTTACGTAAGTTTGTTTACTAAGTTGTTACAACAGGTTTTCTGAGCTTTGTAATTGTGTATATCACTACTTTCTTGTGCCTTGTGTCTTACGTAAGTTTGTTTAGTAAGTTGTTACAACAGGTTTTCTGAGCTTTGTAATTGTGTATATCACTACTTTCTTGTGCCTTGTGTCTTACGCAAGTTTGTTTAGTAAGTTGTTACAACAGGTTTTCTGAGCTTTGTAATTGTGTATATCACTACTTTCTTGTGCCTTGTGTCTTACGTAAGTTTGTTTACTAAGTTGTTACAACAGGTTTTCTGAGCTTTGTAATTGTGTATATCACTACTTTCTTGTGCCTTGTGTCTTACGTAAGTTTGTTTAGTAAGTTGTTACAACAGGTTTTCTGAGCTTTGTAATTGTGTATATCACTACTTTCTTGTGCCTTGTGTCTTACGCAAGTTTGTTTAGTAAGTTGTTACAACAGGTTTTCTGAGCTTTGTAATTGTGTATATCACTACTTTCTTGTGCCTTGTGTCTTACGTAAGTTTGTTTAGTAAGTTGTTACAACAGGTTTTCTGAGCTTTGTAATTGTGTATATCACAACTTTCTTGTGCCTTGTGTCTTACGCAAGTTTGTTTACTAAGTTGTTACAACAGGTTTTCTGAGCTTTGTAATTGTGTATATCACTACTTTCTTGTGCCTTGTGTCTTACGTAAGTTTGTTTAGTAAGTTGTTACAACAGGTTTTCTGAGCTTTGTAATTGTGTATATCACTACTTTCTTGTGCCTTGTGTCTTACGTAAGTTTGTTTAGTAAGTTGTTACAACAGGTTTTCTGAGCTTTGTAATTGTGTATATCACTACTTTCTTGTGCCTTGTGTCTTACGCAAGTTTGTTTACTAAGTTGTTACAACAGGTTTTCTGAGCTTTGTAATTGTGTATATCACTACTTTCTTGTGCCTTGTGTCTTACGTAAGTTTGTTTAGTAAGTTGTTACAACAGGTTTTCTGAGCTTTGTAATTGTGTATATCACTACTTTCTTGTGCCTTGTGTCTTACGTAAGTTTGTTTAGTAAGTTGTTACAACAGGTTTTCTGAGCTTTGTAATTGTGTATATCACTACTTTCTTGTGCCTTGTGTCTTACGTAAGTTTGTTTACTAAGTTGTTACAACAGGTTTTCTGAGCTTTGTAATTGTGTATATCACTACTTTCTTGTGCCTTGTGTCTTACGTAAGTTTGTTTAGTAAGTTGTTACAACAGGTTTTCTGAGCTTTGTAATTGTGTATATCACTACTTTCTTGTGCCTTGTGTCTTACGCAAGTTTGTTTAGTAAGTTGTTACAACAGGTTTTCTGAGCTTTGTAATTGTGTATATCACTACTTTCTTGTGCCTTGTGTCTTACGTAAGTTTGTTTAGTAAGTTGTTACAACAGGTTTTCTGAGCTTTGTAATTGTGTATATCACTACTTTCTTGTGCCTTGTGTCTTACGTAAGTTTGTTTAGTAAGTTGTTACAACAGGTTTTCTGAGCTTTGTAATTGTGTATATCACTACTTTCTTGTGCCTTGTGTCTTACGCAAGTTTGTTTAGTAAGTTGTTACAACAGGTTTTCTGAGCTTTGTAATTGTGTATATCACTACTTTCTTGTGCCTTGTGTCTTACGTAAGTTTGTTTAGTAAGTTGTTACAACAGGTTTTCTGAGCTTTGTAATTGTGTATATCACTACTTTCTTGTGCCTTGTGTCTTACGTAAGTTTGTTTAGTAAGTTGTTACAACAGGTTTTCTGAGCTTTGTAATTGTGTATATCACTACTTTCTTGTGCCTTGTGTCTTACGTAAGTTTGTTTAGTAAGTTGTTACAACAGGTTTTCTGAGCTTTGTAATTGTGTATATCACTACTTTCTTGTGCCTTGTGTCTTACGTAAGTTTGTTTAGTAAGTTGTTACAACAGGTTTTCTGAGCTTTGTAATTGTGTATATCACTACTTTCTTGTGCCTTGTGTCTTACGTAAGTTTGTTTAGTAAGTTGTTACAACAGGTTTTCTGAGCTTTGTAATTGTGTATATCACTACTTTCTTGTGCCTTGTGTCTTACGTAAGTTTGTTTAGTAAGTTGTTACAACAGGTTTTCTGAGCTTTGTAATTGTGTATATCACTACTTTCTTGTGCCTTGTGTCTTACGTAAGTTTGTTTAGTAAGTTGTTACAACAGGTTTTCTGAGCTTTGTAATTGTGTATATTACTACTTTCTTGTGCCTTGTGTCTTACGTAAGTTTGTTTAGTAAGTTGTTACAACAGGTTTTCTGAGCTTTGTAATTGTGTATATCACTACTTTCTTGTGCCTTGTGTCTTACGTAAGTTTGTTTAGTAAGTTGTTACAACAGGTTTTCTGAGCTTTGTAATTGTGTATATCACTACTTTCTTGTGCCTTGTGTCTTACGTAAGTTTGTTTAGTAAGTTGTTACAACAGGTTTTCTGAGCTTTGTAATTGTGTATATCACTACTTTCTTGTGCCTTGTGTCTTACGTAAGTTTGTTTACTAAGTTGTTACAACAGGTTTTCTGAGCTTTGTAATTGTGTATATCACTACTTTCTTGTGCCTTGTGTCTTACGTAAGTTTGTTTAGTAAGTTGTTACAACAGGTTTTCTGAGCTTTGTAATTGTGTATATTACTACTTTCTTGTGCCTTGTGTCTTACGTAAGTTTGTTTACTAAGTTGTTACAACAGGTTTTCTGAGCTTTGTAATTGTGTATATTACTACTTTCTTGTGCCTTGTGTCTTACGTAAGTTTGTTTACTAAGTTGTTACAACAGGTTTTCTGAGCTTTGTAATTGTGTATATCACTACTTTCTTGTGCCTTGTGTCTTACGTAAGTTTGTTTACTAAGTTGTTACAACAGGTTTTCTGAGCTTTGTAATTGTGTATATCACTACTTTCTTGTGCCTTGTGTCTTACGTAAGTTTGTTTACTAAGTTGTTACAACAGGTTTTCTGAGCTTTGTAATTGTGTATATCACTACTTTCTTGTGCCTTGTGTCTTACGTAAGTTTGTTTAGTAAGTTGTTACAACAGGTTTTCTGAGCTTTGTAATTGTGTATATTACTACTTTCTTGTGCCTTGTGTCTTACGTAAGTTTGTTTAGTAAGTTGTTACAACAGGTTTTCTGAGCTTTGTAATTGTGTATATCACTACTTTCTTGTGCCTTGTGTCTTACGTAAGTTTGTTTACTAAGTTGTTACAACAGGTTTTCTGAGCTTTGTAATTGTGTATATCACTACTTTCTTGTGCCTTGTGTCTTACGTAAGTTTGTTTAGTAAGTTGTTACAACAGGTTTTCTGAGCTTTGTAATTGTGTATATCACTACTTTCTTGTGCCTTGTGTCTTACGTAAGTTTGTTTAGTAAGTTGTTACAACAGGTTTTCTGAGCTTTGTAATTGTGTATATCACTACTTTCTTGTGCCTTGTGTCTTACGTAAGTTTGTTTAGTAAGTTGTTACAACAGGTTTTCTGAGCTTTGTAATTGTGTATATCACTACTTTCTTGTGCCTTGTGTCTTACGTAAGTTTGTTTAGTAAGTTGTTACAACAGGTTTTCTGAGCTTTGTAATTGTGTATATCACTACTTTCTTGTGCCTTGTGTCTTACGTAAGTTTGTTTAGTAAGTTGTTACAACAGGTTTTCTGAGCTTTGTAATTGTGTATATCACTACTTTCTTGTGCCTTGTGTCTTACGTAAGTTTGTTTAGTAAGTTGTTACAACAGGTTTTCTGAGCTTTGTAATTGTGTATATCACTACTTTCTTGTGCCTTGTGTCTTACGTAAGTTTGTTTAGTAAGTTGTTACAACAGGTTTTCTGAGCTTTGTAATTGTGTATATCACTACTTTCTTGTGCCTTGTGTCTTACGTAAGTTTGTTTAGTAAGTTGTTACAACAGGTTTTCTGAGCTTTGTAATTGTGTATATTACTACTTTCTTGTGCCTTGTGTCTTACGTAAGTTTGTTTAGTAAGTTGTTACAACAGGTTTTCTGAGCTTTGTAATTGTGTATATCACTACTTTCTTGTGCCTTGTGTCTTACGTAAGTTTGTTTAGTAAGTTGTTACAACAGGTTTTCTGAGCTTTGTAATTGTGTATATCACTACTTTCTTGTGCCTTGTGTCTTACGTAAGTTTGTTTAGTAAGTTGTTACAACAGGTTTTCTGAGCTTTGTAATTGTGTATATCACTACTTTCTTGTGCCTTGTGTCTTACGTAAGTTTGTTTAGTAAGTTGTTACAACAGGTTTTCTGAGCTTTGTAATTGTGTATATCACTACTTTCTTGTGCCTTGTGTCTTACGTAAGTTTGTTTACTTAGTTGTTACAACAGGTTTTCTGAGCTTTGTAATTGTGTATATCACTACTTTCTTGTGCCTTGTGTCTTACGTAAGTTTGTTTAGTAAGTTGTTACAACAGGTTTTCTGAGCTTTGTAATTGTGTATATCACTACTTTCTTGTGCCTTGTGTCTTACGTAAGTTTGTTTAGTAAGTTGTTACAACAGGTTTTCTGAGCTTTGTAATTGTGTATATTACTACTTTCTTGTGCCTTGTGTCTTACGTAAGTTTGTTTAGTAAGTTGTTACAACAGGTTTTCTGAGCTTTGTAATTGTGTATATCACTACTTTCTTGTGCCTTGTGTCTTACGTAAGTTTGTTTACTAAGTTGTTACAACAGGTTTTCTGAGCTTTGTAATTGTGTATATCACTACTTTCTTGTGCCTTGTGTCTTACGTAAGTTTGTTTACTAAGTTGTTACAACAGGTTTTCTGAGCTTTGTAATTGTGTATATCACTACTTTCTTGTGCCTTGTGTCTTACGTAAGTTTGTTTACTAAGTTGTTACAACAGGTTTTCTGAGCTTTGTAATTGTGTATATTACTACTTTCTTGTGCCTTGTGTCTTACGTAAGTTTGTTTAGTAAGTTGTTACAACAGGTTTTCTGAGCTTTGTAATTGTGTATATCACTACTTTCTTGTGCCTTGTGTCTTACGTAAGTTTGTTTACTAAGTTGTTACAACAGGTTTTCTGAGCTTTGTAATTGTGTATATCACTACTTTCTTGTGCCTTGTGTCTTACGTAAGTTTGTTTAGTAAGTTGTTACAACAGGTTTTCTGAGCTTTGTAATTGTGTATATCACTACTTTCTTGTGCCTTGTGTCTTACGTAAGTTTGTTTAGTAAGTTGTTACAACAGGTTTTCTGAGCTTTGTAATTGTGTATATCACTACTTTCTTGTGCCTTGTGTCTTACGTAAGTTTGTTTAGTAAGTTGTTACAACAGGTTTTCTGAGCTTTGTAATTGTGTATATCACTACTTTCTTGTGCCTTGTGTCTTACGTAAGTTTGTTTACTAAGTTGTTACAACAGGTTTTCTGAGCTTTGTAATTGTGTATATCACTACTTTCTTGTGCCTTGTGTCTTACGTAAGTTTGTTTACTAAGTTGTTACAACAGGTTTTCTGAGCTTTGTAATTGTGTATATCACTACTTTCTTGTGCCTTGTGTCTTACGTAAGTTTGTTTACTAAGTTGTTACAACAGGTTTTCTGAGCTTTGTAATTGTGTATATCACTACTTTCTTGTGCCTTGTGTCTTACGTAAGTTTGTTTAGTAAGTTGTTACAACAGGTTTTCTGAGCTTTGTAATTGTGTATATCACTACTTTCTTGTGCCTTGTGTCTTACGTAAGTTTGTTTAGTAAGTTGTTACAACAGGTTTTCTGAGCTTTGTAATTGTGTATATTACTACTTTCTTGTGCCTTGTGTCTTACGTAAGTTTGTTTAGTAAGTTGTTACAACAGGTTTTCTGAGCTTTGTAATTGTGTATATCACTACTTTCTTGTGCCTTGTGTCTTACGTAAGTTTGTTTACTAAGTTGTTACAACAGGTTTTCTGAGCTTTGTAATTGTGTATATCACTACTTTCTTGTGCCTTGTGTCTTACGTAAGTTTGTTTACTAAGTTGTTACAACAGGTTTTCTGAGCTTTGTAATTGTGTATATCACTACTTTCTTGTGCCTTGTGTCTTACGTAAGTTTGTTTACTAAGTTGTTACAACAGGTTTTCTGAGCTTTGTAATTGTGTATATTACTACTTTCTTGTGCCTTGTGTCTTACGTAAGTTTGTTTAGTAAGTTGTTACAACAGGTTTTCTGAGCTTTGTAATTGTGTATATCACTACTTTCTTGTGCCTTGTGTCTTACGTAAGTTTGTTTACTAAGTTGTTACAACAGGTTTTCTGAGCTTTGTAATTGTGTATATCACTACTTTCTTGTGCCTTGTGTCTTACGTAAGTTTGTTTACTAAGTTGTTACAACAGGTTTTCTGAGCTTTGTAATTGTGTATATTACTACTTTCTTGTGCCTTGTGTCTTACGTAAGTTTGTTTACTAAGTTGTTACAACAGGTTTTCTGAGCTTTGTAATTGTGTATATTACTACTTTCTTGTGCCTTGTGTCTTACGTAAGTTTGTTTACTAAGTTGTTACAACAGGTTTTCTGAGCTTTGTAATTGTGTATATCACTACTTTCTTGTGCCTTGTGTCTTACGTAAGTTTGTTTAGTAAGTTGTTACAACAGGTTTTCTGAGCTTTGTAATTGTGTATATCACTACTTTCTTGTGCCTTGTGTCTTACGTAAGTTTGTTTAGTAAGTTGTTACAACAGGTTTTCTGAGCTTTGTAATTGTGTATATCACTACTTTCTTGTGCCTTGTGTCTTACGTAAGTTTGTTTAGTAAGTTGTTACAACAGGTTTTCTGAGCTTTGTAATTGTGTATATCACTACTTTCTTGTGCCTTGTGTCTTACGTAAGTTTGTTTACTAAGTTGTTACAACAGGTTTTCTGAGCTTTGTAATTGTGTATATCACTACTTTCTTGTGCCTTGTGTCTTACGTAAGTTTGTTTAGTAAGTTGTTACAACAGGTTTTCTGAGCTTTGTAATTGTGTATATCACTACTTTCTTGTGCCTTGTGTCTTACGTAAGTTTGTTTAGTAAGTTGTTACAACAGGTTTTCTGAGCTTTGTAATTGTGTATATCACTACTTTCTTGTGCCTTGTGTCTTACGTAAGTTTGTTTACTAAGTTGTTACAACAGGTTTTCTGAGCTTTGTAATTGTGTATAAGACTACTTTCTTGTGCCTTGTGTCTTACGTAAGTTTGTTTAGTAAGTTGTTACAACAGGTTTTCTGAGCTTTGTAATTGTGTATATCACTACTTTCTTGTGCCTTGTGTCTTACGTAAGTTTGTTTACTAAGTTGTTACAACAGGTTTTCTGAGCTTTGTAATTGTGTATATCACTACTTTCTTGTGCCTTGTGTCTTACGTAAGTTTGTTTAGTAAGTTGTTACAACAGGTTTTCTGAGCTTTGTAATTGTGTATATCACTACTTTCTTGTGCCTTGTGTCTTACGTAAGTTTGTTTAGTAAGTTGTTACAACAGGTTTTCTGAGCTTTGTAATTGTGTATATCACTACTTTCTTGTGCCTTGTGTCTTACGTAAGTTTGTTTACTAAGTTGTTAGAACAGGTTTTCTGAGCTTTGTAATTGTGTATATCACTACTTTCTTGTGCCTTGTGTCTTACGTAAGTTTGTTTAGTAAGTTGTTACAACAGGTTTTCTGAGCTTTGTAATTGTGTATATTACTACTTTCTTGTGCCTTGTGTCTTACGTAAGTTTGTTTAGTAAGTTGTTACAACAGGTTTTCTGAGCTTTGTAATTGTGTATATCACTACTTTCTTGTGCCTTGTGTCTTACGTAAGTTTGTTTACTAAGTTGTTACAACAGGTTTTCTGAGCTTTGTAATTGTGTATATCACTACTTTCTTGTGCCTTGTGTCTTACGTAAGTTTGTTTACTAAGTTGTTACAACAGGTTTTCTGAGCTTTGTAATTGTGTATATTACTACTTTCTTGTGCCTTGTGTCTTACGTAAGTTTGTTTAGTAAGTTGTTACAACAGGTTTTCTGAGCTTTGTAATTGTGTATATCACTACTTTCTTGTGCCTTGTGTCTTACGTAAGTTTGTTTACTAAGTTGTTACAACAGGTTTTCTGAGCTTTGTAATTGTGTATATCACTACTTTCTTGTGCCTTGTGTCTTACGTAAGTTTGTTTACTAAGTTGTTACAACAGGTTTTCTGAGCTTTGTAATTGTGTATATCACTACTTTCTTGTGCCTTGTGTCTTACGTAAGTTTGTTTACTAAGTTGTTACAACAGGTTTTCTGAGCTTTGTAATTGTGTATATCACTACTTTCTTGTGCCTTGTGTCTTACGTAAGTTTATTTACTAAGTTGTTACAACAGGTTTTCTGAGCTTTGTAATTGTGTATATCACTACTTTCTTGTGCCTTGTGTCTTACGTAAGTTTGTTTACTAAGTTGTTACAACAGGTTTTCTGAGCTTTGTAATTGTGTATATCACTACTTTCTTGTGCCTTGTGTCTTACGTAAGTTTGTTTACTAAGTTGTTACAACAGGTTTTCTGAGCTTTGTAATTGTGTATATCACTACTTTCTTGTGCCTTGTGTCTTACGTAAGTTTGTTTACTAAGTTGTTACAACAGGTTTTCTGAGCTTTGTAATTGTGTATATTACTACTTTCTTGTGCCTTGTGTCTTACGTAAGTTTGTTTAGTAAGTTGTTACAACAGGTTTTCTGAGCTTTGTAATTGTGTATATTACTACTTTCTTGTGCCTTGTGTCTTACGTAAGTTTGTTTACTAAGTTGTTACAACAGGTTTTCTGAGCTTTGTAATTGTGTATATCACTACTTTCTTGTGCCTTGTGTCTTACGTAAGTTTGTTTACTAAGTTGTTACAACAGGTTTTCTGAGCTTTGTAATTGTGTATATTACTACTTTCTTGTGCCTTGTGTCTTACGTAAGTTTGTTTACTAAGTTGTTACAACAGGTTTTCTGAGCTTTGTAATTGTGTATATTACTACTTTCTTGTGCCTTGTGTCTTACGTAAGTTTGTTTACTAAGTTGTTACAACAGGTTTTCTGAGCTTTGTAATTGTGTATATTACTACTTTCTTGTGCCTTGTGTCTTACGTAAGTTTGTTTAGTAAGTTGTTACAACAGGTTTTCTGAGCTTTGTAATTGTGTATATCACTACTTTCTTGTGCCTTGTGTCTTACGTAAGTTTGTTTACTAAGTTGTTACAACAGGTTTTCTGAGCTTTGTAATTGTGTATATTACTACTTTCTTGTGCCTTGTGTCTTACGTAAGTTTGTTTACTAAGTTGTTACAACAGGTTTTCTGAGCTTTGTAATTGTGTATATTACTACTTTCTTGTGCCTTGTGTCTTACGTAAGTTTGTTTAGTAAGTTGTTACAGCAGGTTTTCTGAGCTTTGTAATTGTGTATATCACTACTTTCTTGTGCCTTGTGTCTTACGTAAGTTTGTTTACTAAGTTGTTACAACAGGTTTTCTGAGCTTTGTAATTGTGTATATCACTACTTTCTTGTGCCTTGTGTCTTACGTAAGTTTGTTTACTAAGTTGTTACAACAGGTTTTCTGAGCTTTGTAATTGTGTATATCACTACTTTCTTGATGACCTAATGAACATTATATGTATGTATCAAACAGTCTACACTCGCTTCCCTCGTGTCAGTATCTTGGCCTAACGGGCTTCGTGGCTGGCGGCACGTCTACCCGGCACCAAATCTGACCACCGCTATAAGGTTAATCAGGCGTTACTAAGTTCACAACTTAACCCGGCACCGAGGCAGTTTAAAGGTAGGCGAGCGAGGAGGTTCCCCCTCCACAACCTAACCTAACACAATCTAACCTATTTCTAAAATAAATATTAAAGTATTTATAATCGTAATATATAAAAAAAAAAACGGCCACATTTTTGTTATTGTCTATCCCTTCGTCTAGTGAAGCTCGTCCCCTAATTTCTTAAAATTTACAGCGAGAGAAGTTACATTCATTTTACAAAGCTCGTCCCATTTTTCGCATACCTTCGTTTAGTTAAACTCGGCGCCCAATTATTTTAACGGAGGTATCGGGAAGACACGGACATCGCGTACCCACGGCACTTTACAGAAGGGGAGGTGATTAAGAGAAGAAAAAACAGAAAGGAGAGGGTTGAGGGGGAGTTGTGCATGTGGAATGGGTAAGAGGGGTGGCTGGTGCCGGGTTGACATACTGTCATGGCGGCCGGTGTAGGGACCATTGCCGGGTCGACGTGTTTTTTTAATAACATATAATGGTTGGTGCCGGGTTGAAGAACTCCCCTCGTGACTATACATGTGTGAGGAAGCCTCCACCAACTACACTGGTGCCAGTGACTCGTCCCTGTCGGCTCGTAACTACAAAAATATCACATTTTCTTGGAGAAGGCAGAATTCGATATTAAATTTTTGATCATAATCATGCTATTTATCATCGTAGACATGTGAAGTTGGTACTCTTACATGCAGTATTAAAAAAGTACAGACTATTATCTAATGTTTAATGGCATAGGTTTAATAACAGACGATATATATATATATATTTTTTAAATTTTTTATTTATTAAGATTGTTACTAGTCGCTAGGCGACTAACTTACAATATGTATCTAATAACTGTCGATTTGTGCTGGGGATCTCCCAATGGAGTCACCCCATTTTCTAACATTACATATGCGCTACAACACTACAATTAATCTGTTAAGGTAGATCAAAGGGAAGTTTCCTGTTCAGTCTTCTCTCTGGGCACATGTCATCCAGAAGCTGCAGAACCTCCGCGTTATATGAGAATTAATTCTGTCCCTGTGCTTTGCTGCCAATCTCTTGATTTCTTCTTTAACAGTTAAGACTTTCAAATCTCTATGTAGGTCATCATTCCGATAATACCATGGGGCATCAACAATATTCCTCAGAACCCTATTCTGGAAGACTTGTATTTTGTTAATATGAGTTTTTGCTGCACATCCCCACAGTTGTATCCCATAGGACCACACCGGCTTAAGGATCTGCGTGTACAATAATAGTTTATTGTGGACTGACAGCTGCGATTTCCTTCCCAACAGCCAGTACATTTTCTTATATTTAGCATCAAGCTCCTTTCTTTTCTTTTTTATATGTTCGGCCCACCGAAGCTTCGCATCTAAGTTCATCCCGAGGTACTTTGCCGTATTGTTGAAAGGAATGATTGTATTGCTGATTGAAATTGGTACATAATTATTCTTTTTGTAGGCAAAGTTAGCATGCACCGATTTTCCTTCGTTAATTTTGATTTTCCACTTATTAATCCAGTTAACTAGATTATCACACGTTAGCTGGAGTTTTGTGGCTGTTTCTTCACTGCTATTGCCAATAGCTAGTATAGCCGTATCATCGGCAAAGGTGGCAATTGTGGCACATTCCGATTCCGGGATGTCAGCTGTAAATAGAAGGTATAGAACCGGACCCAAGACACTGCCTTGGGGCACTCCTGCTTTAATTTCTCTCATACTGGAATATGTTCCTTCTTGTCTTACCCAAAACATTCTACCGTTGATATAGACGATATATGAACAAAAAACGTTTAAAATGGCTGCAATTTGATATTTCCATATCAATAGGTTTCTATATGAGCACACCACTATAATTCCATATACAAAATGTCATGTTCTTAACTTAATTTTTATGACTGCAATCTGTGCAATCGCACAGATGACGACGGAAGGATTGCTGTCGAAATAAATCATTTTTGAGTTTCCTGAGGCCTAACATCAATAAAAAAAATGTTATTTTGGGTAACTATTACTCGTATTTAGCTAATATCAGTATTCTTTTTATATGTTACTATTATTGTTATAGCAACACTTATATAGTCCTTTGTTACTTTAAGAAACCATAAAACTTAACATAAAATTTCAGCAAAAAGATGACCTTAAATAAGTAATAAAATAATTAAATATATTTTTCTCCTTGCTTTTGTCAACATAAAGAAAGAGATATTTAAAATACATAAATAATGCTATTATATTCTGTAGCATACTCTCGTTACCCTTAGGCTAAGTGTAATCGAATAATTTTGACCTCTGTTTCTTGGCGTCTGGTCTACACTCCGTCTGTTGGTCGTCCTTGTAGTTGTAGTCTGTACGTAAGCACGATAACGGCAATAAATACAAAGGCAGAAACAATAGTGTGCTCATATAAAATCCCATTGAAATTCAGAAAATCAAAATGGCGGCCATTTTAAATAGTTGTTTTCTTCATATCTCGAGTCTTATTCAACTTATAACACACTAAATTAGATAAAAATTTGCAGATTTAAATTCTGCATGTATTGATATCAAAATCACCTCTCTATGATGACATATAACGAAACTATTGTGAATAATAAATTCGAACCCTTACCTCCAAACAAAATGTGATATTCCTAGAGTTACGACGGAGAGTAGCGAGTGATATGTAAAGCTTCGAGGGCCACCATGAGACTTTTTACATCAAGAAAGTAGTGATATACACAATTATTACTGTATAAAGTTCAGAAAACCTGTTTAACTGTTTAAACAAACTGGAGACTCTTCCAGTACAATTTAACCATTCCTACAAGATCTAAGAACCCTACGTTTGAATTATACTACACTGTATGATGGCCCGGGTAAGTACCGTGATGGTGCCCATTAACTTGTTTTAAACATTGCACCGACCCGTAATATAATTGTCAAGTGTAAATTTTGTTTGTTAATTTGAACATAACCACTCTTCATATCTCATATTATTCAATTTTTACCTCACTAAATTAGATAAAAATTTGTAGATTTTAATTCTGCATGTAATGGTATCAACCCCAACTCTCTGCGATGTCAAATAGCGTAGTTATTTTAATTTTTCCTTAAAAAAAATGTGATTTACGTATAAATAAATATTGAGCTTGACTTGTGAGATTTTATTAGATAGAATAAAACTCGAACACAAGATCTCACAAAAATTACGTTTATTTAATAAAACGCGTTTCAACGACAAAGTCGCCATCCTCAGTGATACCTCAGCTACAATAACTAAACTACAACTACAACCAAGCACTGCGTCAAACAACGTATTTATACAAAACTAAAGGGGCGTGGTCTAAATCTATCAATGTAAGATATAAAAATGTATTGTTAGATTTAGAATGACGCAAGGCACTTGTTAACGCCTTAATATTAGAAACTAGGTTTAGGCCACGCCCCTTTAGTTTTGTATAAATACGGGGTTTAGTGTAGTGCTAGGTTAGTTATAGCAATGACTACATAAATACTATAAGACACGACATAGGATAGGGAAATAGTCTACGCTTTACGGGTGCTGTTCGTCACAAGTTTGACACACAGCTATCAGAAAGCGCTAGCAGCAGGTGCTTGACTGTACGCATCCCACTTGGTTGAGACTGTACAACTTTTGACCTCTCTCTCACAAACCTTCTCACTTACTTCCGTCAGCATAGTCAGTGTTGTCAGTTCGTACGCTGAGATAAGCGATTCTCGACCTTCCCTCGCATCTCTGGTCCCATATGTGGCATCAGTGCGTTTTCTCTTACCCGCCTGAAACATTGTTTGACCGTAGAGCCACCTAGCGCCAGTCACATCAACTTCAGATTCTCTAGCAGAGCGACCTAGCGGGTATTGGACAACTCAAGAATAAGCGTAGAATATTTAACATGGCCATGTCGTGTCTTATAGTATTTATGTAGTCATTGGTTATAGTTAGCTCATGTATCACTGAGTATGGCGACTTTGTCGTTTAAGCAAACGTAATTTTTGTGAGATCTTGTGTTCGAGTTTTATTTTTGTGAGATATACGTGTAGTTACGAGACAATCACGTGGAGGAGCGCAGCGAGTGAAGGCTTCTACACATATATAGAGGTGAAGCAAGTGAAGACGTTATATACATCTACGGGGCTTAGCCAACGTCAAGAAAGTACGGAGATACACTCACAAAAACTTGACTTTAACTGTTTTGACCCATTACATAACTTTCTTTACATATACGAAAGTAAAAAAAGAACATTTAAATAACTCCGATTTTGATACAACTTTGGTGAAATGTGAAGTTTGATAATACAAACCAGCTTCCAAATAAAGGAGAGAAAATAATAATTAGAAAACTAAAAAGAAGACATTTAAAAGTCAGTTTCAAAGTTTTCACAAAATAAATTCTAGCCCAAGTTACGAATAGGAGGGAGTGAGTGTAGTTTTAGTATATAACGCGGTAGCGTTCCTCCCTATCAAGTAGAAATAAATTACAATTTAAATACGAACAATTGTGAGGCCGACAAGAGCTAGAATCATTCCGCTCTACTAACATTCAAAGTACCTGAAAACAGTTATTTTCTATGTCTATACACAATTACAAGCGAGAAAGTTAGTGCATCTTTTATTTATTTGCTTATCCTATTTAACATTACAAGCAACATTATTTTGTAAGTAAAACACGGACATGATGGTTAATTAGATTCTTGTGAGGAACTTGTAAGTCTAGTTTGTTATTAAACAGGTTTCCACGGTAAATGTATAATTTTATGAATAGTCTACTTTTCAAGCAACAGACACGTGGAAATTACTGCAAAACTAACAACTGCTTCTCAAAGTTTATCTGGAAATCTTCCAAGAGAAACATATTTATTTACAATTTCAAGAATTTACTGAGACATTAAATTTACATATTTATTTTGTTTTAGAAACTCTTCTAAATTAATCAATACTCTACGTGAATCTAATAGGAATATATTCAGGAAACTTTATAGAATTCGCTTGAAACATCCTGAAGGAATATAAGCTTAGATTATCGCAATCTTTCCTTATGGAAAATACGACATTTTTCGACACTAAACACACTGTAGCCTCGATTAGAAGATTTCTTTTTACATTTGTTACAAATCCTTCAATACGCTGTTATTTAACCAAATCTTGAACGTTACTATTTGCTGGAATGCTTCTATTATAAGAAATATTAAAAAAAATATTTCCCTTGTTCCCTAAAGTATCCTGAACAAACATAAGTTTCGAGAATAAGTCATTTTAGAACAATACAATTACGACACTGAACGCACTGTAGCCTAATAAACAAACAATAGAAAGGAATAGTAACAGAAACAACATAATAGCGTTAAAGCTGCGTGACTACAGATTCTTGAATGTCATCTGGAGCTGGTTTTGAGTTGGTCTCTATAGAATACTAGTGATATTTTTTGAGGAGATGGTGACATTTTTTATTCTTAGTATTTAAGTGTGTGAGAAAGTTAATGCAATGAGTGTGCATTATAAATTGTATTTGAATGAAGAAAAACATAGATAAGACACAAAACGAAGAATTTTTTGACATTAAAAGATTTTTCTTTATTTCAACGTCATGAATAATTTCAACAAATATTGCACATCAATTACGGAACAACCTGTATCGTGAGAGTAAGTAAAAGGCCAACCAAACAGTTTATTAAATGTTGCATAATGAGCATTAATTCTGAATGAATAAATTTGCTGATGGGGTGTACTAGAGTGCCCTTGAGGTATACTTCTCTTTGTCTACAGAGAGGGCTTGTTTGGGCAGAACAGCTGAGTATGAATCACCATCATCCCTTAGTCAAGGGGTAGGAATCAATAAGGGATGAAAGTTTGATTTCTGTTGCAGGGGATCAATACTAACAATTACTTAGTCATCATATTGGATTACTAACATATAGCTGTATTATATGCAAACACAGTTCCGACATTTTCATATGATAATAAAGTTTTCAATCTCTCAAAATTTTCGCCAAAAAAAAATCAAATGAATCATGTACAAGAATGAAAATATCAAATATCTCAAAATTAATTTCACCGAAATTTTGTGAAATGTGACGATTTATAGTAAAAAAGTTTATGGACGCCATCATGATACTACCCAGCCCTATAATTGGTTTCTCGAGCCTTTAGGAATTATTAAATTGTATTAGTAGATTAAGGAGTCTTTATCCAATAGGTTAATTACACAGGTTTTCTGAACCTTATAATTAATTGTCAATATCACAACTTTTTTCTTGACGTCAGCTAAGGCCTTAACGGACTTCGTAGATGTGTATATATTAAAAAGTCTCCACTCGCTTCGCTCATGTCGACGACTCAACCCTGCAGGATCTCGTAGTGATACGAATATCACAACTTTTTGGGAGGTTACGGGCCGAAATTTCATTTTTAATGTTAACTTCGCTATTTGTCATCGAACAGAGGTGGAGTTTGTATCATTGAAATCCGTAAATTTTACCTAATTTAGTGAGTTATATATAGCTAATAAAATTACGGTGTTCAACAAACATCGTGGGCCAAGTTGGACGCTACGATTAGTAGCGAAATCTGGTTGCGAATGCTAGAATTACGACGACAGGGCACGATATGCTGAACACTAATGGTAAGCTTAGGTAGTTCATGGGTTGTTTCACAACAGGATTTAATATTCACTTAGGATATCGGCTTATAAATATTCTGTGTCCCGAATGTAAATGTATAATTTAACAAGAAAACAGATTTTATTGTTAATTATTTATTTTAAGTGCGTATGTTGCTCAAATTAATAATTAAGTAAGTTATAATAATAGTTATAGCCTACTAAAAGAAACTTTTTCATAATCCTACGATTATGATGATGTTATGATTATGTTATGATGTTTGAACAGATTTCAAAGAATGAGTATTTCATATTCACCAATGTCAATGTTACAATCCATTATGAAAGATAACAATTTCACGCATGCGTATAATGGCTGATCGATTTCGTAAATAGATTTTATTACTATACCTAAATTTTATTGCTACCTTTACAACAGTTTCATTGGTTATTTGTACCTAACTAAAGGTATAAACTCAACCATAAACTATTCGTTCAGGCTGTATTTATTGCAGGGGGTTTGCAGGCTTACGTGGCTAAATTAATTTGTGTTAGTACATCTATCTACCAAACCATCTTAATTGATTCACTTCCATGTACTAAAAGGAGTGTGGATTTAAAAAAAAAAAGGAATTTTTATTTGTAAGAGTAGAATAGAGGTTTAATTTTCCAGTCGCATTCCAATCACAAGCTTTTCAAGATAGACGGAAAGACAGGATTGGAAGCTGAGATAAAGAAAGAGTGGTCTTACTAGAGTAAAACAGAATTGAGGATGTCATTTTTTTCTGTTTGGTTAACTCGACACTCCAGCCTATAGGAGACTAGTAAAATGGTTTCCGTTCATTTGACTTCCCTCCATTGACGTCAGGTTTCTCGGACCATACTCCATTATCAAGGAGAAACTAAGTTTGCTGCAAAGCGACCGCCTAATGACATTCTGGTAAATATACGGAAGAAGCTGTCGGAACATCCAAACCTATCGTGGATATCCAAAAAGCTGAGAGACGTTGGGACAGTGATAGTACCAATGGAAACAGGCGACGAAAGAGAGATGGACCCACCCTCTTATACTATCGATTGAAGTGTGGATACATGGCGAGGTTAATTTTTACGATTCAGTTTCTCACAGGTCAAGGATGGTTCAGAGCGTGTGTTTGTAAATTTAAGACACAGGATACTTACTCTGCCCTCATGTCAAAGAATACCTTAAAACGTGGATTCTTTCATTGCCCACGATTCTATGGAGAAACGAAACAAAATTCAGAACGTGTTCGAAAAACTGCCGACGTCCTAGAAGACTTATTGGCACGATGGCTTCAAATGGTGCATGGAATGCGACGAGCTCGACTACAGCATTAAGTGAGAGCTGCGATGCTTCAAGTAGATGATAAGGAAATAACCTTCTCTTAACCAGCACATCCATGTAATCGGTTTTGATAATTCATTTACAGATATTAAGGAGACTCATATCATCTTATCTATTCTTACGGGATTTTAGACTTTTGCGCCGAAAGACAGTAGAACTAGGAAATTTCCACAACCTGAGTTAACACTGGTTAAACGGCCTACCGGTAAAATCTAGGACCCCACGAATCACGGTAATTTACCCCGGCATCGTAATTATTAAAGTTGCGAACTAAAAATAAATTTGGAACGTAGTTATCGGGCTGCCATCTTGCTTCAAGTCGTAGACTCCACTCATCACTGCGCTGAATTATTCCGTTCCTGGGGAAAACCACTCCACCTTCTACGCGACACGAAGATACGCATTCGTGCATTCTCTGACGTCCACTCGTTTCTGTAACTCGGCCCTAGTAAACCACACTGTTGTTTGAATATAAATGTGCCTCCACTTGTTTTGCTAGAGTGTTAAACTCGTCCTAAGTGTACGTCACCTCACCGGAGTCGAAAAAATTATGGTGTTAACCCTATATTGTGAGAAAGTGTGGATTTACGATTAGTAGCGATTTATAGAAATTATGACGATGGAAACTCAATGTGCTGACCACACACTACCCAAATGAATAGCTGTCTAACAGATATTAAGGCACCTTCAGAACTGTTTAATTTTGTTTTTATTAACCTACAAAAATTGTAATAACCTAGTCTATTTAGTAGCCAGATTTTTAGTCTAATTTGGTTTGTATTAAATGATGACTTTGTAACTGAAAGGTCGCCTTGAACAAATTAACTATTTATTGTGGAAAATTGTGTTTCCATTCATTTCTTAATGTTTAATATGTTCGTTCTACTAAATTATCAAATTTCAAAATGGCAGCCGTTTGAAATAGCTTACATGAAGCTGTTTTAACCTGTACACTAAAATAGCCTATATAATAACTTGGCAATTAACAAATAGGTTAAGGTCTTCCGTTATCAACAGATCTAATCGACTTTTAGATCCAATAAACTCAGCTGATTTCCTGTTAAATAACTGCAAATACCACACAAAATACCGACCAATCAACTTGTTAATTCCACTCCGATGGGTTTTCAGAGATTGTGTCAACATTTCCATGTTTGCTCCATTCAGCAGTGCAAATAAACGCCGTTATCACCACGGCCAGCACAATGAGCGGGAGTGTATAGAGACGTTTTCGCTGACAATATATGGATTGCCTTAGCAAATTCCATTTACACACATTACATTGACTTTCCTCAAAGTAAACTTTTTGAAAATAAATGTAATTTAAAAAATGTATTTTTATTAAAATTTCCCTCAGCAGCTCGAGCTAATCAATACTAGTCGGGCTAAACAAAATGTTCATTTGAATTGATCAACACTTCAATTTCAAACGAAAGAAAACATTATTTGTAACAAACGTCGTTTCAATGACAATGCTAATGCCCTGCGTAAATAGCAGCAGGGTAGCAATGCAACGATATTACTACTATTAGTATTAGCTTTCAACATAACCAAAGTTTCAGGAAGTTTATTTCCATTTTGACCTTTAAAAAGTCATTTTGTGCACTTTACCCATTATTCTGGTTTTGATTATGATGGATTGTTCATATTATTATGATGGTTTAATCTCATATTTGGCACAATTTGTGTATATAAAAACTATTACACATTTCGACGTTGCTTGTCGTCCTTTGTGTAGTGTAGGCCTGCGTGTTGTGGTTTTATCTGATCACGGTTGTCTTGAGTCTTGGCTTTGACTGTTCAGGCCTAGTTTTAGGTTTTAGTTTCTCTAAGCTACTAGGCTATGTTGGTGTTTTTCTCTTTCATGTTCTAGTTTTACACTTGATAAAGAAAATTGATTTATACTCACGAAACGTCATGTATTAGTAAACATGAATGATGACAAATGTCCGATTAAACTATATTAATAATCATGTTGATACCAAGGCTGAGGTCGCGTCATATCAAATCAACGTAGCTGAGAATCTAGTTTTAATATACCTCCGGCAGAAGGTAGATTTGGAAATAAGTATTGCTTGTTTACTTTTATAAGTACAAATCCTATCAATGAAACCAGTTATCAGGTTTCATCGCCGATGTAAGGTTTCTAGTTAACAAGATGATGATTTCAAACAAACACACATCATACAAGGTTTGTTAAGTATTTAACGATTCGTGTGTGGTATAGAACTACAGAAAATCAATAGGGGCCTCAACATGGCTCCATCTGATCCTGTTTGTTGTCCTTCATTTCTTCTAAGGATTTATCCATGAACTCTGGTACGGTACCTCGGCGAGTTGCCCATGCCAGAGCTATTCATGGTACTGTATACCGCTAACAGGTCTTCTTAGGGTATATCCAAGTCACTCCTATTTCAATATGGATCGGCTGTTGTTTTACTCCTCCTCATAATTCCTAGTTTCTAATCTGGACTGCCCAGAATATCAATAGAATTCGTCATAAACATCTTAACGCATTATTTGGTCAAATTTAACAAACGTTAGAACAACTAATCCTAAAGGTGTTACAATTTTAAAATTATTGATCATGATTTAATTGATACAAGAAGTGCAAATCGAGAATAATCGATTGGAAAGTTCACAATTATTTCCTAATTTTCTTTTAAATCTAAACATAAAGAGGTTTCAACTCTATGCCGTCACTTCTCCACCTCTGTGATTGTATTTTCCCTTAGCTGTTTAACTAAAAAACAATTTTACTGCAGTTTTTATGAGAACCTTTACTGAAAGACATTATCGTATTCCCAACTTCCACAGCTGTTTATAAGCTGAAATTAGTAGCTTTACGTCTACCAAGTTTTATTTCTGTATCTATAAAATGAAGTTTACAAAAGCATTTCATTTCGTATTAAATTATTTATAGTTGGAAAGTTTATTTCCTGTGCAATGCTTATATTTTATGAGAAATAAAAGGCGCTATATGCAACGAAATAATCCCACTTAACAAAGATCTATAGAGTGTCAAATCGGTGACAAAGCTATTTCTTTCATTACATATGTTATCATATAAATTTCCAGAATTGTAATTACCAGAAAATGTAATCTGTCGACATATTAGGAAGGCTGTATCAAATTTTGTAATAAAAATAATTGAAACTAAATTTGCTCCATTTCAAATAGGACTTTTAGACTAATTGGAGAATTTCTTCAATACAAATTGTAACCATGGGATCTCCTTAATGACAACATTGACGCCCGTTATTATGAAATGTTCACTGATCTAACACAGTAGACTTATTGGACATAAATTTTGCCCTATTGTCTAAACATATATACGTTTTATATAAATACGAAAAGATGGAAATTTTTGTCGTATTTTCCTCAAATCTGGGTTCAATATCGTAAACCATTTCTTTACCACAAGAAATAGTTCGGAAAATTTCTAAATGCTGGTGATTTTCAGATTTCGAAAACTTTTTTTGAAGAATGTTTCACCCTAACATAATTCACATTCATTATGTCAAATTTAAAATTCGGGTATATTGATATACAGTCGTTTTATAAAAAAAATAAAAATACACTTTATTACATAAAACTCATTTATGACAAACATAACCACAAAATAAGAACCAAATCAAGATGAATAGAAATGTGAGTCAAATTTAGCAAGTAAATTTGATTTTACTATTCGTTGCATATGACTGGAAATCATCACAAAATGGAGGCGTTTTGAATTTTTCTACAGTTTATTCTTATCTAATGATCTCCAAATATTAATGGAAGTCAAGATCGGAAACTGATTGGATACATAAACATGTTAATGGGCGCCATCATTGTACTTACCCAGTTCCATCATACAATGTAATAAATGGATCTCTTTTTGGTTACTAGAAATCGACTTTTGTCGTAAAACGTTTGATTGTATACAAAGTAGGGGATAAAAGTTTGGTAATCGTCATCAAAAATTCCGTTTTTTTAATTCATCTTCACGTTTCATCGCCTCAGACAACCTAAAAAGTTATTTACGGCTAGGTGTCCGTCCGTCGTCGTTGTCGTTTGTAAACACGATAACAGGCACAAAAATTAAGATAACATGAAATTTGTTATAGGAGACTATAGTGTGCTCATATAGAAAATGTAAAACAATTGTTTTGTTATTCAAATTATAACAGACTAAATAAGATATAAATTTGTAGATTTCAATTCTACATGTAATGGTTGACAACCACACCTCTCTACGATGACAAATAACGAAGTTATTGTGAAAAATATAATTTCTAACATTGAATTCCCAAGCAAATGAGATATTCTGATAATTACGAGGGTCATCTAACAACCAAGAAGGTCTACCAATACAACAAGGTCCTAGAAACCAACTTTTGTGCATAACATTTAGATGATTTGCTTGTTTACTAATATTTCCCAAATCTTCAATTGAAAGCGATTGTGATCCATATCAATTCCGTTTCGGATAAAGAAAATTAGCTGCCAAACAATTCTTATTCATAAATAATACAATCACTTTCCTACATCTCTGTTACAATTTGTTTCTACATGAAGTAAGTTTAGTTCAGACGTGAGGGAATAGGGGAGCATGATAGATGCGGGTAATATTAAATACTGGATCAATTAAATTACATACAGTTCCATCGTCTAACCAGCTGCTAAAACACGATGGGGTGGGGGAGAATTGAGGAAGTTAGCACAAATATTTGTTCAGAGTCTTAATATGCTGAATATTTAAAAAATTGGTAAATATTTTAGTTAATTTTTTTAATTTCTGACGATATGTTTCATAGCCAAGAAAAAAAGCTGAAGGGTGCCATCATAACATTTACTCAATTGAATCATACAACGTAATACAAGAAGATAAATATAATGTCCAAAAGTTGGTTACTTAGGCCTTGTAGGAAATTTAAATTGTGTTTTAAGTTCAATAACACACGAGATAATAACAAAATACTGTTGAAAATGGCCGCCATTTGATATTTTTTAAATCTACTTTTCTCGATTTCTATGTGAGCACACTACAGTCGCCCTCTACAACATTACATGTTATCATAATTTTTGTGGCCACTATCGTACTTACGTACAGACGACAACGACTACAGAAGGACGGCACGTCGACAATAAATTTCTCGTTTTCCTGAGGTCATGAAGTGTAAAGATCAGTCAATAAACAGAGATAGAAAATGTTGATGATTACCAAACTTATCCTGTAGTTCGTTTACTGGGTCAGTGAAAACTAGCAAAGTGGCATCTTGTCATGTAAGCGTATCAACTGCATGCCAAGTACGTTTTCAATAAAATTGATTTAAAAACATTTGACAAATCAGGCATCTCAACTCCACTGCAGAACCTCATCATTAGCCAGGGTGTCAACCAACAGTATGTTCTATTCGCTATACTCAATAGTTAGTATTTATTAACTTCATAAATTTCGATTCTATCTGGCATGATTTATCTTTTTCGGGTTAATGGTTAAATATTCTTGGGCAGTTGTAAGAAACTAATTTCTGAAAGTGTTCAATATTTGGTTTCAGTAAATCTATTGAATATCTTGGAGAAATCCTAATGTATGGATATGTAATTTTGTAAATATTTGTTAGGGGGAATGAGATCCGACATTTAAATGAAATATTTCTCATTAAAATTTTTTGAAGAGGAGTAAAATGATAGTTTATATTAAAGGGAAATTTTTTTTTTTTATACTTATTAGATGTACAAAAGTATAAAGTTATGTAATACTTAAAAAAAAAAAAAAAAAAAATAGATGCCAAGATTTTGAGGTTATATCCGTTTTCAAACTCTCTGAGTCGGAAAAAGTAGTTTTGGGAATGACGTCCATCTGTCTAGCGTTTGTCCCTATCCTAAGTACAGTGTTCTACGGGACAAACGCGTGGACCGATTTTAATAAAATTTGGTATTTTGGACATATCTCGGAATCTTTTTTTTTTGTTATTTTGTAACTTAAAATTTAGAGTTAGCTGCTGTAAGGTAAAAACACAAACGATTTTAATCAAATTTTATTCAAGTGTAGCCTCTAAGGACCTCAACAAAAAGTATTGGTCGTCAACTCTCCAACAATGAGCGTTCGTGAGTTGTAGGTGAAAAATAAAAAATCTGCCATGGGTGCTATTCTAAAATACTTAATTTCTCAAAATCAGCTTTACCAATTTCGTTCAATTATTAGTAAAATATGAAAATTAATAACGCAAACACGTGTGCAAAATAACAAGCAAAAAAAGTTTTGATTCCGGAATAATTGTCAAAAAACAAAAATGACCCTTGACTGCCGTCTTTACAAGCGCGATTTAAAAAAAAAACACGGTTTTGAAGCTGAAGGTGTATTTATGAATCAAGGGTAGCAAGTAGGTCTCTATTAATTTTTTTTATAGACAGCGGCCATATTACTTTTCAACTTTCATGAAACTACCGAACTGTCATTTTGCGACGCAAGTTTGGTATGTGAGAAAGTTTATGCAATATTTTTGGACAGTTTATTTTAGATTACCATGGACTCAAATAACAATTAGTTAAAAATATATTGTTTCCCAATTAATGTACAACAATGAAATGAAATAGATAAAATTTTCCACAAATCCAGACCAATTCTAAATTCATTGTAAGCAATGTTGGTTATATTCATGACTTGTGTGTTTGCATTCATAGCATGTGAAATCATATTTTATCGAATTATTCACGCATCAGAAAACGACTTTTTAAATAACTTGAATGATATTATAGAGAGTACATTTTATACAGATTGGCCTTGCATGTTTAAAAGAAAACGTAGAAAGAAAAAATATTTTTTTTAGATGAGACAAAACAAGGGATAATATAGACTATTATAGGCCAACGTTGTTGAAAATGCTCAGTCGAAATGCTGTGAAATGTGTACAAATTGTAGAATAAAGTTTATAATTATATTGAAGAAAAACAAATTGTGTAAAATGTAGTAGTGCGGGAGTGAATATGCGCGCATATCTGATTCGTGCTTGTTTTCACAATTATAAGTAGTGAAGAGAAAGTTATGTGATCAATGTTTAATATTTGCAGAAATATCAGTTTAAAGTTCCAAGAAAGTGGTTTTGGGAATTTCATCTGTCTGCCTGTTTGAGACCTGTGGTCTATGTGAAGTCCAAATTAAATTAAATTTGGTATGTGGTCATATTTTGACCGTATCTAGAAACTTTTTATAATTTATTTCAATAAATCAAAATTCGGGGCTACATGTCAAGACAAAATTCGATATTCTCAAAATATAGGATACTCTAATGATTTTTATTAAATTTTACTCAAATATAATCTAATACCCAAACGAAACATATCTTTCCATTTTTGTTTTTATCTCTCTTCTTGTTTAAAGGAGAATAACCACTCGGTCATCAAAAATTAAGAAGACTAGAGATGGTCTAGAGGGACCCAAAATGAAAATTGGTGTAGATTGTGATGTTATGGTATATGGACCGGTAAGTGGGACCTAGTTGAGCAGCATTTCATTTGTGATTACAGCAGTGAACAGCTGACTGGAAATGTAGCTATCTTGAGCAGACCAGGGTAGTCAAAGGTGGTAGAAGTAATCTGACTGTCCAGATATTCATCGTGTTGTCTTTTTTAATTTTTGGTTTTAATATTTAATTTTCAAATTAATCATTGCAGGTTAAATAATTGAGGTTAATACGTTCAGCGTTTTTATCCGAATGCGTTAATTTTTTACTTAAATTCAAATGGGTTAACCCCAAGATCAGCTCTGTTCTTAGTTAGTTTGGTGTTGTGTGAGTGTTTAATTAGTAATTAGCGTCAACTTAGTAACGTGTTATAAATTAAATTAATCTCTATAAACTTTGTACCCAAAGATGCACGGGCAAACCGAAGATGGGTGTTTTAGGGCCAAAGCAGTACGTTGTCCAAAATATAGAGACTAGACTAGGGCTAAACAGTCGAAACTTTGAAAAAAACAAGAAAAATAGCGTACTCTTTATTTTATAATACTCCTCCCTTTAAAATTGTAAATGAAAAAATTACGCTGATAGTATAACGATATCATTGAAAATATCATAATATTGACTATAATTCAAAGATTTTTTCAAAAAAATTGGGTTAGAATTGTTTATAAAATACCTAGGAATAGCCTAGTCATTAAAAAAGAATCCTGTATGTGTAATTTTTTCTGTTCAATCTGGAGTGACAAAATTCACACTCAGCTTCTATTTTACATTTTTCCTTTCTCAATTTACTCAAAAATAAAATCTAGACTAAATGCAAGAAGGCTTTAAACAATAACATTTACCACAGTTAATACTGAGCGCTTGAGACATTCTGATATTTCCTAAACTAAATGTTATAACGGATATTTTACCCAATAACTTTATTCCTACTCTATTTTTTTATTAATCCACTGTTTTTAATCTTATTCCTAATTCGCTAAGAAATTCCTTCCCCAGTCGAGAATTTCTTTACTATAGGGCCGATTTTAACAATTGACGTGTGAAATTAAACAGTGTTATCTGTAAATTTGCCTAAAATTATTCATTTTTCTTGGAAACACTAATTTTGTAATAAATTTATCATTTAAATAACACGCCTGTTATCAATAAATAATATGTTTCACAACTAAAATAATTTGTAACAGCTGTTATTTGTATATTGGCCCGGAACCGGTGCTCGGAATCTCTTATGGACATGCCAGGGCAGCGGTTGATACGTGGATGCGGGAGGGGATGAACAGGGTCTGGACGAATTCAACCACTAGTAGACTTGCTAAAAGGTTAATTAGACCAAGCAAGAAACATGCGGAACAACTCATCTCTCTTAGAAGGGATAACTTGAGGTGGGTGGTTGGTCTCTTAACGAGCCACTGTCACCTCAGAAAACACCTACACAGGATAGGAATTGCTGCAGTTAATACATGCAGGAAATGTGGTTTGGCTGAAGAGTCTGCAGAACACATTCTTTTGGAGTGTGAGGCGCTAGGACGAGCCAGGCTGTACTCTCTAGGCCCTCCGGGGAAAGAGATGGAAACCATCCTAGACAACCCTATCGGTAGTATCTGTTCCTTCATAAGGATGACGGGTATTACTGATTGGGTGTAGGAAGGAAATTGGGGCGGCAAAAGACCATTAGGTCGACGCCGGTGATGCCTCTGATGGAGGTTATCACAGCCCAGTTAAAAAAAAAAAAAAAAAAAAAAACAGCTGTTATAAATTCTCAAATAAGTTTTATTTTGTTTGAGAATTCGTTTTAAATTGTTTTCGGGTTAACTTTATCAACGTACCTAAATAAAGTCAGTTTCAAGTCAAACAATATACTACTTGTTATTCGATTTGTTGTAATTAATAAAACATAAAATCTTGATGAAATAACCACTTAAATATAATTATTCAAAACTGTGAAATTCTTAACTGGAAATGATTAGTATACTTTATTTTTGTACGGATGAATGATCGAATCCGCAATTACAGTAATGAAGTTGTAAATAGCGTACAATTGAGACATTTTAATAACATTTTCATCATTTAAAACTTTTTATGTTTAATTGAAAAATAGAACAGTTGAAAATTGTTGTTAAACAAAATTATTTTTGGTGGTTTTTTTTATTATCGAGTAACACCCTCTCTATGAAGCAATAACATACTGAGAATATGAAAAGTTAATATGTGAAGGCGTGACTACTGAGGGGGTGA
Organism: Aphrophora alni; assembly: GCA_963513935.1. NCBI lineage: Eukaryota > Metazoa > Arthropoda > Insecta > Hemiptera > Aphrophoridae > Aphrophora > Aphrophora alni. The sequence goes on along the minus strand of OY740769.1, from coordinate 95,993,421 downwards.
TGTCTTGAACACCAGCGTACTGTGGAGAAGACTAAGCTAAACCTCACACTAGTCATCAGTGCACTATATGCCGAACTAAGTGCATTGGCTTCTATAGTGTGGTAGTCGACTGAATCAACCAACAGAAGGCAAAATGTTGGTAGAATGGATAGTAGAGGGATTACCATTACTAGTGGGGGTAATTTTCTCCCCAGATTCCACTTTATCCTTTGGTAGCATTGTAGTAACAGTAGTTACTTTTCAGGTTCGTCTATAAACTAAAATATACGACCTATGCTAACCGGGAGAAAGCTGAAACAGACGTTCAAAGTTAAACACTGAAAATAACCGTACCCTCAGGGGCTCACTTTAGTGAGTACGGGCTGGGCAATACCGAGGGAACCTGTTGAGAATCTTAATACCGTACTATTAAACCAATATTGACTAAACTATCAAAGAATTATGAGCTACGGTATCGGATACGAACCAAATGTTGAGAATCACGTCACAGCTCAAGTGTAGCTATGAAATTACTAATCACTCTTTATCACCGTTTAGTCCAACCAATAACGATAAAGGTAATGGTGATTTTACAATAACTGTGAGGAAAATATAGATCAATGGATAACTTACAGCGATTTTATGTCTGATAATCTGTACAGTGGGCTACTAACTAAATTGCGATTTTAACTATGCGAAGCCTTATTCCCTCCTACCGAATATCTTAAACCTTTTTTGTATTGTGTGTGTGTTTATACAATGTTGTAGGTCCATTATTTCGTCAGTGTTACAATACGTGTGTTTTGTGCCGAGAGGAAGCACAGTTATTTACCAATGATATAGTGCATAGGCTTCTGGACAACAATAGATAATTCATTCTATTCTAGTCGTAGCCTATGTGGTGTGGCTAATAAACAAGAATTGACCGGAAGCAGATCTCGACAGATAATATTGTGCAATCCTCCTGTATGATTTGTTTAAATAATATGTAGTCAGCATAATTCTGCATCAGTTTAGAAGTTATAAACGAATTTAACAGCAACAGTTTCTGAAAACAATATGTGCTACGTAATCAATGGTAAAACTCATATGGTTATATATATATATATGGGATGATTAAACAGGTGTTACTGCTGTTTTATTCCATAAATACAAAAGATATAAAAAAGACTTTTTAATGTAAATCTAGAGGTTTTAACAAATATTTCATATCACAAGCAATATTCCCCAATATTTCAGTCAGATCTAAATTATATTTATGACACTTTTGGATAATAAAACTTTTTATTTTTAAGACATTTTTATTCTTGGGTATTTTTCGATATTTTTAACCGTTTAGGAGCTACAGACAATTGAATGTTTCAAAGATCGTAAATCCAACCTATTTCCAGAGACGATGTTTCCCATTTTTCAAAGTTAAATTAATGTGAAAATTAGACTAGAGTTAGGGTGAAAAGTAAAATCTGTTCTGTAGGCTGAGTATTATCAGAGTTATCGATATAAAACAAAAAACGTAATTTTCTGGTATATCTACAACATCTACTGCCTTATGTTTGATATTAGTAAATTCACAACTTGAGAATTAATGACAGACTGCATTAGTAGGCGCTGTTAATACATTTGTTTCGGCTATAATATCTTATTTTGCAAAGTTTAATACATCCTGTAATAATTAAAAACCTGTGTAAGCCAGTAGGTGTTTTAGACAGTTGCCAAAAAAGTTCAATCCCAACCTTTTAGTTTTACAAAAAAATGCTAGTATTGTGAAAACAATCGCCTGGGTTTTTATTGGTGTGATATAATTTGCAGTTGGCTTGATAAAATCGTGTGGAATACCTACGTCTTTGTTTGGTGTAAACATGGCACGTAGTTTTTTTGTTGGGTAATCGTCAAAAATCTCTGTTTTTATCTGAGCATAATGTTTCATGACTTCCGTCGTTACAGTTTGTAGCCACGATACCCGTCACAAAAATTAACAAAGGAACAAGAATTTTGGGATAGTGTGCTCAATGAAATTCAAAAAATCGAATTGAAAATGTCCAAATGGCGGCCATTTAAAACAATTTGTTATACATATCTCGTGTGTTATTCAACTTATCATTAAATTAGATAAAAAATCACAGATTTTAATTTTCTATGTAATGTTATCTATCTACGATAACAAATAGGGAAGTTATTGTTAAAAATGTAATTGCAAACCCTGACATTGAAAGAAAATGTGATATCAGTATAGTAACGTGAACCAGTAAGGCCTAGTCATCGTCTCAAGTGTAGCGAGTGTAGGCTCCTTTACATATATAGAGATACGAGGCCCGTCAGAGTCGAGACATTGACACGAGCGAAGCGAGTGGAGATTCTTTACTATATATCTATGAAGCTCGTTTGGGCCTAACCGACATCAAGAAAGTGATATACACAATTACGAGGTGTAGAAAACCTTTACTCTGTTGGATTAAGACCACTTGATCTACCAATACAATTTAACATTTTCTAAAAGACCCAAGAAACCAACTTTTTTTGAGCATTACTGCTTGTATAACATTGTATGATCGGTCTGGGTTAGTACCATGATGGCCCTATAAACTTGTTTTATTTGTGTTTTACATATATTCAATACAATTTTAAAGAAACATGTGCTATTAATAGATCTAGTATAGCAAATTTGAAACTGTTAAAGGCAGTTGGTGAACAGATGAATTATATGGGTTCTCAGCAGGTGCTGTCTTACAATACTAATGAGAAATTATGTCACGGAAGCCATGTGGCGTCATGGTTTGCGAAAATAAAGTCTAAGGTTTGCAACACTGAATAAGTCCAACTTCCTTGACAGCTGATACATGTAACGTAATACTTGACAATTGAGAAGAGAGAATCACAGCGCAAGAAGTGGAATATCTGTTAGTGACAATGTTAGGCCTGGAGGTAACCCAACTTGTTGTCAGGTTAGATCAGATACAATCATGAATACCCCGACATGCAGCTTATGTGATGTGCAGAAAAGGATAAGGATTTATATTATACGGATGCAGTTTGTATATCCGCTGTTTTGATTTAATCAACTTTTATAATAAAACATGGACATCACAAAGGTTCAGAAAATTACCTATTTTAGTTCATGTTAGAACAAGAAATAACCTCTGCCAATTTATAATTTGTCCAATTTATACTTTCTCAGTCCAAACACAGATTTTAATGAAATTTGGTCACATCTCAGGACAGATTTGTAAGTAGCTACCATAAAAAAACATAAAATTAAGATTTTCCTAAAATCGACTTAAACGATTTTGAAACGTTTCCCTCAAGTAGATCCAAACAAAACCTCAATGGTCACCACCTTTACAAATATGCTTGTTCTTGAGTTGTTGATGCGTAAAATGTTACTTTCTTCTTTTTACAGAAAAGCATTCTTTAACAAAACAACTGATAAAATAAAGAGCAGAAGAAGAATCATGTTTTTAAACTTTGTTCGTGATGAATTTGGTTAGGGTGTAATTAGACTGAATATTGTATATCAACCCTCTAGCACGGATCATTATTACTACAGATTATTATCGTTTACCCGAACACTTGTCATAAGTATTATTTCACACATAAAATATAATTATTTGTGGCAGTTAACAGAATGATTCTACCTACATAATCATAATTTTTCCTCCGAGGAAAATGAGGCAGCCCCAAGTCTTCTTCAGCGCACTCTAAAGCCATTCACCTTTCCTGTCCTTCCAGCTAATCTCAACTTCTAATCCACCTACTCCTACAGGATTCAATTCTATTACTCTTATATAATTTCTGACTCATTTTCCCTCAGCGTTTGCCCTATCCATTACAGACTCTTTTTTTTATTCGTAATTTCAAAGAGCTTTCATGGTGCATTCCTACAGCGGATGACTTTAAATTAATAATGGGTATTTTAACCCCAATGTAGATGTCAGATACTTATCTAAGAAGTCTTCAGTTGATAACACAAAACAACAGAGGGACTAGTTTCTGCCAAAATACCACCAACGCCTCAAATATTCACATCCTCGGCCTTAAACGGCTCTAGTTTCCGTCAAACCAACTCACAAACACATTTTTTGCATAGCTCACTTCTGATTCGCCGACAGCTCTTACGCAGGTGACAGCGCAGATTAACGATCCGCAGATACAACATCCGCGCTGTCGAGACTCCGAAATAATTACAGACCCGTCCATCCCTGATTGGAAAGCTCTATATATAAAACTCGACAGACAATAGGTATAAATAAGTATAGGTATAAGTCAATAGGGACAATTGTATAAGTACCGTGAAAAATACCCTCACATCACCAGGTTTGGTGGATGTGACATGCAAGGTGAAGGACGGGTAAATTACCTTACAAATAACTTGTTACCACACATCTCCGAGAGACTACAGTAACCAGGACACCATCAGGAACATAAATCAAACGAATAACGACTAGAAAGGACTACCTAAACGGACAAAACCAGGATTAAGTTACACCCAAACGCTCTGGTAATTAAAGTTAACCCCGGCACTATTACTGAATTGAAATAAGAGAAGAGACGGCCAACCTGCACCTCACGACTGGGAAATTGGAAAGGGAAACCCTGGTGTACGCATAAGAATAGCCCATCGCCTCCTGAGAGGGAAATTATAATAGTTTCGGCTCTGGCGATACATCAACGAACGGATACCCAAGACCAACAAGGAATAGGGAGTTGCCCGACGACGAAAAATTATCCAACGGCAGGCCAGAACTGTACTTACTACCTGCCGCTCAAATGAATAGACGCCTCTGCACCGGATCTATAACGTTATCCTCTACATCATTCTAAGAAGGATCTACATTCCGATCCAGCCCGTCAAGATCCGAAATCCAATACCTGGCAATAAAAGAGCACCCCTCTATGTGGTTCTTTAGAAGAAGAATAAGCAAGAACAAACCTTTTCAAGGCCAACAAAAACTGAACTATCAAGTTACCATCAATTCCAAACCAAAAACTTCTGCGGACCTCCCGGGTTAATCCACAATACTACCTTCAATATACATCACCTACCCAAACAAGGACGAAACCACATCAGAGTCGTTTTACTGTGTCTGCTTAACTCCTTCCAAGTCTCACAACCGTCCATGAGGATAGACTTAACATTTGTCTCAAACAGACTTTACCCTTAGGATCAGTTGAGTCAACCTGCCTACATGATAGAATCTATCCAAACCTGCTTGTTTCCCCCACAAACAAAACCAGATCAAAGATGTCAATGTTCTGAGGATTCTTAAGTGTAATTCCACAGTTCCAATAATCTCCCACCTATTATGTACATAGCGGAATAATCTTTAAACACTCGTAAATGACTTGATGTTTCAATCCCCACAACTATCGCAAGATTGATCATTTCTCTTACCTATTATTTTGAGATGTCTGTTCAGGAAACAATGTCTTGTCAACATATTATTCATCATCCTAATATTGTCATTGTTTAAAATGATAAGTACTCTCAGCTTCATCGAGACTTCTCATCAGTCTCATTGCTTGTCTATCTATGCTATGTACTCTATGTTGTAGTTCATCTTATGTTATGTATTTGTTAGATAGAATGAATATATTATGATCTTGTTCTTCGGGGTTCGACCGCGTCAATATTGTCTGCACGTTGAGTACAGCCGACGTTTCGGGCACTTTACACATGTCCATTCTCAAAGGCTTAACACATGTCAAGATAAGAATGAATATACATAACATTTGTCATTTAAGGTACAAATCTTAACTTTGGTATTTCTTATTGTAGGATTTTTGAGAACATCTACAATACTATCTCCAGCAGTTGACATTTTAATCAATGTAACATACATGTTGACATTTAAAAAAAAGGGTTTTCAGTAATTTCTTGATAGCTAGACCTATATTAGCATATTTTTGTACAACTATTGATCTACATGTAGATACACAAAAATAAATGTGAAGAAAAGAACACACAAAAGAGCAGTACCAGTTTATCAGAGTTGACATTTGGTTTCAGCAGGAATCTAATTTCAAAAGGGCACTTGTTTAAAGGCGGAGGAAAATATTAAGTTACAAAAAGGGCTCTAAATGACTAATCTATTACAGTCGATATAAAGGTTTTACATCATATCCTACTCTGGAATCTTAAGCAAAATATCAGTCTTTTCGAATAACTGACAACCTTAATTCTTTGTCTCTTGTCTTGATGATGATCAGTGTCAACTATAAATAATTTTGTTTTTAAATTGACAAGCTGTCAAACCACGTAAAATTTAAACAAACTTTTAAGAAACTATTTAATAACTTTTTATAACTTTAATATATAAATATATATATAAATATATTATATATATATATATAAGATATATATATATATATATATATATATATATATATATATATATATATATATATATATATATTTTACACCAGTTTATCTTTCATACAGTAAATGTGTTTTATTTATGTATACATCTTTTGGTATAAATGAATATAAATAAACTTTGTTTGTTTTTTCGATTCCTACCCTTGTGAAAAAAAAAGGAAAAAAAAAGAAGTATGTGTACTCATTTTCTTTAATTTTGGTTGACTAGAAAAATGTAGAAATTCAAGACACAACTTTATATTTATTGTCTGTTATACGCGTATATCATTTGATAAAATCATATACAGAGTGTGAGAAATTTATGGAAACGGCTAAATATTATTAAAACTGCTTTAGATAGAAACTTGATAGACCTCTCTTTTTAAAGCTCTTAACCTGAGCTATCTACAGTATGATACAAAAGTTTAGTAGGATTTACAGTCTGTTTCAAAATTTAACTTTTTATAAAGTATATATTATAATGTGTTGCCTTGGACTGTTTAATATATAATATAGTTAATTACCTTAGAGGTTGTCCTCAGTCCGTATATTAGTTATGGCTACAGCGCTGTTTCGCCGAACACTGTCGGCTTCGTCAGGCCCGCACTAACACATAAACACGTAACACAACACAACACAAACACATATAAAATCAGAGTATGTACGACGAGTCAGTGTTCGGCGAAACAGCGCTGTAGCCATAACTAATATACGGACTGAGGACAACCTCTAAGGTAATTAACTATATCAAAATTTAACTAAACGAGATTTTCTCAAATATTTTAAATGTAACACCATTTATATATATATATATATATATATATTATATATATATATTATATATATATATTATATATATATATATTATATATATATTCTAATAGGGTAAATTTAAGATACTTGAAGGATTTTAGAAATTTATCTTTAATAACAACCAAGTTGCTGTTAACACAATGTTAAACGCTGTCTGTAGAACTGAGTTATTGTAATATGAAGTAAGCCAAGTTGTATTGGAAATTAAGTATCCTGTATAGGGTGTTCTAAAAGGAAGTAAATATATTTCTTAATTACACAAATGTTACTTTAGTTTAGTTATAACTATCCAATAATGTAAATTTTAACGAATTTCGGTAACTAAACTAAAGAATGCCGTATCTAGAGGAATTTAAAAAATAAAATAAAAATTTGGAATGTTTATAAAAACACAGAATATTTATTTTTTCAACGATTTTGATAAATTATTGTTAAAAATGAACTCTTAAGGGCAAAACAACATACAACTCTAAACACGTGAAATTGGCTTAGCCTACATCTAACAATGTTAGGATTTTAAAAGTAATACGAACAATCTTATGGGCCTAGGCTAAAATAAAAACAATGTGCTAATCTTAAATATAGTCTGACATCCTTCATCTCATAGGGTACATAGACCACATTTTAAAATATTTCCTTCGGCACAATTTTCATGGTTCATTCCATTTCGATTCAAAGTAGAAAAGACCACAGTCCCTTTTGTTTCGTTTTCTTGGTCACCGTTTTCGTCGCCTTCTTCATAGACACACTGCCTGAAAAACGTTCTCGATTGACAATCGTCGCCTTGACATTAAGAACACGACAAGGGTTACTGCTGCTTCTATTAATCTTTGAAGTTAGAATTAGTGTGCGAACAGATGAGGGTAATGACGACTGAATATTATTTTCAGAAGACCTGTGAGCAGGTGTCAGAGTTGTCTTCAATAGTACGTTCCGAAACGTCACTGGGAGCAACGCAGAATCCGGAATTATCTGAGGATTGTACGTATACATTCCTGCTGCTTTGTTTGTCGGGTAATGTGTGGTTAGCATAACGAAATTCCCGTAGCCATAAATAACTGTTATCAATACACTTAGGGGTTTTTAAGTGAGTAGGGCCTTGGCAATTCTCAGTTGGATCTACACCTTTGTTCATGTAGTCTTGGGTTAGATCCATCACTTTCATATTTCCTATCAGGTCTCTCTTGACCAACTCTTGTTATTTTCCGACGCTGACGCTATCAGAATATTCAACCGTTAATTTATTTTATGTTTTTCTTAGTCTTTTTTTAAAAGGTGATGATGACCGAGAAATTTGTTTGTTATAAACCGTAAGAGGAAGAGAAAATAAACCAATCTAATTCTATTAAACGAGCAAGGAATTGTATGTATGTATGTACCTATTTCCAGTCATTTTATCTCAAAAACGACTCTAAAGATTTTCTCCATATTTTGTATATAAAGGGTTTTCAACATCAGGAATCCAATGGACTTGGTCAAAATTTCGAGAAAAATCATTTTCTATGAGTTTTTACGATTCGAAAATTCTATTAAACGAGCAAGGAATTGTATGTAGCCTATGTACCTATTTGCAATCAGCTGGCAGCAGGAATTAAATAATCTCAAATAAGTTAATATGTAACTTGTATTTAAACTAATTATTTAGATGCAGAGAAGTTATTTGTAGTGTGTTTATGTAAATAATAAAGTTTTTAATAATATCTCTTTTTCATATCCAAAATTATATCATTATTGAATAAATAATTCAGTGGCTGATTATTCTGTTCAAATACCAAAATATAATTTGGCCTATTATAAAGTAAACCAACACTCAAAAACAAACTCGTTGCCTTGACAACGGATTCACCGCCCAATAAGAATGGACGACTCAAAACAATGCAGTTGTAACCGGCAAGCTTAAAATACCGTAACGTTTTATTGTGGGACTTCTGAAGGAGTTAGATGTGTTTTTTTTGTGTGAGGAAAAGTGAATTTTGTGGTCATATCGACCGAAGTTGAATCAGGAACTACACAGGTAACAAAACTAAACATAGCGAACAATTTGAACTAAATTCTTTTCATCAAACATCAAAATCTAAATAACTTTTCCCTTAACGTTGTTGCATGAAAATTTTTTGAAATTTTGTTTGGTTGGTTTTGTAGCTGACATTAAAATATTAGATACATATTTTTTAATTTTTAATTTAAACAATATTTAACCAATTAAGGAAGCTATCAAGATAATGAATGAAAATGGAAGTGATTGGCAGCAAATAGTTCAAAATAGACCAGACATTATTGCTAGAGTCGCATATTTAAAATTTGTAGAGTTAATTGAGGATTTGGATAAAAAACAAATTTTTGGGCAAGTTGCTGCTTACGTTTATACTGTCGAATTTCAAAAAAGAGGGCTACCTCATATTCATTTTTTAATTATTTTAAAGCAAGAAGATAAGATACATAATCCTGAAGAACTAGATGATCTCGTTTCGGCAGAAATTCCAGACGTAGAAGACGATGCTGAACTACGAGAATTAGTTAAGAAATGGATGATTCATAATGCATGTGGTGAACAAAATCAAAAGGCATCATGCATGGTGAATAAAATCGGTAGAATGAGTTGTAGGTTTTAATTTCCTATAGGATTTCAAAATTCAACCTCTTTAATAGACGATGGCAAGCCAAAGTATAGAAGAAGCTATGATCCTAAATTAGATCAAAATAATAGAGATTTTTTTTTTCATGAAGAGGCAATTTATCGTAAAGATGCTCAAGGTCAAAAAATAACTCGAGATAATCGCCATGTAGCTCCTTACAACCCATACTTCCTGAAGAAATTTAACTGTCACATAAATGTTGAATACGTTGGAAGCATTCGGGCTGTTAAGTACCTTTATAAATAAATATATAAAGGCCATGATTGCGCTTCTTTAAAAGTTGTCCAAAATCAAACAATTATAAATTTCAATGAAGCAGATAAATTTATACAAGGTAGATGCATAACTCCACCTGAAGCTTGCTGGCGACTATTTAGGAATGAGATACAAAAAAAAAGTCATTTTGTTCAACGACTGGATATCCATTTGCCTGGTCAATATCGAATTCAAAATATTGAACAAGCCCAAGAGGATTTACTAAATATAGATCGAAAGGGTTCTATGTTAGAAGCTTACTTCCGAGAAAACCAAGTTAAAAAACAACGAATTGAAAATAACGACAATACAGAAAATAATACTTTTTATTATTACTGGCAAATGCCAGAATTTTATCGATGGGGAGGAAAAGAAAGCAAATGGGTTGAAAGACAACGGAATATACGAGTTATTGGTAGAATACACAATGTTACATTTGTTGCACAACCTGAGTTATATTTTTTACGTTTACTTTTGTATCATGTTAACGATGCTGTGAGTTTTAACGATCTGCTTATGGTTAATGGTGTAAAATGTAATTCGTACAAACAGGCTTCGTTAGGTAGAGGTTTAACTTACGATGATAAACAATGGGTTGATTGCTTACGAGAATCATCATTGTCAAAAATGCCAAGAGCAATGAGAACATTTTTTACACAAATACTAATATTTGGAGCTCCCGAAAACCCGAAGAACCTGTGGGATACATTTAAAGAAGATTTGGCTGAAGATTTTATTCTTCATGCCATAGAAAATGGTACTTCTGTTGATGAAGCTATTCAAAAAGCTTACAGAATTATCGCTCATAAAGTCAATACTCAAGCAACTGAAGGTCGAAATTTTCAATTTTGGGTAGATCGATTTCAGATGGATGATATTGATGGTTACGACGTAATTAATGATGCCATAATAAATATTGATCAATATTTTGCACTTGGCGAAGAGATGAGAAAACAACTTCGTGGCAATCAAATTGAAGTCGTTGATTCCATAATAAATACACTTGATAATAATTTGCAACAGAGATGCTTTTTTATTGATGGACCAGGTGGAACTGGAAAAACATTTATTTATAAAACATTATATCATGTTCTTTCGGCTAAAAATTATAAAGTAAAGTGTATGGCTTTTACAGGAATCGCAGCAATGCTTGTGCCAAACGGCCACACATCTCATAAAACTTGTGGCCTTCAGGTACCCTTAACTGCTGAATCTGTTTCGAATATTAAACCTGGATCAGCTAAAGCTAGAGAGCTTGCAAAAATTGATATTTTCCTAATGGATGAAGCTCCTATGCTTCCTAAATACGGACTTAAAAACATAGACGAGTTATTACGAAGTATAGCTAATCCAAATTTACCATTTGGAGGAAAAGTTATGGTTGTAGGAGGAGACTTTCGGCATTGCTTGCCAGTTCAACCAATAGCTAATCGAAGTGAACTTGTGGATTTGTCAATAAAAAAGAGCCCTTTGTGGCATAATTTAAAATGTTTTTCATTTACAGAAAATATGCGTGTTGATCCGGAGCAACTAGAATTTGCTAATTATCTTCTACAAGTTGGGAATGGTGAACTTCCAAAAAACGAGTTGGATGAAATTAAAATTTCAAGTGATATAATTTCAAATGGTGATTTAATCGATGAAGTTTTTGGCAACTGCCTGCTTAACAGACAATATGGAAATATGAAAGACCTAGCAATTTTAGCACCATTAAATAAGGACGCTGCCAAAATTAATGCTGAAATCATTGAAAAGTTAGGTGGTAAAAGTCAGCAATATAAAAGTTATGATTCAGTAAAAGATCCAGCAGAAGATACATTGCAATTTACTCCTGAATTTCTAAATTCAATTGAAATTGCAGATTTACCTCCACATGAGCTAAAATTAAAAAAAAAAAAACACAATAATTATGCTTTTGAGAAATTTAGATCTTGTGGAAGGCCTCTGTAATGGAGTTAGACACACTGTTACCCAGTTATGCAACAATATAATTAAAGGGAAAATTATAACTGGTGAACATGCTGGACAAGAAGTACATAGTCCCAGAATAACTCTTGAATCAAACAAAAGTCAGCTGGGATGTTCAATGCAAAGACATCAATTTCCAGTCAAACCCGCATTTGCCATGACGATTCATAAATCGCAAGGCCAAACATTTGAGTATGTTGGTGTTGATTTAAGAAGTCCAGTTTTCATGCATGGCATGCTTTACATAGCATTTTCAAGAGTTAAGAGAAGAAACAGACTAAAAATTTTGTTACCAGCAGAAAATAATGGCCAAATACATGGTTATACACGAAACGTTGTTTGACGGAAGTATTAAATTAAAGAGTTTCAAGGAAAAATACACAATTACAAAAAAGGAACGTCCAATCGAAAAAATCGGGTGAATATCATCCTATGAAATCCAAAGACAATACAAAAATAATTTTAAATGATTAATCATATAAAAATAAGTGAGGGAGATGCTTCAAAACTAGCCACAGTCTTCTGACAATAATCAAACTAACCGATGTATAACAAGTCTATTCCAAAAGTAAAATGTGTTAAGGGTAAAAATGTTAAACAAGTTCAAAAATAATTATAATGAGTGTAACTCAAAGCAAGATAAGATATAAAAAGATTATGAAGTGTGTTAAGCAACAGCTGTTAACTGTTAAGTGAAAGTTCAGAAATTAAATCAATAACTTTAATAAATTTTATAAATAAACTACCTGAAGAGATTCAAGATAAGGGAGGAGGAGTTTTGCAGCCACTGTGGTGATGAGTATGATGATGCAATGCATACGCTCTTCATATGCAAGGCGTGGAAAGGTGTACAGAGTTATTGTAGTCCAAGTGGATGTTAACAACTTCATAAGTCAAATGGTGGAATCCATTGAAAAATAGAATATAGCTGAGGATTTCGTAATTACCATCATGAAAGGAAGGCAAGCACATAGAGATTAATTAAGGAATAGTACTAAAAAGAAGAACTAGGAAGGAGGGTTTGCCAACACGATGGGTATAGCCGGAAGGTGGTTCCGTGTTTGGCAAAAAAGCCCTGGAAAACAGAGGAGGTTTTTTTAGTCGGTACGAGTCCGGCACAACCTGGGCACAGGGCCCAAGTAAGAAAAGGTCCTTGAGGATTTTTTCCTTCTCTTAAAAAAAAATATTGATAAAGAAACGTGAAAAGTGAGTAAAGTGAAACTTAAAAGTGCTATAGACGGCAATACAGATATTTGTGTGAGTAGTTAGTAATTTAAAACATTCATGTAAGAGAGATCTCATAACTAAAATCATTTAATTAATAATAAAACTAAAATTAAAATCAAACTAAAGTCAATAAAACAAACCAGATTCACCATAAATGAAATAATCTTTAAATCAATTATTTGCCTAACGCTAGGTTTTAAAAACTCAAAAATCCTTTGATATTAATTAGCTGAAATAAGGATCTTACGATACCTTCCAAGAAATTTTAAAGATTATAGAAAAATCAAAAGTGACTCAAAATTTATATAAATATCATATAGAAATTAAAAATGCATAGCTTTAAATAATATTAAAATACTTCATTATGTTAGAGTAAGAAATTCTATATTAGATAGTAGTAAAGGATTTTAAACAAAATTAATTCTATAATTAAGTGGGGTGTAGGCTATAGAAAACATGGCACAGTTCTATCTACAAATAAAAGTTTTAAAATATATTTAAAAATTTCATAATGAGAAATAATTATTGTACTAACAAAACCAAATAACTAATAACATGCCCACATTTTTGTAGATGAGACAATAACCCGATCGGAGATCGGCTTTCCTGGTACTATTCTTAAAAATGCATTTTCCTAAAATATCCGGGCTCTGTTTTCCTCTAAGTCACATTTAATTTTATTCAAGGGCCCTTTAAGTAGAAGGAACTAATGAATCTTTAAAATCAATTAAGATGGCTGGACTGGACCAAATTCATTTAGCTACGTTAAGCCTGCTAAGCCCCTGCAATAAATACAGACTGTAAGAATTGTTTATGGTTCAGTTTGGTACAAATAACCAATAAAAACAGTTATAAAGCTAGCAACAAAATAAAATTTCTTTACGGTATCAATCAGCCATTACGCGCATGCGTGAAATTGACATCTTTCAAACGGATTTTAGTATTAACATTACCAAATATCAGATCTTAAAAATCTTTTACACTTGTTCAAAAATTGTGAGGGGATTCTGAAAAACTTACTTTATGTACAAATCTAAATTACATTAAAAAATTCAACATCTTCAATAAATGATTATTATAAGTTGATTCAAATTGGTATTAAAACCAAAAATATGCATTTATTTTGAGAAGCCGGGACTCGTACAAAATAATAATATTTTGAACTTAAAATTAAACCATATGGCAGAAAGTCCCGTTCAGGGTGCTGTAATTTCAGCCTTCAAAATCAGAAATTGCAGCTCTCCCACCTCAATATGGGGGTTGAGCAGTTTTAGTTTTGTGCTAAAAATCTTGAATCTGAATTATTCGCGTGCGAAGTCGTTGGTAACATTTAGTTATAGTCTGTATATAACAACCTAACCTAACCTGTTTGTAGTGAATTTTACAACCATTACGCTAATCTACATTTTCGTTTACTAAAAAAACTTCACTTTCTCTTGAGTTTCAGCTTCTGCCTACCGGCTGGCACTCGCTCCTCAAATGGAAATTTAACTGAGGGTCACTGGCCTTCGCTCCGTTCCACACCATTCTCCTATAGTAGTCTCGGATATAATTGACATCCTCACTCAAGATTTACTTTTAACCTTCAAGTTGATCAAAACGGAATTTAGACTTCTCTACACTGCGAATCCTTTCAAATTATATTCGAGCCATCAAAATCGATTTAGCAATTTTGAGGAGTTGATAACAAAAACACAAAAACGCATGGTCAATTAAATATGTAATTTTAACAAATCGATTGTGTTTCCTGTTTTTGACGTTTACAAAACTACTTAACTGACACCCTTTAACATATAAACACACATCATGACACGTACTAAAACATTTGTATTTCCTAACAAACTACAGCTATAGAATATTATGCATGAAATTAAACTGTTTCATATATATATGTGAATGTCCGTATGTTTTTATATTTTATTTTATGTGTTAACGATCTCAACTGAGTGAAAAGAACTCTGAAGATGGAGGAGATGTTTTGAAACGCATTAGTGTTTAAAAAAGAAGTCACCTGGCGGAAACCATATAAGCTAATTTAATTGTTAGTCAAAGAATAGTTGACAGTCAAGGTTTGTGTGAATGTAGCAGCTGATATGATGACTTAGTCATTGAAACATCGTCTTGTATTTGTGTTGCACAACAAATAATTTTGTTTTTGTGGAAGATTGTGTTTTGCTTTCATTAATTAGTTATTGAAGTTTCTACAAGTGTAACTCATTACCATATATGACTACTTAAAACGTTTTAAATGTGCTTATTGTAGTCCTCTTTACTGGATTTCATGTTGTCATAATTTTTGTGGCGACTGTCGTGCTTATGACAAACTACAATGAAAACATCACGGACGGACGGCATTTGGAAAATCACTTTTATTGCTATCCTGAGGGCATGAAATGTGAAATTCAGTCAAAAAACTGAGGTAGATATTTTTTCGATTACCAAACTTTATAGAGATAATCGATAAACAAAACTTTCATAAGTTAACTTCAAAACATAACTTAACAAATCATGTAGGCTGTGTGTATAGTTTCTTTATAAAAAGTACAGAAACAGAACAGTATGAACTGAAGGCTATAAAGATTGAATTGTAAAATCGAATAATGTAAATCCCCAATGTTTCATGGGCCATTTATAGTCTGCAAAGGATTCTCTCGCTACGCCTGAGTTGAAATATAACCCCATAAAAGTAAATAATGACAGTTGTTCCTTGTTCGCATTACAGAGGTGTTTCTATTGACTTACGACAGAACTTTCTTAAGTGAACTTTTTATTTTATAGGAATTATTAAATTTAAAATAAAAGTATTAAAATTACGATAAATCATTATCAACGTTTTGAGTCGCTTATATATTTTGAAAACGTTGTCGGCAAGTGCGCCTGTGGAATTATTATCAAAAACAAATCCACTGTGGACTTAATTTTGTTTTAAAGTTTGAGGAAGAGTGAAATGATTAGCCTTTAAAGTAAAATTATTTTAAATTGTGGTTTAAAAATAGAAAGACGTAAAAAAGTAATTGTAGGACATTACATGAAAGGATTGTTGGACTCCAAATTTTAAAGTTTAATTACATTTTGTTGAAATCAGTTTCTCGGTTTAGTACTGTAAATATAAAGATAAAAATTGTTTTCTAATATTTTTTTCTGTAGCTACTTTCCTTCCTTGTAAAGAAATCATAAGAAATTTCTCAATGAATACAATATTTTTCCGACTAAATAAATAAATATAATAGAAATATTTCCCCTTAAATAATTGCAAGAAATTTCAATTAATTAGAAACTAATATTTATTTTTGTACTGTGTACTACTATTAGTACATTGGAAATATTTATTACCGTTCAAGGAAAAATGATAAAATATTTAATGACAGTATCAGTTAGTCTAAACATGTTTATATTTATATATTTTTGAGCACTAAATTTAAATTTGAAATTAGTTTAAACCAATACTTGTTAAAAATTTACTACCAGATTTTGATGAAACTTAAAATATTTCTATATTTCAAATAATAATGGTTTTTACCAACACAGAGTTTTAATTAAGTAATTGTAGTGTTTTGCGTTAGATTATCAAATATTTTTATGTTTTAAAAATGTAGACCATTTTCGGCTGTTTATCTTACCATTTTTGGCTGTTTATCTTACCATTTTTGTCATTCTAAATCATAAATCGTCGCTCATTTTGAATAAATAAATCACGAAAAACGTTGTTCGATTAGCTCGAAAACTTGGTGCTCCATGGAATGAGAAGATTTAGAACAGAAACGTTTTATGAGTGGTAGTATTGATTTCACTTACTAAATTAATTGCCCATCGCCATGGTATGGGATGAAGCACATAAATAGAGACTGTAGTGCTGCTATCTATCGGTCCACTTTTGGTAAATTCAAGGACAGCTTGCCGTATTACATACTCCGACTCCACTCTTACTAACGCATTCTGAATCTGAACCCACACAACTAAAACTGTTCAACCCACATGTTGAGCCTCACTATGCTATACGATATTTCTTAGATGTACAGTATATTCAATTAAGTGTGTAAAATTATATTTATTAACATTTTTAATAATCGATACTTGCGATGGCACATTTCGAATTAAAAGTTTTCATTTTGCGTATCATTACATAATTTAAATAATTTTTACTATATTAGAGAGAAAATTCTCTGATGGAAATAAAATAATGTTGACATTTTTTAAATATACAATATAAAGGGTGTTATGAAATAAATTGTTCCAAAACTTCAGAAGCTTAATCCTTACATCAAAACCAAAACAATTTATATAAACATATTTCCTAAAATGCTTAGTTTTCTAACTAGAAATTTTGTGTTACAAAAATCATATCTGTTTAACAGTAAATGTAGTTGAAATTTTGCATGCTACTTGGTTATTAGCACCAAACTTTATAAACTAACCAACATATTTATATTTAAAAATGGCTGCTATTTAAACTTCCTCGTCGAATTTAATTTTAACAATCGTTAATTTTACAAAATATTAAAATTTTTTAGTGATAAAAATTTTTTTTTTTACTCTTTCTGTAGCTTAAAGGATAGCTAAGTTACCTTATCGACAAAATAATAACACATTAATTCTTGGTAATTGTCTACAACACCCAAGAATAGCCTAGAACCAAAATTTTTGTTCCAATTCTACATATTTTTATCTCCAAATCAGCTGTTTAATACACCCAAAATATTGATACAGATTCCTACTCTTTACTACTTGAAGACGAGAAATCACGATGAATAGTAGACAAAGCTTTGTGACAATGTATCACTCGATTAGGAAAATGCTCCTAGTACAGCTTTAAGACTGTTGCAATGCGCAAGACCGTACAATAAATGAATCTCCGCTAATCCTAAGTTTGAAAATACATAATTATTATTTTCTGCAATGATTTACACGATAGTATGAAAAATAAACATTTTTTAACAACACTTGGATGACTTATTCACTGTGCAACAAAATAACTAGGAATATGATTTTATTTACAACAATACTTTGTTAATAATCAGCTGTTTTGTAACATTAATACATTTGTTTTAACCAGCTGTAGGAAGTTCAATTAAATATGGCTGAGTAAGCATTGGAATGTGTATAGTTCTGGATGTATTAAACAGCTGTTTCTTTAACATTGTTAGAGTAGGTCTACAGCCTTATTAAGAATTACTACAAAACACAGAAGTTTATGATATTAGTTTTATGTGTTGATAACTCGGTTGTCCTTTAAGCTACAGGACGATTTGGCGATAAAAATGTGAAATATCGGCTCTAGGCTATAATCTTGGGTGTTGTAGACCAATTATCAAGAATTAATGTTCTCATTTTTTCGTCAATAACTCAATTATCCTATAAGCTACAGAATAAATAAAAACAACATTTTGGTTGTTGTTAAAGAGAAAAATATGTTATCTCTTGTAAATATTTTGTAAAATTAACGATTTAATATTCGAAGTCAAAAAATAAAAATAACCACCTTTTCGAAATGAGTAAAGGAATTCCCCCCTTCAAATTGGATATTTATAACACTAAATAGTATGTAAAATTTCAACTATATATAAAAAATAACCGTTGATAGAATATGATTTTTTAAAACACAAAATGGCGGTTATATAGACAACTAAGCATTTAAATAGATATGTTTATATAATTGTTTTCATTGGTTTTTGAAAATAAGCTCCTGAATTATTGCTATAACAATTTTGATTAAATTGTATGCAAATGTAAATCGTAAATTACTGTGTAAATTTTAAAAACTGCATAAGACCCCTTGAATCTACAAATACATTTCATACAAGGCTTAAGAAACGAAGTTTTGGGCATTACATCTAGAGCATGATGGGCTGGCTAAGTACCTTGATGGACACCACAAACTTGTTTAAATTGTAAATAGAAACTCTATTTTCGAGAGAATAATAAGTGTCCATAAAATCAAAACAAATATAAACGTTTTGTTGGCCCTTAGAAGACCCGTGTTTTTAATTTTTATGATGTTGTTTAACCCTCTAAACAAGTTTTGTTGACCCTTTGAAGAGCCGTGTTTTTAAGTTTAACGATATTGTTTAACACTCTAAAAACGTTTTCCTAAAGTGAAGACATTTTCATGCTCTCGTGAACGGTACATTATTCCATTTCAACAATATCATTTAGTGTGTTTTTAAGAATTACTCGTTTAATAGCGTTTCATTGTCAGCTATTATTTTAAAACCGACTCTCTTATATTACAGTAGCATTCCATATTAGTTTATAACAACGAGGCAAAATTACCAATTTAAACCCGTATTCTGCACTTTATAGACATGGAAACATTTAATAGAACAGCTATCTCACCCTAGGGTAAATGCAGCCCTATGTAACGGTATTTCTATTTTTAAATCCTCCCCTCTCCGAGACATTTGTATTTTAATCTTCGACCCAGTTGAAACTTTAGCTACAATATAGGTCAGATAGATCTACAAAAAAAATCTTATCTACTTCAAAAGCAGTTTTTTGGTAAAAATACAAAATGGCGGATTGTCTGAAAACGATGCTGTTTCGGACGCAAGCTAATAGGAACTTTTATTAATTTGTATGTAAGAAATCCGCTCCCGTAGCTTGTCAAAGTATTTCAGAAATACCCTGTATAGTTAGAAGGGTACAAATAGTTAATGTGACCGCGGCTTCGCTTACTTGGAAGTCAAACTAATTACAATTCAATCATCAAAGGAATAGCTATAGGCGCGTTATTTATTAACTTACTTTCCTTTTCCTCTTCTAAACCAACCTACAAAATAGATGATCAACAACAAAAGAACAAAATCATTTCTAAACAACCGCACGAACGCTACATTTAACAACAGAATGTTTACCGCACTTTTTTTCCCAATCGAATCCCTTTCATTTGTCATAAAATTATGTTCTTTGTTGAAAATTAGTCGGAGAAATGTGTTTTGTAAACCAAATACCAAGAAGAAATAAATGAATTTTTATTTTTATTTTGCCTTTACGACAAATTATGATGTTTCTACTTACGTCTTGTAGTCTTTATTGGAGATGTTTATTTCATTTTGTCATGACAGCTGTTTCGGTACTTGTATCATCATCAGATGACATTCACACACACTAATACACAATACACAATACACAAAAATATTACAGCGCGCGCGTGTGTGTGTGTGTTAATATCCTCTGATGATGGTACTAGTACCGAAACAACTGTCATGACAAAATGAAATAAACATCTCAACAAAGGCTGTTGGACACAAGTAGAAACATTATAAAATGAATGTTGCTGATTCCAAGGTTTACAATACATTAGACGCTTGTACTGTGTTTAATTTGACTTCTTATCGGCATTGGTACGTATAGAATAAGTAAATAAACAAATAAGAAAGCAAACAATGTACAAAGTTGTATTGGTTATGTGCGTTATCTGCACATTGGCTTTCCCTTATCGCTTATCTGCGAGTATGTATAACCACCTAATCTAACCTATATGTGATGATTCTTGATAATGCTAGTATTAAGAACATTATTTTATGACAAATGAATTTTATTACAATAAACAGAAAATTCGTGGGGTTTAAAAAAATTTTTTTTTTTATCGAAATAGTTGGAAAATCTCGTTTTTTATATTTATAACTGTATTCTCCCGAAAAGTGTCGTACAGCGGTACCCCAAACTAAGATCACTTATAATGATGGATTCTTCATATTAATAATATGGTTTTATCGGACATTTGCCATCTTTTTGAATTTTAACTGCTCAGTTCTAGTTTTAGGCTTCATTTGTTTTGTTAGGTTATAGATTTAGTTTTAGTTTTCAACACGGCGGCCCTAGGCTATGGTGGAGTTTTTCTCTTTTATGCAACTAAGTTTTACAATTGATAACGAGAGTTGATTTGTACTCACGAAACTCTCTGTTTTAGTTTTTATACACACAAATGTCCGATTTAACCAAATTTATAATAATAGGCTATATTGGTCTTTTCACTTTTTGTATGTTCTAGATTTATCAGATGACGGTAGTTGATTTATATTCGTGAAACGTCGCGTATTAATTTTTATATACTCAAATGATGGCAAACGTCTAATAAAACAATATTAATAATTAATTGATAATTCCTTTAACCACAAATAATAATAACTAAAATGTTAACACCGTTGTATGCCCTGATGTACATTTCCATAACATGGTTATCGACATTAAAAAGTTTTACTAACATAATTGTGACCTACCACACATCCCACTTCAAACATGATGTATACGCTTGAAGGCAATGTCATGAAGTGGGGAAGGGGGGGGATAAACTACAATTTTACAAAACAAGTATCATGTTACCTGTTATCTCCAACTAACCAGTGTAAATAGTTTGTTTTCCCCCACTTTATTGCTTAACGTCTTTATCCCCGTTGACACATTGTAACAGGTAACGAGCTCGAACCTGTGTAACATTCGATGGTTCACTAGTTCGAACTGCAACGACATAAGAAAGCGTTCTATGAACTGAACTACTTCGCTCTCTAGAAACCACTTAAAACTTACGTTAAAAAATAAAAGTTTATACGATATTTTTTTTTAATGTAAGTTTCAAGTAGTTTCAAAAATAGATTGCCAAGTAGGTTAGGTTAGGTAGCACTAGAACAGTATGTTGTTAACCATGTAATCGAAATATACAACAGGGTATTAATGGAATAAACTAAATCATACAATGAAATTATTGTGTTTACAGTTATTCTTAATGTAAATTGTAGTTCGGTTAGGTTAGGTTAGGTAGCAAGAGAACAGTATGTTGAAATACACTAGAACCATGTAATCGAAATATACAACAGGGTATTTAATGGAATAAACTAAATCATACGTTGAAATTATTGTGTTTACAGTTATTCTTCCTGTAAATTGTGGTTAGGTTAGGTTAGGTTGGGTAGCACTAGAAACAGTATGTTGTTAACCATGTGATCGAAATATACAACAGGGTATTTAATGGAATAAACTAAATCATACGTTGAAATTATTGTGTTTACAGTTATTCTTCCTGTAAATTGTGGTTAGGTTAGGTTAGGTTGGGTAGCACTAGAAACAGTATGTTGTTAACCATGTGATCGAAATATACAACAGGGTATTTAATGGAATAAACTAAATCATACGTTGAAATTATTGTGTTTACAGTTATTCTTAATGTAAATTGTAGTTCGGTTAGGTTAGGTTAGGTAGCAAGAGAACAGTATGTTGAAATACACTAGAACCATGTAATCGAAATATACAACAGGGTATTTAATGGAATAAACTAAATCATACAATGAAATTATTGTGTTTACAGTTATTCTTAATGTAAATTGTAGTTAGGTTAGGTAGCAAGAGAACAGTATGTTGAAATACACTAGAACCATGCAATTGAAATATACAACAGGGTATTTAATGGAATACACTAAATCATACGTTGAAATTATTGTGTTTACAGTTATTCTTAATGTAAATTGTAGTGCGGTTAGGTTAGGTTAGGTAGCAAGAGAACAGTATGTTGAAATACACTAGAACCATGCAATTGAAATATACAACAGGGTATTTAATGGAATACACTAAATCATACGTTGAAATTATTGTGTTTACAGTTATTCTTAATGTAAATTGTAGTGCGGTTAGGTTAGGTTAGGTAGCAAGAGAACAGTATGTTGAAATACACTAGAACCATGCAATCGAAATATACAACAGGGTATTTAATGGAATAAACTAAATCATACAATGAAATTATTGTGTTTACAGTTATTCTTAATGTAAATTGTAGTTGGGTTAGGTTAGGTTACGTAGCACTAGAACAGTATGTTGAAATACACTAGAACCATGCAATCGAAATATACAACAGGGTATTTAATGGAATAAACTAAATCATACGTTGAAATTATTGTGTTTACAGTTATTCTTCCTGTAAATTGTGGTTAGGGGACTAGTACATTAATTTGTGGAATTTTCAGTGAATTATAGATTGATTGAAACTTCCACAACTGTTAAAAAAAAGGTATACAAATTTACTAACCCTCACAGAAACACAAACAATTTGATTGGCGCCATCATAGTACTTACCCAGTCCGATCATATAATGTAAGGATCATATAAAGTAGATCCTTTAATGTAATATCCAAAAGTTGGTTTCTTAGGATTTGTAGGAAATGTTATACTGTACTGGTAGATTAAAGGGTCTGATCCAGTAAAGTATGTTTAAAACAGTTACCAAGTTTTCCAAACCTAATTGTGGATATCACTACTAGCTTAACGTAAAAAGTCTCCACTTGCTTTGCTCGCTTCAGTGTCTCTGCCATGGTGAGCCTCGAAGTTGTATATATGTCAAGTAGTCTCCACTTGCTTTGCTCGCGTCAGTGTCTCTGCCATGGTGAGCCTCGAAGTTGTATATATGTCAAGTAGTCTCCACTTGCTTTGCTCGCTTCAGTGTCTCTGCCATGGTGAGCCTCGAAGTTGTATATATGTCAAGTAGTCTCCACTTGCTTTGCTCGCTTCAGTGTCTCTGCCATGGTGAGCCTCGAAGTTGTATACAGTATATGTGAAGTAGTCTCCACTCCCTACGCTCATATAGGTGACTCCGCCCTGTCAAATTCGTAACTACAGAATATTAGATTTTTTAGAAGATCAGGGTTTGAAAATATATTTTTGACAATAACATTGCTATTTTTCATCGTAGATGGTTTTGATACCATTACATGTAGAATTGAAATCTTAAATTTATATCTAATTTAGTGTGTTATAAATTGAATAAAAACTGTTTTAAAATGGTCTCCATTTTGATATTTTCAATTCGATTTTCTGAATTTCAACAGGGTTCTATATGAGCACACTATAGTCCACTATACCAAATTTCCTGTTGTCACCTACCGTTATCGTGTTCACGTACAGACGACAGAAGGACGGCATGTCGAAAAACACTTTAGATTTATAAAAGTCTAAATATTTGACGATTACCATTCATTTCACTTTGTTCTAACTGAATCAAATTATATCTATAACTCAAATAACCTCCGTATTGATCGAGTTTAAAATATACGTTTTTGTACGCTAAAACTAGGTTAACAAGTGAGGCTTTGTACTAGACCCCTTGTTGAGACAGAATGAAAGAAGAGATAGTATTTATATTGTTCAGAAAGGGTGCTTTAATTCCTTCATTGTCTGTGGTCAGGGTGTTCACTCATTGTGACATTGCAGTCGTTTTTAACGAATACACTACAACGAAAAAACTCTATCTTTTTTAGAGTCAGACTAATTACGCCCCCTATCTTAATTAATACGTAACAGTCTCGAATCCTGAGATTTTTAGCCTACAGGATTCGTTCTCGCGTGACAAAAAGAATAAATTATCCAATCCACTGGAAGTTTTTGGCTTACTATCTTGCTGGCCTGGATTGAATAACTTCTTCGATAATTTGAGTTGCCCCAAATTACCGGTACCCCCCTTTTTATTTACGACTTCCAGTAACTGTATTTATGATTACCCTGTTTCTCAGGGAGAACACGAATTTACTTTATTTTTTGAATTTTAATCTCGCAGGTGTGTCCTTAGGAATACCTTTTTGATACAATATATTTTACCCTTTTTTATAATAACGAACCTGAAAATACAACATATAAATGTGTGACCAATTCTAAATAAAACACAGATTTAGAGGATAAATGAAAAAAATTAATTCTTTTAATTAACTAAAATAAAACAACTGAAATAAAAAACTTGACACAAGTCAACAAAATAAAATTCAAACAATTTCTCTAATAAAACTAATGGATAATAACTAAATATTTTTCTTTTGAGCAGAAGGCAATTACTTATGAATTTCTTAAAATTGATATATAGAAAACAAAACTTTCTATTATTTCTGAATTTAAATTATTTAATTTATTAAATTTATTTAACGAAAAAGATTTTTATTCACACATGATTTTGACATTATCTTTTATATATTTATTTAATTACACACAAAAAAAAATTTATCTCAGGAAAATCAGTGAGACTCTAAAATCGGGCCAATTTTGCCCTTTAAAAAAGGAAATTTGGATTTTCTCAGACCTTGTCCGCCGTGTTGTCGATCCTGAGTCCTGAGATGCTGATGGTCCTCTGGTGTCTGGTTGGTTGAATTTCGATTAAAGTTGTCTTATATTTTCTCCATGGAGTTCAGAAGGCTGGCTGGTTGTTCGAATCTATTCCCTTCTATCGCTCTCGCTGACGCTGTTTTAATACGTTGGCATTGTAACACTTAAACTTCTTCAAACTATTTTTTAAAAGAGACGTTCGGACATAGTCACCCCTAGCAACTGTTTCCACGTTTTTTTCCAAGAGACCTTCGGGCATAATCACCCCTAGCACCTGTTTCTACCAATTTTTTACGAGAGACCTCTATGAGATTCGTGCGGCTCTTTTTATAGCCAAAAACTATCGTATATCGATACCAATTTTTTTCCCTCACTGGACCGATACGATATTTCCATTTATGGTGTATTTCTATGCAATTTCTTGATTATTTTTGGTGTAGGTGGTTCAGTTATTTATTATTAATTTATTTATTATGTTTACTGTTTTTATATTGTCCTTTTTAATCACTTTGTTCTAATTAATCCTTTAATTTATTTTTGCTGTAAGTTGGTATTCTGGCTCCGCCTCTAACTACGTCACTTATCCTTGAACATTTAAACCCTGCAACTTGCAACTGGCTGATGAAAAAATCTTCATTGTTTTCCTTTTAATTGTCTATAACACTTTTCCTAACAGTTTTTTCGTTTTTTCGTAACCGGTGTATTGTAGCTCTCGACCGCGGCAATTTCCCGCACTTCGAATGACATTTCTCGGACTATTCATTCGCCTTCAATAGCTTACGTAAGAATTTGCGTAATTTACAGTTTTTAATTCTTACACCTTTAAAGTTTTTTCTTTCAAACTTTGTAACTTTGTTTATTTCGTAATTTAAACGCACTAGCCGTGATAACACAATTCTACGACTTCTGGTAGTGATGTAATCCCGTGCATATTTTCACACCTTTGGGTTTGGGGTTTATTTATTAACTGATTTTCCTGAAATTTACACAACTTTTAGATATTAGGTTTTAAACTCTTTTTGCAAAATTTCCACTTCTTATCTTTTTTCCTTTTCATAATATAGCGTGAAAACCATAACTCTTTTGTTTTACTCAAATTTAAATTTTTAATCATTAATTATAGTATAACTTTATTTATTTAATTACTTCTATACAATCCTTTTTTCAAAATTTATTTTTATTTACTTTTATTAGCTTTTATACTTAACCTTTTCTGCTAACTTTTTAAATATCAATTTTTTCCAACTTTTATCAAGAATACTTTTAACTTAAAATTACATTTTATTTTCAAAAATATCAAGGTTTTTTAATTTTTATTAATTTTGAAAAATTTTAAATTCTTCATTTAAATATGCCGTAACGTCTGTTAGTTAATATGAAATAACAGTACTAGATATGTATTGCATACGACTTGTATTACAACTACATATCCTTATACCTTATTATTTCACATTTTCAAAATTCATAAAAAATGATTTTTCAATTCAAAATCCGCCGACATAGGAATTTACCGTTAGAACAAGTCGGTAAGATTTGACCTTGGACCATTTCATAGTTCAATCTCACCGACCGGCTATAAGCAGTAAAAAGTTCTACAAAACATCCAAACCTTGCATTGGGATTATTTTTCTTTTTTGACCAAAATATAACCCCATACAACGAATTTCCGTTGTAGCTCCCTCCTTATGTCAGCCACGTTGAAATATCTCAATATTTCATGAGTTATGACATAACATACGATACCCCATATTTAAACTCCCACAATCTTCAAAATTAATCTCACCTTGTTCCCTGTTCTGCCTTTTCTGCTCCTAGATTTCTAACATAATACATGATACATCTTTATATTATACATTAATTCATGACATTTATTTATAATATTACTTGATTGTTTATAATTGTTTTTAATTGTTTTTCTTATAATTATTCAGTTCACTTCACTTTTTCACACTATATTGGGACCTAACACTTTCCTGAGATAACTTGACATTATATAATCTCCATACCTTAACTTCTGGCTAGAGTATTTACTAATAACAAAGTTACCCCAGTCAAAACGCTCTAATTTCAATTTTAATTTTAATTAATTTACTGTTTTCCCTTAGTCAACTTACCCCTTTATTTTTTACTTATTTATTATTATTAGAAATTTTTTATTTTTATTTTAAATTATTTACTTTTTCTAAAAAATTTTTTGTTATGCTTTTCCGTCTGAATTTGCTGAATCCAATGATGTAACACTTAATCTGGTCCTGATTTTAATTACAAATTTTCTCTGTTGTGATTTAGTATTATTGTCGACATTCCATCCCCTTTGTATTCTTGCGACCTTGTTCCGTTAGCCGACTGACAGTAGATATCCTAAGTCAATATTGTCTTCCTTGACCTAGTCAACACAACCTTGCTTCCGTTACTCATTGAATCTAAATATTATGTTTTTAATCTGCTTACGGTTTCATTCATTAGAGCTGGTTTCCCGTTCTGACATCAAACCTGTTTTTAGTATACATCTGGATACTTAATTTAGTCTTGCAGCATGTTAAATCCATCAACCTATTATTCTCATTTATTACTCAGCTTACTTATACTATATCTTGAATTTGCTTATAACTATTAGTCATTTTCTTTTAAACGTTGTATGCTTATATTTCTTTTTACCTTTATACAGGGTTTTCATAATTCATGTCCTATCCTAAACACCTGTTTATTTTTACTTTATTTTTAAATTTTATGCTCCATAGTAGATTCGTAAATCCTTTATATCATATTTCCCTTTAATTTTATTATTATTTATATTTTTTACAATGAAGGTCTTACTACCTACTTTATTTACTATTTCAAATGGACCAGTATACAGTAGAAAGAGTTTTTGTGTTTCGTTTTTTCCCGTCTTGGCCAGAATTCTGGTGTTTTGTCTAACCAAGACGCGATCTCCTACTCTTAGCATTACGAACCTCTTACCCCTATTTTGACGTGTAGCTCTATTCCTTCCCTTATGCAAAATCCTTGCGAAACAATTTTGCTTTTTCTTCCTTGCCGTCTCCATCACCTGTGGTCCTTGGTATTTCAACCTGTGCCAACTATATTCTGGTTCTCTATCATTTTGTATTTCCTCTGGCGTATATCCTGTAATCTCGTGTGGTGTTGTATTCATCAGCTCCTCAATGTATGACACGTAGTTCCTCCAACTTGTCTGTGAATTATGGCAGAAAGTTCTCAGAATCCTGACGATTTCCCTGTTGACTCGTTCTGCCAGGTTCACCTGTGGGTGTCTAATTGGAATCAACCTATGCAGAACTCCTTGCTCTTCCATCCATTGATCCCAATGTCTTGAGGTGAATGCCCTGCCATAATCCGTTAACACACATTTTGGTTTCCCTACCTCCCTAAAATACTGAGTAAGCTTATCTATACTCGCCTGAGTAGTTGGATTCCTAACTGTATACAACTTTACATATTTAGAGAATATGTCAATAACGACCAAAATATATTGCACATTTCCTGTTGTTCTCGGCAGTGGTCCTAAGAAGTCTATAGCTACTAAGTCTAGTTTCCTATCGGTCACCATAGGTTTACTCTCACCTTGTAAATACTTCACTGTATACTTCGCCCTTTGACATATGTCACAGTATTTTATAATTTCTAGTATTTTTCTAAATAAATCCTTACAGCTAAACATATTTTTCATCATGTAATATAATTTGTTCCTTCCCAGGTGTCCATAAGCTTTATGTATCTCCATTATTAATTCCGTCTCTATTTCTGATGGAATCACTAATTTCCATCGGTTTCTTCCATATTTATATAACAATTCATTTTCAATTCTATAATTTCTATTATAATTATTTATATTACGTTTAATATTACTACATTCTAAATTTTCATTTTGTTTAAGTGCAAAGTTTTGTATTAAATATTGTAATCTTACATTTTTTCCTACTTCTATTTTATTAATTTTGATCCTTATTCTATCCGTGATGTCCCGAGAATCATACATTCTGCTCACTATATCACAGGGTATATTATCTTTCCCTGCACAATGCACTATTCTAGGGTGATATTCTTGAATTGTTAGGATCCATCGCGTCATCCTACTATTCACCAACTTACAGGTGGTCAAAAATTTTAACGCTTTGTTGTCCGTAATGATGGTTAAAGGTGCTCCAAGTACTAGTGGTCTAAACTTCTTCAAACCATGCACAATTGCTAGCAATTCCAGCTCGCAGATTGAGTAATGTTTCTCGTAAACTTTCAGTGTTCTGCTTACGAAACCAATTACTCTAACCTCTCCTTCCTGGTTGCGCTGATATAGCTGGCTAGCGATTGCTGTCGTGCTGGCATCAGTCTGAAGGAACGTTTCTTCTCCTTCCACCGGATGAGCTATCACCACTGACTCCAAAAACAAGTCCTTGACCGCCTGAAACGCTTGTTGCATTTCCTCACTCCACACCCATTTTCTTCCCTTTTGCAATAGGTGGTATAACGGCTTAGTAGAAGTTGCGTATTTGGCTGTAAACCTGGAATAGTAATTTACGAATCCTAAAAATGACTGTAACTGCTTTACAGTAGTTGGAACTGGAAAATCACGAATAGCATTTAATTTTTCAGGATCTGTTCCTATTCCTTCTCTAGAAAAAACATAACCTAAAAATTTAACTTTTTCCTGGCAAAATAAAGTTTTCTTTGGATTAATGGTAAGGCCGCCATCTTGAAACTTTTGAAATATTTCTTCCAGATGTTGTAAGTGTTCTTCAAAGGTTTCTGACAAACATATCAAGTCGTCGACGTAGCTAAGAGTAAATTCTTCCACCTTGTGTCCTAATGTCAAATCAACCGCTCTTACTAAAGCAGCCATTGAATTCTGTAACCCGAATGGAACTACTTTGAAGTTATATACTTTATTCTCAAAAAGGAAACCCGTAAATTGTTTTGACTCTTCTGACAGCGGTATTTGCCAAAAACTCGAGGTTAGGTCAATTTTACTAATGTATTTTTTACTTCGACCCTTCCGGAGAATATCTTCCATTGGTGGTGCGCTTTCATAATCGGGTACTATCAGCTGATTTAACTTTCGGGCATCCATGCACAGACGGATGGACGAGTCTGGCTTTACCACTACGACCATGGGGTTGATATATTGCGTTCGCGACCTTTCAATAATTCCATATTTTAACATGTGATCAATTTCTTCCCTTACTTGCTTTCTATAATTTAATGGAATTGGATAGTTCCTATTTACAAATGTTTTATCAGATCCTAATTTAAGCTCATGTTCATATTTATTGGACAAACCTGGAATTTCTGAAAAAATACTTTGGTATTTATTTATTAAATTTTGTAACTGTATTTCCTCTTGCGCTGTTAGAATAGTATTATGTGAATAATCGACCGAAACATTTATCTTGTTTACAATCCTTCTGTCAAAGTTCGGTTGTTTATTTATCGCTCGACCGTCTACTCTGGACTCTAAACTACTTTCTCTTTTCCTAACGGTATGGGCTGTATAACGTTTTAAATTTGTCTTCAGTTTCACGTGTGTTCTGTGATAATTCGGACTAAACTTAACACTATAATTTTGCTTGTTTTTATGCGAAGTACTCTTATTACTATTATTCAAATTACTTTTATTGTTTCTTCCTTTGTTTAATTTAATTTTATTACGCGATTTATTATTACTTATTGAATTTCTAACATGTATGTGGAAATCTTCTTTGTGTCGTAGATTTTCTTGTCTGTCCGTCGTGGTGTGTCGTCTTCGGGTTTCGTCAACATCGGTTGTGTCTTTTTCCTTAGAAACAGATAATTCTGGATTACGATTATCTGTTTCGTTTACTTTAGTGGATAGTGTTTTTAGTGATTTTGTGTTACAAGTGTGGTTTTTGGATCTAGTTTTATTTTCACGCGCGTCGATAGACATTCCAGGCAGTACCTTTATCCTACTCTGCATGTCCTTATTATTATATTTTTTATTTAATTGCTTATTCGTCGATTTATTTTTATTTAATTCCATATTCGTCGATTTATATTTATTTAATTTATTTTTCTTTTCCTCCTCCGATAAGTATCCCATTCCCTTGAATATCTTATCCCCTTCTTTATTAACTAAGACCCTGACCGACTCCTGCATACACTGTTCGGGATTGTCACGTTCTGGTAGTCTCATCCGGTTTTCTATCCACATTTCATCTCTCTCCCTCCCTCTTATCAAAGTTTGTTGATTTTTATTATTAACCAACACTTTGTTATTTGCTGTATTTTTTAATATGCCTTCGGGTTGAATCCTTTCGTTCACATTTATCCCCTTAACATTATTTTTAAAATATACAGAATCCTTTTTAAAATTTTTTTCTTTTAATTGACTTTTTGTTTCTTCTAATTTTTCATAATATATTACTACTTCCTCCTTTTCCACATACAGTTTTATATATCGCTCTTCCATATTAATTTTAGCTTTTAATTCGTACAATACATCACATCCTATTATTATTCTGGACCTTAAATTTTTTACCATTAATAATTTTAATTCAATTTCCACTTCTTTTATTTTTATTGATATCATAATCTGTTTATTTATTTTATATGGTTTACTTTTAACTGCAGTTACGATTTCCACCCCAGTTACAGGGAGTTCCAAAATTTCAAGCCCTTCTTTCTTTAACATTAAATATAATTCTTCACTAATTAGTGAAATTTCGGCTCCTGTATCTATTTCTACCATAACTACATTGTTTCCTAGATTTACGGGTATTTTAGGAGTTTCCTCAATCGGTTTTTCTTTTAAGAAATATTTTTTATCTTTTTCTAATAAATCCCCTCGTAAATCTAAATGCAATCCTCCGACACACAGTTTAGATGTTTCCTGCGGACTCGGGATTAGTTTTTCCTCTACAATTTGTTTTGTAGAGACCGAAGCGCCCCTATCTCGCACTCCGTAGTGGAAGCCGCCTTTCTCTTTCGTTATTTTCGAATTAAAATTAGAGTTCGTGGGTTGTTTGTAAACTGGTGGTTCAACATTATGACGCAGATTGTCTCCTGACGTTACATAACTCGATTGTTTACATTTATTTTCTGATTGATTTTCCCTAGAATCACATCTGTTTTTAATTTTTGACTCGAATGTTAACGATTGACATTTATTATTTTGTTTACTCCCCCCTAATTGATTAGTAGAGTCGTAAACACGATAATTTGTTTTCTTGCTCCCTCCTATCAGATTATTTTTATTATGATGAATGGTTTGTTTATTTTCTAATTTTTCTTTATTAATTTTTTCATTGTTTATTAAATTTCTACTTTGTTTATTATTTATTATTTTATCCGCAGCCTTAGTGTAATCCGATGGTCTATTAGGTGTCAAAAAGGCCTCTTTTACCCATTTAAATTCCTAGGCGAGTTAGGATGGTTTTTTGATGGACCAGGTTTTGAAAGGTTTGGAGGTCGAGGTTTATTTTGGGTGTCACCATAGGATCTCTGGTTAGGGTTATTAGGAAAGGTTTTGGTTTGCCTATTATCCCTCTCCGGATTGGAATTCCAGTTTCCCCTACGCGATTCCTCCATCGTATCGACACTAGTTAGAAACGTGAGTGCTTCTTGACTATTTTCCATGGGTTTCCCCATACTAGTCATTCTAATATTCTCCCTAAAATGCTGCATAATCGTGAAAATTAAATATTTTTCCGGGATAGGTGGTTCTAAATCACTGGCTTTATTTACAAGTAGACAAAAATATTCGGCTTTGGTCATATTTCCGTTTTCAAAAAATTTCCCATATTCAATTTTATTTCGAACTATTTTTTGAGATTGCAAGTTCCAATAGTGATCTATAAACAGTTTCTTAAAGTCACTATAACCCATATCCGCGGTTTTCACTACATTCCACCATAACTCAGCATTTGATCTTAAATGACGTTCAACTACCTTTAACTTTTCCTTATCTTCCATTCCCACTTGAATTTCTTCTAATAAATTTTCTATCTGCCTAATAAATTGCATGGGCCTTTCCTTAGGATTACCCCAAAACTCAACTTTTACATTTTCATTATCTATTCTATTTATTATTATATTTCTGCTACTAATTCCCCCTAAATTTATTTCCCCTACTTTTTTATCTATAATTCTAACTTTATTTTCTAACAATTTATTATCTTTTTCCAATTTATCTACTTTAGAGTTTACTACTTTACTATTCTCTGCTAATGATTCAATTTTACCATTAACTTCTCTAAACTCCCCCTCCACTTCAGCTTTAAAAACCTCTTGTTGAGCCGCATTATTAGCTACTTCTGATTCTATTCCCTGAACTCTCCCTTCTATTTTATTCCAGAGTGCCCTTCTTTCTTCTCTTTCCTGTTGTCTTTCTCTGCTCTCCTTCTCCCTTTCTCTGCTCTCCTTCTCCCTCCATTCCTTATCTCTCTTGTCCCTTATTTCATTTTCCTTTTCTCTTAACACCCTTTCTTCTAGTCTTTCTTTTTCTCTTAACGCCCTTTCCTCTTGCCTTTCTTTTTCTCTTAACACCTTTTCCTCTTGTCTTTCTTTTTCTCTTAACCCCCTTTCTTCTTGTTTTTCTTTTTCCCTTAATGCCTTTTCATCTTTTTCTCTCTTTTCTAAGTAGGCCATTAACGATTTACCTTCTTGGGTCTTTTCCGCCATTTTGTTTTTATTTATTTATTTATTTAATATTAAAAATTTATTAATTATTTTTTAATTGATTCTATCTTTATTTAATTTATTTATTTTAATCTTTCTATTTTTTATACCCGAATTTAATTATTTAATTATTATTATTTTTTATTTATTTCACTCCCTCCCAAATTATACAACCAACACAGATCACCAGAATTTAAGGTATGTAGTATACTTATAAACTATACATCTTATACTAAGCATACACATTTAGGTAAAATATACTGTATTTGTATTCTTTGAAGCCTAGCCTAACTTTCCCAAACAGCAGCTACACTATACAATGCAAACAACCAGTCCGTATTACTTGTCAATAACACGTACTAATCACTCACCCTGTACTTTTTATAACTACTAATTTAAAAACAATTATTCGGGCTTCACCGTATGGGCGCCATCTTGTATCTACAACGAAAAAACTCTATCTTTTTTAGAGTCAGACTAATTACGCCCCCTATCTTAATTAATACGTAACAGTCTCGAATCCTGAGATTTTTAGCCTACAGGATTCGTTCTCGCGTGACAAAAAGAATAAATTATCCAATCCACTGGAAGTTTTTGGCTTACTATCTTGCTGGCCTGGATTGAATAACTTCTTCGATAATTTGAGTTGCCCCAAATTACCGGTACCCCCCTTTTTATTTACGACTTCCAGTAACTGTATTTATGATTACCCTGTTTCTCAGGGAGAACACGAATTTACTTTATTTTTTGAATTTTAATCTCGCAGGTGTGTCCTTAGGAATACCTTTTTTATACAATATATTTTACCCTTTTTTATAATAACGAACCTGAAAATACAACATATAAATGTGTGACCAATTCTAAATAAAACACAGATTTAGAGGATAAATGAAAAAAATTAATTCTTTTAATTAACTAAAATAAAACAACTGAAATAAAAAACTTGACACAAGTCAACAAAATAAAATTCAAACAATTTCTCTAATAAAACTAATGGATAATAACTAAATATTTTTCTTTTGAGCAGAAGGCAATTACTTATGAATTTCTTAAAATTGATATATAGAAAACAAAACTTTCTATTATTTCTGAATTTAAATTATTTAATTTATTAAATTTATTTAACGAAAAAGATTTTTATTCACACATGATTTTGACATTATCTTTTATATATTTATTTAATTACACACAAAAAAAATTTATCTCAGGAAAATCAGTGAGACTCTAAAATCGGGCCAATTTTGCCCTTTAAAAAAGGAAATTTGGATTTTCTCAGACCTTGTCCGCCGTGTTGTCGATCCTGAGTCCTGAGATGCTGATGGTCCTCTGGTGTCTGGTTGGTTGAATTTCGATTAAAGTTGTCTTATATTTTCTCCATGGAGTTCAGAAGGCTGGCTGGTTGTTCGAATCTATTCCCTTCTATCGCTCTCGCTGACGCTGTTTTAATACGTTGGCATTGTAACACTTAAACTTCTTCAAACTATTTTTTAAAAGAGACGTTCGGACATAGTCACCCCTAGCAACTGTTTCCACGTTTTTTTCCAAGAGACCTTCGGGCATAATCACCCCTAGCACCTGTTTCTACCAATTTTTTACGAGAGACCTCTATGAGATTCGTGCGGCTCTTTTTATAGCCAAAAACTATCGTATATCGATACCAATTTTTTTCCCTCACTGGACCGATACGATATTTCCATTTATGGTGTATTTCTATGCAATTTCTTGATTATTTTTGGTGTAGGTGGTTCAGTTATTTATTATTAATTTATTTATTATGTTTACTGTTTTTATATTGTCCTTTTTAATCACTTTGTTCTAATTAATCCTTTAATTTATTTTTGCTGTAAGTTGGTATTCTGGCTCCGCCTCTAACTACGTCACTTATCCTTGAACATTTAAACCCTGCAACTTGCAACTGGCTGATGAAAAAATCTTCATTGTTTTCCTTTTAATTGTCTATAACACTTTTCCTAACAGTTTTTTCGTTTTTTCGTAACCGGTGTATTGTAGCTCTCGACCGCGGCAATTTCCCGCACTTCGAATGACATTTCTCGGACTATTCATTCGCCTTCAATAGCTTACGTAAGAATTTGCGTAATTTACAGTTTTTAATTCTTACACCTTTAAAGTTTTTTCTTTCAAACTTTGTAACTTTGTTTATTTCGTAATTTAAACGCACTAGCCGTGATAACACAATTCTACGACTTCTGGTAGTGATGTAATCCCGTGCATATTTTCACACCTTTGGGTTTGGGGTTTATTTATTAACTGATTTTCCTGAAATTTACACAACTTTTAGATATTAGGTTTTAAACTCTTTTTGCAAAATTTCCACTTCTTATCTTTTTTCCTTTTCATAATATAGCGTGAAAACCATAACTCTTTTGTTTTACTCAAATTTAAATTTTTAATCATTAATTATAGTATAACTTTATTTATTTAATTACTTCTATACAATCCTTTTTTCAAAATTTATTTTTATTTACTTTTATTAGCTTTTATACTTAACCTTTTCTGCTAACTTTTTAAATATCAATTTTTTCCAACTTTTATCAAGAATACTTTTAACTTAAAATTACATTTTATTTTCAAAAATATCAAGGTTTTTTAATTTTTATTAATTTTGAAAAATTTTAAATTCTTCATTTAAATATGCCGTAACGTCTGTTAGTTAATATGAAATAACAGTACTAGATATGTATTGCATACGACTTGTATTACAACTACATATCCTTATACCTTATTATTTCACATTTTCAAAATTCATAAAAAATGATTTTTCAATTCAAAATCCGCCGACATAGGAATTTACCGTTAGAACAAGTCGGTAAGATTTGACCTTGGACCATTTCATAGTTCAATCTCACCGACCGGCTATAAGCAGTAAAAAGTTCTACAAAACATCCAAACCTTGCATTGGGATTATTTTTCTTTTTTGACCAAAATATAACCCCATACAACGAATTTCCGTTGTAACACATTGCCAATATACTGTTGTGGTGTAAAAGTTGAGATCCGAGATCACAAAATGTGCACTGATCATGATCATTAGAACAAGTTTTGAGTGTTCTTTATATGTGTCAGTACACGAGCGCAAATATTTCCTGATTTTTCTTTAAATTTTGCACAAATATAACTTTACAATAACTTTGATGAATTCTTTGCCAACAATATAGTTAGGTAAATTTTAAAATGATGGTAATTTTAAATGTGTTTAATAATGTTTCGCCAAAAGTTTTTCTAGATCCCAAAAAGATTACAGTTTAGACCCGTGACTAACATATTAGTGCTGATCATTAGCCTTAGAGGACGTTTGGGATTATGAGGACTTTATATAAAATTTCATAAAACAATTTACTTGTAGCGATATCACGACCATGTTCATTAACCAACAAGAAATTATCAAAATACCGCCGAATGTTCAAAAACCCCGCCCCTCATGGTTATAATCTTTTAAACGAAAATTTAACACCTAATCTATGAGTTAGGTTAGATGAAATCTATACCAAAAGAATCTTTCCGTACGGTAGTTTTAATATCCATTTAAAATCTAACCTCATTTGCCATAAACAATACATAACACGTAAAAAAATCTTTTTTTAAATAAAACATTACGTAGAAAAAAAATTGTATAAAGAGTTATGGCCTTAATTAACAAGTTACATAACCTCATAAAATCAACACAAGCATTTATATACAATTAGTAATCTGTAGGGCAAAGCCTGTTAAGAGTGTTGTTAATCCTATACAAGTGGACATGAGTCAAGTCCGTTGAGGGAGGAGCCAGTAGACTGCCTGTAGACCTTGAAGAAAACCATAGGGACCGTGCGAGTGGTCAACTAGTTTCACCGCTATGACAGCGCTTGTCACAGCGATTCTTCTACACTTACGTTCATTTCAGATGCTCGGAAAAATCATAGATACTGCATTTAATTTTGCACCGAAGTTGCAAAAAGTAAAATTTAACGAACAATTAAAAAAAAAAGTCTGTAGCTACTTTCCTTCCTTGTAAAGAAATCGTAAGAAATTTCTCAATGAATACAATATTTTTCCGACTAAACAAATAAATATAATAGAAATATTTCCCCTTAAATTGCAAGAAATTTCAATTAATTAAATTTAATATTTATTTTTGTACTGGGTTATTACTATTAGTACATTGGAAATATTTATTACCATTAAAGCAAAAATGATAAAATAATTAATGACACAATGTATCAGTTAGTCTAAACATGTTTAAATTATAAAACAAAATACTATAGTTTAAATCATACAAAACTTCGCAAACATAATAAAACTACTTATTTACACAACTCTATTAGCATTGCAAGACGTCGATAGCCTCGCTTGGTGGTTAGCCTCGTGCAGGGAGCTGTTCGAATTGACAACCGCGCACTACTCTTGCTCTCTTATTGGCTATTACCCTACGGACATGATTCGTGGCGCATAGTATCTCCACACAGTTTTAATCTGATAATGTGTGTTCAAAGTAACGTCATACCTTAACTTTAATTCCAACATTCACAACCAGAATTCGCTACCAGTCGTAACTCCCCTACTTATCCTTAATTTGTTAAGTCAAGACCGTAACATTTTAAACCAATATGGGACTTGAATCCGGAAACTCTGGCAAACAACGCAAGAGTGCTAGCCACTGGACCAACCGAAAGTGGAAGGTATGTATATCCATTCATATAATCACAATTAAACATAGTTATATAAAATAACTTAGTGTTTTCATAAAAATAAATAATCAAAACTGTTGTAATATAAACGGACAATGTTGCCAGTAAAATCATAACAAACGAAATCAACAATAACAATTAGTGGATTACATACAATAAAGTCTAATAATAAAAAAGACAAAAGAAACAATTAATTATTATAGAGGTAATTAAAATAACAAAGCTTTACAATCAATAAGTATAACAATAGACCTACAGTGAATATACCAAATCTGTCGCTACGAGATATTAGAGCCAAAAGGTCTGGAATGCATCCAATATTTTATAGAACTGCTTGAAATTAAAACTTCAAGTTTAGCATATTAGAGATTTTGAATGTTTACAACGATTTTTTCCATATTATATTTAACAAATATTAACTGTAAATATTATAATATTCTAAATTTTTGTTATTTTTGTTATGAAGTAATAGCAGCACAGTGGGAGTTAAAAGAAGAAGGGGTGGAGCTTACGAGCTAGTGGAAAGGGGCGGAGCTTACAAGGAAATGAAAAAGGGCGGGACTTAGCAGTTCGTGTAAAAGGGCTGTCAGGTGGCTATATAAGACTCATTCTCAAGCGGATAAAGCAGTACATAGATAGTTTTTGAAGATGAATATAGTCAGAAATGTGTATTACAAATAATACTAAAAATGTACTTATACTATGCGACAAGTCCGTTGGGTAATAGCCAATAAGAGAGCAAGCGTAGGGGGTTTGTTAATTCGAACAGCTCCCTGTACGAGGCTAACTACCAAGCGAGGCTACCGACGTCTTGCAATGCTACTATAGTTGTGTAAATAAGTAGTTTTATTATATTTGCGTAGTTCTGTATGAGTTACACGATAGTTTTTAATTTAAACA
This sequence comes from Aphrophora alni, assembly GCA_963513935.1. Lineage (NCBI taxonomy): Eukaryota > Metazoa > Arthropoda > Insecta > Hemiptera > Aphrophoridae > Aphrophora > Aphrophora alni. The sequence continues at coordinate 95,953,888 of OY740769.1, read as the reverse complement.
TGTTTAGTCTAACTGATACATTAACTGTCATTAAATTTTAAAAAATTTTTTCCTTTAACGGTGATAAATATTTCCCCTGTACTAATAGTAATATACCAGTACAAAAATAAATATTAGTTTTTAATTAATTGAAATTTCTTGCAATTTAAGGGGAAATATTTCTCTTACATTTAATTATTTTGTCGAAAAATATTGTAATTCATTGAGAAATTTCTTGATTTCTTTACAAGGAAGGCATGTAACTACAGACTTTTTTTTAAATTGTTCGTTAAATTATACTCTTTGCAACTTCGATGCAAAATTAAATGCAAAAATGATTTTCCGAGTACCTTAAAATGAAGTTAACTGCAGAAGGTCCACAGTTCCAAGCGCTGTCACTATGGGGAAACTAGTTGGCAAACCCGCACGGTCCCTATGGGTTTCTTCAAAGTCAGGCTCTCTACTGGCTCCTCCCTCAACGGACTTGCCTCGTAGCGGCTTGTATAACAGTTTCCTAATTTGCGTACAATTAAATTTAAATTAAAAATCTGGCCACTAGTGTCATTGCTCACGTCTGTTGCAATTTTTGAGGTTAGTATTTAACAGTTTGAGTTTTTAGTAATAACTCGATATCGTCACAGCAAGATATATTTATACACGTATATTTATACCATGTGTCCAAAAAGTCCCACCCCCTCTTATTTTTTTTATTAATGGAAATAGACAGATTTGCTTTGAGGAATGTTTAGATACCCAAAGGAGGAGTTTTTTGAAGTATCAAAATTTTCAACCCTTACCCCTAAAATGGGGTAGTTTGGGGGCAAGTCTAGAATTTGAAATAGCAACCCCTATTGAGTGATACCTCATTTTAAAGGCCTTTTAAAAATAAGAATAATGGCGCAAACAATTGAATTGTGAATTTTACGTTAATAATTACACCGGAAATGTTACGAAATGTACAACAAGCTTTTGAGTCCAGAATCTATTTCTGCCAAAAAGTAAATGGTAGCCATTTCAAAAACTAATCCAAGCTAAAAAAAACAAGGTAAGGCTCTTATCATCATTTTACCAACATAGAGCAGTTTGTAATGTAATACTTTTAAAACAACCGGAGTTTGGAGGTTAACATTCACAATTTGATTGGTCGCTATGTTGGGTAGGATGAACTTGGAGACCTCTAGTTTGCGCCATTATTCTTATTTTTAAGTTTAATTTATTCTTGGGGTTATCTAAACTTTCCCCAAAGCAAATCTGTCTATTTCCATTAATAAAAAATAAGAGAGGGTGGGACTTTTTGGAAACATGGTATAATAGTCTATATAATCATATTTTATAGATAGGAGTTAAACGTTATTCTAGATAAACAAATTAAATTTTTTTTTAAACTAGTCACCATTTTGATATTTACTAATAAATTATTATTTTTGACAAACTTTACCAACTGGAGCTAAATAATAAATTTAAGAAAACTTGGACAGCAAATAGGGACTTCTACAGTGTCAACAATAAATATTATACAGGTTGCTTTTGTGCTCTCACGTATAAGCCTCTTGAAACTCAAAAAGATTTTAAGGAAAATGTTTTAATTCGAGTCGCTTTATGTTCTTAGTAATTTACCTTGGACACCCCAAAATTAAACTAAAATTTGCAGATTTTAGTTCTGTATGCAATTGTATCACCTTGCTATGATAAGAAATAATTGTCAAAATTGTAATATCGAATCCATGTATAAAGGTTACATATTCGGAGTCTGATGGGACGAAGAGCGTAGCGAATGGTAGCCATTTTATATAGGAGTCTTCATCACACATAGTGTTTTGTGGCGTCTAGACCTAAAATAGTATTTCCAAGGTTTTACAAAAATGTAACAATAGAGTGCTAATTTTAAATTTACTAAACCATTTCCCCACAAATACTTAAGTAGAGGAAAAGTTATATAATGAATGAATTAATCGATTTTTCGTTTTATAATCGATACATATCCGTTTTGTGGTCCAGAAAGTGGTTTGTCGTATTCTCTACAGCCCAACACGCAAGGGATAATTTTAATCATATTTGGTATGTGGGCATTTTTTGACCATATTTTTAATTGTTTTAACTTAAAATTGTAGGCGCATAACAAAAAACAACAACACAAAATTACGATTTTCTCAAAGTCGGATACAAAGATTTTGATAAAATTTTGTTCAAGTGTAGCTTACAAAGGACCGAAACAACACCAACTAGTCGCCATTTTCCCAAAAATTTTGTCCGTGGCAAAATAGCAGGTGGAAATATATATGACGGTTCAGAAATAATTGACAAAAACAAAAATGTAACTTGACAGCTGTCATTAAAAACTTGATTTTAATCAAACATCAAACGTTGAAGACGTGCTTACGTCACAAGGGAACCAAGTTAGGGTGCTGTTTAAATTTATGTTTATAAAGGAGCGTCTAACTTTTCACATTTTGATTGACACATAACAAATTGTACGTTTTTCGGTTTTAGGATTTGGTGAGTAAGAGATATAGTGGAATGTTGTGCTCTATTTAATTTGTATTAATGTTCAACTATCGATAAAACCGGTAACGATCAAAAAGGGTAACGAAATATTCCACGGGTGTAAGCAGACATTTCACAAACATGGTGTGGGCTATGATTTACATCAGGAAAAATCTAAATAGCTATAACATAATTTTTTTAAATTAAGTTACTACATTTCTTTAATTGTAAATTAAAATATTTAGGCTACATAAATTGTTTATATAAGTCATTTGAAGTCTTAGTATCTAACCTGTTGATTCAGACAACGGTAGGCCTAATTGTAAACTATTCTTTAATGTATTCCAAACGAATAAAAAAAACTACAATTTAGTTTGAATTTCGTTTTAAACATAATAAACTATTCATTATTCAATAAAGATTTGATAGCAAATCAATATATTTTGTTGTGTTATTTTTTATTTCCAACATAACCAACAAAAATCTTTAGTATACTCTGTTAAACAAACAACTTACAAAAATTGTCATCCATGTTTAGATTATTCTGTAGATCCAGTTTGAATGTTGCACTTAAATCACATTGCACACCGCACCCAATTCACATTTCAAAACAACTACGCACAGAACACACAACATCACAATACAACCGATAAACGCATACTACCGACCAGCTGTTTGCAATGCTCTCATACCCGGTGCCGGCTGCTTCTAAGGCGCATGCGTCACAGCTGTCAAATTACATAACTACTGCGCATCATGTGTAGCGCTGCATTCTATTAATTATTAAACCTTAGGATGGGAAAAGTTTTAAATGAAAGTAATTTAGTTGTTTCCTTTTTGACAAGTTGACTTTCTGAGAGGTAAATTATGCGAAAAAGTTAAACACATCTGAACAGGGATTTTAACAAGATTTAAATGAGATACGGTACACTCACCATTAATAATGTTAGGAGATTTATGTCATCACAGCTAATGGGTTGAAGTGTGGAATTTTAAAAGGGAAATAACATGTACTAGTTCATAAATTTTTAAAAAATATGAAGACAAATATTAAAATACAGGAGTGTTTTGTTTTTGTTGAGACCACCCGGTGTTTCTATGAAAACGAAAGGATCTTTAAATCTAGTTTAGGGGGAGAGGGGCAATCTGTGAACATTTCATAATTCAGTTTTGTGTGGCAAAAATCTAATATCGGGTGTCCTATGAAGTGATTGCTATTTGTGAATTAATATGACATACATGGAGCACTCTGTAAACTTGACATTTTACAGTTATGATACATATATGTGTAAAAAAGTTTCATGTTTTTATGGTCAATCAAAAAAAAAAAATGGCAGAAAAACGAAAAGAACATTAATCTTTTGATAGAACTACTTCCTCTCAAAATGCAATCCAATTAAAATGTGCATTGCCATCAGTTGAATCTCGATCAGCTGTTGTTTTGTTAACACACAACAATGAAACAATTTAGTAGTTATGTTCAATCAGTTTATGTGTGATATCTAATCTCGAAACAATGAATTTCTAAATTGAACAAAAAGTGAAATATTGTTTTTGGTCTAATACTTTTAAAAATGAATAGGAAGCGATAAGGTGTTTTCAAAGAATCTACCCAAATGTAGTTCCCCTTCAAGAAACTCGATTCATAAAAGGAAAACTACGGTACTAGTAATTGGATTAGTTTCAAAGACATGTCATAGATATTCAAACACAGAAAATGAAGAGCTTGCATGTGCTACTTTACTGAAATCTCTAAACTGGCATCTTCGTTTAGAAAAATTGCATCCGCTACTGGGATACCAAAGTCATCAATACATTTTTATAAAACACACCTAGTTAACGGACTGCTGGAATTTTGTTTGAAGGTAATTGACGAAGATGGCGAGTGCTAAGAAGGAATTGTATTCTCAGATGAAGCTATATTTTATCGAACAGCATCTATAAACAGACATAAATGTAATTATTATACCACAAAAAATCCACATTCTTACACGAAGAGGGCTTAATACCAAAAGGTATATCTGTTTGGGCTGCCATCACCAAGGATGGTGTTTCATTGTACGACATTTACCATCAGACAATAACTGGAGACAGATACGCATCAACATTACCTGATCACATAGTCCCACATCTTACCTAGCCGGAGATGAGGGACTATTTTCCAACAGGATGGAGTTCCTCCACATTAATGTGGCCAAAACAGTTTTAGATCGAGATCTTCCCAACTATGGCAGCAACTTCATGGACTGGCGTCCAAGATCCAAAGTTTGCGATTTTTCCTATGGGGTGTTTTGAAAGAAATAGTTTATTCTCGATTCAAGAGGAATTACTGTTGTTATCATAGCAGTTTTTTCAAAAGCGCTTATAACTATTTTTTGTTTCGTTGCTATCAGTACAAAACTTCTGATGGACATCTATTAGAATAAACGTCAAATTTGGATCATTAATAATTATAATGATTATTACTGACTTTTATTTATTAAGTTTTACACATTTTCTTGTTATCTGGAAATCAAAAATTTGAAAGCAAATAAAATCATTTTGTTGAAAACGTACCATTATTTTGTTATTCCGCCATTTTGTTTTGATTGACCATAAACAATTGAAACTCGAGGATACTTTTTTAACTTATTATATATTCGGTATATTAATTAAAACATAGCGGTTTCTTCGCGGGAACCCCGTATTTAATTCGATAAGGAATTTCTACGCCAGTCGCGTATTTCGTAACTATAGGACCTATTTTATTGATTGTGGTGTCAAATTATACAGTGTTATCTGCATATTTGCCGAAAATTGTTCATTTTACTTTGAAATGCTATTTTGTAATAAATTTAACGTTTAAATAACTTGCCTGGCATGGGTAAATAACATATGTCACAACAAAATAATTTGAAATGCCTCGCCTGTTAAAAATTTTCAAATATATTTTATTTTGTTTTTTGTTTGAAAATTTATAACACTTAATTTTAGGTTAACTTATACAGTATAGTGCTTACTTTATTTGTGGGGATTCAAGTTGTTTTGTGATTGATTGCTTACATTTTGTAAAACTGAACAGTTCATATAGCTTATTGTTAATGTGTGACAATTGTGTCTGATTTTTTTATTTCGCAAAAGTTAACGATTTAACTGTACATACTGTATAGCTCTTACTTTTTTTTGTGATTTATTGCTTACATATCGCATAAGTTGACGGTTTATATGGCTTAGTGTTGATGTGTGATAATTTCATGGGAGCTTAAATATTCTAAATTTTACACAGTATAAAAAAAATGCCGGCCACAAAAAGACCGCGTATAAAAATCTTCGGAGCCAATTTTTGAGAAATATTGTCCTTTGATCTTGTAACAACTCTGTTGAAATTTTGAGCTTGATTTATTTTTGGTTTTTGTGTGGGAGTGTAAGGACGTTTGAGCACTGTTAATTCTTGTTAAATTTCGAAACAGTATTGTATTGTAGACTCGCTAAATTTAAACGGAATTGAAAGGAAATAACTTTTGAGTAATAAACAAGTTATATTTTAGTAGAAGCATTGTTTTCTTTGTTTAGAAGTTTCTCTAATCGTTGAGGCTTCTGTCAGAGTTACAGAAACTTTCATAATTAGTTCTCGTTGTAACACTATAAATCTGTCTTACTGGAGTTACCAGTATCAATTTGTACTTTAGAAAATTAGGCCTAATTAATAACGTTATTCTGTTTTAAACTGATACGTTGATATGACATCATGCGCACTTATGTTATCCACATATATAATGTAATTAGGAAAGCAAGTTAACTGAGAATCTAGGACAGCATTTGAATGAAAAATTGTCGTTTAATCAACATATTTCCAACGTTAAAAGATATTTGTTCAAGTTTCTTAAAAAAATTGATTTATCAAACCCTACCTTCGGCATCTGTACAGAGGCAAATTTATTTTGCATCCGTGCATTCTAAATTGACTTATGACATTTTTATTTGAAGAAGTACGTACATCTCAAGTTATAACTTTAATTAGTCTCCAACAATCATTTGTCAGGATTTTATGTAATAGAACCAGGTTTCTGGATTCCTTTCCAAGTTTTTGCTCTATCGGTGTTCTTCCACTTCGTTACCTCTTTCTGATAATGAAGGAGTTAAAATAAATTATAGATTAATCAAAAGGCAAGGTAGGGTGAGGTTTATTACAGTTGTCTAATTCTTTCAAAAAAACGTTTCTTTTTTTTATTCCTAGATTTATTAATTTGTTGCCGACTAAATTAAAAAGTACAATCGATATGACTAAGAAAAAATAAGCTAAAAATATTGTTAATTTTTTGAAACCTATATAAAGAAAAAAATTATAAAAACCCTTCAAATACACTACAAAAGCCTACATGAAAAATGTGTAGATTAAGCTAGGTTCCTTCGAGATTTACGCTCGTACTCACTGTAATGAGGTCCGGAGGGTTATTACTTTAAAGCTTTACTGTATAAAACATTCACATTTATTATTGTTGTTAAATTTGGCCGTCCTATAGGCCTAATGTTCAATGATCAGCTGTTTCAGTTTTAACTTACATTTAATTACCGTACTTAATTATACAAATAAGACGCTATTTTTTATGGTTTCTATGTTTATTAATTATTTATTTTGAATTAAAAGGAGAAAGTTTGGGAGTGTATGCTTTACAAACATATTACTATAAATGTTTTTATAATCTCGACAGAAAATACAACTTTTTCTATCTGCCTGTCTGTTTGTGTTTAAATTTTGAACAATTATATTTTATAATTTATAAAATTGACGAGATATTGAATCTAGATTTGTATTCGTATTTTGTGAATAACTTTATACCAGTATATCAAAACCTAAATTTTATTTTGGACATTTTAAAATTGCAGCTAAATTAAATTCACACAAAATTTTGAAAAGTCAAATTGTTTTATTCTTTTAACGATAAGCATGATAGTAATCTATTCACTGAATAATAGTGAGGAATATGTGGTATCAATTTCAGAGTGCTGTAGTTAACTAATTAAATAAATATATAGACGGGGTTTTTCCAAATCCTCCTTACAAACTTCAGAATGTTGTTTCTTAAAGAAGCCAAAAACTTAAAACAAGCAGGGGTCTATCTCGAATCGTTGTCCGTCTGTCCTATCGTTTGTGTTTTTCACACAAACATTTTGATTTTAAAAACGGCTCTACAGAATTGTACCATATTAGGGTGCATTATTAGTTTCTGTTAGTAAGTTAAGTTTAACTATTATAACCGAACTCGTTTCAAAATGGCGGCCTTTCAAAAGTTTTACATTGAAATAACTCTCAAACTAGCTATTTTACAAAACAATTACAAGAAACACTTTTTTAAGGAAATGTTTACGACAAATCTATAAGCTCTTTTGTTTATAAAATTGGGTAAAAAATAAACGATATTTGGAATTTCTTGTCCCGCCGTGCATGGCCATGTTCTTGTCCAGTGCAGTATTTATTTCAAACTGTTGATTGTTGTACTGCAAAAAACAGCTGGTTTCATTGTTGATACATTAACAGCAGACTGGTCAGTTAATCTATTTATTTGTAATAGCTGATTTGTTGTACTTCTACTACAATCACGTATTTAATTTCATAAAATATATTTCTGTACAACTACTAAAATTTCAGTTAATGAAGAGTTACTGTTAATAGAAAAATGAAAATAAAACTTTAATAAAAATGCATACCTGAAAACAACGTCAATTATTCAATGTTGTTCCATTAGCCTACTCTAAAGAGGACAAGAACATGGCCGGACAAGTAATTCCAAAACTCGTTTGTTTTAATCCAATTTTATAAACAAAACCAACTATGGATTTGTCATAAAATTTTCCCAAAAACTGTTGTTTTGTAAATGTTTTGTAAAATGACTAGTACAGAGTTATTTCAATGTAAAAACTTCGAATGACCCCCATTTTGAAACGAGGTGAGTTACAATAGTTAACCTAAAATACAAACTGAAACTAACACTAGCAGGAACGCTCCCAAATTTAGCTCAATTCCGACAAGCTGTTTTTTTTTGTAAATGACACACGGACGGACAGACTGTCAATGAAACGAGAAACCCCATTAGGTTTCTGGCTTATTTTTATACAAGGAACAATATCTCGAAGTCTGTAAGGAGAGTTCGGAAACACTCTGTATATAATATTGATAGCTCGATTATACTTTTCGTGCAATAAAAATAAAAATAATATTGCATTTTTCTTTAAAAGAGCAAAACATATTTTAGCTTGTGTATTTTTAATCTGTCATCATTTTGTAAATGTACAAATTAAACCTATTTTTGTAATAATAGTTAACGATTATGTAAACTAAATATTCCAAAATTTAGTCTTAATATATCAACAATTTTTCAAAGTTAGAATTTCTTTAGAAAAAAACATGACGGACCGACGGACTGAAAAACGAAATCAATTCGGACATAATATTCCACTTATTTTTATATAGCTAAGGAATCTACTCCCTAATAATCACCGTGACACTCTGTATAATTAAGGTACTTGGTCATTCCAGTATGTTAAATTTCAATTACAACACGATAGACATACAGGCGCTAAGTAGACTGCATGCCATACATCAGTGTATTGTTGGTGGCGCAGAGATCTGGCAATGCGCCTGTTACTGCATTGACACCACTAACTGTTCACCCTATAATTTAACTTCCAACGTTTACCGTATCTAATATAATGAATCCTGATTATACAGGGTGTTTCATGAATCATGCTCACAGTCGATCAGAACATTATATAACATTTATTACTATATATTGGCTTCGTATTCTACTCAATAGGATAGTAACTTCAAAATTTAAATATAAAAACCTTTATTCAAAACATATATGTATATACAAAAATTGATATTCCTTTTTACAAAATAGTTGAGAAATATGTGTAATCCTGCACAAACTTTCTCACACATTCATTCACAATCGAAATACAAACTAAATAACAGGTTGCTAAAAATTTCAGTTCAGTAGACCTACTGTTTGGGTATTTAAAGAGGGGGGGGGGAGGATATTTGAACAAATTTGATCAATATCGTTTGAGCCGTTTTTGAGATTATAGGAATTTTAATTTTTATCATGTATCTCTAAATATTGAGTTATTACAAAAAAACTTCTCTAGATATAGCCAACATACTGGTATGCCCACACACACCACCACACGTCTGGAGTGTAAAAATCTGCAAACAGTATAGACACCAGGCAGAGAGAGAGAGAGAGAGAGAGAGAGAGAGAGAGAGAGAGAGAGAGAGAGAGAGAGAGAGAGAGAGAGAGAGAGAGAGAGAGAGAGAGAGAGAGAGAGAGAGAGAGAGAGAGAGAGAGAGAGAAATCATCATTCCCAAACTACTTTTTTGGATTCCGAGAACGTCAAAACGGATATTTGACGTTCAGTTAACACTGATTTTTTAGGACACATCACACAACTTTCTTCATATTATTTAAATATGACAAAGTAAAAATTACGATTTACTCACCCCTCCCCCTCCCCAATCTTTCTGTCCCTTAGGGTGCGAGTAATTTGTAGTAACTCTACTTGAAGGATATCTTTATTGTGGCAATCCCTAGGAACCTAACTGAATCTACACATTTTTTTTTCATGTAGGCTTGGGTGAAATTCTACACTTTTATCTTTCCTATCAGTCCTCTCTTGATTAACTTTTGCTCTGTCGTAACCCTGACTTTATTAGCGTATTCGGGGCGTAGGGATCTTTATTTTATCTTCTTCTTTTACAAGGCGATAATGAACGATAGTTTATCGCCTTTAAACAAAAAGGAAAACCAAGAAACTGTAATTTATTTAAATGTAAACGTCAAATATTATAAAAAAACCGTTTAAATAATAGTCAATAAACATTTTGGTGGTGTACACCGGTTACATGTTTCTCGTTACACAACGTCATCATCGGTTTGATGTAACATATAAACATTTACACATTATAAGCAAAATTATTTATAATATTAAATTTATTATTTCAGTATATATATAATTAAATTAAGACATGTTTAACTAGTAGAATAGGTTATGTTTACACATGAGGATAGACGTTTATTTGCTCAATTCTTTGTAGTATAGGCTAAATATTACATTAATATTATTGTTTGTTCGGACATTTGCCATCATTTGTGTATAAGAAACAATACACGACGTTTCGAGACTATAAATCAACTCCCGCTATTAATGTTTTAGTTTGTAAGTTATAAAAAAATTCCACCGGCCGTGGCACCTGACGAATTAGGAGACCCTCACACAAAAACACACACACACGCGCGCGCACGCACGCACACGCGCGCACACACACACACACAATCGCAGCTGGCCCGGCCGCCAGGTAGATGACTCATACACTGGGGCGTCCAGTAAGCAACTGCTGATTTGATCAAACACAAATTTTAACAAATTTAAATGGCATATTTGAAATCTTCGTTCAATTTTAAAGAAAAATGTCACCAAACACGACATGATTATGATAATATATGCATATTAATGAGTCCAAACAACATGCCGTATTGTTACAACAACAATTAAGGGACTAAGAGGTTTCTTTTAGAAAAAAAAACGCAAAGTTCTGTGATTTAAAACAAGTTAATTATTTATTAATAATATATCTGACAAATAATTAGAAAGAAAGTCTAGTATAATTAGAACAAATATTAAATTGTATATGTACATTATTTACATGACGCACTTAACACTCAGTGAAAATTTAGACGTTTTAAAATATAGACAATAAACGAACCAGAAATATTGTTTACTCTATTTATTTGTTAATTTACTGCATAAACTATTTACAAACAATTTCAGTGACAAATGCAATAATTATAATAGAACATAGATGCCATAGATAAACTTTTTTTAAACACGCTACAACAACAATAATCAGATAATAGTGATAAAGATATTTAAAAAAACAGAGACATAATAATAGTGATATTGATAAGAAACAGATGCAATAGTCTAAAAACGCAAATGGGACAATAAAAAATCAATGCATTAATAATTATTTGTCTTAAAAACTTTGTTATTTTATTTATCTTGTAAATATTTCATATTTATAACAGTTTTCACGAAATTTTGCCTCAAATGCCATCTTGAAACGGCTCAATTTTTAGTTCGGAATATGTGTACACTCTTTACAAATAATGTTATTTACATAGCTGATTAACTACTTGACAAATGTGTTATGTCACAATTAATTGTGGAATTAAAGGACACCTGTCGAAGGTATGTAGGAAAAAGGTTAAATAAGAATAAGAATAAATATGTATCTAGAAATAATTATAATTTTCATAAACACAACAAATACAGTCATTATAATAGTATGTATTATAATAGTATTATAGTCATTTCCTGGACGCCTCCAAACAATCGCACTAAATATACTCTCGCTAATGACTCACGGAAGTAAACAATTAATTACTGGTGACTACTTTTAAAATAAATTAAAATGCAAAAATTCTGTTGTTAAATGTAAATTAAAAATTACTAGTGTAAATCTGTTGTTCATAATTACTTGCAGCGCAAGTCAAAAACCTACGGTGAAAGAACATTTGTTTATTATTAAAAATCTAAACTTTTTATAATCACCAAGTCCTTATTTTAGTTATAAAATAAAAAATACCATTTACAGTGTCGTCAACAAAATTAATACTTACGTTTAAATACATATAATGTCATAATCATGTCGTGTTTGGTGTCATTTTCTTTTAAATCTAACAAACATTTCAAATATGCAATTTAAATTTGTTAAAAATTGTAATTTATCAAATCAGCAATGCTTAGGCCTACTGGACGCCCCAGTGTAAGAGTCATCTGCCTGGCTGAGCCGGTCAGACCAAAGCGCTCGTGAATGCTCGTGCGTGAGGAAGGGTCTCCTAATCCGTTAGGTGCCACGGCTGGTGGAATAGGGTATAGGCACTTGAAAACGGGAGTTGATTTATACTTTCGAAACGTCGTGTATTGTTTCTTATACACAAATGATGGCAATTGTCCGAACAAACAATAATATTAATACAAATATTCCATCATTAAGTAATAATTTAAAAAATATAACATGTTGACAGAAGTACTCAACTTTTTTTCACACAATCTCACACATATCTATTGAATTTACATAGACAAAATATAAACCATCTCCATGGTTAGGTTTGAAGCTCGAAAATTAGAGGCTCTAGTGCTGTATATAACGGTTCACTTCTGGTAACTTCAAGGACAGTAAGTATATTGTAGCGCATGTTACAACCCCTCGCACACTAGCGCATTCTGAACTAAACCTATAAAACTACTGCTATTCGACTTTTATATTGAAGTCAGAACATAGCATGTTATGTAGCAAATGTGGGAATATTTATGTCATGTCTGTAGCTTTTTAATTGGTATAAAAAAAAAGAAAATATGAACAAAGTATACGTCTTCCTCAAAATTGGTTCTAACTAATTCGACAAATTTTGCTCAAATGATGGCTTTAAAAACCACAAATTAAACATAATGGATATACCATCGCCAAATTCCGGCGCGTGTGTTGAACGAACGATCGCCATCTCTTTAACGAGAATATTTCCACAAAAATGTCTTGATACAGTTTTACGTTATGAGAAAATAAATAACACGCTGCATTTATAAAAAAAAAAAAATTATTTACATAATCCGATAAAATGTTTATAAAAATAAGATAGTGAATAAAAAGTTTTACTTAAAGAACTGAGGTAGAAATAGAACTGTTTTGAAAAATACAGAAAGGCAACAAAAAGAAGTAATCCGTGGTTGTTGAATATAATGGATGTTTTTTAAAGGCTCAACTCGTAACGTAAGCCGGAGTCTTTTCCATGTCTAAGCCGAGCCCCTGCTACTTTGTGAATATGCAACCAAGGTTGTTTGTAAGTTGTGCTTTCTACTAAAGTGACGGAGCGATGTTAAAATAAATAATTTCATACACATTACAAATTCCTAATAAATGTCCAGCTATCGCTACTGTCGTAACTCATAATAATTACTCATTTTAAAATAGAACCTTGTTTAGCACTTTAGAGTAGCGGGGCATTGTTACTAGGATCACATTCGTTTCGCTCGTTCGTTGGCAGCACAAGTAACGTATGTTTTGAGTACTTCTCGGACATAAAATAATCTCTTTCTTTCATAAAACTTCCACTCGCTTCGCTTCGATTTGACCACGCTGCCCTAATGTACTCGTAATGTCTCCAGTAATATTTACCATATACTTACTAAAAAATAATACTGTTTTAAAATCCAATTCCGAATCCAATTCACAAGTAGATAGTGGATGGGCGAGAGTACAATCATGTAGCCGGAAGTTCCTGTCACAGATGAATTCACTTGGTTCGAAATGTTTCCGTTTGGAGATGTCCTCCCCCCTTCCCTGCTACAAGTATCTATTTACTGTCTCTTTCTTTTTACACTTGGCTACGTTTTACTAGTGTACGGTAAGTATGGTTTATATTAAAAAGTAAACAAAGCACAAACCTTCTCAAAATCTTATGTAAAACCAAATATCAATCAAGATAAAAAATGCGGTTTATAATATCAAAACTAAAAATTAGATTTTGATACAACTTAGGCTAAATGGGCTTAAATAACTGCCAGGGTCATCAATAATACCGGTTCCTAAGTTCGATCGTAAGCTTTCGAATATTTACGAAATATAATTTCGTTCAAATTTAGGTAAACATAAGATTTAACCCCACCAATATGACAAATAGCTAAGAGAATGAAATTTTTATTTTTGTTTGATTTGTAAAATAAATCCATCAAGATTCAATTTCTTAATTTACAAATTACTCAGGTTTCTTTCTCCTGGTGTGAGTCGTAAAGCTTGGTTTGAGTCGTAAAGCTTCACGTTTCAACAAAATTTAATCAAAATCCCTTCAAACAATAGATATTTCAATTTTTATCATGGCTCAAAATGATTTCTCTTCTAAGCGCAAAATCAATAATTTCTGGACAAGCATTTTGGGAGAGGTAAACGTTTATTCGTTTTTTGGGTTCTCAAAGGCAACAAAAAAACCGTTTTAGTCGATGTTGAGAAAAGTGTAATTTTTTTGTCGCATTTCAGCAATAAAATTTTAAGTTATTCAGTGATGTAAATGAAAGAGTCAAGCATGTGTTAAATCTACACAACTTAGAGTCGGTAGGGATATAGGGACAGTTAGTCCGAAGTCATTTAAGTAGCTTAGCGCTAACATATTAATTAATTCGTCAAATAAACGCACATTATTTTAGTAATCAGAAATTTAATTTGTTGCTCCACACATAATATTTACAAAAAATAAATTTATAAATTCGATATTTTTTGCCCGTGAACTAACCCATGGGATTTTTTTTTGTTTGTTACTGCTAGATTTTTCCTATTTGTGGGACAAAGATTATAAATGCAAAGTTTGAAATATATAGTCTTTAAAGATTTATCGTCTTGTCTGTGTAGATTGGTTGCGACTTACAGACATGCGCGTGAAATTATAAGTGTCTTGGGTTTTACCTGGGAAACTCTAATAAAGAGAAATCAATTAATATACAATCCATCTATTAGTGGCTATTGAAGTGATTGTCTCACATCTCACAAAAACTGCTTTTAAAACTTATACGCTATGAATTTCTCATTGTGTGGTTAAATTAAGTTGTATTCGTCATAGATAAAAACTATAATATATGATGTCTCACTGTAATTAAATTTCAAATTCAAAATAGTTTTTTCCAGATTCATAGGTACGCCTTCTTCAAGTTAGAGATGATATCTGACACTTTAAATTTGTCATAGCGTCAACATAATTAATTTCTTCGTCAAATACGTATTCTTAACAGAATAACTTTTAGTTTTATTTGATAGGCCTACCCTATACATAATATTTCAAAAAATAAAAATTTTCAACTCGATATTTTTTGCATCCCACATGTGAGACAATACAAAAAATATAAATGCAAAGTTTGAAATATATAGAATTTGTCGTCTTTTCTTTGTAGATTGGTTGGGAGTTACAGACACGCGTGTGAAATTATAAGGATCCTTGGTTTTACCTACGGACCCTAAGAAAACGTTGTCCACCTGTTTAAGGCTGTAGGCCACCTGAAGGATATTCAACATGACATTATTAGAAAAAAAATTGAACAGACGTCAAAAAGGAATTTTTGAAATAGGAACATATATATTTTAACTCATCACATAATATGAAAATGAGAAAGTAAAATTTATTTCTTTAATAATTTTTGCACAAGATTTAATCAAATAATTTCCCGAAATACGTATACTGTTAAACGAATCTTTGTGGTCAATTGTTTAAATTAAAGATACCTCAAGCGTGAAGAGTCATTAACTGACTGCGTCCCTTGAAAATTATTTTGAAAATTTAATTAAAAAGTTACAATCTTACGATTAGCGGGTAAACGTTATGCTAATGGATTCCAACGTAGCTGATATTAAACAGAATTAATTTCGAGAAATAATTCAATGTTGTTAGAGTAAAACTCTTTTCTGAAATTAAAATGAGGTTATTGATTGCTTGTTGGTGAGAGAAGAAAGGTCTTCATTTAAAACGAATTATTTGACATTTCGTCTCTGTGTGTTGTTACGCAGTTATAGCCAAACGTGTCTACCGATGGTTATGAAATTTAAGTGTAAGGAGTTTTTTAATATGTCTGGATGAACACATAAAAGGATTTTTTTTTCTGTTCAAAAAGCGGTCACTCAAAACATGTACGCAATGCTTCAAAGCGTGGAGGTTAGGTTAGGTTAGGTTAGGTTATGTTATGTCACTCAAAACAGGTACGCAATGCTTCAAAGTGTGGAGGATAGGTTAGGTTAGGATAGGTTAGGTTAGGTTATGTCACTCAAAACAGGTACGTAATGCTTCAAAGCGTGGAGGAAGGTCTAGGAATAAAGCTGTTCCGATGTTGCAAATGTAATAGTATGAACGAGCGGTCAAATAAAGAGCATAACGAGCAGTCAAATAAAGAAAAAATACAAATTAAAATTAAATTTTTTTTCACAAGAAGTTTTTATTACCGGATAAAAAAAATTACAAATATCCTCAGTCACTACTTTTTTCTTTTTTCCCCTTGTTTAAGGCGAAAAATTTAAATCATAGCCTTTAAAAAAAAAATAAGAAAAGAAGATAAAATCAAGATCTTCATTAATTTGAATAAATTCAATTATTCAGAATTTCAATAGGGTTATATATGAACACATTACAGTCCTATCTTGATATTTATTGTGGCCGCTATCGTACCTACGTACAGACAACTGAAGGTTGTGTCTTAAGTTAAGGTGTGTCCTTAACTTGTTAGTGTTCCTGACGCTATAAGCCGTGACAATCAGTCAACAATCTGAGGCCGAAACTTTTTGGTCTTACCAAACTTACTTTATAACCTACTAGATAAGTTACTTGTGATATAGAAAGTTGTACAGATTAAAACTGTCGTGTTTCTAACTTCAGCATCCTTCCGCTTCACTCTGTCTTTTGTAGGTGTCAGAAGTTTATGTTTAAATAGAAATTTGTTTAGTACAAGTTTTAAGCAGTTTAGATATTATTTATTGCACCCTGAATATAAAGAAAGTATTTTTTTTTAAATTAAATTTTTCTTGTTCTTGTTGTCAGTCAACCCCAGTCTTTACAAATTTATTGTCAAAAATATAATTTTTAAACCCTAGCCTTCCAAGATAATATTCTTATAGTTACGAGTTCTGGCAGGGCCTGTTACCCCCGAGATATTGACACGAGCGAATCGAGCATGGACTTTTAATATATTCACCTCTAAGGGACGTCAAGAAAGTACTGAACCCAATTTGGAGCAACTTTTTAAAACAAACTTACCCTACTGGATAGGATCCCTTGATCTACAAACAAGGCCCAAAAAACCAACTATTGGTAATTCCATTGAGGATCTGCGCGTATTACATTTTATGATAGGGTTGGGTAAGTACCATGATGATTACATCCACCTCTCATTAGTTTATTGTCGTTGGGTGTGTGAGAAAGTTAGTGCAATATATTTGGAGTACTTATTTTATTTCTATAGTCACACTCTTTATCTTATTACGATATTTCTATGCTTGTGTCGAGCTAAATCACATTTCCTCAATCATTCTAGACAAGGCAAGAATTGTCATCTGCTAATTATATATGTGTTGGACTGTTATACCATTATAATACCTAATCACATTGCGTGGGCTTCATGCCGTTCTATTCTTGGTTATGACATTATCTATTACAACAGCTTCCATATCGGAGTTCTTGAAACCTGTTTTTAAACCAGGAAACTGCAGGTGGTCGAGAAGAACCAAAACAGTTTGACTTTGATGACATTCGGATGTATTCGAAATCAACTTAACGGCACAAAGATAGAACTAATCGAGTGTATCCAATAAGGAAATGTTTGTGATACGCTGAACTGACGGGATGCGAATTTATTTTAATTTGTAGATCAATGACGACATCGATATTGGTATCGATATGTACAGTCTTTAAGTTACACGAAATCAGATATTATATACAAGCGCCAACCCTCATGGTCTCACTAGTAATGGCTTGGCAATCTCACATTCCTTCGTGTAGTATTGGGTTAGATCCCTCTCTTTCATCTTTCATATCTCTTGACCAAATCTTTTATTCCACCCTGACATTATTAGAGTATTTGAAGGATAGGGGATCTATATTTTATGCTCTTTTCTTCCATTTTGTACTCAGTGTCCCACGAAGAAAAGGAGAAATTTTCAGGACGTATTCTACTGATGAAAATAAAGAAAAAAGTTCATATGAACATATCTCCTAAAATCATTAGGCTACTATTTTTCTGCTTTTAACAAAAAAAATCATATTTTTTGAACAATAAATGATAGAGTTGAAATTTTGAAGGCTACTTAGTACGATAAAGGCCCTAATTTAAGAAAAAATATGAAATGATTCCTTTTCTCATTTCAAAATGGCGGCCATTTAAAATGTTTAAATAGAATATCTTGAAAACCGTTAATTTTGCAAATAATGTACATTTCGTGGTTCATGGTATAGTTAAGAATTCCTGTACCAAATCTTCCACATGTCCGGTCTTTCTTAAGGATTAAAGTAAAAAAACCTCCCGAGCATCATTGACGAAAAACAAAAACAAAAATATTCGACTTTTCCGATAGCGTCATGGTCGGAAGAGAACAAGAGTTGGTCAAGTGGGACCTTATATGAAAGATGAAAATGGGGGATCTAAACAAAGAATAGATGAAAAAAATTATAGATCCAGCTAGAAACCTTGGATTGTCACATCTGTACTTACTCGTAGGTGAGCTCATGAGGGGTAAAATTATATTAAATGGGAGGCAATTTGAAATTTTAAAATTGTAGAAATTCCATTTGTGCCAATTTGAAAATCATTGGTAAACTTTCAATCGCTAAAGCAGTAACACAGATAGAGGACATGGAACCAAAATTTGTTTTTTTGATTCAATAGGATAATCCTTCAAAAAACTTCGATTTTTTTTAATCCATCACAATTTTCTCTTTACGACAAACATGTAATAAAGTAAAATAATCAATATTTCAGGTTTTTAGACTAAGCTTTAAAAGTTAAACCTAAGTTTTAAACAATTCTTCTGTCAATAGCACAAGTCAAACCTACTACTTTGCATACGGCAATACAGAAATCGTTTAATTCAACCCCAGCTCTTCTAGAGTGTACTTGGCATAAAGGAGACATGCATAGAAATGAAATATTACTCTAGAGTACATGGACAGAAACAACCAGCTGAATTTAAACATTTTAAAAATAAATAGTTTTTTGTTTATTTGTGATAGAGTTCTTATTACCACTCTTAAAGAATAATTTCTATTTTACAATTTCTCCTGAGCTGTAATGTAACTTTATTTGCTGTTTGATGTATGCTTTTGGTTATTAAACTTTACATTCTACCAATATTTTGACACTTAACACATTTAACAGATTTAGAAATAACTCCCAAAGAGGTATTTAATTACTAATTTTCAAAAAAATCGTTGCTATAGTTTCTGAGAAATCAGCGAAACAAAATAAGCTTTATCGTAGTATTAAGCCTGCTATAAAGCTTCATTAGGTAAAGTGTGGTTAGCAAATCGATTACCCGTCGCAGTAATTCTAATCTTCGCAATCAAATCCTAGCAATCAAATCGCAATCAATTCGTAACAATCCTAGCTTCGAACATAAAGTGACGATATATTAACACATTAACCATTGAGTCCCAACAGGGATTGCACCAGGAATATCTCAGCTCCCGCTGTTAGACCAATGGGGATTAAGAAATCAACGAAACGATGAATAAAACAAAGAAGTGCAACGCGTTACTGTTGCTTGGGTTCAAACTAAATAAAATAATACCAGGACTGAGGTAACCCAAGATATGGTTAACTACTGAAAACCTGCTCTCCCATTCTCTTTGAGGTCTTATTTACCCTTAAACCAATAACCACTCTAGATAACCAGTTCTTAATGATTTAATAAACTAATTTGGTGAGGACATATACATTCTACAACAATGAATTAGCGGAAGGATGATTATGGAAAATGCATCATAAATATGAACGGCGGAATGAAAACGGAAAATGCATCGTAAAAATAACTGGCGAGATGAAAACGGAAAATGGATCATAAAATTAAGTGGTGAGATGAAAACGGAAAATGCATCATAAAAATGAGATGCAGGATGAAAACGGAAAATGCATCATAAAATTAAGTGGAGGGATAAAAATGAAAAATGCAACATAAAAATGAGTGGCGGGATGAAAAGGGAAAATGCATCATGAAAATAAGTGTCGGGATGAAAATGGAAAATTCATTATAAAAATGCGTGGCAGGATGAAAATGCGCCATAAAAATGAGTGACGGGGTGAAAAAGGAAAACGCGTGTAAAAACCGAGTAGTAGGATGATAAAGGAAAAAGGAAAGCGCACAATAAAAATAGAGGGCGGAATGAAAACGGAAAATGCATCATAATAATGATTGCCGGGATGAAAATGGACAACACTCCATACATATTAGTGACGAGATGATAATGGAAAACGCATTATTAAAATTATGATTGTAGGATAACGGAAAAGAACCGGAATTCACAATAATTCTGGATACAGTCAGGAAAGCAGCACTGTCGACCTAATTACTAATCTAACCAACAAATGTCACGCTTTATCACTTAATTGATAAAGAATTTTGATCAACAGTAAGCGAATATTCCCAGCTCAGCCTCAACGAGTTTGTAAAACAAACTAGCTTGCAGTCTGTAAATTCAATAGATGTCGAAGACAGGAGATATGTAGGCCTATACTGTGTAGACTTAAATAATTGTTAAAACTCCAACTTACATTTGGTCTTGACTATTTGAACGTCCACCGGTTCCTCTGTGCCTGGAATCTCTCCGACAACTTTCCACACGATCCTCTTGCTAGTCATCACAACACTGAAATTACAAACTTAATTAATGCTTGCGAAGTCATTTATTTATCAATGAATATTTTTGTATTGCGAAAACATTATTTGCAAAATTAAGAAACATAATTCATTAAAATCTTTTGTAACAAAACAAATAATTTAAGATTTACTGTTGAGGTTTTCAATAGAAAAGGGTAAAAAAAAGGATGTTTGCTACCAGTTCATATGCTCCTCCTTGTGTTATCTCTCATATCTTATCATATTATATTTAACTTTTGTCAATTTTTTTATTTTTTGACGAGAATAAATTATTAAAATTCGGACCAGTATAGTCTATGGAGTAAAAAAATCTTAAAACAGTAGACTATACACTAGAGCGATACAATACATATCTTAACGTATTTAATCTTATAAGATAGGTATCTCTAGTGCACGTTTAAACATGTGTACTCCAGTATTAGACGACACAGTCGGCTTATCTCTTCGCTTTGTATCGTACGATATTTAGAAAGTGACAAAAGTAATGCTGAAGTTTTCGAGTCTTAATTTTTGTCATTAATATCCTTTTTTAAGGAATTATAAACTGAAAGACAACCATAAACCTGAAGTAATGGTTTTGGTCTGAAAGACCATTGCAGCTGAATTCAAAAGACACAACTGAAAAAGCATGTTTTTCAAGGGAAGTATAAATGGACAGGTTTCATCTGAGCTGTGACCAGCGCGTGGAGGGGAGGTAAAGTTTGTAGTTCGAGGCCGCATGGGGACTGAGGCATTGTAGGGGAAACAGTCAGCGCTGGCTACTGTCCCCGATCCAGCGGTCTTGCAGACATCGTTGTTAGTACCAACAACCGACACAGACTGAGGCGGCCGCTTCCCCCACCACCTTACTGATGCCTAGACCCACTGCGCACCCAAACTCCACAGCTCAGATGAAACCTGTCCATTTATAGTCACGAGTTGCGATAAAAGAATGGAAGTTTTCAAGCCCCATCTTATAAAATTATTTTCCTGTTAAGACAGTTCACTACTACTGTGGAACTGTGTAGCACATTCACTAAATTATACGACTGTATCTGATTATTTCTTTCCTGTTTTTCAAATACTAAAACGTCATCTTCACTGGAAAAGCTCTGAACTGACTTTAAAAAAATCTCCTCCCAACAGATCGTATCGCTTTGGTGTGCAGTTTAGATAAAAGTCACGCATATCGTAATAAGACATGACGTTCTAACCTATATCGTATTGAGCTGGTTCGGGCTGATATTAAAGGAGAAACGATTCTTACACTATTTCTCAAGCGGAAACGTTATGGAAAAAAAAAGTTTTAAACATGGGTCCTAAAGGTTGGGTAAGAAAGTGTCGTCATGTTGAAAAACTTGAAGACGAGTACCTAGCTCATGAACCAGCTATAGACAATATAGTCGAATCATTTCTATAAACATTGACAGTGAATCAGATTCTAAAAGTTTAGATGATCCTGATGAAGGCTTGAGTGGAATTGTCGAGCTGGAATAACAGAATCCAGAGGAATGGACAACCGAGTAAATAAAAGTAATAAAGTGAGGTGCTTCAATGAAATATTGATATAAATTTCATTAAAATTACGATCTTACACATTACAGTAAAATGAAAAGTCGATTGTGCCAGAAATGGTCGCGAACACTGGAGTGAATCGCCACGGTTTATGTTTTCATAGTGAATAGTACAATTAATTGTGGCCGCGCGCAAATGCTACTAACGTCAACTATATAGATGTAACCTTTAAAAGAAACATCGATGTTATTTGTTTCTTACTACTAATATTATTGACCTTAGATAAATACGATAATACTTCACTTCCAACCACCAAGATTTTAGTAATTCACATCTTTCTTTCTTTAATAACACAGATGGATTCTACGGCCTTACGCTTGTATCCTTGAAAATAATCAAACAATTATTTTTACCAATCTCACTGTTCAATTCTTTACTTATGAATTAATTTGTACAGCAAAATGTTCTCGCTTTCATAGACGATTTGTAGACGACATTTAAAATGTTTAAAAAATAGTTTAGTTTATAATTGATTTAAGACCAATTTTATAAAATAATCGGAGGATGTGTTTGATATACGGATGTATATCGTCCCTACAATCCAAATGGCTGAACCGGTTTTCAAGTTGATTTCACTAATCTTTGGGTGGTCGCGTTGTGCACCAATATTTGTTTTTAAACAGTGAAAAAAGTCTAAAATTTATCGAAAATTTCAAAAAGAGTTGTGATGTTTTCTCCAATTAGAAATATACGAAGAAAGGGGAAATCTGTGCAGGGCAAATTGTACGAACTTTCTCTCACACCCATCCAACCAAACAAAACTATTTGTTGCCAAAAATGCCAGTTCGGTAGTGCCAGTAAAAAGTAAAAATCAACCTGTGGATGCCATCTTTGATTTTGTATATTACTTTTAAACCTCACTTGTGTCATAACCTCGTTTTAAGGATACAATTTAAAAAATGGAATCAATTTTAAATGACTGCGTTCACGGTTCGTATCCAATTTTTTGAAATTACTTATTAACAGTAATTTTGTATTATTTGCAATTTTTCCATTGATATTCACATTTAAATTTAAAATGAAATCTATAGGGTCGATTTGACAAATTATAACTTTTATAAGAGCTCCATCGCCGATGTTTTTGTTTCTGTTGATAACTAACGAACAGGGATTATTTAGAAAAATGGCAACCGATCGTTGCAGCTGATTTTCAGAAAATTAAATTTTTGTGTTTGTGTCTCACAAGCTCCCACAAATTTTGAGTTATTTCTTTAAACTCTCAAGATATAATCAAAATATGCCCACATACCAAATTTGATTGAAATCAGCTGTACAACACGCCACAGACAATATAAAATGTTAGCTAGTCATTATTCCCAAAACCACTCAGAAAACCTCAAAATGGATATTTCTGTTGTAAAATTCGACACAAATACGTCCGTATATGTGATAGATTAAAATTCATTTTTATTTGTATATACAGGGTGTTACAGAAGTACATAATTCACATATGTATTCATTCAACCAAAATAATGAAAAAAGATCATACAAACAAGAACCCGGAAATGCTTTGTTATCCGTCTATCGGCCATTTTGTGTTTTTTTCGAAAAATATTGATACTTCGAGTGGAAGTTTGGTTAGATATTTTGTACGTTACATTTTACCAGTATACCAAAAATCAAAACTTTATCTTTATAATTGTCAAAATGGCATCCATTTGATATTTTTATTATTAAATATCTCTAAAACCATTAACTTCAAAAAAACTGCTGCCATTTTGAAAATATATAAGATAATTTTTGTTTTTGTACAATTGATAACAGTTACTTAACCAATGTGTCTACCAAATTTGAACTCTATACGTTACATATTGCCAAAGTTACAATGTTTTAAGAAAAAATACAAACTGGCAGACTGTATTCAATCGAAGCGTTTCCGTGTCTATATTTATGAACATTTTAAATGATTTTGGTTCAAGGAATACAGTTGTAAAGTTCAAGGTGTCTCGAAAAAGGTGAACGGACTATTCATCTTCGGATTACATACATCAAAACGAACAAAAAATTTCAATAACATATAGTCGAATTCTACTTCATTATCCGTCTATCCGCCATTTTATTCTTTTACAAAAAACATTATAACTCCAGACATAGATGAAATATTCAGTTTAGATTTGATATAAACATTTTTGTATGTTACGTTTTACAAGTGTACCAAACATCAAGACTTTATTTTTATAATTTTCAAAACGGCGGCAGTTTATCCATCGAAAATCTTCAAAACCGTAATTTTAAATAAAATTTTTAAATGCCGCCATTTTAAAAATTATAAAAATAAATTCTTTGCGGTGGTACACTTGAAAACGTAGTCTAACATACAAAATGCTTATATCAAATCTGAACTCAATATCTCATCTATTTCTGGAGTTATATTTTTTTATGGACGGATAATGAAGCGTAATTGAACTATATTTTGACATTTTTTGTTCGTTTTGATGTATACAATACGAAAACTCACATTTCCATGACTATAAGCACATTTTAAGCACTTATTTTCTCAATTTAATTAATGACGATTAGATAATATAGCTTCATAAATAATTCTTGATTTACAATATTTTCTAGTTAGAAATGAAATCACTAACCTGGTAGAACTATTGACGGCATAAAGAGAACGATTTGGCAACCTTCGCGGTTTAACGCGATTCCTTTACAGTGCCGTTAAAGCAAACAAATTTCTTTTCTGCATGAATAATTGCCGAGTCTTTGACATTAGCAGCTGCGTTGTCGGCGATTACGTCTAAAATATATTTTTAAAACAGTTAGTAAGCTCTCTAAACTGTACTTTGGATAATTTCGTTAACCCGACAAATAGGTTAATAATGGTCAATACACGGGTTATTTGCAAAATTCAAAATGGAGTTTCGATGATAGATTTTAAACTGTAAATCCTACAACGTTCAAAGCTGTGTAGTTTTAAATCTGCATTAGATAATAACCTAATGTGTTAAACAAACCTGGGATAAAAACAAAATTGTTAAATAATTCATAAAAAAAACCAGAATAAAAAAATCTAGAATAAAAAATCTAGGAACCAGAATTTGAGTTCAATTTAGTAAAGAAGATAAGTTTGATTATTCTTGGATGATTATGGTTGAAATAAATGTTGCAAAAAACATTGCACAAACTTTCTCATTCACCCATCGCCAAAACCAAAATAAAAAAAAACAACCGTAAAACTATGTCGTTCTGTAGTTTTCACTGTAAATGTGAACAAAATTATGGAGAATCTTCACATTTGATTAAAATTTGAAAGAAATCTGTAGTAATTTTAAGAAATTAGATCTTTTATAGCAGCCACCTCAATACTGATTTTTTGTTTTTTACGAACCGATGTTTTTGGACAGATGGCGACTAATACGCTTTTTGTTTGGATTCTAGAGACTAAATTTGGTAAAATTTCATCAAAATCTTTAGAGTGAATTTTGAGAAAATCGTAATTAAGGGTTTTTTTTATTGGCAGTTAACCCAAATTTTTAGTTACTGAAAAAATGGTCTCGATACTGCCAAAATTGCCCATAAACGAATTTTGATTAAAATCGGTCCACACGTATAGGCTGTAGAGTACCTCACACACGACGGTGACAGTTAAACATCATTAAAAAAACCATTTTTTCGACATAAGGAACACTTTCTCTACAAATGACATAATAATAATTGAAATAGTCCGTCTTCTCGTACACAGCCAAAATACAGTTTTCTTGTAAAAGTATTGTTGGTATAAGAAACGTCGATATTTCATAAAAATCATTCGAAGCCATTTTGGAAATTCGTAATTTTGTGTCTTTCAAACGGTTATACAATTTACAAAAAAGGTAGCTGTTTTTCGTAGATTTTTTCAAATCTAAACGCCTTGTTTCGTTCAGCTTGACGATCTGTATACAGTAAAACAACCAACTGCATACCAACAGTGAACTAACTGACACATACAACAGCTGATATTTATATTTGATAATAATTCTTTCTAGAATAGCTTGTCACTTGTAAATCATACAACCTACTGTATGAATCTCCATACGATAGGTGTTTAAATCTCCATTAAATAATTAATAAACTCCATTAATCTCTACAAAATTAATAAAGTCTAAACTAAAAACACACATAAATAGCTTTGTTAAAAACGTAACCTCAAAGTTAGAATAAAATCAGCAAGTAGTTTAAATTTTAATTCCATTTGTGTCAAAATTGACAAGTTAATTAGTTTTTCTACGCCTTGAATATTCTATGAAACAAATATTAAAGAATTCAAAATGACGACATTTAAAACTTCTTTTTGATATTTTCGTTTTAAAGTCATATTGTTCATATTATTGATATAGTTTAATCTGACATTTCATAATATTTGTTTATACTCACGACGTTTGAAAAGTATGTATCAACTGATGAATCTATAATATGAGAAATGTAAAAACATAACCTAGAACCCTACTACACAACACAAGAAATAGCAAACTCCATGAGAAATCGAGAACATCCACTACTGTACTAATTAAAGAGAAATGTATGCCAACGGTGTAGTTACATAACGGTTTATCATGATGAACAACTTTTTTTTTCCCTTTTCATAAATTTAGCGTATATCTTTGTGATCAATTCTTGTAGAGTTTTAACCGAAAAAAAAACCAGCCTTATTAAAGGTAGAAAAATTGTTATTTAAAAAATTCAAAGTTATCACTAGATAAAGGAAATGTGATTTATATTCTCTAAACGTAGTGTATTCTTTTCAATAGTTCATTCTTATTTATCTTACATATATGTCTATAATAATTCATTTTTTTTCACCAATATAACTTACCGAGGAGTCGGCACAAACTTTCTCACATGTTTTATTTGCAGATGTTTTCAATAAAAATAGCAACTATCAAGAAAATTAGAGAATATAATAGATAGTCCTACATCAATGGTGACAATATGGCATCATTGCAGAGCGGGAGGGGAAGAGGTATTACCTGATCTTCAGGTGACTCTTTTCATGTCACTAATAGCAATATTAGAAGTATCTGTCTGGATGTCAACTGTGTGTCTATAACTAAAATAAAAAACAGAAACTATACCCAATTTCGAACTTAAAAGTATAATACTGAAATTGAATATCTGGAATCTAAAAAGTAATAAATCAAAAACTGGGATTCATAGTGTACAAATATACTAAACAGAAAAAAATAAAATCGTTTTAGCTCGAAGGGCTGTAGATATGACAATTGTAAAATTCGTCCGTTTTTGCACGTTCCTTTTTAAGAATTTGAATTTAGTACTTCTGAAACAAGTGGTTTTTAATTTGATCAACTATTCAATGTATACAGTGTTAAATCGAGGGGGGAGTGTTTTAATCATAAAGTTAACTATGAATTATTCACATTGTTGGTATAGTTTATTTGAACATATGTCATAATTTCAATATAGGAAAATAAATACACGACGTTTCGAGAATTAGGAACAACTTTCGTTATCATTTGATAAACCTTGATTATGAAAAGAGCCAACGTTCTTTCTTAGATTACTAATTTTAGTTTCTAAATATTCTGTATTTGATTTTTTTTTCCTTATTGATTAAAGACGAAAAACCTCTCGGTCATCATCCCCATATAATAAAGGAAGAAAAGAATATAAAGTAAAGGACCCCTAGCTCTAGAACTCTTAAATCGCGTCAGGGTGGGAAGAGAACGAGAGTTGGTCAAGGATCTAACCTGAAGAAAGATATAGATCCAGCTAGGGTCCCTTAGGATTTCTGGGACCTGTATTCACTATAGTGAAGGTGAGGGCTTCTTTTGATTTTATATTCATCATAAGCACACTGAAAGCGGAGAATAAATACAACGTCATTCATTGCGGATTCTTTTGGTCACAATTTTGAAATTAAAGAAAACGCTGTCAAAATGTTTGTTTTTATATTGCTTTTTGAATTTGTAATTTTTTTCTCCAATAAGAAAATTCGCTTCTCACAGTAGCGCTTAATAATTGCGATCTGACATTTTTAATAAGTACTTGATGGATTTAGCAAACGTATATTAAATTTCTATTCCCAATGTAAATAACCTATAAATTTGTCAATTATCGAAAAATATGTTTTCTCCATCCAATGCGTAATTTCCATATCTATAATGTTATTTGAATATTCTAGTCGTTTTGTTTAGGCAGCATTCCTTTCTAGGAAACATAATTAATGACTTTTATTACAGTTTTATTGTCCATTAATCATTATGATAACTATAAAATGTTGGTTATTACTAGACAAGGCATGTTAAAGGGTGATGGCCTCAGGCTTCTTTCTCATGTTAGATATTTCGCAAACCATTGTATTATTATGGGTGTAGTTTTTTCAGACATTTGTCATCATTTGTGTTTATAAACACAGGACGTTTCGACTGTGTGGATCAACTCCCGTTATCAAATTATTACACGTCGCTTTGTGAATAATAATAATAATATATTTAACCTCATTTTGTGTACAAATAGCAGCAACGCTGTAGTAAACATCTGAGGTCATAGATACAATGCAAAGAAATGAACATATAACAATACAAATAACATACAAAGGCTGTATAAACTATTTACAATTGTAGGTACTTCTCTACTGAATACATTGTCTGCTAAGGAAGGTAAGATTTTAGTTTATTTTTAAATTTGTCAATACAAAGCACTTCCTTAGATTATCCGGCAACCTGTTGTACAATTTGTAGACCACAGTAACGCACCCCACTCTCAACACCTTTAATCTGTGGAATGGATATTGAAGAGTTCCCTGTCTCTTGTAATATCCATGACAGTTCTGACTGACACCAATATAATTACTTTTTAAAAATAGCAAAACATTCAAAATATAAACAGGGAAGAATTAAAAGTTAATTTTTTTAAATGAATTTGTACAAGATTGCCAACGTTGTAAATTGCATTCTTATAATTTTCTTTTGAATACAACACTTTTTTCCAAACTCTACAGAATTTCCCTAAAGGACAACCTATATCTGAAGTGAGAGTACACATATACAAAATACACGGTTTTAATTGTAGCCGGACTGGTAGTATATGAAATAGTAGCCTACGGGATACAAACAAGCTGAATTAAGTTTTATTGAAAGAATGGTAAAGTGTGATTTTATGTTTTTATCAATTACCACTCCCAGAAATTTTGACAAGTTTGTACTTGATCCTAAGTGATGAATTGAAATTTTGTTTTCTATCCGTTTACAATGGAATTGAGTTTTATTGAAAGAATGGTAAAGTGTGATTTTATGTTTTTATCAATTACCACTCCCAGAAATTTTGACAAGTTTGTACTTGATCCTAAGTGATGAATCGAAATTTTGTTTTCTATCCGTTTACAATGGAATTGAATTTTACTTTTAGATCATTTGCTAAGAACAAATTTTCTGTCATAATTAATGTTGAAGCGACAGGTTCTTCAAGGTCAACAACATTCTTCCCAAAAACTGTTAAAGTGGTGTAATCAACAAACAATACAATTCTTGCTTCCCGATTATTGTAAAGTAGGTCATTTAGATAGACCGAAAACAGTAAAGAATCCAATATTGATCCCTGGGGACTCCTGGAGGATTGATTTCATAAAAAAACAGTGCTATCTCCACGAGTTTGTTTTCACTACTCATTGTTAAGTAAGACAGGAACCAATCATTTTCATTTCCGTGAATACCGTAATAATCAAGTTTATGGAGGAGAACTCTATGATCAACACAATAAAAAACCTTTAAGAGGTCACACATAAGAGATGTTACACATAAGAGATGTCACACATAAGAGAGGTCACACATAAGAGATGTTACACGTATTTTTCTATCTAACGAGCAAGTTATTGATTCTAATATGACAGATTCTGTAGAGAGGCCTTTCCGAAATCCAAATTGTCTCTAAATTTATCAAAACACTTCAGAATCTGCTCAGTATTATTCTTTCAAACAAAGACAAAACCGGTATTGGTGCTACTGGACGATAATTTGTAATCTGCCTATTTACCTTTTTTGAAAATGAACTTTATAGGAGACTATTTAACTTTATTTTTTTTATTTTTTTTTGAAAATGAACATATTTAAAATACTGATTAATAAGAAAAAGCAATAGTTTTGAAATAATATGAGAAGACGCTTTTAAAACCTTGCTGGAATAACATACTAACACACAGGGTTTCTTTAATCCAAAGAATACTTTATATACTTCTATCACATTTGTCGGATTTATAAATCAACACCCGTATTAAACTGACAACATTGAAAATATGAAAAGTGCCAACATCGTCTAGTAACGTGTTACAAACTAAACTAAAATAAAGAAAGGAACCTGGTTCGAAATAACTAAGACTATATACAAACGTGATCAAGATAAACACAAGTTAACAGACATATGCAACACGCAGAATAGTAAACACCAAGTTAACTGAGATCAATACACGGTTTAAAATTAAAAGGAATTGATTGTCAACGCTTTAGTAACCTAATGGTTTTACAGGTAGACAACCTTTTGTATACTTTCTCAACAGTTTAGAGAGAAACCTTCTAGTCAGCCCTTGTGGTGAATTATCTGGAAAAATCAGTCTTACTTAAGGTAGAGAAATTATAATTAAAGCCATAACGTCTTAAGTATACATGGAGTTGATTGATAAGTTTTATATATGATACTTTAATTTTATGTTTTGTTATTATAGACAAGACAAAATTGGTTTAATTTGCCACCATTTATCTACAAACAAAGACACGACGATTGTATACGTCAACTCTCGTTATCAAGTGATAAAACTGGAAAATAAAAAATTGAAAAACATCAACATAACCTAGTAACGACCGTTCCCTTAGCCGCGAGGAACGTATGGGCAAACTATAGAGACATTAGAAAAATATCTCTAAATATAAGAATTCATAAACACAAAAACAAGCCATTAGAAAATAAATCGAAAATATTTTAACATATTTGTTTCGAAAATAGTAACTTTAATTAGGAGCAAAACTTATAAAAAAATAATAAAAGCGTATTATACGAAGCTAACGGAAGATTTTTCTCACAACAAAAGTTGATTCATACGTTCGAAACGTCGCAGTATTTTTTAATACACACAAATGACGTCAAATGTTCTATATTAATAATTTGGAAAATTTACAATTATTCAGTAACT
The DNA here is from genome assembly GCA_963513935.1 of Aphrophora alni. Classification (NCBI taxonomy): domain Eukaryota; kingdom Metazoa; phylum Arthropoda; class Insecta; order Hemiptera; family Aphrophoridae; genus Aphrophora; species Aphrophora alni. The sequence goes on along the minus strand of OY740769.1, from coordinate 95,922,314 downwards.
TAAAAAAAAAATCAGTTCCACGTGAGTTACTCAAAAAATGTATGTAAGTGGGTTCGAATCCCATCCAGGACACAAGGTTTTTATTCTGTGCAGTTTGGTTCTATCTAACCTTTAGTACAGCGGAGGGAGGACCCATTATAAATAAAAACGGTGTTAGGCATCTGTACACAAGTTTTTTTTTGTTAAAGTTTATTTATTTTATTAACAAGTCAACGATCCCAAAGTACTTGTACCCACAATCTCAGAAGAGTACAATCCCACTTTCATTTACTCTGAATACTTAATAGCAATAAAAGACATTTTAATATTCAAATATTGATTAAAAAGTAAATATTTCTACGAGCTCTGTTAGCTTTGTGGATAAATGGGTTATTTCTCTGAACAATAGTACTACTTGAGATCTTGGATTCGTATCCCGCCCAAGACACAACTAGTGTACGAAAGCTTGTGCAATGTTTTTGCACAGTTTTTTTTAACAATGTCAACGATCCCAAAGTACGCGTACGCAATTTCAGAAGCGTACAGTCCCACTTTCTTTCAATCTGAATACATTTTGTAGACTCACGATAGTTATTAAAAACTTTACATCAACTATTCATTGTATACAAAGCAATAGCTAGAGGGAGCCACTTTCTCTGTTTGTATTGTTTGTTGTGACACTCTTTCTACATGGTAACCTTATAGTTTACATTTTTTAGTTCTATAAATGTGATAGAATTAATGGATATTTAAATAATCCACATTTAACAAACAAAAAATAATACAAACAAAAATAAATTCAAAACAAACCTAGCATTGAACAATCATAACAAGAAGCAGAAATAAAAACCTGGAGTAAAAAGTCATGCAAAAACCATATAGGCACAAAATGATATAATAATAAAAAATGCCATGTGAGGGACAGGAACAATCTGTTTATGGACAGCAATAATCGGATGACACAACACGCCGACAAGAATCCCTTCTCGTCTCCCTTGGTCAATTAAAAACACGACTTTTATTTGTTAAACCTGAAATTTGTAATTCTCCCACGTACATTTCGAACAATGATTTGTGATACATGATAAGAGTTAGTATCTGAAAAAGTGAAGCGTAACTTTTCTTATTCTAAACTGGCTGAAAATGAGCGTTAAAATAATGGTGATTTCAATGAATTTTTATAAGTCTAAAAGCGTGTTCTAAAACCATATAATTTAGGGTTCGTAGTCATATAGAGACCATTTTTGTAAGGTCCAAGTCTTTAAACAGCCTAGCGCCAACATAATTTTTCTTCATCAAATAAACATACATATTCGTAATCAGAATAACTTTAATTTTATTTGATACCCCAAACATAATCTATCCAATAATAAAGTTGTTCAACTCGATAGTTCTTGCCTCTTTAACTACCCCCAAGGTCTTTTTTTTGTTATCGTTATACTTTTCTTATGTGTAGGACAATACAAAGAATATAAATGCAAAATTTGAATATCAGGTTGCTACTTACACAGATAGACAGACGCGCATGAAATTATAAGGGTTTTACCTACGGACACACATCAATATACATCAATGAAAATGCAATCAATATAATGGCTATTAAATTGTTTGCCTCATCTCACAAAACGATCAATGAAAATGTAATCGATGTAATGGCTATTGAATTGTTTGTCTCACATCTCACAAAACTATCAATGAAAATGCAATCAATCTAATGGCTATTGAATTGTTTGCCTCACATCTCACAAAACGATCAATGAAAATGCAATCGATCTAATGGCTATTGAATCGTTTGCCTCACATCTCACAAAACAATCAATGAAAATGCAATCGATCTAATGGCTATTGAATTGTTTGCCTCACATCTCACAAAACTATCAATGAAAATGCAATCCATCTAATGGCTATTGAATTGTTTGCCTCACATCTCACAAAACAACCAATGAAAATGCAATCGATCTAATGGCTATTGAATCGTTTGCCTCACATCTCACAAAACTATCAATGAAAATGCAATCGATCTAATGGCTATTGAATTGTTTGCCTCACATCTCACAAAACTATCAATGAAAATGCAATCCATCTAATGGCTATTGAATTGTTTGCCTCACATCTCACAAAACAACCAATGAAAATGCAATCGATCTAATGGCTATTGAATCGTTTGCCTCACAATCTCACAAAACTATCAATGAAAATGCAATCCATATAATCATTTCTTTGCACGCCGCATCAACCGAATCTGAGTTTCTGTATGATCTGTGGCAAGGGTTTGTCTGACTGGACTCCAGTCATCTGGTTTGAATGTGTTATCCAGGTCACGCCCTTCACGCGGATACATAGCGTTCTGTTTTTTCATATTTATATTTTCGACAAGTTCATGAAAAGCTTGGTATATCATGAGAAAAACATTCCTGAATCCTTGTCCAACGCGATAGGGGTAATAACAGGAAGTAAGATGGATTTTAGTGAGTAAGAATCTCACATTATTGGGAAGATCGGATGTCTCCCTTTATCTTTTGAAGATTTTTAACTTCTCCTATGAAAAAAAAATTGATATCTCTTTTTGAAGATATTTTCACCTTCTCTAAGAAATTTAAAAAACAGAGATCTCTTTTTGAAGATTTTTCACCTTTTCTACGAAATTAAAAAAACAACAACAAAAACAGAGATATCTTTTTAAAGATTTTTCACCTTTTCTACGAAATTTAAAAAAACAAAAAACTGAGATCTCTATTCAAATTGCTATTTGGGAGCGTCCAAAATGATTTGACTATGTATGTCAAGAATTGTGAGTTACGTAAACCATTGGCTCTTTATACAAACTCTCTCTCACACACAGTAATAATAATAATAATACCAAAGTTATGTTTAAATAGGATATGTTTTAACAGCTTCATCCTCCAACACAAAGAACATTATTTGTTACTCAACCTATTTATTTAACTTTTGGCACGAGTAAGATCTTTGTTGTCGGCGACGAAATTTGGCAACGCTTCATCATTGTTGAATCAAAATCAAATATAGTTTCTCAGTTAGTTTAGAATTGATAATTTTCGATGTTGAATTGCAAAATCATAATTTGGTCAATCACAACAGAAACCTATAATAGGTATCGTGTACTTCTCCATGTTATGTTAGAGCAACCAACCATTGCATAGGTTTAATAAATAATAAACATCTTGAATGGAAATTTATTACAACAACACCAAATGGCAGAAACCCCAATTTTCAATAATAAACACTTTACTGGACACGTTTTAATGGCTAAGTCATTATCTTCAGTTGTTACCAAACCAGAACAAATAAAATACCGTCATCTTGAACAAATAAAGCGATTGTTGTAAACAAGTAAGTTTTCTTTCTTGGTGATTGAAATTTTAACACGTTTTGCTCATTTCAAGTGAAGTATTTGTTACACTTATATCGTATTATGTTTTATCTGTACTCCCCTCCCCTCCAGGTTCTCTTGGCATATTCATCAAGAACCTCGTAAAAAAACTTAGAATATGTGACGATGTCACAGGTAGGTACTGGAACAGCTAGGAGGAAATCAACCGGAAGTGCAGTATCCGGCAGCTGGATATGACTCGTGTAATGTCCTCTTGTTTTATTTACTTAATTTTATATGGTCAAATTTTCCAAATTTACAATGGGAAGAAGTTATGGATAATGGCGTTGGCGAGATTCTCAAGAAAGCCTGTGAGACAGTCGGACAGCTACCATATATGGATGAGTTGGAAATAGACCTACAGTCTTTGATCAAACACACCACCGTTATTGTTGTGTGCAGATAATTTATAATTAGATCGTAAAATCTCCAAATTAATTAATTTATTAACAGCTGGTTACCTGGAGTAGTGTTTGGTCAGACGGGGATAAGTGATATAACGACCTCACAAGGTATGGGTGGGCGTTTTCCTTCGTTAAGCCTATCATACCTAAAACTATGTTTCTCGGTATTAAGTGGTGATTCTCTCCCCCCCCCCAACCGTAAGTCACAGCAAATATGCTTGACAGTGATAATGAAAAAAAATCTGTTTATACATTAATTAAACATCTTCTACAATAATTACAACTGTAAACAATCCTGATGACAATAATTACAGACGTATCTTATTTATTAGTCCCAGTTTTAAAGCTCATCAGCAGTTTAGTGTATAATTTTCTTTTAATTAAATTGCCACATTAGTTTGAATTTCTAATTTTTAAATTTACCAAATTTGATCTAAATCTGAAGAATCAAAGATAAATCTTAGTTACGTGATACGGTCAGACATAATCACCGACACGAGCGTAGCAAGTCAAGACCTCTTCACATATGTACATATTCGAGGCATGCTGAAAAAGACACACGAGCGAAGCGAGTAGAGATTTTTGAACCTAGTAGTAATATACACAATTACCAGGTCCAGAAAATCTGTTTAACAACTGTTTTAAACTTACACTACTGGATAAGACGCCTTGACCTACCAATACAAGGCCCAAGAAACTAACATTACATTTAGAGGATCTGTTTGTAGATTGGGCTGGGTAAGTACCGTTAACTAAAAAGCTTCTGGTTTTTTGAAAAATGGGAACATAATATACTAGTATTTGTAGAAACCAGATCTAAAAATATCCCAAAACGGACCGGTCGTAAAAAGTTAGCCTCACAATGGTCGTTTTACAAAATACCAGCTAACCTAAAAAAATATATTTTAGTGTACTTGTATCAAAACTTTCCTTTAGCTAAAGATGTACATTGTTCATGTTAACAAAAGTAATTGACTATAAATTTAATAGATTTATGATTACACAGAACTACTGTACTTCATTTATTAACCAGGAAATTATCCTTTAAATAATAAAACACAAGAGAAGCGTCACGTGTCTTGGGCTTAATTGAGTCCTGCGCCTTTATCCTTGCAATATCTCTAACTCGGTCACAGTCCGACTTACTCAATACAATCAAATAAAATTGTGTATTACTTCTTCATTTGACTGTGAAACAAAGATTATTTTAATAAATAAGTCAACAATTCATTATGATATTTTTTTTTAATTTTCTTTTGTAGAACTTGTTTCGTTTTATCCAGGGTACGAAGTGTAGGGTAACTTTGGTAATCGTCGTGTGTTGATACGAAATTTAAATTATAAAAGGATACGAAGTATATAAACAAAAGCATAAAACTTCTCACACAAATAAAATTTTAAATAATCAATTTCATACCATATAATACATTAACATAAAATCATTTCATGTTATACATCATCACACTAATTTCCATTTGTAATACAGGGTGTTGCCGAACTCTCCTTACGAACATCGGGGTATTGGTTAAAAATAAGCCAAAAACTTAATAAAACTTATCTTATTTCGTTGTCTGTCTGTCCGTCTGTATGTATTTTATATTGCAAAAAATGTTTTTAAAAATCGACTCTATAGAATTGAACCAAATTTGGACCCATTGTTACTGTTGTTAGTTTCAGTTAGTATGTTAAGTTTTGATATTGTAACCCAACCCGTTTCAAAATGGCGAGTATTAAAAATTTTGTAATCGAAATAACTCAAAAACTCAAAAACCAATTTTATAGAAAAATTACGAGAACAACTTTTATTTAGTAAATTGTATGAGAAATTCGTACTTGCTTTTGTTTTTTAAAATTGAGTGAAAAATAAACGAGAATTGAAATAGCTTGTCCGACTATGCATGGGTACGTTTTTGTCATGCAAAGTGTTATTTCAAACTGTTTATTGTCCTACTGCAAAAACAACTGGATTTATTATTGATACACTATTTGTAATAATAACAGCTGATTTGTTGAATTCTTACTATCAATAAGTAACTACACCATTTCTCATACTTATTTAATTTCATAAAAGACATTTTTGTACAACTACTAGAATTTTAGTTAATAAAGTGTTAGACAAATGTGAATAAAACTTCAATTAAAATTTATACTTAAAACAAAATTAATTTATTCATTCCATTAGACTATCCTGAAGAGGACAAAAATATGGTCATGCACGGGTGGATAAGAAATTTCAAATATCGTTTATTTTTCACCCAATTTTAAAAACAAAAGTAAATTTAGTCATAAAATTTACTAAAAAAACTTGATCTTGTAAATATTTTATAAAATGGATAGTTATAGAATTATTATTACGATTTAAAATTTTTGAATAACCGCCATTTTGAAACGAGTTGGTTTACAATAATGAAACTTAACATACCAACTGAGATTAACAATACATCCAAATTTGCTTTAATTCTGTAGACTTTTTTTTTTTTCAAACAAATATTTTAGTAAAAAACTCATACGGACGGACAGACAAACAACGAAATGAGATAGATCCCTGGTTGTATTAAGATTTTGGCTTCTTTTTAACCAAGGAAAATTACCCCGAAGTTTCTAAAGATAGTTTGGAAACATACTGTATATAATGTGATGTGTAATAAAAGTGATAAAGCGAATAACAGCAAAAAGTAAAAATAAATAAATTGTAAATGGAAGAAGAAAAAGAAGAAGACGGGTTTGTTTGTTGAAAACAAAATAGAAATGAAAATATATATATATATATATTGAATGTAAAACTGTGTTTAAACAAATTTAAATCCAAAATAATCAAATCTTATAATAAAAAGATAAAAAGACTTGAGTTTAACTACCTTAGAACTGATAAGTATGTTATATCTACAAATATAATAATGCACTTCATTTGGTGAGTGACAACAAATCAATACTACAATTATCAGCTTAGGCTTATTTTAATTTCAAAAGTTTTGAACACGGATAACTTACAAAAAAGTCAACATTTTCAAACAATAGTGAACCTATCCCTATATTAATTATTTAAAATTTCAAAAGGACCATTTGTATTCATATCACAATCACCAAATTTCACAAATTAATCATTCATTTAGTGTATGTTAACTGTATTAGTTGTAAGATTCTTTTTATTTGTTTTTAATTAAAAGAAGTGAATTGTGCTAATGAAATCAAAGAAACATTTATAGTGATATAAATTAAATATTCGTTTAACTATTTCAAAAGTAATAGAAAAGGATAGACAAATAGAATTTGCTAATACGTGTAATTTCATGATAGTATTGTGCTAAACAAATTCCATTATTTTATCAATATTTAATTAACCATTTATTTATATTATAATAAAAATATTCGACCTCTGTTTTTTAACTGATCATAGTGTCAGGAAACCGAAAGAGTTTCGTTGTTGTCGTCCGTGCGTCGTCGTTGTCGTTGGTGCGTCGTCGTGTCGTTCGTGCGTCGTTGTTATCGTCTGTATGTACGAGGTAAGATAGCGGCCACAAAAAATAAAATAGGAATATCAAATTTTGTACAGAGGACTACAGTGTGCTAATATAGTACTGAAATTTACAAAAAATTGAAAATGTAATTTTAAACAGTTTTTTGTTTATATCTCGTGTATTATTCAACTTATAACACACTAAATTAGATAACAGTTCTCAATTCTACAGGTAATGATACGAACACCATCTCTTTAGCGAAGTGATTGTAAACAAAACGTAATTTCTCTCAGGAAAATGTGAAATTTGTATACTTACGAATTGAGGAAGGGCCGAGTCACATTTACGAGCGTATCGACTGAAGGCTTTTCCCACATGTAGAACTTCACGGTCCGCTAGGGCCGAAAGACCGACACGAGCAAAGCGAGTGAATACGTTTTAAATATACACATATCTACGAGGTCCATTAGAAAGTAACATACACAAATTACCAAGTTGAGAAAACCTGTGTGTAAACCGTTAGGTAATCATGCTGTTGGAACCTCACCCCCACCCTTGTTAGTTGATCATTGTAGGTTATCTATTCCTTGTTGTGTTGAGTAGTTCTGTAACTTGGTTTTCCGGTCACGTATTTATCCAGTAGCTTGACAGCACGTTATGGTTGCTTGGCGGTCGAAAATAAATAATGTAAAACCCTAATTAGGCAAACCCAAGAGAGGGGAGTGAAAACGTGCTCACCCATTCCCTATTAGGTCTAGATTTCCTTATATTACTTAAACCAAAAACCATTCTACTTAACCGGGTTTTAATTAGTAATATATAATAAACTATTTACAAGACTTAAACTCTAATTATAAATTTAGGTGCATACAACTTTAATTTATATATGAGTGGTCAAGGCCTAAGACTATAGGCCTATTAGTAACTCATTTATAATTTCTCGCGGTGCGACACATTATTCATGCTTCCCGAGAATCTCGCAAACACCATTTCCCGAAACTTAGCCCGACATAATTTAGAAACTCTGCTACAAATTAAAATATATATATTGAGGGGACTCAAAATGTGTTTGTAGATCTGTTCCGTACACCATACAGGACACTGGCTTTACTCAGTGGGCTCTGGCCAGATGCTCACTGCCATCTCAATTGGCGTGGCGTTGCAAATCCTGTTGGTGATCGCGGTTAGTCGTAGTATTTTTTTATCCAAGATTGCGCTGGCAACTCAGTGCGACTTTAAATTCACCTCTAGGCAACCGGAATACCAACCTGAGATGAGTTTGAGTAATTGTTTCTCTGAACGCGTTAGAGCTTTAATTCTGAGTTCATTTCTTAGATCACTAGTTTTAGTATCCAATATGGCCGCAAGGACTACTAGGTTTTGTTGGCGTTTTTCATGTTCTACGTTTATCACTTGACAACTCCAGTTGATTCAAACTATCGAAAAGTTATGTATTAGTTTTGATGGCAAATACAATTAAACTATATTGATAATATGAACAATCCATCATTTCCCGATAACTTTAAAACATGAAACCCATCATAGTTACAGAGAGGGCCATGAAACATAGATAATTGTTAAACAAATAAAATAGCAATCTCAAAAAATCTGAGTTTAGAATGAAAAATCGTCAAAACTATGTTTATATTATTTAAACATAAATAATAATTGCTATATAAGGAATTATTTGTTATCGGAATAATTCACTCATAACCATTTATTGGTAATCAGAAACAAGCTATCACTGTTTAGTTTCGCAATTAATTGATTACTAGCAATTATAAACGTTCCCAATAGAAAACTTCTTATATTTGCGTTAAATTGAAGCTTTGAACGACAAAGAAATTCAAGTACAGTCGTTGCATAAAGTAGCCTAATTAACTAATAGCATGTCCACAGGTAGATAATGACTATCTGATAGCATCGCGAATCAGTTACATGGGCTGCGCTAGTTGTTCTAATTAGCAAAATAATGGAATTACTTTTGTAGTCTCTCCATCTTGTAAACTAAAATTAAAAATCTAATTCAAATTGTGTTTTCTTCAATTATTTTTGGTTTACAAATTTAAATTTGTGCATAAAATATCCACCATGACCTAAAAATCTACTGTGTTGAAGTATTATGGTGAAATAATAACTTCTAATTTTACACAAATAATATTGACAGAAGTTGTCTTCGGTAGCCAGAAATAAAAACAGCAAAACTGGTCATTTCTGTGGAATTAAACGATAACATAAACTGACCAAAGTTTACTGAAGTGTATCCTTTACACGCTGGAGAGAATTAAAGGTATTTGTCCAAAAAAAGGCACGTCTAAATTTTAACTTTGAAGATTATATTTTAACTTGAAACCAAAATATTCATAATTTAACGAAGTTAGTTAAACCGTTATTGAGAAATAACGTAAGACAGATATTTAAAAGAAACACGTATGTGTCATCTTGGTACTTACTCAGCCCATCATACAATGTAATACGAGCAGATCCTCTAGAAAAATGTACTGCACAAAAGTTAGTCTTTTGGGTCTTGTAGGAAATTAATCAAAATGTTTTTGAGAAATAACGCAAGACTGATGTTAAAAGAAACACGTATGTGTCATCTTGGTACTTACTCAGCCCATCATACAATGTAATACGAGCAGATCCTCTAGAAAAATGTACTGCACAAAAGTTAGTCTTTTGGGTCTTGTAGGAAATTAATCAAAATGTTTTTGAGAAATAACGCAAGACTGATGTTAAAAGAAACACGTATGTGTCATCTTGGTACTTACTCAGCCCATCATACAATGTAATAGGAGCAGATCCTCTAGAAAAATGTACTGCACAAAAGTTAGTCTTTTGGGTCTTGTAGGAAATTAATCAAAATGTTTTTGAGAAATAACGTAAGACAGATATTTAAAAGAAACACGTATGTGTCATCTTGGTACTTACTCAGCCCGTCATACAATGTAATACGAGCAGATCCTCTAGAAAAATGTACTGCACAAAAGTTAGTATTTTGGGTCTTGTAGGAAATTAATCAAAATGTTCTTGAGAAATAACGCAAGACTGATGTTAAAAGAAACACGTATGTGTCATCTTGGTACTTACTCAGCCCGTCATACAATGTTATACGAGCAGATCCTCTAGAAAAATGTACTGCACAAAAGTTAGTATTTTGGGTCTTGTAGGAAATTAATCAAAATGTTTTTGAGAAATAACGCAAGACTGATGTTAAAAGAAACACGTATGTGTCATCTTGGTACTTACTCAGCCCATCATACAATGTAATACGAGCAGATCCTCTAGAAAAATGTACTGCACAAAAGTTAGTCTTTTGGGTCTTGTAGGAAATTAATCAAAATGTTTTTGAGAAATAACGTAAGACAGATATTTAAAAGAAACACGTATGTGTCATCTTGGTACTTACTCAGCCCATCATACAATGTAATACGAGCAGATCCTCTAGAAAAATGTACTGCACAAAAGTTAGTATTTTGGGTCTTGTAGGAAATTAATCAAAATGTTTTTGAGAAATAACGCAAGACTGATGTTAAAAGAAACACGTATGTGTCATCTTGGTACTTACTCAGCCCATCATACAATGTAATACGAGCAGATCCTCTAGAAAAATGTACTGCACAAAAGTTAGTATTTTGGGTCTTGTAGGAAATTAATCAAAATGTTTTTGAGAAATAACGCAAGACTGATGTTAAAAGAAACACGTATGTGTCATCTTGGTACTTACTCAGCCCATCATACAATGTAATACGAGCAGATCCTCTAGAAAAATGTACTGCACAAAAGTTAGTATTTTGGGTCTTGTAGGAAATTAATCAAAATGTTCTTGAGAAATAACGCAAGACTGATGTTAAAAGAAACACGTATGTGTCATCTTGGTACTTACTCAGCCCGTCATACAATGTTATACGAGCAGATCCTCTAGAAAAATGTACTGCACAAAAGTTAGTCTTTTAGGTCTTTTGTAGGAAATGATATTCTGTATTAACGAAAAACTTAAAACATAACTCTATTAAACAGAAATAAACTGACACGTTCCATGAACGTGTATATTTTCGTCTACAAAATGAAACGACGAACAAAATATTTCCATCAATATATTTGAATAACGTTATTTTGCTAATGAGAACAGAGAGCAGTTTGTCTATACATTATAAATTCGTGATTTGATCTGCCTGTAGACAAACTATTAGTTAATTAAGCTGAGTTTATCCAATAGTTGTAGTTAAATTTAAGTTTTACCTTAATGTTTTAAGTTTTTATATTGTAAATGTTTTAACGGCTAGAAATCGACTTATTACAAAAGTGAACAAATTGTAAACTATTTCTGATTATTTACAAACAGTCCGCAGACTTTGTACTATCTCTCTCATGCAAACCAAAACGAAACAATATTGTTTGTTTGTTCAGAGGGCAAACAATTCTGTTATCATCACCTAATAACAAAAAAAAAAAAGAAAAGAAAAGTGCGTATAATAAAATTATAAAACTCTAATTGCGTCAGGGTAGGAATAGAGCAAAAATTGGTTAAGAGAGATCTGATAGTAAAGATGAAATAAACAGTGCGTTCTTCTAAAAAATGAGGCGAAATTAGCGATAAAAACTTGAATTAAAACCATGGACATCGTATATCTCAAAAACAGCCCAAACAGGACATAGATCCAATTACAGGAACTCGCAAATTACATACAAAATAGTACCATGTCCTAATTTAAAAAAATACACATTTATACAAATAGATATATACATAAACACTCATACTTACATTCGTAGAAACAAGTATATAAATAACTTCAAACCAATTTCCTCCCAAATATGTAGAGTCCCCTCAAAACTTGGAATTACGAAAAAAAATTTATAAAAGGACCTAAACTTACTTCTTACTTCTTAGTTCAAGCGTCCAAGGCTGTTCACCTCGATGGCTCGATGTCTCCGGTATACGTTTGCAGCTAAGGCCCAATGCTGAGTTTCTGTGAGGATCTTTCTGAGCATGGGCTCTTCACCGACATTTTCTTTTAGGGTTTGTCTTTCTTCTATATGGTAGGTGCAGTGGATGAGTATGTGCTCCAAAGTCTCATCCTCTCTCTGGCATGTTCCACATGATGCACTGTCAGTTAAACCAAATCTGTGGAGGTAATTGTTCGTAATAATATGCCCCGTCCGAGCCCTAGCCGCAAATGTTGCGATTGCTCTCGGAACCGACTTGTAGATTTTGGGGTCATTTGGTTGTCTCTGAATTTCGAAGTAGACAATAATATAATAATAAAAGGACGTAATAATAAAAAAGTAGACAATAAAATAAAAGGACCTAAACAAAAGAGTGAAAACAAAAAACCATAAAGAAGAAATCAACTAGACTTGCACTACAAAAGAAATAAAAACTATAAAGAAGAAATCAGCTAGAATTGAACTACTAAAAAAAAAAAAAAAAAAAAAAACACACACACAAAAGAAATCAGTTAGACTTACGACTTACACTACAAAAGAAATAAAAAACCATAAAGAATAAATCAGCTAAATTTGTACTATAAAAGGAACAAAAAACTATAAAGAAGAAATCAGTTAGACTTCCACTACAAAACAAACAAAATAACAGTAAAGAAGAAACCAGCTAGACTTACACCACTCAAGAGACAAAACCATAAAGAAGAAATCAGCTAGAATTGAACTACAAAGAAAAAAAACACAAAAACGAAATCGGTTATAAAAGAAATAAAAAACCATAAAAAAATAAATCAGCTAAAATTGCACTACAAAAGAAACAAGAAACCATAAAGAAGAAATAAACTAGAATTGGACTACAAAAGAAACAAAAAACATAAGGAAGAAATCAGTTAGACTTGCACTACAAAAGAAACAAAAAACTAAAAGAAGAAATCAGTTAGACTTGCACTACAAATGAAACAAAAAACTATTAAGAAGAAATCAGCTAGAATTGCACTACAAAAGAAACAAAAAACTAAAAGAAGAAATCAGTTAGACTTGCACTACAAAAGAAACAAAAAACTAAAAGAAGAAATCAGTTAGACTTGCACTACAAAAGAAACAAAAACTATAAAGAAGAAATCAGTTAGACTTGCACTACAAATAAACAATAAACTATAAAGAAGAAATCAGCTAGACTTGCACTACAAAAGAAACAAAAAACTAAAAGAAGAAATCAGTTAGACTTGCACTACAAAAGAAACAAAAAACTATAAAGAAGAAATCAGTTAGACTTGCACTACAAAATAAACAATAAACTATAAAGAAGAAATCAGCTAGACTTGCACTACAAAAGAAACAAAAAACTAAAAGAAGAAATCAGTTAGACTTGCACTACAAAAGAAACAAAAAACTATAAAGAAGAAATCAGTTAGACTTGCACTACAAAATAAACAATAAACTATAAAGAAGAAATCAGCTAGACTTGCACTACAAAAGAAACAAAAAACTAAAAGAAGAAATCAGTTAGACTTGCACTACAAAAGAAACAAAAAACTAAAAGAAGAAATCAGTTAGACTTGCACTACAAAAGAAACAAAAAACTAAAAGAAGAAATCAGTTAGACTTGCACTACAAAATAAACAAAAAACTAAAAGAAGAAATCAGTTAAACTTGCACTACAAAATAAACAATAAACTATAAAGAAGAAATCACTGCATTCAAAGTTTTTTCAATACACAAAATGAAGCTCTTCGAAATAAAGGCAAATCTTAAGAATCGTCTACAATATGAGCGACCATATTATGTAGAGTAACTGATGAGTGAGTGGAGAAGTCGCATAAACACCTGTTTAAATACGCTCTTGATATTAGGCTTAGGGTTTCAGGAACATGTATCATGCTACTCATAACGCCTCTCAAAAAGTATAAACGTAATAAATATTCTCTAAATACCAACAAATCCATTTCGAAAATTCTTATTAGTTCCTCGTCCAAATTTGTTGGCCATTAAAGCCAAATTGTTTCTGATACCCGTAAAACCTTGCCTGTGTCATGCCCTACTAATTAACATAATATCTTGTTGATGGAGATCACACAATACAGCCAAATGCCGGACTTGGTCTAACTATAATGTTAAATACAATCTTCAGCATCTCGATATCATGAAAAGTCCTACCTATTCAACAAATAAAACCTAATGTGGAATAAGCTGTTTTAACTATACTTACACAATATAACTATTGAAAGACATAAATACTCCCAAGTCCTTAATATTATTAAACAACTATAGGTTCTTGCTGTAAATTACTAGTAAAAGGATTTAGCTTTCCGTATCATGATTTTATGTGGTATTTATTATTGTTAAGTTGCAGTTTATTTTTTAAACACTAAACAAATAACCAAATCTAAATTTTTCTTGCAAAACAGTACAATAGTTGTTATAGTGTTTTCAAATATTTTCAAATCACCAGCATAAATAATGTATTCAGAATTATTAAAACAAGAAGTTGTATCATTTATGAATAGATTGAACAACAAAGGACCCAAGTTACTTCTCTGAGGAACTCCAGACCCTATTTTAAAACTTTGATTTGAAATCACTATAAGTTACAAACTAGTATTTATGCAATTAGTAAGATGAGAAAAAAGAAATAAATCATTAGAGAAACCATAAAAATGTATTTTTTTAAGAAAGGGTGTAATTTTGGTGTACGATGTTTATATTTCTTATCGATGTTTATATTTACTGTAGGAAATAAAAAATATATAAATTATTCATCTGATTTTTAGCAGAGGAAGTCATATAAAAAACGTGTATTTTATATGTATACAAAACATAAATTCAACATGACTCTAATTTTGGATGTACCAATTTCTGTGAAACTAGCTTCGGTTATTTCGGTTGGGACGTACAAGACCCACTTTAAAGAAACGGTGGTCGGGTTCGAGAGGATTTTGAAATTTTCTTAGTTGTCATTAAAATCAATTCCTTAGAAAGGCCTCATTTTATTTGACGTCCCAAGTATAGTAGATAGAATGTATCATGTGGCAACAACATATCTGCATATCTATCCGCAACTGATTGTAGGCCTAATAACTAAAGTTCGCTGTTGCGCATCCAACTCCGTTATCCTTCGGTAGCTATCGACTGTCGCAACGTAGCCTTCCGCATATTTCCTACGTTCACCACACAATAAGTAATCATATTTTGAAAAAAATCCTTATTTTCAAAAATTGTGGACAACACTATTACTAAAATTAAAAAAATAATAAAATATGCATTTTTCAAAAATGGATATTATTCTACAGGCTATTTTAAATACTTTATGTTAATGCTCGTTTCCGTTTCTAATTAATAACTCACCGAAACTTCTCATTGGCAAGGCATGCAATTCTTGCTATCAACTTAAACCAAAGGGGGTTCTATTTTCTATCTACACTAATAATATTAATAATAGGCCTACTATTTACATTGATTTACGCCTTTTATAACTCTATATATATTATTTTGTTTTGAATAGATACGTACACAAACATTGACTCAATTGTGCTTTAAAGTCACACACACAAGGAAGAGGTTTGACAATGTTTATAAATATTTAAATGTCCTTAGGATATCGGTTGAATAAAAATAATTTGAAGACATTAAGTTGAATAACTTTGTTCGCCTTTAGTCTGTTATTATTATCCATTTGAAAAAAAAAGTTAATACAAAAAGTGCTTTAAATTGACTATAGAATAATATAATTCTTAATATAACACAATTAGCCTTTTTTTTATCTAGTTAAACGAATTACATCGTTGTGACTAACTAGCAACTAAAAACCTCAAATGATTATTGAATGAAAAAACCTAACAGCAAAAAAAGAAAGAAGAAAATTGCATAAAATAAAGACTCTCCTCTTTGAATACTCTCATAGCACCAGAAGAGAACAAGAGTAGTTCAAAACTAGGAAAGATGAATGAGAGGTGGTTTAACACAAGTAGGACCTCGGAATTGCTACGTCCGTACCCCCTATAAGTGAGTCCCTGAGAGGAACAACTAAAAACATACCCATTGTTGAAACACAAGTAGGCTACGCGAGCAGGAACAAGTCTTTCTAAATGTATCACTATTCAAAGACAGAAGAATAATCCAGTCTTTCTTTGAACAAAAAGACAAGGGTAAGTGTTTTGTGAAACATATCTGCTAGGCATCGTAATTGGTTAGAGAATGGACAACCCACAGAACAATATTGTTAATATTTTCTCCGTTCACTTTTAATTAAAAAATGTTTCATATTTTCCATTATATTTCGACGTCGCAATGATGTAATGACGTCATAGAATCTTTCATTTCACGTGGAATATCGCCATCTTTTAGTAAACGAGTAGCATAATTCGAATCTCTTGTTTCGTATTTGTACGCCCTTAATCTTATTTTTAACTTTCGTCCTGTTTGTCCTATATTCAAACATTATATAATAATAAACATCTTCTATGGACTGCTAATATGTTCAGAATGTGTTATGAAGAGATTCAATGCAAGATTCTATATAAAAAGATATATATAAAAAAGAAAATTGGCAGGTTGCGTTTGGCAGCTGCATAAAGTGGCAGCTGATGTTTGGATGTCAGTTTTAGTTGTGGACAGAGCACCGATGGCGATCAATGTTGAAGGTGGCCATGGATCCCTCGTGGATTGTAACGCAGGCAGTAAGTGTCAGCCGAGTTGGGGGAGCCGGCAAGCGTCCACTACAACCCTCCCGCGAACATTACCGCCATAGTTCGGCATTATTCAAAACAAATTAAATCTATATTGGATTTTTGAATAAAATTATCCAGCAATGAGCTCTCCAATCAAAAAATCCTGTATTTCTATCTCCAGTACTTAAAGACAGAGACAGTGGTTTTGAAACAATGTTTTTACCCAGTATAGTACTCAGTAGGCAGGCGAAATGAATAGTAGCGCACTCCGCCATCTAGGCTGCCTCTTATTCTATCTAAGGAGCGGGCTATTGTTGGTGTTAATTTATTATTGGGGAATTTTCTTTTATCACAACAAAATGCTACGAGCTCAGTAAAAATGTTTTTTATGTAACAAGTCTGTCACAGAGGGATAATTTCTTCAATGCCAAGTTAGACTGATCTGAGTCTAATCTAAACACAGCTGGAGCTTAAACCTGAACTGTTGTTTGCGGAACTACAAAGGCAATCTGTGGAATTTAGTAAATACTTGGCAAGCAACTGATAAACTGGGGTGATTAGACGTCAATTTATTTTGTTTTGACAATTCGGTCATTCACTCAACCTGTTATTTACTGTATTACAGTTCGCCATACTGGCTGTATAAATAAGACGGAACACTTCGAAACCTGGATCCTTAAATTAAGTTATCATTTCAAGATTGTATTAATTCGCCATGTTCAGTGATCTTTGAGCTACGATGATCAGATTATAGCTTCAAACTTCAGATTATAACTCAAATAACACAGAAGATGACGACTATATCGTTGAAACGCGTTTGATCAATAAACAAACATATGTATGTGGAAATGTGTGTTAGAATAATTTCTTCTCACTCGTCAACCTAAAAGTTTATTAACTTCAAGATTTGTTAGTGTAGAAAATTAATAATACTATTGGAAAAAATATTATTAAAGAAACATAGTTGTTCAGACGAAATTTCTTAATGTCTTTTTTTTCCCTTTAAAAAAAGCCGGGGGAAGGGGACGTTTTTTTATCAACTCCATAATCTTTTTCATGATATAAAAAAAAAAGTCAATTTTTAAATCGTATAATTTTTTACAATAAATTTTATGTAGATTCGACAGAGCGTAAAAATGAGTACAATTTTTTAAATATTACTTTTTTAAACTATCTAAATTGAAATTGTTACTAAAATATATCGGTTAGTTTTCACGTATTAAAATTTTAAAAAAAGAGGAAACTAATAAGCTCTATATACAAATATCTTGACAATTTTCTTTCAAAAAGGAACATTTTGAATTATTCCCAAGAATCACAAGTGTTTTGTAATAGCCGTGATTCCGTGATTTATAAACAAACAAAAATAAAAATACAAAATTGCAGGTAATTTTATTTCTTAAAAGTGTTTTTAAATAAAAGTAATTATTCAGCGGAAAACATCGATTTTTGTCATATTTTTAAGCCTATATAACGCGACTAATAACTAATGTCATAGAAATTATAAAGCAAAATATAAGTATTTTCTACTTCTATTAAGTCTTGTAACGACCTCGAAACCCACCCAGTTTCGGAGCTACTTGAGATTAACGAAATTCCCCCCCGCCGTTTACAGGGTCGATATAAAAATCAATATACAAGTTGTTTGAAAAATGTGGTCTAATTTTTCGCCAGCGTGTTTTAGTGAATCAATTTTAATTAAAAAAGTTCATATAAACATAAACATTAATTTCACGAAAATTTTAAACGGCCGCCATTTTGAAACTTTAAATAATAGCATATTTGTTGTTGGTATATTAGTAAGAAGTAGTATATTATATAATGTGTGTACCAAATTTGAACGCAATACCTTATTTATTTTCATAGTTATGTTTTCTAAAAAAAAAAAAAAAAAAAAAAAAAAAAAAATAGAGGATTGACGGAAAACTAAACATTTTAGGACATATGTTTATATGCACGTTTTTAAATGATGCAATAAATACGCTGGAGAAATACTAGATCACATTTTACAAACGCCCAGTATATATATATACATTTTATGCTGTACGAAAACGATGTCTTGATAATTTAGATTAGATTCAGTACTACTATTTAAAGAGGTGAAAGAGCCTTTTAAACATTTGTACTCCTCAAGTGCACATGAGGGTTTGAGTACGAATGTGGCAACCCCGAGAATCTACATTTTATAAGGTAGTTATGGGTCAGATACATCTCTTTCATCTTTCCTATTAGGCCCCGCTTGAGTAACTTATTAGCGTATTCGAGGGCGTGTTTTATAAGGCTAAGATGACAACAAGGAAATGTGTGATAGAGAAAGCATGCTAATAAACTTCTAGACTGACGTCACTTCTATTGTCTGCCATTTTATTTCTATATCCAACTATTTGCAATTTTAGATAAGACAAAACAATGCGGTTGTATAACAGTCTGGTGATTCAAAACATACAAGATAATATGATTCATTTATGAACTGTTCTGATCCTTACATGCCAACAATAACTTGCGTCCAACACACGCAATGGTAGAGTGTTATTACAATTACTCATCTTAGGACACCTGTGAGAACGCAAATAACTCGACACAGGGCGTTGCACTGATTTGGTTTGATGTACCTCGATCTTGGCATCGATATGTACAAATTGCGCTGACCCATGATTGTGAATTTACCATATAGTAAATACGAACCCCCTCCTAATTTGTGACCATGTTAGACTCGCTATATATAACTTATTTGTATTGTAAGTACTGGTGCGACGATCCCGAGAGAATCTACACGTTTCTTCGTCTAGTCTTTCTTGAACAACTTTTGTTCTCTTCCGATCCTGACGCTATTAGTGTATTAATATCCCTCTTCCTTTTTAGGGTCCGTAAGTAAAACCAAGTACCCTTCTAATTTCATGCGCGCGTGTCCGTTTTTCTGTCTGTAAGTCGCAACCAGTCTACACAGGAAATAGTATAAATCCTATATATTTAAAACTTTGCATTTATATTATTTGTATTCTCCCATATATAGGAAAAATATAGAGCGAATAAAAAATGTCTTGGGGGTAGCTAAGGGACAAAATCTATAGAGTTGAATTGTTTTATTTTGGAAATATGTGTGGGGGTATCAAATAAAACTAAAAGTTATTTTGGTTATGAATATGTATGTTTATTTGAGGAAAAAATTAATATGTTGGCACTAGGCTAACCAACATTTAAAGTGTTACATATCATATCACCACCCCCTCTAACTTGAACAAGGCGTGACCTACAAATCTGAAAAAAAATTAAAATACACACTGATAACGTTTTTTTATTTCGATTTATTATAACTTTAAACTCGGTGTAATGCTCTTCATAAAAACGTCACGAAATCGTGACATGTTTATCTTATTATATTATATTATTTTATATAGAGTAGATTTAGCATGTAAATTATCATTTACTTTTTGTTCAATAAACATAATTTTTTTAATATGTTTTCTACAGTAAGAAATAAGATTTTAAACTAAAAAAACAAATTGTTAACAAAACAACCTCAAAATAAAAGAAAACAATTACAATAAGCTCATGGAATTTAAGTCAAATTTAGCATGTATATACGTTGAATTTGATTATTATTAAAATAAAATAAAATAAATTTTTTTAAATAAAACAGCTTTTCGGTTGTTTTTCTTATCTTACATAATAATAATAAATCTGCAACCAGTAAAGCACATTATTTTCTTTTAAAATTAACAAAAAATCACGAATAAAAGCTAAAATAATAGAAATTCTACTTGTAATTTAGTCAAATTTATTGTGTTTAGTTGTTATTGAATAAAATTGATACTAAAATAATAATCATAACAAATTATAAAAGCTATGTATTTTGGTAGTCGCTTCTTATCTGGAATCTGTATTTTACATAGGTGATTTTGTGTAGCTAGATGATTTGCATGAAACCAAGGTCAAATTATAAAATATCGGACGTAAAAAGGTGAAGATTTTCACATAGTTTTATGTTAGCTTAATGTGTTTTAATTAAAACATTTAGACCAGAAATGCGTTGTTTAGGCATGAAGCTTATGCACTATAGAGATAGAATTGAGGGAGGGTAGTTTGTTGAAGCGATAAGGCTCCTACTAAACATTTTTTAAAGAAAGTTTAACTTTGGCACAAATAGATATTCAATGTTACTGAATTTATGCTAGTAGCTTCGATAATATAATTGTTCAATAATATTTATTACTATTGTTTTATTGTTAGAAAGTCGATTGTTGGTGTATATATTGTATTAATACCTTTTAATACGTCTATAATAGTCCTTTTTAATTATGCTATCCCTGTTTCATTTACATAGAGAAATCTTGTAAAATAGTTAGTGCAATGTATTTGTAACATTGTGTACATACAATGTTTATATTTTGTGTATGTGAGACAGATACAATTTCGCTGTTAGGATAATTTGAATTTCAATTTTTGTAGGTAGCCTAATCACCGTTAAATAGAACATCGAATACAAGAACTCCTCCCCCCCCATTAAACATAAATATCAAATATCAGTTATAGCTTAGTTATGTAGCTCATGTATCACATGTAGGATGGCGACTTTGTCGTTGAAACGCGTTAAGTAAACGTAATTTTTTGAGATCTTGTGTTCCGGTTCTATTCTATCTAATATTATCTCACAAGTCAAGCTCAATATTTATTTATAAATATCAAATACTTTCTAGGTTGCTGACAAAATATTTACAAGTTGTTAACGATTAAATGTTATAGACAGATTCCACCAATACCAGTTAATGTTTAACTCAGTGTTAAGTTTTGTCTTTAGCTGCCTGTGATTAAGATTAAAATGGTTTTATTACTACTTCAAGATGTTCTTTATACTTTATTCAAGACTAACTGTACCGGAGTCACGTTCCACGATAGCATCCGAACTAAAATTGTAATAAAAATAATATTAAATCAAAAAATATATTCACGTTTTCGGTGGATTGTCAAAAAAATATACAGAGAATGTGGATTTCCTTTAAATCCCAAACAAAACTTCCTAAAAAATGGTCCGATTTATTTATTGTTTCGCTTAAAATTTTGAGTTACCATAAAAAACACAAATTATGGTTCTCTTAAAATCAGCTTACGATTTTGATGAGACTTTACTCAAGTGTAGCCTTATAAGGACCTTAATAAAATATTAGCAGCTATCTCTCCGCCGTGAGTTGTCTGTGAAAAACACACAAAATGACCATGGGATTGTTATAAAATACTTTTTTTTTCAAAATCGACTCGACTGATTTCGTGCAAATTTTTGTGGAGTGTGAGGATTATTGAAACAAACTGTTGCTAAAACTATTACGGTTCAGGAAAAATAGTCTTAAAACAAAAAGCGAACCATGAATGTCTTTAAAAGCTTGATTTTAAAACAAATAGGCCTATAATTTACGTGAATACAAGCAACTTTAGGCTTTTATTTATTTATTTAAGACTGGGTTCTTTATAGTGATGATTTATTATCACTAAACATCGAACTGAGTCTTTTGATGTTGATTAGTTTTGGTTTATTTTTATTTTGTTATAGAAATAAGTGAGTGAGAAAGTTTGTGCAATGTTTTTATACCGTTTATTATTGTATTTTTTGTGGACCCGCTTTTGTTAAATTAAATTCCTTTATACATGTGTTTTGGTATTAATAATAACACTTAAATAACTCAGTAAATAATAACACCTAGTTTATATGTTAAATTTCACCAAAATTCTGGTTACTTAGACCGTAAAACTAAGGGCCCTTATAATTTCACGCGTCTGTCTGTCTGTAACTCGCAATCAATCTACACAGACAAGACGACAAATTCTGTATATTTCAAACTTTCCATTCATATTATTTGAATTGTTCCACATATAGAAAGAATGTAACGGTAAAAAAATGACAAGTTTAATCTTTTTAAAGTAATTTGTGTGGGGTATCAAATCAAACAAATTATTTTATTATGAATATATAGTTTATATAAATATATATATATAATATATACTATATATAAATATATAGGTTTTACGCGAATATAATTTTCCTGTTATTTGATACAACCTATTTTGTTTAATTGGGTTTCCTGTTTGGCGAGTTGATATGCTCATCGGCGTGGGTTGATACATTTGATTTGTTTTTTGTGTGTGATTTACAAAAGGTTTTAGTTTATGTATTTGATTATTCTGATTACGAATATATAGGTTTATTTGACGAAAGAATTAATATGTTGGCGCTAGACCAAATTTAAAATGACATATATCATGCCCCCTTAACTTGAATACGTTATGACCTAAAAATCTAATAAAAAACATTATTTAGATTTGAAATTAAATTGGAGTGCGAAATAATATATGATAGTTTACGAATACAACTTAAGTTAACCATACAATAAGAAATGCTAAGTGTATAAGTTTTAAAAGATGGATAGCATTTTCATTTATTTCTCTTCATTAGGGTGTGTAAGTAAAACTAAGGACACAGGTTTCTGTAAGTCGGAACTAGTCTACACAATATTATTTGTGGAGTATCAAATAAAACTAGACGTTATTCTGATTCGACGAATGTTTATTTGACGATGAAATTAATATGTTGACGCTAGGTTACTTAAAAGACTTTGACTTTATAAAAGTTTACTTACGTTTAGAGGGACGTAAGTTTACTTACGTTTACTGCCATATTTTATCATTGGGAGCATATTTTAAATCTACATAAAAAGGCGTATAATGGAAACGATGTAGGATCTCCAGGCGAAAAAAAAAATTGGTTCACTCTGAAATTTTAAAATCACTTTGAAATTTACTAACCGATTTTTCTAATTGTTAAACTAATCGAATAATTTGTACAACGAGCCTAAATACCAAATTTGAGTAAAATAGAACCAAAATTGTGTACACAATGAACCAAAAATGACGATAAATTAATCTTATAGTTAGGATCAACGAAGATTTCATACTATCAGAGTTACCATAAAGTAAAACACTTTCAACTTCTACATTTTAAATCCGCTAAACTAATTTATACATGCAAATTACCATTTTTATAATTATTCAATATTTAAAACAGTGGATATTTCCATTAGGTTGAGTCGACACTTAACATGAACACCTACACAATATTTACCTCAGAATCACTAATCTCGCGTCCTTGAATCACACACAACACATTTCACTGCCACTTGACGTAATCACTACACCTCGTATCGCGGACGCGGAGATACTGAAGGCAGATTGTTTAGTATTGTTAACTCCCCACTTGCCATGCAAATTGCTAATGAATGAAACAGCCTCTAGTACGCATGCTCAGTAAACCATTCATCGGGCGGACAACTGTTTGTTTGCATTTCCTTTTCTAATAAAAACGTCTATTTTATTGTAGGTTTTTTGACGTTTTGACCTACTAATTGAAGAATTTTATATATAGTGAACCTTCTAATTGAAACCACTTTAAATTTGTTCACACACAGCCAAGACGATAAAACCTATATATTTAAAATATTGCTTTTATATTTTTTGTATTGTACCACATATAGGAAAAATATAGCGGTAACAAAAAAGTGACCTTGGGGTAGTTAGGGGAGAGTTGAAAGAAATGTTTTTTTTGGAAATATTATGTTTGGGGTATCAAATAAAACTATAAGTTATTCTGATTACTAATATGTACCTTTTTTGAGGAAGAAATTAATACGTGGGCGCTAAGCCGCTTAAAAGACTTCGACTTCATAAAAATATCTGTCCCTATATGCCTACGGACCCTAAGTCGTGAGGTTTTAGTATGTGTTTGACCCTTTTTTAAATTTTATTTTGGTGTTGGTTGACTGAGCAAGTATCTGTACAGTTTATATTTTTTAAAAGTCTAAGGGAACTTATTGGATAGCTGATGAAAGAGAAAAAAACAGCGTTAGTCATATCTTTAAGCAATAACTAAACACTCTGCAAAACAAGCTTTAAATAGAGACACCTAGGAGAACAGAAGAAGAACAAAATCCAATAAATCGTGTAAAATTATTGCACAAACTTTCTTACTCACTCATCCCCAAAACCAAATACAACGAATCAATCATGAATGTCATTTCAGTATATTTATATATTTAAAGAACTTAAACTTGCTTCGCTTGTGCCATAAACTCGGCCTTGGTGTAAGTCTCATTTAATTAAAATATACCTTTTACGACTAAGGTTTAGATTTATTTTTATTTGCCAGTTATTGCTGAAACGTGATTTTTTTTTTTTTAATTTTTACACACGAGTTGAGTCATTAATGTTATAATTTAATAACAAAAGGTTTGACAGATTTTTTGTTTTTTCACCGATAACTCAAAATAACCAAGATTTTAGGAGAGATGACGACTAATACGTTTTGTTTGTGTTTTTGAAATCAAAATTTTATCAAAGTAGTTGGAGCCGATTTTAAGAAATGCTTATTTTGTGTTTTTTATGGAAGTTACCCTCAAATTTTAAATCATCAAAAATTGGAAATAATAAAAACCGGATAGAGATATGCGTGATAAACGTCCAACACTAGAACAAAATTCACCCGGAGCTTTCACCCAAAAATCCGCAGTAAAACACGGCTCAAAGTCCGCCAATCAGATCCCACTCTGCCCGGTAAAACTTCGCCATTCACCAGGGAAGGCATATTGGGGCAAGATTCGGCGGCCTACTCTCCTATCCGTATCTCCCTCTCCCGAATAATTAATCCCATAAATAAAGAGCGAAATTATTCTTCTCGTAAGGAGGATCACCGGCAAGCTTTTGAAGGCAACACCCACGCAGCGCAGAAACTCCGCCAACGCAGAAAGACGTGACTGCTCCAACTCTAGCTACCACCCGCCAAGCCCAACACATACCCAACCACTAACCTTCCCCATACCGATCCCTGAGCTCCCTACAATATTTCCTTTTAACCTAATACCATTCGCCGCAAGGCCAATCCTCTACACCAGACTCAAACGGTCCTGGTGTAATATACATCTGACCGACTAGGCTTTACCAAACCCGACATTCCAACCTACGCCATGCCCACATACAAAATTTGATTGAAATCAGTAAACGAGTTTGTACTGTAGAGCACTGCACATCGACAGACAGACATCATTCCAAAATCAACTTTTTTGGACTTAGACGACTTCAAAACATCGATTTTTGTAAACCATCACATAGTTTTTCCTATAACGTAGATTCCACAAAGTAAAATAACATTGCGAAGACAGCAGAAAGGGAACCGGGAAAATAATCCAAAATCCAATATTTTCTAAATACTCATTTTATAAAGTACGACGATCTGGATATTGATACCAAAATCGATGTCGTCAAACAAGCTGATCCACTAATATTTACATTGGTTTCAGCATCAGCTATAAGTTTTATTTCGTAACTAAATTTTTAAGTTGAACATTAGTCTGCAATTCGATGTAGGCTACTGTAGTTGAATAGCCTACAGTTAGTTGAAACATCTGTTTTTATAAATGGTGTGTCAATATTAGTGCAAGTGTAACATAGACTTTATTACAACACTAACAACAGTGTGATAAAACGGTTGAACTTCATCATAAACTTTAAATATGTAATATTTTGGTATAACTTAAACTACAGAGTGTTCCAGAACATCTTTACCTTTTCATTGTTAACCCTCTCAAATTAGATAGCCTATAACTGCAGAAACACTCTTAAATTCAAAAACTGCTAGTAATTAGTAAATGTAATTGTTGCTGTTGCTATGGTGATATGTGTTATTTGTTTAGTTACCTTTATATTGGTGGATAACTTTTAGGTATCATTTATTGTAAATTACAATTAAAAAATTACATTTATCTAAAATTTGAACGAAATTGGTATATCAGCTTGTGAGAAATTCGACTTTTGTAATAATGGTTTGTGTGTTTAAACTTAGATAAGATAGAGAAACATTGGGAAAAACACAAATAATTCATTAAAATATATGTTGGAAGTGTCCTCCCCTTGTTAATATGGGGTTGACAATTCTTAAGGAACCTAGATGGATCTACGCCTTACTACATCTAGTCTTGGGTTAGATCCTTCTCTTTCCTATCCTTTATTAAGTTTTGTTCTCATCAAACCCTGACGCTAGGTGTCTTTATTTTTTTATCTGACGATGATTACTGAGAGATTTTCCGCCTTTAAACAACAATAAATAAATAATAGAGAATCGGTCTACCTAACCTAACCTAACCTAACCTAACCTAACCCAACCCAACCTAACCTAACCTAACCCAACCTAACCTAACCTAACCTAATCTAACCTAACCTTACACCAATGCAATAGATGTATAATAATTATTTTCGTCCGCCCAGTACTTATATAGTGTTGTGAATTCACGTATTCAGATAATTGAAAACCACACCTCATCCGTAAACCATGCTATGGAAAGAATGTCTGGCCTCGATCATTGATGAAACAGTAGCCATTGGCAACACTGATCCCTTTTCTGTTTATTTCCTTCAGTTGTTCCGTGGTATGAACTTTGTATGGTCATAAATTTGCGTTCTTAACAGCTCTTTTCCATGTATCGCAAGATTTGCCAGTCTATTGATTAATCGGAGAAGAAATTTCTGTAAAATCGATAAAGTTGTTGGTTTTTGTGTTGCAACCAATGAACTCGAAATCCATCAGTTTTCATAATAAAATCACCGCATTTGCCAACTAACAACTCTCCACCGATATGAAGGAAGTACTAATCCCCAACCATAAATAAAACACTAACACAATTAATTAATGTTAGAAAGTTTAATAAACCCTTATGTACATCTCGGTAACATCCTCTGAGGGATATAAAGTAATTGTTAATAGTGAGGTTTATATCCCTCTGACCTCTGACGATGGTATCGAAATGTACATAAGGGTATTTATTAAACTTTCTATCGTTAATTATTGTGTTAGTGTTTCATTTGTGGTCTGGGGATTATTAATTGCATATTGTTATTAAAAATAAGGCTCATTGGATGTTGACCTTTGTTGTACAAAGGTAGGTAAGCAAATAAAATTAATAACACACATCACCATAGCAACCTCAACAATGATATCTATTGCCACTGTTTTAAATATTCCAGAGTTTTTCTGTAGATTTTATGCATTATTATGTAATTTGTGTACTTAAATAATAATTATATACTTTAAATTTAAATATAAATCTTTTTCTGGATAACTTTGTAAAAACAATGTTTGTTACACACCCCAGCTCTGTCTAGCAAAGCAACCCTTACAGATTTACTAAATCTCATAGGTAGGTACAATTTTTGAAAGTTGTCAAATTTTGAAAAAAATATAAAAATATGAAATTTTAAAAAATCGTCAATTTTTGAAAAACGTGAATTTAAAATAATGGCATATTTTAAAATTAATCACTTGTCTTATTTAGTTGTATAAAAGAAACAGGTAAAATAAGACACCCAATTTAGATAAATATAAATGTTATATTATTAGATCTACTTTTATATTTCTGTAAAGGTAATAAAACTTCAAAAATAAACTTTATCTCTTAAATATACAGAGAGCAATATGTCAAGGATGGGTTTAGGGGAATAAAATAAAATTCCTATAAAATATATCAGAAAACGCTTCATTTTCTATTACGTTTGTATTTTGTTCCAAACATTAATTTTCGAAATGAATGAAATATTGAGTTCAGTTTCAGTATAGGCTATACTGGATGTCCCACGAGAGGTCGCTATTTTTGAATTAATATAGGCCTACCAGATATATGGAACACTCTACAAACTTGACATTAAGTGTATCTTTGTCTTTACAGTTATGTTACATAGATATGTAAAAAGTGTACCCTCGTTTTTAAAATTTTGTTATGGTAAATCAAAACAAAATGGCGAAATAATAAAAAGAACATTAATCTTCTGGATAGAACCACTTCCTGCCTGCAATGGAATACAATTAAAATGTGCATTGCTATTTGTTGAATTTCGATCAGCTGTTGTTTTGTTAACACACAACAATGAAACAATTTGGTAGTTGTGTTTAATCAGTTTATGTGTGATATCTAACCTCGAAACAATGAATTTTTCAATTGAACTTTTTTAGAATTTAGACTTTGTAAATAATGAATAGTGCATATAGGCCTACGTCTTTTCTCCTGGTTATGTTTAATTTCTCCTCTATGTAAAATAGGTACCTAACTACTTGAAAGCCTCGTACGGTTTTATTCCAATAACATACCAGTAATAGTTAAAACTTTCACTACTAGGTACCAGCACTTCACACAGAACGCAGAGTTACAACTAGGTTTCAGCACTCCACATAGGACGCATAGTTCACTACGCGTAAAAAAATAATTTTATACCACAACATCCCGAGCCCAGAGCAATATTGCTTTAGAACGAAACACTCGAACTGCTGAGGGTGAGGGAACACGCAACCAGTTCAGTCTTCCTGGAGATAAAAAAGGCCTTCGATAGAGTGTGGAATGATGGTCTCGTTCCAGACAGTTAATCCATCTCATTACGTCATACCTGTCCGACCATAAGTTGAGGGTTAATGTTGACCAAACAACACTTACACAGAGGAAATACGTCCCACAAGGGCCCTCTACTGTTCAACATCAATGATATTCTAACACTTGAAAACACCGATCTGGCCATATATGCAGATGACACTGAAGATCGGATGCCCCATTGTCTTTCGAAGATTTTCCACCTCTCCTAAGAAATAAAAAAAGATTTTCTTTTAATTTCATAGGAGCTGGAAAATCTTCAAAGGATAAGGGATCCGATATTCCCAATAGTAGGTCTATGAGATTCTTGCTCACTAAAAACCACCTTCCTTCATGGAAACTGCCTTGTTTCCATTCCTACAAGTCCCAGGGACAAGTCACACAACATGTGCCGGGCACAAGTCCCGCGAAATTGGTCTACTGTTTCCATTTCCTGCAACATTTGGGTAGTACAGAGGCGGAAGGAATGCAAGACAGTAGTTTGGTAGTATCTAGAGATTGGTTTAATTCGTTGAGCTGAAACATATAAAAAAATTAAAAAAACAACGGAAACGACCGAGGTGGTGGATTAGAAGTTTTCTAGCCAAAAGACATTCAGAAGGAGCCAATAACTCGCTGATAAGAGTTACGTCTACAAAGTGGGTTTGAGAATTTTGTCAGCAAGAATGAATTTACACTACAACAACCGAGTCTTGAACAGGTATTTACGCTGTGCGATGTACTGACGGGAGAAAGAATAGATCGAAGGCCCACTGCGCATGCGCGTGTCCCTGTCACATGTCGCAGCCTGTTTCCATTACCCGTGACACAAGTTGCGGCACATGTTTTATGCCGCAGTAGCTTAGCACATTTTGTTCATGTCCCACGACATGTCGCAAACCGTTTTCATTAAGGTAACTTGTGCCGGCACATGTCGTGGGAGAAATCTATATAAAACACATTACTAACATTTCAAAACAAAATTTATCACAAATTTCAGTTTATAATTCATATTTTCATAAATGAAACTTCGTGAATGATGGTTTATTATAACCTAAAAATAATAATAAATTAGTTTTACTTTCACTCATGTAGAATGAACGATATAAAAACATTGCATTATTTTCTTGGTAATTATATAGCAGAGCTGCCTCACTTCAAAATCAATTTTTATGGGTTTTATTCGTCAAATAAATGTTGGAAAAATATTTTACTATCGAAAAAAAGTGTCGGAAAGATGATTACATAACATAATTTCACAAGATTACACAAGAAAATCTTAATCAGAGTCAAATTCTGCTGCAAATTCAGTAGATGAGGAATTTATTGAATTTAAATGTATTTCACTCGTAATTCGCCATAAATGATGAAAACGAGTATTATACTCATTGTACTTTCTCTTAAACATAAATTCGGCTATATGGCCATGGAAATGTTGTTTTGAATTTCCATATCGCGGCACATTTCCTCGCACCTCCCTCCATTGACGTTCAATTGTCTGCGTATGTGCTTCAGTGTACGCATATGTAGGGCTGTAGTCTATTATTATATGTCACGAAAGGTTTGGCCAGGTTGCTATATATATATATATATATATATATATATATATATATATATATATATAACCACCTGGCCAAACCTTCCGTACGTTTATTGAAGTGAATGTCATGAGTATGAAAGATAACACAGAGTTAATTTTTTTCACGAAAAAACTACTTGTGTAATTGTATTATTGTATTATGTAATCATCTTTCCGACACTTTTTTTCGATAGTAAAATATTTTTCCAACATTTATTTGACGAATAAATCCCATAATAATTGATTTTGAAGTGAGGCAGCTCTGCTATATAATTACCATTTTCTTACTCACTCTTAAACAAAATAAAGTAACAAAAACTAATATTTTTTGTTATCATTTCTTCAAAAAATGACATTAATACTAGTTAAAAAAATATGTTTTCCTTGCTTCGCTTGTGTCAAATTTTTAATTTCAGCGGTCGGTCAAAGATCATTTTCGCTATTTGATACTTTTCCTGAACCGTAAATTGTTTTATTTGCAATGTTGTACGTTGGTTTGGGTCACTAATATTTACATTTTACAAAAAATAGAACGATATCATTAGAACCGAATTTGAAAAGTTAGGTGTTTTTTAGAATAACTCTGTGGTCGATTATTTGATAGATTTTATCGAAATTGTTATTACTGATTTTGAATTTTGGTCTTATAGTAGCAAACCCCAACTTTTTAGTAAATAATAATAATAATAATAACAACACCTTGGGATTATGTTCAAAATATAACCTCATACCAAGTTTTGATCAAAACAGTTCAGTTGTTTGTGCTGTAGAGCACATTGTACAAACAACAACCAAAGATGATCTAGAGAAACTCGATAGATGAAAGAAAGGGACCTAATCAAAAAATATAAGTTAGATCCAGCTAGGCCCTTGAGATTGTCGTGCGTTTATAAGTGAGCCCCTGATAGCATACTGATTTCTATTGAATTTTGGTGAATTATAACTTCATCATATCAAATTAAAAGTCTTAAGTAAAAGATCAATACTATTCGAGGATGGTAATTGTTTACAAAGAAATGAACGGTTTTTTTTGCAATGCTATTTTTTTAAAATGTTCTATTTACCTTATTTCTTAATAATAAAATAAGTTTTCAACAAGGAACTAATTTTTTTTTTCACGGAATAAAAAATATAATTTCAACTTTTCTAGGTTAAGGCCCATTAAGTGAGTTACGCGTTAAAATAGATATGTACGCGAATTTTGACCCAACAAGGTGGGTGGTTATGTTATAGTATCAATCGCGCTCGATGTTGCTTGACTTCGGTAATATATAAATGCATTGAATTCTGTAGTTCTGAAATTGCGATTTTTCGGTGAAAAAATTAGCATTACGTTGAAAACTTATTTTATTATTAACAAATAAGGTATGTAGAACATGTTAAAAAAATATTGCAAAAAGCAGACTTTCTTTGTAAACAATTAGGCCTACCTCGAGAATAAATTACAACGTCAGAGTGAACTATTGAGCCTATATTTCGAAATTAGTGTGGAAATTATACTAATCTAGATTTTTAAATTTTGGCTAAATATTGATTTATAACGTATAATAGTGACAGGCTTTTCTCATAATTAACTGTTGTATGGAATCGTTTTTAGGAATAATTCTAGTAATAATTGCTATAATTTGTAGATCTAGGTTTTCCATAAAATAGGTTATCCTTACCATTATATAGTTAAAGTGGTTAAAACTTACAGGTTAATAATATATAATTATAAAAATTACATTAAAAGTTTACCTTTACAATAAATAACACCTTTGAATCAAACATAAATTATACACAAAAACACAATTTTTCACTATACGGTACTCGTAATTAGAAACACAGGCATTATTATCACAAATCATATTATGATTATTACTTTGTATTTGTAATAAAATATCCCGCCAAAGCGTTATAACTATCGATACTCGGTAGAGTATCTTAGAATTTGATCTGTGCAAAAGTTGAAAAGTATGAAGCTATGAAGTAAACAATGTTTGACGTCACGAATCTTAAGACATATCTTAAAGAAGTTTATAAAATGAACTAAATATATTTGGTTAGATTGTGTTAGTTTCTGACAATATTAATTAATTACATATTAAAAATATGATATGTTTAAAAAATATATAATGTATATTTTAGTTCTTCAGGTTATTTATATTTTTTACAATATTATTCTTTATTAGGATTTTTTTATAAATATTCTACAAATTCTAGTTGCAGATGTGAATAAAATAGAATCAAGATAGAATAATACAACTAATTAATTTAAAAACATTCAAATTTTGTAGTTTCTGAACCACTAATAAACAGCAAGACGAAATTAGTTCAGCTATGAAAGTTACGAGAAACGGAGAAAACAATCCAACATGGAAGTCAATCAGATAATAAATCCTAATCACGTATTTTTAGCTGCACTGTGGCTGGATTTGATTTCATATCCGTTTCAATGTGTAATATATAAAATGTAAAATCTGATTTAAAGTAGTGGTTATAAACTCACCATGTACATTTAGTTTTTGTTTCGATAATTACCTGTCAATGACATAATAATTTAGGACAGAGTGACACCTAACCAAACAGGCTTGTTATTGGATAGTATGGATAGGCCCAAGATTGGAAATGAATATCATACTCCTTCATGTTTGGAAGTGTTTAGATGTTTCAGTGGATAGATTTTTAAGATGAATCTTAGTTCAGTTCAGAATGGTGCAGTAGAAAAGTGGTCCACTAAAGTTATGGACAGTAAACCTATTGTAACTTGTAAGTAGAACCAGTGTCATAAAATGCAAATAATTAGGATTTTAGTACTAACCTCCCTGGAAACTAATTTTTAAAATTTTTCTAGACCTAGAATAGATATAAAGTACAAGTGATGTGATGGTATAAATCAACAATACGCCTTTTTTTGCCAAATTTATATAGGGCCTATAGTCGTTTGAATTGTTTACAAAGTGTCAGTAGGCCCCAGCCAATTTAAAAATTCTTCTTTTTATACATTTCTTTACAACTCTTTCGTGATTCTTTTTATTCAATAATGGTAGGCTTTTTCCGTTTTATGTAAAATTTGAAGGCTTAAATATCTTGTTAAATACTTTACGTAAATTATGGTGAGATAGGTTGATTCGAAGGGTAAATATCTATTGTAAGTTATCATTGTTTTTTATTATTAAAAATTGTGAAATTGTTAACTATTTACCTTGTATTAAAACAATCAGTTCATAATATTTGGCGGACGAAATGTTTAAAGTCACAAAATGTGTGACTTAATAAGAAATATAAAAGTATGAAATCAAGCTTAGGTTATGACTGCATAAGTTAATATTGATAACTAACTACCAAGTCAGTGACTGTATGATCGCTTGTTTCATTAGGTCTGGCTAGGTGATTATATATATATATATATATATATATATATATATATATATATATATATATATATAAATGCATACACCTCTTACAAAGAATCAATCAATTATCGCTTGTTTCATATTATATATATAGTCACCCAATATATATAAAATACTTGTGGATTACAACCTAATATTATAATGTTGTAAGGTTGAAGAATCATTTCTATTAAGATAATAGCATGTGAAAATTCGATTAATTGGCGTTTTCTGTATAAAAATATTAAGTTTTATACATAATAAAAATGGAGTGTACAAGTTGTGAAATGCGACTTTTTGATACCGGAGTATTTAATGATGCCGAAATATAACAATTTTTATTCATCAAAGTTTTAAATGAATGAACAATTTGTAAAAAGTGTTAGAATAGTGTTATAATTATTACTAATAAAGAAATGCATTTAGTTATTTTAAAATTGTCATTGTTTGGAAATAAACTAAATTATTGAACATGCCATAACCTAACAACAGCTTGTTTTGAATGTGTTATTTGATAGTGAAATAATGCACTTTGTGACTAAACGTTTTGTTCAACAAATATTATGAACTATTTGTTTGAATACAAGGTAAATAGTTAACGATTGCAACCAGTCATGATTTAATACACACAACATGATCATAGCTGTAACATAAGTATTATCTATTATATTGTTGGTTCGATGATTATTATTTTGCATCAGAATTTTAAATAGTAACTATGCATTGAAGCTCACCCTAGATTTTAGTCATTAAAAATCATGCAAACTTAACCTATTTACCTTCTTTGTTAATTATCAGATATTTTTTAACAACATGAAACAATTTTCATGTGTAAAAATCCATTAATGAAGTGAAAAAAGTGACCTCCGCAATGAAAACATTATTTATTCTTAAGAAGTAAGGTATGTAGTAGATAATAAAAAAAAAAAATCCTGAAAATTAGCAGTTACCTTTATGTCAACAAATATCAGATTAAAAACAAACAAGGTAAATAGTTTAGGTTTGCATCTCCTTAAAAAATAGGGTGACTTTCAATGCATAATTACCAGTTTAATATTTTTTGTTTGCCATAAATATAATTTTTTGAAGGACCTCGAAGTACAATACTGATACTTCCTGTATTGGTATTTCCTAGTTAGTTTAAATATTTGGTTACAATAATACCAGTTGTAGGTTGTTTGATTATCTCAGATTTTATTCAAATGGACTAACAGTGTACTGAATCAACGTGCTGATGATATTGACTATATTACAGAGATATCTCTATTCAAGACAAGATAGGTTATATTTTAAGGCAAGACTGGTACCTACATAACAAGAGCATAATTAATTGTTTATAAGATTACCTTCAAATCATATTTTTATCATTTTAACTGGATTATTAAGTTAAGTGCATTCATGTATTTAAGATGCACAATAGAAATATTTAGCATTCAAAATGAATATGTTGTTATGTTACCTTATGATTGATGAGTTTAATTGGTTTTTAAAGATTTTAATTAATGATAGACCTAAATAAGTCTGTTATTAGTTATAGTAGTTATGTATGTATAACCTATCTCTTTCGGTGTTGAGCAATCCTTGCTTGGCTATTTACATACATAGCCCTTACAACTTTTCTGTCTTATTAAAGTGTACCTCTTTTTTTTTTTAAAAAAAACCTCTTTAGATAGCTCTAAGAATAGCCTAAAAATACTGTTTGTATACTGTTAACAAACCAATATAGGATTGGATAAACATTTATGTTTAAAAGCTAGGTTTCTTAGGACTCGCCACTCTCATTTTCTTCTGTTGTTGATGTGTGAGAAATTGAATCTAATTGATTTTATTTATAAAATTTATTCAATTTATATTAATTAATGGATATATAAATAAGAAATATTTAGCTTTAGCATATTTAAGTTAGGTCACGATTAGCTCTTTTGGTTTATGAAATTCAAGCTATGTAAGGTAATTGTTTATTATTACATTGTCCCAGAATTTTAGTATCCTTGCAAATATCATTAAATAGGCATTCGCTTATAGTTTGAGAGGTTGGTTTTAGCAAAAAGAAAGTAGAGTTTTATGCAAACAAGTAGGTTAGGAAAAAGATTTATTAAATTTAATTTTTTAAACCATGTTGGTTTTAAACTGAATAATTTCACAAAACTATTATGCATAGGTTGAATATGTAATATAACTTGGCCTAACATAACCTATTCACAGAGTTTAGTTTTTCATAAAAAAAAAAATGTGAGTTATATTACTGGTTCCAAGAATCACCACCTTAAGTAATACTTTCTCTTAAAATTCATATTCGAAAATTATGCACTGGATATTATATTATGTACATACTATATATCCATGATGGTGCCGTACTATCGGGCATTCCGGACCATTAAATGCCGGACTATTAGAAGTCTACTGTATTGGCCTGAAAAAATTTTAGCACAGAAATTATAGGCCTCGATTCCTTAATCTAATATTTATGCCTGATTTTCTAGTTATTTATCACAATTTAAAAATTTTAATTTCAATATCTGTGAAATGGAAAAACAGAATATAATATTACCATACATTTAATTTAGAATTAACTTTTAAAATTATATTTAGATTAATTAAAAACTCATATAGGCCTACATTTCAGTTGTTCTAAGCATTACTTTTCTGATGTTTTAGTTCCTGTTAAAACATCTCAATAAAATATCTTTAAATTTGCCTAACTCTGTTAAACATTTATCATATTCGATTTTACCATTATAAAATGGTTGAAATAGTGGTACACTACAACACTTACAAATATTTAAAGAAGATTTAATTTTAATATTTCAACTTCACGAGTATCTAATATATATTAAAATATAGTCTTATATTTTTTTTAGATGCTGGTGATAAAGATTTATTTCAAAGTCTTGAATCCACTTTAATATCATCCCTTCCTCAAGAAGCAACAGAATGGCGTCGCTCATATGGAAGAGCTATAAAGTCTATCCATGTCGCTGCAACATTTGTACCATTCAGCAAAGACATATTGCCAAAAGAAGGAGATTACCATCTTGTACAACAACCTATTTTTCATACATATTGGACTCAATGTCCAGTAAGTCATTATTGTTTAGCCTATTTTATAATTTTTTATAAATATATTTTTATTTAGTGACAAGCAACAAACAACACACATGGACACATATAAGTTTTAACAAAACATATTACTAACTAAAGAAAGATCTGAAGCTTAATTACCAATTATAAAATGTAAACTTATACAACATTAATTTTTGTAATCTCTTTCTAAATAATATTAAATTGCAAATAAATTAAGTCCTTTCACTGTATCTGTTTTTTACATGAAATGAGTCATGATCATAATGAGTAACACTAGTGGAAACTTAATCATCAAATGGAATATAGGCCTAATACAATTTTCCACGATAAATACTTTATTTGTACAATGCAATAAGACGATGTTTCAATTACTAAGTCATCGTCTTCAGT
Organism: Aphrophora alni; assembly: GCA_963513935.1. Classification (NCBI taxonomy): domain Eukaryota; kingdom Metazoa; phylum Arthropoda; class Insecta; order Hemiptera; family Aphrophoridae; genus Aphrophora; species Aphrophora alni. The sequence continues at coordinate 95,884,616 of OY740769.1, read as the reverse complement.
TGTTATAACTTTGGAATTTCAGTATTGTTACATTATTTAGATCTGATTTTGTTGAATATTTATAACTCAAGTCAATGTAAAATAAAAGTACAATTTGTAGATATTTTGAAAAACCAAAATGAAAGCAACAGATATTTATGTTTAATTTTCACTTTTTGACTTCAACTTTTGAAAAGTATTTATAAGGAAATGTCATGACAAATAATCTTTGATAGCTTTGGCTTTTGTGTTAATGCACAGTTTATTTGTTCATATCCTGTTCTCATTAGAGTAACTAGTATACAGTATTAGTATGGATGTGAATAAAAAACAAACGAAAACCATTCAAGTGTTTATTTACAATTTTTAATGAGATATTGTGTTCAAACCTGATTAAATGTGATTTTGTACCCCATATAGGTGAATTTATTTTCATTTGTGTGGTTGCTTGAGGTAAAATTGCAACCAACCCCTAAACGACTGAAAGTTCTTAAAAAAAAACAAACAAATAAACGAACACAGAAGGTTAAATCAATGGGTAAAGCTACAGTCGGATATAAAAAAATGTAATCTAATGAATACAGTGTTATTAATTGTTTTTATTCAATGAAACAAACTATTATTTTATTCAATGATGCTTTTGTTGTACTATCCATGTTATGAAATCTGGTTTTAGGATGTAGATACATACAAAACTACAGCAAGAGAAAGTATAGAGAGTTGGATGAAAGTCTTAACTCACTATAACATAAGTGATTGGATGATTGTTCTCGTCGAAACCTATGACTTTCGCAAAACAAATAAACTTCTTCCACGAACAACAGTTCTTGATAAAATAAGAAGTGATTTTGGTGCCAAACATGCAGACAGGTAAATAGAATTTATATTTATATTGTAATACAAAGCCACATTACGATTACTGGATTTAATAAGATTAAAGGTTTCATATCTCTAAAAAGGGGTTACATTTGTGATGTATTATTGGCTCTTTTAATTATGTGTGTGTGTGAGTTTCTGTATGCTCATGACTTCAGGCTAGTATGGGACGGATTTAATATATATATATATATATATATATATATATATATATATATATATATATATAACCAGGGTAACAATGTCACCATAAAATGGGTATCTGGTCATACATGAATAGATGGGAACAAGGCTGCTAACCACCTTGCTAAAGTACTAAAAAACCCTTTCAAGGTCCTGAACCTTTCTGTAGAGGAAGTGTATGGGGCTTAACTAAGCTAAGCGGTTTATCTAATTTTCCAAGTTGAAACCATCACTGTGTATAAAACACTTGAGATGGAAATCTGTTGTTTGGTTACACTCACTCACTCACTGGGATATTACCTCAAGAAAATGTGGTTGTTAGAACAGGATATCTGTTAAGTCTACTCTAATGGGAAGGAGTTGGCAGAACATCTTCTGCTTGAATGTGAGACATTTGCTCGGTAGAGATTCAGTGAATTCGATAAGGCATCTGCGGGTCCTGGAGATTTTAGAGATGATGGTCTCATATTTTTCAGAGGCTTCATAAGGGATGAAGTCTAGTTGTGTTACCATCACCACAGATCCATAAAGGATGTTGTTTGGTATTCATATGGCCCCTGCATAAACCCAATTAGGCTACACACTTGACGAGGCGGTGTGCGCATTTTTTGATTCATGCGATAATTGGAGCAGGTTTGCTCAGATACTGTTTTGCAATTGTCGAGTGTGCGTGTTACAAAAAAAACCCATACTGTCTCTCCACCCACACAATAACTATTGTATAAACTTAAATAGACTCAAATTTTTTGGGATTGTTAACTAGGTCACCTGAAGTTTCTTTTATGATAGGTTATAATTTTGCACTCCCCCCCCCAAAGGGAACCCACATCTTGTGACATGTTAAATTAAAGAGCATAAAAAGACAACATTAACGGAACTCATGAAATATTTTTTGGATGATCAAATCCGAAATGGCAACACAAAATGTATGTGTCATTTTTTAATTATAATTAAAAAAATTGGTAAATTTAAAAATATTGGTAAATTTATTGGTAAATAAAAATTTTAAATCGGTAAATATGGGAAATTGCTAAATATAAACAGTTTATAAATATTTGCTAGATTAATCTGATCTAAATATTAAATAGATATATCTGAAAGAAGCATTCATCGTTAAAACTGAACTTTACCTGTCCCCCAAAAGTTTGGTACTTTTCGACACATTAAAAATACAAAAAAGAACTACATCATGTGATACATCAAATTAAATTGGTTTTTATGCAAAACTGTCACCAATAAATTTCACTTTTAACTTTATTAAAAATGTTATTTCAAAAAGTGGATGACATTTTCAAAACATTGTATTCTATATTTACAGTTAATATGAGAGTTACTTTTTGTAGGTTTATTGTGATTATTTAGATTAAGTGTTGAAACGAATTGTAAAAATATAATACAATTTTTATAATTAATTGAATGTAGTGACATTATAATTTGAGAGTTATCATGAGGTAAAGTTATTATTGGGAAAAAATATTATTAATAGTATTTGGATTACATTAATCAGGTGTATGTTTTGTTTAGGAAAATGAACGTTATTGGGTAACATGAGTATAACACTGTTGAAAAAATATTGTATTTTTTTCTAAAAATAAATATTTGGTTTATCGTTTAACACACCATTTTTTACAATTTTATAGGTTTATATTGGATTAGAGTATTTGTTGTGAAAGGTAATGGGTTACCTAAATTATTTAAGAAACAAATTGTTAAAAATAATATTTATTGGTATCAACATTGAAAACAATTAGGCCTGAATTACAAAGTAGGTATAAACAAGAATTTAGAAACTATTAAATCTTGCATGCGCTTTCTGTACTTTTCCACCTTCAGTGAGTTGGCAATATAAAAGTACAGTATGGCATGTGTAATTCACCATCAGAAGCCAAGGTTTGGTTGCTGTTGGTTCACCTACATGGCCTTTAGTTTGCTTACCACCCTGGTCTCTTTTGAAGTTTTATATGTTGCACACTATATCTGTCTGTAGTACATAAGCTTTGTATCAATTCTCACTTTTATATACTTGTCTACATTCTTGTTACTAACCTACACCCATCTGAAGCTATATGATTGTGGAGATCTGCTTCCTGGTGGGTGGAATTATCTGTTTCCCCCCCCCCATTAATCAGGCTTAAACCATAGTCTTCAAACCAAGATTTTATCTGCTTCATAACTAGTTTCAACCTTCTTTGATTGCCTTCATCATCAAATGCAATGATTATTGCTGCATATCATAATGTAGAAAAGAATTCTCTGGTATTTCCATGTGTAGAGTTCAATCTTAGGATTTGTTCCATAAATCTGGGCTGAAGATTGACTTTTTTTAGATACAAATTTAGTTATTAACTCCTTTCTTTGATAAAATAGTTTTATGATATGGGATACTGGGTTAATTGAAATAGGCCAAGTTTTAATTCATGTGTTAGAAATGTGTAAATATTTATCCATTATTCGGTATTAAATCTGACTCAACATTCTCCTATCTATCTTGTTGAATGAGTATTCAAACTAATATCATCAATTAACAAGAATTCATCCAAAAAGTGGTCAAAATCAAACAAAAAAATTAATTATCATTTTTTTTACCTAAAAAATCTATAGTATTATTTTTGTAGATTTTGAAGTTGAATTGAGATGTCGTCTATTCTCCTACAATAAACTGTTTTTGAATATTGACTCACTTGTAGGGGTTCATTGAGTACAAGCTTGACAATCCCGAGGGAACCCACTGGATCCCAACACCTTCCTACATTTTGTAGTCTTTAGTTAGATCCTTCTCCTTTTTATCTTTCCTATCAGGTCTCTCTCGATCAACCCTTGTTCTTTTCTGACCCTGAGACCCTGATGCTATTCAAGTATTCCTGAGTATTCAAGTATACCCTGAGTATTCAAGAATTAAGGGTTTTAAAAAAAGTAAATGGTTTTTCGCCTTAAAAAAAGATTATTTCTAAAAAACCCAAAATAACCTAAAAATCTTGAAATCTGATGTCTACAAACGAGTAAAGCTAATTTACCTATTATGTCTATGGTTTTATATAAAATCAAGGTTAGAGGTTCTTTAATAAAGAAAGTAAATTTGCACTTCCCCCTCACCTAAACTATATACAGTACCTATATGTTCACCATAACAGCTTCAAATAATTGTATGGTACTATGTGATATTAGAAATTGGACACCAGTGCATGCTCTTTTTTTATAACTTTTAATTAATTCTCAAATACTGTCAAATATCTGTCTTTTTAACAGCTTTCTTACAATGTTATATGACTAAACTATGTAATAATAAACCTGCAAACTTGTTTCCTTTTCTAGATGCTTATCTGTAATAAATCCTTTAAAGTCAGAATCAAGATCAGCTGGTTCATGGCGAGGCTTACTGGTTAATATTCGTTTGCTGCTGCTCACTGCTTACGACCGCACTTTGCTACGCTTTGAAGAAACTATCAGAGACCAGCGAGAGAAGCGTAATCATCCAGGATGGAGTTTTTGTACATATTTCCTTTTACAAGTAAGTAAAACTGTCTCAATTTTATTCATGGAAGGAACACAAATTTAGATTATTTTTTATTTCTCACTTTTACATAATATAGAAACAGTTATGTGTTGATTACATATTTTTGAAGTTCTGATTTTTGTGATTTTATCTCTTTTGAGGTGCATAAACTTTCTCACTCACCAATCCCCAAAACCTAACAAAAACCATCAAAAACTCTTCGGCACTAAAAATGTCAGTTCAATAGTTGTCAATCAAAAAGTGAAAATAAACTTTGGAGGCTGTCTTTGAAAAAATGTTTCTGCTGTAGAGCACTGCAAAGTCATCAGGACATCATTAACCCACTTTTGGACTCATGTCTGTTGATCTGCAAAAAACTCGATGTCAATTATTTGATCCATCACATAACTTTCTCTCTGTGTGAGAAAGTGTATAGTGTTTTGTCTGTTTAGTTGTGCAGATCTTCAACAAGTGTACTAGTGTACTCATACTGATCAAATTGTGTATGTGGGGCTATTTTGTTTTTAACTTATCTCTAGGAATACATATTTTTTTGTCTATTTCAAAAACTTAAAATTCCGATTTTTTAAATAGTTTAGATGAAATGTAGTCTCTAAGATCCCTCTAAGATCTGAACAAAACATATTGGTTGCCGTCTCCCAAAAAAATGCCTGTTCAAGAGTTATCCAATTAAAAGTAGAAATGTGAAGAGTTTTACGGTTAATAATGATTTTCTAGAAGTTTAAAAACTCAAAATTGGACAAGCAGTTTTGACAACATTTTGTATCAAAAGGAATTTGATAACCAACTACTAAAAATTATGGTTCCTGAGTAATTGTAAAAAGTTGTCAGATTGGCTTTTGTTTTTTTCCAAATTACCGTAGTTTTCTTTTACTCATGGTTAGACAATGGTTTTTGTTATACATCTTCATGTTTCACTAAAATAATTGACATTGTTGTGGTGAATTTGAAAATGTCAACTTTTAGAACAGTCAAGAAAAACTTGTTTTCTTTCTTAAGTGATAACAACTAAACTGGTATTTTTAGGGAGTTGGTGATCAATACATTTGGTTCGGATCTTTGAAGGCTAGACTTTACTGAATGGTGTTAAAATTTGCGAAAGTCAATTTTTTATAATCCGCATTTTATGTTTTGATTTTATGGTAACTTCTTCCTTAAATTTTGATCTAAATTGGTATTTGGTTTTGGATATGAGTGTATGAGAAAGTTTGTGCACTATTCAATATATTTTGAATCCAATTATTTAAATATAATCATTAATTTCAAAATGAATTTCTTAAAAAATGTTTTCTCCCCATCACCTCCGAATTCCTTTATAGTAAGTACGGGAATAGCAATCTTGAAGTACCTAACTAGATCTATCTTCATGTAATCTTAGGTTTTAATCTGACCTTGATGCTATTAGAGTATTCAAGGGATTGGAGTCTTTATGCTCTTTTCTTCTTTTTATATAAATATAGGTGATGACTAAGAGGAAAGATTGTCTCATCACAATACTTTCTCTCATAAAGTGTGAAAATAAAATATTTCCAATGTAATCAATAAGGAAACCTATTATAATTTTATTTCATCATAGTCTATTTTTTTCCTCAATGGTCTGCTATTTTTATGTACAAGAAGTCATCAACCTTGTCAATATATATTAAAAATGAAATTTGATAATAAAATCCTATTATTCTTTAATAAATATGATTTCACTTTATGACTCATTAGACCAAATATGGAAGTGGAAATATCTAAACTAGTGGTGTATCAGTACAACATCAGTTATAAGTTATTTAACTTAACTGTTTTATTCATCTTAACATTTGTTAAAAAAACAAAACAACTGTTGCGTGACATATAATCATGTATTTCTTCAATCAAATTGTTTTTGTTGATGAAACAATCAGCTATTCTTTTAAAAAATGAGTGTTATTATTTGTTTTCTTTAATATATATATATATATATATATATATATATATAATATATATATATATACATTTAAGCAGGTTAGAGTGAATAATATAAAAATAATAGAAATTGGTTTAATACATCATAAGTGAAATAGTTGAAATAAGGATACAGCATTTGAATTACATAAACGCAACAATACTGTAAAAACAGCCTAAATAAATGGTGCAAAAATCTAAATTATTTATCACCGGTAGTTTTCAGTCAGAAAGTGAAAATGGACTGTCTTTCAAAAATATTAATTAATTAAAATACGTCATAAACTACCTTTGTTTGTGCCATAAATGTGTCCTCTAACTTTACCTTCACATTAGATTAACATTTGAACAAAATGTTACATTCTTATTAAATCATATTAAAAAAAAAAAAAAACTTTGAGATACATTTAAGTTAGAAAAAATAAGGATGAACTTGACAGCAGTCAATATTTATTTATATATTTTTTTACAATTTACTAAAAAACCATAATTTTCTTTTATATGCTAATAAGTTTATTGTTTTGGATCATAAAGTCCCGCCTTTAAATCAAATTTGATTGTAATTTTAATTGCAGATTTTGAGAAGTCCAGTCTTCTAAGACAGCATAGTTCATTTTCACTTTTTGACCAATAAAGTCTGAATAATCATTTTTGGTGGGATTATGATCAATATGTTTTCTTCCAGTTTTTACCGATTATATTTGAGTAAATGTTCTTTAAAACTGTTTAAAGGAGTTTAGTACCTCTTGAAATGTATACAATTTATTGTCCTATTCATACAATTTTGTAAAACCTACGTCAATGTGTTTCAAATGATGTGATCAAAACACATTTAATGGTATTGAATGGAGATTTACTGTGTGAATGACTGCATTAACTTATTGCCTATTGAGACTAACAATATGATTTTTATTCATGATTGGTCAAGGCTAAATTTGTTCTGCTGAGATCATCAAATCAAGTCCGTCATATTCCAGTTATTACTTATTACAACATTAATTTCTTTTTATGAGTCTATTGTGTTGACTATTTTATGTTATTAATTTTAGATAACTTTTATAGGCAGTAGGTAGGGTTGTGCTTAGTGCATAATAAACTTATTAACCTTTAAATGGTCTCAAGATTGTGTATATTTTTAAATACATTTTTAATTTCACAAGACTTATGTATTATTTAATAGTACATGGAAAATGAATATACATTTTGGTGAAATCATATAAACTATAACTAAAATCAGTCTAAATTTAAGTGGACATCATGGTACTTACCCAGCCTCAAAATTCAGTTGGTGTCTTGGGCTTTGTAGGAAATGTTAAATGTTATTGTTATCAATCAAGGCGTTTTACCCAATAGGGTAACTTTGTTTTAAATAGCTGTTACACAGGAATTCTGACACTCGTATATATCAGTAATCTCTTGAAATCGCATAAACCCTAATGGACCTTATAAATGTGTATATTTAAAAAAGTTCCCACTCACTTTACTTTCTGTGATTCGGGCCTGGCGGGCCTTAAATGTATATAATATATGAAATAGCTTCCATTCGCTACGCTCACGTCAGTAATGCAGGCCTATGTAATTATACGAATATTACATTTACTTAGAGCTAAAAATAATATTTTGTACAATAACTTTGTTCTTTATAATCGTAAATAGGGTTAATACCATTACATGCAGAATAAAATATGCATATTTTTATTAAATTTAATATCTTATGAATTGAATAATATAAGAGACATGGACAAAAAACTGTTTAAAATGGCCACCATTGTAATATTTTCATTTAAATATTTCTGAATTTCAGTAGGGTTTTATATGAGTACGTTATAGTTCTATATACAAAATTTCATGTCCTATCTCAATTTTTGTGGCCGTTATCGTACTTTAGCTACAGGCGACAATAGATTTACATGTCGAAAATTATTTTTTCAGTTTCCTGAGGCTATGTATCAATCAAAAATACAGAATTAAAAAAAAAAAATGACCAAACTTGCCCCATACTTTGTTTATTGGGTAAGTAAAGTATAAAGTCTTGTAAATTGAGATCTTGCAGAGATATAACCTTTATATGTATACAGCAGAAAAATTTACACACAAAGTATAAACATTATGAATTTAATGATATTATATAAATACAAATTTGTTTTTTTTTGTAGTTCTCATTTAGATCCACCTCTCCCCCCTGGGCTACACACACATACTTTAACCATCACTCTCAGCAAATGATTAACATCCTGCAACTATAACTGCAGACTATAACTTCTTCTGAAGGAGCTGGTTAATAATTTGAGGAATATGTGAAAAATCACTTAAGATAAAATATTTGCGATGTTATGAACTATTTTCTAAGATTCTTATTCAATTTAATTTTGCGGGAGCTCTCTTTTGACTTAGAGAGTTTTGACCGAAATTTATTTTTTGACCATTTTGGTGAGTCATGTAGTATTATTATAAATCGTGTATATAAATAACCAAAAATAATTATATTTATAAAAGGTTAATTTGATGGTTTCAATAATTTGTATTGTTGCAGGAAGAACTAGCTTTTGTTTTAGAGATGCTTGGGGTCTACGAGGAGGCACTTGTGCAGTATGATGAGCTCGATGCTCTTTTTACACAGTTTGTTCTCAATTCTAATCTTGGGGGTGAGTTCAGATATATAAAGTTAAGTCATAGTTATAAGCTTTGGATGTGAAACTTTAGTCTTGGCTTAACTTATTGGAAATTATGAGAAGGATAAAACAAATACTGTTTATAAGCCACAAATGAGTTTAAAATATGTCATTAAGTAGGATGTGTTGCTTGGAGGGTAAGTGTTATCAATATTGTAATCGAACCCTCAGGGCTTCACTTTAGTCAGTACAGGCTTGGCAATCTTGAAGGAACCTAGCTGGATCTGTACCTTTTTAAAATTTAGTCTTGGGTTAGATTCCTCTCTTTCATTTTACCTATCTGTTGTTTTTTCAAAACTGTGATTTGGCATATTCGAGGTTTTGATTTTATATTATTTAAAAAAAATTTTTTTTTTTTATTTTATTTTTTTATTTTATTTTTTTTTTATAAAACAACGATTATCTAGAGGATTTTGGCTTTATATAATTAGAAAAGAAGAAATACTATACTCAGATTTTCTATTTGAAACTTTTAACTTTATAACACAGTGCAAGTCACTCTAAATTTGTTTAAACATTTGTAATAGGCCCCCCTAATTGGATTTTCCATTTTTATCATGACATGTACATATACATTTTTTAATGTGTTATTACATTTCAAGAAAATCAAATCATATGAAGAACTTAACTTTTAAACAACCTTTTGGAAAACTTTTGATTTTATTATTATCTTGGGTAAGAACTATTAATGTTAGAATTGTCTTCTTTTCAGTGATAAATAACTGTGTTTTTTTTTTTACCAAATTTTCAATCTATGTCTATTTGTTAGCAAGATGTTTTTATTTCTATAAAAATATTTCATATATTTCAACAAATGTGGGTGCATTAAGTTAATCTGTAGACGGACTTTGAAGTACTAAGTCTCTCACTTCCGCTACAGTAGAAAAATGACTGGTAACCTCTTTGTCAAATCTAGGCTAGCAAATGAGCTATCTACGGTTTTCACATACATGGTTCATTTACAATTCTCAAGGGGATGCAAAACAGCCCCTGGCCTCTACCAGCAAAGGTTACCACTCTCTTCTATTTTCCGCTACTTGCCTCCATCTCTGTACATCAATTCCCTTTAGGTCCTCCTCGAGGTCGTACAGCCACCTTTTTCTTGGTTTACCCCTGGAATATTTTCTTTACTATTCTCTAATCCTTTGTAAATGCCTGTCTTAACCTTTCCTTTTTTATTTCAAATAGTATCTCTGGTTCACTATATAAATGTTGGAGAATATTATGTTAAATTTATGATATAAAGAAATGTGTCAAACTTAAAAATTATGGTTTGTGAATAAATTGAAAAATATCAAAATAAGTTTTACAGTTGTTTAGGCTTTTTTATATTTTCCTCGGATTATTCTTTATTATTACATGTAACTGGGCACATTGGTATGAATCATACCCCACCCTCAGGTGAGTACAGGTTTGACAATCCGGATGTCCTAGCTGTATCTACACATTTGTCATGTAGTCTTGGGTTTGATTCCTCTCTTTCACCTTTACTTTCGGTCTCTCTAGATCAAATCTTCTTCTTTTCCGACTCTGATGCTATTAGAGTATTTGGGGGCTAAAGTTTATTATTTTTATGTTCTTTTCTTCATTTTTTTAAAAGATAATAATAACTCAGAGGTTAAAAAAATGAAACATAAACTTTCACACTTCATTAAAATTTCATTGAAATCTCTTAGTTGATTTTGAGGTATTTAAACTTGTAGGACAGTGTCTATTGTTAATTTTTCCTTTTTGACCAATAAGTTTTGAATCAACATTTTTAGAGAGATGGCTACCACGTTTGTCAAGTACTTACAGGATATATTTTAGCAAAATTTAATCCAAATCTTTAGAGCTGATTTCAAAAAACTTGAAGTATTTGATTTTGATCCTATTTCAACTGTCATAAAGTTTTTACCTTGGTTAGTGTTTTTATGCATGATTGTGCTTATAATGTTCACAGAAACACCAAGCTGGTTGAGTGGCTTTCAAGTTCCTCTCGAGAGTTGGCCTGGTCTTGTGTTATCACATACAGTTGATGTTGAGTTGCGGCAACTAATACAAGAAAGTACAATATCACTACTACAGTTTCGCAGTTATCTTTTTTCTAGACAATGTACCATGTTGTTACTTACATGCAAACCTTGGGAAGTATGTACTTATTGAATTCAAATTATTAAGATATTAACAGGTATAGATTTACAGTTAGGATAAATTTGGAAAATTATTCAGAATTGTAAGATTATGTTGATATTGAAGTTTTTAATAGATTCATGTTAAATTACTTCATACTAATCATCTCCTGTCATTCCCCTTAGAAGCATATAGTCAGCTACAAGAACTTTACAGCACACTGTGTTTGAAGCCTCTCCCTATGTAATTTTAGCCGTCCTCAATTCTCGGCCTACCGTATGCTTTCAGGTCATCCTGGATTTTCCCTTCTCTATTTGTCCTTGAGAATTTCATTTCATTACTCTCAGCATGTGGCCTATCCATTATTTACACTTTTTTAAAATCCCAAAGTTGCTGGTTTGAAATTCTCAGTGGTCATCTTACTCCCATTATAGATCTCGGACACTTATTTACGAACATTTGAGTCACTTTACTGTTTATACTTAACTCGTTCAAGGTCTTACAGCCTTACTTGAAGACATACTTAACATCTGAATTTATACTAATAATTAGCAATTTATTCTATAAATTAAAATATAAATATTCAAATATTATTTCTTAGTGTTGTTAATTTCCTCACTTAATAAGGGAACCTAGACACATGTCTAATCTCGCTACAGTATAGTGGTGTTGTGCTATTCCTCTGTCTTCATTAGTTCAATGGCATAAAGTAAATACTAAATATGTTAAAATAAAAACATTCATTTAATCTTCTAGGTCCTGGTTTGAGTTAGAAAACTTTTTCTTTCTTTTTTTTTAACAATAAAACGGTGGCAATTTAATGTTAAAAACTACTGTCTCATCCTGTAAGTAGCATAAACGGCTGATTTACTTACATCTTCTTGATGTGGCAATCCAGAATCTCTTGATTATATGGCAAAAACCAGTTCCCAGTAACATCTGTCCTTGGGAATGTTCACTAGCTGACCACTCTCTATAATCTTGATTTTCAGTATTTATCTGGCTGGGTTTTGCTAGGGTGAATTACAATATTGATTTTTGTGATATTTTATATTAGAATAACTTCTTTGTTTACTTTTATTTTCAAAAGAAATATTAGACCAATTTTTCCATATGAAATTGAACTTACGTGTTTTACCCAGTGGTGTTCATATAGGTCTACTTTTATATTATGAATGATGTAATCAGGTAAACATACAACATTAATTGAGTAAAGTTAACTTTATTTTGTGGGCATTACCATTAGCTCAGGGATTGGGTTTTCATAATCCATTACTAGGCCTACTTCAAAATTATTGTTTTCATCATTTTGGTTACACCACACTATTTTGACCACCAATGAAATTGTTATTATTATCATAGTTATTGATTATCATATTATTTTCATTGGATAGAAGATGAACAGGCCTATCTTGGAATTTATATCCATAGCTTCTCTCAATAGTAGCCAAATGAGACCAAAACAAACTTTGAAATGTTTTATAAGCATTACTCACTTAATTAGCCTGTTTAGGAGATTAATTTAAACTGGTGTGTAGCTGGATAGAGAACTGAAGAATGTGAAATTTGTTATAACAGTATGTATAGCAAGTTAAAGAAAATATTATTATACTATTATTCTATATAAATTTAAGCCTGTTGAAATCGAAGGTTGGTGAGAGTAATTTCTATTGAAGATTGAGAGTAGTAGTAGTTCTCAGAATTTGGTGACTCGCTGATAGGTTAGTTTCTATTCCCCTAATTCTGAGTGATTACATTCTGAAGGGAATGATTCTATTATTTTGATGGTAAAATGGTCATAAACATTAGTGTCGCTGAATGTTGTGTAATTAGTTTATCTGTACCCATAACTTACATCATTTCTATGGTTATTCATTCGTTCTAATGGTTAGGATATCTGTAGTCAAGACTATACATTTTACCTAGTATAGCTTACACTGTTGTTGGTGATGATATTTTTAATAGTGCATGTAAGGTGAATGGTGAACTTTTATTTTAAATTATACAGAACTTTTTTTTTTTTTTTTTTTTTTTAACAATTGAAATTGTTTGTGATAGATGTATCTTTCAAGTTTTGCATCTAGGCCTGTCACAGAGAAATGAGTCATGTTCCCAACATTTTATGAAATGAGTCTTGTTAAGGTTAGGTCATTTCGGTATTTTGGGGTGTGGAAGTTTGGGAGGAACTAAAATATTTTTAACATTTCTAGGTTGTTTAAACAGGACAAAAAATTCATTAAAAAGGTTTTATGTATTGTTTAAGCCTTTATTTATAAAGTTGTTGTTTAATGCCTGGGTAATAACTTGTGTTTTATGACTGTTGATTTTGTTTCTTCTGTGGTATTATTGTTATCTGATAAATCACTACTTATCACTTCTAAAATATACAATTATTACGTCTTCATTGATTTGTTGCACTATCTTCACAACACGAAAACTCACTTAATGTATAAAAACAGCTGGCCAATATACAAAACTGAAAACTAGATTAATACACATAAATTTTGTAGTGTTATCACGAAAATTTCCTGAACATTAGGGAATATGTCATGGATTACTATTTGTCAGGTCTATGGCTGGAAACAGATGTGAAAATCAAACAAGTAGTGGTGCTTGCAATTATGTGAGCATAGGTCTGTAAAGGACAGCCACCACTGGTAAAGACAACAAACAAAATGGGTTAATAAAAACAATAACAAAATTATTTTAAACTTAGGTTGGTATTTGTACGATAACCTTTTAAAATTTTAAGTAAATGGTTGTAAAATTTTGAAAATTGTGTTATGGTAAATCTGAAAAAATCTGGGATTTTATAATTCAAAAGCTGTAAGAACCTTGAAATAAATTGATCAATCAGTAATAATATTTTGGTTAAATATGTCTATTACTATTGGTTTAGTATTAGTTGTTAAGAATCCATTTATGATGGAATAGCCATTGTCAAATTTTTATAATTTATGACATTTAACTTAAATTATTAATAGTCTCTACAAAATAAAACCAAAATAATTCATATGGAAGCCACAAATAAGATAAATATATGTGGAGGTAAATAATAAATCAAATTTAATATAGACATTTGAAACATTGTTTCATTTAATATGAATTATATTGAATTTATACTACTGAAAAAAGGGAAGTATTGCTTTATATTTAAAAAGTTTTAAATTAAAAATGAACTGTATTTAAATAAGAATTGTATTTCTAATTTGATATCTGTCTATTTTTAATTGAATTAGTATTACTAAAACTTAGACTTTATATATTTGATGTATTGTTAGGTGGCTCAACGCTGTCTGCCGTTCTTACATAATTGTATAAATGAACTAAGAATCTTGGAAGTAAGCAGTCCTCCTGGTGCCGTAGCTTGTTGGATCTTCCTGTGTTGTCTGGAGATATTACACACGTGTGAAAAGTATAATGATAGTGGACAAGTCGAGGCATATTCTTTATTTACTGCTGGTCTATGGGCATATGCACGGGATAAGGTAAATATTTTATTTTATAAAGGATATATACAATAGGCGGATGGATGTGTAACTACAGGGGGCGTTCTGTGTACCAAACTTCAGATTAAATGGGAAGGAAGGATAAAATGGTGAGGTGAAGGATCGTTTTATATCAGAGTAAATCATCATAACTGAAATAGGAATATCCATTCTGTTTGGTTGATTCTATATATTCATCTTAAAGGGCTTGGGGAGACAACTCCTGTCCTCGTGGCCACACTCTACTCTGCTCTTACACAACAGAACTCTATGTGGGAGATAACCGTCTAGTTTTGGAGAAGACTTTGGGAAATCATCAGTTGGTTAAGACCTTTATGAAGAAGTTACACATTATCTTGGCAGCATTAGAAGCTTTTTACTTTTTTCGACCTTTAAAATTTGGAATAATCATTACTGATATCTAGTACGATAAACTTGCTTGGGGCGAAGAAAATAGTATAGTGTTATCTATTGTTTTGTTGTCTAATATTATCTCCTTCCTAGTCACTGACTACTAATGCAGCCTTTGTTTTTCATAGTAGTTTGTAAACCATTGTATTTGAATTTAACAGTAGTATAATCTATATGTACTATCTTCTACCATTGCAATCTACTTATTTCTGATACTGTATATTGATGTCGTAAGAGTTTCAAGTACCTTTCAATCTACTTATTTCTGATACTGTATATTGATGTCGTAAGAGTTTCAAGTACCTTTCAATCTACTTATTTCTGATACTGTATATTAATGTCGTAAGAGTTTCAAGTACCTTTCAATCAACTTATTTCTGATACTGTATATTGATGTCGTAAGAGTTTCAAGTACCTTTCAATCTACTTATTTCTGATACTGTATATTGATGTCGTAAGAGTTCCAAGTACCTTTCAATCTACTTATTTCTGATACTGTATATTGATGTCGTAAGAGTTTCAAGTACCTTTCAATCAACTTATTTCTGATACTGTATATTGATGTCGTAAGAGTTCCAAGTACATTTCAATCAACTTATTTCTGATACTGTATATTGATGTCGTAAGAGTTCCAAGTACATTTCAATCTACTTATTTCTGATACTGTATATTGATGTCGTAAGAGTTTCAAGTACCTTTCAATCTACTTATTTCTGATACTGTATATTGATGTCGTAAGAGTTTCAAGTACCTTTCAATCAACTTATTTCTGATACTGTATATTGATGTCGTAAGAGTTCCAAGTACATTTCAATCAACTTATTTCTGATACTGTATATTGATGTCGTAAGAGTTCCAAGTACATTTCAATCTACTTATTTCTGATACTGTATATTAATGTCGTAAGAGTTCCAAGTACATTTCAATCTACTTATTTCTGATACAGTTTATTGTATGTTGTAATAGTTCCACATTTGTTATGTGTTATAAGTTATTCAGCTCTTTGTTTTTATTTGCAGTTTATTTTGCAGTTTTTATTTGTGAATTTCAGAAGTTTTTATTTATGTGTACGAGTGTGTATATACTTTATCCAAATGATACATTTTTCTGTAATTTGTTAATTTTTTGTTGACAAAATATTGTTGCAAAAAGAAATTGACAATTTACAAGTTTTGAGGTTATTAGATTATGTTGTTTTGGAAAGTGACAGTGAAAATTATTCATTTGATCATATTTAAGACTTAGAAGAATTTTTACTACCAGGTCTAATAGAAGAATTATTAATACCAAAAGAATATAATCTACGAAATGAAGAGGGTGGAAATGATGACTTTAGGTTAGGCTAGGTTTGATTTAATTATTTTGAATATTAATGACTTTAAAATGTGTTTTGCATGCTTAAAAAAATAATTTTTAGAGTATTATTAGATAAAAGAAAGAAAATTAAAGAATAAAATAATTAAAAAAAGGAACATAACTTGTTTTGGTGTCAAAATAAATAAGCCAGTTAAGGAAATAAATAAAAATAAATAAATAATAATAGTATGTTTAGTGTATTTTCTATATCTGTTTTTTTGACCTTGAGTTGGATATTAATTAATATATACAGATCAATAATCAATAAACTAAAAATAAGTTGAAAAAAACTGATATTGTATGTCCTAGATGAGAAGAAACTACAAACAAAAGTTTCAAAGAACTTCCATTTTGAAAATGTCCAACAATCGTATTTAATGACTAGTAAAACCAACCTTCTGTCCTAAATTTGATTAATATTTAACTTGATCCCTTCAGTGGCTCACTTAACAATCAGTGAGTGGTGGTATAACAATCGCAAGGTAACAGTTGGAACTATACTTTTGTTGTTTTATCTTTATGGGTTAAATTATCTTACCTATCAGGTCTCTCTTAACCAATCTTAATTATCTTCCGATCCTGATGCTTTTATAGTATTTTTGGGTTCTGTATTTTATGCTTTTTTTTCTTACCCAAAAGTTTGATAATTGCAATAAATTAAGACCCCTTTTTTTGACTGATTTTCACATTTTCCTCCGTAATAATAAATAAAAATTTTGAACATGTCTTCCATCCGTTATCGTTGTTATCTGTATGTAGTGGCCACAAATATTAAGATAGGAACAAAATTTGATACAGGAGACTATAGTGTGCTCATATTGGAATTCAGAAAAATTCAATTAAAAATGTCACAATATGGGCTATTTAAAATAGTTTTTGGTTCATATCTCGTGTGTTATTCAACTTATGACACATTAAATTAGATACAAATTTGCCGATTTCAATTCTGCATGTAGGGGTACCAACTACATGCGATGATAAATAGTGAAGTAATTGTGAAAAATGTAATTTTGAACTCTGAGCTAAGAAAATGTGATATTCTTATAGTTATTAGATTTGGCAGGGCTATACCACCAACACAAGTGTAGTGAGTGGAGACTCCTTCAAATATGTAGAGCTTTGATACTCATTAGGGCCAAGACAATGACATGAGCGAAGCTAGTGGAAAATTTTAATAAATACAGATCTACGAGGCTCCTCAAGTCCTTAGCAGATGAACAAAATCAAATAAAAACTAATCAAAACTAATTATTACTAAAAAAGTCACTTCAGTAGTTCTTATTCAAAAAGTAAAAATGAACAGTGCACACGGTTTTTGGAAGAAAAAAAAAGAAAAAGAAAAAAAAAAAAAAAAAAAAAAAAAAAAAAAAAAAAAATGGCCTAAACTTGTTTTACTTATGCCATTAACATGTCTTCAGCGTAAATTGTATTTGATTAAAATCAAGTCTTAATAATGGTGGTCAAAGTTCATTTATATTTTTTATCAATTATTCCTGAACCGTTATATGTTTTTGCTTACTATTTTATATACAGTTTTGGTTCATTAATCTTCATATTTCATTAAAATTTGAAGAAAATTGCTAAAGTTGATTTTGAGAAATAATCATTGTAATAACAGCCTCCTAGCGGCAAAAGACCTTTAGGTCGACGCCGGTGAGGCCACTGATGGAGGCTATCACAGCCCAGTTAATAAAAAAAAAAAAAAAAAAAAAAAAAAAAAAATAGCCTCTTGGCCGATTTTTTGGTTTTTTACCGATAATCCATGAACCACCATTTTTGGGTATATAGCAACCAATACCTTTTGTTTGGGTCTAAAGAGATTACATACGAGCAAAGTTTGATCAAAATTGATATAGCCAATTTTGAGAAAATTATAATTTTATGTATTTTTCTTATGACTGCTACCCTCAAACTTTCCCAGATGTGACCAAAATTTGCCTACACACCAAATTTGATTGAAATTAGTATACTTGTTTGGTCTGTAGACATATTTCCTATGAGCTTGATGTACTACAAACAAATGAAAAGTGACATATCTAAATGATATGGAAGACATTTTAGTTTAAAATAATACTGATGAAATGTTTACAACAATAAATATTTTGAATGAAAAATGACGTATCTTTTGATTAAATGCTTGGACATGTACATCAGCTGAGTTCTTTTGTTTTTAGTTCCAAATGTAGATGAATTGACAAGGCTAATCTTTCATTGTCATTAATTTGTTTTAGCTCTGTGAGCTTGGAGAACTCTGTGGTTTAATGCCTGAATGTGAGACTACCAGTCAACAGCTACATACTGTTGTGCTTCTTTCTGCTGGCATCGGTGATGTTCCAACAAATATTTCTGTTGAGCAACTCAAGCAGTCACTGTCATCCAAGGAAGCATTTAAAAAGCAATATTTGGTTAGTACACGATGAACTACTTTTGTACACCAGGCTAGGTATAGGCTGCTGTAATTGCTAATTTTTCCTCATACAATTCAATTTGAGCTAAAAATTTGAAGTAGAAGTTATAATTTACTGAAAATAAGGATTGAGAGAGTTGACTACTGACCTCAATGTTGCCAGTTGATAGATTAAAGTTAGGCAGACACTTTTTTCCTTATAAGAAAATTTTTGGTAGCATTCGTTTCTACTTCTTTTTTATTATTGAACATTATCATGAAAAGTAAATCATGTGACAAATTGGTTTCGGGCTAATATTTACTTTGAATGTTGTTTGACTATAAAACTTGAAATTTTGTTCGGTGACATAGGAAGCAGGGTCATTATAGTCTCACAATTTTGAGAAATTATATATTTTATATTTTTTGTTTTTTACCAATACCTCGTGATCTTATATTTTTGGAGAGATTGCAAACCAGTATGTTTTGTTTGAACTCTTGAAGGCTACAATTGAGTAAAAATTTGATCAAAATCATTAGGACTTTTGAAAAAATTCTAAATTTGTGCTTTCTGGTGCATTAACCTAAACGTATAAAAATCAGTTCATGTAAACTTTACAAATAAAAAATATGATTATCATATAAAAAATATCTGTAATTATTAATCAATAAAATAGTGTTTTATGCAAACAGTGCCAAATATCTGGGTATGACATTTGGTGTTAATTTGCTTTAGATGGAACACATGATGAGAAAATGAGAATAATGAGGTATCCAGTTGAAAAAAAAATGTATTGGCTGATTAGAAAAAGGTCTGAATTATCAATACATAATAAACTGCTGCTGTATAAGCAAGTATTAAAACCTGTGAGAACTAAAGGTATTCAGCTTTGTGGATGTACGAAGAAAACTAATATAAAAATTCTGCAAACTTTCCAGAATGGATACTACTAAGCGCAATAGTGAATGCTGTTTGGTATGTCAGTAGCAACATTATTCATCATGATTTATAGATAGAATTCATTGAATTGAAAATTTAAAAACATGCTAGGAAGTTTGAACTCAGAATTCATCAACACCAGAATGTTGAAGTTTTGAACCTACTTGACAATCCAGAACTGGTGTGGCTTCTCAAAAGAGTTTTGCTGTTTGAACTGGTTTAACCCTTAAAACGCGGCTAGCATCTAGGCTTGGAATGTCCGAGTTTTTAACTGCGCTTTGAAATTCATTATATTAAAATAATGCGTAGACAGAGTCGTAATTCACAAAACATCAGCGAGATTTTGTGGGGATGTTCCTATGGTGTGTTTAGTGGAGACAAAGCCTTGAAACGTGTCATTGGCGCTTTATCTATCTGTTAAATCTGTTATCTTTATATGTGTAGAATTGTCACTCTAAACCAGTCTGTGTTGTAATGACCTGAAATTCGAATTTATAAATAAATTTATTCAGGGTACCAAATCATAAATCACCATACCCTGAATCCACCCTTTTGAAAATAAATCACCAAATAATTTAAAAAATATATATCATAATTACCATAGACCAAAGTGTAACCATATTAAATTCATAATCAATCCTAAATTGTAAATACCATCCTCATCAAAATAAATATGTATCAAAAACAGCAATTTGTGTATATTAATGATATGAAAATCAAAAGTGCAGTGATAATTGACATCCTGGTTACTATGTTTCCAAAAAAGTGGAAGAAGTAAAACAAGAACAGAAACAGGGGACAACAATGATGAAAATTCATTCTTAGATCAGATCTGGATGTATTTAGAATCCACTTTTTGGTGCTACATAAAATTCAATTTAAATATAAATCAAGAGAATAATAATAATTCATATTGTAAAGATTTAATAATTAACTGTTTTTAAGAAGAATTGGTGAGTTAAGATTAAATTGAATACCTTTAAAATATTGTGAAAGCTAAATCATAAATGACTTACTTGGTCAATCTAAATACACTCCAAATTTGAAAATTCCACAAACTGTAATTTTAGATATAAACCCACACCCATACCGTAACCTAATTGTATCACTTATCCATCCTAGTCACCCATCTTCTTTAATCATTTAGCCTTAATGTTTTACTGAAACAACAATATGTACTAGATATAAGCCTAGAGTTAAGCCATTGAACTTCAATTTACAGTGAACGAAATATAATATAGACTACATACAAAGATTTTAAATAGTAAAAGCTA
Organism: Aphrophora alni; assembly: GCA_963513935.1. Lineage (NCBI taxonomy): Eukaryota > Metazoa > Arthropoda > Insecta > Hemiptera > Aphrophoridae > Aphrophora > Aphrophora alni. The sequence goes on along the minus strand of OY740769.1, from coordinate 95,863,493 downwards.
GCTGAGGCAAAACGAACGAAAATATATCAAAAGACAATTTAATCCTTTGAATATACATTTTGTAAAGTCAGAATACTTGAAAGTTCCTTTATTAATTTTGAATTCTTTGTACAAGGGAAAATGTATAACAGCCCATCAATTTTTTTAGTATTAATAAGATTTGTTCACACATATCCACCAACTTTTATTTAATTAATTTAATTATATTGTGGGACCGCTGCATGCAGCTTACGCTTATAGATGCACCTAGTGTTTCAGTCAGCTGATCATTGTTTGTTTTGTCTCTTCTCTTCTTATTACTCTGTTTCGTGGAAGTACTCTATTTATTCGTTTTATATTTTAGCCAATAGTTTTCTTTTTTATTTATATAGTCGTGTTTTCGTATTATTATATTATAGTGAACTATTGTTTGTCTGTAATATGACAAATCTTGAATTGGATCATTTTGTCAGTGAAATAATGAACGCTTCATTTTCAAATGCCATTGATTTTCATAATTTAGAAGAGGAAGAATCTGAAAACATCATATTAGCGCTACCGAGATTGAAATTGAGAGTGATGATGAAATTACACCACAAGTAACATCTTAAACCGTGCATCTGATTCTGGCTCAATTTTTTGATAATTGTTAAAAAGTACATAATTTCTTTTTTTAAATGAATTGTATATTTTATTTGTTTTTCTATTACCCCAACAATACAAAACTAAAAAGAACATTGGGAAAATAATTTGGTTTTGTTTTTTTACTAAATGAGCAATAGCTTATATTTAGCTTAGTGTTTCAAAGGTTAAAACGAAATGTAGCATGCTGTGGGGATTTGCAGTGTGTTGATATTGGTCAGTAACTTAACACACTGCCAATGTTTTTACCAGAGAAGAAACTACTAGATTGTCCATAAGAATAGTTAGTATTGCTGTGAACTGCACATATGACAGTAAATCATTTGAAAAACCATTTTTTTTTAAAATTCAGGGGACCTCAAAATGGATATATCCACAAAAAACATAACATCGATTATTTTACCCATCACACAACCTTTTCTATATTCTATAAATATGTGAGAAAAAAATAATGTTACTGTACTCTTTTGTCAATCTAGTGTATTAAGCTATAAATAGACACATTAGTTTTAAACCGAAATTTACCAACAAATAATTTCTTAGTGAGAATTAATAATAAAACCTAACTTAAAGTCTGAATTTTAATCCAACTAATAGGGGATGAATATTATAAAATTTAATAATTTTTATTTATCTGAATGTTGGCTAGAGGTTTCATAAATTGTTTTTCAATCAGTACTTAAATTACATACATAATATATATTTTCAAAAATGTGATAATTGATTTCAATCTTATCTTTTTAAAAACTGTTTTTCAGGAACTTTCTGAATTAGCAATGGGAACATATAAGCACATACATCGACATAGGTGTGCGCATCAGATTGGACGTGATTTATCCATTTTCTACCGTAGAGTTGGTGACTTATCAGCTGCTGCAGGGTTTCTTGCTAATGCACTTAAAAGTTATGAAGATGACGGCTGGTGTAAACTAGCTGCCCATACACGAGTAGAACTAGCATCATGCTTTAAGGATATGAATGACAATGAAAGGTAAAAACTAGATGTGTGCATGTAGACCTACCTGTACGACTAAACTCTGTTATATTATTTCTTGTACAGTCTTCATACTCATTTTCAACAAAATGCAAACTAAAATTATTACGTGAGTATAGCTGTACTTAACATTTTAACTTTCTCACATATATGTACTATAAAGTTATGTGATGGCTCATAAAGTTGATGTTGAATTTTTTCCAGATATATTCGTTTTGAGGTTCCACGAGTCCAAAAAAGTGTCTTTTAATCAAAAAATTTGGGGATAGCTACCACAAAAAAAAAAAAAAATCATGATGTCTCAATATCGGCTAAACCAATTTTGCTCAAGTATTTTCTTTAAGTATCTGTAGAAATCGTATTAGCTGCCATCTCTCACAAAAATGTTGGATTGTGAGTTATCAGTAAAAAAAAACAGTCATCGTTCTGTTATAAAAGACTGATGCCATTTAAATTTGAACATTAATGACCCAGACACATGCAAAATTACAAATAAAAAATATAGTTCTGGAACAATTGGTAAAAATTAACCTTGACCCATGTCATTTAAAGTTTGATTTTAATCAAATGCAATTTATACTAAAGACATTTATAGTACATAAAAAGTAAGTTTATACACCATTCAAATATGTTTTAAAACATATTGTCTAAAATATTCATTTTCACATTTGATGGCAACTAACAAACTGACATTTTTGGTGATGACTAGTTTTGATTTTGAGGATGGCCGAGTAAGAAAGTTTGTGTAATGTTTTAACGTAGTTTATATGATACAAGCATAAAGATAACACTATCAAGTTTGGTTTATCCTAGACCTCGATTCACAAATAAACTCAATATTAGTAAAATTGTTGAAAATTTAAATTGTAATTTAGGACTTTATAAATAGCAGTGTTCACTAAATTTCTAGCAGATTAAAACAAATTTTCTTTTATATTTTTTAAACGGTTTTTTAATATATGACAAAAAACAAGCTATAAGACTTTAATACCTCCAATCCAGTTTTTCTGAGATGTGCATTTTTTTAACTGTACACTTTATATCTTTACAAAATAAAATGATCTGTTTACAACTTCTTGTAGTAGAAAATTGGAGTATCTATGACTAGATAACTTGGTTGACTTAGATAAATTAGAAGACAACCGGATAAAAAGTAGGCCCACTAGAATCAACTGACATGTATATAAATTTTAATATTACTGGAAAGAAGTTAATGTTAGCCTTATATTCTTTGTTGTAACTACTATCAGTTGAAGGATTGATTAATTATCTAGCAAGAATATTTTAGATTACTATTGTTGGTTAGAAATATCTTATATGGTTGAAACAAAAGATATGATTTTAGAGTTAAAAAAAAATAAAAATAGTATCTTGAGTTAAAGTTTAAAGACAATTTTCTATACAGAGAAACACCTTTATTTTATGTATAGAGAGAACTTGTGAATCGGTGTTAACATATCAGGGATATAGTCCCTCCAAGCACAAAGGAGTGTTTTTTGAAAAAATTCCACATTGATTTCTCAAAAACTTTTGATTTAAAATTGACATGTTGGATTTTTGTGGCTTCCAGTTGTGCACATAAAATATAATTACTGTAACTCAAAAATTTTGGTATATTCTAAGAATCCAAAAAAATCTTGCTGATTGTTATTTATCCATATTTATCCATAAATGTTGGTTTATAAATTATCGAAAACGAACATCTTTTAAAGCTATTACAAAAATTGGGTAATCTGATTCCAATAAAATTGTTATTAAATATTACAAATAATAACCCAATGCAGTGTGCCAAATTGCAAGTAAATGTAAAATATGGGCCCGAAATAATAACCAAAAATGAATTTGACAGCAGTTATTAAAAACTCTATTTCAATAATTTATGAAGTATTCTTTTGACGAATATGCAGGTGGAAGTTGTATTAAAGGAAACTATAGTGTTCTAATATATCAAAAATAAAACCAATTTCGATATAAATAAACAGCTTAGAGGCCAAAAGAGAGTGAAGGGAATACGGCAGGATTCTGCTCTACTATGCATCAAGTACATAAGATTTTGTGCTTGAACAAGTTAGAAAGTTTGTGGAATGTTTGTTCAACATTTTTTAAAAAATATTATCAAATGATCATAGTAAAGGTTTTTTTAATAAATATTTTGGATTTAATATTATTGATGATACCTGATGGTTAGAAATCCTTATTAAGTAGCAAGTATATTTTCGAATATTGTTTTAATTATATTTTGAATTTCTTAGTTTTACTTTTTTAAAGTTTATTGTTTGTTTTTATTATTATGTCATATATAAAACTCATTTACATTTATATATTTTTTATAGTGTTATATTTAAAGTTATGCGTGATTGAAACTTTTGTATCTCATTTTTCTATTTGTTTAAGGTATGCCAAAATGTGTGCAGCAATTGCAAGTTCTGTAGAATTAGATATGCCATTAAGAATACATTATTGTATAGAAATGCAGAAATTATTACAAGATATTGAACCAGGTAAGGATTAATTATTATAACTGATACTGTTCAACAGTCTGAAATTAATATTATTTACTTTACTTTAAAGATATTTCCCTCTCCTGGATTGCCGTTATGTCAAACTTTCTGTTGCCAGTCTTTACTACAAAGCTTTTTACTAGCCACTTGATCCTCAATTTCCTTCTAACTCCTTCCTGGTTTATCTCTTTTCCTGTTACTTTGAGATTCATCAACTTTGTTCTTGTACCAGGAGGAAGAAGTATCCGATGATGTTCATACCGTTTTAATTTTATTTACATATTTTTTTCTGGCATAACCTTGATGTTGCCATACGGGGGATGATCTGAACCTGGTCAGAGATAAGTAGAGTAAGTCTTGACGGGCATGGGCGATCAGTTGATAGTGCAATATGTGAGTGTACTAACAGATATAGTCAAGTGAAGAGTTGTGTTTTGCAATGGTTTTTGTTGGTTTTAATATGTTTTGGCATATATTTTGTTCTTGTTGTTTAATTTTCAAAAACCTATTGATCATCATAGCCTTATAAAAAAATGAATGCAATCAAAGCCCGTATGCCTCAAATACTCTTAATAGCATCAGGATCGAAAGAGAACAAGATTTGGTCGAAAGAGACTTGATTAAAAAGATGAAAGATAGGACTCTAACTCAAAACTACATGAAGAAAGGTGTAGAACTAGCTTAGTCAGGGTTTCTCGGGTTTGCCATACCCGTACTCGCTATGAATGAGTCCCTGAGAGACCGTGGGCTATAAACGATTGTGTAAAAATCTTTTGTAAACTTTGGAAGGATTGTAAGCCAGCCAGAAGCTGGCTTGTGTTTACCCATATTGGGTTCCTGGTTCAGAGTTGAAAGTTGCATGGGTTATCGAAAAGGTGTGCATGAGTGTAGTTTGATTGTTGTTTTTACTAAGCTAGGAACTGTGGTCTAAAGGAGTATTTGTGTGTTTTTGACTTTTAGCGATTTCTCAGGACATGTTGTTGGTTTGGCTTGGGGAGGATCATATCTACTCATCGGGATTTGAGGTGTGATCTCCTGCAAGTTGACGGAAATGTATGCAGCTAGATGAGTTTATTTAAATAAGACGTTATTAGTTTCTTCCATTTTCATTTCTTGAGTTATATCATTATTCCTTATTATGTATCTTTTTGTCCTTTTACACATTTGTTTCTGCCCTATATGTTATCTGGCATCTTGAAGATTTTCCTGATATTCGCTCCTGTTATTATTCCACAAAACTGGGGAAGCATTGTCACTGCCTTCTATACTTGCTCATTTCTTTTTTACAACATTACTCCTTCAAAACTAACATATGTTTTAATTTATCTTATATTATGTTTTAATTATTTAACATTATATTGATAATTTTTAATTTTATATAAATTTCTTTCATGGTTTAATTACATACGTAAGTAAAGAAATTTAATCTTTATGAACATTTAAACATTATGAAGTCTTCTAGAATTACTGTATACAAAAATGTTATTAAACTTTAAATAATTGTATCTATTTATAAATGTCAACTTTTTTAAATTTATTTCTACCAGATCCTCCTTGGACCACAACGTTTTCTAATAGTTTTACATTGTTGGGAGTTGAAATCAATGTTTTGGAGAAAGCAACGTCTGTTGAAGCAGTTATTGAGATTGAGAGTAATCTTCCGTCATCTTTAAATTGTTCAAGCATTCAAGTTTCTGTGGAACAAGCTAAGAAAGATGTTCGTAATGCTAAGAAAAATTCAAAAACTGAAACGGATTCTGATAAAAATCCTCGGTGAGTAAATGCTTTGTAACTTCAATTATGTTAATAACTATTTAGAAATAATAATTGTACTTTTTTTCACACATTTTTGTATAGAGAAAGTTATATGATGGGTCAAAAAATGTATGCAGAATTTTTACAGGTATGTCCCTTAGGTGGTTTTTGGAATGATGTCAGTCTGTTGTCTGTGGAGTGCTCTACAATCTATAAACGTATGGATTGATTTTATTCAAAATTGGTATGTCTGCATATTTTGGTCATATCCTGGGACTTAATTTTTTTTTGATAACTCAAAATTTGAGAATAGCTGCCATAAGAAAAAAATATAAAATTTCAATTTTTTGAAAATATTTTCTAAAGATTTTCATCAAATTTTGCTTATTTCTTATTATTTTGCTTATCAAATGACCCCCAAAAATAAAAACAAAAACGAATTGGTCACCATCTCTCCGAAAATGCCAGTTATAGCTAAAAAACAAATAATTGGCAATGTGACTAATACCTGAAAAATTGTTTTTACTGATTTCTTAATAATTTTAGTGAAATATTATAAATTAATCACTTGAACCTGTGTTTAAAATCACGAGTAAATAATATTACTGTTCAGAAGTAATTGGCAAAAAATAAAAATGAACCTTTTCTGCCATCATTAAAAGTTTGATTTTAAAAAGTACGATTTATACTGAGGATGCGTTTATGACACAAGTGAAACTAGTTTTTACCCTATTTAAAAATATTTCCATAGTTAATTTTCTCTTTTTGACTGATAACTGATATTTTTGGTGACAGTTTGTTCAGTTTTTATTTTGTTTTGGGGATGGTAGAGTGGGAGTCTGCAATGTTTTTGCTCTGTTTATTTATTTTCTTGCACTTTATATAGACAGATTAAGTTATGGTGGGGAAAACAAACCCAATATTGAGTTTTTTATAAGAAAGTGTTTTTTACAAAATTTATGCTTGTTTGTATTTATTTACTATCCAGAAGGTTAAAAATGACACCATTTAGGGATTTTCTGTATATTTTTATATACTAAAGAAAACATACTGTTTGTGTTATTGATATGTCTTATTTGGACATTTGGCATCATTTGTATCCTGTGTGGAAACAAAAAATATGGAAACAGGTTCATTATTTTTGGTTGTACAGAAAAATGTAAAGTCAAATTGAAGTTTGTGACCTTAGGTATTTACAAGGTGTTCCAAAATAACATAAAAAATGATTTTTCCTAACTTTTTTAATTGTATGCATGCTTACTGATTAAAAATCTTCAAAAGCTTTCCAAAATATTGATGAAAGTTTCGTTCCTCTGTTTTTATGTTGCTGAGTTATAACGCATTACTTTTCCAAACTTATCAATTTATTAGCTTGTATTAAAGATAACCCTTATAACTTTGTAACATAAAGATAGAGGAACAAAAATTTTTCAAAGTTTTTAAAGTTTTTAAATTGTTAAGAATAAAAACATCCTTACATTTAAAATAGTTGCGAAAAATAACATTTTGTATTTTGGAAATACTCCGTGTATAGTAGTAAATTTTTGTATCACTCTGTACATACCTTAGAGTCAAGAGCTATAAAATAACATGTTACAGGTTTTTCTAACCTAGAATAGAGCCAAAAGAAGCGGTCTCTACACTGTATATAAAAATGAATACACGACATCTCGAGAGTATGGACTAAACTATTATTATCAAGTGAAAACCTAGAACATAATAAATATGAAAAGGGCTTAGCGTGTGGTTATGTTAGAAACTGAAGCTAAAACTACTAATCTGAGATATGAACTTAGGATTCAAACTAGGCCTGAGCTGTCAGATTAACTAATATTATATATACAGATGATCAGAAAAACTACAAATCAACAGGAATTACACCCCAACACAAGAAACAACAAACAGCAAGTTCAACAGAGATTATACATTGGCCAACTAACAACAAGGAGTTCTTTACTAATCGTTTATCTGAGTGAACAAACAACTAATAGTCAGGAGTTTATTCTATGGTATTGTAGTAACACATTGTGGTGAATAAATCGGGTAGAGTAACTTTTAATTAAAATTTTTATTTGTAATAATTCATACAGTTTGTCTTTATATCAGTACAAGTATCTGACAATTATCGCAGAGTAAGATAAATTCATCTAATGCTGAACAACTTGGAATAGAGAGAAATTTGGTTTCAACAGGTAATTGGACACCGTGAGCTACAGGGAAATGAGAAGACAGATTAGCTGGATTAGTTGTTGGTTTGGGCCTGGTTCCCTTTGAGTTCATTTTTGAGTACCTGTTTGGCTCTTTGGAATCTTATGCTACAAACATGATGGATAAAACCAATGGGGCAATAGATCAAGTGGACGTTATCTACACTCTATCTTGACTCCAAATGACATTAATATGTATAGGGATTTGCCTCGTTCATTCACCACTTTTGCATCTAGTGCAAGAACTGGCCATGTAAGTCATATATATCCCATATCAGAATTATTGAGTCACTCGGTTGTTTGCAAGAGACTCTCCAATTATTTTCCTTACATGTCCAGGACAGAATACTACCAGACAAAAAACTAAAAGTAAAAATTGAACCAGATTGTATTCTTTTAGAGGATCCTAAAGAACCCTGCTTTTTGGAAGCTAACTGCTCAGGTATATGAAAGATATTGTACGGATGAAAGATATTTCTAGCTTGACTTTAAACATTTTCATCAAATTTTTATTCAAATGTTTGTCTTCAAGTCACAGACAAAACATATTAATCACCATGTGTCTAAAAATATTGATTTGGGGTAAAATAAATAGTGTAATGCTGCATTTTCTTTCATATTGATCCACAAAACCAAATAAAACCTAACCAAAATTGTCACCAAAAATGTAATTTTGTAGTTATCAATCAAAGTGAAAATAGCTTATTTTTTGTATTTTACTGATAACTCATGAACCAGCATTTTTGGAGAGATAGCTTCCAATATATTTTGTTTATATCCTTAGAGGCAAAATGGCTCTTGACCCAAATTGTTAGAGTAAATTTTGAGAAAATTATAATTGTATTTAAAAAAAATGTTTTTGATGCCAAATTTAGAGTTATATAAAAAAAAGAGAAAACTTCCGCCATACCAATAAAATATGTTCATATCCAAATTTGATTAAAATCAGTCTACACACTCAGGCTGTAGAACACTGCCCATCCGACGGACGAGATTAAGACATAATTCCAAAAACCATTTGTATGTATTTGGGAGACCTCAAAATGAAAATATATCTGTAAAAATATGACACTGATTTTGTCCCATCTACACGTAGATATAAAACAAAAATAAACCATCTATGAAGCTGTTATATCCTGTAGCAGAACAGCTTGTGAAGTGTCTGGCTTGCTGGACACCTTTCCATTCAGATATTTGGCCAACTTATCAAGTTCCCGTTGCCTTGATTTTAACCTTTATCTTAGCTCCCTACTTTTACTTTCGTAATCCCCATAAATTTTGCCCTCTGTTTTTTACAGACTTTCACATTTCATATCTTCAGGAAACTGAAAAAAAGATTTTTGACTTGCCGACGTTCATTGTTGTTCTCATTTGTTGTAATGATATAGCAGCTACAAAAATTAAGATAGGAACATGCAGTTTGGTGTAGAGGACTATAGTGTGCTCATAAATAGTGCCCTATTGAAATCCAGGAAAAAAATTAATAGCTGTCAAAATAGCAGCTATTTTAAACAGCTTTTGTTCATATCTTAAGTGTTATTCAACTTATAATGTACTAAATTAGATACAAATTTGGAGATTTCAAGTCTGTATGTAATGGTACCAAACCTGTCCCTCTTTGATGAAAATAGTGAATTAATTGTAAAAATATAATTTCATATCTTAACTTAAAGAAAATATGATATTTGTATAGTTACAAAATCCAGCAGGGTCAAGTAACCGATACGAGAGTAACGAATGGAGGCTTTTTCATATATGTAGAACTTCTAGAATCCCTTAGGACTCATAAATCAGCCCCTGAGGGAGTTTTTAGATGTGATCAGCCATTGAGGGCTGCTAGGATTGAGACAATGACATGAGCAAAGTGAGTGTAGACTTTGTAATATATACACATCTATGAGGCCCACTAGAGTCTACCCGACGTCAAGGAAGAAGTGATATACACAATTACAATGTTTAAAAACAACTGATTTAACAAAATTACACTACTGAGTAAGATTACTTAGTCTACCAATACTTTTTTTTTTGGTTTTAAGGTGAAAACCATTGTGGTTGTCATCGCTTCTCTACCAATATAATTTAACATTTCATACAAGGTCCAGAAAACTATTTTTTAGGTATTACATTTATAGCATCTGCTTGATTACATTGTTTGATTGGGCTGGGTAAGTACCATCAACTTATTTTATCATAATGGTGTTTCATCACTGTAACTTCTTAAGTTTTCACAGTGATTGAACCTGGAACTTCTGATATACCAACCAAGAAAGACAACTAGCCACTAGACCAACTGTTGAAATATACAAAATTTACATAGTCGTTTAATGTAAAGATTGCTGTAATTATTATTATTATTATTATTAGTATGTTTTCTAATTTAAGCTGTTCATATGAGAATATGGTACTAAATTTTTTACATTTTGTTGTAGAAATCTGTCAGAAAATGTAAATCCACTTAATTCCATGTTATCAAGACTAAATATAATAGAACGTCTAGACTACCAGGAAGATAAAAGTCTTGCAGTTGCTAACGTCGCTTGTCCTAATCTAAAGAAACTTTTAAGGTAATTATGAACAGAAAAAAGATAGAGGAAATATTATAGCTTAATTTGTGAATTAGTACTTATAGTGATATTTGCAATTTTTATATGTACTCAATGAATAACGATTGGAGATTATGGATTAACAATCGCTATCAAGTAAATAAAATTGTGAAGTATACAACTTGAACTTTATAATTTCTAGTATTATAGTATGTTGTCATAACTTCAGCGGCTCGTTGTAGTGAATATAGGCCTGACAACTCCGAGGAACCTAGCTGGATCTACACCTTTTTTCATGTAGTTTTGAGTTAGATCCCTCTTTTTTATCTTTCATATCAGGTCTCCCTTGACTAACTTTTGTTCTTTTATGACTCCGATTCTATTAGAATATTCGAGTGCTAAGTGTCTTCATTTTATCTTCTTTTTTTATGAGGTAATGATGACCTTGAGGCTTTTGCCTTTAAACATCAAGGACAAAAAAAATTCAAACTCTGATTTTAGTAGAAGTATAGTCTGCTAAAAAACCCTGCAGAGTTATTTAAAAAAATCTACCATGGGTTTATTTCCTCACATCTGAACTAAGGAGTTTTATAATGAGGGAACTTTTCAGTTCAAAATGTACAAAGTAGCGATGTTGATACTCGGGTGAAATAGATACTCGCAATACTCGGCTTCGAATGATTTCAATACTCGTATTATTAATTCGACATCGAGTATCTGCGCAGAATGATTATGCACATTATGTGTGTGTGTTATATTTCTATCTGTTAGACTGACCCACCAAGTATTTATTTTTTAAACAATATGTGATTGACACTTGTAATACGTAATTAAATGTTATCCTGCCTCGACACAAATTCAATAATTAAACGTAGGTACAACTATTACCAACATTAATAATTTAGTTATTATTTAAAATAAGTTAATTTACTATATTTTTTATAAAGATGGTAACCTATAAATATTTATTTAAATATAAGTAATTACAATTAAATAATAATTTAATTTACTTTTTGTTATTGTGGAAATAAATGAATATTATTGTTACTTTAAATTGAACTTGTTACCGAATCTAAATCATTATAACTCAAAATCGTAATGTTTAATTAATGTGTAGTGAAAAATCAGCTTAGAAACAAATGTAACCAAAGTAGAAACACCGAGTATTTTGTTTGGAATTGACACAACACTAACGAATATCGTTGTCCGAGGATACTCGCACACCGAGGATACTCGCTATGACTCGCACATTACCTCCTCCTTGTTCCTAGTTACGAGGATTTTGACCGAGTATTTTAATTCGAAACCGAGGATTTTAATACTCGGACTCTGCCGAGGATTTTGATACTTGGAATCACCGAGTATTTTAATTCGAACTCGCACATCACTAGTACAAAGGCTGTTTGTCTTAATGCAAAAAAAATCGTGTAAGGTACTTTTGTTTGTATACCTATCAAACAATTTATTATTTTTATCTTTTAATTACAATTTATTATCTTAAATTTAAATATATTCAATTATGTGATATAGATGTACACAACTAAAATATTTTGTATGGCAGAGAGATTTATGGCTTGTAATATTGGTTTTAATAGTCTAAAAATATGCCTTCTCGAGTGGAAATAATTGTTAATAATAAAATACCACTAAATATACATCAAACTTATTAAAGCAAAAAGGACTCTAAATGTTGTCTTCATCTTCGGTTAGAGTCTGGCTCCTTTTACTCGGTGGAGGAGTTCTTCAGCCATAAGAGTTAAATTGGAGTGGGTAATTTGTGTATTTTGTTGGAATTAATGTAAATGCATAAGAATCATAGTTTAATTTAATTACTGAAATACCTTTATTATTCATATCATTATACCAGTATTGTATGAGGCATGTTCAGAAAGTAAGTACTTTTTCGCTGCACGGCCGCCACAGCGCTGTAATCATCACTTCATCAATACTCTCCTTTGTTCATTAGCTTTTCACAGATGCTATTACAGCCAGACCAAAGTGTAATGAAGAGTCGAGGTCTCTTGTAAACTTGAAGCAAGATCTATAATCTAAGTCATGTTCATTAGTCAATTAATTGCAATATGAAGACTTTGTGTTGAATCAACCGTAACTTAACATATCAACCCATGACATTAACCTATAACATAGTTGTCAATGACATTAGAATAGTGTTTTTGTCAAATACGACAAATCTTTTCTTATGATATCCGAGTGGTGTTTCTGTAGATTATGACACATCTTTTCTCGTGATATTCGATTGGTATTTCTGTCAAAAGTGACTTATCAATCCATACTTCGCAACTGTTGAATTTGGATGTGTAAACTGTGCCCATCAAATAAGTTGCATGACACTGAAAATAATAATAATGAAACAAGGTAAAGTTAAAAATTAAATATTGAGTAAATTAAATAAACATAATTTATTCATTATAATTATGCTATTTTTTCCATTATTATGAAGGTCTAAGAAGGAAAATTACCTATATTTATTTTTATTTTGAAATTTTATTATTTATGAGGGTAAATAATAATAATAATTTAGTAATCATATTACCATAGTAATATATTTAAGTAATAGTTTTCGACATATTTTTTTGAAACAATAGGTGATTGTATTAAATTTAATTCAATAAAAAAGGTTTCAGACATTCATGTGAAATTAATGAATTTCTTACTATCTGCACTCAATTGAGTAGTATAATAATTTTTTATCATTGGCTCAAACAAAATAATTTTTTTTATAGCATATGTTGTAACAATATTGTTAACAATTAAGCTCTAATAAAAATGATTATAAGATGGTTAAAAATAACAATCACAGCAATACACATATATAATATAAATAATCAGTTAATAACAATTTCACAATTCTAATAATGTATACAAGTAATGATTTTAAAATTATAGTCTGGTTTCAAGAAACACGAAGGTGACTAGTTTCAGCAGGAACTTTTTTACTTGAAGCTAATCTGCATTTGTCCACTGAAATCATATTTTGGATTTTATTTTGTATATACACATCACAATTAATTACGAACTGTAAGGTTCTTAAATTTGTAAAGTACAATTATTTCTAGATCGCACAAGCATTAAAATGTCATAATACCCAAGTTTTAAATGCACCTACAATAATTACTATGGCTCAAACGAGCAATGAATCTAATTGCTAGTTCTTCAAACAAAAGCAAATATTTTCTATCCTACGAGGATTTACTATTAGATCAATCTAAATTCAGCTTTTTCTGCTTCAATGTTCTGTATAGCAACCACATTTTAATTATGTATTCATCATCGGGATGCATTTGATTTGAATTTCGTTGCTTCTTATGAACAGAATTAAAAATGTGTTGCGTCGACAGTCAACTCTACACAAAACTGTCTTGTGTGTTTTTGCCTTATTGTAAAACTTATAGTCACAGTTGGAGAAAGTAAAGTTTATACACTTTAAAATAGACGTTCAAACTTACAACAGACATTAAAATATAGTAACTATTTTTCTTCTATTTCAACAATGTTGCCAAATTGCCTCTTTGTTGAGTAACAATTTATTAAAAATCTATTATATTTCCTTGATATATCACTTAATCTGTAGTCAATATGTAACAAAAATAACCTAATGTATATGCTCGTACTTTAGTCTAATATATAAATGTATTAAAATTTTCACGTATTGTAGAGGAACAAAACAAAATAATATCCATCGAAAATAAAATTAAACTAAAATACACACTACGCTAATTATCTGAACCCAACAGTATTTGTTACTAATTGACTTTGAATTGCATGCATGGCAGGAGACAAGATAGCCAAAATAAATCAAAAAAACCTTCTGTAGTTGTGAGAGGAGATTATACACGTTGTCTGCTCTCAGGAAATGTTATTCTACAGCCAGGGAAGAACAGGGTCATATTTAAAGCAAAAGTAAGTTATATTAGTTTTGTAAAATATTTCATAAAAAACTATACTGTTATTAATAACTTTATAAAATTTTTAAAGTCTATTGTGTTTTGACATAAATGAGGTGTTAAAAATTAAACAGAAATACAAGAAATTTACTACATTTCATCTACATATAAAGTGGAAGAAGTTCTTTTCTTTGTTTTGTCACACTTATACTCGTTTTTACTTTCCCATTTATAGATAATATAGAGAAAAATATGTGATGGGTTAAAAAATCATTATCTGTTTCGAGGTACACTGAGTACCCCAAAAAGAGATTTAAAAAATGATAACTGTCTGCGTTTCTCGTATGTGCAGTGATCTACAAACCAAAGGTGTGTGGACCAATTTTAATTAAATTTGGTATGTGAGCATATTTTTACCATATCTCGGTACTTTTTTCATTTTATATCAAATGGGTGTAGCAGCCACAAGAAAAAAATTAAGGTTTTCTTGCCAATCGGCTCAAACGATTTATATCAAATTTTGCTCAAATTTAGCCTCTAAGGAACAAAATGTATTGGTCACATCTCTCCAAAATCGAATGTATTGGTCGGAATAAAGAATCAAAAAATTGGCTATGGAGATGTTATAAAATAGTTAATTTATCAAAATCGATTCTACCAATTTCTTTCAAATATTAGTGTAATGTGAAGATTAATGACTATACTCACTTTTTGATTGAGAACTAAACAAATGATGTTTTTGTGAACAATTAGTTTTGGTTCGTTTTTATTTGATTTGGAGGTAGTGAGAATGTTTGTGTAATATTTTTGTGCCATAATTATTTTCTCTTGTGTAGAAGTAGTATGTTGACAATTTTTGGAAGATAGCAACAAATATTATTTTTGGTAAGTATTTAGTTTTGTGTGTGTGTGTGTGTGTGTGTGTGTGTGCGTGCATGGTTGTGTGAAAGTTGGTGCATTTTTTGTGTACAGTTTATTTTGTTTAGTGTGATATGATAAAGAAATTAATTTATCGAATTTTGGATGTGCGTAAGTCATTAGAATATTGAATTTAATTTATGTTTATTCTTTTGTTCTCAGACAGAAGAAGAAGGTTATTTCCGATTGAGCCAATTGAGTATTGAAGTGGCTGGGTTAGACTTTCTTTGTGGCCTATTGTCATCTCGTCTGTTTTATGAAGTAACATCAACGCCCATAGTTGTTACTCTTACCAATGAAGATAAGGGTTTGGTAGCTGGTTTACCTCAGACTTTGTTTCTCACAATTTTTATTGGTAGCCAAACGATTCCTTCGGTGAGTTGGATAAAATGAAATCTGCTATGTTTAAGCATATTAATAAAAATGTCAATTATAATAAAGAACACAGAGTATGTTTTTATAAAAGGTTAAATAAAATGGATGTTGAATTTTTCATTGATATACTGATTTTGACATTGTCTATGTCTAAAAACAAGTTTTTATTGATAAGTCTGTTGTTTATTCAAACATAGTTTCGTTGTGTCTGGATATATAATATGTTTCAATTTTTGAATAACTAAACATTTAGGAATACTTGCTGTAAGACTGAAACACAAATTACAATTATCTCAAAATCAGTTTTAACTCTTTTGATTAAATTTTACTTGAACATCTAAAAACCTGAATAATTATTTTCTTCTAATGTCTTCACCCTTTTGTTTATGCGTGTTAGATAATAGAGAAGAGCTTTATTGTTTTTTTTAGAGGGAGGTTGGGACTATCCAGTCCTCTCTTCCATCTAACACCAACACAAAAAATATAAATTGTTACAAAATTTATAACAAAAATAATGTATACGTAATTTTTTTAAAAATTGAAGTAATAGTAATAATATAAAACCATTATATAATAAAAAACAAACCCATTCTTACAGATTAATTTACAATTTTATTATAATTAAAATTATTGTTTCTAATAAACATTTGTTCACATTCATACAATTAAAACAATTTGTTAAACATCATAGTATGGTGCAATGGTATGACAAGTGTAGTAAAACTTCTTTTTGTGTTCTTTGCACTTATGTTGGAAGTAAAGGATGGGGCAAAATAAAGAGTGATTTTGAAAAGGCTGTAAAAAATAATACAATCAGTTTTTCCAAATTTTACTTTTCCACCTTTATCTACATAAAAAAGCATTAAAGAAAAGTTGGTACAGTAGAATGAATCTCTGTTAACTGGCCTCGGATTAACCGGTCCTCGGATTAACCGGCCTATATCGTAGTGTACTGGTTGGATGAGAGTTTCCGAAAATAAATTGTAATTGAAACACCAAAATGGCGGCGATATCAAATGACTTTGTCGATAGCAGTATCCCATTGTCGGCGGCGTAAAAACACCGCAGCACCAAAGCGGCGGCGATATCAAACGACTTTATCGATAGCGGTATCCTATTGTCGGCGACATAAAAACACCGCGGCACCAAAGCAGCGGCGAGTCAAACGATTTTGTCGATAGCGGTATCCTATTGTCGGCGGCATAAAAACACCGCGGAATTGGCACCCGTCGGTATAGCAGACATACACCCACAAAAACGTTTGATGGGCCGCTTTTTTTCCACGAATCATTTTAGTATACATTATGGAAAATATAACATTTCTTTTCAGTTTTCGGAAGCGTGTGTTGGTTTTGTTTGAGACGCGGTTAAATGTGTCAAAAGACTTGACAGAGGGGAATCTGTAAAAAAGCTTTGTAGTATTAAATTTTTTCATGTTTGATGTATAATATACATAACATAATATATACGATACATTTATATACAATAAAATGAGTTGCAATAACATCTTAATTGCATAATTCTTAGTGCTACCTGATTAAATAAGCTTTCTTTGAACGAAAACCGATTTTTCACTGGAACCTCGGATTAACCGGCCAAACGGGCAACCGGCCCGGGTGTCAGTTCCGACTAGACCGGTTAAGAGGGATTTTACTGTACATTAATTTTTTAAATAACTTCGGTAAGATGATGTTCATTCAGGCGTACACATTCTTGTCGGGAAAAGTGCAGGAATCGTGCTGTGCTGATAGGAGGTGGTGGGGATATTGTCTGCCACATTAGATTCAAATTAGCACTCTGTAACAATGAAGCGGTGGAGCTATCAACATAGCGTGTACACGTCAAAGGGTTTTATCAAAATGGTAGTTCTTACGAGCAGGCACATTGTGATTTCCGCAACCATTTTAACATTCATCAGAATCAACCAGTGGTGTCTGTGATAATAAAAAGTGAGCTTGGAACGTTCAAGAGACTTCTTCAATAAAAATAAAGAAGTCTGGGAAACAAAAAACCGTGTATACTCCCAAAAATATCGAATCTGTAAGAGTTGCAATTGAAAGAAGTCCGTGTTGGTCAACGCCCGACGTAGCATCACACTTGGCATTTCTAACAGAATGGTTAGACTGATTTTACACATCGATCTTCACCATCGTTTATACAAAATCCAAATTATTCAGGCTCTTAAAGAAACAGATTATGTGAGTCAAAAAACGGGTACAACAGGAAGTATTTCAAATCCCATTGGTAATGTTGCAGAATGTGATGAATAACTTTCAAGGCTCGGCTGGAAGAATGTGTACGCCTGAACGGACATTATCTTACCAGAGTTATTAAAAAAAATTAGTGTACTTTTCTGTAATGCTTTTTTATGTAATTTAAGTATAATTTGGAAAAATCTTTTTTTGCATCCTTTACAAAATGCTCTTTATTCTGCCCCAACCTGTATAATCAAACCTTTTCTGCCAAGTAAGCCAGCACTTTAATTTGCAGAACAGAATATAATACCATCAAAGTATCATATGAACATAGGTTTTGAAGTTTTAGATGTTAAGAGTTTTATAATAAGAAGAAACATGAACATCACATTTCAAGTAAAAAATAGAACATGTACAATAATTCTGTAGCTGCTGTAATCAGTTCACCAACACTACGGACATGTCAGTAACTATAGTGTCACAGTAAGTAAAATATTAGAGATGTGGTACTCTGATGTGGAACAGCATGAAATCTTGTATTTTTTTAAAAGTATGAATACTTGCAAGACCTATATTTAGACGTCAGTCATTTAGTCACTACATCTCAGTTTATTGTCATTGAGTAGTTTTTACTTTATTACAGTAGACGTCTATCAAATTGACATCTGGGAAAGTTGTTTAAGTCTAATAGTAGGCTGTGTTTTGGCATTGTTGATACTTTCTACAACTTGGCATTCGCTCATACTTTTAATGATTTGTTGATATAATAAAACTTGAATACAAATCATCATAATTGGTACCTTTATTTATTAAAACTCGTTTCAACAACAAAGTCACCATCTTTAGTGATGCGCGAGCTACAATAACTAAACTATAACAGTTTTTTGACTAACACCTAAAATCATTGTTTTAATAGTATAGAATAAAATAATATTTGAATGTGATATAATGTTATAGAAGTCAAGTCTGAAACTCCACACTTCTATAGGCTTAACAATCAAGTGTCAAAATGTAGATCAACCTTTAAGCAGACATCTGGACATAGATCTCCCAGTAGAACCAGTCGCTCCGTTCTCAACAATAGAAATTCCTCTTACTGTCTTTGCCCAGCTTCCTCCCCAGCGAGATACTAGTGTCATTGAGCATTCAGTAAGTATCTTTAATATAAAAGTAATTAATTCACTGCTTTCACATATTTCTGTTACAAGTTTCAGTTACACTAGTCTATTAATACAGTTGGTTCTGTACAGTTATGATATTTGGTTGTGCATAGTAAAGTTTATGTGCTGTTGTAAGTTGTGCTTATTAAAAAAAAAAAAAATTAAATAAAAATGTGACATGTTATAATTTAATCAAAATTGTATATAGATTAAAATCAACAAATAAACACCATAAACTAAATACATTCACACAATTTAATAAATTGATACATGATAGAAATATATAATAACAACACAAAACAAATCAGAGAGTAAAAAGTAGAGCTTAGCTGATACCCGATATTTGATATTGGAATTATCTGATACCAAGGTATTATCAAATAGAATGAGAACAAAAATTCTGATGTTAAAAATCGATACTTGTGTACTTCTCTCCCCCTCCCAGTACATTTTGATACAATTTGTGCTGGGTCTGATTTCTTTACCTGCCATTGGCTATACAAATAACTTTTGTAGGGAATGAAACTACTTCATTGTAATATAAATTGCTATAAGAAAATAGACATTGAATCAGGTAAAATTGTTAAAAGGTAAAAGCCAGTACTCAAGATATACTACCCATTCCTTCTCTCTGCAGGCTTCTACATATTCATAATTTTTGTGTTGTTAAAAACTGACTAGAAAGTGACAAGTAAAGGTCCACAGTTATTGTTCAACAGATAGAAGAATTGAGGTAGGGGAATTTAAAAATTGTTAGCCATATTAACTATTAACAGAAGATATTGTCATCCCTATTCTGCTTCCAAATAATCATAAATAGTGTAAAGTGTTTTTATTATTTTGTTTTTATTATTCCTGTATTTCAAAATGAATAATCATAAACTTTTTACTTTTTTAAAACTTTCCTGATGGATTTTGTATTATGTATTGTTTATACAATTTGGAAATTTATATTTTTCAATATTTTTTGTTAATATACCATTTATCACAATAAATGTTTTAAGGTAAATCAAAATTCTTATTTCATAGATATATGCCAATTTGTCAATGCAAATAAGAGAATCAATTTTATCAATTATCATTCAAAATGACTTCTCCTTTCCCCTTCCCCTCTTCACTGTCTTTCTGTCTAATCTTTCCCCTCTGTTTCACCACATCCTATTATTTGCAACCTCCTAGTTGGTATAGCTTTTTCTCCTCTCTCCAGTCTGTCTTCCCATATTACCTGTCCTAGTATCGTAATTAGAAGTATCAGTCTCAAAAGATTGATATGAGAGTACTTGGTCGATTTGGTATCAGTTCAGCTCTAGTAAAAGGGACTTTCTATGAGGTGAATTTATCGGAAACTCTCAAAAAGAATTTTTGTTTTAAATATTTTTGGAACTTTGTACCAGAGTAGTATACAGGAAGTTTTGAAAAAATCAGTCTTACAGGATACTAAAACAATCTT
Organism: Aphrophora alni; assembly: GCA_963513935.1. Lineage (NCBI taxonomy): Eukaryota > Metazoa > Arthropoda > Insecta > Hemiptera > Aphrophoridae > Aphrophora > Aphrophora alni. Next base: position 95,842,869 of record OY740769.1, on the reverse strand, counting down.
TTACGTACGTATGTATTCATGATGCTGTTGATTAATTTCAAACATATTCTCATTTAAAAAAAAAAAGTCAAAATTTAATGTTCTTAAAAAAAAAAAAAAGGTTTACAGACTGATTAGAATTAGATAAAAAGTTAATTGTATTTTTTTTTTTGCTGGTGAAATGTCTTAAATAATTTAATATTTATATGTATCTTAATCTCTGATATTAACGATAAAGTCTGAGAAGATGTTTAGTTTAATTATGTTGAAACTACCCATCTAAATTCAAATTCTAAAAAGAAGAATAAGATTGTTGTCGTTCTTAATGTTTGCATTAAAAATAATATAACTCTTATGTGATTAATGTGATTCTATTTTTGTTCATAGTTCTGTAACAGATTTAATATTAATAATATTATCTTGTTATAGGTCAACTTGCGTTGTCCATGGGCACCTGAAGAGAAGTCTCTACCATTACATTTTCAGCCTCCGTTCTTATCTGTGTACAGACTACATACTGCATGTGTTCATAAGTTTGTTCATATCTCAGTAATAGGTCTCAATGCACAGGTGTTATTACTGTCACAACCTCAGCTTAATGTGCTTGTTCCTAGTTCTTCTGTGCAGCTGATTTCATTAAACCCTACATCCGGTCAACCACTTGTAAGTAATGCTTTATTTCACTCTATTAATTAGATTTTATGGATAGTATGTTTTATTTAGAGTATACAGGGCGATTCAGGTAGAAATAGTAACAATTAGTGCATATATTCAGTAGTTGATTTAAATAAATATAAAGTTCTCTAGAACATACATCCTGAAAAGCTTTGTTAAGTGTCTATCTGTTTATTTTTTCTTAAAAATACAATTTGTAACGTTTTCTTTCCAACTATGATGGGATGTTTGATTTTGTTTTATTTATCAAGACCAGTAAAACCATATACCTTTGTATTTATTGTATAATGTTGGGTGCCTCATGTTAGGGAACATGTAACCTTATCAAAGTAATGCTTCAATAACTATCTGGAGTCATGGACTTTAGGATAATGTTCTTGGCTAGACAAAAATATAACTTCTTAAATATTCATACATTTATTAAAAAAATAAAATAAAATAAAACCAATAAAATAGAAAAGAATACAAAGTGAACCAAGAAACACACATAAATCATCATCAAGATAATGTTCATACCATGTGTTCAGACAATACCAAAAATCAGTTTATCTAATTTTAAATAGTCAATCAATTATTTCTGTGAGCACACAATTATAAGACGTCATGTGATGTAAACATATATCGACAGATATGGTGAGATACAATAAAATTATAGTATTGATGATCATGTTCGCAAAAAACATTGTTTGATTTATTACATTTTTTAAAGTTGTTATACATTTTTATTTTCAATTGTTTAAAAAGGTATTTATTATCATTTTGATTCTGTGTAAACAATAATTAATTTCAAAATGACTGACTGTAATTACTGTAAATTAATATACACACATTACATACTAAACCTCCCCACAACTTTTAACAACACTTTACCACTTTTTCCACTACAAAATTTCACTTTTACTTCCTCAATTTACGAATTCTGATTGTTTGGAACATCAAAGAGTAATACTCACTATTATTTAAAAAGGGTTGAACTTTTTATACAGGACAATATCTGGGCAATGCTCATACACTAACACCAATTAAGAATACACTTAACTCCCATAAGAGCTGGCAAACAAGTGTTTTATTCTTCTCCAATGGACTTGTATTTCCACTTTATGTTTTGCCAGGTCACGAGAAGACAATGTCCTATTGATCGAATCATTGGAAATCACATCATATATTAAAAAATCTCGTTCACTAAAATTTTTTAAACTAAAACACATGTTGCTGGCATAAAATTATAAGTAATAAATATTGATACGTTCATTAAAGATATATAAAATCCTAAATTATTTCAACTCATTTCTTCCAAACACGATTAGTTTTTATGAAGTAGTATCTTTATCTACAATATACGGTATTACTATTTCTCATATGATGTAACGATTCTGTCACCAGTCGTGTTCACTATATAAATTCCATGAGGAATCCATATGATTGGTTACAGCTGTTGACGATGTTACCTAACTAATTTAAAGAACATGCTCCAATTACTGATTCAGATTTCAGGTTATACCAACCCTCAAAAGTGAAACATACAATTTTTTACAGGGAATAGATTTTGATCTTGATCCCCAATTTATTTTCTATGAGAGTTGTTTGATAAGTCAGTGATTTTGAAGAGAGATGCCGTTCAAATAATAAGTATTGAAGCATATTTTTTTTGTGTATAATTTGAAGCCGGCAGTGAATTTCTTCAATGTAACAGAAAAATGGTGATTATTTATTTCGTTACATAAAAGACGATAATATTTAATTGTAAGTTTTTAACACCAGACTTTTTTAATGCATTTATAAATCTAAGAGTTCTATAATTTATTTCATAATTTGAACACTAGATGTCATTACGGTATTCATATTTTTCTAAATTATCAATATGAATACTATGTTGTTGTTAAATGTACAATTTAAAAATAACTTATTAATTGGAAAAACTGATGCTGGATTTTTGGACATACAGATTGTTCACTATATAAATTGGAAAATACATATAAAGATTCTAATTAAGAAATTAAATATAGCCTGTTTTCAAATGAAATTTTTTTAAATGTCACAGATATTAAAACTAAAAAATCTGTGTACTACAGTCCCCCCCCTCGCAAATTAAATATGGGATTATACTTTGGGGAGACTATAAGGAAGCAAACAATATTTTTATGATTTAAAAAAAATCTTAGAATCATGTTAAATAAACCTAAATTTCACTCTGGTAAAGGATTATTTAAAGATTTCGAAATTATAACGTTACCATCTCTTTATTTATTTGAAGTCTTATGTTTTGTGCACTGTCACAAGCAGTTATTAACAGAAAATTTTGTGCACACCACAATTATGGCATAAGGAATAAGGAAGCAATGTTTTACTCGATTCACAGGCTTACCCTGCTGGAAAGGAGTTCTTTATAATTATAAGGGCATCAAATTTTACAATCAGTTAAATTCTACATTTAAGATACTAGAAATATCACTATTAAAAAAAAAAATAATAATAAAAAAAATAAAGAACTGAAGTAACTGTTGCTGGAGAAAACGTATTATAACACACATGGTTTCCTACAAGATAGGAAAATTTTTAAATGTGTAATTTATTATATAGGTAAAATCTGAGAAATTATCGATCATTTACATATTTGTTACTGTTATGTTTATTGCTTTTGTTTGGTAGTGTTATGTATGTGAATGCAATGTGCTCGTCTGTATGTATGTGTATTTTTAAAGATATTTAATAATTATTTCTTGAACAAACTAAAAAAATTGTAGAAATGATTAATGAACTGGTATGATCTATTGTGACTAATTTTATTCTTAGTCATGTAATGTTAAATGAATATTGATTATAGTACTGTAATTATGTGTTATTTGAGGACAAGCTGCCTACCTGCAACAGTCTCAATGTTATCCAATCAGGTGTAATGCAGTGAAATGAAATAAATAAAATAAAATAAATATGTTTTTCATTTTGTAAGCTACAATTTACAAAAAATCTAATTTTCTCATTCATACAAGTCACATCCAAGATTTCTAATACTTCCACACAAAATTTGTATTTTATCTTTTCAAATATAGATTAAGGTTCATAAGTTGAATTTGTCCTTGTTAATTACTATCACATTAGAAAGTTGTTTGGAATCTGAAATAATTGAGCACATTTTACTTCTTTTTTTATTAATTAAAAAATATATATATAAAAAAAATTAGCATCTTTAATTATTTTTGTACACAAAAATCATACTGGAAAACCATAAAACAAAGGAGTTTATCAAATTATCATAAAGAATAAATCTATATTCAAATTTCCAACATGCTCAGTATGTTCAATTAAATATTTATAATTGGTTCCATTTTATTAAGAAAAAAAGATCTTAATTTGAGTCTGACACATACTATTTCCCTCTTTTTCGCACTATTTATTATAAAAAAAAAAAAAAAATTTAACATTTTTTTATTCTTCTCAATAAATAAATTGTGTAATTGTTATAACAGAATTATATCTTCCTACTTCTCTTGACTCTCCACCAAGAAAGACTGCTTGCCACTACTTGATTATCAGCAAAATGGAAAACCACTTGAGAATTTCAGATCCCAAATCTCTGCTTTCTCTTTATCATCGGTTTTTAAATGTAATGGTTTTACTGACTAGATCTCAGCTGTTATAGAATTCCGTTTTACTCTACCAATGCACAGATGATACATTCCAAGTTCTCATCTATCTATCATGACACCTTATGTTCATAGATACATCACTTCTATTTTTACCTTTAATCTGTCATAGTCTGTTCACCTTTCTAGTTCACATTTAAATATTACAATAACATAAACTAAAACTTTCACATATATATATATTATAACTATTTGAAATATTCATTTTATTCTGAAATATTATTAACTAGGTAAAAAAGCTTCCCGCTATTGGCTATTTCAGAAGCTTTAAGAAAAAAAATTGTCCTAGAACAACAGATCTAGACCCCTTCAGAGAGTTGCCTCTAATTAAACATCAAACAAAACAAAATAACAGTTAAAACTCGTAACTATAGTAATAAAAACTAACATAGTAATAAAGTAGATGTATATTAAATGTTCTTTTATTTAAAACAAAGCGCAAGAAAATCGGCTTGGTAAGAACTCCAGAAATAGCCATTGATAATGTTGTCACCTAAAACCCCTCAATAGTGCTTTTGTGGTATTTGTTAGGTAACACAGTCACTTTCTATATTATATATTATTGATCCTCTGACCCTAAGTGAGACCATTCCCTCTCTGTAGGTTGAGTGGGCTCGGAGGAGTTCTTAATTTGCAAAATGTTTTTAACTTGATTTTGTGATTTTACATACAATTTTAGTTATAGCAACCAAATAGTATCACATACTTAAAATAGCTAATTAGATCTATTACTTTTATAATTCAGTACAAAAATAGGTTAGGGCTAACATAGGCCAATGTGAAACAATTAAAAAAAGTGTTTTAACCTGTTGAAGAGTACAGGAAAATACCGATTAACGAGTGCGGCCGTTCTTGAACGTCCTCTGTGCTGTTTGCGTAAGTGAGTATGGACGTTCCAGAACGTTTTAGGCAGGACAACTCCAGGGGGCGTGGTTTCAGGAGAATTCACCATGCGTATTGATTGGCGCGTAAATGTAGGCGGTGGCATCGTCTTCTCCGCGGTTGTTTCCCCCCTACACACACCTGTGCCTATGTTCCATGTCTAGTATAAGTGATTTGGCACGATTCCTACACACATACCAGAAGGGCAGACAAGAAAGGTACAACGCAAGTGCTTTGTGTGCGCCAACACAAGAACAAAACCAATGAAAAGGAAAGACTCAACCTTTGAGTGTGCAGAATGTAACGTAGGACTTTGTATATACCCTTCCTTTGAAACCTTTCATACTAAAAATTTTTTCTGAAAACGTAGATTTTTCAGTGCAAATTTTTTTTTAAAGTACATTTATCAGTGTAAATTTTTATTCTTACAAGTTTTTAACTCAATATGATATTATTATTATACATTTGTAACCAATAAAACAACTATTTTCAAATTTTTTTTCTTACTCCTTGACAACAATTTTCTTGTAAATACTTACTAACCAGCTGGTGGCTATTTGGGATGTTCAGGAACGGCCGCACTCATCAACAGGTTAAACTTAATTATGTGATTTTACATACAAATTAAATTACCATAGCAACCAATATAACAATGGATACTTAAAACAGCTGATTATATCCAATAAATCAAATGTATTAATAGTGACTGTTATATTAAAACGTTATTTAAATATAAAAATGAAATAAAATTGAAATTTCATAATGTTTTGCAATGAATGTTCTTTCATTTAAACAACCGCATGAAAATCTGCCTGCTAGAACTCCAGAAATAAAAATTAATAGTGTTGTCCCCAAAAACCATTTCATAACTCCATAAAAACACCCTTGTGACTGTGAGTTAGGTCATACGGTCATGTTGTATATAATATAGCATTGGCTCCGACCCTAAGCTTTCCAATCGCTGTAGGGTGAGTGGAGGGAGGAATTCTTTAGCGAACATATTTAGACTCTGCAGAATTATATATAAGATTCTCAAAACAAAACAAAGTACAATTATTCATAAAGTTAAATAATAATGGAAAATTATTATTTACTTACGATAAATCTAATCTATTGTGATCCCATTCTCAATTTCTGTTTCACATACCTTACAATATTAAGACAGTATTGCAAAACGTTATTTAGATTGTTAAGGGAAAATGACAAATGCTTTTATATAATAAAAATTATACATTAGAGTATTTTATTAATATTATAAACTATATTTCTGCTGATGTATTTTGAATGAACTTCATTTTCCAAAGCTATCTTACATATTTAGAGTATACAATATGAACCCTGTGAGCACCGAGTCGCTGGCTCGAGTGTAGTTGATGCTGTTTTATAAACACATAGTTACAAGTTTAAGTGTAGGCCTGTTGTTTGGTTTGCATAATCAGGTCAATCAATTAACATGAATAGTATATGTGTAATGTGGATGTTACATATGAAAATATTGTTTGCTGTTGTTATTTGTAATTAAAGCAATGCGTATTGTACAGTTCTACTCAATTTATGAATTGTTCCATTAGAAGAATAACAATAGCGATATTTTCAAAAGGTATTGTAACATTTTACATATTATGTTTGATGAAGTACCATGAAACATCCGTCAGTTGTTTTATCAATATTTGGTTAGTGATTACATTCTTGTTTAGATTTAGATTTATGGATTTCTAAATTGTGTGATGTATTTTTATTCCAGAATGTGGGGGCAGAGAGGAGACTAGGCTTCATGTGGGAGTTGACACCTGATGATGACTCCCCAAATACTCCACCTATCCCCACTGAGTTCTCTGTGAATTACAGTCCTGTAGACAACGAATCACAATTTTATGTGTACAGGTGTCCGTTTGACATTACAAATTATAAGGTGAAAACAAATTATTTAAACATAATATTGTTAATAACATAACCTACAAATAGATTTAGAAGATCAGTGATATTCTCTGACATAGACAAAGTTGTAACAAAACTAGACGTGTAAGTTAGGTTTTACTATTTCTTGATTGTTTGCGTGTTATTAAAAAAATAATATTTCAAAATGATGACCTATTGAAACAGATTTTCAGACTTTTCTTCGTAACTATAGCTCTTACATTCGCTTATAGTAAATAATTTTGTACAGTTTGGGGAATTATATAATTTGATGCTACCAAGGAAATCTTTACACAAATGAAAATGAGTAACTGAACCGATGGCATGACTACTTCAGCAGCATTTATAATAGTGAAAGTGATGTGATGGCTAGATCAGAGTTGTGACAAGAGACGTATAAGCCAAATAGAAGAAAAGGACACATTGATAGTAATACTAGAGATTAACATGGCACAGGGAGAACTAAAGAGCAGTAGATTAGCAGAGCTTTTGAGAATCGTACTTAACATGACAACATAAGTGCTCCAATTTTTATACATTAAGATGTGGGATGATCGACTGGTTCTGATTGAGTAGAAAACTGGGAATTTTATCGAAATATAATAACTCTACTGTCTATACCAAGTATAGAGTTCTCAAGAGTGATCCTAAACCATATAAAAAAATGTATAGGCGATATAGCAAGAGAAAAACAAACGGGAAAAGACAATGAAGATACATTTTATTTCGAGTGTATTGGGGAGTACAGCAAATGTTTTTAGAAAAGTAGTCACCCGCTTGCCAATAGCCAGCCTTTGCCTCTGCACACTGCTTGATTCCATCTTTATGTTATTAACTTTCCACATTGTATATTTCAGCTCTCGTAGTAGAGGTGCATTAAAATTACTTTTTTACAGTTATTCATATTTTCATTAAAATTTTGCAAAGAATAAAATTTAATTTATATCTTATATAGATTAATGTTATAGAAATTGGATATTACCATTAAAATAAAAAATTTAATTCACCATTTTCAATTGACTTAAAAGTTTACCTATAATTTTAGTTTTATTTAAATTGTAAAGGATGATCCCCTGTAAAAAGTATTTTGTATCTGTAGTGGCGTACTTAATACATCACAAAACTGTATAATTGTTTCATATGACACAACTAAAATCTAATTTTTCATTTACAGACAATATTTGTGGTAGAATCTCGAATAGAACCGACAAAAGGCAGTGAGTTTTGTCGAGCAAGTACATTGTGCCATCTACATTTGAGTGTACAAAGGGTTTGTGCCAGTGCAGATTCAAGTCTAATGTATGAGGTCCTCGCTGATCAAACTATGTGGGCTGTTTGTGGGAAAACTGCAGGTATGATATTATAGGATTAAATAAAGCTCTAAAGCTGAAGTTTTGAAACTTTAGTGCTTTAATCCTATAGTATGGAGTTTCAACAAGAAATTTCTGCTGTTATATTAAATATGATATCGTATATTTATTCTAATAACAATTTTGTGCTAACAATAAGAAAAGGGCGAAAAAAATCTGTGCGTGGTTTGATGAACTTTCCAATTTCTAACAATGTATGCATCTTAGAACTTGTCATAGGGAAAATACTACCTGATATATATTTACTCCTCTCATTTGGTCTTTGGTCATGTTAGCTACCAGCCATAATTGTTATGTGATGTAAAATCTAATACTTTTAAATGTATTATTCTTGGCAATTATTCTTGTATGTTTGTAAATTTTATTTTTAAAATTGGCCAATAGATTTTGTTGTAATGGGATGTTTCTACTGGTTACAGGTGTGGGAAAGCAATTTACCTAGATCTCGACTTTGGGGAACTTATTTTAGGTTAAATAATAACATCGTTAAACTAAAAAATTGCCCCATCTAAAGGCCAATAAAACATTTCACATTTAATTATGTCTATGTTATGGTCACTTTATTTTCTTGACTCTCTAAGTAACTTCTATTTACAATAAAAATGAGCAAACCATATTTATATATTTCTACATTTTATCTTGAAAACGGGCGTAACGATTTTGTTGAAATTTAATGAATCTGTCGTTTTTGGATATGAGAATAAGAATGAAAGCGAGTTAGATATGTTTCCACTTATTATTAATAGTGTGTGTTTTGCTTACTTGTGTACTACTAGGTAATTACCAAGGACCACTTTCCAAGGTAATCCTATGTCTCCTATCAATACAGAATCTAAATTATATTGTATAAAGGTAACACAAAAAGGATTTAACTGTAATTAGAATAGTTCCAACATTACAAAAAGAAAAAAAGTTATTATTACCAAGATGGCTAACAGTTCTCTTGGCTCGATTTACTTTAGCCTATCTTGTTCAGTAACTATTATTTACTCTAATTTGAATTGACAGTAGACAAAAATACAAACTAAATATTCGTTTATTTGAGATTTAACATAATGAAGTAGACACGATTCAGTGGTGACCAGCCATGCTTCTTCGAAACACAGTACGGTTTTTAAAGTTGGCCTGGCAACAGTTTTGAAAAAGGTCGCTAAGATGGCTTTGAAATCTTGAAAGGGAAAGAACCCACAGTGAATTTTTTGTAATGGAGATGGAGATATAGGGTTTTCATACCCAAACACAGTAAATAATATATAAGAAGCAATAAGTAAATCATTTACCAGTGCAAAATTAATTGTAAATTTGTAATAAGTGATCACAAGTCTTTTCGAATTAAATAATCTATTAAAAAAAAAAACAATCAAGCAATAATATTGAACATTCCGAGAAATTTTTTGTATAATCTAATATCAATTTATATAGTAACCAATATGACATTGACTGGAAAAAAGGCAAATTTTAGACGAGACCATACTCGAAAACTTTGAGAGAAATAAGGAAAGAGATGTATGTAATTGTTATTAAAGATTTGTTTTAAAATTATTAATTTATCAATACAGTAATTTCGTATTACATACAATATATCTAAAATAAGTCAATAATATAATAAATAGACAATAAAGTAATCTTAAAATGGGAGTCCAGTCATGTAGGTATTTATGCTCTGTATGAATTTGAGGTGTTTGCTCAACAGAGACTCTGTGTACTTGGGCAGGCCTTTGAAGTCTTTAGAATACTGATTAGGTCCTCTAGGTTTTGTAAGGAGCCTAGGAAGTACCTGAGATGACTTTTGATTGGGTTCTATACATGAAATAATTTAACAAAATTAGTGATTATATTGAAACATGTTAAATTACTAATTTTGATTAATCAAAGATTATTTTCGAGCTCCCGGTTGTTATTATGACTAGAGCTCTTGCCTTGTGTGCAAGAGATTTCTGGTTTCATCTCCACGGGGGCATAAAAAGAATTGACCCAGCACAATATTACAAAAAATGAGGTTTTATTATTAGTAATGAACTCTGGTCACGAAAACTCAAATTACAGCAATGAGAACACATGTGTGATCATTCATCACCCAATGAAAAGCTGTCTAGAAAGCCCAGGCCCACAACGAGCGGTGGTGCAAAGGAAAGATGATCTTTAGCCAAAAAAGGTATTTTATGATTGAACATGATCTTTATTTGATCAAAATATACCAACTTTAAATATATTTTTTTTAAATATATTAATTTGTTTTATTTAAAAAAGTAAATAAACAGCTTTCGGCAAAACAATTTGTACCAATAATTAATATATATCTCACAATTGGCCCAATTTTAATCGTAGTGTAGAAAGAGTACCCTTGGATTTTGGAACCCAAAGAGGGAAAAAATTGAGTATAATTATTTATTTATGTCAATATGGTAAGAGTTGGATATCTACCATGATGTTAACATTAGATTTTTTTTTTTTTATCACAGAAATAATTGTGCTTACTAAATGTTGTTATTGTTTGCAGGTGTGATAACACTCGATACAGGAGAGAGGCAATCAGTGTTACTGGATGTTATGCCTCTTATCAATGGATATCTTCCTTTGCCATTAGTTAGACTTTCTAAATATATTCCTGCTGATATGAAGTTAGCTTCTGGAAGAAGTAAGTAAACATAACCATCTATTTTTTAAGTTTCTAAGCACTCAATGCTATGATAAGTGATTCTCTACATTAGGTTGCTGTTAGATTAGTCGGGAATGGTGCAAAATTTTGGGATATAGTTGAGAAACCATCAATTGTCTTTGACTAGGTTTTTTGGTATTTATCGAATCTAAGCTACACATTTTTACTGTCTTAACCTCTTGATGCCCACGCCCGTATATATGCGAGCAGACGACTGCCCTGCCAGCAGCCCACGCCCGCATATAAATATGCGAGTTGGTGTCAGCTGTTTTATATCTCATTTTTTTGCGTGTTAGCGGTTATACTGCTATGACGTATTTGGTATTGAACTGTTCAGCAGAATGCAGGGAAATGAGAGGTAATTTTTGTTTTAGTGCGTCTTAGTCTGCATCACTGCAATATCCGGTTCACTTTCGTTATTTCGCCAGCTGTCACTGTATAGCTGTGGTAGCTTCTTTTGTTGTTGTTGTGTCTTGATAAACAAACAAAATGTCTAATTTGCGTGAATGTGAAAATTATGGAGTATTTATCTCGTGATGATTTTAGTGATTTTTAGACAGTGATAGTGATAATGACGAGATAATACGTAGTGTAGTGACGTGTTCAAAGCGTGTAGTTGAAAAAGGTTCCTGGACCTTCAGGCGATGCACCGACGCATTCTAACCTATATGACAATCCAATTCCCGGCCCAAGTGTTGTAAATAGTGAAATATATAATTGTAATAAATATAAGAGTACTGAAAATCATGTACCAAAAACATATATAGCTTGTATATTTGTTCTTTTTTAATTTAATGTAAAAGCTACAATAAACAGTGTGAAAATCTGCATTTTTTACTTTTACGTTTGTTTACATTTTTGCACATAAGTTATAATATTTTTTATGATATATGTCTATATATATATATATATATATATACATTTTTGTGTAGGGAATTAAATTTCCTACAAAATGTATGTAACGATTTTACAATAAAAAAAAAAAATTATAACTTTACTTTTGAAATTTTAATATAAAATTTAAAAAAATAAAAATAAAGTAAAAAATAATAATAATTTGGCCTAGATAATGTAACTTTTTATACCATTTTCATATTCCCCTGTTCTTTCTGAACAAAAAAAATATTACATTGATAGGTTTGCTTCATATTTAGATTTTATATGAATTTTCATAATAATGTCTTCAAATTTGCGAAAAATACCCGGGCTGGAGCTTGTATTATACTGATCATAAGTCGGGCATCAAAAGGTTAATCAATTATTAATTAATCGAGACTAATTTATTCTGTCTTTCCTTTAGTTTTTAATTTTCTTTAGCCTGAATTGAAAGATGAACAAAAAACTTTTACTTTAATCTTCTCAATAAGAGACTTATGAGCAATATTTTCTATCTTTTTCAACTGAAAACAAGTTGATGGGCACCATCATACACCCGCATCATACAATATAATACAAGCAAATCCTCCAAATAAATGTAGGCTACAAAAGATGGTTTCTTAGGACTTGTAGAGAATGTTAAATTAAATGGTAGCTCAAGAGGTTTTATACGGTTGTTACACAGGTTTTCTGAACCATCTAATTGTGTGTATCACTACTTTTTTGATGTTGGCAAGACCCTGACAGGCTTCGTAGAAGTATATATTAAGTAAATTGTGAACTATTTCCATTTGTTTACATATAAAAATAATTTTGTCTAATGAAAATTTTATAAATTGATTTTTCTTTTTAGCAACTTTTATCCACAAATATATTACAAATCTCTAGTAATACTTGGAAAAATTCAAATATTTTTTGTACTTTTCTGTACAATTTTTGCCTCGGCCACCGGACGATTTTTTGATTCCTGACCTAATAACTCAAAATATTTATTATCTAATTTTTTTTTTTCACTACACAACTAAATTCTATGCACCTTTCTGAATATAATGATATATAGAAGTTGTGTTTTGCATAATATTACTATTTTTTGTGATTTTTTCAAATTAGGTAATAACATTTTACCTTTTTCCGCAAAACATTTTTTTTTTGAAAATGTAACAAATTAATTTTTTTTTAATCAACTATTATTCAAAACTATATTACAAAAATTTTGTATATCTTGAAAAACTGTAATAAAAAATTTATTTTGGATGATTCAGGTTTTCCTAAAAAATGTTACATTCATTATTTGATACCTAACATACTTACTCCAAAACTGTTAAAATTTTTTTTTTTATACATAGATAAATTCTACGCATCTTTCTGAGAAAAATGCTATCCTATAAGTTAGGTTTTGTATAAAAATAATATTTTTTATTAATTTTTAAACAAACGAAAAAAATTAACATCTGCTGCTTAAAGGGTTAAGGCTCGTTTTTATTAAAACATTTATGTTTCCATAGAATTTTGTTTGTGTCATTGTCGTTTAGGCCTACCGGGGTGGTAACATTATGGATGAAGATCGAGGCACAACTTTTAATTGAAAATATTATTTTCAAAAACATACTTTACAATTTATCAGTGAAAAAGTTTATTTTCGTGTTAAAATATATTACATTTTCAAAAAAGGTATGTAGTAAAAAAATAAGACATTTTTTTATAATAAGCTATAAATAGTTACCCTTTCTAAAGTATAATTTTGTAATTGTCTGTTTAGTAACGCATGCGGACTCACATCCTCGCTTGGAACCGTTCTCTCCAGGTCAAGTATACAACAGTAGTAAAGGAACGCAGGTGCATGTCATTGCTGCTGCTACCACATAGCACTTGGGTATATATACTACTTCATTCAAAATATTCATAAATAGTATAACATAGTAGGGTTAATACAGAAACCAAAATAATAGAAAGAGGAATTAACATAATTTAATAACATTTGAATAAACTTCTTAAAAGCTTCACTTGCATTTTTGGAGTGCAAATCATGTGGTGGTCAGAAAGGAAAAGAGACGCGAGAGCAAGCTAAGCGTCAGTCCTTTCCTAGTGCTGGTACGGGTTGGTTTCTCGTGATAAGCCATGAACATTTAAAGAAGGGTCGTATGTTTTCTTCTCTTAAGATTTAAATTCATTAATTGAAACGATATGTTTAAATCGTTTTTGTAATCTTTTCTTCAGAACGTTTTAATAAAAAAATCATTTTAATATTACACTGGATTGTTCTTGACTTTGCGCCTAAAATCACGATCGCATCGGTCCATCCACACAATTTCTGCTAGATGTGATCTTTTAACCTGGCCCCTGTTAATTTTTGGATCCATCTCGAGAGGTTTTCGGCTGAAAAACAGCAAGAGGCATCAATAGTATATTTTTGTTATATACAACTAACTTTTTCCTTTTGCTAGCTCGGCAATTGTTTCGGGATCAATGTCAAATGTGCATAGACAGTAATCATACAAATATTTAATGAAAAAACATACCTTTTTACTTTTTAATAAAAGTAATCAGTATTACATAAGTAAGAGCATTAGATATATTAAACACCCAGAAAAATGAGCCACACAAATTAGTGAACATAGTCTAAATATATACTCTCTCATTTATGAAGAAATAATATTAATAGCTATAAGAAACAATATATTATTTCATTTCGATTAAAATAATTTTGTTATCATTCCCTAATTCATCACCACTTGGATGATGTTCAGTTATTGGTTGTTTCTTCTTATTTGTCCCGGTCACGAAACTTACTGATTTTAAAAGATTTATTATTTACTTTACAATTGCACATCCGTACTAAAATTATAAATTCAAATATACAGGGCCAACACGTGGTTGAGGATATGTACTTAAAAAAAAAATAAAGTTAATCCCGGTGCATACCTTCTTTGGAAGAGTGTATTACTTAAATTAAAATAGTCATGATATCTGAAATGTGTACATTTAATATCAAATTTAGAACAACAAAGTATTTAATCTTAACAACATCAAATCCAATCTGAAACACATATGTTCATTAAATAAAACCAAATCGAAATGTTCATCAATTAGTCTTAAAATTTAATCATCTCAAATAAACGTTCATATCTCTTTTTATTTTAAATAGCTAACAAAAATTTCCTAAAAGTTAATTAGCTATTAGAAAAAATAAACCAAATAACTTATATGAACCTTGTAATGTATTGTGTTGCTTGATTTAAAATAATGTGGGTGAAATTGAATAAAACAGGTCAATAGTGTAGAATGAAAACATAAAATACAAAGAGAAAAAATAATAGATTGTTATGAGATAGCAGCACATTGCAAACATTTTTATAGAACTTAGATAATTTATGTGAAGATAGACATTGTCTTCAAAAATTGGTAAAGTTGTGTAGAAGAAGAGAATTGTCACTGTGAAAGGAGGAGGAAGACAATACCTGTGAATCCATCGTGGTGCGAGTGGACAAATTGAGGGTACAAGAATCATTGGGCACTTGGCACTATAATTCAGTAGACTGGTAAGCAAAATGAAGAAGAAAATCATTTATAACTACTTCATTGCATAAAAGACTCAAATACGGTGTTGATGTGGAATCGATACATTAATATTTACGAGGATTAGATAATGAAGTGATACATGAGGGAAGAAGGTTTAAAAATAGTTTAAATAATCTTAAAGGTGGAACCAACACAGATATGCAATATTTTGTAAGTTATATTTTTAATGAAATGAATTGAAGAATGAAATATTGACTTTCTAAAATATGAATGTTTAATTTATACATTATAGTTTAATAGAACACGCAGCCTATATGTTTAGATTTTTTATGGATAGGACACACAAGCTTACCTTGAAAGTGATCCTAGTTGTACACAAATACATGATACACTATTTTCAGAACTTTAGTGTTTTATTGTGTATGTTTATATTTCTTTACCATAAACCACCATATTTCTAGGTAATACCAAAGTCCACTTTCCAAGTTAAGCCCGTCTCTCTTATTCATATAATTTATATATTATAAATTTGTTAATGCACTGTGTTAATTTAATTCTCGAAAATCAACGAAAATTCCTGTTCCCAATATGTTAAAATAAAATATGTACTACTTGTTAAATCCTTGTTTCAGATTGAACTTGGAAATCGTAAGTAGTGCTTGCGCTGTGATAGCTACCTGCAAGCCCACCTTATCACCCCCCCTTTCTCCCTCAACCAATGTTATTTAATATTATAAAAATCTTTGTTATACAAAGTTTAATTTTAGAAACATAATCCATTACTCGACAAGTTTAATTTAGAGTTTCTACTCCTCTAAGTAAAAGTTGCAATATATGTTACACCATTTCTCTAAAATTGTCCATTTCATGAAATAGCTAAAATTTGTTTATTTCGTGGGATCGGTAATCTAGTTTCTAAAAACTGGCATTTTGTTACTTTACAACTGGACAGTTTTATAACAAAAGTAGTTTATATATATATAGTGTTATATGTATAAAAGTCTCATATTTGTTTTCATATTTAAGTGAATTACATATTAATATTTTGTAATTTAGTATCAAGGACAGGACAGGTTAAGTTAGGTTAATTTATATACAACTTACTAAATTTACTAAATTTGACACTAATACCTACAAATTAAACTTTTTTTCTACTTAATTTTTTAATTACAATAATAAAAACATATTTAGCAGGAAAATTACAAATATTCAAAAATAATAATAAAGAATCTACACTGATGATGTTGTGTTTTTTAAGTTGGTCACAGTGGATTAAATAATTCACCATTATCTTTTGACGTTTCTGCTTTGTCGGTTGTCTGGCACAATCTCTTTCATTCCCATTATCTCTCCACATCTGCTGGTTCTCCACACATACCCTCTTTGTCTGTATAAATAGGGTATACAGAATACTCTAAATTTGACCTGAATTTGACCTAAACCTAATAACCTCACCTAACCCTCTATCTTATTCATAGACTTCCCATAGGTCGTCTGCCCCTTTCTATTCTATTTTAGGCAGTCTGATTTTCTCCATTTCATTTACACCCAAATCATTGCAAATCTTTCCTCTTGATTGTCTCTTTTTAGTGATTCAATGTCGAACCTAACCTTAAGGTCCTCATTCCTTATTCTATCACTTCTTGTAACATTTTCTATTCCTCTAAAATATCTCATATCTCTTAGCTGCAGTCTGTTCAGATCTTCATTTGTCCAAGCTCATGTCTTTAAACCATATTGTATTACAACTGGTTGGTAGTATATTTCTACTGGTTAGTTTGGCTACGTTCTCTTCATCGTGTTTTAAAACTGTCCACTCTTCCACATCCATTGTCCTATCTCCTCTTGTATTGTACCATTGGTGTTGATCCTACTTCTAGGTGATTGAACTTATTTAGACTCTCGAGATTCTTTCCTACCTGTGTCATTTTCCTTTTTTGTCTCACTCCTCTTTCTGTTTAGGGTGGTTTCTTTTCTGATATGATCAGAGTATTTTTCGATTCTTACACCCAGAAGACCAACCTTGTTGTTCATGTCATAAGAAGTAAGCAATAGTATAAAGTAGGGATATGTGTTTAGGGGTGAAGTACTGTAGGTGTGCCCTGCAATTGCTATGGTAGCCTTACAAGAATGCTGAAATTGAAGACAGGTCTAGCAAGCCAGTAGTGGATTTATAGACTGAATTCAATATTAGAAATACCCTTGCATAAAAATAATTAATAATTGAGTTAGATACTTGATATCTAGAACAGATTAGGTTGAGTTAACTGGGTTTTTTACACATTAAAAGTTTACTTCATAACTATAAAAAAACTATTATGCGACAAATAAAAATTAACCTTTTTCTATTAAATTTCTTAAAATTATGTAAGAGGCAAACAAAGGATATTTTAAAATAAAAATAATGATATGGAATCAACAAAGATGAATTCGAGTTTCCTGACCTAGTTACAACGAATTACATAATTTTTTCTATAATATTCACGCTGTGTAACATTTTGTAAACTCACTAGTAGATTGTAATATTAACCTTTCAAAATGAAAGTAACAGTGAACCCTAATTGTTATTTGGTAGGAGTTGAACAGTTTCAACAAACACCTTATCAAATGAGTTGGTGTCCATTCTTTAACACAGAAACCAAGTTCTGTAACAATCTTGCCAATTTCATGGAAAAAAAAAAAAGTTTTAGTGATTCGACGTAACATATCTTAGTTAAATCTTAATGTCTAAACTAGTTTTAAGTTATCAGCTACATATTTATATATAATGGTAAAGTACATAATTTGTTGAACATAATATTTGAAAAAAATGATTACTATTTGTACATATTTGGATTTGGTATACATAATGGTTATAAGAAAGAAAAATTTCTTCAGTCCGTCGTTTGCCTTCTTTTTTAGCATTGTTTAAATATGCTGTGAAAAAGAATTTAATGTTATTTACAATGTAAAATAAGTATTTAATATTTTCTTTCGTGGTATTTCTAACTACATTTTTCCTATCTTTAACATTACTTAATAATTATATTTGTATTAGCTACTTAAATATTGTATGATATTATGCTTCTATTCTTCATCGGAGAATCTATTTTATATTTCAAAATTGATTATCGTAATAGTGTTTAAATTTAGTATCAAAACCAAAAACTAAGAACTAATATATTATGGTCAAATTTAGATTATTATTTATTATTACTTAGTAAACGATATTATGTATTAACTTAAATATATTGAGCAAAATTTGTGCTGAAATGAAACACTCAAATTCCTACAACCAGTAAATACACCATCAATACGATTAGTTCATCATCCTCAGTTTTACTTGTATAGTTGTTGTGTTGTTACAAGGTTTGTACAATGATTAACAACTACGGAAAATGGCTTGTCCATTGAAAAATAGTGTGGTGTGTTTGCTGATTCTGGAAATCAGAATTTTTCATGTCTATTGATTAAGTTTATGTATTGTTTTATTATAGGAAAATGTACACAAAATTATATGCTATTATTTTATCAAATAATAATATTATTGAATACTGTGCTGGATACATTTTATAATTTTTAATGATTTATTTAAGTCGGCCAGGCATATTATGTGATTTTTAATTTTAGGCTCATACTTGTTAAGAAATTAATTATGTTAAGGGATAGTGAATGGATCAATCAAGTTGTCAAATTAAAGATTGTGTTGGGTACCATCATACAAATCAATCTGTTCGCTGAAACATGTAATTATTCGTATCTCTACTTTACTAACGGTGACTCTACTTTGACAGGCATCGTAGCTCTGAAAAAAAATCCTTGACTCGCTATGATTTGGTTAGTAACAAGCCCCTGATTTTTTAAAAACTGGTAGTTTTGAAGACCCTCCACTCATTAAGCTCATATTGGTGATTAACCCAGATGCACATAACTATGAGAATATACAAATTTTTCAGTTTTGTAATAACTTTGTTATGTTTAATTGTTAAAAAGTTGGGGGTTAGTACCACTACATCCATAATAAAATATACAAATTTATAGAAAAGTTCATTATTTTTTGCATTATAATCAAAACATTTCTGAAATCCATATTCAGCATCCTTGACAAAACCCTTAGGGGTTGAGATATAGGGACTTCACGGTTGACAATCCCAAGAGAAACTAGCTTGATCTACACCTTTTGTCAAATCTCCTTAGGTTATATCCCTTTCTGTCGTCTTTCCTATCAGATCTTTTTTGACCATTCTTGTTCTATTCCAACACCGACACTATTAGAGTATTCAAGGGGTAGGGGTCTATTTTGTTCTTTTCTTCTTCTTTTTTAAAGTGATGATGATTGAGAGATTATATGCCTATAATCAACAGGAAAAAACTCTTGAGTAGACCAATCTAGACAATTTACACAAAGGAATATTCCGTAATTGTAAAAATTCTGTACAAAGTTATGATACCAGAAAATACACTCAGGGAGTGAGAATGGAGATGACATTCTTGAGGGCTCCAGTTTTTTTTCATGTATTCTTGGGTTTAATCCCTCCCTTTCATTTTCCCTACCAAGTCTCTCTTGACTAAACCTGGTTCTTTTCCGACGCTATTAGAATTTCGAGGACTAGAGGTCTTTTTTTTTTTTAAACTTTTTTTATGAGGTGATGATGAGTTCCGTTTGCTAGCTATCATCAACCAAGATGATAAGAAAAGAACTCAAACTTAAAACAAGTCCTGAACAGTTAAACAAAAAGATTCTACAAACGTGATGAGATAAAACCATAACACACAGACCTACTCAGTTGTTTGCTGTCCTCCCATTTGTGTAGTAGTGGCCTGTGTGTTATGGTTTTATCTGATCAACTTTGTATAATCTTTTCTTAAACTTAGTTTTAGGCTTGAGTTCTTTTCTTAAGTTATAGATTTAGTTTTAGTTTCCAACATGGCTGTAGGGTATGCTGGTGTGTTTTTTTTTTATGCTCTATTTTTTCACTTGATAACAAGAGTTGATTTATACTCTCAAAACATTGTGTATTTGTTTTTATATAAGCAAATGATATGAAATGTCCGATTAAACCATACTGTATTTTGTTTACACTTACTAGATTTTTATCCTTTTCTCCTTCTAGTTCATTTCCTCTGTTCCTTGTTTCTAATAACATGTAAAAATTCATGTATAGTTGCAAATCATTATTGTAAATCATGACATTGTGAATAAATAATTTGTATATATATATAGTGTAAGCTAAGACTAGGTTAGTAAATCCTATATGAGAAGAAATAAAGATATAAATATAATTTTGTTATTTTTTAGTATTATTGTCTAACCGATGATGGCTTGAGTTTTAAAGTTTTCAGTTATAACTTCCTAGAAATAACTACTTACTCAATTTGTAAAATACTAGACAAAATCGATTTCCAATTTCAACCTCAGTTTTAATATTATCAAATCTTCAAGCTTCAGAAAAAGGCATAAAATCTCCACGTAGAACCTAGATAGCAAAGAATTTCCAATAAATTTATTCAACTGAAATAAATAATAATTATCACATTCATTGAATAGTAAAAATCTTGCTTATCTGCTAAATCTAATAATATTCAGGGTACTAGAGTGAATATTGTTGATTTTTTATAATTTTTAGGTTATGTTGTTCTGTCTTTCGTGCTAACTATATTTTTATTACAGAAAAAAACATTTAGACATCATTAGATACAAAATGAGTCAGTGGGAACTACAGGTGTGAAGTTATTAAAAAGAAAATGTTTTTCAAATTTGAAAACTGACCACCATTTTGTAAATAAATATTGAGCTTGACTTGTGAGATAATATTAGATAGAATAAAACTCCAACACAAGATTTCACAAAAATTACTTTTACTTAATCAAACACGTTTCAACGACAAAATCGCCATCCTCAGTGATACATGAGCTACAATTTTGTAATTTACTTTGTGTAAAACTGAGTTTAGTGTGGTAAATTTGAGAAAATCTGACTAAAATTGAATATAAGCAACACAACCTTGACTTTACAATAAATAACGCATAACAATAATTATAAACAATTTTTATTGTTAGAGTAGCTAACATGGAAAAACGCGATACCATCAACCAGACTCAAACTTGTGTAAAACTGACCGTTTACTAAACCGAACTCCAGTGAACACACTAAACTAATTGAGCTATACTACCCCAATGTATGACTGATAAGACTCTTAACAAACATCAATCATTCCCCCCCCCCATTTTAAAGTCCATGATATAGTGACTGCATCATAATGTTTTTAACGACACTCCTTATTTTAGAAATTATAGAAATAAACATGAGTTTTTGTTTAAATTAGTCAAGAATATTAGTTTGCTAAAATAATATACAAGCTTTATCGACAATTGGAATAATATCATATAGTATAATTTTGAATTTTTCAGATATTCCTTATACCATAGATGTAATATATTTTATATAGCCTATAATTTAGAGTATATCAATGAATCCTTCATGTTTTTTTTTGTAATTTATTTCAAGCAGCATCAACATAGATTCTATTCTTGAATTCATGTTTTGTTGGTATTTAATTTGTATATTTATAAAAACATAATATTACATATTATTTACAAATACCTCTTGTTTACTTATTTATGTATATTTGTAAACAATCAATTTAAATGTTATAGTGTAAATAAATCATGTCTTTAGGTCAGTGTTTCTCAAATCGGAAGTGCTGTGAATCTTTTGAAAGTTGTTACATGATTCTAGGTTAGCTGTGAAAGTTTAAGTACCATTCATTACTGGATGCAGGGTTTTAATTTAAGTAGTGGTTTCTTCAAAGGGAAATCGTTGGGGTGTAAACCTTATTAAATGAATTTTCTGAGCTTACTGGTAGATATTTAAGTCAGTGGTCTTTGTAAGAAATAATTATAGAGAAAAAGTATTTGATCGGGAAAAGATTAATAGATTTTTATTAACAGATCCGCTAAGGTTCCCACTAAGCCCAAAAAGTATTTGTTTTTACATGTTTGACCGATTTTGATACAATTGTTGAAATAAAACAGTTAGTAACTCAAAATATCATTCTAAAACTATGTTTTTTTGGGTTCATAATCTAGTCTATCAATTTTGATGAAATTTTGTACAAGTGTAGCCTTTGTTAGAAATTAAATATTAATATTTGGTTATGTTTCATTCTAAGCCCTAGAACAGTTATACTATAAGGCGTTAGGCAAAACCCGTTCCGGTGTTACATCTTTCCATTGTTACCTAGGTCATCCTTACTTTATCTAAGGAGTTTGATAAAATTTTGCTCAAGTGTACCTTTAAGGATCCAAACAAAGCATATTGTGCCGCCAGCTGTGAGTTATCGGTAAACATTTTAAAAATTGGTCACATGACTACAGTTTTTGTTCAAATTTTAGTGGAATATTAAACTTAATGACCCCAAACTTTTTTGTAAAATTGAAACTACGAAGATGTTATAGTTCAGAAATATATTGTACAAAATAAAAATGAACAAATAAACACTAATACAATAATTAACGTTAGCAAGTTTAATAAACTTTTATGTACTAGACTAAATGTGACAGTGAGATATTTACTCAACCCTACAACTGTACAATGCTAAAGTATTATTTTCTTAAAAAATTAATAAAAAATATTATTTTTACACAAAACCTAATTTATAAGACATCATTTTTCTCAGAAAAATGCATAGAATTCATCTATGTAATAAAAAAAACTTTTTTTGAAACGGTTTTGGAATAAGTATGTAATATGTCAAAACATCAAGTTATCATTTTTCAGAAAAAACCTGTATCATCCAAAATCTATAGCTTACCATCTTTTTCTAAGATACACAAAAGTTTTGTGTAATATTTGTGAATATATTTAGTAAAAAAAAAAAGTTACATTTTCAAAAAAAAGTTTTACGAAAAAAGATAAATTTATCCTTTTTTTTTTTCAAAAACTCACCAAAAATAGTAATATTTATGGAAAACCAACTTCTATATATCATTATATTCAGAAAGGTTCATAGAATTTAGTAGTATAATGAAACAAAAGTTTGAAAAATAATTTTGGAGACAGTATGGCAATGAACAAAAAAAAAAAAAAAAAAAAAATCGAAGGCTAAATTTTATTTCAAAGTCCAATTGAGCATAGAAATAATTGTTTTACATTTTTTATCAAGTATTACAAACAAAATCTAGTATAAATTTGAATAACTATTGGTAAAAAAAAATCAAATTCTAAAATTTTCAAAATAAAAATAACGTTTCCCCCTAAAAAGTGGTACTCGACAAGTGAGGTTAGGTTTGAAACCTCGACAATTTGGGCGTAATTAGTAATTAGCTAATGCTAGGCCTAAGGCAAAATCACTAGATTTCACTAGAACAATAAACTTTACAAAGAATAACACACATATACACTTGTATAATCAAATAAAAAATTCAATATAAGAAAAATTTGCTTTTAGGCCTAGGTTTACAACTTACCTCTTGGTTAGTCCAAATATAAACCATTCAAAAACTAGAACTTCACTCAAAAAAATAAACTTAGAAATAAAAACACACACATATATATATATATATATATATATATATATATATTGTAACTTGTATACACAATTTATATATAATTTGTATACACAAACAGAATAATCCCAAAACAAAGCCTTTGCCACGTCTCTCCGTGTCAATTTATGTCAAAAACTTGGCATATTCCGAGTTCAAAACAAAAACCTCAAGGTAAGTCTGCGATATATCAAGTAATACCAACTTGTAGAATGAAATCTCCTCTACAACATTCTGTAAAGATCGATTACAAAATATCGATTCAATAATCGATTATCTTATTTAGTAAACTGCTCAGAATGCCAAGTGAATTTCGTTCCGTTAGGTTTCTATTATGGTCAAGTAGAAATATCTTGCAATCTATGACAAACAGAACAATTTGTAAAAACTACGGATAGAAAGAGAAAGATGTGATCTACAGAACAGTGTTTTGTACGGCCTGTTTGACAGAAAAATAGATTTGTGATCATATGAGAAAAAATGGCATCACTTTTACTAAAAACCGCTCAGTTCAAATCTTTGATGTTATGCATCAAAAATATGGGAACTTCAGCAATTTTTGGAATATTATTTATAACATTTTGTGGTATTTTTTATGCATGATTATGTATCTACGAAACATTAGCTTTCCAACACTATTTTTATTATTGCGGTAGGACAATTCTAAGTGGGCGAAATGTTGAATTGCAAAATACGTGTTTTATAGCCAACTTGTCCGGGAGAATGGGTACGATTTCGGGTCTTTGACAGTTGGAGGGTCAAGTATTGGTTTATATCCCTCTTGAGGATGGTAGCTATGTTACCGAAATGTACATAACGGTTTATTACACTTGTTAATATTGTGTTAGTGTTTTATTTGTAGTTTGGAGATTACTTTTTTCATACGTTATTAAACACAAGGCTCATTGGATATGGTATTTAAACGACAAGGAAAAAAGAGTTATAAAATACCAGAAGTTCTTAACTAAGTTGAAAGTTTATTTAGAAACATGACAAATTTCCTCTTTATCAAATATCCAAATACCTTGTAATTTTATTTCTTTTTGTAAATCTATACAAGTGAGTTAATTTGTACACGATTTTTAATATATATTTATCCTTAGTACAATAGCCCATTGTGCACCTAGGCGTGCTAGACGCCATTTCATTTGGTAATCTGGTATCAGCAGATTGATTTTTTTTACCTGTATCTTAGCTTTTTAATCGGTGAATTTAGTTTTAACCACTAATTGTAGCTCCTCACTTTACCTCGTGGTGCTGGGTCAACACCGAAACTTGTTAAGCTCCATAGGGATCAAAATCGCCACTTCTCTTGTACACGAAGCGTGAGCTCTAGCCACTAGACCAACCAGGAGCTCTGTATGCCATTTATATTTTAAAAAATTCAGATCACCAATGATTTTTGTAGTTTGAGAAACACTGTTTTATCTTTCTAGTTTTATCTTTATTTTAGTAACTATCAAACTATGTTGAGTTTTATTAATATTAAAATGTATTATAGTAGTAAAAACTATTATTTGTTGATTATTTGCAGTAATTATGTTATTTATTATGAGTGGTAACTCTCACAGTAATGTTGTATTATTTCTACTTTTGTATTTGCTCAAAATCTGTGTGCTCATATAGGATTGTTGGAAAGTAATAAAGACAATATTAGAGATAGTTTAGTAATAGTTTGTACATGTAAATGCTCTGTAAATGTGTAATCAGAAGTAAAATAAAGGCTGTGAGTAAAGTATGTGTATTTGAGATACACATACTCTGCTCAACAAAATCATTGTTTTATTTTCACTCTAAAATGAAATACGGTTTACTAACCTTCTAAGAAATTACCAAAATCACTACGATACTTTCTGAATAGATACAAAAGATTCAAAAGCAAAGTCTAATTCAGGTACTTACCTCTAAATCCGTGCGATTAGTCTCATAGGACAACAACAGTACAATGTATCTGGTAGAATCTAGCAAATACGATCAGCAAATTCAGGTTGCATTGTTTTTATTTCGATCTAATAGGTGAAGGACATATTGCTATAAATTAGTTAATAGTGATCCTTCACCACTTTCTGATATACAGTCCCCATTCATTCCATCCGCTCATTCCATCTCCCTCATATTGCCATATTAATTCCTTCTCACCAACTTCTTCATCATTTACTTCCAGCTAGTGTTATTTGCAATATCTGTTTTGGCAGTCAGTCTTTACTCATTCGTTGCAACTGACCATACCAAACCAGCTGTCAAAGTTTGAAAAGTCTCTGTTATTTCATGCACCCTTTGGTTGGTTGGTGATCATATTTCTCTAAGAAATCGCTGGAAATACATTTCGGCAGCACACAAAATTTGTTCCTGTCTTCCGTTTACAAGCTACACCTTTGAGCCATAGGTTGTAACTTCCCTGCATAGTTATTTCATCCTAATAGTCCTTTTCACTGTTTCCAGTCTGTTATATATTCACTTCAAGTATACATTGAATTCTTTTATAGTGTGTATATCTTCTATAATGGTACAAATTAATAGAAGCAAGTCTGATAAACAAGTAGGGAATACATACGGGGTGTATATAAAGTCCCGCACGGGCTTAATATTTTCTAAACGACAACAGATAAATCAATAAGATTTGGTACATCAACACCACACCTAAAAATCTACTTTTTTAAGGAACTATCAATTTTCTCTCATATCATGGGGACGTCCAGCAAGGAGTCAGAAGGAAATCTTAAATAGGAGCATAGGTCAATATGCACATCATTTTAAAGGGCTTAGCTAGCAGAGTTTAATGCCGCAAACCGCATTCAAAAAGGTTGATCCAGTACAAAATGGCGGCTGTTCATAATTCACTTCTCTATTGACACGCATAATGTAGTATTTAGCTGCAGTATTCATTTAGTTGCAGTTTTGCTTTAATGGGATTGTGGCTACTGTACTAATAAAATGTAACAAAATAAAACTTTGAACAGCCGCCATTTTGTACTGGATCAACCTTTTTGAATGCGGTTTGCGGCATTAAACTCTGCTGGCTAAGCACTTTAAAATGATGTGCATATTGACCTATGCTCCTATTTAAGATTTCCTTCTGACTCCTTGCGGGACGTCCCCATGATATGACAGTAAATTGATAGTTCCTTAAAAAAGTAGATTTTTAGGTGTGGTGTTGATGTACCAAATCTTATTGATTTATCTGTTGTCGTTTAGAAAATATTAAGACCGTGCGGGACTTTATATACACCCTGTATAACCTCTCCCAAATTAAAAATTGGGTTGAAAAAATTTAAGAAACCATACAAATACTGGTAGGTTGTAAAATATAAGAATTTGTAAAATTAGGCCATTATCAAATAATTTATAATCAGAAAGTTAGACATTTTGAATTCAAATTGTAGCCAAGCCAGAGTGTAGATTACGTGGTAAAATTTTGACCTATATTAAAAAAGATTATGTAAAGTAATAATTCGATATAAAGTGTTATTTGAATAATTAAAATTGTTACAAATCATTTTTGTAATTAAAATATAGCTAAAAAGTTAAAACACTCAAAATAATTTCACGACAACGAACTCGTTGCCTTGACAACGGATTCACCGGCCAATAAGAATGGACGACTCAAATCAATGCAGTTGTAGCCGGCAAGCTTGAAAATACCGTAGCGTCCTTTTTGGAACTGTGGAGAAAAACGCTGAAGGAGCAAGATGTGTTTTTTTTGTGTGTGCGAGGAAAAGTGAATTTCGCGGTCATATCGACCGAAGTTGAACCTAGAAATACTGGTAACGAAACAACATAGTGAATAATTTCAACTAAATTCTTTTCATAATATATCAAATTTTAAATAACTTTTCTTTTGTATATAATTTTGCGTGTCAGACAGGATTTCTTGGCCAGCATGAGTTCTCCTTCCTCGAGATATTGTATTTTTAAAATAAAGAAAACATTTTGACGTATTCAACCATTGTATCATTAATCAACCAAAAGACAATCTAATTTGATATTGTTAAATTAATCCAAAGACTATTTACCTAGCATAGAATTTATTATACTTCTAATATAACTTCTTTTTGTTGGCCAGCTATACACATATATTCGTTCTTTTTTATTTACTCTCAAAACTCAATTTCCATATTCTATCAACTTCCAGGGCATATCCTCCATGTCCTCGTAATCTTGAGCCAATATAACCTGATTTTCAGCAAAATTTATAAATCATGCCGTCCCATAGTGCATTTATTTTTCAATATTTTCAGAGCCTTCTCTATGTAGATGTTAAATAGTGTCACCAGTACTTTATTAAATTGGAATCTCAGTTTTTAACTTGGACATATTTCTATTAATCATAATATATATGTGCATACATGCATGTAACCCGAGTCTAAGATAGTATGGATGTACAGGTTGCTAGTTTTTTAACACTGAAAATAAATTACATATTGCATAATTTTACTTTTCAAAGTAATAATTCCAACTCGTAAAACAAATGAAAATAAAACTCAAATTAAATTAACAAATATAATGAACTAGTATAATACAATTAAATACTAGTTCATTTAATAAAATATATTTGCAATTTTGTGAAGATTAGATCAATTCTTCCTTCCTTTAAAATTATAAATTGAACTGGACTATTAAACAGATTTTTCATTACACAATGAAGTTATGTTTGTTTAAATGATAACATAATTATCGCTCCTACTTCTTATTATATGAATTTCAGCAAATGCCGATGTCATGATGGCTTTTGTACATTTTGTCAACCAGGACCAGCAGTGGTGGAGAGGTCAGGATCATCTGAATGGGTGAGGTCTTTCTTTACCAAGTCCCTTATAGTGCAGGATATCATGAGGCAGAGTTTAATTATCTGCACTGACTATACTAAATATGTAAAAAAATGTTCTATAAATACCTTTCCTGCTGGGCAAGAAATGGAATATTCTTTGCAATTATGTGGTTGGCCTAAGATTAATTGTAGAATTTAATAAATATTTTAAATTTGATTCTTGCCAATGATTAAATTTTAATTACAATTAATTTCATCACTTTTCACATTCATCATTATATTTCAAACATGAAATTAACAATAAGAAACGTAGCCATAGTAGGTGATGAGTATTTTAACAATATTTCACGCAACAGCAGAAACTAAGTTTTAACTAGTTTTGGTAAACAAAATATGTTCCTTCTTGTTTTCCCTCACTGGGAAAGATGCTGTTACAAATTAAACAAAATATACTTGTATAAGATTGGACAAGTAGCAAGGGATAACGTAGCAGGAGAAATAAGAGATGAACTTATTTAATTATCAGAAAGAAGTAGAACTTCTCCTTGAAAAATGTGGATGTATTTATATTTTATGTGCCAACCATTTGACAGGAGAAGTAATGGAATGCTCAGTTTATATAAAACAAGTACTCGGGGAGAGGAGGTTTTCAAATTTCAGTAAGAAAAAAAATTTAATAAAGTGTAAACACATTAGAAAATAAAAATTCGTGTATTAACTGAACAGAAAAATTAATGTCTTCATTTCAATTCTGCTTTGTTTTGAGATAAGATTATGCACTCCTCTATTATCTCACATTACTGTCCTTTATATAATATGAGTACATTCGGGTAGTGTGACCAGATCTCTCTTTTTAGAGCATAGATATGTAGATAAAGTTTATTTTACACACAGAAAAGTAAAATCGCGAATTCTTGCAAATGTAGGACTGTAAAATTGAAATAAAAATGATTGGCATGTTCATAGCTCAAGAAATTTTATAAGATCTAGTTATTAATTTCATGACTGACAGGTAGAGGTGCTCATATGTATTAAAATATTTGTAATTTATATTCCTAGTTGCAATTAGTAAGAAATAAACATGGTGCATTTTTCACAAACTTTGCATGTCATTGTTTTGTTAATAAACTAGTTGATGAAAGCCATCATGGTATTTACCAAACCCTATCATATAAATGAATCTTTACACAAGTTAAATGAATTTTGTAATTTTAAACCTATGATTACTCTCCGAAAGTATTTTTGAGCAAATTTTGTTAATCCTCATTTTTCTTTTATCTCCAATGTACTCTCTAAAAAAGTTGGGTTTGTCCTGGTGTGGTTTCCAGAGGTTTGTCAGGGAATTGATTTTAATATGTAGGTGCAGAAAGTTGTTATAATTCTTTTTTATAGTATTCTTTTCAGTCTAAAGACGATTGTTAGAAAGATGTGTGATGAGAAAACATGATGCTTGTTAGGGAAAGAACTACTGCCCTGTTCTATCTAAATAATTCAGAACAGATCTGCCTGCTTCAATGTTTTAGTGGTCAGCACAGCACAAATAAGTAGATTTTGTAATTCCTTTTAAATTATTCTATTTCTGCCAATAGGGTTGGCATAGATATTCATCGATTTCTGTGTCGCGTTCATACCAGGTTCACAACAACAGTAACCCTTAGAATGTTATTTTGGACCCTCTGCAAGTATTGGATATTCGATTTACTTGCTGGTAGTTGGATGCCAAAGTCCAAATTGGCTTAAGGATCAAGTAATACACAAAAGCTTGTTTAGTGACAGAGCAGTTTGTCTACCCAAGAACCAAAGAAGATTTCTAAACCGACTGTTGATTAACAATTCTAAATTTTTGTAAAAAACAAAATGATGTTTTCATATTTTTTTATGGTCCTTTTAAGCACATTTTGTCACAAATGTCCTTTATTAGTCAGAATATGATTTTTTTATTTTTCAAGATGACAAATAGAATGTTTCTATTTTGTGATAAGAACAAATCTTAACATGGCGACTCTTATAAACTAACACCATTGGTAAATCTAGATGGTCATCAAAATAAATAGATAATAGTATTTTTGTAATCAAATTTCATTTTTATTTCATTGCTTGAATATTATTTTTATAATTAGAATTATTTACTCCAACATAGAGTTTTTAGATAAAAGCTTTAGTACAAATTATATATTTTTGATCTGTTTTTTTTGTTAATTCAAAGCATTTTATTTGAAGAACATTATTAAAATTACATTTTAGAAAGGTCACAAACATTGTTTTAAATATTAATGGAAATTGCTCATTTTTTATAAAGTGACAATTTTATTACTAAGAAAAGTAAAATGTTTTTCTTCAGCTATGTTGATTAACTTATAAATTAACTCCACCCGACAAATATATAGATATTATAAAAAACATTGCAAATTCAACAGTTTGTTTTTTTGTTCCGTTTACAAATTACGATCACATTTATTAATTAAATAAAATTTATCTTCATAATATATGATACACAAACTTTCTCACTCATAGGTATTCTTTAAAAAATAGATATTTTGATATTTAGTAAACTCTGCCTGCCAGTTTTGGTCGTTCTTGAATATAATATTGTTTATTCTTTGTAGGATAAAAAATTTCAATCATGCTACAACTCATACTCATTTATATTAAAACAAGATGTATGGGCCATCGTGGTACTTACCCAGCCCCATTATACAATCAGATCATCTAAATGAAAGCCCAAAAGTTGGTTTTTATTGAGCCGTGGAATGAATGTTAAATTGAATTGGTAAATCAAGGGGTCCTATAAGTTAAATTAAAACCATTGTTACACAGATTTTATGAACCTCATAATTGTGTATATCACTATTTTTTTGACATCGACTAGGCCTTGATGGACCTTGTAGATATGTATAATATCAAAGTTTCCACTCGCTTCACTTGTGTCAGGTCTCAGCCTGTTAGGCCTCCAATATGTGAAGGAGTCTCCACTCGATATCACATATTTTTGGGAAGTCAGGGTTTGAAATTATATTTTTGACAATAACTTAGCTATTTGTCAATGTAGGAAGTGGAGTTGGTATCATTACATGCAGAAAAGTTGAATAAGATACAAATTATGAAGAGAAAACTGTTTAAAATGACTGGTATTTGAGACAATTTCAATTTATAGTCTTATTTTGCTATCATGCTTACGTACAGAAAATGTCAAAAGTATTTTTTTTTAGGTTTCCTGAGGACATGAATCTTTAAAAATAGGTATATATAGTTCATATACTGCGTCAAGAAAAGAGTCTTCACTTGCTTTGTTCATGAAATAAATTTGTAAGCTTAAGGGGTCTTCATCGTACTTGATTCATATAAACATTTTAATGAATTAGACAAGTTCATTTGAATTTTTTTTACCAATTACCGCACTTTAAAAATAATGTTTTTTATGTGGAATTTGGCACACTTTGTTTTAAGTATTAATCTTCATAGTTCACCAAAGTCTCTGGAGAAAGTTTGAGATATATACTTTACATTATAGGATTTTTGACTCAAATGATCAAAAGTATTTTTAGTTTGGGGTTTTGATGGTATATTTGAGAAAAAAATTAGTTCAGAATCGATATTGTTATTTTTGAATAAATCCAAATTTTGTTTTTTTAACGATAGGTGATTATAGTTACGGGAGGTAAAAAACTTATAATTTTAAAATAAAATTGCTTAAATGGTTTCTACGAAATCACTGCGGATTGTTTATGGACATAAGAAATCCTTTTGTGGGTTCAAGATGGTCGAAAATGGTTATATCTATGAAAATGTCAGCAATTATTATTTTATTTCTATACTGCCATTCAATTGATTAAATTTGATTGTTGCCCCTCGTTATAACATACAGGTGTTACCATCATCAAGGAAAAAAACTTTGAGCATTCAGTTATCTTTTTCAAGTTATTTGCATAATGATGGATTGTTCATATTAATGGTATTGTTTATTCAGACATTTGCCATCATTTCTGTATATAAAGATTTAAAAATGAAAACACTATAATTTTAGTTTAATTTTATATACACAAATATCTGAAAAAATTTAACCAATAACAGAACTCAGAGTGTGTATGATGTGGATAACTGGACAAAACTGATCTGTATCAAGTCTTGTACTAAAGTCCCAATCATTTTATTTTTATGTGTTTTATTTTCACATATATAATATAGTATAGAGAAAGTTATGTTATGGGTCAAAAAATAAATGTTGAGTTTTTTTGGAAATATCTGTTATGATTCCCCTGTGCCCGAAAAAGTTAAAAAAAAAATTGATATCCATTTGTGTTATATATTACTTGCATCTCAAACAACTAAACCTAACAAAATTAGTATCTAGGCATATTTTGGTCATATTTCAAGATTTTCTTTTCATTTTTTATATTATTCAAAATTTAAAAGGTGCTGAATGAAAAAAACTAAAAATTAAATTAAAAAAAAAAAAAAAAAAAAAATACTTGAACAAATTGTGGTAAAATAACTCCCCTTTGCTCAAAAAATCATATTAT
The DNA here is from genome assembly GCA_963513935.1 of Aphrophora alni. Taxonomy (NCBI): domain Eukaryota; kingdom Metazoa; phylum Arthropoda; class Insecta; order Hemiptera; family Aphrophoridae; genus Aphrophora; species Aphrophora alni. The sequence goes on along the minus strand of OY740769.1, from coordinate 95,809,534 downwards.
TATTTCTATCACTTCCATTTTGTTTACCAACTTTGGTTCTGTTTTATTTGACACTCTGATGTTATTATTTTACAACATAATTAAAAACAATCATTCATGGAGTTGTTGTAAAACAGGTAATTTATCAGAATGGGCTCCACCAATTCTGTTCAAATTTTGGTGAAATGTGAAGTTTAATGACCCAAAATCATTTTGCCAAATTTCAAGTATAGGATAAAATTTCTGTTTATGAATAAAATTTATCTCATTTAATGGTGAAAGAAATAAAAAATGATATTTTGCTGGCGTCATAAAAAAGTGATTTCTGCAGAATTTTACAAAATAAACAGTTTATTTGTTTAAGTCTACATTTCAATGACTAAGTTAACATCATCAGTTGTTATGTTTACAAATTAGGTCATAAAATTTTGTGCACAAGTAAAAAAAAAAAACTGAGGATAATGACTTAGAGTAGAACCAAAGAGGAGCCTAGTTGGTCAAATGATGGGTAATCATTTAGAGCTTAGGGTACAACCACAATGAATTCTAGCTAGTCACTTGATAGGACTTAGAGTTAATCATTCAGGGCTTAGGTACAATGTCAGTGGACTCTAGCTGGTCACTTGATGGACAATTAGGCTACTGGGTTAGGATAGAACCACATTGGAGCATAGTTGGTCACATGATTGGTAATCACTTAGGGGTTGTAATAGAACTACATTGGAGCATATCTGGTCACATGATGGATAATCACTTAGGGGTTGTAATAGAACTACATTGAAGCATACCTGGTCACATGATGGATAATCACTTAGGGGTTGTAATAGAACTACATTGAAGCATACCTGGTCACATGATGGATAATTATTTTAGAGGTTAGGATAGAACTACATTGGAGCTTAGCTGGTCACATGATGGATAGTCATTTAGGGGTTAAGATAGAACCACATTGGAGCTTAGCTGGTCATATGATGGATAATCACGTAGGGGTTAGGATAGAACTACATTGGAGCTTAGCTGGTCACATGATGGATAGTCATTTAGGGGTTAGGATAGAACTACATTGGAGCTTAGCTGGTCACATGATGGATAATCACTTAAGGTACAACTACAGTGAAGCTTAGCTGGTTAGGTGATACTTGTTTTAGCAATGTAGTGACGAATAATAATTTCGGTTTAGTGGATAAGTGTGCGACAGGCACTGTGGTCTAGTGGGTATAGTACTCGCCTTGTGTTCAAGAGGTTCTCGTTTCGAACCCAGAAGGGGCCAAAAAAGTGTTGTTATTGATCGAGCATTGTAAAAATGGGAATCTATGGTTAATAGCGAATTCTGGTCATGAAACCTGGAATTACGAGAACGGGAACTCGATTTGTTAATAGGTCTAAGCTCCAAGAGGGCTGGAGGATTTATTAAAACAATTTTATTTTGAATTTGTATGTGCAAAGTTTTAATTGTCAGAACATGTTTTTGATGGTACATTATATAGAAACTACTGTAACGTTATACAGTATATAAGGATTTACTGATGAAGTAACTGCTTTTGACGTAGATAAAATTAATATTTTCTCTATATACTGTACAGAGCGAGAAAGTCACCATATTAAAGTTCTTACAAATTAAATCACATTTACAAAATAAAATAGTAATACATTTATAAAATAAATAAATAACGAAATTGGTCAAAATAAGCCAAGAACAACATTCAATATTCAGCGAGTTTTCAGAAATAATTTATTTCGGAAAAAAAAGATAAAAATAAATCACAATTATCAGTAACGCTACATTACCTTGATAAAATATAAGCCAATCAGATTGTTTATTTAAAATCGTATAAATAATTGCACAAAATATAGACACTTAAATAAATCAAAATATTTTGATTAATCTCTAGTAGGAAGTTTACCGAGTATAGAATACTATAATATCTTGTCTTTGTTTTTTGTTGTTGTTTTTTTAAAGAACTACACAAATATACAATGTTACATAAAGATAACTTAATATTTTACAATCAGAACTATTTTACAAATAATTAGACTAAAAAATAAAGTTCAACACTTATCACAGAAAACACACATTTAAGTTTAAAATTGAGGTCTATGTAAAGTAGAAAAAAACAAATAATTGATTTAATATAGAAGGAAAATCAACAACCAAATTTTGGAACGAATCATCAAAATGAATAAATTTCAAATGCAGAATTACACAATATTTGAAGCAAATTCTTTTTCTGTGAGACATATCCTTTGGCAGGAGTCGGTGTCCTGGAACAGAAAGAAAACATATTGTTTATTTGATAATTATTTTATCATCCTCATCATACAAGCAAATTCACTAAATGTAATATCCAAAAGTTGGTTTCTTAGGCTTTGTATCAAATGTTAAATTGTATTGGTAGATCAAGTGGATTTATCCAGTAGCCAGTAGGGTAAGTTTGTTTAAAACTGTTGTTATAGAGATTTTCTGAAGCTCGTAATTGTGTAGGCTATATCACTACTTTCTTGAAACTTTTCTTAGATGTGTGTGTATATTAACAAAAGGTTCCTCTCGCTTCGCTTGAGTCATTGGTCAAGGCCCTGATGCGAAGGACTTTTCAATAACTTTGCTATTTGTCATTGTAGAGAGGTCAGATTGGTACCATTACATGCAGAATTGTAATCTGAAAAGTTTTCTATAAGTTGAATAACACAGAAACTGACCGCCAAAAATGGCCGCCATTTTGACATTTTCACATAGATTTTTTAAAATTTTTATTTCAATAGGGTTCTATATGAACAACAGAACTATAATTCCCTACACACTATACCAAATGTCATGTTTCTATCTTAATTACCTACGTCAAGTGGTTGAAAGACGTGGTTTTCTGGACCAACTTTAACAGAGATCAAAATATTTTGATGATTAACAAACTTATACTTTGTATAATTGAAAATAGATTTGACTTGGAAACTAATCAAAAGAGTGGTTCTTTTATGGTACATTTACAATTACTACTGTATTTTTCGGTTGTACAGAAATTTTGTTTTAATCCAGTTTTAAATATACATAATGTTTCTGAAACACTTTGACAAGCTACGGGACCGGATTCCTTATAGAAAAGTTCTTATGAATATGTGTCGGAAACTGCTTCATTTCAGACAATCCGCCATTTTGTATTTTTTCGAAAAACATAGTTTTTGAAGTAGTTATTGAGTTCAGATTTGGCACACACATTTTCTATGTAATGTTTTACAAGTGTGCAAAAATAAAATAAATAGTGTTTTTGTATTATTTTCAAAATGGCGGCCGTTAAAAATGTTTTGTCTAATATTGAATGTCTCGAAAACCATTAATTTTACAAATAAATTTTAAGAGACAAATATCTTTTTTTCTTTTAACTACAAATAATTTTCTTTTTTCTGTAAGTCAAAGAATAGTTGAGTTATTGACAAAAAACTGAAACATAATTTCTTATAAGATTACACCTAAGTTAGAAGCAACATTTTTTAAATTATCAGAATTAAAAAAAAAAAAGAAAGTAAAACGTTGCTTCTAACCTAATCTTAGTTGGCCTGAACACTGTGCCGCACCATGCAAAATATACATTTTTAAATAGATCAGTTAAAATAGGCCAATAAGCTTGACCACACATATTACAATTTGAGTTGTATGTAGTTACTTTTTATAATGTATCTCCTTCAAAAAAGATTATTATAATTAGGTTATTAAGAGCTGGTTGTCTAGAGCGGTTATTGGTCTATTGGTCTAATGCTCTTTAAACATCTGTGATGTGCTAGTGGCAGATTGTATAAACAATAATTGGAGTTATTTTTTCAAACTGAAACGTGAAAATCAATTTTAAAAAATTGATAAAATTTTTGCTTATCTTTATCATACTTACGAATGTGGAATTAAAAAGCTTCTTCAACTCTGAGGTCTGATAAAGAAATTGTACAAGAATGAGTTTTATATTTCTTTGATGTAAACAAACATTTGAAAAACTACAAACCACATTCACTTATTTTACATCAATATATTTGTGTAAAAGTGAAGAAGGAAGAAAATCAATGCATATCGAGCACTCTTGATAAAGAAGAGTTATTTAGAAGTTGAAAAAAAAAAAATAAATAAATAAAATAAAGAAACATAAAGCCACACACATAAATATGAGTGAAATTATAAACTTGCTTAAACAAAATATTGATCCACTTTTGGTTTTAAAGTTATTGGGAAACGATCGATTTTAATAATTTTGATCTAGTTTATTCTAGAAATCATTTGTGTATATAGAAACTAATACACAACGTTTCAAGATTATGAATCCACTTCCGTTATCAAGTGATAAATTTAGAACAATATAGAAATGTGAGAAAGTCACCATAGTCTAGTGTTATGTTGAAAACTAAAATTAATCCTTTTCTTAGAATAGATAGGAACCTTTAGTTTCTAACATGATTCTAGGTTTCTAAGTTTCACATTCATCACATTTCTTACGTTTGGGTTTATCACTTGATAACTAGAGTTGTTCCATATTCTTGAAACGTCGTGTATTTATTTTTACATACACAAATGATGGGAAATATCCAAATATCAATAATTTAAATCTTAACGTTGGGATTGTATTGTTTTTAGAATAAAACACTCAGTGGTGAAATTCATGATAAATGGAATTTCAATTTCTACCCAAATTTAAATAACAGGTTCAAATAGAGACGATAGCTCAAATAAAAAATGGGCTAAATGTTTTAGGTTATATTTATAACCGTTTACTAACTATCCACTATAAAATAAAAAGTTAGGATACCCTCCAGTAGGGTGAGATAGGAACAATTATTTTGAAAATATGATACTAATTGGCCATCCATTACAAAAAAAGACCACAAGTGCTTCATGGTACTAAAGGTATGTAACAAGAAAGTTTGTGTAAACGTGACACCTAGGCATCTTCTTGTTGTGTTTTAGTGCGTTTTATTTCATTTCGGATTGATGTTTACACAATCGTTAATTTGAAATGAATAAACCAGAGCTAATATATTCAGGGTAACCGATATAAGTGTGTCAGCTGTTTTACTTAGAAAGTATTTGATATATTAAAAAAAGTCAAATGGCAACTCCTATGAACTTTTAATGTTGTATTATTTGGTGTTTTTTAAAAATTTTTGATACCTTTTAGTCATTTTTGCAATATGGTGGCCATGTTAAAATTTCTATAAAACGTTCTTTTCTGGTTCTTGTGTATTTTTGATTCATCTAACTGTTTAGGAGTTAAATAGGTTCAAAGAAGTGAAACACAAGATTTTAGGCGTTTTCAGAGGTCCAATTCATTTCTGTACTTAAAAGAATTGAACCGAGACTAAAATTGGAAATTGATGTTAGGTGTACTTTGGATGCAGATTTTTTAGATGCACGACGAAAATTTATAAATAAATAAATAAAAAATTAAAAAAATAGGTAATTTCGGAGATCTAAGTACATAAGACATTTGCCATGATTCATAATAATACTTTGAAGGGTTTAAAAAAATTTTTTTTTTCTAAAAAAAAAAAAAAAAAAAAAACAAATTGGCAGATTACGGCTAAACTAACAAAAAGTCACTGAACATTTTTGACTTATTTTTACATGTAGAAACCGGTTCTGCATAATAGCACACGGTTTTTTGATACACTCTGTATTTATAGGTTTACAGTTTTCCAAACCAAGTATAAAATAATTTCATGGTTTACAAGTAAATTATTAAATACCTAGTCGTCATAGTTCATTAATTAATAGTGAAATGTTATTTGAGATAACCATAGTTAGTAGGCTTAATTACTAGTAGGCCTATGACCATAGTTTACGGTAATGGAAAAGGAACTGCATAGTTTAAACCCTTGTTACTTTTTGTAAAAGTGTAGGCCTATATATTTTCTTTGGAACATTTCATTTCTCCTCTACTTTCCTCATTTATTTAAAATAAAGAACTCTACAAGTAATCTTTTACCGTGTAGTGTTATTTATTCTAACACCATTCTTAATTAATTAATAACATTTGTGTTTGTACTAACGCATTCTATAGAATGTATACAGAACTATACTCAAAAGACAATAATAAAAAATATTGAAGGCTGTTTTGTGTTATACCTGTCCAATGCCTTATCTATATCTTAAATCTTGAACTAAAACTATGCCATTATTCGCAGCACTAATAATTCAACGATTTAGTTACTCCGTGTAGTTAGACGTACATGTTTCTTTGTACATTTACAAGTACAAATTATACGTAAATATTATATACTAATATGTTTAATGAATCTATTGTTGAGTTTTGTGACTTAATTGCAATATTTTGATGTTTAATGTGTTGTGTTTGTGTTGTTAGAAATTCTTCGTGTTGCCGGGGTTGGGTTTACAATCATTGCAATGAATTACCAGCAAGTAAATTCCACGTAAGTTATCTACTTGATTGTTTTATAATTTTTTAACTGTGATATTACAACGTCTGAAGATTAATCAGGATAAACAACTGTACATAGGAATTACAATATAGCCTAAATTCGGCTTAGTAACAGCTATATTCGATTAAATACAGTGTTTACTGTAAGGTAACTTGTCATTTTTGAAGTTTTTTTTTAACGTCTACTACATACCCTTCTTCTTAGGAATAAATAATGTTTTCCTTGCGCAGAATTTATTTATTTTCACTGAAAAATTACATTCTAAAAAGTATCAAATCCGACGTATTTATAGGTTAGACATAATGGAAAATGTTCACATTTACCTCTGATATGTTACTAAAGATATTTCAATCTTATATCCTAGATCCCAGAATCCTCCATATTAATAATCTAATTTCAAATAATTAACTTCAATAAACATACGAAGCAAACCTGTTGTCACATGAAATAGCGATCTAGCTTAGTCTTGTGTAATGCGCATGCGTCAAACTATATTCCTATTATTGTCTTGCCATATTATATTTGACTAAACTCTAATTTATCCTTATATTTTATAAAATGTAGCTTGTAGGTTAGCGTACTATATATAAAGATAGAATGTGTTTGTTTTGAAGGTTCATTAAAATAAATCTTAATATATTTAAAGTTTCTAATTTAGAGTAAAAAATAGTTTTTAGGTTAGGCCTACTACAACTGTAACTGTACACGGTATGAAACCCAATTAAATGAGATTTTAAACACTGTTTAGGTAGATTAAAGGACTTGCATTTTTAGGTTTCAAACATCAACTTTCTAATTTATTTCTGTTAATTAATTTCTCTTACTCATGTATACGTAGTGTAGACGAGTAAAAAAAGTAGAGTTTTTAGCGGAAATATCCGTTTTGAAGTAGGCTAGGCCTACTTATTGGAATATCTGTCTGTAATTTGTGGACCATCCCAAATTAATAGAAGGATTTTAATTAATCAAATGTAGGATTATTTTGGCTTTCATATCAAAACTCAAAGGTACTATTTTATAAAAATTGGCTTAGAGGTTTTGATCATATTTTACTAAAATCATCCATGGAACTGTTATAAAAGACCTAATTTCTCAAAATTGTCTCTATCGATTTCGTTCAAATTTTAGTGTAATGTGGTCGCAAGTGATAATATTGATTGAGTAAAATTGAAAATGATCTTGACGTTAAACTTTTCAAGTTGTATCGATACATTGTTAGGGAGAGAGGGGAATATTATTAATGGGATTAAGGATGGGTATTGATAATGTTTTTGCATATTTTGTTTTTCTAATATTTCGTATATTTTTTTGTCAATCACCACTTTAGAATTAATATGTGCAGTTGTTTGCCAATCGTAGAAATGACGCTTTTGTAGTTCTTAGATAAGAACAAACTATTGAAGAACCGTTTAAAACTGCTGTTGTCAATACCTGGTGGTATATGAAGTATATGTCAAGTTTAATTGTTAAATACGTACCTTCTTAAATACAATTCACATCTCTTAGTGATTATGGCATTTGTCCTAACACCCTTTTCAATGCACACTCTACATAAAAGTGTACATAGATTAAAAAAAAAGAAAAACCGACAAAGACCAAAATAGCTTTCACTGACTTTGGGTCGAAAGCCCTCCTTTAAGGGTATTTTGTTCAAATACTCGGTTTGAGAAAATCCTTGCTGCTTGCTGTAAGCAGCTTTTTCAATCAACTTAAATGTTTTCCTTCTTTCTTTTCAAAGAAATATAGAAGGAGGTGCTTATCCTTTAAAAAATGAGCATCAACTAGTAATCCCAGAAGAGATTCTATATCTGTAGGCCTATCATCATATAAGTTCTTGATTGTTTTACAAAAAAAGTACTCTTAAGGGCGGCTTTTTACCCCAAATGGTGTAAAAGATGCATCAGAGTTTATTGCCCATTTCACTTTTCAAAACCACGAATTTTTAAAAAAGTACTCTTTGTTTTGTGCCCCAAAAGATGTAAAAGTTACCTCATAGTTTAATAGGGTTGTTCTTTGTGTGATATATTTAAACTTTTGTGTAAGACTTTTGTTTGACAGAATTTACCCATAATTAATAATTTTAAAAAATAGTACTACCCTTAAGGGCGGTTTGGCATCCTAAAAGGAGTAAAATATACCTCATAGTTTATTGATGTTGTTTTGTGCGTGATTATTTAAACCTCCGTGTTATTTGACAGGATTTACGCAAATCTAAGAATTTAAAAAAATAGTACCCCATTGGCGGTTTTGGGACACAATAAGAGTAAAAGACTTTTTTCATAGTTTAATCGTAATATACTTAAACTTTCATGGTATATGACTTTTTGAATTTAGGCCTGCTCATAATCAATAATTTTCAAAAATATTACCTTTTAGGGCGATTTTTTAACTTAAAATTAGTTTATGTCATAGTTTATCGGCTTTATGGTTTTGGTAATATCTTGTTATTTGTCTAGATTCGCTCAAAAGTAAGGATTTAGAAAATAGTCCTCTTATGGATGGGTTTTGGTCTAAAATTGTTAAAGTTAGTTCGACGTGTTTTTGGTGTTGCGTTTTCCATTATTACACAAAATTCCGAATCGGGTGATAGTTTCCGAGTCACGTTTTGTTCCATTGAGTGAGACAATGATGGGTTTTGGGGTTGACTTACCTAAAGGCTATTGGTTGAGGAGTGTGTTGGTCACCTCAGAGATTGACAGCAAAGGACTCCCGTCCTGTTTATCTGCGGGTAGGCGGAGTCTGTGGATGCTGAGCTGCAACCACAATTTAACTTCAATCATCAACAGAAATTTTTAGTACACAAAATTAAAATATCCTGGATAATTTCATAGAAACTAAAAAATGCCTATTTTTAAATATCACGTAAATTGGTATACATTTTAATACATTTATATTTGGTCTTTGAATTCTTTTGTAGGTCTAATTTAATTTTTTAAATTTCGTAAGTATTAGTTATTAAAAAAACGTAGAATTTAATTTGTAAACAGTCACGATGTTTTGGCGGTAAATTTAAGGGTTTATGATTTAAAAGTACTCTAACCCCTCCATCCCAAATTGCAATATCTAGGTAAAAACTTTTGTAACAACACAGAAAGAGAACACAAAAGATAATATTATTTTAATTGTGATTTTCTGTTTACTACTATGATACTTCCAATAATGTTTTCACAATTAATAATAGGTGATGAAGATTCAAATGTCACCATGTTCAGAACAATATTACAGTATGTCTACAAAATATGGAAACGGCTTAGTATTTTAAGAACTGCTTCTGATATAAAAATGTTTGACCTCTCATTTTAAAGTTCTTAATCTGAAAGGTATGTCTACAGGATGGTACAAAAGTTCAGTAGGATGTACAGGGTATTTGAACAAAAAATGTTATTTTTCTCAACCTTTTAAATGTAAAGTTAGTATTATTTATATATAATGTAATAGACCAATTTTTAAAGGAATTTTTAATTGATTTTTAATAAAACCGAGTTATAGTGTTTTAAAATTCGCACTTTTGTAAACACAATAATAAACGTCCTCTGCAGGGTTGAGTGAATAATGATTTATTATTTGATTATTGTGATGTAAAGATGTATTGATAATTACGTAACTGATAATTCTAAAAATCAAAAAGTTAGCCTAGATATTTCTTAATTACAAAACACCAGTTATTAAGTATACTAACGTATCCATTGAAAGTCTAATAAAGTGTAATATCACAGGGTTGAGTTTTATGATTTAATAATGGGCAAATGTGATGAAGACCGCTATTTGGTTAACTCTGCAATTATAGATTTGGACCACAAACCTTTGAAACATGTTAAATTGTCAATTTAAAAATTTGGAGTAATAAAAAAAGACTTATTGCCACCTGAATATAATTAGGTTATTTTCTAGGTCTTGATACTTGGTAGCGAATTCAAGAAATAATAGATTAAAAAAAATTGTAGATCGTGTATGATTGTTTATTTTATTGAATATTTCGTAACTTGAGAGGTCGTGTCAAATTTTGTGGGTTTGCTAGTCGGTTCAACAAAACAAAGATTTTATCTTGTTCAACGTTCAAACGTAAAGAAGCATTTGGTCGTTTCCAATTGTTGAGATATTAGTCATCCAACATTTCAATCCATGATGACTAACATGTTTTAAACCTTTATATAAAATGTTTACTCAATACGATTTATTAAGTCTTTTCGACCATTGGTTTTAACCGGCTAAACCATGGTTGGCAAGACTTTGTTTACATAACCTGCCGATTTTGGATAGGGTCAAGATGAGAGATGTAGTTTTCGCCATTGTACTTCTTTTATCAAGGTCTTTAAACTGGAAAGAACCTTACATTCAAAAATTTTGAGTTGACCGACAAAAGTCACTTTTTAAGGGTACGGGTGAATTTACACCATTTTTACACCATAAAACATTTGAAGATTTTAATTTTCTGTGTTTCCTATTTTAATAGATAATTAACTGTTCTGGAACTTTTTGCACAAGCAGTACAGTATGTATTGATGGGTAATGTTTAAAGACCGAAATCAGTTCGTTGATTAACACTTAGCATTTTTTTTTCATTTTCAAATTGATAAATAAATGTTTATGTGATATTTTTGTGCATGTGTTTACAATTGAATAATTTGTAATAGTTTATAACAAAAATCAAAATTTCATTTCAGTACAAACATGCGAAAACATCTTATAGTTCTGATACTTCATATTTAAAATTTATATCGGATGGTCCAAGAGCATAGGAAACACTGAGAAGATCAAAATAAAACAAATCAATTTCCTAACCTAACTTATATTGTGTTTTTTATCTATATTTAGATACCTTAGAGATATGCAGTTAAGATTTGTCACTAATATTTATAATGTTAAGCAATAATTAACAAAAAAACAACAACAACAAAAAAAACACCTATTTATAGAACAACAAAATACCTCTTTAAAACAACGTTTCGACTAAATTGCCATCTTTAGTCGCGGTAGTATGTCTACTGATAAATTACAATAAGGTGAAGACTTTTATGGTTTTAAAGCAATTATTAAAATTACATGTCTTTTATCTGGTTTTGAATTGATTGTCTAATGATGATTGTTATTATTTGTGGTATACAAAGCGATTATTTAATAGGAGGAAAGAGATACGCATAACTTGTTCTCGGGTCAATTACCACTTTTAGGGAGAAACTTAGAATACCTATTTGCAAAATCCTAACCCCCTCTCACCACCCTATCTCTAAATTGTAATTCACTTGTCCATTGCATGCTGTTGACTTTGTCTAATCATAAATATTGAACTTTGTAATGAATAATAATTTCATAATGTATTTCAATATGTACAAAATAACATTTTTAAACGTAGCGAACGAATACGTTGGCCGATATTGATTTTCTTGCAACAGAAATTCATGGTTCTTAAAGAACTTTAATTTGAGATATCACAAGCCATGTGTCCATTACATTTTTTTGAGATAGGGTTGTAGAAGCGGGAAGGGTTTTTGAACTTGTAAATAGGCATTCTACGGTTCCCCCTAACTGCCCAGAGAACAGAATATGCATATCTTTCTGTCTTTTAAGTAATAAAGGTGGTTTTATTTAAAAAAATAATAATTACTGTAAACACGACTTTTCGAGAGTATGTATCAATTCCCGTTATCAAGTGATAAACTTAGAATATGATAAAAGTTAAAAACGTCAATATAGCCTAGGGCCAAGTAGGAAACTTAAATGAAATCTAGTATTAGGAATGGAACTCAGGTCTAAAGCTGGACCTGTGAAGTCACTAAGTTCTATAGAAAGCTTAAGTATTCATACCAGTGGACAATTTTTTTACATCATATCTAAATCTTCCCAAACATTTTTGGTATATTTTTATTGAAATGTTTTGATTTATTTTGACCTCATGTCTTTCCTTCTGGACCATACTGTACCTCACGTGCCGTCTACAATGTAAATATTGATGGATTGATTTAAAATCAATTCATGCAAGTTATAATATAACGCTGAAATAAAATGATATCATTCAAGCATATATGATAGTGTGTGCAATATATCCTAAGTATATATATTTCATGCAAAGCCTCATGCGAATAGCGTCGTAACACATTGTGTGAGACAAACATTTATTAACAAACCATTATTGGAGAACTTTATAATGTACAGGTAATTAGATGTATGCACTTAAAATATAGAAAGATTTACATATACAGGGAGTTTCACTTTCCTACATCTAACTAGTTATGTGATGGCTCAAAAATCTGAATAAAGTTTGTTGTTGAGATCACCTGCGTCCAAAAAAGTAATTATTGAATTGATGTCTTTCTGACGTCTGTGCATGATTTAAAGTCCAAACTTGGGGATTTTAATCAAATTTGGTGTGTAGGAATGTTTTATTGATATTTAGGGGACTTTTTAAAATTATTTTTGATGACTACTGCTATAAATAAATAAACATTTTGGTTTAAATTGGTCTGTCAATTAATTTTATTGCTATCTTCTCCTCTGCAACCGTTAATGATACGAAATACGTTAAATGTGGAATATGCCTTACTTTATTGTTAAAATTAAGTAAAGGTATTTTTATTTAAAAATGGCAGATTTAATAAATTGTTAAATGGTTATCTACCAGATTGGTATAAATAAAATTTACAAAGAAACATATGTTTAGCAATATTTTTATGCCTGTCTGTCAGTTTTTTAAAATTTAAAGACAAACCTTTAGTTATGAAACGGATTTAGGTAACTACTCTACATTTTGTGTACGTGCTTGGTTAATATTTGATTATGCGAGTACGAAACCGTTTCAAAATGGTGACCATTATTTAATCCAGGTTTTTTCAAAACACATACAAAAAAATTGCAAATACACTTCTTTCAACAAAAAACAAAACAACCTTTATTTTTATCATAAGTTGTGATAACTGAGTTATCAATGATAATAATTGATTTGTAAATAACTACATCACACTTAAATTTCAAAACTTTTGTTTTGTCAAAACTATTCAAAGGCCATAATTGATTTTCTATTTCAAAAATGTCACATATCAGAATCATTGAGAAATTTATGAATGTTGAAGTCTGTTATGAAGTTTGTTTTATAGATAACTTTGTTAATAAATGGTTTTCAACATTATCAGGATTAAATATTTCAAATGGACGCCATTTTGAAATGGTATCGTATACAATTATATTCATGTTAACAATATTATCGAAGCATGTACACAAAAGATGGATTCTATAGTTAAATCCGTTCCTTATATATAGGTTAATTTATTATTTTTAAAATCAGAAACGGACAACAAACAAAGCATTTCCGGGCATATTTGGTTTATTTAATTCCATTTGTATTGATGTGTATCATCTAAAAATATAGGTCACCACTGGAAAAATGTTTGATTTGCCATTTTGAAATAAAAATGATCTTTTCTGTAGTTTGATTTTTAACAAAATTAAGGCAAAAATTAATTTGAATCTATATCTTTAAATTTATATACTTTATTATCTTACGCAGTATACAAAAAGTTTTGTATTGTGTCAAAAAAGTTCATGTTGTTCATGGAAACATCCGTTTTGAGGCCTTTGAGTAAAATTGGTTTAATTCTGGTTAATAAAAGTTTGAACTCTGTATTGGAAGTAATATGTATTAAAATGTTGTCTGAACTGCTTTCGATTAATTTTTTGAAATCTAAAAGTTTATGATTTAAATATTACAAGAAGCATTTACTGTAACAATTAGACTGTATTTGGAGAATAAATTGAAGAAATCCAAAATAAATAATCTAACTGAGAGATTGTTAGACAGTCTATCATTGTTAAAGAAGACAAAAAACACTGTTTTTGTCTCAGGAGACCCCAAGATAAATATTTAAAACAAAAACACAACCGACTTGATCCTTAAAACACCTTTTCTTACATCGTGTCTGAAAGTAAAAGTTGATATATAATTAACTGAAAATTAATTACATACTACATGCAGGAAATAATAAAGTAGTTTATATCAATTAAAAGATAAAGCCAATCGAAGGGGGAATTCTATTTCACACAAATTATCTTTTTAAACTAAACCCATAAAATCTCTATCATAAATGTAGTTTATTAACATGTTACAATAATATACTTTAAAATAATGGTTTGCCAATAAATTATTGTCCAACAGTAACTATGACCATTTAGGGTTTTCTCAAATTTGGTAAATATTGTTCAAAATTGATGTAGAAGTTGTTAAAAAAATAGGTTGGTGATTTTAAAACAGCAGATGATTTTTATCGTTGAAAAAAGTTTTTTAATTTTAATTTTAACTTATCACTTTTATGTTTTACAACTTTCCATATTAACTGATTTTACTCTGTTTTAAAACTTGTATCTAATTGATTTTCTACGATAATAGTTATTATGGAAAACAACAATTTTTAACCACGTGACATTGAAATTAGAGGGGGGGGGGATGTGAGCGATACCTCAATAATTGGAATTTTATTCAAAATTGACACGTATGGTTTGTTTTGTTGTTCGATAAAATTATTAGTGGACAAAAATAAGTAGAACTTCCTAAATTTTGGAATGTTAGTAGCTCTTGAAATGAGAAATGGCTACCCACCGTAACTCTTTGACCAAACCGGGTATTGAATTAGTAGCCTCTCACAAGTCAAGCGAACCCAATATTTGCAACTTTAAATTGTACATCCAACTAAGTTTATCAGTATAAGAATTAACTTTTAAAAACAAAACTGATAATTATGTAATCTTAACATTAAAACAATAGCTGTAGTCTCAAATTTGGTTAAATTTAACAAATAAGCTATTTTACTATTCATTAAATAAAGTCAAGAAAAATGGTACACAAATTTAAAAATAAGGCTAGTTTGTGGGACGTTTTTACTAGGGTTTTTACATTTTAAAGCCTTGTTTTGTATATTTCGTATGAGCTTCTGATAAATTAATGTTGACAACGAGAAATACTTTGTTACACTGTAAATTTGTAGTTATTGTTAAAACGATTAATGAAGATTTTAAAATTTCGAAGTATCATTTAAACCGTGATGTCAACTTAAGACAAGGGCAGATTTTGATAAATGGTCATAGCAAGTGTTAGCATCTATTAGAAACAAAGAAAGTGTGTAGCACTCACTGGTGATGGTGGTGATAAGGATAGAACTGGTGGTGTGGTGGCCATACCTCGCTTGACCCACCCT
This sequence comes from Aphrophora alni, assembly GCA_963513935.1. Taxonomy (NCBI): domain Eukaryota; kingdom Metazoa; phylum Arthropoda; class Insecta; order Hemiptera; family Aphrophoridae; genus Aphrophora; species Aphrophora alni. The sequence continues at coordinate 95,793,962 of OY740769.1, read as the reverse complement.
CACTGCCATACTGGTGGTGGTAATAAGACTTTGGACTCGGGGGATGAGGTGGAGTCTCAGGTTTCCACTTGGTCTCCGTCATAGAGTTCATTTCCGCTAGAGACTTCAACGGATCCCCATTATTACTCATAAATTTCTTGTTGTCCTGTTGGATGTACGGCGAAGAAACTCCGTTAGGCAATAGAGGTGTACCCGGATCGGATCCACCGTTAGGAGGACTCCGACAACTGCTGTTCGATGATGTAGGAGTATGATTCAACGTCGTATTACCGCCACTACCCCACATCAAAACAGTCTGTCTAGGCGCTTCACTTGTCGGTGTATAATGTAACATATTTACATCACTTTTGATGTCTTCTAACTTGGGTGTTATGAGTCCGTTACCACCGACAGGCGATGACGCTGAAGGTGACATATTATCAACCGTTTTAACACTAACTTTATTTATTTTATGTCCTTGTTGAAGATCGCACAACGGAACTGTCACTACTGGTGCCATCGCGTAGTCCAAACATTTCCCCCCACTAACGTAACCTCTGTTATCGACAACGGTTGCATATTTTTGTTCAACAGGTTGATGACACGTGTACAGTTTGTCACAATCTGAACTTTTTGAAATTTGATGGTGGACGGTTGACGGTGATTCGTAGGTAGGTAAACTACTTCTCGGTGACATATCTAGGAAACCGTTGGAAACGTAAGGCGTCGTCGCTGGATGATGGTATTCTGTATAGTACGTCCCTAATGGTCGATACTGGTGGAACAAGTTCTCCGTTGTCGCGGTTAAGAACCGGTTATCGTAAAGACCAGAATGGAAGTTACCAGAATGTCCCATGTATCCTGATAAACCGTTATCAGCTGTAGGTGTTCCTGGATAAGGTGTTGTGTACATATTGTACGCTGCTGCTACAGCTGCTGCTGTTGTAGAATCAGCTGCGATGTAGTCTACTGTTGGAGCAGGAGGAGGGTTTGTTACTGATACTGGACTGTGATGATGTCCTGCTAGTTTGCGCTTTGTCCTGCACGTAGATAGGAAGTCTCGTAGTTGAGTCTTGTACCTCCGGTTAACTCTTTGAGGTGCTGTACCACTAGTACCTCCGTGCAGGGTACTACTGCTTGAACTAGAGTGATTGGTTGGTGTGCCTATTAATTGGTCAGAGTCGCTGAAGTAACTGTTGGTAAGTCCGGCGTCTAGGTAACTGACTTTGAAGTCCATCGTCCTCTTCCCCAGGAGGTCTCTTCCTTCTTCCTCCCTGTAAACAGAAGTAATTTATCAGAATATTTGTATTCAAATTTTCTAGTAAATTTTGTTTTATTAAAATATAGTCTACTATTTTATCAATGTATGAGTTGTCCTTTTATCTACAGACAAAAAAATTGTTTTTCGTTAAACATGAAAAGTATTTTCAAGATGTTCGAAAATACACATTTTAACGTCCACCATTTTTAAAATGTACAAAATAAAGTCTTTGTTATCTGGTATACCGGTAAAAGATTACATAAATAATGTGTATATCAAATTTTCATTTAATACCTTATTTACTTCCAAAGATATAATATTTTTTTAACACAAAATGGCCGACAGACGGAAAACGAAGCATTTCCGGAGCTAATTTATATAAACGTTTCCCCTTATTTCACCTTTAAAATCATCTCCTGATTTATCGCAGTGCAATTTTGACTTGCTCTGTATATATAATAATCTATTTTCAGTTTCTCTCATAAGGTATAATATGGAGTAATTCATGGGAATTCAAACAGTTTTAAGGAACTTTGGGCACAATTTGTGGATTAAATTTGATCTACTCATACTACTTTTTTTGTATAAAATTAACTATTAAAATCACAAGCTTTTTCTTATACGTTTAAAATTATTTATGTTAACAACTAAACTAACATATGATTTTTCTTAACAGCTGTTTTAAAATTTGTCTTAACTTTGAGGTTATGTTTACACAATCGCTCAAACAAATGTACAGATATTCAACTCGGGTCCAATTAATACTGCGTTTTCCCATTAGGATCACCTTGAATAGTTTGTCTCTACTGGAACCCATAATGGATCTATTGATAGAAATATATAACCCGAATTGAATTTCTTTCAGATCTTCCCTCGGCACGTTACGAAACCATAAAGATGAGAAAATTAGGCTCTGGGTTTCCGTCTAGCAAACCTCACACTTGCATAGTCGTTGTCCTCCCCGCTCAATGAGAGATATGTTATTACTTTAACTGAAACATTTTACAATTTAAAGCTGATGTGAATTTCTATCTCTGATTTTCTCTTGACGCACAGTAACAGATAGATTAGCTTCGTTACTGTCCCGTGTTGAACACTTCTAATGATCCACCACTCATCAGTTTTTCATTTCGAACCTCAACGAATCTATTCATTAAAATACAAAACTTAGTTTAACTTTTAAATGATTGTACATACATGAGCGGCCTATGGGTACTGATGACAAAGTCGGGTTTTGAGTTCTTGTAGACAAGTCTAGAACTGGTTTGTAACCATTGCCATTGGCCTTCCTTTGTCTGGAACCTGTAGGCTATCATTCCAGAAGCTCCTGTTTTTAACACTATAAAGAAACCAATTGTAAATATGAGCACAATAATAAATTAGTCAATAATAATAATATAGAGTAGGTAAATGAAGTTCGGGTTAAAAATAATCTTTAAAGTTTTAGACAAATGAGAGCAGGACACCATCATAAACAAGCTTAGTAGATACGGATTTAATCGGAGCTCGAACTTACAAATATCCGGACTTTGTATGTGTGGTCTTTTCAGCTCAAATATGGTGTTGGGTTTTTTGACGTTTAGAGTAAACTCTTATGGTTTTAGTTATAATACAAGATATTTATTTTCATTTAATTTAGATTTTATAACCTCCCGTAAACCATCAATTTGGATTCTTGATTCCCATAAGAAAAATAACGGAAAACAAGATTTGCTTTTGTTTACATACTTTTATAAAACAAATATTTGATACTAATGTTATTGTTTTTATTCCTATAGCACAATATAACCACAACAAAAATGAAAACTCCCTCCACTATTTACATTTCAAATGCCCGTCATCGGTGACACATATTCCTGACAGGAATAATAATCACTTCTAATTTAAAATAATTTTTAACTGTTTTTAAATTGTTTACCATTTAAAAATTTTGTGTTCTCAGACAATATATTAAATAATTGGGCAGCATTATAAGAGAGTTTCTTTTTAAACAATTTATGTTTGAGTAATTATAAATTTAAAATATTTATATTCCGCGTGTGGTATGAATGAAAATGCTCCAAACTCTGTAAGTCTGTTCTTTTAACCAGAACATGCAAAATATATTCGAAAATGAACATGTTGGGAAATGTTTGAAAAGCATTACGGTAAGAATCTTGCCGTCGCATTTTCAGTAAGTTACTAACTGCACTTTTCTGGACTCTACAAACCCTGTTTATATTCTGCTCTGAGGAAATGCGCAATTCTACAACATTAAAACGGATGTAGTATGAGGACTTAGTAGAGTGTTTTTAATGTTTGTAAATCACAATATTTATTAAGTAAGAACAAATATAATAGTCTTGTTAACAATTATGCTCACATTCAGCTTTTTATGAATTATTGTGTCAATTTACATCATGCCGTCACTAATTTCTTCTGTGAAAATAGAATTTCTATAGGAACAAATGAGAGTGTACAAAAATTTTTGTTAAATACTTTTTGTCTTAAGAAATAATGTATTCTGACTCGTACTAAAAATATTTTTAAGATAATAGGGTGAAAAGGTTAATCATTTAACATTTATATATATTGGATTTTTCAATACATGTCGTTCTCGAGGTATTCACAATTAAAGCGCGTAGAAATACGCGCGCAGTATGGTAATTTCAAGGTCATTTTTAAAACGCCTCTGGCAATTTTAGTCACATCGAAATTAGTAAGAAATGAAAATGTAGGGAACTTTATGATCTCTGTTGTTTGTAATAAATCTTCGTAATTTTGAAAATTGATTTTTTTAACCTTTCATAGCCGTTTTATAAAAATAATTTTCCATAGTTAAATTTGTGACAATTTTTCTGTACTTGTAATGTAACCTTGAAAAATAAATAAAACTTCGCAAATACGTAGTTTATAAAGGTGGATCGAAAGATTTATTATATTACCCTTATGTACATTTCGATGAGTCATTTATTCTCAGAAGTTTACAGCTAAACAGAACATAAAGCTAAAGCAATGTGCTGAGTAGCGCTCCCTTCCACTTTTAAGCGGCTAATCACAAAGAGACAAGTCTTGCTTCAGGTAATTCAGTAATGGGAGGGGGCGCTACTTGGCACTTAGCTTTAGCTTTATGTTCATTTAGCTGTGAACCTCTGAGGTTGATGAATATATCATAGAAATGTACTTAAGGGTGATATAATAATCACTAGATTTATTACAGACTTAGTTTTGTTTCTTGTTTTTGTGGTTTGGGGATTCCTGGTTTTCCTTATTGTAAATATCCCCACAGTGCTCTTTGGACATTTGATCTTAATTTAGATTGATAAAACTGAATATCCCCCCTACAGATTAGATAAAAGTTTGATTCTAACTTTCTAAATTTTTTTATTTTCTACTTCAAAATAGGCAGCGACAGTATTTAGATTTATTCCCATATTGTTTTCGTTGTTAGAGTAATTGCAACACACACGTTGTGTCCATACTGTATATATTACCTTAACAGATGGGATGAACTATTGTTCTAAATACTCACATTCTTGATGTGCGCTAGCTACATATGCGAGATCATCATAATGGACTAGATCGTATCCCCCCATGTTGGCCAACTCGGCATCCGAGTAACCAAGCAGCATCTTCCCTCTGAAACAATGGACAAGCATCAATAAGACGTATTATTTGTAGCGTTTTGTTTTAGAACATTTTTACTAAATTCATAAAGAAGTCTCACATAGATTTGTTCCATCTTAAAAGATATGGCTACTTCAAAAATAACTTATAAAAAGAGATGGTTTTGGTATCATTTTGTAGCAAAATACATCAAGTGTTTGACTCACGTAATGTATAGCACCATCACATTTGCAACAATCAGTTGCAAGTAATAACCCATCTCATTTACTTTGTAATTTAATATTGAAACAATTTGAAATATATTTTAAAAAATCAAAAAGATACTACCTTCAAATTCAAATTATTAACACCAAATTATATCAAAATAAGGTCAAATTTGTTGTGTAGCTTTAAACATTTTTTAAGCAATAAACTGCATCCTCTGATACAATAAGTTACTTATGATTTCCAAAACCTTTTCTTTTTCTCTGGTCGGCATAAAGTACGGCAAACAACTTATGTTTAAAGTGATGGAGCTAAGAGAAAGTTGTCCTAACTGTTTATACGTTAAGCAACCTTCCCCCTTCTTTCAAGAGTTTTGTTTTTAATCGCGTCATGATTCCCATGTGTGAAATAAGCGTAAACATTTCAACCTTATGTAAAGTAGAAGAATTTATATCTCCGGTTTATAATTAGTTTTTACTAATGGAAAAGCCATAAAGGCTTTATTTCTAAACTTTTGGTTGATAGGATTTCTTGTTATTTAAAGGCAAAAACCTCTCGGTCATCAATGTCATAAAAAAAAAAAATAGGAAAAGGGAATAAAATAAAGATCTTTAGCCCTCTAATACGAATAGCGTCGAGGTCGGAAAAGAACAAGAGTTGGTCAAGAGACACCTAATAAGAATGATGAAAAAGAAGAATCTAATTCAATAAAAACTAGGTTCCCTCTAGATTACCAAGTCCGTACTTGAAACCTAATCATTAGATTTCATATATTTTAAACTATTATTACCTTTGGTCCATAGACACAAGAGTTAGATCAAGTTTATGTTTGCTCTTGAACATCACCTCCTTGTGGGGGATCTCCAGGAGGGATGGTGGACCGAACGGGGTGCATATTGCAAACAGTGCTAGAGGAGGTTCTTCTGTTTTCCGATTCTGGCCATGTAGAATCTTGATGCGCCCCCGAATGTCGAGTCGCTGCAACATTTACAAATTATAATTTAACAATTATTTATTAAATATAAGAATTATATTTTAATATATTGTGTAATGATTAAGGTAGTCATTTGTGATTATATATTTGTCACGTTTCGACGAGATCTCATCTTTAGAACTATATTTCTTAACAGCTGTTGAAGATGGAATCCAGACGAACGTGTCGAGTAATACTGGGTAGTTTGTGGAAGGTTACATAATAAACTCACATACAAAGTGATTGGTACAGTGTAAAAAATGTTTTTTCTAAAAGTAAACACTTATAAGAAGTAGAAACATTTTTGTAATAAGTTTCCTTTGAAATTGAATTTATTACTGTTTTAAAAAAATATCGTAATTGAAAGACGATAAATTCAATTTAATCAATTTTCCTACCACCAATTGTTACTTTTGGTATTATTTTCTGAAAAGGTATAAAATTTCCAGTAAAACACAACCATTTTCATTTCGAAAACTAAAAATAATATTTGTTTTTCGAAAAAAACCTGAAATATATAAAACACTATTGTCGGAATGTTGTTACGCATAACAATTAGCAAATTGTATCAAAAACTTGCCCTTTTAATAAAAAACCGTTTTTTTTTAATTTGTAGGCCTATAGATTCTATTTACATTATTTTTTTCAGAATTAAATAAAAAAAAATAGCAAAACTCAGAGAAAATTTTCATTCTAAGCTAATCTTGGGTATAGGGTATAGTAGACAACTAGAAAGAAATAATATTTTCAGTTTTTTGTCGATAACTTTATTATCCTTTGACGTAAAAATAAAAATTAAAAACATTTTATTCGTCTTTAAAAAAGGAAATTCTTTTATATCTTTTACATTTTTGTGCAAAACTAACGGTTTTCAAGATATTCAATGTTAAACATTTTATATGGCCGCCATTTGGAAGTGAGTAAAGGAAAATGTTTGATAATCTTTCTCAAATTAGGTTTTTCATACACTAAGTTGTATATAAAATTTCAAATCTGCATCAATAAATATGATTTATTTGGTTCAAAACACAAAATGGCGACTAGATAGTTCGCATATGTTCATATGAACTTTTTTCTTTATTTTCTTCAGTAGAATACGCCCGAAAAGTTTCTCCGTGTCTTCGTGGAACACTTTATATTTATTTGCAATATTTTACACAGGATTGTGTGATCAATCTCCACATTTCATAAAAATTTGAATGAAATTGGTAGAGCCGATATTGAGAAATTACGTCTTTTTTAATAGCTCTGATACGATTTTTACTAATGACCCGCAAAATCTCATATTGTATATGTCTTATTACAGGTGTGAAAAAAGTACCAAGATAATAATAAAATATTCAAACTTTCAAAATTTGTTTAAAATCAGCCTACTTCTTTGAGCTGTATTGCCCTATTTTTGAACTTAGAAAATCTGAAAACGATAATTTTTGCAATAAACTCAACATCTAGTTTTTTGACCACCTCATAATTTCATGTGAAAGTAGAAACTGAATATTGATATTTTTGATCCACCACTAGACGTTCTCTAATTACATCCGCGAATAATAATTTTCACGAATCAAATTTTTTACATTACAAGAACACATCTGCATATTGTCATATATTAATACCAGTATGTTAATCGGAACCAGTACTTAAATAATTTATTATTCTGCTCTTCCTAAAGTCTACAGTACGCTTACTTGATCGCGTATCACCTGCATTACAATTATAAAGCGTCCTCATACTGCATTCTTGTTTTTATATATTTTTTTATTATTTGTTATAATTTATAGAGTTGTCCAAATTTGAATCAGATAGCTCGAAAAACCTAATTATTGGCAAGTTCAGATACCGGTCTAATTACTCTGCAATTGACTGCAGTCAAGCTGCATACCACCTGTCCGACTGTATCAATTGTTCTGTCTAATTATTACCTCTGCTTCTTAAAAATGAAAATAAGCTGTCATGAAAAGGGCACCGAACTTTACGACGGCACTTTGTCAAGTTAATGACTAAATCATGAGTCTACTGACAATAAACTTTCCAGACTTGATAGGCCTTCATTTCTTACTGCGTGAAAGTACCAACGACAAAGCTGATCACGTTGTTGATTTTTCTTCTTGCACAATTAATCTTTAGAAGTAGAATAATAAAATGGTTAACTGAAATAAAATAAAACTAGTCTATCGTAGTACATACCCACCCACCTTGGCAGCGTCATCGTGAGGGGAATGTACACTCGCCACGCGTCCAGATGACGTTGAACGATATGCAATTTTAATTACTTTTAAAACAAATAATATATAATGAGTTGTAACTAATAATTTTATTTTATTCTTCTTTTTCCAAATTAGGTTGATTTTGCTAATTTCCATCCATACAGATTGTTTTTGCTCCCGTCATGATATTCTTCAAGAGAAAATTTCCATAAAATAGGACGCTCTCTTACTTCATTTATTTATTATTATTTATCAAGAGCGATCTACAGATCGACTAATGATTTTACTAGTATAGTAAAACATGAGTAGGATAACTATTAAAAAAATAATTTCCTTACCAGTTACAAGTTAATTAATTAACAGTTTTGGGAGATTTTCATTCTACATTAAAAACTTACTAATTGTTAAAATTACTGGAGTATGGTCAGAAGATAGATCATCACTATTTTCAACATATGATTGATTGCAACTTAATCCATTTGAAATGATAAAGTCAATTAGATCCGGTACTTTTCTCGGATCTGTTGGCCAGTATGTTGGTGATCCGAAGAAAGGAAAACACGCTTGTGGTCTTGTCCTACTTGATACATTACCCTGTCTTTTGCAGTTATTAGTCTTGAACCCCAGTGCGTATGTTTCGCATTAAAATCTCCCCCAATTATAAAGTAACATCCCAAAGTCTTTAAATAGTCTCTTATAATCGTCTTTTGTTGGTGATTGTCTAGGTGGACATTAGATTGCCGAAATTTTAAACGATTTTTTTCTTTGCCCGAACGCTTATTGTTGTTACTTGAATTAACTCATTTTTTATAGTAGGCACTACTTGATGTGAAATACTTTCTTATATGAATACCTCCTTTTTAATTTATTGGTACTCTGGTTTCCCTTCAAATTGTATAAATCTTATGAAAATCTCGGTATCAAATTCCTCATAATTTTAACTCTACAACTTGCAACACCACAACTTGTTCTTCTGTTAGATCATTAATTTATTTCATACAGTTGGTCCAAATATAAAGTCTAAAAGATACCTGTACTCGTAGGCTTGACGCATCTCCCTGCTATCATTGTTCAATAAAGTTGAATATTTAAAATTAAAACCAGCAGCAAACCGATGTTTATGGATGAACGATGTGATTTGCTTTTGTTTTACCCGTTCCTCCGTTTGATGGCTCCACTTATCTGCGACTTCCGGTCGGCCTCGGTAATCTATTATTAAAAAGATTATAGAGATTATAACGGCTGTGCAACGGAAATGAGGCCTAATGCTGGAACTCATCTTGTACTCACCTGCTAAGGGGCTTACCGGTTGTTCGACATAATCCACTGGACGTTACTTACTATATGACATAGGCTACACAACTAGTGGGAATGGTTTGACCTGGACAGTCTTGTCTTGTAGAGAGCAGTTTGAAAACATGTAAATAAGTTCAAAATTTTAAAATGTTTTCTCAGCCTCTTTAACTGTTAAACAAAAATGAACGCGTTTTTCTAAGGGACGTGTAATATAGATATTTCAAAAAAATACTAGTGCGTCATTCAAATTTCAAAATTGAAAAATGTTAAAACCAAATAATTTTGTATGAAAATATTTATTTAAATTGTTTACAGCATATAAATAAAAATATTGAAAACCACATGTATCCACCATTTTAATCCGCCATTTTAAATGTAATACAATAACTGTATTTAGCGACCTCGAAAAGATTTGAGATAAGCCTGTTTAGAAAAATAATTTGTGCATCATAAGTATTTTTATCCTAATTGGTTCGTTCATCTTTATTTTTTTTTAAACATATTTGTATTACAATAATAATAATAATAATAATAATAATAAACTCAACGTTACTATGGAGACGATGTAAAGACTTCTCTTACACTTTACTTTGAAACAGAATACAATTTTTTAAACACTTTACACAAAATAAATTTAATAAATAAAAGTGAAATAATAATAGTCAGCTGTTTGGAACTCACTGCAACTCCCAGTTTATGGTTTGGTGTAACAAAACTGTTTACAGTTGAAATTTAAAATAGTTATTGATACATACATCAACACGATGAACCTGTTGGGCGTTGGGGGATATATTTATAATTTACGGCGATCATATAAAACCCCTCGGTACAAAGTTTTAAATTTAGTCCAGTTGCTTTTTGGATTGGCTCAATTTATTTTCATTTCGTCGTGCAATTCGATTTGACACTCACTTTCTCTATAGCTCGGCCCAATTAATAAAAGTAGGAAGGAGATTCCTTAACATAGGTATAGGGTGTGTCGAGCTAAGTAGTGTATGAAAACACTACCCCCCCCCCAAATAAAACCGAACCAAAAGTAATAATCACCAGAAATGTCAGTTCAATAGTTGTAAAATCATAAAGTGAAAATAATCCAGGGGCGACGTCTTAAAAAAGTATATTAAGGGCATACACTGGCTTTGCCTGTGCTGTAAACACGGCCAAAATTGATTACAATCAAGTTCTTAATCACAACCATCCTGTTTGTTAATTATCCCTGAATCTCTATATTTTCTCCTTCTGATTCTACACACGGGTTTGGTTCAATAATCTTCACATTTCACTAAAATTTAAACGAAATTAGTAGAGAGTCTATTTTGAGAAATTACGTATTTTATAGTCACAAACGATTTCTTTGATAGTAACTCATAAACCGTAATTTTTGGAGAGATGGTGACCAATACGTTCAGATTGGTTAGTTAGATGCTACACTCGAGCAAAAGGTGGTCAAAATTGTTAGAGCCGATTTAAAATAAATGGAATTTTGTATTTTTGGCAGCTAATGTTGAGTTATAAAAAGAATCTAAAAACCTCCCGAGAAATGGTAAAGATTTGGCCAGAAATATTGATTGAAATTGGTTCACATGTTGGGATGTAGAGAACAGCACGTACGCCTCTATACTACTTATATACGAGCAAGTAACAAGAACCCAAACTAAAATCTTCGAAGTTTGTATTCGATTTTTTTTTCAAACTAGGAAGAGCTTGTACTTATAATCATAGACCTACTGTACAAGTATGGACATCTAAAGAGAATACAATCTTTCCAAAGTTAAGAAGAAAAAAAAATCGTTATTATCGCGTTAACGTGATTAGCGTAACGATAGACGGACGCGCAGACGCAGAGAGATTGTGTTTTAATTGGTGTAGACAACTTAATTAGCAGCAAGGAGTGTCCTACACAAAAACCAGGTTAGGAATGAGAGTTGTTCCTAGTCTCATGATTAAATAATATGGCAAGGCACAACTGACACAAGCAAAGCGAGTTGGGTCTTTTTAATAAATACAGATATACGAGGTCCTTTAGAACTTTATTGTTGTCATGGAAGTAGTAATATACACAATTAAGACGTTTAGGTCAGGTTATGTCCAAAGAATTGAAATAAATAATAAAGAAATTGGTATAGCTAAATTAAAAAAGAAGTTTTTTAATCCGGTTACAAGACCAATTTTTTGTTACAGTTAACTCAAGAACTTGTATTTTTGGTGAGATTATGATCAATTTATTTTATTTGTATCTTTAGAAGATGTATATAGGGACGTTTGGTCAAAATCGGCAGAGTGGTTAATAATAATTTTTGAAGTTAACATTATTTTTTGAAAAAACACAAAATGGCTGATAGGGATACCGAAGGGTTTCCGGACCAATGTTCATTATTTTGATCCAAGGAATACACCTTGTGAAGGATGTCGCTTCCCTCTTGGAACACTCTGTATGTCTCACCCTGTATATACAGAGCGTTTCTATAAATCGTTCCAAAACTACAGAAGCTTATTCCACACATCAAAACCAATGAAACAGTTTATATAAACATATTTGCTAAAATGCTTAGTTTTCTATCTAGCTGCCATTTTGTCTTAACAACAACAAAATCATATCTTTTTAACGGTAAATGATATGGAGTTGAAATTTTGGACGATACTTAGTGTTATAAAGACCCAGTTCCAAAAAATAAGCAACCGATTTCCTTTACGCATTTCAAAATGGCGGCTATTTAAACTTTTTAACGTGAAATATATCAAAAACCGTTAATTTTACAAGAGCCAATAGATATTAGTTATTACATATTATTGGGTGTGTCGACAACTCAGAGGTCCATTAAACTACAGGAATATTTAGGGATAACAGTTTTGCAGAATTCAAACAATAATTTTAGTTTTTGGCTAATAATAGGTGTTGTAAACAATTCCCAAGAATGAATGTTTTCAGTTTTTGTCGATAACTCAGTTATCCTTTAAGCTACAGAAATAATTTAAAAAATCGTTTAGTTTGTCGTTAAAAATGGAATTTTTCCCCTTTCTAAATGTTTTGTAAAATCAAAGATTTGTTAGATATTCGACTTAAACGTTTAAATACTCACCATTATTGAAATGAGTAAATTGGATTGATTATTTTGTCTCAAATTGTGTTTTTGCTGCACTACGTATTATGAAGAATTTCAACTTTATATCATTATTATTTTTTTATTATTAAGACTGGGGAGAGTGTTTTAAAGACGCCTCCCGCACTGCGACCTAATTAAATCTTTTGTGCCCCCCCCCTCTCTTGTTGGACGCAGGAGAGATCTATGTCTGACAAAATTGATCAAATCCCCCTGGTCGGGAGGTTTAGTGATTCTTCTTCCGAAATGAAGATAAATTCTAGAAAAACTTTATATCATTTAATGGTATTTATTTAAATATACTTATTTAATATATTTACTTATTTATATATCATACTTATTTAAAAAGATATGATTTTTTTATTGTTAACAACACAAAAAGTACATTGAAAAGTTAGCATTTTATGTAATATGTTTAACATTTTCATTAGTTTTTATGTAAGGATTAAGCTTCTAATGTTTTGGAATTACGCTGTATACTTATATAAAATAAGTTTCGAAATTTGACAAAAATATTCACACATACCAAATTTGATTGAAATCGGTGTATTCATTGGGTTAGAGAAACTACACAGACAGACAGACGTAATTCTCCAAAAACACTTTTTTCAACTTAAAGGGTCTTATCGATTTTTGAATCGTAATTAGGAATTTAAAAAATATATATTAATGGATTTCCTTGTTAAAATTATCCTAACAATCTATTGTTAAACTCAAATTGTATTTCATATCTGGAAAAAAACTCCCTTCCTTAAAAAATTTAAGTTATCATTAAACGTTTCTAAGTTTTGCTTTCATTTACCTATAACTGGTTGAACAAGTAGTCATAAAGTGCACAGATTATGCTAATGTTCAAACAAAACAAACCGAAACATCAGGTAGTAAAAAGTTTTGTTTGTGAAACGAAACGACTGTTAAACAATACCTACGGTACAAGTACAACTCAAAAAAACACGACAACGAACGAAACCCACGTCCTAAAATGTGTAATTACATGGTAGTAGAGTGCGTCGATAATGAAGTTATAAAAAGTGTAAACACGAAGTGAAGAGGTAACGGTTTTTAGCTAATAGCTCTTCACTATCATTATCTATTTTACACAATAAGTATTATTGTTATTTTAATATGTTCTTCTGTTTTACTAGACTATAATTTAAAGTCGGGTTTACCTAAAACTATTAAATTATTAAAAGAGAGAGAGAAAAAACAAAGCAACAAAAATAAGTGGCTAAGAGTAGTAGTATGGGTTCCCACGAAGAAACGTTGTTTTTCTTGTGTCATTTAGTTTTGTACAGCAGCATTAGAACGTTGCGAGTGTTGACGCTGAAATTTTAACCTAATTGCCAAGTTTATAAGTTGGACAGACTGATTGGACAAAATTTATTTGTTAGCAAAAAAGTTGAACTAACCCAGTCGAATTGGACATAATAGTGGTATTTTTAGAAATGTGTTTTAACCGTAGTTTTTTGTCTGAAAGTCTAATTTGGGGTGTATAAAAATCCAATTTTGCGGTATTTTATTTTAAAATAGAAAAACAGGCACAAAATTGTAGATTTTGTACATTAGATGGTTTCCAAAGAATTTTGTAGTACAATCCCAGAGGGCAATGCTGTTGGTTTGAAATTATCTAAAACGTATGATATTAGTACGTTACAACTGAGCCATTTTTGTGTAGTCAGGAGGGGTTTTTACTTTTTTGTTGCCCACTTTTCCGAAAATGTACAAGAAGTTATCAAAACACCTTAATAACAATTTAGTTATGTATATTAAAAATGATTAAATTTTTGTCTTAAAATTTTGTCACCAAAGGTTGAGTCTTCGGTTGCCGGTGAGTCTTGTTGTACGATTAACCGTGATTACCATTCGGATCGCCAAACACGGTATTGAGAAATTGATCAGCTATCATCTGCTGCTGAGACGGAAGTCCTGTGACGTCAGGAAGGAGAGAAATGTGCAGAGCCCGGTAACTCAACTCGACTGGAATGCAGTCGTCCCAGTTTTTAGTTTATTTTATTATTAGTTAAGGTCCCTAAATTCAAATTTCGGGTTGATTTAAGGTAAATGGCATTTTCAGGATTCTCGGGAAGGCCGGTATTCAAATCGGGTCCCGACAAAGATTTATTAGTACGGTGTGTCCACTGGGGAAGAAATGCCACACATATTGTAATACAAGTCCTACAAATTAAGTTATTAACAGGTGGTTATCTAGAGTGGTGTTTGGTCTGACGGAGATAAGTGAATTATCACCTGTTTCGGTAAAGCAAGTATAAGGTTACCAACCCTAACTCATTGCAAGTAAAAATTGATCAAAATCTTCTAGAAAATCGAGATTTTTAGATATGGTTTTATAATTTTTGTTTCACCAAATTTTTATTTATATAAAAGATAAAGAAAAAGACGTAAACAGAACTGATTTTTTTTTTTCAGATATCATTTTTTGTATATGAACATATTATGATGGTACCTAGAAGTGTTTTCTACCCGTTTTTAAAACTCAAAATTAGAAAGAACCTGCCATAATAATGAAACACAAAAGTTCTTTAGATATGATCAAAATACGCTCACATTAGTTCAAAATTTCAAGCTACTTGTCAGTACAATTTAACTTGATTTTACTGTAGTGTGGTGTGTTCTCAGCATTGTCTTCGACTTCCACAGCTACAGAAATTCGACTGTATTTTAGTGAGAAATTTTCTAGAAATATAAAGCCTTTCCGCAACACTCGTGGACAATATTGTTTTATGTAATTGTAGTATTTTTAGACAATGAAGACATATTTTCTGAGATATAAGACTGACCAGGAAGCCTGAGGTGTTGTCCAAAAGACAACGGAAGCGGACGGTGAAACTCCTCTCAAGAAGTTGTAGATGGTCGGGTTGGAGTGCTTCTTGTAGGGTTAAGCCCGCAGACTCCGGGGGCAGGAAGGAGTTCCACATCAGTTGACGTTGAAGTTCTTCCCTGTCCTCCGAATGGACCAGTTCGTATACTGACTGGTGGACAATGTCCGACTGTAACAATAAAAAATAAATTAAACTCTGTTATTCAAAAACATAATTCCTAACATAGACGTTCGATTTATCATCGATATTATATTATAGAACGTTTAAAGTAAGCGGAAATCAGTAAAAAGTAGCATAAACCATTTCTCATCGTGTTTATATAAAAGAAGAATACACGTTCAGTTATCCAGTAATTAAACAAGAACATATTGTGAAATATTAATCAAAACAACCTACGATGTTTAAACTAACCAAGCAGTCTAAGAATGAATCCAAGGAGTAGAGCTAGGAGGCATGAATCGATAAAACACAGCAAATGCCAACACCAAGTTCAATTAAGTTCATAAAATGCTATTTGTTTATAAAATTGTGAATGTTACAAATTTAGAAGACAATAATTTAATATGATGTTATGAATACATTTGTAGAATATTAATAATAATTAAACATAAATATATTTTAATAACAAAAGATAATATTATTTATAATTTTTTGTTTGTTTAAAAATCCCTAAAATTTGAGCCCAGTTAGAATATTTTTTGTTTCGAAAAAGTCTGAAAGTTCAGTCGTTAATCGCAATTTTCAGAACTTAGGTTAGGTTAGGTTATCTATAATCTAAGAAATAGAACTAAAACTAGACCTGAGCAGTCAAAGCTAAGACTAAATACAAACTTGATCAGATAAAACCACAACACACAGGCCTACACTACACAAAGGACGACCAGCAACTGATTGTTAAAGGAATGAAGCCAAGAGAAAGTTATCTAACTGTTTATCGGAGTAAGCAACCTTTTGTCTCCTCTTTTAAGAGTTTCGTCCCCGATCGTGTCATGATTCTAGTTTGTGGTATAAGCGGCAAAATATCATACTTATTTATAGTATAAGAATTTTTATCTCCCGTTTTTAATTAAGTTTTTATTAACGTAAGCCAGAATGGTCTAAACAGGTTTGTCTCATAGAATTGTCCGATTGAAACGTCCTATATTAGTTGTTATATACACAAATGATGGAAAATGTCCGATTAAAACCATATTTAATAAATGTGAACAATCCATCACTATCAAATAGTCACTTTAAAACCAGAATGGACTATCGATAGGTTTTAACGTTTCACATATAGAACTGTGATACCATTTAAATCAATGTATTTCCAAGCCATGCAGATTAGAATCGATATAATTGTTTTGTAATAGCCTGGCCACTGGAAGGTGTTGAAGATTCGTTGAATACCTCATAGCATGCACTCTCTTCGTCTAACAGCTCTTGTGCACGCACTGTTAGATCTGTACTATTGTATTGGAGAAATATTGTATTTACATAGTTCATAATCAAAGGTGCGTCTTGAACTGTAAGTTTTTACTTTATCCTTTATACCATAGTAATGCAATGAGTACTAACATCAGAGGCTTATATTTCGCGGAAATATTATTTTTGAGGTGTCACGTCTGTGCATTGGGAATATTTTGACCATATCTCGGAGCACTTTTTAAATAAATGGTATACGAAGTATTGGGTAATATCGTCAAAACCTTAGGGCCTACGTCGTCCGCTCATCGTCGTTGTCTTACCGTACGTAAGCACGGTACCAGCCACAAATTTTAATATTAAGATGGAACATGAAATTTGGTATAGAGTATTATAGTGTGTATATCTAACTTTATTAAAATTCGGAATTTCAAAATGGTGGGCATTTTAAACAGTTTTTTGCTCGTACCTCGTGTGTACGAGTTTTTCAACTTATAATAGAATACGTTAAATAAAAATTTGCAGATTTGAAATTTGTATGTAATAGTACCAACGATGAAATGAGGTTATTGTAAAAAAAATAATTTCCAACCTTGACTTCACAAGAAAATATTATGATATTCTTATATTTACGAGACTGGATAGAGACGAATCATCTACACGAGCTTAACTAGTGGAGGTTTCTTCACGTTTGTATAACGTTGAGGTCCGTTAGGGTTGAGACACTGACACAAGCAAAGCGAGTGAAGACGTTTTAATATATACACATCTACGAGGCCCTTTAGAGCGTAGTGAACGTTAAGAAGTAGTAATACATACAATTATGAATTTCAGAAAACCTGCGTAACAATCTCTATCCACTGGATATGTCGCCTTGAACATTTCCAATAAGGCCTAAGAAACCAACTTTTGTATATTACATTTAGAGGATCTGCTTCTATTTTACTGTACGATAGGTCTGGGTACGTACTATGATGGTGCCAATAAACTTGTTCTTATTAGAAATCCTTGATTAAAAGGAGACAATATACGAATGTGTGTGTGTGCACGCGTGTGTAAACGTTGATTACAACTAAGTTTACGTCATATCTATAGAAATAAAGCCCAACAGTTAACGAGCAAGACCGACAAAACCAGCGGCCGGCATGAGGTCTCCATAAAGAATAGTATAAAGAGCTATCCATGGACTATGATGTCTCCATCATACCGGACACTAATGAAGTCTCTAA
This sequence comes from Aphrophora alni, assembly GCA_963513935.1. Lineage (NCBI taxonomy): Eukaryota > Metazoa > Arthropoda > Insecta > Hemiptera > Aphrophoridae > Aphrophora > Aphrophora alni. The sequence goes on along the minus strand of OY740769.1, from coordinate 95,775,865 downwards.
ACGTAAAACACTGTTCTTTATTAAACTTGACCTCTCGGGTGAAATTTCATTTGTTAAGATATTGTGACATTCGTACCTCTACGACCAACTCTTCGTGATTACGAGCGTAAAGAATACTCGGACTAGCTTAACACCTTGTCCACAGTATATAACAACGCTGTTCTTTTTGTTTTACGATCGTTTTATAATGTTGGTAACTCTTAGACGAATTGCTTTAAAACGTGTTGAAAAAAAGGGTAATTTCGACGTGTAAACCAGAAGCTACAATGTGACTAGCTTTTTATTTGTTTGAAAATAATTTAGAAAGATTTATAGATAGTAAAGATTTTCATCGCTGTTTTACGTCTTTGAACGGGTTTTGTAACGGTCGAACCTAATCTCGTGTGACGGTTTTATATATTTTATACTGTAACTTGATACTGTTGTGTAGTTTATGTGTAATAAGGTCTTGATGGCACTGGCTGTTTGAAAAATATTTCATATTATTGTTATTTTTTTGTTTTTTACTTACAGTATTTAAATGTTGAGGAACATTTTGTATTGTTTTTTGTCTGTTTTTGTAATTTACGGTTTCTTTCACTCCTTGGTTAATTGGGGGGGGGGAGAGGTGGATTAAATGTTTTGAGTTATACCAGTTCCGTTTATTAGTGCTAAGATAATGTAATACATAACTACCTGTACATAAAATTCTATATTGTGATGGAATTGGACTTGCATGGTCATATTACTTACTGGTTGGGGGGGGGGGAGGTGGAATAAATGTTTTGAGTTTTACCAGTTTCGTTTCTTAGTGCTAAGAGTCATAATATCTGATTAAGTTTTTAGAGAATTAAATAATACACAACGACATGTACATAAAAATCTATATTGTGATGGCATTGGACTTACATGGCCACATTACTTGCTGTTTTTTGGTTGAAACATTGGCTCAGTTGTAGTCCAATACTAGTGTAAAAACTGAAGATAACCAACTTAATCAATGAAACGCCCTCTTGTTACAAATAAAGTGTTTTTTTATTCGACAATACATTTTCTTTTAATTCCATTTTAGCGCTTTATAGGCCTACCCCTTCCCTAACAATAACTTAATTGGTCTAATCAGTGAGTTTATACATAACCTCAAAATTAAAAATAATAATATTATAAACAAATGCATAAGTATACAAATTATCAAAGGATATTAATGAAACATAAGAAAATTTGTTTCTCATAAAATATTACAATCATGTTAAATTTTGTATAAAAATATGTGAAATAATCTAAAAAAAAGCATTTTCAGAAAAAACTTTCCTGAAATTTACAAAAGTAACTGAAACTTTTGTAAATTTCCGTTTTAAAATGTTTACGCAACCACTTTACGCTGTGACATTTCAGAAGTTTTTCCCACCATTCTTCTGTAAATTATTGCAAAGAATGACGTAGACACTCACACCCACAGATACCTAGCTCTATGTTTAATTACCGTAGATTGTCATTGTATTGATAATATGTGATCAGTATCTACGCGTTTCCTGCCAGCTGTATATAGTAGGCGGTCGGTTAGCTTTCAGCTTCGGTACAGTACCGAGTTATGCTAATCAATTCCTCTTGTCTAATTAGGCAGGATCTACTGATAAACTACCGGTGTTTCTGACTTCACATCTGTTCATGACTCGTATGATTCACGGACCGTGTCTTTCAGTCGACATCGCCGTATTAGTGTACGGTAGCTTTTATCAATCAATGGGCGCGCCCTGAAGATAAACAAATCATTTTAACATGATCTTTCATTGTTCATTGCCTTCATAAAGTGGTTTAGTTATTACATGTAAGAATGGAACAGGGACGTTGTCGAAAAGATACGGTGTGTGGGTGGATAATGAAACGGGTTGCCGTTCTTATTGTCCGTTTACAAAGTAAGGACAGTTTTGTGGCGGGGCTAAATTATGGTAGAGTTTTCCCAAAATGCTTTTCACGTTCTCACATATACGTGGTGTAGATTAAGTTATGTGATGGATCAAGAAATCTATTTTGAGTTTTTAGCGGATGTACAGAGTGGTCGATATAAGTGTGCCAGCTGTTTGCCTTGGAAAGTATTTGATATATTATCAAAACTCAAATGGCAACTAACCCTGAACTTTTTATGTTTTATTTTTTAGGGGTTTTAAAATTTTGATACTATTAGCTATTTTTGGAATATAGAGGCCAATTTTAAAATTTCTTATAAAAATGACTATATTTTGTGATGTTTTTAGATTCCACACATAATTATTTTAAGACTTTTATATTCTTGTGTATTATTTTATAGTCCAACTATTTAGGAGGTACAGAGGTTCAAAGTAGTGAAACACAAGATTTTAGTTGTTTTAGAGGTATACTTTCAATTACCCTGTAACACTTTCAGAACTTTTGAGTCCAAAATATTTTTGGCATGATCTCTGTCGAATGTGCTGAACGGGTGTACCGATGTTAATTAAATTTGGTATGTGGGCTTAAGTTAACCATATTTCGGGACTGTTTTTTTATTTGTTTCTTAACTTAAAATATGGAAGTAGCGAGTAAAAAAGTTTATAATTACGATTTTCTCAAAATCGGCTCTGACAATTAGCTCAAGTTTAGCCGAACTGGATTGTTAATAATTAATTACTATTTAATTACCTTAGTATTTAATTACCTTTATATTTGAAAATGACTGACAAATAGTTGAAACGCGTCATATAAGTTAGTGTAAAGTACGAGTAAGGATTGTTCGACGGTAACACCTCAATACAAGGTAATTAAATAGTAATCAAGTTTAGCCTCTAATAATCCATACAAGACATTTTAGTTGTCATCTCTTCAGAAAAGTCGAATCGTGAGCTATTGTATGGGGCGCTGTTATGAAATACGTATTTTTTTCCCTTCAAAATCGACTCTCCCAATTTCGTTGAAATTTTAGTGGGATGTGAATTTTAGATGAATGACTCAAATTCCTGTGAAAAATTGCAAGTAATAATAAAAGAGTCAAGCGTGTGCTAAAACCACAGGACTAACGGATACAAGTATTTTAAGCAAACATATTAATATCTTCATCAAATAAACATACATATTAGTAATGAGAATAAATTATAGTTTTATTTGATACCTTACATGTAATATTTCCAAAATAAACTTTTTCAACTTGATATATTTTGCCCTTCAACTACCTCAAGGTCATTTGTTTGTTATTGTTATATTTTTCCTATATGTGGGACAATACAAAGAATATAAATGCAAAGTTTGAAGTATACAGGATTTATCGTCTTGTCTGTGCAGACGGGTCGCGACTTATAGACAGACACGCATTAGACATATTAAGGGTCTTTAGTTTTATCTAAGGACCCTAAAAAGGATACGGTTCAGGCAAAACATAAACATGAACCTTGCCTGTCGTCATTAGAAGTTCGATTTTAATCAAATGCTATTTATTCTTGGATGTGTTTATGGCACAGACGAAGCCAGTTTAAGTCTCGATGTAAATGTATACATATCTATTTCAAAATGTTATCTATTGTTCATTTTAATTTTATGACTGACAACTGCCAAACTGACATTTTGGTGACGGTTTAGTTTTGGTTCATTTTTATTTGGTTTTGGGGATGGGTGAGTGGGAAAGTTTTGTGCAGTGTTTTTAAATGAACATTTTTCAATTCATTCAAATTTAGGATATTATCAGAATGACAACCTATCTATCTGTTTAACTGTCAAACCTAACCTAACCTAACCTAACCTAATATAACATAACCTAACCTACTTCTGAAATAGCTCTCAAATGTTTTATCAAGAATAGGTTTAGGATAGTAGCAACAATTTTACATTATATATTTAAAACAGCCATCGTTTTAGAAGGGATAAACTGACTATATTGTTTATACATTGATAATATATTCCTACACGGAAAATTCGAATTATATTTCAAATGGACCCTGAAAATTTGATTTTGTTAAATATATATACACAGAAGGATGAGACAAAAAACGAAATATTTCTCAGCAATGTTTATATGACGGTATTTAATTCTTTTGATTCCCTTATCCCCTCTCAAATGATTTCCCTTTCTGTACACTCTCTATATGATTCGTAATTAATTGTGCCAGAAATCCCTCTCTTTCATTTTTCATATCAGATTTTCTTGACTAGCTATAGAGTATAGAAGGGAATAGTTTGACGACTAAGATGTTTTCTTTTCTTTAGATCCTAGCTGGATATATACCTTTCTTCATGTACTCTTGGGTTCTTTTCTTCCTTTTTTAATAAGGCGATGATAACCAGGAACTTTCTGCCTTTAAAAAACAAGATAAAAAAATAACTTGCGTGTTGATATACAATTAAAAAAAAATTAAGTTTTTGTGTTTTCATATGTAAATGTTTGTGTATTGTGTTGTATATGTATATGGTACAGTGAATAAGAGAATGACATTCCGACGGACCCTAACTGAATCTACATTTTTGAGGGTTAGATTCCTCTCATTCATCTGTACTATCTGGTCTGTCTTGACCAAGTCTTGTTCTGTTACGATTCTGACCGCTGTTAGAGTGTTCGAGAGCTAGGAGTTTTATTCTTTTTTATAAGTCGGTGATGACCGAGAGGTTTTTGGGGGAATAAAAAAAAAACAAAACAGGGGGAATAAATATCGTGATTAAAATTATTTAAAAACCAATTGTAAAAATTAAGGTAACGAACTAAGTTTTTTTTTTTTTTACCAGAGTGTTTGTAAAAACTGTATGTAGCAAGTGGCGTCGCAAATATATTGTTGTGTAAGCTAATACAATGTAATGCAGTTCATTATCGAGTTGAACTTGAATCTGTATCGATACTTAGTCGAGGTGTGGGAGTCGACAGGCGACTTCCGGCCTAATAATATACCTTTGTTGTATTCTCTACGCCATTTATTTTAAAGCGCAGCACTTTATCCTTGTGCTATTAATTAGCAACTTCCGAAAATTTATATATATATATATATATATATATATATATATATATATATACGGGGAGATAGGGGGGGGGGAGTTAAGATTATGGTGAATATATCTGTTGAGTGCTCTGTACTTCCGAAAAAGTGGTAAATATACTGTTAATTTTATGTTACGTCGTAAATGATTATTTATGTCTGATAATTCTCTGAATTTTTGTAGTATAAGACACAAATGAAGATAAAATTTAAAGAAACACAAAACGAATTTATGTTATAGGTTTTGGTGTTTTAAAATATATACTAATCATTTTTTTTTAAACAGAAATCTTTAAATTGATTTTTAGAAAAATCGTATGTAGAATTTTTCGCTTCTCGTTATTTTACGTCAATTGTAATCTCTTGCCCCAAAATTTGAACAGGCTCTAACGATTTTCATAAAACTCTACTGAAAGATTGCGTGACAAATAAAACTAATTTCATCTCCAATAAATTTTAGTTTAAATAAAACTGTAAAAATCTGTTAACAAAGACTTAAACTAAACTCCTAGACCTGTTAGACGATGTAATAATAATTAACAAAATTACGTCTTCAGTGAATACATAATATAGTAAATATTATATCGGTAAGGATGTCCTTGACCTTCCTCTAATTAAATATGTATCAATTACGTGTCCCACAGTGGTATAATTAGGGGGGGGGGTACCTAAATGAATTTTTGTTTAAGTATATCATATATCACCATAGACGCTAATTTCATAGTTTTTTTTTTTTAACTTGACAGCTCTTGTACGTTCTACATAAAGGACTAGCGAAAATCTTTTTCAAACTGTCGTCATTTTGAAATTTTATTCCGTCAATCATTTTTAACGAACAAAAACCTTCTTAATACACGAAACTTAACAAAAAATTAACACTCTTAGAAATTACTTTTTTAAGTTTTTCTAAAATTTTATTATTATTTATCAAGACCAATCTACAGATCGACTGATGATTTTACTAGCATAGCACAAAAAAATAATTTCCTTAACAGTTACAAATTAATTTCCTTAACAGTACTAAAACAGTTGATATGGTTTAGTTCTTTTAAGGCGACGCAAATTGTCGTTCGCTTGAAGCACTGCTCTCATTTCGGTGTTCTCATGTCTGAGGAGACACTCATTGTGTTTAACTGCATTCTTCTTTATTTAATCCACGACATAATGGATGTGCAGGTCACGATGCAAATATTTATTCCTCATATACCATGGTACATTCACTATTCCGGGCAACACCTTATTCTAGAAGTTTTGTATTATAGTTATTTTAGATTTCTTTGTACATCCCCCACAACTGGATACCATATGTCCAGATAGGCTTCAGCATCTGCTTGTATATCAATATCTTATTTTCCACCTAAAGTTCAGAATACGGAACTATTCTCTTATATGGATTGACTTTGCTTGGTTAAGTATGATTCGCCAACATCTAGTCCCCAGCTACTCATGTTATTCATTGTTCTCTGCAATTTGTTTGTAGCATCAACAGCAAGGACAGCAGTGTCATCAGCAAATGTAGCTATTACGATTACTGTGTTTTCATCATGTGGGATATCTCGAGTAAAGTATAGGTCCAAGGTCACTTCCCTGCGGGACACCAGCAGTTATTCTTTTTAGTTTCGAATATTCTTGCCAACTTTTCTAAGTACAACATAAGAAGGAACAAGAAACTACCGAAGATCCGTTTCAAAGCCGCCGTTTTGAAATTTGTTACCATTTTAAAACTTATTCAACGAATAAAAAAAACCAAGTTAACGTGCTAAATTTGTCTAAAATTAATTTAAAATCTGAGTCCTATAAGTATAATTGCTTATTTTGTTTTTTTTAACTAGAGGTTAGGTTAGGTCAGGATAGGTTACTTAATTTTGTTTTCATTGGATGAAGATTTTAAAATTACAAAAAAGAGCTATTGAGATATAATGTACAATTTGCTAGTAAAATATTAACCTTTTAAACTTTTTTTTTAAACTACGTCATTTTAAAATTTACTGACAGTTTTTTCTGGTTAACGCACGTTTTTTTCTTGTTTAAAGGCAAAAATCTCCTCTGACATCATCTCCTTATAGATCCAGCTAAGGACCCTCGAAAAAAAGCCCAAACGTGCTATAAATAACTAAACGCGCCCCTGAGGGTAAACTAAATGTGAAATTGAGTAGAAGCAGAAGTGTTTGAAAATTAAGCTGTTATTTAAAATTCTTTATATATGATTGATGCTGAAAACTATAAGTCAACATTTTTCAAAATGGCACCTTCAGTAATAATGGACATATCGATACTAAAGTCGTGTTCGTCACTGATTCACAAACACCGGTTAACAAATTCACGTCCTATTACGTCATCATGTCAAGTTATTGAACTTCTTTCAATAAAGATTTTTAGATGACAAGTGAATTTAATAAAAACCGATTGGTTTATATCTTAGTCGGCTTAATAACAAATAGAAGTGGGGGGGGAGAAGGAGAAGGTGGGAGGGGAGATCGTGATGTCACGCCGTTATCAGTCCTCAAGCCATCACGGCAAAGTAAATGAGTCTATTTACTTTATGATATATAACTTGGTTTCAGTCATTATAATTCAACAATGACATTTATGTGGCTGGCCTTAGCTCGTTCAAAGACAATTCAATTACAGGCAATGATATCGCTGGCTAAGAAAAACAATTACATAGAAAAAAAACCGTTTAATTTCTGTTTCAAATTGTTTCTTTTATAATTACTACTTGGTGCAGGATGTTGTTGAAACAGTGGGGAACAAATTCAATTTAAATCGAGGATTTGTGAGTGGCAGGACATTGTATTTAGCGGATTCTGAGCGTTTGTATATTTTATTTGTAAGCGATTTGATTTATCTATATTCGCGAGTAACCGTGATAGGGGGGGGGGGGACTAAGCAAGAAAGTTCATGAACATATGGATAAATTATACGGTTTAAGGTGGAGCTTTGACATTTGGTATACACTTTTATAAAACCATATTCAGGTATTATTTGAAAATTCTATCTTTATCGGTTTCAAAATGGCGGCTAGTAAATTTGTACTACTTCTGGTTTTCATATTCGCTGGCATTTTATATCCACTGATACCATATTGATTATGTTATATATACAAAGTGTTCTTAAAGTATGATATATATATATATATATATATATATATATATAAATCTTTAAAACGGCTGAACGTAAACAGTTCTTTTTGTGTTTGTTTATAAGATATCATTTACTTCCAGTTTTGATAGTTTTAAATTTTGGCAGCAATCTTGGCTCCTTCATCTTGAAATTAGTTTTTTAAAAAAATAGGAATAGGGTCACGTGACACATGTTTTTACTTTGTTTTTTTTTTATTCTGAGTTCAATGGTGGAATCCGTATTTTTATATACAATTTCCTTGAAAAGTTATCAACTAATACAACTACAAAACATTTAAAAGTATAATTTATAGGTGGACAAATAAATTGGGTACTTAACTTCAAACATCTAGTTGTGAACTTGTGATTTTCAAAGATGCTCAAATTGTTGCCCTAGAGCTATTTGGCACAATCTTAAACGCTATAAAATCCACCAACTACTTTAGAAATTGTCTGTTCAGTAAGAGAGTTAATTTATGATCATATCCTAATTGTAGTTCGTTTGGGTTTATAGTTGGTTAAAATACATCTTACTTTTTAAGTAAAGGAACAAGGTCAGAACAAACTACAGCATGTACGTGTTTAAAGACCCAACTCATTTGTCCACCTATAAATTATAGTTTTAAATATTCTGTAGTTGTATTGCTTGATAACTATCTAAAGAAATAAGATATAAAAAACGGATTCCACCATTGAAATCAGAATAAAAATTTAAAAAAAAAAATGTAAAAACATTTTCACATGACGCCATTTTTATTAAAAAAATTAAACCAAATATCAAGATGTCCATCAAAATTTAAAACTATCAAAACTGGAAGTAAATCTTGTCTTATAAACATATACAAGCCCATACTCATTTTAAAGGAAGATTTGCAGAGGTTTCTTGGTGTAGCGAAACTAGGTTTCCATCTCCAAGCGGAAAAGTCTTCATGTTTCTGTTCATTCGACTGAGTATCTAAAAACAAGTTAATAGGCACCATCATGGTACTTACCCAGTCCCAAGATGATCCACTAAATGTAAAGCCCTGAAGGTTGGATCAGTTTGCTCGTGTCAGTGTGTCGTGAAGATACCGTTACTCGCTACGCTCGTGTCGACGATTCAACCCTGGATCTCGTAAATATACGTAAATCACATTTTGACAATAACTTTCTTATTTGGCATCGCAGAGAGATGTGGGGTTGGTTTTTTTGTATAATTTAGTGTCTTATAAGATTAACAATACAACAACCAGACACCTTCGAAGGACGGACAAAACTGAAGCTGTGGAACTTAAAGATCTGTCAAAAAAATTGAGTTCGAAATTTTTAACAATTATCAAATTTCCCCTCTAATTCGTACACTGTGTAAGTAAAAGACAAAATTAAAAAACCCTTAAACCTCGAATACGTTAATAGCGTCAGTATCGGAAGAGAACAAGAGTTGGTTAAGACAGACCGGATACGAAATATGTAATCTAACCCAAGACTAGAAGAAAAAAAATTATAGATCCAGCTGGAAGAGTATATATAATAATTTTATATATATATATATATATAATAATATAATATATTTAATATTATATATATAATAATTTAATTCACATATTTTTGAAATAATACCGGTGCAAAGTACTAAAAATAAACGGTACTTGACGTTGCCAACTTTCCCAAGATATAATATAAACGGTACTTACGTTTTGTCTTGACTAAAAATGACAACAGCGAATCGATTATCATAACGTAGAAGTAGTGTCATTCAGGAAGTCTTTAGAAATAAAAAATAAATGTATATTTGTGCGTGAGAATAGAAAGAGTTGCCGTTATACCTGATGGCTTCATAATGCACTTTTCATTGCATGCCGTGGCTCTTATGTTTTCCCAAGCATTATTTACTTAGCCGCCGAGCTTTGTCAAATTTCGATATGACTAAATTGGCAAGGATTGTTGAAGCCAATAGGCAACATTATATTATAGTAAACATTACAGTCATATGTATTAACTAATATATACAATTATAATAATAGATTACTTGACATTATTTGTGAAACGACGTTTCGAGAGTTTGGGTCAACTCTCTTTATCACCTAAAAAAACCCAGATCATGAAAATGTTTTATAGGATAGAAGTCTAGAGCCATGTTATAAAATAAAAATAAAACTATTAATCTGAGAAACTAAATCTGAACCTTAGCGGTAAAACAAAACCTAAACATGGTCATGAGTGCCATCATGGTACTTACCCAGCCCAATCATACAATGTAATACAAGCAGATCCTCTAAAGGTAATGCTCAAAAGATGTTTCTTGAGCCTTCTAGGAAATGTTAAATTGTATTGGTAGATCAAGGGGTAATTTATCCAGTAGGGTATGTATGTTTAAAACAATTAGTTGTTATAGAGGTTTTTGAACCTCGTAATTTTGTATATAATTACTTTCCTACTGGGCCTAGTAAATGTATATATATATATATATATTAAAAGGTCTTCACTCGCTTCGCTCGAGTAAAATCTCGGTCTTGACAGATCTAGAAGCTATACATATGTGAATGGACGTTCACTCGCTACGCTCGTGTCGGTAATTCCTTACTATACGAATATAACATTTCCTTGAGAAATTACATTTTTGACAATAACTTCACTATTTATCATTGGAGAGAGGTGGAGTTGATATCGTTACATATAGAATTGAAATCTGCACTTTTTTTATCTAATTTAGTATGTTAAGATGAAGTATACCAGATAACAAACACTTATTTTGTACATTTTCAAAATGGTGGATGTTTAAAATGTTTAGTCTTGAGTATCTAGAAGACCATTAACATTACAAAATATTTACAAGAGGCGTCAGTTTTATATTTTTATATACCTTAGGTCAAATGATAACCGAGTTATCAACAAAACATTAAAAGCATAATTTCTTGGTAATTGTATTCAACGCCAAGATTAACTTAAACCAATCAATATAATTATAATAAACCAATCAATTATTGAATTCTGATCATTGTTAATAGTAACATTTTAATCTATTGCCTAGATATGTACTTAAAATATTTCCTTAACGGTTTCAAAACGTTAACTTGTGTTTTAATACTAATTTAATATTCCCCCCATAAGTTAGTAAAATTATATATTTCTGTACATTTTCATAATGGCGGATATTTAAAACGTGTGATATTTTTTTAATTGCGATTTTTAACATGGGTTGGGGTAATTAATAATCACGTTTTACTGAAATTTGAATAAAATAAGTATTGCCGATTTTGAGTAATTAAGTATTTCTAAAAAGTTATCTTTTTCTTTCTTTTGTTTGTTTGTTTGTTTTTTTTTTTTTTTACCGACAACTTACGAGTCAGAATTTTTGGGGAGTTGGCGACCAATGAGTTACGTTTAGATTTGAGAAAAAAATTAATCAAAATCATTAGAGTAGATTTTGAGAAAATCTGTCTTTTATGTTTTTCTATGCAGCTACCTCAAATTTTGAATTATTAAGATTTTTTAAAAGTAAGAGATATTTCCAAAATATGCCTACATGCCAAAATTGATTTAATCGGTTCACCCGTTGGGTTTATAACACTACACATAGGACAGACTGACATAATTTAAATTTTGACTCAGGGAATTTCCCTCTACAATATATATGTGAAAAAAATAAAAGTATAAAATACATTAGCATGCACGAATTTTGCTTTAATTTATTCTCAAAAATATCAAAGGATAACCATCAGAAATTTCATTTCGTACAGGCAATAAATTCTTTTTTACACATTCATAACAGTCCATAAAACAAACAAAACACTGATTTATTCGGAATCTCCATGGCAACGTAGCTCAAGTTTTATAATGCGGAACAATCCACTATGTTTATGTTCCAAGCACACATGGCTATAATTAAAACCTGTAAAAAGTAGAAGAAAAATGTTTTCTGTGCGAGCATTAAATTTAATAAGATATTAAATCACTCCAACATATTTATTCCGTAGGTTAGAACAGCGTGTAGCAGAAAGGAAATGGAAACTATAAAGTAGTTGTCCACTCTCAGGCGCAGATAGTTACATTCATGTGTTGAAACAATCGGTTGAGTGTGTTTAATGAAATGCACATACGATTACACAGTAGTAAGCAGTTTCTCTTGTAAGACGGTTGCAAATTTGATTTCATTTGTTTTTAGAACGCGTTTTTGAATGGAATGATACTCCAGTTTCCGGATCGTTGAATTTAAATTTTGCATTTCCCCTCCTTATACCGGAACTCGAACCATGTTCTTTTTAAATTTAATTTTCGTAGAAAGTCGAGCGGTATTTTCATGTGGAAATTAATTTATATTTTGGTTAATTTTTATTGTACAAAAATCATATGAATAAAGATGTATATTAATTTTTTAAACGAATGATACAAAAAAGTAAATGATCTAGAGGTTCCATTTATAGTAAATTAAAAAATTACGTCTATTTAAAAAAAAAATGTAAATGTAATCTTTTACTTTCAAATCGTAAATTAAACTTCAATAGCTATTTCTTGTAGTTTTAAAATCTCCATCCATTGAAAACAAATTATTGAAGACATAACCTTTAAACAACAAAAAATAGTATTTGTAGTTCTAGCACTTAGATTTAAAATCCATTTTAGTCAAATTGAGCACGTTAACTAGGATTTTTAATTCGTTGAATAAGGTCATAAAATTTCAAAATGGCGGCTTTTCGGAACGGTTCATTGGTCCTTCTTTTTTTCTTAAAAGGTAATATTTTTAGCAGTGATTTTTGTTAATGTTAAAATAGGTGTATTAACAAAGTTGCTTTCATTCATTGAATGTGATTGAAAGAATGGTCACAAAGTTTCAAAATGGCGGCTACTATTTCATACAGATTTTCGCCAATTCCTTCTTATGTTGTAGTGGCTTTAACAGAGGCTTGCTGCCGAAGACTACATACTCACTAGAAATTATCAAACCCTCGGGGCTTATCTATAGAGAGACCCTAGCTGGATTTATATAGTGTTTTCTTGTAGTCTTGGGTTAAATACTTCTCTTTCCTATCAGGTCTCTCTTGACCAACTTTTGTTACTTTCCTACCCTGACGCTATTCCAGGGTGAACATGTGTTTATGGGCGTAACAAGTTTAGACCTTTATTTAAATACATAAATATATTTTTTCTAAGACCGTGTCCACGGTTTGACAACTTATCAAAATGACATTTTTAGAGACGATTAGTTTTGGTTAGATTTTGGAAATTGATGAGTGAGAAAGTTTTTACAAAATAATTTAAAGAGTCCTTGGTTTTACTTACGCACACTAATGAAGAGAAATTAATACAATCCATCTTGGCTATTGAATTGTTTGTCTCACGTCTCACAAAAACTGCTTTTAAAACTTATACGTTACAAATTTCTCAAGTGTGGTTCAATTAAGTTGTAGTCGTCATGCAAAACACTGTAATATATGATTTTAGATTGCAATTGATTTCAAATCCAAATATTTTCCCAATTTTGTAGGTCACGCCGTGTTAGAGAGAGGAGGGTAGCATGATATCTAACACTTTAAATTTGGCTTCTTTTTTTGTCAAATAAACATTCATGTTCGTAATTAGAACTTCTATTTCTATTTTATATCCCATGCATAATAAAATTATTCAACTCGATAGTTTTTGCGCCTTAACAACCCTCATGTAATTTTTTGTTACTTCTATCTTTTTCCTGTATGTTGGGATATTATAAAGAATATAAATGTAACGTTTGAAATATATAGGATTTATCGGGTTATCTGTGTAGACTGGTTGCGACTTACAGACAGACAAACACTAATGTGAAATTATAAGGGTTCTTGGTTTTATCTACAGACCCTAACAATTTAATCTACACATAGGAACTGTTCTTATTTCATTTCATAATTTTACATTTTACGATTTGTTGCTTTCAAAAATCGAAAGTTAAATTTTAAGATCATAAAATTTATTTATATTTAAATTCTAGTCTTCAATTCTAGGTAGCCCAAACCTTGACTCTATATGATTGCTCGAACCTACAAAATATTGTGCAATGTTTGCAACATTTTACTAAATTCCATTCTATTGGAATGAAATCACCAAACCGATGCCAAAACAACATTTGTATAACCCCTTACCTGAAAGACAAGGAGATTGATATCATTCACCTTTCCAACTAGGTACATAAATTTGTCACCAGTCATTTAACTTGGAAACAAATGGCTTAACTCATTATCATAAATCATTATATAGGCGACACACGCGGCCTATCATTTCACCGTCAAGCTACGCTATGCTTCAGTAGGCTTAGAACGCGTACCATACTGCGACGCGAACCGAGACCCTCGTAGTTCTTGGGAGAGAATAAAACTTGACGAATTACGAAACTTAACCCCTGGATGTCAAGGGGCTAGAAACTTGTGAATTATACCTGGCCGGCAGAACGTTTTACAATTAATTAGGATTTAAGAATTATGTAAATGTTTGCAATTGTATTATGGAATTTTTAATGAATCCCGTAAAGTAGATACAAGTTTTTATTAAAACAAAATTACAAAAATTAATATAAGACGTTCTAGAGTATAAATCAATTGCCGCTATCACGTGACAAACTTAAACATGAGAATAATAAAGAAATATTTTCACTTTTCTCAAGTTCTAGGTTTAACACTTGATTAAGGATGTTGATTTATATTTGGAAACGCTGTGTATTTGTTTTAATGTTATACAAATGGTGAATGTCCTGTTAAAAACCTAGAACTGGCGTGTAGGATTTTTCAGAATAGCAGGCAATTTTTGTGCAATTTTGCAATCGGTTTTTTTTAAAATTCACAAAAAAAAATGTAATTTTATCCAAAACTCAACTTGTATTATACCATTTTTTAGAAAAAGGTTCATCTATACAATAAACAAAATGTAAGATATAAATATTTTCTAGTTAGTATGCATGGAAAAAAAAAGAAAAGTAATCGAAGCCATTCGCCACAAAAATCGATATATACACCATACAACAAAAATACAAAAGTGTATAAAAAATATATAAATTTAGAAATTTTTCATTAGAAAATCTCACAAAATGGCCAAACAGGACAATGTGAAAGAGACAAACTAACAATACTATAAAACTACAATATATCAAAAGAATGACCTCAATTTCGACTTTCCAACCATATAAGAATTATTACCAAACTCGAAACATTACTAATCGATATTGACTTATTATTTTGTCGAAGCACCACTTTGAGTTTCGTCGCAGAATGTCTGTACACGGCAAATTATAAGAGTGATGATGATTTGGAAGACATGGAACGAAAGAGGAATAAAAATACTTTAAGACAGTGTCAATGTGATAGATTAAAAAATGTGGACTAGAGATAAATGACGTATTTTGCCCTCTGTTTCGATAAATTCGCTAGCGCTTGCGACGAGACACACAAACTTTAGATATTTATTACTTATTACTTGCTACGTTTTATGGATTTTGGGTTTATATGAATATGAAAGGATGGAAGATTAGCTTTACGATGGTATCTAATTTATTGCGATAGGACGATTTTTAGTGAGCGAAATGTTGAATGAAAAATCTATGTTCTCTTCGACAAAGTTAGAGGGTTAAACTAAATCAATAATCTATCATTATCTAATAACTTTAAATCCAGGATAAATTACAATAAACGATGACAATTAAAAATTTAAATGTTTCTTTAAGAAATATTTAGATATTTTTATAAGGGCCTAAACTTCCATCGCTTGTGTCATAAACATGACCTGACCATAAGTCGTACAGTATTAAAATCGAGCTGCGAGCTGCTAATGACGAGCGTAAAGGTTTTTTTTTGCCAATTATTCCTGAACCTTAAATTTTATTCAATACAATTTTTCAAACAGGTTTAGGTATTTAAACTTTCAATTTCGCTAAAATTTGAACGAAATCGGTAGAGCCTTCTTAGACGGTGTACACATTTTTTAACGTTCTAAACCGCCATTTTTAGAGACATGGGAACCAATATATTTTACTTTGGCTCTTTATAGGTTACATGTTAAGAAAATTTGATAAATAATACCACCTATTTTGAGTTATTACAACAAATAGGTAAATATTCCTTTGATCTGTAGAACATTGTACATTCCACAGACTATTTTTTGGGGTTCAGACAACCTTAAGTATTACTGCGAAATCCTCACATCGATTTATCGACCATATGGCAAAGAAAAACAAAGTTATCCTTATCATAACTGACTTGTAAAACAAAATAAACATATTCAAAGTCCAATTTAAGAATTCGTAACCATGGTGATGATTCATTGCGACGAAAGGATGAACAGGGAAAAATAAAATAAATGTCTTCTGAGCAGTGGGTAATGGTGTTTGTTATTTACATAAGTTTTAGTATACATAAAGGAATGCGAGAGGTCTAATCCGTGAGAGGCGGAAAATGAGCTGTCACTTGTTTACACACCAATAATTTGTATTACTTATATTGTAGTACACATAAATAGCGGCCAGAGCGAGTCAGCAGGCAAGATATGGAAATGAAGAGACTTTTTGTAACTTGAGAATATTTTAATTAGATTGTTTCTGGACGTAGCTAGGGGTCCATTCCGTTTTGAGGGCCATAATAGGTCGTTCATCAATATAGGACGCTTACAGGTTAAACAATCCTTAAATAGTAGTTGGAGTAAAAATATATTGTTGTGAGGGTTTAATATGGTATTCAGAAATATACGAAGATTCGCGAGTTATATTAAGAGAATGTAATTAGTAAATTAGTGAGTTGTATAACATTAATAAATAATATACAAATAATAAAGTTGTTTGATTCATTTTAAATTAAAACGTAAAAAATTGTTTATATCGCTATCTTGAGTTATATTTAAAAAATTTAACCACATTGGATTGCGAAAAAAAAGATAAAACACATAAAAAGGTAACATTGAACTAAAAGGATTAAGCGTGTGTTAAAATCACACGACTGGTTCGTATGCTTATAAGGACAATTATTTTTATAAAATCAAAGTCTTTTAAATGTCCTATCGCGCAACATATTAATTTCTTCGTTAAATAAACATAGATATTCGTAATCAGAATAACTTCTAGTTTTATTTGATACATTACCAATAATATTTTCTAAATCAACTTGATAGTTTTTGCCACTTAACTACCCCAAAGCATTTTTTTTGTTACCGCTATATTTTTCCTATATGTGGAACAATACAAAGAATAAAAATGCAAAATTTGAAATAATCGCTTTACCGTCTTGTCTGTATAGACTGATTACTACTTACAGACAGACAGGCATGCTTGTGAAATTATAAGGGACCTTGATTTTACCTACGTTCAACGATAAAGAGAAATTAATGAAAATGCAATCCATTTTTAATGAATGTTGAATGTTTTGTTTCACTTTTTTATACAAATTGTAAAACTTATACGCTACTCATTTCTCATTGTGTGGTTAAAATAAGTTGTATTCGTCATACAAAACAATAATTAATTATAATATATGACTTTTGTAATTCCAAATATTTTCCTTCTGATTTGTAAGTCAAGCCGTGTTCATGTTAATGGATAGGAGAGGAAAGGGGTGAAATTGTAATAGTCTTTAAAATAAAGAATGGTTAATTTTAACACGATTCAAAATTTTTAAATGTTTAAATTGAAACAATTTATAAAAAACTTAAAATTCTTTTGTATTTGAATCATGGAAGAAAACGTACAATTTGGACAGTATCAAAATGTGCAGTATAACACAAAAGCAATCATGAATTTCACTTATTTTGAGGGGGTTTTTTTATAGACAACAAGTTTACTTATAATTACACAAATTTTCAACCAAATAGCTCAATTTTAACTTATTGAAATTATGTTTTTCCTCAAAAAGTTTCAAACATTTCACCTTAACCTTAATGGTTTTAGAGTTGAAACTGTTCATAACGCCACATTATTATTCTCTACGAAAAGCATTAGGTTTGGCTTCGATATCACTTTTTGAAAAAAATAAGTTTTCACTAAAAACTATTAAAAAAAAGCCTTTCTAAATAATGTTTTTATATATCTTTGAGAAAAGTTTACATTCTCGAAATTGTTTTTAGAAAAACACCTTTGATTTATTTTGTTTTGTTACAGTTTATATTTCATCATGTGATTAACTGTTGGGTAGGTACATATAAATAATATTTGGGAGTTGTAACCAATGAACAGAAAATGTTTATCACATTAATATGTAGCCGTGCTTAAAAGATAAGTTTTATTCTATTTTTAAATTAGAAAATCCTCCCTTTAAGATACATGTGTGTGTATGAACTGACAAAATGTGTGAGTAATGAGGAGACAAAATGTTTAAATATTTTAGATGCAGCATCCTGTACCCTAAATACAATACTAGGTATGCTCATCTTTAAAATTTTCCAATCTTATGAAAATATGGTTATTTTTGAGACACATTTTACAATAATTTATTAATTTATCGAATTATGTTAAATACTACTTTACAGTCTTTATTTCTTATAAATTATTGATGTATGCGAAGTAAAATAATTTGAAATGTATGCACGATTTTTGTTATTCTTCAGTTACTACTTTCCCTCACACGTTGTATAAGTGAAGTTAATATTTGATATATCTAAAATTCTGTCTCGAGTATGGTGATGTATCTGTTTGAAGGTACTTTCAAAATATTTTTTATTGGGAATGGTGTCTGTGACGTGTGCAGTGTTCTACACATGTGGATCAATTTTAATCTTATTTGGTATGTGAACATATTTTGGTCATATCTTAGGACTTTTTTTTAGATGCGATAAAAAACAGAAATTGCATTTTTTCCAAAATTGACTTTATATATTTTCCCTCGCTTTTTAAAGACAAAAAACCTGTCGTCATTGCTTTATATAAAAAAAAAGAGGGGGGAAATAAAGACGCTTAGCTCTTTATTAACTATAATAGCCTCAGAATCGAAAGAGAACAAGAGTTGGTTATTACGCCTCACATTTTGCTAAATAAAACCTTTAAGTTATCAAACAAAACGTAATAATTTCACTCTCTCAAAAATGCAGTTCCGTGAGTTATAGGTAAATTTTTATTATTTTTTAAATTGGCAAAGGGCTGTTATAAAATATGTCATTTCTCAAAATAGATTCTACTGATTTTGTTCAATTAATAGTTTGACAAAAAACATCTTTTCGTGTACATTAGTTATGTGGAAGTGTGAGTGAGAAAGTTTGTGCAAATTTTTTTTGCTCCGTTATGGTGGTATAATAATAAGGAACGTGATGTGGGTTTAGACCGTAGTGAGACAAGTTGGTTTTACCCCATTTTTTGAAATTTTTACTTCATAAAAATTGGTAAATATTTTTTATCTAAGACCAAATAAGAGGAATTAATTGTTAATTTGGAAAAGCTTGCCTAACCGTACTTACCACCATCTTGGGGTAGAGGTCGACCAATTGATGCACAAGAAACAACAACAATTATTCACGCAAGTATTTTAATTCTATGTAAACTTTAAAAACAAACTTTAAAGCAATACTGCAGTACGAAACAGTTTACTTTCTAGAGACCTATGAAATGTGATACGGTATGCGGAAAGTTATTATCAGTTAAGCTTAAATTAACGGTTTATATCTTGTCTAATTGTTTAAAGTTTGTTTGTGATAACATCTAATATGTATAAGTGTCAGTATGGAACAATGGAAGTTGTAATTAATGTTGTCGAAATTGTATGCGTTTCGTTTGAGCCTTAGAGAAACGATGGTCTAATTACTAAACTAAATACTACTAGCAAAAACTATATTATTAGTTGTCATCGACTAGCAATATCTAATGGTGAATCTTTTAGGGGTTGTTTAAGTAACTACGGGGTAGGATAGGCAAACTGACATCACTCAAGTGTTGTTAAATAACTAGGCCTATACCAAAGTGTCATAGTGGCATCAGGGGTCAGTCCCTTGATCAAGGATTGATACTGAAGATTGTGGGTTCGATTAACGGTGGTGGAAGTTGACGGGATTGGTTTAAATAAAATTGCCATTAAAAATATTACAATAAATGTTTTTTTGGTGTCCTTGGTCTTCTAGCCATAATTCACAAGGCACAACACAACATATACCAAAATAATTTTTTTATTTTACATGTTATGTAACACTTCAACATAAATGAGAAAGCAATGCTAGATCGACTTCTGAATAACATAATATTTCATGCTCCACAGAAACACAAACAAAACAATACCTCAAACATAGAGTATTCAACTGTGTAGCAGACGATATTCAACATATGTATTGCTCTAAAATCAAGCTGTCAAATAATATTGTATAATAAACACAAATAAAACTCAAAATTCGTACATAGCAACTAAACTAATTTATAAAATCATCACGTTTGTACCCGTGTTAAACCGGCTTAACATTACCGATTTGGTAACATATTGTCCAATTTATATCCAAATCCGGTATGTAATCGTCCCAACCTCGGGGATTATTTATGATGTACAAGTTCGTAGAAACATGAAAACAGCAAATGAATAAATCAATACAAAACGATGATTATTTTAATGTTATCCTATAGCCC
Source organism: Aphrophora alni (assembly GCA_963513935.1). Classification (NCBI taxonomy): domain Eukaryota; kingdom Metazoa; phylum Arthropoda; class Insecta; order Hemiptera; family Aphrophoridae; genus Aphrophora; species Aphrophora alni. The sequence goes on along the minus strand of OY740769.1, from coordinate 95,755,274 downwards.
GCATTGCGGTGCTCCGCTGCGAAGTATGTGGATAAATCACAAAGTAACATCTTAACTGAGGTTTCTGAAATCTTAGCTTGGCATTCCAAAACTGATCCTGCTAACTGTCGTCGTGATGTCAACGTAAGATGCGATACGACGCGAGTTTAGATTAACCAGAAATTGTAAGGCCCTGGTGGTGATATTTTGAGACAGCCAAGCTGAACTATTATAGAATCTGTAGTGAGAACTGACACAAGTATAGTCTTTTAATGTGGAACGTTTACTTATTAGAATCAGTTGTTTAAAAAAGTTGTGCGCCATCATGGTACTTACCTAGCCCTCACCATACAATAAAATACCACCAGGTATCTAAATACAACGTCCGAAAGTTGGTTTCTTGGACCTTGTAGGAAGTGTTTATTTGTATTGGTTGATCAAGGGGTTTTGTTGAAACAGTTGTTACACAGGTTTTCTGATCCTCGTAACTATGTATTCATTCTTGATGTCGGTTAAATGTATGTAAACAATCTCCACTCGCTTCGCTCGTGTCAGTTCTCGGCTCCTCCAGGCCTCGTAACTGTGTATATTTTCAGAAGGCTTTACTCTTGTAAATGACACCACATTATAGAAACGAATATCACATTTTCTTGGGAGGTCAAGATTCGAAACTACATTTTGACGATAATTGTCATTGCAGAGAAGTGAGGTTTATAACCATTACACGAATTGAAATCTTCAAATATTTATACGACTGGTGTGTTCTAGTTTTGAATAAAACACAAGATATGAACAAAAAAATATGTAAAATGGGCGCCATTTTGATATCTTTCTGAATTTCAATGGAGTTCCAATATGTGGATACTAAAGTTCTCTGTAACAAATTTCACATTCTTAATTTTGTAGCCGCTATCGGGAACAACGACAGACGGACGGAAAAAATCACCTTTTCGGTTTCTTGAGGCCATGAAATGTGAAGATCAGTTGAGAAACGAGGTTTGAAACTTTGTTGCTATTACCAAACTTTACCATGCTTATTATACTGGGTAATGGACGAAATCTTTGATTATTTTAGCTGTAGAAAAAGGTATCTTGACTTTTTTTTTTCTCGTAAGAAAAACTTTGATTCGTCGTTATTCGTTCGATTTTAAACAATTAAGACGCTGTGGATTGTCATTTTTAATTTTTAAAAACATTTTAAACAATATAGTTAATTTATTTATGCAAAAAAGTAATGACTTCACGGTTTTCGATTGATGAAGTATTTTCTGATTTATGAACGGAATAACGTCGCGGAAGAACTCGCGATTTTGGAATTGTTTAAATCTTCAATAACGTGACTAACTTGTTATGTAAAAAGAAAAATATAAATAAATATTTAAAAAAAAGCGAAATGTAGCTTCTTTCTTCTCAATACACCCCCTCCCCAGTAGCAATTCCTAGCAATTTTCAAGTTGCAGTTATTTTTAATTTTCATATTTTAATTAGAATTAGTTTTTTGTGTAATTCTCTATTTTCAAAAATACTTATTTCGACCAATTTATATTGTAGACAAGATAAGTTGATAATTTTACATGTCTTACAATTATTTGGATATATATCTTTAAATATGAATACCTTGTGTCGGCGTCTTTTCCCTGACGGATAAGCTCGCTTAGCTCATGTCGTTGACTCGGTCTTACCGGATCTTGTATACAAATGTCAGATTTTCTTGAATATTACATTTTCTATTATAACTTCGCTATTTATCATTGTAGAGAGGTGAGATTGGTACTGTTAAAACCAAAATTAAAATTTTCATATTTTTATCTAATTTAGTATATTATTAGTAGAATAATATGAGACACGAACGACAAACTGTTTAAGATGACCGCCATTTAATTAAATTATCTGAATTTCAATACAGTTCTATTAGAGTACACTAAAAACCTAGCGGACCTCTTTGATATTAATAAGCCTCGGCTTCACTGGATCTAGTGACAATAAGATCACATTTTCTTGAGAGATGAGAGTTTGAAATTAGATTTTCGACAATAACTTCGCTATTTATCAACTTAGAGAGGTGGGGTTGATACCATTAGATCCAGAATTGAAATCTCCAAAGTTTTATCTAATTCGATTAAATAACAGATGAGATATGAACAGAAACAGTTTACAATGCCCACCATTTTGACATTTTAAATTTGTTTTTTCTAAATTTCAATTAGGTTCCTTATGAGTACACTTATAGTCCCCAAAACTTAATTTTATGATCGTATCGTACTCTATCGTACTTACGTAGATAGGACGGATGGACGGCATTTCGATAATCAGTGTTTCTGTTTCCTGAGGCCATGAAACGTGAAGATCATTCAATAAAGATGGTGGACATTTTATTTGATACTTTGTTACTGGTAAGTAAAAAAAAAGAAAAAAAAAGAAGAAGAAAATTTATAGAACCAAATAAAGTTTATTATCGCAAGTAATTGCATCATTACTATTAGTTTAATTTAGAAAAATATGATTAAGTTAAAATATCTTGATAATATTAACTAAACAGACTTCAATAAACACTACTTTATAAATAAAGTATATACCGTTAATATTTCTTATATTCTCTCACAAATATTCAAACCAATTGCAAACTATCTTCTATAAATTTCCACAGTCACATTTTATGAGTTTATGCAAATCACATCATAAATATATAATATTCCTTATAAAGTACAGCAATATTTGTTGTTGCTGGGGCCAGTTCTCAATAGCATATTTGTATTTCAATAAATTAACTTCATGGACTGAAGATGGGGAACGGGTTTCGGGTAGGGTAATAAATCCTATGCAATCAGAAGAAACAAATAAGAAACAATCTATGCTAAGGTCGTGAGGTCAGTTTTTGTAAATCATAAGAGTTTCTCTGTGTGTCTATGTGTGTGTAGTGTCTTCATTACGGAGGTGAGGTAAAGCTCGAAATACACGCGTAGTCAAATTTAACTGTGCAACTAACTTTAAGGATGAAGTCAAATCTGTCGTTAATTGATGAAATTAAGTGAGTCAACATCCGAGAATATACAGGGTGATTCAAATTTAACTGTGCAACTAACTTTAAGGGTGAAGTCAAATCAGTCGTTAATTGATGAAATTAAGTGAGTCAACATCCGAGAATATACAGGGTGATTCAAAATTGCTCGGCAATATTTTGGTAGTCGATTCTAGAGCTCAAAAAGTAGAATCAGTTCACAAAATATTGGCGTGAAATTTTCAACCACTCTGTACGCTTCAATTACATACGTGGGCTTACTTAATTTTGTAATCTACTCTATTTTATAATCTATTGTTTAATTTGTCAGGTTTTAAAGTTATTTTGATTAATGATGAATTGTTAATATTATTATTGATTTGTTTTATGCAAAACGTTAGCTAATTTGTGAATTTAAAAACTAATAAACTAAGTATGAATCAACTGCAACAGTCTCCTGATCTTAAGAGAACAAGAGTTGATAAAGTGAAACCTGATAGGAAAGATGAAAGAGAGTGACTTAACTCAAGACTACGTGATAAAAGGTGTAGACCCCAGCTTGGTTACTTGGGATTGTCAAGTCTGTACTCACTATAGTGAACATTTTATAGAGGGTAAAATGTTTAAAATGAACGTTTTTCAAGATGTATTGAACGCTTGATTTTAGAATTCTTACCTAACTGTCCTCTTGTCGAACACAGAATGTGGAGAGTTTTCAGTAAACTCTGCTTTTCTTGTAAGACTGGAAGACGATCATGGTACGGTATTTTAGAAAACTCTGTATGGACATCCTGACAGTTCCATCTTCTTCAAATTATCTTTGAAACTTGTTAGTGAATCTGTTAAAAAACTCCAGCTAGGTTCGTCCACGTCCAGTTTTATATCTATTCGTTTATAATTGATTAATAATAAGTTTCTTTTTATTTTAGTTCATCGCAAAAATATCATCAACAACGTTTGGAGTTTAACAATATTTTTTATGGTGGAAAAGTAAAAAATTCAATATGGTGGAGGTAAAACAGTTAAATGGAATCTAATTTTACTCTAATTTTTCTATTTCAAACAATTTCTCATGGGTTGCCATCATGGTACTTACACAGCTCAATCATACAATGTAATACAAGCATATCCTCTTCACATAATGACAAAAAGTTGGTTTCTTGAGCCATCTAAAAACCATTAAATTGTATTGGTAAGATCCAGTAGGGTAAGTTTGTTTAAAGTAGTTGTTACACATGTTTTCTGAACCTCGTTATTTCAGCACTATTTTCTTGACGTTGTATAGACCCTAGTTAATCACTATTTAAAAAATCTCTACTTGCTTCGCTCGTGTCAGTATCTCGGCTTTATTTGATCCCTTAACCGTACAAATATTAGATATTCTTGGAAAGTCAGAGTTAAAAAATTACATTTTCGATAATAACTTCGCTATTTATCACCGTAGAGAGGTGGGGTACCATTGTAAAAGTTTTACCCTCTCAGGGGTTCACTATAGTTATTACAGGTCATTAAGTGTAGAACTGATATCTGCACATTTTAAATTAATTTATTTTGTTATAAGTTGAATAACATAAGAGATATGAACAGAAACGGTTTAAAATGGCCGTCATTTTAAAATTCTCAATACGATGTTACTAAATTTTGAATAAGGCACACGGTAATGCTCCACACTAAATTTCATGTTCCTACCTTCATTTTTTGGTCACGTAAAGGCGGAGTACAACGGAAGGCCAGTAAAAAAGAGAAGTCAATTTTTTTAGAAGATTACCAGTTAAATACTTCGTATACCAGATAAGTAAAATCTAATGTAAGCGTGACCAATATTTGAAATTTAATATGCATTTATTTGTTTGCTTAACTAGGGGGTAGGTACGAAGTACATGATAATTATTTCACTACAAGATAGACTAATGAGTTCCTATCTTATAAAATATCACTTGCATAGGGTAATTATTATACAATTAGAATTTCCTGAAGCAGTTCATGCGGTTTAATCATTTCAAAATTGCAGTGTTTTATAAAGGAGGATTTGCTTGTGTTGATCTACATTTTTCTTGATTTCATTAGTTCCTATGTTCATCTATCTACAAGTCACATGTTAAATCATTATTACGTTTACTATTTTACAAAATATTTTATTCTGGTAATTTTATATTATACATGGTATCCTACAAATAAACTGATATTGGTTGGTCTGTGTTGCTTTAATAAAAAGTAATTTTTTAAAGTTTGTATTTAATGTTTACAGACAATTTATTTACATCAATCTATTTAGAATTACATACTAGTTTCAAAACTCAAAGAAAAGTTTTGATCTAGTAGACAACTATCAAGAAATTATAGTTTCAAGTTTTTTTTTTTTTTTTTTGATAATTCGATTATCCTTTGACTTGCAGAAAAAAATAAAACTATTTGCCTTTAAGAGAGGAGACTTTTTTTCTTGTGCATTTTTGGGGTAAAACTAACGGGTTTTCAAGATGTATAATGTGAAATATTTTAAATGGCAGCCATTAGGTTTTTATAGCATTAAGTATCATGACAAATATTAACTCTGTATCATTTACCGTTCAAAAGATAGGAATAGTTTTGTTCGAAACACAAAAATGGCTAAATAGGCAACTAACGATATTAGGGCTGATGTTCATATGAACTTTTTTATTTGTATTCACCAGTAGGATAGGACCTGAAAGTTTCTAAATTTCTTTGTGGGACATTGTATTTCTTTGTGTCGATCCATATTTATGAATTTTGTATTCCCAGACAGTTTTTAATATCTGTTTATATTTCACATGTTCGTTTTGTGAACAATGAACCCCTCAATTGTTCACTCACAGTACGGGTATAGCAATCCCGAGGTAATCTAAACCTTTTTTTATATAAGTATTGGATTAGATCCCTCTCTTTTATATTTCCTATTAGGTCTCTTTTGAGGACTACGGATTAGGGCATGTTATACTTTTTCGTTATTTTTTGATAAATCTATGTTAACTGAAAGGTTTTAGAACAACTGGAAATAAAATTCTACAGTGGAAGCTTAGACCTGCATCCAGGCAGCCAGAGATTTTCCTACTTCACATTTACCTTTTCCTATTTTTTTCATGTCTGCTCTTCCCACTTAAGTTTCATATTAAAATCATTCCTAAGTACTTGACTGTGATTGCATATTGTAGAGTCGTATTACTTACTCTGTCATGACTAGAAACTATTATCTTATATGTAAAACTATATTACAGTAGTTGATTTTGTTTCGTTAAGATTAATTCTCAAACACTTTGACCTGCTAGTCACTTTGTTCAACAATTTCCGCAGACTATTTACAATACAAAAAATAATAATTCAGACTACCTGAAACAGGCGTGTATTGTATTGTAAAATTTAAAAAAAAAGTTGTTACTCTGTTAGATTATGAAATCTCATTATTATAATAATAAAAACTTTAATCCTGCGTTTTTTAAATGATTTTCTCGTTTCATGATTAAAACAACAAAAAATTTTAAAATGGTCGTCATTTTAACATTTTATATTATGTTTTCTGAATTTCAATAGGGTTCACTATGAGTACACTATACCGAATTTAATGTCCCTATCTTAAAGTTTGTGGTCGCTACTGATGGACAGACAGCCTATCGAAAAACTAATTTTCACTTTCCTAAGGTGATTAATCGTGAAGATTATCCTATACTCGTATACTGGGTAAGTAAAAATAAGTTACACCACGGCAAAAAGTACATTTACGCTAATTATTAAGAGTGGCTTGAACACACACAAATAATACTATGTTTAACAAGAAGAGACACACCCGCTAAATAGGGCAGTGTGATAGAATGATGTTGCATGATGTTAGTACACCAGTATGATCATTGACCAACTTATACATGAATGAACTAGAGTATGCGTAACCTAGCGTGGCGTGTGATAACCATGCGTGTTGAGAATGAATCATGCAATGTAACACCCAATCTAAACCATCCGTTAGTCCACGCAGGGCCATTGGATCAGGTCAGTAGGAATATAAATATATAATACCTCACTACACGTACAAGATAATAGTCTTTGTGATATTAGTGTCTGCCTCCACGGTGCAAAGTTCTTGGTGTCCTTCTTCTGCCAACTGAGAAGTCTGGAGGGTATGAAGTTAAGATAGGTAGATTTTATGTTCAAATTTTTAACAAACTGCATTTCATTTCTATTTAACCATTATACGAAGTATAGGGAAAGATTGGTAATCGTTAAACAATTTCGACCCACGTTTTGACTCAGGAAACTGAAAAAGTGATTTTCAACATACAGTCCGCCGTTGACGCCTGTAGGTAAGGACGATAGCGTCCACAATAATTAAGATAGGAACATGATATTTGGACTATAGTGTGATCATATAGAATCCTATTGGTTCGGAATATCAAATTGAAAATTTACAAACGGTGAAGTTTTTTGTACGTATCTCGTGTGTTATTCAACTTATAACTCACTCAATTAGATAACAATTTGCAGAATTAAAATTTATATGTAATGGTACAATCTCACCTCTCTACGATGATAAATAGCGAAGTTATTGTCAAAAAAGTAATTACGAACTGTGGCCTCCCTAAATAATGATAGCTACGAGACCTTGGTAATTATGATTTCCTAAGGATAATGGATCGACTGTAGTGAGTACAGGCTCCTTCATACACGTATGGCTTCGCAGTACACGAGGGCCGATGCACTGACTCGAGCGAAGCGATGGAAATTTTTTTAATACATATCAGGAGGCCCGCAGCGTGACTGATTTTCACGGTTCATGGCCTCAGGAACTGAAAAGGTGATTTTCGTCACGCCGTCCCTCCGTCGTCCTTGTCGTCTGTACGTAAGTACGTTAGCTGTTATAATAATTAAGATAGGGACATGAAACTTGCTATACAGTGTGCTCATGTAGAACCCTTAAAAAAACTGAATTGAAAATGACCAAAAATGGTATTAATTTAAAACTTCTTTTTTTTTCTTTTTACTTATCTCGTGTGTAATACACACTAAATTAGATACAAATTTGCAGATTTCAACTGTGCATGTAATGGTACCAACCGCACATCTCTGCGATGGCATATAGCGAGGTTATTGTCAAAAATGTGATTTAAAAACCTCGCATTCATATATGTACGAGTTAAGCCAGGGCTAAGCCACAAACACGGACGTAACGAGTGCAGGACAACTTGTTAAGCCGACGTCAAGAAAGTAGTGTTATACACAATTCAATGCTACAAAAACCTGTATAACAAACAAACTGCAGTTGACCGACCCTTATCCCTTCATCTACCAATACAATTTAATATTTCCTACAAATTCCAAGAAATCAACTTTTGGTCGTTAAATTTGGTTGTATTACATTGTTTAAATCGGCCGGGTAAGTACCAAGTTGGCGTTAATCAACTTTTTTCGTAAGTGAGCTATATCAATTGTATTTTTGTTATGCATAAAATAAGAATGTGTTAAAAACAATGCGACCTTTGGCCTTGTAATAGGAAATGGTCTCGACTCCTTGTGCTGAAGTAAAACAGATGCATTGCATGGTTACAGTTTATAATGTAAAATAACCTTAATACATTGTATTTTCATAATTTTTAATCGTTTAAAAACAGGGAATGGTAGTTTTATAAGTGATTTCGATTGGCTTTTTAGCATTATTTTGGACAATTTCGTTCTTTAAAATTGTTTCATGATGCAAGAGTTTAACGTTAAACGATTGTTTATAAACGGTGCAAAAGCATTGCACAAACTTTTTAACATAGTCGAAATACTAATAAACAAAACAATATAAAAATATTAGTTCAGCAAGTGTTAGTAAAAAACCCAATTGAACCATCTTTGATTTTGTAGTTTATCTTAAAGAATATTTACATAAGGTCTAAACTTGTGTTCTAAACACGTCTAAAGAGTGAATATTGAAAGATTAAATTAAATTTAAATGACTTCGGTTAGGGTTCGTTTTTGTTAACCGTTTTTTTTCTTTTTCTTTTTTTTCCTTTTTTTTTTTTCAAATTTACACAAATGGTTTGGGTGGATTAATCTTCATATTACACCGAAATTAGTAAAGCCGATTTTATTAAATAACATCTTTTATAAATATTGGAACATCTTTGAATTTTAGATGGTAACTAATAAGTTCTGCTTGTTTACTTAAGTACTACATTTTAGCAGTTTTGATCAAAATCTTAGAACCCCATCTTAAGGTAATCAAATACTCGTGTTCTTATGGCACTTGTAAACTTTGAGTTATCGAGAAAAAAAAGACCCAGGGATACCAAATATACAAATTTGATTAAAAATTGTTTTGGAATAGTGTGTAGATCCAGACGGACATAATTTTAAAAACAACTTTTTTTCAGATTCAGGGACATCAACAGTGATATATCTGCAAAAAATTCGATATTAATTTTTCACCCATTCTCTATTCTGAGTATTATAAATGAGCATTTGTGATAACGAACCTCGACTTTCAAAAATATTTATTGTTATAGTGAAAACTGAGACCTAGCTGTGCCTGGATGTATCTATCCTCTAATACTGTTCCTTAAAAAGTTTCTCATCATCACGCTATAAAAAGAAGGAAGAAAATGACATACAATAGGTTGCCAACGTCAAAAAAGAAGAAGAGTTGGTTAAGAAAAACCCAATAGGAAAGATGAAAAATAGAGATCTAACCCAATACTAGATGATAAAATGTGTAAATCCAGCTAGGGTTCCTCGGAATTACTAAGTCCGTACACACAATTATTGAACCCCTTAGGGGACAATAATATTATACCCAGTCAAGATCCAACATCCTTGAGATGTTTTTATTTAATAAATCAACTAAACAGGTGTTGGTGGGAGCCTTCTAAAGAGAACTTGATTTATTCATGGTTCTTCTATCAGAGATACAACCATTAAATCTCTTGCTAATCACTGCTGAGAAGCTCGATTTTTATTTTTATGGTTAACAACTCTATTCTACTATTTGTAAAACCTAAATACTGTACCTAATTTAAAAAAAAAATTGGCCCATAATAGTAACTTCTAGAATTTTATAACAATGGATATATTATAAAATCATTTATAAGTGAACGTTTTGAGAGTATATACCAACTCAAAACAACGTAGCCTAGCAGACTATAAATCTATAACCTAAGACAGGAACTCAAGCTTAAATCTAGGCATCAGCAGTTAGAGCTAAGAACTGAAGCAGTTTTAGGCTAGAGCTCTTTTCTTTCCTTGGAGTTTTATACTTCAAGTCTAAGTTTTACACTTGATGACGTGAGTTGATTTATACTCTCGAAACGTTGTGTATTAACTCAAATGATGACAAATGTCCTTTGATAATAATAGAACAATGAAATCATTATCATATAACTTTTAAATAAAACTATCCTAGTAGTAGCATCTCTTAACCGACTTCTAGTTACCTTTACTTTACTAAGTTATTCTTTATAAAGGAGAGATTAAAGTAACTACGTCATAAATATCAATTACGTCATCAACAAGAACCAATGAGAGAGTTCAATAATCGCTACAGCTGATTGCTCGTTAATCGCTAAAGAGCAGCTGTCATCTGCTGTGTGTTAGTACTTCTTTGATTTATTTTTATTCCTTTAAACGTTCAATGTTTATAAGGTTTGGTTTTGATGTGATATTACCTTATTGTTATTAGAACTACATCAATAATAACAATAACAACTTTTCATTATCAAATAACATTAAAATATTATGTTAATTAACAATTATAACTCTGTTAACGAATCTTTTGAATGTTTGAAGTTGAACAGAAAAGAGAAGAGAGAGGATGGGGTTCAAGTCACGGTTGAAATACGATCATGTAGTTTGGTTATGAAATGAGTAAAGTGATAGGTGGGGCATGTTTGGAGGTGTACAAATATGTTTCACGCATTCTCTTCTGCCTTCTAAGATTTCTTACCTAATCTATCTTTAGATAATTATTGTATATAATTAATGTTTTGCTTTCATTCAATAGGATATTGTGTCCATATCAAACATACTTTATATATTGTATCAAAAAGATTATATTTCAAAGATACCGAAGCGGCTTTATTTGTTGGAAGAATTAAAATTGAGACAATGCCAAAAATCCTTGTTAAAATCAAACCGGGTTTTTATTAAATAGTTATGGAAAATAGTACCGGGTCTTTTAGAACTAAGTTAAGAATTTAAATGGTTGTGGTTTCTTTATTTGTTGTCCAATCTCTGAGAAAAAAAATCTTTATTGTATGCTGATATAATTATTGGGGTTTATTAAAACATCAGCTGTTATTTTTATTGCTATTTATTTGTCGCCATAGCAATGATTTTTTCTCATTGTTGACTAAGTTCAAACACAGGAAACTAGTAGGTGGTAAATATGTAGTAGTTTACATCATGACTTTACACAAACACGCATCGCATTGATTCAGTGTTATTATGAATGTGAACGCAGTTTATCAGTCGGGTTAAGAAAGTTTCGTACTGGTAACGATTTGAGTAGTGTAGTGTAGACCTTCAATCGTAAGAACTGAAAGAATCAATGATTCAAAATGTAGCTAAGATAAATGTCAACATATTAAGAAATGCTGTGTAAAGGAATTTATGTACTTTATTTTGTTCTATATTAAAAAACAAATAAACCTCAGTCAATTAAAGTTTTAACCTACTTTTGAAAGACCCGGTATTTTCAAAATTGTTGTGCTTTTCTATGTATTTCTTATCGAAAGAGAGAACAAATAATATGACCACCATACCTTTACACATTGGTACCTTTGCAGTACAAAAACACAATATAATACAATCAGATGCTCTAAATGTAACGCCCAAAAGTTGATTTCTTGGGCCTTGTAGGAAATGTTAAATTGTATTGCTAGAACATGATAATTTTGTTTAAAACAGTTGTTACACAGATTTTCCGAATCTCGTATCACTACTTTCATGACTTCGGCTAGGCCCTGACGGCTTCAGAAATATATATTTATTGAAATTTTCGCTCGCTTCGCTCGTGTCAGTATCTCGACGCTGCTGGATCTTGTAACTATATGAAATCACTTTTTTGAGGTTAAGGTATGAAATTACATTTTTCACAATAACTTCCCTATTGTCACTATAGTGAGGTAGGGTTGGTACCAATACATATAGAATTGAAATATGCGCATTTTTATCTGGAGAAGGGTGTTTTAAGTTGAATTACACAAGAGCTAATAACAAAAAATATTTAATGTGGCCACTATTTCGAAATTTTTAATTAGATTTATCTGAATTTCGTTAAAGTCCTATATCAGGACCCTGTATAGTCACGTCAAATAAATTTCCTTATCCTATTATATAATGTTGTCGTCTAAATCGTACTTACGTACAGTAGATGACGACGACAGATGAAGGATTTTATTGAATATCAGTAAGATACTACACGAGCACACAAAATTTAATGTTCCTATCATAGCTTAAGTACAGACGACAACGACAGACGTACGGCGTGACGAAAATCACTTGTTTCCTTATCTGAGACCATGAAACGTGAAGTTAAATAACTGTACCAAACTTGCTCTATACTTCACGTTAAACTCAGCTTCAGTAGACGGATTTCTCTGTAAATTAGGTTTTGGTATTTTTGATAATACTTAAAATATTGGTATCGTTTGAAACGGGGTTTCCCTTTTTTGTTCCTTATTTAAGTCTCGCTTAAGTCTGAATATATAATTTTATGCAGTTTGTAAATCAATAATTGATAAATGACTGAATACAGAAAGAACAACAAGAATTGTTTCCAATTTGAGCAAAGTGGATACTTTGCAAAGTAGATAGCATTGTTATTTACTAGCTATTCGAGACAGACCTGCATTACAATAAGTTTAGAATCAAGATAAAAAAAATTAGCATTTTAGTAAACAAATATTTACAGGTTTCTATCGAAAATCAATATTCGTTCATATAAACCAGTTCATGATAAATCCATGATGACTTAAATTTCAACAAAAGACCACCTCGGGTTTGTAAAGCAGAAAACCTGATCTGTGAGTTTCTGGTATTGGTGTAGACTGTAGAGCGTTATGTTATCAGTAGGTAATCTATGTTAGAAACAGAAGAAGCAACTCTAAAGAATTCACGCATGCGTAGAGTTTTTGTTTCTTTAAACATCGTGACACTTAAGAAATACAGGGAAAGTTATACAAAAATCGAAGTCAAGCTTGTCTGTTTTGAGATTCGTTGAGCCAAAACAGTTGTCTGTCTATAAATAAATATTGAGCTTGACTTGTGAGATAATATTTTGGTTTTGGTTATTAGAACAAAAACTCGAACACAAGATCTCACAAAAATTACGTTTATTCAATCAAACGTGTTTCAACGACAAAGTCGCCATCCTCATGAGCTACAATAACTAAACTATAACTGTCTGTCTGAAGTCCGTGCAGTTGTCTATAAAATAAAATTTGTTATACATCTCACAGAAAATGTTTTTTTTGAAACTTATACGCTACGAAATTCTAACTGTGTGGTTAAATTAAGTTGTATTCGTCATAAAAAAAACTATTAAATATGATTTTGCATTGCAATGTAATTTCAAATTCAATTTTTTTTTAAAGATTTGTAGGTCACGACGTGTTCAAATTAGAGGGAAGGGTGTGATATTTTTCTATATGTAGGATAATACAAAGAATATATCTGCAAAGTTTGAATTATGTGTATAGGATTTATCGTCTTGTCTGTGTGGACTGGTTTCGACTTACAGACAGATGGATTGACAGAGAGACGCGTGAAAATATAGGGATCGTTGCTTTTCCTTACGGACCCTAAATACACAAAATTACGATTTTTCCAAAGGGGATCTAACGATTTTGTACAACTGTAACATTTAAGGACCGCACCAAAATCATGGTATGAGTGAATTTACCCAATAAAGCAATTCGATAATTTAATCACAATGAAAACAATCCTGCTAATTGAATTAGGATAGAACTGAACCAATGCGTCAGTTAAGGTTATATGAGAAAGTTTGTGCAGTGAAATAAAACCCTAGTTGTGATGTAGACAGAGGTGAGATAATGTAGATGTAAGTGAAGGTAAGCCTAAGGAAGAGCGTGTGTGCGTGATCTGGAGCTAATACAAGTTAAACACGAAACTGCAACAAGTTTCCTTAAAGGAGATGTTTTACTTTATTTATCCTTAAAATAAGCAAATTATTTACAAATTTAACTGTTCATTTTTAGCGGTGACAGTTTAACTTAATGGTGTTTATGTTTTATTATGTTACATACACAGGTAGTAGTTTGGGATGTTCATTTAAAGTTCTACATAATCTTATATAAATATAAAGTTAGGCATGGTTATGTGTTTGTTTCTATTAGTTTCCCACATAAAATGAGTATAGAATGTTACGTGATTGGTTTAGAAGGTGTCGAGGTTTTACAGAAATATTCGTTTTGAGGTCTGTCTATCGTATGTGCAGAGATCTACAATCCAAACAAGTTCTTTTAAAATTAACATACAGTTTCAAATAAACCTAACCTAACCTAACCTAACCCAACCTAACCTAATCTAACTTAACCTAACATAACCTAACCTAACCTAACCTAACCTAACCTAACCTAACCTAATCTTCTTACCTGGTGGAAGCCGAGGTAACTTTCTATACTGTGGGTCGCAAAGAACACTTCCCCTTCGCATGTTAGTATCAGAAGGAATCCATTCAGTGCCTGAAATAGAAATACATTATTAAAATTGATATTCACTTGAATTGAACACATTTATGGATTTGTTTTCCATTACATTTCTACACAAATATTATTAATAAAAAATGTAACAACTATTAAAATAAAATTATACAAATAGTTTCTTACGAATACAATACTATCTATAGGCGTTTAAATAATATATACTTTTTGTTGACAAAATCATCAACGCATTGACAAACTCTTTATGAATTTATTACGTAACTTTTGTTTAATCTTGTCTTTGTCAGGCTAATTAATATGTAATTATTAGGGGTTAACTTTAATCCGTGTTTATATTAAAAGAACTCGCTTCACTCCAGACTCCTTGGGGCTTCACCCCAAACCACCAGTATTCGAAGAGTTTATTGTAGATCAAAATTTATACATTTCCACATATTATTTAATTTTTGACGCACTTATAGGTAATTTATAACCATAAAATTTGGCAGACATACTAGCACATTCAACTGCCATAAGTGTGCCACATTTGATGATTCTAACTGTCCTACAAATGTGTCAATTCACTTTAGTCTAATCCAAACAATTTTTTGTTAGAACGCTGATCTGAATTGTGGCGTATTGGGGGACATGTTAGGTGATGTCTTTAACAATATCCTAATCCTTTATTATTAACTAATTTATTCTACCCTGTTTTGTAAGGAGAGAAAACTTACCCTACAAAGGAGAGAAAAAAGAAAAGTGTTTTGGCACAGTATAGTCATTTGGTACAGTAGCATTTCACATTTCAAAGCAGACGTAAATAGACAAATAAATAAATAATACTTTACCCACCTAAATACAATTAGTGTTTCAGATCATTGCCAAAAGTAGAAGTGGTAAACAATATTTTATTTTATTTTAACTTCTATACTTTATCTAAGCCGAATAAGAAAATGATTTATGGAACAGAACAAATTAGAACGAAAGATTAAATAATTTGTGGAAAATGTAATCTTGCTCTAAGATCTAACCGATGGAGATAAGAAAAACTCACAAAAACAAATTTGTAGATCTTACCGAATCCAAAAAAAAAATTTAACCTTTTGGAATTTCTCCGTCGGTTACAGACTATAAGTTGTCCAAATTTCAAGTTTCTAGCTCATCTGGAAGTAGGTTATAATTTGTATAGATGATTGAATCACATTATATTGTAGTAATGATGTTTTTACAAAAACCTCCTTCGGTTTTACGTTGTTCTTATATTTATTTAATTAATGAAAACTGTTTCTCACATAGAACATTTTTGTTTTAAAACTCCAGATATACAGAAACAAAATTACTAAACAAACAAACAATTCCTACAATATGTATAGGAAACTGTAACCTTTCTTTAAAAAGTACGTTTGTTGTGTGAATGTTTCACGCTGTTTTTCACCATTTACGAGTTTTTCTTGCTGAGCATCAATCTACACTTCACTGTTATGGATTTTTGAAGCTTTGAAAAGGCTTCATAAAGCTGTCCGTTCGTAAGATGGACATCCACTATGTCAAGAAAATCTTACTAACTCCAACAAATCAAACTCCAAACAAAAGTAGAACGTTTTTGAAACTAACTGACAAACGACACTTTATATTTAGCTCATCGAGGGTTGCCGAAATGAAGTAGGGTTTATTAAACTTGCTAACGTTAATTGTCTTAGTGTTTTATTTGTGGTTTGGGGATTACTTCTTTCATATTGTTATTAATAAAAAGGCTCGTTGGATGTTGTAAATATCTTCTAGCTTGACGTAGGAAATTTCATTATCCCCATTACCCTCACAAATTCATCGAATCTCCTTTACATTCATAAAAATGTGACGTATTGTGCGATATATCAAGATAAAATAATTATAGGTCCACTGTTCTCTAATAGAACTGTGAATGCCGAGACGTATCAAGAAATTATTCAACAATTCATTGGTCTGCTTGAAGACGATGAAAGCTATTGTTGGTTGCACCAGCACGACGCACTTGTCATGCCATGAATATGCTGAATGCATTTTTAATGAATGAACAATTTCCAAAGGATTTTGGCCACAGAGATCTCCTGATCTGTCTAGTTTAGATTTCTTCATATGGGGAGTTATTTGAAAAATAAAGTATTCAAGTGTAATCCATACATTTTATTTAGAGCAGTTGAAAATAAATATCAACCATGTTATTGCAGAGATCAGTGAGAAGAGTTCCCAGAAACTTATTGAATTGAAGTGTGATGACAAGTGTATGGATGTTAATGGACATCACTTTATACATTTATTGTAACTTTTGATGATGAATAAAATAAAATAAAAATCTTCAGTGAAATCTGTTCTTTATTACATTTTATTACTCGAGCGTATTTTATGCTGACCACCTTGTATTAATTTATTATCAAGCGTCTTTACCTTTATATATTTTATGTTTATAGCTTGCTAAGCAATGGATAAAATAAAAATAAAACATTTACCTTCTACGTGAAATCTGATGGAAGTAGAAACGGTAAATCATTTATTGTTAAAATCCTGTTTTATTGCAGTTAACAATAAAATAGTTTAATAAAAAAGAACTAAACAAAACATAGTTCGAAGCTTTTTTAATCGGTAGAGATATGGTGTTTTGGAAAATATATGTATATCGGATGATCCAAAAATATGATTGCATATAATAAAATGGAATCATAATTGATTTATAAAATGTTTGGATAGAAGATTGCTACACATTTTGAGCATAATTTAATTAGAATGCTTACTTTATATTTAAATTAATTATTATTCATATAAATCCCAATATTGATTTTTTATCAACAGTATTCATTTTATATATAAAGTGAGAAAGTAAAACCTTACTTTATAATAAAGGAAGATCCCCACGATCCATCTAAATAAAACATCAACTTTATGATGGAAGAATTCGACCAAGTTAAAACTGTCACTTTTTCCACCTGTCTTACCACGGCGTGATGTCAAAACAAAATCCAGATAACGGTCATTGAGATAGAATTCCCACCTGACTGAGACATGCAAAGTGAGAGCGATGCATCAACGTGAACCAAGTGTTATCGCCCTTAGATAAGGACACGGGGCGGCCGTCGGGGGTTAGTCTCGTTGAAAAATGCTAATGCAATTCAAGGGTACATAAATTATTCAAACCATATTGTACGGTCCTTGATTTATGTAAGTTTAGGATTTAAAGACTTTAATGACGGAAAATTAAAAGGAAGAAATTTTAACTTCTTAAACAAGTATGAATTATGTATAAATAAATTTATTTACTTTATAATCTACAATCGTAATTTACATGGTCACATATTTGTAGTATGGAGTAAACAAAATTATTGTTATATTTTTCATGGAATTATCAAGTCTTTTAATCACAAGATAATGGCTTATAAATGCCGTTTGTATTTAGTTAAGTGTGCTATAACATTCCAATTTTATCAAAACTCATCTAATGATTTTAATTGTTTTATTATTATTTATAAAAAGAAAAAGCAATAATTTATAAAAAGAAAAATCCCTAATGATTCAAACAAATCCCGGTTCCAAAAATAACAAACATAACTTTCTCATTCAAAACATAAACCATGAACGCTATCTTTCAAACAATATTTTTATTTAAATGAAGCCTAAACTAGTATCACTTTTGCTGTTAACGCGTGCTCAAAGTAGAGGGTATTTTGAAGACGTAAATTGGCGGTTAAGATTCAGTTTTTATTTTCGCCAATTATTCTTTAACCGTAATATTAGTTTACTCGCCATTTTTGTCATATTTAACTAAAAATTAGAACAAAACAGGTAGAACATATTTTGAAATATTATTAGTTTTATAACGTACTCATGGCCGATTTTTTGTTTTCATATCGATAACTCACAAAGTTTTGGAGAATTGGCGACCAATACGTTTTGTTTAATTCTTTATAAGCTACACATGAGCAAAATTTGATCTAAATTGTTGAAGCAGATGTTGAGAGAATTGTATTTATTTCTTATGACATATACCCCCAAATTTTGAATCGAACAAATGAAAAACGTATCCAGGTAAGGTCAAAACATACTCACATACCAAATTTGATTAAAATCTATGCACCCGTTTTGAATTGTAGAGCATTGCAGATATGACAGATGAAAGCTGGACATAATTCCAAAAATTACTTTTTGGACCTCAAAAGGGATAGAACCGTATAAAATGCGACATCGATTTTTTCAACAATCTCAATACATTCTATACGCGAGCAAGTAAAAATCATTGACTCAGATTTAGATCAAAGTTGTGAATTGTAAAATTATGATCAAACTAAATCATCAAGTCGCATGGAAAAGAAAATTAGCGTTCGTGATTCTTTAAGAAAAACCTGAAGGAACACTAAGTCGCTGTGAATATACTGTTTGACAGTGTACTTTCAATCCAGATATGATGTTAAATTACCTGAAGTGTTGAAGAGATCACTACTGAAGTAACTCGCTGAAATCTGAAAGGGAGCTAATCTGAGAGTCCACGGCACTACTTGTAATTGTCTAGTCCTTAAATCCGAAAGGAACTCTGATGAAAGGATCTTTGATGTGTCGAAGACTCAAGTAAATGAGTGGAGATCATCAGAAGAGGTGATTATTAGGATGGGGTGATAACTAAGTGACACTGTCGTTGTACATTCATCAGAAACCAAACCTATGGAATTCAGCTTCAGATTTAAGTTTGGAAATATTCCAGTTGAAAACATAAAATATCTTTTAATGACCGAGCAGGACTTACAGCTGGACATGGGGTTGTTAAATGGATACTATCTATAGAATAATAGGGCAGAATAAGACGACAGTGGTTCTGCTCCTACGAGACGAACACTGTATAATACCTTGTGTGCAGTATGAGGTGTTGCAGGACGGAGTTGCAGCGTATTTGGTTGGATCTCTGGGTCGCAGTAAAGTAAATCTACCCATCGCTTTCCGATCCTAATGGGGGAACAAGTTGATTGTGGTTCTGCTCCTACGAGACGAACACTGCATAATACCTTGTGTGCAGTATGAGGTGTTGCAGGACGGAGTTGCAGCGTATTTGGTTGGATCTCTGGGTCGCAGTAAAGTAAATCTACCCATCGCTTTCCGATCCTAATGGGGGAACAAGTTGATTGTGGTTCTGCTCCTACGAGACGAACACTGCATAATACCTTGTGTGCAGTATGAGGTGTTGCAGGACGGAGTTGCAGCGTATTTGGTTGGATCTCTAGGTCGCAGTAAAGTAAATCTACCCATCGCTTTCCGATCCTAATGGGGGGGGGGACAAGTTGATTGTGGTTCTGCTCCTACGAGACGAACACTGCATAATACCTTGTGTGCAGTATGAGGTGTTGCAGGACGGAGTTGCAGCGTATTTGGTTGGATCTCTAGGTCGCAGTAAAGTAAATCTACCCATCGCTTTCCGATCCTAATGGGGGGGGGGAACAAGTTGATTGTGGTTCTGCTCCTACGAGACGAACACTGCATAATACCTTGTGTGCAGTATGAGGTGTTGCAGGACGGAGTTGCAGCGTATTTGGTTGGATCTCTGGGTCGCAGTAAAGTAAATCTACCCATCGCTTTCCGATCCTAATGGGGGAACAAGTTGAGCGCCATCGTGGTACTTTACCCCGTCGTATAATGTAAGACGAGCAGATCCTCTAAACGTAATGCCGAAAAGTTAGTTTTTTGGATCTTGTAGGAAATATTAAATTATTTTGATAGATCAAGGTGTCTTACCCAGCAGGGTGAGTTTGTTTAAGACAGTTGATACACAGTTTTTCTGACCCTCGTAATTGTGAATATGTTATAAAGTCTCCACTCGCTTGGCTTGTGTTAAAATTCCGGATATGGTGGATTTCAAACTCGTACATATGTGAAGGTGCCTCAACTCGTGTCTGTGACTTGGTAAAGTTGTGTGTCGGTAATAATTGTTTCACGAGTTTTCTAAACTTTGTAATTGTGTCTCATTACTTTCTTGACATCGGATAGGTCCTACCAGGTCTCGTATGTGTTAAAACATCTCTACTCACTACACTTTTGTAAGTGTATTGGATCTGATGGATCCCGTAACTAGACGAATATTACTATGGGAAATCAGGTTTCTAAAATACATTTTTGACAATAAATTCGCTATTTGTCATCGTAGAGAGGGGTTGGTATTATTACATGGATAATTAAATTATCAAAATTCTAATTTACTGTGTATAAGGTGAATAACACAACATAGCAACACACTATAGACCTCTATACTAAATAACATGTTCCTGTCTTAATTATTGTGGCTGCTATCGAGCTTACGTACAGACCATAACGACGACGGAAGGACGTCAAGTCAGAAATCACTTTTCTTTTGGGACCACGAAACGTGAAGATCAGTCATAAAATGGAGGTGGATATATATATTTTTTGCGATTACCAAAACTCTCTCGGATTGAGACTTCTTCTTATGGGCCTACTTAAAGATTAGAGTTTACCAGGAAAAACCAAGACAATCGAGACCATAGGCAGAATAATTCCATAAGAGGTGGTGTAAATCCCTCAGCAAATGCTGCGAGATACTATGCTGAATTTTCAGTGGCGCCTTGATGAATGCTCGGATTAAAATAGAAATCATTGAAGGTATATCGAATAACAATTTCGTTTTGTTAAATAAGTGATAAGGTTACAGGCAGCTGCATAGATCAGTTTCGTGTTGCTACTGCGTTCCTTTAACCCTCAACTCCTGTCTAAACATGTTCTGGGTAAATAGAATTTAAAATAATAATTTTTTGCTACACAGCGAACAGGTTAGGTTAGATTAGATTCCATTAATTTCAGCATAAAAATGAATCTAAATATAGTATTGTTGGAAAAAAATGACATTGCAGTTGATTTATCGTAGAAATATTTTACAACAAAAAGATAAGATTTTGTAATAAGGCTACGGTATTTAGAAAACACTGGTTTTTGTAATTATCCTGCAGATACATTTGAATATTGTAATTATTTCTGTCAACCATTTTTTTTAAGATGCGCCTCTTGATAAAATGGAAACAAGGATGCTGTAGCTAATTATAATTCAGAAGAACCCGGATCAGGGAGAGAACAGATTGATTAGGGTGACAAAGAGTAAGCTCCTAGTACGCAAGCGCGTCTCTGCGTCCTCCTATTGGACCATCAATATCAGCCTGCATCGACTTTTTATTCATCTCCAACTCCCCCAGGAAATGAGAAAGTGGGGTGGAAAGGAAGTCGCCATTTCGAAACCTAGCACACGCGACCCCAATAAAATAAAAGCGAAGAGGGTTGAAGGAAATAATTACAAGTTCAGTAGCACTTTGTCCTTGGGGATAAGGTTTAAGGAGAAGGACCTATTCATTATCCAGGACGAAATTATTTCTACGAAACATTTAAATGTACGATAAAGGCAATGAGACGGATGTAAAGAACTTTGAAATCGGGAAAACAATAATAGTATTCAAAAGAAAATCACCGTTGAGTCACCAGACAACAGTAAGGGATGGGGTGGCCGAAGTGGGGTAGAAATGGAAGGAGAACAATCAATACCTTACGAAATTGAGTGTCCAGCTAGAAACAGGTGTTTTGGCTGATATGGAAGTGAAGCAATACATTTTCATCTTTAAAACTACCTATACGTTTGTTGTAAAGTACTTTTTTTACTTTTTATATTCGATTATAAAATTAAACTACTTTTATATATTCAATCCAGTATCCCAGCTCCCCCCCCACAGAAGATGTAAACCTACATTTTATGTTCCACATTTTAGGGGGTATTGGTTCTCCAAAAAATTCAAATTATACAATCTTTACTCCCTCGAACTAAAACTAAGTTACTAATTGCTAAATTTGAAACAATAAAATCCTTTAAAATTAGATACATTTCAACAACGTTTGACAATATTTTGATTTGTCCTGGCCTCGGTAGTGTTTCTCCTCCAGTCGTCAAGATTGTGTGATACTGTCCTCCAGTTCCATAAGTATCTTCTTGCTGTAGGTATCTATCTCTTTGAATTAACCATTGGTCGCCTGCTTTTGACGCGTCCGAACATTACCATTTTGGGTATTCGCCATCATCCCATATTATTATGAGACTTGCTTATTGTAGCTTAAGAATTTTAATTAGTGTAGGGACAGCCACCTGGGTCGTTAAAGATCCCATACAAGTCTTTGCATTTTATGCTACACCATCTTCATACCAAACAGGTCTGAGGATTCATTTAAAAATTACCTTCTCAAAGTCATCAATGAGATTCTCTACTGTTTCCGTTAGTGTCCCTTTTTCATTCCCATACTAGAGAGTTTTTTTGTTCCATATAAGCGCATTTTTGTTTTCCGGTTGGCATCTCTAGATTTCATCGTTATTATGAGAGTGAAATAAAAGATACTAACAAAAGTAAAACCGTCGCCTGATTTCGTGCAGTTCGTTACCGTCTGTAGAGGGGTGGACCCTAGGTAAATAAAGTTTTTATACTCTCCAGTTTTTGCTCATCAATGAAGTTATTTTTCGGTAAATATAAATTTGAAAATTTGGTTTTATTCCCCAAGAGTTTTGGTTGTGTAAAAAATCGTGGTTAAATTTGACCAATATATACGGTTCAATTGTTGTTTTTCAATCAAAAGTTATGAAAACATTTCTATAGTTTTCTATTAGGATTATTAACCTAAAGGAAGAAAAACAGTTCTTTAAAATGTTTTGTTATTTTAATCCATAATTATAAAACAGCGGAGAAATTTATTAATCATATGTAAAATTTATTAATAATCTCTAAAATACGTGTCAATTATCTTTAAAATTTGTGAAATATCTCTGAAATTTGTCAATCAACTCTAAAATTAGTTAATCATCTATAAAATTTGTAATTTATGTCTAAAATTTAAAAATCATCTCTAAAATTTTTAACCTCTTAAATTTGCGATAAAAGTCAAAAATTTGTCAATCATCCCTAAAATTTGTCGATCATCTTTAAAATGTGTGAATTATCTTTAAAATGTTTTAATCATCTCTAAAATTAGTGATTTATCTTTAAAATTTATGAATCACATAAAAAAATTGCCAACTATCTCTAAAATTTGTCAATCATCTCTAAAATTTGTCGATCATCTCTAAAATGTGTGAATTATCTCTAAAATGTTTTAATCATCTCTAAAATTAGTGAGTTATCTTTAAAATTTATGAATCACATAAAAAAATTGCCAACTATCTCTAAAATTTGTCAATCATCTCTAAAATTTGTTCATAATTTCTAAAATTTGGTAATCATTCTAAAATATGTCAATTATCTCTAAATTTTGTGATATATCTCTAAAATTTGTGAATCGTCTCTCAATTTTGTGATTCACCTGTAAAATTTGTGAAAGCAATGGTTTGGCAGTGAACAACAGACTTCACTCTGGATGTTTTAATAAGTCATTCTTATAAAACCAATGTCGCTACAGTCCAGCTCCCAGTACATGACATCACAACTATACCACAAGCAGGGAGAAATAATAAATAGTTTGCTCCTTACATTGTATCATAGACCATTCATAGTAAATATTATACTGTACTCATTGATGAATATAAAACTTGGAATGCTGACTGCCTTCCAGGTTTGATTTAGAAAAATCAAGGTAAACCTGTTGAATCCTATTGGTTAGAAAATCCATAGTTTCATTTACTAACGATAACTTAATGTTAAGGATTCCATACAACTGCCGTTGATCTGTTTAACGATTCACTCTAGTGTATCCATTATGAGGAAGCTCAGTGTGATAAGGCCCGCAGTTCAGTTTAAACCCGGGTGTGAACTTTAGACGACATAAACACGACTAAAATGATGCCTTAGATCTCTGCATATATTATAGAGATTATTGAGTTAAAGCTGGAGTTCCTTCTGTCCCAGTGATTGGTCTGTTCTCTACAGTTCTGATATTGATATAAAACAATCATTTGTTTTGTATTTATCTCACACAAGTACAGAAATTAAAAACATAATAATAAGATAAGAGATTTTTGTGGAGAATCAACTGAATACGATCGCATTTATTATAGAACAGAATATTATTTGAACAATAAATACATCTGTGTAAATCACAAATGTGAAAGAAAACTGTACAAAACAACAACAAACAAGTCCCTAAAGGTTAAACAACAACAACATATAAATACTTAGATATAACGGGGTTGTGGCGCCTCAGATTGACCTGTTTAAAATAAGGGATGTAGGTTCTAGCACTAACATTTTATGGCTGGCCACTATAGGGTTTTCAAAGGTAAATTAAAACATTAAATGGCTTTGGTTTCGTTATTTGTTGTACAATCCCAGAGAAAAACTGTTGTATATGCAGATATACGTAATTATTGAGATTTATTAAAAAATCAGCTGTTATTTTCACTGCTATTTATTTGTTGTCATAGCAACGAGTTTTCTCATTGTTGATTAACTTCAAACACTGGAATCTAGTAGGTGGTTAACTTTAGAGTTTACGTACAATTAATTAATTGATTTTTTAAATTCCATCATGACTTTACCTTTAAAAACACGTAAAGCAATGATTCAGTGTTATTATGAATGTGAACGAAGTTTGTGAACAGCCGGGTTAAGAAAGTTTCGTACTCGCAACGGTTTGTGGCACGGACCGTGCGGTGTAGTCGCGTATAAAAAGCTTGTTACTAAGTTTGAAACCACCGGGTCCGTTGGAGACATCGAGAGGTCAGGACACCCTTCAACTGTAAGAGATGCAATCGTAAGAACTGAACTGTTTTCTTTTTTGTAATATATTGTTTAATCGGGTTGGGTAACTATCATGATAGCCCCATCAACATATTTTTTCTTCATGATATTCTCAATATAAATTTATAAAATAATTTTAGTAAGTGTTACCTATTATCGAAAAAAAAATTGTTCACATTCAATACATTCAGAAATTCTCTGTAAATCCATCAACCTACCCCTGGCTTCATGTGAACGTCGCATAAGATTGAAAAACTTTGAAATCAACAAGATAAACTCATTGTTTATACTATGGAATAGATGACAAATAGAATAAGGAGTGTTTTTATTGAGTATTAATATTTCAATGTTGGCTGACATGAGAGGTTCGCGTGCTGAGGCGATCACAAGTAGCACCAATAAAAATCAGCTTTAACTCTGAGTTTATAGGATCGCATGCTCGGTTGTATTTGTGCCGATAACTCTGATCAGTCTCCTATCATGTTATAATATATATTATCTTGATTAAACGATAGTTTTGCACACACGCTAACTGTCTATAAAACAATCAAAAATCCAAATATTATAACTGATTATGTTGATGAAAAAGTAAAAGAGAATCTGGACTTTGTTATAGTAGAAATAATTGGAAAACAGTCGCTAGTTGCTGTTGCAGAACATGACTTTTAGTGTAATTCAAATAAAAGGTAAAAACACTGTGATAATATATTACAAGACTTTACAAAAAAATTCTTCCATACATTCTTAAAAATGTGTCTATACTACGTATAGGTGAGTAATTAAAAAAAAAGAAACGATTCAAAAACCGTCCCATTGAACCATCCCCAAAATGAAACAAAATTACCCTTCACAAAAAATGTCAATTCGTTTGTTTTCGTTCAAATTGTAAAATGAACCATGTCTTTGAAAACAATATTCATATATTTAAATAGGCTCTAAACATAGTTCACTTGTACCATATAAGTGTTCTCATCATAAAACTTACTTCATTAAAATCGAGCTTTTAATGAACCAGGGGAAAAGTTTCATTTTTTGCCAATTATATCATAGCAGTCATGTTTTTGCTTCCGATTTTAGACACTTGTTTGGGTCCTAATATTCACACTTCACTAAATTTTGAACAAAATCAGTTAAGTCGATTTTTAAAATTACGATTTTGTGGGTTTTTTTACCGTTAACTAAGGGATCGCCATTTTTCGATAGATAGCAACCATTACATTTTATTTGAATCCTTAAATAGTTTAGACCCAATTTTGGGAAATCGTGTTTTTGTGTTTGGTTTTGGTATTTCCAAATTTTGAATTTCAAACTAATTAAAAAAATCCAAAACATATCCAAATACATAGGTCACTGCACAGACGACAGACTGTATTTTGATGATTTAAAATACTTTCTTTGGACTCAGGAAACCTCAAAATGGATATATTAACAAAAATATCGACTTCGATTTTTCGACTCACTCCATAACTTTCTCTATAGTAAGGTACGTATATGTGGAAAAGATAACATGTAATTTACTTTATTACTGATTTTTTGTGGGGTATTTTATTTGAGAGGGGAGGGAGGGGTAAATAGGTATAAAAGTACGCCCTTTTCCAAAATTAAAAAATTATTTTTTATATAAATAAATACTGGAACTTTCAAAAGTAAGTTAAAACTTTAAATTGTTGTGGTTTGGTTATTTGTTATCCAATCCCCGAGAAAAAAAATCTTTATTTTATGCAGATATAATTGGGATTTATTAAAACATCAGCTGCTATTTTAATTGTTATGCATTTGTTACCATAGCAACGAGTTTTTTCATTGCTGAGTTTAAACAATTGAATTTAAAACACAGTAATCTAGTATGTGGTAAATTTTTAGTAGTTTACGATTAATTAATTGATGTTTTATGACTTTACCTTTACAAACACCTATCGCAAGGGTTCATTGTTAGTATGAATATGGAGTTTATCAGTCGGATTAAGAAAGTTGCATACTAACAACGGCTTGAGGGATGGATCGTGTGGTATAGTCGCGTATAAAAAGCTTGTTAGTAAGTTTGATACCATCGGGATCCGTTGGAGACATCAAGAGACCAGGATGAAATTTGTGTTGCGGAAGTTTTGAATGAAAAAGCGTTTTGTCAAATAACACCAAATATGTTAAGAAATGTCGCGCATAGAATAGAGGAAAAAATACTGCTTCTTCAGGAAGAGAATGGCAGCCACTTCCAACACCTGTCTTAATAACCTTAAGTGTGAATTTGGCTTCATTTCAAGTTTAAAACAAATTAAATCCTGTTTAATTCCAAAGGGGTTTTTATTACAATAAATAAACTGTAGTCAATTCAAATTTAATTTGCCCAGTATTTACTTGTAAGTACTTTGCTTTGCTTATGACATCATTTATCTCAAATATTAAACTCTGTTTGATTCTAATAGAAAATTTAAATGACACTGTAAAAAGTTCATTTTATGTTTTTGCAAATTATTCCTGAACATTTACCTAAAATTGTACACACTTGTTCTGTATAATGTGAACAAAATTCATTGATCCGATTTTGAGAAATCATATGTTTACTGATAATTGTTGTTTTGCTCTGATAACTCAAAAACAGGTATTTTGGGGAGATGGTAGGTCTAATCAGTACGTTTTGTTTAAGGCCTTAAGGCTACACAATAACCATATTTTCATAAAATTGGAACTTAAGTTTTAGTCTCACATTGGATACACTCAAATTTTAAATTATCGAGAAAATAAAATCGGTTCACTTATTAGGGCTGTAGAATATCGGACGACTACAATGGCTACTAGGATAAAGTTGGCGTTTGTACTTGTTATCATGATCCAGATTTATAACTTGATAATGGGAGTTGATTTATAATCTCGAAACGTCGCCTTTTTGTTTATATATACTAAAATGATGCTAGATGTTCGCTTAAGCGATATAACTAAGCGAACTACAGGTAGGCAAACAGATAATCCAAAAATCAATTTAGATAACTTCACGGATAACTTTAGATCGATTTTTAACCCATCAAATACCGTATATGACATTAATTAGAAGAGACTTCTTAATATATATTTTCACGAAAGGTAATGAAAATTGAAACGTTGAACAACCGTTTCAGCTGATTGTCATCTGCGCTCGTTGCTCCTATGAGAAAACATGATAACAATATGGAACACATATATTATATGCCAATTTATAAAAAATCAAGTTAGAAATTGCAATATAAACTTTAGACTAATAAACCTAAACAGTTTAAAAATAAATTACTCTTTAGTGAGTACTGTAATGTCTTTTCAATTCTTCTACTCACATTTGGGTGTATAAATCGCTAATGGGACATAATGTGGACTATAACTAATGAGGTTGAAGACAGCAGTGTAAATGACAACAGTGTCGTCTCCTTAAAGGACAAGGACAGTGATAGTTTGAAATTGGTTGTTGTATGGTATCATTTTTCTTTAAATTTTGCGTAGAATAAAAACAATCATTTTAACTTGTACGGTAAAAAAAAATACGTTTTGCAATAAAGTGAGTCCAGTTGGTAAATCATGCAGGTGTCGAGGGGTCAGATGTTCCTTGTGTTTGAATGGAAGATGGGTGTGTGTTAAGAATGTCGCGCACACAGGCGCGCGGAACCGCGCCGCGCCGCCTTCAAAAAATTCCACCTGAACTCGTTACACGTAGTCTAATGTAAGCCTCGCCACGCCGGGTCGCCTCCAGTCGCCTCGGAATAATTCCGGCAGAGAACTCTGGGGAGCCTCCGCGCGCCTGAGTGTGCGATAGTAAACGGAGTATTGTAGGGGTGGAAATCAGGTTCGGGGCTTTCCGTGACCGTTCGGTCACCTTCGTTCTTTACTAACACAGACACAGTGGCTGTTATGTTGTGAGATACACTACATCCGGAAGTACTAAAAAAACTTGCGCTGATCCTTCAACAAATCAGGAAACAAATGATGGAAATCTCCGTATGTATCTCTTTTTACATTGATTGAATGAACCTACATCTGTCTTTGGCGTTTCTCTTCCTCTTCAGATTCGAGCAAACAAAATAAAAACAAATCTTCTTCTTATGAACTACGAGACACGCTGCACTACCACTCTCGTCTTTGGCGATCAACAACTTATAGTGCGTTAAATCGGTGGGTGTCGGCAGGTGCAATGGCGTCAGACGGCGCTACAATGTGCGTACCCCCCCCCCCCAACGGAACTAGCAGAACTTTCCACAGTGCGGCGCGGTTCCACGCACCTGTATGTGTGCCATCCTTTAGTGTGACGACCCTTCCGCCAGCCAGGTAGCTGTTTTCGTTCGTTTTACAAAAAGTACAGTAACTAGACACAAAATAAATGTAAAACTTAAAAAATATAAAATGTTGTTTCATGTAACATTTTAATTTACAGTTTTTGAAGTTGCTGATTACAAAATCAAAAATTAAAATGTCGGAAGAAAATATTTAAATATTTTTAATTTTCTTATTAGTATTGATATAATTATAAAGAAATAAGACGGATAAATACACTGTAGCGTTTCATCATTTATTTTTGAAAATATTACTTTTTTCTTCGTATTCGCCTATTATATGTTACTGATATGGCGTAACAACCCGTAATTCCCGTCGCCGTTGTTCTAGCCTTCTCAACCAGAGTTCGCTACCTACTGTAGGTCTTAGGAAGCTGGGTCAACTGCGTAAATCGTTTAAACCTTCTCGTGGACTAAGCGTTCTCGAAGCTTGAAAATAAATAATCAATTAAACAATTTTTTTGTAAATGCTCTTATAATTTAAACAGCTTTTTTTTCTATCCAAAAAAGGGACATACTATTGGAGAAAAAAGAAAAAAAGGAATGCACGAAAAAAACGGTAGTTGATAACGCACTGGACATGTAAGAATATCTGTGCATTGTATGGAGACCAATTATTTTATTTACGTACGCTAGAGGATGACATAAAACCTCAACTGGAAGTTCTAAATGACTGTGGCATTAATTGTAAAATAATTACTGTAATCATATCTACTTCCATAACTTAATTACGTAATGGGATAATTAAATTTATTACGACTGTCCTTTGTGACAGTAAACAAATACGTGTAAACCAAAAATACTTTTGAATTTACCATTTTGGTTGGGAAACGTGTCCCATCGATAATTTTTTTCCCTAGCTTTGGAGGATGAAGGTTCGGTTGCCGGGTTAGACTTCAGTCAGAATTAATTTCCAAACCTTCATGTCATAAGGGGAAAAAGTGGTTCTTGTTGTTAAAAAAAAACCCTCTCAGTTATCTTCGTCTTTAAAAAAGAAGAAGAATGAAAGTAAAGAGCATCGTTAGTCCTCGAATACTCTAAGCGTCAGGATCGGAAAGGAACAAGAATTGGTCAAGAGAGAACTGATATGAAATTTAAAAGAGAGGGATCTAACTCAAGACTACATGAAAAAAGGTGTAGATCCAGCTAGAGTCCGCGGGTACGCCACAACCACACGTACTATAAGTGAGCCCCTGAGGGTATAAAACGTAAAGATGTGACAAAAACAAAGAGAATATTAAATTTTTGCGATTATCAAACTTGCCCAAGTACATAATACAACATGATGTAATACTTCAAGCAAGATTTGATAGGAAAGATGAAGGAAAGGGGTCTCTAACTCAAGACTACCAAGTATGGGCAAAGTCGCACTCACTATAAGTAAAATCCTGAGGGAAGGGAAAAAAAAGAAGAAAATAAAATATAGGATTTTTGGATTAGGAAAGAGGGGTGTTACCCCAGAGTATAGAAAAACGAAATAGAGTCATTATATGTGTTATATTTGGTTATACAACATTATCTTGTCTGGTAATTACTTGTCATGAATCCTACTAGCTTCTAGCTCCTTACTCTACTCCAGGTCACTGCCATTCGCTCACCATTTTCGATGCATAATTTCTATAACGAAATTCCTTCACACTACTTCCTTGATTTTCCATATTAGTAGATAACATTTAAAATTTATAAAAGAAATTAACTTAAACAATTAATTATAATAGTTTTGTTTCGTTTGTAGCTTAAGATTTTCTTCTGTTTTATGTGTATTGATATAAGTGGTTGTACTCATTACTATCAAAATAATGAACAAAAATGTGACACTAATTTTCAGAATTGTTCACTCGTATAAATATCCTTATCATCCATTATACTTCTGTTTTTCATTTTAGTATTTATTCCGAAATATTATTGTGTATTAATTATTATTGTTATTTACAGATAGACTTCATGGGATTGCAATGAAACTTTCTAGCTACTGATATAAGGTAAAACAATTGTCAAAATAATAAATTATTGATTAATATAATATTTAGTATTTTAGAGTCTTTATGGATTACATCGTCTTTCACTAAATTTTTAAGAAAAGGAGAAGGAACAACAACCTCAAATAACGTAATGAGATATATTTGCGTTCTCAATTATTGCATTCCGTTCGACCATTAGTACTGAATATACAGAAAAAATAAGCCCTTACTCTGAAACTTAGGTTCGGGGGTGAAAGTGTTTCGATTGTGATTTCTAGATTACCAGTTAGGCGCTTTGAAAAATACATTGTTTCTTTTTTAAGTGTAAAAGTCGACCAAAATTTGTCGTGGTTAATTTAGGTAATTTTGAGTCTGGTGGAATGAGGGTCAGAGGTGGGAAAGGGCAGGACTGGTCTTGAGGAGGTGGAAAAAAGTTATTAGTAATAAGAGGGGAGGCATGGGGGAGCATGGAATTTTCAAAATAATTTAACAAAGGATTGCTGTAGAACTGCGCCCATTCGTTTGAAGGACATGAAATGCCTATGGATTATTAGTGTACCATAGATTTCGTGGTCGACATGTAGTTAATTCGGACATAGTTTTATTGAAACTTTTTCTTAGTTTAGAAACCACCTCCTGAAATTTGGAAACAAAATTTTGCAACACTCTGTATAGTGCAAAAATATTGCAAAAACTCACACTCACCCATTTCCAAAAGCAAATAAACCAAAACTAATCGTCACCAAAAATGTCAGTTCATTTGTAGTCAATCAAAAAATAAAAATTAACCAAGGACGAAGTCTTTTAAAAAGATATTTATGTAAGGATTTAACCCGGCTTCGTTTGTGACATAAACATGTTCTCAGCAGCAATTGCATTTTATTAAAATCAAGCTTTTAATGACGGGGGTCAAGGAGCGTGTTACCCCTCAAGTAAATTTAACTTGCTATTTCGCACACACGGTTTCATTTGTGGATGTTTAAATTTTATTAAATTTTGAACGAAT
This sequence comes from Aphrophora alni, assembly GCA_963513935.1. Taxonomy (NCBI): domain Eukaryota; kingdom Metazoa; phylum Arthropoda; class Insecta; order Hemiptera; family Aphrophoridae; genus Aphrophora; species Aphrophora alni. The sequence goes on along the minus strand of OY740769.1, from coordinate 95,722,669 downwards.
TCGGTAGAATTTACGTATAACAACCCCAAGGCCGGTTTTTTTTTACCGATAACTCACGACCAATATTTTTGGAGAGATGGTGACCAACACATTTTGTTTGGGTATTTAGAGGCTACATTTGAGCAAAATGTGGTCAAAATTATTAAAGTAGATTTTTATAAAATGTAAAATTGACTTTTTTTTCTATTGTCAGCTCACCTAGATTTTAGGTTATCAAACAATTGAAAATATCCTAAAAGTATGCCCACATAACAAATTTGATTAAAATCCATCAACACATTTCGGCTGTATAACACAGACGACGTCATCATATTTAAAAAAAACCACTTTTTTTGGAGTCAAACGACTTCAAAACGTAAACAACTTGGAATTAATTTTTAACCCATCACGTGAGGTACCGTACTTTCTGTATACCATGTACTTGTGACATATATAACGGAATAAAAATGAAGACAAATAACTCTAATGCATTGGATCAGTTTGCATTTCATGTCGACGTTTCACAACTTCTATGATTCTGTTGAGGAATATAAAGTTTTAAATTATACCCCGTGTGAGTCTCTATAAACAATTTTACATTTAATCTGTAAGTTAACAAAATTGAAGGTAAATTTCTTGATAAAGACAAGGTTAGCGCCACTGTAGGTAATTTATGTTAGGCCTACTTTGTCGAGCACTATTGATCCCAACGTTAGGCGCATGCGCAAAATGAGTTTAGCAAAGTATCAGGTATAAATAAATTTATTACATAGAGAATCTCATTGAGATTTAGATGAAACTCAAAACTGCATGTCACAAACATTGCACAAACTTTCTCTCATCCATTCCTGTAACAAAATAATAACCAACCAAAACCATTCTTGATCGTATAAAATCTTCACACGACAGACACGAAAGATATAAAACTGTTTGTGTTCTGAAAGAAACTAATCTATACAAAAATCATCAAACCTTTGAATTTTTAAAAATAATGACACTGTTTGTAGCAATCCACTTTTTTTTTATTATACAATGTGATTGATAATATTAAAAAAAAAAAAAAAAAAAAAGACAAATTGACAACTCCCCTGAAGCTTTTATGCCGTCTTATTAGGGGGTTTTAAATTTTGATACCATCAGCCATTTTTCCAATATGACAGCCAACTTTCATATTACAAATTTTGGAATGTCTGTGGAATGTACACCAGCGGGTGAACAGATTTTAATAAAATTTGATATGTGGGCATATTTTAACCATATGGTGGGTAGCTGTTAAAGAAAATTCAAAATTACGATTTCCTCCAAATCTGTTCTAACAAGTACGCCCTAAGAAATCATTCTTTAAGATAATTATTACAGATTGTTTAGGACTGTTTTATCCTGGCGTACTTTTTGATACATCCAGCTGTTTATGAGCTACAGAGGCTCAAAACAAGATTTTAAGCGTTTTCAGAGGTTCATTTTCTGTATTTGAAACGGTTGAACTGAGATTAAAATTGGAACGTAGAGTATATAAAACTTCTAAAAATTTAAAAATAACCAATAGCACGGTCTAATTAAATATCATGTTAAAAAATGGACTATATGATTTAAAAATCGTAAATTTTCAAGAAGTTTTACAAATTTAAATCGATTTATGCTTTTAGGCTCTCTTGAACACTACATTTGTAAAAATCTTCTTCTTTTTTTTTTTTTACTTGTAAACATGAAAAGATATACAAAATGAAAAATCCCAGGTAGGTTAAATTTTTTTAAACTGGAAATAAAGCTAAAATTTTAGAAATGTGTTTTGGTGTAAAAATACTATTTTTCGGACCACCGCAAAATGGGGGTTTTTGGAAGGCAATTCTAAATTTTAGGCCAGTCGAGTAATTTAAAGTTCTTTTTCAATAGAAAATCAACTGGAGCTCGCTATATTACTCCAATCCAAAATGGCGGCTAGTAAAATTTTAAAAAAATTCCAATTTACCTCAGAATCTACTCTAAGGGAAACAATGAGTTTTCTAATTAAAGGAGACATCAAATAAAATATATTTGCAAAAACCCATCGATATTTTTTTTGAGGCATCGCATAAGTTTCTCTATACAATGTATGTATGATAAAGTGATATATAATGTTTTATTCATTATTTCAGGTGTTTATTGTATACCCTGTCACAGCGGGTGATCACCTTTGCGTGCATACTATCTGTATAGGCGACATTTTAACGTTATTTTATCTACACAAAATATTGTTTTATTTTTAAGTGATGATGATCGAGACGTTTTCTTACTTTAAACAACTAGAAACACAATATAAGTGCTTAGAATAAATTTAATACTTATATTTTGGTAGTTTAGCTTATATGCTTATTTGATAAATAGAGTATAAAAATTGATAAACACTTGAAACAAATTTAGATAAAAATAACTTTGGAAATCAATACAACCTAACCATACTTAATGTGAAGGAAAAATTTATTTATTTGCTATCGCCATTCCCACTATTCTTATTTATAAATAAATTTAAATAATAGAAAAACTAAACACTAGTAAGGAACTACTAATGAAAATTCGGCAAAGGAGTATATGTTAATTTTATTGTTTTAAACACATCTATATACAGGGTGTTCCACAAAGAAACGGAGAATCTTTCAGGACATATTGTACCAGTGAAATAGTAAAACGTTCCTACAAAAATTTGCTTTAAAATGGTTAGTTGTTTTTCTAGCTGCCATTTTGTGTTTTGAGTAAAAAAATCATATCTTTTGAATTACAAATCATACGGATTTAAAATTTTGCACGCTACTTAAAGCTATAAAGACTTGTAGAAAGTAAAACTGACATAAGGTGAGGATCATTATTATAAGTTCATTTTAAAAATCATTGAATTATATTAGACAATAGTAAATTTTAAAAGTGCAAGTATTAAAGTGAATTCCCATTTGTTCTACAGTCTATTATCGTATCTACAGCTGAGTCAACGTTTTCTGTCTCTCTTCTACAATGTAAAATATATAGTTTTGTATAGTCCAATGAGTTCAGTTCAAGCAAATTGGTTCAGTTAGTATCAACATTTAAGTAGGCCTAACCATCACAGTGTCTATAATTTACACCAATAATAATGTTTGAAAACGTAAAATTTGGGAGACATAATTCAACAATTTTTGAGTAATAGTTTTGTCAGTTAGTGCATAAATGAAAATAAAGTAAATCACATTTAACGTGTGCACTCTTTTTAATGGACCATTTTATCACGATGAATGCAACAATTATCTGGAGATTTTTTAATTAAAATATCAAAAAAACTGTGGAAAAAAAGTCATTCGAACGAATTTGTTTGTTAATAAGCTTATACCAGAAAATTATAAAAAATAATTCAATCAAAATTGAACGAAGAAGAAGGTTAAGTTAAGAATTGAGACTTACAGAACGTCACCACTTAAAGAATCTCTCAAAACGTATAAGTGTAACAATCGAAATATACATTGTGTATACCTTAATTAAGTGTATATCCTAATTCCCAAATTTGGGCAAGGTATGGGGGCAAAGGTTGATCGAAACTGAAGAAATTATAAATTAAATTACTACTGTATAGAATACCTGCGTAATAAATTAAAACCTAATAGTAAGAAGAGACAGCTTTTGAAGAATCAACTCAAAAAAAAAAAAAAAAAAAAAAAAAAAACGCTTTCGACTTTAGACATTGCAATCCCGAGAAAAACAAGTTGGGTCTCATGTCGTCTTGGGTTAGATCGATCTTTCAATCTCTCTTGTTATTTTCCGATCTTGACGCTATTTCTAAAATAGTTTATAATAACTAACTAAGTTCGCTCTACAAAGTTGTAAAAAGCACACTTTTATAAATATAACTTATAAATTGTAAAATATAAACGACCGTTACCTAACCTAACCTATATATTCGTTGTGATCATGTGAATTTGACAATACTATTGAAATGGTGACGACATCACACATATTTTGTTAAAAAGTAATAAAGTTTTGGTCCTACGTGACCTGTTGCAGAATGTGGCTGATTCTCCTCCTCCTCCTCCCAACAAAAACCTCCGTAGCCTTTCATATCCTTCTACTGTAAAACATTGATAATAAAGACTAGTACAGAAAGAAGACAGCAGAGGTAAAGTGGTAAAACGAAACCAATAAGAAGGAAAATAGAAATATCAGGGGAAGAACAAGACAGAGGAACAAGAGGATGAGGTTATACTGACGTCAGAGTAAATTTAATTGTGTAATGTAGTCTACAGAAGGCGAAATAAAAAAAAATCGTTTAAAGAATACATTTCCCCAACCAAAAACTCCGAATCCCCGCATGTTTCTTAAATATTAATTCGAAACTGTAAAATCTTTGACATTCTATAGTGTTGAGAATATTACTCAGTCAGTTATAATTAATCGGATGACTAGAGAACTATATATTCTCTTCTTTCATTTTTGTATAAGGCGGTGATGGCCGAGAGATTTTAAACAAAAAGAAAACAACAGTTTAAAATCAATTCAAACACATTCTGAGTGTCATATTTCACACCTTTAAGGCTGGGTCTTACCGTGGGGGCTGTTACATTTCACTCCTAATGGAAAACGCACTAATAATAAATGCATAATGTATAACTGTATAATATGACTGAGAGATAATAAATTACTTATGATAATTAAACCAATAAAGTAGGCTATTGTTACAATTGTACTTTATCTAGTGCTTATTATACATATAAACAATTTAACGAAGTACATTTAATTATTTGGGCGTGGATGTTTGTTGTGAGAGCCATGTTAATTAATTAGGCAGGCTAAAAAATTCAGTGGATGATATATTAAATGGCTCGCAAGAAATGAATTATTAAAACACGTTATTAGAGTGGCAACACTGTGCGGACGCATTAGGCTCCACTGCCTTCTAGCTATGTGACTTGATTAACTCGTGGGATATATAGTTGAAAATGTTTTAATATGGTAACTTTGCTTTTTAAGGTAATTTTGGTGGAAATGTTGAGGTATTTATGAAACACACTATTCTCCTCATCTCTTCTGCGTATTGTTTTTATTATAGACAGGTCCTTCAAAGATATTGTATGAAACACATTGTGTGACTGTTTCAATTAATTACTCAATAAATAATAATTTTGTTACTAACTATTTTATCAGTGGAGTATTAAAGATTGTGCAGTCATCTTGTATAACTTAACCTGACCATTATCAAAGATAAACGAACAGACTAGGACAAAGTAGGTACACTTCTACAATAGATGCATTATCGGATTTGTGGAATTCGGGTAATGTGGAACTGAATAATTGTAACCACCACAGAATGAACTTTGACAATCGTTATTCAAAGTTCGATTTCAATAGAACGCAACTTAAGCTTGTTTATGGAACAAGGGAAAGAGTTTAGGGATTGATTTAATTAAAATATTGAAATATCTTTTAAAAAACGACGTCCAGTGTTAAATATCTATTTTGATTGAAGTACAGAAATATTATTTTTGATGACGGTTAGGTTAGGTTAGGTTAGGTGAGGTTAGGTTAGGTTTGTTGTTATTAGATTTGGGGTTGAATGAGTGGGAAAGTTTGTGCAACGTTTTTTCACAGATTTAATTACAACACTATACCTTTTTTATAATAAACTCATTTAAGTCTGCACATAATCAACCCCGAGTCGAACTTTTTTCCAGGTAAACTAACTGTTTAGATATAATATAAATTATTACTGAATTTTGTCCAACCCTTATACAAGTCAAAATTAATACAAATACTCCAGTGGGTAAGAACAATGGTCATATCGTTGTTGTTTACTTTGAGGGATAATGTAATGTTAATAAAAACAAAGTTACTGTATTTAAGGAAATTTAGGTTATAGTGATTAGGACCTAACTCTGGTAGAAGTAGTGATTAGAGGAGGCCTAGAAGGATCAATACGGTAAAGCAATGCAGGTGAAACTAGAGAAGGGAGAAATAAGATTTAGATTTGCATATTCTGTGACGCCAACAACTTGTATTTTGTTTATAAATTGTTATGGATAAAATTATCACGTGTCTGACAAGCCGTGTGATGTTTAACTTTCTGTATTTTTAAACAGTTTCTTGACATTTTGTACAGACTTGTAATACAGAGCTATTTAACGTTAAGTCATATATTTTTCTAGATGAACAGAAGCCGTTTTAAATAAGATTTTTGTATAACATTGAATTGAACTGTATCTTTTTTGCAGATATCTCTTTCAAACGATCTGAAATCAATTCTGTATTTTTGAACCCAGTTTCCCGACACCCTGTACAAAGCTGTAATACTGATTTATTTAAAATGAGGTCAAACATCATTCTAAATGAACTAGAAGCCAAGATTTTTTTTTAAATATGCCAGATTTGTGTAACCATGTTTCACACAATGAGTCCAATTGTTACTTTATCCGGAGATGTTTTAGATTCGTGCGAACGAAAATCAAATCTGTATTTTGAATATAGTTTCTTCACACCCTGTACAAAGCTATTTAACATCGGGTCAAACATATTTTTACATGAAGTAAAAGTGAAGAATTTAAAAAATATTCCAAATTTTGGTTACATACTGAATCCAATTGTTACTTTTGTCTATAGATAACTGACATTCAATCGAACGAAAATCAATTTTGTATTTTGAACATAGTTTCTTCACATCCTGTACAAAGCTATTTAACATCGAGTCAAACATATTTTTACAGGAAGTATAAACCAAGAGTTTAAAAAATATTCCAAATTTTTATGACATACTGAATCCAATTGATACTTTTGTCTATAGATAACTGATATTCAATCGAACGAAAATCAATTCTGTATTTTGAATATAGTTTCTTCACACCCTGTACAAAGCTATTTAACATCGGGTCAAACATATTTTTACATGAAGTACAAGCCAAGAGTTTTAAAATATTTTAATATTTTGTCACATCCTGAATCCAATTATTACTTTTGTCTATAGATAACTGACATTCAATCGAACGAAAAAAGGAATTTTGTATTTTGGGCCGCAGTTTCTTGACACCCTGTACAAAGCTGTAAAACAGAGGTATTTAACATATGGTCAAATATCTTTTTATATGAACTAAAAGCCATTGTTTAAACAAATATTCCATTTTTTTGTCACACACTGAATCCAATTTTTAATGTTTTCTGCAGATATCACATATTCATACGAACGAAAATCAAAAGAATCCTGGAGTTCATTGATTTATTGGAATCAGATCGGTTGCATAACAAGTTTTATCAGACTAGAAAGTGGAGTAGACAAGGACCGTGTGAGAATGTTAGGTTATGTCGTGCGACGCTACGGTAGCTACTGCTTGTGCCACAATTTATGTAGTGATTTTTGAATCCGATTTGCAGCGAATGTGTACCCTTATCTTCTCATTCATTATAAACTAGAACCTGCTTATCTTTATGAAGACGAGCTAAGGGAAATGTAAGCCATATATCCTCGAGACTCTTATCACACCTTGAAACAGTTGCCCCCATGGAATCAACGGAAATTTACATTACAACGTTCAAGCGTTTTAATTGGTTCCTAAATTAGTCTCACGGCTTTTAAATAAATCATTCGCGGACTTTCTCCAAAGTACAATTTTCGTTTTGTTTGAACACTCTGTAGATGGGAATCTCATTATTTTCGAAATTGATTTGAACTTGAGCTCGCTTTTCAATTTACATTCAACATTCCTACACCCCGCGGAGAGGTTTTCAACGCCCTCGCTTCGCTCGAAGTTTGCTTCTTGTTTGTTATTTGAGTTACAATGTTGTGTTTGCATTAAATACGATGCTACCTCTTTAGTTATTGTATATATGATCAGGTATTGTAAACAAACAACGGCGAAAAGGGGGAATTAAATTTGTATGGTAATTTTCTCTCTCTCTCTTCCTTTATGTCAAGCGAGTAAAAATAAATAAATAATATGACTACAAACATTTGTACTTTTTGAAATGTTTTTTTCCGAATAGAAAAACCGAATTTCATCTGATTTTCAAAACTATTATTTATTTGAATGATGTTTTAAAACAAGTTACGTATTTAATTGATTTATTTTGGGTCATTCATATTCAGATAAAATTAGATCGACATCGATTGGTCCCTTTTTTTTTTATAAATTATGACTCTCATAGCATCTTCATAGAAGCTTTTTTAGTTTGTTTCCAATTAACTCGAAATTGTGTAGATGGTTACCAGAAATAAAATAAACCCACATTAAAAAATAAAAATAAATCTCTATTAAAAACCGTCGTTTGAAAATAAAATACAATTTAGGACAATATAAACAGAACGGTTTTACGTTTTGTAAACAATATAAACGCTTCCGGACGACAAAGACCAGGTCACCTTATCACAGGCGTAACCTTATCACAGCTGAATAGATTTAATGAAATTTATACAATTTACGACTCTCATACGGTTGCCCACTATGCAAAAAGAGAAAAATGTGGTAATTATTAAAGGTGAAATAATATGTGTGTGGGGGGAGGGGGTTTAAGGGATCAGCTTAAAACAAAATGAGTTTCATCTAGAAAAATGTAGATATATTATTTTTACGTATTTATTTTTTTATACGACTCAAAATATTCAGATACGGTACATTATGGATCCTTACCAGATCGGTTTTATTTGGTTTTTAGGAAGTATGAGTGATACTGACTTTTCGTACCATTTTATCTTGTTAACAAGATGTGTGGAATATTTTCATCATCCTGAAGATAAATAGCGTTGGATACATCTGTTCTTTTCATGAAATTTTTCTTTACAAACTGTAAATTGAGAATTGATAATTTTTTTAATCATGATTTATTAATATTTGGCTACGACAAATCAACGCGCACAACTGAGATTTGGCGAACTAAATTAAGTAAATATAGTGTGTGTCATTAATTCATGAATCAAAATATAACTTTGTTTGGATTTTTATATAGTATTTTTATTGTGTCTTAAGTTATAAATAAAATATTTACATAGATGTTTTATAATTTTCCATACCAGCTACAAACTAAATTATATTTAATACATAACAAATTGATTATACTCGTATACAGTTTATACTTTGATAAAATTAAAACTCAGGTTTCTCACTTTGGGCTTGACAATCCCGAAGGATCCTATTACACTTATTTCTTGTAGTCTCCTATCAAGTCTATCTTGATCAACTCTTGTTCTTTTCCGATCATGACCCGCTGTTAGAGTATTCGAGGGCATGAGCCTTTATTTTAGCTCCTTTTCTTCCTTTGTGTATAAGGCGATGATGACAGAGATATTTTTTTGCTTTTAAAATAACAAGTGGAAAAATATATAATGTAAAATGACATGACTCAATGGAGAACTAAAGGGATATTCCTAAGTGGTTGGTATTCTGAACACAATGTTGTAAAATAGAAACTGCATCATTTAATTTTTTCAATTAACACGTGTTTATTAACAGGTTCACAAACAACTTTTGTAATCGATTTTAAACTAACTTCTTTATGGTCTAGAGACTTGGAATTTCGAACATAGCTCAGAATTGGATGATAATGTAATAATATTGGGTCAGTTTAGAAATTTTGTTCAAAATGTGTTTTTTCAAGTAATATTTTGAAATTCAAACTTATTTTACTTTGAACACAATTTTGTTGCTAATGTATATGCAATATAAACAAAAATTAAATTGCCACTCAAGATATATTCAAATTTAACTATTGTCTTGTTAATTCTAAGTTTCGAAGAATGTAGTATTTTATGTCGTCATCATTTTTCAACTGTATAATTTATTCTTTCCTTAATGTAATCGTTTGAATCAATAACCGTAACGTAAACAACCGATATTTCAAATCTGCGGTCTAAAAATCGATTTAATATTTGTATTCATCGAAACAAATAATAATCACTAGATATAATTTCAATTTGTATTCTGAACTAGTTTTGATTACTTTAATTTTTTATACTACAATAATTTGATGTTTGTTTATGGTTTTATTTCTGTCTTGAGAAGTATTTATAGCACATAGTGGAAAGGTATATTTTGGTCTAATGTGCAATAAAACAGTAAAATATATGATTACTCAAAGTTCAGAAATAGGTGAAGTAATTTTAGATTTGTTATTTAATTTCCCCTCTTTTTTGGTCTTTCTTGTGGAATTTGGAAATATTGTGGTATTAATATATACAAATACTAGGGTAAGGGATTAGCTTAAGGTACTTTTTCTAGCCCACAGCCCCTAAGAAAGAGTATATTAATACATTTTTAAACTTTACAATATTTGGCCCATTTTCTGAATTCCAACCCTAGATTTATTTATATTTTATTTTATTTTTTTTAAACGAATATTTTTCATTTGTCATGAAATGATGTTCTTAATAATAGGTTTAGCAAGAATTTCCTAAAAAACTAAAAAAAGATATGGCTAAGGGTTCTATTTTTTACAATTTTTCAGGTTACAAAACATATAGAACCACCAAATTTGCGTCGTAATTTATGCACTGCGAAATTCAATATGATAGCATATTAAGAAATCGAGACGAAATCTTTAGCTAACCGTAACTCGACAACGAAGCGTTTTTGGACCTATGTTTATATCAAATTTTATCTTATTTCTAGCTATAGAATCATTTCGCAAGAGATTGTCGCGTAGTTCTGAATCACTCTGTATATAAGTGATTATCTTGCTATCATAAGAGGCCTTGAAAAATCTTTTGATTATTTATCATTATTACAACCTTTTATATACCCAAATTACTTAACAACTGTATTTGTTTTTCAAATATCGTTTGTCACTTTGGTTTGATACTTTAAGTTTCACATTTTATTAAAATAGCAAGGACAAATTTTGAGATATTATTTATGATCCATTTCTGTAGATGTGGTGGATTTCTGATATATCACCCCTTAATACCCAGAGATATGGCTATGATTAGCTAAGGAAAAATAGTTGCCTTTACATTTTGAGGTCATAAATCACCTATTCCCGTGTGATCAAACACACCTCAGATAACCAATTCTAAATGAGTGAATTATAATTAATTAATTTGGTGGACTTACGTTCTTATCATAAAACTAATTGCACACATCTATAAACGTAATGGTTGCAAGGCTTAAGCCAATTTGTAACTCACCCGCGGTGTGACTTGTTATTTAAGCATTCCCGAGAATTCGGGAACGACATTTTCCGAAACTTACCCCAACGACATGATCATTTAGAAGAACTACACAAGAATAAATAAACTAAATAAATCACGATGACTGGATTCGAGTTCCGGGCCACTCTCATGGCTTCTCCTACAGCTGAGCAGCCGATGATTACGAATATCTTTGCCTACGAACTGCACAATATTCACACAGTTTATTATATAGAAAGAATAAAACTAAAACAAAATGAATATTTAGTTACATGTAAAATTAATAACTGCCATAACGCTAAATTTACTGCCTCTAATTACATGACAAATGTAATTAATTAGGTTAATTTGTAACATTTCCACGTATAATTAGGTAGATTCATGTTTAGAAAAGATATTCTGTGTTTAACTAGGCATTTATACAGGCATAAGAACTGTATACGATTAACGATGCGGGAAGAATGGCTGGCGCCAATAGAAGAGATTTGCTTTGCCTGTTCTTAGAAGTCATACATAATTGTGTTTCAAACCAACAATTGTATTATTGTAATCGGTCGAAGGGTCTATTAAATAAACAGTGCATGAACATTGTACTTACGTTCATTCAAGCTCCCTTACACGTAGCTAGCTCTCCGGAAATTCTGATTTGGGAGCATTCCAAAATATCGTTGAAAAATTATAATTGAATAACCATTCGGGTTTAAGATAATCGGATAATGATGGGTTTTTATATATTGATGTATAGATTATTCAGACTTTTGTCATAATTTGTGTACATAAAAACTAATACACGACTTTTGATAGTATGGATCAATTTTCGTTTTCATGTGTATACTATGTTAGAAACTAAAACTAGTAGGCTAAGAAGTGAACTCAAGAAATGACAACAGCAAATCAACTAACATTAAAAGGTTTTAGTATCAACGGAGTAGTTATCAAACGGTTTAAAAATAAACAAAAAACTATGTCATCTTTTTAAGATTTTTGCTCGTTACCTTGTGATCACGCCTTGCGGTGAATTAACAGGAAAACACCAAGTCAACTAAGAAAAGAATTTTTTAGTACAAATGGGGTAGTATTAGAAAACAAAACTCTAAACTGTTTTATTTAGAGTAAATAAATTAGTGTTCCCTCTTTCAAGATTTTAGCTCGTGGCCTTATAGTCACCCCTTGCTTTGTATTAACCGGAACTTAAAGTAAAGGAATTTTAAATTAAATTTGTATTAATGGAAGCAATAAAAACAATGTTTCTGTTCGGGTTTGGTTGATTTTAATGTCAGGTTACATACCTACAATGATTGTCACTCATAGTGAGTGGGGGTGTGGTGTACCTTAGCGGGAGTTACACCTTTTTTCATGAAGTCTTCGGTTAGATCCCTTTCTTTTGTCTCTCATATCAGATCTCTCTTGACCACCTCTTAATCTCTTCCGAACTTGAAGCTATTATAATATTCGAGGTGTAGGGATCTTTATTGTATGTTTTTTATAAGAAGATAATGGCCGAAAGGTTTTTCGCCATTAAACAAAAACAATATGCAATGCTTCAGTTATTTTTCATCTCTCTCTCTCTCTCTCTCTCTCTCTCTCTCTCTCTCTCTCTCTCTCTCTCTCTTTCTCTCTCTGTATATATATATATAGTTCTTATTATGAATAAAATTACTAGTTTTTTTCTTGGCCACATCATTGCCTAATTTTATCAACTTTGACTCGTGTTTAATTATGTATTATATTGTGTGATATGTTCAAGTAAATATTAAAAGTTACAGATCTGGTCCTGATGAAGCCGACGTAGTACTTTACGTTCTGTAAAATTATAATTGTACCGACTTAAAAAAATATCCCAAGTCTATTTATTTTGCCATCGCAATTTTGACGTTACTTTCAACCTTAGGGGCTCAATATAGTGTGTACGGGAGTAGCAATCCCTAGGGATCCTAGCTGGGTCTACACATTTTTTCATATCGTCTTATTAGATCGAGAACTTTTATCTCTTGATGAACTGTTGTTCTCTTCCGACCCAGACGCTATAAGAGTAATATAGGGTTTCATTTCATTTTCTTGACTTCCTTATTTTTATAAGGTAATGCTGACCGATTGCTTGTTTTGCTTTTAAACATCGAGGTAAAAAGTAAAATAAGCTAGTGGAATTACTGCATTAAATATATACAATTTATAAAATATCTAGATGTGAATGCTGTAGTGTCAGATTGATAAGAAAAGCCTCTGAGTCACTCCAAAGATGGCACGTGTAGGCTACTAGACATCCCCTAACAATAAATATTTTCAGACACGAAAGTTATAAAATGTATATGACTGTTTTATTAACTGTAATAGATTATCTTTTAGTATTTTCTTTGGCGTAGTAAAACATCCAGAGCGAATTTAGTTTCTAATGTATCACGCACATCGAAACACAATCACATGTCTCAGTGTTCAGGTTTATCGATAAAAATATAAAATATTTTCGATCGTGGTCGAGTCGGATAAAAAGAAAATGGCTGATAAGATGCGCTCACAATGGGGCACGACCAGGCAAACGAATTATGATGTAGGCATTTCGTATCTGTACACGAAAGTATTTGTTTAACCACGGGAGGCGTTGGCAAATCGTTCAAGTAATGGAGGTTTAAAACGCACAAACTCGGAAACAACCGTGGATATATAGGTGGCATTTTGTTTCTGATAATTCAGTGTAATTAATTTGTACGTTACGAGAGTGTTGAGTGATATTTGCACGTTTTGTATTTATCGCTGTCAATTGAATTTGTTGACTCTTTTGGATTGTAAGGACAATGTAAACTATTTTATAATACGCGTTTTACTTTAAACAATAAATTGATAATACTCTCTGCATACAGCCTTTACATTCATATTACACGACGCTATTTTATTTTATTGTCTTACGTACAGACATCAAAAAGATTCTTGGATACCCTGAAGAAAAAGAAGTTTTGGAAAATCGTTTCAATCATCCGCCATTTTGAAATTTTAAACTTTGCTCTTAATAATTGTAACGTGCTAAATATCAATTAAAATGACTTCTTTTTTCATTGTTTTTTAAGGGTGGAAAACGTCTGTCATCAACGCCTAATAAAAAAAAAAACGAAAAAAAGAACATAAAATAAAAAATCTGGAATATTCTAATAAGACTTGATTGGAAAGATGAAATAGAAGTATTTAACAATGGAAGCTACGCTAAAACCATAACTGTTATATCAAAAAAGTCCTAAAGGTTTCAATCAATTTTCTTTCAAATGTAAAGATTTATGATTAAAACTAGTGGGTAATGAATAAATATTACATTTTTAATTTGTTAAAAAAAATTAAAACTAAAATTAAAAAAAAAAAAAAAAAAAAAAAAAAAAAAAAAAAAAAAAAAAATGAAAAAGTAAACAAAAACAAAATGAAATCAATAACAAAACAACAACACTAAACACAAAACAAAACGTAAACAAAACAAAACAGAAACTAACAAACATATATAATAGTGATCAAGATAAACCGTTTGAAGAAGTAATCAAAATATGTTTAAAAATTATTTTTAAAACATCAAGGACACAGGAAGACGATGAACGTCATCATAATAACTACTTCTCTTGAAATCAAAACAGATATAATATTTGCAATTTTTTTGAAATATGTTTTTTCTCTAACACAGTGTTACAGTTTGCCAATCGTCAAAAACTTCAACCTTCATTTTTTCTTCTTAACTACATGTTTCATGGTCTCAGGAAACAAAAAAGTGGTATTTGGCATTACGTCCGTCTGTCCTCTGTACGCACGATAACGGCCACAAAAGTTAAAATAGGAATATGAAATTAATTTGATATAGGAGACCATAGTGCTCAAATAGAACACAATTGTAACACAGAAAAATCGACTTCAAAATGTCAAAAAGGCGGCCATTTTAAAACAGTTTATGTGATATATCTTGTGTTATTCAACCTATAGGTAACACATTAAATTAGATATAAATTTACACATTTTAACCCTACCTCTCTACAATGAGAGGTAGCGAAATTATTGTCAAAAATGTAATTTAGAACCCTTATCTTCTAAATAAAACGTGATATTTGTATAATTAAGATCTAGCAGGGTTGAGTTATCTACACGAGGGTAGCGAGCTGAAGCGACGTTGTATAAGTACAGTCATGAGGCTAGTCAGCGCAGTGACAATGATATGAGCGTAGCGAGCTGAAGCGACGTCGTATATGTACAGTTATGAGGCTAGTCAGCGCAGTGACACTGATATGAGCGTAGCGAGCTGAAGCGACGTCGTATATGTACAGTCATGAGGCTAGTCAGCGCAGTGACACTGATATGAGCGTAGCGAGCTGAAGCGACGTCGTATATGTATAGTCATGAGGCTAGTCAGCGCCGTGACACTGACACGAGCGTAGCGAGCTGAAGCGACGTCGTATATGTATAGTCATGAGGCTAGTCAGCGCAGTGACACTGATATGAGCGTAGCGAGCTGAAGCGACGTCGTATATGTACAGTCATGAGGCTAGTCAGCGCCGTGACACTGACACGAGCGTAGCGAGCTGAAGCGACGTCGTATATGTATAGTCATGAGGCTAGTCAGCGCCGTGACACTGACATGAGCGTAGCAAGCTGAAGCGACGTCGTATATGTATAGTCATGAGGCTAGTCAGCGCAGTGACACTGACATGAGCGTAGCGAGCTGAAGCGACGTCGTATATGTATAGTCATGAGGCTAGTCAGCGCAGTGACACTGACATGAGCGTAGCGAGCTGAAGCGACGTCGTATATGTATAGTCATGAGGCTAGTCAGCGCAGTGACACTGACATGAGCGTAGCGAGCTGAAGCGACGTCGTATATGTATAGTCATGAGGCTAGTCAGCGCCGTGACACTGACATGAGCGTAGCGAGCTGAAGCGACGTCGTATATGTATAGTCATGAGGCTAGTCAGCGCAGTGACACTGACATGAGCGTAGCGAGCTGAAGCGACGTCGTATATGTATAGTCATGAGGCTAGTCAGCGCAGTGACACTGACATGAGCGTAGCGAGCTGAAGCGACGTCGTATATGTATAGTCATGAGGCTAGTCAGCGCCGTGACACTGACACGAGCGTAGCGTCCTAATATATACACATCTACGAGATCCTGGCCGACCTCATAAAAGTAGTTATGGACGTTATTACGAGATTGATAAACCTGTGTAACATCTGTTTTAAACAAACTTACCTTACTGGATATGACAATACTTTTGGGTGTTACTGTTTGTATTACATTTCATAATGGGGCTGGGTATGTACCATAATGGTTTTAATCAACCTGTTTACTCTATAATTGGTTAACGATTTAGAAATGAGCCGAATAAACTGCAGAAATAATTACAGAAACACTAAAAAAACGTGTAAAATAATTATGTTAAGAAACTAAAATCTAACCTTATCATTTACAAAATTTTATTTTTATAAATGATCATTTAAAAAATAATAAATAATACGATTAATATAAATTTCAATAGCCCATAACTTATTTCGATTGTTTAAATAATTATTATTTATTTAATACATTTAAGTCTAAATGAAGTTCTAACAGTTAAATCATTTTTCCAACTTGTTGGAAACATAGATATCGGCGAATGAAGTTTGGCAGAGGCATGCAAGGCGGCGTTGAAGGCTTCATTAATAACAATAATATTGTATTATAGAAAGAATGCGATCATGCGATGGAGCAAACATAAATCATACAAGTACAGAGAGTGACTTATGTCTGAGGTCGACAAACAACATAAAGCATCAAGTATTGGTCGTTAATTGGATGTACTTGGCAGAGGGATTTCATTATTTACACCTTACTGAAAGACGATTGATTATCCGCGCAGGGAATAAAATATTCAGCACTCAAAAGTAAAGTTTAACAAGTTTTGTTTTTCACAGAGAATTTATTTTTACTAAATGAGATTTTCAATACGACTGAACGAAACAAAAGATGTACAAGCAGGTGAAACGTTGATATTATGGAATATCATGTGCTTGCCGAAATTGACTTTGGAAGATCGCTTCCTAAATAAAACTAGTTGATGGGGACATCATGGTACTTACCCAGTCCGAGTAAACCCTCTAAATGTAATGGCAGGAAGTAGGTTTCATGGGTCTTGTAGGCAATGATAAATTATTTGGTAGAAGGGGTCTTACCGAATAGGGTAATTTTTTTAGGGTGTCCAGGAATATGCTTTAATAAAATTTTTTAAAACAGGCTATCTTAGGATATCTTGAACAAAGCACAAAGGTCGTTAGTATAATAATACTATTTATGTTTAAACCATATTGTAAATTTAAATTTATGTTATGCGAACATTGTCAATTATTAGAATTCTTATTTATTTAAAGGATAGTGTAGCTAGTTTTACTCACTCTCCCTAAGATAAAACAGTTGTTACACAGGTTTTCTAAACTTCGTAATTTATTGTGTATACCACTATTTTCACGTTATAGCTTATCCCCTAAGGGGCCTCGTAGATGTGTATATATTACAAAGTCGCCACTCTTTTCGCTCGTGTCAGTGTCTCGGTACTTGTGGGCCTCGAACTGTACATATGAGAAGAAGCCTTCGCTCACTACGCTCTTCTCGGTGACTTGTTTTTGTCTCGCAATTATAGGAATACACATTTTCTTCCGAGGTCACGATTTGAAATCACATTTTTGACAATGTTTTCGCTATTTGTCATCGTATTTGCAGAATAGTACTGCAGAATTGAAACATGCAGAATTGAAATATGAAAAATTGTAAATAACTTATTGTGTTATAAGTTGAATAGCACACAAGACATGAAGAAAAACAGTTTTAAAATGGCCGCCATTTTGATAATTTTACACTATTATCCCTTATATCGAATTTCATTTAACTTAATTTTTATACAATAATATTTCAAGTGAAAAATATTTGACCTACAGTACACTGGGAATCAAACCAAGGACCTGTGGCTTTACACGCTAATGCTCTATCAACTGAGCATCCTAGTCGCTTCCCAGCACAGGGTGTAGACTTCTCACTTGACTTTGCTTTATTGCTGCAATTTTTGAGTTACCAATAAATCAATAAATTTAAAATTAATAAATACGTACGTAAGGGCTGTACGTACTGCCAAAGGTCCTGGGTTCGATTCCCAGTCTAGGTCATATATTTTTCACTTGAAATATTGTTGTATTTTCAATACTTACTAATAAAACAATTTAACGTTATAATCAATAAATTAAAAATTAATTTTTATGGCTGATATCGTACTTACGTACATACGCCAACGACGACGGGCGGACAGCATGCAGTTTTGCGTGCAAATATTTTAATTTACATATTCACAGTAAAAACTGCCAATTTTTATGCAGTAAAATGTTAAATTTTATCACCACACTTACTTATTTTAATTCCAGACATATTTAAAATAGACAAATCGCTCATAGGATATGCAAAGGATATTATTTCTCTCTTAATGAGTGGGGACATAAAATTAACTCATTTTAATTAATGTCTGGACTCTATATTACAGTAATGAAACTTTGTAACGATATGGTTTTATTACGTTTTTAATTGAAATAAGATTAACTGAGGTAAGAGTACGGGAAACATAAATAATAGCGACCACAGGTTCATTATAACAAGGCCTGTGAATTATTTTAAGTTAGATTGGTCTACTTTACTTATTAAACACAGCTGACCAATAAATTCAACGTGTATTTTAATTATATTCAATGTGTACATCATAAAACCTCGTGAACTGTGCAAGTATAAAAGGATTGGGGAAGGGGGAACGATCCATATTTTCCAAATTTACTGCCAGTAGTCGTTGCAGCTGCTTTGGTAAGGCGCCATATTATTAGTCTTACAAAATCTGGTTGGAAACAATTTACGCGACATTTACGTCCGAACCGTCAAAGTTTAGTGGAGAGAAATGGGTTTCAAAAATTGTTGGATGAAAATTGTCTAAATTACGGTGGTTTTTAAGTGATTATAGTTAGATGACTGTTTAACTGAGAAGGGATTCATAACTATTGCAAATATTGTGGTTTTTAGTTTTCTATATTTTCGGAAATTAAAATTGAATTATGTTTTGTTTCCTTGAATTATTATTAGCACATAATATATAATAATAATAATAATAATCATCTTTCTTTATGGAGGTGAAGTTAAAATTACAGTGTTCTCTATACACAGAACCTGAAAAAAAAATCTTTTTAACAAATAAAAAACTGTAATCAATGCATAAGTTATGGAGTCAGAACCCTGATTAAAAAAGTTGTTTTTTGAATTACACCCTTAAACTGTTTAATTTAAATTTGATATGTAGGTATATATTAGACATATCGTACAATAAGGATTATATATCAAAGTATAATACAATTAGGTATCTCACATGAAATCACGTTACCGTCGATGACTATAAAAGGCAGGTGCAATAATTACAAAAACAAATACTTCGATTCAAATTCAGAATTTAATGAATATTACTGCACTTGCTTGAAGAAATTTATACAGGACTATTAAAAAAGAGGTTTCTGGATTTTCGTTCAAAGTAAATAATTTAATATAATAGAAATTATTTCCTGAAAATCACATTAGATCCTAAACTACTTGGCAAGCCCACATTGAAAAAGTGTCCCAAATATGTTTAAGGAAATTAAACCTATTAAAAAGCACTAACTAACCAGAGACTGGAGTGCTGTTACTACGATGTTAAGACACATATATACAGCTTTTGTCAGATCCAAAATGGTATACTATTCTGCAGCTGATACCCACCTAAAGGAGATTTAGAATTCAGGTTAAAGAATCTGCCTTGGCAGTCCAAAAAACCACCCCTGCGCCTCAATGTAGAGTTGAGCATCGAACCCATGTATATTTATCTTCACATACAGGTCCGGCATAAGCATTTCAAAATTATATCACTTCCCCAGCATGATTCTGCAGTTGAACCCGAAAAACATGAATCCTAGTGCAAGTACTCCTATCGTCACAGTACATCCGTTTTCATCGAAATCTTACCTGAAAAATCCCGATAGTAAACAGAGACCTTCTGTCCCGATTCTTGAACCTTCTGTCCTCGTAATAATAAACTGCACCTGCCTAACAATGTCTCAAGAAAATTCTTCCTGAAGCGCAAAGAGCAGTTTCATTAGAAGCTATCACAACCACTACGAATATTATCACAGATTACTCATCAAATCAACTCAACTGAAAATTTGAAGCGAGATATTTCGTAAATCATACCAATGAGTCATTCTATGTGCTCGCACATTCTGCATGAACCTCAGATGTAGAATTACTAGTCATTGATTGATGCAGCTATTGCTTACTTCGCCAGTGTGAAAAGGCAAGGTGTTTGTATTTTCAGTGACACTGTGAGTGCAATACAACTTATGAAATAGACAATAAAGCTACCATTTAAAGTAAAAAGTAGTCGTTTTATGTTCGAAAAGTTAAAAAATATAAACATTTTGGTTTCAGTAGGTTCTGGGCTTTGTGATCTACGAGGTAAGGAAGAATCAGATAGAATAGTTAGGTTGGTTACTGACCTGAGAAGTCAAACAAAATGGATCAAGTAATGGAGTAAGGAGAGGATTTGTAGCCACTTGCATTCATTAAAAAAACCTCTAACATCTAGATAATTTATAAAGGAATCCCTCGGCATCGAGTTTTGTATCTAGAGCAAGAATCGGACATATTGTTACACACGCATACTTTCCCTTTGTGGGGTTGCTGATTCGCCCATCTGTTTGGTTTGCCAACAACAAGAAGAGACTCTTCAACATCTTCTGCAGCGTCCTGGTCCAGAGAGTTGTTGAAAGTTAAACAATAATACATTCTTAACAAAGTACTGACGATACCTCTCCTAAACAACAAGGAAAAAACTCATTCTCTATGTTCAAAAACCTCATAAATAAACAAATTCCTTGAAGGATAGAAATTGAACTATTTCAACAGAGGAAATGATGGTTTCCTTCTCTATTCTTTCAAAACATGAAATTATTTTGTTTAGAGTAGTTAAAAAGGGTTATATTGTATTTAGATAAGTGCCTCCCCAGAAAAGTATCCCGTGGTTACACTATTGATTTAAATAAGGGGTAATAGATATTTTTAAGAATTGTCAATGAGCATACATATTTTATCATTTCCTTACACTCGTTAACAATTGTGAACTCATGCCTTTAATATGGTGCTTCTAACCAGATTTATTATCCTAAGTATTTAATATTTTTTTAAAAAATTCCTACCGTAATACAAAATAAACATTTTCGTCACACTGCTTCAAAAACAGCTGTTTTCATTTCATGCATTGAGACTCTAAAGTTGTTCTTTTTAGTCCTACCACCAAAAAACATCAGCTGAGGTCTAGGTCATCGGCTGTTACTTCGTTTATACGAATTAATTAACGATCGTAAAGCATCTATAAAATAACAGCCGATACTTTCGATTGTAAATAACCGTTAAAACAGCTGATACCATCGATTTGAAGGTAAATAGGTTATAACAATTTAGTTTTTGTGAATTTTTTTTTTTTAAATATTATATGCAGTATAACGAAAAACATAGTTCATCACTTGGACCAAAAGAAGCTTTTCGATCCTCGCTCATTTTCCGGCCTCCACCTTTAAACTTGAGTAATTATTGAAAAGTTTCACTTTTGGTCCAAGTGACGAAATTATTTGATATTCCAATGCATCGTGAACATATGTAAACATTCTAGAAACTTTAGTACAAACATAGTCCTAATAATTATGAGTGTTTTAAAACATATATTTTATTAAAATAATAATAAATGAAAGTTTTACTCATTAAAAAGAACATTACTTTCATTCATAATTTTAAGCAGAGATATAAATAAAAAATATTGTTTTATAAGTGAACAAAAACCTCAGAATCGTGTGAATTATGCTCCTCTTGTCACCAAATTCTTCCAACTTTTCCCACGAGGGCCTTAATAGTTAGGGCCAACGATTAAATAAAATATCAGAAATTAAATTTAAAGAAAAACTGCTAAGTCAATTTTTAGTTTATCAATTAGGATTATAGGCGTATCTGACCACTAACGTTAATATGTTGTATTATAGGAATATTTATTTATTTAATACTATACCTTCCTCCACATCAATTTGTCTCCGTTCTCTATACGGTCCTAGTTTAACTTAAGTGTTATGTGTTAAGACATTTGTATGTTGATTTGCTGGAGATGACAACTTAGCCATTAAGACGTTACATGTGAGGGAAATTTCTGTTTTTTTATTTATTCTTAGCCACGAATTTTCTTTAAATTTTGCTTAAAATAAGTGAATGAATATAATTGCAACTCGGCTATCATAGCAGCGAAATATAAGTTAAGACAATTTTTGGAGGAAAACACTGCATAGAATATTTAAATTGTAAATAATAAATTAAAATGATGCCACTCTTATTGAAAAAATGCAATCTATTGCATTAAAATATATTTGTTTTATGTATTTATTTGTTTTTTATTGTTTTAAGTTTAAAATTTGGGAGTCCAAAGTCCGAAATGTTTGTTTTGGGTATAATTTAGTTGTTTTGTATTGAGGAAAGTTTGGGTTCATATGCCGAAGTACGTAACCACAATCTGCAGTTAGTTAATACAATTAAAATAATTTTAGTTAAATTATTAGAAAACTAGGGGGAATAAAATTTATTTTGCTTTTAAATTGTAGGCTTGTTCTAATATTATGAATAACTAATATGCTTGTCATAAGACAAAAACATACAATTTCGATTTTTTTAAACATTTACAATTCCGATTTGTTGGAAAAACAAAATGAACCATATCAGATTAAAGAAAAATGTATTTGGTAGTAGTAAATTTCTATTTTGTATTGGTACGTTAGTTTGCCCCCTCTCTCCTTTAGAATTAAGGATTTTCGATATGTTTTTCTGTTTGACATCCTTCTTTAAATATAATTAAAAACCAATATCAATTGGACAAGCAGAAAATCTGACTGAATGGGCTGTTTTATCTTGAATCAGAGAATTCTTTATTCTTGAATAGAATCAGTGAACATTTCATGCCTAGTGTGTCAGCTTGTACTTGGATTTCATAATATCTAGAATTTCCGTACTAAAAGTAATTTAACATTATTTAAATCCAGCTAAAATTCACCTCGTATTTCCTCCACTTAACAATTCCATAATTTTGCATTAAATTCTTTGTGTGTTGCAACATTAATCCATTTGTCGCGTAATATTTTCAAATGATATTCAGTAGGAATCGCCGAGGAAGGCTTTGATAAAACCCCGCGCCCACTAATTATTCCAGAACCCGCGGCTCCTTTGTGCAATTGTCCATTGCAGCCCAATTACTTGGAGCGGTTCTCCGTCACGGAACCCCAGAGAGACCGTTCTTGAATCTAAATTATGCATAGAAATCGTGAAATGAAACGATCAAATTGGTCTGAAAAGTGTAAATTAGTAAATAAGGTAGACATTTTCTCGCTCGTAAAAAACACAGAAAAACGTTTTAAAGTGTTTTTTTATTCCTAAGGGGCTCACTATAGAGAGTACGGGTGTGGTAATCCCGAGAGACCCTAACTGGATCTACACTTATTTGCATGTATTCTTGGGTTAGATCTATTCCTTTCTTCTTTCCTATCGGGTCTCTCTGGACCAACACTTGTTCGTTACCGACTCTGACATAAATAGAGTATTCGAGGTGAAATCTAAAGTGATTCAATACTCGGTGGAACGGAACGCTGCCGCTTTCCAAAACCAGCCCATCACTCGCTATTACGACCCTAGCTGATGATCGTACATAAAATGACATGTTTTAGTTCTGCAAGTTGAACGATATCTAAACGGAAAACTGTGCCTTGCAGCTCTCTCCAATCGTAGCAATTTTTAATCGAATTTCAAACTGATGATACAAAACTGATGATACGAAAGTATTTTTACATAAAATGTCTACGTAAAAGGTACAAAGTTTAAGTAATTTTAATATCGCTGTTTACAAAAACTGTGATCAATAACTGTACAAAAAATATACAAAACAATAAAAAGTTTTATATTTTAATGATAAGCAAAATATGTTTTTTATTTTTAAGGGCTTAAAGGGTAACTGAATTATTGTCAAAAAACTGAAAATATAATTACTTGTCTACAACACTCAAAATTAGCCTAAAACCAAATTAGTTTTGAATTAATTATGATGTTTTTAAATAGTTATTTAAATATTTATTTTAAATGATCGAAAAATTCGGAACTTGGGCTTCGTTATAAATAAATTACTACTTGTGATCTATTTGAAACAAAAACTGTTTAATTTGAAATTAAAAATGTATTCTAAATCATATTTTGGGAATTCAGTTGTTTTAGTGTTTTTGAATTTAGAAAATTTTTAATGGTCACATCTTGAATTTTACGGTACCAACTACTATACGAATTTTCATTTCATTAGAATAAACCGTTCTTAAAATATCAACTTTTCTTTAAACATACCAAATGGCGGCTACTCGGTAAACAAAACACTGGATTACTATTTAAAACATCATAATTCAAAAATATTTTAGTTTTAGGCTAATTATGAGTGGTGTAGACATTTACCAAAACATTGTTTTTAAGTTTTTTTTTCCACAATAACTCGTATATTCTTTGAACTAACGGAATATTACAAAACGAATTTTATTTGTATCTATAAAAGAAAACGTTTTGGTCTCTTCAAAATTGTTTGTATTGTTAGTCTAATGGTTTTTCATATTTTCGATAGTAAAGAGTTTAAACGAACGCCATTCCGGAAAACTACAAAGTCTTGCTTTTTGGTATATCGATAAAAGATCACATACATAATATGTAGGCCATACCAAATTTGGACTCGATATTTAATTTATTTCCAAATAGTGGACAGAAGGTGAATTGAGCATTTTAGGACATATGTTCACTGGAACTTTTTTTTTTACTTATTTTGACCCAAGGAAGCATATCATGAAGTTTTGGAACGTAGTTTGGAAACACCCTGTAACAATTATAATACCTAACGATTCAAAAGAGAAACATTGAATCCCCCAACACCATCCATCCAGTTGATAATCAAAACATAGAAGGAACGACCTCTACAATCGTTTCTCGTATTGGAACGTAGTTTGGAAACACCCTGTGTACATAGGTCTAAATGATAACAATTATAATACCTAACGATTCAAAAGAGAAACATTGAATCCCCAACACCATCCATCCAGTTGATAATCAAAACATAGAAGGAACGACCTCTACAATCGTTTCTCGTATTGGAACTGCGAAAGCGATGTGTGATATAGTCACGGTTGAGTTGGTGTACATTATTGGTGTTGTATAATTTGCCAATAATTTGTAGACATAAGGTAACAAGCAAAACAACTATAAGTCATCATCTCCATTCATAACTCAGACAGAGGAACGTGAGTGTGCGAGAAGAGCCGGTCACGGCAAGTTAATGGATGGCTAAACCAACACCCAATTATCCTTCCTAAGGACCGATTCTTTATTATTAATTAAAAGAAATGCTTTGTAGCGATGTCTCAATCAGGGACATGTCGCCTGACTTTGTCACATTATTTCCTCTGCCGACATTACGTTTCGACACCGTCTTCTAGTCCAACTTTTGCAGCTTTGATTTATTACTTTTCCTTTTTTATTGCCAGTTTTTCAAACGGTTTTATTTATGTAGTCAATTTATAGAATTCTCCAAGATTTATATTTACGACTGCAAATAGAAAAAAAAAAGTTATGTTTACCTTTGGTTGTATTTCTTTGAATACTGTGAATTTTTAGGTTGAATTTAAAGTTTAAATTATCTTACTTTTTAACAAAAGTAATGCAGCTCAGACGAGAACATGATGTCTGTCGTATATTGTACTTTATATTTTAAGGGGAGGCGGTATCCCTATACTACTACATGTTAACATAAGGAACATTTTCTCAGAATCCGTTTGATCAATCACTTTCAAATTTTTTTTGGAGTAATATTGACTCTTGTTACATATGCTGAGTTTTTCTTGAGTACCTATATTGAAAAGAACTGTAGTAAAAAATGTTTTTACTAAGTAGTATTTAAAGTTTAAAATATTATACGTACTACATTTTTTTAAAGTATGTAAATATTATTATTTTTGAATAAAAAAAACTCAGCTTATGTGTTAATATAGTTAAATGACTGTGTAAAAATTTCAATGAATTCAGACAATTACTTTCTGAGAAAATGTTCCTTTATTGCCAAAAATATAAACTTTCGGAGAAACGCGAAAAACTTTGGAATCAGGCATACAACTTACAGATTAGGTCATTCCTGGGTCATAAGCTGGATTTTCATCAAAATCTTCTTCAAATCTTCTTACACAAAGATGAATTAAATAACATTTCAGATAATAAGCTTATATCTACTATATCATGGTTATAATTATCTTTTGGTGGATAGTTATCATAACAACTATACGACAGGCCTAACTTCTTTGATGAACTAGACTCATTTTTGGTCAGGTTAGGCTTGTTTGGAGTAGAACAAGAACTAGATTCTAAAATTGTTTCAGAAGTTTGACTATGTTGTTTTCTACCTCCAATACCTTTACGCTTTTTTTCAACTCTATTTGTAAATCTAGGCATTGTATATCACTAATTCACTAACACAATACACTAGTAACCACACAACTCACAAATCCAAACAAACTGAAAATTGGGTTATGTTATTCTGCTTTCAAAACACAGCTGAGCTGAAAATAATGTTACAAAAAGTAATGAACACAGATGTGTTTTATTGCCAACAGAACAAAACAAAATATATATAGAAACACATAACATATTATAGTATAACAATGTATTGACAGGCACATCCCACTTACTGCACTCGTAAAATATCTGAAAATATTAGTGCAGAGGTACTTATATTATTTATTTGTATAATGAAATACTCATATAAAGTACACTTATTATACATCGTTTTAACCAGAAAAAGTTCTACTTTCATATAAAAATATAAAAAAAAAATGACAAAAAAATATTTTTTTGCCTACCGCCTCCCCTTAAATGTGCAGATAGATTTTAAGAAGGAGTTTTATTAACATATTTTTGTTGTTCAAAACGTAAATATTAAGGTAGATGGCTTTAAAATTAAAAAAAAAAACACAAAATCGTTTGTAAAGATGCAGATCAAAATTTTCTCATGTATAACCTGAAAAGACCTAAACATAAATTGTTCTTGAGCTATCAGTTAAACACCAAAAAGTCGGCAATGGGGCTGATAAAAATACTTAATTTTTCAAAAACGTCTCTTCCGATTTCGTTCATATCGTAGTGAAATACGAAGATTAATGTCCCAAACCCGTGTGTAAAATCGCAAATAAAAAATATTACAACTCTGAGTTAATTGCAAAAAAACCTTGACAGCAGTCATTAAAACTATTTTAAACCAAACACGACTCGGCTAAGGATGTGTTAAAGCTCAAAGGAGCAAGCATACAGGATGGATGGTGTACAACGATAATTTACATTTCAGTCCTATACCTGAGCAGATCAATAACATTGAAAATGGTTAATTCTGAAATTTTCTTCCTTTTGTAGAGAGTTATTACCAACCTACTTTCATTGCTGTGTATCACTTTATAAACAAATAACTGTACAAATATTATAATTGACCACTGTTGATTGTCAATTAGAGAACCAAAATATAAAATAACTTCATATTTAATTACGACTTTTGACTTTCTGGGCGCAATAATTCTGTGAACGAGAAAGTAAATTAGAAATTCGCTTATACCGTAGGAAAGCTTGTGAAAAGCTGTAGTTTTGTGAAATTTGAACACCTATAGATATAGTCGTTTGAATTTTAACAAAGATTTCGAAACATTCACTTCTTTATATTTAGGGGCTAGTAAATAATGCATATTCTTAGTTTTAAAAACGATGTTGGTTCTTTTTTATAGGAAATTTAATGTAGTTTTTGGAAATAGGTGTTACTTTACTTGCTATGTGAAAAATAAAGAGAGAAAATATAATTTATAACTGAAAACTCAAATTTGTTCATAAACACTTTCTATCTCGGAAATGAAGGATGGTGCTTTCTAAGGTCAATTTTTTCTTGAAATGAAGTATACTATCAACCACATATTTTTTACAGATTGTTCACCACTCACTCTGTATAATACTTTTCAAAGATTACGTTCTTGGTTCAATTTCATTTTTCGATTGACACCTACGGAAATGATATTTTGGTTTTGGAGTGGGTGAGTGAGAAAGTTTGTGCATTGTTTATTTGTGTGCGCTCGTTTAACGACCTCAACCTTGGCATTGTTATAATATCCAGAGAGCCTGTTTCATAAAATTATTAACATTACAATCTGATAAAAAATATTTGTATACTTGTAGAAAATTCTGTTACACAAAGGAAACAATCTACTTATAAAATGGCAACGTTAATATTATAAGTTATGAGTTAGCTGGTGTTTTTATCCTATGTGACTTTATCACTATATATATAAACGGCTTTGTCCTGACTGACTGACTGAATGAATGACTGACAGAGAATCAACGTAGAGCAAAAACCAACAAAGATATTGATACCAAAATTTAAAGGCATATTTGTATGAGGTCATAGACGCTCACTAAGAAAGGATTTTGCGAAATTTTAATTTTAAAGGGTATTAAATACAAAAAGAAAAACAAGTCAATTTCATTCATTTAATTTTAAACGTCAACATTCAACATACACGCGCCTAGCGGCAAAAAGATAAGACTCGAATCAAAACAAATTCTAAATCTAATATTTTCAGACCCAATTATAACTAATCCAGAAAATTGTCAATCTAAAACAAATCAAAACCTATATTAAAATAGCGCCTAAGAATTTGATTAATCCATAAAAAATAACAACACACAGTTAAAGACAAGAAAACTTAAATAATTTGTTTTTATCTAGACGTGAAAGGTCAACTTGGAAAATAACCGAATTGAAAATATAACTCCGATCTATCGCCGATTATAAAAATACAGAAGACCTAGAGACAAAATGAGATATACAGAAATACGAAGTAGATATTTCTAAATATAAAACATATCACCTGAGTTCATATAAATATTTAATAACAAAGACATAATCTGTCGAAATATGAACGAAAATCTGGAATTAAGATGGCGACCATTAGAAGCAAGACGTTAGTTATAAAATACACGTCCACAGAAGTTTGTGATTGGAGAAGAATATCGCGGGACTTTCTTCGCCGATATGAATAGAAATTGTATATATATATTTTTCTTTATATTTTTCTTTATCCTTTGAGAGAATTTATATAACCCTATTCAACATTCTAAATTTTAATTGAATCATGTAAAATCATATTTAGTCTAAATATATAAATTATTAACAGTTCCTTTAATAAGTAGGATCATAATAATTACATTTCATCTTTCCCCCAAAAATAAACAAGATTGCATAAGAACAATGAACTTGATGACAACAATGAAGTTGATTTAAGAGTACGTTGGTGCTTCTAGGGTCAGTTCTTCTAATAATTTAGTGATTTTAGCACCTAAAGGGAAGACAACAAAAAATGTAGTTTACAAAGAGGTCCTAAATACTAAATAAGTACATTTTTAGTTCAATTTTTTAAATTTGAATTGTGAAATAATTAAATTTTTCTTTAGTATTTTATAATATGAATTCTTAAATAGTATAATATAATTTACATATAACTAGAATAATTACGAATTTTTGTTGTTGTTTACTTTGCCTTTTGATATTTTTCAACTTTAGTAACTTTAAGTTATTGATGAGTAAACATGATGAAAATAACAGATTTAGAAAAAAATATTCTTTTTCTGAAATTACTCTATCATTCAATTCACAAATTCTGTATTCTTAAATATTACACACTACATTAAAATTAGCCGGATTAAAGTAATATTAAACTTTTTTATCAAAACATGCGATTTAATAAACGTATAGATTACAACTTGAATGATTCGCGGGCAAAGCCGCAACGGGAGATGCTAGTAGATTATATGCGCAAATGTGTTGTTGTTACAATGTGTCAAAAGTCTAAAAAAATATAATAAAAGAGTCAAGTTTGTGTTGAAATCCGTAGTCATACAGGGTCTGGTGTTTTTTATAAAGTCGAAATCTTTTAAATTGTACAGACAGACACGCGCGTGGAATTATAATGGTCCATGGTCTTACTAACAGACCGTGATAAAGAGAAATCAATGAAAATGAAATATATTTTTAATGGCTATTGAATTGGAAGTCTCATATTTCACAAAAAAAAACAAGTGAAAACTTATACGCTACGTATTTCTCATTGTGTGGTATAATTAAGTTGTATTCGTCATTCAAAAATATATGATTTCACACTGCAATTTAGTTTCAAATCCATATAATTTGTTTTAGATTTGTAGGTCACACCGTGATCAGTTAGAGAGAGGGGGCGTGATATCTGACATTTAAATATAGCCTAGCATCAAAATTAATTTTTCGTCAAATAAAATAACTTCTCTTTTTATTTGACAGCCTCCACATTATATTAAAAAGAGAAAAAATAGTTTCAACCCGTGGGACAATACAAATAATATAAATACAAAGTTTGAAATATACAGGATTTATCGTCTTGTCTGCTGCGTAGACTGGTTGCAACTTATAGAGAGATAGACGGACAGATACCCACTTGAAATTATAAGAGTTCTTGATTTTATCTACGGACGTTAAAACAATAAGAGCAATTAACAACTTAATTTGTTAAGAAAAATTAAAAGTAATAGTTTAACGCATTTACCAAAACAATCACCAAAGAAATTATGGGGAAAGTATGATCCATATTACATGAGTTTGTTATAACCATTGGATTGTTTACTAATGATAAAGACAAATTTTGGTCGTTATTTCCTCAATGTGTTTGTTCAAAATAAAAATATAAATAACGTCTTATAAGGTTGAATATCTCAAAACCGGTGCAAACGATTTCAACTAAATTGTACTAAAATGTGAAGCTATTTGATCAAAAATTAAACGCGTTAAAAAATAAAATAGAAATTCGTATGTTAATTGGAAATTTTCAAAATAATCTCTGACCTCCGTTTGTTTTTTTTTCTCTTTATTGGCAGACGTGAGTTATTTTACCATAATTTGATCGAAATAGCTCGAGCAAATTTCAAGATATTCCACTACCTACATCACGGTCAACTTCACTATTTAAGCTATGCATTCATTTTATTTGTTTTTGTTTTATTAAAAGTTTTATTTTGTTTTTAATTTAATTTGATTATTATTAAAGTTGTATAGATAAATTGTAAATTGTAATGTATTTGATTAAAAATATACTATGAATATTTTAATTTATTTGGACTTAGTTTTTATAACGAATTTCTGCTAAAGTTAGTATAATATATACAAGAAATGTTGATTGTGATAAGAAATCGCCGCAGAGATCTGAAAATACCTCAATTTAACAAACGTCATTAAGACGAGTCATTAATAATATAATATCACTTATCCCACTTACTGACCCTCTACCAAACCGTTAAATGTATAGCACTTATTATTTTTATTATCAATTAAATAATAATTGTATTTTATTTTGCTGTCCATATTAGCAAATTTTGGTATTATTTAAATATTTCTATTAAATTAGATTCTTTAAAGTTGGTCATTTTGAGAAAAAAGGAAAGTCTTGTAAATTTATTTAAATAGGACTGGTTTATTTTCCTAGTTTTTTAAATAGTAAAAACCTCTCGGTCATCATCGCCCTATAAAAAAAGAACATAAAATAAAGACCCCTTAGCTCTTGAATACTAATAACGTCAGGGTTGGAAGAGAACATGTGTTGGTAAAAAAAGACGGAGTAGGAAAGATGAAAGAAGGGTATTTAACCCAAGACCACATGAAAAATTGTGAAGATCTCTAGGTCTCCTCGAGATTAGGAGATCCGTACTCATTAAAATGAGCCCCTGAGAGGTGGGGGTGGGGGTGGGCATGAAATAGATATTGCATCCTTACATAACACCCCAAATGTGAACGAAATAAGGCCCTTTCAATTAATATTGTGAATATTTTAGTCTAATTAATTGGTTATACTGTATAAATTCAGGTTTTTATAATTTACAACGTAAACTAAATTTCACGGCGAAACAACATTAAAATTCCCATCGTTGTTCTACTTTCCTAAATCAGAGTTCGCTACAGCTTGTAAATACCTCACAATGATGGGTCAACACCGTAAATATCTCGTATTATATATATAAATTTGAAGTTTTAACTATATAGAAGTACGAATAGGTAAGATATAACATTAAGCTGTGCTAAAACATTACACAAACTTTCATCAAAAAGACCATCACAAAACACCAAATTATTTGGAATAATTAAAAAAATTTAAATTTAATAATTTTCGAGATTTTCGGTATAAAAATTCTAAACTCATTCTAAACTCAAATTAAATCATTCAGGGGGTGATTATATGAGTCAAAATAAAGAAAATAATTCCCATAAACATATGTCCGAAAACTCTACAATTACCAGCTA
Organism: Aphrophora alni; assembly: GCA_963513935.1. Lineage (NCBI taxonomy): Eukaryota > Metazoa > Arthropoda > Insecta > Hemiptera > Aphrophoridae > Aphrophora > Aphrophora alni. The sequence continues at coordinate 95,690,088 of OY740769.1, read as the reverse complement.
TCCGCCATTTTGTGTTATTAAATAATTTATATCTCTGGAACGGCGTAATTGATTGAGCTGAACTATTACACGGTAGTCATAACTATAAGGACCTAGTTTGGTAAAAAAATACTCAACCTGTTCCAATAATTAGTTTCAAAATGACGACCATTTAGATATTTCAAATGATAATAACTCATTTCAAGTTATTTTCACTTAAAATATTTAAATGACTGTCATTTGGAAACAAATTATTTATTGGAAAAAATTGAGTATTTTTTCCAATTTAGGTCTTTAAATTAAAGACTACTGTGCAAAATTTCAATTCAATCGGGTAAGCCGTTCTAGAGATATAAATTATTTAGTATAAAAGCAAAACGGCTTATAGCTGGTAAAAGAACCGTTTTCGGCCATGGGTTCATATTTTTTTAATATATTTTGAGACCCATAATACCCCCTGATTTATCTCCGTTCACACAGAAACACTGTATAGTTCCAAGGTGCATATAAAATATGTTTACCATGAATTAAATTTTTTCTTTTATATATTTTTTTAAGTTTAGAAAAAAAAGACACACGTAAAAATATAGAAACTTTTATTAAAATGTCTACACTTACAAATTATCTCTTAAAATTTTGCTACTTAGTTTTGAATCACCCCGTATATGACAGGGGTAAAGTTGTGTATTTACTTTGAGATAAGAAAATATATGTACGTAATACTAGTACAGGTTAAAAATAAACTAACAAAAATTGGAAGTCACAAAATGATTACGGCATTCTTATCAGTTCTATCTATCGAACCTATTGGTTGACTCTTCAATCCAAAGTTCAACTTGTAGTTTCGCGAAACCAATCCTCGACATTAGTTCAGTTGTGTGCGAGTCCGCGTCAGTGTGTTTAGGTTATGTTTCGTTCGGATAGTGATGGCCTATGTGTACTGTGTTCTGTTGGACGAATTTCGTGTTTATATACAGCTTTGTTTTCGTCTTAAATAAACATGTTTCTAGTAAGTAGATAATTTATTTTCGTTTAAACTATATTAGTATATTATCTTGTCTTTTGTCTTTAGAAGTTAACAAAGTTTATAGAGATACAACTACAATACATATAAAGAAAAGTGATTGTAGTTATTTGTTATAGTTTAGAGTTTGTATACATAAGTAGGTTATTGTTTAAAAATTGTATTAGGCTTTTACGTGTTTTTTGTTTTTACTAATTACTACTTAAATTTTTAATTTACTGGTAAATAATGAATTATTTTTTATGTAAACATTTTTTTAATTGTTTTTATTTAAATCAAATCTTATTTTCTAAAGATAAGCCTAAAAGGACGAAAAACATTATGGCATTGGTTATTCTTGCCTATAAGGAAGAACATGATTCCTCAACCAATATTGTGTTTATATGGCAACATATAGGCTAGTTGTAATAATTAACAGTTAATTCACGGTCTACTAGACACTCAAACATTGTTTTGGAATAGTAACTAAAAAACCTCATTAAGAATTCGGTTGCACTAAAACCCCATACTTCTTTTCTAAAAATATTTCTTTTGTAAGAGTTTGTGTTATAAAAAGGACATAACGGGTATGTACGAAACACAACAGAAATAATTTATATTTTTATGAAAGTTATTCGTAAATCTAACTTAACCTCAAATTGATTTAAGTTATTCCAATGAATCAGTTGTTATGAAATCTGTAAAATTGGTTGTGATGGAAACGAAAGTTGAAATGTTATGAACTTTCAAGAGACTGTTGATTTTAAAAATCTTATAGTCTTGGTGTATTTACAATTTTTAATCAATTAATGTAACAATTATTTATGTAACAAGTATATTAGAAAAGCAAGCCTTTATTTTGTAGATTTTCAAAATGGTGGCCGTTTAAAATATTTAATATCTCGAAAACCATCAACTTTACATAAAATGCACAAAAGACAAAACAATTTTCTTTTTTAACGACAAACAAATTTTTTTTCAGTAGGTTTAAGGATAACCGAGTTATTGACAAAAAAACAGTTAACATAATGTATTAATCTCTTTGTAGTTGTCTACAACACCCAAAATTGACCAAATACCAAAATATTTTTGAATTCTAATACTTAAAAAAAAAAAAAAAAATATAAATCCATTACTCTGAATTGCATAAAAAATTCAAATGTGACATTTAACTATTTAAAAATGCTTAACTATTTAATTTCTTTCTTGCTAATATCTCAAAACATTTTCAAAAATAAAACAAATATACATTTCATTTATTAAACAAATTAAATACACTTCAAACTTCTTTTGTTTGCAATTTATTTCATAAATACACTTTAAATTATTATGTTTGGAAGTTATTATTTTCCTGTTTTTTGTCAATAACTAAGTTATCCGTTAACCTAAAGAAAAAAATTGTTTGTCCTTAAAAAAGAAAACGTTTTTGTCTCATGATTTTTTTTAAGTGGATGGTTTACGAGATATTGAATATTAAATATTTTAAACGGCCATTTTGAAAATACGAAATGAAGTCTTTGTTTTCGGTACACTTATAAAACGTAATATACAAAATTAGTATACTAAATCTGAACTCAATATATCTATTTCCAAAGTTATAATATTTTAGTAAAGAAACGAAATGGCGGATATCCGGAAAACAAAGAGTTTTAGGGAAAATGTTTATTATTAATTTTTGTCTATCCTGGCCCTTAGTTTAGCAGCTTATTTACGCGACATTTTGTATAGTTCGTTTAGCTACTAATTATTTGAAAATTACCGGAATGAGTCCAAATTGTCGGCGACATCGCCTTCACAAAAATTTCATCAAATTCGTGTGATCTGATTTTGAAATATTTATGGGTCAGTGTTACTCTTTAAAAAATAAATTCGAAACAAAAATTCTTGGAGAAATAGAGACCAATACATTTTTTGGTTATTAAAATTGTACATTTAGACATTCAATTTTAACATAATATAAAGTTTATGTAATTATTATGTACTATTTATTATTGATGTAATATAAACAAACATTACCGCCAGTTTGATTTGCTTTGTTTTAATTTTCTCGCCTTGACAAATCGCGTGTCACTAACTGCAGATAAGGTCAGTACTAAGTACTATATACTATGTAAGCACAAAGTTGATTTTAATGCAAATATTTAACAACACGTTTTGATACGACAATTTTACATTGAATATATTTACTCAATCAACTACAGTTACTTGAGATTATGTCCAGTAAATAAATTATCTTGACGAATAATCTTTCTAACAAGACAGTGTTGTGATGCGGCCATTTTAAAATTATATTTTCGAACAAAAACACCCCCCCCCCCACAGAAGTAGAATAATAATTTACGGGAGATGTCACTCAAAACTACGAGTGCAGATGGGTTGTAATGAATTTCATAAAAATTTATTTACTATATGTAGGCTTATAACAAAATTTTATGGTTGACAATTAATACAAAATTTCTGTTCAAAAGGAAAAAAAAAGATGTATAATCCAAATTATACCATACTGCAAGCAAAAGAATTTTTTTATGTATAACTTGGAAAATATGAAAATCAATCTAACGGGTGAATGAATCTAAAAAATTATGATTTTGAATTGTGTGGCAGCTACAGTAAAACTTTGATTTACCGAAAAAAGGTGATAACGACTATAGACAGATTTAAATTTGAACGGCAATATTTCGGTTGCTGATTCTAGAGATAAAAATGGGAAAACAATTAACTTTTCCTTTGTTGTTTAAAGGGATAAACCGTCTCGATCATCGTAGCCTTATTAAAAAATAAAGACCCCACGAATACTCGAATAGCGTCAGGGTCTCAAATGAACAAGTGTTGGTGAAGGGAGACCTGATAGAAAAGATGAAACGTAGATATCCAACACAATACTAATTTGATGAGAGGTGTGATTCACTTCTCTCGGGATTGCTAAACTTATACTCACTAAAGTAAGCCCTCGAGGGTGAAACAAGTGTGTATAACCTAGACATAGGTCCAGATATGATTCCTTTTTCTTCTGTCGCCCATTTTGTGTATTTAAGAAAAAAAATCAACGTATATTTGAGAGTAAAAAAGATATTGAGTAAAGATTTGATTTACACATTATCTATGTAACAAGTATATCAGAAAACTAAGACTTTATTTTGTAGATTTTCAAAATGGCGACCTTTTATAATTTTTAATTTTGAATATCTTGAAAACCATAAAGATTACAAAATATTTACAAGGGACTTATAAACACAACATTTCTGAAGACGTTCGAGCTACATTGCGACGAGCCATCGACCACGTGGGTCCTCCGTTTTTTTTACCTTAAGTAAGTCCTTGTTTGTGTTATGTATACAGTTAATTTATTGGCTGTGATATTTAAAAACGACTGATAAAGAATCGAAACGCTTCTTCTTAAAAAAAGAAACAATAAGTGTGAAACTAAGGATTGATCGGCAGCATTATCTGAAAGTAATTAATAGTTAAAAAATTTGTTTTTTTTATGTAAATCAAAAGATAATCGAGTTATCCAGAAAAAAATAAATATGTAAATTAGTATTAAATACCAGCTGCCATTTTGAAACTGTTAAAGGAAACATTTTTGTTTTTATTACATTTATGGTTACTAGATTATAAAATTATTTCTAACAATTATTATAATTTCTCACTTAAAGGACAAAGAATACTTTTGGGTGTTGTAGGCAATTATCAAGAAATTTGAAGTTTTTTGACAAACCAAAAAACTTGGTTATCGTTTGACCTACTGAAAAAATATAAGAAACATTTGGTTTTTCATTGAAAAAGGAAATCAATAAAGTCGAATATTATTAATTACTTTTTTATAATAGTCCCAGAGCCGACTTTTTGTTTATTTTTCACCTTTAAACTCGCGTACAAGAATTTTGGAGAGAGAGAGAGAGAGAGAGAGAGAGAGAGAGAGAGAGAGAGAGAGAGACGACGACGACGACGACGACGACGACGACGACGACGACGACGACGACGACGACGACGACGACTACGACGACGACGACGACGACGACGACGACGAAAACTTTTGTATGCATCCTTAGAAAGCTACACATGATCAAAATTTCATAAAAAACCTATTTCTATGTTATTTTTCTTATCAAATCCACCTTTAAATATTAATATATATTAAACAAATTTAAAAAAATTCCCACGACCAAAATTTTCCCACATACCAATTTGATTAAAATCGGTCCACGAGTTAAAGCTGTAGAGACAGATACGAAAGAGAGAGATTTTTAAAAAATGGATTCAGGGATCTCAAAACGGATATATCGGGAAAAATACATTTTTTAACCCATCACATTTCTCTAACAACGTTTATTTGAGAATGTAATATAGGATAAGCACACATAAAATATCCAACCACGTCCCCTAATATCTAATACAAGATTTTCCAAACCAACAATCAAATCGACTTTCAAACTCGATACATCAGAAGAAGAGAAGTGGCTAAAAACAGTTAATTAATTTAAGAGGCAGCGATACAATCCACTACCACTGGGGAAGGTATGCTTGCTAATTAAGATAAATACGCAGTGTCCAGTCTATCATTCAAATGGATATATTATTTATATGTGTTCCATTTATTGCATGACAAAACAAAACGTTCAGTAGGAAATTTCAGTTTGAATGCCTTCTGAATATAATTTTCATAATAACTCAATAAACATTCCTTTTCATGTTTCATAGGTTAATTGCGTACATGTGTAATTATATTAGTTCGTTGTGCGTTACATGATGTTATCTTTGTGGTCTTTAGGAAGCCATTACGTCGGGGAATTTAGCATCGTGGTACTTACCCAGCCACAATCTAATACAATTAAATCCACTAGATGTTGGTTTTTTAGGCATTGTAGGAAATGTTAAATTATACTGGTAGATCTAGAGGGTCCTTTAATTAAAACAGTTGTTGTACAGGTTTCTTGAACCTCCAACTTGTGTATTTCAGTAATTGCTTGACTTCGGCTAGACCTTAAAGAGGTTTGTAGATATGTAAATATTAAAATGTCTACACTAGACAGCTGGGCCTCGAAGTTCTACTCGCTAAGAATATCCTAACTATTCGTATATCACATTTTCTTGGAAGCTACACAGGGTTGGAAATTACATTTTTGACAATAACTTCGCTATTTGTCATCGTAGAGATGTGGGGTTGGTATCTTGCAGAATTGACATCCGAAAATTGTTATCAGTAATTATTAAACAGGAACTAATTAAAATAATACTGAAATGTTTGTATTATATATATATATATATATATATATATATATATATATATATAATACCTGACCTGTCCAACCCTAACCTAACCTAGTTGTGATGATAATTGCTATCACAAATCTGAACTACATATTTCTTGTAAGAAAAAACTCGAATAGGTTAGATTTGGCCAGGATATGTTATTTATTCAAACAGACTTGGAAATTATTCCGTTTAAAACCAACATAAGTTAATAAATCAGCAAAATAACAACACAATCCACTATTAAATACAAACAATGATTCTCGTAAGGGTGTTGAAGTAGCATTGACCTTGTAGTGGCACGGTCTAGACCGGATGAATGGTCGAACTTGAAAGGATTTGCAGTGGTGTGAATGAAAGTTAGGTTTTTTTAAAATTATGGTAGTGGACAAAGGGTCTGATCAAGAAGAGGACCGCCACTCAAAAAAGTTGCACTCAGAATGTTTCCTAATCTAATCTAACTAACTTTATTCATAACATGTGAATACAAAATGTATTGTTCTGGAGCCCAATATAAATTGATATCCTTCCAGATGGTGTCAAACAGATCTTCATCCTTGTTCCTATGGCGCCATGTGTATTCACATAAGTAGGAATCTAACAAATCTCTAGTGGTTCCACAGTCTTTCTGTTCCTGGTGAAAAACTGTCCTTAATACACGCCAACAACGTTTCAGCTGTTCTGTCAGGTCAGGTTCTGTCTGTTCTATTTATGTCAATAGAAGATTGTTTATGAGTGACAGTTCTCTTCTTGTACAGAACTTAAAAATATTCTCAAAAGGATATTTCGAGTTTCGAACTTATAACCTTGTTATCTAAATTAGTACATTATAAGTTGAATAACAAGAGAGATACAAACAACACACAGTTTAAAATGGCCGCCATTTTGACATTTTTATTTCAATTAAAAAAAATATATCAATAAGGTTCTATATAAACACGATATCAAATTTCATCTTACTATTTTTATGTTTGTAACTGTTATCGTGTTTATGTACAGACGAGGACGGACATAAGGTAGAATGTTATGCGATTACCAAACTTCTTTGGGTAACCAAAATGTACTAGGGCCGCAATCTTTAAAGAAAGTTATATATTTCAATAGGATGCCGTAAAGACGTCCTCGTTGTAAAACGTATTTATTTTTGTGCCAATTATTCTTAAGCCGTAATATATTATTTACTTATAATTTTGCACACATTTTATTAAAATTTGATCGAAATCAGCAGAGCCGAATTTGAGAATATGTGTAAATTATAACGCCCTAATGACAGATTATTTTTATATTTTCATCGATCATTAATGAAAAAAACAATTATATTTTAGAATATGGTGACTGGTACGTTTTATTTAGGCCTTTCATATGAGCAAAACTTGATAAAAATCGTTGTATCTGGTTTGAGAAAATTGTAATGTTGTGTTTTTCATTATGTCAGCTATTTTAGCAAATTTTGAGATATTCAAACTTCCAAAACCCTGTGCATAGTCCAGTTTATCTTTATGTTAGAAATTTCTCATTTGAAGGGGGGGGGGAGCAAGATCAATTTGTTTTATTTGAGTTCCCAAAAGTTTTATTTTATCATAACTTATAGTCTAATAAACTTATTTTGAAATTATAAAAATATATTGTTTTGTAAGGCAGACACCTTATTTTAGTTTTTTTATATTGTTTCTAAGCGAAACATTTCTCGGTCATCTGCACCTTCTAGAGAAAGGAGGAAGAAAAGAGCATAAAATACTCCTAGTCCTAGAATACTCGTAAAGCGTCAGTGTCGAAAGAGAACAAGAGTTGGTTAGTACCAGAAGAGGGTCAAAAGGAAGAATCTAATCCAAGATCACTCGAAAAAGGTGTAGATCCAGGTAGGACCCTAGGGATTGGCAAGCCCAAATCACTATATTGAATCTCTGAGGCTCTTGCAGATATTGTCAAAGACACATATTTTAAAATCTCTCCGATTTCTTCGTACACTACAAACGACAAAGATATTCAAAAATAATATTGTATATACTTTATGGACTTCAAAATGGATATTTGAGTGAAGCTCAACATTAGAAAAATGACCTTTATAGATTGTAAGGAAGTGAAAACATAGACAACTTCTTCGAATGTCATTATTTACAAATCAACGAGTTTTACCACTCCATGAAAAGGCTTTAGATTTATCCAATTTGACTAAATAAACGTTTAGTCAAAGAAATCTATTTTTAAAATTTAAGAAGCCTCTCGTATACAATAAACCACTTATAGAAACTAATATTCAATAATAATTTACATAAGGATATGCCTAAGGAAACAACTATTATTTGCGTTTTACAATCCTTCACGTAGAAGGAATAAAATTATTGTAACAACCAAATTAGACTACTAGTTGCATGTTGACTGAATATGTACTGTGATTGATTTGGTATACTGTATTTTGGATTTATTTGTCCAATATACGAAATGTAAATGAAGTTTCTTTAAGGGGCCCCCCAAAAAACTGAAAATTTTATTGTCGGCATATCCTCTGTCCTTCATCTGTGCGTAAGCACGATAACGACCTCAAAAGCATGATAGAAACATAAAATTTGGTTATACTGGAGTTATAGTCTGCTTATATAGAACCCTATCGAAATTTAGGAAATCTTATTAAAAATGTCTATTTAAAACAGTTTGTTCATATCTCGTGTATTATTCAACTTATAAGACACTAAATTAGATATAAATATACGGATTTCAAATCTGCATGTAATGATACTTATCCAACCTCTCTACGATGACAAATAGCCAAGTTATTGTCAAACATGTAATTTCGAATCCTGACATTCCAAGAAATGTGATATTCGTATAGTTACGCGATCCGAAGCTCGAGACATTGATACAAGCGAAGCGAGTGGAATTTTTTTTATACGTAAAAATCTACGAAGCTCGTTAGAGCCTAGCCGATAGTGATATAGACAATTATGAGGTTTAGAAAACCTTCAAACAAACTTCTCCTACTGGTTAAGACTTCTTGATATATCAATAAAATTCAACATTTATTACAAAGCCCCAAAAAAACAACTTTTGGGTATTACATTTAAAGGATCTGCTTGTATTATATTGTATGATGGTTTTGTGTAAGTACCATGATGGCCCCCTTCAACGTGATTATTATTTTTTCTTAAGTAAAATTTGAAGGTGATAGCTGAACGCTCAAATTTTGCAACAATATAATTTGAAAGACATTAACAGAATATATTTATTGTCATATAACAATACATGTCTGTTTGGAAGTATGAGGTCGAAAAGTGAAAATGTTCTTTATGGTATTCATATCTCGGCATTCAGGAGCGCGAGAATCGGGAAGCGTTTGAACTAGAAGTTAACTATTTGAAACCAATGAATTGTGAACACAAAGTTGCACTATTTTCAAATAATACCACTTAATAAACCAAACTAATTTTGCCGTTTTCAACTTATATCCCCGACAAAACTAAGCATTTTTGGCTTTGGAGCTTTCTGAGCATCTCAGTTTTCAGGAACATGCAACTCGAAAATCATCTAAACTAGAAGTTCACTATTTGATACTGACGCATTGCAGGCTTTAGAAACGAGATCCAGAGTGATATGATCCTCCCTGTGAGTCAATAGTACTTTGCGCAGTCAGATTTAATTCCCTAAACATTAAATTTAACGTTTAGCATAAGTAGTGATTGAAGGCAATCCAACTCATATATTGTACTTGTGACTTAACATTTTGTTATTTCCAGGGTTACAGTCGGTAATAAAATATCTAATGTGTTAAGTTTCGATATACATTTCGCCCAAACGTTAAGAGGTGATGACTCTACCAGCACGTTATATGAATTGTATGACTTGTGGTAGCTCTCTGTAACAATGCTTCCTCTAACCTAGACTAATTACCACTCCACATACTGAAGACTACTTACCTCTTCCAATCGTCATCACATACTGGACAGTTTCTTCTGCCCCACCCCAGACTAGTTACCTCTCCAAAATGTCATCATATACTGGAGAGTATTTCCTCCAACCCAGACTAGTTACTTCTCCAAAGTGTCATCACATACTACATAACTTATCGGTGCCTTTATAGAAGAAGAAATACAAAATTTATATTCATGATAATTAAATACAAAAATGATTATCTTACCTGTAGGAACATGTCTCCGTCGAGTAAAGAGTGGTCGTAAACGGAGAGGTCTCCTCGACTTCGGTAAGGACTCTCTTCCTTGTCCTTGTGCATTGTCACTGCAACAGAAAGAACATTTTGATGATTTAAAACACAACTTATTTTATTATCATAGACTAGTGAAGATGTGGATTTCCCTTGGACAGAGGAGTTTGTAAATATACAAAAACGTGACGTCATCAATTGGACTCAAACCTGTGACGGTTCATTAGTCCGAAATGCGGGGAGACAAACTGAATTATGCTGCTCCCCTTGACACGGAAACATGGAGTTTAAACCTTATTTCAATAATGTTAAAAATAATATACAAAATCCACGACCTCCATGGTTGTTTTCACTTTTTTACTTGCAACCACCATCATAACATTTTCTTCAGCGACGAATGGTTTCGATTTTTTAGAATTTTGATTGTAGAGAGTATGTCAGAAAGTTCGAGCAATGTTTTTGAACCGTTTATTTGTAGTAATAACGTATTTGTGATGAAAGAGCGGTGCAATCCCGATGAGCATAGCTGGATCTACACATATTTTCATGTATTATTCGACTAGATCTCCTTGACCAACTTCTTGTTCCCAACCGTCCTTGACGTTAAGTATTCAAGGGTTAGGGGACTTTTAATAGTTCTATTTTAATTTTTTTTAAGGCGATGATGACCGAATGGTTTTTATGTCCACAGAAAAAATTACCTTCGAAAAACAATTTTAAAAAATATATCCAAATAACACGTCATTTTAAAATTAACTAATCGTTTTTTGTGGTTAACAAACGATTGGTAAAATATCAAAATTAAATTGCATCCTGTAAAACGTTTTTAAACTAAGTGAGTAGGATACGTTCACATTTCATTGCAGGGTTTGGGCGTTGTAGATCATAACAACAGAATTTGTAAAATTAAAATAACATAAACATAATACACCTAATGAAGAAAAGACACTCAAAATAAACGTAAGAAAGTAATTGAAATATTTTATGATTAATAGTGATATCACATTTCCAGCATTAGCACCTGTCAGACTGATGATGTCTAGATAGGATCGAAACTTGCAAGTCATTGCCGCCTCTAACTTTTTGTTTCTATATTGACACTTCCAATTAGGCTTTTAAAAGGATCCCTTTATACTACTAATAAATATGTCTTCTATGTTTGTTGAAGGGCGTCAAAGCTTTTAAGCTGTCCATCTGTCAGTGTGTTTAATTATGGGATTAATGATTCTTAACAAGTTTATTCTTAAATTATAGAACGTCGTAAAGAATTAATTGTATAATACATAAATATACATTTATTAGCAATATGTTTTGTAAAATAATATTAATTATTATGTTCATTAATTTTAATGTGTCACGATGTATTATGATATCGACTAATTATATTTAAATTGGTATATTTTAAAATCGTTATCTATTTAAATAAAAATATGCAAGTGCTTAAAACCTTTCTGTCACCATCGCTTTCTAAACAAAGGAATAAAAGAATATCAGAGTCGGAAAAGAACAAGAGTTGTTCAAGAAAGATTTGATGGAAAAGATGAACGAGAAGGATACTGAGTTAAAAAGTATAGATCCAACTGGGGTCCTTCGGGATTACTGAGCCTGTACTCACTAACGTGAGCCCCTAAGGGTATTCAACAAATGTTTGAAAGAGTGCCCTATAATATATATTGACACACAAAATTTAATCTTAACAATTTCTAAATATATCCTTTTTTACATTTGTATCAGACAACCAGGTATTCACGAAAAATTATCAAAAAATTTGACCTGACCTTTCTTCTCTCTTACGTGTACTTAGTTTAGAGAAAGTAAAGTGATAGTTTAAAAAATCGATGTCAAATTTTATGATGTCTGTCTGTCGTCTGTACAATGCTCAATAAAATGTATATGGACATGTTTTGGATTTAATTAATTATTTTTATAACTGAAAAGGAAGTTTTTTAGTGATATCTGTCTGTTGTCTGTACTACATCCAAAACGTTTGAACGGATTTTAATGAAATTTAGCCATATATTAGAACTTATTTTCATTTTATTTATAACCTAATATTTGGAGGTAGCTCCATAAAAACACAAAATTACAATTTTCGTAAAATTGTCTGTAACGATTTTGATAAAATTTTGTCAAATGTAGCTTCTAAGGACTCACAAAATGTATTGGACTCGATCTCTCCAAATATGCAGCTGTATCTACATCTTTCTTCATTTTGTGTTGGGTTAGATCTCTCTTTTTCAGGCCTCTTTTTGCTCTCCTCCTACCTAGAGCTAAGAGCCGACTTTTTTCAATGGATAGAAATAGGAAAATTAAATTTTATGGGGTGTCTTTGGATAAATCGATCTGCTTAAAAAAATAAACCTTAACCCCCACCCCAAAATCTATTTATCCAAAGACAACCCCCCAAAGTTTCATTTTACTTTTTCATTTACGAAAGGGGTCCCATACTTTTGGAACACTCAGTATATGAGTTTCTATAGTTTTTTATTTCTTTAAAATTGTTGGGGCTGCTTTTGCAAGAATTTGGTATAATTTATATAGTATTTCAATATGATATTATATCATTGTATCATTCTTACAATAAATATCTGTTGCATTCTATACCAACAAGGTTTCAAACTATCGGGATATAAAAAAAAACAGCAAACAAATAAATTGCGTCCAATCATAAGCTACGTCTCAAGTATTTATAGTTCATCTCAGCTGTTAATTATGAACAGCTATGCGTTGTACAATATAATTGCTGTCTAAGTATCACATTAAAAATATAAAAAATTGCTAGTACGTTATAGTCTGTAAAATTATACAAATTTTATTTTCATTCCACATATCTGAAACGCACTTGATTAGAATTGACTGCATTGTCTGTGTCTGTGTAATAAAGGTTTGAATAAAGCATGTCCAGTGGAGTACAGTTGATATATTATTAGTCTTTGCTTACTGGCCGGAGATATAAGTTCTCTGATTATTGGAGCATGGAAAGGTGTATAATTATATATTATTTATGTTCATAAAAAAACACATGATTCTTATTTTTATAATTATTAATATGTTTATTGTATAGTTAATTGGAAATGTTAACAATAAAAATGTCTTTTATTATATTCTAATTAAACTCGACCTAGACATTAGTTTTAAATAACTAGATATGTAATAAAAAAATTACTGATGAGGTTGTATTTCAAAGTAGAAACTTATAAATGGTGTACAACGTTGCATTAATTTTCTTAGAAACTTCTCTAGAAAACCAAATAAGTTAATGTGCGCCATCGTGGTACCTACCCCTCATCATTCAATGTAAAAAGTTGGTTTCTTGTGCCTTGTAGGAAATGTTATCCAGTAGGGTACAATTGTTTAAAACAGTTGTTACACAGGTTTTTGTGTCACTATTTATTTGAAGCTAGTGTCTCGACCCAGATAGGTCTCAAAGTTGTACAAGTCTGAAAGAGCATCCACTCGCTACGCTCGTGTCGGTGACGCTGTCATGCTGATCTCGTAATTATATGAATATTTATTTTTTAAGGAAGGGTTCAAAGTTACCAATTTGAGAATAACTTTGCTAATTGTTAACGTAGAGAATTGTAACCGTTATGTGGAGATTTAAAATCTAATTAAGTGTATTATAAGTTTAAAACACGAGATATTTATGAACAACTGTTAAAATGACCGCCATTTTTACTTTTTCAATTGAAAATTTAACAATGTCTATATAAACACACTATGGTCTCGCATAGTCATTTCCATCTTATATTAGTTTTTTTCAATGCTAACTTGTTTTCTTATAGACGACAACGACGATGGACAGCATTTAGAAAATTACTTTTTTGGTTTTCTGAGGCTATGAAATGTGAAGATCAGTATAAAACACATTAGTAGAATTTCTTGACGATTACCAAACTCACCCTGTACTTTGTATTTTTTAATATTTGTATCATTTATCGATGCTTGATCGGTTTCTGATTTTTATTTGTTATTTAAAGCCAATAAACTTCCCGTTCATCGACTCCTAACTCTCGAATACTCTAATAGCGTCAGGTTCAAATAAGAATAAGAGTTGGTCAATAAAGATTAAGATGAAAGAGAGGGATGTAGCAAGTCTAGACGTAGATTCAACTCCGGATTGCTACAGCCGTACTCATTATAAGTGAGATCCTTATGGTGGTTTCGGATAAATACCATCTTTAGAAAAATATATTTGTACATACAGTTGGTAAAGATGGTATATATCTGAAACGTGCCAAACAACAGTGATACGACAAAGCAATACAAATACTGAAAATAATTGAAATATTACAGGAAAATATAAAACAGTTCATCTGTTACCACGTCACAGATTAAATTATTATCTTTTAAATCAATGTGTTTAAAATTTTTTTTTAATTCTAAAATTATTATATATCTAATAAAAGTGTTTTTGTTTAAGTTCTGATGATGCCAGATAAATAGGCGATACATCTGTCAACAATAAAATGTTTATTATCAAGCTTTCTCGAGAAATAACTCTCTAAGTATATATAGGAGTTTGTAATTCATTAAAAATTAATTTTCACACTTTTAACAGACGACTCCAAAACTAGAACAGTTTGTTTTCCTCAGGCTGTAGATTGTGTACGCTTGTGTGAGAAAGTTAGTGCACAGCTTTTAATGTTTACGACTAAACAACGCCTCTGTTTAACACTAAAATATTTATGAAGATATTGCATAAAAGAAAGACAAATGAAGTTGATATGACCTCTAGCGGCAGATGTTATGACTAATCGAAACGCATAACCTAACCTATAAATCAAACAAGTTCCCCTCGAATGATTAGCCGTGGGTTACCTATAGGATCAATAACCAACCCCTCATACAGCCTTATTGTTCTTTGCACTTTTGGGATTTGTGGTGTACAAAGTCAATAACAGACCTACCTGGTCTTTAGCCTTTGTTTGTTATGCAGACAATGTGTATAATAGGTTAGGTTAGCTTTATATTTCTTTAACAGATTTTATGTAGTGGAATTAAGGCACCAAACTAAGCGAGGATGTGTTTTAATTTAACTATTTGACGTTACGCCTGTTTCATTGTTACGGCTTAACAGAGGTACCAATCGAGGAAAAACGTTCTTTACGTCTAGACTGGATATATTTAATTTTTCGTTTTAAAATGGAGGGCATTTAAAAAATTACTGAATAACTCCAAGGTAGAGATGGGGATGCTCCGGCTAAGGACTAAACCTCTTATTAAATGTATGGTGTGAACAAGTCTTACAAAAAACACTTCGTTTGCAGAATTAATTTGAACTGTTCTGAAATCTTCTCTCGAGGTCTTACATAACTAAAAAAATACTGACTCATTCACTATTAAAAAAAAAAAATCATTTATAAGAATATCAAATCAATTATTGTTTATATAGAGTGTCTCAAGGAGAAAATGAAAAAAATGTAGGACGTGTTTTAATGGATAAAAATAAAGACAAAATTTCATATAAACATATGCCCTAACATGGTTAAGTTTGTTTGTAGCTGCCATTTTGTGTTAAAAAAAAATCTTATTTTTTGAACAAAAAAGAAACAGAATTGAAATTTTTGCAAGTTACTTAGTATTATAAAGACCAAATTTGAGGAATATTATCAACCCATTTCCTCTACTCATTTCAAAATGTCATTACAAATTGAGTGATTATCGGACTGTTAAAACTATATAAAGTACTCTAAAATCGATATTGCGCTCCCCTGCTTTCAAATGAGGGAAGTTAGTCAATTTTGAACACATTTTTCATAAGTCGTAGTTTCTATCAATTGAGATAAAATTTAGTAAAAAATATTTGAAACCCAACATACAATAGCAGGTGTAAACTGCTAATTAGGGTAACTTTTTGAAAACGAGTTTAAAATAATAAACTTATCAAAGTGACTATAAATAATAAGATAAAACAAAAAGGTTTCATAGCGAGTTGTTTCCGAATTCCTAATAATTAAGGTCATTGCCCTGTGTCCGGAAGTGTACTAGGTTTCCTTAAAGGGGTAATAGTTAAGGGCAGGTGCATCGGGGCGTGCGCCTCGTGTTTGGGTAGGTATCACCCTTCATTAGCTTCCATCTAAGCTTTGTTATAGTTTTAATAATCAAAGACAGCTTGTTTTGTGGTTTCATTTTTTCTTTTTAATATTTTGAAGATTCTTTCTCTGCGAGTGAACGTCCTGACTGATAGAAAGTAAATATCGATTGGTGTTCCGTGTTGCCAATTGTCACCCTCAGCCTTAGTGTCGAGAAGCTGCACAAAAGGAAGGCAGATAATTTATTGTTCATTTTTTATTTTAATTAG
This sequence comes from Aphrophora alni, assembly GCA_963513935.1. Taxonomy (NCBI): domain Eukaryota; kingdom Metazoa; phylum Arthropoda; class Insecta; order Hemiptera; family Aphrophoridae; genus Aphrophora; species Aphrophora alni. The sequence continues at coordinate 95,673,393 of OY740769.1, read as the reverse complement.
AGTTTAATTTATAAGATTAATTTTTGTAAACTCATATAGGTTATGTTTAATTATTACGGTAATCTAAATATTTGCTATGACGCATATAATTAATTTTAGTACATTCTTCTTACATTCCTAACATTATTATTTTAACTTCTGCTCACATGTTCGGATGAACACCATTTTAAAAGTTATTTAAATATTTAGTTACGACTTAGCAATTATCAGCTATTACGAAAGTTTGTAAATAGTTTTTTAAAACTCCTCTTTTTTATCTTGTCTTCGGTTAAATCCCTCTCCTTCAACTTTCTTCTCGGATCTCTTTGGACCAATTCTTTTTCTTTTCAACCCTGACGCTATTAGAGTATTTGACTAAGGCGTTTATGACTAGGAGGTTTTTTGCCATTACAAACGGGAAAAATCACTTATATTTAATATTGTTATTGGTACTTTAATTAACATTCAATGTTTTTGTTTAGTAATTTATTATTTTCTTTTATAATGTCAGTATAGAAATGATTAAAAATAAATAAATATGGTAAATAAGAAGGAACTAAATCAATTCAATCAGATGATATTTTGAATTTTTACGAAATTTTTTGTAATAACATTATATGTAAAGGAAAAGAAAATTCAACATTAAACCTACTAATACAAATGACTAAAAGAAACCAGATATTATATTATTGCTTATATCTTCCTAAATTTGAAGTTAGGTTGTTAATAATTTAGAATCTTTATAACTGATATATTTTTTAAAGGTTTGAGTATCATTTGATGCAGATTACATTGCTACAAAAATATGACTTTTTAGGATGTAGAAAAATTATTCCCGAAAAATCTTCTTTTTTTTTATTTGAAAATAGGACAATTTTAAATTTGACAACTTTTTTAATTTGTTTCTTTTTAAGGAACTTGTGTGTCTAAAAAGTTTTAATTTAATCCGAGATTTCATATCAAATGTGAGAAAAATATAACTTTGTTTGCTATCTCCAGATGATTCTGTGTTGATGTTTATATAATTCTAAGATTTTAAACAAAATTATTACTACACTTTACAGTGACTTAAAAGTTAAAACAATTGAAGCGATAAATGAGTACAAAGGGAAAGTCAAGCCAGAGGACAATATCATCTATAAAATGTTATCTATTAATTTGGAAGGAAAGAGGGATCTTCTTTGAAAAATCACCCCCAAATATTTTTGATCGAATTCCTTTCATTTATCATAAAATAATGTTCACAATTGAAAATTAGTTAATGAAATGAGTTGTTAACCATATAACCAAAAAACTAAAGAATTGAATGTTGCTGATTCCATGGTTTACAAGACATTAGACGATTGTAGTGTGTTTATTTTGACTTCCTATTGGCATTGGAAGGTATAGAATAGATATAGAATGAGGAAGTAAATAAATAAATAAATAAGGAAGTAAACAATGTACAATGTTGTTATGACATTGATTGTGCTCGTTATCTGCATATAGACTTACCTTATCGCTTATCTTACCTTATCGCTAACCTAACCTAACCTAACCTATTTGTAATGATTCTGGCTAAACCCAGTATTAAGAACATCATTTTGTGACAAATGAAAGATATTCAATTTTTAAAAAGAAAAGAATAATCGTGGGGTTGAAATTCCGTTGAGTCCGGAATGAGTTATATTAGAGATGACTATAACAGGAAATTTATCAGTACAATTTCAAAAATAGATGCACATAACTTATGCTGAAATATGACCGGCTTTTTGTGTTAGTGGAAATTTTGATCGGTAAAAATTTGTGTTCTCTCGTGCATTACATAAAATGGGAGGCCAAGAAGTAACGGGAAGAGCTGCTTCCATAGTTTAATTATTGACAGTATATATAGTGATATATTATGAATATGGTTAATATATATAATATATTATGAATTTGGTTACCTTCCTGAAGCCGTTATTTCTGATAGATAAATAATAGATAAATATAACTTCTAAATATATAGGTAATTAACCTAATCTATTTTTCTCCTATAATTAATTAATTGTATTTAGTAAATAGTGAAAAGTATTTTTTTTAAATGGAGAATATAAAAATAGTAATAATTTTATATAGCCTACTTATAAATCTTATAAACATATTCATATTGTTAATTAATTATTTTTTCTACTATTAAACTAATAATTTTATTAAAACCGAATAAAGGACATCCATTTTTTCGTTTGTTTAAATCTATCCCGCTTTCAGGAACTTTGAGAGGCATTTCCAGACCACTTGGCATGCCCTTCACAGAAATTTTGAGACACCCTCGGTGTTCCAGAGAACGCTCAAAGAAGCATTTCCTACCTTACAAAGGAGTTGTACGTCATCTAGCATCAACACACTGTTTAATGAATTTCTAAAACAAAATTTTCTTCAAATTAATTTTTTTTCACGAAAAAAATGTATTATTAAAGTTACTGATAACTAAATCAACACGATATGGTTAATTATGGACTTTAGAAAAAAAAACGAAACGTGCTGCAACGTTGGGATTCAACTTGTTTTAAGTTGCTTCTTCATCTTCACGTGCATTAATTGATAATTCCTTTAACCACAATTACAAAAACTAACAAATTGATATGAGCCCCCAAAGTACATCATCATATAAAGCAGATCCCCTAAATGTAATTCACAAATGTTGGTTTCTTGGGCCTTGTAGGATGTTAAATTGTATTGTAAATCAAAGAATCTTACCAAGTAGGGTAATTTTGTTTAAAACATTTACACAGGTTTTCTGGAATTCGTGATTGTGTATCACTACTTTATCTCGGCTAGGGCATATTAAAAAGTCTCCACTTGCTTCGCTCGTCTTAGTGTTTGGTGTATAGATGTAGGGTTGGTACCATTGTATTTGGTGTGTTATAAACTTGTTAAGATTTGAATAGAAAACTGTTTAAAATGGCCGCTATTTTGACACTTTCTATTCTATTTTCCCGAATATCAACATAATTCTGTTTTGAACACATTATAGACCTCTACACTAAATTTAATTTTCCTATTTTAATTTTTGTGGCCGCTATCGTGCTTACGTATAGACGACATCGAAGACCCGTCGAAAACAAATGTACAGCTTTTTTTCGATTACCGGTACTTCACTTACCTCATAGGCCTACTTCATATACTGATTAAATAAACAAGTGTATGTGATATAAAATAATTTGAATATTTCATTTCAAGAAATACTGTTCCACAAAGAAATTAAAACTAATTATTCTATAAAAACAGAACAATAGACTTTTAAATAAACTTCATTCAAAAGTGCAATTCCAGGAAACAATTTTATAATGCAGGATATAATTTTTGTTGTCAGAAAACCGTCAGATTGCTTGAATATTTCTGCAGACCCAACAATCATTCTACTTACAAAAATACACAGATAGACTTGTCTAAATACCAATCTGGCGATCAATGGATGCCAGAAATAGTTCAAATCCATTACCAACACGAATGTATTTCACTTGAATTTTAGTTTCATTTACAAACACGATATTAACCTCAATTTTAACTTCCTCTTGGATTTCAATACGTCTGAATTACATCCGATTGTGAGTTCAATTTATCTAAATGTGTTTAGACTCTAACTATAGTGAGTACGCGCTTAGCAATCCCGAGGACATTAGCTGGATATGCACTTTTCCCCTGTAGTCTTAGGTTAGATCCTCTCTTTTATCTTTCCTTTCAGGTCTCTCTTGAACAACTATTGTTCTTTTTTGACCTTGACATTATTAGCTTCAATTGTAAAGACTTCTTAATCTAACAATACAAGGCAACAAGGCCCAAGAAACCAACTTTTTGGAATTACTTTTAGAGGATCTACTTGTATTACTTTGTATGAATGGGCTGGGTAAGTACCATGATATTATTTTTAAATGAGTTATTTATGAACTTTAAATATAAAAGACGTAATACCCAAACCACAAATAAAACAATAATATAATTAAGGTTAGAAAATTTAATACTGAGTATTAGTTTATTTCCCTCTGAAGATGGTAACTATATTATCGAAACGTACATAAGGGTTTAATAATCTCTCTAACGTTAATTGTGTTTCGGGATTACTTCGGGTTATTGTTATTAACCTTAAGCTCTTTGGATATTGTACGAACTTTCATTTAATAAATTTAAAATTCTATTTCTTATACCAAAACTACGTTTCAATGGCAAAATTGTCATCATCAGTTGCAATTCATTTAATGAACTTTCATTTCTACAATTTTCTATCTGAGAACTTCATATATGAACCATTCTCAAACATTATTGCTTAATCTGTCTTACATATTTATCCACGTTATACTAATTATAATAAAAGTTTAATTAATTTTAGAATAAAAGAAAGTAAAGATACTTAAAATATGGTAATGTTTAACTACAGAAATAATTAAATAATCACAATTAACCATGCAATTTCAAAATAACTCAAGCTAATTATCAACCTTGATCAATTGTTTCAAATATTCATAGCTTTGTGAACATATTGGCCTCAATACTGAGCCCTGTAATTTGTGGGAAGTGCTTTATGAGGTAATTCTGTGTTGAAATTATATTTGTGTTTCTTTTTTTGTAGCGTAGGCCTACATTAATTAGTATCAACATATATAATCAATAATTAATTGTAGTGGACTACTGTATAGCGGAGATGTTATCTGGTGTACATACATTGTTAGGGAGGGACTGAAGGATATTGTTGATGACGGGATAATTGCTTAGAGTAAACATAAGGGTTTGCTGCATCTGTTGTACACACATTCGAATTGCTTTTAACAATGTTGGGTTTTTAAATATTTAGTAAGGTTGATACATTAATACAATTTTTTTGTTAATGCTAGTCGAAAAGCCTCTCGGTCGTCATCTCTTTTAAAAAACGTAAACAAAGACTTATAACATCAGGGTCAGAAGAGAACAAGAGTTGATCAAGAGAGACCTGATAAGATAGATGAAAGAGAGGGATCTAATTCAAGGCTAAATGAAAAAAGCTGTAGGTTCAGTTAGGGTTGGGAATGCCACGCCTGTAATCACTATAGCGGGCCCCTGAGGGGTTATTTTATATAAATTGCAAAAGTTGAATAAACAATGTTTGAACGAGAACAAGTAGTTGATCAAGACAGACCTGATAAGAAATGTGAAAGAGAGGGATCTAACTCAAGGCTACATATAAAAAGCTGTAGGTTCAGTTAGGGTTGAGATTTCCACGCCTGTAATCATTATAACGAGCCCCTGAGGGGTTATTTGATGTAAATGGCAAGAGAAGAATAAACAGAGAAATTAAAATTTTTACAGGCCCTATTTTATTCCTATTAGGATTGGGTTCAAAGAACTAAAATAAAAAATAAAAACTTTAAATAAAAATAATAATAGGGAAATCTTTCAAACATGTAATCTTAAAAATCTAAGATCTTAAAAATGTAATCTTCCTTTTTGTTATATAATAATTTTCAGTACATAAAAACGCAGATTTCTGTAAATTTCTAAATGACGTCAGCTTCATATGTTTAACGAAAAATACTTCAGCGAAAAAATACAAGAGACGAAATAATTGCCGTTAATAATGAACATGATATCAATTATTTTTACTATAGGTTAAAGGTGATTGAAATATTGATAAAAAAATTTTCTTGGTAACTGATTAAAACAATTAAAAGTATATAATACCAGTTTATTTCTTTTTATTATTGGGTAATAAAATATTGTAAGAAGAGAACGATATTGACAGAATTCAAAATATCCATTTTGAAATTCCCTACCTAATTTTGTAATTAATGAACTTTTTCAACGAAAATTAAAGCTAAGCTATAATATGTCGAATTTCATTAAAATTGATCGAAACAGACAACAAAGGCTAACAAAATATCATAGTGTGTAAATTTTCTCTAAATACAAATTATTCGTAAATTGTTTTTCATGACTTTGTTTCTATAAATCATCCAATTTTATTCTTTCATTTAGATTTTTTTTTAAACAAGTAGAGATAAATAAATCACATTATGTTTTTGTACTTTTGTATTGGAGTGAAATGTATAATTGTAGAAACTCATAGGTTTCTGTGGGGATTTCTCAAGTTCGTTTAATGAATTACAAAAAACAAAAACAAACCAAGTTCTAATAATAATAATAACACAGACAATTTCCATTCTACTAAACATAACCTAAAAGGTTTTACCCTTACCTGAACTTTAAACCTCAATAAAGTATCAATTTATTTCTCGACCCTATCCCTTATCTGAGCTATAACTCTCCTACCTTACCCCAACCATTTGCTTGTAAAAACTACAGCCCTCGTACTTCCAGTAAATTGATTAAACAGCCGGTTAATGAAAACAACCCTTTTATCGTTCTGGTGGTGGTAAATTCTACTTTACCTCGGAAACAGTGTTGTAAAACCCGTGTCTTGAACTACATAAGTCCGAATTTAAGTTTTTAAACTAGATTTTTGGTACATAAATGTAGGTAATTCATGATTTACTGCTTTCAATGAATAATCATCAACATTACTTTGTTTTTAGAAAGCTTCCAAATAGTTGGAATTAATATGGTAATTGTATTCCTTTAGAGATATCTATAACAATCCTTTTTTTTTAATATGCGTTTCATCTACACAAAGACATCTTCATTGGATATTTAAAAATTATAAATGATGATTCTCAAAATTGCATGGGAATTGATTCTAGGGATGAAAATAAGAAAAAAATACTCTCTTCGTTTTCAAGCTAAGGCTAGCGAAATATCGTTTCTATCCAAGAGTGAAATGAAGCCATACTCTAATTCTTAGGACTCAACGGGAGAATTAATTTTGTTAGTTTTTAATTATTTAAAAAAAAATCTAAATTGAATATAATGGGTCTCAAGAAAGCTGTTGCAAAATATTAAAAAATGGAGCTAATAAACACATAATTCTGAGAAATGTTTTGTAAATAAAGTCTGTAAAAAAACAAATACATGTTTCAAAAATTCGACTAAAATAAAAGAGGACACGCGGCAGAAACTTACAATGTAACAATTTTATACAGAACAACATTGTTCTTCATAATGCTATTCTTTTCTATATAATCAACAAAAATTCTGTAAACTTCCATTTGTGCCTGTTGACTTTAGTTAAATCATTTAAGAATTATTTTTACAAAATTTGTTGAAAGGCTTTGTTTTAGTTAGGCAATTGAAATATATATATTTTATAATTTTGACCATAATTTGTTGTATTTTACACCAGTTTTCTAAGCAATTATTGGAGATACATTTCTAGGACCTATAGATTCCATTTTTCTGATCAGAAACTATATAAAAACTATTAAATTTATTCTTTAAATTGGGTCCCAAGAATTACAGTATCGCTACATTTCACTAGAAATCTGTGCGTAACTAGGACAAAGCGTTTTTAGATATACTTCGTGTTTATTAAGTATGGGATATACAAACATTCTTGAAAACTACTCAACATAAAACGTTCGTTTATGGTATATGTTTATAAGAGAGCATTTACTTCCAGTTTTTATAGTTTAAAATTTTAATGAACATCTTGGATCCGCCATCTTGAAATTAGGTTTAGTTTTGTCAAAATAGGTTCGTGCACCACATATTTTTCCATTATTTTTAAAATTGTTAGTTTAATGGTGGGATACTTTTTTAAATTTCTTATTTCCTTAAAAATTTATATACTAATATAACTACAGAACATTTAAACCATAATTTACTGATGGACAAATGAGTAGGGTACTTAACTTTAAACATGTACATGCCGTAATATTTACTGGCCTTGTTTCTCTTGATTAATCCCTATTTGGATATTTCAAAAGTAAGATACATTTTAACCAAACAGTAAATCTAAATGAACTACAAAATATAATACGAACAGAAATTAACTCTATTACTGATCAGACAATTTCTAAAATAGTGGTGAATATTAGAGAGTTTAAGATTGTGTCAATTCTTCGAATATCACAAGTTCAAAACTACAAAGTATTGTACGTGGTAACTACTCTTGCTAGAGAAGCCTGGTTAAACTCAAATAAAGGATAAAGAATGTAATAAACTGTTTCTTACAATAAATCTACTTGAAGACGAAGTTGATATGCCTACTTGTTGCTTTTCGATTCCCCCCCCCCCAAATTATTTGGGAATTAATATTGACAAATTTAAATATTAATTGGTTGTATTCTATTGCCCACTTAGTAAGTCATAGGATGATCTATTAGTTCTGTCTCAAGTTGTAGTGACTATGATAGTGATCGGCAGCTAAAACTAATCTCGAACTTTACCACTAATGTTGTCCACTACCGGAGTGTGTCCACGGTTGGCGTGTCTACACAATACATATCTACCCTCACCATATACGCACCATTACGTATGGATGTCAATAGAAAGTGGACTATTGTACTCCTTTTCCCTCAACTAAACTCGCATTCAATCCCCATCTCATTTACTGTTGATATTCTAATAAATTTAATAGGTAAACACTGATAGCTAAGTGTAGTCAAGAACCCTATGCCTAGTTAAGACTGCTTTTTAGAGCAGTTTATCTAATAATAATAATAATAATAATAATAATAAAACTGGAATTTAATGTTGTTTAATGTAATCAATGTTGCTTCGAATTTACAATAATCTCTTAAGCTTGCATTTTATTTTTTTGATTTTTGAAATTTATCGTTATGGTCTAAAATGGTGCTAACCCAACCCCATCATACAATGTAATTCAAGCAAATACTGTAAGCACAATCCTCAAAAGTTGGTATCTTGTGCCTTGTGGGAAATGTAAAATTATTGTATTTGTAGATCAAGGAGACTAACCAGGTAGAGTAAATTTGTTAACCGTTGTTAAACAGGTTTTCTGAATCTCATTACGTTCAGAATTGAAATACAGAGTTGAATAACACAGAAGATATGAACAAAACACTGTTTAAAATATTCGCCATTTTAACGTTTTTAATTATATTTTTCTGAATTTCAATCTGTTCTATGTGAGCAAACTATAGTTCTCTCTATAAAATTTAATTCTGCTGAACATTATATTGGTTACAAGACAAAAGAAAGACGACAGACAGACGATAACACGAGACGACAACATGACAAACTTTGATAGCGGAATGTAACTGAGTTAATGTTTTTATCAGTAGTAGTAGCTATGACGACTTCTCCTCTCGCTTGCAACCTCCCATAACGCGCATTATGAAACTCCAGGCTACAGCTTACGGACTGTATGTAAGCATGATAACGGCCTCAAAAGTTAAAATAGAAACGTGAAATTTAGTACAGGGGGTTATAGTGGGCTCATATGGGAACGTTATTTTAAACAGTTTTTTGTTCCATATCTATGTGTTATCAACTAGTAACACACTAAATTACATAAAATGAAACAGATTTCAATTCCAACTGTAATGGCTGAAATAGTGACACTGATACTGAGCGAAGCGAGTGGAGACTTTATAATGCGTAAACTACTGCTAGTCCTTGTAGAACTTAGCCCACACATCTGCTAGTCCTTGTAGAACTTAGCCGACACATCTGCTAGTCCTTGCAGAACTTAGCCGACATATCTGCTAGTCCTTGTATAACTTAGCCGACACATTTGCTAGTCATTGTAGAACTTAGCCGACACATCTGCTAGTCTTTGTGGAACTTACCCGACATATCTGCTAGTCCTTGTATAACTTACCCGACACATCTGCTAGTCCTTGTAGAACTTAGCCGACACATCTGCTAGTCCTTGTAGAACTTAGCCGACACATCTGCTAGTCCTTGCAGAACTTAGCCGACATATCTGCTAGTCCTTGTAGAACTTAGCCCTCACATCTGCTAGTCCTTGTGGAACTTACCCGACACATCTGCTAGTCCTTGCAGAACTTAGCCGACATATCTGCTAGTCCTTGTATAACTTAGCCGACACATTTGTTAGTCCTTGTAGAACTTAGCCGACATATCTGCTAGTCCTTGTAGAACTTGACCCACACATCTGCTAGTCCTTGTGGAACTTACCCGACACATCTGCTAGTCTTTGTGGAACTTACCCGACATATCTGCTAGTCCTTGTATAACTTAGCCGACACATTTGCTAGTCGTTGTAGAACTTAGCCGACATATCTGCTGGTCCTTGTAGAACTTAGCCGACACATCTGCTAGTCCTTTTAGAACTTAGCCGACACATTTGCTAGTCCTTGTAGAACTTAGCCGACATATCTGCTAGTCCTTGTAGAACTTAGCCGACACATCTGCTAGTCCTTTTAGAACTTAGCCGACACATCTGCTAGTACTTTTAGATCTTAGCCGACACATCTGCTAGTCCTTTTTGAACTTTGCCGACACATCTGCTAGTCCTTGTAGAACTTTGCCGACACATCTGCTAGTCCTTGTAGAACTTAGCCGACACATCTGCTAGTCCTTGTAGAACTTAGCTGACGTCAAGAAGTAGTGACACGCATTTACGAGCTTTAGAAATTTTTTGTAACAACTGTTTTAAACAAACTTATCCACTTGGGTAAGTCTCGTTGATCTACCAATATAATTTAACATCCCTTTCAAGACCCAAGATAGTAACTTTAACATTTAGAGATTTACTTGTATTATATTCTATGATGGGCTGGGCAAGTTGATGTTTTTGTTGAAATGTTTCTTGAATATATAAATATCACAAAAAAAATTAAAATAAGAATAAAATTTCAGTTCTTGGTTTTAAGCCCTAACGAAATTTGTTTTAATTGATAGAAGCCTTTATATTTATAATTTACTATAAAAAGAAATAGGATATTTAAGCGCAAAACAAATCTTTTTGGTGCTATTTTTGATAAAACCACAATATTTCTGCAGTTGCTGGGTTTTATCTTTCTAGTTTGAATTATTTCTACGGGTTCTTCAAATTTCCACCTCCGGCAAACCCAGTTATATTGTTAAATACGCCAAAAAGTTAGTCTAGTCGTGTAAAGTAACATATAGGCGGTTTTTTATAAATCACTCCTTCAAAATTAAACAGGGTGCGAGAGTTTTGAGAACTCCTTCTATATTTAATCAAATAATGCGGTCATCCGTATTCCATTACCACTGTGTTTTGTCTAATAACAAAGATGTCTTGCAGGGCGCGTTCTTTACAACGAAGGCGCCTTGTTTACATTTTAATCTACGCAATGGCCTCTCTATTAAATCACCAGTATAATGTGATTGAAATAATACGAGTTGTATTTATTTTTCTTTTACGTTAGGTTCAGTAGGTTATTTTTTGTGACAAACCTTCACATTTAAATAAACTGCTTGAGCAAATTTGCAGATTTTAATCTTTCCTTCATCAGAGTCCATGGTCATTTTTATCTTTTAACAGATAATTTCCGATTTAGTTTTACTAATTATGTCAATTTTCCTTAGTCCAGTTTTTGTTTTCTTCTATTTCAGTCAAAGTTGTGGAATGTTTGGCAAATGGTATGTATTTCGACTGTTGGCCCTTGCTGTCCTCCTCTATTCTTATCAGTCTTTAACACGTCTCCAATTCCTTATTCCCATGCTCTTCAAGTCTCCTTTACTTCCCTTCAAGTACAGATTAATTTTATAATACTCGTCAATCAGCTGTCAAGTAGCCTAAAGTGCGTAAATTTTACATCCAGTATCTCGACTTTTTATAACACAATATCTTCAGATCACTAACTTCCCACAATGAACTGTTATAGTTAGGTCCTAAAAGAGAAAGAAGTAACTTTAAACATTTTTGCAAACTGCCGCCGTTTTGAAATTATCTATCGCATTCTAAAATTGATTAAAAACCCTATAATTAGAGCTATTATTGTTTTCTTTGTAATTTGGAAGTTTTTTAAAAAGAATTAGTTGTAGAAAAAATTTTTAGGTATCATAAGATCCAGATCTGAATATTGGAAAAAAAAGAAGAGTTTTGTGCGCTATTCGGTGTATTTATTGTAAAATTTGAAAATCTACGGCCATTTTACCCGCCAGAATTTGAAACCCAACTTACATACTAATTTTACGTTTAAAATTATTGGAGATGAATTGTTCATTATATAGATATACGTAGTTTATTTGGACATTCCATCATTTGTGTATATGAAAATTTGTTCTGTTGATTAGTGGTTTTTCCTGATCTTTTATAAACGAAAAATAGTTCAAATTTTATATCTTGACAGCCAAACCTGTATAGAAATTAGGTCATTATGCTTCCAGTAATAAAAACAAAGGTGAACATTTCCGGTTAATTCACCCCAATATCTGACTACAAGGTCAATTTTCAGAGTCACAAAATGTTGTGCATTCCCATAAAACCGTTATCTAACTACCACTTTGGTATTAAAACAACTCAAGGAAAGAAATTTCAGTATTAAATTTAGAGGATCTACTTGCGTTATATTATATGACGAGGCTGGGTAAGTACCATGACGACGTTCATTAACCTGTTCTAGATTTGTTCACTTGACAATGACAGTTGATAATCTTGAAACGTCATTTATTACTTTTGATGTACATAAAAGTTAGCAAAAGTCCGATATCAATAAATTTACATTTAAAATCTAGAAAAATTGTACCTTATGAACGTTTCAAACATTCAGTGCAAGAGGTAGGGTTGGTGGACATTTCATGGTTCTAGTGTCGGTGTTTGTAGAAGGGACGCTAATCACATTTTTTCATACGGACCTAAATCTAAATACATCCTTTAAATAGAATGAGTCACACAACTTCAGCCTAAATACCCTTTGACAAATAGTATTTCCCAATATGCTGTATTCTAATGTAATGCAACCTTAGTACTGGGGGACTAATACCTCTCCTGGAAATTGGACTCGGATTTCCTGGTGGTGGTTGGACGCCGGCAATTACGTCTCGACGGCGGTCACGCAAGCGTCCGATGCGATTTTAATGCACCAAGACTTAGTCACTACCCCCTCCCCCCCTTTCAAACAAGTATGCGACAAGATTGTTTTTCTTATAGGAAAAATATCGATTACGTATTACTAAGCCTCTTTAATATTTAATTTAGTTTAAAATATATTGCGTTTAAACTCTCTCAATTGTGAATGCTCTGAAAAAAAAAGGTACTGTACTTTCATACTTGGTAGAACGGATACTAAATTTCCAAAATTGTCTTCTTAACTCGTTACTCTCGTGTCGGTCACTCGTCTCGTTAGTTCTGTTCTTCGTACGACGGAACGCTTCTCTCGTTTCGGTCACTCGGCCCGTTTTGTTCTTCTGTCGTTTGAGCTGTTCTTAACTTGTTACTCTCGTGTCGGTCACTGGGACCATTCTGTTCGTCGTTCTACCGCGTTTCTAAATTGAGCCTTCCTTTAATTGTTACTCTTGTGTCGGTTATTTTGTTCTTCGTTCATGATGTGTCTGTGTCATAATGTAGCACATGACACGTTTCGTCCTCTTCGTTGGTTCGTTTTACCACATCATGAAACATTGTAGTGTTATAAATTTAATTTTGATTTATTCATCTATTTTACAATTGATTCCTTTACAATTGACTATTTTACAATTGATTAATTTATAATGGACTAATTTACAATCAGTTATTTTACAATTGATTATTTTGCAATTGACAATTTGTTATTTTAAGATAGAACAAAATAAAGTAAATTAAACTAGTTTTTGTGGTTTCAAACTTACTAACAAGCTTTTTATACGCGACTACACTGCAATGGTCCGTCACACAAACCGTTGTGAGTACGAAACTTTCTTAACCCGGCTGATAAACTCGGTTTACATTCATAATAACACTGCATCAATGGGCGTGTTTTTAAAGGTAAAGTCATGATGGAATATAAAAAAGTCAATTAAATAATTAATTGTAAACTACTACAAGTTTACCACCTACTGATTCCTGTGTTTTAAATTAGTCAACAATGATAAAACTAGTTTCTATGGTAACATAAATAATAACGAAAATATTAGATGTTGTCTTCCTAATTATTCGCATACAATAAAAAGTTTTTCTCAGGGATTGGACAACAAATGAAACCACAACTATTTTAAGTTTTAACTTAGTTTTGAAAGACCCGGTAAAATAATAAATAATATCAAAACAATTATAAAATTCCAATATACTAGTAACATCAGAAAACAACATGGTATACACAAATACTTAAATATATAATATACAATTTTTAAAAGTAATATTAAATATATTATACAAAATGTTTCAAGAAATATTTCCACCGAGTAAAATACGTAAAGTTTTAGCACATGCTTTAAAACTTTGAGTTCCATTGGTTCCTTTACCAATATAGGATTTTTATTCATTAAAAGGACTCCAGTTTCTGACGATCTGTGCTGTTGTCGACGGAGATGAAATCATGTTGATGTACATGAATATTGGAAGCTGAAGATCTCAATCTAATAATAAGATCATAAACAGGGTGATTCAAAAGTGCACGACAATATTTCGGTAGATGATTATAGAGCGAAAAAAAGTTTATATAGACATAGCTCTAGAAACACGTCGTTTTCCGTCTGTCGACCATTTTGTTTTACAAAATATATCATATCTTTTGGAATAGATAAAATATCGAGTCAAGATTTGGTTTACACATTATTTATGTAACCTTTCATAGTATACCAGAACACCGAGACTTTTTACAAATTTTCATAATGGTGGACATTTTAATTAAATAACAGTCGTTTCGAAAACCACTATCATCATAAAATATTTACAAGAAATAAAATGTTTCCTCTTTTAACGAAAAGAAAATCTTTTTATATTTTTCTTTAACTCATATGATAACCGAAATATTGACAAATACTTTTTGGTAATTGCCTACAAATAACAAGATTATCATTAACCAATATATTTTGAAATTATGGTAATTTTTAAGAATAACACATTGCACATAAATGTGTAAAAAATAAAAATGTTTCTTTAACAGTTTCAAAACAGCGACTGGTGTTTTAATACGGAATTCAATATTTTATTCTGTTGTCGGTAACTCGCTATCCTTAACCTACCGAAATTTTTTTTAACTTTTTGGTTTTCGGTAGGATTTTTTTTTTTTTTAATATTAACATTGAAAGTTTGGAAAGTCCGCCATTTTGAAAAGGTATAAAATAAAGTCTTGGTTTTCTGGTATACTGGTAAAAACTAATATACGTAATATGTACAGGCCTACCTAATCTTCACTCAATATCTTGTCTACTAACAAAGTAAAAAAATTACACAATGGGCAGACAAATAACTCCTGGTTTTCTGACCAATGTTTACATAAACATTTTTTCTTACATCTACCAAAGTAATCAACTACTGAAATATTGCCACCCAATTTTGAACACTTTGTAGTATTTAAATAACCTATATTTAAATAATTTGTTATAATCTGTTAAATATTTGTATTTTAAAATTCTCCGGTAAGTTTATAAATATCAGTATTAAGAAAATTCCTCTCCTAGATAGACACGGAGTTCCCGCTTCGCTCTCTCATTCATGAACCCCCTCCCCCTTCTCCCTCGCCTTTATGTCTCTTATTATCGATCATAGTCGCACGCGATCTTACTGTAAAATTTAATATGCGTTTGTAAATGTTAGGCTAATGTCTCTTTATCGTTAGAAGTTAAAACATTAGCTTCCATGTTTTTAAATGTATTAAACAATATTACATACTATCAACCCTCACATATTTACATATAAAGATTTTTGTATAATCACATATTTTATATATATAAAAAAAATAAAAAAAATTTGTTTTTAAAAGTTGAGGGTGATTTTAAAGTCGTTTTGCGTTATTTAACGAAATTCTTCCTAATTAAAAATTTTACGAATAAGGAACAAAATTTTGGTTGCTGCAACGAGTAACCAAATTTAACATTTCAAACTGTAATTTGAGAAACCAAAATTAGTTGTCGGTAGTGAAGGTGAATCGCGGAGACCGTGTTTGCACAAATACTATTTTTTTATTTTCTATTTAAAGGTGTAAAACCTTACGGTCATATGCCTTATACAAATAAAGAAGAAAAGAACATACAAAAAGACCCCTAGTACACGGATACTTTAGAGGTGCCAGTGACGGAAGAGAACAAAAGTTAGTCAAGAGAGACTTGATGAAAGAGAGGGATCTAACCCAAGATTACACAAGAAAGTGTGTAGATCTAGCTAGGATCTTGGGGTACGTCACACCCACACTCATTATGCGTGAACCCCTTAGGGGTGTATAATGTTTAATATAATGGTTTTAACTGGTTTCTCTTTTGTTATAGACACGTCCTCGGCGTAATACGTATTTCATTAAAATCGTGCTTTTAATATCAGGGTTCCAGACACAATTATGTTTTTCGTTTTTTATTCCTGAACTTGTGTTTTTCAAACGTGTTTATGTTCATTAGTGTTCATATTCCTCTCAAATTTGAACGAAATCGCTAAAGAGAATTTCGAGAAATTACGTATGACGCCTCATTTCCGATGATTTTTTGGTTCTTTAACGATAACTTATGATCCCGTATTTTTAAAGAGATGGCGACCAATACTTCGTTTTGGTTATTACATTAAAAAAAAAAAGAAAAAAAAAAGACTTTCCAAAATTAGGGTCAAATATATCTACATACTAAATTCCATCAAAATTAGTTCAACGTTTTGGGTTATAGAGCATTGTACATAAAACACACAACAGACAAGTAGGAGTGAGTGGCCGACACGAGAGCAATAAGAAAAAATACTATTG
Source organism: Aphrophora alni (assembly GCA_963513935.1). Lineage (NCBI taxonomy): Eukaryota > Metazoa > Arthropoda > Insecta > Hemiptera > Aphrophoridae > Aphrophora > Aphrophora alni. The sequence goes on along the minus strand of OY740769.1, from coordinate 95,656,765 downwards.
AGAGACACGGTAGTGTTCCGACAAAGTACCAAATGACAGACGAGAGAGTAACGAGTTAGGACGACAATTTAGGAAAGTGGCAGCATTCCGACGAACGATAATCAGAACTCAAAGGACCTGAAAACGGATATATCCTCGATAAAATGACGTCGATTTTTTTGAGCAATCATAAAACTTTCTCTATATACGGATTTTTGAGGTAGTAATATTGGTAGTAATTTTCAAATTATAAAAAACACGTTTTTCGGGATATTTTTCCTTTAAAATATCGTAGAAAGTTCCTCAATAGATCATTTTATGCAGTTTAAAAATTTGCACACAATGGCGTCCGAGCGTGTTTTCTACGACGAGAGGAGTGATATTGAAAGGAAAAAAATATTACAAACACAATTTAAAAATTGGAAAAAAATTATCCATTGCACATTCTGAGAAAAACGATCGGTAAAAACTGGCGCCCAATCTAAACCAAATACAACCTCCTACAAAATTATTTTTGTGCAGCTTTAAATCCTACAACCAATAATGTCCAAACTTGTTTCCCACTATACAAATTGTGAGCTGTATTCCGAAAACATAATTAAAAATATCACCTTTAAATAAGAAAAAAAATCAGTAATAACAACTCTAGTAATGTAAATTATAGGATTTTACTCTTCGTTTAATATTGAAATAAAAATAATAGAATATTTTCAAAATGGCGGCCGTTTGAGACGGTCTTAGTTATCAAGTTCAACTGGGGATATGTTTTTAACCAATTGTTTTGGTTTTTTTACTGTGTGGATACACAAAACAGCGAAAGAAATTCTCATTCTATTACTTCGCTGTATCAGCTACAAGCGGAGTGATTGTAATTGTTGATCATTCACATGATTTAATGGCTAAAGAAATTCCAGCCTGTTTCCATATTACTACACAAAATAATCCATTTAACATAAGTGCCGTATTTATTTCATAACCCAGTATAATTCCCCAAATTGTTGCCCATCTTTTAACTGATTTCTAGTAATATTCATTGTTAGTCAGGGTGTTCTGGCACCCTACGGTTGCTAAGCGACGCGGCGCCGCCCAGCCCCAATATGGGCGTCCACCTTCGCGTGTTTTCCTACCCTTACGGCTGCAAAAAAAACTGATATCCAAAAGAATTCCTAGCTTCAAATTAAAATAAGCCTGTTTGAAATATGCGGCTTTGTGGCGGCGATATCATCACTAGAACCTATTTCATAAAAGTATAAAATGGTGATTTCCCTTTTAAGCTGTCCAGATAGGGGGGATAATGCGGTGGTTGGCTGTTTTATTAGGGTTGTTGAAAATACAGTGGTTTGTACTTTAGGATATTAAAAAATTCAGAGATTAAAGTATTCACCCTAAATATTATTGAGATTAGTTTGTGGATTTTGTGAAGATATTAAATTTAGTTTAATTTTACAGTCAAGCATTTTAAGGTTATGCACGCGCGCGCTCTTGCCTGTGCGTGGGTATTACTTACGTTCTGTAGGTTTAATTATTTGAAACCATTTGCAGACAAATATATTATATTTGTTGTCCAAAATGAGAAAGAATCTAATAACCTCGTGTCATATTGTATAAACATATTTTAGGACGGTTTTGGGTCCTAAATAAACTACTTCAATCTAATTTGTATATACAGAATATCCCGTTAATAAGCTGCCGAACATGAAGAAAGGATTCTGTAGGTCAGGATGAAGAAAAAATTAACAATAATTTTTCTCGAAAACGCTTAGTTTTCCAGTTGTCCGCCATTTTGTTTTTATTTATAAAAACATTATAACTTTGAAAATAGAAAAGATATTGAGTTCAAATGTGGTAAAAGCATTTTGTACCGTATGTTACGTTTTATAAGTGTAGCGAAACTGAAAACTTTATTTTTTATATTTTCAAAATGGCGGCATTTAAAAAAAGTTAATATTGAATATCTCAAAAACTTTAGAAAAAATTCACAAGAAGTACAAGACATTTGGATTTCTGGGATATGAAATGTGTAAGCAATTTTAAAACTACCTTTCCTTCGGAATTTTAATTGAACCAAGATTTAGTAAATAATTACTTTACGTCATTTTTTATAAAATTATTTCGAAATAATGCCCTGATAGAAGTCCAAAGTAAAACATCCGACAAGGGAAAGTTATCAAAAGGTCGTGTTCAGTCTTGTATCTAAAGCGGTCGAGTATTTTATGTGAACTTTTAATGGCGTCATGTAGCATGATTTATATTTGGGGCTGACTAAAATTAGATAACACAAGGTAGGAGAATGGTCGATGGGGTGGTTTCTACGGCGCATGATCACAACAATTCGGCCAAATATTCGATAGCGGCCACGGCAGGATGTACGCAACACTTTGATTAAAGGACACAGAGAATATATACCATTAGGGGTGTAATTAAGTTGTATTTTTTTAAAATAATTAAAGGCTGTTTTGATTGAGGGTAATTTTATAGTAAAATTATTCTGAAAAATAATAGCTTCGATATTTGAAGTACTTTGCAAGTTGTTTTTGTTCGTATTTAATTATTTGAAATTTGGTTTGACTAATTTTCCTTATTTGACTAGAACCATTAAATGTACAGCGTTTCTGATACTGAATAAAATGTTAGGGAAAAACATGTACAATATTTGTATGTCCATCTATATTTTGAATAATCTTTTCAAGTATTTTGTTGGAAGAAGTAATAGAATATATATTTAGGTATATATGACTTATGATGAGATATCTTAACACCAGATCGACTCTAACAAAATGGCGAAAGTTTTAGGAAATGTCGGCAATTGCGGTTGAATTTTTCGTAAGCCAACTATTTTTACCACAGTTGGTAAAATTTTATGGTTTCATAGCTTATATTAGATCTCCCCTCCCCCCTTAAGTTACGTTTGGAAAGCCGATTTGGTTACCAGTTTTTGAGAACCGTCGGAAATGGCAAATTTTAAATAACTTGTTGATTAGTTTATGCAGTTTTACGAATTTCAACTTGGGGGAAATGAACATTGTTAATCTACAGAACAATTTTAAAAACCATTTTGTTTATCGATAAAATGTGGAAATATTTTCCCTCCTCTATTTATTTCGTAAAACGAAAGATGTCAAATTTAGTAATAAACATTTTAAAGTGCCGTCATTTAAAACATTTACGTAATAAGGTTTTGATTTTTGGTATACTGGTAAAAAGTACCTAATACGTACCATATATATACCAAATTTAAACTCCAAATCTTAATAATTTCTAAAGCTAATGTGTAAAAAATTAACTGACACATAGAGAACAAAGCGTTTATATGAATTTTTTTTGGTATATTTATCTTCAGACTCAGTACCGTTCCTACTGAAACATCCTTTATATACAGGGTGTTTCCAAAAATCTTTCCAAAAGTTTAGGAGCTTATTTCTCACATCAAAACCATTGAAAAAGGTTTAACAAACATAATTCCTAAAATGCATAGTTTTCTATCTAGCGCCCATTTTGTGTTTTTAATAACAAAATTCATATATTTTTAACGGTAAATGAATATAGAGTTGAAATTTAGCTAAAAAAACAACAAAAAAAAAGCAACTGATTTCCTTTACTAATTTCCATGGTGGCTATTTAAACTTCTTTAAATTAAATATTCCTAAATAAATTAATTTCACAAAATATTTGCAAGAGACGAAATATTAAAATTTTTAAGACAAACATCTGGAATATTGGAAACAGCCAGCCAGCTAGATGGATTTATTTTGAATGGGGGTCGCTATTTTGAAGATCTTATTCCAGTTTCTTTCAACAGATATTCATTTCCATTAGGTGTCGTAGGCAATTACAAAGAATTAATGTTTTCAGTTAACTTTCAAGTTAAATAAAAAACATTTGTCGTTAAAAATGAAAATATTTTGCCCTTTGTAAAATTAACTGTTTTTAGTAAAGAAAATAGTTGATTATTTTTCACAAATTGGGTCATTATAACATTTATTACCATGCAAATTTCAACTCCATATAATTTACCGTTAAACCGATACGAATTTTGTTGTTAAAAACACAAAATGGCGGCTAGATAGACAATAATCATTTTAGGAAATATGTTTGCACATTTTTATTGCTTTTGGTGTGAGGAATATTGTTTTGCCAATTATTCATGTATCATAATATCGGAGGGTGGAATTTGAGCAAAAAACTTTTATTGTCTTAAGTTTACAGACTGAGATATCTTTATCTTTAATATCTCTATTAGGGAACTCATCATTGTAAACTGAGGTGTTATATTGAAACGAAACCAAAACATGTTCCTGGTTACATAACTCTCTGAGAAGCAATTATAATTTCGGTTGAACGATTGATCCCAAACTCGATTTTTGGAAAAAAAAGACAGAAAAACAGATCTTGTTAAAACGTCGTCATTGTCATATGACTCATAACAAGGCGAGTGATAATTTAGGGTAATTATATAGACATTAAGTTGGCCATTTTAAACAGGTTTTATCAAACATACGCCAGAGGAAAGTGAACAAGGATGTAATTAGGGAGTGAGAGAGACAAAACCACCTGGGAACAACAGCTGTTGTCTATCCGTCTGTCTCACCGGGACATGCCAGCTCCGTTCTCTTTAGAGTTTTATTTTGCCTTGTCGTATATAACGATCATCGTGGGAAAAAAATTTTAGTTTTGTTTATTTTATTGTAGGCTATCATTAGACATGATATCCTAACGGAGTTTGAAATACTGTTTACGGTTTAGGGCAAAATAAAAATGTTTCAAGCAATATATTTGGTATTATAGAACCTGATGTTTTCCTCTCTCAGCTTGAGAAAATTCTTAAATAAAGTAAAGAAAGCTTTACTAGTAATCCCATTAATTTTAAGGAAAAAAAAAATCATTGGTTCACCGGAAGTTCTATATTTAGGATCCGTAACGTTCGTGTCTCTTCGTCAATATGTCTGTAAGTCGCAACCAGTCTACACAGACAAGATAATAAATCCTATATATTTTAAACTTTGCATTTATATTTTTTTGCATTGTCCCACATAGAGGAATGATATAACGTAATACAAAAAGAGGAAAAACTATAGTGTTATAATTTTTTTTTTTGGAAATATGTGTGGAGTATCAATTAAAACTACAAGGTATATTCATTTAAGGAAAAAATAATATGTTGGCGCCAGGCCAAATTTAAAGTATCAGATATCATGTCTCTTCTCCATTAACTTGAACGCGGCGTGACCTACAAATTTGAGAAACAAAGTATTAGGATTTGAAATTAAATTTCAGTACGAAATCATATATTATAATTGTTTGTATGACGAATACAACGTAATTTAACCAAATCATTAGTAATACGTACCTAGCGTATAAGTTTTAAAAGTAGTTTTTGTGAGATTTAAAACAAACAATTTAATAGCAAGTAAAAGATGGATTGCATTTTCAATGATTTCTCTTTTTTAGGGTCCGTAGGTAAAACCAATGTCTCTTATAATTTCAGGCGTGTGTACAATTTAAATTTTCACTTATAATAAATATAAAAATAACCTATAATATCTTGCTTCTTGAGTGTAAAGTTGCAACCGAACAGATTTAAAAATATTATAATAATTGTATCAACTAGGATCTACATAATTAGTTTGACTACAATCTTGTGTAACATTGTCTTATTATTTATATTTGTCGACGCGTTTTGGAGTTTCACCGCCCTTGAGACTTTCTTTAATAATTAGGCTTCGAAGATGGAAGAACTCCGAAATAATTTATAGACAATGCTAGGATTTCAGAAGATTTTACTGAAACTAATGAAGAAATTTGACTTATTAATCTTTTCTATATTTTATTTACTTTGATATCTGAAGTAAATAATTGTTTCTTATATTGTAGGGAGATTATTGTGTTGAATATTTCATTGAGTGAGTAACTCAGTTTGTCATTTAAAATACTCAATTTGGTTAAATTTTGTAACTTTGTAAATTTGAAATCCTTCCAACGTATTCAAATGACAGTTTTTCTGACCTTTATGTCAGAATAACTATATTATCATTTAAACCGTATTAGTAATGGCTTTCTTCCAATATGTGTTTAGCGAAATTTGATTTTTTTATGAATCTACAATAGTTTTCATGCCTTTTTATTAATCTTTACTTTATATGGTTGGGTATAAACACCAACTAAGAAGTTTGATTTTAGGGTTCTGTAGGTTAGGGGAAGGGGAGTGTGATTATTGGTTATTTCTCCACAGGTTAATTTCAGGAAGAACGTTCCTTAGGATTTTTTTCTTTAAGGTCTCCTTAACGCTGCTTCCTTAGGCATCCCTTAACGACCTTTCATTTTATATATGTACCTTTATGGAAAAGTAATTGCTAATGAATATCTTAACGATTTATCCTGTTATCCTTCCTTAGCATTAAGGTTTATCAAAACTTCCCTTTAAGATATTGTTCAATGTTTAACGGTAGGCCTAGTTTGTTATTGATTACTGTGAATATGATGAAAGTTTAAGACGAAAAGACCATTGGTAACGAAGAGATACCTGAGGGTTGCTTAAAATACATTTCATTGTAGATAAATGTTTAAAATGTTACAGGTTAATATATTTTTTCATGCCATATTTTTTGCTCCCGTTAAATTCTATAAAACATCGGAAATAAAATAAACAGATGGTTTAAAGTTACGTGGTATAAATGTAGCATAAAATAGAGACATTATAGAAAAAATATTACGTGCAAGAAACTAATACAGTAGAACATTCTTGTATTTCACTACCTGTGTTTTTATTTCAACTCAAATTTCAAACAATTAAAAATAAATCAAAACGTATTAACACACGGTAGATGACAGCTGTTTGTCTGTAGTGATTACTGAACTCTTATAACCGATAATTTAGTAAAGGAATAGAAATGATAAAGAGTGTTCTTATAAAGTGTAGTCTGATAAGGGATGCTTTACTGTAAAGAAAGAGTTAAGTATTCCTGAATGAAAGTGTTTCTTTGAGGTCTCTCAAGGAAGTCCTAAGTAACGTTCATAAATACGGGTCTAAATGGCGAGAGTTTTATAGTATCTTCGACATTCATTCCTTTAAATAGTCAAGTTGTACATTTCGACGTTCGATTTTTTTAATAATGATTTTTTTTTAGTTCAAAAATTATATTTATTTTCTATGAAGTTAAAGAATCGTACATTTTTTTATCGTGTGCTGCGTTCAACACACCCCATTTCAGTACAGTGCTGATAAAAATGAGCAAATAATATAACATTTTCAATCTGCGTCTCTAAAAATAAAAAAATGGAGCACTGTAATGTTCAGTAACACTTTTAAAACAAATTGCATTATCCTATCTTAATTTTTGTGACCGCTATCATGCAGACAATAACACCTACGGATGTACGGCGTGTCGAAAATCACAGTTTTCTTAGTCTATGAAGGCTTAGTTACAAAATGGAGGTAGAAATATTTAACTTTTTTTAAATGTGTTATTTAAGGTATTAAGGCGAAAAACCATTGCGGTCATTATCACCTTTACAAAATTGACCTTTATACATACAAAGACAAAACAATACAATAAAAAACAACTTTTAAGAACAATAACAGTACTATTACAGATTAACAAACAAAATTAAACGACAATATAACAGGTTACAAGGCTTTAAAATGGCCCTGGAACGAGTTAACAACTATAAAGTATGGAAAATACAATTAACAACAATAAAAACAAATACTACAGGGCTATAAATGGCCCTGCAACGTATTACGAAGAACATAATTTAAAAATAAAAAACTAAACATAATATTACAGAGTTGTAGAATGACTGCAGTAATTGACTAGATTTTATCAAAAATATTCAGACAACGCAAAAAGGACAATACCCGATCAAGGATCTGAGCAGTATCCCCCAACATCGCCTGATTGGAAATATAGATAGGGTAAAATTTCGTCGAACACTTCTTAACGCAACACATTCAATGGGGATGTGCTTTATTGACAAGACACCTTGACAAAATGGGCATTGTGGAGGGTTCCCCTGTTCCATCAGAAATCCATGAGTGATCATGGAATGACCGATACGAACACGGGTAACCACCACTTCCTCTCGTCGACTGGCACGTATGGATGAATTAATTCCACGGACGGACAGTATCTTTTCCTTTCCTCAGATTGTTGGACGCTGTAAAGCCAGATACCATAACACGCTGTGTGACTGGTATCTGTCTTGTCTTGGTGGGGGGGAGCTTCCTTTGCCGCTTCGTCAGCTTCCCTCCCCCCCTAAATCCCGCAATGCCCAGGTACCCAGCAAAATGATACTCCGACGTCCCGTAGTTGATGTCTGTGTATGGAACACAGATATCTTCAACCAAAAGATTCTTAGAATACATATCCTGGAAGCCTCTAAAGCACTTTTAGAATCGGAACACAAGAAACATTTAACGATTACCAAAACTACCGTATACTGGTTAGGTTTGAACACTCAAAAGGTTGTATCTCGTCCCATTTTCATCAAAAATTATTCCATCCCTATTTATTCTCAAAGCTACGAAACAAAAACTCAAGTTAAACATTTCCTATTTCAATTACATCCGGTATACTATAAATTGCACAGCAAAATCTACGACAGTCATGTGATTTATTTAGCAATGACTGCATATCATTACCATGACCTAGTTTGTCAAAGCCATAAAATTTACCGACATAAATCTAAAGTTCTACCACTAAATATGATCTACAACTGAGGGACAATATAATGTCGATCCATTTCAAGATGCCAGTTTGTCTTTGTATTGTAGAAAACTGCTATAAATCGCTTCCTAGCACAGGTACAGGTAATGAATTATACGAGGCTACAAATCAACGTTTATTGAGGAAACGGTGCATGCGGCGAGGCTATCTCATTTGGATATGTTTTTAGTTTACGTGTTAATTATAAAGTTTTTTGATTTATCGGAATAAAATTTGTCATTTTTAGTTCTTTTTTATGATTTAATTTATTTTTGTAAAATAAATTTGTGTTAAATTATATGATATGTAATAAGTAATAAAAGTCGGTTCTAAAAATGTTTTAATAGTTTTATAGCAAGTATATTTTACGAGTGGGAGATAAAATATCTGTAAGCAGAATTAAAAAAAAAAGAAAATGGCCGCCGCTTGAAAGTAAACACAAGTTACAATTATACTGATGATTCCATTTTAGTGAGCGTTGCTGCGAGTAGCAATAGATGCTAATTGTAAGGGGGTTGAAGGGGGAAGAGGGAGGGAGACGGTTTGTCGGCGCCTGGTAGAAACAGCGCCGCCCCAAATTGCGTGCATAGGGCGTCCCGACGCCTGTCTTTCTGTGTAGTATCACGTCTTCAACCATAACTTGCAAAATACAACCGAATGATAAACTTTCTACGTTATAAAGTTGGAATTAAGTTTTGAAAGTAGCCAGAAGTTTTTATTTTTAGGAGAGATGTTAGTTTAAAAAAAATATTGAGTATGTTTATATAGAATTGAATTAAAAAAAATTATGAATCGTTTTGATATTCTAAAAAAAGTGATTTTGGGAATTGATTTTGATTTTTCTGTCGTTTTACAGCCGAAACGGGTAGATTTGATTAAAGTAAACTTTTATTTATATTTAAGTTTTATAGAGAGATATTTTTTCCAAAACTCATAATCTGGAGATACTTGTCTTAAGAGTAAAATACAAAATTGTTTTTAAATATAATTTCTTCCTAGGACATAAACAACTCGGATTAATGTCATCTTTCATCCTAAATGATAGTTTTGAACACATCAATATAAATTCTGAAATATATTATGGAACCTGTTCTGTATTTTCAAATTTTTGAACTAATGAGTATAAAAATATTCCCTGTATAATTTATTAGTATAAGATCAGTTTCAAAACAAACCAATCCATTCATTTGGGTCTTATCTACCTTAGTTGAGAGAAGAGAAAATTATCAACATTCGGAAAGAAAACGAGTTATGGGACCAATTTAGACAGAATTGGTGTTCCTACAATCATAGAAAACTATCAAATTAGTTTATGGACAGGCCTTCAAAGTTTTGTACCTGCATTACACTTAAAATAATTATTGTACGTAATACTTAAATTATCCACTTTACAACCAGGGGTCCTATTTATCTAAGGACTTATCAAAGTTTCTTTTTCCTATGTAAATCCTTTATAAAATTACGGTGGTGGTACCATACTTTTGGAACACCCAGTATAATGGATTACAATAAAAAAAACACTTTGGATGAAATTAAATTTTAAGCGAGAAATACATTAACAATGGGTCTTAAAATCAATATTTTTTGAAAAATCCATTATGTATGTGAATATTTTTCTTAATTTTACCTTCTGAAGTTCTAATAAATTTGATTTAAATCCTTTTAACATTAGTTGGATTCTAAAAAATCTTTAAAAAAAATGCTCCGTTAATTTCTACAGAAATTAAAAAATATACTCCCTCCCCACCTTTAATGGGGTACGTGTAATGGTAACTTTTTCTTTAAAACTTCACTACAAACAAAAAGATAACAACCATATAGATATACATAAAAAACAGTCTTAAATACTCTAGAAGAAAAATTGTCTATAATTAAATTTCTGGTATCGATGTACATAGTTAAAATATAGATTACTGCATTGAAAACATGTACACCACATAAAAAAAAATTACATAATTAAAAGTGTATTAAATTATTTCAAAACATTGCAAAATATGTTTGCCCATAGTACGTAATTAGAGCAGTTATGCATATTTACACACCCTGTAAATACAAACAAATCTAATGACTATAAGTTAGAAATACGTGGTTGTATATGGAAGAACGTGGCACACAATATATCAGCTGTAGCACGCATACATATTATAGTTTAGGTCCCTAGGTGGGACGTACCACACTGTACCACTTTGCACTACTACGACCATCTATCTAAACGTGAATGATTATGGTCCTGTATGCATTGAGACGGATTTACAATATAATCAATATGGAGGTAATTTTGTGTGAATATTATTTGATAAAAGAAATAAACTGAGTATCTTTAAAGATTTAATCACATCAGCTCTTTGAGTTCTACAGTTACTGGTGACGCCATGTTGAATATCAAACAATCTTATTCGTTATTTTGGTTTATTTTGATGGTTAATAATTTTTTCCCAATTTAATCGACAAATATTCATTTGCTATTTTTTTTTTCTAATTTGTTTTATTTAATGATGGCTGTCTCTCGTTTGTGGGGATACTCTACTGTTCAAATTCGTGAACCCGTTTTAATAAAAATTTGACTTTGGCCATATCTTGGGAATTATTTTCATTTTTTGATAACTCAAAATTTATGTGTACCTGCTGTAAGAAAGAAACACAAAATTACTTTTACCACAAAATCGGCTCCAACGATTTTAATCAAATTTTGCTCACTGTAAAGTCTAATGACCTAGAGTATTGGTCGCGATCTCTTTAAAACAGCCGGTTCGTGAGTTAACGGTAAAAAACGTCGGTTGCTGTTATATAATACGTAATTTCATAAAGTAGTCTCTATCGATGTTGTGCAAGTTTTAATGTAATGTGTAGATTAATAAATCAATTATTTGTGCAGTGTATTTCAATTATAAAATAATATGTTAAGCAATAATAGTTAAAAAATATAAATAAAACTGCAATAATTAAAAGTTCTATTTTAAACAAATACGATTTACACTCAAAATCTGTTAAAAACACAAGCGAAGCACGTTAGGTCCTTAATTAAATATATAAATATTTCTTCAAAGACAGTTTCATTTTACGATTAGCAAGTACCGAACTGATATTTTCGGTAGTATTTAAATTGGATTCGTTTTTATTTTGTTTTGACATATGTGAATGAGAACGTTTGTGCAATGTTTTTGTATCATTTATTTTATATGGTAACAAAGTGACACGTAATTCAGCATTGTTTTTAAACGTTGATTCAGTTGTAGAATCTTCTTTTTTTTCTTACACTTGTGTCCTATCTCAAGATATTTTGGAAAAACTATAGAATTATCCTTCCGAAAGCGTTTTTAATGTTAGTAACACATGATGTTTACACAGGTTTCTACGTTCAGTAGTTGAACCTGTTTTATATAATAACAGCGAAAAAAATATATTCTTTTTAAATTTAAAAAGTAATTTTTTTTAAATGTTATCAATTTAAATAAATAGAAATCCATAATTGAGGTGAAAAGCGTCACAAATAGTTTAAAACAATACATTTCCTCTTGGCAGCATTAAAAAAAAAAATTCAGTTCGTTTTGCAGTGAAAAGCTGGAGATAGAGAACATATATTTGTGGTGAATTTCGATTGTTGGGAGAAATATCACTACTTAATATCTCCCAGGGAATGCTTCAATCTAGCATAGGCTTAACCTGGGGAAACGTGGTTGACCTTACCTTTTGAGGTTATAAATTACTTATCCTTGTCTGACCAAACACCACTCTGTTAATGACTTACATTTAATATGAAAAGCAATTACACAAAACTTTAATTGTAATATGAGTGGTCAAAGCTATACGCCTATTTGTAACTCAACCATTAATATATATATTTACTTCTGTCCGATACATTATCTAGGTCATCCCGAGAACGCCGTTACTTGAAACTTAGCCCGATAAATAAGTGCACTAAATTAAATAAACTAAATAATTTGAGCGGTTTCGAGTTAATTTCATTCTCTCGTTGATCACTCCTCCTCCTCCTCCTCATTAATGATCAGCTGTGCCACTGCCACCGCAATCAATCGTAAGCAGATTGCGAGCAAGATTCCGTTACCTAACCTTTGGCATTGTCACATATTGAAATAAAGGATCTCAAAATTGGAAAACAATATTTAACCTTGAAATATACGACCATGTTACTATTAAAACAAAAATAGACTCTAAAAATAGACAGCTAAAAATTGAGATCAGATATAAATTTAACTTGTCTGAAATGTATTTTAAAGGAAATAGTGGGAAAAGTGGGTGTGAGAAGAGGGATTAATATAATTGTCTCTACCATCAAAAGCCTATTGAGCGCTTTAGGACTTATTTTTTGGAAAGCTAATTTAAAATAAAAAACTGCTTTCTTTTCCTTGGCTATAAGTTCAAAATGATGGCTTTATAATATAAACTGACGCTAGTTTATCAATACTTCATATAGTGTTTACTATTTCAACGATAAATGCCATCGCCCCCCCATCGTAAAACTCCACAATTTAACATATTTCCGTCTGCATTGATCTCAAAAAATATTTCACCTCTCCCACAATCTAACTACAGCTTCCCTCCGGACTTTAACTCTAAAATTAATTGAAAGTCAGGGTAACATGAGTTATCTGTTTACCCCCTAAGATGTATTGTTGGTGTTTGACTGCTGTAAGCGGGAAATTAGGTTATAGGAGTCATTGTAGCGGTGTAATGGAGAAATGATGCGGCGTGAAGTGGTACTCCACAGGGGTCTGAAGTGGAACCAATGCTTTTGTCCTCATAATGTAGACTTTATTTACTTTACGTTGCAACACACTGTCAATATGGGACACATTCTATTTAAACCATTTTCGAATCTTTTCAAAAATTTATGCGTCATTAACTTATACAATCAAAAGGTAGGCAGAAAATTGTTGTTATAGGATAATTTAAGTTTAAACATAAAAAAGTAAAAAAATAATAATAAAATAAAAAAAACAGTATTGCCAACTGTTAAACATTAATATTCTCTCTAAGTGATACAATATCTTTTGTTCCACAATTTCTAAATTCATAATCTAAATTTTAAGTGGTACTTTTTAGTGGTAAGTGGTATACTTTTTTGTTATACTTACCCTTAATTATTTATACATATTAAATATTATTTCTTTGTATAAATATTATTTATAGATAAATATCAGAAAGTTAAAAGTTTCTGAAAAATCTCAAAAACTATTCAAACGATCTGAATATTTTTCCATTGAATAAAACATTCACGATTAACATAAAATATACAGGGTGATTCAATACTGCACTGCGATATTTCGGAAGCTGATTCTAGAGTTAAATATAAGAAAATAAGTTTATATAAACATGGGTCCCCATTTTGTGTTTTTACACACAATATAATAGGCTATCTTTGGAAATAAATAAGCTATTGAGTAAAGATTTGTATACATATTATTTATGTAACCTTTCAACAATATACAAGAATTCCGACCCTTTATATTGTACATTTTCAAAATGGCGGACGTTTAAAATATTTATTGTCGAACATTTAAAAAGTAATTAACATTCAAAAATATTCACGAGGGACAAAAGATTTTCCTCTTTTAACGAAAAACAAAATGATTTTATTTAACTGAATTATCAACAAAAAACTAAAAATATAATTTCTTTGTAATTAATTGTCTACAACAACCAAGTTTAACCAATATATTATGGAATTATAATAATTGTTAATAATATTATATTATACTGTATAACACCTGAAACAGTTATATCGATTACGCTTTATAAACAAATATATCTAAATAACCTGTAGCATAAAGACATTACCCAATAACTTAATAAAATATAGTTAAAGTAAAACGTCAGGCGTTTTAGAACACTTTGTATAATATTTCGTAATACAATTGAATAGAAGCAATTTCTCAAAGGACCGGCCTTAGCAGCCACCAAAGTTTAAAATGCAGCACTTCAACTTCGATAACTTAAGAGGAAACAGATTGTAATATATTTGTACTGCGAAAGCAGGTAGTTTAAGATGCAAATGAGATGAATTTTGAATAACAAACCGTTTAATATGGCTAAAGTAAACTAATGAGAACCATTATGTGTATGAAGTAGTCAGCTAACTAGGCCTACAGCCCATCATTAATATCATATGTGATCTGTTTATTTGATAACTTTCAATTACACATCTACCTCAACCTAATGATAGGAATTGAATCTTAAGATAGCATCGAGTTATAAAGGACTTGGAAGTAATTAGAACCAGTGAGCAATGTGCTTTATAACTGTAATGCGGTGTGTACAAAGATATTAGAAGGGTTTTGACTGTCTTAATGTCTTCATTAGAATAGGTTGCAAATGTGTTTTACTCTTACTTCTGTGTGGGAATATTATTTAAGTTATGATCATAATCATAATTTAAGAAATTCGTTTGTTTAATCATCTCAGATCGCTTCAGAAAAACACGTTTTTAAAATGTAAATTTACACATATGATATAGTCTCGGATCATTTTGTAAAACGAGCAAATTTTCGACGGCATTCGAAGAGTTCTGAAAAATACATTAGCACTTTTTTATTTAGATATGTAACCTTCTGACTATGTTGGCTCATATTTTGGTTACTTCTGTTATTTTTATCGAACTTGGTGTTTAGAAAATATGCGTTTGTTTTCAGATGTAAAGAAAAATACAATTTATTAAGCTTCCACAATGAATCCTAGTACGTCAGATCCCATTGGGTGTGTGGGGTGTGGCAATACCGAGGTTCCTAGCTGGATCTACACTTTTTTATTCAGTCTTGAGTTAAATAGCTTTGTTTCATTTTCTTATCATGTCTCTCAAGACCAACTCAGGTTCTCTTCTCAACTTAATGCCAGTAGAGTATTCGAGTGCTAGGAGTCTTTATTGCACGCTATATCTTTTTGTTTTAAGGCGATTATGACCGACAGAATTTTCGCCAAAGATCCCCTCCGACCCAGCATTTTAAAATTTTATTTTAATACGTTTTGTTTGGTTACTTAGGAGCTTCATTTTTGCAAACTTTTATCAAAATCGATATAGATGATTTTAAAAAAATAAAATTTTCTCTTGTTAGTTACCCCAATTTTGAGTTTTCGAGGAAAAACAAAAAGGTCAAACGTGGGCTAAAACAACACGAATTAGGGTCCGAAGGTGTATAGGGAAGTCGAAATCTGTGGTTAGCAATAACATATTAATTTCTTCGTTAAATAAACATACATATTCGTAATCAGAATAACTTCTAGTTTTATTTCATTCCCCATTCGTAATATTTCTAAAAATAAAAATTTTCAACTCTAGTTTTTGTCCCTTAACTATTCCATGGTAATTTATTTTGATTACCGCTAAATTTTTCCTATATGTGGGACAATATAAAGAAAACTAATGTAAAGGTTGATATATAGGATTTATCGTCTTGTCTGTGTAGACCAGTTGCGACTTACAGACAGACAGACACGCGCGTTAAATTATAAGGATTAGTTTTACCTACGAACTCTATTAAAGAGAAATCAATGAAAATGATATCCATCTTACAATAGCTTTTGTATTGTTTGTTTCATTTTTCACAAAAGCTGCTTTTAAAACTTTATGCTATGAATTTCTTATTTTGTAGTTAAATTATGTTGCATTTATCATTTAAAAAAACTATAATATATGATTTCTCACTGCAATTTAATTTCCGCAATGCATAATTATAGATCACACCGTGTTCAAGTTAATTGGGAGGGGATGATATTAGACAATTTAAATTTGGCCGAGCTCCAAAATTTTTTTTTTTTTAGTCAAATAAACATAAATATTGTAATAAGAATAACTTCCAGTTTTATTTGATACCCTACATAATATATATATATTTTAAATTGAACTCCTTTAACTCCCATAAGGTCATTTTTTATTACAGCTATATTTTTTCTATATGTGGGACAACACAAAGTATATAAATGCAAAGTTTGAAATATATAGGATTTTTCGTCTTGTCTGTGTAGACTGGTTGTGACTTACAGACAGACAGACGGACAGACATGCTTGTGAAATTATGAGGGTCCTTGGTTTTAGGGGTCCTAAAAAGTTCTGACATATGGCCGTAATATGGCCACATACCATATTTTATTAAAATCGATGGAATTGTCACTGTATAAATGATAGACTTACATAATGTCCAAAATCACTGTTTCGGACACGAAGGACCTGAAAACTGATATTTTCGCAGGTTGTTTTATTGATTTTTGAAATAAGCGGTTTAATATTATAGAAAACAGTTTAAACTATTAATAATAAATTAACATAATGTAATTAGATAATTCTGTAAACTCCTTTAGATATAATTCATTTGATTTATGTTACGTATATTATTTTATTAAAATTTATTTTATTTTTCTCATCATCGAATCTCTTTAATCTGACAAAATACCAACGTCGTTACCATGGAAACAGAGATAAACTCCACTGTGTTCACAATAAATACTAGATATAAATTTACAAACAAAGGTTTTTTGTGTGAGAGACAGACAAACAGTTGTTTGTCTCAGGTACAATTAACTAGAGTGATTCACATTGTGGGGTTAGTTTGTGCTATCAATTTCCCCAGTAACTGCCAGGTAGGGGTGAGCATATGTTGAGTTTTAAGGGGTGGTCAACACGCACCCTCATTGGTCGAGTGTGCACTATCCCTCGTATACGTTTCTAATTAACTGGGTTTTAAATGTGCTTCTGGTATTGTACAGTGAGTTTGGACTGTCGCTGAAAGATGAGCTTTTGTTTTCTCAAATGTAAGATTGGATTGTTGTCTGTCAATTTATATAATGAATGGACATTCAGTTTTGATCTTATTTTGGGTTTGGTTAAAGTTTCGAAATTTTACATATTGGTATTATTATTGTTTATATTTCAGAAAAATTTGAACAAAATCCGTAGAACCTATTTTGATAAATAATCTGTATGCGATTTTGTTACTTTTACAAATAAATAATTTCCGAACTCTAATTTTTGAGTAAATGGTGACCATTTTTGTTTGAAAACATTTAATGAAAATCATATCCGATTTGTAAGAAAATCGTAATTTCGTATGTTGGTCTTATGACAGCTTCACCTTATAATTTGAGTTATAGAAAGAAAATAAACGGCTCCGGCTGGTGTCTTTTTCCGAGTGGTCAGAGGTCTGAGCGCCACATCTTCAGTTAAGGGTTACAAAAGTTTGGCAAGTCTAGGAGCTTTCCGTTGAGAGTTACGTTTTCTACTAAAAGAGAATTCTAAGATACCCCACTATAAATTATATTAGGCTAGGTTCGAAATTTACCTATTTTAGTCACCTTACTTAAGTTTCTAAAATTTGCTTTGAAAATTTAAAAAAAACAAAAAAACAAACATTAATTCAAAGCTTAAGACAGATTTTTTTTAAAGCTTTTACCGAAAAAAAATGATTGGAATATATTTTATGGTGTATTAATACTACCATAAATCTAACGTTGGCCTATGTACCATTGACAAACGTAATAAACCTTTAGGTAGAGTGTCAGCAACATGTATTACAAGTGCATAGAGCGAAAGAATGTAGCAGGAAAATGTCCAGCTCAGAGAAAAACCTCTAGACATGTGAAATTCTTCTGACCCTTGTCAACTGGAGATACAGTGTTCAGAACAGTGGCCGCTCGGCGGACACAATCCTCAAGATAGGTCCACAATAAATTTACTTAAATCGGATGACTGGTTTGTGCTGTTGGGCACTACACAGACACTATTATTATTATTATTATTATTATTTTACCTTGAACTTTTTATAATGGATATAATTTTCGCCAAAAACTTTCTTCTTTTTTTAATTATAGCCTATATTTGTAAAAATTAAAATGTCATAAGAAATTCTCGTCTTTTAGTATCGGTAAGACAGTTGTGTGACAGTAACTTTTTGTTAAGATTAATGTATTGTTTGTGCGTTAATTTAATTACAGAAAAACAACAACTGCATTAAAACATCACGCTACAATTAGTATCTAGGTTGTAGGTTATAAGGCAGGCGTGCACTCAAGGTCTGCGTCAATTGAACTCATTTCAGAGGTGTTTCTGTCGTATGATGTGTTAAAAAATTCAAAAATGGTATTATAGTTTCGCTTGTTAAATAAGTATAAAAAATTGATTTGCTTATAACAATATTTGGCCCTCTACTAAAATTTGGGTTTTTTAAACATTGTAAGACATAATTATTTTTGTTTAATTAACCAATTTCATGGTGGACTCTGTCATAGTTTTGCATTCGTATTTCGGTTACCCATTGGAAACTTTCAAGAAAGTTGGAAGTGTCATTACTTTATTTCATAAATACAATTTACATTTGTTTTATTTGTACATGCTTCGAATTATTTAGCACGAAAAGAAGTTAAATAGGGGTCATAAAATTTCAACTCCGTATCATTTATCGTTAAAAAGATATGATTTTTTTGTTAAAACACAAAATGGCGACTAAATAGAACCAAAGAATTTTAGGAAATATGTTTAGTTAAACGTTTTAATTGGTCTTGATAAGAGGAATAAGCTTTCAAATTATTTATCACTCTGTATATTTAATCAAATATCCAGGAGCACTGAGGCGATATTCACCTTAAGGAAAACAAGGATTTAGCTGTAACCCTCTGAGGATGACGAATATGTCATCGAAATGTACTTAACGGTAATAGGCCTACAATAACATAACTGTATTTATTACAGTCTTAATTTTGTTTTTGTGGTTCCATTGTGCAATCATTATTTCTTTTCAATCATTAAAATTTAAGCTTCAGATTTTGTAGTTTATCTCCAAAATTTTAAATTATTATGTCTATACAGTAATTTAATTATAAATATTGGATTATAGAGGGTGTCCCGTAAGTAAACTGCCAAACTTTAGGAATTATTCTGTGGGTCAGTATAAAAAAAATTAAGAATACAACTTTTTTAAACGCTTAGTTTTCCAGATATCTGCTATTTTTTTTTAATTTTAATTTTTTTTTTTACAAAATAGTTTTAATTAAGTTTAGATTTAGTATTCGCCTTTTGTATGTTACGTTTTATAAGTGTACCAAAAACGTTATTTTGTATATTTTCTCGAAAACTATCTGCTTTACAAAAAATTCACACAATCAAATATGTTTCTCTTTTTAATGAAAAAAAAAAAATGGTTTGTGATTTTTTTATTGAAAAAGTAAAAAAAATTTCAATTTAAACAGTTGTTTCATTATTTTTTATGTAACAGTTGCTTGAACTATGTGAATTGTTAGGCCTACAAATATTAATATTTAAAAATTGATTTCTAATATTTACTAAACTAGTTTAATCGTATGAAAACTTAATACATTTCTACTGTAAATCAATATTTAATATTATTCAAACGTTTGCACATATGCGCGCCCATGTGTGTTATGTGCGCTCAAGCGCATGCACATAACGGTGTAGAATTATAAGACCCATATCTGATTATACCTGCACTAGAGTGTTAAAAAAGATGATTTGAAATTGTAACTACTGTTTATATAAAGAGAATTATATAAATAGTAATGCCAGGTAACGTTACGAGGTCGTAGACATCATAGAAGTGATGCGTACAGTAGATGGACGCACAGATATCGAAATGTGTGCAACTGCCGTTAGTGTCTGCCATTGCACGCACAACAATATAATTTGCAACATGTAATTAATTTACTACCGGAGCAACCTTTTCTACTCCACCGTTAAAGTCTTTCGTGATAACTCTTTTAAGTAGGTCTAATATAACTTAGATGAGTCGTACTACATAGTGTGATATGTTATTTAATTTGTTTAATATTTTATCTGATTCCCACTTTATATATAATACTAGATCATTATCAAATGACAGAGTGTAAACTTTGACAGGCGTTGATAAAACCAGATTTTTATCAGTTAGTGCTAAGTTTAGCTTCATTGAAGCCGAATTGGTTCAGACCCAAGGGAAGCCCATCATAAGGAACGATTGAGTGTTTTTTCCTACTAATACTAAATAATAGATAAATTTTATTGTAAACATGAACTACTCCGGACAGCTAGTTTAGGGCACTTGGGACAGGTAGTCTAGTGAGCAACGTCGGCTAGTTAATAAAAGAAACTGAGGGTATATATTGTAGACAACTTCGGAGTTAGTGAAAACAATTTCGAGCAGTTAGTGAAGGCAACTTTGGATAGTTAGGGAGACAACGTTATGCATTTATTAAAGGCAATTTTGGGTAGTTATGAAAGTCAATTTCAAGCCGTTAGTGAAGGCAATTTCGGGCAGGTAGTGCAGTCAACAGCGGGTGGATAGTGCAGACAACTTAGAGCAGTTAGTAAAAGAAATTTCTAACAGTTAGTGAAGGCAACTATGAGCATTTAGTGAAGGAAACTTCGAGCCGTTAATGAAAGAAACTTCGAGCAGTTAATGAATGAAACTTCGAGCTGTGAGTGATGGAAACTTTGAGCAGTTAGTGAAGGAAACATCGAGCAGTTAGTGAAGGAAACTTCGAGCATTTAGTGAAGGAAACTTCGAGCCGTTAATGAAAGAAACTTCGAGCAGTTAATGAATGAAACTTCGAGCTGTGAGTGATGGAAACTTTGAGCAGTTAGTGAAAGAAACGTTGAGCTGTTAGTGAAGGAAACTTTGAGCATTTAGTGAAGGAAACTTCGAGCAGTTAATGAATGAAACTTCGAGCAGTGGGTGATGGAAACTTTGAGCAACTAGTGAAAGAAACGTCTAGCAGTTAGTGATGGAAACTTTGAGCATTTAGCGAAGGAAACTTGGAGCAGTTAATGAATGAAACTTCGAGCAGTGGGTGATGGAAACTTCGAGCAGTTAGTGAAAGAAACGTCGAGCTGTTAGTGAAGGAAACTTCGAGTATTTAGTGAAGGAAACTTCGAGCAGTTAATGAATGAAACTTCGAGCAGTGGGTGATGGAAACTTTGAGCAGCTAGTGAAAGAAACGTCTAGCAGTTAGTGATGGAAACTTTGAGCATTTAGCAAAGGAAACTTGGAGCAGTTAATGAATGAAACTTCGAGCTGTGAGTGATGGAAACTTTGAGCAGTTAGTGAAAGAAACGTTGAGCTGTTAGTGAAGGAAAATTTGAGCATTTAGTGAAGGAAACTTCGAGCAGTTAATGAATGAAACTTCGAGCAGTGGGTGATGGAAACTTTGAGTAGCTAGTGAAAGAAACGTCTAGCAGTTAGTGATGGAAACTTTGAGCCGTTAATGAAAGAAACTTCGAGCAGTTAATGAATGAAACTTCGAACTGTGAGTGATGGAAACTTTGAGCAGTTAGTGAAAGAAACGTTGAGCTGTTAGTGAAGGAAAATTTGAGCATTTAGTGAAGGAAACTTCGAGCAGTTAATGAATGAAACTTCGAGCAGTGGGTGATGGAAACTTTGAGTAGCTAGTGAAAGAAACGTCTAGCAGTTAGTGATGGAAACTTTGAGCCGTTAATGAAAGAAACTTCGAGCAGTGGGTGATGGAAACTTTGAGTAGCTAGTGAAAGAAACGTCAAGCTGTTAGTGAAGGAAACTTTGAGCAGTGGGTGATGGAAACTTCGAGCAGTTAGTGAAAGAAACGTCGAGCTGTTAGTGAAGGAAACTTCGAGTATTTAGTGAAGGAAACTTCGAGCAGTTAATGAATGAAACTTCGAGCAGTGGGCGATGGAAACTTTGAGCAGCTAGTGAAAGAAACGTCTAGCAGTTAGTGATGGAAACTTTGAGCTGTTAGTGAAGGAAACTTTGAGCAGTGGGTGATGGAAACTTCGAGCAGTTAATGAATGAAACTTCGAGCAGTGAGTGATGGAAACTTTGAGCTGTTAGTGAAGGAAACTTTGAGCAGTGGGTGATGGAAACTTCGAGCAGTTAATGAATGAAACTTCGAGCAGTGAGTGATGGAAACTTTGAGCTGTTAGTGAAGGAAACTTTGAGTAATAGTGAAGGTAACGTATAGGAAAGCGAAGTCGAATTGTGAATTAAGGTACGATAGAAATATTATTTGGCGCAAATGTTTTGTTTTGTTATGTTTCCTATGTCATCTGAGGCAAATTCAATACGACTTCATAATAATCGTCTATGATTTCCTAACCTGTAATTTTCTTACAGTGATTGAAAAATCACTCTTATCTTTATTAGTGATTGGTTGCATTAAACGCGATTGCAGCGATTAGGAAATTAAACTTTCGTTTCAGTTAAGATATGATTCTCGCCATTTTTGCAGTTAGCTAGTTCAGTTATTTCTAAAACAATGGTCAACACGTCTCTAAATTTATTTTGATTATCAGTATTTTGTAAATCGAATATTGTGATTCTGGAGGACCAGGTGTTATTGCTTAAGGTTACATTAGAACTTCTTCTATTTATTGTATCTTTTATTTTTTGATAGTAGTAAATTTGAAAGTGTCTTACGTAAAAACAAAAGGAGGTGAATGTGAATTATTTTCTTCCTGAGAACAAGGATTTTTCTATAAAATTAGAATATTAATGTACTATAGTTCTTTTCTTCTTATTTTTTTTTTATGTAAGGCGATGATGACCGACAGATTTTTGATCTTTAAACTACACAAAACTTAAATAACCCTGATAATTTGACAACATATCTCTATAACTATGCGAAAATCCACCCCTATCATTCGCGGACAATCCATAGTATACAAAATCAATAAATAACCGATAATATCATAACCTCGGTGTAATGCCATCTTGAAATATGTCAATATCTGCCCAGCAATCACTATCAATTAGGAAAATAATTGCCACAATTACAAAAGATTATCTGAAGCAATTAAACCGATAAACACGTAATTCCCCTAGTTCCCATAGCAACCGTAAAGCAAACACGAATGTCATGCGATTCTTGGTTCACTTATTTCAACCAATTCATTTATAATTTAGGAATGGAGTGAATTCACTTCTTGATAAATAATGTTTATAAATTAATACTATTTTTATCAGATGATAAAACTCAGGACAAACCTTTTAATTTGATTAATTACCCTCAGATAATATAATATTCAAGCTTGGGGATATTTTATTGAAGTTGGTACTGATTGTTAATTTGTAATATAAAAATGTTAGCCTCAGGGAAACATCGGTGTGGTAAAATCTCTACAGATCGTAATTTACTCAGATTTAATCTGTGAGTTTTGTAAATCATTGAAACAGAAAAATCAGTCCGTAAATTAATTTTTTTTTTTTTTTACAGGAACATCATACAACGTTCCATAAGTTAATAATCGGTCTAAATTATTGGAATTGTATTCAAATAGCACAATACCTAAACAAAGTTTTAAACGATATTTCTTTCTTATCAAGAAACCCATATGAACTCATTTTGAGCAACCCACGATGTAAATGTATTAATATAAATTAATTAAACCTAGGTTCCTATCGGAACCCAAACCGCAACCAAGATTGTAACAACGGGGATCCTAGGTTGCAACCAAGGTAACTGTGCCTCTGTATGCGTTGCAGTACTATCTGTTTAATTTATATATTTATTGTTCATTTTAAAACTTTAAAAGTTCAAGGTCAGAATTAGTAATATTTTCGTTATTTTTTTGTCGTATTTAGTAAGCTGATATCAATCACGTTCTGTACATTTGACATAAGTTGAATTATTACAAAACAAAATTTGGAGAAACAAGATTTAATGTAGCGCCATTTTGAATATAACTAATTTTGCTCTGGTTAACAAACCTGTTCAAGATAATGATAAACATAAATTTTGTACCATATTTAAACAATAATTGCCGACTAAACAGCTTTTCTTTTACTTTACACTGGTTTGACTAATTGATATGGAGGAGTGCTTAACACACAAAATACCAAACCGCCTTCAAGGAGGTTTGATCCTGCGTAACCTGCGATGGTCGATAATCTGTACGCACTTCTAAAGCCACTAGAGTTCCAACACGGCTTTTGTATTGTTGTTAAAAGGAAAAAAAAACTTTCAATAATGGTGAGAAATAAAAAAAAGGAAGAGATTGTTATGAAGTACAGAAAACTGTGCTGGCTGATTGGACGCAATTTTATGTTTTCAGTGCAGAATATTTTTTGTTGTTGTTCAAAGGTAAACAACCTTACAGTTGTTATCGCCTTATATGAAAAGAAAGGCGCGTAAAATAAAGACCTCTAACCCTCGAAGAGTTCTGAAAATTACATTAGCACTTTTTTATTTACATATGTAACCTTCTGACTATGCTAGCTCATATTTTGGTTACTTCTGTTATTTGTGTCTAACTTGGTGTTCAGGAAATATGGGTTTGTTTTCAGATGTAAAAAAAAGACAATTTATTAAGCTTCCACAATGAATCTTAGTACGTCAGATCCCATAGGGTGTGTGGTTGTGGCAATACCGAGGAAGAATCGCGGAAGAGTCGGAAGAGAACAAGAGTTAGTCAAGAGAAACCTGATAGGATTTCCACGTTCATAATCAATATATTTTGCCCATTAGAGTAGAGTTTCAATATGTTCTCAAAACAGATTTAGAGAATTGAATACAGTTCATATTCACGTAAATGGGTATGGCAAATATTTACTATTATTAATGTAATGATATACGTATTTATGGAACTTAACTTTCCTCCCATAAGCTATTTGAATTTGTTTATATTCATAAAACTCTGTACATTAGTGTACATACATACGTTATCAATTTTTTTTTTATATTTCTAGAAATATTACAAAAAATTGTTCTATTCCTTGAATTACACTTTTAATAAATAACTTTGGCATAGCTTACTAAATTATTATTCATGCTACTAATAATTGTATATTAATAACTAACTACTTTAATTTACAGGTACTTCGTGAGATTTCAAAGAAACTTTCAAACTGCCACAATAAGGTAAACCCATTATCATAGTTATAATTAATTTATTTCAATGATTTAACCCATTTTTGTATTTACTACACAAATTTGTTTAGTAAAAAAAAAAGTGTTTTCGATCTAAACTACAATTCTGTCGTCATTAGTGAATTTCCATAGAGAAAAATTCAACAAAACATTTTGAAAGATTTTGACAATCTTGTAATAAATATAAAACCGGCACTCTAATAGTTAATTTGTCCAATTTTACTCAAATAATACCAAAGTTGTTTTTAATGTTATCTTACACATTTCTTAACTAGTAAAATATTTCAAACATTTTCAAAATGGCGACCATTAAAAATCATGCTTTGTTATAGTTGTATCAAAAATCGTAGATCTGTTTATGTATATCAAATTCGACTTTCTACAGTGAAAAATAACAAAATAGAAATGACACTTTCAAATTTGAAATAGAGATATAGTTTAAGCAGAGAATTGCCATCATCTGTGTTTGTAAAAACACGACTTTCTTAGAGTATAAATAAACTGGCGTTATCAAGTGTTAAACACAACGTTTCGAAAGTAAAAATCAACCATCGTCATAAAGTGATAAATTATGAGAAAAGTGAAAACACCAATATAACTTAGTAACCTAGGACCATATTGGAAATTAAAACTAGTAAACTAAGAAAAGAATCTAAGAATCTTGATTTATCATTTGATAATGGAGTTGATTTTTTTTAACGTTGTGAATTAGTTTTTATATATTCAAATGATGTCATGGATTGGATGTTCTGTATCATTATGACAACCCCTCCCCCCATAAAAAAAATGTATTTAATGACAGCTAAAAATCATGATTATTATATTATTTATTACGTTTTTAAGTTTAAGAAGATAAAACCTGACACATACAATTCCGTTTTAAAAAACAAGAAGTTTTAGAAGTCCAAAAAATGAAAAGAACAATAACAGTTTACAGTAACAGTGATTGTATTGTATAACAGTTTTTTTCAGGTTACGTTTAATATTAATATAACAACAATTCTAAATGGTTTTGAACTAAAATAAGCTACCAGACTAATCTAAATATTCGATTGATGTCAAAAACAGCTGTTCATGTGACCCTACTTTCTAGAATAAACCGAATTTTCCAAGCACTAATATAATTGAAATGAAGTCACCTGTGATTATTGTGTTCCATATCAAAACTGTTAGAGACACTTAGAACATAGTCAGACGAAAGGTGAAATAGAACTGGCGTGAGTTTCTATGGCATGTAGAATGGTATCATGCACAAGTATAACAATACTCCAAAATGGCGAACGCACGAAACGTTAGGCCATAGCGTGTTACCAGTAATGGCTTCATGAAAACATCCGTGACTTATTGGAACGGTAGCAAAGCGGATTCAGTCAACTGGATAACATATATCCAAACACGCACATCGGCGAGTCCGTTTCTGATGGAATTTGTCAAGATTTGACCTCAGCTGTTGGACCTTGGGTGTAGAGAATTTCGCCGACGATTGCGTCCACGTGATCACTGCTGTATTCTCAATCGGAAATATTCGTTTCGGGGTGAAAAAATAAGTTCGCTTGTATGTTATCTTTAGTAGGTACAGGTAGAAGGATTGGATACATTGTGGTGAAATCTGAAGATGTTTTTGTATTCACTTAAAAAAATTTAATTTTATCAAAATCGGTTAAAATGGTTTTCGGAACAATGGTTCTATTTTTTTCTTGTTATTTAAAGGCAAGAACCTCTCGGTCATCATCTCTTTCTAAAAAAAATGGAAGAAAAGAACATAAAATCAAGCCCACGAATGTTCATTGTCGAAAAAAGACAGGAGTTCGTCAAGAAAGACCTAATAGGAAAGATGAAAGAGAGGGATCTAAATCAAGACTACATTATAAAAGGTGTATATCCAGCTAGGTTTGCTCGGGATTCCCAAACCAAGACACCCCTCCCCCCTAGCTCTCGAGTACTTTAATCGCGTCAGGGTCAGAAAACAACAAGAGTTCGCCAAGAGACGTGATAGGTAAGGTGAAAGAAAGGGATCTAACTCAAGACTACATGACAAAATGTAGATCCAGCTAAGTTCCCTCGGGATTGCCAACTCCGTAATTATGACAGTCAACCACTGAGTGTTTCAACAAATTTAGTACGGTTAATATTTCTTTAATAATACTGGGTTGGATTTTATTAACCTAGAACTAAAAACATGGACGCCGTCACGGAAAATTGAATAGCTCATAATCGATCAATCTATTTCGATGAAAAATGAAGGTTTATGACTTATTCAAACCAATCTGCAAAGACAAAACTACAGTTCTTAAGTACAAGAAAAATATGACCGTTTTCGAGTTTATTTCAATTTTGACTAATTTGTCACTTATGTGGAGGTTGCGATGTATGTTTTTCATATGGTGAGATTTAATTTTGTATAGGGTATGTGTTAAAGTTAATGCAATTTTTTAGTACAGATTATTAATCAAATAAAATAAGAAATAAAACATTTTTGTTTTGAGGGGGGATTTTATTGTTTATTGGTTTTTAGAGACGTTTATACATACAATTAGTCTATTTTTGAAGTTAAGCGTAATTCAATATTAAGTGTAGGATAAGTTTGGTAAGAGTAAAAAAAAACCGCCATCCGTTTATGATAATCATGTTCTCAGAAAACCGAAAAAGTGATACCCCGTCTGTCTCTATGTAAAACGATAGCGGCCACAAAAATTAAGATAGGAGCATGAAATTTGGTATAGGGGACTGTAATGTGCTCATATAGTCATGTAATGGTACCAATACCAACTCCATACGATAACAAATAGCGTTTGGTAATTGCAAAAATTTCTACCCCCTTTATGTGATAATCTTCCTGGCCTCAAAAACCGAAAAAGTGATTTTCGATATCCCGTCCGTCCGTCGTCGTTGTCGTCTATACGTAGAATGAGAGCTGCCACAAATGTACACTATTAAAATATAAAAAAGTCAAAATGTTCATATATCTTGTGTTATTTGGCTTATAACACAATATATTATTATATACAAATGTGTATATTTCACTTCTGCATGATAATGGTACCTACTCAAACTATCTACG
Source organism: Aphrophora alni (assembly GCA_963513935.1). NCBI lineage: Eukaryota > Metazoa > Arthropoda > Insecta > Hemiptera > Aphrophoridae > Aphrophora > Aphrophora alni. Next base: position 95,628,190 of record OY740769.1, on the reverse strand, counting down.
ATAACAAATAGCGAAGTTATGCTCAAAAATCTATTTTCGAGAGTATTTTCGAACAATGATCTTCCCAGAAATGAGATATTCAATAGTGACGAGACGAGTCGAGTCACCAACACGAGTGTAGCGAGTGGAGGTCTCTGCACACATGTACAGCTTCAAGGCCCGCTACGGCCAAAACACTGACGTCAGTTTTAATTTATACAATTCACGTTAGGGCGTCAAAAACCTAGTGATATTCACAGTTACGTGGTTCAGAAAATTGTTGTAACAATTGTTTTAAATAAACTCGCCCTACTAGATAAGACCCTTTGATCTACCAATAGAATTAAACATTGCATACAAGGTCAAGAAACCAAAGTTTGGACGTTATATTTAGAAGATCTGCTTGTATTAATTTTATTGCGGGGCTAGGTAAATAGCACGATGGCACCATCAACTTGTTTTGAAATATTTCAGTTTCTATAGCTCTAAGAAAAGAAAAAAATATATTTATGAACAATATTGTTAATTAATGAATTTTAAATATATTGGTTAGGTTAGGTTAGATTGATTAGTCTTTTAGTAAGTTGTTACAAAAAACGCATAGATATTATAGATGGGTTTTAAGGAAACTGTAGAAACAGATGATTCTTGTGAGTGTTTTGAGCAACAGTTAAAATCTATTATAAGGTTCACTAAGGATTTGTTTTTTCAGATCAAAATTTTCGTTGCTTTTAATAAAAATGATATATTTTTGAAAGTTGTAAAAAATAGCAGAATTTAGCTACAGTTGTAGTTTTAGAAATAATTGAGTTTAAAAATTTTATTTTCCAGATTTAAAATACATAGCAAATTATTCAAAGTGGCTGCACATCAATTGACAGCTGATATTACCTTAAGAATTGAAACTACAAAATACAAAACTCATATGTAAACAGCTGTTATGATCTGAAAATCTACATCGTTAAGTTAACCTCTTCTATCTCAGACCCACATTACACTATCTTCATCCAGATGTAATTATATTCCACGCTAGATACATTTTTACTTAGATGTACTCTTGCAATTAGTTTATTGAGGATGCATTTTATTGTATATCATTAAATTATCACTTTACAACGAGTGCAAAGCCACTGGATGAACTGCGTAAACATTGTGCGCAGAAGAATCGTATTGCATGTAAAATGATGGTTCATCCATTGAAATTTGTGTTCGCTTAAAGATAGATAATTTTAAAATACCGGCTTAAAAATCAATAATAATTTTTAAAATAACTTATAATATAATAAATACACTTGTTGTCCAATTTCGTGAATTTCCGGTGTTTGAAGAAAGATTTTTTTTATAATATAATAGGATATAAGGTAATTATAACATTGTAATGGGTCAATCTGTTTATTGTTTTATTTTTCTTTGCTTTAAAAAAATGTTGATACGACCAGCGTTTTACTCTCCAATTATCCACGAAAAAAACTGTTTAATTACAATCTATGTTATCGCCATGTTCGTTTGTAAAAACATCAGCAACCAAATGTGAAAATAAAAAAGAAAACACAATTTATTTCTACCACGAACACTTTATTTTTTGGCCAATTTTATTTTAGTGCCAAGAAGATGCAAATTTTATAGTTGTACAATCATGTAGATGCAAAATGATTGTATTTTAATTTTTTTAATTGGCTGCCATTTTGAAATTTACTAACTTTTTTTCTGTTTAACCAACTACTCTAAGAATTTGTAAAACAAGGGAATATTCAAAGCAAAATAGTACATCTAGAGAAATTATTAATATTCACACACAATGCTGCACAAAAAGCACTTTTCACAAAGGAACTGTTGCAAAAAATACCCGTTAACATCCTAAATTACGAGTCAAATACTGAAGAGTAAAATTATGAGGGCGTCTAAAATCTTCGGAAAGGACTTTGCATAATTCCAGAAGAAACTCAATAAGGTCTGTATTGGGTGGCCTAAACTCTTGGCGCAAATATGCAAATCCTAACCTAGACATTGCAAAAGAACAACTGTTTGCCGGTATTAGGTTACATCTCGCAACTGGACTGGTTCCACCGACTGCCGATTAATCTCAAGTCAAATGACACAAGAAATTACTGACGTGTAAAGGATAATTAAAGCTTCTCGATCGGGTTAAATCTTGTTTATAGTTTACTGGCGTTTAACAGAGACTTTAATCGGATAGAGTTGTGAGTAAGCTTCAAGTTGAGTGGCCTTACAAAGTCAACTGACCTGAGAACAATTGCACTAACCAATCTGTATGTATGTATTTATTTTTAACAGAAAAAAATGATAGTTTAATGTTTATTTTGATACTAGTATAGACCACTCTGCTCTGCACGCCTGTTGGTAGGACGTCGAAATTTGTTTGGTAGTTTCTCCCTCTTTTGTCGTTACAAGGTCACGGTTAGCCCTTTTCCACTGCGATCCAGAATCGATGTAATATAGATTTTATAATCCCAGATCCTTCCTCACTAAATCCACAAGGATCTTTGGATTAGTAACCCTAAAGATTTCACCCCAACAAAAAACCTTTCGAAATTCATGTCTATGATCTATCGTCTCCATTTCGAAAGCACAGACCGACATAGTTTTGTTCTATCAACTCTATTATTTTTAGATAACATCTCATTGGGCAGTGCCCAGCTATACATTACGCCATGAATTATGTCCGTTGAGTAATAGCCAATAGTAGCGCGCGGTTGTCAATTCGATCAGCTCCCTCTACACGAGGCTACCGACTACTTGCAATGATAATAGAGTTGCAAAAATAAATATTAGTTTATTGAAGTTTCTTGCAATTTAGGAGAAATATTTCTATTAAATATATTTATTTAGTATGAAAAATATTATTTTCGTTGGGAAATTTCTGATGATTTGTTAAGAATCAAGGAAAACAACTACGGATGTATTTTTTAACTGTTCGTTAAATTATGCTTTTTACAACTGTAATTCGAATTTAAGTGCATATCTATGATTTTTCAGGGCGCCTTAAATGAACGTAACTGCAGAAGAATCGCGACGCCACGCGTTATAAAAGCGGGGAAACGAGTTGGCTTACCCGCACGGTCCCTATTGGTTTCTTTAAGGTCAGGCTGCTCCCTGTTGGCTCCTATCTCAACGGACATGACTCCAGGCGGCTAGTATATTAGACCTGTTAGTCGCTGTAAATCCTGCTTAATAGAAGAAATTTTATTACTTTAACTTAGCTATTCCGATCCAAGCTATTTGATTTCCTCATGCATTCCCCAAAAGATACAATCACTTCCGCTATTACATTTTTCATCAATAACATAATCCAGGTTGTCAAACTATTGAACTTTAACTTTTCTATGCTTTTAGGAAACAAATCGATTTTTTTTTTGGTCGATACCAAGAAACTATAAAAATAGATTCCGAGAAAAGTCGCGCGTGTGTTGAACTCGGTGTCTGTGTTTGTAAACTAAAGCAAGTGTAAGGATTTCTGCGTCGATGCGACTCCTAGAAATAGCCTAGTGCTAGTTTTTGTTTGAGAAAACGCATTGATAATGGATTTCTCCAAGATAAATTAGCTTTGATACACGTGACTATTTGCGGGGGTGTGATTTCAAATTGACTTCGGATTGTGGAATTCCAGGTAGTGACTGGCATACACACAATTTACTTTCTGTTAAATATCATCGAATCAAAATATCGTTAGAGTTCCCATCACATGCTATGCAACAATCTGTAACCTAATGATGTTTCTTTTTACTATGACTCTTGTGTTGGCTCCCAAAGTTTAAACAAATCATCTAGGTATGTCTTATTAAATATAAGGTAAAGAGGTAGTTTTATTACCTTCGAATAGACAGAAGGGTTCCCAATTTTGGTTGGCAAGAAAAAGATGCTTTGTTCAACTCCCGTAGCGGCCAAAGAATTGAATTTAACAGGGTATTTCCACGATAGACCCGTTTGTTTAAACTGAGCTTCCAAAAGGAACTGTAGTTTATGTCGTAACTGGTACGAGAGTGACATGATGTTAAGTCTCTTCTTCGCTCCGATCATGTCCAAAACTCGGCCTTAGTTAAGTAAAATCTTTAAGTTTGCTTTTATCTTGTCATAAACTAGATCTAGTCGTATTTCGTATTGATTGAAATATAGTTTTAATGTTTCAAGTTTTTCGTATTTTGTATGATTTCCGACTGACTGGTAATTTTCTTTTTCCTGGTACTTAGTTAATTGGTTTCGGTTAGGTACCTTTGAAGTTCACCAAAACTATATCGTATAATGGATTTTGGTAAATTAGTCTTTTAAGAATAACTCTAGGACTGAATTTGTTAGAGAGATCGCAACAAATTATTTTATTTTCGTTCTTTAAGGCTAAATTTGAGCTAGTTAAATTTACCAGAGATAATTTTGTGAAAATCATAATTTTAGTTTTGGTCTTATAGGGGGTGTCCTTATTTTGAGTTTAATAAAAATTAACGTCTCTACGATCAAAATTTTTTCTCGTATGAAATCATTTTGAGATGTAGTGCACTGTAGACCACTTCCATAATACAATTTGTATACTCTACAGTAGATTTGTCAACATAAATTTTTGATAAATTAAAATGTTTTATTAGAAACATTTCTTTTAAATTTAAAATTCCTCAATATAAAATTAAAATCATGAAAATCGGCTGAAGTGGAACTAAAGAAACAGCTATTCTGACATTTTAAAATGTGTATTATTAAATAAGATACGTGGTTATTGAAATTGTAATAAATTATGATAAAATTTTTAAAAAAATTCTCTGGCAGTGATAAGTGCTCCGAATTATTCTAGTTGTACTGTTGCAAACTGGTTAAAGGTGAAAAGTCAAAGTTAGCAAGCCTGTAAGGAACAAACGATCGAGGCAGCATAGGTTATCAGGGTGGTATACATACAATAACTAGGTAAAGTAATAGCCGTTGCATATTTATGATACTGTCCAATGTAATTTGCAGGGAGATTTATCGTCATCCGTTCCTAGTATGAATAATTTGTAAACTAACCTATTTTAGAAAACCGTTGATATTGTCGCTGTAGATTATATATATTAAAATTGGCCGTCGTTTTGAAATGTTTCAATAATTTTGGTTCGGGTTATTATGGTTAAATTTTGAAAAATGGCAAATTTTATAGAGAACATTGTAAAAGCGAGCCCCTGGTTGGTCTATAGCTCTCGCTTTGTGGCCAAGATGTTCCGAATTTGATTCCATTGAAGGCTCAATAATTTACGATGTTGACCCCGCATTGTGAGGTGTAAGAGGGGAATTACAATTATTGGCTACGAAAACTATAATTACAATGGCGGAAATTCGACCTACTGGTCTCAATACCTGATGGAAAAGATTGCACCAAGGATTTTTTTATGTATATTTTAAACATTGAGAAAAAAATGTATATCAAATTATTTAGTTTGATAGGAGTTTTAAGCTGACGCATTAATTGATTCATTTTAAAATCTGAAAATGTCTAGAGTAAATCATGAAAATCCCAGTTTTTCTTCATCCTGTATGTAAAAATTTTTAATATTTGTTTTGAGTTTCTTTATAATTTGTTTAGTGGAAAAATATTGAACTGGATCATTTCGCTTCAAAAAGTTCCGTCCTAATAGAAATAAGCCCGATATGATTTTTTGGTTTTTTTTTATCGATTACTCTAAAACTGTTATTTTTTTGGAAAATTGCGACTTGTTTTGTTTAGGTTCATACATGCTATAGTTGAGAAAAGTTTGATCAAAATATTTAGGCCCGATGATGAAAAATGTGAATTTTAGTTACGTTCTTATTGAAGCTGCTAAAACTGAATTTATCGTTTTAAAAATATAAAAAGCTTCAAGTTTAATCAAAATCGGCCCACTGGTTTGGGCTGTAGAGCACTTTCACAAACGACTTATACGTAGACAAAATTACAAAACATACTTTTTTGGGTTCAGTGGATGTAAAAACGTATGATTGCGAAATATGCATTATCATTTTTTGGCCTATTACAAGTTTTTATAAATAACGTATAGTCTAAGTAGGAAAGCAAAAAGAGGTGCTATTTTATAAATAAACATGGCTCACGAGCGAAGGGAGTGATTTTTATAGTGAGTACGGGCAACCCCATGGGACTTTCACTTATTCTTGGGTTAGAATCCTCTAATTCATCTTGCCTATCAGGTCTTTCAACTACTTTCTATCCTGACGCTATAAGCGAGGGACCTTTGCAACTTCTTTATATTTTTATAAGGGCATCATAATCGAGAGGTTTTTCCTCAAAACAACAAAAACAAGATTTAAACAACGAGATCCTTGGAGTAATGTAACAGAGACGAATTGAGTGGCACATCAATTTACCGTGTTTTATTGGAAAGTTTGTGCGCTTTTTAAAAAAAATTGTGAGCTTCAATACATTGTTTGTACACGTATAACAATGAAACATCGAAACAATTTCCTTCGGCGAATAAAGATCGATTTCCCAACATATCGAGGCTCGTAATTAGGGAATTACAAAGGGTTACCTGGCAACCTTAGGTTCGGGCACGCGCAGTAGTAGTCGGCTCGATAATTGACGGACCTGTCATTAAAATCATTCGATTAAATGGAGGGCGATTAAAATATATGAATAATTCATGAACGGAAGTCGGAAGGATATAAAATGATGGCATGGCTGTGCGCGTGCGCGGGTTATGTGACCAACAATCGAGTTTTATGTAGGCTGAGGAAAATAGGTTCGGTCGGAGAATTATTGCATACTGTGGTTTAAAGTCTTATTTGTTGCTCACGCTAGTCCGTGTGCGGATATTTTGGTTTCTTGATTTAGGCCTATTTTTATATCAAGCAATAAATATTTAGATTATGATTTCTTAAAATTTGTTTTACCTTATAAAAAAATATTAAAACCTTCCCGAATGATGGCGAAATTATGCCACGCATGCAAGTATCATTACAATCTATCTCGGAGTTGTGCTGTAGACTAACACAATATACTACAGACATAAAATCCATTTTAGGGACTCAAGGAATATTTAAAAAAAATCATGTTTCTCTATATATGAAAAAATAAACTAAGCTATTAAAGGCTGAAGTCTTTCCTAGAAAAGAAAGTAAAAAAAAAAAAAAAAAAAAAAAACCGTTTCAGCTGGAGCTGTCATTTTCAAAACCTGCGATTATTTTTTATCAGTAACTATTATATTCAAAGAATAGATATGATAATTAACATTCGTCTACAGGTAATCTAAAATTTCGGACTTTATAGAGGATTGTTTGAAATATTGAAATTATTAGTTATTGGTTGAAATATGTTTGTTTATCTAGTAATGTGGAGTTTAAGGTTTTGAACAAAAATTACCAAGTAAAGTCGTGTGTCTTACAAATACTATCAAAAACCTTTCATTATATAACAAACATTTCACCACATAACAAACATTTCACTATATAACAAACATTTCACCACATAATAAACATTTCACTATAAAACTAACATTTCATTATTCACTATATAACTACAAAGAGTTATTAATATGATGTGATTGGACCATCATTTGTGTCTAGAAAATTAATATAGAACGTTTCGGGAGTATAAATCAAGTCTCTCGTATTAGTGTGAAACTAGAACATAAAAGAGAAAAACACCAACATAGCCTAGAAGCCTAGGGCCACGTCGGAAACTAGAACTAAAACTATAATCTAAGAAAGTACTCTAGCCTAAGATTATGTATTGTTCCCCCCCTTGTATTTGTAGGTGTCGTGTTATAATTCTTCAAAAAATATAAAGGGCAAACATTCTTTAAGACATTCAGTTTGAAAACTAAGAATTATTTTTAAAAAATGAACGACTTTCCTCACAATAACTTTAATAGTTCACAGGTTTCATTTCTGGTTTTACTTCTGGATTCAAAAGTTCAGGTTTTTTTCTGGGAACAGAATTGTATGAAACAGAATTCGCTGTAAAACAATTAGAGATAAACAAATAACCAATTAAGTTTTATAAAAAACTACACGATTATTATTATTATTATAAGAGAAATAAACAAATTAATTGTTCATCCTTATATATTTAGATAATGCTCTAAATATATATATATTTATATTTCAAAAAGTTAGAGAAATAAAATGAATTTATAAATGTACAGGGTAATTGGATTTTAGTGTCAAGAAATATGTTTGTTAGAAATACACACTAAACGGAGTAAAAACTCAATAGAAATTAATTCTGTCAACTTGCATTGGAGATATTATTTTTGACTTTTTTTCAAAAAATAAGTAACTTATCGATGAAGAGTTCAATTTTCTCACCTTTGCTGCCACCGATTGTTACTTTTGTATATTTTTCTTATAGCGGCCTACAATTTTAAGTAAAATACAACCAATACATTTTGTAAAGTAATAATGTTAGTGTATTTAGTTCGTAACAAACAAAATAGATGTTTTTTTTAACAGAAATATTCAATGAACTATTTTCGGATTGATTTAGGCATAACCAACGTCAAACTATATTAAAACTTGCCCTTGTAATAAACATTCATTTGCTATAAGACACTTTTTATTCTGTTAAATTGTAAGAGAAACCCATCTTGAAATCTAAAAATACGTTTTGTAATTAACACGGAACTTAACAGACTACTTTATGATAAGGAAAATACTTGAACAATATTTAAAATTTGAGAAGGCATGTTACCCTTTAATTATTATTTACTGAAGAATATCAAGAAATTTGGAAAATATTAACATTGTCTAATTGAATAACATTGTTTATTAGACTAAAATAAGAAGTTACTACACATGGAAAATCCTACACACGAGACCCTTGCTCAAATTTTTTCTTTTTAAAAGTTTTAAGTGATTATTCTCTTACAATAAAACTAACATAATTTGATACATTCAACCTATTTTGTTTGTTTCAAATTAAATAAATACGGTAACATAACTACTTTTCAAAATGAAAATGGTTGTATTTTACTCAACACGTTATAGGTTTTCAAAAAATAATAACGACAGTAACAATTGGGAAAGTTGGGAAAATTGATAAGTCACTATATTTTGAAAAACAGTAATCATAGGAAAATTGAGAATTTTTGTTTTCAAAAACGAGTTTCTACTTTTTAACGTGTTTAATGTTATCCATAAGATTATCAATCATCCTGTATAGCCTAGTTTGTGAATAGTTCATAAGTTTGTACAAATAGACCGAGTGAACATTTCAGCTTTGGAAATGACGACCAAAAAAACTGGAGCAATTATAAATATTTAATTTGCATTTGTAACTTTAATAATCTCTTAAGAACAGGTGAATTTTCAGTGATTGAACTTACTTGAGACATTTCTATAAATTAAGCACGTTTAAAAACAGAAAATATTAAATGAAGTAGTTTTCCTCATAGCAAATTGGATTTCCAGTAAGATAAAAAAATATCATCTCTAAGTTTTCTTTCTTTTTTAAAATCAAGAATAATAATTTAATTTAAGGTTCTAATAGTGTGCGTTAATAATGAGGAAGTAAATCTAGCAATACTAAAGTGTTAATACGGAGCTGTTTCTTTGGATTAATAGGAAGTTTGTTTCTTTTGGTGTTTTTACGTATCAAAAGGTTTGATGACTTTGGTATTAATGATGCACAAAACAATATCGTAAAAATTATTGAAACCCGTTAATTTAATAAAAACACTTAAATTAGTAATAATCACATTCAACAAAATAGCATTTTGACACGTTACATTTTAGGTTAGTATCGCGGACATTTAATTATTATTTTTGATATTGTAATACTAAAATTATATTTGATGAAAGAACTTCAAGCTTGGCCTTAGAATAAATTAAATATAATTATTTATATTAATTAATACCTAGTCTTAATGATTCTGCCCTTTAGTATCTTACAAAGAGATCATTTACAGGAGTAGTAATTCCAGGAGAAAATGTCATCAAGATACTGATCCTGCAGGTAGAAGTAGTGTACAGTATATTGGCCTAATGCCAGAGAACTTTACTAAAAATAAATAGATTAGAAATGAAAGTTACTGCCCGATGCAAATTTAGTTCCTAAACTGTTCAGTGCAGTATATTGTCATCTATTAAAAGATATTGATTAACTTGTATTCAATGAAAACATGACATAAGTTTCTAACATATCCCAGGTTGATGAACATTTATCTTCATTATTTTGGCTCGATTTTGGGCTCTAAATATAATGCCAAAAAGTTAAGACTTGTAAGAATTGTTAAATTGTATTGATAGATCAAGAAGTCTTATTCAGTGCTTTAAATTTGTTTGGAATAATTGTTACAATACTTGCTTTAACGTCTGCTAGGCCTTAAGTGGGCTTGAAGCTGTACATGTGAAGGAACCCACACTCGCTACCCTCACCCCTGGCAGATCTCATAACCACATGAATATCACATTGGTAGTTTTAGGGTTTTTGCCAATTGCTTCGCTATAAATTAATCGACCAGAAAAAAACGGAATTTTTAATGTTTTTGTTACGTCTTTTGTTAAATTTGAATCACAAATCTTATCTGAGGATAGTCGTATACAGTTTTTTCAGTGAAAAAATTAAATTCCTTTATTAACAATTATTTTTAACAGGAATTTAGTGTTTTATAATCTTCAAAGAGTTAAAATAAAAAATCCCGCAATTTTAGTACTTATAAGGAAAAACGGCACTTTTGCGTTTCATCAAGCTATGTATTACCTAAACAGTCCTGTTAGTATAATTTCTAACATATAAGTACATAAATATTTAAACTCCACTACGAAACCCAACTACGGGAAAATGTTCACTTTTTTTTTAGGTTATTAACAAACTCAATAATTTGTCTACGGTAATGAACGCCAAGCCGTAAAACGCTACCAAATACAGCTCGTTTCATTGCGGTGAAACAATCCTCAGGTGGTAATCTTGTAAGATGCCGATAGTTGGTAATTATCAGGGTAAGAAGTGTTATTACGTGTAATAGAATTTTAAATACTGTATATCATTTCTAAATGAAAGTGCGATGACGCTGTGTCATAAACTGGGAGCGGAATATTCCAAAAACAGAACCGCCAATTAACCTTCGACCTCAGTGAAACTTGTTAAAACCATAAACGAAGAATACCTATTGCTTCTAGGAAATTTTATGGAAAAGAGAGTTTATGGCTGTTGTTTGTCATTAGCGAATAAACACTCAAAGTTTAAGATTAATTTTAAAGTTACAAATCGTAATTTGATTCAATAATGATTTCAGTTTGTTAATATTGCGTTGGTGTTTTGGAGATTATAAACGCGTTTTTTCTTTCTTCACAATACGAAAATTATGGGATCAGTTAAAAAAACGGATGATGAGTATTTTTCTAAAATGTTGAGTCCCCTGAGTTCAAAAAATGATTTATGGAATAATGTTGGTCTGTCTGTCGTATGTACAATCTTTACAGCCCTGTGTGAACAGATTTTAATTGCATTTGGTATATGGTCATATTTGGAGACTATTTTTCATATTTTTAATACGTCAAAATTTGGAGATGTACTTCTTAAAAAATGAGGTTTTAACGAGTTTGATGCAAATTTTTTCCAAGTAATGAAGTGATTAGAGAGATAGCGATCAATAAGTGTTGTTTGTATCTGTGGTAAGATGGGGTTGATAGTGGGCTGGGGAATTAACTAATTTAATACGCGGGGTTAGCTGAGGAAAACGTGGTTGCCCATACTCTAAGAGATATTAACTTTCTTAATCCCCTTACCCAACACCACTCCAGGTAACCAGCTTTCAATAAGATAATTGTAATAAATTAATTTGGAGGACATACATTCTAAATATAAAAATAACTGTACACACACACACACACACACACACACACACACACCAAATGTAATATGGGTGGTCTAAAGCTGGTGACCTATTTCAACACTTCCCGAAATACAGTGGTCGGACATATTTTACACCTTCTCAAGAATCTCACGCGTCACCGGTTCCTAGAGGTTATACTAAAGCAAAATTTGATCAAAATCTACAGAGGTGATGTTGAGAAAATTTTTGTTTTTGTTTTTTGTTCTTTAACATCAAATTATGAGTTATCGAATAACGAAGTTAAAAGTCCCGCGATATGATCAAAAGATATCCACGTAACAAAATTGTATTAAAATCGGTCCACACTACCTAGAATTTTTAACCAATATTATACTTTCTCTATACTACAGAATGTAAGAATGAAAAAAAACTGAATAAAACATTTAAAAATTCACTCCCGGCAAGGCTGAAATTTGTGGATCTACACTTATCGCTCGGTGGCAAACATTGTGGATATTCCCCTTACAACTCTGCTCCAATTATAAATTGTCCCATCAAAAGATGAGCAACATATTCGAACGTTACAATAACAAAAGTAACGCTATACATGTTATGTTCGTTTACCCAAAGTCTATAATTTTTAGTAGATAGTTTTAAAGTTGCAGAGTTTAGATTGACACATTAGATGGAACCTGTATTTGGTATCCAGAAAGTAAGGCTTCCTGACCTATATCAACCCCTTTAAGCCTAGTTAATGCTATTAAAGTCTATACAAACACGTTTCAATGGTTTATTGTTACACAAACATCGCCAAATCTGTAACTCCATAGTCCTATATATAACCTAACTCTCACTGTCTGTATGACCAAAGCGTGGTAGTTAAAAAACGAAGTTAGGCCTTGTCTTTCATTTAACCTACAAATATTGTACAATATTATTAACATAACGGAATTGCACCTAAACAATTTGATGGACGACATCATAGCACTAACCCAGCCCCATCATTTAAAGTAATATACAAGCAGATAGTCTAAATGTAATGTCATAGTTGGTCTCTTGGGTATGGTAGGAAATGTTAAATTTTATTGGTAGATCAAGATATCTTATCTAGTAGGGAAAGTTTTTTTAAAACAGTAATTATGACGACAATGAGAACAACGACAATGACAACAACGATAATGACGACAATGAGGAACAACGACAACGACGACAACGGCAATGACAACGACGACAACGACAATGACGGTAATGACAATGACAACGACAACGAGGCCAACGAAGATAATGACAACAACGATAATGACGACAATGAGGAACAACGACAACGACGACAACGGCAATGACAACGACGACAACGACAATGACGGTAATGACAATGACAACGACAACGAGGCCAACGAAGATAATGACAACAATGACTTCTCGAATAAACATTTTTAAGTTTTCATTAGTATTAAGTTTGTGGTCTAACACGTGTTCCTTCAAATAGTCTCATGAAAAAAATCACAACTTGTCAAAACTGGCAGTCAGTCCAAAAATTCAATATCGCACCCAATTCAAGTATATGATTAGAAGGAAAAACAATATTTTAACGACTAAGAGATTAAAACAGCCAATCGAAGTACTGTAATGCTAAGAATTATAAAATTTGATTTCTTAGCCATTTACTAGTCACTGTAACATCCTGCAATACAAGAACGTATGAACATAAATCCCAGTAGGTCTATCATTTCCAGAGGTCTTCATGTTTTCATCGCTTTGAGTTGGTTAATAATTAATGCTCTTCAAATAAATTAAAGTAAACAAGTAGGTATAATTAAGCTGAACGCAGTGAACCATCATTCTCATGAGGCCGCTGTCATTGTGATGTTATCGGCGGAAGTTCCTCGCTTCGCTCCCCTCCTCTTCCATCCAAACGTACTTTACCAACGGTTTTATAAATAAATGCTCCACAAACATTCTCAGTCATAAAAATAATTACATATTAAAATATATATTGTAGGATATACAATTTTTACGACAGTAGTTTTTTGTTTATACTTTTTTACTCGTAAACTAGTATATAGAATATAGTTTGATTTGGTAAAAAAAAAAGAAGATTTAAAAAAAAAAAGACTATCTCAGTTCTTAAAGATTAATGCTAATAATAACCCTTCGTTATTTATTTAGTATTGTATAGTTTCTGTTTGTATAACTTATACATTTGTTGTTTCCTTAGTGATTTAGAGGTAGATATTTATTTCAATTTAAACGGAATTGTTTAATTATCTTATGAATCGTAATTTTAAAAATTGTGTTTATTTTGGTTAAATGTTAAGATGTTTATTTAAATAAACCTTAAAAAAATTATTCAAAAACTAAATGTACGTGTCGTGAGTTAAAGTCCATTCAGGTGGATTGATTTTAATGAAATCCAGAATATTTTAACGAATTGTTAAGATGTATTTTTCATTTCATTAATAATTCAAATTTTTAGCTAAACACTAAAACTCAAGTATTTCGATTTTTATCAAATTTTCCTTAAAATACCTATTTGAAGTATCGGTTAAAAAGAGGAAATGAACCACGGAAGTTGTCGTTAAAGTTTTCAAAAACAGCTGGAGCGATATCGATCAAATTATGGTAAAATGTGAATATTTATAACCTAAAACCATATACTAAAAACCAAAAGACAATGACGGTGCACTTGCAATTTGGAAAATAATAAAATGTACCTTGACAGATTTTTGGCTGTGTAAGATTGAATGTATATAGTTTATTTTAGTACATTCCTTTAGTTTATTATCTTTATATTATACCAATATTTGATCGAAATCTGTATTGCCAATTTTGTGAAATTAATCCTTTCATAACAGGATTTTTTAATCTATAATTCTTGAGCTGACATTTTTGGGGAAACTAATGCTTGAAGCTACATTTGAGCAAAGTTTAATCCAACTCTTATTACGAAGACCCGTCAAAAACAGATGTGCATTTTTTTTTATTACCTCACTTGCATACTTCATATACTGTGTAATAAACGAGTGTATGTGTTATAAAATAATTTGAAATTTCATTTCAAGAAATACTGTTCCACAAAGAAATTAAAACACATTATTCTATAACAATAGAATTTTAAATAAACTGCATTCAAAAGTGCAATTCCAGGAAACAATTTTATATTGCAGGATATAATTTTTGTTGTCAGAAAACCGTCAGATTCCTTGAATATTTCTGCATACCCAACAATCATTCTACTTGACTTACAAATACACGGATAGACTTGTCTAAATACCAATCTGGCGATCAATGGCTGCCAAAAATAGTTCAAATCCATTACCAACACGAATGTATTTCACTTGAATTTTAGTTTCATTTACAAACACGATAATAACCTCAATTTTAACTTCCTCTTGGATTTCAATACGTCTGAATTACATCCGATTGTGAGTTCAATTTATCTAAATGTGTTTAGACTCTAACTATAGTGAGTACGCGCTTAGCAATCCCGAGGACATTAGCTGGATATGCACTTTTCCCCTGTAGTCTTAGGTTAGATCCTCTCTTTTTTCTTTCCTTTCAGGTCTCTCTTGAACAACTCTTGTTCTCTTCTGACACTGGCACTAATAGGATATTCCAGGACTAGGGGTATTTATTTTATGCCATTTTCTTTCTATTTAATAACCGAGCGGTTTTCTCTATTAAACAAGAAGAAAAATTTACTAAATTG
This sequence comes from Aphrophora alni, assembly GCA_963513935.1. Taxonomy (NCBI): domain Eukaryota; kingdom Metazoa; phylum Arthropoda; class Insecta; order Hemiptera; family Aphrophoridae; genus Aphrophora; species Aphrophora alni. The sequence continues at coordinate 95,612,755 of OY740769.1, read as the reverse complement.
AGTTTTTTGGTTTAATCTTAAAGCAATAAAGATTGACGTCAATGTGTATAACTGGAAGACAAAATAAAACTCCTAATTTTGATCTAAACTTAAACTTAAAACAACACCAAAATAAATAAAAATAAGACGGAGACCAAAATCAAATTTTAAAAGAAATGATCAACATCGACTGGTTTTTCTATAGTAACACCGTAAAATCGACTTATTAATTTATTCAAAAAGTTCGTACGCTGATGCCGTCATAAATTCATCATTTTGTAATTTAATTGGAAACGTGTTTTTTAAAATGTGAATTAGTTTAACATAATTTTTAATGATTAAATTAGTGGAATCATTATTACTGGGCTTGTTCCGCGGAAATGTATTATGTATTAAATTTGAATTAATTTTCATTTTAAATGGAAATTAATTTTAGCAAATTATTGATCAGCTCTTTATATTCTCATATAGTAGCCTATAAAGAAAATTACGTAATGGGTAAGAAAATCGAGGTAAAATAAAGTAGTTTTTGGAATGATGTGTGTCTGTCGTCCTACGGTTAAAAAGTGAGGCCTGATTTAACTTAGGCTAGCTCCCAAAAATTGTGCCGGTTACAAGTAAAAAACACCGGGCATTGAGCTATTATAAAATTTCTCAAAATTTGGTTTTATCGGTTTCGTTCGAATTTTGATGGAATTAAAAATTAATTATTCTAACCCCCTCTCAAGGGCTCACAATAGATTTTTCATGTAGTCTTGGGTTAGATCCCTCTCTTTCCTATCAGGTCTCCCTTTACCAACTATTGTTATTTTCCGACTTTGACACTATAAAGTATTCGAAGATTAGGTATCTTTATTTTATATTCTTTTCTTTTATAATGAGGGGATGATGACAGATAGGGTTTTAGCATTAAAAGAAATATTATTATTTAAAGCAGAGTGTAAATCACAAGTTGTAGAACATTTTCGTAACAATCCGAGTAACCCTCCACCTTTCATGAAGTCGTAAAAGTACACGCGTTAATAAAAAGTTGAACTATGTTTTTCTTAATTCAAAATTTTGTATATAGGTATCAAACATTGATATATTCCACTGGTCGGATATGAAAAATGAACGCAAAAATACATTTTATTCAGTAGAATTAAACTTTAGAGTAAAACATAAGATTTACAGTCACGAAAAACACGCGTGAACAAAAAGGCGCGTTATGGGCTAACTAAGAGTTTTTTTTAAATTTTAAAATTTGTTATATAGAGTAAACATTTAAATCACCCTCAGGTTTAAATTAGAAATGTTGACGCAAAAGTTTTTTCGTAGGTTTAAACTTGAGGGTGTGATACAGAAATGTGATGTTTAATAATTGTAAAAGTTCAAGCGTGTATGTATAAAGGTACATCCTGGGCCCACGTGAGATATCTCCCTTTCATCTTTCCTATTAGGTCTCATTTGACCAACTCTTGTTTTTTTCCGACCTTGACGCTATTAAAAAATTCGAAGGTCTTTAATTTTATGTTCTTTTCTTTATTTTATTATAAGGAGGTGACGATCCACACGTTTTAAGCCTTAAAAAACAAACAAGAGTGCAAATCGCAAGAAGTAGAAAATGTTCGTTCAGGTACATTCCGAGCTACCCTACACCTTTCTTCATGTAGTCATAGGTTTCATGTACTCTCTTTCATCTTTCCTGTAAGTTATTTTAACAAATTCTGTTCTCTTCCGACCCTGAGTAATCCTGGACTAGGTTACTCTATTTTACGGTTTTTCTTCTTTATTTTTTAAGGCGATTATGACTTTAAATGTGTTTCACCTTTATACAACAAATAGGAACAGCTGATTAATTAGAAACACAATACAATTTATTTAAGTTTTTGTTAAACAACTGGATCCTCGAATAATCATCAACATTGTACCACGTATCCCAGTATTCGTTTTGAACCACGTGACTGTTGTGACAAAACTATCGTAATAACTTGCTCAAGCCAATTTTTACAAAGAGTAGACCAAAGTTAGATAGATAATTACAAGTTTATATCATTTGATACCTTGTTATTAAATGTATGTTGTATTTACACATTACAAACTACTGAGTAACATCGGGTCTTTCAAAAGTAAGTTAAAACTTTAAATGGTTGTAGTTTAGTTATTTGTTGTCCAATCCCCGAGAAAAACTCTTTATTGTATGCAGATATAATTGGGATTTATTAAAAACATCAGCTGTTATTTTCATTGTTAGTCTACATATTTTTTGCAATAGCAACGAATTTTCTCATTGTTGACTAATTTCAAAGACAACTTTTAGTAGTTTACAATTAATAATTGATATTTATTTTATTCCATCTTGGCTTTGCCTTTACAAACACGCATTGATTTGGTGTTATTATGAATGTAAATCGAGTTTATCAGTCGGGTAAGAAAGTTTCTTACTCCCAATGGTTTGAGTGTAGTGCAGTGTGGTCGCGTATAAAAAGCTTGTTATTAAGTTTGAAACCACCGGGTCCGTTGGAGACATCAAAAGCCCAGAAATATCTTCAATCGTAACAGATGAACTGTATGAAGCGATTATTCAAAAAGTAGCAGAGATAAAATAATGTCAACACGTTAAGAAATCCCGCGCATAGCGTAGAGGAAAGACTGCTTCCCCAGGAAGAGAATGGCGGCCACTTCGAATACCTGTCTTAATAACCTTAACCAATACGAATTTGGCTTATTTAGTTTTTTTAAATTAAAATCCAATTATTAAAAAAAATGTATATACTTAATTTTATTACATGTACAAAAACTCTATATACGATTAAAGTTTTAAATTACTTTTGAAAGACGCGGTATGTTTATCGTTAAAAACAAATACAAATAAAATAAAACCTTCACTAAATCTGCAACGATAAGCATTTCTCAGACTACCGTATGAATTGCATTTATAAGAGTTCTTCTTTCCACACACTAAGGTTAATCAAATTGTATCTAATCGTGTAATCTGACATTACAGATGGCTAAAACTTACAACATCGAGGCTTAATGCGGATAACGATAATCGTTCAATAAAAACAACAGCCGGATAAAACTCTGATAAATCGCTTTTCATCCGAATGGCTTCCCTTAATAAACAAGGGATTTACTTGTTTACATGGATGAATGTTAGCTTGTTAATTTGGATTGGATAGAGAGAATTGAGCAGAGTAAAGTCCTTCTGTTATTACGTTGCGAGGGGGAAGTTTTAAATAATTATTGTTATGTTAGAATTAAAAAAGTTCTGCAGTAAATAACTTTTATAAATTAATTAAAAATATATTATATTTGATTGCGTGATTTTTTTTTTTTTGACGTTTGCTGTTTCGACGCTATTGTTTCATTTTTTGGTTGTTTTCTTAATACAATCACCACACAAAATCACTTTTTATGATAAGACACAAATCCTCGGAGGCTTACTTTAGTCAGAGGAACGTTCGAAGGACTCTAGATGGATATAGTCTTGGGTTAAATCCTTCTCTTTCTCTTGACCAAATCTTCCGTTATTAGAGTGTTTGATGCCTAATGATCTTTATTGTATCTATAAGATGATGACCGAAATGGTATTCGTCTTAAAACAAGATACAATTCTATACTATTAAAGCTTTTTCAATCAATCTTCTTCATAAAATAGTTATACAAAATATTTTTTTAGATAATACACAACAAATTAAACACACTTTTATGATAAAAATGTGATTGTTCATAATGAATCCATGACGAAGAAAACTGACTTGAAAAATCGTGTATAACTGAAACAATACCTTTCTTAAGGAAAATATAAATACAAAGATAATAAATTTGAATTCGGTTTAATCGGACATTTACCATAATTTGTCTATATAAAATATTGGCGAAACAAAAAGACTTTTAAATAAAGAATTAACTTACTGAACATAAAAAGAACACGTGATTAAGTCTAATGGATAATAGCTATACATATTTGGTCCAAAATTCACAAATATTTAAACGAAAACTATTGAAACCTCATATATAAAGCTATCGGATAATAATAAGCTATCAGTTTAGAAATAAAGCCATTATGGCTTCCGTTAATAAAAACTGAATTAAAAATTGGTAATAATAATCCTTCTACTTTAAATAAGGCTAAAATTGTGCCGCTTATTCCACAAATGGGAATCATAACGAGATCGAGGATAAAAGACTTGAAAGAAGGGAAAAGGTTGTTTACACCGATAAACAGTTAGGACAACTTCCTCTTGGCTCCATCCCTTTAACAATCAGTTACTTGCCATCGTTTTTGTAGTGTAGGCCTGTGTGTTGTATTTAATCTTAGCTTTGACTACTCAGGCCTAGTTTTAGTTGAAGAGTTCTTTTCTTAGATGATAGAGTTTGTTTTAGTTTTCAACATAGCCCTAGGATACTTTTTTATGCTCTGTTTTTACACTTGATCACAAGAGTTGATTTATACTCTCGAAACGTCGTGTATTAGTTTTTATATACACAAATAATAGGAAATTTCCGATTAAACCGTATCAATAGTCAAATAACTTTTAAAGCAGAATAACATTTTCATTATAATTAATTTTTTTTTTTTTTAAAGATCGACTACTAATATAGAGTAACAAAACAAAACTAAAGAAAAAAGAAATGTAACTTAATTCTAAAAACGTAACTCTTACTGTACAAATTAAACTCAAACCCACATAATTCACAAAAAAAAATTTGAATCCTAAATTTATTAAACTTACATTAAATAAAATAATCTCATCTACATTTTAAATTATAATAGAATTAGTTACCCCACAGGAAATCCTCTATTGGGGTTATCATCGGCGACTAAATACTATACAAATTTTTACAGGATATTTAAATTAAATAATAATGATAGTATTTTCAAAATTTGAGGATTGATCAAATTTGACACTCAAATTTGTAGTTTATTAATTTGTATATACACGCCAAACTTCGGAACAAATTAAGTGACTAATATAAGAAAAACAAATTTTTAATACCTTTAAATCCAGAATAAACCAATCTCGGTCCGTTATTTCACTCTCAAATACAGGGTGATTTTAAAGTTCCTTCCCATCTATTTTTTGGAACGTTTTATCAGATTGTTTTTTTAAACCAATCTACTGTAAATGTAAAAATACTAACTTTTTAAGTGTTTGTGAATTTTAGGGCATTACTCTTCGTCCTAGATGTAGGAGTCAACTACATAAATCTTAAGATGAAGGTGGTCATGCGACATATCGTTTAATACCGTCTTCTGAAAAACGTTTTACCGTTTTCGAAAAACCCGTAAGTTTATGATTTAGGAGTCGAAAGTTGTAACGAGAAGGTGGTCATGCCACATTCGCATTAAGGTCCTTGAAGTTGATTACTTAGACCCAGAGTGATCCTCAAAAATACTCAAACATTTAAATAGTTAGTGTTTTTACATTTTTAAAGGGTGGTATTGGTTAAAAAACAATATGATATAAAATGTGTAAAAAATAGAGAGGCGCTTGAAAATTACACTTCATATTAAGTATAGAGAAAGTTATGTGATTGGTCAAAAAAAATTGATGTCTAGTTGTTTGGAATAAATACCTACCGTTTGCCGCCTACCGTCTCCACTACAGCCCAAAGGGTGGACAGAAAGTTTTACTTCTAGAAATGAATGATAATTAATTGATTTACTTTAATCTATGTCTTGGCTTATAGTCTAGAATTATAATTATGTATTTGGATACTTATGTAATTTATTTGTTATAGCAATTACAACAACTAAAATATACAAGTGTCAATATATATTGTTAAACATTGTTTTAATTTATCTGAATTTGTTAATATTCTTAATGTGTTTTCTGAAGAATTATTTTTACATACCCATTACATTTCCCTAGATGAATAGCCTCTTTGAATATTTTCAAAAGACACACAATATGTCATTTTAAGTTTGTAAGGTAGGTTATGTTATGCTAGTTAGGTTAGGTTAGGGTTACTTGTCTCTTAAGATTTACTAATATTTAAATCACCCTTGACTATTTTTTAACATAATATATATGCTCTGCTCAGAATAGCACACAATCAATATACCAAATAATATTACAACTCTTCCATGTTCAGGCTTTAGAATTTGGCATGTTGCAATATTTTTATCATATATTATCTCTGTGATTTATCTCCCCCATTTTCACGATTATAAAATTTTTTTGGAGTTACCGTTTTAAAATTAAAAACAAAATAAATTTTCTCAAAATCGGTTCCAACGATTTTGATCAAATTGTAGACTCTAGGTACTCAAACCATTAGTCGTCATCTGTCCAGAAAGAGAAAATAACTTAAAATGGTTACTATTAAATCAAATATCTTATGTGTATATAATTTTATATTCACGTGAAAAAACAATTAAGTTCTTTATAATTATTTTAAATAAAATCAACAAATATTCAGAAGTATTTTGGTGATCCTGGTCACAATGTAGCATCCTTTAGTTACCTAATTACCTGGTTACGCCAGGCTCAGGTACCACGACATGTGTTCTGGCTGTTACTCTCAGGATGTCCCTGTTGTTGTCTTTTTATTAATTACCTAACTAAATATAGCCCTACTTAGTACTTAATGTCCACCAAATTACTCCTTATTTAGAAGTGTAATGCGTACCACAAACTAGACAGTTGTAGCTTACTCTAATTTCAAGATAACACAACTCTCATGCCTTATAGTTTTAGTACAGTGCACACTTGGAAGGAAACACTTGTGAAACTTTAATAATTAAATGAAATACGCAATATTCAACAATTAAACATTTCATTGATTAAATCGTCATCTTCAGTTGTTACGTGTACACATGAAGGTTGTTCTTGTTCGTTGTAGGAGTGGCAAGTAGTTTTCAGTACAGATAGAGGACAGATTTGGAATCTGAGTTGAGAACAATAGAAATAGAAATCTGGAGAACTGTTGTTGCTGACAGGAGTTGTGAAGGAGGCCAAAAAATGTGAAGCAAATTGAAGACTGGAAACATAAAGAAGCAAGACCAGGAGGACTGATTTGGAATCTGAGTTAAAAACAATAGAAATCAGAATCTGGAGGACTGTTGTTGCTAACAGGAGTTGTGAAGGAGACCAAAAAATGTGAAGTAAAATGAAGACTGGAAACATAAAGAAGGAAGACCTGGAAAGAGATAGAGGACGATTACGAAACTGATTTGAGAAAGTTAGAAGCAGAATACTGGAAAGCTGTTCTACCAATGGGACGACGTCTGTAGAAGAGTTATGAAAGAAACAAATAAAATAGAATACTGGAGGCCTACAGAAGGAAGACAGATAGGCAGACTTTGAAGAAAAATAGAGTGATCATGTAGAACCTCTACAATTGGAAAGTGTTGGTGCTGATGGAGTGACGCATAAAAACTAGCATAAAGGAGGCTAAGAAATCTCAGGAAAATTGAAGAATGGAAGTTTTCAGAAGGAAACGGAGTAATTTTATAGAAGCCGATAGAAAAGTAGACAGAGAAATTTTATAAAAAGGTAGAAGCAGGAATCTAGATGGCTGTTTTTAGTGACAGGATGAAAGAGGTTTAAAGGAAGACAGAGAAGAAAGAATAAAAGTAAATATCCAATCAGTGCAAAGACATCGACACGAGCGAAGTGAACCAATATGAACAATAAAAAAAGGTCATTCACAGGTGATCAAAAACTAGCGTGGTACAGTTGGACAAATATCATGGTGGGGAATATCGACTCGACGCATGTGATAATAGGAAATAAAAGTTATGTTAAAAACCGGTTATAAATCAGTGTTGCCAACATCTCTGTATAAAATTACAGCTTAATGAAGAAATTGGTAACAATGTACTATGGTTACAAATCAACTTGTAATTATGTGAAATTACCCAGTTAATTAATTACGGAATATTGATTGACTATAACGAGTTTTTAGTTAAGTAATATCATTAATTCTCTTTCTCATAATTTGAATTAGTTAATTAGACAACTTCCTACTTGTGTAGATTAGTGGATTTCTTTCTAATGTTTGGTTATTAATATGTTAGGATAAATTAAAAATTATCATATTTATCATGAATAAATTTTGAATTTTTAAATTAGTTGGTACTGCGCAGAAATTATGCGCATTTGTTCGAGCATTGTTGACTATAAAGTTGTTTGTTTGCTATTAACCATTAACATGGCACATATGGAGATATAGATATAAATGAAATAAACTTCTTAAAATGCTAAAGCCACAAACTGATACAGGACTACTGATATTGTCGTAGGACTATCGTTTACAACATTCAGTCTTTCCTCGTGGAATAGGTTGTTTAGTCATTGTGACATTAACCTTTTCAGTTTCAAGACAATTTAAGTAAAAAGAAGTTGATGGATACTTAGCCACACAGATAATAAAAATTAATATGATTCCTCTAAAAGAAATGCCCAAAAGTTGGTTTCGTGGTTTATGTGAGGTAGATACTCTTAGATGCAGAATTGAAATCTGCAAATTAATTTAACGTGAAAATACACGAGTTATGAAGAAAAACTATTTAAAATGGATGGTAGTTTGACATTTTAAATTCAATTTTTCTGAATTTGAATAGGGTTCTGTATAAGGCGCAGTATAGTCCAATATATGGAACTACATATTCCTATTTTAATTTGTATGACCTCTATTGTGCTTACGTACTGACGACAATGATGAAGACGTGTCGAATATCACTTTTCAGTTTCCATGAAACTCGAGGATCAGTAGAATAAAAGTCAAAATGTTAGACGATTTTCCCTATACTTCGTATATTGGGTGAGTGAAATGAAGTCTGTTTATTTATTTTTTGTAATGGTAGGACAACTATTTGTTGCAGATAAAATCAGGAAACACAACTTCAATTCTCAATAATTTGTCTAGAGTTTATTTTTATTAAAAAAAAAAAAAATTATATGAAATTTAGCAAAAAACATCAAAATATTTTAGTTTCTAACCAACTTCAAAAAAAGGAGTTCCTTAATTCAATTCATATATACATCCATCTAATGGAATTATGGAATATCCATTCGTGCAAAATAGATGATCCATGAGTATTTTGTTTACAGAAGTAAAGGATTAAAATTATGGCCTACTTAAGTTACCATTATTCTTGTATAATTGCATTTAAAAAAAATGTGTATTCTAACTTTTCCCTGTATGTAAAGCTTATTAGTTTTAATATATTATAAGTTTAAGAACGCAATGGTTCAATACAATAATGTTATTGCTTAATTAGTTTGAAAATAAATTAATTAGGGCTTCTCCATTTTCTTAATCTTAAAGAAAAAATTGATAATAAACATGTTACACAATACACTACCCATCGGTGGTATTTTTAATTTACAATATTAAGACGCAATAAAAGTTTGAAATTTCAACAGTATTAAATAAGAGTTGGACAAATACTTAAAAGAATAATATCAAACACATTTATAAATAAACAAGGCTGGCTTATAGATAAAAAATATATAATAATAACAAGACTACGGTTATATTTTTTGTTTATAATTTTATAAAACAATACAAATTTGAAATTGCAACAGTATTATGTTAAATTTGAATAAATTCTGAGAAGAGTGATACCAAATATGTATCTAAAGTAATTAAAAGAACCCCAGCAAAGTGAGTATAAATCTAATAAAATTGCATTATTTCATACTCTGTCAGAAATGCTTAGGCAATGTATAGAATACTGGGATTTTACACATTGCTTTATACATCTATGAGGGCTTAGCCAACATCAAAGTAATAGACATAAGATGTTTGTGACAACTGTTTTAAACAAACTTACAAACAAATCAATATACCAAATAATATTACAACTCTTCCATGTTCAGGCTTTAGAATTTGGCATGTTGCAATATTTTTATCATATATTATCTCTGTGATTTATCTCCCCCATTTTCACGATTATAAAATTTTTTTGGAGTTACCGTTTTAAAATTAAAAACAAAATAAATTTTCTCAAAATCGGTTCCAACGATTTTGATCAAATTGTAGACTCTAGGTACTCAAACCATTAGTCGTCATCTGTCCAGAAAGAGAAAATAACTTAAAATGGTTACTATTAAATCAAATATCTTATGTGTATATAATTTTATATTCACGTGAAAAAACAATTAAGTTCTTTATAATTATTTTAAATAAAATCAACAAATATTCAGAAGTATTTTGGTGATCCTGGTCACAATGTAGCATCCTTTAGTTACCTAATTACCTGGTTACGCCAGGCTCAGGTACCACGACATGTGTTCTGGCTGTTACTCTCAGGATGTCCCTGTTGTTGTCTTTTTATTAATTACCTAACTAAATATAGCCCTACTTAGTACTTAATGTCCACCAAATTACTCCTTATTTAGAAGTGTAATGCGTACCACAAACTAGACAGTTGTAGCTTACTCTAATTTCAAGATAACACAACTCTCATGCCTTATAGTTTTAGTACAGTGCACACTTGGAAGGAAACACTTGTGAAACTTTAATAATTAAATGAAATACGCAATATTCAACAATTAAACATTTCATTGATTAAATCGTCATCTTCAGTTGTTACGTGTACACATGAAGGTTGTTCTTGTTCGTTGTAGGAGTGGCAAGTAGTTTTCAGTACAGATAGAGGACAGATTTGGAATCTGAGTTGAGAACAATAGAAATAGAAATCTGGAGAACTGTTGTTGCTGACAGGAGTTGTGAAGGAGGCCAAAAAATGTGAAGCAAATTGAAGACTGGAAACATAAAGAAGCAAGACCAGGAGGACTGATTTGGAATCTGAGTTAAAAACAATAGAAATCAGAATCTGGAGGACTGTTGTTGCTAACAGGAGTTGTGAAGGAGACCAAAAAATGTGAAGTAAAATGAAGACTGGAAACATAAAGAAGGAAGACCTGGAAAGAGATAGAGGACGATTACGAAACTGATTTGAGAAAGTTAGAAGCAGAATACTGGAAAGCTGTTCTACCAATGGGACGACGTCTGTAGAAGAGTTATGAAAGAAACAAATAAAATAGAATACTGGAGGCCTACAGAAGGAAGACAGATAGGCAGACTTTGAAGAAAAATAGAGTGATCATGTAGAACCTCTACAATTGGAAAGTGTTGGTGCTGATGGAGTGACGCATAAAAACTAGCATAAAGGAGGCTAAGAAATCTCAGGAAAATTGAAGAATGGAAGTTTTCAGAAGGAAACGGAGTAATTTTATAGAAGCCGATAGAAAAGTAGACAGAGAAATTTTATAAAAAGGTAGAAGCAGGAATCTAGATGGCTGTTTTTAGTGACAGGATGAAAGAGGTTTAAAGGAAGACAGAGAAGAAAGAATAAAAGTAAATATCCAATCAGTGCAAAGACATCGACACGAGCGAAGTGAACCAATATGAACAATAAAAAAAGGTCATTCACAGGTGATCAAAAACTAGCGTGGTACAGTTGGACAAATATCATGGTGGGGAATATCGACTCGACGCATGTGATAATAGGAAATAAAAGTTATGTTAAAAACCGGTTATAAATCAGTGTTGCCAACATCTCTGTATAAAATTACAGCTTAATGAAGAAATTGGTAACAATGTACTATGGTTACAAATCAACTTGTAATTATGTGAAATTACCCAGTTAATTAATTACGGAATATTGATTGACTATAACGAGTTTTTAGTTAAGTAATATCATTAATTCTCTTTCTCATAATTTGAATTAGTTAATTAGACAACTTCCTACTTGTGTAGATTAGTGGATTTCTTTCTAATGTTTGGTTATTAATATGTTAGGATAAATTAAAAATTATCATATTTATCATGAATAAATTTTGAATTTTTAAATTAGTTGGTACTGCGCAGAAATTATGCGCATTTGTTCGAGCATTGTTGACTATAAAGTTGTTTGTTTGCTATTAACCATTAACATGGCACATATGGAGATATAGATATAAATGAAATAAACTTCTTAAAATGCTAAAGCCACAAACTGATACAGGACTACTGATATTGTCGTAGGACTATCGTTTACAACATTCAGTCTTTCCTCGTGGAATAGGTTGTTTAGTCATTGTGACATTAACCTTTTCAGTTTCAAGACAATTTAAGTAAAAAGAAGTTGATGGATACTTAGCCACACAGATAATAAAAATTAATATGATTCCTCTAAAAGAAATGCCCAAAAGTTGGTTTCGTGGTTTATGTGAGGTAGATACTCTTAGATGCAGAATTGAAATCTGCAAATTAATTTAACGTGAAAATACACGAGTTATGAAGAAAAACTATTTAAAATGGATGGTAGTTTGACATTTTAAATTCAATTTTTCTGAATTTGAATAGGGTTCTGTATAAGGCGCAGTATAGTCCAATATATGGAACTACATATTCCTATTTTAATTTGTATGACCTCTATTGTGCTTACGTACTGACGACAATGATGAAGACGTGTCGAATATCACTTTTCAGTTTCCATGAAACTCGAGGATCAGTAGAATAAAAGTCAAAATGTTAGACGATTTTCCCTATACTTCGTATATTGGGTGAGTGAAATGAAGTCTGTTTATTTATTTTTTGTAATGGTAGGACAACTATTTGTTGCAGATAAAATCAGGAAACACAACTTCAATTCTCAATAATTTGTCTAGAGTTTATTTTTATTAAAAAAAAATATTTATATGAAATTTAGCAAAAAACATCAAAATATTTTAGTTTCTAACCAACTTCAAAAAAGGAGTTCCTTAATTCAATTCATATATACATCCATCTAATGGAATTATGGAATATCCATTCGTGCAAAATAGATGATCCATGAGTATTTTGTTTACAGAAGTAAAGGATTAAAATTATGGCCTACTTAAGTTACCATTCTTGTATAATTGCATTTAAAAAAATGTGTATTCTAACTTTTTCCTGTATGTAAAGCTTATTAGTTTTAATATATTATAAGTTTAAGAACGCAATGGTTCAATACCATAATGTTATTGCTTAATTAATTTGAAAATAAATTAATTAGGGCTTCTCCATTTTCTTAATCTTATAGAAAAAAATTGATAATAAACATGTTACACAATACACTACCCATCGGTGGTATTTTTAATTTACAATATTAAGACGCAATAAAAGTTTGAAATTTCAACAGTATTAAATAAGAGTTGGACAAATACTTAAAAGAATAATATCAAACACATTTATAAATAAACAAGGCTGGCTGAGAAGAGTGATACCAAACACGTATCTAAAGAAATTAAAAGAACCCCAGCAAAGTGAGTATAAATCTAATAAAATTGCATTATTTCATACTCTGTCAGAAATGCTTAGGCAATGTATAGAATGCTGGGATTTTACACATTGCTTTATACATCTATGAGGGCTTAGCCAACATCAAAGTAATAGACATAAGATGTTTGTGACAACTGTTTTAAACAAACTTACCTTACTGGATAAGTCCTCTTTGATCTACTAATTTAACATTTCCTACAGGGTCAAATAAACCAACTTTCGGGCAGTACATTTAGAAGAACTGTTTGTATCACATTGCACGAGGGGGAAGGGAACCCAACGACTACTAGTCCTGAACTTACTGATATTAATTGAATTGAATAAAAACATATCTTGAGTTGTTTTTCCGCACTTCCTTTTTATCAAGAAACCAAACAGTGTAAAGAATTCCCTCGGAAACATAATGTCGAATAGCATCACATCTTAAATCTAATTGAGTCAAGAGGATGGTGTACCAAATAGTTGCACAGTAGTATTTCTTTGTCTTCCAGTAAATAATGAGTTAGTCCCTGAGTAGGGTGTGAGAGAACATATCTTGCACGGTCTCAGCTCAGCTGATGAATGAACGTGATTGGTACGGCAAATAAATAAACTTAACTCGACCAATAAGTGTAGAAGAGCTGGAAGCTGTAACTCAATGTAAGATGTGCTAGAGAGATTACCAAGTCTCGTTTTACATAAGGGAAATCAATTAGGGAGAAAAGTAAGGACAACTCCGTGGCAATTACATTATCCGAGGCAATCTGTGGCACCTGGTATGGGGGCGGGTGTTCTACATACTGAATGTTTGGATTCCAAGAGTTTTATTGTGTGATTGGTTTTTCAAGTGAAATTGACTAAGTAATGGGTTTGAATTATGCAAAGCATACAAAATAACTTTTCTATTAAGTTCTTTTTAAATTAAAATACCAGTTGCTCACCTGACATGATAGAAATTTAATTTATTTTTCTGTTTTATAGGTAGTATATAGAAAGGTTAAACATCGAGTTTTAGGGATATACAGGATGTCTAGAAATTACTGGAATTAACTTCAGGAATTGATTGGGTAGACTAAATATACAAGAAATGTCATGTAACATATAGTTCTCCTATTTTGCTTAGTGTTCCTTCTATTCACCATTTTGTTTTTTTTTTACAAAAAAATTGTAAATAGATAGAATATTGAGTTCAAATTTTCTATACACATTTTTTATGTAACATTTTACACGTGTATCAAAAATGAAAACTTTACCTTGTATATTTTCAAAATGGCTGACTTTTAAGATTTTTAACGTCAATTTCTTGAAAAAAGTAACTTAGTTTTAGTTTTAGTAACTTAGTTTGTTTCTTTGAAATTTTTGTTCTCGTTATTAAAAATTGTCAGAATTCAACAATATTTTGATTTTAACCTAGTGTTGTAGACACAATTACCAAGAAGTTATGTTTTTAATATTTGTCGACAACTAAATTATTCTTCAAGCTACAGTAAAAATACAAAAATCATCTTGTTTGTAATTAAAAAGGGAAATATTTTTGACTCTTTTAAATTTGTTATAAAGTTAATGTTTTTCGAGATATGCGATGTTAAACATTTTAAATGGCCCTCATTTTGAATTATTATTCAAAATAATTCTTTTTGAATAATAATTTAAATTATTCTTCAAGCTACAGTAAAAATACAAAAATCATTTTGTTTGTAATTAAAAAGGGAAACATTTTTGACTCTTTTAAATTTGTTATAAAGTTAATGTTTTTCGAGATATGCGATGTTAAACATTTTAAATGGCCCTCATTTTGAAAGTATAGGCAATAAATTCTTTGTTTTGATAGACGTGTAAAACATTACGTAAGAAATGCGTATACCAAATATGAAATCAATATCCTACCTATTTCCGAAGTTATAAAACCACTCTCTGTACATTTTGATAAACCTGTAAAAAATAATCAATTTGTACACAAATTAAGATGTTTTCCATTACCTTGGAAGTAGCTTTTGGTGCGAAGGTAACTGACAGACAGACGGAGTATTGAGAGACGGTCCAACTTAGAGAGGATGTTCTGTTCAAACGGAAGTAAGTTAGCTAGAGTATCCAACTCGGCGTTCAAGCGTTCCCTGTGTCTTTTGCTGGGGTTGCTTTTAGTCACTCCGTCTTTTGGTGGAGGTTTCAGACTGTAACAAAAATAGGACACATTATTTTACTGCAGTAATAGATACATGATTAGTGATGACAATGACAAATATATAAACTCACAAATACGACTGCCATTTTGTCATTTTCAGATCGTTTTTTAATTTTCCATAGGTAAGTTAGTAGTGTAGAGAAAGTTATGTCATAGGTAAAAATGGGATATCTATAGTTTTTTTTTAGAATAATAGTATATTAAATTTTAGGCAAAAAAGTGTTACTGATATGGTGTTTGCTTCTCGTCAGGAGTGTTCTATATTCCAAACGCTTGGACTGATTTTAATCAAATTTGGTAGTGAGTTGGCGTATTTTAGCCATATTCCGAGATTTTTTATTCCCTAATTTTTGTAACAACTCAAAATTTGAGAGTAGCTTTCATAAAATAAACTTTTTTTTTTTTTTCCAAAATGAAATGTAACGATTTTTGTTAAATTTTTCTCAAGCGTAACCTTTAAGGATCCAAAAAAAGTATCGTTCTCAAAAATACTGGTCTGTTAAGTTATTGGTAAAAAAGAAACTAAAAAATAAACCACGTAATTTCTCAAAATTACCTCTACAGATTTCGTTAAAATTTTAGAGAAATAAAAATGGCCATTATGACGTTTAGGCGTTGATAACGATTTTAAAGCTCCATAAATGAACCACAGTGTTGTAAAACGAACAAGTGAATAGTTACATTTCATTATATTTTAAAATCACCCACCATTTTGAAACTTACTGACTGAGTAAAGGACTTTTTATGGGTAACGCCCTAACCCAACGTTCCTTAATACCATACGTAATTACCAATATTAGTATAATATAAGTTTTAGATTTATAAAGCACTTATATTGTATTGTAGACAAAAATTAGACATGCCAACGTTCCAACTTCTCTAGATGTCATTACAACAGCTCGCATCGCATCTCTCCTACCACCGTCGTCTTTCTGGGTCTGCCCACTACTCTGTTTCACTTTACCTTTCTTTCCTCGTTGTATGTACCAGCCGTCTGATCTTTATATCTATCCTGACTAGTTATTCTCCATAAATCCTCCTTTTAGATTTGGGCCAAAATAAACTTGTAACTGTCCTGAAACAGCGATTGACATAAACTGACAAGGGTCTGGTGATGGTTGCAATACTTTTCTTTCTTTCAAATCCATACAGCAATGTCGATTTCATGTTGGTCTGGAATATTCTTTATTTTCTCTTAAGAAATATTTCCCTGTCTAAGCTGTGGTTCTAATCCTACACCTCACATCTTCTTCTCTACCAACCAATGTCAGAGGCAGTGCTTCCAAGGTACTTCTTGATTTTCTATGAATAGTCTCTTTGCTGCTGGTTGCCGTTTTTGCATAATTTATCCTGTCCTACTTTAAGATTGTTTATTACCAGATTCTGTAGCTTCTCTTTTATGTCTATCCTCTTGTGTGATTGTAGACACATATATCTATCTCCTCAAGGATACCTTGTGCCCATTAAAAAGGTGATTGGTGACAAGAGGCAACTTATTTTAAGTCTGAACCAAATTAAGCCTGTTTAAAATGGATCAACAGATATTGTTACTAAACGACGTTTTAAAATATTTTATTATTTGTAACATACTTGAAGAAAAAAGATAAAATCTTTTCCCTGATAAGACACTTACACATTTATATATTAGATTCCATCAAAAAGTAAAAAATAAATAAATAAGAAGAAGAATAATTACTAATATACTTCGTATATTGCTGTTCTTGCCATTGTTAAAAACAATATAAACTGAATTAATAAAAAATATAATTAAATTAACAACAATTAGATTAAACCTTATTTACTGAGTGTTTCGTATGGAACTGCTTCCATAATTTTTGAACGGATTGAAATAAAACTTTGGGAATGTCCTTAGATAAATAGGACCCGCTTTAAAAAATATTTAATCCCCCCCCCCATGAGGTCTTGAGGAGTCAACTCAAAGTTTAATAAAAACTCAAATAGAAAATACATAATAATGATAAACTTTCGTGGAGCTCCACTTAAGTGTTATGCAACACTTATTTGAACT
The DNA here is from genome assembly GCA_963513935.1 of Aphrophora alni. Taxonomy (NCBI): domain Eukaryota; kingdom Metazoa; phylum Arthropoda; class Insecta; order Hemiptera; family Aphrophoridae; genus Aphrophora; species Aphrophora alni. The sequence goes on along the minus strand of OY740769.1, from coordinate 95,595,359 downwards.
CTAATGCAGGTTGAAACGAAATAGGCACAAAACTTTGAAGGCTTGACAATAAACTGATTTGATAGCCTTTTAAGAGACCACCAACACCAATCCTGTCTAAAGTTTGTTTTGTTTAACTTGGGTTTTTCAAATGATGATAACTTTCTCTTCTCTTAACAAAATGTAGATACGGCATTTGATCAGTTGAAACTGATCTTATATTTTACCGTTGTAATTTTTTAATGTAATTGTCTCGCATTGTAACAAGTAGCATACTTTTAGTATTTTTATCTTAAACCAACTAAAAAAACTTAAACTATCAAGTTCAAACGATGACCAGTCCATTTAAACACGCGTCTTGCCGATATTTTCTTTAGTACTGCGTGCTTTTTACTGCCTGAGCATTTATGGCAAAGCGATAACATAATATTGGTTACCTGAAGATTAATGTGGTGTTGGAAGTGAAGAAAGGTTAATCACCATTTAACCCAAGGATAGGCTGTTAAAGGACTAATGAACAAGCCGCAAAAACAAGGTGCATCAACTGCTCGTAAAATCAGTCATTCTGACTTGTGAAGTCTGTACAATCGATCATATCAAGGGAAATATCGAACTTTCAATATTATATTTAGTTTTAAAATGAATTGATTGATCTTTATTTTTTAAAAGTGATCAGTTACACGTTTCACTTACATAGTGTATGAAGTACAGGGTTGGGTTAGGTTATGTATTCATAAAAATTTTCGACCTTCGTTTTTGGACTGATCTTCAGATTTAATGACCTCAGGAAACCAAAATGTGATTTTCTACATCTCGTCCGTCCGTACATAAACACAATAGTTGCCACACTTCAACCAAATTTACGATGTTATTTCTGTACAGAAAAAAATCACAACCATCCAGAGATAAGGTTTCTTTATTTTATCTTTTTATTATTTAAACAAAATCGTAAATACATACACAAAATAACAACAAAAATAAAGAACGCAATCATAATTATACAACATTATAAAATTTATCAGTTATAAAATAATATCTTTACGATACACAAAAGGTCAACAAAGGACGCCGACATCGAGAACGGAAAGTCTAGTTATATGAGTGACCAGCAGTCAAAGGTCGGCTCGAACAGGTAGAAATATTAATTAATTAATTACCATTCCCAAAGTCTTACGTCTTAATTAAAACAACAAAGATTACTGCCACTGTAATAATTAGACAATAACAACTCTAATTGCGTCCGTTCTAGCTGCACTAATAACAATAACATAGGATTTGGTAAATTCCTCTTTAAGTTATTTTCCACAATAATTAAAAAGTTCATGCTTCAGGAATAATCGGCGGTTAAGTAATACATGTCTGGAGGGACGTTCTGTAATTTAGGTCGAACTTGAGAAGTCCTTGAAAAAAATTTGAGTAATTGCTGAACACTTTCTATTGCTGTTAAATATAAAATTTGTTTAATTACAGAACACTTTCAATTGTTGTTAAATATAAAATTTGAGTAATTACAGAACACTTTCAATAGTTGTAATACAAAATTTGAGTATTTACAGAACACTTTCAATTAATTGTTGTTAAATATAAAATTTGAGTAATTATAGAACAATTTCAATTGTTGTTAATATATAATTTGAGTAATTACAGAACACTTTCAATTGTTGTTAATATAAAATTTGAGTAATTACTGAACACTTTCAATTGTTGTTAATATAAAATTTGAGTAATTACAGAACACTTTCAGTTATTGTCAAATGTAAAATTTGAGTAATTACAGAACACTTTTAATTGTTGTTAAATATAAAATTTGAGTAATTATAGAACACTTTCAATTGTTGTTAAATGTAAAATTTGAGTAATTACAGAACACTTTTAATTGTTGTTAAATATAAAATTTGAGAAATTACAGAACACTTATAATTGTTGTTAAATATAAAATTTGAGTAATTACAGAACACTTTCAATTGTTGTTAATATAAAATTTGAGTAATTACAGAACACTTTCAATTGTTGTTAATATAAAATTTGAGTAATTACAGAACACTTTCAATTGTTGTTAATATAAAATTTGAGTAATTACAGAACACTTTCAATTGTTGTTAATATAAAATTTGAGTAATTACAGAACACTTTCAATTGTTGTTAATATAAAATTTGAGTAATTACAGAACACTTTCAATTGTTGTTAATACAAAATTTGAGTAATTACAGAACACTTTCAATTGTTGTTAATACAAAATTTGAGTATTTACAGAACACTTTCAATTAATTGTTGTTAAATATAAAATTTGTTTAATTACAGAACACTTTCAATTGTTGTTAAATATAAAATTTGAGTAATTATAGAACACTTTCAATTGTTGTTAATATAAATATTGAGTAATTACAGAACACTTTCAATTATTGTCAAATGTAAAATTTGAGTAATTAAAGAACACTTTTAATTGTTGTTAAATATAAAATTTGAGTAATTACAAAACACTTTCAATTGTTGTTAATATAAAATTTGAGTAATTTCAGAACACTTTCAATTGTTGTTAATATAAAATTTGAGTAATTACAAAACACTTTCAATTGTTGTTAATATAAAATTTGAGTAATTTCAGAACACTTTCAATTGTTGTTAATATAAAATTTGAGTAATTACAAAACACTTTCAATTGTTGTTTATATAAAATTTGAGTAATTTCAGAACACTTTTAATTGTTGTTAAATATAAAATTTGTTTAATTACAGAACACTTTCAATTGTTCTTAAATATAAAATTTGAGTAATTATAGAACACTTTCAATTGTTGTTAATATATAACTTGAGTAATTACAGAACACTTTCAATTGTTGTCAAATATAAAATTTGAGTAATTACAGAACACTTTCAATTGTTGTTAATATAAAATTTGAGTAATTACAGAACATTTTCAATTGTTGTCAAATGTAAAATGTAGAAGGTTATTTTATTTTAAAACAAAATAGTGTATGTATGTAATTGGACTCGTATTATTTACGAGCTGACATACCTCGGTTCCATCTTGGATTGTAATTCATTAATAATAAAGATACACATGATTAATAACTTAAATTATTTTTCAGTAATGTTTCTCATCCTGGGTTAGATCTCTCAATTTCATTTTTACTATCTGGTCTCTCTTCATTCTTTTAGCCTCTGATGCTATTAAAGTATTCGAATTGCTTTTATTTTATGTTTTTTTCTACAATTTTTAATATGTTCCGAGTTGGTTTTCACCTTTTAACAACAAGTGAAAAAATATCTAGAAACATTTCAGTAAACCTGTTTTAATACAAGGTAGATACATTTACACTATAAGGTTGGGTAAGTACCATGATCTCATACTTTTAAAACCCGATAATCTTTTATAAATAATTAATGATACCGTAAATATTTAGCATTCTAATCAACATTCTGTACGAACGTGAAAAGATAAAACCACTTGTTAGAAAACTGGACCGGAGGACGAAAACATTGTTGTTAACAACTTCAAAGATGACTGCTAATTCATTCCGAACAGTCTATGCACGTCCTTGGTAGATGAATTTGCAATGCACACTTAGACTAAAATATAACGTCCTACAGTTAAAGAATATTAATCTCGAGTGGAAGTGAAAACTAAAACAAAACCGCGATGAAGAGGTTTCGTGATGACGTGCATGCAGACAACATTTTTAATTCATCATAGCGTTCGTCTGTAACGGTAAATGGTCCTCCTCACGAATATCTATAGTGTAACGTAAATGTGCGTGCTTGGTTCATGAATGAATGTGGTTTTCATTGAGAAATGTTGAACACGTCAAAAGATCATTTATTTCCATGTCCAAGTGACAACAGTGTGGAGGATCTCAAGGTCATCGCTGTCTGAAGACTCGAAAGAAAGCCGGACTGAGACGAAGTGTTTTTGTTTGAGAGCATTCTAAGTTTGTCAACTGATTTGCTCATAAACGTATAACGCATATTTCTTCTGTAACTGCTTGTTTGACGATCTCCACCTTGGTAATAATTTTTTGTAGATCTTCAATGGAATAAGACGAGCAATTACTAACTCATACAGGATCTAGATAAGAAACAACTACCGAAAAACCATTTCGAACATTCACTATTTGAAATTTTGAACTGATTTGTAACACATTTAGACTTCACTGTATGCATATTTTAAACGTGCTCAAAATCAGCGAAATATGACCAATATTCAACAAAAAATTTCGATTGTAAGACCTATTATTTATGTTTTTTTTTCTTCTAATTTTCTGTTTTTATTTAGGAATAACAAGATTATTTTCTGTATCGTAAGAAAACACATTTAGACTTCACTGTATGCATATTTTAAACGTGCACAAAATAAGCGAAATTTGACCAATAATCAACAAAAAAATTCGATTATAAGACCTATCATTTATGATTTTTCTAATTTTCTGTTTTTATTTTGAAATAACAAGATTATGTTTTGTATCGTGATAAAACAGGTTTAGACACATTCTATTCATATTTTAAACCTGCACGAAATGAGCTAAATTTGACCAAAACTTATTATTTGACACGCAGATTTTAGTTATAAATATTCAGATTTTACATTTTATAAACCCCGAATTTTCCGGGAAAAGGTATTTTGTGACGAAGTTTTTAACAATTTAATCAATTTGTTTACGACACAATTGGAAAAAAAATACTAAATTTAAGCATTAATTTAAAGATAGAGTTGAATAATTAGAAGCCAAAAACCTCGTAGATTTGATTAAAATTGGATGAAAGATATTTAAGAGATTATTGGCTTACATATAGTTGGATATGTTATATTAGTTTCCCACCAAACTTATCAGTAATTCCGTGAAAGACAGATTGCGTGCAATAGGGACTAGACGAAACCAACGATCAGCTGATCTCGCATGTCCGTCTGAGACTCCATTCACACGATACAAGGCGGGAAGCCCGAACGTGACTTATTTGTGTCACACGTAGGCCTAGAAGGAGATGATCGTAATGTTGTAACACCTTACGTATCATCAATGTTGTAAATGTTAACAGCTCGATATGTTTAAATCTGTATTGTAACACCTTTTTGTTTTATAACTCGATCTGCATTGTTACATTGTTACTGCCAAAAGCGTTTATCAATCAATATGAATTTGAGATAATTTTCCAGCAAACGAAACTATAAATAAATGAACAAGAGTTTTCTAACAGATGTGTAAATAATTCGTCATTTCATTGTGGGTCACAAACAACAAACTGGTTTGCTTTCAAAGACTATAGAATTGTTTTCTAACATGAGGATTTTCTATAACACATTGCAAAACATCGAGCGACCTTTCTTCTTGTATCAGATTAGGTTTTCCTGTTTTGGAACGGTCCTTGATACAGTCAGTCTCTTGAAAAAGTTTTTTTTTTGTACTCCTGATTAAGATATAGACATGGGATTTGAAAAATTATATCTTTTATAACTGAACATGGAGGAATTTTTTGTTTTTATACCAATAAATCACAAACTGAGAAAGTGGGCGTTTTTAATATACCTCATGAGTTTTAATTTTTTTGGTGACTCAAAATTTGGCGGAAACTGCCGTAAGAAAAAAGTATAAAATTACGATTTTCCCCCAAAATTGGTTGAAGTGTACCCTTCAAAGACCCAAATAAAGGTCATAGGTCGGCAACTTCCCTTAAATTTGGGTTCATAAGTGATCGGTAAAAAACAAAAAAAAAATATGGCGTTAAAAAATATAAAACATAAAGTCTCAAAATTATTGTTTTCGTTTTAATATTAATGAAATATGAAGCTTAATGACACAAATCCTTGTGCTATATCCCAAAGAAAAAAAACAAATGCAGTAAGGGATTAACTGACAAAAAACAAATATAAATTTTGACTACTGTTATTGAAAGTCGATTTTAACAAAAGACATCGTTCATCACAGTTTTCGTTGGTTATTATTTTGTTTTCAAGATGGGTGAGTGAGAAAGTTAGTGCACTGTTTTGCAACGTGTTTTTGCAACTATTTAAAACTTAGAAGAAGAAAGGGTGAATTTCATTAAACACCTGGTTCTATATATTTAAATTTGCCATTACAAAGCGAGCGATAATTTTTATTTGTTTTCTTATATATTAATTAATTTACAAGTAAAATTATAATATGTATTATCCATATGTCAATGTGTTTTATTTTAACAGTAATACACCACAGTGAACTAATTAAAACAGACCATCTGTTTTAACTTCGTTCCACCAGATAAACATCCCGTTAATTTACACCAAACTTTCCCCATACAAGTAAGCATTCGTTCTAAAATGTTTCTATGTTTGCCTGAATTTGTAATATTTTATATAAAGTTGTTTTTTGTCTATTGACAGTCACGTACTTTTCCCACCTTTTGCTGTTTGTATGGGCGAGGATATGAACAGAGAAGTATGTTTATATACAAAACAAATGTAGTAGCAAAAAACCCAAAAGTTTTTTTCTTTTAAAAACTAAGCTATAAAATATATGGATCAATCAAACAGTTGTGATTCTTGTAGAAATACTTTCTTTTTTTTTTAATGGGTAGCCTATATTGAATTATTTTACATGCATATTTTAAAAGTAATTACAAGTTAAAGCTTTTCTACAACTGGTAATATATATATATATATATATATATATATATATATATATATATATATATATATATATATATATATCGGCATAATACCCTCTAGAGAACGATTTTCGTGCAAAACATCAGAAATTGGCGTTTTTGAAAAAATTTCCCGGAATCCGTTTTATGAATAAATTTCCTAAAAACTTTAAGAAGCGAGTAGAAGTCAAAGTTTTAAAACTAATTAAAGAATTTGCTGAAAGTCAATATGTATCAAATTATAAATACTTGCTGTTCTGTGCGGCTTCGTATTTAAATTTGATTGTTAAATTTGCTATTGTTAATTGTTAATTGTCGAAATTAGCTGAAGACAATTATTGTTTTCCATTAATGTATTATACTAATATTATACATATCTATATTAAAATATCTAATGAAACATCAACTCAATAACAGTTTTCAAAATATTACATATCGGTCTAGACTAAGCCTAACCTATCTTTGTGTGAATTATTAAAAGTGATGGACCTAATCAGCTGTTTTAATGTGTATTATTATATTGATTGCTATGGTAAATAAATTTGTATGTACAGATATAATTGAATTAAAAACACTTTCCTAAATGTTTCACACGTTATTTATCTGGTATTATTTTTGTCTCTTCTTAATCGACCTTATGATTTTCTTTAAATAAAAGAGTTACTGAACACAAAAGAATTTGTGATTAGGCCTTGTAGAAAAATCGAAAATTGGCAAACAAATTGTTTCTTCATAATTATCTTGTGAATACTATATTTACAAATTATAGTATATTTGGCAGATAATCAACACGTTTCATTTGAAATAATTTTTTCAAACTTATTTTTGCAGTTTTTGTGACATTTTTCTTAACAAGTACCCCACAATTTTGAGTTACGGAGAGTACATAATAAGGAACCAAAACATTCTAGTTTCTAATTTTTAATAAAATCGTTTAAATGGTTTCTGAGAAATTACTGATACCAACGGGAGACGAACGTTTTGTAAAATACAGTTTTTTAGGTTTAGAAAATAATAAAGCGGTTGTATATATTATACGAAAGTATCAATATAATTCTTCCTTCTTTTTTCAAGGTAAAAACATAAACATTCTTAATTATACACGTTCGAAAAAATAAATCCCAAATTATCTAAGACACAAATACAGTAAGTTTTGAAACATTCCACAGACATATTTCCAAACAATAAAAAAAATAGGCTCACACTAATAGGCCTACAAAACTATTCTTCTTGACAAAAACGAAGACATTTTTTTAAAGAAAACAAACCTTCATCAGTGGCCTTAACACGTTTATAATTATATTCAACCTATTTTAAGGGAAGTAGATGTTTTTTACACCGGATCTATCAAACCGCTCATTGTACCGTCATTCCAAAAACATGAGGATCTAGTTATTGTTTAGCAGGTGTTATTGTCCTTATCATTGCAATCAAATGTTATTAATTTTTTTACAACAATAAATTACTTCAAATTAAACAAAACAGGAAATGATATTATTCTTACTCTTCATAACTTTAACGTTGGGCTGTTTTTTGGATTATTCGATTCTTCTTAGGACCAGACAGAACAAATGACTTTAAAGGCTTGAAAATTCATTCCGACAATACAAGAAAGTTGGAAAAGTAGTCCAAACTCATAGCTCACTCCTGAACACGTGTATGGTTGCCCAGCTATGTCTGCTGCCCTCTTTAAGATAGATACTAAAAATTCTTTTGTTTACACTTCTTTAACATTTTCCCCCTTTTATTTTACACAGAAAGATAAAAGAAAATACACAAAATCCAGCGACAATTTCTGTAGACTACAAATTTTATTATTTCTGTAGATGTGGCCAGAAATTGTTATTAGTTTGTTACAAATTTAAATTTATTTCGTGTTTGTGTGTTTGTGGAACCATTCGTTTACCTCCCTCTTTGTATGAATAGGCTATACGAGGCCGTCATGCTGCTCAATTTATACAAGAGCTACAGCTCAAGGGAAACTATTGAAAGAAAAGGACTGTTATTTTGATTTTTTTTTTTTCAAGTATTATTTTTATATATTCTAATGGCTAACATTCCACAAAAGAACAGTATGACTGATGGCGAAGATAAATAGAAGAGAAACATGTAAATATGATTTCCGAAAACTCGGGTTATTGAAACTTCCAAGTATGTACGTTCTGGAAGTAATACAGTACATTACATTTAAATTTCACCCATTTTCTGAATAAGGATTACACGAGTATGGTAGCCACTTACGTTAAGGTTTAGTAAGTTTAAAACGTTACCATCTCCTTTGGATGCCAAACGTTACCATCCACTTTGGAGTGGCTTTGTTCAATAAACTCCCAGAAAGACTAAAACATATTCAAAATTATTATGAATTTAAGAAAAGCCTAAGACAACTTTTGTTGTTTGGATAATATTACTCTGTGGAAGAGTTTCTCTGCCATAAGGGGAATGTGTAGCTAAAGACATCGGAGACTTTGTATTGTGGTTGTGTTATTTGTTGTATGTTACTTGTAATTGGTAATGTTTATTGTTATTCTATTTAAATTTGTTATGTTTTTATCTTTTGCACTGAGTGTAACTGTATATTTTTTTTAATGATATTAAAATAATTGTTTGGACACTTGTTATGTAATGTATATATATATATATATATATATATATATATATATATATATATATATATATATATATATATGTAATGAACATGTTTACATAGTTTACATGTTGAATGTTATTAAAATAAAAATCAAATCAATTTGTTTAAAACTGTGAATGCGCGCGTCATTCTCTTTTAGTTTTGAGATTACGTGGTTAAAACTACAATAGTTATTAAAATATTCTTAACTATATACTACTTTTTAGAAAACTCATAATAGGCATTCGTTCAAATTTTATTGAAAAGTGAAGAAAGTCTTGTGCATAAATGGCAAGTGTAACAAAACACACAAAAAACAAAAGTGAACTTTAACCGTTGTCACTAAAAGCTCTAATTGAATATAATACGAATTTTTTGTACAAAATATCTTGGAACATTGGGCCCATCCAGAACGTTAAACCCTTTTGGGACATTTGGCCCTTCTGGGGAGACAGTCCCTTTCAGGTGCTTGAAGTGGTCGTCGTTCTCTTCCTGAAGAAACAAAACCCTTTCCTCTAGGCTATGCTCGGCATTTATCTCAGCTACGTTTTGAATAAAAACATCTTTCAGTTTGATTGAAGGTCTTCCAGGCTGAGGACGTGTTCATGGCACAATCGAAGCAAGTTTAACCTCTTATTTATTTCGTCCCATGGTTTTTTTTTCAATTTTCGATAAACAACTTCAACATTTTTGGTCACCATTCGTGTTGTATTTTTAGTATTTGATTTTGGGGACGTCTATGGAATAATTTGGGCAATTTATTTTGTAGCATTAATTATAAAATTCATTAACAACTTTATTTCTAGATTAATTACAAGAAAATTTATATTCTGCTCGCCCACAAAGAATGTTTAAATTTAATAAATACGTATCAATTTGAATAATAATAATTTTATAATAATAGTGTTTAATCAAATTAGAATGTTTGAGATCAAAGTAGTCTCTCCCATAGGGTCAACATATTTAGACCTACACACCGTTCTTCCATTGTTTAATTATTATGTTAATCAAGGTAAACATAAAAACGTGGGGAAATATCCACTTTTAATGTTTCTTTTAGAATATTCTCACAAGTAACTTGACGATCTTTGACCCGAGGATAGTATCTTCAAGCAGTACAGATATTTATTCTCATTTTGCCAATGTAAGTTAAATTATACAGATAAAAATAGATAAACATGTGTTTATTATAATAGTATGGTGGCGCTTAAGTATATGTCACAAAATAAACTATTCTATATTCAACTGATCAGCTGACCATGTTTTGTTCTGTGCATCCACTCGTTTTACGATTTTCAATATTTTATTAAAATGAGCTCTTTCAGGTTAATATAGAAGTAAGAAATCTAAAAGACATTTTCAAGAGCCGTAATTTTGAAATTAGCCAACCATTATTTTTGGTTAACTCTAAAACTAGAAATCGAAATTCGTAGTTCTTATTTGTCCGTCTATGTTACTTGTTATATCGTAAAACCTCATTAATTTTTAATCGATTCCGTGCTAATTTATAAAGACACGTTTAATGTATTTTGTGTAATCCAAAAATGTACGATATTAGGTTAGGGACTGCATTGTTTTGCTTACAAAGTCAGTTTTGGTTTTTTTCCATTGCGTTGTTTATAATATCATTGTTTCTTTTTGTTTTTATATAACTATTAGTTCAAATTATCGTAGCATAGTTTTAATTTCGTTTTATTGTAATATTGTGAATGATATAAAGTCCCAAAGAGTTTAAATAAATTACGTTATGTTGTTTTTTGGAACATTCTGTATAAAGAGTAGCAGTTTCTATAAATAGATTTAGCAAAGACGCCGACAACGAGTGAAACTATTTCCAAATCAAAAGATATACGATAGTTTTACCGAACTCTGAAGTTTACTGAATTGGTATATTTCAAACAATTGTTTTGCAACGGGTAGTAGAGTAAAGACTAATCTATTTTTGAATGATAGTTGTAGAAGCGAAGCAAGCAAGACAGGCCCTAACGCGTAACAAATAATTATAATCAAAGCTTTAATGATAAGGTGGGTTACAGACACACATAGACAGTTGAACTGTGTCTATAGGAGACTTCGACCTGACTTTAGACGGTTTCTTGAGATATTATTTTACTATATACTGGTCCGGTTTGTCAGTGGAATTTCAATACGAATTTTAGCTAATGCGATATCACTAATGGAAAACACAATCAAAAACTGTGCAATGTATACTGATCCTACACATGGGAGTACTTTAACACCTTATTTAGGGAATGTTCCACGAAAGATTTTTTCAAATTAACTCCTGGTTTAGAAAAAAACTAATTTAACACATTTAACACCTTATTTAGGGAATGTTCCACGAAAGATTTTTTCAAATTAACTCCTGGTTTAAAAAAAAAAACTAATTTAACACATTTTCCTTAGTGTTAAAAACCCGGAGAGTACTAAATGGGAATTCAAAAATTTGTTAACTGTTAAATTTCAGAAATGGGTTGAAGTAGAAAATTTAAACTTGGTACTTTTGCTGTAGTTATTAATATCTAAATTTTGGTCTTTATGTTTTCAATCTACAAAATATTTTCTTTTGAAGCGGGAGAGGTTTTTAGGGTGGATGCAATTTTGTGACACAATTTTGTCCTGTATCAATAATAAAAATTAACAAAACCTTAGATGTCGTTTAAATAATTTTTAATTCGTTATATTTCTTATGTTTTTTCTCAGTTATTTTTTAGTGAAATGATATGGTTTTAATGTGTTAATTAGCCAAACTATATAGATAGCTTTTATTTCAATTCAGAAAATATCTAGTTTTAGTTGGGTGGGGGAATGTTATAAAAATTAATACATTTGTAAAATAATACAAAGAAAATTAATTATTTTATCCGATAGTTTAAAAAATGTGTAAAACTCCTTAAAAGCTTAGGCTATAACTCACACTTTCTGGAAGGAGATTCTCTTAAAAATGACGGCTTAAAAAATGTAGGTAGAATTCTTTTATGATTTTGAATTCCTTAAAAGATGGTTTTATTATTTATTTTCAACATGGAGCACAAAAATTATACACCATAACCCTCTTTCCTAAACCTCTATAACCAGTTAGATTGTACCGAATTTGAACTTTCTTTTTCAACCCATTTCCACGACGTTACAATGTTATAAATTTAAAAATTCGTACTTTGCAGCAGCGAAAGGGTACTTTTGGTACTAAGGTAATTGTTTAGAATTTTTTTAATCATTGTACATGTTTTTAAAAATGTTTAGAGAATAAAAATAAACAATAGTCCAATACTTTAGTCTTCTAACGAATATTGGCTATAGAGGAGGGGGTAAGAATATTTTTTTCATTTAAAAGAGTCAGAATTCAAGTGTTTATATACATAGATGTGTACAACATAATTGAACTGTGATCCTAATGTATATTACAACCAAAATGCATAGTGCCGTTCTATTATTTTTCATTATTGCAGTTTTATTCAAGTGTACAGTAGTTGTGTCACGTGACGTGTTAAACAACAGCCACGTTGATGAATACTTCTAATAACCATGACCTACTGTTAACAGAACCTCAAGTTTACAAATTTATCAGCTTTTAATGAACCTGTTTAGCAATTCGTTTGTTTGTTAGTGCTGGGTAAGTACAAAGATGACCATACTTTATTAGGTGCTCTACTAAAAATATATATATACATATAATACTAGTGGGAGATGGTTACTTAAAAATCATTTCAAATCAATTTTGCTATCGTTTGAATGGACGAAAAAATAATTAAAAAATCGTTTGGTACAACAGACAGTAAGTGACCTTTGCTTTCCATCAAGTAATATGGAGTCAGCATATACAGTGCCTGTTGTATATTTTTTTCGTATCTAAAATTTATTATCAATCTTAATATTGTCTCAACCGCCACTTTTCGAGACCACCTGCCACTCGTAAGGATTGAACCCGAAATCTTTCAGAGCTAACGATACCGATCCCGGATTATTGAATTTGCAATAAAATAGTTATTTAGAAAATGAGATATATTTTAAAATTTTATTTCTACAAAATTTACAAATTAAGTGTAAACACAGTTGATGAAATTCCTTGGCAAAAATTACTTAAAACCAAATTTCACATAAAAAAACTTTATGTACCCTATGCCAGCAGGCCGTCAGGAAACAGCTGTAATTGCGAAACAAACCCTGTTCTATTGTTGAATAACTTACAATAAAATATAGATATTCATTTATTAAATAGGAAATATTGTTTTGTTATTTTTTCTTCCAAACTGATATGTTTTGGTTGTCCTTTATATAGAAACTAACACGGCATATATGAAGATAAAACCTAACTACATCTGGATACTGCACGAACAAAACCAAAATGACAGTGTGACTATTCATTTGAGAGAATTAATATCTTCACATATCTCAGAAGATTAATTGCAATTTGTTTTTAGATTACTTTTGTCTTAAATTTATAAATGATTAAGTAATAACTAAAATCAAGTGTATTGAAATTATTACACCTTCGTGGTACAGAAATAGTTCAGCAGGAAATATTTATAAAATCAAGGGTTGGAATCGTAGGCGTTCACCCACACAAGGGTGCGGTCTATTGTGATAAAAAACAAGTATTGATTTAATTTAAGTATAATATGTAAATGGTTTTACAAATGCTAGAAAATTGTACAGTTACATTAAATAATTAGTATTTTCTATTTCATTTTTATTTCTTATTGAAATAAACAGTAGAAAAACTGTGCGCTAAATTTTTCACACCCTCATTAGAATAAATGAATACAAAACATATTTTTTACAGATCTTGTGTTATATCTTTTATACAATTGCTTTTCAATTGTAAGTTATAGTAGTTGGATTGAGCGGCACTTCGCCCCTCCCACTTTCTAAGTAGGGGGGGGTGACAGGTTTGGATAGATTTTCTTTTTTAAAAAAAAATTCTATTATGAACTTTATTATTATTTATCACACTGTTTGTCACAATGATTTCAAACTGAAAACTGTACATGACATTTTGATCGATACAATTATATTGACCGAGAGATTTAGGACGGCATCCATTGTTTTATTTCACTTCTCTGCTAATAACATCCAACTTTCATTTCTTCCTGAAATAGTGACATTTATTTTTGTTTATTAATTATAATATTTGTACAGAGATTATTTTTAATTGGCAGCTTTCATGTTGTGATACAAATCCCCGTATGTCGTCACACACGAGTTTCCCAATGTTTGTTTAACGTTGGACGCATGTTAATGACGAAATTGTTATAATTGCTATTAATTAATTCATAAAGACAATATAGTTACGCAAAGAAGACTGCGAGTTTGTGTCAGAAGTCGGAAGGCATTGAGTAGAAATTTCCTCTGAGTTTTGTTGTAGTTCGGTGATGAAATAGAAACGGGGGAGGGAGTTAGATTGCAAACAAGTTAAGAAGTTATACAGTCCACACTTTTAATTAAAGAAATTTAATGATATGTATTGTTATAAGAACTTTGTATATTTCTATACGAAACTCTCTTGATGTTCACTCAAGCTTGATTTTGTTGTTAACGCTTTTTCTCAGCTATGGGCAAACGATTTGAATAAAATTGTGTATCTCAAAACAAAAGTGCTAACTATTTTAATTCGATTTTTGAAACGCGTGCTAACGACTCAGATGTTTGAACTCAAATGTAGTTTCGTTGCTCCTAAGAGCAAAATTGTCGTTTTGAAGTTAATTTAATTAAATAGATGATAACAAACTTCGTTTCCATAGAAACCAGTTTTGTACAAAAGTTAATTAATATAGTTATTTAGATATACTTATTGTAGATATGAGGGCGCTATTGAATTGGTATATATTTTATTTCGGCCCACAGAGTGAATTTATAAAAGTGGAGGAATTGTAGTATTTTTACAGATCTGTTTATCTTGGCGAGTTGAGTTCAAATTAGATTATTTTTCAAAGCTCACTATAGATTAATTAAGATATTTTCTATGTAAAACAACATTATTTGTATACAATTAAATAAATTTAAAATATAGCTGACATTTATAAATTGTATAGTAATAAAAATAAATGATAGACAAATATTCTCACCGTACTTATTGTATATAAATAAACACAAATTCGTTTCCTCAATGTCGGTTACTAGATTAAATAAAGTTTTGCTTTAGTATTTCGTACAATTGTAGCTATAAAATACTGGGACAAAATGATTCATACAGAGGTGTTTGCAATCTAACCACTCGAAATTTTCTTAAGAAAAATGATAATATTGTGAATATCCGTTTGTATTTATTTTGTTCTCATACTGCGCGACTTTAAATTATAAATAAAATACCTACGACCATCTACAGACAAACCATTTTTAATCGGATTAATTTATCATTCAACTAATCCGTATTCAAAATACCCACTTTTATCTTTGAACATAGTTTTTCAGCCAAACACCAAAACAAGTAATTAAATACCGTTCTAGAAATATTCGTTCTAAAGACAAATACTGTCTGCGTAAATTATTCAGAAGGCAGTTGGCAGTGAAGTAGTCGCTAAATGGAACCAGCTTGATTTACCACTTCACTACCTAAAAACAAGATGTGAAGCTTTGTATAACATAAGGCTAACGGTTTTAACAGGGGTTTATATTTCACTTATTTTTTTCAAATATAAGACACCGGCTTATTCAAATACCCGAATCATTAATCTACACACTGACGACACCTACACGGGGACAGAAGCTAAATATCGGAAACCGCGTTTTAATTCCTATCCATTCTGAATAAACGCTAAAATAAAACTCTTAAAAGTTAGAGTCCGGCAACACACTCCGTCCGATCAGATAAAACAAGACTCTCCTTTTAAAAAACATACGACTTCTGTTTTCAAATAATTGTCGCTTCTGATGCCATTTGACACCTTAGATTAACTTTAGCAACACATCTTTTTTAAATTTATTTCTCAATAAACAAGACAAGAGGAATGTAAGAATAATGATTTTTAATTGTTCAAATTTCAAACTTTTGCTAAAGTTACAATAATTTCGGTTAGTTTCAAGTAATTCTTCGGTCACCATCTCCTTACAAAATAATAAACGTGTCATTAAACCACACGAGAGTCACACGGTAGCAAATGGGGATAGTTATTTTTATAAAGTCGAAATGTGTTAAGTGGTCTAACGCCAACAATTTATTTGTTCATCAAATAAACATACGAGTACATATTCGTAATCAGAAGAAATTCTTGTTTTATTTAATAATATTTCCAAAAATAAAAAACTGGATTAATTATGTTAATTTCATTTTTTGTTACAGCTATATTTTTCCTATATGTGGGGCAATATAAAGAATACAAATGTAAAGTTTGAAATATACAGGATTTATCGTCTTGTCTGTGTAGACTGGTTGTGACTTAGTCACGCGCGTGCAATTATAAGATCCTTGGTTTTACCTACGGACCTTAAAAAGGAATAAAAAAGATAATAAAACTCCCTGTTGGGAAAGATGAAAGAGAGGAAGCTAACATAAGACACCATGAAGTTGAGATCTCGGGATTACCAAGCATATACTCACAAAAGGTACGCTCCTGAGAGTAAACAAGTGTTTCATCAAAATCTGTAAATAATTGTACTTTAGGCGGTCGTCAATTTTTAAATTTATATTTTGGCTTTCACAACAATCGTATTCCCGTCTTTAAAATAATGAGAATTGATGTTTAGGCTATATAAATCGATAGAAATAAAAATCAGTGTAATTATGAAAATAAATAGTTGACCATTATGTCGACTATTTTGAATTTTTACGGACTTTATATTGCAAATTATGTAGTTCTGGACCACTTTTATAACTCTGACACTCCACAGTTAAAAAAATAAAATAAATCATTCTGAAATCTGGCAGAAAACTAAGACACTTAGAAGATTTACTGAAAATCACTGTCATACCTGTGCAGTCACCTTGTTTGACACAAAATACTTTTTAAAGTTTATTTCAATTAACTGGCTTCACTTTTATGAAAATCGGTTGAGCTGTTTCGGATGTAGTTATGAACCCAGATTACATGTATATTGTTTACGAATTTCCGCACCACCGTACTTATAACAGAATTGTTTTTAGGAATGAATAAAATTAAAATTTAAAAAATAAGAAGAAATCCCGATAACGAATTTAAACTCAGCGTCTTAAAAATCAAAACAAACTATTTCAGTTTCAATTGCAATTTGTTATCTGTTATTTACATTTTAGGTCATGCTTTTACAAAGGCCAAATACAAATCGATGGCATATTCGAACAACGCTTTAAAATATATAAATTTAACGAGTTTCATCAAAATCATACCATAATATAAAACGTTCATAAATTAGTTGTTAAAAACTATTCCACAACACTAAGCGTTTATGACCAAAATAGAATCATAATCATTAGATGAAATATCAAAAGTCCTAGTCGCTCTTAATTACTTTTCACTCCCCAATACTTCATGATTTGATCCAAAATCATATTATATCATCGAAAAAACTCCACATTACATTTTCAACGTTTTAGTTCAAAATTTTGAGATATTTCGTGGCAAAAATACAACAGAAATACCGTCATTATGAAAATGGTCGAATTTTGGTCCTAGGTATTCAAAATGTTTCGACCAATCGAAAACACAATTTAAAATATTAACAGCATCAGAATATACTCGTTACGTCTTCATTAGGAAAAAAGTTGATTGGCCTTCAATCCAGTCCCATATCAACAATAAAAAAAAAAGAAAGAAGTTCAGCCCCATCATACAATGTAAACCCTTAGAGCCTGACTCTAGCCGGATCAAATTTCTTCCTATAGTCTTTGGTTAGAACCCTCTCTTTCATCTTTCCTATCAGGTCTCTCTTGACCAACTTTTGTTATCTTCCGACCAAGAAGCTATAAAATATTCAAGGGCTGGTGGTCTTTATGGTATGCTCTTTTCTTCTTCTTTTTTATAAGGCCATTATCATCAAAATGTTTTTGTCCTAAGTGCAGAACACAATGTAATAAAAGCAGATCCTCTAAATGTGATACACAATAGTATATTTCATCACTGGGACCAAAAGTGGATATTTTCAATACAAGTTCAAGTTAACGGCCGATGCTGAAAAATGAGGGAGGATCGTAAAGCTTCTTTTGGTCCAAGAGATGATGTATACTTTTCATTATACTGCAAATAATATAAGAAAACAATTTCACAAAAACTAAAATGTTATAACTTATTTACATTCAAATCGATGGTAACAACTGTTTTAATGGTTATTTACAATCAAGAGTATCGATTGTTTTTATAGATGCTTTACAATCGTTAATTAATTTGTATAAATGAAGTAACAGCAGATGACCTTGAGCTCAGATGATGTTTTAGGTCCTAGGACTAAAAGAACAACTTTAGCATCTCAATGCATGTATTAAACAGCTGTTTTTGAAGCAGTATGACAAAAAAAAAGATTTTTAGGTCTTATAGGGAATGTTAAATTGTATTGTTAGATCAAGAGGTCTTATCCCGTAGGGTCAGTTTGTTTAAAACAGTTGTTACGTAGATTTCTGAACCTCATAATTGTCTGTATCACTATATTCTTAACAGGTCACGTAGTTATATTTATAAAGGCTCCACTCGCTTTGCTCGAGTTAATATCTCTGCTTTGGTGGACCTCAAAACTGTACATATGTGAAGGAGTCTTCACTCGCTACGCTCGTGTCGGTGACTCAGCTTTGAATCTCGTAACTATAGGAATATTACGAGGAACCGTCCTTGCAAGGTCACAGTTCAAAATTGAATTTATGTTAACTTCACTATTTGCCGTCATAGATAAGTGCGATTGGTACCATTACACGCACGATTGAAATCTCCATATTTGTATAATATTTAGTATATTATAAGTTGAATAACACACGAAATATGAACAAAACACTGCTTAAAATGGCTGTCATTTCGACATTTTCAACAAAAACTTGGTTGCTTAAAATTTAAGTCGACCATCCGTAAGATAGTGACGTAATAGTAAGCTAAAGATGACGTCATGTGATGTCGAAAGGTCTTAATAATGTTAATATTCATATTTAAGCATCGAAGCAAACCGTAACTAATTTCATTATCACTGCCAATTAGTTATTAAGTCATGGCAGAAGAACTCCCCGTCCCTGAGTTCAGTTATTACTTCGCCACAACTTGATTTAGACAATCATACTACCTGCAGAATCTAACAGTTGGGATTTAACCCCAACTTCAAAACTCTTAAAATAATAATATTTTAAAACTTTTAAGCGGAATTATCTAGTGTTTTCTTTTAATTTAGTAATTAGGAAATTGTTTTAGTAGTTACGTGAAATGTTGGTAACTCCAATAGATTGGGACTTTTTTAATCTTTAGATCTCTTTCAACTTTTTATTATCTGTTTACCTGCAGTAAGTTCAAAATGATGAATTTTAATTATAATAAAATCAGCTCTAATGATTTTGATGTTCGAAATTTTACTTCTTAATTTAGTTTTGTGATTAGTTGTAATTTAAAAACACCAAGCGTCGAAAATTAATAATTTGAAAAACGATAAATTTTATATAAAATGGAAGAAAGGAACCTAAAATGAAGACTTCTAGCTCATGAATACTCTAATAACGTCAGGATCGGAAAAGAACAAGAATTGGTCAAGAGCGTCGTAATAAGAAAGATAAAAGAGAGGGATTAAATCCCTCGGGATTGCCAAGTCCTTGAGGATATATTCAATATGTAAAAATAGCTTAAAATATTCTAGACGGCTTCCATAATTGTTTTTAAAATTTTCCTGTCACTACGAAATTAATATTTATAGTCACAAATAAAATTTTGTTTAGTAGAAAGTTTGTGCAATGTTCTTGAACAGTTTATTTGTATATCTGCATTATTTTAAAATAAGCTCGTTACGCGTCACAAAATCAAATCCATTCAGTGTATGAAGAAATACGGACAAACTGTTTAGTTTATCATAACGAACAAATGTAGAGTAACTAACTCGACATTAAATTTTAAAACAATGGAAATAAAATAGATTAGAATTAATTTGACCAAACAGTAATATACTTAACCTTGAACCAATTCTATTTTAATTCTTCCAGGTTCCAATAAATTAATTAAGAATGCGTCTCAGAAACCGTTGAGATAAACTACCTTAATGACTTTTTAAGTGTTCTTCGGGGCCAAGTTTCTTATCACACCACTTTCGACCGAGACATTTTTTTTAAATTCTTGAAACGTATTCAGATAATGTTTCGCCGCGAATATAACATCTTCATATAAGCGGCGGATTGTCTCACGCGCCGCTTGCTATAATAGTGAATTGTCTTAATTAATGTGTTTTTAATTGCTTAGTGAGATAAACCGAGACATCACAAGTGCATTATAACAAGTAAGCGAGGCGTTTTAGTCTCTCACTTTGAGACAATGAGAGATAAGTAGTTCTGTTATTTATTAGGTCATTTATTTTGCATTTATTTTAGTTATTTATGTATGGTTGGGATTCTTTTATTTCAAGTGAAATGTCGTTAAGTGGACTGCAATTAGAAGTGAATTGCAGAGATAACATTTATTTACAATGTGTAGATAGTTCACTGATTGTATGTATTTTATTTGTAATGTAGATGTTTACGTTATTAGAATTTTATTATTGGGAAACACCTTAGATCGTGAAATGACGGTCTAACTTTGAAATAATTCGGCACTGTTCTTAGGTTCTGTAAGTAAAACTACGGATACTTATAATTTCACGCTCGTGTCTCCCAGTCTGCCTTTAAGTCGCAAAAGACAAGATGATAAATATATTTCAATTTTGTTTTTTTATTTTCTTTGTATTTGAACCACAAAAAGGAAAAAATATAGCGGTAATAGAAAGAACATGACATTTGTGTAGTTAAGTTTCAAAAAACATTTGTATAGTTAAGTTTTTTTTGTTTGTTTTTTAATTGTTATATGTAGGATATCCAATAACACTGAAATTTATTTTGATTACGAATATGTTTATATCACGAAAAAAATATATTGACACTAGGCCATATTTAAAGTGCCAGATATCATGTCCCCTCTTTGACTTGAACACGGCTTTACCTACAAATTTGAATAAACATTATTGGGATTTGAAATTGTATTGCATTGCGAAATCATATATTATAGTTTTTTTAATTTTGAATACAACTTCATAACCACACACTGAGTATTTGTGAGATGTGAGATAAACAATACAGAAGCTATTGCAAGATGGATTTCATTTTCATTGATATTAGAGTTCGTTCGGTAAAACCAACCCTTATAATTTAACGCGCGTGTCTGTCTGTAAGTCGCAACCAGTCTACACAGAGAAGACGATAAATATATTTCAAACTTTGCTTTTATATTCTATGTATTGTCCCACATATAGGAAAAATATGACGGTAAACAAAATAAATGTCCTTGCGGTAGGTAAGGGACAAAAACTATCGCGTTGAAAAATTGTATTTTTGGAAATATTACGCGTGGTAGTATCAAATAAAACTAGAAGTTATTCTTATTACGAATATAAGATAAAATTTATATTTTCGCAAAATTGGCTTCATCGATTTATGATTAAAGTTTGCAAAAATGAAGCTCTAAAGTACCCAAATAAGACGTATTGGTCGCTGTCTCTTCAAAAAATTCCGGGTCATTAAACGAAAAAACTATCGGTCATCATCGTCTAAAAAAATACCCTCGATACTCTATACTTGATTTATATTATGAAGGAAACCAGAGTTTGACCTGACAGACCTGATAAGAAAGATAAAACAAAGCGATCTAACCCAAGACTACAAAACTTCCGTATTGACTTTTTATTGACTGACAGCACCCCTCTCTCTCTCTCTCTCTCTCTCTCTCTCTCTCTCTCTCTCTCTCTCTCTCTCTCTCTCTCTCTCTCTCTCTCTCTCACACCATTACAGGATAACGCCCTACTAGTGTCAGCTAATCTTGAGTCTCAATATTCACACGGTGAAAGTATAGAATCTGATACATTATTTTTATTTAAGGTCGGGAAATTCTAAATACATACAGGCTACTTTTTACTTGTCGTCATAAAGATGATAAACAATGTTATTTCTACAAAAAACATTACAGTACTTGTACTCACAAATAAAAATACAGCCACGGGTACAAGCCAATGGCACCTTCATTTCACAATTTTCTTAAGAGTCTATTTGAAAATAAATTCTTTTTTTTTGCAAATTCTTCCATCCTTAGTTTGGTTTCGTCATGGAAACAACTTTAATGAGTTTTGAATACTCTAAATTGAAATAAATATTCATTTTTAATTTTAATATGTAAAAACCGGACTGTTATAAATAATGTAAAAGTTATAAAATACGGGTTAAAGGTATTTATATATTAAAATTCAACTTTAGTTGAAAAATGTCTAAATAATCTATAATTAATATTTTTAAATGTAGACGTTTTATTAAAACGAAAAAACACGTAGAAGAAACTAATAATATGCAATACCACACTATTCTGCATATATCAAAAATATATACTTAAAAGTCTGTCATTAAGAGCGAAAATCTGTGTAGTAGCCAAACCGATTTTTAAACTACATAAATAAATTAATAGATTCACTTTTTGCTATCCTGAGCAAGAATTTAATGGAAAACCAAATTCACGAAAATAAAACCATTAATTCAGATAAACGTTTTTAAGAATAATACTAAATTTATAACTAAAGTAAGGTGACCAGATTTCCCGATTTTAACGGACAGTCCTAATTTTGGGCGCCTCTCCAGGATTTTTCAAGAGTCAGCTCGGTGATTTGACCCGGTTTTGGATTTTGACAGAAAATTATTCTTAAAATTAGGAATTATTTAGTGGTATTTTAAAACATACCAATAAAAGTTTTTGAGTAATAATGGAAATACTTGTAATTTAAATAGTTAAATCAATATTACTGCTGAAGCCGAGAAGTACGTGTGTCAAATTTGTAAAGTGTCTCTAATTATAGTTTGAATTGTGAATATCAACACTCGTATTCACTTACCTCTAAGTGTCAAAATGTAACCCCCCTCCCCACACACACACATACACATTTTGCATGTCTCTCAGGATCATCCCGATTTCGGATATGAAAATTATGGTCATTTTAAGCTAAATATTTTTAACCAGGATTGTACAAATTCAACAATATCTTTAAACAGCCTGCAAAGTTCTTGATAATTGCAAACAAACTACAAATCTGTTTTCCAAGTCTCCTCGAGTTATTTTCAAAAAACCTCAAAAGTGACCAAGTTTGGAATATAATATAATAAACCCTTCGTTAAATTGTAAACCATGTTTTCTTCTCCAATGTACAAAATATTTCTCCATTAACTTATCCTAACCTAACCCTATAGAAGAGAAATTAACTATAATTGACACAATGTAATATAGCAACTTTCATGGAATCACTGTAAGACTATATTGCAGAAAATTCTAATCCCTTAGGCATTAGAATGACAAACCACCATTTCGATGATGTCACAAAAACATTGACACTTTTGCAAAGGATCGAGGAAAAAATTTCGAAAATTATTTTAGTTTAACAAGCATATACAAAACTTTCATAATTTTAGATAAAAATTGATAAAGAAGAGTATTTTCGGATAAAGAAGGAACTAAATCAAGACGAAAGATGTATAGATTTTTTTTATATAATTTGTCAACCACAACTCTTGAGCTGGCAGTTTTGTGGAATTGTCGACCAGTCAATTTTTTTTCGAATTATTTAATACCTAAAATATACCAGAGTGATTTTTGATTGCGGGCACTATTGGTGTATCGTAATCTATAATCTGATGCAAAATTTAAATTGGGGACCTTTGTAAATCTGTTTTGCAAACTCAGGAAAAAATGCTGCATTTTCCAATATGGCTGCCAACTTTTAATTTCTTATGAAGACTTTTTTTATGGTGTTTTCGGATTGTGTACAATATTTTAAAACTATTTCATTCGTGGTTATTGTTTGATAAAGCTACTTCTTGCGTAGAAATAGGTGATTAAAGTTTCGAACATTTAAAGTTTGAAGCATTTTCAAGAAGCGAATTTCCATAGTTTCTTTTGTTGAATCAAGATTAAAATTAAATAGGCATAGTCTAGGACGTGTAAATGCTAATGTAGGACTAAAAATAAAACAAATAAATTGTGCAACAAATAAAAACTTGCTAGGATCTAGTTTAATTTTAAGCTATGTACAAAATGTAAACAACCTTTCATTAAGAAAGTATAAATTTTTCAAAAAAGGTGCTCAAACAAACCACCTTCAATTTTATTCCCTTATTCACGTTCTAACAGGTTTTAAATTGTATTTTGAATCATGTTTAATAGTACAAAATTTATTTTCTCAGGTAAGATACCTTACTTATCTTACACTAATATTCTAGCAAGGTTGTATTTGTAGTCCTACATTAGTATTTACACGTCCTAGACTATGCCTGCTTACATTTTTATCTTCGAAAATCGCTTCCTGAAAATCCTTCAAACGTTAAATGTTCGAAACTTTAATCACCTATTATACTTCTACACGAGTAGGTTTATCAAACATTAATCAAGAATAAAAAAAAGAGATTTTATACATAATCCCAATATACTATACAAATAAGGGTTACCATGAGAAATTCAAAACTTAGCAGCCTTATTGGAACATAGCTGTCATTTATCAGACTTTTAGTTATATGAGAAACTAACAATAGTCAAGTTTTCCATCAGATTAATAGTATGAATATACCAATAGTAGGGCTATAACAAAACATCCTAAATAGATAAATACATTTAAAAATAATTGAGATACCAACTTTTCAGAAGAGAAATTTAGGATATTTTATCACAAATTATAATATTACCTTAATCAAAATATTTACATTCCAAATGGTTGCAGAATATTTAACTTTAATGTTTAGATTAATTTTTAAATATATTTTAATTCCGAGCAGGTGATCGTAAATAGGGCAACGCTGAATATTTAGCGATTTGTAGGAAAACAATGTGAAGATCCATTTTACCAAAGATAAGATAGAAATAGGTTTGATGACGTCAGTTACCCACTTAGGAGAGACAGACGGACAGTTTGACTGACAGACAGACAATTCTCGACGTCAGTCTTGCCAATTATAAAGTTTTGCATCTGGTAAGAAGCTATTAGTAACGGCTTGTTTCCGACTTGAGTTGTATCTATTGATATTTTAAGAATGTGTAAATGTCATTTTGTATGTCAGTTCAGCAGGTGTCGGATCAAATGGGAACTATCAGATGAGGAAATGAATGTTTCTTTGTTAAAAACTGTTTAGTCTGATGAAGGACGAAGGGTGATTAAAACCATCAACTAAACTCATTTATGAAGTTTAAAAGAGACTTAATTTCTTGTTTAGAATATCGGTTGGTAAATTTCCAGAATAATGAATAAATTCACCATTTTATTATATTTATAATTTCAGAAATTAAATTGTAAAGATAAAGTATTTTATACTAGAAAATTATGTTCAGTTTTGACGTCTCTTTTAACTCAACTATCTAGTTTTTTTACAATTACTGTGACTCTTCATCGTCCGTGCAGTAAAGTAATAAATGTTTAGAGACATTTTGATGAAACTGTGGTCTTATATCTTTCATTATCACAAGTTAAATTTTCAAGCATCTGTCATAAAAATAATTTACGGTTTTGTCTAAATTAGCTCAAACAATTTTTATAAAATACTGCTCAAATTTAGCCCTTTAAATTGGTTGTTTCTCTAAAAACATTATAGGTAGAAAAAGTTTTAAAAAATTATCTAGAAAGCCGCTCTACTAATGGTGTAATTAAGTTCAGTTTCAACAGATAGATTGATATTGATGAAACTTGGTGCTAGGAATATTTTTTTAATCATATATATAAAAGTACGCTTTTTAAAAATATTTAATTATCTTTCATTAATTTTTATTTTCTCTAAATACTGTACGACCCCAGTTTCATTAAAATCTTTCTAAATATTTATTTATTGTTTTACCGAAAGTGTCAGTTTTTAGAGTTATCAAGGTAAAATAAATCCACAAAACTACGCGTCACTAAAAACGATCTAGTTGTCTATCAAAAAGTAAAATTGAACCATGAACGACGTTTTTGAAAACAATAATACAGTATATATAAAATCCCTTGTGGGACTCGCTCATCTGTACAAATTATAAACTACTTCCAGATGGCTAGAATCTTGAAATTTGGCAAACTTATAGCTTTTTGCCTGTAACCGAAAGGAAAATTCCAAAAATTAAAAGTTCTAATTTTTAACCATTAAAAAAATTCAAAATGGCGGACGTACTTAACGTTGATGTAGACCTTTTCTTGAAGGTCTATTATGGCTAAACAGTAAGATCTGTCGAAAAACTGATTACACCAGCAGTTATGGATTTGAGATCTACAAGTTAGTGTCTATGGCTTTTAGTATCTCCATCGGTTATACCTTAGATAGAGCTAGATTTTTTTTAATTTTAGGTAAATATTGTACATATTCTACAAATTATTTAATCTTTGAGACACTTATAGGATAACTAGAGACATCAAATTTGGTCCGCTTATGGCAGTTGGATGTGCCAGTATGTGTACTAAATTAGATGATTTTAGATATACTTAAAGGGGTCAAAAATTAAATATGTGGAAAGTAATAATTTTCTATCTATCACTTTGATCCGATGTTAATTTTTTTAAATTTTATTTTTTTAGTTTCACTCTGAGCAAGTTTGTACAATGGTTGTACAATTATACCATTATATAATCCTAAATAAATGCATGCAATTTGTCAGGTTCTATGGTTTAATATCAGGAAGCCACGTGACCATGTAAATCCAACATAACCCTTTCATCGTGATCGGCAAATTGGATCGGTAAGTTATTGGGATTAGTGCAAGAGCTACAGAGTTTACGATCCTGAATTGATTGATTACTAGAAACTTCAGAAAATTGAAAGTATGAGTGATTGTAAACTGCTAACTAGTGAAATACACGTTTACATCTAAAACATATATCAAAATGTAATAAAAGTTATGAATATAACATTGATATTTTGATAGAGTAGAGGATAAAGGAAATTAAACAAATTAGAGACAAGTAATAGGCGCTATTTTGTGTTGCTAGGGTTATTTTTCCTGTTTAAAAGCAAAAAATCTCTGGTTCATCGACGCCTTAGGAAGGAAAGCATAAAATAAAGACATCTCTCAAGCCCTTGAATACTCCAATAGCGTCATGGTCGGAAAATAACAAGAGTTGGTCAAGAGAGACCTAATAAAAGAGGGTTTTGTACAAGGTGATTCAAAATTGCACGGTAATATATCTTTTAAATTAGAAGATATTGAGTAAAAATTTTGTATACGCATTATTTGTGTTATCTTTTAATAGATACCAAAAAAAATCAAGATATTATTTTCTATATTGTAAAAATGGTGGAAGTTTAAAAAGATTAATGTCGAATATCTCAAAGAAAACTAACATTACAAAATATTCACATGAAACTAAGTTATCTTTTTTAACGAAAAACAATTTTTTTCTTTATTTACGGATCTGTATAGAAGAATAATCGAGTTATCTACGAAAATAATAACATATTGAAATTATTGGTAAAACATCTGTCGCCATTTTGAAATTGTTAAGGGACACATTTTTATTTTTGGTACATTTCTGTGCAATAGATTATGATTTTATTAATAACAATGATTATAATTCTATAATATATAGGTTTTAGGTTAATCTTGGGTGTGGTAGATTTTACCAAGTAATTATGATTTAAGTTATTTTGAGAAAACTAGGTTATCCTTTGACCCAAAGACAACTTTTTTTTATCAATTAGAAAAATTATACAATAATATTTCAAGTGAAAAATATACGACCTAGACTGGGAATCGAACCCAGGACCTTTGGCTTTACGCGCCAATGCTCTACCAACTGAGCTATCCTAGTCGCTTCCCAGCCAGGGCATAGACTTCTCACTTGACTTTACGTTTAATTGCTGCAATTTTGAGTTTCCAAATGGTAACAATGTTAATGGTAATTGTTTTCCAAATATTTGACATTAAACCACTTAAACATTCGCCATTTTGAAAATGTACAAAATAATCTTGTTTATTTCTGGTATACTGGTAATAATGTACATAAATATTGCGTATACCAAATGATTACTATACATATTATCTGCTTACAAAGATTATATATATATATATATATATATATATATATATATATATATATATATATATATATATATATATATATATTTGAAATATTCCGTGTAAAATTATTAATCTGTATAAGACTCTAATGAGATCAATATTTTTATACGGAGAGAGAAACTTTAAAAAAAGATAGAATCAAATATGAAAGTATAGAAAAAGAAAGTTTATATATGGAGCCATAAACGGTAATGTTCAATGGTGCATACGAAAATATGTAGAGCTGCAGAAAGTTTTGAAAAATAAAATGTTTATTTTTGTGTTTTTGACAATTTTAGGATATCCTAATATTTTTTACTTGCAATATATATTATACTCGTGGGTTTTGGTTAGTTCATATTAACATTTTACACAAATTTTGATATGTCAAAGGTTACATTTGTTTTTTTTTATGCAATTCAGAGAAATGGATTATATTTTTTTTATTGAAAGTATTAGAATAATTAAAATGTATCTTGGGTGTTGTACACAACTGCCAAGAAATTATTAGTTTTCTTTTTTTGTCAATAAAAAGTATAACTATAAAAATAGGTTATATTTTGACCTACAGAAAAAATTTTAAAAAACAATTTTGTTTGTCACTAAAAAAAGGAAACTTTTTTATCTCTTGTAAATGTTTTGGTAAAATTTATGGTTTTCGAGATATTAAATATTTTAAACGGCCGACATTTTGAAAATATACAAAATAAAGACTTTTTTTTTCGGTACACTTATAAAACGTAACATACAAAATGTGTGCACTAAATCTTTACTCAATATATTTTTTATTTCCAATTTTTTGTAGCAGCTTACCTACGGGGCAGCCTGTATATACAAAACTCATATATTAAACTGTAAAAAATATCGAGTAACTTATCAGAAAAACATCACACTTACGCAAAAGCGACAATATTAAGGGCCGCCAGATGAAGCGGTCTTTGGTTCTGCATACCTCCTAACAACTGTCGTAGCAATTCCCCCGATAATCCTGTTTGCAAAAACCTACTGCGCAGGTCCATCTCAGATAATTTCCCTTCTTAATCTTATTAATCAGATAAGGTTACGTTTTATAACCAAATCAGTTTGACTACTACTATTTCGATTAAATTTAACGTATAAAACTGGCAATGCGAATTCTATTTGAGCAATGATGTAAACATAACCTCAAAATGAGTTAATCTATGTAACAGCTGATCAGAAAAATCATATATTAGCATTGCAGTATATTTTATTTAATAATCGCTATATTTTTCAGGCAATAATGGTAACAGTTTCTCATCAATTATTTTAAATTCGACTGTTTTTAATAACATTTGAAATACGTATTCATTTTTACATTCAATAAATCGAGAGTGTATTATCTTCCTTCGCATGACAAAGATAACTTTAAAATGACAAGTTTAAAATAATTTAAAATTTCAACCATTTTCAGATATTTAGTTAACGCTTAGGAAATGAGGTAAGTTTCTTTCTGTACTTACCCAGTATACAAATGTCAACCTCTGTTTCGTTGAGTGATCTTATTATTTCATGCCTTTAAAAAACCAAAAAAGTGATTTCGACGCTTAAAAATTAAGATAGAAACATAAAATATAATTTATTATAGGGGACTATAGTCTGCTCACGTAGAATTCTATTGAAATCCAGAAAAATTTAATCCTGGCGGCCATTTTGAATTTTTTTTTTTTTTCATATATCGTGTGTTACTCGACTTAATTAGATTAATATTTACAGATTTCAATTCTCTCTAAGATGATAAATATCGAAGTTGTCTTAAAAATGTAACCCTAACCTCCAAAAAAAGTGATATTCGTATAGTTACGAGATCCGGTAAAGTCGATTCACCGACACCATTTTAACGAATGGATGCTTCTTAACATGTGTTCTTGGAGGCCTGTCAGAGCCGAGACACTGGGACGAGCGAAGCGAAATTAAACTGTTTAATCTAACTACTATAAACGTAATTACGACGTTCAGAAATAACAACTAACTGTTATAAACAACAAATTCTACTGGGTAAAACCTTTGATTATTTCCAAGAAAACCCAAGAGATCAACAGGAGGGAATTACATTTATAGAATCTACTCATTTTACATTGTAGGATGGGACTGGGTAAGAACAGTGGCGTGTCCAGGAATTTACTCTGGTGGGGGTCCGGCCTGGGGAGTTTTGGGGCGGCCGGGGGGTTATGGAAAACCCCCCAGCCAGACGGAAAAATTTGAAAAAATAGGGTTTATATGGTGCTATTTTAGGCTATATGAGACTGAAATATATCTTATGAAATATATATATTTTTTAAATTTTGCTAATTTATAAAAAAATATTAAAATATTTTTTGGCTCTGGGGGGGTCCGGTCCCGCTCGTCCCCCCCCGTCGGCACGCCCCTGGGTAAGAATCTTGACGCCCATAAACGTATTTTTTAATGCTTAATATAATAAAATGCAAATTATAGAATCTAAATTCAATGCAGACTCTAATCTGTGGTATACATTTTTTTACTTCCTTCATGAGAAAACAAATGGACAAGAAAAATAAAATATCTCACTTAGTAAGAAGTATCGTGTGATACTTAATAATAATGGCGGGAATAAAAACCTAAGCCGATGGTGATATACGCTCAGAGATCTGCAATCGCATTTTTCATATTTTATGCAGAGAATTTTATAAATATTGTGATTTGGTGCTCATTTTGTGGTATAAGTACAATCAATTTGTAATGTTGACGAAAATATAATAAAAAGGTCTTAAAAGTATTGAAAAATACCTAGATTGTTTATTTTGTTTCAAGTACGTAAAGGGAAATGCCATTTTGTTTTAACAACTTCTAATGTCTCTGACATCAGTAATAGGGTGGTAGTAATTATCTCCTGGGAGCTCTTTTTCATCTACAGTCTTATTGTTTTCTACAGTATATTTCCCCTTCTTACCAAATTAAACGCTTAGATATTACAATTAAAAAAGTTCAGTTTATAAATTGTGGTTTCCACATTACCATTAAACATTATAACTCTAAAAATAGCATTAAATCAATAACTTATTTGCTACAAAATGATCAGGATTTTATGTGATTAAATGTGTTTTCATAACCTACTTTAATAAGCTATGACTGGCCGCTATTTTAGCTTATTTCTTTTCCTATTTATAATGATAAACATCATTACCTTCTAAGATATTTGAATTTATCTCCCCAAATCACCCTCAGGAATAGCGTATACAATTTTACATCAAAAGATACAGTTCACAGAAAAACAAAGATTACCAAAAATGACTTGTTTTATACTAATTATTGTAATTGTAAAAAATATAAGGGGGTGAGGTTATGATATTATGTAACGATTATTTTAAGACGAAAAGTTAATGTTTTGTTTTTAGTATTTTGTTTTCAAATTTATTTTCTAATTTAAAACAGAAATTTTAAATTTTGAGGAAAATTCTATTTTTAGATTACGCCGGGGAGAATTTTATTATTTATGGCTCAAGATGTCTGTGTATCTAGATTTTGATTTTATTATTGTGTGCAGATCACCAAAACACACAAACTGGTCTTCCGAGAAATTAAAGAAAGCTGCTTCCATTTTAACAATTTAGACAAAAATTGCGGTTACTCCAGAGGTTATTGTAAATTTTAGGTTATACAGTCAACAGTTACTTCATTTTTAGAAATAATTCTGTTATTATTTGATTGCAGATAACATTTGTTTTATAATGTCAATGAATGCTGAGTTTAAAGATGTAAACAGTTCGAAAAAAGGAACATCGTAAGACGGTAAGTAATAATAATAGACATTTATATTCTTTAATAATTTACACAAAATATTTAAATAGTTTTAAGTTACTACAGAAAAACTCTTTAAAATGGTTGCCATTTTCAATTTTCCAAACTTTTATTATTATTAATATTATTATTCGCCAACGATAATTATTGGTCACAAACGTAAATTTATTTGAACGCATACGTTCTGGACATAATGATCAGTGCACATTTCATGATCCCAGAGTCCTAATTTTGTCAGAAAAGAAGCTATAATAGTATATTTCCAAATGGAAATTCGCTAATAACATACCTCTTACAACGGAACCTGTTTAAACAATTCAGGTAAAACATTGGACCCAATGTAGACCCCCTGAGGCACACCCGACAACCCACACCAATCAATCGCTAAATGACGTTGATTTGTTTCGGTTATTACAATCAGGTTAAACATAAACTAAATCTTTGAAGACTTTCACTTCCTCTCCCAGAGGTAGCAGCAGTTGTCACGCAAACACCATCAATTAATGGCAGGGTTCATTAATCTATCATTAACACTATTTACATTTTACTTGTAATTATATAATCGTGGTGTATTTAAACTATACTCTACTCTACTGTAATTCGTTCAAAATTTACTTAAGAATTTTACTTGTCAGATCAAATCAAACATTCTTGTTCCTCGCTCGTCTCATAAATATTTGTCACACGTTCAAACTAAGGAACCAATGGATGGATTTCAATGAAACGTGGTATATAAAAATGGTTTTGCATGTATATAGAATTAGAAAATAATTACAGAAATTAAGAGTAACTAACCGGAAATTATTTCCGAAAATTTCAATTTTCGTTGGAACGTTTCATCACAAAATTTGTAAATATTCTACGTTTTTATTCTATGTGTAACTTGTATTGTATGTACTTTTGTTTTAATTTGAAACAATGAAAGAATGACAATGATTTAAGGATCTGATAATGGAGTTACGGCTCTGAAACATGTCGTCCCTTTAATACGACTAAGAAGTCACGTGACAATATTTAATATTCAATTATTTCATAATTAGCCTATATGTGCACTTGGATACCGGAAACATGCAAATTAAACTCTAATAACCTCAGGGTCGGAAGAGGAAAAGGTTGGTCAGGATAGGCCTGATGAAAAAGATGAAAGAGAGTGAGTTAACCCAAGACTACATGAAAAGGTGCAGATCCAGCTAGGGTGATCGAGATTGTCAAGCCCGAATACATTAATAAATGAGGGTACGAAGGCGTTCTTACATATATCACTGTAGTAAACCGTACTTACAAAACAATAAAGGTTGAAAAAACCGTAACGTACCCTAAGTCGTTACTCTGTCTGGCGTTACACTGGGCCATAAATCCTGACATTATTAGCCTGCTTTAAAATGTGATTAATAGGATCAGTTTAGAGAGGTTGAACCTTCCAAATTCTAAATGGTTGTCCATCTTTCATTTTCATTGTTTATTTAATAACCCCCCCCCCCAACTATAATTTTTGTGAAATTCGCACAGAATACTTTCGTATGAATATTTGTTTGTCTTAGGTTTTGTGCATGGTCTGCAATGTTTTCACAACATTTATTCATCATGAACTTACAACTGTTCAGTGACACGGAAAGGGGGAAAAAAGCTGATGACCACATCTTGGTACTTACTCAGCCCAACCATACAAGCTAATCTTCTAAATGCAATGCACGAAAGTTGGTCTCTAGGGCTATGTAGAAAAAGTTGAATTGTATTGGTAGAACAAGGAGTCTTATCCAGTAGGGTAAGTTTGTTTAAAACAGTTGTTACAAAGTTTTTCTGAACCGCGTAATTGTGTAGCTAACTTCGTGACGACGGATAGGGCTAACGTGTCTCGTAGATTTAAATATTATAAAGTCTCCACTCGCACCGCTCGTGTCAGTGTCAGTCCTTATAATCCTCGAAGATGTACATATATACTTGCTACGCTCGTGTCGGTGTCAGTCCTTATAATCCTCGAAGATGTACATATATACTTGCTACGCTCGTGTCGGTGTCAGTCCTTATAATCCTCGAAGATGTACATATATACTTGCTACGCTCGTGTCGGTGACTCAGCGCTGCTGAATTTCGTAACTATTAGAGTAGCCTATCACATTTTTGAGGGGGTTGGTACCACTACATGAAGAATCGAAATCCGCAAATTTTTATCTAATTTAATGTGTTATAAGTTTTGAATAACACACAGAATATGAACAAAAAAACTTTTTAAAATGGCTGTAATTTTTAAATCGATTTAAAAAAAAATTTAATAAGGTTTTTATTTGAGAACACTACAATCCCCTATACAAAATGTCCTATCTTAACATTTATGGCTACAATTGTGATTTAGAACAGACAACTACAATGGCGACGGACGGACGGCGTGCCGAAATGGCGGCACGTCTACCCTTCACCAAATCTGACCACCGCTATAAGGTTAATCAGGCGTTACTAATTTCACAACTTAACCCGGCACTGAGGCAGTTTAAAGTTAGGCGAGCGAGGAGGTTCCCCCTCCACAACCTAACCTAACTTAACATAACCTATTTCTATAATAAATGTTAAAGTATTTATAATCGTAATAAAAAAACGGCCTCACTTTTGTTATTGTCTATCCCTTCGTCTATTGAAGCTCTTCCCTTAATTTTTTAAAATTTGTAGCGAGAGAAGTTACCTTCATTTTACAATCCCCTTACCAAAGAGGAGGTGATTAAGCGAAGACAAAAAAGAGAAAGGAGGGGTTGAGGGGGAATAGTGTAGGTGGAATGGGTAAGAGGGGTGGCTGGTGCCGGGTTGACATATTGTCATGGCGGCCGGTGAAGGTACCAGTGCCGGGTCGAAGTGTTTTTTATAACATATAAGCTTAATGGTTGGTGCCGGGTTTAAGAACTCCCACCGAAATTGACTTTTTCTCTTTCCTCAAGTCATGAAACGTGAAGATTGAGAGATTTGAAAAAAAAAAAAAAAAAAAAAAAAAAAAAAAAAAAAAAAAAAAAAAAAAAAAAAAAAAAACACCTAGTTATTACAGAAATGTTACATATTATGTTAGGTAGGTTAGGTTAGGTTAGATTAGTTTGAACAGACGAGAACAGTGATAGCAGCTGTTATTGAGTACTCTCGTAAAGAGAAGACTAATAAAGGACCATTAATATGGCGCGAGGATTAGGGACAGTTATCCATCCCCACCAGCTTTCCTTATTTGAACAAGAAATTATAAATAGAATGGTACATCTTAATATTTATTATCACCACGATCCAAATTAATGTCAAAACACAGTGGCGAATCATGAATATTAGTAAAAACAGAAGTTTATTTTTGTAACAAAAAACTCCAAAAACAAACCATTAGGAACTTACCACTTTTATGTGAGGATGATGACAGGAATTCTGACTTAATCAAAATCATTCATTCTTTCGTTTATACTTTTGAATATTTGTTTTATCTTCATTTCTATCGCACATAAGAATAAATACAATATTGTACTTTATCGTGATGGAAAGATTTGAAAAAAAAAATTTTTTATCTAGTTATTACAGAATTAAAACAATATATTAAGCTCATGAGTGATAAGAGAGTAAATGGCATACTACTCTGTAGGCATGCGAGTTGACACGCTAGATGACGTGACGCTATGCGTTGTAATGTTTTAATAAAGACTATTTATTCAGTTTATTTCTTGCCGGTATTAAAACCAACGAGAAATACGTTTGTGAAAACGGTAACGCTATGTTTATTTCAAGAGAAAAAAAATATTAGCGCAAAGTTGAATATACAGGGTGAAAAAATAGGTAAACTTTAAGAAATGATTGTACTGTACTTGAAAAAATAAGGCAAATTAGTTTCTACAGACACAGTCTAAATACGCTTTATTTTCAGTTCCTCTATTTTTAAACAAATGTTCAATTTTAGAAATGAATACATTATTTAATAAAGCTTCGGATTGTTGTGAATAATTTAAAAATTAATGTATAAATACGTTATCAGTCCATAGAGTGTTTGATACGCTCGTTTCGTCTTCAGGGGTGTAAATTTTAGTTTTATTATGGGGCTCTAACAACAATTAAATATAAGGGGGGGAAGCTCGCCATAACTGTCATAATGTCAACAAACATCCTTCCTCTTCTCCTTAGAAATGATCAGTTGTAACTGTGTTAAGTTTGTGTTAGGTTAGGCTAGGGTGGGTAGAAGATAAGAGCTTAAGTTTGCCATTGCATAAGACGGGACTGACACTCCTGAAGACAACTAGGGCTGTGGAGGAGATTACCATGATGATCTAAGGTGTCGACATATCATCCAAGAGTTCAGTGCAATATATTGGTATCTACTTCGACAGAAATATGGGATTTGTCGCACATATCGGGCAAATTGTCAAGGTGATACAAGTTCTGGAGCGGGTTATGACCAATGTGGATGGAGCGGTATCCCGTAAGAGAAGGACCATAATGAATGTTACGAGCTCCGTGGTTCTATACGGTGGACCAATATGGTATGATCCTTTGAGGTACAAGAAATATAGAGAACTGCTTATTAAATTACAGAGAATGATGGCGCTGTCTATGATAAGCGCATATCACACGGTACCGACTAATGCGGCTCTGGTTTTGGTGGGCACACCACTAATCGATTTACTGACAGCGGGAGAGGGTTAGAAGAAGTGAATCTGAAGATGAGGGAAAAGCGGCATCGAAAAGACTACTATAAATCGGTGGCAGGAAAGATTGTCAACTGATGAGCGATTTTGACAAAGAAGCTCATCCCGGAAATAGACAAATGGATTTCGTGTATCATTGTGGAAGTGAATGATTATATAACACAGGTGCTAACCATGGATGGAGAGTTCGGGAATTACTTATGTAGGTTGAAGATTAGAAGCGACCCGAAGTGCTTATATTGTGGACAATAAGACACCGTTGAGCCAACGTTATTTCAAAGCACAATATGGGAACTCGTTCGTCATGAACTTAGGGACTATCTGGGAAAGTTGCTTGCGATGGACTCTCTAGTGAAGGAGATGCTGAGGAGCAGGAGGGGTTGACATGCAATTGAGGGATTCATTCGATCTGACATGGAACCAAAAGAAAGTGAGGCGAGGTGGCTTTATGAAAAATAAGTTTTGAAGAAGTAAGAGTGAGGATGTAGATAAAGGAGTGGAAAAGAGTTGAGATCAGACAAAGAGGCTGTATTTGATGTATTCTCATGGTTTCGAATCCAGGCGTATGAAGACCTTTCGCGGAAAAAAAAAGTTAGGTTAGGTAAGGTTAAGTTAGGTTAGATTAGGTTAGGGTTGGAGTTGCGAGAAAAGTGATAGCAGCAGTTAATCAGTACACCCGTAAAGAGAAAACTAACAAAGGACCATTAATTTGGCGCGAGGATTAGGGGCAGTTATCCATCCCCAATAGCTTTCCTTGTTTGAACAATAAATTATAAATTCAATGGTACATCTTAATATTTACTATCAGCACGATCTCAATAAATCACAGCAGCAAATCAAAAAACATATCTCCTAAGAACCATTAAATTTTTATCATTTCTCCGTAATGTTCCAGTGCTTTAATGTTACTTCTTGGTCTGTGAATATGTTTGTGTTACTTGAGTCACAATTGGATTTACAAGAATATTAAAACATCTAAGGAGCTAGGCCTACAGCTGGGCTCCCTCTTGTATATTACACCAACAACACCACCATCACCGGTGTTCAGTTTACACATATTACAGATTTTATTAAAACCCTGCAATAAATCTGTACCCAAACATGAGTCAGGAAAGGGTAGACAATGTCATGTAAGGGAGGAAAGTTGATTTAATGTGTTGTGCCACGCGACAATCAGACCACCAAAAAGAAATAAAGGTTCTAGTGTTGTCCACGTGCTATCAACCCTTTCTGTGGTCACCCCTTTCTTTCTACGCGTTTAATTTGTCCCTCTACACTACCTGGGAGTAATTTAATTGTCAGAGTTTCAAAGTTTATAATATTAATTTGTTTTATTAGAAAAGTTAATTGAACAATAATATTTGTAAATGTTGTTAAGGAGGAATTCAAGATATTTTTTGTTATACGGATGATTTGGAAGAAGAAGGATTGGATTTATAGAATTCTGACCATTTTAAATATTTTATCGTCTTTAATATTTTCATTTAATGGGTCTCTTGGGATTACCACGCCCGTACTCACTGTAGGGATATAAATGAATAATAATCAACTAAACTAAAACGAAACATTTATTACAACTTCAAAGTTATTTCACCTTTCAGTTGAAATGCCGAGAGATCCTACTGGGAAATTTTTAAAAGAAGAGGTCTCTCTGTCACCTTGCCTATTAGATTTCTCTTGACTAACGCTTGTTCTTTTCCCGACTCTGACGTTAATGGAGTATTTAAAGACTAGAAGTTTTGATTGTACGTTCTTTTCTTATAAGCTGATGATAACCGAGAGGTTTTTTGCCTTCACGACAAGGAAACAAAATTATGTCAATTTATTTGTATAAAAAAGAAAAGGAAAATAGAAAACTCTTTAAATTTCAGTTTTTATAAATCTTTTTCAAAAGCACAAAAGTCAAAGAATATTATAACAAATTTGAAATTATTAAAGCATTTTTAAAGTTATATTTTTCTTTTGTAACTTTCAAAAACATTTTAATAAAACTAAATATAAAGTTTTTAACTTTTTTCCTTTCTTTTCATATAAATAAAAGAAATACAGAAGCCATTTGTATTTATGAAGATTTTTTTTGACAAACAAACTTAAAGAAAGGTTCCCTGATACGACTTAAAACGGCCTATTTGGTTGGGGGGGGGGGGGGTTCCAACCTGATATTTTTTGGAGATAAGTCACAGATTGAAGATTCTAACTTTAAGAAGAGACTCAGTGATCAGAGGATCTTTTAATGCACAGAATTCTAAAATAAGAGACTGAATGTAAATAAGTGACAGATCAACAGAAGAGTTCAACAAAGGGTGAGCGTGAGTTGTTAGCTTGTGATAGACCTTTGAAGAGCTGAAGTCTTTAAAACAGCTGATCGTAAAATCCTTATGTTTTTCAGCCGGAACTTAGTATGAATAAGAGTAAATTTATTCGAGTCATATAATAGTATTTGTATTCCACGATAGACACAATTTTGGGTTTGATTAAAAAAACTTATCGTTGGTTTTCTAACTCCATTAGAATAAAAGTAGATGGACGCCTTCATGATACTTAACTAGCCGATTCATACAATGTAATACAAGCAGATCCTTTAAATGTAATGTCCAAAAGTTGATTTCTTGAACCTTGTAGGAAATATTAAATAGTATTTGTAGATCAAGTGGTCTTATCCAGTAGGTTAAGTTTACAACCTGAATTACATAATTAACTACTTTCTTGACTTGATTTAACGGACATTGTAGATGTGTATATATTAAAAGTTTCCACTCGCTTCGCTCGTGTCAGACACTCGGACTGCCGGACCTCGTAACTATACAAATATCTTATTTTCTTCAAAAGTACAAAATTTAATTGTTGAAAATAGCACACAAAATATGAACGGAAAAACAAACTGTTTCAAATGGAACCATTTTGACATTTTCAATTAGATTCTTTTGAATTTTAATACGTTTTTATATAAATAAAGTTTTTTATAAACAAATTCATTTTTATTTTTGTGTCCACTGTGGTGTTTACTTACAGGCGACGACGGACAGACAGTATGATACCATGAAACGTAGAAATGAGTCAAAAACAGAGGTCAACATTTTTTTACGATTACTTAACTTACCCTATACATCGTAGGTAAATAAAACACAATTGAATTTGACGTGGAGGGCCGATACGCCGATATAATACATAGTATCTTTAGTTGTAGCAATCCAGCAGGTTCGTTTACTCCTTATCTTTAGGGTTAACAAATCCGTACAAAGCCTTCTACGTTAGTATATTCGTCTCTACTCGAAATCAAAAATAGTTTGAATTTGTGTCACCTATAACATAAAATTTAATCAAGAAATACAATCTTATGAAATTTAAAAATCGGCCACCATTTTACACTTAGTATCCAAAGAGTTTTGGTATTTTAACGATTTAATAACACGAAGCCTAACTTCCGAATGTGAGCAAAAAACTTGGGACACCACACCAAGGTATGTCTGTAGCAACTTTTTATTGGACTTATGAAATTAACTTTGATTCCCTATAAGCGAATCTTTTGCCGAGAGCGAATGGGACACTCTATATATATATATATATATATATATATATATATATATATATATATATGCCAAAATTTACTGCACTGGGTAGGATCAATGAACATTTCTTAGTGTCGGCGTAATTAAACATTCCCTAAGCTACAATACGCAATGACACACGATCTTCGTGTGGTTTTGAATTATCCAATAAACAAGCGGAATTAACTCAAGGAATCGATTAAAATGAAGTTTAGATCTTCGTTGTATTCTGAGAAAGTCAGTGAGCAGTTCATTTATTCTAAGAAGAAAAAACGAAATTTTAAATTGTTTGACCGTTTTAAGTTAATTGTTTGCTTGAAATGACCAACAATTTAGAAAATTCAGTTACTAAATGAGAGAAACATGTTCTTGTATTGTTGTTCTACAAGATGGTTCAAAATAACTTTGTCATTTTAATTAAACATTCAACAGATAACCTCTGGGATATTCAGCTGTCAATATACTAATACAGTACTGACAATATGTGGAAGGTGGTAACATTTTTGAGAAATTAATAATTATGTATGCATAATAACAATCTTGACAGTACACTTTATAAATATCAAGTGATTAATTGATACACTTTATTCCATAAACAGCTGTTATGCAAATTTTATAATGCAAAGCAGTTTCGAAAGATTATATTGACATTTTTGAACGGGCGATTTTACCCACTTCCTGAACTTTTCTGACAAGTCTACACCAGTTTGTAATTAGTATTACTGGATGTATTACATCTTGTACATAAGATATTATAGGCAAAACCAGTGCTTAATAACACAATTTGTTCTTAATTCACAAGGTGTAATAAATTTAGTAATAATAAAGAACTGGCGTAAGGTAGTGAATGTTCTAGACAATTATCAGAAAATTATGATTTTTGTTTTCCATCGACAATTCTGTTATTCCTCAACCTACAGATCAAACAAAAATAAAACAGAATTGTTTTTACACTTTCTACTTTAGCTCTAGTTTAAATTTCACCTGAATTTGATTTAAAAAAGAGAAGAAAATAAATTGTCTCTAAAAATAGCTTGGATTTGCAAATTTTTGAAACATTTAATTGTCCGTTGCTCCTAAACGGTTAGAAATGTATAAAACACACCCAATAATAAAAAAAATCTTAAAATAACTAGTTTTATTTAAAATCGTCATAAAAATATATATTCCCAGAAGAAAATTTAGAGCTGACCCCCATATTGGAAAAAATACCGGGTGATATGAAAAAAATTTTAAAGTTTTTTGTATCTATCGTATAAAACAGTAAACAACAATAAAAACAATAAATATCATGTAAATGGGCGTACCTTCCGAATTGTCTTAAGAAACATTTCCTTCATTAAGAAATGAAACTGCACCTGCTTCAAGACAATTATTTAAAAAAGCCCCTAACGTAAAAAGTAATTTAAATCCTGCGAATAAAAGAACCTTCTGAACATAGTTGAATACACGGTTAGTCGCATTGCAGGGAAATCTAATTCATTTCCTGCAATAACCAAGAAACAATGCCCGATGTTCATTTATTGGTCATTACCCGTGCCTAGCAACAGGAAGTATTGTTGACATCGTACAGTACTCTCTCATGCAAACAATACTGTATTGTTTCTTCTTAAGTATTCTATTAAATTTCTTTTATTTGCACGCTTAATTCACGAGAACAACGGAAGATTAATTTTTATAAAAGCGTCGTTTGTGTTATTTTTGTCAGAATCTTAATAGTTAAAAAAAACAACTTCTGAAGCTTCGCGTCTGATAGAATAAACATGGAACGTAGCGATTATGTAGGTTAGGTTAGGTTAGGTTAGGTTGGAGCAAACCGGTTTTATATACCCAACCTGAAAACTCCAATTGAAATGATTCGGCCATGATTTTATACATTTCAGTCATCCATTACCATTTAATTGCATAATTGTTGTTGTTGATATATTCAATAATCAGACCAAACATTTTTGAGTCTAATTTCTAAAATTTTAATTAAAAAAAATCAAATATTGCAGAAAATTTAATTTG
Organism: Aphrophora alni; assembly: GCA_963513935.1. NCBI lineage: Eukaryota > Metazoa > Arthropoda > Insecta > Hemiptera > Aphrophoridae > Aphrophora > Aphrophora alni. The sequence continues at coordinate 95,552,989 of OY740769.1, read as the reverse complement.
GTATTATTAATTTGCAAAATCCCAATCGTTTCGTTGAGTTGTCGCAAAACTATTTTAAATAGTGGTCGTTTTGAAACTGAACGAATTTAATATTCATAGTTTATCATGAATAGTTTATTATCAAACCAATTTGAAAAAAAAAAAAGTTTTTTTTTTTAATCCGTCAACATTTAGTGTTTTTTATTAATATTCAATGTATGCGTTGTGTTATTAATGAGGGAATAACTGTCTGAAGATGGAGCATATACTTCGAAACGTATCATAGAGACGTAAATAACAAAATCTCGTCGAGGGATCTAAAAAATATATAAATTACATTTTCATTCAACAAATTTGTTTGTTAATGACCTTGTTCAAAGTAGTGTTTAAAAATTCTATTCGAAAATTATTTTAATAAAATTGAATAAAAATTGTGTCATATACAGAGTGGATCGATGTTTGTGCCAATAATTTGTTGGCGGTGAATTTGCTACTGGTGATGAAATGACATATTCCAGTTTTATACTACAAACGTCCTTGGTTTAAATTTTAATTTTTTTTGCTTAAAATATAAAAACCTACCAGTCATCATTGCCTTCTAAAAAAAAGTAAAATAAAGACCCCCTAGCCCATGATTACCCTAATAGTGTCAGGGTTCGACGAGATTAAAAATAGATAAAGACAGAGCTGATAGAAAAGGTGAGAGAGAGATACTACATGAAAAAAGTGTAGATCCAGCTAGGTCCCTCGGGATTCCCAAGTTTGTACTCACCAAAGTGAGGTTCTGAAGGGTTAAACAACTTGGTTTAAAAAAAAAAAAGTTTTCAAATTCTTGGCTTTCTGTGAATATTTTGTGAAGTTTGACATTGTTTACAGAATGCACATTATATTACCAATAAGACATTATGTTAATTGTGATTAAATACTGTAAATTTTCGCTCAAAATTGCAATTAGTCGTAATTCCGCGAGATTTGAATAGTTTTGCCTAAAATTAAACACTCTGTCACGTTTTACTCAAGAAGTAACAAACGTTAAAGAAAACTAACCAGTCTAGAAGCTTTCAAACGATGTACAACAACAGTTTGTGTTTGATTTTAAGGGGAAATAAATACATAAACATTGTACATATTAATTTTCTCTAGAAATTTTTGTAATTATTTGTAAACCATAATTAAACTGGATAACTAAACATTTAGATTATTTTTAAACAAAATTTACTGTTATAAACTATATTGGGAATCTACAGTAGTTATAATTTTGTACTAAAAATTGGTCATTATTAATAGATAAAAAGTTTTTTAAACTTTCCGCAGATAGTATTGAACTTTCCGTCAGTCAAGGACTTAGCAGTTCCCTCGCTTTATTCTTACGTGTCACCTTCCTGAATACATCTAAACTCAAGGTTGTACCCAAAGCAGTTGCCCTTCTACACTCACACTTGACAGAATATTAAAACGGAAATGTTGGTGGGAAACAACAATACAAATCACCGAAATTTTTCGCGGTTTATCTGCGTGTCCCCATCAAGGACAGTTAACGGAAGACGGTTGATGTACGGAAGACACGTAAAGTGACGTGAGTGGTGGTGTAGGTCAGGAATCTGCTGCGTGTAGGGATCAGCTGGTTCGACATGCAACATTAAGAACTGCTTGGCAGGATGGACCAAACATCCTCATCGAACCGGCATTCATTTGACATGATTAGACACGAATATCTTTTGTATATTAGCTCGTTTGACGATATGCAGCTTCTCTGTTGCACGAAAGGATCATGTAGAGGATTCTGTAGGTCCTAGATAAATTAGAACGTCTATAAAACGAGGGCCATTTTGACATTTTGGAAGTAGTTTATCAGTCTCATAATCAATCAATATAAAACCTTTTTTTATATTAAAAATATATTCGGACATTTGTCATTAATCGTATACATAAAAATTAATACACAACGTTTCGAAAATGTTAATCAACCTCTTGTTGTCAAATGAAAAAGAAACCAAGAAAAGCTATAACATAACTTAATAATCAATAAAAATCATATACGTAATGGGAAATTAATTTATTAATAAAAATCCACTAATTTTAACAACTAAAAATAATATCATAAGAAAGAAACAGACATAAAAAGTATCCTATGTTAAGTATTTTATACCTCATGTTTTAGTTTAACTTATTTCCGTTAGGAGCAATGCAGTTATCGCGTTGGGACACTTTTTATCGTAGTAAAAAAAAATCTCAGGCCATAGAGTGAATATAATATTCGCAGTAAAACAACTACATTGTATTTTACTGATTTTTGTGATTTGCAGCTCAGTTTAAGAAACATTATTCCATCAAGTATATATTATTAAAGTTGATCTAGAAAGCTGTGAAGCTAACCTGTTCGGCCTACCTTTATAAAACCCGCAATAGATCTAGTTTTATGGTTCATCCAGTAAGAATAATTATTTAGTTTTAGAAATACATCTCTGTGGTTGCTAATGACTTCTTTATTGACCTGTAAAACGAATCCCTAACAGAGGTGTAAAAAGAACGGCTTTTTTTACTTCTTGTGAGAGTATTTTTTCTTCCCTTTTTAATTGACTGAATAAAACTTGCACCTTTCCATCAACCGCTGTCTGTGTTGTTTTGAAATTTAAAAATGAACTTGTGGTTATTAAGAAATTATTAAAATGAAATGTTAACGTCTCCAACTATTTTTGTTATAAAATTATATATCGTACAACGTTTAATGTGTTTTAACAATTATTTATTTAACGTTATTAATTTAGAATTATTCAATTGCCCACTTAATCGCAGGTTTCAGAAGTCCAACAGTTTGTAACTCTTGCCTTGATTATTTGTACAACACCTTAGGCTGCACAACATACGTAAATTAAAACTATAAAAACTTAATCTAAACAATTAGAGTATGATTAAAACTAATTAAAGCTGTATGTGATGGAAGTGGACAAGTGATGGGTGAATATGATACAAAGTTAATTGTGTTAGTGTTAAAAAATGGTATTTATATTGCTTATGTTCATAATAGTTTTTCGTAAACAGTATTGAGTTTTTTAGGTTAATGAAATTTGAAAGAGATGTAATATTCGTTGGTTAAGTTCGGCTTGATGAATGCAAGGTGAATTTATAATGTTGAATCAATTCCAAGGGTAAACAATGTTATATACTCCGCTCACCAATGTTTCTAAGCTCGAATATTATATTTTAGGTACTTCAGTGCTGTTTTCACTGAAATAATTATTTTAAACGCCTAAACTTTTTGGATCTATAACAATGATATCTTTGGATGTTTTGAATGGAATAACACAACACCCTTTTTTTCTTCTTCACCAGAGGGACTTCCTTTTCCTCACAAGTGATAGTTCTTCTCTCTTTTTAACACGTGACATATAATGTGAATTCTATCTCAGTTCATGTTGCATAAATTATATTGCACGGAGATACAATGTGGTTTGGATTTTGATGAAATGGGTTATGGTTTTGGTTGGCAATAATGAATATGTTTAATTGGGTGATATTCATATTATGCATATATGGTCATATAAGTTTGAAATTTCAATATTGTTATGTTATTATTATTGTTTTTTGTGAGTTTACATTGTTATTTCAAATTACAGTTGTCCAATTGAATTCCGAGTTGTTTCTACTCTCATTGCAAACGAGAGGAACCGAGTTCAATTAAAGACATCGAGAAATTATAAATAAACTTTTTCCACAATAAATCCTTTTTTAGTCCAAATTCTGAAACCTCTAAAAAATTGCAATAAAAGATTATGCATAACCTTAAAATGTTCAACATTACTTGTTTTAAACACGATTTCCTTATTAATAATTCATTCTTGCATTAAAATAAGGAACTATGTAAATTATATTAATCAATTAAGCCTACAATGTTTTACTAATTATTCAATACACCCCTTTTTGACTAACATGAAAGTTTAAATTTGGAGTTTAATTTATTAGAAATTAATTTATAAACCGAGACCCTCTGCAACCGTATGTGAGAAAACACATATGTTTTACATGTGTAAATATTATTAATTATTATGTAAATATAACGGGTGCTGGAAATAATTCTCGAAGCTTTGCATGTCCTCAGAAAGGTTATTAAAACTAGTCATTTCGGTATATGTATTATCGCAAACATATTTACATATTTCGTCACTAAATCATTCTACAGTTCAGCAATTTATTACCAAATTTTTTAAATATATTCTTGTTATTATAATGTCGTTTAATTTCCCAAGAATCGTGTTTAAAATAAAAAACAGAATAAAATCCTTTAGTTTTAAAGAGAACAAAGACTAGCAAGTTTGGAAGTGTGAAGAAAAGTGAAACCTCCTCAGATATGATCGACATAACTTTTAATTGCATCCAGAACTGAGCTGATGTTTCTTGAATTAATTAAACCCATTGTTCTAGTTGAGACAGTTTATAATTTGTTGCAACAATAGTTGCTTTGTTTCTAAACAATTTGTGGTGGTTATGAAACGCTCTTGCGTACAATTTGAGGGTTTGAAAAAAACTAGGAATTATTGTTTTTTAGAAAATTTCTAAAGAGTGAAATATTTTCTAAGTTTTAGTTCGTTATAACGCCCGTTGTTGAAACTATAAAATGTGTATCAGTTTTAACCACAGAAGTAATTTTAACGACTTTTTGTCGGTAAAGTTTTAAAAAGCAACGATTTTAATCAGATTTTTATGTTTAGGGTTTACTTTACGAATCAATCGTTAAAAAAAATCATTTTTTAATTTTTTTTAAGATTCTAATTTCAAACGTTAAAATTTTTTTTTCGTTCCTCTAAGTTAAACAACAACTTCAAATTTACAGCCAAACTGTTTTACGATAACAAAGTAAATGAGTATTTTATAAAATATGGAATTGTTAATATTGCTGCAAACCGGTAACTAACAATTTAAAAAAAAAATTTCGAGTTAGGAGAACAAAAAACTGATTAATTTAAGAAAATCTTAACGTTTTAAATATTTAACGTTTTACGTTTTTTAAATATAAAATAAAGCATTCTTTTATTAAAATCTTTCTATCGGTCTTTGCTCAATTTAAATTACATTAATTATTAAGTATCGATCTCGAACTCAAAATCGATTTTTGAAATATTACTGCAAACAAGAAAAAAAAATTATTAAAATACTTTTTTGGAGTCAGGGGAATTAAACTAGAGCGATTATTAAGTATCGATTATGAACAAAATCGATCAAACGACTTTTGAAATATTAGTGCAAACTGGAAAACAAACATTTTATAAAAATACTGTTTTGCAGTCAGTGGTACTAAAACAATGACAAATTTAAGAAAAGCTCCCTTAATCGTTTTTAAAATATAAATTAAAACTTTTTTTATGAAAATCTTTCTATCCGTCAAAAAGTCTTTCATTTTAAACCTTCACATTAGTTACAGTGGACATTCAGTTTACTCTCATTAGAGTTTAAAAAATCTTAAGTATCGATTTCGAACAAAATTGGTCTTACTATTTTTGAAATATACAAAATGGAAACAAACATTTTATACAAATACTGTTTTGAAGTCATAGAAAGAAAAAACTTATTAATTTAAGAAAATACCATTAAACATCGGCATTCACCATACCAAATCACCTCTCTAAATTTAGATTTAAAAATTAATACTTAGATACTGTTAAATACTGTAAATTATGGCATAATTTTAATACATTAATCGTATTACTCTAATTACTTTATTGCAGTAAATTGACAATTTGTTGTGTACATACAATCGTTCAAACATAGCCTAGTTAAAGGACAGTTCAAATTGCTACCTAGAGTAGTTATAGTTATGTATCATGTACATAGTAATTATATAATTAGAAAATAAAAAATGACGTACTTAATTGACACTTAAATAAAATTGATATAGAGCTAATGTCTTTTTAATATAAGTTTAAACTATAAATGCAAATCAGGCTCGGTATAGTTTAAATGTAAATATTAATAGGTGCGGTAAAATATACCTTTTGTTCCTGCTTCCAGAAGGTTGCTTTGACCATTTGAGGTTTAAATTGAACCTTGTTTGGGAGGGGGTTCAGGGATACTGGGGGGGGGGGTTATGACACGTCTCTTCAAGCCCCTCGTACTCAAATGTTAGCCTTACTGTCTTTATACCATTACTATATAGAGAATAGAGCTGAAACTTTTAAAATGTATCAGAACTTAAATTGGCAAAGAACCATCCAAAGAGGAAATAGCCTTGGTGAAATTGGCCAGAAGTCAAACACAGCAGTAAACAAGGTGATTGATACAGTTGTGACAGCTGTTTTGTTTGATTAGTACAGTAGTTACAAAAAACATTTTTAAAATAACCAATGATTTTTTGAGTCCTACATATCACTCGCTATTTATTCAATATAGCGGCCAGTTAAAACTTTTAAGTTTTTTTAGCTACAGTTTAAACTATACAGACACCGACAAGGGAAATCAATGAAAATACAATCCATCTTTCAATAGAATTGTTTGTCCACATCTTACAAAACTTATACGCTACGCATTTCTCATTGTGTTGTTAAATTAAGTTGTATTCACCATACCAAAATCTATAATATATGATTTTGCAGTACAATTTAATTTCAATTGCAATTTATATATTATGTAGGTCGCGCCGTGTTCCATTTAGATGGGGGGGCACGATATCTGACACTTTAAATTTGGTGTAACAACAACATATAATTTTTTTGTCAAATAAACATACACCATTTTCGTAATCAGAATAGCTTTTAGTTTTATTTTATACCCCACACATATTACTTCCTCCCCTTAACCAAATATTTAACTCCTTAGTTTTTGTCCCCTAAGTCATGTATAGTTACCGCTATATTTTTCCTAAATGTGAAATAGTGCAAATAATATAAATTAAAATTTTTTAATATATACGAATTTTTGTCTTGTCTGGTTGCGACTTCAGACAGACCGACGGACAGGACCTACGGATCCTAAATAGGAGAAGAAGAAAAGAGTATATAATAAAGACCCCTAGATATCAAATACTTTATTAGGATCAGGGTTTGAAGAGAACAAGAGATGATCAAGGGCGACCTGATAGGAAAGATGAAAGAGAGGGACCTAACTTAAGATTACATGAAGAAAATTGTAGATTTAGCTACTTTCTCTCAGGTTTGCCACATCTGTACTCACATTAAGTGAGCCCCTGAGGTTATCAAATTTGATATTTAGGCATATTTTCACCATGTCTGAAGACGTTTTATTGTTATTTTTAGATAATTGCAAATATAGAATCGTAAAACCAATTCTTAAAATTACGATGCCATTAAAATAATTTGTACGATGTAAGCATGAACATTTTTTGACTAATGAGAATAAATTTATCTACTACTTCATAATATATTTCTAAATAACAATGTGTTAAAAAAATATTATAATATGTAAGTTTTTTTATTTTTATTATAAAATAAGAATCATTGAATTACAATATTTCGAGTCCAATATTAATTAGAGCCTTACGGTGTAAACCGTATCAAGCTGACCTTATCGCGTCCATCAATAACATCCGTTAAAAGTAATAACAAACCGGGATTGTTGTTCATATTTTAAAACTTTGTGCAAATTATATTCAGTGCAAAAGGATGAACAGATAATATCAATTCTTATTTAAGTAGTTTATTTTTACGCTCTACAGCTGATTATGGACATGTGTGGGCAAAACCGTACGAAATTATAGCATACGCGATTTTATTTAACGTTCCGTTTGACGTTTCATGTCTAAGTGTGATACATTTAGCTTCTCAAATTTGCGAAGTGCGTGTTCATCTTAAAAGAGGATGTGCGTGAAAGTATAATGCGCGGGTTTGTTTTTCCGCTACTCCGAGATAAAAATCACTGTGAATTATTTTTTGATAAGTATAACTTAGGTGAGCATAATTTAAAATAAATTACGTTATTTATTATGTACAAAATAACTTAAATAAAATTAAAATGTTCTTATTTTGATTAAAATACAGATTACTATATAATGCTTCATTATCAAAATCTTAAGATTTTAAAAGATATTTTTGTTCATTTAAATATAAAGAGATTTTTTTCTTACTATGACAGCAGAACGATGCGCTGCTCCATTTTTAGAGTGTCTAGAAAATCGCTTGTAAGCCCTTACTTCTACCTAACCTAACCTAACTTTATTTTTTATTTTAGTCACATTTATGCAAGATTTTAAAACAGATTTCAATTTATAATTCATAAAAATTAAAAAATCTTTACGATAATTGACTGTTTTCAACTACTTCAGCTATAGTTCTTCCTGGTCATTTATCAATATATTTAAGCAATACTGACAATTAATATTTGTATTTTCTATAAGTGATAGTTTGCATTTTAATTAATACATACATGTTGATTAAATCAGTTCGTTTTTTAATTTTAAGAAAATGATTACTTTGGTCCTGTCATTGCTCATTTCTATTTTTTAAGAATATGTTCTCTCGTTCGTTGATATATAACGAAACCCAGTTTCATTTGAATGAATTGAGAAACAAAAAAGTAAAATTCCCTGTCGATATTTGGTATTTTTTTTAATGTATAATAAATTATTATAATATAAAGTTAATTCGTTTTTATATAAAGTTAAGTCTTTTAAAAGTAAGTTAAAAGTTTAAATGGTTGTGGTTTCGTTATTTGTTGTCCAATCTCCGAGAAAAAACTCTTTATTGTATGCTGATATAATTATTGGGATTTATTAAAAACATCAGCTGTTATTTCCATTGCTATTTATTTGTTGCCATAGCAACGAGTTTTCTCATTGTTGACTAATTTCAACACAGGAAACTTTTATAGTAGGTGGTAAACTTGTGGTAGTTTAAAATTGATTGATTGATTTTTTATTCCATCATGAGTTTACCTTTACAAACCCGCGTCGCATTGATTCAGTGTTATTATGAATGTGAACGCAGTTTATCAGCCGGGTTAAGAAAGTTTCTTACTGGCAACGGTTTGAGGGATTGTACAGAGCAGTGTAGTCACACATAAAAAGCTTGATAATAATTTAGTACCACCGGGTCCGTTGGAGACATCAAAAGGCCAGGAAGACGTAACGGATGAAATTGCTGTTTCTGAAGTTTTAAATGAATAAATAAAGTTTTGTCAAAAAAACACTGAATATGTTAAGAAAAATGTGTGAATTTTTTACCAGAAAGAGAATAGCGACCACTTCGAATATCTATCTTAATAACCCCAACAAGTTAGAATTTGGCTTAATTAAAATAAATCCTGTTAAATTCTAAAGGAGTTTATGTCTTTATTTGTTCTACGTTAAAAAACAAATAAACTATAATCAATTAAAGTGTTAAGCTACTGTTATGTTATATATTTACATTTAAAAATTGCTTAACATTGTTGTACTCATTTTATTTCGCTTAAATCATCTGGGGGGGGGGTGGGTGTAACCAAAAATAAAGTGATCATCATCTAGAAGCTAATAATCATATTATTATGGTAGACACATTATATCGAGACTAGATGAATGTATGGGTTAACTTTTGACTAAATAATATAGCAATAATAATATAAAATGATTTTTAAACGTATTGGCATTCAGCTCACCTATTCCAAGAACTTGTGGACATACATCTAATGACATATAAAGCTGTAGATATTTTGAAACGGAGGAGAACCGACTTCCATTCAAATTTATTAGAACTAAATGTAAGCAGAAATTCTATCACATTATCTTAAATTTAATTCCCTAAAACCTTTCTCCAACGGTTGCATATTTCTTCACTATAGGGCCGATTTTAATGATTGAAGTGTGTAATTAAACAGTGTTACCTACAGATATGCCAAAAAATATTTATTATCCTTGGAAACACTTATTTTGTAATAAATTTATCATTTAAATAACACCCCTGTTATTCGTCAATAACATGTTTAATACAGCTTTTTTCACATATGTGTGTTTTTGGAGACTTTATAACAGTTGTTTAAAATTATTTTTGTAACTTATATGGTACTTATTTTATGTGGGGATTCACGGTGTGCTGTGATTGATTTCGCTGTAAGCACATTTCTTAAAAGTAAACAGTTTATATGGGTAATTGTGTGACAATTGGGTCTGATTTTTATTTTATCTGGCTAAAGTTAACGACTTAACTAACTGTACATACCGTATAGCGTTTACTTTGTCATTAATTTGTTAAATCTCGCTAAAGTTAACCGTTTCTATGGCTTATTGTTAATGTATGAAAACTGCGTTATAGCTTAAATCAACATGTTCAACGTTTTTACGCCAAATTACTCGTACATTGAATTGCTGTCAGTTGAATTGGTTTAGTGTTTAAACTGGAGTATTTTACCAAATTTTAATCCGAATTTCTTCAGTTTCATTTGAATTATTTGACTTTTAAAGACCGTTTTCATTATTACTTTTAGTTGGTAAATTCGCAATAGCATTTTTTTTTGTTAAGATAATAATGAAATATTACACTCAATTTCTAATATCGGTCATTCTAACTGAAACTCCGACAGTATGACAGTTGATAATGTCAATTGATCCTACACATTGGAATAATTTGGCAACCTGTAATAAAGCGTCTCAAGATATTACCAAAATTCCCCCACATACTAAATTTGATTAAAATCGGTCCACGCGTTTGGGCTGTAGAGCAATCCACACACGACAGGAAGACAACTTTTTTTGAACTCAGGAGACATCAAAACATATTCTGTATATCACCAAAAAACCAAATACGGATTTTTGGACCCATCACATAACTTGTCTTATAAGTGACATGTTACCTCATCAGCTCATATCAAATCTGTCTGTGAGAAATATTTTACAAAATGTTTTCACGGTGTATTCTACATCTTTATTACCAAGCTATAAAAATCAATTCGCTTTAGTTTTCAAAAATAAAGGTCTACAATCAGGATGATTAAAAACCAAAATAACACATCTCAACATGTAAATAAAATTCTTTAGGAAAGCGGCTTTGGATAATTTGGCAAGTAAGTGAGCGATCAGCAAACAAGCTCTAATTAATCCTTCCCGACAAGGCCGGTCAAGGCTCTTATTTGGCTCCGCAAAGGTTATTACTATCCTTGGCTCCAAGTTACATTGGTTATTAGACTGTTTCTTAATGCTATCATAATCGTGCTAACTCTATACAACTTTACGCTTATATTTTAGTTTTTGTCGTATTTCGTCTGTTCTGTCTTTTGTAGCTTGGAACAGTTTTGATATATTCCACTGCGTCTTGAAACTAGTGGTGGGAAATATCGCGTAATCTCCCCCCCCCAATTTTAATAAAGTATCGTGACGCATTGTATTGAATGTCATATAAGTCATAGTTTTTATTAAAATGCATTTTGATAATCTAATATCGTATTTAACAGAATTTAATTTATATAATAGTTTAATTATATTAATACAAATAGATCCTTACCTAACCTAACCTAACTTGTTTTTGACGAAAAATACAGGTTAGGTTAAATTATATTATATTTGTTTCATATGAATGAAACATTCCTTCTCATCATGATATTACTACAGTATTTAATGGGAAAGTAAAATTATTACTAAAAAGTTGTTTTACGCATGCGCAATATCATTCTGGAAAGTTACAACTTTTATTTCATTCAAAACATTGCGAAAGAGAGAGAAAACTCATCCCTCGAATACTCTAATAGCGTCAAAGTCGGAAGAAAACAATAGAGACCTGACAGGAAAGGGATTTAATCCAAGACTATATGAAAAATCGTGTACATCCAGCTGGGTCCCTTCCTATACCACTATAAGTGAGCCCCGGGGGGGGGGCAATCACACAATACTACTATGACTGGGATATCAAAATAACACTGTAATATTGACTACTGATGATTTTTAGAATTTCATATCGCTGGAAATGCTGTCATATATAGGGTGTCTCATAATTAAGGTGCAAAACTTTAGGAAATGTTATTTTGGATCAGGATGAAGAAAATATTAAGAATAATTTTTCCCCCGAAAACGATTAGTTTTCTAGATATCCGTCATTTTGATTTTTTGACAAAAAAAAAACTTTAGAAATAGAAAAGAAATTGAGTTCAGAGCATTTTCTATGTTACGTTTTTATACATATACCAAAAATAAAGACTTTATTTTGTATATTTTCAAAATGGCGGCCGTTTAAAATATTTAATATCGATTATCTCGAAAATCATTAACTTTTAACTAATTCTCAAGAGACAAAAAAGTTTCCTTTCTAATGATAAACAAAACAATTTTTGAATTATTTTTTGTAGGTCAAAGTATAACCGAGTTATTGACAAAAAACCAAAACTAATTTCTTAGCAGTTGTCTACAACATCCAAAATTGACCTAAAGCATAAAACATAATATTTTTAAATAATAATACTTTAAAATCCATTCCTCTGAATTGCATAAAAAATTACAATGTGACAACCATTTCAAAACGGCGCCTATTTAAAATAAAACAAACGTAAATTGTATTTAAAAACAAATTGCAAACGTACAATAAAGATTGAAGTGTTATTAATTTGTAAATGTCTATATATTAAAAAGTCTTCACTCGCTTCGCTCTTGTTAGTATCTCAACTCTAACGAGCTTCGAAGCTATAGATATGTGAAGGAGTCTCCACCTGCTACTGACTTAGCCCTGCTGCTTCTCTTAAGTGTACAAATATCACATTTTTTGAGAGGTCAGGTTACTAAATTACATTTTGACAATAAAGTTGGTATTTATCGTTGTAGAGAGGTCGGGTTTGTACCATTACAAGCAGAATTGAAATATGTATATTTCTATCTTTATCATCTCCTAAGTTGAACAACGCAGGTGATACAAACAAGTGTTTCAAATGGACACTATGTTTTTGAATTTTAGTAAGCCATGAAACGTAAAGATCATTCAAAAAACTGAGTTCAAAATTCTTTAACAATTACCTAACTTACCCTGTACTTCAATTGGTTAAGATTAAGAATGGAAACAAATGTATGAAATTTGGACCCCATCCAGAAATTCATGGATTGAACAAATGGCATTATGATGGACAGTCAGTCAGCGCGGTACAGTGTGATAACTTTCTTCGTTGCTTCAATATAACAAGACATAAAACTTTGTGGTTGTAGGTTTATACCTTTAGGCTCAACACAATGACTATGACTGGTGAAATAGTAAAGGGAGCCGAGTGTATATGAATTATAGCAAGCAGAGTGGTTTACCTTGATAGACTAGACAGACCATGCCAAGCAGTTCCCACAGTTGAAGGGTTGTACGGAAACTCATTAAATTAATCAGGTGTAAATTCCTACTTTTCCTTTTGTGTTTTACTTTATGGATGCTTTCAGTCATTAACAAGTTTTTGAAAGTTATAAAATATAATTATCGACAGGTTGGGTTTTCTGAAATAGATTTATATCGTGTAATTAATTTATTAGCGAACGTATAATGTGGAAATTCTAACTTTGTGATCTCACTCTATCAAATGTTCACTGATCTTATTTAGTTTTTGTCACAAACTGAGTTATTCTGTAAACACTATGTGTCAGTAACAGATTAAATTCAATGTTTAGTTAACCTAACCTAGTATAATCTAACCTAACCTAATTTAATGATCTACCTGTATGAAATGATCACCGATCTAGATATTTAATTTTTGTCAAGAACCGAGTTATTCTATACAATTTTTGACATTCCTTGAAGATTTTGCTAGTGGTATATTGTTAATAGTCTAACAGTTTATTTTTTGTTAAAATCCTTCGATACAAAGACATCAAATTATTACGTTACGTAATTAAAGTATTTATAAATATTTTTGCACTGTCTATTCCAATGTTCATAAACCTTATAAGGCTTTATAACATTTGTTAATCGCTATTCCGAATATTGATATATTAAATAATAAATGTAAGACTTACCGTCTACAATATTCTGATTTTGTCGTTTATACGACGGACGTTTCGGTTATTCCGCCATTTTCAAGTTAATAATATGTGTCTGTAAAAGATTAAATTCTATATTTAGTTAACGTAACCTAACTTTGTGATTTTCCTACATGAAATGTTCACCGATCTTGATTTTTAATTTTTTTGTCAAAAACTGAGTTATTTCATAAATAATATGTGTCAGTAGAAAATTTAATTCAGTATGTATTAAATTTGTTTCAACCAATCAATTTAAAAATAGCTTTAATTTAAAACAAAATTTAACTTTCAAGAATAGAGGAAGTGTCATTATGTGTTTAAAAATCTGGTTTTTCTATCGCCTTTTCTACAATTTAGCAAAAATATTTATGGATAAGTACTGTATATACAGACTTTATAATATTCTATTTTTTTTTATTTCGAACGACTTATAAACTTTTTTCATCAAACAAATGTTTTATCTATAAAAACAATAATTATACAACAAAACTCCCTTGTTAAAATATGCACTAGAATGTGAGTAAATAATCTTCAACAAATTATCAATATTGGACTTTCAGTTCCTGAGATAAATGTACCTTTATGTAAAACAAGACAGGTTGTCAGGAAATCATTTTAAAGTCAAACCAAAGGTAACATAACATTATTACTAACTTTTAGAACATTCTAACTCCATAAATATGGTGTCTGGATCTTCCTGTTTCTTCATATATATGTTTTATCTTCCTTTTTGCTAAATTTTACTTGCAGTTATAATCACAATACAATTGTAAATAGTCACATGGTTAATAACATACTTTGTTCTAAGAGATTTATTCTCTAGAATTTGTATTGAACCTATTATCCTCGTTCATTATATTTTCATATTTTCTACACTCCATAAAATATAATACTTATATTGATATACCATGAACATAATTATAATTTTTTTTTGTCACCAGAAGGTAGTTTTAAATTGGTTTTAGGCCTATGTTGATTGTTTCAAGGAAATCTGTTTTTGATTTCCTGATTTCAATCATTTGCTGCAACAATATTACACAAACTTTCTCATTTACTTCAAAACCTAATAACAACCAATCGTGTTTCGACTCGAAACACTAACTTCATCTTCTAGTCCCTACGTAATGTATTCATGAGTTATTTATAGAAAACAATAGATCTTAAACATCTTTAAGAGCCAGATAGAGAACTCCAGAACTGGGAACGAGGACTTCGGAGTCGGACGGGTACAAACTAGACGTTCATTTTTTGGTTAAGTGTTTTGCGACTAATTTTCCTTGCATTGTGTTTAGTTTTAAATAGGTTGTATATAGATTACCATGAACTAATCTTCCATATTAGATGATTATCACATTTAACGCCGGTCTTCTTAATGTCGTAACAGTTTGATTCATCAATAATAAAGTGAGTTAATTGAATGCCCTATCAACCCTAGCTGTACAATTCTGGCAATTTAAAAGTAAACCTAACCCCTTGGATCCAAGTTCGATACCCCTTCGATAGGGTTACCATCGTTACGATAGTTGTCAATAAAAAACTGAAAATAAATCACGGACGTTATCTTTGAAAAGATATTGGAATAATGTCTAAACTGTCTGCACTAGTGCCATAAGTCACGTGGTACACAAGAACCGGCAATTTTGAATCCTTTTTGATGAAACACATTTTTGTTGATACTTGTTTTAGCCTAAATAAAAAATTAGATTTTTTTTTTCTCATGGCTATCTTCAAATTTTTAGTTATATACAGAGTGAAAGAAAATGTACAACCCCTTAATAATTTCTGAACGAGTATAAATAAAACTTTTAACCATCGTCAATGCTCATAGGGTAAGTCCTTTTACTTTTGATGGGGCAAACACGTTTTTCCTCCCTTTTTTCAGATAGCAACACCAATTGTGTAACATATAATTTTGAAGGACACAAAACAAAACCCTTTTAGTGACTTGAAAAAGTTTCTATATCTCTAACCTGAATTATGGAACTAGAAGTCAAATTATGAGAGTATAATTGACATGAATATAAGTTTAAAAAAACAAAATACCGATTAAATTTTTAACAGTTAACTAAATGAACACACTTTTATTTATTTTCCATTTTTTAGCAAACTGGCTCCAATGACTACTTTGATTGAAATAATGAACTAACCCAACAAAATACAAGTAAGACCAAAACGAAAACTAATTCATTAAAAAAAAAGTTGTATAAACTTATTATATAAGTAACCGTTTAACCTGACAATTCTCTTTAAAATGATATGTCACGTGATGGAGAAAACAAATTCCCAATTGGCTCCCCCTTTCAAAATTGGAGTCGGTTTGCTCAAATAGGGAAAATACATGAAAGTGTGTTCATTTAGTAAAATATGTCCGCTGTTAAAGCAATTAATCGGTATTTAGTTTTTTTCCATTACTAATCATGACGAATATAAAGCTAAAATTTAACTTCTAACCCCCCTTAATTACGGTTAAACATCAAAAGTGAAAGGACTTACCCTATGAGTTTTGCGAAAGTTAGAAGTTTTCAACTCTATAAGGCATTATTCATGATTAAATTTTACTTTTGACAACTGTCATATTTTCAAGTTAGTATTTTATTTTGTAGTATTGTGATTTAATATTTTTTTTTACTTAAGGATCGTGACATTCTCTCTCTCTCTCCCGTTCTGTCTCCTCCTTGTCTCTCTATCTCCCTTTCTCTTTCTCTCCCTCTCCCTCTAAATCCCTCTCTCCATTATCTACCCCTCTCTCCATCTCAGTCTCTTTCTTCCTCCTTCTCTCTATGTCTCTAAATCCCTCTCTTACTCGTTTATCCCTTTCCCTCCCTCCCTCTCTCTGTCTCTAAATCCTTCTCTTCCTCATCTCTCCCTCCCTCTCCATGTCTCTCTCCCTCTCTCTCTGTCTATAAATCCCTCTCTCCATCATCTACTCCTCTCTCCATCATTTCTTTCTCTCTCTCTCTTCCTCCTTTCTTTTCCTATCTCTCTCTCTCTCTCTCTCTCTCTCTCTCTGTCTATCGCATGTACCCTTCTGGGGATATACGTCCTGGAGATACCTTGTGGGATCTCGGTAAATATAAAAGGTAGAAGTCTGATTTTTAAAAAATGTATTGCTTAATAAATAAGTATTACTCCTAATACGTTATCTCTCGAAAATTTTGATTTTGATTTTTTTTTTAATATGTGTTTTGTGGGGATGTAACGGTTACGAGAGACAGAAACTTGTGGGCATGTAAGAGACAAGCTTTTCTGGGGATATGATTATTTTGTTAGAGAGAAGCTTTGCGAGGATGTGAGAGAGTGATTTACGGGGATGTATTATTTGTCCCACGTTTACATTTTATTGCATGTCATTATGTTTATATTTTTGTTGTTATTCGTTAAGTGATTGATTAAATTAAATTATGTTTCATATTTGTTAAATAGATTGTAATTTATAAAGTAAATTGTAGTAAATGAAAATAACAGTATAACTAACAAATTTACAAACTTTTTGATAAGTCAAGTTTTAAATTATTACTTCGGAAACAAAACTAATAATGTATAACAAAAACGCCTGGTTGATACAAGGAAGCTTCAAAGGAATGTTAAATGGAAATAATCCTGAAAAACTCACTAACAATGTTTGTGTGAATTCTTTGTAATTATTGTGTTTCGTTTTACCACCACCATTTTAGAGCATTTTAAAATTATGAATCAAGACACCGCGATACTCGAACATACAATTTTATTTATTTCATTTTATAATTATCGGTATGAACATTTAAATTAGATTTGTTACTTCCCACTCTCATCCAGGAACATTATATTATTCAAACTACAACCAAAAAAAGTTATATTTTCAACGGGACACATGCAAATTAAATAAACATATTCTTCTCAAAATGTAACTGAGGTAAAATACATTTTGTCTATGAATTAATACCTTGTAACTTTTATTATTAGTAGGCTACTGCTCAAGTTTTACACAGAAAAATATAACATAGAAATAAAAATAATTATAAGTTAGAATTAAAACAGAAATTCCTATACAAATACTGTAATTTGAATCAGATCTCGAGACGCGAAAACGGTAGCGTAATATTTTTATGGTTTCCCATTAAAAACATAGTAAACATTTTTTTTAAATGGGTCATAAAAACGTTAAGTCGTTCTTTACTTTTATTTTTGCTGCCATTTTTAATTCTTTGAAGATATGACTAACCAAAAGGTTAAAAAAAATCAAATGTTCAGCATTAAGAAACTTACGATTAACCCTATTCGTCTATTCTGGTAGGTTACAGATGGACCTACAACTTAGTTGCGTAGGTTCAAACCTAGTTACTAAAGTTTTTTTTTACTGCGTGTAACTATCTCTTCTGACTTTATTAGTCTAATTGGAATACAGTAAAGAAGTTAACAAAAATAATAATAATACATTCGTACAAACTGATAATAAAATCAACTCTTTTAAGTATAGGCCTACTTATTAGGAACGTAAAAAATAACTACAACTGGCTTTATAATTCGTTAACAGCTCTAAATACAATTAATTTGTATAAAAAATCAAAGTGCTGTTAACTTTACCACACAATTTCTGTCATGTTTATTACCCCCCATTAACAAACAAAAGGTTGGGACTAAGGGCTTGGTCGGCTACTGGTAGGTCGTAAATGCACAAGGGATGCTAGGTTTGATTTGTCAATACACTTAAGAAATAAGAAAAAACTTAAACATTAGGCGTACTACGACTATTGTTATGTATACATTTTTGACAAAATTTAATTTAATATCGTTACCAAAAACCAACTCGATTGTTACTGCACACAAACAGGCTGCGCCTATATTGTATGATTTTTTTACCAAATTATGTCGTGTTTGGTATCTTTCTTCTAATTTTTTCATTTACTGTACTTTTCAAATATTCGATGGAAATTTCCAAATTACGATCATAAAAAGAATGTTAATTTCCTATAGTGGAGATGCATAAATGAGACACAATATTGAATTAACTGAAGGCGGAAGCGAGGACTGGGGTTTAAACAGGTTCAAGTGGGTGTGTGTTACCTGAATAAATTACAATAGCTTGGACTTAGAACTCAAAAATATGTCTACAGAGAAAGTTATTTATTACACGGCGGGTTGTTTGTAAGTAAAATAATTGTAAACAAGTAGAACTTTATGGTTTAGACAACTTACAGATGGTCCTTTTCATGGGTCCAAAGTCCACTGACACTTTTCTTACTGAGGAAGTGATTTTTACTTTTCTAAAATTATCTGCCATAGTAATATTATATAGTTTACTATAGTAAAATTCAAGTCAGCTTGAGGCGGAAACCCAGTCGACCGCACTAATCGCCTACCCTTGGTGTCTATTGTGCGACTCGGCCGCGTTAAGTAGCCACTGGCTGGGGTCAGTGAATCATAACTAATGACTCCAGTAACGATATGCAACTTTTCCTCCTTCCTTAAATTCCGAAAAACAAATGATAACACGTGTTACATTGCAATTTTCTGATTATTTAGATACCAAATTTCAAAGGAATCGGTCATCTGTGACAAACACAGAGTGATTAGTGAAGTTATAAATGGTTTACTGTATTAATAAAACTTCCGTATATCAGACGAAACATTTTTATTTCAGAAAATATGTACAATTTATAAACACTAAAATAAAATAAATAAATATAATTAAATAATTAACCAAATTAAATCATTTAATTAAAATTAATATTGTTCCCCATGAAGGCAAAGGAATCAAGCTTAGTATAAACAAGTAAAATAAATTGTACGTATGCCTAAACTTAAAAACTAATAATAATACTGTACAGCATTTCCTTACAGAGGAAGAGCCAAATCATCAGCTAAATAACATAATTCTCTTGCTTTACTGTGTTATAACATTAGTCCTCAAATGTTTGGCAAGACAAAGTTACACAAATATTAAACTGTATTATTGAAGAAAAAATAACATTATTTACTAAATTATATTAATTGTTATTAAATTAATTAAAATTACTATTAATGCCCATAAAGGTAAAGGAAATCACACTTAATATAAACAAATAAAACACTCGTACTATGCCTATACTATAAATAAAGTACACGTACGTATAACTAACAATAATACAGTATTTCCTTAGAGAGGAATAGCCAAATCATCAGATGAATCATCACTTACTTCAATCTGGTCACTGTGGGAGTCTTCATCTTCTGTGTCGTCGTCGTTCCCAGCATCCAACACTATGATCCTGTCGTGCAAATCATCGCTGATGGCATCCACCTCCCACATCATGTCCTCAACTTTCTTCACGTGAGTGACGCACTTACTCCAATCCTCCGAAGAAATATTGTTCAATGCATTGTGTAACAGAACTTCTACGGTATTCAGAGAATAATCAGCATTCTTCTTCGCAACTTCATTTTTCACTGTGGCCCACACCAGCTCGATGGGGTTCAGGTCACAATGGTAAGGGGGCAACCGCAGCACTGTGTGACCACACTCCTCAGCCATTTTGTCGATTTTATAAACCTTGGCCTGTAATTTCAAGTGAATAGGGATGAGTTCTAGGAGCTCTGCCTTCACGTTCTTCGGATTGAAATTCACGCCGTTGTCTGTGAGCCATTCTTGGATGTGAATCTTCTTCCAACTCATTTTTGGGATTTTATTGACTGTCTGACTGTGGTATGACGCATTATCCATAACAATGACGCTGTCAGGTGGAAGTAAATGCAGAATTCCTGAGAACCACTCTTCAAATGCTGTGGCGTTCATCTCGTCATGATGGTTTGCGTTATCAATTTTCGCAGTTTTTTTTGCTCGAAATACCCATCGTGCGTCTTTAGTTTCTGTGGGATCGGAATGGCCCACATAGTATATATAGCTGGCCCGATCCGGCTTTGCACTGAGAGACAAATCAAACTTAAATGTATATTAACCAAAAAAATATACCAACAAATATATTTTACTATGTATTTCTTATGGGGATTTTTAGTAACAATTTAATAAAACCATGTACAAATTTGTCATTATTTCACAAAAAGTTTAGGTTACTTGTTAAAATCTACTTCAATGTTGTTAAAAGTAGCGAAGAAATTAGTTTTTTCGTTGTAAAGTAATTAAATTTTATTGTATCTTGATGAAATTTTCACCAAATGTGTACAAATATTAATTAATAGATGTGTTAAAATTTATTTAAATCTGTTTATTCGTTTAAATATATATATATATATATATATATATATATATATATATATATATATATATATATATATATATATATATATACAAATCATCGTCTATTTCGATATATATTTTTTAAACGAATTGAGAGATTTAAACAAAATTTACCACACTTCTTACTAATATATTTATACACATTTTGTGAAAAAATCATCAAGATATAGTAAAATTTTATTGATTTACAACAAAAAAAAACAATTTCTCTTAACTAATTAACAAAATTAAATAAAATTTAATAATTATGACAACAAAATATATACGTACATGTTGTGAAAATTTCATCAAGATACAATAAAATTTAATTACTTTACAACGAAAAAACAAATTTCTTCAAAACAACATTGAAATAAATTTCATAAAATATATAAATAAATTTTCAAATAAATAAAGTAACCTAAACTTTTTGTGAACTTTATTGAAATGCGACGATACGCCTTTTTTAAATCATTTGCATCTCGAAAACCACCCAACGGATTTGAAATATCAAAACATTTTTGAATTCACAATTAAATTTTCTATAAACTATCAAAGCTAGACTTCTATAACTATCATATCTAGACTAATAATAATTAAACAATTTACAACCATTTACCGCTATCGGTCTGGTTGAAAATAGTGTCAAATTATAACTTGTATAGGCCTAGTCTATTTATTTATAGATTTTGTTAAAATTTTCAGGAAATGTTCTATATGACTATATAAAAATCATACAAAAATTTGAAAATGATATATACACAATGTTTTGATTTATGAACGTGTATAGCAAAAATGTAAACGATTTCTAAATACTGCTATTTTTATTGGTTTATTAGGCTACATACGTTTATTAATCGCTGTAGTTATATTCTGATATACCAAATTATATAAAATGTATAGAATTGTGAATTCAATTTTTTTTTAGATAATTAACATCCGTTTAACGGTTCTCGAAATAAACACAATTTAGTAAACCAACGTATTCTGTTTTGATTTTCGTACAGAGAGTATACAAATTGAGTACGCGATAGTACAAAAACGCTTATTTTTTAAAACGGATTTGGATTCCTCATAAAAAATACTATAAATTATAAATTTTATGTTTATATGTACGGACAATTATAGTTTAACTTTTTGAATTAATTTACGCCAATGCATATTTAAAATATACAATTCATCATGGTTTTTAATACAAGTTAACCTAACAACTAGTAGCCTACTAATAAAGATTTTATAGAAAATTTTATTGTGAATTCAAATATTTTTTCAAAACAAAAATCCATCAAACGGTTAAAAATATATATAAATAATGTTGAGTAGCCTACGTTACCGAATACCCCAACATCCCGAACTTGAATTTAATTTCACGACTGATAGGCCTACCATTGTTTCATTATGTAGCCTTTGTTCAGGTATGATCAGTGATTATAACTACATGTTTCTAGTAATAACTTTAAAAATTTTAAAAGATACCAAGAATTTAATTTAATTTTTAGAAAATGTGACCAAATATATTCAATAATTGACGTTTTATTTTATTTGTTGGTATATTTAATTCGGGAATATTTTTGTGGCTGATATTTGAGTGAATTGGCACTTGCTTTGACGTTGGCAAGCCGTAACCGTGTTTGGGAATTGACACCAAACTTTTGTTGCAATATCTCCATGTTAGGTTAGATATCTGTGTATTTATCGTTTTTGTTGATAAGATGTTCACCAAAAGCAGAGTTTGTATATGAAGTCCTCTTAGGGAAGTGTTCCTTAAAACTTTTGTTGAAAGAGCGGGCAGTCTGTCCTATATAAAAATTCGGACATTCATTACTGTAGGCCTATAACAAGTGATATTGTATGTGGCAGTCTTATCGTGTTTGTCATTATGTATGTCTTTTTTTGGGTTATTTAAAAAATAGTATAGTTTGTTTGAGGTATTGAAAGCAACGGTTACGCTCTCTTTAGCCAGTATACGTTTTGGAGTATGACTCAATGCTGATCCATATTCTGTGGAGACGTAAGTTTGCTTTTTCTTTTTAATAATGGGTTTCTTATTTGTATGTTACCTGATGAGTTGGTCGATATCTGAGCTCTTGTACCAATTGTATACTGCGATGGGTTTAATTATGTTTACTTCCTGTTCATACTTCTTCTTGTCTAGAGGTACTGAGGCTAGCCTGTTAACGAAATTATTGTAAGCTGCCATTTTTATATGACATGGATGATGGGAAGAAGCGTGTATAGTCTGGTTTGTTGTGGTAGGTTTTCTATAGATGTTGAACTTAACACTATTGTTTATTTTTGAAATTGATAGGTCTAAAAAGTTTAAATTGTTATTTGTTTCACTTCAACCGTGAATTGGAGTTTTGGATGCATTGTGTTTACGAAGTTAATCAGAGTTTTTAATTATCTATTGTTGCCATAGAAAAGTACTATAGTATCGTCTACATACTATCTGAAGACTATTTTTGGCCTATTTTGATTAATTTCCGACCAGAGATGTTTGTTTTAGATTTGTCCTTCCAGCAGAATTTTGTCCTTCCTTACTTCCATAGACAGACGAATCTCGCAACAGTTTTTCTGTCGAATCAACGAGCTCTGAAAAAACAGTTTTTTTTAGCTGTATACGACACCGGTCTGTATTGCGGTCGGCGTTTTGTACATATCATAGGACCGCTACTTATTATTTTTTTCAAACTCTTAAGAAGTTTGATAACGAATTTTCGTTATAAAGATTATATTAAATAAAGATTTTATTAAAATTTTCAGGAAATGTTCTTTATGACTATATAAAAAATCATACAACAATTTGAAAATGATATATACATATTTTTTTGATTTATGAACGTTTATAGCAAAATAGTAACCGATTTCTAAATATTGCTATTATTATTGGTTTATTACATACGTTTATTAATCGCTGTAGTAATATGATATACCAATTTATAGAAAATTTAATTGTGAATTCAATTTTCTTTAGATAATTAACATCCATTCTACGGTTCTCGAAATAAACACAATTTAGTAAACCCGTGTACATTAGCGTTTGAATTTTATTGAAATGCAATGACACGCCTTTATTAAATCATTTGTATCTCGAAAACTACCGAACGGATTTGAAATATCAAAAAAATTTTGAATTCACAATTAAATTTTCTATAAACTATCAGATCTATGCTAATAGTATAATTATAATTAAACAATTTACAACAGTTTACATCTATCGGTTTGGTTGAAAATAGCGTCAAATTATAACTTGTATAGGCCTAGTCTTTTTATTTATATATTTTGTTAACATTTTCAGGAAATATTCTATATGACTATATAAAAAACCTACAAAAATTTGAAAATGATATATAAAATGTTTTTTGATTTATGAACGTTAATAGTAATCGCTCAAAATTATAAACGATTTCTAAATACTGCTATGTTTATTGGTTTATTACTCACGTTTATTAATCTCTTTGGTAATATTCTGATATACCAATTTATAGAAAATTTAATTGTGAATTCAATTTTCTTTAGGTAATTAACATCCGTTCCACGGTTCTAGAAATAAACACAATTTAGTAAACCCGCGTACTCGGTTTTGATTTTCGTACAGAGAGTATAAAAATTGGGCAGGCGATAGTACAAAAACGCTTATATATCGAAAACTAATTATCGGAAGTTATTTTTTAAAACGGATTCGGATTCCTCATAAAATTTACTATAAATTGTCAGTTTTATGTTTTTATGTATGGACAATTATAGTTTAGCTATTTGAATTAATTTACGCCAATGTATACTTAAAACGAATTAAATACAATTTATCGTGGTTTTTAATACAAATTAACCTAACAACAAGTAGCCTACTCATAATGATTTTATAGATAATTTTATTGTGAATTCAAATATTTTTTCAAAACAAAAATCCATTAAACGGTTAAAAATATATATCAATTTTTGTTGAGTACGTTACGCGCTTATAAGTACTTGATCAGCTGTTAATTGTATGCTGTATTTCTGATAGAAAAGTATGGACAATACTGCTATTTTTGTTGGTTTATTAATCGCTGTAGTAATATTCTGATACACCAATTTATAGACAATTTAATTGTGAATTTAAATTTCTTTAGATAGTTAACATCCATTCAACGGTTCCCAAAATATACACAATTTAAAAACCCGCGTACATTAGCGTTTGCATTTTATTGAAATGCGATGACACGACTTTATTAAATCATTTGTATCTCGAAAACCACTGAACGGATTTGAAATATCAAAACATTTTTGAATTCACAATTAAATTCCATCAACAGTTGTTAACACAAGTTATACATGATTAACCATGCCTTGTTGCATAACAACCCCATAATAACTAAAAACAAACAATAAAAAGAATCCACTATACTATTGAACTATAGACTATATTTATTTGTATAAATAAACATAATTATATAAACATGATATATGTTATAATTGTGTAACATATTTATAAAATTTTTCATTCTAAACCTTGAAATAACATCTCAACCCTCTATTGTCATTGCCAATTGAACTGTATAATATTTAATTGTATAAAGTTAAAATACATCACATTTTTTGAATCAGAGAATTTTTACATTCTATTACCACTTGTCAAGAATAACTGGGAATAAAAAACATTTCATATATCATTTAAAAATATAAATGAAATACATTTTCATTTTCATTGGATGTTTAGAAATAAGGAGTAAAAGTAGGATGGGTTGAATTAAAACTAATGCAATTTTATAATAAGTTGTACTAAGTAAAATGTATTGATTGTTGAATTTACTCTAAAACAATTATTATTTTTAATAAAACTGTACATTGTTTCTAGGAAGAATATGAACAGTAATATATTACTATTCCAAAAACCCAAAACTATTCCATATTATGGATTTTTAATACATCTTTTATTTCATTTCAGTTTGTAACCAAAGTTTCCAATATAAATTGGTCTCCTAGATAAATTACTACGTAACCATTCGTAATTGATTAATTCATACATAAATGATGTAACAAAATATGTAATAAAGATAATTTTGTTCTTTAAAACTAGTGATATATATTATTTAAAAATCTGACAAATTTATATCTGATATACAAACACTTTTCGACGTAAACAGATAAATAGTTTTTCCATTTCATATAAAAGGTAGAACTCTTTAAATGGAGTAATTATTTAGAATGTCGAATAACTTATGTAATTTATAATATATATTGCACACATTCAAATAACGCAAAGAAGCAACAAGTATACAACCACCTCTAAGAAATTGAAATGGACAAACGGACTGAACTCTAAGTTTATGAAAGGTGCAATTGACGGCAACACTGGATCTGTTCCATCTGGCAACAATGTCCCCAAAGGCATAGTGACGTTCGTTGCAGTCTTCCATACAAATATTTTGGTATCCTCACAAAGGCATTAACCAACTTGCTCTTTTCTCTCGAATTTGAATGGACCAATCATACTCAAGAGCCCCATAAGTCACCTCTACGGCAAAAGCCCGAATCTCTTCTATAGGAGAGAGTATTGCGTTCAGCGCAGCCCTGGTGGCCTCTCTTCAAAACTAAAGCTGTCGTCCCAAAAGCTATTTTAGGGGATATTAAAATTTTTTTTTTTTTCGATCTAATATGCTTAAAAGTATATGTATATTACATATAAACTTGATTTAGGCCGCTTGCCCTTGTGGGGATATCCCCACAAGGGACAACATCCCCAGAAGTACTTTACAGGACGAGTGAGTATGCCCGGAAAGGTAGCTGTGATAGTTCTCTCTCTCTCTCTCTCTCTCTCTCTCTCTCTCTCTCTCTCTCTCTCTCTCTCTCTCTCTCTCTCTCTCTCTCTCTCTCTCTCTCTCTCTCTCTCTCTCTCTCTCTCTCTCTCTCTTCCTCATCTCTCCCACCCTCTTCATCTCTCTGTGTCTAAATCCCTCTCTCCCTCCCTCTCAACACTCTCTCTCCCTCATCTCTCTCTCACTCGTTATGTCTCTCTCCGCCCCTATTTGATGTCTGTACACTACATAAAAATCCTGCTTATTCTCTCAAGTGTTTTTGCGTTTACCGAACAAATGAAATCTCCACATTTGAGATCCAAACAAGTTTCTTTTTTCTTCTAAAATTAAGGAAGAAGTGCAAAGATTGGAGGCGCCTCTAATTCACTGTAAAAAGAAACCGCAGACTTTCCGTTAAATCGCGGCTAAACACAGATATTAGCGCAGCCGTCACCGCTAACGAACCTCGCAAAACCTAAGCGTTTGTCTCCAACACTTCAGACATTGGATAAATGAGCTCCTTTTGTCATTTCCTTGAAACCTTCTGCAGGTAACTTTTAGTAGCTTAGATAAGGAAATTAATAGTTATCTATATTATGTAAAAAGTTCTGAGATATTATTTGGAATATTGAAGTTCAACGTGTTTTCAAAGTAACAAGATATCCTGTTCAATTTATCAAAGAAGTAAAAAATATGAACACCATTATGGTACTTACCCAGCCTGATCATAAAATGCAAATCCTCTAAATGTAACGCCCAAAAGTTGTAGGAAAATGTTAAATTCTTTGGTAGATGAAAGGGTTTTTTAATTACTTGAAAAAAGATATTTTTAGATCGAGAACAATTTTCGTTTTGAATATGGATTGGACTTGCCCAATAGGGCAAATTTGTTTAAAACCGTTATGTATGTATCATTGTTTCCTTGACACCTCGTATGTTTCTATATTTAATAACTTTTCACTCGCTAAGTTCGTGTCAATGCTCTAGCGGGCCTCGGAGCTGTACGTGTGTAAAGGAGCTACCACTCGCTACGCTCGAATCAGTAATTCTTGTTGGAATTCGAAATCGTACCACATTTTTTAGAAACTCAGTGTTCGAAATTCCATCTTGATAATAATCTTTTTCAATTTGTTGTAAAGAACCGCAGTTAGTACCAGTACTGGCAGAATATCTAATTTAGTGTGTTGTGTTAAATAACACACAAGATTAACATACAAACTGTTTAAAATAGACGTCATTTTGACGTTTTCTTATCGATGTTTCTGAATTTCACTATAGACCCCTGTACCAAATTTTATTTTCCTATCTTAATTTTTGGGCCGCTCTCTTATTTAAGTACAGAGGACAACAACAACGATGGACGGACGGTTTATCGAAAATCAATTTTTCTGTTTCCTGATGCCATGAAACGCAAGGATCAGTCGAAAAACAGAGCTGGAGATTTTTGAAGATTATCAAACTATCACTATACTTCGTACAATATGTAAATAACAAAAATAGAAAGTGTTTTCAAACATTATTGATGCGAATGTATTTATAGTAAAAATATACATATCAATAATGATATGTCCAAATAGGTTCTCTAGGGAAGCGAAATGTTATTTTAACTCAACCATTTGACATTTCGACTTTTGTGTTTATTATGCAGTTAGACACCGGATAATGTTCAAGTTTCAAAATGGCGATCAGTCTTAATAGTTACACCACTGTTCCAAGTTATGGATGGGAGTTATATTAGAGATGAAATTCTTGCTTCGTAATATGAAATGTATTAACGTTGACGAGTAATAACGAGCACTTAATAAACAACTGGAAATGAACAATAGAAACTGTTTGAACGGTTTTCAAATAAATAAAAATATTCACATTTATTTTTAATATTATAATTTATACCAATTAAAGCCTTATCTAGTTTTGTATACTTGCGCAAATATTAAATACATTATTATTTTCATATCAGTTAGACTCTTTTGTTTTTTGGTTTTTTGTTAGATTACCTTTATAACTTGATGTAACTTGTTTGTCCTTTAACAATTATTAAATTAAGGAAAAATGATTTGCAACACCACTTTAAGATTTAATTTCAACAATTAGTAGTCATTCACATCGCACACACATCACTATTAAAGCTGTCTACTAAGGTATGTCAACAAAAAACAAACATACAGAGAGCGTTAACAAATAGGAGGGGTAAAAATAATGAATTTATTTATTATATCACGGTATTACGATTTAAAAATACTCCTCCCTCCTAAATTTGTTTTGGTCGTACTGCTTTAAAAACAGCTATTTTCAATACATGCACTGAGATGCTAAAGTTGTTCTTTTTAGTCCTAGGACCTAAAAACGTCAGCTGAGCTCGAGGTTATCTGCTGTTACTTCGTTTATACGAATTAATTAACGATTGTAAAGCATTTATAAAAACAAACGATACTCTCGATTGTAAATAACCGTTAAAACAGCTGCACTCTGAGTGTAGCGATTTTCTAAGTGTAACGATAACATAATAAAGTACAGTGAAGTGTTACAGGTGAATTGTGATGTTTTTTCTCAGCACGCCTATATTCATTGCCTGAGGGACTTAAATAGGGATGAAAATACTAGGCTCAATAATCCCTGAACCTGTTTAAACCATCGATTTAATGACTAAGTTAATGACCATCGATTTTTAAATAAGTACCACTAACACAAACTAAACAGCTATAATAGCTGCAAACTTGTCCAAACGTTTGAAGGTAAAGAGGTTGTAACATTTTAGTTTTTGTGAAATTGTATTTTTAAAACGTTGTCTCGAAATTGACAATTTCGATTTGTGAAGCTCATTTTAAACTTGAGCTTGTATCGCAAAGCTTCACTTTTGGTCCTAGTGATGAAATATACTATTATTATTGTTACCCCAATTTAAGTCACCGTTTTCTATAAGGTTTTAGTCTAATCTACCTTAGAACGTCAGTTTTCTAGCATTTTGTGTAGGCTACTGATTACAAATAAAGATGACGTCAAAGTTGTTGAAACGTTGTCTTTTTTTAAGTGTTTATTTTTTATGGAAATTATTTATTACGAATATTCTATAAGTTTTGGTTAATGTAGTTAAGTAATATAACAATTATTCAGATGTAACCTTGTTTATCGCAACACCTCAAGGTGAGACAAAGCTCACATACTTCCAACCAGTGACTTCTTTGAACAGTTTTTTTTTTCTGTCGAATGCAACAAAAAGTTTTAAAGTATTGATTAGTGAACTAGAGACAGAGGTAATAGTCTGTTATTAGAGGCTATCAGTAGAAGAACTTTGGTTATGTTTAACTTCAAGTCAGACTGCTATCAGTTCCAGTGCATTACTCAGCAGCTCGACTCCGATGATGAGCAATTCATTAAAAATTGATTAACTTCGCTTTCTACACTCGGATAATCACCGTGTTGTACTGTGTTGGTTCTCCCGAGTCTCTGCTATTATAATATAAAAAAAAGGATTCAATATTGATGAAACAATTCAGCAAGCCCAGCTGTGGAGTTGATTGCTAAGCGATGATCGGCTCCTGGTCAAGTAGTGGACACGCTTTGCTTTATTATCAATTTGTGTGACCTATTGGAAATATAGAGGTCACAGGACGTGTAACGAGCGAATTAATATGAGACAGTACGTGTGTTATATTATAATGTAAGTCTATTATTGGCGAAATTGTATTGTATTTAGAAGAAAGGATAGCTAATTTTAAATCTAAAGAAGATGGAGGGTATTTTTAAATTCTGAGGATGTTTCTTAAAAAATTCGTGGTTGTTTTGTATTGTTGAATATGATTAAAAACTCAATCAGTTAATAAAAAAACGGAAAGAAATAAGATCTAAAATGAATTAAGCTACAAAATCTTGTAAAATGTGTTATAAAGTTGAGGAAAAATTATTATCCTCTTATTAAATGTTTATTTTACAAATTAACTTTAAATTTGTTACAGTTATTTAAAATTTAAAAAACACACTGTAAAATGTAAAATGGCAAGAAACAAATTTAAAATAAGTTTTCTGGTTTTAAATTATTTTATAATGATGGATTGTTCTAATAATGTAATTTAATCAGACATTTGCCATACTTTGTGTGTATAAAAACTAATACAAGACGTTTCGAGAGTATAAATCAACTCTCATTATCAAGTGTAAGATCTAGAACATAAAAGAGAAAAAACACCAAAATAACCTAGTACTATTTTGGAAACTAAAACTAAATCTATTTGTTTGAAACTAAAATTTAGTTTTGTTATTTTCGACAAAATTTGATAAACATTTTTAGGTTAGGTTGAGGTTACGTTATTTTGAGAATAAAGAAAACCTACTTTTGAATCTCGTGCAGCAATGCCCATAATTTTTAATTATAAAAATTAAAAAAATGTGTATTTAGGTAAAGACAAAATATACCCATTTATTAAATATAATTCAATTCCGTAAACCCGTTTGGGCTGTAACGCATTCTACATTTTTCACAAATAAGTTTTTGGACTCGTCATAAACTTGAACGGAGCTTTGTACGAAAAACACGTCAAGGATTTTATCCCAACTCTACATGTATTTGACAAAATAAAACTAATTTGTCTACTTGTAGTCTACCGACCAAACCGTAGCTTTATTTTCAACACTGTTTTCGTGCACATCTGGTGGTATTAGGAGCGATATGGAAAATACTAGATTAAAGGATAAAAACAGTAATTTTCAATTTGTAGATTAGCATACACGTCCAGCTGCCTAGTAGTTTGATTATAGGTAGATACTAGGGTATGCATTATGCATAGACTACTTCAATGTTCAACTTGTAGTGCATAATCATTGGTCAGGTCCAGTATTGACGACTATTGCTACCGATTTCTCTCATAAATTTAATTTATTTTAGAATGAATCTAGGTCAAAAATCATATTATGTTTGTTGATCTGATGAATAAAATTTAGGATAAACAAATAGGTTAAGACTTGTAAATAATAAACTAATCAAAATATGTTTAGTTAATTTTTCTCTGTGGTGTGTGTGAGAGAGAGAGAGAGAGAGAGAGAGAGAGAGAGAGAGAGAGAGAGAGAGAGAGAGAAAGACTTTACTTTTTGTTCGTTAGAATACTGTAAGACATGGGAGTACGTAATAAACGGAAAAAAAGCAAAGTCATTATCCTGGCTCGAATCTGCGTAACCACTGACGGTTCACTAGTCCGAACTGCAGCAAAATAAGTGCTCTGGAAACTGATTTAACCCCACCCCCCTTGTTTTATAAATGGCCAATGTATTTTCCAATTACCAAATCAAAGTTAAAAAACTGTGAATTTTTAAAAAATATATCGTGACGAGATTATAAATAGTATGGCTAGATTAAAAAAAAAAAAGTAGTCTTTAGAGTTTTTACTGAGTTAATTAATTCAATTGTACTATTTCGGATTAATACTTCAATAAAACATTATGTGGATTATTTTAGAAACATTTAAAAGAGCCATAGTTGTTCATATATTTAAATATGGGTGTTCTGACTTGGTTCCAATTTCTCTGTTATCTGTTTTTCAAAGTTTATTTAGAAATTAATTTAAGAAGTCTATCTTTGCTGGTGTTGTGCATGAAACCACCTATTTGTGGCCATCTTGGTCATATTCCTACAGCTGGTTCAGGTATTACAAATACTGATGCAGCGCCCAGTTTAGCTAGTTTGTCCGCCATATCATTACCCTCAACTCTCTTATACACCCAGTGCAAAGTTACCGGGTTTTTCTGGGATACAATGTTGAGATTTTCCCTACATTCACACACTAGCCTAGATTTGATGGTAGTGCCTGCAAGGGACTTAATTGCAGCTGACTATTGTATATAAGTAGATACGGTTTTTCTTAGAGTCCCGCTTCAAGTTTTCTGTATACAGTCGTTTATGGTCATAATCTCGGCCTGAAAAACTGTGGCATATTGTCCCAAGGGAAACGAATGTTTCAACCCTGGTCTCAGCCCTATACCCCGGTAATAGTACCGTCCGTTGTCTTTGAACCGTCGTTTCCAGGTTTCCAGGTTTCCCGTGTTTCCTAGAATTCGATTTTCGTCCCCATGGGTCAGAACACTTAATTAAAGTACAATTTAGTGTTCTAAGAATGGAGTATATCCCAAAAGAAACAACAAACGTGAGATTAACGAAGTTGGGAAAGGAGGAACAATCTATTCGTTTTAGTTATAACATATTTTTTGTTTATTTTCATCTAAAATATAAGTTTACAAATTATTGCCTCTTCCTAGATTATTGTGTATATAATTGATGTAGTTTATACGATCAGGTTTCGATATTATTGATCAACTCTCGTTAACAAGTGAAACAAACAATATTTAATATGAACCTTCTCACTATCGTTTTTATATACAATACACTCAATCATCGATTTTCTTTATAAACTACAACTAGTTCCTTTTTACAATTCCTTACAAAATTCTAAACCACAAAATCCCTTTTAACTCTGATTGTACATTACATTTTACTCTAATCTGTGACATCCACAAATCTCCTTGTGCACAGATAAAAATGTTTCTAGAAGTTGCAACGCTGCTAAAAGCCGGAAGTGTTTACTTCCTGGGACAACCGATATTCTTGTAAATGGTTTGGAAACTTAACCGGTGATCTAGTGTCTTAAGGGTAGAATGTTTCGCTTCAGGGTTACAAAAAGAATTAAATGCTCTTCTCTGTTAAGGGATGATATTAAAAATATAATAGAAATTAATTATTCTAAGTGTTATTCATAGTTTTACAGAGACGGTAAACCAGATTTAGAATAGAAAATATCTATAAAAAGAACACATTTCCACACGTTAGTTTTTCTACGATCTTATCGATTTTGATGAAATTTTATAAACAGGTTTTTTTAAAATTTTCTTCCATATATTAGGTACGATATAAAGGAAGTTAAATGATTGGTTAAAAGATGTGTCCATTTTCACGTTCACTGTGGAAAAAAAAAAGTTGATTTTTGTAGTGTTTAAGATGGCAAACACATGGAACAATTTTAATCAAATTTGGTATATGGGCATATCTCAAAACTATTTTTTTTAACTCAAAACGTTGCTTCCATAATTTTAATAAAATTTCCCCTCTAAGAATAAAAAAAAAAAATGCAATTTCTTCGGGCGCCATCTCTCAAAAAATGCCTATTCGTGAATTATCTATAAAACTCAAACATCGGAGTACATTTTCTCAAAATCAACTCCACCAATTTCATTGAAATTTCGGTGCAAAAATTGCAAATTACAAAAAAATTACCATTAAGGATTAATTTGTAAAAAGTAAAACAGTCTTTTTTTTATTTCACCCTTAAGAGCTCACTTTCGTGAGTACGAGTTTGGCAATCCCTAGGAAACCTAGCTGGATATACACCTTTATTATGTAGTCACTCTTTTTTATCTTTCCTATTAGTTATCTGACAAGTGTTTTATCTTGTTTTTTTAGACCCTGGAGCTATTAGAGGGCTAAGGTCTTTACTTTATGTTCTTTTCTTCCCTTTTTTATAAGGCGATGATAACCAAAAGACGTTTCCCTATAAACAACAAGAAACATAATAATAAACTTAATTTCATCATATAATATTCTTAATACGACTTTATAACAAATTACACCAGTAAGCACCTCCTTTAAAAATACAAATATTGTTTGATAATCAATAAAATACAAGACAGTGATTGATTTATATTATTTTTTTTTACAAACTGAAATTTTCGGCAACGAATAATTTGTACAATATATTTGCACAGTTTATTTAACTCCACTAAAAACACTATTACTCTATTTAGAACTAATTTGAAACAGTAAACATAAATGAACATAAGAACAACTCGAGTAGTGAAATCAAAACCGAAATAAAACAATATTTGTTTGTCGGCGGTTCATCAAACAATAACGAAGACTGTTACCGTTGTTGGGATGTAGTTGTCTGATAATTAAAAGAAAACGAGTCGGCAGAAGAGGTGAGATGAGCTTACAATCAGCCATAAACACGTTAATAGCGCTTCTCTGCCCAGTCCAGCCTACACGGCGAGAACAACAATCAATATACTTCGTCTTGAAACAGGTTGCGATGTATCTTTCTGATTATGACGTCACAAATATACGTCCACGCATTAAGCGAATCTTACATTAGAAATATGTCCTGTAAAGATGGTATTGTAAAATCCTACTGTATTTAATAAATTTGAAAATTAAAATATGGATTAACGTATTAAAAATATCTTTTAGTGCTTTTAGATAATAATTTTTATTATTTTTAATAGAATAAAACTTGAACAAAAATGAGTTTATTAATTCAAACGCGTTTCTACGACAAATTCGCCTTCTTCAGTGATGTACGATCTACAATAATTAAACTTTAAGAGTTATTGTACCTCGTGCATCACTGAAAATGGCGACTTTGTCGTTGAAACTCGTTTGGATTAATAAACGTACTATTTGTGAAATTTTGTGTTCAAGTTTTATTCTTTTAAGTGTATTACCTCACAAGTCAAGCTTAATATTTATTTATATTTTATTGTTTATATTTTTTAAAGTCAAAAATTACTAAGATTTGAGTTTGAAGTTTTGGATCGACTGCTATTTTGAAACTGGGAATGTAATTATCTGTTTAACGAAGTTACAAAAGATCGTCATACTATAAAATTTTGTTCCAAACCCGTAAAAAAAAACACACAC
Organism: Aphrophora alni; assembly: GCA_963513935.1. Taxonomy (NCBI): domain Eukaryota; kingdom Metazoa; phylum Arthropoda; class Insecta; order Hemiptera; family Aphrophoridae; genus Aphrophora; species Aphrophora alni. The sequence goes on along the minus strand of OY740769.1, from coordinate 95,517,467 downwards.
ATTTGTCGCCAATTAGAAAAGTTGTTGGTTTTGAGAATTATAGGTTAAAACGTTTGTATGTAACAAACTCGCAGTAATACTATTTAAAATCAGCAACATTTTTGTGAAAGGTGGAGGTTTATTATGACCACAAAATAAAATTCCTTTGCGTAGGTGGAAGAAATGATGAACAAATTGGAAAATTAAAAATAAAGGTACTCAGATCGGGGTGGAAAAATTATCTAACTTTGAAGTTATGTGAGTTGAGAATTGGAGTTTTCTTCTTAATATATATATATATATATATATATATATATATATATATATATATATATATGTTAAGCAGCATATAATGATTGAGTACAAATTCAAAATGAGGTACTTTATAACATTCTATGTGTTACAGGTGAGAAATTATTTAAAAAATTGAAACAAATCCTTAATTTACAAATCGAAATTTTCTTTATAAAAGTTTTTCCAAGGAGTCGAAAACAGAGTTTACATATAAATTTGAATAAAATCAAAGAAAAACTGCAAATTTAAATACTTCTTTTTCACCAAATGATATACAAAAAATCCCAAAACAAACACATTATTTTGAACAAAACGACGTTTCCATAACTAATTCCTAAATGTACAAACAACTGGTTTAAGAAAACTAGGCCAAGACCTAATCCATATAGCAATATATTACGACAAGCATACTACTGATAAGCGCATGAGGTTTTCGCCTAGCTTTTTTTGTTTAGTTGAATAAAGTTTGTGTATATGAAAATAAATAAAGATGATAACCTTGTCATTGAAACGTTTAAAATGAAATTAAAATTTGTTTGTTTCGGTTCAAAGTTAAATTACTTATTCATATTATGAATTTGCTAATAATATTAGAATCCACATTACAAAAACTTACTCTAATGTTACAAAATACCCCGGAAATCCGGTCATACTCCCACTAACAGCAAATACCTTAAAAATTCCATAATTTTTAGCACAACTGCAAGGTTTATACAATCTAATATACATTATTTCTACATTAGAGGGAGTATGTACATTAAGATTCAACATTCGCTTATTTACCTCTTCAAATATTCTGTTGTTGGTATTCAAATGGACTCAGATTGTATCGTACCTAATTAATTCCGTGTTTATATGTAAATTTAGAAAATTATACACTCGTTGCCTTAATACGCCTGATTGCTAAACGCCTATGTTAAATCTTTTTGTAAAAATTGTAATCGGAGAATTGTTTGCGACATTTCGTGTTGTGTTATTTTCTATTTATTTATTTTTTATGGGAACTATTTATAGTAAAAGACTTTTGTATATTAATAAATCATGCACAAACATCGCACTAGATTTAAGAATTTTTATACTCAAAAACGAAAGAATAAATTTTTGTCATTATCCTAAAGAAATATAACAATAATCACTAAAGAAATGAAAATGTATCAAACTAGTATTCCAGTATTACAATTTGTAGTTTAAAGGCAAAAATACTTGTGATTATTATCGCCTTAACAAACTATAAGACAACTCCAGTTCTCAGAGAGGAAAGAGAGGGCTATACTAATTTTAAAAAGAAATTTTAATTTCCCAAATAGGATTTTAAATCATATACCAACTCTGTTGCTGACAAAATATATATTGTAACAGATAATTTTACGAAAGTGGATAAAATATATCGAGAAATCTGTAAATTCATGAGCGAAATGTGATTTTAACTCGGAAACTATTGCCTATTAAAAAATGCAGAATAATTCAATTAATTATCTTACAAAATGAACGTATATTGTAGTAGAACATTTTAAGAAAATGCTTGAAATATGTTGAACGTTATTATTTTCTTATTATCCGTGCAGAAAATTATTATGATTACTTGGGAAGTGTAACACATTAGGATTGGTAATGAATTTAACACCGGGATTAGGCCTACCTATCATAGGTTTCATTAAATGAAACGTTGTTACCCACACCTAAATATGTCTTAATTCTCTTATCCCATTAAGACCAACACCACTCTATATAACCTGTTCTTAATGAGTTAATTATAATAAATAAACAATATTAAATCATTCTCAAAACACCATCTTGTCATTTAAAAAACGGACTCAAATCCAATATGGTGAATTTAACATGCGGCCAAAAATTTAACACAAACTTTATTTATTCCGAAATCGATATGAAAACGCTCTGGAAATAAGTAGGTAAAAGACAGTAAGGACTTTTATGTTCACCCTGTATAGTTAATTAAAACAATAATACATTTTTCGAAAGACAAAAAGTTGATAAAAAGGGTACTCTTCAACACCCACTTATTACCATATTTTGTTTTATTTTTTTCTTAGACTAAAAATATTGAAAATCTATTTTTTAGGTATCTATCTAGGAGATAGCAACGACCATTAGTTTTTTAACGTTTAAGACACTTAATGCAATGATTTTTCACACTTTACTTCTTTTATACATATATAAGAAAACTATAGAATGTTTTGTACAATTTAATTTCCATTGACATTTATTGTATCGCCCATACAATTTGTATTATTAATACCTTCAAACTATTTTGCCTAAAATCTGTTTCTCCTCAAAGGTCAAAATAACTGAATATTTCCATAATTGCTCAGTAATTAAGTTAAACAAACGAGGAGAGTTAATTAGGAAAGACAATGCGGTTGTCCCTCAAGTAACACTCACTATAGTAAAACTTCACACTCACTGAAGTTGATCCGAACTCTCGGTAATTTGTTGGAACTACCTCCAAAACTTGTAGATTACAGGCTAGGCTTCACCTTCACTTGGAAATTATGGGTTCTGGGCGGAATTATTTCAATGTTAGAAAATCTAAATGTATCGTTATTTGTTAATAGTTATTTTGATGGTAGACAGATAGTGAAGCACATCTTAGAGGCGTGAAGCTCACAATTTTACGCTTCACTCCGGTTTTGACAAAATTAAGTTAAAACTTTAATTGAGATAAATAATAAAGTACATAAACTCTTTTGCAATTAACGCGATTTAATTTTTAATAACATAAAATTTAGCCAATTTTTTATTTGATACGATTGATTTCTAAGGATACGCCATATTGTTCGGCTAATATCAAGGTTTTTGCAATTTCCGTATTCAGTCATTTTTTTATTTTTTTATTTAAGACTTCAGCAATAGCAATTTCATCTACGATTGAAGGATTTCAACAATATTCGTGGACAGATTTTAATCAAATTTGGTATGTGGGTATATTTTGGACATATCTCGAGTCCCGTTTTGCAGATTTTTGATTACTCAAAATTTATGGGTATTTGTGATTCTAAAAATACAAATTTACAACTTTCTCAAAATCAGGTGTAACTATTTTAATCTATTTTTGCTCAAGTGTAGCCGCTAAGGACTTAAACGAAACGTATTGGTCACCATCTCTCTAAAAAGGTGTTAGTTATCGGTAAAAAACAAAAATATGCTATGGGGGGACTGTTATTAAATACTTAATTTCTCAAAATTGGCTTTACCGATTTCGTTCAAATCCTAGTGAAATGTGAAGATTAATGACCCAAATCGGTGCTCAAAATGGGATGTAAGAATTATTACAGTTTTGGAATAATTTAATCTTGACCAGCGTCATTTAATAACTCAATTTTAAAGAAATAAAACTTGGATTTATTTATGGCATAAGTAAAGCTAATTTATTTTTCAAAGGCTTTCATAGTTCATTTTCATTTTTTAATTGATAACTATTGAAATTACATTTTTGGAGACGATAACTTCTAGTTATTTTTTATTTGGTTTTGGGGATTTGTGAGTGGGAAAGTTTATGCAATGTTTTAACATGTTTTTTATAGCTTATTATTTAACTTGCTATATAACAGCCACAACTGTAGTTCTTGAACACACCAGTTTTGTTCTTATATAGAATACGTAGGAAATCATAATTATAAAATAGCTTCCGATAAGCACACAATCTAGTAAAGTAAATTTAACGTATAAAGATATAAATCTACAAATTATACCTGAAAAAGGATAAATATTTAATAATCGCTGAAATTAAAGATTGTCTCAATGCGAGAACATTGCAAGTTTTAACATAATACAAACTTCATTCCGCTACAGTTTCACTGAATTTGTAATCGTGTGAAAGGATTATTCCCATTGTTGTTAATTTACTTAACGTAATTATATTTTTAAATCTACAATAGTAATGTTTTGAAGTGAAGGCAAAATATAAACATGATTCTCAAGGATGTTGGGGAACCGGTCACTTTCATGATAGAATCTACCAAGACGAAACACTGGTGATGTTACAAAACATAACCTTCAAATTTTAAAACCAAGTGATTTTAAACGATTGCTAAAATACCAATAAGTGTTACAGAAACAAAAATAATGTGTTCCAAGGTTAGGTTAGGTTATTGTTCAAATATTAATCAATTAATATTCTAGATAGAGTTTAAACTGACATTTCTATTTAACTGAATCTATAAAAACTAATGCAACAACATTCCGAGAGTATAAATCAGCTCCCGTTATAAAGTGAGATCAAGAAAAAGTTAAAAAACGCCAAATTATCGTTGACAGCTCAGGCCATTTAACTTATATTTAAGAAAAATACCATATCAAGTGAGGGTGGGTTGAACAGTTGTTGTTTTGGATGTTCATCGTCAGAATGAGCTAGTGGGGTGAGGGGCAAACTGAGCATGAAGTCCTTCAGGTTATCAAATGTGGACTATTAGATGGCAGCATTGGAGACTTTAATTTCTCAGCTTCAAATCATACCATGGAGATATTCAATTTATTTAATATGTGAAATCAATGCTCAGGCCTTTAGTTTAGGTTTCAAGATAGTTCTAGGTTACTTACTCTTGTTTTTGTTGGCGTTTTCCATGTTATAGGTTTATCATTTGATAATGACAGTTGATTTAAATTCTCGAATTTTAGGGTTAGATCCGTTGCCTTCATCTTTCCTATTAGATTCCTCTTGCCAACTCTTGCTTTTTTTTCAGACCCTGACGCTATTACAGTATTCGAGGACTATGGGTCTTTATTTTACGCTCTTTTCTTCCTTTTTCTAAATGCGTTTATGACTGAGAGGTTTTTGTGCCCTTAAAAAAAAGTAGGATTAAATCTCAATAGAAAATTCTGTGGATTTGCAGAAAATTGCTTCAAGAAGAGACTCAAAAGTGATGAAGAAGCCAGTAGATCGTAAGAAACAAAAGGATGGAAATCATATGAGGAGATGCTCGGTAATTACGACCGCAAGATCTAGGGCTTGCATCAGTCTGTACAAGAACATCACAGTCTGCACACTCAGAGAACATCACGGAAAACTTGGACTAACGGACGAACAGGAGGTAAGGAAACCCCTCATCACATTCTAATAGACTGCGAGCCCGAAGCCAATAAATGAGCAAGAACTCTAGGAACCAATAAAAAATGGAAGATCTAGACCCTCTCTAAATTCCGTTGATATCATAAATTGTAACAAAGGATGTTGGAACTGAGTACCTCAGGAATAATGATAAGGAGGCATAATAGACCTATAAAGGTATCAGTACAATAGTAACTCCTAATATACATTCCAGGATTACATTACTTTGTTTACAACTAAAACAAACTTCCACAGCTGTTATAAATTTGATGCAAGTGTTTACAAAGTTTATCTAGTACGAATGTTAGGCACATGAAGCGAGTGGAATCTATATTTAAACACACTAAGTTCAAGTTACCAATAAAAGTAAAACCAGTGACTCACTTTGGAACGAAGAGCGTTCCGTCCTACAAATTATCACTAAATAAAACCAACGACTAAGTACTCTATGGTCGTGTTAACAAAACGAACGAAGCAAATGAAGGCACTTTTTACTTCGTCGATACAAACAGGTCCTCTAAATGTAATTCCAAAAGTTAGTTTCTTGAATCTCATAGAAAATGTTATAATTTATTGGTAGATCAAGGTGTCTTATCCAGTATAAGTTTGTTTAAAACAGTTGCTATACATGCTTCCCACACTTTGTATTTATGTGTATCACTACTTTCTTGATGTCGGCTAGGCCCTAACGGATCTTGTAGATGACATCGCTTCGCTCGTGTCTGTGTCTCGGTTTTAACGGGATTTGTATCCATACAAATATCACATTTTTTTATTAAGGTCAGGATTTTTAATTAAATTTTTGACAATAACTTCGCTATCGAGGATATGTGGGACTGGTACCATTACATGCAGGATTGTAATCTCCAATTAACTAATTTATTTTGTTTATAAGTTTATTAACACACAAGATATGAACAGAAAATAGATTAAAATGACTGCCATTTTAACATTTTTCAGGTTATTGGAAGAAGTTAAAGAAGAAGAATGAAGATCAATTAAAAAACGAAAGTCGATTTTGTGGATTACAGAACTCACCATATACTTCTTAAGTAAACAAGTCTATTTTACTTTTACTTTACAAATAGTGTGACCAACACAAGACAGATTCAAGTTATTCCCCAAATCACAAACTGTTCTATGTTTGAGTCACGAGACACGTGTTTCAATGAATCATCGAGTCACGCGATGGCGTGATAGTAGATCCTTCTACACATGCGTAGATAGATCTCTCTAAGATAGATTTGATAATCCTCTTAATTCGACTAGACCCAATCTGCCTAACAAGATACAGGGTGACTCTGATGCTTCGCTACCTTTATAGTGAAGTCAAATTAATCATTAAGAAAATTGATCATTGGATGTTTTATCACTGGAGAAAAATATTTAAAAACGTAGTAATTTTTTCGTTGTTGTGTAAAAACCTCTCGGTCATCATCGCTTTATAAAAAAAGAGGAACAGTACATAAAATAAAGACCCTTACCTCTTGTAGATACTCTCATGGCCTCAGTGTCGGAATGAAAAAGTGAGAACTGGTGGGAAAGATGAAAGAATTGAATCTAACCCAAGACTACATGGATAAAGGTGAAGACTCAGCTAGGTTACTTCGACATCGCCAAGCCCGTACTTACTGTAAAGGTCTTAATTTTATAAAATTAACTCTACCGATTCCATAATTTTTTTGTAAAATGACCCAAAATAAGTGCCAAATTCCAAATTAATAAAATGATTTGTTTATAGAATAATGTGATAGAATTATGTGATGGGTAAAAAAATTATGTTTTTTTTCTGATATATCTGTTTTCCCTAAATCCAAAACAGAGGTTTTTGGATGTCTGTTGTATGTGTAGTGCTCTATGGTGCAAACGCGTGGACCAAATCAAATTTGGCATATCTCTAGATAACTTTTTTTTTAAAACTCAAAATTTGGAAGAACCTGCCATAAAAAACTACCATAAAAAACAAAATACTATATTCTCAAAATCTGATCCCACGATTTCAATAAAATTTTCTAAGGACCCGAAAAACCCTATTGGAAACGATTAGTGAGTTTATCAGTAAAAAAATAGCTGTTAATTAAAACGTAATGTCTCAAAAACACTTTTACCGATATCATTGAGATTTTCGTGAAAAATGAAGTTTAATGATCGAAAATTGTTTTAGATCTGAAATAATTGGCAAAATATAAATCTTGAAAGCTCTATTTTAATCAAATATTAATTAAGCTTAGGAAAAACTCAAAAATAAATTTTTTTACTGACTACAAAATACGAACGTAAATAATTTTGTTTGATTTTTATTTAAATTTGGGGATGGGAAATGTGAAAGTTTGTGCAATTATTTTGTACAGTTTATTGTTAACGGGATTGCAAAACAATTTTCTGTTTACATAGCTACAAGGTTCGAGGGAACAGAGAGTTACCAAGAGCAAAACTCTTATTGGTTGTATTGCAAGTTAGCATTGAATAAAACGATAGAGCTGGTTAAGTATTATAATGGTCCTATTTACTTATTTACCATTTCCTCTGTTATGTTATTTATACGTACATACATGAAGACGTAATATTAAAATTCCAAGGAATCTTTCTAAGGATTCCCAATTGGTAAACGTAATCCTTTTGCGTAGATCTGCTTACAGTCGGTCAACTTGTTTCCTCGCACTTTGAAGACATGTCAATAACTCATTTCAACACCTCAAACTAAGTCTGTTTTGAGAGGTGAATGACCTAATTAGAATAGGAAATATTTGCTTTATCACATATGGCTTAGAGATATTTGTGACAGAAAAACTGATTTATTTTATAAATATTTTCACTGGATCGTCTAATAAAGCAAGTTGTATGAGCCATTATGATACTTACCCAACCCTTTATTGCGTACCTAAATATAAATAATTTTACAAGAACGGTAAATAAATCCCTCTTTACTCGCTCCAATTTTGTAACTGTGATGATTTTTTGTAACAAATTTCTTTAGCACATGAGTTAGTCTAATGGCAGGCACTGTTGTATTGTGTAACTGATATTCTGGGTTCATTTATTGTATAGTCTCCAAAATATAATGTGATGTCCAAAGTAGAGATGTACCAAATATAACTGAACTTTTAATTTGGATGGGCTTTTTACCCAGAACTGTTCTTTTCGGATTAGGACCACAAAGAACTGTCTTTACTTGATACTGTTCTTTTGTGGAACAGCTAAACAAAAACGTTGGTTCGGGCAAACAAACATGTTCGGTATTCATAAAATTTCGTAGTTCTGTTGTTGAGTTGCAATGCCAAAGTTTAACATACCTCATTAAGCTTTAAGGTACTCCTTTTTTGACAACAGATCTAACCCCACCCCATTACACAATTAATGTTCAGTATTCCCTATAACTTATTAATTCCGACCATTACTGCTGGCAGCGTAGCAGTTTCGACTCCAATTTTGATGTTTTATTCAGTTTGTATATTGTATAGTGTTTTGATTGTGTACTTAGAGGCTAAGATGTACTTGGAGGCTAAGTGGTACTTAGAGGTTAAGTGGTACTTAGAGGCTATGTAGAGGAAATGTGATCAAATTCTTCACAGCCGATTTAAAAAATTTATAAATTCGTTTTTAAACGTTAAAATTTGAGTTGTCGAAATTAAATATTGTAGGCTTTGTGAGGGACTTAAACTGAAGTAAGATGTAATGACATCTTATTGAAAAGTATATTTATCATATAAAAATGATAGAGTAAACATGATTTCGCTTTATATGAAATTAACTTAACACCTAGCCTACTAGTTGAATTTATTAGCGTCAATTTCAGATTATAAGTACAAATTATAATCAGACCACAGAATTGAGTTTCCATACATGGTTCATACTTTAAATCAGCTGTTGTATAAGGTGCTAGACGTAACGTATTAGCATAGCATTTGAGTAAATACTTAAATTTAAAAAAAACCAATCGTTACCATTTTAAATGCCAGCAAGTTATTAACCTCTCCTTTTAGTCATTTTCCTCTATTTGCTATTATATTTTAATTGATATAATAACACTTGATTGGAAAAAATATATAATTCGTTAGTTTAATCCCACTACCAAACAAAACCTAATTATGGGGGATATTTGTAAAAGGGGGGAATCTTTGGGACTTCTGATATACCCTATGTTTTGATCATATACAATGAAACCATTTTAGTTGTACGATTAACAGCTAAGAGAAAAATCCCCTATTTCACCCTTAGAGCGTACGTGAGAGATTTGGCTTTACAAACAAAATAATTAAGTTATCTTCATGGTATGGTTAGAAATTCAGAAATTAGAAGCTCTAATACTGCCATCTAACGGCACTTCATGTAACTTCAAGGATAGCATATTCCAACTCCTCCCACACTGGCGCATTCTGAACTGAACCCACAACTGTTCTTTTTTTCAATTTCGTAGGAGAGGTGGAAAATCTTCAAAAATCAAAGGAAGACATCCAATCATCCCAATAGTGTGAGATTCTTACTCACTAAAAACCACCTTCCTTCCTCTTAGTACCCCTATCGCGTAGGACTGTTTTATCCACATATTAAAGTCTCTCATTATCGTACGCTATGATACTACTCATAAAATGAATGCTAGGCATCAATAACACCCAACTTATCCAAAAAAATGTCTTCATATTAGTCCTCTCTTTCTTCTAATTAGTTTGAAATAACACAAAATATCACAAACTTAAATAATTCATATAGTCTTATTCATTTTACAAATATCTGATTTTAGCTTATAACAATGTAGCTATAAAGGATATTTATGTTTGTAGAAAGGTTACACATTTTACCAGTTAAAATAAAACTCCCACAAAAAAAGTGGGAAAATAAATTCGCGTCATTCAAACAGCTAAATTGGCTTGACAGTAAGTTGGAATACCCAAACATTATCGTAATATCGCTCCAGTTTTGCGAGTAACACGAACTTATTTTTTTATTGATTCTGGGAAGTTTTATTTGAATTAAATACTAAAATCTTACTTTAAGAAAATACTCTGTACATACCCACCGTTAAATGACTTTTGTTTTTAAAAAACATAGTTTACTATTTTGCCCAGTTAAAATACCTCCCTCCCCTTAAAAAACAGGAAAGATATAAACCCATCATCTAAGTCGGCATTATGAAAGACTCGTTTCTACCTAAGACCTACACTATGAATTTATGTCCTACAAATATTTATCACATTTTGCACAACGTATTTCTGATATAAATTAACTGCAACTATTGTCGTATACACTTTAGAGAATCCAAACAAAACGCTACTTGTTGTAATGGCGATTCATAGAACCGGTTGTGGGCGGCTAGACCAGTAAATGTAGGCTCACTGTTAAAGTATTAATAAGTTAATTTATAGACAGTTTCAATGATCCATCATTACTGCAGGAAATTAAACACGTTTTGCAGTATAATACCGGAAATTAGTAATAATAGAACTTCCGTTCATTTTTATACACAACAATTTTTTGTATAATTAATTCAATAGTGTATTCATATTGGGATTTTAGAAAATAGTTTCATACGAGGCAATCTGGTTTCGTGTTTGTAAAGTAGGACTGCATTCTGAATTTGTATTTGCGGTAGTACTCAGTGTAGCCTACATGTTAGGCTCTGGTTTTGTTTCTATGTTTAGAAATATTGCGTAATTTTAAACGTAATGTAATATAATTTATTGTATAAACATGGGGATTACGATAAGTGTGAGAGAATAGAGTGACTTGTAGTTTAATTTTGGATTTTTTGGTGTCGAGTTAGAGAAGAAGGCTCTGTTAAGAATAGAAAAACATGGTGATAATATAAAGTATTTATGTGTATAGTTTATAAGTGACTACGTGTGGTTCTATCTATGAAACCATTCAACCGATTTCTTTCAAATTTTGTATAGAACACTTTTGATAGGAATAATTACTTTCAACTAAAATTTAATAATTAAAGGGTGCTCTCCCACAAAGTTAAAACTTAAAAGATGTTGCAGTGCCTTTAGTTTAGTACAGGTTCAGAGCTTACTTCTGAAAACCTTACATTTTTTTATTTTAGACACATAAATACAACGGCAAAATTTTAATAAATTTTATTTTTTAATTCCAAATCATGTCAACGATTAGCTGTTATGAAGTGATTCAGCTTTTCTCTCTTACTCATACTTAAACATAGGTAGGTAATATTGTAAATTTAAAATTAGTGTTTTCTGATTTGAGGAGATTACTTGAATGTAAAGAAGGGATGAAGGGTTATGGGAGAGGACTTCCCTATACTAGTGGCACTACGCCTCTGTTTCCATGGTAATCACTCTACTATCCATCGAGCCAGAATTTTCTCCACAGTTGACTTCGGGTAGCTCACAAGTCAATGTATTTAGGTCAGTATATAGTGAACTGATGGTTAGGGTGGGGGATCATACGATCGTATTAAAGTCATCTCCACTCGATATTTATGTACAAATTCCCGCCAATCATCTGTATATGTTTATAATCACTATATATATAAACGGCTTTGTCCTGACTGACTGAATGAATGACTGACAGAGAATCAACGTAGAGCAAAAACCAACAAAGATATTGATACCAAAATTTAAAGGCATATTTGTATGAGGTCATAGACGCTCACTAAGAAAGGATTTTGCAAAATTTTAATTTTAAAGGGTATTAAATACAAAAAGAAAAACAAGTCAATTTCATTCATTTGATTTTAAACGTCAACATACACGCGCCTAGCGGCAAAAAGATAAGACTCGAATCAAAACAAATTCTAAATCTAATATTTTCCGACCCAATTATAACTAATCCAGAAAATTGTCAATCTAAAACAAATCAAAACCTATATTAAAATTGCGCCTAAGAATTTGATTAATCCATAAAAAATAAAAATACACAGTTAAAGACAAGAAAACTTAAATAATTTGTTTTTATCTAGACGTGAAAGGTCAACTTGGAAAATAACCGAATTGAAAATATAACTCCGATCTTTCGCCGATTATAAAAATACAGAAGACCTAGAGACAAAATGAGATATACAGAAATTCGAAGTAGATATTTCTAAATATAAAACATCACCTGAGTTCATATAAATATTTAATAACAAAGACATAATCTGTCGAAATATGAACGAAAATCTGGAATTAAGATGGCGACCATTAGAAGCAAGACGTTAGTTATAAAATACACGCCCACAGAAGTTTGTGATTGGAGAAGAATATCGCGGGACTTTCTTCGCCGATATGAATAGAAATTGTGTATATATATATAATATATCAATATAAGATATTTTTCTTTATCCTTTGAGAGAATTTATTTAACCCTATTCAACATTCTAAATTTTAATTGAATAGGCTAATGTAAAATCATATTTAAATATATAAATTATTAACAGTTTCTTGAATAAGTAGGATCATAAATTACATTTCATCTTTCCCCCAAAAATAAACAAGATTGCATAAGAACAATGAACTTATAAAAACAATCTCTCTGTACGCCTTTGTTGAAAAAAAACAATTGAATAATTTTTTTCAGTGTATATTTAGAAGCCATTAAAACTATATGGATGCTTTTCTGGACAGTTCAGTTTTCCTAAATAATAGTATTAAAATTTATTAAATAGAACATCAGAAGATTTTAAATTAAGGCTCTAATACTTAATCTATCTATCTATCTATATAAATAAAAATCTATCTATATAAATAAAAATGTAAATGTGCGTTTGTTCAAAATCGATAATCTCAGAAAGTTCTTCACCGATTGCTTTGAAATTTGGACACAGTATTCCATTCGAATCCACGAGTGTTTTTATATACTTTTTGAAAAACTGTAGCATCTAATGAACATAAAAACAACAAAATATATGCTCAATATTTAACAAAAATGCAAGCGCCATTACATATGTTTATGGACTATAATAATAACAGCTGTAGTCAACTGTTTCCTATATTTCCATTATCAGCTGATTTCAAACATCAAACAACTGTATGTATTTGGATTTCTATCTTTTAAGATAGGTTTTTGTGAACAACGACATCTGTTGAAGTAAAAACAAAACACACTATATTAAATATTTTCAATGTTTCCAAATGTATTGTTGTAATTAACAAATGTTTAAATCAATTATTTTGTAAGACATTCCGTTAGTACAATAACATTTACTATAGCATTAATTTCGTGAGTATAAATAAATAATTTTTTGTATTTTTTCACCGTCTTTCATTTGGTTAAACCAGATTAAATAAAAAAATTACAATAACTCAAATAACATTTTTTGTCATAACCTATTTTCATCATTATAATATTAATAACTATATTAAACCATTTGATTTATCAATATAAAATTAAAAATAATTAGGCCTAAAAGGTCATATTTTTATCTTTCTTTTAAAATTAAAAAATCTTAATAAATACAAAACATAAAATTGTAACAACTAGGCCTACAATTCAAAAAACCCATTTATTTTATAATCTAAACTGTATTACACTTCCAAATTTTATAATAACATAACTATATAATTAATTACTTCTAAGATAATTAATATATCAATATGAAATAAAAAACACTTAAAAGACAATATTTATATCTTTATTTTAAAATTAAAGAATCTTTATAAATACAAAACATAAAATTGTAACAGTTAGGCCTACAATTTAAATAAAAACTTATCTAAATGTTACATAAATTATTTTTTTTAAAACAGGTTATTGTACACAATGTTATTTTCTCGGGAATATTAATTAGGACAGAGATTTTGTATTGTTATAAATAAAAGAGGCAATTTTCAATTTATAAAATATATCATTTACCATATTATAAATAGGCCTAGCCTACTATTAAATTCTAATGTCTTTTTTTTAAAATTAGATTGTAACATATTGTTTTCTTAATTTTAAATATTATTATCTTAACGCAAGCTTTTATTGGTTTGTGTGTGTTGAAATATATGTTGGTTCAATCTAGGCCTAACTTAAAAATATTATTTGTACTAGCTGGACATCCGAATCAACTGTTTCATCAGTTATTTTATTAAATTGGCTGCTATGGTAATAAATGCCAATAGGTACATTCAAGAAATATGTATTGGTTCATCTTTCTAGGCCTAACCTAAAATTATATTTAATTTATTTTACCTACCTTAATAGCAACATACACACATAATTTATGTTGTTGTGCATATCTTTGGCATAGTACGTTTCTATTGATATTTATAAATTTCATCTTTCAATAGTAATTTTTTAGTTTTTCATAATGTTGTTTATTTATTGATACTACAGCTGCTAGACACTGGGTTTAATGCCCTAAGATTTTTTTACGATTTTCAAAATAAATTTACAAATAATATGGAATATAAAAAATGTTTTTATCAAAATGAATCCTACTCTATGTTACTCTGGGATAGTAGGCTATAGCTTTTTATTTAAAAAAATGTTTCAATTGGTCCCATATTTCCAACATAAAAATGTTCAAGTATTTCCCAATATTCAAACCAATTATAAGAATTGCGATTGGCTGAGTGAACGAGCTATTCTTGCCTCCAAGAACAAAGACGTCTATGAACTAAATAATATTATTCAGACTAAAATTCAAAGTGAGGTAGTCACATACAAGTCAGTCGACACTGTTGTAGAAGCAAATGAAGCAAATAATTACCCAACAGAATTTTTAAATTCACTCTATCTGCTAGGGATGCCACCACACTTAATGCAATTGAAAATCGGTGTGCCGATAATCATCTTGCGAAATATCAACCAGCCAAAGCTTTGCAACGGCACAAGACTTGCAGTGAAACAATTAATAAACAACGTCATAGAAGCAACAATCTTGACAGGACCTTACAAAAATGATGATGTCCTCATTCCTCGCATTCCTTTAATTCCAACAGACATGCCATTTAAATTTAAGAGATTGCAGTTCCCAATTCGATTGGCATTTGCAATTACCATTAACAAAGCTCAGGGCCAAAATTTAGAATTGTGTGGCTTAGATCTAGAAACGGATTGCTACGTTAACCAGATAATCTGTATATATACACAAACAATGGAACTACAAAAAATATTGTGTACCCACAAGCATTGTTTAAATAAACATATTTTAATTTATGTCTTTATTTATGTCTTTTATTTATTTTCCATTTAACCAGATGAGCCACAGCAATGCGTGGCCGGGTACAGCTAGTGTATTTCTATAATAGTAATATTTGTAAACATTTCCATTCATCAGTTTTATCCTGGTGTTTGCACATCCTTAGAAGTGGTAAACTATAGTGATAGTGTGAACTGAATCTAAAGTTTTACATAAATTTAAGATTCAATGGTGTTTATTAAGTTTTACAAGAATTTGATGAAATTAAACAAGAGTGAAACATAAGGATTACTGATATTACTGTATTTTCCAGTAGAAATGAAAACACCTAGAAAGATACTACAAATATGTGTTCAGAGTATCTTTCTGTGTAAAACTGTGTTTCAATATAAAATAAACAAATATATATATATATATATATATATATATATATATATATATATATATATATTATACATTTCTTAATTTTTACTATGAATTTCTTATTGAGAAAAGTGGCTATAAAATTGTCACCTATAGAATTATTGCAAATACTGATGTTTTAACTTATAATGTTATAGGTTTATAATGAAATAAATATAAAATACTGATTCCACATTTTGAAATTTTCAATTAGGCTAACATAAAAAACCAGGTAAAATCATGTTCGTCAGATTATATAATATTTTTATGAAGAGAGAGAGAGATTAGGGAAACAAATATTTATTTAAACAAGCGAAGTTAGGACCATAGCGTCCTAAAGAGAGAGAAATGAATTGTATCCAGTAGAGCTATTTTTTAATAAACATATTAGAAACTATAAGTATCTGGTACTTTATTATAAATATTATCAAACAACTGCTTACTAAAAACACTGTAGAAGGAGACTTTAACGCTAGTATATAAACTATGTTCTCGAATGAGTAGTCCTATGTAAAATGAACATAAAAATTAATTTGACTTAATTTTTACTATTTTTTTATAAAATAGGTACTAAAAGGATCTGTCCTGTTTAACTTTGAGTTACACTATGAAATATTCATTGTTTATCGTTTATTTATTTTTTGAAATAGGTACTAGATGGATCTGTCATGTTTAACATAGAGTTACACTATAAAAAATTCACTGATTCTCACCTATTTTTATGAAATAGGTACTATAAGGATCTACCCTGTAATGTAGAGTTAGGCCATGAAATATTCACTGATTCTCACATATTTCGTTATGAAATAGGTACTAGAAGGATCTGTCCTGTTTAATCTAAAGTTAAACCATGAAATATTCACTGATTTTCACCAATTTTTGTGAAATAGGTACTAGAAGGATCGTTCCTGTTCAATGTAGAGTTAGACCATGATATACTCACTGATTCTCGCCTATTTTTTTTTTTTTTTTTTTTTTTTTTTTTTTTTTTTTTTTTTTTTTTTTTATGAAATAGGTACTAAATGGATCTGTTCAGTTTAACCTATAGTTAGACCATGAAATATTAACTGATTCTTATCTATTTTTTAGGATATTAGTACTAAAAGGAACTGTCCTGTTTAACCTATAGTTAGAGCACGAAATATTCACTGATCCTCACACTCAACACTAAATAAAACCTCTTAAATATGTCCATACCGGCACGATATCTTACAAACGACTAGTCCTATTTTGAAGAAATTTTATATGCTTTTTTGTTACATATTTCAATATTTTAAAAAAATTGTCTCTTACAAATATTAAAAAACCTATTTTAAAATGGCAGGCCGTTAGTTTTTACGAGTAAATTTTGTTCAATTGGTGTAAACAATGTGACATAATATATCCCGTGAATTGAGTATTGAAAATAACATTAAATATTTCTTATAATACTACAATATTTCTAAGATATGAATCAAGATATGTGACCCTCTTCTCCCTGTCTTTAACTCCCATAATTTAATCAAGATTACACATTCACTCTAAATGATATAATTTATGTAAATGGCGCTTAAAAATAATTCTCGCTTTGATATTATCTCCTAAGTTACATTTCTACGAGTAGATATCCGCCTGTTTATCATAACTAACATTTAATTACTCATTCTACTATAATGCTCGTATCCTTGGCTGTCAGTCATCTAAGGAGGTAGGGGGAATGACATCCCAGTTAATTTAACTTAGGGTACATTTTACGTCAGGTAGAAGGAAGAGGATTTCATAATGAATAAAGTAATTCAAAGAACACGCGAGGACGGTTCTTGGTAAAATCCTGCTTTAATAAAAATAATTAATGATATGAATAAAGATAATAAATAATTGTAGAAGGAAAGTTTTGTTTGTTTTGTTTTTTATCACATGACGAAATATTAAAAGTATTAATGAGATTACAATTTTATTACTTTGACTATAATTTCTCCCGTTCCTATAGTTGTCTGATTGATATTTTTAATTACTCATTTTTTGAAATAACTCTCTCATCTAGGTATTTACTTTGGTAAAGTTATTTGGTAATAATGAATTGTTCATATTTAATTATACATTTTCTATCATTTGTGTATATAAAAAGTTACTCGCTCGCTTCGCCCCAAAACCCTAATGCATTTTAACAGAGTCATTGGATCAAAGTTTTAAATCAAAACTTAATAACTTCCACACATTTTTAACTTTTAACACACTTTGGATATCTTGAATCATAAATACTGGCACATCCAACTGCCATTTAATTATTCAAGCTGTCCTATAAGTGTCTCAAAAGACTTAATATATGAAAAATATACAAAATTTATTTAATCTAAAAAAAATTAGCTCTATAGATACGAAACAGTCATAGAAACAAATATGTAGATTTCGACGAATCCGTAACTGCTGGTGCAATCCGTTTTTTGATAGATTTACTCACAACATAGCTCCAAAAACGTCTACACTGATTTTAAAGTTGCGTCCGCCATTTTAAATTTGTCAGGATTAAAATATTAAAAATTTTAACTTTTGGAGATTTTTTAGTGAGTTACAGGCTAAAAGCTTTAAGTTTGCCAAATTTAAAATTCTAGCCCATCTGGAAGTAGGTTAGAACTTGTATATATGAGTGAGTGAACCGCACAAGGTGTTGTATACATTTTAGACTCGCTTTTTCGTTGGGGCTCCTCCTGCAAACCTCCAGTAGGTTTTAACAGAGCAATTGAATCAAAGTTGTAGATCAAAACTTTATAATTTCCAGACATTAAAAAAATATTATTTACCCACTTACAGGACATCTAGATTCATCACAATTGGAAGAGATTAAAAAATTTGTGAAAAATGTACAAAATTCACATAAAATTGTATATTATGTATTACAGTTTAGCCCCAATAGACCTACTTTAAAGTTGTGTCCGCCTTACTTTTCAGATTAAAAGTTACAAAGGTATTCCTTAAATTTGATAATAGTAAAATAGTTTTAACAGTTTCAAAATAATGGTTAAAAAGACTTTTTGTCCGTAGTTGCAACAATTGAACTAAAAAATACAACGTCAAAGTGTGCATATTTTTATTCTGCACCTAATTTATATCACTCCCAACTTTTTACGTCAGAAAGTTGAAAAGTTAAAGCCAAAATTAAAATTCCAAACCTAGAAATAATTAAATTAAACGTGAATAGTAAACATATTCAAATTTTTTTATTAAATGTTAAATCATGATACAAATATAAAAATCATGGCCGTGTTGACTACGTTTGTGTATTTTATACAACTACTATATAACTTTTTTAAATCCAAAATTGAAATTACTTTAACTTCACATCAGTTTTATTTTGACCTATGCCAAGATAATTAACATTTAGATTTGTTAAATGAATAAGACAATTTTTATCATTTAAAACATCTCATTTAAGAAGAATTTATTGATTTAATACATGTCATTTGAGAAGAATTTCTTGATTTAATACATGTCATTTACGAAGAATTTCATTATTTAGTCATCTCTTTTAAGAAGAATTTCTTGATTCATGTATGCCATTAAAGAAGAATTTCCTAATTTATTTCATTTAAGAAGAATTTCTTGATTTAATATATTTCATTTAGGTAAAAATTCTTGATTTAACATTTTTAATTTAAATGAATTTCTTAATTTAATATATTTCATTTAATATAATTTCTTGATTTAATACATTTTATTTAATAAGAATTTCTTGATTTAATACATTTAATTTAAGAATAATTATTTGTTATAATACCAGTCTCTTAATAATTTCATGATTTATTACATCTCATTTAATTTTTGGATTTAATACATGTCATTTAAGAAAAATTTCTTGATTAATCATGTCATTTAAGAAGAATTTCTTGATTTAATACATTTCATATTTATTTCGTACAAGTTAGTAATAATAAACAAGCTAAAGTCACTTTTATAACTCACCGTTAATACTGACGTAAAAACCAGCTGATACACTGTCTTCACGAAACTTCCCAAAACTTGTTATTACTTCTACTGCCATCAGTCATTAGAAGCAGTCAGGTGGCAAGACAGCTGCCAGGGTTTAATTATTTACAGATCAAGGTTTCCGTTTTAATTATTGTCCGACAACATTTTCTATAACAACATTTTGTATGTTAATTTGAGAAACAGGGACAGCAGTGATGAAACAAGTGTCAACCTTTGTTAACTGTCATTGCTACTAGGGGCGCTGCTAACGGTTAATTGCTAACATATACAATGAGATGTGGACGAGTTGTTCGTCATAGGTCAGTTCAAGCATGGAGTGAAACACGTTTTAATTCTGATTGTGTGAATAAGCCATGACAACACAGAACGTTTGGATAGTTAGGATAGGAAAACAGGGCGCTGTGTTTCTTCGGCTTAGTATTGTTTTTACTTTTTTACATATACGTAAATGATGAGTTGAGTCAAAAACTTGTATTGATTTTTTGTCCATATTAAAAGGTGAAAAACCTTTCTTTTTGTTATCAACGCTATATTATAAAAATGATCCCTAGCCCTCGAATACCTTCAGGGTCGGAAAATAACAAGAGTTTTTCAAAGGAGACCTTATAGGAAGGATAAGAAAGGTATCTAACCCAAGACTACAAGAAAAAAAGTTGTAGATCCAGTATATGGTTCCCTGGAGTTTATCGTGAAAACATCAGATTTAAGTTTTTTTAAATGTTTTTTGGTTTGTTGTTGGTCGTGTGCCCTGTACTGTATAGACTAACAGCATGGACAATTTTTACAAAAAAATTGGTATGTGGGTATATTTTAGCCATACCTCGGGGTACCTGTCGAAAGTCAAAAACACAAAAAAACAGATTTTGATAAAATTTTGCGAAAATGTAGCCACTAAGAACTTAAACAAAACGTATCTCTCTAAAAAAAAGTTGGTTATTGGTAAAAACCAAAAATATTTAACCTCAAAAAGTTAATTTTACTATAACTATATTTTTGTTTCTCACTTGGAGATATTTTTGAAGAGATGACCGATATATTGGTTATAGTTATTATTTTATTTGGTTTGTTTTTATTTATTTTAGTTTTATATTATTTGTTTTTTTGGATGTTAGGAGGCTATAATTGAGCAAAATTTGATCATAATTGTTCTAACCGATTTAAGAAAAATCGCAATTTTATGTGTTTTTTTTATTGCAGCAACCTCCAAATTTTAGTATGCTAAAAAATGTGAAAATGCCCCAAACTATTGTAATAATATTACCCTGACACAAAAATTGATTACACTCTGTTTTGGCCGTAGATAATAGACGTCATCTCAAAACCAGATTTTTGTACTCGGAGGATAACAAAATGAATATTTTTTGCGAGAAATCCCAACCTGGGTTTTTGACTTAACACGACTTTTTATATATTGCAACTCGTATTTCTAAAGTGAAATCATTGTAAGTGCTACGTAAAAAACGGTTTTGAATAGAGGCGAAAAAGACAAAAATCTGTATGCCATAATATGATCTAGTTAAAAATGTGTAATAGTGTGTATATTTTGATATTTGGTCTTATGCCCCCAAATTTTAAATTATTCGAAATGTAATAATCCGAATATATGATAAAATCACGCCCTTATTCCAAAAATTATCTAAACGTTTTTAGTTTACCGTAAAATATACAGGCATAATTAGAAATCCTACTTTTGTTCGTCTATTGGTTTTCTTAAATTCCATGAAATGAATTTCTCTGCAAACATTGTAATTTGTGTTTGCGTTACGTCCGACCGTAAAGGGCTAGTGTTGTCATCATTTAAAGTATATCAAGGCAGGGGATAATGTTAACAATAGGGGGATACAAGTTGGCATGGAATGTCGAAATCCTGAGGGGAAACTACAGCGTGTGGTGTCCTGGCAAAGTGCAGGATGATTACTGAGCTCCTGGCAGCCATTTACATATAGTGATTCTATGGGAGTTACACACGACAGGGACAATACAACACACAATGTATTGATTATATCAGACACCCAACCATAAAAAAAAATATTAGGTTGAGTAATTTTTAAAGGTCAAAATTAAATATTGCCAACACTTTGCACAAACATTGTCACTCAACCATATCAAAATTATGATAAAACTAACAAAAAAAAACCCATATATATCAAGAAGTGAAAATGAACCATGGATATATATATATATATATATATATATATATATGGCGTACATTATTTTGCCCCAAAAACACATTCTCGTCGAAAACCGTCTGTGAAAAAACGAAGGTCCATTTTTTTCGAGTACCAACTTAACATATCCTTTTTATATTAGATAAGTAAAGATACGTTTTATACATTTTTGGGGGTCTTTTTCGTCCTACCATAATTTAAAAAATCCCGTGTTTTTCATTAAAATAGTAATAAAAATCGCCTATATTCAACTGTTAGTAACATTAACGATTTCCTAAATACCAATAACAATTTTTTTAAGTTTGCCATTTTAAAATGGTCAATAAAAAAATATAATTTTTAGTAGAAACTTACAAAAATCATTACAAAAATTTGGGCACTAAATATTAATTCTTTATTGACATCTAAACATTATAAATCACAGAGAATGGAAAAACGAGCCTTTTTGTAGGAAATGTTTATCTTACCATCTTAGAGAGCCTTAACGGCGACAAATTATAGGCTTTACTTTTAGACCACCCTGTTTGTTCATCAACAAAGTGTTTTGTTCAAACGTGTCAAACATGTCGGACCATTTCACTTACATGGCAACGTAATTCACCAAACTGGTAAAACATATGAAGCCACCAAAAAGTAGAGGAGGGAATTTTCAGAAACCTACCTCACACCCCTAAATTACCACCCCTTGATCCTAACCTATCCGACAAGATCAAAGAACAGGTGTCTGATAGCTGTATACATTATCGTTCACTGAACCTGATTTCTATTGCTTCCTATTGAAATTCTATTATTTAATGTGGCTTCCACAATCAATTTGCGATTACTTACGAGGGAAAAAAAATCAATGTTAAATTCAAACTAGGAGCTTTAAAAAATGTAAATATTTTAAGTTTTATAAAATTCGGCCATTATTAAATCATTTTTTAATTGTTTTTAGCATTTATTGATATGCAGAAACCAGTTACAAGCAAATCTATATTAAACTCGGCGTTCCAAAATTCGTCAATATTAGTTCCTTCAAAAATTTCAAGTTTAGTCGATTAGTAAAATCGATTCATTCTTTGAAACACCGCGGTTTTTTTAAAGTTTCTGTATCTTCACCTATTTCTGTGTCACTCCTTAGTGGTTTTTCAGAAAGCGTTTAACAGATTACAAATTTGGTACCTTAAATTATTTTCTACCTATTTATAGTAAAAGTAAAAATAAAATTTTGAAGCTACTTCTACAAGAAAGGCTAAAAACTGGATTGTACACAAATCTGCTTTTAACCCTTTTGATAAAACGTTAAAGGGCCTAATATTTTAAAGTTATTGGTAAAACTCAAAAACGGTATATGGAACTCTGAAAAAAAGCATAATTTCTCAAAATCTTTTCAACCAATTTTTATAAATAACTCAAATCAGCGTGTCAAATCGCTGATTTATAAGGAACTACATTCGATTTCAATCAATAACAAGTCAGCTTAGGCCATGAGCAAGTCAAATACAAACTCTACTTTTTTTTAGGAAATAAATACTTTCCGCTTCACTAAATATTAAAATATCATTTACTCTAAACGTCCATGAAACGTATTCTGATAATAAATTGAAATTATTAAAGGAAACAAAAATAAATAAAAAATATTATCCATTTCATGTTTTAAAAGATACATATTTATTCAATTATAAACTTGTTGATGATTACAAAAAATCAATCAACATTTTTCAAACACCCGTTAATTATTATTTTCTGCCACACCTAAATTCACAGTCGCGGTCAATATGACTTTCACAATACCAAGACGGTAAGATGAGTGATTTAGAAGTTCATAAGAAACTAATAATTTAAATGATTATGAATTATTTCAGGTCTGTTCTGAACTATAATCGAGATGAACAAATAAATTTCATATTAAAGTACGTTACCTTGAATAAAAGCTACAATTAACATCGAGACAGAATAGATCGATTTACGAACCGATCTGGAATTTTCCATCCCGTTCGACCTCAATTCTTATTTTATTCAAGAATTATTTTATAATGATTTCGTAGTTTGAAAACGCTTTAACTTTTTATATTTTATAACTGTTAGGTGTTCATATTTGAAACAAATTTTTGAAAAAATTTAATAATCAGAAAAAAATCTGTTAGTAAATTTCAATGCGGCGAACGATTTTTTAAAATATTTTTTTGGCATTTTGTAGTTTTCACAAGTGTTTTCTAGAATAATAACGTTATTACTAAAAGATAAAACGTAAATAATAATAGTTAAAAAATGACATCAGAATATAATTCTAGGAGCTGGAAGCATAGTCAATATTAGTAATTATATTAGTTCTTAATATTTCTTTTTTAAACTGATTACACAAAACAAATTCGAATGGCGAGAGATTCAAACGGTTTTTCTGTTGTTCCTCTTTACCTAGGTCCTAATAAGTTTGTTCTTATTAAACTATTACACAGTAATTCTTGTTTCCCGGGTACGGAAAACCAGGTAACCTGGAGTGTACCGTCAAGTCCCAGGCGGAACATGAAGGGATACCGAAATCGTAGTGGTCGTACATGGTGGTCTGTTTACGACCACGGTCCCGCGACCATTATGGGCATCGGGGCGAAGCTGAGAAATCAGTTATAGCTTAAAATGGTACCACGGGGCATGGGAGCCCTGACGGAGCTTCACTCCGTCACCCATGCAGTTGAGGTTGGACTCGTGGGGGTAGTGGTGCTGCTGATAGTGGATATTCTCCTGCCTCCTTCTTTTCTTGGGGTGAGTGTCGGTGTCATGCCGAAAGGCTCTACATACATCGGCACTCCTAGTTCTAGTAACTAGTTCAATTGAAACTCTTAAAGTACATATTTCCCGGGAGAACTAAAAGGGAGACAACCTGGAATCTACCACAGGATGTCTCGTGTGGTACTATAGATTGGTCCGTACAAAAGAAGGTACACGGTAGACAGTGAATCTCCTAAGAACACTACTATTACTTATGGTTTTAAAAGATATTGCAGATTTTCCAAAATAAGATACTTGGTAATTCCGTTCATATGAGTTCAACAAATCACAAAACTGATAAGCGTATACTAACACAAGGTACAGGGTACACAGAGAATCTGGTAAAACTAGTGTTAGATGTGGCTTTAGAAGATACTGTACCATTTTCCAAAATTAAAAATTGGTATTTTTTCTTTCGTTCGTATGAGTTCATAAATACTATTTAAAATAAACTGCGAAATCTAAAATGATGTCCATGTTTGTTTTTAATTGCTTTATTGACCTTTACTAGCGAATTCAAAATCATTTATTCATGTCGACATTACCTATTTCAATAAAATCTCTGATCATGTGTTTTAGTAAGAAACTTCGTGCACTATTTATTTATTTATTTTGTGAGCAATATAATTCAATAAACAAATTAATTACCTGTTGAAATATCTCACCGCCAATATTTTATTGTTCTATTTTCATATAAGATAAAGTACTTAAACAATTTCTTTAAAAATTTAATTTAAATGTTAAGGGTGATTAGAATTCTGAAATTTGAATAAGTAACTACACCAACATTGCTTATATCAATAAGAACACGCAATTGTGCGTCATAAACACGCAAGGTCGTATACGTGCAAATATTATCAAATTTAAAGAAACATTTCTCATGGCGAAATTGTTTTTACATTGATGACTAATAAATTCGAAAAACCGTTCCAAAACCTCAGGAACTTAATCCTCACATCAAAACCAATGAAAAAGTTTATATAAACATATTTACTAAAATGCTTAGTTTTCTGTCTAACCGCCATTTTGTTTTTGAGGAAAAAATATATTTAAACGTAAATGATATCGAGTTATAATTTTGCATGCTACTTAGTGTTATAAAGTCCAAATTTGAGAAAAAATAATCAACCGATTTCTTTTACTCATTTCAAAATGGTGGTTCTTTAAACTTTTTAACGTCAAATATCTCAACAACCCCTAATTTTATAAAATATTTGCAAGAAACAAAATATTTTTGTCTTTAAACGACAAACAAAATGACAGATATTACAGTCCAGTTGTTGAAATTTTGACAAGTTAAATTTGATTCCAAAACTTTTTTTAAAGCTGTGCAAATTTAAAAAAAATAAAAGATTAAGCATCACATTTTGAGAAAATTTTGTTAATAGTACGAGTAGAATGTTAAATCTAGGATCTTCGTTTACTTGTAGAGTAGTTATTTTGAAGATATCAGCACCATTACCAAAATAATAAAGTACATTTTTGAAAATGGCGCCCGGAAAAAATGTTAATGTCGTAATTCTTGAAAACAGTTCGTTTTATAGAGAATATACAAGAGGTAAAATTCCTTTTCTAATGATAAACATAAATATATCATTATTTAAGTCATAGGCCAAAGGATAACCAAATTATTGACAAAAATGTATTTCTTGTTAATAGACTACAACACCCAGAAGTTCATAATAACAGTTAATCCTTATTATTATTTCGTAAATAACATGTTACACCTAATGAGTACAGAACACTTTGTTAGGGTGATGTTTTGGAATAGAAAAAACTCTCAGAATTCAAAAATATATATCATTTAAGATATTCTTAGTATAAAGCTAATAATGGTTTAATACAATTACCAAGGGATATCATTGTATTTTGACAAATTTTCTCATCTTGAATTCGGCCCAATACAACTCTACTTTAATTCATAAGTTATAACATTTAATTCACACAAAAATAATTAGGAATAACTGGGATCAAAAATTTCTGGGTGTTTTAGTCAACTACCAAAAAATAGTTTTGATCAATAACGTGGTTATTCTTTGACCAACAATAAAAATAATAAATAAATATTGAGCTTGACTTGTGAGATAATATTAGTTATAGTTTAGTTATTGTAACTCGTGTATCACTGAGGATGGCGACTTTGTCGTTGAAACGCGTTTAAGTAAACATAATTTTTGTGAGATCTTGTGTTCGAGTTTTTGTTCTAATAAAATGTATGATATTGTTTACTAATTAAGAATAAGAATAACAATCAACATTGTCTCTTGTAATTTGTTTTCAGACAATTGGTTTCAATTTTAATGTAACAGTAGATATTTCTTGTTGGAACTCCATATTCAAGGATAAAATAAAGCAATAAAGCTTAAAGTTTCAATGATGCAGCAAGGCGAAACAATTGTAGCTCATTTATATTATTAAATATACACTTCAAGAAATATTTTGTTTTCAAGATATTCGACTTACAATTTAAAAAATAAATAGGCGCCATTTAAAAAATTTACGAAATAAATTATTGCTTTTTTCATTCTAGTAGCCTAATGGGTTCGATATGATACGAACAGTTTTACAAATATTTTTATTAGCACACCGATTGTGTTTGATATCTTCACAAAAATTTCAACTAAATCTGTAGAAACGATATTGAGAAAGTATTTAATACTTCTCATGACAGATTTTTTAAGGTTTTAGCGGATAAACCATAGAGGCTCCACTTGATAAATATCGTAATTTTATGTTTTTTTTAACAGTCGTTACCATTAAATTTTGAGATTAAAATTATAAAAAAACTGTCGACGCCTTCGGGCTGTACAGCACTGTATAGAGACGTCATTTCAAAATACCTTAAAGCTGATAAAAATTAGACGTTTTCATACACAAGGTCTATATCTCCATACTACCTGAGAAAGTTAAGTCGTAAATTTTTGTTTTAAAATAAGAAGACCAAACTAAACCATCCTGTCAGATCAAGTCTAGCGCTGTTTGAAGGTCTTCCTGCCTACATATCAAGGTAACAAACAATTATTGAAACCTATAATGAAAACAAAACTTGAGCTAATTGTGTTGGAATGTGGAACTGGAAACATAATTAGACTATAGACGCAAAATATTGTCTTTGTTCCCATAGCTTCTGCAGCATTATGCAAATCACATGTTGGCGCTCTGCGCATTGCAGTTTGCCAAATTAACACAATCTCGTGGGAACTGCTTCTTACACTATTTTTAGACTTTAATATCAGTAATTAGTTCCTCATAAAGACAAGTGTAAGTTGTATTAATTAAACTGTCTTTACAATAATTGCTTGTTGTCCGGAAAATTCTAAAGACGTTTACAAAATTTTAAAGTTTGTGTAATTGCTGTGATAAATGTATAAATAATTCTAGATATTACGATTTTTCTTTTTGAAAACGCCGACACGAAAATCAAGAAATGTGCTTTGATCCTATTCATTGGAATAATTGAATACTATATTTGGCTCAATTTATATACAGGGTGAGTCATTATGTGTGCCCAATATTTCGGTACTTAAGTCAAGGCACTAATATTCAAAAACAATTTCCTATGTATGTCTGAAAACCCTCAGCTTTGTTTATGTATTTTTATAACAATTCTTCGAAATAACTTACTACATTTGGTATACTCATATTTTTCGTACCTTTTACCATTAACAATGCGTTTTCGAGTATATATACATTTTTTTTTTTTTAATTTAAGTGTACGGAATCAATTCTACACACTAGAATGTTTCATTCTGTAAGTATGTGTGTTACATAGCACATTAAATGTAGCAATGTTTATCTGATTTTCCTCAAATTCCTCATGTAAACTCTGCTTTACCAATCAATAAATCAGTTTAGTTTTAGAAAAAATGATTCAGTAAATTTCAAAATGGCGGCTAATTAAAAAATTGATTAAAAAGTTTTCACAACGTTATAAAGCACATTTTATTCGCAGTTTTAAAGTCTGCAACCTAATGATCCAACGTTCTACAATAAATAAAAAAGTTATAAAAACCAAAATTGTTAAACTCATCAAAATTATCAGTAAATTATCTTTATTTCAATTTCAATAAATATAATTGTGTTTTACTATTGAATATAATGGTTCTTATCCAGCCCTATCTTGTAATACAAACAGATCTTTCAAATGAAACGCCCAAAAGTTGGTTCCTTTCGCCTTGTAATGTTAAACTGTATTTGGTAGTTCAAGGAGTCTTATCCCAATAGGTTTAAAACATTTGTTACACAGGTTTTCTGAATCTCCTAACTATGTAGGCCTATATCGACTTCGTCAATGTGCATGTTATAAGATAAAACTCCACTCGCTTCGCTCGTTTATAAATGTGAAAGGACCTTTACTTGGTTGGCTCGACTGTATCGGATCTCATAACTATACTAATATCACGTTTTCGTAGATTTTTAACAATAAATTCGCTATTTATCATAAGTAGAGATGTGGGGTTAACACTATTGCATCCAGAATTGAAATAAACTAATTTTCATCTAATATAATGTGTAATAAATTTACTAACACACGAGAAATTAACAACAGACTGTTTAAAATTGTTAAAAATTTTACTTTTTCATTCGATTTTTCTAAAATTCAATAGGGTTCTTTATGAACACGCTGTAATCGTTATCGGGGCTAGGTAATGACAAATTTATTATTTTTTTTAAAAAACCTAAAAAAAGTGTAACACTAGTATTCCTAATTTTAGATAAACAGCGGTTTGCATATTACCTTATATCGATAAAACAAATAAGGATGTAATAACTCATTGTACACTACTGGTGATTTGCATATATGTCGCCTATATAACTGGTTGTTGTTCCCAAGGTCGAAGTCGTCAGACAAGCGGAATTTATTATTATTTAACAATATTGTATTTTAGTAACAAATCGCTTATGTTTTATAGTGGGAAACCCGTATGTTCATCTGGAACAGGTTATTAAAGCTGTACAAAATAAACTATTATGTGAAGTAAGGCCGATTTTAAAATTTTCCAAATTAGTTTTTCAGAGTTAGCCTTTAAACGTTCTATAACGATTGAATTTTAAAGTTCACGTTCAATGACGCTCTAACACAACGTAAAGTGTGCAAAAACATTGCGCAAACTTTCTCACTCATCCTCAAATCAAATTAAATCATCACCAAAAATGCCAGTCTAAATGCGAAATTGAACCTTTGAATAAATATTTATATATTTAAATTCGCTTGTGTAGAAACACGTACGTAAATCGTATTTCATTAATATCGAGCTTTTAATAACGTCAATCAAGATACCATTTTTTAAAATTTTATGTCAATTATTCCGATTTTGTACCAAATTTGGGTGGTTCGTCGTCATATTTCACCAAAATAATAATGAAATCATTACAGTTGATTTTGAGGAAATATTTGTTTTACAGCCCAAATTTTTAAAACCCGTTAACTCAAAAACCGGTTCTTGCGTAAAGATGTTGACTATTACGTTTTGTTTGGGTCCTTAGAGGTAACATTTGATCAAAATTTTATCAAAATCGTTGCATCCAATTTTGAGAAATTAGGTATATTATAATATAACCCCATTGCCAATTTTTTGTATTACCGATAACTCACAAACCGTCATTTTTGGAGAGACGTCAACCATTACGTTTTATTTGGCTCCTTTGAAGCAAGAGCTATGTGAGAAAATTTTATCAAAATCGTTGTAGCCATTTTTGAGAAGTCATGTATTTTATAACAGGCCTATGCCGATTTTTCGTTTTCCGATAAGCCACAAACTGCTTTTGTAGAGAGACGTCAAATATACCATTTTATTTGGGTAATTTGAGTCTACATTTGAGTAAAATTTGATCAAAACCGTTGCACTCAATTTTGAGACATTAGGTGCCATTGCCGATTTTTTTGTATTACCGATAAATCACAGACCGGTATTTGTGGAGAGAGACGTCAACTATTACTATTTGGTTATGTCCTTAAAAGCTTGATTTGAGTAAATTTCATCAAAATCGTTATAACCAATTTTGAGAAATTAGATATTTCATAACAGCCCCATTGCCGATTTATTATTTTTTAAATAAATCACAAACCGACATTTGTGGAGAGATATTGTTTGGGTCCATAGAGGCTAAATTTGAGCAAAATTTGATTAAAATAGTTGCAACCAATTTTGGGAGAGACATCGACTAATACGATTTGTTTGTGTTCTTATAGGCTACATTAGAGCAAAATATGATCAAAATCGTTGTATACAATTTGTAGGGATTAAGTCATTTATAATAACCCTATTGACGATTTTTTGTTTAACCGATAAGTTACAAACCAGATTTTGCGGAGAGACCTCAACTTTTTTGTTTGTGCCCTGAGTGGCTATATTTGAGCAAAATTTGTTTCTCCTTATGTCACCCAAATTTTGAAACGTCCATACAAATAAAAATACTTTTAAAAATATGACCATATAAACAAATTTGATTAAAACAAGAAGAAAGATTTGGTCTGATACCAGATATAGTTCCAAAAGACACTTGTTTAGATCAAAAGGGACCTAAAATAAGTTTATTAAAATTAGAAAATCTTAACGAATTCAACGTAAATACATTCACCTATTATTTAAATTACATTATATCGAAATAAAATAAAATACATGATATTTCGTCTTTAACGAAAGCACAAACTTCCCAAGATAAAATTACAGAACGATAGTAACATTTAAAAATGACCCACAACTTTTTTCACACTGAAGAATAATTTCGGCTGCGACACAGAGGCTAAAGTTACTAGACTTGTAGACGCAACTGCTCCTTCCTATTACCAGAAGCTACTTGACATCAGACTGCTCAGATATGCTTCATTACTTCAGCAACCCGATACCTATGGGTTATGGACCATCCGACAATTCGGATGTTGTCAAACCAGATTTTTTTTAACGAAAGAATTGTTTAAAAAACGAATAACATCAAACTCGTCCGTATATTTGGTTTCACTCGGACATGTTGGATACATTAGAAACGCTTATGAAGTTTGATAAATGGGATTAATTTTCCTTTAGCGGCGGAAATTTGAGAATATTTACAAAATGCGTGGTGCGGTTTTAGAAGAATTACTGTAAAATTTTAAACCAAGACAAGTGTAGTTGTAGCTGTCCTGTTTTCCAGTAGAAATAAATGAATAAGAAAGTTAGTGCTTAAAATTAACAAAATATTCGAATAAACAAACACGTAAACATTAATCAACTCAACTTTGCATTTATACAATATAAAAACACATCAAGTACGTTTCATCAACTGAGTCGTCTTCATCAGGTGGATTCAGCACACAAACTACTACAAAACTGCCTACTAGGTTAGATAAGAAACTCATCGCTGACATATTGAAGGGACGATATAAATAGTGGCATGTGAGGACTTGTTTATGTATTTACAGTACCTAATTCAAAAAAGTGTATCGAGAGCTTAATAAGATTTAAGGATAAAATAAAGCAATAAAGCTTAAAGTTTCGAAATATTTTAATAATATAAATGTTGCGCAGTAGCCCGATGATGCCGCAAGGCGAAACAATTGTAGCATATTTATATTATTAAAATATTTTCAACAAGAAATATCTGCTGTTACATTAAATTTAATAAAATTTAGTTGTACAGATTTTGGAATTATAAACAATATTGCGACTACATATTATTTTACTACTAAGAAATTAGTTGGAGATTAAAATCAAACCCAATACCACAATTTAATAAAACGAACTTTTATTTCCTGATGTACATTTCAGTAACATAGTTAGCCTACCATCCTCAGAGGTTGAGTATTACACAAACACCTGTGGTTAACTAAATAAGGAAGGAGTGGGGTTGAAATCTCACTTGAACAACTTTTTATAAAATTTATAGAATTTGTGTTTGTGTCAAATTGAATAACACAAGAGGAACAAAACAAGTTTTTGAAATGGGCGATATTTTTAATTCCATTTTAAAATTTAGATTGGGTTCTATATGACCTCACTGTTTCTAACTTAATTTTTGTGCCGCTATCGTACTTACGTACACACAACAACGACGACGGAAGGAAGTCATATCGTAAATAACTTTTTCGGTTTTCTGAGGACATGAAATGTAAAGATGAATAAAAAAATAATGTCGACATTTTTGACGCTGCCCAAATTAATCTTTACAAACATGATTCACTCTCGTCCCTGTTACATTGCATAAACAAAATAATTACAAAGAAAAATAACTTAAATTATAACCTTCTGAACTAATGTACTAATGTTTTTAAACTACTAAACGTAACCAATTTAATTCAAAACAAACATTTCCATTATTAGCAGAGCATTTGGAGCCATTCGAACTTCTGGACCACAGCTATGTTATTACTTTCAATTAACTGTGAGACGGGATTCGAATTATTTTGTCAAGGAACAACAATAATAGTCCCTCTGAGTGCAAACACATTATCCCCCCCCTCATCATAACAGCTGATAAGTGAGTTTTTCGGCTTTGTTTTATACGTTTGTCATTAAGCGTACATTGGCCACACAGGAAACATCTCGCTAAGTGTGTGATTAAGTATGACTAATATATAATTTAACAGGTCGTTTAATAGTCAGGGTTTTAGATCAACAACTTTAGGTAGCATTAACAATCCTCCGATATAGGATGTAAAGAACGTTCTATACTTAACAATTTTTTTTTGCGAAGGAAATCTTATAAATTTCAGTAAACAATAGATTAAAAAACAATTAAAACTTTCAAGAATATCATTGTTATTGTTCAAAAATAGCATGTAGGACATCGAAAGGCGTCCTCGCACGATCGCTACGGTGTAAGAATAGTTTAAAAACTCAACGATTGAGGATGTCATTTTCCGTCCTCGTCTCAATTTTCATTACAGTACAGAGAGCCAAACGCTTGGTCAGTTTATCCTTCCACTGTTTATGGGGATTTTAATTTTGTCTAACGAAAATTGTACATTTTTATAGAAACATAAAACTAAATTCAAGAAGGAAATTTTCATAATCATTGTTGTAGCTTGCTATTTTCATTACTAAATATATTAATCTATATGTTTATGACTGTTTATTCTATTTTATAATGCTGACACATCAAATCAAATTCAGGTTAAGCTACCTGTATTAATGCCTAGGATCCAAGCGTAGATACCAATTAACACAAAAGGACTTTAATTTTGTGCATCGCCCAAAAAGAGACAACAATTTAGTTTATCTTAAAGATTCGTTTTGACAGAAACAAGAAGGCTGTGAATATCAACAAACCACTACCGCCCATAGGTGCGGTGCGTTATTGAAACTGGTCTTGCCCGGTGGTCTTCCTAATTGTATAATACGTGAGACCAAATCAAGAAGGCTTCATTAATTGTTAAAAGTGTGATGTTATTTATTCAACGGAAAAGACTTCTTGGCCTTGGTAAACAATTTGCGTAGAATGCATGTTGAGAGGTAATTATTATGCATTACTGTCCGTCAGTCTTCCTGGAATGCATATTTGACTGTTAGCGCTGAAAATTTGCGTATTCCGTTCACAAATTGTCTGAGGAATTGTGAATATTTTAACAGCAGACGGATTATATAAACTCCTGCATGTACTGTCTATGAAAGAGACTTTTTTTTTACAAATTTTATCTGAAAGTTTCTTATCGCCTAACATTTTATTATGAAAAAATCCCATCAAATGGTTAACGAAAATTCTATTTTGTTAGCATTGGACAAACCTATTATATATTTATTTATTTCATTTTCTTAAAAATAAATGTCAATTGGAATATATGCATTTTACTTACATACACATGTACAAGTACATAAACATTTTGACAAAATGTATGTGGTTTTTTTGTTGTTTTTTTTAGTTATACAGATTAAAAGAGGTCTAACAGCTGTTTTATTCGATGAGTACAAAAGTTACACAAAAACTTTAAAAAGTAATCCCCAGAATTTATTGGTATAAAATTAGAGGTACTATAAAAATTTTCTTATCACCTGCCATTTTGTCAGTATGGAGGTCAGATCTAAGCTTTCTTATGGGAAGTTTTATTTTTTATGGTAAAAAAAATTATTTGGAGACTTTTATATTCTTGGGTATTTTTCGATATCTTTAACCATTTGAGAGCTATAAGCCCTCAAAGTTGTGGAAATACAATATTTGAAGGCGTTTTTGAGGTCCATTTTCCTGTTTAATTAATTGGATAGATTGTAAGGTTATACAAAATTATTAAAAATTTGAAAAGCAACTTTTTTTTTTTTACTCACGTAGCAAGACTTAAAAAAGAAACATTTTGTGAGAAATTAATAATAATTTTCCTAGATAAAAGTAATGGTGGCAATATATGTTATAAATATCAGGTAGTTAATTGATACTCTTTATTCCTTAAAACAACTGTTTTGCGAATTTTACAATGTAGAACAGTTTCGAAAATATATTGACATATTTTTAATGGGCAATATTTCAACTTCCTTTTATTGAACTTTTCCGGTAATTTTCTAGAACACCTACTGGCTAACACCGGTTGGTATTTGTTACTGTATTTATTAGACCTTCTAAATAACAGATTGTAGCCGAAATAAATGTATTAATAGTGCTTAATAATACAATTTGACAATAAAATATTATAAACTAAAATAAGGTGTAATACATTTAGTAATAATAAAGAATTGGTTTAAGCATGTGGATTTTCT
The DNA here is from genome assembly GCA_963513935.1 of Aphrophora alni. Classification (NCBI taxonomy): domain Eukaryota; kingdom Metazoa; phylum Arthropoda; class Insecta; order Hemiptera; family Aphrophoridae; genus Aphrophora; species Aphrophora alni. The sequence goes on along the minus strand of OY740769.1, from coordinate 95,482,112 downwards.
AGAAAATCACTGGATAATTTTGATTTTTGTTTTCTATCTATAACTCTATTATTCCTCTGCTTATAACAAATAAAAATAACAGTAGTATTATTGCATCTTTTACCCAAGCCCTAGTTTAAATTTCAACTGAATTTGATTATATAATTTAAAAATCTTCTCTGGAAATACCTTGAGTTTGCAAATTTTTGAAACATATCTCTAAACAGTTAGATATATCAAAACATACCCAAGAACAAAAATGTCTTGAAATAATGTTTTTATGAAAAATAATTGGGATTTTTATAAGAAAATTAAAATCTTACCGCCATATTGGAAACAAAATGGGTGATATGGGAAGTGTTGTAATACCTCTAGTTTTAACTCAAAAAATCCTCAACTTATCTTGTTTTTCGTAACTTCTGTACATATCGAATAAAACTCAAATCACGACTGTTTCAATCACTCTGGATATTGTTACGTTTCTTTATTTTTTTTTTCAATAAATCAATTTTTAAAATTAATTTCCATAAAAACAATGCACAAAATTCCTAATTTTTTAAAACCATATCGTTGATTTAAATTAAATTTTTCTTTACGGACCCGTATCGAATCTATTGGTCGCTATCACCTGATTTCCTGTTTTTTAGTTATAGGCTAAAAAAAGTAATATCTCAAGTTCAGCAATACCGATTTTTATAAAATATAGTGCAACATGGGGAGCTTGTAATATAACAACCTTGTATAGTATAACAACTTTGTATCAATGTGAAACATTGCGAGTAACAGAAAATTAATAATTAGGAGTACAATAATTGGCAAAATAAAGAAAATGATTACGTTCTTTTTAGCTATATAATTAAAAAATTAAATTTTACAAAAAAGTAATGTTTGTCCCATCTTTACCAATCTTAAGAGAGATACACAGTGGAAAATTATAATGTTTTAAGTGGAAGGCACATTTTTATAGACATAGTAACAAAATTACTTTCAGTTTGTATTCTGTTTTGTGGATGGCAAAATGTTTTGTGGATAGTAGGCTACAATGTTTTGTGGGTAGTATTCTGTTTTGTGGATAGTATTCTGTTTTGTGGATAGTTCAATGTTTTTGGGTGGTATTCTGTATTGTGGATAGTAGGCTACAACTTTTTGTATGGTACAATGTTTTTTGGATAGACAATTTTTTGTGGATAGTACAATCTTTTATGGATAGAATATTCTGTTTTGTGGATGGTACGATATTTTATAGATAGTATTCTGTTTTGTAGATATTACAATGTTTTGTGGGTGGTACAATGCTTTGTGGATACTATTCCCTTTTGTTGGTATTAGAATGTTTTCTTAATAGCACAACGTTTTGCGGATAGTACAATGTTTTAATCACTTTCTGAGTTGGTGAAAACAAAATTTTAAAACATCAAAAGTGTCTAACGATATGTAATAATGTATGCACCATTATTTCACTATATCAACTACATTATAAAATGCTAAATAACTAAAATAATTGAGACCCAATCACAGTTAATGTATTTTATAAATGATTATTCAAATATGTAATAGACCAATAAATATAAAACTGAAATGATAGTATTTACATACAATTACACTTTGAAAGGATTACAGTTATTTAATGTAATTGTAATTATTTCAGTTAACAATTCTGCTTTAATGAGTCTTGAAATTAACTATTGAAATGAAACTATGTTCAGTAGAGGTTATCCTGCAATAATCATTTAGTATTTTGTGAACTATTTAATGTTAATAATTTAACAATAATAGTATCTTATGAAATGTAGTACTAGGTAGTTGTAATGAAGTCACGAAATGCGACCAGAAATAAAAGAAAATAATACGTATTTCATGTTCTTGGAATTAATTTGATTTAATTTCAGTTTTAATCTGTTTTAATACTTATACAATACAGTATACGAAGTATGTAAGGTTAGTAATCGATAAAAATTCGACCAGTTTTTTTAATTTTAATTTTAATTTTATTTTTTCTATTTTTGTTTTTACTTATAAACCTCACAATTTGCCAGTTAAGAGAAATGTTAAAGCATTTTGTTATTACTTTTTTTTTGAAAAATCACCAACAAATAATCAAAGCTATAAATCTGTAGGGAAGTCTATGTTTAGATCTTAAAAACTATTGTCAGATTTTAATGAGAATTAGTAACATCATAGTTTCCACTCAGAAAAAGATTTTAATTTTAATTTTTTTTGATATCTCAGAAGTTGAGTTATGACAATAAAAATGATTTCCTATTTATTTTCCCCGTATGACAGCAATAAGGGTCGATCTTCGTTAGCGGCATCACAGCATCTACTGGACTGATCTCAATGAAACTTATCAAGCTTATAGTAGTACTTTTGAAGAAGATTTAGACTCTATTTCATATTGATATCTTAAAAAGAAACTGTGTTATTCAAAAATAACATCTGTAGCGGTCAACGTTCGGTAAATTGTAAAAAAAAAAAATAATAATAATAAAAAATATAAAAAAACCAGTTCACTTACACAGAGTTAACTTGCAGTGAAAATATTCAGAAACAGTAACTCAGCTAAGTGTTCATCAGTTGTAAGGGAATGGAAAAATTTCAGTTGAATTCATACATCCCTCCTTCTCCTTTGTCACCCGGAAGTCTTTTGTACTGGTTTGCAAGGTGCTTATTCCATCTTTTATTGTAAAAGCCGCTCCTGAATTGTAAATGGATTTATTATTTCTTTTACTAAACTGATTTGCACAGACTTTAGTTTCGACACACAATAATTGCATATTTTAAAACTTTAGACTTGTCAGTTAGGTTTAACAGCAGTTTTTGACCTTTTGTGAGCATATTTCATTGATTCAAAATAAATCAGTATACAATAGGCCCTAAACTATAAATTGTAAAGTATATAGTTTTATTCGACATAATCTAAATGATAAGTTTATAAATTTAAAATATGTTTCCTAATTTTTATTCTCCTATATTTCTATCTACGTGGTCACAAATTGTTTAAAAAAAGGTTTAGGAATTTAGGAGATTCCTCATTTATCAAAACAAATAAATGTAAAAATTAATATAAACTTACTTCCTAAACTGCTTAGTTTTAAATTTGTGTTTCTAAAAATACAATATCGTGTGCCTTTAACGGTAAATGATATGGAGTTGAAATTTTGCATGCTAATTAGTGTTATACAGACCCTATTAGAGAAAAATAATCAACCGATTTCCTTTACTCATTTCAAAATGGCGGCTATTTAAACTTTTTAACCTCAAAATTTGAAACTATAAATACTGGAAGTAAACGTTATTTTATAAATATAGTCTATAAAAAAAAACAAATTCACTATGTTTAGCCGTTTTAAAGATTTGTTGTGTATTCCATACTTTATGAACACTCTATAGTAACAACCCCTTGTGTTACTCACTCACTCATCTGTACAAATTGTAACCTAATTCCATATGAACTAGAAAGTTGGCAAATTTTGTGTGAAACTTGTAGCTTTTCAACAAAATTAATAATATCAGAAGCAACTTCAAAGTCGGTGTAGACCTTTTTTAGATCTATTTGTTGCTAAACGGAAAGACCTATAAAAACTGATTACAAGGATTTGGCGAGATCTACTTTTTTGTATCTCTTTTGGTTATACTTTACATAGAGTTAGATTTTTTATTTTAGATAAATGTTGTACAATTTCCTCAAATTATTTAACACACTTACAGAACAGTTATAATCATCTAATTTGCCACGCTTATGGCAGTTGGACGTGCCAGTATATTTGCCAAATTTGACGATCCTAGTGTGTTAAAAAATATAATAATGTTTGGCAATTATTAAGTTTGGATCTACAACTTTGACTACGTCAAAACTTCCCGGTTTGTCAAAGCCCACTTTGGTTTTGGCGCGAAACCTCCAACGAGCGAAGCGAGTGTACGAGTATACAACGCCAAATCATGAAGAAAGAATGTACAATTCTTAATTTGATTGTCTATTTTATTTAGATGAAAATAGTGTATTCTAATAGTCCCTTCTGTTCACATATAACAATTGGGTAATACTGAAAATTTAAAAAATAAAATCATTTAATATGATAGTTTGGATTTGATTGAACAAATATCTGGTTATTAGATCACTTTATATTTGTACATCAATAATAATCTGTTCAAAAGTATTGTACAAACTTCTACACTCACCTATTTTCAAAAAACTAATAAAATCCAACCGAAAATATTCGTCACCAAAAATGTGTTTGACAAAATAAAAGTTTAAATAGGGCCTAAAATTATTTCCCTTATGCCATTAATAATTATTGTACTTGATTAAGGTTTATTTTTGTTGCTAATTATTTCTCAACCGTAATATTTGAAATACTATTTTGACTACAAAGTTCGAGTCTTCACATTTCACTAATTTACTAACGAAATTAGTAGAACCAAATTTAAGAAATGCCATATTTTATAACAATCCTTTAGGCTATTTATTTGTTTCTTACTAATAAATAACGAACCGGCATTTCGGAAGAGATTTTGAGCAACATGTTTTGTTTTCCTCCTTAGAGGCTACACTTGACAAAAATTTGAATAAAATCGTTTCATCAGTTTGTGAGATATTCGTCATTTTGTGCTTTTACTTATGACGCCCTACCCCTAAATTTGAATTATAAAAAAATAAATAAAAAGCGTCTTTTATATGATCAAAACATGCCCACGAATGAAATTTGATTAAAAACTATACACGCATTACGGGTATAGCCTCCAACGCTATACATCGATAGTGATTTTTTTTTATCTAACCAATAATTTTATCTGTACTATGTATATGGGAGAATGTAAAAAATTGTAATATTGCAGACGGAAATCGTGCATGAGAAATAGTAACTAATTAAACTTAACCCTCGTATTATCTTCAAAAACCTTACAATGACCATTGTTTTCAAAATAATTGTTAACAGTTATCGTCCACAGATTCCTTCGTTTCTAAAACCTTCAAACTTCACCTCCACTTCGTTGTAGACTTGTAAGCCTAATCTTTATCTCAACAACTAGGTTTAACATAACCGTGGCAAGTAGCCTGTAATTATAGGTTAACTTATGTCGGAATGAACCAACGGAGACGATCAAGGCTGAATAGAGTGAAAGTTATTATAAAATACTGACAGAGGTTAGTTATGGCAAGTTGTGCAGATTATTATATTGTAGGCAATATTAGTATATCGCAGGAAAACTTACTTTTTCGTGTAACTTAAAAATCTGCTTTGAAAACTTTCATAAATGGACGCTATTTTCCAATATGTCTGCCAACTTTTAAATTCTTTTAGTGACCTGTATTGTTTATGGTGTTTTCGGATTTTGTTCAAGATTTTAAGAATTTTTATTCTTGGTTTTGTTTGCTACTCATTTAGTATTAATAGGGGCTAAACGTTTCGAACATTTGACGTTTGAGCCATTTTCAGGGACGATTTTCCATACTTCCCATTGTTGAATGGAGATAAAAATGTAAGTAGACATAGTCTAGGATGTGTAAATACTGATTATGGGATACATTTAATTCCTTACATATTCTACACTACTACCTTACTTAGCATACACTAGATTCTGGCAAGTTTTTATTTGTTACGCAAATTATTTGTTTTATTTGTAGTCTTACATTAGTATGTACACATCCTAGACTTTGCCTACTTACATTTTTATCTCGATTCAACAATGGGAAGTATGGAAATTCGCCTCCTGAAAATGCTTCAAACGTCAAATGTTCGAAACTTTAAGCGCCTACTGCTAAACAAGTAGGTTTATCAAACAATGACCAAGAATAAAATTCTCTTAAAATATCGTACACAATCCGAAAACACGATAATATATAGGGTCCCTATAAGAAATTAAATTGGCAGCCATACTGGAAAATGATTAGTCTACCATTTTTCAGAGTTTGCAAAACAGATTTTTAATTTATATGAAAATAAAAACGGTCCCACGTTTAAAGTTTTTCATCAATAGTGCCCAGGATTAAAGAATCACCCTGTATAGTATGTAATGAAATAGTTTAACACATATGGTAATCTCATGGAGTGAACAGATTCTCAATATTTGGTCATATCTGTCAATGTTTTTTATTACGTGGCTTTACCTCATCTACCACTCATTACTTTAATGAGATATTATTTGTAAAATTAACATTAGATACACTACCAAGAACTGCACACATAACCTATATTAAAAACAGTTTCATTTCATCAGTTAACTTGAGCTACGTCATGGTTCATTTAAACATAATTGGTAACTGAAATAATTACAATTACATTAAATAACGTTATAATTCTTTCAAAGTGTAATTGTATGTAAATAGGCCCTACTATAATTTCAGTTTTTTATTTATTGATCGATATAAATATTACGATATTGTGATTAAGTCATGTATTTAAATTTGTTATTTTAACATTTCATAATGTAATGATATTATGAAAATAAAGTATATAGTTAAATGTAGAAGTAACAGTTACAATAACAATACAACATGTTATTGAAAATTACAATAACTGTACAGAATACCCGAACTTAAAACTGTGACAATTAGTATATCAGTATATACATAATTAAATATATATATATATACATATATAAATATATATATAAATATATATATTTCATAATTTAATAAAATATATATATTTAATTTATATGATTGCTGGATTTTTATAATATATCAAAATAAGTCAATAAGTAAAGTGAAATTGAAAAACAAAATCTATATATTTATTATACTTATGTAAATAATAGCAGCATTACTTTTCAACATAATCCCCTCCTACTTTTATGCACTTAGTCCATCTTTTAACGAGTATTTTAATTCCTTCCTGAAAGAAAGTTTTTGGTCTCGTGTACAGAAAATTTTGCACTTATTCAATGTCCTCTTCATCAGATCGATAATGATTCCCTCGCAACTGTTCTTTTAATGGACCAAAAAGACGAAAGTCCCTTAGAGCCGAGCCCGAACTATATGGAGGGAGGTTCAACAGCTGAAAACTAAGATTTTGAAGACACAAGACTGTGTTTTTGTCCGTATGGGGTCGAGCGTTATCCTGAAGCAAAATCACGCCTTTTGAAAGTTTACCGCGTGTTTTGGATTTGATTTTTGGATTCAATAAACGCAGTAGCTCACAGTAGCTGTTACTATTTATTGTTTGACCTTTAGGTTTGAAGTCAACCAAAATTGGACCTTCCATATCCCAGAATATCAACATCATAACCTTTCCTGTAGACATCTGAGTTTTGAACTTTTTTGCTGGGAAGGTGAAGGATGTTTCCACGCCAAACTTTGTCTTTTACTCTCTGGTTCAAAATGATGGACCCATGTTTCATCGACATTTATTATTTGCTTACAAAATGAGTCTTCTTGTACTTTATAACTTTCCAAATGTTTCTGGAAAATTTTCAAACAATTGTCTTTGTGGATGCTGGTTAATTGACGTGGAACCCAGCGAGCACAGACTTTTCGAAAGTTTAAAGAATCGCGGATGATTGAATATGCTGAGTTATGAGTTACATTTAACTCACTTGCAATTTCATCAACTTTAATTCGTCGATTATCGAGAATTATTTATTTAACCGCTTCAATATTGTCATTAGTCTTTGAAGTGGAAGGCCTACGAGGCCGTTGTTCATCACACAGAGAAATCCTTCCACTTTTAAAACGATCAATTCGTTCGTAGATTGAGTTGTTCGTTCCACTTAAACAACTCTCTCCACATTGTAAAAGAGTACATTTAAACAAAAAGGACAGAGCTAGGCTTGAAGTATTGGCTATTAAAGGAAACTCTGACTTAGCCGTTCATAATAAAATTTTGATTTATAATCAGATAATTAATCCAATTTGGTGATGTATTAAGCAGACCAACATCGGAAAAATCAAGACGTTCCAAAATAAGATGTTGAAGAATATAGTGACAACTCCGTGGTATTTGGATATTCATTGGGATTTGGTATTGGAATTCCTAGCGTAGCTGAAGTTGTCAAGACATTTGTTGATAAGCACAAAGTAAGATTGCATCAACATAGCAATGCTTCATGTCAACTAGAACTTAGTTCAAAGACTCCAGAGAACTAAACTCTTTGAGCTGATGTATTGGGCTCTGGTGTTAGTGTCTTCAGAGATGATAGAGTGAAACTTAGAATCATCAATAGTTGAACTATGCACTTACTAATTACGATTACAAGTTATTGGTTTGTCGTAAATGGACCTGTTTTAATTGTTCATAATTCGATTGTAAATCAATGAAAATAAAAACGTTTATAAAGAAATTCTCGCTCTACATCAATTTATTTTAACTTTTTGATAAAACAATGTAAACGGCTACATAGGTCAATCCGTCTTTCTACTACGTATTCTGAAATGTTTCTCAATTATTGTTTATTTTAGCAACATGATTAAAAATTAGGTTTACATTAGTTTTTTCGTATTTTGCGGCATCTTCACAAAAACAAAAGCAGATACACAAATAATTGATTTAATTTGTTTTCTCTTTAATGCGTTAAATATGAATTTTACATGATTTTTTCTATTATCAATTATCATACTAACGCCATATTATATAAGACCTAGTTAATTAAAAACTAACTAAGTTTCTTGCTTATTTCATTCTTCATAAACTAGACATTATTACCCTACACTCAGGCTAAAACAGTAGGCAAGTACCTACAATAATTATTATATTGACAGTTATTTTGTCTCTACATCTGATTGGTTGAATGTTGTTCTAATAACTGACAATGTTATTGCTTAATCTCTTGTGGCACGCCGTTCTGTAATGATATAAGCAAAGCTTATGTTAGGTTCTGTAGCTTCCAGTTATATATATATATATATTTTTTTTTTTTTTTTTTTTTACAAAAAATATAATTTCTTACAGTAGAACCTAGAAAACGGAACATTTCTCCGGGGGGGGGGGGTTCTAAGGTAATTGTATATTTAGCTACGATATTCACAAATATTGTAAAATTATAAAGAGATTAAGCAAAATGAATCCCAGATAAATTGTGTGAACATTCCAAGAATTGAGACATAGTTAAATCGCATTTTTTACCAGAAAAAAGTAAATTCGTTTGCTCATTTCATAAAATTTTATTCATCAAAACTATGAGTCGATGCATTATCTGACAATATACTTTTTGCTAATTAACCCACTTGTAATAAATCAAAGCATAGATAACTTCATTGTAAATAGGAGTTATACATTTCATCGATATTTCATTATTTGAAGGAATTCCGCGTAACATCGAAATTCAAAACCTACTATATTAACGGATCACATTTTGTTAAAATACAATCTTCTAATATTAAAACAAAACGAATTTATCGGCTTTCCTATAAAAATCAGTAGTTTGTAGTTTACTGTTAAAAAAATTAACTGTAGTCTACAAAATAATAGAATGTTTTCAAATTTGGCTAAGTGATATTAATTTTTCATTCTATTTATATACTGAATATATAATAACTTTTTTCCTTTTCTGTCATTTTACGAAAAACTCAAACATTCTTCTCAGGAGTGTTTTTTATCACACTATCCAGTATTTATGATCATAATATACTAAATGTTCCGAAAAGTTGGACTGGCTATTCATTTTCCGAATATATACATCAAAACGAACAAAAAATATCCGCCATTTTGTTCTTTTACAAAATAAAACATTATAACTTCAGAAATATATTAAGATAAAGTTCAAGTTTGGTGTAAGCAGTTTATTTGTTACGTTATAGAAATTACCAAGCACGAAGATTTTAGTTTTATACTACCAAAATGGTGGCTCTTTAAACTTTTTTTTAAATTAACGGTTTGGTGATATTAGACGATAAAAACTTTAAACCCTTCCATTTTGATAATTATAAAAATATTATATCCGTAGTACATACAACTGATTGTGCAGGAACATTCTTTTATTAATATTTGTCTTACGATCGTAACCTTAGTACAAACTGCACAAATGCACAGACATACAATGCTATAGGTAAAGATTTATCTATAGGTAAAAATGATCTTACGATAAACAAACGCCATTATGAAATTTGAAAATCTTCATATTAAACGATTAGTAAAACTTAAGTTGTATGCCAATTTTGAGTAAAACTTGACCTAAGTTTCTGTTACTGAAGTTATTAGTAGGCCCTGCTGAATGTTTTTTTCTTAAATTTTAGGTTATGTGATGAAAAAATGTGTATTTTTAAATAAACAATATTTTGATATCATTTGCAAAAACCTCTCTGTTATCATAGCCTTATAAAAAAAGGAATTTAAACCCTAATTAAGTATATATAAATAAAAAGGACGATAAAGATGTAGGACATATTTTTCTAATTATTTATTTTACAAGATTAAGGAAGTAAATAAAATATATTTTCATAAATAAAGTAATATTACAGACATTTAAATCTTATATTTATTTTATTTTAAAAGATAAGTTCATCAAGTAAACATTAAGTCCTGTAAAATAAATATTTAAAAAAACAAATACAGTAAAAAGATGCTATAAATGAGAAAATCTAAACGTAAAGCATCATATCTGTGTTTCCTAAGTTTTAAAGTATTACCGTTATTTATATAAAGTACTAAAGATTTTTAAGACGCGGTCCGTGGTCAAGGAAAATAGTTATATAGGAAAACTTAGAAATGCAGAACATTTTTCGGTTCCTAAACCAGGCAGCACTTTTTATTTTAAAACGGAATGTATATTATAAAGTACCATAATGTATTAAATGCTTGGACAATAAAAACTTATTTTTAAAAAGTGTAAGAAGTTGGTTGCTTGAGAAGGTGACCTTAAGAAATTACTAAATAATATACAGGAATAAATTATAATTGATGAACTTCCCTCCCAATTGATTTTCTTTTTTGTGGTCGTTGTTTGTGTAATTATTTGGCTCAGAAAGTTATGTGCCTGTTTATTTTTGTTTTCCATTGTTTGTAATTGTATTATATTATAGTTTTAATGTATGACGTACTGTGCCAGAAATCTTTATGTTTAAGATTTATTGTTGATTGATGTAACGCATATAGAAAGTCATTTGTTTTGTTTTTCTTTCGTTTTTTGAATTCTGTTTTTTCCCCAATAATTGTAATGAAACTCCTTAGTAAGCATTAGATGTCCTATTTCCCCCCTGGAATAAATTGTATTATTAAATAATGATATGTATTTATTTAAACGGAGAAAACAAAAACTGTATAGAACTTTTAAACCAATTTTTGTGAAACTGAAATGTAAAACTTTTGAACTATAAGTTATTAAGCGACTCGTTTTGTTTAAAAAAACCTCTACAATATTGACATTGATATTTGTTCCTTAAAAAAAACATTTCAATTCCTGAACTAACTAGTATATCCTCGTTGGTCCACTATGTTAATAAGTTTATACTCGAAATAAAGTAAAATAGGTTTTCTCAAAATTGGTACATAATTAAAAATGGTACATTACGAGCAGCCATTTTAATTTTTTAAGGAGTAGGCCCTACCTATTGAATTTTTTTCAATTTGATTGACAATGTACTGAAATTGCAAAGTTGTTACATTTTGTATTATGCAAACTGTTAAATGATAAAAACAGTAGGGCCTATAACTTAAATTAAACCAATTTATATAACTGCCTAAAAGTTAAACTAAAAATTATTTTGCATGTTGTCCCTAGTTAGACATGAAATATTGAAAAATTGTGTTCAGCTTTCAAATGTATATATAATTAATTGTAAGCAAGTTAAAAGTTACAAGGTATTAAAGAGTTATTTTTGCTATTGTTTGACTAAAACAGTTAACAAAATCTTGTTCAACATCAAAACGAATTTAGTTTCTTTCAAATTGATACATTAGCTACAAAATAATAAAAATTTTAAACATTATTTTGTATTTTTTTAAATAAATATTGTAGTCTATCTCTACTGGAGATAACTACATAGTTGTTAAATTAAACGTATGACATTCTTGTTAAACGATGGAAAATGAAAGTAAAACTGTCATTGTTAAATAAAGTCTACAATACAGAATACTAATTTTGATAAATTATAAAATTATAATTTTAAAATATTGAAATTCATAACCGATTACTAATCGATGAATAGTAAAATCATCGAAGAGATAGCTAATGTCATGAAAATCGGTTGAATAGTTTAGCCGGTAGTGACAACTATATGTTTGTAACAATGAAATATACATGACGTTTTTTAAATTATTTGTTTCTAAAAATGTTTAGGGCCTATATAGAAAAAAATCCAAAATTTTATTTAAAAGAGCACCAGTATACACAATAAATTTAAGTATTTATTTACACATAATATTAAGTTATTTGTTTTACAAATATGTTTGATGTCTTGGATATATTTAAAAAATTCATGGTACAAATTCTTACTTTTTTTAAACTATATTTTCTTTACTTTTTAAAACCTAACCTGATACTCTTCAAAGTAAATAATAAATTTAAATGATTGGGTATTACATAAATCATTCTCATTTTTATACCTTTTAAAAATGAGAAAACTTTTGTTAGTTTTTGTTAAATAACCCGAAAAACCCCTATATTTGAATTTAAAACACTAAAGATATAAAGTATTAAATAAACTCACAGATTCCCTCTAATAGGTTTATATAATTTTTTTAAAAAAACATTGTTAATGATATTTTAAATTATATATATTTCTAAATTTCACATTTTAAAATAACTAATAATCTTCGTATTGTGTAAAATGGAATAAACAAATGTATCATATTGTTAGTATAAAATATTTCACTGACAGATTTCCTTTTGACTTACATCATGGGAACATATTTTCTACCTTAAAAAGTTTTAATAAATAAATTTAAATTAAATGAAGTAATACAAAAAATTGTATTTAAATCCGTGAATTTCTTTAAAATGTCGTCAATTTGTACATATTGTTTAAAAAAATTTCATTTGATTTATGTCATAAAATACCTTTTATATTATCCTTTAAGAAAAATATATCTCAGCAACTCCATGAAATATAAGGAAATGTAGTCTACTTGTCAAAGTCGCAAACAATACAAAATTCATACAGACAGTTGCAATCTTGAGTTTTAAATATTATAACATCCTTAGCATTTACTAATAATTATTACTTGTAATCTATATATTCGCTATTTAAAGTTTTGCAATCCGAAATTACAATATTGCTGTAACATTTAGTTTGTATAGTAGAAAATTGGGATTTGTAATATTAGGGGCAGAATATCTGCACATTTTTATATAAAGTATTTTTCAAGGAATTTATAAAATAATTGATAAAAACTATTTCAAACAGCGAGGATTTTTTTTTAATTTCGCCGGTTAATGAAATTGTCTAAAATAATTCTAAAAACATTGTACTTATTTTTTTATATTTTAATATATCCTAGTATAAATCATTTTTTAAAGAAATTATTTTAAAACATTTTTGTAATTGCTGTCATGTTTAAACCGATAACTATTTTATTGGTTATCAAGAACTGTTGATAATGCTAAACACAACCAACCTTAGATGTAAATCACGTGCGACCACCTCAATGCAAACTGTTGCAGTACATTAGATTTGTTTAGTATTTTGTCGGTTCTGTTGGTTTCTTATGAAGAATTTACTTTGCTTTAATTAATTATATATTTGCCTGTTAAGGAATTTATTAATTTAACTAAAGACCTTAATTGTTGCACAAACATTTAATTAAGAAAATAAACTGAAAATTCATATTAGCAAATAAATATTGTATTACTTAAATCTTTATATATAAAATTCTAAAAATATATTACAATATGAGTGGAACAATTGATAGGATTATAAATCATCGAAAATAAAATTAAGAAAAAAATAATCACGTTGTACCTACCCCAAACTACCAATTAAACAAAATTATCTATCTTTATGTTGCAGCTTAATTATTTAATTTGCTACCTGAAAATATAATTAAATTACCAAATAATAATATTGTCTAGGCTATAGAGATTGATTCTGGATAGTCAAGGAAACTTTAAAACTATGTTTGAAGATTCCATTTAAAATCTATGGATGTTGTTTGTCTATGCTCGTGTAGTGTAAATGTTAAACATGTACTCTATTGTATATGATTAGGTTTGTTAAGTCTGAAAGTTTTACTTAAGAACTTAGAAATCTAAGTCTGGGGTTGTATGTTTATGATAATTTTTGTTAATCAATCAACTTGGGGCATAGCTCTAGGCTATATCTTTTCCTATTAGTTTTTTCTTTCAATGTATACAATATTAAGAGTTAATCTAGACTGGTAGTTTACCTATGGTAACTTAATTTTTCAATACTAATGTGTGTGTGTATATATAGGGAATGTAACCCTAAAGAGCTCATTATAGTATGTACGGGCCTGGCAATCCCGATATTCCCCAGTTGGATTTACACTTTTTTTCATGTAGTCTTGAATTAGATACTCTCTTTCATCTTTTCTATCTCTTCTTCTTTTCCGACCCTATTAAGTATTCTAGGAGTAATGGTTATAATTTTATGTTTTTTTCCCCTACTTTTTTAAAAGTAAATGGTACCGAGGGGTTTTAGCACCTAAAAAACTAATTTTAAAAAATATGATGTATATGAATGTTTTATTTAAATTAGATAAAATTTAAAATAAACAAATAAAACATTTTACATTATCCATATCAAAAAATATATAATATTTTCCTAAGTACAGGGTGATTAAAAGGAAGAGAGATAATTTGGGAGGTGATTAAGGACATCATAAGAACTTAAAGTTTCATGAAGATTTTTCTAAAGAATATTTCTATTCCTTCACTTCGTTGTTTTCACAAAATCCACTCTAACTCAAGATCCATTTGAGATATAAACTTTATTATTTCCATACATTTGAATTTTATTATTATATAAATATTATTACATTCATTTTAGCCCTTTAAAAATGGCGAAGGTACAAAACTTTAATGTCAAATTGTTAATACTTTAATAGTACTAATCTGGTAGACCTATTTCTATGGGTATAAATAGTAGACTATTATATAGCTTACTTTATACATCTAATTGTACAAGAAAAGGTATTAGATTCCATTTAAAAGTGTGAAAATTTTACCATTCCAGTACAAGTTAAAGTTTTCATATGATTACTTTAAAAACTTGAAATAATTCACAATCTTAAAATATTTAAGCCTAATGTAACAATATTTTATAAAAAAATAAAACATGAATTTATAATTTATGTTTCATGAGTGTTAACGTATAGTGGATTTTGTTAAAATATCGGACAAAGAAGAATTTGTCACCAAAGTTCATACTTTATTACCTCCCAAATTATTGTCATATCCTCTTTGAACACCAACTACTGGTAGACCTAATATATTAATGTATAGGAATTCTTTATCTTTACTTGATGTATGTGTAAAGTTTAGTTGAAACCCTTTCGAGTTGAAGATTAATAATCAAATAATACTAACAACTTTGTAAACAATTTTAAAGAGATTTTTCGAAGAAATGTTTTAGTCTTTCACTGTTGATATTCGAAAATTGCCATAAAAAAAACTGTTCCACTAGCCACATTGAATCTTAGATTTATATTAAAATATAAATATAAAATCCTCTGCTTGATATGCAGCACAAAATAAAAATAAGTTTTACAAGTAGGCCTACATAATTATCCATAATCTTAAACTGTTTAACCTCATTGTAGAGTGAGATAAAACTATTTAACAAATTTCCAGAATATATTACAAATCTGTTTTTTATAATATTTTCTGATATAAAATAAATGATTCTTTGAATATTCGACAGTATTCTCTGAAATAGAAGAACTGTGATCTTTTCTGTGAATCTATTCATTATTTTTGTGTCTAATATTATTTTTATTTTTCATAATTTTTAATTATAATATTTTTTAATTCTCTACATTTGAAACAATGCCATAATTTGAAGCAGATAATGTGAACATTAATAAATGTATGAAATGTTTCCCTATCCTGACCTTTAGACGCAGTTAAGACTGATTTTGAAAAATCTCTCTACATTTTACCCCTTTTTTTACAATGTTTATGCGTTTCGCTACAACATTAGATTCTTTGTAGCTTGGATTCTCCCGTTGTCAACGCGTTGGATTTCGCCTACATTAATTAAATGTCTTTAGGATTGATTTTAATTTTACATAGAGATTTGTATCCCATTTTGTTTTGACCTTGTGGAATAT
Source organism: Aphrophora alni (assembly GCA_963513935.1). Classification (NCBI taxonomy): domain Eukaryota; kingdom Metazoa; phylum Arthropoda; class Insecta; order Hemiptera; family Aphrophoridae; genus Aphrophora; species Aphrophora alni. The sequence continues at coordinate 95,465,970 of OY740769.1, read as the reverse complement.
TGGCAAATTGTTATAATTTTCACATTTTGTACTATTTATGAACAAAGTATTAGGTATTTTTATATAATTTATATGAACTATTATTTAACTAATTCCTATAGAAATAATGAACTATTTAGCAAACATTACAAAACTCTGACCTGGTAGTGTAAAACGTGTTCAGATCCAGACACGCTACGAGTGTTTTTGAAACTTTAGTATTAACACAGTAATGTGAATACATATTGGGATTTAGTGGTTTAATTTTAATTCGATTTCGGTTGTTAAATGTCGTTAACTACCAAACTCGTGTAAACCGTTTCAAAATGGCGGATGTTTAAAAACTTTTCCACCCAGTTTTTTAATAGTTCAACTGAAAATATATTTATATAAATCACCTAAATAAACTTTAACTGTCAATAATATTTCCATTGTTTAACTCCTATATTTTAAACGTTAATATATGGGTACAATTTATAAATTAAATCATTGTTGGTAAATTTATAAAATGGTAAAATATATATAAAAATCACAGTTGATTGTGTGATTTTATAAACTACCTGAGTCGCTGCTTAACGTACATTGCGTTATTTTATTATATATTTTGGCTGATGTCGAAAAATCAAAATAAGGGTAAATTGTCATCCACTGTCGATTCCAAAGTTTGACATTCTTATCACTATCAACTGTCGCTTACCTTTTACCATTCCTTCGCCTCCTTTTAGTAGCATAGACGGTCCCCAGCTGGTTCATATTGGCACTAGGGGCAGCCGGCGCCGGGGGCAGATCACCACCGTACACCGCTACCGCCCCTCCACATCCACTCACTGATATGAACTCCGTTGTGAGGCTCACCGGTACACTCACGATCCTCTATCTTTACCCTACACCATAGCAAATGTTATCTACAAAACACTAAACCGATTTTAATCAGTCGAAAAAACACTAGACATTTTTTGTTCTGTCAACAATGACACGAGCCATAACGCATCACGTTTTCCAATCACACGAACGTTTTTTTTTCTCACAAAATTACACAATTTAAAACAAATCCACTGTTAATTATAGTTCGCGAACATTTCCGTACTGTCATTTCACTAACACTATACTCTCACAAACACAATAGCTCGCCATTTTGTTGTCACTACACGATAGAACCTTATTGCATGCAGCTTTCTATTGACTAAAACAAGAGCTTATTCGCCCTTACAGACAGAATAACAACTGAGCCATGTAACCAAACTAACACCCCCCACTCTTATTCAAATTACCCCTCCAGGCCAAGCCCACTATCGTGACTAACCAATCACTAAACACCTACGTCACGACTTCAACAATGGCAGCAAAACGGGCGGGAGCTTCTCGTTATGTGATTCGAATTTTTGTCTCCCTCACTTTGTATATTCTCTTTCTCTTGTCTTAGTTTTTCATTGTTGGTAAATTGACTTGGGGGGTTTTGATCTCATTTTGATAACATCAGTTTTATTTGTATAAATGCATATTGTGTTTCTGATAAAACTTTTCACTTTGATGTGTATTAATTTTAATGTTTTTTATTACATTAATATTTTTTAATTTATTATGTTGGTACTACGTGTGTGTGGAATATTTTAATGTTTTTTTATCAATTTATTTTTATATTCGTAAGTGTAAGTGGAAACATTATGTTTTATATTGTAATAAAAATTCTTTATTTGTCGTTCAGTACTTAAACAAAATATAATAGACGTCATAAAACACATTCCAAAACAAATTTTAATAAATAAAATACTCTCCATAATAAACCTAACTTTAAAATATTTCGAAGAAATAAAAACAATATAAGTAATATTAATTGGTCAATATATATTGACTTATTTAAATATTACATTTATTAAAATTAAAAATACGAAAAAGTAAGATAATTCACTTAATTAGCTTCATTCTAGCTAATTCGTCATTAGGCATAGCCTACTTATAGGTCTTGCATATATAACTTTATATATATACACACGATTTTATTAAGAAAAATCAACACAATTTCACATGTGTGTTAATAACATAATTTACAACCATAATTTTGTATTGAAATATTTTCATTTAATTCTAACAAATATATTTATGATTTTTGTAACCCATCAGGCAAACTCAACCATTTTTACTATGTTATTTAATTTTGACGACCCCAAATAAATGCTCTAGGGGTACACTTTTCATAAATGTAAAACAATAGTGTTTGATTTTTTTTTATAATTGTAATATTGTAACTTTTACAATTAATTAATTAATTTTTGTAAAAAAATTAATGAATTTTAAATTAAAATTTGGTACCATTAAGCCTAAAATATTTTTTCATTTGAATTTATTATGCTCAGAAGAGAAATGTACTGTAACTCTTAATTGTCTTTTAAATTTTTTATTTAAAACTTAATAAAAATATAAACTGGAAACTTAAATTTAAAAAGTAGTTGAAACTGGGATATTTACAGAAAAGTAAGGTGCTTTTTTTTACCTACATCAGTTTAAATATATTTTTATAATCCTACCAAGTCTTTCTTTGAAAATAAATTTGACATTGATACTTTTGACCAAAAGTATGATTTATTTTTTATGTATAATTCTTTATTTATCAAATTAACCCAATGTGTTTTGTTAATTTATTGAATAATAGCTAAAATATTCAAGGAATTGTTTGATTTGTTGATATTGTGATAGGAAAATCAAATTAACAAAAAATGCACCATAATATTTTATTTATTTATTGAATAATTGTTTGAATATAGGCCTACAATCTCATTGATTTCTTGATAGAATCTGTTTAAAAAAAATCAACCAACAATTCCCCAGTCTGGCACATTTCTATCTACTGTTTATATTTATATAAGTGGCTGTCTTATTTTATAGAAGAAATCCCAATAGTTTATTTTCCAATAGAAAAATCCCCACTAATAGGGTACAATATACAAAATTGTTGTAATCGCCTCAATTTGTAAGATCTTGAAAATTGCAGGTCACGTGATTGTTTTCAGCCTTGATGAAGATTCTGAGACTGTAGAGGCCGTGGGAAAACTCTTTTGTATCCTAGTCAATTACCAAGAAATAGTTTCTTCAATATTTTAAATTATAAACAAAACATATTCATACTTAAAACGGCCAACAATTTCACCCACTGTAATTTTACTTTTACACAAATGGGTTTTCAAATACGTGAAATTAAATATGTCGTTTATTAATAAACAGTTTTTTATGAAAATATGTTTGAATTTGAGATTTTAAAACCTGTAGGCAATATAAAATCTAATTTTAATTACAAATGCTACAAAGTAGATAACTAGCTCTAAATAATCTCCATGTCGGTGATGGGATTCCACCTCACTATCATCGAGACGTGAGATATTTCTTGACAATATTTTTCCTTATTGATATGACGAAAAGGAAGTAGCCTACTTCGCAATATTCGGCGTGATGTCCTGACTTAAAACACCCACTATTGGACTATTGGTATGTTTTAAAAGATACTGCAGGAGATAGTAAATCGAAAATACAATTAATACGATCACTTTAGCTACAATACAGTTTGTCACCCTGTATTAAACCGTTGCCGTAGGTGTATTGTAGTTAATGATGGTCATATAGAAGAGTCATGTATCCATTTGTTAAAATATAACTCTTCAAACTGTGTATACATTTTTTGAGGCACTCTATATTTTTGTTTTGTACTAATTAATTATTTGTCGGTATTTTTTGAGAGACCAATACTTAAGGGCTATATTTTAAAAAAATTGTAAGAGACCAATTTGAGAAGATATGATTTTGATTTTTGCTATATGTAGGGGGCCTACCCCAAATTTCGAAGTATCAAAAACGAAATTTAAAAAAAAGTCCTGAGAGTCCAAAATTTGCTCACATACCAAATTTGATTAAAACCGGTCTACCCGTTTGGACTGTAAAATGCTGCACACGCGACAAACAAACATTATTACCGAAAACGCTTTTTGGATTGAGGAACTTTATCCAAAACGTATGCTTCCATAAGAAAATCGACGCTTTTTTTGTGTACCTATAAAAAAATTTCATTATGTAACATGAATGTACTTTTGAAGAAAATTCTGAAATTTGGAGAATATTTGACAAAACGAGGGGGAAATTAAAGTTACGGATTTTGTACTGCTGTGGTAGTGTGAAAGAAGCCTAATTTTATATTAAAAAACTCCCAGACACGATTAAAATATTTTATCAGAATATACCAGTGAACTGTATCCATTATTTGGTAACACGGCGCACCTGATGCAAAAATGATACATCAAGTAACTCTTTTTGCATAAACAACGCCTGTAACTGTCCAAAATAAGGGTTCTATAACTTGCCTTAGTAATAAACCAGGAATTATTACTAAAAGTGCCGGGTATTTCCCCAACCTTCCATTCTTTGTATCCTAACTCCCACCCTTTAGTTTTAAGGTTTTCTGGTTTTTCTTCTTTCTTTTTTCTTCAGTCTGTAATACAGCCTCGTCAATGCCTTAGCAGGCGAAACCATTGGTCGGCTAGACTAATAAAAAGTGGATAGTACAAAATAAAAAATTGTGTTTTATTATCTTTAAACATGGAATTCCACCAAGAACCATCGGTCTCAACAGTAATGATTTTTAAAAGTTTGTCAATATAATTAATAATTATAATTTACAAGTTTAAATTAGTTTCCTAGCTATAACTCTCATATTTATTCAATGGTTGTAATAAGACAAAAACTGAATATTTCACTTATATCGTAGTTGACTCAAAAAATTGGCTGAAAAATGATGGTAATCGCCCATAACTGACTGTCGCTAAAAAATAAAATAAATAAAGTATAAAGTCTTCTAAAAATTACCCAAAGTAGTTTCTACCAGTGTCACATTTTAGTGCAATGTGAAGGAGCATGACCTTTATGTAAAAAAAAAAATTACAGTTAGTAATTTTATATATTACAGAGAGTAATGCGCGGAGATTATTCAGGTATGTTTATATGCGTCAAAATAAAGAAAAAAAGTTCCTATAAACATATGTCCTAAAACGCTTCGTTTACCAGCTATCCGCCATTTTGTTTTTTAACTAAATATTATTTATCTCTAGAACGGTCAAACAGATTGAGATGAATCTTCGCACTGTAGTCATCAATCTAAAGAACAAGTTTTAATGAAAAAATAAACTTGTACTAATAATCTGTTTTTTAAATGGTGGTCATATAAATATTTTAAACAAGTTCTTTCATTTAAAATATTTAAATGCTTGCCATTTTGATATGGATTACTGGAACAAGTTGATTATTTTTGCCGCACTAGTTCTTTTATATTGGTGACCACCATGCGAAATTTCAACTCAATCTTTTTGACCGTTCTAGAAATATAAATTATTTAGTTAAAAAACAAAATGACCGATAGCTGGTAAAAGAAGCGTTTTAGGACATATGTTTAGAGGAACTTTTTTCTTTCTTTTACGCTTATAACCATCCCCTGTATTATCTCCACGCATTACAGAAACTCCCTATATATTTTTTAAATATTGTATTTGGAACTATACAAAGTTGTACAACAACCAAATGATATAATATAGGATAGGGAAAATAACATCACCCACTATCAAATCTTCAGTGTTGTCGGTCCATCAGTTGTCGTGGATTGATTGTATCATTAAACATAGTTCTGAGGCTTTCGATAGTACAAATGTGCTATGTATTCAATGAATGTACTCTTGTGGTCAGTGTATAGTTATGTTGCTGAAAGAGAGTTGCTGTTTTAACGTAAATATTTTGATTGGAACACTTATATTTAGTTTTTAGTTTTTTGTAGAACCATAAATAATTGTATGCCATATGTCCAAATATGTCTGAGCAAAGTTTTATAAATTGTTAATTTTTGACGCAGATATTGAACCGAATTAGAATTTAGAAGACGATAGAGAAGTTTGAGTCTAGAATTTAATACTAAACGCTTTGTTTTTATGTGATGACTCCATGTCAATCTCCTGTCAAGATGTAGGTCCAAATATCGTACTTTGTTGTCTTGAGGAATTGGTGTGTTTAAATATACTGGTAGAAAGGTTTTTTCTCCGAAGAGTAAAGGGTGACATTTTGTAATTTCGCTTTATTTATTTTTATTCTTCAGGCAGGTCAATTTGTAAAAAGATCCAGCTGGAAATCTGGATCAATTACTGCAATCAAATACCTGGGTACAGCTTAATTAATTATTCTAAATTAAAACGTTACATTTGGAGAAAATTAACTAATTGTACAGCTAAAATTTATCATAAAATAATGAAAACATTGGCAACACCATTCTGTGTTTGAGGTTTATCCGGTGACACTGCAGTAAAAACTAGAGAGTTGTGTGAGGGATTTTTTTGGCATATCAAATAACATTACCTACCTGGATTTCTTTGTGTCCCGGCGAACGATAAATGCAGTATTGTGTTTGAATGTCAAACAAAATATCAGGTGTTGTTTAATGGTGTGACTAAAAGTTTGGTACCTCATTCTTAATAAAAAAAAGAAGGAAGATTCATATAAAGGGGAAATTTAAATAATTCCTATTTTTTTAAGCAAAGCAGATGTCAATAAAAATTGGAATAAATATTGTTACGACCAATGGTACAAATGAGTTTTAAAATCATCCTGTTTCAAAATGGTCGACAGTAAGTTTTTTGAAAATTGTTTATCAGTAGATCTCATAATAAGCCTCCAAACTTTCAATCTATACAGATCATATATTCAATAATACAAATCTCTCCTATGACAATAAATATGGGAGTTGTCCCATAGAAATTGAATTTTAATTGCTATAACCTACAAAATTATACTAAAATAATTTGTACAAACTTTTGTGTTTTTGTACAAATGTACGTGTGATTTGTACGAAAGTAAATGTATTTTGTACAAAAGTACGTGTGCTTTGCACGAAAGTAAATGTATTTTGTACGAAAGTACGTGTGCTTTGCACGAAAGTAAATGTATTTTGTACGAAAGTACGTGTGCTTTGTACGAAAGTAAATGTATTTTGTACGAAAGTATGTGTTTTATTAACGCGAAACTAATACACGACCTTTCGAGAGTATAAATCAACTCTCATTATCAAGTGAAAAACTTAGAGCAATAAATTAAAAACGTTAAAATAAGCACAGGGCCATTTGGAAACTAAATCTAAATCTATAACCTAAAAAATTAACTCGAGTCTAAAACAAGGCCTAAACAGTCAAATCTAAGACTAAATACAAACGTTATAAGATAAAACCATCACTCAGCAGGGCTGCACTATACAATGGACGGCAAGCAACTGAAGTGAATTAGTATCTGAAAAATGTTTGTGACTTATTTTTAGGTGTTATTTCATTTACCGTGTCATATGGAAAAAATATTATTTCATAAAATGAGCTAAAGGTTGTACGCTACCACTTGTAGGCTTAAAAAAGCACATCTATTGGTGTATCATTTACAGTGCATAGAAAACTGCTAACACTGAACAAAATTCTTAAAACTTATTTTTAAATTTAGATGTATGACTGCATCTAATTAAAAAAATCACCTGTGGTATAGTGGTGGGTGGGTTCAATATAAAAAAACTTTGGTAGCAACTATCATCTATCTATAGGCCCTACATCTATACCACAACCATCTGTGGTATAATGATGGGAGAGTCTACTATAAAGAAAGGGTGGTTGGTTTTTGTGGCTAAACTTTAGAAAGTGATAAACATAACGTAAAACTTTTCCATACATTTCTAATGCATTGTTTTCCGTGTTTCTTTTTCTTAAAACAAAACAAACTCACTTGTAGTAAGTAAGGGTGTTGCAATCCCGGGGAACCTATCTATAGGCTACCTTTTTTCATGTAGTCTTGGATTTGAAAATAATTTTTAATTTAGTTTGAGTACAATCTTCTGCCAATTCTAGCTTTGTCTTATATTTATATTTGTCGACGCGTTTCGGAGTTCCTCCATCTTTGAGACCTACTTTGGTACGCAGCATTACGTCTCAATTATAGACCGGACAAGAAAAAGAATAGGAGGTGAGGCTCCTTGTACAACTTTGGGGAGGAGGAAATCTTTGTGTATTTATTTTTTTGGGTAGAAACTTGGTTTTAGGCGAAATTAGATGAGGGTGTTTATGAAATAGAGTCCTTGGGAAATAACACATAATTGTTTTAAATAAAGAGAATTGGGCAAGTCCAGTAACATTTCAAAGACAAGCAATGAAATTAAGACAAATATTTATTTTTTAATTTAATTTTTAGAAAATATTAATTATTATTCTCAAAAAGTACTTTTAATGGTTTGTCCATCTCTTTTGATAGTTCACAACCTGCTGTTTTTTTTTTTTTATTTTTTGTTTTTTTTCTCTAGGTTATATATTTTTATTGTTTGTTTTGTTGCAGGTTTTGTTATATATTCTTCCTTTTTGAATATTCTTCGTTTCCCCCTTTTTTGTCAAGGTTATATATTTTTATTGTTTGTTTCGTTACAGGCTTTGTTATATATTCTTTGTTTTTGTGTATTCTACTTTTTTTTATTTATAATAATAAACGCTTATGTTGCCAAACTGGTGGACGACTTGTATTAGGTCATGTCATAAAGTCTTTTAGGCTATAAAAAAAAATAACGTCTTGTTAATTTTATATTGTGCGTGTTGTATGTTAGGACATTATTGTATGTTGTTCTTTTTCTTTATTCTTGTAAATTTCAATACTTTTCTGTGCAAAATAAACTTTCATTATTATTATTATTATTACTTTAGTACAATAAGACAATGCTAGGATTGGCAGAATATTGTACTCAAAATAATTACGTAGATCCTAGCAGATGTAGTTAATATTAAAAAATATAATTTGTAAATTTAAGAAAATTATTAAGTCAACCGTTTGTTTTCAACTCCCTACTGTAGGCTACTTATTTAAAGTAATGTGTAATATGTACTATTTGTTAGTTCCTAGAAAAATATCCCGTCTATTGAATCAGTTAAAAAACTTTAAAATGTTTACATTTAGTTAAAAACAGAAAGTTATAAAATTGTAAAATTGCATTGATCTGGTCCTGGTACTGTGTATCCTAATATATATATATATATATATATATATATATATATATATATATATATATATATATATATATATATATATATCATCACAAATCTCTTCTTTGTAGAAATAAACATGTGATTTGTTTTGTGAAACATCTTTTACAAGCTGTAAATAGTACTCGTCTACAAAGGCTATTTAAGAAACATCATTTAACAATTACCACTTCCACAGCTCCACACATTGACAGATTGAGCTAAGTAACTTAGTGGGCTTGACTTTCATTGTGTAAGTCTATATTCCTTGCCGCCGTCTTATACTTTGCACAATTTAATAAAAAATGGAAAATTTCTCACTTGCAATAAAAATCGAAATACTAACCAAAGTTAGTATTAAAGTCTGTTTTGAGTAAAAAATTAAAAAATAGGTTTTGTCTTAGATTTAGTAGTTTTTGACGTTTTTTGCCTGTAAACCATGAAAAAAAAATTACCTTCTGAAGTTAAAAATTGAAAACATGGGCTCAATATCTATTTGAATTAATAACAAAGTTAAATAGGGGTGCACTCCTTAAGAGCTTCCATATAAGTACAGGCGTGGTAATTCACAGTAGTTCTTCATCTTGGGTTAGATCCCTCTCTTTCTTCTTTCCTATTTAGTATTGTTTGTTCTCTTTTGACCCTGACGCTGTTAGAGGATTCGAGGATGAGATGTCTCTTGTTTTAAGACGATAATAACCAAGAGGTTTTTTGCCTTTAAGCAAAACAAAATTTAATAAAGAGGGTGCAAGTTTCATTTTAGTCACTCTGTATCTAAACATACTTGAATAAATATTCAAAATGTGTCCTAGAGGAGATGATAGGTGCTCATTTTATAGTCTCTGGTTTTCAATTTGCCACGAAAGCTTTAAACACAATATTTCTAGTAAATCGCTAGTAAAACAACGTGTAGGCTATACTTGTTAATATCGTAAGATTCTTCAAGACAGCTTTTTTATATTTGCTAAGTTCTTCTTAAACCTTTTTTTTTTTTTTGTGACGACCAACTCTCAATTCCAGGTAGCTTTGCGCCATGAAATTCCACTCTAAGGCTGTCACCTGCAATTAGACCTAATTTCCACTCTGAGAAATGAAATAATTTTATAGAATGTTTGTGTCATAACCAAGCAGGTAATCTTATCATAACATAACTCTAGATATACTTCTATGTTTTTTTTTATTCTAATAAGGATAAAAATTTAAGAATTACTGCAAATCAAGAAAGTTAGTGCAAAATATTAATTAATTGACATGAAAATGGCGAGTTTGACCAGACAATCGAAAGTACAAGAACTGTGATTTTCAATGCCATTTCATAATTTTATCCCATGGTTGAAAAGAAGGTGAAAGGATCCAGTTTTAAGTTCTTACATAAATATAGTATTTCTGGAATAACTTTTCAATTGAACAACCGAAATTTTAAAAACCATATAACCTCAATATTAAAGATTAAATCAAAATCATTATTCAATGCACTACTAGTAGAATTTTGACAAATTAAATAATCATATTAGTAACCATAGGATATGGTTGTTGCTAAAATTTCAAAATGGAGGCCATTTGATACTTATCAGTAGGTCTTAAATGAGTTCATTTTGATCGATTTATATATATATATATATATATATATATATATATATATATATATATATATATTATATTACATCCAAAGTGGAAATCAATGAATAAAAAAAAATTCTTATATATATTACATTTACAATACATATAAATACTACATTTACATTTCTTATATACCATGTGTCCAAAAAGTCCCACCCCTCTTATTTTTTTTTATTAATGTAAATAGACAGATTTACTTTGGAGAAAGTTTAGATAACCAAAGAAGGTGTCTTTTGAAGTATCAAAATTTTCAACCCTTACAATTTTAAATAGCAACCCCTATTGAGTGATACCTCATTTTAAAGGCCTTTTAAAAATAAGAATAATGGCGCAAACTAGAGGTCTCTAAGTCCATCCTACCCAACATAGCGACCAATTAAATTGTGAATTTTACGGTAATAATTACACCGGAAATGTTACGAAATGTACAACAAGCTTTTGAGTCCAGAATCTATTTCTGCCAAAAAGTAAATGGTAGCCATTTCAAGAACTAATCCGGAGCTAAAAAAACAAGGTAAGGCTCTTACCATCATTTTACCAACATAGAGCAGTTTGTAATGTAATAAAAACAACCGGAGTTTGTAGGTTAACATTCACAATTTGATTGGTCGTATGTTGGGTAGGATGAACTTAGAGACCTCTAGTTTGCGCCATTATTCTTATTTTTAAAAGGCCTTTAAAATGAGGTATCAATCAATAGGGGTTGCTATTTAAAATTCTTGACTTACCCCCAAACTACTCCATTTTGGGGGTAAGGGTTGAAAATGTTGATACTTCAAAAAACTCCTCCTTTGGTTATCTAAACTTCCCCCAAAGCAAATCTGTCTATTTTCATCAATAAAAAAAATAAGAAGGGCGGGTGGGACTTTTTGGACACATGGTATATTACATTTGCAAGTTAGTATATACTTTACTATTTAAGTATGTTTCACTCTTCTCTATGGACCGATTCAGTGCATTCATTATGGTAGCTTTGTAGCTAAATATCTATTTTTTTAAGTTTACAAGTTGCTCCACTTTTTTTAATAAAGTTATGTGATGGGTCAAAAAATTGATGTTAACTTGATAGGGCAAAGTGGACCGATTCTATGAAATTTATGGTGTGGCAATATTTTAGCCACAGCTCGAGGTAACCTTCTTCATTTTTTGTCACTCTGTCATAACACCTAACGAGCAAAGGTTACTCCAATGATTCAAACAAAACTAATCGATCTCTCTCTCTCTCTCTCTCTCTCTCTCTCTCTCTCTCTCTCTCCGTAAAATTTCCTTTTGGAATATTATCAGTCAAACTCAAGAAGTCGACAACAAAACAGTTGTCTCTATTCTTTACGTTATATCTGTTTGTTACAGTAAATGCATTACTGAAGATGGCAACATTTTCGTTGTACCACGTTTTATAAACACTTTTTCTTTTTTTTAAATTTGTGTTTTATTTATTATAATAATCTCTATTTTTATTCATTACAGCTGTTACAAAATGCTTAGTTTTCCACAACAGGTTCAACCTATTTCACTAAAATTTTAACTAAGTGTAAAGATAAATAGCCCAAACAAATGTACAAATTCTAAAACAATAGAATATTTCGACTCAGGAAATACTAAGCAGATTCAAATCAAATACGATTTGCTCTTATGGTGAGTTTACATAAGCAAGCGCAGCAAAGTCAGGACAACATCCACAATTCCTTCAACATTTTATCTGGGATCTACCAAACTGATATTTTCTTATGATGCCAACCGATGTTTTGTATGTGGTTTTTGGTTTTGTGGCTTTGTGTGTAAAAAAGTTTGGGAAATGTTTTTATATCGTTTATTGTCTTAGTTTGCCTTACAATCCTCTCCTACAAGCAGATGTATATCCCCCGGAACCGTTATCCAATTCTGAACATGATATGATTCTTTATTTTCTTTTTTAAATGTACAGGAGGAATTTCTCATCCTTCTGGATCAATTCATAACTGCCATTACTCTTGACGCTTACCTAAAATACTGCAGAGTCCAACCGATCCACCACATCCTCTTTCACCCCTAAATCTTTTACATATGGCTTCTTTCACACCCTCTAAAGACGAGTCAATTTCAAACTCAGTCTGAAATCATCGCTGATTCCACTATTATTATTTGTTTTTCTACTAATTTACGTCCAACGTTTTCCACCATATGTTAGAATTTTCAAAATAATTATTTAATAATAAACAATTTCATTTAATTTGCAAACATAACCTCAATATAATGATGTACATCATTTACGTAAGTTTGACTGTTTCTGTTTGTGAATATTTTTTAGAGTATAAAATACGAGTTTTGTATATAATACATCCCGTAAGTAATCTGTCAAACCTTAGGAAACGATTCTGTGCGTCTGGTTAAAATGCTGTTTTCCAAATATCCGCCATTTTGTTTTTTTTTAACAAAAAAAATTATAACTTTGGTAATAGAAAAGATATTGAGTTCAGATTTAATGTACGCATTTTTAATGTTGTTTTATAGCCTACATGTACCGAAAATAAACATTCAATTTTTATATTTTCAAAATGGAGCTGTTAAAAATATTTAATATTGAATATCTCGAAATCATATCTCGAATATTTTCTTTTTTTAATGCCAAAAAAAAACGGTTTTGTATTTTTTCTGTAGGTCAAAGGATAACTTAGTGATTGACAAAAAACAGGAAACTAATAATTTTTTTATAATTGTCTACAACACTCAGAATTATTGACAGAACTAAAACATTTTTAAAATCTAATACTTTTAATACAAATTTTAAATTCTTTGCTCTGAATTGTATAAACAAAATCAAACGTGTGTCCCTTAACTACTTCAAAATGAAGCCTACGTGTACAAAAATCCTGTTGTTAAACAAATTAATTAAACAAAATAATAACACTTATTGTATGTGTGCAATTCGTTTCACTATTTCGATTTTCAATAGATGTGTTGAAAGTTTGTGCAATGTTTTTGTTCTTCAGATTGTTCAATTTGGTCTCCATATTTCATTATAGGCCTAAGACGGATGTTCTTAACTCCAATGTACATCCCGGACTGGAGTGTGGGTCGTTCCTAGCTCTTGTCTCCCACTCGAATAGTTAAAGCATCTGTGTATAGCCTACAGTGAACCAAAAAAATAGTGATAAATTAATGCTATAGATAGGATCAGTGGGTATATCGGCGTTTCTAGAATATCCGTTTTAGAAATTCCAATCGGTTTTCATAACCTCAAAGAAAGACCTCTTGTGACAGATCTACAGATGGCCTACATCGAAGTAGAATCCAAAAGAGAGTTGTTGATGAGGAACAGCTGATGAAATGCTCATAATTAATGACAGAATATCAGCGTCAAAAGAAAAAAGAATGTAATCAATATTCCGCAAAACTCTGTTAATTACGTACTTCCGGTTGTTGATCAACTAAGTGTGGAATTTCTTTTAAAGTTTATTGCACCTGTGGACATGCATTAGTTTAGCGATCTCATTATAATATTAGCACATCATTAAGTTGTTGTAAAGGAGAATTATGTGAGAAAGAAACTACCGACAACTGAAGTACAGTCCAATTATTTATGTCTTCATTTTAGAATGTAATTCTAGTTAATGTCCGTTTTGCAAAGACACAAAAAACAATTGCGACACTTTCAAAGTTTTTGACGTATGACAGTTGACAGATGTGAGGCAACTCACATGCTATCGGCAACTCTTTTGATCTAGTTCATTAGGTGTCATTTATTGTGTTGCACAACACTGCATGAACTCCCTTACTTGCGCATATGTCCAGTAAACACGAAATAGAATTTGTTTATTTTGATACTAACGCTGTCACTAAGACCTGGATTTAATAACAGTGATTCTTAAAAAAGTGATCTTGCATGCTGTGCTGTGATTTAGAAGTTAACTGATTGGAATTCTGGTAGTGAAAGTCAAAATTATAGTGAAAAATAACTCGATTTGGTGACCAAACGTGATTCGACTAAAATATATTTAGGATTAGGTTAGGTTAGATTTGAAATTACGACGAAGTTAACTCGATGTGTTCACCAAACACTATCTGACGGAAAAGCTATTTAGGTTAGGTTAATTTATTTCACGTTTATGTTAAGATTTTATTAGGTTAATAATTACAGCGAAGGTAACTAGATGCGCTAAACAAACATGATCCGAATAAAAAGCTATTTAGGTTAGGTTATGTTATGTTAAGTTAGGTTAGGTTATACGAACAGACGACAACGACGACAGATGGATCGCAAGTCGAGTTTCCTGAAGCCATGACACGTGAAGATCAGTTAAAACACAGAGGTCGAAATTTCACAATCACTAAACTTGTATAATAGGTAATAAAAGAATAAGTTAAGTGATTATTGTAGCTAAACGAATTTTTTTTACAACTATAAAAATTGCAACTTTTTTCTTTCAAATTATAAAAGTAATTTAGTTAAAATGCAATTGAGAAGCACAGTCCATGTCTATCAAATAAGATACCAACATAATATCTAGATACGAACAATCTACATTAAATCAAAGCAGTCGAAATAGCATGACATTAACCTGAAAAACTGTACAATAAGTACAGCTATATTATTGTCCAAAGACCATTGAGGTGATATTAAAAAAAAAGGCAAATCCAACAACCCTCACACCATAAACATAATTTTGCGGTTTGAGGACTAATTAGTTTTCTTTATTTGTGTATAAACTGTGAACATATACCTACTATATACTTAAATACAAAATAAAACAGCTGAAACGATATTCATGAAATGCTTGCTAATTTGTTACTTAACCACTATAGGCTACAGTAAGATTGGTAATCGCAAAAATTTCGACCTCTGTTTTTTCCGGATCATCACGGACCCTCAAGAAACAGAAAAAGTGGCTTACGACTGTCGTTGTTGTCCATAGTGTGATCAATAAAGAACCCTTTTGAATTTTTAAAAATCTAATTGAAAATTCCAAACATTTTTAACAACATTTTGTTCATATCTCGTGTGTTCACACTAAACTAAAATTAAATTTGGAGATTTCAATTCTGCATATATTGGTACCAACGCACAACGATGACAAATAGCGAAGTTATTGTAAAAAACGTAGGACTAAGTCACTGACACGAGGGAAGCGATTGCAGAGAATTATTTACACATCTACGAGGAAGGTTAAGGTCTAGAAATTATACATCAAGAAATTAGTGATATACACAATTAGGAAGTTTAGAAAATTGTTTTTAAAAAACTTGCCTTACTAGATGATAAGACCCCTTGATCTAACAATACAATTTAACATTTCCTACTCGCCCTAAAAATTCAACTTTTGGGGATACATTTAAAGATCTGATGGGATTAAATTGTATGATGGGAATTGGATATATACAAACTATTATTTGTAAAAACGTATGAATTGACAATATTACCTAACGATATTTATATATAAACAGGAGGGAAAACACTACGACAATTGAAGTAGATGAAAGAAACAATTGTCGTAATAATATTCAATTTTATAAAAATTATAAATATGTGTTTCAAATTACCAAAAGTAATTATTTCAGGTCTTTTGAAGGCTGAAAACCTATCAGTTATCATTGCCTTTTTTCAAAAAAGGGAAAAAGGAACATAAAATTAAGACCCATACTCCTCCAATACTGTAATAACTAGAGGGTCTGACGAGAATAAGAATAGGTCAAGAAAGATCTGATAGGAAAAATTAAAGAAAGTGGTCTAATCCAAGGCTTAATGAAAAAAGGTGTAGATCCAGCTATGGTCCCTCGGGAATACCACACCAGTATCCACTATATATTTTCCTTGTTGTCGAGGAAAAAAACCTCTCAGTCATCATCGCTTTATATATATTATATAAGAACATAAAATAAACACCTCTGGAATACTCTAAAAAGAATAGTAAGACTTGGTGAGGATCTGTTTGTATTAAATTATATAATGAGACTGGGTAAGTACCAAGATGGTACGAATCAACTTGTTCCTTCAGTGTTCTAATTGTACACCTCGAAGTTCGATATTTGAATATTTTGTGTTGTTAAACCACAAAAATATCTATTCCTTACAGAAATACTGTACACGGAAAAAAAAATACTCAGAAATAATTTAACTCGCCAAATTTGGTTGGATGGCTGCCTTATGTAGTCCCGAGCACGCCCACCGTGGTTTTTGGTTTGAAGAATAGAAATCTTTGACAATGAATTGTACAACGGAATTTTCGTATCGAGTATAGCAAAAATTCTTCCAGTAGGCCTATCATTTATAAGTGGGATGAACTGTTTTGTTACAAGAAACCGTGATTCAGTAAGTCACAAGAAATCTGACGATATTGTAGAACAAGTGGGTAGTTTTAACAGTCCTACAAAATCAACCCGGCGTGTTTTCATGCGAGGTGGGCGTTCCACGTGCGACTGTTTGGCATGTGTTGAGAAAACGTTTGCATCTCAAACTGTACAGATTAACAATGGCGGAAGAACTAAAAGACATGTAAGGAGTTTTGTGCTTAAATATTACACCGATTAGATGAAGACCAGGATATCATTGGAAATGTAATCTCAATGATGAGTGAACTTTCCATGTAAGTGGTAAAGTGAATACCCACTGATGGATTTGGAGGCAGCGAATATCCCAAACTTGTGATAGCCCAAAAGTTAACGTCGTTTGTGCTTTAAGCAAGAGCATAGTTTACAGCCCTTTTGTTTTTCAAGAGAAAACCATCAACGGAACAGTCTACCTAAATATGCTATTAAATCCCACGATTGATGAGGACTACCAAGAACCCCCCCCCCCTACACTTCCAGCAAAATGACGCACCACTGCACTACTTTGACAAGGTTCGGGATATCCTCAATAGCAGGCATCCAGAAACGAGGTAGCTCGTTCACCAGATCTGAGCGGCACCTCTCGATCCCTCTGGGGATTTATCAAGACTAAAGAGAAACCAACCTTACCTGCTTCTCTCGCTGAGGTCAGAGCAACAATCTACGCCGGAGTGGAAGACACCTGACTTGGTGCCGCGGGTTTGTCAGGAAATCGACTTCAAATGAGATGTCTGCAAAACGACTAATAGAGGTTTCATTAAACCTAACTAACTATAAGTTATTAAACTTAATATATTTTACTGCAAAATAACACCAAAACCAGCTCTGTAAGTAATCTGGGAAAAAAATTTACATAGTTGTAAAGTCTTTTATAAAACGCCCTGTTTTATTATCGTAGGTTATGTATCACTGAAGATGGTGACGTTGTAGCTGAAACGCGTTTGTGAGAAATTTTGTTCAGGTTTGATTAAATATTAAAACAAGTTAAATGCAATATTTATATATAAATAATCTACAAAAATAAGACTCCATCCCGGATTCATTTTTATTTTCCTACTGACAACTACCGAACCGCTTTTTTTTTAAGACAAATAGTTTTGTGTTAGTTGTTTGATTGTAAATGCGTGTGAAAAAGTTTGTGCAATCTTTATGCACCGTTTATTTTTCTCAAAATAACAAGAAGATTTCAAGTTAACCGCTAGTTTATATTTCTAACCTAAACAATCCTAATTGTTTACCTGTTCGTATCGCCTCAAGTGATATCGATTCCCCTGTACATAGTCTAATTATGGCCGACATAAGTATCAGTACCCAGTCCTCCCATCATTATATGTGTTTTTGATACCGTTGTGTATCTGTTATTTCCGCTCGAGTCTTGGAAATTGCCGGTTGTAGTCTAGTATGCAGTCAACGTGTCAAGCTGTGATGAGAAAATTACCCCGAGTGATTTGAAAATTGGCTGGATGGCAAGGCACCACCGCGTCCCCTTCCTTCCCCCAGTCCTGACCTGGCTTAATTGGAACTCAGACGATGGAAATTTGAGGTTATGTGATAATAATAAACATTGCTGTGTGTTTATTGTCGGAAAAAGTAAAAGTTCAAAAGTGAAACCTAATTGTTAATATTTTAGAAGTATTGGTTGTGAATTTAGTTTAGTTTTGTGAGACAGTGTGTTTTGAGTTTTCGCATTGTTTGGTGGTTTCATACTGAGTGTTTTGAAAAATTAAAAATGTTTTGTGCGTTGATTTTTGTGGTTCTAATTTATCAAACGTAACGTTAATTTTTACATGAACAATTTTTAGAAACCTGTTTTTATTATTACGCTATAGGTGTATTATTTTCTTTAGGTTTAATGTGTATTTGACCATATATTATTGAAGTTAAATTCGTGTCAATAGACTTAAAATTATATTAGAAGTCTATTATATTATAATATAATATAAAAAATATTATATATTATAATATAACACTAGTATTAAAAGTGACTAATTTATCATACTGACTATATGTGTTTATAATTAATACAAAATAAATGAAAAATTGACAAAACTATCGGAGGGGGGGAGACAGAATTTATCGTTATCTTTAGGAAATTTTATAACAAACCCCATTAAATCAGTGATTAAAAAAAAAAATTCGTTAGGAAAGCGTTATTCCAGGAAATATCACTTTTTTACCAGCGTTTTGGATAAAAAGAAACCGACGATAAACTAGTTTTGTTAATGGGAAATTTTAATTACTACAATATTGAAACCACACACACACACACAATATTGGAAACTTTACTATGAAGTATAACAAAATTTTGATGTATAGCCGATAGTATTTTGAGGCAATTTTTACAGTTAAATAGAAATTTGAAATGTTTCATTTTTGAAGTCCGGAATTTCTCTCGTTTCATTAACACTTACTAACATCTGAATGATATTTCGATAAACAAATAAATTGGTTTGGTAATATTTTAATAAAAAATAGACAATTTTTTTTTTAGTTTAAGTAGTATCCCAAACACTAGGTGAACGATTATTTAGCATATGTTTTTAAATACCCCGAACTACACTTTAAGCCAAAAACTGTGTAATAAAATACAATTTTGAAAAATCGCTTTATATTGTCTAACCCGACGTCCCTATTTGTTTATTAAACTTTTTACAAGTCAATTTTTAGTGGCACGCAAATTTTGAGCAATTTGTAAATAATATTAAGTTTTTGCCGTTTTTATATTTTTAATTTTGTTTTAGGCATTTCTCCATGTTTCTCAAATTCTGTGCATTTTCGAATATATAAATAGGTTTGTAAAATTATGGTTAATTTTTGAAAAAATGACACCAAAACATCTAAGACAACAATTTATTATTGCATTTTAATGCACTAGGTTTGTTCAAAACTCATTTCTGAAACCCAAGTACAAGACTGATATTTCCAAAAAAAAACCGATTTTTTGTCTCGTAACTTTATACTCTACGTATATATGAAAAAGATAAAATAATAATTTTACTGTAACAACACCGAATGGCAACTCCTCGGGTTCACTGAACAAGTTGGTTCTTTCTTTTATCAGATTCCTTTTTATTTTATTTATCTACAATCGGAATTCAATTCTTGGTACATCGAACCGAGAAGTAAATAAGAAAACAATAATTAAACAGAAGTCAGTTTCAATGGACGTGTTAAAGAGATGTATGTATAAACAACATCCCATACTTGTTAAACGCTATCTTTTAAATCACTCGTCGCAGTTTTTCATAACGCGCGTTTCCTTTAATATATGCATTGACAATTAACATATTCTTTAATTAAATGTACAATTAATGTCTTACTTAAAGGAATAATTAAGTTTATTTCTGAGAAGACATAGTATATAGAAACGGTTGCTTATGTACTAGCGTAGGCCTAACTAACATTGTATACAAATCAATCCGAAAATGTATATCTTTAAAATTTGTTGAAGTGAAGAGACTTTATATAAGTTTAAAGAAGCTATCATGATACTTTCCCAGCCCCATATAATAAAATAAAACTTATTAATTTAATCCCCAAAAGTTAGTCTCTTGGGTCTTGTAGGAAATGTTAAGTTGTATTTGTAAATAAAGATGTCTTATCCAGGTTTTCTAAGCCTTGTAATTTTGTATTTTCTTGACGTCATCTGGTTGTGTATATATTAAAGAGTTTCCACTGACTACCCTCGTCTCAGTGTCTCTGCACTGCCAGATCTATACGAGTATCACATTTCTTGGGATGTCACAAGTTGCAGAATTATATTGTTTACAACTACTTAGTTATTTGTCATGGTAGACAGATGGAGTTGGTACAATGTAGAATGTATCACTGTAATTTGTTTTTAAGGTCTGTAGGTAAAATCTAAGGCCATTATAATTTCACGCCCGTGTCTGTCTTTCTGTATGTAAATCGCAACCCGTCAATACAGACACGACGATAAATCCTATATATTTCAAAATGTGTATTATATTCTTTGTAATGTCCCACATATAGGAAAAATATAGTAGTAACAAAAAAAGACCTTGGGGTAGTTAAGGGACAAAAGCTATCGAGTTTTAATTTTTGGAAATATTATGTATTAAATAAAACTAGAATATATTTTGATTACGAATTAGATAGAATAAACTCGAATGCAAGGTCTCGAAAAAAATACTTTTATTAATCAAACTCTTTCATTGATTACGAATTATGTGATTGTGTGTTTATTTGACGAAGAAATATGTTGGCGCTAGGCAGCTTGAAAGACTTCAATTTTATAAAAATAACTGTCTTTATATGGCTACGATTTTAACGGTTTTAACACACGCATGACACTTTTATTGTAATTTACTCTGATATATAAAAAAAAATAGCCCCCATTTGACATTTTGAATTCGATTTTTCTGATTTGCAACAGAACCTAGAGGATTACACTATAGTCCCCTATACCAAATTTCGGGTTCATATTTTTTGTTGCCGCTATCTTACGGAAACAACGATGTTTCGAAAAACTCTTTTTTAGTTTCCTAAGAGGATGAAATTTGAAGTAAGAAAACGGAATTTTTTGCGATACCCAAACTTACCCTATAGGCTATTTTGTATATTCTATAAGCAAAAGCACATACAATAATCTACAAAATGTAATTTCTATCCGGAACCAATTATTCGTCCTACTTAAAAATACCCACATTTATTTATGAAATTAGAGAGAATAAAATATAATATACTTCAATACTGATTTGTCCCAATGTATTTCTAAAAATAATTGTAATTTATGAAATTATTGTAAAATTTTTGTTTTTAAAGATATATTTTTTTAATGTTTTGAAACACATTTAAATACAGCCCAAGTTTACTTCTGCTATAAACTGGTCCTATGCGTAAACCCTATTTGGTTGAAATCCAGTTTTCAATGACGACGATCAATGTTAATTTTCTATGTCCCAATTATTTGTAATTTTCTTTCACATGAATACTCCTTTGGAAGGTTATCCTTCACCAAAATTTTAACTAAATCGGTAATACTGATTTTCATCTTTCGTAGACATTTTAGTTTGTTATCGATAAGTCATAAAGAGGCTAATTCTTTGGGGAGACATTTCTACAAGAATTTCACCCTCGGGGTTCACTATAGTGAATACAGGCTTCGCAATCCCGAGGAGACCTTACTAGATATACACCTTTCTCTCGTAGTCTTGAGTTAGATCCCTCTCTTTCATCTTTCCTATCGAGACTCTCTTGACCAACTGTGAATTTTTCCAAACCTAACGCTATTATGTTTCGAGGTCAAGGAGTCTATTTTATGTCCTTTTCTTCCTTTTTTTATAATCGAAAGGTTTTTCGCATTTAAACAACAAGAAAAATATACAAGAATGACGACTGTTTAAATAATTCATAATTCTTATTCCTTGTTTCTGAAAACAACACTTTAGACCATCTGCTTAGTAGAGTTGCCCCACAGAGACCTTCCAATGGCATTCTATTTGATGTCCTATTACAATAATATGTCTATAATTAAAACAAATATTAAAAAAACAATCTTGTAAAATAGGCAGACAAAATTTACTTGTTTATTCGTTTTGTGTAATTATTAATTTTATTTTTGTTAATTTTCAAAACTTGCTTCGTAAGTAATAACTGATATCGCTACTAGGAAATAGCTTAAGACTTATTCCAAAAAGAAACTTTTTTGTTGTAACTTAAGACGCTTGAAAATCTATTTCTATTATAAACAGATATTTCTGCTGCATCAAAAAAATTAATAATAAACGAGTTTATTTCACAGGGAAAAAAATATATTATAGGCCTACTTAATTCTTTCTCATTATAAATGAAAAATAAAAAAAATTTCACTTGAAATATTTATTTAATCAATCACTAGCTTGGTAGAATAATGTATAAGCGTTAAAATCAATAAATTAAGAAAAATATAAGTTGGAAACTTATGTCTTATGGTTAAGGTCAAATTTACAACTTGCTACAGAGCTGACATACAGAAAATCAAATCATTAATATTGTCTTGTTGGTATTTTATGCAAACTTAGGTAACCTTTTAACGAAACTAATCTGTTTTGTATTTGGCCTATAAGATATATGTTTTTAAAAGTTGAAAGAAAAACTTTTTTAGTATCAAGTTCTTTTATTTTTAATTATATAAATAGGTAGCTTTATACAAGACGACCTGGTGCCTAAAAGTAACGATTAAGTAACTTTTAAACTTTAAAAGTTAGAAAGATGAAATTTTAGAAATAATTTTGTATAAAAGCACCATGTTTTGCATTATAATGTAAGTTAAATCCCACCCCAAAAAATTTTGAAATACAACTCATGTCCAAATGTAAAGACCCATCAAGTAACTTAATTCCTGATTTTAAAGGCCTTGTTTAGTGGAAAATAACTGCGCAAACTAGAGGTTACTATCATACTAAAATCCAAAATGACGACCTGTCAAATAAATAAAAATGCGATTTATTTTAGAATTTAAGAAAAATAATGAGATTGAGTTATTATCTACAAAAACTGTACTGTTATTTTATTCAATTTTGACCAGGTAGTTGCATTACCCTAAAGTTTTATTTTAATCTTAAAATTTATTAGTTCACAGCATTAAGTTCACACAGATATTTTCTACAACAGTCATCTGTGTATTTATTTGAACTTTAAATATATATATATATAAGCTTTTATATATATATATATATATATATATATATATGCTTCAAACTGTACATAACATGACATAATCAAAGGATGTTCTCTAAATAGTTAAAAAGAAAGATGTAATAAAGTGCGAAAAGCAATCCCTATTAACGACCCATATGTAAGAAAAGAAAATGGGACAACATCTTCTTTACGTGAAAAATATTACAAGCTATGTGTTTTGTTCAAAATTAATTAACCTTACAAAAAACAAATTTCACAACTAATTGCATACAATTACGTTGTGTTTTTAATCTTTTTTAAATTCTACTAAACCCAACATTAGTGCTACATTTACCTAGACATTTCGAATCATTAAAATAATAACATATATCCAATACTAAGATTCTTCCTTTGAAATGTTTTTATCAGAAACAACTAACTTTCAAGATGGCGGTACTAGGCTGATAGCGTCGACCAACACCATTGGAGACTTGTCAAAGGGGTGTGGCCAGTAGTAATTGTTCAATAAATGTGTTCGTCTGGGGGGACGCTTGACAGTTCAAAAGTACGGGGATATTTTTTGTCTCATGAGTAAAATGTCTTTATGGGTAAAAAATGGACTGTTTTTTTTTTTTACTTTAATATGATTAATAACTAGATAGATATTATTGAAGATATTTTGATACAACAGCTGTAACAAATTATAATAGGTCTGTATGTTATTCCGTGCTTATGAATACATTTCTTATAGGGATGTCTTCAGTTTTTATTAGTTTAAAACATTTAGATTAGAGCATTGTTAAATCTTCAAAAGAGTATAGGCTACTACACTTATGAAATCTATACATAAACTAAGCTTATTGTATTATAATATTATTGTGCATTTTTTGACGTTATGCAGTTGAAATTATGTATTTCTTAAAATGTACAAAATGTCATTTTCTTACGTAATCAAACCTACAAATTTATTTTATTTTATTACTGTCACCATCGTCTTAACATAAACAGATTAATAAATATTCCTTAATATAAAACTAACAAATTTAACTTAACCAAATAACAAAATGTACAATTAATAACTCCAACTAATGGAGATTCGACAATACGGAATGTAAGTGAAATTAACCTTCAGACCTTTGCCGTTATCTTACATTAATATTATTATCATTATTTTTCTGTTATCTAAGATCGCAATTATTATATTGAATTATATAAACACTTATTAAGATCAAGATATACTTGACTTTTACAAATTCTGTGTTTGAAAAAAAAATTGTTTAAAATCAGCTGATAGATTTATTGTAGAAGTTTTTGTTAAAACTTTTATAGCCTACCTAGTTTTAACACAGACAACATGAACTTTCTAGAGCTTACCAAGATACCAAAGAAAAATAATTTTTCGTCATACTGTTTCAAAAACAGCTGTTTTAAATACATCCATTGAGATGCTAAAGTTGTTCTTTTTAGTCCTAGGACTTTACATCACCTGAGATAGAGGTCATCAGCTGTTTACTTCGCTTATACGAATTAATTAACAATTAATTAATTGTAAAGCATCTAAAAAAACAACCGATAGGCTACTCTTTATTGTAAATAACAGATAAAACAGCTGTTACCATCGATTTTATAAATAAGTACCACTATCACAAACTAAATAGCTGTAAACTTGTGTCCAAACTTTTGAAGGTAAATAGGTTATAACATTTTAGTTTTTGTGAAATTGTTTTCTTATATTATTTGCAGTATAACGAAAAATATAGTTCATAACGAGGACGAAAAGAAACTTTTCGATCCTCGCTCATTTTCCGTTAAACTTGAGCGGAAAATTCAAGCTTGTATCGAAAAGCTTCACTTTTGGTCCTAGTGATGAAATATACTATTTTACAGAACAAAGTTATTTTAGGTTGTGTTTTAATGGACATTCCATGAAATTGTAAACTGCTGGCAAGGAAGATGGGGTTAAGTTAGGATATATTATTAGCATATATAAACCAATTCTATGCCTCCTCCATAATATGATCTCTTGAAATACTATTAATAGTTATTAATTTTCATTTACAAATAAATATAATTATTTTGTGTAAAATCCATTTAAATTTTTAATCCTTTATGATCTGAAATTAAAAAAATATTTATAATAATGAAGTGGGATAATAGTCCTAATCTTTTTATATCGCTTATAAAATTGAAAATAACTTAATACATGTCAAGGTTAGAAAACAACAAGTGTTGATTAAGAGAAATCGGATAGTAAAACTGAGTAGGAGCTAACGATAGACCAGATGAAGAAAGGTAGATCCAGGGGTTAACACACCCGGCATACTCATTATAAACCACTCAATACAAATAAAAAATAATCTATGAAAAATCGATTTTTTTTTAAAATTTGAAAATCGTTCAACCATTCGAAACTGATTTTTTTGATAATCGATTTTAAACTGGCACACAATGACCTAAGTTATGTAAGAGAATTTATTTTTTGAAAACTGTTTAAAAGTACCGCCATTTTGAAATTTACAAATATTTTTACTAGCTAACTTTGTCTAATCGACTTGTTTGTGACAAACTTGAAAAAAAATCAACTTAAAATTAATTATGTAAATAATTTACAAGATTTACATCTAATGGATACGTAAAGTGTGAGATTGTTTTAATTTTTTCTACTTGTTTATTAAAAATGATTCGCATTTAAAAAATGTAATGTTATGTATTAAAAGTCTAACAATATAATTAAAAATATCATAATTTGAAGCATATGTAAGGTGAAAATGAAATAAGAATTATAAAAACCGAGTTTTTTCTCCTTTTTGCTTAAAAGTGAAAAACCCTCCTAGTCATCATCGCCTTAGGCCTATAAAAAAAAAGAAGAAAAGAACATGAAGATTTCCAACTTTCGATACTCTAATAAAATCACGGTCGAAAAAGAACAAGAGTTGATTAAGAGGGTAATAATATTAGAGATGAAAAAGTGAGATTTATTACAAGACTACATAAAAAAGTGTATATTCAATTTGAATATCTCGGGATTGCCACACCCTTACTCACTATAAGTAACCCCTGTAGGTTATGACTTTAAAAAAGGTAAAGTATTTATGTTTTCCGGCTCAGGTGGGGATAGATACAAATTTTATACAATTATTATTATATAATAATTAATAAAAGCTAGCTGGATTCTTCCTTTAAGTCTCATAATAATTGCAACACAAAAAGATTTATTTCCATTTTTTTGGAAATTATTTGATGCACTAAAACCTAACTTCTGGCCTACCTATCATTTGTTACTTTTTTTTATATCTAGACGTATATTTTACAATAAAAAATGGAAATTTTACTATGAACTAAAATACATTTCTTCCTCAAGTTATGATCCTGGAAAAAGAATAATCTAACCTAACTAATTCCAATACACATTGAAAAGCAAAAATAGGCTGCAGCGAAAATGAATAGCTAAAAGAAAAGGCTTCGTTCATAGTTATGTAGGTTCATAACAAAAGAAGGGAAACTACAACAAAGAAAGTTAACTGGAAATGGAAGAAATGAGTTCAAGAGATCAGCACTTGTACGCACGCTTATTGTCCTAAGCTTTACACAATTAGGCCAGTTCCAGTACACGCATACAATAATACTGTTATGTTAACATGATTCTTTAACGTATCTTATTTTGATTTTAGTAATAATATGCACACTTTGCCAAGTCACACAAAACAAGCTATTTATGAACTAGTACGTTCGACTGACAAAAGTCTTGTTGTATCTGTGATGTTTGCACTGTTTAAGGCTTTTGACTGTGTCGACCATGCAATTCTTTCAAGTAAATTGAGTTGTTTGTTGGTTATTTAACTGGCAGAAGACAAAGAGTAATATATACAGGTCTAGTGGACATTACTATTTGTCTTGGGAAATCAATCCACGAGGGATTCCCAGGGTTCAATATTGGGGCCTCTTCTGTTTTTGGTCTATTTAAAATGATTTATCATAAATGTAGGCTATTTAAATTAGGCTGATGATATCACTCTAACAATTTCTGAAAAAAAAAAACAAAAAACAAACAAACAAACAAACAAGAGATTTTGAGAAATCCGCGTCATTTTTAATAACAATGGCTGAAGATTGGTTTTCAATTATCGGTTTAAAATTAAACAGATTCATTTTAGTCCAACATGTGTTAAAGATAAAATTGTTTTGCCTCTTTCAGAACATACTATTTGAAGTATAGACTCTACAAAACTTTTGGGAGTGGTTATTGATGAGAAATTAAACTGGAAATCACATGTCCGTTATCTTTGCAATAAGCTAATTCAGCATGCTCTGCACTTCCTGCAATATCAAGAAATTGTCATTTTAGCACAATTAAGACGATTTATTATGTTTACGTTTACTCAAACCTTAGTTACTGTATATAGGCCTACCTCTATGGAGTAATTCTGTAGAATCTATAAAACTTTTTCATATACAAAAAAAAAAAAATTAATAATTTGTATAGAAATTCATGCATAGGCCTACGTGTATTCAAAAAATTATATTTTTTAACCTTACTCTGTATTTATATTTTGAATGTTTTGCTATTCCTAAAACCAACCAGAGTGTTGTCAGTCAGCACCAACACGGGTAGACTATTACTTACGGCAACAAATACTCAATACCCAATTCATAGACTAAAATTATGAACATGGTGGGTGCTACTTGGGTTTGAAGTTCTGTAATGGACTACCTCAGTATTTGAAAAATATTAACTCTTCTAGTAAGTTTGAGAATAACTTAGGCATTTTACTCGGTACCTAAACCAGTAGTGTATTTTGAAATGTAGGTCTGATATTGTTGTTTTGTTCTTTATTTTATTTGTATCTGTTTAATGTGTTTGTTTGTTGTATATTTGCTGTATCGTAAGAAGGAGAACTTCTCTCTTTGTATGGTTTATAGAATGACAATTCTTATGTGTATTGCAACATTGCTGTCTTTAAAATCTGTGTGTAGTGTTACTTCAATATCTTAAATTATTTTATTTTACGATTGACGGGAGTTGATTACTAGGAGATGGATACTATTTTAACTTTTGTCTGTTTTTAAACTAGATTTTGATTTCTATGTATTTACGGATAACGATTTAAACAAATTTTTAAAATGAATAATGAATTTCTGTCAGTCTTGTATGTTTTCTCTCCAACTATGTGATAGATGTTGTGATGTAATTTATACTTCTCTTGTTTAGATCGAACTTAATTTTCTCTCAAAATTGTTACTGCTGCTGAAGTTGGTGATAGTATTTAACTCTCTTCCATTTTAAGGTAAATAGTAATAACTTTACAAAATTACTAGTATGTTATTGAACATTAAAGTAATAAATAATTTATTATAATAATAACCAATGATTTGACACGTATTACTATAGTAAATAATAAGTTTAAGTAATTATTACAATATATTTTAACTCGATTAAAAAAATACTCCCAGTTATGTTTCACAATAGTTTTTTTTTTTTTTTTACGGAATTTTCATCAAATTAAGAAATGCCCGTCGTTAATTCCGAGTTAGGATTTGACGGTGCTGCCAACAAGTTGGCTTTATATGAGATTGAACTGATTTAATCTACCGATTCTACTATTAACAACGAAATGAAATGCTTTGGCCACAACTCATATCTAAAATTCAAATTTCTTTAACGTTTACTATATTTTAGTACAATAATATATTTCAAAATGAATCTAAAATATAGTGTGAGTGTTTAAAATATTTCCGTGCTATGTCTGAAGATGCGTCATGTTGAGGTGAAACAACTGTAGTAGTTACAACAACAGAACTACTTTTAACTAAAGATATTATAAAAAGGTATGTTGATTAATTAATTAACAGTAGTTCAAAATGGTTAAAATTGGAAGCAAAAGAAAAATTAGTAATTCTAATATATCAAATAAATCTAAACAACATTTATCAAATTTGAGCTCAAAATTTGAGTGAATGAATTTAATATGAGATATTGGGGAAAGAAAATAAGAACCTATTCATACAAGCCAAAAGTTTCATTTTTAAACCAATAATATTGGTTAAAAAATATCAACGCCAGGAGTAGGCCTACGTCTTTAATAAAAATTTAAGTTACTGATTAAAAGTTTTTTTTTTTTAACGTAAAAATAAAACATTTATATATTTTTTAGCATAATATAAAATCGCTAGAAGAGTTATTTTCTATTGAAATACCATAGGTAATATAAAAACTTTGAAAACAATTCATGACATATTAGTTAATGTTATAAAGTATCTACCGAAAAAAAACTCTTACAATATTTATATCGTAGAGACATAGATTTCAAAATTAGGATTTTAAGAAATCTCATCAATTCAGTTCTTTTCAAACAAAAGGCTTACGATTATAGAAATGGGTATATAACTGTCGTCCCAAAGCGTAGTAAATGAAAAATATATTTCTATAATAAAATAAAACTTGAACACAATATCTCAAAAACAATACATTTAATAATTAAAACGCGTTTCAACGACAATGTTAGTATCTTCAGTAATGCATAAGCTACAATAAATCAAACTAATAAACAATTTTGAAATGTGTTTGGGTGAAAGTATTTTTTTTTTTTTTAATTGTGTTCAGTTTTAATTTATATCTTTTCATAAGTCAAACTTAATATTTGCTTAGATTTCCATTAGATTTTCCAATAATTGTTTTGGTAAAATAATCTGTTTTCATCTGGTTTGGTACGGACAATTGTTATAAACGTTTTTAAAGATTGAATAGTTACCATTTGTATTTTACTTTTTAATAATTCTAATATTAACATTATTGTGAAGGGAGGTGATTAAATTGTCCAACAAACAATTTGTGAATTAGTTTTATATCCTGGTTTGTATCAATTCAGTTTATCACGCCTTGTTTTAAATAAATTTAACAATATTTTTGGATGTTGAAATTAGTAACGGACATCGGTCCAATGCCATTTCTTTTTAACTTCTTTACAAAGAACTGTTTGAATAACATTATCATTTCTTCGTATTTAATCGTTTAATGTTTCAAATTTACCACATTACAAGTCAATAGCTATAGGGACAGACAGCGACGCACTCGAGTACTGGGACGATTCTACTGAGCTTAGACAGAGGTGAATGCAGGACAATGTGGTAACTGTATATTGCCTAGTTAGATATTACCTATAGTTTGTAAAACGAAGGAAGACTGGCTACCTGGCCAAAACCTCTCTCACGAACGCACGCTCACAGGCGGCTTGCCATAGACGAGTTGCCGAATTAGTGACTCAACCACTGCAAACTCTTCTGACAACTTTCTTAAAGCTTCTTAATTTTTAAGAAACTACTCAATGTGAATGTTCATAAAATTTGATTGAAAACTACTCCAAACAAGCCATTGTTAAAACATAATGGAGAAATAATGTGACTAAAAGAAAACTAGAAGTAAAGGAAGAATGTTGAAATATATTTGCCGCATGATTTATAAAAGACTATTGAATAATTACATAAAACACGAAAATCAGTTTACATGTCATAATTTAAAATATATACAGCACATAAAAAACATAATTATGTACAAACATTGAAAAAAAAACTTCTAAAAACTAGAACCTGCTGACTTTTTTTAAACTGAAACCTCCTACGTTATAGCAATTCTATCGATAGAATATCAGCAAAAAAATTTTTAAAAACAACATTATGAGCTATTATTAGCATTATTACATATTAAAATGACATATAAAATATTATTATGTTAAAAAAAAAACAATGCGCAGATAACAATTGATTTCAAAGAAACGTAATTCATTAAGCTGTAAAATATTAAAAATGTAAATGGCAACATTCTAAAATCTTTAGCCTAATAGATCTAAACAGTTAAAAAATAAGTGCTACCAAAAATTTAATTAAATTCGCCGTGCATTTTTATATTAGTCAACACATAAATTTGAAAGTCCTTATATAACCGCAAACATATCTGTAATTGTGTACCAGAAAAATTTCCCTTTGCTCTCAATAATACTCTGTTTTTTAGTTAGGATTTTCTTGAATATTTTACTAGACAATAATAAAAGACGTTTAATGACAAAAATAAAATGTGTGGTGTGTAAATTTGCAGGGTGATAGGATATTTTAGACAAAGTTTTGATAGGGGAAGAAATACATTTGATTTTAATTTTGTGGGAAAATAAAAGGTTATTGAAAACTAATGAAGTTGACGACAGCACTTTAATCATCTACCTAAAAGACAGTGATTACTTGAAATTTGTTGTTCTTTGGCAACATTTTGCTGAGAATCCAAAGAATATTATTGTCTTTAAATTGCACGGTAAAGGAATATTTGCCATAAGGTGAGTCCAGTAGGTGAAACACGCCTGCCGTAGAAGTGTAGCGTTTGAAATCTTTAGTGATGTTGATTTAAAATGACTCAATAGTTTTGTAGGGAGCTTAGAAAGGATCTGAGTGAAATTATTCCCTGATCACATAATATAGAGAATAAACAACTTAAGATGGGTAGCAATAATTATAATTACAACTATAAGAGATACAATAAACCCTACTATTAAATGAGTCTTAAAATTTTCTATCCAAATTTTGAAAAACAAAAGCTGATAATTTCAAAAATAACTGTCAATTTAACTTTTTTTAATATCAACATATGAAACAAATCTCAGTTTCCAAAATGGTTCAAGTTTACTAGATTGTGTTGACTCTTTTAATAATTCTCATATTTTAGATTTATCACTTGATAACGGAATTGATTTATACTCTCGAAACGTCTAGTTTTTATAGAGACAAGTGTCTGAATAAAATAGATTATTAATGTAAGTGGTAAGTATAGTGGTTATTTCTAATGGTAGACTATTAAAATATACGAATTATTACCTGTTATGTAATGATTGTTTATTACATATATATTAAACCCCTAGAGGTTCACTATTGTGAGTACTGGTGGGGGGGATCAAGAGCTGGATCCAAACATTTCTTCTTGTAGTCTTGGATTAGATCCCACTCTTTCATCTTTACTAACAGGTCTCTCTTGACCAACTCTTGTTCTCTGTCTACGCTGACACTATTAGATAGGAGAACTAGGAGTCTTTATTTTATGTTTTCTTCATTTTTTTATAGAACTATGATGACCAAAAGGATTTTCGTCTTTAAACAACAAGGAAAACAGTATTTTTTCCTACAACTGTGTCTAAAGTGTTAATTTACGGCCTGAGAACAGGTTCAAAAACAGCTGATTAGTACTCAGCGTGGAAAAAAGGTGTATTGTAAGCAAATTAACATCGAATAAAACAGCTGTTTCAGATTTTTATTATTGTCACGTCGCCCGCTTTCTGAACAATGAATAAACTCAGCTAACCTCAAATACATTTATAGGTCTAGTTGTTCAATACAATATCGGAACTCGATTTTGAAACGAATTAGGGCGATTTTGGATGGTCACACTATTGTTCAGTATTTATATTATTACTAAAAGGAGAAAACACCTTTTTTGACAATCTTCAATGGATTTTCTATTGATTTATTGCATTACAGCTGTTTCGTAACACGTCCCATCGTCAGGTGTTTGTCAAGAATAAAAATTAAAATGTATACTAATACAACATACGAGTATAACAGCTGTAGTGAATAAAAACAATAAAAGTTCCACTGAAGATTGTCAAAAAAATGATTTTGTCCATTTATTATACTATAGAAATTTCCCATTGATGAATATTATTGCAATATTATTGTCCTGTAACATGCCAACCTATATTTTGTATAGCTATGACATAATCTCAAAATACTAGGAAATACAATGTATACTGCAGTTGTAAGAAAAAGTTTGTATATAATTCGAGTGTAAACTGCTTTTATCACTATTGAGAAATATTTCACCGATACGCTTAGTTTAGATTTTAAATGGTCACATTAGAATAAAATTTGATCCAATTCGTTGCATTTTTTTATTTTTTGATTGAAGACATAACTTGATCTCCTTATAAAAAAAAAGAAGAAGAAAAGTACATAATATAAATACCCCTTGCCCTCGAATAATCTAATGACGTCAGTCTCCGAATAAAACAAAAGTTGATCAAGAGACACCTGATAGGAAAGATGAGTCTGATCCAACCATAGACTATATGAAGAAACTTGTATCCAGCTAAGGTTCTTCGGGTTTGCCACAACCGTACTCAATATAACTGAGTTCCGAGGGACCAAAATGAAGTCAATCTTATTAAATTCGTAATTTGTTTTGATCTTAACCAGGTAACGTGTGTTTTCAGTTATCCAAACAATAAAAACAACGCATCTTGATGGATCCAAATATGAACTTTTGTCAAAAATAAAGCGTTTAGACTACAACTTTATGAAAGATCTGTTGTACATAAACTATTCTACATCTGCATTCTACAAAACACAGGTTCACACAAATAAATGAGTTTTATAATATGCTGTAAAATACACGGCGAGTGACTTGACACAAAAAAAACTGTTTTAATCGCGACATGCTTTCAACTGGTTTTTGTTATTTTTTTCTTTCTTCGAAATGACTTATTGCTGGCTAATAGCTGTGAAGTGACCATCAAGAAACAAGTTCACATAAATCTCGGACGAAATTCAAGTTTTTTTTCCTGATTTGCGAGACACAGAAGCCGGTTTCGCCAGATTACATTCCTTTGCAAGTTATGTATGAAATAAATATTTACCATTCGGCGATACTTTCTCGTCTGACAGTTGTGTAGAGAAAGTATTGTGATTAGGGATAAAATAATAATAGAGATATATCCGTTTGTGTACATTAGTCCAGATTACAAATAACTGTCCTTAGTGATATGTCAAAAACTGTTTAACCAAATTTGTTTTAAATTGGGTTTCATTCTGCTAATTATGGACGTAATATTAGATTGTTGTAAATCATAATTAAAAGTGTACTTACTACAATGAAGGGGGGGGAATTAAAAAAAATTTGGATTAAATTTTGATCAAATTAAACTTACTTGATTACTCCAAGACAATACGACTCTATAAGGACCTTTCCGGCCTCTTCTTTTTATCTCTGTCTACCACAACTGACCCCCCCCCCTACTTTTTCACATTAGTCATTCGCAAGTCGTTCCCTAGATCTTCTAGTCCTCTCAACCTTTTACTCCTCTTTCCCTCTACATTAGTTTCCTTGACGTCAATTTGTTTTTTTAATACTTGAGGCCAGATCAAGTTCTTCACATAGAGTGCAGGGTTCTTACGCCCATTCACATCCTGGATCGTATATTAATCCAAAATTTTCTATCACGGATATCAATTCTTGCTCATCTTTTTCCGTATGTACTTAAGTCTCATTACCATACGCGATTGTTGGACATATTAAGTATCATCAAATATACTAATACTTTCTATTCAGATCCTTAGGGACTACATTTGAACGAAAATTTCCTTAAATTTGGTGTAAGAGAAAATTTAAAAAATAATAAACAAATGGAGATGTGAGCATACAAAATTTTATTAAAATCTTTCTAACCGTTAGAGTGGTAACTTAAAGTGTTAGATAGATATAATTACAGAAACTACTTTTAAAAAATCAGGATCTTAAAACTATTATTTCTATAATAAAGAACGTAATAATATAGCGATTTATAAAATAGAATCACAAAAATAAACTACTTACAATAAATTGAGCAATTTCGTTGGCGTAAACAATATATTAGTATTCACTCAACATAAGCAACACTTGTGGAAATTTTAATGAAAAAAAAAAATACAATTTTCCACAGTAAACCCTCTATTTTTCCAAGACAACGTTTCAGTAACTAAATCATCATCTTCAATTACGTGTTCACAAACTTTCTTACAAACAAATGATGACGTCATTAAAACGTCGTAAAGAGTTTAATGTGGGGAAATGTTTTTGTTTTAATTTGGCGATTAGATGAGTAAATTTTAAAATAGCGGATATTTAGAGTATTTTTTTACAATTAATCTTAATTTCTTTTAAATTTACATTTATTATTTTTAGAAGTTGAAATTTTATTAATATATTGGGCATTTGCTTAACTTTTATAATTAATATAATTGTATTTGATTTATTCAATCAGACATTTGCTTCATTTATATAAAAACTAGAACATGGGGTTTCGAGTCAAAAATAAACCTCCGTTATTGAGTGATAAAACACCAACATAGCCTAGTAGCCTAGGGTCATGCTACAAACGAAATCTAGGCATAGATTTAGACCTGAACAGTCAAAAATAAAACTATATACAGTGATCAGAAAAAACACAGAACTGCAATACACAAAGACTGCAAACCTGTGTTCCATTCTTAGGTTATACATGGCTACTAGGCTATGTTGGTGTTTTTCACTTTTGTTTGTACTCTAGGTTTATCTCTTGATATCGGATTTATATTTTCGGAACGTCGTGTAGTTTCTATAAACACAAATATAACAAATGTGTGTTTAAACCACATTAATAATATGAACAATCCATCATTATCAAATAACACTATAACCGGAATATTTCTAAATGTTTGTTATAACGGTTTGAAAATGTTTTTCGGAAGGTTTGCATACCTTTATAGATATACATCTATAATAATAACTTTACAAATCTCCAAACATAAAATACTAATATTTACGTCTTCAATTATCCACAAATATGTTTTAAAATAAATTAGCTTCCAGAATGTGGCAGTTCTAGAACCACATTCGACAAAAAGGAAATTCTTTACGTGGAATGTCCTGACCATAAACGTTATTGCTCAATACCAACTTCACAGAACTAAATTGTTGGCATGGTAACACCTAATAAATACCAACTGTTAAACTACTATAAACAATATGTCAATAATAAAATCAACGTTTAACTCTATTTGCTTGACTATTTAACTGTTATTATTGCAACTAACGCCATCTATACATTAAACAAGTAGAGTTTATCAAGGTCTATAGTAATTTCTCAATTGTTAAATTTATACTTGGGTTTTTACACACGTATGACGATGGTAATAGGCTGAAACAATAAGTCCAGCTTACCCATTTCTATTGGTGGAAAAACTTCTCGGAAAAAATGAAGAAAAGAACATAAAATAATAGACCTCAAGCATTCCAATAGTTTAAAAACGTAAGGATCGGAAGATAGACTTGATAGAAAAATGAAAGAGGATTTAACACAATACCACATGAAAAAAGGTGTAGATCCAGCTTGTTTCCCTCGGGATTGCCACACCGTAATGTTAGTGAGTGCCTGAGGACACCTTTGTACACAATGGATATTGTAGTTTACACCGATTTTAGATATTTACGTTTTGAATTGAGACTTTCGAGATTAAAGGTATTAACTGTGATTAATAGTAATTACGAGCGTAGCAATCCCAAGGTACCCTAGTTGGATCTACAGTTTTCTTCGTCTGATCTTGTACTAGATACCTCTTCTTCGTGTTTCCTACCTTGTCTCTTGACGAATCCTTGTTTTCCTCCGATCCTGACAATATTCATGGGGTAGGAGTTTCTTTCCTTATTTAAAACAAGTTGATGGGCGACATCATAATACTTACCCAGCCTCATCATACAAGGAGATCCTCAAAATAAAAAATACAAAAGTTTGTTTTTTCAGCCTTGTAGGAAATGTTAAATTGTATTGGTAGATCAAGGAGTGTTACCCAGTAGGATAAGTTTGTTTAAAACATTTTTGTTACACAGGTTTTTTGAACTTTGTAATTGTGTGCATTACTACTTTTTTGACATCGGCTAGGTCCTACATAGATCTGTATATATTAAATAGTCGTTTCATTCATGTCAATGTCTCAGCCATTCCGAGCCTCGAAGCTGTAGAAATGGAAAAGGAGCCTCAAATCGCTACGTTTAGTATTGATCCAACCCTCCCGGGTATCATAACTACAATATATCATATTTTCATGTGAAATCAGTGTTGGAAATAACTTTTTGTTATCGTAGAGTGGTGGGGATTTATGCGAAAGGGTCTTCACTCGCTACGCTCGTGTCTGTTACTCGTATAACTTTTCTCGAGAGGTCAGAGTTTGAAATTAAATTTTTGACAACAACTTCGCTATTTGTCATCGTAGAGAGGTGAGATTGGTACCATGACGTGCAAAGTAATCTCAATTTAATGTCTCATCTAATACATGAGATATGAACAAAAAAACTGTTTAAAATTGCCGTCATTTGACATTTTCAATTCGATATTTTTGAATTTCATTAGGGTTCTAAATGAGCATACTATTCGAAATTTTTCCTTTCTTAATTTTTGTGGCCGCTATCGTACTTACGTACATGCGACAGCAACGACGGATGGACTGCATCTCGGAAATCACTTTTTCGGTTTTCAGAGGCCGTGAAACGTGAAGATCAGTGACAGAACAGATAGACATTTTTGACAATTACCCCTTACCCTATTCATCTTATATTGGTTAAGTAAAAGTAGTTGGATTTGTTGAGTTGCATTGCTGTGTTTTTATTATGTTGATGTTGATGTAATGATGTTTTAACATTATATTTTTAACACCACTTTGTTTATATTATATCCATTTGAAAAGCTGATTTAATTTCTTTCTTTTATGTTTGATCAAACAGCTGTTTGATTTCGTTAACAACGGAAGCAGTGTCGTTTACTGCAGATGCATCTTTAAATATGAACTGAGATACTATTCTGCAATATTTTTGTTTATGAATTAAAGTGGAGAAAATTGTCTTTGGAATGGATTAAAAGATTTTGGTCTTAAATTATAATTTAAGCATATGCTATAAATAACATCTGTCTTGTTCTCAACTCAATAAGAACATCTGCTTTATTGTTTCACTTATACTTCACCCGTGATCAGCTGTTTTATTTGATTTACGTTTCCATCTACTTCTTTTTCAATAAATTTGTATTTAATAATGGTTAAAATATTGAATTTTAACTAAGTGTCATTTGTGTATATTTGTTTGAATTCATAATACAGTTCACATTTCCCAAATTTCTTTAAACGAAATAACTTTAATCCTAACATTTTCCTTAGCCTAAAATTTTGCCTGGCAAACCATGAAGTTGCTTTGGTTTATTCGAATATTTAAAAAAAATACACGACCTTTATAGAGTATAAATCAACTATCGACTTCAAGTGAAAAAACTAGAATGTGATAAACATGAATATAGTTTACAGAGGCTAGTAACTTAAGCAAAACTAAATCTAAGAATGAAAAGAAACACTTTTATTTTTTATATCTAAACAGAGCTTTAATTTTTACTTGCTAACTTTACACCCTTTCTACGCCTTAAAAAAAAAGATGCTTCTTCAAACACAAGTCTGCCAAATTTGGAACATTTTCTCCTTTTACTTTCTCACATAAATGTAATATAGAGAAAGTTATATGGTGGGTTAAATAACCTATGTCGAAATTTTTGCGCTTATATTCGTTTTAGTCCAGTTTTTTTTTTTAGTGATGTCGGTCTGCAGCCGAAACAAGTAAACAAATTTTATATGTGGGCATATTCTAGACATTTCTCGGATCTTAAAATATTTTTTTAGAACTCAAAACTTAGGGGTGGTTACCATTAGAAAAAACACAAAATTACGATTTTTTCAATTTCAGTAATAATAAATTTTGATTATATTTTGCTCAAGTGTAGGTTCTAAGAACCAAACTAAATATTATTTTTTATGCACTACTTATATCCCTACCAGGTTTCCCACTAAGAGGTCGTTATTTTTTAACTATACCGGACATATGGAATACTACTAACTTGACACTTCACAGTTATGTTATGAATTTGGATTAGTTGACGTATTTTAATAAATATGATAATTCACTGAACCGTGAGCTAAAAAATGGAATCTAAACACTAAAATTAAAATAGGAGCTTGAAATTTAGTACAGGAGAGTATAGTGTACTCACAATAAACTATATTAAAATTTAGAAAAATCAAAATAATCTGCCGGTCAATTTAAACAGTTTTTTGTTCATAGCTCTTGTGTTATTCAATTTAGAATACATTGAATTAGATACAAATTTGCAGATTTTAATTCTGCATGTAATGGTACCAGTCTCACATCTCTACGATGACAGTTCGTGAAGTTATTGTCAAAGATTTAATTTTAAACCGTGAGCTCCAAAGAAAATGTGATATTCATAGTTAGGGGATCATCAGAGCAGAGTCACCGAAGTCTCCGCGAGCAAAGTGAGATCTAACCCTTGATCTACCAATACAATTTAACATTTCCTACAAGGCTCAAGAAACAATCTTTGAAGGATCTCCTTGTAAGTACTAAGATGGCGCCTATTAACTTGTTTATTATTTTATTTTTTATTAAAATCGTGAAACGAAATTATTTTGGAGGGAAAAGGTAAAAATGTATCAGTTTCTGTACACCTGGTGAGGTTGATGAGGTTATGAGGAGATAGTATTGTGTCTAGACTAAAAGAACCTGTGGTCATCGAAACTGTAGGCTTTTGTCTTGTACAAAAAAAAATCGGCAGATTCTAATAATATTTTAGA
Source organism: Aphrophora alni (assembly GCA_963513935.1). NCBI lineage: Eukaryota > Metazoa > Arthropoda > Insecta > Hemiptera > Aphrophoridae > Aphrophora > Aphrophora alni. The sequence continues at coordinate 95,425,939 of OY740769.1, read as the reverse complement.
GTATAACTTATATTCTAATAAGTTATAGAAAAGAGAATATCATTTATTACTATTGACTGTTTTCATTTACTGTTTTTCTAAATACAGGGAGAAATATTCAGGACACGTTCTATTAAAACAATAAAGAAAATATATATAATTTATAAATAAATATTTAAAAAATTGGCCTATATATAAACATAGGTCCAAAAACGCTTTGTTTCTCGTCTATCCGTCATTTTGTTCTTTCACAAGACAATATTATAACTTTTAATATTAAAAAGATATTGATTTCGTACACGCATTTTTAATGTTACAATTTACAAGTGAAACAAACACAAAAACTTGATTTTGTATATTTTCAAAATGGCGGTCGATTAAAATATTTGACTTTGAATATTTCAAATATTTTACAAGATAAAGAGGATTTTAAAAAACAATACATTTTTTTAAAAATTTTCTGTAGGCCAAAGGGTAATTGAGTTATTATTAATAGACTAACTAAAATTGAATTTATTGCTTAGGGTAAATTTTTTGTTTTTACTTTTAAAGCAATTTTTGGTTTGACATTTTCAAATTTCTTAATGTTCACTTTAATACAATCAACCAATCGTAAGGTTGAAAATAAATTTTAATTTTAAAGATTCGGAGATAAAATTATCAGAAATCCAAAATTGTTTGCTTTTAGGTTAATTTAGTGTATGTTAAACAAGAAATCTACCAAGAAATTTAATTTTTAGTTTTTTGTTGATATCTCAGTTTTCCTTTGACCTATAGAAAAAATAAGAATAGTATTTTGTTTATTATTTAAAAAGAAAAATATTTTTTCTCTTGTTTATTTCGTGTTAAGCAAGCGGTTATTTTTAATATGGCGAACAAGGGGAAAATGATAATTTAGACGTTTAAAAAAATCTCGCCAATTACGTCTATTTCGAATAAAAAGTATAAGATGGCTGACTGCATCGTTTACTCTTTGTATTGCACACCCATAAACGATTTTACCTACACATTGTACTCAGATGCAAATAAAAACATTAAACTTATTTGTCAGAAGGTTGGTCAACCTGCCATTACAGTGCTGCCACTCACATCGCATGTTAGTTACATTGTTTGTCCCTTTTTTCCCCCTTACATAATTCTTGAAGGCCGTTCTGAATAATTTCTCCTTAATAGCGTATGGAAATCAGTCAACATCTGAAACATGCAATTTATTCACAAACATAAATCTAGTGCCATTAAATGTAGTGGGAAGCCGTGGGTTTTAAATGGAGGCTTCGAGTAATGATATAAACATTACCCCGAGGTAATTTAAGATTAAAAACATGATTTGCATAGTTCATTCAAACATAATGGTTAACTAGTTAATTTTATGGACTAGTTTTTTTTTTTTTTAATTAATGTCCATGTGTGTTTTGTATATCAATGTTTTTCATAAGTATTAATGTTTAATCGTTTAATATTAAAAAGATTAATGTTTGTTGAATGTCAGATAATGAGGAAGTACTATGCAGCCATTTCTTGAAAATTGATTTCAGTCTAATTACATTTGGTGAAACGAAATTTCTTCAAATACTCAACTACAGAAAATGTGTGTATTACAAGAAAAAGTAATTGATGAGTTGGTGAGGCTAATTTCATCATAATTGTACAAGACGATTTTCAGAATTGATCTATAAGTGGTACACTGTTTTAACAGATGTCTCACTAATTCTTATTTTTGATGAAATTTTTACTAGTAAATTTTGTATGCTTAAAGTTTTTATTTAAGTTTTTTTTCAAAATTAAAGCAATAATTGTACGTTGCTTATTTTATTTTGTAAAATTGCAAATAATACCAAACACTCATCAGCAGGTGAAACAAACATGACAACATAATCGATTAATCGAAATAAGGAAAATTGACATGTCAATCAATCGAATAAATAACCTAAAAACCGACACGCAGAACGCATCCAACGAATTACAACTTATCAAAAAGGTCGTAACTTAATAACGTCTTAAATTTTATGTAAATATATATTAAAAAAATAAGATCCGCAACGAGTCTTAATTGATGTACTTTTAGGCAGCAGGTGCATTGAGATCTGTGCTTCGATAATATAATTAGAAGTTAAACATCACTTGAAATGTATAAAAATATAATTTCTAAAAAATTGCAAGTACATAAAAAGCAAGCTCGTTGAATACAATCATGGATCACCTGCTAGACGGGTTCAATGCTCGTATCTCTTGATGATGCTGACCGTAATTTTAGGTGTCATTTTTTTTTTTTACTTGGCGGGTTTCGGCAATGTATTTTTATTTTTCGTCTGATAACGTATGTTCATATTAATATTTTATGGCTGCAAGATCTGTTAATAAGCAATGTGCGCAGAAAAGATGCGCCGCTTGTGTTATGCAATTTACTGTGCAAATGTTTTGTATTTTAGGAAGTGAATTTTGATTCTAAATAAAATATTTTAAAATTTATTTTCTAATTACATTGTAAAGGCTGTGATGGTGCAAAATTTTGTATTTAACAAGTTTGATGTTAAATGTTTACCTATCTAGGAATATATTTTGAATTTTGTGTGTGACATTTTTATCACGCATTTTCATATTGATAAAAAATAGGGAAATGTTTTATATTTAAGGTGGATGAGAATTGAAATGATTAAATTTTTAATTTAGTAGCTTACTGATTGAGAGTGAAAATAGAGCGAAGATGAATTCAAATCTTACAGTTTGACGTGGGGGTCCCATTGGTTGATGTTTAAACACGATATTACAGCCCACGATTGGTTTAGTGGTAAGAGTTGATTTCGCTTTTCATATTAGATATTCTAGGTTAAACATTTACGGTGTTGACCCACCATCGTGGGATATATTGGGAAGCTAAATGTAGTAGTGCACTCTGGTTGAGAAAGTTAGAACAACTGCGACGGGAATTTCGATATTCTAATCACACATTAGCCGACTAAAAATATTTTAGAATGCTATCATTGGTTGTTATGCTACGAAATTTATTTTTGGTTTAATAAACACTTAGGATAGGCCTACCTTGTGGAAATAGGGGGTCACATTTTTATGAAACTTAGACTATGTGTGCTATTTATTTAAAATCGGTATGGAAAACAGCTTAAGAAACAATGGGTGAAAATTGTGTTGAGCATAAATGTATACAATTTGTACGGTTTTAGTGAAACTTAAAATATTTCATATTTTGATACTGAAAAACCTTTTTGATATCTTTTTCGAAATATTAATATAATAAAAGAACAATAATGTCCGTTTATGTGACTTTTTTAATAATAAAGTAGTTACTTACTTTATAATTATATGACGCGTTTCGGAACTCGTTCCATCTTCAAAATATCGCTCTGCTGAGGTCGTTAAAACATTAAAATAAATTATTACACAACATATCGCAACACATATACACATACACGCGCACATTAACACAGACAATATCAACGCGTGTGCACACCACGCGTTTAGAGTATATTAATCGTATTCCATGGTGTGCACATGTGCGTTATGCCATATATCTTATACTAAATGTCCCTCCATTGGGCCAGAACATACCTGCAGAGTATCCTATAGTAGGCCTACGCAGGTGTAAAGGTGGGTTTACACGTTCAAGCCATTTGCACAAACTGGCTTGCGCAAGCCAGTTTGCACAGTTTTGTGAATAAAAATATTGCCGTTTACATGCTCAGTTCGGTTTGCACAACTGTGAAGTGAGAGACCCAGAAAATGTTTTCAGTATTTCAGTTTTTGCTGTTCTTGTTGTGTTCTCTATTTTTTTGAGTCTTGAGTGCGAAATGGAAAATTCGGACGAAGAAATGATAATGCTTGCCACGGCTGCGGTATGCATGATAAAAAAAGAAAAATTGAAGGAGAAAAGGAAATGGTCAAAACCATGGTTGCTAAAAAGATTATACTTAACTAATAAATAATACAACACAACTAATAAATAATACAACAGAACTAATAAATAATACAACACTAACTATTAATAAGTAACGTGAAAACACAGCTCGCGATTACAACAGATTAGTTTGAGTGGAACACGTGGTGGAAGATTACGTCACCAATGCTTCATGCGCATGCGCGAAATTGGAACTGCGGCTTGAACATCGTTCACACGCTCATTCCACACACCAACCGCAAGCCAATTTTCTGTCCGGGACAGATTTTACTCAAGCCAACTTTTTTGGCTTGTGCAAACTTCAAGCCTGCGTTCACACGCTACGATTTACTTGTGCAAACCGGCTTGCGCAAGCCAGTTTGTGCAAATGGCTTGAACGTGTAAACCCACCTTAACTCCCAATGGGTCTCTACTCTAAGACTATGTTCAAGGTTAAGACTCCACAAAGAGGACACTCTTAGATTGAACAGGTCTGATCTGCAGAGTATCCTATAGTACGCAGGTGTCACTCCCAATGGGTTTTGAAAGAACACCAGAAGTTTTAGGAGAGTACTAAGGGTCGCAAGTTTAAGAGGATGCTCAAGGTATCGTTAAGACTTTACACAAAGGACACCCTTGACCTGTCATTGGATTTTCCGTAGCCATCTACACAATGGGGTTACGCACACCAGACCTTGTGTGGTGCAGCTGTGGAGACGGCAGGATCGACAATCTATTTAGTGAGGAACATCCGAAGCATCTTACGGTTTTCTATAATGAATTATGCTTATGTGAATTATAATGATCCTGTGAATGAGGGTGACATATCCAGGACAGTGAATCCTGGCTCTCTAACAGTAAAAAATATTTATTACGGGATTAAACTGTTCTACTTTGTAAAAATAACATTACCTTGAAAAATTGGAATAATACACAAACTAAAGAACTTCAATTTTTTAAATTTTAATGAAATGTTTTAGATTTTCACCTGATATACTGAAAAGTAGTGAGTTTAAAGTAAATGACTTGTCTTAATAAAAATTTTGACTCTAAAAGCTGATAAACCTGACAAAGCTTTAATATTCTTTTTTTTTTTACCAAACCATAACTTATTTATTATTATATGTATTTGTTGGGAAAAAACGAATAAATTATAAAGTAGGTTTCCAATGGTACTGAAACTTCTTAACGAAACCGTGACTGTGTCAAAAAAACAATATGTGTCCGAAACCCATGAAAGCTCCACCTCGGCCCCTGTGTACCTTCAACCCCATGAAATCAAATGAAGCAGTTCGTTATCCTAATATTCTGGTGACGAAAATATTTACAAAGGTTTATATCTCAAAATCGGTTTAAGCTAAATTTTTAAACGATTTAGTTTATCACCCAAACCAACATTTCAAAATGCACGTAATACTAAATTAAAGTTAGTAGCCTAAGTTAATTGTAAAACGGACATTTTTCATCGTCAATACTGTCACAATATTTCTATACAGGAAAAAGTAATTGTTTTTACTGTATATTATTACAATTACTATACAATTACATTTCCTATTGTTATAACATAATGTCTAAGTTAATTTTGACATTGTGGTCATGGGAATTGCGGAACAACTAAGTCTAGTTCGCGTGCGAATACAGCTGTGGGACTTATCGTGGAGTACTTTGAGTGCTATTGCTTGTTTATTTACTGTTAGAGAATATCTAACAGAGAAATTCTAGCAATTGTTCATGTCTTTCTTGCTCGTGATAACGCACTCTACTGATACTGCACCTCACAAAATAACTTGTTTTCTAAAGTTTTCTGAAATACTGTACAACAGATTAGAATTCCTATAGATTGTAAAGCGAACGAACAAAGATGGGTACTACCTGACAAAAACTCTCTCTCACGTACGCACATTCACAGATCCCTAAACAATCTGTCTAATTAGTGACTCACCCGCTGAAACCTCTTTGTATACAAAGACAACTTTCTTAAATGTGTACTGTAATACTTACTCAATATTAAATTGATTGAAAAATACTTCAAATAAGAGAGAAATAATGTAAAAAAATAAAAATAGAATTGCAAAGGATGAATGTTGAAATATATATGTCACACGATTTATAAAAGAGTATTGAATAATTACATAAAAGACGAAAATGTTAATTTACATGTCTTAACTTAAAATGTATACATTAGAAAAATATTTAATGTATAAACATTGCATAAAAAAGCAAGCACTAAAAATTACAACTTGGTTCCTTTTTTGAACCGAAACCTCGTACGTTAAAATGATTCAGTCGATAGAATATCAGCAAAAAAATAAAAATAATAAATAAATAATAAATTAATTAAAAAATAACATAAAATATTTTTATGATTTAAAAAAAACAATGCACAGATATCAAATATCTACAATTTAACTACAAATAACGTACTCCATTAAGCTGTACAATTAAAACTATAAATGGCAACATCCTATAAACTTTAGCCTAAATAGATCTAAAAAGTTAAAAAAAAACAAGTGCTACCAAGAACTTAATTAAATTCGCCATGCAGTTGTAAGTTAGAAAACAAATAAATTTGGAAGTTCTTACATAATAGGAAACATATCTGTAAATTACGAACCAGAAAAAATATCCCTTTGCATAGAAAATAAATACTCTGTTATTAGTTAAGATTTCTTGAAATTTTTACTTGGCAATAATGAAAGACAAAAATAAAATATGTGTTATGTAATTTTACAGGGTGATTACATTATAGAGATATTTAATATTTTAGAGATAGTATTGATAAGAGAAGATATAGGTTACATGATATTTCAGCCGATACAGTATCAAAAAAATTATGACCTATTAGCATTAAGAAATGTTAAAAGAACATAAAATATTGCTATGATTTAGAAAAACAACGCAGAGATTGATTAAAAACAAACGTAATCCATTAACCTGTACAAAAATCAAGCTATAATTAATAACATTCTATAAACATTAGACTATCAGACCTCAACAGTTCAAAAATAGAAAATACCTGTAATTCAATTAATTTCGTCATCCCCATTTCTGTAATTTAGAGTGGGCGGGAGGAGTTCTTTAGCGAACATAGGCTATTTAGGCTCTGCTGAATTATATATAAGATGTTGGTGACTAAGAGATTTTGCTGTTCCTCTTTCAAATATAATTTATGATTTGAAAAATAAAAGATTTTTTTCAAAGACGTCATTCATAGTTCTTTTCCACTTTTGACAACTACTGAAATGACATTTTAGGTGACGATTTGTTTCAATTTCGTTTTAAATTAGTTTTAGTAATTAGTGAGTGGAAAAGCTTGTTCAATGTCTTTCGCCGTTTATTTTACTGCACCTGGAAAACTATCTCTGCTACAATTACAACACTATTTATACAGGGAATTTATCTTTGACGAAGAAGATTCACTTCCAGATTTTCATTTATGACAATTTAAAACGTGGCAATATAACAACATCCTCAATGTCCTGTGTCAATATTGTATTTAGTTTAGATAATTGTGTTTACATGTTTAATTTTTGTTAATTTGAAGTAGTTTTCTCCTCAAGGACTGAATGAGCTTAAAGCAACTTTGAATGTGTTAACTCTGAGGTGTGGGTTGTCTATACAGGGTGATTCGTCTTGGGTTCTATTGGTATATCGTAAACTATTAATCTCTTTTACATGGAGGAACGTTGTTATTTTTTCATAAAATCTGTTTTGAAAACTCTTAAAAATGATATCTTCTAATGTGGCTGACAATTTTTTTATTTCTTACGATGATTACGATTTTATATGGTGTTTTCGGTTTATTGTTTGATAAACCTGTTCATTTAAGAGTAATAAGTGTTTAAAGTTTCGAACATTTGAAGTTTGAATCATTTTCAGGAAGCGATTTTCCATACTTCCCGTTGTTAAATCGAGATAAAAATGTAAGTAGGCATAGTCTAGAATGTGTAAATACTGATGTAGGACTACAAAAAATTGCTATAATCTATTGTAAGCTAAGTAAGGTAGTAGTGTAGAATAAGTAAGAAATTAAATAGTCTATAAAATTTGTTTATTTTATTTCTAGTCCTACATTAGTATATACACATCCTAAACTCTACCTACTTACATTTTTATCTTGATTCAACAATGGGAAGTATGAAAATAGCTTTCTGAAAATTCTTCAAACGTCAAATTAATGTTTTTTAAAACTTTAAGCGCCTAAACGGGTGGGTTTATCAAACAATAACCAAGTACCATACTGTTTACATATTGTACAGGATCCAAAAATACCATACAAAATAGGGGTCCGTAAAATTTAACAGCTACATTGAAAAATGGTGACCAGAGTTTTCGAAACATATGTTAATGTTATATTTAAAAAATCGTGTCAGTCCCCCATTTAAAGTTTTTCATCACATTAATCATTAATATTTTACAATATACCAATAGTGAACAGGATAAAAGAACCACCCTGTATAGTTCTAATGTCCTATATCTACGTAACATGACGTTATCTCCTCATTAATTTTTATTTTAAGTAGATATATTTAGGGAAATCTCAAACACTGCTTTTGTAGTAGTCCTCATAGTATCTGGTATATTAAGGCGTTGGACTCCATTCAACTAAGAACTACGATATGAAAAATGAAAGAAGTAATTCCCAAACCACAAATAAAATACCAACACAATTAACGTTAGAAAGTTTAATAAACCATTATGTACATTCCGGTAACATAGTTACCATCCTCAGAGGGAAATAAATCAATACTATACAGAGGGAGTAGTGAGTATTGGTTTATATCCCTCTGACGATGGTAACTATGTTACCGAGATGTACATAAGGGTTTATTAAACTTTCTAACGTTAATTGTGTTGGTATTTTATTTGTGGTTGGTACTTCTTTTATATAATTATTAAACACAAGCCTCATTGGATATTGTAGGAAGTTCCCAGTCTAGCACTTCAGATAAAGGTAGGTATTACTCAATACTAATGAACTCCCAAACAGTTACAGATCTCAGAGTGGTATTTTTTAAATATTATTTTGTAAGACGTACAGATTTAATAATTATGTATTAACTTTTAGGAGGGCAATGGAAATAAATAATTTATACATTCATTTACTGAGATTTTCAAATTTTAAAATACCAAGGTTGTATCGTATGAAATATAGGTTATACACTTATAAAAAACATGGTTATAACTGTAAAAAATTACAAACAACTGTGTCATCCTTTGAGTGTTATTTTGTTCTTGCTTGTTTTTAGGGAGTTGTCTACAAAAGAGAAACCAAAACTCTAGACAGAGCTCTAGATCTTGATTTTAAAATGCTGAAGATATGTAGTTGGATTTCAATGGCCTCATTATTTAAGAACAAGCCTAGTGGATTTATCCTACTGGTTTCCATATTAGTGAAGATTACACCAAATTTCAAAACTAAGTAGCCTCAGGGCTCACTCTAGAGAGTACGGGAGTAACGAATTCGAGAGGCTCTAGCTGGATCTACACCTTCTTTCATGTCTTGGATTAGATCCTACATCTTAACATTTTGGTATCTCTTGAACAACTCTTGTTATCTTCCGATCCTGCCGCTATTAGAGTATTCTAGGGCTAGGTGTTTTTATTTTATGTTCTTTTCCTCTTTTTTTATAGGGCGGTGATGACCAAGTGGTTTTTATCTTTAAACAAAAAAGAAGAAAATATTTAAATCTGAACAGTTATATTGTACAATAGATTATGCACTCTGTTATTCCTGCCTAAATGAATTTGATCTACAGAGAGTTTTCACTAGCTATAGAGGGTTAGAGGGTATCTCTGACGGAGGGTCTTGGAGTAAAGTATAGGTCGAATAACCCAAGGTTTTAGAAATTATTGACAATCACTCTGAAGAGCTCACTATAGTCAGTACCAACATGACAATCTTGAAAGACTTCACTGAATCTACATCTTTCAAAGGTCGTAGATCCCTGTCTTTCATCTTTTCTAGAAGGTCTCATTTAACCAACTCTTGTTCTCTTCAGATCCAGACGCTATTAGAGTATTCGAGAGTAATGAGTCATTATTTCATACCCGTTTCTTCTTTTACCTCTGGAATAAGACAACTCTTTACTCATCCTACCTTTTTATGTTTCGTTCCGTATATTCTGGAGTTTAGAGTACAAAAAGTACCATTTCCCTTTAACAATGTAACTTCCCTTCATCGCCTTCTACCTTGGATGGCACTAGCCTAATTTCGATGAACAGGCCACTCCTTATAAATTGATTTCTTGTTAAGTTTTTCTGATCACTTTAACAGTCACTCATTTCTGTATACTTCATTTTTATGCTGTACAGAAATACAGTTTAGTTTTACTTCACCATCCATTAACATTATAAAAACACTCCTGATTCTTTCCTACGGAATAAGGACACTAACCTCAATCACAGCTCTTTATTCGTTCGGAAGCCCGATCCAGTAGAAGCACATCCAAAGTTGTTTTCTAACCTACACGTACGATAAGTTTTAAACTAAAGGATATTCACTGGGCGTAATAATACACCATTATTGCATATTCTATAGCTATTCTTTGACGAAATTTCTATACATTATTACGTAAGATATGTTACACCCAATACAGATTGCTTCCCAAGGATCTGTACTTGCTATAAACAGTCTCAGATCTCATTAAGACATTTTCCTTTAAGCCATCTATAAACCTGCCAACATTAACCACGTCTTCACGCCATTACAACCTAACAATCAAACTCTACTCATGCTATCTTTGAGGTTATCATAGAAACAGTGTCAGTCTAATGAACGCCTTTTAAACGCAACAAGTTGTAAAACACAACTGAGTTCTTATTTATGGTTGTTTTCATAACAAGTCAATCTTTAAAACTGTTCTGCTCTGTGAGAAGTGGCCGTCTTAATTTTAAAATATTAATTACGTTTAAATTTATATTAAAATGTAAATATGATACTTGGAAGAACTAATTGCCGGTTTGAAATGATTTATTGAAGCTCGGGTGTTTAAAAAGCTAGATTAGTTTGAAGATTAAACGGTAGAGGAAGAAGTGTTGTGAGGAGGAATAACCTCAGTATGCTGATTTTAGTTAGGTTAATTTTCGTACTAAGGAAATAAATATTGTACAGATGTTGAATTAACTTTCTTATATAAAACCATATAAAAATATAGTTCGAAATTTAAGCTGGTGAATAGGTGTTTGTTTTTAAATTGGTGCTTTTGATATTTTATTATTTCATTATTTGCAATGAATTTTTTTTTAACGTGAATCATGTTGACACTGTTTAAACAATATTTTATGTTTAACTTCTTTTACTAACAAATTAAATTCAGATAATACAAAATTTAAAACATTTTTAGTAAATTTAAACCAAATTATAAAAATTACACTCTCTGAAGTGTATTTACATATTTGTAAAGTTTTCATAAAGTAAGGGTATGTTAGGTTAGGTTTTGGCAATACTGAAGGATCCTAGCTGAATCTATACTATTTCATATAGCATCGAGTTAGATACCTCTCATCCCATCAGGTCTATCTTCCAATTCTTACAATTTAGAGTATTCAAAGGCTAGAAGTATTATTGTTCTTTTCTTCCTTTTTTTTAGAAGTCGATGAAGACCGAGAGGTTTTCCCTTATTAACCAACAAGAAAAATCCCAGCTATAATTTGGCCGGCATAAGGACTACTGAAATACCACCACCCTAACTTCACCCCTATACTTCAAGATAACCCATAGTTTCCTCTACTGTAACCCAAAATTTATATATTGTGTAATGTATGTTACGAATCTAATCCTTCCCAAATCTTGTGGTTGACCCAGGGAGAAAGCTACAGGCGCCATGCTCCTCTCAAAAAGACTATGATAAAGAAAATATATAGTTAATTATTTCCATAAATAACAGAATAGAAGAAAGAAAGAGTTCTTTATGATGCAAAATGTGTAGGAAAGAAATACTCAATCAGTTATTTTCCTCTCTTTGTCAGGTCGCATATTATGAATATACAGTATTTCAGACAAACAATATGTCCATAATAATTAATAATTTAACAAATTTGCTTAGTTACCCATCCGGAGAAGATCTTCAGGCATCTATTCCGTAGGAGCAAAACCGACAAATGTCTTATTCTACCAACCAAAATTATTTTTAGTTCGTAAATCATTAAACGGTCTGTTTTCAAATTAACCTTTTCTCCAGACTATTTCCAAATTAACCTCTTCTCTAGTCTGTTTCCAAACCTACCTGATCTCGAGTCTGTTTCCAAATTAACCTCTTCTCCAGTGTCATTCCAAATTAACCTCTTCTCCAATCTGTTTCCAAATTAACCTCTTCTCCAGTCTGTTTCCAAATTAACCTCTTCTCCAGTCTCATTCCAAATTAACCTCTTCTCCAATCTGTTTCCAAATTAACCTCTTCTCCAGTCCCATTCCAAATTAACCTCTTCTCCAATCTGTTTCCAAATTAACCTCTTCTCTAGTCTGTTTCCAAATTAACTCTAGTCTATTTACAATGTAATACAAGCGGATCCTCTAGATTAATGTACACCCTAAAAGTTTGTTTCTTGATGAAGGGGTCTTATCCAGTAGGGTGTTTGAAACAGTTGTCAAACAGGTTTCTTTAACCTCGTAATTTTGCCACTGCTTTTTTGACGTCGGTTAAACCCTAACGAATCTCTTAATTGTACATTTAAAAGTTTCCAATCGCTTTGCTCGTGTCAGTATCTTGGATTTTGAGGGCCTCTAAACTATACAAATATCACATTTTCTAGTTATATCTGGGTTAAATTACATTTTTCTCTTAACGTCGCTATTGAAATGTGCAATTTTTTATCGAGTTTAGTGTGCTGACTAACACACGAGATATGAACAAACAATTATATAAAATTACCGACATTTTGACATTTTCAATTCAGTATTTCTGTAGCGTTCTAAATGAGCATAAAATCTTCTATCAATACAAGGAAACTCTTGCTGGATGACCTTGAAGAGAAATATTTGTGTGGAACTGAAGGAGAATGACAGAAGATAGAAGAGTGTGAAGGCGTTTCCTGGAAGAGGTCCTACAAGAGCTGTACCACCACTCCTAGAAGAGGAGCTGTACCACCGCTCCTGGAAGAGGTCCTACAGGAGCTGTACCACCGCTCCTGGAAGAGGTCCTACAGGAGCTGTACCACCGCTCCTGGAAGAGGAGCTGTACCACCGCTCCTGGAAGAGGAGCTGTACCACCGCTCCTGGAAAAGGAGCTGTACCGCCTCTCCTGGAAGTGGTCCTACAGCAGCTGTACCACCTCTCCTGGAAGAGGAGCTGTACTACCGCTCCTGGACGACGTCCTAAAGGAGCTGTACCACCGCTCCTGGAAGAGGTCCTACAGGAGCTGTACCATCGGACCTGGAGGTCCTACAGGAGCTGTACCACCGCTCCTGGAAGAGGAGCTGTACCCCGAGGATGATAATGATTATGATGACATGATATTTCCTTATATCAAATTTCATGTTCCTAACTGTAATTGTGGTCGAAATCATGCTTACGTACAAACGACAACGTTGGCGAACGGATGGAATGTCGAATATCACTTTTTCGTTTTTTTATGTCTTTTTCCTGAGGCCAAAAAACTTAGTCAAATTTTGTTGCTATTACCTTATAATTCGTTAATTGGGTAGGCCTAAATAAGGTTTAATAAAAATCATCAATAATTGCGACTGTAAGGAACCTACAGCAATAAATATTTCAATCACTCACAAAATTGTTCTAATGTCCTTGGTGGGTGCACATTTCATGGACTTTTAGTACTAGCCAACATATCGGAGACGTTTATATTATGTAAATTATTTAGTAATTAATATAATTAAAAATTTAATCAACTGTTTGTTCCGACCAACTGTCTGTCATGTTGGTGGCACGAGTTCTGGGAGAGAAGGAATTGATAATTACAGTGTAGGACTTCCTTCCTTTACTGTATAATATATATAGAGTGTTACGAAATTCTGTTAACGATTAAAATCTTTCGTAGGACATAGATGTGCTCTCAAGTAGGAGAAATCAAATTCAGTGCTATGTACAGAGTGATTTAAAATTGTACGTCAATCTTTTGGAAGTTGAATCTAGAGACGTAGAAATAAACATAATTTGTTTTCCGCCTCTCGATCATTTTGTGTTAAAAAATTATATCTTTGGAAATTGATAAGATATTGAGTGAAGATTTGGTATACACATTATGTAACCTTCTACCGTACTGGTATACCAGAAAAAGAAAACTTTATTTTGTAGATTTTCACAATGGCAGAGGTTTAAAAGACTTTTATGTCCCATATCTAGAAAGATTTTCTTCTTTTAATGTTTTTAAATGTTATCTGTAGGTTCAAAGAATAACAGAGTTTTCGACAAAACAAACTAAAAACAAAATTTCTCAGAAATTACAACACCCAGGAGTAGCCTAAATCAAAATATCATGAAATTATGATTATTGGTAATAACAATATTACAATCCATGGATCATGATTGTACCAAAATTGAAAATTTTCCTTCAACAGTTTCAAAATGGCGACTGGTGTTTTTACTCTTTTTAATATTTCATTGGTTTTTTTTCAATATCTCGGCCATCCTTTAATCTACAGAAAAAATAAGCTTCCTGCTTTTCGTTAAAGAATGAACATATTTTTTGTTTCTAGTAAATATTTTGTAATGATCATAATTTTCGAAGTATTCAACATTAAAAATTACGTCAAAAATTTTGAAAATATCATAAAAGCGTACACCATTCCAAAAATATAGTTTTTTTTTGTAAAAACTAAAAAAGCCCGACGGACGGAAAACGAAATTTTTCCAGAACTATGTTAATTTAAACTTTCCCCCTTATTTTTAACTTTAGAATCAGCTACAAAATATTGCTGTGAAATTTTGAACCACTCTGTATAACGGAAAACAAGTTGCTATTTGGTTAGATTGACTTTATATTATTGTCCAGGTGGATATTTTTTTATTATTTTGCACGACAGCTGTTTCAGTAATTATTCCATCAAATTTTTAAAATACTTGTCAAGTTATAAAACACACAACACACATTTAACATGTATCATCACACAAAATACATTTATTTATTAAGAGTATTAATTATTCGTACATTGGGGACACAAAGTATTTTAGTAAAAAAATCATTATACAAAACTAAAATTTCGAAATTGTTGCACTAATAATTTTCAACTGTCTTATTTATTTATAAGTTACAGCTATCATTTACAAGAAATATGTTTCACACATGTTACCTAACAAACATGTTAGGTTAGGTTTATACTTTAATAATACGAAAACCGGAGGATATATTTCTATTTGTTGTTATAGATTGGAAATCCGACTACTCTGGGAATCGCTCGCCTCCTCTTATGATTAATGGCTTTTCTCCACCGGCCCTCGCTCTACCAAACCCAAAATGACCTGGATTACCCTCATACAATTTTAAGTTGGCTGGCTCTTACTCCTATACGTTGAGATTAGAAATAACTGTAAAGATTTCAGAAAAAACAGCTAATATTATGGCTACCTATAGAAGAACAGATAATGAAGCAATGGAACAAATGAGTAGTGATTCACTCTTTAACTTTGTCTAGAACACGCTTACAGATTCATTAATGAGAAAAAATGGTTATCTAATTTCAAAAATGACGGAAAATTTACAAATTTAAAAATATGTTTTTTCAGTAGGCCTAATAATTGTTCTCTTGTATTTTCTATAACGACCTGTAATATTTTGTGAAGCTTAGAAATCTACATAACATGGCGTCCAAATACATCTCTAACAATAAAATAATTGAAACTTGTAATGTTTAACTGGAGAACGGAGCAAGGGCCAGCGCCTTTTTAATGACACCAATCAAATCTTTATTTGAGGAGCGAGGGTCAGCCGGTAGGCAGAAGTCTAGACATGAGGGAAAACTGAATTTTCGGTAAACAAAAATACAGTGTACTAGTTGTAAGAATCATCACAGATTAGCTTAAGTTAGGTTAGGTTGTTAGCTTTTTAGACAGGAAATGCGAAGCTTCTGTTAATCCCTATCCTTCTCTCTTATGGCTTCTTCACCGGCTCTCGGTCCACCAAACGCAAAATTACCTTTATTACCCTCGTCAAAAATTAGGTCGGATGGCACTCGTTCCTACATTAAGTTTAACCGTATAATCTCATAACTAGAAAAAAGAAAATCGTCCATTATAGCTCTATTTATTGGAACTTTAGTGAAATGTAACAAGTAAACTAAGTTTTACAATTAGCAGAATTAATTATACCAAAAATAATAACTAATTTCTCAATGGCTGCCTGTACAGTTTTTAATATAATCAAAACCTAGTATTAAACCATTACCACAATATTTTAACATCCTGTAAAAACACACGTATGTGCACCAACACGCACACACACAAACAGGCAATATTAGTCTTGCTAAACGTTACGAAAACTATACAAAATTAAAACTATTTCAGTTCAAGTGTTGCTAAACTCAACCACGAGTGTAACATGAGAACCGACGAAATTTCCAGTTCATTGGTTATGGAAACGGTCCAACAATCCGGTTGTGAGTGGTTGTGTACAGGAGCGATAACCACTCATCATGAGTGTTGTAACGCACACCTAAACATCGTTCCTTTCATTGCGGCTGCGCACTAAACAACGGCTTTTTTGGTTGCGGTATTTACATAGCAAAATGCTAATATCGATATTTAAATTTGTCGACGACTTTAAATACTTCGAACAACAAAATTGTAAACTTTGAATAAATATTACACAAACTTTATCATATTCCCATACAAAAACAAAATATAAAAATTTCGTGGTACCTGCTATAACTAACTAAAAATTCTACTTTATTAATATGTTTTATATCAATTTTGTTTAAATTTTTATCAAATAAGGCCTCTTATAACACAATTAAAATATATTAGTTGCCAATAAAAAATAACATATCGGTAAACATATGTCAAAAAGTGAACTGCTGACGCAGTTCTCAAATGAACTATTAATGCATTTCTAAAATAAATTTATGACGCAGTTTGAAATGAACTATTGACGCAGTTCTAAAATGAACTTTTGTCGCATTTCTAAGATGAACTATTGACGCAGTTCTAAAATGAACTATTGACGCAGTTATAAAATGAACTATTGACGCAGTTCTAAAATGAACTATTGACGCAGTTCTAAAATGAACTATTGACGCAGTTCTAAAATGAACTATTGACTCAGTTTTAAAGTGAACTATTGACGCAATTCTAAAATGAACTATTGTCGCAGTTGTAAAATTAACTATTGCTGCAGTTCCTAAATGAACTAACCCCCCCCCCCCCCAATACACATAGGAACATAAGAAAATACAAATAAAAATATTAAAATTGAATGTTTATTTCTTTTTAGCAGAATTTAAAAATCCCATCAGCACTAAAAAATAGTTCTTAGAATGATAAAACTGTTTGACTAATTTAATATACAGCGCCCAAAAGTCCAAACAAGATCACCCATTTTTATAAAATTGGTTATGTGATCAAATTTAAAGAAGTTTTCTTTCTATTTTTTTCTATAACTCAAAGCTTGAATGCTTGGTGTAAGATCAAAAACACTAAATTTCTAAAATCTACTCTAATTTTGATAATATTTTGTAACTTATACATATTTGTTTACAGATCCAAACAAAACGCATTGAGAAATTTTGACCATAGGTCGGGAATTTTTGTCGCTAACTCAAAATATGTAGAAGAAGAGAAGAAATTTGATGCTGTCTTAAGAAGAAAAACACAAAATTATGTTAATTACAGAATATTTTGATTTATTTAACAAAACTTTCATAAGGGACGAAACCTTCTACACAAATATATTTCGCTTAAGAAATTCGTGTAAAAGTGTAAAACTTTATGTAATAAAAACAAATTGCATTTTTTTCTTTCTCATATTAAAGTATTATAACGAGATAACATGGTGAACAAGTTGGCTGTTTTGTTTTATTAGTATTTAGTTTTGTGAATAAGATTTGAGAAAGTTAGTGCAGTGTTTAAAAAAAATTATTCTAACAGTGCACTCATAGTGAGTACTGGTGTGGCAATTTCGAGGTAGCTTAACTGGAACTACACTTTTTTCGTGCCGTCTTGGGTTAGATTCTTCTCTTTCAACTTTCCCCTCAGCGGCTCACTTTAATGAGTTCGGGTTTGGCAATCCCGAGGACGCCTAACTAGATTTACACCATTTACATATAGTCTTGGGTTAGATCCTTCTCTTTCATCCCCCCCAGGGTTTCACTTTAGTGAGTTCAAGCTTAGCAATCCCGAGGGAGCGTAGGTGGATATACAACATTGTGTAGTCTAGGGTTAGATTCCTCTCTTTATTTTCCCCTCAGGATCTTACTTTAGTGTGGACTTAGCAATCTCTAGGGCGGGTAGCTGGAGATCTATACTTTTTTTCATATAGCTTAGGGTTAGATCACTCTCTTTCAACTTTCTCTCAATGTCACTTTAGTGAGTTCAAGCTTAGCAATCCCGAGGGAGCGTAGGTGGATATACAACATTGTGTAGTCTAGGGTTAGATTCCTCTCTTTATTTTCCCCTCAGGATCTTACTTTAGTGTGGACTTAGCAATCTCTAGGGCGGGTAGCTGGAGATCTATACTTTTTTTCATATAGCTTAGGGTTAGATCACTCTCTTTCAACTTTCTCTCAATGTCACTTTAGTGAGTTCAAGCTTAGCAATCCCGAGGGAGCGTAGGTGGATATACAACATTGTGTAGTCTAGGGTTAGATTCCTCTCTTTATTTTCCCCTCAGGATCTTACTTTAGTGTGGACTTAGCAATCTCTAGGGCGGGTAGCTGGAGATCTATACTTTTTTTCATATAGCTTAGGGTTAGATCACTCTCTTTCAACTTTCTCTCAATGTCACTTTAGTGAGTTCAAGCTTAGCAATCCCGAGGGAGCGTAGGTGGATATACAACATTGTGTAGTCTAGGGTTAGATTCCTCTCTTTATTTTCCCCTCAGGATCTTACTTTAGTGTGGACTTAGCAATCTCTAGGGCGGGTAGCTGGAGATCTATACTTTTTTTCATATAGCTTAGGGTTAGATCACTCTCTTTCAACTTTCTCTCAATGTCACTTTAGTGAGTTCAAGCTTAGCAATCCCGAGGGAGCGTAGGTGGATATACAACATTGTGTAGTCTAGGGTTAGATTCCTCTCTTTATTTTCCCCTCAGGATCTTACTTTAGTGTGGACTTAGCAATCTCTAGGGCGGGTAGCTGGAGATCTATACTTTTTTTCATATAGCTTAGGGTTAGATCACTCTCTTTCAACTTTCTCTCAATGTCACTTTAGTGAGTTCAAGCTTAGCAATCCCGAGGGAGCGTAGGTGGATATACAACATTGTGTAGTCTAGGGTTAGATTCCTCTCTTTATTTTCCCCTCAGGATCTTACTTTAGTGTGGACTTAGCAATCTCTAGGGCGGGTAGCTGGAGATCTATACTTTTTTTCATATAGCTTAGGGTTAGATCACTCTCTTTCAACTTTCTCTCAATGTCACTTTAGTGAGTTCAAGCTTAGCAATCCCGAGGGAGCGTAGGTGGATATACAACATTGTGTAGTCTAGGGTTAGATTCCTCTCTTTATTTTCCCCTCAGGATCTTACTTTAGTGTGGACTTAGCAATCTCTAGGGCGGGTAGCTGGAGATCTATACTTTTTTTCATATAGCTTAGGGTTAGATCACTCTCTTTCAACTTTCTCTCAATGTCACTTTAGTGAGTTCAAGCTTAGCAATCCCGAGGGAGCGTAGGTGGATATACAACATTGTGTAGTCTAGGGTTAGATTCCTCTCTTTATTTTCCCCTCAGGATCTTACTTTAGTGTGGACTTAGCAATCTCTAGGGCGGGTAGCTGGAGATCTATACTTTTTTTCATATAGCTTAGGGTTAGATCACTCTCTTTCAACTTTCTCTCAATGTCACTTTAGTGAGTTCAAGCTTAGCAATCCCGAGGGAGCGTAGGTGGATATACAACATTGTGTAGTCTAGGGTTAGATTCCTCTCTTTATTTTCCCCTCAGGATCTTACTTTAGTGTGGACTTAGCAATCTCTAGGGCGGGTAGCTGGAGATCTATACTTTTTTTCATATAGCTTAGGGTTAGATCACTCTCTTTCAACTTTCTCTCAATGTCACTTTAGTGAGTTCAAGCTTAGCAATCCCGAGGGAGCGTAGGTGGATATACAACATTGTGTAGTCTAGGGTTAGATTCCTCTCTTTATTTTCCCCTCAGGATCTTACTTTAGTGTGGACTTAGCAATCTCTAGGGCGGGTAGCTGGAGATCTATACTTTTTTTCATATAGCTTAGGGTTAGATCACTCTCTTTCAACTTTCTCTCAATGTCACTTTAGTGAGTTCAAGCTTAGCAATCCCGAGGGAGCGTAGGTGGATATACAACATTGTGTAGTCTAGGGTTAGATTCCTCTCTTTATTTTCCCCTCAGGATCTTACTTTAGTGTGGACTTAGCAATCTCTAGGGCGGGTAGCTGGAGATCTATACTTTTTTTCATATAGCTTAGGGTTAGATCACTCTCTTTCAACTTTCTCTCAATGTCACTTTAGTGAGTTCAAGCTTAGCAATCCCGAGGGAGCGTAGGTGGATATACAACATTGTGTAGTCTAGGGTTAGATTCCTCTCTTTATTTTCCCCTCAGGATCTTACTTTAGTGTGGACTTAGCAATCTCTAGGGCGGGTAGCTGGAGATCTATACTTTTTTTCATATAGCTTAGGGTTAGATCACTCTCTTTCAACTTTCTCTCAATGTCACTTTAGTGAGTTCAAGCTTAGCAATCCCGAGGGAGCGTAGGTGGATATACAACATTGTGTAGTCTAGGGTTAGATTCCTCTCTTTATTTTCCCCTCAGGATCTTACTTTAGTGTGGACTTAGCAATCTCTAGGGCGGGTAGCTGGAGATCTATACTTTTTTTCATATAGCTTAGGGTTAGATCACTCTCTTTCAACTTTCTCTCAATGTCACTTTAGTGAGTTCAAGCTTAGCAATCCCGAGGGAGCGTAGGTGGATATACAACATTGTGTAGTCTAGGGTTAGATTCCTCTCTTTATTTTCCCCTCAGGATCTTACTTTAGTGTGGACTTAGCAATCTCTAGGGCGGGTAGCTGGAGATCTATACTTTTTTTCATATAGCTTAGGGTTAGATCACTCTCTTTCAACTTTCTCTCAATGTCACTTTAGTGAGTTCAAGCTTAGCAATCCCGAGGGAGCGTAGGTGGATATACAACATTGTGTAGTCTAGGGTTAGATTCCTCTCTTTATTTTCCCCTCAGGATCTTACTTTAGTGTGGACTTAGCAATCTCTAGGGCGGGTAGCTGGAGATCTATACTTTTTTTCATATAGCTTAGGGTTAGATCACTCTCTTTCAACTTTCTCTCAATGTCACTTTAGTGAGTTCAAGCTTAGCAATCCCGAGGGAGCGTAGGTGGATATACAACATTGTGTAGTCTAGGGTTAGATTCCTCTCTTTATTTTCCCCTCAGGATCTTACTTTAGTGTGGACTTAGCAATCTCTAGGGCGGGTAGCTGGAGATCTATACTTTTTTTCATATAGCTTAGGGTTAGATCACTCTCTTTCAACTTTCTCTCAATGTCACTTTAGTGAGTTCAAGCTTAGCAATCCCGAGGGAGCGTAGGTGGATATACAACATTGTGTAGTCTAGGGTTAGATTCCTCTCTTTATTTTCCCCTCAGGATCTTACTTTAGTGTGGACTTAGCAATCTCTAGGGCGGGTAGCTGGAGATCTATACTTTTTTTCATATAGCTTAGGGTTAGATCACTCTCTTTCAACTTTCTCTCAATGTCACTTTAGTGAGTTCAAGCTTAGCAATCCCGAGGGAGCGTAGGTGGATATACAACATTGTGTAGTCTAGGGTTAGATTCCTCTCTTTATTTTCCCCTCAGGATCTTACTTTAGTGTGGACTTAGCAATCTCTAGGGCGGGTAGCTGGAGATCTATACTTTTTTTCATATAGCTTAGGGTTAGATCACTCTCTTTCAACTTTCTCTCAATGTCACTTTAGTGAGTTCAAGCTTAGCAATCCCGAGGGAGCGTAGGTGGATATACAACATTGTGTAGTCTAGGGTTAGATTCCTCTCTTTATTTTCCCCTCAGGATCTTACTTTAGTGTGGACTTAGCAATCTCTAGGGCGGGTAGCTGGAGATCTATACTTTTTTTCATATAGCTTAGGGTTAGATCACTCTCTTTCAACTTTCTCTCAATGTCACTTTAGTGAGTTCAAGCTTAGCAATCCCGAGGGAGCGTAGGTGGATATACAACATTGTGTAGTCTAGGGTTAGATTCCTCTCTTTATTTTCCCCTCAGGATCTTACTTTAGTGTGGACTTAGCAATCTCTAGGGCGGGTAGCTGGAGATCTATACTTTTTTTCATATAGCTTAGGGTTAGATCACTCTCTTTCAACTTTCTCTCAATGTCACTTTAGTGAGTTCAAGCTTAGCAATCCCGAGGGAGCGTAGGTGGATATACAACATTGTGTAGTCTAGGGTTAGATTCCTCTCTTTATTTTCCCCTCAGGATCTTACTTTAGTGTGGACTTAGCAATCTCTAGGGCGGGTAGCTGGAGATCTATACTTTTTTTCATATAGCTTAGGGTTAGATCACTCTCTTTCAACTTTCTCTCAATGTCACTTTAGTGAGTTCAAGCTTAGCAATCCCGAGGGAGCGTAGGTGGATATACAACATTGTGTAGTCTAGGGTTAGATTCCTCTCTTTATTTTCCCCTCAGGATCTTACTTTAGTGTGGACTTAGCAATCTCTAGGGCGGGTAGCTGGAGATCTATACTTTTTTTCATATAGCTTAGGGTTAGATCACTCTCTTTCAACTTTCTCTCAATGTCACTTTAGTGAGTTCGGGCTTAGATTCTACACTTTTTTAATGTAGTCTTAGATCCCTTCTCTTTCATTTTTTCTATCAGATCTCTCTTGACCAACTTTTGTTCTTTTCCGACTCTGACACTATTAGAGTATTCGAAGACTAGGAGACTTTATTTTATCTTTTTATCTTCTTTTATTTATGAAGCGCTGATGACCGAGAGGTTTTCTTTTTTTCTTTTTTTTAATATAACACTGCAATTGGTATTTTGTTCTTTTTACCAAAATTTAAAAAAATGGGAATTTGTAGAAGATTCAGTAGTAGGGTCTTAAGCCTATTAGGGTCTATTAGAGCATTGAAGAGCTATACACATTTCAGGACAAATCTAACTTCTTTGTTATGTCTTATGACATAGTACTCCATATTTTGAATTGCAATGATTAAATGGTTGTTTTAAAGATGACGAAGAGCGGCAGTTATCTCGTTATAGATACGACAATTATTGAACTCTCAAAGCTTACGCAGCTTTGAGACCGGTCCCACCCCTCGTCTTCATTAGTCAAACAGACAGAAAGTAAGAAAAGAAAAAAAATTTAAAAGTGGATTGTTCTTTCAACAAGATCTACCAACTTCGGGTGATGATTATCTTTCTTGACAAACACATTGCGAATCATTTCTATCGACTTCATTTACTTTCCCAAATATAGAGCGTTGTTGTCATACATAATTGAGGTTAGGAAATATGTTATTAAAATTTGCGCCGAGACTTTGATGGCTTATTATTAATTATTATTTAATTATCCACCAGCTGTAGCACACCTGCAGGAGTTGCTTACAGAAGCTGTCGACTACTTATCTCTTTTCTTAAGCAATATATGGAAGTTTCTCATAAAAAGGCTTAAAGTGTTTTGAGCTATTTTTTGAATTTAAAAAAAAATTAAACTACAAATTAGAAACAAATTCCATATTGCCTTATGAATGCTTTAAAATAAGTTTATTACTAAATTACTTACGTCATAGCAATCTTGTGTTTAGTATTTATTTATTAATATTTCATTACAGCTGTTTCGGTATAACATATACCATCATCAGATGAAACAACACATTTACACAACAAACTGATATACATTTCACAAAAATAAATAAACATAAAATGTTTGGTACTGCAGTAAAGTCGAAAATAATATAAAATAAAGTTTAGATAATATAGCCACATTTTTCTAACGTTGTTGACAGTCACTCATAATCTTTGACATTCTTATCTAATGTAGCAAGCGTATCATATAGACAGTTGGATGCAAAATTCAATATATCATTTAATAAACTGTCCGGGTTGGTTTTGACTTGTTTATATATTTGGTACTCTTCTATTACATCCATAGTTCTGCTTTTGTTTAGAATGTGAATGATTTCCAGATTACTAGCAATGTCCGTGTATTTATGGTCTTTGTCTATCAGGTGTTCAGCGTAATTAGAGCTTATTTTAGATAAGTTATTATGTGGTAAATGTTCTTTGAACCTGGAAAACTCCTTCCAGTTTGACCTATATATTGCTTATTGCAATTGTCACAGTGTAATCTGTATACACCA
Source organism: Aphrophora alni (assembly GCA_963513935.1). Classification (NCBI taxonomy): domain Eukaryota; kingdom Metazoa; phylum Arthropoda; class Insecta; order Hemiptera; family Aphrophoridae; genus Aphrophora; species Aphrophora alni. The sequence goes on along the minus strand of OY740769.1, from coordinate 95,401,608 downwards.
CATTTTGTGAATGGATCGTTGGCAACTATATTGGTGTTGGAATGAAAAATGTGGTTTAGGCTCCCAGAAGTTCGGTGTGCTATTATTGTATATCCAATTTCTCTGAAAAGGTTACGGATAGAGTGTTCAAGGTAGCTGCTGTATTTCATGGACACAAATTTTGTTTTGGGTGGAATTTGTAATGTGTTCAAGGGTTTTAGGTTTCTTAAGGTTTTCAATTTGTGTTTTCAAACACAATTATCCACAATATAAGCTTTATAACCATTAACTATTGCTATTTGTTTAATTATATTCAGTTCATTGTTGAGGTCTGCAGTGTTCATGGGTATTGAGAGTGCTTCATTGAAATTAATATTAGTAATTTAAATTTCTTATAATGTTTAATTGTATTAAATATGAAACTTAGATTTGAGTTTTAATCTTTTTTTTCGGAACTAAAGCTTAAATTCACATTTTAAAATGGTGACACTGTAAATTTCTACTGTATTATTACGACCAATTTTTTTCCAATACTGTATCTTAGTTTTAAGTAAAAATAGATTAATGTCGTCTGTGCATGTTTACATCTGTACGGAATATCTGGTTTTGATAAAATTTGGTATGTAGTTACATTTGACCGTCACTCTGGGCGTTTTTAAACAATTTTTAATAACTGAAATTTTGGTGAGGCTGCCATAAGACTAAATATAGTGTTTCGAAATTTATCCGTCAATAGTCGATTTTCCCCCTCAGATATATCATTTTTGATTTTTCCTTGTCTTGAAAAGTTTTTTTTTTTTTTTTTTTTTTTTTTTTAATGATGTCTATATATTTGCTTGTCTATCTGTCTGTCGTCTGTGCAGTTCCTAAAAGCTCATATGAACGGACGAATTTTAATGAAATTTAGTACGTAAGTACATTTGGGTCGTTTATCAAGACACGTTCTTTATTTTGTATAAAAATCGGCTTTAATGATATTATAAAATTTTAGTTAAAATATAGCCTCTATAGACACAAACAATACATATTAAGTCGCTATTTCTCCAAACACCTGTGGATTAAAAACAATCGTCCATGGATCTGTAAAAATCCCAATTTTTAAAATTCGACTGATATTTTGAATGATTAAAAAGTGTACGCCAAATCTCAACTAAAAAAATTATCTTTCAGTAATAATTCAGCCCCCCCCCATCAATATGGTAAGCCAGGCAGTTACCATGGACGTTCATTCAATTTTTTTCTTAGTAACTAACCTAACCTAACCTAATCTAACCTAACCCAACCTAACCTAATCCAACCTAAGATAATAAACCTTGAAAATTCTTAAAAAGATCATCAAATTAATCTTTTTTTTATCTATCAAACAAATTTGTCTAAAAAATCTTGTGGGGGTTTACTTTAACTGATCTATTTTTCTGTGTAAAATATTCAACTGTCAACATATTGAAATTATTAAACATTTAAATTTAAAGTTCAACCTTCAGTTATTACAAAGAAATTCGTCTGGAAAATACAAACTTGTATTAGTAAGCCGTCAGGCAAGTTTAACACCAAAAATCAGCGACACTAAAAGAATATGTTTAAACTTAAATTGAGATTACAAAAAAAAAAATCTCAATTTTCTTTCAAAATTCAAGAGCTATACTTTTCAGGCAAAAGGTTGAACGTGTTTACACTCAAATTGTCCCAACAATCTTTAGTTTTAATAAATGTAAATTTAAACAGTTCAGCAGCCTAAATCAATAAAACAATGTCTAAAGTGTCAATTGTCTTGCAAACAAGTTGTCCCACATGTTTCTGTAATTTATTACTCTACGAATAAGATTAAGAGCAGCAAGTGTCACTCTTTTCTAATGAACGTTCGTAAATATCACAGGTGTAAAGTTGTATATGACAGAAGTGTTTTAGTGATACTACATGTGTAGGCTACGTTTTAGAGGGACATCATAGTACTTACCCAGTCTTGTCATACAAACACCTCCAGGTTTATTATTTTAATATTTAATTTTATATACATACGTACTATAAAGTTATATAATGGGTAAAAACACCGGGTTCGAATTTTTGGGAGTACATCGATTTTGAAGTCTCGTAAGTTCAAAAAAGTGGTTTTGGGAATAATGACTGTTCATGTCGTCTCTACAGCACAAACGGCTGAAATGATTGTGATTAAATTTAATACGTGGGCAAATTTTGACGCTAAAAATGTATATAGGCCTAATAGTAAATAATATAAGAGCAATTTAAATTATAAACATATATAAATTTTATATTCATTGCAAATGTGGCCAAGTCACGATTAAAATAACTAGAGTGTATTTCCGTCTCTGTGACTTATTTATTGTGTAGTAATTCTACTTACATTTATGACGCGTTTCGGAAGTATTTTCCATCCTCAGAATATCTCAGAATATCTCGCTCATTGGAGGTCGTCACAATAAATATGATTTCAACATACAACACAAAACACACTAACACATATTAAAACACATACATAACGCACGCTGACGTGTGCACACACGGACGTATATCAGTCAACTGCAGTTAGCGTGCGTTATGTATGTGTTTTAATATATTTTAGTGTGTTTTGTGTTGTATGTTGAAATCATATTTATTGTGACGACCTCCAATGAGCGAGATATTCTGAGGATGGAAAATACTTCCGAAACGCGTCATAAATGTAAGTAGAAACTACACAATAAATAAGTCACAGAGACGGAAATACACTCTTGTCATATATAAATCACAGATATACACATACATACATAATAAATTTATAAAATTACAATACATTTAAATATATTATCTATTATATTATTATAATATGACGTAAGATAATCTCCTCTGAGCAAAATTCATTGACTTTCCCACTGCTTTAAATGTTGACTTCTATTAATTCGAAGTCTTTAGGAAATTGATTCATTAAACCTACTCAAGTTTTAGACAACAATTTTTCACAAATTAGTTTTTCTTGAAGGCGAAAAACTAGAGGCCATCGTCCTTATTGAAAAAAGAAGAAGAAAAGAACATAAAATAAAAACCCTTGGCCCTCAATAGTCTAATGTCAGGGTTGGAAAAGATCAAAGTTGGTCAGAGAGACTTTATAGAAAGACGAAAAAAACTAAATGAAAAAAGTGTAGATCCAGCAGGTTCTCTCGGGATTACCAAACCCGTACAACCTCTCCTGTATTTGGAAATCACATCTCCTACGGGCATTACATGTATGTATATCAATAATTTACGAGATGAAGAATTCTTAGGTCAGTATTTATAAAGGTTTCTTAGGATTTTCTCTGTTTAAGGTCTCATTATCCTGCTTTCTTAGGCCTCCCTTAATGATCTTATATTTTACATACATATTTTTAGTATATCCTTTATTAAGGAAGAAAAATTGCTAAGGAATTCCTAAAAAATTGAACTTGTTATCCTTCCATGACGTTTAAGTTTTATCAAGAGAGAAACCTTTAACCTCCCTTAACCATATTGTTAAATGTTAAACGGTAGGCCTAGATTGTTTTTAATTTTGTGAATATGATGAAAGGTCAGACGATTTTTTTAGAATGCAAGTAAATGTCGTGTCACCACTATTAACTGGAAGATACCTAAGGGATGCTGAAAAGACTTTTGATTTTTACGATGAAGGTCAAATGTGTAAAAGGTTTTAGGTTAATAAATTTTTCGATATATTATTTTTCTATCATTGTGTGCTACCGTTACATTCGATAAAATTAACGGATTGTTTAACATTCATGACAGAAATTTAGCAGAATGTATAGATATTGTATACAATATTAAATAATATTAAGGTGGGTAAAAACTACATTACTGAAATTAGAGTATTCTTGTATGCTACACAATTGCAGCAAAATGCGTGAATGTTATTTGACCTACAAGTCATTTTTTTCTTCAAAATATCACTGGGCTTTTATTCTCAATTCATATGTTATGTTTTTAACCATTATTTTCTAGATTATAAAATGATGTCATCCTTTTCCTCTTTACCGATCTTTCTCCTTGTAATTGTGAATTCATCATGAAACGAATAAAATTATACAAAACTTACTAACATCGCAAATGACAGCTGTTTACTGATTAACGAACAATCAGCTGTAGTGATTACTGAGCTCTCATTGGTTCTTGTTCATATTTATTAATTAGTTCCTTTTGGGTTCCTTAAATAATTGCTCCTTAGTGAAGGCAATAGGAATGTTCTTAAAATGTGAAGTCGGTTAAGGTTTCTGTTAAAGAAATCCAAAGTAACTTACGAGTATTAAAACTATAATAATATATTACACCCAGGATATTCGAGAGAAGAGGCAAAATATTCACTCTCTGGAATATACGTAGTGTGGAGAAAGTTATGTGATGGATCTAGTTTTTCTTGGAAACGTCTATTTCGAAGTCTTCTGAGTCAAAAAAACTGGTTTCGTGAAATATGTCTGCCTCTTTGCCGTCTGTATTTTGTGATCTACAGAAAAAACGAGTGGACGGACGGCATGTCGATAATAACTTTTTGATTTCCTGAGGCATGAAACGTGAAGAACAGTTAAAAAAAGTACGTCGAAATTTTAACAATTACTAAATACTGGGTAAGTATAAAGGGAGAAATAAGGCAGGAAGGAAAATCATTTGATAAAAACGTGATTACTAAAAAAAAATCATAACCTTCAAAATAAAATAAAAGTTGTAGATTACATCATTTCTCAACCAAGTTCTCAACAGCGTTACAATTTTCCCACGGTTAGTTATAAACGAATCTACGATGTTTGTAGCGAACTACAACTGGAGCGAAGCAAACCTGAAACATACACAGTTATTTATATAAGTGACAGTAAAAATAATAAACAAGGTAATATAGAATGATGTATTGAAATGCGTTGAGTTGTACCGGAAAATAAATGTAGTATTTGTAGTAACTTGTAAAGCATGAAATAGTAAATATTTGCAGAGAAGAGTGTGGAGGGAGGTGCACGTTTTGTCTATCAACAATCTTCCCCGCTGTGGCATCGTATCTTCTGTTTAATTATTTGTAAATCTAATAAAGTAAGTCATAAAACTCCCACAATCTAGTTCGCTGACGTCTATCAATAATACACGATCGATTTTGTATTTTGATTTTAGTATTTTTGCTTCGAAAATATAGTCATGGCAGAGTTGAGACCTGAGACCATTAATTCAAACGACCATAATATTGATTCTATAGAGCTAAAACTTTTAAGTGCAAATTATACGTGCATTTTCAAAAATTACAACAAAATAATTCTTCACCCAAATCCTAGATTAGATTGTATTTTGGGTGAAACTCCTAGGTTGGGAGTGTTGCACGTCAGTAGGTTTGTTGGCTTGGTCCTTCTAAACCCCTTACTTCCTATGAGGTTCATAATGTCCAACTTGTGTCAGCGTCTTCTTCGTTACCGGGTTGCAAAGAAAACGTGTTTTGCAGATATTGCCTGTTCACAGTTTTGGTTTCCTCGAAGGAGAATAATTTCATCTACGGTTCTAAAGTACTACTAACAATTCCGTATGGGTTTTTGATGTTGTACTAGGTTTTTAATTTTTGTAAAACGTAAGCTCGAACATTAAACTATCGACACGAAATTCCATACATATGTTCATATTTAACCCTACTGAAATTCAGAAAAATCAAACTAGAAATTTCAAAATGGCGGGCATTTCAAGCAGTTGTTTTATTTCGTGTGTTGTTCATCTTACAACACTCTAAATTATATAAAAAATTGTAGATTTAAATTCTGTATGCAATGGTACAGCTCTGTGACGACAAATAGCGAAGTTATTGTCAAATATGTAATTTCTAACCATAATTTGTACAGTTATGAGTTACTGACAGGATGGAAGTAAGGAGATTGTTAATATATACTTATCTATAAGGCCCGTTTCTAGCCTAACCAGCTTCAAGAAATAAAGGCTGCACAATTATGAGGTTTAGAAAACCTGTGTAACAACTGTTTTACAAACCTCTGGACAAGACTTCTTGATCTACCAATACAATTTTAATATATTCTGCAAGGCCAAAGTGTCCAAATTTGGGCATTATAGTTAAAGGGTCTGATTGATGTATTACATTGTATAAATACCATCATGGCACCCATTAAGTTGTTTTAGTTAGTTTAGGTACAAAGTCTTTAATTTTTCACATAAAATTTTATTTTTTGATTTCTTGTACATTTTGGCTGATATCTTAAAAACCGAAAAGAGATATTAAAAAAAAAAAAAAACAGTTTGCAGTATTAGTTTTACCATCAAAAGACAGTGTAGTTTAATTTGTCACAGGACCGTTTAAAAAATTGGAAAGGTAAAAAGTAAAAGCTAAGTAATATAAAACATTATCTCAATTTTAAAGTTTTGATTTTAAGTTATTATGTATAAGATGCATACCCGACTTATTTTACACCCTGTATATGCGATTGCTTTATTTTCAATTATGCGGAGATCCCATTGTTTATTTTATATTAAACAGTTCACAATTCAACCTTTATACATGTTTACAAATATTTTATTTGAAACATATAAAAACACTGGTAATTAAAATTGAATAGCTACGATTTTTATTTCCTTAAATCAAATTTATTTTAGGAGCAAACTTGATTGGATGTACAAACTCTCCGTCTATATTAACTCGTGAGAAGAGTTATGAATTCAACCGTAAATGGTAATATACAATATATTATTTTGTATTGATAACACTGTTGTCCTTTAACAAACAGAAAATATATTGTATCTTTTCAAGTTGTTTTGTAAATTCAACGGATTTCGAGATATTCAGCATTAAAAAAATTAAACAGCCACCATTTTGAAATATTTTAAAATAAAGTATTGGTTTTTGCTATACTTGTAACAAAAAGTGTTTGTACTAAATCTTAATTCACTATCTTATTAATTTTTTAATAATAGTTTTAAATACATAGTTTTGTATTTTTTTTATTTTTGTTTCTTAAATTTAACGTTAAAAAAAACCTGCTCCTAAAGTTTACACATACCCTGTATTTAACTCTTTTTTAAAGTTGTATCAATACCAATATTTATTAATTAGGTAATAAAATTGGTGTCTAACAATTTTTATTTCAAATCAAAAGTTGGTTAAACACTCCATTTTCACAACAGGAAGACATTTTGTTGACCAAGTCATCATCAGTTAGTTGTTGCAAGTATTCAAATTTTAACTGAACTAAAAGAGGCTAGGTCAATGAGTCATGAAGATAACCAGCCGTGAAGAAACCACTCTTCCAATTCAAATGTCACCACTTATAAAAAATAAGTTTGTGATCTAATTATTTTATTTTAGTTTTGCTATAAAATATTCCAAAACAAAATGTACTGGTCACCATTTGCCCCCAAAAATCAGTTTCGAAATTATTGGGAAAAAATTATTTACTCTATCTGTATAAAAAATAGAGAACCAGCTTTATAGATTGTCATAAAATATGAGATTAATAAGCATGAACAGCGTGACTTATATATGACCAAGTATAAAGGATGGAGGAGAACGAAGCAAAGTGAGAAACGCGTCCTGCAGTTTAGTCTAAAACGCCTTATGAGAAGACGAGTGAAAATTTTGTGCGTTAACAACCTACTCCACATTCATACCTAAACAAAACTTGTCGTAATATAAGCTATAAATTTCGTGTAATTGCAATGTGCAGGTCTGTAAAAAAGATCATTTTATCAGATTTAGCACGCGCATTCAAATAACAACATTTAAACGAGCAAAAAATCATACTTTCTACAATAATTACCTCGTGTCGGCGTAATGTGTTGTTAAATGCAAACCGAACTTTTTAATTGACAAGATAAATTCTGAAGTTCCATTGAAGGTATTTTTTTCACAGTTCTAATTAATCAAGCAGTTTTTGTGTGTGAATTTGAAGATCAACTTGCGTGCGTACGAATATTTAATGTTCACCGGGTTTTAAAAGTACAGTTTTAATATAATGACCTGCCGTGACGAATATAAGATAAGATTTTTTTATTTTATGTCTTAATAAGTCATAACTGGATGCTTAAATGTGCAGAATATGGGATATTTGGACATTTTATAAAACTGCATTTCCTTTCGTGCGATTCGTTTGGATTCACTCACGTTCTCCATTAAAGACACCTGCTAAATAATACAGAGTGTGTACTGAATTATGTCCAATACTTTGTCAGAGTGTCATTGTTTTAATCCTGTAAATGTGTGCCAGCGAACGATAAATTTCCGTTGTTCTGTTGGTTTTTCGTAAGGAATTTTATTACTGTGAAAATACTATTAAGGATAAGAAATACCTATTACATTTTTATTGGAATTATTTTAAGTCATAATGTAATGAGCAGAGCATTGACAATAGTTAGGAAATAATGTAAAAACCGCTGAAATTGGAGCCAATACCTTAATGTGGAACGCTAGATGATATATAACCAAAGAAGGAAAAACCAAGGAGGACCAAGGTAGTACCAGAAACTGCCCGAGAGAAAAGAGACCGTTATGTGTCGTCAAAAATTCCGCCTGCATAAGGAAGGAGTCTGGAAGGGTCAAGACATATCTCCAGTGGGTTCAACTGATATCGCTGAGCAAGCTCTAATTACGGTTATGTGTTCTCTGTATTGAAAAAAGTCCATTAAGTAGGACTGACTTAATTTGATATGTTTCTCAACATTTTCGTTGCTTTGAAGTTATTACAGTTGCATATGTTTAGAAATGTTATTGGAAATATTGTAAGTGTTTGTAATAGGAAATGTTTTCTGATTGTATGATATACATACATATAAAGATATATTACATGTATAATGAATGTAGACTCATAAGTACAACTGAACAACCGATCTTTATTATTTAATAAACCGGTAGCACGGCCTGTTAAATTAATCCTACTTCAAAACAATATTATTTATGTAAACTTTTATCACTAAAACAAATAATTTTTTTTTACATTTAAAAAAATATCAACCGTTTAAAACCTTGCATGTCGAACATAAGCTCCTTAAAAATTATTAAATTGGCACAAACTTTGCAAGGAACATAATATTTTGCTCCTTTAATATCAAAACTGTAAATTTTTATCTTGTTGGGTTAAAGATTAACAGAGTTAATAAAAAAATATATATATATATATATATATTTCTTGTTAGTCAGTGATTTCTTATTATTGTTTGATGTAATAATAAGAAATAACTGGTAGTATTGTAGTTAATTACTAAAAAATGTTTTTCTTCTTTTTTTTATATAGATAAATTTCACTTACAGAAAAAATAAAAATTCATTTTAGTTCTCAGTAAAAGAGGAAAATATTTTATCTTTAAATATTTTACATACAAAATATTTACCAGCTTCCATTTTGATAAGATACAACATACGATTTTTAGTTTGTTGGTAAAAGCTTGCATAAAAACAGCGTATACTAAAACTGGACTTAATATCTCATTAATTCCAAATTTATATGTTTAACAAACCAGCGTTACATCATCGAAATCGAACCGTTTTGGGGTATATTTATGGAAATTTTTCTCCTTAAAATGATGCCAGGTACACTCTGGAAATATATCATTTACACGCTGCCTATTATAGGCCTGCTTCTAACAGTTTCGCAGATCTTTGTATGTATATATATATATATATATATATATATATATATATATATATATATATATATATATATATATATATAAGGAAGTTAAATTATTTTATAAAATGTTTTTAATTACAAAATTCAAGGATCTTAAAATTTCTTAGACGTTTAAAAAATCGAACAACAAAATTTTGATACCTTTTCGTTTTTGACCTTTCTCATATCAAATCAATGAAATGATCGTTGGATGTTTGGACGTCTGAATACTACCCAAATCTTATTTTCTCTAAACGTCATCAAAGTAACACAATTTTTGATTTTTTGTTTTTATAAATTCCGATTTTGAATACATTTTTTTTTTTTTATTTCTTCAACAAACGTCAGAATATATTTGCAAGTGTTCGGCTCTTCTATTCCTATTTTTCTTGCATAATAAATATATGAGAGAAAAATTGAAATGAAAGAGTTAGGATTTTTTGCTTTCGCTCGTATCAATAAAACTTGCTAATCTCAAGGCTATTGCACACACGCACGTACTAATAATAATAATGCCAAAAGTCGTAGGAAAGAGCGAGAGCTAGCGGTTGCTTCTAGTAATTGTAATTGGAGCAATAAAATGGTTGCAATTCTCTGACTCTCTACCCTGCTAGTGACCTGTGCATTCAATGATGCGTTGTAGGGTCGTTGTAGGGTCGCCGCTTTTGACATTTTGACCAATGAATGTCAGAGGTTATCGACAAAGCAGTCAACACAGGGCTAAGACTTTGGAATAATGGTAAGACCAATGGTCCAGACGGAAAAAGTGAGATGGACCCGTTTATACCATCTATAGAGACTTGCGAGGTTGATCTCAATCATTGCCCACGCTTTTTGATGAAAAAATTAACTTCGGGAGATAATTGGAAAACTGCCAACGCTCGAGAAAATTATTGCTCATTTACTGACTTCACATAGTCAATTGAATGCAACCATTTCGACTGCAGCATTGACTATGATGGTACTGCGACGTTTAGGAGTAGAAGATGAAGATGAAGCTAAGGTTCCTTTCTTTTAAATAACCCCTAGCGGCGGGAAAGGTAGAGAGAACGTTGAGGAAAGGGTGGTAGTTTTAGTAAGTTAAATCCCTCACGTTGCGAAGTACAGGTCTTTCAGCGTCTAGAAGATTTTTTTTTTATTTTATTTTTTTTAATTTTATTTTATTTTATTTTTTTTTTTAAAGAGAAAGTTTATCAGTGACTATGTGGCACCAAAGAAAAAAAAAGTACTTTTATACTGGACAGCTCGTCTTCCTGTGAAAAAATACATGTAAGTAAATATAATGATGAAGTTATTATATATTCAGAATAATTATTTAGAAATGCCAGTGCGTGCTTTCTGGTTTCGCTTTATGATTGCGTAATTGTTTAGCTCTATAAATTGTATTCTACGCATCTCTACAACTGTAGTTTCCAAGATAAACAATCAATTAAGTACAGTCTGTATAAAATAAAATCAGTATGTAATCATCATGTATCATTTCTTGTTTCTGAGAGTCATTATTTTTAACATTTAAAAAAATATTCTGGAAATTGAAATACACGTACCGGTATATAAATTTGTTGGGTCCAATGTTTGACACTAGAAATAGTGTTATTTTAAAATATTGTATCTCCTCCACTTGATACCAAAGTAATTAAATAGACAATAATAAGATATGAGGCCAGTTTGATCTGGCCCTGTATTATATTACCTGATATATTCCACACTTCCTCTGTATATATGTAGGTTATACAGGGCAGAGGAAGTGTGGACTAATCAAAGGTAATATAATACAGGGCAATGCAAGTGTGAGGCCAGATCAAACTACGACAACCCTCAGGGGCACGCTGTAGTGAATACTGGATTACCAATCCCAAAGCTTAATCTTCAACTTGTTCATGTAGTATTTGGTTAGATCCCTTTCATTTTCCTTTCCGGTCTTTCTTGACCAACTCTTGTTCACTTCCGATTCTGGCGCTATTATAATATTCAAGAGGTAGAGATCAATTTTTTATCTTCCTTCATTTTTAATTTTGAAGCGATGATAACTGAGAAGTTTTTCGCCTGTAAACAACAAGAAAAAAATATCATTCGTACATGTATTAATTTATATGTAACACGACAAAAGGAACACTACCTATACACATTTATCGTAATTAGTTGTGTTTCTAGATTTAGTTTTAGTGGTGGGGTACGAAGTTTTTGTCCTATAAAGTGTGATTGGGCGGTGAGAAACCCGACATTGCCAGATTCTGAGTCATTGGTTGCCTATCCGGATGAATCAAAAGTGATACTGGTTTTTCATTTTCTGGAGTATTAGTTGAGGAACTGAATCTCTGAAGAACACTAGTGGTATATGCATTTAAGTGTGTAAATCTGGAGTAGGTGCTCTCCTCAGGTAGGAGAAAGGTTATGATTTGTAAAATAGTTAAGTAGTACTTTGAGGTTGCCTAAGTTCACAGCTGTGTATTAGGTGAGTACAAAAATGAATTAATAAAATTTACACATATTTAAAGAGACTTTGTTGCCGGTGTTTTAATATCGGGAAATGGGAGCATGAATTACTCAGGGTGGTATGATGTCAGCAATCAGGAGGGTTAATGATTAGGAAATGGTTTAGACAGAAGCACTTAAATAAATTAGAAAAGAAAAGGTATTGAATACAGTCAAACCTCTCAACAGATCTGATGAAGAAGGTTTATTCTAGAGATAAAGGAGTTGAGTTTGGTGGTAGGTTTTTCAACAAGACGCTGTGCTTAGAACAGATATTTTATTTAAAGGGGAGAGATATCTACATGATTGTGGATTTCAGGAAAAGATTGAGCATTTTATTACCTCCTGTGGATATTACAACAAAGTAAGACATGAAGTGTTAGATGTGGATACTTTGCGGAGAAGTTGCAGTTCTTTTCTTATCTACTGAAGTATGTTATGAAGGGTAAAGGTAAGATACTCTTGATAAGTAAAATGAGCATATATATGATGATTGTTCTATTATAAATTTGAATCTTAATATATGAAAAATTATGGGAATTTTTCTTATTTATTGTCCAATAAACGAAATATGTTTAAAACATATTCATAAATGTTATAATAAGAAAGAGTTGTATAAAGGTGAATAATCGAAAAATAATTTTCAGAATTCAAAAATACCCATTGGTATTAAGCCATTATTTATTCAAAAGAGAAATAACCTGTAACGTAGGCTACATAATATTGAATTATTTTGTACAAGGTGTTTACTGTAAATATGTAACATCAAATAATAATAATCTACTACATAGGTTATAAAACTAATATAATTTATAATAAGGAAGGAGTGAGGAAAGAGAGATGAAATTAAGAGAAGATGAGTAACACATATCATTTTTAAGATTAGGTTCAAAAACTGTATTTAGAATGACGCCACTGTCTAAAAATGAAAAAAAGTATAACGTTAGTGCTAAGTATGTTAATAGTCCTGGGATTAGCAAATATTATCGAGATTAACAAAACAAATTTTTGTTTTATTTAAATTTTCCCTCCGTGTATTTATTTTGTAAAAATAGACAAGGAATGTTGTGTTTTGTTGTTGTACATATAGGTATAACAATAATTCACCAACTAATAATTCTGATTGAATAAAATCTTGAACTTCTGAATGTTTTCATCATTTAAAAAGAAATATATAATAGTTTAATATTATTATTCAAATTATAGTTTACAAATAATATAATAATGATTTGTTTAATAATATGTAAAAATTAGTTATTAACCCTATAATAAAAATAATAATATGTCATATTTACCATTAAAAAGACAATTTGTCTTTACTAATTTTTTCGGGTTAATGAATCAAAAATAAAGTATATGGGACTAGATAGAGAGACTTCACGAGACATTAACGTATAGCATTGTTGAATATAATTTCGAAATAGTTGATAATTTTATATATTTAGGCTCTGTTGTTGAAAACATTGTAGTATTTAGGAGGAGATTAAAGAAAAGATTGTAATGTCAAATAAATGTTATTCGTTCGTCCTTGAAACCAAAAATGGATAAAATATTAATATATAAATCAGTGATTAGTCATGTAATAACGTTAGTGTCAGAAACGTGGCACCTTACTAAAGAAAATAAAAGTTTGGCGTCCGGGATAGAAAAGTACTTCGAAAATTTTAGAAGCTATTGAAAAATTGGAAATTTGAGAATAAGACCAAACAATGAAATTAAGGACCTTTACGGATCACCAGATCTACTGACGGATATTACACTAGCACGATTGAAGTGGTTGGGTCACTTAGAATAAATATAATTAAGGTACTAAAAAAAGTTTTCTCTGAAAATCCAAAAGGAAAGGACGCCGCAGGAAAAGGTTAGGTTAGGTTAGGGTGTGATACATAACAAGGCAGAGATCTATTTTTAAAAAATAACCAACCTTATCCAATAACCCGTTTCAAAATGGCGACTGCTTAAATATTAAAATTCTAAAAATTCAGAAAATGGACATTTTTATGAAAACTTTAAGCAGTCGCCACTATGAAATAGGTTGGGGGCTTTTTTTTTAATAGTGTTTTACCGTATTAGGTACTATAGCAAGTTTTAATTGAATTCGTCTAACCGTTCTGGAGATAAAAAAAGTTTTAATAAACATAACGTGTACAATAATTTTACATGTACAGTGTGATCCAAAAATATACATTTTTAAATCTGTTATCTAAGATTTTTACAAAGATTAAGTTCTAATCAGTATACTAGCTTTGCATTACTAAGTAAACTTTTAACACTTTGTTAGTCATCACTTTTAAATAATAAGGATGGTTCCTTTTAAACTTTTGTACGACTCTGTAAATAGGTGAGGTTAAGAGTTTTGAAATGAGAGGTTGAACAACCTCTATCTAAAGCAGTTCTTGAAACATTAAGCTGTTTACATACTTTTGTTAACAGTCTGTATTTATTTTCTTGTAACTTTCATTTCCTGTTTTTTATTGTTTTTGTTTTTTCGTTTTTTTTTTTTTTAATATTTATTTTAATTTGTGTTATGTTGTTATTATATTATTAGTATTTCACTATAATATACAGGGTGTTTAAGAAAAACGTTTTAGGAATTCTATAGCTTAATCCTCACATCAAAACTAATGAAAAACTTTAAATAAACATATTTCATAAAATTATTAGTTTTCTATCTAGCTGCCATTTTGTGTTTTTAACCAAAAAATCATATTTAATTTAATGATAAATGATATATGGTGGAGTTGATATTTTTCATGCTACTTAGTGTTATAAAGACCCCATTTGAGAAAATAATCAACCGATTTCATTTACTTATTTTAAAATGGCGGAATTATTAAAATTCGACATTTTGTAAAGATAATATTAAACGTTCTCTGGATATCTGAGTAAAAAAAAGTTTAATTTATTATTAGGTTATTGTGATGTAAAGTAAGACATTGGAAATTACGTATCAGGTGTTCTAAAAAAATAAGCCCACATATTTCTTAATTACACAAATATTAGAATCAAATAGTTTACTTTTTATTATCCAATAATAAAATTTTTAACAAATTTCAGTAACCAAACTAATATAACAATTGAAAGTTTAGGACATAAATTAATAAACGTAATGTGTAAAAATAATTTTACCATAAATTCCATTTTGTTATGACTAACTTGTGATTCCAATAGAAAAATTAAACAAAGTTTAAGTTTAGAGTCAGACGACATTATATTGGACCAAATTTTAATAACCTGTCCACAAAATTATGAAATTAATTTTTGTATAAAACAAAGTAAACATAGTGAAAAATCACCATCAATCGAAAAAACATGGTCCGAATAAAAGTTACACTATGCAATATAACCGCTATCATGTCACGAATATATAATGCAGAACAATTATTTATAGCAGAAAAATCGAAACTAGATTTAGTTAAACACAGAATTGTCCACATTAAATGCACATAAAAGTATGAATTATACTTAAACGCAACGCCAATTATCTGTAATAACTTATCGACTGTTTATATAAATGCTACGTTCTATGGCTAATCCAATAATAGTTCGTGAATAATAAATAATTACGTTTGCATGTCCTGCCACAGCCTTCTATGTACTTCCTAACATCATTGGCACCAACTGTAACCCCTGTGGTAGACCAGTGTGAGAACATATTAGTCGTACTGTTTCCCATATTTATTTTATCCAGTTTTCATCTTTTTTTTTTTTTTTGTCAGTGTATAATGTCGGTTATTTGTCGTCTTGAAAATACCTTAGTGAATTTTACAATTGTTACGTTATTTTTGTTTAAGTAGTTATTATAATATTACTGTGAAACCAAAATTAATGGTGGGAATGATTGAATGATGAAAATGATGCAACATGGAAAAAGATGTTCATGAAAATCAATTTTTTATTGTGTGATCATCATGTACGAATTTACTAATCATCTGAAATTTACTAATCTATTTTAATATATATATATATATATATATATATATATATAATCAATTTGTTAACCTATTAGTAAACAGACTCTTGCATACCAAATTTTCGAAAATCAGAAAAAAATTATTTCTAGAGGTGTTTTTTATATATAAATTTGTTTTACACATACACACACACAAAATATATATGCAGTCTCGTGCGGTTTTGCTATAAAAATTTTTGGTACTGTATTTGAATTCACACGGACGTTTAAATTAAGTTAATACTTACAGCAGGGATCACAACAGCAGCCATTTCATAGTATCTCTTGTTAATTTTGTTTTTTCCCATTTTTTGTAGGATCATTTGAAGCAAATAATATTTTTACAAAATGCATATTGGAAATAATACACAAAACAAGTTTACAATTTAAAAATATATGTTATATTTAAGGGGAGACCTTTTTCTGCCGCTGTCTTGCCCATTTACGTCTATTGTTTCGCCAGCGAATCTGGGATCGTAGTTCGCCTTCTTATTTTTCCATCCTCTCCTCCCAGTCCTTGATAAGGATGTCGATAGCACCAGACCAACATAATGGTTAGGCTATGGTGGTAACACTCCTGGGGCATGAGTGGCTGCGTCATCTCCGGAAGTACACCATCTTTATAGTCTTCACCTTGGAATGCCCACCTCCCTTGGCCAGAATGGTTCATTCCAGAAGGGAAATTTACTTTGTAGCTCCTGGACCTTCTCCAGAGACATGTTTCCATCATCGCCGGCCGACCATGCGTCTGAACTCAGGGCAAATGGCGTCGTGCTGGTACTGAGAATTCCGATTTTCCTTTGTCCTGAATTTATCAGGAGGAGCAGATGTACACTTTTTAACATCAGGCTACGGGCTAGCAGTCTTCACGTTTCTCTGTGGCGTTTCAAGTAGGACCGGGGGTAGTTCCACCTAAACGGAGGCATCCTACCTAACTTGGTGATCTCCTCTCGGCTGGGTTCGCTAGCATAGAGCTTGCAGTCACCATATTTGTGTGAAGCATGTCCGAAGGTACGTCAGTCCTTGCATCCTGGGCGATGGTCTTTGAACGTGTAGCTCGAACGGACACAGTTAACCGGATGCGGAGAGTAACCAGTAGTTCTCCGATGTGACGTTCCAGTTCATCTTTGCTGCCGACAAGTAATGGCAGGAACTCTTGGATAGCAGGGTCCAGCAGGCGAGAACTTCACAGCTCAGTCCACCTATCAATATAAACCCAGTGTAAAACAGCAACATCATATGTTTTTAATATCTTGAACGGTGTATGAACTGCAACGATGAATTTGGAATTTTTTAATTTTTCATTAAGTTTTCCTTTAAAGCTTTTTAACAACACAGAAATAGTTTAAATTGGTCCTGTGGAACTCTAGAAATAAGCATTCGTGTAAAACAAAAAGTTACCTCTTTAGTATAAATATGTCTTCCTGTCTACAAAAAGTAAACAAAAGAGTATAGAGAATGTTTTAACTAATATTTTCTATACTCTTTTGTTTACTTTTCTATTATTTATATAGAAAAAAAAGAAATAATATTTATAAAAGATAAAATATTTATATTTCTTCTGTTCATAAT
This sequence comes from Aphrophora alni, assembly GCA_963513935.1. Taxonomy (NCBI): domain Eukaryota; kingdom Metazoa; phylum Arthropoda; class Insecta; order Hemiptera; family Aphrophoridae; genus Aphrophora; species Aphrophora alni. The sequence continues at coordinate 95,384,031 of OY740769.1, read as the reverse complement.
TCCTTAGATGAAATATATATAAAGAGTGAAAGAGAGAGGTAGATAAATACCTTCATTATTATTTAGTGCAACGTTAGGATTAATTGGAATAATTTAAACGGGTCCTCAAAATTTGTTCTGGATGCCATGATCCACACTATTTCATTACTGCAATAACACATTACAAAACAAAAAGAACTTTGATAACATGAACATTGACCACTATGAATTTATTTATGTGCATACCTAAATAAATTCATTCTTCTGAATCCATGTTTGAAGCTGATTCTGCGAAGAATCTGTATGTGGGTCTCCCTACCATGCATCTTCTGTAGGATTAAGAGTAGAGAAAGCAGAGTCCGAACTCTTGGTGGTAAGCAGTTCTTGAATTGCGATAATAAACTGTTTCTGTAATTCGTCAAGATTATAGGGCACTCCAGGCATCCTCCTTCTGTTATGACTGCATTTTCGTTCGAAAATATGGACCCAATGGAGTAATCGAGTTCCTCAGGGTTCTGTTCTGGGGCCTTTATTGTTTATTATTGATATTAATAATGTTATATACAATTTAAATTATCCTCGTTTTGTACTTTATACTGATGGCACTAGACCTTTTGATTGTTCAATTATATATTTTTTTCTTGTCGTTTAAAGTCAAAAAACCTCTCAATTATCGTCGCCTTTAAAAAAAAAAAAGAAGGAAAAAAAAGAATAAAATAAAAACTCCTAGACCTCGAATACTATAATATTATCAGCATCGGAAAAGACCAAGAGTTGGTTTAGAGCGAATGCAAGTAAAGCTGAAAGAACTGGATCCAACCAGTGACTATAAGATGAAAGGTTACTTCCATCAAAGGTTCTTCATAATTACTTCGTTATTACTCACTATAGAAAAGATATTCATCATTTTGAACAGAGCGACCTAAGGATGGGTAGGTTAGGTTAGTACTGTTTAAAAGAGTACTGGAAAATATTTTGACACCTATCTACGGTGTACAGAGAAAATGAGAAGTTATTGAGAAAGTCTTCTGTCCATGACTCCACACAATGGAAGGTGTTTGGAGTTATAGAACTAACATAAAGGATTTCAAGAACACTTACATCCCGGATCTGGTGACGTTTGTTAGGACTATAGGTAGATTCAGGAGGTGGTAAGAGTTCTGAAATATGTACGTGGAAAAACCCTTGATGGTCTGTGTGGAACTTTATCTGGTGCAAAATAATTACTAATCTATACGAGTACATTTACCTTTATTAATCCATCTAATACGCATTTATATTTTTAAATAATTAAAATTGTTATTTACAAAGTTGGTAGACATATAAAATTGTAAAACTTATATTCCGCAAAGTCATTTCCTCTCTCACAGTTTGTTGAGAACAATTGGAAAACAACAAATCATCGCAAAACTAATTTGTATGCACAGTGCTGAGAACTAGACGTGGATATTTATAAACATTCCTTAAAAGATCATAAGACATAAACGAATGAAAAGATTAGTTTATTTCATTACAGCTAACAACAAAAAAATCAGGAAGAAATTGAGAATCCAACCATTAAAACATTAAAAGTAACAAACAAATAAATAATAAAAAAGTCAATTGGTGTGAACTGAGATGGGAAGATTAAGAGTGAACTTTATAACTGAAAAATATTAATTAAAAGTCAACGAAATGGCTACAGATCCTATCCACAGGAAACATTCGGCAGTATGTTTGACTCACACACAAACCTGCAACACCTGACTAATTTTGTAAACGTGACAAACTTAATACCATCATAATAATTTAGGGTTAGTTTCCTCTAACTTTTTAATATTTTCACAACAATTTCCACCTATTTTGAAAGGGGGAATTTTAAATTTTAAATGGTAACACTTCTTCATTATATATATATATATGATATATATTATAGAATGAACAATATAATAATAATGATGTTATATTATTCTTCAAGTTCTCATGACTATAAGAAAAATTACGGAAACAAAATGGAGCTATGAAGACCCAAATTTCGTCGGGGATCAAAGTTTGTAAGGTTTTTCATTAATATTAGGAATCGCCAGAAATTACAAGTGGCTTATATGATTTCTGTATATATTTCAAATTAGTAGAAGGTTTTAGTTAGGAGATGCCATACTTAAATTAGAATTTTAATTAATTTTAGTTTAAGGAATGTTCCAATTTTTCTCCGTCCACCGTTCGACAATTTTCCAGTAGTTGTATAAACTGACATAAGTAAGTAATTGTACTAATTAAATCCTTCTACTATTTAAAAAAAGTATTAGCAGATACATACACTTGTAATTTATGGTTATCAATTTTAACGAATGACATACAAACTTTGAACACTCGCTATTTTGGCCAAGATCGTCATAGTCATATGTTCTACGAAGTTTTTTCGTTACTTTTTAAAATGGTGTAGCAAAATGGGTGTTGTCATTCTTTTTCATTTGTTTTTCACTTTTCCCCTTTCTCACTCTTCAAAACGGGAGAAGGGAGAAAATATTTTTAAACCTAACAAATAGGTTGAGTAACAAACCCATGAAGTACAAGTCTCTATTCACCACCTTTACAAAATTAGTTAGAGGTTGCATGCCTTTTCTTCACCCTATGTATGTTTGGCTCACAGTTTTTATTTACTTTGGTTAGTAAGAGGTACACCCTAAAGTCTCAAATTTCTCTTTTTAATTGAAAATTAAATTTAAAAAAATTATTGTAAAACTTTAAAAAATGTAGTAGAAAAGGACAATTTTTAATGTTTGATATACAATAACTTTGTTAAATTGGTAATTTAACTGATCAATATTGTTTACTACATTTAATCCTGTGTTAATTCATGAGAATAAAAAACAAATACGAGTTCAAGAAATTTGTTTGAAACAAAGCATTTTTGAAATCCAACAATTTATCTCTAAATCTTTTATATTTTAGGCATTAAGAATGAATTAAAGTTGTTTCAAATAAAAGTTCATATTTTTGTATCGTTTTTACTGGCTTTATTCCCACCAATTAACTCGGAATTATATTTTTCAAATTGTGTTTTTTCACTAAATTTTTGGGGATTTTACAATAATTTTTACAAGAGGGTTTGGGACCTACTTTTTATAATTTTCCAGGTCACAAAACGTATAGGAAGGAGCTACAAATTTACGTTATAATTTATGTCCCGTGAAATTCAATATGGCCGCATATTACCGGTGCATCAGAAATCCCCGTGAAATCTTTTGCTGGCCGTAACTCGTTAACGAATTGTTTTTGGACTTATCTTTACAGGTACTTTTTATATTATTTTTAGCTATAGAATCATTTACCGAAAGATTACTGGTGTATTTCCTAATCACCCTGTATAAACCAGATTTTATACATAGTTGAACAAGTCCGGTAACCATAGAAATTTTAAAATATTTATCTTTAATTTAAAACAATTTTAATTTGATTATCAGAAAAATTACTTTTCACTCATGTACGTCCCAAAATGACTCATTTTTTGCAGCTTCAAAATATAAATATGGTTTATTTTGACATTTACAATAATTAATAAGTATAAAAATATAAACAACGTTTCGAGAGTATAAATCAACTCTCGTTTACAAGTGTTAAACATTTTTAAAGTATTTTATACAATAAATAGAAAGAGAATTATTTAGTGTAAACTTATTACTCGTTCAAAATGGTTTATTTTGTTATCAGTTTCAAAATGGCGGCCGTTAAAACTATATGTGTATAGTAAGCTAGAAAGTATAGTCAAACATCCATGAACGTTTTGTAGAAACAAGTATCACCATTTTAGATTCTTTTAAATGTAGGCACACAATTATTTTTCTAGACAGTTGTAAAACGTCCATTTGTCACAAGCAGTGGCCTTAAACTATACTCACACCATTACTACATGACCTCCATTGTTTTTATACTAATTAAATATAATTATAATTGTTAATTAATATGATGTTTACAAGCTCTACTAATCATAGATATATTTAACAATTAGTTCGTCTAATCTGCGCTTATTTTAAATTAATTCACAGATATTTTCTCGTGATTTACAATCGGTTAGGACGTTATGTAAAAAAAGAAGATGAAAAACGCATAAAATAAATATTCCTTGCCCTCGAATACTCAATAAGAGTTGGTAAAGAGAGAACTGATATGAAAGCTGAAAGAGAGGGATCTAATCCAATAGTGCATGAAAAAGATAAAGATCCCACTACTACCTTCTAGATTCGCAAGCCCGTACTCACTAAATTGAGCTTCTTAGGGTCTAATTACGTGCTAAAGAAAGTATTGTGATGGTGTGAAAAAAGACGGGTTTTAGACTGGATGACGTTTTGACTCTCGAACACTTAGGCTATTTTCAAACATGATGTCTCGTTTTGTTAAAAGTGAAAACGCCGTTAGACCAGAAGTAGATTTAGGGACTAACGCATGGTATACGGAAGGTTCCTGCATAGATAAAGAAGTTTAGCGTGGCTTGTATATAACTAGATTACCTTGAACATAACATAACATAACCTAGCCTAACATAACGTAACCTAACCTAACCTTGCCAAATCTAACATAACTCTTAACCTAACATAACTTAACCTAGCATAAACTAGCTTAACGTAACATAACATATCCTAACCTAACATAACGTAATGTAACCTAACATCACATGACTCCTAACCTAACATAACATAACTTAACCTAGCCTAACATAACATAAACTAGCTTAACGTAACCTAACCTACCTAAAGCTCTTGTATCTTCATCAACAATATTTGAAGAAGAGGTACTTATAGACAGTCATGCTGATTTTACATAGATCAAAAAGTTCATCTTGAAATGGATGCCCAATGATATTGAGGGATTAGCCTGTTGATCGCCTTGTGCGAGCTAATACAAAGCGACTGCATGACTCACAATTTGTCAATGGTCGACTGAAAGCCCATCTGAGAATAGCAGTTGATATGTGGAATGATACGTATAGTCCCTCCATTGAGAGATGAGACTATACAGAGCTAAGACAAACCAACAGGTTCATCCTGTTCCCCAAATTAAAATTAATAAATCATCTCTCACTGGGCAGGCAGCAACTGGAAAATACTCTGTAAGTTACCCCACGACTTGATAGAATGAGAAGTCGATCGCTTGGACAACTGGGGAACCTGTAACCGCTACATGTTCCGACCTCCAGGTTGGCGAATATATATCTGAGATAAGGGTGGTGGGAAGGAAATTAAATACCTTCCCTGGATCAAACTTTACCCAATGAAATCTTCAACTATATCTTTAGCGTTGCAGTCCATTGGTATAGAGAAGAGGACTAAAGAAGCTACCCATCTCTTTGGTAAAGTGAAGTGAGAATTCACTGGCTCTTGGATAGAAAGACTAAGTACAACAATCCAGACAGAAAACCAGCAGCTAGGAGACTTCTGATGGCTGTCTCATTATAATGTGAGGGCTTATAACCAACACATCTTAAAATTAGTGACGAGGCTAGGAAGAAGGATATGATTTTTGGCATACGTACAAGGACTGTAATAGGTTGCTAGACTATAGAAACTGTGTTTGAAGGACAGGATGACGTACGGTGGACCGAGAGTTGAGATTGACTGAAAGACGTGAAGGAAATTCTAATAGGTTTGTTTTGGAACTATTTTAAAATACAATTAGAAGTCCTACACCTGTGGGACTGAAATCTCAAAAGGAGAAAACTGTTATTAAGTAGCCTATTTTCTAAATAACTAGATAACATTAACAATATGGTCAAAATAATCTCACATAAACTCCCCAAAAATACAATAACTTTTTAATTGTGCAGTTTCCTCCCCATATATTAAAAATTTGTAGTGAAGGATCTCACCTAAACAACCTATATTTCTGAGATATTTCCAAATTTAAGGAATTTATAAACTAACATTACACAATGGAGCTTCTGCATCTAGAGCTAGAATACGAATAGTGAAAAGGCTAGTTGTTTAAGCTGTACAGACGGTCATCCAAAATATCTTAAAATTTGTAATTTTTCTTCTAAAACTGTCAATTCGCATATCATCCACAAATTTTGAAAATGTTGGCATTGTGCTATGCAAATTCCTCTTCAATAAAACCAACTCTACCTACTTCACAAAACCTTCACTTCAGATAAAATAAAGCTGCTCCCTTTTATTCCAATAACAAAAGATTATCAAAATATATTATATGCAGGAATCAAATCCGGAGGCATGTATGAACTTGGAGTACATATGTAGGACAAGCCGTTGTGAGCGCATAACTAAACAAGAAAGTTAATGCACAGTAGGCCTATCCGCAGCTCTACAGGGTGCCTCCATGATTTACACTGCTAAACGGCCAAGAATTATGTGGTTGTTAAGACAACCGACTCAGTTTAATATTGTTACCTGCGTCTACTTGAGTGCTTTGTTTCATAAAGCTAATGTTTATTAATTAGAACGCTGACAACTGTTTATGATTGTTTGCTATTGCACTTCAATTGTTTATTTATTTTGATTTATTGACTGGATTGTTTTCCATCAACAAAAGCAAACTCGGTATTGGGTTTTGCGATGTCGTCATTTGGTGAATTTAATAAAGCTGACCCTGAGCAGACGTCCTATGCGTTTGTTTTTAATATGGTGTAAAATTAACCTCAAAGTTAGAACGAATATAAATTAATTACAGCTGATTTGAAAACTCACATGGTAATTAACGTTGTGCTAGTTTGATCGCGCGTTGAGATTTTGGTTGTACTTTCTCTCTATGTATTTTAAATAGAATATTTTTCAACTTAAGTACGGTGCGTACTTTTTAGGTTCTTGTTTAACGTTATATATATAACGTATGAATAGAATATGTTTATAGATTCAATAGTTGCTTTAAAATTTCGAAACAAAAATAACCCTTAAATTATTAAATAGACTATAAATTCTATACATTCTTTTTGAGAAACTATATATATAAAATTATAGTACCAACAAAAATATAGTTTCGTTTTGTGTTGTCAAATGTCCGAGAAAAACTCTTTATTGTATGTAGATATAATTGGGGTTTTTAAAACATCTGCTGTTATTTTCATTGCTATTTATTTGTTACCATAGCAACGAGTTTTCTCTTTGTTGACTAACTTCAAATGCAGGCACTTAGTAGGCGGTAAACTTGTAGCAGTTTATAATTAATTGATTTTTTAATTTTTTTTATTTCATCGTGACTTTACCTTTACAAACACGCGTCGCATTGATGCAGCGTTATCATGAATGTGAACGCAGTTTATTAGTTTGTTTCGTACTCGCAACGATTTGAGGGACCGTGCAGTGTAGTCGCGTATAAAAAATTTGTCGATAACTTTGAAACCACTGGGTCTGTTGGAGACATCAGATGGTCAGGAAGACCTTCAATTGTAATAACTGAATGAAGCAATTATTAAAATCGTAGCTGAGATAAATGTCAACACGTTTAATTTTAAGTTTTTTAAATAAAATCCCGTTTTATACATAAAGGAATGTATGTACTTTAAAAACAAATAAACGTCAATTAAAGTTTTAACTTACTTTTGAAAGACCGTCATTCTATCTTTATCCACATAAAATTCCTTTTAGTTCCTAGGAAATACATAACCACCCTTTTCTGTAATGGTGGTTAGTGAGCAATACAAATTTAAAAGAAAAACATCTTAAAATTTAGTGTGCCCTTTTTAAGCAAAACTACTGTATGTTTAAAAGAGTGTGCTGGCTGAAAAGCACCCACACACGCATACATACACATAATAAATAAGTTACATTCATACACACAAATACTCATTCTAACATGTAATGTTTAAAAACCAAACGAAACTAAATTTTTATCTGCTTTAAGAACCTATTATCATATAATATATTATCTACATTACATAAACGAAATATATATATATAATATATACATATATATATATATATATATATATATATATATATATATATATATATAGGGGAAAAAATTGTAAGATACGGAAAATGATTCACTCAAAATAAAACAATAAATATTTTGGATTATCTTTACCAAACCTTCAAAACCAAAAACACAGTTTTTATTATAGAGAAAATAGGCCTCTACTTTACTTTCTTGTTATTATTAAAAACGTTGAGCAGTATGTTTTAAATCTTTGATCAAATAAATAAAAATGAATTCTAGAATTCCTGTGTGCCTTTAGTGTTTTGAGCTGTCTGTTTTACTTCTAGTCAAGCACTAAACTGGTTCATTTGCAACCATTCCACTTCTAACAAAAATATATTTTTTAAAAAGATGTCTCAGATGAAGAAATATATAGTTATATAAAGAATTGAAAGAAGTGGACCTAAATCCCGTACCTAAATCTCGCATCTCTCGATCCTTGAACTGTACAATGATTGATGAATATCGTAGGCAGACACTCGATGTGGCTCATTTACTAAGCTCCTGTCCACCTCCACCTTTCAAAATTTCCCCAGTTGGTTTAAATACTCTTGTTAGCAATGACAGAATTCTGTTGACTTCAATATTATTTCTTCTTCTGTACAGTTAAATAAACATCATGTCACAAAACATTGTAACATTAGTAGCTGTCGTATGGTTACAATTTCTCAATATAGTGTTAACGGGACTTCTTGAACGAGATATTTTAATGCGTATTGTTACTGAAATACCTAATATTGATTCTAAATCTATCCTTTATTCTGACGACACAACAGCAATTCTCAAAGTCAATAGTGACTTGAATGCTGTTATTAATACCACATTTGGTGAAATTTCTCATTGGTTTGCTGTAAATGGTCTAAAATTAAATAAGAAAAAAACCCAGATTATACAGTTAACACCTTCGCAAAGTAAAAATAGATGTGAAATCAACTGTCTTTTGGGTGGTAAACAAATTTGAACAGTCATAGGCGACATTTATAGGAATTTTAATAGATAAGAATCTCTCTTGGAGGCCATTCATACATAAATTAACAAAGCAACTGCACTCCCTTTGGTATCAATGCTGGTACATAAAGATGTTGTTAGTCCTGAAATAAGGACACTTGTTTATTATACTTTATTTTTCTCTAAAATTCAATATAGTATAGAAGTTTGGGGTATGGCATCAGACATTGCAGATATTTTTAAAGTACAGAAAAATTACATTCGCCTTATGACTTTCAGTAAATCTAAAACTTCTTGTAAAAATATGTTCATTGATTTCACATTGATGACTGTTCCAAGCCTTTTCAATTATAAGTGCCTGTTGCTAATTAAAAAGAATATTTAATTCACAAGTAGAGCTTCCATTCATACTCAACCAAAAATAGGGAAATCCTTAACTATTTAAATTTTCCAAAGCATCGGCTCTTTATCTTTGAAAGAACGCCTTATTACATCGGTATCAATTTGTTTAATATACTACCAAAGGAGGTAAAAATTTAGATGACAAAGAATTTTAAACCAGCATTCAAACTACTTTACCACAAAAGGCATATTATTCAGTTCAGGAATATCTGGATGAAATTTTCTAGCCTATGTTTTTAATTTTTGTCTAATACAGTAATAGGATCTTGGAAAAAACAAAATTTTAATTATTTTTCCATAGGTTGTTTTGACATGTTTGTTCTAGAGTTTTAGATTTTAATGTATATTATATTACAGTATTGTATTTCTACACTTGTAAATAATGTAATAATATATGGAATGTTTTTTTTAACTGAATTTTGTAACTTGACTTTTCACCTGTTTTCGCCAGTTATAAACTGGTTTTTGTAAAATGTTATGTGAAATAATTTTTTTCTATTTAGGGCAAGTTTATTAATTGCCTGATCTTCATATTTCATGGCCTCCGAAAATTCATATGTAAATTCGCAAATTTTATTTTCGACCTACTGTTGTCGTCTGTATGTAAAAATCCACAAAAATAAGACCTAAACATGAAATTTGTTATAGGAACTACTGTGCTCATAGTTGAAATTCAAAAATATTGGAATTAAAAATATCAAAATGATTGCTAACTTATTATATGCTAAATTAGATAAAAATTTGCGTCTGCGTGTAATGTCACCAACTCCATCCCTCTACAATTACACGAGAATAGCGGGTCATATATATAGAGAGAGAGAGTGAATGGTGAACGATGTGCCCAAAACATCAGGGTGTTATTATCATTGTTTGACCAAATCACTAACCTTCATTCTAAATATTTAGACATATTCTTTCTTTTGTAGAGATTTATTAATTTCATTGCTGAGTATCAATTTATAAACAAATAATTGTACAAATATTATAATTGATCACTGTTGAGTGTCAATTACAGAACCTAAATACCTTCATTTTTAATCAGGACTTTTGACTTTCTGGACGCAATAATTCTATGAACGGAAAGCTAAATTAGCAATTCGCTTATACCGTAGGAAAGCTCGTGAAAAGCTATAGTTTTTGTGAAATATAAACACGTCTAGGTGTGGTCGTTTGTTTGTAAAACAAATTTGAAATTTAACAAAGTTTTCAAAACATTCACTTTTTCCATGTTTTAGGACTTGTAAATAATCCATATCTTAGTTTCAAAAAACGAAGTTGGTTCTGTCTATAGGAAATTTAATGTAGTTTCGGGAAATGGGATCATTTTACTCGCTAGGTGAAAAATAAAGTTGGAAAATAGAATTTTCAACGAAAAAATCACGTTTTTCCTAAAAAACAGGATTTATTTTTCGGAAACAAAGCAAGATAGGATAGGACCTACTATGATCGATTTTGTTGCAAATAAAGCATACAGAACTCAGATTATTGTTCACCCTGTATATAATTTTGACGCCCGCGAGTCCCAAGACATTGACAAATTGCACCAAATTCGCTTAGACTCATTTTGAGATATTACAAAATTAAGCACGGTGTCCTGGATTTTTCCTTTTGTGCTGATTACTCAAAAACCAACGTTTTTTGCAGCTTAACGATTTGTTTCTGTTTAAATAGACAGCAAAATTATTTCTTTGAATTATTTAGATAAAATTGAAAATTATTATGGGTAGTAATCTCCAAATTTTAAATTAAATACAAATAAAAATGGGGAAGGAACTTAAAAAACCGGTGTAAATAATAAGTTACACTGTTAAATATTTAAAAAAACTGGGGTTTTTTAATCACTTGCCGTAAAAAAAATTATTTTGAAATTTTATATTCCATGACATTACTTAATAATCTCTGTACATTCAAGAAACGAAAAGAGTCGAGAAATTCTGAAATTAAACGACATTTTGCCGTCCTCCGACAGGTATTAAAGCAACCCAGTAGAAAACTGGTTTTATGTAATTGTAAAATAAATGAGTAGTGTAATTAATGTATCCTCCTGTAATTTAGAATATGTTTATAATGTTTATTAAACATGTAATGAACAGATCAGCTCGGGCTGTTTGAAGTTTTACACAGTCTAATTATTTAAATATATATTAACATATTTCAAAATTTTATTCAAAATGGACATTGCAGGTGACGTCTCTCAAAACCTGAACGAAAAATTATGTTAACTTGTTACTTCCTGTCTTTATAAGTTGCCAAGGCGTTGCTCGATAATTGGCAACAACTTCTTTAGATATATTGTTAAGGCTAAGGTAAGAATGCTTACTGTTTTATGTAAACAACTTTGTGTCTGGGTCTTAATTATTGTTTTCCTGTTAGTTAATGTTTTTTTTATTAATTTTCTAAGCAGTTAAATTAATTATTTTACTTTTTCATGTGGTGTAGAGGTGATGTGTCAAAAAATCGATGGAGTTTTATGCTAATCTGTATCCGAAGTATAATCTCCTGATTCCAAAATAAAAAATTTGAAATGTTATCTACAGCCCATATATATAGATCAAATTTCAGAAATTTTTTCATGAGATAAACACAAAATCGGTTCTAACGATTTAAATGAAATTTTATTCGTATTGGCCTTTATGGTGGAGGTGGACAGGAGCTTAGTAAATGAGCCACATCGAGTGTTTGCCTATGATATTCATCAATCATTGTACAGTTCAAGGATCGAGAGATGCGGGATTTAGGTACGTTCATTGCAGTTCAAGGAGGTAAATCCAGCCTTCGCAGCAACAAGCATGGTGTGAGTGAACCTGTGTGATATGTGATATGTTTTGGCCGTATATCGGCCTTTTTTCTTTTTTTAGATAACGTATATTTGGAGATATATTAAAAAACACGTAATTACGATTTTTTCGAAACTGGTCAAATCTCCAGATAATCTTTTGGTTGATTTAGATGTGGTTTGAAGAAGAGGATAATGTTTCCTTGGTATTTTCTGTCAGTATTTTTGGGGGGTACACATCTGGTTTGTCTTACACCATCCGACAATCTACAAATCTACTAAATATTCCTTCACGATGGCACTACACTTTCAGAATTAATTTTCCATTATTTTACAATAAGTCATTTTATAGTCAACTAACAGATGATACTAAAATAACAAGTATTACCAACTTAACATTCATAACAAAAGGTTCCAATATTGCTATCCGTCTACTATCATTGCGTAAGCACATCAGCAAAAAAGATAAAATCATGAAATCTGATGTATGGAATTATAATGAGAACATATATAATCCTATTGAAGTTCTGAAAAATCTAATTGAAAATCTCAAAAATGTGATAATTTTAAACACTAAAAACACTTAATTGATACAAATTTTCAGATTTCAATTCTGCCTAATAAGAACCCCATTTTTCCGTGATAAAAAATAGGGAAGTTATTGTCAAAAATGTAATTTTTAAACTTGACCTCCCAAGAAAGTTTATATATATATATATATATATATATTATATTCGTATAGTTACGAGATTCGGCAATGTTAAGTATCTGATATAAGAGTAACAAGTAGAATTTCAATATTTACAGCTTCCTGAGCATAAATAGAATTTCATTAAAATTAAGCTTTTAATAACAGCTTTTAATATATTTTATTTCGACAATGTTTTTTTAATTGTGATTTTGCATGTGGATTGGAGGCATTAATCTTCACATTTCATTAAAATTTGAATGAAATCGGTGGAGAATATATTGAGCAGTTAAATATTAGCCCTCACAAACTGGCATTTTTGGATAAATGGCAACCAATACGTTTTGTTTGGTAATTAGAGACTGAATTTGACCAGTTTAGAAAAAATCGTAATTGGGTGTTTCTTTAATGTATTTCCAAATTTTGAGTTTTCTAAATAAAATGAGAATAGTCCGATATACGGCTAAAATATGTCCACATATCTAATTATTTAAATAGATCCACACTTTTAGGCTATAGAGTACACGTTTCGTACATACAACAGACTGTCATCATTCCAAAAACTCTTTTTATAACTGAAAGGATTTTCAAACGGATATATGAGCAAAAACTGGATAAGTATTTTTCGAATCATTACATAAATTTTCCATTGAATTCAATGTATATTTTTATCGCATTTAATTCATTTTTTAATGGAACTAAGCGTATGAGAGGACTGGTGGTATTTAACTTCGCCCTTTAATCTTTATCTACGGGAAATTAAAAAATATTTTGATAAATAATTACAAAATGGAGCTAAATTTTTTAAAGCATATTATATTTTGTACAAATTAAAAATTTGTATTCAGCGTTATCCATCAAAGGTTTTTAAAACATAACTTAAAAAATTAGAAAAATCTGCAATAACAGTAATTAGAGTTTTAGTTGAATTTGTACTCAAATTTAACTTTAATGATTGAAAAATTGTTAGATTTTAAAACATTCTCTAGTTTCTAAAGAACGTAAAAGGACTTTAATAAATAATTTTTGGCAATATGTTTCATATACAGTGTTCAGAAAAAGCCGTGCCTAACTGTAAGTGGTTTTGGATAAAAATAAAGGGGGAATTAGGTCCATAATCACAATCGTTCATATGTGTTTTGTTGAGAAATAATTATAGCTTTTGAAATTATTAAGATTTCCAGTCATAATTTGGTATATTATACAACTGTTTACCAGTTTATCAACACTTTATCTCATATGTTCATATTACAATCGACTATTTTCTAACAAATCATGTTCGACATAAGTGGTTCAGATATGAATTACAAATCCTTACTTTAAAATTTGACCTTCAATTTTTTTAATTTGAATTAAACTCTCGTCCTCCCTATAACTCAGACAACAAAAACGACTTTTGTGGAATGTTCATAAATAAATAAAATAAAGCTTTAATAGTAAAAAAACAAATTTTAAATCCTGGTTTGTGATATAACCAAGGCATTTCGTCTATGCATTTGTTTTTTATAACTTAACCCTCATTTATTGTGAGAACGGGTTTGGCAATCCCAAAGGACCCAGCTGAATCTTTACCTTTTATAAAGTTGATCTCTTTAAACTTTCGTACCAGGGCTCTATTGACCAGCTCTTGTTCTTTTCCGACTCCGACGCTATTAGAATATTCGAGGGTTCCTTTATATACAGAATGTTCAGAAAATGTTGTGCCAACATTAAGTGGTGGTTATATGGAGCGAAATAAAGAACAAAATTTCCTATAGGCTAAACATATCTCCAGAAACGCTTTGTTTTCCATCTATCGCCCATTTTGTATCTATAAAAAAATACTATACCTTTTGAAACTATTAAGATTTCGAGTTGAAATTTGGTATACGAATTTGTTTGCTACATTTTTATTAGTATATCAAGAATCAAAACTTTATCTTAGAAATTGTCGAAACGATTTTTAATATAGAATAACTAAACAAATCAACTTTACAAAAAATATAAACGGCCGCCATTTAAAAAATTTATGACATGAAGTTTTTCTTCTCGGTATACTGATAAAACGTTGCGTAAAAAATGTGTATACCAAATTTCGTAAAATATCTGACGGAAAATGAGGTGTTTATATGATTTTTTTTTCTTTTATTTTGACCCTTACAACCACTACTTAAAGTTTGGCACTCTATTTTCTAAACACCCTGTATATGTAAAGATCCAAGTCGACAACAAGCGATACTTAAAGAACATCAACAGAAAATCGCTTCCAATAATGTCGGCAGACATGCAGAGTATTTAAATTTATTAAAATGGTTCGGCGTAGTGCAGTAGTCAAACTAAATATGTATCGAACATAAACAAAAAAATAAACAAAATTTCCCCCTAAACCAAGTTTACAAAACCCTAAATACGACCGACTAACACAATCGTTGATTGAAAATTCCTCGGACTTTGACCGAAGACAAGCAAATAAAATTTAAACTACACGGTACTAATGAATAATTCGGCGCCACTCGTCTTGAATTTGCGTAGGACAAGTTTTTATTTTATTTATTTATTTCACGTGTTACTTATAAATTGTTGAAGCTTGACAAAGCGTAGCCAATCATAAAGTAGGAAACATCAAGGAACACTCGTTACAATGGATGAGACCTTCAGTCCCAAGTTATTAGTACGTTGCCGAGAGCCCCAGGTGTCCGCCCAAATTAACGATGTTAAGAATTAGCAACAAGAACCAGTTTATGCTTGTGTTTATTTATATCTGTTGTGTAATTACATATCGCTTTGCTTATTGTTTACTGCCGCACTTCTATGGCGAAACTATAACGTCGATAAACCCTCTGCTAACAATTTCTATAACATTTAACAGACTCATAAAATAATAAACAGTGAAAAAACTTTATCGTACGTCATAATATTAATCAAGTTTAGAATTTAGTACAACAATATAAATTATCTGTAACGATTTAAAAATGTTTTCTGGAAAATCATACAATAAGTTAATTAATGAAGTTAAAGGAATCAAACAAAATTCAGTTTGTTTTCTTTATTGGAGCCAAGATAATAACTTTCACTGTAATCTTAGTGAACTGTAGAGAATATTCAGAAAATATCGTGCTTATCTTTAAGTGCTGATTATATGGGTCAAATTAAAGAAGAAAGCCCCTATAAATTATGTCCGGAAACTTTTTCCATTTGTCGGCCGTTTTGTGTTTTTGTAAAATAATTATAGCTTTTGAAATTATTAAGATTTCGTGTCTAAATTTGCTTTATTATGCAACGGTTTGCCATTTTAATAAGAATCAAAACTTCGTCTCCTAAATTGTCAAAATGGCGACTGTTTAAAAATTTTAATATTTTATATCTTTAAAACCATTCACTTTACAAATGTAAACGCCCGCCGTTTTGAAAATGTACAAGATAAAGTTTTGATTCTTGGTATGCTCATAAACCGTTGCATATAAAATGTGTACCCCAAATATCGATTCGAAATCTTAATAATTTCAAAAGCTATATTTTTTTATAAAAAATAGGTGACAAGTGGAAAATAAAGCGTTTCTGGGCGTATTTTTATAGGAAACGTACTTTATTTGGATCCATTTAAAGTTTGACAGAACATTTTTTTAAACACTTTGTACAGAGAGGTTAAGTTGACATTACCTAAAAAAAACATAACAGTGTTTAATTTTTTTGTTATTTCAAAACAAACATCATTTGTATTTCACACTTTAGATAATATTGTATGAATTTATATTATTTGCGTACAAGCTGATTAGCTAAAAAGAGGCCTGGGTAGTAAAATGTAATAAAGAATAAATTTCACTGAAGATTTTTATTTTATTTGATTCATCATCAAAAGTTACAATAAATGTTCAAAGTATGTCCATTAACATCCATACACTTGTCATCACACTTCACTATGCTTCTGGAAACTGTTCTTAGAGTTACCTCACTGATCTCTGCAATAACACGATTGATATATATTTTCAACTGCTCTAAATAAAGTATCTGGATTACTCTTGAATACTTATTTTTTCAAATAACTCCGTAAGAAGAAATCTACACAGAGCAGGAGATCTCTGTGGCCAAAATCCTTTGGAAATTGTTATTTCATTAAAAATGTATTCAACATATTTATGGCATGACAAGTGCGTCGTGCTGCTGAAACCAACAATAGCGCTCATCTTCTTCAATCAGACCAATGAAATGTTGAATAATTTCTTGTTACGCCTCGGCATTCACAACGGTATCAAAAACAGTGGATCTATAATTATTTTTCTTGATACAATGCACCATACGTCAACTTTTTGAGGATGTAAAGTAGATTCATTGAAGTTGTAAGGATTACGATTACTCCAAGTATGGTAGTTTTGGCTATTTATGTGTCCAGTCAAGTGAAACCATGCCTCTTCAGTTAAGAAAACTATGTTTAAAATTTTCAGTATTATTTCTTATTAGTCTTTTAAACCAAACACAGTATGTCAAGAGGAGTTAGTTCATGAATAACCTCCATTCTACATGGGTAAAATTAAAGAACTTTCCTTACAGCAGTATGGGCTGAACTGTAAGAGACATTAGTTTGACTAGCCTACTTACTTTCGTAAGTCTTACCAGGAAATCACCGATAGCTACTTCAATATTTTGTTCTGTTAAAACAGATTTGTTCCCTTCACGTTTTTTGTCCGTTACTGAACCAGTTTACCAAAACTTCTCAATAAGTTTCTGAATAACACTTTTCACTGGAGCTTCTTTACCAAATTTTACAAGAAGTGCTTCTCTGCACTGTTTGTTATAACCATATTTATTAAAGTGTTCTACAATAAACACCCGCTCTTGTACGGTAATACACATTGTTAAATGCACTTATTCTTAAAGATGTTCTGAAATTAAATAACAACAATAATTACATTAAGAAGCTGTAGTAATTGATTAAAATCAGCTGATCCAGCCAAGCCAACACAAAATAGTGTACAACAATGGCTGAAATAATTACAATTATTGTACATAGAGATATAACGTAATTTGAATACATTATTAGATCCGGGCCTCTTTTAAACTGATCACAAGATGTTTTAAGTAGTTTAAAAAACAAACAAAGCCTCTTTAAAAAATGTATACATCGTTACAGTTGTATTTAATTAAAGAAAACAAATGGATACGATTCTTGCATTGTTCTGTACCTTAAACCTATAAATCTTCAAAATAACCACCAATAACACCTACGGTAACTGTTTAATACAGAACGACAAACTTTATTGTAGCTAAAGGGGTCGTATTAACTGCATTCTCGATCTGCTGTCTCAGTTACTTCAATGTCCTTGGTTTTTTAACCATAGACTTGTGTCTTTTAAAACACTCAAAAAGTAATCATCAATGGGTGTTAAGTCTGGAGATCGAAGCAGAGTACTCCGAAGCACTTCCTCTTCGTCCTATCCAACAGGAAAGGTGTCAAAAATCCCCACGTCACGATGATAGTGAGGCGGAGCCGCCTCTTGTTGATAGTACTTAATGACATAGAGATTATATAAGAGCAGAAGGAAATAATGCTCTTTTGTAACATTTATAACTAAAAGATCTCGATGAGAGTCATTTCAAAGAAAAAATGGTACGAAAATAACTCTTGAAGATAAACCATGCCATACTGTTAGGCCTGGTAAATCTACGGGCTTCTATTCAATTATGTGTGTATTAACTTTAGCACAGTAAACACAGTTATGCCTAATAATTGTTCCATTTAGTTTTTAAGGTAGCTTCATCCAACCAAACAGTTTAATATTCAAAGCCATCATTTGTTTGAAACTTGTCCGGATACCATTCACAAAACTCTATTCACCTGTTTGGATTAGTTTTATGTAATACATGTAGAAGTCTTGACATGTAGGGTTCCAACTTATGTGGCTGTAAAATTCTATGAATAATATTTTTTAATAATTATTTCACGAAAATTTTGCCTGAGATATTTCTTTAAGGATCGTGTAAAGTTCTGCATTACTAAAGCAGCATTTTCATTACAACTTTGAGGTTTCTCTTCGTTCAGACCATCCTTGATTTATATTTTCCACTTTTCCATTGGTTTCAACCTTATCAATAATTTCGTAAATGTTTTTCTCGTTCGTGGTAGAGCTCCAAATTCCATTTCCTAACGTCTTTGAACCTCTTTAACATTCTTAGTCTTCCAATAACACTTTAAAACCCACCTACGTTGGTAAAAAGACAACTGATGACAGCCATGTTTATTACGGAATAAATAACAGCAATGACAACAATGCGTTACATCAATGAAAAACAGATGTTTTAAATATCAGCTAATATAGTTTTTTTATTTTTTTTATACATACTTTTGTGTCTGTCAAATGTAGTCTTTATAGTTATATGTAGTCAAATATAGTTTTCCCATTTCTACCTTTGTTAATATAGCTCAGTATAAATTTTAGAGATAAATAATAATATGGAATGTATAGGACATGTATAGCCTATAACTAGTATTATATTGATTTATATTTAGTTTAGTATCCATATTGGTTTAAAGATTACTTGTCAAAATAATCAAATACAGCATCGTTGACGTACATTTTAATACACTCATGTTTAAATTAATTTGTATTTTTATGGACATATCTGTTTTTGCAATAACTTAAGAATTATTAATAGTTTATAGATACAATCTTTTTTAGCACTGTGGGGAAATCACAATAATGGTTTGAATATACCCCTAACCACAATCCTTAAGACCAATAAATAAAACACAATTATTGTACTTTATTTTGTTTATTCCTCTAAATGCCCTAATGTAGCCCTCAATTTAGTTTTATTTCACAAGTTGAAGTGTAAGTTTAGATGTAGTGTAGTTTAGAGACAAGACCCTTTGATGATGATAACCATGATATCGAAATGTATATTAGGGCATTTAGAGGAATAAACAAAATAAAGTACAATAATTGTGTTTTATTTATTGTTCCTAGGGATTGTGGTTAGGGGTATATTCAAACCATTATTCATAATTTATAGATTTGACAGAGAAATTCAAAATGACGATATGATATCAACTGTAATGAGTTACACTTGAAGAAACTTTAATAACCAACTAAGAACAAAACCTTCCACAAAAAATTAATCTATCTCTTCAACACAAATACAAGACCACGTTTCAATGACTAAGTCATCATTCTCAGCTGCTGCATGCACATTTTATTGAAAAGTCATTTTGTATTTATGTTGGAGAGGTAGAGTGATTATTTATGATTTGTTTTAATTCATTTGGTTAAAGATATGATACCTTCGATAAAAATTTTCGGAAGTTTAAATTCTAACGTTTAGTCAATTAATCAAAAATATCGGTTAGTTTTAAATATTTCAAAAGGATTTGTACTTTAAAATCTGAACATTTATAACAAGATAACAGTGAATAATGATTTTAATTTCTTCAAAAATGTCTGTATGGATAACAGGAAAATGAATTATGGGTGTCAGCGGAAATATTTCAATATCTCATATAACGATTTTGATAAAACTTTTAATGAAATACGAAAACAATTTGTCAAATCGAAAATTTTATTAGCGAGTAAGTTGGAAAAACAACTACCGGTACTTTAACCGATAACCGGCGTTTTTAAGGACAGCGCTACCACTATTTCAATTTGGAGGATAAATTTTAACAACATTTCATCAAATTTTTGGAGACAATTTTGAGAAATTAAAATGTTGTTATTTGGTCTTATGGCAGCTACTCTAAAGCTGAAAACAATGAAGATTATACAATTTACTCCTCGGGTCCAGTACTCTGTATAATTTAAATACTAATCTACGAATATCGAATATACAAATAATTCCAATTTTCAAAACAATAACCTAATAAATTTTAATTTATACGAGACAAATTTAGCTTGTTTTTACGCCACGACCTAAAACCAACATTTTTTTTTTCTTTTTTTTTTTTTTTTTTACAGAAAATACTTTATGGCGATGGAGAATTAAAGGAAAAAATGTTTTATAATATAACTCCAAACTTTTTCATTTTTACAAAATGTAAGTTTCATTTACTCGGTAGTAACTTTGCAGTGAGTACGGGCTTGACAATCCCGAGGGAACCTAACTGGATCTACACCTTTATACATGTAGTCCTGAGTTAGATCCCTTTCTTTCATCTTTCCTATCAGTCTCTCTTGACAATTTCTAATGCTTCTCCATCCCTGACACTATTAGAGTGTTCAAGGACTTGGGTTCTCTATTTTATCTTCCTGTTTTTATAAAGCGATGATGACCGAAAGGTTTTCTGTCTTTAAACAAGAGAAATAAATCACTATACGTACATTATCAATTTTTTATTTTAGTAAATTAATCCATCAGGAAAAAAATTTACATTATCTTCTAGGGTGTACACTACCTCAAATAAATCATGCGCTGCTCAATTTCACAATCGCAAGCAAGGACCTAAGATAATATTTCTGGCACCAGACATTTTGTAAAAAATTTCAATTTATAGTTTCAATAGATTTCATTAGAAAGACTGTTTTCAACTATTTTTAAAATTGAGGTTAATCAGGTAATAGTGACAATTTTAAATTTGTGTGTTTCTACAAATGAAAGTGTGGATCTACATAAACAAATCACCGCCTACAACGTCACTTACGTTAATCGGAAGTGTGTTCCTGTCAGGGCCTCATAAATAGATTTGTTGGATTCCAGAGGTATCCTATATGTATCTACACCTATCTTCATTCAGTCTTGGGTTAGTCGTTTTATTCTTTCTATCAACTCCTTTTTGACCGACTCTTGCTCTCTTCACACCCTAAAGTTATTAGAATATTCGAGGCCAGTAGTATAATCATCTTCAAGGTCTGTGTTGCTAATAAGAAGTGAAATACTGAAAACTCAATAAGAAATGAGACGGTTTCCAGGCCTTGTTGCTTCCAACCACACGTATACATACCAACTAATGTTTGTATCTAGTATAGGGCAAACTAGTAAGCTTCTAGTAAAAACAAGAGTAAAAGGAAAGCAATTCCGACCGCTGCTGTGCTGTGCAGTTTGGAATTTTGTAAAATAGTGAGTAATTTAATTTGATTGTGTCCGCCGAACGGCCAATGGTTTGAGCGACCGGTGTTCTGAGCGCTGCTTCTTCAGTTGATAAGGTTCAGAAGGATTTGACAGGTCTAGGGGTTATCTGCTGAATGGCACATTCTCCTGCTAAATCTTTTCGCTTTCTGCACTCTTATACATGTTGCTAACTGACCCTCTGCCTAAAGGTTTATTACCTTTGTCAATGTTACATAGGCCAACATTAGATTTATGATAGTATTAATACACAATAAAACATGTTCCAATAAATCTTTTCCGATAAATCGTAAAAACAATATGTTTTAAACTTTGAATTAGTGTTATTTTCTTCAAACTTCAAAGTAAATTTTAGAAACTAAGGTAAAGTGAATAAAACATGCAATTTTGAACCTAACCTAACCTGTCATAGGTTATCTTAGAAATCTCTTTTAGCAAAAAAATCTGCCGCTCAACGGAAAGCCCCTAGACCTCCCAAACACTTCTGACCCTTAACTGAAGATGCGGCGCTCAAACCACTTGCCGCTCGGGGAAGACACCATTTAATCTAAGCTATTGAACGTTCTTTTCGACATTTGCTTTTCGGACGAACGTTTTTGTTTTTGTAACTATTGTTTTTCCTTAATTGCTAAGGAAATCATAATATTTACTCTTATTGTTCCGAATACAGTATCAGATATTTATAAGTTCAAACCCGAAAACATTTGGGCTGGAATGTTCAGTGACCGTCTCAGTAATTGTTTTTGATACCAGCTAATTTAATTAGAATTTTTTTTTAATTATTGTCTATACATAAACAACAATTCATACAATGTTAATCGATATTATTGAGAATAATGAGAATTACTCCAATACCAATTGT
The DNA here is from genome assembly GCA_963513935.1 of Aphrophora alni. Classification (NCBI taxonomy): domain Eukaryota; kingdom Metazoa; phylum Arthropoda; class Insecta; order Hemiptera; family Aphrophoridae; genus Aphrophora; species Aphrophora alni. The sequence continues at coordinate 95,361,435 of OY740769.1, read as the reverse complement.
TATTCCAAGGATCCCCTCAACACTACCCACTGCCCTTATCGACTGTACCTTAAGAAATACAATCACATAAAGTTTTCTATGTCTGTATCAGGAATACTTTTTGGCTCTATAATCTTTACTATTAAAAGGACGTGATTGAATACTCTTAATTATATTACAGGTGTTTTATAGCGTAATTTCCTTAGCGAAGTATAAAAAAAATAAAATTGAATTTCTCTAGATTTTTCAATAATTTCTCCTCTTTAGTCCTTCCTCTACTGGGATCCAAACTAAAATTATTGTGAAAATCTTGGGATCAGTAGCCTTAATGACTTAAAGGCCTGTAAAAACTATTCTAAGCTTGTTGAGTATTTACTGAGCTAAACTGTACGTATGTTCTGTCATCTCCGTTCCTTAGGAGACAAACAGATATTTCTGTTAACATAACCCTATTAATCCTATATTAGTAGTGTCTTTGTTAGCATGGCTATTACACGCTAAAGTCCTGCTAGTCAGTGAGAGACAATTTGTTGTTTTTACTGAATCATTTCCAAGCCATTAAAATCTTAAATTGGTGGCGAATAGACCTTGTATTTTAAATGATGAACATATGGAGACTATACAAACTTGACACTTTACAGTTATGTTACCTAGATATGTAAAAAAAAGTACCCTTACATTTCTTTTTTTTTGTGGAAATCAAAAAATCAAAACAAATGTGGAATAACAAAAAGAACATTAATCTTCTGGATAGAATCACTTTCCATCAATGCAATGCAATTAAAATGTGCATTGCCATCTGTTGAATCTCGATCAGCTGTTGTTTTGTTAACATAAAACATTGAAACAATTTAGTAGTTGTGTTCAATCTGTTTATGTGTGGTACTAGCCTCGAAACAATGAATTTTTCAATTTAATAAAAAGTGAAGTGTTGTTCTTTGGATTGCTTTTGATATGAAGTGATAAAGTGTTTTCGAAGAACCTACCCAAATATAATAAAATCAATTCATAAATGGAAAACTATACTTCTAGAAACTGGATGAGTTTTGAAGAAACATTATAGATTTTCTAACACAGAAAACAAAGAGATCGCATGTGTTATTTTACTAAAATCTCCATACAATCCTAATTCACTTAGAAAAATTTCAACCGCTACTCGTATACCAAAGTCGTTAGTTCAAAGGTATGCCAAAAAGTTCACGGACTGTTAGTAGATGACCCAGACAGAAAAATGGAATTTTGTTCGAAGGTGATTGAAAAGCTTGACAAAGATGCCGCCGAGTGTATGAAAGAAATGTATTCTCAGATGAAGCTACATTTTACTGAACATGATCTGTAAACAGACTTAATTATAACACAAAATCCACATATCTTACACGAAGAGGGCTTGAAACTGTTTGGGCTGCCGTTACCAAGGATGGTGTTTTTATAGTATGACATATCCCATCAGACAATGACTGGAGGCAGATACGCATCAATATTAACTAACCCATAGTCCCACATCTTACTCAGCCAGTGATGAGGGACGTTTTTCCAACAGGATGGAGTTCCTCCTCAATATGTTAATATATAATAATGTTTTAGATAGAGATTTTCACATTCGTTCGATAGATAGTGGCAGCGATTTCTTTCAATAGGGCTTTTTGAAAGAAAAAGTTTATTCTCACCATATAACAACAGATGATGAATCATAGAGGTTGATTGAAGAGGAATTACTGTTGATACTTCGACAATTTTATAAAATGCTTTTAAAACTTTTTTGTTTCGTTGCTATCAGTGCTACTGATGGACATTAATTCGAATAAAGGTCAAATTTGTGGGATCAGTAATAATTTATTACTGTTATTTTTTTTATTAAACTTTGCACATTTTATGATATCTACAAATTAGCAATTTGTAATGGTTATCCAAATAAAATGGTGAAAACGTACCATTATTTTGTTATTCCCCCATTTTGTTTTGATTGACCACAAAAAAAAAATCGAGAGCACTTTTTTACAAATCTGTAACATAACTGTAAAGCGTCAAGTTTTTAGGGTGTTCCGTACGTCAGGCGTATTAAATTCAAAAATTACGAACTCTTCGTGAGACAACCCGTATAATATTGCCAAAGTGAATTGCAAATGTCAATAATTTAATATTAAAAACTTGTACGGAATTAATATTGGTAATTGTTTAGAACAATAAGTTGACCTACAATATAATGTTTGATCTTAAATCGATAAACACAGATCAAATATTAGAAAGTTTTCGAAACAGAACCTCGCCCAACTTCAAGTCCATAAAGATCCCAATAACCTACACCTGATATAAGGCCTATTGTTTTTGCTTTAGGCTTGTCTACTACCAGACACTTTATGGAGTTGACTACTTGTATTAATTAAATATAATGGTGCTTTAGTTTACTTCTGAATTATAAATCGTATTATGTTATAAACTACTATTACAAATTATTTGTAACTGTGTTATTGTTTAGATTAAGTCATTTTGTAGAGAACTGTCACTAGTTTCATTATTGGCCGTTAACAATAACGGTTTTAGTGAACGCTCTAATCGAACCAAGTTGACGGAATTGAGGTTATGTTGTGTAACGATTTAACAGCATAATATCCTTCATTTATTTAAAATCTTCTACAGTAGAAGAATTTTATGTTTTCATTTTTATTTACGCATAAATTATATGGTGATTCTAAAATGAGGGACCGTAGTTAGATATTCATATAACTTTAAAAATATGTTTGCTAAACTTTAATATCTAGTCGACATTCTCCAATATGGCTGCAAACGTTTTATTTCTTATCAGAACACATACTTTTTATGTTTTTGGATTTTATTCAAAATTAGGTGACTTTTTTATTATTTTTTATTCTTTGATAAACCTATTCGTTTAAAGTTTTGAAACATTTAAACCTAATAAGCGTTTAAAGTTTTGAAACATTTGACATTTAAAGGATATTCAAGAGGCAATTTTCCATACTTCACATTGTGGAATTGAGATAAAATTTTAAGTAGGCATAGTGTACGATGTGTACATTTTTGTGGGGCACCCAATATATAAAATGTTTATAACAGTCACCAATTCGATTATTCTAATTCGATTTGACTTAATTTCAATAGTGTTCTATATGAACCCACTATATTCTCCTCTACTTAAAGTTCCTGTGGTGATCGCTACCGTACCTACGTGCAGACGACAACGAGGGACGGCATCTCGAAAATAAATTATCCTTTTTTTTATATAATGTAAAATATCAGTCAAAAAACTGAGGTACACATTTTTTTGAGGTTACCAAACATTTCGTTTATCAATCATGTACTTGAGTACGTAAACTAGATTATGTGTTTCACTAAGAGTGGAAATTTTGTTCACCATTTACTTTCTATACAATCTGAGCTCCATCAAAGGAACCTTTACCCATTCCAAATCCGTCAAAAACCTGTTTTTAAATGTTCCCACGTCAATAGGGTTTATTGTTTTCAAACCTTTTTAAAGAAAACCCAGAAGCTAATGATTCTGAAGTTTTGGGCTATTTCAGTTCCGGCACGTAATCTATCTTCTTAACACGCATGCTTTAGTTCTTTCTCTCTCTAACTCACGCACACACTCTTTGACGTCTTCCTGCAGCATCTCATTGAGATAAATGTCCGTATCAACTGCACATCTTTTTAGTTTCGTGCATAGAAAGTTATGTGATTGGTAAAACAACGAGTGTTGAGATTTTTACGGAAATATCTGTTTTGATGTCCTCTAACACCCCCCCCCCCCAATATCTAGATGGGGTTATGTTAACTTAGCAGTGAGAATATTCTTTCATTGATTGACTTGTAAATATTTTCTTAAATATCTTAGTTTTGAGTTCTAAAAGATATGTTTTTATCAGTTCCGAAAATATTATTTTTTTTAAAATACAAAATGGCCGACAGTCGGGATATTTTATTCGTATGAACTTTTTATCTTATTTCATAGAATCATTTCCAATAAGATTGTCATGTACATAAACAGGAGGATAAACACTACTTTAAACTGAGGTAGTTGAAAATCGTCAATCTACAGGAGTTTATCCCTATAACACTTCGCTTTGCAAAACCACAGGGTATAAGTGGCCTACACGACCCTAGCAAATGGAGACTCAGTTTAGGAACACGGCAGCGTTCCTCCCTACAATAAATAGTTGCGTATTTCTAAGGGCGTGTACGATGGAGAACATCTCACAATTTATTAACTTATCAGGCTATAAAACACTTGTTTTAAAAAAAAAAAATCATGTACTGTACATAATCTCAAGAATTTTTTTCAAGAAAAAAAAATATAATAAAATATAAATAACCGTTGATAAACTAAAAATAAGTTATGGATATATTATAAATCATCAATGTGAAAGGTATAAAAGCAATACTAATAATAATAAATCCTTTGTAACCATATTTCATGAAACGTTTGTGATTTACAAGTCGAAGGTGCTTCCGAGGTAGATAGCAAATCCAAATAATTCCCAATGTCAATATAGTGTCTAGTGATATAATGAAGCAATAATGAATGCTGTGAACGTCGGCCGTGGCCCCGCGGGCGGTCCCTAGGGGCCCCGCTGGGTACCCCGTCTGCGCACTCAAAATAGCCCATAATTTGTCCCACCGCTGTTATATAAATTAACCTGAGTGGATCTTAATCCAAGTTGGTTCTTTTTGTAGCGCGGCTTTCACTGTATATCAACAATGTTATAATTTATTCCTATTGCTATTGGATTGCTTACAAGACTTTACAAACAAAGCTATTGTTTATAATTAAGCCTTGTTAATATGTTAAACAGTTTATAGGTTAAGTGTCCGAAACTAAAATCTTAAATTGTAACATAAAACACCGAACGTATTTAGTTTGTATGTAAATTTAGAATTATACAGAGTTTATATAACGTTAATTCTACTTTAAAAAACTCGAGACAAAATTATTTATCATTTTCACCTTAATAAATAACGTACTTTACTGAAGAGTTTTAAAAAATATTCCTGTCGACCTTTAATAAAGTTACAAATAACTCATTCCGTTTTACAAAAGACGTAAAAATATTTCACAATTTTTTCTAATAGAACAACGGGTTTTCTTCTATTAATAAGAAAAACAAAAGTACGTCATAGTACTTACCCAGCCACCATCGTACAATGTAATACGAGCAGATCCTCTAAATTGTAATATCAAAAAGTTGTTAAATTGTATTGCTAGATCGAAATGTTTTAGTCAGAAAGGTAAATATTTTTTGAACAGTTGCTAGATTTTCTAACCTCCAATTTATGTAAATTAGTATTTTTTTGATGAAGGCTAGTTGAATTAGACTCGCTTCGCTCGTGTCAGAGGGTCTCGAAGCTGTACATGATGAAGGAGTCACTCGTAAATCTCGTATCTGCGACCCACCGTTACCGTATTTCGTAACTTTACAAATATCACATTTTCTTGGAAGATCAGGATTCGAAATTACATTTGCGACAATAACATCACTATTTTTCATCCTGGAGATGTGATTTTGCTATCAGTACATACAGAATTGAAAATTGAAAATTTGTATTTAATTTAATGTGTTATAAGTTGAATAACATAAGATATAAATAAAAAAACTGTTTAAAATCCCTGCCATTTTGATATTTCAGATCGATTTTCTGAATTTCATTAGAGTGGTACTCTATACCTAACATCGTGTTCCTATTTTCATTTTTGACCCCACTATCATACTTACGCAAATTATGAAGTAAAATCTTGTACAAATTATGAAGTAAAGTCTTGTACAAATTATAAAATAAAACCTTATACAAATTCACTTTATAAATTTGTTAAATAATTTTGCAATTTTGGAGATATTCAACGCTAAAAATGTTAAACAGTAGCCATTTTGAAAACTAAAGTATTTGTGTTTGCAACACGTGCAAATCCTACCATACAAAAAATGCTTATGCCAAATTTGAACTCAATATCTTATCTATTTCTGGAGCTACAAGAGGTTATGTCAAAAAAATTAATAAATGGCGGATTGCGACTAAACTAAGGCGAATTCGATAAAAGTAATTGAACATTTTTTATTTAATTGGACATGTAGAATCCGATCCTGTTTAGCGTGCTAAGGTTTTTTACGACAACCGGTATATAAATGAATTTATTATAAGGTTTTCTATTGGTACAAATAGTCTATTTTGAATACATCCATTTTATTTTACAATATACCATAGTCTATTTAAGGAAATTTCATTATAAGCGATGTTATTTTTAATAACCAGAAGAGAACTGTGCTCATCATGCGTGTTAAGGGTCGATAATTAAAATAGGCACTTTAATTCGTTTAATTCCTAAAATAGGCGCTTTTTGGGAAGCTGAATATTTTATATTTTCTGTGTTTTTTCATTAGTTTAGTTTATTTGTTTTGTAAAATAAATATAACATCAATACTTTCATATAATATCGGGAATTTGACAAAATTTTAGAGTTTAAATATGCACTCTAAGCAAAAAGGAATCATTCATACCGGTGTTCTATGACGGGCTTTCTGACAAGCATACGTTGTGGAACAAAATTTAAGAAACCAAGTCTTAATCGTCTAGTTGTTTTTATTCTCTGGGTGACTACTTAAGCAAGATATGGGGTAGTAATATGTTTATTAATTCTTGTTTTTATTTTTTATAAATTATTAAATATAATTTCAATGTTTCCTGTGTCACTTTGTGTTGTTTATTACAATGGCTTGAGTGTAGAAATATTTGTAAATTTAAATTATAATTATATGTGCTGAATATGGAACTATCTTATTTTAGTTGAAAGCCGACTTACTTATACTTTTAGTATTTATATTTAACGCAAAAACAAATTTAACTCTGCATTTCAATTTGAAGAACACTCAAATTGCAACACTCAATGAACAGCATGAACACAATGAACACTCAATGAACAGCATGCAACGTAGTTAAAATAAGAAAAATTAATGAACTCAATGAACACTCAATGAACAGCATGCAACATAGTTAAAATAAGAAAAATTAAATAAAACTAACGTAATCATCGGGTTTTTATATACAATATGCGCGTAGGCGTTGCAGTTTGTTGGTCAATTCACAGTGAACGTATTTGTTGGAACTAAAAACTTCAAAGTTACGACATAGAAAAAAAATAGTATGTTTGTTCTCTATCTCAAAACTACAATAATAAATAAACTATTCATATTTCCAATCTAGTATTGCATTCAGTCCGGCAGATAAGATTGCGTCATTATCTGAATGAATAGAAATCAATTAGGGTCATAACAACACAATGCATTGATTTTTAAATGGACGTAACTGTTTAGTGCAATATTTTAATAAAACTATCAACTATTGATGTAGCTTAATGTTTTTCCCGTCGTAGTGTTATTGTACATTCTAGATGTGGTTAAAACTTTAGAAAGTAGGTAGGCGAAGAGTATTATTTAAAATAAGAAGAAATACGAAAGTAAATTGCCATTTTTTAAATAGAATAAAACTCGGACAAAAATTACGTTTACTTAATCAAGCGCGTTTCAACTCCAAATTCGCCATCCTCAGGGATACATGAGCTACAATAACTATATTTGTCGTTTTCCAGGACCAGGACGTAATTCCAGTTTTCCACTATACCATGAGCGAGAATTTTTAACATGTTGACATTTATCCCAGCTACATTTTGAATAATGCTTCTTTCATTTCTTCATCAGTTGATGATTGTTTACTGTACACTCGATCCTTTAAAAAGCCCCACAACGAAAAATCCATTGGGTTTAGATTTGGAGACCTTGGGGGACAGGATAAAAAAACCTATTGGATTGTAAATGTGTGGAGGTGCATCCATCTTGAATAAATATCATGTTATTACAGTTCTGGTATTACCTTATCATGTAGCGTGTTCAATAACGTTGTCCTGTTGTTATCACTGATTTGCGACACCATTTTGAACCTCTTCAGAAAATAATAGTCCAACAAAACATTGAGAGAACTCCATCCAAACTGTAACTTTTGTATTATGTCGTGTTACTCAATGAGGGTTTGTAACTGATCACGCATTAGGTGTAGGCTGATAAAACCATTTAGATGAAAATGTGTTCCATCAGTCCAAAAGATTGCGTTAAGCCAAGATTCGTTTAACTCAATGGTAGTAAGGGGAAACAAGTCGCTTAGGCTTATCTCTTCCTTTCAGTTAAAATTTTAATTTTACATAGATACTTTGCAGTAGCCTTCTAAGGATACGTCCGACTAAATGTCAAGATTTTGTTCAATTTTTTGACACTACATTGTGTTCAGTCTTATTTGACAAAATATTTTATTTAAGACTTTAGCAACAGTAGTTTCATCTCTTTTGATTGAAGGTCTTCCTGGCCTCTTGATCAAACTTACTAACAAGCTTTTTTTACACAACTACACTGCAAGGTCTGTCACTCAAACCGTTGCCAGTACGAAACTTTCTTTTAATTTACAATAACACTGAATCAATGCTATACGTAATTGTAAAGGTAAAGTCATGATAGAATTAAAAAAAAAAAAATCTGTTAATTAATTGTTAACTACTACATGTTTACCACCTAATAGATTCCTGTGTTTAAAATTAGTCAACAATGAGAAAACTCGTTGCTATGACAACAAATAAATAGCAATGATAATAACAGCTGATGTATTAATAAATCTCAATTATATCTGCATACAATAAAGAATTTTTCTTGGAGATTGGACAACAAATAACGAAGCGAACAAGATTTAAAGTTTGAACTTACTTTTGAATTACCCAGTACATATTAAAAAGTCTCCACTCGCTTCGCTCTTTTCCGTGTCGTTGTCCTGCCTGATCTTGTAACTACACGAATATCACTTTTATAAGTTGAACAACACACCAGATATGCTGCCATTTCGAATTTTCAATTTAATTTTTTTAATTATCAATAGGGTTTTACATGAGGACACTTTAGTTCCCTTTATCAAATTTCATGTTCCTATCTCATCATCCGTTAGACAGTCGTCGATTTGTGATGTAAACAAACTAATGAAAATTGTATAATTGTCTATAATCCTTTAATTTTGTCAAATTTGTTTTTTCAATATGTAGAAAAAAGAACTAAGGTACGTTTAATAAATTTTAATTTGCATACCTTACACTACCTACAAGTAGCGGATCCATAAAAGGTACTCATAAAAATATCATTAACCGCACTTCAAAAATAAATACACATTGTAAATATACTCTCCCAAATACATCTTATAAACCAAATAGTGAAATTTCTGTGATCACCAAAATTACTTTACTTACTTTACTTTATCCAATGCCAGATCTTGCCATCTCTGCCATTCTCCGCCTAGCCTCCCAGTAGAGACAATGCGGACTTGGCTCTTCCACGTCTTGCAGGGCTGTGCAGTTCTGAAGGTGTGGGCCATCCATCTTATGACGGTTGCACAGAGGGCAAATTTCTGAGGCTGCTAATCCTATTTTACGTAAGTGGGCTTGCATGTAGACATGGCCCGTAAGCATTCTGAATTTGGCAACAGCTTCCACTCTTGGTAGGCTATGTGGTATCAGAACTGCGTGCGCCAGGCCTTCCCATATCTTTCCGGCACTAGTTTCTTTTTGGCTTTCCCTTGTTTATTCATTGATAGTTGACTCAATCAGGTTTCTGGCTGTCAATAGGGGTATGGGATTGTCAGGCTGTGGCAAGGTGTTACCTTTTTTCGCTAGTTGGTCTGCGCGTTCATTTCCCTCAATACCAACATAGCTAGGGACCCATTGTAGCACAATGTACCCTTCTTCAATCATACCTGCCATAGCCTTTCGTCCGTTCATTGTTTGCAACAGTCGGTGGGGGTATTACTAGTCAGCGCTATTGTGGCGGCCTGCGAATCCACGAAAAACACAACTCGCGCTGATTTGCCGGAGATGGAACAAAGTTTTTCGGCAGCTTGTACTATCGCCGCAATCTCACCATCGAAGTTGTTGGCATTAATACCGACAGGGCTGCAGCCTTCAAAGTGGTCGCTGTAGAAGCCAGCTCCAGAGGCATGTTTCATCGCTGATCCATCAGTGTACATGTATCCAGTTGTCTTTGCTGTATAGTTCCGAAATTGTTTCCAAAGCAGCAGCCTTTAGCATGTGGGGATCACTAACAGCCTTCGAGTCTTTATGATTTAGAAGCGACAGTTTTCCCACAGGTAATGATGGGAAAACTGTGTGGCAGGTTAGGAATTTAGATGCTTGCCCCAGTTCCAGATTGTATTTAACTCTCAGTTGTTCGGCACGAATGAGTGGTGATCTTTGTGTCTTGAGTCGCGATGTCGCAGGTTTGTATTTCTCCCAGTGTTTGTAGTCGATTCTCTTTACCCTCTCCCAGAACTTGAGTACTGACTTCTCCACTTCCGCTTGTAATTGCAACGCAGTTATCGGTGTCGATGTTGCTCCACCAGTTATTGATTTTGATAAAATGAAACGTTGTTTTTTTTTTAATTCTCTGAAAAAGCATCAAACATCTACTTCAATCCTAATGTGATTTATCGTTGTTTAAATACTTTCCATTTTGAAACAGTATTAGCAGAACAATCAGAACAGTATCGTATTTATTAATAGCCTAAAAGATACTCTACCTACAAAGCTGGTTTTTTTAAGTTTTCTTGAAAACAAAAATCGTTTAAAATTTCTTGTAAATGTGTTTTAACGCTGTCAATTGAAAACATTATAAGGTAGGTTATTAATTTCGTTAAGATTTTGAACAACCAAGAGATATTATAATTATTTGTTCATTATGTAACACCTATTTATACCTATGTATATCATCTATAGGTTGTCATTAATTTATATTTCACTGGGCAAGTGGCTTTGGGGAAATATATATTTTGAATTATTAGCTTTCATTCAAATAATTGAAATGAGAGGTTAAAGGGTTAAACGGTCCCTGGATTGGCTTATTGTGGAACTAAGTCCTGAACTTTTAATTGTAGTTCAGTACTCAGTAGATAGTCCCTCTCTATAAGTTTTAGCAGTCCATTCACTAGCTCATCTAACAACATTCACCTAGAGTTTGGAAACCAAACACCCTATGCCTCTTGCCGGTAAGATACACACAATCATAGACTAAGTACCCTGTGGTTTCCTCATCTAACCCTCATAGTCTACACATCACCCCATGATATATTCCTATCATATGCAAGTGCCCCCTCAGAGCACAGTGTCCTGTCATAAGTCCCGTTATATTGTTTGAGTTTCCCCCTATCCCTCCAAGTCCATCTGAAGGAACTTCTCTCCATACTAATTTACTATGACGATCCCATCTTTACTGGTGTTGTCTCTGAACCCAACTAATGATAGCTGTTCTGACCATAAACACAGGTAGCCCTACTACTTCAAGGTAAGGTCCTCTCCTTTGGTGTAATTTTTCCCCTAAAATGACGCATTTCTAGATTGCGCTATCTCTATTAAAATGTATACTCATTTTATTTTACTCCTGAAATAACACGCCACTGCAAGTGTAAAATATGGTTTTAATTTATTTCTACGAAAGTCAGATAATTTTCTTCTTTCAGTTTAACTTAGCCATCATACGAAGTATAGATCAATTTGATAGTCATACAAAATGTGGACCTCTGTTTTTTGACTGATCTTCATGTTTCATGGCCTCAGGAAATCGATTTTCAATATAGTTTTATTAAAATATTGCACTATATAATTATGTGCATTCTAATGTCATGACTCTAATTACACAGATAATGATTTGTTCTTATCTACCGATCTGAAAGCAATACTACATTGGAAATGTGAATATTGGTGAATATTGAACATTGCTTATTTATTTATTTTTGTAGATTTGAGATAGAAAACGAACAAAACATATTTTACCTAGCCAGTATTACAGTAGGTTAAGTTTGGAAATCGTAACAATGTTGTACCTTTTTTGGACTCCATACTTTTTTCTCTTTTTAGAATTAGACTGAACAACAGATCAAGCTATGAAGTGTGTTCCTGTAACATGCCACAAGTAGACCTATGATTTGTAATAAGGCTTATTATTTGTGGTAAACTACTTTTAACTATGTTATTAACTACTCTTTAATATTATTTTTCTCCTATTTATTGAATATTTACCGATATTTAACTGTCACTTAGTAGGCTATATAATTACCTGTAATTATTTGTTTCGATCTTTAGAAAGTTGTTAGCTGAAAATTCTTATATACAAAGAACCTGTTACAAGAATTAAACTATTTGTAAGAATTAAACTATCTGTGGAAACTTTCTCACGTACAAAATAAAATACTAACCAAAAACATTATTCTCTAAGAAAAGACGATTCGGTGGTTGTCAAACAACAAGTAATAATAATAATTTTTAGTTTCTTCACAACAAAATATAATACAATTGATATCGGATTAAAATACATTTGAAATACAATACATTCGATATTGAATTAAAAAAAAAAAATTTATTCAAATGTATAAATAAGAATTAGATCATTACCTACCCAATATATTTCTTAATATGTGGAGAATAGATAATCCTTAGGTACATAAGTCTGCGTAGGATTTAACATCATTAATTTTAAGTTCATAAACTTAAGGAAAAAGAAAGAATTAGATCTGCAGCAGTGCCATAAACTATTTAAAATATATTCATGTGTAATGAGTGCTTTAAAAAATAAAAATAAAACAACATCAAAGTTGAATATACGAAAGAAAAAAACGAAAAAAACAAAAGAAAAACTATAACTTCACACTTACATACACATAATCTATACACGCCAAAATGAAAAGTGAAAATGAACTACGGAAGTATTCTTATATTTAAACGTATTTTGGAAATAATAAATAAATAGAGCCATTAATATGAAATATAATAATAAATAATTATATGATAGACGTACGATTCAGTGAACAGGAAAACTTTATTCAGAAATCTATAAGAACAAGAGTGGATGATAAAAGTACAAATTAATAGAACAGACACAAAGTAACGGGGGAACTGTTAGAGTTGTTTGTTGATTTTTCAACTGTATTCTAGAAACAAAATGAAGAAGAGAGATGGAATAATGGTGAGAATGGAATCAGAATAGGACTCAGATACCAAGCAGATTGCGTTGCTTAGGCAGGTGAAAAGTATTTCTTGTCGAATACATCTGAACTCCTTAGAAAAATTACAAGAAATAGTGATAAAAAACAGAATTGTAAATATCCTTTAAAAATGTGAACTTGGATAAGAAATTCGAAGATAAAATGTAAAAGACTAAATACGGAGTCACCAGTAGAGAAAGCATCACACTAAACAATAATGAAAACAGTGTTAATAAACGTACAGAACCCAAACACAATGAAGTAGTACAACGGTACTTAGTGAAAACAATATCAAGGGCTAAGCGAAATAGAAAAGAAAGAAGGAAAATTCTTACGTGAAATCTTAGGACTCAAAAACTTTAAGGGAGTTCACATAATAAAACAAAGAAAATTATGAACTCTATGAGAAATAAAGTCAACAACAATGGTCAAGTAGAGACTGACATTCTATTGACTTCTAATGAGAATGGACAGGGAACGAACATCAAAGAATCTCCTACTGTACTTAGAATATGAATAGTTTAAAAAAACGTTGATTAGAGAAGTACACAAAGATTTGGGAAAGACAGGAGTTACAGACCTAAAAATTCATGATAAAGATTGTTAGAAAAAGAAAATAGCAAAGGTAAAGAGCCTAATGAACGAAAAACCAAGAAAAGGAAAACGGATATATCAGAGTAAGAACGACAAAGAAATGTCATAGGTTGAAGGAATACTGAAACAAACAAAAAATGTATGTGTGAACTCCATAGAAGGCTAAAAAGAGCTGTTAATGTGAACTCTCGTTTTTCATTTGTTCTAACACGTACTTTGGTTCTAACACAAAACTACATTAAATGTCTGTAGATTCAGTTAGGATACCTCAGGATTGCTTAACAACGAAACACGGGATATCACAAGACTGACAAATAAACAACTTATTTCAAACCCACTAAATCACTTTTCAAGGAAGGTGATTGTACCGCTCCACATCGCTGAGTAAGTTGTGGTGGGGGTGCACACCGACTGCGCATGGGCGAGCCAGACACATTCCTATTTTGCGCTATCTAAAACACAAATGTCATTCTTTGGGTAATGATTTTCTGACCACCCTGTATAATCTATATTTTAGCAAATGTTAAGAATTATGTTTGACAAGATGTGTTAAGTGTGTCCGACAAGGAGTTATTAGTTATGTTAGTCAGCCTGATTTATATAGCTTAACTGTAGCGAAAGAACAGGTTTTGCTTTGGTGTTTAAGGCCATATGGTTTTTTTTATATCGCCTTGATGTAATGCCCGTATTGTTTAATCTGTTTTTAGTTTATTAATAAACGTAATTTAGTAGTAAAAGTATCTCATATACGTATTAATATTGGGTCAAAAAATAAATGTTATGTTTTTTGCAGAATTAGGTACTCGTTTTTAAGCGTCGTGCGACCCCAAAAAATATAGTCTGAATGACATCTTTCTGTTGCCTGTCGTCAGTGCAATTCTCTTTAGTTCAAACGGATCTAACAATTTTGATGAAATTATTTTATAAAGGAATATTTTAGTCGCTTTTTTTCACATTTATTACACCGGGTGTCCCACGAAGAACAGAGAAACTTTCATGACGTATTAAACTGGTGAAAATAAAAGGGAAAAATACATGTGAACATACGCCCTAAAATGGTTAGATGTTTATCTAGCCGACATTTTGTATTTTGAACAAAAATGCATATCTTTTGAACAACAAATAATACAGATTTGAAATTTTTCATGCTCCTTAGTATAAAGACTAAATTTGAGAAAAATTAACCAATTTCCTTTACTTATTTTAAAATGTTTACCATCGAATATCATAAAAACTGTTGATTTTGAAAAAAAAAATGTACAAGGACCAAAATTTTTCCCTTTTAAGAAGAAAACGATTTTTTAAATCAAAGTATGATCGAGTTATCGACAAAAAACTGAAAACATAATTTCTTGGTAGATATCTATAATACCAAAATTTTTATTTAATTCTGATTAGATTGGTGTAAAGTCTATAAACATTAAATACAAACTTTAAAAAACTAGTTTTTTAGTAAAGCAAAACAAACCAAAAAATAGGCTCAAAATGGTTTTATTTTGTACTTAATAAAAATTCATTGTAATATCGTTAAAAAAAACTTTAATTACTAAAAATAATTTCATAAAACAATGTTTTTGGAGTGTATAATCTATTTACATAAGAAAAAGGAAATAAAATGTATTGTGATTTTAGAATTATTTTAATGAAATTTTCATTTTATATGTTGGAAATACTAACAGCTTATCAACAATTAATATTACGTACTCAGAATGAATATGTTACAATAAAGTATACAAATAAATAGAGTGTACTGTGAACATATCACAGTGTAAATATTTTATTCTCAAAATGTGTCTTTAGAGCACAAAGTAGCATGTAAAATTTCAACTTTGTATCATTTACTGTTCAAATTTTTATTTTGTTAAAAACACAAAATGACGGCTAAATAGACAACTAACTCTTTTAGGGCGTATATTTTTCTTTATTTTCACCAGTACAATAAGCCCTAAAAGTTTCTCCGTTTTGGTGAGACACTCTGTATACACTACAACTAAAAAAATTTATAGCTACCATTTGAAAAAAAATAAAAACTGTAGAATGTAACCTCTATACACCCAAATACAAAGGTATTGGCTGCTACTTCACCTAAAATATCGGTTTACACAGCTATTATAAAATACCTAATTTTTTGATAACTCCTCTATCAATTTTGGTGAAATGTCAAGGTAATGAGGTAGACCAGTGTGTCAAATCACAAGAAAAATAAAGTTACGACTTCTGGACATTAAAAACTCGGTTAAGATAATCTAAAATAAATTTGACTTGCGACGAGATTATGGTACAAGGGAAGCAAACTCAATACATATATAAATATCATATTTATTATTATTATTTTAAAATAGGTATGAAGGATAAAGTTGTTTTATCTTACCCCGTAAGAAACACTTGAGCAAAAAATCTATATGGTTTTCTCCTTCGCATTCCATCTGTCCATATATATAATTATATATATACATCAAAATTTGTTTACTTCATAGTTGTACAAGTTGTACATAGACAAGTTATAGTTGTGTACTAAGTAGAAATAATGTGGTCAAGTTTTAAATACTTAACACCAAATTTCACGAAAATTATTCCTTTTACGAAACGTTCTCTAATACGACAAGCAGTCTAAAAGTGAATTACAATAGCCAAAAAAATGATAAAGAAAATGTATTTATTTATTCTGAAACTACAAATAAAACTACTTTTCTACATAATCGCTTTATCTATTGAGACATTTATCATATCAAGTGATACATTTTTCAACTCCTTCATTAAAATTGCTTAAAACTTCTGACAACTTCTCTTACTGTATTTTCTACTTCTTCATTTCCTAATCACTAAGCTTCTTTTAATTGGACCAAATCAGTGTAATTCACAAGGCGCAAGGTTTGGTTTATATGGAGGTTGGTCTCACTCTTCCCATTTGAACCTCCACCTTATGAGGCCTCTTGTGACACGACCAGAGTAAGGGGTTGTATTGTCGTGGAGAATCACACCTTTTTGACAGTTTTCTTGGGCTGCGGTCTTTAATTACCTTTCTTAATCTGCTCAAAGTTTCACAGTAAGCTGCTATAATAATTGTTGTTCCTCTTGGCATGAACTCAATACACTCTACACCTTTATTATAGAAAAAAGAGTGAACATCATTTGGCCTGCTGATGGAACCTTTTGAAACATTTTGGAGAGAGAGAGAGAGAGAGAGAGAGAGAGAGAGAGAGAGAGAGAGAGAGAGAGAGAGAGAGAGAGAGAGAGAGAGAGAGAGAGAGAGAGAGAGAGAGAGAGAGAGAGAGAGAGAGAGAGAGAGAGAGAGATACAACATGCCTCCATTCGCGTGAACTACGTTTTATTTCAGGAGTGAATTGATAGATTCAGCTTTAATTTCCAGTCAAAAATTCCATAACGAAGCAAAAACTGCAGATTGTATTGAAAACACTTCTCTTTGTGTTCTGCAATGAGTAAGCGAGGCATCCAACGAGCGCAAACTTAACGAAACTGCAGACACTCACAGACGATACTGCGCACACTTCCATGATAATTATTCATCTCAGTTGGGATTTTGTCCTCCGTGATTCTTCTGTTTGCAAAAATCAATTACTGAACTTTGCCATCTGTGACTGAAATCGATGGCCTTCCTTGCTTACACTCAATTTCATTGCGGCCATTTTCAAACAACTCTTTACCATTTTGCAATAGCCTGGTGAGAAAAAGCTTTTCACTGTAAACTTCACTTAACTACAAATGAATTTCAGTTAGATTACATTTTTTAGACCATAGAAAACGAGCAACAGCACTGATTTCTATTTTTAATGCAAATTCCAAGTGACGCGAAATAATTATTCCCATTTGTCAACAATGGGATAATGCTAATTTTACAGAAGTTTAAACAATGTTGCCAACAGCTGTAATCAAAATGTACCTTTAACAAAGAGATTGCAACAGTAACTTACTTTTGACTGCCACTCGTATAATGAAAAGTGCATAATTATATCAAAATTTTTTTTAATGAGATTTAAAAATATGACTTTAAATAATGAAAAATTCTGCGTTAAAGAAATTTATAATGAATTTTGTTAACCAAAATAACATATAAATTGAAAGTATAGGACATAAATTAATAAACATAAGGTGTTCAAATAGTTTTCTATGTACAGTGTAATCCAAAAACATAAATTTCTTAATCTGTTACTTAACACTTTTACAAAAATTAAGTTCTTATTTAACGAAACTGTATTTGCATTACTAAGTAAACTTTAAACACTTGCTAGTGATCACCTAAAACATAATAATGGTGATTACTATTAAACTTTTGTACCACTCTGTATATATCTCAGGTTAAAATGAGACGTCTAACATCTTTCAATCTAAAGCCATTCTTTAAATATTATGCCTTTTTCATACTTTTGTAACACTCTGTATTTATTTTATTTTAACTTTTATTTCACTGTTTCTTTTACTACTACTTATATTTTTAGTAATTTACTCTATACAGGGTGTTTAAAAAATAGATTCAGGGATTCAGAAGCTTATTCCTCACATCAAAACCGATGAAAATTTTTATACAAACATATTTTCTAGAATGCTAGTTTTCTATCTACCCGACATTTTGTATTTTCAACAAAAATCTATCTTTTAACAGTTAAAAGTGTTAAACCGATTTCCTTTACTTATTTAAAAATGGCGAGTATTTAAATTTTTTAAAGTTGAATATCTCAGAAACCGTTAAGTTTACAAACTATTAACAATATTTTCCTTTTTTTAACGGCAAAGTGAAATTTTTATTTTTTTCTGTTGCTTAAAGGATAGTTGAGTTATCGAAAAAATGGAACTAAAATTTTTATTAATTATTACCTACAACACCTTAAACAAATTTTGAGCAGGAAATATAAATCATTTTATTTTTATTGAACATGTATTTTAGAAAAAAATGGGATGGAAACAAGATCTGTTTGAAAAAAACTAGAACTTTTCAAAATACATACATTACGCATTACTTCAAACCACATCAGTTTATGATATTAGTTATTACATGTTATTAACTTAGTCATCCTTTAAGCTAAAGAAGGAATTAAAAATTGTTTTTCGTTAAAAATAAATATTTTGTATTTTGTAAATTTAACGGATTTCGAGATATTCGACGTTGATAAATTTTAATAACCGCCATTTCGAAATGAGTAAAGCTAATATGTTGAATATTTTTCTCAAATTGAGTCTAAGTAGCATGTAAAATTTCAACTTCATATTATTACCGTTAAATATATATGATTTTTTTTTGTTACACAAAACGGCCGTTAAATAAAAAAACTAAGGATTTTTGGAAGTATGTTTATCTAAACCTTTTCATTGGTTTTAGTGTTAGGAAAGGGCTGAATTCTTGTAATGTATTTTAAACATCCTGTATATAAAAAAAAAGAAGATTTACATTAGCTAACGGGCTAAATAAATAACAAAAAGACAATTTTTGTAAAGATTAAACTAGCTTAAAAGGCTAGTTTCCTTGATGTGTTCGAATAAAACGCAAAAGAAATCAATACGTTGCATGACATCTTGTCTCTAGTTTTCAAATGAAATAATTTAAAAAATCTGTTGTAACTATGTTAAAATATTTAATTCGATGATCAAAATACAACAAATAAAACGCAAAAAATAACCTTTTCCTTCGCCTAATTAAAGGAAACACGATTTTTCACAATAAACAATTTATTTGTTCAATAACCAAGTGATCATCTTCAATGTTTACATGTAAACAAACTTTAACAGTTGTAACAACTGATGATTGTTTAATCACTGAAACAAATAAAGTGTTCATCTTGGAAAATTGTGTTTTCTTTTATTTCGTGATTAAATTTTTCTTAAATCTAAACTAAATGAAATATAAATAAATTTATTTAAATAAAACAAATATTTAATATGTCATCTTTATGAGCCATTCCACTTATTTTAGGATAATTAGCAATAATTTACAATTAATAAATGGAGGGATTGTTCAAAACGATAAAAAATTAAGACAGTGAAAAGAATCAAATAATAAATTTAAATACAACCAAATTACCGTCATAGTATTTTACCACAGACACATCATACAATACAATTGAAGCAGATCCTCTAAATGGAATGTCCCAAAAGTTGATCTCTTAGGCCTTATAGGAAATGTTAAATTATATTGGCAACAAGGAGTCTTATCCAGTAGGGTAAGTTTGTTTAAATCTGTTTTTCACAAGTTTAACTGCCCGAACAGTTGCAAATAAATAATTCTTACCAGTAACAAATTAAAACAAAGATTTTAGGAACGTTCTACGGTTTGACTAAAATTTGGAAGAAGATAATTTTAGGTACAGCGAATTTTAAACTATTTTAAAAACTCTGTTAATTTATAAATGTAAGAATGATACACGATAAAAACAAATGTTTAGGGTGGATAAAAAGAAGTCTACAGGTCAATGTGATTAAATTTTAGTTACGTATAGGCCTAAGCAAGTTTTACAAAAGCTTACCTGTTCAAGGAAAGGCTGTAAAACACCATACTGCTATTTCTCAAAGTTGGGAAGTTAATTACATCACTGACAAACATTTAACAAATTCATCAACATTTATTTTAACAACCCATTTGATGACATATCGATTTTTTGTTTTACAATTCCTATATTTTGTTTGTTTTCTAAAAGAATTTTTTTATTAAATTAATGTACCATTTTAACGTAGACTAAATAAAATATATTTTAATATGTTAACACTAAAGAATTTATAGGCTATTGGAAGTCCAAAACAAATATAGAATTATATTATAATCACCCTGACTTTCAGCTGTTTCCCCCTTCAAATTAATTAAATTTTCCCCCTCTTTTTGTGCTAGTTTTTGTTGTTTTTAAACCAGAATAAAACAATAAGATAATAATCCCCTTTCTATCAAATACAAGTTACATTTAGTTTAGATTGTAGACTCAAGATACCAGCACCACGTGGGATGTAATTCAATAGGCGTGTCTATTTAATGGGCGGTTCTTTGAAACCCAGCCCTTGATTACGTTACGCCTACAATGGAAATTGTTATAAATAATTCAGTTTGAAGGTATAATCTTTGAGAGTACCTGTTTATATTTTATCTGTTAAACCATTTCTAATATTAATATGTACATTTAATTTCCTAGTTTAATATTAACAAGAGGCTTGTTATAATGAAAAAAAGTTGGTTAGGTTATTGCGATTGTTAAAAATAATAAATTTGTATAATGTATGATTAGTATAAATGAATTGCTTTGTGTATTTCTTATAAGAATTAAAAATAAAATATTAAAAAGACATATTAAATGTAGACAACAATTTCAAAATACCTTATGGAAATAGTAGACTATTATATCGTATCGCTACAGTAATTAGTAGACCTAGGCATAAGTCAGTTTGTTTTTAACAAATTGCCTACAAATATGCATATAAATTAGGTTTCAAAACTAGCGCCTAGTTGTTATTGGCATGTTTAATTGTATGAAACATACGAATTTAGGTGTTTGTTAACATACATTTGATGCCATTGTGTGAAAAAAAAAAAAAATAATAAAATAAAATTTAAAAAATATTTGACCAATTTTGTTTTTAAAAAGTTAGTAATGTATTCATGGAGAAATTACAATAATTATAGCCTACATATATAGTTAAATAAATACAGATAAAACAAATGATTTTAACAGCTTGATTTTAATGAATTACGATTTAAATGAGGACGTGTTTACAGCACAAGCTAAGTAATATTAGGCACTTACTTAAATATATAAATATTATCTTCACAGAAGGCTTCTATGGTTCATTTTCACTTTTTATTGACACCTTATAGAAATGACATTTTAGGTGATGTTAAAGAGAGGGATCGAACAAAAATACATGACACAAGTGTAGATCCAGCTATAGGCTAATCCGTCGGGATTCCACACCCGTTAGCACTATAAGTGAGCATCTAAAGAACCTTTGTTTCAATGTTAATTTATAATTAATTAATTAATCTTTGATTCGCCTTAATTCTAGTATTAGTTGGCCTACTACAAATCATTGTAAATAACAGCAAACTATACAGAGTGTTTCTGTAATGCGCGGAGATAATTCAAGGGGTGGTTATTTGGATCAAAATAAAGACAAAAATTCCTATAAACATATGTCCGAAAACAGTTATTTTACCAGTTATCCGCCATTTTGTTTCTTTACTAAGTAATTTATATCTCTAGAAAGGTTCAACAGATTGAATTCGAATTTTGCACGCTACTCGTCAATGTAAAGACCTAGTTTGAAACAAATAATCAGTTTCAAAGTGGCGGCTATTTAAAAATCTTAAAACAAATAACTTAAACCCCGTAAATGTTTATAAAAAACGCCAAGAGTAAATTTTTATAGCCAGTTTAATTCTCTATAGAATGGTATAACTGTCAAAACTATAAAACAAAGGGTAAAAGTCAAACAGCGTCCATTTGTGAGCATTTCTAAGACTGATAGACTGTATCATATATGACCATTACTAGAAAGAATCAGCTGATTGTTATGCATCGTTGTGAATTTAAGGAAATTATAATGAAATTTAACATTAAAGATTTTGAACGACCAATATGTTGAAATGAATCAAACTAATGGAAGCTGTTTTACTGTTACCCTTTGTTCTATAGTTTTGACAGTTATACCATTCTATAGAGACATTTATACCTTTCGTTAGCAATTAAATGTCCTAAAAAATTTACTCTTGAAGATTTTTATATTAATTTACGGTTTTTAAGTTATTGTCGTTAATTTTTTTTAATGGCCTTCGTTTATGAAACGGATTATTGCAAAAAGTGTATTATATTTTTCAAACTAGGTCTTTACATTGATGTGTAACGTGCACAATTTCAACTTAATCGGTTAAGCTGTTCTAGGAATATAAATTAATTAATAAACAAAATTTAAAAAAAAAGAAGAAGAAAGATGGCAGATAGCCGGTAAAAGAAGAATTTCCGGACATAAGTTTATAAGAACTTTTGTTATTATTTTGACCCATATAACCACCCTCTGAATATTCTCCACAGATTACAGAAACACCCTTTATACTCTCAGCCCCAGCTACTATAAAATATTCCTTAATTTAATTATCTTGAAGAGAGTGTTTTCAGTCATTTATAATTCAGTGTTCAATAGTGCCTGATAAATCAACCCACCAAATGTTATAATAAAAATGTTGTTCCAAAATTTTTCCTCCTTCAATACATTTGTCGGTACGCTTGTGAGTCGCACATGTTGCTCTTCGAAGTTCTGCAGGGGTGGCCTTAAGTTGCACAGAGACACCCATAATGCCGGCTATTAATTCCTCAGAGGTATGAACTTTAGTCTTACAAACAATATTTGCCAACCACCCACAAATATATAAATCGATTGGTGTCAGATTTGGCGACCTGGGTGGCCAGGGTTGGGGACAGCAATGTCTCTTCAAGTGGGCTCGCACATCAGCGAGAAGTGGGGAGGTGCGCCATCGCGCTGATACTAGTTTTTCTCATAAACTACCGGGAAAACATTTCTGAAAGATACTTTTTACAGTTTCTCAGGTGAAAGCCCCAAATTTTCCCCTTAATTTGGGTCCCATGGATTTCAGCAAGACTGAATTTTACAGGATTAGAAATCGGGGCGAAATCCTTCGCTAGCCGTAACTATCTACCAAAGCGTTTTAGGACATATTATGTTTATATGAAGTTTTTTCTTCCTGTCGGCCTGTAGAATGAGCTCAGAAAGCGCCGGTAAAACTTTGTAAATCACCCTGTATATAATATTGATAAAACAACATAATATACAAAACAAGAACACATTACTTTCACAAACATTAAAACAAAACTGACACATTTATATTACACGTGTACACACTGTCATAGTCAAATTATAGCTGGAGATAAAGGAAAGAAAATGATAGTCTATGTCGTCAACTGAAGGGGTTCAATTTGAATTATCTTACCAAAAAATTGTGTTTGACTGGAAATTGTTTTTCTTTATTTAATAACGCACTTATGTTTATTTTTGTGTGTTTATACATTTCAAATTCTTCTAAAACGTTCATACTTGGTCCTTTAAAACAGTTATACAAAATTTATAAAATACCCGTATAACTGTGGTTTCAATTATATGTTCTGCAAATTTTTAGGTTTTTGTCTTATTGTTGTGATTTTTTCCCGGTACGTGTTCTTTAAAACTTTAGTTTGAAGGTTTATTGCAATCGTTGCAACAGATTTTGTAGATTCCAATCGTATAGTGGTGGCTGTTTTCTACGCTTTAAATGCTTCACACTAAGGTTGTCATTAGTTTTGATGGGTAAAGTCCTTTTTGTTTTAAATTCGAAGTGATATTGAGTGTAATATATTTTGGTTTTTCTCTGGTTGTTTTTGTTTTGTTTCTATTTTTTACGATATTGTCTCTAAGGGTGGGATTATATGCGTTTGAAACAGCTATTGGTTTTATTTTGTTGATTTGATAAGATCTTGTTCATTTGTATGCTGAATGTATAAAACTATTGTAAGCTGCCATTTTTAGGTTATACGGATGATTGGATGATGCATGGATTGTTTGGTTCAAAATATACAGAAAACCACCTCAAGCTAACCAAGCAATCCAATCCATAAAAAAAAAAAAAATAAAAAAAAAAAATAAAAAAAAAAAAATAATAATAATAACTTAATAGTTTTAAAAATACAGCTTTCAGAATACTAATGGACAAGAACGATTTAAAAACAGCAGGAATATGTTAGCTGTGCAATTCAGGTAATTTATGAAATTATTAATTTAGGCACAGCAGTCTAGTGAAACGAAACAGTTAAGTTTAATCAAAGCATTTGGCTGTTTTTTGTTCTTTGTTCTTTTAGGCTAATAGAAGGCCAACTTAAACAGTATTATGTACGAGTAAATTCGTCGGCTCAAGTAGTTCAATTTATTCCGTAATCGATGTTGTTGCCTCCGTCAATCTTCTGCGTCATATCACAGGATTGTCCATTACCTGAACACAGTAACAGAGTATTTCAAATCTGCATTCCAGTAACTGCTTCTTATCCGATTTTAAATTTGCACACTTTAAAGGTTTTTTTTTACTTGTTTAAAGGTGGAAAACCTTTCAGTCATCACTGCTTTATATTAAATTAAAATAAAATAAAGACTCAAAGCCCTCAAATACCCTAATAGCGTCGAGGTTGGAAGAGTTAGGTTAGGTTAGGTTAAATTAGGGTGTAAAGCCCTCAAGTACTCTTATAGCGTCGAGGTTGGAAGAGTTAGGTTAGGTTAGGTTAAATTAGGGTGTAAAGCCCTCAAGTACTCTTATAGCGTCGAGGTTGAAAGAGTTAGGTTAGGTTAGGTTAAATTAGGGTGTAAAGCCCTCAAGTACTCTTATAGCGTCGAGGTTGGAAGAGTTAGGTTAGGTTAGGTTAAATTAGGGTGTAAAGCCCTCAAGTACTCTTATAGCGTCGAGATTGGAAGAGTTAGGTTAGGTTAGGTTAAATTAGGGTGTAAAGCCCTCAAGTCCTCTTATAGCGTCGAGGTTGGAAGAGTTAGGTTAGGTTAGGTTAAATTAGGGTGTAAAGCCCTCAAGTACTCTTATAGCGTCGAGGTTGGAAGAGTTAGGTTAGGTTAGGTTAAATTAGGGTGTAAAGCCCTCAAGTACTCTTATAGCGTCGAGGTTGGAAGAGTTAGGTTAGGTTAGGTTAAATTAGGGTGTAAAGCCCTCAAGTACTCTTATAGCGTCGAGGTTGGAAGAGTTAGGTTAGGTTAGGTTAAATTAGGGTGTAAAGCCCTCAAGTACTCTTATAGAGTCGAGGTTGAAAGAGTTAGGTTAGGTTAAATTAGGGTGTAAAGCCCTCAACTACTCTTATAGCGTCGAGGTTGAAAGAGTTAGGTTAGGTTAGGTTAAATTAGGGTGTAAAGCCCTCAAGTACTCTTATAGCGTCGAGGTTGGAAGAGTTAGGTTAGGTTAGGTTAAATTAGGGTGTAAAGCCCTCAAGTACTCTTATAGAGTCGAGGTTGAAAGAGTTAGGTTAAAGTTATGTTAGGTTAAATTAGGGTGTAAAGCCCTCAAGTACTCTTATAGAGTCGAGGTTGGAAGAGTTAGGTTAAAGTTATGTTAGGTTAAATTAGGGTGTAAAGCCCTCAAGTACTCTTATAGAGTCGAGGTTGGAAGAGTTAGGTTAAAGTTATGTTAGGTTAAATTAGGGTGTAAAGCCCTCAAGTACTCTTATAGCGTCGAGGTTGGAAGAGTTAGGTTAGGTGAGGTTAAATGAGGGTGTAAAGCCCTCAACTACTCTTATAGCGTCGAGGTTGAAAGAGTTAGGTTAAATTAGGGTGTAAAGCCCTCAAGTACTCTTATAGCGTCGAGGTTGGAAGAGTTAGGTTAGGTTAGGTTAAATTAGGGTGTAAAGCCCTCAAGTACTCTTATAGAGTCGAGGTTGAAAGAGTTAGGTTAAAGTTATGTTAGGTTAAATTAGGGTGTAAAGCCCTCAAGTACTCTTATAGAGTCGAGGTTGGAAGAGTTAGGTTAAAGTTATGTTAGGTTAAATTAGGGTGTAAAGCCCTCAAGTACTCTTATAGAGTCGAGGTTGGAAGAGTTAGGTTAAAGTTATGTTAGGTTAAATTAGGGTGTAAAGCCCTCAAGTACTCTTATAGAGTCGAGGTTGGAAGAGTTAGGTTAAAGTTATGTTAGGTTAAATTAGGGTGTAAAGCCCTCAAGTACTCTTATAGCGTCGAGGTTGGAAGAGTTAGGTTAGGTGAGGTTAAATGAGGGTGTAAAGCCCTCAACTACTCTTATAGCGTCGAGGTTGAAAGAGTTAGGTTAGGTTAGGTTAAATTAGGGTGTAAAGCCCTCAAGTACTCTTATAGCGTCGAGGTTGGAAGAGTTAGGTTAGGTTAGGTTAAATTAGGGTGTAAAGCCCTCAAGTACTCTTATAGAGTCGAGGTTGAAAGAGTTAGATTAAAGTTATGTTAGGTTAAATTAGGGTGTAAAGCCCTCAAGTACTCTTATAGAGTCGAGGTTGGAAGAGTTAGGTTAAAGTTATGTTAGGTTAAATTAGGGTGTAAAGCCCTCAAGTACTCTTATAGAGTCGAGGTTGGAAGAGTTAGGTTAAAGTTATGTTAGGTTAAATTAGGGTGTAAAGCCCTCAAGTACTCTTATAGAGTCGAGGTTGGAAGAGTTAGGTTAAAGTTATGTTAGGTTAAATTAGGGTGTAAAGCCCTCAAGTACTCTTATAGAGTCGAGGTTGGAAGAGTTAGGTTAAAGTTATGTTAGGTTAAATTAGGGTGTAAAGCCCTCAAGTACTCTTATAGAGTCGAGGTTGGAAGAGTTAGGTTAAAGTTATGTTAGGTTAAATTAGGGTGTAAAGCCCTATAGTACTCTTATAGAGTCGAGGTTGAAAGAGTTAGGTTAGGTTAGGTTAAATTAGGGTGTAAAGCCCTCAAGTATTCTTATAGCGTCGAGGTTGGAAGATTTAGGTTAGGTTAGGTTAAATTAGGGTGTAAAGCCATCAAGTACTCTTATAGAGTCGAGGTTGAAAGAGTTAGGTTAAAGTTATGTTAGGTTAAATTAGGATGTAAAGCCCTCAAGTACTCTTATAGCGTCGAGGTTGGAAGAGTTAGGTTAGGTTAGGTTAAATTAGGGTGTAAAGCCCTCAAGTACTCTTATAGCGTCGAGGTTGAAAGAGTTAGGTTAGGTTAGGTTAAATTAGGGTGTAAAGCCCTCAAGTACTCTTATAGCGTCGAGGTTGGAAGAGTTAGGTTAGGTTAGGTTAAATTAGGGTGTAAAGCCCTCAAGTACTCTTATAGAGTCGAGGTTGAAAGAGTTAGGTTAAAGTTATGTTAGGTTAAATTAGGGTGTAAAGCCCTCAAGTACTCTTATAGAGTCGAGGTTGGAAGAGTTAGGTTAAAGTTATGTTAGGTTAAATTAGGGTGTAAAGCCCTCAAGTACTCTTATAGAGTCGAGGTTGGAAGAGTTAGGTTAAAGTTATGTTAGGTTAAATTAGGGTGTAAAGCCCTCAAGTACTCTTATAGAGTCGAGGTTGGAAGAGTTAGGTTAAAGTTATGTTAGGTTAAATTAGGGTGTAAAGCCCTCAAGTACTCTTATAGAGTCGAGGTTGGAAGAGTTAGGTTAAAGTTATGTTAGGTTAAATTAATGTGTAAAGCCCTCAAGTACTCTTATAGAGTCGAGGTTGGAAGAGTTAGGTTAAAGTTAACTTAGGTTAAATTAGGGTGTAAAGCCCTCAAGTACTCTTATAGAGTCGAGGTTGGAAGAGTTAGGTTAAAGTTATGTTAGGTTAAATTAGGGTGTAAAGCCCTCAATTACTCTTATAGAGTCGAGGTTGGAAGAGTTAGGTTAAAGTTATGTTAGGTTAAATTAGGGTGTAAAGCCCTCAATTACTCTTATAGAGTCGAGGTTGGAAGACTTAGGTTAGGTTAGGTTAGGTTAAAGTTATGTTAGGTTAAGTTAGGGCGAAAAGCCCTCAAATACTCTAATAGCGTCGAGGTAAGAAGAGTTAGTTAAGAGAGACCTGATAGGAAAGATGAGAGGTACTTAACCCAAAACTGTATGAAAGAAGGTGTAGATCCAACTAGGTTTTCTCGGGACTGCCAAAAGCTTACACCTCCCCACTAAACCTCTGAAGGGGTAAAACAGGATCTTTCAGAATTGTTAGTAGAGTTACTGTTTGACTTCTTTTCCTTACTATTATTTAACCTTTTTCGGAAACCCATATCAACATTGGACCTGGTGGTTGACCTAAGTTTTACCGTACTGTTACAATTGCAGCTGATAAAGATGCTGGATTGAATTTACTTTCAATCAAAGTAAAGACGCGTAATAAATTTTTTATTGCTTTCTGTAAATCCGAGACTTAATCTAACTAAAATCCTCCTGGATTTGTACAAAACAGCAAACTTGCAGATTTGACAAAGAAGATCGTACTGTCGTGGTGTAAATCAACCAGATTCTGTCACCAGACCTACATTTAATTGCATCGAAATAAATTACAGTTGGGTTTTAAAAAACGCAATTGCCATCGCAATTGTCTGTTCTTCCACCTGCCCATCATTAAATCTAATCGGCTTATTTTCAAGAAAACAGGAAACAAACTTGTTGGAATATGTTGATAGGCAAACATTCTACAGGCCTACAAAGAGGTAAACAAAGCATAGACTTGATACCTTGACAGTTGCGTGCCATTTGATATACATGTCAATAATTGATTATTGTATTATTCCAAGTTGTAGGCTTTGTTTTAGGTAAACAAGAATAGTTGTTTGATGAATGTTCATTGTCGAATAGGTCTATGAGAGAAGTTTTCGACAAAGTTTACACCTTACTCTTTAGTCATAGGCTATTTAAGCTATTATTTATTATGAGAAATATTTTTATTTTACGCGTATATAAGTTATCATTAGATAGTAACATTAAAAAAATGCACAAACTTTCTCACTCCCCCATCCTAAAAACGAACCAAAACTAATCAGTTCGTAGTTGTCAGAAAAATGGAAGCAGTTTTTGAAAAAAATAAATAAATATGAATAACATTCTAAACTTGATTCGCTTGTCCCATAAACACGTCCTCAGTGTAAAAATCATATTTAATTAAAATCTAGCTTTTAACGACAGCGGTCAAGATTTATTTTGTTTTTGTCAATTGTTCCTGTAGGCTATCGTAATATTTGTTACTTGCAATTCTACACACGAGTTTGGGTTATTAATCTTCACATTTCACTAAAATTTGAACAATATCGGTTCAGCTGATGTTGACAGCAAATGACCGATGTTTTTGGACATATGAGTTTTGTTAACTTTTTAGAGGCTATCCTTAAGCTAAATTTGTTCAAAATTGTAAGAACCCCCAAATTTTGAGTGATTAAAAAATGAAAAAAGTCCTGAAATATGGACAAAATATGCCCACATACAAAATTAGATTATAATCGGTCTATACGTTTGGGCTGTAGAGTAGACTACAGCAAACTGACGGCTGACAACCTTCTCTAACGGACGACAGTTAGCATCTCTAACTAAACGATCAATTTTTGGATGAATGTTGCTTCTAAGAACGTATAGAAAAGTTATTAGTTTCAATCTTTCCAAAACTACCGGTTCGGAATTTATCTGTAAAAAAAAATTCACGGAGGTATTA
The DNA here is from genome assembly GCA_963513935.1 of Aphrophora alni. Classification (NCBI taxonomy): domain Eukaryota; kingdom Metazoa; phylum Arthropoda; class Insecta; order Hemiptera; family Aphrophoridae; genus Aphrophora; species Aphrophora alni. The sequence goes on along the minus strand of OY740769.1, from coordinate 95,331,685 downwards.
TAAAGATCTAATTTCTTAAATTGAAGAATCGGATCGAGTGCCGGCGCCTTTTAAACACCGATTGACATATCTATAATTCAGGAGCGAGTGCCAGCGGGAAGGTAGTTCTGGTGGAGAGGGCTTATATATAAGAAGTGCCGATACTTTAAATTATTAATACGGTAAAATCCATGTATTAACAAACATACGATATTTCAGTAAATAATACAAAAGCAATTGTTGCATATTCGTTTAGTGGTTATCTTGTGAATATTATATCCTTAACAAATTTAATGATCCTATGAAACAGAGGTGACTCAAACTATCGAAACGGAGATTAGTACATTAATAGGTTATATTGTGTAAGCCTAATAAGTTACATTATACATTTAATTAATTATTGAGATACAGTAAACTTTTTCCCTCCTATTGATTCTGTAAGATGTAGACCTACGTTGGACGAGCTCCTTGGATTAGGATAATTTCTAGTTTAAATGAATGAATTTAACAATAAGCTAAACTATGCGACTATACTGAGAATACATTGGCTCCCCTCTCATGACTAATGGCTTTTTTACACCTCTTCAAAGCCCTGCCTGCCCTATTCCATCGCTGGCATTCGCTCCGCCAAACTCAAAACTTTCTGGAGTTACCCTCGCAAATTTTTAGTCGGCTGGCACTCGCTCCTACCTCTAAAAATTCAATTTTATTAAAAATTTTATTCTATTTAAAAGTTGGCATTGGGCATAGATTACCAGTGTGTTGAATTGCAAGTAAAAGAAAATAAAGGTTAAGGATTAATTGGTAGAAACGCCATTATAAACTACAGTATGATAGATCAAATAAGATTCTTAACACGTCATCAAAGCAAGCTATATAAATATCTTTTACAATATTGTTTAAATAAAATGCATAAAGTTGATAAGGAGCATTTGCAACAACAGCATCCTCCCATCTCTTCCTTGGATTACGTTTTAGTCTTTTATCTTCTATATTTTCCATAAGGACTTATTTTGATGTTCTTATGTTATTCATTCTCATGACATGGCCAACTTATTTCAACCTCCTCAGTTTTTTGTCCTTACCTTATCCTCCACTACATGTTTCTATGTATGGGGAGGAGAATCCACCTTCCTTTCTAATGTCTTTCAGCGTTCCAGTCCTCTTTGCTTTAAAATACGGGTTTTACTAACATACCAGGGGTTACAGTATAGTTTTGTATTTACTCGTGGAGAAAAGCGCAAAGTAAATCTTATTTGGCAAGAATTACCCATCTCCTCATCTCTGTCTCCTCTCCCACCCATCTAACTCCAATAAAACTTCATTACAATTTTGCTCGGTTTTTATTATTTTTTTATACAAATTGTTTTATGTTAATTTAATGAATTTGTTTCGTAGAATTATTTTTTCCAACAGCGACATTGTCAGTAGTCAATCCTGGAGAGTAACTCCACGGTCGAGTTTCAGATATCAGTCTATGCTTAGTTTACAAAGAAGCTGTCGACAGAGTTTAACCTATCATACGCAGTTCCTTAAGTCCTTACTATCATGGAGTACCTAGAAATAATGAAAGTACACTGTATAAATAACACATATTGCACAAACTTTCCCACATACTGTATAATCTTACTCTCACTCACACACGCATAAATTCAAATCTCTTTTATTCTCCACACATAACAAAATGTACGAAATAAAAATAAACAACGTATACACAAGGGCAGTCAATACCCTTATACCTATGCAAACTCAAGCGTACAACATTAACACTACGCTACGGACAGACAGACTGATGTAAACAAAGATTAGAAAGAAAAAAAAGAAAAATTATGCCTTTATAAGAATAAAAATGATATAACGCTTTAAGAAACAAAATCAGCCGATAAGAACCCACCACATTCAGTCTTCATTTATTTGGAAAATAATGTTCATTATTCCATAATCCTGAAAACGTTTTCTACCTCTTTAAAAGAACGAGAAATTAACCATTGGTTTAGTTTATTTTTAAACTCAGATCGAGTACTTATACTTTTTAATTTAGTAGGCAATGAATTATAAAATCTAGGTCCATGATTTGTTATTGTCTAGGTCTGTTATTGTCATTGCTATTTATTTGTTGTCTTAGCAACGAGTTTCTCATTGTTGACTGATTTCAAACACAGGAATCTAGTAAGTGGTAAACTTATAGTAGTTTACAATTAATTAACTGAGAGTTTTTCTATTCCATCATGACTTTACTTTTGTAAGCATGGTTTTGTTTCAGTATTATTATGAATTTAAAAACTTTAATTAACTATAGCTTATTTTTTTTTAAAAATAGAAAAAAAATTATTAACATGAATTCCTGTGGTATTAAACTGGATTTAATTTTTAAAACTGTATATTATGTCGAATGCTTACTTGTTAGGGTTATTAAGACAGGATTTCAAAGTGGCCGCCATTCTCTTCCTGGAGAAACAGTAGTCTTTCCTCTAAGCTATGCGGTGCGTTTCTTAACGTGTTGACATTTGTATTTGAATTGTATTTGTATTGCCCTTTAACGTGATGTATTTCAGCTACGTTTTGGATAATTGGTTCTTTCGGTTCTTCAACAGACTTTCTCTTACGATTGAAGAAATTCCTGGCGTCCTGATGTCTCCAAAGGATGCGGTGATTTCAAACTTACTAACAAGTGTTTTATAAGCGACTACACTGCACTGTCCGTCCCTCAAACCGTTGCGAGTACGAAACTTCCATAACCAGACTGATAAACTGCATTCACATTCATAATAACACTGAATCAATGCGATGTGTGTTTGTAAAGGTATAGTCATGATGGAATTTTAAATAATTAACTAATTGTAAACAACAAGTTTTTACCAGCTACTAGATTCCTGTGTTTAAAATTAGCCAACAATGAGATAACTCGTTGCTATGGCAACAAATAAAAATAACAGCTGATGCTTTAATAAATCCCAATTATATCTGCATACAATAAAAAGTTTTTCTCGGGGATTGGGCATGAAATAGGGAAACCACAATCATTTAAAGTTTTAACTTACTTTTGAGTCCCGGTATAATGAAAGGCCGAGATAAGACATTCTCAGTTCCCATGTTGTTTGTCGGCATGCCCTAAGTTTTGCATTATTTTTTCTGCGATTTTTAAGTGGCTCACTTCGAAGGACACTCCCCTTCCATTCTAACAGCTGTTTACACTTCTAAAACTGATGTAGATGTGCTCCTAGTCGCTCCAATATTGCCGGATTACTACCCGCAAATTTCGTCAGTTCAGACCACTACATAACTTGTCCGCCATAATTGTTCACACCTTAATGTAAACGTCTTGAATATAAAATCTGTAAAGACATGGAGGCCGCTGCGATACTCAGTCCAAGATGTCGTACAGTATTTTGCTGTCTTTCATCCGCCTTGCTATAAAATTCAGGCGGTTAAGATCAAAAAGGTCAGTTAAGGAGTCCTCCAGAGAAAAGTATCATCCAGCCAGTGGTTCATCTCAGGACCATAATGCTGTGAAACACAGTCATGAATGTCTAGATGTACATCGATTTCATCAATAAATAGTAGCATTTCAACACCAGATATTAAATACATTAATTTCTTACATTGACTATCGTTTCATAATGGTTGAAAGATGAAGTTATTGTCCAAACCTGTAATTTCGAAGCTTTATCTTTCAAGAAATGTGATACATATAATTACAACATCCAGCAGGACCTAGCCACCGATACGAGCGTAGTGAGTGGACTCATCTTCACATATGTAAGCACCGAGGCTTGCTAACCTAACCTAACCTAAATATTTTAATATATACAAATCTAACAGGCTCGTTGTAGCCTAGCAGACGTTAGGAAAGTAGTGATACACACAATTCAATTGCAAGGGTCAGAAAACCTGTGTAACAACTGTTTTAAACAATCTTAACCTACTGAATAAGACTCGTTGATCTACCATTACAATTCATTTCCTACAAGGCCCCAAGAGACGAACGTTAGTGGATCTGCTTATAATTACATTGAATGATGGGGCTGGTTAAGTACCTTGATGGCGCCCATCAACTTGTATTAGTAAAAGTTGCATTTGTTTCAGTCCATATTACACTACCCATGTTATTTAACTTAATGGCAAGTTTATTTAGGAAGGCGTTTTACGTTTTAAACTTTAAAACGTAACATTTTCCTTAGCCTAGTAATTTTCTTGGGTCAAGTTTAATTATGATAATTTAGTCATAACTGTGAAAAACATCCCAAGGTTTTTGATGGTAGGGCTAAATCCGTCCTCGTCTCACTTATCCAGGATACATTTTTTTCAGAAAACTGATAAAGAACCTAGAAATTTACTGGTAGTTTTGCCATTTTAAAATATGAATGTGCCACTGTGACTGAACCACATTCGCAACTCCGATTTTATAAAGAATGTCCACCTTTTTATTTAAATGAGCATACTCATTTAATTCTGGGTGAGTATGAGCATAAACCTGTGCTCTATTATGCAAGTACTTTTAAGGATAATACATATTTATATTTAAAAAAAAAAAAAAAAATTAACTATTTTCTCAATACTACTCCATGACTTTGTTAGCTATTTTGGACTTCGTGTGTTGGTAAAGGATTCCAATAAACAAATATCTGAAATTTTGCTTGTGACGTAACATTTTGCTTAATGAAAAAACTCCTCATTATTTATTTTCTACAGAAACTGTTCGCACTTACAGCGGTTGGTTATTCTACATTCATATACAGTATTTGAGAGTTTTCAACTAATTTGAATATCTAAAAGAAGAATTTCCATAGCATACGGTAATGCAAGCCGTCAATATGTAGGTTAAATCGTTGTAATTGTGGTTTTAGTTTAGAATACTTTAGTGGGAGGGTTTGGACAAGCTGTCCTTGAAGTTACTAGTGAGCCGTTAGATGGTAGAACTAGTCTCTAATTTCAGAGCTTCAAATCATACTATGGTGATGTCTTGTCTATTTAACTTTCCATAATGTTACTCGTACTTTTCGTACAGGAATGTTTCAAAGTTGTCTTACAGGACGCGTTACGGTTTATTTGGGTCAAAACTAAATAATTTGATACGAGCTTGAGGTAATCCATGTTAGGGTTAACTAGAGAAAACGTGCTCAACCATTCCCTATGAGATCTAAATTTCTCCAATCTTAGACCAATCACCACTCTAGATAACTAGCTGTTAATGAGTTGACTATAATATACTAATTAAGATGTTTATCTACACACAACTCTATCTGTAATATGGGTGGTCAAACTATTTGCAACGCACCCATTAAATATACATTTCCGCAGTGTAACACATTATTAGGCCTTCGCGAGAACCTCGGCAGCGCCATTAGCAGAAACCTAGCCCAATATAATAATATAGAAAAATCTACTGAATTAAATATTTTCGGGGGACTCGACACCAGTCCACTTTTACTGTTCCGGAGCACCACACTATCTCTAACAAGCCATAAGCGTTCCTTGTCAGCAGCAGATCACAGCTGATCCACTGTCATCTTAATTGCGGAGGTATTGGCAATTCGGTTGGTGATCGCTGTGAAACTGGAAACTTAAGGTACGACCGAAGATGCATCTATATCCAACTGGAATGACAACCCCTATGAGTCGGGGTGATTGTTTCTCACGTCATAAACTTTGCAAACACAATAATAATTTTTTTTTTGTCTGACTGACGGCCACCCACTACGAGACATGTATATAGACTGTTCCTGTTTTCCAATATATTTTAAACATTTTTCAAAAACTTTGCTGTTAAAACTATCTAAAATTGAATTCGGCACCTCTTACCGTTCTCAAACACAAAATAGAATAATTATCTCCACTCAGCCTTCTTCATTCATCACTCGAACTTTAACCAAAAACAAATTCCTGAATGGTGGTTTTAGATTCTCAATAAAAAAACTTACCTCAGAAAATCGATGACTTCGAATTAGAATTCCACATTTGATTGTAAATATTTGTTCATCCTTTATAGCAAAAGACTGTACAGATTAAATCCCATGTGCAGTTACTTCGCATCTTTTACAATAACACCAAATATGTTTTCCTTAGGCCGACCATACAATAAACACGTACTCAAAAAACATTATTAATTTTGATATAATAACGCCGATAATCTAAAAAATATATCAGTTAAGAAAAATTTTAATAATACTGAGCTCGACTTGTAATATGTTTCAAAATTGAAATAAAATTCAAACACAATATATGACAAATAATACGTAAATCAAACTCATTTCAACAACAATGTCATTTGGTTATGGATTAATACAACACTGAAGATGGCAGCATTTCGTTGAAACTCTTTTGATAAAATAAAAATATAATTTGTGAGAAACTGTCTTTGATTTTTTTTTAAATTCTAATGTAAACTTATTACCATTACTAAAATTAATCAACAGCCAATAAAACATTCCAAAACACACCTTGAAGACATATTTCAACGACTACTTCATCGTGTTCAGTTCTTACTCTCACACAATCCTGGTACAACTGAACCATGAGAGTCTAGGCCAATGAGTCTCGTAGATAGGTGATTGATTGTGAAATTTTTAAAGCCATTAGCTAAATGTTTTTACGTGATTGATGGTGAAACTTTTATAACCATTAGCTATGGCTATGTGCTTGATTGTTTTATATTCTTCTTGAAAATCATTGGACTCTAGTAATATTATGATCAGTCTATGAATGAAAATTTGTAAGCGGATATAGTAATAGAATTAGATTGCCCGTTTTCCATCAGTGACTTATTTGTTCGTCTTCCTCCGACTCATTTCGGGATCGCGATTCCATCATCAGTATTATTCATATAAAACGTCATATTGTAATAATAAAACAAAAACACAACCACATACAAACACACCAAAATATGAATAAATAAAACATAAAGTAAAATTTAGATGATAATATTTAAAATACATGTGCACGGTTAAGGAGATCGCGATCTATTGAAAATTATCTGATCTTATCTCTGTTATCACATGGACTTTAATCTTTGACACAATAATATTTGATGGCTCTCCCATAAAGGCAATTTGAGTGAAAAGAAAGTTGTTCATTAATAATTATTTTATCTGTTTTTTTTTCTTCTTTTTTTAAACGCTTTAAACTTCATATTCTTCTAATGCACTCATAATACGTCCTTTTTTACAATATATGTAAAGGTGTCAAATTTTTATCATTATTTCTACATGAGTGCTTAAAGTCAATTAGATGTTCCTTAAAACTGTTTGTCCAATGTATAATTTGTCACAATCATTACAATTCGATTTATAAACTCCAGTTTGTATTTATTTTGGGTTTTTATGTTTTGTAATAAGTTTTTAGTATTATTAAATGTATGATGTATAATTACTATATTGTGCTTAGCTAAAGCGTTTTTTTTTTAATTGTTAGCATCATAGTAGTGTATTCCACTTTGATATAGCTTTTATTTTATTTTTTGACAAGTGATATTTGTTATTTTTGTATTAATTTGTCGACCATTAAAGTATTATAATCATTTGTACGAGCAATATGTTTACTTATTCTAAATACTCCTGTGGGTCTGTGAGGAGCCGATGTACAAAGCTATTATAAGCTGCCATTTTTTGTGAGTGTGTGGACGATGAGATTGCGCATTAATAGTAACGTCAGTTGTAGTAGGATTCCTATAAATTTTGTAACTAAATTTATTTTGATCCTTTGTTATTGTTATATGAAGGAAGTTTAATTTATTTTCTTTTTTAATTTCCATGGTAAATTGTATCTTCTGATTTAACCTGTACAAATAATGTTTTATATATTCTCCTTGTCTTACGGTACCATTAAATATGACAAATGTGTTTTCTAGATATCTACCATAATATACAATTTTATCAATTATTTTGTTTTTATCATTTAAATATAGGCAATTTTAAATCCGTTAAGAAAAGTTCTGCCAAAATTCCAGATAAGGGTGACCAACAGCGAGTCCCTCGTTTTGGAAGTGTAAAAGGAAAGGAACTTTGTTTTAGTATTATTTTTATCGCTAACGGTGATTGATTTATTTTTGTCTTTGTTTATTTTATTATTATGTACGAGGTTATAAGCTTTAATGTTTCATTTCTAGGTATATTAGTATATAAATTAATTATGTCTAATGATAGTAATTTATAAGGATGATTTAGGATGGTGGAGGTCTGCATGGTGGTTTCTGCAGCGCAGGAAAGTAACGACATCTCAAGATGGGCGTAAGTTTATAAAATTAAATTCTTATTCTTAAAAATAAATAGAACAATATTCTCAAATATAAAGGATACAGTAACATAGAAAGGGAAAGGTAGTTGAAGAATGTCCATAAAAGTCCAATATCCATTGTGCATGTTACATGTATGGAATGTGGGTACATAGTAAGGTCTGAAGTCATTATCTTCTGGCATATCTGCCTGTACCCATCCTCGGTAGCAATTGCAGAGGTTAGTGTCAGGATTGGTCACTCCATTGTGACAGTTTACATGCTAACAACAATACAAGACTATTTATTATGTCTATATCAAACTAATAAAAGTAACTAAAAATGTTAAAGTAACATCTAATAACATAAGAAAGAAATTAATTTTAAAATCGCAAGTGCTATAACTATTGGAGTAGCAATTTTTACATATACTATTCACAAAAATATCTCTATAATATATTTAAATATTTTAACACATTTGATTAAATATTTGAATGTGCGGTCCTAAAATGTAGAAGAGTAACGGTGAAACTACAACTCAAACTTTCACACTTAACCATCTCCAAAAGCAACCAAACCTAATCTGATAAGCATATTTTAAGTTCCAAGTCACACTTAAATAAAATATTAAATTACCTTAAGGTCCGTCTTGTGACTTCATTTTGGTTACTTCTTGCTAGTTTCGAGGTCGTAACCACGTCATCAGATAATATCTTCGTTCACTTTGAAGAACTCGTAATATATTAAAAACACGTTCAACACAAAAACATACACTGACACAAAAACACATCAATATGAGCTGGTCTGGCACTGTTGTGTGTTCTGTCATATCTATCGGAGTACTGCTGGTTAAAGTTATTAATCTTGCTGATAACGCCTTTCCTTCCAATCACATCATTTATACTATACATCCTTAAAACATCTACCGAAAACTTAATATAAGTCGTTATCAGCAAGATTAATAACTTTAACCAGCAGTACTCCGGTAGATATGACAGAACAAACAACAGTGCCAGACCAGCTCATATTGATGTGTTTTTGTGTCAGTGTATGTTTTTGTGTTGAACGTGTTTTTAATATATGACGAGTTCTTCAAAGTGAACGAAGATATTATCTGATGATGTGGTTACGACCTCGAAACTAGTAAGAAGTAACCAAAATGAAGTCACAAGACTGACCTTAAGGTAATTTAATATTTCAAAACTAATCGATACCCAATATGTCAGTTTATCGTTAGTTTTCAAAAGTGAAAATAAAGTCTATGAAATAGGATATACAATGAGGACTCGTTTATTGAATAAACTAAACAAGTTTACGTTCTTATTTAAATATATAAATAGTTTTTTCGAAGACGGCACCCATAGTCTATTATCACCTTTCCATTGACGACTACAAAACTGAAATCTTTGGTGACTTTTAGTTTTGATTCGTTTATATTTTTAGAGATGTGTAAATGAGAAAGTTTGTGCCTTGTTTTTTCAACAATATTTTTAATCTATAAATACTCACATGCAATACCGTGTGCATACTTAATTTCGAACATTCTCTTTGCATTTGTATCTCTGAGATATCAGTTTCTGTTATTGGAGGTGACTGTATTTCTTTGCATATATTTTCGTGCACATCGTAGGCCTGCAAATCAATTTATAAATATTAGAACAATAGCAAACAATACTTTTACAATTTTACCACATTTTATATCAATAAAACATATTATAAAGAGCGATTGTAGATTTCACGTACATTTAGGAACTCAATAAGAGTCTTCAGAGAAAAACCTATCGGAGCTACTCTTCTGTTTGCTGGTCTAAATCCGTTGCCTCTAATGTACAGTCACATACGTCAGCTGTGCGAACATCAGTCAGACCAGCAGAATACAAGCCCGCCGGCGAGAGTGATCGAAAGGAACGTGCACTAAAGAAGACAAGCTGCTCTCAACACGTCCTGGCAGCAAGGATGGATAAGCCCGCTTCCTAGTGCTAGCGCCTAATCTGCTTCACTTACTGTTAAAATAACAATTTTCTCACTTGACTTCTTCATCCTGCTAGAAACTAGTCCATCTTACTCGCCAGAAAACATAGTATCTTAGAATTTTGAAGAACTTAAATCAAGCTTCCTATGGAATACTGTTGAACTTATGATTACAAGAGTATTGACTTCTGGAGCCACGTCATCGCGCCGGGTTTTAATTGCAAGCGATTACATAACTGTCATTAGAAAATACACTAGGAACAAAATTATCATAAATAAGGAAGCACCATTATAAGACGTGAAGATGGCTGAACAAACGGCAACGGCAGAAGAAGATACCGATGGCTCCAGCAATAGATAAATATATGTTAGTAAAGTGTATGTCTGACGAGGAAAATGTCAATACTTCAGTTTGTTGAAAGACGAAAAACTATTCAGTCATTAAAGTCTTATTAAAAAAGAAAAGAACATAAAATGAAATATCTAGAGTTCGAATACTTTATTAGTGTCAAGGTAGGAAGAGAATAAAAGTTAGTCAAGAGAGACTTGATAGAAAAAAGAAAGAGATCTAATCCAAGACTAAGCTGTGAACAAATTCCCCAGTATCTTTCAAACGGAAACATGCGCTATTGACAGGTGTATGCAAAGGAAACTTGACAGGCGATAAAAAAGAAAAAAAGATTCCAATTCAGCGATGGTTTGGGAATAAATAAAAACCTTAATGACTTAAGAAGGATTAATAAAGTACCTCTCCTATGGGTACCAGGACAAATGGGAATGAAAATGCAGATGATCTTGCGAAGAAGAGAGCATCCACCCCATTTGTAGAACCAGAACCATTCTGGAGACTTGAAGAAAACTACTTCAACATTAGACTCTAGATCGAAACTCTGGAAAGAAACAAAAGGATTGAGGCAAGCTAAGGAGCCTCAAGAACAACAACTCTAAGAGATCCATAGAGTGCTGTGCATGAATAGGCTAAGACTACTTCCTTACGGGGCGTGACACACCAGGAAGCTTGGCCTCACGGATAATAAGACCTGTAGGTACTGTAAGGAGGGTGAGAACCCTTCATTTACTAATAGATGCAAGACTGTAGCTATTAAAAAAACTTTACGATAATACCAATTAGAAGTGAAAGTTTAGCCTCTCTAAATTCCCTTCAAATCATTCAGTTCATGGTAGTTATGGGAATAGAAAGGATAATGTAACTAACCATCTAAGGAATAGTGAAATGTGGGCACAATATATCTATAAAGTTCGGAGTGCAGTGGTCACCCCTGCACAATACAACCCAAAACTACATGAGAAACCAGGTAGGATCTCTCGATGTGGCAAGCCGGTAATTACTATAGATGAACCCCCTAGGGGTACTTCAAGTAATATTGTTTATGGAAATAAAGTAATAAATAATTCAACAATTGTTATTTTTGCAGCCATCTAAAAATTTAATTTTAGCCTAAGTATGGTTATAAACTCCAAAACAATTGTATAAGAATAATTTAGGCCATATAATATATAAAACTTTTTGTTTGTTGGTTTTATGGCAATTAAACGATAATTTTAATTGTTTAAAAATAAATAATAAATGGGTTAAGGTACTGCAAAAATATGTCTACCACCAAAACTGATCAAAACTCAAATAGTTTTTTTTTTTCCGTAGCACAGATTTATATAAATAATAACATTTTTGATCCATCTCTATAGTATTATATACTATATAGAAGAAAATAATAAACAGAATTAATTTCCAATTTGTCTACTAATCCTTACGTATATTACATCCTTTTTGTTTCGAGGGAGACATTTTGGAATTATCTTGCACGACAAAGTCGATTTATCGAGATAATTCCGATGTCCTGAATATTTCTTGATGCAGTCCACAGGTTTACACCGATCTAAAGGGTCTAAATCAATGGTCTTACATTTCATCACATCATAAACCTCGTAAAAGTCTGAAACAAAGAAACGCAAATGATTAAAAGGGGATGAAACCAAATTTCATACTAAGATTTAATTATTTTTTTTAACTGATAAAATCTGTTTGTTCTGTTATCTATTGAAATTTTCATTTCAGTTTTCTTTCATTTTTCAACAACATATTATTTAGCTTGGTGGGTTTATCTGCTGCCGATGCGTAACTCCACTTGGATATGGAGCACAAAATATATGTTTTCTGGTCATAAACAGTTTTTATGAGATGTGTGATAAACATTAAAAGATGGAGTGCATTTCCATTGATTTTTCTTTATTATGACCCGTAGGTTAAACCAAGGACCATTATAATATCATGTGTGTGTCTGTCTGTACAAATTAAACTGCCGCTTAAAAGAATTCGACAATAACTGTCCCTATATGTCTAAGCCCCTAAGTCATGTGGTTTTAGTACACCCTTGAACCATTTTTGCTGGTTGAAAAATTATCAAAAATCTCTACAAAAAAGACAATATGTGCATCAAATTGGGATTTGTGGAAAACAGAGGGACAAACATTAGGCCTACTCCCGTTAGTGTGCCAACTGTAAATAAATAATAGTTCTATTCAGTTTGATGTAAACATATTTGTTTCATTAAATTATAAATAATTAAAATCAGATTTAAGATCTCAGTTTAAAATTTTTTAAACAGTTTTATAAACTTTTTTTCGTAGCAATTCGTCATTTTCATCGTACAAAAATTTCTGTTCAGTATCGCAATTCAATTGGAAAATATCTTTTGACTTCCGCCTGGGTAGGTTTGGACAATTTAAAATCGAGATTGAGAGGTTAAACCTAGATTTATTAATGTGTTACTCCGTAAAATCAACTTTTTGTGCGAGTTGTAAAGTGCTCTTTAGATTTATTTTATTGATAATAGAAAGTAATTTGGTGTCAAATAAATATTTAGCTTGTAAGATGATTTAATATTGAACATAATTTCTCACAAAAAAAATACGTTTATTGACTCAAACGTGTTTCAACGACAATGTCGCCATCTTCAGTGATACATTAGCTACAATAATCGAACTTTTACTAATCTAGTACTGTAAAACGATACTTATACAGAATATGATGGTGGGGCGTGGCCTAAACCTATTTTATAACTTTCTAAATAATAAAGCATTAAAAAATGCCCTAAGTCATTCTAAATAACTAATACAATATTACTAAAATAATGTTCATATATAAGTTATATAATTTTATTTTACAATAACATAGAATTTTGTTTAACTCATTATTTACAAGTAGATTACAGTAATTTCCTTATATAACCGCCTAAGTGATTATTTCAGTACTCGAAAACAATAAATTCACAGCGTTTTAATAAAAACCCTTAGGCTCGTTTTGGAGTTAAAATTTACAAAAAATACAATTATTGTTAGTTTAATAGTATTAAAGGATACGGCCGGTGTTAAACTGATAAATAACTTTATTATATCAATAACCTTACGGTAATGCTGTTGAAAAATCCTTCTTTTGATGTCCTTTTGTATTTTCTTCGTCGTTCTGGATGGTGCTCGATCGTCAACTCGAAGTGCGGTTACGGACAACGCATGTCGCTGGTAAACCTTTATAGTCTTAAATGTGAATCATTTGTGTTGTTTAAGTGTTTGTGTAATTTACGTGTACATTTGATAATGACTGATAGATAGTCGAAAAGCGTCATGTGAAGAAAATACAAATGGACACCAAAACAAGGATTGTTCGACAGCATCACCATAAGGTAATTGATATAATAAACAAATCATTAACAATCCAGTAAAGCTACAAGCGTAAATGTGATAAAAACTATCAGGATGTTTTATTATTTAAAAACAGCCCTAAACAGCTACTATTGTTTAGATCTTTTTACTTTGTGGATGAATTTGTGTACTTTATGCCCTATATTTTTAATACTTTATCCCAGGCCCTAGATATGATGGATGTGGTGGTCTCTTTCTCTACAATGTATCTATAATTTTTATATACAGGACTGATTATACTATTGTAATTATACTTAAAGTTTTCTTTTTAATGTACGATAATATTAATTTACTTTTGTTTTTTGGGTGATTGATTATTGGAATTATTTTGTGAAATGTTGTTTTGTATTTTGTCTAGTGTATATTGACTGACTATGTTGATTTATTTGTTGTATTGTTTGTGTAATATATGAAATTGACTATGACTATGCAATTATTTTTTCTAACTGGTATAACAATAAATAAATAAATATAGATTATGTTAAAGGATCACCTTTTACTGCATGGAACGTTCTTTCTTTATGGAAAGTTGTGTCGAAACGCATTTGTGTGCGTGATCCTTTCTTATTCTTTCCGTCTTCATTGAAGTAAATATCTACAATGCACTCTCCATATCTCTGATAAGGATACTGTAAACAGAAAATATAGACTTATTCTATAAGGAAATAGCTTCAAATTTGTTACGTGGGCGTGATTCTAGCGTTTAGTATTGCTCAGTAAAAAATAAACAAATTATGATCGTGGTACTTTAGATCCTACGGTAATTCAAAGAGATCCTCTAAATGTAACGCCCGAAAGCTTTGTAGGAAATGTTAAATTGTATTGAGTCTAACCCAGTCGGGTAAAAACAATTGCTACACAGGTTTTCTGAACCTGTACATCACAAATTTATTGACGTCCGTTAATCTCTAACGGGCCTTGTAATATATTAAAAAGCTCGCTCCATTCGCTTCGCTCGTGTCGGTGACTCGACTCTGCGGAATTTCGTAAATATTTAAATATCTCCTTTTCTTGGAAGGTTCGAAATAACATTTTTAACAATAACTTCACTATTTGTCGCCGTAGAAAATTGAGATTGGTACCAGTGCATGCAGAATTAAAATCTGAGATTTGGTATCTAATTTAGCGTTTTATAAGTTGAATAACTGACGAGAGCTAACAAAAACTGTTTTAAATTGCCGCCATTTTGACATTTTCAGTTCGATTTGAAATTTAACAGGATTATATTTAAGTTACCAATACCAAATTTAATTTTCCTATCGTGCCCCCATATAGACGACGGTAACAGACGGACGGTATATACTTATAATTTTCTTCAGTTTCCTGAGAACAAGAAACGTCAAATTTTTTATGATTACCAAACATACACTATGCGTCATAAATACATCTCTTTTTAAATTTTATAAAAAATTGTACTTACTATGTTGATATTGCAGCACTATCGCTCAATTAGTAAAGTCCAATGATTCAAATTTAAGAGATAAACGGAAAAAACCACATCGTTAGAAGCACAACTTTAAAATTATAAAATAATTCTATTAACCGTAATTCTAGTTAAATTTAGAAAATAAGCTGCGTCCCTTGTAGAGTTTAGGGGATATAGTTGAAAATTAGGACTTTTTACGGTATTTCAACCTTACAATTTTTCCTTTGTTATAAAATGATATTCTTAATACTAGGTTTCGCAAGAATCATCACAAATAGATTAGGTTAGTTTAAGTGGTATATATACAGAGTATTTCAAAAGTATGGGACTGCTTTTGGGAAAATGAAACATTGGGAATGTGTTTGGATAAAAAGTGAGGTTGAAATTCCACAAAGATCCAACGATAGTTTAACGTAAGATCAATGATAAAAATTCAAAAGGAAAAGTAAAAACCACATTCGTTAGAAACATAACCTAAAATATATATTATAATTCTATTAACCGTAATTTTAGTTAAATTTAGAAAATAAGCTGTTTCATACAATTGTAAATTTTGGAGGAAATAGTTGGAAAATTGTTAAATTAAGGATCATTTGAAATAATTTTTCAACATCGTAATTCCTCTTTACCCAAACCCTACAAGTGCCTATAATAGTGTAGTTCATTTTACGCAACTGACTGTCAAAACATTTTAATTCCAACGTCTAGATTGACGGACAAAACACAAAAACCAGACAAATATAAAACTAACAACTCGATATAACAGCTGCTTTTTTTATACTTTCTTACATATATGTAGTAGAGAGAAACTACCTGATTGGTCAAAAATTGAAATAAAGTTTCTCTTACATACACTTTTTGAACAGTCTGAATCCAAAAAAAAGTAGTTTTTAGGTTAGGCTGTGTGTTTGTTGTCTGTACAGCCCATACGCGTAGACTTATTTCAGTCATTTTTGTATGTTGGCATATTTCGGGGTCCATGGTTCATTTTCATTTTTTAATTGACAACTACTTAAATGAAATTAGTTTTAATTCGTTTTAGTTTTGAGAATGAGTAAACAAGAAAGTTTATGCAATGTTTTTTCACAGTTTATCTACATTATTTTCAATTAGAAAAAGAACAATGTTATGTCATTATTTGTGCACTTTGAAATGACATTATCGCTCTCTACCTCCATCTGTCCACTGTTTGCCATTATCCTAATATTATCCACAGGAAATAATTCACGGTGAACGCACACTTGGAACACTTGTCTTCGAATTTCCAAGAATGTTCCATTCACTGGATGGCCGCCACTTAACTTTAATTCATGGACAATTCAACTTTCATATATTTGTTGTATCACACGGTTGTATATATCCTTGAGCTCAGTAAACAAATTATATTTACTCAGTATATGAAGGGTAAAAACGTCTCCATCCGTTTTTGACTGATCTTCACATTCCATGATTACAGAAAATCGATAAAGTCATTTTTGACTAGCTGTCCTTCCGTCGTCGTTGTCGTCTGTAAATAGCACGATAGCGTCCATAAAAAGTAAGATAGAAATATAAAATTTGGTGCAGAGGATTATAGTGGGGGGGGCATAGAACCCTATTGAAATTCAGAAAAATCGAAATATAAATATCAAAATGACAGCCAATTAAACGTCTATTCATATCTCACGAGTTGTTCAAATGATAACACTTTAAACTAGATAGAAATTTGTAGATTTTAATTCTGCATGCCATGGTACCTATACGAAGTTATTGTAAAATATGGAATTTCGAAAATTGACCTCCCAAGAAAATATGATATTCGTATAGTTACGAAATCCGGTAGCGACGAGTTATCGACACGAGCCAAGCGAGAACATATTCCTCCTATATGTTCGTGGCCCAACAAGATAGAAACTAAGCAAGTGGAGACTTCTTCCTATATGTTCGTGGCCCAACAAGAGCGAAGCTAAGCAAGTGGAGACTTCTTCCTATATGTTCGTGGCTAAACCAGAGCGAAGCTCAGCAAGTGGAGACATCTTCCTATATGTTCGTGGCTAAACAAGAGCGAAGCTCAGCAAGTGGAGACATCTTCCTATATGTTCGTGGCTAAACAAGAGCGAAGCTAAGCAAGTGGAGACTTCTTCCTATATGTTCGTGGCTAAACAAGAGCGAAGCTCAGCAAGTGGAGACATCTTCCTATATGTTCGTGGCTAAACAAGAGCGAAGCTCAGCAAGTGGAGACATCTTCCTATATGTTCGTGGCTAAACAAGAGCGAAGCTAAGCAAGTGGAGACTTCTTCCTATATGTTCGTGGCTAAACAAGAGCGAAGCTCAGCAAGTGGAGACATCTTCCTATATGTTCGTGGCTAAACAAGAGCCAAGCTCAGCAAGTGGAGACATCTTCCTATATGTTCGTGGCTAAACAAGAGCGAAGCTCAGCAAGTGGAGACATCTTCCTATATGTTCGTGGCTAAACAAGAGCGAAGCTCAGCAAGTGGAGACATCTTCCTATATGTTCGTGGCTAAACAAGAGCGAAGCTCAGCAAGTGGAGACATCTTCCTATATGTTCGTGGCTAAACAAGAGCGAAGCTAAGCAAGTGGAGACTTCTTCCTATATGTTCGTGGCTAAACAAGAGCGAAGCTCAGCAAGTGGAGACATCTTCCTATATGTTCGTGGCTAAACAAGAGCGAAGCTCAGCAAGTGGAGACATCTTCCTATATGTTCGTGGCTAAACAAGAGCGAAGCTAAGCAAGTGGAGACTTCTTCCTATATGTTCGTGGCTAAACAAGAGCGAAGCTCAGCAAGTGGAGACATCTTCCTATATGTTCGTGGCTAAACAAGAGCGAAGCTAAGCAAGTGGAGACTTCTTCCTATATGTTCGTGGCTAAACAATAGCGAAGCTCAGCAAGTGGAGACATCTTCCTATATGTTCGTGGCTAAACAAGAGCGAAGCTCAGCAAGTGGAGACATCTTCCTATATGTTCGTGGCTAAACAAGAGCGAAGCTAAGCAAGTGGAGATTTCTTCCTATAATTATGTTCGTGGCCCAACAAGAGCGAAGCTAAGCAAGTGGAGACTTCTTCCTATAATTATGTTCGTGGCCCAACAAGAGCGAAGCTAAGCAAGTGGAGACTTCTTCCTATATGTTCGTGGCCCAACATGAACGAAGCTAAGCAAGTGGAGACTTCTTCCTACATGTTCGTGGCCCAACATGAACGAAGCTAAGCAAGGGGAGACTTCTTCCTATAAATGTTCGTGGCCCAATATGAACGAAGCTAAGCAAGTGGAGACTTCTTCATATATGTTCGTGGCCCAACATGAACGAAACTAAGCAAGTGGAGACTTCCTCCTATATGTTCGTGGCTCTACATGAACGAAGCTAAGCAAGTGGACACTTCTTCCTATATGTTCGTGGCCCAACATGAACGAAGCTAAGCAAGTGGAGACTTCTTCCTATATGTTCGTGGCCCAACAAGAGCGAAGCTAAGCAAGTGGAGATTTCTTCCTATATGTTCGAGGCCCAACAAGAGCGAAGCTAAGCAAGTGGAGACTTCTTCCTATACGTTCGAGGCCCAATAAGAGCGAAGTTAAGCAAGTGGAGACTTCTTCCTATACGTTCGAGGCCCAACAAGAGCGAAGCTAAGCAAGTGGAGACTTCTTCCTATACGTTCGAGGCCCAACAAGAGCGAAGCTAAGCAAGTGGAGACTTCTTCCTATACGTTCGAGGCCCAACAAGAGCGAAGTTAAGCAAGTGGAGACTTCTTCCTATACGTTCGAGGCCCAACAAGAGCGAAGTTAAGCAAGTGGAGACTTCTTCCTATACGTTCGAGGCCCAACAAGAGCGAAGCTAAGCAAGTGGAGACTTCTTCCTATACGTTCGAGGCCCAACAAGAGCGAAGCTAAGCTAGTATAGACTGTTTAATATTCACATCTACCCGATGCCAAAAAAGTAGTGATACACAATTACAAGGATCAGAAAAC
This sequence comes from Aphrophora alni, assembly GCA_963513935.1. NCBI lineage: Eukaryota > Metazoa > Arthropoda > Insecta > Hemiptera > Aphrophoridae > Aphrophora > Aphrophora alni. The sequence goes on along the minus strand of OY740769.1, from coordinate 95,312,419 downwards.
CTGTATAACAAAACTGTTTTAAACAAACATCCCTAATACAATTTAACATTTTATACAATGCCCGAGAAACCAAATTTTGTGCATTACATTAAAAGATCTGTAAGTAAAAGGTCTGTATTCTGTACAGTGCTCTTCAGACCAAAGTTTGTGGTAAAGTCTATAGCAAGGAATCAGTAGCTAATAACATAGGAAACACTAAAAACCCATTAAGAAAAGAGATTGCAGAAATAACAGTCCTTAACATGCAACACAAGTACTAAACTTCATTGCTCCTGACTTATAATTTGAATGATTTAGAAACGTCAAACATTATTGGAATTTGTGCTACATCACATTAAGACTTTTCTTGTCTGTCTGGTAACTTGTTGAAGGTCTGACATTAAGCGCACTACCTCTACAATTTAGTATACCGTATACTCGGACTATCCAGCCCTCCCGAGTTATAGTGTATTAATATGAAACCATAAATTTAGCTTATATAACAATTAATAAAAGAAACTGTTAGCAAGCGTTATTCAATCGAAGATGCCGCTGCAACCTGGGATGAAGCCAAGGGTAATTCTTGCACCAGAAGAATGCGTTCTGTCCAATTGAGAATAGTTTCAACGTATCATACAGTATCGGAAAATGCTTCTCTGTTGTCGCTGGAATACCACCCTTTCGACCTTTTAATCAAGGATAGAAATGAGACGTACCACGAGCTCAAACAAGTTAAGGGCACAAGAAAAGGACAACCGGGTAAAAGTCAGAGCTCGAGCGAGGCTCATACAGAAATTAATAGATTGTCCTACGGAATGATACGGTAACTGGAAGATGAACGCACAGATTAATTAAACATTTAGAAAAGTGGTTCTGTAGAAAAATGGAGTTCTATTTAACAAAAGCTTTCGCTGGTCACGTTTGTTTCAAACGGTACTTACAGGGATTCAAGAAGGTCAAAAATGTCTACTGCAACAGTTGTGATCAGAAAAAAGATGACATTTTACATACTCTTGTCTGTAGGACATCTAGTAGGGGAGAAGTAACGCCAAACAAAATGGACCTTGAAAAACGAAGATAAATGGAGGTTCATTGAAGCAGTCATTTATGGATAAGAAGGACCAACTGAGAATTTATAAGACCAAGCTAAAATCACTTAAATAATAGTACGAAACCCGCCATTAAAGGAAGTACAAATTAAAAATAACCCTGGTTAACCAAGGTGATTACCATAGAGCCTTTGATATCATCGTAAAGGCTTCAAGAAAGAAGAAGCATTTTTTTAATGGTTCGTCACAGAATAGGTAAAGCACGTTTTCCACAACTTTCGTAAATTTTTTTTTTTAAAAGATAATTTAAAATAATACATTTCGAACGTAAACACTTTATCAAATACACCCCTATATCTATGGTATACATTTTCTGCGTAACTTTTAAACTGCAAGTAATGACATGTGTTTTGATTTAGAAATTTCTTTATTGACATGCGCAATTTTTTTCGTGACTATAAATGAAATTTACGGCTTATTTAACAACACTAAATTAGCAAAACCGATCGGTTTTGTATGCGCAGTTAAGTTTTTATTTATGATCAGATGTGTAATTTTATAGCTGGCCGTTAAAATTGATTTACAGATGCGAGAAATATGTTACCCGACTGTAACAAAACACTGTACCTCACTATTCAATTTTAGATTCTACACACAAAACTGAACTAAAAACAATTTTAGCAATTTAAAAATAGCAATTTCCCTGAGTTTTCTTTTTATTCGCCATTTTGTAATTTTTAAAGAAAAACTTATATCTCACAATTGGAATAAGATATCACAATAATAACCAGTAAACATGTATATAAGTACATCCACTAAGAAATACAAGCGTTAAAAAAAATTTCAAAATGGCGGAAGTTTTGAATGTTGAATATCTCAAACACTAGCAACAATAGAGAAAAATTTCAAGAGACAAAAAAGTTTTCTTTTTTAACAGCAAACAAAATGATTTTTTAATTTTGTCTGTAGGTCTAGCAATAACCGAGATAACGACAAACATAATTTCTTGGTTATATTTTACTACACCAGATTGGCCTAAACCAAAATATTATGGAATTATGATTATTTAATAATACAAATTACCAATAAAAGTACCAAATATTACCACCTAACTAATTATAAAAATGATTTATTTTGTGTTGGACATTGTAATTCTATGAATGGTAACTACTTTCGAACGTTTGTGTTAAGTGTGTTTATGTATATTATTCATTAATTTATTATTCAAATTAAAATACATTTAGGCCTACTATTTATTGTAACTGCATAGAATTTATAAAATTACATTTTTTCCTACTATACTTAGTAGTTTTTAAAAACGAGTCATTTCAAATAGCGGAGACGTTTAAAAAAAATTGTATATTTTGTTGTGACACAATCCGATACCGGTACACAATAAATCATTTTTAGTTACATTCTGTATGTTAACATTTTTTTTATAAATTTTACGATTTTATAAATATTTTCGTCAGTTTATTTAATTGTTTGGTTAGTTTAAGTCTATAAACACTAAGTTTAAATATTCTATGAAACGCTACTGGTATTTAGTTATCACAAATTTGAATGATTATTTGCACAGAAAGTCATTAACCCTCAACATACGGTCTATCCGGATTTTCTCTTATCCGGCCCGGCCGACATCCACATTAGCCGGGATAGTCGCGAGCCTACTGGACTCCAATCCCAACCTACCCCGGACAATGTGACAACAGAGTATCCTTTACTGCAATGCAAAAAGAAAAACTTCGACCGACGACGGGGTGGTCTGTCTTGTAAAGCTGAACTAGGGGTTGTTATCAGTGTTGTTTCCTGCACACACAGCTAAAACGATCGTATTGTAATTCTTGAATTACATCTGTTGTTTTTTGTTGAATGTAAATGTAATTTCTTTTAACAACTGTTTAGTGAAAAGATATACACAGATTGGTGAAAGTCTTATGAGATGTTCAACTAAAAGCTTTTTAAGTGTAAGGAAATGGGGGACATTTCTATGTTGGTTTTTCCAAAGACATAAAGTATAATACAACATGAATAAATAGTGAGCAAATATTCAACTAAATTGCTCACGCATTCCAAAATACAGGGTCTTTCTAAAGTAAATTAAAACTTTAATTGTTTATAGGTGGTAAGAACAAAATAAAGCTCATACAATCATTTGGAATTAAAAGAGATTTAAATTTAAAAAACTTAAAATTGACCAAATTCATACTTGTTAAGATTATTAAGACATGTATTCGAAGTGGCCACCATTCTCTTCTGGAGAGGCAGTAGTCTTTCCTCTATGCTCTGAGCGTCATTTCTAACCGTGAGGACATTTATTTCAGCTACGTTTTCAATAATTGCTTCTTCAGTTCTTCAACAGACCTTTAACGATTGAAGTTTTTCCTGGCCTCTTGATGTCTCCAACGGACCCGGTGGTTTCAAACTTACTAACAATCTTGGTATGCGACTACACTGCACTGTCCGTCCATCAAATTGTTGCGAGTACGAAACTTTCTTAACCCGGCTGCTAAACTGCGTTCACATTCATAATAACACTGAATCAATGTCATGGGTGTTTGTAAAGGTAAAGTTATGACGGAATAAACAAAAAATCAATTATTTATAAACTACTACAAGTTTACCAGCTATTAGATTCCTGTGTTTTAAATTAGTCAACTATGAGAAAACTCATTGCCATGGCAACAAATAACAGCTGATGTTTTAATAAATCCCAATTATATCTGCTTACAATATAGTATAATATTTCATCACTAGAACCAAAAATGAAGCTTTTCGATATAAGCTCAAGTTCGGCCGAGGCTGAGCCGAGGCCGGAAAATGAGCAAGGATCGAAAATCTTCTTTTGGTCGAAGTGATATATATTTTATTTCGTTATACTGCAAACAATACAAAAAACAAATTCAAAAAACTAAAATCTTATAACCTATTTACCTTCAAATCGATGGTAACAGCTGTTGTAACGGTTATTTACAATCAAGTGTATCAATTAATTGTTTTTATAGATGCTTTACAATTGTTAATTAATTCGTATAAACGAAGTAACAGCTGATGACTTCAACCTCAGCTGATGTTTTTAGGTCCTAGGATGTGTATTTCAACACATTTCAATGCATGAGTTTAAAACAGCTGTTTTTGAAGCCTATAACGAAAAAGAGTTTTTCTCGAGGATTTGACAACAAATAAAAAACCACAAACATTTATAATTTTATTTTAACTTACTTTAAGTCGGAGCTAAAAAAATGTGTTTATATCTTCCCGAAAATATCATGTCATTAAAAATCGGTTAGAAAGTAAACGGTCCAAAAAATATTGCACAAACTTTCTCACGCCAATTAATTAACAGATTTTAATATAATTTAATACATTTCCGGAAGTTGTTTTCATTTGTTTTATAATTCAAAATTTGTTGGTAGCTGAAGTGTAGCATTAAGGATCTCCAAAAATTATTGAACGCCATCTTTATAAAATAAAACTAAATAGTAACAAAACAGTAATAGTTCCAATCTACACAAAATTGCATCTATACCCGAAAATTAAACAAAAATCATTTTTTTAATTACTGAAGTTTTCCTCGCATTTTTTTACGGTCCAAAAAATATGTTGGCATATCTAATTTTTTTTAAATTGGTTTGTAGGCCTACATTGTGACAGAAGCCAACGGATAGCATTCCAAAAAACTTTTTTAAAGTCAGAAGATCTCAAAATGGATGTATCCGTAAAAACATAAAATCTGTATTTTTGACCCAGCACATAGCTTTCTCTATAATGTGGGAAAGGAATAAATTATTATTATCAATGCACAATGTCCTAATAGAGATGAAATGCTATCATTTCAGATAAGAAATTCAATTTAAGCATTGTTTTCTCGAACCAGTCAGTAACTAGCTAGTCAGAAATCTTTTATCTAACATAATCTAACCAATTTCAACAAACAAAGACTACCTTTACATCAATCTTTTCCAAGAATTTGATAATAGTGTTTTTCGGCTTATTTTGTCTCCCCCCCCCCCTATCGTGATTGCAACGTGCAATTACGGAGCAGATAAAGATCCCTATTTGGGAAACAAATTTTCATTCTCATGCTATGGCACTGGTAGGGAGATAATGTAGAATAGTTGGCACAGTAGCGTGCGGGATTGGGTGGGCTGGTTCGACCAATCATAAACCTGCTCTTAACCCAACTACATTATACAAATTACATAATACAAAGCCGCCATCTTGGAGATAATTGTATAATTTGATAGCCTGTGGGATGTCACGCAACACTGAACTCACAGCTTCCGATGGTTACGTTTGTCTGCCTACAGCTAGACCGTAAAATTTTTTTTTTTTTTTTTTTTTTTTTTAATAAATAATTTAGGCGGGGGGATGTTGCAGCTTCAGAAATGGAATATTTTATTACAGGGTTCGGTAATCATTAGGCAATTAAACAGTAAGGGCTAATAATTATTCAAGGAATCCAAGGTCCAAATTTATTGTTAGAATGGTTTTTAAATCATTCGTTTTGTAGTAGTCTTCCCAAGTACTGTTTTCCTTCCCCTGAAATAAAATTATTTTAATCTTCACGCGGATCAAACTAAAGTGTATGCAAACAAATGTATTCGTCACCAAAATTTAATCCTATGGGGGTCATTCTTGTCAGTATGCCTACGGAGGTTACAATCCCGAAAGAACTTTGCTATATCTACGTTTTTCCATGTTGTCTTGGGTTATACTCATCTTGTTTACAGATCTCTCTTAACCAATTCTTGTTCTTTTTCGAGTTTGACGCTAGGTACTCGTGGGCTAGAGGTCTTTATTTTACGTTCAATTCTTCTTTTTATAAGACATATATATATATATATATATATATATATGTCTTATAAAAAGAAGAATATATATATATATATTTCTTCGTTGTTTAAAGGCGAAACACCTTTCGGTCATCATCGTCTTCTAAAAAAATAAAGAAAATACCATAAAATAAAAAACCTCTTGACCTTGAATATTCTAATAGCGTAAGAACGAGAGTTGTTCAAGAGAGACCTGATAGGAAAGATAAAGGAGGGATTTAACTGAAGACTATATGAAAAAATAGTGTAGATCCAGTTAGGTACCTCATGATTGCAAAACTAAAGTGAGGCCCTGATTGTGAAAATGAAACATGGAATACATCTTAGGAAATTCAATATAGGCTAATAAAAATACGCCATAGATGTCAAGAGCTGTGAGTGCCATGATTTTCACATGAATTTCATACGTTAAATGATACGAATTAATTAATGAAACACATCACAACTACAAAACGTATTAAACTAGAAATATTATTGAAACTTCAATATTTGTGTAAAAAACTTTTAACTTTATAGTGTCCAGAATTTATAATAAATTACCTAAACCTATTAAATGTTTGACAATAAAAACATATTTTTTAAAAGTATGAAACGATGGTTCCTTGAGAATGGTGACAATGAGAAATCACTAAATATTCAGGAATCAATTGTAATTGTTACACTTCCTCACCCCCCCCCCCCCCACTTTTTTTCTTCGACCGTGCTTTTTTTAAGTCTTCATACGTTGTGGGGTACTGCGTTGCCAGAATTAAGTAGTTTATAATTAGCTTATGTTTGCAATTATTTGACTGAGAAATATATGTGTCGTTTATTTTTGTTTTGCATTGTTTGTCTGTATTATATCGCAGTTTTAGTGTCAGGAAGCTTTGTGTTTAAAATTTAGTTTTGATTGGTGTAATGAGTATAAATAGTAATTTGTTTTGCTCCAGAATTTTTCGAATTCTGTTTTTCTTCCTAATTGTAAATATTTTTAATCGAACCCCTAAACATGCATAAGCCTGTTTAGAATTTTAGAATTTTATGTTTAGAATTTTTCTCCTAGAATTATTTATTGTGTGTAAATAGTGAAATAAATATTTTTTTTTTTTAATTGAGAAAATAAAAATAATAACTTTTTTTTTTGGATTAGAGAACAAAAAATAATATTCACTCACTAAAAATGTACTAATTCTTCATTTTCAAGAAATGGCAAAGGAAACAAAACCATCTTCCAGTGATTTTCTATTCTATGGTAAAATTAACTTTTAATGTGAAAGAAACAAATTGATATTTTAAATATTATATGCTTATCTCATTTTTAAATCGAAAATTTGAAGGACAGTCAGAAAAGACAAAATATTTTTGTCAGACCAAATCACCAAATTTGTGAATAAATAATTCATCAAAATAATTATTGTACTTTTTGAGTACCTACTGAAATATATATTCCACAAAGGGGGTTTCAATTCTCTCACCTTAGTAAAAGAATCCCAATTTTCGGAACACTCTGTATAGTCTATTATTAAGTCGTAGATAAAGTAGAAACAATTGTATTCAGCCTTTAAGGCACTCGTGAGAAGTTTGTCTTTAAACGTTACCATAATACAATCGTTGGATAAACTACTACTATTAAGAGAAATAAAAAGTTAAATCTAAATATTCACCAACCACTCTTAGGAAATATAAGTGTTAGTTCAATTACATTTCATTCCATTTACAAGTTAGATGATAATCTTAAACTATTTTATAAACATTATTTTTAATACTTACAACATTGGGAAAAATAAGAGTATAATTCAACGTACGATTTGAGTTCAAATAACCATCGTAGGGCAGGAGCTCTATAGTCTGTAACAAGAACATAAAGTAGTAGAATTGTCAACAAAATATCCACACATCTATGAAGTGGACATATCCTAACCTAACCTAACTTAACCTATCCATCCTAGGGAAGGAGCTCTATAGCCTGTAACAAGAAACATAAATACTAGAATTGTCGAAACAATATCTACACATGAAATTTAATAAAGGTGATTGATGAGATGGATTTTTTTAGGCATTTTTGAGAAATAAATAAAAAGCTTGACTTGTGAGAAAATATTAGATGAAAAAAAATCGAACACAAGATCTCACGAAAATTACTTTTATTTAATCAAACGCGGTTCATTATATAAACGTAATTTTTGTGAGATCTTGTGTTCGAGTTTTTTTTTTAAATCTATTTTTGAGAAAGTTATTGCAATCGATTTGATCTAATTCACCTGCATGCGGGTCATGACAGGACATCTTGCTTTCAATTTTGTACATGATATACATCTGCAGTGTAAATTGTTACTCTCAAACTGTTTAGTGGTTCTATAAGGGTACATTTAGCTCTCCCCCTTTGTATTAGTATAAATTAAAATGTCCACCCAGTGAAGAGTGCCTATCCCTCCTAATCTTAAGACACAAATAATAGTCTCGTGGATATCTTATACCCCTCCCCCACCCCGTCAAATAACAAATTGAAATTTACATTTTCTTTCATCATTCCTATCAGGTGTCTCTTGATCAACTCTTGTTCTCTTTGAGCCTGATGCTATTAGAGTATTCAAGGGCTAGTGGTTAAGGTGAAGATAACTGCAAGGTTTTTCGCTCTTAAACCAAAATTATACCACAATTTTGAAACCAAACCAATACAAGCGCCTTTAAATGATCGACAAGTAATTTGAGTTATTTGTATTTAAAACTATGTCAGTTCTCATCATTTGAAAATAGCAACATTTTTACCCGATATTGTATATATTTTTGGGTTTATGTCTGATGTAAATTGTAAGTTTTTAATTTTTCAGGAACGATTTCGATCGGAAACGTTTTAAAAAATCAAAAACTTGTTTTATAAGAAAAATATATAAATGTGCAGTGTAAGTTGTTACTAACTATTATAGTGGTACAATTAGTACACATTTATCTCCCCTTCATTTCTCTACCAATTGAAACTAAAAGGTCCCCTCCCGATTTCAAACATTTATTTAGACATAAATCAATCCATCTTTCTGGAAATGAAGACAAATTTCATTACCTAATTTTAATTATTACAGTACCGGTAATATTATATGGGTGTCCCACGAAGAGGTCGCTAATTTTAAATTAAATTGCCGGAGATATGTAACACTCTACAAATTTGACACTTTACAGTTGTGTTACATACAAATGTAACGTTTCATTTTTGATGGTCAATCAAAACAATATGGCGGAACAACAAAATAATAATGATTCGAATTTGCCCCTAACCACAATCACTAGAAACTTTAAAATAAATTACAATTATCTGATTAATTGTTCTTTATTAATTATTTCCACTAAATGCCCTTAGGGAAATAATTAATAAATAACAATTAATCAGATAATTGTGTTTTATTTTAAAGTTTCTAGTGATTGTGGTTAGGGGCAAATTCTAATAATTATTTCACCACAGTGCTCAACAAGATTGTAACAAAATAATGGTACATTTTCACCAAAATGATTTTATTTGCTTAATCATTACAAATTTCCAGATATCATAAAAAATATGTAAAAGTTAATACAGAAAATAAGAGTAATAAATTATTAATGATCCAAATTTGACCTTTATTCTAATTGATATCCACCAATATTTATGCACTGATAAAACAAAATAGAGTTATAAGCGCTTTTGTAAACTTGCCGAGGTATCAACAGTAATTCCTCTTCAATCTGCCTTATTAATTCATCATCTGTTGCTATAGAGTGAGTAGAAACTTTTTCATTTAAAAACCCCCATAGGAAAAAATTGCAAACCGTTAAGTCTGGGGATCTTGGAGGCCAGTCACGACCTATCCTACGGTTGGGAAGATCTCGATCTAAAACTGCTTTGGCGTAGTGAGGAGGACTCCATCCTGTTAGTAAAAAGTCCCTCATCTACGGCTGTAGAAGATGAGGAACTACAGTATGTGATGAGTTAATAACAATTTATGCGAATCTGTGTCCAGTAATTGTCTAATACGATAAAACCCTTAGTGACGGCTGCCTAAACAGTTATAACCTTTCATTCAACTCTCTTTAATATGTAGATAGTTTTTTCCATTTATACATTGATTTTCTTAATGGAGGAACTACATTTGGGTAGGTTCTTTGAAATATTCATTTTCAAAAGCAATTACCCAAGAACAACATTTCACTTTTTGTTTTAATTGAAAAATTCATTGTTTCGAGGTTAGATATCACACATAAACTGATTGAACACAACTACCAAATTTTTTCATTGTTGAATGTGTTAAAACAACAGCTCATCGAGATTCAACAGATGGTAATACACATTTTAATTGTTCATAATGTTATTCCGCCATTCTGTTTTAACCGTTAAAAATTGAAAATCGAAAATATAACATAACTGTAAAGTGTCAAGTTTGTAGAGTGTACCGGCATATTAATTCAAAAATAGTGACCTCTTCTTGAGACACTCCTTATATCAATGAAGAGGACCAACTTTCCTTCATTGGATGATCAGAGATTAATCTGTAAGTAGTTAAGCAGATTGATCATAGAGAATAATTCTATTAAACAGGAACAATAATTAAATTCAGAAACAATTTTTCGAAATATTGTTTTGTAGTATATTAAAATATTAAAAGTTTCTAACTAAATAGGACGTCATTAAAATATAACTATTCACCGATTAGTATATAACCATTTAGCAAAAAATTCAACTATGTGAATAAATTTAGCCTATACTGGTTTTCGTAAAAAATGGGTTTATTGACATTGTAAACGTTAAAATATAATACATTTATGTAAAAAAGTGTAATTCCACGATAGAAAAAATAATTGATAAAGTTTTATTATAGTTACATTTATTTCATTTTTTTTAAACATGGTGATTTCAAGGAATTACAAACTGTTTTAATCGTTCAGTGACAGTTTTTGTCTTTGAAAAAGTAAAGTGTCAATTTAAAATGATTATAACTTTTGTGGTTAAATTACAAAACAAACCGCGTACATCTATGCAGAGACATTCGGGATTTTATAATCAGCTGTTTAAAAATATATATGTATTACCTTTATTGCCTTTGTTGAAAGTTTGTTTGAAGTTATGTTTTACTCTGTATAGGTTAAAAGTGTGACTTGTGATTAACCTAGTTTTGTTTTGTTGTTCGTTTATTTTATTATGTTGTTACCAACACAAACACGTAATTCAGAGCTATTATGAATGTGGTAGAAACTTTACATCAGCATTTGGATATTTCCGTACCTGCTATGACTTGAGGATCAACTAATTATACATAACTTGTGCAAAACCTTGAAAACACTGGTTCCGTTGTTTCTTTACATCAGGAATTAAAGACGATAGTACTATTGCCAAAGTCTTCCATGCAAAACATAAAATTGTTAATAACACTCAACATGGTGAAAGCAGTGTTTAGGAAATTGCCTATCATCTTGATGTGAGTAACACGGTGTATTCTTAAAAGGCAATTAAAAATGTAACTTTATGAAATCCAAATGAAGTTCAATCTGAAATATATTGATCGATAAGTCTAAGACACTTAATTTTCTTTGTTTCATTTTTACCAAATTTTGTTAAACGAATGATGACTCGGATCTTTAGAACGATGAAGCATACTTTCATCTGAATGGTTGTGTTATCAATCCTCTAAGAATAGTTCAGTTGAAGGTTGCAGTTTGATTAGGTTTCTCCTCCAATTTTATCATGGGTCTGTTGATTTTTAAGAAATTCAAATTTTAGTAACAAAAACTATTGAAAACGCTACTTAGATAGCCTATGATACCAGAACTCCAAGCCCATGATCTTGAGAAGACGACGTTCAAGTATGACCTCTACAAACTTATAATCAGGCCGAAACATTTTTGAAACCGTGTAATTGGAAGACAGTTTACAGTGACTTCCTGACATGAATCCTATGGACTTCTGGCTCTGGGTATATCTGAAGGACATAGTTTATCGCTTAAAACCATTCAAGAACTGAAGACATCAATTGTTCAAGAAGTAGCATCAATCAGTCTCGATAACTTGGTTGCTGTGCAGGAAAGGTTGATGTTTGTCCAGGAGAGAATGGCGGCCATATTGAACACTTAAGTTACACTTCGAATAGGGCATGATTTTGTTACAATTTGACTTTGGGAATTCCACTTATTCTAAACAGTATTATATTTAGTGTCAAACTTACTAACAAGCTTTTTATACGCGACTACATCCCACCGATGAAAGTACGAAACTATCTTAACCCGGCTGATAAACTCCGTTCGCATTCATAATAACACTGAATAAATCCGATGAATCTTTGTAAAGGTAAAGTCATGATGGAATACTATTAGATTCCTGTGTTTTAAATTAATCAACAATGAGAAAACTTCTTGCCATGGCAACAAATAAATGGCAATGAAATAAAAGCTAATGTGTTAATAAATTCCAATTACATCAGAAATCTGCACACAATGTTTTCTCGGGAATTTGATACAAATTATCTAAACAACAACCATTTTATTATTTTAACTTATTTTTGAAAAACGAAGTTATTTTAACTTCTACAGAAAATAACATTTTTCATGCAAAATAAACTATGTTAATGTTTACCACAATATATACACACTTTCGTGGTTTAATTTATCTTAATTTAAAACATTTTTACTAATTAAAGTGAAATGTTAATGTTGTTTACTGAGTGAGTTTAATGTTAAAGTGTACTAATTAATGTTGTTATTAAAGTGAGTTAACTTCAATAACAACAACTATAGAATAGACTACTAGTTTCCGATTCAGGCCTAGTCCAACTTTGTTATCTTCGAAAAAAATGTGGAATTGAAATCCAGATTATAAATGTTAAATTTTTGTCGTTAAAAAATGGAGAATAATAAAAGCATTCTACGTACTTGTGATATATTTTTTAAAGTTTTAAAGTCATATCTAGAAAAACGTATTTTTGTTTTTGTATGTTTTCATTGGAAGCCATTTCTGTTAAATTAAATAATATTTATGTTAAAATACACCAAAATGCAATAAAATAGCTGGTAAAAATTTTTAGATCTTTTTTCCACCCTTTATATCTGGTTTATAGTGTGAATATTGTAAACAAGAATTAAATATCAAAGAGAAGACAATAATTTTCTTATAAAATGAAGAAGCAAAATTTGTCACTCGTTATTAGATTTGGGAGTTTCAATACATAGCCAGAATAATATTAGATTTATTGAAATGAACCAATAGACAAGTATAAAATAAACTGTACTAACTTTATCACACACTCATCTACAGAACTAAAAACAACTACTTGTCGAAAATTAGGCTTTTTTTTTTTATTACTTATGATTTCTTATAACTTCTTCTTTAAAAATCGTAACACGACAAATAATCGATTGTTTGAATTGACAGCTCTAAAACTATCACGAAATGAAAATCAATTCCTCTCTAGTAACTCCTAGATAACTTTCTTCGCCCTCCAATAATATCTTTTCCTCTGCATAAATTTCAAATGTCAAAAAGCAACCAAACAACACTTTCTTCTTAGTATCTAAATTAATATTTTAGAAATCTGTACTGTGAAAGCAATCTACTTTAATTGCGTCCTGTTTTACCAAAACATAGGATGAAATGTTCACTTACCTCACAATCATGCCCATGATTCGGCATAACTTCACAACATTTGATCATTTCTAATTTCATTTTAGCAGGAACAGTCGATGGATCGTCTGTCTCTACGGTTACATCTGAAACCACAGTAGAGTTATGTTTGGTAACATTTAGGGTGTGAAATTGTGAAAATATTTCCTATCTTATTACTTTCTCCTAGAAAGGTAACTGATGTTATTAGGTGGAAATTTGTCCATAAGATAACAACTAATTTTTAGAAAACAAATTTTAAAATGTAAATAAAATGAACAGGAATTAAAACACTATTTTTATTTATGAGGCCTGGTTTTATTTAAATGGGCCAGAAGACTTGCATTATGGGGCTGCCATTAATCTTTATGCGTTGCGACGCAGTTTCATTCTTCTTGTTGTTTAAAGTGAAAACCTTTCGGTCATCATCGCTTTATACAAAAAAGAAAAGCATAAAATAAAGACTTCTAATATCGTCAGGATCGGAAATAAACAAGCAAGCATGTCTGTTATAAAATGGAGGACAACTTCGGCATCTTTTGTAGAGACATCTTATAAAAATCAATTTTCTAATGTACTAAATATACAAATATTGTGACGAATAAACAAAATTTTACAGTTTTTATCTCGAGGTTCATTTTGCGTTTGTACCTCAAGATGTTCATTTACTCTATGTTAAAGTAATGTCCAAGTGGAAGGTTCTATCCTAAAATCGTATAAATCTATTAGTTTTCTAGGAAGACGCGATTAAAAAATGTAAGCTCACACGGTCTTAACCACAGCAATCGTCAGTTAACATTAAGTGTACCAAAATAGAGATAACTCGGTTAAAAATATTTAAATGATTTAAATATTTATAATCCTCAAAAAAGGTTTTTTATTTTACTTTAGTATTGTTTTGTTTTGTTTCTAACACTTCTCTCTTAACGAGAGACAAGTATTTTTAAGTTGTGATTATAAAAAATATAATAATATTAATAAAACCATTTAAGCCTTGAAACTTTACATTTATTTTTTTTAAAAACCTTTCACAAACATTTAAAAATCCCAGTTTTAATATGAGATTTGTAATTGTTAGAATAAATGATTTACCAATCCTGTAAAGAGACATTAAACGACACATTGAAAAATCCCAATTGGAATAACAGATTAAGATTGTTTGAAAAAATTATTTTACAACTTTAAAAACATTTAACACAACGTTGTCAATAAGAGATTTATCATTGTTTGAAAAAAATCATTTACCAATCCTTTAAAAACTTTTAACAACACGTTAAAATATCGTAATTTCAATAACAGATTGATAAATTCACATTTCAATATATTTATACAACATTTCACAACAGATATTTATAATTGTTTGAAAACAATTATTTGACAAATTGAAAAACAAACTTTTAATAACGGATTTAAAATCCCAGTTTCAATAAGAGATTAATAATTGTTTAAGAAAATGATTTTACAATCTTAAAATAACATTTAACAACACGTTAAAATATCGCAATTTCAATAAGAGATTTACAATTGTTTGAAAAAAATGATTTTAGAATTTGAAAAAAAAAAACATTTAACGACATATAGAAAAATCCGAGATTCAACAAGAGATTTATGATTATTTAAAAAAAAAAGATTTTATTAATCTTGATATGACATTTAATAACACGTTAAAAAAATCCCAATTCCAATGAGATTTACAATTTTGAACAAATGGTTTTACAATTAAAAAAAATATTTTACAACACATTAAAAAAATCTTAAGTTTAATAAGATATTTACAATTGTTTGACAAATGTATTTTACATTTTGAAAAAAAAAAAAAAAAATTACCAACACATTATCAATTTTTTTAAATAAATGCCTGCTGTTTTAAATTTTATATTTTAAAACGAAATACAATTAACTTTTGTATTATTAGAAATCAAATTGTATGTTGGGAAATTAGCTTACAGTATTGTAAGCTGTATTTAAAATTAGCTACCTAATTTTAAAAGTTCTACAAACAATATCCCACTAACTAAAGTGTAAATTTAACAAACAAATAACTAATTTAAAACACTTCACTCTCTTCTCTTAATTTTTACAATAATGGATTGCATAAACTTTCTCACCCGGCGTTTATGGAAAGACAATAACTTTTATTTGTATCGTTAGAGGCTACAGTTAAGCCAAATTTCATAAAAATCGTAAAACCGGTTTTAAGAAAATCGTCGTATTGGGTTTTTTTATGCTAGTTAACTCCAAATTTTAAGTTAGTCTATAAAATAAAATTAAAACAAAGCCTTGAGATAACTCCAAAATACCACATACCATATACCAAATTTGATTACGTATGGGCTGTATGACTCTGCACTTAAAACGGACGTCATTAAAAAAAACTTATAGGCCTACTCAAGAGACTTCAATACTGATATAACTAGACATCGGTTTTATTCTACCATCACATTGGTTTCTCTATTATACTACGGATATATGGGAGTATAAAATGATAAAAGTTCAATCTTTTCTTAAGGTTTCCTACTGCAAGTAAATATAAAACTGGCACGCTTCTATGATGTTAGGTTATTGTCAGTACGATCGTAATTATTTAGCCCATTTTTCCTCTTAATATCAGACTTCATAGCCCATCAGGCGTCAAAAGAGTCCTGGAACGGTGAAGAACTTTTAAAATTCAAAAGTTAGAACGCTCAAATTTTATAAATGTTTTTGGTATAGAAACTATATATTAGTATTATAAGATAAATTCCCAAATGGGGTTTTTGGGAGGAAACTCAAAATTTACAAATATTTTACCCCATCTCGTAAATACCAAATCTTAGTTAACGGAAAATAACTGCGCAATCTAAAGGTCGCCATTTCACTTCAATTCTAATCGCGTTTTGATTCCGAGATATACATTTCTTCCCATTTTTTAAAACAACATAATTGTACATTAATTTTCCCATATTATTTTTCAGTTAGCAAGTAAAGTGACCCCATTTCCAAAACATTTCCTATAAGGCAAAACCCACATCAAACTTACGTTTGAGGTAAATGAGCATATGCATTATTTACGTGGCTTCAAATGTAAAAAAAGCGAATGTTTTGAAATATTTCTTAAAATTGTAATTTGTTTTATAAACAAACGACCACACCTATAGGTGTTGAAATTTCACAAAAACTATAGCTTTTCATAAGCTTTACAACTGAACAGTCTAAAGTGAATTTCTAATATACTTTTTCTTTCATAGAATTATTGCGTCCAGAAAGTCAAAAGTCGTGATTAAATATGAAGTTATTTTATATTTTGGTTCTCTAATTGACACTCAACAGTGGTCAATTATAATATTTGTTTATAAAGTGATACTCAGCAATGCAAATAAATCCCTACATTGTCGGAATTAACAAAGTTAGTGATCAGGTCAAGTAAGCAACATCGATGTATCCTTGCCTACACACTGCGTCTCAGCTCTAAGTGAGTTTCCATTACACAAATCATAAATAAAACGCAAGTTTAGTCTCAATTTATAAAACCCCTCGAAACTAATCTAAAAAATCAAAACAATGATGAGTAACACTGCACAAATAATCGAGCCCTTTGACTGGGGTAATTAATGTAACAAAACTAAATGCATTTACATATTAAGACAAGAAACATGTTTATCAGGGGATTGGCACAATAAACATGAAACCGCAATACTAAATTTACATTTCCGTCATATACCTTCTCGCTTGTCATATCATTATTTGTAAAACGAATTTTGGCAAAGATATCAAAACATTCACTTTTTCATGTTTGTCTGTGGAAATGGTGGTAAATTAATTTGCTAGGTGAAAATAAAGAGAGAAAATAGAATTTTTAACTGAAAAGTCATGTGTCTTAAATAACGGTAAGGAAATGTATATCACTGAAATAAGCGGATTTTGTTGAAAATGAAGTGTACCATCACCCTGATTTGTCACCATTCGTACTCCAAACTTCAATGCCCACGAGTTAAATATAAAAAGATAAAAGGTAGATACTTTAAACACTTTTTTTCTCTTTTCTCGAGGTGTACTTTTCACTTACACAAGTTCCATTGTTTCTTCCGTTCTATGACCAGCATTTCTCTTCTTTGAACACACTTATATTCAACTTCCCATCCTGACAATTCCCCGCACTAGTTCACAACGCACACAATGAACTACCGACGCACATTCGATTCTCTTCACGAATGAGACGATTCCAATACTCATCCTTTAATTATCAGCTCGTATTGTACCGCCCATCTTTCATGTAACATGCACAAATTTTCCAAAGTTCCGATGACATGTCACGCGTGTATATTTTACGCAACAAATCTTCGGTTCGTGTCCGACTGGACGGACACAAAGCTTGTGGTTTCCGGTCCGCATGCGAGGTTTCAAACACATGCGATCTATTTCTTGTCATCAATAGAAATTAGCGAAACTGTTTATGGCAGGAAAATCATAGTTATCCTGAATTAAGAAATCTTTGCGTGTGTCGCGTTTTTAGAACGAATTTATGTTAGGCGGCGAGAGGTTTCTGTTTTACATTCATACCAATGATACCATAGCTCAGTGATACATGAGCTCAGGAACTAAACTATAACTAAACTTTTTTATAATTTAGTTATTGTAGCTCATGTATCACTGAGGATGGCGATTATTGAAACGCGTTCGATTAAGTAAACTTAATTTTTGTGAAATCTTGTGTTCGAGTTTTATTCTATCTAATATCTCACAAATCAAGCTCAATATTTATTTATATATATATAGTTAAAAAGTTAGCTATAACTTTAAATGAGACACTGAATACAGAGTGTTTCTGTAATGCGCGGAGAGAATACAGTGAATGGATATTAGGGTTATAAATAATTTATATCTCTAGAACTACTTTACCGATTGATTTGAAATTATGTACGGTACGCATCAATATAAAGACCGAGTTTGAAAACAATATGATACACTTGTTGCAATAAACTGTTTCAAAATAACCACAATTATTATTATTTTTTAAATTAACTCATTAAAGTTTTTTTTTGTTTAACATATTTAAATGACTGCCATTTAGAAACAGTATATTGTAACAAGTTGATTATTTTGTTTGTACTAGGTCTTTACATTTTTAAGTACCTTACAAAATTTCAACTAAATCGGTTAATCCATTCTAAAGATTTAAATTATTTAGTACAAAAACAAAACTGGTAAAAGAAGCGTTTCTTGATATATGTTTATAGGAACTTTTTTCTTTTTTTGACCCGTATAACCACTCCTGAATTATCTACGAGCATTACTGAAACACCCTGTATAGATTGCATTAAACATTTTAATTAATTGATCTTAAGCAAAAAAATTTTTTTTTTTCAAACACTTAGGATTTCCTGGTTGTCAATTTATTAGATAATGATTATTGTTGTTATAGTTTATTCGGACATTTGTATATTTGAAAATTATTGGAGACGTTTCGAAAATATGAATCAACTGCCGTTATCAAGTGATAAACCAAAGTTCTCTTATAATAGGCCAATCACTTGACAACGGAAGTTGTTTCATACTATCGAAACGTCTGTAGGTATTAATTTTCATATACACAAATGATAGGAAACGTCCAAATAAAATATATAAATAAGATATTATAGTATATGGGTGACACTTGATATAGAGGTTGATTGATTGAAGTGAAGTGTAACCACATACCTAAGTAAACAGTATGCAGTAAGCTACTTACAAAAAACAATCGCCATGTCGTCTCTTTTTAAAGGTAATATTCCACCATACTGTTAACAAAAAAATAAAACAATAAATTTAAGATTTTTTAAATAAATAAAAAAATGATTGCTTTTTGTTTTATCAAGATAAAAAATAAATCATTATATCTATATCTAAACTAATATAATAGTGGGAGTACAGTCCCCTCCCCTTAAATCAGAAAGACTTTAAATGCACTTCTCGACTGCGACCCAAAAACTATTGTGAATTATATTTTCACCAAAATCGTTAACTAAAACTCCGCCAATTTGGCTAATAATTACATTTACAAAATCCAAACTAAAGAAATCTTACTATATATTACTTTTTTTTTATTTACGTCCCTCCTACAGGGAGTAATAAGGGCAAATCAAATATTGTAAATAGAGGGACTAGTGTGATACATTATTTTATAGCTCCTTTTAAGCAGATATAAATTGTGAAAAGAAAACATAATTTCGTTTAACCAGTTCCAAATGGCGGCTATTTTTCATAAGACGCAGATCAGTTGTTAATGAACAAACTATAGCGTTCTTCTGGCATTAAGATATTTACAAATAAGGTTGACTAAATTTGTATACAATTTTGTTTATAATAATCTTTTTCTTTTGTTTTTATACTTATGGAAAAAAGTTGAAATAAACTGAAGTACTGAATGTTTTTAGGGTCCGTAGATAAAACCAAGGGCCCTTACAATTTCACGCGCATGTCTGTCTATCTGTAAATCGCTACCAGTCTACACAGACAAAACGGTAAATCCTGTATATTTCAAACTTTGCGCTTATATTATAAACTACTACCTTGGCGACCTTGTAGATGTGTCTCCACTTGCTTCGCTCAAAGCTGTACATGTAGGCCTACTCGTGTTGGTGGCTCGCCCTTCCCGGGTGTCAATACTATACGAATATCACACTTTTTTAGAAAATCAAGGTTCAAATTTATATTTCTAACTACAACATCGCTATTTGGTACCATTACATGCGTTATTGAAATATGCAAATTTTCGTCTGATTATAATGTGTTATAAGTTTAATTAGTACAAACTTCAGGAACTGATTGGGTAGGACAAAATATACAATAAAAATAACATATAACATATAGTCCTATCTTGCTTAGTTTTCCGTCTATCCGAAATTTTGTTAGTTTACAATAAGACATTATAACTTAGGAAATAGATAGAATATTGAGTTCAGATTTGTTACACACATTTTGAATTTATTTCGTATCTTTTCAAAATGGCTGCCGTTTACAATTTTTAACGTCGAATATCTCAAAAAACTTTATAAAAAATTACAACATGTAAAAAGTTTCCATTTTAAATTACAAACAAAATTGTTTTTGTATTTTTACTGTAGCTTGAAGAATAATCAACAAAAACCAAAAATTAATTTCTTGGTAATTGTTTATAAGACACCCAACATTAATCTAAAACCAAAATATTTTTAAATTTGACAATTTTTAATAACAATAACAAAATGCACCCATCTAATTTCAATTGCATAAACTTAGTTTTAGTAAAGAAAGTAAATAAATATCCCACCAAACAGCTAGTCTTATCAACTACTTTTTATTTGTAGCCTATTACAGTAGTTCATTTAGGCCTACATTCAAAGAAAAACATATTAACAAAATTGAACAAAAAATATCTTATTAGGCCTACATAGAAGACTGAATCAAAATTGTTAAAATTAAAAAAATATTTTGGTTTTTAGCTTAATCTTGGGTGTTGTAAACAATTACCAAGAAATAATTTCTTAGGTTTTTTGTCGATAATTCTATTATCCTTCATCCTTTATTAAAAATGCACATTTATTTTGTTTCTGATTAAAGTTTTTTTATAAAGTTTTCGAGATATTCGACTTTAAAAATTTTAAACTTCAGCCATATTGAAAATAAAAAAATTAATTTATTGTTTTTGATACACATGAAAAAGGTTACGTAAAAAATGCCTACCAAATCTTAACTCAATATCCTACCTATTTCCAACGTTATAAAAACAAAATGGCGGGTTGACGGAAACTAAGCAAGATCTGGAATTTCTTGTATATAATTTCCTATCTAATCAGTTCCTGAAGTTTGATAGAGTTTCTGGACACTCTGTAGATTTCTTGATCCTTTTGTAGCCGTTCTTATTCTTTCGTAGGCCTACAGACGACAACCAATACGATAACGGCGAAAGATGTCCATGTCGAAAATCATTTTTTGGTTTCCTGAAGCCATCAAAGCGTGGAAATCAAACAAAAACACTGAGACCAAAATTTTTGCTATTACCAAACTTACCCACTATGGGGGGGGGGAATTCTTTCTCTTGTTCAGGAAGACAACCACGATTTAAAAAAAATCAATCCGGCTAGTCTCAATTCCTAGACAAAAGGCGCCAAAGCAAAAACAGCATTATTAGCTTATTGTAGAGAAGAAATTTTAAAATTATGGCATTATCTCAGTTCCGTGTGAGGCCTAGTTAAAATTACGGGTTGTCTTTGACATGTCCCTGACGTGAAAATTGGTCTAAGCGGTAAGCCCGCGGTTGGATGTAATGAGAAGGGGCGTGGCCTAACACACACGAACCTAACGTTTTCTATAACTTCTTTTGCATTAGATTAGATAAAATACAAGTCACGCTAGTGTTAACGTTCATTAAAGAAATTTACATTTTAAAACTGGTGCTTGTATAACAAGGGATCAGCCAAAATATTGAAAAGAATATCTGTCATCAAAACATGGCCCATTTTGCTTTATATAAAGTTATGTGTTGTGACAGAAAAACGAGTAGGCCCTATAGTTTTTACTCGATCCCTTGAGTTTAAAAACAGTGGTTTTCTACTTCCTTATTATATTTCGTATAGGTTAGGTTTGGAAAAAATGTTTAACTCCGTGTTTCAACTGATCTTCACATGTTAAGGATTCAGGGAATTTAAAAAGTGATTTTTGATATGCCGTCCGTCGTTGTCCTCTGTATAGCCTATAAGTATGGTAGCGTTTACAAAAATTTGGTATAGTGACCCTTATTGAAATTCAACAAAATCGAATTAAAAATGTCAAAATAACGGCCATTTTAACAAGTTTTTCAACTAAATCAGATACAAATTTGAAGATTTCAATTCTGCATCTAATGGTATCCATCGCTCTACGATGACAAATGGCGAAGTTATTGTCAAAATTGTATAATTACGAGATCCAGTAGAAACGCGTGATTAACACGAGCGTAGCGAGTGGAGATGTTTTTAAATATATACACATCTACGTGATTCATGTATCTCCCTAGCCGACGTTGAGAAAATAGTGATACACACAATTATGTGGTTCAAAAAACTTGTGTAACAAATGTTTTAAACAAACTCACTCTGCTGGATAAGACCTCTTGATCTGCCAAAGGACCAAGAAATCACCATTAAGGCATTACTTTTAGAGGATCTCTGATGGGGCTGGGTAAGTACCACGATGTGCTATCAAATTGTTGAAATTATATTTTCTTTGTCTGCTGTCTGGCCCAAACGTTTGTCAATTAGAAATATTTTGACCACATATTGAAGTTCTGTAGTAGCTGTCATAAAAAACAAACGATTTTCCTCAAATATTGCAAAAAACGTAGCCTCTATAGAACGCAACAAAACGTATTGCGCACCATTTCTCAAAATTACGATCGAAAGTATTGATTAAAAATGAAAAAAATTTCATGATCGAAAGCTGGAGTGTTTTGTATTTTTCTAAATTACTAATAAAGTCCAATTTTCACTTAGATGCTGTTTGGGATATTGCTTTGAGTTATTAAACAGATTTTCCAGCCCCCCCCCATCTTCGTTCTTTTTACTTTAATCAGTAATTGTCATAAAACCAAAACACAAAACACAAATTTACCAATTTTCTCTAAATCAGTTCGAACGATTTCAATCAAATTTTGGAAAAATTTAATCACCATTTGTATAAAGTTGTGGTTCGGAAGTTATTTTTTAAAAAAACATCCTTGAAGATATTATTAAAGATTTATTTTCTCAAAATTGGCACTATGAATAAGATTAAAACCAAAATCGTAAGTAAAAAAAAAAAAATATTTAATTACAGATATTAAAAAAAACCCCTTTATACCAGTTCTTACAAATTTGAGAACGGGGATGAGAAGTAAGCTGAGTCTTTTTTTATTAAAATATATAAATAGCCTATAACACAAATTATTTTGTTAATAAACAATTTACACAAAACCCATACGTCAGAACCTTATCTCCCACAACATAGAGAAAACTCTATAAAAATAATCATTTTTTCTTTCTCATATACAGAATGTTTTATCAGGAAATGTTAACTGATTCTAGAGCTAAAACTTCATATAAACACAGATCCGCAAACGTTTCGTTTTCCGTCTATCGGCCATTTTGTTTTTTTGCTAAAAAAATAACTTTAGAAATTATTAAGATTTCGAGTTTAAATTTGATATACACAATTGTATTGCTATTTTTTTGCTTAAACGGTCGCTATCAGTAGACATTGTTTGAGTGATAGAACTCGTTAATAACTCCAATACAAGTTACCTGAATAGATAAGAAAACTAGTTTGGTTGTATGAAATTGGGTATAACTATTTCAGATTAGTATTTTTGTAAACTAAGTAGATATTACATCAAACTATTACGAATAGTATTTGGAATGTAAATAATTATAGCCTATCCAATAATTCACCATTTAGCGAAATTGAAATAATAATTCTCGTTTGTGATATTAGCAAAAAAAAGAAGATAAACTTGCTCAACGCGTTACGGTGTGCGGTCCGTTGGACCATTATGTGACGTTATATGAGTTGTTAATATTTAATGGGGCTGAGCGCGGGGCAACTACCCTGGTCATCCGACCCTAACTCAAAGCTGTCAAGAAAACCATTTGGGAGGTTTTCGGCAAAAATACAATCCAAACAGTTCGCGGTAAAATGCACATGCTTACTTCGCTAACGTTTACGGTACTCCAAGCCAAAGCCGATGCAAGGGGAACTCCGCTACAATACAATTCGCCCTTAATGATAAAGCGTAGGCAATCCCTCGTACTTAGAAGTATATTGGAAGGCGCACAATCCGTGATGGTTTGAAACCATCACAAGGTTAGAGAATATTTACCAATATATCAAGAATCAAAACTTTATATACATTTTCTTAAATGGCGGCCATTTACAATGTTAAACTTCACAAAAATCGTTCGTTAAAAAGATATTTCACGTCAAACCTTAAAAATGTGATTTTCAAAGATAAAAATGATCAAATTTAAAAATACTTTGGTTTTAGGTTAATTTTGGGTGTTGTAGACAATTACCAAGTAATTATGTGTTTAGTTATTAGTCGACAACTCGGCTAGCCTTTGACCTACAGAATTGCTAGTTTATTTAAAGAGGAAATCATTTTGTCTCTTGTATTTTTTTCGTAAAACGATCGATTTTTTGAAATTTAACATTACACATTTTAAACGACCGCCATTTTGAAAATGTATATAATGAAATTTGGATTCTTGGTATACACTGGTAAAAAGTAGTATAAAGAATGTACATACCAAATTTAAAATCGAAGTCTTAATAACACCTAAAATTATATTTTTTTCAAGAAAAATAAACACATCGACAGACGAAAACTGGATGTTTTTGTCTTATTGATTATAACTAGTAAGGCTTTGAATTATTTGAAAACTCCAAAAATGATTTTTCGTTTGAGCTGTAAAGCACTGCACAGAAGATAGAAAGACAGATGATATTAACTACTTTTTGGGTCTCATGGGGCTTCAATACAGATTATATTTACATAACTTTCTCTATACTTCGTATAGACTATAACAAGGTGATTGATATAAGTGTGCCAGCTGTTTTATTTGGAAACTATTTGATAATTATAATAAAACAAATAAAATGCAACTCCCCTGAAATAAAAATATTAAAAAACATCAAGGGAGTTGCCATTTGACTTTTTTATTATATCAAATACTTTCCAAATAAAACATCTGGCACAATTACATCAATCACCCTGTTTACAAAAGTAAAGTAATGGAAAAAAAGTCTTGCAATCCCTAGGTAATTTTTGAACGAATAAAGATGAAAACTTTAAATTTCGCCAAACCTCATAGGGGTAAGTCCGTTAACTTTTAATGTGGTAAAACATTTTTGCCTCCCTTTTAAGGGGGGTTAAAAGGGGGGCCTTACATTTTTCAAATAGCAACCCACTTCGTGTGATATAACATTTTCAAGGGATTGGAAAAAGAAAAAAAAAAGTGCCTTGGAAAAGTTTCTACGATATCTGAACGGAATTATGGAGGATAGAAGTTGAATTTTAAGTTTTCTATTTGTCATTTGATATTAATGGGGGACAAAAATACCAGTTAATTTTTTTAACAGTGGACTTATTTAACTAAATGAACACATTTTTATGTATTTTCCCTATTTTAGCAAAACGATTCAAAGTTTTGAAAGGGAATGGCATTGGAGAATTTTTTTTTCTCCATTACGTGACATATATTATGTTGAAGGTAATTATTATCAGAGGAAAGTAATGACGTATAGAATAAGTTTATATAATTTCTCTAAATGAATTACTTTTAATTTTGATCATACTTCTTTCTTGTTGGGTTAGTTTATTATTTCAACCAAATTAGTCGTGGGGACTTATTCTATACGTCATCAGTTTCCTTTTCGATTCCCTTTAAAATGATGTGTCACATGATGGGTAAAAAAAATTGCCTAATTTGGTCCCCCCCTGTCCAAAAATTGAGCCCTGTTTTTCTAAAATATGTGAAAATATATCAAATTGCGTTCATTTAGTGAAATAAGTCCGCTGTTAAAACATTTAATCGGTTTTTTTTCCATTTAATATTTATGGCAAATAGGAAACTCTCAAAATTTTACTTCTAGCCCCATAATTCTATTTGGAGATATCGTAGAGACTTTCAACGCTTATTTTCCTTACTTTTTTTTAATGTTTCAAAATAATATGTCACACGAGGGGGGTTACTAATTGAAAAAAATTAAAGTCTCTCATTTTAACTCTCTTAAAGGGGGTATAAACGTGTTTACCTCATAAAAAGTGAAATGACACCCTATGAAGTTTGATGAAGGTTGGAAGTTTTCATCTCTCCTCGTCCAAATTACCTACGGGTTGCAAGACTTTTTTCCACCCTGTATATAAAGACAAGATTACACCTAACCTAAAGTATTATATTTCTTTAGCCGTCATCGATAGCAATTAGGATTTCTTACAGATATAATAGGTAGCCTACTAGGCAGAAATTGGATATAATCTATTATAGATTTAATCTTCTATCTTTTATAGGCTACATTCATCAGTTATTTATCACTCGTGACACCTGATCTGCGCCCATGCATGAAAACACGCAAACAAAAGTGTAATAATTTACATACTATGAAATTAATTTGAAAGAGGCTGGCGCTGCCACATCGTATCTGTCGTAAATGTCATATCATGTTGAATAGATAAGGGTGAACTTAGCAGGTGGGGGCGTTGTTTAATTCAGATGTTACAACAATGGCTGCCATTCTTTTTTATATAAAGCCAACAGCGTAAAAAGAAAATAATAATAACTAAATCCACTACTAGCCAGTTGAAAACATTTTTACCGTGCGGTTACAGTGGCGGTTCGGGGATTAAAATCATATACAATATAGGCTTAAACCAAAAGAAACAATATAGGCCTTTGAATGCATTAATATTTAATTGTACGCATCTATTGTAACAAAATGAAACTCAGTATAAAAAACGGTACGTGTGTTAATACACTCCTTCCTTTTTTTGTAGATCAATCAGGAACTAATTAAAATAATACTCAAATTTTTGTATAATATTTACTAATAATAATAACTTAACCTAACCTAATTGTGGTTAGTTTTATCAAAAACTCGAATATGTTAAGTTAGGCCAGGTTATTCACACAGACTTATGAAATTATTCAGTTTTAAAAAACAAGAAAATTTAATAAATCAGCAAAATATCAACACAAACAGCTATAAAATTACAAACAATGATTCCCGTTAGAGTGTTGCAGTAGCACTGAACTCGTAATGGTGCGGAATAGCTGAACTTGAAAAGATTGTAGTGGGATAAATAATGAAAGTTGCAGTTATGTTATTTTTGTTTGTTATGCTAGTAGATAGACAACAGAACCTAAAGATTTTCACAAAAAGTTGTTTCGAATTTTAAACTTACAAAAAAGGGAGGGTCCGTAAACACACGAACCAAAAAAAAACTGGACAAAATGTTTCTGTGAATCTGAATTCATTAGATTTGTAATACAACTCACAGCTCAGTTTACGCCTCCCGTACTGTACAAGTTCAATTTAAAAAAAAAACCCTATAATGGTACTAACCCAGCTCTACATGGCCAAAGAAACTTTGGTCATTACATTTAGATGATCTGTTTGTATTACATTGTATAATGTACCATGATGGACCCATCAACTGTAACAATTATATTCAACAAATAGTAAAAAATCTTGTTTCGTTTCAAATATAACTGAAAGTGAAATAAAATTTCGAATGTGAGACATCATTTTTTGTCAATTTGGAGGTTATGTAGTCGTATATTATTTTAGCAAGAACGCAGCGTCTTATTTCATATATTTTGGAGATTATACATGAGACGTTATTTCTAAGAAAAACTATCTAGAATGGCCACCATTTTGAAATCTGTCAATCTATTTTCTTGGACAATGAAATTGTCTGAACCAAGGCAAAAATACACTGGTGTAGTAAATTTGGATAAACATTGTGGCTGGTATGGAGGGCTTTGGACGAACACGCAAAACGTGTTCTAAGAGTCATAATCGATTTTCATTTTATGAATTAGTGTCAAAGCTTTAAATCTAACAGCTATATTTACAAAGAAATTTTTTAATAATGTATAAGTTTCAACCATAACTTAAATATAGGCCTAACCTAAAAATAGTTAATTAACCTTACCTTCATGTCCAAACAATGAGGTTCCGTAATAATCCATGTTAGTGAAAAAATGAAACAGAATATTTTAAATAAGTTATAAGGGCACATATAATTTGTTGTAAACACTATTTCATAAAGAAAGAAGTCATAAAATTAATATAAACACATTACAAACTGAAGAATTTTTCAGCTTGGAAACTGTCCGGCCACTGCCATTTAAATCGCCACTACAAAATAGTATGAAAAGAACATAATTAGCAAAACCCCAATCGCCGTTTTTAAAAAGTCCGTGTTGTGAAAAAAAAAAAAAAAGTCATACTTTTCATTTAAATATGCTATATTTCATTTTGATAGTGTACATGAGATTTTGGAATGTATCTGATTTGCACAGTTTATTTACATGTACTATTTATTATAGTTAGTTATTTATGCTAAAAATTGACCCTAATACTGAGATCAAAGCCCGCTGTAAAATGGACCATTTCCAATTTTTCTGTGATTATTTTAACAGCATATAATTGTGTTTGTGTGAATGAGAGAATGTTTGTACAATATTGTATTCACAGACGAAATAATGTCTTGTCACATTACACACAAATATCACAAATTCAGTTGTATATTATCCTAACCTATAAAAGTTATTTTGTTTCAATAAGTTAGTCATATGTAAGTTTAGGTTATTATACTGATCACTATGGTAACCCTATAGAAGGCCAATGGTTGCAATTCTCTCCGTGAATTTTAATTTGTTCGAACTTTTTAAAAACATAAAACTTTCCAATACATTTTAAAACATTTGAATTTTCTCTCCATTTATTTTCTCTCCATAATCCATAATTTTCTGGACATTACGGTTTAGAGGCTGTAATAAAGGGGGGGAGGATACTTGCTTCCTAAGGGGCTAATTTACCTTAACCAACTTTTGTTCTTACTCGATCCTGACCGTTATTAGATTATTCAACGGATTTGAGATTTTTTTAATTATTGTTATTACGCAGAAAGCTGATTTTACCCTCTTGGTACCTCAGCCAATTGAGAATGTTTGTTCACTTCCTCACCCTAGTTGATCCAGTTTAGATTGAAGTCTTCGTGTCACACAGTTTGCATGTTAGGCTTTCTTGGTGTTCAGATGTTGCTCGAATGAGCATAATATTAAGCACCAGAGGCTTGGCAATCCCGAGGGTCCCAACTGGATCTACACTTTGTTCATGTAGTTTTTGACTAGATCCCTCTCTTTCATCTTCCCTATCAGGTCTCTCTTGACCAACACTTCTTCTTTTCCGACTCTGACGCTATTAGAGTATTCGAAGGCTAGAGATTTTTATTTGATATTCTATTATTTCTTTTATATATAAGCGATATGACCCCGAGAGGTTGATTCCCTTCAAACAAGAAAAAAGTCAACAGAACGTTTTAAATTGCTCCGGGGTGTAAGTTTTCTGAATTATTAGGGGCGAGCTTGGTGGCTAAGGATTTTTCAAATATAGAGTTGTATTAAAGAAACTGTGTAACAAACATTACACGAATTTCTCACTTACTCATTCCCAAAACCAGCCAAAACTACCCGTTACCAAAAATGTCAGGTCAGTAGTTGTTACTCAAAAAGTAAAAATAGTTATATACGGTATTTAAATAGTCTAAACTCGCTTCGGTTGTGGCATAAATCGACTTTGATTAAAATCAAACCTTTTTTTGCCAATTATTCCTGAACTGTTACATTTTTTTTTACTTGCGATTTTCCAAACCGGTTTGGGTTATTAATCTTTACATTTCACTAAAATTTGTACTAAATCAATAGAGTTGATTTTGAGAAATTTCATCTTTTAGAACACAAATTGTTTGGTCGTTTACCAATAACTCAGGAACTGGTATTTTTATATGGCGACAAATACGTTTTGTTTGGCTCTTTGGAGGCTACACTTGAAAACAGTAAAACAAAGTGCCAAAATATGGCAAAAATATGCACACATCAAATTTGAAAAAAAAAAAAAAAAAAAAAAAAAAAAAAAAAAAAAAAAAAAAAAAAAAACTGTAGAACGCTGCACATATAACAGAAACTAAACATAGCCTACAAAAATCATTCCAAAAACCACATTTTGGACTCAGTGGACCTTTAAACGGGCATTTGGTTCTTTTTTGGAAATCTCACCTCCCAAAAAATTCACTTTTTTGTTGCAATTTATTGGAAATATCATACTATAACATTGAAAACAAATCTAAAATATTACAAGAAACACATTCTTTTGCGCACATTAACACATGTTTAAGCATTTATCAATTATCAATCAAATAAGTAGTTGATAACTTTTGCATACACTACAACGAAGAACTCAACCTGGAAACACTAGCTATACTGATTGGAAGAATTTTTTATGGGAATTGTACTGTGAAAAACCGGTATTTTTATTGTTAATATAATGTGTAATATATTTATAGTTCTTCCGATGACTACTAGAGTGAAGCATCGTTGTTTTTAATGTTAATATAATCTGTAGTATATTTATATGAATTATATTTTCTCCGTTGGCTTCCAGAGCGAAGTACCGGGACTTTTATTGTGTAATATATTTATGATTTATAGTTCCTCCGTTGACTACCAGAGCGAAGTACCGGTATTTTTAATGTTAAAATAATGTGTTATATATTTATATGAATTATATTTTCTCCGTTTGCTACCAGAGTGAAACACCGGTATTTTCAATGTTATTATAATGTGCAATATATTTATAGTTCCTCCGTTGGGTACCAGAGAGTAGTACCGGCACTTTTATTGTTAATATAATGTATAATATATTTATATGATTTATAATTTCTTCGTTGACTACCAGAGCGAAGCACCAGGACTTTTATTGTTAATATAATGTGTAATATATTTATAGTTCCTCCATTGACAACCAGAGTGTAGCACCGGTACATTTTATGTGTAATATATTAAAATATATATGAATTATAGTTCCTCCAATGTTTTAGCACCCTGGCTACTGTATATTATTATTGTTAGGATTGGTAGAGCACACCAACGGCATTTCTAATATAGTTAATGTCTCTCCGTACTAAAAGGTTGAAGAGCAGCCAACCAACGTTTGTAAATATGTAATTTTATTGTATGGCAAGTTTATATGACACTACTTCTCACACCTCTAGTGCTACTAGACTGCAGACCAACCTGAGCTTACCACTGCACACTTGTGTTTATATAATGTATTAGATTATCATATACGTGTTATACCTAAAATATGTAACTGTAGTCTAAAACCTGTGAACAAAAATGTGTGACCTAACCTATCCCTAAACTAACTTAACCTAACCTACGTTAAATTATCTTGACCTAAGGGGACCATGTGACCTAAACTAACTGATATGACCGTAACGTGTGACCGTAGTTTAAACTATGTGACCGCAGATATGAACATAAGGTAAAATGTGTGACCCATAGTCTAAACCCTGTACTCAAAGATATGTCTGAGCACGTACTATGAACGGTGAACTCACGTACTATATGGCCCTCCTAAATGAAGTTGTTACATAAGAAGAGAGAGATCTTAACCTAACCTAAACCTCTGTGTTTTAAGTGTGTCGTGTGTGTGTGTGTGTTGTCCTCCACCAATTTTGACAGAGCGGTAGAACCTTAGAACTGTTTTTCCACCCCGTTGTCAGATTGAGATCCTGTCGTACTATCCAAGGTTTTGTATGTCGCTTAAGGAAACAACCAAATTCAACATTCTAAGTTATGTTGGGGGTTAACTTTAAAAAAATTTAGCTGAAAATGATAAACTATTTTGTGTCTATTTTAGTTTTCCATTATGTAAAAAATACACATATAGTGACAGCTATCTTTTGTCTACACAGACTACAATTCTTTAATTGAAGTGAACAAATGGTGCCAGCTATTAAATGGCCATAAGGTAACAAAATGGCTTCTATTTCCGAATGGTAGCAAATTTTACACAGCTTACTCTCATGTAGTGGTAGTGGTGTTGATGGAGAGAGTGCTATTTGTTGTAAACGTTCTACGAAGGCCATTATATATCTACATCTACCAAAAGTCCATTTGTAATATTCATCAATAGGGTCTTCATCCGATTCCCAATCGCCAAGACCCAATCCACAGGCAAAAAAATATGTATGGTCTTCAATGCTGGGGTAAAAAAACCCTGCTTCAGTCAATTTACTTGCTGACAAGGAATGTACCCAATTTGAATAGGATGCATCCATGCCGTGTAAGTTGAGTATCAGGAGTCGTATACATTTCTAAAGTTATACAATCGGTCCACCGATATAAATAAATAGACTTGTCCTCTGCATTTTCACGGTGTTGAAACAGTCACATGGTATGGTGAAACGATTCCTCTGCCAACATTATAAGCCAGGGCAAGCAGAAGGCTTTACCCCTTTTGGAAATAGCTCCAAATCCATCGCTATTCCCTGTGACCACCACTCCATTACAAAATTGTGGTCCCCAAATTTTTTTAGTTTAATTTTTTAAATGTTATTACGTTTTGACTCTATACCTAAAAGTGTCACACATACAGGTTTACGGCAGAGCAAACTCCACTCCAGGGACCTCCATTCAACCTTACGGGCTTTTTACGGCCACGCCAGAGGGTAACAAAATCACACAAGCAGATCCCGGTCAGGTATCTTCATACCATCACTGAATCTCTCTCTATCTCCGACAACAATTTAGGCAAGGTACAAATCGTAATAACATTTTGAGGTTTTTAGTGTGCATACTATCTAATCTACGTTAATATTATATTGAGGTAATAAACATTTCAGGTCTCCGCTATAGGAAAATTTTTCCTCTTGATGCAATTTCATGGCGTAATGATGGAATTGTCTAAAAATAGTGCCTTTTCCAATTTATTAGTGAAAATTATTGCAAAAGGTGCATATCGTGTCCCCGCTATATTGTACACCACCAATCTGATAGTGGTAACGTCATTGCAATCATCGTACCGTTATTTGAGCTTTATCATTAAGAACGGAAAATTTGTACTGCGGCTCAAAGACAGTGACACTGTGAAAATCATCACTCACTATATACTAGTTATCGTTATCTTTGAAGGCATGAAATTCAACCTCTGCCGCCTGCATGTTTCTTGAATAACTTGACTTCATCGTACAATTTGTCCGCATCAGGGAGTGTGCTAGATACAAGCTAGCTCGTCGCTGGCCAAGATATCAACGATATAGGAGCGCAAATATTTATCAATATAAAACATTTTGGCAACACGTCTAGACAAGAGTGGCATACTGTCCTCTAGCAGCCTTCATTAGTCACCGATCAAGGTCATAGAGTTAAAATTAAAATAGGATTTTTCCTTTTCATACAACCCTTCCAAATAGAATCATCAATTACAACTCCATCTAAAGAATCCCCAGAATTTTTTTTAATGTATAGCAAATCCCTACCAGCAAATGTCATTTCATCATTAACCAAAACTCTTTTTTCAGAAGTATCTTCCTTATGGATCTGTTACAGCACGCAATAACATGTAATCAATTTTAATATTTGAAATAATATATTTAATTTTATAAATACAAGCCTTTCTATAAAATGAAAACAAAGCAATTAAAAGAGGATTTTCTATTCATTTATACTCTTAAGTTCATAATTAAAAATATTTAAAACATCGAAATTCCAATCAAATCTATCATGAACACACATACTAAATTGTTATTCTTTATTGATATTTGTATCAAACAGAGGTGGCATTTGTTTCTTAAATTTAGAGTATATATTCTCTTCCGAGGACAATATTTCAAAAGTCACTTTTAGATTTAACTGGGTAAGAATATTGCCTACCTTCACATAATCTTTTCAAAAAATTAATATTAAATTGACTTATATCAAATTCTTCAAATAAAAAATAACCTTATAATAAGAGCCTTATAAAAAAAACTGTCCAACACTAGGATGAAAAATAAACTTATTATTTACTGAACCAATTAATGTTTTTATAAAAGTTGATTTAACCACATTAGATGGACCATATAAATAGTTGATTTTTCAACGTTAGATCAACATGCCTTTTGGATACAGTTTGAGATACAAACCTCCATCCAACATCTCTTTACCATTTGCATGTTTCAACTTTTTCCCCCACCTCCTCCTAATTTGGTTTTCGCTTTCATAGCCGTTGTTACAGCCCACGCTGCCGCCCGTTCACCCATAGATGTTTTACTCGAGTTCACTCACTCATTTGCCAAAAATACAGAATTATGATGTTCAGAAAACCTGTGTAACAACTTTTAAACAAACTTACCCCACTGGATAAAGACCCCTGATCTAGCAATACAATTTAACATTTAATTATTGAAGTTTGTTGTTATTCTATTCTTGTATCTTGTTTTTATTATTGTTGTATTTTACTATTAAAATTGATTTTTAAATTTTAAACATTATTTTCGTACTTAAGGAACTGAGAATTCAATAAATTGTCTACAAGGCCCAAGAAACCAACTTTTGGACATTACGTTTAGAGGATCTGCTTGTATTGGTACTGGGTAAGTATCATAATAGGATCCATCAACTTGTTTTATGATTGAAAACATATGTTTGGAATTTGAAAAATATCAATGAAGTTGTCCAAGACTTTGTAGAATATAAAAGTTAATTTAAAAACCAATGTTTTGACATAGTTACAAATAGATTTTTCATAGTTAGGCCTAATGAAATCTTTCAACCATTTATAAAATTAAGCCTACATACCAAATTTAAGCAAACATTGTGACATTAAGAGCTTTTACTAATACAGAGGGAGTTAAAAATTAAGCCAAATTAACCAATATCAAAGATATAAGAGATATCAAGATATCTCAAGAGATATCAATAGATATTTAAGAGTATGTTGAGATATTTCCATGAAAGCAGCTATAATGGATACATTTTTTCAATAAACAAAACCATTTTATACTAGTTTCAAACACATTTTAATTTATACAAAATAATTTCAAGTTACAAGGATTATTCATTCTAAGCTATTCAAACCGGTCACATTTTAAACGTATAATGTATCAATACAAATTTTTCTATCCACGAATTTTTAAATTAATTAAATGTAAAAAAATAATAATATATAATCTCAGACTTACGTATACATTTAAATATTGCAATACTTAATATACTAAATTGAAAATTCATATTATAGGCCTACACATATCTTTATACGGTACTTACGTATTAACGCCACCGCAGCAGAAGTTGCGCTAATGCGCATGCGCCAATATATGCTTACTTTGCGATATAATTATATATCACGACAGGTTTAGCCAGGTAGCTATATATACACACATAAACATCTGGCCTAACCTTTCGTAAGTTTATAGAAGATAATAATTTCAAATTAGATCATGGATAAATATGAGCTTGAAAAGTGAAGTGCCGCCAATCTACTCCTAAAATTTTTGCGACAAATCATAAAATGAAAGTATATGAATCTCAAAGCTGAACAAAATGGAATTCTGCTCCACTCAAACCAGTTTGCTCTTTATTGGCGCATGTGCATTAGCGCAACTTCTGCTGCGGTGGCGTTAATACGTAAGTACCCTTTATACATACAATGAAAGTTTTATTTAGTGTAATTGTATATAATAAATTCCAGTAAACAAAAAGGAGGATGAACCAGCAAAATATAAATGTAAATTAAATTTGTTTAAAATTTTAACACATTTTATATCATTTTAATTTGCTCTAGCTACATAAAAAAAATATATATAATAAAGTACAAATGTGATATTATCTGCAGTTAGTTCATTAACAGATAACCAACTAGACCTTATTTACAAAAATACTTCTATTTCTTTAATAACATTGGTAAACCTTAAGCCTATTATTTATTTTTTAAATTTATTTATTTTTACTTTTTCTATAAGTACTAATCAAAATATAACAAACCTTAAGATTAATAAAAAAATACAAAAATAGGTAAATGTTAAAATCAATAATTTTTTTTGTAAGACATAACACCATTTCAAATTTCCTTATCATTTGAAAAAAATCAACTAACCTAATCTAACCTACTACCAATCCATTCTAAATGTAAGGACTAGAGGGCACAATCCCACCCTCTGTTAATTTTGTATAAATTAACCAGTGTTGAAGAAATGATAGAGCAATAAACAAATTAATCCTAAAACCTCCATAAGAAATGTTGAATTACTTGAATGGATACCTGATTATGTACAACATAACACCAATAAATTTTGGTGAAACTCATTTTTATAAGAAACAATACCTTTTGAAATGACTCTCCTGTTTATTTATAAAATAAAATCCCCATATATCAAATTTTAAGGTTATCAAAATCCCCGTACAAACACAAGATAATATGATATTTTACTAGCACTCTTGTAATGTCAGATCTGCTTAATGTTTGGCAAAACAGTAATTTACAAGTTATTTTCAGACGATATTGAAGAAAAAACTACTATACTGTAATTATGAATATTTAAGGACAGTAAACATATCTTTATATCAATGTGACATTTTAAACTTCAATATAAAAAACATCAATAATTCTTATTTAAAACTTACAATAAGTATTAAGAGTTTATGCCTGTAGTTGTTACAATGATATTTGTATATAGTGTGTATTGAAAAAGTCCAGGGAACTGTAGAGAACTGTTTTAACAGATTAAGTTTAAAATCATAATTTTAGAGATGTTTATTGATCATGGAACATATCACTAGAAAAACTTTGATAGGACATCATTTTAAATTTTTTAGAGCAGAGTTGAATCATTGTTCTTTATTTAACATCTTGTGAATTACGTCCACCGATAAGACGAGTACGCCATTCTGTTCTCTTGGACTGATGATTTCTGTCAACATTTTTCGCTCATGGAATACACCTGTCCTATGAATGGGAACTATGTAGTGTAGATGTGGACTGAGTGTTACAAAATAAAAAGTCACTATTTAATGATAATTGATCAATTGCATTTTTTAAGCAATGAAAAGGTTTTATAAAGATTGTATAATTAAGGGTGGGGAAAGAGGCGATTTACATTTAATGCGTGCATAAATGAGAACTAGAACGCCTCATTTATTTTTTGTAAGAAGAAATATTCAAGCCTGCCTGTAAAACGGGTTTGAATCTCTCATTAGATTGCATACTTGATTCTTCAAGTGATAACAAAGCGTTTTACCACATGGGCAATCATGGTTCATTAGTGGACTTAATGCTTCATGACTGCCAACCATAGTGCTAAAAATACCATAAAAATGAGGTCTAACTCCAGTTATATGCTAACGATTTGGACCCTTCTGCTGAAATAGGAACGCTATGACCAATATATATTCCTAATTTTATATGTTTAAACTCAATCTGTTAAAATATTTTATAACTGGCCTGAAATCTATTCAATGCTGTGTATAAAAATATAAATGAAAAATAATCTGAACTAAAACTGATAGCAATCCGATTTTATTTATTTCAAATCAATGAAATACAAGGTTTTAACAAAATAAAGAAACAAATAAAAAACTTAATTTTTTAATCGTTGTGCGACTTCCTTTTTATTATTTTCTTTCATTATGCATTTCGGGGCTGTAATCGTAAACATTTTTTTAAACTCTTTGGTGGTTATTATGAAAACATTAAAATTTACACATACGTCAATAACACAAATCATGCATAAAACAACAAAAATGAATGATGGTGTACCATATTATATTACTCAAGATACTTATATGATTTGTGTGAGAAATGTGTCAATTTTAATGCTTTATTAATTATCTACAACGAGATTAAGAAAATTCTCATTATGGCCCTGAAACGTGTAAAGAAACAGTACAAAGGAAATTATACGACAGCAAAAATAGATTTATTATAATAATTAAGAATGATTTGTATTCAAAACCAGATGTTTATATTTTATACTAATTTCTCGAATTTTTCCCAATAATTATGAGAGAAAAGTAGATATTATTTCAACTTTTTGGTAAATTGTTTTAAAAAAATATTTCAAGGTTTAAAAACCAAAATAAAAATTGAGTTTTATAAGGAAGAGGTCAGTAACAACCCATGAAAACCATATTGAACTTTTAGGGTAACAAGACCATATCGGCTTTCTATAGATTTGTTTTTATTAAATACGTCAAAAACGAAAATGAAAAATTTGAAATGTTGACTACAAACTTTAGAAAGTGGAAAATTAAAATGCTAAGTAGATTTCTATGCAAATGCATACATTTTCTAAAAGACAAGACATTTCTACTCATATTGGCTATTATATTTGTATAAATAATAATAATAAACAATACTTAAAGTATTTACTCTATTAAAAATACTATAGACATGAACTTACTTACGTTTTTAAGAAACAATTATTTAGATTTCTTATATTAAATAACAATTATTTGTCAATAAATTTTATTACTTTAGCAGTGATTTTAACCTGTTGATGAGTGCGGCCGTTCCTGAACGTCCCAAATAGCCACCAGCTGGTTAGTAAGTATTTACAAGAAAATTGTTGTCAAGGAGTAAGAAATTTTTTTTTGAAAATAGTTGTTTTATTGGTTACAAACGTATAATAATAATATCATATTGAGTTAAAAACTTGTAAGAATAAAAATTTACACTGATAAATTTTTTTACTGATAGCGGTATCCCATTGTCGGCGGCATAAAAACACCGTGGCATTGTCACCCGTCGGTATAGCAGACATACACAGACACAAACGTTTGATGGGCCGCTTTTTTTCCACGAATCAATTTAGTATAGCCTACATTATGGAAAATATAACATTTCATTTCAGTTTTCTTGGAAGCGTGTGTTGGTTTCGTTTACTGATAGCGGTATCCCATTGTCGGCGGCATAAAAACACCGTGACATTGTCACACGTCGGTATAGCAGACATACACAGACAAAAACGTTTGATGGGCCGCTTTTTTTCCACAAATCAATTTAGTATAGCCTACATTATGGAAAATATAACATTTCTTTTCAGTTTTCTTGGAAGCGTGTGTTGGTTTCGTTTGAGACGCGGTTAAATGTGTCAAAAGACTACACAGAGGGGAATCTGTAAAAAAGCTTTGTAGTGTTTAATTTTTCATGTTTGATGTATAATATACGTAACATAATATAATGATACAAATCACTTATACTAGACAAGGAACATAGGCACAGGTGTGTGTAGGGAGGAAACAACCGCGGAGAAGACGATGCCACCGCCTACATTTACGCGCAAGATGAATTCTCCTGAAACCACGACCCCTGGAGTTGTCCTGCTTTACAATTGTGAAAAACCCGATTTCATGTGTTCTTAATACTATTTCTTGTTGAATTGTGACAACACAATAAGCCATGACTAATTTGTTTTCTGATAAATACTTTTATTGCTCAGACGTAACCTAAAACGTTCCGGAACGTCCATACTCATTTACGCAAACAGCACAGAGGACGTTCAAGAACGGCCGTACTCGTTAATCGGTATTTTCCTGTACTCTTCAACAGGTTAATTATCCTTAAAAAGTATTTACTAATGTGTAATAATATTACCTTAGAAGTCCTGTATTGGATTGTTTAAAATCTCAATTTTACAGTTCCCGTATCCGGTCAGTTCGAATTAATTAGTTCAATTTGAGACAAAATAATTTCCATCAAAACGCTTCAGCAGTTGAGGGTGTAGTGGGTTTGATTTTTAATGAACATGTGGTTTTATTTTCTGTGTGATTTATAACGAAGAGGAATATGCTTGTGTGTGATGTATGCTGTTTGAAAATGGGTGATAATAAATGGTGCATAGCTATGGTAATAAAATATGTAAAAAGGTGTTAAATTTGAACTCAGCGCTAAATAAAATATAAATATGTTTAATTTTATAAGAATTTATTCATAAAATTTGTTTAAACATTTTATCAAATTTAATCATCATTATAAAATACGTAACTATTATAAATTCCACTAGAATCAGAAAATAATTTGAAAAATAAGACACTCATTTCATTTTCAATTTTAAAATATATAATCACACCATTTGTACTTGAAATAATGATTAAACATTTTGAAGGAAATGGTCTAAATTTGTTCCAAAAGGACCAAAACATCAACAACCACTGTAATGAAATTAATCTCACACAAAAGTTACTTTGTTTTGAAAAAATAATAGCAGCTAATATCAAAATGAACTAGATATTGATGCTACAACTGAAAGTTTGAACAAACTGAGCTGTTTGACATGTCGGTTAAAATTGAAACACTTTCTTCAAACTTTTACTTTTCATCCTCTCACACAGAATTATTGTGTTTAAAAACATAAACTTAACCTTTGAATATTAATCCTGTAAGATTGATACTTCAGCCAGAGAACAATACAACACAAGACATCTGAAGGTAATAAAACATTTTATAAATTACTGTATTTCAAGTGATCAAAAGTAGTACAACCCTAAAAATTAATAATATTTGTATGTACCTTTTTGGATAATTCCAAACCATATTCCCATTTACTGAAGGAAAATTCTTTTCACAAATAAAACTGAATAATATAATACTATGAAAATACTACAAAGGTACTAAAAGAGGTATATTAACATTTTACAAATTATAGAAAACTTGTATATGCTACAAGTGAACACAAGCAAGAATAAACAATACACACATAATTAATTCATTAGCAGTTAACATAAGAAATAGAGATTTTCCAAGATGAGTTATAAAGGAAGAAAACAAGATCCTATACTATGTTTTAGTCTTTTTTGGAAGGTATGGATCATCTGCAAATTAAACTCTATATTAAAAAATAAAATAAAATAAAATTTTTTTAAAAACTATAATTTATGGCACAACAGACCGTGAAGAGCCTAGGCCTGTTAGAAGGCTTTTCAGTCGAGTAATGTGTGGTTAGCACGCAATATCACAGTTTTCTGACATCTCAATCAGAGTTCGTTAATAATTTTACCATTCCAATATTCCTCACGAAACTGGTTTAATTTCGTAAAGTTTGAGCTCCCAAAGGAATTGAACTCAAAACATCTCAAAACAAGGGACTGAAGCCAGTGAGATAACCACTAGACCAGCTGTGAGCTCTTATCTGCAAACACTTCCTATACATATTCAAAAACTACTAACAGTTTGATTATACCAACAGACAAAAAATAAAAGTTATGACTTTCAAATAATCTAAGAACTGAACTATCTGTGAGGAAGCTGAAAAGGAATTAAAATAACAAGCAATGAGAAATGAAAGGTAGAATAAGATGAAGTGAGGTTTATTATGAAATATAGACTTATAATTACCTAGAAACTTCAAAAACATCTTCCTGAAACAGCAGAAATGAGAATAAAATAACGTCTGGTTATATTGTTCCAATTAATCCTGATTGCTTAATATGGCCATAGACTAAAAAACACCATATTACAAACCACACAAGACAATAGACAGACAACCTTTGTTTCATAATACGTAATTACACATTGAACTAGCCATTTTCAGTAGCAAACATTGTATATATCAGTCTCGCTACATGTGCAGTCACTTACTGTGTTATTCAGCTACATGTTCCTTATATTGTTCGTACGACATATTATACAGTATTATATAATAATTGTTCCTATATTATTATAATTGGTTTCTCAATTTTTAAATGCTACTGTATAATTGTGTACTATACATATACATATACTTTTACAATGTCATTAAGTCAACCTAACATAGAACAGAAACATAAACACAAGTTGCCTCTTCATCAAGATAGACAGCTTGTAATACAAAAACTTGAAAAAGCAGAGAATGCTGTCAAATATCTGCACAGTACGACAATGCAAAAGAAACTATATCAGATATAAAAAGATGACTTTTTTTTAGTAGAGACTGATTTACAATTTTATAATTTAGATATAAAAAAAGTTGTTGCTTTACCATGCTAGTTTATTTAATCAGGCAGCGGAATAGTTCATTTGGCAAAGTGTATGATTATCTCACCGTAGTTTGGACTAGTAAAACGTCAAAAGTTACAGATATTCAAACTCAATTGGTAGTATTGTGTTACCTACTTTCCCAACTTCATTAATCCAAATTACTGTGATCCCTGATCTGTCTAAAACTTGTACTGTACATGCTTCAAAGAAGATGAAGAACAAAACGAGGTCATTAAAAAAAATGCAGAACAGAGCACATTGTTGATAGAATTGATAAATGATAGAATGGAGAATATAAGAATAGTAAGAATGTCAGGACGGTCGAGACGATGCTGAAATGATGATAAAGCTCTTGAATGAAGCAAAGCCTATTTAACCTAAAAGAAAGAAAGAAGAAGAAGAGAAATATCATAATACACTAAATTATATCTAATCAATTTGTTAAAATCAAAAGTCTAACCTAAATTAACAGAAAAAATTGTATGGATGGCACAAACTAACTATTCACTCAAAACCAACAATTATTTATATCCCTAACCAAAACGTAAGCTCCCTAAATACTATATATTGACAATATGATTTTATGCATTAAAGCTTATTATAT
Organism: Aphrophora alni; assembly: GCA_963513935.1. Taxonomy (NCBI): domain Eukaryota; kingdom Metazoa; phylum Arthropoda; class Insecta; order Hemiptera; family Aphrophoridae; genus Aphrophora; species Aphrophora alni. Next base: position 95,269,849 of record OY740769.1, on the reverse strand, counting down.
GATTGACTTGGGTAATATAAATTTGTAAAATTAATACAAAATGTTTGTATTAGAACTATTTAATAATGTTAACTATTAAGGGTTAACTATAATAATGCAAGTCACATTTGGATTTCTAATCTCATTTTCTATAATACACATTAATGTTTTTTTCTTCTACATTCCAAAAATAAAATATATCAAAAATAAAAAATACAATTTGAAATTTATTCTAATAGTATATAAATTTTAGCAAAATATTTGTAAATCACTCTTATTAAATAAAAAACCTTTTGTAATAATAATACTACCAATAATTTGTTATACAATATAAAATTATATAACATTTAATTCTTTGACAACACTTACATAAACCATATGTATACCATTTAAATAATAGATAGGTGTTTCTTTAACAATAGCTTGAGGAAGCGGCGTACTTTCCATATTAAAGATGAAGACAAACCTGTGACAGAACATTTTGAGATATATAAATATAGTGAAATGATTATAACTTAAATATCTTTAGAAATGTAGGCTTTAATCAATTTACTCTGGACCTTGTGGTAATTTTTTTTTTTTTTTGTGTTTTATAAGTATTTTGTATGCATAAATAAAAAAACTCAAAAAAATAATATATTTTCACAACATAATTTATCATATACCAGATGTAATAGTTTTTGATGAACCATAGGAAAAGGGGGGAGGGGGAAGGTATGGTATGCAACACCATCTTAAATTAGGAGATGTTTATGTTTTAGACACACCAGAGGGAAAAGATATTTTTAAATTATTGACCAATTGTGTAGGAAAGTTGTTTGTAAATTGCTATTTTCTTTTATTAGTAATAAAACACACACACACACACTTTTAAAATAAAGATACAACTTAGGTAATTAAAAAAATATTTTGAATAAAAAAAGTGAAATATTGATTGCAACAAACGATTTTAAAATGTTTCCAAAAAACAAAACCGAAATTGTGATTTTTCAAATGAATAACTTATTTCTGAAGTAAACTTCTTCAGCTGGCACACAGTATTCAAACTGATCATAAAATGATAGTTGAACGTTTCTAAGTTGTAATGAAGTTATTGCATCACAACTTCTTTGGAGTTATTACTCAAAGCCTATGAGATTGGTGTAAACTGTCAACTTGATATGTCCCCATAAGAAACATCAAAAGATGCGAGGTTGGGGGGGGGGGAAATGACATTTGAAAAGTTCCGTATAGTTCTCAATAACTCTTCCCTGAAACAGGTCTCTGAGATAATGTCAGACTGGCCGTAATCGTGTGGATTTCATCAACATCAATATATTCTTCGGAAAATATCAGTTTCCAATATATCACGATATCTTCTGCCTGTTAATGTTCTATGCTCAAATATTGGCCCTATTATGTGTTCTCCTAAAATGCCACCCCAAACATTAACCTGGTGTGGATACTCTGAATGAGTAAATGTTACCAAAAGAGGATTTTGGATGGCCCAAATTAGGTTATTCTAAGTCTTAGGAGTATGCTTCAGTCTAAATGACAATTCATAAGTAAAAGAAATAGTGCTGATGAAGTTGTTGTTTAGTTGTGCAAACTCCATTATTTCCAAACAGAATTCCATTCATTTTAAATGATCACTCTCACATAATTTCTGATGTGCACTTATTTTGAAATTTCAGAACTTATTTTTGTTTAATTTATGAAATAAAATTGTGTTATAGATTGCAAAATCTCGTCCGATTTGTCTTGTAGATGAATTAGATGATCTTTGGAAGTACAGATAACCACTAGCATTTTTTTTGTTCAGTGACGGTGACTTGTTGCTGATAGTGACTTCCTCTTCGAGGAAATTGTACATTTCCAATGGTTTTAAACATCACATGAGAACAGTAGTATGTGTCCAGGATTTTCTTTGGGATATTTAACTGCAACTTCGTGATTGCTAAGCTTTCTGTAATAATATTGAACCCATCACATCTTGTCCTGAACAAAGTACATTTCAAACTATTATTGCAAAGTGAAATAAAAACAACAGTGATTTCTCTTCGATCCACTTTTAGACCTGTACAGTAAACAAGAGCTTGAATCAACAATGTAAGGCTAAACCAGAATCAATCACAGTTACGACGACGTTTTCATTCAACCGATTACTAACAAATCTAATATCAATGGGTACAGTTATCATGTTCGTTCACGTTTCAAATTTTTTTTCTTCGTTATTTACAAACAACTTCCTACACAAATGGATCAATTTAATTTTACCTCTGTTGCTGCAAAAATAGCAACAGCTTCTAATTTAAGATGGTGTTACATTTGAACTTGCACTATACATTCCCTTTCTTTACATTACGGTGCATCAAAAATTGCAACACCCGGTATAATTTTATTCTTAAAACTCCATACAACATTATTATAATATATTGAAAACAATTTACTTGGATTGTTAAATTTTTTTTCTCAAAAATAATTATATTTTCCCCCCTCGTTTTGACTTTAAACTTTGACTGTACAAAGGTCACTTGGATTTTTATAGGCCTATATATTAATGTTATCTTTCCCAAAAGAATTTTTCGTATATTAACTCAAATTACAAACTTCGCTATTTATTATAACATTTTCCTAAAAAAAAACTACATAAAATTGTCAACATAAAGCCCAAACACGGGTATAAGAAAACAACTAATATAGACATTAGAGTTACAAAGAACAGTTTAAAATAAGTTGATTTTTCACAGCTGTTAACGTTTAACAAAACCTCAAATTTGTTTTCTCAGATAGTGTAAGAAATATTGAAATGTCAGCTATCGAATGGTATTACAAATTTTATGATTGGACTACATTTTATGCTGTTTGGATCAATATTAATCAAATTTACATAATTATCGTATTGCGTTTTTATCATGTCAGAGAAATAAATTTCAAAAAGTCATATTTGCAACCTTTTCCAGTTCTAGGGTTAATTTATAAAGATTCAACAAATTGTATTTTTCTAAATTCAATCTTTCCAGAATTACAATGAAGTTCCAATCTTTTGACCAACCTTGTCAAATTTATTAGCAAGGTCTCAACTTTGTCATACAGGTGATTCAAAAGAAATTTATTTATATTTATACTTTATTTCTATTCAAAAGAAAGTAGCTAATAAATGACTTACAACATTGTTAAAAATAAGTAACAAAAGATAACTTAAATTACCTTTATCAACGGTCTTCTACAACAAAACATGGTAATTTCATACCATTAACATTACAGGCGTAAATCCCTTATTGCTCTGCAACATTCCAAACAGTCTGGTGTTGCTGCTTAATAAAATGTGCTAACGCAGACATTATATTAAGCCCTTTATCTTCTGTATACATCATTGATGTATCAACATTTAGTTTATATGCAGGATCTCGATCGACTGCCGCTTGAGCATCAACTTGCCCAAGATGTGCTGCCTGTTGGAAAAGATGTCGAGCACGAGAAACATTTGCCTTGAGACCACCCCAACCATGTGCGTAAAATACGCCCAAGTTATACATGGCAGTAGGATGACCCCTTTCTGAAGCCAACTGGTACCATTCAGCAGCCTGTAAAAGAAACAAAATTCTGTTTAGTTGAATATTATTTATACTATTAATTGTGAGTATTTGATTATTATGTCAAGTACATATACATTTTTTTATTTAGTTAAATATTTTTCTCAATGTGTAGTTGATACTCTGGAATGAAAATTTAGGGTTTTTACCCTCTCACATATAACAGGTAGCCCAATAAAACCTAATAGTTTTCAAAATAGAATAACTTTATAGGACTTAAGTAACAATAATTTATTACAATAGCCAAAGTATGTACATAGTTATGCCATTTTCATTTGTGGAATATAACATCACATAGATGTTCCCAACAATCTCCACAGTTTTATATTTTTTTCTGAAAAATTGCCATTACTCGGCAGATTATGGACATTGGTATTGCAGCAACTTCATTCCTATGCAGTTTTATAAATTAGCAATGGTGAGAGGTTTTGTAACAAAAACTTTGCTCTTAAGGTAGCCCCACATCAAACAATCATAAGAAGTTAGATCTGGAATCCAGGCAGGCAACATGACATCATTAAAACATGAAATGAGATGCCCGGGAACAGTCTGCCCAAAACAGTCATTGACACAGTTGCTGTGTGTGCAGTCGCTCCATCTTGCTGGTACCATAAAGAGTACATTTCTATTCTAAACTATTACAATCCTGGAACTAAAAATGTCCATGTATGGTTCTTTATTCACGGTAACTGTTTCAAAATTTAGATTTTCAAAAGAAAAGGCCCAATAACTGGTAAACGTACAGTACCACACCATATAATCCCTATGCTAATATGTAGATCAGCTGTCACCCATTTATTGGCAGCTGGAAACCCCTGTTAAAATCGGAAGTCCTCTGCTGGCTGGAGACTGCATCCACATTGGCTGAAATATTGTCAGGACGCAGTCTCAGGTGGTAAATTAATCAACACGCAAAGGAAGTTTCCTAAATTATAATATTTATTCTTCAAGACAATTATTCTACATAATTATTAATTGAATTACTATTTCTACGTTTCCCCTTTTTTGAAAAGACATGATTAGTGAATTTTAAATCGCAGGCATCCCGAAAGCGCGTCCAACCCGTTTTAGCTCTAAAAGTGGACTCCTTAACTCAAACCATTCCACATCTATCTTTCCTTCCCCCCAAGTAATTTCAAAATTTGGGGGTGCTGCCTATTTAGACACTAACAATTTTACACAAAATTTGTGTAAGTATAACCTCAAAGGACCCAAAAGAAACATATTGGTCGCTATCTCTAAAAAAATACTGGTTTGTAAGTTATTAACACTTTAACCATATCATGAATTTTCATTCACTAACAGTATCATTCGGTCTCTCCGACCGGACATTTTTTTCTCCATTTAAGTTATTTTTTTTACTTGAATCTCAAGATTTATTACAATTTAGGTCATAATACATGTATGTATGAATTAAAATTTGGCATTACAGTGCTTTAAATTGTTTTAATTTGTACCATTTTGTAAATAATCTGTATATATATGTATAAGGAAATGGAGGGGGGGAAATGTTTTCGACAAAAAACACTATTTGTTTATTTATTTTCAAAACAATTTCTAGCCCTTCTTGTCGGGCCGGGAAATGGTCCTCTCAAAATATTGTGTTTGGGTGTTCGTCTTTGTTTGTTTTCTTCTCTCTAGCAGCAAATACTGTCATCTTTACCCCAAATGAATTCAGACTCCCTCTCCGGAAGAACAAAATTTTCAACAATATAATGCATATCATTTTCATCCTCTATTCAGGGATCGTCATTTAAACTAATCCCGTCACTAGTTTCCCTGTCAGCATCAGAAACCAAATAATGAGGATCTTGATCCGAATCATCCACGTCTACGTCACTTTCTTTCTCTAGGTTGTTGTAAAGGAGTTGCAAAATATGATCATTGAAGTCAGCATCATTCACTCTTATATCCTGGGAATGAGCCATGTCAAACACAAAATAGATAGGATAAATAGATAGGATAAATAGAGAGGATAAATAGATAGGGATGTCAAACCCAAAAACAAAAATTATGTGAAATAATATTTACCCGGTATCACAGGCCGGGACTCGCCAGACACTAAATGTATCGTCCGGTACAGGAGACCGTAACAAAAACAATAAAACACTGCAACACACGGAACGACAGCTCAAGGCCAACTGAAGGCTAAAAAATAGCTATTGGCCAGAAGCTACTTGACAGCTACTGAGCGGGAGAAATCAATCGAACTATCAGATGTGCCAATTTTGTAGAGCCGAAATTCCTGTCCAGTCTCAGAAACCGGTAATACTGTTAAAGTGTTAATAAAACCAAAAAAAAACTCAGTCATGTGGCTGAAAGACAAAACTTCACAAAATTGACAAATTTCATTCAAATTGTAATAAAATTGAAAAATTAATGACTCAAACTTGCAAGTAACAAAATATTACTTTTCAAGAATAATAGAAAAAAACAAAAATGAACCTTGACCGCAATCATCAAAAAAAATTTTTTAATCTGATTTTAACAAACCATTTAACATTTCCTACAAGTCCTAAGAAACAAACTGTTCAGCATTATAAAAGATTTGCTTGTGTTACATTGCATGGTTGGGCTAGGTAAGTACCATCGACTTGTTTTTGTTTGTAAGCACTGAAAAACACAATACAAATTTTAAATATTAATATATAATTTACCTGTTTAAAATCTTGCTTAGTGCCGATTCCCAATTCATAACACTGACCCAGATTGAAAGCAGCTGGAGCATTATTAAAATAAGAAGCTCTACGAAAATGTTCGATGGCTTCCCGATTGCACTTTTTAGACAAACACCAAACACCTTTTCTATTTTCTGCTTCTCCAATTACTTTCTCATGTGCAAATTTCAGTTCTTCAACAGCTGCATCAAGAGCCTAAAAATTGTATATGTTTAAACAAATTTATTCATTTTTACTTAATACATTATGTACTTAATTATTTTAGCTTATGGGTAAATTGCATGGTAAATGTGATCAAATTATTAGTAAGATATGAAGTTCTTCTTCAGATTATACAGAAGTGTCAATAAGTATCAATAATTTTGAAAGTGTTTAGAAATATAAAATATATGTATTAAATAACAAGACTATATTCAATTGGTAACAAGTCTTATTTCCTTCAATTGGTTGAAGATGTGGTACAGATAAGTTTTTTTTTTCATCTGCTCTAACACATCAACCAATTTCTCCGTTATTATAGCAACCGACTGAAAGTATTATATTTTAAGCACAGAATTTAAGTGACATGGTGTGAACTCTAACGAATAAGAAGGATGTTTCAGTATAGTAATATAATTATCAGCCAAAAATTATTTCACAGAAAGTTTGTGTGGAAAGTCCTGATGAAAGAATAATTTTCAGTTTTGTCAACATTTTCTTATAATAATTCTGGTTCACTGTTGTGTCTTCTGGAACCAACCCATTCTTCCAAATTACGTCCTTGACATCAAAAAACATAAGCATGGCATGGTGTTCATGGTGTTTGAAATATCACTTATTTTAATAACATTTTTCAATTTTGGTGATGATGGTATTTTCGTTTTATTATGGTGGTGCATTGACTGTTGGTTCATCTCAGGATCATAATCGAAGATAAATATGTTTTGTCATAAGTGATTTTTTTTGAAAAATGAAGGGGTTGGCATCAAGTTTCTCCGGCAAGTAAGCGCAAATTTTCTTATGGCGTTCTTTTTGCTCTAGTGTTAAAACATCTAGAGACCATCTTGGCACAAACATTTTTCATGTTAAGATCCTTAATTTCCTACATAGTGTCCTTATCAATGTTCACAGCTTTAGCTATCATCTGGCCATTGAGTTAGTAGTCTTCTTGAACAATTTCGTCATTTATTTCTACATTTACTTCAGTTATTTAAGTGGAAGGTCATCATTTTCCACATTCAGACATACTTCACTGAATTCACTGCGATACACACAGTCTTCCCTATATGCCACAGTATAAAGTAAAGGGGGATGAAGTAGATCTCGTCTGCAGCATATGTATCTCCTGGGTAGTGCTAAATGATCAACAGTGTATATTCCTTTCAAGATGCTAAGGGACTTTCCTGGACTTTATTAAGAGCCGAGATCCAAGATAGTATGAGCAAAAAGAAGCCATTGGAAGAAGAAGAAGAATATATGCCACAGTAATCATTTGAAAACATTTCATTTGTATTTTGTTCAATATTACTAAAAATTTCAAAATAACATGTTGTTCAACTTTTAAATTTTGCACTAATTCAGCACACAACTGCACTGAACAATGACTCACAATCATTGGCTGAGAATGTTACCAAGGTTTCTCCCAAAGAGCTTACAATAAGTTCTGTTTGTTTTCTCTAAGAAGTAGAAACATTGTCTCAGTATTTAATAGACACATCTCATATGTTCTGAATCGGTCGAGGTGTCATTAGTAGAATATATCAAAATGTTTAAAAAAACTGTCATTATATTTGAGGTTAGCCATTAGTAAACTGAACACTCAGTGAGCTTAGTCTGTAAATCTTTGAGAGTAGCAATTTTGAACTGCAATCCATTAGCACTCATAGTAAAAAAATTTAATACTATGATATTAGGTAAATGAAACAAAATTCAAAACAACATTGTTTTGCTGCAAAATGATATATTAACTAATTCTGTATATTCTGAATCAATTTCAATATCCTCTCATAGTTGTAAATAATTATTGAATTATTCGAAAAGCCTTGTAATATAAATATTAGAAGAAAAATTGGAATATTTTAGTTTAAAAAATTTATTTTTTCTTTATTATTTAAAAACAGATGTTAAAAATTAGAGATATTTAATAAAATTATGCAACTTTTATTATGATGGAATTTTACTAATTCGAATCTCAGAGTGAACGATAAAAGTTTGAATTACTAAGTATTTCGAAATACCAAAGTTCGGCTTATCAAGGGCAGATTTAACAGCCTTTGATTTATAAAGGTTCATGTTAGGATTAGGCTTTCATACTGTACTTATCTTTGTTTTTCAAAATTGTTGAAAGAGTGTTGGCTGGTATGCCGAACTGATTCACATGTCACATTTTGTTTTTTCACCAGTGTTAACAGCTTCTATAACTTTCAGTTTGTCTTCGTACAATAGTGTTTTGTCTTCGCACAAAGCCTTATTCGATTAAGAAACGTTAACACTTGAGAAAGACTAATGACGGATACTAAAAAGTACGGTAAATAAACACGTATTTTAAAACTTTGAAACTCAAATGGGATACCTGGACTAAACAATAGCGAGACGTATGGTGTGGGTTACACATAGTAACATGAACTGCTTCAAATAACTGAGCAGTCTGGTTTCCCATTTGATTTATAGAGGTTACAACTTTGATTTGTAGAGCTAAATTTTGAATTAGAGACGTCCAGCCACATGTCTAGTAGACAAAAAAATTGAATTATTGAAGTATTTTACGTCAATCCTTCGATTTATAGAGGTAAAATAATGGGAGAAGATAGGCAAGTTTAAGAGGGGAAATTAGATTCATCAAGGAATTCAACTTAATTAGTAAGGTTCCTCTTGTAAATTTTTCATAAAACTAAAAGTTTTCCTAAAATTCTACAAAAATATTTAAACAAACACGAAAAACTTGCCCAATTTTGTTTTTACTCTGTACACAAATCGAGAAATGACTATGCACACGTTAATAGAAGTTTGAAGTGGATAAATCAAATAAATATCGATTTATAAATATTTTTGTAAAAAACATATACTGATGAAAATGAAATATCCGTCAACAAGTCGATAAAACTTTTACTACACTAACCTTTCTCCTAGTCATCCTGTATAATGTATCTACTTAAATCTAAAATACAAAAGTTATATATAAAATAACTTTTTTTAAACATCTGACATACCTGTTCTGGCGATATTTCTTTTGGCAAAGAAGCTTTTCTATTTTGATTAACATTACCAGAAAGTATAGAGTTGTTAATAGGTTGGGTCTCAGCTATTTTAGAAAGAAGATGAAGTAAATTCAACTTCTCATCACTCTTGATAGGCTCTGCTTTAGATTCAAGGAACCACAACTTCTTGTACCACAAACGCTGTGATACCATATACCCCAGCACGAAGACACCACTCTGAAAAAATATATTCAAACTCTGTAAAAAAATTTATACCTAATAACATTTTACACAAAAAAAAGAAATATTTATGTTTGTACACTAACTAATTTTTAATGTATTTTGCTTTAAAATCAAAATCATATTTTTTATCTTGTAACTTTAAAGTTATTTGAAATAGGTACCCGTAGGAATGTGTATTGAAAAAATTATTCTCTTTAAAAATTATAATGTGTGTGAACTTCCATCTTTAAGATAAATAATGTTAACGAATTGTAGATGGGAAGAACTATCTATTTGTTGGTTATGCCTCCTAACCATATTAATGTTGTTTAGGCTACTTAATTATTTGTTTTTATTTCTAGTAAACAAACTCGGCTTTAATATTTTAAAATGAAAAGGGATTGGAACACTTGGGTCCCTCGTCACGTGATGCTACAAGTGCTACAAGTTTTTTGAAGAAACAGGATGAAGATCCTTTTAGAAAAAGTGGCTTATTACAGAGATCTCCAGAAAGCCAAGATACATATTTAGACAACAAAGTTGGACAAGAGAAAAATGGGTTGGACGAAGTAAAATTGCAATCAACGGAAATAAATCCTCAGTTAATGGGTTACTATGATAGGTGGCAAGAAGAAAAAAAGGCAAGAAGAGAACTTGAACAAACTGTTACCAATTTGCAGCAGTGTATAGGGGAGTTGGAAAGAAAGCTGACGCTATTGGATGGAACCAATGCATATACACTAACTGATGAGCAAAATGAAAGACAGTATTTCACAGAAGAAGAGGAACTCTCAAGGGAGACAGACTGGATTTTAAATAAAAATAAAAAGAGAAGAACAAAAAAAAAAGGAAAGCAGCAAATAGTCCTGAAACGTCTCCTGAAACGTCCCCTCAAAATAAAAGTAATGGATTGGTACCCCAAGAAAAATTAGATGTTGTCAAAAAACATAAACCACCGCCTGTAATATTGAGCAACGTAGGGGACTATATTGAAATAAGTCGAGCCTTGCAATCAAGAAAGATTAACTTTAGAGCTAATCTAATGAATAATAACCAATTGAAAATCAATGTTGATACTGAACTGGAATATAGAGATTTAACTAAATTCGTAAACAATCATAAACTAGAATGGCATTCCTATGAGAATAAACAAACGAGACCTATAAGAGTCATGGCCAGGAATTTGCATCCATCATGTAATCCTGAAGAGATTAAAAATGAATTAATTAATAGAGGTTTTAGGATTATTGATGTGGCAAACAAAATCAAGAAAACAAAAGAAAATGGCATAGAGATTAAAACCATACTTCCTATGTTCATATTAACATTTGAAAACTCTGAAGATATTAAAAAAATATATGAAATAGAACACATATGCCATATGAGAGTTAAGATTGAAGCTCTCAGGAATGACAAACTAATTCCTCAGTGAAAAAGGTGTCAGCGATATGGGCACACTCAAAAATATTGCCAACGAGAAGCTAACTGTGTTAAGTGTGCTGGCAAACATTTAACTGTTGAATGCAGCAAACCAAGGGATACTGCGCCTATCTGCTCCAACTGTGCGGAGGCACATCCCGCTAGCTACCGTGGCTGTTTAGTAGCAAAAGAGCTACAGAAAAGAAGAAATGAAATAATTAAAAGTAAAAGAATTCAAAATCCTCAAAATCGAACATTCACATCCAGAAAAGTTACCAACCAGGTTTCATATGCTCAGACAGTTAAAGCTAACGAAATACGATCGGAGTTAATAAAGCAAACTGAGCAGGTTCCCCTGATTCAGATGATGCAGGACATAACATATACGCTGAATAAACTTATAGAAAGGTTAGATAGAAGCGAATTTAAGGACACCGGAGAGAAATCTATAAAGGAAATTAACTGACATGTGGGATTTGAGAATAGCAACCTGGAATGCTAATGGTATCCAAAATAGAAAACAAGAAGTAGAAGTATTTTTAAACACGCAAAATATTGACATATGTCTTGTCACGGAAACACACTTACTAAGCAGTCTTATTTGAAGATAGGAGGATACAAGGTTTACCAATCAAACCACCCCGACAACAAAGCGAAAGGAGGAAGTGCCATAATAATAAAAGATAATATTAACCATCATGAAGAGTGTCATCTCCAGAGTTCACAAATGCAGCTTACAGTAGTTGGAGTAACGTCCTCTAAACAAAAATTGTCTATTGGTGCTTTATATTGCCCACCAAGATATAATCTTAAAAAACCAGAGTATAAAAAGGTTCTACAGCATATGGGTGACCGATTTATAGTGGGTGGAGATTATAATGCAAAACATGTTGATTGGGGATCAAGAATAACAACATCTAAAGGCAAGGAACTCAGAGAAGCTATCATAGAAATGGGATGCAGCCACCACTCTACAAGGAAGCCAACTTATTGGCCCACAGATCCAAAAAAAGTTCCCGATCTCTTGGATTTCTTCATATCAAAGAGGGTGTCCCAAAACTTTGTGGATATTGAGGATAATATCGACCTTAGTTCAGATCACTCAGCAGTAATTTTAGTACTGAGGGAAAACATTATCAAGAAAGAGAACAAACCCAGACTAGTCAACCATACAACTGACTGGATTAGTTTTGGAATAGAATTGGATCGTGAGATTAATTTAAATATCCAATTAAGAACAAAGCAGCAACTTGAAACAGAAGCAGAGAAATTTATCAACATCATCCAGAAAGCAGCATGGAATAATACTAAGGAGTATACTCACAAAACAGTAGGCAAAAATTACCCTCTCAAAATAAAGGAACTAGTCAAAGAAAAAAGAAGAGCGAGAAGAAAATGGCAACAGACGCGAGACCCTTCTGATAAGAATATCCTTAACAATAAAACGCAAAGTCTGAAACGGGAAATTCAAAAACTTAATGAAGAATCCGTCAATAATTTCCTTGAAAATTTAACAGCAGATAAAGAGACATCTTACTCATTATGGAAAGCAACGAGAAGAATAAAAAGACCAAATACTCAAATTCCTCCAATAAAAAAGTCTGATGGCACCTGGGCAAAAAATAACAGGCAGAAAGCAGAAACGTTTGCTGATTGTTTGGCTGAAATATTTCAACCTCATGACATTTTCTCAGTTGACATGATAGAGGGTAATGAAATTCTCGAAGAAACAAATATAAAACTAGTTACTTGGAAAGAAGTTTTCAACGAGATTAAGACTAACCTAAATCCTAAAAAAGCACCAGGTTTTGATCTCATTACAGGAGAGATCTTGAAGCAGCTGCCCAGGAAAGGTGTGGTGTTATTGACCTATTTAATAAACGCAGCATTCAGATTAAAACATGTTCCTGGTATTTGGAAGGTAGCCGAAGTCATCATGATTCAAAAACCAGGTAAACCACCAAATGATACCAAATCCTATAGGCCTATTTCATTGCTACCAATAATTTCAAAGGTTTTCGAGAAATTACTGCTAAAAAGACTAAAACCTATCATAGAATGTAAACATTTAATTCCAAACCATCAATTTGGTTTTAGACAGAGCCACTCAACAATAGACCAAGTCCATCGGATAACAGATATAATTGAAAAAGCATTAGAAGAAAAATTAATTTGTTCTGCCATCTTCTTAGACGTGGCACAAGCCTTCGATAAAGTTTGGCATGAGGGCCTTATCCATAAATTAAACAAAGTACTACCAAAACAATATGTGGATCTGTTAACGTCATACATATCTGGCAGACTATTTAGAGTTAAACAGGAAGATGAATATTCGGAACTAAGAGAGATGAATGCTGGTGTACCTCAGGGTAGCGTATTGGGCCCTATATTGTACTTGCTCTATACAAGTGATCTACCACAAATAGAAAATGTAACTGTGTGACAATGTGAAAAGTCAGATTTTAAAATAGACTCATTTAAAAGACGCGGTTAAGCCAAAGAGATAAGAGATTCAAATAATAATTTAAATTTAGTAACGTCATTTATAAAAGAAAAATGGATTTTCAAGACAACAGTATGAATTATTATGTTTAATTTTAATGTAATTTAGTTTGTTTGTTATAAAATGTAAATTATTTGTATTTTACGGCAGTGCGGTAAAATGTGTGAACAGTAACCGGAAAGAACGCTTTCGGAAGTAAGAATTTGCCTCATGGCAACAGCAGTCTAAGTCCAGCGTTAGGAGTGACAGGTTGTGTTCTAAAGAGGTTGAAGTCCAGAGCTTGGAGGGAAAAGATGTGTTTTGTAGAGTTGAGGAAAGAAAGGACATAGTGCGATGTAATAATTTGATATATAGTAAAATAGAAAATGTAAAGAATTTAATCGTTGGTCGATTAAGAGTGAGAGTGTGTTAAAACTCTGTTTGAACAGTTAAATTAATTAGACGTGTTCACGCGAATAGACAATAAACAATTAGCGTGTGTCATAGTAATGCGGTCGGAAAATGAACAGTTACAAATTGTAGAATGGACTAATGTATAAGCAGATTTTCTTTTTATAAACATTCGTGAGGTGCAAATACAACTTCGCCACGGACACAACGACGGCATTTTTAGGACGCTGCAGGAACATCATTGAATTATGTACAATGACTATGGTCTGGTAACTAGTGTTAAATAACACATTATATTTACTCTGTTATTGTATAGAAATTTACAATGTTTAATATCTTAACTTTTATTATATAAATTTGATACATAAAGGATAGCAATTTCTTTTTATGTAAAGAAGAAATAAATGTCTGATGACATATTTAACCTTATTAAAGGAATTTCAATTTGTTTTTATTCATAAAATCAATTTTAGTTGCAACTTAGAGTAAATTTTAAATTCAAAGAATAAAAGATCAGTTCTCCCTCTGAGAAGATAAAAAGTAATTTAACTAAAGATGATAGCTATAGTTGTTTTCATGATATATGTCTCTATAACAAATGCTAATGTATAAAAACTTACTTGTCTTTAATAAATGTTTTCTTTGTAACATTTCAGCCAAAGTGTTCTCATTAAAAAACCAAAATCCACTGTAAGTACACTGTGAAAAGAACTTACGACCCCAGAGATCTTATAAATAATTAAATTCATTCTTTTTTCTAAATTGGTATGCTAAAGCAAACCTGGCGCCCTATAGTCGAGCAAATTAACAAATTAATAACATTAAAAGTAACTTCATCTCTTTTTTAAATTATTACAAATGGCGCCGCAACTGTGGGCCTTTTTTAGTCGAAAGTACAGTGATTTTGGTAATGAGAACTCTTAAAATCAAGGTAAGGACTCTCTTTATAATAATAAGAAAGATTCTCTTTAAATTTTGTGTTGTGTTAAGTAAAATAAATTTAAATGGGTTTAGAAATAATAAATGTTAATAATAATGAACAGGTTAGGGTAATGATTTTGGTAACTAAAATTTAAACTTAAAACTAAAGGTAAAAAATAATAATAATAACTAAAAATGGAGGGTACAAATAATAATAATAATCTAAGGGCTGAACAGGTTAGGGTAATTGAGCAGGTTAGTGTAATTGAACAGGATAGATTAAATAGAGATGATAAAGTAATGAGAATGTTGGAAGTAATGATGAAAGAGATGAATGGTAAATTTAGTCAAAATAGTTCAGAATTAAAAGAAACAAATATTAAACTTGAACAGAATAATGTTAAACTTGATAAAATAGATAATGACTTGAAACTGAGTAAATTAGAACTAAGACAAGCTAATTTAGATTTAAAAGAAGCAATGTGTAAAAAATTTGAAGAAATGAGGGTTGAATTAAAACCAAATTATGTAAAATTTGAACAGAATCTTAAAATGGAAATTAATGTAATGGAAACTAATAATAAAGTAGAATTTGAATTAAGCTATTGTGAGAAAAAAGTAGAACTTGAACAGATTAATAGAGTAGAAGGTGTTTTGGTAGAAAATATTAATAATTTAGATAACAATTTAAATCAAGCAATAGCTGAAATTGAAATTAACAGTTTTAATGAAATAAATAACATGTCAAATGATTTAATAGTAATGGAGGACAATTGTGTGAATGATTGTGTTCAAGAAATTTCTAAAATAATGAATAGTGGGTTAGGTAACAAGGTATCTCTAGAAACAGCAAATAACGTTGAAATTAATATGTCTAGTGGGGTTGGAATAGGTATAAGTAATTTGAAAAACAAAGTAAAAGTAAATAATCTAATAATAAAGGAATCAGCTGTTTATCTTAAAAAACGAGTTTACCATAAGACTGTAAATTTTGAAAAATACACGATGTTAGAATTTAGAAATGTTTTTAGAATACAAGAACAGATAATTAAAAGTTTTTGGGAAAAGAGTAGCTTTGAATACAAGTTTAAAAGTGTAGAGATAGTAAAGGAAGGCTTTGTGATGATGTATAAGAATGGTGGGGTTAGAATTCCTAAACTAACAGATGTTGAAATTAGGTCAGTAGATTCTAAGATGTTTGAGAGAAAGAGAAATGTAGATATGTCTGTAAGGGAGAAAGAGAAAGGTATTTTGTCAATACTTCCAAACAATAACAAAGGGGAATCCTTTGTTAGGAAAGGGTCTGTTGTGATGACTAGGCAAGACAAACTGTCCATGTGGACAGAGGTATTTAACGCTAGAGATATTTACAAAAATCAAATCATGTATTTTAAAATCTTTCACCAATTTGGGAACCATCGTAAAAAATATATAATTTATAATTGAGTTGTAATCAATTGAAATTTGGAATGAATAAATAAATGTAAGGACATTTTATAAACACACGGACTTGATTTTTAAAATAATTAATAAAAAGTAGTTAAGATTTTGTTAATAAGTAAGTTTAAGTTTGAAAATAAATAATTAAGAGTTATGAATACTAATAATTTGTGTGTACTGATAAATTTTGTAAGCTAAAACAGAAATATAGAAAATAATTATATGCCAAGCTAGTATGATTAAGAAGAAATAATATTTAGAAACGTTTAGGTATTTGCTAAGTGAAAGATGCAAGATTGTTAGTAAATAACCGAGTGTTGTTTACTCTAAGATAAATATTGATTTTACGTGACATAGATAAGATAGTTAGTTCGAAGCAAGGATTCAGTTTAGTGTTGAAGAAAAAATATTCAATATTAAGTAGGTGGATTCAATAAAATATTCAATAAGATGAGAGAGATTGAATCTAGTTGGAACGAAAAGGTTTTCACTTCTTATCAGTAGACAGATATATTGCGTCATACAGCTAGGGGAGATTGTTTATTCCTTAGTCAGGTATAAATTCCTATGCATGACATTGAGACGAAATATAGGGTGTTACCAAAATGCTGTCTAGGAAAATAAAAAAAAAAAACTTTTGACGTATAATTCTAATTTAACTTGTGTTTTCAAATAAAATTTACTTAAATAAAGGATAATTGGTTTTAATTAAAATAATGAAACAAAAGTAGATTACTTAAATAACTTTAATAGTATTGAAGGTAAATTTTTTAAGTAAAGAACTTAGAATAAATTTTAAAAAATAAAATTTTCTTTTTGAATTTGAATAATAACATCTAGAAAGGATTACATAAACAGAAAATCGACGATGCTAGTAATAAACTTGGTAAAAAAAATAAACATTATTTCAACTTCGGATGATACGATTTGAATGAAATTTTTTATGAATTTTAAAATTTTCTTCGTGTAGATGCATTTAAGGAGTACATGAACATTTGGGAGGAGGTAGGCGTTTGTGTAGTTAAAATAGAATGTTTTATTCGTAAGAATAAGGCATTCTGAGACTGCATAAGAGGGCGTGTTGTGAAATAGGGATGTGTTTTGGGCTTTATCTTGAATCAAGTAGGGATATTGTATTCAACCACTGCACATTTCAACGTCACAACATGTTACTCTATGTAAGAGTCTAAAGAGCAATTAGAAGTATGCACGGTATAAAGTAGACGGTTAGAAGAACCTATGTAAGAGAGGTTAGGAAGTAAAATGCATAAAATAAACAAAAAATTCATAAAAATCAAATAAAAAAGGTATAATAATAAAAATAAAATAGAAAATGGAACGAAGGAGGGTTTTATTAATCGACGTTCGACAGGGCTTTATCATTAGCATAGAGGAATATTATTAAAGTGCTGTGACAATGATAAACCCCGGTCGAGTTTTGAAAAATAAAATAAAAAAAAAAAAAAAAAAAAAAAAAAAAAACAAAAAACAAAAAATTGTCATATGACTTATGTAAATGAAATATAGTTAAAACTTTGACAATTTTGAGAAGTTTAAAGAACAAAGAGTTCTTATTTTGTATTAAGAAATACAGAAATTTAGTAGAAGAAGTTCAAGAGAGAACCTAGAGTTCTTGATTATATTATAAAAAATATAAAGTTTGGTAGGCGAACTGTCTTTCGAGGCAGGATGTAGCTATGTTCGAGAAGTGATATGATCAGGGCCTAAGATATCATTTCTAGAAGGTAGTGATTTAGAAGTAATTGGAAAACTTATCAAAAAATCCAACGTAGTTGTTTAAAGTTCTGTCACATGTAATTTTGGGCAAAAAACATAAACAATGACTTATGTTTGTAAGTGTCATAAACTTTCATAGATATAGGAAAAGTTTTTTTGAGTCTACTCTAATAAGTAAAAACAGATGTTGAGGGAAGTCGTCAAGGGACAATAGGACAATGCTTACATGGTGAAAGGAGGGGGTTTGTTTAAGAAACAAAGCCTAGAAATAAATCGGACGTGACAGGAAGGAGAGTTTCTTTTTTTTTTTTTATAAAATGAAACGAAAAGTTTTATAAAACTGTAAAAATGTTAATTAACTGATTAGAGTAGGTAATTAGATGTTAAATTGTAAAACGATAAGTTGTATGTTTTGATGTTTTAAATATTAACCCTTTGAAGCATAGTGGTATTACAATGAAACCACCTTTGTTTTAGTTTCTATACCTATGCTGCACAGTGGTGCTAGTATGAAGCCTCTTTTCTAATGTGTATAGGGATGCAATCTAGTAGTGCAACTTTCAACTATTGCACTAGCTTCATTAATATCCCTGCAGAAGTGTTGTTTGTCAGAGCAGGTATTAGGTTCAGACCACGTTGTGAACTACTGCTAAGAATATTTGTTTGTGATACACAATTATTATTACTGGTAAGTACAAACACTTCATTTAGAGTAGAATAATGTTTATGTATATAGTAAAATTAAAATATTGTTACTCTAGAATGTGGAAGATCTTTTATTAGGCTTTTTAGTGGTGGTTTCACCACATAACCACAATGCATGATTGGACGCCCGGTAATGAAAGTTAGACCCTATTGAAAAATCATTTATTTGTGTTTTTTACTAACAAATTATTTACAAAAATCTTATTTTTAATACTTTCTATTTTTTACATGTTTGGTTTTAGGTTATACCATTGTTCAATGGAGAAAATCATAGATACTTGGATACAGGAAACTGCAGACATCCCGTCAGATCCTGATTCGGATTATAATGAAGATGAGGCACTTTCAGATGTCACTGAAAATACAAGCAATATAACAGGAAACTATGTAGTTGAAGCGGATGGAAGTTTACAAATTGACTATTTGGG
This sequence comes from Aphrophora alni, assembly GCA_963513935.1. NCBI lineage: Eukaryota > Metazoa > Arthropoda > Insecta > Hemiptera > Aphrophoridae > Aphrophora > Aphrophora alni. The sequence goes on along the minus strand of OY740769.1, from coordinate 95,250,676 downwards.
TTTGGCCCAACAAGGTGAGAACAATGACATTACAAATTTGATTCTAAACTATGACGATCTTCAAGTAATTGGTGAAGTAGAAACATCCGAGGCTAATGTAGCATTTGTAATTCAAAATGATCCCATGGACGTTCAATTGGACGAGGAATCTGAGCCACTGGCTCAAAGACTTTACAAAGAGGATATTATGTGGTTTAACAATTACTATTCGCCCAATCGTAATTGTTAAAAAAGTGGAGGTGTACTCAGGTATCCAACCACCGGAAAAGAAATGAAAGTATTTTTAGGCCTAAATATACTAATGGGCATAAAGGAATCTCCTTCCTACCGAGATCATTGGTCTTCAGATGCAGACTTGAGAGATAATTATATATCTTCATTTATGTCTGTAAACAGATTCGGTTGGCTACTAACCCACTTGCATATCAACAATAATAGTAACATGCCTCCACGTGAGTCCCCAAATTATGATAAACTATACAAAATCCGGCCTTTACTAAACAAACTCACAGAAACCTACAAAGCATGTTATGCTCCATCTCGTTACCAATCAATCGACGAGAGTATGATACCGTTCAAAGGTCGTAGTGGAATCAAGCAGTATATGCCAGACAAACCCACTAAGCGTGGTTACAAAGTTTGGGTGAGGGCAGATGAAAAAGGTTATATTAGCCAATTTCAAATCTACGAAGGAAAGAGGGATGGAAAAGTTGAAAAAAATCTTGGACAAAGGGTAGTGACAGAGCTGACCGCAGACTTAGTAAATAAAGATTATGTTATCTTTTTTGATAATTTTTTCAACTCAGTGAACCTTATGATTTATTTACAGCAACATAAAATTCAAGCTTGTGGTACAACAAGGTCCGATCGGAAATTTTTCCCAAAAGAATGCTTGCCTGAAGGCAATTACATGAGTCATGGTGAGTATGCATTTATGTCAACAAGAACTGGAATATTGGCTTTGGTATGGAAGGACAAGAGAGGTATTTACTTTATCTCTAACTATCATAATCCTAATGACATCACAAAGGTAAACAGAAAGCAATCAAACGGAGAAATAAAATCTGTGCCGTGCCCTACATTAGTAAAGGACTACAATGCCCACATGGGTTATGTTGATAAAGCGGACATGTTGAAATCAACATACTCTATTGACAGAAAATCTAAAAAGTGGTGGCACCGAATTTTCTGGCACTTTCTAGACACCACAGTTGTAAATTCTTTTATAATTTTCTTATGTTTATCAGAAGGTAAACCGCTCACACTAAAAGATTTTAGAAGAAGCGTTTCAAGAGCTCTTGTTGGAGTGCCTCGTGGGGAAACAAGAGGAAAGAAAAGCTCATTGGGCCCAACAAATAATTTCAAACCGAAAGTTGCACAGGAACTACGGTTTACAGAAAATTCGCACATGCCAGTAAGAGTTACATCAAGACGCTGTGCTCAATGTTCAACAAAGGAAGACGTACATAGATCAAAGTGGGCGTGTGAAACATGTAGTGTAGCCCTCTGCCTCAGTGAACAAAAAAATTGTTTCCGAACCTATCATCAAAATGACTAAAAAAGACATTTCTTTTAAAATACCAAATGTTTGTAAATTATTTGAATTTTGTAAAAAAATAAATATAATTGAAAATGGTTTTTAGTGACTATTTTTTTGCAAAGACCGTACAAGCACAGTGGTTTTACGGTGATACCACCCCCCCCAAAAATGTATTTTATGAAGTGAAAATTTTGCAAAAAATTTATGTTGTATCAAATAGTGCTATGAATGAGAATATAACATAAAATTATTAAAAAAGTTATTTTTCGTAAAACATGCTTCAAAGGGTTAAGAATTATTTAATAATAAAATGATAAAAAATTGTTAGTTTTAAGTGATTTATGGTTTGAAAATATGAAGAATAGTTGTGTAAAGTTTGAGAATTTATGTGAGTTTTGCCAAGACAGATAATAATAAAGTTTTTAAGTTTTTTTGATGTTAAATGATGAGTAAAGGAGGTTAAGTTTTTGTTTTTTAAAGGAAGGAATAATAAATTAATAATGATTTTTAATAAATAATGTTTGAATTTAAAACAATAGACGATTGTGAGAAGTTATTTGATAAAGGTGTCTAAAGATTTTGATGAAATACGGTGTTAGCTGGGAAAACAATGTAAATTTTATTTTTTTGAGTTTTTATATACAAGTAATAGATGATTAAGAAGATTTTAATATGAAGTGTTTTAAATGAAAGAATTTTTGAGTTTTATATGAAGATGATGACTTTACAGAATTGTTGAGTAAAGTGGTATTTAAAATGAAGTTGTTCTGTTAATAAGCTTTTATAAAAAGAGTAGTTAGGTTGCATTAATGGTAAATTTTAGTTTTTAAGAGGTTTTTTGAATACTACGATGAAATAAAGGAAATATGCGACGATTTTAATGAAATAAAGGAAATATGCGACGATTTTAATGAAACAAGAGGAGATTTAAGGAAGTCTACGAAATACGGCGATTATTATGATTTTTGAAGGAAGCTACGTTGAAATAAGGAGATTATTTATGAAATAATATATAGGTAAATAATAAGGAGTTTTTTTTTATTTTATGAAGAATTTTGTTTGGGGATTAATGCAACTTGAATTATTAAAATATGAAAGATAAGATGGAAATAATTTTAAGATAGGATACTGAAAGATGAAACAATTGTAAAGAGGTAATTTTGAAATAAATAGATGAGTTTTGTAAGTAAGTATATTTTTTTTGATAATAATGATGTTATATTTTTGATTTTTAGTTGAAGAGAGGAGTTTTTGGTAATTGTAAAATCAGTAGTTAACATGTTATCCCAGCAAGACAAAGAGTAATTGAGAATTGATAAAGAATAAATAATTATTGGATTTAAACTAAAATGAATAATAATATAAGATGATAATTGAAAAGTTTTTAAAGTAAATTGAAGTAATGTTGAGTAATAAGTAAATAATTTTGTAATGGTGTTAATGATAATGAGAAGTTTTAAATTTTAATTGTATTAAGTTGAAGGAATTATTCAGATGAATATCTAGAGTCAAAGGTAGATTTTCAAAGGATGTAGAAATGTCGTCTTGGCAAAGAGGATGAGACGAGAAAAAGTATATAGACGGCTGTCTGGGAGATAAGCTTTGAGTGACGGGATCCTGTCAACAAAAAAAATGTTGATGGAAAGTTTCAGCCAACAAGGTTGGAAAGGAAACTGATGATGGGTTTTATTGTATAAATAGAGATAAGACTTAGCACTAATTGATTCGTATAATATTTTTTTTTTCTCAATGAGTTAATATAACGCTAACAAATTAAAATAATGAAATAGGATTTTAGCAAATAGATTTTTAGTTTTTATAAGAAAAGAGAATCTTTCTTAAATTAAGTATACTAGGGATACTTATTTTCTTTCATGAGGTCCTTAGCTTCTGAAATGAAATGTCTTGAACATCCATTAATATTTTTTTTCGATTTGAAATATATATATATAAAAGCTTTGTATTCCAATACCTGTATTGAAATACAAACCTTGTGGGGTTTTGTGACAATGTGAAAAGTCAGATTTTAAAATAGACTCATTTAAAAGACGCGGTTAAGCCAAAGAGATAAGAGATTCAAATAATAATTTAAATTTAGTAACGTCATTTATAAAAGAAAAATGGATTTTCAAGACAACAGTATGAATTATTATGTTTAATTTTAATGTAATTTAGTTTGTTTGTTATAAAATGTAAATTATTTGTATTTTACGGCAGTGCGGTAAAATGTGTGAACAGTAACCGGAAAGAACGCTTTCGGAAGTAAGAATTTGCCTCATGGCAACAGCAGTCTAAGTCCAGCGTTAGGAGTGACAGGTTGTGTTCTAAAGAGGTTGAAGTCCAGAGCTTGGAGGGAAAAGATGTGTTTTGTAGAGTTGAGGAAAGAAAGGACATAGTGCGATGTAATAATTTGATATATAGTAAAATAGAAAATGTAAAGAATTTAATCGTTGGTCGATTAAGAGTGAGAGTGTGTTAAAACTCTGTTTGAACAGTTAAATTAATTAGACGTGTTCACGCGAATAGACAATAAACAATTAGCGTGTGTCATAGTAATGCGGTCGGAAAATGAACAGTTACAAATTGTAGAATGGACTAATGTATAAGCAGATTTTCTTTTTATAAACATTCGTGAGGTGCAAATACAACTTCGCCACGGACACAACGACGGCATTTTTAGGACGCTGCAGGAACATCATTGAATTATGTACAATGACTATGGTCTGGTAACTAGTGTTAAATAACACATTATATTTACTCTGTTATTGTATAGAAATTTACAATGTTTAATATCTTAACTTTTATTATATAAATTTGATACATAAAGGATAGCAATTTCTTTTTATGTAAAGAAGAAATAAATGTCTGATGACATATTTAACCTTATTAAAGGAATTTCAATTTGTTTTTATTCATAAAATCAATTTTAGTTGCAACTTAGAGTAAATTTTAAATTCAAAGAATAAAAGATCAGTTCTCCCTCTGAGAAGATAAAAAGTAATTTAACTAAAGATGATAGCTATAGTTGTTTTCATGATATATGTCTCTATAACAAATGCTAATGTATAAAAACTTACTTGTCTTTAATAAATGTTTTCTTTGTAACATTTCAGCCAAAGTGTTCTCATTAAAAAACCAAAATCCACTGTAAGTACACTGTGAAAAGAACTTACGACCCCAGAGATCTTATAAATAATTAAATTCATTCTTTTTTCTAAATTGGTATGCTAAAGCAAACCTGGCGCCCTATAGTCGAGCAAATTAACAAATTAATAACATTAAAAGTAACTTCATCTCTTTTTTAAATTATTACAACTGTAGCTACATTTGCAGATGATACTGCCTTATTGGCAGTTGGCAAAAGCTTAGGAGAAGCTACCAACAGAATTCAAAAAGCAAGCGATAGCATCTATCAATGGACTAAGAAGTGGAAAATTAAGATAAATGAGAGGAAATCTGCTCACATCAATTTCACAAATAGAAATATAAAGAATCATTGTATAGTAAAACTGAATGGAGTTGAAATTCCATGTGAAAATACAGCAAGGTACCTGGGTATGACATTGGATACCAAGTTAAATTGGAATGAACACGTAAAAAAGAAAATAACTGAACTAAAAATCAAATACAGTCAGCTGTATTGGCTTTTGGGACGTAAGTCTAAATTGTCAATACAAAATAAAATATTAATTTATAATCAGATTTTGAAACCTGTCTGGGTATACGGTATACAACTCTGGGGTTGTGCCAAAAAATGCCACATTGAAAAGATCCAAACTTTTCAAAATAGAGTATTACGGAACATGGTCAACGCTCCATGGTACATTCGAAATATTGATTTACATAGGGATCTTGGAATTCCAGATGTTTTTACTGAAATAAAAAGGTTTGCTGTGAAGCACGAATCTCGTTTGAAACATCATGTAAATGAGGAGGCAGTACAACTTCTTGACAACCGCGATTTAATCAGAAGACTGAAGAGAACAAAACCTTTTGAGTTAGTCTAAGTGTTTGGTTGTTGGTAAACATTGGGTGATATAATAACTTTGGGTCACTGGTGGGTGACTTATTGGATATAAGATACAATTTAGAGACTTATTGGATATAAGATACAATTTAGAGGCAAATTGATGGTTAGTCTGTAAGACTAGTTTTAATGTATAATTTGAAATGAAATAAATAAATATAAAAAAAAAAAAAAAAAAAATATATTTTAAAATGATTTCTAGCCTCATTCTATTTTAATTTTTCTTTTAAAATTCATTGTTTTACTTTTATTTAATCTTTTAATTATTCATAAAGTTTAACATCAAAATGTGTTAGCACTTGAGGTTGCATAATTGTATTTTCTTCTCCAGTAATATTTGCTAGTAATATTTTTGTGAAGTAAAATTTACTTTCATTAATTTTACTGTTTATTTATCTGTTGTTTTATATTAAATCTTATTTATGTTATAAGTTATATAAAATATGTCATTAATTGATTTATTATTATTTTTATGATTTTCTTATAGGTTCTGTTTTATGTTAGCCTATGTTATTAGTGCTAGAAAATGAACAAAGTAAAGTGAATTAATTTAGGAAAGAAGCTAAATCTGTTTTCTCTAAAGGATACTACCCTAATTTCCATCAAAGGAGTCAACATAAAATGATAATTTTATCCAACATAAATCATTTTTACTTGTTTAAATGATTTGCACTAGTAGTATATAATATGAATGTATAGTAATTAAAAAAATAACCGTGTTAAAAATTTTAACAATAAAACTTTTTAGGAAATAAATTGGTATTTAAAAAATATAATACTAATTTAAAGAAAATGTGTTTTATAAAATTTAATTTATCCCTTTATTTAGGTTGACAATTTTAAATCTATATGTAAAATTATAATTTAAAAAAAGTATAATTTTTTTTTTAATATTTGGGTCACTTCAGACAAACCAACCAAAAAAATTAAGAATTCAAACCTGACCATCTTGAATTTATTAAACCTTCATGAATTATTCTCCCCAAGGTGTAAATTATAGTATTTTTCTAATTTTTTTATTTTGTTAGATTTTAACGGACAATCCTATCAGCCATTAGTAGAAATAGCTTGCATTAATAAAAACTGAATTAAAAATCGAAAATACATATTCTTCATCTTTAAATACGACTGAAATTTTATTGATTAATCTTAAGTGGATATAATGACTGGATCACACACTAAACTTTTGAAAAAGGGGACCAAAAGTTGATCATACCGATTAATGTTTAGGACACTTTCTTACATCCTTTAATAGTCAATTTTTCCGTTCTTTATGTGGTTTTCCTGTGTCTAGATCACATTTGTTTTTAGTCTTAATTATGAAAGCTCTGGCCTAGTTTTAGTTTCCAACATGACCCTCGACTATGTTGTTGGTGTTTTCGCATTTTGTATGCTATAGATTTATCACTTGATAGTGAGAGTTGATTTATACTCTTGAAGTGTTGTGTATTAGGTTTTACATACACGAATGATGACAAATGTCCGATTAAACCATATTAATAATATGGACACAACCAAATAACTTTAAATTCAGAACACTTATATGTTGGCGATTTAAAAATAATATTGTTTATTAAATGTTTATAAGTTTTAATTGGTGTTTCTTCATTTATCAATTCAGCTATTTTACACCGAGCCATCACTTGAAATTCTGATGTATAGTGCAAAAAAAAAAAATGCACACCAAATGTGTCCCACTAGCACTAATTGAAAAATACTATGTTTGGGATGAAGCTAACAAAACTAGTAAAATCTAACTTTTTGTTCTACGTAATGTTCCTTCAAGAGTACACGTGCATCCCTTAATGTGCTCAAAATTAAATATTTCTGAACATGTAGACATTTTCCTTCTATTTTACAGATACAAAATCCTTTTTACCAAGCATCTGACGACCAAACTCTTTAACAACGGCTCTATCATTTATTTTAGTATTTCTTCCATATACTTCTTTTCGGTCTAACATTTTTATTGGTGTTTCTTCAATAGGAATGAGACTTTAGTTATTGCTTCAATTTCCTCCAATTTTTTGGACTCGAAAATGCATTTACTTTAGGAAGTTCCAAATCATAATAGTGTTCATCGTGGAAATCAACCCACAAGGAGTTCTTCAGGGGTCAATACTGAATCCTCTACTGTTCTGATCTATATAAATGATTTTCCTTACAATTTTGAGGAAACAAAAGCTGTACTATTTGCTGATGATACCACTCTATTTAAATTTTTTAGAAGATATTCCAGGTTTGGAGAAATATATGATATCAACATTAATAATGAGAGAAAATTGGTTTTCGGTAAATGGTTTGAAATAATTAAATTCAAGTAACACTCAATTAATTAATTTTAGTTCCAAACGTTTCAAAAATAAAATTACCTTGACCTTTGCAGAATCTACTGCAAGTACAGGGTCTTCAACATTTGTTGTAATGGTAATTTTGATGAAAACCTTATCTGAAATAAACATATCCATTCTTTTTCTGCTAAACTTAATTACTTAAGCTTGTTTTTCACTCCGTGCTATTTTGCATATTCCCTTTTTGTAAATTGGTGTTAGGTCTTAAAATATTACTATTTACAGTTCTCAAAATTTGATGTTGTAATAATATTGATCAGGGTATTTAAATAGGTTAGGTTAGAAAACAATATAAGCAACTATTTTGTATTTTTCTTAACTCTGAAACTGGCTGTCATTTTTCTCTATAGTAACAGCAGCCTATTGAGTAAGTATTATGTCAAAAATTCATCAAAACAAGTATGGTTAGGATATGTGTAACTTGTTATATATAGTTCTCTTTGTAAATATATGTAGACAATTACAATAAAACTAAACAAAATAATGTTGAACTTTTTTTCAAAAAATTGTAAAACTCTTGTTGGAAAAAAAACAACTTTTTTTCAAGTTTTCACCATTACAGCTCAGTTATAATTAACATATAAAATGTACAAAAGAAGCATGTTTTTAAGTAGTTTCAAAAATGTATAGTTGTACTATCTATAAACATTATGGCCATTGTTCATAAAAAAAATAAAATAAAAATAGAATAGAATAAACTACTATAAAATAAAATTTTGAAAATAGGAACAAGCAACTTTGTAAAGGATAACTAATTCCACAAATCTTTGTAAATGATCATTTAATTGCAGAAATCTTGCACAAAAAATACAGTAACAAAAATGTGCCTATTTATATATTCATATTTATAAAATTGTGGCCTATTAATAATAATTAATTTTAATAATACCTTGAGGCAAGTTTAGTTTTTAAGTATATTAGTGTAAATTCATATTAATTTACAGAACACTTAATTCACTTGCACTTTTAAAAATATAACTTACACAAATTAGAAAAAACCTTTTATCTAAAACTATCATATGATATTACACTGTCAACTCCTTGCTCAATGAGAGGATTATAAAGACTGAATGAACACTGGGCAAGGGAACAAATGACCCAAGGCTAGTTCCCCCCACTCCTGTAGGCAGTGAATCATACATGTCTGAACAGGCATCCCTACAGTAGTGTGCCTGATCCCAATAACTTCCCATTCTAAAAACTCCAAAAGCATATTTTCCCCTATATTAAAAAAAAACACTACTGTATAAGTTTGTTGGAAATTATTTTTTTTTTTTCAAGTTTTCACCATTACAGCTCAGAGTTATAATTAACATATAAAAATCAAAAATGTACTAAGAAGCATTTTTTTTTTAAGTAGTTTCATAAATGTATAGTTGTACTATCTATAAACATTATGGCCAATGTTCATAAAAAAAATAGAATAAACTACTATAAAATAAAATTTTGAAATAGGAACAAACAACTTTGTAAAGGATAACTAATTCCAGAAATCTCTGTAAATGATAATTTAACTGCAGAAATCTTGCACAAAAAATACAGTAACAAAAATGTGCCTATTTATATATTCATATTTATAAAATTGTGGCCTATTAATAATTAATTATAATAATACCTTTAGGCAAGTTTAGTTTTTAAGTATATTAGTGTAAATTCATATTAATTTACAGAACACTTAATTCACTTGCACTTTTAAAAATATAACTTACACAAATTAGAAAAAACCTTTTATCTAAAACTATCATATGATATTACACTGTCAACTCCTTGCTCAATGAGAGGATTGTAAAGACTGAATGAACACTGAGCAAGGGAACAAATGACCCAAGGCTAGTTCCCCCCACTCCTGTAGGCAGTGAATCATACATGTCTGAACAGGCATCCCTACAGTAGTGTACCTGAGTAACTCCTGATCCCAATAACTTCCCATTCTAAAAATTCCAAAAGCATATTTCCCCCTAAATTAAAAAAAACCACTATCTCAAATTTTTTTTTATAAACTCTTGTAGGAAAAAAAAAACTTTTTTCAAGTTTTCACCATTACAGCTCAGAGTTATAATTAACATAAAATGTACAAAAGAAGCATTGTTTTAAGTAGTTTCAAAAATGTATAGTTGTACTATCTATAAACATTATGGCCAATGTTCATAAAAAATTTAAAAAATAGAATAAACCACTATAAAATAAAATTTTGAAATAGGAACAAACAACTTTGTAAAGGATAACTAATTCCAGAAATCTTTGTAAATGATAATTTAATTGCAGAAATCTTGCACAAAAAACACAGTTACAAAAAATGTGCCTATTTATATATGCAAATATAAAATTGTGGCCTATTAATAATTATTATAATAATACCTTTAGGCAAGTTTAGTTTTTAAGTATATTAGTGTAAATTCATATTAATTTACAGAACACTTAATTCACTTGCACTTTTAAAAATATAACTTACACAAATTAGAAAAAACCTTTTATCTAAAACTATCATATGATATTACACTGTCAACTCCTTGCTCAATGAGAGGATTGTAAAGACTGAATGAACACTGAGCAAGGGAACAAATGACCCCCCAAGGCTAGTTCCCCCCACTCCTGTAGGCAGTGAATCATACATGTCTGAACAGGCATCCCTACAGTAGTGTACCTGAGTAACTCCTGATCCCAATAACTTCCCATTCTAAAAATTCCAAAAGCATATTTTCCCCTAAATTAAAAAAAAACCATTATCAAAAATTGGTTTTTTAGTTTCTCAAAAACATATCAGTGGCACATAAAATTAAAGCTTATTCCCTTTCAAATGAAATGTAAAACAAACCTCTGTGGCTTAAGAACTGGTGTTGTTTAGGATCGAAATCATTGGTATAAGCGAAATAACACTTTGTATGGACATTTTGAAAATTAATTATATCAAAATTAAACAAGATAAACATTTTCTAAATATTTTGAAATTTTTGTAGAAATGTGAAATAGTCAAGTTGACTGACTGGTTGGTTTGGGATGGAATGAACCTTCAAACTAAAAGTTGTATAAAATTTGTTATTACATGAAAAAGTGAACAAAATGGTGATTTAATTTAGAAAGAAAAAAACTGAATTTGTTTTATCTACTCAAAGAATGATGCCTCAAATTCTACCAAAAATGGTAACAAAACAGAGTCCAAACAAAGTGTTAATTTGTTGTACATAAAACTTTTCACTTGTTTGACTTTAGACCAATAGGGAATTAAATGAATAAAAATAATTAGCAATAACTAGGCCTATATTCAAAATGTTATAAATAAAAAATTTTAGAATTAGAATGTTATCTATTTACATAGTGTGTTGATGTTTTAAAATCTACATGTCATTATAATTTTAATGAAATATTTCATTTTATAACTTACCCATCCCACTGCTCCAAGAAATGTATACTGTTGCCCATAATTGGAAGATGTATTGCAGTTTTCATCGCGGTTGTCTTTTTCTTCATGATGTTCACCAATTCCAGCATCATGTTTGTTTTCTATGATTGGTTGTTTGCGAAAAAATGATTCCACCACACAAGGGAGAAGACGAAGTCGACAAGTAGAACTGGCACGAGTCTGAATCTGTGGATCTTGTCTGATTGCCACATCCTTTTTATTACAAAATAAACTGCATCTCTCCAACGAATCCCTCACTCCACGGCTAAATTGTTTCCACATTGTTGTAATTTATTTTTATTTCTAGAAAAAGAAGAAAATAATAATCGTTATTACTAGACTAGGGAAATATAGAGATATTAGGAGATCTAAAGAAAATACGAAGCCTTGTCTTGGAAGTAGTTTTGGTATAAAATTAAATACATTTCTTTTCATCAAATACTTAAAACCACTTTTCTATAATATATAAGAATATGTGCATAGATGCTGTTCATTTGGGGTTTTTGATAAAGTCAATCATGCTGTTTGACAACAGGGGAAAATACACTTAAAACTATAATTTCAGAGTGTATAGTGAACCGAAAGTAGAAAACAATGTACATAGCCTATATGGATTTTTAAAAAATATAACATCTGATCAAACGTAGAATATTGATTACGAATAGCTATGTTCACACTTGTGCGATATCGATTTGATTTGATTTTCTACTTTCATTTTGTCTTGCGTCTTAACGCACGCAGTTGTAGCAAGCCTGTGAAGCATGCTGCATTAGTGTCCACATGACATGTATGCATTATTACGTGCTCCTTGCGGCACAGTGGTAAAAGACAAAAGTGTATTTAAATTTTATGTTTTAAATATAATTATGAATCGTGACGCTTCAGTAGTTGCTGGTGTTAGTGTTGCTTGTTTATTAATTTCAATACAGTACTGCGTAAACGTAAAAGAAAATCTCGTTCTACAAGGATGAAACGTTTCAATCATTTAGAGCTGAATGAAAACGCCTTATTTAAAAATTTTACTAGAATGTCAAGAGAAAGTTTGTATTGCCTTTTAAAAAAGGTCGGAGCAAAAATAGGAAAAAGTGGCACCAACTTCAGAGAAACAATACCTTCAGATATAAAGTTAGCAATTTGGCCGCAGCTATTTAGCAACAGGAGACTCCTTACATATCTTTGATGTATTTATTCAAAGTATCTAAGCAATTTATTTCATAAATGATGCCTGTGATACTTAAAACAATAATAGAAACCCTTCAGGATTTTGTCAAAGTAAGTATTTTATTTCCATGATTATATTATAAAAATAGTATAAAATAATAATTCATTCCTTAAACCAAATAGAGTTGTCCAGTTTCAAAAACAAGTTCTCTGAAGTATTGCTAAATTAAGGACTTACAAATTTTAACATTTCCTGTATCAATATTTATCGAACACTTTTATGTTACACGCTAAGACGCAAGTTTTGGATCTGCTGCTTTGCAGCATGCGATTCAGAAACCAGTAACTTTTCTTGGAAAACAAGCAGGCTTCTCCGCATGCGTCACGTGCGCTGTGCAGCATGCGTCAAGCGCACGTAAAATCGCACAAGTGTGGATACGGCGTATGGACTGCAAGGAAATTACTGTTCTTCGCGTTATCTCTTATCAAGGTGATTGCACTTCATCCTTATCACCGGCAAATGGCACTCCTCTGATTACAAATAGTTCGAGCTAGTAAATTAAAATGAATCAAGTTAAAATAGTGATAACGCAAAAAAAAGTTCATATCTATATGTTTAATTTTAATAAATTTATTTTTCTGTATAGCGTAAAGGTTTTCACCAAACACAATTAAATCTAAATTTTATCTTTTAATTTAGATAATGTATTTTCAATAGTACATTTCATTTGTAAAATACATCAAGTAAATCTACATTAGGACTTATTTTTTAATGTATATCAAACCCCCCCCCCCCACTATAAAAGTACAGTCTGTGCCGACTCGATTACAACTCCCACACGAACCATGTGTTTTGTATTTTGTCTTTTATTGTACCTTGAGGACAAATAACCTCTCAGTCATTATCGCATTATAAAACGAGCCGATGGGCGCCATCATGGTACTTACCCAACCCATGTACTTACACAATGTAATACAAACAGATCCTATAAATGCGATGACTAAAAGTTGGTTTCCTATGTGTTGTAGAATATGTTAAATTGTATTGGTAGATTAATAGTCGCTAGCGGGCCTCGAAGCTGTACATATGTGTAGAAGTCTCCACTCGCTACGCTCGTCTCGGTGATTCGACCTTGTATCTCGTAACTATACGAATATAACAATTTCTTGGGAAATCAGTGTTCCAAACTAGATTCTTTAATCATCGTAGAAAGGTAGGGTGAGCACAACTTATATACACAATTGAAATCTGCAAATTCTTGTCTAATTTAGTGTGTTGCAAGTTGAATAACACACGAGACATTAACAAAAAAACTGTTAAAATGTCCGCTATTTTGACATTTGCAATTCTATTTAAAAAAAAAAATGTTTAATAGTGTTCTACACAAGCACACTCTATACAGAATTTAATGTCCCTATCTTAATATTTCATCGTGCTTACGTACAGAGGACGACGACGGGATGTTGTAAATCACTTTTTTTTTTACCTGAGGTTATGAAACGATCTGTTAAAAAAAGAAAGTCGAAATTTTTGACGATTACAAAATTTACCCTATACGTCGTATACTGGGAGGAAAGAATACTCTTCCGTCAGGGTCAGAAAGAACAAGAGTTGATCAAGAGAGGACCTGTAGGAAAGACGAAAGAGATGGATTTAACCCAAGGCTACAGGAAAAAATGTGTAAATCCAGCTAAGATGCTCGGGATTTTCAATCCCACTATGTATATATGTATCTGCATTAGTTTTTGAGATATCTTATGTAAAACACAAGAATTGGGCTATAAAAAATACACATTTTTTGTGTTTAACGTAAGATTACTTTGAAAAATGGTTAATTAAGGTGTATTTTTTCTTAATTACATGTATAGAAAATTTAATTCTGAAAAGATTCATGTAAATTACTTAAGAAAAAACCGAATAATAATATTGAAATTTAGCTAATAAAAAAATAAAATTAATAAAAATTTTTAAAAAAATAAATAAAAAACCATAAGAAACCATCATTAATTAATTTATTTTATTTGTATGAAAACAGATTTCATACAAATAATCTTTGCGTAATAACATAACTTGTCTTGTAAATGTATCAAGCAATTTATCTTACATAGTCTAAACTAAAGTCTGCGCTGTCTAGAGTCTGGGGGGAGTAAGGAGTGGGGGGTAACACAGCTGTCAGCTGTTTCTCCTAACCTAGTTTTCCTCTCAGCTCTCCGGCACATTCACTTCAGCAATACAACAGATTGTTTTGATACAGTCTTAACGTAACCTTGATTTGCAAGATATCAGTTTGTTATTATTAGTGTTTTATCTCTAATTTATCTGGTTTATGAGTGCAAAAATGATTACTTGGTGCTTTTGACTTTGTCTACGCTGTATGTACGATTTGCGATTCGCCATGTCAAAAACACTATCTCTCTTATAAAGTGATAATTCTGAATCAATTGGCGTCATCTCAATGCCATAATCAACGCTACTGGCGACAGTAATTTACAAACTCAAAAAGACACAACTTTGCAAAACATAGGCCTATCTAAAGATCGCAGAAATTTAAAATTTATATTTGCAGATCAATCAACTTGGTCAGAACTCCTTAAAAACCCTTCCTCTAACTAAATCTGATCATGAATAACCAAACTATAGTCATTTCCCCAATGACTTAAAATATCGATGTGGTGAAAATGCCGAAAGGTTAAAGCGCTGGTGGTTGGTTTAATTTGTGGAAAATGACTCGTTATATTGCTGTAGAATATTCGAGCCTAATTCTACATCACAACTTGACCAAAAGCCAGGATTCAATGATTGGAAGCACGTTGCATATCGACTTCGATTCCACGAAACCACCTCAGAACATATTAAATGTTGAGCTTGACTTATGAGAAAAATTATACAGTATAACAAACACACAGAACACAATTCTCATAAAAAATACGCCTAAGTATCAGACGCGTTGTGGTTTGGTTGGTGTAGCTGGTGTATCACTGAAGAGGACGACCTTGTCGTTGAAACGCGTCTGATAGTTAGGCGTATTTTTTATGAGAATTGTGTTCTGTGTGTTTGTTATACTGTACACCTCAGAACATTTTAATATATAGGGGTGAATCGGACCACCCGTGCGCTACAGCCTTCGTTTAAACTTAACCCCCCCCCTCCCTATTTCGACGCTAGAGAATTCCGTAAAATTGTTTTCAGATCTCAAAAATGCCCCAAAAGTGTTTTTTTTTGGAGGGTGGGGGTCGGTTTTGTAACATTTTCAAATGTAAAGGTAGGTCGAGTGATATTTCATTTTAAAGGGCTCTGGTCACTGATCATTTGGGGGGAAAAGTTTTAACTTATCTTACTGCGTATGTACAGGGTGTTCCAAAACGTAGTGTTTTGCAGTTAGTTTTATTGTTACCACATAACATAGCCTACATAAACCAAGGCACATTTTTGAAAGGGTATCTTCTCATGAATCTAGAATAAAATTTTGATTTACGTAGGCTATGTTATGTGGTAACAATAAAACTAACAGTAAAACACTACTTTTTTGACGTTTTGGAACACCCTGTACATACGCAGTAAGATAAGTTAAAACTTTTTTTCCAAAATGATCAATGACCAGAGCCCTTTAAAATGAGGTATCACTCGACCTACCTTTACATTTGAAAATGTTCCAAAACTGCCCCCACCCTCCAAAAACACTTTTTGAGCATTTTGAGATTTACAACAATTTAAATTTTTAATGAATTCTCTAGGGTCGAAATAGGGGGGGGGGGGTAAGTTAAAACGAAGGCAGTAGCTCATTTGGTTCAGTCTCTATACATTGCACACGGGTGGTCTGATTCACCTTGTACAATGGCTTGAGGGGTTACATGCTAAATCAACAAAGTTTTGAACATTAATGGCCATAAAAGAACTACCTCTTGACTGACAAACACATTGAAATTACGTAAAGTGTAACTTGCTCACTAACTAAACAAAAATTTCTAGAAGGATTGATTAGATTATAAATTAATAATGATAGTGAAGTATAAACATAACAGCCATCTGATTAGAAGTAACAGCTGATTGGCTTACTAAACTGAAATATGACGTATTTTCTATTACTTTCTAATACATACGTAGTGTCAAAAGAAACTTATTTGGAATGATGTCCGACTGTAGAGTGTGGCTATGTGAGAGCTAGAGATGGGTTGTTATTTAACATAACAGTGTTATGTCGCGATAACAGTTTTCGCTGCAAGTGCAAAACTGTTGTCAGAACAACCTGTTATTTTAACTGAGAGCTGCGGAGTTCAGTTGGTAGAGCACGCGCTTATCTCTCCGAAATTCAGACCAAATGAACCGTCACAGATTCGCAGTTCCAAGCCCGGTTAACGGCTTTGCCTTATCACTGTATGACCTACTCTTCCGTCTTCAAAAGGCAAAAAAAAAGAAGAAATTCCAAGCAATAATAATATCGAATTAGGTATTTGGGAATATATTGGCAATATTTAGGGCTGTAAGTCACGACCAGTCAACACAGACAAGACGATAAAACCTAAACAGTGTTGGTAAGTCCCTTCCCTCCCCCCTATTTTTTGAACATTTTATATCAGATTTTTTTTTTTAATAATATATAAATAAATATTTAGCTTGACTTGTGAGATAATATTAGATAGAATAAAACTCGAACACAAGATCTCACATAAATTACGTTTACTTAATCAAACGCGTTTCAACGACAAAGTCGCCATCCTCAGTGATACATGAGCTACAATAACTAAACTATTACTGACTGATAACGTAATTTTTGACTGACTGAATACGTAAGATCTTGTGTTCGAGATTGTTTTTTAATCAATACCATCCATTATAAATGTAAAAACACTGCCTTTCTAAGTGTTTGAGAATTTTAGTGGATCACTCTAGGTCCAAGGAGTCAACTTCAAAAACCTTAATGGGAAGGTGATCGTGCGACATATCGCTTAACACTGCCTGTATTTTAGAAAAAACAGTAGTTGAATCAAAACTGAAAAATGTTTTATCGATTTCGAGATGTTCCTAAGTTTAGGTTTGAAAAAAACCGGTGTTAAACGTTGCCGCATGACATTACAACTTTCAAGTCGACTCCTAAATCTTAAACCTACTGATATCTCGAAACTGTAAAACATTTTTCAGTTTTGATTGAACCACTGTTTTTAGAAAGAAAAAAATTAAGTGTTAACCGATAGCCTATGTCACATGACTGCCTTCTTATTACAACTTTCAAGTCAACTCCTAAATATTAAACTTAATGATATTTTGAAAACTGTAAAACCTTTTTCAGTTTTAATTAAACCACTTTTCGGAGAAAAATAAATAAAAATACGGGAGTAACTATATGTCGATGACAAACTTCCTAGTAAGATTTTTGAAGTTGACTCCTATATCTTGGACCTAGAGTGATCCCCTAAAATTCTCAAATACTTAAAATGTTAATATTTTTACATTTATAGTGGGTGGTATTGGTTAAAAACAATCGGATATAAAATGTGCCAAAAAATAGGGTGGAAGGGACTTTATGATTTTTTGAAAATCAGTTTCAAATGTAACCTCCAAGAAAACCAAACCACACATATTTGGTTACCCTCTCTTAAAAAGGATTGAGCCGAAAGCAATTATAAAAAAAACCCCTACATAAATCGTCCACGAAAGCCTATTTTCTCAAAATCAGTTCTACTAATATACACATTTTTAATCCCGGTTAATAACCTCAACCCGTGAGCAAAATCAAAAGTGAACAAAAATTTACAGCTTCAGATATAATTGAACGAAAAAGAATGACCACTATCATTAATAAATCAAATCAATTACATCAACATTTACAGCGAGGGTTATAGCATAAGCAAAGTAAGCTAACCTGTTTTTAATATGTAAATATTTGTTCAAAATAGTTTTTATATAAAAATTTAAAACGTCTATACCAATACTAAATAATATATCACCCATATGAAATGTATATGACAAACCAAGAAAAGTAGTTTTGATGTGATGCCAAAGATTTTGTTGGCGGGTATGCGAGAAAGTTTGTGTATGATATAACAGATGTGAATAGTAGCACATTGAAATTAGCGAAGGTCACAGCAAGATTTCTGCTCCTCGACAAAAACTGTAGACTAATGCAGCGGTTCTCAAACATTTTACTTCGAGCCCCCCTGCGTAATCCAGCTGTAAGCCGGGCCCCCCTACATGTAAGCATACTATAATTATATTATAAGTGAGCCGCATTTGACATTTTCCAGTCAATTTTTTTTTAGTTAAGTTTTGCACATTCTATGCATACTCTAATGGGGCAATAGGTTTAATCGTAACCAAATAACAAATTCTATACAAACAATTACTATTTATTTAGGTATTCTAGCTACTATTAATTGTTATTTGTAACTCAAAGCAATAATAATGAAAAGAGCTTCATTGTGAAAAGTAATGAAGGGTGTGCTTTTTTTTCTTCTGCGCATAGTTTCTTGAAACGCGGTGTCAGTTCTGATAACACTACTCTGAGTTCTTTGGTCAAATCCAGTCTTGAGCGATATTTACTCTTCATGGCAGCTAGAGCAGAAAACCCTATTTTACAAGAATAAGTGGTGACGAATGGAGTGAGTAGTTTCACTCAAAATTGGGTGTTCCTTTTGTACACAAATCCAGAAGGATGTGAGAGAAGATCCTTTAAACTTCATTTCAAGCCCAGTGTCACCTTGGAGGTCAATGAGATTTTCTTTTTCCATCATGTTGAGGGAGCACTCATCGACTGAGGGTTTGAACGGGTTTTGAATACATGCCAAACCATCCAAGTTCTTATCAAAATATTTTTCAAAATGAGATTTGAGGATTTCTAAGTGTTTAAGAAAGTATTTCTTTGCATTGGTTGGAATAGTTTTGAGATCCATTTCTTCAATTATAATTTTAAGATTAGGAAATAGCTCCAAATTGTCACTTTTCAGACCGCCCTCGTACAAACTCTGCTTCTTTACCAAGCTTTTCACCTTTTCAGTCCATTGCAGAAGGTTTGCATCTTTTTTCTGTAAAGATTTGTTCAGTATATTTATTTTCTCGAAAATATCTGCCATTTATGCTAATCGCAGCATAAATCTGAGTCGGTGAAAAACGTTGAGTTTTGGTGGTTTTCATCAAGCAAAAGTGCGAAGACTTCATGCCTAAGCTCAAATATTCTGGTCAAAGCCTTTCCTCTCGATAGCCAGCAAGCTTCAATATAAAACAGTAAAGCTATGTGTTCTGAGCCCATATCTTCACAGAAAATTTTAAAAACTCAAGACTTTAAAGGCTGCCCTTTAATGAGATTGACTGTTTTAATGACCACATGTAAAACTTCATTAAGTTCCAAGGTCATAACCTTTGCTGATAAAGCCTCTCTATGAATTATGCAGTGTGTCCATCTTGCTTATGGAGCACCTTTATCATCAATCCTCGAAGCCCAGTGTACTTTCCTGACATAGCCCGAGCTTCATCTGTGCAAATTCCTTCACATTTGCTCTAAGACATGTCATTATCCTTCAAAAATGTATCAATCATTCGGAAAATGCTTTCACCAGTGCTATCGACTGAAAACTTCTCACAAAAAAGCAACTCTTCCCGCATCGCATCACTATCGACGAATCTTATATAACATATTAAATGTGCATCTCTATGAAGATCGGTAGCTTCATCAACTTGTATGGCAAAAAGGAAATTTTCACCTTATCCATCAATTGCACGTGAAGATCTTCCGAAATGTCAGCTATACGTCTTGATACCGTATAATTTGACATTGGTATGGCCTTCAACTGTTGAGCAAAGGATTCTCCAAACATAGTTGAAACCATATACAATAAGCATTCATGCTATGTACACACGTAGAATTAAAATTGATTACTAGTTTCAATTATATAATTAATTTATTGTTAATACAGTATTTATAATATATATTATTTATTATAAGACTTATTACGTATTTCAATTTTCACTTTATATTTCCGTTTTTAAACATTTGTATCACAAATATGTTCTTCTAAGTAACTTTTACTTTTTTCCACTTGATAATTGTATTTATTTTATTGCTTACATTTATAGCTGTTTTTATTTATATAATTACTACTTAACTATTTAAATATGATTATAACAGAACTGTTTTTACTGATTCTGTAATTTGAAAAATAACGCATATGTTAATATCATAGAAGCTTTTAGCCTAGATTAAAAAAGTTTGTTGAAGACGCCAACCTGTAACGCATTGTTAAAATAATAGGTTACCGCAACCTATTACCGGTATGTGGTGACTCGTCAGTAATAGGTTACTGCAAAGTAACTATATAACCCATCTCTCTAGACTCTAGAACAGTGGTCACCAAATGGCGAACCGCGGTCCGGATCCGGACCGCCGGCTAGTTTTGTGCGGACCGCGATGACATACCGATCAACGAAAAAAATAAAATAAATCCTAAAACAAAAAACCCATAAGAAACCCTCTAAACTTTAAATGAAATCAAATTATTAAACAACCTAAACAATAAATAAATAAATACCAGCAGTGTAACCAAATTAGATATGAAAAAAGTGATATCGGTAACCACAGACGGCGCAGCAGCAATTGGATGCAGAAAAGGCTTAGTTCAGAGACTTAGCAGTGACCCTAAATGCAATGTAAATTTAATTTCATACCATTGCATCATTGACCAAAGTGTCTTATGTTTCACTCTGAATCCAAATCTGCAGAGTATAATGCAAGCTGTTATCAAAATAATCAACTTTTTTACGTGTGAAATCATCTCTCAAGCATCGCCAGTTCAAATCATTTCTTGAAGAAACCAATGCTCAGTTTGACGATTTGCTTCTCCACAACAACGTCAGATGGCTAAGCAAAGGCATGGTGTTAGAACGATTTTTTGCAGTATTGGAGGACATTAAAGAATTTCTTTCAAGTAGTGATCAAGAAGTAGCAAAGGAGCATTTAGGCTTCCTCGACACTAAAGAAAACGTGGCTTCCATAGCCTTTTTAACAGACATATTTCGGCATATGAATTTCTTAAATCTCAAGCTACAAGGGAAAGGGAAACTTGTGTGTGAACTTTTCTCTGAAATCAGAGGTTTTTCTAAAAAGATGGACCTTTCACTGAAGATATCAGTGGAGCACTGCTGCACTTTCCACTCCTTAAATCTGTTTGTGAGAGCAATGAGGACATTGACATCACCGAGTTCACTGATTTCATGAATAAACTTAAATTATAATTTCAAAGAAGATTTACAGATTTCAACAAAATTGAAAATTTTGTGCAACTGTTAAACAACAGTTTTTTCACTTAAACCTAATGGTGTGTGGACCAGTGAAGCGTCAGATATTTTCAAGAGTAACAAAGCTGCCCTGCAGATGGAACTTATCGAGTACCAGGAAGATTTTGTTCTAAAAGACATTTTTTTCTAAAGTTCCAGACACTCTTGAATGCGACCAATTTTGGATCAAATATGTCAGTGACAAAAAGTATCCAGAATTGAAAACTTTAGATATCAAACTGTGTACTATGTTTGGATCGACATATGTGTGCGAAGCAGCTTTCTCAAGAATGACTTTTATTAAAAATCGTTATAGATCCCGTCTCACAGATGACCATCTCGACACATTATTGAGAATCAGCTGCACAAACTACACTCCAAATTTAAGATGATTGTTAAAAATAAAACTTGTCATTTTGCTCACTGATCGTAAACTTTTGAATCAGTTTATTTGTAATTTCAACTACTTGTGTGATTTTTTCTTTTTATTTTACATATGTTAATTTTTTTTAACATGTCAGTTTTCCACTGATTTTTTAACTTTTTAAACTAATTTGATTTTTTATTACAGTTATTTATATGTATATTATTTCTTATTATACAAAAGTAGGCTATTGATTTAATATTGTTGCATTATTTTATGCCTAGTAAAACGTTTAATTTAATTTATCTTGGTATTTCAATAGCAAAAGAGGTATAGTCGAGGACTAAATTCGAGAATAGGTTTTGACAATTTTATAAGTAAACATACTTAATAAATTAATTTTTATTATAAAATCCGATTTAAATAATGGCCATTATTTTAATCGATCAATGGCATAATATCAAACTTCAATATATTTGAAGAACATTATATCGAAATAGATACAGAGTAATAACTATCCCAAATATTTGAATAATGATTAAAATTAATGTACTAGGATAAAATAAAGAAAAAGCTTAAAGTTACAAATATTTAATAGTATAAATGAGCTACAATTGTTTCGCCTTGCGGCATCGTCGGGCAACTGATAATTTACAGGTATAGACAACTATTTAAACATAAGTAACAGGAAACTGAAATACAATAGAGAAATCGGGAAAGGTATGGGGGATATATTGTAATTTTTATATTGTATATTTGTAACTTTAAGCTTTTGCTTTATTTTATCCTTGAATATGGAGTTTCAACAAGAAATATCTGCTATTACATTAAAGTTTAAAAAAAATTAATGTAGTTAAACTGTTAATTTTTCAAAAAAATTTCGGGGGAGTACCCCCGGTGGTTTCCCCTGAATGGACCGCGGAAGCTCGGCAAGACTTTCAATCGGACCTTCGTGAAACTTAATTGGTGATCACTGCTCTAGAAGGTCAACTGTCACTATATAAACTGGTCATAGTTTTGATTTTATGGTTCAACTTAACAATTGCAGGTAGTGCTACTGTAGCTTTAGTGCCAAGCTATGAAAATTGTGTGATAATTTCACTCGCCTGGAGCAGATCCGGAGACAAACTGGTTTGTGTTTACAGATCTTCTTATGAAACTTCTCTTTGTCAGTTTGAATATTCAAGCTTATATCTTGAAAAACGTTGTTACGATAATAGTTTTCTTTCCTATGTTAAGTGTTATATCGGGTCATATTTTAGTATTTGATTCAAATTAATTCATTAAATTCGAGGTCATAACCTAACGATATTTGTCTGTGCGGGTAATACGAAAAGCAGAAAATTATCAGACACAAATTTTCTTCCGGTGGTAAAAATGAAATATAATTCTAATTCTAATTGGAACTGTCAACTTTTTTAGAAATCAAGGGTCCTTATAATTTCACGCGTTTGTCTGTAACTCGAAACCCGTCTTCACAGACTAGACGATAAAATCCTATATATTTGAAACTGCATTTTTATTCTTTGTACCGCCCCACATATAGGAAAAATATAGCGTAACTACAACAAAATGACCTTGGGGTAGTTAATGGGCAAAAACTATCGATTTGAAAACCAGACGTTATTCTGATTACGAATATAACGAAAAATTAATGTGTTAGGCCTAATAATTTAAAATCTCAGACATCTTGGCCTCCCTTTTAACTTGAACACGGCGTGACCTACAAATCTGAAATAAATTTGAATTTAAAATTAAATTGCAACGCGATCATATAATATAGTTTATTGTATGACGAATACAACTTAATTTAACCACGCAATGAGAAATGCATAACATATAGCCTAAGTTTTAAATTCAGTTTTTGTGAGATGTCATACAAACAATTCAAAAACCGTTAAAAAAATGGATTGCATTTTTATTGATTTTCTCTTTATTAGGGTTCAACCCGGCTGATACTCCGTTCACATTCATAATTACACTGAATCAATGAATGTTTGTAAAGATTAAGTCATGATAGAATACAAAAAATCAATTAATTAATTGTAAACCAATACAAATTTACTAGAGGGCGTGTGTTTGAAATTAGTCCACAATAAGGAAAACTCGTTGCTATGGCAACAAATAAATGGCAATGAAAATAACAGCTGATGTTTTAATAAATCCTAATAATTATATATCTGCATACAATAGTTTTTCTAGGGGATTGGACAACAAATAATAACGAAACCACAACCATTTAAACTTTTAACTTACTTTTAAAAGACTTGATATATTGGAAGCGATGCCAAAATTAATAGAAAATTAAGGTAAAGGACTTTGTCCACCCCAAATATACTATCTTCTATGTGATGTAAAAAAACGTTGAAGAAGGATGATCCAAACATCTAGGCCTATAGAGGAAGGGGGCGAATTGGGAAGATCGGATCCCAACCAACGTCTTTTGAGGATTTTCACCACTAGAAAATTCAAATTTAAAAAAAATTGGAATAACTGTATAAAGTATTCCTATCTTCTTTATGTATTTCCTCATTCTCTAAACAGGAAGTGGTTCGCATTTATTGATTATACTCATTATCATCCTCAATAGACCACAATTAACATGCAATTTATATTAGCTCAAAATTAATGTTCTATACTGTTTAATAGTGTTATTATATTGTTGCAATTAATTCTATTTTCAAATGTTTATGTAGTTTAATTTATTTAATATATTTCATTGAATAATATAAAATATACAATTTTTTACTAACCTAACATACGAAATAACTAGCCTAAAAAAAAAAAATTCGATTTCTGTTTTTCGACTAATCAACACGTTTCATGGCCTCAGGAAACTGAAAAAGTGATTTTCGACATTCTGTCTGTCGTCGTTAGCGGCCTCAAAAACAAAGAACATGAAATTTGATATAGTGGAGTAATGTGGTCATGTTGAATCTTAATTAAGAATGAGAAAACAGAGGTCATAAACAGTTCTTTGTTCATATATCGTAGGTTATTCAACTTATTTCTGCGTGTAATGGTACCAACCCCACTTCTCTACAATGACAAATAGCGATTTTATTGTCACTAATGTAATTTCGAACCCTGATCTCTTCAAAAAATGTTATATTCCTATAATTACGAGGCCCGAGTCTCCGATATGAGCGTAGTGTGTGGAAGCTTCTTCACCTATGTACAACACGAGCGAAGACCTTTTTTAGCCGACGTCAAGTAAGTAATAGAGAATAATTAATTACAGGTTAGTAAAACAAAATGGCGGCTGTTTGAAGTAAAAAGTTTTTGGGCTGTTAGATTAGGCCTTCTTATTTATATTTTTGTTATGGTTCATTGTTGAGTAGTTTTTAAATGTATTCATTAGTTAACCTCTTTTTGTTGTTTTAATCATGGCTTTTTCCTATAGAACGTTAAATTAAATTTATTATTACTATTGTAATTAAACAAATTAAATAGGCAGAGAATATGGATACAGAGTCAGATTTATTATCTGCAGAGAAATAATTTAGTGGGTTCACAATAAATATAAAACAATCGTTATCATACACATATTAGTAGATGGTTTCCAATTTGACTTGTGATAGTTGTTTCTTTTTGATATTTTGTTGTTGATAATTGTTTCCTTTATTACTAACTTAAAATTAAATAAAATTAGTAAAATATCTGATGTAATAATAATGTAGTTAATAAAAATAACATAATCTAATAGACGAAAAACTGTGTTTTGTTTAAAACTGCCGTCATTTTGTTTCCATTGAAGATATTTATTTGAAACAATCTGTATTATCCTTGTATACATATTTACAACCAACTTTCATACATATTTGGTTCATGCGAAATTTTAACCAAAGCTGTTGAAAAACAATTGTTCCACGAAAAGTCAAACATTGGAATACTTTCATGGGTCACTGTACATAATCAGCATAATATGTCAAATTAATAGCACTGTGTTTTAATATGGAATAGAATAATTACAAAACTAAAGAAACTATTCAACACTCTATAACTATTTATAGATAGTTATACAGTTTTGAATAGTGTTTTCTACGAGCGATTACTAATGACTTTGTGTTCCTTCAGACAAACATGTTATTTTAGAAATATACTAATTATGTTAATTTAGCCTTCGGCTCTTCGTTTATGTTTGGAGATCCTACAGCTATACCGGGAAGATAAAACATATCCCTCTAATTTTGGCTGCTAATATGAATATGGATATGTGTTAATTAATAATAATATTCGTAAAATAAATTTAGAACAGTGTGTATGTTATATAAGAGTTCCTTCTATGAGAAATTGCTATTATAATAAACACATGTTTTTCCAATTATTTATTTAAACTATAACAATGAAACTCACTATCTTAATCAAACATAAATAATAGTATTCACTTCTTTTTTTTATTTATTTTTAATTATGAGCTCCCAGATTGGAATATAATTACAAATGTTAAATTAGGTAAAAATCTTTTACCTGTTTGCATTATCTGTCCAATCCTTGTTTTTTATATAGTTGTGAAGACAGCTGTTTTGGGTTACCCCAGTCACATGAATTAGGCTACATATTACAATAAATAAAACCATGAGAGACAATATTTATTAAATGATAAAGTGTCGTTCCAATCTAATATTGTATTTAATATTTTAATTAACATGGAGAAAAATAAAAGAGCGTTTTCTGTCCGCCAACCGCAACATGTTCAGTCATCAGTCTCTAGCCACAACGCGACATAACTTCAGTGGTCTCCTTAGTTTCGAACAAACATGTGCATAGTTAGTGAATTTAATTTGTGTTTTACGTATTGTATATTCATATGTGACAAAAGTGTTTATGACGACCTCACCAGCGAGGGAAATGATTTTATTTAATGTAGTAGGCCTATGCAATTCATGTGACCGGATGATGGGGTAACCAGAAACGGCTGTCGTTTCAACTACTGTATATAAAAGACAAGGATTGGAAAGATGGTGCAAACAGGTAAAAGATTTTTGCCTAATTTAGCATTTGTGTGATATATTTTCACCAAAATCAAATGATGTATTTTCTTAATTTTGGATTTTTGTTGTATATTATAGACTAACAAATTTGACACTTGGACACATTTATAGAATTTAACTTTATTTAATTATTTATAAAATTGAGTTTTAAAATCTTTTACAATATAAAATCAATTATTGTCCAAATCTGATGCACTTTATACTTATACACTGATGTCTTAACCTACTACTTATTCTAAGTATATAGTTAAATAAATTTCTAATTCTACCATGTCTTAACCTAAATAAAGAAATAAGAGTGCATCATATTTTTACTTTTAAATTTTTTACTTTTAATTTATTATTATAAAATGCTCCGGCTAACTGAAATGTATTATTTTATTAATTTTTATTTATTTTCTCTTTACGGGTACGTGAGGTTCTTTGGTGACTATAATTTAAATATAAAATAGAATTTGGTGGTAGTTTATTTAATTGAGATTGTCCATTAATTTTTACTTATCGCTTGGAAGTTTTATCATTGCTCCGATGTTCCTGGTTCCGTGCACGTGGTTCCTGTGTAGACTGCCAGTAGTTGGATCGATTTGCCTTGATCTTTTCGACGAATCTTCTTTTCTTCTTACACTTATTTCTCACTCACTTTCGTGACGACGATTACTTTAGTTTATTGTATTAATATTCCTGTTCAAACACTTTTATAACGACGCAAATTTCTCACTCACTTTTATGACGACGATTACTTTTAAACTTATAACGACGATTATCTTTTAAACTATTCTTCGGAGATTATTATTAATACTTATATAAAAAAAACGACGCAGATACTATTTTATTTTGACTTTTGATCTCGGCTAAATATTTCATAACGATCTTCTTTTCTATTAAAGAAACACTTGCTCCGGAACTCCCTCCTCAATCAGTAACAACCAAAAAGATTTATCAAATTTAACTTGGTGTCTTAAATAAAATATGTTTTATAAAAATCGATCAACGAAAATTCAAAATAATTGCAACTTTAGTTTGAATTTTTGAGTATAATAAAGGCAGATGGGTTTCTGATTTGTGTTAAATTTGAACTCAGTACTCCAAAATACAAATATATATATATATATATATATATATATATATATATATATATGAGTTTCATTAAAATTGGAACAATTGAGGATGTCCATACTTTTAGTCAACTCCTATTTTTAATCCTTCCCCCTCTCTAATCTTTCAGCGATTTTGACCAACATTGAATCATACCTACAACAAACCCAAGTGAAATCTTTTATTTTTAAAGTGAAAAACATCTTGGTCATCATCGCCTTATAAGACAAGTTGATGGTGCCATCATTGTACTTACCCAGCCCTGTCATGCAATGTAAACTTCTAACTGTAATGCCCAAAAGCTGGTTTTTTGGCCTTGTACGAAATGTTAAATTGTATTGATAAATCAAGAGGTCTAATCCAGTAGAGGTAAGCTTGTTTAAAACCGTTGTTATACAGATTTTCTGAACTTCATAATTTGTGTATATCACTATAGTTGAATTTAATCAGAAGAGTATTTAACGTGGTGAGATGGTGTTTGGGGTGGCTCATGAACGCTCAACTACAATGTCGCCAAGTTTTTCAATGTGCAACAACCTATAAAACAAAGAAGTCTGGCTTCAATGGGTCCCGGGACATTGTGGGCTGGACGGGAACGAAAAAACAGAAGAAATAGCTGGTTTGGCTGTTGATCTAAAGCCGGTTCCTTCCAGAACATTGTCTTTGAGCACCTGTTTAGCTCTCTGTAATGGAGTATTACAAGAGAAATGGATAACCACAGTGGAAAGATGGAATAAATGGTCGAAATTTGCACTCCATCTTGAAAACTCCGAATTATATAAATATTTACAGAGCAAGAATGTGACATGTAGAAGTCACACAATCGTATATTCTTTAAATTTTGGACTTGCTGAATCATCCAACTATTTGGTTACCAGATCGCAAACTCCAGAATGTACTGAGAGACGGCACCATGTGGAAGCTAACTCTCCATTTTGTATTAGAGATACTGTGTGGTTGGCATCACTTGACTCCGAGACATGCACAAGAAGTAAGAAGTAAGTATTGATGATACCAGAGTCCTTCTTCATTTGTCTTTGTTTTATTCTTTAAACTAGTATAAAATATTTCTTGATTGATAGTTAAGTTTTAACATGTTAGTACACTATTATTTATTATAGTTAAAGATAGACTAGTTTTGACACTAAATATGTTAGTTTAAGTGATGATACTGCCATAGATTTTTATAAATGTTCTGGCAATAAAAATGATTGTTTATTATACAAATAAGTTAGGCAAAGTTTATTTAATAAGAGTTGACCTTCACACACAGTGATGTAAGCTACCACTTCACTCATAGCTTTTCTAATAGGTCTTACAAAGGTACTCATGCTATCAACCATACACGAAAACATTGGTCTTCACATTTCACTAAAATTTGAATGATATCAGTAGGTTGATTTTGAGAAATTACATATTTATACTAGCTTCATGGCCGATTTTTAAATTGTTTATTGACAACTCGCGAACCGTTTTTATTTCATTAGTCCTTAGTGCTATACATGAGCAAAGTTTAATCAAAATCATTATAGCTGATAATCAACAAATTATAATTTTGTGTTTTTTTTATGGGAGTTACCAGCAAATTTTTAGTAATTGAAATAATGAAAAAAAAATGTCTCAAGATATATGACTTATTTTAGTTCACAAAGTTTATTCAAAATTGGTCCATATGTTTGGGTTATAGAATACACATGATGACACAGATGATAAACAAAACACTATTCAAAAACCATTGTTTTGGATTTATATATAGGCCTATATGTATCCATAAGTAACATGAAGCCAAATTTTTGACCTATTACACAACTTTCTCTAGGCCTATACGATATCACATATATGGGAGAAAGTAAAAGTCAACATGATTTAATATGGGATGTAATATTTTACAGTTTTCACTAAGGCATTTGACAAGATTATGTGGATTTAAACTTAACTAGCCTATTTCAAATATCAATCTGTAATGATATTTTTGAAATATAACAAGCAGCGAGTCATGGCATCTGACTTTCTAGCAGAAGTTATGTATAGATTGTATGATCAAAGGGAGGAAGAATGGGCAACAATTCTGTTCAAAAAATTGAGGGAAGTCAAAGATACCCTAGTGTTCATCTATTTGTGCCAATTGTCTAGAGGAAGTATTGGTTACTGTACCAGTGTTTGTATTGGTCATTCCATAATCACTCAGTGTCCATTTTTGGCACAGTATTTTAACAGTTATGCATATCTTCAAGAACTGTGTTTTTTTGAAAGGCATGTGTAGGATATTTGCTCTATCCCAATTAATTCAGGCGATTTTGGAGGATAATGCTGACATCCTTTATCAGGTATTGTCCATTAAGTATTGCTTGGACTTTTTTTATAAAATTAAAAACATTTCTATTCAATTTCAATTCTACTCCGTAATATTACATGTTTTTTTTTTCTAATGTCATCAAAGTTTATCCTTGTTATACTAACTAGTTCCAGGACCATTTTACAACCCTGATATATTTTGTATTATCAATGTAATGTATATTTTGTATAATATTAAAAATGTAATATGAACTATCCATTTTTACTTGAATTCATAAACACATTGAATCTGCTGCCTTTTTGCATACTATACATAAGATAACACCATATAGGGCCATCTTGTAATACTGATGTTCCGCAACAAACCAAAACGATGATCTATTTAGCCATAATAGTTAGCGATACGGAGAAAGTGTTTGTATGGTATATGCAACTATTGTTATAGTTTCAAGCTAAAAATTGTAACAAAAAATTTTTAAATAAAGTTTTAAGAATAATAGCCTAATCAAACTATAATAAAACACATTAAGGCTTACTATCTGACAGTTTGAAACAAAAATATTTTACCCTCGTTTTCTCCTATAGGCATATTTTTACTCTATTTCAAACAATAGAGTAATTTTCATTATATGTTATAATTCGATTTTTTTTTTTTAAATTACAGGCTTAATAACTAATGAATCAGAAAAAGTTACTCTCTGTGAGTTAGGGTTAAATTATATTTTTACACAAGATAACTATGTAAATTTCGATAGATGATAGGTATAGGGTAAACAAACTCTTTTTGCAACTACAAAATATAATTTAGTTATCAATGTTGAACAATAAAAGTAACAACGC
Source organism: Aphrophora alni (assembly GCA_963513935.1). Taxonomy (NCBI): domain Eukaryota; kingdom Metazoa; phylum Arthropoda; class Insecta; order Hemiptera; family Aphrophoridae; genus Aphrophora; species Aphrophora alni. The sequence continues at coordinate 95,219,344 of OY740769.1, read as the reverse complement.
TGGACTTTTCTAGCCGAGCATTAATTGGCCTTACTTAAGGACTATTTTTAAGTATATAGGCCCTAAATGTTATGATAACTTCGCTCAAATCCGATCTCAGCTGATGATTTTTTTTTTTTTTTTTTTTGTTAACTTTAATTTTATTTAAAACTACTACTGAAACACAAAGAATCTTAAAACTCAGAACTAAGAATGCCAAACCAAGTCCTTGTAGTCTACATAAGTTACACTAAAGGAAATAAAATGAAATGGTATTGGAACACAGCCCATTCTATTAATATTGGACATAAGCATAGCTACAGCAAAAAATTTGAATTTGCTGGACAAGTATATTCAAATTTGCAGGAAGTGTATTAACAACCTTGATGTTTTAGCACAAAGCTTGACAAAATTAAATCATTTCTAGAATTTAGACTGAAGAGTTTAATGACCTTCAAAAAGTTTAGAGCTCACAAAACAAATATCTGATAAAAATTACGCCCAACATTAAGTTAAAAACAATCTCTAAGATTTTTGGTAATTATTTTGCATTTAAAACTCAATTTGCACTCATAACCACTAACCTCAGAGCTCTGGCACTTGAACGTTTTAAAACAACCTTGTTCTTGTTTCCATGTTGGTTTTGTTGTTGTTATCTTTTCTTTAATTACCATAACTACTCAAAAGACTTCGTCATCTACCACTTATTAGGTTAATCAGATTTAATAAAAGAGTTTGTAACCGTTTCTAGACAACATCAACCAAGATCTTTAACAAACTTCACTTAATTTCAGCACAAGTACTCTAACTCAACTTCCCACCACAAACCTCCGACCAGCTGGAAAGTTGAAACTCTATTGAAGTAATTGAAGTTTGAACAGCTGTAGTAGAAAGTTATAACACCGGAGGTGGATTTTAATTAGAACCAAGATTTACTAAATTAAAATTTTAAGTTACTCACATTTTTATTGTTACTAAAGTATTTAATTAAAAGGGAGTTTTATTATAGATTTTGTAACATAAACTACGAATTAAAAAATAAATTTTAATAATAAATATGTTTTAGTACATCGACGGTGCTGCTTCACTCTGAATGTATATGATTTATATACATTTTTTTGTGAAACAGAAATTACTGAAAGTTTAAGACCAAAGTTTTATAAAGTAAATGATGGGATAGATATAATTTGTTCTTTGTGTTTTTAATAAGATGTATTGTGAATTTTAAAAATACAATTTGTATCCAAACAAAATACAATGTTGTGTTTGAAATGAACCCGGGAAAACATTTTCCTGTACCATTTTGTCAGCTGATGGACCCTATGGTCATTTATATTTATATTATAATAGGAGCATGACTAATCTTTATCTGACGTGTCTAGGGTTTGAGGCTGGAATAGTAAAGTTATTGTTAATTAGAGGCTTTTGCATTGTTGAATTTTGATGACCTTGTCCGAGTTCACTAACTTTAGTTACGATAATGATCTAGTTTTCCTATAGAAGATTGATTTCTAAGAGTTGCTGTTCTCCGGTAGGTAATTTTTGTTGGTTTCTAGTTTGTAAGTAGCCTTACATTAGGATAAAATAAAGTTATCATTTTTTTTTTAAACAATTATTAGGTAATTAAATTGTGTGTTCAGTGACAATCTCGTCACCATCTTTCTATTAACCTTTACAAATTTAATATATACCTGGCAAATAAATAGGCAATGGGCCAGCAAAAAAGTAATTTTTAACCATCAATCATAAAAAACTGTAATGATAAGTCCAAGTTAACATTACTTTAAACAATTTGTGTAATTCGTATATTACATACCATATTTTGAAATAATAATATGATATTCGAATGCGGAATACACCTTTTCAATAAAAAAATTACAAATTGCAAATGCAGGTATGCCTAGGTTATGACATCATTCAAGTTAAATATCAGGTTATGTACAGATAGAAATGGGAATTCATAACTTGTATATGATTACTAAATATCAAGACATCTGTGAGTCATATGACCCATGCACATTACATATCATATGAGACATTAATATTTAAGAGTATTTTTCCAAACAATGTTTCTTTCATTTAGGTGGACTGAGTTTTTGTATCAATTTTAGTGGTTGGAATGAAAGTAGGGTATATGAACTTTTGGTAATTATCCACTTAAACTCACCCTATTTATTAGTAGCTAAAAGCGATGGATACTTAAATTATTTACCTTGATTGTCATTAATCTGATTTTTTTTTTTTAAAACACGAAACAATTTTTAAATCATGTTCTACATACCCTATTTATAAAATATGTATGTACGGCAATTTTTACCTTACTTGACCTATGCGTAAATTTGTTAAAAAAAGAAATTGTGCATTATTTCCCAAGCGCTCGCCCATCCAAGTACTAACCACGTTCAATTATGCTTGACTTCGGTGATCTATAAATGCATTGAATTCCGTAGTTTTGATGTAGCTTTTCAGTCTATTTAATGTTAAGTGAGATTTTTCACTGAGATCAGACATAGGCCCATATAGAATATATGTTCAAATACCTACTAAATAGGTCTACTTAAGTTTCCAAATAAAAACAAATAAATTAGGCTTTAAACATATAAAATATAAGTAAAGTCCACGCAATTCATAACCTAAAAAATAATTGTTTCATGGAAACTTAATAGTTAGAAATAGGCAACAATGTTTCTTATTAATCATGTTGAGTACAATTTTCAGCCATTCATAACCTTGAGACTTTCTTATTCTTAGTTGATGTGTTTCAGACTAGGGTAGCTCCATATTTAAAATAAATCTATATAATTATATAAGTTGTAGTGGCCAGCAATGCAGGTACTATCCTAAACCATCCTTAATTACAAGTCAAAATATTAGCTTGGAGCTAAATAATAGTAGAGTTTTTCAAATAAATTAAGTTGCAACATTTATAACAGGAAGCTGTAGGCTTTAAAAGGAAGTCCCGGCATCCTGGTTTGAATTGATAAGTAACCAAGTGATAAATTCAAAGTCAAAACCCTTTCTCTTTAATGTTAGCCAAATAAATGGTGAAATTCATAGAAACTGCCATCCATCTTGGGTATTGTTCTCAGAGTAACAAAACTGGCTGCAGGAGAGGGCCTTAACAGAGTGGTCTTGTGCTCTTATTAGTGAGCATATGTCACGATTATCATCTCTTCTTTTAGTAAGTCCTACCTCTAAATTATCTAATGGTACAAAGTATTTTATAGTTTCAATATTTAAAATGAACACATTAAATTAATCAAACTAACATGAATTGTAAATTCTTTATTATGGTCATTTACTCTAAATTCTAGTAATAATTTATTCTATTTTTAAATTTATTACTTAATGATGGAATATTTGTATTTGTTTGTTCAGACATTCGGCATCATTTGTGTCTAAGAAACAATACACTGTACAGTGTAATATTAATCATTTATTATTGCAATTATTTATTATTCAATCAAATAATGTATAAACATAATGATGTATAACCGTATAGGCTAGTATAAGTAATAATTTTAATAATAAAAAATGTAATGTTGCTTTATAAATGTAATTGATAACTCAACTAAATTAATGTTTAATAAACATATAGTTCTTCAATAACTGGGACTATTAACTCTTTCTTAAACTCTCCTCCACAAGTGGTCCTGAGAGCAAGCACAAATTAAATATATTAGCAGCCCAATCTGTGGTGACATAATTGATTTATCAAACTTTGGAACTGATGTTTAAATAAGTCACATATGTTCAAATGTCCAAGATCACTTCATGTTATAATCACTGTAGTGAAATACAAAATAAAAAAAATAAAATAAATACTCCAAAGCACAAAAACTGTTGTTAATGTTATGTTTATTACACTACCCAAATATACATTTCAATAGCATAGTCATCAATCTCAGGGTGTTATCAATTTACTTAGTTATTTTTCCTATTTTAGTAGTTTGGAATTCTTTGTTTTTCTCATAGTCACATAATATGGTATTAAATCGATAAATATCTTTCTTTAACTTTGCAAAATTTATAAACCGTAGATTTTCTTTTTCTAGGTCTAAGTACAATGCCCATTAATGAGAGACAAATTTTGTCCGTAATTTCGGAACTGTGTCAAGAACGTAAGTTAATGACAACAGTCTCTGGATCTTTAAGAGGAGCTGCTATAGCTGGCGGTTCAACCTTTCTAGGTGGATTATTGATGGGACCCATTGGTTTAGCCTTTGGTAAGTTCATTAAGTTTTAGTTTGAACATACAATATAAACTACAACTCTCTTTATCGAGGCACTACGAAAAATGTGTTAAATTCCACAGGCTTAAAGGTTCCTTTAAATAATTTGTCTTATAATTTAATAGTTTTTTAGAGTATTGTTGGATTACAATCAAGTAGGCCTATTTTTTTTTCAAGTGTTATGATAAAAGTATTTTGTTATAAGAATTAAATTTGACTTTAGAACAGCTAATCATTTTTATCACTTCTTCCATCATTACACAGTGTAGCTTTATATTACCAACTAATGTTCACTGTATGTAAAACAGTTTATCATGTAGAGTTCTATATGGACAGGGATTTTTCTTCAAATTTTAGTTCCCTTAGACAAGAAAATAGTTATCATTCAAATAGTATTTATCTACATGGTGGTCCATGGAAAACGAATGGTTTAAAATAAAACAGTACTCCATTGATTTTTTGTTTTTAAAAATTCCTTATTGTCATAGAAATAAAGCTACAAGTATGTCATTTTGAAATGTCTATGTGCACAAAACTTTATTGCTCAAATGATGATCATTTTCACAAACATAGATTTGAAGGCGTTTTTAGAAAAATGCCTCCTGTGTGTGTGACTTTCCTTCATACATATATGGTTTATGATATCCCCACAGATAACAAGTGGTGGTTTGTGCGTAACCAGTAAAAAACAAATCAAAATCTGGCATAAAAGATAAGTAATTTTTCAAAATCGGTTAACTAATCTCATTTAAATTTTGTAAATTAATAACCCAAACCAGTGTGCAAAATCATAAGTAAAAAAAAAATACAGTTCAGGAATAATCTGCAAAAATCTAAAATGACCCTTGACCGCTGACATTAAAAGCTCGACTTGAATATAAAATATAATCTATATTTAGGACAAATTTATAGCGCAAGCAAAACAAGTTTAGGCTTTATTTAAATATTTTTCATATATTGTATATAGGCCTATCTAAGATGTTTTTCATGATTAATTTTTGGCTGACAACTATCAAACTGTCATATTTCAACAACAAATACTTTTGTTTGGTTATTACTTTTAGTACAGGTGAAAGTCATTTTAAGGTCAGGTTAGAGTTACAAATGTACCACATAGGTACTCATCGACTGTGAACCTCAACCAATGAAATGTAACATGACTGATAAAGCAGTTATTTCAGACCATCTAAATATCGCTAAGTTATATGTATTAAGTGTGAAAACCGTTAAAGATTGTTTTTAATTTAGCAATGTGAGTGGCAGGTGGGTTCTCTATCTTTTTAAACCTTAACATAATGAAAGATTGGTTGTAGTCATACAACTTCTGCAGCACAATGAATAGAATGGAAAACTAATTTTTTAACTCGATTGTAACCATTGATTTAAATTCATTACAAATTAAATCAAAGATGCATTACTTCACTCCCGAGTCAAAACGAGCAAGTATGGTGAGGAATGCTTTACATCAACTTAGTCACAGAACAGGGAACAACAACCATTGCTGATTAGTATATGATTTTAAAAGATGGTTATTCCAGTGATTCATTACTAGAAGAAAGTTGCACAGAATTCAGTTTTTCTTCGAGGCAGTACTCACCCTCATATTGCCGCTTTGACAGTGAAAAATCAAGTAGGATTTCCTATTACTGTTACTATAGTTTAATCAGACATTTGCCATCATTTGTCTATATAAAAACTAATATACAACGTATTGAGATTATAAATCACTCTCATTATCAAGTGTAAAAAACTAGAGCTTAACCTAAGAAAAGAAGTCAAGCGTAAAACTAGGACAGAGCAGTCAAAACTAAGACTGCAAACAATCAGATAAAACCATAACACAAGCCTACACTACACAAAGGATGGCAAGGAACTGATTGTTAAGATTTGGAGCCAAGAGAAAGCTATCTTAACTATTATCGGGTTAAACAACCTTTTGCCCTCTCTTTTAAGAGCTTAGTTCTTGATCGTGTCATGATTCCCATTTGTCAAATAAGCAGTAAAATTTCAGCCTTATTTAAAGTACAAGAATTTTTATCTCCAATTTTTAATTCAGCTTGTATTGATGGAAGCCATAATGGCCTTATTTCTAAACTGTTTTGGCTGAGAGGATTGTTTTGTCTTTTATGCTCTAGATTTTTACACTTGGATAACGAGAGTTAATTTATATTCTCGAAATGTCATCTATTAGTTTTTACACAAATGATATGAACAATCCATCATTATCAAATAACTTTAAAACATGAATGGGATGTATTACCTTCATATTGTTCAGATTTAGCACCATCACTTCTTCCATCTGCTTAAAGAATTTGTAGGAGGAAAGGAATTATATTCTAATGAGGAGGTTACTGTTTATGAATGTATCAACATGCAGACATAAGAAACTGAAACTCTTCTGGAGTTAAGGAACTTACTGAGAACGGGAACAATTATATTGCTGAGGCAGGAGATTATATAGAAAAATAGTGTGCAAGTCAATAAATAAATATAAAAATTTCATTGTACTCTATAAATAATGTTTAGCTGATAAATTCGTGTTTATATATGAACATGTGTTATCAGTAATATATTGTTTTATCATGACACTAGATTAATTAATATCCATATAATAAATTTAATTTTAGATTTATAATTCTTTTCTGTAAAGATAATTTAACTTATAAAAACTGTTTTAAATGTAATTTATAATTTTGATTAAAGGTGGTATAATTGGTGGTTTAACTGCCGCTTGGGATGGTCAAAATCGTTTCAGGCCTTTACATCTAGTTATTATGGAAGATCTTTCACCTGCTCAAAGATCAGTTCTTGCTGGTAGATTAGAAAGCGCAATTCGTGATTTCGAAATTACAGATCTTGCTTTATTGCTACCATTTCTGTTAAGCAATCAGAATGCATCGGCATTGGTACTTAGAACCTTGAGTACTTTTATCGAAAGTGAAATGCAATTAAGAATTGTTGATTAAAAATCACTAATGTATAATGTATGTACTTTCTATATACAGGTTGTTTACTTTGTGGAACTTTGAGAATTAATGCTAATCATATAAATATTAATGAAGGTTTTTCATGTTTAAACAATGTGTATGTTTATTTAATGCTATATAGCCTATCCATCTTTATACTACCTAAATCTAAAAAGGTTTAAAATATAAAAAACTATAGTAATTGCATCAAAAAGCTTCTGTTTTTCTATTAACCTTCATATTTAAAGGCCTAAGACATTAGAAGATATGATTTTTAAAATCAATTATAATAATTATATCTCCTATGATCTACATAATTAGTGTGTGGTAGACCCTAGTGTTGTGTTATTATATATATTTGTTGACACATTTTGAAATTCCTTCATCTTCAAGACCTATTTAGTACTAAAATAGGTCTTAAAGATGAAGGAACTCTGAAATGTGTCAACGTTATAAATAATAAGAGAATGCTATATGGCAGAAGATTATATGGGAGACTCTCGTGTGTTCATATAGAAACCTTTTGAAATATCAAAAATTCACCAAAAATGGTGACCATTTTATTCAGTTTTTGTTCATATATTTTAACTATTGCACCTTTCAACACACTTGGATAAAAATTTGAAGATTGTAATTCTGCATGTAATGCTACTAACCTCAACTTTATGGTGACAAATAACTTTAACGTGAAACTTAAAATTTAAACATTCTAAGACAATTTTATATCGAAGTGAGTCACCAACACCTCTCGAGTTAATAGTGGCTATTTCAAATGAAACACCAACACTACTAGCAAAGCAAGTAGAAACTATTTAATATATTCAAAGTTAGGACTATTTTAGTTGCCATAATGAAAGTAATAACTTCCATAATTGCTACATTTAGTAAGGGTTAGTTTACAAAACAGATCTAGATAAATATCATAATGGTGCCCATAAACTTTTTTTAAACAGGCAAGTTAAAACTTTACAAATTTAACTAGTTTCTTTTTGTAGAATTAGCATTAATTTTCCTACGTTCTTTGGATAAAGTGAATTTTCTGTATATATTTTTATATTTATGTAAGAGAAAGAGGTGAAATAAATATTTATATTTATATTTTTGAGAGGTGAAAATCTCAACCCGGTGTGATATCTATTTTCTAATTTTATATATTTAAAAATGTTATATTTGTTAGAAAAATATATGTAAAGTAGTTCCTTAAAAAAAGAAAATGTATTTTCTTGTTTAAAATTAAATAAACTTAGGCATGTTATTAAAAAAAACTTTTCATTTTTTTTCTTTGCCATTGTTCAGTTTGAACACATTGCACATTTCATCCTTAATACATATCTAAAATCCATCAACAATTGGCAGCTTGGTACAATCAATCTTGCATGGTAGCAAATTGCAGGAGCAGTAGCTTCGCTTCGGCAGACACATACTGTATTGCTGGATGAAGGACACGTACAATACTCACATCGAACAAAAGCTACAGCGCTTTCATGCCCAATTTTATATTCTAAAGACTGGAGCCAGCTTAGAGATTAAGCATCTGACTTATCTCTATAGTCGTAAACTCTATTTTATAAATGACAAACAGAAAAAAATTGAGTTCCTTAGTAACTCTCCGCTAATCTGTATTAATGCAAATATCGGTAAAACACAGTATTAGTACGCCTCTTAACTATGTCAAAAGTATATGTTTTTGAACTAATCAAACTAAATACAGTTTAAGTACAATAATCCCAGTGGAAGTGTTATTAATTCATCTGTGTTTAAAACTATTATAGTGAACCGTGCACTACTTCACAAGGTATGAAGTTATATTTATTTAATTTAGACAAGATGATCAATTTAGTTTAAATAGGATCAAACATATAATTGATTATGAAGTTGGCTTTTATCTTGACTGGTCGTCCAATACTTACTGTACCAATAAGTATTATTCATTTTATCCTAAAAGACCAATTTTATATTCACAAATTGTTCAACCATATTACCCTCTAAATTTTGAAGAAAATTTATGTAGTGCTCTTACTTATCAGGTCTAAATTTTACTGAAATTTATTGGGTACTGGAGGTCTGTTCAAGAGGAGGACCGCCACTTGTAAACAAATTTCTATTGACATAAATAGAACATACAGAACAGTTGTTGGCTTGTATTAAAGACAGTATTTTACCAGGAACTGAAAAAATGTGGAATTAATAGAGATTTGTTAGTATCTGAATTCATGTGGTGCCGTAGGAACAAGGATGAAGATCTGTTTGACACCATCTGGAAGGACATCAATTTATATTGGGCTCCAGAACAATAAATTGTGTATTCATATATTATGTTTAAGTTGGTTAGGTTAGGAAACGTTCCAAGTCCCACTGTTTGAGTGGCAGTCCTCTTCTTGAACAGACCTGATACGCTATACATTTTTTTAAAAGGAAAAATTTACTAAAAATTGCTGTGGAAAATATATTTCAATCGAAGAAGATGATCATTGGTCTCCAACTTTGTGATTTTTTGTTAAGTTTATAAATGATTTAACCCTCTAAGTGCTAAAAGTCGCGATCGCGATCTATTTTGTCGTGGCCACAGTGCTAAAGTCGCGATCGCGATCTAATTAAACAAGGTTTGCTAAAATCGATATACCAAGGGTAACTTTTACCCAAACTACATGTATATTATATAGTAACTCTGAGTAAAAGACGCTCTATTTATTTTGCACAATTTTATCGATGGTTATAAGAAAAATCAATGTTAGCAAGCCTGTAAAAGACAATTTGATGTTTACTGCTGCGTCCCGGCAATGAATTGTTGTTTAGTGTTTTTGTCTATATTATTTTGGTAAATACAATTTATTTTATGATTATTTAGTGCATCAGTAGTGTTTTTAGTGTAGTATTACACATATAATAATGAGTGATCTTTCTCACACACCTGTTTCAGACCATAATTGTATTATTTTTACATGTGACATGGAGAAATCCTTGCAAAACACATTACACAGCCAGAAAATCTTGTTTAGGCCTATGAGTTCTGCTAGTTCTCAGTTTTTTAAATATTATTTAAGTACAGTAAATTGGTCTGATGTATATAGTCCTAACCTAGATGTAAATGGTAAATTTAGTCTTTTTCATGATCTGTTCTGTTGGGCACTAGATTGCTCAGCTCCTTTGAGAGGAAAGATAGGGTCAAGTAAAATCAGTAAGCCTAACAACAGATGGTATAATGATAATCTAACCAGTATGAAGGTAGAATTAGATAACTTGTATTACCTTATGAAGAATACCTCTTCTGACTATGTTAAATATAAATATTCAGCTGCTAAAAAAAGGTATAGGTTTGAAATAAGGAAGGCCAAACTTGACTATAATAATAGCTTTATTGAAAACTCTAGAAACAAAACCAAGGCTGTTTGGAGTCTTATTAATCAGAAAAGGAGTAGTAAATCTCTGCCAGTTCCTAACTGTTTAAATGGCAATGACTTTAATAACTATTTTGTTGATTGTGTAGATGAAATAAGCAGCAGTGTCCCTTCTAGCATTAATGATCATGTTTTTTATCTTAATGAACATAGGCTAAGAGATTATATTGTTAATAAGGTTAGTCGTAGACAGAAATTTGCTTTGAGTGAATTTAAAGTGGAAGGAGTATTCATGGCAATTAATAGTCTCAGTAATAGCAAATGTCTTGATGTGTTTGGCATAAATGCTTCCATGCTGAAGTTGGCTTCGGTATATATTTGTGATGTTTTAACCTTTCTCTTTAATGAATGTATAAAACATGGAATTTTTCCTGACAAACTAAAATTAAGTAAAGTAATACCTGTACATAAAAAGGGCAAGAAGACCATATGTTCTAACTACCGACCTATCTCAATTGTGCCCACGGTGTCGAAGGTATTGGAACGGCTAGTTCATACTCAAATTGTTAAATATCTTGAAACCTGTAATTTACTGTCCAACAGTCAGTTTGGTTTTAGGCCAAACCATAGTACGATTGAAGCAGTTTTGGCTCTGTTGTCTGGTATTTTTGAGGGATTGGAAACTAATAATAGTGTCTTCTTTAGGTCTTTTGACATGTCCAAGGCCTTTGACACTGTGTCTCATGAAATATTAGTAGATAAGTTATTATTTTATATGTTTGATGATACTTTGGTTGATTTTCTGAATTCCTACCTAAGTAACAGATGGCAGACTGTTTTCTTGAATGGCTCATTCTCTAAAAAGCGGATGGTAAAATATGGAGTGCCGCAAGGCTCCATCTTGGGGCCGACTCTTTTTATATTGTATATCAACGATTTGCCTTTTAACTTGGATGATATGAATACCCAATGTTTTTTATTTGCTGACGATTTGGGTCTATGTATCCAAAAGGAAGACATTAGTTTAACTAAAAACCTTGTTGATGTCAAATCTAGCCTAATACAAGATTGGTGTAATGCCAACAAATTAAAGTTAAATTATGACAAGGTACAAGACTTGTCTGTATGTCTTAGCAATGTACAGCACAATGTGAGTTCCTTGAGGTTCCTGGGAATTATGTTGCAATCCAAACTAAAATGGCAAGATCATATTGAACTTGTTGCTTCACGTATATCAAGGGGCCTTTTTTTGCTTAGATCTATGAAAGGTTATGTGAGTCCCAATGTTTTGTTGGTTATTTACCATGCTCATGTGCATAGTCATATGGCCTATGGTACATTGCTATGGGCTAACTCAAACAATGCCAATAAAATATTTACTTTACAGAAAAGAGCAATCAGAATAATTAGTGGTGTCCCATGTAGAACTCCATGTAAACCACTGTTTATTAAGCTGGGTGTCTTGTCTCTACCCTCTTTGTATGTCCTCCAAGTGTTGTTATACATTAAGCATAGCCTACCTACCTTATTGCGAAACAATACTATACACAACTATTCTACTAGAACAAGTAACAACCTAGTCATAAATAGATGCAAATATAGTTGTACACAAAATAGTGCTATGCAACAGGGTATTAGACTTTTCAATGCTTTACCCTGCCTAATTCGTGAGGAACCTTTAGCTAAATTTAAAAAAATTCTAAAACATTTTCTAATAAAAGAATGTTTGTATAAGGTGGATGAATTCTTTGTGTGCGCATGCAGGCTGGGTTGAGTATTGTGTGAATATTTTGATGTTGTCATGCATGTTGTACATAAAAATGGTACTAGGTAGGTTTTTTTGCATTTGTTTTTGATGGTATGTGAAATTGAATGTTGAATTGTGTGTATTAGTTATTAATGTTAAATGTTGCATTGAATGAAGTTATTAGTTAAAAATGTTGAACATTTTCTTGGTAATAGTGTTCTGTTGACTTGTCTGGGTGCAATGTGGAATTGTCAAAAAGACTAATAAAATTGTAATATAATGTAAAATTGACAAAAAGACTAGTTTTGTTGTTATTTACAATGATATATTTTAATTATTTTGTTGTGTACTGTTTACAGTCATATTTTTAAAAGTTTTAATATTGATGGTGCTTTTTAATTGTTTATAGGTTTAATCTTACTTTGATAGTTTGTTGTGTATGCTTTTGAAATGTTTATAATGGTATTTTTGAAGAATATACTGTTAATTTGTTGGTAATAGTTTTCTGCTGATGCATCTCACATAAATTGTGCTCTACATACGTAAACAAATTGGAATTTAAATAAAATAAAATAAAATTATTTGTAGATAATAAATTGTATGTGTATATTTTACTATAATATTTGCTATTTTATAAATTTTGTTATATTGCTAGTGTTATCAATAATAATTGTACTTTATCGTATTGCATACCTGCTTGTAGGTTATCATTGTGTTATGACTTGTCTTATACAGATGTAATATTTGTCAAGAAAGGACTAATAAAATTGAAATTGAAATTGAAAATTCAAGTGATATTCATAAATGTTTGTGTGAAAGTGATACTGCTAGTGATGAAAGCGGTAACTCCGATGTAGGAATCAAAATGTTTGTTTCTGTTTTTTTTTTGTGTATATTACATATTTTATAATAACTAATTTTAGTAAATACATGATATTCAAAGGTTAAATGCCAATACTTTCTAAAGACACAGTAATAGAGCACACTAATTTGCAAAAGTTGGATGTAGGTGTCACACAGTGCGCGAAATTACTGAATTTGAAGTTTGTGTATGTATGAATGTTTACAACAATGTTGACATTATGAAGAAAATAAAGTGTTACTTATGTTACATTTCTAGTTTTGTAACAACATTTGCTACATTTAGTATATATTGAAAATTGGATTATCATAATTTAGTTATTACCTATGTTGTCACTAAATGACAAAAGAATTTTTTTTTTTTTTGCGGATATGAGTTGAAGCAGACCTCAGTTTTAAAGTGGTAAGTTAAAATTTTATTTCATTTTGTTCTATGGGTTTTCCTGAAAACATTGATGTATAATGTGTCACATTTCAGCCAATAAAAGTGTATTATTTCCTGTAATAATAAAAGCCTTGCGTAGAGCGTTGAACTAGCTTAGCACTGAGGACTAAAATAATCAGCACTTGGAGGGTTAACAATCCAGTAAAAATTAAGAGCTCATACAACCATGATGATCAAACAGCAGAATGATAATAATATGGTGCTCCAAGTTACAATGCACTTAAGATCTTACTTCTGGCAACTCTACTTTTGAGTTTATATTAATGTATATAACAGAAAATTTCAAAGAAAACTCCAATTTACCATTTATATGAATCGGAAAATCCTTAAGATGAGTTGGTTATGTTCAATTACTTTAGTTTAGATGTTTACCCTTACTATTGATATATAAATCAGATTCAGTAATAACTTGTACTTTCTACAAATACTAGTTTGGATGTTCATGAACAAATCTTCTTCCTTTACATGTTTATCTTTAAATTTTGATAGAAAAATGGTAAGGTTGTATTCGTCGACAAGACATTTTAAAGACAGTTTCATCTCTCCACTCATATTGTGAGTCTGACTAAAAATGTCATTTTGTATTTTTAATTTGATGAATCCATTTTGAAAACTCTCTCTAAATACTTTAAATGATTCGTAAACACAAATTTTGTTGCTGAATACAAATGGAAGGCCCATTGAATAAGTATCAGAAAAAAAGGAACCATTTAATTTATTGATTAAGTAACCCCCTTTTTTAGATGTGGCATTTGCATACCAAAATCCTAACATATTACGTATTTTGGTTTTAAAAGTTTGTAAATGACATTTCAATTTTTTTAAATAAAACTTTTAATATTTACACCAATCCAACTAGACACTATGATAACTTATACTACCAACCGTAGGTACTTGGTGGAATTCCATTATTAGTAATTAAATAAAAGGCAATTTGTATTTCCACAATATATTTTTTAATGAGCGAAACCTTGGTTGGCACGGCTCATTAAAAAATATACTGTGGAAGTAAAAATTGCCTTTTATTTAATTATTAGACACTATGAATGAAGTGATCCCTAAACCACAAATAAAACACTAACACAATTAACATTAGACAGTTTAATAAACCTTTTTTAAACATTTCAGTAACATGTCTATCATCCTCAGAGGTATATGTCTCTCTGAGGATTGTTATTAACCACAAGGTTCATTGGACGTTTTAACTAGACAGTGTTACTTTTGTTCTTAATGTAACTTAATAAGAATCGGCATTAATGAATATTATTTTACACTTGAAAATTAACATTTTTATTTAGAATCAAAACATATAGCTAGTCTATCTGTGCATTTTATCTTTTACAAGTTCAGCAGTGTTCCATGAAGTCTTTCCTTGCCCGTGATCCTGCAAGCAGCCAAAAGTTAAGTCAGTTACATTAAAAAATAAAATAAAATTAAAAAATGAAATCAATTTATCATTAAAATGTTAAGTATTTTTATTAATAGATTTAGCTATTTTTTATTCAATTGGTTATAAAGAAAAAAATATTACATTATCAAATAAGTGATGTAATTTGCAATATTTTGGATACTTTTAAATACACACACACACACACATATATATATATATATATATATATATATATATATATATATATTGTAACGATATCATGATCCCAATTAAATAAAAAACATCAATCATGAAATCAAAAAATAAATAAATTAAAATAACTTGAATAAAATAATAAATATAGAACCATGTTAAACAAATGAGGAGAGACGGCAGATGCCGCCTGCAATTAAAAAATGTACGTGTTAGGTTACAATAGCCCTAGGATTTCAAGAACCTTGAAACCAACACGTGTGTACAATAACGGAATTCTTGGGGTAGCAGAGTTTTTACTAAAAAAAAGGAGAAATCAAGGGAAAGCAGCATCATAACGGTATTTTAGAAAAACGCAAGGAGAAAGTAGGTCGGCCAATCGGAGACGTTTCAAACTTAAAAAACACAACGGCAAAATTCAAAAACAACCAGTAGGAATCGCGAGAGTTCATATGTAGAGAAAGTTGGTAAAAATCCACAAATCAGCGAACAGGGCGCGAAAACCAGTGTTTTGGAGAAGGAGTATTAAAAAATAGTTTGTTAGAGAGAGTCTTACAAGGGTCGCCGAGACGTAAGGTCGTGTACACAGCTAGACTGCGCTGTGTACCAAAGAATTGTTTTTTTAACAGCGAAATAAGGGACTAGAAGTCTCTTTATATTGAAAAGTTTTGATAAGTTTAAATTAAAGTAGAATCAAAGAATAGGAAGTTAGATTTGGAGTTTGTGGAGTTTCTTAATAAAAAGGCAGATCAGGAAAAGGAATTTAAATTCACCAGAGGCAAAGGAGACAAGTCATCGTAGAAAAGGCGCTGTAATTTTGGAACGACTTCAGGGAAGGAGAGACCTATTTTGGAACGACTTCAGGGAAGGAGAGACAGCGTTAATTACCAACAAAGAAAGTGTTTAAGCAGTGTGGAGTTTTGTTTTTTGTTTAATAAAAAAGTAAATTAAAGTTATGTGTAGTGTATAGTGCTAGCCGACCGATCAGAAGGACCAGCAAAATTGATAAGTACAAAAAACAAATTGTTAATTATTAAATTCACTTAGATTTGATTTCACTTTCAATTGAGCCATTCAAAAAACCCAAGACCCGAGATAAAGAGATTTTGTTGCTTTAAATTAATTGTAAAAAACTGAGCTAGCCGAGATTAATAAAAAAAGATGATAAATGTTAATAATAAATTAAAGTATTAAATAAAATTTGTAAAGAAATATAATAAATTAAAAAGAACTAATAATTTGAAGATACAGATTTTAACAAGAGTTAAAATAAAGTAAATTTTGTAATTTTAAAATATCTATGATAAATAAATTAATCTTAAGGAATGAATGAAGAGTAAATGGTTCTTTAGATAAGTAAGTATTGATTTCATGTATATGTTTATTGCTGTAGTAATTTATTCTTTTAAAAAATTAAAAGAAAGAGTTTGTTTATCCAGGTAAACGGTGTTTGTCTATGAGTTTAATAATCATAAATAGTTCCTTTAGTAGAAGTAGAGCAGTAAATAAATAATTGATAACATCTTAAATGTTAGATTGACACGACAACGTGTGACTTTTAATTAAAATAATTATATAACAACTTCATTGTTATATTTGGCACTCCAACGTGTGGCTTATATATTTAAAGGTAAATTAAAAATATTTAGCAAAGCAAGAGTTGCTTAAATGTTATATTTGGTCGCACAACGTGTGGCAAGATTAAATTATATTAACTAAAATAAATATATAACAACTATTATGTTATATTATATATATATATATATATATATATATATATATATATATATATTCATTACAAGAATAAAGCTTTGTATATTTATTGTAGTTCCACTTAAATATTTAGAAGAATTTTCTATAGAAACCGATAAGAAAATTATTGTTTCATGTTTAAAAATAAGACCACCACATTTTTCAAAATTAATCGCCAATTTGAAATTTACCAACCGATTTTTTTTTTGGCTAATTTGTCCAACAATTAATAAATTTGAGGAAATTTTGTGATCTCTGTGTGGGTGTTTATTATCACATTTATTATGTATTGTATACAGGGTGTCCAGTAATTACGGGATCAAACTTCACCAGGTGATTCTTCAAGTCAAAATAAACAAGAAATTTCTAATAAAGCATAGTCCTATCTCGCTTAGTTTTCCGTTTGTCTGTCTGTCACTGTGTTTTACTAAAAAATTGTTATCTTCGAAGTCGATTAAGGTATAAACTTAAAACTTTACATACCTGTTAGTATAACAAAGGCCAATATTTAAAAAAAGTTTTGAAAAATTATCACTTCCGGTTTCAAAATGGCGGCCATACTATGTTTTCTAGGCCTAATAACTCAAAAACCTTAAACTTTAGAGTAAATACACACGTGTAATAAAAAATGGCCAAAGGTTTTATAAAGATATTAAGACTAAGTTTCTTGTGCTACGATAAATAATAACGGAGAAATCAAAGTTTTCTTGAACACACTCCTTTATTTACATTTAACACACTAATACAGATAATATTGATCATGTCACCATCATAATCAGCTGATTATTATTCAATCAGCTGATTATTGTTTAACGAGATATAACCTATGGAATAACCATTGTTGCAGTCTTCATGTAAACTTCAGTTCTTGTTTACATTTCATCTATGATGGAGAATTTTTCAAATGCTGAGTGTGCTGATATCCATTTTGTGTACGGATTGGCCAATGGTAATGCTAGATTAGCCTCTAGATTGTATGCTAACCGCTTCCCACATAGAAGACACCCTAACTACAAATGTTTTATATCAATTCATAATCGACTCAGGGAAAACGGAAAGTTTCAAAAGGACATGAGTGCTGCAGGTAGGCCTAGAACAGTTTGTTTAGTAGATTTTGAAGAAGACATATTGCACCAAGTCGAAGAAAATCCATCTATTAGTACGAGAGCGATTACAAATAATATGAACGCATCAAAGTCTACAGTATGGAATGTATTGCACAGAAATCTTCTCCATCCTTTTAAATTGCAGAAAGTGCAAGCTTTAAAAGCTGAGGATTATCCCAAAAGAGTGGAATGTGCTCGTTGGTTTTTACGGCAAGACATAGAATCACCCAATTTTATAAAAAATGTCCTATTTACAGACGAATCAAGCTTTACTCGTGAGGGGATATTTAATTTAAGGAATAATCATGTGTGGGCTCAATTGAATCCTAATGCTATTGTACAACGTGGGCAGATTTTCAATTAATGTGTGGGTTGGAATTCTAAACGATACGCTTCTTGGACCTTACATTCTACCTAACAGGCTAAATGCTCAGTCATACATTGTGTTTCTTAGAGATGTTTTACCCGATCTTCTACAAGATGTGCCTCTTCAACAGAGACTAGACCTATGGTTCCAGCACGATGGAGCACCGGCACATTTTGCCAATGACGTTCGCGAGCATTTAAATTTAGTGTTCAGAGAAAAATGGATTGGACGAGGCGGCCCTATCCCGTGGCCTCCTCGATCTCCAGATCTAACTCCTGTTGATTTTTCTATTTGGGGACAAATGAAGCAGCTGGTATATTCAACTCCTGTTGTAGACGAAATGGACCTTGTTTCTCGAATTGTTGAGGCAGGAGAAAAATACTTTCCAAGATATCCGACGATCGAGTATGCGACGCTTCAGACTCTGGAACGAAGAAGGAGGTCGCCATTTTGAACATCTGCTGTGATACTTTGTTTCGAAGCATTCAATAATCATTAAAATCTGTATTGTCATTGTTGTCTCTTAAATCTGTATTTTCACTTCTTTTCATGCACTTTTTACCAACACAAAGTTTGTAAATAACGCAATTTGTAGGTTAAGATAATTGAATTGTTTTTAGTGAAAATACTGAAATTGACAGTAAAAGATGCTTATCCAGGCGTAAAAAGTAGTAATTGCACTGATTCCTTTGTAAAATCGTCAATATTAACTGTATTAGTGTGTTAAATGTAAATAAAGGAGTGTGTTCAAGAAAACTTTGATTTCTCCGTTATTATTTATCGTAGCACAACAAACTTAGTCTTAAAATCTTTATAAAACCTTTGGCCATTTTTTATTACACGTGTGTATTTATTCTAAAGTTTAAGGTTTTTGAGTTATTAGGCCTAGAAAACATAGTATGGCCGCCATTTTGAAACCGGAAGTGATAATTTTTCAAAACCTTTTTTTAAATATTGGCCTTTGTTATACTAACAGGTATGTAAAGTTTTAAGTTTATACCTTAATCGACTTCGAAGATAACAATTTTTTAGTAAAACACAGTGACAGACAGACAGACGGAAAACTAAGCGAGATAGGACTATGCTTTATTAGAAATTTCTTGTTTATTTTGACTTGAAGAATCACCTGGTGAAGTTTGATCCCGTAATTACTGGACACCCTGTATAATACCTGTCATATACTAGGTGATGGAAAAGTGATGTGGCTTAATATCTCTGGTTCTAATGTAGGCCTACTGTTAGTACTAAAGTAGCTTTCCTAATAATTGAAAACTTAACATGAAATCCCTAATCAGCCTATAACTTATTAATTGCCATGATAGTTCTGCAAATTCATAATATTGATGGACCCACTTTCAATAAGATTAAACACCACCACACAACGAACTAAAGTTTGAAAACCTTTAGCCAACACATTTCGACAACGATAGGTAGGTGTCGCAGGGATAAAATTGTGAATAGCCTACCAGATCTGTCAACCCCTTCATTATTATTTTTTAAGGGGATTTTTAAAGCAAGAGAGATTTGTCAGACTAAATGTCCACTAGTGACAAACAATTTCAAAATGAGATACACTCCTGAAATGATAGAAAACATCATGAGAAACTACTATTTACACACTGCCAAACTGTACAAGGAAACCATTTCAAATATATTCAGGAAACTGTAGGGTAAGGGGTTTTTAACATAACATTTTGTATCAACCTGTATGTGTCATTAATTTAGACTAATCTTTCAACCAAAATGTCAGATATGTCACTGAAATTTGTAAAAACACAATATTATTTTATAATAAAATATAATATCTAAATTCCATAACAATTATTTTTTAGATAGACAGGAAAAAAGCTTTAAATAAGGTACAGTAAACACTCTCTGATCCGGAAACTCCGATAACTGGCCGTCGTATGCCATCGTATAAAAAATAATAAAAATACAATTTTCTATACAAAAATAATATTTTCGGCCCGAATAGTAGTGAACGATGTTTTTGAGCTGGGCATTGGGCAGTAGTGCGGTTCGGATTCAACAACAAAAACAAATCATGACTCATTGCGAAGCTTTTCAAGCACTTGAACAGCTGATAGACTACGTGGAAGAACAAGAAGAATCCTCACCGGCCGATCTCCTTCTTTTTCGTAGATAGAGAGATATTACATCTAAGAAGCGTGTTCAACGAGCCAAGCAAGCTACCATTACATCTTTTTTTAATAAAAACTGACATGAGTACAAATTACTGTACTGTAATGAAAACTAACATTTATCGTACGTTCATCAAAATTTCACGTGTACAATCCTGTACGTATTTATTGTACTGTTTTATTTTCTAATCTTCATTTTTTGTTTGATATTTTTAGTTAACACTGTAGACCTAATTAATTGTTGTTTGTGTACTTTATGCTGAGCCTCATTCAGCTTAAAGTAAATAGATTTTTAAACATAGCTATTGTAATATTTATTTAATTAACCTACCTTTTGTTGTTTCGGTACTTTTGTTACCGGTTACCGTACCGGCAAACTACGGCAAATTACATAATAGTACAGTTAAAACGTAACGTCTATATATTACAGTAGTTTGAAAAACCATTGTGAATTTTTAGAATAGTGTGGTAAAGCTACAATTTATCGTAAGCGCAACGCGTTTTAGCGCTAAAAACGTAAATTTGCTACGTTTTGTTCACCTTTAAAACCATTTTAACTACAGTAGAACCCCTCTAATCCGCCCTCGGATGGTCCGTCACCTCGGTTAGTCCGACCGTGCTCGAGCTCTTGGCAATTGATATTATTCTGCCGACTTGCAGACTTGTGGAATGTCTCACGCCTGGCGGGCGCCAATCTTTCCGGTTTGTTATCGCTATCGGTTTGTAATCGCTATCGCTTTTCCGCATCAGTGCTGTGTCATCTCTCGTGAAAAATTAAACACTACAAAGCTTTTTTACAGATTCCCCTCTGTCAAGTCTTTTGACACATTTAACCGCGTCTAAAACGAAACAAACACACGCTTCCGTATTCCCGTTTTCGTAACTCGCTAATTTTTATTTACTGTATATACTGTACGTAGATCATAACCAGTCAAAGACAAGAAGAAAACTGAAAAGAAATGTTATATTTTCCATAATGTATACTAAATTGATTCGTGGAAAAAAAGCGGCCCATCAAACGATGTTGCCTTTGTATGTCTGCTATACCGACGGGTGCCAATGCCGCGGTGTTTTTATGCCGCCGACAATGGGATACCGCTATCGACAAAGTCGTTTGACTCGCCGCTGCTTTGGTGCTGCGGAGTTTTTACGCCGCCGACAATGGGATACCTCTATCGACAAAGTCGTTTGACTCGCCGCCGCTTTGGTTTTCAATTACAATTTATTTTCGGAAACTCTCATCCAACCAGTACACTACGATATAGGCCGGTTAACAGAAGTTCTACTGTAGTTGCAAAGTTTATATATAGACTTTATTATATAGACTTTTAAAAGTTTATATATCACTTATTTCACTTTAAAAAAATCTGTTTATATAATATGTAATAAATATTGACTTTTTTCGGATAATCCGACCTTTTTTGCGTTCCGACCATGCCCCCAGTCCCGAAGGTGACGGATTAGAGGGGTTCTACTGTATATAAAAATAGCCACCCCGAGATCCGGATTTTTCGATATCCGGATCGGCCGGCGCCACATTAATCCGGATTAGAGAGATTTTACTGTAATTTTTTTCACTTGTTTATAAATTGAAAAACCTTTCAGTCATCATCACTTCATAAAAAAAGAAGATGAAGTAAAGACCCCTAGCCCTCGAATACCGTGCTCTAACAACATCAGGTCGGAAAAGAACAAGAGTTGATCAAGAGAGACTGGACACAAAAGAAGAAAGAGAGGGATCTAACCTAAGTTAAGAAATATTACATTAAAAAATATCAAGAAAAGCATGTTTTATATATTTTAAAAACATCCAGGTCAAGAGAGATAAGACAGGAAAGATAAAAGAGAGGGATCTAAACGCAAGGTAAAAATATCGAGAAAAACATGTTTTATATGTTATTCAAACATTCTGTATTTTAGGCAGAAATTTTTGATAACTGTGGTCAAGATATTTGTAGTGATGAGTTTGGACATTTATCTAATTTGAGAACCAGAGATAGGAAGCCGGCTCCACCAAACTTTTCTATCGTCCTGTATATAAGTATTCCACAATATTCAATAGACCCATTTTAAGGCTTCAAAAAGAACAAAAAGAAATCATGGAGGCTAGTGAAAAAACAAATCAAATTTTTATATGAATACCATACTTACCCTCTGCATTATATACTATTATATATCTTGAGTTAAATAATTTATAAACTAACCTTTAATTCAATTCCAGATTTCATGAGACCATTTCTAAAGACATCACAAGCCTGAAGCAACTGTTTGCGTTGTTCAGCAGCAACTTTAGCCATTTCTTTATTTAAAGCTACTTCTCTCACAATACTTCTAAATTCTACAGCAGAATCCAATATTCTATTCATCTGCATACTCTTCATAGCATTACCCTAAAACAAGAATCAAAAGTCAACTAATTTCTTCAATCTTAACATATGAACAAAATATAATATACATTGACATCAACGTCCAGTCCAAACCCGTGGACATAGACATATCAAAGGATTATATTCCATCCATCCAGGATAATGTGTTATCCATCCATCTATTCTTTAACAGATATTATTTATTTTTGTTTATTTTGAGGTTAGCTTGTTGAAAAGATTGTTTGTATGATCAAACAATAACACAGAAAAGTGCCATTTCTGGTACTTGATACTTGTATTGAAAAATAGCTATTTTGATACAGAGTACGGTATTGTAAAACATAATAAATTTAATGAAATTTAAATCTATTAGCGTGTTTATGTATTGTGAGATAAAAGTGTGTGCAATTGATTTATATCATTTACGTCTTTTATAATAGTATAATAGTTTAAGCTATATATTAAGTTTAGGTTTTATCAATATAGGAAAACTATGTGTATGTCTAAGAAATGGTAAGCTTTGAAGAAAAATGTTTCAGACAAAAGATATTTGATATTTAAGGAGAAAATAAAATTGTTCAAGATCATTTGAATATTAACTCAATTTTTTTTAAATACAAACCTACATATATTT
Organism: Aphrophora alni; assembly: GCA_963513935.1. Lineage (NCBI taxonomy): Eukaryota > Metazoa > Arthropoda > Insecta > Hemiptera > Aphrophoridae > Aphrophora > Aphrophora alni. Next base: position 95,195,828 of record OY740769.1, on the reverse strand, counting down.
TTTAAATTATGTAAAAACTATATTAAAAAATGAGAAACTTTTGTCTGTAACACTTTTTAATCCGACTTTAATTTTCCAAGATATATACAATAATAACTGGAAATATTCTGATGTTCAAGAATTTGTTTTTTGGAAAATATCTGTTTTAAAGACAAAAATTGCTTATTTTTAGTTTAATCCAGTAAAGGTTAGAGAATATTTAATAATTATTTTGTTCTAGTACAAATTCTGAAAAAAAAAAAAAAAAAAAAAAAAAAAAAAAAAAAAAAACTTTCCAAGTTTTACATCTAAAATATCATAATGTAAGGCTCAATATGTATGATAACAAGTTGTAGTTTTGGAGGTGTACGTTCAGATCGTGCTAATGTAGGTAGAATCAAAACATGCAATATACAATGTTGTCCTTGAAATTACCAGAAGTTGGTCATTAGATAGTAGCAATAGAGCCTCTAATTTCTGAGCTTCAAACCATACCCTGGAGATGTCCTATCTATTTAGTGTGTAAAATTATGGGCTTTGTAAAGTTAAAGTTCTTCATCACTTTGTGATAGCAGATCATCCATTTTGTAGAACAGCTGTTCTTAACATGATACATTGTTGCATATCATCCTGCACTGTAAGAGTGAGGATACTGAAGAAGAACATTCTGAACCTATGTGTTTTGATCGCTAACATTCACATGATTTTAACAACCAAATCTCTACTGGAAATTGTCGAGAAATGTACAGGATGCACCGTGACATTGGCATTACGTGATGCTGAATTCGTGTAATAAGAAGTATCAAGTTCCCGATATCACAAAATTTATAAATGAAAATAATTACGGGATAATTTATCATACACATCATTCATTCATCAATTAAGAAATATAGGTTTTGTAAATAATAATAATAATGTAATCATATCACCAAGTAATCGTATTCACAAATTGTATTCATATCCTCCGAGGACACAACCGATACAGATAGCTCACTACGAAGGATGTACAAAACTAACAAAATTGAGATTATACTACATCTCACGTGTTGTTAATTGACTTTGAATATGTACAATTACTGAATTGAAAAAAATAAGAAAGTCAGCCAACCAGCATCTGAAAGGGAAATTGAGAGGAAACCCTGATGTACGGAGAAAAGGGAAATCAGCTCCCTACAGGAAAAATGTAAGTTTCGGTTCTGGTGGTAGATAAACTAGACAGATTCCCGTAAGAAACAAGGAGTGGTCAAAGACCAGATGACGAAAACATAGCCAACGGCAGGGATGTGAAGATCCAAAACCCAGTGCCTGGCAACCCAAGAGCTCTCCTCTATGTGATGCTATAAAAGAAAATGCTAAGCTAACAGACGATAGGGTTCTTTCAGGGTCAACAAATATCTACCCACCATGACTACCAACAACTTGTTAATCCCCATTGCCTTCAATGTATATTATTAACCCCCTCACTCCCCTATATATAGGATTAAGATATATATTGTAACGAAATAGAGGGCTCCCAAAAGGTCAGTGCTCAGCAGGCCATAAATTGTGAAGAGTTGAAAGGATTGACAGCTAGAAAAACGATCCTAACGTTAGTCACGGACCCCAAGGAGTCAAGGTATTCAAAAGTTCACTGCCTTTAACCGAATTTTTTTTGAAAAGGACCAATGAAAGGAATTGCATCATTCTAAAGTAACGTAAAATATTTAAAATAAGCCAATGAAGGCAGAGGATCGGAATAAAGCAGTTTGAAAATAAAAATTATAAACAAGGGTAGAAGAGAAGCGCAAGGGGTCTTTTTGGTTGTTAACTTACTAAAGAAGTGTGTTCCGGAGAAAGTGTTTCTCTTAATAGCAAAAAGAAAAATGTTGTGAAAGATTTAGCCGAAATCAACCGTCGAAATTAAATAGTAACTGCGTCGTTTTGTACAAGTATTTAATAATAATCTTCGAAGTATAGTTAAAAGATATTCGTCGTTTATAAGTTAAAAAAGAGTCTTTGTCATAAAAGTGTGGGAGTAATAGCGTCGTTCTACAAGTGTTTGAACAGGAATAATCATTGAATAATTTAAAAAGTAATCGTCGTGACAAAAGTGTGTGAAAATAAAAGTGTATGAAGAAAAGAAGATTCGTCAAAAAGATTAAGGCAATCCATCTACTGGCAGTCTACATGGGAACCACGTTCAAGGAACCAGGAACTCAGAGTCGATAAGTACAAATTAATGGACAATTTCAATTAAACAAACTACCACCAAATTATATTTTATATTAAGTAAATTATAGTCACCAAAGAACCTAACGAACCCGTAAAGAGAAACTAATAAATAATAAATTTCAGTTAGCCGGAGCATTTTATCAAAATAATTAAAAGTAAAAATTTAAAAGTAAAAATTTAAAAGTAAAAAATTCTGATGCACTCTTATTTCTTTATTTTAGATTAAGACATTGTAGAATAAGTAACTTGTATTTAACTATGTATTTAGAATAAGTAGTAGATTAATATGTTAATTGTATAATTATTAAGTGCATCAAAGTTGAGCGATAATTATTTTTGTTTTTTTGTAAATGATTTTTAAACTTTAATTTTACAATTAAAGAAAGAGTTAAATCCTACATGTTTCAAAGTTATTTATTTTGTTAACATTGGCACGAATAACGTGCGTATAATAAGTCAAAAATAAATTAAAGTAAGATTTGTTATAATATATATATATATATATAAAACTTTTTTGTCATATCAGCTACCATCAAATTTAGAGTATTACAAAAATTGAAACAAAAATTTTGAAGTACAATAAAATATGCCCTGAAAATTATGAAATGATGATTCGAGCATTTATGATACAGCTGATAAAGTTGATTTTATAATGATGTATTGATATCATCATAAAATCCACTTAACTGTTACCATCAAGACTCGCAAAAATCATATATCCACAAAAATCTAGATATAAAGTACAAATTTCTGTAGTTAAAGTATAAATTATTAGACAATACAGCTTTAGCATAACTTACCATTGTACAAGAGAACTGAACACCAAAATTTTCCATTGTCTGTTTCACAAAACTTGAAGCTGTAGCGATAGCAACTGGACTTCTGCTTGTTCCCTGCGATAAGAATAAACTGTCAGTTAAAACAATTTCTATATTATTCTTATTTATAAAATTTTCTCATGACTTAGTAAAATTGGATGTTATTATTTTACATATTCTAGTATATTTTCCTTACCTCAGCTGGTTTCTGTAACATTGTGTTTACAAGAGAAACAAGTCGAATGATAGTATCAATAACTCTAGGCATATCAAAATCATTTTTAAGAGCATCAAATATTGTACTTTTTGCTTTCGTCACATTCTGTAATTAAATAAGAGTAATTACAATCTGAACAAGTTTATTATAATATAATTTTAAAATGTTTTAACACCAATAAAAAGAATTAAATACATAACATACTCCTATTTACTTAAAATAAATGTTGTAAAACATTGTACCTATTTTATTATAAAGCCTAAGCAATCAAAAATTATTCTTTGGAAACTCACCAAAAACGAGTATTTTGGAGTAATTGATAAAAAGATAAAACCTTAATCGCCAGTTTAAAAAAGTTAAACAGTGCCGATCAACAAATGCCGATCAACAGTGACCTTGATTTTGTTGGGTTGCATGAAGCAAAATCTCTGATCAACTGATATTTGATGGAAGAAACAACTTGGTAACATTGTAAATTATAAGACAGCCGACTCGCGCCTATTACAAAAACAAGTTTTAAGCAATAAAAGGTTATATTAAACTAATTAGATTTTTGCAATTAAAAATGGAAGATAAAATTTAAAAAAAAATAATGAGCAAATTTTAGACAAAAAAAACAGACATAGTACAAAGAAATTTAGATCAGCAATACAAACTGCCTTAACATTTATGGAGAACAAATTTTTCCTATTTCGGAAAAGTTCAGTCTGAGGTCTTAGAGATCTTATCGGAATTATGTAGAAGGATATATTTGTACGAGTAATTTCTTGATTAGAAAAATATGGGCAGTTAGATTTGATTGGACTTTGATTTCTGATCAAGGATTGATTGTTGTTTATATAACTCAAATGAGATTGATATCTGATCAACGATAAGTTTGACCTTTGTTCAAATTTGACACCATTTATGCAACTGACAAAGAGTCTTGAAAATTAAGCAAATTAAAATTGAACAAAGCAATACTGATCAAATTTTAGTAAAATAACAACATTTATAATTCAAACAAAAGTGAAATCTGTGTATAAAAGAAAATTACGACTTAACTAAATTTAAAACACCAAAATGAATTTTACAGGAGTTATTTAAGCACTGATAAATCTCGGTCATATTTTTTTTGAGATTATGATCAAACTTGTTTGGGACCAAAAAAACAGTTGGCCAAAATATGTTTGCGTATTAGATAAATATGATAAAAATTTATAGAATTTGATTTAAAAGGTTATATTACACATTTAGGGTGTAGCACAAAAACACCATTAGAGGCTCACTAATAGTGAGTACAGACTTGACAATCTCAAGGGAGCTTAGCTGAATATACACGTTTTTCGTGTAATCTTTGGTTAGATCCCCCTCTTTAATTTTTCTATCAGGTCTCTTTTGATGAACTTTTGTTTTTATTTCCAAACCTAATGTCTTATTAGAGTAGGTACTCAAGAGCTAGTGGTCTTTATTTTATGTTTTTACTTTTTTTTTTTTTTTTTTTTTTTTTTATAAGACAATGACCGAGAGGTTTTCCTCTTTACAAGAAACAAAAAGAAAAAAAAAAACATTTTTTCTGAACTTCAAAAAATATATATTTTAAAAATTCATTAACACACATTCTCTGAACTATGTGTAATGTGAGAAAAGTAAACAATAGTTACTTATGTATTAAGAGTGTAAAGTAGTTCATTATCACATCAGAGAAAAAATTACAATGAGGGGAAAAGATGCTTTACACTTAAATTATGTAGGCCTACAAAATTTGTCCTACAATTGTAGTATACAATTATATTTCCCACTATTTCAAAATCATGTTTTGACATTATATTCAACAACTAGGCCTATATATGGGTGTGGTGGACCTGAGGATCCAAGCTGCATTTACACCATTCTTTGTGTAATATTGGGTTAGACTCTTCTCTTTTATTTTTTCCAATCAGGTCTCTCTTGACCAACATTTTTTGTCCTCCGACCTGATGTTATTAGAGATTCAAGTCCTAGGAGTTCTTATTTTAACTCTTTTCTTCTTTTTTTATATGGCCATGACGACAAAGGTTTTTCGCCTTAAAACAACACGAAAAAAAAATTGACCTATAAATGCATTTGAGGTGTTACCTGAGTCTGTTTATTGTTCAGTGACCAAACGTGACAATAATAATAAAGCTGAATCAGCTGGTTTATTCAGCGTGCGAAAAAGAATTACATTTAATCAATGTTAATTTGCATGGAATTTTTTTTTTTTTTTGCATACCGAGTAGCAACCAGCTGTTAGGAATATTGTGAAGAATAGGATCTAACTAAATTAATAAAACATTAATTTTTAAATTATGGTATATCCATAAAAACTATAAATTATAAATATAATTCTAACATTCGTTCCTGGTAATTGACCATTTCAAATTTCATTTCTATGTTTGTCATGCAGTTCTGATGAAACACAGGTATCAATCATTACGAAATTTAAGGATAAGAATATATGTATAAGGTTACTTTAAAAATGACACTCAAAACAATTAATGCACAGCTGCACTTGTTGTTTTAAAAAAATGGCTCAGTCATCACCTTATATTGTATACTCCAGTTTTAGGTGATCACTCATCATCAAGGTAATAAAAACACACATGAAAAATATATCACTCTGTATGGAAGTCATAAATAGTTTAAACATAAACGAGTTTAGGCACAAGATATATTTCAATGATGTGCACGTCGGACCAACGAGTCTACAATAAGATTAGTTGTGTTTCTTTTCTTCAGTTGATGTGAGCGAACTTTGTGTATCAATTAATGTGTCGAACATCATATTTGGCTGAAAGGAGAGTGCATATTATACTGATTTTATGTCAATACTTGTTTAGTTGATAATGGTTTGAACTATTTATAACCTCTGCATATAATGAATTTGTTTTGCATGCGTCTTTAATTGTGTTTTTTATTAACCTGGTTGCTATCGAAATTACAGTAGGAATAAAGAAGAGATACCTGAAAAAAATGTATTAGTTGACATATTGTAATACCGAAATTAAATATTCACTAATCCATGGGTTACCACAATGGAATTAATTTCACTTTTTCATGAAGGTTAGTAAAAAAGAAAAATACTTGAACGTGTTGACGATTACTTAAATTATGTATAATGTGTAAAAAGTGAAAAAAAAGCAATACTGACTGTAAATATTTCTTCTTCATTAATGCATCCTTCCTTTTTAACTCCAGAGACATACTGATCACAATCACTCAGAAAGGATTCAATCTTTCGATAATTTCCTACTGCATTCTTCATGGAATCCTGACTATATTCAATACCTGAAATTAAGTGATTTAGTAAATCAAATTTAATTAATTCAGATTCATGTACTGTTAGAAAATTGTATAGAAGTAAAATTATATATAAATTAAATAGATTTTGAATAAACCACGGTTCAGGCTTTTGTTTTAACTTTCCATCCCTGAACATATAAGAGTTTAGAAATACAACGGTAATATAGAGGGATTCTTCTAAATACCCTTCAGCCACTGTGGTACTCTTCCAGCCGCCGTGCTGTTTTATTTGGGTAATATCCCCCACAGCGTCAACTAGTATTGTTGCCGACGTAGTCTGAAACAGTGGCCCGTATAGAGGCTAGGCTCAGATAATTTCAAAAACTTTGCAATTTGAAAAGGCATCGCTGATATGGTGTTTATACCCACAGGTTGACTGTAACAAACACCGTTTGAATATCTTAGAAAAATACGTCTAGTAGGGGCATTTTTAGGCCTTAATTTCAAGTAATTTCTGATTATTTTCAAATAGTTTACTCCTTCACCACCATCTTCATTGCATATGGTGAATGTACGGCGTTTGTTACTTTTGGATTCAGGAACTTTTACAATGAGAACAGAACCTTTATCCTCAACATCCTCTACTGACATTTTTGTTAGTTCGTCCACTCTACAAGCACCAGACACCCCAAATATCAAAACAACCTTTCTTAGTAAATTTTCATTTTCTGGAGCTAACTTCAAACAGTCATTTCCTTCATTTCCAGTTAGTACTTTAGATTTTTTTTTGGTTTATAGCCTACTGATTGACGTTTTAAAAACGCTATACTTTTTAAAAAAAAAAAAACACTAATATCAATATCATTCTTTACCTGGATAGTTGCCTTCAGCATTGAATATGTGCTCCAAAGAGTAGGAGATTGTAAAACTTTTGCCTTTTCTGAAAAGTAAGCTAGCAAAATATTTTCAGAAATCTTGTTACCATTGTTTTCCTTTAGCTATGACAAAAAAAATCATACTAGCGGTCGTACTTTTTCCTTGATTTGACAGGAAGGAGATTTAGTACAACGTTGTTAGCTTTTTCCGCTAATTTAGGCAGAGTATTTGACAGGTTTTCATCCTCTAAACTGTCCATATTTTAAAACTAACTATACAAAATATAGTAGTAGTGCTAAACAATACATCAACACTGAGTAGAAGTTCTCACGTCAAAACTGAGGTTATTTATGAATATTACAAAAACTTAGGTGTATTGTTGAGGAAACGGGATTGCCAACTTCAAAACTCGGCAAAAGAAAAATACTCTCTGTGTACATACACTGTCAATCATCTTCATGAACAATTACTTCCTTTTTCAACTTTAAAACGTTGTTTTGTTGTTTATGTTATTTTACATGTAAGAATTAATCTAACCTACATACGGGACATTTCCTGTATATTATAATTAATCAATTCAAATAAACTTAACCTAAATTTCGTTTTGTTCGGTTGCCATTCGGAGTGAGCAAAGTAGTGGGCAAAGTGAAACTGTTGAGAAATCAGCTGTTTTGCAAACTAATTTAAATGAACAAAATGCCACTTTGTCAACAACTGTAGACAAAAGTTATTTGATAGGGTCTACAAATTGATGTTGAGTTTTTTGCAGATATATCCATTTTGAGTTCCCCCGAATTAGACAAAAAGTTTTTTTGTATGATGTCTGTCTAATGTGTGCAGTGCTCTATAGCTGAATGTGTGAACCAATTTGATTGAAATTTGGATCTAGTTGTGATAAGGAAAAAAAAACATAAATATAGATTTTCTCAAAATCAGAGCCAGTAAGGACAAAACAAAATGGTTGTCATCTATCCAAAATTACGGTTTATGAGTTATTGGTAAAAAAAGTTATAAAATACTTACTTTCTCAAAATTTACTCTACTGATTTTGTTTAATTTTTAATGAAAATTGAAGAGAATTACCCAATCCAGTGTGCAAAATCGCATGGAAAAAAATACAATTCAGGAATAATTTGCAAAAAAACAAAAATTAACTTTGGCAGCTGTCATTAAAAGTTTGATTGTTATAAAATATCAGTTAAGATGAGGACTAGTTATGACAGAAGCGAAGCAGGTATATGCACTTATTTAAATATATATATATATATATATATATATATATATATTATACAGCTACCACGGTTCATTTTCACTTTTTGATTGACAACTACCAAAATGACATTTTTGGTGTTGGGGGTGAGTGAGTGATAATGACCCAGCTTATGCAGGGCCATCCCTAGAGGTTGAGGCGCTCGGATCAAATATACATCTTCTCCCTACTTTCAAATTCATCAAATACAATAAATATTGAAATTCAGGTGTTAAAGGGAGTGAAATATAACACAGATATACCATACACAATACTCTGAATATTTTATTAAAACAAACTTTAAGACATATATATATATATATATATATATATATATATATATATATATATATATATATATATTATATTTATAAAAGATCTATATTATTGCATGATGATCCAAATTTCATATTTAGACAAAGTTCCAAGAATGCATTATTAATAATAAATTAGTAATTAATTACCTTTGTTTCTCACCATCAAGGACTTTTATAAGTATTCTGTTGGATGACCAGTTTCGGTGGATCAAGCCACCATCATCAGATCAAATCCCATACTCATCATTACTCATTAACATCATCATCATCATCATGGTATTCTTTCAAACTTTTTTACCATGGCATAATAGTAACGTGCCTTTCCAGCCAGTGATAGAGAGAGATAAATGAGAACAAATGGCATTGGCTAGAGTGGAAACTGACTTGGCTGGTTGAAATTTAAATTAGATATGGTGAAAATTTTCTTGACATGTTTTTTATTTTTGTTTTTAACAGTCAAGCTTAATAAATTATTCTAATCCTAATAATAATAATACATTGGAATAAAATATCATTAATTTTTTAAAAAATTACAAAAGATAGGACGAAGAAAAAAGTATATTCCACAGTTAAGCAGAACCAAAGTAAAGAAATGTCCACTTTCTCTCAGAGTTATTCTATATACTTGTCGGTTGTGACATTCCGGTTGCTTGACATATCCCTCAAAGAAGTCTACCTAGCTTTACTTTTATTTCAGAATAATTCTTTGGAGAGACTAAGGTTCAAGAAAGGCCCCAGACAGACATTCCATCATTCAGCTATGAACTCCTTCAAAAAGAGTTATACATTATCAGAACAGCAATAACAAAAACTGCCCAGTTTATTGTATAGTCCCAGTTTTGAAATTTAGGATAATAGTTACAGATATATAGATTAGCATGATAAACCCACAGAGGTAGACAGTAGAAATAAACATAATCACCGACTAAGTGAAGACTTTGGTCATGCAGGAGCGTCATATCACATTGGAGAATTTTCAGAGAAAGTGGGGATAAGCATTAGTTTGGTACATTAATTTTAATTGAGGATTTGACCTTACGGTGAGTGTTCACAAAATTTGTATCAAAGGTGATAACGAAAGGGCAGAAGCAAAGCATTACTGAACATGACATATGGTGAATTGTGTAATGACTCGAAATGGTGTAAAATTGAAGAATATTTCATAATCTCAGTTGTCAACATTTACATGAAAACGATCACAATAGGAATTTGCTAATATGAAGTGAACCCTGATATCCAACCTCAGAACAGAAGACTCCTTCCAATAACCCAGTGTCACTAATTTACTTGATTAATACACAACACTTGATTAATATTCCCATGATGTTTTTGTGGTAATTATTTAGTACAGATTATTTTAAACAATTTTTGTAATTTGTTTACTACATACCTTATTTTGAAATTGTAATATATAATTTTTCAGTGAAAAAGTAAAATCTGCATTAAAATATTATTACTTTCTAAATGAGGCATGTAGTAAATGAAATGGACAAATTTTTTAAACTAATCTGTATATCAACTTACTAAAAATTACGATTTTTTGTTTATTTGAATTATTACTACTGAACACCTGTCAAGAAAACCGGGTTCTTATTGTAATAAAAAATGATGTTTATAACCTACCAGATCTGTAAGGTGAAATCATACATAACATTCTGAAATGATTAGCTGTATAAGTTTTAAGATATTCTTGAATGCTTATTGTGTTTTTCAGTGATTTGGACATCTTTTCATCGCCTTTAATATACAAATGTCCTGAAACAAACCAATTTAATTATTATTGTTAGTGACATGACACAACATTATTATATCGTTTGAAACAATATTTAAATTGTTTATGCACTATTTAAAATAATGTCCAATACCAAGATGAAATTGATCAAGGTAGCTTTCCACAATTTTATTAATTTCTTACCCAAATGTAAAGATAAACTGATGTGGGAATTTTTTAAAAATAAACTTCTAAAATATCATCTAAAATTTTGGTATAGTATGAATATTTATAACTCGTACCAGTCCAAGCAAGTAAAAGAAAATTGCTGTTTGGTAGTAAATGTAAAATATCTAAAATGAACCATGATTGTCTTCATTAATAATTCAATCAACTACGAGGGACTCCAAGCCATATTTTAGTTATGAAAATCAAGCAAGTTAATTTTGTGACTTGGCCCTATACATGATTTTCTCAATTATAGGTCTATGTGAATTTGAAAAAGTAGAAATTTATATAATTTGCACGAATGAGTGTATTTTGTGGTCTATCTTCTGAGTGAAATTAATTCAATATTACTTGTACAGTATTCCTTACAGATATTTCTATAAAATCAACTTTTACGATTCCTAATTTGTTAATTATTTACTAGTTTACAACATCAGTCATGAGATTAGATATATATATATATATATATATTAGCCAAATTAATTTAGTACAAACCTTATTTTGAAAACAGAAAATAATATTTTTACAATTAAATCACTTTTTACTGTAAAAAATGAAAATGAAAAGTACCACATTCACATAAAGTAAAATAATTGTCACTGAAGAAATTACAGATGACGAGCTACTAGATATTACACAATAAAGTGAGTATCAATTATCAACCACACTAATCGTGCATGTGTAATATAACTTTTGTAAATTACTTTACTTTGCCTTGAAATAGGAATATTATGATGTGAAGGAATGATTGTTTCATTTTATAAAATCATTTAACCTTAACTTATTTTTTTACCAAAGACAGGATATATTATATTAATGTAATTCAACTATTATTTACATGAAATACTATATATATGATATTAAATTAACAAAATCATCATATTTGTATAATGTTTCTTATGACATTCAATGTTTTAATTTAACACTGTTAAAAATTCGATACTTATGTTGAAATTTCATCGTTGAAAATTGGTTTATTATAAAACAGGCTTTAAAAGTGACTGGAAGTGAAAATGAAACTTCTGAATTCCTATTGTGATATGTATATAACCTATGTAAATTTGGTATTTTTCGTTTTTATTTTTTATACTGAAAAGTATATTCCGCTAAAAGACTACTATTTTTACTTTTCAATATAAGGTAATGTACTAAATGAATTTGGCACTTTTTTCCCCATTTAATCTCATGATTTTGTACATTTTTATCATTAATGATTTATATAAGACAAGCATAATCAAGCAAAATAAATATAAATTTATGAACATATTAGTAATTTAAAACAAAAGAATTTTTGGTTTATAATATTAATTTGTTTTTTAAATGCTGACCAACAGCAAATAATATTCAATATAAGTGTGTTTACTTGTAACCTGTATGAATCCAGTAATTGATCCATTGATGAATGCCATGGTGAGTACAACTCTGGGCTTCTTCGTTTTCATGGTGAGGGAACATTAGGTCAATCCCACCAGAATGAATATCAATATTTTTCCCAAGAATTTTACTAAAATACAAAATATAATTCAATTAGTTTTTATTGTACAGAAGAGGCTTATTAAAAAAAAATCAATCTTATTGTTTAGGAAGCTCTGTCCTCAAAAAAGGGTTAAATTAAGATCTCCAGCCTTCAAATACTGTAACAACATCAAAGTCAGAAGAGAACAAGAGTTAGTCAAGAGAGACCTGATAGAAAATACGAAAGAGAGGGATCTAACCCCAAGAGTACATGAAAAAATGTGTAGATCTCCACCAAGGTTCTTTGTAATTGCCACATCCGTACTCACTACAGTGAGTCCCTGAGGATATTCAAAATTAATTTGCCAGATAGATGTGATTATTTTCTGCTAAGATGCACTTAAACATAACTGTATTATCATCTTTATAGTAGAACTTACTTTCTGGGTATCTATAGTATTATGAAACATTAAATAAAATAATAATAACAGAAACATTATGATTTCTTAATTTTATTGTAAAAAGTCATAAAGAGGATAAAAAGTAGTATAATGTTAGTACAAGGTGCAGCAAAAAAAACGATCTATTTTCTGCGGCGCACCGATCAGCGACAGGACGTCTGAGGGTGGTGGGGGTAGGCTTGTTGGAAAGCCTACACGACGCCATTGTCAGTAGTCATGGAGAAGTGGTCGCCGAGCAACGCACGTTTGTTATCGAGGCGTATTTTAAAAGTGGCCATTCAATCATTGCTACTCAGCGGCAGTTCCGTGCGGTCTTTCAATTAGGTTGACATGGAGAAGTTCCGTCGCGTAGCACAATTATGCGGTAGGTTACTAACTTTAGAACAACGGGTTCTGCGTTGAAAAAGAAGCCGACAGGCCGTACAAGGTCAACTCGGACACCAGAGAACATCGATAGAGTTCGTGCTGTCGTGGAAAACAGTCTTCGTAGGCCCGCCCGTAAACAAGCTGCTGCTTTGAACATATCTGACTGCTCGGTCAGACGAATTTTGCGGTTCGATCTGAATTTTCATCCATACAAATTGGCTATTGTGCAGCAATTGAAGCCCACTGACCATGCAAAGCTACAAACATTTGCTGAAGAAATGATTGATTTAAATGTCAATAAAGAAATTTTAATGTTTAGTGATGAGGCGCATTTTCATCTGGACGGATTCGTTAACAAACAGAACTTTCACTATAAGCGTCTGTGGGGCTTCATAAAGTCACGAGTGTACACAAACAAGCCCCGCACAAAGGAGGCCATAACTCAAGAGATCGCCAACCTGACTCTTGAAATGTTGTTTGACAGTTGTGGTGCAAGACTGGAAGAGTGCTTAATCAAAGAGGGACACCATTTGAAGGACGTAATCTTCAAAACTTAAACTGATGAATTTTGCTGCTCATATGTAAGTTTTCGTTAATGGCAATCAATAACAGTCTGTAATAACCAATAAAACATATTGTATCACTGTCAATCTTTGAGTTATTTGTATGTTAAATTAGCTCGGGTTTTTTTTTTTGCCGCACCCTGTATAAAGTAGTATAAAAGTTGTTAAATGTGTGTTTACACATTTGGAATTAAAAAGTTGTTAAATTAGTACAATAGTACCACAAAATACAGAACACATTTTGGATTAACATATGATCTAGTTATATTAGTTTAGACAAATACTTAAATAGGAAGAAAGAAAAACAATTTTATATTAAACATAGACAATGTTACCTAGCCATTGCAGAACATTCAATATGCCATCCTGGCCGCCCTTTACCCCAAGGGCTGTCCCATGATGGTTCTCCGGGTTTGGCAGTTTTCCATAGTGCAAAATCTTGTTGTGACAACTTTATATGCTCAGGCTCAGAAGTATTTCCAGTTGTAGGTGGATTCAGCTTTCCATAACTTTTAAAATTGTTTACTTTAAAATATACTGATCCTAAACAAATCAGTAATATGAGAATTTTATATACAGTAATAAACAAATAAACTTTTCATCACTGATTTATACAGTAATTAATGGTGATAATGTGTATATATATATATATATATATATATATATATATATATATATCTTCAGATAGTTTAATTAAACAGTAAGTTCTAGAGATCATATTTCAGGTTCACGAGTAAATTGAAAAATGTTAAAATGAACCCTTAGGTCATTTCTTATTTTTTAAATTACTCACGAACTGCATTTTTTTTGGAACTCATTTAGGTTTGGCGACATTATTTTTTATTATCAATTTTTCACATTTTGACCTTTACTTTTGAATGAGCAATTGTAAGGCTATCACAACAAATTTGTTTAGGTCTCTAGAGGTTAAATTTTATAAAGCCTATTTTGAGAAACTTAATTTAAAAATTTTGTTATCATAGTTGCCCCTAAATTTTGAGTTATGTTAGTATATTTAATTGTGAATGTGTTTCTCCACCAACTTATTTATAAGGTGGTCAAAACTGTTTACGGGGGGGGGGGTGTGAAAATATAAATTATAACTATTTTTTATTTTAATATATATATATATATACAGTACAACCTCGTTTATCCGGACTAATTGGGACCGGAAGTGATCCGGTTAATCAAAAATCTGGATAATCCGAAATTATAGAAAGATAAATAAAACAAAATATAAAATGATAACTTACCATTTATAAGTCATGAAAAAACACAATATTTACACAGTCATTCAATTTACACAATACACAAAATTACACAATGTACTGTAAATGACGAAAAAAATTTTATTTTCACACCTGAAATATTTACACATGCTTTTAATTTACACAGGGTTTAGTTGTTATTTACAAAAAAGTCATTTATCTTCCTCTGTTTTAATTTGGTGTGACGTTTCAATGCGGCCCTGTCTATACGATTCAATGCGTCTAACTTTTGGGCCATTGTAAGCACATTACGTTTTCGTTTCGTCGCCATTTCCACGCACAAACGCTAACACACGAATATAAATAAATAGCAGTAACAACGGCCACCTCTAAATACTATGCCGATTCTCATTCACGTCCTCGATACTCCCGACTGGGGATGTGATGTGCCAACTGCCAAAAAAAGAACGGGGGTTCCCAAAGCTGGCGGCACCGCTTTAAGATGTGACAAAATGTTCACATTTACTGATTTACACCCTTGAGTCTTAGCAACCCGACAACAATAAAGTTGTAAAAATGACATGATGGTTTATGATGCGTTGTAAACATGCACCTGGTTTGTATTTATTTCATACTATTATGCCGCATCGGGGTAGGGGGATGGTGACGCAGAGGTCATTGCTCCTCCACTTTCTCTTGCCAGTGCATCAACAACCCGCCCTTATACCTCGAGGCGACACTGTAGTGTTGAGGAAATCACGTTTTTATCAACATTAATGTAATAGCAGATATTTCTTGTTGAAACTCCATATTCAAGGATAAAATAAAGCAAGAGCTTAAAGTTTCAAAATATTATAAATATTATTCAAAATACAGTAATTATTAAAATATTTTGAAACTTTAAGCTTTTGCTTTATAATATCCTTGATTAAATTTTTTATTTTTTGTTCCGGATAATCCGGACATCCGGTTGAATGAGGTCCGGATAAACGAGGTAGTACTGTATATATATATATATATATATATATATATATATATATATATATATATATATATATATAAGCTTATGCCTATTACTGAAAAACAAATTTATCCCCCTCTCCTCCGCAACTGGAGTGATTCCAATTACAATAATTAAGATCTTTGTACAGAATACTGCTGAAATTTAGTTATATTTTGAGGTATAATTGTTACTGTAGTCCCTATGCTTTAATAATATAGTTCTTTAGTTGAATATCTGAATATCTTACACTAAAAAAGGTTTTGCTTCATAAATATACCATCAGGAGCTGCGTAAGCATAGCCATTAGTGATTATTTTCTTAATAAAAGTAATAATTTCTGGAATGTACTCAGTGACTCTTGTAGTGATTGTAGGTGGCATCACATTTAAACTTGACATATCTTCAAAAAACTCAGCCTCAAAATGACGAGACAAATTACGAAAATCTTCATTCCTTTCAGCAGCACTCGCAATAATTTTATCATCTATATCAGTAATTCCCATCATGAAGAAGACATTAAGGTGAAAATAATTTTGAAGGATTCTACGAATAATATCCAGTTTGACATAGCATCTATAAAAACAAACATAAATAAAATAAGTATTAATGTTTGAAATATTTCAAAAGTAGCCTACTTTATACAAATTGTGTTGTATAAAGAGTGTATAAAGAAACTTTTTACAATAGTCTGTTAAAAATAAGCAATCTATAAGTTTGCATTCAATGTTTAGAATACACAATAAGCCTATGTGTCTAGGTTTCATAAGTTATTCATAGCTAATAGAATACCATGTCTTTAGATGTAGTCTATGTGCCTTAACCCTAGAACACTAGTGTGTTGTAGTAAACTGTTATTACTAGAGTACGTAAATTGTACATGTTTTTTTGTTTGTTTTTTACCAAGCGATTGTTTTACATCGCACTAATTGAAGTATTTATAAAAACGAATAATAAGTTACTTTACCAAATGCCTGTATAAAACTACTGTTGACAATAAGGTTACAAGTTTGTTGCTTTTGGCTTTGTAAGAGACAACAGTTAGATCTTCGTGAAATAAGAACATGCTACTGCTTACTTGACGACTTTTGTACTTTTGGTCTGTTAAGTCGTTTGGTAGTTCCCTCTTGTTCTTCTTTATTGTGCCAACAGTTGTCAGGTGACATTCATTCTGAAGATGTTCTAATAATGGCACACTCGTGAACCAATTATCCATGGTCATGTTGCGGTTACTACCTGAAATTGTTCCACCAACTAATTTTTCAACGAAAAAATCGGCTGCAGGTTTGTGTGCAGGAACTGTTCCCTTTCCTAAGTAAGAAAGAGCATTTAGCATATACTTAGTGCTATTGTCACACATCATGACGGTTTTCATTCTGTACTTGTTTGGTTTATTCGGAATGGACATTTCCCCCTAAACCCAACCATTTATTCATCAATTGTTACATATGAGCTTGGTTTATTATGTGTCTTACAATTTTCCACAAACACCTCCCATATTTCTGATATAGCCGCCAGCTTATTGTCAATTTTCCGCTGTTCCCTGGTAGTTTTGTTGTCAAATTTTACGTGTTACACACAGTACCTCTAACTAATAGTGACACGCCAAAATAACGTGTTAAAGTTTTCTTTGACTACTAGCTCTACGTAAAGTTTACGCGCTGTAAAAAGAATAACCGAAAAAGTCGAGACAGAATGAACGCAAACCACTACTACAACCATGCCGTCTCAAGGGCAACTGGCTCTGAAAGCACTACTCGTCAAGCTTTGGGCAGGTATGGAGGGGATGAAACAAAATGTTGTCACCACACGTCACAGTTACGTACGCTAGTGTTCTAGGGTTAACTGTCTTCTAATAGGTAAATAGGCCTATTACTATGCTGTATGATTTCAGAATCATATAAACTAGGTCTCGGCAGGTCAATATATATCTTCCCAGACTTGTAGTTCCTTTACTAGGTCTGGTTAAATATCCATATATATATATATATATATATACACATATATAATTACCTAACAAGAC
Source organism: Aphrophora alni (assembly GCA_963513935.1). Taxonomy (NCBI): domain Eukaryota; kingdom Metazoa; phylum Arthropoda; class Insecta; order Hemiptera; family Aphrophoridae; genus Aphrophora; species Aphrophora alni. The sequence goes on along the minus strand of OY740769.1, from coordinate 95,177,903 downwards.
CTATTTGTGTGGATGAACATAAACATCGAAATGAGACACTCAATTTGCCATATGATACTAGATGCCTCGACCTCAAAAGCTAGACAGAAATAATGGATTTTGATACTTGAAAAGTGTCTTCCCAGTGAAAGGATGACCCCATTGTTTAAAAATGAGCTATGTAAAACACGATTTCATTAAATTTCAATATTAAATCGCAATGGGATCGCAACTGGACATTTATCAAAAACCATTACTATTCTTATGAAGACAGGTATGTAGTAAAAATATAAGGAAGAAAAAGAAATTGGCGGCTACAATAAATAATTATCTTGTTTTCTATATCACTAACTATATTTATGGAAGATCAATAAATTAGGCTAATGCAGAAGTACTTACGAAGCATGTCCAATGTGAGCAGAATCGTAAACGGTTGGGCCACAACTGTACCAAGAGACACATTTCTCCCGATTCAATATTAATGGAACTTTCTGTTTCAAAACTGGATTGAAAATTTTAATTCCTGTGTTGTAACCCTTTGGTTCAGTCCACTTATTTAATTGAATTTCTTGGTTTAGGCCTAGAGGACTACTTTGCAATAACCTCAAACAATCAAAATAAACATTCTTGTGTGATACTATACACCTAATATTGTTCCAACTTAACTTAGGAGTCCACATTTTTTAAATATAATTAAATAAAAAACTGGTATTTTTAAACCCTTTACCTTCATAACGTAAAACTGCAAATGTTTACTTCACCATATTATTTTTTATTCTGCCATTCCAGTTTCCAGCAATAAATATTTTTAGCTCCACACAGCTGACTGATAAGGAAAATTTGAAGGATTTTTTAAGATAACCCAGGTGAACTTTTTTCAAATTAATCCCAATTTGTTTGGTAATGTTTAATTTATGAACAATCAGGTGTTATAAAATTTTTAAAAAATATTTAAAATTGATTAGGAATTTTTATTGTTCAATAATAAATTTGAATACATGAAATTAAAGAAATCAATGGACAACAAATAAACTAAGTATATTTTTGTTTTATGTTAGCCGTACATGTTTAGCATTTATTTAGAATAAATGTTTAAGTAAATTATTAGACAACACACATAAGAGGATTTTATATAGCAGCATACAAGTTTAATATTAATTTGTTTGCTAGAAAAACGTAAAATTTAATTGATTTTATATACTATTATATACAGTAATGACTTTTAACTACATTTCACACTCGCAACTAATCATAGTACCATAATCTATCCTCATATCGATCTATCGAAAATTATCAACCGTTTGGTCCGTTTGTTGTGGTCGGATTTAATTCCTTTTAATTTTGTAGCGGTTTGTATTGTTAACGGTGTTCAGTTTAGGAAGTTAGTATTGTGTAAATATAGTATTTATTTAAGTATATTGGCTATTTTTTATTTAAAAAACTAGATATCAAAATGATGGAGTACGAAGAAAGCATGGAATTAGTTGATAAAACTGCGTGTTCTACGATTAGGGCAGACCTAAAAAAATGCCTTCTACAAAGCGATTGTGTGAAGAAGGTAATATTATTATTATGTAAGTTTGTTACAACCTTAGATCATTTTTTAAACCGTGCCTCTTTTTGTGGTTAATTTTCCTTTAGGTTTATTACCTAACTACAACAATGGCGATTTATAATTATATATGGAGAAAATAACTTATGCTCTATGATATCTGACCATGCAAATCCTAAAGATAAGTGATAAAAACCTTTAACCTAATTTAACCTGTCTAGATTCCTAATAGTCCTAAATTGTGCAATAGCAGATTTCTTAAGGTAATTTTGTCCCTAGATTTTTATACATTGTATTGTAATAATGGTAATTAAATCACAGAGCAGTCTTACTCCAATTGGGTATTTGTTTACATAAAAGTTACTGCTAATTTTCAGGATTTTTTTATCATCTACATCAGTATGAGAAGTGAATGGTAACATTAGCCATTATGTATAACCTATTACCCGCTGATTTGATGGTTTGTAAATTGTAATTTTTCAGTTAAAAATATGACCGTAATGAAAATATTATTTATTCTTAAGAAGTAAGGTATGTAGACGATAAAAAAAAATCCCCAAATTAACAGTTACCTTTATGTAAACAATTACCCTCCAATTGTATTAAATGATAAGGTAAATATGGAGAGAAGTTGTTGGATCAATTTAAGTGTGAAATCTCGGTAATTCCGCTTCAAAATAGCGGATTTTCCATCAAGTAGATACTCATTTACAGCGCAAGTGGTTTTTATTTCTCACAATTCATTATTTACAGTACTTAACAATGTATGAAATTGATAAATTTGTAACACATTTAATCGTATAACCATATTAAATTCACTCGTAAGGGACATGCACACTTCATTAACTTCTACAGGTTGATATTACTCCACTTCTATGATATAAGATTCACGATGACTAGGTCTCTGAAACCCAGACCTAGTAAAAGAACTATAGGTCGAGTAAGGTAAATTATGTATATAATGACCTTCCTTGACCTGTAGTTCTTGTACTAGGTGTGATTAGGTAACCATACACAACATCATTGATACCTAATGATATCTATTTTGACAGTTCTTAAAACAAAACTATTTTATTCGAAATAACCTAAAAATGCCATAAAGCAGTCATTTTAAATTGCTGATTTCGGGTAGAAATAATGAATTTTGAAAGATAGAAAGTGGGGACAATCTTTAATAAGTCCGAAATGATGGAAAAAAGCTATTTTGAAGAGGAATTGACGAGATTTTGCATTTAAATCGATTGGACAACTTCTCTCCAAATTAACCTTTATTTGTTATATGATCTTAGATCCAATCTTGTATATATTAAGGGCTTTTATATTATTTCTATAACTTTGGTAAGTATCTATTGTACTTCTCTCCGCATTTTAGTCGGTAAAAAAATCATCCAAACCAAAACTGTTTACCTTGTTTGTCATTCATCAGATAGGCCTAGATATTTTTTAACAACGCTAGACAATTTTCAAGTCTCAAAATCCATTAATATTAAAGAAACTGACACTTTTTAGATACAATAAATCAAGGCTTATTTAGGTTATTACAAATGTGTACATTAGTCTACAGGTATGATAACGTTAGTCAGGTTAGAGAAGGTTTCAGTACTCTTGTAATGTAATGTTCATGTAATGACTATATGAATCACGTTAGTGACTGCATTATCAGTCTATGTTTATATAAGTCACAATATTATAACATATATTTATTTAACATATTAAGGGTTAATGTTTTTATTAGGTCTGGGAAGGTAACTATAGCCTATATATAGAGTTAACTGCCCAAAATGTTGTGAAATCTTCCAATTTTCTAATATTATGGTGGCAGTCCCGATGTACTGTGCATCACCATAATTCATACTCAATTGTAGGCTTCTTACTGCATACATCTGTTCCTAGTGGCATAATTTTGATTTTCTTCCAGAATAATAATAATACGGTATAATTATGGATATTGAGACTTGAAAATTGTCTAGCATTGTCAAAAAATATCTGATTTATTTGAAACAAGGTAAATACTTAAGATGGCATGATTGTTAGCTACTAAAATGCAGAGAGAGGTACAATACACAATTAACTAACTACCAACAGTAAATATAAATGACAATAAAATGATTATAGGTTAATTTAAAATAAGTTATATAATGAACATTAAGTTGGCTTGTTTCTAAAGTTATACGGTATTAAATCTATATATTATGCTGTAATTTATTTATTCTACATTAAACTGATAAATAAATGTTGGTAGGTAGACAATGGTTCACAAAATATCTGAATGGTGTGACTGATGTTATTCTTGAATGCAATGGCACAAGTACTTGCATCGTCTTTTAGCAGAGGTAACACCACACACGTGTCCAGCCTGGGGGCCCAATACGCATTGGCAAATATTCACTTCAAATATTTGCCTCCACTTGGTACAATGAAGCACCAGTACAAAAGGCTGGCTACACATTGGCCCAGCCTTGTCCAATGTTCATTGGCAAATATTTGCTTCAATTTACTCAAGTTTACTTGTGCAACAATGTAATTTACCCTATAATTTAATATACACCTATAGAACAATTTTAATTAGAATATAGTGAACACTATTATTTATTGTAATAATATACACTATAAGTTTTAATAAAAATGTAATTCACTCATCAAAAATTACTGATAGATAACATAACTTCTAGAAATAATATAAATTTGAAATTTATGTCTGTAGATTGTGCCTAGGTTTTAACTAGTAAGAAAAGTTTAAAAAAACAAAACAGATTTTAAAATTAAAGTCACATCTGGTAACTTCAAGAATAGCATGCAGTAACCACATGAATACATGCACGGTCCGACTACGCCCCACTAGTCCATTCTGAACCTGATCCCACTATGGGACTTCTTCAAAGATGTAAATGCAATGGTATAAAATAACAGTTGTAATATCATAACCAATCTTGACTAAAGTAGGAGCAGTTTTTGAAAACAAAAAAAGAAGAAGTTTTAAAAGTATAATATCTACCTACTTTTTATTATACCCCTAAAAATGTCAAATTGAACCTAATAATGTTGAATTCAGTGTCAAATTTAAAATATTGTTTAATTCAAACTAATGATGAAAAATTGCAATACATTCATCTTGTTTGCTTATCGGTTTTTGCTTTTAACATCATTAAGATAATAATGACAAAAGTAAAAGCATTAAATGTATTTATGGTTAACTATCATCCTTGGTTACAGTGCATTCGTACTAATCTTGCACAACACAAATTTTTCTTTCTTATTATAATATGTGAATTCTCAAAATGTCTTAAATAATTATTAATTGATATTTATAACGTACATTAAGAACATTTGGTATGTACAACATATTAGGTTAGAACGAATGCATATAAATCAATTGTTTATTTAACTAGTGTGTAACAAACTACATTCATATTACGCTATAAACTTGTTAAACCGAGGCCACATTCGTGTCCACCCGAGACAAATATGTTCAAAAATCGGTGCCTATTGGTAAATATTTGAGGCTAGAATGTACTGGAAGACTGGTCGAAGAGAACGACAAATACCGTCCAGTTTAGCCTATGGTTGATACCAATTGTAATAATATTGTGTTTTTGCTCAACTTTGAGTTGTTTTAATTTTTAATTATGTTTTTATTGATGTCAATTATTTTTAACATTTTTTATTGATTGAAGTTTTGTGAACCTAAATCTGTATTTGTCTTGTGTACCTTGAATGTTTTAAGTCCTCCTCTCTCTCTCTCTCTCTCTCTCTCTCTCTCTCTCTCTCTCTCTCTCTCTCTCTCTCTCTCTCTCTCTCTCTCTCTCTCTCTCTCTCTCTCTCTCTCTCTCTCTCTCTCTCTCTCTCTCTCTCTCTCTCTCTCTCTCTCTCTCTCTCTCTCTCTCTCTCTCTCTCTCTCTCTCTCTCTCTCTCTCTCTCTCTCTCTCTCCCCCCCCCCCCTTTTGCAGACTTTATTTATTTAATATTAACATAGTCGACACCTTCTACACTCACATAACAACCATTACTCTAAAAATTATGTAAGCCTGTAGAAATTATAAATGTATTTAAAGCTTAGCTTAAATTAGATTGATGAAGATTGAAACAAGTAGAGTTGTAAAGGAGAAGGATTTTCTATATGGGATATTAGGGTAATTGTGAAACCTCTTCTCCCTTTAATATAGTTTTTAGAGCAGACAATTATTCTAATATAATTAAATTAAATTCTTTAGTTTACAAATTGAACACGTTTATATTTTACAGGATAAGAAAACTCCACGAGAATGTCTTGTGACCAATGACCCAAGTATTCCTAATGATTGTTTAATACTTCGGAATACTTTTTTTGAATGCAAAAGATCTTTGGTAAGTACAAGAACAATTTAGTTTTTAGTTATGAAGCTGTGATTATTATGAAAACAATCTTCTACCATTCCTAACTTTGCTTCACTTCATTTTTTTGTAGTAAATTAATTTCATTATCAAAGCTTTTTATGCATTAGATTTATCCACAAACGAGATAAAAAATTTATCCACAAACTTGTTTATTTATAAAATTGGCAATAATTATTTTGTGATATACAACACTTAACTTTACAACATTTAACCTCTATTTTATATACAAGGTTGCTCATGTATGGCTGCGCCCCAAGTAAAAACATTTTATTTTACAGCAGCAAAGATTGCATTTATTAGCAATAAATAATATACAGTAGTATGCAAGGTGTAATATTCTCCCGTAGTATTTTTATATGATTAGAAATTAGCAATTAATTTCCCATCTTTCTTCTTAAAACTTTGTTAATATTTATTTTTGCAGTTGGATAATAGACAAAGGTTCAGAGGAAGGAAAGCATATTAAGAAATTCCGCACTGAAAAAGGTGAACTTTAGTTGTAAATAAACTAGGCTTAAGTTTGTTTTTCATAAATATATATAACAGTACAATTTTGTTGTTTATTATTTCTTGCATATGACCTACTTTATTATGCTCTTACAACTTGGTATATAATTTTATATTGTATTTTCCCTTCCTAGTGTTGGGGCGTGCTATATGTAGCATCACTTTTCACATTAACACAAATCATTTCATATATAGCGGTAAATGTAACAATAGCATTTTTATTCTTTTTTAAAGGCGAAAAATTTCTTGGTCATCATCATCTTATAAAATAGAGATGTGGATAGGAAAGATGAGAGGGATCTAACTTATAACTTCATAAAGAAAGGTGAAGATCTAACTAGGATGACTCAGGATTGTCACACTTGTGCTCACAATAAGTGAGTCCCTGGTGGATGCAGCAATGCAAAACTTTTCACATTAACGAACGAACTATGAGATTTTCGCTACTTTATAAAATTACTGATACTATGGATTAATTTCAATAATAAAGTCAGAAATTGTTGAAAATGCGTAGCAATCAATGCAAACAATTTTTTTGAAAACTTATAAAATTGCAGTGTAACTGTATTGTATTGATTGTATTAAAAATGAAGAAAGGTACTTTCTTTCAGGACTGTTCATTAAGATACCTATTTTTTGCAATGAAACAATAAGACAAACAGTTCATGTTAGTCCATTCTGGTAATCTGAAAGGCTTATGAGTTATTTTTTTATTAGATTCCTTTGATTGTAAGAAGTGTCAAGTGTATTTTAGTTGGTTTTCAATTCGAAGCGATACAAAATGACATTAGTAAGTTCTATGAATGGAAACATAAATCCATTTGTAAGAATGAATTATTTTCTATGTTTGAAACCATTGAATCTAAGACTAAATACAGCTTAGTATTGCTAGTATGTGGCAGAATCCTTTCTTCAATTACTATTCTGTACTTTTTAGTTTTTCACATTTCATAGTATAGAAAAAGTTATGTGGTTTTACATGGAAATTTGAGATCTGAGCCCAATCAAAAATGGTTTTTTATATAAATGTATCTACCATAAGGTAGATGTTACTACACATTCATTAAAAAAATATATTTAAATCAACGATTTTGATCAAATTTTTCAAGTGTAGCCTGTAGGAACCCAAATAAAAATATTAGTGGTTATTTTCCCAAAAATTCTGCTTTGGGAGTTATTGTTAAAAAAATTTTTTAAATATTTATGCAACTGACAAAAATAATTTAGCAACACAGTTCTTCCAGTGTTGTTAAAATTTTGGTTAAACATGAAGATTACGGTATTGTACAAGTTAACAAGTATCCATCGGGTTGCTTTTAAATTTGCCAGTTTCGCAGGAAATCTGTTAATATTTTCCTATTTTAAAAAAATAATTGCGTTTACAATTTTGTTATAAATATTTGTAGTAGTTTTTTTTTAATTAACTGAAATTTATAAATATATATTAGCTTGTCTTGTGAGATGGTATACTTAAGATAAAACATAAACTCAAATTCGCATAAATAGTAAGTTTATTTATTCAAACGCATTTCACACAAAGCCACCATCTTCAGTGATGCACAAGCTACAATAACTAAACTGTAATTTTTAACTAACTGAATAAATAAACATATTGTTTGTGTTCAAATTTTATTCTAACCTAAAATTAAACATACTAAACAAGTTTTGAAAAATTGTTGATAAGAAATTTCAAACTGTCGTTTGAAAATATACAGGAGTTATAAATATAACAAAATGTATTTATTCTTATAGTAACAATAAAGTAATGATTTTTAGAAAATCAACTCAAATCAGTTTTCTAGGCTTAGAACATCTCCTTGACCCTATTCATTTTCACTACCACTAACTCATAAATCAATATGTTGATTTCAGAAGTACATAAACTCCCATATTTAAAATAAACTATTTTTCATTAAAAGCTTACAAACACTAAAAATACTATTTTACGGTCTAAAAACAAATAAACATTTCAGCAGTTTCAAGTAGCAGTATTTATTTTTATTTTGAAAATAAAGTTTGCCAACATTGAAATATGAATTCAGCAACAACAAACTATTCTTTTTTCCTTCAGTTTTAAAGTGATCTAATAATAATGGATTGTTCATATTATTAATATGGTTTAATTGCCATAAATTGTGTATATAAAACCTTTGTGTGGTGCAGTCCTCGGTCTGGTCTATTTTTCTGATTACATTTATGTTTTGATTGCTTACCCCTATCTGTAGGCCTGGGTTCTTTCCTTTTACTATAGATTTGTTTTAGGTTCCATCGTGGGCCTAGGCTATGTTGGTGTTTTTTCTATCTAGGTTTATCACTTGATAATGGGAGTTGATTTATACTCTCAAAATGTCATGTGTCACTACTTGTGGAGCCTGATTGAAGGAAGGGGACTGAACCTCTCCCGACCTTTTAAATGTGTTTTTGTCTAAGTGCATGATGATTAAAGCACCGCTTGGTATATACACAAAATGTTGTCTAATGTTCGATAAAATAATTCTGATCATATTCAATGTGTTATACTACAGTACTTTGTAAGTGTTGTTTATTACAATTATCCCATAAAATAATTCCATAAATTTAAATGATGATATATTAAACTTTAATCAGATAACTTTAATTCTTAAGAGTTACAGTATATAGAGAAATGCCGGAGCAAAAACACTCCTGAAGATTTTTTATGATACAAATTATCTATATGATCTACGAAAAACAGTCCACCATCTATAATTAAACCTAAAAATAAAATAATATTCACTTACTATATTAATCTGTTTTTTCCTACAATACAAATAATACTTACAATAAACATGTTGTTTGGAAGTGAATCACAAATTTATAAGTCCACAACATTTTGTATACCACAGAATTAAGACAACCTTTCTAAACAATTACTAAAATTTGATAGATATTAATGCATATTTGCATATTATAAAATGCTGCTTAACTAGTGTTTGTGTGTGAGAGAGAATGTGTATTATGTAATTTCTTATGCCTCCAAGTACTTTGTAATCTCTGATGATATAATTTTATACTGTCATAAATTTAATTATAAAATTATTATAATTTTTTATGTTAATTTTTTACTATTACATTTCAAATTAATAATAACTTTAACTTGTATAATTTTATACCACAGAATTAAGACAACCTTTCTAAACAATTACTAAAATTTGATAGAATTAATGCATATTTGCATATTATAAAATGCTGCTTAACTAGTGTTTGTGTGTGTGAGAGAATGTGTATTATGTAATTTTTGTTATGCCTCCAAGTACTTTGTAATCTCTGATGTCATAATTTTAAACTGTCATAAATTTAATTATAATTATTATAAATTTTTATGTTAATTTTTTACTATTACATTCCAAATTAATAATAACTTTAATTTGATTTTGAACGATAGACTTCCATGGTCACTAACATCATTAAGGCCTTGAGAATGGACATCTGTAAAGTGCCCGAAACGTTGGCTGTACTCAACGTGCAGACAATATTGACGCGGTCGAACTCCAAAGAACAAGATCATAATGATAACTTTAATTTGTATAATTTTGGAAATTTTCTGTATATTTTAACCTCTTAAACAATTTTTACTTTCTTTATAGAGATTAAGTATTGTAATTGGGTGGGGGGCACAATTTTCGTGAGTACTACCGTTGGGTTTCATGAATCTGAACAAACTTTTCTTTCTAAGTCCTGTCTATAAGTCTGTCCACACTAATTTCTCAAAACCATTTTAGGATTTGTGTTAGTTGTGGTTTACAGGTTTTCTAATTACAGTATGTTGAAAAATGAATTGCTGTAACTATAAAATTGGTTGTATTTACCATCGTGGGCGAAATTTAGCTTGTTTTATCATGGCAAATCTAGGAACTTTGTACTCCTCTTCCATCCAGGGTTATGGAGACAAATTGAATCATACAAGATAGGTTTTAAGGCCATTATTTATTTAAAAATAATAAAATACAGGTAGGTCTTTTATTTGCTCAATAATCAATTTTGAATATTAAGGTTTTCAAAATATGTAAATAAATGGATAATTAATATTGAAGCAACAAGAAAATTTGTTTTATACAATACTATTTATATTAATACTACTATAAATTATACTTATTAGCATTTCTATTTGGCCAGCTTTTTCTTTTCCTTTTAGAAATCTCAAACGGATATTTAATTTATAATAATATAAATGTTTCTTTGATTTCGTTAGTCCAATTCAATTCTTCTGATTTCAACATATGAAAGAATCTTGCAACTAATACAATTAACATACTTAAACAAAATGAACGACTAATTTGTGAAATGTGGTGATTATAAGATGAATACAGTCAATATGGATGTCCTTTTGAAATTTTAAATAATCAATCGATGGATACGGCAATCACCAAATGAAACACATTCGTTTGCAGACATAACACACTCAGGTAATCAAATTCAAATCCTTTATTTTCTTTATTATTTATTAAACTTGATTATTGGATGCAAATCCCGCCCTCCATTCAATCTTTTTAATTCTATTGTTATCCATGCCTTCTTGTTATCAACCTCCAAATCCAGCTTTCTATTTTTATTTTTTCAACTTACAGTTTTTTTTTACATTTTTCTGTTATTATTCCCTTTGTCACTTTTATTACATGTCACATTATATATTAAGAAATGGAACTTATTATGATGATGTATGATATGAATGATTTTTACACTATCAAATTTATTAATTTATTTCAGAGATTAATTACTTAACAACCGAATAAATTTGAATGTAACGAATATAAAAACATTAGAGTACATTATAAATAATATTAATAACTGGCTACAAATAAATGTAAAATGATATAACTGTTCTTTTTTGTAGATTTTTTGAAAATTTTATTTATGTTTCAAGTTTGGGGTGACCCTAATATTTTACTCTTCAGACATGATTTTTGGAAATTTTGAATCATAAGGGCTCATTTTAGTGAGTATGACAATCCCGAGCGCCTAGAAGTATGACAATCTACACCTTTTTTCATGTAGTCTTAAAGTTAGATTTTAGATCTCTCATCTTTCCTATCCAGTCTCTCTTGACTTTAACCAACTCTTTCTTTTCTGACCCTGCTGCTATTATTTGAGTATTCGAGGGCTAGGGGCATCATTTGATTTTTTTTCTTTCTTTGTAAGACCAAGAGGTGTTCACCTTTAAGCAGGGCAAAAATTACAAATTTTGTGTAGAGGAATTCGACATTTGTCATTTTAAGAATTTGTATAATATTACCTAGGTGGCAGCACATTATAAAGCATTATCTTTGTCTTTTGAAGATTTTCCACCTATCCTGCGAAATTAAAAAAATAAATAGAATAAATTTTAATTTTGTTCCAAGAGTTTGAATAAATTGTGCTAGATAGCAGCACATTACTGTTAATCTCGATACGCCCATGGAAAGAGCTTCTCAGCTTGGTACATGGAAAACCTTTCCTGTTTCCTTGTCCTACGCGATAGGGGTACTAACAGGAAGGAAGGTGGTTTTTTAGTGAGTAAGAATCTCACACTATTGGGAAGAGCGGATTTCTCCCTTTGTCTTTTGAAGATTTTCCACCTATCCTGCGAAATTTAAAAAAAAAAAAAAATTGTCGAAAATAAATCTGCACAGAAGGTTACCAGCAAAATATATGGTCCGACTGTAAAAATCCTATAAAATTATTCCTTCCACAATGGAAAATAAAAAGTTGATATTTTTTTATTTTTTTTTTTAAATTTCGCAGGATAGGTGGAAAATCTTCAAAAGACAAAGGGAGAAATCCGCTCTTCCCAATAGTGTGAGATTCTTACTCATTAAAAACCACCTTCCTTTCTGTTAGTACCCCTATCGCGTGGGACAAGGAAACAGGAAAGGTTTTCCATGTACCAAGCTGAGGGAGCTCTTTCCATGGGCGTATCGAGATTGTAAATGTGGAAGAAAGCAGAACGTTATGTATCCGCGCGAAGGGCGAGGTAAAGACCTGACTTGACAGAATCCAGTCAGGTAAAACCTTGCGACAGATCATGCAGGAGCCCAGGTTTGGTAGATGTGGTCTGCAAGGTGAAGGATGGGAGTTACCTTACAAATACCTTGTTAGTGAATTTATTGGAGGAGCTACAAGCTACATCTTCTTCTGCTGCCTACTCGATACTGAAATAAGCGTGCAAGATTAGACTGCATGCAACTGCATCCTGGTGGCGACAGCTTGGCTCATGCTGCTGCGGTGCACCCTTTGATCTGAAACAGAGCTAGAAAGCAAAGAGGTGAAATTTAGGTATGAAGTAGGCTATGCATGGCTTTATAGGCCCAAACGAGAGATCAAGGTCGGTCGTGCGAATAAGGACAGCGGCCGTCTGTGTTTGTCAAATGTTGTGGCTGTTCTCAATTCAAGAGAACTTGATTTATTGAGCAATGGATTTAGTTGTGACAGTGTCATGTTTGCTCTTTTAATTGTGTCGGATATGTGGGCAGACCAAGTCAGTTTCCTATCTAGGATGACCCCGAGGTACTTGACCTGACCATGCCAGTGTATGTCTTCGTTGAATAAGCGTAAAGGAGTATTAATGGTGTGTGAGTTTCTTTTAGAGAGCAAAAGCGCCTGGCACTTCGACACATTTACCTTTACGCTCTAAGCCATGGCTCTATATTGTTTAGTGAAGTTTGTAACCTACTGTAGATCATACATGGTTGCCATGACTGTGCGGATATCATGGTGTCATCAGCATATATAGCCACATTGGTGTTATCAAGTGTTGGAATATCGTTGATGTAGATATTGAACAATACGGGCCCGATGAGCGAACCTTGAGGCACGCCAGCTTGTATTGTCCTCTGTGTGGATGTTGTTTGGTCTACATCAACCCTGAACTTGCAGTCTGCTAGGTAAGACCTAATGAGGTGTATCAAAAAGTTGATAACTATAAAGTAGATTTATATTTGGGTTTTTATAGTTCAGGCAGTCACCACTAGATTGCTTGTGCATGATGTGTTCTTTGTAATTTTTCGTGTAACGCTGCTATCTGGTGATTTGTGGAATAAATTTTACTTTAATTTTAATAATTAATTTGATATCGTTTGTACGGTGCTGCTACCTCTTAAGTGAAATAAAAATATTATTTGGTTGAAGCTGGGAAATTGAAAATTCAGTTACATTATAATTAATTTAAAATAAATTGAAGTAGGCGTTATGCCTTAATGAGGTTAGAAAAATTGATAAAATAATTATGTTGGTAAAAATATGCCATATACTTAACTCAGGTTAAAACACTTCGTAAATAATGCTAGTTAAAAATATTTCTCATATTTTTTTTATTTATTTTTTTAATTGTGCCTTCTATTTATTTATTGACATTTACAAACACAGATCATCAATAATGCTAGTCTGTCCATAATTATGTCTGTAGGGTAGTACATTTTTTTTGGAATCCAAAGAAATAATTTCATGTTGTTCTAGTCAATAATTGTTGTGGCGAGTTAACTATCATAATTTAACAATTTGTTAGTTAAAGTTCCTTTGGAAAATACTATGAGGCTATTTATTTTCTTTCGTGTGTTCATCTTCATATAATATGTGTTATAAATGTTCTATAAAATTGTTGAACACTAATAAACCATAAACTTTCTTTTAAGGTGTGTTTTATATTTACGTTCCTGATGATGCGCTGTTGGTCGAAACTATGGTAAAACAGGTAAGAATACCAAATAAGAAAAATTAAAAAACGATTAGTAGTAAGATATTTTGGAGCTATTTTTTTGTTTTAACAAAAAAACACTACGGAACTAAAATATAAGTATGTAAAAAGAGAAACTAATGTGCAAAACCAGGAATAATTACACTAAAACCAAAACAACTTGACAGGTTAGATATTTTCCCATTTACTCAAAAGTATAATTGTCTTTCACTTCAAATTTAGTGATTGTGTTTAAATTCATAAAACTTCACATTCCACCAAAACACATTGGAAATCGCTTGTGTTGATATTTAGATATGCAAATTTTTTTAGGACTGTGTCCATATAATTCCATACCGGTAACTCCTAAACTGGTTTTTTTTGTAGAAGATGGTAAACAATATGTTTTTCTGTGACTTCTGTAGAATGTGTCTTATCAATCTCTATACAGTATACTTCACATTGTCTGTGTAATGATTGAACACTACTTTATGGCCTCCAAAAAACTGTCGTGAAACCTCCATTTTGACTAACCATGCTTTCCAGACAGTAAAATTGATTGACATGTTCTATATCTACACCATATTATAGTTGTTTTTTTTTTTTTTTTTGCTGTAATTGATTAAAACTTTGTCTTTTTGCTATTTCAGCTTCTATTTTTAGGTTGTTAAGTGTAGTCTTTTACCTCGTAAAGTTTCTTCGAGGAGGCTCAGGTTGTTCAAAAAGTTCAATTTTAAAGGCTTGTAATTGTATTTGTCGCTTTGTGTAATTTTTCAATTCAATATCATCGAGAAGAGGGTGGGCATTCTTAAGACAGTTAAAAGGAGAAGAACTCTCACTTCAGACTTGATAATAATGATCTGGAGATGTCTTACTTTTGTGCCTTACTTAACAGGTGTATTCACCATACATTGCCTGTATGAGGTAAATAATGTTCTGTGGGACGATAATTTTTTGTAACAGAGTTTTGAAAGAACCACAAAAATAAACAATTACAGCAGTTTAAAAAATGTTTTAATTGAAAATTAGCGAGTTAACAATAGATTTTATCAAATGTGTGAACAAATTGTATTTTGATGATAATAAAATATGTTTTAAATTGAATAAAAATATGAAATTGAAATTAATAGCATTTCTTATTCTAAATATGATATGTTATTAAAAATCACTAGGCAACGCAGCCTTTTCTGTTCTTCATGATATTACTACAATGCAATTTATTTAAAATGTTGTACATAATATAAATCACTTCTAATAAGCAACACTCATTGGAAAGTTTAATAACCAAATATACAGATTTCCACAACAGATACTATGCCTTCAAAAACACGATTTTCAATGACTAGGTCATTATCTATAGATACACAGGCTTTACTTAATTGAAGCATAAATGCCCTGGTCACAGTTTCCAAACCACATCTACAAGCTCATTGAGGTTGTGATCAAGCCCTTATTATGGTTTTAGTTTAGTGTACAAAGCCTACCGAACTGTAAGGGACAGGCCACAGCTTCTAATCCTTGAACTTTAGGGTTCAGTCTCAGTGCAGAGAGCCATTTGGTCATCAAAGTATTTGGCTTGTTAAGAAAAATGTCTGTTGTAAAAATCTGTGTGTTTATTTTATTAGGTTATAAAAATTAATGTTTTAAATAAGATTTTTTTTTTTTTTAAAACATGTTTTTGTTTTATGTATGGTATTACAACTTAGGAGACTGAACTTTCTGTATAGCTCAAATTTTATTGTTATAAAAAATAGACATATTTGTATGGATTTAAAACTTACTAAAATTTTTACACATCATGTGTTGATAACTAAGAGAAAAATATTTAAGGTTATGTTATGAATTGTATGTTTTTTTAAATAACATATTCTAGCTAAAGTGGTCATATATGCAAAATCTATCTGTGTGAATTTTTACAAATTCTTAAAACTGTAATTTACAATTTATAAATGATTTCATTTTATATAATATATGTGTAACGATTTTAAAGTGTAGTTATGTGACCAGCACATGACTTCCAGTTAGTTGTTAAAAATAATGTTAATAATTTTCATGAAAATATAATAAACATAATCGGTCAATTATAATATTTGGGAATAGTGTACATAACTAACACCAAATGAAAGTTCTAAAATACATAAATACTAGTATTAAGTGTCCAAATAAAATCGAGGTATAATTAATAAATTTGGAAGGGTACTAAATTTCAATATTTCATCTATCGCCTAAACTATAATCATTTCAAGGAAAAACTATTCCACACAAAATTTGGAGTTATTCTTGACTATCCGTTCATGAGATAATTCATAGTAACCTCTTTTCACTTTAGGCCTACCCTGTTTTAACCCTTAACATTTAGATTGTTTATTTCAAAAACTAATCATTCTATGGATTTACAACCTACAAAAAACTTAAAATGTTTAATAAAGCACTTTATCTGTTTGAGGTTTGAGATAATATGACAGATTGAGGGAGGGATAGGTGGATATAATTGCTAAAGGTTCTAAGTGTTTTCAAATTGTCAAGAACTATTGATGTCAACAAATTGATTTATTTTTGTATGAATTTTAGTAGTCACTATACTTTTCTTACTTCATAATAGAAATGTAATAATTCAAATATTATCTAATGAGAAATTAAATAATTTTCAGTTTATATTTAATGTATTGTTGTCACCATCCTTGCTATTAGGCCCTACAAATGGAGCCTCTGCCTCTATACAGCCTCACCATTTTGATAACTACTTTTCCTTGTCAATATAGCTTTCTGTTCAGAATATCATGGAGGATAGGATTTTCATATTTGTTGCATATTAATGTGTAATATCGAAAACCCATGATTATGGTGCATTGTTAAAGAGTGATGATCATGGTGCACATGCAAAAACCTTAATGGATGTGCATTTAAGAAATGGCCATTTATTTTTTTAACTGGAAAACAATGACAATAATGTTCCATACACAAAATATTATTTTTGTGGATTTTATGTAATTGAAATAGATTTTAAAGAATGTATGATGTACTGTTAATAAATTTAAGAGATTCAGGAATGTTGGATGTTTGGTAAAACACTTTAATCTGGATTTATTTGACACTGATCTTTAAATTTCATCGCCTAGGAAATCGGACATGTGATTTTGATATGCCATCACATATCATCCTTCATTGTTGTTTTCTGTTCGTAAACCTGATAGTCACCATAAAAATTAATATAGGAACATGAAATTTGTTATCGGGGACTATAGAGTACTCATGTAAAACTATTGAAAATCATAAAAATTTAAAATTCTGAAATGGCAGCCAATTTCAACAGTTTTTTGTTAAAAACTCATGTATTATTCAATTTATAAGATACTAAATTAAATTTTAAAATGCAGATTACAATTCTAAAATTAATCTAATCATTAATTAATTAGAGGGTGTAATGATACTAACCTACTTCTCTAAACAAAGTTATTATAATTACAAACAATGACCTTACGAGAAAACATGATATTCGTATAGTTACAAGCTTTGTAAGAATATTTTTTAAAAAAAGGTTGTATAGAACCACCCAGCCTGAAAGTTGAAGGTTCAGACACTTGTACTAATACTCAATTTTTCTGTAAGAAAAATGGTAATTTATAATTAAATTTTCATTGTCTTTATAAAAAAAACCTCCCATTTCAAAAGCAAACAAAATATGATTTAGTGATTTTTTATTCAAGTTAGCTTAAAAACTTAAGATAATATGAAAAAGATTAAAGAATGACTGATAAACAGAAATAAGTTTATACTTTGTTTTATCACTATTTTTTATGTTGATTAATTACAGTTGATGGTATTTGACTATTAATTTCATTTTGCATTATTTCTGTTCTTATAGTTTTCATTTTATGTCTCCTAGAAGAGTTATAAGAATAAAGTGAGATGTGATCAACTTATCTCTAATAACAAATACACACTCCAAAGCATATACATATAATCTATGTGACCGGCTCCACTTCTTTTGACCAGCTGGAAGCTCCGGCTGGCTGGAGACCGCGTATACTTTAGCCGAATCTTGTCAGGATGGGCCAAGGAGTCGGATTAGGACGCTAATGAACGCACGCAACGCAAGTGAAATTTAAGGTTATATTTTATTTTAGTGCCGAATTAAAAGATTACAAAAATGATTATGATTTATTAAAAAGACATAACGGCAAGATAAAGCCCTAATAGTGGCCGAAAAGCATACCGTTTAATTTAACTAGCACGTGGCCGAAAATGGACTGACCTCATTCCGTAACGGTCTTTCTTCTAGCGGCTCTCGGAAAAGATTCCCGGTCGGCTCGCTAGCTCAAGCCCTCCACTCCTCGTCTCTCCTCTCCCCTTCTTCTACGTCATATTGCACTGCTCATCAAAATCGCAAGTGCCAATTCATATTTTATTATTTAGAATTCCTTTACATCCTAATTTATAATTATTATGATTTTGGTTTGGTGGGCTCCTTGGCTGGGCCACATCTATACGATCAAAATAAGAGGTTCATTTCTTGGAGAAAAGAAATAAAAATGATTTTATTTAATTTTAGTACCTTACCTATACTGAATGATTCAAAATAACACAACGATATTATCTATCAGAATTTAATTTTCCACTAATTTAGTTTGAAAGTTTTATTTGATATTATTTAATTTTACCAACTCATTGGAAAAAATTATAAAATATTAAAAATGGTATTAAACACGGGTGTTGTAGACAATTGCTGAAAAAATACAATTTTAATTGTTTTTGCAATTAACTCGATTACCTCTGAATATTTAAAAAAAATTACTAGCTGTGGTAAAAAATCAAAAAAAAAAAAAATCTTAATACATTTTTCAGCATAAATTTTGATATACATAAATTGTCATATTATAATCATTATTATTAAATTTTGTTTCAGTAAAAAATAATCTAGTATTTTCAATTTAATATTGGGTAGTATAAATTAGTTTAATTCAAACAACCAAAATCTCTTTAAATGTGATATTTTTATTGGTCCATTTCATGTACTACCACAATTTTCATCAAACGAAACTGGATAAATATAAAGGGTGCGGAGTCCCAAAGTGAAATTGATCCATTCAGTCGTAGACAATCTTAAAATGTTAAGATAAACGAATCTAAGTGGAGAGTTGTTTATTATTATCTAATCTATCATTTATTGAAAACACAAATTTAAATTGTCAATATTACATTATGATGTTTATAAATGAACAGGAGGAAGAACACTACTTTAAACTGAAGTAATTGAAAACGGGTAATTGTAATGATTTTTTGTTATTTACATACTCATTCGAGTTTTCTTCAAATTTTGCCTTCCATAAATTTCTGAAATTAAAAGTAGGGTTCCAGAATTAAAATCTTAATGGCTTACTCAAGTTTTTCAAAATATTAATATCTCCACATATTTCTGCTATTTTATCTGTGTGGTAGGGAACACCCTTAAAATATATTTAAATAAAAATGAATGGTAAAAACAAGTTTAAATAAGACAACTTATAAATAACTGAAGGCATTTCTTACACTTTTACAACACAAACTGTACAAATTTACTTCACTTGATAATAAATCTTAATACAAACATTTTAATTGGACTCCTTTTACAATAATGTTATGTCTTAAAACAAGAAGTTTGCAAAGTATTTTTTGTTATTATGTTGGTAAACTTATTTGTCATACTGATTTCAAACAAAAGGATGTTAAAATCGTGTAATGTGATTGTCTGAAATATCTGAATGTTAAAAAAATTAATATAGTCAATAGAGAAATGTAGGCTTAAGAACTGTGTTCTGATCTCTGATGTTGATATCCATTTCTATATCTTAAATTAATGGTTTTACTAAATACTAAACTACAAATTTTACTTATTTTATCAGTAACAATATTGCACTATTAAAAATTTCAAGCAACTATTTTATTTTAACTTTAAGGTTATTATTCGAAGAAACCTTAAATTGTACAACAAATAGAGTAAAACATTTCAAAATAAGATAATTTTATTTTTATTAAGTATTAGAATTCATAACTAGGATAGTGTTTACTAGAAAAGTTATAACGATATCGGGTTTTGTTTCTTTTTGATAAATTATTTTTCAGATGAATTTTGTTATTGTATTTTTAGTGCATTTGTATGATCAGGAATTATATATAGGTAAAAATTAAAACCAGTTTGCAGACAGTCTGTAAATCTTTCAAAAAATGTTGAATCCTTTCTCTATGTCTAAAGAAATAGTCCCTAAAGAGTATTTCTTTTTAGAAACTATTAGAAATATAACTATAAACTATTAGAAACTATAAAGAAATATTAGCATAAATGCTAATTTCCCATTTGAAGTTTATAAGCTCTAATAACGTTTAGGTTATCTCGTTTGTTGGAACTTGGGTGATTTTAAATTGATCTATTCTATTCTTTTAGTTGCTAAAATTATTCAATTTTCTAATTTAAAACTTCGTTTATAAGAATTTCAATTATATAAGAAAGCAGATATATTTTATTTGATTTCAGTAAAGTGAAAAAAATTGACTAAAGAAAGATGTAGTCAAAGAAGAATGAAAAGTGCAAGACTTTGATAAAATAGCGGAAATGTCTTTCAAATATACTAGTCGTACAGTGTGTCCGTAAAATTTTGTTCCAGTTTTAAATGGTCATGTTGTTTGAATGAAACATGACTTATGTATGAAACAGATTTCTTCCAATGACTCAACATGTTTTGTCATCAAGAGCTTTGTGTTTTGTAGAGGGCACAGGAATGGAAGACTGAACTACTTGTATAAATTTCATTCATATGGAGACAATAGTGATAGTCTCCATGACTTTATCAGTGTCATGACTATGACAGAACTCAAAAGCATTATTAGTGTCATAAGGGGGGGGGGACCATAGTGACCGCTTTTTCAAGTGGTGACTGACTCAAGCCACTGGTGACCGAGTCATTCACAGTGATTCAGGTTGGTTATTACTCATACATTGGAAACAATGATTTGTATGACACTTGAAACATTAATGACCATCATTTTCTAATACGCCAACATTGCTGTAAAAAAAAAGAAGTACATACATGTAGAGTTTGTATATGTTGTTAGTTTCATTAACTGTTCTTTTTTGTAGTTTGTAATTAAATCACCAACATCTTCAAAAAATTCATTTATTTATCATCTCTCTGGTAGCAGGAGATCCATTTGCCATCGAATAAGGACCAGATAGTGCAACATATCATAATCTGACAAGTATAGCACTGTAGTTGAAAATAGTGTCAGTACCCCATTCAGGTTGTTAATGGCTGTCACTAATATTCATCAAGTACCTAACAACACATAAGATGACATTACAAAGCTTAGTACAGAGTCTTTTATGGTGATGTCTTTTAGAGCAATGTGATTACTGTCATGTGTTTAATACTTAAATAATTAACCCATGAAAACAGGATTAGTAGTTGGTATAAACAACTGTAAGAAACATCAAATTTAAACAAACAGCACTTAGTGGATGTATGTTAGTGACTAATGGATTGGAAACATTCAGAATTGTACATTAACTGTTAAAAAATCAGTGTTTAATGTGTCCAAGATGTAAGTTTTACATAAACTATTGGAAAAAGTTGGTTATAAACATTCCTGATTTACATTTCATGGAAAATGTTCAGTGATTAACCATTTTTCATGTTTCAGGGGATAATAATTGACAACATAAGAGTACATACTAACATTGATTTCATTGAACATGAATTTGGTAATAAAATTTGTGCCTGGTATGAACGTTCAACTATCTCTTTTGGATTTTGTTTCATGATCTCTGTGTGATTTACTAAAATCATGGGAAGCAGCCAATTTTTGAAATGTTTGGGAGAAGAGATATCCCATATCCCTAGAGCATGAATTGTAATTTCTTATTTTCCTAATTGTGAAGAGGACTTTGATGAAAGCATACTTGGATTCATCGATGTCCAAAATGAGGGACCGATCATTGAGTGGAACGTCATCAAAAGATTTTAACAAGGGGTGAAACTATCATTTGACCTTGTATCAACAGAGAAAAAATAGGATTCCGTGTCAGTTATAAATATTCCAGTTAAAACAATTAAATGGTGCAAAAATACTGCACACTGTACAATCTTTCTCGTTCATTCAACCTAAATGTTAGTTTGGTAGTTGTGTAACAAAATGTGAAAGTGAACCATATGTAGATCTTTGAAAAAAAAAATGTATGTAATTTATGTGTGTAACTTTCACAGCTAGGGTTAGGGTGGGACAAAAAGTCATGAAGTTTATTTCTATTGATAAAAACTTATGGATTTCCCACTATCTGAAATATGAAAAGCTGGGAATGAGGCGCTGGAACTTATTCTTTTCAACGGTCCACCACTTAATTGGCAAAATTAATTGTCCTGAAATCCAAAAGTAGTACGAAGACATCTTCATTCTACAATCATTATGGCCTATTGCAGGAAAATTTAAAGAGATATTGGATTGTTGCCATTACTTGATGCTGGAGGCTGTATGAAGAATATAGTGGTCACAACCGACACTAATATCGAGAGATGGAATTTGAAAATTAGAGAGTAGTGTACTGTTTTCAGATTGACTGTTATTCTTTTTGATACATATTTTGATGTTATATCAACATTTTGGAATTATTTTAATTCTCAATGTGATTTCAGGTACATGGGACTGACTATATGAAGATTGTCTAAAACACATTTTCATGATAATAAATTCTGAATGTTGGTGTAAGCCACAGGTCACCATACTTCTCTGACTGATACTTGTGAATTCTTATGTGTAAAAAAAAGATCTATAATGAACTAATTCATAGACTTCACCATTAGAAATAACAGGGCAAATAATTGATTGAATCCATCAATCCTTTGTTAAATTTTATAGAAAATGTGTTATCTCTTAGATTCCTAAAGTGCTACATGAAGAGCCTAAGTAGAACTTTACCAAACACAGGAAAAACTATTTTTGAATTGTTTTTTAATATAACTAATGTTTCATTTTTTTAAAATTATACCTAATGAATTTTATTTCATTAGTAGATAAAAAAAAAAAAAGTAAGTTTAGATTTAGTTTATAAGCAAGACCCTCCGATGATGATAACCATGTTATCGAAATGTACATCAGGGCATTTAGTGGAAATAATTAATAAAGAACAATTAATCAGATAATTGTGTTTTATTTTAAAGTTTCTATTGATTGTGGTTAGGGACAAATTCGAATCATTATTAATGTTTCATTTAGTAAATAATAATCGTTAGATTACGGTCACACTGTAGGCCTATATAAGAAATTACAATGGTTCAGATTTTTATAGCACAAGTTTGACTATTTTTGTTAATTATTTTTGTTACTTGTTCAAAATAATTGTTAGTAACAGTTACTTATTTTCAAATACAATCAATTAAAATAATTACATTATTTAATGTTTTTAACCTAATATGTTAAAATGACTGTGTTTAAAAAAAATGAAATGGTAATGATTTACAAAAAAAATTAATAAAAATTATAAACCGATTACTTAAAAAAATGTATATGCATGATTTAAACTAAAATTTATTAACGAACACAATGGTATATCACATTCCAAAATTGTACCCAAAACCGACGGAATCATACAAACACCGACGGGAACATAGGCCGTTCTGATATCAAGGAGGCCTATTCGTTGAAGTTACCAGGGCATTGAAAACTGTTATTATCTAGGCTTCATAAATTAACATTCTTATTTGCCATGTTGCTCTGAAACTTATTGTGGTCTGTTTGTAACTTTAACAATGTTCAGAAGACCGCAGTTGTGCGATATAGGCCTGTATAACCACATAACCTTGCTCGTAGAGCAGGTATTAAAACGGCAGCAGCAGTTAAATCCTGAAGAAAGTTTGAGCATTCGACTAACAGTAGATAAAGTTTGTCTCCTCCTGATTGTGATTTGTGAAGTGTGATTCTTCGGAGGCCAACTGATTTTGGTAGGTAACGGTAAATCATTCGAGCACCTAAACAGAAAAGAAAAAAGCTAATACTGTAATTACTATTATATAGGAGAGTTATTACATACAATTATTTAAGAATATAACCTCAAAAAATAGCAATACTAGTTATAAAATGTGATATTTTAGTTAAATTTAACGGTCGTAGATTGGCACACTTTTGTAACCGATTTGGAATAGCAGGACTGGCACAATCATTAGAGGGGATTGGAGGGTCAACCTGTAAGGTTCGGAAACAAACTATTGGCACAATCGCCCGGCCAGGTAGCCAGAATGCGGAAAAATGGGAATTGTTTTGTCTAACCTAACCTAACCAAGCAATTTAAGTTTTGGTACACAATCTATTTTTTAAATTTAATACGTACTGAAATGCACGATACAGTATTAAACGTGTTTATAATCATATTCCTTTATTTACGGACAAAGCCACTTTTAAAAATATACAAATAAAATATACAGTAAAAATTAATTCTAAGTAAATTTGAAAATATGTGATGTTACGGACAAATGACTGTCGTGCAGAGTTGACGGGGAATAATAAAATTCCCGTTTTCCCTCGTTCGATGGCGTCTACTTAGTCCAGCGGTTGTGCCAATCGTGCCTTTTCCAAGCAGGCGAGTTGACCCTACTTATTCCGTTCTAATGATTGTACCAATTCTGCCATGGGTAGAAGGTCCAAAAATGTGTGCCAATCGTCCCGTTCCCAAATGTAACACATAACTTTTGTAATAGTTATAATTTTGTCCTTTCGAGAAACTGTTCTTTTATAAATACTACTTTATTAAAAAATGAAAACATATGTATTTTATTTATGATTAATTTTAAATATTGCTCGGTCATTAGGGCGCCAGGTAAGCTTTCGCTTACCAATTTAGAAAAAATGAATTTAATTATTATTAAAAATATCTCGAGGTCACAAGTTCTTTTAAAGACGTACTTGGCATAGATGAATGAAAGAAAGATCCAAATCCTTTTCTGCTGAAATTGTACATATTTATTGGTTAAACATCCTACAATTAATTATTAATATTTTTATAAGCACATATTATATATATCTTATAATAACGATTTATTACTTTTCTTTTTCTATTAAAAAAAATGTTGCAACAGGAATTTACTTTTTATTTTTTATTTAAATTTAAATCATTATGTATATCTCAAATGGAGATCTCAAAATTTCATTATTTTATCAATTTATTTCTTTTTAAAATATTTTTTAAAACAGATTAAAAAGTTTAAACATGTATAGCAAAATATATCAAAACATAATATAAATTCTTAATCCTAATTTAACATACGGTGTTTATAACAGAACACCCATTTGCACAAAAAATGTCGGAAGGTATTAATTCCAGGTGTCCTGAGACTTGTAGATTACAGCAAGCGTTGTTTTCTGAAAGGTTCATGTTTCGAATATCCACACAGCATTCTAGGAATGTTTTTTGTATGACAGTCATAACATTCATCGTTGATAAAAGAATGTTCAATTCGATACAAGGTTTTTTGCCACGTGCTAAACGATCCGTTTAAGACACTCATTTATAGTACACAGTCTCTTATTATTTGAAATCTTATAAACTCGAGTGTTCATTAAGTTTTTTATATTCACTGTCTAATTAAATACTTTATACTAATTTTCTCATAAATATTGTTTGTCCCTTAGTATACAGTAAGTCTATTACATTCAAACACGTTTACATTGTCATTAGAAGCGTCCATTATCACTTCCTATCCATTTTCTACTACATTAGTCTCTATTTGAGACAAAAATCAAATCTATTACTTTTTTAGATAAAACAAGCTTTCAATTACGACTTCACTAAAGAACATCTTACTACACTATCTACTGCTTTTAACTTTACTAAATACGTCTAACACCTTCAACCGTTGAAAGAATACTGGGCTGAACCCGCTGAACCACGAGATTTTCTCTCGACAGCTTCCGCCAAAAATCCTTTGACACATCAGTTTATTTTTAATTATTCACCTTACATATCTACAACATTTTACTATAAAACATTTATTATAAAATCATCTTAAAACTATTTATAACATAAAATTATTTTCTTGGACGTTTTTTACTAATAGTTTACGGCATTCTTTGATTAAATTTACTACACTTGTATGAGCCAAGAACCAATCAGCTTCTTTGACCTATATTCCACAGAGCCAATCACGTCGCGTCTTTTAACCCTATTATTTACTATGTTACACCTTGTACATTATTTGTATATTTGTAACTCTCAGGAGCTCACTATAGTGCGTACAAACTTGGCAATCCCAAGGAAACCTAGCTGGATATACACTTTGTTTCATATAGTTTTAGGTTAGTTCCTTCCGTTTCATCTTTCCTAACAGGTTACTCTTGAATAACTCTTGTTCTTATCCAACGATTCTGACGCTAGCCTATTAAAGAATATTCGATGGCGAGGAATATTTATTTTATGTACTTTTCTTCTTCTTCTTATTATTTTTTTTTATAATGACCAAGAGGTTCGTCTTTAAAACAACACAAATGTTGAATATCATAATAGTCGAAAATAAGAAATCAAACTTAGTTATTTGAAATGGTTATTTAGTAGTCGTTTTGTATAGAAACTTTATGAGTTTATGTTAACTCATTTTATAAATTGATATTAAGGTATAGATCGGTAAAAAAGAAGCAAAAAAATTAAGATATGGTAAAAAATGTATGCCAAGACATAATTTAAGACCAGTAGGTAAAAGTAAACCATTGCCGAATTATCAATTTTACAGCATATTAGTGTGTTTCTGTAAATGAGAGAATAGTTGAGCAACTTTGTGCAATATTGTATTCCTAACTCAACACACACAAAACATTTCATTTGTAGCATGATAGGCCTATCCTAACTTAAATTTGTTTGTTTCTTTATAAGTTAGTCTCATATTAGTTTTTGTTATATTGATTATTAGGGTAATGCTTTAGTTTCCATTTTTCTTTGTGTTTTTTAATGGAATTTTTCAAACTTTTGATTTGTGTTTTTTCTAACATCAAACGCTTTAGTGAATACGAGATTATCTATTCCGAGGAAGCCTAGCTGGATGTACATTTTTTTCATGTTGTCTCTGGTTAGATCACTATTAATCTATTCAAAAGCTAGGTATCTTCATTTTATGCTCTTGTTTTTCTTTTTGTATAATGCGATGATGAATGATAGGTTTTTTACCTTTAAACAACAATGGAAAAATAAAATTGTTGAAGTGAAAACTTCTTTAGCCGCGTTGGGCATTTTTTGGAAGGGGAAAAACTTATGGGTTCGCGTCATCGACATGCTCACGACTGGCGCATGCGCAGCGGCCGTGTGCTGTGCGCGTTAGACGCTTTTTGGATGGGTGAAATCTCGTGTGTTCGCGTCACCGACATGCTTAATAGCGTATATCTGTTAACTATACAGCTGACGTATTTTGCAACAATAGTGCTGTGTTTATCTTGTGTTTTCGTTTGATTATTATTTGAATTGTTGAAGTGTTTAATTGTAGAATCACTGCGCAGTACAGTAGTGAGTACTAAATAAATAAACTAATATTTTTATAGATGAAAAATAAATAACAGAAAATTATTTTAATTCTTCGTATTTATTTTGGCGTTTGAAAATTTTATATTATTTATTTTCTAATATAAATATGCATGTAATTATTGCTCGCAGTGTCAATAGATGTGAAAACCAGATTGATGTTGATAATTTTAATTTAAACATTATGAAATTTCAAATTTTAATACTAAAAGTTCTAAGTTTTTCACTTCTATCGGCAGTCCCTATAACTGCCAATTTGCTATTTTTAGCTATTCACTATTTTGTAAAGGTGAGCCGAGATATGGCTTTTGGTAACATGCTGGTAACATCTTGCTCCTAGATATTTAAATAAATTAAAAAACGACAAAAACAAATGAAAAACTGTTTAAATTAAATCAAAATAAGACAGATTGATAGATAAATTTGTATCAATACTTAGTAATCAGTTATTGTTGGATAAATAGAATTCGCTTGTGTTGGTTCAGTGAAACAGGTTTTACATATGAACGTATCCAATATTAAAAAAAAAAATTTGGAACAATGATTTTTCGATACTTTTAAAATAATGTTATTATGATTTTTTTAAATACACATAGATACTGACCTGTCCAGTATAACCAGTTCTTTTCGAATTTTTCACCATCATCTCCTTCAAAAACTTTATAAACTGATATTATATATCCTGTAGAATTTGAGTGTGGTCGCTTTGAACTAGGATCAAGTGGAGGCCTAGCTATTGTTGCAACTTCATTGAACAAATCGAAAGTGTGCATAGCAGTATAACGTAAATTTCTTGGGTCGAACTTCCGAAGTGAAGCAGCTCGACATGTATGTAAGAATTCACGAGGATCTGTTTGGTTCTTGTTGATAACATAATATGAGATGAATGGATATTCGCCTGTAACAAAATTAACATGGTAACTGTATAGATTAAAACTCTTAACAGTTTCTTAATTAGGTATCAAATGACAGACGTGAATGTATTAAATTTCCTAGTTCATATATATACAGGGGTGGTGAAAAGTTTCGGAACGGGTTAATATTTTTTTAACTGTTACAGATGGAACTATATAACTTGGTACACTGTTACTGGGCATAAAACACTATTTTATCACAATTTCAATGAGCCGCTACCACTTCGGGGGGACGGTCCACAAGGAGTCGGAATAAAGTCTTAAATGAGAGCCTGGGTCGAGTTGTACATCAAATTGAAGGTTTAATTTATTAGAATACAATGCCGCAAATCCGACTTCAAAAGGTTCACCCTAAACAAAATGGCGACGTTTTAAAGTTTATGAAAGTTACTATGGCGTTGAGTGTTAAAGATAGTATTTTTCAAATTCATGCCATCTTTGAATGGCTGCCATTTCCGGCTCGGTTGTCCGTTTGAAGTCGGATTTGTGGCATTGTACTGTTCTAATAAAGACCTTTAATTTGATGTACAACTCAACCTAAGCTCTCGTTAAAGATTTTCTTCCGACTCCTTGTGGGCCGTCCCCCATTAGAGGTCAGGGTCAAGTGGAACTCTAAAAAATAGCTTTATAGCTTCAATACTGATTTCTGGGCGTTTGTTTTAAAACCCGTACCGAGTAAACATGTTCCAGCTATCTTTAACACTCAACGCCATTGTAACTTTCATATACCGTACTTTAAAACGCCGCCATTTTGTTTAGGGTGAACCTTTTGAAGTCGGATTTGCAGCATT
Source organism: Aphrophora alni (assembly GCA_963513935.1). Taxonomy (NCBI): domain Eukaryota; kingdom Metazoa; phylum Arthropoda; class Insecta; order Hemiptera; family Aphrophoridae; genus Aphrophora; species Aphrophora alni. The sequence continues at coordinate 95,148,595 of OY740769.1, read as the reverse complement.
GTATTCTACTAAATTAGACCTTTAATTTGATGTACAACTCGACCCACGCTCTCATTTAAGATTTTCCTCTGACTCCTTGTGGGCCGTCCCCCCGAAGAGGTAGCGGCTCATTGAAATTGTGGTAAAATAGTGTTTTATGCCCAGTAACAGTGTACCAAGTTAAATAGTTCCATCTGTAACGGTTAAAAAAATATTAACCCGTTCCGGGACTTTTCACCACCCCTGTATATATTCCAATAATAATTATACACAACACATAAAAGTTATTAAAATTAGTTTTAATTTTCAGAATTAAGTAATCAAATGCAGAGTAACATTTAGACAGCTGAAGTAATCTACTGAAGTCTGTTTTCGCCTACTAAAAGATTAAAAGGTCATCTAAAAGAGGGAAAACAACAGTAGGCCTGTGACAAAAAAAAAACCATAATATTTCGTGGATCATATTGGTTAGACTAACCTCAAATTAATTTCTAAGTCATTCTTCTAATGAATCACCCGTTATTAAATTTTGTTAAAATTGGTTGCCATGGTAACGAATGTTGAAATGGTTTAAACTTTGACTAACTAGACAGCTGATGTGTAAGTTTCAAGTAGGCTTAGTGTGTTTTTGGTGAAGTTGAACTTTGGATTCTGGTAAACAAAAAATCGTGATTATCTTTGAAATAGATTTCATGATTCAGTATATTTGTTAGTTTTAGATTACAACACCCTATTAAAGAAAATAAATAGTAGTAATAAATGATAAATTATGAGCTGCATAAATATATTAACAAAACTTATACACAATTCATAATTAATGGAAACTTAAATACAATCAACGTTGGACCCTCGGTTGCTATCGGTAAACAATTTTTTTTTTAAATGTACTAAAATAGGTTGTGAAAAACCCGTATAGAGAATGGTGACGAAATGAAGAGGTAATTCAAATACAATAAATTAAAAATTATAATACAGTGAAATTTTTGATCACATACTGTAGCCCTTGAATTTGTCCTAGTTTTCTTTAAGGTTCTTATCAAACATACCTCATTAAAATTTTATAAATTTTTTGTACCGGTTGGAACTGAGGATGACAACATATAGTTGAAACGTTGTCATGTTGATGTGCTTTCTTGTTGTGTAAATTGAAGACTTCCATTATTTAAATACAATTAATTGTTAGTAAATCAAGAACACAATAATAGAAATTAACACAATTACATGACAGCATATGAGTAGTGGTTTTAGATTTTTATAATAAAATTCAAATATTTGTTTAAACTTACAATTTTTTTCCAAGTTGGCTAAAAGCATGCCTTCCATGGCAGTTTTTGTCGAACTAACTTCCGTGAGCAAGTCACAAGCTGTTGTTCTTTGTTTTACTAAAGGTAGCGCTAGTGGTGATTCTAAGACGGGTTCAATAGATTCCATCTGAGTCATAAGATGTATTAGTACACAAAGTTTGGGGTCATCCACTTCGAGTACATTCAGCATACTAGACGTGGTGCTGGCTAGAGGTAACTGTAAAATAACATAATATTGATGAAATATTTCAAAATTAATATTTGTAGAACATTTAGTAGGCCTATAGAATAAAAGGGTCAGGGGGTGTGGTAAAACCACAATATTTAGGGTCCGTAGGCATATTATAGGGACAATTATTTTTTTTAAAAGTGGCCTAGCGGCAACATATTAATTTCAAATTAACATACATATTCGTCCTGTTTTATTTGACGGCCCACATAAAATTTAAAAAAAAATCAACTCAATAGTTTTGCCCCGTAACAAGTTATCTTATTTGTTACCGCTATATTTTTCCTAAATGTGGGACAATACAAAGAATATAAATTAAAAGTTTGAAATGTAGGATTCATAGTTTTGACTGTGTAGACTGGTTGCGACTTACAGACAGACAGACACGCGCATGTATTTACAAGAGTCTTTAGTTTTACCTACGAATCTTAATAAAGAGAAATCAATGAAAATGCCATTTTTTAATGGTTATTAAATTGTTCTCACATATCACAAAAAAGTTTTTAAAACTTAAACGTTTAACATTTCTCATTGTGTGGTTAAATTAAGTTATATTCTTCATACAAAAAACTGCAATATATGACGGCACTACGAATTTATTTTAAAACTTTTTTTTTTCAAATTTGTAGGTAAAGCCTTGTTCAAACTAGAGTGAGGGGGTCATGCTATAACACTTTAAATTTGGCGTAGCGCCAACATATTTTTTGTGATATAAACATACATATTCGTAATCATAAAACTACTAGTTTTATTAGATACCCCACCCATGTTATTTTCAATTTATTTTAAACTCAATACAATTTTCCCTTTAACTACCGCAAGGTATTTTTTTTGTTACCAATATGAGGGACAATATAAAGAATATAAATGTAAAGTTTGAAATATGCAGGATTTATGGTCTTGTCTGTGTAGACTGGTTGCGACTTACAGACAGACACGTTCGTAAAATTATAAGTGTCCTTGGTTTTAGCTTCGGACCCTAAAAACTGCAATTTTAATGTAAAGCATGTGTACATTCGTAATACGTACTGGAATGGTTTACCGACAGCTTTAAAATAATGGCTGAGTGGCAAGAGTATGTCCTTCTGATGGAAATGTTCATAGTATTCCAGTCAGTAAATACAGTCTTGAGAAACCGTGAGACTTGGATATAAAAATAAGTTTATATCTATACAGTATAATAGAGTCAGTTAGACGGCTTTAGTTTGGGATTGTTGGGTAAGTGTTACAATATGATACTTTGCTGGGTTTCTGGAGATGCTGGGATACAATGACTAATAAAGCGACAACAGCGTAGCTCACAAACCTGAGCGTTCTGTAGGTAATCCAAAAGGCTGGTACTTGAGCTCAAAAAGAGCACATGAGGAGATATGAAAGAAGACATTTGATATTCTATTCCATTTCTTAAATGTTACATATTGACGTTTTATCCTAAATGGGTATAAATTAAAAATACGTACAGTTTTATTTATACGTGGTCGTAAATACTTGCCAAATTTCAATTGTATAAGGTGAATGGTTTTGTTACAATTTCTACCAAATAAGCAACGAGGATTTCAAGAAAACCTTTTAAGAAATATTTAAAGTAGTTATTAAATAAAATCTAAACAGTCTGACTCTTGTAAAAAGAAACAAACACTTTAACTTTACTGTTCGAGTTTGACCAATATTGTTTCATTTGTGGAAACATGTTAGACGTATCGGTTCGTGATTACGATGTTTTCACAGAAATGAATCGTCACCTCCGTTTGGAATCAATTCAAGAAGAGGACTACCACTCAAATAGTGGCATCTAGAAGCTTTCCTAACATAACCTGACGTAATCTAACCTACTCAAAATGTATAATTACACACTTCAATGTTGTGAAGTCAAATATAAATTGATGTCCTTCCAGATGGTGTCAAACAGATTTTCATCCTTGTTTTTACGGCGCCACACGAATTCACATAAGTAGGAATCTAACAGATCTCTACTGGTTTCACATTCTTTCTGTTCAAGCAACGTTTCAACTATGCTGCCAGGTGGCAGCCCTCTTCTTGAACACTCCAGATCTGCACGTTCTCCGGATTTGTCTCTTTTTTTATCTGTGAGGTTTCTAGATGAATACAGTGAAACCAAATCTAGATGAAAACTAGATGAAAATCTAGATAGAAAACTAGATCAAATACAGGATCTAGATTAAAACAAATCTTCACACTTTGGATGAACTAAAGATGAAGATTCAAAATTTATATACGTGATTACTTGAGTTCAAAAAATCATTGTTTTTATCAGTGTTTGAAGGCAAAAGCCTTTACGTTTTCTTGCCTTAATAAAGGAAGATAATAGAAATAGAAAATGCACTGCTGAGAAAATCATTCATTTGTAAAAATAAATGTTTTTCTCTTTCATTTTCATTTCTTTATTTCATTTATAAAAAACGATTAATTTTCCTTTTAGTGACTACTGGGACAGGTTTTCTTTAGCCTAAAACATTTATTATCAGACACAGAAATTGTTATCATATTATTTAGATACGTAGTACGGCGTTAGCAAAGATTTATTTCAGAATTTTAAGGCCGACTATATTTATAGAAGTTAAGAACGAATATTTTTGTTACATTTTTGGTTCTGGCAGTCTACCAGTGTATTTAAATGAGTTATATGCAATCTACATATGAAGACAATTACGAAGAAATTAAATTTTTACTTTTCTGTCGATAACTTGGTTATCTTTTGAGTTACAAAAAAATAAAAATAACATTTTGTTCGTCATTACAAATTTTGTCTATTGTAAAGTTAAAGATTTTCGAGATATGTGACGTTAAACATTTTTATCGGTCGCCATTTTGAAAATATTTGAAAAATTGTCTTTGTTTTTAGTAGGCTTACACATGTAAACCTTTACATTAAAAATTCGTATTTAAAACCTAAACTCAATATCTTATCTCTTTCCAAAATTATAACATTTTGTAAATAAAAAAGAAAAAGGCTAATAAGGGGGAAAACAAAACGGTTTTGGTCATAAGATTTTATGAAATTTTGATTTGTTTTCACTTCGAGAATGAGCTGTGGGAGAACTTCATGAAACACTCTGTATATTACTCCTTTCCTTCCCACACTCTCTATTAAAAGAAAATCGACGATTACGTAAAATAGGTCTAGACCTCGGGGTAACATGAAATCTTTGTTGATAAGTCGCTGACCTGAAATTAAAGTTTTTGTTCCCAAAATTAGATTTATTTTTCAACTTCTTTTAGGACGATTCAGTTTGTTCAATTTTTCAAAATTACGTTTTTTCTAACTCGCAAAACATACTTTCTTTTCAACGCCTCTTTGTTCCCATCGAGCATTTTATTTTTTCAAATAGATAGAAATCTTGAAGACCCTAATCTGTAGAATAGGGTGAGTGACGGACAGACAGTTTTGGGCATTGCAAACGTGGTGCACTGTTGTGTAAGTTTTCTTTTCACCAAGTGAGTATTTTTACATCAATTCACCGTGAAATTGATCAAATAGAGAGCCATAATACTGCACCGTGAATGTTTTCTCCTGTTTTTGGTGAATAGTGCGTTATTTCTTGAAAGTAGTGACAAATAAAAATTTTTACTTCTTCCGAACACTGTTATGACGGATGGAGAATATCCTTAAGTTTAGCTTGTCTTAAGTTTTTTCCATGCAAAAAGTAACGCTTTGTCAACACTCCAAATTTACTATTCCACTGCAGTGAAAGCACAATCATCCGACTTTGAAAGCTGTTAAAAATATACTATCTTGACACTTTATGTGTATACATATATAAAATAACAAGTGTCGAAAGATAAATTGAAAAGTCCTATTTGAGCGACATCTCTTATCAAAGTCCTAGTATAATATGTATGTTTCTATTAGTAGGATAATAGAAAATAAAAAATACATAATATATGTAATATATTGCCCAACGGTATGAAAATCTATCAAAATGTTAAACAACATAATTTTAATGTAATTTATCTCCAAAAGAAAGTTATAAAATTATAATCCGATATCAGGAGTAGCGGAACTAAAATCTAAATTATATTTTAATCTATAACTTACAGGAACTCCTTCAGGTAAGAATCGATCTACACTGGCAACTGGAATGATGAAACAATCTCGATCTATCGTAGCGAGTGTGATAGGCTCAGCTCTAGGCACCTGATTGAGCACCAAAGGAGCCGTGTTGATAACACCCTTACGTCCGCCGCCATTGCTGAAGCTTACCTTTCAACAGTTTAACTGTACATTATAAAATAATAACATATAACAAGTGATCACTTAAATGTAACTTTGTTTATTAGTTTGAGTACAATCTTCTGCTAATCATAGTGTCGGCACGTTTCCGAGTTTCTTCTTTAGTACTTTAGTTTGGCACTTGTTAGTAGCCTACAATAAAACAAATTGTTCGGCCCCATCATAGAATGCAATACAAACAGAGCCTCTAAATGTAATCCCCAAAAATTGATTTCTTGTACCTTGTAGGAAATTTTAAATTGTATTGGCAGATCGCGTGGTCTTATACAGTAGGGTGAGTTTATTTAAAACAGTTGTTACACAGTAAAAAAGTCTTGATATTTTACTGAAATTAAAAATATATTAGATCAACGGGATATCTCCACCATACTATTTTAATAGGCTTTGTGATTTTCTATTGGGGTTATAAATCTTACGCCCTTTAAAGGGAGATAAAGGGGGGAGCAAATTTCTTTATATTTTTAATTGCAACCCCTACCTTGTGACATATCATTGAAAAGATCTATTTAAAAGAAAACTAATATCAAATAAAAAAAGACTATGGCTTCTCTTAGAGACAATGTTAGGACCACAAGTCCTTCCTTTCTTCGTTCTATATGAGGCAGGGGGAAATTTAACATTCAAAAGACTAATTTGATTTTATCTGTTTCCCTCAACTATTTTCAAGTACCTTAAATATCTGAAGCTGTTTAAATTTTAGTCAGCAGTATCAGAAGGTATTTTACAATCTGTATGTATTTATATATAAAACATATATTTATAATATATGGATGTGTTTATAATATATATTTTCCAAATTGTTCATACAATGCATATAGCTGAAAATTATAACAAAAAGTCGAGAAAAAAAACTGCTTTACTAAGCAGAATTTGTATCAAGTTAGGAACGTAAGGTTTTAGAAATGGTTGTAAAATTTTAAAATGGCGGTTGATTGTAGCGAGTTTTTGTTAGTTTCTGCTTATTTAGGTCTCACAAGAGCCTGTAAATAGCTTATTATTGCAACCCTACAATCGGTGTACAGGGTGATTTTTTTATTCCGTGCACTATTGATATATCGTAAATATTAATCTGATGAAAAACTTTAAATGGGGGGACCTTTGTTACTTTTTCATACAACACACCAATCTGTTTTGCAACTCTGAAAAATGTCCGGCAAATTTTTAATTTTTTATATTGTTTTCGGATTGTGTGCAAAAAATAAGAGTTTTTTATTCTTGGTTATTGTTTGATAAACTTACTCGTTTAGGAGTAATAGGGGCTTAAAGTTTTCCAAACTTCCCATTTTGTCGAATCAAGATGAAAAAGGTAAGTAGGCGTGGTCTAAGATGTGTAAATACTAATGTAGGACTACAAATAAAACAAATAATTTTATAGACTATTTAATTCCTTGCATAGGTTATTTTACACTTTACCTTACTTATCATATACTAAATTGTAACAAGTTTTTATTTGTTGCACAAATTATGTTTTATTTGTAGTCTTACATTGGTATTTACACATCCTAGACTATGTCTATTTACATTTTTATCTTGATTCAACAGTGGAAAATGCTTCAAACGTCAAATGTTCGAAACTTTAAGCGCAAATTACGCCTAAACGAGTAGGTTTATAAAACAATACCCGGTATCCAAGAATATAAAAGTCTTAAAATTGTGTAAAGAATCAGAAAACAATAATAAATTAAAAAATTGCAATGATATTGGAGAATGACGGGTATGGGTTCCTCCACATTTAAAGTTTTTCATCAAATAAATAGTTTACGATTTACCAACACGATAACAGAATCGCTCTATATAATACCAAGGTCGCAGTTAACAAACGGGTTGATACAAAAACTCTTCAAAACATTTTACGACCTGTCATGTCAATATATCAACTGCGTGTATAATGTCTACTTATGTATCTTTCTTACATATTATTACACACAGACAGTATCCCTTTGCATTAAATAAATAAAAACATTGTGATTAGGAAGCCAAAACCAAAAATATTTCAAAGTAGAAAACATTCAATGAATTCACAGATCGAAATTAACACTTTATTCTTCTGCTTTTAAAGTTATCAGATAATGATGGATTGTTCACATTATTAATATGGTTTAATCGAACATTTACCATAATTTGCATTCTCTCAAAGAGAAACTTGTATTTCTCTTTTATACTCTGTTTAACACTTGACAAATAGAGTTGATTTATACTCTCGAAACGTCGTGTATTTGTTATGTATACAAATGATAGAAAATGTCCGATTAAGCCATATTAATAATAATACATAGCCTATATTTACACAAACATCATTATTCCCATATTCTGAATATTCCACGAAGAGGTCGTTATATTTTAATCAATATGTCAGACATACGAAACACTACAAACTTGACACTTTTCAGTTATGTTACAATAGATATGTAAAAAAGTACCATCGAGTACCAATCAAAACAAAATGGTGGAATAACTAAATAATGGTTGTTTTCACCGAAATGATTTTCTTTGCATAACCATTATAAATTATTGTTTTGCAATAACATGAATATGTGTAAAACTTAATAAAGAAAAATAACAATAATAAATTATTAATGATCCAAATTTGACCTTTATTGGAATTGATATCCATCAATAGCTTTGCACTGATAGCAACGAAACAAAAAAATCATAAGGGATTTTGAAAAATTCCAAAGTATCAACAGTAATTCCCCTTCAATCAGTCTTATTAATTCATTATTTACTGCTATAGGGTTAAAATAAACTTTTTTTTTTCAAAAAGCCCCATTGGAAAACAGTCAAGTCTGGGGATCTTGGAGGCTACTCCATGAAGTTGTTGCCACGACCTATCCCACGGTTGGGAAGATCTCGATCTAAAACTCCTTTAACCACATTAGCACAATGAGGAGGAGCTCCATCCTATTGGGAAAAAGTCCCTCATCTCCGGCTGATTAAGATGAGAAACTATGTGATCAGTTAATATTGATGAGTATCTGTCTCCAGTCATTGTCATAATATGATAAAACACCATCCTTGGTGACGTCATCCCAAACAGTTATACCCTTTGATTTCAAGCCCTCTTCGCGTAAGATATATGGATTTTGTGTTATAATAATTACAATTATATCTGTTTACAGATCTTGTTTGGTAAAATGTAGCTTCATCAATTCACACAATTCCTTCATAGCATTCGAGTTTTTCAATTAGCTTTCGAACAAAATTCCACTCGTCTGTCTGGGTCATCTTTCAGCAGTCCGTGAATTAAATAATTATGTTTTGTAAAAACTTTTATTTTTCTTCGCACACCCTTGAACTGACGACTTTGGTATTCCAGTAGCGGATGGAACTTAGGTAAGTGAATTAGATCTGTATTTTGTCGGTCATTCTGTCACCTATAGAACAAATTTAATAAAAGTTTCATGTAAATATTTTGTAATGTTATTGGTTTTGAGATATTCGACATTGAACATTTTAAACATCCACCATTTTTAAAATTTACAAAATGAGGTCTTGATTTTCCGGTATACTGGTAAATGGTTACATAAATAATGCGTATATCAAATCTTCTTTAATATCGTATCTACTTCCAAAGATATAATGTTTTCTTATAAAAAACAAAATGGCCGATAGCCGAAAAAACTTTTTTTTCCTCATTTTCAGCTCTAGAATCAGTTACCGAAATATTGTCGTTGAATCCACACTGTGTAATAATATTCTTACGTGGATCTTGTTGTTTAACATAACCTCAAATTGATTTTTTTTTTGTATTTATGGTAACAAATATTAAAAACTTTCAAGAAACTGGTAGCTAATTTGTAAGTTTCTATGAACTAAGTAATTTTCAAATTTTTGGTCAATCAAAAATTTTGATACACTCTCTTCACATCCGATACGTTGTGGAGATTTATTATAGTCCAAAAACTATAATAACAATTTTTTGAGTTAAAACATGTGTTAAGTTTCAATTTCCACCCTCTGCCAAAAGAACTCTGCTCCAATAAAACTGACAATGTAAATAGAATAGGCTTGCAAAGAATGATAATTTATCCTTGAACATAGAATGTCTATAATAGACGTCTAGTGTATAAATGTTGTTCTAAATATAATAGCGTTGCTAAATTCTACATTTTGGCAGCTGTGATCTTCCAACAGCTGTAGAGTGGAAATAGTCAACAACTTATCCAAACACAATCTTCAGTTATTGTTTGAAGATGCTTCACTGATTGTTATTCATTTGGAAATGTATCTATGTATGTACTTACAATAACAATGTCAAAACTGTTGATAAATGTATAAACTAATCAATTGTGCCAGACTAACTTTTCACACCAATCATAAAGACTAAGTGCCAAACACAGTAAATAGTTTTTGCCGCCTCAATTCTAATTACACGGGCGAATCGAAAAACTCAATGCAGTTGTTTTACTTATAGATATTATTACGTGAATCTTGTTGACTAATATAGCTTCAAATTGATTTTATGGTTATATAATGTAAATTGATTTAGCTATTATTAAATTGAAAAACATCAATCAAATAAAAGAATAAATTGTCGCTAAACTGAAAAATAAAATACAACAAATAATGTATAAAACTAAGTAAAGAATAACATTTTAAATAAAACTTACTGTTGAAATACTAATGACTTGAATGATCTAAAATAATAATAATAAAAATAATAATTCATGAAGAGGGGTAACAGAAAACATACACACAGCGTGTATACAAAACAAGATACTCCTGTAAGGGAAGTCTGTAATGGACCATTACAAAAACATTTTACATAATAAAAAATATAAAAGGACAGACAGTTCAACCTACGCCCTAACCTATCCTAACCTAACCTAACCTAACCTACTCACTCATACAGCTCGTATTTTTAATTACAATAATAAAAAGAAAATTCTTCAGATTTACTGTACTATTGTTGCCGCTATATAGAGAGAATATTTAAAAAATCAACCCTCAAGGGCTTTGATTTCTTTATTACAAACTTTTAATTACAAAAATTGACAACTGCGCACGCATTAAAATAATTAAAATATAATTGACAAATCTAATAAAAGTATCACAGAACCTGCTTTAGTTTTTCAGAAATCAAGGGTAGAAAGCAAAAAATTGGGGTAAAATCTCCGTTTTGTTATGTTTGACATAGACAACTTTACTAAATGGGTAATAAACATTTACAAATTTTAAACAAAACTTGTAGAGAATTACATTCTGAGAAAATTAATGTAAATAAAGTGAACTACAAAACAAAAATACTTTAAATAGAAAATTTTGAAGTTTAAAACAAATTAGTCTACCTTTTGAATATGTTATGATAAAAAAAAAATTGATTTTTAACACGATCTATTGATACTGTTTAATAAGAAATAACTAGAAGGCCTATCATAATGTTTTGTGTATTCTTGACAATTACCAATTTATTTCTTTTTAAATTTTTTGACGAGATTTATGAAACAAGATTTAAATTCTAGTGGGAATTGCAATCGTTTGAAATAGTTTTAATTGTGTTTGAAATCGGTCTTGTAGTTTCCGAGTTATAACCATTCCTGCTGCAGAAAAGAAGAAAATCCACCTTATCCGACATATTTTAGAAATGTTCTACGAATTTTCAGTGATAACATAGGCTACGTAATGTCAATGATTAAATAGGCAGGACCCCAAAACTGATATACCAGCATCACATTTCTTTATATTGATTACAGGGTTGTTATAAACAGCTCTTAGCAAATTATCCCTCAGGGGTTCCGGGCTTGACAATCTCGATGGAAATTAGCTGGATCTACGTTTATTTTAGATTCCTCACTTCAACTTCCCTATCAAGTCTCTCTGATACAAATTATTTATCCATTTTATTGTTGAACAATCTGTTAATTTTTGTTGTATATTGAAAAATAAAATAAAATCTTGGTAATTAACTAGAAAACACTCACAACAATTCTTGAACTTGCAGCAATTAACGGTTCACTTTTAAATTAGTTGTCTGCTAAGTAATGGATGATCAAGAAATGGCCTGTGTTCTAGTAAATTACCGAGAATTGTTTTTTGTGGTTTTTTGACAATATTTCAGCTAATTTTCAAAATACAACAGAAATAGGTCTAAAGATATCTTATTGTTCAGCATTAAATGAGCTAAAATATTTTGCATTTTGCTAATATTTTCTGAAATGAAGAGTTTCATAGATATTTGACTTCAAAAATATTTAATAAACGCCATTCTCTAATGATTAAGGAAAAAATTATAATATTGTGTGATACACTGAAAATCAATAATGTAAATTATTTAAGTTATCAATAAACTTTTAAATTAGTTGTCTGCTATGTAGAGGATGATTAAGAAAAGCCCTGTGTTGTAGTATATTACCGAGGTTTGTTTTAGTTTTAGTTATCTTCAAATATTTCAGCTGCTTTCAACATACAACAGAATTAGGCTTAAAGTTCAGGTGTTAATATTTTCTAAAATGAATAGTTTCAAAAATTTGACGTAATAAATATTGCATGGATGCTATTTTTAAATGGTTAAGTGAGAAATTATAAGGATGTGTGATTCATTGGAGACTAATAACATAAACCATTTTGTAAAACTTTAAAATATGTTTTGAAGCTTATCTTTTTTTGAAAAAAAGATAAATTGACAACATTTTTTTTTTTACTTTTTCTTTAATCTGATGCTCAAAATCACCCCTTAAAATTTGTCGGACATTGTGAAATACCCTGTAAATAAAAAAAATAAATGTTTACATTCATGTACCCACCTGTCGGCTAGGAGACAAGCTATCAGTATGGTTAATGAAATCAGTTCTTCCACCAGAAGGTTTTCTCTTCGTTCCACCAACGGCCCATTTCATCAATGTCACAGAAGACCTCTTGGAAGCCAAACTACTCGGAGTCACCGGTACATCATCTTCATATTCCTGAGGAAGATTAGAAGGGCTCAAGAAGATGTGTGTACGATAAGCATGATGTTCTTCCATGACGGTATATCCGGATTCCCGATTTCGTTTTCCATGAACACCGTGACCTCCTTTGCCGCGACTCCTTCCCCCGAATTTTGTACATCGCTCCTTACATCCTCCATCTCCTTGGAAATTTTTACGAAAAAGTAAATTCATTGTAAAAGAAATGTAGATCTTTTAAACGGTTACACAACAGCTATGTAAGTGACACAACATTCAACTATATGGAGGTTCTAACATGCAGCTACACAAACACACAAACAACAAACATTCCGATTACTCGATCCTAAATAAATAATACACACAACAATGCAACTAAACTAAAACACCGACTAACCTAAACACAAAACTATACCTCGCCCTAAACTATAAACACAAATGTTTTGGAACCTGTGTATCAATTTCCTAACCTTCCAGATACATAGATAACAACGTACCGATACAAGAAAAATCACAACACCACTGACAATTAATATTCATAAACTCAATATTAAAGAGAGCGATTCAAACACACGAACAAGACTGAGTGGTCTGAATCGAAATTAGAGCTGTTGGCTACAGTTAGAGTTATTTTGGTGACTCGCGTACAATAACTCCCGCGTAAAGTGTTCGCGAACACCTGATGTGGAAAGAGGGGGAATTGGGAGAGCGTGTCGGGGAAATTAGCGTGAACTATTTACAAAGTATGCGGTTAACCGTTAATGATGGTTTTGATTTACTTAAAGTGTTATACAGGGCGGTGCAAAATTGCACGACAATATTTCTTGTGCTGATTGTAAAGCTAAAAATAAGAATGAAGTTTATATACGCTTCGTTTTCCGTCTGTCCACTATGGTACCGGGTCAGTATTGTACCTCACGGTGCTGACTCCTAAAACCGGGTGGTTGAGACTACCCTATCCCATATAGATGGACAGTGGGCGTCGCCCTCGGAATAGATGTGAGGTTAGGTTCGCGTGAGCAACCTGACGGTGACTCATCAAACGTTGCTTGCGGTTCCTTGCTAACATGAGTATGCGAGAAAATGGGGAGCCTCCTAAAATCGGCTCGTGCACTATACCCCACGGTGCCGTCCCAAGAAAACTGGGGGAAAGTTTTTAAATTTCCAGGATCGTCTGGTGGGCTATCCAATCCCATGTAGGTGGGCAACGAGCGCCGTCTCCAGTTGGTGATTTCGTGGGGGAGGGTATCGCGCAAGCGACTCGGCGGTGACTCATCAAACGTGGCTAGAGAAATTCTGCCGACATGAGTACCATGGGAGCCTGTCCAGAGGTCTCGACTTCTGGGAGCGTGCGTTTGAGGAATGATTTCGTGGTGGTAGTGGTGTGCTAGTAGTGAGATTGCTTCCCATACTTTTTCCTACCGGAGTGAGGGTATGGCGGCGTGCCGTAAGGGCTCTACATACGCCTACCCTTCCAGTTCCTCGGAACTGGTCAAGTCTCGAACTTGAACTCTACAAGAACCTGTCCACCATGGTACTTACACAGCCCCATCATATAATGTAATACAAGCAGATATTTTAAATGTAATGCTCAAAAGTTGGTCTGTTGGACTCTGCAGGAAGTGTTAAATTGTATTGGTAGATCAAGATGTTGTATGCAGTAGGGTAAGTTTGTTTGAAACAGTTGTAACAGATTTTCTGAACCTTTCAACTGTGTAATCACTACTTTCTTGACTTCTGTTTGGCGCTAACGGGTTTCTTAGATGCGTTGTTAAAAAAATTGTACTCGCTTTACTCGTGTCGGTGTCTCGGTCATGACGAGCTTCAAAACAATACATAGTTGGAGGTGCCTTCACTCGCTACGCTCGTGTCGGTGATTCGGCTATATCCGATCCACTATAATTAAATGATATCACATTTTCTTGACAGGTTAGAAATTTAATTTTTGACGATAGCTTCTGTCATTTCATCGTAGAGCGGTGATGTTGATACCATTACATGCAGAATTAAATTCTGTAAATTTGTAACTATTTTGTGTTTTTGTAACTTGAATAACATACGATATATGAACATAACCTGTTAAAAATGGAGGTAAAAATGTTCAAGACTGTCATAGTTAGAGAGGGATTTAACCCAAGACTACATAAAGCTATGTGTAGATACCGTGTAATTACCATACTCATACTCATTATAAGTGATATCTTCACATGTTAACATCGAATTAATTAAACTATCTGTGTAACGTAACCAAAAGAATCCAAAATTATACTTTATTCCCCAAATATTACATAAATATTTATTTTATCTTCTCAGAATTATTTATAAAGCAGTCATTTTAAATAATTAATAACGATATTAACTAATGTTTAAATACAATAATACGTAAAACAATTAACACAAGCCACACACAAATAAACAACCAAAAACACATCAACAAACAAAGACAACACAACATAGATACATGAAATAAACAAACACTCCAGGAACATTGTAATCAAGTTTTATACAAACCCAACCACTAAATCAACTTCACAAGTTTCCCAAAACATGACTCTATAAGTTAGAAAAAGTAAATCTTGACTATTGATTTTTGTAGGTCAAGTTAGAGAGGGGGAAAATAATATCACTTTAAATTTAGCCTACGGTCACATGTTAATTATTCTTTAGTTAAATAAACATACATATTCGTAATCAGAATAATTTCTAGTTTTATTTGATTCCCCACATGTAATATTAAAAAAAATCAACTTAAGGGGATAGTTTTTGCCCTTTAACTATCCCAAGGTCATTTTTTTGTTACCGATATATTTTTCCTATATGGAATAATACAAATAATATAAATGCAAAGTTGGAAATATGTAGGATTTATCGTCTTGTCTGTGTAGACGGGTTGCGAGTGTGATATAAGGTTTCTCGTTTTACCTACGGACCCTAAATATAATCAAACTTTTGATATACTGTATCTCTATAAAGAGTTGAGCGGTATCTATATCCAGGGCAACACAAAACGACCAACTCATCCATTCTGAAAAACAATTAAAAAACTATTTGTCATCAAAAATATCAGTTAGGTAGATGTCAGTCAAAATGTGAAAAGAACCTTAGGGTGCAATCTTTAAAAAAAACTTTAAACAGTAATTATGATTTTATGGTTTCTTAATCGTTTATTAATTAATTTCACTATTAGTTTTGATGTATTTTGTAATATGTTTTAGAAGTAATTACTATTTTATAGTTTCTTATTTGTTTATTACTTTAATTTGTAATAACCTTTTAATTTTGATGTATTATGTTAAATATATAATTATGTAATATGTTGTTGGAGGTTAAGTGGAAGAGAGGACCTTATGGTCCTAACTTTGTCTCAAAAAAATATTATTATTATTAAACACGTTTCAGTGTAAATTGTGTTTGATTACAATGAATCTACACAGCCAAGGTTCACTTATATTTTTTGTCAACTATTCTTGAACCATATTAATTTAAATTTGATATTTTTCACACAGGTATTTCGTTATCAATCTTCACATGACACTAAATTTCAAACGAAATCTGTATAGTGGATTTTGAGAAATTATGTCTATTAAACAGCTATGACTAATTTTTTGGTTTTTTATCGATATCTCACAAACGAGATGGGAACTCATACATTTTGTTTCTGTCCTTAGAGGGTACACTTGAGGAAAATTTGATCCAAATCATTTCAGCCGTTTGTCACAAAAAAGTAATTTTGTCTATATGTCTTATGGCAGCCTTTTACAATCGTAAATTGGAGTTAATGAAAAAATTAATAAAAATTTCCCGAGTTATGGTAAAAATATGCTTAAATACAAAATGTGGTGAAAATAGAACTACTTGTTCGGGCTGTAGGACAATGTACAGACGATATGATAGACACACAGATAGTAGGGTAATTAAAAAAAAACTTTCTGGTCTTAGGGGATTTCATAACGGTTAAACTAGTATCACATAACTTTCTTTATATTGTTTACACATGAGTGTATAAAAAGGTATCTTATAAACGACAGAAAAGTTATTAAAACAAATGATCCCTCAGGGGCTCATTTTATTGAGTACAGACTT
The DNA here is from genome assembly GCA_963513935.1 of Aphrophora alni. NCBI lineage: Eukaryota > Metazoa > Arthropoda > Insecta > Hemiptera > Aphrophoridae > Aphrophora > Aphrophora alni. Next base: position 95,131,864 of record OY740769.1, on the reverse strand, counting down.
GGCAATCCCGAGGGAGCCTAGCTGTATCTACATTTTTTAGATTCCTGTCTTTCATCTTTCCTATCAAGTCTCTCTTGCGTGTTGCCGAGTGCTAGGGGTATCTAGTTATGCTTTTTACTCGCTTGAGTATGTTGCCTATAAACAACAAGGACACAAAATTTATACTTATAGATTTGTTCTTGATGTCTTAAAACTATATCTTGAGTCCTATAACTAAGGCGTTAAGGGATGTGTCTCTAACTGCCTCCTTCTCACAGCAGTGGATTAGGACCAACCCTCATTAGAGCGGCGCGTCTCCAATTGAATTCTGTCCACTAGTGTCTTATAAAATGAATCAATAATATTATAATACGTCGTTGTATTAAATTTTAATCAAAACTACACCAATCACAACATATGAATACTAACAGTTCGAATAATATTCAAATGAGTTGTTTATCTAGTAATATTTGGATTAAAAAAAGGGGATTCTTGTATAAATGGGTAACACAAGCAGGTGCTACACGTGTTTCCGGTAAAATTCATTAGTTTTATAACGTGGCTTTTACAAACCTTAAATGTAATAATGGGGGAATCTACGTAATTAATTATGAAAATGACAACAAACACCTTTTCTATGCTCATTAGAAGTGATAAGTTGAAACCAGATCTCCGTGTTGCTAGTTTGAGTACGAGTTACTTTTTTATGAAAACTTCTAACATGAGTTCGGAGCGTGAAATGTTTCATTAGGTTAGGTTTGGTTATTTAGGGTTTCAGTTAGATTAAGTTATGTAAGGTTAGATTAGATTTAGTTAGTTTAGGTTGGACAGGCAAGAACAATTATTCATAACTTACGTAAAGAAAAAAGCTAGTAAAGGACTTTTATTTAGTTTTGACAAAATTTCAAAAGGGCGTGAGATGCATCCAACATGTCTTTGAGGGAAGTGGAGCGAATTAATGCCCGTCATGAAAGAGAACATGAACATTGTGGAAAACTCCGCCGTTACAATCGAAAATGTGTAAATGGCAGACGACCAGGTACAAACAGACACCAGGGACTCACAATTTGTTTTGTGAATTTTAATTTTTATGTTTTTTGACGTAGATGATATGAATTTCGTCGTGTATTTTTGGGAAAGAACGTCTGTTTGTATGTATAACTTCTCACAATTGTTATGTATATTTTGATTTGATTCTTTATTGAATTTCTCTACATTAGTTTAAATTGATAATACGGGGTTTCCCGCGAACAGGTAGCTATTTTTGAATAATATGAAACATTCTAGAAACTTGACACTTTAGAGTTATGTTACATAGATCCCGCCAGGTTGATGTTTACCGAGGGTGAGACAAGGGTCCAGTAGATGAGTGACAGCTGTCAGAGGTTGGGTTGCCCGTGAGTGTGGGCAATGAATACATAAATACTATAAGACACGACATAGGATAGGGAAATAGTCTACGCTTTACGGGTGCTGTTCGTCACAAGTTTGACACACAGCTATCAGAAAGCGCTAGCAACACCTTCTCACTTACTTCCGTCAGCATAGTCAGTGTTGTCAGTTCGTGCGCTGAGATAAGCGATTCTCGACCTTCCCTCGTATCTCTGGTCCCATATGTGGCATCAGTGCGTTTTCTCTTACCCGCCTGAAACATTGTTTGACCGTAGAGCCACCTAGCGCCAGTCACATCAACTTCAGATTGGTCACATCAACGCCACCTAGCGGGTATTGGTCAACTCAAGAATAAGCGTAGAATATTTAACATGGCCATGTTGTGTCTTATAGTATTTATGTAGTCATTGGTGTGGGTGAGCGTGAGGATTAGGGATAGGTTAGACAGTGTCGCTAAAAAAGCGCACATCCCGCCAGGTTGATGTTTAACGAGGGTGAGACAAGGGTCAATCCTAGAGGAAACATAATTTGAAACTAAAGTTACTAAACCTCGCTCCCTAGGAGTTGTAACACATTCAGTAACTACTTTTACAAATCCAACTTGACGTAAAACGATATTCATAGATCAATAAGTAGCACTAACAAACATCACAGCTACTGTACACGGGAACAAAACACTACTCAATGGGAGAAATAATAAAAGTTAAATATTTTATGAGCGGCTCCTTGTATTTTGTCACTTACCATTAATTGGTTTTCCTTTAGTTGGTAAATGTGAAAATCTATCGGTCATCAACTCCTTATATAAAAAAAGAAAATATAATAAAGACCCCCTACCTTTGGATTACTCTACAAGCGTCACTCGGAAAGAACCAGAGTTGATCAAGAAAGAACTGATATAAAATATGAAAGAGAGGGATCTAACCAAATACTACCTAATTAAAAGTGTAGGTCCATTTACGATCCTACGTCCCTGAAGGGACCATAAACTCTAGAATACTGACAGCCTTAGGCTTCGGTGGCTGGTGTGGATACAAATTACGTACAAGGTACACCAACCACGTTTAAGAGGAAACCACAGTGAACAAATTATTCGATATTTTTTTAAATCAATAAGTCTTTAAATATTTCTTTTTTTTTGTACGACCCCTTGGTATGAATCGTTAACACCATTTATATTTAATACTTCAGAACGCAGGTCGCAAAAAACATAATTTTTGCAAATAATCTGAAAATTAAAACAAAATCAGTATTCATAGAAAGTCACGCAGCCTTGAATATATATCTGTTGTATAAATATTTCCTTTTAATTTTCAAGATTTAATTTGTTAAATGCATAATTTCTATACGGTTGAACTACATAAAGTCACTCTTTTTTTTTATCGCTATTTTACACAGATTTTAATGAAATTCAGTAGTTATTTCTCTTTCATTGGACGTTGAATAAAGTATACGATCTTTCAAACGAAATTCGTCACGCAATAATTTGCTACAGGAATTTTTATTTTTACAGACAGTTTTGTTATGCCAGTAGTTGGTGTGTAAAATGGGGAATTCACTTATAAGTTCATAAACGCTTAAATTATATGCACTGAAACAAATAACCCAGTCCTTGATTAACCACAAGGCGAAACCCGCTTTGATAATAATTAGAATACATATTAATTACCGAAATTAACTAAACTGTAAAATATCAATACCCTTAACACTTCGGCATTTAGTGCAATTGTCCCGTACAGCTGAACAATAGAAATTTCCACACACCGCTCGCTGGACTAATAATACGCCCCCCGGGCGCCACAACGTCCCGGATAATTAACCCAATATTTTAATTGTGAAACTTGCAAAACAAAATCAAACAGGAGTAAAAGCATAGAAGAAGGAATTAGAATAAGAAAGTCCCAGGTATAGGATCTAGCGTGATACAAAATATCCTTAGTTTGGTTACTGGACAACAGAAAGCGCTAGTAGCATCGGGACAAAAAGGCTTAGCTACTGTATCTCAAGTATCGATGCTACTAGCGCTTTCTGTTGTCCAGTAACCAAACTAAGGATATTTTGTATCATGCTGTTTAACATGGGCTGTGACTTTCTTAATCTAATTCCTTCTTCTATAGTAAAAGGTCCTTGCTGACGGTAGTGGAGTCGACTGGGGGATTCCGACAATTCCTCATTCGTGCAATATAATCCCTTAACCCAAAGTAATTGTTATTGTAATAAGGTTTGTCTGTCGTATCGCTCAAACAATTGAAATTATTTCGATCAAATTTTTATTAAATCATTATTTTATCAAGTAAACAGTAGTATCTCATTATATTAAAACTAAATATTTTGAGTTACCAATATTTAGGGATACTGTAAATGATCACTAGTTATATGTAACTTAAGCAAAAATTAAAATTATCGCATCGACACGTCTTGAATTATATTAGGGTTTTTTTGGATATACATATTTTTATGAAACAAATGATTTTCATTCATGAATAGTGAAGTCGAAGGGATTTATAATTATATAGACAATTTTTTGTTTTGTATGTTGTGTCTTTGTTGGTTACATAGTTACCGTCAAACGTGTTAACTTGTTATGCAATTTAAGGTTTTGGTTCTTTGCAACTATTACCAATGTAGGTTAAACAAAAATGTCTAGTTTTAAAATGGCGGCGACTCAAAAGAGTTACTACACTGTTCCAAGGTATGGACGCGGTTCCAACTAGAGAGACAATGTATCAACTGTAATGGTGTCAACGAGCACAGTTAAAAAAACTTGTATAACACTTGTTATATAATATTTATCATTGAATTAGAGTAGTAATAACAGTAATCAGATCGTTTACGCTTCCAAACACCGAGGTCCACAGGGAGGGGGGGATATTGTAAAAATCTAAATTTGGTTAGATGTAAGATTGAGAGTAAAGAAAGGTTAGGTAGGCAAATAAAAGAAATGAGTGTAGTTGGTAACTAGAGGATAATATATTAAGAGGATATAAAAGAAATAAAAAGCTAATGGATCGTAAAAAAATAATATAAAGAAGGGAAATGACAAATATTTGGGAATATACCTTTTTAACAAAGAGAGGGTTATAAGTTAAGATTAGTTAGCCTAGAACTGTAGAGTTAGCCCTAGAATTGTTAGAATGAGTAAACATTTTAAATGAACAAAGAAAGGGAAAGTAATAGATATTGTAGTAAATCAGAGATGAAATTATAATAAAATCAGTGTACTTACCATAAAAACATGCATGAAATATATAGCAACCCAACTCAGGGTTAACATGGGTTAAGTTTGTTAGCAAATTATTGTAAATATGTTCAGAGGAGTTAAACGTTAAAAATAGAGTAAATAAAATGAGATGTATGTTAAAAATAAAATATAAACTATTTTAAGATATATTAACTTTAGGAATAAATATCATTATGTATAAGAATTTGATAGGTGAAAGTTTTGTTTTTATGTTGCACGGGGAATTGTGTGAGCCTAAATTCGATTCATTACGAACAGCTGATTTTGAAGCCGCCATATTTGTTATTGATGTAGATATACCAGTTAATACGAAATAGCAGTTAATATCAAGTTATTCTAAATATGAAGGATTTGATTGAAAAATATTTAGACTTAATTAAATTTGAAATGGAAAAAAAAATGTAAAAATTAGAAATAGTAAGTATGGATAAGATAAAATGGAGGTATTAAAAGGTGCTGTGTTGAATTAACATAGAATGTGTTCAAAGTGCTAAAGTCATAAAAAAGGATAATAAGAAATAAACTTTGAAGATCATTTGTAGGGCCTATGGAAGAAAAATAGTACGGAATTCCTAAAAGAAGTAGATTTTAGCGACCTTTTAGTTCAATTCCGCCTAAGATCTTGCCAGGATAAGTTGGACAAAGTTTGAGCTCAACAATGAAATGGTTTTAAAATCGAAATGGTTTCAATATCAAATGGTTGAAATGGTTTCATATCGAAAGTAAAAACAAAGTTTGTTCAAAAGAATTGGAAGATGAAGATGGTTGATTATAAAGTTAATATGAGTAAGAATTTGAGTAACAAGAAAATTCTAAATTAAGCAAGAGAGGGAGAGAGACTAAAGTAATACTAAACCAATTTATCAAATATTTGGACAAACTAAAGAGAACTGGATTATCTTAACTATTTGTATTTTCTCTGTTTGAAATTATTTGTTAATGATGGAAGTTCAATTTTATTATTATGCATTTTTCGGACATTTGCCATCATTTGTGTGTTAAAAATCAAAACACGACGTTTCGGGAATAAGAATCAATTGTTTTATCATTGTATAATTAGAGCTAGATCAATTAGATAAAACTTTACGGAGCCCCGAGAGAAAGAGAGCAATAAAACAAAATATATTTCATTTATTAACTATTCTTGTACAAACTTGATAATTAAATTTGTGTAAATATATATGTATTATAACGAAATAGAGGGCTCCCAAAAGGTCAGTGCTTGGCAGGCCATAAATTGTAAAGAGTTGAAAGGGTTGACAGCTAGAAAAACTATTCTAACATTAGTCACAGATCTCAAGAAGTCAAATAACCCATTCCAAAAGTCAATGCCTTCAACTGAAAATGTTTGAAATGGACCAATGAAAGAAATTGCGTCAGTCTCGAAATAACGTACAAGATTTAAAATAAGCCAATGAAGGAAGAGGATCGGAAGAAAGCATTTGAAATTAGAACTTATAATATAAGGGTGGAAGAGAGGCGCACGGGGTTGTTGGTTCTTTCTTTTTGGTTGTTACTGATGAAAGGAGGGAGGTCCGGAGCAAGTGTTTCTTTAGTAGAAAAGAAGATCGATTGTGAAAGATTTAGCCGAGATCAAACGTCAAAATAAAATAGTATCTGCGTCGTTTTTTTTGTATAAGTATAAAAATAATTTCCGAAGAATAGTTTAAAAGATAATCGTCGTTATAAGTTTAAAAGTAATCGTCGTCATAGAAGTGTGTGATAAATTTGCGTTGTTATAAAAGTGTTTGAGCAGGAATATTAATACAATAAATTAAAGTAATCGTCGTCACGAAAGTGAGTGAGAAATAAGTGTAAGAAGAAAAGAAGATTCGTCGAAAAGATCAAGACAAATCGATCCATCTACTGGCAGTCAACACGGGAACCATGTGCACGGAACCAGGAACATCGGAGCAGTGAAAAACTTCCAAGCGATAAGTAAAAATTAATGGACAATCTCAAATAAATAAACTACCACCAAATTCTATTTTATATGTAAATTATAGCCACCAAAGAACCTCCCGAACCCGTATGAGAAATTAAATAAAATTAATAATATAATACATTTCAGTTAGCCGGAGCATTTTATAATAATAAATTAAAAGTAAAAAATTTAAAAGTAAAAATATGATGCACTCTTATTTCTTTATTTAGGTTAAGACATGGTAGAATTAGAATTTTATTTTAACTATAAACTTAGAATAAGTAATAGGTTAAGACATTAGTGTATAAGTATAAAGTGCATCAGATTTGGACAATAATTGATTTTATATTGTAAAAGATTTTAAAACTCAATGTTATGAATAATTAAAGAACAACTTAAATTCTACTAAATGTGTCCAAGTGTAATTTGTTAGAGTAGGCCTATATATAAGTCAAAACCCAATGACTGATCACGAAATCTCTGGATTCAAGAAGCCTAGAGCTATGAATTTTACCATGGTTTGAGGTAGGTCTGTAGACGCGTACTAAGAAAGAGTTTTGAAAATTTTCATCTCCAAGGGTGTTTTTAACCTCTAAAGCATATCTTTGGATTCAAGAAGCCTAGTGGTATGAATTTTTTAACATAGTTTAGCGTAGGTCTGTAGACGCGTACCAAGAAAGGGTTTTGAAAATGTTCCACTCCAAGGGTGTTTTCTACTTCTAAGATATACTCTGAATCCAAGAAGCATACAGCCATGAATATTTTAACATGGTTTGGGGTAGGTCTGTAGACGCGTAGGAAGAAAGGATATTGAAATGTTCCACTCCAAGGGTGTTTTTTACCCCTAAAGTATATCTTTGGATCCGAGTAGCCTAGATCTATGAATTTTATAACATGGTTTAGGGTAGGTCTGTAAACGCCTACTAAGAAAGGGTTTTGAAATTGTTCCACTCCAAGGGTTTTTTTTACTCCTAAAATATATCTCTGAATCCAAGAAGCATAGAGCCATGAATTTTTTACCATGGTTTGGGGTAGGTCTGTAGACGCGTATTAGGGTTGTGCTAAAAATTTTGAATCTGAAATATTCGTGTGCGAAGCCACTAGTTAAATTATAAAAGAAGAGTGTTATAGTTGTTATTTATACTATACATAGTTCTTATTTAAAATATAATACTAGAGCCAGGGCTATTGATAAAAGAAAATATTCAAAACAATAAACTCAGATTATAAATTGAAATAAAAAAATAAAATAAATTCACTTATTATATATATATATATATATATATATATATGTATGTGTGTGTGTGTGTGTGTGTGTATGTGTGTGTGTGTGCGCGCGTGCGTGTGTATGTGTGTGGTCTCAATGAAGGTAAATCACAATCAAAATATAAAACATTTATTATATCTCTCTGTAAGTGTTGTTTTATTCAAATGTACAGTAGTTGTAGTATTATATACTGTTTCTTTTAGTGTATGAATATCGTTATGCGTCACGCTAGCTAGTAACTACATCTGGTAAAGAGATTTATGAAATGTAATAAAACATCCAATAGCAAGGTCTCCTGTTGACAGAACCACTAGTTTACAGCTCCAATAAAAATTTCAAAACGGCGAACTAGTAATTTTTATATTAAATATCAAAGACTCCGTTTGATTAATATTCTCATTAACTTCTTGATAAATGGAACATCAATAATTAGGTTATATGTAAATGGGAGTTACGGTAACTGCATATTTAATTAGGCACATTTAAAACAAGTGTGTCGAGTGTGTTGCCGCAGTGAGTACTGCAGGGGAAGAGTCAGTTATCTTTTGTTTTAGATAACTCTATAGTTTGATTGCGTGTCAGTTGTTTTGATTCGCGCTATACCTAATTAATTCTACAGATAGGTGAGGAAAATGCGACAAAATAAATTGAATAATGTTTCTTAATCAACGACTACGTGAACTGCTCGCTCATTGGACGTTTTAAATAAATGTGGTTACTTTGTAGCGTACGTCGTGAGACAAGAAATTAAAATAAATACCCTACACTGCACACGTGAACAAAACAATGATACCCCAAAACTCAAAGTTGAGAGTAGGTATTAACCGATTGTGATCATATTTTTCACAAGTTTACTCTCTAAGTACCCCCAAAAAAATATTGGTCGCCATCTCTCTAAAAATAACTGTTAATGAGTTATAGGAAAAAAACAAAACATCTGTTATAAAACTGTCAAAGATGTATTTTTTTTAAAATTGGTTTTACCGAAATCGTTCTAATTTTAATAAGATTTGAAGATTAATAACCCAAAACTGTGGGCGAATTAGCAATTAAAAATGTTAAGCTTCAAAAATAATTGTCAAAAAACCAAAATGAAGTTCGACCGCGTTATTAAAAGCTAGATTTTAAATAAATACAATTTTGGTCCAAAATATATCCACATACAAAATTTAATTAAATCTATCCTTGAGTATGGACTATATAGGACTGTACCATACGACAGACATTATTAAAAAATATAAACATTCTTTAAGACTTGAAATAAAATTTTTTCACCTCATCGCTATATTAGTATATTTTGTTTTTAAAGTTATTTAGTAATGATTGATTGTTTGTATTATTAAGGTAAAATCGTGTATATAAAAATAAATACACGCCATTTCGAAAGTATAAATCAACTCTCGTTATCAAGTATTAATCCTAGATCATAAAAGAGAGAAAAAACAACAACATAACCTAGTAGCTTAGTTCCATCTTAGAAAACGAAACTAAATCTATAACCTAAAAAGAAATCAAGTTTAAAGTTAAGCCTGTACAGTCAAAGATAAGACTAAATTAAAACATGATCAGATAAAAACACCACATACAAGCCTACACTACACAAAGGACGGCAAGCAACGAGGTAGAGCCAAAAGAAAGTTATTAGTTCAAGAGAAAGCCGCGATCGCGACATTAGTCCCATTTAGGGATTAAGAGACAAAAGTTTACAATAAGTATTTGTGAGTAAGTAACATCAATAAAGTAAATTATAGTTGTTCTACACAATTACCAAACTTTTCAACACATTAACATAATTTAAATCGTTAAAACCAAACCCTACTCAATTATCACACTCACACAAACACACTCGTATTAAATTTATATCCACACAAGTTAAAACACTCGCTACTTATTTAAGCGGTATTTGTTTAGAACAAAACAGTTTTCTTTTCATTTTAAGACGCGATGGAGGATGTTCCTTTTTACCACGATGAAAAACGAAATCTGGGAATCCATGATGTTCAATCTAATACATAAACAGGCAATGTGGCAACATATTAAACATATGAGGCTAGTTCTAGCATGCATCTATTCTGTAATATAGTTGCCATGCAAATTAAAATATTAAACAGCCAGCCAACTACATGCAAAGGCTAAGCGCTAGATTAAAAGTATTTCTGTTTGCATTCCAGATACAACCGGCCTTAACCAACACAAACTGAATTTACAGTGTTGCCAATATAAGCAGTTTCATTCCACACCATATTTATTTTGAGGAAAATATATTTGTATAGTAGTGTATTATTGTAATAGATTAGATTTCATAACGTTAATATATATAATGTTTAGGTTATCTAGAGATTTAAAAGGTGTACAATATTTCCCATAAGTATATGATGTATAGAACCAAACTCTATGTTGTTCAAAATTTAAGGGCGAAGGTAGCGATTTTGATACTCGGGAGAAATGGATACCCGCATTACTCGGTTTCAAATGATTTCAATACTCGTATTATTATTTCGAAATCGAGTATCTGCGCAGAATGATTTTGCGCATCGGATTCGAACTCAGCTTTACCAATGAGATAAAACTACACTTTTGCGTTCTATCTGTTAGACTGATCCACCAAGTATTTATTTTTTTAAACAATATGTGATTGACACTTGTGATACGTAATTAAATGTTATCCTGCCTCGACACAAATTCAGTAATTTAACGTTAGTACAAATATTACCAACATTAATAATTTAGTTGTTATTTAAAATAAGTCAATTTACTATATTTTTTATAAAGATGGTAACCTATTAATATTTATTTAAATATAAATAATAACAATTAAATAATAATTTAATTCACTTTTTGTTAATGTGGAAATAAATGAATATTATTATTTTAAATTGAACTTATTACCCAATCTAAATCATTTTAACTCAAAATCGTAATGTTTAATTAATGTGTAGTGAAAAATCAGCTTAAACTAATATAACCAAAGTAGAAACACCGAGCATTTTGTTTGGAATTGACACAACACTAACGAATATCGTTGTCCGAGGATTTTATTTCAAATTCATACTCGCACATTACCTCCTCCTTTATCCTAGTTACGAGGATTTCGTCCGAATATTTTAATACGAAACCGAGTATTTTAATACTCGGAATGCTCCGAGGATTTTTATACTCGGACTCACCGAGTATTTTAATTCGAACTCACACATCACTAGGCGACTGAAATGAAAGATGCCCACCGTTAGGTTCGTTTTGTTATAACTCTGTCAAATAGCCAGAATGTTATGTGTAGGGTCAAAATTGATGTCGATATGGTTTGAGATTCCTTGAGTACAAAAAGTGTTTGTTTGTTTTTTTAATAATGTCAATCCGACGTTTGTTGTCCGTATATTGCTGAAGACCCTAATACGTGGACATATTTTTTGTCATATATCTGCACTTATTTTCTTCTTTTAATTTTTACATAAATTTTAGCGTAGCTAAAATAAAAGAAAAAAATATGATTTTCTCAAAACGGTTTGGAGCACTTTTTCCTATAAGGACCCAAACAAGATATATTAATTGTCTTCTCTCTCTCCCTCCCATCCCCTATCTTCCTATCTCTCCTTTACTCTCCATCTCTCTCTGTCCCCCTCCCCCCTTTGTTACTTTAATTTGTAGATTGTTAATTTTTATTTTATTTTAAATTCTTAATTTCATTTTGTAGCTAGTTTTATATTTAAGTTTGTTAATTTTTTTATATTATCTTAGTTATTTTTAATTGTTTTTTTTATTTTTTATTATTATCAAGTTGTATTTTATATTTTTATATACGTTGTTATGTTGTATGGGGTTAGGTGGTAGAGAGGGCTATAGGGCCTACAGTCCTAACCTCGCCCCTAAATAAAGACAATTCTCTCTCTCTCTCTCTCTCTCTCTCTCTTTCAAAGGTGTAGATCCAGCTAGGTTTCCTCGAGATTGCCAAGCCCGTACTTACTTATGCGTACATCTGAGGTTGGTTCTTGAGTTTGTTAGTTATCGGCAAAGAAACAAAGTAATTTTTCAAATTGACTGTACCAAATTTACTGAAATGTGAAGATTAATGACGCAAATCTTTTTTAAATCACTAAAAAAAAGTTTGTGTAAAAGTTGAAAAATGAACCATAACAGCTCCTGTAAAAAGTCAATTATAATCCAATTCGACATGCGGTTAGGACGTGGCACAAGCTTATTAAGTTTAGGACCAATACATGAGAAAGACGACGCAAATGGGGTTATGACGATGGCTTCTACAGTTAATTTCCGTTTTTTAACCGACATCTCCCAAATGAGAGATGAGTTTTTAGAGAGATGTCAACTACGTATTGTTTGCAACATTAGTTGCAACATGATATGGTTGTCCCAATAAAATTCTTATTGTTACGAGATCCGGCAAGGCTGATTTACTGAATTGATCTTGAAGTGGAGTTTCGCATTTGTAACCCTTAAGGGGCGAGACACTGACACGAGCGAAGCGACTGGAGATTTTTTGACATATATATATGAACGAAACCCATTATTGCCTAGCGCAGTCAAGAAATTAGTGAGTACACAATTAAGAGGTTCAGAAAACCTGTGTAACAATTGTTTACTCTACTTTATAAGACTCCTTGATCTACCAATGCAATTTAAAATATCCTACAAGGCCCAAAAGACGAACTTTTGAATATTACATTTACAGGACATTTAGGGACTCAGTTAAGTAAGTACAGGCTTGGTAATTCTGAGGATACCTGATTGGATCTAGACTTTTTTCATGTAGTCTTGGGTCATAGCTCTCTCTTTCATCTTTTCTACCCAGTTTCTCTTGAACAACTGTTGTTCTTTTCTGACCATGACGCTAATACAGTATTCAAGGGGCAAGGGTCTTTATTTTATATCCTTTTCTTCATTTTTTTTTATAAGGCGATGATGATCAGGAGGTTTTTCGCCAAACATTTACAGTATCTGCTTGTATTACATTGTATAGTGGAGTTTGGTAAGTATCATGATGGCGCCCATATATTTATTTGATTGGTGTTTGTTATTTGTTATTATAATTAGATGTAAGAGAAATTTGGTGAAATTTGTTTCTTGATTTTAAAATGTTTTATTACTAAAATACTTTCTTATATTCTGCTAATTATGTCAGAAAATAAAGTATATGATAATATATTACACAGTGTCAGAACGTAACAGTTTCTTAAATAGTCTGGAGGGGGGGGGGGGAGGGCAACTATTAATAGACTGCCTTGACTTATGAATGGCCGGAGTACGTCATGAGGTTATATTAATCCAGGAGGTTTGGTTTTATAAAAATACCCAAAGTGACTGTAGGCCGAGAATTGCGTTTTTGTTTTAAGCGAAACAAAGATAAATAAATATTCGGTATGCAACTCTATGAACAGAAGGAAATAGTTTTGCCACACGATGCTGTGTGTTGGTTAGATTGGGTTTGTGTAACAACCGGACCCTTTGAAACCTTTATGGGAGGTTCTTATAGAGACTTTTCTGGCCTCAATTAGTTTAACAAACAATGTATATACAGAGTGATCGAAGTGAATGAACAAAAGAAACATACAAAATAGTCCGCAGTGGAAAAATTGGAAGGTTAAAGACTAAAAGAGAGTTTAAGGAAGAGATAAGAGAATGTTGTTTCTGTGGGTGTGAAAGAGATGGTCTGCGTGTGAAGATGGAAATCCTGTACTATTAATGGAGAGACAGGATAGAGAAGGCCATGGCTCTATTTTGGGGAATAAAACGGGGGCCAGTTTTTAATGACACCTGTCAAACGTCCACTTGAGGAGCGAGGGCCAAACGGTAGAAGTGAAGCCGAGACTCAAGAGGAATCTGAGTTTTTAGTGAATAAAAATGTAGATTAGATTAGTGATTACAAGAATCACCATAAACAGGTTAGTTTAGGTTAGGTTAGATTAGATTAAATTGTTTTATATATATATATATATAACACTAAAATTGGATTATGAATATATTGTCTTCAGCTTGGGTTTCTATTTGTTCTATTTAAATAGGAAATGCAACTATTCTGGGAATCCCTCTTTTCCTATTTTTACCCAACCGGCTCTCACTCCACCAAACAATATTATCCGAATAACCCATCTAAATTTTTGGTTCGACTGGCACTCGCTCCTACACTATTCGATTTCGTGCTGCAACGCTATTGGAGAGAAGCAAATTTATGCACTGTTTATTAGTGATAGAATCTTTGCATTCTTTATATTATGAGGCATCCTTTTCATACTCTAAAGTCATAACTTATAAATAGGGCAAATGGTCTTGTGTTTTGGCACTGCCTTGTGTCTCGTTGCTTTTTGTTAGCGACCTCTGCCAATTAATTATCTCGGCCAAATGTTTCAGACAAACCTAGTATTAATTAACAGTCGTACTTGTTGACTGTGGAAAGGGAATGGAACATTTTTTATCAACCTAGTTTTTATTACTTTCTTACAATATATTTAATAGAGTGAATAGGAAAAGAAATCTAACAGTTTCGTGGACATCATTTTTAAGTTCCTGGACTTTATAATGTTTTTGTACATAGTATCTATTATTTTAATGAAATTAAATAGCTGTAAATCATAATTTTGGGGTATATGCTGTATTAAAAAAAACATAACTTTGATTTCATAAAATCCAAAATCCTAAATGAAATATATATGTCGCTTTCTCTCCAAAAATATTAGTTTGGAAATATTGACGCTAGGGGGTTTTTATTTTACTTTTTCTATTTTTTAAGGCGATCATAACAGAGAGGTTTTTCTTTAAACATCTATATTGCTATAATATTTAAAATCATCCTGTCTTTAAGAAAACTTGTAAATATTCTCACTTTATAAACAAGATAGTTTAACTTTTAATAATTAAAATTTCGTCTGTTTATACGTTATCGCTAATGAAGGTTGCAAAACAATAAATAAATATTTAACGATTTCGTTACATATTTTATTTTTGAATGGTTAAAAAACTGGCTCGTAAATATAAATTAAGTTTAAACATGTGAAGATAAATCTTTCTTTATTTCTATAAGGAAAATTATCTACACTTTATTTCAATAAGGCCACCAAAACTTATATATCCACACAAAAACCTATCACATAACCTGCTTTGTACTATGCATATTGGGAGAAGAATTCCGTTAAACGATTTTCAACAAAGGTTGTGAAACATTTATTTTTCTTAGATTAACAGAAAACAAACAATAAATAAGATTTACTAAGCAATAAAAGTTACTATTCTAACACATTAACATAAATAAATAAACAAGAAAGAGAAAGCTATTAAAAGAAGCCATTTAATAATAAATAGTCAATTTAATACCTACTCTACTTGGCATGATATGCTACACCGCCCTCTCCGTTCTGACCTTAAATCCGACAGTTTTTATATTTGATGACTAATCACCAAATGAAATCTAAAACAATTTTCCACAATAAACACTGTTCAAAATGACGTTTCAATGACTAAGTCGTCATCTTCAGTTTTTAAGTGTACTCACAAAATAAAGCCGATTTTGAGAAATAAAGAATTTTAACTAATCTATGGTCGATTTTTTGTTGTCCAATAATCCTTAAATCGGAATTTTTGAAAAATGACAAATACTAAATTTTGTCTGGGTTCATAGAGGCTATATTTGAGAAAAATTTAATAAAAAACGTTACATCCAATTTCACATAAATCGTATTTTTGTTTGTTTTTTCTTATGATAGCTACCCTCAAGTTTTGGGTTATCGAAAAATGAAAAAACTTCTCGATATAAGGCCAAAATATACCACAAAGTCACTTTGCTTGAGCCTGAAGTTGAGCATGATTTGTTTTACGGCAGGAAACAGCCTAACCGAAACCTGGTCTGCGTTATGTTAAAAGAAAACCACGCTGGCGTAGAAAGGAGAGCACTGAGTCAGTCGTGGTGAATTGTGTATATCTTGAGTTAATTTTTATTTTAATAGTTAATTACACCGAGGCTGTTTAATTAATTATAGCATTGCGTTCGGTGTTTTACAGGAGGCTAATTTCCCAATCGGACGAATTAATTTATTATATACAGAGAGGTGAATTATGGATGGCCAACTAAGTTTACCAGTTAAGTTAATTTGTGCCAGTGTTGTGTGAGTGTAAATTTGAGCAATCGATTATATTTCGGTTATTATTCTATTATTAATTATATTAGTCTTTTAAAGCTGGGTATCCTACGATGCATGGGCAGTCAGGGGATAAGGTGTTTAGACCTCGAAATGGGTGTGGCAAAAATGTAGACCCGCGGTTAGGTTAAAGTATAACCAAATTGGTAGCAGACGAAATTTGATTAAAATCTTTCCACACGTTAAGGAGAACACTGTACATACGTACGGGGGTCGCTAGACAAACCTTCTAACGTCAGAGAAACCACTTTTTTGCACTTAGTGGACCTCAAAACTAAGTTTTTCATGAAACATTGTATCGTTAATTTTACCTCGACTATTGTAGCATCGTATGGAACGTAAACAATCATGTTCAATGTTTAGTATATAAGTTTACATGGGAGGAAGCTCTGTACTGTTACTCGGCAGTTGGTTCTTGTTTTAGCACAACCTTCCTTCAAAGCCTCGCCGCCACACAACCAAACAGTTTGGCTCAACTTCAACACAATATAACTTCCGCTTTTACTGGAAGTTTGGTTTTATTTATACGCGTTGAGTCACTGAACACTTTGTCCTCGGAGTATATTTGTAATTTTGTTTATACAGCTGACTGTCTTAATCTCACTCTAAGAAAATCTCTCAAAATTACTTGATACAACAGTAAATAGTCTTTAGAAAGTTAGTTGTAGAGTGAAAATTCGGTTTAACTCCTTTACGAAGGTTCTTTTTATCAGTTCACGCTTTATCAGACCGAAAACAACCCAGCAGATTACAATCTTATATTTTACTAATTTTAAATTGTCAGGATTAACTAATAACATTTATAAGAGTTATTCAGATACCTGATTTAATATTAACTATTTTTGTATAAATAAACCGCCATTTTGGTTATAATTCCTTCAACTTATAACACTTTAAATTAGATATAAATTTGGTGATTTCAATTCTGGATGTAATAGTATCAACCCCACATTATTACGATGATAGAAAGCGAAGTTTGGTAAACGATGTGATGATATTCGTGTAGTTACAAGAATAGTCAGGACGAACGTAGCAAGTTGAGGCTTCTTCGTATGTACACAGCCGATCTCAGGGAATATTAATAAACATTAAATAGACGTACCCAACTGGATAAGTCCCCTTCAACTACCAATACAATTATAAATGTTTAGTTATTAATATTGTTTAATGGGACATTTACCATGATTTGTGTATATAAAAACACGACACTTCGATAGCATAAATCAACTCTCGTTATCAAGTATTAAGCCTAGAGGATAACGTAGCCTAGGGACATGTTGGAAACTAAAACTAAATCTATAACCTAAGAAAAGCATTCAAGACTAAAACTAGATCTGAGCAGTCAAAGCTAAGACTAAACACAAAGGTGACCAGATAAAACCACCACACACTATACAAAGGACGGCAAGCAACTGATTGTGAAAGGGATAAAGTCAAGAAAAACTTGTCCTAACAGTTTATCTGGGTAAATAATCTCTCCCCCCATATTTAAAGAGTATATCTCTCGATCGCGTTATGATTTTCATTTGTGGATTAACCGGAAAAATTTCAGACTTATTAAAAGTAGATTTACACTAAGTTTTTATTAACGGAAGCCATAACGGTCTTATTTCTAAACTGATTTGTTTGATCGATTGTACGATACCTTAGACTTGAGGTTTAAATTAGTTTTCGTTTATAAGTTTTCCTTGTGTATTATTTTTACTTCTTCGCAATCAAAATTAAGATTCTTGGCCCAAACGATTTATCTTTTAGACCCTAATTTTTTGAATATACAT
This sequence comes from Aphrophora alni, assembly GCA_963513935.1. Taxonomy (NCBI): domain Eukaryota; kingdom Metazoa; phylum Arthropoda; class Insecta; order Hemiptera; family Aphrophoridae; genus Aphrophora; species Aphrophora alni. The sequence continues at coordinate 95,114,142 of OY740769.1, read as the reverse complement.
TTAGAGGATTTGTTTTATATCGTATGATGGGTGTGGGTAGTACTATGATGACGCTTATCAACGTGTCTTATACACATAAATGATGTGACTTGTTAAAACAAATAAACTTTAATCAATTGATTAACATTAAACGAATTGTTGTGTCTTTATAGATTTATGTAATTACAACAGCAGATGATATAATTAATTCCCTCATTTACTATTCCACAGACACATAATATGTAGATCCCTTGGGTTGTTAAATAGGACATTGGGGGGGGGGGGGAAATGTGGCGCGAGTAACTTGGATTTGATATGATAGGGAATTCAGAATAATTATGCACATATTAGTAAGTCAATTGTAGCTACGGTTAATCAGGTGAACAGTTTCTTCATTTAATATTTAATACTTCAAACATAATATAGGGTTTGCAGGTTGATGGCCGCCATCATGGTACTTACCCTGCTCAATCATACAAGCAGATCCTCTAAATGTAATGCCAAAAAATTAAGCTTTGTAAAACATGTTAAATTGTATTGGTAGATAAGGGGGTTTTATCCAGTAGTGTAAGTTTGTTTAAAAACAGAGGTTTTTCAGAATTGTTTAACGAACTACATCCTTAACGTCTGTCTGCACATATCACATTTTCTTGAGAAGTCAGGACTCGAAATTACATTTTTAACAATTACTTCCTTATTTGTCATCGTAGAAATGTGGGTTTTTATATAATTTAGTGCATTATAAGACACGAGATATGAACTAAAAACTGCTCATAATGAGCACAATACTATCTTCATTTGTGTGGCCGCTATCTTGCTTACTTACAGACCACAACGTCATCAAATGGACTGAATGTCGAAAATGACTTTTTTGTAAGGAAACGAGTTCGAAATTTTTAAAGATTACCAAAGATACCCTATACTTCTTATAGTGGGAAAGTAATAACAAAGTATACCTAATTGGGGCGTTAAATTGCAGAGGGTTAAACAAATTTAACAAACATTGCATCTCCAGCACTATTTGACAGATCGTTACTATTTTTAGTATTTAATTATAACTCTACAATTTATCAGTCTTTAAAAAAGTTTTTTTTAAAAATTTCTAACACAAAAATTTAAAATACAATAAGCCTATTGAAACTTTTCAGTCTGTTTTTTGAACAGTATACAGTTTCAACATTCGTTACCATAACAGCCAACTAATAAGCTGTTGCGTTAGAAGAACTCAGTTTGAGGCTAGTTTGACCAAAAATATTCAGGAGCAATTGTTATATTATATATTATTTCCATTTTTAAATAAAATTTTAGTGGTGTACTTTTACTCTTTTAGTTGACAAAACTTTCATATAACTTTCTGACAAAACTATTACAAGAAAAAAATTAAAACAAAAAAGAAGTATGAGAGATTTGTACGACGGTTTTTAAGTACGTCGGTCAAGGTTTTAATATTTATTAATTAAGAAACACTCCTCTCTTTTTTGATTGATGATGACCTAGTTAACACTAGGCAATATTTGGATAAAAATAAATATCATATTAAGTTATGTGAACAAATCTCTTGACGACCTATTAAACTTATTCAATATTAATACCAGGGCAGTGACACTCTTACGAGCGAAGCGAGTGTAGGCGTTTTAATATATGCACACGTTCAAGCATGCCACGCCGACTTCAAGAATGTAATGTTATACACAATTATTACGAGTTTCAGAAATCCTATTCAACAACTGTTATATATAAATATACCCTACTGGATAAGACCCATTGATCAATACAATTTCCTCAAAGGTCCAAAATAACATAATTATTTGTATTACATTTACTGGTTTAGCATCATCCTTATTATTACTTGTTTTCAATTCAAACTAGACCATTACAAACGGAATAGAAATGTATATCTGAAAATCATAAACAAAGAGGTTTATCTACGCTTTGAAGCCTGGGATAATATATTCAGTCTTTACAAAATATTTATTACTAAATACACCCCGTTACTTGTAAGACCATAGCAACGGGGTTTGTTTACGTCAAAACGTTATTAGGAAGTTTCTATATTTAACCTTAAACGCGATCTGGCATTGATTTAGGGAACTACTTCTAACTATTTAGTTTTAGTTATTTAAGCAAAATAACAAAGTTTGATGAATATCGACAATGCGGTTAAGTGTTACATGCGACTGATATGTCACGCACATCTTTTGGTTACCCAGTATACGAAGTATAGGGTAGTTTGGTAGTCGTCAAGAATATCGACTAGGCTAGGTTAGGTTAGGTGTTACATGGGACTGATATGTTGACAAGATACGTTACGCAGATCTTTGGGTTACCCAGTGTACGAAGTATAGGGTAGTTTGGTAGTCGTCAAGAATATCGACTAGGTTAGGTTAGGTGTTACATGGGACTGATATGTTGACAAGATACGTTACGCAGATCTTTGGGTTACCCAGTGTACGAAGTATAGGGTAGTTTGGTAGTCGTCAAGAATATCGACTAGGTTAGGTTAGGTTAGGTTAGGTGTTACATGGGACTGATATGTTGACAAGATACGTTACGCAGATCTTTGGGTTACCCAGTGTACGAAGTATAGGGTAGTTTGGTAGTCGTCAAGAATATCGACTAGGTTAGGTTAGGTGTTACATGGGACTGATATGTTGACAAGATACGTTACGCAGATGTATGGGTTACCCAGTATACGAAGTATAGGGTAGTTTGGTAGTCGTCAAGAATATCGACTAGGTTAGGTTAGGTGTTACATGGGACTGATATGTTGACAAGATACGTTACGCAGATCTTTGGGTTACCCAGTGTACGAAGTATAGGGTAGTTTGGTAGTCGTCAAGAATATCGACTAGGTTAGGTTAGGTGTTACATGGGACTGATATGTTGACAAGATACGTTACGCAGATCTTTGGGTTACCCAGTGTACGAAGTATAGGGTAGTTTGGTAGTCGTCAAGAATATCGACTAGGTTAGGTTAGGTGTTACATGGGACTGATATGTTGACAAGATACGTTACGCAGATCTTTGGGTTACCCAGTGTACGAAGTATAGGGTAGTTTGGTAGTCGTCAAGAATATCGACTAGGTTAGGTTAGGTGTTACATGGGACTGATATGTTGACAAGATACGTTACGCAGATGTATGGGTTACCCAGTATACGAAGTATAGGGTAGTTTGGTAGTCGTCAATAATATCGACTAGGTTAGGTTAGGTGCTACATGGGACTGATATGTTGACAAGATACGTTACGCAGATCTTTGGGTTACCCAGTGTACGAAGTATAGGGTAGTTTGGTAGTCGTCAAGAATATCGACTAGGTTAGGTTAGGTTAGGTGTTACATGGGACTGATATGTTGACAAGATACGTTACGCAGATCTTTGGGTTACCCAATGTACGAAGTATAGGGTAGTTTGGTAGTCGTCAAGAATATCGACTAGGCTAGGTTAGGTTAGGTGTTACATGGGACTGATATGTTGACAAGATACGTTACGCAGATCTTTGGGTTACCCAGTGTACGAAGTATAGGGTAGTTTGGTAGTCGTCAAGAATATCGACTAGGTTAGGTTAGGTTAGGTGTTACATGGGACTGATATGTTGACAAGATACGTTACGCAGATCTTTGGGTTACCCAATGTACGAAGTATAGGGTAGTTTGGTAGTCGTCAAGAATATCGACTAGGCTAGGTTAGGTTAGGTGTTACATGGGACTGATATGTTGACAAGATACGTTACGCAGATCTTTGGGTTACCCAGTGTACGAAGTATAGGGTAGTTTGGTAGTCGTCAAGAATATCGACTAGGTGTTACATGGGACTGATATGTTGACAAGATACGTTACGCAGATCTTTGGGTTACCCAGTGTACGAAGTATAGGGTAGTTTGGTAGTCGTCAAGAATATCGACTAGGTTAGGTTAGGTGTTACATGGGACTGATATGTTGACAAGATACGTTACGCAGATGTATGGGTTACCCAGTATACGAAGTATAGGGTAGTTTGGTAGTCGTCAAGAATATCGACTAGGTTAGGTTAGGTGCTACATGGGACTGATATGTTGACAAGATACGTTACGCAGATCTTTGGGTTACCCAGTGTACGAAGTATAGGGTAGTTTGGTAGTCGTCAAGAATATCGACTAGGTTAGGTTAGGTTAGGTGTTACATGGGACTGATATGTTGACAAGATACGTTACGCAGATCTTTGGGTTACCCAATGTACGAAGTATAGGGTAGTTTGGTAGTCGTCAAGAATATCGACTAGGCTAGGTTAGGTTAGGTGTTACATGGGACTGATATGTTGACAAGATACGTTACGCAGATCTTTGGGTTACCCAGTGTACGAAGTATAGGGTAGTTTGGTAGTCGTCAAGAATATCGACTAGGTTAGGTTAGGTTAGGTGTTACATGGGACTGATATGTTGACAAGATACGTTACGCAGATCTTTGGGTTACCCAATGTACGAAGTATAGGGTAGTTTGGTAGTCGTCAAGAATATCGACTAGGCTAGGTTAGGTTAGGTGTTACATGGGACTGATATGTTGACAAGATACGTTACGCAGATCTTTGGGATACCCAGTGTACGAAGTATAGGGTAGTTTGGTAGTCGTCAAGAATATCGACTAGGTTAGGTTAGGTGTTACATGGGACTGATATGTGGACAAGATACGTTACGCAGATCTTTGGGTTACCCAGTGTACGAAGTATAGGGTAGTTTGGTAGTCGTCAAGAATATCGACTAGGTTAGGTTAGGTTAGGTGCTACATGGGACTGATATGTTGACAAGATACGTTACGCAGATCTTTGGGTTACCCAGTGTACGAAGTATAGGGTAGTTTGGTAGTCGTCAAGAATATCGACTAGGTTAGGTTAGGTGTTACATGGGACTGATATGTTGACAAGATACGATACGCAGATCTTTGGGTTACCCAGTATACGAAGTATAGGGTAGTTTGGTAGTCGTCAAGAATATCGACTAGGTTAGGTTAGGTTAGTTTAGGTTAGGTTAGGTGCTACATGGTACTGATATGTTGACAAGATACGTTACGCAGATCTTTGGGTTACCCAGTATACGAAGTATAGGGTAGTTTGGTAGTCGTCAAGAATATCGATTAGGTTAGGTTAGGTTAGGTTAGGTGCTACATGGTACTGATATGTTGACAAGATACGTTGCGCAGATCTTTGGGTTACCCAGTATACGTAGTACAGGGTAGTTCGGTAGTCGTCAAGAATATCGACTAGGTTAGGTTAGGTTAGGTTAGGTGCTACATGGTACTGATATGTTGACAAGATACGTTACGCAGATCTTTGGGTTACCCAGTATACGAAGTACAGGGTAGTTTGGTAGTCGTTAAGAATATCGACTAGGTTAGGTTAGGTTAGGTGCTACATGGTACTGATATGTTGACAAGATACGTTACGCAGATCTTTGGGTTACCCAGTATACGAAGTACAGAGTAGTTTGGTAGTCGTTAAGAATATCGACTAGGTTAGGTTAGGTTAGGTGTTACATGGAACTGATATGTTGACAAGATACGTTACGCAGATCTTTGGGTTACCCAGTGTACGAAGTCCATGGTAGTTTGGTAGTCGTCAAGAATATCGACTAGGTTAGGTTAGGTTAGGTGTTACATGGGACTGATATGTTGACAAGATACGTTACGCAGATCTTTGGGTTACCCAGTATACGAAGTATAGGGTAGTTTGGTAGTCGTCAAGAATATCGACTAGGTTAGGTTAGGTGTTACATGGGACTGATATGTTGACAAGATACGTTACGCAGATCTTTGGGTTACCCAGTGTACGAAGTATAGGGTAGTTTGGTAGTCGTCAAGAATATCGACTAGGTTAGGTTAGGTGTTACATGGGACTGATATGTTGACAAGATACGTTACGCAGATGTATGGGTTACCCAGTATACGAAGTATAGGGTAGTTTGGTAGTCGTCAAGAATATCGACTAGGTTAGGTTAGGTGCTACATGGGACTGATATGTTGACAAGATACGTTACGCAGATCTTTGGGTTACCCAGTGTACGAAGTATAGGGTAGTTTGGTAGTCGTCAAGAATATCGACTAGGTTAGGTTAGGTTAGGTGTTACATGGGACTGATATGTTGACAAGATACGTTACGCAGATCTTTGGGTTACCCAGTATACGAAGTACAGAGTAGTTGGGTAGTCGTCAAGAATATCGACTAGGTTAGGTTAGGTTAGGTGTTACATGGGACTGATATGTTGACAAGATACGTTACGCAGATCTTTGGGTTACCCAATGTACGAAGTATAGGGTAGTTTGGTAGTCGTCAAGAATATCGACTAGGCTAGGTTAGGTTAGGTGTTACATGGGACTGATATGTTGACAAGATACGTTACGCAGATCTTTGGGTTACCCAGTGTACGAAGTATAGGGTAGTTTGGTAGTCGTCAAGAATATCGACTAGGTTAGGTTAGGTGTTACATGGGACTGATATGTTGACAAGATACGTTACGCAGATCTTTGGGTTACCCAGTGTACGAAGTATACGGTAGTTTGGTAGTCGTCAAGAATATCGACTAGGTTAGGTTAGGTTAGGTGTTACATGGGACTGATATGTTGACAAGATACGTTACGCAGATCTTTGGGTTACCCAGTGTACGAAGTATAGGGTAGTTTGGTAGTCGTCAAGAATATCGACTAGGTTAGGTTAGGTTAGGTTAGGTGCTACATGGTACTGATATGTTGACAAGATACGTTGCGCAGATCTTTGGGTTACCCAGTATACGAAGTACAGGGTAGTTTGGTAGTCGTCAAGAATATCGACTAGCTTAGGCTAGGTTAGGTTAGGTTAGGTGCTACATGGTACTGATATGTTGACAAGATACGTTACGCAGATCTTTGGGTTACCCAGTATACGAAGTACAGAGTAGTTTGGTAGTCGTTAAGAATATCGACTAGGTTAGGTTAGGTTAGGTGTTATATGGGACTGATATGTTGACAAGATACGTTACGCAGATCTTTGGGTTACCCAGTATACGAAGTACAGAGTAGTTTGGTAGTCGTTAAGAATATCGACTAGGTTAGGTTAGGTTAGGTTAGGTTAGGTGCTACATGGTACTGATATGTTGACAAGATACGTTACGCAGATCTTTGGGTTACCCAGTATACGAAGTACAGAGTAGTTTGGTAGTCGTTAAGAATATCGACTAGGTTAGGTTAGGTTAGGTTAGGTTAGGTGCTACATGGGACTGATATGTTGACAAGATACGTTACGCAGATCTTTGGGTTACCCAGTATACGAAGTACAGAGTAGTTTGGTAGTCGTTAAGAATATCGACTAGGTTAGGTTAGGTTAGGTTAGGTGCTACATGGTACTGATATGTTGACAAGATACGTTACGCAGATCTTTGGGTTACCCAGTATACGAAGTACAGAGTAGTTGGGTAGTCGTCAAGAATATCGACTAGGTTAGGTTAGGTTAGGTGTTACATGGTACTGATATGTTGACAAGATACGTTACGCAGATCTTTGGGTTACCCAGTATACGAAGTACAGAGTAGTTGTGTAGTCGTCAAGAATATCGACTAGGTTAGGTTAGGTTAGGTGTTATATGGGACTGATATGTTGACAAGATACGTTACGCAGATCTTTGGGTTACCCAGTATACGAAGTCCATGGTAGTTTGGTAGTCGTTAAGAATATCGACTATGTTAGGTTAGGTTAGGTGTTATATGGGACTGATATGTTGACAAGATACGTTACGCAGATCTTTGGGTTACCCAGTATACGAAGTACAGAGTAGTTGGGTAGTCGTCAAGAATATCGACTAGGTTAGGTTAGGTTAGGTTAGGTTAGGTTAGGTGTTACATGGTACTGATATGTTGACAAGATACGTTACGCAGATCTTTGGGTTACCCAGTATACGAAGTACAGGGTAGTTTGGTAGTCGTTAAGAATATCGACTAGGTTAGGTTGGGTTAGGTGTTATATGGGACTGATATGTTGACAAGATACGTTACGCAGATCTTTGGGTTACCCAGTATACGAAGTACTGAGTAGTTGGGTAGTCGTCAAGAATATCGACTAGGTTAGGTTAGGTGTTATATGGGACTGATATGTTGATAAGATACGTTACGCAGATCTTTGGGTTACCCAGTATACGAAGTACAGAGTAGGTGGTAGTCGTCAAGAATATCGACTAGATTAGGTTAGGTGTTATATGGTACTGATATGTTGACAAGATACGTTACGCAGATCTTTGGGTTACCCAGTGTACTTTATTATCAGTTATTGTCAGAGGTATAATTTCGAACGCTGACCTCCAAAAATTCATATTGTTACAAGATCTGGTAAAGCCGAGTCATCGATATGATAGCAAGTACTTCACATGTGTATAACTTTAAGGCCCGAGATACTGGCACGAGCGAAGCGACTGAAGATTTTTTAACTTATACACATCTACGAGACCCGTCAGTACCTAGTGAAGTCAAGAAATTAGTGACATACACAATTACGAGGTTCAGAAAACCTCTGCAACAACTGCTTTAAATAAACACCCTACGGGGTCATTTTTATTGTTGTTTTAAAGCGAAAACCTCTCGGTTATTATAACCTTATACAAAAAAGGCAGAAAATAACATAAAATAAAGATCCCTAGGCATCGAATACTCAAGTAGTGTCAGGGTTTTAAGAGAACAACTGTTGGTTAAGAAAAATATGATACTAAAGATGAAAGAGAGTGATCTAACCCAAGGTGTAGATCCATCTGGGAAGTCCGTACTCACTATAGTGAGCCCCTGAGGGTTCAATAGTTTCTAATAACTGGAGGTATAATATTTTTAATTGAAGTCTCCTCTAATTTAAAAAATATATACTTTTTATCTTATTTTTTACCACCCTATACCCGACCTCCATAACAGACATTCGCTCTTCCCTCAGGGGCTCACTTTAGTGAGTACGAGTTTGGCAATCCCGAAGGTAACTAGCTGGATTTACTCATTTTTTATGTAGTCTTGGGTTAGATCCCTCTCTTTCCTGTCGAGTCTCTCTTGACCGACTCTTGTTCTTTTCCGACCCTGATACTAGAGTATTCGACAGCTATGAATCATTATTTTATGTTCTTCTTCTTTTTTATAAGGCGATGATGATTGAGAAGTTTTTTTCGCCTTTAAGTTAAAAGGATAAAAGACCGTTGCTCTTGGAAATAGTATTATTTAGCTGCAATTCATACGAAAAGGAGATTTAAAGCTAAACTTAGTTTTACTAATTTATCTTGCGAACTTCAGGGATACAGATATGGCAATTCCGAGGTACTTAACTGGATAAACACATGTCTTCGTGTTGTCTTGGGTTAAACCTCTCTCTTTTGTTTAACCTCTCAGTCCTCGCTTGATCAACTCGTGTTGATTTCCGACCCTGATGTTATTAGAGTATTCTTGAGCAAGGGGTCTATCTCCAGAACGTTCTCTTGTATATTTTTAAAATGGTGGGTCGTTTAAAGTTTTCAACTTTAAATATCTCTAAAACCGATACAAAAAAATAAGTAGAAACAAAAAATTTACTTTCCTAATGACAAATAAATTGGTTTTTGTATTTTTTCTGTACAGTACAGGATAACTGAATTATCTGCAAAAAATTAAACATTTTATGTTTTGTTAGTCTACAACATCGACAATTGGTCTATAACCAAAATATTTCTGAATTATAATTAATGTAATTAATAATAATAAATTTTAAGTTTATTACTAAATTACTTACGTCATAGCAATCTTGTGACACAAGATTGCTATGACGTAAGTAATTTAGTAATAAACTTATTTTAAAGCATTCATAAGGCAATATGGAATTTATAATAAATTTTATTATCAGAAATATTTTGAACATGAAAATGTTTATTTTAACCTTTCAGCTGTTTAAAAATTTTAAATCAACATATTCAAAATTGTTGGTTCGGTGGTCGATGCTTTGTTATATTAGGCTATATAAGTTGTGCTGAGTCGTGTATCAACAAGCACAGTCTTCAAATATTAATATTTTATTTATTCCTCAACTAATTACCCTAACCTAACTTGTCTGTGAAATGATTATTTTATAACTTAGCATTTTTTTAAATAAAAACAACAGTTTTTGAGTATTTATACTTTATAGTTTTTAAACACCCGCTTTTTTGAAACGGTTAAAATCACCATTTTAATTTTCTAAACACTTCTGATAATATAATTTATTATTAATTATCTAATGATAATTTAGAATTATTTTAGTTATTCAGCAATTGTTGTTGTAGACAACTACCAATAAATTAAATTTTTAGTATTTTACAATAATTCGGTTACCCTTTATTGTACAAAAAAAAAAAAAAAAAAAAAAAAAAAAAAAAAAAAAAAAAAAAAAAAAAAAAAATACAAAAACCATTTCATTTCTCATTTAAAAAGTAAACTCTTTTGTTCCTGTTACATTTTTTGTAAAGTTTACTGTTTAAGAGATATTTAACGTTAAAAACTTTTTAAACACCCGCAATTTCAAAATATACAAGAAAACGTTCTCACACTATCTTACCTACTTCTAAAGATATAAAGATTTTATTAATTTTTTTAAAAAACTTGAAAGCTGATAAATGGGAAACGAAACGTTTTCGGACCTATGTTTATTGGAACTTTTATTTTTACGTAAGGAACAATAATTCCATAAAGTGGTTCCATAAAGTTTTGGAACACTCTGCATAAGAGCTGAATTGTGTATTATTCTATTTTTATTGTATTTTCCTTCTAGCATCTTAATTAGTTTTTGTCGTTGTAAGTTAAATTACGTTAACCCCAATATAGGTTAGCCTTCCGTTTCCTTTACTTTTTCATTTAAATTATTTTGTAAAAATATTGAAAAGGTATATGAAAAGTAGTAGTAACAAGCATTCACTTGAAAATATTTAATATTTGTTAACATACTTCAAATTACAACCATCTGAAAACAGTTAACATATTATACTCCAAATTACAACGTAAAACAACCATTCGGGCCGGTATTGTCATCAGTTTTGTGGGCAGAATTTTGAATTTACGTTTGTTTTGTGATGTACGTATAATAATTTATGTTCTATATTATTATGAATGTTTAATAGGCTAGATTCTTAGGTGAGAAGAACTCCTACAATTTTTAACAGATTTCGACATTTGAGATATCGTTCATTAGGGCTGAGCCTGAAGTTGTTTCCCAAATTTAAAAAGATGGAATATAAGAGAGGGACAGTAGAAGGGATGAAAGTTTTTACTACTAATAGTATTCTAATTAAAATTGAGAAATTTATAAACATCTGTAATTGAAAAATCTAACTTTATATTAAGAACTTGTTCTCAACATACTTTTTAAACTACACCAATCAAATAATATCAGCTTGTTATTGATATAAACAAAAATAATTTTGAGGGAAATAAACAAAAGTGTGATTATTTGTAAAAGAAGTGTTGGTATTTGTTTTCGATAAAATATAATATTTATCAGTTCGTTTTGACTGTCTTTCACAATGTTTTAAAATGACGTTTTTTGTAAGTTTGTTCATAGATTCTGCATCAAGTTTTTTAAGTTCATTTGAACTGTTTCTCGTTGTACTTTTAATAGTAACAATGCCTCCAATTAAAGAGAACAGAAACTTATAATGAAGGCATGTTTATCATCGTAACTAAACGACAATTATGCGTGGACTTACAATGAGGGAACAAACATTGATTCATATAAACGAGCAGTAAGGATGTCCGCTGAAGTGTACCATTACAATTAGACCAATGAATGAACGCTTCAAATCAATTTACAACAATGTTTAAATTTAAAATATTCTATATAACAAAATGTTACTTGATTTCGCCAACGGATACCCTAATGTAACTTATAATAAGTAGAGAAGTAATCAGTGGTTCTTGATAAGGGAATGTTGGCCTTCGGAGAATGGAAATGTCAGATGTTTACTTTAGCTAAACATTGTAATAGTTCAACAATGAATGGAAATTAACACAACAACCTTTATAGCAGTTTAGATAGAGTTAGGTAACAGAACGTATTTTAAAAATTGTCCAAATATGCCAAATTAAAACTTTGGATTGAGCAGTGGTCAAACAGGACATCTGGTATTTCTTTATTATTCAGTGAACTCTTTCTAAAACATCACAATATCGGAATATGCCACGTTCAGCTATAATATTAGAATAGGTCACACTGTCACTTCCATTTCGCAGTCAAACTGTCCTCTTTGTTTGGCTTGTCGCCAAAGAGACGGAAACTATTGACCACGTCACGCCATTTCATACTTTCTTGTCACGTTTCATGGCTTCAGGAATTCAAAAAAGTGATTTTCTACATGCCGTCCTTTCGTCGTCTGAAAACTGAAATAGAAACGTGAAATTTGGAATAGAGGAATTTGTTGTGATGATACAACATCCAAATAAAAATAAAATAAAATCTCAAAATACCGATCATTTTGTAAACTTGTTGTTTGTATCTAATTCAACGTACAACACACTAGGTGGTATATATGGCTGGAGGAGGACCATATTCTGGTTTCACAACCAGATGATGATTCTGATGCTAGCATCGGGCGAAAACTCTTAAGCCTCATTGAAGACACAGGTATTGCTTTGCCTTGCTAGGTAGGTCTTGGGGTTAATGTACAAGGATCTTTAGTCCTCATGCTACAATAATCTGTGTTTGGTTAATATTTCGATTATGAATATGTATGAATATTTCGGTTATTATAATAGTATGAGAAAGTTTGTGCAGTGTTTTTGCACTTTTTTTTTACTCATTAAATAAAGTTCTCTACACTATGTATAAGTTAAAAAAAAGAAAACAATGTATACAGGAAATGAATTTTCACTTCAAACTATAAATTCCTAACAAGACAACTTTTTAATGAATTGTTGCAAGTAAACTTTGTGCCACTGAAGATGATTTGGACGTTGAACGTTCCATTGTTTCAAAATCAAATGTTTGTACTCGAATTTTATTTGTTTTATTTAATTTAGTGATTGAAGTTTTCACGAGTGTTGTTAATTTCAAGTAAATTAATGTATAATTAAAAATTACTAATTTATTCTTATTCAACATAAAAGCTTCTCTCTCTAATTCCAACATTAAACATTCATTCAAACCCGATTTAACATTGACACAATGTTCTTCTTTTATAAATCTTATTTGAATTGTTACTCACGTTTATTGTCTTGTTGTTTTGAAGATCCAATTACCATTTTCCATAATTTCATTTCTGAATAATAAAATCACAGATTTGGATAATATAAGTTATTTATAAAAGGTACAAAATATAATTATTAAAAATGTATTATACATGATACAAATGCAGTTATGAGCACAGTCTTGTATGATATCTTTACACAAAGCGAATGAAATGAGCTGGACGATTTTGATGAAATATGGTTTGGGTCACTAATTTTCAATTTTGTTGTGTTAATTTATCTTTGAAATTAGGTTACAACTTGTATGTTCTTTTTACTCTTCTGGACTTCTGAAAAAAAAAAAAATTACCATTTGTGTGCTTGTATGTAAGATTACTGTTTAATTAATGTATTATTATGTTCAATTCTGATGATTATTTAAGATAGAAAAAACCCGATCAAACTACTTGTAAAAGGGTAAAATTATTTTTTGGTTATTTATCAAAAGACAAAATTAGTGGAGAAAAGACAGTTGCAATTAAACGTTTTGATTACAGTTTCAATTTGATTTTTTTTGCAAAAAAAGTAAACTAAATACAAAGACATTACAAAATGGTCAAATCGAATCTTATTTCTCATAGTTTTTATATTAAATTGGGAGGAGGGAAGAGAGAGGTACATTCAGCAAAAAACAAAAATAAAATTAACAAAAGAAAAGAATTTATTTTAATCTATTCTTACTACATTGATTGTTTAGTTTCTTTCGTTAATAAGAAATTCCTTTTTCTTTTCCGAAGTTGTGAAAAGAAAAGAAAGAAATCAAATATTCTTGCATAGAAAGATACGTATAAAATGAATATACTATTTTGTTTAAATTCTGATGATAATTTAAGGCAGAAACTGCCTCATGAAAGTAAGTGAAGTAAGGTGTTAAGTTTTTGAACTAATTATCAAAATATAAAAACGAATGTAGAAGAGACCTCCGTAATTAAACATTTTGATTACAGTTTCCCTTTAGATTTCGCAAAAGAAGGAGATTACAAATAAGAGTTTTCATACCCAATCTTATTTTTTTGTAATGTGTGTGTTAGATTAAAGTTATTTTTGGTGAGTTGAGCGGAGGTAGAGAAATGGTTGTGGAAGGGGAGGGGTACATTCAAGCGAAAAATATTTAAAAAGAAGAAACAAATATTTTTATATTTATCTATTCCTACTATATTTTTTGTTTGGTTTTATTTTTAAAAATTCATTTTTCTATTCAGGAGTTAGAAAAAAAATGGAATAAACCAAGAGTTCTTGCACAAAAGGATACTGAAAAAAATAATATACTACTTTGTTCAAATTCTGATTAATATTTAGAGTAGAAACTTGCCAAAGAAAGCATTTGAAAAAGGGGGTACTAAGTTTTTGAACTAATTATCAGAAGATAAAAACGAATGGAGAAAGGAACCCTTTAATTAAAAATGTTGATTACAATTTCACTTTGGATTAAAAACATTTAAAAATAATCAATGGAAGTAATAATACGTTAACTTGTCTTATAATGGTTTATGTGGGATAAAAGGTTTAACTGTAGAGAGAAGGTGAAGAAATGGTTATGGAGAAGTGGTAGTACTTTCAAGTAAAAATAATAATATAAATTTGCTTTATCTTTATTTAGTTCTACTACATAGGTTGTTTTGTTTCTTTATATACAAAAAGAAGCTATTATATTACTATATACACCAGCCTACACGTATTTTGTTGATTCTTTATTCTTATTCAACCTCTCATAGAATAAGTTTTATACTGTTAAAAAAATTGAGTGTTATATTTTCCATAGAAATTTCTGTTCGAGGTTCACTAAATTCAGAAATATAGTTATTGAAATGTCCATCTATCGTCCTTGCAGTGCTCCTGAGACAAAAAAGTCTCTATTAACTTTTTAAATGTTTTTATTATATTAAAATATAAGAGTATCTTTTCTAATATATATATTTTTTGAAATTCAAAATAATTTCCTTAGGACGAATTGAATTGCTTTCATTTCATAAAAAAAAACAGTTCGAAACCATCTTAAAAATCATATGCATGTAAAGAATTTGTCAAAAATAAGTTAAAACTTTAAATGGTGTGGTTTCGTCATTTGTTGTCCAATCCCAGAGAAAAACTTTATTGTAAGCATATATTTTATAATATTGGGATTTATTAAAACCTCAGCTGTTATTGTCATGACTATTTAATTGTTGTCATAGCAACAAGTTTACTCATAGTTGACTAATTTCAAACAGGAATCTAGTAGGTGGTAAACTTGTAGTAGTTTACAATTAATTAATTGTTTTTTTTATTCCAACACACGTATACAAACACGAACATTGATTCAGTGTTATTGTGAATGGGAGTTTATCAGTCGGGTTAAGAAAGTTGCATTCACAAAACGGTTTGAGGGACGGACCGTGCAGTCTAGTCGCGTATAAAAAGAATGTTAGTAATTTTTAAACCACCGGGTCCGTTGGAGACATCAAGAGGCCAGGAAGTCTTTTAATCCTAACAAATGAAAGAAACAATTATTCAAAACGTAGCTGAGATAAATATCAACACGTTAAGAAATTCCGCGAAAGCTTAGAGGGAAGACTACTGCTTTTTCAGGTAGATGATGGTAGACACTTGGAACACCTGTCTTAATAGACCTAATTAATAATAATTTGGCTTTTTATTACTAAATCTCGTTTAATTCCAATAGAATTTATATACTTTATTTTGTTCTATGTTAAAAAACAAATAAACTATAGTCAATTAAAGTTTTTACTTATTTTCGAAAGACACAATATGACAATTAAATTTTAGTGAAATATGATTTTTTATGAATCAAGTGAAAATGGTACACAGTATGTAAATTGTTTTTCGCTATTTAATTGAGGGGGAAAATTAATCCTGTTCCACGTGCGACGTCTTTTGGAGAGGTTGCAATGAATGTAGAAATAATATTTGTAACCTATAGAATTAATAGGTTATTACAGATATTTTCGCTAAAAAAAAATAAAAAACAAATAAATGATGTTCATATTAGCATTAAAGTCTTGGTGAGAATGCTTTCATTCCTTCTCCCTTAAGTTCAAATAGCCCTTTGAAAATATAATATAAATTAAGATTACTTGTTATGTCTAATCTATAATTACAACTTACAGTTAAGCACCGAGAATTAAACGACATAAAGTAATTTGTAATAACAGTTTCTCACGTAAATATCCAAGAGTACTGAAACAATAACATAAGAATAACTGTTATTTAATAACCCATGAAATATATTAACACTGCCCTATATTATAAAAAAACGTTTATGGAAACAAAATCACACTTGTAATCTCTTTATCCATATTATTTTGGATAATAATCGAAACAATGATTTAGGGTATCAATTTTAATTTCTTTAAACCAATTTGAACATTTTCTTCATTCAAGATATAGTTAAGGGTTAATTTCAATTTTCAACAGAAAACTCCTGTATCGGGATTTTTAGGGAGAAGTCAAGCGATATTTGTATTTTATTTAAAAAAATTGTTTTCATTTATAAATTCTATCATTCTGTATTATGTAAAAATATTTTGAAATATCAAATGAAAGCTAATTAAAATAAACACTTAAATTTAAAATAGAAATGTTTAAACAAAACAGTTTAACTAACAATTGAATTACCTTATATAGTATCCGCCAGGTGACTTCTTTTTTTAAACACTACACTAACGCGTTTCAGAGCATCTGCTCCATCTTCAGAGTTCTATTTACTCAGTTGAGATTTGAGATCGTTAACTACATTAAAACATACAATATAAAAAAACACGGACATATATATATATATATAAATTTACACATCACTTATCGTATCGCGACCCTTGCGATGCGCGTCATATCGATGTCCTATAACAATTGATAAAACTGTGATTTACTTGCTCAGATGTACAGCAAAGACGATAAATATAATTTTAAAATCCAATGTTTGAATGGAAAACTCAACACGAATATCTGAAGTGAGCATTATTAATTTGTTTACCCAGTATAATACTTTCTCTGATCTACTAATATGTGAGATAGTAAAACAACAACAAAATATTGTGATGAAGTCTCCCAAAAAAAACAAAATTACACATTTAGTATTCCGGCCATTAAAATAGTTTGAATATAGTTTTAATGAATTATTTGTAAAGATTACACACGTATAAGTAATGAAAGTTTATTTATTGTCGGTTATTTATTTGATCAACTTTTGGTGAAATCGTATGTATAGGGTGTTTCTGAAATAGGGCGCTAAACGTTTAAGCTTGTTTCAAAATAATGAAAAAAGTTCAAAAAACTAATGTCCTAAGACAATTCATTTTCAGATAATCCGCCATTTTGTATTGAAAAACCACTGTAACTTTGGAAATAGAAAATATATTGACTTCATATTTGGCATACACATTTTTTATGTAACATTTTACAAATTTACCAAAAACAAAAACTTTATTTTGTAAATTTTTAAATTGTGGCCGTTTAAAAAAAAGTGTCGTTATTTGTATTGTCGGTCAAATGATAAACTTGTTCTCGACAGAACCCGAAAGTATAATTTCTTGGTAGTTGTCTACAAAACTTAAGTTTAACCTAGAACCAAAATATTTCAAGGCCTAATTTTGAAAATATTAAGATATTAATTTTTGGCTGTTAACGGATTTAAGATAATGTAAACCACAAAATAACATATTAATAATAAAAAATAATGTTTTCCGTTTTTTTCAAGAACTAGGTTATCGTTTAGCTTACAATAAAAATAAGGACACCATGTTGTTTAGTATTAAAAATACACTACCAACGTCGTCTCTTGACTATTTTTTTGTAAAGATAACAGTTTTCCAGAATTTTAAACGGCCGCCATTTTGAAAAGACATTAAATAAAGTCTTTACTTTTGGTAAACTCATGAAAGTTATATACAAAACGCGTATGCCAAATCTGAAGCCAACATCTATGTAGGATATATGTTCATTAATTTTTTTTTTCATTATTTTAATATAATAAACCCGCTCTAGAGGTTTGGCGCACTATTTCAGTAACACCCTGTTAAAGTTTTAATTTAAAAAAAAATAAACATATTTAGACTTTTAGTTTTATTTTGAAAACTATTATTTCAAAACCCGTTCGACCTGTGTATATTTACGAACAATTGTGTAAATATAAACTCAAATTAATTACAAATATTAAATCAGTTTTCCTTGTAGGTTTAGTGTCCATTAAACGGGCTAAGTTCTTTACGTTATTACTGATTAGTTATAATTAATCAGAAATTATATTAGATAATTTATTTCCTTATTTTAAAATACGTTTGTATATAAACTCATAATGAAATAAAATAAATGCAAAAATAGAACAATGAGAAATACCACCCAAAACATCACTAAACGTACACGAATTTCCCAATTTTATTTCGGGTTCAGAAAACTGTAAGTTATAGTAACAAGAAAATAAAATGGGTAACTCATATGAAAATGAAATGAAAATTGAGTGATCTTTCCTAGAATTACGTAAAACAATAATTACAGTTTTAATAAAACTTCAACTATTATCAGTAAATATTTCCTGCTATCTCAATGTCAAAGACATGTTTAAAGTAAACTTTAAAAATTACACCGTAAATGCTACAATGTTAACGGGAAAACAAGAATCGCAAAATCGACCCAGTGGAACTCTAGAAATATTTGATAAAAACTTCCTTTAACATGGATGAATTTCCCCGTGGTATTTCTGATGAAGGTGACTAATTAATGAAAAACAATGTACAATATAAATTTTTAATTTTATTATCTCCACACTAATAATTAATAAAAACTACGTAATTAAATTTCAATTTTTTAAAATCTGTACTCTAATTAATAGTAATAATACTAATTTTCTTATTTCTACTATAATTAATGAAAAATAATATGAAATATTAAGTTTTAATTTTGTTATCTCTACTCTAATTAATAATTTAAAAAATAATATAATAATAAAATTTAAAATTATTTCCTTCTATTCTAATTTAATAGTAATAATTTGAAATTTAAATTTTTAATATTCTTACATTCAATATAATTAAGGAATAATTATATGAAATTTAAATTTTTCTAATATTTCTATATTTAACATAATTAAGGATAAATATTATGAATTTTTAATTTTCTTATATTTACTATACTTAATCAAAAATAATATGAAATTTCAATTTTTCTAATATTTTTATATTTAATATAGTTAAGGAAAAATAATATGAAATTTTAATTTTTAATTTTTTTATATTTACTATAATTAATCTAAAATAATATAAAATTTTAATATTCTTATATTTATTATAACTAAGGAAAAATAATATGAAATTTTAATTTTAAATTTACTATCTCTAATCTATTTAATAATAAAAAATAATATAAAAGTTAAATTTAACATTTTTATCTCTATTCTAATTCATAAAAAAATAATATGAAATTAAAATTTTAAATTTTGTTATCTCTACTTTAATTTAATAATAAAAAAATAATATAATAGTTAAATTCCAAATTTTTCATCTCTACTCTAATTTAAATCTTCTGTGAGCACACTGTGGTGAATTTCACAATAATTTAGTTGAAAAGTAAACTAACTGATGATAATATCTTTGTTATTGAAATGTACATCAGGAAATTAAGGGAATAAACAAATAATTATCCATTTGTGTTTGGTGTTTAGTTATTGCGTTATTTTCCTAAGTTTGTGGTTAAGGGAATTTTCAACTAAATTATTGTGTATTATTCTAATTAATAATTTAAAAAAATAATATAATAATTAAATTTCAAATTTTGTATCTCTAATTAATAAAAAATATTACGAAATTTTAATTTTGAATTTTATTATCTCTACTCTAATTAATAAGTATAATATTTATTTTTAATTTCTAATTAAAAAAAAAGAAGAAGAAAAATCTAAATACTACAAAATAAAATAATTAAATTCGTCTTAGTGGAACTACAAAACAACCACAAACACTTAAATATATATATAAAAATATCCAACAAAGGCTATACTAAGTTACAATTATTTCCTTGAGCAATTCAATTTTGAAATAACTATAAATCTAAATAGTTTAAAATACTTACCACTAGGTTTTAAACGGGCTCTGACTGATAGCTAGCCACGTACTGATATTATTAGAACTTGACGAATCAAATTAAACCAGTGTAATTAATTCTGTGCACAGAGTCTTTGCCAAATGATTGTTTACGTCCGATATGATGAAGTAATCGATTGTTGAAATCGTCAAAGTCGAGTTAAAGACACTCAATGCCAGGGTGATTACTTTTCAATATGAAGAATATAAAATATCTATTTCGAATTTTTGAGGGTCAGTGCCCCCAAATAGGTTTATTTCACTGATTTCTGTGTATTTAAAATTATAGCCAAAATTATTGAAAATCTTTAATTGGTTTTGGTCATATTTGGTATGGATCATAAATACTTTGATCATAATATCGAAAGTTTTTTATTATTTATTATTTTTGGTTTAACTATATCTTTTAAGGAAACAAACAATCAATAGTATTGTTCAATATAGTTACTCTCAGAAGTTCAATAAAGTGATTAATGGCTTGGCAATCCCAAGTTACCCTATCTGGATCTACACCTTTTGTAATGTATTTTGGGTTGGATCATTCTCTTTCATTTTTTTTCATCAAATAAATGAATGTAACATAAACTGTTCACAAAGACACTAGTACACTAGTAGGTCTAACAGGGTTTCAGTTCTAGGTTCAACACAAATTTAATCCTACAAAATTTAAAATGTATAACCTAATGTATTTTATGTAAAAAAATACTTTGTAAAACGTTGGACGTGTAGCTAAGCTACTTCGAGCCATTGAGAATGTTTGACATAACTTATAGATACCTAAAGCTAGGAGGTTATCACACGCTCCAATGGTTTTAATTTTCTTATCTAGAAGAGGAAGAGGAGTGGGGGGACGAGCGGTATTTTTATTTATCACATAAATATGCATTGTGTAAAAAAAGTTATAAAAATTGATTATAAGTTATTTGAGGAAATATTCGCTGACCTCAAAAGAATGTTTTTTGTTCTATCCAAAAAGCAAAAACACGTAGACATATTTTTATTAAACGGGCATATTGTGTTTTTGATGTTAATATCTGTAACCCTATTTATCCGCTCAAATTTGGGGTTAGTTGTTGATATAAGTCCAAAATTAAAATTTTTTAAAATCGGAAAAATTAGTTTTTTTTTTCTACAATGTAGTTTCTACGGACGCAAAAGAATTGGTCACCATCTCTTCAAAAATACCGAGTTAACGGTAAAACAAACCAAAAAATCGATCAGCTGTTATAAAAACTTTTGGTGTATTAGTTTTGATATACAGAAAACAAGGGAAAGCTTCCGTACATTCCAAAAATTCAAACTAAAACCCAGCAATAAATTGATTTCAATTCACCCTCAATGCCTCACTTTAATGACTACGTGTTTGGCAAATCCGAGAGAGCCTGATTGGATCTAAACCTGTTTCACGTAGTTTCGGGTTAGGCCCCTTTCTTTCAGGTCTCTCTTCTTGTTTTTTCCCCCAACTCTGATGGTATTAGAGTATTCGATGGCTAGAGGTTTTATATTCTTTTGTCTACAGTCGTTGACAAAGTGGCATTTTGTTCATTTAAATTAGTTTGCAAAACAGCTGATTTCTCAACAGTTTCACTTTGCCCACTACTTTGCTCACTCCGAATGACAACCGAACAAAACGAAATTTAGGTTAAGTTTATTTGAATTGATTTATAATATACATGAAATTTCCCGTACGTAGGTTATATTAATTCTCACATGTAAAATAATATAAATAAACAACAAAACAACGTTTTAAAGTTGAAAAAGGAAGTAATTATTCATGAAGATGATTGACAGTGTATGTACACGGAGAGTATTTTTCGTTTGCCGAGTTTTGAAGTTGGCACTCCCGTTTCCTCAACAATACACCTAATTTATTTGTAATATTCATAAATAACCTCAGTTTTGACGTGAGAACTTCTACTCAGTGTTGATGTGTTGTTTAGCACTACTGCTATATTTTGTGTAGTTAGTTTTAAAATATGGACAGTTCAGAGGATGAAAACCTGTCAAAGACCCCGCCATATTGTGTTACTGCTGAAGTATGTTTTTTATTTGTCACAAAATAACAACTGTAGACAAAGTATAATGTGCAATTCGCTAGGAAAGTGTCTTTTTTAAACTCGATAAAATTGACGCACTCGGCAAGCCTCGTGCGTCAACATTTTTCTCTCGTTTTAAAAAGTGCCACTTTCCTCACTAGTTGCACAAATAACTATTCTTCCATTTTCTTATACGGTGATTGTGGAAGAGAAGTTTTTTTCTATAAAATAAAAATACATTTTCCCCCATAGATGTTTTAAACTGCAATTCCTGACAGTTTGGTGTAGAAAAATGCACCAACTATTTTAAAAATAATAAAATTATGTGGTTTGTAATAGAATGGCATGGAGAGGTTTTCCCCCTTTAAACAACAAAAAACATGTTTATTTTGCTTCAGTTATTTTAAAATCATACACTGACCTCATCAACTGTTAAGCACACCTGTTCAAAATAGCAATGAGTTATGAGTGAATTGTCTCGACATGTTTAAAAGAGAAACCAACATAAAATAAATAGCTTTTCACAAAGTCAAGAATGTTTTTGGCACTTGTGTCTTCACTGATGTACAGTTACAGCTGTAACTGCCAGCAGACAGAACCATTTAGAAGAGAAATATGGACAAATAATTTGTAAACGTAAAGCTTTTCGAGTTTATTTTCGTATGAAAATGTGGTACACGTAAAAATAGAAAAGAAGAAGAAAAAAAAATTGTTTGCACATAAATTGTATGCTGATATGATTTTAAGTAATTTTATTTTGATGTTAGGTGTTTGTTCGCATACTAATTTTGTCTTTGGTATTTTTTCTTGTTGTTTAAAGGTGAAACACATCTCGGTCATCATCGCCTGGAAAAAGAAGAAAATAATGGACTATACAATAAAGACTGCTAGCCATCGAGTACCCCAACAGGTCAAAAAGAAGACAGGAAGGTCTTCAATAGGTTATCAACGTCTGAAGAGGACAAGAGTTGGTCAAGAGAGACCTAAAGTATAGAAGAAAGAAAGGGATCTAACCCAAGATAACACGAAGAAATGTGTAGCTCCAGGAATGATATATCGGGATGTCCACGCCCGTTCCCACTATAAGTGAGTTGTTGTCGTTAGTATGAATATATATAAAATTATTACAATAATTATATCAGCTTGTTGTCTTCTACCAATCCTAGTATTGTCTTATACTAGTAAACCTGTTCGGTCTATATGTAATACAACAATAAATGACGAAATACAACCTATGGTTTTAATAATACAACGTGTAAGGGGGATTATTTTCAATCTGGTAATTAATCACAGATATGTTTGCTGTTAAAAGTACTTCCAAATTTATGCGTTTTCCTAATTTAAAATTGGATGGCGAAACGAAATTTAATTAAATCCCTGGTACTATTTATTTAAAAAATTTTTTTTTTCAATTCTATTAGTTTAATAGCTGTTGCTTTTTTTTGCTGACACTTTATCAACTGAATCGCCTGTAATAGGTTTCAGTTAAAAAAAATGAAAGTGGAGTGTAGTTTTGTGCTTTGATTTTATGTTACAAAACTAACAGGAAAGAAGAAATTGGATGGCGCTAACCTAACCTAACCTTTGGGTTAAAACATTTTACTAACTAGGCTCAAATTATAGCGATTTTATGTACATAATTAATATTTCTTAATGGACCGGAAAAAGTATGATAGAATTTTTTAAAGTGACAGATGTTGCTTGATTTTTGTTGATTTACCACTAACTTTAATTTTACAGTGTTTCATAAAACATTTATTTATAAATTGGGACTTGGTTTTAAACCAAATGTTGCCTAATTTTCCATTGTGTTTTCAATTTTAAATAAATATACATCACTAATTTTTAAAACTCTTATATGTAAATTTATAGGTTTACAGTCTGGCCAGTCTAGGGTGGCGTGTATCGGAGTACATAGTAGACCCTTCGCTCTCGCACGCGCAAGGACGGACCGCCAGACAATGGCTGGGCGAGCTACCTGTCACTTATAGCAAGACTCCTAGTATGCTAGTACGATTTTTAACAAATTTTTTTAATGTTTTTTTTACGATTATATTATCGACATGTATATGAAATTACAAGAAAAATAAGTCCAAACTCGACCATATTACTCAAAGTAAGGAATATATATGTGTGTATAATACAACTTCCTCTCTGCGTTTTGAAGCTTATTTAAAGCTTCTTTTGCAGGCTTGAAACTGCCAAAGGCCGCATTTATTTTTGTTTTTTTTTTTTTTACAATATTTTCAAAATCTTAAAAAAAAAGTGTATTTTCATGTTTCATTTTTTTTTAATTGATCAGGGTGTTTATTCCAAGGGGGGTCAGCCATTTTCCTCATTTTCGTCCATGCTCCATTCGTTACCTGGTGCCAAGCTGATGATTAATTGTTCTACGTTCGACTCATCAAGGTCATGTTTTTTCCACATGTTTCACATATTTGGCTCACTTTTCTCTTGTAAACTTGCCAATCGACTCCATGAATAGATTTTGAACATATTGAGCTTGAACTTTGTATTTCGTTTCTTGACATAGTCCTTCAGGTTTGATTACACCATTTCAATGGGATTATAAATCAGTGATATGGTGGTAGGCGGATGATCTGGAATCCCCTTTTCTCAGCCTCTACATCGATGACGTAGGTTGGTTGCAGTAGTTTGTGTAGTCGGTCAAGTTCATATAGCTCAGGTTTGCGCAGACCCTCCCTGAACGAAATCTTTCTTTCCTGCAGCCACTTAACCATTGATGCTTTGGTGGAAGATGATTTAGGAGCTACTCTCCAATGGTATGAAGCGTTGTCCATAACAATCGTAGACCTAGGTGGAATTGCCGGTAGCAAGTGATCAAAAAACCACTTTTCGAACCCACCAAAATTCATCTCCTCGTGATAGTCTCCAGTCTTCTTTGATTCAAACAGAAGAGGTGGGGGGCAATTATCCACCGTTTTTCTTTGTCAACTGGGTCGCCAGTGGCACACAACACAGTATCGTCTAGTTAGTTATAGTTTAGTTATTGTAGTTCATTTATCACTGAGGATGGCGACTTTATCGTTGAAACGCTTTTGATTGAGTAAACGTAATTTTTTTGAGATCTTGTATTCGAGTTTTATTTTATACAGTATCGTCTATATAATTAAATATTTATTTGTTTATGAAGGTTCTATGAAACTACTGTTATTACCTCAATATCAAGATATATTGCCCAAATTTTATTCATGTTAAAAAATAAAAATACTTACAACACAATGTCGGTGTCTAATCACGTGACAAAATCGTGGTGGTAAGGGAAATAGTTTTATAAATACAACGTTTTTGTCAAAGGTTTTAATAAACGGAAATAAAAATGAATTTATATTTTTATACAAATAAGTTAAATACAAGTCTTTTGATATTTATGAAGGTATCCAATTAAATGTTTGCAATAGCTGATAGTGTTATCACGAAGATAGGTCAATGTTATTGCTTGTATCTCACTACAGATTGTTTACAGATCTACACACCTGGCCAATGTCTTATCTATATCTAGGATCTTCAATCCTAAACTAACCAACAACGAGTCATTCGACTAACTTAAAGTTTACAGCTCGTACACATATTTAGAGGTTATGTTAAGTTGTTGATTTATTAACAGTGTAACTCAAGTGAATATTATGTATTGAATTCGTGAAGCTAAATGCAGTTGTGTTAGATTAATTGAAATGGTTTCATGTTCGGCATGATGTGTTTGTTATCTCTGTAATGCCTTGTTCGGTGAATATATCATTCAAATGAATTACCTACAAAGTTTATGTAAGTCTATGTTGTTTTCTTTTGAAATTGTTTTTTTTAAGTGTGTAAGCGCCAAAAGCCTATGGTAGACGACATAAATATGAAAAAGAAAAAAAATTAGTAGGCCTCCTTGAATTGTAGAAAGTCTTTGCAATTCTTGATTTGCAAAGACTCTACAAATCAAGGTAATTATAATGTATGCAATTCGTGAAAGCCAAACTGATGATGTAATAAAAACTAAATTTATTTGGACTACTTTGGCTTAGTTTTTTAACTCTAGGTTTTAACTTTTAAACCTAGCCCAATAATAAGTTATGTTGGCTCTTTTCATGTTTTTATTACTTTAGTAGTTTTTACTTGATAACGAAAGTTGACAATACTCTCGAAACGCTGCGTATTACTTTTTGTACCTATAAACAAATGATACCAAATATCCGTATAAGTAGGTAGATAATAGTGTTTTTGTATTGTTAATTTATATTGTATAATGTCCACCTTAACATTAAAAAAATAGCCTAGGCCTATTTATAACTCTAGCCTAGTTTGTAGATTTGATTAAATTATAATTTAGCGTTAAAAGAAATTTTATTTTATAAACTTGAAGATAGACTGTGCAAGTTGTGTAGGGCCTAAACATCAAATTAAACCTAACCATATTTCTAGTAGTACATTAAAACTAAACTAAAGCCCATTTTAAAAAATGAGAAATATTATTGCTCAAATGTAATTTTGAGGATGACAAAAGACATAACCAAAAAAAATTAGTTGACTTAATAATATCTGTAGGTGGATAGATATTTGAATTTTAGTGAAATCTGTGACGTAGGATAAAGTTTACTATTCCTTAGATATTATTTTTATAATTTTGGTTGTAGACTTTCGGATTATATACATTACAACCTAAGAAATATCAAACAACATATAGTTTTATTATTCTGTTGCATTATCTATATATCTACCATTTTGTTATTTTACAAAAAAACAAAAAAAAGCATTAAAACTCCAGAAGTAAATAAGATATTGAGTTCAGATTTGGTATAAGGATTTTTAAAGTTACGTTTTAAAAGTGTACTAAACTCAAAGACTTAATTTTCAAAATGGCTGCCATTTACATTTTATATGTCGAAAACTGTTTAAAAAGATTTACAAGAGGCAAAATATTGTTCTATTATAAAGACGAAGAAAATGTTTGTAGGTCAGAGGATAATCGGGTTATCCACAAAAAACTAAAAACAAAATATTCTTGATAATTGTCTAAAACACCCAAAATTAGCCTAACACCAAAACATTTTTTAATTTTGATTATTTTTATCCATGGAAAAAAAATACTATTATTATTTATTAAGTACACCTTTTTCGGGACACTTTATTGCGCTCTATTCATCGTGCGGTTTTAGCACACGTTTAACCCTTTTAATTTTTGTAATCTTGGTTTAGATCCGCCCCTTTCCTCTTTCATTACAGGTCTCTCTTTACCAACTATTGTTCTTTTCCGAGCTGATGCTACAGATATAGAGTCTTTAACTTCTGTTCTTTTTTATAAGGCGATGATGAAAGAGAAGTTTTTTCCCTTTACCAAGAAAAGGGGAAAACACCCTATATTGATTAGAAAAATGATATTTTTGATGAAAAGCACGTAAAACAGATTATGTAAACATTGCAATTGAATTTTAGCTAGTCAGCGAACATAATCGACAAAATTAATAAAATATAAAAACTCGTAAAAATATATAATAAACCGTGCCAAAAGCAATGCACCTCGTAATTAATTAATTGAAATTGAGTTTTTAACCTGAGAACA
Organism: Aphrophora alni; assembly: GCA_963513935.1. Taxonomy (NCBI): domain Eukaryota; kingdom Metazoa; phylum Arthropoda; class Insecta; order Hemiptera; family Aphrophoridae; genus Aphrophora; species Aphrophora alni. The sequence goes on along the minus strand of OY740769.1, from coordinate 95,086,303 downwards.
CTGGCAGGCCATTGTTGTGCATTGTCAATAGTTCTTTTTTTTATTTCACCAAAAATAGTTATTTTATCAAATCCCTACTTGTAAATATATTCCATGTTTTAGACAAGATATTCATCTATGCAATAAAAATGTTGGAGATAGTATGTCAAGAATCAAAAAATGTTCAGCAATCAAAACCAAAACACATAATTGAAAAACAATTTTTTTCCAAGATATACAAAAGTTTTGTGATACAGATGTGAATAAAATTACATAATAAAAATATCAATTTAAAACATTTCCGATAGAAAATCTGACAAAAATGGCTAAGTAGGACAAAATGAAGGAGATTTCTGTTTCGGATTGAACGTCTTTGGATGTACAGTACAAACAAAATTATTATAACACTGTAAAACTACAATATAACAAAAGAAAGTCCTAAATTTCAACTTTCCAAGCATATAAGAATTACCAAACTCGAAATTTTACTAATCGATATTTGAGTTTCGTCGCCGTAATGGTCTAACAGAATGTCTATACACGGCAAACTATAGGTGACGATAATTTAGAAGGCATCGAACGAAATAGGAAAAAACGACGTCAGAGTGGGTACGTTTTCGTTTGTAGAAAATTATTTCTGAACTTAAATTTTCTTTTGCTTACGATTTGGTAAACTTATTCGGATCATAAAACTTTACATATTCACTATAATTAGAATGATATCGGTTCAATACATTTTACAGTTCAACTGAGACTCATCACAGAGTTGTTGATTTATTGAAATATGAAAGATTTTCCTTGTTCTAATATTTATACAGTTGCATATGGGTAATCATTTAAAATTGTATGCTTAACCGAGATAACCTTACCTAACCTGTCCGAGATGTAAAATATTTAGTAGTTGTATAATAATTAATCTTTGTATACGGAAAACTGTGTGTTTTATAAAGTAATTATTGCAATTAATTATACATATTTTACAACTAGGAAAGTTTAGATAAGGTTTTCTCCGTTATATTTCAAATTAAAACTATTATTTATATGATGTACCATGTATAGGGTATTTCTAAATTGCACAGAAATATATTTTCAGCTGCTTCTAGAGCTAAAAATAAGAAAACCGTTTATATAAACATAGAACTGAAAACACTTAGTTTTTCTTTTGTCAGCCATTTTATGTTTTTACAGGTAAACATTATACCTTTAGAAAAAGATGAGATATTGAATGAAGATTTTGCATAAGCATTATTTATTTAACTTTTTACCTGTATATCGGAAAATCCAAACTTTATTTTTACAACGGCGGACGTCTAAAACATTTAATATCCAATATCTTGAAAACACCTCAAAATATTTGCAAGAAACAAATGATATTATTCTTTTTCAGCAAAAGCATAAAGCTTTTTCTGTACGTCAAAATATAACAGAATTATCAATAAAAAACTTAAAAAATAAGTTCTTGGTTATTGTCTACAACAACCAAAATTAGCCTAACCTATTATGGAATTACGATAATTGTTAATAATAATATTATAATCTATTGCCCGCAAATGTACCAAATGAAATATTTCTTCATCAGTCACAAAATAGCGACAGGTGTTTTAATACTAAATTAAATATTTTATAATTTTTTCCCAATAAGTTTATAAGCTTCTGTTCAAAAAGAAGACCGCCACTCAAACAGTGGTAACCAGAAGGTTTCCTAACCTAACCAACTTTATACACAATATGTGAATAACACTGTATTGTTCTGCAGGCCGATGTAAATCATGTCCTTCCAGTATGAAACAGGTCTTCATCCTTGTTCTTATGAAGCATCCATTGTTCGTAAGCATATTTGGACAGTTATGTTTATAAAGTCTTTTAAGTGGCTGTTTAAATTGTACAGACACGCGCGTGAAATTTTAAGGATCCTTTGTTTTAACCTACGGACTCTAACAAAGATAAATCAATAAAAATCCCATTAATTGTTTGTCACACATCTCACAAAAACTGCTTACAATATATGATTTCGCACTGCAATTTTATTTAAAATCCAAGTAATTTATTTTTTCAGATTTGTAAGTCAACATCATGTACAAATTATAGAGGGGGGCCTAATATCTAACACTTTAAATTTGGTGTAGCGCCTACATAAATTAATTTTTTTCCGTCAAATAAACATACATATTTGTAATCAGAATAGCTTCTAGTTTTATTTCATACTCTACACATTTTACAAAAAAAAAATCTTCAACGTGATAGTTTTTCTCCTTATTTACCCCAAGGTCATTTTTTTATAGTTATATTTTTCCGATATGTGGGACAATACATAGAATTAATACAAATGTAAAGTGTGAAATATATAGGATTTATCGTTTTTCCGTGTAGATTGGTTGCAATTTACATATACACACATGTGAAATTATAAGTCTTTGGTATTGTCTAGGGTCCTAAATAGGTGTAAATCCAGCTAGAATCCTCGGGATTGCCAAGCCGATACTCATTAAATTGAGCCATTGTGTGTGGTAGGCTTTAAATGTAATCATTATTTTTTTATTATAGCAATGTAAATAATTTTTAACATGACTTTTAATTACAAATAATAATCTAAAAACTTCAAAATGATGACTGTTTGATCTTTTGCGGAAAGTTCGTTCACATTAACCTGTGTGTGACCAAGGTAGAAATAGTTTAAATTGCAGATCTACAAACAAAATCGCCTACACTAGAAAGTACGATAAGAAACAACACAAAACAGAAAGACAGAGTGGTTCGTTGTCTACTTTATCATATTCTAACCTAAACAAAAAATGAATCTATTGTTACTGAAATCATGGTATCCAGGTTAATACGAGTTTACGACCTGCTCTATTTAAAAAGTTTTGCACGCGAACTTTTATAGTTTTTCATCTGTGACCCGAGTCACGCTACGTCACTGATGCTTTCTGGCTTGACAAAGTTTAAATATCTGCAAACTTTGCTTTCTTTTAGATAGTTTCCAAATAGAAACACAGAGGCTTATTTATAATGATTACGAGCGTTGAAATCCCGAGTGACGTAGCTGCATCTACACCTTCTCTAATGTAGTTCTGGAATAGACCCTTCTCTTTTATCGTACCTATCAGGTCTCTCTTGACTAAAACTTGTTCTCGACCGACCCTGACACTCGTTATATTAGTTTTTCTTCTTTTTTACGTGTGTAGTATAGGTTAGGTCAAGTTTGGTAATCTTCAAAAATTTCGAGCTCCGTTTTTGACTGATCTTCACTTTCCATGGGTCTTAGGAAATCAAAAAAGTTATTTACGACTTGCCGTCCGTCCGTCGTCGTCTGTAAGCAAGATAGAAACACTTTGGTTTATTGTGTGCTCATATAGATCTCTATTGAAAGTCGGAAATATGTGTAATTAAAATAGCGGCACCTTTAAATAGGTTTAGTTAATATATTGCTGGTTATTCAACTTAAACACAATAAATCCATTCTGCATGTAATGGTACCAACCCCCTCTAACGATAAGAAATAACGAAATGATTATCAAAATGTAATTTCGAACGTTGATCTCTCTAAAAAAAAGTGGTATTCGTATATTTACGAAGGCCTCGTCACTGACATTACTATAGGTACTTTATACAGGAACTAATTAAAATATTACTGCAATTTTAGTTATACATAGTGATTCTTGCTATCAGAAATATAAAATACATTGTAGTTTATCAAAAAATATGAATAGATTAAATTTGGCCATGTTATGTTATGTATTCAAATAGACTTGTGAAATTATTCAGTTTAAAACATTAGTTAATGAATCAGCAAAATAACAACACAAACAGCTATTAAATACAAACAATGATTCTCGTAAGAGTGTTGCAGTAGTAGCATTGACCTCGTAGTAGTGGGGTCTAGACTGGATTAATGTCAGACTTTGAAAAAATTGGAGTGAGGGAAACGAAAGTGGCAGTATATTTTCGTTTGTTGTAGTAGACATGCGACAGAACCTAAAAATATTCATAAAAAGATGTTTCGAGTTTTGAACTTACAAAAAGGGGGGGGGGGGTCTGTATAGTACACAAATATCTAAATATATAATAAACGAGTGGAGAACTTATACTAAATACAATCTACGACGCCGTTAAGGCCTCGACGATGTTAAAAAAGTTGTGATATGAGAGGTTCAGAAAATTTGTGTTAACAGTTGTTTTAAACAAACTTACCCTACTTGGTAAGACCATTTGATTGTGCAATACAATTTAAATCATCAAATCTAATACACCATCATTGTCTAATAGGCTAAAAGAACCTAAGCTTAATTAACATTTGTATTTAGTATTAGTGTTTAGTGCTGAGACGTAATTTTAGTTTTGGGTACTTTTTCTGAAGTTAAAGATTTAGTTTTAGTTTTCATGCTCTACGTTTAACACTCGATAACGAGAGTATTTTATACTATCGAAACGTCGTGTATTAGTTCCTATACACACAATTGATGGCAAATTTTAGATTAAACCATATTACAACAAATATTACGTTGCTATATCGTTTATTTATATTCCTACAGTAGTAGCAAATGCACTTTTACGCACTCAAAGCGGTTAGCAAACTACCCACATTCACGGTTATTTAATTATCAGTAAATTTCACTTTTCTTCGAACACCGTACTTTTCTATACACGCCTTGCGAGAAACAGTAAGTTAATCAGCTGATAGTTAAATCACATGCTGCGCGTTTTAAAAATTGTAATTGTTGCATAACCTCATAATAAAATTAACCATAGTTAGATGTACTAATCCTTTTTTAATTTTTATTATTTGGTTATAAATTTTTTTCTCTCGTGCGACAAAGTAAACTTTGTTGCATCCTTAATACACAAATAACTATTTCCTTCGTTTGTGTAGCATAGAAACAACGTTTGAGGTTAGAAAATTTTATTATGACTATTATTGTTGCCATGGCAACCTTCAATGCAAGAAGAAATGGTAAAGCAGACTGCGTGATGAAAAAGGTGTGACGTAGAAAACAGCGAACAGTTTATCGTTAAAAAAGTAAACTTTGTAAAGAAATTGATGAAAAATGTTTCTAATTTTTAGCAAAGCTTGAATGGGGAAATAAAACTAAAATAAAAGCAAAATGTTGTGTGTACTTACTCTGGGTTTTAGCACCAATCTTCCCTGGTCACACAGTTCCTGAGCTCTGCATATGGTACATTCTTCGAAAGCATAATCTGGAGGAAAGTCTTCCCGAGGGATGATCCTTGTGTATTGTAGAAGAGGGTGAGATGCATCCATGGCCCAGGAGTCTTCAGCGACTGTTTCTATCAGCTACCTGAAGACAATGCAATCTAAATTTGTAGGTTCAACCTAATTAAATACCACTGATATTGCACATGAGTTCTTACATATCTACAAATAAAAGTGTGTTAAAACTATTTATAGTGTGTGAGCATTTAGGGACAGTTATGTTTAACGTTGAAGTCTTTAAACAGAAAATTTAAATTGCACAGACAGACATTCACGTGAAATTATCCTTTGTTTTCTCTACAGACTCTAATTTGAAGAAATCAATAAAAATGCAATCCATCTTTTAATGATTAACGAATTGTTTATTTGACAAAAGCTGGTTTTAAAACTTACACGCTAAATACTTCTTATTTTGTGGTTCAAGTAAGTTGTCTTCGTCATACAAAAAACTGTAATATATGATTACGTACTGTAATTTAAATTCAAATTCAAATAAATTTTGTGAAATTTGTAAGTCACACTGTTTTCAAGGTAGAAGGGGGGCATGCTATCTGGACATTTTAAGTTTAGCCTAGCTTAAACACATTAATTTTGGTCAAATAAACGTACATTATTCGTAATCAGATAACTTCTAGTTTTATTTGATTTTCCACACATAAAATTTCCCTCAAAAAATTTTCAACTCCATAGTTTGTGCCACGTAAATACTTCTCCAAGGTAATTTTTTGTTCGATATATATAGGACAATACAAAGAATATAAATTCAAAGTATGAAAACCCAACGGTACATCGGAACAAGGTGATGTAAAGACGTTATTCGTGGCTTAAAATAATTAGCTAATTATATTTTGAGGTATATACATTTTTTAATATAGCCTAGTTCATTTTGTTTTAAATTGTACCCTACAAGCATAGCAGATGTGGGAAATTTTGTTGGTGATTGTTTGTTATTTAAACTTCTATCATTGCCTGAGCAAAAAATGAAAACATAAAATAAAGACCTTCTAGTCCTCGATAAAATAGGAAAATAAAAGCTTGTTTGGAAATTATATTCAAATTACAAAACTCATATTTCTCACCAACTGTTTAAAGTTATGTGATAATGATAGATTTTTCATATTATTAATTTGGTTTAGTCTGACATTTTCTATCATTTGTGTTTATAAAAACTAACACACGACGTTTCGGAAGTATAAATCAACTCTCGTTATTAATTGTAAATTACGTTCTAGTTTTACAACCCTTTATAACGAGGGTTGATTTATATTTTCGAAACGTCGTGTATTAGTTTTCATATACTTTAGGTTAGGTTACATTACATAAGTTTAAGTTAGGCTAGGTTAGGTTAGGTTAGGTTACATTACATTAGGTTAGGTTAGGTTAGATTAGGTTAGGTTAGGTTAGATTAGGTTAGGTTAGGTTCACCTAAAAAGTAGACCTCTGTTTTTTAACTGATCTTCACGTTTTTGGGCCTTAGGAAAACTAAACAGTCATTTTTAATACGCCTACCGTCTGGTTAAGGTAGAAAAAATGAAGATAGGAATATGAAATTTTGTATAGTGGACTACAGTGTGCTAAAATCGAACCCTATTGAAATGCATAAAAATGTCAAAATAGCGGCCATTTTAAACAATTTTTCGTTCATAACTTATAGTATGTTATTCAACTTAGTATTAGATATAAATTTATAGATGCAATTCTACATGTAATCCTATCTCACATCTCTACGATACCTAATAAAGAGGGAGGTTATTGTCAAATGGTGATTTTACCCTGACTAAAATGTTATATCCTTATAGTTACGAGATCCGGCAGGGCTAAAACACTGATACGAGCGAAACAAAGTGTAAACTTTTTAAATTACACGTTAAATTATTTTTAAACTAATTCTTACTACAGTTCTAAATAGTGGCTGATTATATCCAATTTACTTCAGAACTAATTAGAATACTAATTTTTACTTGAAAAACATTATTAATTTTTATGTACCAAGAATCAGTTTTATAGTAGGGTTTAGGTAAGTACCATGGGCACCCATCAAATTGTAACCTATATTCCCACTACTGTATAAGAAAAGTTAATTATTGTTATTGTCGTGGCAGTTCGCGTGATCTCAAATAGATGTCGCTCGTGTTCATTTTTGTGAAATTGGTTGAACTGGTGGCACCTGTTCATTACGTCAACAGTCAACAAGTAGGCACGTTTTGGCGCATGCGTAGCAGGTCTAATAAACTGGCTATAATAGAATATTTGAATTAAGAAACATTGAGATTTTCTCTTTGGCATTCTTATTGAATCTAAGCGTCAAACCTGCGACCGCAATACACTGGGATCTCTTTGTCTATTTGACCCAATGTTAATTCGTTTTGCATTATAAAAAACGAGATTTTCTCCATCTCTTTGTTCTTGTTATCCTTGTTTCTTATTGAGATTACTTTATCCGCTTGAGTGTGTTTGTCCGATCTCCATAATAGCTTTTCTTGCTTGACTGAATCAACATTTCCAACCTACTTCGGCTGCTATTTTGATTTAAATATTAAATTTGTGAACAATGAGGGAGGGTTTAAATTTTGCACAAACTCAAATTGGACATCTCCCAAAAAATAAATTAAGATCCAAAACTGATAATCGCTAAAAATGTAATTTCTGTAGTTGTCAATAAAAGTGAAAATGAACTGAGGACGCCATATTTTAAATCAATATTTATATAAAGGACTAAACTTGCTTCGTTTGTGCCAAAATACGTCCTCAGAGTAAATAGTATTTCATTAAAACCGAGCTTCTAATGACTAGTGATTTTGGATCCGGGTTTAGATGATTAAACGAAATCGGAACAACCGTGTGGAAGCCACATTGAGTTATTGGGGGGGGGGGGAGAGAAATCCGATGATATTGTAAAAAAATATGCTCACAAACCAAATTTGATTAAAATCGGTCGACGCATTTGATCTGTATACACATACGATAGAGAGAGATTGGACTCACGAGACCTTAAAATAGACATATCCCTAAAAAAAATTAGAATCAATTTTGACCAAAACTTTCTCTATACTACGCATATAGCGATGTTTTATTTGTTATAGACAATAACTCGGTATAAAAACAATTAATTCTTACTTAGCAATTTATACAAAACAATTTTGATTTTAAAGATATTAAACGTAAACACAGTTGGTATTTGGTAATATTTTTTTTCATATTTGGTATAAATTTCATATTAAGAATAAAAAAAATTCAGATTAGATAAAACCACCACACACAGGCCTACACTACATAAAGGACAGCAAACACAAATCATTGTTAAATGGGACTAAATCTTTCGCGTTTAGTCCGAAATCGCGTTATGATTCCCATTTGTGGATTAAACGGTATTACTTTAATTTATTTAAAGTGGAAATTTTTTCAATTTTTAATTAGGTTGTTATTAACGGAAGCTGTAAAATGCCTTCTAAACTGGTTTAGCTGATAGGATTGGTTTGAAGTCTCTTCAAAAATGTCGTTCGGGAGTTATTGCTAAAAACAAAAATCTTTAAGGAAGCCGTTAAAATGTCCCAATATCTTATAGTCGGGTAGTATAAGATATGGTAGACTACTAATGGACCAAATTGCATGTAACAAACAAAATACGATACGATACGGTACTAATTGATGAAAAATCTTAACTGAACATTTACCAATCTCATTAAAAGTTCAATTTTAATTAAGGCTCAAACTTATTTGTGACACCTGTTTCGTCATTACGCATCTTCAAACAACAACAAGATTGAAGAATAGACAACGACGTTGTCTGAAGATGACTAATGGCGAAACATCTGTCACAAATAAAGTTTGTTTTATATGAAAAATTAAGATAGGAACATGAAATTTGGTATAAAGACTATAGTGTGTTCATATAGAACCCTATTGAAATGCAGAAAATTCGAATTAAAAATGTTAAAATAACTGCCATTTAAAAAGTTTTGTTTTGTTTCATAACTCATGTGTTATTCAACTTACTATTGGATACAAATTTGCAGATTCAATTCTGCATGTAATGCTATCAAACCCTCCTCTCTATGATGACAATTACCAAAGTTATTGACAAAAATATAATTTCGAATCCTGATTTGCCAAGAAAATGTGATATTCGTAACAAAATCCGGCAAGGCAGCCTCACAGGGACGAGCGTAGCGAGTGGAGACGCCTTCACATTATGTAAAGCTTCGACGCACGTCACGGCCGAGACTTTTGAATATATACACATCTACATAACTCCATAGGCCCTAATCAAGAGAGTAGTAATATACATAATTATACAAGGTTCAGACACGTGTAACAACTGTTGAAACAAACTTACACTACTGAGTAATAAGATCTATTGATCACCAACATAATTTAACATTTCTTACAAGGCCTAGGAAATCAACTCCTGTTTGTATTGTATTGTATGATTGGGCGGGGTATGTACCATGACAGTTACGACTAATTGATTGGTTCAAGCATTGATAAAGTTTATTAGACTGTGAAATAGAGGTTTTTATAATAATTGCATAAGAAATTAGAATGTGGCCCGGATAGCTCAGTCGGTAGAGCATTAGGCTTTTAACCTAAGGGTCCAGGGTTCAAGTCCCTGTTCGGGCGGTAACTTTTTATTTTCTATTTTCATACTTTAACATAATTAAACTCAGTTATACTAAGTAACAAATATGCAATTTGATATTTGATTTGCTTTTCTTAATAGAATAAAGGTGCGAAAATATTTTACATTTTTACTCATTTATTCATATAAATCATAATAAATAGTGCAACACAACACTGTATTTTTTCAAATACCCACCCACCATTTACAAACAATATTAGTCGTTCGTTATCCTTCTGATAATGTTTAAATTTACCAATTGCAAAAATAACATATTTTTAAACTGATTATTGCTCATACGTATTTTTATGGGAGATAACTTATAAGAGTGTAGGCTTTTATAAACTTTTGCAAATATTTTAAGAAACATATTTAAATAGATCTTAAGCTAAATTGAAATTTAGTTTTAAATGACGTCGGTCAAGGTTTGTTTTCGTTTTTTGTCAATCATTAATTTTGTTAACTGTAATTTTCTTCTTCGAGCTATTTGGCTCAGTGGTCTGGAATATTACTTTTTATATTTTACTGAAAATTAAACCTAATCGGTATTAATGCGTAATCCAAAGATAATTTATATAAATAAAATAATAATAATAATAAATATTGTTTGAATAAATATTAATAATAATATTATATATATATATGTATATATATGCAGCATATTTATAGATAATAAAATGATATAGTGATTAAAAAAGTTCTCATTTCAAAAATAATAAATATAAAGTAAATATATAGATATTATAGTAAAATATGAACCATTTATAGCCAATAAATACAAAATATACAGTTTGGTCACGTCTCAAGTGGGGATATATCTTTTTCTACTGTCGGGCCAATAAATACGTCTTCAGAAGCCGTGAGAATTGGACCCGGCCGTGAACACAACAGACTTCATTGTTTATTGAACGAATTCCATAGGAAACAAACGGACACAGTACATTTACTTCTTAATAGTTAAACAAAATGGTTCGGTGTAGTAACGTGGTAGACATAGTTGATGCTTTCCTAGCGAGGGAGTAAGAGAAGGGAAAGATAGCAATCAAAGCATGAGAAGAGAAGGAGTAGATTCAAAGAATGAGAGTGGAGGGAGAGAGAGAGTGAGGACAGACAGAGAAATAGAGAGGGATAAAAGATGGAAGGGAGAGAGGAGAAAAGGATATGAAGAGAGAGAGAGAGAGAGAGAGAGAGAGAGAGAGAGAGAGAGAGAGAGAGAGACACAAAGGGACGTAAAGAGAGAAGAATAGACGAAAGAAGAGAAGGAGAAAGGGAAAGATAGGGACGGAGTTAGAGAGAAAAGAGGGAGCATGAGAAAAATGAGGGAGAGAGTAATAGAGAGAAGATTAGACAGAAAGAGAGAGGGATTGGAGGGTGGAAAAAAGAGAATGGGAGAAAAATAGTGAGGGAAAGATTGAGAAAGGAACAGAAAGAGAGAGAAATAGAGGAAAAGAGAGAAAGATAGGGACAGATTTTAAAAGGGGGAAGAGAGGATTCAAAAATAGGGAACCGGAGGAGAGAGAGTCATAGAGGAAGGAAGAGAAGTAGAGAGAAAGATGAAATAGAGACAAAAAGGAATAGAGAGAGAGCGAAAAATAGAGGGAGAGAAAGGAATAGAAGGAGAGAAATGAATAGACGGAGAGAAATATATATATATATAGAGAGAGAGAGAGAGAGAGAGAGAGAGAGAGAGAGAGAGAGAGAGAGAGAGAGAGAGAGAGAGAGAGAGAGAGAGAGAGAGAGAGAGAGAGAGAGAGAGAGAGAGAGAGAGAGAGAGAGAGAGAGAGAGAGAGAGAGAGAGAGAGAGAGAGAGAGAGAGAGAGAGAGAGAGAGAGAGAGAGAGAGAGACAAAGTGAGGGAGAGAGGGTTTTAAAAAGAGGGGGCTGTAAGAGAAAGGGCTAGAAGGAAGGAGAGTGAAAGAAATTGATGGAAGAGAGAGGTAAAGAAAGAACAGAAGAAAGAGAGAACAGAGAAGGGGGGAGAGAGAGGGGGAAAGGCAGACAGATAGTGAAAGATGAAGAGTATTAAAGTAATAGAAAAGAGTTATGAACTTTAATAGTTCAGAAAGAAGTTTATTGTAACTTTACGATACAATTTCATATCGAACTTTGACATCGTCCCAACTTCCAAAGTGGACTTTTAACCAAAGCATCTGTTCTATTACTTACTGTATATGAAAGTTTGAAATGGATGTGAAAAGTTTCGTTGCACGCGATCATGTATGCTCTACTCTATTTTGTTTTGATAAATTCTTTAAAAGGTGTTTAAAGTGTCACTGCGCGTGTTAGGTTACAATAAATCAACAACTTGTCAAACAGCTGGTATACTGGACAAGTTTAGTATTTATATATATAGAGAAAGTTATGTGATGGGTCGACAAAATCAATGGCAAGTTTTGTCTGGATATATGCCTGTCTGGTGTCTAGTGACTGTCGCTATTACTCAAAATATGGGGCAGCTGTCATAAATAAACAAAATTTAATTTTTTTTTTCAAAATGGGTTCTAACAATTTCGATCAAATTTTCATCATGTGTTAGTACCAAAGGATCTACATGTTTTGGTTGCATCTCTCCAAAAGTTATGGCAAAAGTATATCCACATACCAAATTTGATCTAAATCTGTCAATTCCTTACGCTGTAGAACACTTCACGAAGGACGGACAGTCAGACGTAATTCAAAAAAAAATTTCTACTGAAGGAACCCATCATCATAGAAATGTTACTTCGCTTAGCTCATACGTTTGTGTTTCTTGTAATAGCTTGTTTCAGGTAATATTAAATACGACAAAACATGATTGTATATTTTCAAATAATCGGTACAAACATTGCACAATTTTTCTCACGCATAAAACTGAACTTAAGTTAAACTTAACTTTAAAGTTTAGAATTTAAGAGGGAATTAATCATAACTTAAAATTATTATTTTATCGACATTGGTTCAAACGTTTTTGTTGACATTTTTCTAAAATGTTGCTTTTAAGGTTATGGCCTCAATATACCCACATACCAAAATTGATAAAATCCACTCTTGCATAGACGACAAACAAATTGCGTTCAGGAGATCACACACGGAGGCATATCCGTGAAAAACTTGATATGCTTTGTTAACATACCACTTAATTTTCTCTACTTTGTATTACGTTTGTTTTTCATCTATAAATATTCTAACAATACTCAAACGAAAACAGGTGTCTGTGTCTCACCTCTGTCGGGCCATGAAACTCTCAATATGTAAAGGAGTCTCCACTCGCTACGCTCGTATCGGTTACGCGGTCCTGCAGGTTCTCGTAACTCTACGAATATCACATTTTCTGGGGGTGGTGCTCTTATATTTGTATATAATTTAATGTGTTATAAGTTCAAAAAACACGAGATAAGAACGAAATAAATGGCATGTTTAAAATGTCAGCCATTTTGTCATGTTTATGAAAAAAATATACAAATTGTTGATCATTCTAAAACTTAAAACTATAACCTCCTATTTGCTAACGTATTAATAATTACATACACTCATTTATAAACAAAAAAAACATTTCATTGATGTTGAACAATGAGTGTGTTCTGAGAAATGAGATAAACCTTCACCCAATGATTACATTATGTAGACAACTCCTACTGTCTATCTCTCAGCGGCCAGCTATAGCGAGTACGAGCTTAGCAATCCCTAAGGGACCTAGCTGGATCTACAGATTTCTCCATGGAGTCTTGGGTTAGATTCCTCTTTTTCATCTTTCCTAACCTAACCCAACCAAACCCAACGTAACCTAACATATCAGGCATCTTTTGACCAACTCTTGTTCTTTTCCGATCCAGGCGCTATTAGAATATTCGAGGACTAGAGATCTTTATTTTATGGTTTTTTCTTCCATTTTTTTTAAAGGAGATGATGAACAAAACGTTTTTAGCCTTTAAACAACGAGGAAAAATATAACCAGTTTAACGTTTTATTTTGAATGCTAGGCAATACAAATGAAATTCTATTAACAAGTCTTAATAATTGAATGACTCAAATTAAAATTACATTTGAATATTTTTGTAAACATATTACATTTTATAGTTTTCAGAACTGTATAAAGTGTTCAAATGTAAGTAGCAATTCTGTACAATGCTTTAGAATGACGTCATGTATCGGAAGCGAAAATATCCAAACTCATTCTGCATATATAGTTAAAAATTAAAATATACTAAAATTTAAGTTGTGTAGAAAGATATATTGAACTACGCTATCCCACATAGTGACATTACTTATGTAATGGTAGAGCTGCAATAAAGCCCCTAGGGTATTTATTGCATTCTATATACGCCAGACGTACATGTAATTGTCCACTGTAGGCAACCAACACAGAGTCAATCTATATATAATAGCAATAATAGCCTAGTCTCTAGAGAGATAATTTGGTACCATGTTCTTTTAATAGTAAATGTTAGATCAATTCGTACGTAAATGTATTAATGTATTACAATGACAAAATATGTATAGAGATATTTTTTTAATGTCCTTCAACTCGGGATTCAACCAGGGTCGGGACTGATAGTTGAGTATAAACAGCTGATCGGAACAGCAGCTATATTGAGCAGACCACACTAGTCGAAAGTGAAAGTATTCCGTTTGTACATGTAGTCAAGACATGGTGTGAGTGTCTGTTTCGTATTAATTTTGGTTTCTATATTTTATTATAAATTAGACAACAGCTGTTTGATTAATTGGGGTCAATCGTTCGGGCTTTTACTGGTGCCATAATTGGAGGTATTATCATTAACTTTAACGAGAAGAGTTTGGCAATTGAGAAAGAATAAGTTCAACTAGTGTTGGTGTTGTGTGAGCAAATATTAACTAATTAGCTCTTCAAAGCTAGTTACCCAATGTTGCATAGGCAGACTTGGGGATGAGTGTTTAAACCTCAAAATGGGATTGAGGCAAGGTAGGGCTTTATTCAGAATGTAGAGGTTAGACTAGACCTAAATGTAACGTTGCGACAGAATATGGTTTGAAAATCATTACAAACGTAATTGAATATTTAATACTAATCAAATAGAAAAATTGCACTAACTTTTTTTTCATAGACCAATTCACAATGGAAATAATAATCAAATTTGTTGCAATAAATATCAGTTTAGTAGTTGTCAGTAAAAGAGTGAAAACGAACGATGTCCGCCGTTTTAAAATGGCGCATTATTTTTAATAATATTTATAAAGGTCTAAACTTGCTTCACTTGTGTCGTTAATTCGTTATAAAATGAAATTAATTTTAAAGCAACTTTTAATAACATATAAATAATATTTTTACTAAAATTGATGATGGAAATAAAGTAAGCGAGTTAAATGTATGGAAATGAAACTTGCCATTCATTGTTAACGACATGCAATGGTACATGTTACTCTAGACAAGGTGTAATTGGAAGAACAGAATAGGTTCTATCAGCAGGCTTAGCTAATACGTTTGTGTTTCTCGTAATAGTTTATTTGAGGTAATATTAAATACGACAAAAGATGAGTCTTTCAAATAACTGGTTCAAAACATTGCACAAAATTTCTCACACACTAAAAAATATTCTCCCAAAAGTTTCAGTTAGAAAACTCAATTAAAAATGTTAAAGGTATCTGAAATGTGAAGTATAGATATTTAACTGCCTTCATTTTGAAAGATGTGACCTTACTGGGCTCACTTTAGTGAGTACGGGTTTGGTAATCCCGAGAGACCTTAGCTGGGTCTACACAATTTTTCAAATAGTATTGATTTAGATCAGGTCTCTCTTAACCAACTCTAGTTTTTTTCCGACCCTGACACTATTGTACCTAACCTAACCTGACCCTGAGTATTTGAGGGCTAGGTGGTCTTTATTTTATTCTCTTTTATTATTATTATTTTTTATAAGGAGATGATAATTGAGAGGTTTTTGTGCCTTTAAACAACAAGAAAAATTTGAAACGTATTTGGAAATTGCTGGTTAATTAAATTGTTTGATCTCAGGGGACACCAAAACGGATATATCCACAAAAACTTAATATCTATATTCTGTTCTAACACATAACTCTATATGTGGTAAAAATGTCGACTTAAAGATTTTGTAAGGTTTTAAATTTTGAAGGTCACTGACAGAATACTTGAAATTAACCAAACATTTTATAAACATTATGTCAGGAACTATTCGTTTTCCATCTGTCGACCGTTTTGTGTGTTTTTAACTCAATTAGCTTCTTAAATTAGTTTAAAGTTTCAAAATGGCGGGCAATCAAATTTTGAAAAACAAGATGTTAAATAGTAGATTCCTAATTATATTTTCAAGAAATAATGAAACATAAGGAGTACAAATATATTTCATTTTCTTTGTTAATAAGAAATTGTCTTCTGCAGTGGTTTCTCTAACGGATTTGTTATTGGGGATAATCAGTGAACCAGACTATGAAAAGCTTTCAAATACACCTGCTGACGAATAATTAAAACGTTTTCATTCTGTCGGTGGAGTGGGATTGTATTGGTATAGACAGGTTATTATGTAACGTTCTATTCTGTAATGGGTTTAGTATTAGATTCAGCCCAAGTTAGGGTATATTCTTCAGTTGTTAATAATACATTACATTATCAATCATTATTTAAAGAGCCTTGATTTTATTATCCACTAATTATCCATTTATGCGCGTTGAACTGCCACCTTTCGAATGAAGTCTTCTTTCAAAAGCTATTTATGTTCTCAAAAGTGTACGGAGTACATAAATAGCTTTTATTTTAACCCTTTGTTGTTTAAAGACGAAAAAGAAAGAAAAGAAAATTAAAAAGATCTAACCCTCGAACCCTTAGAATCAGGTTCGGAAAAGAACAAAAGTTAGACAAGAGAGATCAAAGAGAAAAGGTCCATATGATTGGAAATCAAACGTAAAGTTTTAATTTAAAAGGGAATTTAATAACCTTTTTTTTTTCTCAAAATTGGTTCAACGTTTTTGATGATTTTTTTCTTAAATGTTGCCTTAAAGGATGAAAACAAAACGGTATTGATCGCCGTCTAAACAGAAATACGGGTTGTTGAATTATTTAATAAAATGGGGAAATGAACTTTGACCGATAATGCAATATCAGAAGGATCATATTTCATTAGTATAAAGGGTTTTTAAAAATTATAAATTGATTTCTGGAAAATGAACAAATTTTTTATTTTGTAATGTATAAATATGTTATATAAAAGGGTTTATTTTAATCATAATATTGACAAGCGTCCAATGCATTTTACAGATTTTTTTTAGTTAATATATCTACAAAAATAAAATTGACAAAACTTATATGTCCTGTGCAGCTGGATACTAACCAACCCCCGTTTATTTATAGTGGGCCCTCCCTCCTTCTTACCACAGGTTGGAAAGAATCAAACTGCACAGAATAAACCTTGTGTCCTGTATGGGATTCGATCTACGATATCAAGTGCTACTCTCGGTTGTCTGCATCTTGTGAAAAAATGGAGAAAAGGTCATTAAAATAAAAACCCCCGAACCCTCTAATACTCTAATAGCATCAGGGTCGGAAAATAATAAGATATGCTCAAGTGAGACTGGATAGGGAAGGTGAAAGAGGGGATCTAATACAAGAGTACCTACATGAAAAGTAAGATTAGATACAGCTACGTTCCCCCGACATTTCTAAACCCGTACTGTTAAAGTGAGTTCCGGATGGTATAAAAAGCTTTTAAATTGAACTCATCCGAAACTCGTCTGAAGAATTTAAGGATATATTATACTTAAGTTACAGATGAATGTACCCTAATAAGTTATGTACTAGCTAAAATGAATATTATCATAATTAAGCACTATTTATTTTCACCTTTCTAACTCTTTGTGTAACGGGAAAATGATTTGTAATGTAACAAACAAAATGAATTTTGTCTGAAGTTTCTTTTAGGTTCCTAAGTCTATATATATATATATATACACACACACACACACACACACACACACTCTAAGTATATATATATATATATATATATATATATATATATATATATATATATATGTTTATATATCTGTGGTTCCCGTCTCAGATGTATTGTGGGCAAACGGTTTGAGCTAAAAATACGAAATTAATTGTAACCTACTAACTTGCATATCAACAATCGTTTAAACATTTTTGTTTTCAAATTCGTTACCTCAAAAGGGCATATTTTGAGGGGTAGTGGTCTGTTTCTCAAAATTTTCCAAGGCTAGCATGTGTTAAGTCATGCCTTGTTTTAAAAACCTTACAACCCCAAACATTTTGCCATAAAGTTTTTTCAATACCTTTCACGGTTTCAAAATGGCGGTTTAAAGTGTCTGAAAAATCAGATTTTAAGTAGTTTAACATTACAGCTTTACCAATCACTAAGGATGACTCAAATATCAAAGAATCAGCATAAGTACAGGTTTTGAATAACAACAAACTCCATTCGTTGAAACATAATAGAAACCCTTTTATTTCATAATTATAAAATAAAGCTCCGTTGTTTTTCAAAATTCGCTCTAAATAAACATTATAAAACATTATTTAATATGCAGTCATTTTCTAACGTAAACATAAATATCAGATCTACCAACATAATACAGTAGTGAGATTTCAATAAAATCCATTATTTTCTCAAAAATTAGAAACAATAGTATTTTGTATCATAAAATCATTTTTAGCATCTTAAAATAATTAATAAAAAATCTCTTCCTAGATAAAAATTAAATTTACCGTTTTTTAATTAATTTTCTATAAAATTAAACACTGCTTAATTTACGTAAACCTGTAAATCTTTTGTATATCTTTCAGATAGAAAACTCAATTTAAAAATGTCAAACGTTTTAAGAATTTTAACCGCTGCCTTTTTGAAACAACAAGCTCAGGGGGTCAATTTAGTGACCAATTTTTTTAACTGGATTGGTAATTCCGAGAGACCCTAGCTGGATCTACACCTTTTTTGTGTTGTCTTGAATTAGATCCCTTTTTCATCTTTCCTATTAAGTCTTTCTTAACCAACTCTTGTAGTTTTCCGATCCAGACGATATTAAAGTATTCGAGGGGTCTTTATTTTATGCCCTTTATAATAAGGCTATGATGACCGACTTTAAATAACAACAAAAACATTTAAAACATTTTCAAACGTTAGTTTTTTTACGTTATAATATTCAATCAAGTCTGAAGATATTTGGGAATTTTTTCTGAAAAGTGTAAACAAAATTTAAAAAAAAATTATTTAGGTAAATACAATTTTGAACGAATGTTATCATATATGTAAATTTGATAAAAAAATATAGTGGAAAATTAAATCTTTACATGAACAAAATAAATGTTGCAAAAACATTGCACAAACTGCCTTACTCCCAATTTGTATAAAATAGAATCAAAACTAATCATCACCAACAATTTTCGGTAGTTGTTAATCAAAAAGTGAAAAATAACCAGGGACACTGTCTTTAAAAAAAATAAAATAAAATAAAGGCCTAAACTTGTACAATAAACACGTTATCAGCGTGGATCGTACTTGATTAAATGACAGAAACCAAAGAAGTTCATTTTAATTTTTTGCCAATTATTTCTGAATAGTAATAGGCCTATTTTTTTCACTTGATATTTTGCACACGGATTTGGATAATTAATTTCACTAAATTTGTACGAAATTGCTAAAGCAGATTTAACTAAATTACATATTTATACATCATTGTCGAGTTTTTTGTTTTTACCGATAATTCACGAGTAACGTTTTTGAAAACTTAGCAACTAATACATTTCATTTGATTTCTTAGAGGTTAGTAACATTAAGGAAAAATTTGGTCGATTCTCTATCCCCAATTGTTGAGTTATCAAAAAAAAAATCCAAATTTGGTTAAAAAATGCTTAAATATCAAATTTGATTAATCGGTTCACGCATTTGTTCTCTTGAGCATTGGACATTGGGTATTGAACATTGGACAGACATAATTACAAGAACATTTTTTGACTCAGGGGACCACAAAAGGGATATTTTTAACCTTTATCATAACTTTCTCTTACTGCGTGTATATGAGAAAATAAAAAACTCAACCGGTAACATCCCCTCCCCAGTGCATTTATACACAGACAGGAGAGCGATCTCAGATCTTGCTTCTTTAAGAAACTGAACTAAAATTATTATTATAACAAACACTAACTTTATTAAAATTATTCTATATAGTAATTATAAGTAAATTATAACTCTATTAAAATTACTCCGTTAAATATGTTTAACATAATTTCTTTTTCACACTCTAAATCAGACTTACATGACATTCTATTGTGTTATAGTTGACTACCCCTGCAATGTACACGATACCTTCACGCTAGACACATTGTAA